>OU015690.1:5000000-10000000 GCA_907165295.1 Nomada fabriciana | reverse complement strand
TAAGTGGCCAAATAGAATTAAGTAATGTGGCATGTTAAAATTTTAGGTGTTAAGCAATGTTTTTCTCTAATTTTTTTATTCAATTTTGTTTAGACGATCGCTAGAGTTTTTTTCAAATATGCATTTGGCTGCAGCTCAGAGGGTTGATCCAGACAATAATGCAGCAGAGTTGGTTGTACAAATTCCACCAGATGCGGCACATTTAGTTGCCGAAGGTAGAACTTTAAGGCTTAGCATTGAATTCTCCTTGGAACAACCACAGGGCGGAGTACATTTTGTTGTACCCAACTGCGAAGGAACATTGGCAGAGGTGCGGTACATTTATTATCTCGAAAGTTGGTTTTAACTAATAACTGTATATATCTACATATAATACGCACAATGAGATATTTTTTTCCAGAGAGGTGCACATATGTATACATATAGTTATGAAAATTCTTCGAGATTATGGTTTCCATGTGTTGATAGTTTTGCTGAACCGTGCACATGGAAATTAGAATTTACTGTTGATGATTCCATGACAGCTATATCTTGCGGTGACCTTGTAGAAGTTGTATATACTCCAGATATGCGTAGGAAAACGTTTCATTATATTCTGAACATGCCAGCATGTGCCCCAAATATTGCACTCGCTGTCGGGCAAGTTACTTGACTTTTGCATATAGCAATCGGACCATTCCATCTATACGGCAAATAACAATTATTATCATTTTGTTTCAGGCCTTTCGAAATATTTGTGGACCCGTATATGCACGAAGTGACACATTTTTGTCTGCCACAGCTATTGCCATCGTTAAAAGTTTCAGCTAAATATATGCATGAAGCATTTGAATTTTATGAAGAAACGTTGTCAAATAGATATCCTTATTCTTGCTATAAACAAGTTTTTGTAGACGAATTAGACGAAGATATAAATGCGTATGCTACCATGAGTATTTTAAAGTAAGGCATTTCTTTTAATCTTTAATGCTAAATATTTGTATAATAAGTAGACGGTAAATACTTATTTATTTATAGCACAAATTTATTACATTCTACTGCAATTATTGATCAAGTGTATATTACAAAGAAAGCTATGGCTCAAGCTGTTGCCGAACAATTCTTTGGCTGTTTTATTTCTATGCAAAATTGGTCCGACACATGGTTGCCTAAGGGTATTTCAACGTATCTGACTGGTTTGTATGCAAAAAAATGTTTCGGAAATAATGAATATAGAGAATGGGTACAATCGGTAAATAAGCCTTTGTAACTTCCATGTGTCATTGTGATAAACCTAAACACAGTTTGATCTCACTTTTTTGATTGCTTTTAGGAATTGCAAGAAGTTGTAAAATATGAGGAGCAATTTGGCGGCATTATATTAGATCCCTCCCAACCACCTGCTCCGCTGCCTATCGCAGCTAACACACCAGCACCTACACCTAGAGCCCCAGACCCTGGTTTTTATTTTCCAATAAGAAATTTGCATACAATGTCTCCAAAGTATATCGATGTACTTCGTAAAAAAGCACATTTAGTTATTAGAATGTTGGAACATCGGATTGGACAAGAATTACTTCTACAGGTATTGCGTCATTTGTATAGGTATTATATGTATACATATGTATGCGTGCGCGCGTGTACGCGTGTGTATGGTCATTTTCAAGCAAACCGAAATTCAATTTCTTACTTAACAACAGGTTTTTAATAAGCAGTTATCCCTTGCTGCAAACGCTGCGCAGCAAAAAATTGATTCTGGTCTTTGGTCTCATATGTTAATTAGTACCAATGTATTTACGAAGGCAATTTTTACCGTAACTGGTAAAGATATGGCAGTTTTTATAGACCAGTGGGTTAGAACTGGTGGGCATGCAAAATTCAGCTTGAGTTTTGTGTTTAATAGAAAAAGGTATTTAATATAGTAACCATTAAATGAACGTATCTCGTTTAAAGGTAAACAGGTTGCCAGTTAGTATCGGGAACATTAACAGTATTTATTAATATAAAACAAATTATTCAGGAATACTGTAGAATTAGAAATTCGACAAGACACTACAAACCAAAGAGGAATAAGAAAATATGTTGGTCCACTTCTAGTTAATATTCAAGAATTAGATGGTACTTTCAAGCACACCTTGCAAATAGAAGGTACCGTTGCAAAAGCAGACATAACGTGTCACAGCAAAAGCCGTAGAAATAAAAAGAAAAAAATTCCATTATGCACTGGAGAAGAAGTAGATATGGATCTATCTGCAATGGAGTTAGTATTATTTTGTTGTATTACATACTATGTATAATTTTTCAGATACATTGTTACTGTTCAAACTTATTTGAATTGTTTACGCTGTTAGAAATATGTATAGAATGATATGTATAGGAAGTTAAACATTGTATAAAGTTGAAACATGTAAACAAAAAAACTTAAACTAACACTTAAACTTTACAGTGATTCTCCTGTATTGTGGATAAGATTAGATCCCGAAATGACACTCCTACGTGCTGTTCAGATTGAGCAACCCGATTATCAATGGCAGTACCAGTTAAGACATGAAAGAGATGTCACCGCACAATTGGAAGCTATTCAAGCTTTACAAAGTCACGCAACACCTCCTACGCGACTAGCATTAACCGATACTATAGAAAACGAACATTGTTATTACAAAGTTAGATTGCGTGCCGCACATTGTTTAACGAAGGTTATTTCTACCTTCTCTGATGTTCATATTTTAGTATTGTGTATTTCTATATTGCTTAATTATACTATATATACGTGTTATAGGTAGCCAATGCAATGGTTGCAACATGGGCAGGCCCACCAGCAATGTTAGCTATATTTCGGAAATTATTTGGTTCAGCATCTTGTAGGCGAATAATTAAACAGAATAACTTTTCAAACTTTCAACACTACTTTTTGCAAAAGGTTTGTATAGTATTTCTTAACACGAACGACAACTTGCATTGCTCTCTTTTCCTTTTCTTTTTTTCACATATTGCTTCTCTGTTTTGTTTCTTTTCTTTTCCATTTTACGACTGCAGACTATCCCCGTTGCAATGGCAGGTTTACGTAATGCTCACGGCATATGTCCGCCAGAAGTTTTGGCATTTTTAATGGATTTATTTAAATATAATGACAACAGCAAAAATAGGTATTCGGACAATTATTATAGAGCTGCATTAATTGAAGCTCTTGGGGCAACTGTTACACCCGTAATTAGTATTCAACAAGGGTATGATAAACGTTTGAGAAATGAAAAAGCTGACACTTTGATGGCCTCATAAGATGACATAATATTAAATGTACGTTTCCCTCCACAGAACAGCTATTACAGCTGAATCTTTATCAGTTGATACTAAAGCTATATTGGAGGAGGTTACAAGAAATTTAAACTTGGAAAAGTTGTTGCCTTGTTACAAGTATACCGTTAGCGTTGCTTGTCTTAAAGTAATACGAATTTTACAAAAGTTTGGCCATCTTCCAAGCAATCCCCACCTCTTCAGAGCGTATGCAGCGTACGGGCAGTTCATAGGTACTGGCTTAAGCACAATGTTATGTATTATACTTGCTGGCAATTCTAATATTCATACTTCTGTTATTATAATCACCTTAGAAGTCAGAATTGCTGCGCTAGAGGCACTTGTTGACTTTACAAGAGTGGATGGCAAATGGGAAGATTTAGAATTCTTGCTAGATATGATCGAGATGGATCCTCACCCTGGAATACGACACAAATTAGTACGGCTTATGGTTGAGAATCCACCATTTGAGAGGGCACATAAGCATCGTTTAGATCGCACTGAATTGATCGATCGCATATGGAATTTAATTAAGTATGCTTAGTCTTATTTACTATGTATTTTCATTTCTTTTATAGGAAGATTTTACTTAAACTGATTATTGCAGCGGTATGCTCTCACATGATCCTAAGATTCGGTGCGATTTGGTCGATTTGTATTACACTTTGTACGGTTCGAAACGTCCACTCTGTCTTCCTATTCCCGAACTAGCTGCTATTGCTAAACCAAAGAAAGCAGGACCACCAAGCCCAGAACCAGATGTAAGATGATAATAATGTTAACGAAGCACCAGTTCGTAAAACCTATTGCGCGATTTTTTTATTTGATGCAGATAAAGCCAAGCATATCGCATATAAAGCACGAATCGTCCGTAATAGAAATCGAAAATATAAGTGGACCAGGTAAAAGGAGACCTTCTCCGAATAGAGATACCCCAGGGCCTTCTAATTCAGCCGATTATTGTCCAGAGGCGAAACGACAAAAACAGGTAACTAATATAAGATAATAGTGAAAGGTAAATGTAAATTTAAATAACAGTTTGCTATTGGAAATATCGAACTTTCGCATTGAACAGGATGATCGGACAACTCCTGTAACCGGTGATGGAAAAGTAAAATCGGAATATTATAGCGATAATTCTGCGTCATTGCCTGGTATTATGGGAACTCCTGGACCGGTTGGTTTTGAACCAGGGATGTTTAAAAAAGAAGGGGAAGAACATAAACAGAAAAGTGACTCTGTTAATAAGGTAAATGATGTAAAAAAGATTTCTGTCTTGTTAGTTTGGCCTCATAGATATATGTATATGTATACAAACAGTTCATTCATATCTGTATCCATCTTGCAGAACAAGAAAAAGAAGAAGGACAAAAAGAAACACAAACACAAACATAAGCACAAACATGATCATAAGCATGGAAAGGAAAAAGACAAAAAGGATAAAGAAAAGGACAAAATTAAAGAGAAGGACAAGGACAAGGATAAGGAGAAAGATAGAGACAAAAGTAAAGATTCGTCGAGTTTAAAAATCAAGGAAGAAACTTTAAGTTCAGCAAGTTCTAGCCTTAGTCCAGATGCAACAACTGTTACCAACGAATTCATTTTCCCATAGTAAAATATCGAAAACTTATTGTAGTGTCGTCTTGGAAGGTTGACACTGTTGATATCTTATATAATCTTTATATAATTTAAAACACACAGAATTATCTGAAATATCATGAACAAGAACATTGATCATCAACAATTGTAAATACCCATTTTTTAAATACACTGCATAAAAAATGTGTGTGTGTGTGTGTGTGTGTGTGTATGTATATATATATATGTACAAAACAATTTTCACGAATTTAAAAAAAATAAAATCATTAATGTGGAATCCATTTCTTCTTGGCTTTATTCCGTGTGAGCTAACAACTGTTCCTCTTAAAGTTAAACAGTCAGACAAACTTGATTAGAAATACGTTAATAAGAAATACATTTTCACAATAAAAAATTCAACTTTATTTTTTAACAATTCAGTAGCATTTTGAAGAAAAATATCACTTGGTAATAAAGCAGCTGTGATTTTTGCAGGCACAAGCTCATTTTTAGCGTTACGTCGACACTAGAGACGCGGTCATATTTAAATACTTCCTGCGCATTAACTAGGATGGCGTCCGTGGTGTTGCGGCAATTTCGAAGGGAGTAGTGAGTTTTGAAAATTTTGACAACGACCTCGAGAATGGCAGATAATCAACAAAGTAGATTTGAAAAGTCTCTTGGTTTGTTAACTACACGTTTTGTCACATTATTGCAGAAAGCAAAGGACGGCGTCCTCGATTTAAAAGTAGTAAGTATTTTCACAGAAATTCGGATAGAAAAAGTTAACCTACTTGCTAGGTTAAGTTGTCGCGGGCGTACACGCCATTTCTAGCTTGCGGGAATTTTGAAACAAGATCAGCCCAGTTGATACTTTCGATCCTATGATATTTTGCTTTGCGAAAGATAGCTTTCGCTTTACGAATTGTTATATTTTAACGTTCTACGATTAATATGACGCAAGTTTTCACCTCTCAACGTGCTATCCTTCCTAACCTAAAATATAGAACGATAACTCGACTATGCTTACAATACAACGTACGACAGTAAATTTATGATATTCTAGGCAGCTGATATCTTAGAGGTGCGGCAAAAACGACGAATTTATGATATTACAAATGTTCTTGAAGGAATTGGTCTCATTGAAAAGAAAAGCAAAAACAGTATTCAGTGGAAGTATGTTTTCTTTGTGATTCCCATTTATACACTTATGTACTGTTTATGTGTTGTATTTCCCGCGGAATATAATATTCCTAATGTATTAACAGAGGAGCAGGTCCAGGTTGTAACACTCAGGAAGTTGGTGAAAAATTAACTGATTTAAAAGATGAAATAAGAAAATTGGAAGATCATGAACAATTATTAGATTTGCACACACAATGGATTCTGCAAAGTATAAAAAACATAGAGAACGATTTAATCAATAGAAAATATGCATATATCACTTACGAGGATGTTAAGGAAAATTATCCCGAGGACTCTGTATTGGGAATTCAAGCTCCTGCTGATACGGAATTAGGCGTTCCACATGTAACTCAGGTACCAATGTTTTCCAATGAATTTTATGTATGCATCACTTTAATGCATTGCTTGATCCTATATTGATAAAAGATTTTTATTACTAGAGTTTGGAAGAGGAAGAAAAAGAAATAAATTACGAAATGTTTCTGAAAAGTAGTTCAGGAGAAATTAAAGTGTATATGATACAACCAGAACTAGCTAAAACCTATGATAATAAAATACTGGAAATTCGATTACAAGAGGAGGCGAAAGGTATGAAGAGAGGAAAGGAAGAAGATGAGAAAAAGGAAGAAGTTAACGTAAAACCAAAGAGAAGAGTTGGAAGGTAATTACAGATTTGTACATATATGAAAAGACTTGCTCTATTCGCATGAAAAGTAGCAAGATAATACTTTTCACCTGCACAGAGCATATAGAAATGTGATCTTTTAAGGGGTGAATAGATATTAAGGAAAAATCTATTCTTTTGGTATCGATCATACAGTATTATTACGGTCTGAGATTTGTTTTAATACATTATCTGCGACAGTGTTGACTGTTTAAGCGTAATTAATATTCAACTGTAATTAATGTTGAACTTTAGGCCTCCAAAAGGAGCCAGCAAACCTGATCCTGTTATATCTGACGATGATGAAGAAGATGATGCAGAGTTAATAGAAGCAAAAATAGTTCTTCGTGATGTTAGCACATCAGGTAATTAATAAATGTGTTTAAAAGTGGAAACTTGAAAGTCGGGATACTGCTTTGCTAAATTGAATGTTATATATTTTCAGATATAGTTCAAAAAGACTTGGAGTTACTCGATCAAATTTGCTCTGACAGTAAGTGAAACATTCACTAGCATACTACTGCTATCGAATTGGTAACCATGAATATGTGTATGATTTTTGAATTTTATTTCCAGTTTACGGACCATTAATAAGACTAAGCCCTCCACCCAGTGAGAAAGATTATCACTTTAACCTTAGTGAAAATGAAGGAATTTGTGACTTGTTTGATATTACAGCGAAATGAGTAAGAAACTGTGTAGATTGAAGAATTGGATGGTTTATAATTCAGACTGTGCCAATAATGAGCAAGATTGCAGAAAATTTATTGACAATTTGTGAAGGCTGTTCTGTGTATATAATTTTAAAGAATGGATACGGATAATGATCATTGAATACATGCAGTACTTTTTTATTAGTAGAAATAGAAACATTATACAGGATTATAGAAGAAATGTTTACACTCAGCAATCAATGTCGTTTGATATTTATTTGACAAAGGAACAAGTATATTGAATTTTGACAGATTCTTTGTAATCTATGCGACTTATTTCTGTAGGTCTGCATATAAACATTGCCCTTGTATGCAGCCAAATTCTTATTTATAGCGTTTGCATATAAGGGAACTGTTAAGCAAAAGAATATTGTTATGAACAAAATGCTATAACCGAACTAGGATTATTTCTGTCACTCTTGTACATTTTCTAAATATTACTTGGGACAACATAAAATGTACATTCTATAGAATTGTGTGAATTCAATATTTTAGAGAATTTATAACATTGCCATGACTTACTATGGTTGAGCACACATGTGCCTGTGCTCTATTTTATAATATACTTTCCATGCTATATGTATGTCGTACATGTATTACTGCATCCGATGACATTAATTAAGTTTGTGATTATTATAGTTGTTTAAGCAAAATAATCATGAATAAAGAAGAAGAAGGTACAAGCAAAACATACCAAGAAACTATACATAGTTTACTTCAGATTGAAATCACGTTTTAATGTTTTTGCATATGCTGCATAATAGGAAATAGAACAAAAAATATCAAACGAATAAATGTTTTGTTGCAAACCTTCTCGCGTTCATTTTAAAAAATTCCCAAATTCGTGAAATCTTCGCCTACGCTTTATTTCAGTTTCACGGACGTCAAGCATTTAATACTGTCTCGGTCTCATGCAAATTGCGTTACCGATATCATCTGTTTGTACTTCGTACGTAATCAAAAGACGATGTGTAGTCACTTGTGTGATATATCAAACTATCGGAAAACTATACTCGAAAGACACGAAATTACCAAGGACGGATAAGAATGGATCGGCCAGTTTCGTCACCGTTGGTACTTTTGCGCGTGTCGAATATACATAAGTCTCGTGTCAGCCATTGCCAGTATGCGCGTGTTTCCGTAGTAGTGAATCATTTCCAGATGTGTCAACCTTACGGGAACATTGTTTCGTACAAATTCGCGGTGCAGCGAGTTTCCTCGCGTTATTTAAACGAACCGCGGTAATAGTATCAACATTTCGTCCCCACATCGAACAGAGGTACGATATATGTCGAATATAAAGAAGGAAAGGAAAAAAACTTATTATTGTGTCATTTGAAGTGTCATAAGTTTTCGTAACTATATCACTAATGATTGCTTATCGCAACATTTGCAGCAATGAATTGAACGTTAAAACCGACAACAATGTTACTGACATACCGACGTAGGTTCGGAAAACCTTTTTTCAACTGTATGTACGTATGTATATAGATATGTACGTACAAGAGAACAACTCTATTTCTGAACATTGATTGCACGCGCTCTCTTGTTTGGCGCGCAGCAGCAGTTCGCTATGAAATGATTTGTCACGTGTCATTAGCAAACGAAACATCCAGTTTTCAACATTTTTGGGAAGAACTTAATTAATACGAATATAAATTGCCCAATGATGTAGCACATAATCCGATAGATATACATTTCGAGGAAACCCAAATCCAAATTACTCGTTTATTTATACGAATGTCAAGTTTATTTCATTTGCTTATACGTCTTTTTATTGATTTTTATAATTATCGTCTGTAATTAATACTGCATAATATTATTATATTTAACCGAAAGGAAAATTATTTCTATTTCAGTGAAAACCGTGGAAATGCGAATTATTTTCGTTAAATTCCGCGAGGTATCGCAAAAGTATCCAATCGTAAGAGGAATGGCTTCCTATGCTGTGATATGGCCAACAGGATGTTTAATACAACAAAAATTATTAGGACAAGATGAACTAAATTACATACAAGCTTTAAGGTTCAGTTTGTACGGCGGACTGTTTGTAGCTCCGACATTGTATTGCTGGTTGAGGTGCTCTTCATACTTTTGGCCAAAATCGGATCTGAAGTCTGCAATTACCAAAGTATATTGGAATTAATTAAAATTATAACTGTACCAATGGTAGAACATTGATTGTGATCGATATTTAATTCATAGGCTTTAGTGGAGCAAGTCACGTACAGTCCCGCTGCGATGTGTTGTTTCTTTTTTGGTATGAACTTACTTGAAATGAAGCCAGTTGCCGAAAGTGCTGAAGAAGTTAAACAAAAATTTTGGCCTACTTATAAAGTAAGATATATATATAGATATGTAGATATACATATGAATGATAGAACCAAAAATTACTAATCTTCGGACCAGATATATTGATCGGTCAAGGCTATCGAGAGAAGTGGTTAGAAACCTAACCACTTGATGGGAAGATAGGTGAGATAATTTTTGGAGACAAACATCGTCTTACGACAGCAGATACATTCGAGACGTACATAGTATATGTATTTGTGGTTTCAATTACATAGTACTCGTGCAACTCTCATGTGGTGAGGCCTGCTGTGCCTAAAAGTACAGCCAGAAATGTACCCTTGACCGTATAATATCTTTAGCCCGAGAGTAGAGTCGGGAGAAACTGACAATTGGATGGAAAACTTTCATTTCAGGTTGGTGTTTGCGTCTGGCCTATTTTACAAACGATCAACTTCTTTTTAATCCCGGAACACAATCGTGTAGTTTATGTAAGTTTCTGTAGTTTAATGTGGACATCTTTTCTGGCATACATGAAAGCCCGGCAAGCTAAGCAGAAGCAAAACGAAGCGTCAAATGGCAATAACATGAAGCATAAAGAGCACGTTGGAAGTGGTATTAATGTCGAAGCTGTCTGTCAAATAGAAGACAAAAGCAAGAGAATATCTGTTATACGATGAACAATTGTACAAAAACTTATTTAGCTTAATTGATTAACTTATATAGATAGTAAAATATGTGTAAAAAACTGTTATAATGCAGTTACAACACTTCTGGTCTACAGTACAAAATAAACTAAAAAACGTACAGGTATACCGGTTATACATATGTATATGTACGTGCAGGCACGAATTATTACAATAGGTGCAATTTAAAATTGTTGTTTCGAATGATGAAAGTATGGTAAAAATGTTTTAATTGTTAAATTTTCGAATGATATTTATTGTGATCTTATTGTTGACAATAACATATGTATATTTATTGGTGATAAATATGAAATAAATTATTGTTAAACAATTGCGATTGTACGTAAACCAATCATCATGTTTCACAATTTGCATGATTCATTTTTAGTTTAATCATATTCAATTAATACACGTTCCCCTATCGATTGCACATAAAACATAATAATGCACATATGTTCTCACTTACTTACCTAAGTATGTATGTACTCCATACTCGTAATTCAGTATGGCCGCGATAACGATCATATGTTCAAATTAACTTCAACTGTCAAACGCAAGAACATATATTTTATAGGAATCATTCGAGAATTATTCAGTTGGGATTCCTAAATATATACTAGTAATGTAAACGTAGAAAATCGTTTGTCAGGAATAATTCAGTGGCGTAAATATAACAAATGTATAAAACGACATGAGGTTACGATACGAATTTTATGAATATTGCTTTGGAATCTCGAAATTCTTTTTGTTAAATATTAATTGCTTAATATCGAGACATGGCCCGTTCGTCAGTATCGGCCCAATGTGATTTAATAGTATCGTATATGGATGGTGTACACGTTAAAATTGCGGAGGCCTATAAACCTCCTAGAAAAGTATGTTTACCAGCTGTGTATAATAATAAGCTACCGAATGTTTCAAAATTAACTTACGACTTCAGTTTGGAACGATCAGTACTGGAAAAGGTCGGGTATTATTCCTTGCTAATGTGCAACACATAAATCTATTTTAGAATGAATTACGTTTTACAATGCATGACCATTACTTTTATAATTAAAGCCGATGGAAATAATTATCACAGTGTATTGTCTGTATTTCATGTTGTAGTAAGATAAGTATTATTTCTAATAATTCGATTTATAGATGACAGAATGGCGTAATGTTAGGGAAGCAAACAGCAAAGTAAGACTCGCACGATTAGACGAGAAAAGAAGAAAGGAACAAAAAGAATCTTCACCTCCACCGCCTCCACCATTGCCCGATAATGCAAAGCTCATGAATGCACCGGTGCCTGAAACAATGATTCTTACTCCACAGCCCTTGTCTCTACCTCCCAATGATCTTCATGATTGTGTGACAATTAATGGTCTTGATTTTGCTGACTTTGACAACGATACAAGCAGTCCGTTTGACAATATGGAGTTAAAAACAATTAATGACATGGAAGAACTTGCTCAGGTTATTGGAATGTCTTACAGGGACAATTTCTTACGGAGTTATATACATAAAGATTTGATTATTCTTTTCCAGGTATTACAACCTACGTCCCATTGGGTGCAGTCGTCAGAGCTGGAAAATATATTAAACGATTTAAGTGTTAACGGGCAAACTAAAATCCATGTAGAAGAAAGAAAGGATAATGTAAAGGGCGAGCCGAATGATAAGGAAGAAGTTGACGAACGTGATGATGTCAAGCACCGTAGCGTTTCCGCCATTGTACAAGACCTTCAAAGAGATTTGACCAGACCTTTTATAGAGGTAACAATAGTTTCTACAAAAATGGAACGCTTGTGGATAAGTGAGATTTATTAAAAAGTTTTTTAATTATACATATATTCATATGTAAATGTATGTAACAGGATTGGAAATCATGGTCGACCGTAGAAAATCCTAACACTAGCTCTCATGATACGTTCGTCCTAGAAAAACCAGTGACAACAAATCAAGTTAGTCTAATGAACCTACTGTTAGATTTAACAGAAGAAGATAAAAAATTGGCCCGACATTTGACCGATATGGGATTTTCTTTGCCAAAAGTGGTTCGCGCTATACGCGATTTAAGTGGTCAGGAGAATAAAAAAGTTATTGAATACTTACTAGCTGTGCAGTCTCTAGAGGAAATGGGAATTTCTGGAGCCGATGCAGAGAAAGCTCTTACCCTTACAGAATACAACCAAGAAAAAGCCAAAGCGTACTATCAAAATTTATGTACTTTACGCGATTTAGGTTTTCCCGAAGATGAGGTATCGGCTGCCCTCTTGAAATGTAACATTGATCGCGATAAGGCTTTAGATTTTCTTATAGCTTGAGTATAAAGTCGTGTAAGAAATAATTACCAAACTGACCTAAAAAATGGTTTACGTACACAAATGTAACCAACGACTGTACGAACTGTAACTGCTTTGTACAATAGATAGTTGAAAACACGATACAGAGTATGATAATAATGCTGACTAGGTACTGCTGAGACAATTTCCTTAATCAACTCCGAGAATATTAATTCCTTTTATTTATTTATTTATTTTTAACATTTTTCATAACAGTCTATTTACAGAATCATTATCTAAAGAAAGTAACTAATTAACTTATACAATGCCAGTTATGTCTAATTAGCATATTTGAATATTTCGAAAATTCAGATGCACATCTGAAAAATTAAAATAAGTCTAGTATTGTATATGAACTTGTCGACAACATCTGTCTTACCTTCTGCTGCAGCATAATGCAATTGTTGTTATAGATTCTGCATAATGACAAATACCAATGATAAGCCACGTCTCTGTAAAGATTGGCTGTTGGCATTGAGAATTTACACAAATGCTAACTGGCCCATTCATTAGCAAGTTACATGAAGCATCGTTAACAGGATACATTGTAAAATCAGATTTCTGACAATTCTTTGTTACTATTGGTTCATACTGAACATTTATGCTTACAGGTGATACAGAGATAGTAAGTGTATGCTTATACCTAAAATACAGTATCAAACATTCTTTGTTTAACGTATCACAAGATCATTATCTATTTCTTAGGAGAAGTACGAGTAGAGTAAAAGTTCCAATTACCTTTCAGTATAAACTTTTCTCAGTGCTAACTCCCATAAGGAAACAACTGTATTTTCATTTATATTATTCACTTTTAATAGCTGTCGGGGTAATTCAATCGTCAAGTCAACATCCTTTCCATCTAATGCATTTTTTATTATTATTATATTTAATTTGATATTTATGCACAATATTGTGTTCTCGCAATGCGTGTTGAAACATCTGTGATTGTACATATGTACATATATAATTATAGGCATGGCAACAAATGTGAATTTCTCATTATTGAAAATAAAGAAAATTTGTTAAATTATAACGCATGCTACTTAATGTTCAGATCTGTTATAAAATGTTGCGATTGATCCATCAGATATTTCTACGTGTTGTTTTATAATGATCTACGCTACGCAAGATGCAGGAAAATGACCTTACCCATTGCCTAAAATATTTCTCTGGTCGTACCTAATCGAATCCTGAATTTGTGACGTTAACTGATAAAGAAGTGGATAAGATAGGTAATTTAAGTATACGTTTGCATCGAATCTAATGGAAGGGGCTGATACGAATCCGTTTAATGGCAAATACCTCAGCCTATATAAACATTATTCTGCATAAAATAAAAGCGTTTAAAGTGTTAAACATCTAGCAATAATAACCTATTTTGTCTTAATGCAACCATTGTTTAATGTAATAACCTGTTAGAACAAACAGAAAGTATCGATAATTCTGGCGACAATGTCAGTCTGTTGGGGAGCTCTTTTAAACAATTATTATCTGCATTCAATTCTTTTAACTTGGGTAACGAACCGATCCATTCGGGTAAAGCAACAAATTTGTTTCCAGAGATACACAGAATTTCTAAGTTATGCATCTCGTTCATTTCTATAAACCATTACATAGAGGATCAAGTTATAGAAAACCATGGATGTCGCATTGGAGAACTTACCGATTGGCAGTTTATCTATACAGTTTTCATTTAATGAGAAAGATTTTAGGCTAACTAAATTTCCAATATACGGAGGTATCTGTTTCAATTTATTTCCGCTCAAATCAAGGACTGTTAACTGATTCATTTGACAAAGTTCTCGAGGTATTTCTTTGATCATGTTCCCATAGATGTACAAATTAGTAACATTGGACAATTCTAGGATCCATGATGGTAACGTAGTAAGTTTATTCCATTTTAAATAAATTTCTTCGATATGGCTACCATAGATCCTTATCGCTTCAGGAAATTCTACCAGTCCTCGACAGTTCCAATGCAATATTACCTTGCTTTTGATTTCATTTGCCACATCTGTAGAATCTGTATCCATCTTTTGTCACACACTTTTCAAGCTCCTGATTAATATTTTACTGAAACGTTTTACTCAGAGTAAAGCAGAAACACAAAGTATCGTTGATAGCTTTCCACAGAGGAATATGATAGATTAAACCTAAAGCACCAGCACATCTGCATAGAAGGAGAGCATTGATTTTTTTAAGAAATGTATAATTTCGCGCATGTTTTCATACGAGTTGATAATATGACAAATCGGTCAGATCAGCCATATGAAAGTCCTTGAAAGAGGTAAATAGACCTTCAGGTTCTATTTGGCAAAAAAACAAGAGATAATACAAGCATCTTTATGGATAATACCACTTCCCAAACCTGGCCAGAGTATAACGATAAAACGTTGTTATATTCGCGATACAGCTAGACTAGATGGCTTGTAATGTATGATAGAACTGAGTAATCAGCCGATGCGTATGAAATGTTTTATCGGCTTTAAAAAACACAAAATACGTTTCAACCGTACAGATCAATTAATCAAAATTAATTGAAATATGATTGTGGTTTTTATTGTTTGAACAGGTCATGTGAAATTCTCGATTTGGAAAAAAATTTATGGAATTTGCTATTTTTTAGCTTTTGTCTTCCTATAATATTTTATAATTATCTTAATTTAACATTTGAACAAAATTTTATTACTATCTGATTGATGCTTGATAATATTGTTCCACAAGATTGTTTGAAATTTTAGACTCACAAAAATGATACACAAAACCATGGACGAGATAAGGTTATACCACAGCCTGCTCTAGTACTATCCGTGCTGATGAACGTGGCAACACCGCGTGTTTACCGGTCGGGAGTCCTATTTTCAGTAATGGGAATCATGTACTTGGGTTTACAATTAACGCTTTTTTTTATAGAAAATTATGTTAAAGTACTCAATTCTTGATTAATTATGTCTAAGTAATATATAAATATTATAACTATGGTAAGTAGAAGTGATATTAAAGTATACTAATATTTATAAATGTGGTATACATTTTGTGCACTCTCGGACTGGTTTGGTGATGTGATACATAATATTGGAAATATTTTACAGTGGTTTTAAGAAAATATAAGTATGAAGCGAAATAGAATCATCTTTATACTAAAACGCAACATATGGAAATGAATAAAGTGATATATAAGTTAATAGAAACGAGAAATAGACAAAATAATTGAAACGAAGTCAAAGAGGTTAAGTGAACACGGAAAGAGGATAAATAAACACGAAAAGAGGTTAGATGAACACGGAAAGGGGTTGGATAAAGGGTTATTGAAGGGAATAGTTGTGCAGGTAATTATAAAATCGTATTCAAGGCTAGTGTTACGCTATCGCGTTTAGCAGGCCTTAATATCTAGTGATATCGAATCAACGATCTACAATATAACTATAACAATCGATAGCGATAATAAATTAGGAGCGAAATTCGAAGCCGGATGAGCATACGCTCGGTAAATAAAGCTGCACATTATTCAAGTACCAGCCGTAGGTTCTCGAACAATAGGAAACTCGGAGCATTCGAATCTTAGAACACTTCACTTGGAAGATTCTAAAGGTTATTTATTAGGGAGCGTAAAGAATTAGCCAAAGTCTATTGAAACACGTACGACCTCCGGAGGTTGTCAGACCCCACGATATCCTGTTCTGGCCGCCACATGTTCTACCGTTGAACAAAAGGACATCCCAAGAGCCACTTGACTCTTCAGCGCGCTTTCTCCGACCTTCGCGCGTTTTTCCTTAGCTTTCCCGCGTTTTCCCCAAATACGCGCGTACCCTGACGCCCTTACCGAGAAGCGTAGCACTGCCACCTCCACGCGCCCAAGGACGAATAGAAACCCAACAAGAACCAACCCCATTGGACGAGGACGATTTCGAAGGAGGACCAAGGAATCCAGGAAGAGGAAACAGAGCTGTAATGGAAAGAAGAAGAAGCCTCGCACAGCAGATAAAATTGAGACGTGATCAGAGATCAAACTGAGTAGAGCAACTTCGGCGAATTACTAGTACAAATAAATACTATCTCTTGAAATAAAACAGTGAATCTTTACAAAAGAGTTTATAAAAGTTAGTGTTCTTTGAATATTCCGCACCTTTCCACAAGCAGAGCGGTTCAGCGCTCCCCATATCCCACCAATCGTGGCGCAACACTAGCTTTGTAATTATCATCCTGGTTTCCTCACCATCCTAGGGATGGTGAGGAAACTATGGCGCGTTACCTTTTTTTTTATCAAAGTGGGTGGTTCGCCAACAGCCATATCATCCCATTTTATAAAATAAAATAAATTTTTGAAAATAAAACCATGACAAAAACATTTTTGTTTTTATTCTCCGTAAAAGAAAAACATATATATGTTTTATTTTATATATACAGGGTGGCCCGGGACTCACGCAGTATTTTTAAAAAAGGGGTAGCTGATGTGATTCTGAACGATTTTTTCCTTGACCAAAATATTGTTTAAAGCTTCGTTTTCGAATTATTAACGAAATACACTGGCGAATGAGAGCGGCCGTATAGCACGAGCTCGGTCACAATCGCGCGCGGCCGTGATCGGGTGCATCGAGGGGCGAGGGAAGCCAAATATTACAATCGTCTTACATTAACAATAGGGTGTAATTCTTCGTTATTCATCAATAACAATTAAATTAACAAGTCGTTTAATAAATGTTCCATACTTTTATTCGTTTTCCGAAACGAATAAAGTGTTTTATTAATTATGAAAAAAGTTTTTGGATGATTAATGTCAGAAAGGGTGTATATGTTGTTGCGTCTGCCTTAAAATTGCTACATTTTCCCTCTACCGCGCGTTGTGCGAGCCAATACGCGCGGTATTTAAATTTAAATATGTGAGGTCAAAGCAATGCGGATGGAAATTGTTTAATTGATTAAATGTCATTAATTGCATTGCTTTGGCGTTAAATGCTCGAAATCTATCGATTAACTGTCACTAATTCCGTTACTATGACGCGAACTGCTTATTATTTATTGATTAGCTGTCAATCAATAAATAACAGCCAATAGGATTACTTTTAATTAATTTGTAAAACTAACACTAATTTTAATTGGCGACAAACAAAGTTGTTTAATGTTTTATCCTAAGAGTTGAAAGAGCCCCTTTTGGACTCTTACTTCTATCGTGAGCTCTGAAGGCGATAACATCATTATAAAGGTCTAAAGTTACTTGAGTTTGTTAAACAGTTATTAAAAGTTATTAAACAGTTATTAAAATTTTGTTCTACTTATAATTGTTATTTGTTCACTTTTCTTCATATAATTAATTCAAATTTCTACCACGAGCAGAGAGCATAAGCGCTCCACGGGCGCACGGGCGCACGGACCCACAAATCAAAAATGTACTAAAGACGATTCGCAACAATGTATAACAGCCGGACTCTCGCGGTGTTGCCATTTTCAATAAAACTTGTGTTTGATTTTTCCGCGCTCCTCCGCAAGCAGAGCGGTTCAGCGTTCCACGGGCAATCGAACCACCGACGAGATATAAGAATAGACCGGACATGCAATGTATTTTTTCGGCCACGATTTTTGGGACCCCGGGTCCCATTACCATTTTCGTGTCACTCGCAACGTTACCCACAGATTATAGAAAATGATGCGAAAATTAAATAATTTTAAAGAATTCTTTTGTTCTTTGCCGTAATGAAAGGCAACAAAGGGTATGAAACATTTAATGTTAATTAAAAAAATAATTATAATAATTTTAATTAAAGAAACACATGAAAACAAGTTTTCTTATTTCAATTGTACTATCAATAAATGATGTGTCGCATACAATATTGTACCAAGTCAATTATATTATTACAAACTCCAATAATTAAACTACTCGAACAACGCGTTTGGGTTATACGCGGTTTTTTTCTTCCGGACAATTTTTTTCTGTTTTTTGTCCTAACACATTTC
Organism: Nomada fabriciana; assembly: GCA_907165295.1. Taxonomy (NCBI): domain Eukaryota; kingdom Metazoa; phylum Arthropoda; class Insecta; order Hymenoptera; family Apidae; genus Nomada; species Nomada fabriciana. The sequence goes on along the minus strand of OU015690.1, from coordinate 9,981,333 downwards.
TTTCATATTGTTACGCTATCGCGTTAACGGGGCTTAAGGTCTAGTAACATCGAACCTGCGATCGACTAGGAAATCGTAACTATCGATAACGATAATTATTTAGGAGCGAAATACGAAGTTAGATGAACATACGCGATACTCCGATCAATACATTGTATAATTATTGTACGCGTATTCCTACGATGCGCTCTAAAATTCCTTTACCCTCACGTATTTTCTCGGGTTTTTTCCACGATTCTCCATTTACCGTTACCCCGCGTCTTTCACGCGTTTTCTTGGGGTTTTCCCATTTCTCCCTTGCGCACGCACCCCTACGCCTTTGCCGGAAAGCGAAACGTTACCACCTCCACGCGTCCAAGGACGATCCAAGGCCCAGCAAGATTCAACCCCATTGGCCGCTACCTGAAGAGAGGGAGAAATCAAGGACTCAGGAAGAAGAACCAGAGCCGAAATGGAAAGAAGAAGAAGCCACACTCATCAGAACTTGTTTATTCCTGGAACAACCAGTATCTTTATCGCTAAATTATCGAATAAATAGTAGTTCTTTCTAAACTGGAAAACTTGTGTTTGATTATTCCGCGCTTCTCCACAAGCAGAGCGGTTCAGCGCTGCACGGGCAACAGAGCCTGCACAAAGTCCCCATATCCCACCAATCGCGGCGCAACTGTTGCGAAACGTCTTAGTAAATTTAGGATTTGTGGGTTCGTGCGCCCGTGGAGCGCTTATGCGCTCTGCACGTGGTAGAAATTTGAATTAATTATATGAAGAAAAACGAACAAATAACAATAATAAATTGAACAAACTTTAAATAACTGTTTAGTAAACTCAAGTAACTTTTGACCTTAATAATGATGTTATCGCCTTCAGAGCTCACGATAGAATGAATGTACGAAAGCTCTCTTTCAACTCTTAACATAAAACATCAAACAACTTTGTTTGTCGCCAATTAAAATTAGTGTTAGTATTACAAATTAATTAAAAGTAATCTTATTGGCTAATATTTCTTAACTGACAGGTAATCGATAAATAATAAATTATTCATGCCATAGCAACGAAATGTATGACAGTTAATCAATTAATATCGAGTGTTTAACGCCAAAGCAATGCAATAAATGACATTTAATCAATTAAACAAACTCCATCCGCATTGTTTTGACTTTACAGTGGTAATTTAAATTATGCGCGCATTGGTTCACACAACGCTCGATAGAGGGATGATACAGCAGATTGAGGGTAGACACAACACAACATAACACTACTGTTGCCTGTGGATACGGGAATGTCAATGGGGCTCTAGAGGCCCTGGATGTCGAGGCAAAAAAATGTATTGCATAATTGGTCTATACTTGTATCTCGTCTATGCTGAAATCTATCGTACGTATAGCTTGTCTGTGCTTGAAGCTGACGTGACGAACATTTTGTAAATAATTGTAGTGTGTCAATGATGTTTTTCTAAAGAATAACGTGTTTATTGTACACTGTTAAAATAGTGATTAGTATAGTTGTCAGAATCGGTCAGAAAGACGGTTAGTCTTTTTATGGAAAGAAGATTATATTTATATTTTGGCGTTATCATTACGACATAAAAAGGAAGGGTTAATAAAGAGGTGTTTAAGTATTCGTAGTTGATAACATTCGAGAATGTTTAAACGTAAATTTGATGAATTAGAAGGCGGTGCTAGTAGTAAAGCACCGGTAAAAAATTCGTTGGATTCCGATGAAGAAGACGATGATGCGAACGAGGATAATTATAATGTTATGAGTGACAATGAAATCGAAGGTACGTAAATGTACGGCGAATACAGTTTAGGGCGACACTTGATGGATTTAATGAATTTCTAGGAGCGGAAGACGGACCAAGCGCGCCAGAAACAAACGTGGGTTTTACAGCATTTAACATGAAAGAAGAATTAGAAGAAGGGCATTTCGACAAACAAGGCCATTATCTTTGGAACAAGGAGAAAGAAATTAGGGATAATTGGTTAGACAACATCGATTGGATGCAGGTTTGTAAAGAAAATTGATTGAAAATCTGACACTATTAATGTTACGATTAACGTACATGGAACAATGATATTTTGACGCTGGTATTATAAATGTAGGGAGTTTTAGATGTAGCGCAATTGAAAATAAAACGTAGATGTACTTTTTGTTTACAATATTTCTTTGCTCTTGAACTTGTTCATATTGGAATATGTTTACCCAATGATGCAAAACATTACTAAGGCATAATCTTGATAGATCAAACCGAGTTCAACAGCCAATGTAAAGATGCGAAGAGAATACGCCGAAAAACATGGACTGGCGGATAGCGGAAGCGATAGCGATTCAGAAGGGTCAGATATTATGTTCGATCCAACACAGATTTATAAAGAAATATTGGGATATTTGCAACCCGGAGAAACAGTTTCTAAAGCCTTGTGCAGACTCGGTAATTATCCGAAAAACGGTGTTATCGATGGAAGAGTCTCGTTTAAGAGAGGAGGGGTGTTCTTGATGGTAATTTTGTTTACAGGAAAAGGAAAGAAAAGATTAACAACTGCAGAAAGGTGGAAAAGAAAGCAAGAGGGGAGACCAGCAGAGGATGAGGAAAATTCCGTTAGTATAACGAAATTAACCGAATTGGCAAACGAATTGTTAACTCGTACGGGAAATATGGATATATATCAAGAAAGTTTTGATCAAATAAAAAGGAAGGTAACTAATGGAATGATGAATGAAAAAGTGGAGGAGGGTGATTTTTTTAAATTTCGTTTATCGTAATTTAGCGCAATATATTAACTGTTGTGTAGGTTGAACAAGGTGAAAAGCATGCCCATCCGTCGAAGCAAGAAGCAGAGTTGGATATGTATGCTGATGATTTCGACGCAAAAGAGAAAGCGAAACTAGATGGAAGTGAAAGTATTGATATTTTTCGGCAATACTATGTATTTGTATGGAATGTTGTTTTATTTTATACTATCTCATCATTCCCTTTAGATAACGTTAAAGAAGGTGGTAATTCCGAGGTGGATGAGGAAAAGGAAGAAGAAGTAACGTGGGAATTAAAGTGGTCGCAGGAAGAAGACGCGGAAATTCATGGCCCCCATACGAGCGAACAAATGCATGCATGGGCAAAAGAAGGATACTTTAAGACTGGTGCTTGGGTACGAAGAGCAGGTGAAAATAATCAGTTCTACAATGCTGCAAGAGTGGATTTCGAACTTTATCTGTGATGTTCTGCAGTAACATAGCCTTGTAATTTTTAAATTACACGAGTTCATCAATGACTAAACTACTGGTTCGTTAATTGGTTTCAACACAATTGAAAGCAATGAACAATTGAGCACAGTATGGACTAATAAGGAGCCGACATGTACAGTACAATTACCCACTATTACGAACAAATATTACGGATGTGTTGAATATGTTGAAAATACAATATAAAAAAATATGGGAAGGAAAAGATGTCTCTGTCTGAAAATGTGTATTGTCAGCTATAGTATTGATTGTGAGCGATGGCGATAACCCATTCCATGCACCGAATCTATACAATATGCAATATACGATATGTTCATTCTTCATACATATCGTGCAAATAAAGCTATTCCTTCATCTATCTTTCGTTCCGCACACATTAACTAGACTGAAGAATTTAACTCTACACTCGATATTTCTCTTGTATCTTAACGATGTATTTTGAATGTTTTTTCTGTGCCGTCATACGCCAAACTGAAGGCTATGTACATACTTGCATGACACTTATATGTTGGGAGAAAACCGTGCATGCAGTTTCAGAACTTGCTGTGCACACCGTTATGGGAGACATGGATGAAAGAATTTAGAGTCAATTGGTTACAGTATTTTTAAATTACATTTTGTCCCTAATGTAAATCTATTGGTACCGTACATAAAAACCTTGTTGCTGCCCTTGTTTATCTAACAGAGTGCCAACTCGATGTACGTTACGTGCCTATTGGCGTGTCGCGCTCTTGAATCTTGGAATATATAAGTTTCCTCTAAAATCAGAGAAAGGAAATATTGAATGGAATTGGAACGTCTCAAAACGAACTGAACATCACAGGGGAGGGATCGAAAAATAAATATTTCGATGCATAAAGCACGAGAATCACATCGCCAAGAATAGTTCATATATCACGTAGGCGCATAGTGAAACCATAGAAAGGAAGAAGGGGCTAAACTGACATTCTACCTACGATAAATACGTAGATACTGTGAGGATGTTTGTTACATGCATGTATCACCGTGTGAATGCTGAATGTGAGCGCCCATGCGGTAACCTGTTCATATATTTTTATTGATTTAAACAAATGTGTTGTTAAGTTATGATTTCGTTAAGGAACGTCACGCTGTTATTACTGCTTTTCTGACGAGCGTTCAACCAATAAACATATTTTACGCCCTAACGAGCCATCTTACAAATTTCAGAAGTGGGATAAAAATGAATTTACGTTCTGTTGTAGTTATTTGTTATGTTTATGTATTACGGCTTATTGTGACTTTATGTGCCTTTTTCGCCACTTTATGTGAACGTTTATGAAACTGCTTTATGTTATGGTCAAACTAATTTAAAGTGTGACACTTTGGAAGAATATTAAGTGTTTCAAGATGACTTGGAAACTATCGGTTGTTGAGTTGAAGGAAAAGCTACGACGGATGGAATTGCCAAAGTCGGGCACTAAGGCTAAGTTAGTGAGTCGTTTATTAGACGTAGGGTTTAGCCCAACAGATTCAATGGTAACGACAGTTTCGGGACAAGAAGAAAATAAACGAGGCTCAGAAGCCATACAACAACAAGGTTTCACTGGCCCTACCTACCTACCAACCAGCCAGTCAGCCAGTACCATCGACTTCTCGAGTGTCCGAAACGGATTTATTTACAATTTACGCATTTTATGAAATTTTCGGCAGCGTGTTAAGGTTACGTCTTGCCGGTGTGCATCTTATGCATTGAGTGTGACATCGGACTTATGTGTAACGATTTATGTGCAACGAATTTATGATTAATCAGGGTTTGTCAAAGGTGTACAGTATTCCCTCGATAGTTGTACAAGCCTCGGGTCTGAACGTGTGCAACTATCGTGTTGTTCCTACGTTGTTTGAAATTTGCCGACAGCGTCGAACGTAGAAAAGGACAGCGAGTAAAGATAAGCGGCCGAGCAGCCACGATCGCAGCTTCTCTTTTTTTCTCACTACCTATTCTTTTCTGCGGTCGAAACTTATTAACGTTAATTAAGCCAGTAAATATAGTCCAAATAATATCGTGTTTGGTGTCATTTTAATCAGAAAAATGTCAGCTCTGCTGTGTCAAAATTTCATAAAAAAAGGATGAGAAATAGCAAAGTTGCATCCTTCAATTAGTATTGGCTCACCGATATACTCGAACCCGGATCACGTTACACCGATTGCCGAGCGAACTTCGGACCCTTCGAAGGGAATACCCCCCAGTAGTGGGGATGAACTCTGTGCAACTATCGTGTACCTTTTTTGTGCAACTATCGAGGGAATACTGTAGATGGGAAACATTTAAGTACGACAGAAAAGGGACCAATGCGTTCTTGCCTACCGAATTAAATTAAGTTAAGTTAATTAAGTGAAAATAAATGTATTTTCTAACATAGGTTTTGCAAAATTTTGTGTACACATATGTGAGTAACAGTTCTGGTAATCGGGGCGATTAACTTGGCAGGATGGCCGAATTATAAGGATATTTGTTATATGTATCACCGTGTGGATGACTGAGTGTGAGCGTGCATGCAGTAACCGTTTCACATATTTTTATTGATTTAAACAAATATGTTGTCAAATATGGTTTTGTTAAGAAACGTCGCCCTAACGAGCCGTCTTACATGTCGGACAAATAGTATACGTGTTATTGAATATACAATATAACTTTATTGGGTATCTTAAACATTTTTATTAGCAATGTATGAAATTTCTATATGGTTACTTAAAATATTTCGCGTATGTAAGTAATTTGTACATACATATGTACCCGTGAGTATGCATGTATAATGTATAGATACATACATAAGTACTTACTTACATATATGTACCTCCGACTACATTGGCCATAGTATGTACGTAGTAGGTGTATATGTATGTATACAATCTACATATATGTATAATAAGTAAATATAAATTCGTAGCCCCCCTCGATATTTGGCGGAAACTGCGAGTAGCATATTAGAAATGGTACACATTACGAGGGGATCCATGGGAAAATTAAGCGAACACCTGTGGTCGCCGCGGCCCGACAGGCCCGATCCGCGGTTCGAAACTGAAAAATAAATGGGAATGCACGCATTTGCAATATGTATTGCATGTGATTGTAAGTTGTATGAAACGTCACGAAAATTGCGCGCTAAATCCAGTTTTTCCTCCAAACTCGCAAGTTTCGGATACGTATGTTCGGTCCAAGGAAAAGTATACAATTTTCGACGAAGAATTAACGTTATGTTTGAAATTCGGAGATGAATCGCGTCGAAGACGAACGGTTCGAAATAGCCAATGCTCGATGCTCAGCGGTTCCACGAAACATGCTACGAAACAACGAGATACAAAAACCAGCAATTTGGTGATAAATATTCTCAGCTTTCGTCTCTCTGTATTTGAGGAAAGAGGAGAGACGGGATGTGAATGGAAAGGAATAACTGGAGTAAGAAGAAAAGATAAAGCTAGAGACTGTACATACAGAACAGCTATGACCACACAAAACTATCGTACTAATATTTACAAGAAAAATTCACATATGTAGATACGTAGATGTATAATAGATACAGGTGGTACGTTCTGGGCGAAACAAATCGCACTGGTTTCCCATTCTTTGGATGTTTACGAGAAAATTAAGTTACGATACAATTATGTATTAGGACACAGATCATACGTGGGGCGAAGGAAAGGTATAAACGGCGCAAAGAGTGGACGCATTCGCAAGCCGGTTTCATAAACGCACGCAAAATACGCAGAGTTGTTACAAAGTACACAAGGTGCATCGTTTTTTCGTTAGAGTCTAACGAAAAAACGATGCTTTCTCTTTTTCTCGATCGTCTAACGGTTAGACGATCGAGAAAAAGAATGAAACGTTCGCGTCGATATTGTCTTAGAATTAATTCTAATCTTAATTAGCTTAAGAGTAATTGCAACTCCATTAACCGTTTCGCTACGACGCGACGGGCGACTATAGTCGCCGGCCACAAAATGTCGTATTTACTGGGCTTGCAGTTTCGTGTTACTTGGTTCGAATGCATTGTGTCAATACGTTCTTCTTTTCTTGAGTTACTGTTCGACTCGGAAGTGTTCCTTATTATTGATATTGGCGAAATTTCCACCGTGGCCCCGAAAGCTGAAGACTGCGGGGCGCAGTGTGGCGCGCTTTTGGCTTGGCCTTGGGTCGTTCTCCGGGTGGGACCCGGCGGCGGGGACCGCCGCGCCACGCCGTAGCGGAAGGGTTAAACGTCAGTTACATGTACAATGTATACACGGTTTAGTTCGCTGGCGAAGCGCTGTTTGAGATGGGATTGCTCGAATACTGCAGGAATTTAATCACTTTATGGATAGGAAACTGTACTCGCGCGTTGCCATTCCAAGATTTCCATACTAAATTAGCATTAATTTGCTCCGGTTCACGAGATATATCGTAATTGCAAGTAGACAGTAGATTACGATATATAGTAAATCCAGAATTAAATGAAAAAAGTGGTGTCGGGAAAACACGACTTTCCCACCCCACTACACGAACTACAAAGCTCGACCTCCTCGTCGAGCCGAGCAGGGCAGTGCGATGCCCATTTGAAATGGACGCACATATGCAGCATATCATGTACCGTTGGTTAATATGAAAATGGTTTGAAACAGTGTCCGTTGAACGGAGCCCAGTTTCCCGAAGCTCGCGGCCTGCCCTGGTCAGTGTCAATAGGCTGCAAAAGAGAAGAAGGATAAAGCAATTGTCGAGGCAGCTCAGAAATTTAAATGTCAGTTTAATCCTACAACTACGAATCACATACGGCCCTGCCGATCGGCGGCATCGGTCTGCAGTTCCCATTCCGCTTTTTTTATTTAATTCTGTACTAACTATGTATACATATATGTATGTACTTCACTTTACGCTTAATCTCTGCATTAGGAAAATTGAATTTTTGTTCCAAATTATCGCGTGATATATCTGTATAATTAAAATCATTGATCCTAAATGCGTCGAACACGCAGGTATTCGAGAGATTTTTCCTCAAGCACAGCCAGGAATCGCAATGCCTGTGACACCGTTCATTAGCCGCATTAGCATCGATAAAGTCTCGAGTGAGCTAAGAGGCAGCCACTCGGGTGATCGAACGTCGGCGGCGACGCCCGGCCATCATTTTCATCGCGAATACGTGTTACGCGTAGTACGCAAGACTTCGCGTGAAACGAAGCAGCGGGATTGCATTCGTGAGGATCTCGTACTGGTTAATACTGTATTTGCTCACATCGTTGTTATGAAACCGGCCAAGATATGTCGTAGACTGCAGACAGACAGATAGGCAGTCGATGACGACAGGGGGAGAGGGGGGTCGGGTAAGATAGATAGAGAGAGAGAGAGGGGGAGAGGAGAGGAGAGGAGAGGAGAGGAGAGGAGAGGAGAGGAGAGGAGAGGAGAGGAGAGGAGAGGAGAGAAGAGAAGAGAAGAGAAGAGAAGAGAAGGAACAACGAAGAGCAAAATATAACAAACCCTAAAGATAAAGATGGACGCGTAGACGTCTGAGGAACATTATGTGCATTCGGCGTTGCGCAGCTCTTGATTCTATGTACATACGAAAATAGCCGCCGATGGGGTGCGTTTCTAACGCATCGAAGTCCCTGTGACACGAAAACCGATAAAACCAAGAGAATGAGGAAAAAGGGTAGCTGTCGCTACGTCGCGCGCCGTAAGGAGCGTAAAAGGAAGCGGTCAGAGGACAGAGGAAAGACAACCGTTTCGTCCTTCTCGCCCAATTCATCGGCACTCTTGGCTGTCGAGCATTCTCACCCTTTCTCATCTACCTCTTCTTCATTCTCCGTTCTTCGTTCTTCGGTCGAGATCCATGTAGCATGACTAACTACCATGACTAACGAGTCGGGCATAGTGCCACCGTAGAATCTTGGCTAACCGACCGGGAAGGTGGGCAAACGCTTCCAACTCTAATATTTTGGCTTGTCAGAGGGTGGTCTCGCGTTCTATTCTCATTTTTCTCCTTCCGTTCTTGTCTGTGCAGGTTGTTTTTTGTTTGCTTTCATACTTCTGCTGAATTTAGATTTCTTTTGGCGAGAAAAAATGGATCCCCGCTAGGTACTAGTCCCATGGGTCTTGCCATTTTACTGCCCATATCTGCCCTCGAACGGCCGCTTAAGCTGAATCAACGAGAGTATCGATGTGGCCGAAAGGTGCAGGAAAACAAGTAGCTAAACGTGTGAACTCCGCGACGAGATCATACGGGCGGAAAGCGAACAGTGAATTTCAAGTGTTTATTAAACTCCTATGCGCTGTATTCGCTTGTATCATTTGACACTATACGGTGTAGGTATGAAATTGGTATGAATTTGAAATGAATAAGCACAAGCTCAAGATTCTCGTTGAATTGCATTGCTTCGAATTGTCTGGCTGGCATTCATCCTTCTTACAAAAGGGTATCAGAATATTTCAAGTGTACTTTAAAGATGTACTAAAAATAACGTAAGGAGTAAAAAGGTTACCATGAAGTTTCGCTAACAATTTTCCTGGCCAGATAGCAGAACGCCGGAAGAAGGAAAATTATATTTCCCGTGATATTAGAAAAGTCCCGATAGCGCGAGACTTGTGCTTTATCGGCGTTGATCGGGATGAAATGAAATGAGAATAGAAAAATCGCCGCGTACCCAGACCCTGCACAGGAGATCCATCGTTGCGAATAAGTTTTCCGTCTGTCTGTGACAACCGATTGGTGGTGAAGTTTGCTATCGAAACTTGAGAACATTCTGATGATGGACGATCGAACGGTGGTTCGCGAACGAGTGTCGTGACTTCTGTGTCAGTGGGGCCATTCTCGTGGCACGGTTACAGTTTTCACCCTCGATACGTCGCGGTCGGTCAGAATCGTTTGCTTGGGGGGAGATTAATGTTTCACAGCTGCCGGGGGCCAGACACCGAGGGGCGAACGAGTTTGGAACGATTTCACTGAACTGAAATCACTTTCTTACAGGTGGCACAAATAATTAGCAGTGGTTCGTTTAGCAGCTTGCAGTGTTTATTGCTCGCTGTCGGGTAGTTTTACGATCGTGGCGCAAGTTAAGGGACGGGGCATCGGATGAACTGTTGGAATTCAAAAGTCATGGGTAGCCTCGGATGGAAATGTTATATCAACCCCTTCCGGATCGTGTTTCAAGCACTTCTACATCTTTGATATTGCGGGGCGACCGTTTGTTCGAAGCTGGGGATCGAGGGGAATTTCAATAGGCTTTCGTTATTGTTTACCGGGAAAGCTGTTAACGTTTTATATTGTTCGCCCGCGAGCAATGCTGACGTTATATTGTTGAGAATTTAATACGCAATCGATAGGATCTACGTGGCTTTGAGAAGAATACGTGAGTGCTTTACATTCGAATTTAAAGATCAATTTAGAGGGAAATTTAAAGATTAAAGTGGAGATGAAAATGGAACAATATTCTGTAGCCGTTAATTAGTTGGGAATATCGATACGAGTTTAAGACTTTGAACTTTTCACGTTGCAACAAGTCTATATTAAGAAATGGAGAATGCTGTAACAAAGTTGGTTTATAAAAACCTGTTTAAATGTATTAACATTAACACACGTATTTGGATTCCGTTTCTATCGATTTCCCAAAGAAGCTGCAGAAAGCGTAAAAAGTCTGTGAAAGATAGTAAAGCGCATTAATTGTATCCGTTTAATCGTCAATGAATGTCGTGATGTTGAATGGTGTAAATTCAAGTCGACGTTCCAAACAATACAATACTTCCTTTCTCCGATTGAATTTGTAAAAATCACGCCAAAAGTAAGAACAAATCGAAAGAATAGGAACCGGATAATTGTTTGGAGTCGTAGAAAAATCGTCTGTAATCCTACTTGGTACTCATTTGAAAGAGTGTGCTGTGAAACTTTTATTCCTAAAATTCTACAATGATTCGAGGTTTTTGAACGAGCGGAGCGCGACCGGCCGGGGGCAGAGGTTTACCATGTCTGGATTGAATATTTAACTTTCAAACCTGCCCTCGAGTATAATCAACGAGAATTCGATATTCCATTAAATTTCTAGACGCATCGCGTTTCGAGTAGGCGCTCCACGACGGCAATATGCAGCCGGAACGAATTCGTGCAACGAGTCACCAGTCACGGATCTCGATGTTTCCTATGCAAAATGGATGTGTACGTACACTCCTGTACATTAATAAGTCACTGAAAGATTAATAAATATTCGTTTCCATTCACAAATGAAGTTTCCCGCATATTCTTGTATGTGTCTAGCTGTTCAAGTATAAATAATTGTTGTATAGAAGAAGGGAGTATGTATACATATTGGAATTTTCACTTGTTACTAACAATGTTGCGAGTAAACGAAAGTCAAGTACTCGATACCATTTTTCTAGATTACAACGAAGTGCCTGTACCGAATGGCCAATACATTCGAACGAGTGAAATTGTGGGTGATCGACTGATCGACGGAAGTGTACAGATGGATGCACGAATTCGAAAGATCTCGGTGATGCTTCACGGTGAATTCGCGAATACGCATGCATGTTGTTGCCGATGCATCAGCTATTCATCTATGTATACTTTTTTGTTCTCGAATGCTCAAAACGTAACATTTCTTCAAACTTAACACGATAAATTAATAAATAAATATATTTATATTATTTATGTATAATGTATACTATATATGTATATGTATTATTATTCGCTATGTATAATACGCTCAAGTCCGTATAAACGTGTAACCTCGTTTCGAAATATACCTCGGTGTTTTAGTGTATCCTTAACGGTAGAGTGTCGTCTATTATTGCTTCAATTTACAATCGAATACTGAAAACGGTCCTCTTCACTCGACTACAGCTCTAGCGTGACGAAAAAAGGAACCGCTCAGTTTTACGATTCTGGCTTCGTGTCTTTTGCTCCCTTCGGTGTATACATGTATGTTTGTGTGTCGTATTAATACGTATCGGTATGCGGGTACGACGCATACAAATTTAGAAAAGTCGAGGTGGAAGAGAGACAGCGAATGATGTAGCAAGATAAATACTCCTTGTCTCTTCGAACTCGTGTTTCCCTTGAATTATTGTGCATGAGGTGGCCGACCGTTTGGCAAAAATCTTGATGCGTTCGAATTGGACTCGCAAAGGAGGATGCGACAGAGATAACGGGAACGAGACGAAGGAATGGATGAACGTAGGGAACGTAAAGGCCATAGATAAAGAGAAAGACATAAGAGAAGGCGGGAGGGACGGGAGGATGAATAGAGCGAAGGTGAACGCGAGTGTGAGAGGAAGAGTAATCTCAGGATCCTAGTCTAGGATCTATTTAGACGGACTAATGAGACGCTGCTTTGATTTGATTTGTCGCTACATTTAAACGCGAAATGAACGTCCGCTTCGGAATACGGGGCGCAGCATTTGTACCGAACCAATGGATTCCGAGACAATTCGTGAAAATAAATACATACGTTCCCTTTGCCCTGAGCTTTGTGCCCTGAGCTTTGTGCCCTGAGCTCTGTGCCCTGTGCTCTGTGCCCTGTGCTCTGTGCCCTGTGCCTTGTGCCCTGTGACCTGTGCCCTGCCAAGGCCCGTGTGTACATATATACATACATATGTATATGCTGCAACGTGTCCACGTTTATGCGCCATACAATTTACATTCCGTGTCTAATTGCTTTCCCCAGCGAAAATTCTTGCTGCTGTTCTGAAGCGCGACGCGCCTATTTCACGGAAGACATGTCATTTCAATTCGTTCGTCGCATGCCCATTTTATCCTCGCATTGTCCATTGGCAATTGGACTACTGCCATTGTCTTCTAGCAACGCTACGGCGATTTCAGCGAAGGACCGGTTACCGTATCTTGCCTGATCTCGGCCAATCGGTTCGAATAGATCCCGCATTGCTTACGAAGGTTTCGTTCCGCCCCTGATATTTCCTAGCCAGCTGAAAACGGTATTGCCCGCCGTTGGACTTTCTTTCGTAATCCCCGGACATGAGCGAAGCCACGAGGCGTCGCCACTCTAGAAGCGCAGCAGCTCGTTTGGCGGAGCGAGTGTTCGAGTATCGTACGACTTTCCGAATACTTCAGAGGCTCGAAGGCCATTTGGTTGAAATCGCCAAACACGAGAGGCAGTTGGAGGTTCTCTTTCAGACGAACACAACGTGAGCCTTCTGCGGAAGCGGAGCTTCGTAATCGTAATCGTAATCGTAATCGTAGTCGTAGTCGCAACCGTAGTCCAATCTGTGAACTCCAGTCTGCGATCTAGGTGCAGGTGGGCTCTGCATGCGGTAAAGCGACAGCACTTCCGGTGGCTCGTCTCGCAGATCGGTTACGTCTGCCACCGCGTACACGCCCTCTTCCGGTTGGCTACCGCGCGACGAGTCCCCGGCAGTGTCACGACGGTTGTTCGGCCTTGCGTACCTAGGCGTCTCGTAGATGTTCGTGTCCTGCGACGGAGGACTGCGTTGAACCGACCTTCCGCGCGGCGTGTCGTACGGCGTGTCCTCGGCCCGCGCAAGCAACCGTCTGCTATAGGATTCCGCGTTTTTGTCGAGCTCGTCGTTCTTTCTGCCCACGTAGACGAGGAACTCTGGACGATTCGGCGCTGCGTATGCGAGCCGTTTCTTCCTCTTGGATCGCGTGAGGTGGGCTATCAACGCTAAAATGCACGCCGTCGCTGCTAGACAACCGGCAGCTGACAACGTCAGATAGAGGGGACTCAATCGACACCGCAACGAGCCTTCCGATAAAGCGATCAGCGCTTTTCCGGCAAATTCCTCGTCCGTGCAGATAATATCGTGGGTATCCAGCTCCAGTCTCGAGTCGTTTCGCCGCTCTTCCGCCCTGATAACATTCCACAGCCAGTGCACGGAGCAATTGCAGATCAGGGGATTGCCCCCGACGCGAAGGGACGATAGACCATCTACGGGGAATTGCGTAGGTTGCAAACTTGACAGGCTGCATCGACGCAGCGAGACCCATTTCAAATATCTGGCGTTGTAGAGAACCCTGGCCGGTAGTTCCTTCAGAGCCCGATTACCATCCAACGAAATGCGTTCTAGGTTCACGTTGTCGGCGAAGGCCCTCGCGTGCACGCTGATGATCGTGCAGTCGTTCAGCTCCAAGCTTCTCAGCTCGAACAGATTGCGAAAGCCAGCTGGCTCCAGGCTGCCTAGAGGATTTCTGCTGAGGATCAGCTGAGACAGAACGTTCAGCCGGGCCAGAGCAGACGTGGGTACCGATGTCAGATTGTTCCCGGACAAATCTAGATACAACAAGTCCGGCAGACGATCGAGAGCATCGTCGGCGATATTCCGGATAACGTTGTTCGCCAGATTTAGCGAGACTAACGAGGGCAACGATGGAAACGAGTCCCTGTCCAGCTCCTGAATCAGATTGTCGGATAGATCCACGTTCTCCAAGCTGGGAGCCAGGGCCAGATTGTCGGTCGGTATTTCGAGCAACGAGTTCTTCTTCAAGATTAGCGTGCGGATTTTGTGTAGGTTTTTCAGTAGATTCTCCGGTAAACTGGTAATCGAATTGTCACTCAGATTCAGCCACTCTAATTCGCTGGTGCTTTTGAACGCTTGCTCGTCCATGTTGGAAATGTTATTGCTGGCCAGATTGACTTCTTTCAATGAATCTAAACCTTGCAACGAGTTCTTCGCCAACGCTCTGACAGCGTTATTGCTTACGTTCAACGTGACGAGGTTCTTTTGGAAGACGAAATTGTCCGAACCCAACGTGTGAATGGCGTTCGACGTGAGATCGAGGGTCTCCAGGTTGCCGTAGAAGCCGAACGATAAGTGAATATTGCCGACACGATTGTTGGATAGATCCAAGTGTCTGATCTCCGGGTTCAATTGGATTGGAACGACTTCGAGGTCCGCGTAAGCGCAGGACGCGCGCAAGCTCTCGTCGTCGCAACGGCATTGCGTCGGACAAAGACCGTTTGCCGTCACTGAAATCGCGACGATCATCGCTATCGCGATTGGCAGCCTCGTCGTCGTCGTCTTCGTCGTCCAGAGTCCACGTGATGCCATTCCATATGAACTCCACTTCCACTGGAACTGCCCTGCAACAGCATAACAGTGCCGATATTAGGGGGAATTTTTGTCAACATTTTTCTCGCGTCACAGCGGGGGCTGGAACGGGGCCCCCGTCGGACTGGTTCGAAGTAACAATAACAAAATTTGTACAATTATGTACAATATTTGAGTAAACCGTGAACCCGAACCTTTAAACTTTAAAATGGTTAATTAAATTATTGACTATAAGAAAAAGCATATTAGACAAAACTTGTAGATCTGGACGGGACCCGTCCTTTATGTGATATAGGGATGGGGGGGGGATATTCAAATTAAAGGAAGAATATAATGAATTGTTAGTGAATAAGCAGAAGGTGAAATAAAAAAATTAAATACACAATTTCCTTCCTATTCAACCTTATTATTTCTCAGTGTATGTACATATATAATGTGTCAACTTTCATTGCAATAGTTTGCAGAAATATTGGCCCAATCCAAGGAACATATTGAATTTCCAAACAAGTGTCCATCAGGTTCGACAATAAAAAACACATCTGGTTCTTTTTATTCATTGATAAAAACAATGATGCAGAAGCATTTAAATTATCAAAATTGGGAAAAGTTTTTATTTTTTTCAGGATTTGGTAAAAGTTCTCAAAACTGTCCGTCGTGTCGTACGATTAGAAGTAATGGAACGTAAATGATGCATCCTGTGTAAATTTGCAAGCTTTGCTGACACATTTTTGTATATAATCAGTAAGTTAGGGTAATCGAAAAACCCCGATTTTGTGAGCATTAAATGAATTATTTGAATGTTTAAGGGCTTGTGGGCATGTTTTTCGTTATCCGATCGAGTTCACCTTTTGTGCAGGTTATTTTTTCATTAATCGGACCTACTCTGGGGGTGCCGCGAAGAAAATTGATAAGTCGAAAATAGGAGCCCCTTAGTCGATATACGATTCAAAATTAATCCCCTTACTCTCTATTCAATTTTCATTTGTTCTCTGAACTTTTGACAGTACCTCTTCAAGTATCGTAGAATTAATGTAACCGATAACGAAGGAATGGTCACTATTTCTTCGAATTTTCCTGCTCTTTTAAATATCATTCTGCCTTTATAAAACAGTTCAATTCACCTTAGAATGGAATGCATTCCGCAAATTACACGAAAAAGTTCTTGGAAAAGTAATAGACGATACGTGAACGGGATCGTAAAGGCAGCCACGATACTGTGATAAAAAAGTGCCGTGGCGTAACGATGGAAAATGGGATAGGCACAACATTATCTTAATATTGATTACCATCTGCAAATCAATATCATCCTATGTACATTTATAGAGTCACGAGTAATAGGGTAGACCGAGGCGAATCGGATCACAGGGCGAATCGGATCGAAATAAGAATTTAGTTGAAATTTCTTATGTTACTATGGAAAAAATCGTTTAGGTCGTGCATACACTCCTCACGCCCTCCCTATGCACCTCTTTCAAATGTGTTTGTATTGTTTTACAATACCGTTTAATGTTGACACGAATTTCAAGTTTGCTTCACGTGGACGAACGTCTTAATTTTGGCGCAGGTCTAAAATACATAGCTTACAATATCTTATTTAAAAGTAAAAGGTATGCTTTAACATCCAAATGAGTTTAATATTATTAGTTTGTATAGCGTGCAGAAATAATATTTGATATAATTTTCACTATTATATCATATTTTGTTTACGTATTTTATTCACTTTAAAATTATTATTATGTGGGGTGAACCGGATCACTCTTTTTTTTGTTTATTTAATTAGTTGTATGGCTTCAAATGCGTTAATAACTTATACATGTGGGTAAAGATGATTCGTACATACAAAATGAAGTGTGGCATTGCATTTATTGTAACGAGAAATTCATCCACCTGCGGAGGATTGGATACAGTGCAATAGCAGCGAAAAGTGGTGGCACGAAAAGTGTGCTAATATAAGTGGTGTTCATGGACAATATACTTGCCACCCATACCACATACAACGTATAGTCTTTGACATTATTATTATTAAGTTACACTTTATAAAGTTATAACCAAAGATTATTTTACGACAATTTGTTTGTTTTCTTAAAGATATTCGGGATATCCGATTCGCCCGATTCGCCCCCAGGCTCGGGGCGAATTGCATATTTTCCACTTTTTCGTTTTTTGTCCATGAAAGAGGAATTTGTATAATTTGTTTATATTTTTTATTATGGATGTTCGTGTTAAATGGGTACTTGTAACGAATTTATAATAAAATATTGCGTTTCGAAATTGTAACAATTTGTTTTACCATCAAATAAAAAGTGATCCGATTCGCCCCGGTCTACCCCACATTATACGACGTACACTCACTTTACGGTGTGTTAGTTGGAGTTCCGAAAAATGAATCCGAAAGTCATATTTCATCCCTTGCGAACGGGTCGGGCGTCTTCGATATTCGAAACATCTATGTAATCATTTTTTCTCAAACAACCGCGACGATCGAGTCTCGCCTATTGGAAACAGTCCACGTAGAAACTAACTGGCCTCTCTCTCCTTTTTATAAAATGAATCGAACAGCATGTGATTGGTCCAATGCCAGAAGACAAACGTATTGCACGCGCGTGTACACTGTACGCTGTTCACTGCTCATTGCATATACAGATATGCATACATATGCGAACGGGAAAAGGTCGAAAAGCAGAATTGAACCCCAAGTCCGCGAAAGTTTCGAGTTACGCGACTACTCAGCTTTCTATAGCGTCGCAGGTTTCCTATATTTTTCCTTTGTACCGGATACAGGTGTTTTCCCGCGGTTACCTATGTCTGTTAACTTCCGTTCCACCCGCTACATCGGATGGCCGCGCTCGTCGTACCTATGTAGTTATCGTTTGCCACAAGAGCGACCGTTTTAATATTGAATGGAAACCTATAACCTATAATGGTCGTGCATAAGTTGCCGTGCAAACTTAAAATAACCTCTTCTCCTTTCGTTATTGCGTGCATACGTTTATACCACGCGGCCATCGGGGAAAGTCCCTTCTGGCCTCTACCCAGGCACCTGATCGTTGTAATTATGTAAACGATATTCGTCAGGGCGGATGGTGTGGGGCCCGAGCTAAACAGTTTCGCGAAATAAAAATCCCGGGTCCACGGGACGGAGCTTTGTAGCAGCCAAGCAAGCCGCAAAAGCGTAACCAGTAACCACCCTTCACGTTCCAACGGTTCGCCGCAACAAACTCGATGCAGCGAGTTTATTTACGGACACCTGCACGTTCAATTCGCGTTCAGATTTTCCTCGACCGTTCACCGATGCGTTCGACTATTTCCCCCGTGTACGTGGACCGACAAGCACTTGTGTGACAACTTTTTTTGTTCATGCTTTCGAGAGTAAATAACATTAGTCCCCAACGGGGAAACCGGCGGGAACGAAACAATGATAAGCGGGGAAGTACATACATATGTACATAGTTTGAAAAGCGAATCGCGTGCACCTCGCTGCGGCCGCTTCGAAAATTAACAAGCCGATAAAAACTTTATTCTACCCGCCGTTTTTATGTACGTACGGTATATGTATACATATACTTGCATACACGTGTACACGAGGAAGCGCGCTGTACATACGTTCTGCACTTTGGGAATGGCTGGAAAGTTGTTTTGTATAGAGTACGTAATCGGGAATACACGTAGTACATAGCTGGAGAATTATTCCAAGTGATAAACAGTTATCTATCTATCTACCTATCTACCAGCTATCAGCTACCTACCTATAGCACAAATATGTAAGAATATTCGAGGTACAGGAACGGCCGAGGCGGGCCATGTGCATTTTGAAGATGCACGCTGTCTTTGTCTAGCGTAGCTTTCATTTGGGGCGAACTCTAAAATGGTTAAAAAGGGCCATGGTGACGTAGGCGTCCTCACGACGGACGCTTTTGCCAATGGAAGGCATTCTTGTATAGACTACGGTCGAGAGAGCACAGTTTTAATAAACAGAACACCTTTTAACATATATACACGTCTACAGAATCATTGTAATAAGTAATACCTACTCGAGGTAGAGAGGAGACTACTAACCTCTCATTCGATTATCTTACAAATACTTAATCGAATAAATCGACTCTGCTTTACAATGCAGGAGTTATGCTATCTGTTACGGTCCGTTCATTGATTTAGCGAACAGTTTTCTCCCGTGTCCCAGAGCTGGTGTAGTTAGCAATGTCCCTATGGTTACATTTAACCCGCGCTGAACCACTCGGAAATAGATAATAAAGATGAGCTGCATAGCTCTACGTAGAAATGTATTATTGTGGAATGCGTAGGAAATGTTATTCGGTTAATTATAGAAGGCACAGGAGTTTATTGTCAATTCGATTCTATTAATGCTTTGGCTTTGAGTTTCAATAGAAAGCTTGAGCGACCGTTACAGCTAGCCTCATCTATAAAAGGAAAACTAAAGTAAGAACTGATTTGGTGGCCTGTTGAAACTGGCCAATAACATTTACATTTGTGGGATGTGAGAATTCGTGGAAGTCGTATATAAGAGTTCTGTGTGGATCGTGTGATAAGAAGTATCGAATGTGGCGCGAGGTGCGAATGAAAAGTGTTAGTTGAAATGTCGAATGTAGATCGAGAGGATGTTTATATCTGGGAAGGAGTGAACGGTTTCGGAGAATGCACGTGGAGGCTTGAGTGCATGGTTGCCCGTGGTCGAACTGTGACACGTGGCGCGGATGTGTGTGTCGGTGTGTGCCCTAATGAGTGAGAGCGAATGAAAGATAGAATGAAAGGAAAGCTAAGGATGAAGGAATATATTGAGAGGACGTTGCGTGCGCGAGGGAGAAAGAAAGTAAGATGGGAAGAGAGTGGAAGTAGGATTGAGAGAGAGAGTTTGACGAAGTAGCGAGTAAACCTTGTAGCGAGGTTTAGAAACGTGTAATATAAGCATATTTCTTTAAGTCTATAATAAATATAATTAGCCGTTCGTCAGTTTGCCTCATTTTACCCTGCTTCTGATCCGGTCGCTTGTAAATCCCATCTCACACATTTACGAAAATACATAAGCAAATATACTTATTAATATATTTATTGGAAAATAAATATCGCAATCATCGGAGGTGGTGTTAAAGCTTTTCATTGGCGTTACTAAGGTTGCCTTGTATATTTCACACGCTGCAGCAGAGTAAATAGAATGGCCATTCGCGACACTAAATCGGCCAGAACACTCGAACGTTACCCCGAATCTCCAAAATGGACCAGAGAAATCTATTCAGCTTCTGAAATTCAGCGTTTACGTTCGAACGATCCCCTCCGCTCCGCCCCGCTCCGCCCCGCTCCGCCCCGCTCCGTCCCGCGCCCCATTCAATAAGTAAAAAGAAGTCCTAAAAATGCAACCGCTTTCGTTCAAACACACCTCCGCACCTCGTTCAAGGTACTCGCACAAAAGGGATCGCGTTTCACAATGGAGCATTTTGTAACGTTAACGCGGACCATCGTCGATAACTTTGATTCCGCACCTAGTCTCCTGGCAAGTGTTCCAGCATCCACCGGATGCCGGCCGCAAAGGCTCGTTTCGGTAAGTGCTGGTCGTGCTAGTAATTTTTCACGTCGCTTTTCCTGCGCCCTCCCATTTCGGAATAACAAATGGCGCTGATCTCGCTGATCTCGCTGCCATGTATAATGCACAGATTTACAGCATTCCGCTATCCGACAGAGCTATATGTCCCTGTCCCGGTCCCTGTCCCCGTCCGCTCCCAGAATCGCGACCCCGCGCTCGAAGAAAGAATTGAAGAAGAAACGAAAGACATGAAAATATTTCCGGTCTCTTTCGAACCTGCCTCCGCCGCCATATAGACGAAGCTAGACCAGACAGCGAGTTCTCCGCCGGAGAGAAGGAAAATCGAAGGAGGAGGAAGACGACAAGACAAAAGTCGTGAAGGCGAGGGTGAAACGGCGGGTCTCCGAGAGGTCGAGATCAAGGGAAACGTGATTACCTCGAAATTTGGGCTTTCTGGCCATCGCCATAAGTGACATCAGTCTGATAAACAACACTTGTCTACGAGCAGAGAACGGCGAGGGCGAAGGGCTGAGCTGCTGTATTAGCTGAAACGATCTTCACCGGGGGAAAATATTTGTGTTGGGCGCTTCCGTGAAATTAGGTCCGTATTACATGGCTTTCAGCGGGCGGAATGGAAGCTTTCGTATTGTGCTTTATTGCTTCGTTCGATTAGCTTATTTGGTTCGCTGTTTTCCGTGATATCCGTATAGCGTAGGTATATACGTACATGTACATATGCATATAGATGTAAGACGTTGGACTTGAAGGAGGTTTCTTTGTTTCGGAAATAACAGGATCCACAACTAAACAGTTAATTTTGTTTAACCGAGTGATAGGGAGTTGTACGAAAAGAAGTGCATAGATAGTAGGCAGTAATCGCGACGAATGTTTGTGCTAGGAGTTTATAGGATTTTGTGGTACGATTTGAAAATGCAAATTATTTCAAGCTTTCAAGCTAGAGTTGCATCTTGCGATCTCAGCAGCAGTTAATGAGAGCCACGACGAGAAAAATCTAAAGACCTATCCGAACGTGTACAGTAATGTATTTGCATGATAAAAGTTGGTAATTGTTCGCATGAGAGCCTCCGTTGATCTTCTGAAATTTCTATCGTTAAAATTTGGAATAAAATTTATCGAGAAATTCGTTGAACGAATTCGCGCTGAAAGTGATCACTCTGGAATTCCCAGTCTCTATAGAGTGGAAACGCTGCAAGTAGCATAAGTATGCGGACAAAGGGGGCCAAAGGGTTCCATTTTCAATTTTCAAGCGATGCATTAAAGGTCGCTGCACGAACCGATAATGGTTTACCGAATAATTAAATCTGAAGTACACGGAATATCCTTGCTCCGTATGTTTCCGTATAAGTATTTCCGCACGTCTCCGTATACATATTTCCTCGGCCACCTTCTATTGTTTTGTCGCACTCCTTAAATTATTTCGCCGGGAATGTCCGGAACTACACGGCCCGAGATTTCCCGTTTACCGACAAAGAGAAACTAAATAATAAATGCTGGCATTTTCTTATCTGGCGACGGATGACGAAATTTGTCGGGCATGCATAATACATGCGGAAATGGCATCGAACGAGCTGGCTAGGCTGTGCGCTGACTTCTTGTCTATAATGGAATCTGCTCGCGAGCTCGGCCAATTTCTAAGGGTGGTATAAAGCAAAGAAGAAACTGGCGGGCAACATATAACGGGGCAAGTCATTCAATTTACAGGATCCCCCTTTCCGTTTCCAACTCATCTCGTTCCAGCCTCGGTGGCTCCGAAACTGAACTGAAGATGAGCCAAACTCGTACCCGCTCTTGGCCAACCACGATCCCGTCCAGGCTATACCCCTTTAGCGATGGCTACGACCTACACGTTCGCATATCTTCGCGTTTGGTGCAAGCAATGTAACGAATACGAAAGAACGGTATCGCGTTTCTATCAACGCAATATATGTACATCGCTGTAAATCACTGTCCGCCATATTTTGTTCAAGCAAAAGCATAAGAGCATAAACACTGTCTCGACGAGCTACCACGGGAACTAGAATATCCCGGTGAATCTAGGAATTAGGTCGGATGCGATGCGGCAAGAGCGGAGACAATTTTCAGAGATACGTATGTATGTATAATATGTATAGGTCCTTAATGGAAACCCATTTAGTCGAGCAAACGCATGCAATTTAACAAGCGGATGAAATTTGCTAGCTAGGTAATACTATATGCGCGTATAAACTTCCATTTCAGCAATTCCAGTAGCAGGAAAAAATTTCGAGTGTAATTTCCACTATTTTTTCAAAATTTCCGCTAACGAATATAACGTATTTAGATACATTCTCTTTTACGCTATTCCCCAAGCTATTGAAATTAGTGTCTCCCTCGGTATTTAAAATGCTCGCTACAGTTCCATAAGTACCACAAAATCACTGCAAGCTCAATTTACCGAATCAGAGAAATGGTTGAGCTCTATGACCTCGTTTCATGCCTCCTGTCTCGAAAACTAAACACTATTGCGACGCGTCCCCTGTCTGACGACGAATCGTTCTAATTTTTCTGCGTGGCCATCTCAATTTGTACCAGGCCATCGTTCGCCCCCCTTCCGATGCCATTCAATATCCTTTAAACGAGCTAATGCACGCTCGACCGCCCTCTTCGCGCCGGCTGTGGTAAAAGGCATTGAACGCAAATTTGGGCGAAAAGATGGTGATGAACTAAAACTTTGCGCGTATATGTATAAGTACGCGGTACGACACACTATGTGCGTAAGATTCATTTGCCAGCTTAACGGTCTATGAACTGATAACGTTGCTGTTCGAAACTCGATCGTTGGTTCGGTATAGAAAATAATAGTAACTCGATTGCAGTTCAAACGGCACGCGAGGTATCTTCGTATTCAGGAATTGGAACAACTTTTGCAAAGCCTTCTTGTCAATCGATAATCGTACGGAATTTAAAACGCCAACGGCGAATACCGATTGAAAGGACAGCAATCTAATGTTATTTTACTTCGATCTGATAATTTCGATAAACGTACAAGTTATTCCGTTTGAATGAAAAATTCGTTACCCTGTAATTGTAATAGCATTCCGTCTGAAACTAGCATCTAAAAACCTTACAGCTTGTGAATGATGTATACATGCATGCATACTAGTACATGTATGTAGATTCACCGAACCAACCAGCTTCCCGCTATGAGAACCAGCGGTGTTTTAGCCCTAGTAAGAAAATTGAAATTCGGAAATAGTAATCATTGTTGCCGGTTCAATGAGGCCGGAACTACGCTAATGGAAAATAGTCTTTTCACCTTTCAACCTTCTGTTATTCGTATCCAGTATCCATAAGAAATTAAAGGCCGCCGTGATTGCGCGTCGCGTCGCCGAAGGCTTAGGAATCTGCACGAGCTCGTATGTTGTACGTATCATCGAAATCGGACAAACGCGATACTATAAATGCTCGGGCGCAACAATTGCCCCAGATCTCGTACATACGTGTACGCTAACAGATTGAACGTTAATATCGGAGGACACTTTGCACGAAATCAAGATTGTCGGCTGTTCGTGAGAAACCACCACCACCACCACCGCCACCACCAGCAGTTACTATCCAAACAAATCGTACAATTCGTCCCATTGGAATTGTTTCAATTCCATTACCCCTTTCCTGTCTGCAGTTAACCATCAACAAGTCTATTTTGGTTCCCTTAAGAAAAATAAAAGAAAAGTTACGTTTACGTAAATTGTGCTAACTGGTCGGCGTGGCGCGAGGAATGGCACGCAGTAACGAAAAAGGTGAACGAATACCAATCAATTTCTTTGGTGGCAACACTATTTTCGACAACGGCGAATCGATTGGTGGCACGAAGAAATCGCCTGGCGATTAAAAAGTAATTGGAAAACTTTGAACGCGAAATGATTCTCGCTTCACTCAAAGTAGACCTCTTAACGCGCGCCCCAACTTTAATCTTGAATCTATGCATTTCTTGTCCCGCACCGACAGACCCGGATTTCTACCTGTTGGTCCCTGGCCGCTCTACCACCTGTTCGAAAGGCATCCTCCTACCCGGCAGCTGTGGAAAGGAACAAGAACTTGGAGGCACCATGGATAAAAATACGGAGCGCATTTACATTTTCGAAAGCAGCTGCTCGATTGTATATGGATCCGATGGCTCGTAGCGATCTCCGAAACTCCGAAACTCCGAACGCCAAGCTCTTCGACAACGTCACCTTCGGATTTAACGCCGCTTAACGACTCGAGTAGCTATTAATTTACCGATTCGGCCGAGCAGCTACAGAAAGGAGAGGGGAGCTAAGCGTCTGGAATTTCTACGCCGAGGGACAGCTGTTTCCAGGGGAGATTTATCCCTTGCACGCGCCGCCGAGTCGCGTGGCGTCGCGTGGCGTCGCGCGCCGTGTCGATATATGTAATCGAAATTGTGGGCGATCGCGACAATCGTCTCGGACGATTCGATTATGGACCGTTCTTGCGTCAAACCACATTCCATAGAAAGAGCTGTTTTCCATAGAAAGACACTGGAGCAGGTTCGCAGATGCCGGCAGGAAATTATGCAAATCACGGGGAAAGAGTAGACGCCGCGTCGGTTCGTGGAAGCCTGGCGCGAAATTGGAAGCGCGATTGGGGTTGCCTAGGGATGCCGGGGCGAAAGGAAGAGGAAGCGTCTTATCCCTCGGAACACGCGTATATGCGGAGACACGAGCAAGAAGCCGAACGGTTGATAGCTACTTCCGCCTGGCTCGTATTTCCAGAAGGGCTTGTCGGCGCTTGATCGGCCATCGAGCACCCCGAAACCATCTTACCGCGGTATCGTAGACTCGAGGATGAACCTCGCATCCGTTCCGATAAAACATTGCTTTACGCGGAGATCGATGCGATACTGGTGGAAGGAAAACGTCCCGTGAACCGAGGGTCGCGCAACGAAGAAACGAGTAAAGAAAAGAAGAAGAACGAAGGCAGAGCCGCCGGGGGGTGCCATCGCGAGTACACTGGAGTGATGGGAACTCGTGGGAAAAAGCTCCGTGCAATTGCAGCCCCGATAAATATCCGAAGCCGAGACGAACGGCGGACGAACAAAGAGAAAAGGGAGGAGTACTGCACAGTACCAGAGAAATTGTTCGGGTTACTGCGAAACGAAACGAAACGAAACGAAACGAAACGCTTTCCTCGCTCTCCTCCCGTGCTCTTTCTTCGCGTACACACACGCGCACGCGTACACACGTGTATGTGTATGCGTCAGTCGATAAACCGCGCCTGCGTAGCTGAAACGGAGAGAGGAGCCCGGCCCCGCGGGAGGTTCTGTACGCGCAAGCACCGGGTGCTCCCCGTGCACACGCACACCTCCACCGTTCCGCGTTCCCGCGCTCCGGCGCTCCGGCGCTCCGGCGCTCCGGCGCAAGGGTGTGGATTAAAGATATTAAAGATACCGACAGAGATCCCGCGTGTTCCAGCTTCGTTTATCCTCTTTCGAGCCGGTTACTCGCTCGTACGACGACAACCACCGCCTCTGTCGTCCATCAGTCACACCCTTTCCTTTTCATACTGTGCACGATATCATTCTTACTGTCGTTGCGCGAGTGCCCTTTTCAGCGCTGACCTTTCACTTTCGTCCCTTTTTCCGCTTTCTTATGAATATTAATCGCGATTCCCGTTCCAACCAACGAAACATGTTTGTCTTTTCAGCGAGGGACGAATTTTGATTGCGGCCTGTTGCTTTTAGAGAGCGAAAAACGGTGACATCACCGCGGTAAGTTTGTTTGCATGGTAACGATAACGCAATCCCGACGCTTCTGTCCGTCGTAATCCTTGCTGCGTGTGGTCGTATGGGTGTTCAAGACGCAATCGATAGTTCCGTAGTCGGCATCCCGCTGAAAACCCCCTTTTTTCCACCGTTCCGTGATTTTCAACCCTCTCTCCGCGCCGCGACCGAGGCTGGAATTATGTTGTTGAATTATTTAACGGCAGCTCGATCGCTGGGGGCCGAGCTAAAACGGCAAACAACAGCCGTAAAATCGCGATGCAATTAGCTTGGCACGCTCCCTCGGCGGGAGGAAGCTAATTAGCATGGCATCTTATGTCCAATAGATTTTTCCTTTGCTCCTGGTTAACGCCCGCTGCACGTATCGCATTACGAGTTATATACTTAGAATGTCCTTAATTATAATGTATTAAGAAACGAATTGAGTGACCCGACGAGTAGACTAACCAAGAGGACTCTGTTTCGCCTGTGCCCTGACGCCACGTACGGACTAAGCGGCAGAAGCGTTGGCGTATTGTCCTGATAAAATTGATTTTCTCGTTTCTTCGCGAGTCAAAAACATCGTATCAGCTTAAATAAATTCTGTACGATACAAATCCATTCTCTCTGTTAGTCTATTGTTACTGTATTTCTCTACTACTCGCAATCGATGCACAAACTGAACGCATGGACAGCAAGATGATACAGCTTTCAACTTTTCTAGTCTAGATATTTACCGAACACTTTGATTCGGTCAGATTTAAACGCCTACCAAGAGCAGTTCCGAGCCCTAACTAGCAGAAAATAGTGCTAGTGCTTTGCGATTTTCTCTCGAAAATGTAATAACAAACTTCTTCCCTCGGCGCATGCTTTTCTCCGTTTCCTGTTCTTCGAGTTCGCAAACTTCCTGTCTCTCCTTTCTATCCCTTTCAGCACCATTTTTTTTACCCGGTTCCGCGCGAAACACGAGACGCAAAACACGGAATAGGTACCCTCATCTGTCAGTCAGGATGGAGTGGATCCAATTACAGGTGTATTTTGTGGGCCGGATCGATCAGTTTGCGGTTTCGGGAAACCGGAGATTAAACGCGTCCTTTCCTCCCCGTTTAATGCGAAATGCAATTAAACATCGTAGATATACGGACCATGGATCGTCGATTGCAAACGAATAACTCGTATCTTTCTTACTTATCGTGCTTTCGGCGTTAACGTTTCGCTGCTACGTTTAACGTCTCGATGAAACTTGACAAGATGGAAATAAGCGACGTTTCTTTTCCCTTACCTGGCAAGCAGTGGCTGCGTTGGCGGCCACTCGCTGCGCTAGCGGGTTTCTTACCCGTTCTACTATGGCGTTAAAATGTAATATTTAATGCGAATTTATGACTTGGCGAAACGAGGATACGAATGTATGCGAATGTACGCTAGTTGCGCAAATGAAATTGTTACATTTTAGTAACAACTTTCTAGGCGAATTTGTACACCTTTCTGCACCTACACCGATTAGATATATGCTGTTAGATATAACAGCACCTATTAGAATTGCAAACCGAACAAACGGTTCATATACAACATTTCATTTCATTTCATAGATGCGCATTGAATAATTCAGAGTCGCGTAATGGGCTATTCGGTTACTAGGCTTTGGACGATCGATCGTTTTATTATGCTCCAGTTTACGCAACGCAACTTGGATATCAAGAACGGTCCATTCGTTAATGATCGAAACGCGCATACGTAAATACGCAACGCGTTGCAAGAGAAATGAAGAAATGGTGGCCGCATTTATTTGTTTTTAGCCTAATATGTACATATTGTAAATATGTATTCTACCTAAAGGACCCTAGGTTCACGAATGGAGTTCAGGGAGTTCACGTTCGAGAGGACGAAAACATTGCCAACGATTAATAAGAACGCAAGATGGACTTTGGCGAGGCGCGGGACCGGTTTATTAGCTATCGCGGCGTATGTTCCCGTGGGATTCGATCCGATTCTTTTGTTCGATTTCACAATGTTGTTGGTCGTGCGGTAAGTAATCGCATTGTTCCACGGGGAGGAGAATACGTCGAGATCCGTTAGTTGTGGGCCGCGAGTCAATTAATGGTTCAGTTGCGGGAGACAAAAGAAATCTTTCTCAAGTGGATTTCCTGAGCCGTGACCTACCACCTAGGGGGCTGTAAACAAAGCCAGTCGGTAAACAAAGTTGGTAACAAAGGCAAACACGATATCCGCCCTTCAAAGTGTCGTGCATAAAGTTGAAGTGCAAGGTACAAGTTCACCGCGCCACCCACTTCCACCTCCGTCGTCTAGCTCGTGAAACTTGAATCGTAGAACAGCAACCGCGAAAAGTGGCTGCGAACTGGCGCACTAGTTAACGTATGTGTACGTTTTACACGGCAAGTTCGCCAATAAATCTTTCCTTATCGAGCTTCTCTCGGGCACCCTCGTGTTGCCGTTCGCATTCGCGTTCGCGTTCGCGTTCGCATTCGTGTTCGCGTTGGCTTTGGTGTTCGTGACGTTTTCCTACGTATGCACATGCACATATGCATATGCATGCATGCATACATATGCCTCTCTACGCGCGGCACCGAATAGGCTACCCGCGTGCGGCCGTGGGTGCATGTGGCCTTTACGGGCAGGCGTATTCATGAATGAGCGAAACAACCAAATCTGTTACACACCCACAACACCGGTCTGGGAATAATTGTAATTACGAAGTCGTTGATCGTTCTGTCTCTCTCGATAAAAAGACCTTCGCTATGTATTTATTTACGTGACATCTGCCAATCCGATTTTTCTCCCGGCTCTGTGTTGCGTATCTATGAAGGTGTATATGTATACATAAGTATGTATGTATACGCGTGCTTGCATCAACGCCCGACCGATGCTTAGCTTATTTCGAGAATCCGATATTTGTCACGGGTGAACAAGAATACTCGGCCGTGGAAAAACGGGATCGAATCGCGTAAAACGCAGACAGGCCGGTATTAAGTCTGTTTCCATCGTCTATGCCAGGAGCGGAAGCGGCGATTTCGGTATCCTGGATCGCTCGTACTCTGCATTTCTAATGCAAAGTCAGAGAAGGATGAGCTTTATAGAAACGACGAGACAGCTGCAGCCACCTCGAAGAAACGGTTAGGCCTCGATCCATCTTCTATTTCTTCCAAGTCTATCTCTTACCCCCTTTCACGTTACACTGTCTTATTTCTGTCTCCGGCTTTTTCTCCCGGCTCCAATGGAGGGAGATGTGTATCTCTGAAAATAGGATTGGTGCGGCACGCATTGTGCCGAGGACAGTGTCTCTCCACCTCCGTTCCACCTACCCTCCTCTATCCTAGTATTTATAGCCCCTGGGCTTTTCCACCGTGCTTCGCGCCCTACGACCGCTTAATTCGACCGCTCGCGAGAACACAATCTCTCGGAGATCGGGAGAGAAGAGGATGCAACGGGGGACACCAGATCGACTCTCTTGCTCCTTACCGCGAACCCTCTACTACCGCTATTTTTTTCTCCTCGTTCTTCGATGGAGTTGACAAGGGAAAGAATCATTGAGTATCGAAGTTCTAAAGGAACGCGTGCAAAAGGACGCGCAGTCTGCCCTTTCTACACCTATGCGTTCCATGTTCCAACACTTTTAATCGAATAAAGTGTGCTGTTTCTAATGGTTTCATTTATTGAATATAACTCCGTCCCACTTAATTGTCCGCCCAATTACCTACCATTCTGTACGCAAATCGAGCCCAGAAACGAAAAAGTACTATCGAGTAAAACTACAATAAAAATAAAAATAATAATAATAATAATAATAATAAGCGGAGAAGAAAGTAAATAATAATAATAATAATAATAATAATAATAATATCTTTGCAATAAGAATCTCGGTCGATTCGATTGCAGATCCTAATAGGCCCTTCTAGAAGGGGTCCCGAGTTCATACGACTTTACGTTTTCATCCACCTTTAACGCCCGCTCCTTTCAATGTATCCCCGCTTGGGTGCGAGCGGCGAAAATTCCTACGCGGGCATAAACTGTCCCGGTGCACCGGTGCTCCGGTGCACTTTCATCTTGGCCCCTTCGGGCCTTTCTGCCCGACGCATTTGTGGCCCATTTTCACAGGCCACGGTTTTTAAATGCGATCGCTCGCAAGAATACCTTTCCTTCAGCGAGGAGGAAACTAATCGGAGAGCAGCGCGCACAAGCGAATGCGTTCATCCGTGGGCAAGGAACACACGGGCCAGGTGTGTTTAGTGTGATTTACCACGAGTGAGTTGAAACTCGATCGACCATTCCCGCTCAGAAAACTACCTGGGGTATCCCTTCTGCTATTGAAATTTTCTCACGATCCACCTTCTCCTCTCTTTCCGTTTTGATTTTCCATCCGCCCAACCAATCCGTTCACCATTGCTCGCGATAAAACAGTGCAAGGAACAAACGCGAGATTCGCGATAATCATCGATAATCTCTTGGCTCGTTTCTTTTAGTACCTACTCGGCCGTGGTAGAGAGCGGCCCTTTTACCGATCGATTCGAAAGCCATCGTATCGGACGTAGCATTCACCTCGACTTTAATTGTGTGCAATCTGGGGCTCTGTTTGATGGAAGAGAGCACGGTTTTTAATTGGTGACGCCGCGGCGATTCGGTGCGGCGATTCGGTGCGGCGCATTCAATGCTGCCAATGGATTGCAGATTGGTGAAATTACTCGGTCTGCGTGGTATGGATTCCAGGTATTTTTCGCATTGCAAGAGCGTAGCAGTGTTCCACGATCTGAGTGTGCAAGGTGGTTATCGTGTAAAATCATATTTGGATACTTTCTAACTCTGCGAAGGATTTTCGCGATGAAAAGCTTCGATTTAAACGTGTATTATGCATTTCTACACAGAACGTATAGAAGGAAGAAATACGAATGTTATATGTGATCTGAAATGTTATTTTTCAATTTTACGTATATTTTTTCTCTGCGATGAAAACACGCAATGTGTTGAAACTTCGTTAGAAGTCATTGATGGCATGAAGGAAAATTCCTTCCAAATTAATGTTCAGTACTTGAAAGAAACTTTTTACGAAAGCGTTTCATGTATTCGGATTTTATCGTTACTCGAGCTCCAAATTAATTTTTCTCTCTTTAATTGCCCGCCACTTGGTTATTTT
The DNA here is from genome assembly GCA_907165295.1 of Nomada fabriciana. Lineage (NCBI taxonomy): Eukaryota > Metazoa > Arthropoda > Insecta > Hymenoptera > Apidae > Nomada > Nomada fabriciana. The sequence continues at coordinate 9,949,670 of OU015690.1, read as the reverse complement.
AGTACGCGGTAAATATTATATAGCGCAATTTTGTGAATGAGAATGGAGCGAGAACGAATCCAACGATATCACGATTTTCCTTAAAGGGATCATATTTTGCAGATAACAAAATGAATTGCGAAAGCGCGTCACTTGATATAACTTCCATTATATTAAACTGTACAATTTGTAAATGCACACAGGAGTATGAATGCTATAGGCATCGTGCAGCCAAATAAAATCGAAATATGTATGTATCGTTGTGAGTGCGGCGAAATTTTATTTTATTTTTTCAATTTGGAAACATTTCTCGGCTACTCTCGAGCCTCTGTCGGATATCAATAATCGGATCTTCATACAGCTATACGTAACTTCATTTCCTGTACGATAAACCTATATGAACAATGGTAGAAATATTCGAGGGGAATACAGAAGTAGAAAACACCAGAATTTATATGTATACATACAACGAAGCTACTACTTTTGAAAATGTCAACTAGCGCTTACAATATCCGTAAATAAAGATTGGAATGTGGGTTAAATTGCAACCCTACCTCTGGTTATCGCTAAACGGTGCTGGTGTGTTATTAATAATTCGAGTAGAGCGAATGAAACGAATCAGAATAATAGAAGGTTTAAGATTAATTACGGTTTCAAGTACCAAATGATCGTTTTACAATCTGATACATTGGATTGGTACGAAGCACGGAAACGGGGCGCCAACAAGAGCTGAAAGAGAGAAGCAAATAGTGGGAGCGGAAGCGTCGGACGATGAAGATCACTTATTGTTGGAAAACGAGCGCGAGCGTCCGCCGCGATATTGAACGTGGTTCGCGAGACCGAGGCAATCTGCTCCGCGAAATGCACGCATCGGGCATTGTTAATCAGTAATCAGTAATCAGACATATGAAACGGAGAGCAGGCAAGTGTTTGCCGACGAGAAACAAGTAGACGCGCGTATGATTTATCAACTCCAGTGATGCTACTTAGGGGGTCGCCGCAGCGCAACGCGAATTCCCCGATTTTCCCCTTAACCTTCGCTGCATCGTCGAAAATTTAATATCAGAATGATGGGTGGGCCAATGCACGAAAGAAGAAGGGGAGAGAAAATAGAACCGGGCATTCCGCAGCACGCTTAATACCTCCGCGATGATACAAGCCGATGTTAATAATCGCCGAAAATATTCTCGCCCGACTTTCATCGGCTGGAAAAATAGTAATATTTCTAGAACAGGGTAAGGGTGCATTTCATTAACGAGACTTCGGCTGAACGGGTGTTACAAGGATTAGAATGTATCTTCCACATCCCCTGGAACCATCGACCAAGCCCCCCTACGTACATTATAAGGAAATTAATGATCAAGTTCGAGCGCGCTGGCTCTGCGGCATAGTAAATGTTCTCTATTTTAGTAGGTACTTAACAATTTGTGGAGATTTTTCCGAAATTCTACTCAATGTTGCACGCGACTACTCGTTCTCGCGCGAACACGTATATCTACTTCTATTGACCGGGAATCAACGGTGATTGCATCCCAATCGCACCCTATGTGTTGCGTCAACTAGTTCTTAATTGTTTGTTGCTGCAAAAGATATCGACGGCTCTGCTATTGTAAGGTTAACCCCTTAACCTACAACTACGGGCATAGCCCGTAGTAGATGATCGGACCAAACGTAAAGCTTGTTTACGTTTTCGACCTAAAATTCTCGAAGGTAAATCGTAGGTTAAGGGGTTAATTCTTGCGTTGGGAAATCGAACTTGTCGCTGCTTGCTATACTACGATCCTCTGAGGGGCGAAATATTGTACGCGTAAATCGTAAATATAGATGGAGGTGAACTTTCTCGCGTATTTTAAGTACGTCTACTATAACAGTTTCACGCATCGCAGTTATATTATAATTACATGCGTGCACACTGTACAAGGTACATATATGTACTTCTGAAGAATGAAACAAACTTCGACACAAGAAGAATCTTTTGCACTTCATCGACTCGAAACATACTAAATTACCATTGGCACATCCACGAAGGGCGAAATGCAAGTGCTGTTAATTGAATTTCGCACGTACAGGCATAGCAGCTTGTATCGCTATTCGCCAAATGGAACACAATTCTTTCGCCTAGCGTACAGCTGACTCGCCTCTAGAGGCAGACTCGCCCGTGACTTATTGTCAGCGTGTAAAAAGGGAGGCGAGAGATACTTACACCGACAGACGTGGAGTTTCAGGACATCTCCCCGAAGTTGTGCACATCGACCTGCGGTCCACCGTCGATTTCGCACATACGCCCCCGGGCTCCGGTTTTGGCCGGTGCGACCTGTTCAACGCAACGGTCCAGCGAATCTCGATCAACTGACACACGCACGTTTCAACCGGAACGCACGGTACAGAGGTCCGAAACGAAGCCAACTAGATTCCCTCGAATCACTGGACAGCCACGTGACTAGCTATGGGGAACACTTGGAGTTTGCACGAGGCACGAGTCCTCCAGGCTCCTACACATCGGTCCATCGGAACGACCTATCGTGGATTGAAGGCCTCGCGGCACGAATCACCCGACAGTCAGTCGAACGAAAAAGTTAAGCACGTACTTTGTCGCGGCGAGAGAAACTGACAACAAAAGATGCGGATGAAAGAGAGTGAACAGTTGGTGTGGGACGAACTGATACAGAGAACAGGGACAGGGTGACATAAAGAGAGGCAGAGAGAGTGTGAGCGAGAGAGAGGGAGGGAGGAGGGAGAAGAGGGAGAGAGAGAGAGAGAGAGAGAGAGAGAGAGAGAGAGAGAGAGAAAGAGAGAAGGAAAAGAGAGAACGAAAGAGCGCGGTTTCTCCCTGAGATTTCGAGCTGCACTGCAAACGGGACCAGTCAGTCCTCACTGAATCGGAGTTTGCCCACGTACTCGCGGCTGAGACTTTGGGATCTGCGCAGTTGCTCGCTCACCACCACCATTTCCATCACCACTGCTTCCACCACCTCTACCACCACCACCACCATTACCACCACCACCACCACCACTATGTATTCCGTTAACCCCGAACCTTCATGGTTCCTCTCGACTCTCGACGACCCTAACTTCGAGTCTAGGCGGCGCCCTAACTCCGGCCGACGAAAGCACTAAGAGACGCGTGAACGCGAGATTATTGTTACTCGACGAAAATGCTTCCAGCAAAGTTACCAGGTCGCGGATTAAATCTATGCAAGTTCACGGAGCTGCGGAATGATTGTTGTTGATTGCGCTGGCGTATTTATACGTGAAGGCATGTAGCATGAATGTAATAAATGCGATTGTGTTGGTGTTTCTTGTAGAACGAAGCTATGTTGAATTTGAACGAAGCTTTCTTATGGAGATATGTACTACTGTATCGATAACTTTCAATGGTTATTATTCCATTCTGCGCACTTTCTGCCTGCATGTAATTTCATTTGTCGGGATAATTCAATTATTTACATTGCGGATGGTACAAAAGTAGCTACTTGCGTGAAGTTAGTCAAAGTTTGCATGCAATGTTAAGGATATTTCGAGTACACCACGGGGACTACTTTATCGCAAGCCCATTTGTACCACCACCTGGCCGCCCAATCTAGATGGAAAATAATGATTTCACCAAACAGTCATATCTTCCATTTTTTCTTGTTTCGTATTGTTTATTGACGCTAATGATGGTTATATAATTAATTTTGTAATTATACAAGTATGGAAGTCAATCTCTATAAACTCCAAACATGCTCACAGCGAAATAGTCCTTTTTCTTTCGTTCTAAAGACAATCATATGAGAGCAATAATAACTTTCTTTATACTTCTATGCATCATGGAGTATATTAGCATAAGTGAATGTTCACATAGCAATATATAAATTGCTTAAATAATGCCTTCTGCAATAATTTTTTCATGTTTTTTGAAATGCATTCGTTTTTTTATGCCGTTTAGTTTACATTAATAGCGCAGAACTCAAGATTACCGCTTTGAAAATTGTATGATACTAAGTTTAAACTATATAGAACGGATCTGCGATTCTGTCTGTCGTATCGTTTTAAAGCTTTTGTAAGACTTTCGAGACATGCCACCATAAAACGAATGCGCGCATTATATGTAGATAGACGAATTGAAGTTCTGTAAAGAAACGTTTAGAAATAGAAAACAATGCAAACGGGTAATGAATCTGATTATTTTTCAAACGTGTACGTCTGCATAGTTCTTTACATGAAATAGTGAACAAGGTAAGTATGTTGAGATTGTATGTCCCTTTACTAATTTCTCCTAAACAATTCTTATTTCTGAATGGTAATCTTTTTTAATGTTTATATTGATGAAACTATAAAGGTACCATAAAAAAAATGAAGTTTGAAGGAAGAAGATCGCCAAAGATTTTGAAACAATTTTACGCGCTACAGAGGCTAAATCTTTGTTTTGTTCTGGAGATGATCGGCACGCGGAACAAAAAGTCCATTTTACATTGCCTTTTTAAAAGTTGAACGTACGTAATTTATTTTATTACATTAAAAACACTATAAAACCAGATCCCAGGTCTTAAAATAATACTTCATCATACTATGAACAGTGTAAAACGATTTATGAGTCTTTTCCACTTAGAGTGGGCATTTGGCCCACTGCGCGCCCACCGCCGCGGCCGTTGAAGCATTACGATCTGTAGCTTTCGTTGGACGATCAATGCCACTAACAACCGGTGGATAAACAGGACATTAGCAACATTTAACTGTGCATTCTTCTACGTGAGAATTATTTTCATAACTTTCACCCGTGAATGCAAGTGCGCTAGCTCCAATTTTTTCATTGCACGTGCAATATATTGTACAATGAGCGCAGGAAAAGAATTAATTAGTTTTCTTTTGTAAAGTAGCCCAAAATTCTTCGGAATTTTTCTCAGGAGAAGAAGGAAAGGAAGAACGTAAAAGAATTTTATAATAGTAAAGAAAAGTCGATTGTCGTAGCGAAAGAATCTTGTTCCATGTGACTTCTTTTCAAGTTCGTTGCTCCGTACATGTTGTCTCCACACAGTCCGCGTAATGTTGGCCATTTGCCAAACTCTTTCTCACATCATTTCAATGGAACGCCCGGGACTTTGGACTATAATTGTTTAAACAGAAAAATAATCGCAGGAGGTTCTTATAATTGCAAAACGATAACGCGATTCGACTTAATTAAATTTCATACGTTCACGCGATCATGGCTATCGTTTTAATTCACTAAGAACACCGAGGCACATCGGAAAGTTGCACGTATCTATTCATTCGTCTCCGACTCGGTCGCAGATCGTACGATAATATAGAATCATACGTTTCGCTAATGACTCTCTGCGATAGACATCGTAGATAGATCTAAGTATGTACTTACATATGTACACATTTGTATTACGATAATTCATTCCTTCAGTTTGATACGGGTCTAATTTCCATATCAAACAGCTATGTGTTTTTCAATTTTGTATAGACGTAATAATTAGAAACAAGTCATCCGATTTATTATTAGACAAATAAATAAAGAAGCAGAAACAATGTATGTACATACTACATATGTACATATACCTGCATATATCTACATAGTACATATGTACATATTGGTAAAAAAATAGCACATCAGCGCCATCTAGTGCATCGTATATTAGTCAATTATTTGAACGTACGTCGATAAAGATATCGTGTTTCCTTCTTATGATTATTCGAATTTTTGTCTCGAGTCTTCGCCAGATTTTAATAAATTATTCAGTGTTTATATACACTGTATACGTCAAATGTGTAATACGTATACTCCCAATAGGATGCGTATTTAATTCTATTGTATGTAAATTGTTGTTTAATGGATTATGAAGGGATAAGAAGTATTAAAAATTCGGTGAAGAACATGGACGGCGGGTGTATGGCAAATACAAATATCGCAAAAATATTTATGCACCATCTTTATTTGACGAATGAAACCAAATCGATTCAATTGCCTTTAAACACTAATAAGTATTATATTATACTCGTACGTTTTACAGCGTCACGAATTAATATCACGATGCTACAATAAAATAGACGTATGTGATTGCTTCTAATTCGTGCACGTGTGTGAACGCATGTGCAAAGTACGATGTAGCTGATACTATCAAATGCAAATCGTTAGTTATGTTTATCATTGCTTGACATTTTTAATTCTTGGTATGAGTATAATACGTCAGACGATTCCGTTCGATGCTATATTTAAATCTCTTTTACCGCGTGCCATATTTTTTTTATTAGTTGCTTACTGCGAAATAAACTGAGTTTATTGGCGACCAATAATGCAGTCTACGGAGTAACAGTATTTCGCATCCATCGAATACTTTATAAACCGTTGTATAATAATTTTGTTTTAACAATTCAAAATTTAGAATAAAATGTTATATGAACTACTATTTTATCATAATTTTCATTTATTAATTGCATTATATTATAAAACATAGAAATGGCTAAGTTGCAATACAAACAAACAAATAGTAATCTATGCACCCTTGATATTTGTCTAATGCTCATTAGTTCACCTTTGAAAAGAAGAGGCAAAGTTACAGCGCGATTGTTCTAAAAGGAAAATGAGTCTCGGCAATACTTCGAAGCCGTGTTATCGAGAAACCTAATGTCAATTGCAAAGTTAATCGATGCTCTCTCTCTATCTCTTTCTCTCCTTTGCCATGGAGATACGAGTGAAACTGGCAGGTCGTTGTTCCTAGTCAAGATCATGAGAATCCCATCGCCGACGTTTCGCAATATTGGCGTAATGCCTGACCTCTGCTTCGAATCCTACCGAATGCAATTCTTCAGAATTCGACGTGCTGCACTCCTCACTCAATCACGCATTGACTGCGTGAACAAACGCTTTCAAACGTAAAAGTGACGCGTATCATATCCAAGCTGTATATCGATTTCCCATTGTCTTCTATAGGCATCTAATATACGTGCACATTTGTCGTGCTACGGTTATGACAACTGGTGTAAAAATATTAAACGAACACAATTAACATTACGGTTTTTTTTTCTTGTTTTACATTTTACAATGTTTATTCGGTATTTGAGGGATTCAATTGGTTGCCCCATCTCTGGGTTTGGTTCTAACCTATGTAGTGCATGTTAGATACATACTTAAATACATGTATACATATACGAATAATTCGTATAAACATGCGGAAGAGAGAGACGATGCTCATTGACATTCGGGAGTTGGAATGTATGTGCATACGTTTTATCGCGCGAGAAGCAGTGAGTACTTCATAGGACATGTCTTGCGCTAGACAAAACAGAGTCGTAGATGATTATATTACTCGGTTACTTATTTAACACAGTTGTAGGACTCGAGATAGCAATGTTTGCTTTAAATATTATTACCAGGCAACCTTAAGCGTTACAGCGCATGCGCTTGCTGTTTCACCGGTGTCCATTTCAGTGCAATCATTATTGCCCGGCGTTCAATGTGGAAAATGTTATTTGTGAAAAAAGTAAATGTGAAATAACGACGAACAACCAACAAAACGTGGGGATTAATGATTAGTGGGGAAGGTTTGTACATCCGATGTATTAACCGTGAAGTAAACAGGACCCATCGATTCATTGGTTTTTCATGCTTCTGGTTCACGATTCCATGTATTTTTCGTTATATTTAATCAAACAGCCCGATATTGTTAATTATTAGCAATGAGATTTATGTAAATAGTGGATAACCAATAGACACGTGTCTAGTGCGTTTCATCCGATACAATAATCGCACTACCAAATACATCTGTCCATCAGAAGGCTGTGCAATCAAGGTACCTTATAGTTCACTGAATTCGTCGACCAATTATGAAACTGCAAAAGTAACTGTTTTATACGAATTATATAATGTCAAGGGGAAAAAATGAACGAAACATATTTTTGAACACGTTTAATTGAAATTGCGCATGCGTTCGTAGTGTATACAATTTTTGTGAGCCCTTTTTAATAAGGGTGTACAATGTATACTGTGCATTTTAACCGTGATTCGTCGACGTAATGACACAAGGCATAAGGTAAAAGTCAATCGAGAAACTGTTCACCAAGTTGTATTAACATATTAAAAAACGAATTGGTACCGGTAGGCAATTTATTAAAACTAGCTCCGCAGGAGGTTAGAAAATCTGAAATCTGGATCTGGTATTCGCGTTCGCGTATATTTTTACCAATAAATAATGAATTCCTCGTACGTACCGAGGAGGTGTAAAATATAGAGCGCTCGCGCGTAGATAAGTAAGATATGGTCATGTGTGTACAAGAGAAGAGTAGGGAGGGAAACACAACAACAGCACCCTGAGAAGATCGCTTCGTAAGACTAATACGACGCAGAAAGAACGAGAGTGCGCGTCAGTAGGTTTTACCCTGACCTCGGTCAGACAGACGTGGCTTAATTTAACCGGGACCGTGCAAACTCACAGTCACAGTTCAATCTATCTTTGTCCAGTGGCACGATCAAATCTTCCTGACGTTCGCGAATTAACCTCACTTTTCCGCGGAAGAAGGAAGGATACATCGCCCTTCCGGTACGTAAAATGCATTTCCAAAATCTATTCCGATTGAAAAATAGAGTAACGTAAATTGTTGATTGTAATTGGCTGGTATGAAAGAAAATGCTTTTCAGTGACTTGTAATTTGTTCAACAAGGGACAGACGATATAATTTGTTGGGATATTGAGCGGAAATAATATTTCTTGTAACATTGAAAGAAACCATGAGGGAATTGAGGAATAAATATTGAGGTACATAAATATTGTTTGATTGGATCAAAGAGCGCTGGCGTCGTTTTTGAAACCCGTCGGTATATATGATAATACACGATATTCGCAACTTGTGAAGCCGAAATTTTGGAAAAAAAATATCATTGGGTTCGTTATAACTCTAACAACTAGTGTTCTTTTCTAGTAAAACGAGAGTAAAGGATGCAGCGTAGGTGGGCCCGTTTAACTTCATAATGAACGGAAGCTTTTCCCGTTGGTTGAAAACAGCACCGTTAATCTGTATCGCGAGTTCTATTCAGTGAAGAAAAAAAACATAAAAAATACGGTTTATTACTTAGAATTGAGCCGTTCATTGACTAAATCCGTTAAGTCGAGGAAACAAAAATAAGGAAATATATTTCGAATATATAGAAACGTAAGAGTCAATCAAGCGCTTTGGCGAAAGCCTCAACGTGGAGTTGGAGATTTGTCTGATATGCGGCTCAAGTAGTGTTAAAGAATGGCTTTATGAAGGAAATTGAGAGTGTTGCAAACAGTGTGCAAAATTCGAGGAAACTAAAAAAGTATACCAAAAAAGTATACAGCATGTTTTCTACCTAATCGTGTCTCATGCAAACTTGTGTTAGGTTAGACTTGTTTTTTACATAATTATGTCTCATGCAAAGGGATTAGAGAATGCAAACGCGGTAAAAAATCGCCCGAGTAGCATATTCTTAATACCGTAATCACGTGATATATCGTAACCGCGCTACCGATTCAGTTGTAGGAAATTATTCCGTTGGAAGAATCCGGTTCCCAAACCGTTGACAAGCTGCCGACGAAAATGAAGAACCGGAGTGCTTGGTCTAACGAAAGCATTTAGATTTCCCATGATTTACACTTGGTAGCGTTTCCGCAAGACTACTGCGTTTGGAAATCTCGAGTGCGAAAGGGGGCGTAAATATGGCGTATATAAATAAAGGCGATGATATTTGGAAAAAGTATGAATGCCTCGGGTCGAAGCCTGAGTGCAAATGACTCGATCCACTGTATTCACCGTTTCCATAGCCCTATTCTCGCGGAGGAAGGTTTCTGACTGAGATGAAATTCAAAAAGGAAAGATTCGTGGCGCCAAAGGCTAGGCGACACCGGGAAATATAAGGCGGAATCGAAAGGGGAAAATACATATGCTCTATCCCCTTTCGTCCTATGGGGGATCGCAATGGTCCAAGCCGAAGGCAACCTGTGCGTGCAGAACTGAAGGACCACTGAAGCGTGTAGAACGCGTAGCGTTCTGGCGGAAAACTTTCCTCTCTGTTCCCCTGAGCTTCGTTCACGAAATTCACTACCAGCCAGAGGCACCACCACCTTTCTTTGTACGCGACTTCTCCTTGGTCAACGTCAAACTTTCTCGAATGTTATTCATCGGCATAATGGAAATGATCGTGCTCAGAATTTAATACATAGAAATTACTCCCATTTAGACGCGTGTATTGTCGGATATATTTTATTTGATCTGAAGGACGACTGTAGGGCGCGAAAGAGGTTCTTCGCATAACGAATGGATACGAATTTTAACGACAATGACAATCCGGCGGTGGAAGACTATATCAATCCCCTTTTTTCTCTGCTACAAGACGAGGGGGGGGGGGGGGGACATGAAAAGAGCAGAAGAGGACATCGAAGAATAGTTTACGTAAACGATTAATGATTCTGGCTCAACGACCTGTGTTGCTGGGAATTACCTACCGCCAATTGTCAAAGTCCGTTTCTAACTAACAATTGCTCCACTTGGTTGAAACCATTAGTGCCCACCAGTTATCTCGTTGGCAATGTACTGCAGTCACCGCCGCTGCCCTAGCTGGGACGAAGTAAATACTGGCAGCACCGGGGCCAAGCTTACCCTTTTTTTCCATAATCTGCATGCGCAATTTCTACGTGCCGACTGTGATCGAACGATTCTTAAATAAAACGATCGTTTCGCGGTTCGCTTGTTCGCGAAATATACACGCCGATGCATTTCCTCGTGTATTCAACTAAAAGTTTAATTAAACAAGGAAACTGCTGACTATGATCCGCGGTCGGCGCAGATACGCATACGTCGCGATATGGTTCCTATTGCGCGAATATTGGACGTCGTGGACTATGGAACTTTAACCGACGAACGTTCAGTTTTTATTCCGTTTCCATCCCGAATGTTTGTTTAAACTTCGAACAATAGTTCGAAACTCTGTGAGTAATGTTAACGATCAAAGAAATGAATGGCTTGAATTGAACGACGGTTTCGCAGTTGAATAAAAGAATGCTACGGTCCACAGTTTGTACAAAGAAATGTTACACAGTGGTACCCGAAAGCTCCTTGATGAATGCAATAGGATCACATTGAATGTTAAATTATATGACCGTCTTGGATAATTCTGTTTGTTTGCAGGCATTCTGAGTTTAGCAAGATGTTAAGGCTACTTTTATTGGCGATCGTCCTTGGGACATCAACGTTGGCCTACAACGGCGAGTTGGTTGAACAAGAATGTCCTGTGGACTGTCATTGCCATTATTTCCGTGTCAACTGGGTGACCGACTGTTCCGAAAGCAATCTGACCAGCATCCCGTACGACGAGCTAAGCTTGAACGTCTACGTTCTGGATATGAATGGGAACAACATCGCACAGGTCGGTCCATTTCCCCAGTCGATCAAGTTGAGGCGCCTCCAAATGGCCCATAATCGATTGGCCGAGCTGAAACGCGAATCGTACGCCGGATTAACTTACCTACTGGACGCGGATTTTTCATTCAACGAAATCACGCGTGTCGATCCCGAGGCATTCAGGTAAGGCAGCTTTGCAATTTTTACCTCGGCGTAATATTCTTCTCGAATAACTTTATCCTGTTGGTTGTATTTATCTGTTTTATATTTTCGTAGCTTCTCAAATATAAAATTTGATTTTTCCATTGTCCGATACTGCTACTCAAATATGCGGGCGTAGGAATTTAGTGACTTACATTCGCGCTGATTTTCATGGTCTCAAAGAGATATTGAAATATCACTGATTAGTAAATTACGAAGCATAACGCGTTACGTATTCTGCAAAGGGCAATTTGTGGAGTCTGCACATTGAACACATTTTTCTCATTCTTCTTTCACTTTTTACATTTTCGCAGAATTTTATTAAATATATGAATTGTTTGTTTTTCGTAAAACTGAAAACTTAATTACGTTCATGCGCGACAGCTTTCCAAAACTTATTCGAGTCCTAACTATTATTAAAATACTAGCATTCCAATTATATTTTGTAATATCAGCTTGTACAATATGCTTTTAATATATAATAACCAGGAAGTAGTTTCTTATCGTATAAAGTCGAATGAAATGAGAACAATTCTCGAATAAATGCAGAAAATCATTTATAACGTGTATGAAAATTCGTCGAGTTGCAGCGTAAATCAAAAATATCGAAGCATACATCAAGTACGATATCGAGGGCAATACTATAATCACAGTTTGATCGTTCAACAGGGACAGCCCAGGTCTCATTACACTGGAGCTTCAGAACAACCCCTTGGACCAGGTCAAGGGTTACTTTTTAAATTGTCGCACACTGCTCTATCTCGATCTGAACTCGTGCAACATCCACCGCCTCGATACTCAGTTTTTCCACAACACCACAAACTTGAACAAGCTCGATCTGTCTCATAATCCACTGGGAAAAATCGAGCCCGGCCCATTCGATCATCTCACCAATCTGGAGTACCTAAAGTTGAACGCTTGTAATTTAACATACGTTTCTTCGGATGCATTCGCTCATCTCGAAAATCTTCGTGAACTCGAAATGGCGGAGAACGATCTACGCACTTTGAGTTGGACCAACGTTTTGGCGCCCCTGATTCGTTTGGAGTACCTGAACATTCGAAAGACTGGAATTACCAATCTACCGGGCGATGCATTCGCGAAGAATTTGTACCTTAGACAATTGGTCCTGGCTGACAACGAACTATGGCATTTGGACGTCGGAAATACTTTGGGTCACAATTTGCACAGCCTTCAGTCATTGGACTTGTCGAATTGCAATCTTCAGGATCGTTTATCAGAGGAGGCGTTCAGAAATGCCAGCGAACTGCGTGTGCTAAACTTGAGCGGCAATCCAATGTTCGCTGCTGATTTGACGGCTGTGCTGCGCCATTTGCCAAAACTTCACAAGCTTTCGTTAAGCAATTGTAGCTTGCGCCGTTTACCAAACGCATTCCACGTTTTTAAGCACCTAGAGGAGCTAGACATCTCTCACAATCCTCTCTCAGACGCGTTTGTCAGTCTGTTGAATCCGTTAGAATCGTTAGAATACTTGGACATGTCCTATTGCAGCCTTGGATACGTTGGGAACAACACATTCGCCCATATGACTTCTTTAAAGAGACTAATACTGTCTGGAAACAAGCTGCACACTCTGGAGGGGGGATTGTTCGCAAATCTGACGCGACTGGAGAGTCTAGAACTTAACAATTGTGACCTAAAAACTCCCATCGATCCGAAAGTGTTCGGTGACCGTCTCAGTACGGATATCGTAGAGTTGAAACTGAGTGGAAACCCTCTCCAAGTGCCGGAAGATGGTTCCCTTTTACCGATACAACTGTCCAACCTCGAAATCCTCGACCTTAGTAACTGCAATTTGTTACTTCTAAACGAAAACCTATTCTCTAGAACCAGAAATCTTACCCGACTAAACTTATCCGGTAACGGCATGTCCGGTACGGAAAATCTGGCCTGCCTGAAAAAGTTACGTGCACTAGAGCATCTTGATCTAAGTAACAATAATCTCGTCACCGTTAACCCAAGAGTATTTAGGGCAAATCCACGCTTGCTCTCAGTGAATTTGCTCGGCAATCCTTTCGTATGCAACTGCGCGATTGCGGACATGTGGGACTGGGCAGTACAGGTGAAGAACGACTTGCACGTGCTAGTCGGTAGTCAGCCAGCTAATTTCGAAACTGGCGCGGCAAAACTGAGAAAGAGTTTGACTTGCAGCTACGACGAGGAAACGTATCGGAAGATCGTGGAACAGGCACGCGCCAGCGGCGATCAGCGCAGACTTCGAAAGGGAGACTTGACTCCTACCCGTACCTGGGCGAAATACATCCGCGATTCGAATTGTGGTCGTAGTTCATGATATATGGCGAACAAATTTCAACATCCAATGGTGAACGTCTATTCTAAGGCAATGCGTGGCAGCCAGAGAAGCGAGCTGTAACGTATCTTGCAATTAGGAAACGTACGCGTACACATTATACAGATATACGTGTGCTCAGCGATATTGTTCTCCAAGGATGTCCCTCTACTTCCATAGCACACACATGTGTATCGGTTTATTTTTCGAAAGATTGCGTGCAAGTTAAAATGTGTCGATCTTTGGGAGTACGCGCGTGTCAGACATCTGGATGTTGAAATATTTTGTACGAATACAACTCATGACGCACCCATGCGTACGTTCGTCGGGAATCTGTATTCTATTTCGTACGAGCATCGTCACGTTTGTCGAATTATGTTGGAACATGGTGATCGATCATTCTTAAGGAACGATAACTATTTTCGACAAACTAGCTCTCTCTGCTCGGAGAACATCTTTATACGTTCATAACTCTGTTTGAATTTCGTTTGAGAATAGCAACCCGTCTTCACTCGGCACGAATGATTAATGTAACCGAGGGTGCTGAAAAATATATTTGTCGAGTGTCGTAACAGTAGTAGGTGGTGCACGAATGATCAATCACTCACCCCTGCTAACAAACCCCATTGTGTTTGTATCCGTCACCATTTTCACATTTATCTGGGAATTACGGGTGAATTAATGAAAATCGAGTCTCAGACCTGATACTGTTGTTTCGACAACAATAGCATCGAATTTTTAATTGATTTCGCTGGGTGGCCGAGCCTCTCGAGAACTTTGGAAAACGTATAATGGCACGAAACTATGGTAAGGGAAATTCGAACAGAAGGGAAGCTTCCGAATCAGTGACAAAGTTTTCGGAACAGAACAACGGGCATTTATACGTGTGAAATTGAACGTCGAGTTTGTTAAGCATACAGGGCCTGGAAGCTGAAAAACAATACGGTGTGGTGTTTGGAACAGCCTCGTGTAGAAATGTCGCGTATAATAATAATCGCGAGATTCTGGCAACCTTGCATCGCTTATTTTCTCAAACTATGTGCGAACGTGTGATACGCAAGCAAGTGTGGATGTCGTCAGATATCTACTCTACTCGTTGTCAGAAAAAGGACTTGACTGTTTGAATGATAGACCACCAGCTGTACGAAGCAGGGCTGAGATGATTGGCCAGTGTTGCGTTCAATTGATTCGACCAGACGAGTTCTCGTTGTATTAAGTTCCATCTATAATTATTCATGTTGATATTCATCACTCGTAACTTAAATTAAGGGTACATTCTAGAATTTAGCTTACAATTAATTCATACATTCTATCTTATTATTTCTGTTTCTCTGTACGTATTATACTTATCAAGTTTTCTCGTTAAATGTACCTATTCATATTAAAGGATAATAATTAGTCATTCAGTATTTACTGTGAACGTCTCAGTGTTGCTTACATCGTTTTAGTTTATCAGGAAATGCGAGTTTTCGCTGCCACAGATTCCCCAAATGATGAATAATTCAATACTTTTAATCTCCCCACACCTATCGAAGAAGCGCGCCAAGAAATATTTATCTTCTTTTGAAGTGGAAGTTGAACCTGTCCAGCCCCTTTTCTCCCCTGTGCACAGCGGCCCAGTCAGCCGGATCGGCTATAGCAGTTTCTGTCCAACCCCGGTTGACAGGTTTTGTAAACAGAATGGTTACAGATTACATGTCGCATCGTCAAATTTTTTGAATTGTCACATTGCAGGCAAAAACACATCAGTGTCTGCCTCCAATTTGACATCCGGTTATGTTAGCAGGGCCTGTTCGATTTCTGCTGCTAATCTGCTATTTGATTCTGTCAGCAGGTTCTGTTTGCAGAAGCCATGGCAAATACGAGCACCGGTTGCTGCGGATCTGTAGAGAGATATGGCACATTGATTTTCACTTTCGGGCTAGCTCCCTAGATTGACCAATGAAATTGGATTTTAGTTTACATGCCGAAGTTGTTGATAAGGGAAAACGTTTTTCTGTGGCCCGTACGAATTTCGATCAGTATCTGTAATATACTGTAGTGTAATATGTATATGTATGTATAAGTAATACGATCGATTGATTTTTTTTGAAAGGACAGGTATGTGAATGAAATTTTTAGTTTCGCGTAGACAAACACGAACGTAATAAGGTGCCGATATCCTTTCGTCGATACTTTATGTTTATGACCTACATAAGACTGTATTTAATAAAGAAGAAATTGCGCGAATTGCGCGATACGCTAAATAGTTATCGAAAATTCTGTTTTTAATTTTTCATTTACAGTTTATTCACCTAGTGAACAAATTTGTATTAATCCCAAGATTTCGTTGACTCTATGTAACAGATCTGTTTACGAACAAAGTTTCCGGAGTCGGATTCTGGTTAAAATCGCAGTTAGGGGCAAATTAACGATGCACAGTGTACATACATATAGTGCAAAGTTACTACACATAAGCGGGTGTGAGTAAGCTGAATACATGTTTATAGAGTGATTCTAGAATGTTGCAGACAAGATGGCACACATCATCCGGTGTATCCCGATGACCGCCAGGTTTTATTGGGAAAAAACATATTGGCACAGTTTTTCCCAGTCAGTAGCGTTCAAAGTCCAAACGAAGTGGCGTATCGATACCTTGTAATCGCATGTGTATCAATGTTAACCTACACGGTCGTACCACGCCGTTTCAGCGCGCGTGGAATGCTATAAACGACTTCAGTTGCATCGGCAGTGTCGATGTGTCGATACAAAACTTCCAGTCAGAGCATTATGTAATTTCTCGTTGCACACCGTGCACGCGGTCCGCGTACTTCTGAACACGTACGCATTTTACGCACACATGCAAAATGGCGCGAATTAATTTTTCTACGAGTGTGAGAGCGAATTAGCGAATCGGCTTTGTAATATGTGCCTACACGTGACTGAATCTCAAGTACGCGTATACGTATGTCTGTACATTGTACAATCTATAGTGTATTATATAGTAGGTGCACTGCTATCGGTAGCGGTCGGTCGCCTAGTAAGCTAGTTGGCCGTCCAATTATTTGAACGTCATGCGCGCGGTCGCGCAAGTCCATCCGACAGCTTGGAGATCGGTTGTTGGCTACCGGCATTCGACGAGCAAGGATTGTCAACGATCCTGGCAATCACTGGCGTTCACGTTATACATACTAGCGTCGTCTACCTGTTGGACATATCGATAACGTGCAACGATGTTGACTTTGTTCGAGCCACTTCTCGATATTCCGACGGTGTGCTACGGGGCGCTGCTGAGCATTGGATTCTGCATCTATTACCTTCTCGAAGTCGTGAAAGTGAGTAAGGCTGGTGCTCCTACATGTATATGTATCTATACATCCTTCATTCTCATCGTTTGCCATCGTGCAAACCGAAAATTAATCACCAGCTATAAATCGTTCTGAAATGACGCAACTGGAAGACAAGAGAGATGAATCATTTGAAAATTGATCGATTGACCGGTTGAGCGCGTTACTTTGCGTCTCTTAACAACTTTATTATAGAGATACTGATAACGCGTTGTCATCGTAGAAAGACGATGAACAGGTACGAGGTTTTCGTTTCCATATTACTGATGACATATCCACATCATAAGAGAGTCATATTACTGAGGGAAATTTCTATCGTTAAATCGTGTCCAAATAAGTGCATGTACGGAGAGGCTAAATGCTTCGAGTGAATGGTTCTCCCATACGATTGCATTATTCACACTGAATTCAAATATCAAGCGAGACTATACGTCACGGTAGTTACCATTTATCCACAGACTTTTAACCTTCATTGAGTTCAATCAGCGCCGCATTTAATTCAGAATCACGCGCGTATAGCGTATGCCTTCATTCTATTAAAGATGTCGTTTAGAAAGATAATAAATATATTCGCCGGCACAACCGGCGACATAAAATTCATTATTACCAATCTAATCGAAGGCATACGTGTACAATAATAGCTCAACGGAAAAGTGTACCTTAATCATTGATCACCGACCCATATACATCCGGGAAGGATATTTCATCGAAACCGAATTTTCATTGCCAATGATATCGCCAGTTAGGATCTTCTCTAACAATATTTATTGATAGAAAGGAACGATCTCTAACAAGCCAGCATTCGAAATAATTTCTCGTCAAATAAGTGAAATAATGATTTGAATGTCCGGAAAACTGAATTTGTTGTCGCATCGAATACAGTGTGGTTGATATATTATCAGGATTGCCGTGATACGAACAATTCGTACTCTCACACGACCCTTTATAGTTTGTTCGAGCCACGAGGAGATGTGCAATTTATTAATTTGACCTTAAAACTCCGAGGCACTTGCCCCGGACGAATTGCGCGCGCGATCGATTGCGCGCGCAGCAAGCGCGGCACCGGAACAGGTAACCCCGCGTTCACTAATTGTAAGACTGAGGCAGTGTCGAATAATGTATATACATACATACTTATATAAGTACATAATTGGAATCGCATTGATGCACTTTAGTTCTCTCTCTGGTAGAAACAAATTTCCTCTCGCTACTTAGGAAGTTTGCCAATCAAAGACTAAAAAATGTGTAGGGCAAAATTCTCCATTTATATAAACTGTCGCACACGCGTACACGGCAATTTCTTATTGCAATAACGCTTAGTTATCAGTTGGTCGATAGGTATAGAATAGAGCGATTTAAAACCATTTAGGCTTACTGTATCTGTAGATACGAATGTTCTTGCAACGATTGCGAGTCTGCTTCAAACAAATACAAACGCCTGAATAGAGGAAAAATATTTTTATCTTTGCATAGTTTGCACACTGTGCACGTATGTATAAGATAATGCTCGCAATCAGTTATATGCCCCTACAAGTGTGTCTCGATGATGTCGTTTCGAGCGTAAGGTGATGTCCAACCAAGTCTGATTTCGTGGAGGGATTAATTGAGTTATAATGATGGATAGTACACTGGTTATACTTGAGTATATTTGAGTTCTAAATGATAGAGTTTTTCGTTTGAGTTCTTACGTGGTCTACCATTTATCGCGGAACCCATGCACGCGCGAACTTGTGTAAATGGCAACGCCGCAAGAAGTCGATACACGCGTCATCTATGAACTGTTGGTGAAGGTAAAAAGTCTTGTAGGGGGCGCAACGTGTGGCAAGATTGGAGAGACTGGTCTGTACAATTTGGGTTGTAAGAATGGGCAAACGGTTCCACTTCGGCTCGGCTCGGCTTGGCTTGGCTCGGCTTTCTTTCACTCGCTGGCCCTTTCTGTGGCCGTCGATGAAACTTTGCTATTGCTCATTCTTTTGTTATGAAACGTATTCCCAAACATTGGTGATATTATTGTGATGAAAATGAGTCCAAAGACGACATAATTTGGATCACATTTCATTATTGAATAAGTGGAGCATTATGTATTGTGAACAGTAAATGTGCGAGTCCTCGAGAACCCCAATGTCTATCGGCCTGACCGTGGTAAGTTTTCCTTTCGGTAAAAGCATCGGGTGGATTGTGGCCACAGCGGCCGCCGGATTTGACGCCTTCGGACTTTTTCGTCTGTGCGTTACGGGTATATGTAAGGCGTACGACATACGTAAACAAACCCCCCACACGATTGAAGAATCTACCGGTCACCCTCGGGTGGCGATTGACCTGGGGGTAACTTCGGTGCGGTCTCTGCTGATCGCGCCCGAGTTTAGTCGAGCCGAGCCGAAGTCGAACCGTTCGTCCATTCTCACAACCCAAATCGTATCTCAGACCAGACTCTCCAATCTTGCCAAACCTTGCGCCCCCTGCAAGATTTTATACCTTCACCAACAGTTCATAGATGACGCGTGTATCGACTTCTTGCGATGTTGCCATTGACACAGGTTCGCGCGCGCACGGGTTCCGAGATACGTGGCAAACCCTGTACATAAAAATGCGCCGGTCAGTGTCTTTAAAAGGCGCGTGTCCCCCCTTCCATTACGCTCTCAGCGTGATGTGTATCTGGGGGGGGGAACAGGCCCAGCCTTGTGCGGGGGTGCATCGCGAGGTGGTTCGAAGAGCCCAGAGGGTTGACGCTACGCCGTCAGATGTGCCTGTTTATGAGCGCTCGGAATTCTCGACTTTTATGACAGGGTCGCTGCTATTGAGGTAAAAAGACAGAGTTCAATGTCGCGGCTATAATTGCGTTCGAAAGTTTATTATAATTGGGTGCCATCTGAGGGCTGTCAGCCAGATGTCTTGAAACGTTAGTAATATTCCTCAGAAATAGCATTAGCTTGACCGTGTCATAAATCCGATTCAGCCGAACCCTCTGGATTCGCGTTGTACCTCTCGACAAATGTGATAATAGAACTTTTTACCTGGCTAATAATTGTTGAATGCATATCCGAGGTAACGCAGCGAAGATCAAAGCGAAGGTGACTTCCTTGCGTAATTTCAATATTTTAAAGTGATATAGCTTCCAGTGTTGTGGGACAATATTTGAATATTCGTCATACAATCTGCGAAAATATGGCAAACATTCCAAATGATTTTTTCAGACGCCGATGCTGGTGTGCGCCCATGGGCCATTCCGTTCATTTTTAGAAGAACATGTGCCTTTGGTGAGGAACAAATTTTGGCCAACGTTATGGTGTTTTGAGTCGAGAGCGCAGACCATTATCGCGAGCATTCTTAGATCGCGAATTTTGCCGCCTATTCACTATCGCAGGTTGGTAAGTCCATCTTTAACTTTAACTAATGCCATCGAAACTTTAATCATGCATAACATTCAAACATTCTCTTTTCTTTTCTTTGCATCAGAAAACTTTCTGTCGTGTACTATGTACGAGTGATGATTAACGATCACTCGTTTCGAACTATACGATTACGCGTTAATTACCATACTCGTGTTACTTTCCTCCTAATTAATCTAATTAATCAATCGTTGTACAGAGAAATTCTGAGCTTATCGGATGGGGGTGAAGTGGCTCTGGATTGGGCGGAAGAGGGATGCCCTGTTGTTACGCCCATCGTGATTATTTTGCCAGGGCTCACAGGAGCAAGTCAGGCGGAATACATCAAGTGCCTTGTCACCTCTGCGAAAAAGGTCGGAATACGATGCGTAATCTTCAACAACAGAGGGCTGGGTGGCGTCGAACTCAAGGTATGTGCATATGAATGTAGAACTCGAGCAGTCCTAACTTGTATATACGTGTTTGCGCATGCGAGTTTCCCGAAGAAACAAAGGAAGATCCGTGGGAGAGATGTATGTAACTTGTGCGTATGCGTGACGAGTGACCAATCGAGAAACGAATGCTGCGTAGTGTATAACGAAACGACTATAATAATAATAAACTTTATGTTTAATGGTACCAATAATCCTACATGTATGTGTACGTATGTATATATGTATATGTCGATACCTCTCGGTACCTATCGTTTATTGAAGCCTGACACATTATTGCGTTGGATTTTGGCTATCAGTGTACCTATTTCACCCTATCGATGTTTTACAGTAACGGAATTCATTCACGAGGCCACTTACACTTACACTTACCATTAGTTAGAATCATTAGTTTCATCATCGCTGCTCTCATTGCGCTCCGATCTTTCCTTTAATTCTACGGTCTTTCTTAGTTTTGGGTCTGACCCTTCGACAACATATTTTTCGTTATTACTCAGGCACAGCTTCATCGCGGCATGCAATTTTCGAAATCTTCTAAGTTACGAGCGATACCATAACGAATCATATGAAATATCTCTGAATTATTTACAATTGAATATGCGACAAAGAACGCGTAAAGAAATGCTAATCTGAAGACTTTCGAAAGTTCTGGGGTTGCTTAACGATAGAAAATTGGACGAAAGTCCATGAACATACAGGAATTAACATAACTTTAGTAAGCATAAGCATGCGTGTATCGCGATCGATATTTGCTTCGTGTGCATTTTAAGTTTGACTACACGTTCAAAAGCAAGGCCTCTATTTTCTGTATGTATACATATGTACATATATCTACACGTGCATGTATAATCTTATTAAGCGGAATTATTTGAGGTTTTATTCTAACAACTTGAAAATATTTATCGTGAGAGTATGAATGCAAATTCATATGGATTATTGTGCAATTCCAGACTCCACGAACGTATTGCGCTGCAAACAGCGACGACTTATCGGAGGTTATCGAACATGTGAAAAAGCTTCACCCCAATGTACCTCTCGGAGCAACGGGAATTTCGATGGGAGGGTAATAGACGGTTTTCCACTCAGGAATTTTCTAAACCCCATTAATCATTTACTTTCTCCATCCTCAAATTCGTGCATCGTAATCATTTATCTCGTGCGATATAAAAATATATTTCGATAATACAGTTACTTGATTGTTACACAACAATGCTTCTTACTGTCCGTATATATTCTTCTTGCAGCTTAATTTTAGGAAACTATTTAGCTCAGCAGGGAGTGATGGCGAGGAACAAATTGAAAGGATGTTTTCTCATTTCCGTGCCGTGGAACGTATTTGCCGCGACGAAAAACACGGAAGACAATTACTTTAATTTAATGATGAATAAATATTTGGCTGGTACCCTCCGTAAGAATATACAGCGATTACACTACTCTTCGGAGGCTGGAATGTTCGACGTCGACATTGATACGCTTCTCAAAGTAAGCCGAATTTCACGTATCCGGCCAGGGTTGGATCGGAAAAAATAAACGATTGTTACCGCGGTTGTTCTTTCTTCCGATTCTCTTAGAGTCAGACGGTACGCGAGTTTGATTCGCATTTTACTGTGAAACAATTCGGCTACAAAGACGTGGAGGAATATTATTCCAATGCAACCATACACGACAAATTACACTTGATTGACGTGCCATTATTGTGTCTCAGTGCTGCAGACGATCCATTTCAACCAGTTCAAGGTAAATTCTTATTAGTTTAATCAAGCAACTTGTTGTAGTCGTTGCGCTTCTACGCGCGGTCACGCATTCGTTTAATTTCATTCTGGTTTTCTTTTTCTCATCGGTGTTTAGCTATACCATTGAAGGAAATATCGGAAACGAAGAAAGTGGCCGTCGTGGTAACATGCCGTGGCGGCCATATTGGTTTCATGGAGGGAATGTGGCCGGTTAAAGAGGAACAATACATGGGTAAATTGTTCTCACAATTTTTTGCCGCCCTGTTTACCACCGGTTTCGACTACCAAATGATATGACGAGGCTGTACTATGGCTGTACTGTGTCTGTACTATGTTTGTACTATGGCTGTACTACGGCTCTACCATGGCTGTACCACGGCTGTACTTTGGGGCACCAAAAATTCTTGACATTTTTTTATATCTTCTGATATTATTTCCTGGGGGAATCCAAGTTTCGGAATCCACGGGTTCAAAAGCTATGCGAATGTAAAACTGGGTGTTTCTTGCGCTTCTTTTATTTTCAATATAAATTAAGTTTATCAATTTACGTTTCGGAAGTAATTTTTAAATTGTAGCCAAATTTCGTTCCTAAATCGTTTCACTAATATTTGCTAAACATTGTACGCTATACGCATAATGTATGTATAGATTGGTATCTACAATACAATCACAAATACACTGCCATCTACTGGCTATACATACATGCTTTGGACTGAAAGAAGGTTAGAAATGAATAGGAAGATAGAGTCTGCGAATGAGGTATTCGGACAAGTCCGAAAAGTTGCAGAAAGATCAACAGTTCTACCCCCGTTTTTTTTTTATCATATAATTAACAATTCTATCGCAAAAGAATAAATGATAAAATTGGTAATTGTATGATAAATAACATCGACTGTTCAGGTCATGCTACGAAGAGGTTGCTGGGGATGAGGCCCTATCCGCATCCCATCCACCCACCACTTAAATTTATAAGGATGATCGCGTAGAAATTAAATGTTACTCCTCCCTGATTTATATTTGCAGTACGCTCGTATGCAAGCGCTACGCAAAATAACAACAGGAGGATCTAGTAAAATGAAGAATTTGAAAGAAAGTTAAAAATGAAAATTCTACTACACCTAATATAAACTAAAGAATAAAGATTATAATATAAATTCGAATGTATGTACTTAATTTAAATAAATCCTACCTACAATAAGGTAAATTAAATCTTGACCTAAAGCTAAGGATTAACAACTTAACGCTTCGTAAGAGCTGATTCCTCTTGTACATGTACATACCTACGGCAGGACTTCCCGCAGAGCTGTATGTCTGCACGGCAATGTTCGTCGTGGAGTGCGTCTAAACAATATAGCAGCCTTCCACTTTGCAATTACATTAAAATAGAATTATAGATGTATAATTAGTTCTTTTCAGTTCTTCTCAGATATTTTAATGCACATATTTTGAACAAGGGAAATTTTCTAAATACAATATATTCCACTATATTGGCGGTAAGTTATATTGGCGGGTGGCGGTTGAAGGCCGATGTTTTTTAAATTTTTTGTCGAACAGAATTTTTCTATAGTAACAATTACAGTATGGATATTTTGCCTCGTCAATAAATGCTACTTTCTAGGCTTGTAGACTTTTTTTTATCGATTAACAAAGGTTTGAATTAAATCTGAAGTTTTTAGCTATACGTTTATTACAGCCTTATTGATATTGCATCACGGGTACAATTGTTATAAACAATTGAACACTCAGTAAGCCCGTAATGAGAACTAACTACTTAGGTGTTCGTTGGGTTTAACATTGAATTTAAGACTAGAGTCGTGAACATTTCGGCTCAGAAACGTAGATATCAATATTTAAACTTTAACATGTACAGACGTGTGGTGGTGAAAAGAAAAGGAGATAAACGCTTAAAGAATTTACCGACTCGGAATTCCTTTATTAGTAAAATTGTATTGACGCTCACGCTCTGACGAGGTTGATTTTATGCTTATTGTTCGAAGGCTCCTTTAATACCCCTTTAATTATATGTAGTATGTACCACGCTAAGAGCTAATGACTATGTTGCGCCGCGATTGGTGGGATATGGGGACTTGGAGTTGGTTCGGTTGCCCGTGGAGCGCTGAACCGCTCTGCTTGTGGAAAGGCGCGGAATATTCAAAGAACACTAACTTTTATAAAGAATTTTGTAAAGATTCACTGTTTTATTCCAAGAGATAGTATTTATTTGTACAAGTAATTCGCTCAGTAGCTCTGTTCAGGTCTCAATTCTATCTGATGTGCAGGGCTTCTTCTTCTTCCCATTACAGCTCTGTTTCCTCTTCCTAGGTTCCTTGGTCCTCCTTCGAAATCGTCCTTGTCCAATGGGGTTGGTCTTGTTGGGTTTCTATTCGTCCTTGGGCGCGTGGAGGTGGCAGTGCTACGCTTCTCGGTAAGGGCGTCAGGGTACGCGCGTATTTGGGGAAAACGCGGGAAAGCTAAGGAAAAACGCGCGAAGGTCGGGGAAAGCGCGCTGAAGAGTCAAGTGGCTCTTGGGATGTCCTTTTGTTCAACGGTAGAACATGTGGCGGCCAGAACAGGATATCGTGGGGTCTGACAACCTCCGGAGGTCGTACGTGTTTCAATAGACTTTAGCTAATTCTTTACGCTCCGTAATAAATAACCTTTAGAATCTTCCAAGTGAAGTGTTCTAAGATTCGAATGCTCCGAGTTTCCTATTGTTCGAGAACCTACGGCTGGTACTTGAATAATGTACAGCTTTACTTCTCGCGCGTATGCTCATCCGGTTTCGAATTTCGCTCCTAATTTATTATTGCTATCGATTGTTATAGTTATATTGTCGATCGTTGATTCGATATCACTAGATATTAAGGCCTGCTAAACGCGATAGCCCTAGGGTAGAAACCCAACAAGACCCAACCCCATTGGACAAGGACGATTTCGAAGGAGGACCAAGGAACCTAGGAAGAGGAAACAGAGCTGTAATGGGAAGAAGAAGAAGCCCCGCACATCAGATAGAATTGAGACCTGAACGCAGATTAAATCGAGTCGTGAAAGAAAGATCAATCTAAACATTTGAGCAGAGACCAACTTAGCGAAATACTTGTACAAATAAATACTATCTCTTGGAATAAAACAGTGAATCTTTACAAAAGAGTTTATAAAAGTTAGTGTTCTTTGCATATTCCGCGCCTTTCCACATGCAGAGCGGTTCAGCGCTCCACGGGCAACCGAACCAACTCCAAGTCCCCATATCCCACCAATCGCGGCGCAACAGTACCCTTTAATATTTTTAGTAATTTCGATGTTTTAATTTCTAACTTTAATATTACAGTAATATATTGCTTTATATTGCAACCCTTTTCTGTAATTTAACAACGCAAATTTGATTCAAATTGTATCGTGTTTAGTCTCATTTTAAGCATAAAAACGTCAACAATATCAAAATCAAATTCGCAGAACAAAATGAATAAGTATTAAAAAGTTTCATCATTGCAGTAGTGTTGTCTCACAGATACAAAGGCATTTATGTAACCTTTTACTATCGCCGGACCTTTCTTTCCTCTCTTTCTTTCACTCGCTGGCCCTTTCTCTGGCCGT
This sequence comes from Nomada fabriciana, assembly GCA_907165295.1. Classification (NCBI taxonomy): domain Eukaryota; kingdom Metazoa; phylum Arthropoda; class Insecta; order Hymenoptera; family Apidae; genus Nomada; species Nomada fabriciana. Next base: position 9,923,366 of record OU015690.1, on the reverse strand, counting down.
CGATGAAACTTTGCAATTGCTCATTCTTTTGCTATGAAACGTATTCCCAGACATTGGTGACATTATTGTGATGAAAATGAGTCCAAAGGCGACATAATTTGGATCACATTTCATTATTGAATAAGTGGGGAATAATGCATTGTGAACAGTAAATGTGCGAGTCCTCGAGAACCCCAAAGTCTATCGGCCTACCGTAGTAAGTTATCCTTTCGACAGAAGGATCGGGTGGATTGTGGCCACCACGGTAAATACGGGTACTACGATGTACGTAAACAAACCCCGCATGATTGAAGAATCTACCGGTCAATCTCAGGTAGCGACTGATCTACCCTAATATACTTACTTATATGTACATACATATACGTATATACTTGTGCACCCTCAGTAATCATTAGTAACTAATTAATTGCACAGATCTGTCATTTAATGTGCATAGTTTGTTAACGTTAAGGAATCGATTTACATTGTAGATTCTTAACAAAACAAAGAAATTTTTACATTGGTTATTGAAACGAATAAATTTAACAAGAAATTAATTGAAAATATTTAATCACGGTAAGAAGAAATCCATGGTATGTTTATCTAATCGTAGATAATAATAGATAATAAGCAATTATAGTAACGTTTCACCAGTAAAGTAAGTTACATTTTTGAAATAAATATTCAGTACGAATTTCATGAAGAGAAAACTGGAAACAGAAATGTTTTGGGAATTATGAACTATTCTGATAAAGAGTATTCCTGTTATTTCATCTTGTAATCGTTAAAACGAGGATTGGGACATACATACGTATATATATACATATATATATGTGTATTTATGTGTACGTGTATATATTATGTATGCTCGCAATATCTCACTGAAGATATGGATTTGTGCGACCGGAATCGCATTACACTGTTTCACGAAATAAAAATACTCATTATAAGATAATTCGTTAAAAAGTGTAATAAAATATTCGAGAAATGTATTTTGTAATGCAGGCGACAATAGTTTGAGGACGCATGTCACAGTATTAGTATAAGATATATGGATGTATCGAAACAATCCTTCCCAGCCAATATTTTTTTTCGGGACGACACAGCTTTCAGATGCTTTCCCTCCACTCAATCGTATGATACAAACGCAAAATCGAAACATTATACGCATCTAATTGTTGCAAGCGTTCAGATTAAACGCAAAATAGAAGACAGTCACAAAAGAAGAAATACATCTGTTAAAAATTTGATAAAAGAGACTTATGCGTAGTATAAAATATAAAAATATTAATACCTTCGCTATGTTACAATTCAAATTTTAGGTTGAGAGATTTCACGATAAATGTTAAAATATCTGTGCTTTCCTCGATCTGGAAACACAAAGTATTTTGTAGTAATAACGGCAGTGGTATGCGTATGGAACCTGGAATAAGCAAGGTACTGAATACTGACCACTTTCATAGTTGGTTTTCCACCACCATGACCAGCTTTTGTTTCTATTTTGATCAACAAGGGATTTGTTTGTTGCGGTAATTTCCCAAGCGTATACTGTAAAGTGGCGATAAGTTTCAAACTGTGTAAAGGAACTACACGATCATCATGATCAGCAGTGAGCAACAACGTTGCAGGATATTGCTGAGTTTCTGGAACTTTTACGTTATGTAATGGAGAGTATTTCAACAGGTTTTCAAAATGTTTCGTGTCATCGGAGCTACCGTAATCTGATACCCAAGCAACACCGATGGTGAACTTATGGAAACGTAACATATCCATTACCCTACGAACATAAAGCAAGGATAAAGCATATAAATTAAAAAAAAAAAGTAGTCAAACAAAATTGTTCTTCTAACTTACCCAACTTGAGCAATTGCAGCACCAAAAAGATCGGGTCTTTGATTTATGCATGCTGCGACCAGTAAACCACCGTTACTCGCACCTAAGATACTTAATTTCGAAGATGTAGTGTAACCATTTTCAATCAAGTATTCGGCAGCTGCTTGGAAATCATCGAATACATTTTGTTTGTTAAAAAATCGACCACCATTGTGCCACTTTTCTCCGTACTCACTGAAACGATAGAATGATAGAATAATCGACGAAGGAAGCATACACGTATCATGGCTGTGCCTTTGTAACTTACCCGCCGCCGCGAATATTCGCTACTGCAAGTACACCGTTTAAATGCTGGATAAAAACTAACTTCGTTACGCTAAATGTCGGTTGAATGCTAACATTAAAGCCTCCGTATCCGTACAGTAAGGCCGGCATAGAACTATCTAAAACGGTATCCTGGGGCAAAAGTACATTACGTTATATTATTTTTATACCTGTTTAGTTGGGTTCGAGCGTGATTAAATTCCATAATATATACCTACATGTTTCATTACTATAAACATTGGAATTTTTGTACCATCTTTGCTTGTATAAAATACTTGACTAGTCTTGTACAATTTAGGATCAAAGTTTTTCACTTTAATCTCTCGCAATACCTGCAAATACATTCACATGTGTGCAAATATAATTCAAATATAAATTTGCCAATTCGCGTTTCAGTTCACCTCTCGATAAAATACGTAATACTAACTTGTGGATCTTGATCAGATTTAAGATCAACTTTGTATATAATACCGGGGATTAAAAATGATTTAAACTGATAAAAGATTTCAGAATATTTTTTTTGTCCTGCGAAATTAACTATTGTACCAACATCGAGGGGAAAGGTTCGAAGTTTTTCACCAGTTGTTAAACTGTGCAATTGTAAAACGTCCTGAAAATAACGAAACATTGGTAGATACTCGGGCCTTTCGGCATCGTTTAAATTGCACAAGTTGTGTTTACCTTCACATGTTCGATATAACAAGCTACAAATTTATCACCGTCCACTGCACATGCCCAATCTAATACATTATCAGGGTGCTCTGGTAACAAATCAACCCATTTTTCTTGCTTATAGTCCAGCAGATCAATAGCAATTAACTTATAATTCGGTGCATTTTTGTTTGTCCGAAATATGGCTTTGGTGTCACTGTTTGTCACGTACTATTAAAATAAAACAGAATAGGCAAATAAGTAATGCAGAAAGATGCTGCAATTAAAACTAAAAAAAAGTGGTAAATATACTATGGGCCACTAACTTCGTAATCAGCTTCAAGTTTATCGACTACTTGGGTCAACTGTAACTTTCCGCCAAATTCCGTCCCTGATTTTAATTCAGTAAAGTAAACTAAGTTGTCCCTACAATCTTTTACAGGTGTTACGATTAACCATTTCCCGCAATCGGAAACTTGTGCACCTCTAACAGTATAGAAACGTATATAATGCGTGTATTAGAACACATTCAACCCTCTTGCATAATTCTATAACTCACATCCTCCATAAAGGTTCTTCAGGGAACTCGACTACGATAACATCCTCCGACTGAAGTGTACCAACAATGTGGTAGCAAAGCTTTTGATCTCGATTACCTTCCGTTTCTGAACCATCGGTTTTACCTTTCTGCTCTGGATAACAACCATAAAAGATTCCACGATTGTCGTGAGTCCATGTTATTGGAGAATATTTAACCTTTTCCAAAATTTCTGGATATTTTTCGCCTGCGTAAACAATTAAGAATTTAATAAAATACCCTCCTATTTCCTAAAAAAAAGAATATAACGTGTACCTGTCTCTGTATTCATGAAATGAATTGTACACCAATCGGAACCACTGGAAGATAGACCATACGCGTATATGCTACCATCTTCGCTAAATTCACTCCTAGTAATTGCAACTGTACCGTCTTCTGACAAAGTATTTGGATCCAGAAATACTCTTGGTTCGCCATCCAATGTATCTTGTACGTATAAAACGCTACGAGGAAGTATTTTCACGTAACGATACAAAAAATGAAATAAATGTATTGATAAATCGCAACTATTACCTTTGGTTTTGCAAGCCACTATTTTTATAGAAATAATATTTATTCCCATATCTAGCGGGACACGAATATTTTGGAAAATCCCATAATTGCTTTAATCGATCATGAATACTTTCACGTACATCGCACGATGCCAAATACGGCTTAGTGATGGCATTTTGGGCGTTGACAAATGCTTTAGTTTTTTCTGAGTCAGGGTCCTCCAGCCATCTGTACGGATCCAACACCTAGCGAATAAAGTTATTAAATCTTGTACTTGATAGCGTTTCTGGCTGATATTGGAAAGTAGAAATAATTGTTGTTGTAAGTAAAGTAATGAAAAAGGAAAGATATATTTCAAAGGACTCCAAGCGTGTACGAATAAAATACCTCTATTACGATATAAATATTTGTGTTTGCATTTTCCATACATATTTAGACATGAAATATATAAAAAAAGGCTAAATTTTTGCCATATTCTAACCTCGGTACCGTGATAATGATCGGCAACGGTTTCATCGCGATACGCATCAGGATACTGTAATTTTTCCATTATTCTATGGCGTTTTGTAGTCTTTTGCGCCGAAAGGTCTAGTGCCTAGATTGATCCCAATAAAGCAGAATTATAGTTGCAAAAATGCTGTTGACAAACAACGGTATCGGTAAAAATCTTACTTTCATGGTCGAAAAAGGTAACGCGCGAATACGAATAAATTGATAGCGCTCAGAACCAACGGACTCAAGCAGATTCTTATAAATGCCACTTGGACTTTTGCAGAAGCAAATTTTTCGAATTTTACTTGTAATTGAGGTCACAATCATAATACGCATGTTTATATACGATATCAAATATTCTAGCGTTTGAATTTACAATATACATTACACTGTTACACTGTCGCGTGAACGGAGCCCCAATCCCCTAGTAATGTCAAATGAAATGTCGCCTATATAAATTGTAATCGTCTATAGCGATAAATAACTTATGAGCGAAATTCGCAACCGGAAACGATATGTACGCGACACAAAAGCCGTATATCACTTAAGGGTAATTATTTGGAAAAGGGGGGGTCTGACCGATCTCGATGATTTTCGAGTATGTTGTAGAAATCAACATTTTGAACAACTTTTTCCTATACATATAACCGCCGCCCGGTCTTAGTTTCCTAGATTTTTCCCAAAAAAGATCGATACTTCAACATTGAATTCTGTAAATACGTACGCGTCCGTAGACCGTAAAAATTCAGCTAACAATAAGACTAGAAAGTCACGTACAACCCTCAAAGAAGTCGAGTCCTACAACATCGGGGGCTGGTCGCTACATGTTGTACCCCGAAACAAAAGGGCCTGTCGAGAGCCTCGCGCGAGTCCCCACCAACTCTTGGCGCTTTCCCCGATTTTCGCGCGTTTTCCTCTGGTTTTCCCGCACTTTTCCCTTAGCTCACGCGCACCCTGACGCGTCACGCGGAAACGGAAACGTTGTCAGCTCCACGTGCCCAGCCTCAACGAGACCCAACCCCATTGGACAACATGAAATCAAAGGGACGAGCAAGGAACTCGGGAACAGGAACCAGAACCGTAATGGATAGAAGAAGAAGTCACATTCATCAGAACTTCGTTATTTCTTGAACTATCAGTATCTCTTACGCCGAATAACAGAATAAATAGTCGTTCTTTCTAACTTTAAAATTTGTGTTTGATTTTTCCACGCTTCTCCACAAGCAGAGCAGTTCAGCGCTCCACGGGCAACCAAATCCACTTATTGTTAGCGATGGGCACCATCGACTAATTTAAACTATTGACTAATTACTAATTAGTATCGATATACTATCGACTAATTAGTCAATAGTTATTAGTCGATTGAAATTTCGCTCATTGGTTATGTCTGGAGTTTGAACTACATATGTCATGAAATATTGATGATTTACTTTTTGTAAATTTATTAGTTCATAATTAGAATTTCAGAAATATAAAAGGTGATCCAGATACTTTTTTAACCAATTAGTTTTATATTTCATTTTGTCATAAACTATTTTAATTCGGCATTTAAAAATTAGCAGTTCCAAATATTTTGTGAGAATCAATTAGATTATATACATATAATGTTTTACTCAGTTCTTGAAATTTAAAATCAGATAGACAGATATTTAGCATGAAGGCATTAACCCAGCTAGCCATATGTCCATAAATGGATTGCAGATTGGCGTCAGAGCCTCTCACACTGGCGCTGAATCGGTTTCCATCTGTGCCCGCATTTGGCGCCCTTTTCGAAAACAGATTTTGTAAACGGAACTTACTGGCCAGATTAGAAGCAGATCTGGCAACTTCAGCTATTTAAATTCTATATGTATGCGTATATACGTGCATGCTTTCCGTTGCTTGTGTGAGAGCACGGTTACTGGTCGGGGCCCTTTAAATGAGCTCTTTAAAATTATCCTTATTATTTATTTTTTGAGGGAAAAGACTGAGTGATTTTATTATTAATATATGTCTAGTTATTATGAATATGGTAATGATTAATAGGTTTGCATTAGTTTGCGTTATACATAATTGAATTTACACATGCTTAATGAATTAATTATTCGATACCGCTATCGAAAGCATATATTTGATAGTGAATCTTGAACTCAGGCATATATTTGATAGTGAATCTTGAACTCATGACAAAATCTATTCAAAACTCCCGCAACTTAAATTCAGTATATCGTTAAATTCTCCAACATACATATGTACATGTACATGTACATATTCAGTAAATAGCTCGATGTTCCAAAATCCAATCGAATAAATCAGTCGTTAAGAATTCGATGGTTTTAACGACTGAATTCGTCGATAGTTTTAAGTAACTATGTACATTCAGTCGATAGCCCGATGGTCCAAAGTCCAAACGACTAAATCAGTCGTTCGTCGATAGTTTTAAAAAATCATTCGACTAAAATGATTAATGACTAATAGTTTTTAGTCGATGGTGCCCATCGCTACTTCTACTTGGGATTACAATTAACGCCTTTTTTCAGAGAAAATTATGTTAAAGTACACAATTATTTATTAATTGTATCTAAGTAATATATAAATATTATAACTATGGTAAGTAGAAGTGATATTAAAGTATACTAATGGTTATAAATGTGGTATAGATTTTGTGGACTCTCGGAGTGGTTTGGTGATGTGATACATAATATTGGAAATATTTGACAGTGGTTTTAAGATAATATAAGTATGAAGCAAAATAGAATCATCTTTGAACTAAAATGCAACATTGGAAAATGAAAGAAGCGATATATAAGTTAATAAGTGAACACGGAAAGAGGTTGGATAATTAGTTACTGAAGGGAAGAGTTGTGCAGGTAATTATAAAATATTTACCACAAATGCATGTGTCAGAAAATGCTAACAGTTATCCCTCGAACAACGCGGAGTCGGTAATACGCGGTTTTGTCTTCGGAACAATTTTGTTTTGTCCCGACACATTTCTTTCATATTAATTTATTTTATACCTAGAAACAAATGCATTTTCATCTCATTCTCTAAACAATTTCATATCTGTTCGAATTCGATGTAGATGCTCGAGATATACGGTGTTGCGTCTACCCTCAATCTCCTGCCATCTCCCTCTACCGAGCGTGGCGCGAATCAACACGCGCGGAATTTTAAATACAATAATGTAAAGTCAAAGCAAGGCTGAAGTAATTTGTTTAATCGATTAAATGCCACCAATTGCATTGCTTTGGCGTTAAATGCTCGAAATTAATTGATTATCTGTCAGTAATTTCGTTACTATGGCAGAAACAATTTATTATTTATCGATTAGCAAAATAATAGCCAATTGGAGTAGTTTTAATATAATTGTTAAACTAACGTTAATTCTAATTGGCGAAAAGCGATGTTGTTAAATGTTTTAGTTTTAAGAATTGAAAGTTAGCTTCTGAGCATTCATTCTATCATAAGCTACAAAGGTGATAGCACGTACATTCAGTTTTAAATCTAATTAAGTTATTAATTGTTAATTCGTTCATTGTTTTATTCGTTCATTCATATAAAGTTTTAATTGCAAGTTTAATAGTTGTCAGTTCATTTCTTACTATTCTTTATTAACTTTCTACCACGAGCAGAGCGCATAAGCGCTCCACGGGTGCACGAACCCACAAATCCTAAATTTACTAAGACAATTCGCAACAACGGTAACTGTTTGGTCGCAAGAACATATCGACAGCCTTCGACACCTGGCAACTTGTTCTATGACCGGGTTTTCTTGACTCGGGGTACGTGTGGACCAGATCACGAAAGGCTTTCGAACTTGTCATAAAGTAGCCCCCAAAAAGTAAATTTACTAATTTTTGCGTTCTCCCTACTCCTATCGTCCGGAAAAAAAGCCAGCAGTAATCCGCGAAAACAGTTAGAATTCGTCAGAATAGGTACAGTCAGCCTCATGTCGGCACATTGTCAGCAGACTCCCAACAGATCCGTCTAAAAGTGTATGTGGGATACTCCGTACGAAAAAACCACACATATACATATATTAAAAAACGTGAAAAAACAATTACACTTTATTAACAAGTAACAAAAAGTCAACGGTGAAAAAAACGTAAAGAAGGTAACAAAATTCATAGAACAACTCAAAAGGACGCTTTCGCAAGGAACGGCTTCGCAAGCGACACTTTTGAATCCAGGATTCAACCTTCCTGCGATCATGCCGCTCTTGATGGGCCGAGAGCGTTCAGCCAATCATTGCGAGAGCGCAAGACATCTCTCTAACTTCATTGGGCAAGAGCAGCGCCAAGGTGTTGAGTGCGGCGGAAATATGAATTCTCTTGGCGGGAATTGCCATGAAATAAATCCGCGACTTCACCGCCTATGCACAGTGGGCTGGAAAATTGTTTTCCGTGGCCAAACTTAATTTTTCAAGTTCAATATTTCGAAAAAATTTATTTTCCTATACACTTGACACCCTTCAAAGCTTAAAAATCCAAAAATTTTATTCACTTAAAATAATTCTATGCTGAGATGTAGCCCTGGAAGACAAAATTGTAAAATTCAAAGTAAAACTAAACATTTTGATTACTCATTACAGAATATCTGAATATAGGTTTAACTGGCGCTTTTATACCTATCAGCAGGTGTACTTCAAATATTTAATCTAGGTGTAAGTATTTTTTAATCCATCTTCACATAGAGCAAAGTTTATAACAATTTATACTTTGGGAAGGCTTATACAAAAATGTTTAAGAGTGTTTAAGCTCGGACTTTTTTTACATGAAAGCTTAAACGCTTGTTAACAAGACCATATAAATTTCAACTCCCGCTTCTTGCCCCTTCTAATTATTTGTGGATTTTAATAAGTCAACGTCCGAGGTATTTTGGCGTCCTCGACGCATGTAGCTGCGGTGTCGATGAGGCTGTCACGGGATTTCGTGGCAATTAAAATAAAGTAAATATTTTCCAGAACTATTTCCGTAGAGATTAGTCGGAATAAGAATTCGGGCAGAATAACGAACTACATATAACGTACACTTTCACAAATAAGACTCTCCTTTATTGTTTTTGTACGCTTCTTTTATACATTTTTCTATCGCTGTGTCGCGGGGAGGGAGTCTTTGTCTCCTGAACCTTGTCCTTGGGGGGGGTTCTTCTGAACCTTGTCCTTAGGGGGCATTATCAGAAGACTGGAAATTTTGGGTCGTCAAAAGGCCATCGCGTATAACCCTACGACCGGCCGTAAGTTTATATACTTTTTATTCATTGACAAAATGATTTGACAAAAAAATGTTTCAGATACAAGCTAATGAGCATTCAGCCTTCTACAAATATCAATATAACATTTTTTAAAATGTTTAATTAAAATTTTATTTAATAATTTATAACATTTTACATGTTATTATATATTTTTGACTTTATAATGTCATACATGACATAAAGACGAATTAAACGACCTATTATACTATTATCCTAAATGTTGAAATAACGCTAAAATAACTTGCCACGGAAAACGGGCTTCCAGACCACTGTGCAATGGTGCGTAGGGGGGTCGTCACATGCATCCGCGGTTCGGTCGCGATCTGGCAGCAGAACCCGCCAACAGAGGACGCACAGGTCGACGGCAGTTCGGTGCAATTGAGGCAGTTAAATTTTAAATAGAACCGCTTATACTGGGGTATTTAAGTGAGCTCAATACATTAATATTATTACTAATTTTTATTCATTTAAATAAATTTTTGAAATCAGGATTGTAAGCAGTGCAAACATGAAGAGAAGAATTTTGAAATTATATTTTGGCCCCCGGATCCGTCAGCCAGATGTGGTGCATAATTCAGGGGCAGAGCAGGAGGTTAGTTATGTATTACATATATGTAATACATAACTAACTGATTATATATATATAATCAGAATATTGAAGCACATGTACTTACTTACGTATGTACAAGTAGCTTAATGCTTTTTTTAATTTACTGCTATAAATTCACTTGTTCAGTAAATAACTGAAATACGACATCCACTTCTTCCTCAATCTTCCTCTTCCCTGTTACTTTTTCATAACATCTCATTTCCCGAAACTGTAAACTGCCCTAAACAGTGCGCCAAATCTTTTTTCTTTCTTTACGGCACGCGGTGTGGTTTTAATGTTAACCAGTAATCAAAATGCTTGTTATAGGTTAATACAAATGGAAATTGACTTCCCCGTGCCCATCCGCTGAGGACGTCCACCGTGAGGGTTTTAGTCGGTAGGAATCCGACACTGCCCCGGTCTACCCCCTGCAGACCGGTGTGTCTTATATAAGATTTCCCTCACGATAAAAAAAAATAATAAAATCTTTACAACGCGGTGAAGAACGGTCGATTTTTACAATAATGGAATCGAGAAAATCCGAGAGTCCAGCTTTCTCCTGTAGAGGCGCGCAATGCAGTACACTGATGCATACAGGTAAGTACTTATGTACATACAGTAGTTGGTCCATGGAAGCTTACATATCACATATGCATAAGTAAGTATAATATGTAAGTATGTACATATATGTACATATATGTAATGTAGTGTAGTTATATAATATAGATGTACTTATTTATACATTCCTGTATATGTAGATACTAAATTAGAGAAATAAATATGTATATGCACATGCGTTTAAACCATATAAGTGCTGTATGTCCGTCAGTGTTGTGTGTGTGATAGTGGTGGGGGTAAAAACGGTGCCGGGGGGGGTCCGAAACTATACACGGATTTCACTCTACACGGTCTGTTGCTGTCCCGAACCCGCGAGTTGTTCGAGGGACTACTGTATGTTAATTTACATAAAATGAACTTATGATTTTCAGATTTTAGAAAATCTGATTCCAAATTGGCATTGTTGCACAATTATGAGGAAATAAGGTTATTATTACTTCTTCTGTAGGAATGGAAAGACCACCTCTTTGTAAGTGATCAAAATATACATTACTTATAGTTGCACCTCTATCCTCCACAATTAACTATTTACATATATTACAACTTAATTTTTTACCAACGGAATGGGACCTTAACCGGATATATAATTCTTAATGTAATCATCTACAACACACGTGGGTAAATATTCGGTATCGAAAATTTCTGAAGATCCATTTACACCAACAGAAAGATCATGAAGATCATTAATATTACTCCCTTAGAATTAACAACACTGTGGCATTATGAACTAATAAATATAGTATGAAACTTGTGAAAAGAACTATGTAAAACAAATCTTTCAAAACTGTGTATGTATTATAATAAATATAAATTTGTAAAAAATTAGTTAAGATACTATTAAAATGTTATTAATGTTGGGCTTATCTAATGAATAAAGCCCAGTTAAACAAAAATTATCTCTTATAAGTTCTGAGAATGTATGGTGGAATAGAATGCCACTGCTTATACAAAAATGTTTATATTAAGGGAGACCGATAGGGTCCGAATGCCTGACACTTCGCTTCTAAATTCATCGATAGAGTTTCTGCTTTGAATAAGGACGTACCTCCATTTTACAATATAATAAAGTATTGTTTTATTAAACTGAACTGTGTATTATACATTATCAAACTTTCTCATAATCTAGTTTTCCAATAATTAATACTGAATTGAAATATATTGAAAGTACAATAGCTTTTGTTGAATAAATGTTTTATACACAAAGATTAAGACCTACATAGTTAATAAATAAAACTTCCCTCCATTATTGCACCTACTTGTTAATAAATAAAACTTCCCTCCATTATTGCACCTACTTGTATATTTTTAAACATTGCCTACTAACAGTAAGTGCACATTGATGTGTAAACATTCGAAAAATAAGCGGGAAATTGAGAGTCTGGTAGGGTGGGTTGGGTTACGTATACTGATATACATGTATATGTATATCACAGCCCGACTTTCGCGGTGTTGCCATTTTTACCTCCAGCACGGCTAGTACTAGAGTAGGCTGTGATTATACATTAAAATAAAGATAGAATGCGACAGATATAAATACATTTTTTTATCGGCCGACTAGTTGACATTATATAGTTGCAAACTTTTGATAGTAACGAATTACTCGCTAACAGAACATTAACATCAATATTATCAAATTGCGAACAGATGTTATAAGTGCCTTTGATGAAAAAGAAAAAAAGAGTTATTTCAATGTAGCATAATTCCATTAACGCTCAGTGTATTTATGTTTCCTTAAAGAAATTTACCATCTTATCTCGTTCCCCGCAAAGTGACAAAAAATATACATCTACTTTGTGTACGAGCTGTTGCAGCAAAAATTAAATCGTAATTGTATTTTGCTTAAATATCAAACGATGTATAAAAGATTTCGAAGAAAGACATAAACTTCGATCAGTTGAGTTAAGATTGCGAGTTAAGGATCGTAAAATTGAAAATCATATCGGAACAATTTTAAACAAGGTTTATCGACATTGTAGCAATAAATTCAATACTAACGTTGACACATGACACAAGAAAGTGATGTGCCTATTCTTATCAATTGGTCTTAATTGCCCCCCTCGCCCTTTCATAATCCGTGCTATTCACTAATATGCATGCGTGATACTACATGAAATTTGCATATCCAATGGAATTATAGAATTACAGTATCGTATATCTACAGCGGCGTAATAAATACTGCAGAAAATGAGGAATGAAAAAAACAAACAAACCATAAGTAATTGTTCGCATACACCTACGTATGTATACATATACGTACGTAAGCGTACGTAACATATGTATGTTATGTATTTTCCCGCCTAATTCTCGCGTTATTCAAGTTCACATAAATGTCGTGTATACATACATACATATACGTATACATTTTTTGATACATCATTTTCAAATGAAACTGTAGACCAAATTTAATTGCAAGATAAATTGTTAATATAGCATATTTGAAAACTTATTATATAAAATATTGGTTAAAGTAACTTAATACAATAATAATATAGTCGCGTGACATTTATTAGAAAATGTAGGAAAACTGTTGGCGTAGGTGTCGGGGTAGGGCATGGACGAGAATATTTACGAGACTGTAGCATCACGGGAGGGCGAGTGGTTCACGAAAGTAGGCAGAACATCGTTGGGGCGATATCACGCGCGAGACAGCTGTACTTTGTGCTACGAACTTTGATAACCTCATGCGTGTGTTTAAATACCCCCTCTACTTGTCCAGACCAGACGGAGTTCATATAATATGAAAAGCAATTGGTAAAGCATTCATTACGAATCGACAAACGCGTTAGTGAATGTCGTCTTAGGTTCATAATCGTAGAAAATATATTCGCGAGTGCTCCAGCCTTCCAAGGAGAAGTTACTGTATTTCGTGAACACAAATTGTACAGCGACAAGAAGAAATCGTTTCAGCCAAGTACCTGTATCGTGCGTCGCGGGTGATTTGAATGTTTCTTTCCAATCTGTCAGCACACGGAGGAATGCAAAAGGATTGCCGAGACTGTTTAGGTATTCGATACCGTATCAACTCCCTGGATCAAACCTGGAAGTGGTTGCATCAAACAATTGCCCTTCACGATTACTTAATCTCCATAACCGCTAGTCAATCCGACTTCTCGAGGAAGACGTGCCAATAGGGCTGCTGTCTGTGGAGAAAAAGAATTAACCGCTACCAAGGCTGATTTTGCCACATACACGACGGTATCTACATTCGTGACAGGTTAAGCAGCCAGGCTGATTTCGTAAACCAACGTAGCGCAGTTTCCAGGGAGTGTGGTTTCGTATCGGTACCAAACAGCCCATACTTATTGACGATAAATTGACTATACCAGGACAAGCGGGGAGGTGGCGAGAGAACGCCAAACGGGGGGAAAAAAGAAACTCGAGTCTCGAATAGCACGTGTACTACGGTAGAATGTCTTTGATCAATAGATTCATGATTGTTGTCAAAGGGAGGTACAGCAATTGGTATCACGTGTCTAAGTACTCGACGAGTTTCAATGAACAGCCAGACGATCCAAACAATTCGATCGCGAAGTCAGTATTCATATCCCAGTCCACAGATGTGTTCACCAATCTAGCATTAGAAGATTGGTTCTATAAGAATTTCAATTTCACGAAGCACCACGTATTACTTCTATGGCGTAACGATCCGTGTATAGTGATTGGACGTCATCAAAATCCATGGATCGAGCACAACACTCAAGCTGCCGAGAAACGTGGTATAGTACTGGCCCGCCGGAACAGTGGTGGCGGTACTGTCTACCATGATAATGGTAATTTGAATTTGTCCTTCTTCACACCGCGGGAACGATATAATCGAAAGTACAATCTGAGCGTCATTACCAGAGCTTTGTACCGAGAATGGGGTGTAGAAGCCGACATTAATAAACGCGAGGACATCGTTGTTGAAGAGAAATACAAAGTATCCTTTCATGTAATGTATAAAAAGGCAGCTTTATATTCGCTTAGACAGGGTGTTCCAAAACTACGCGTTTGCAACGACTGCGACGATCGTTGTTATAATTAATGAAACGATCACATAAATTTACTTCTTCTTAATTTTTGTCGTATTAATTTCATTCGTTCATTCTAACATAAAATATATGTCCATCTTCTGATATGTCGATACAAAAAGAAAATTTTCGTTAATATATGATCTGTAGTACGTTTGAAAATGTTGATATTTACCTGGATGCTGCAGAAGGATAATATCATAGTTTTCATTATTTTTCGTGTTCAAAATAATACTAAAAGTAAATTGGAACAACCTATTTACTGAACGGCGAAGCAATGTACTTCGCGAAAAATGATATATATGTTTCCTTAACTATTTTAAAACGCAGATATCTGGTACTGCAGCAAAATTAGGACGGCCTAACGCGTATCATCATTGCACGCTATTGGTCCATGTAAATAAAACAGCTTTGAGTTTAGCTCTCGAGAGAAAAGAGGTAAATGTATCCGTATTATTATCTCATTTCCCGTACAAAGTCTGTTCAGCAGTATAACAGCAATATATGTAGAGTACATCTACAACAAGAACAAGATACGTATTTCCATCTATCATTTGTGGAATGTATTTAAAAGTTTATGAATTTTATTTACCAATTCATAATAATAATAATAATAATAATAATGATATGCTTTCGTTTAGCCCGGATTATCTTCGATGTACTACGCCATTGTATCGTGATATGTACATATTTCAAATACAAACATGTATGTTTATTCTGTTATAGGATGGAATAGAAACAAATGCTACAGAATCTATACGTTCGCCGGTAAAAAATTTAATAGACGTAAATTCGCACGTTCGAATGGATAAGCTTATTAGCGCGGTAGGCTGGGAATATCTTCGTACTAAAGCTCTCGTTCTAGAAGATGGCGGGCAGGAACTCGTTCAACGGCAAAAAGGATTTCAGTACGTTAATCCCACCGAAGACTGGTTTCCAGGTACATCGATGAAACAAGATGCAAATCGTTGTGTTCGGTGTTACTATTGTCGGCTGCATGTGAATACGTAGATAATGTTTATCGTACTGTTTACGCGTTTACAGCGCGTGTAAGATAGATTCGCCGAACATTTGCATACGCGTATTCATGGCATTGAATTTGTTAACCCTTAGCTATTACTTTTAGGGCTGGAGAAATTAATTAGCGAGTTTCGTTCATGGGATTGGAATTACGGTAAAACACCGAAATTCATGGTAACACGCGTATTAGACGTACCCACTCGACACAACAAAGAGCGTCGTTTTACTTTGACGTTAGAAATACAGAATGGCATTATCGAAGAAATCAAGATGCGACTGCCTGTTGGTTTGGTATCGAACGAATTTAGCCAAGATGCAAGCGTGATAACAAACCTACGCGGTACCAAATACGATCACGAAGTAATGGAAAGTATAATAGCTGCGATTGGTTGTAAGACTGTTACGCTAAGTACGAGTCAAAACGTAGATAAAGGTAATATGATTGCTACGCAATGATTAAGCCCGTCAAACAATCACAATGATTGTGTTTAAATTGTTATTGTGTTCGGAATGACAGTCTAGTTATTTGTATAACAGATAGCGAAATTAGTATAGACTTGTATCGCACGCGGTTTACCTTAAAGACTTATTGTTATTAATCACGCTACACGCATGTAATATATTGTGATATAAACGATAAAAAAAAAGAAAACAAGAAAAAAATGAAATCAAATACTCCTCCAATAATGTATGCGTAACGTTCTGTTTTTGCACTATCGATATGTATATGTAACTTTCATAAACCATTCTTTTTAATAAATATTATTAACGAATATGTATCCATTATCGATTGCTTATCACCAATTAACTGACAACATTTACTTTCATCTAATTAGTCTTCTCCGCAGGAAACCCACTAACTCCGTTATCATCAAGGGTCAACGACCCAGTCATTAATATACGATCCGTAATAATACTTGCGTGCATGAATCGCTATTAAACGAGGTTGCATGAAAGAGTATGTATATAGGCTGCGAAACAAAGTTGAAACAATAAATTTCGAATATGTTAAATAACGGTGTGCATGCGCATAAACATTCTGCGCAAGGCACCTGCGAAGATGGAGTTGCTTTCGGTAGTTACGTATATCTCTCCCTGTACCCGGTATCGTTGCTTGTATCGTTGTTATTTAAGTTTGAAACTATCGCCGGAAAACGATAGAGATTTGGCCGTAGCATAACTTCTTGGTACGGCGGAGGTGGCGTAGCTGAACAAGATTCTGCTAAACTTCTGTCGCTATCAACACGTCCTTGTGAATATGAATTCAGCAAAGACAGCCTTTGAGAAACATCGTGAAGATGATCACGACGTCCGTAACTTGGATAACACGAACATTTTCCCGCTAGCCAAATGTACGAAATGATTAACCCACTCGAGATGCCGGATATAAATCCGATACAAAGAATCCAGTATACCGAACTAACGGTCATCGTTTCCTTTGCCGCTTGTTCGCACGTCGTCATATTTTTGTTGCTCGATGTACTCGAAACATTGTTTTTACTTATCGACTTGGTTTCCTGAGCAGGCGTACTCGTAATTGCCGAGCGATGGTAATTTCGTAGTTTAGTCACGGGGAAAATAATCATCTTTTCGAACTTTTGTTGCTTCCTTTTTTTACCGCAGAACCCGATAAATTCTATGTTTTTGTGTTCAAGATATGACTGTAAATCCTCGATAACTTTGTTGCAGGACCATGGGTTTCTGTAAAAAAATAATAAACTTTTGCAAACTTACAATACCTACATATCGGCAACTCGTTAGACAATATTGTTAATGATAACAATAACGAATAAAAGTCGTGAGCAAAATATTATTAACAACGAGTAATATACAACCATATGTACAACCGTGTACAAATTGTAAAAGATTCAAGATAAATTATTATACGAATCCATTATTTTAAACAAGCAACGTTATCTGCACATTAATGCTAGTCATATTACGTATAACATATTATTATACCCCTCTAACGATAACTTGTGTAGAAATTGCAATGTTTGCACGACCGTGTTGCTCATCTGGATCATCAAATTGTTCGAGAGATCGAGGCGATGAACGTGCGTGAGTCCATTGAACGTGTCCAGAGGTAAATGACTAATTTGACACGAATCCAGACTTAGCTCCTAATAAGAATTTATTTCACATTCTTGAGTGTAAATAAATAATGAAATGCTACTCTAGAAATAAATTATTGGTAAAAATGCATACAACGATTGAATTATTTGAGATACTACCGTTATCGAAGAAGATCGTAATTTCGGGACGTGAGAGTTGAAATTGTTCTTTGATAGTCTCAAAATGCGTAGTTTCTTATGTCCACGAAAAATTTCGTTCAAAATATAATAAAGCCGGTTCTTTGATAGATCTAAGACAGCTAAATCTGGAATGCCATCGAAGGCGTTTAAACCAATCTCGCTGATCGCATTCTCGGAAAGATTAAGATACTGCAATTTCGTAAGATCGGCATCCTGAAATGATGTATACATATTTCGTTCAATTTATTATTCACATATTACAGAGACACTTTCGTTCGAATTTGTTCGAATTAACAACGATACATATATCTCGAAATACGAAATATTTTGCCCCGTTGCCAATCATTTTATATATCAATACATACCATTAGTTCGAAATTATTTAGTAATGATATCACATTATTCGACAAGTCCAGGGCTTGCACATTACTTGGTGCACCTGTATGTATACTGTAAAGATGGCGGCTCGTACAAGAGGCGCGCTGCAAGCCGTACCAAGTGTCACACACACAAAACGAGGAACATTCTTGTAACGATTGCAACGCAGCCGAAACTTTGATTGCACAAAAAATTGAAATGACGGAGATGATGAAGTAAAGAGTGGGACCATCAGTCATTGTAGACAAAAGGCGACAATGAACTTTACGAGGATCGTTTAAATGGAAGCCGAGACTAATGATTTACGAACGTCACATATATAAGTAAATTCATTTCTGATAATGATTCATGATTACCTCGCCAACCTAATCTTATCTTTCAGCAGGATCGTCCGTATCGTCACGGACCAATCATCCAAGGTATTTTTTTTTGTCCGCCGTTTCACGCGGCCCTAGAGCCCCATTACCATTTCTATGTCACTCACAACATTACCAACAGATTAGAGTCACCGACGAGTATCCGAATAGACCAATCATCCAATGTATTATTTTGGTCCGAATTCCCGGTGTACTGAATCACCGACGAGATGCATATACGAATGGCAAATCACCTGATGGCTTCCGTGGCCCATCGTGTCTGCCATACCGACCTGGGAAATTTAGACTGATTTGAGCGCCCTCTATTCATGAATAGTAGTCAATTTAAGAACTAGTCTTTTTTACTGAAGTAATGGGACAAAGGGGATACGATTGTGTGAACATGCACATGTAACACTACGGGGTTGGGGATTAGGGAAGCAATTTATCGGCCCACGTTTGGGCAGAAAAATTGAGCTACGGCTCCTGGTTGCAGAAGACAGCTCGGTTCGGCTCGAGTAGTGTAAGCCTACCTCACGTGCAGAAAAAGCAATTCTTTTATTTTATTTGCATATTTTATGTATATGTATAAATCTGTATAATATATGTATGTATACAGAATGAAGTAGGCAATGAATAAGAGCATTTCTTGTAGAGTATGTACATATATGTGTGACGGTGGGTAAAGGGAATAATTGAATAGTTGGGGAATATGATGTGCTATTTTGTGGTTGAAATGTTCTGTACTAATTATAGTAAGCAATAAATCAAGCTAGTGTAGCAGTACTTTTCAAAAATAGGATCGTCCTTTCTTCTCCATAAATCAATTCTTTTAAACATTCCGGAGAAGCTGAATTTCAAATTCTTCATATCTGAAGAGTTTCAGATAACCCGTTAAATATTAACACGCCTGTATAGTTGGCACAAAATATTTCAACGAATCAATTGATGAAAAATATACTACGCAAGTACAATATTTAAAGTAATTTTCAAAAAGCTACTTTTGCGTTCAAGTTTCGCACTACATTATAGTACTTTGTTTAATTATTTTCCATTACGTATAACAATCTCGCAAAATGTTATTTTATTTTGCACAAATAAACCTTTATTTCTGTATTATTCTTTTTTAAATTTTGTCTCCATATTTTCCTGGTTTTACCTACATACGAGTACACTGGGTGAGTGCGGTAGGTAGGCTAACACTTATGCGGCCGACTGTATATGTATATATATGTAATTTTTTAGAATCATTCAAACCTCACAAAATTGGGTATCAAGTACAGTAATGACCAGCCTCAATTTATAGGGTTCTTTATCAGGCTCCTGTGTTAAAGTGCTGGTACGCGCTACTCTCTCTCTCTCTCCCCCTCGTCCCTCGTCGAAGACACATTACAATCATTACATGCTTCCCTAATGCCAAAAAACAGAAGCAGAATTTCAATTTAACGTGAAGATCGTTTTCTGTTGGTAACGTTGAGAGTAAGACGAAAACGGTAACGGGGCTTCTAGCTCCAGAAAGATGGGGCAAGAAAATACATTGGATGATAGGTCTATTCTTATATCTCGTCTGTGGTGATAGATCTATTCTATATCTTGTTTGTAGCCGTCGATGCTTTTTCTTACTGCTTGTGGAGTTTCTATTTCTTTTTTTTGTGTGCATCGAAAAGAGCAATGCATATTCCTGTGGAACAACTACGAAATCACTTGAAGCGGACATCGATGAAAAGACGAGTACATCTTTGCCGATTGCCGACCGATGTTTATCCGTCGTTTTGAAATTTTTTTCGATGGGCAATTACATTTCCCAAACTATCGAAGTAAAGGGGCAGAGAATTTCCATTGGTTAGGCCTTATGCGAAAGCATAGGGGAGGGTAGAGCTGAAAATTGGATGTTATTTGCCGGACCTTTTGTAATGACTAATAATGACCGATTCCTTTAAAATGGTTGATATGGCTCGTGAATAGGAACAATGACGTATCATAAACAGAGGGTAATTCTTTGAAAAACAAGTTTGCCGCAGACCAAATCCGATGACCGCGATAAAACTCGTTTGTCACAAGAAACGATATCGATAGACAATGGGGGCGAACATTGTTTTTCGAATGGAATTTTCTTTCAAATATGAGCAACCGATTCGGTTCGGTCCGATTATGAATAGAAGCTTGCCCTTTGGCATTAAAAGAGGACACCGGTGAAAGTACATTTCACCGAACGATTCCCAAAAACGATACAAAGGTGATGCATATGTACGGCCGTATGTACATACATATATTGTACGCGTGGCGCGTTCAATTCGATATTCGCGTGGCAAATAGGAAACGTGTTTAGCGTTAATAAAAGTAGATACAACACAAGATGACTAACAGTCCGTTGCACTGACTTCGAGGGCGAGACGTAAGGTTAGAACGCGTTAATGTACATAAGAGGCATAATCATGTTGTTTTATACGATGGCAGGAATGGCAGCCGGTGACAATTAGATGTTACTCGCTAGCCCTTGGCATCTCTTCGAAGTCAAACGGGGGGTAACGTTCAGTGAGCTGACGGGCAGTGAGCACAGCGTTTATTGCGCAACATCCACGGAAATAAATCTAGGATAGGCTGGTGAGAACGCGTGGACCGTTGCCTTCTATTCGGCCTTACCATTCCTCTCCGCTACCCCTATGCACCTTCCGGCCATTTTCATTGCTCGTCCTCCACGCCACGGCGCGCCAGGCCGCCATGACAAGCATACGGTATGGCACTGCAACTGCCTCATCTTCGCCGGCGACGCCACATTCGATCGATTTATCGGTGTATCAGCATTTCGGAAGCTAAACCGGCTGCTCAACGGTGTAAATAAGACTCCATGTCTTTCGTAAATTACTCGCCACTACAATCACAGTGATCTACCGGTTTTTAAAAACTGCTACGCATCAGCCAAGAAAATGTATCTTTAACTGTCGCAGACTATCCACTCTACCGTATTTCGTCACTAGCGCCCTCAGCTGTCACAAAGTACTAATTTAACGTAGCTATAATTAAACATCGGATCGAGCAGGACTTTATCAATGCGAAAACGAAGAATTTGTAAGGAAAAGGGATTTGATAACGCTAAGAAGGGAAAATATAATATCGAGAATATATTTATATGTATCTTGAACGATTTATTCGATGTTGCTTCGATTTATTTTGCGATTAACGCGAGCATGGGTTTTAAATAAAGAGAACGTATACATATATTGCCCCCGGTGAAGCGACAAGCCTTGGAAAATAGGTTCGAAGGTGAGATTTGCGACACATTCCTCCGGTTCGAAAAGCGCACCAAGATATTTCACTCGGCGCGTGTCGTCACCGACCTTCTCAGCTGACGTAAAATGGCCGCCGTCTACTGACAGCTGAACAATAAACAAGAGAGCCCTCTGTTAAAAGAGCCGTTACTGTTGCAAACTATACAGCTGCTCGCTTCGTACAGACATTACGGCCTTTTAAAACGGAAATTTGGTGTAAATTGGATGTATTTCGCGAGACAGATGTTACAGTATGGCTGAGTATGGCATTCGAGCGGCCGTAGGAGTGTCTAGTAGAGCGAGGTTTCTTTGACGCGAGCTTTCTACGTATCGGCTGTACGTCGCCAAGCGTCGACGCATCGGCGCATGGGCGCATCGGCAGACTGATCACTCCCTGAAATTTCGTCACGAGCGTTCTCAGCTGATGAGAGAATGACCGTTCGGTGCATTTAACTAACAGCTGATTACGAAGGGAATCGTTTGAAAAATAATGGATGATTGCAGGACGCGCGCAAGACTCGTCGAATACAGAAAACGGAAAGGCAATGCAGAAGGAGAAGAATTGACGGAGGTCGTACCATGGATAGAATCGGCGCGTGTAATACAGTTTGCGCGCGGCGCGCGATGAAAAACATAGACGCTGGAAGGGACCACGAGTACTGGCGTGCGACGCGCGGAGAGGGCTGAGAAAGTGGAGGGTCTCCAGAAGCAAAATGCTTTGGCTTGGGTTCTGGGCTGCGATTTTTTCCCGTTCTTCTCGTTGTCCGGGCCGTTCTGACGGCCAATGAGAGTAAGTAGGTCAGCGCGGTTGTCCAATCGGTGCTCGAGGCCGGGTCACGTGGGTTTGTTGTTATCTATCAGCTGTTTTTCCCGGGCGGGCGGGCGGCCGGCCGGCGCAGTGAAAGCCGCTTGGTAGTCTGTCCTCAGTCCCTCCCGGTCGCTCAGCTGTGCGTCACATGTCGGGTAACGCGAGTCCTACTCCTGCCTGTATACCATCGAATCGTGTATCGCTTGTTCGTTCAGGCTGCTGCAAAGTGCCGGATTTTCTATCCACCAGCGAGTGTTAGTTATATATTATGCTATCTACCGCGTGCGTATCGACGTATTATCGTAAATCAATTACAAAGTGCCTCGAACATGCAGACAGCGTGACGAACTCGGACAACGGTGCGCGCCGTTTTGTTGATACATCGAGTTCTGTGTTCAGGCCGCGAAGGCCGCCGCGTCCATTCTCGGTCTAGGATCGCTTTTGCCATCGGGATTGCAATTTCGAAAATTGGCCGAAACACTTTCGGTGTGTACTCTGGAATTATCGTGGAACGATGACTTAGAGCGACGTGTCCCGGCGTAGCAGGAAGAAGAGAAAGAAGCAGGGGAAGGGGAAGAGTCCTGTTTCCGGGGGAGTGAATTTCGAAATTATTTGGCCGATTCATAGGCACGGTATCGATCGGTGTCGTGCTTGTATCGCGTACCACGAGTGCCGAACTGTTGAGTCGCGCGTGACTCGGGAAAGTTGGGAAAAGGTGAACGTGACGAAAGGGCGAACAGTAAGCCACAATGCAATTGAGCTTTATCCTTGGAGACGCGACGTACTACGTAGCTAGTGCCCTGTGAGGAATCCAGCGTGCATCCATCGTCGTCGAGCGTTCGTTGAGATCGAAGCGTGGAAATCGGGAAACGAGCCGAGATCGTTTGCTTTTAGACAAGCACGAATAATGTCGACGGGCAAGAGGCTGGCGAAACGCAGCATAATCGGCACCAGAGTGTGCGCTCCCGGCGAGGACGGGAAGTATTACAGTGGCGTCATTCACGCCGTAAAAACGCCGGCGTCAGCCGCGTCCGAGTCAGGCCTCAGCATTACGCCGAAGACTCGCTACTCCGTGCGCTTCGATTCCGTGCCCGGCGGTCGACCGCCGAGTCCAAGCACCGAATACTCCGACCGCGATCTCATCGGTCCCGGCTTCGGCTCCGTAACCACCGCGCGCCTCGTGACCGGACAGAAAGTCTATCTAACGTACAACGGCCGAGAGATTCACGCAGAGGTCACGCAGCATCGCGAGCATCTCGACGAGGTGGACGTGATAATCGCGCCGAACGGCCAAGAGGTAAGTGGCTTTCGAACGTTTCTCTTTGTTTTGTTGGTCGCGTGCTTCGTTCGCCTCGTAGCGAGCTGGCCTTCCCGGAAATTCTGGAGCAGGATGTCGGAGTGGTAACCCCCGAACGGCGTGGCACGGCGGATGCGTGCACAGTACGAACAGTGACGCCGCGATTTTTATTCCAATTTCCCTCGCGGTCATGCGTTTAGTGACGCGTGTCTACAAAATCTGGAACTGGCTACTTTGTTCAAAGGATGCGAGTCCTCGGACGTTTAGGGATTTAAATTCATGATGCAAGATTACGGGAACCCAAAGGTCCGATCTATTTTGATCTGCAGACACGGGAATGGGTTGTAGTATCACTTTCGTTTGTGCATACGTTACGATGCAGTTGCTTTTCCGAAATTTCCAAAACGTTGAAAATGGAACGAAGCGATATACGTTACGTCGTTAAGCGTAAGCAGGTTTGATACGTGATCCGCATGCTGTGCGCCACGCGGCGCGCGCGCCGGTTCTCGTTGCATCGTAGGCCAGGTTAACGCGTATGAAACGCATCGACGCGACGGCGCATGCGTGTCGAAGCCAGGTTGCAACTCTATCGGTCGTGGCGTTTGCTGCACGAATGTTGCCAAAGAGCGGGGAAAATGCGTGGCTGCGTGCGATAACAGGGCATCGCCGGTATCGACGACACGCTCGACGAATTTTAGCGACGGCGTGGTCGTGTTTACGTCAACATCAACGTCAATGATCTAGCGACATCCGGCGAAAGTTAAGAAAAGAGAGAGGAGAGGCACGAGAGCCGGCTGTTGCCGGGTGGGTGTGTGCGTGCGTGGCGTTAATCAGAAAATTGAATTTTCGTGACCTCGTTTCACAAGCGCACCATACCGTAGCTGTCCTATTTACGCCGCGCGCATGAGCGGCGATGACCGCTCCCTCTGCTCTCGAATGGATCAGCAAGGGTTGGATGAAGTCGGAGGATTGCCCCGAACCGTTCTATTCGTATACGGACGCGTAGCGTATCGTAAACGATTACATACCCCGTATACAGGATCGAATTCAGTTGCATTATCGAGCTGTAGACTCGAGAGTAGGAAGATGCACTACGTGGTCGTTGTCGAGCGGGCAAACAAACGGGTTAACGAATGATCGAAAAGAGAGAAATGGCGGCGTTCGTCGCGCCGGCCGGCCGGCCGGCATTAGAGTCGCGCGGTACAGGAGCACGATGCCAGCCCGTCGATTTTCGACACGCCTTTCTCGAGTTACGGTCGGATAGAATCCGCGGAGCTACCTCGCGCGCGCTTGCACACTAGTTGCGGCCAGGTGTAGAGAGCCGCGAGTGTTTTTTTGCGGATTCGCAGGAAAGCGTAGCGAGCGCAACAGAATAAATAGCCTATAAAACGGGGGATAGCGCTGTTACGGCCGGTCAGGCATGGCAAAGAAATATACGCAGCCTCGATACCGCTACGTGGGCGCGGTTAGATTCGTAATGAGAGGCACTGGCAAACGCTGGGCTAGCTGTCCGTAACCCGTGGTTCTTTGCGCGCCCGTGTGGACACGAGAGAGGTCGGTTTGCCCACGAATCGAGTACGGTAGAGCACCGGCTTCTGGCTACCGGTGACTCCACGTGGAACGCATTAGCGCAATATCTTTTTACCTCCGTTAGGTAGCTCAGGCGTGACCGCGGTTCCATTTCATGAAAACTTTGCTGCGTGCGCGCGCGGCCGCTCCGGTTGGGGGGGAATGAACCGGATCTGGCCCGACCGAAGTGTCCGGTTCCGATATTTTTCTGCTGGGCAAATGTTACGTCTGTTTTGCACGAACTCGCCGGGAAATCGGCTAGCGGAGTACTTTATTGCGGTGGTAAATACGCGTTCTTATCTAACGCCGCGGCGTGGCGCGGCGCGGTGTGCCGGTGACACGCTGCTATGGACGCGTTTCCAGCTGATATGTATTATGGGAAGCTTATTTCTTACTTGCTTTTTTCGTGAAATTGTCGAAGGAAATGGCGATAGGTTTTGAAATTCCAAACGAGTGCTGCATTAAGACGGCGGGAATATATTTCAACATTCCCATGAATAGACCCAAGCTTTGATTGCAATAGAATTTCTCTCGACTACGAAATGGATTGAAAACTTTGATCGCACGTGGTACAGATGCAAACATTTCTATAGCAATAGCGATGAACTTTCATTGATATTCGTACGCTTTAATTCTCTGCGATCGTTCGTTATCCGCAATCGCTACAATTAATGCATCGACGGGGTACTCTGACGCAAGTGCTTTTTCGCGTCGTTACCTGATTGCACATGCGATACATACATGAACGTGCATAGCTGACTTTTAGTGACGTCGAAGGTTACCGAAGCGTGAATCGGTAAATACTGGACGGCGTTTATCTGTTAACGCAAGTATGCGTAAGTGGTAATTTTAAAGCTTCCGCACGTTCCACCGACTATCGTGCACCGCGACTCTTGCAAACATCTTGCATATGCAGTTTCGCAACGTGCCTAGTCCGCGATTCGACACCTCGTCGCTTCAACAGCCTTCCGTTGGCCCTGGCGATAAGTCGATACGCTCTCCTCTCACACCGGCAGCCTCTTTTTACCGAATACAATGCACCTGTAATTGGGCTCACTACAGCGCCTCCGCTTTCTTTTAGCGGCCAACTTTTAACTATCAACGAATATCTTAACGCCAAAACGAATTTAGAATTCTGTTTTGTGCAAGGTAAATGAATATTTGAAATTATACTGCCCAGGGACGATGGTGGTTGGAGTAGTATACTGCGAGACCACTATAATTAATTAAACTCTTTGTGCGTTACTGGAAGCATTATAAACAAAAAGTGTTTGGGCGCGCGTCCACTTCGAAACACGGTTCGATTCGTGGTACGTTTCGAATTGGATACCGCGATTTCCACGTTTCCACAGCCACACCGTATCCATCTCTCGCGGCGACCTTAACGCGGCTTAACCCATCAGCCTCGTTCGTCTCGGACGAACCGAGACGAACGCACGATGGTCCATCGCAAGTTGAGAGTCACTAATGCTTGCATTTCACTGCGTCGAAATGGTAGCGCACCGCGAACGGTGTGCAAGCACGCGGCAAGGCGTCGCGAGGGCGTTTCGCCGTTAACGGCGCGGTCCCATCGGCTCTATCTACGGTCACCACGGAAACATCCGAGCCGTGGTCGCGGGGCGCATTCGATATAATGGTCGCGTTTAACGGTGTCACTGGTCACTGGTCACTGGCACGCCACGCCGCGCCAGCCCGGTACAGTACGGGCGTGAGACGATTGAGTAAGAGATGGCGATCGCGCGAATCCAAAGATAGATGTCCCAGCACCGGTTGTGCGAACGGCTGACAGTCCCCGAGTCTATACATATACATGCTTAGAAGCCCATCCGCGCCACCGTTCGCTATGTAAACAAGTGTCCACGGGGCGACGGATACGCGTCGGCCTGTCCAGCTCCAGTACCCAGTGTGCCGATGCGGTCACGCGGATGTTCGTACGCGTTATCTCGTTGCCGCTGACGCTTCCGGTAAATATGCGCTTTATCGTCGATTCCTTCTCGTTCTTGTTCTTGGGTCTACTTGCACCGGGAATGCTCTAGCAGCTGCCGGCACCTTGGCGATATCCGCGATGCAATTCATTGCTCTAGGCTAGGCGGTCGCGCTTTGCGCAGCAGCAGGTGGCCGATCTCTGCTCCGTGCTTCTTTTAGCCGGTCGTTCGATTCGTGGTTACGAATTCGATCGCAAGGAAAGTTTAATCGTATTTTTATTTCTTGTTTCTTGCTGATCGGGCGGAGAACGAAGGATGGGGTTGTGGGTTGCCAAAGCGGATCACGGATCGGCGGTGGTTGCAAATAAATAGTGGACACTTGAACCTTTCGGTTGGTGTAGCAGAAATTTTGTTGGACGACAACACAGTACTTCGTAATGCATAGTCCACTTTCTCCGTCGCGTATGTAAAAAGTCCGTGAAAGTTTGATTTTCATTTAATAAGAGCGAACTTTGGTGTAGTTTTAATTTGCGTAACGCTCCGCATGGTTGAGCCGCGCCGGCTCGAGCTGACGCGCATGCCTAGGAGCGTGGTGTGGGCTATTTAAAATAGTGTTCCAATAGGCCGGAATCTACAGTGCGTGCCCCGTTGCACGGGATTATGTCATAAGCGGCTGTACCACTTTGCCAGTAAATAGGTTACGCAAGATGGATCACGGATGGCCACTCTCCATAAGTATTAACTTGTATGTATGTAGTTACGGGCTAGCCGGCGCGGCGCACAGTGGTCCGGATCGAGAATTTATGGGCACTTTTGAACCATAAAAGATATCGGGCTGCAATTTGTTTTAAAAAATATTAAAAAATAAGCATGTTCCAACGACATATAATATGATATATTTTGTATTTGTTTAATCATTTTTTCCTTAACTTTTTAAATTTAAATGCCTTAAAAATTGTTCAAAACGGTTTTTCTAATATCTTTTTAACGTTTTATAAGACAAATATAACTACAAGTCGAAGAATTAACACATGTCAAAAGTACTAATAGAAATTATGATAAAAGACTACTATTAAATATGGGATATTAAATAAATCAACTTTTATATTTTTACTAATGCAATATATTTAAAACAGCTCAGAAGAAATGTAATATCTCCATGAAAAAATCTTCGACTGACTGGAATAGCCAATATATCTACGAATGCATATTCTTAATGTACCTTGAAATGGCCTTAATGTACACTGAACTAAATACAGGATAAGTATATATAATATTCACTATGTATAAACTATACAAACAAAAAACTAAAACCGAAATAAAAAAGAAAACTAGAATATAACGTTGGAATATATGTATAAAAAAGTCTATGAAGCTCTCACTGTGCAGGCTCAGATGGAACTGTCTTAACTGTTGTGAGTACAGACAAGAATTAGAAAACTTAGTTTAAACCTTATTTAGATAAACTTTAAAATTTACATAAACATATCACGTTTCTATAATCTAAACACTTCCAAGAGTGTTAGCACTTCACACTTCACAGTGCCTCAGCTATGGACGCGAACGTATACAAGTACGTAAAATGGCGGAACGCTGATAGCTTTCAACAATAATAATTTACAAGGTAGGACGAGGTAGGAAATGACTCTTATACAAATATATAGAGGAAAGTTCACTGAAAACAGTCCAATTGGTTAGAATGTGGGATTCGTTGGGACTTGAAAGATATACCTTATCAATTGTTAAGAATTTTGGAAATATTCTTTATTCCATTCAGAATTATTTTTTAAACATATTGGGCATAGTAATCATTAATGAAAATATGGTTTCTTATGGCGAAAGAATGCTCTTTCTTTCTAAAAAAAATCGGATTAAAAATATCAAATGGGTTCGTTAGGACATCCCATAGAAGATGAGCAGTTTTTCAGATGAAATATAGCATTTTTAAAATGCCCAACTTTAAGGATTCGTACCAGTCACAATTTTTATTAAAATTCATTAATTTTTTGGTTTCCCATGTGGTTGGAGATTTAGGAACCAATACGAATTAACTGCATCTTGATATGAAAAAGTTGAATTTTGGCCAAATGCCCATAAATTCTCGATCCGGACCACTGTGCGGCGCGGCGCGGCGTCCCCATAGCTGTGAATATGCCGTGCCGGTCCTCGATTGGACACTACTGTATCGCTGTCACTGTGCAATTATGCAAGCTGAGAATGCAGATTTGCATTCGAAACAAATTGTCCCTAACCGAAGGATCTAGAATTGGAGATTGCATCGAAACGACAATTCCAGGTAAAACCTCGTTTACTTGATAATAGAGGATTTTAAAGTCAAGTAGCGCGTCCAAGTGGCAATTTAGGCGCACGACCCTTTTAGGTCTGCCGTCTTAATGTATGCAATTATTTAGGGACACGCCACTTTTTTTCCCCCCCGCGTTCATTTGAAACTCGAGGAACAAGGTCGGGCCGGCAATTGGGCATCCGTCTTGCATCGGCTCATCGTGATGCATCGGTAAGAATGGAATACGTATGTATGTATACATATACACGAGCGAATACAGATCGGTATCGGTAGGTGGAATTTACGTAACGCCTGGTCGGAAGGAAATTTTGAAGGCGAAAAGAACATTTGACGAAAGAAAAGATAACTGCGCGAGAATTTCTCTTCGGAAAGAGTTGATTTCGAGTTTGGAAAGAACGTGGCCGGCATTCGGAGGTACACCCTGCATCCTAGCCGATCGCTCGCAAAGTCGGTCGTAGAGTTTACAATGCTACTACGCCTTCTCTCTGGCCGGCTCGCGCTCCACGCTAGCCTCTCTCTTTCACCTTCTCTCCTACTCTCCCCCCTCCGGATTTGCTTTACCGCGATTGCGCCCGTGTCGCAATCATTAGCACGCTTGTGTACAATTACCTTGGATATTGGAACAGTTGTATGCCAGCCGGTGCAATACATATGCATGGCGCACGATCGGCCGCAAGGTTCCGTCGAAATGGCCGCGTAGTTGTATGTTGTATGTAGTTGTATGTATATAGTTACTTGCGCGCGAGACGCGTGGACTGTTAACAAGTTGCACTGGCCGGCCGCGACGCGACGGCATGGAATTGCAAAATGGAACGTGCGTGTCGGTATGATTATCCGGAATCGTCGCGTCGTTCTTCGATATCGTCGGCCGAAGCAACGCCCGTGCTTTCTCTCCGTGCTGCGTGCCGGCTGCCGGTTGCATCCTCTCTTATCGCTTCGACACCGCTTTGGCCGCGAACGATTTTCCGTTGTCCACGCGAAAGTTAATCGGTATTTCGTTGGAAATTTCTGGCAAACCGGCGCAACGTTCTTGATTCGCAGTCGCGAAGGCTCTTTAAACAAATCATTGTCCCCCGTGTCCGCGAAAGTTGAGCGCTTGTCATATTTCTGTCGAATGTATCGTCTATACGTATACATATGTATGGATGCAGCCACGAGCGTGCTGGAGGGGATTTGGAAACGAAACGTAGTTCCGATGCGTGAAATAGTGAAATCAGCTGATCGTGGGCACAACGCGCGCAACTCTTTGCTCCCAGTCGACGTGATTGGCCGCAAACGAGTCGGTTCGACGCTGGAACGCGGTACGCATCGTAAATCATGATCGATAACGTAACTTTGTATGCGCGGAGGCAACATATGGTAGGGACGTGCATCGCTCGCGTTCTCCGATACTGTCGAAACCGTGCGCTGCAGTGCGCTGCAGTGCGCTCCAATGCGCTCCAGTGCGCGCCGCGGCGCGACGAATTCCATAAAAACCTTCGCCGAGCAATACTTTTATTATATTCCTTATCTAATTCGCTGCTGCGAGCTAAACCGCTTCCCAACTAATTTACCAAACGGTCGAGCGAGCGGTGGATATTAGCCTTGATCTCTCGGACCTCGAATGAAAATGTGACGAAAAGTTGTTACGCGTGCGGTACTGTACAGAGCGCGAGGAAAAGTGGCGCGTATCTGTTTGGCCGAGAGAAAAGCGAGGTCGGGCCTTTCTCAGAAAAGTAGGTCGAGAAGGTACCGTTCGCGTACATGGACGCGTTCGACGCGCGCGTGATTCGCAGGGAAGGTATTTTACTCTCTGCTCGTCCCCGTGGCGAACGCGCGTGCGACGGGCGATTCTCACGGACGCGATGGTATTAGGAAGGTAGATGGGCACGCCGACCGAGGCTCGGTACACGCTCTCAAACAATGAGTACGCAGCTCCAAAGTAACGTCGATCGAACGAATCTTCCGTGGCGCGTACCGTGCACGCAGGTACAAGCAATCACCTTCGAGGTTAGATTTCCAGTATTCTACTGGGTTTCCATACACTGGACGAATAAACTTTGACTGACAGCACCTTCGCGGCAGGGCATGCCCGGCATCGTCCAGCTGTGTATGTATACACGTATGTACACACATATGTACTTACGTAGTTGGGAATCGGAAATAAAGAAAACCACTTGCTGGCTGGATGATCTAAGGCCAGCTATTGAATAATCGATAATAGTGGCCGTCATTACAGTTTTTTCCACGAGTACGGTGAGGCAAGCCGCTGCCGTGTGGGTATTTGTAGAGGTTTCGAGTTTCGAAACACCCGTGACGGCGCGATCTATCTTCGGATATCGTTTTCCCTTCGGTGGGAACGATTTATCGAAGGAACCGTCCTACGACCTCTCGAGCGCCTCGAGAACCAATTACCGAATCTCGCTCGTTTTCGTGCAACTCGCGTATCCCTCTCTCTCTCGCTTTCTCTCTCTCTCTCTCTTTCTGCTTCTCTCTTTGTATCGCGCGGTGAAAAATCAGGTGGCGGGTGCCGGCGTCTGCTGGCGGGGCGAGCAAAAAATGAAAAGAAACTTTCGCTGCGTAGAACGAGAAGCTCGGGCGCGTCAACGTTTGCGCAGCGTTGGTTGACGCGTTTGCAAAGAGTCGGACGAGGAGGCAGCAAAGTCGTAGGAGGACGGAACGCGATGATGGACGCGGGGCACGAGGCACGGGGCACGTGGTGGGATTTAAAAGGGGGCCAGAAGAGGGGCGAAAGGCGGCCACATAGTCTCCGTATGTAACAGAAGAGAGGAGCGTGTGCCAGCGTATATTTTACGCAACGTCGCCTGTGATATAACGAGAGGCGTGTATAGCGAGGGAATGTAGCGTGCAGAGAGGGAGCAGACGTGGCCGGTAAATACGATACGCGTAGCGCTTCTCTCCGTTTCGTAGGGCACGTAGCGCGCACATGCGTCGAAAGTCGAAAAGGCATTTGTGCGTTGCTGCGTTTACCCGGTTTCGCCGGACTCGTTGTCAGCTGAATACAATGACCTAAATGATATCGCGAACCGGGTCACAGCCTAGATACCGCCGCGGGCCGGCCTTTTCCCGCCCGCCTCGATACAATCGGCGAACGTACAGTGGTATATTTTTGTCTCCCTCGTGCCGCGACCGGCAGCCCCAGATTTTCACTTTCGCGCGGATGAACGTTGACACTCTCGCCTTTCGATAACGCGCCACCAACAGGATCGAATACTCTCGCGAAACGCGCACAGGAATCTACGTCTGCGCTGCTCGTGCGCGCAATAGCGTGGGTCGGTAGCCCGGATGCTGGATAGGTTTCGCGGTCGCGAGCAGCGAATCGTGAGCCAATCTTCGCCAAGCGAAGCTTCGAAATATTTTCCCTCGCTTTCCGTAATATTTGCGTAATCCGATGACGAGTAACGATACGAATAGCGATATGAAAATGTTGAGGTCGAGGTTGTCCCGCGCTCCCCGACATTTCTTAAGTACCCTTCGGTATTGCACGAAGCAAATGTTTCCTTCGTTAACGTCCCGACCGTATCGTGATTCGTGACAAATCTTTCGGCAGACGATTTCTGGCCGCCTCACCGCTCTATCTATAGATCTATCTTTACAATTTGGCTTTTCCAAATTACTGCTTCCCTAATGACCCCTTCGTGATGATTCGTGGGAAAACCCCGACGATCGTTAGCGTTGGCATAGCCGTTAGGCGTTACGAATCGTGCCCTGGCGTCGCGTCGAATCGTTTAGCGAACGGATAGGCGCAGCACTTTTCTTCGTTTGCTTGTTCCACGTGGACGCCATTGCACCACCTCTGCACGGATTACCGTTATCGCCGTTGCGTGACCTGCTTTTTGATACCGTCTTTCGTCCGAGGGATAGGTAAAAGAGAAGACGAGCGAGGCTACGTCGATTCGAATCGTAGGAATATAGCCTTTGCGCAGCGCGATATGCTCTGCTTTCTTTCAGCCTTCGGACCATTTCGTTCTACATAGTTCTAGCTGGCTTCAGAGTAACATTGGACTCGGTATTTTACGAAGGAAACTAAAACGTGCCCAAGACCCAATATGTAATTTGCCAATGTGTAATTTGGAAATGAATTTCTGCGTCTCAGATGAGAAAAGCATCGACGATCTCAAATCTTGTACGATGCGGCGAGTAACACTGTGAAGCAGTTTCAGCAAAGAAACTCCGATCGCGAGTACTCCAAAAAGAAATGATTTTGCCGAAAACAAAGTTTCTTTTGTCGTGGTCTCGAGTCGCGTCACTCGGTGATCCTGACACGATTGATAAATGTAAGGCCGGTCAGAGTCCTTCGTTTTCAAGCTCGTAAAGTTGGAAGAATAGCCGTGACGCGTAACGCCCGCATAGCGCACAGTGGCGCACAGGGGCGCGCAAAGTACAGTAGGTAGGAGGCGCCGATGAGAAGAGAGTTAAGGGCGAGAAATTAGTGGCCGAGTGTCACCCACGACTGGCAGCGTTTCAGCGGCAGCGATTTCTTTGAAATAGACCGCTCTGAAATGGAGCGAGGAAACGCGGCCACGTTCCGAACTCTGTGATCAACGCCTCACTACTTTCCAACGATGCTCGTTTCGTCCAGCATGTACATATACGTATGTACGTGCATACGCATATCTACATACCTCCGACATAGGTCATCGCGAGGTCGCGTTTACGTTACTCAATTGTTCGTGGGTTTTCTTCTCGTTTCATTTGCTACGTACTCGATATCTCGCCGCGTTCCGACGCGCTGTCGCGTTACCGCTCCACCACCGGTATCACCATCCCTCCGAAAGTGACTCAACTCTCGCTACCATTCACGGCCATCTTTTTCTTTGTTTCCAAAGCTGAACTTCGCCTAGGGACAACGAAACGCGACGCGGGTCGCGTCACCCATCCGCAGCCGATAAAAAGCCGGTTTTTGCGCACACGCTGCAACATTATCTGCCAGCTGCTAATCGCTCGCGCTCGTTCCTTATTCAGTGTCGTAAGTAAGTGTCACGGATAGCGTCGCGTGGACGTAGGGGGGAACTGTTGACGTTGACGTTGACGTTGACGGTGTTGAACAGTGACGTCACCGGTAGCAGCTCGACACAGTGACACCGATCGCCGCGGCCCGCCGCTGCCCGTCGCACCGGTTCTACCGGGTGTCGCGAACAACAATCGAGCCTGCCAGCATGAACGATTTGTTGCTGTTCGAGCTGCAGTTTTCCCTGCAAAATCTCTGCGTCGAGCATTTCATTGTTTCGCGGCCGGAGAGTTGGCTGAATTTCTTTCGGAGACTCGTTTATACGACAAGTTACAAGTTAGATTTAGTGCTCTGCATGTTCGGTATTTTTCGCTAGCTTTCTGTTAGCTTCCAATTTCCCGCCATTCTTGCTACTCTTGTATTTTCTCTTCTCGTTCGATTTGCTTGACGGAGCAAGCTGGAGAAGCTAGACTGGAAAATGATTACAATTAGGATCGAAGAGAATAAGAAAGATCGAGAAAAGGAATGCTGCAGGGAGCGACGGAGGGAAACTGTGGTGTTTTCTGCACTGGTTTCATTGCTACGACGCGACTAAATATTTATCAAGTAGATGCTAGGTGCTACTATTGCCTCGCCTACAGACACGAACAAAGTATATAATCTAGCTTTGTAAACGGTTTAGGAAGAAATTGCAGTACATGTACCTACATATGTATTTTGATTAACAACTTTGTTTGTACGGTATAATGCAGGGATCGAGTATGTATGTATCACTTTGCGTTGCGAAGCGAATTTCACCGCTAGTTATTAAATATTCTGGTAGGTTACGCGCACCACCTGATGTTTCTCCTCTAAATCTGCTAAACACGATTTCATTTAAATGATTCATTGCACGGCATCGACGCGATGTTCTTCGCGAGCCTCTTTATACTTTGTACCTGCAAATTGTAGCCGCCAAGGTGTATGTACATATTTGAAGGCTGGGCAGCTCCTTCGTTTCAACAAGATTACCTGTTAATTTGCAAACTGGTTTTCAGCCACTGAAAAGAACTTTCACCTTCATCATTTTACGATTAACAAGCGTTTTCGTTAGTCTAATTATACCGCTGGCTAATTAGTTCAATAGTCGCGTTTGATTTCATGCCTAAAGCCTGAAATCGCCATAAGGGGAAGAGGAATTGAAGGAATAATCCATCTGACCCTGCGTAAACAGTGCAAACAGGCGGGGCAACGCGTCACACGAATTCCATTTGACCTTTTTTCTTCGCCATTGGAACCGCTATTGGAACTCATCGAGGCGACCTACCCTTATCTCGTGCGTGATAATTCCAGTACGAAGATTCTTTCGGTATCGTTTTCATTCGATGTGATTCATAAACAATTGATTGTTTCTATCGTTATCGCCCGTCGCGTCGTTTGCCTTTATCGCCGGCAATTATAATTTCTGCAGAATATGTCGTTGGAATTTGATACGTTTTTATAGATTTTATACGAAAAACGCCCGCGACCTTGGGTTTTCCCGCGGTTTCGTCACGATAATCTCCATTCGATTCCATAGATTATAGATCGCTGTTTTTTTTCTTCTCTGCGCTCTGCCAATCTCCCTGCCGCCTTTTCCCAATAACATTCCCAACATTTCTCCTTTATTATTCCTCTATTTCGCAAGGTATGTACATTGTTTTTTTGTCTGCTCGTTTTCCTTCGGTAAACAAATATTGATTGCGTTCGATAAAATTGAAGCACGCGTCGATTCGAAAAATCGTCTCATTATCGATTAGCTCGATAGAAATCTCACTCGCGTGTGGGAGTCTGGTAAACAGGATGGACGTTTGGCAAGTTGTTCCACCGATAATCGATTTAACGTCGAAAAAAACACGATATCGATGCAACGTTGTTTACGTATGAATATATTCGTGACGCGAACGATTGCGCGGTACCGTTGATAGCTTTTTCCGAAATCATTTGCTTATCGCCTTCTTCCTACTCTTCACGAACACTATTGACGCGTTCACAACAGCAATTTCATTGCAAATCGCCGCTGCTTTTTTTCTACTCTTTTTTCTTCTCTCTTTGCTTACGTAGGGTATCAAAAGTGTGTTTCTGATTGTGCGTTGAAATAATATACATACATGTTTGTAGTTTAATTCGCTGGTTTATTAGCAGGGCCGAGGAGCGCGAATTACTCTCTATATTCATGCAATTGTTATTTAAAGTTGTTAATATTAAAGTTATTTAAAGAGGATGCGGTGTGGGGTATTCATTATTGACAGAGAGATTGGATCGGAGGAACGCAACAACAGCGCGGTCATTTTTCGAAAGGTGAAAATAATTGATCCTTATGAGTATGGATATTAGAAAAAGTAGACAAAACTGAAAAGAGATATCTCGAAAGGTGGTCGGTCTGGTTTGCGATTTGGACAAATACTACATAATTAGCTTCCCTGACCATGGGTATCGAGGTGATCAGTTGCTCGTTTAGTTCGAGCATTGGATCACCTCGATACTTTGTTTACATGCACGGTTATGAACAACGATTTGCTAATTTGCGTAACGCAAAGTATTTAGCTCGTACGTTTATCGTTTGCATCTAATTTCCTGATGCGAAGCTGATTTTCTTGCTTCGCGGTTAAAGTACGTATGTAGTTCTTCTGTGCAACGGCACGAGCGAAGCAGATTCATTTCTAGAGCGCTCCTCCAAGTACGGATTGAGAATTAGATCTCTGTTAATGAGATTTTTTTACGGGACAAGCGAAATACTGCATCTTCCTCCAGTTTTGTTTGCATCTCGAATTTACCATGACACGTTGTCACGATTATTTCAGACCCGTTTCATCACTGCACTCCGTGTTAACACTCTTTACACCCATACTCTAACACGAATCGACCATGGATATGTCCAATCGTGTTTGCCTTAAATCGTCCGACGAGACGGGAGGAGAAACAAAAAATTGCCATTTCCTTGAAAGCGTTCGAGTTGCGAATATACACAGGCGTTAAAAAGAAGGTCGACGGAATGGTTTAAATTGGTCAAATAATTATGATCGAAGAGGATTATAATTAACCCCGGGACATTGAATATCTACGTAAAACCATATATGTACGTCTACGCGTGTGTACAAAATTCGGCTCCCTTCGACTCGAACCGCAGCTCTTGCGAAAATCTAGAGGTATCCCGGCGCGGGCGCTGCAAACCAATCCATTGTCCTCTGTCGTTTACGCCGGACCAGGTATTCCATTTCGCGAGTAAACTGTCGCAATGGTTATGCGCGTGGCTCTATACGCGAAGAGAAAGAATAGCGATACGGCCGCGCGAGATGTCATAGACCGAGCCGCTGACTAATCGTAAGATATCGAGAAGATGAAATTTCGTCGGGGGCATGTGTAGTCCTGAATTCCATAGTCCTCATCGTCAGTTTGCATTTCTCAACGGCCAAAGTTTGACTAATCGCAACGATAATGCCTAATGCCTAGGACGCCTTAGCGTAGACCCAGC
The DNA here is from genome assembly GCA_907165295.1 of Nomada fabriciana. NCBI lineage: Eukaryota > Metazoa > Arthropoda > Insecta > Hymenoptera > Apidae > Nomada > Nomada fabriciana. The sequence continues at coordinate 9,884,919 of OU015690.1, read as the reverse complement.
CGTTTCCATTCTTTGCCCGTGCTGTTACATTACGGCGTGATTGAGTATTCGTGCATCGGCGCAGTTGTTTGCCTTTGAGCGCGCACAGAACGGTATACACGACGGATTGATACAATTATCTAGCATTTCCTTGATCTCGGTGCAAACAGAAATTATCTGAGTGAACTTTGCATCCCCGCGAACCTCCTCTCCCTGGATTCTTTTCTTCTTGTTACCGACAGGCGAGTATGCAGGCCGCTTCGCCAAACTGACAAACTTTTGTAAATTTAACGAGGGATCGCTACTTCTCTGGGAGATATTTCTGTAAAAGTAAGAAGAAGCGATACGTTATTCCAATATCGGTGAACGGGCCTGCAAGCCAGGCAAAAAATCCAATTTCCCCAAACGATCGACTCGGTTCGCTTTGAAATATCTGCGAGGCAAGAGAGGCACGTTTCTCGCTATCGGAGCCAGACTTTGTCCTTTCTCCGGTACGTATTCTCCAGCCGCGGTTAGCCAGATCGGCCGTTCTTAGATTCCTGCATGCCCAGTTTCCCCGCAGACGCTAGTTACTCACGTTCAGGTGCAGGCTGCACGTGGAATCATTGCGCGATTGCGCCACTCGAATCGGCAGCCGGCCAACGTTCAACGCTCGACACGGCTGATCACTGTCGATGACGATGATCGGGCAGAGATCGCGGGGAAACAAAGGAACGATTCCGTGCCCCCTTTAGATGAAACTGCGGCCGATTCGTAGCGTATTATCCAAGGTGCTGGATGCTGTGCTGGAGCTTGTTCGATGTCACTTGCGTAACGATTCGAAGCTGCTGCGATGGACGCGGGGCTACGGGTATTTCGTAGGTAACTGTTGGCTGGTTGGCTCGAATGCTACGCTGCTTTACGATCGAGGATGCGGCCGCTTCTACAGTGGACGAGTTGGTTATTTTGGACGTTGAGGGGGCTAACGGGTTTGCAATCGACGAGAGTTGGCCGACGATCGCAAGCGATCGTATCGGCGAACAGTGTATCGGTATCGAATGCCATCGTTATGAAAAATATTGCACATCTACGCGGCTTGCGAGACGGTACCTACGCTCGTTGCTGTGGAAATCGGTTCGTAGTTTTCTGTTATTTCCCTTAGTTGCGAACTGCTGAGGAATATCGACGTTGGGAGCCGAAACGTTTTTATTTACCCTTTGCGCACCGAACGGAGCCGATTCGCGACAATTCGGATCGGGGCGCGCGAAACGCATACACGCGCAATGCCCGCTCTATAAAAATTCCACGACGGCGATACACGCTTCGTTAATAAGCTTTCTCGTAATCTAAATCCGAGAGCTTACGTGTCCTATTGTACGTCTTATCTGGAGGAGATAAAGCCTAAGACAAAGGACGTTCGGCGTACCATTATCCTTGACTTTTTCCTTAATGTCGCGGACGAGTAAGCGGCATTTAATTTTTTTCTAGTACGGCATCGTCGAGTCATAGAAAGGCGTCGCGCGATGCTACTCCCTTCATCCATCTTGCATTCGTTTGAAATTAATATCGCGACCATTTTGAACCGAGTAGGCCGCAATCTGTACACGTACAGATTAACCGCTGTGCATCGCCGTACGTAAACGCGAAGCGGCGATTGGAATGCGATGCAAAGTAGTCGCGCAGAACCAAAACGGAGCATGACTGGTTTCGTGGAAAAGGAGCTGTCATTGGAGGCAAGGTACGCTCGTGCCGAAGGATAGAACTGATTCACCGACCCGCAATTCTTCGCGACGGCCGCGCAAGGGGCCGCGCCAAAGGCCGCGCCAAAGGCCGCGCCAAAGGTCGTGTTCGACCCTCATTTTCAATTTCTAATGTTCACGATTTTATTCGCCAGTCGGGGGAATATTTTGCACCAGCTCGGTACAGTCGCATCGATACTTTTTCTTTCCCTTCGAATACTACGGACATCTATGTCTATAGACTAGTGTATAGACTCATAGACTATGGGCCGGGGATCCAAGTCGTCCCATGAGCGAACAAGTCACGCCGCGTCACCGTATCAAAACAGACTCTGCGTTCGCCGCGCAAAAATAACCGGGAGCCTTCCTCGTGTGACGTAACGCTTGTTTTTCTAATATCTCTTGACACGACTCGTCACGATGATCGCTTCTGCAAATCGACGATGCAAATGCTTATCGATAGATCTGAGGTTAAACTCGTTCCCATAGTCTTCTCGTCGCCGATCCGGCAGACTTGACGTTTGCTTGGACTATTTGCTCGGTAGCCGACCTCTACCCCTTGAAGTATTTGCAGCGGCCTTTGCTCGCATTTCAATCTACGTTTTAAGGGAGCGCTGATATACATGTCGAATCCTGGTCGATAAATTGGGGACGATATTTTTACCGGTGGATCTGTCCCCTTCCGGGTCCGTGGCAGAGCGGAACGATATTCTTGCGCGCGGTGGGTCGCCGCATCGAGAGTTGCGCGTTCTGAAATTGGAGTCACTAAGAGTGACGTCAGTTGAAACGAACCTTTCTCAACCTCTCCTTGGAATTTCCTCGAGGTAGATGGCCACGGAGCACGCTTTCGGAAAGCGGCGCGACGTCAGCGATAAATAATCAGCCGTAACGTTGCCGGATCTTGCGAAAAGCCCGGAGCCCGGAGCCCAGCCCCGGGGATAAACGCGTCGGCTGAATTGTCGACTCACCCGTTCGGCTGGTTAACCCCTGGACGAAGCGGCGTTTCGCAAGGAGCGTGGCTTCGTTATCCGAGAGTTCGATGCGTTTTATTAGTCACTCGATACCAACCGTTTCGATAGGGGAAGAATCTTTTGAATTTATTAGTCGAACTCTGTAGACACTTGGCAGGGCCGGCCTTTCGTTCCCCCGCGGCCGCAGCTGTCGTAATCTTTCGGTGCGCTCAACGATGTTCGATCGTTGCGCTAAATCCTATTGGCAAAAAAGGCGAAGGTTAAGCTCGACATCGAGTGACTAACGAGATCAGAGGTGCCTCGTCGAGCTTCCGTCGTTGCTCCTCGAGGACGCGGAAGCGAACATTTTCCTTCTCGTGCCGGCACACGTGTTCCACGATGCATCCATCTTCCGGTTTCCATTTTTTCGTCGCCCGATCGTTGTATCCGCGTGCGTCCGGAATACATATTCTGCTCGTCGTTAACGGAACTCGAGAGAAACGGCCTCGAGATATCCACGCCATATTCTCCCTCTCTCTGTCTCTTTGTCCAGTCGGTAGTGAAATACGTTAAGTAGCTTGACGCTAAGCTGGCCCCCAAGTGAATTTAACGTGTACCGTTACGCGGACCGAATCTCGGCGCATTCTTCGATCGAGGTCATGGCTCCGCGAGCGTGGCCAGTTTCTCATTGCTGTTCCCCCGCTTGTTCGGCTCTACGATTGCCCAAACCGGTGAATGGAACCACTCGTATGGCGTAAACAATCGACAAGACCGCGACTGTGATCGAGCAAGTTGCGTACTCCATATTCCATGCATCGTGTAATTTCTTCTTTCGGGAAGAATAAATTGTACGTTCTTCCGCTCTTGGTTCCGCTCTTGTCGCTCTTGTCGACAAGTGTTTCGGAGAAGGAAAAAGGAGCGTTTCCTTGGTGGCTAAGGCCGAATGGCCGCGGTATCGCAGAGGAAACGTACGGTTATCGAGAGCAGGTGTTCTCGCACAGTTTCGCGCTGACCTTTCGCGATTGCAGCCAGGGTGGGATTGCGCGCAGGTGTCGAAAGTGTGCACGGTTCTGAATAACAGGGAACGCGCAACAACGGTGGCCGCATTGTCGACTTGATTTGGTCGGTCGCGTTAAAGAAACGCGTGGGATCGTTTTCGAATCGTGGGTCGAGTAAATAGTCGAGGCTGATCTTGCAGTTGGTCTTGCCAACCGTAGACGCTGCCCGTGAATCATCTACGACCTACGAGATACGTATGTAGCTCGCGAAAACTCTACCACTGGACCTTCCTGCTAATCGGAGTTGACTCCGATTCGCTTTGTGATTCGCCTTGTGATTCGTCGGGTCTTTAAAGGTATCGACGGCTCGGTCGTTTGAAAATCTTTTGTTCCCGGCTCGATGCGTGGCAATGGATGGAATTAAGAATCTCGAGGCAAAGTTGGACGTTTCCGTCGCGAATCTATGTGTGCGCGTAGAAGAATTTCCACGGAAGGTCTCTACCGTGAACGGCTGGACGGCCAGCTAGGGCCACCGCTGTATTCGTCCGATTCCTGTTTACAGTTATCATTGTTCGACGGAACGCGGCCTTCCTCTCCTGTTTTCGCCGCGAAGCTGACCATTGCACAGCGCACGGCCAAACCAGGAAAGACCTTGCTCTTGCTTCGAGAGCGACGATTTCGCGTTCCATCGCGAGTAACCTCGCGCCCAAACGGGTATCGAAACGTTATATCGAAAGGAAGAAAAGAAAAGAAGAGAAAAAAGGCGTTTCGTCGCACGATCGCGATCTCTGTGCCACGATAAAGCACCGCTGTACGTCGCTGGTCGTGCGCAGCCTTGCGGATTTCGAAATATTCGGCCGTCGCGGATCGGCGAGGTCCTCCTCCATAATGACCAGCTAACGATGCTCCTCTCTGTTACCGTACTTTTCTTTGCGGTTGCGTCGCGTACAGCGCAATGTTGCGTCGAGCAATTGTTCTCGAGGATGGTGCAACCTGGGGCATTCGAGGTGTTCTGGAAGAACGCTGAATTGCGCGCTTCTATTTGCATTCTTAAACCGACTCGCCTTTCAAGCGTCGCTCTGGCAGGACGTTGCGTTTCTCAATTTTTTCATCGCGGTGAACGCGTTTACGAAGCTTCCAAATTAATTGGAGAATCGATTTCCGAACCACTGGCAAATGTATCGGTCTGGCTGGTGTCGTTGATCGAAGGTGACGAGTATCTGACGCGACGCGGGCGAGGTTCGATGGATCGTGCGTCGCGCGTGTCCGATGCTGAGAACTTTGTCGCACGTGATAACACTCTCGCAATGCCGTTGGCCACCTCTCCATCGTTTTCATCGAATCTCACGGCCCGAAGAAATTATCGACCGCTCCCGCGATGTCGATATGCCGATGCTAAATATGTATCGAGAACAGGCGCTTCACCTCTAATCGTAAGTGCGTCGCGGTGGTTTCAAACAAGATTATCGCATTTCTCGAGCGTCCCTATACCAAAGCCAACCGAGACTCTTCACCGGCCGCGGCGAGCAAGAGTGCCTCGCTAAGCGAAGCAAATGCACTTTCACCCGGCATTGCGTTTCGCAATCTGCCAGGTTGGCGAACAGCGGGCAACCCACCGTGTCCCGGGCGGTCGTTCGATGAAACCGATGTACCCTGGGGAACGTTCGGCGTTTCGTTTCGATCGTGGACGCGCTTTCGTCGGAGGGATGCGAGCCGCGAGATCGGGAAATGAAATGGTGAAAAAAGTTTCCCCTCGTCGCGAGCTGTGGCTAATTTGATTAATTTCTACCTCGATAGAAAACGCGATTTCTCTTTACGATCGCTGGTCCCTGGCAGGGGCGCGGCTCTATACATAGGTACGATCTCTGGGGCACGGCTGATCGAATAAACCGTCGCCGAACGTCCGAGGGCGCCCTCTTTTGCACTCCACTTTTGCTTATCGTCGCTTATGCGTCGGGAAAACACGAGGAGAGAAAGGAGAAGCAGCGGTTCCGCGTTCGATTAATTCCTTTGGCAGAATCGCGTAGTCATCCATCGCGACGTCGCGTCGGCAGGCCACGAGTCTCGTGGCTCGTTATCCAACGATTGTTGCGCAACAGTGTTTTCAGTGCTGCCGACTGGTGCGCGCTCGGTGCTCGGGCCAAAGTTGCACGCGCGCACGTAGGAGCGGGAATTCGATGTCGGAACCCTCTCCCCAAAAGTTCGTCGACCTTTCATCGGCCGTAGTCTTTAAAGCCCTCTCGCGCAACAGAAAATCCAGGCAGGGTAGGCGGAGCGGGACAGACGGAAAGAGACGGAACGTCTGGCGTCGTTTTAGATAAAGCTCGGTGGGAGTTTCGTCGCGGTGGTGGCGCGGCGTCAAGAGGTGCGGGGGAGGGGATAAATTTGAAAGTGGTCGGTGAAAGTGCGGTGGAGTGCAGCGCACGTGGCTCATGGCCGGAGAGCGCGGCGACCTCGGGCGTGCTCGCCCCTGTCCTGGAAAAACCTTTTCCCCTCGACCCCGCTCTGTTTTCACGCAGGGGTCCTTTGATCGTGGCTCGCGCATATCCGCTGACCTGTGAACGGTCTTCCTTCCTTCCTCCTTTAAGCCGCGCCGCGACGCGACGCCGGGGGAGTTCGAGTAGAAGGAAGGCCGTCCGCTCCTCTCGTCGACTTCCGATTACGTATTCGACGTTACGTATTACGTAGCGAAACCTGCCGAGGGATCGTCGCCACGATTCTCCACGGTTTCCCTTGCCCGTTGCCCTTGCCCGTTTCCCGAGCTTCCACTGGCCGCGCGGGGGTTCCCCGCCGTGTCGCGTTCTCGGATCTGCCAACGTTTAATCGGAGCCGGCCTTGTCGGCCGCGAGCTGCCCAAACGTGTCACGCAGCCACGAACACGTTTCGTGCCGCGTGAACGTGCTCGAGAGGGCAGGAGGGGCAGGGCTGGCTGTTATCACAGCTATCAGGCGCGCCGAGCTCTTTCCCAATTACGCGGAACCGTACATCGGAGCAGGAAACGCCGTGGTCGACGGCGCGAGAGCGATTCGCGATGCCCGATCGAGGAGACAAAGTGCGATTACGCATCTGTCCGAGGTCTTTGTAACTCTCTCTGTCGGATGCGCCTGGAATCCGTGCACGCCGCGCACTTGCTCGGCCAAGGAAGATAATTTATCGCCCTTTCACTCGGACCGCGGCAGCGAACAGCTGGGAGCAGTAGGCGCGATCTCGCCGATCGAACGTTCGTAGCAGGAATATCCATTTCCTTGTCGGCAGCTCCTGTGCAGGTTGCGATTCGTACGCTGCCACCGCCCGCGTCGTAATCGGCCGGTCGAATGATTAACGACGGTCGGTGTGCACGTTTCGTATGTCTATGCCGGCCGAATTCGGTAGCGCTACGTTGTCCCATTGCGCTACGTGGTGCCATTCGAGTCATTCGAATCATTCGGGGCACGGATTAAAATGATACAAGGCAGCAATTTCGCGAGGGAAACCGATTTCGAAGCAATGGAACAATTGTTCGACGACGCATGTGTTACTATAGACATTAGACGAAAACACTTCGCAAAACCTTGCGCGGCTCTTCCTGCTCGAAGAACCTGCGAATCGATGGCGTTAGCCTTATCCAGAGCAGTTAGTTTTCGCTAGTATTCGCGTCGATAGGTGCGTTAACCGGTTAACCGCATAATCGCTAACACGTATACGCAAATACAGAAAAGTAATATCCGTGGCAGACTTCTTTGAAATCGCTACGTCGACGCGTCTCTCCCTTGACTTGGCATTGCTCGAAATGGAAATGGAATTGGAAATGGGAATGGGAATTCCCGTAGGCCGTAGGGGATCCTCGTTCTGTTGCCACAGTCGTTACATAGGCTGCGCGCAAGGACCAAAGTGCAACGTAGCATGGTGAACGGCGATCGCTTTTTCCAGCGGCTGAAATCGCGCGGCCGATGCACTCGAGAACGCGCGAGTCGCTGGCCAGTGGCACGATAATGCGAATATAATGACAACTTTGTGCGAGTAAACAGTCTGCCTGTATGCTTCCGATCGTTTTCTTCGCGCGCAGGTATGCGTGGCCCGAGTTCAACATACACGCGAAGCGCTCCTTCGCTTTCAAATAATTACTATTATAAAAATAATTATCGCGCGCCCATAGATTTGCGCCTCTTTGCGCTAGAAAACCTCGCTCGCAGAAACTAGATCGAAGGAGTCTCGATATTGGTTCGTAGACTTCTAAAACGGAAGGAAGATCGTGTCTCGTCCGAAAGCAAAGGCAGGAGAATCACGGAAAGGGCTCTGCTTTCGATATTCGTTTCGCTGCTCATGTTTGCGTGCATCGCCCGAAGAATTATTCTGTATACCGGTTGTCGCGTTTCTATGCACTCGCAAGAACCGTGGCTTTACCCGCGGACCGTACGACGATCTATGTAATTTCAAAGTGTCTCGCAGATGCATCAGGATCGTACAATCGTGGACACAGAATTGTCGCCGCCTCGTCTTTGACAATCTTGAACAATTATCTATTTATCTTTTCATCTCGATTAACTTGGTCTTCGCGTTTTTCTAACTTGGTGGCCGCAAAGTACGGAAAATAAGACGCGAATTTCCAGTAGGATTTTATTTTCGCGAAGGGTATGAAACGGCGTATCGCCCCATCGATGGTGAACGGTCCTGGTATCGACGAACAGCTGGCTGCTTTAATCGCCGGGGAATGGTTTTCGGACACAACTGTGTCTCGGAATTAGCTCAGCCAACTAGCGTTCGTCTTTGCATTTCGCGTCCACAAATATTCAGTTCCTCTTTATTTTCACGCTGGTGCATAAACGCTGAGCATTCGCACACGGTGGTACCCGTATTGAGGACGTCGATACGTTTCGAAACTCCTGTTAGGAGAGGGTTAATCGGGCACGCGTCGCGCGTCCGTTTCCCCGGACGGGGACGACTCGAAGAGGAAAGAATGAAAATGCGAATAAAGTTGGAAGCAAAAGGAACGCCGACCGGGGCGTCGCGGCGCAACCCGCGAATGGATCGCGCGTGTCCCTCGGAGCTGCTCGCGCGGTGATCAGTAATACTGCCGGCGAACCGCGTAATTACTAGGAAGCAATTATCGCGGCGCGTTGAATCGGGGAAAGTTTGCGCCCGATCGAAATTTCAAGTTTTCGCGAGCGGGCAAATGCTGAGATGGGATAGGCAGGGTTTTTTGTTGAGCTACTCTTTCCTACTTTGGTCGCACTCGATGTCGCGACGTGCAATGTGTATTCGACGGCGAGATAGACGCGGGTAGCCTGGGAGATTAATAGAGATAGTATCGACCGTCCGAGTTGCGACTTCTCGCACTTTTCGCCCACTTTCTTTTCGCCTATTCGTGAACGCTTAAGGTAATATGAAATTGACATTTCATTCAATATTACATATTTGGTACGCTGTGCTCTGGAAGGCTGATTACGTTGCTACGGGAGATACGGTTAAACTTTGCGATCGCTGTTTCATTTAAGCGCGATTCATTTGCCATTTGCCTGATGTATTCATTCTGTTGCAGACAATGAGGCTGACCAAACGAATAGACGAGGTCAGGTTGCTCGAGTCCCGAAAGAGCGCCCGGCTGGCCGATCAGGACACTGATTTTGCTAGACTCGCCGACATGGCTGGAGATCGCAAACGGGCCTCTTCTCACTCCATCGATGTGCCACACGTGATCGGGTAGGTCTCCAACTTGTTCCACCAACGCTTTTCCTATATGCATATTTTCTACTATTAAGGACGTATCAAGGATATAAGGACGAGCGATATTGAAGATCGGTGAACTTGACGAGCTCCCGTCTACCTGTGTATATGTATATATGTATACATATGTACATCTACGCATCTATATATAAAGGCATAGATATGCGCATGTCCAGTTAAGAGGGCCGAAAATACGTTTCCCATTGACCCCGATACGATTCAAAAAAAGATTCCCTTAAACTCGAAAGCTGTTCCAAGAGCGCGGCAAGAGATCGTTAAAGTGAAATACGTTAGCTGTCGTAACCGGGCGCGATTTCGGCTTGCCGTGAAAAAATTCTGAAGCCTGCTCGGACCCTTCCACGCTAGATTTAGCGTGGACACGTGTGACCCTCCGTGCCCACGTTGCGCGCAGCCAGCAACCCGCGCGTACACATGCAGCGTATCTTCCTTCCACTGTGGCGTGAGTGATCTCTCGAAAATTCCGAGGTATATTGCCGCTTACGAAAAAAACCTTTACGAGCACCCCCACGCGTTGCACCGAGGTAGCGTTAAAAGGCGTCTGTCTGCCGATCTTCGAAACACGAACGTACCCTCGCCGGGCACCTGTCCCTCGGCCTTCCACCGCCGAGCCGAGTCTTTTCACCCTCGTGAAACATCCTGGAATCCGATCCAACCGTCGCGAACGGTCTCGTCGGGGGAAACGTGTCGTGGGATCGACGCGACGCGCCGCTGCCGGAATTTCGTTCCAAGCCTAAAGGGAGCGGGAGGGGTTTCACCTTTTCTAGGGGGCAGGGATGCTTACCTCTACACCCCTGTATAGGGGTGCACATCTGCGCATCTGTGTTGCTCTTTCGAAGGCTGCGGATTATTGTTGACGTTCCGCGGCCTTTTCGGGAGGGTTTTCGGCGATAGCTTTGATTAGGTGACTTTGACGATTCGTCGTGCCGGGACGGGATCGACGAGAGGCGCGGTTCGGACGAGCGTGGCCGAAGATTTCGGAAAAATCGTTGCTACTAAGAGCGTCCCTGGAATTTGTGCAAGAAAGTTTCGTCTCTTTTCATTTCGGTATCCCATATTGCAAACAGAGCTAGTCGATAGCTTCAAATTTCATTTTTATGGCATGGTCCGAGGCGCCATGTGAGAATTTGTTTGTCGAGCCGACTTTGATTGCACTTTGCAGAGAGCATACGTATATGCGTGTTTAGTGCGGCTCCTACGGGTTCAATAATAAACGTCGAGACCATCCTGGGTGCTACAATTGTCTTTCCTTTTCTTTTTTTTTCAATCGAACATGAGCCGCGGCCGCAGTTTCGTAGAAAGTGCACACCGATACAGCATTGTTCGATTTAATGCGAGCGCGAGATATGTCTTGCAAGTATACTTCATATAATAGTAAAACAGTTTTCCGTCCACTTTTGGCATCGATGAGTTTTCGCACTCGTCGCCCATGTGCAAGGTATATTTCAAATAACGCTTTGCTCGCGTTAATTCGCACGATACTGTACCTCTAATGCCACTAACGCACTCGTCAAGCCCATCACCTGGACAACAGAAATAGGAAACGAGCAGGAACGTTGCACGGCTAAGGTTTATCGCTCCCTCAGGGCTCCTGGAATCCGCGTTCCAACCCACCTGCGCCTCGAGATCCCTACCTTTTCGGTTCGAGCTTCTCTCTTTTCATCCTGCTGTCCCTTTCGACCTCCTCCTCCTCCATCTACCATAATCGTTGCCCTGTGGAGAGAAGGGTGGAACGGCTGCCCCACGGTGCCAACGACCCCGTCGACTTTTCGTTCCCCCATTTTTCTTCTTTTTTTTCCTCGAGCGAACGAACTCGGGCACGACCGAGGCCACGAAGATCCCCTTCACAAAGGATGACTCTGCCGTACGATGGTTTTGGGTTAAACGGAGAGGGGCGGCATGAGAAGGGGAGGGAGAGATGCAGCGGTCGTCGGCCGGTTTTTTGGGGGCGAAGACACGCAGGTAGACGGCCTGCGTCAGATTTTCGAGCATGGCTACACCTGGCCGTGGCACGACCTGCCCCACGTGAAAGGAAAGGTCACAGCGCAAGAGAAATCGAATGCCTCTCGACTCTCGATGGTGTATGGATGACGAAAGCGTCCACGACACCCGACTACCGCTTAACGAGACCTTGCACACCGGCCAAGGATGTCGCGCGAAATTCATCACCGGTGACTGGCCTGCTCTCTGTTTCTGCGGCACCTACTGTTCCCTTCTGCCGCTGCTTGTGCGCGGCAGAAGCGTCGCTCCCCGACCACGAATCGCCGGCTTTTCGCCGTTCGTAGCCGAAGCGGTTGCACGGGGGTTTCTGCGGGCGACGCGACGCTTGCGATCTAGTTTGCTTCGTTCAGCAGATGGTCCTTGGTGTCGGGACGGTGCCTTGGTATTTTTACGACACGGGGATATACATATGTTGCTTGCCTGTGTTTAGGCGATGCAGTGTGAAATCCGTTTGCTTCGTGGGTTTCGCGCAGTAAATCCTGGATTTGCGAGGAAAAGTCGGAAGTTTCTTTCTCTCTGCGCTCTTTGTTGCACACCAATTGGGGGCCGTCGCGTCGGTGATCCTCGATCGTTAAATCTTCCATGTTCAGTTCTGAAAGGCGATACATGACTCGGCCAGGAAAGCAAACATGTATGCACGATTTTCGACTTTCCGTTCCTCCATTATTGCTCCATCAGGTTTTCCTTTTTTTTCGCTATATTTCCCCACCGGCAATACAAAAAATAGGCTGGCTTCTAGTTTTCTAACGTACTCGCAAGAAATCTCTCCAAACTCCGTTACAAATCTTCTCCGATGTTCACCTCCATTTTTCGCATACACGAACTGCTTGCCTTCTAACTTGATACTCGTAGAGTACCTATATTGTGTTTCCAGTGTCGCTGCTGAAATTTCAGTCCCCCGAAAAGCTTTTATATGTATCTGACAATATTGTATTTGCAAGATTTCATGTTACAGCGTACGAATTATCTTTCAAATATTCCACAGCTCCTCTCGCATTTACCTTTCTTCCTTTATTCGACCAACGAGCAGCCCTAAAAAGTCCCGGAACGCTAGACATATACGAGGACGCTGGATCGAACTGATATGTTCCCCGAAGAGTTTTAGAATCTCTCCGCCAAGAATAGTTTCGGACTTACCAAAAATAATTGACGCGTATTTTTGAAAAATCCTGACATCAAGCTGCTTACGAAATGGAGGAATAGTAAAAACCGTACGCCAGCTTCCCTACCAACAAATATAGATACCAGGGGCAGCAGCTTCCAAGGAAAATCTAGGGAAAGGAAATATTTGCAAACTCTAAAATACCGCCCCGAGAGCGGCTCTGAAACTCCAATTAGCAGTCTCGCGATTAGGAAGGATCGTCAATTCGATTGCCCAGTGCGCGATAGTTAAACGATTCGATGGAATTGACGCGATCGAGCGTGACGAAGGTGGGAATGCAAGTAGGGTGTGCTGGGGGAAGAATTGGAAAGAGGGCTGCTAGAACTGAAAGTTTCTGGTGCGGCAACGGGCGCAGTGAGTCAGTAGGTTAGCTTACGTAATTTCGGTCGGCAATCTCTGCGGGTGAGGTGGTGGCCGGATTTACGGAATTGGGTCGATCAATACCGCGTCGCGATATGGGTCAGGTGCACTACCACGTTCTCTATAAGCGGGCTGCTCCCCTTCCTGCCATACAGCAACCCTCCGATCCCCTAAGAGTCCTAGGCTAGAACTCGACATCGCGATTCGAATTACGGCTGCGTTATGTTCGGATTCCTTTCGGGTTCGTGACCCATCCAAGCTGGTAACGCGTCGATTAACGCCAATCCTTTTCCGTGCCTGCCCGGGCTATGTATGTATGTACTTACATATGTACATATGTATATCGTTTTATGGGAAGCTACGGAAACGTCGCCGGCGTTAATCGTTGATTCCGTTCTTTCGAGCTGACCACTCATATTTCAAATTGTTCTCTTCCAGATCTAGATGTTCTTATTCTCCTGTGTAGGCAACTGAAGTTTGGCACTTTTTTCACTAACTAGTAAATCAGGTAGCACGCGATACGGCTGTATACAATTTTCGCAAGGAATTCGAGAGGTGTATCGACGAGCAGATGCAACCAAATTAGGGTCGCTGCTACGCGGACCGCGTTCCAAATCGCGAGAGAGATATTATTTTTATTTCGTTGCTGTCCGAGGTTTTTTTTTACGCACAGCGGACAATTAAACGCGAAATTGGGTATCCTTTCTCTTTTCCTCGGGACGAGATTCACGCGACACTGTGAAACATGTCTGGAGTTCTTAAATAATTCCTAGCGGCTCGATTGAACATTACGGAGGCTTTCACTCGCGAAACACCTAGGCAAGTGAACGATTTATGGCACGCAAGGTAGTGTACGAATTCGGAAGTTACATGTTGCCGTCGAGATGTACCGAGGCCGAATATTTCTTAAGCCCAAGGAAGAAAATACCTGGTGCACGATGATTATCTAGAACGGTGTTCTTAAGCATATTTAATATTTCTGAACATTAAAAAGTCGTTAAGATATTTCTACCATCTAATTGGCAGGAAAATAAAATTCACATTAAAATATTTCATGCTCTAGAATCTCATTATTGGGCATAAAAATGGTAGGTACTATAGGCTGGTAGCAGCGACTGGCTAACGATTCTTCATCGCGTACGCATATTCTACGTGAAAGATTTTCAAATGAAAAAAATTGCGATTAGCTTCGCGAAAATTCGAAATCTCACAGAGAAGCACGTACGAAACTCTTATCGGATTATAAATAGATACTTCCTGCTTAGTTTATTATTCGTGAGATTTCTCGTGGGTCACGGTGCACTTCTAATTTTCATGGCTATCGTTGTCCACTTATCTAAATTTAATATTGGAGCGTCCAGATGATCGGCCCAATCTGAAAGCGGCAAACAAATATTTCCCCAATTTACTTGAATCGAGACTCAAACATCTACCGCTCTCTACGACCTATTTTTGTCTCGCAAAGTTAAGCGACCCCGAAAAGCAATCTACCATCGATTGAACTTTGAAATCAAGATTGTACAAAGCCAGTCGCACGGAACGTCCACGATGTCTTGCAGTAAATGGCGATCGGATCCTCTAATTTTGCACACGCCAACGGATCTAATCTATTCTCCGTAGGAAATTCGAAGAAAGCGTGCACTTGTGCCAAGATTAATCAGAAAATCCGAATTCGGCCAAAGGATTTTGCATAGAAAAATGTAACAATGCACTCGTCCCGATGCACTGATTTCTCCATCCACCATCGGCTTACAAGTTTCTAAAGTTAACCGACCTAGGCCAACTCAATGTCGATCAAGCTTCCAAAGGAAGTTGCACAAGGCTGAATAGGGCGAGGCTACGAAACGTTAGATCGTGAAACTACGCTAGCAGCCTGTGGCGCGTGCGGAATACACGCGCAAACACAAGCGCGGAGAAGAAGCAAGCGAGAATGGCCAAGGCCTCGAGCATCGAAATATGCTAACAGGCGTGATCTTGACCTAGAGAGAAACGAGCAACCTGGTGTATGTCATTTTTATCTCGCCAAATCTTCTTCCTTTGGCAATTTCCTGCGCCGACTCTGACAGTCAGTGAATTTACTTTCTTTCATTACCTATCTCGTGTAAAATACGAGCGTCTACGTGTTTGCCGTTCGTCCAGACAATATCGGTCGCGATTGAAACGATGTACGACCAGCTGATGCGGCGCGCGTGGCATCTCGACTCTCTCGGTGGCCTGGCGGTTCCTGTATATGCATACATGTGTACATGCATGTATGTATACATAGGGCACGACTGTGTGCACTGTGCCCGCTCGCAAACACTGGCCAATTTTCGCAGGATCTTCCTCGACCGACTGCTATGTGCAGGGTATTTATTTCTACCGCAAACGCATTACGCACTTCCCCCGGTCTTTTTTCTCATTTATTTGTGCACTTGGCGCTCGTCGTTGGCTCGCGCAACATTAATTCGTTCAGGGTTCGTATGACAAGTTTTGCGAAGAATAAAAATACCTTTCCCAAATTGGCCATCCCGACGCGTCCACTAGCGGCCCAATATTCGGACAAAGTATTCAACGTTAACGGTTGCACGTTTCCAATGAATATCGTACTCGATCGAGACACCCTTAACCTTCGGTCTGTGCATCGTGGTGAAATGGACCCCGGTCATTGTAATATGCAACGAAATTATTTCAGACGATGCTTCCGATTAAATGCTTTATCTTGTAGCTTTTGAACGAAGTAAGCATTTCTATTGTAATAATAAAAATAAAATAGAAATAACTATTTTTTTCAAGAAATCTGTGCAAAATATATTACCATGGAAAATTTGCTATGCACGGAGTGAAGGTTAACCCCTTAGCAGCGGCAGGACTCTCCGTCAAATGGGATTGCGTTAAACTGAAATTATAGTTTCCTCGAGGAAGATTTTCATGCGAACATAAGGGGAACGCTTAATGCAGTAGGTAAAAGCTTAAAGTGACGATTCTGGCAGAAGATCGGTGATATCCGACCGCATGTCTCGCGACCATCGGCGGAGGTTCGCCCAAAGTGCTTAGACACCACGATCGCGCCGGGGTTAGACAGCGATCCCCTGGTACACGAGGGTGAGTGTAGGTGGCCTAACAAATAGTAGGTCGCTCCAGGCTGAGGCCGCGAATCTAGGTCGATCGATAGAGCTACGTACCTAGCGGCCGCGGAGTCGCGTCGGATAAATGGGTCAGGTACATGGCGCCGCGCGGCGTTTTCATCCTTCCTGTTTACCCTCCTCCGATGCAGAGGAGCTGCTTCCTCGTTTCTCTCGCGTTTCCCCTTTCTTGGCGGCTATGCACGTGCCATCGCATACAGACATACGACATACCGCTGTAGTGCTTGGCAAGCGCTGCTACTTGTTGAGGTGGAAGGGTAAGAACGGTAAAGAAGAATAGGAAGAAGATGCCGAAGAAGAGAGGGGCGCGAAGACGAAAGAGGAAGGCCGATGAAGCGGGGTCTGGGCGCGGCGGAGAAGAGGGTTCTGGAACGGCGGCGCTCTTGGCCCTCTCACGGTTGAACTGGTCAAGGGGTGGGTGGGTCACTCTCTCTCCGCTGGTAAATCTGGGACAGCGAAACGGGAGCAGCACACGTGCACCGACACATCGACACGTCGACACGGTGCATCGTGTAAACGGGAAGCTTTCTGCGCGCTGGAGAACTTATTGACGCGCGAAATGGAGAGACCTTGCCTGCTAGAAATTTTTCGCCGGGGGACGTCGCGTGCACTTGGCTGAAGCTTTTGTTTCGAAGATTGAATGGCCGCGTTTCAGGGACAAGCTGTCCCGCTGCAGCGCGCTGGCGGGAAATGGCACGGCTAACGACGATACGACCTTAGGTGGAGGTGCACCGTTCGCTAGATGTTCGGTGAGGCGAGCCTCTGTTCGACGGCAAGTCGTAACGGATCGGAGAAATCGGCAAGGAAAGTATTGTTTTCGCGGGAGCAAGGAGGAATGTATCGCGCAGGAAGGCGAGGGAGGAAAGGGAGGGCAAAAGATCGTGCTCGTTGGTAAAATTGTAGGAGTACTTTGACAGAGCGATAGTATTTTAATCTCGGGACGCGTCCATCGCACAGGTGCGTCCATCGCGTCCAAAGGTACATTTCGAGCGGCGGGTGATGGAGAAAATTGGGCCACCGAATAGGGTCGACGCAGTCGAAATCAGGTTGTCCGGGTTGTCCTGCCGCGGAATCAGGTCGCTCGATAGAGGCCAACCGGCTACCGCGTTCCTGTATCCGGCGAAGTGACCCCGCTGTTCGACTTCGTAACCCGGATATCGTTTGGAACCGGATCGATGCACTTGCCACGCGTCCTTATGGGGGTTTGCGCGTTTTGTCCTCGGTGCACCTAAAACTCGTTTCCTTTCCCTCGTCGCATCGTTTTACTCGCCGACGATTTCTCACTTTCGACGATTCCTGTTTGCTCAACTCGTTTGGCCCGGAATGGATTTTCCTAGAAAGCGTCGATCCTATTCTCTTTAACGGCCGAAAGAAACTCTGATACCGCGAGATACTAATAAATCCAACGTCGGGCAACAAGAGCGTCTCTTACGTTTTCATCTAGCAGCAGCTTTAAACCAATTTCAATAAAAACCTGAATTTCTCAGCGAATACGCAAAGGAGGTTCCTGACATAGGTCCCTACCTATTTCGACCGACCCAGCAGAGTAGACGATCTATGCCCTATGCGATGTCACATCTTCCTCGAAGATCGTGCACGTGCATACATATCTATGCATATGTATAGTATATAGCTAGCAGCAGCAGTAGCACACGGTTTCGCGTGGCGTACCGGAGTCGGTGGCCCAGTTTTCCCAGTTTTCCCATCCAGGAGGATGCCGCCCCGAATATGGATCAGCGTGCTTCCCGACCCATATAACGAGGAGTCCATTACGGTTTCTGGGGCAACCGCGAGCGTGCACCGAGGCCGGGACACCGAACAGCCTTTCCTCTTTACGTCCCAGTCTCCAGGTCCGACCGGTGTGGCCGGCCGGGAGCGACGCAGACCGAAGATGAGGCACCGCGTGCAGTACGCGAAACAATTGTATCGTAACCGTAACCGTATCTATACGCGACTGCAGTGGCAAAACTAGTGGCCAGGTTTCGCACACGGATTTTCCATTCGAGCGGCCGATATACAGGATGCATTGCAGTATGTGAGTTGATACATTAGAGATACTGGTAAATGTTACTTTTCCTCATCGTGCGTATTGTACGCTCGGCAGATGCTGCTCGACGCTCTTGCCACGACATCATCGGTAATCGTTTTGCTCCCACAGCACTCGACGAGGAGAAACGGCGAAAGTGTACTATCATTTTTACCCGCGGCTTACTATCGAATTCGTTTTCAAACTTAAGTTACCTCGGAATGGCTACAATTCTAGTTCGCGATCGTAGACGAAGGAGGGGCACGAGCGCGTTGAGATATACGCGTACATAGATACGTATGCGCGTATATCTAGTTGGTCTGGCTTGCAATTAGTAACGAGCGTAACTGGAACTTTAATAACGGTATCGTTGTTACGCCGCTAGTTTGGTTCTGTCTGTGACGTTCTTCGCACGTGCTTGCAGAAGTTCGGATAGCATTGCCAATTTACAGCTTTCACCGTAACCCATTTATAGTTTCAAACTGCGCGCTCTGGACCTCCTTTATGCAAATTTGCTCATTCCATTTTACTATCTCCACCCCGCCCACCTCAGCTTAATAGAGCGACACAAATTGAACAGCTCCATCAGTTTTCGAAAACTCCATCTAGTATTTGGTCGACGGACTAGCCAAATTGTTGACGATTCGCTTGAAATATTCCGCGATACAAGATCCGAAAGGAGCGATGCGTTTATAGCGTTTCGATTCATCGATACGATGCATCGAGAGTGCACCAGCCGCGACCTTCGTTCGAACGTGTTGCATAATGTTACATCAACGAGCGATGATAACGTTTTGCAACGCTTTGTTAACACGCGAACGTGCGCGCACTTCGGCTACGCTTTTTCTGCTACGCGGCTAACAGTTGGCTGATAGCGAGGGGAGATATAAAGAGGCAGCCATAAGATTGTATTCAATTTATTTTCCGTTCTTTTCATTGAAATTGTATAGCTACAATTTGTTATAGGATGTACATCTGTACATCGCTCTTGTTACCGCATCGCTTTTATACATATACGTATAAATATGTGCATATATGTAGCTATCTCCATCCCATTGCGGGGCAACTATACAGTGGATTTCGATAGCCTCGAAAGAGGTTCGCGCAAGGAAAAATATAACCAGAGGATTTACTCGATACTCGAAACTCGAAGAATTGGAAAGGACAATCGGTCGAAGCTCGTGCTTCCCACGCTCCAATTTCGTTTGGTTTGCAAGCACGCTGGTTCGCCGCGTAATGCAAAAGAAAATAGTGGAAAAATCGAGAAATCGAGGAGGAAGATTATCTGTATTCACCTTGACTGCCTTGTCAATCGGTTATTCAAGTACAAGGCAGTCGGCGAGTTATTCGGAGCACTGCTATGGGGGCAATTTACTTTCTCTTTCGTTTTTGTTCCACGTCTTTGAGGGGCAGCTTGGCGCACCGCGCTGCGCTAATTAAAGCGACAGCAGTAGTGCAGCGGTCCGAGTAAGTGGTTTCTCCAAATCGACGATTGTTTGAGACGCGAGGGTTAGCGGGTGTAGCGCGCTCCGGAGAGGGTCTGCATATTTTCTTACGCGAACGTATGAAAGTTCAAACGTTGGCGCGCGGGCGCGGGGGACCCGAAAGGGACACCGAGCCGTTCAAAATTTTATGCGCCGTATTAACCTACTTAAACGCGTGGAATAACCTTTCTCGTTACATACTTTGCCAAGCATTTGGCTTTTTGCTGCAACAGCGTTTTCAGAAAGCAAAGGCAGAGCTTCGGGCATCGAAATTTACCGAAAAAAATCCATCTACTCGAACCTGGCGCAACAAAGTACGAGTACTTCCACAGGGATCATCCCCGCGCCCGGCAATATTTCCTGCTCTTCGAAACTCTTCGAAATTCGCATCCTCCTCCGCCCCCTAATCCAACCGCGAAAGAGACAGCGCCCGGCTGGCAGATATCCCTTCAGCCAAGAGCTCCAGGAATTTGGAACTCCAAGAGCTCGGTGGCAGCAATAACGGTGCTCCAACTCAAACTATTATCACGAAACGATCCGTCGGTTTGTTCGGCGGTTCTAACGACATATCTGTGCTGCATGTTGTACAGTGTACCGTATATTCATTCTTCCCCTACCAGCCACCTCTGGGCCTCGTTTACCATCCATTTACCTGTTGCAATTGTTCGGTAGCAATTATCGACCCGATCACCGGGCCTATCCCGCTACGACTTTCCTACACGTGCGGACGAGGATTGTGCCGCAGGAAAATTGCATTCACCGGCTCGTGTGTAGCTGCGTGTACGTGTGTCGGTGCGCACGTAGGCGGAGAGAAAGAGAAGGTGTTACTTTCGAAACACAGTCTCTAGGTTTTGCGTCATTCGGGCAACGCGACGTTTCACTTTCGACTCTCGACTCTCGACTCTCGATGTACCGCTCCGAGCGGAACGGCTAAGCCGCGTCCTTGACTACGTCGCGTCGTTTCGCCTCGTGCCCCTCTCCGCGTGCAGAGATATCGCGCGCAGAGATATCGCGCGCGTGTCCTTCGTCCATCCAGAAACTGCACAGGGTGATCCGCCCGCTGGTGGACGCAGAGACGAATTCGCACGGGCTGTTCGCATTTTCACTTGGTTTGCAATAGGGAAGCGAGGTCCGCGCGTAAATGGCGGTTCCATTGGGGGCTGGGGGTTGGGGACGGGGTTCGAAACCATCGGAGCCTCCGGTTGGCGTATGAAAGTTACACGAGCATCGGCGAGAGGAGGTGAAACCCGGCGACTCTGCTTCTAGAAAGTACTTATGCACGGGCAAACGGATGTCCGCTGGTTCGCACTTTTCCTTTACTTTTTGCTCCAACGAAACGGGGTTAGATTCGTTCTCTGTCGCGAGTTTTCGTCTCGGACTATTTTGGAGATTCTATACCCCGTTTGGAAAAGAGTTGATCGCCCTTGGCATAGAAATGTCGGTGACACTTAAAACTATGAGCTGCTCCCTTTTTGTTTAGACTTTGTACCTAGGCAGAATAGGCGATAGGGAAAGGAACATCTTTTCTGACACGGGGGAACGGGGGGAACTCCTGAACGGGGTTTACTGTGTTTAGTAGATGCATTATCGCAGAGAAAAGAGCTGGGCAAAGTTGCTCTTTAAATCGGGGGGCGACGAAAGGAAACGATAGCTCGAGTCGCGATGGCTATTAACACTATAACTACCGATAGCGTTTGATACTATTTAGACAGTATACGTTAGACAGATTATATGTACATAAATAAAGATATGCAATTGTCATTTTGCCTTATTAAAAGTCATCATAAATTGCTGCAGCAATACCTATATGTTAATAACTTTAAAGCAAGAAATCTAAAACCAGTCATTTTGACTGGCTTGGTAGTTCTAGTGTTAAGATCGGGAGAGATTGGAGGAGATGGAATTGCACGCCCCGCGTCTACAAGTCGATTGCTATATACATATGTATGTACGTATATTGAATTTACTCTTAATCGACCAGCACGCCGGAGTACTTGTTGCGCAATTAATAGGGCGAACGCAGTTCTTATGCAGAGAGAGTAGGTGATTTTGCAGCATGAAATTTTCACATAATTCCTGACCGCTACACTCGGCTAATTATTTCTCGGGCATGGCCAAAATTAATAGCAGCCAGAACGCTCCGCCACGAGATATCGCTCGTCCAGACACTTTTATTATCACCTGTGAAAAATAAGCGACCGCCCAAATTAGACACTTGCCATCGGACAAACTCGATTAGCATTCACCGATCTCATCGTCTCCTTGCAAGATGAAATATTTCGCAACTGCAGTCGTATCGCGGACGAAAATGAAATGCGAGCGATCGATTAAACGCCAACGCCGTCACCGCACGATCCATTCCAGAAAAACCATATCGATTTTACCATTCCCAAGTTCCGATACCCCATTGTCACCGGTAGCGTGGAGAATTTGCCCGGCGATGTCGTAGAAAGTCAGAGTTTGTATCGATCACTCGGCGGAAAATGTCCAAGCATTCGATTTACCCTCGAAGCACCTTACCTGATCCCCCAAACGTCAACCTACCTTTCGAGCCTCCCCGAACCGTAAAACCGTGAAACTGTGAAACCGTGTATCGAAAATCATTATCGCTACCATCGTAAAGGATCGCAAAGGATCGCAACGATTAAGCATTTCTCCGAAATCGTGCTCGCCGCTGAACAAAGGGTGCGCGATCGAAAATGACCAACTCACCGATCCAGGGGTACGCATAGAGGCCGCCCGCGGCGTCCTATCGTGCCATCTTTACCACTTTTCTCGGAAAACTGCAATTTACAGCGCGTCGTTTGTCAGGACATTACGGTACAACGACCGTTCTGGTCGGGGCTGCCGCGGAATATCCGATGGCAAAACATGATTTGCGTAACTATTTTACGTAATTGCAGAAGCGCGAAATTCTCGGAATCTATCGTGGCGCGACGTTTTCAGGACAGCGGCCTCTTATCACGGAGACCAGGATTGCATTTCTAATGAGAAACATGGATTATCTTTTACAATGCATCGCATTGACGACTTTATGGACGTAATTGTGCATTGGAATCTTGCGATACCTGTCGAAATGTCAAAGAAATACGCTCGCATTCTGGTCGGAAGAGGGAAGGCAATATGGGAGAAGAAAAACTAGATTTCCCCTTTGCGAGAGTTGCACGTTCATCCACTAATCTCGTTGCGTTACTCCGCATGGTGTTACGCAAACGCTCTCCGACGATGCTCCATCGTTTTTTACCGCGTCATCAAATTGATCGTTTGCGCCAACGACGATGGACGACGGTCTTACGTAGTCGTTAGTTGCGCAGAAAAGGCGCGGCTGGAATAATTGTAACCGAATTACGAAGGCAAATTATGTTTTGTCGCAGATCCAGGAAACGACGACCGAGCTCCAGCAATGATTCCGAACGATCGTACAGTGGTTGGGCCGACAGGATACCCCATGGATGTGGTCGCGAAGGATGCCGTACGAATGAACGCGGCGACTGCATGGACGAATGCACTGCAGCATTGGTTCTGATGTCGCTCTCTTGCTCTCCGCACAGCCCTCACAATCCCCTGCCGCTTCACTGCCAACATAACTACGGTCAGTGCATCGACGCGCAGCGCGTTTCAAGTAGATTTCAGATGAGAAATATTATCCGCGCACTTAGGGGACGCTAACTTTTCCAACAGTAGCTCGAGGAGACCTTCCCCTCTAAGAGTGTGGAAGAAGTTCACTTTTCTAGAACGTTTCTCTAACAGAATATAGAGGACGATGGTTTATGCTTTTCAGCGAATGTTATATATCTTCTGATCTAACGCCGTGCAACTTTCACGCAGTGGCGTTCGAAAAATTCCCTTCGCGCGGTGAGACTATAATTTTGAAATAAAGCAATCGAGCATATTGTTAAGCTGCGTCAAATTTCTGAGGCAGTGAAGCTCGAAAAGTACGAAAAAATTGGTTTTTCAGACACATTTTCAGATACAAAGTTCGACCAATTTTTGCGCAATGTTTGCGCAATTACAGTTCCCAACTCGAACAAGTGAAAAGGAGCAAAAAAATAGAGGTTTAAAATATTCTACACCGGAACGTTCCCTTAAACGAAAGAAGGAAGAGTCTTCTCGCGCAAAAGTCAATCGAAACTGCGGAATGATTTAATGCATGCACGGTGTTAAAAGCTGTATCCTCGAAGCGATCGTAAATTGAAAAATAGAGTTCCTTTGTTTGCAATGTAGACGGGAAATTGATTGGCTATACTTGTAAGGTCGGCCTTTAACTCAACTCAAGCTACTTCGCTTCAAGTTTGAAAATTGAATTGGAACAAAAGAGTACGAAAAAATGTTGCTTTCCGTCCTTAAGGTTCCTGGGGAAGTCGAGGAGGTGGAGGTGGCAGCGTGGTCGTCGGTTCACCAGGAGCCGGTGGTACGTCGAACAGCAGCAGCAGCAGCAGCGGGGCTTCGTGGCGGAGTGGCACCCCTAGTCCACCGTTGAGCGACGAGGGTGCACCAACCACTGGCTCCCTATGGCCAACTTCCGCCCATCCTTCGCACAATCAACAGCATTACCCTTACAACGCGTCTGGATCGTCGTCGAGTAGCACCCCAGGTTCAACCACCACCCTGGACGAGGGTATAGTGCTCGATTACCTCGAGGAGCAACACCCGCGCAAGAAGAAGGTTAGTAGAATGTGAGATTCGATCGATCCGTCGATCGATCGACGAATACACGGCTGGATGACGGGGCCTCTGCTTATCTGATAAAATCGAGTGCATCGTTCGTGGTCCGCTGTAATTTGCTAATACGGCGGCGGCAGGTGGTGACCTTGGCCTTCGAGTAACCTAGGGAATTCTCTGTAGCCGAGGAGGCGGGCAAAAGGAGAAAGAGAGGAGAAAGAGAGGAGAAAGAGAGGAGAAAGTGAATTTATTGTTTGCTCGTTGGTTGAATTCGTAAGTGTTTATAGGTGTGCTACTGTTGGGTCGTTGCGAGGTGGCGCGTGGGATTACGGAGAGACTGTCGTGGTTATTCATCGATGACTGGATAGGGAAGAGATATTGTATTCGGGAAAAGCTACGATTGTTCTTTCCGGAGGGGGGTTCCCTTGAGTTCTTAATATAGGCAGGAAATACAAAGTCGCCGGGGGTTGAAATATTCTGCTAATTTATTAATAGCTTTGCTTTTATGTCCACTCTTATTTCCTTCATTTATTGTTAGCTACTTTATTATCGTACCGTAGCAGTCCACTAGTCTCTAAGCGTACTATGTACAGCGGTAGTTTACGATTCCCATTTCATTGCCAGTAGTACAGAAAGGTTTCGATGTTAAATTGCCCGGGTTTTTTCCCCGAAGCAAGTGTGTCGTCTACAGTTCGATGTAAAATACTTTCCTGCCAGATAGTACGCGTTGCGAGATAAGATGATTAACCTTGATATTGAATTAGAGTGATTAATCGAAGGCCGACGCGTTTTATCAACTGTCAAGATACTGCAGACAAAAGGACTCGACTTCCAGTATCCTCTTTGACAATAATATTTGTATTCTTTATAACCAGCCTGGAAATATCAATGGGCTAAACGGTTTTTTCGCGCGAAGAAATTCTTTGCCAAGCTATTAAGCAAATACTATTTTATAATTTCATATATCGCGTAAGATGATCGAAAGAACAATGAAATCACGCGTTCTAATTCACTCTAGTTCTAGTCATATTTTTCGGCCACTATGTCGCCCCATTCCTTCCAACCATCGATCCACACCCCCGGCCGACTCCTGTACCGGACTCGAGACTTGAGCAGGGCAATCCTAATGCGTACATGTACACATATAGCTGCAGTTGAGCTGCACGTTGCTTCACCTCGCGCCAACATTTGCCCATTCAAATGGACGCAACCTCGATAACATCAATTTATGGTTTTGCTAAAGAAAGTAATAGGTATAATACAGCGGGTCGTTGAATTCGCCTCGGCCTGCCTTTTGAAATTTCCTCTAGCCCCTAGCTCGCAATTCTCACAATTAAATCGTCCATAAACCGCGGCGAATTTATCTCTACGAATTTACCTCCTTCCGTGTTCGGGAGCCTACATTTAATTAACGTCAACGAGAACGATAAAGCTGACTGGCTGCGCAACACACGACCGCCATACGTAACTCGCGGGGTGCACGCGTGGACGAGACGATACATATTTCTGTTACTGTTTTAGGACCGAGGACTTTTCTCGATTCGTGCGGTACTCTGTACTATTGTTTCCCCGTCGATTGGACGATCTAGAACGCCGTCTTCGCGAACGAAGGATCGGATGAGAAAAGATAGTCCCGAGCAACGCGAAGCCGTGCTTGCAACATTCACTTTCACAATCTCCCCTAGAACGACTGCGAGTTCTAAAGATCAACGTCCACGTACACGCGATCGAGATTCTTCTTAAACTCGTATCCATGACCCAAAGTATCGATAAAGAGGCGAGTATCAGCGGGAAGCTTCGCAGCGTACCGTGACGTCTTCCCCACTTATCTCGGTGGAAATTACGCGTCGCATCTGTTCGCAATGTTTTACCGGTATCTCGAATGCTGGCTAAACGGTTTCCCCGTGACGCGGTTCGGTCCTCTTATTTTCCTGAAATACGCGCGACTGGGCCACTGAATTTGTTCCCAATATTAATTGGGTAACGTCCTTTGAAATATAAATAGCAAATCGGTGCAAGCCATTCTGTATCGCTCTCTGAGATTGTTGAGAAAAATCTGCGTTCTATAAAAATATCGAGAAGCAGAGTTTCGTATGTATGTATAAACACGGGATGCATTAAACGTAGAAAGTTGCAGGAGCCGCAACTCTTAAAATGGTATCGCAAGATGGATCAATCGACCGATTCTTTCCTGCTTCCTTTCCCTTTCCTTTCGCCGCGGTCGTGTTGCTTCGAGACGACGAAAGTCGAGATGCGTAGTTTTCTCCTTATTGCTAATGTAGCGAAATAAAAGGGAAAAGCAGCTGGGACGTCTGAACGCAGGGCACTGTACGCCGATGACGGTCTAACCTGGCAAGGCTCGTACAATCGAGAGTCCCGCACTTTTTGTTCGTAGTTTTTCGTTTAGACCTTCCGTGACTTCTCCTGTGATATAACCCACGCGGATAGTCGTTATTAATCGAATTGCTGCTTCCGTTGGACAAAGGTATTCGATATAGAAAGCGACTCCACGTATAAACCATTACATACATAATTCTTATTTGCTATTTATATTGCTGGAGATGTAGCCATAGTTTCCAAACATTGGGACAGATATTTCTGCAAAATAGTCGCCTCTCAAAACGTGGCAGGAAAGAAATGGGCGCACATGTAGTTCGGAGGGTCGTCGAGCCCGATTTCTTCGACGAAACACATTGTTGTGGTGACAATACGCGGTGTAGTTTGCGATATTCGATGGCTGGGAGCTCTATCCAAGACGACGCGACGTCTCGGGACCAGGCTCGTGCCAAGTCCGCTGCGATGACATAAGCTTCGACGGAGCCAAGGATGTAAACACGCGCGGCAATTTTCGGTATTTCGTAAGATGGCTAACATGTTGAACCTTGAGGTATTATGGCCGTATGCTAAACTTAGGTTCGCGTCGGTGAGCATGTCGGCGGAAAATCGGTCCGACGGGGTCCGAAAATAGATGGGCCGAGGCTCGTATAGAAAGCCTGTCCTCTCGGTAACCCGCTCCCCTTATGGTTTTTCAGATCCGGTCGAAAGTGAGCTGCGACCCGGTCGAGAATGGACCAGCGAACAGCGCGATCTACGAGAGCGAAAACGTGAGTCTCATGCCTTCTTCTTGTTTCCTTTTCCTTTTTTCGAAAAATTAATCAATTTTCACGCTACGAAGGACGCACCGTAGAATTATTAGACTTCGCGGAGTGGAAGGAAATCCTGAAAGGGTTTAGGAGATATTACTTGAATTCATTCTCCAAAGGAAAGCGGGAAAAAAGAAAGGGAAAAAAAAGAAATATGCCCATCTTGTAATGCATGTAATCGATGCAAATGATTCTCCGAATCGAGAAGCACGGTCGAAGCTCTCACCAATTTCCCATAGCTCGATCCGGCAGCCCATCAGCCCTTTTCCGATCAGTCGTATGCAGATTCGCCAGCTAACGAGTTTCGAGCACGCCTCGTCCTTTTACGAGGCCGCGTCGACAAATGCCAAGAGGTCGATACATCTCGTGAATCGCAGAGAACGTTCGTAACCCAGTTAACGGAAGGATCCCACTACATACTTTCACCGACCGCCAAGTCGACTTCTGCCCATTCATCTGACATTCTCGGAGGACCTGGTGACCCGGTCAAAGTGGCGTTCGGTCTCATAATTTAGATCACTTTCGCTACGACCCACCAGCCTCACCGAATTCAGTCGCTGAAATATTTGCAATAGACAAATATCTCCGCACCGTCGGTGATCAAGGTCGTCCAGCTGGCTAAATTCAGCCTCCTCGGCTGGGTAGTGCTCGTAATCGCGATGGGGCAGGTTTCCGGGACAATTTATACCCGGTGGAATCGACAGAACAAGCGGGGGGTAAAATTTGGAAAACGGTACGTCGTCAATTTCGATCGATTTCGACAAAATTCCAGCCAACAGTTCGTTTCTTCAACCACCCTATGCACTTGTGCGCACTGCTTGGCAAACTTTCATACTACAGATGCGCGACAGAGAAGCTTCCCCTTGTCGAATAGATTCCTAAAGTGAAATCGTAGGGGGAAGCGGAGTTAACGTTGGTCATTTCTACTAGCTTAGGGGAAACCTTATCGTCGTGCATTTGTAGCAGCGTGGAACAGTTGAGACGAGCACCGTGTATCGTTGCCGTGTTCATTTACGCGAGCGACGAAACTCCGAATGGTTAAATCAGGGGGTGTTTGCGGCAGGAAGTTGCGTTTCAGTTGATCCGTCGCGACGGCGACGCACAGTGGTCCCAAATCCCCGATTACGTGAACTAAATTATTTTAGCGTGATTTGAACACTTAAGATAATAGTGTAGTAGGTCGTTGAATTCGTATTGATGTCAGGTATCACATTCTATTGTCAAAACCATACAATAGCATTTAAAAATTGAAGGTGGTCTTTAATTTTGTTATTAAATAAAAGATTTTGTACAATTTTTTATATTGATATTTTTAGAAGGCTGAATACTGATTAAGTTTTGTCGGAAACATTTTTTTGTTAAATCATTTTTATTACTCCATACCGAAGACCATTTTTGATAAATGATAATGATTTGACGATGATAATTGAAAAATTGAAAAAACCAAATGGTTCAATTCAATTTTAGGAATAATTCGTAGTAGTTAGGAGTCTTGGAGTGTTTATGAATAAAGAGTGGGTACATCTCTTATCTAAATACGTTTACTACAAAAATTGAGAAACTATGTATAAAGTAAAGTAAGGTGCCACCTTAAAATGGTGCCACAAGTAAACCTGCAAATTTCTGCAGGTTTTTTTTATTGCATATCATTCTTGACATTCTCCCTTGCATAAGCTAACTTATCTCGGTATGAAGTAACATAAATAACATATCTATTTTTCTAACGTTTTACCAAAGTATGAATAAAATTCACGATATATTTGAGAGAGAATTAAATGAGTAAATTAAATGTTATTTTGTGTTGCCAAAATGCAGGGTTCATAACTGTAATATGCATGGAAAGAGAAAAATGTTTTAAAATAGCATCTTTAAGATACAGAGCATGCCTGACACACTAAACGTGCCATGAATTATAAGAGATTTAACACTAATCAAATTTCGTCAACTTTGGACAAAGGTACCATATTAGCATAAGTCTGATTTATACTTGGAAAATTGTATTTTGGCCAGCTTTTCGGCAGAAAGTGCCACTGTGCGACGGGACGATTACATAGTTCGTTTCACTGCTCCCGTGAACTTGCGTTTGCGCGAAGGGGATGAGAGAAAAGTATTGTCTCGCGAGCGTTCTTCGTCGGGGCGAGTTTACGCGGGCGATCGATTTGTTTGTGCAAGAGCGGGTGCGAGGTAGCTCCGCGAGTTAACAATACAGGTGGTAACGGGATCGCGGGTGGATGGCGGTGAAAGTCTGAGAGATGTACGCGAAGAACGTTTCCGCGACATATGGCTGCACCGTACTAGCAAAGGGTATCGCCGTGTGCACTCTCTATCTGCTTTCCTCGAAACCGTTCGCAGTTAATCGCGCTCGTTGAGATAACGGTAATGTCGAGACTGATAGGCGATCGAACGACATTGACGTTATCGCGATGCATCGAACAGCGCGTTGGCAAAAGTTTGGTCGCTCGAAATTCTTTTACGATGAGCGCTTCCGGAAGCGGAAGAAATGCAAGGCTATCGCCTATTTATCCGTTCCGGTAATCCGATTGCATTGGACGTTGATTCGTTGAGAATGCGAGACGATTGTGTCGTAGCTTGAGTAATTAACCGATTGCTCGTGAAAAGAAGGGCTCGGCTGGGTTTCAACAGCGGTCGACTGGTCTGTAACGATACGAGGCGGTTCATTAGGGATTTCGTAAGAATTTGTTGGAAAATATGTAGCAACTCGTTGGAATTTGTTAGGCAATCGGCATCTCGGTTCCATTTTCGTTCCAGGGGCTTTTCGACGCTGTCGGATCTAGCAGAAATGATCGATCCGCTTCAAGAATTAGACAGACCGAAGCAGCGAATGTCTCGCTCATTTCAACACCCTATTAGCATTTATCGCGCGCGTGTAACACCTACGAGCATTTCCTTGGCTAGAGAGCAGAAAATTGTCGGAAAGAAAAGAGTACCTTGTTCTAGCAGCATTCTCCGAAACATTTTACCGCTTTACCAACGAACGCGACCAAACGCATCAAGCCACATCTCGTTCCGACGCGTCCGTCCGATTAATCGTCACCAGGCGCCTCGTCCTCGGGTCGCTCCATCTTCGGCCCTCGTCTACCCCGTTAAGCCCTTCGCAATGGCCGAGCATGGAAAGGTCTCCGCTCTATTCCGATCGCTCCTCTCCCAGAATAACTTCCATTCACCTAGAACAGCCTTGAAGAATCAATCGGTCGCTCTCTCCGCCCTCGGCGACCCAACATCCTCAACAAATCAATGCTATCAGCCACCAATTTGTCCCTCCAAACGGTGACCCACATACCTCCCCCCTCGGCTTCGAAGATCTCACCCTTCCGTCGCTCGGCATAATTGCGCGTTCCGCGCGCGTGTAAAACGAGGCTGCCAAAGTCCCAACGCATAGATATGCACGTGTACTGGCTCTTCTATCTGTGTGCAGCGGGGGAATGTTGCGCATGCTTCAAAATAGCATCGCCATAGCGACGCACGCCTCCGCATGGACCTAGATCTCCGTTGCGACGCGGCGCGGAGCGGAGCGGCGTCGGCGTTGCACCGCGTGACGTCATCGATGGCACGTGCCTCCCCCTTTGCTCCTCACCACCGCCCACCCTCGCCTCCGCCATCCTTCGCCCTCGGTCGCCTTGCGTCGCTTTCCGTCGCCTTCCGTCGCTGCGGTGCAACGAGGGCGCGCGGGGTGCGCGGTGCGCGCTGGGTAAAGTAGTTAAGGTCACCGTGGCCCTGACTGCACGCGCGCGAAATAATGTCCGTGTGCAGGCCGATGCAGCTGTGTACATCAGCTCGTGCTGGTGAACGCGAGCGCGCATAGGTTACGCACCAGCGGAAGACTTGTTTCTAGCTAATCGACTATCCGTTGCTTTCCGTTTCGTTTCACCGTTCGGCTGCGCTCCTCTTTTGGACAGGGATTGGGTATGGTCGGTCGAAGGGTTGCGGGTGGAGGTGGGGGAGGGTGGGGGGTGATTCGCCGAGAATGCAAGGAGAGGGTGATGGTCAAGGACTGCCTCGGCGACTTTCCTTTTTCTGCGCCGACAACCACCCTCTGCTGCAGAGGCGGAAGAGGCGGTGGTGGGTCGCAAAATGACCTAGAACACATCGCGAGGCCGCACGTGGCACGGTGTTTAACGATTTCGAACGTTTTCGAACGCTTTGCCGAGCGAGAGGAGGCACGGGAATACGGCGCTTTACGGCGGATATCGATGTCGAATTTCTGCTGCGTTTTGCGATACTTGGATCTCGGCCGGATCTCGCTAGCGTTTGGGGGATTTAGTATTTAGCTCGCATCGAGTATTGAGCTCGTGTTTGCTGCGCTAGAATATCGGCAGGGGCATACTAAAGGTAATAATACATAAGTATAGGAACGACGTTCCGCGGTATCCGGACACAGATAAGAAAAGAATTACACGACAGAGATCAATGACGCGGCGCCGAGATTTACAAATCTGCTCTCGCAGATTTGCATTTTTCCGCATGGAAATTCTGTGCTCCGCACATAATTCGGAATATTAGTACACTAGCGTGCCGTTAAGGTCTCCCGCTACAGAGCTGCGATATTTCTTGGTGGTCGATGCACATTCACCCGCGATTGTTGGTTCCGCGAATAAAACGGCGCGGTGCATTTCGATCCCGACGAAATGGACTCTATTCTTGCCCGAACGCCCGATACAGTCGCTATTTTAGCAATCGTGAAGCAAACGAGGAGGACAAGGAGAATTATCGTTGACGAGCAGCGTAGACTCGGAGCTTGGGCCATCGAAATAGCAGCACGCGCCGTGGCCATTGGCGATCGAAGTAAACGCCAAGTTTCGGGCCGCTTCGGCGCACGAAACGTGCTGAACGAAAAATGTGAACCAGATAACGCTGTACCTGGCGTTGCATATTCAAGGTCGAGCGCACTTTGCGTTCCAAAAATACGCGAGACGCGTTGAAGTTTCGACGATGCACCGGGTCTCGCCCCTAGCAGAATCTCGATAGAAAGCGCGCGCCGCGTTCGGTTCTTCGCCCGTCAATCAATTACGTAAATCGGCCTGCCATGTCGCGTCGTTTGCACAATTCGAGCAAAGCGAGAGTTACGTAAATACCCGTTACGAATTTGCCTTTCGGACCACTTTTCAGCGATAGCTGTTCCTGCGGAACAATGTTACAGTCTTCGGGTTCAGAAACGCGGCCTCCCGATACGCCCACATTGCTCTTTCCGACGCTCAATACCTATAATATACATGCAATCAAACAAGAAGGGCACTTCGGTTTCGTTTTCACGTGGCCCCCAAAATGTCAGATTCTTTTCCAGCACGAAAAAATCCTCCAGCGAATCTAGCTCGCAGGTTTGGCGGTAAATACGATCAGAAGCATGCGCTCGACCGTTTCACCAATGCCCGTCAACGAAGTCAAACGCAAACGCAAACGCGGATGCGGATGTTCGATTCATTGCCAAGCGACGTATGCATACGCGTGTGTAGCGCGTACAACTCTGGGAAGTCGGGTCGCATTGTGACACGTGCGTCTTACGTAATAACATTGCGTAAACTTGACGTTCACCGTAATGTCTGGTCGTACATACTTCCGTGCGCCCAGCAACAGCGACTAGCAGACTGGAATCGGGATCGCGCGTAACTCTACCTTTTAATTTCAATTCTTTTCGCTTGCCATTCCACGAGTCGGCTGCATCTATCATTTTCTCGCTAATCGTTCTTCGCCTTAGACATCGATCGAACGCGCTCCCCTTTTGCGAACACAATTTGTGGCACAGATATCGCGATAGTTGCGAGTCTGCAAATAATTGAGACGGTTACCGATTCGTGGCTCCGATTGAAGTTGCTTCATCGGGGATAACGAGATTCCGCAGGAACGGCTCGATTGCGGACCGTAGACAGTTTTTCGCAGTGAATTCGTACACGAGGCAGCGCGGAACGTTCTTGATATCGTAGCTGCCTTGGTGTTTACAGAAGTGTGGGTTAATCGATTCGCTAAATACAATGGCTTCCTTTTTTAACGAATTACAAAAGTGGCTCGAGTAAACGTTGCCGGTGTCCGTGCGGCTGGTGTTCAGCTTTGCGGGGTATTACATATTGGGTGACTCGTCGGCGGTATTTCGAACTCGTGCACCGAAAATCAGCTGATATTTCTTGCGAGAAATGGTATCCAACGGTCCTGCAGGGATGCAACGAGTTACGCCGAAAATAAGTCCATTGCTAATACATGTATGTACGCAAGGAGCTGACGTGCCGACGGCCATGACACCGACATTTAAAAGCGACTAGAAAAACCGCTCGATTATCCTTTTCGCATTGTCTGCTTTCGAGCCACGAACGAACGATTCGTTTCCGTCCACTGCAAATTCGATCGAGCTTTCGAGACAGTTTCCTGAACTTTTGCTCGCGACGCACCGTCGAACTAGCGGTCGGTTGGAAGAGGGGCATGAAATGGACCGCGATCGCCTGGATAGTGCATAGAATTGCAGGATCGCGCGTGCTGCAGAAAATTGTGGAAAATTCACGCGATTCGGACGATGCTTTGTAGCGTTAGATAGGGTTTGGCGGCCTTTTATCGAGCTGCTCCCCTCGAACGATAGAGGTAATCGAATAATGTTTCCATTCTCCCCGCTGCGATCCAGGTAGATTAAAGGCGAAGGTTTATTCTTGGGTTGGCAAGGGGACAGGTGGCATTGGATCGTGGAAACGTCGCTAGGTTTCTCTGCAATGTTACGCCGCCTCGAATTATTCGATTAGGTTCTTTCTCCCGATGAGGCGACTTTGCCAACGATCTGGATCTCGAATAAGATGGAAACGCTCAGTCGCCCGATCTATCACCGTCGGGCGTCGGTGCGCGCCAACTTGGCTTCCCGAATCGTCATCCCAAGATCGCCTCGGCGAGTTACGAAGGAATGTAAGCAGCATCGAGACAATGCGTGCAAGTCCCCCCCCCCAGAAGGTCGAGATGTATATTCATTAGAGCATCTCCTTGGAAACTATAGCTTCGTCGACCTTGCGAGGTTTGACGCTGCGACTAACGAGCAAAAGGTAGTATGGAGGGGCACGGAACGCGTGCGCGCGATACGAGACATTACGAAATTACTAGCCGATCGGAAGGAACGTGCAATTACGCTTCGCCAATGTTATTTTCCTTCGCACCATCGCGCCATCGCACCATCGCGTCGGGGAGTTCATTTCAATTCGGGATTCGCGCGAGATACTTGACGTTTCGGCTGTTTCTGCTCGAGGGTGATCCTTCGGAGATCCTTGGCATACAACATCGTGGCTGTTTTCAGAAATCTTTCTGCAATATTTATATTTCACACGATTTTTAGTTTCTTCATTTTTCCCCCAGCCACTGAGAGACCGGTGTAGCGCAGACTTTTAGTCGCGGCTTTTGCAGACTGTGTAAGAAAATATGTACATATACGCGTAGTAGTACACGTATGGGTCGAACGAGCAAGCAACTGGATCGTCTAATTTTCGTCTTTCGAGTATGCATTTGCATAAGAATTTCTTACAAACAGGAAAGCCTATGGTTCGCGCAATGTAACATATTTTTCTTCTGCCTTATTTACGCAGCTGTCTATTTGTTCGCTCGAAACATTCCAGATGCTTTTGTTTTTTAGAAAGCTCCTTCTGTTTTCCTCCGTATAGAGAGAAAAGTTTGATGAAAATTCACAGACTCCAGAGTTATTCGCTTGGAGGCGAAGCGCACCGAGATTTATTAGGGAGCAGGGCAATCTTTTGTTAGGAGTACAGCAGAGAATCTTGACGAACGTATCTAACGTTGCATTCGGTATATTTTTTAGCAACGTGGAAATTGCGCGTTACACAATCGACTGTGGAAGCTCGTAGCGGACAATAATCTGTGTAACTTGCATTTCATAGTAGACATTTTCGAGCAGATGATTTACCGGTTACACCTCGAGCCATTTCCATCGAGCAGAGAATTTGTGGCGATATGTCCTCGTGCAACGTACACCCTCCTGACCAAGCTACTCGGGACGATGTTTCCACGCAGCCACGGGCAAACCAGCAACCATGTCAATGGAACGAATGTCCAGTCGCGAAATTAGCATTCGGCTCTCGAACATGCCGAACCGGTCCCCCTCTGTACAAGCCAGCGTGTGACGAACGGTGTCACGTGTGTGCAGCGTGCAGGTGCACGCGTAGCCCGACCGGTGAAAGGGGGGGGGGGGGGGATAAAAGAGCCCGAGCTCCTCGATAGGATATCTTTCTCTCTTTCTGTCCTTTCCATCGAGTATACGGCTTCTCCCGTTTCGCAGGGGGCCTCGTTAGACAATTTCTGGCAGGCTACGCGTGGTGGAGGCGAGTCAAGGACGCTCGCGCGCGCACCATTGCGGATTTCAGCTGGTGCCGAACAGCTGATCTCCGCTGGAGGGGATGAGATACGGTTCCGTCGAGTTGTCCTAGGTCCTGGGCTGGTGTTTTTTACGCGCGCCAAATGTATACGCGTCGGGCCGAGCCGGGCTTCCTTAACGAGCGATCGCGATGCTTGGGACCGATATGCCATCCCGTTCCTCGTGCGCCTCCTCTTCATCTGCCTCTGCCTCTGACTCTGACTGCTCCGTCACCGACTCACGAAACAGGCGAGCGCAGGCGTGCTATCGACCGTTCCCGTGGAACTCCACCTTGACCTCCAACGGCGAAACGAGCGCCAACAATTAAAGCTCTCGAGGGCCTCGGCTGGCCGAATCGATCCGGCCCACCGTAGATTTCACTTCTAGGTGATCGAGTGGACGATTGCTTCTCACTTTTCTCTTTCTCCTTGGCTTCCTGCGCCGGTGTAGAACGAATTCGTAGGCGAAGGCGTATCAACTAGGACACTGGGCTACCGGGACGCGAAGCGAGTAGATCTTATGTAAGCGGCCGTTAAGTTTTAGTGCTAGTAGAATATTGCGGCATCCCATCTTAGCTTCCAAACGCAAGCAGCCTTTACTCTCTTCGCGTTACGTAGGGCGACCTGCGTGTCAACCCGGACATTCTTAATACCTTCGGGGAGGTTGAATTGGCTATGGATCGCGATGTGCTCCACAAAAATAAATATTTCTATTGGAGCGGTGATGAGTTAGGCAAGTTTGGTATGCGCGGTGGGCCGTTTCCGCGAGACAACGAGCACGTGCGCGGCGCGCGCGATAACGCTAATACGGAAGGCTACGTTTTACCACTGTATACATACCATATTTACCATATTTCGTTGATTCGTACACCTGTTTCAACAATCTCGCCGGCATGCCGCGACGACAAATTTCAATTCGCTCGTACTATTGAAGTGTGCAATTTCGTTTCGTGTACAATTTCAAGTATTTGCACGACCAGTTCCAAACGCGACATTTTCCATTCGAAATTTCGACACTGATTGGTAGATATTAAATTGAATGCTTAAGGTCCAATGTCGGTGGGTGAAGCTTGGGACGGCTAGTATCAAGCTCTCAGCTTGGAATCGAAAGATCCGTCGCACGATGCTTCCACGAAGGGAATCCCCTTCAAAATGCGTAACGCGTCAACCCCGAAAATTGCACGCGATTCACGATCCTCGACCGTGTTTACGTAAGCACGGTGTTTCGACGCCGATCGAATCGCGACCGGGCAACTTTCTCTGGTATGCATCTCGCATCTCGTATCTCGTATCGATCTCGGCTCGGAAAGTCGTATAACTGCCGTGGACTTGTTCGTCCGTGAAACTTGCTTATGAAAGAGGAATGCACACGGGCGAAAGGGGAAAGTACGACGGCCGTCCGTGCGCGCGGTGTGGACAGAAATGCGTTTTCCCTTTTACTCGCCGAACCGTCGAGCGTCGTGTCGCGTTGTACGCGTCGAGTAACTCGCGTGAAATTTATCCACAATCTCTCGATCGTTTCGCATTTCCTGCTCGCCACGCGCGTCAACGCGAGCCGCTTAAGGACCGTCGCGTCGTAATGGCTGATATGTTCGCGTTGCGAGTCGCGGGATGCGAGTACAATACGTTTGTTTTTATATATATA
The DNA here is from genome assembly GCA_907165295.1 of Nomada fabriciana. Taxonomy (NCBI): domain Eukaryota; kingdom Metazoa; phylum Arthropoda; class Insecta; order Hymenoptera; family Apidae; genus Nomada; species Nomada fabriciana. Next base: position 9,847,599 of record OU015690.1, on the reverse strand, counting down.
TGTCTGCATATATTTTTTCCGATAGCTTCTTACAAGCTCGTCGTACAATATTTCCTACTTGCTCGTTTGTAACTAGCTTTTTTAACGAGAAAGTACGATTAATCGCAGAGCGGCAAATAATTTTCAATGTCGTGGTCTTTAATTGCATTACGCGAGATAGCGTATAATAACAAGTGTCCGTTGAGCTCGGTCTAAATGGAATTTCGTAAGGGAACTGACGTTTGTTTGCATTTTTTCTGCGTCACGGTGATCGAATGCAGCTTGGAGTAGAAACAAGCTGCCTGGAATTTCTAAGCTGACCATTGTGTCGCGAACACTGTTTCTAGTCGTGCGAGGTAGGAATACTAATCGCTACCGACTTTTCATTCGACGGATTGAAATTCGGCTTCTGACGCTGCCAACCAAAATTCGTCCACGGAATCGGAAAAAGTTACTCAACTTCGTAATTCAATTTGCCGAAGAATGCTTGAAAACTTGAATGCCCAAGCAACATCTCCGATATTGCTTGTACTTACTTCGTAATGAAAAATGGAATGAAAGACAGCGAAGCGTTGTTCCAAGATAACGCGACAGGCGTCCACGCGATGGCAGTTTCCTTGGAGTACGAGTATCTGTAAACTGGTCCTAAGACCGCGCCCAGACTGTTGCTCAACTTCGATAAGTCGAGGAGAACCGGTGTGTCCACGACACGACAAGGCCGTTGACAGTAGCAGGGAATTGATCGTTGTTACGTTTTGCCGGTCGAATCCGTCGTCGAGTAGATCGAGTAGACTTTGAATTCTGGTCAATTCGGAAACGGCCCGAAGCAAGCTGCCCGCTTATTTCTCGACAGAATCTCTTTTTCGCGTTCGATTTCGATCCGAGATTTTCTCCCGACTATACGTAAAGACGATTTCATTGCCTAGAAACCGAAATTGGGCGATCGGTGGCAATGCACTTTTACTTGTAGACCTGAACATGGACGTGGCATGTGGAAGGGATTCTACGGGGAAAATTTGACGGTAATAGATCATTAGTTGTGCAGTTGGATGTATGTATCGAATGGTTGATGTCGAAGGGGTGGTTGGAAGATTGAAACATGCGTTTCAGAAATTTTTCAGAAATACTGGAGTTGTAATTGGAACGATTGAATGTTTTGCTTCAAATAGTTTCTTTGTAATAGAACGTAACATTGTTGGAAAATTTACGAAAAAAAGGTTAGGATGGAATAGAAATAATTGAAAAGGCTGTATAGTTATCGGGTTATCAAATATGATATTCGATTTTAAGGGAATCCATTTTTTTCGATCAAGTTAGAAAGTAACTAAGCCCTAGAGCCCTAGAGTAATACTATCCTCGATCCACATTTGCGTAGCCTTTCTCTCCCTTTTATTTAACACTAGAACTACCAAGGGGGGTCAAAATGACTTTTTTGGCATTTCTTATAATCATTATTCATTTTCAGTACACCTTGTCTTTTAAAATTTTATATGACTTTTTCTAAAATAGGCAAATAACTAATTCTGTAAAAAACTTTCCTTTTTTTTTGTCTTTTTGATATAAAATGTTATGCAGTATACCTCCATATACCGAGATGGGTCATTTTGACCCCCCACGGAATGTAGGTAAACTTGTGATTTTTGAAGTTTCCCATATTACTTTTGTATAATTCAAATACATTTTTAGAAAACTAAGTATATTTTCGTACATTTACATGTACAAAATTCATTCGACATATCATGAAAGCCAGTGTAAGAACACTGAGTATCTTTGATACTCTGCAATAGTGTTATGAGGCATATCAAGCAGATATGAGGCACTGAAGCAGAAGCCCGCCGAATTCAGGACACCGACTGGACTCTATCGTTAGCAGAATTAAATGCATTTATAGAAATTTTATATGCCCGTGAGGCATACGAAGCAAAGAATCTCAAGTTTTCCTATTTATGGTCCAAGAAATGCGGTCCTGCATTTTTCTCTAAAACAATGAGCAGGAATAAATTCGCCTAAATTCTTCGGGTACTTCGTTTTGATAAGAAAAATGAAAGAAGCCAACGATTGCAAAGAGATAAATTTACATTAGTTTCAGAAGTGTGGAATAAATTCATTGAAAATAGCCAAAGTGTCAAATAGCATATTGTACTAATAATAAGACGAAGAATATTTATGGTACATGTCATAAACGAGTCTGTGGTACTTGCTCTGCTAAAACAATTGTAACTTGTAAAAAATGTCTTTGACTTTTAAGCGTAATTATTTTGAAAATTATTGTTATTATCTTATTATCATTATTCAGTTTATATTCAATTTTCACTCATAAAATAAGAAAATATAAAAAAAACGTAAAAATTGCTATGTCTTTCATTAAAAGAGTTATTAATTTGAAAAACAAGTCATTTTGACCCCTTCGGTAGAAATAGGTATACGTCAATCGCCGGTAGTTCTAGTGTTAACCATTCTACGCGAACCATTAATCAGCCGACACCAAGCTTGTACCACCTGCTCTTAGCATTTATGAAAGCGACCTTGGTTTCTGTACCGTTAAAACTAAATCGGCTCTTTCGCTTGATTAAAGCCACGGGGAATCAAATTCGACGGTCTAAAAAGAAATCCGTTATTCGGAAAATTATTTATCACAAACGCAGCAAACCTCGCTGGCTTTTATTGAACGTGTCAGCAACATTAATTGACGGTTCGAGCCACGTTGCATCCCCGTGAAATAAAAATTCGCTATAGTAACCAAATTACGGATCGCTATAAAATATAGCAATCCGTTTTCGTTTCAGTCTTCGAATACTAAATTATTTCCATAAAATCTTCGCACCTTTACGAGGACCCTTAACATTTGTGCCTCTGGAATTATCCAACTTAAAAACGAATACGAGAGGCGTCGATACGAAACATTTAATCGGAAAACTAAACGTGCAGACGCTGTTTCAAAAATACGCAGAGAATTTTATTTTTGCTTCAGCTCCGCGAGTTGGACGCACTTGTTTTTTGTGCGCGTTCGGAGAATCATGTGCAGTCTCGTCTCAATTATAGAAGCCACGTGAATAATAGAACCACGAGTTGCCGGCTACGAATGAGAAAAGTATGACAAATGTGCAAATTGCGACTTTGCCATCGTTCCAATTCTCCGAAACGCTCATAGTGTTTAATCCGCGAGCGATTCAAACTTCTTCGACCGAAGAAAACGAGATACGTGGATTCCGTTACTTTTCATTTGCTTTTTGCCTTCCTGTTTTAAATTCAAATGTATTTGTATTTTAGGCACGTTTATTTAATTTAACAACGTGTTAATTGATTTGGTCGTAAATTGCACGTGAAAATATGCAGCTACGTTTGCCGGTATTTACGGACTGAAATAATTCAATTCGCGCGCGTTCAAGCAAATTTAATTATCCGAGTGTGAAACGAGAAACATGTTCGCGTACAATTATAATTGGATGAGCGTTAAATTTGAAGGGAAGGAAAGGATCGTATCTCGATATTGTAATTTGGAATTTAGTTGATAAGTACCGATGAAATAATAGTAACAGCTATTGCGTTGAAAAACAGATGGTCGCGAGCATTGGCCTGCAAAATACTGTAACAGAAAATTAGGCAAACTACGATGACGTTTTTTATTAATTAGACAAGGGTTGCCTAATAATAATAATTAGTTGCAAATCAATTGTGCAAATATGCATTTAATCCCGAAAGCCGCGCAGTGTATAGGATCTAGCTTCTTTCCATCTGGAGTTGAGGGAAAAATCGCATGCCCGATTAGAAAGTGGTGTACGCAATTAACGGTAGAACCGTAAAGTAACTCAAGGACGCGAGTCCCGTTCCGTCAAATACAAGGCGATCGATCAAATTTCTTGTTGCGACTTTGCATTCGAATCCAGCGCAGTCCAAGCGGCCTCGTATTGAATGTTGAACCCTCTCCGACCGATAACGCGAACGCAGACGAACATTGTCGTCCAGTTTGGCAATAACAAGTGAGCCACTCGCGATAAGAGCACGAATAAACATTTCACGTTGCGGTACAAGCCTGCCGGCCTTGAAAAGCCGTCCCTATTCGAACAATCGCTGGTTGGCACAAGATCGAGGCTCGGTGAACTGCTGAACGGGAACAACTCGTCGCTTGTCAGCCTGACGGCCGCCTTAAAAGCGCAACATATGTATGTCTACCTATACTTGCGCTCGTTTGCTCGACACGTTTCAATCTGCGTGTCGGCTTGCTAGAAAAATACTCGTAGGTGGCTAACCAGATGCTTGCACGCGCTCCATAGTTCCGGAGTATCGTTTCTGTTCGCGTTGTTTCCACAATTGAGAACAATTAAGGTCGAGGTATGCACGTAGAAGGGCTCTCGTCGCCGTAAAGGGTATTTGCCACCGGTAACGGTATCAACCAGTAGTTTCGACTGTTCCTCCACTGACGATCTATACGTAACGAAACGTAATTGTTCGGAATTTGACCGTGAAAAAATGAATAAGGAAGGAACAGCGGGACGGGTAGCTGAAATTGCTGTATTTTTAATGATAATCGAGCTGAGAAGTTTGACTTACTTCGTTTCAGTGTTTGGCACTTTTGATACTGTGAACGCAATGTGGCAAGCCACGAAAAAGAAGTGAAAGCGGTACACAGTACACAACCCATTATACAACGGGAATGATGAAAATGCCATGTTTCACTCAACTCTATGGGAATTTTTTCACCATCGGTCTTACTATTTATAGCGGACGAATAGTACCGCAATCACGGTACATACTTCCTCTTTAGAATATAAACCAATAATTCGCAGAATACGAATGTACAACTGAGCAAAGATAATTAAGATGATCAACAAGATGATTAATCTGCGTTGAAAGATTGGAATTATTATGTTAATTTCCCGCTTCCTATATGTGTATCAGAGGAATGAAAATACTATGGCGCAGCGCGACGTACCGCTAGCGCGATGTAGAATTTGCCATAACTGATCAGCCTCGTTTCATTTCCGTCTCAAATTCACCGGGTTTGCGCAGAACGAGAAATAATGCATACAAATTTTTGCCGTAGAAACAGGAGCAAGGTAACTGGCCGGTTTTTTCATCGCGACTGCACGACGTGTCGAAGTCAAAGTCAAAGTCAAAGATAAGACGATAAGTGGTGAAGGAATGACCGTAAATTCGCGCATACCGTCTCGCCGTTTTATTCGATATTATTGTCCTTCTCGTTCGTTCGTCATCACGGTGGCCGATATTGGTCCATGTCGCGTCTCGGCCCAAACGACAGTGTCATTCAATCGACAAACAACTTTTGCAACGCGCTTGATATGCCGCTACCTCGATGCACTAGCGTCCTCTATCGTTTTGTGCAAGCGCCACTGAAGACGCATGCTGTTGGGAGACGTAAACAACGCGTTTGCGCATGCGTGACGCCTTCCCCCAATGCTCTTGCTCTTGAGTCTTTCACTGTTTCCGTCCTAGTTCCTCTCTAGGTTCTTCTCCGTTACTCCTATGGGCCAAGCAACCGTTGTTTCACAACATTGTCGATGGCGGCGCTGACCTTCGTAATGGCGGTGATCACGCCGGTAAACCGGGATTTATGGCATATTTTCCGAAAGAACACTTAGCTGCTAATGCAAGGAAATAGTTTTTGGCAATGAAAGTCCATTGTATTTTCATAAATTTGTTTCATTTGCAGGTAAATTTTTGGAACGTTGTTTCATGACCGGCACTCATAAATAGTTGAATATCCTGGTGCAGTTTCATCGTGACTCATGAATGTTCAACGCGCGTCTCTCCCTCCCCCCTTCTCTAGGTTGCATGGAACGATTCTCTTTCTCTGTTCCCGTGTCGTCAACCTCTGTTCTTGCTTGGAAATTGCGCCGAATCAACCGTCTCACTCGGAGCGTTTCTGTATACAAAGATTTTTCATTCCTCAAAGTTCTACGCATTAACGAAGCATACCAATGGGAAACTTGTTGATCACTGTACGCGTCCATTATCGCCGATACAACTTGGGCGCGCATTAGTAAACAATAGTACATATGTATATCGACAGTATGTGTGCGCGCCATTCACCGAATAACATCGGAGTATAAAACGAAAGAGAAAAATGTATACGTTCTATCTTGCAAGTTGAACGAATGTAAAAATCGTTGCGTCACATTGTCACTTTCATTTTTCCAATGTGACAATGCGTCTTATCGTTTCCCTGTTCTTACGCTAAAACTTTCTAATCTCCATATGGCCGTACCGGCGTACTCGAGCGCTTACCTTCATCCATGAGATACCCTCGTAACAAATGCATGGATTTTTCTCCCGACACCCTGTACACTATGTTCGTGCGTAAAGTTCGTGTATTAAGAAGGGTCAACGTCCGACCCTCACCACACGCCACGGATCGACGCGCCAACACACAGAAGCCTGGTTTGTTTTGGTTTCCCGGGCATTACCCTCGCCTCCCCACTTCTTTGCAACTGACTCCACTCTTTCTTTCTTTCTTTCTCCTCGGACCCGTCCGTGCAGCCCTCTCGTTCTTTCCACCGCGTGCACGGTACATTCGACGCTCGTAGAAGCTATCGGAGCGTATACACAGTGACGACGCGACACGACGCGATCCCAAAATGGGAATTGACATCGAATTAACGTGACGTCAACGATCGTGGCGTTCAAATGCTGCGTAGGTAACGCTGTGGTACGAAAATATGAGAGTAGCGCGACAAACGCTGCTCTTGGATGCATTTTATTAAACATTTAGGATTAGGGATGTAGAATATCAGGATTGAAAATTGGGTTTAAACGAAAAGAGCGTGCAGAAAGCGGTGTTATAAGAAGTAATGAGCGCATAAAGAAAAGAAAAGAAGACACGGTAACGTATTGTTTTGAAGGTAGCGAGCGTGGCGAGTAGCGCGTCGCAGGGAGAAAACGAGAGTCGCGTGGAAAGCAAGTTATTGCGATGCAAATAGTTTCGGATCGATTTTCGTGTCCCGTGTCTCGTCGCGCTCGTTACGTTCACCTCGAACGGGAATGCTCGATTCGCTGATATCCTGCGGCGCAGCTGCACGTGTGCCGTTTCATCGGTACCCATCGGAGGCCGTAGTCGCGATGGAGGCGAAATAAACACCGTACCGGCTGCGCCACGGGGAGAGACCTTGCCTGGAATTTTCATTCGCAAAGTACGCCAGGCCGTATGATTGCATGTACGGTCTAATTATAAACAATTCGAGGCACCGTGTACGACGAAACGAGCGTGGTAGACACGCGTGCGTGGCATTACGAGACAGATTCCAGAGGGCGTGCGGCGTAGGATGCGCGATGCGGAAAAGAAAGGAACGAGAGAAGATAGTCGCGTAAACGAGCCTGCTGTGGCAAGCAGGGTAGATGGCCCCGACGCGGTGCACCGCGGTGCACCGCGGTGCGTCGTGGTCCGATCGGGCAGCCGCGTGCATCCCCATCTATACTACTGGCAACATGGTATCGCGCGCACGATGCACCAACGGCAAACGAACGATTCTAGTGCACTCGGCAACCCTGCCGACTCGCTTACTCATCCCTGCTCACTGCTGCCTGAAAAGACCGGCCAACGATACAGCTACGCCGCGAAGATCATCCTCTTTCCGCAGCTCCGAGATTTGCATCTCTCTTTTTGAGGCTCGCGTTACTCCTTTTAGGGTTTAGAATTTTAAGTTTCGAGTATAGAGTTTGACGGACGGTACTATTTATGTATACAATTACATGTACATACATCGGTCGTATCGTGCATCGCACGTGGACCACGCAACCTGTTACATTTGGGGCTGTTTTGCCGTGTCGCTCCTGAACGAACAACTTATTTGAACAACTAGATTGCACGATATAAGGACCGAAGATATTTTGGAAAGCTTGCTTTCGTCCTATCCTGTCCCACGTGGTTGATGTACTATGTATGGTAGATGCTTACGGGTGCGCACGCTGATACGTTTAACGATACGAGTAGACTCCATCCAGAATTATTAACTGAAAATCGGTGCGTGCAAGCAAGGGGGGAAAGGATCGGCGACGCTAACTTGTTCGGTACGAGGCGAGCTAAGGCAGGGCAAGGCAAAGCAAAGGGAGAGCATTGCCTGCCAGCCGGCATAGAAGGTCTGTGACCTCGGCAATGCCTATGCTGCTACGCCGTGTATACGCGGCCGGCCGTGTGTACCGTTTCAGAGGTGATGTCACGATCGGAAAGGTCCTTGAAGAAGCGAGAGCAACATTTCACGTTCGATTCTTTTCCTGTTCTGGGCAACTTAAAAAGTCCCAGAGATCCCGACAAATGTTTTCCATCTGACTCATTTGCCAGGGGGAGGGGAGACTTGCGTCACTAAACCTGACTACATTCGCGGTATTTATAATGGTAGCAATTTCTACGAGGACGGAAAAATTCCATCCTCTTTCGGGTTTCTCCGTGTTCAAAGAATTTGAAACTTTCCAACTGTCGCGTTTATCATGAATCGCCAACGGTAACGACTTTTAAGCGCTATGCGAAAGTAGGATATTTTTTAGCACGCTGCCAAGGTTTTTCCATTGGAACTTGATATCATCTAATTGTGGGAGTGGTAATATGTTGTTACAAATAGCAGCGATAAATAATTGAAACATAATTTTCAAACAGTCTTACCCCGGATATGTATTTCAAGCGACCCACTTGTTCAATCAGAATTATGGACCATTTTGTCAAAAAATTTGGTTGTCTTTATTCTTTGAGTAATTTCACAAATTGATCTATGTTGATGCAATATTAAAGGTAGTGGCAGTCGTGTGGCTATAAATTCATTCGTATTCAGTGAGCTGCTCGCTACTCATTAATCATAAACAAAATCTTTGGCGTCCCAGTGTATTTCTTGCAGTAATAAACGCACGGTGTATGCATTTTATTACATATATTTGTAGTGAAATTTACAGCCTACAGAACTAATATAAAACGACATCGATTGTATTTCTCGTCGATTAGTAGGTACCCAGCGTTCATTCTGATCGCATACCTCGTAGTATTTCACCGTTATTTACAACGCTAATAATTTCGTTGTTAAGTGCGTTCCTTACACGTATAGTTTCGTGCAAACAAGACGCGAGTCCTTCAGAGGTAACTGTCGTAAGGGTAATGCCGTGCTCTCTTTTTTGTATTCGATTGTAAATGCTAGGGCTCTTTTACTCAATGGAGTTGGGCTCCGTCAATTTGTCACACTTTTACAATGCTATTTACATATTCGGCTAGATAGAAGCTCAGGGAACACTTTCTGTTAAGGCCGCGTGGGTGTAGAGACTTGGACCTTTGATACCGCTAAAGTCATCCTCCTTGGATGCCTTGTTGTGTAAAAGTCAACCGCTTTTCTTTAACTTCTCAAGGTGCAATTACTGAAAGTAGAGTACATCAAGATGCGCGGTTTGCTAGTTTCTGTTTAATCCGATATAATCGCGTTCGCGAACGGCAGGACTAGGTTTCGTGCATGGTGCACTGGCGTTGTTGCCGAAAAGCTTGGAAGTTTATAGATTGATGAGTAGTTTCATTTGTTTGTCAGCGAATCTGCTCTTTCCTAGGCAATGGAACTATGTATGTATCCCCGATTCAGTATTCCTGAAGTATGTTTTACCTAAATACCGTTAGGATCGATATTACATTGAGCGAACGTAGCTTTATAATGTCTTCCACTATTATCCGATTTATTATTTATTGGGCAAACTGGAGTTCCTGTTTCGCCGTGTGCACATATGTACATAGGTTCCAATGAAAGATATACGGGATATGAAGTACTAGAATACATAATAGAATTACGTGATAACTGTATAGTGTGAAAAAACTTGGCCAAACTTCCACTTCGCATCATACCGCGCAAATTGTCGTCGCTAATATGCATTACGTTCGTGTAACTAAACATATCACTGCGATTCCTTCCCCATGCCTCGAAGCTTCGGGCAAACAAAGAAGAACAAGATATCGAGGGCACGCAAGGATAGAAAATACGATGATATTACAGTTAAGAAATGTCCATTTACATATGTATTTCGGAAATGGTGCTTTTCGTCATAGCGATAGTGCCGCGAGCGACGCACGAAAGGGTTAAAGACTCGATCGTAGCTCGACCGCGTGCTTCGCCAGAGCTGTATCGTTCCTGGATCAATAGCACGTGGTCGACCCGGCATGGCACCTCTCTGCTTGCCGATATAAACAAAGAAACGTGGCGCGCAGCGTAAACGCCGAACGTCGCGCATCGATTTTCCCTTGTGCTTCAACAAAGCTTCAACGCGGTTCGTGCGATTCACGCTACGTCAAGCTCGTCGACGGACCGTAACACTGTTTTTGAGCACGTCCGACCTTCTAAACGAAATATTTTCCCCGGTGCAATCCTCCCCCATTTCCTTGGCAATTTTTGAAGAACAAATGGCGTTGGAAATGACAATGAGTGTTTACGGGTGCCTCTAATTAACCCACGCGATACCAGCGCGGAGAGGGAGGAAGGGAGAGGAGAAAGAAGTGGTATTTTATGCATTCTCGTATCATATTATTATGCGATTTCCTTACTGGCATCTTTGGATAGCTTCTTTGGAGCAACAAACATTCGAAAAAATACATGCAATACTCTGAATCATATTCTAGAAAAATAGTAGACGCATTATAGCGCGAACGATGCATGCGTAAATTAGCAGTCCAAATTAGACGAAAAAATTGTTGGCTTTGGAGTGATTGAACGGGACAGCCAAATTGGAAAGCTCGAAGAAGGGTGGAGTCGATTAGTTTAGATTGCGAGAAGCCCGATCGTATAACCAATTATCTACTATTACCTTTCTCCGTCGATCGATAAAAGATGTTCATAGAATTGATTTGTTTTTCAGGCGAATGCTGCTGTCGTGTTCAAATGCAGTTGGCCAGGATGTCTGGAGATCAAAGCCACCGTGCCTCTCATCGAAGAGCACGTGCGCCAATCGCACTTGGGGTAAGTGGTAGCATAGGACGCAACAAGTCTCGTGAAGATCTGACAAGCTTCTGTCGCGATTGCTACGCGAAAAATTGACTCCGAAAGCTATCAATTGCAATTAATCGAGCCGTGAATCCCGATATACATAAATATATGGGGGAAAGGAAATTTTTGGATGCGAAGTAATCTAATATTCGCCGAGTGTAACTCGAAAGCCGTCTGAGGGCTGACTTTGAACCGTTCGATAAGATAAAACGTAGTCGATCGAGTCGATCGAGTAGCTCGCGTTCGTCCGTGCATTTTGTACTTCCGCCAGATACATAGTTCCGTAACGAGGACCACGCGCGTTTTGCAGGCCGAAAAAGTCGACCGGCTATGATAACGAGGAGGACGATGACATCTCCGACCACGAGGAGGAATTCTATTATCAGGAAGTGGCCGTGGACCACATGAGCTCACCCCCGACGATGTCGCACCGGGATATGGCTAGACCACCGCACGAGGATCCGGAATACCAGAAACAACTCCGCCTCGAGGCTACTTCCGCCAGCAATAACATCACCGAGAACATGATGATCGGAATCAGAGAACGTAACACGGCGTTCGCCATTTCTCAATCGCCGGTACGTTGATCACTTACTTCTTTTTCTCCCCCGAATACAGTAGCCCGAATGGCGCATAAGCAAATACGAAAGAGGAATTTTTCTTCATTTCGCCCGCCATGTCATGACGAGGAACGTTTTGCCGTTTGTCGCGCCCGCCCAGCTACCCAACCCCCATACGCGTCATACGAGGCCGTACAAAAGACGACCCCCATTTCTATTCGTCCATCGTTCAATCTGATTTCCATTTCCATGAACAGGGCACGCCGATCAAGCACATAAAGCTGTCGCCACGGCCTTGCCAGGCGTACCAGCAGAACATGGGCCTGCTGACAGTGTCCACGGGCAAGATGCCGTCGTCACCGCGGCGGATCCGCGGCGAAACGAAGAAATGCCGCAAGGTCTACGGTATGGAGCATCGCGACCTGTGGTGCACACAGTGCAAGTGGAAAAAGGCCTGCAGCCGTTTTGGCGATTAGGCCAAGAGGCCGCCCCGTTCGTACGTCCGCGGGCGGAGATCATCGCCGAGCCGACCCCAGAGTTTGCCAATGCTACGTTAAAACATGTCGCCAACTGCCAGCAAACAATTGCCAATTTCAGAGTCAGTCAGTCAGTCGTAACAGCCAAGTTGCAGTCTTTGGGTCGTTATATCGTCCACCATCTTCCAGAACCGTTCGACTATGATTCGCAAGCAGATTTCACAAAGAGACACTGTATTCGAGACACCGTTTTGTGCATCGAAACTCTGCTTACCCTCTTCCTTTTTCTTGTACTTCGTCTTCGTGGTTCCTCCGCGCAACACCATTCTTCTTTTTCCAATCGACGGAAGCGTGGTGACAAGGAGCACGAGACTAATTGTAAGAGAAACGTCAATCCCATGACGGATGGCGGACGGTTAGAAGGGCTGATCGTGTTCTTTCGCGCGTGGCAAGAAAAGAGTAAAATCCGACGAAGAAGATCGGCTGTAGATACATATGTGCACGGATACAGTTCTGTCGCGGCGTTGCAAAACGGTGAAGAATAGAGGAATAGAACCGAATACCTATAACGAAAGAGAAAAAATGGAGGATCGTTGACCGATCGTCCAATGATTTCTTATCGCTCTTATCTGGCACTTGGCAAACTCCGTCAGGGTCTTTTTAGCCGTAATAAGGGGTTTCTATTAGTAGATAGCGAATAATTGGCGTACGGAACGAGGAATCCTTAGCGCGTGGCGCTCTCTATGTCTCTATGCCATTCTTTCTCTTCGAACTCTCTATCTGTCTATCTTTCTTTCCTTGTCAATGATCGAATGCAGGAGAGCGCTGAACGTGGCCTCGTTTCCGGTTCGTCGACACCAACAACAATTAAGGACGAAAGAGGAAAGACGAATCTTGCTTATGGTTCGATAGTTAGAGAAACAAAAGGGACACGCGAGCCGAAAATCGTACAACGGGCAGGCGTGTCTTCTGAAAACATGTGCTGGTTCCCGAACCGACTCTTAGGTCATTGCAATAGGTCTTCCTTCGCCCGACGATCGCACCGAGATATGGGTTGTCGATGTCTCGATATCCATTGCGCGACCCCCGCAGAAAAAGAGAGTCGCGTGTGCGTGTCCTCCCCACCGTCTTGCTTTCACGCGTGAGCCTGTCAACAAATATTCGATAGTCTTTGCAAATCTTATTTTTATAACTTGATACCTTGGTACGCGTTGGTACACGCTGCGTTCAATCGAATATTTGTGCAACGTCCTACTTCTTTTGTCGTACTCTCCGTATACTTATTTATATTTTGTCCGCACTGTTTTAGTGGCTGGCTTGACACGATTTCAATGTTATATTTCATTCGGAAAAAGTTTGATATTTGGTTGAACGAATTATTCAGTGTCTCACACCTTGGACTTACAAAGCTTTAAGAATACTACAATGCGAATTTCATTTCGTCATTGTCAAATGAATACTCGAGTTCAAATTAATTATACATTCTTCACCGTTCTGAAACGCTGAATGATCGCGAGATCTATTTATTATTGTCCAAATATCAAACACTCGTGCACAAATACATGTACGGGGCGAAGGCAATATATCTAATCAGTGATTTTTCTGCGCGGACGAGGGACACGCACGCGATGCGCCGGACGAACGGAAGACCGAGAAAACAAATCGAACATTCGGTTTGACCAATTGTTCTTCCTGGAAGGACGCACGCGGACAAGTCGAGATCGAAATTCGCCGCAAACCTAGAGGCAATTGTGATATTTTATCTCGAAATTTTATCGGATTAATTAGACGAATCACCGCGGATCGATACGCAGTTAGAGATGAATTTATTATGGGGTTGACGATGGGCCGTGATAAAAAGCGACGATTAAAGGCGAGTCGATAGAGTAATGAAAAAAGGAGGAAGATGAAAAGGGATGAAAGGCGTGAAAGCAAAATTTTATACACCAATTATTATACTGCCAGATTAACAAATTAATTCAAGATTACGAAACAAAAAATTATACAATAAACAAAAAAAAACGTAAAAAAAAATGAAACGAAGGAAGACGATGAATGTCGTTTCACACGCATACAGACACCACGACGTGTGTGTCGGACTCGGACTGCCTGTTAGCCTCCTCTCGACGACCTAAGACCGTGTTCGCCGGCGACAGGGGAAACTTGGGGCTGCGTGCAAGAAGTTTTCCTTAAACATAGATAGGCTTCGCAGTTGAATCGATCGATCGATTGTACCATAGCAGCGAGGTCGCAAATATGTATATGAAATGACGCCTATAGACGTGTATGTATATAGAAAAGGCAAAGGCAACAAATGAAACATAAATTAAAGGGGCAGATTTCTACAACCCCATTCTGACTACGTCATTCGGGACGTTTCTGCTTTTCGCGACTATAATCGCCAAACGTCCCTTCTCGCTTTCAATCGACTACACCGCAAGCATATGTTAAACCCAAATTGTCTTTCTTTTCTCAGAAGAAGTGGATGGTAGAAGAAGCGGCAGGGACGGAGAAAAAGAGGGAAAGAAAAAAATAATTTTTGATCTCGATGACTTTTGCGACGCGATGGACGGAAAATTTATTCACGTTGTTGGTTCTTTAACGAATACGTTGAATACGTGATAAACAATTTCCCTATTATCTCGTCGGCAAATTTTCATGATTCTTTACAATTAATTAGTAGTAATTATTATTAATACCCGTCTCTTTTAACGATAAGTCTTAGACAAGAAATTGGGAAGCGTATTTGAAAGACTTTAGGCGTATAGGAACGTTCTTACGTATTTTTTTCCTTCTCTTTTTCTCATATCCGCGAGAGGAAATTACTTCCACCATGTTCATCGATGCTCATCTTTCTAGTACAATTTTAATTGCGCGATTTTTCTTTGTCGTCATAGCCGCGTTTTAACCTCGTTTGCACGCATAATTTTTCGATTTATATCAATTTTAAATCGTGCATCGACATTTAATATATAAATGTGTGTGCATATGTATACATATGCGCGCACACACACATTAATAATAGTTATATGTATATTAATGTTATATAAGTATGTTATATGCATACCCGTTTTAACACGATAGCGTTTACTGAGTGTGAGATTAAGAGATTCATCGAATGAACAAACGCGGAAATATGGAAAACGAGGGACTAGAGTCAATTACAGTGTTCTTTTTGCGGAAAACCGCGTCAAATTCGTGCGGGGAAAAAGAATCACAAAAATCAGACCAATTATACGTATATGCATATTATTACCGCGACGGTATTACGTTTTTCGCGACACACACGTACACCCCCACTCCCACACGCGCACAGACGCACACACAGACACACAGAACTATATATTGAATCATGTATTTTCGAACCAAAGACGTTGTCGTATCTCCAATCGTGTTTATCGAATTTCAATCGATCTGCGCAGCACCATGCTCTCTTCGCGGAGAACAGATCGCTTAAACCTTAAACAGTCTATCATCGTCAGTACGAAGTTTTTGTAGAACGTTCAGAGTGTATATGTATGCATATACATATCCCCTTTTTAATACGTTACCACGTACTTAGAAAACAAAGTCTGTTTTTCTTTGTTTCTTCGGTCGATTTGGCGGGCACCAGAAACAGTATAGCAATCCCGAACAGTATAGAATTTCAGATGTCAGGTTTTCCTGGACGAATAGAAGAAAAAAAAAGTATTAATCGGTGTCGCTCGTTAAGAAATAAAAAAGAAGCAAAACATTAGAATTGCCAAGATTTGAACGATACAGGAGGATTGTCGTAGGAAAATTGAACGGAGGACGATTCGTCGCGAAACATATCGTAAAATACTTTTTCCTTCGTTGAATTCAAATAAAAGTGGAAGATGAACATTTTGAATAGGAAATCAAGGTAGCGCGTTGAACAGACAAACGCGAGGGAACAGAACGCGAATTTGCGTAGAATAGAAAGTAATTGCCGTCCAAATAGGTTCCTTCGTTTAGATCAAAATTGTCAAATCTAAAATGGTTTCTCTCCATTGTACAGTGTGCAATCGGTGCACGCTCTTTTGCGGAAAACCGTAATGGAATGGCCGAATAATGCTACAAGTGAAGGGAACATGGCGCCAGACGAACGTCTGCGTATCGCTAATGTAGCGCATGCCTGTTTGTACCTGTTTGAATACGGGGTAGTTCGAAGAAAGTGTAATACATATTACTTTTCTTTTATTGCTCACTTACTAGAACTGTAATTATTTACTATAGTTTTCGAGGATCATTTTGCAAATAATATAAATATTAATTTCTTGAAATAATTTGTCAATCGATATTTTATTCGATGAGATTTTAAATATTTGAGAATCTTTGCTTGTAGACAAATTTTTCACGGGTAAAAATTTGTCACGGGTGTGGTAAATATTATTATCTATATTGTGTGTGTATATATGTATGTATATATATATATGTATATACATATGTATATATGTAGCTATATGTGTATGTATATATGTACATGTGTGCGTATTCGAATCATGTATCCAAGATACTACTTGTGACGACGTATTTTTTCACATGTTTAGACGATTCTTTTTAACAAATTGGCCATTTTAGGTACAACCGACTAAGTAGTATTATTCGGCACGTGTCAGGCGATATTTTGATTTATCTTGTATCCATAGACGGAGGGGGATAGGGATGAGAAAACATTATTTGTTTGAAACAGTGAGCAGAATTCAGAAGAAGAAAAATAGATAGGTACAAAGGAGAAATTATTTTGCAGCGTTACGCTTTTGAATAGACGTTGAGTCCGAATAAAGCAACGTTGAATGCTTTTTTTGCCTGGAGTGTCGAAAGCAAAGAGAATTTTGGCGAAAATTCAAGTACAGGCACTGCGTGGGGAATCACAGTACAAGGTTAACAATTGTGCCATCTGAAATGCCAAATATTCCTGGTACTTTTATCGTAAAGTAAACATTCGAAGATAGAAAAAATGATAAAAAAAAGAAAGAATAACGAAGAATAACAAAGGGAAGCTTTTCAGGGGGAAGGAATGAAGAGTTAACGCGGAGGAAGGGGAGGGGGGAGGGAAAGAGAACGAGAACGAGAACGAGAACTTACAAGATTCATAACGGAAGCTTTACAGACTTAACGATACCTCAGGTTTATTTCATACGAAAACAGTGGTTGGCCATCTCGGCCGAAAGCAAAGTGTTTCGAATTGAGGTGGAACAGTCGCATCTAATTCATAGACGCGCATCATCCTTGCCGTCATCGTCTTCGCGATTGTCCTTCCCGTTTCGATCAAAATGGCCAACCAATAGGCACTGAAACTATATTTCATATGTATCTTCTTGCGAAGTAAACGTGAATATTACTTAGTCGAATTTGTTGCATCGAGTCATGGACTCGGTCGTTATTATTGTAAAATACATGTATGTAATCGCATTTAATAGGTCGCCTGAAAACGTTCAAATCACGGGGACAAATCTAGGCCCGATAATTTTCTGCCGACTATCCTGCAACGGCGATATAGATAATTAGCGGACGTCGTTCTCGCGTCTGCAGTGCTGTCGAAGTTAGCGATCCCGATTAGATCTGGATGAATTTGTTCGATCCGTCTTGTGCACCGATTTGTCGTTCAAAACTGTCGCAACGGTGAGCAATATGGACGGACAAGTTGTCCGTTTGCGTCGGCAACACTGTGCAGCCGCGATTGCCGAGCATAGTCCGCGCTCGTATTAACCGAACATTCGATCGATTCGACCAGCGAGGCAATTAGGGCCGATCAAAATCCTATATTAAACGATAGCAGTGACAGCGATCGCCTCGGGTAATCAATCCAGGGCGCTGTGTTAAGGCACGGTCGCCGAGATTCGCAAGGGTGAAGCAAGAAGCAACGCGTCGCGTCGTGGAGAAATTAAATGGCCGGGATTATCATACCAAAACGATCTCATATCGATTTAATGAAATGCAATTTTTGATCGTGCGGTCGACCGGGGGTATAAAACCATAAATATGTACACACATAATATATATAATACGTACCTACATAGAATGCAAGAACTCCGGGTCAAGAAGCGGACATTGACATGTTCCCGAGAGCGACGAAATTCAATGCATGTACCTGTTTATAAAATCGTCGCCACCGATGCGACCGATGCGACCGACGCGACGCGGACAGAAGGCGGAGAGGCGTATTTATAAATTGATGTCGAGTGAATTACAGCGAGATCTGTCAGCCGCTTGCTCGCCTTTTAGGCCGCGTTTGCACTTGGTCGATCGCACAAAGCAAAGACATATTATTAATAGAATATTATATTATATTATATTATATTATATTATATTATATTATATTATATATTACCATCATCAATTATTAATTTTTATTGATTATTATTATTATTATTATTATTATTATTATTATTATCACATCGTCATCGTCATTATCATCATTTTTAAAAAACGTAAGGCTAGTAACTAGCGTCACTAACAATAAACACTAAGTGATTGTTAAAAACAAACGTAACGAAGATACGCGAGATCCTTATTATGAATGCGTTTAAGACGAATTGTTAATATTACGCAATACTCCACGCATAAATATGCGTACCGGTGCACCGCGTTATCATTGAGCTATGAAAGATATATCGAACTGATCGGAAGATCCGGAAGAGAGCTGGCATCGCGTGCAACCAAGCGACTCTTATCAAATCTTTATTCTTAATATCCGCAGTCGCTGCAGACGCTTCTATTTATCGAAAAGTAAGAAAACAAAACGCATCATAAATTAATATAGTAAAAAAGCTGCTGTGGTTATGTCGCATTATACGACACTCAAATTATTCGACCTTGTATAGTATATCGACTGAGAGACGAATTATAAGCGCGACGAGAACGTTCAAATTTCATTTGAGTGTAAATTTTATCCTCGGACTCCTTATGATAATAAACTTGTTTAATAAAATCCGTATCTTATTAATTCATCTTGTTCGTACAATGTTGTTTGTTCACACAAAATTGTTTTAAGTTTTTAATATCCTTCGCTCATGACACGTACATACATACTATATGTACATGTAGAACATATGTGTATACGTGCATCGTGGATAATACAATATATGACGCCGCACGATACTTCCACGTGTTGTAGCCTAAAGGCAAGAACGGGTACAGGTTTGTTCAAATAAACGATAACACGTGCAAGTACGTTTATGCCCAAGCGCATACAGAAGATCGTTAAGTATAATTTCTCTAAATAAATTTATTTTATCGCATAGATTTAATTATATTACGAGGACTATCGTTGACAATTTTTATCCTTCCTTTGATCATTGTGCTTTCTTAATCTCTTCTTAATAAAGAAATTGAGAAATTTTATTGGAAATTAAAAGAGTAATTATATACATATATGTTTTTGAATAACGAATAAACCATCGTGCTAGTAGGTTTTAATGTCCTATACATGCATTTTGCAATACTTGGAGTATTTGCAAATTTTACGTCTAATTTACTTTAACTCTTAGAGTACACTTTATTTATTGAATAGATTGGCTTTTATATTGGCAATAAACGGTATGGTACATCCAAATTCTAAGCTGTGTATTATTATTTTCAATATTTCACTGCGATAGTAATGTATGCATATAATCTAGCGGTTGGAGTATGCGGCGTAATAGCTACATATTGCGTTACTGGACAAGTAGGTACATGTGCATGTGTATGTGTATAATTTATAGGGACGTTAAATGGAACGAGTTTACGTGCAAGGAGGAATCCCCTGTCAAGCGTGTAGACGCGTTGTAACACTTGTGTGCCGTAATGAGACATAATCGCAGCTTTCGATGCCCACCACCCAATTACACATTTTTCAGTCACTTTGAGAAAATTTGTTCGATATTTAAAGGCGTCGATCCATGATCGATCGAATTTCCAAAACGCTTCTGTCCGATGCCCATTCTGATTCCTAAGCACGATCAATATCTACGTATAAGGCAAGCTATTCTATTATAAACGAATACATTAAAACGGATAAATATAGCATGTCCTCTAGTAGCAATATAGAAATTCTCCTAGAAAAATTAATTTGATTTTATGAATTGCTTACTCTGAATAATGATCGAACCAATCACGAACTTACGTACAAACGTACATACATACTCTTTCAGATTCTTTGGTTACATACAAAAATATAAAATGCAAAAGAGAAGAAAAAATAGTGAAAGGGAAAAGAGTAATGGAAACGGTTTAACAGTGAAAAAGGGTTTCGATGAACTTTCTACGAGTACAAATCAATCGTAAGTAGGGATTTCGTCCAGGTCAATACTATGTACAGTACTTAATATGACGAGTACAGTGCCTCTAATCGAGCAGTGACAGCCTATTGAAGATTCATTGGTTTGTGCTCGGTGATGACGGTGCTCTTAATTACTTCCTGCGAGTGTATTTAATATTCCGTCGAACGTGTCACGATATCACTGTTAACACGCTTGCATAAATAGGCCATAGAGGATGCGGTAGGAATTAGCTAACGATAAATCTTAAACGCCATCCATCTACTAATGGTGATAACCTTTGGGGCTGCGATGCATTACTACCCATAAAGTTACCGTTTGCAATATCGGTATATTTAAAAGAAAAGAAATAAACAGGGCAAACGAAAACTAGGAAAAGGTGCAACGAAATTTCAGATATTATTAGTCGCTCTATTGTAACTAGTCTAATCATAAGTAAGAATCTGTAGTACATAACTTGAATGCTGTCTGTCGGCATGTATCGCGTAAAGATTGGTAACGAGAATACGAGAATAGGATTACATACATGTGTCGCTGGTAGCACAGGCGATGCGTACTGCATGGTGAATCGATAGGAATGATCCACCTGATTATTTTCTTTCTCGTTAAAAATATATGACAACATACTGGAAAAAATGTTCAGCACTTTCAGGCGAGCGCCTATATTCGAATATGAGCAAGAAAAAAATCATTTTCATATCTATTCTCGCTTCTGACGTACTGTCCATACATACATGTAAGTATGTACATATATGAATATGAATATGTACCTTTATTTTGTCCGCGTTCTTCGTACATCGAAGATGAGAAGAGCTTGCACCTTGGAGCTTGGAGCTCGGAGTTTCAAGAAACATATTCGAGTGCATAGACGGCGGCGAGATTCATTTGGTTTATTAGGTAGTAAATATTAAGATACGTAATAACGAAGCGCGACGCGCGACGCATTCGAAGACTCCTTTTACGCAAAGACTGTTTCAAATTCGCGTTGTGTACGCGGGATTGTTTTTGTCCCTAATGTCGCACACGCGGGATTAGATAATAAAGCATATCAGAATCGGATGTATCAGGTATCGCGAAATAGGCGCACACGTAAAGCGTTCGAATCAAACGGCTGCTGTTGCGGGACACATTTTTCTCGTTCGACATAATCGAAACGCGTTTCCACGGCGAAGCTCAAGAATCTTCGTTCATATTTCATATGGTACCGAGAAAACATCGATCCGATACTGAATGCTCGTAACACGATTCGATTCGTTTTCGATCAGATGCGATAGATAACGACGCAGGGAGTGCATATTCGAGATGGCTTCTACGCTTATGATGTACATATGTATGTATGTACTCCTTTTGAGAGCCGACACTGGCTGACATTGTCGACACACCATAAACTCACTATCTCGAACAATTCGACACGACTGTATTATATGTACATATGCATATGTACACACATATACGTATTAGAAGTTGACGTTCTTTTGAATACCGCTACCGATACTACTGTACAAATACTTCAACGCGAAGCCATTTTTACACGCAAAAAAGGAACGAAAATAACAAATAAAAAGATGATTTGTAAACTGATAAGATCAGCGAAATGTCGATGCCATCCTTGTCGCGGCACGAGGTTCGAAACCCATATTTGCAATACACTAATAGCAATAGATGCTGTGTTTTTATACGCGTCATCCTTTCAATGCGTTTCGACGAAATTTAGCATGTGAAAAACGGAGCATCGGGCATCCGTCTAAAACACGGTTCGCTCTCGTCTTCGTCCACAATACAATATGTATTATACATATGTACATACACCGCCGACGAATTGCGAGACTCGAGGTAAAACACGCGATGGTGCAATCTATTTCCGCACTAACGGTCCTAAAGCCACGATGATAAAGTATTTTTGTGCGCGGGAATGCGTTTTAGGCGGGAGTCATTTTTCAATCCCTTTGCAATTATCGCGAAACCTGTGGTTACGAGTAACGAAGGCAATCGCGAACGCGGAACCCGACATTCGGTGACTTGAGCGTTATGCAACAACGATGCAATTTCGCGAGATGGATAGCAAGAACTTTCAAACGCATTAAACCCGACCATAATGTATTCCAATTTGTAATACTTTTTATTACCGATGTAGCTTGCGTAATTCCTCAAATAATTACAAGCTCGCGGTTTCCGATTAAGTTGAACGGTTAACGAGGGAATTATCGTTGAATCTTGAATCTATTCGTCGTCCACTCCCTCGCTCCTTTTCCCTATCTCACTTTTCATTAACACTTGCTATGCATAACTATGGGACAGCGTATAAATGAATCCCAATTTTATTTTATTTCGGCCTTTTATTCGGTATCCGTTAAGTGGTAAATTACGTGTTTCAATGCACCTTGCCATCGAATCTCATACTCGATACTTCGATTACATCATCGAAATTATTCCTCGTTAATCGATTGCAATAATTACGTGTGTCCTATCTGTTTAGTTTACGATCTTGTGATAGAAAAGTTATTTACGATTAGACATATGCGTACAGTTCTATTTGAACATTGACAAATATTTTTTATCGTCCAAATATCCTGATGGTTACTGGGACTCTATTACAATAGAAATGCGAGCAAATTTAGACAACTGGGACAATCGTTCCTCAAAAGTATCGATATATTTACTTACATACGATAGACTACATATGTATATGGCAAGTGAAACGATCGTATACCTACTGGCATAGATACCATAAACTTAAAAGTTTAAAGTTAAAAGTGCGCTTCACCATACATGCGAAAACTGTATCTATATTCCAGTGAACGTGGCGCGGTGATCGGCAGTGAAAATATACATAGTTGAAACATAGTTTATAAGATACATTTGAAAGAAATAGTATTCCGTACTATAAGAAAAACATAAATATTTAATGACAAATAAGAAATCTCAAGCTATCCATACGCTAGCCGACTATTGTATAAGCCTTTTGAGATCATTGTTATTATATACATATAAAAATCAGTATAAATGGTAGAACGTAGTTGATCGATCGATCGATCGACGATGACGGCGATGACGACGAAGACGACGATAACGACGATGACGACCACGACGACGATGATACACGAGATAATAATATATTAAATAGTCATATACGATTAACATTATTCAACATTATATTTTATTAATCATTGCGTACATATTATATGGATATAATAATGGTCAGTTATTATATGTATATGTATATATACGTATACGCCAATTCCAAAATATATACATAGATATACCTATGTAAGTATTGTGTTACACAGAATATATGTTATTATGAATCCTTTTGCATTATTGTTTTTCTCCATTTTGCACCTCTCACTCGCCGAAAAATTTTACTGAAATAATTTTTGAGACATAGCATTGATGGCTTACGAAAAAATATCTCTACGCACATATGCACTTACGTAATATTACTTACTTGAGAATGGTAACCTTTTCAAACATGGATTATTCTATAAGAGAATAATGAACGAAGTACATATTGGTGATTAAAGTCACTGGTTTCCATTTCGTAAATATATGTACTTATATGTATATATCGTCACGGCCGAAGGGAATTTGTACACGTTTGTTCAAACATGGACAATGTAATACGTACTGCATACAAATGTTAACTTGAAAACAAACATAATCGAAAGTATATAATTAAACACAATTTCAACATCACCTGCTTACTGTACAAGTGCAGTAAAAATACTTCTACAATTTGGTTTATCAGAAGATACGATAAACTATCTTCTCAAGACAAAATTATCTTCACAGACAGAGGTGTTGCACATTGATAAAATTTGTTTCGAACCCCTCGGCGTTATACATATGCATACGATAATATGTACATATGTATATGTATACTACATATGTATATTGAAATGTTGTCTTTCATGGATTCAAACTTGGGTATACATAAAGATGCATATGTGACGTGTACATCAGCGCTGCCAACCCTACGAATTATGTACTTTGTGTACGGATCAATGGACTTCAGATCTTTGTAAATTATAAAACATACCACCGCAAGAACCATAGAATAACGGTACCCACTTTATCCGAGGGCATCGACGAGTGGCCGTCAATAACTGCAGGCACAGATTTAGCACGTGGAAGTTTTGTTTATGTCCACTGTTTCATCTCGTTGGACAGACTATAGTACATACTGTAATCTTATCTGCGTTGTATCGGTAACGCAGGGAGTGACATCTCTGTAGTAACAGGCCTTTCGCCAAATTTGAGGTCTTCACTTTCGGATCGTCAACCAATTCTTTTCGCAAACATTGATTTCACGTAAAATGGAGCCACGTGCCGAATTTCAATCACATCGGGTTTGACCGATTTACAGCCCATTACAGTTTATTAAAATTACAATTTGTTGCAAATAAATCGATGATCCCAGCTAGCCATCTGTCTATATATGGATTACAGATTGGCGCCAGTGCCTGTCACACTGGCGCGGAATCGGTTTCCATCTGTGTCCGCATTTGGCGTCCTCTTCGAAAACAGATTCTGTAAACCGAACTTATTTGCCATATTGGAAGCATATCTGGCAACTTCAGCCATTTAAATTTGATATGTATCTGCTGCATTTCTGCTATCGCCGACTCTTCTTCCCCTTCTATCCCCAATCTACTGCCAGAGCGGGGTTTAACAGATTCTGCATCCAATCTGTCGCTATTCTGTTTATCCATCTTGCTAGCAGAATCTGCTCTGACAGGTTTGGCTGACTGGGATGCAGGTTCCCACTGTAATATTCCAGGGTTAAATAAATAATATCATTTGTATAATTTTATTCAACACAATTTCATTAAAGCTTTTGGCTTTATGATTTACGCGTATAAAGATGATCCGTAGATCTCTGGATTCTTCAAAGGGGAACCTACCGAATTCTGCAGAATATACATATTGTATGTTCTTCTCTACGGATATTCGATAATCTGAGTTGGCAGCGCTGCGTACTGTATACATATATGTAAGTATACATATGTATGGATATATGAAGCGTGAATTCTGACGTAGCTAGACGACACGACATACCACGGCACACCACGGACGACGCACCACGGACGACACGCGATACGTGACTAAATCGGCAGTAGAATATGGTTTAAACGTTCCCTTTACACATTGCCGTGATTGCTTTCATCGATACAGTGCAGAAATGCGTCGGTACGATAGCGATGTTAGTGCAGTGTACGAAAACACCTCGTATCGCGAAGTGCTGTTCGTGTAAGGTTATGCCACGGTAGAAAAACCTTTCAATATTTCTCGAATAAAATTGTAAGGGGAAGGAATTTGTGTCAATGCAAATAACAATTGGCACGGATACGGATCTTTCGAGTCATGGTCGATGAGGGAGTGGTTCCAAATGTATCGACCTACGAATATCATATCGTAAACGCGGAAAATGCCCAAAACACATCTAGACAAAGCCAGATGAAAGGAATAATGTCTTCCAATACGAGATTGATTAGCAGGAGCGACTGGGTTACAGTCGGCATCTTGTGTTACGTGAATCTTATTAATTATATGGACCGTTTTACGGTTGCTGGTGAGTACAAATTGTATTCTTGGAATGTTTTTAATTGGAATAGCTAACATAGAAATTCGTATATTTCTAAACGCTGTATAAGGCAAAGTTAATTCGCATTTCTAAAACTTTCTGTTGCATTATTGCAGGAGTACTAACGGACATAAGAAAAGACATTCCCATGTCTAACGATGAATCTGGTTTGCTTCAAACCGCATTTATTTTAAGCTACATGATATTTGCCCCGTTGTTTGGGTATTTAGGTGATCGTTATAGCAGGAAAATTATTATGAGCAGCGGTGTATTTTTATGGTGTTTAACAACATTCGTGGGCTCGTATATGAAGGTAACGTTGGAAAGTTTGGAATGGAGCGTTAAAAGAACATTGCTGACCTTAAACCCATTAAATATTTTTATATAATATAATATCCGATGCAATTCTGTTTCAGTCTTATGGGTGGTTCCTCCTATTTAGAGCACTGGTGGGAATAGGCGAAGCCAGTTATTCCACTATTGCCCCCACGATAATAAGCGATTTATTTGTCAAAGATGTACGTTCAAAAATGCTTGCCATGTTCTACTTTGCGATACCAGTTGGAAGGTAAACTTAAGTTTCACCGATGTTAATGCTGTACGAGCTATCATTTTTATTATTGCAGGAAATGCTTTACTTTTACTTAAGTTTACAGCTATATTGAATTTTCAGTGGTTTAGGATACATCACAGGTGGAGAGGCAGCGAAAGCCACAGGCGCGTGGCAGTGGGGTCTACGTATCACCCCAATTTTAGGAGTATTAGCAATTATTTTATTACTTGCTGTGATGAGAGACCCTATTAGAGGTCAAAGCGAAGGTGGGGTTCACTTGACCACCACAGCATGGTCAGACGACGTTAAAACGTTATTAAAAAAGTAAATATCATAGTAGATATGTAGAGAGTAAACAGATCCAATAGTATTTTATATACTACTACATGTTATATACTTTCTAGTCAAAGTTTTATGCTTTCCACCGCTGGATTCACGTGCGTAGCATTCGTTACTGGCGCGTTAGCTTGGTGGGCTCCAACATTTTTGCAATTAGGATTGGCCTTGCAGTCCAATGGACAAACGGTTGATCCAGGCGAGTATGTACATCGTTTGCTCCTCATTAGACTAAGTTACTTATAACGCAACAACGTCTGATCTCCACTTGTTTGAAATATTTCAGTGTAGCGTACAAATTTGGGTTAATAGGAATGGCATCTGGTTTAATAGGAGTACCATTGGGTTCCTTCTTAGCTCAAAAGTTACGGGTTCGTTGGCAGCAAGCTGATCCGCTTATATGTGCTGTGGGACTTTTAATTAGCGTACCATTATTGTTCTTTGCAACTCTAACTGCAAACACAAACTCTGCTTTATGTTATACATTAGTGTTCTTTGGGCAGCTATCGTTGAACTTAAATTGGTCCATTGTAGCGGATATATTATTGGTAAATTTCATTTAGACTTTCTACCTTTCGTGCTTCAAAGCGATGATGCATTTTTACATCTTACTTCTTTTGACACGTTACAGTACGTTGTGATCCCGACAAGGAGATCCACGGCTGAAGCTTTCCAGATACTCATTGCACACGCGTTAGGAGACGCAGGAAGCCCATATCTTATTGGTTTGGTAAATATACTCAACTATTCCCCCAAATTTCGGCGCATCGTTTGCACACGATCGCCATATTTCACGCCATTTCTGAAACTAAAATTCTATGCTGTTTAATTGTTCGTATTAATTCCGCTGCCTTATTCTTCACAATTTTTGAATCGTTGATAGTTGACAAATATCTTGAACCTTTCCAGTTATCAGAATCACTGAAGAAAGTTCTGCTGCCAGATATAAACATAGATGGCCACTACACCCCGGTGACAGGCGATGCTAACGATGTCCTTGCCGAATTTCGTAGTCTGCAATACGCGATGTTTCTAACGATGTTTGTGGAGGTTATAGGAAGTTTATTTTTCTTCCTCACAGCATTGCATATACAGAAGGACAAAGCATTAGTCGATCTTGTAATCGCAGGTAAGTGAAACAGCGTACGCGTAATTAAACACGATGAAAAATCTGCCTTTGCATCTTATTTGCATGTCCGTATGGAAATTGCTACTAATCAGCTTAACGTTTTGTGTATATGTACAAGTACACACGTTGCTACAAGTATTAGCATTTTTCTTTTATTTCTTTTACAAGTTTTTTATTGTCTTGTACTGTATTGGGAGCACTTTTTGCAAGAATAACCTTAATAACTGTACCTCTAATTAAAATACAAGAAATCATCGCTCGCAGCGTATTAGCCGCAAGATGTGGTAATTATTCACAAAATATCGTTCATTATTTATATTCTGAGAGGAAAACGTTGCACAGTGGTAGATGTTAGGTTTATTACGAGCTGTCACTAACACGTGTTTTAATCTCTTAGATTACGAATAAACCCGAACATTAAACAATCATTTAAACGTGATTAAAATGTAATTATTTTTATACAGTGCATGAATTGTTCTCAAGATTGGAGTTAAAGGGACACATTTCTAGACGAAAAGTAAGGAAATGTTACAACCTATTTCTTTTTAACTCGTTAAGCGCTTGCTTCCCCTTCATAAACGCGATACAATCAGAAAACTTATTGCATACTTTACCCACGCAGTTTTGACGGAAGAGTGAAATGCCATGAATTAGCCATCTCGTTTAGGAAATAAGAGGATATTACGCTATTAATACACGACTTGTTTAATTATTAACTTGTTTAATGTTGACAGTGTCGCAGTTTAAACGTTACAACCGGAAAATGATAGGATATTAATAATCTTTTTCGCGAAATCGCGAGACTTTTCGTTTCGAGTGACAGCCTTGTTAAATTACTGTTAAAAACAGCACATTTTCCTCTTTAATCGAAAGATGTTCCATACAAAAAAATTGTTACTCCCCCATAGCACTTACTGTATTAAAAAACATGGGTACTATCTGCTAACGATACATAAAGAAATATGAAAGAAATTTAGCTAAATCTAAAATCTCTCGTATAATACAAGAAGGGTAGGCTGTTTAAAATTTTAAGCTTCGTTCATAATCGGTCTCTATCTCTTTTACGATATTAATTAGTTACATGTATTTGTGCATATTTAAATACAATTCGACTGATAAAGGTTAAACGATGCCCGCGAACAGTAAGCCTTGTATTATACTAATATACATTATGTTAGATCGATTAAAGTTTCTATGCTGTGTACTATTTGGTATATACAAGTTACTTATATGGCCTAACGTGGTATCTGTACAAAATTAATTTTGTGTAACATGCATACATATTTCTTGCAGACAAGTATATAGATTCTAAGAATAATGGGCAAGCTGAATCAACGCATTTATAAATCACATCACTGGGCCTTCCTTGATAGTGTGCTGTAAACCTGGTACAGAATTTATTTTCACGATTTCATATGTTTTCATTTGATACGATAATCAGTTTAATATCTTTGGGAGTTACTAAAATATTCGGCGCCAAAAATTTACGGGATAACCAGATTTCATTTGCTACACCTGAATGATACAATAGAAAATAATATTAATATATTTGTAGTTAATTATACATATGTATTATGCTATTAGTTAAAGAGTGGCGTAAGTGGTTTAACGAGAATATGATCTATTTATAATATTTTTAGCGATTATTTCTTCTACATTAACATGCACCGTTGACGAATTTGAAAAAATGATCAAAAATTCTAATGATTAAATTGATTATCGGATTAATATATTTTTTGTTCATTTATATTTATCTTTACTAAATCATAGTTCTGCTATTTCTTTCAATCATTCTGTTTCAATTATGAGGACTCCACTCAGTCTACTCATTTGTATTTTGGTTCTGTTTTCTGTTTTTTTATTCCAACTGAAATACGGAGCGCAAGAGTTTCAGCGGTAATGTTTTTGTTTCGCTAAGGGTGGAATTATCTGCAAGATTAATATTGTATTATGGGTGTCAAGTGAAAACTGATGAAGCTTGCCTACTGAAAGAAAGGTTTACCAACGATATATTGCACAAACCTAATCCGTATAAATGTGCTTTATTACTTTTGCATGATAAACAGTTTTGCATGCAAGGTGCTATAGGCAATAATATCTGTTTATGATAACGATATCACGATAACGATAACGCAATCGGAACCACTAACATCTACTACCATTATACTCCTTCTAGTAGTGTATACCATTGGTTTATTGCATTTTTGCAAGAAAATTTTGTAGCACATTAAATAGTAGCTCGAAGTATAATAGGTACCCCAATCGTTGTTGCAAGGCAGCGACCAATTGTCAGTCGTCTTTGCGCAAAATTTCTACTAGCGTTTGACATTCGAACGAATTAACAATTCGCACTATGCCCGTCCTAACGACAGTACTTATTAGTATAATGAACGCTGTTTCGCAGATTCAAACTTTATAAAAACAAAGAGTAATATTATTCTCGATTTTAAAGGGAGGAGTACTACTTTATCTTGTACCACGTGGAATAAGCGAAATTTACTAATAGATATTCTTAAACGTACTTTGTTTTAGGTGCGACCAATTCCGAGTCTATGTGCATATGTAACGACGAAATTGAAAACGAGGTGCAAGACGAAGTGCCCAAATCATGATGGAAAGTATTTTCAATATTTTCTCATTATTGCTTATGAATAAATTATGCAAGAAAACATGGACCGCAGTTATCTCCGGACTTAGATTAATTAGGCGGTTCGTTCGATTTGAAGTGAATAATTATTGTATCAATAATGAAAGACTGGCGCAACGAGAAAGTGTTCTGGATACAAAACATTACAATTGAAAGAAGTTGTGAGAATCCCATTTGTTTGTAATTATCGTCGCAGAGGTGGTTCTGTTACTGATGTACAGAACAATCACAATTGACGAGGTATACATATAGGGTGGCCCGGAACCCGCGCAGTATTTTGAAAAAGTGGATAGGTGATTCTGAACAACTTTTTCCTTGACCAAAATATTGTTTGAAGCTTCGTTTTTGAGTTATTAACGAAAAACCCTGGCGATTGAGAGCGAAGGAAAAAAAATAAAAAAATAAATTGTGATCGATGAATTAACGAAGAATTACACACTATTTTTAATGTAAGACGATTGTAATATTTGGTGTACGTTGCCCCTCGATGCACCCGATCACGGCCGCGCGCAATTGTGACTGAGCTCGCGCTATGTGGACGCTCTTATTGGCCAGTGTTTTTCGTTAATAACTCAAAAACGGAGCTTCAAACAATAGTTTGGACAAGGAAAAAGTTGTTCAGAATCACCTATCCACTTTTTCAAAATACTGCGCGGGGGTTCCGGGCCACGCTGTATATTTAACTAGATTAAAGATTATTTAACACCGCGTATGTAATATAGTAAGCAATTTTACAGATTATATTTTTATAGTGAGTTTCTTCTGACAGAAAATATGTTAGTCCTGTGTGATGTATGAAATTAAATATTTATCAGATGTGTCTTGTGAAAAACTAGAAACTTTTGTGTCAAACACTTTGGTACTTACAACGAAATAATAATTAATCATTCTCGTACTTTTACGACGAACGTGCCTTCTGCGACAAAATAACGGTACAATTTTGGTTTCTCTAAATAGTTTGACATAGGTAAATGCGTGCCCAGAATGTAGAATAAGATATTTAGTTAGTACGTATGTTTTTTCTTTTCTTGGCTCGCATATGACAAAAGTGTGTTACATACAAAAACAAAATACTAAAAAAAATGATATATTTAAATAAATTTTTTACATAAAATATAAAAAAAAGCAGGGTATTATAACTCTGTAATGGAAAAAGAAAATAAAAATAAAGCTGGATTTCCTTTTGTATAAAGATAATTAATGTTCATTATCACTTGCATGTGAAATCTCACGCATATAATACTTCTTTCTAAAAAATTTTCTCCAAATAGTACAAGTTTTTCATTATTTTTAATTCTTATTTTTCTCATATTTTCGTATGTTACATTAATTTATAAATCCTGTCCAATTATTGTGTAAGAAATTAAAATAATTTGATTAGTTCGTGTAGATTATCTTCGAATAATAATGCATCTCTGCAGTTTTTGATTTAACAATGGTATGGGTACACAGGCAGAATTACTTTACAAACATTTGTATCGCTTTTCCTCGAAATAACCCTATCTCGAGAAGAAAATAAATGCTGTTGACAGTGTTAATATTTAGCAAAGATAAGTTTGTTCATCGGAATCCTTGCTCCAGTTGATGTAAAATATGCGCAAATAGTGTTTGGATCTAACCGCCTTAGTCTGTGCGCCTTAGAAAGTCTTCCGAATTCAGCTGTGACAATTGTAAAGCAGAAACGACAATAGTCGTGAAATTGATCGGGGCGGGAAGGTAACACGCGAGCCCTAGTGCATTGTACTAGACCCTAATGGCCTGTTGCATAGTTTCAATCTCGGGATCAATCCGACATCGAGGATCGACGACGCGCTAGAAAATTTGTAGGCACGATTAAACCTGTACGATCATATTCGATCAGGTATTCGTATTGGTTTCGCGAGCGAAGTCTGTTTGGACACTAGGTGCTTTAAATATATTCTTGGAAATGCAATGCAGTTCGGTATTACTTGTGGATAACTCGTATTAGTGCATTAGGGGAGGGGTGCGAGAGAAGCTGATTGACAGATTGCGTTTCATAACCGGCTGGAATACTCGGCCAATCTAGATCGGCAATTTTCAAATTTTGCCGACGGCTGACAGTTTCAGTGGAAATTACTTATCAGCAACGAAAGGATCGTGGCGATTTGATCGTTTCACCGGCTTCACAGGAAATACCGCGAAATTGCCCATAGCCGTCAGTGGAAGCGTCGCGATTATTATAGATCTTTCTGATTGTGAGAAAATTGTTGGGCATGGTGGAAATTCAAGATTATTTTGCGCACGCTGTATCTTCCAGGTAAGATGTTCGTTCCTTTTCATGCTATTCTTCGTTGAAAATCGTAAGGGAAGCAATGGTGGATCGATTAATAGGGTCGGTCAATGTAATTATACAATTATAACAAATGTTTCTTAATTCTTTATGTTGGATTTATAGGTTTACAAAGCTGAAGTAATTAAGAAGCACTGGCAATGGACATTTTATACATATGTACAGTAAACGGAAGATTTTTAGAATTATCGTGCAATTATTCGTAAAATATAAAATGACCCACTTACAATTAGCTGAGCGTAGCGAAGTGGAGAATTTTCAACCGAATAATTCGTGCGTGAAGTATTGCCGCAGGTGATAGCGTGGCATGATTTTTATGACAATTTTGTATGCTTAAAGATCAGTTGTATTTTTCCTTTTTTTTTGGCGTATTGGCTTGGAGATATATGAAGAAGTTGAAGATTCAAAATGTTCATGGTAATGTATGCTGTGTAGAACATGGCGGTAAACACTGTTATCCATTCCAAGAATTGCAAAGTATTAAACGAAGAAAAAAATTGCTAAACTATTACAGCAATGCAATATATTTGTGGACTATACCTCTATGGAAATAACATGCCGCTCAATGTTTAAGTTCCATTATATATATTTGAGAAAAATTAAACAATTTAATAGTTTAGAAAAGTTCTAAGCACATTTTCCCAGTAATTCGTGATCCTATAAGGTTGTTGATATTGTTGAAAATTACCGAAGATACAACAGTTTACGCTGACGAGCTATCATATTTACTATACCCTGTGAACCCATGCAACTCGAAACTAGTTTAATATTTAAATCATAAAGGTTTTTTATAAAAGTATTTTTGGTGCTTTGAAAATATCGTCTGTTAGGGCATCGCAAATGCTATAGCCATCTCGCGGTAGACAGATTGCACTAGTCTTAGATATTTATAGAGTCCTACTGTTAAACATAGAGCCTTAACTTTCGAATCAACAAAAATCCTTCTCACAAACATTGCTTTTATGTAAAATGAAGCCTCAGCTGAACTTTATGCATCAAATATGCGCCATCGTATTTAATATCACTTTTCAGTGTAGATAAGGTAGAGGCACGTGTAGTTTCCAGCACTTATTCATTGATGGCATCACTATGAACGAAAATAATTACTAATTTTGCCTATTCATGAAAGATTCAAAACGTTTACCGTAATCCGTTTATAATACTATAAAATGTCGCGCTGTCAATAAAACTATTGCAAATGTAT
This sequence comes from Nomada fabriciana, assembly GCA_907165295.1. NCBI lineage: Eukaryota > Metazoa > Arthropoda > Insecta > Hymenoptera > Apidae > Nomada > Nomada fabriciana. The sequence goes on along the minus strand of OU015690.1, from coordinate 9,813,607 downwards.
AGCTGGAAGCGGCAGCTCTAATTAGAGCCCTTGTTGACTGATAATAAACATCTAGAAGCCGAGGCAATAGCATTTGTTTAAGACGCTAAATATGTGTGCTTAGTACAACTTGTCCACCGTGATAGTTGCCATAAGTGGACGATATTTTCGAAAACTACAAAAATACTATTGCAGGAATAATTGACGTAATCTTCCGATTTAAATATCTTAGTGGGCCTCCTAACTTTCGTGCCATAACAGGTTGTATGGGGTTTTAGGGTAAGCTAGTTTAGTGTCACATGCGTTCACCGGGTGCATTGCCTGTGCGGTAGATTCCTATAGTCGAATTGTGTATGTTTGGCTTTCACCTGCCGAATAATGTCACACGATATAAAGGGAAGTCACCACTTTTTTTTATGAGCCGAAGTAAAATATAACCCTTTCTAAAATGGATAACATTAATGAAATGGGCAATGCTAAAAACACGCAGGTTATAAGCCGATAAAAGCGCTGCGATATTTAGCTTCCAACGTATGCATTTGCTGGCACCAATTATCATTTTTAATGGACATGCCACGGACATGAAAATTCTCCTAAATTTAAATGCAAAACGTACCGTTCCATAAAAGGTCAACCGATCGCGTCGCACTTAAACTTTTGCTTTAGCCGACTGTTCCACCGTGACGCGGAATCCCCAAGATTCCAGCTCATTACCTTTAGAAAAGGAGGTAAAACTCGTCCCCTATAAATCGAAAGTCCTCGTGCGAAAATTCCCCTGCAAATTGTCTTTCGCGTTTACCGTGGGTAATCGTTAATTCGATTTCAGTGACTGTCTCGTTTAGGAACGACGAATTCATGCAGAAAATGCCACCTCGATGTTTACTCTTCTACATTCTCAAGATTTATTTTCCTACAAGCGGGAGAGTTTTATCGTCGTTCAAGTGGTACAGTATGTTGAGTTCGGAGGCGATCCACGATTTGCGAGGACAACTCGGCATCCTGTAGAAACTGATATTGCAATACATTTGGGTCTGCCCTGCTCTTGCTGCAACTCGTCCGCTAGGTCGCCCCATTATCTCAAACTATGAGTAATCATTGTTTTCCCTACTGCGAAGCGACCCTGCGGGCGATTGTCACTGCGATAGTTGCCCTTAATTCTAAAATAACCCTCGCTGCGCCTCTCCGAGCAGGAAGACGCTTGGTCGATCTGTTTTTTCCTATCGTCTGGCTTAAAGTGGCTGTCTACTATCTCGTTTAAACCTTATTCTCCGCTGCTCAACATTCACGTAGACGGTGAACCATTTTTAGGTCGACGCTGCTCGAGGGCCTTTTCACGCACAATATCAGTCGTTCTCTCGTTTGCTCTCGCCTTCATTTATCTTGTGAAACTTTAAGCGACGCGTGGCGTACCACCGTACACTTTCCCTTTTTCCTTCCATTCTTTGCGTGTCGCCCTAAGAGAGGCGATGGGCCGCGCCACAACTCTGGCTATACTACTGATACTGTCTTGCGCGTGGCGAAACGCAGTTCCCTTTACACTTTACAGGTAAAACCTACGAGGTTCATCAATTAGGGAAGAAAATTACGGTGGCGACTAAAATAGTTTAAATGATGAAATTTGTCCAGGTACGACATACCCAAATATACACGCACCTACATATACCATGGTCTCAGCTCGCGCAAGATACTTTCCAGAAATTTAAGTAGTTTCCCCAGTGTATCGTATCGATCGCTTAATTTATTCGTTTTTCTCCCAATTAGAAGTTTCCATGTTATCTAATATTCCGATACCCAAAGCGTACGAAGCCATTTACATTGCAATTGTGTTTCAACTGCAAATTCCCCTACGAACTTCCACCCTGTTAGACGGTTCTCAGTTTAAACAGTTTACCGTAGCAATGAAGTTGCAAAGTTTTTTCTAAAAGGTCTCACTGCTGACCGATAGAGTTATCAACTTCTTTCCGAATGGCTGCTGAGGAAGGCTGCCGTTGATTTCGAAGCAGCGCGACGAGGTGCAAAGAGAATTGGCTCTTGACATGCCAATAACGGCGGCCATCTCACAGTTGATCACGCCACTCGGCACTGTTCTCACCTCTGCTGGCTTACAATAAAACCAGACTTATGGCCGGTTATAAATTTCGTGCCGATCGTCCGATATACGATTTCTTGCGCGTCGTTTTACCTTTCTTGAGAAATATTGGGCCATCGTTGAAACAATAGAACTAGGGAACTATACTATAGAAATAGAAGGTCTGTTCGTCGTCAGTGTAGGGAAACCTATTGCTAGAAACGCTTCTTCTTATCGTAATGGAAAATCGAATTTCGTAATGTGTATCTATTCGGCGTTGGATTTATTGGAGCACTATTTCTTACTCACAATCGTAATAATTATTCGAGCATGGATCTTTGCGATGTTCTGCACTGTACTGCCAAAGAAAATACCTTCGACCGCATCGTGCGACTTATCTGCACTTGTTTTTTTAATGCACAGCTGACCTTTATTTTGTCACTGGTAAGAAATATTTTTCTAGTAGTCCAGATCAATTGTGCGGTTCGAAATATTTGATGCGCTGGCGTTGATCAATGACTCGGTCAGTATTGTTCGGAGTAGCGCAAGTCAATAAATGTGGGCACGCGGATCGGTTAGGGTACCCCGGATATACCTAGAATAGCCGGGGAAATTTGAGTTGTCGACCCGAGGGTTACGCGTAATATTTTTTATTGGAAATGCCTGTTGAACGCGAGATCGCAGTTTTATGAATTCACGACGAGACGCATCCTCGATAGATTAGAAAATATTGTAGAAACGAATAAACTAAACTTGATACATATTATTCAATTTCTTTTGTCGTAACAAGAAATCAGTGCTCGGCAGTTTTCTTTTTTTCACGTGCCAATCCGGCTGACCGTGACAGAAGTATTTCTCACGCAAATCGCACGACTTTGCTGTGATTTTGATTTCGATCTTCTCCCCCTTGTCGGTTTATACGACTGTATTGGATTTAGTAGATTCCAGATTTATCTCTCCCCGATGCAATGTTTATCGGCACTGCGAATGTGAAAAGTAGTCAAATATGCAGAAAATGAGAGTTCGGCGACTTTCTGATATCTCAAAAGGCTTACGTTCACGAAACGAAGGACGACCGAGTAAAAAGATCGCGTACATTCGATGGCCAAAAGAACACTAATATGACGTTCCTTTGATAATTAACAGGGTATCAGTATTGACGTTATTACCGAATGCAAATTTGTTCAGATTCCCCCAAGTCCGTGAAACATTTAAAAAACAAAATATAGCGATGAGTCGGATTAAAAAATTCTAACAGCATTGCAACTATTATTTATAGTATGTGTATGCGTATGTATATGTATATGTATATGTATAATATATTTTAACAGATTCAGTTTTTGAGAGGGAACTTTTTATGCTTGTATTTCTGTGGGCTGTATCGCGAAGTCTGTTTCGAATTAACCCTCCAGACTCTAGATTCTAGACTGTAGACTCTAGAGTCTCGTGTATAAAGCTTTGAGTAAGCAGTGGCTAAGGCGTGACTTCTTCAGGGTTATCGTCGATCGCCAGCCGGATCATCTTAAACTTTTGCTGTTTGCCACGCAACCCCTCTAAATATGTTAATAACCCTGCCTGACCGGTGCTTTGTATTCTACGAGCTTACATTAAATCTGAAACAAGCAGAACGAATGTACAAAGTGGCTAGTGCAACGCGTTACAAGCTTATCATTTTAAAAATTTAGAATGATCGGGGCGAGACTCGTTTCATCGTATGCTTCTCGGTGTATTGGTATCTCTTGACCCGAGTGCATTACTTATTTCATCTTGTGTCGTCAACAATTTTGTTTGAAAAATTTTCACCATTTTTTTCTTCTGAAAATCCTCGTTGGAACAAATCCTGTACTTTCGCTGAAGCAGGGGACATCTGTTGTTTGTATAAAAGTTGGCGCACAGTGCGGGGGTAAATATTCCAGTCACTTATTCCGTAAGTCATGAGTCATGACGTATACTTACGCGCAAATGTATGTATAAGAAAAGAAAAAAGAAGAAATCTATGGAAAAGTATATCCGAGATTATTTCTTCACCGTGAAAGATACCATATATCGGTCGGAATCCTTGACGCGCTTGTTGTTCAGCGTCCAAGCGCCCTTAGAGGAATTAATCCGCGGCTTTTTCGTTGGCGATGGCGATAATTCATCGTGTCAGGGGGATTTTTCGAACGGGAGATAGAGCAAGAAAATGGACTAAAAAAAGAATCGTCCGTGAGGAGAGTACGAGAGTTTTCACGTCCTTTGCAAAATCGATGGCTGAATCGCTCTATAAATTTTACAGTCGCGACAACTTTCGCGCTTTTTTCACGTGTATTTGTTAAAAGAAACAGCGACGAAGGAAGCGAGTTAGAACCGAAAATTTCACGGATCGCGGAATGCATTCGTTACCGGCAGATCGCCTTTTCTTTTTCACATTCAATATTTATACATTGGCTGCCAAACACGAGCGACCCGCGGTCCTTTTTTTAGCCACCAATTCGGTTTGCAATATTCAACACTTATTGTACCACGGCCAATCCCGCTCTGCTGTTTCATTCGTTAAGTGTTCGCCCGTCATCTAGATTCTCTTGGCCACTTAAACTCGCATATCCAAACACAGTGCCGCAAATTTACATTTCCCGCCTTCTTCGATAAACTACCCTCCACGCAACCCTTCGATGCTTGCACTATTCTTCTTTTTGCCGTGCAAACTATAACACGAGCATCCTTCGTTAGCGCAAGACAAAGGGTTAACAGAGTCTCCAGTGCTGGCCGATTGTTTCGGTTCTAGATATCTGCGAAGCGGTGTCGATAGTGGGGGCGCAACGGTGACAGAGGAGGAACTGTCACGGGCGGAATCAATTGTCGATAGAAAAACACAAGCTTTGGTGTAGGAAGCTTTCGGGGCCTCGGCTGGAACGTAGCGAAGGATATTGTTTGCGAGGAATGGGGGCGGGAGGAAATATAAACGGCACACACTTCCTTGGAGATTTGAAAAATATTGCCATGGAGAAGAATGGTCCGCGCCGATGAAGCGGACCAGACCTTTTCCCGCATTCCTATAACTGGAACGCCGTGTTAATACGAATGAAAAGGAAAAGGCCAAGGGGGAGCGTGCATAGTTAAGTGAAAGACAAGAAATAACGCGCGGGGAAAAAATGGGATACGGAAAGCGACGAAAGGTTGCGACGTACGTATGTGTATACATGTACATATGTACGTTGTATACGGTGGAAGCACCTAACATGACCCCGAATAACTTCTAAATTATGCGGCTGATAAAAGATTGTTAAATACAGAAGTTTCAGGGTATCGGGGGTGACATCGTGTGGTGTGCATGACTTTTTTCATAAGTGGGGCCACTTACAATTGTGAGATTTGAAGGTCAGCTTTGCTTTTTTAAATAAAACGCCCTATCTTTTTGCAGCAGTCAGAAGGAGATCTAATAATTGACCAGATATTAACGAAAGTTTGAACTGCATAAAATCGCGTCGAAAGATTGATGTCGCAGAGTGATATAAATTTACTGTTACTCGTGAACAGCATAGAAAAGAATACGGATAGAGGGGCGCGAAATGTGATAAGGGGGTATGAAAAAAGAGGTCCCGACGAGATTTATCGTTTGTCATTGTAGTATTTGTAATAGTAAATTATATTCCAAGTTTCGCATTTCGTGTTTCGTTCCGACGATGGGTCGGAACGATGTGCGTTCCGACAATAAATCCAACGCCGATTTTATTCGTTCATCTCATCGCGAGGCGCAAAATCCGTGTCCTCTTGAACGCGTCGTTAAAAGTTTCGAGCGTGCTTTCATTGACTAAACGCGTATTAACCGAACCAGAAATGCCGGGCAATTAGATTCGCAGGAAAAAAAAGAACGGAGAAGCAAGTCTAGTGGCAGGAAAACGCGTGGGAGTGACCTACGCAAAATAAGCGCACAAAAAGGGCAAGGGGGCAGAAAGGGGGCAGAAAGGGGGCAGAAAGGGGGTTAAAAGGAGTCAAAGGGGGTCAAGGGGGTTGAAAGGGAAAAAAGGAAGAAAGGAAAAAGGAAAAGGAAAGTAGGAGGAAGAGTCGGAAGAAGGAGGTAGAGCAAAGAGCAGCACGGAGGAAGCTCGTAGGATGAAAGTGAGTTGAACGCAACCGGAGGATAGATAGGGACGCACAGAACGTGGTTGGAGAGGAGAGGAGAGGACGACGGTGGCGCATGCTCCTCCTCGTCGTGCACGCATCGCAGGCCAAGCAGTTGCCGTCGTCGGCCCCAGGTACGCGCGAGAATCCATACCGCCGCCGTGTATCGTCTTCTACGTGTCCTCCGTGGCCTGCGTGCCCCGCGTATCCTGCGTTCGCTCACAGGGCACAGCTTGCCGAGTGTCGAGGAGAGCGTCGCGACGCAGCCTCCTCGGGACTTCCGCGCCGCTGCTTCCGAGGACCCTCTTCCACGGATCGGAGCACGTGACGCTGCTAGTCGCGTGTCACTGCTCGCCGGTAGACCATCGAAATTCTCTGAAACGTTCGTTTCGAGGCGAACTCGTCTACCGAGCTGCGAGAACTAATGTGGACCGTGTGCGTGTTCCATGGAACGGTACGCATCGTGCATACCTGTATGTGAAAAATTCGACCGGGTTGGAGCTCTGTTCGGAAGGGCAGCTGGAATCATTATAGTTCGAGATGTTTGTAATTATTGGTAAGACGCAGGGGCGATTATGGAGTACAAGCGTTGTCGGGAAGTTTGTTGGAGCGCAAGTGGTTGAAAAAGTGTACGCTTCGGGAATATAATATGAAAAGTTTGAGGGCTGCCAGAGGCGAGAGTTCGTTTCACGTAAGCGAGGCGGAGAATTGTTGGAACTCCGAGAGCTTTAAAAGTTGAGTTTCAAGGATTTTCCAGCTATTTCAACGATTTTATTCGAACGCTGCTTGTCGTTCGATCTGCAATTACCTTCGATAAGTCCGTTATGTCAGCTAGAAGATACGGTATTATTGGGAATAATTAAAAGGAGCCTCAGATGGTTAGATGAAAAGGATCTGTGAAATTCGACCGGAGGAGAAAGAATAGCGGAAAGAATAGAACGAGTGGTGTGTCCTGCATTCAGGGATAAATGTAAAAAGTTGTCTGAGAAGGTTTAGTACAATTTAATATGAATATGTGTTTTGAAAACGCCGAAAAAATCGTAACTCGCGCATGACGAAAAAATAACAAATTTTCTTTATCATCGACACCTGCGGAATACAAATGCCCGGTTCGGGTATTCCGAAGGAAGCATAGCGTTTTGCACGAGCGACGTATCATCCTAGGCTTAAACAGTAAAGTAAACAAATATGTATATGGAAACGTATAAACACGAGGATCAACGGGTATTCGAGATTTCTGGACCGATTTCGGTCCTTCGCGAAAACCTATATGCCGCTGTGCTACGATCAAATTCGTGAGCCGTCACACGAAAGATTTCGAAGGGGACCCCTTGAAAAGAACGGGCGAGCTCGCAAAGTTGCCTCGAAACGGTCTGCGTCAACGAAACGATTAGATCGAATGGAACTCGCACCGTGTTAACATACAGATGAATTCCAGAGTGAATCCGGCAAGTTTTGGAACTCGATTACGAAGCTATCAACTATTGATTACAGTTACGGGATACTGTGAACTTCCCCCCTATGTCCCCCTACGGACGATAATAACCCTGGTGTCGACGAACCCTATTCCCCCGGGGAGTTAAAATCAAGATCGAATGCGCGTTTACTAAGAGGGCTTCTAAGAGATCCTCCGGAGCTCCCGATAGTCTGGTCGAAGCCGCCACTGTATCGAATGCGACCGAATCCTTTGTTCTCGTTGTTCGCCACGATCTTCGTATTGGCTTCGTCCTAGCTCGTGAACAATAGACCAATCTCCCGTGTAACGCTTCATCGCTCGGCTACTCGATCCGGCGAACATTAGGCCACCGCGCCGACGAGTGAGTACTTTGACCATTTGCTTTGCATTTCAAGTGTTTCAGTTTGTCCAATGGTGGAGTATTTTTCGTTCGCGATCACCATCCAATGAGAAACCGGATCGTGAAAAGGGACGATCAAGGTGCGTCGCAATCGCGCAGCCGGCTGTCTTCTAACGATCAATCGTGCAGCGAGCCGCAGCTGAGAAATTTCCAAGCGAGGAAGCTTCTTCGCTGAAATCCCTCTATGGCCTATGGAATAAGAGGACGTCAAAGAGCGATTCTGGCGACGAGGTAACGAGCTCTGTCGGCATGACGGAATTCGTCCAACTACGCATCTCCCAACGGCCAATAATATAATTCGAGATAAAGAGACTCTCGTCCAACGTTTCGCGAGATATATTAATTGGACAGCGGACGAAAGGAGAGAGCTACCCTCGTTTAATGGCCGAGGATCTTCGGGGATCAACGGCCTTACCGAAGAAATCCGGAGATCGGCCTAGAATATCCACCGGCCGGTTCCAGCCCGAGGATACAATTGCGTGTCGCGCATCGGTGAAAAATAGACTCCCTGGAGATTAACCGCGCGTCATGTCTTGATATGGGCGTTCACGTCGAATTGATAGCGCTTAATCGGCGTTGAACCGCGAGCTAGACGTTTCTCGATCGTTACCCGAACCTTTCGTCATGGCCGAAGGAGAAGTAAATTCGTGACACACCCTCGAAGCCTTCGTGGATCGGCGATAAGAATGTCGCGGCACATTTCTGGAAGAGAAACGTGAGATCGGGCGACTCCTACTTGACGTAAACAATTCAACGAGGACCCACGGCAGGTATAAAGATAAGAGGAAAGCCATGCCGTATTTTGATTTCGTCCGCACACGAGCGTAGTCGAGGCTCGTTGAAACGAACGAACACGCCCGCAAGGGTGAACGAGGGTGGACGAGGGTGAACAAGGGCGACGGTTAACCTCCTCCCCCCGGCGAACTTTTGCTGGCCTCGGTCGGCCATGGCCAGGCAACCGGTTAACGAGACCGTCTTCGATACCGGTAATTACGTGCTGAACGTTCTGCATTATATTAACAAGTTGAACGAGTCCCTGAACCCCGAGGCTATCAAGTGTTTGGAACGGAAACACGAAGAGCAGTTGCAGAGACTGTCCGTTGAGACGCAGCAGGAGGAGCAGCCACAGGGATGCGAAATTAGCTGGGACTCTTTGCTCTGCTGGCCCAGGGCACCGCCGGGAACGTTGGTCACGCTGCCGTGCTTCGAGGAGTTGAATGGCATTCGTTATGACAGCACCCGTGAGTACAAATTTTATTTCACAGCGAAGCGCACCAGAGAGCACCGGCGCGCCGCGGCGGCTCCGCGTTCTTACGCTTCTTATGTCCGAGGCGAGCGATACTTTCTTCCATTCTAAGCTGCCGCAGATATTTTACTGGCCAATGAAAATCATTCCGGTGCACGCGTTTGTACGTGCGCTGCGCCGTTTGCATCGCGGATTCTACCTTTCCTCGGAACGCTGCGCTGCTTCTGCATATCTTCGTACGAAGATTAATAACAGTTTCGTGACGCGCAAACACGCAAAAGCGATGCTGTTATCGTATACTGATTTATGTCAAGGTTGAAACGGATTTGCCATCCGTGCGAATCGTTCGATCTCTCACGCACTTGAAGACTGCAAAGTTGCCACGGAACTTTCCTTGCGTTCGTATTGCTAATTAAATGAAAGATGGACTTTCCGGCATGACGCGCGACGATATTTGTCGAGAAGCTGTTTTCATTACATCAATTGCCCGTGCGCGAGCGTAAGAGAATTTCAAGTAAAGTTAATTAACGATCGTTTTACGCAATAACTGTGCAGCAACGTAAGTAATAGCCCCGTTTACTGGAAGCTGCGCACTCCACGCTCTCGGCATCATCGAAGCCTGCAATTTGATGAAAAAAATTATTATTCTAGAAACTTTACCGCTCCGTTTCGATGGCACGTAAAAAGGCAACTCTACTTGAACCGATCGAGTTGTAAAAGAAGATAAAATATTGTTTCGAAACATCGACCGATCGGGGTTGGAATTCGATTTCTCCCTTAGGGGCACAGTGACATGCTTTTTTAAGAACAGGGGATTTAAGTAAGGAAAAATTGATCGGAAAAGATTCGAGTCATCTAATTGCAGAGGAAACGTTTCCAAATGTACACCAATTCCTTAACATTCCCCGCTTTTCTCGTAGGCAAAGACCGTTACTACGATCTAATCGTTTTTTGCTACAACTTGTTCCAATATGAGATAATTTGGTATAAATCATTAATTCTGTAACAGAATTACGATTACGATACAGTATAACAATCGTAGAAGAATACTACAAAAATGATACCTACGTTTAAGCAGTTTTATACATACGTGTATGTGCAGCAAAGAGATGGAAGGTTGTTCTAATATTAGCCACTTTTGGAACGCGCAAAAAATGCATTATCTGTTTGGCCTTCCCCCTTGCATCGTAAGAAAGAAACATTTCCGTTTAAATCCTTGTACAGACTGTTACTCAAACATAAACTGCTTGTGTAGAAAACTCGTTATTTACGTAAAGTTTACAATTATGCAGCTGTAATTACTGCTAGCGCGAATTTTAAAGCCAAAGTTATGTCCATCTTACTCGAGCGAACCTCGTGTTTTAAAATGGCCATCAGCGTCGACGGAAGTTGAGCTGGAAGCAGCCCTTGTATCGAATTCGATTAAACCGCTAGCTTCGTTTCCGCTTTTAGTTTTTTCTATCCAGAGAAGTTTCAGAGCCCCCGTTTCGCTTGAGAATATTGCGGACAGTACATGCTGATACGTTTATTCGAAATCACACGACATCACCTGTCCGCCGCGCTGTGAAATTGAAATTGAAAAATTCGCTAAGGCGAAAATAGTATGCCCCCCTTTGATGAATATCGACGCGCGACAGTAAATATCGTTTGCAAATAAACGATGAAATAGAAATGGCAGGGCCAATTGAGGCCACGTTGTGCTGCGTGGATGTACACCTACTCGTATTTTGACGAAGTTGCAGATTTAAGATTTAAATTTTTGGATTAGCGAAGGATGAATTTTGTGATGATTTTTTCTGCTGCTTCGGCAGAAAATTATAGAAGCCTGCCAATTTTTAAATAGTTGAATAGTTCTTTCAGGTAGAAATTAATTATAACCTGCTGTTATTAACTAAACAAATTCGATCTGCTATATACTGTGTGGACAAAAATTGCAGGCAGACACGGTAGAAAAGGTAGAAACAAGGAATCTATCGACAAAAGTACGTGGCTAGTTTGTACCGTGCAGCCATGAAACAGGAACTTGTGTAATTTCCTATTGTACTTTTCGTGGAGGATAATGTATACAAATTATTCCATACTATCGTGACTCCCGAATTTGTTGCCGAAAGAAATCCTGTTTAAGTTCTGTAGGAGGGGCAAGATTCGAGTATGTAAAACGTTAAAATCGTTTCTTCGTTCCCCGCTACAATCGATACGAGTCGCGGCTCATAGACGCCAACGCGCTTCTAACTTCGGTAGCATTTGCTTTCATGATCCACCTTCTGCTATCTGTAACGCGAATTCCCATAAAACGTTCATACGAGCTGCAGCGTTCACAAGCATATCGAATCTCGATTTATGTAAGCTCGAAACATGCAGACGCCGCGTATCTGTTTCGTGAAACGCGAGTTACATTTGTATGTGTATCGAGCTACATTTGGTTTGGAAGTGTAAATGTTGAACGATGCGCAATATGTCAGAGGCTGGATTGAATGTAAAAGGAAATTATACGGGCGCAATTCCTGCCTACCGATATACGTTAAATACACCTTTCATTTTTCTAGCAAACGGTAGGCAAATTATTTGACTGAAAATGTTTAATCATGTTGTCATAAGTAAATGTTTCGAGTGACGATACGCGTTACTTGTATTTTTACTAAAACTTTCTCCTTTAATAATAGATATATGGGACGCGGAAGAATGCAGGGAGGATATTTCAGCGTGTATTGCCCGCAAGCTGTATGAAATAAAAAACATAGACTGGAGGTTAAGAAGGGGCTGAAGAATTCTAATGAATTTTTCAGAGAAAAATTGTAACGCGAGTTTTTATACTAAAAACTGCAGAGGAATAATAACAGGTATGGTTTCCAAATTTGCAGATGCTCGATTATTTGAAATTAGAGTTATATCAAAATTTCATTTCATCGCGACAATACCTGTGCGTTGATGCAGGACAAATTCACAAAGGATGCCTTTGCGCAAATTATTCGCATACTTTGAGTGAAATTCTAAAAATAGTTTGTCGCAATTCCTATATACATACATATAGTCTTTGGGGAAAGGGACAGTTCGACGTTTCACGCCGACCCGGCGAGTTGCAAAGTGAATAGATTTCCGTTTTAATTAAGGAGGGATCGCAGGCGAAGTTAATTATGAAAGTAACTGATCGTGCAGCTGGTCACGCCATTTAAAATCAAATTACATTAGCGTCGCGCAATATCAGTGAGAAAGCAAATTGGTGAACACATCCCGTCCTGTTAGCGCCACAAAACCATGGCAAATACGTTGCCGCCCCCTTTTTTAATTGAATATTCGCACCACGGATTCGAAAACAATCAACGATGTTGACACGCGCTTCTACCAGAAGAATTAATTCTCGATTCCGTCTGAGCAATATCAAGTGGTTTCATTCAATCGCGTGGAGTTGAACTGTTGGTAGCGTTTTCCTTTGTTTCCTTGCGGTTTCCGGCGTTTCGAGATCAAATATACGTGGCACTGCTTTGCTTTATTGGGTTTCCTCGAAGGAAACGAGGATGGAGTAACGACGAAGGAGCGAAGGTAATAGATCCAATATCTTTGCGCGAAGAAATTTTAATTTTGCACTGCTTTTAAAACATTCGGCGGGATTGGAATATTGCGGCAGTTTTATTACGTTACGCATCGAAATTATAATACTGTTGCCATAAAAAAGGAACGAGATCGTTCAACATTAGTATTGATAGGATGACACAATTTTATTTACTTTAAATTGCCCACTGGCACTCAGAAGCTGTTTAATACAAAGCCGATCACCGGACTTCCAATGCACGCTATCGAACATTAATAAAGTTTTACATTAAATGGAACGTTAGCATGTATCGTGAAATGACAGTTTATTTGAGCGTCGTGTAATCTCTATTTCCAGTAGTAAAGTACCTTTGTCGACAAATCGGTCCTTGTATTGGTTTTCATGGGAAATGTGAAGAAAGAAGGTTACGACCAATTTATTCCTAGCAGAGGAATAATTGATGGATCATTCAGCTGTACGCAAATGCTGCGCAAACGAACCTTTTGTTTTAATACAGCATCGGCCTCGTGATTTAAATTTCATTATGAAAACTGGAAATGTTCTTCCACGTGTAACGAATATTTTGTAACTCAATATTTTTTGACATCTTTAATCAATGAGGCCGCGTCATATGATGATGAAACTTTGAATCATTCTCAAAGTAACCGCTATGATGAACAACAGATATGCTTTAGAAGAAAACAATTTTTAAAGCTACCCCGTCACGGAAAATCGAATATTTTCATCCAGCAACGTTGTCGACTCTGCTACGAACCAGTTTTGGAATTACCAATAGAAACACCCCGATTAACCATAGCAGTACATAGTTCAGCATTAGCATTAATTAATAATAATAATAATAATAACATATTGAAAGAGGGAAATGGACGACGAGGGAGACACAACGAACGTTAAATGACGAAACACTCAACAACATGGACAAACATGAAACATATAAATACCTGGGATTCCAACAAAACACAAGAATTAATCACACAGAAATTAAGCAACACCTACAACAGCAATATAAAAATCGATTCACAACACTCCTGAAAACGAAACTCAACTCAAGAAACCTATTCAAGGCAATAGACACATACGCGATACCACTACTAACATACTCATTCGGAATTATAAATTGGACAGACACAGACCTGGAAAACATAAGCATACGTACACGAACAAAACTCACCAAATTCAACAAATTACACCCCAAATCATGCAAGGAAAGATTAACAATAGACAGAAGAGAAGGAGGCAGAGGACTTATAGACATATATTCATTACATGCAAAACAGATACAATCACTACGCAAATATTTCCACGGCAAACAAAATACATTACACAAAGCAATAGCGCAAGCAGAAAATAATTACACCCCACTAAATCTCGCCGCTCAAATCCATATACTAGATACACATAATAGCGCTGAACATACTGAAAATAAAATGAACACATGGGCCCAAAAGCACTTACATGGAAAACATCGATACATAATAAACAATGAAAACATAAAAAAAATAGATACAATAAATGGTTACAAGAAGGTAAACTATTCCCAGAAACAGAAGGGTTGACAATAGCCATACAGGATCAAGAGACCCACACATACAAGATGATAAATGCAGGAAATGCAAACAGTGTCCGGAAACAATAGACCACATGGCAGGAGGATGCAAATCACTAGCAAGTGAAGAATATACAAACCGACACAACATAGCAGCTAAAATAATTCACAAAGCAATAATCAACAAATACAACATAGAACAAAGCAACACCCCTTACTATATATAAACACCAACCACCATCATGGAGAATGACGAATACAAGCTATACTGGGACACAACACTCACACAAAAGGCAGATAAAATAACATACCTAATTGACATTTCAATACCCAACGACAGAAATATACACAACAAGTACCACGAAAAAATAGAAAAATACCCACCACTAGCACAAGAGATACAGCGAATCTGGAAGCAACAAAGAGTATACATAATACCACTCGTCATATCAGCCACAGGAATTACACCAAACACATATAAGAAGCACCTGACCCAACTTCAACTACCACCCAGCATACACACAGAGATACAGAAGGCCGTCATATTAAAAACATGCAACATAGTTCGAGCATTCCTAAACCAAACAGAAGAGTGAGATGAGACTAGATGAAGATCCGTCTCATCCGCGTAGCAACCCCGAGAACGGAGAAGAAAGTGATAATAATAATGATAATCTGTCGACGCAGCTTTCGCTGCATAACAGCTGCAAGGCATATGTATATGTATTGTATACATATACAACAATCCTTAAAACCATCGGTATTTTGGTCGGGAAAGAAATAGCAGTTAAACAGCAACAGGAAATCGATGAACGGTTCAATCATTATCGAACACTCGCTGTAATTTCACGGTATCGAAACGAAGCAGCCGGGTCTCGCCATATCGCTGGTTATTTCCACTGATTTATAACAACAGCGCACGATATTCATAAATTCATAAACGTAAGAGAGCCACGTATTCGTTGCTGTTTCATGGAACAAGAGAGCCAGTTACGCGCATACGTGCATGCACGCCAGAGGAACGAGGGATACGTGTATGCGTATAATGGTGGTCAGATTGACCGAGCTTTACGACACCATTACGTATTCGACGACAGAGCGCTAAAAGCGGATCTTGGTCACAAAGTGACGAGATAGAGAGTTTCTATATCACGAAGCGCTATCGAATTATTCCCCTGGCAATGAGAGGTCGGGGCTGGGCATTATTTAAATCTAATATTCACGCATGCACACTTTACATCGCGTCGGAACAAATGTTTCCTGAAACGATTTCTCAATTGACGCCTGATTCCGTAGTGCCCCATCTGTGTCTGAACTCTGAAGTCTGAAGTACGAATTTCCTAGCGGGGTCTCGGGCGCACTGACTCCCACGTACGCATGCATACATACATGTATACATTAATCGAAAGGTTACCTCAAATTTCTGAAAGATCGTTTGCTTCGTCTCGGTGTGAAATAATGTTATTTCGTGAGGTATTTCTGCAGCAAAATTAATAAAAGAGTTTAATTGCTTCGGCATGTCAAATTGTTAAATTGTCAGAATTGATTCTTACTTCGATTGAAATTTGTATAAATCTAAGATAGATGCGTAGAGGGTTGATGGCTTTCATCCCCATAATCACATTGCACGCGTGGCATTTCAAACTAATCGTGTGAAAGCTGAATACTGATAAGGCCTGATGTATGGGCCATTTTCTGCAACGGAACGATTACTTCGGGAGGATTGATGTTTCAAAAATGAAAATGCTTGGGTTAGGTTCAGGGTTGGTATGCGATTCGAGGGTGCAAGGGATTGCGTTGGTTCGGTGAAGTGAAAGTAATGGTGTTAGTTAGGGAGTTTTCGGAAGATCTATCGTATAATGTTTATATTGAGCGAGGGCAACAAATTCTGTGCAGTCTATATAATAGAATTATTACTGATTCGTCAGAATTGTTATTTATTTGTGATCGGACATTAATATCGCAGCTCGATTTGCATTTAATTCTACTCTCGTGCAACGTTCATGCAAAATTGCGGGGCCATAAAGTAATTGAGAAAATCCGTTTTGGACTTATAGAGATGCAGATATATGTATATTCCTGTCAATTCCGACCGCATATAATTAGATTTAATTTATGTACGACAGAGATTCTGTTACCGATACTAAAGGGTCATTTCCGCCAAACACGCGATCGCACGGTGAAAGAGCATCAATTCGAAAATTCGATATTGCTTAATATCCATGGAATTTTCATGGGAGATAGTTCCTGCGATTTTAAATCGCTGGTTCGAGTAGAAAGAGACTGGAAGAACTGTTGGGCAGGATAAAACGTGGCCTAATGAAAATTAAATTGATGAAATTAAAGGTTGCAAGATCGTTCGCGTAATGTTGTATACTTTTTGTCCGAAAAGTCTGACTGCACTAATTTCGCACCATTCGAAGGCCACTTTGCAAGACCACTAGCATTAGTAGGTCTGAAATGCAGTCGCGTTGAAAGGAGCTTTCCATCGTAATTAAGTTCACGTCCACGTCGACGCGGCCCACGGAGGCAATACTAATCCTAGGCTGCCTATAATGTATTATTACTCGACATAAGCCGGCTATGGATTTTGATACAATGTATTAAGTTACTGCGAGCAGCAATTATTGTCTTTTGAATGATAAGATGTATGTAAATTGAAAAATTTGCATTCGGATGAAAGAGGTAATAAGGTTTTATATTTGTATCGGCTGAAGCTATATTTTGCTGCATCCGAATAGACATGCGACGCAGCGCTGTGACATACGCGATGGTGGCAAGAAATGTGCTACAGTGCGCGTGAAAAAGTTTAACCGGAAATGTAGCGTTTATTAATATTTGTGTAAAATCGAAAGACTCGATTGGCTATTGGCGCCGAAAGCACCGCCTTCTGATTCAGGTGATCGGTTTTCTCGTGGTTCTGTTCCCTTGTGCGACAGCAATGCACGAATGAATCCGATTGATTGACGCAGGAGCCACAGAAGCGGGGAAAATGACACGGTGTTGAGTTCCGAGTGCCCCTGAACATTTTGATCATGTTAGAGTTAATAACTTTATGCGTCGGCGAGAGTAATAATTAGACGGTGGGTTATCATGAATAGCTTCCTGAAAGTTCAACAGCGCGTGCTCACGCTCGCGCTGCGGCTGTAGCAACGGTTGCGAGTGTGCAAATCTTAGAATCTGCATGAGAACAAATTTTATTCTACCGCTGTAGAGATAGTTTCATCGAGAGTCGTGAAAAAGGAGTTAGCTTGGTGGAACGACAGCTGACGAAGTGTATGTGTATACATATTGCGCCTTCTAACAATGCAAATAACGCGTAATATCAAAGTATATATTTTATAATAATAACAATGCAATATTTTCACCAAAGACTTTCCAAATTCTCTAAATTATACTTCAATATGTATTCGAGGTCCAAATTGTTATAAAAGATACAGTAATATTCTCCACATTTGTAATTTTCCTCATTAATAAACGAAACACCAGAATCTGCTGTTTTCCTCCGATTTCTCGTTGGACAATTTCGATTCTCCTTTTCACGAAATGAAAAAAGCGGAGGAAGGGTTCTGAAATATCGCAGTTGTCGATGCTTCCGATCGACGCTTATAATTCGATTTATGTTCAGATCGTGGGGCGTTGGTGTATACTAACGACATTACACGAGGGAGCACAGAAAGAACCCTCGGGAACAGCCAGCCAACATTTTACAGGCACTTCCGCTTGAAAAGAGCCACTCAAACACCGCTTCCAGTTAAATTAATTAAGGTGCCATCCTTTCTTCGGGTTAACGAAATCATTGGTTGCAGGGTTAGAGACTGTGCTGATTCCTGCAAAGTTTCGTAGAACCGATTAAAACATAAATAATATACCCCTTGTTTAACCATACAAGGTACTTACGTACATATTTCACGGATATGATAGAAAAATTGCAGGGTTGGAAACGATTGGAACTTTTGCAACCGATTGTACCTGCAGTTTATAGGTCTTTTAGTCTTCCACTCCTTTGCAGTTTGCAATTTGCATTTTGAAGTTTCCTACTCCTTTGCACGAACGCTGCATGGTGGACGTTGACTGACGTATGTTTTCATAATACATTTCGGAGCGCTTCAAGAGTGATTACCGTCAGGAAAAAGCTGCCAGAGGAGAGCAATAGAAAGAAAAATCATAGAAATTGTATAGGCAAGCGAATAAGTATTGCGTAGCGATAAATGATTTGAGGAGCGAACAATCACGGGAAATAAACAAATGACCTGCGTTGGCGAATTAGATTATTTTCAAAGTTTCTGCACGCAGTCGTAAAAGCGAAGAATCCAAATCTGGCGGAAGAAATTTATGATGGTAATTTAACGCAACTGTTTCGAGCGTACCCTAACACTTCCGGCGTATTAGTCATGCGGCTAAGATAAGACGGTAAATCTCTTTTTCTTCACGACCCGCTTAGTCTTTCAGATTCAATAGACGTTCCAAGGTACATACTATGATTTCAGCATGTTTGCCGCCCATGAAATATTCAGTTTCTATATTAATGCAAACAGGTGATGCGGTCCATTTGTTACTAGATAGTGGCTATTTTGTCGGATCATTTCCTATGGAAAACTTGTACATCGCATTTTCCTTTCCTTCGACGCGATTCTGACGCGAACGATTGCTATTAAAGTACGGCACACGATGCTTTATGAAATTGAAATAAACAGATATCGGCTGTTCTACAATATTTCCATAATATTTGTGGAATATAGATGAAAAGTTTCATATTTTTTCAAGGGAATTCTAGGGAAGATTCTATGCAAATATTGGATATAGTGATTTAGTCAATTTAAGGCAGGAATTTTACTTTAATATGTATGTATATGCATTATCGCGTATAATTCTTATTGCTACAAGATTTAGAGTGAATTTTTACTTGAGTGTTTTATTCGCTCAATTTAGTACCACAATTGCGTTCCAAATTTATTCACACAAATTGTCACATATTAGTTACAGGGGAAGGGTTTTACTCAAATATCTAACAGTAGCTTATTTATTAAATCTGGAATAATATATTTGAACGGATAGACAACTGATCGGAGCACCGAATTCGAGTGAGTTTAATTTTATTCTCCGTGCATGCGTTTGTACATAAACGTGCATAAATATGCGTGTTACATAGGTCATAAAGAACTTGTATAGAACTCTGCACAAATTCTACAATCAAAATGCAATGTTTTATTGCTTCTCTGCCGAAGGAAAGATTAGATTTCAATCAATGGTATTACAATTGGTAACGAATTTTCATCCCTTTGTGAACGATTTCATTACGCATTGAATCGATTTCAAAGGGTCCGTAATAACTGATGACGCAACACGTTGGCGTTTGGGAAATCACTCGCTTTTTTTCATTTTTGCAATGCGAATCACCGCGGATATCGAATGTTCGGTATCAAAACCACGAATGGATAGGAACGAACGTCAAAATTATCGAGCTTGAAATAACTAAACGTCGTTTTATTTCGACAACTCCCAACGAATTTTTCCCTTCTTCATTTTCCTCACTCTCTGCTATTACATTACAGAAGAGTGTGTCGCAATGAAGAATATATTGAAGTTTATTGCGAACTGTATCATCTTTGTATCCTTCCCCTCGTTTTTCTCCGACAATCGGGCCCGCAAGTTCATCGGTGTACCTACGTGACCAATATCAGTCGGGACCTTGGAGTATGTATATTGTTTCCCGTATTTTGTGTCAGTCGCTTTATAGAGTCCAGGAAGTGTATCTTGCTGGGGGTTTCGGTTAATATCTCCTCGCGAGACCTATTTCACACGCGTGATCAAGTATTTTATCACCAACCAGTCCACGTTTACCTTAATTCTCTGGCCGACCACTTGGCGTAACATGTAGGGTACTCGAACCATAAACGATGAACTTCTGCTTGGATAAATCTTACTGTTAGCGTTAAAGCCTGACGCAAATTTCGTTCGGTATAAACGATACCCAGATGCGTGGAATAATTAACTCTTTCTAACTAATGGAAGTGCGCAACAAGGAAACGCTCATTTCTTATTCTGGGCGCGTGCATGCGCAGAAAGGCCAGAATAAACTCTGTAGTCCAGAATAAACGGGGGGGGGGGGGTTAATATCCGCATAATCGTTGATCGACTGGTATTTAAAATTTAAGTGAAATGGAATTTTGGTTCTATTTGTAATCCCAAAATGCTCAGTTTGGCGTTTCCATACTTGTAAATATGATTGGCAAGAGCAAAAATTACATCGACAGCTAATTTTAGTTACAAAACTATTGCTATGTCTTAAGCAATTAAATATGACTCTTCACGATTACCATGTATGCATGTAACACTGAGTAGCTGCTGGAAAATCTTTTATCGCCAAGGTATGTAGAAAAAAGCTGGCAATAGTTATTGCTTCCAGGGAATTAAGCAGCCTAGCCGCCTAGCCGATGGCGGTCACAATGCTCTGGGCGAGTAAAAAGGGTGCCACTTTATCGCTCGTATCGGAGTAAATTAACAACGTCCGAACCACTGTAGACCTTACTTAATTACGCGGCCTGGTACGCGTTGCGATCTGACAACCGAGGCCTACCCGATACAACGAAAACCGATGTGGTAATTATCGTTTATCGCGTTAGAATGCACACGTGGCCGTTTTGTAGTCGCAAATTGAATTAATCCGTGCTCGTCTTTTGAACGTCTTCGTAAGCTTTGTGCCCCGCTTTCGTCGATTTAATTTGATTCTAATAACGAAATTTCATTCATATCGGAACGATATAAACATCATTCGCTCTCACGTGTCGCGACAGTCGATTTCCGCAATAAGGAAATTACCCCTACAGTTTCTATCGATTTTCTTTCGATCGAGATCGAAATTCGATTTCTACTTTCGAAAAATTGCTGAGAAGCAACAACATTGCAGATCGATATTAATCGAAGCGTGCGCGCGTTCGTGCGCGGTTCGTTAAACATTTTCCCGACAAATTCCGCGACTCGTTTAAACATTTTAAATAAAGGCCGACGTCGACGGACATTATGAAATTTCGTAATGAATTTCCCGTAACATGCCAACTTCTGCTTTATCCTTAATATTCGTTCGAGCTGTTCCTTCTTTTCAACGACGAATGTGATTGTCCTGGTTCCGATTTAATTGAGAGGAAAAATATTTCGCAGATGGTAAAACTGATATCGTTTTCAAGTGGAACTCGTGTTTCATAAAAGACTACGGTCCTTGTACTTTTACGCGTTCCAGCCAATTAGGATTGCTGTAATTATCGTGTACAGGTTTAAATTGCTGAAGATGATTGCTTTTACTAGATTTCTCGTTGGTAGTGAATTAAGGAGAGTGGCGCGAAAAGAGTTCGGCCGTGTTGGTCAACTTGCAATGAATTAATGGTTGCCTCATCGATCATTAGTGCTTCGCCGGTGAGAATTAAAGAAGAAATTGTGAAACTTGAAAGAGGCACTTGCAGCTAGTTACAGCGGATAAAATAGTGTTAATATAAATTGGAGAAAAACTTGTGGCTCGCCATAGTATTTTCAGCAATGAAATCCTCGAAACGAAGAAAGAGTCAGAAATGATCTGCGTAACACGGGTCAACTCAGCTTTCAAGTAGAAATATTGTTTCGTTCGGGACTGAAGCGAAGCGTTAGTATTTGTAGTCGGGACGAGCCCTTTTATTTTCATCGACACCCGGTCGATATTTACTGTCACCCAAGCCCAAGAATAATTACAGTCTGAGTGAAAATCGATTCTTTTGGATTTCCTGAGAATGGACATTAGCTTCCTGCCTAGCAATTCGGAGACAAGGTAAAGCGCAACGCGTCATGCCCTCCACACGTCTACATATATAAAAACACTATGATTGATCGAAAAAGTAGGTTGTGCCCACCATGGGACATCGATTATACGCAGAGGACCACTCTCGATTTATAACCACGGTCCTCTTTTTCTGCTGACAGGAATAGTGTTTCTCGTGGCTGGTCGTTCTTCGTCTGTTTTTCCTATTTCTCGTATCTGACAACTTTCAGGCAACTTGTACATCAGGAGTTCTGTTCTATTCTCCGCGAAATTCGACATTTCTATCTGTAGATATGGCTTGGCACTCGGTATTAATAGCGAAACACTTCTAAAGAACTGCAGAGTATTGCGAAATAGCAATCGCCGAAGCGTTCCACGTGTTGCTGTATTCTGACACAGTGTTTTCCGATACGCTAACAGAGTGAACAATAGTTCTCGAAGATTGGCCACACGCTTCTGGCCGATAGCGCGCCGGAAATGACACTTGGACAGTTGGAAGGTTCGCCGCGTTTTGTATATGTATATGTCGCGTGGCGTCGATGGAACCTTGCAAGACTTGAAAATGGCTGTGTCCTGTGAACGGGACGACACCGCCGGGAATTCGTTTCCGATACGATGCTCGCAATTCCTTTGAAATCGGGTCGACGCGTAGCAAATCATCGCGCGGAGGGTACCCCGGACGCGTCTCGGATCGAGAAATTCGCGGCGGGTTGGCACGATGCAAGGTTACAGTTGAGCATTTTCACAACTGTGCGCATGTATAGAGAACAGAGTGCCCGGGGTACATTGCTCAATCATGGCTATTTAGAAGAGCTGAATACATTTGATGAAATTGCCAATTCCTTTTATAGCTGGAAGCTTTTCAAATACATACGTATCAGATGGCGAGGTTGTAAACACTAATACTACTGTGGGATTGGAAATTTTAACGGAATCAAGCCGGTGTAAGTGTAATATAATTAACAAGGAGATTATTATACAGGGTGTCCCGCAATTGGTGTTACAAGTGGGCAGTGGCTGATTCTATATGAAAAACTGAGTCGAAAATGTAGAGTAAAATTTGTTTATATGAGGCTTTGTTTTCGAGAACAACAGGTTTGAATATTTGTCGAGTGCGCGTGTACTTGGTCTAGATTAGAATTAACAATTAAAGTTACATAATGGAACGTTAGAACACGTTTGTGGGAATTTGATAAGGCGAGCACAATTATGTATGCAGCAACGTGGAAATCACTTCCAGCAATTTTTGAACTGAGCAAATTCCTAAGAAGTAAGTATTTTTAATGTTGTGGCCTTGACCGCCGATCTATTCTATGTATTCAAACACGGAATATGTTTACAAGAGGGGACAGAGATAGTTTACAGCGAAGTCCTAACCTAACCTAACCTAACCTAACCTAGACCAAGTGCACGCGTACTCGACAAATATTCAAACCTTTTTTTCTCGAAAACAAAGCCTCAAATTAACAAATTTTATTCTACATGTGTGACTCAGTTTTTCATGTAGAATCAGCCACTGCCCGCTTGTACCACCAGTTACGGGACACCCTGTATATTTATTAACAGAATACTACACCATTCCTTCTACGCTGTACTACACTGTCTACGCTATTCTACACTGTTCTACTCTACGCTGCCCCTCGATCTACACTACTCCGCTGTTCAATCTACTCTTTCTATTTCCAATCATACATCCATTCGTCCCTCTCTGTCTCTCTCATATTCTTAAAACAGTGAAAATAAGGGACACGGTTCTGCAGACCACCGCTGCTCGCCTGCAGAACATCTGTGTGCCAGGTAGCCCGGTCAAAAATGTCCTGTGCTCGGACGTTGGGCGCTTCGCATTCCCACACTACTAATACTTTCAGGCGAACTAAAAATCAGCGGAGACTTTTTTCTTCTCAACTCTTCTTTCGAAATTCTTATCTCCAAACGAAACAGCAGGCACGCATATCTTAGTGTAATTTTTCTCCGCGTGCAAGCAGAGGCAAAGGTTGCTGGGAAAAGGATGTAGGCTTGAAAAAGAGCAGCTTGGGTCCTAGGACGGAAGATTTATTCGCGACCGATTTACGATGGATTTAATCGTGTCAGGGGTATCTAAAACGGCGACATTCCGGCCCTTCCTCTTCCCCGACGTTGATTCGTATCGAAATCACGAGCGATACGTGTTCCCGGCTAACCCTTCCACGTGTCGTTTGCTTTAACGGATTGCCACGAGACCCGCGTTGCATACGGATGCAGGAATAATTTGGGAAATCGGAAACGCATATAGCCGTAATATCCGTTTACCCCTAACTGCGAAGCCATTGAAAAATAAGAACACGTTTGGAACGTGAAAAGTTTTGCAGTAGTGCTCTTCTATAATTTGTATTTAATTGCATAATTTGCTATTTAACGCAGATCGAATAAACTCAACTGAATTCGCACGATCATGAAATTATGGAAACTCGGCATTGCTTTCTATTACTCATTAGCACAGATCCACGTGAAAAGGAGGAGCTCCAGGCAGATACGCAACACCCGTTGCACATTTTCGACGACAACAGTTGCACTCGACCTCCGCGTGCAAGATAATTAGTGGATGTACGTGATTCTGAGAAATTTATCATCGCAGTTGATATCGCGCAGTGAGGTAGCAAGCTGTTGATATTTGGTGGAGCAAAATACAGAGTGTATGCTACAATATAATTGAAATACCAATATTATTCCAAAATATATTATGCTCGCCTTTGGTCCTGCAGCCTGGCAAATATACCATTGCCTTTGGTGCTTCCCACTAAAAGTGTCATGGAAGTATTTTAGTATTGCAGTTAATCAAATTGAGGCGATTCGAAACGACGAACTATTTCGTTCCTAGTTCTTCCTCAAAGGGTTCAACTTGCAGCACTGTTATTTGTTCTCTGGCGTTGAACCAACGTTTTTCTTAGGTTCGCTACTTTCACCCACGATCTCTACCTCTTTCGTGTGCAAAGAGGGTCAAAGTGCTTTGTTTTTGGAAAGTCTGGTACATATTAGTGGTTTCTGAAACTACGGCGCGGCGCATGCAAATGACGTGCCACTAGATTATACGAAGGTATTGTACATACAGTGAGTAACTTTAATATTCGGACACTATGAGATTTATACTTTGTTACATCATAACTTTGTTTCTAACAAAACAAATAAAAAACATAATCAGTATTATATTAAGATATATGGCTAGTAAACAATAGTATAAGTTTTATTTACCTAACTTACAACTGTTGTTAAATACCACGATTTAAATTAAACACTGTCCGATTTTCAAGTTACTTTAATATTCGGACACTTTTAGAAAGTACTTATTTTTAGGCTAATTTTTGTAATAATATGTATGTGTTTCAATATCTTGTTGGGTAGCCATTTTGCTGTATCACTTCTTTTAAACGTTGTGGCATATTGTTAATTATTTTTTTTAAATATTCAGTACTTATATTGTCCCATTCTTCTTTTAATCGTTGTTTCAACATTTCTTTCGACGATATCGTTGTTTTTCTGACACGCCGGTCTAATTCATCCCACACATTTTCAATGGGGTTGAGGTCTGGGGATTGAGGTGGTGGTTGTAAAACTTTTGGACAATTGTACAGTAAATATTCCTGTACAATGCGTGCCTTATGTTTCGGGTCATTGTCCTGGTAAAACTTAAACGTGTTTAAAATTCCCATTTGTGTAGCACTTTTGTGTAAATTATTTTTTAATATGTTCAAATACACATTCTTGTCCATAATACTGTCAATAAAAACTAATTCGCCCGGTCCAAATGTGGATATACAGCCCCAGACAAGTACACTGCCACCCCCGTGCTTTACAATCGGCCTTAGATTATTGAATTTAAATTCCTCATTTTTCTTCCGCCACACCATCCTTCGTCCATCTGATCCAAAAATGTTAAATTTACTTTCGTCGGTGAAAATGACATCGTTCCACCATGTTTCTTCCTTCAAAACAAATTCTTTTGCAAAATTCAATCTCTTCTTTCGATTCTGTTCATTCACATACGGTTTCTTCCTAGCCACTCTTCCATTGTAGCCACTATCTTTTAAGGCTCTGCGGATCGTTTGGGGATGTACTTTTTTCCCAGACTCATTTAAGAGCTCAGCTGCTAATTTTGGTGCACTGAGTGTAGGATCTTTTTTTATTTTTCTTATGAGCTTTCTTTTATCTCGTGCATCCAATTTCTTTGGTTGGCCCTTTTGGGGTATGGAGTCTATACGGTCCTCGTATTTGAACCGTTTGACGATATCTGCCACTGTACTCTTGCTCACGTTGAGCATGGCGGCAATTTGTCTATATGATTTGCCTTTTTCGTTGTGAAAAATCACAAGTTGTCGTATATTAAAACTGGTATTACTTTTGCGCGGCATTATACACGTGTACTTAACGATTATCGAAGAGTAACTGAAGAAATAGGGCTTGTTAGTATCATTCCGAACAGTCGACCGTGTGTGTAAACAAACATTTCGTTCTAACTCGAAGTAACTCGGCGTAAACACACAGAAAAAGTGCTACACTAGCAAGTGTCCGAATATTAAAGTGACGTGAAAATCGGAGAGTATTTTATTTAAATCATGTTATTTAACAACTGTTGTAAGTTATGTAAATAAAACTTGCACTATTGTTTACTAGACATATACCTTAATATAATACTGATTACGTATTTTGTTTATTTTGTTAGAAACAAAGTTATGATGTAACAAAGTATAAATCTCAAAGTGTCCGAATATTAAAGTTACTCACTGTAGGTCATCTATAAAAGAAAAATTAGATAGTTAATCGATTTTGCTATTCGTCCCATCGTGCAGAACATCCTCTCTGAAATTTTCGCTTTCAGACTCAGTTTTGCACACATTTTTTCCCGCGGTGAACGAAAACCAGTTGGCCTTTCAGAGGCACACCCTTTGAAAGTGGCAAAGGACGCAACATTGCCCGTTAATTACCATCCCTCGTACTAACGTAACGCTGAGAAACGCGGCCTTCGGCCCACTCCATTAACGGAAGGGAGAACTACGAAGTTGGCTTTGCCGCGGGCGACGAAATTAACAACAGTTTGGGTTAGACAAACTCAAATATCGGTCGGCGATATCAGACGGTAAGGAGCGCGATAATTAACGCGGTCTGTAGGACGGTAAAATTTATTAGCCGCCGAATACACACATCGCCGAAGGCGCAATCCCCAAGAGCGCGGCAATCGCAGAGAGTGTGGCCGTTTGACAAATTTTTTTTGCTCTACAATTTTACTGCAGCTCTCCCTTCATTACTTTCATTTTTCATTCGGGGGCTGCTTATATCGCCTCGATGACTAAAGAAATTACGACGCAAACGTTCTAAGAAACTATCGGCCGAACAGTTTTAATCGTCGAAATAATTAGGTACGTGAAATTTGAGGAAAAGCAATTTTCCTAACATCTGGTTAGGATTGCGGAAGAACTGTTTG
This sequence comes from Nomada fabriciana, assembly GCA_907165295.1. Classification (NCBI taxonomy): domain Eukaryota; kingdom Metazoa; phylum Arthropoda; class Insecta; order Hymenoptera; family Apidae; genus Nomada; species Nomada fabriciana. The sequence goes on along the minus strand of OU015690.1, from coordinate 9,786,017 downwards.
TCAACGTAACTGTTTCAAATGCATAGAATACAGTGCCGCAAGCGGATAAGGAATGGATTTTAGTCATCCGTAATGTATTATACATATATCCATGATAGTATTTGCTACAGGCAAAGAAAGATGCAAAATTGAGAATAAACTGTGCATTGAAAGATTAGGGTAATTTCGGGAGAGACGCACTTCTGTTTTCGGTATCCACTTCTTCCTACGTCTATTCTTATATTCTTTTCCCCTACCAACACATACATAGGTGTATTGCCGAATGGGGAATACATAGTGCATGGTTTCTGGTAACAATATCAGGCATTCTGAACAAAAAACTCAATCTTCCCTCAGATTTCGTAGAATAATCATTTTCCAGCCACCCCGTACAGTAATCCAAATCTTCGCCAAGTCTCTGCCTTTAATTCTTTTTTATTAAACTTAAATGAAACAATTTTCGATCCTGCCTCTTTTATTTTACAATTTAAATTTCCATTACTTTTAGTACTTTTCTCTCGTGTTCATTCTTCTTTTTCTTTTCTTTTCATTCATTTAATCATTTTCTTTCGCTTATATTTATCGGAACTAGTTAATACCTGGGCAATATTTCTTTTGGGACCTTATTTAATATTTCTTAGCCTTGTTGTAACAAAGCATGGTGCATCTGTCCCGAAATTGCCCTATACGACGGAAATCTATTATTTGCCTACTGCTTCCGCCGAAATATCAAACGAGTCGAATTTTTATAAACCTCTGTCCATTGAATATTTCTGTGAAAAATTCACAAATATTCTATTACAAAAAACCAATTCACCGCGCATCCGTTATCTATAGTTTCGTTTCCACAAACTCTATTTCCACGTGCAAAAAAATACGAAATTTACAATAAAGTACTTTTTATTCCGGTATTCGTTGCTCCAGACTATTATTAAGAAAAATTTGCATTCCTTATTTTATTCGAGCGGTTTTTCAATGTCTGCCTGACCGACAAAAATTGCATAGAACGATGTATTAATTTACATACACTAAGCATAAACTATTCGTTTCACTTTAATCGGAGAGTCACCGAAGCCAAATACATTCGAGCCCGTCAGCCCAACAGATAGCATAAAGTAAATATTCCTTCAAACTGAATAGCTTTTCCGATAAGGCAATTGTCCTGGAAAAATAACTGTTTAAAGTAATAACTCTTTTTTGACCGTACGATTCCTCCTTGGACTCTTCCTCTTGAACAATCAAACGCGTGCATGTGAACGTTGACTTTTGTCTACCCCTCTGATTTTATCACGGGGTGAACCGTTCTGCCCCCCTCGACTCGTGTCGCAATAGCATAAATCCATCCGTGAATCTGATGCCGTATTTCTCAATAAGATTGCGAAAAGCCCGGCTTTTATTAGACCAGATTTTCGCGCTCTTTATCGCGAAAAGCATGAAACATCGCGCGAAGGTTGGCCCATTTGCGAGCAGAATTTTTATTAGTGGAGCGTGGTATCATGGTGTAGTAGAGCCGCCATAAATATTACATTTCCTCGAACATGTTGTAAATATGTCAATTAAGCGGGCTCGCCGTATGGAACAACACGGGACGTAATCAAATTATTAATAGCTCTATTTCTTTCAAGAGTTACTCGCATTACGTCGGTTTCAGTGCTCTTTTCTGGCGGAAATCGAGTTTACCTTTGTTCCCAAATAGATCATTTGAGCTTTGAAAGGTAAACGTAATTATAAAATTGACAGAATGTAATGCTTGCAATTTGTGCCGCATTCGATGTTTCGTCCCAGTTAATCTCGATTTAATCAGTTCGCTTTGAAAACGCATCATTAGTTATGCATTCATACATTGGTGTTTCCATGGCCGATAGAATACTGTTCATGACTTCCACGTTAATGTAAAAGAAGAATTGAAAAGATTGTAAACGAACCAAACGCATTGAATTTTGCTTCACGCTACTAATTGTCTAAGTCTAAACGTTTTGACTTGATTTGCATTCGAATTTCTCCAAATGTGGCCTCCGTTTAAAAATTGAAATTCTCGAGCAGTTTAGTTTTCTCCTCGAAAGAATGTCGTGTTCTGAAGAGCATCCAAACTGAAGTTTGAAATGCATGACTTCGTGCAAATTACGTCGAAACTTTCAGATGAATATTTTTTCGCTTCATACCACATTCCATTCTGAGCCATATGAAGTCGTCAATTTTGCAAATCAGGAAAAGTCACTCGCACCCGTGTTACAATTTGCATAGAGATGAAAGCGGGGAACGTAAAACATCTTCTGCAAAAACTGAAGTAGAAGCGTGAAGTAAATATATCCCATCGTTATCTTCACAGTCATTTATTTCAACGTTAATTCGCACGTCCATATATTGATAAAATATTCTTCGCTCTCAATAATGTCTGCTGGGTGCCATTCCATTATTCGACAATTTTTGTTCCTTTTTTTAAAATCACCTCGTACACGTAGATATATTATACACTGTACATGTACAGGTATGCGTGCATATGTCTTGGCCAGCAAAGGAAGGATGGCGAAATTCTCCTGCTATATAGGTCTGTTTACGCTGTCGCAAGAAATATGCCGTGCAACAGCACACAAGACATTGTTATCTATAGGGGCGTAAAATAAACCGAGGTGTTATATTAACACATGGTCGTTTAAAAAAAACAGAAGAAAACACGGGGGGACTAGTGCATAAATTACAAGAGGGCAACGCAACTTTGCACGTAAAACGATCCGAAGGCAGCGAAAGAATATCAAAACTGCGGTTGTGATCAAGTTAAACGTGTAGACGAACAATAGAAAAGTGTTGGGATAATGTGAAAACTTTGTGGTGAATTACGCGGAGCAAATTTTTCGGAACGATCCTACTTAAGATTCTAATTCTTGATCAAAGAAATTAAACACCGACGTTTTCGGTTAGACGTAGTATTCGTTTCAACTGGCGAATGGTGTCGATGGTGCATAAAATACAATTGCGGAGAAATTGATTATTTGTAAAACTAAAATGCGACCTTGTAATTCAATGTACGCATTTCTGAGTTGTTTCTTCTAGGACGAAATTCGCTGAGCAATATTCAGAGATGAAAGAACGTGATAAGGAGAGTATTTTCAAAAAGGCATTAATAATATTACGAAGTTGGACAAATTTAACGAAACGTTCTCTTACATATATCGCATCATTCTCCTTGAAGCTCTACGATGTTAATTTATCGTAAAAGCGATAATGCTTCGTGAGAAGCATCACCATCAATTCGAAACTCTCTGGCATAATATACAGATTTACAGGGTTACAAACTTCAATCTATAGAGGGTTTACGAGTATGTACATGTATATGTATAGAGCGCAGGTAAAACTATATTCCATTAGTATAGTCGTAAATAATAGTAAAAATTAGTAAATTAGATTATACATATGTATAATCATAGATATCGATTAAAGTTGAGTATTAAAAGTTTGTGCACTTCCATATTGAAATGAGTAATTTCATAATCATTTCCACCATTAATGATCCGATATTGCTAATTTCACGAGCTGATGGAATTCCTTGTGAAATTTCTAGGAAATGTTGCAGATTACATTGATCATAGAGGCTACTACAACCGTGATACAGGAAATTGTCTCGTCAATTCGAGCATCTTCGTGTAATCTTGACAGTAGACGTCAACGTCGACGACGTACTCGTATCGACGGATTCCGTATTGTATTGACAATTCAAGTATTTCAACGTTCAGAGTTAATTGAATAAACTTCATACGCCAAAGATCGTTGCGCGATTACTTTAATAACACGCACTTACATTAAATTCAAACGTCCAGTAAGGAATATCATATATAGAGTAAAGAATTACTAACAATAAGTGTAAAGAATAATAAAAGATGCATGAAATGAAAAATATGTATCATGAATAAATCGGAAATAACGGGAAATGATTTCTATTTCTCTGAAATAGAATTCCATGTCTGATATTCCTTTGGTAAAAGGAAACGGATATTGATTCGAAATTGTAGTAGATACCTCGAGACGATTCGAATCAGCAAAACCTGCAATTAGGGTAATTCTTGATTAACCTCCGCGAATGGCGAAGAATCGTCACGAATCGCTAACTAGACCTTCGATTCTGCTTAACGAGAATAATTTTCATTGGCATTCCACGGAAGAAGTCCAATTACACGGGCTTCGATTAAAAAACGTTCTGACACGCAAAGCGCTTACAAATAGACCTGGCACCCTGCAATTCAATAAATTTAACCCCCTTCCGTTGTTTATCGTTTTTCTTTGATACGAAGGCAAACTTGAAGCTGATCACCAATTGCGAGCAACATTTGCTGCCTTTGCAGCATCACGAATTTCTAGTACAAAGCAGTTGAAAAGAGGAGGAGGCAGGGAATAGGAAATGCGAGCGAAAAGATGAAATTCATTGATTAAAAGTTCGAATGTTGAAACGATAATCGAATTTCAACGTCGGCAAAGTGTCCCATAACATTCGGGACTCTCCGCATCAGTTAGTGTGCATTATCGACACGAGCTATAACGATCTCCGTTATAAGGGGTCCCGAAATAATCAAACATGAACGACATCAACTGTTGTACCATCGTGACGATAAAGTAGCATTATTAGATAGCAAATAAAGCTTCGAAAGTGCAGCTATTGTTTTTGCAGTGCTGAGTGAAAGCAGTACGTACAATTTGTTAGTGAAAATCAAATTAAAATTTGTTGCAGGAATGTGATGAAATTTTGAGTATCTATCATTTCTCTGGAATATACGACTATGGATGACTTGCTTACCAAGTGGTAAGAATATTCGAGGTACAGGAACGGCCGAGGCGGGCCATGTGCATTTTGAAGATGCACGCTGTCTTTGTCTAGCATAGCTTTCATTGGGGGTGAACCCTAAAATGGTTAAAAAAGGCCATGGTGACGTAGGCGTCCTCACGACGGACGCTTTTGCCAATGGAAGGCATTCTTGTATAGACTACGGTCGAGAGAGCACAGTTTTAATAAACAGAACACCTTTTAACATATATACACGCCTACAGAATCACTGTAATTAGTAATACCTAATCGCGATAGAGAGGAGACTGCGAATACCCCCTCGAGCGATTATCTTACAAAGTATTTATGCAGAAGAACATTTTTGTAATACGCGTGCTCCGTGAGATTCTGGTCCCCACAAGCGCTGATAGGAATTCAGTTTTTTGGAATTTTCATAATTTTTCATTTTGATCCATCAATCTGTTCTACGAAAATCGATTAAAAGAGTTAAATTCAAATTATTTGTCGATATTAGTTTCAAACAATACCCATACATGCTGGAAATTTCGCCTCGTAATATCAAAAGTTGGAGAACTTTGAATGTCCGACTGCTCTTATCGCGCACGAGGGCCAGTAAACAAGTGGGCTCGAACTTTCAGAGAGTCGTATTGACATTATAAAACACCATGTGGTTAACATTCGAGTATGTGTAGCAGTCGAATAGATAGGACATAGGACATACTAGCCAACGTGCAGCCGTCCAGTAGCCAGTAGATAAACTAGCATGTGGTCAGACCCTGGGGAAGTAGAATACGACTGACGGTGGTCAGGCAAAAATAAGGCGTTTTCCCATGGTACACATGATACACAGAATGAAACCATCTTCGTTGCTACTCAGTTTTCCTTCCCTCGGTACTATTTTTTACCCAGGTTGCTACTTTATTAATTAAAGAAAGTTCAGAATTTCTATTCAACACGGCCGGCATTCATTTTAATATAAACTTTAAATGTCTAATGCCAAGGAATTACTTCAAGAACTATTGTTCGGTTTACAGGAAGATACGCTTTGATACTTTGATGCCCTATAAAGAATAAATTTCCTAACGAATAAATAACGACAGCCAAAACAATTGACGTTAAGTGATTTTTTTACTTTACGCAGGTTCTGGCAATCTCGAGTGACTTCAATTTTGACATTCACCGAATATTTCAGATGAAACGACAAACCTGGCGGTGGACTGTCCCTTTATCGTTCCTTGAAAATTTAACGCGCTCAGGGAATCGTCTCTGAAACGTCTCTGGACCATAACCGGAACTTTCCGCCATTCATTCGTGATCGATCATTACCATTGCAGATGGCAATTCAATTTCACTGTAGAAGTCGTATGAAAACATTCGTGTCAATTCTTGATTAATTAACCCTCAGGTGTGTCGCGAAAATGCTTATATTTACAAGTATGCATATTTACGTACAAAGTACATACATGTATGTATAGGTGTACATACTCCAATCTGTGTTACACAATTTTTGAAAGAAATTAGCTTAAAAGCATTAATCGACAAACTCATCTACCTCAAAATGTCGTCATTTTGATTCCAAGCGAACGTCAACAACGTCGAAATGCGTTTCCACTTGTTATTGTATTGCTATCGTTAACCGTCTGGCGGTTCCAGCGATAAATACGCCTGTCGTCAACACTTTTAATTGCAAAATATCCGGCGGGCATCTCGAATCTAATCAACACCGAGTCCACACCGACGTCCCGAGTTATATTCTGGAATACGAGTCGATCCGTCAAATTACCAGCAGCCAACGAGACGTTAATCTGATCAGCTTTCGAAGTGTTCGCGAAATAAAAGTCACACGTCAGCGAGATTAATTTATTTGAGGATGTATGGCGAAATGGTAACATCGCAAAGGGTTGCGAGACCTCTTCTGCTGCACGCAGAATTAGAATTTCGTACAGCTGGGAACACCTAACGAGGATAAACAACTCATTACGTTCTGCTTTAATCACGGTTACATGCCACGGTACGCCTGGATAATTAATCCGGCAGATTTAGTTCGCTTCCGGTAACTTAACATCCTTCCACCTCGCGAATCACTGAAATTTCTGTGGAAACTTCTTGAACAATTAATTACGGATTTCCAATGGCGCCGCGAGTCTACAAAATTCCTGGGAAATTTTGTTTCTGCATTAAAAAGGACTATACTTGTAGCGTATTAAAAATCCTGTGGGTACATATGATGTAAATTTCTTAACAAGAATATTCATTAATAGACCAACAGAATCACGGTTCTAATGGAAACCAAAATTTGTATTTTTTCTCTATCGTTGCATCAATCCACAATACCTAATGTGAATGATATATGCGAAAAGTCATGCACCTTGCGTAATGTTCCGTGACACTTTGTTAATCGATTTGTTAATCAAATTTTCGGAAAATCTCCATTATGACGAAGTGTTGGATTCCGGGGTTAAACGAAATCGTGTTCAACAATTAATTTTGTTGAGAGTTTTAATATATAGGAATACCGTGACGAATGTGCGCGACAGAGTAACGGTGTGCGTCCCGTCCAAAACTATTCTTACAATTTCTGTTCCGCTACTACATACAGGGTGGCCGCTAACTCAGGGAACATCGGGAAACGGGATGTAGCTGGGGTGATTCTAAACAACTTTTTCCTTGACGAAAATGTAGTTTCGAGCTTGGTTTTTGAGTTATTAACAAAAAGCACTGGCGCATGAGAGCGCCCGTAGAGCGCGCGCTCGGTCGCAGTGTCAGTGCGTTGGTTCGCGACCACGACAGAGTGCAATTGAGAGTCGCGTGTTGGAGCGCGCGCTCTACGGGCGCTCTGATTGGCCAGTGTTTTTCGTTAATAACTCAAAAACCAAGCTGCAAACCACATTTTGGTCAAAGAAAGAGTTGTTTAGAGTCACTCCAGCTACGCCCCATTTCCCGATGTTCCCTGAGTTAGCGGCCACCCTGTATAGTATGATATTTAGGGGGAAAGGCTTAGTGCATAGTATTGACTCTGACTAGGCCAGGATCCGCGGGCTTTACAACCTATCCGTGACCCAAGGGCTGGTCTTCCAACAGATGGCCTATGAATCCGGTTCATTGAACCGTGGCTCCACGATTTTCAATTACCCCGTGAAACTGATCGACTCGACCAAATCAAGCTGGAAACATTTAGAAAAAGCGTGGCAATGTTTCGCGAACGATATTTTGATTGAAATGCAACGAGCAACCCGTTATATATTTGACCTCTGATACCTCGGATACCCTGAACGAGAGATACCCTTCGTAACAGTGCTCTTATAAAATGGCGTTGGTTCCATTTTAGACATAAAAGCGATCTATTATTCCACGAAATTCCAGTTTGTGTTGCGCCATCGCCTTAATTTGGAGGAAATTGTTGCTTCCCTCTTTGACAAAAATTCTTTTATGGATTAGGATAATGCTAAGAGAAAAATTTGTCCATACATACAAATATATAAGGTGAATCTCAAAGGCCCCCGGTTGATTTATCGTATTAAGTATAAAAGATGATTTATTGGAAAAAAGAACGACAGAAAATTGCCAGCCCCACGGTGAGCAAAGAAACGAGAATCCTTTGATAGAGATTCAAAATGGCTTGGAAAAAAGAATGGAACGAAGAAGCGTCGAATAATCTAGTTTTTCTTGTTAGATTGAAGTGGGAACGTTTCAAAAAAAGATTTTGCACACAGGATTTTCAAAAGAAAGTCACTACTAGATCAAATAAAATGAGTTAGAAGAATGAAGGAACTCCCAACTGGAAGGAGACAAATTTCAAAGCCGAACGCTACTACTGTGTACAATAAGTAAAATAAATTCGATAAACTGTAATAAACTTCGCAAGGTATTTGGGTCAAGGAAAATGAACTTGGAATATCTTCAAATTTAATTTCATTATTTCGATTATCGATTAGCGTGAAAATTAGTGTCTCGTTCATTGAATAAATCTAATCATCCTTGTTCTTTTGCTCCTTTACTTTTTTCCCCGATTTTAGATAAATATAGGAAACAAAAGCTCTTTCCAGCAGATGTGTTGTGAATGGCAAGTTTTCTTGAACGTGAGCCAAAATCGAGGGAAAAGCTTTCACCCGTAACTTCAACGGATCGCAATTGAACACTGTGCACACTACCTACACTAAAATCACTCGCAAAAAGTAACTCGCTGAATCTTAATCACGACAACTTATTGCTCCGCTGGAACTCGTAAAGAACGCTTGGACTATTTCCAACGCAATCTTCGAACGATATGCTACACCAGATAATCAGGAAATATCGATGAAACTTCCAATTGAAATGGCTAATAGACAAGAAACTCCATATTCCGTCACACCTAGTTCAGTCTGCTATTAATCCACTTGAAAATGTACGCCACAGAAATGAAATTGAATAATTCCACTTGTAAATATTCATTGATATTTTCAACTGGATACAATAAATAATAAGAAATTCGAATAGAACTGATAATACGAATAAAGCCGGTCCTTGAGACACGCCAAGATAAAATGGATTGTCGAGGGGAGGAAAGATTGTCCGCGAATAACTTTCTTACGGATTTCCCAAACAAAAAGAACTCTCGCAGGGCAGCTTATTCGACCCTCCATTCGTTCATTTCTTGAATCTTTGATGTCTGCCATATTTTCTACAGCGTTCGTTCGTTACGTAAGTACCTTTCTGTAAATCCACAAAGACAGAGGGCAAAAAAGGGGAGAAGGAGGAAGACAATAGGAAAGGATTTCTTTAGCTTTAGAGTACACACGACCCGACACGGCGTTCGTTAAACACGTTTCCAAAATAGCGGCGCACTCGCCAGGTGTATATTGATTGCAACCCAGGGAACGCTTAGATCCTAGAATTATTCCGGATCACGGACAATTATGGATTATAAACGGTGGATTGCTTTGAAGCTCCAGTATCCTATACATATACATGTATAAATGTATACTGCTTCAAAGCTTCAGCGTCTGTGTCTGGTCATGAATCGGCGTAAAGTGATTTCCTCCAGCGATATGGACAGTGATTTCCATAGGGAAATTGGGTGCTGATGAAAGATTGAGAGGTAGCTGAAGTTTATCGATTTTTTTTAAACGATCAAAGGAATAGCACAGTGGTGGAAATACTTGTTGCGTCGTTTTCAAAATGTAGAACGCGGAATTTTTGTTGGTGTACGATTAAATAAAACAATTCGTATTCGACACATTTTGGTCATGATTATTATACATATGTATAGGTTGGAGTATATTTGCAACAAATATCTGGTTAGAAAAAGAAAAGTAGCGGGCAAATCTTTGTATGTATAATATATGAAGGAAAAAATCTTGTTCAGTAAAATCTGTTATCTAATAATTTATGTCAATTTTTGGTTCGACGAGAAACGCAAAACTTTGGAACGATACGAATACCAACGGAGGTAGAAGCAGAAAATTCCACTTGTGGAGAGCCTGAGGGGGAAAAGAATAGGGCGATGGGATTACAGGATCGGATTCGAGTGCGAGTGCTTCGATCGCGGGCGATTCTGCTTCAACCGATTAAGACTAAGATATCCAGGTCGCCGACAAAATCTTTCTTCGTAATCCTTTTCGACGTTGCTGCTGTGCTCCCGTCGTTCTAACAAATATAATCGGGTTCAATGACAAGGGTCCAGAGAAAATTCGAAACAATGGGAAAAGGAAGGAGCAAAATCTACGTGAAATATGTATGCTCGAAAAACAGTTTTCGTTGGGGTATTTTTAAAAAACGGAATAAAATACATTAGATGCGATAAACCTACAGAGGTGTAGCTGGTTGTAATTAAAATTTGAATGGCCAAACGTTACCATTCGAAGGAATTTCAGGTGGTTTAGTGGTAAAGTGGTCGTTTTGAAATAATGTCTGGAGAAACAATGAAATAAGTGCCACGTAATAATTAAGCAGATGTTATTTAAGGCTTGCGAAGGATTCCACAAAAGGATTAAACTCGAAACTTGTAATGGGAATACGTAGTCGCGTATAATAATTCTCCACGAAAAAATAATAACTTGCGTTGGACTAAAGGTGGCATTTTCAACTTTTTTCAACTTTATTTTCGGAGGAAAGATGTGCTGTTGCGCTTCATACGGTATTTGTTACGCGACAATGAAGGAGGTACGAGATTATAAATGATAAAAATGCTTGGAAATGCTATGGAAATGGTAAATTTGTTAACAAAATGCAACGTATAACTTCCCAACCTTCTAATAGTAAAACGAATTTTAATCTGGGTTCACCTTCTTCATCTACTTCCTACAAGAATACTTTCCAACACAATTTTAACTCGTTAAAACTTGAACTTTTTCACGAGCTCGCATAAATCCAACAAAGACAGAAACTTCGCGACGAAACTTGCGCTCACAAACGATATCGACAATCTATAGTACCTAGAAAGGAAGTGAACTTCAAATAACGCATATACATATATTTCTGTCTATTCTCGAGGTATAGGTATACGTGCGTTTCCATTCGAAAAGGTCTGGTCGTTTCACCAAAGGCGTCCGTTTTCCCCGACACGCAGATGCAGCTGCAACGAACTTGGCGTAACGCGGAACAATCTTGCCACGAGCAAAAAGTAACGCAGAAAAAGTGCACCTGCTCGCCGATGCATTATTTATGAGAAATAATTGGCTGCCTAATATCATTTTTAAACATTTTCATTGAAAATTCAATTGAACGAGATTGAAATATAGCAAAAGGGTAGCAGTTGAATGCAAAAATGATTTTTGCACCTGACCATTGCTTGTCGTCCATTTGTCAATGATGTAGGTAATTATAAAAAGGGTGAAATATTTTAATAATTTGATGAAAAAGTGTCTCGTTTCAGTCGAAGTCGGCTAGAGAAATTGTAACTTTCAACCGAATTGAATTTTCTCGCCAAAAACGTCCATCTACTCGAATCAAGGAAATATTTTTTACAACACCGCTTATTCCGGCCTCGAACGCGAAACAACAGAAAGTACTGCTTCTATCTGGATTATCGCCTTGCAATAAGAGCGTGGTTTACACTCTCCTCCTGCCTTTCAAGCAACTTTTCCAACTTTATCAAACACTCGGAAAGTTTCCCCAAAGGGGGAAAATTTCTTGCCAGGCTCGCAGTCGCCGCTTCGTAATCAGCATTTCAATTAGGAACAACGGTCGAAGAATGGGAGTTGAAACTCGCGGGGAAAATAACGATAAACTGGCAGGAAAAAATTGACGACAAGGGGGGATGAAGAAATGTGGCCTGTATCATCTCGTACACCACGTAGCAAAGCGTAGTAACTCGTTCGTCGCGATATAACGTTACATTTAGCGTCGACATTAAACGACCGCGGTAACAGACATATTTCTATCCTTTTATCGAAGACCAGGAACTTAATCTGCATCTGTGCATGCACTATTAAGACATTCAAAGTTGTTCTCTGCTTTCATTAATATGTACCGTGTTACTTGAATTGTCTTGAATAAAAATTGCGCCCTCTCGTATATCTGGAATAATTTTTAAGCGCTTTTGGTTTCCGAGGTTCCGTAAAAGGAGTCGAATTTAAACCACTATTCGATCGATGCCACTCGAAAGCTGGAAACGTGCAGATGTTGGTCGGAATAGCATTGCCGTATTGAGGTTTTAAACTCCTTGATATTCAGATGTGTGATACATATGCTCGCAAGATATGTGTATTCTGTTTATCCAAATGCGTGATTTACCAATTTTTTTTTTAATGCAACAAACATTAATAAATGTCTTTTATAAACATCGTTTTGAAATTGATAAAACAAAGGGTATTATAAATTGTAATGCTCCAATAAACGACAATTTCCAACAAAATAAATAAAAAACAGTATTCAAATCTAAAATCGTTTCTCGATTCAACGTTTCAGCTGCGTTCGAGAACGCAAGACAGGTTTTCGTTATAAAATAGAACTATATATCTAGAAAAATGCTATAAAAAATTGTCACAAATGATCGATCGACGATCAGGAAGTCCATTTATGACAGCTATTCCATTGAAAATCCAGCCCCCGCAACGATGGAAATGAAATTTCCTCGTTTCACGCGACAAAACTTCAATAAAAGAGATAATAAAAAAAGGGAAACAGAAAGGAATCCAAATTGGTCGCAGGATACCCGACAGTAGTTTTCGTCGAACGTGTTATTCGATCGTCCCGTTTCCTTTTGCAACTCGACCACCAAAGGGTGAAACGTCGATGGGCGTCCCAAGTGTTCCATTTGTCAGTGAAAATCACGATTATCGCGCGCATACGGCCAAGGTAATTGGGAAAACAATGGCGACGAATTAACGGATTGAACGAAAAGTTTTTGCGCCCTCCACCGTCTGCCATCATATCGTCCTATTAATTCATAAAAGGTCGATGGCAAATCGATTTCACTGATACGATAAAAGTGTCGCAGCATGTCCCAGTTCCAAGAGTTTACCCGTGCAGTATTCTCGTGGAAAAGAGCAACAGGGTTGTGAAACTTGTGCGCTCTTTTAAGGCCACGAAGTCTCTAAATCTTGAAAGCCAAATGCATACTTTATACACCTAAGTACGTATGTACGTGCTCCTTGTTAGCTCGAGAGAAAAAAATATTCGGATGGATGGAAGAATATACATTACCGGTGAACGTATTTCCTGCAGAATATTCGAAACAATTTTATTCGATTAATATTCGAAACTGATCATGGTTTCAACCTTTATTTCATTCAGTCTTTCGTGCAATAAAAGTAATTTGCAAAGACAAGTAGGTATACATATACTAATTAAAATGAAACGAATCTCTAATACATTGTTAACGAAAGCGTTTTACTAATTGCAAGCAAACATAAACCTACCATAAGCATTGATTCGCGCGTTGCTTTTTATAAAATACTTGTTGCATAGACAATGTTAAACATTGGAATGGTGCGTAGGATATATCGAACTCTTATGAAAACGACGCATTTCATTGAAACCCATGTTTATTCAATCGAAATATGCCCCGCCTATGGATATCGATATATTAGTAATTCTTAAAATCTTCCACGCGCAATTTGTACGTATACACGTAATACATATTTATAAAAAGATGCTAATACGCGTACAATTGATTTGAAGAAGCCGCAATATTTCGTGCAACTTGAATGCGCTTGAACACAAGAGTACAGTAATGTCTCGATTAGTGTTCTATTTCTATCTGTGTACTACTTAGGGTGGTTCCAGTGAAGCGTGGAGCGCCGAGCATGTAATCTGAACCCAGAACGAATATCGGTGAGAGCCAACACTGATGCAAGCTAGATTGAAAATTAAAACTTGTTCATTTTTGGTGAGTCCAAGCACCATATGGCTTGGACAATTTTTATTTAGCATGGCATTAATAATTTCATTCTCCTTTATTATAGTTTTCGATAACAACTAGAACATGTGTTTTAGTTGTCAGCAATCAGGTAACTGGTAGTGAAATTATAAATTTGGAAGTAAATTCGAATCGATTGTCTCGATTAGTGTACCTTGCCCGGGACCGAATGCGAACACTAATCGTGTGCAGACACGTTTCTCGAGCGCCAGGTCACCATCAATATTGTGGCAGCAGAGACTCGAGGCAGCGACCAGGAAACAAACCAGCAAGTTTAAATACCCGTGTACGTGAGACAATACTAACGCGATCAAAATTTAAGAATGAAACTTGTTCATTTTTGGTCCGAGAATCGTGTCTGCACACGATTAGTGTTCACATTCGGTCTCGAGCGGGGAACACTAACCGAGACACTACTGTACTGTGTCGTCCGGTGCATTAACTTACGCCAACCAAGGCACCCCAGTCTTTCTCAATTAATTCACAACCCCGACGCGTCGCGACGTCCCGCTTCAAACGTAGTCCCACTAAATAAAAAAACCGCGTTAAATTTGCCGCAGCACATCGAAACGACATCGTTCATTAATCATCCGATCGAAGGTCAAGGTTCCATCGGGGTGTCTCGTGTAAATTAAGAATCTCATTCTCGTGCCAGGGAGCAGCCCGTTTTTCGTACGAGCTTTTTCTGTTCCCCCCTATCGATTACGTAGGCACTTTCCGCTGGCGATTGTGAATAATGCAAGACGACCGACATCCGCCGCGCCGTGCTTCCACAAATATGGCCAGCGTAGACTCGAAAATTCTCGATATCGCAATCCGCTGAAACGCGCGGCCAGTCTTCTGACATTTACATCTATATTCAAATGTTACACACACGGTTGAGTATCGATTGGGCGACTCGGCGAGCTTCGCAGCCCGGGAAATTGGTATCGCGAAACAGTTCTGCATGCTCGTTAAAAATAATAAACGGAAGCTTCAGCCGGAAAATCATAATCGCGGAGTGATCGTATTAGATCGTATTAGGATCATTTTGTTAGAGACTTTTTCGCATTTCAATGGAAGATCGGAGATTGAGAATATATAACTAACTATGTCCCACTTCTAAAACCTTGAAAGTTTACAAATTAAAGGTGATCCGAGGTGCACGTCACTCCCCTAGACGTACCAATTCACCGCAGTAAATTCGGCGAACTTTCTTCGCGACATCGATGTGCTTGAAGTTCTCTTTCCCGCGGGAAATATGCTTCGATTTTTGTACGAGAAACGTGTCGCGGAACGTGCGTGATCGCGTGAAAGGCGAGGTGGCAAACCCTGATAACTCGGGTAATCCGGCTTGTTACAGAAAACGCGAGTCGCTGGTGCAGTTTCGACGGCACCTGGAGCAACTACAGTAACTACAGTCTTTGTCGCGATGTTCGCGAGCCTGCAATCGATGGCGGAGTGGAAGTCATCTCAACGACGATCTACTTCGTCGGGTACAGCATTTCTCTGCTTACCCTGATTATCGCCGTCTCCATTTTCCTTTATTGCAAGTAAGTAACTTGTAATTAACTGACGGTTCTAGTTTCCATATTTTAGCGTCCGTTTCAAGTTCGAACAGCAGCGACGAGTCGTCGAACTGTGAAAGAAATGATACAGAATGATTGAAAGGAGGAAATTGTTGAAATTTGTAAAAATCGTCGAGCAATGACCTTGATCGATAATAGGCGAAAGGCGACAAAACAGGGAACGTCCGATAGGAGGAAAAGGCACAGTGAACATTTACTTAGGCTCCGCGAAGTCCCGGAGGATCTTCGAGGTGGAGAAATTCATTATTTTTCAATCTCCTTCGTTACGCGTTATATGTCGGTAGAACGTATACCAATATATTGCTAGCGTTGTTTTAATAGTATTAATTTGAGTAATAAGTTCCTTCCTCTCGACGACAACCCGTTGCGTACAAGTGTTATTTCAAACTGTTGCTTACACGTACCGTTGAGAGGCAAAACTGATTAACTCCACTTTTCGCAAGTCAACGAATATTCGTAGCGAAGCGTATCATTGGTGCTTAACTTTTCGCCATAAGATATTAAATTGTACGAGAATATGCGTCCTGGCGAGCAACAAATATAATCTATGAAGAAAAGCCATTGAAAATAATTTGTTAATACATTTTGCAATGCTCTTTCGATTCAGCGAGGTAATTACCAAATACAGGGAATGTAACAATTGTCTATACGACCAAACCTGACTGCACCACTTCGAAACAATAACCCCTCTAGTCCTCGCATTTGCATATCAATTTGAATAGATCAGATGCAGAATCGAAAATGCGTTCAGTTCATCGTGAAATGGATGGGGAATACGTATTCGTAAGCGAATGCGATATTCGAACGAGCCAGCCGATAAATTTGTCAAAGAATTGACATCGAATCTCTTCCATTGCACGCTGATGAGCAAGGAAGCGGCGCGACAAGCGACTCAGACCGTCTATTAACCAGACTAATTCAGAAGCATCGCGCTTCCTCTTCACGGGAAAATGAGGATTCGCTTCTAAAACGTATAACGCTTCGAACTCGTTCTTTCTTGCATCTGGATAAAAAGAAGCAAAAGAAGAAAAGTCTGGTGAGATCAAAGGCCAAATAAGGCTTCGGGGCGAAGCTTTAAAGGATCATGCGTTCTAGAGGAATGATTATTGTGTCGAGCGTAAGGTGACGTCCAATCAAATATTATAAATGATATAAATGAACGTGTACGCTCTTTGCGATTTCGTGGAGGATTGATTGAGTTCTTTAGCTTGGATATAATATTTCGTATATTTCACTGCACTGGAGAGTTCTCTGATTGAGTTCTCGAGATGTGCATGCGTATGACCGCTCGGACTTCTCGAGTTTTATGACAGGGTCGCTGCTATTGAGGTGCAAGAGAGAGAGTGCTATGTCGCCACTGTAATTATGTTTTAAGAATTATTATAATTCGGTGCCATCTGAGGTCTGGCAGCCAGATGTTTTATACCGGTAGAGGTATACCTCAAAAATAGCATTAGTTTGACCGTGTCATACACTGATTTAGCCGATCCTTCCGGAACTGCGATGTACCTCGCAACAATTATTTTGGGAAGAAAATTGAATGAAAGACTCCGGAGAGTGTAGGTATTGTACAAAAAATATTAAGCTTCTGGTAGATTACGTTTAAAATCTATTCTCCCTGATTTTTTTTTATGATTAGTGGTTTTTCTTACCCTTATTATTCCTCATTCTGTGATAGGATAAAATGAAATAAGATAGTATGGGGAAAAAACTCAATTTTCACAGGCACGTTACCCCTCAAGGTTGCAACGTTCATCCCCTGAAGCCTTCAATTGTGTAATAAGTGCGGGAAGAGCGTAAAATATGGTGCCCCATGAAAACGTAGTTGGCGTACTAGGAAATTCCACGGAATTGTTTAGCGAAAATAAAATGCTTTATTCGATGCAGATGAATATTTTTCAAATAGAGTAGTTACATCGTTTGTGATCCTCCACTTTTATTTTACACACGAACATTATTTAATTTTCTCAATCCTCTACCTATCACAGAAATTGCCCCCACTGATTTTCTTTTACATGCCTACCTTCGTTTGTGTGTCAGAAGTAGCGTATATACAAACACTGAATCCCATAAAAGTAAATAGGTCCTCCTAAAACTATAGCTTACCGAGGGACACTTTGGCTAATGCGATGGTCGGGATGTGAAATCTAAAGAACGATTACGAAAGGCCCAATTTCGTACGATGCTGCTTGTAGATTTCAACTTTCAATTTCTCAACGTTTCAATTACCGTAAATAGAATTTGGACAAAAATTAGGTTTGTTCCACTGTGAAATAGGTGCATGAATATGATAACAATTAAGGTGTCATAACTAACTCCACTTTGATTCACTTTGCGTTAATAATATTCCAGAATTATTGTTATTATTCCGGGATGTTAGGCGGAAGACAAAATATATTGAAAATATGCAGAAAATATGTTACGTTATATCATGGTCAAGCTGCTTTGAATTGGTAAAAGTTTTCTCGCCGTGACTTGCGGCTATTTCGAACTTGCGTTGTAGATTTGTCACTCAATGCAACCTAATCAGAAGATATTGAATGGTTAGCTTAACTGTAACTTGGAGCACGGACAACTATGAATAAGTGGGAGCAAATGCACATGAATAACTTACGATTGGCTGTCGCGCTGTGGAAATTTCAAACTAAATCAATTATGACTTCGATCGCGCGATTCGGGCTTGCCTCCGAGATTTCATGCTGCCCTTGCTTGCAAGAAAATAACGCAGTACCTAAATTCAAGCAATTCGAAAGCTCGGCATCGAATGATTGATGAACAATGAATAATCGTGAAAAAGTCAATGAGCATTAAAAGAAAAAAACCATTGAAAATTAACGCTCTGCTTTGCGAACTCTCGCCTTATAACACGTGTTATCGCGCTAAATTTTCTACTGGAACACTTGAATCATTTAATCATAAGAATAAACGGCGAGCTAAGACAGTTTGCGTGGAGAAAAACAAAACAGCGCGTGCAGAAATATTTGTTGTATTTCTCTAATTGTTATTCTCCTGTTTAATAAGCTCCAAGTTTTACAAGTTCGCATTCGTATTCATTGCTTGCTATGTACAATACAATATGTGTTACGTCGCCCATGAGACACGAATAAAAATTTAGTGATTATTAATGTATAAATTCAGCGCGATACTCATTGTGTTAAACTAGACTACTTAATTTATGCACTGAACTGTTGCAGAATGTTAATGCTTTACCACGAGTTACGCTCGAATCTATTACATTACACCACGCTTGGAAAAGGTACGGTTTTCTGTACGGGTTAGATGTACGTTTCACGAACATGTCCTGAAATCGCAACAGGTTAGAGACTAATCTTGTTAACTTAACATGGAAATTAGTAGTCGAACTATGATCATTTTCGCCCTTTGACATCAAAGAGTAATGACCGAAGGGAACAAGTGTCCTGAAAATATAGTCTAAACTAAGAAATACGAAGCCTCTTGTGGTAGCTGGATGCAGGAAGCAGCGAATATTTTATTAACTATAATATATACTATGTTCAGGATTCGAGATACACATTTCCAAGGTGTATTCCGTGGTTTCCAAAGGAAGTAAATTACTGAAGCCACGATCTAACTGGTGTATAGCATGTTATATATTTGCATGTGTGGCTGACACACACACAGAGAGAGCAAGAGCGAGAGAGAACGCATTTTCATCTTTATTTTTACTTTTTCATTAATTAGACTAAACTTTTCGCTGCAGTATTGATAAATACTCATTCTATGCAAGTTAAATTAGAAAATAATAAGAGAAGAAATCCGAAAGCCTTAATATTCGTTTACGTCGTATCGCTTTGTTATACCGTGGAATGTAATTTATATTTCTGGCCTAAGTAAAATTATTATATCATACAGGCAACGATAAAATTTCGTAATTAGATATAAAATATCAGTTGAGCAGAATGAAGAATTCAGAGGTTAATTGTTAGTAATCGAGGAACACAGCTGAATTGGTTTCAAAATGAAAAGATTGTGTTCAAAGAATTAAAAACCAACTACGTAAGGTGCCACAGGTTTAAATGAAGTGTTATTACGAGAAGGGAGTTAATCACGAAATTGTATATTTTTCATTCAACCGTGGTCTAAGTAATCATCCCTATTGTATTTCTACCGATGCCTGACTTGTTTGGTCCGCTACTACTGAAATTACTCGACGACCCGCAAAGGTGAATTAAATTTCAATTAAATCTCGAAACGAAGTATGGGGACTTGGGTGTTATAGTAGTCCATAGGTGTTGTTTCTGATTAGTTGTTATTTGTAATAATTAGTGAACGCTATTTGGAAGAGTTCATTATTTGTTTATATAAATAAGAATTACACATCTCATTGTATTGTCGTACACGTTCAAGATTGAATGCGTAACGTAGCGTAGGTCACACTTCCAATACAGTAAATTACAAAGAGTGTGCTTTTGTGCAATGCTCTATATTGAATTGTTTAATCAAAAGCACTACATACATGTAAGATTTGCGCACATTCTCTCACTCTCTCACTCTCCTTGTTGACACGGGCTGACGATAGGTCCCAGTTTTGACTCCTCAGGTGGGTCGTTGGCCTTTCCTCTTCCGCGACCTACCTGCACATCAGCTGACGATAAAAACAAGCAATACTCTCGCACGCATAACACCTATGGTTGACTCGGGTGACTGATGTCACATTTGTTGGACTTTCGGGTTCTTGACCGTCGCCCGGTCACCTATTTCTACAGAACGTTGTATTGATAATTTATATGGCCAATTCAGTATATCAAGACCGAACAATATATTCTTCTAATTCAAAATTAATTTAGTGTTGGATATTTATTAGTGATAGTAAATATAATATATCATGCCGTAGCAAAATTGTCTCCACATTCTTAGACATGTCTTACTAACACAGATAGTAAGAGAACCAGATGGGTCTCGACTTGGAGAGTCACGTTGTAAAATGTTGTAAAATGAGACAATGCGCATTCGTAGGTATAAGTAGACCCCAGTTCTTTGGGTGCTTTCGTTCAGTTCTAAAGAGCATTTCATATAGAGTGGACATTCCTTCAGAGCCGTTTTAAATACACGGATTAAGAAAAATATAATAGTTATTTTATTTAGCATACCATATCCAATGTTTATACATATACATACGTTTTACCTCGAAAAAAATCGAAAGGAAATCAATGTGTAATTTAATATTGTCAATTCCGTAAGAAGTAAATATTTTGTTTCAGGGAATTGAGGTGCATAAGAAACAACATACACACGAACCTGATGTTCACCTACATACTTGCGGATCTGATGTGGATTTTGAACAATGTGATGCAGGTATTTTCATGGCAAGCATAATATCCTCTGGAATTCATTAAAATTCTCCCTTGCTACATTATGTAATCTGCTAATAGATTGATTATTCTAGAGCACAGCTGATCCTTAATTCCCATAGAAATTCCGTATTCCGTTCTACTAAAGTCTTTCGCTTATTAAAAATGAAAGGAAAAGCGCGCCCAGTAATTGTACTAGCAATCGAGTTTATGGCTGCTTTAAGTTCGAAGGTATATGAGCTGCAAAATAACGAGAACTAAAGCACCACCACTTGTTGCCGATACACAAAATTACGACATGCACTTGGCAAACAACAGAACGTTCGGAATTTCCAATACGATTGGGCAGGACCAATATTTCTTTCATCCAAAACCAAAGCATGCTTAAAGTTTATTTATCATTATTATCTTTGCTTGTCAAATTCTTTGCACTATGTGCACCAAATTTCTATTCTAAATCCATCAAGGTACTATCGTCATTAGAAAATCGCAAAGATTTTCGAAACGAATTACGTTTAAACTATTCCTATTTATAACTAGATTCATAAACTAAAATTCATTTTTACACCCGCTTACAAATTAAAATCGTACACATCACACTTGCATATTCCTTCTCAGGCGGGTTTAAAAAATGACAGAATTTTCGCCTAGATGCGACCATTTGTAAAATTATACTACATGTACATGTACTGGATGCTGGACAGAAACACGAATTTCTATCACGAAAGGTACATATTTGCACGTTCATAGGTGTATCCTATGCAGTTACACGCTACAGGTTTTTGCATAAATTCAAAACGGACCATACCGTGCCTATGATAGTATCAGATGTGTAATCCCGTGACTCAGTAGGATTTTTCAGCCGGATCACTATTTTCAGGTTTCCATGCAACCGGACATACCCACCTGCGTCGCATTCCTGTCTCTGTTGAATTATTTCCAGCTGACCAATTATTTTTGGATGTTCGTGGAAGGTAATCAGATTCGCCTCTTCAATATTCTTTTTCGATTTACGAGAATTCAAAACTATGTTTCTTTATATTGACAAATTTTGCGAAAATTTAGAGTGTGATTAATCTATAAAAATGTGAAATGTAATTTAAGAAAGGGGAAGAGAAAGAAATATAATTTTGTCCCTTTGCTGTTTCTATTGCAATAATATATTTTATTTAACGTTGTCTTATTTATTTCAAGATATAATGCAAATATTATCTATAAATAGAGCAGCTTTTTCTACTCGTTAAGTTTGAAAAATAAATGTTACATTTGTTTCAGGCTTGTATCTGTTTCTGCTGGTCGTAAAGACTTTCACGGGAGATAATATCAAGCTGAGATTGTGCCTCGTTATAGGCTGGGGTAAAGTTTAATAATATCTTCTCTATCTTGCTCTATCCAAGCTTACTTGGCAATTTTAAACCAAGAGGGAGTGTTTCGAACACATTATATCATTTGCAATGCGACTTGACGAAAGTACTTGAATTAATCTCGACTGAATACGAATCATTCGAATAAATGCCCCCTTGGTTTATAATAGTGGAATTAATTAGAAAGATTCGTATAATTTTGATCTTGAACTGGAAATATTACTCGGGGCAAAGAATTCACCGCAAGGATGGCGAACAAGATTTCTTAGGAAAGAAACAACACGCATCGTCCAATTAAAATTCGCAATAATTTGTGATTTTAATTTCAGGCATGCCTGTTTTATTTATTGCTATCTGGGGAATCGCCAAGTCGTTGGACCAAGGCATTCTGAACCAAGCAAATCAGGTATGAAAGCATTTTTTAAACAGGTGCATAGTTCTTGTGCCTCAAAGTTGAAAGCTACAGGCAAAGGAATTTTACATTAATATATTATCATTGAATATACAAATATGAACAATTCTACGATCACTTCCCTCTATATTTGATTAGTGTAAGTTTATAATATATCTGCAACTCCACAAGCAGCAACTCCAGTAGCATTAGAGAACAATATACGAGGACGTACACGAATGAAGAAGTGGATAGAGTTAAACAATAGAATACAAATTCGAAACGATTAATTGATAGATTGCGAATATATATATAATTTAAATGAAATATCTGATCGACGATAAATGGACCGAATGTTCGTACAGCAATTATTAATTATTCCATATACGAAATTCCTGATACAGTATATGGCACATCCCTACTGACAACCATCGTCCTGCCGTTAGCTATGAAAAAAAGACACCTGTCCCTCGGTTTTCATCAGACAATTTACTATGCGATCTATGTTCAAACATCGACAGTGAACTCGACGAGAGAACAAGAAACAAAGGTAGAAGCGACGTTATTTCGCCAATTTATTTGGATCCGGCACGCACGAATAGAATCCAAAAGGAGAGTTAGGTGGGAAAATCGTCAATGTACGCCGTCCGTCCAGCAATTTCCTACGGGTATGCTGGCGAACCGAGAAATATCGGATAAGAGTTTCGGGACACGAGCCGCGTTAACGTACAGTAAAGAACGTGACAGGAACGGAAAATAAGACAAGGGGGAACAGTCAATACAAGATAGAGTATATGGCCGTCAATCAACTCGGCGAAATATTTCTCATCTTGAATGAACGATCGAAAAGCTTTCTCAATGATGGCTGTGCTTAATTTCCCCTTGGGAAGTTTCGATAAAAAACGAGGAGGAATGCTTGCCCTTTTAAATGATACATTTTTGCCAACTAACCTAACGAAATACAGAAAATTTCTTGAAAAATATAGAAAGACCACAACATTCTGCCGTCTCTCAAAGCCTGATCCACATATGCAAAGTATATCACCGTAATAACGTTACAAATTTCGTTTTACCTTTCACTTCCAAGCTATATTCTGGAAGAGTGTGTTTCACTGAAAACATTTCCCTTTTCCCCCGACATCCCTCAGACCGGCAGATAAATAAGTTAAAACATACGAGTCACGATCCTTGAAAAAAAAAACCCAACCGCGTTTCCGCCCCACGAGGTTCGCCGACAATGAGTGTTGGCCCAGTTTCCGGTAATAAATGTAACCACTGATGTTCGCAGGAAGTTGCACTTGGCAAGCATTGTCCGTGGATGGTGTCGCATCCTTACGACTGGTTTTATCAGGGCCCAGCCATTCTGGTATTGTGCGTGAACGTGGTGTTCCTGTTCATGATAATGTGGGTGAGTACACGTTGATCACCGATTTCCTCTTGCCGGTGGTCTTTCGAGGAAAATAATGGTAATAGAGGAGCACGCTGAATATCTACGCGTGCACTTCACTCGCTCAACATCGTCGCACATTTCAGAGATAAAGTGTTCGAGATATACAAGATATCCGAATGCGATATTCGATATTGGTTGATATTGGTCGATATTTGGTCGATTAGTAACAAGCTTTCCAGAAACGCTATTATTTAAGCACAAGATGAATCGTACAATGAATACTCTTGATACTAGTAATCCTGGCAACACTAATTATTATTTCCAGATCAATTGTTTCGTTTCAATTGGTTGAATTACCGATTTGAATACTTCTTTTACTTTTTATTTAACACGTTCCTTGCCAAGTGGGTTGCATACGCCCCACGCAAAACTTTCCGTTCAGGCCATTTAGAATTTTGGCCCCTAAACGAAAATTTTTGAAAACATTTGTTGTAGAATCATGTATCGATATCTGAATAACATGTATACCGCATTTATCAGAGCGTGGATCGTTGACGCCCTACGCGGCGTGACGATCATTTTTTCAAACTGCAGTCATTTAGTCGCGCATTGGTATTGCAACAATGAGCGCTAGATTATAGCTGCTATTTACTCAATTTAGCTTATACAGTGTGTTTATCAGGCAAAATAAAGCGGAGGATATACGGTATCTATATGTATATGAACTCATTTGGGTATAGATCAATTCTCTATCTATTACATGACCCTTTTCTGGCCTGAATATAAGAGACAGTTATCAAAATCATTGCAGAATTCCATCTTCAGTCCTTTTGGAAGCTACAATGATGATAGCATGCATTTTATGCATCCAACAAAATTACTTTCCAATTGTGTAGTAGCATGCGACCCGCGTTGCAGAACGTATCTTCAACTATGTTCATTAAAATAATTCGTTAAAATCAAATTTATTGCATTGCAGAGCAATGCAATATGAAGATCTCCAAAAATCGGTCCGGCACGGAACATGTTAAATATCATTCGCGTACATCCGTACGTATTGTATGCGCAAATTTCCAGAGCATGGATAGCAGCGTAGTTGGGTTTAATGTAAGAATTTCCACCAATGTTGCTTCTTCATTAAAATATGGAGATTGCACTAATCTTTTAAATAGGACAGTCGTCATACTTATTCGAGATTGAAGTAAAGAAGTTGGGGATCATTACAATGTTTATGAAACAAGCTATTTCGAGTATTTCTCAAATTTTTCCATTCAACGCGTTCATTGCAACCTGTTCTTAAAACTATTTGACACGTACCTAACAATAAGAGTTAAATATGCATTACCAATCCTTGTTATCTGTCCTCCTGCCCTGTCTAACCGCGGCAGAATCGGAATAATCTTGGCGAATTTGCACAGGTGCTGATAACAAAATTGTGGTCCGCAACGAATGCAGAAACACAGCAATATCGAAAAGCTAGCAAGGCGTTGCTGGTACTGATACCTCTACTAGGAGTCACTTACGTGCTGGTGCTGACAGGACCAACGGAGGGTCAGGTTGCTAATGCATTCTCCTACGCTCGTGCCGTGTTACTTTCTTCGCAGGTAATGCAGCCAGACCAGGTGTTCTGTTACGAAACAAAAATTGCTTGATGAAAAGAAAGTTTTTTCCCCCGATACAAAACGAATGGGTCTACCCGAGGACAGTGCGCAACTATTATTTCATTCCCTTTGTACCATGTCCCCCGTACGTTCTTTATGGACGAAACTGTTGCGTTCACTTTATTCGTTCGACGATATGGTGAAATAATTCAGGCATAACGTTTGAAACTTTTACGCAGGGTTTGTTTGTCGCGTTGTTTTACTGCTTCCTGAACACCGAGGTACAAAACACGGTAAAGCACCACATCGAACAATGGACCACTGCTCGAGATTTGGATACGGAAAGAAGGTATTATAACAATTGGTCTCCCCGTTCGAGAACAGAGAGCATAAGGTATTCTATTCCCTTCCTCTCTAATAAATCTTTTCTTCTTCTCTTCTTATTTTCTTGTTCGCATAGAATTTCTACTCGATTCTAATTAACAAAATCAACTGAATATTACTTCTAACGGGACGAAACATTTTCTCGAAGTACTCGTTAATTATTAATTATGTAACTGTATTGTCCATTAAAAACAAAAAATGGAAAAGCAGGATGTTTCTTTGGGTGGGGACAATTTGAGGTATTTACTGGATCTTGGACGCGTTAACGATGTGATTTGCAGATTATACTGCCCTCCGTCGAATTCGTACCGAAAAAGAAATTCATCTGTAAGCGAGACGACTACCACCACCGTAATAGGCTTAAACTCGACCACCACGTTCCTAGATAAATCGAAGAAGGCAATCTCGGAGGATCTGAACGAATAAGGACAGGTCTGTTTAGGCCTCTTCATCCGAAGATCGATTGATTTAACTGAGGAAGGATATTGGACATTTTCTTCTGCTCGAGAAAAATATTTCTACGTACATTAAGATCTGCGAGATATTTGGTCGATGGGTTCTATTTCTTTCGTGTTAAATGAAATATTACTTACAATGCAGAAGAAAAAAAATTGTAAAGACATTTCACAGATCTTTGGTGGATAGAACAGTGTGATATTTCAGGGGCGCAAAATTAATTCAATTTTGCATCGCATCGTAAGGAATGGTTGGAGAAATTAAAAACGATCCTAAAGTGTGTGACAATGCTTCATCATTTTATTTCGAATTTATCATTTATGTTAGAAAAAGGACACACTTTCATTCTTTCCCACTCATTCGTCCATTCGTGCCTCGTCATTTTCTCTGCGTTTTCTTTTCTTTTTCAACTTTCTTTAATTCTTTTCGATTCCTTCGTTCGAAAAAAAACACGACTCGCGTCTGAATCAGAAGAAAATCAATTTCCCCCGTTTAAATTCTACGACACCCATCGTCAAACTTCCACGAGCGGACTCCTGAAACAAGAAAAACTCATGAGAATCCTTTTTTTTTAAAGCGACGATAATAACTGGTAAAATTGTATATTATCAATATTTTTCGCCGATTTTATCCTTAAGCAATGTAATTAAATCACAATTCGCCCCGAAGTTGATTGTAAGAAGCAGAAATAAGGATATTCACAATTCGAACTGGGTCAAAAATAAATACAATATATGTATTTAAAGAAACGAATTCCATGAATTTGTTCTGAAACGATTTATTTATTACGATGAAAGTGAAAATTTATTTAATCCGGTTCGATTTGCGATAAATTGAACGAAAATAGCCATGGAGAATAGCTTTTTAAAAAACAAGCCACCGTATCGTCGTATACGATATTTGTTAACAACGTATTTCTTACACCGATTTAACTGCACACAAAGGAAAGAATTTTCAACTAGCGCGGTCCGTGAAATTACTTTCTTAATCCGGAAAACCGTACATGTCCGCACGAAGAAATATTTCAAGGCTAATGTACGCCCGCTACTTTAATTATGAAATATCGAAATTCACTCTGGCCAATACTACGTACAATTGAAAACTATATTTAAAACGATAAATAATATTTGTAAAGAAAAATTATTTTACGATAATCCTATCGCAATGGGACATTTGGAATTGCTATGTTAGCTATCAGTTTTCTAGCGATATAAACGACAAAAGTAACAAGTAAAATTAATCATTGTTATACTGGAAGACTTTATACAAGAGAGAGAGAGAGAGAGAGAGAGAGAGAGAGAGAGAGAGAGAGAGAGAGAGCGAGAGAGCGAGAGAGAGTATTTATTATTGTAACAAATTGTTAATGGAAACATTATTTATTTCGACTCCATTGTAAGCATTAAAGCTTTATTGAGTATCGAAAATATATTGTAAATATTTATTAACAATCGCTTCCGTAAAAGAATGGACGTTATTATATTCCCATGTTCGTGTACATATTACTAAATTTTTCGTTTCACGTTTTTCTAAATTTTTCCAAATGATGCCAAATCATCGACTACCATTTTTAACATGACATATCAAGATTTATAAATGTGTTATACAAAGTGGTACGTGAATGCGTGTGTATATGAGTATATCTGTAAAGTTTTAAAAGTGTTACATCGGTCGACAGTGAATTCTTAAGGATTAGTTTCTACTGTCTTCAAAGGTATATCTATGTATATGACATACACATACATATATGTGAAGCATAAATGAAAAATATTAACTATAGCAAAAAATGCATAGGGGAGCATGTTAATCGAAATTCAAATTTTCTCCAAAGACCTCAGAAGATAATTGTTGTTAAATTGTTTTCTACGAGGTAAAAGACCGAAGAAATAGTACCTGATATGTCGTAAAGCTTTATTTTGACGTTCGAATATAATTAATGAAGCTTGCATTTTGTACAGATTGAAGATTAACATAAGTCAATCAGTCCAATGTTAGTAATGTTAATAATGTTGAGAGCTAGAGAAATGAAAATATGTATACCGAAGAATACCAAACACACTTAATACCCATGGATTAATGTATAATTGGAATATTTCCTGAGCAATGTCTCGTATACAAAATCAAATCTGCCGAGCACCGGAACACTCTGAATAAACATAAGAATAGTAACATTTCTATTTAGCTTCAAATCAGACACAGTGTAAAATATCGCACAAAATAGCGTGACAGAAAAATGATCTTTGGACCTTACAAAATCACCCCTTCTAATAACTATCGGTTAATATTTACTTTACTATGCATCAGGCGACCCGTGAATGTGGTTTATTACATAACTTTGTATATACAAATCCGTATAAAGGCAAATTAAAGAAGAATCGTGAATGGTATGCGTTATGCGATGTGTCGTCGTCTTTAAATTATTATTTAACATACGTTCATCGACGTAAGAACACAATTTCTTAATGAAAGTAAATCTTTTGGGAAGCTAAAAATAAGTTGGATTCAATTGTCTCCCGGTGATCATAAATGTCTATGGTGATTCACAATTGATATTATAAGCACTCAATTTTCTTTTCAGCAAAAGAAAATAATATATCGTCAAGTCGATATATTAGATCACCCCAAGTCGTATCGTTTCTCCGCGCTCTTTATATCAACATCTGTATCTTATTTCGATGATATGTTTATAGAAACTTCACCCTATGCCTTTCAAGAAGTATCTTCCCGTTAATTTAAAACGTGCATTCGAGGCATTTAGATCGATATTTTCTGTTACAAAAAATTCGGCATTGCATGCAGTACGTGTTTAAACAGGGCAATACAGTTAAATATATTGTTAAAAATATTTGTGACGTGCATGGAGAATATGCTTTAAGTGTAAGAAAGTGTCAAAGGTGGTTATCCAAATTCAGTAATGGGGAATTTGAACTTTCCGATAAACAAAGTAATGGCCAATACATCGATGAGTAAAGATGAATGGAAGTATTCTTATCTCAGAATTAAAGTTGGCGTTAAAAAAGGACACGACTTATGGGATGACCTGAAAAATTATTGTCAAGTAGAAAATTATTTCTACTTCACAAAGCAAAGTCGACAGATTAAATTTCGGAAATTCTAAACTCTAAAGAATTCTACAGAAAGATGATTGAAATAAGCTAGGATGCGTAGTCTTGTACGTGGAATGTTCGTAACGAAAAAGCAAAATGTATTTGAAAAAGAGAAGAACAGTACTACTACCGAGATTACGAAATGAGTCGGTATTACATTACGAGCAAATATGTGTGTGAATTATTCTTGTCTTTCTTTACATTCAATGATAATTTAATATTACAATAACAACTGCTGTACTATCCATATTGTTACCGTGCCCACGTTTCCGTAAGACCTAACAATACTTTGTACAAGTTTTATGATACAAATATATTACGACAATTCAGTTTATATACCATACAACATTATACTTTTAGCATTACACCTTTCATGAATGAAATCTTTCCTTGTACAAGGCAATGATCTTATTTTTATACTTAATGTCATTGACCAAAGAATCTGACTGCTTTCAAATTCAGAGATTTTTTGTTCTTTCCACATGGTATTGGGAAAATAGAAATCTACACACTTATGCACCTCCATCAACAAACATACTTCACACCTATTCACTTTGAAGGTATTAACCTCGAAGTATCCTCGTAGTTCTGGTACTTTGGTTTTCCATATGTGATGGGTAGATATCTGTATTTGATCATATGCTGAAAATAAAGAACAAACAAATTAATCAATATAAAAACTTGAAAGTCCATGCATAAATCAATCAGTTCGCGACTTGGTTCAATCAGTTCGCGACTGATGCAATAAATAAATTAATAAATATTGTTGAAAAAAAGAATAATGAAATTGAATGGCACCCTACCTTTATCTGACGCTTCATGGTTATGCAAAATAGCGTTATGAAGTACATAACGAGAATGGGCCAAAATACTGGTATATTAAAACAGTCAAACATTGTACATATCATAGCTATGACTGTCGACTTCATCACAGAATACCAGAATTTAAATTCTGGCAGCCTTCTAATAAATGGCCTAAACTCTTCGTTAGATCTTGTAGGTAACTCTGGTCCTTCGCCATCTATTAAGAAATTTCTGTCTGAATGTGTTTGAAAAATTGGAATTTGCTATGCCTTTGCAAGGTATTCATTTAGAACGAAAGAAAATTTGTCTCTCTATCGCCAATGAATTCTAATCTCCCTTCCATTAATATTTGTAGACACTTACCATCAAATTCCATCGCAGGATCAATTTTAGGAGTAAGGAATGCTATGAATAAATTTAGGTAATAAATTCCTAGTGCGTACGTGACAATATACCATCCCTGGAATTATAGAATTGTAGGAATATATGTCGGAATTGTAAGTTGATGCAATACTAGTTTTAAATACATAAAGCATAACTTACTTGTGAAAGGCATATACGCAGAATAAAAACGAATATTAGGAAAAGAGCAAATGTCCATCTTGACACTACATGGGGCGTCCATAGATCCAAATATTGTTGATATAACTGCAATACAGATACATTTATAAGCTGCTTATTGGAGATTATACTAGTCTACACAAAATACAGTTCAAGTTGAAATAAAAGAGGAAACAGATTGAGAAACACAGTTTCCATAAAATGGCAAGCAAGTACCTGCATTATTCTTCTTATTGCCTGACTGAATACATTTCGCCTGGCTGGACCACCCAGATGCTCATCTTGCATCATTTTACCCTTCTGGAGAAGAATTTTATTTTTAACAATGAAATTTCTTTTAAGACTTACATCGAACTACCTTTGTTCTATCTTCCAACAAAGCTGCAAAGAACGTCCAAAATAATTTGTTTTTTTTTCAATTTATAGATAGAAACAGAAATCTAATTTTCCCGATTTGTAAGCGAAGAAATAAAGAGAATGATACAATCTGTACGAAAATATGTCGAATGTCTTAGACATCAAAATATAAAACGATTTACAAATTAACCGTGCAATTTTATACTTGAAAAATGTACCGAAAGATCGAATTACCGAAAGTAATTGTTAAAACGGATTCAAGGTTGCCAAAATATAACACTTCTTAAGTTTAACAGTTTCATCGAACCTTTATAGCAAACGATTACTTAATATCCAAATAAAATGTCAGATCTACTTTTACTCATTACATTAATACATCTTTTTATGAAATTGGGGTAAATCGTTCGAGTGAAACACTAATCGCATCATCACGAGTTCACAGCACAGTATAAACTGAACGATAGGCACATAACCTCCACATTTTACAATTATCTCAGGCTCAATTGGAAATCGTAAGTAAGATTGATGTAAATAGAACTTACCTAAGGTATTTGTACGTTTTCAGCCAACCTTAGCGGTTAATTTGCTATTTATTTGGTTAAAAAAAATAACACGTCACAACATTAATAGCATACCATGATTAGACGTACTATAGAATTTGCAAAGTGCTTCAACTTATCTCCTAGTAAGTATTGTGTCACAAGTGCTGACGACCATCAAACCTGATTCTTATGTAACGAATGAAATAACTCCCATCAATTTACGATTGGTAAGTATTTACATCAAAATTAAGTATTCGATCTTTTGGAACACATAATAACAAACGTCTTATCTACTGATTGTACGGTGGCGATGACTTTTTGTTAAACGCAGATAACTTTTTAGCGATTCGGTATCTTCGTATTGAAATTTTGACATAGCGACAGGTATACAACCGATGATTATTCCTACGTGTCATTAATACATCTTACACATATATACATATACATGTTGAAAAACACGGTTACTTCTTCAGTATCTGCAACCGCAAAGAAAGAGAAGGGAAAAATTAATCGACTTTTCAAAATCGTAGCCGAAAAGTGGAGCGGTACCAAGGAGATTATCCATCTAGCATAAAGGTGGTTTGTAACATTAAGCTTATTATTTTCAATACATGGCAGGAAAAAAATGATTTTATATAATTTGCAATTGACAGAAGGTACATGCATAGATACAAAGGTACACATAGAAACATATCATACGGATATATATTGTATATACATATATGTGTCATATACATATGCATATGTATATGGGAAATGATTACTTTCGAAGTCAGTTACGATTTACGGGAGAAACTGTCAAGAAATGATGACTTTTCGAACGAAAGTATCTAGTGAACGTTGAAATTTTTATTTTTAGAATAGAAGACTGTGAAACTGACAAAAGCGCGGCGCCATATTGCGTGCTTGTGTTTGGTTACTGTTCTGGCGCGTGGTCGAGAATTATTATATTTAATTACTTATCATGTCCGATAATCAGGTGAGTCTTGCTGTTTAACCAAGCACTTTATTATTCAACGTTTCACGGTATAAATACGACATAACATTCGGGTATGCAATCATATTTCGTGTGTAATCGGTCTAACCTTGTGTGTTAGGAACAAAAACCCGAAGCCGGCCCAGGCGACGCGAATTCCGAATACATCAAGCTCAAAGTCGTGGGAAATGTAAGAATTCTCGGTTCTGTTTTTTGCGTATACATATACTTCCGACAACGCTCAATGACCAGTTTCATCGTTTCAATTTTTTCGTTTTAGGATAGCAACGAAATTCACTTTAGGGTAAAGATGACTACTCAAATGGGTAAACTCAAGAAATCGTATAGCGATCGTGTGGTTAGTTTCTGTTTTCAAGTAAACGCGCGTTCGAATGACATTGAGAATAAGCTGTAAGAATTGTGTGCAAGAAGTAGCTGGAACAAAGAGAGATAGTATTGATTGTGCAGAGCTGCTTTATTTCTTTTCTTGTTCTGTTCCTTTGGTTATTGAAGTAGTGAGCAAATTGGACAATAAACAAAGCAGAAACATAAATTTAAAAATATATTAAATAGGTAGTCTGCTGCTACAAAATTGTTGATAAAAAATTTTTTCTAGTGGAAACTTTATTCGCTTTTGTACTGTTAATCTTTTATATAGATATTTCATTGCTGTACCTTTGATTTTATTTAGGGCGTACCTATGACATCGCTCAGGTTTCTTTTTGATGGTAAAAGAATTAACGATGATGAAACACCAAAGCAGGTGAATATTATAATACAAATTTATTATTGTTCCATAGAATAAATTAATACTGAAATCCTTCCAAGTATTACAACTGGAAAAAGATAATAGGAGAGACAGTTAAGTAGAACGATATTAAAATTACTTTCTTCTTTCAGCTTGAAATGGAAAATGATGATGTTATTGAAGTATACCAAGAACAAACAGGTGGTCACTACTGAAGAAATTAACTTTACCATTCAGTTTTAATATCTTTTAAAGTGAAAGTGACTATCGTAAAGAAATGGACAAGTTTATCAGTATATATATATGTATGTTAATGAAACATGTAATTTGGTTTTTTACGTAACATTTTGATGTGCTGTTCTACATTCCTGTAACGTGGCAAGTTTAAGGACTATCATCAGTCAGTTTCATACAGTATACGCATTCGATTATCAAAAGCAAAAGAGAAAAAAACAAAATCTAAATAGAAGAAATGATGTCTTAGTGCCGTGAATTTTGTCCATTAATAATATCTGGCAATGTATTTACATTTTACGGATTTCTGAGTTCTTAGATCTAGTTCGTGAGGGTTCCCTAAAGTCTTAGTTTTGTTATTAAAGTACGCTAAATATTATATTCAATGTGAACATGATTTAAAGAAAATTGTTGCGTTTAAGGTACGTGTCTATAATAAAAAGGATAATTGTAATATTTTCCCTTTGCCTTTTCAATGTAGTCGTAATAGTAACAAAAGTATTTTCTATTTCGGAACCGTTTATGTTCGACAAGGTAACAATTTATTTGCCTCGTCCTTCACGATTATAAGGTAATTCATTCTATGTAAGTAATGTGAATGCTTCTGGAGAATTGTCTTATTATAGACGTCAATTTTTGCTATATGTAACATTCTATGTGCCACAGTGATGAAATGCTCGTTCTTACGCAAGATAAGACTAGCACTTGTCCACTTACACTTTATATAAATGTCAATAAGATGTTTATCACATTGTAAAACATTGTTCGAATTGCATTGCAGGCAAAATTGGGCCAAAGACCTGCACAGACCAGTTTTTTATGTTAGGAGGTTTTATCCACGCATATTTGAGCCCTTGCAATTCTGTCTAAGCATTCCCATTACATAATCCGTACTCAATGATTTAGCAGGACAAAATTTCTACAAATTGTAATCAAATTTATTCTTGTACATATAAATCATATAGTTTTGATTTTTATTACTAGCTTGTCAAAATTTATCGGCAATTCTCTTCAATTGTTCTTTTATTGTCTTTACGCGACATCCGCTTTCTTCATCGAGTACACCTTTTTAAATAATGAAAACAATTTAAATGTGTTTATAGTTAGAGCAATTAAGTAAATATAATAATTACATTATTTTTAGTAATAGTTTCACTATAATGAAATACAGTTTGTTGAATCGTAAGAAATGTCGAAAATGATTCTGATATGAATAGCATTTATATTCATGAGTAGATTACAGTCAACAGTTGTGCCTACGTTTACCAAACTTCACCTGTTTCACAATTATGTTTGCATTCACCAATAGCATTAAGTAACTTGTAATACCAGTCTAGAAAATAAATAATTCTTCATCTTTCTCTACTTACTTTATGTACGGCTTAAGAGGTAGTACAAGAACTAGAAAGTACTTGTAGATTTACAAAGCAACCTTTTCGTTTAATACAATTGCTTTTATTTATACATTGAACAGAATTGATAATTGCTATTATTACTTACTTTTTAGCACTTCTTAATGTATTATTCGCATATTTTTAACATTATAAGCAGACATTCGTAAAAATAATTAACTATGTACAGATCATCTTGAGTTAACTAGTAATCGTAATAAGTGGCGTCCTATCATTATTACACATTTATAGTGACCTATAATCTAGAAGAAGCAATTTTTTGCCTCCGTAATCGTAGTATCACAAAAATTCAAATCTCAAGCAGAAGGTTTTTTCTTGTACAAACATTATTTTATGGGGAAACGATATGTCCGGGAAAAAAGTTTTTCAATCAGTTACGAGTCAAATATTTCAGAATAAATTGCTTCTTCGAAAACAATAGCAACTCAATTGCCACAGTTCATTCGCTTAGTTAGCATTTATGCACCGGTGCGAGAGAAAAAATCAGCTAGTAGATAAATAGTTCGTTCAATAAAATGAGTTCATAGGTTCATATACACAGCCCATAATATGCATACAGAAAAATAATGCATCGAATAGTCTGGAATCGCGAATTCATTGACCAGTGAATAATTTCCTTGCAGTTTCACATGAACTGTCGCAAAAAACTCACGCCATTAAATTAGAGGAGAAAACTATTTTTACAAGAGCAAAATGTTACAATTACGTTATGCAGTGTTAACGACAATCTCACTTATTACTACATTGCTGGCTGTTTCTTTTTTTTTTTAATTGTAAAAACTTGTATTATTTTCTTGTTCCAAATATAGTTTAGCTGTACTGAATTTGTCCGCACGACCTCTGTAAATTTAACATGACATTTTACCCTTCACCTTGTAATGAAAAATTTACGTGCGACCGCTCAGTTTCTCTTGCATATAAATTTGAAATTATTTAATCGCCTAAAATGTATGACGATTTGCAGCAAATCATGGAGATTTAAGATCATTACTAAATTATTCGGAAACAGAATTCTTATAATAAAGACGTCAGTCTTTGATTTTGTCATGTTTACAGATCTAATGCGATGTTCTATATTTTTTTGATTTACAGTAATGAATTCTCAAATATTCTATTCCTGAACAAACTGAATACAGGAAAATGATTTTGAAATAAATTTGTTAATCACCAACAAAGTAATCCTTCGAATAAATACAGAATGCTACGAACTTTCCTGTTAACTTTTATGCTAACTCTACGGTGAAAAATAAGCACACAATTGATTTTATCCAGCTTATCGGAAAAAAGAGAGTTACGATTTCGTTTGACACCATGCCTTCGACATCGACAGCATGGCTTCTATCCGGTTTCTAGTATAACCGAAGTTTCTAATATCTCCGAAGTACAAATGCTACATGCTAAATAAGTAGCTTTTCTTATCGGGACATAATTTATATGTATATACTTAAATAGAATGTACAATGTTTAATTCAAAACATACACTTTCCCGGATATAATCTTTCAAGTGTTGTGACTATAAACAATATTAGTTCAGCTCTCACCACATTTTTTATTTTTTCTTGTAATACTTTCATTCAATATTATGTGTACTTACTTATTGCATCATAATAAATATAATTATCCATAGTTTATTAGAGCGATCTGTTAATTCTTAAAGCGCTGTTATTTCTTGGCGAGGCATTGTATGGAAATAAATCTGTTGAAAGTCTTCTACTTGTTTGCAAGTAACGAATTTTTGACACTGTAAAATGTTACAGCATGTCACGATGCCATGTCCATGTTTTTTTCGTGTGGTCAAACCTATGTGCTAGCCATTGTTCTTCTAATAATTGATATCTATCTTGACTTAGGTATAGAGGTTTTCCACGTCTATAACAGAATGTCGATAAATGAAACAATACACCTTCACACCTTCGTATCAGTAGAATAATATTCTAAACAAGAATAGAATTTTATGCTTTTCAGGAATTCATTATAATATTGAAATTGAAATTAAAAATGAAAGGTTGAAAGGTGGGATACTCACTTCAGATCTCTATCTTCTTCCTCAAAGTCGTCGAGGTATAAAGATCCCCATAAACAAAATCGTTGTCCTCGAATTACAACAATGTAAGTGGATGTTACAACTAAATATATACCAGTTCCACCTCCACAATCAATCGAATGCTACATATAACAAGGTATTAATTTCACATTGTTGTAAACTACCAATTTAGGGAAATTGAAAAGTACGTCTATGTATACATATATAAAATTCTTACTTGAACGACTTCGGACACCTTCCATTGCTTGCGCCCTTGTTTCAGGCAAACAATGGCACCACACAGCAAACAAATACTGATCTCCTGTGGAATTACGTGACCATGCCGACACGGTCGACCATGATAGTACTACATGAAACACACAGAAAGAAATGAACTTCTATCGAATTTAAATAGACCGAAACAAAACATTGAAATGCAAAACAATATACATTGCATAGAAAAATATATAATCGTACCGTGAAAATTTTCTCGTATTCCCGTGGAAGACTAAGTAACTTCGGGGCGTACCACGATATGTGTTGTTCGGTAATAAAATTTCTGCCCGCATCGCTTCGTCGATTTGCAAAAGCGAGAAACTGATCGCACCACATTTGGGGCACCGACATGCTAGCTTCGTTTGCTTGCCAGTTCAAAGCCACCGCCGAATTAAATACACTCCAATCTGTACTTTCCGAAACCAAGTCCAAATAGCAAACCAATTTCGTAAATTCAAACTGTGGCACCCTAACGACGGGCAATGGTTCCTCGTATAAATGATAACGAAGTAGCGCAGCTATTCGCAAAAACGGTAAGCACATATTTTGTATCTGAAATGATGCGAGCAAATGCATACAAAAAGTATGTTGACATTAGGAGAGAGCTTAGGAATGATAGAATTATTCATTCTTTACAAGTACCTGTTGCTCGATACCATGCATCTTGTCTCTTGCATATGGTGTACACGACGAAGTCGATGGATTGTATAAAACATCGTCTGAACGGTAGAGTGGACTGTCATTAAAATATTCGATTATTCTGCAGAGTATAGTTTCCGAAGACATAGAACTACGGTCGATGCATTCTCTCCTTAAAAATTCATTCCTTTCCGATTGTGTGAGATCACGGCTTATTTGTACTATAACTTGATAGTACAATAAGTTGAAAATTACTTTGACTACGCTAGAGAAATAAGCTGTAAGTAAATTGTATTAGAATGGATTACAATTTCTGAAAGCATTGGGGGAAGAAATTTACTGAACGAAATACTTACTTTGATTGAAATGCAAAGGAAGCAACAATATAAACTGTATAAGAAGTGCAGTTGGATCTTTGAGAAGTAAAGGCACTTCTCTTTCGCGTCGTATTAAAGCAAACAACGTCGCGCGTTCAGCAGGCAACCCAGACAATTGTTGCCAAGTGTTATGTACAGGCCATACGACACACAGACTCGCATTCTTCGCAAGGACGTCAAGAAGTGCCACTTAAAATATTGTCAAGTGAAAAATTCTATCCCAGCTTGATTATACTTATGTATATGTCAATGGTGACACGATTAAAATATATTTACCCAAGCAGTCGCGGTTCGGCCTTAAGGGTATCGTTGTGCGTGGAGGAATGCACAAGGATCCACCACGTTGAACGAGTTCGATCTCGAGATGAGTTCGTGCTGTAGAAGTTATGAAAACGAACAAGCTTTCGTAGCGATTCTCTTGCTGACACTTGAAGCGCGTACACCTCGCCATATCTTGCACAGCTTTGCGCATTGCCTCGGACAGAAATGTTCGATTCTGTAACGAATACGTATAATCAATTATACAGGACAGGCAGGATTAACATTTCAATTCCATCGAAACTGACAAACTCACCGTTGGTGGATTCCGTCGTATCTTTTTCAAAAAATTATTTATCTCTGAAATTATCGAAGCAGACGAAGCGTAACGAGATTGGACGACTGTTCTACATTTTCCTAATTGCGGTGACAGTGGAAGAAAGCAATTCGCTAATTGCCGACAAAGTGGACACAGATATTCGCCGCTATCCACAGCCAGAGAATGTTGATGACCAAGAGACTTTATATATGGCAACAAGCAATCTAAATGTAAGTGGTGTCCGCATGTTTGAACATACACTCCGCCTTCCCAGTCCAAATTAACAGATAACAACAACGAAACCTGTAGTAGTAGGATGCCAATGATATAAAAAAAAGCTGTACAATATGAATAAGTATGGAATACTGAACATGAAAACTTGAAATGCTTACAGTATCAAAATAACATTTCATTTTAAACATTCTACGATTAAAATGGGCACCACGTGTATCACCCTTCGATATAGGCGGGTCTTCGTCAGAAGTAGGTAGAACTAGCCTATCGGGTTGCTGTCGTTCATGCTCAATAACACTTGTCCCCTAAAGAAAAGTGCAGCTATTAACACAAACACTCTCATAGGAATTCAATTTTACAAATGAAATGATTAATTCTATTACTTGTACTAATACAACAAGACCCATAGGATTATCCTCGGTACTAGGACTACTTTGGCTGCAAATTACGCAGTGGTATTCTTTTTTACTAGGTAACTTTGTCGCGCTCTCCTTTTGATCCCAATCCGTGCCAGATACACCTGCCTCATCTGGATCTAAATTGATCATTCTTTAATTTAACATATTCTACATTTACTTGTCGACATTTCATTACTTTATGTAAGCGTACCAGTTTCCATTGCTTTCTCCATAAATTGTTTTCGCTTATTCGCAAACTCGACCATTAATTTCTGCTGCCTTTCTTTCGCCCGCCTTCGTCTTTCCTCTCTCTCGCGATGTTCCTTCTCTCTTTGCTTATCTTCACTTTCTTGCATACTTGGCCATAATTTGTTCCTAGCTTCGTTTATAGCATCTTTGCACATTGAGTCCAATTTTGCTATTTTGTTAAGTAACTGTGCAATAAAGAACGGGCCATCGCCAATTCGCGATTCAGTTGGTTCGGCAGCGGTGCTGCTACTGCTACTACTACTCCCAGCTTCGTTTTCTGGTATTATACTCTGTTCGGGATTGTAACTATCCGGGACACCCGATAATTGCGAGTGCAATTTTAATAGTAACGTAATTATGCTCTCGTCGACTTTTAGAGTTTGTGGTTGCAATGACCCACTCTACATAGAAACAAAAAAAGATTGTCACTACTGCTGACAGATGAACCGCCGGACATTGTAACTGACGTTTTGAAATCTACGAACGTTGTATGGAATTGTATATAAATTATTACCTGAACGTCTCTTCTTTTCAATTGCTTATGAGAGCTCGACGTAGATGGAACAATTTCAGTGGT
Source organism: Nomada fabriciana (assembly GCA_907165295.1). Taxonomy (NCBI): domain Eukaryota; kingdom Metazoa; phylum Arthropoda; class Insecta; order Hymenoptera; family Apidae; genus Nomada; species Nomada fabriciana. The sequence continues at coordinate 9,745,370 of OU015690.1, read as the reverse complement.
TGTTACTCTGGAATTACTTAACCTCGAGTACATTGTTGGAACAGTAACAATTTCATTGCCAGCCATTACGGCTGGCCGTTGAGGCGCAGGTGCTAACGCAGGCTGACCACCGATATCTAAATACAGTTATTAAAAATTAACAAACACGGCTACAGAACGTAATAGTATTTACTAACTACAGGAAAGCAAACTTTAAGTGCAACTGATTCTTTATAAAAGTGATGTTGCTCTTTCTCTCCCTCTCTCCCCCTTTACTGATATTTGTGCTACAAGAACTATTCGGGCTAGCTTTTATATTTAACTGTGCCACGGTGTATTGTAACATTTTATCATCGTAAAAAGGACATCTCTATGATTAAGGTGAAAAAACTGAGTAAACATACTGTTTGGTAAAGGAGGTGATTCAAGGGCAAGGGCCATGGATTCTTCGGTGGATGGAGGCAAAGCTCTTTGCAGAGTTATTAAGTCATCTTCGCTATTAGCTTCTGATATAGTAACGATTTCATCTTCAGGTACAAAAGTTATTTGAAATTGGTCTATAAAATGGTAAAGAAAAGAGACAAAAAAAACAGAATGTAATTATAGCATTATATAATACAGTATTCTGATCGACACCGAAACATCCATTATGCAATTATAAATATCTTGATCTATCCTGTAGTTGACGATAGAACAGAATAGCGGTTATTAGGATTTACATATAAATAAGCATAAAAGGTTTCTTTTAGTATATACACATTACGAAATCGATTAAAATACAATTGCAATTCGACTTGTTCGTGTAAGAACTGATTATGTTTGAAATCTGATTAGTCATAGAAACTTGTTACTCTAAACTGACGTTCTTTTTCGTACAACGAGTATTTAAGTAGCACGCATATGAAGGAAGGAGTAAAATTTACCATTTGCTTGAGGTAAAGCAGGCAAAGGAGCATTCATAGCAATTTGTAATCCAGTCTCATTACGAATTGTCTCCAAAGATGGAAGGGCTAAAACTTCTAAGGAACCTTCGTCTGTTGCGTCATTTATCATAAGCGAGGTATCAACTTCTGACATTTCACCTTGATTGTCCCACTCGAATTCACCTTCAAAAAATAGGAAGGAATTGAAGGATTAATTCTCACGATACATTGGAAAAAATAATATACTGTAGCTTTACTGATCATTCTTCTACTCACTGTCCGAGGTACTCGGCTCTGACTCTTGGACCATAATAACTTGAGGTATCACAGTCCGTAGATTTTCAGACAAATTATCAGTTTTGTACCACCCAGAAAGGTCCATGTCTTTTATTACACGCGACGACTCCTCACCGGTATATTGACATAGTGGTTTCATCTAATAAAAAGCAAATGTACAATTAAAATGAGTAATTTCGATAAAAATTGAAATTGTGTCCGTCTATAATTAATAACTTACAGACTTATCTGGTATTTCAGCAGTAATTACGGCCATTTCTAACAGGTAAACAGTTAGTGCCATTGCATGTTCAGATATGTTGTGTCCATACACAGCCTTGTACAAAATTATTAAAATCATAGCATGAAACACCCTAGATCGTAATACAAGCCGTGGATCGTCATAAGCGGATGAAACAGGAGCAGGATGCCGAAATGGTGGCCATGGAATCGCACTGTTCGTCAATTTGCCTGATTGCTTTACGCTGAAATGTATGCAAGATATTTATTCACAGAAATGCTGATAAGGATTTAAAGCTGTTCCATGTATTTAGAAAAATTTCGAAACTCCATTAGAATTCACTCACTATTCAGTAAAACGACCCATCGACATCTGAAAATCTCCCTTTTGGGCTGCTCTTAGTAACACGTGTAAAGGATCAAACAATTCCTCCCAGACACGTGCTTTTGGACCATACATTCCTTGTTGCATATTTCCACTAGCTTCAAGATTCGGTGCTCTATATACTGCCACCTGGGAATCATATTTTTGTCAATTGTATACACATAAGCAGACTATTGGATTCTGTGGAAAGCGAAGAAAGGAGAAACATACATCGGCTAATACAGATTCGAAATCTCTGTTCTTGGTGCTTTCACAACGTTCTGGCATTAATTCCATTAATTGGCTATGAGTTTTGTCTCCCATAGATAATAAAGTAACCATTTCTAGACGGGACATTTCGGGATTGGATAAACCTGAAGCAAAGTGTATCCGTTAAAATGCACGTATCTTTTGTTAATGAAACAACAAGAAAGGGGAAAAAAACGTCATGAATACTTACCTAAATTAATTCTAACATTAACTAACGTAGCTAGAAACGTTAAACAACTTTCTAACATAAGCATGTCGTGTTCTCCATTCATATATTCATTTTGAGACGATTTATATAAGGAGAGACTCATTTCTTGTTTCAAGTGAAACCTAGATAAACAAGAATCTTATTAGTTATCGTTTTAGCAAAGGAAGCAAAAATAGCATTTAAACAACTGTTCTTTGGAGACCCACTTTTTAATAACAGTTTTTAGAAAGACATCTGGTTGTAATTTTGTAGCGCAAACTTGCAGTAGGTAAAGATCCGCATCTACCATTGAGTTACAAAAATTGCACTGTATGTACGTCATAATTTGTCCCTTTATTTGAAGGCCATTGCGCACCCACAATCCATTTAGAATTTCATAGAAGGCAACCTGAACAAAAATTGTTTTAATTTTATTGCACAGAAAGGAGGGGTGATTTATTTTCATATAGATATGTGTAAAATTTTGTTCTCATATCTCCAGCAACATTATAACGCATGGATAAGACATAAAAAAAACATAACGATACTCGATAGTACTACTTGTTTTTTTAATTATGCAAGAATTTTGTTAATTTATAAATACAAATACAAATATAGTCAAGATAAAATATTGAAATGTGCTATAGTAGCGGCAGTATTCATACAGTATTCGAATCAAAATTTGAACAAGTTTACTCTTTATTAAAAAAGTTACGTTTTATCATATGTCGATTGAAAAATATATAATACAAAATTCGGTATATGTACTACATATTTGAAAATCGAGATAGAAAGCTGGCGCATATAGAACAAAAAGCATCATATCCCCTGTAGTCGCTGATTCGAGGATTCATGGTATACCCCCACTTGGGCGACCAATCGCATCGCCAACTGACGGGCATTCCGAAGACTATGTTGGTAGTTGGCAGTTGCTAATAACTCTAGCTCCGATGAACAAAGGGCGAGATATTTAATTTTGAAAGAGCTGACTGGTATTCATCTTCGGGTGACTAGCTTTTTCAAATAGTTCCGGAAAATAATTATTATTCATAGTGGTGAATTTAGTGGTCGAATTTACGGTACTGTACGAAACAGTAGAATGATCGATCAACAAAGGAAGAAAGAAGAATAAGGTCGGATGAATAGCGCATGCATGCGTCAGTTCAGCTAGATTACATTCCATTCAAACTTCTCTCGGTTGAAATCTTTGATCGCATCAGAGAAAATGTCAGCAATTAGTTCGAGAATTATTTTGATATTGCTAATATTCAGTAAGGAACAATTTACAAGCTGTTTGACATTTGGATATGTTGATATAAAGGATTTAATCAAATTCGGCCATGACGTGGTGATGGAAGGTTTCGAAGCATTAGAATTGATACGTCCTACTGATCCGGAGTATAACAACAATTTGCCATTCATGCACAGAATGGAAAAAGAATTAAAGTCTCGTATATCGATAGTGTCCCAAAAAATTGATACCTTTCAACAAGAAATGGAGATACAGTTGGACACCGTTGTGACTAAGCTTTTAAAAGACATACCGGTACAAGAAAAGCTGGACGAAAAGTTGCGTATGGTCGAACAATTTGTTGGACAAATTAATGATCTGTACAGTAACTTTGATTTGTATTCAAAGACACCATACAGATACGAGAAATACACATTGGAGGATTTCGCGAAAACATGTGTATCCTCGCGATCGGGCGCTCTTCCTGACCTTTTAAAAAGAATTCATCGATTCTTCGTTCCTTCTTCCGACGAAGTCCTTAGCAGGAGCATTCTCATATTATTGGCGAACCAAATGCATGTAAGTAATCGAATAATCGTAAATTTTCCAATATTTTATTAGCCTTCGTTTTTTCGCGGTACGAACATTCCTTTACCCGCTGTTAGGACTTCGGTTTAGCATGACCATTAAACGGTATTAAATAGAGGAGGGAGAATACCAAAGGGATCAAATGATATGCGATAATCTGCACCTATTCGGGTTACAATCCTAAGGGGCACTTGTATAAGTTCTGATTGTGAGACGTAGAGATACATTTGCATTTTCGCTGCGATATCAAACTTTGCCTCGTCTTCTTAGTACTGCATACTTCTTGTCGACGTTATTATTGAAATTAAATTTGGATGAATTTTTACTCGAGAAAATGTCCTAACCTCTTTCCAAAGAATCGTAACGAAATCGCTGCGCGAAAGCCTCTGTATGATTTATTTGTCGAAAATGTATTCCATTCAACGAGGCGGTGTTTTTTTCTTATGTTCATTTGACTTATAAATCAATATTTCAATGTGTAACTGAAAATGACAGATCCAAGTATGTACAAGAAATCTTTTGGTGCGACAATGCACTTTGTGTAAACGGCTTACCAAGAGAGCAGGAGAGTAAATAAAGAGGGGAGGCATGCGCAGAGAGATACGTATATGTATGTAGAAGTAACACCATTAATGCTCGAACGATCTCGGCTGGGGAGGGGAGGAACACCAGAGTCAGATGACGGGACAATATGCGAATTCTCAGTAGTCGGCAGTGTTTCATTGTCAGTGACTGAGAAAGCAAGGAGTATCAATTGTAGGAAACTATTCATCGCGTGAATGTGAGCACAACAGTGTGTAAACTGAGGCAACTTTGGACAGCTTGGATTATACGATAGTAAATTTTCGAAGATGCAAGGATCTTTGTCAATCTCCTTTTCAGTCTCTCAGGTTTCAATTTGTTAGTTTTACACGCGAAATATTATATATCGATCATATTACAGTATTTCGCGATCTATATAAAATGAAAGCAACATCGTTAATGGTGTATACGCCGTTGGAAAGAGAGATGCAAAACATTGCATTGAAAGATTGTTTTTGAGGTTCGGATAAATCGGGCGACTTGGGGCAACGATTTTGGGAAAAAAGGAAGCTCGATAATGCGTGGGTATACAGGATATACATATAAGTATATGTATAACATGTACATGTATATACTCCTTTGAAAGTTCTCGCGTCGCCGTATTGTCACGGATGCTACGCTCATGTGTCTACCGCTGTGTGTAAATACGGTTAGTAGCCACGCTGAAAATATTTGTACCCTTAAAACTCAGAATTACGAAGCTGATTCAACATGCGGAACATTAGTGGCATTGCATTAACAACGAAATCATAGTCAAATACGTTCACTTTCCTCCCTTCGGTAAGTCTCCATTTCCTTCAATAGACATCTTGTACCGTGGACTTTGCAGAAATTTAGCCAAATAGTATTTCTGTCGCGGTAAAGAGAAGAAAGCGCCTAAAACTATTGATTGTCGTTGAAATTGTTCGAATCGCCGGATGAGTTAATAATTAGACGCGGATGTGACTCATGTCTAAATTAATCAAACGGGATCAGTGAAAAAAAGACACGAGTTATACGTGAACGAAAATATCTTGGCGATTTCGAGCATTGGTAATTGTGACAAATTGTACGTTAACAATGCCAAGGAGGAAACGCGCAATATCATTTTTTCATCTAACTACTGACGTACCTACTTTTTAACGTAATCAGCACATTCGACCCTTGCCATCAAGCACACTGGTGCGTGTAAGCGAGCTATTCGCACACAAAATCTCCTACACAACGCTACAACGAACGCATGCATTTTGAAATCCTCGCAGGCACTTTCAAGGCATCTACGTAAATATGTATGTATATACGAGTCACGAGTAAAACTACTTTTGTGTCTGCCTTCTCGAGAACGCGCGTTCTTACTTTTCTTTCAGTCTTTTGTGTTGCGAACAATAGTACAACTGCAAACATAATCGATGAACCACAACGTAACAAGCATGTGACGATTTTCGTTTGCGTTGAAAGGCAAATATTTTTTACTCGCTTCCGAAAGAATGCACGTATTAAAAGTGCAGTGCTAGTGATATTTTCTGTTAAATAACTGATTATTGAACCGGGTATCGCGTTTCTTTGAGTTTGCAAAGCACACTGTGTGTCGACAGAAGTAGTATGCACTTGAAGAAAAAACAGTTACACTATAGCTTTTAGGCTCAGGTTGGAAAGATTGCGAATAGAGGTGTCCACAAAGTGTGGTCACTGCTACCGCTAAATTAAAGTGCGTAGATCCGAATTCGACATCACGTATACCCTTTAACTCTGCAGTAGGTTGATGAGTTAATAATTGGTGACTGGCCTTTACTGCAGCAGTGGAGAATCTACGTATTTTTTTGTATTTCTTGAACGGGATGTTTACGGTAGCAGTGAGCACCCTTGTCGAGCATATTCACTACTAGTAAGAAGCTGCAATGGAACATTTAATACTTTCGACTGGTCGCCCCATTTAACTTTGTACAGTTAATCATGACTCGCAAGAACCATGAACTGCTTTCGGGGTGAAACACTGGCGAAAGAAAACGTTGCGATCAAATTGAAACCAGAGAGAAAGAAATTATTCCACTTCATACTGATTTTCGATTGTAAACATCCGCGCGTAGGTATCGTGCACCATAATGGGGGAAAAATAGCAGCCTCGCAAATTTACGCCCACGTATGATCACAGACAAACTCGATTATCCAACGGGAAGCAGTTAACGTGGAAGAAAAATGAAAGGGTCGAACGTTCTAGTATGCCTGGGGTTCCTCTACGTAATATCGGGAGCGAAATGCGCTTCGTACGGCAGCACAGTGGTCGTTGACGAAATGCGAAACGAGTTGCTGGAAATGAGCAAAACGCTGGAGAATGATATCATCGATTCATGGCTAAAGGTATCCGAAAATGTCGAAGACGAAGAGTATCTGCGGCTCATCAAGATTTTCAAGAGCTTCGGCGATAAACTAGAACGAAGTATCCCTACCAGTGGTTACGAATACTTGAAACCTTTGAACTCGGTTTGGCTGTGGGCGCGGGCGGAGAATGAACTGAAGGCCATCGATGGACTTTATCGAGTTTTCCGGATGATGCAGTACGATATCATCGATGGAAAAGCGCGCCTCGATATCCAAAAGTTGGTCGATTTTCTGGAGATCGTTCTGCACGATCCAAATGCGTCGATCGTACGCACTCTCGTTCGAATCGGCGATTTGATAGTGCATGAAAAATTGTTCGTTTCGGCTTACCAGGTACATCGATAGCTGGTCATACAAAATTCCGAATATCATTCCAAATTCATGTAGCGAACAGTCTTCTTTGATAATTCGAAATTTTGTAGTTGCTTTGCAATACTTCCTTTATGTGAAAGTAAATGGGAAATAAATATTGAATACGTTTGTAAATTTCTGATCCACTAGGAAGCTTCTTCACAAATTTGCAATGAGAATCAGTCTCTCCAGCAGTTACTCTACAACCTCTATAGCACAGTGACACTGGCGGAAATCAAAGGTTACAGTATGATCCGATTCTCGTACAACCTACTGCGACTCTACAATCCAGGTAAAATGTTGCGACTATGATCATGTTCTTGATTTCAATTAGAATCGTAGCTCTAAAAATAAGATTTAACCTCTGACCATGGTGTACATAATGCAGGTACGAATTTCACGGAAGAACTGGAAGTGGTGAAGCAGCAGTATGCGACGAGAACCTCTGAAACTGTACGTGCTGTAAAAACAGCCATGGCTTTCGCACCGAGGCACGTTTGGAGATGCGACGCGAGGATACCAAAATTAGGTACACGTTCTTCGTGCATTTGCGAGCGGTTGTGCAAGAAATTCAACGATCCTTAATTGTTACAGACGAAACATACACCAAACTGACGCAATTGTTCCAGGGATATCTTGTGAATGAAGTGGATTTAAATCCCCAGGGTACTTGTAGAGAAAATTGTGGCTACTACGAGTACACAAAAGTGCACGGGTGTTTTAAAAATCAGTTTTGTTCCCAGCAACGCAAATGCAAGGGTAGAATTCTTAAATGCGATTACATAGACTCGGACATGTTGGTCTGCCCTGCGGTAAATTGATGACTTTTCTACATTTATGCGGTATCTTTTGTAATAAGAGTACATGTAACATGTTGGTAAATTGCTTCAGCCACAAAACAGCGATCGAAGATACGAATACATACAGTTTGAAAATGGCCTCATATTTGGACAAAAAACTAACTGCAACAGTGGTACAACAAAGGTGGATAGCTGGTGGCGTTGGTTGTTTTGGCATTGCAGTTACTGTTTTTGCTATTGCGACGATAGCAACTCGAGCTCTGATCGATACGTCAATTTGCGGCCGGTCCTATCCGATGTGTCAAATAACAAGTACGTGCTTTATTGTCATACACTCTGATGTCTTCGGAAGGATATGAACCGAATGCAAATACCTTTGATAAATACAAAACTATTGTTCGTCACAGAGTCGTAACGGGTGTCCAGTTCAAGAAAGTGAATCAAATAGTGCATATTCAAATACAGCAAGGTGAACTCATGCCACGTGGAATAGTGAACAAAACGACTGTGCAGTGGAAACCGATCGAAGAATTTTCTGTATTAGATAATAACGTTAAGAGCGGCGTGGATTACCACGCTTTATCCTGGGAGAAAAGAGGCTTGGACATGGACGATTTAGTCCTCGACCAAAATTATATTCTGACAGGTATATCTAAATATGTGAGAATAACGTGTACATCTTGAAAATTATTTGACGATTGACGAGACTACAAATGTCTCTTTTCTTTTTTAGGTGTCAAGTTTCGAATGGTTGGGCCGAGATTGAATTTAGAAGCGAGGATGGCACAATTCAATTTCACGACTGGAAAGCTGATAAATCCTTTGGAAAAAGGCTTTTGGATCAGTCACGATGAAACCGACAGGTAACATTTCTCGCCAATTATGAATTCTATTCTATTTCAATACTTGAAGTAAGTATGATTAATTTGTCTGACATTATTTTTGTTTTCAGAACCGAGTTGCAGTTAAGCAATCCAGATATACCGACTAGTTTACCACTTTTAGCCCTACCGGACTCGAAAGAATATCAATATTTAAATTTTGCACCAAGTGATCGCAAAATGGATGCGGCACAAAACACGATACCATTTATCGACATTCAACCGATTGCACCAGATCCACCAGTTCCACTAGCAGGTGTTGGAGTTTATCATAAAGGTCGACCAAACTCGGGTGGATACGTAGCATTAAGATTGATTACGTACGATTTTAGTCAGCATTTGACAGTTGATTTACCTCCTGTTACAGGAGCGGTTGTTAATACTCCTAATGAGATAAAAGTAGTGTAAATGAATCTGTATACAGGTATTGCTGATAGGTAGTTCGTAAATATTTGTCGCGTTTTATTTTTGTTTTAATATGTGTTTCATTGATCTACTGTGCGTTCGTCGAGAGTTGGCGAGTGACAGAATATTGCTTTCTCACTCTGTTCCACCTCTCCACGTGCTCCGTGGACCACGTGATCAGTGGAATAGAGTGAGAACACAATATTCTGTCACTCACCAACTCTCCGCGAACGCACAGTACCTTGAAATTTAATAAGTACGACTCGTACTTCGTGTATGCACGTATCTACGGAATTCAATTGTTTTACCGCAGTTGCCTAACAATAAGTTAATAATAATGTTTATAAACCATTACCCTCTATATAATTAATTTGTGTGCCATTTCGATGCCTACGGATACTCGTTCTTATATAACGTGCCACCAACAATTAACATTTTTTCCTATATTTTTTCCATGCTGCTGATTTCAATGTATTTCTTCAAAACATATATCAATTGATATTTATATCTTTCTCTGAATTCGAACTTCAACACTTTCTTGCTGCGTGGTTACTACATACTTGCTAAAGCATGGAGTAATATGGAAGAAAATATAGCATGCGAAAAGTGAACTAATTTACGCTCCCGACGTAAACGAAGTTTCATCCGAAATATATTGTTATCTTCCCTTCGAATAATATGTTTTTATCGATATTGCCGGACAAATTTTTAGTTCGGCTAAAACTCCATGCATGCGTAACATGTTGCGATCGCGTGGCAAAATTTAAACTGCAGTTGAAAAGTATGAAAATTAAGTACTCACCTGGACGCGTAAAGGATGCATCATCAGAAGATGTAACATATCGGTAGGAGGTAATAGATCATTAAGTGTGGCTCCTTGTTGGCGTACAGCTTGACACATAAATACAGCAAAGTACCGATGAAGTGGCAAATGAAAGGATACTTGTAAGCTATCGCTCTATAACAAAAAGAAAAAGAAATTTTCGACACTATAGTATGCGCGATAATACAATAATAAATAATCGAATAATTACATTCCTCTCCGGAAAAGGTGAAAGCAAAGAACGTATCTCACGTGCATAAATAGTGAAACACTTACCACGTTTGGGTCAGTGAAATTTATGGCGTCCAGCCAATCTTGTAGCGCTGTAAGACAGAATGAGAGCACTCTACGAGTAAGAGCTGCACTTTCAGGGCCATGCAAATGAGAAACTAAAGCCCACATTGGATATGCGCTAGCTTCTAATTCAGCACTGAATGCTGCATAATACGTATTAGATTCATATTCAATGTGTTGGTGTATTTCTCGTTGATTCACATTCATTCCTGAAATAAATATAATGAAAATCCGAACGAATACTTTTTTAATGCGATAAATATCCTTAGTTGCATTTTAGAAAGGCAAACCATACCTTGAAACATGGATAGGAAATCGAACAACATTTCCAAAAGTGTATCGTCGCTCATAAATCTTACTGCTATAGGTTTATGGGAAAGGACGTTGTTTAAATCCGAAACAATAGGCCAATAACAATGTTCCTTCATCACTTGTCGTTCACAGTCCACTACGTAATGAAAGTTTTTATCTAGATCTAAAAAAGAAAAACTTGTTACTCAGCTTGAAGAAATTCCGATGGTTGAATAAAATTTATACAAACCCTTACCGTGTAAAGTGTTCTCGATCAATATTTTACTCATCATACATTTCAAAGTTATTACCATTACGTGCAACAACTTTAATTCGTCTACCATTTTCAGTGCTAGACTCTCATTACTGAATAGCTGAAACATAATAAACGGACGCATGAAACATTTTCTATTAGAGTAAGAATAGGAATTAGGAACTGCTTTGTTCTAACGCTCACCTGTACACTGACGTGGACCACTTTATTGCTTAAAGTATCAGGATCTATTGAACGTTCAAGCATCATGGAAACTCTACTGTAATGTAATACAAAAGTACGAGTGAGTGCTTCCTTGTATTCTGGATCTGGTAACATATTTAAGAGTAGACACACTAATTTTTGTGGAAATTCGTACGCAACTGTCCAAAACATTAATTCTTCCAAGAATGTGCTGTGCTGCAAGTGCTCTTGTAACGATGCACATTCTGAAATAATGAGAAAATATTTATTGTATTGCCTGCACATTCATTTTCCCGTAATTATATGTATACATATATGAAAGTAAAGTAGTTTACCCTTATATTCATCGGGTGGTTCTGGATTAGGTAAAGACATTACTGCATTCTGATAGATTTTATTACTATCCTGGCAATAGCTATCGTACTCTGCTTGCCCAGTTGATATAGAAGGATCCATAAGACCTCTATATTTTTGTGGACTTGTAAGCGCCGATGTCATAACATGCCTCATTAATGCACCCATTTTATTCAAATCAATGAGCATTATTAAGTATCCATCTGCATTTTGGATTGCTACTTCTTCATAATCTGGTCCACCCACCTTACTGCAATGGACAAAATAATATTACGCCTCGTGCATTCCATCCAATTTTTGTACACGATACAGAAAATATAATATACCAATTTTCACGTAAATGTTGAATGAGACGAAGTATTATCCTAGGCATCATTGCCTCTGCCACGCACATTAAGTTTGACGGAGCCGCTGACTTATCAACAGCAGCTTTTGGGCCGTGTCTGTCACAAAATCTGTGGACGCAAAAAAAAATTAAATAGTATGGCATTTAATCAAAATATAGTAGATAAATTTGGGTTTTCATTGCTTTACAAGGATCTTACCCAGATTCCTTCATAACAGATGCATCGCCACAATCGCAAGCACCTCCAGCTTGACTGAGGAACATATTAAAGTCATGGCCATAGTGATTGCCCTTTTTAAAACATTCTGTACACAAGGACATACATGGCGATATACCACATGTACGGCAACGGTATGCAACAAAATTGGGTGTCCAAACTAGTCCACATGTAGTAGCATTATCGTACATCCTCACTGAAATATTTAGGAACATCATTTTTAATAAACCAAGACTTCATTTATTTGTCTATAATATAGATTCATTTCATTTTTAATGCAGCAATTATATTGCAGCTACACAATTTTGACTTTGTCTTTAGAGTTTCCGTTGAAGCTAGAGAGCACTTGTTGCATTTGTTGGACTGTAATGCCAGGCATGCCAAGTTACTTAGTATATGCGTACGTTCATATCTATATCAACATGTAGGGACATATGTTTAATGGATTATGGTACTCATGCCAAATACGCAAATTGCATTATATCTGTGTCACAAATGTTAGCACAACATTAGCAGAAAAATATTTCGCAAGAAAGTCTAAAACAATGGCAATCAAATAATTCTATTAATATGCTTTTGCACCCAGAAATGATCCTTTCATTATACTTTATTGCAAAATTCTTTAAGTATTCTTTAATTTAATTTGAAATTAAATATTTAATACTAACATCTGCCTGCAATGTTTTATATCGGCATGTATTTTTCTGTACCAAATAAGACGTCTAAAGCAGATTTTACCGATAATATTTCATCCAACTTTGCATAACGCGAATAGAAAATTGTGTAATGTATATAATGTGTAAAAATAATACACAAAATGCGAAACAGAGTTCATGGATATTTATTAAGCAGGAATTTATTCAACCAATGCATTACATATCGTAGCATTGAGTTTGAAAGGTGTTCTATTCGCGTTGTTGGTGCGAATGGATCGCACAGTACCTGTTTTGGCAAATTCTTCCGGCGTATGACCACTAGCCATCAAGTACTTGCACCATTCGATGGTCTCCACATCGTCGATGGCATTACTAGGATTCAACAGGACGTCCAGCAATTCGCTAAGGGATTGTGGACAACCACTGTCGGGTGGTAAATTGCTACATTCTGCATGAATATAACCAGCTGTAGATTGTCTGCTGTCGTTCGTTAATACTTCAGTGGGGTTGGTAGATATCGAGGCCATCGCGAAAAATTCACCACTTATTCTGGTACGTGTTGCCGTGCCCTCCGAGGATGACGGGTACACGAAATACAAATGAGCGGATCGAATGAAGAATCGGGTGAGACTGATGTTAAATGTTCAGGAAGCCGACAGTTGCCCAACGACTTACACCTTTTTGCGTGTTTCTCCTATGAAAACTTCCGGGAAACCTTTCAAGTAGAGACGGCCCGCGGACCAAAGAATTCTCAACAACCTCCATATCAGTGAGCATCTCCCGTCAACTTTGTCTTCCTCATCAATTTTGACAACATGACGAAAGCACCAGGGGACCGTTACGTTATATCACTCTCCTGAACCGTGGATTACTACTGACTTTCAGATTTCGTGTTTCGACAAGTACACGGTACTTGCACAATAATCGACGTTAATACCATACACATCCGCATATACCGAACAGCAAAACCACTCGATCACCAATCGTTCGATCAATTGGCCACAGTTTATATTCTTCTACGGCACGTCCTCTACTCCCTCATCAAGAACTTGTCTATCTTATCGACAGAACAATGACAGAATACTAGATCTCGTTTTTTGGCAAATGCATTTCGTTGGAATGTTCTGCTACGTTCAAGTAAATATGTATATGTATATACACGCGTTATGCATAATGTGTGTGTATATATTATATGTACATATATATATATACATATATAATGCAACAGCCACCACACACCATGATTTGTACATATATTTCAGATTATTTCCTTTGCGATAATAACAATAAAAGATAGAAATGAAACATCTGTCTAAATTGATATAGTAATTAGGTAGTATTAAAAAATAACTCTGACCATATTTATTCGCTTTATTTGCAATCCAATCATGGATGGTTCTTTGGACAAATTGCAGTACATATTCGTGACCGTAATAATTTCTACATTTGGCATAGTATTTCATTAGCATATTAATTGTACATTCATCCTGTATCTTTGAAATGTTACGTTTTTATACACAGGTACTCGTATTAATTGTTATTTCATATAAAAAGACATTAATTGTTAGGGGTTATTAAGGTGTTTCTTGAATCTCGAGAATCTCGACCAATGGGTAGCAAGCAAATTTAAGTGGTCAGTATGGTAACCCTGGCTTCGAACTTCTCTTTTTCGGTCGGCTAATCGAGCGTGTACGCTGCTGTGATAAATAAATTTATAAATCGCAGGTAATCTCAATTTTTTGAATACATCCGATGTAAATGAATTATCAATTAGTTCCCGGACGTTATTTCTGATTGATTTGTAATGATATTTTACGTTTAATATGGTGTTCAAAATGTATGAGGTATAAAGTGGTCAGTGCTGTAAAACCTGCTCATTGTGGCTGTCGTTGTTATTGTTTTGTTTATCGAATTTGAACCTTATTCTCCGAAATTGGTTAACGTTTAAACCGATGTAAAACTGTTAATTACTAATTACTTTTACAAAGAATACAAAATATCTTTTCCACATTGACTTCATTTTCGTTGTAGGTTATGTTTTAGTGACACTTGAAAGTGCAAGCTATGAGTGTGATAGAAGAAAAATTTAACCTTTAAAATTAACGTATAATACAAAAATATTATTCTACATTTCAGCCATGGTGCGTATGAACGTTCTTAGCGATGCTCTCAAATCCATTAACAATGCTGAAAAGCGTGGAAAGCGACAGGTTCTGTTGAGACCATGCTCCAAAGTTATCATTAAGTTTTTAACCGTGATGATGAGAAAAGGTAAGGAATTGTGTAAATACTTTCATCTTTATCAATTAATTACCATATTTTTTCTATGTTCACAGGCTATATCGGAGAATTCGAAATTGTCGATGATCATCGTAGTGGCAAAGTAGTAGTAAACCTTAGCGGAAGGCTAAACAAGTGTGGCGTCATTTCACCTAGATTCGATGTTCCGATTAATGATATCGAAAAGTGGACCAACAATCTGTTGCCATCTAGACAGTTTGGGTACGTAGATATTAGATAGGGATATGATTAACTATGTTTACCATACAAATGTAACTTATGTATTTTAGATACGTCGTTTTAACTACGAGCGGAGGAATTATGGATCATGAAGAAGCTAGGAGGAAGCATCTGGGAGGAAAAATACTTGGATTCTTCTTTTAATGTTTAATTCAATAAAAACTTCGTAATATTAACAAATACTTTTCTATATTTATGGACAAACAAACAGCTGTCTAACTACTTTAACCTTTGCCCCTTTTTATTATGTATTTTGGAGTGTTACGCATTACTTTCTCATCTCATATGAGAACGAATTTGTTTAGAATAGTAAATGCAAGGTAAAAATGATAAAAAAAAACTATTCGCCTAACGTGTTTGTTATTATGCACAAGTGTGTACGTTTAGAGGTGCCATCTTTTTTTATGAATTTCACTGCAACATTTTTTAATATTTAATGTGATTTTGGTAATAAATGAGAAATTATTTGAAATTTAAAAGTTAAATACATATACATATAGAGTCTTATACGAATACCAACCACCACCGCATTTAACGTGTAGGCCTGTCCTCATTGGTTGCCGCAATTCTGCGCTGATTGGCTGGTTACTATTAAGGCCGTTCGGGCATGCGCGTGGTTGGAATTTCAACTTTACACCTCCTGCGAACGCAGCCGATGACGGTCAGTCAACAAAACTTTGTAATTCGAACGTAACTCACGGACGGTTCGGATCATGCGTCGCGTAATACAAGTTTTTGCTTTTAGTTATAGTTTTGTAACAAAATATGTTCCATTTATTTTCGCGTTTGTATTAATAAAAGGTGTGTAAATACATTTATGTTGAATTGAACGGCGTTGCCAGGTGTTACAAAGTGAATGTGACCGTTTTGTGCTGCGTTACCTGAGACTTACCTGAAGGGACAACCGCACGGAGGATTGGATTAAAGTTTCAGCTTCTCTACACGGTGCAATTATCTACAGATACGTGATTCTACCAAGTTCTTCTTCAAAAATCAAGTGCATTAAAGTTAGATCCTTAACATTTCGAATACAGGCATACATAATTTTCTGAACGACGATCGGTGCACCGTGTAGTTATACCCGGAAAAATGTGTAAATTGAATAATTCTCGTCCGATTTGATGCACGAATTGTGCATTATATTGCAACGATTATTCCAAGGTTTAATAGTTTGAACTAAATTTCGAAAGATATGCAGGACGGGATAATGATCCGTAAGAAAGGATTTATCGGCACGTAACATTAGCTCCAAGTAAAAAATCGGCAGATTTCACGCGCTAATTCGAAAGCAAATAGGCGAAAAGAAGAAAAAAAATAACACAGCAAAAGTCTCGAATGGGAAATGGTACAGATGCTCCAAGACCGACTGTTTTTCAAAGAGAGGAGGGATCGTGAGTGCAAGTAAAAGGAATGTTGCCTCACAGGTGTACGTCGTAATGCTCTTCCGTTACGCCTACTGAAAGAAAACGTAACCCAGAGGCTGAATTCGCCACGTGAACTCGAAAATGCGGAGATCGTATAGGGATTGTTGGTGCTCGTTCGCGTAATTCGCTCGTGCGTTTGTACGACGTTCTCGCGGTGAAGTGCGAAGGAAGTGCAAGTGGCGAAGAGTTTACCAAGTAACATGGAGATGCTGTGGAGAAATGCAGTGGCGGTCCTGTCGACCTTTCTGAACATCAGGACCAGGATTTTCGTTGCCGCTATCTATTTCATCTGGATCGCTGGAAGCGCTTGCGCCACTGGTGAGTTTTCGCGCCCATTTCCATCTCGATCCCGGATTTTTTTGCACACTTTGCAGGCAACATTACTTTATCTTTACCATAATACAATGCAGCCCACGGTGCACTGCATTTATGATCCGTGTCTAACACCTCCGTGCACGAGGGTATTATATTTTTAATCATGTTTAGATCACCATGCTTGTATTATACATATGTAAACACATCTTCAATTGTCGAATGGAACATATACACAGGCATTTTACTAAAATGAATATTCGTGTGGAAGTTTTCGAAGGCAAGCGGCTATCCAAATGCTCACAGTCCGCCGGTAATTGTCGTCGTTATTGCGCGTTCGAACGACATTCGCTTTGTCATAAAACTGGCACGAAAGCAAGATACATGCTAACTGTTACAATATCTGTGACGAACACGCGGATGTGCAACGATTGGGAATCGAACGTTTCCCTAAATGTTTTCCCAAACATTAAGAAAGTTGCTGATCCCGACAATCAATGATTTGCTGGCCCTACGCCAAATTGCTCTTACATACGTACAATGCGTAAGATCATGGAAACAGGCAGTAATTGTGAGCGATATAATTACACGATCTATCGCGTACTCTTTTCAATTAGTCCGGCCTTCAAATTCAACGAATATTTTGCATACGCAAATGGCAATGCTTGGAAGCGACAACAATATCAGTCCTGGAATATCGAATCGGTAAATAAATTAGATTTTCGGGTCAGTCTACAATTTGCCGCGGCTTAATGATCTCGTACTGCGTGCAGTTTAGCTAAATTACGGAGGTAATTGTGCGGTTAAATGATTTATTACTACGATATCGATAGGTCATTGTGCTTAGCTTCAATGAAGCATAGCATAGCTCGCTTCGTTGCAAATATGTATGCGGTATCGAGAGCAGACTGCACTTGACGATAATGGGCTACAAGTTGCTTTCGGCGGTAGAGCAATCGCTAAATCTACTCATAGATTTCTGCTCGATTTTTACGGGTACATATGCACGTTACATCTTTGCGCCCAGCGAGAAACGGCTGGGAACGTCTTTTCCTACGGGCTAGATCAAATCGGTATTTATTTCACGAGTTCGATGCATTAGTGCATAACAATAAAATGTAAACTACCACGGAAGCGTTCGTTAGTAGCGAAAGGGCTAAAAATTGCAAATCATTCGGACATTGACCGTTTCATCTTGTATACCATTTTCAAATGTACATACAGTCTTTGAAATGGAATGGACGAGAATTAAGGGCCCTCGTGAAATCTTCTGGTACGGTTAAAATCGTGCTACTAATGTAATTAATCGGAGGGAAAAATATCTATTAATGGGGAATGAAATAACGCTCCGGAAGCGGGCACGCGTGTGCTCTAATTAAAATGCGTATGATCCATTTCGAACATTTGCATATAAACGAATTAGGAAGGAGACACCTGTGACGATTCACACGCGGATCGAAGGCTGGCCCCTTAAACCAGCGTGACAGTGGGGAGGAAATTAAAATCTACGAAAATCTCTCCCCATTTCGAGGCGCGAGCGTAGGAGCCACCCTAATTGAGATTTATTACGACGTTAATCCGACCAATTGTGCGAACGAAGTTAAACCGTTGACCTCTTCGTTGACGATCGGAAAGGATATATGTACGAAGCACGTGCCGCGATGTCGTATCGTGGCGTGAATATTGCGATAAATAACGTCACCGCCATATTACCGTAGGAAAATCTGCACCAATTTCGTCCATCGTTTGATAAACGAGTTTTATACGTTTGGGAAACGTAAATATATCTGGCACGTTTGTTTCGAACAAATTCTTTGGAGAAATAGTGGGAATTTATCTTTGCGATCAGGAGAGAATTTAGAACGTCGTTTGGAAAATTCATTCACCGTTCGATATTATGTTGGGTGTACTAATAAGTAATCAATTGTTCCATTTATTTAATAGCAACTTAATAGTTCTGAAAATATTTATTCATCGCATGATAGTTGCTGCCGTTTCTTCATATCTACAGAGATGATTTTTCTTTAGGGTCAGATTACTTTCTTCCGTATGACAAAGTTGTCAGGATGAAAAATGTAAGTCTCCAGAAAAGAAAAATGTAGCACAGAACTACAATGCTGGTTGCACATATACATATACGCCATACACGGTGCTCCATTTACCCATTTATGTAGGTCCCTATCTGTCCTTATCAACGGAGTGTTATATCAATGGCTTGCGTTGTTCGAGGGAAATTTAATCAATGATTGTCTGCCCTCGTTACGCGAAACCATACGCGTGTCGCGTCGACCAGGCCGCGAGAATGAAAGCTGCATGAAACGAAAACGACCGCGGTGCAATTGTTTTCGCCTTTTGATTTGTGCCCGTGCAATTCGAGCCCTCCAATGCGATGCGTTTAAACGAACAACAGGAACATGTCACGTCGCGTGCATTGATACGCATGCAGTTAATTGCAAGACTGCACGCGGATGCACGCGTTTCGATACTACGCAATTATCGGTGGTAGAGTAGTACACAAGCAACGTGTGCGTTGAATGCGAGTCGAATGCATAAGTCACGCAAGCATGTATGCTATTACGCCACTCATTCGTGGATATAGCAGGCTGATTTCCTGGTCGAATAGAATCGAAAGAGAAAAAGAAAACATTTATCATCTTGTTCCTCTTCTGAAAATATAGGTTTCCTATACAATTTTATGGATCCAGGTTTATGGATTATACGAGACTTCTCCTATCTTTTTGGTTAAAATTTTGTAACAAACCAAGTGCTCGAAGAGGATCGTGGTAAATTTAGTTTAAAGTTATGTATTTGCCTCCGGGTTGATTTCCTCCAGCTTCAAGTCCATTTCTATATGTATATACCCGACTATGTACGTTCCTTCAGGGGTATGTTCTATAATCCGAGATCATTTCCTTATTTTCCTCCGTAGACTGTAATTGGAAATGAATATTTTCCCATGGAACTGTGACTTGGAACGAAATCACTATTTTGCTCCAAGTTTGTCGAGAGTTCCTTCGTTTCGATTAGAGTTGCGTGTCCAGAACGTGTGCTGCCAATTTTGAAGAGTAATAGGAAGGCGCGTGGTATCGAATTCGGTGGATCGACTGGAAGGCGAGATTTCTCGTGTTTTCAGGTCTCTGCGGTCGCTACGATATATCCATAGATAAAAAGGCCATACGTTCGGTAACCTGTGACCGTGTAAAAGGTAACCGTTTGCTGGTATTGGGGGCACATAATGCCACGAAAGGTATCTATCACTGGCGTCAGCTTAAACTGTGGTACAATAGAGGACAAGGGCCTTTACCTGGTCCTCGAACAGCAGCCTCCCTCCCGCCCTGGTCGTATATTGGCCACCGTTCCACTCTACCATTTTCTATAGCGTTCTCCTCACTTCGCCAGGTATCTCTGTCCCTTTTCCCTGTCGCGTCATCGGTCAGCGATGGCTCCGAACGAATTTTCAAACCCTCTCGGCCTTCAACTGTACGTACGTGTTGAACTCAAACATGTTACTATAGTTTCTGGCGATATGAATTGCCCAGGGCAGCGCGAAACTTCGTCTACCAATTTCCATTTTCTAACACGATCAAGCATACGGCATACGTAGAAAGCGGATGCGTTTTAAATAGTTTAAATTGCCTTTATCTATCCGCACCTTTTAGTCTCGTGTCTTTGAAAGCGCTAAACGCTTCCTAGAGTCGTCGAACAGGCGTTTTAAAGATCGGCTGCTAGGTTTTCCCATAGCCTTTACCAACTACGTGTACAAGTACCTATGTATTGTATACGACAATCCGTGGGCCCTTTTCCACGTTCACAGCGTTGCTCTTGGCACACGGGAACGAGGAGTACGTGTCTGAATGCCTTCGCTCGTCGACCGGATGTCCACCTCTCCTCTTCCTTTTATTTCTCCACCGCATCATCTTCATTATCGCTATCTTTCTTCGTTCAACCTTCGGATACTCGATCTTCTTGCTCCCCTCTCCTCGCTTTTCTCTTTCGCGAAACGACCATCTTTCGTATTTCCGATTGCCGCTGGGACTGCATAGGTAGAGGTCGGTAGAAGTGTTTTGTAGTTTTTGTCCATGATCTGGCCGGCACTGAATCTGGAGAGAATACCTGTCGACGTAGGGGTAAACAAAATATGTCTTGATTCGGTAGGACCTCGACGACCTTCAAAGAATTTTCGTCTATACTCTATAACGTATAATGTATCATCTTTCATTATGGAGAAGAGACGGCTTTTATTAAAGAAATATTTCAGTTTGGCAGGTGGGCGGAGCAAACTAGCTGAGTTTTAAGTACGAATTTCGAGGGACTGCGAAGATTGTATGTAGTACCATTGAAAACGAATAAATAATCATGGCTAATAGGCAAACAAAGGATTTGTGAAGCTAATAGTAAGCTTTTGTAACGCAGCCGAATGAGTTGCGAGTGAAGATCTCGTTGCAGTCTCGTTGGAACATATGAGAAAAGTTGCAGAACTAAATGTTTGCCTTTACAAAGAACGGGGTAGTATATGTAGATATAAGTATTGCGTGCATGTACGTATACATGACAATCATTTTCGAGTACCAGTTTGATTACAAAATCAACCTCGACGTTCTTCTTTTACGGCTACCAAGAAACGAGTTAATTGCAAAATTAATAGTGAATATCAGTAATATTGCATTTGGCGTTAATTTACTTTTACGATTCACCGTTAATCATTTTTTGTACAACTATATAAAATCCTAAATGAAAAATGTATTTACCGAAAAGAAGGAATTACCTATAACTGTCTTCCAGTCGTAAATCAAATAAAAATGTGTTGCATCTGGTTCAGAGAGCTGAAAGTATAAGCGCCTGTGTTATTATTATCATGCTATCGTTCATAGCGCATACATCCCCGTTTATTCAGATGGTAAAAATCGATTGCCACATGAACAGATACTATACCGTGTATCTTGGAATACTGTACGTTACTGCACACTTCGTCGTTAGAGCAACTAATAATTCCATTTTTCTAAAAAAAATTGTTTCCATAGACAAGTTTGTTGGGACACGTTATTTGACAGTATGAAACGGCTCTCTAATATGCATTCGTTATTCAATTACTGTTTTTAGAAATTATCTCACTTTGTGGGAATATGTATCTGCACTATTCGAAGATTTGATACGCCATAGCTATAGCATCTACATCGCTATATATCGATATGATTACAATATTGTTGAATTAAGAATTTAATTCATTTTGCCCATCGTGCGTATTGCATAGAATAGTAGATAGAACGATAAATATTCCTCTTCTATGTAACTCGATTCTTCTTCAGAATACTTAATTCCTAGAAAACTGTCGAAATATCCGAGCTCCAAATGTACCGTTCGTTAGACAGCCAGGTCATCCAACGTGGACCTGTCAGAAAACACAGGCGGTTTCCGTGCTTTCCCATTGTTCTGAGCTCGTTAAGCTCATTCTCTCGACACGTGGGACAAGAAGCGTCTGTTTCCTTCGACGCTGTGTGTTCGAGTCATCGTTTGCCATAATTTCCATTACTATTCTCGTTAGAGCCGTCTAAGTCTCTAAAGGACGCGGCCACGACGACGCGACGGCTCTGTCGTCTCATGGTAGCCGGTGCAGAGGCCACTGACCGCCCCCGGCAAGGCTTTCTCGTCCTCCGTTTCTTCTTTTCGGTTTTGTTCTCCACGGTCCTGCGAGAGGTGCACGCACGTGTGCTGCGTGCCATCGCGCGCATCGAACCACGCATACGTATGTACATATGTATGTATACATATAAGTGCCCCTGGCATGCCCCTGGCAGGCCGATTGAGACGAGTTCCTCTTTATGGAAGAATAGACGACCGACTGGAACGACGAACTATCCCCCATCAGGGAACAGTAAACCGGCGAGCAGCTTTTTTTAGCAAACACTTTATTGCGTTTAACGATGGCTTTACTCGACGATCGTTGCACCTTAATGGGCAGAGGTGTAAAGCGGAGGGAAACAGAGGGAAATGCTTTTTACGCTTTCGGTTTCGTGGAAGGAATTTACCTGGGACCATGACTGGTGAACATCTGGCAATTATTTCGACGGAGGTTCGCTTCGGTCCTCAGGGTTGACGATTTTATTACGCGCAAAGGGAACTATGTACATATAAATATAGTAAAATTCTGGAGTGGGCACTGCCGATCGGCAGGGCCATATGTGATTCGCAGTTGTTAAATAAAGCAATATGATTCAACTTATGCCATGCTTGGTCTCCGTTTAATCGGTAAAATATCAACAACATGTTCAATAAAATTTCATGCCAACAAAGGTAGAGATAGAAAAGTCACACCGCCGTTTTTATCGTAACATCGTTCTGAATTTGTATAATCACTCCAATACGCTAGCATTTAAATTTCTCAGCTGCCTCGATACTCCCAGTGTACCGACACTATCTCAATCCACTTCCGCATTGAGCAACAATATATGTACGATGCACTGTATACGTATGTGCACCTATTTCAAATTTCTTTCTCCCCTCCACTTTTTTACTATAATTCCTGTGGACATTTTATAGCTTCATGGTGAATTCGTTTCGGTTCTTTGTGTTGTGCCGTGCAGCATCGTTGAATTACAAATTAAGTCACTTATATTTGCGAGAAGTCTAACTAACGAAAGTAACAATCTGCTGCTCGTTTGCAGCTCCTCTTTTTGCACGAATAAACCTCGCGTTTCGCCCAGGCCAGTTTCATTGCGCACAATCCTATCTTCCCACGAAAAGAATCACTTTACGTAACGCCAAAGCCTTCGTGAAACGACGCGACCCAAGGTTTAGCTGATCCTGCATTTTCCCCGTTCTATCTCTTTGACTTGGAAATGAACAAGAAGCGAAAGATCTGATTCGCGCGGATAAAAATGTTTCGAGGGAAATCCGAGGATTACGCGTGCGTCCTTTAATTCTATGCTATATACGATATGGTAAAAGCTGGTCAGCGAATCGTGACCGAACGGTGTTTCGAAACTTTCGTTTCGCTGTCAAAAGGAGTGTCTTCTTTAGCAAAAGGTGTACCCGAATTGCCAACTCCATCTCGCCGTACGGCTAAATACATATTAATAAAGGTGAATTAGTTTCCTTCCGTTTGCGTTGTTACAAGTGGTGATACGACAATGGTAATGGGAACTTTTCAAGCAATAAAGTAGTTAGCTCTAAGTAAGCAAACACATAAATTACATGAATTGTGTTAATTTTGATCGCTCGGCGATTCCTTGAAAAAAAACCTAATCTCTCCTTCTTAACGGGCAAGAGTAAAATAGAGAGTTCAGATTTTCAAGGAATGACTAAACCAAACGTTCACGAGGCAACTGTACGCTCCACGGCCAGTGACTCGATTCAAAGGAATCCTTTCAAGACTCTCGATAGCCGCGTGTACACGCGACCATTGCTCGATGAGCCCTCGCAGCCCGAGGAAATGGAGTTTGAAGGCGATACCGAGAATTTAACGAGGGATCGATGCAGATTTTCGTCGTTCAGCAACGTCGAAAGGATACATACGTATACATATTTCTTTCGACGGGAACGTTTTTCCTTCCCCTCCAGCAAATTGCCTTTTGGTAGCTCGCCAATTGTATTCGTTTATCCGCTCCTATTCGCTGCATACTGATGCATGGATGCGGTAATTGCAACGAGAGCATCGCCACTCTCTCGTCGGGTGGAAATTTATCTTCCACGTGCTGTTCGTTATGAAACGAGCCTACCGAATGGTAAAGAGAACGATTTTTAGAGCGCGCCTCTCAACTAACAGGAGGTTCCGTTAGGAAGTTCCTCTCTGCTTCTCTGTCCCGCGCGAAAGTGCTGAAACGCGTGAATGTGAACCGTTCAAGGCTTTTTCTTCTCGTATCTGATACACACGCATTGTACCCAGCCGTCAACGTGCCCAGCCGTACGGCGTTATTGTTTCAAGACCTCTCGGGTCTTGCAAAGGTGAATCGTGGCCCCATTTTCACGTTTTTTTCGGTACCTCCCGTGTGCCGTTCCTCAGGTTTTTCTCTCACCTCTGTGCCGCTGGCTAGCTGGTCGCTGCTAAACGGAGCTACTCGCGAGATTCGCGAGCCTAGGTATTGAAAGGTGTTCTCTGTGTACCCTCTGCAAAAGGCAAAAATAGAGACGCGCGACGATGAAAAGAGGAGCACGACTGTGGAGGAGCAGAGGGCGATCTCTTTCAATCCGGTCTCCTCTATAAGCTTCTTTCAAGCGTACGAAGTGCAGACCATCAAGACGGTCTTGAACAGCTCTGAAATTCATGACTGGAGAATGGTGAACCGGAAGCACTGGTCGCTAATATTTCGCGTTCACGCGTAAAATTTGTCGTGCGATATGTTTCGAAATTGGATCGCCTTTAGTTGCACGGTTTAACCCTTTCGCGTCTTCGAACGTGGTATCCTGGGCACTAATTTTTAGCCATCTGATTCTTTCAGCGAGATATACGTCTCTTGTCTTAAAACTGCAGGCATAGTCTGAAAAGTGGGTTTTTCTTTGTATTCTGTTTCTATTCCAAGTCGTATCACTTTCTTAAGGAATCGCATATGACCTCTTTTAACCAATGCTGGTTCGAAGTTTTAGAGTAGACTATGGGCGAATTTCAAGGCGAGTACAATCATGTAAAAGAATTTGATTCAATTACGTAGAATCGATAAGGAACAATTAATGAACTGTCGAAAAATATCTTTCGTTGATTAAATGCGATGGAAAAAGGGGCAAGGTATAACTTTCGGTAAACATCCTGAAGTGTATGAACAAACTCGAGGGTCACTGTAATTCAAGTAATCCAATTCTTCGACCTGCGTGTCTTTTTTTAACGGAGCAAGCAACTCGTGCGAAGTACTTTGATCTTTTATTTGCAACGAATTAAGCGCCGCGCTATTGTGAAGATGAAAGTGCACTTAACTTACGCTCGCACATATGCGTATTTATGAGAATTCATAAGGATTTACTGCTATGTGCATGCACATACATACATATGCATACATATGCAGAAGGATCATAGAGATCCTAAACTAAATCATCCGAGATTAAAATGGAACGTCTATCTATGGATCAGAATTTTCGCATTAAATCAGCCACCTGTTTTCAAACAGGCGCTCGAATTCGCATAAAATGGTTCCGTCTCCTGAAGAAGTCACTTTATATTATTTCGTTCCGGCGTTGTGACCATCAGCGTGCTGATGGTGTGATGCGTGAAAAGTGAAAATAACCGGTGAATGGACTATGCAGTAGTACTAGGTTGGCAGTTGCGTCATGCGTACCCACCTTTATGCACGAGGTCTCTATCGGTAGCGGAAATTCTCGGTTACTTGAGCACGGCTACGAAAGAACGTTAAAAGTGTAACAGTTTCACCACCTCGTTGTACCGTGTCCGATGTTGAATTTTTCGCTAAAAAAAATCAGATTGAAAAAAAAACGAAAAAGAAATAAAGAAAATTGAACACGTGGCCCCCAGAAACATTGGACGAGCTTATGAACATTCCTAGACTCTGGTCTATCTGCTACGAAGATTACCGGAATGACCGTAATTATGAGACAACGTGAAACCAGTTTACTGGGAGATTAGACTTTTTAATCTCTTCGCGTGTTATTTTTATGCTGCAGTGTAACCATGAAAATTTCTATACAGGTAATTGCTGTGCTATACGGTGTTACAAAATTGGAGATTTAGGTTTCAACAGTACAACACATATAATACTATGTTTTCTAATTCGATTATCTATATTGTGTATTAAAGAACAATTGGGCCCCCTTAAAAAAGAAAAACCGTATCTAATACCGTTCGCCAAATATTAAAAAAGGATGTTTACGAGCAATATCAATTGACCGTCATCAGAATTGGAGCACTTAAATGGTTCCTCCGTAAGCTCAATTGCTTAAGCCCATAAGCAAAATATCCACGCAGTCGTGCCCATGAAATTCGCCGAAAAAATTAAACGAGGTTAAACGAGTGGCACGCGATCGAAGGATGTTCCCGGAACCCTTAATGAACACCTTTCCATTTCTTAGTCACCCTTTCCGTACAGATCGGACAAGTGTTTCCTGTCCCGCCGAGCACCAGCATTAGCTTGGCGGAACGTTTTCGCAGAGTTCTTTCAGTACGACCGCCTTGGCGTTCTTGACCGAGCAATTTTGTAGAAGAAGCTCGTGTGCGTACGAGGTTCCATTGGGGAGTCTGAGAAACGTACTCATGGCTAGGAGTGAGGAAGGTCAGCGGAGAGACGGGAATCCGAGACGAAGTTGCGAGCCAAGTTCGTGAAGGTAAAACGTGGAAAGAGAGGTCGAAGAAGCGGGAAAAGAAGAAGAATAAAAGGGTAGCCAGCCAGGACGGGTATGGAAGGATCGAGGGGAAGGGATGGGACAGGGACTGCTTGAGAAACTGCTATCAACGACGGTCTGGAGTCTCTGTACGAGGTCCACGAGACATAACCTAACCCAACCTAACGACTTGTCGCTCCGGCATCTCCCCTATGGGTCCGCGTGGCTTCATATAAATAATTCTTTCATTGTCCTATTGCTTTTGCACGGTTCTTGGTCCTCTTGATGCTTATGGCTTCGCTTGCGCATTGCTCCTTACGCGTTTGTGTATGATTTTTTGTTTATTTCTTTGTGCGTTGCACTGGCTGAATTCGAGGATGGTTGCAGAGAGGACTATGAATATTTAAAGCGGTGCCGAATAAGGTCGTGCACATGTGCGTACTCACAGTCCCATAGAAACGATTGGCTTTCGCAACAAATACTTTCCTCTTGAAGCTTTGGTTTTATCCAACAAAAAGAAACAAAGAGGAAGCAATTTTCGATTTCGTCAGGTTCATTTTTGCCTTTCACATACTCCTTCTCCCAGATGTTTGTCATCGTTTCGCGGCAAGGCAGGATCTTCTCGGGGTTGCAAAAATGGGATGCCGCGATTCAGAGAGTAATCTTCCGCCATTATAACTCTTCTTGCGTCCGTCCTTCGAACGCTTGTAAGAGTTCACACACCGTGGCACGGGCAGTAGTTACAATAAATAGTTGGAAATACGTGTGCCGCAACAAGCGAACCAACAATTTTTAGAAACCATTCGTTTCGAAGTATACAAATTTGCCAACAATTATTACGAATAACCGTCAATACAATATTTTATAGACCTGCTTACCCGAAATTCACCTGATCCGAAAATCTTTCGCAACCTGCGAGATCAATTTGCAACACCTTTCAATTCGGCGGGGCCACTTTACCGAGCATTCTCCTTACAATTCCTGCGGTTTTGATTTCCTATTTATTCGATTCAGTTATAGTTGCGTAGTATATCAGAACACGAATCGGTAAACCGTTTAGTTTAAGACCACGAGAGCGATGAACTAATTCTGATTCAACAAAGTGCAATAACCGTTATATTCATACTCGAGTTAATCGCATCGATCGACCTTATGCAACGCGGGACTTTAATATCAGTAGCCGGGTCGAGTATTATCGTTTCAATTTGACCGTCTATTCGTTTACTCGAAAACGTACCAGGAAAGAAATAAACAAATTCCCTCAATTTACGCGAATATCCGTTCCACGTGGATTTGATTTACGCGAATAAAAATCGTGTAAATTGAATCTGCCAGTATAAAAGGAAAAATATTGGAAGTAAAAGCAAGAAAAGTTTTAGAAATACATGTGTACATATTTACTTCGCATAACTTAACAAAAAAATAAGTAAGACATTTCAGAAAACACAATAGGAAGTTTTATTCGATGCCACTATCACTACTGTAGTCCAAAACAATAAACCTTTTCTTTTTAATTGATCCTAATCTCCATCGCTTGAAATATTTGGAAGTTGGTCTTCATTTTCATTGTGAATGTCAATTTTTTCGGATGAGTTTTTCTCAATATTTTATGTTACTAAGTTTTCATAAATTTGCTGATATTCGCTGCAACATTTCATTCAATTTTGCCGAAATTTTGCCGCAATTTGAAGGCTCGCTGAATGTTTGGATCAATGTCTATAATGGCGAATTCCAATTTCTTTGCTAACTCAAGAGCTTTACAAAGATTTTCCGCAGTGAATGAATCTGCTTCTTCGTTGCCACTGCTACATACATCATGACGTTGGGTTTCAGATATGATATTTATTAACACAGTATCGGCTAATTCACCATCTGCTACTAAATCATTAATGTCACACTCGTTTAAATTGGCAAAGCATCCTGTTTCAACCTCTTGCGATAAAGTAATAACACTGGGTATAAAACTGTCCATTTTAAAACTTATAGGCAAATATGTACATATGACCGCGTAGAATAAGATCGCGTATAAAAAGTTCCGCATAAATTGAGGTTTTGCCGCGTAAAACAAATACTCGCGTAAAAATGTGCCGCGCAAATTGAGGGTCGAGTGTATATTCTAAAGAACAATTCTTTCGACATTCGTTGAGAGGGGAAACGCGAATAGGAGGGTTCGGTTCAATCGGGTTTATGACACGGTCGAGCTAATGTTATTTTTGAGGAATATTTTTCACGCTTCAACCATCTGGCTGCCAACTCTCAGATGGCACTCAATTGCACCGATGGCACACGTTTTTCGTAGCTCTACAATTATAGCCGCGACACATCACTTTCTCCTTTTTACCTCAACAGCAGCGACCCTGTCATAAATCTCGAGAATTCCGATCGGGCCTACAATGACCCGACTGGCAGCCTCGTGTCAACCCTCTGGGATTTTCCAGCACCTCGCGGTCTACCCCCACACAGGGCTGGTCCTGTTCCCCTTTCAGGGATCCAACGTGCCAAGGGCGTAATGGAACTTTTCAAAACCACCCAGTCAGGGAGGACACACGCGTAAAGCTAAATATATCCGGTTGAAGACAAACATAACTAAATATGGAAGAACTCTATCACGTTCCTCCATTAAATCGCACAGAGCGTACACGTTCGATTGTTATCCCTGATCGGGCGTAAATTCTATTATTTCCATCCACGTCACAACAGGTAAACCAATTATCGGCCTTAACTCTAGACACACGATTGTATAGTACTCGTCTGAAGCTTCGTTGAATCTTCTATGGACAAAAAAGAGAAACAACCATCAAACCTGATTAAACGGTCGGTCGATCGTCGGGCACACGAGGGAGACACCAGTGACTTGTTGGCGCAAAACTGATATCGTGCATCGCGTTTCCTCCCTTCTCCTGTAGGATTTCCCTTGAAAGGGCTTCATTTCTTGCACACACTGGGCACGCGATGCCTACAAATTTAGGTCCCCCATTTACATATCGCGTAGCTGCCTCATCTTCACCGATTGTTCAATGAACTTTAAGCACTCCGCTTTGCGCTACGGTGCCCTAATTGTAAGTGTATTCTTTTTAAACATTTATTTCAAAGTAATTTATTCAGCATATCTTTACAATTTTGTCTATCGAGAAAAAGGGGGCAAGGGGGAACAAATGCGAATTTCTCCAGCGTAGTAGCACCGAATTCAAACACATAACGAATTGTTTTGGAACTTGGACAAAAATCAAACGGCCTGTGTATCTCTGCGAACTACATGTATATGTATATGTATTGGAAAATATAAATGGCTGCATGTACCTGAGTTTTTGCTAACGGAGGTGGTCTCCAGAACTACACTACACTGTATGCGGTCAGTGGATGTCCCTAACACCCGCGTTTTTTGAAGGGGGACTGCACATGTATACCTCTGCCTGCTCTTTTGCATATACAATATGTAACCAGTGAAATTCGCATAGTATCCTTGCGCAAACGATCATTTACTTTGTCCCCAAGTGCGTATACGCCGTTTTCTTCTTCTGCTAACCGATTTTGTCCCGATTCCTGGAAACACTGGCGCGATGTTAATAAAACGCATTACCTGTAAATCTATACTTTTAAATCCCAAGTGTGGGCGAGAACTTTGGTTGGAAAAGGGTGAAGATTCAGTCGTGGGAATGCACAAGTTGTGAGAATGTGTAGTGAATGGACAGTGATTTTCTTGTGCGCTAATTCAAGGTTTTGCTCCGGTGAACGAGTTTGCTCTCCGACTCTTGAACAACGACCGAGTGCACATTATGCCCTATGCACACTGCGCATTACACGTTGAAATCTATCATTTTTATTGCATCGCCTGCTGATACTAAAATTACACTGCACAAAGTAACCAGGATATCTATGTATGTATATTCTCTTGGCGAAAGTACCGGACTTGTCGCGTTTAATGCTCATTACCATTCGACAGATGACGAATTTCGCAGGGTATTTCTTCACTGCCGTTGCTTTGCATTTGGGCATACGTAGTATAATAAATTGCAGGCCCCGATTAAGCGTAGAATGCTTTAGCACGGTGTGCACGCGAGCAAGTGTATAACGGGGGTGCACGGAATTGTTCTTTGGCAAATTGACGAGACCTCGACTGTACGTGCAGAGAGAATGAATGCACGGATAAGCTGCAATTACATTAAGTGCGGTTAGTGATTTTCGGTCGCGATAGTGTCTCAATGAACCTCCCGTGCCGGCTCGCAGAGGCCGTTTTAATTGCATCGCGTCGCTTAGGCTTAGAAATCGCATTCTTTCTCCTAATGCCCTCCTCCTTTCGTGAAAGTACCTAATATGAATGTAAATATTATTTCTTGGCGGCTGCATTAAATCCCGAGACATCATTATTTTCACGTCACTCGAGCATAGTCGTATGAAACGTTCATTCGTGCCATCACCTTCGCTTCGAGAATATCATTTAAGTGCGATGTATCTTATACAACAACTGTATCCCGGTTCAACAAGTAAACCAGCTCGATCTTTACCTTAAACAGGCGAAGAAAATGTTCCGCCCAGGTGTCCCGCTGATTCATTAAAAACGAAACAGACAGGAAAACCGAGAGAAAATCGGGTTCCAGGGCGAATATGACCCGCAGGAAAATGCCTGACGCTTTTCTTTCAAGTGTGCACGGGGACACCGTTTATCGGTCGCGAGAAACTGGTTCCGGAACGCGTTGCAGCGTCGACTCCGATTGCCATTGGACCACCGGTGTAATGCACTTGAACGCGATTGCATTCGAGGCAAGGGTATACATATACATACGTATACAAGACAGTCGTACTCTCTGCTGTTTCGTAGCAGCCGTTCAGACCCATGTACACCGACAGAGACGGAGAGAAAATGAGAAAGAGCGGAACACTTGGCTGCGGGCCAATACGGTTGACCAAAATGAACGAGGTTCATGGTCGAGACTGGAATTTAGAAGCCAATGGGTCCAGGGCTACGTCGAATGGAATAGTAACCGCGGAAACGTCCACGCATCCTTCGTTATGAGTTGCACCAGGAGGCGACCGGACGCGGCTCGGGCCAATTTCCTGAAACAGGCTCTCCGAAAATCGACCCACGATGCGACCGTTCCTTATCGACGGCCGCGCCTGCTGATATTCTGGAAATCCCCTTTTTTCACAGCCTGGGCGGATTGGTTATTTGAATTGGAGATTTCAAGTGGGTCTCGATGGTTTTACGATTTCGGGAGTTGGCTTAGGGAGTGCCTGGAAGATGGAAACGAATGACCAGACTCTGTCGATCTCTGCTTGAAATTGCACTTGTAGTTACACATACATATACCTGGTCGTTATACGTAGATGGCACGAACGGAATAGACAATTAATCCATACTCCATTCTATTCAGAGACGGTGGTAAAAATCAGCCACTTGTCGCAATCTATTTAAACCGAACGAAGGTTCGCCGGCAATGCTCAAGGCTTAAGGTTAACAAGATCGAGAGCAGGGGTCTAGCGATTCACCTGCTGCCTCGTGAAACAGTATTCTCATAGCGCGGTGAAATGAGTCCCAGCCCATTTGAGGCGCGCAAAACGGAGCAAGCGGTGAGAATTTTCAATCGGCCCGGCTGCTACAGCTGGAGAAGAAATTCAGCAATTTTTCTGGAGCCGGTATTGGCAGTCTAGCCTTATAGCTGGCTGAGTCAGCGCGGACTGTGTTAGACAAAAGAGGAAGGGAGGGAATTCAGTGATTTTTTTCGCCAGGGGTTCGCCTTGAAATAACCACCCGTCGCGGCTTTAGCCAGCGATGAAGTGCACTTATAAACGAAGTGCAGCCAGGAAGCTAAGCGCATATGGTTGCAGGAGAAACAAGCTCGATTTCGACGACGGTGCCACGTGTTCGAGGGTCGATGCACCGTTCGTTCGTTCGTTCGTTCGTTCGTTCGTTCATATACGTTCCTGTTCCGATGTCCCCACGATTTCGGTCTCACTCTATCTCTCACCCCTTTGGGCACTCTTGGACTCTCTCGGGCACTCCATGCTGAAGAAAAAAAGTCAGCATTGGGTTAGGTTAAGTGCGTCCTGTACTCGCTATTGAGCGTGAACAATGCTTGCGAGAGAGGCAGGGGGTGTTTTAAATAACCCTGGCATAACGAACCTTGAACGGGAGGTTCGGTGGGAAGCGTGGGTGATTATGTATTGCGAAAGGTGCATGGACTTTGTTACGGTAACGCGTTGGAGTTTACTGGGTCTACAATGCCGATGGATGTGGAGCACGCTTTTTAAAACGAGAAACTGAAGTTTTATCTTATTTCTGCGATACGGGGCTCCAAACTTTCTTGCGATAGGAAACGTTGGAACGAAATATTCAAATATTTAATGGGCCGTTGTCTGTCGATGGGCAGTTTATAATCGGAAAGATTTCATCGAATGAAGTTACTTCACCTAATGTCTTCCAAGAAATTATTTCGGCCAATGAGGTCACTTTAGCGCAGAATAAAAGTAAAATAAAACAACGGTTGAATATGAGCAAATTTGTGAGTCACCCTAACTCGCACGATTCGATTCTTCTTCGACAGTTTCTCAAAAGGGTTAAGTACCACTTGCACGAAGAGCCTTGCCCTTTTTTCTTGCAATGAATTACGTGGAGAGTTATTGCGTAGATGAACGCATACTTACACATGCGTACGTGTATACAATTTCGCACCTTTCTGCCTTGATGGCCTTAGTGTAGCACAATTGTTGCGTAGTCGTAAATGCACATTTATTTATTATTATTTCCTTTCTAAATTACAGTTATCTTATCAAATTCGCACTTCGTATTAATGAATCTGTTGTAAACTAGTTTAGTATTAGGTCGTCCCATAAGTTCGTGCCGCGGATTCGTTTATGCTTTGGTAAGGAATTTTGTATTTTGAGTTTCTTCCAGCCAACCAAACAATTAATTCAAGCAGCTACTGTGGTCAGATGGACAAATTGAAGGAATTAATAAGAGTGAAACAGCGAAAACTCTTGAATCGGTACAATGTGGTTTTTCATCACAATAATGCAAGACCACATGTGGCACAAAAAGTGGAAAAAATTTGTTGGCAAATTTTATTACACCCATCAGATTCTCCAGATATGGCCCCATCGGATTACCACTTGTTCCAGTCAATGCAATATTTTTTAGCCGGGAAAAATTTAATAATGTCGAGTCCCTAAAAACAAACACTGAAAAGTATTTTAACGAAAAACCGCGGAAATTTTATAGTGACCGTATAATGATTTTACCAAAAAGATGGGTAGAATTTGTGGAACGTGAGGGTGATTACGTTTTTTCATAAACTTTAAAGGTATGTTTCATACATTAATTTAAACAGCAAAAGAAAAAAAGGCACGAACTTATGGGGCGACCTAATATATAGGACGCAGAGAGTCTTTGCGCATATGTTAAGAAAAATCAAATTATTTTTAATTATAGTCATAAAAAAAAGAACAATGCGCATGTCTATTGACTCTTCTTAAAATATCATACAACTTGACAAATTCCCATTGGTCTATTAAAGTGAGGCACTCTGCATTCATAAACATTTCAAGTCGCTATTCCAAAAAGGGAATCTCAGAATTGTTAATTAAGATCCCGTCGAGACTACCAGTAGCAACATTTTCGTTAATTTATTTATGCCGATTCGGCCGGTCTGGCCCCTTCGCCAAATCGATATAGCACCATCGAATTTATATAGCTTTGACGACTAATGATCGTGAAAGTTTTTGCACCAAGCCGACAGTATTCTCGGTGCACGCGGATAGGACGATATCGATTCGAGACGAAAAAAGGGTTGCACGATAGTTGGACTATCGCTTCCGACTGGCGTGCACGCAGAAATCCTTGCTTTGCCAATTCCGTCGAGCTTTTTCGCCAGTGCCGCATTCTGCTGAACGTGTACCTATGTATGTGCAGTATGTATCCACGATTCCTTTCGTCGAATTGTTCTGATTGTTTAAAAAGATGTCGAGACATCGTGTGTTACGATCCGTGGAAAATTTGTTTTATGAGACAGTATGCGAGTATATGCGTACACGTGTATGCATATGTGTACTTCCTATTGAAATTCCTTGGGAACTCTGTTCCGCCAGATGTACCCACGTACCTATACGTATACCTATATGTACACTTACATATGTGGATACGGGGGAACTTTATCGTTGAATCGTATTCTGTCGCCAGCGTTCAAAGCTGTACGGTAGAACTTGCGACACACTTGTGTAGAAAACTGCTGTCGGTTCGCTGCCATGAAGTGTGTGCGAACAATTACACAAGTGTTAGGTATGTACCTAGAGGGCTGTTCTGTAGGCTTTTCGTGGA
Source organism: Nomada fabriciana (assembly GCA_907165295.1). Classification (NCBI taxonomy): domain Eukaryota; kingdom Metazoa; phylum Arthropoda; class Insecta; order Hymenoptera; family Apidae; genus Nomada; species Nomada fabriciana. The sequence goes on along the minus strand of OU015690.1, from coordinate 9,709,670 downwards.
AAGAATTTTTGTTTGAAGTTGTTACAATAGTAATAGGTTCTTTAATTACTACTTGCTCCGAAATAAGTTGCACTTTCACGCCCCTTGCCGGAGTACAAACTGCGTTTTCTTTTCATTGCTTGGCACGTGCCATTATTCGTTGCTTACCACTTCTTGTATGTAGAACATCAGCTTGTTTGTAGAACAGTTTGTTTCTATTTCATCGATCGTCGATTCTTCGCCTCACTGCAAGGGAAACCATCCCGAGTAAAGTAGACAGAATTGCTTGCAGAACGCGTCGAAACTTCGTGAAACATTTCCAAACCGAAGAAAGCATTGTTCTGCCCGAAAGAAATGATCGCGGCTTAAAAGAGTCGGCTGATTTCTCTTGCAGAGCGAATTTCACTCCGATTCGAGCTGCTTCCCGCGAGATATCCTGGCCGATAAGCGGCTGAGGCCTCCGCAAAGTGTTGCGCATTGCGTCTTACAACACGCAGTGCCAGCTATAGCTTCCGCCAGACGGGGTGCACTCTCCCTCTCCCCTCTCTCTCTCTTTCTCTCCGCAGTTTGCAGGTGGTCAACTTCGCACCGTGCTGACTTCCTTCTTTCTTTTGAACCGACAAGCCGAACTTGCGATGCTGCAATTGCTCTGACGTAATGGTTGATTTCTTTTTGGGAGGAGAATTTCAGAGTTTGTACAGAAAATCTATCCATTTCGAATGCAAACAAATTATCGACTCGTTAAGAACGATAACAATAATATAATTGCTCGATTTAACAGATAACCAACAAAAGTTTCGATACCGATATACATTCGTATGTATACCTAAGCTTAGTGTTAATTTCCCTTAAAGTGTAATCCCCTTCCAACGCAAGTAGATTGCCTTACATTTGCAATAAAAATGACCAAAGGTCAATTTAAACTATTCTACGAAAACATTAGACAAAAAGTAATATCCAGACTTGCCTAATCCCTTAATCTTCAATCCACCTCCGTGTCATTTTCGAAAAGAAACAGATCACCCCATTCATCCCCAAACCTGTAGCAATCATTGACTACATATACATATGTATGTATTCACATACAATCCACTCGACTTCGAGTGCTCGTTTTCCAGCCAAACCTCCGCCACTTTAAACGCCGCAACGAAAACATTTACACATCCCACAAGATCGTGCCTAAATGGGTTGGGGAGGGGGAGCGGAAAGTAGAGCAATATGTACATATATCACAGAGAAAACGATCTTCTCCGAGGTCGAGTTCAGTTCAGTTGCAATGAAAAGTCCAACCTTGAGTGGAAGTCGAGCATATTTTTAGGGAGGAAATAGAGCGTTTTCCAAATAGATCCAGTACATCCTCACTTATAACGTTAGTAAAAGCAGATTATCCACGCCCTGCAGACCGGCCCTTGTGCGTAAATACATGTCCTATCTCGTTCTCTTTTCCTCTCTCTGTTCGGTGTGACAGCTGCAGTGCTTAAAATAGGGGTTCACTAGTTCAGCAACGTGTACCGTTGCTTTTGTACTGGCACGATAACAGGAGCATGTGCTGTATAAATCGTGCAGCGATTGTCATATTGAATAAACCTGATTTTTCCTTTCACGAGGCCCGGTATACAGTGGTCTGGCAACGATTATGAACGAGCGATCGAGAAAATCTGTTTAATTCGTGCGACCGCCGATGGATGTTCTCATTGCTGTTTGAAGCGACGAGGATAATTTGAAACCTTGAGTCGATATTTAAAATAACTTGATTCGCGTGCAATGAAATATTTGTGTAGAATTAAAGTTGAAATTGAAGTACAACTTTTACCAGCAATAAGTGTCGTCCGCTATTGCAAACTATATTGAGGTAATTGTACGTGGAATTCAAGCCAAATTGAAAACTAATGGTTGGGCACATCCCTTATGGAGCTAGTAATTGATACAATCAGTAGGTGATCATTAGTGGCTCATGCTATGCATTAGAAGACATGTACGTAGTTTGTAAAATGCACGAAAAACTATCGAAACCCTTTTCACCAAAAGTGCAAATGATTAAATAATTAGATGGATATAGAATTACGATATTTATAAATATTTCTTTTACTTAAAGGCTAATATACGTCCATCAATTTCAAGAATAATTTATCATTTTGGTTTATTTCGAGTTTACTCAACACACATTGAAAGAATTTTTATTCGTTTGAAATAAGAACGTGCCAGAGTACGTTTTGCGAAATGTCTTGAAAGCGAAGAGACGCAATGCCTTCGTTCGTCAAAAACGTCATCTGAAATTCTAGTAGTTTCACGGGATTGTAAAATTGTCCGTTCTTTCACTAATATTTCATGCCTTGAATATTTTTGGGACATCGCGAACTTCTCAAACCAAATCGAATTGAAAATTCAGAAGAGACTGCATAAAATGCAGGTCAAGTATTCTGATTTTCAAGCGTATCCGAATAAAGCTGGAAAGTTATGCAATTGCATATTTCACGGACAAATTATGAGATCTAGTTGAATATCGACTAGAAAATACATATTAGTTTTGACGAATATTAATTAAGTTTTAAAAATGTGTGACAAATTGACGAGTATGTACACAGTACTTTTTATTCTATCGGGAATTGGAAGAAAAATAAATGTTATAAGGAGCAAATGAAAACATTTTTCACAAATTCCAGCCCGTTTTCCATTTTCAAGGCTCTCCAATTACGATATATTTAGCTTGTACAATTAGTACTCCATTTCCATGCTGACGACACTGCCATGGAATGCAAATGATTGCACTGTCATATTCATGCGTACCATTGTACCATGTCAAGCTTCAATCATGGAATACGATAGCCATCCGCGATGAAAATGAAATAAAGTAACATAAAATAAATAAAAACGAAGCAAAACGGAAGAAAATTGTTGGAATTATGCATAAATTCCATAATGCACAACGACTGACAATGAGTCATCGGGTTGAGGTGTGCGTAATTTACGGTGCGCCAAAAGGATGAAGAGAAGAGAAAAGAATGCGAACAGCCGGATGCCGTAAAGCCGAGTCACATGGACGTAAGCGGACACGTTCACCCTCTTTTCTGGCACGGTTCGATGATTTTTAAGATGGGGACAAACGTGGTGGACTTTCTCATCGGCTAAGCCAACGCAACCACCGCGAGGTTCAACCCGTTTCCCTCGATTGTTCTCCTTCCTTCGTCGCTAATTGTTTCGGCCACTTTGCCTGTTAATTGTCCGTTGCATTTTGTTTTATCTTCGAAGGATATTCACAATTAATCGATACTTGTATTCGGAAACTTCCGTGCGTCGAGTTTTTTCCGGGCATACCTGTACCTTAAACTCCAATCACTTATTATATCAGCTGCAAAGTTTATTTGATAAATACTTTATAAGGCAGCTTGGAATTGTCCTCCAATTGTCCTCTGCTAATTATGAAACATTTCACAACCAATGCTAAATAATAATGCAATAATGTGTCCTTTATATATATATGCACAGATTAATTTTGTACAATATGTTACAATTTTTGATCTCGATCCTTTTTTTGCAGAACCCCTCCAGGAACCACGCTTCACTACCCAGCCTTCCAGCAGTGGCAATATTCTCAGTGAAAATCGAACGAAATTTCTGCAGTGTCAAGCGAGAGGTGAGTAAGAAATACTTGCATATTATTCGACGAGTTCCGATGTTGGAAACGACCATTTCAAATACTATTAAGAACCCCTTCTCATCAGCTTTACCGCGTCATTATACGAACTATCTTTCACCGATCAGTCGAATTCAGTCGAACAAAGAATTTTATTCATTAAATTTTATACCGACGTCTCTGTAATTCAAGTAATAAAATATTCCTTGAGAGATAATACTCTTCCTTCAAATTTCAATTGATCGCACCTACGAAAGTATTAAAATATTCGCTACATGTAATTTGTAATTGCTATTAATTGTGAATAACTTCTATTCGATCGATAATGAATCGTGCTTCTTTATTGCATTTCAAAATTACCCTGATAATATTGTACTGAACAATTTAACGATACTTTAAAAATCTTCTACTCTTGCCATCACAAGTTTTTGCCTTTTCCCCGTACTTTTCGCTCACATTGAACTTTTACCTTGCCACCAAAATTTACCGCGTCTTTTTAATATCCTATTGTTCTCATGGAATATCGAGTAACAGCCGGATGAGACGGTGACCAGATGAAGCCTTATATTTGCGGCCTGGTGCCGTAACACGATAGTATGACCCTGTACTAATAGTATTAAGTCACTGTATAGTGCATATACACCTCCACGAAATGAGAAATGCCCATAGTATCTGCGAGCAAAATTAACGCGTTGATCCTAAGATTAAGGCAAACAGTTGTATCGTCAAAACATAAATCTACGTAACCTAGCAATCCGCCCACTAACATTTATGCATATATTGCATTGCATGTGCATCACTTGTAATTTTAACTATAGAGAGCTGACTGAAGTAAAGAAACAGGGATACATATTGTATACATACATATACACATGTACGTATTTTGTTCACAGGAAATCCTCAGCCAAAGTACAAATGGTTCAAAGATGGGATACCACTCACCAACGAGCTTACTTCGGAACCTTATTTTCGAATACAAAGTACACGCCGAGAAGATGCAGGAGTCTATCATTGCGTTGCAACCAACGATGTAGGATCTATATTTAGCGAAAGAATTACATTTTCGGTAGCCTGTACGTATTCCATAGACACACTCTGCAATACTTTACAATTCGTAAAAATCAGTTTTATTGATTTTATTGATTTCTTTCTGATCAATTTATTGATTCCTGGTTCCTCAGTAAAAGAAAATTAGCAAATTTACCAGTTGAATGGCTCACGTAAAGTTGAAAAAAAGAGCTTATTTGATAAATTTGATTGAATTCCCTGCAGTATAATGGCAGCATCATTTATTCTTTCGCATCTTTGTTTGCTTCGAATTTGAAACACATTGACCCATTTTCCATGCAAGGGTTAAACGAAGTTCGTTTGTTGCACACTTCAACATTCGATCCATCACGGTCCAGGGCACGCCGCTCTGATTATGTACCGCGAATAGCGTATTTTGTCGCTGTAAATGCATATGGCGCGACGAAAGTAACGCCGTGCCATTATCCTGTGCAGATATGGGGGTGTTCGAGGACCTCACAGAGAGAATAGTGAGCGTGAAATCAGGCAGCGCTGCTGTTTTAACGCTGCCACCGATAGAAAGCCATCCCGCACCTTCCGCTACATGGTTCACGTCCGATGGTTCAGTGTTGTACGGCATAAAATACGCGTCTGTTCATCACACTTTGCTTATCCTGAACGCATCCGAGAGCGATCAAGGCCTCTACAGGTTGGTATTATTACTAATTTACCTGGTTGCTAGAAACTCAAAATGATTGCTTGTCTCCTTGGAACAGGGGTGGACTGGTATTAAATTAAGTATACATGATAACGTGACCCTTTTCATCCCTTTTTCTTTCATGGTGATAATTTGTAGAGAACGCGAATTCGATTAAGTGGCAATGAAGGTGGGCTCCAAAGTTTTAGGAAATTAAATGAAAAATACAATACGCAATGTTTTCTCCATTATTTCGAAACTAAAACTGCTGGTGCTTCGAGAAGTGGTGGTTAACTCAAAACCTGTACGATTTTACGATTGTACACAGAAAGTTCTTTGCCCGCAAAAGACCAAGGGTTTTCCTACGTGTCGCCCAAAACAGTTTGATCAGCCACCTCTAGCAACGAATCAGAGAATGCGTCTTTCACACTGTAATCTATTGAACAGGGCCAGAGCCATTAACACGCAGCTAGGAAAGGAAGAGAATAGCCCGTTTTTCAAGCTGCAAGTCGCAGGAGACGCAAACGCTGAAGTAGCACCCAGTATCGTAGTGAAGCCACAGGACATGCAGATTATTAAGGACCAAGCTGTTACCTATATTCATTGCATAGCTAATGCAAGGTAATTTTAGGTTTCTATAGAAATCTTTTACACAGAAAACGCTTGGTGAGAGACGTTCGAGATAGATCTGCTTGTGCAATTTTAGGTCGCTTCACGAGTTACGAACTTTGTGGACGAAGGACGGCATTCCTATCGAGAACTCAAGAATATCGTATAGTTTTAACGACTCCTGGAACAGAACTTTGGCGTTGATATCGGCGAACATAACTTACACTGGCGTGTACTCTTGCCACGTGGTTTTGAGGAGTGGCGGACATCCTACGGTGAACGCGAGCGCGAATGTTGTCGTATACGGTAAGAATGATTGGTCAATTACTATAATAGCCAAAACTGCAAATGTATGTTTCGCGCATGCATAGACCAGCGATCGAAAAATGTATCTCGTACAGCAGAACCGTGATTATTATACAAGGTCACGGTTATCCGACGTGTACAAAATACTTATTCTTAAGTACGTTATCTATTTAATTAACTCATCATTTATGTAAATAATTGTCATAATAAATACATCGTTGCACGGAACGTTTAGATACATACATTTAGTTATATGGCAAACGATTTTTTTTCGATCAAATAGCTTGATGCTAACTATATTTATTATTTCGGATTTCTAGAAAAACCAACATTTATAACAGAACTGAAAAGAGAGACCCTGAGCGATTATGGATCTACTGTGACATTGCCATGCGATGCTGTTGGCGTTCCTCCTCTTAAAATCACTTGGTTCCGTAATGCCGAGCCCGTTGACCATCTCCTTGGATCTAGGTATGCAATAAATAATCACATCGAATGTGATTTTTGTTACACGAGGAAAGTAACATTGTTCGATCACTTTGAACAATCCTCGTTTAAGTAGAACCCCCTCATAATTTATATTACCCCTTCTCCTTTGGTAAATATTAGTTCGATAAGTATGCCATTTTAAATTAGTCAGGCGAATCAAGTCTTATTCCCACGTCTTAGATTAATTTCAGTTTTACTAAATTCCATTCAATGCTTCCAGATACGCAATGGAAGAAGATGGCTCCCTGACAATTAAAAAATTAACCATGAGCGATTCAGGAATGTTCCAGTGTCTTGCATCGAACGAAGCTGGCGAGGCATCCAGTTACACCTGGCTGAAAGCAAAAAGTTAGTATGAAATCCGGGGATGTAGCAAAAAAAATCGTACAAAATACTAGTACTCCTTTGTTTCATTTATTTATTTTATTTTTATATAAAAGATGTTTTATTTGTACTTATTATAAATGACGTGTTTTTTATGGGACAGAAGGATTAGAAAGCAGACAGAAAAACAGAGTTATCCGCTGGGCAGCTGGCTACAATGTAGTCAGAGTTCGCCAATCTGATCGCCGTTTTAAGTTCTCTCAGTATCCAGACAGTAAGATTCTAATTGCAAAGTCGTCACGAAGTACCCACCTGTTTTTTTTTTAGTTTATCCCAGGCACATGCTTGAAGAACGCATATCACAACGCAATGTTTGCTTTTACCAGCTGTATCCGTTTTTTTTTCTTTATTCTAGTAGTTATAGTCAATACCAAGGCACGACAGTTCCTTTGTGTGCAGAACACGTTATTATACGATACATTGAATTGAACGAGTGAACATAATATGTGTAGCGTATTCAGTGTTAGCACAGAATATCTTTATTAGTAATCTTTTTAAATGAACACATTTTCATTAGTATTTATTAAATCTTTTTAAATGAACACATTTTTATTAATATTTATTAAATCTTTTTAAATGAACACATTTTTATTAATATTCAGAGATTTAAACCGATTTTTGCAATTTTTGCACGTATTTATTAAATAATTGGAAGAAGTGAAGTATGTCGTGATTAGAACATTTCTAGAGTAGGATGAGATTCGTAAATGCCGAATACTAGTTGTCCTTGTAGTTGTACTATAGAGTAAATGTGATTTAACTGTTAGTGAAAATAAGTTTTTAGTAATGAAGTATTAGTTATTATGAATCGAAGCGAGGTTTGGGGTAATTCAGCGTTTTCCATTGTACGTGAATTGGAGAATTTCCTTTAAAGAAGCAAACACGCAAATGATTCCTCGTTTTCCTATCTTTTCCTTGTTCTCATTATTCAATGAAAATATTGTTCAATTATCTATTGGAAAACACTGAACTGTTTTTTTTTGCGACCAATTTTCCTTGCATTTTTGTTTAGTGCATGTGATCTGTTTTTCTTGCACATAAACAAGACATGAATATATTCAAAAAATTGTTTCCAGCATCCGGACCAATTATGGAGAATGGACCACAAAATCTAACTATATTAGATGGAAAGGATGCAACATTGACATGCAACGCAGTTGCGGCTCCTATACCTAATACTACGTGGATTTACAACGGTAGGTCGTTAATCTCTAACACTCTTGCGCACTTTGTTCAAATTAATATTAACATATTAACTTATATGAATAAATTACTTAAATTTGAAAACGAATAAAAAAGTTTAATTGTTTTGTAGACACAATTCCTGTGGAAATAGCTGGAAGAGTACAAGTTTTAGAGAACGGAGAACTTTTAATAGCTGCCGTGAAGCCGAACGACGCTGGGAAATATACTTGCGTTCGTGCTAACGAGGCTGGTTCTGTAAATGGTTCAGCGTATCTTACTGTTTTAGGTAAAACTTGGGCTTAAAAACTGTTGAAATATAATAAAATGTCACGTATACATGGTTCCTTATTAGCAAAATTCGACTTCTTTCAGTCCGAACGCAAATCGTTCAACCACCTGTTGATACGTCCGTCCTTCTCGGTTACACAGCGGAATTGCAGTGCAAAGTCTCCAACGATCCAAGCGTTTTATACGATATAGCATGGTTTCACAATTCACAGTTCGTATTATTCTATTAATGTAATATTTCAAAATTAACGTGCTGCATGTGACACGAAAGTTCAATGTTTTCATAGCATGTTAGAACAGAGTTAGTCTCTATACGTTAATTAATGAACCAAAGAACATGCTCTGCATATCCGATGAATGTTTTTATTGAATTATTGGATGGGTAATTATAAATAATTATTTTACATTTATTGCCTGTTCAGAGTAATAAATACGCAAGCCAGTCAAAGGGTGAAGATGCGCAACGATGGTACTTTGGAAATAGCGGCAGTTCGTGCCTCGGATGTAGGCGAATACATGTGTTCCGTGGTTTCACCCGGCGGAAACGAGACTCGATCTGCTCGCCTCAGTGTAATTGAATTGCCGTTTGCGCCGATAAATGTAGTGGCTAATCGAGTGGAGCAGATTTCTCCTCGCACCATAAATGTTACGTGGGTTCCTGGCTTTGATGGGAATAGTCCAACAAGAAAGTTTATCATTCAAAGGCGAGAGGTGTCTGATCTCGGTGTGTAAATATAAACTATACTTTGGTAAAAAAAAGGATTGCTATTAATGTTTCATTTATGCAGGACCAATACCTGACTCTGCGTTGAACTGGATTACCGAATGCAATAATATCTCGGCACAAAGTCGTTGGGTAGTGTTGAATAATCTGAAAGCAGCTGCCGCTTATCAGTTTCGAATTACTGCAGAAAATAGCGTTGGTGAAGGGCCTCCATCGGATCCAAGTAACGTAGTAGTTCTCCCTCAAGAACGTAAGTATTAATCCCTTACAAATTCTACGCAAACGCGTTTTAAAGTTTCTCTAGCCTCCGCTTAATTTGCGAATTACCTTTTAGCTCCGAGCGGACCACCTGTAGGATTCGTTGGCTCCGCTCGATCCTCCTCAGAAATAATAACGCAATGGCAACTTCCATTAGAAGAATATCGGAACGGCCATATTTTAGGATACGTGTTGCGATATAGATTGTACGGTTACAACGCTAATCCATGGACAATACAGAATATCACCAACGAAGCGCAAAGAAACTATCTTATTACCGACTTGATTACTTGGAAAGACTATATCGTACAGATTGCGGCGTACAACGATAAGGGTGTAGGTATATTTACAGAAGGCTTAAAGATTAAGACCAAGGAAGGAGTGCCCGAAGCACCACCAACCAATGTAAAAGCGAAGGCTATTAATTCAACGGCGATAAAAGTGTGGTGGAAGCCTCCGAATCCGCAAAAAATTAATGGAATTAATCAGGGCTACAAATTGCAAGCATGGTTCGGCCATAATTTTACAGAAGCCAACGAGTACAAGTCAATGACCGTGCCACCTAGTTTATTCGATCCTCTTGCAGAACAAAGTGCCATTATGACTGGTTTAAAGAAATACACCCTGTACAACGTAACTGTACTATGCTTCACTGATCCAGGAGACGGCGAGAGAAGTGCACCCGTTCGTATTCGTACGCGCGAAGATGTACCCGAGGAAGTAGAAAATTTACAATTCGAAAACATAAGCGACAGATCGCTTACAGTTAAGTGGAGTCCTCCGCAAGAGATTAACGGGATACTTACCTTGTATCAGTTGAAATATATGATCAAGGATGTAGCAGACTCTGTGCGTACGGAAAACCTAACTGCAGACGTTCTCTCAGCTAAAATCGAACATTTGCAAGCGCTGACGCATTACAAATTTGAAGTTGTTGCGTGGACTTCGGTGGGTTCTGGAAAAGCGAAAGTAGCTGTTATTCAATCGGGCGTTGAGCCTGTACTTCCCGAGCCACCAACGAAATTGGCATTGTCCAATATAGACGCATTCTCTGTTGTTCTGCAATTTACACCAGGGTTTGATGGAAATTCGTCTATAACAAAGTGGACAGTCCAGGCACAGACAACCCGAAACACAACATGGTACAACATATACGAGGTTTCAGATCCTGATGCTAGTACAATCACTGTGGGCGGGCTGATTCCGTTCATGCAGTATAAACTACGATTAATCGCTAACAACGTGGTTGGTGCTTCGCAACCATCCGAGCCAACGAAAGAGTTTCAGACAATTCAAGCACCACCGTCGTACCCCCCCAGAAATGTTACGGTTCGCGCGATGAGCGCAACGGAACTGCGCGTTAGATGGATTGTGAGTTTTTTTTGCCAAAAGCATATAGACAAATTTTCGTTTCTTTTATTACTACGTTTGCTTTCTTGTTTACCAGCCATTGCAGCAGATCGAGTGGTATGGAAATCCAAGGGGGTATAACGTTACCTATACCGAAGTTCGATCAAACCAGTCGAAGAGTATAACCATAGAGGATCACACGGCCAATTCCTATATCTTGGAAGATATGGAAGCATATGCTCTTTACGAAGTTGTGATGCAGGCTCTCAATGATGTTGGGACCTCGGCGTCCAGTCCCAAAGCTGTTGAAAGAACACGCGAATCAGTTCCTTCAATGGGACCTGTTAACGTGGAAGCTAATGCAACGTCTTCCACGACAATATTAGTTAGGTGGGGCGATGTCCCTATAGAACATCAGAATGGACAAATAGAAGGGTTCAAAGTTTATTACGGTGCAAATGCTAGATCAGCATTCCAGTACAAAAACATTCCTAGCAATACAACGTTTACAACAACTTTAACAGAACTTCGAAAATTTGTCCAGTACCATGTACAAGTGCTAGCTTATACAAGGCTCGGTGACGGTACTTTGAGTACGCCACCAGTCAGAGTACAAACATTTGAAGATGCCCCTGGTCCACCATCGAACGTCTCGTTTCCCGATGTAAGCTTTACCACTGCCCGTATCATTTGGGATACTCCAGAAGACCCTAATGGAGAAATTCTTGCATACAAAGTTATGTTTCATCTAAACAATAGTCAAGATCATCAATTTTCTAAAGAGTTCCCAGCATCGGATCGAACTTTTAGGGCGACTGGATTAGAGCCAGAGAAATATTACATGTTCTCGGTAACGGCACAAACTAGATTGGGCTGGGGTAAAACAGCGTATGCTCTTGTTTTTACCACGAACAATAGAGAACGTCCGCAAGCACCATCGATGCCGCAAGTTAGCAGATCGCAAGTACAAAGTAGACAAATAACATTTACATGGACGCCAGGGCGTGACGGATTTGCTCCGTTGAGATATTACACTGTGCAGCAGTCGGAAAATTCAGGACCATTTCAAACAGTTCCCGAAAGAGTAGAACCGACTTTAACGTCTTATACGGTGAATAACTTGAAACCCTTTACGTTCTATCAATTTCGAATACAAGCAACCAACGATATAGGTCCATCAGCTTGGAGTACAGAATCTGTTCAAGTTCAAACACTTCCAGCAGGTACATCACAATTCCTTCGATTTCTTTTTCTATTGATTTGATTTGACGTGATATCGAATTTACATCATTGTGAATTTACAGCACCTTCCAAGGGTGTTACCGGATTGAAAGTCGTCCCCATAACTACATCAAGTATAGAAGTACACTGGAACGCGATTGATGAACTATATTGGAGCGGAGATCACGAAACAGGCGGTTATCGGGTTATTTATCAACCAGTTTCTGATTTCCCCACCGCCCTACAGGATACTCCAAAAGAAGAAATTTTAGGAATCCAGGTAGCGATATATAAAAATAAGTTTAAAAAATAAGTTAAGTAATAAGTTGGTAATTCGTATCGATCTGTTTTCGTTCACAGGCCACGAAAATTGTCTTAAGCGATTTAACGGAAGACAGATATTACGAAGTAAAAGTATTACCCTTCAATTCAGAAGGAGAGGGTCCATCAAGTCCTCCAGTAACCGTTTATGTAGGCGAAGCAGTACCTACTGGAGAACCGCAATATTTAAAGGCTGAGTCAATTTCTTCCACGGAAGTGCATTTACGTTGGAAACCACCCCAAGCCAATATGCAAAATGGAGATTTATTGGGATACAAAGTAAAATTATAACTCCAACGTAATTACCATGCAGAAAATATGATCAGCTTTCGGAAATATTTATTGATACTTATTGTTTCAGATTTTCTATCTGGTTACTGATTCTCCGCAAGAATTGGAAAACAAGCAAGAAGAAGAAATAGAAGTGGTACCAGCGTCATACTTAACACATAGCTTAGTGTTTCTGGATAAGTATACAGAATACCGCATTCAAGTATTGGCATTTAATCCTGCTGGCGATGGTCCCCGAACTCCGCCTATTACTGTTAGAACTAAGCAGGTGAATTTCATGATACTTGAGCTCAATCTCAAGCCGTTAGAGTATCTGCAAATATACATTTAATTTTATTCACAGGATTTACCCGGATCGCCATTTAATTTGCAATTTACGGAAATTACAATGACTAGTCTTCGTGTTTCTTGGGAAGCACCTAAGCTACGAAACGGAGAAATTATTGGTTACATTGTTACTTACGAAACGGCAGAGCAAAATGATCGTACGTTTGTTTGCCAAAATTAATTTCAAGATATTTCATACACAGAGTTTTCCCAGGTGTAATATTGTTTTGCTATTTCAGGTTTCAGTAAGCAAGTCAAGCAGAAAGTAACAGAAACAAGCTTACTCATTCAACCTTTGGAGGAAGAAGAAACGTATACGTTCATGGTACGGGCACAGACCATTGATTTTGGCCCACCTGTATCTGGAAATGTTACAACTGGCCCACAGGAAGGATCACCAATGGCGCCGAGCAAACTTGCTGTTACCAAAACAGTATCCAGCGTTGAATTGCAGTGGACAAACGGAGCTTCCGGAAAAGGGCCTATTTTAGGATACTATATTGAAACACGTCGGAAAGGTAAATAGTATAACATATTTGTAATACTCTTGTATCAAAATTTCGAACTTTTTTCAAAGAATCATTACACAATGTTTAGAAAGGTCATTTATTTTTACGAAAGAAAAGTATTGTTAATATACAATTTTTCGACAGTATTACATGCATTACTAATACTGCCTTTTTTATAATCATATAGCAATGGAAGAATGGCAGCATTGTAAGTGTCAATGCACGTAAATATGTATATTGAGCGCCGATTATTACGTTAGACGATCTGAACAATTAAATATGATTTGTTAGTGTTAAAATATGGCTTCCTGTTCGTAATTAATCTGTGATCATATTTGTTTAGTGGTATTCGTATTGTTGACTGCATGATGCTGTCATAGCATGACATTATCCACAAATTCGATTACAAGTTCATGAAACTACTTAATTTGAATGCTGATATTATTTACTGTGATAAGTGAATACCTGAAATTTGACGTGTTAGACAACGATATCCCTACAGTTTTAACTCTCCAGTATCTACATCTAACATTTCATTCATGCCCTTCGAACATGTAATATAGAATATACAGTACAACTTCGCAAGTTTTCAATTATTTATTGAAGAAAAGATAAAGCGGTCAAAATACATTATTCTTTCTTGTAACATACATATATACTCGCACATAGTTGTAAGAAAACCTGCTAAAGTTTACGATTGTGTTTGGAATCGTAGTATTTTGAAATCTCATAAACGTAATCCTGATTTTATTTTCAATTGTAGATGAGAGTCGTTGGCAAACAATAGTTCGTAGTAGCAATGGACCACTGGCAGAATATTCTGTATCGTATCAAAATTTACTTCCATCTACATCGTATCTGTTCAGAGTGATATCGTACAACCGTTACGGAATTAGCTATCCAGCATATTCTACGGAAACGGTAAATGTCACTGATTTATGTATACATATTCTTCAATCAACAGCTTCGCGTATTGTGCGTTACTGATAATAGTGTATTCCTTTCAGATATTAACCCCGTCGAAACTGTATCTTGAATATGCATATTTACAACACAAACCATTCTACAGACAAACCTGGTTCATGGTTACATTGGCTGCTGCCTCAATTATAATTATTATAATGGTTATAGCGGTACTATGCGTGAAAAGTAAAAGTTACAAATATAAACGTAAGCATTAACAATTATAGTGTATTAGAAATTATATTCAGGTGAATAATAATGATACAATTGTTTTAGAAGAAGCGCAAAAAACACTCGAGGAGTCTATGGCAATGGACACGGATGATAGGCAAGAGTCTGACTTAGAACTTTATAGGTCGAGGCCGGGTGGCGGTGGTGCCATGAATATGGCTAGTGCTTGCGGTACTCTGGGCAAAAGAAACACCTTGTCGAGAAAGTCTATGCATCCACCTCCTCCTACGATGTTAGGCAAATCACCTCCAAGACCTTCTCCGGCCTCGGTTGCTTATCATAGCGACGAAGAAAGTCTTAAGGGATATGACGAAAATCCTGATGATAGTAGCGTTACAGAAAAACCTTCTGAAATTAGTTCGACAGATTCACAGGTAAACGTTCTTCTTTTGCGTAGATATGTATATACATATACATATATGCGTCTAATGCATTAAATAATTTCCCCTTTGCATTTGTGTGTTACCAGGGATCTGAAAGTGAGAATGAAAGTGTGCAGTCGGATCCACATTCCTTCGTAAATCATTACGCTAATGTTAATGATTCATTAAGACAGTCGTGGAAGCGTCAGAAACCAGTTAGAAATTATTCATCATACACCGATTCAGAACCCGAAGGTAGTGCTGTTGTTAGTTTGAACGGCGGTCAAATTATTATGAACAATATGGCAGGGTCGAGAGCGCCATTGCCTGGTTTCTCGTCATTCGTGTAATTCCTTTCATAACAAAGAATGAAAAACTTTCATCAAGTATGTAGATAGGGTGCCGATTTAGCATGGCGACACTTGTGATCGTTATGCGACTAAGCTAAGATACAATTAAGCTGAGTGACGATTGATTCGGAAGCACTTACATAGTCTAATAATAGAAGAGAGAAAGATTGAAAAATTGATAGATACATATAAGAAGAGAGACTGGTTGTTAAAATCTTGATTGTTTTCATAAAGTGTATAGAGTAGGTAGAATTTGAATAGCTCAGCATTGAAATTGAAGTAAACAGAGTTAAAGACTTGTGTTGAAACACGAATTCACGAGTGTTTCACCTACACCTGATACTTCGTATAGTAACTTTAACATGCTTCTGGCACCATCATATTGTGATATATTGAGATACATATTATTTATAATTTTAGGTAAGGCCGTAATGTGTATAACGAATATTTTTTACTTTTATTATCAAGTTAGAACGAAATATTGCATGGATCTCGGATAATGTAATGCTTACGCATTTTATTAAGTGTAAGAAAGATACGTTGTTCAAAGTGATCTGTTAATACATACAACATATTAAAACCGCAATCAATTAATACTATTGATAGCAGGAAACAATACAGAAACAAAAACTGCCAGAAACAAAACCACATAAATAAGAAACATAAAAATGAAAAACAATATTTTACTACTGTACTAATATGGTGAAGATATTAAAATGGCAACGTTCATTTAAAAAATACATGTATAACGTGTAACAACATTTAACGAACGATTGTAATATCATGTATAATTTTTTTAATTCGATCAGGCAAATATCTTTAATATTTTTTAATGAAATTTGTGCTACGATTTAAAGTTATCGCGATGTAGGTAGACAATTTAGATTTTTGAACAGTTCACAATCAGGCCTATCATATCAATATTAAATGAATATACATACAGTGAAGATGAGTCTGATAATATTATTGGACTGATTAAATAGTAAACAGATAAATGTTTACATAAAATGCGACTGCGTGCATTTCTATTTGTAATAAATGACTTTGTTTTTAATATTATGGTGTATAATGTACATAAAATTTATACGAATTACAAAATAGCAAATGGTACAACACTTGTACATTTAGTGCGCTGTTTAGGCAATATTAGATAAAATTTTATGCTAAATAGTCTACGAACAAGTATTTATCTTAGTTACATAGATATCACTTATTCTATGAATTTTTTTATGGATGAAAAAGCGATATGACGTTAATATGAATACATCTATTATTGCATATAATGTGCAACCTATTTAACTCTCCGCGATATCATTAATTCACTTGTAGTATATAGCATTACATTTAAAATATTGTAGATCATTGTCATATGCAGACTTATCAATTTATGGGCGACAATCATTTTCATCGTTTCGCATTTGTTCGATGTTCTTATTCTTCCGTATTCCATAGGGGAGAACGCTGTCTTATATACGAAAAACATTTTAGACTGATATCGATACGTGCATGGAATGTTCTTCTTCGCCCAATTGATACTTTGACAGAAAACCTCGTAAAAATGACACATGGAAAATGATAGTACGAAAAAAATAATACAAATTATAAAGCTTGTTACTCAAAGTAATGATTCAAAGTGAATGAAATTAACTAAATAATTTGTGTAATGGCAGCTACGATTCTATTATATTTGATACAATGATTACCGATTTTAGTTCGTTCATAAAACTTGAATTGCTAAATTATCAAATAATACCAGTTATTATTTAAACATCACGATTAATAGAAGGCATAAACTCCAGGTGGCAAGTACTTATTCTGGCAATCTCTTTTTCAACAATTCTTAATTGCGTTTCTTACATGTTTGTCTTCGCATTCGAAAACTTGTCTTCTAGTAAATATTTACCAATTATACATATAGTATTAATTTTAATATGTGTAGCGTCAGTCGTCAATTTTTACCGTCCTGTGTGTCATAAGCATTTCTTCTTCTCATTAACAGAAATGTATGTTGCATTTCTGCAACACTGCCAATAAACTTATAAAAATTCTGTTTAATTGCATTTCCATATATTATGTGCCGAGTTGAACAAAACTTGTTTAAAACTATACATTACCTGCAAAAAATATTCGGAGTACATTTCTATATTATTGACACCGTTTTCTTGTAATTTCGGTCAATGATGTTCAGTAACATTTCGATCAATTTAAAAAGCAGAGGTGGAAGCTTTGTCTATATAAATAAATCATCAATGCTTTAAGAAGAGATTTTTATTTATACAAAAAATGTTTCACATGCATCGAACCACTGATTTAATTTCAACGGATATTTATTCGGAAAAACTTGTTTAATTGTACACCATGCAGCTATATCAGCTATATCTGGCTTCTTCTTATCAGACCAGTTTGTATTCAATTTATCAGCTATAGATGACAATATTTCTTGTTTTTTCTTAGAGGATTTTTCGAAATGTATAGAATGACACAAATCTAGTATCAAGTCTGTCCTATTTATCTCTTCAGTACAGAGAGAATTTTCAAAATTATGTGAATCTAATAACCTACTTAAGTATCTTAAAAAATTAATTTCACCAATTATATGGTATCTATGTAGACGAGACACAAATTCCAGATTCTCGACTGAAAATAAAATAACTTATTAATGCATATTTCCCATTACTTAAAGACTTCTATGTATACAGGTTCAATGAGTTTTTTCTGCACATACATTGTAGGGGTATTCTGTGCACGAAAATACATAATTCTGCTTAACTACCATGCCGTTCACATACGGGAATGCAAGTCTGGCACCGCGGTAGAACGCTGTTCGTGACGATTTCTATTAATCTCTACAACTACGTCCTTGGTTCGTACTACCAGGATATGACGTGTAGCTATTGCAGTTGCATAAACTTTTTATTCCAGGGTTCCCCATAAATAAAAAACTACAGGCGTAAGGTCAAGTGATCTCGGTGGCCAAGTAACTGTACCCCCTTTGTCCAACCCACGTTTGAGGGTAATATTCATTCAATCGATTGTTTACTAGGTGAGCAAGAAAATGAGGCGATTTCTCAATACTTGCTGGATGACTTTCATGTAACATTTTTGTCTTACTTTCGTGCATAGAATACACTGACAACATTCGTCTGTAAAAACCTAAGCCACCCTGTACAATATGTAGTTCATTTTACCATCTTTCCAGATCAATGCTAGATTGACAACATTTTTTCCAGTGGAAGTTGCAGTTAAGTGATAACATGTAGGTCCTTCTTTGCTAATATTTGAATGAACATAAGTTTTTACTTTAAATTCTGTGTCTTTCCATGTATTTTGTAACGCAGATATAAAATAAGGTGGCCTATTTGGATTTACATTAATAATAAGATTTATGTTGAATCCCGTCTATAAAAATGAAAATTAATTAAATTATGTTCAGCTATTCGCTCCACCTTTCGGTTGGAAAATAAAAGTTTTGTCTGGTACTGTTGGCCTTACCTTACTCTTTGGACTGTTGTTGGTTGCAACATTTTGGTTTGACTGTTTTAAAAAGTTAGAAAGCGTTAATACTTGTTTCTTAAGCTCTGCTAGTTGTGCCAAAATTTTTTCTTGACGTTCTTCCAACACATTGTATTCTGGTAATGGATTCTGCAATAAAATGTTATGTTAAAGTACACATGAGGCATGCAATGATTGGGGGAACGCTAGCCTTTTCAATTGCTGCTGTGTAATATTTATTAACGTCACTTGAATAGTTTATGGAAAAGAAATCAAACTTTAATTATAAAAACAATGCAATTTACTGTACCATTTAATTAACATGCATTCAAGTGTAAAAACATCAACAGCAACAGCATTCAATATAAAATGGAATCATTATTAGTTGCACTCTGGGGAAAAAAAGTAAAATTCTATAAAGGGTCATGGATTTATGGATTTGACAGTTGACCAGTATCATTGTTGATTAGTAACAGTAAACAGCTACAAGGTGCATACATCTGTTTACTGGGTTAGGTTTTATGTGTATTTGGTTATACAACTGTACTTTGTAGCTTTCAGTGCAGTTCTAAATTAGTAAGCTTGCCCTTCTTCTATAATAATTATCATCGCGATCTCGCTTATCCTTCGAGCGAGCGGAATTTTTAACGTACGATCGCCGTAGTAGTGTCCTGTTAGATGAAAAATTGGAGGGGCAGACATCGATCAAGCCTGTAGAACCATATTCCCGGTCGATCGTGATTAGTGCTTGTGGAAATTTTGGGAGGAGTCATGCACAACAAGCACGAGACAGAAGAAACAATCGTAGCTACCATGCATAATCAACGCGTGAGTAAACCGTTCGTTCGTTTTAGTTCAGTTGCGATGCTTTTTCACGTGGACAGAATAACAGAAATGATGAAAACCTTTAAAAAGCTGATAACCTGCTCAGTGATATCTGGCACGATCTTGTTCACGGCTTCCGTATGGTCGTATGTTGATCGTTCTTCATGAATATTTCGCATTTCGTACATCGTTTTCCTCTGGTCCAACGTTCGTGGCAGGGAAATAATCGGTTTCATAGTGTACATCGTCATTTCGTTGCGCATTCGACCGTTTCTTCGTATACAATTCGTAAATCAAAGTATGGACTCGTGTTCACATTCGTTCGTTACACTTTAGTTCTGTAGGTCCATCGTATTTCTCGATTTTCGCCAGGCGGCCATTTTGCTTCGCACCCCCTGCTCTCCGTCGTGCTTACACGGTGCGCAGCTCTCTCCTGATGCGTTGCAACCACTGACATCCGTTTCAAAGATGGCGCGATTATTTTTGGCAAAATGGTCAGCGTAAGAGAATTCTTTTCGACAATTGCCCTCGACAATTTATTTCACGAACTTTTGTCGATAGCTTCGCCTTTCAAGGAAACAATTCATTGAACTTCGATTAGTCGCTTTACTTTAGTCGGCAATGCAAGTCGGAATAGCCACAATTAACGTACATATAAAATCAATTGTACAATTGGTTTATGAATTGACTTTTCGATTTATATGTGTCGTTTTATTTATTCAACATAATTATTTTATTTAACCATAACTCTCTGCGATTGTTACATATGCACATGTGTATCTGTTTATGTATTAAGTAGTTATTTAATTGTCAGCTTGTATCAAGATTTATTAAGCTCATCGAAGGATAAGAAGTAATATTTGAGAAATTGTTAGTATAAAAGAATATACCTATGTCCGTTTAATGTGGAAAAACAAATTAATATCGTAAATGTATAGTAAAGAAAAATGTTGTGCAAGATCTGTTTTTAAACTTGACAGAATTTTCGTTTCGATTGGAAAGATGTCGCGTTCGTCGTTTGACTCTTTTAAATAAAGTGAAATTTATTATTAATAAAATATCCCGATAAACGTAGAAAAAAAAATTATTTTACGGTAATAGCATTAATATTCTGTTAACAACACTAGTATGAGTTAAAAAAAAATGTGCACTGATCAAACGACGTACAAATTGGAATTAAAGTGGTGTCCTCTGTCGAAGCTTCTCTATAACTAAGGTTAGATTTCTCTCTTGCAGGTAACAAAGAATTTATTGAATTGTGCGTGCAACGTATCCATATGATTTGTAGAAAATAAAAACAGTGTTGTGAATTGAAACATGTAAAATTGATAAATGATATTTGAAGTGAATAAAGGGGAGAAAGGAATTTGATCGGAAGTGCGGTTAGAATCGCGTTCTTCCAACCGCGCATGTCGCCACCTATTGTTGATCTGACAGGATCTTGTGTAGTTACGGTGAAAGCGATTGGATCTTCTGTACGTTTCGTGAGAAATTAAAAAGCGGTCAATTGGATTCCGGGTTACATGGATCTTACTGAAACTCGGTCGAGAAGAACGTGTCAAGTCGAAGATCGTTCTAAGTAGGAAAAGAGACAATTTCATCCGAGATTTCGTCTACTTTTCGAGTAGATGCGTTCGAGGCCAGACATGGCGGCGATTCGATGAACCAATTGCAGCAGCGCTCTCTTAAAGGATCAGATATTGGAAATTCCCCTTACATTCGTGTCAGTGAATGATTCTGTACTTATTTTTGTCGTTATTGGTAGTAAAAGGAGTTCTTATCGTTAGGGGAAATTGATAGTCGTTCGTAAACGGAGAGGTAGAAGCCACGCAAGATCGTATTGAAACGTTAATCATGAAAGAATTGTGTTTGGTCACGTGACCGTAGCCGAAAAATGGCGCAAAGATCAGAGTACAAACATGGGTTCCATTTCATTGCTACGGTGTCATTTGTATTTGTTTACAAGCGCGCGTTTTCATAAACCACGTGTTAAGTAAGTGCCATTTGATTGACAGTGCTTGAGGGACAATGACGGGGAGAGGGACGAAGAGACGGGGCCGACCCCCGAAATCGGTGGTGATGGAAAGGCCGAAAAAGTTTCAATACCATCTTATGAAGAAGCCGAAATACTTGCAAAACAAGGGTTCGGAAACGCCAAACTCGCAGCCGAGTACACCAACACCCTCGAGGCCGACATCGCCAGTCGAGAGCGAGGAGAGCAGACGAAGTACACGAACGAGAAAGTCACGGGGGCCCAGAGACAGACATTCGCGCAAAGGTGGTCACTCCAGTTCTGGAATATATCAACGCCGAGGTTACAATCCAAACGTTGACTATAATGATTCGGAGTATCATTATGGGTCGGATTTCGGCGACGAGTCTAGCGACAAGAGCGAAGTTGAAGAGGATCTTCTCCAAAGCGATGTAGACTCGTCCGAAAGTATAGAAGAACCTGATCCCTCCAGTGACAGTGACTTTTCTCTCTCAAGTTATAGTACTGCTAGTGGCACCCCCCGTAAGACACTGCTCAGCCAACAGAGACCGCCGAGTCCAGAACCGCTCTGGCTACAAAATAGGGAACTGCCGACATTAAAATTACCCAAGTCGTCGGACGACCTATTAGTTCCAAGAGAATTTGTTATGCCATCTTTGTCCATTTACGAAGTACTCAGACACTTTCGTACTTTGATACGCCTTTCAGCCTTTAGGTTCGAAGATTTTTGTGCCGCGCTTATGTGCGACGATCAGACTAATCTGTTGGCTGAGATACACATTATGCTCATCAAAGCGCTTCTCAGAGAAGAAGATTCTCAGCAAACTCATTTTGGTCCCCTTGATCAAAAAGACTCTGTGAATGTTAGTTTATATTTTGTGGATTCAATGACTTGGCCAGAAGTGTTGCGCTCTTACGTTGAAAGTGACAAATCCTTCGATCAAAACATTTTGAACGTTTTATCCACCTGCGAATATCCCTTTGGTTCTATCGAGGATAGAATCAAGGTGCTACAATTTTTGACGGATCAGTTTTTAATTACAAACCCAGTAAGGGAAGACCTGCTGCACGAAGGTACATTAAACTATATTTCACATTGTTTCATGTTTTGTTTTACATACATTCATTTTTGTATTCAAATTTGTGTCCGCATATACATGTATAGCAGCGTACCGAATTAAATTGATCTATTTAATCAGCAGGAAAAATTTATACGTCCATGCTGAGATATTATTTTCATTTTGCTTTAGTCTTTCAAATGAATGCGTATTGAGAAAAAATAATTTTGACATGATTGGATATTAAAATTATAATTATACGTATAAAACAGTTCCATTTATTGAAATGAATATTTCTTTAATGTAGTAACATCAGTATTTTTATCCGCTAGAAAATATTCCTTTGTACATATTATGTTTTGTCGTATTATAGGAAATATGCATTACGACGATCACTGTAGAGTATGCCATCGTTTGGGAGATTTATTATGTTGCGAAACATGTCCGGCTGTGTTTCATTTGGAATGCGTTGAACCTCCATTGGTCGATGTTCCTACAGAAGACTGGCAATGTAGTACATGCAAAGCTCACAAGGTCACAGGTGTTGCCGATTGTATACCCGATGTTGAAAAGAATGGTTCGCTGTGTCGTCAAGAACATTTGGGATTCGATAGGCATGGTAGAAAATATTGGTTTCTTGCGAGAAGAGTCTTTGTGTATGTATACTTCTACTATCTATGTGTTTTCTATGTTGTGTAGTATGCACACATATTCATATATGTAAAAAGAATGTTACATCGGAGTAATGATATTATTTGTTGCAGTGAAAGCGAAGATGGAGAAGTATGGTATTATAGCTCGCCTTTGCAGTTAGAAGAATTAATGCTTTCCTTTGACCGTAATGAAATGGAAGTAGCGCTTTTTAGAGAATTATCAGATTACAAAGAAGAAATTGTAAGACAGATGGAACTTACCGAACAAATTACCAACCAATATAAAGGCAACAAAAAGTCATACCTAGAAGTAGAAAACAGTAAGTTGCATTTCTTTTCTTTTGGTTTCATTTGTGTCATTCAGGAATGAAATGGTGTTTAATACGTTAAACTTTAGGTCTAATACAAAAGTTACAAAAAGAACGTCAGGAGAAACAGGAAAAAGAGGAAGAAGAGAAAAAGGAAAAGCAGAGGCAGGAAGCGGAAGAAATGGTTCGAAGAATACACGAGGGTTCGGACTCTTTGGAAGAACAGCTGGCAGCTGTTACTGAACAGCAAGAGACAAAACCATCTGAACAGAAGTCCAGTGGGAAAGAAAAGGTTCAAGAAATGGGTATCGGAAATGTGGAAGCTGACAAAGTAGATCATAATTTGTCGGATAAAACAGGCAAAGCTGGGGCATCGACGTCGTCGTCCGAAGAAGTTGACGAAGAAGCGTTAGAGGGAGAAGAGAGTGTTTCAAAAATTGGTAAAGATGGTAAGTTTCTGTTATAGGTTTCAATCGAATTCTACAATTGAAATTCGATAAATCTTAACTAACTTTCTAGGCAAGAAGCACACGATCGTAACAAGGTCAAAAACAGGGTCCTTACAACCTAGAACATTCAATATTGATGATTTAAAGAAACGTCCTGGTGGACAGCTATCAAAAGAAGAGTTGGAGAAATTGGACAAAAGCTTGAAGGAGGAGGGGGATGGAACTAGACTAACGAGGCAGAAAGCCCACCAAATAGCTTCGGGTACGCATCTCTTTAAACTGGGAATGGACAACAGCTTTAAATCATACGTGAATCAATACAGTACCAACCCCGTTTCTTTAAATAAGTCTCAACGGAACGAAGAACGCGACAAGAAGAGACATTTGTCGCATAAATTTTCACTTACACAGGCTTCTGAATTCAAATGGGTAGGAAGTCTGACAGGAACTCGTGCACTTTTAGTAAGCACATTACGTCAGACAATTCTGCAACTCGAAAGCAGCATTCAGTCGTCATTTATGCATACCAATTGGCCTCTTTTGCGTAAACCCTGGACCACGGCAGTAGGTGCCTGCGTTAACCCCAGAGATTTTGCGCGGGCTCTTATCGTACTGCAGGCGTGTATTAAATCGGTTGTGTTCGCTAGTGTATGGCACGATCAACTTGGACATGTGAAATTACAAAGAGTAACGGCACTAGAACGGGAAGAAAAGAAACGTCAAGATAAGAAGGATAAAAAAGAGAGAGAAGACGAAGAAGAACGTAATCGTTTATTTAATTTCGTTAAATATACATTGGGTTTAAAACATCAAGTTTGGAAACAAAAAGGAGAAGAGTATCGAGTACATGGACAAGGCGGTTGGCTGTGGGTGTCAGCTAGTCGTCGCTATAGATTTTCTGACATGTCGAAATTGGGCCTCCGAACAGGGCCCCAGAAAATAATGGTACAAATTAAAGATCAAGAAGGGCTAAAGATATTGGCATTGGACCCTCCGACGTATGAATTTTTAATAAAAGAATACTGTCCCTCTAAAAAAGAAGTAGATGATACGGATGTTAAAGTAAAACAAGAAGTTGAAGAAGAAGTAGGGTCGTCGGTAGATACGGCGAACAATCCTGTGAAGCAAGAATGTAAGGAAGAAGATGTTAAAACAGAGCCAGTTGAAGGTAAACAAGATGATAGCGAAACAGTTACAAAACCAGAGGAAACAGCAACCACAAAATCCGAGACGCAACTAGTTAAACAAGAAACAAAAATGAATTTATCATGTGCGTATAATAAACAATATTGATGTATATTAAATCTTCAATGTTAATCGTTAATCATTATTCTTGTTGTTTAGTTTTAGCTGGCATGAAAATCGAGAAGGTGTATACGCCAATAAAAGAGTTTGAAGAAATTGATATTACTAAGGCGTTAACTACTAATGGGAGACTCCATTATCCAAAAATTGCTAGAAAGACTAGAATTGACGATTTCCTGGCACGCAGAACTCATTTAAAACTTCTGGAAGAAAGAAGATCACTGCAATCTGTGAGTAAACATTGCATAACCAGTGAAAATTAATCGAATGGAGACAAGTATAAAATGTTGCTATATCGTATGTTCATTTTAGGAAAAGTCGAAAGAGCTATTGAATCAGTCAACAAATCATAAGGGAGATGGAGATTCTGAGATTGATATAGAGAATAACGAAGAAAGTGATACCGATGGAGGCGATAATTCCCTTCAATGCATACTTGCTGGAAAACAGCCAAAAACTATGTCCGCGTCGGCTAGAGAAATGTTGACAGTAATAGGAAAGCGAATACAACACGTTAAAGCTCAATATGCAAGCATAATGAGACTTAGTAAAAATGGTAGCTGTTACTCGCGATATTGTAACATGACAGCACCTCCAGGAAAGATTACAACTACCACGCAAAGTTTAACGTCTAGCTGTTACTCCCCTATATGCCTACAAAAAGCAAGATTAAAGCGTGACCTTATTACATTGTTAAGGAAAGCTAATGCTTTAAATAATAATCAATCCTCAACAAATTTAGCGATTGGAACAACTGCAGGACAATTATCGCAAACTGTTTTAAAGACAGAAGGAAGCGAGGACGCTAAAGATGCGATCAGAAAGGATTTAGAGTCTGCAGTAGCATCCGCAACTCACTGTACCGAAGAGACTCCAGCTACAAATGTAGTAAAAGATTCCTCACCTCCTGCCAAGAGAATGAAAATTGAGACCAACACTGTAAGTTATCAAATTACATTAATAAATATATTTATTATATTTCTGCATCGGAGTAATTCAGTGAATATGTTCTATTTTATATATATAGATTTTACACTTCCGAAAATATCTCGATATTTCGAAGAGATACCCAATCAATTCCTCTGTTTTAGAATACTGATAACGATGCAAATTCAGAACACGTTGACGTGGTAACCACCACAACTAGTAATGTAACGACCACTACTACAACAGTGACTACAACACAGCAAACTGTGAAAACAGTGGGTGGCGTAGTGCAAAGTATGCAAGAAAGTACTACGTCTAAAAATTCAGTTGCATTTTCATCTGAGGTTAAAACTAGGTAATGCTCATTTAACTGTATTATCGCAATTTCCCTGCTTATCATTGAACGACAACACTTAATCTTTTTATTTTTAATGATATCAATAGCGTGGGGCAAAAGACGATGATAGTCAATCGTAGAGGAAGAACCGTGCAAAGAAGTACAATGGCTAAGGAACTAAATGCTGATGGTACAGAAAGGGTGTACACTACTACTTCAACTGAGGGCAAAGTTTATTTGAAAAAAGTTGCCATTTCCTTAGCTGACAGAAAAAAGAAGCGTACACCAGTTAAATATCCTTTATGCTCAACATTTTGCACGAAAAATAAACATCGTAGCATATTGCTACTTCCACAGCACGAGTTACGCAAATTGTCCAGATTCGGTGGACGAATACCAGTTCACGGTTTTCATCAAATGGCTAAGGTACCGAATCGTTTATTAATAATAAAAGAACGAAATGTAAATATTAATGAATTTCGTTATTTAACTTGGAATTATTTCTTCAATGCAGGCTAATATGTCGGTATGGCCATACCCGTGCCCCCGACCATTGTTTAAAACTTGCTGGTTGTACAGGACAGTTGGTATAAAATCTTTGGCTGCGGCAGCTCTTCAATTAAGAATCTTATGGGCATGTCTTCGATGGGACGATATGGCTGCGAAACCGCTGTCTACGGATGGAAAACATCAAATTACGACAGACACAGAAATTATGTCATTGGAAATTCTTAAACACCGTCACGTTGGTCAATTTTTGGATAAAGCACAGTACTTACGTAGAAAGGTTGTTATACCTTTGGAACTTCCCAAACAAGTTAGAGGTTTGTATTTGAAAGTAATTACAATTTGTTTTGCCTCGATATTAGAATTTCAATTACAATAATAGCACAATTCGCATTTTGCAGAAGTTACATCTATAAGAAGTGGTTTAAGAAAGAGAAAACGACCAGAATCGCCTCAAAGTACCGAGCCACAAGTTACAGAAGAATGGGTGGACGAGGATAAATTGGAGTTGTGGGAAATAAAACAGTACGGTGACAGGTACGTTCATAAATAAGTTATAATTACTTCATGTAACATTTTAATATTATTCGATGTTTTCACACTTTCAGTGTTTGATTTCAATATCTTTTGGTGCAACCTAATTTCATCGCATTCTTTCAGTGCAAATCTTTTCAATTCTCTAATACATTGGGATTTCAGAAAATTTATTATCGGTATAACATTCGTAGCGTTGTTACCTTATAACACGACTCAAATTCTGACCTATCCTTATTTAACACCATCTGATACTAACCCTCCACTTCGCGTGTGTCCTGTTCAGGTTAGAGAAGGCTAATGCCCAGATTATTACTAGGAGTCGATCGGGTCAACCACAATCCGTAGTTGGATCGAATCGAAACTCAGTCTCCAATTCTGGCATGGGCGATCAACTCGTTAGCGGTAAAGCAACGCCTGAAGAAATCAAAGAAAAAATGGAACAGCAGTTACGCATGCAAAGAGCTGCTCACCAGCAAAAGAGAGCATTGGAAACATTAAAAAGTCCAGCCAGTTCTGGTTCGCCAACGCAAGTTGTCAAAGTTGCAAATTCTGCTCATGGTAAGACTTGAACATATATTAGATATACGTAGAACAATTATATATATTACATAAAAATATGCATCATTTCGTCACAGATGGCACAGTTAAGTTAGTTTCTAAAGTGGCGATACCAGCAAATCCTAACAGTGGAACCAAGTCACAGTTGACTTCCCTTCTGACAACTCCAGCACAGAACAAGACTTTTATTGGCACAAGACGTATTTACATGGCAAAGTGTAAATATCGAATTGTATTTTTAAATACGTGTATAAAATTTTATTTCATATAATACTCTATATACGTGTATAATATTTGTCTTCGAAATAGCATCTGATGGGACGACTAAAGTTGTTTCTGGGCCTACGAGCATTTTGCCGAAAACTCAACTGCAAAGTGGAACTCAACAGTCCCTAATCAAAGTTTCTGGCCAAGCTGGTAGGTTTGCGGAAATCGGACTACATTTTATTCCAGTATAGGAATCATTAAGCTGTAAATTGTTCTCAAATCAATTTCTTTTCATAATATAGCACCGGTACAGCAAATTCAACAGAGGGTACAGATATTAAGAGGGCCAGATGGAAAGTTGCAAGTTCGGGGTTTAATGCCGGGTCAGCAATTAGTCCAAATGCCAGACGGAAGACTTCATGTATTGAATACTGGCCAAGCAATCACTACGCTCGCACAAACCGGAGGGACAAGTACAACTACACAGGTAGAATTATTGACAACATCTAGTTCAACGTATTGCAATTGAATAGCCCATATAACTTAAATGTTAATCTAACTTATGCGGATGTCGTTTCTTCAAGGCGAAAACTGCTACGACAACTGCAACCAAAGTGGCCTCAACATCTAACGCTGCAACTAATAAAAATAGTCCAGCTAAAGCAACAGCAAATGCGGCACAAGTACAATCAACTCAACAACAGTCGCAATCTCAAACTCAACCATCTGCGCAAGGAGCTCCACGTTCTACAGCAACGGCCGTGACTATTGCTCCTGCTACACCTACTCAGCCAACAAAGAATGCTATTGTAGTAGCCAATACTGGACAAATTGTACAGGGTGCACAAGTATGCGAGGCAATTGTTTTTCTACAATTCAAATTAGAATTATTAGCAGTAAATATTAATAACTTGATTAATGATACAGGTCATATCTACTGGTGGGCAGGTAATCAGTGGGAATCAAATAGTAGTTACTAATGCTAACTTAGCTCAACAACTTGCAACAGGCAAAGCTCAGTTAACGACGATCGGTGGTCATCAAGTTGTCATCCGAAGCACACCGACGGGCAATCAAATTGTACATTTAAATTCATCAAACAGTGGTATTATAGTGAAAAATGCGGCTGCATCATCTAAACAAGGTAGATTGAAATTTCGTGTGTTGAAAACTTGGGGAGGGAACATTTCAAAGAGAGAAGATTACCTTGAATCGACTACTATGTTTCATTTACAATAGTACAATCTACTCAAGCAACAACTACTACAACAACAGGAACACAATCAACTGATACGACGACTAATAGCGTTAGTGGCAGCAGTGTTGCTACGAATGTGACATCGACTACTACAACCACAACAAATCAAAGCTCCAGTGCTCCAGCACCTGGAAGCGTGGAAGCATCTTTATTAGCCGGGCAACCGCCTGGGACTGTCATCAAATGTGTTACGGCACAAGTCATCCAAACTACTCAAGGACCACGTATAGTGCTACAAGGTTTGCAGGGTGCTGATTTTACTCCGCAACAACTTGCAATGGTACAGCAACAGGTCAAGCAACAGTTGCTTAAAGGTTCGACACCATCTATGTTATTATCATATGATGCGATGGTATCAACGTATTTATAATGCATACGTGCACCTTGCAGCTCAAGCTGCCACAGGAAAGCAAGGAGTTTTGGGACCTACAAAAATTTATTTAGCGGTTCAACCTGCACCAAACAGTCAACAACCAGCTCAGGGCTCCCAAAGTTCCACAACGGCGAATACTCCCGCCACGCCAGCACCAAAATCACAAAGTACGCAACAGCCCGTTGTGTCACCTCCAGCGGCAACTGGTTTGTACATATTTATTATGTTCTCATTTTTTCGGATATAATTATCAATGCCATTTTAATTTTGATTTTAATTTTTCATTTCAATGTGACAGAACCTCAAACGGGAACAGAAAGCATTCCAGAGCTTCCATCGACAGTAACATCGAGTTCTCCTGAGAAACCAAAGGTGGTCGTTCAACAAGTTGCACAGCCCAGTGCGAATACAGACGACGAATCCCAAAAATCAAATGTAGCTAATGGTCAGCAACCTTTGCAATCTTTAAAAGAGGGAGACACTTCGACTAACAAATTTATTTTAACGCCTGATTACATACAACAAAGTTAGTTTTTAATTAATATTATTCTTTATTGCTTGATATTATGATTAATATTTGAAGATCTTTGTTTTTATATCCAATTATTCTAATAAATTATTATAAAATTCTGCAGCTATCAAGAATGCACTGAAACAAGAGAATCTTAATCCGGAAATAGAAGAAAAGCTGCTTCAGCTACAACGGTATCAAGAGAAACAAATGAAAGGCGGAGTTGAAAATTCAGTAACCACTAATCAGACTCATACGACACCTACGATTACAACTCCGCGTGTCCCATCTCGCAAAAGACCAGCACCTCCTAACATTCCAACAACAACCTCGTCAACGAGTGTACAATCAACGACAAATGATAAAGACGGAGATTGGGCAGAAACACCCAGAAAGAAAGCCGCGCCAAGGCTAGAAAGCCGTGAAACTCCAAAGTGAGTTTCATTAGTGAGAATAATTATAAGGATACATACATATATTAATAAGAATAATTAAGAATAACTGGTTACTAAGACTAATTGTTATCTGTGAATGAGGAAAGTTTTCACTATGTTTCCGATTACTTTAATAATACAATTTGTTTTGTATAGAGTACAAAAAGTTGAACCGACAGAGAATGAAACAACACCACAAAAACGCGCAGCAAAGTTAAAAGACAGTCAAGAACAACGAAGAAAACAGCAAGTGCATTCTCGAATGCAAGTTTTATTATTTAGACATAAAGAACTACTTAAAAAGGATATTTTAAAAAAGAGAGCATTACTTGAAAAAGAGTTACAAATAGATATCCAGGTATGCTAATGTACATTAAATGTCTTTAGCAATACGTTTATACTCAAATTTATATAGAATTTTCAGTACTAGTATCTTTGTTCAAATTACAGAAAGATTTGTCGGCGGAATTGGCCTCGAGAACAAAGGCAGAAAGGCACAAGCAAGACGAGGTGAAAGTTGGAAGTGCGAAACGTAAAACAAACGCTCAAGTGGCTCAACAAGTTAGCCCACCTAACAGAGGTGGAAGACCAAAAAAATATAAAGCACAAGGAAATAATACCACACCACCTGGCGCATCAACCGCTGCTGCTGCTGCTGCTGCTGCTGCGAATAGAATTAAAAAAGAGAAATTATACTGCTTATGTAGAACTCCATACGACGAAACGAAGTGAGTAGTGAAAGGTAGCCGTTTTCTATAACATGTTCTTTCGCAATACTAAATTATTTGCTTGTATCAGGTTTTACGTAGGATGCGACCTCTGCAACAATTGGTTCCATGGAGATTGTGTTGGAATTACGGAAGAAATGTGTAAGACTCTTTCAGAGTTCGTTTGTACAGAATGTAGACATGCAAGAGATACACAAGAGTTATATTGCCTATGTAAACAACCTTACGATGAATCTCAGTAAGCGACCATACTAATCATTATCTGTCTATATCTGCTAATTATTACCTATTCAACTAAAAAAAAATGATCTTTATAGATTTTATATTTGCTGCGATAAGTGTCAAGATTGGTTCCATGGTCGATGTGTAGGTATTCTACAATCGGAGGCAGACAATATCGACGAATACGTTTGTCCCAATTGCCAACGAAACTCGTCTGTTAACTTTGCTAACATGAAAAACCTTAACGCAAAAGACCTCGACCTTCTAAAGAAATTAATTAAACAAATACAGGTAAGATAGTTTTACGTCAAGAGTAATATAGATTGTGTATGGTGTTTATCATCTTGACATTAATATTATAAATTTGAATATTCAGGCGCATAAGAGTGCTTGGCCGTTTATGGAACCCGTAGATCCAAATGAAGCGCCGGACTACTATAAAGTTATAAAGGAACCGATGGGTAAGTATTATCCGAAGTATATTCTAGATAATATTGTGCTGTTTGCTTTTTAGCACATCTAATATGAAATATGTACACAAAGCAAATTGAACTTTCACTGATATTAGAATTGTGTTCACAGACTTACAAACGATAGAATTGAGGATAAATGACAGATCTTACAAAAAGCTAAGCGAATTTATTGGAGACATGACGAAAATATTTGACAATTGTCGTTACTATAATCCGAAAGAGTCACCTTTCTTTAAGTGTGCAGAATCTTTAGAAACTTATTTTGTTCACAAGATTAAGAGTTTGAGAGAAAAGTTCTCAGAAGGAAAATAAGCAATCAAAAACTAAAGACATAAAGAAAGGAGAAACAAGAAAACTGTAACTATAAACGAGTGGAAGTGCGTATCATCAGCGGTTTAATTTGTGTAACAGCAGAAATGATCTGTGCCAGTAAAAAAAAGAGACATTCAAAGTAGCCATAAGTATATAGGACGCATAAGTTGACTATTTATTAGACTTGTGTGGACGTTTGATTTGCCTCTGCAAAAGCGAACCTTTTTCAGACGTGCTGTACAATGAATTTTGAACCGAAACTTGAAATATTTTAGCCTGAACAATACACGTACTGTAGCCAATACCAATACGTATTCCATAAAAAGTTAGGGATCATTGTGAAAACAATTTATCTTATTTTCGCAGAAACATCATGTCTTGTACGATGGTAAATTATATTTAAATTTGAGATAATTCGATATATTATTCGTAATTGCCACTTTTATTGTTTATTTATATCTTACAATAAAGTATTAGTTTCTTTAATGTACAGTGCTTGTACACATTTTTTTAAATGGAACAAAGCATCGGACAATTTTATGAAAAACACTATAAATGTATGAAGTCGAATGAATAAAGTCTAAAACTATACGTGCAGTATAAGATCAAACAACACATTTAATAGAGAAAATGTGCAATACGAGTTTATCTATTTTGTTTTATCTGCTTTGTCAAGAATAAATAAAAGAAAAGAAACCCAAAGCAAGTAGTTTTTCGAAAGGAATAGCCAGAGAAGGTCATTATAAGTTGTGGTTCAGAATTCATATGATCTGCACAAGCATATTATGATTTACATATATTTATCAAATACATGTAATTGTGCATGGTGTCAGAATAATTACAAATATATCAAATCAGTGCCACTGAGCGTTTAGAATGGTGAGTTTTAAGTAGCCCGTGCAGTGTACTTTACGAAATCGTAACAAGTAAATAAAAAAAGGTGAAAATCCACCACAAGTTCACTATCATTCGACACAGGAGAGGAAAATGGTCCAATCGGTGTCATTACGTCTGGATGAAACGTAATTATTAAACGAAACAAGTTTTCTCTCAACGTAAACATAAGAATTATT
The DNA here is from genome assembly GCA_907165295.1 of Nomada fabriciana. Classification (NCBI taxonomy): domain Eukaryota; kingdom Metazoa; phylum Arthropoda; class Insecta; order Hymenoptera; family Apidae; genus Nomada; species Nomada fabriciana. The sequence goes on along the minus strand of OU015690.1, from coordinate 9,675,644 downwards.
TAGCAAGCGCATAATAAATTGTACAAATTTGTTTATTGTGCTCACAATAACTATTATTACGTTGTTTTATCATATAAATTTTCTATAAAATTGTTTATAAGTAACATGTATGATGTTAGTTCGTAAGAAGCAAGCAGGCATGTCTGCTTTGTATATATCCAAGTAGAAGTGTCTATAAAAATAGACTATAGAATTTTGGTTTTCATATGACGAAGATATAAAAGAAGGTCATTTGAAGACGAAATAAGAAACTGAATTTGATGAAAATATTGTTTATATTTTAGCTTTTAAACTAATATTTTGAAAAACTACGAAACTATACTGCATTGTATATGTACAAGTATATTCAGTTTCTATATTCTTAACGGATACAAGAAGGCAATATTATTTCATGGACACACACAAAAGAACACATTGACATAAAAGAAGCAAAAAAGCCCTGCTTCTATTTGTTTCACTAGCAAAATAAAAAAGTGAAAGTACATAGTAAATATCTGACTTTTAACTGTCGGAAGATCAGAGAGAACTCTTATGCACTAAACTGCACGTAGATTTATTCAGTGAAGGTCTAACAAGTATTTCCATAAGGAAATCTGTTCTCTGACATTAAGAAATGTGGTATAGTGTACGTACATTACTAAGTATGTTCCACCACGAGTTCAATACGTCTTGACGATCGTCAATCATTTGTTTAAGTGAAGAAAAGCAGATCGCTCAAAGCAGGTTGTACATTTTTGCCAGGACGATGCTTGTACAGTATTTTTAATTGAAAGTTCACAAAACCTGGCACTGATCTGTTTTTTGCCTTCGACTTTCGATTATAGTTACAGAATACGTATAGTTTGTTACTTTGCCCAGGTTTATACACCGCATTAGCTTTATTATAAGCTCGCTCATATGCGTCTCGTTAATTTATAGGGGCTGAATTTTATCTCTGTTGTAATGTACTTTAAAAATGTCCTTCCAAAATGTGTCCATGTATCTATAATTATTGGAATGTTATAAATTTTTATTTTTGCGCGCTTAATTCTTTGCTGTATTTTGTTAAATTGCTGGCTATCCTCGAGGTTTTGTTAAGTTTGCTTCATTATATTGCAACATATTGCAAAGAATTAAGCCAATATTTTAAAGAGAATTTTCTTTCAAGAAATATGTATGCCTCGATGGATTTACTCTTTGAGATCGAGTGAATGTTTCGAATCCTTCCGCTTTGTCTCGGTATATTTGCGACTCGTAAATATTTCGAAAGAAAAATAAATAACAAGTATTAGTAAGTATTCGCAGTAAGCATTAATGCGAGCCGAATATTATGCCAATCTAAAGCGATGCCCCGTACTAGCTTTATTTATATTCCGAGACGAATGGAAGAAACGGATTGTGTATCTTAAAGAGTTAATCTTCTAATAGTTTTTACGAGATGCACGTGAACTCATAATGTCATTGAATACTCTTGAAATTTGGAATACGTTGACGGATAACATAGCCAGTTAAACTACAATCATTCTGCCTAGTATTCATTTCTCACATTGAATCGATACTTGGCGATGCATTGGAGTAATGAGTAAAAGTTTTTTTTTTGTAAAAAAAATTGTAGAAATACCTTAACGATTAAGGCATATATTAGATATTAGCTACGTAAGTTTTGGCATGCTAACTGAAGTGTAAAAACTGGGTGAAGAAATTGCAGCCATGTAAATTTTGCGCTGCGTCATTTCACTTTGCCCGCTTATTCTTATTAATCATGTAACGAGGTGTTTATTTCTATTAAGGAAAAAGCAACAAAGTGTGATTACATAACAATATTCGTCTAAATCTAATATTACTAGTTTATAATAAATATATTTGTACTAATTTTAATCATAAACTTTGTTGTTTTTATTGCACTATAAATATAAGTTAGTGAAGAAACATAGTATGTTAATTTACCTTTTTTAATTTGTAATTGCTTAAAAAATAATAAACTGCTGTATGACAGTGGCTTCATGAAACTTGAAAAAAAATAACATATCAATACCGTTCAATGATACACTTTTTGTTTTATCTCCGTAATGAAGAATGTAATATTTTTAATAATTCCAATACTAAAATTATTACTCTTATTATTGTTTGAAAATACATACATATAAAGTAGTATGTATATTGAAGTTTAATACTATTTAGGAGCTACAGTAATAGCTACTTTCTTACTTTCTTCTGTCATGATTTAAAACAAAAGATAGCATATGTCATTTATATAAATGTATTGCACAATTATTATTATTTTATTATTTTTTAATCTCTCTGATGTATGTTTTTATTTATGATGAGTTAGGAATACGTGTAAATACATATAGTAGAATTTCATAAATTCTCTATAGTAGTGACAATACATAATAAATACATACATTTCTTACAATATGTTATGCAAAAGTATTGTGTGTTCCATTAAAAGAAGTCCAAAATCTCGTCGTAAGTACAAAGTAACTATGTTAGAGGTTAACATTATTAACATTGAAGATGTGATATGCACTAAATAGTACTAATATATTTATTATCACTCCTTAAATTCCTCTAGAACTTCATCATGTTCCGAAAGCACCTCTACCTGGAGAACCTGCCAAACCCTACACGCTTACTGAAATTCCTGGACCAAGGTCAGACGCTCTGCTCAATGAATTTTCTAAAATTCAGGTTTATATTACTATTGCAAAATACAAACTTTATCAAAAGAGTAATGCATGTTAATATAAGTGTTAAACATAACACTGTTCAAAATATTGCAGCAAGTTGGGTCCATTCAATATTTTGCAGACTATCAAAGATCTATTGGAAATTATTTAGCAGATATAGATGGAAATGTTTTCTTAGATATGTTTATGCAAATCTCCACCCTTCCTCTTGGTTACAATCATAGATCAATTCTTGCAGTATTGTCGTGTGCAGGGAATCAAGTAAACAAATTAGAAATATTATATTAAATAAATGTGTTATAAAAGCTTCAATATATTTCTAGCGAATAATGGCAAATAGACCCGCGCTAGGATTATTTCCTGGCTTGGAATGGCCATGTAAGATTCAAGATACATTACTTCAGCCATGCGTAAGATGCTTTTATAAAATATAAACCAATTAAGAGCATAGTATGTACATGGTAATAGGCAAAGAAAGAAGAATTGTTTCATTAGGTAGCTCCAAAAGGATTACCTTGCGTTTTTACAACCATGTGTGGTGCCTGCTCCACTGAACATGCTATACAAATGGCATTCATAAAGTATGCAGAAAGACGACGCCGATGCGATGGTTTTTCGGATGAAGAAAAGAAAAGTGCAGTCCTGAATAAACCACCTGGGTGCCCCGAATTATCTATCCTTTCCTTCAAAGGTACATGAACATAGCTTTGCAATATTACATATCCCAATGATAGGAAATGATTCAATTTTTTAAATTAGGAGGATTTCATGGTAGAACCTTTGCTGCACAGGCATTAACGCACAATCATTATATCGTCAAAATTGATCTGCCTTCTCTTCCGTGGCCAATTGCACCTTTCCCCCAATATATCTACCCGCTGGATAAGCATGAAAAAGAGAATAAAGAAGAGGATGCACGATGCATACAAAGAGTAAACTCTAGCTTTTGTCAACTTTGAATTAGGAGTATCGCATAAATAAATGAAATCTATATGCTTGTATTAATCAAAAGGTAGAGGAATTAATAGAAAAGTATGAAAAGAAAATGCCCGTTGCTGGCATCATAGTTGAAGCAATCCAGGCCGAAGGAGGGGATAGGCATGCTTCTCCCGATTTCTTTCAGTGCTTACAAGATATTACTACAAAGGTCAATATGTAAAACATTTAGGGTACGATTAAAGTGCATGATTAAGAAAGGGTAATCTATGAATGAATTTCACAGAAACGGATTCCTTTGATAATTGACGAAGTACAGACTGGGGGTGGTGCATCAGGAAGAATGTGGGCACATGAATATTTTGAATTAGCTACCCCGCCTGATATGGTTACCTTTAGTGGCAAAATGCAAGCCAGTGGATTTTATCACACCTCTGAATATATGTAATATATATGTGAAACACAGATGATTATTCAAATCCTATATCATTCCAGTGCGATCATAAATTTTGTCTTATTACCTACTTAGGCCTCTGCAGCCATATAGAGTTTTCAATACTTGGATGGGTGACCCAAGCAAAATACTGATATTAGAGGCATTATTGCACACTATCGAGACAGAAGATTTGCTAACCCACGTATGCACTGTCAGCGATTATTTACTTTGCCAAATGAACACATTGCAACATGAATTTCCTGAATTGATTAATTCGGTACGCGGCAGAGGATTTATCATGGCATTTGACGTGGCATGTAAAGATATGAAAATTAAATTATACCATATGTTACGCGCTAAAGGTGAAAATCTTAACTTGAAAACGTGGATTTAACAATTCCGATATTCCATGATCGTTGCACTAAATTGATGTATGTACATTAGGTATCCAAGTAGGTGAAAGTGGAAAGAAAACAGTTCGATTGAGACCGTGTCTAATTTTTGGGGAATATCATGCTGATATTTTTTTGGGAATTCTTCGCGATTGCTTAAAAGAGCTTGCAGACAGCTGATACATTTGTAAATAACGTTTTACTTTTTTTATTGTACCCCATATTTCTGAAATATACCATAGAAATATACAAATATATATTTTAGTTAAAAAATCCAAATTTTCTAATACATCATTAAATACGTAATAATTAAGTCGTAATTGTGTTACGAAATATATCTAACTATGATTTGAATATCGCGGTCGCCGTCTCCTTTACCGATCAAGGACTAAGTACGTTGCATATTGTCTATGCACTTTGTAGCAGGGTTGGCATTATTTATTTAAAATAATAAGATAATGAGTAATCATTTGAAACAATGAATTGTAAGAAAATCCGAGGGTTCGGAGCGCCTAGTATGCCAATCTGGAAAATATCACCGAGAGGCCGAATGAAGAAAAATTGTTTGTCTGTTCAAATAAACTAACACATTATTATATTTAACAATACGTAGCCAGATAAGATAATACATTATCTGAACGATTATTTTCCAAATACTTTATTTGGATGCCCAAGCTCAAGCTCAAGCCTGCTCTTTAGTACATAAGTACATACAGTACCTACTCTGTACTGTGTACAAAGTAGATCGATATCAGCATGGCGTTACAGGAGCGGCTCCATTCAGTGTGATTGGAAATCAAGATTATTATGGCTCAGATTTTATATTATATAACAGGAAAGTGCATTTCCGTTGAAGTGCATTTTTCAGAACGCTCATTGTTAGTTGTGTCGTGTGCAGCGGCGAAAGAGTAGAGCCAAGAGAACGAGTTATAATTTTTTTCTAACGAGTGTGAAACGCAAACGAAAAGAAGAAGGGTCCGAATTACAACACGACTGATAAACACAATTCAAGTCTCTGGCTCGGCACGCCGAAGCGTAAACAATCACCATGGCAAAGTACGACGATGTTGCGTAACGCTAGCCTTATCTAATTATAGCTGAGCGTAGAAAGTGCAACTTTAATTCAATGATAATGTTTTGTTTACTATATCACGCTGCATACTGTATCACTGTATCGTTGTGTCGCTGTTGCACTTTAACATGTCCCTCTTTAAATCTGTAATTTTTGTTAAAGAAAATTCTGATTTTAAGTTGGTGTGAGTTTATATATCATTAATCAAGAAGTTTTCAAGCTTCATTTTCTTATCTGATCTAGCGACACGTTTGTTAAATTCATTTACCAATGTACATTTCTCCACAATGTTTATTTTAAACAGCTACACTTTCTTTTATCAGATTCATTTTGTAGTATCTAAACAATTATTTACGTGTTATCTTAGATTTATTTTGTAGTGTCTAAAAAATATGTGTATGAATGGCACGTATATGTTTGTGCATATGTAATTAACAAACTTGCATTTATATGTAGTCCATTATTTTTGTTGTTACTCACAGACGGCATAAAAGTAGTACATATTAGCTTTCTATGATACTAGCAAAATTATCTGCAGGAAGGAATTTTCTTTTGTTCGCTACAATATAATATGGTTCTTAGACACATACCTTTTTGTTATAATCCAATAATAGAAGACGTTTAATTGGTTTCAAAGCTTTTCGCATTCTGTTAAACAATGTACATAATTTATACAGATATGAATAAAATATTATTTTGCAGGACCAAACATTTTTTAAAATAGAACTGTCCTTTTTCTATTACTTTCTAACAATAAGTAATATCCTTCCATTTCTATGAAAGATGCTTCTATGGAAGTTATTAAGCAAACTGGTAATGGTTGATATATAAATAAATGCAAAGACCTTTTTAGTAAATATATTATTGTGTATAGCAGCACTTTCAAAACATGTATTATAGACTGTAATCTTATCTCGTTTATTTTGTTATCGGTTGCAGCCAATCAGTAATTCGTTGTTCACAATTGTTTACTTCGTAGACTCATTCGTGTCTGAGAATTAAAGCAAACTGTGGACATTAAGATTATGTCCATGATTTAGAAAAAATGATAATTAATAGATTTCTGCAGTTGAGTATAACACAGTTTTATCAATTACTTTGGGGTAAGCTACTTCGCTTCCAAAAATTAAATCAATTTCCTTCCATTTTTATTGTATTTTTTTAAATTGTTAGATTAAATAATAATAATCTGCATATGTAACACTAAGTTGTACCATTTGTACATTTTATTTTCAGAGAGATGATGATAGTGTTTGTTTATGACACTGCAAGGTGTTGTAAAGAAGATGATGATCCTGCAGAAGCAGTGATGTATTTCCATCCAGCATGGGTATCTCTCACCCAGAGGCTAGCTCTAGCAGGTCAATTAATGGCTGTTAATCAATTTCTTAGTACTTCGTTTTCTGCTCCAAAAACCATTACATTGCAAGGAGGAAAATTTGTTCTAAAGAAATTTGGACAGTATATACTTGTAAGTGTATCGTTGTAACTATAATGATGTATAATGGATTTAAAGCTGTCTATAGAAAATGATAAAGATATGTATGCACATGTATTGCAAAGAGGGCCCAGGGTAGCATAATTTAATAGTATTAGTTATCTATGAAAGCTGTTACAATTATCAGGGTATCTATGAATGAAACATCTTTCTCATGGCTAATGTGCAATACTTATTAGTATCAAGTAATTAGCTTGATATATTTCATTGTTTATTGCTTTACAGGCAGTTGGAACTGATAGAAACATTCATAACTGGATTTTAGAAAGACGTGCAAACACATTAGAATCGTTACTCCAGTTTTTTCATTGCAATTTGAATAAAGTATTGGAATCATTTAATAATGACAGAAATAAATTTACAGAAAAGTTGTATCAAATGTTTGAAACATATTTGCCAATACTTCAATATAGTGCCAATCTTTTCTCCAACATTCCCATTATTAAACTTCCAAAGGTAATTAATATGTGACACCAATACTCCACCAATACTTTGCATACCTTTAACTGATATATTTATATTTTCTTCTTCGCAGAGTGCTAGTAATATATTTTTAGAAGCTATCCAAGTTTTACAGTACTGTCAAGAAACTAATGGTATTATAGGTGGTGCACTCTTTTATAATAATAAGTAAGTTACTTAAAACAAAACATTGCATCACTTTTTATGTGAAAACTTAAAGTATTAATATTTTTTAGGGTAGTTGCTACTCAATTGAGTCCTGAGTTGACCAAACAAATAGTTATAACCGATCCATATAGAATAAGGGTATGTTATATTCACATATGTATGTATTTATAACTATAACACTTAGTATGAATGTTTCTTAGGCTCCTGCAGAAAAAATACCAACAGAATTTCATCTTCCTATTGGAGTACAGTTATTGCGCGTGTACATAGAACAAAAACAATTTACGAAGCTTGTGCAAGAAGCAAATAATGAACGATACTACAGTTCTTATTTAGACTCTGTTGCAAAGAAGATGATACAAAGAAAGGTAAACTGTTGTGTCTAAAATTTCATGTTTATTAATCATGTGATGATAAGTTGATCATGTTTGTAGATTATGTACAAGAACAACAAGGAACCTCCTCTGTCCGGAATGAAACGCGACACTTCTCGTATTTTCACTGTACCTGAAGAGGGAGAGTTAGATTCGTCGCAGTACAACGATAATAATCACTATGTTTCCTCCGTTCCGCTTACAGCTTACAGTTCGCCAGTAAAACGTAAACAGGAAAGTAAAACAGACCGTCCTAATAAGTGTGCGAATCCTTTAACTCCTAGCGTTTGTTCCACTCCCTTAAAAGATATTAATAGAGTACTACATGGCAATGCTATGTTGATATGCAACACCAACGAAGAGGAGGCAAATTCGGATACAGAGGAGGAAAAGAAAGAAATAAAGACGAATGTAGATGATATTCCAGACGTTGTTAAGGAGGCACTTAGATGTAAACGATTAAATAAATTAAGGAACGTCACACCAAAAGAAAAATTAGTTAAGCGAAAAGAATTGAATAAAAGGAGCCTGAGCGTGCATGATTTAGATTCGAATTTGTACTCGAATCGAATAACAGTAAGAACATACGGATTGGGTTTGCCACAGATAAAAAACTGTTCATCTCCTGATGTTTCTCCTGAAAAGAAATCCTGGCGCAAAAGACAGTTTCATACAATTACTGATCCATGCCATCCTATATACCGATGCGATGGCTTGCCAGTATCTCAGTCCTTGTACGAGCAATACATATCTTCTCACTACGAAGAGCTTAAGGATGATCGAAATAATACAATCGATCGTAACGACTTTTCTATAAGTTTGCCCAACGACTGTAAAGTGAAGAATGTGACGAGCAACTGTGATACTGTATCCAGCGATACTTTAGGAAAACCAGATAATTCACGTGACATAAAATTGGATAACAAAGCGAAACAGGAAACTTATCGTAGATCGATGAGTCTGCCTTTGAAACCACTCAATATTACTGACAACGACGATAGACGAAAGTCAACGTCCGAGTGTGGGAACTCGCATGATTTTCTTCAGAAAAAGAAATTGGATGGTTTACAATTAACACCGCTAATGTCTAAGCTCAGCTTACTTGCTGACGAGAGGACTAGCGGGTTTTGCAGCAGAGAAACCACTCCTAGCGAATTTCGTGACTTATCAGGCTTTTCAACAGCAACGAATCAAATGATTAAGCAAAAATTGGAAGCAGTCCATAAAGAAACGGGAAGCGACGGCGAGGATGAACTTGACGAAGACTGGGTAACTGCTTCTAAGGATGATGTTTGTCTTGAGAAAACGGAGTTATTTCTCTGTGGACATCAAAATATGGTGCTTGTACTGTTAATGGAAAATGGGACTGCTAATAATCCTGATCTTATACACTCTCTTGTAAGTGTGTTCCAATTTGTATTATGTAAGTACGGCAGATTAAGAATTTTAGAATAATATATGCATATCGTAGTGGCAAACATGTGTGAGAAGGTTGGAGAAACTTGAAGCAAGACTACAGCAGTGTTTAGAACCTTTGCCATCGAACGAAAATAAAGAATTATATAGTATTTTAAGTATTGATCCTCAATGGGATACTATACATCGTTCTGGACTTTGGGGTGTTACTGAACTGGACATTGTTTCGTGTCTTCACGATAGATTCACAAATGCCAGCAATCTCACAGATATCATTGTCAGGTACGTGTTTAGATGTTAGATATTTTACTTCATTTAGTACAATTTTTGTATATGTCGCTTGCTTTAGCAGAGCTACTTATACCTTCTTGCTTGGTTGATATGAAATTTTATTAGAAGGATATAGTATTCAATAATTTTAGAGTACCTTTTTTATTACGGTAACTTTTCTACCAACTCGTACGTACATGTATATTAAATGATGACTACAGTTTATGGCATTTGTTCATGAAATATGGTAAAATTATGAGTATGTTTTATTAATTAACTAGAACGGAGGATACTGTTGTTTATGGTAACCAGTGTGGAAACGTAGAAGTATTTTATCAACAAGCAGTGGCTCCAAGTACCTCTGGAGGACTTCCAACTCCTGCAGATTTAATGGGCATTGTATCTCTTAAAGCGAAACGTAGGCTGGAAAGAGATCATGGGATTGTACTACTATAAATTATCTTCAAATGCTTCCGTCACAATCTTCTACAAATCTACAGGATTGTATTGTTTTACTTAACATTTTCTTCTACTTTGTTTAATATTTTGTGGCATGCCAAACTAACTATATCATACAATTTTTTCTATATATTTTTCTGCATATAGTAATAGAGGAACTTTTCCGATATTTTGATGATATTAAGCAGGATCATACTCTTCACCTTGTCGAGCGAAATACAAGGGTATTCAAAATGAGAATAAGACGATCCCCCATTTAGTAGCTAGCATGTAACAGTAGTTGGACTCTTATCGCTACAGCGACTATTTGTTAATAATGATGTATGTATAACTTGCATACATTTCAACCAGTGTACAATTAGTATTATTTTTATTTAAAACGTCCATATCTGGAGTAACAAATAATAAGTTAAAATTGTCATGTCCTTCCCCAATAAAAAAAAAAACAATCAAAAGATCCAATAATTTCATCGACTAAGACTACTCTTACTTTTCTACAAAAAAGCATTACATATTGATAAAAAAAATATTGCCAAATTTTCTACGCATATTTTTATAACGAAGACCACACTATCAGGTATAATAATTTAAGAATTGGCTGTAATCAAAGAATTTCACGTGTACTGATCATGCATAATAAAACTGGTATTAAAGAAATTATTTATTTTCTTGTTCGTAGATAATGTACTTTAAATTTTAATACGAAATATTTCATATCTTTTTTTCTTTATTTTTGTGTTAATACGATTTACATTAATCAGCGGTACGTAATATCGCGATAAAGAATTTTGCAATTTTGTGCTTTTATCGCAATACTAAACGAAAGAAAATTTGAATTTTTTTGATTAAAAATTTTGGTATGATATTTTATTTTACTATTTTATTTACTAATTTCCGTGGACGGAAATGATATATGTATATGTGACAGAATTTATATTTATCGATTCGTACAATATAGATATAAATGTAATAGAAGAGAGAACGCTTAAGAAATAGTAATTTTTATTATGCATGGTTTCAAGATTATATAAAAATTGCAATGAAATTTTAATGGCATGTTGCAACTTGAAGCTTTTTTAGCTGCAAGCTTTTGGTATCAGAAATAGAAGACAAGATGATTCTACAAATAGTATTGTATTGCTACGTCCGAATTACGTGATATTTAGTAAGAATTAATATATTTGGATATTTAAAATTGTGTTATTATAATCATGGGTAAAGATTTGTTATTATAACTAAGCATAAATAAGCAATGAATTGTTATTTATTCTTTCACTTCTTACTACTTCAATGTGACATTAACGAATTTATATTGTATATGTTATAAATGTTATTAATTCTTTGTATATACAAAATATGTGTAAGAAACATCGAATAATTTATTTGTGCGCTTTATAAATAGTAATATAATTTTCGTTATTGTAGATAGATAAAAGTAAAATATCAATGAAAGGCGATACCGTGTTGATATGCTAACACATTGATGCCGTAGTGCGTTTTTTCCCTCGATGTATGTAAATCGTCCCAGCACGCAAGTATTAAGGAAAGAAAATTTTAGAAATAACAAGAATGTAACTTCCGAAGTATATGACGAATTATGAAAATTCAATATATAATAATTAGTCATTAGCACCCGGTAAATACTTCTTAGTGGCATATTTGAAAAATATTTACATTGAATTTCGTTGTAACAGCAGTCTTTTTCATTACGTTTATATACTCGTGAATTCTTAGGTTTTAATTGCAGTTGTAATTGTCAAAGTGAATGTGAAATTTATTTTAAGTTTTAATTCGATCATATTAATTGATAAAACATGTTAACTGTTATAACGATGTACTTCAATCGTTCATAAATCGGACAACTATTAATACATATCCATTAAATCATTACGATAACACTATGATCTAGTCACTTATACTGTACGTTTTTAAAAACTATACATCTTGTAAAGTTCTTTAGTAAAGACATAAACCATGTTATTTGGAATCAATTTCAACTAATAGATTGAACCAAATGGTCCAATTTAAATCCAATCTAATAAAATATAATAAATACAATGCTGTAATCTCCGCCACAGAATAAATATTACAATTGCGGTATGCTATATTCGAACTGAATTAATTTTCTTTTAATTTTACAAAATCTGGTCACAATTGCTGCTATACATAACATTTTCCATTGTCATGGGTTTAATGGAAAATATTAAAAATTGAACTATCGTCATGTTTACTATGGTACAAGTGTAAAATATATGTATACTTCATTAAATGCTATTGATTGCGGTACTCCTATTTTAAATAAAAGTCGCATTTGTATTTATGCGCGTATATTTGACGTGTATCCTGATATATTTTTTTCCGGTTGACCTCGGCAATAAATGAAAATGAATCGAGGCGAGCCTCCTGGTTCTGCCGGTTTGCTAACGTGTTTGTATCACGCGCTGTACACGTTTTAGTCAACTCGATAACATTAACCAGATCTCCGTCTCTATAACCAGAATTTTGATTTAAATACTGACGCACACCGCACAACCAATCGCCATTCATTATTATATGCGACGAGCCCCTGAGAGTGGAAAGTTTCGCGGTAATAAATGCTCTGAACTTTTGCTGGGAACTGAAAAATATATATCTACATATTTCGAAATACTTTTTCTCGTGTTTAGTATTGCACTGAAGTATACATATGTATAGTATTAAGATCTTATACAATGATCCCTTTGCTTCCACAAATATGGCACGACCCTTTTTTTATTATCGAGGAGTTTGAATCAAAATAAACTTGCAACAAACTGATTTAAAAGAAATACAAGAATGAGAAGAAAAACTATTATATCAGTCTGTACATCAGAAGCTTATAACTTGTTTCCTAATGTATTTGCAATGTTTATGACTCAATCGGAGAAGTGAATTAACAATTAATTAAGCAATCAAGTCAATCGATGTAAAGAAAAACCATTTTAAAAATAATTCTATAGATAATTCCACTTGGAAAATAGCATGTGATTGCAACGATCTTGCAAAACCTGCTTAGAAACGATAATGTTATACGGCTAATTTATGTTTCACGATATATTTAAAAGAATGCAACGCAACAGGCCTCCGCAATCGACCAATCGGCGATCAGAATATCGATCGCCGATTTTGACGCGCTTATATTTAAGCAAGGTACACCGGCTAGCGAGAGCTACTAAAAAGAAATCATTAACTTTGCTAGCATTCAAAATGGTACGAAACTTTTATTTTATCAACGTTTTCATTGTTGCCATTAATTATAATCATAATTTCGAAGATCACGATCTTTTGATAAACTTGTGGGAAAATAATTTGGATAGTAATATTTTTATGAATTGTATAATCCAATATCGTGATTTACGATATTGATAGATGAGATTAATAGATGTTTCTAATAGAATCTTGCGCTTACTTAATTATTTAGCAACGTTAATAATTACGCTTGCTATTAATTACTGAACTAGTACTAGTTATTCGCGAAAGCATTAAGACAAATATGTATAGCAGCTTATAGTATTGAAGAAAGTAAAAATCACTTTGTATTACACGTTTTTTAAATTATTCCGCGATACTGATCTGAAAATCCATTTTTCCAGACTACGTATACAGACAAGGGTCCGAAGGTGAGTAATTATAGTAATATACAAATTTTAAAGAAGATATACATTATTTTTCATACAAAACTTTGCAGCCTTTAGGTGGTAAGTTTTTATGTTTCGATCATCTTAAGTTTTGGGTCGGAAATGCGAAACAGGTAATTAAAACGAAACGCTATATTATTATTCATAGAAACTAACTTACTTACTAAGTTTATTATATTTCTCATTTTAGGCAGCCAATTATTATTGCACTCGGTTGGGTTTTGAACCATTGTGTTGTCGTGGTCTAGAAACTGGTTCAAGACGCGTTGCAACGCATGTTGTCCAACAAAATAAGGTACATTGAATCAATTTTTCTATTAACATTTTTATAGTACTCTTAGAAACAAATGACGTACAACGGTACATCGACACTAAACATATTGTTCCATATTATTTAAGGAAATAACTGAACTTATTCATTTCTGTATTTACAGATCATCTTTGTTTTCGAATCAGCCTATGAGCCTAACAATGAGGAAATGGCAAACCACCTCTCCCGCCACGGAGATGGTGTTCGCGATATTGCTTTCGCTGTGGAAGATATAGATAGTATTGTAAAGGTATGTTAGGAACATGATTATTCGTAAAGATGCATAATAAAATTAGAAATATTTCAGATCGCCAAAGAAAGAGGAGCGGTAATAGCAAAAGATATATCGGAAGAGCGTGATGAGTATGGTGTCGTCAAATTTGCTACCATAAAAACTGTAAGTATATTAAACATGAAAGGGACTGAAAAAATCAAAGCAATATTTTAATTCCCATTTCTTGATTTATCAGTATGGAGACACGCACCATACTCTCATAGACAGGTCAAAGTATAAAGGATTTTTTCTGCCAGGATTCGTAAGGGTACCAAAAGATGCATTGGCACAGAACTTGTATGCAATTTAAATCCGATAGAGTTATTCTCCCCGATAACGTTATCAAATAACTACTGATTTCACTTTTGTTATTTAGACCGAATGTGGGGCTAAATTTCGTTGACCACGTTGTTGGGAACCAACCAGATAATCAAATGGAGCCTGTAGCAAAATGGTACAATGAAACCATTAAAAATTGGATTACAGGAATTTTGTTGACGCTTATTCATTTTGGATTTGGATTTTCATTGTTTTAGGTATGAGCAATGTCTGCAGTTTCACCGATTCTGGTCAGTTGACGATTCCCAATTGCACACGGAATATTCTGCTCTACGTTCTATAGTTATGACAAATTGGGAAGAAACAGTGAAAATGCCTATTAACGAACCTGCTCCTGGCAAGAAACGTTCTCAAATTCAAGAATACGTTGAATACTATGGGGGAGCTGGAGTTCAGCATATTGCCCTTAACACAAACAACATAATTAAGGCTGTACATAATGCTTTTAACATTCTCTCAAACATCATTAAAGGATTCAGTCTTTGTCATGGAGCATTTTGTTATTCTACAGATACAGAATTTGCGTGCCAGAGATATAGAGTTCCTAGATGTTCCAGACTCGTATTATGACATGTTACGAAATCGTTTGAAGACCAACAGTGTAAAAATTATGGAGGATCTTAGTACTCTGCAGGTATAAACACCCGACTTAAGAGAATTACAGAGATAGAGAAATGGTATTTAGGGAAGACTATTTATTATTAAATTTTAATTGCTTTTAGAAACTAAAAATTTTAATTGACTACGACGAAAACGGGTACCTCTTACAAATATTTACTAAAAACATGCAAGATCGACCAACCCTTTTCATAGAAATTATTCAACGACGCAATCACAATGCAAGTATTATAATGACCATCGTATCTTATCCTATTCAAATACATACTTCATTGCAAATGAAATTCTCTACAAAGCTTTACAAATAAGAGAATTCAAAATACGTTGCTTTCATCTTTATTACAGGGATTTGGAGCTGGAAACTTTCAGGCACTGTTCGAAGCAATTGAAATGGAGCAAGCTAAACGTGGTAATTTGTAGAATTTATAGAAAAACCATCGTTTTTGTTAATAATTATATCAGTTAAGATAAAATACATTTTATCTATGATATACTTATATTTAAAAGTTTTATGTGGTAAAATGTCATACAAATTTAACAAATAATCACTTTCCTTATTTTTATAACTTAAAGTTCTCTTACATTGTCTATAGTAAAGCAGTTAATATCATCGTATTATTAAGTCGAGATGCATTTAATGGCCAATATTTCTTTTACAAAAATACACACAGCATGTTTGGGATAAAATACATAACAATGCAATTAAAAGCGCAATAATTAACCATTAAATTGAAATATTATATATAGTACAGTAGAGAACTGTAACACTATACTATACACATGTGTAATCAACAACAACAGGCATACTTAAAAAATGAAAAGAACATGAAAATCATTAAACTGTATTTATTTTTAATTCTCTTTCTTTTGTTTTCTGGCCAAGATATAAGCGAATTTTTTGTCATATAAAAACTGCATTATCTTAAGAGAGAATGGAATAATATGTAGTGACAAATGATGTCAAGGAGAAAGTAGCTCACTTATTTCAATCTCTGGGGGAGTCCATCGTTCAAATATCTGCCTGCTATTAATTGTGATAAATTAGCAGACATTTTATTTCATGCGCTATCATGAATGCCAAGGCGAAAGATGTCATGCTGACAGAAAAATGAGTTTCCAAGTGGCTTCAGCACAAAAACTTGCGAGAAGGCATGTGGTGGATCTTCGTCGGCCTGTAACAAAAATAAAAATATTGTAATACTAAATGTGCATACATATATGTATAAAAGGACGCACAGTTTCCCTTATTTTACTATATTAAGATATAGTAATACTAATTTTTATAAATATTAGTGAAAAAAAACTATTATTTAACGAAGTTAATAAGTTTATTATTAACCATGCAAAAACTGTGCAGATATTGTTGAAATGTTCTGGAATAATATGATATGCAGTAATATACTTACCATATTGTAAGATTTCATATAAAAGAGTTTCACTATACTTCACTTTTTGTATGATTATGCAAGAAATTATATTCTATTCTATTCTATTCTATTCTATTCTATTCTATTCTACTGCAACAATCAATTTTAATTAAGACAGAGATTATCAGATGTATGCATAATAAACAACGCAATGTAAAATGTTAATAATATAAAAAGTACAAACTGAAAAAGATATTAGAAAAGAAATAGCAATGGAATTCAGTTGTTTTTATTATTGTATACTTTCATACATATTATATACTTCCTTATGTTTCTGTTTTACTTATGCATAAAAACAAAAGGAATATGCCTATACTTCGATTTAAAAAAAAAAATGTATTCCCATCAGTTCAGTAATTTAGTATTTTATATATAAAATAAATAAAAGACATAAGGAGAATTAACAGAATTAAATGTTACATGTAAGCGACGCACAAATGGAATTTGTTATCTATTTAACCGACTGTGTCGTTAACTAAAATACAGCAAGTGCGAGGTCTCACTTTCAATTTGATCAGACTGCTATATGTAAACATCAGTTAGTTGATACAGAAATTATTTAAAATTCGTAGCAGCATATAGAAAAGTAATGTTGCAAATGATTCATACTTAAAGTTAATAACAAGCAGGCATACTAACAAGCAACTGTAGACACTAAAAATTAGTATCGGGCTTGCCTGTACCATGGTACGGAGATCAATGGAATAGCAATACCTGACGCCTAAACTGTGTCGTGCAGAGCAAGTCTGAAGATGTCATGCTGCACGTAAAAGCTGGTGCCAATTGGCTTCAGGACAAATGTCTGGATGTATGCATGGGGCTGATCCTCATCAGTCTGCCCAATCATCAACAATCACTGACTGAATTTTCTTATTTCATCTTCTTTGCGGATGTATATAGAGAGATTGTCGCTGGACATTAGTCATAGCTCAATCTCTATCTTCATATGGCAGCACAAAACATGTAAGGCAGTACAGTACACATTTGTGTAACGTGTCCAGCCAATAAAATATAATATATGGACCAAAGAATAATGTCAACATATCAAAGAATTTCAAATAAGACCCTATGGCTTTCTTTGTTTCATAACTGTGTATTAAAAAAAGTGACAGAAGTAAAATTACTGAACTAATTGGAACAATGAGAACATGTTTTTTGTATTATATACAATTCCTGTTATACATGTATAATAACATTATGATTTTGTATACTTCATATGAAAATTTCTAATTCTTTATTCATATTGCAATTATAGTTGAAAAAAGAGTGTTTCTCTTACCTGCAGCCTTCCTAAAACATTAATGAGTACGCCACCATCAAACATTGGTTGTGAATCAATGGCTGTTATTATTCGATTTATTTTTTGAAATGATAAACTCTGCAAACAAAAGATTAACACATTAATGGAATAGATAAGACAAAACATGTATCTGTCTTTGATCCCATAAGTCTTGTCAAAAAACAAAAAGAAGGCGATCAATCCTTTTTAAAATCATGACGTATGCAACATGTGTTGCAAATAATGCAAATAATAATTATATTAAAGTAAGAGCAATGTACAGTATATATTTCGTGGAAAATACTCACAGTTAATTTTTCCATGATTTTAATAGCACCCTGTATTTGTAAACCCTCAAATGTCATGAAGGATGATTCGGTCTGTAAGTGAAGCATCGTATGATTTTCCAGGAATAAATGGAACATTATTAATTAAGTGCAATTCTGAACAGCCAGCACTTACATTATACATATTTATTAAATTTGGTCTTTGAGCAGGGTCGTCGAACATCGCATAATACTGTTGCACGAAACCCTTCCCGATAACTTCATATTGGGGGTTTAATGCCATTACGCTAACTTATTATGTTCACAATCACTAATCGACGTCAAGAATCTCAGTCTTTTAAAGTGATTTAATCACTCCGTAATATTTATTTCAATAACGTTTTAGAATAAGTGTAAAATAATGCCTATTAACATCCCTCGTGCAAGAGATACAAGCAAGCAGGAAGCTACTTATGCCGACCAATCATTTCGATGTATCGAGGAAATCATCGGGATTATTCTCGAACTCTCGAAAAGTTTTGATATTTGCCAAACGATTGCACTGGGTTTTGCGCAATGTTACTTCTGATTTGTGATTATAACGGTAGGAAATATACGAAATTCGTTTCTTGCTTTTTTTTGAATCGTATCATAATTATTACAATGAAAAAACAAGGTTTTCGTATTGTAACATTTGATAAAATGGATCCGAATGAAAGTCCTTCGACAAAAAAGAAATTTTCTTTAACGTCATTCAAAACTCGACGAACGATTGGTTTGCCGCAATCACCGGATGTCTATTGACGCGACATCTGTACTGTGGATTTTGCACATTGAACGGGTGAGCGAACAAAAGTAAGGTTAACTTCCTTTTTTCCGGTGTGAAAAGCCGTGAGGTGTGTGGTGTTTGTCATTGCAGAAACTAATCCAAAAACATCGGAAAATAAAGAAATAATTTGTTTATACATGCATCGTTGTTTTAAACAATGCTTAATCCGATGTTTTTGGCGTAGCAATCGTTTTTTTATTTAACAATTTTAACAATAAGGTTTGGAGTATGTTAATAAACATATCAACTTTGTTTATATTAAACTAAAATTGAAATTAGATTAGTTATTTAAACTTTAGATGATTTGAAGAACGTTAGTTTCATATAATTTAACTGGTTCATTTTACAAATAATTATATTCGAGAAGAGGTTATGTGGTATTAAGTACAGTGTTTACAACTGCCAACCTAATCTATGTTTAACAAGATCATCTGGTTAAAAAAGAAAGTTAATAATTAACATATAATAAGCTATTACATATGACTTTTGTAACGAACATTTTTTTCCTCATTTTAGTTTAATAAACTCATTTCGTAACTTTCTTCCCACAGCACATATCTTCAAGATGGTGAAGATTATGAAATCAGGGAAAGTCGTACTGGTCCTTAGTGGCCGATACGCTGGAAGAAAAGCTATCGTTGTGCGTAACTATGATGATGGCACTACAGAGAAACAATATGGACATGCAATGGTTGCAGGCATTGACCGATATCCACGAAAAGTACATAAAAAGATGGGCAAAGCAAAGATTCACAAGCGTTCTAAGATAAAGCCATTTGTGAAAGTAAGTTTACATGTAATTGTTTCTAGTCGTTCAAGTCGGCAAGGGTGTGGTTAGAATATAGACTGTTGTCGACAAAATGGTGCATGCTAGGTACTCGTAACAATTTTTTCACAAATTCATGTTACATCCATATAATCTTTTAATGCAATGTCAAACCTATCTTTTATTCATATTTAATTTGACTGTGCACAAAACAACTGAAAATTGTCTTTTATTCAACGACAATACATGTCTTTTTTAAAACTTAATCCAATGGTAGTTTCTTAAATTAAGGTTATCCAACTGGTACTACATTGCTAAATATTAAAAGTCTCTTTTCTGATTCGAATAATATTTATAGTAATAATAAGAAAGAATATACATAGAGAGTATTTATATATTGTTCTTTAACACATGTACCTCCTGTAATTGTAAGTTTGCAACAATAAACATTGTGTAAACAAAATAGTATCATGGCAACTATTGAAAATTAGAGATATTAGAATCATGTTTGATATAGAAAGGATAAAACTTTTAGAAATGGGGAGGTAAGCCATACTACACATATTTCTTGGCGTATTTATGTTATAAATATTTGGTTTGATTTATAAAACTACTCAAATATGCTAATCTATAATCTAATCCAATTATTTTGCAGGTCTTAAATTACAACCATTTGATGCCAACAAGGTACACCGTCGATTTGCATTGGGATAAAGTAGCACCTAAAGATCTCAAGGATCCAATGAAGCGCAAGAAGATTCGTTTCCAGACACGTGTTAAATTCGAAGAAAAGTATGTTGCATTTGTAGTTATTATTTTTACAATTAACACGTTGAGTGTCATAGCAGGCATCGGTGACTGACATTCAACTTTCCGTTCAGGCCGCGTCAGTCATCTGTGACTGACACCAAACTTTTCGTTCAGGCGTCGGTGTTTCACAGTGTTCAGATACGCCGCGGCGCACCGTCGCGCATGTCGCTTCGTGTGGCCTAAACGGAAAGCGAGGCAAAACCGGCATGGCACTCAACGTGTTAATAGTATATTTACATATGCCCTTAAGTTGCTTTAATATTGTAATAATGTGGATATTTCGTTGCAGGTACAAATCTGGTAAAAACAAATGGTTCTTCCAAAAATTACGATTCTAATTAAATTTAAATAAATATAAAACCTACAAGTACATTTAGTGTAATATTTTCCACATCTTCCTATTCCAAAATAAAACAACGCTATACCTTTTTTGCATACTCATACATATATAGTTATATGAAAAGCACTTTTTTTTACAAAAAAACAGTTTAATTTTTTACGATAAAAATATTTTAAATTCATAATTTGTAGTGAGGTACGTCAATTTATGAGAAATAACATTAAAATATATTAAATTACATATAATTTAATTACATATAACATATATATATATATATAAAAAGTGTTGTAATCTCCGACGAATTTCATTATGTATACTGCTGTGGATTATCAGTTGTTAAGCTTTTTAATACGTTCATCCAATGATTCTATGTTGTTTCGTATAATTTCTAAATTTGATGCAAAGCTCTCTTGTACTCCTTTCAAGAGGGACTTGTTACTTTCTAAATCGCCGGTTATTTGCAATTGCAATTCCTCCAAACGCGTTAATGATTTGTTGAATGTAGCAGCTGAATCGAAACAGATGACAGAACGAAAGTTAATATTATACAAGTTTGATAAATATCGTAACAAAATACACACCTTGTTGGTGAATAGTATTCAAAGCCAACATTCGATTTACTGTTTGGGGTAGAATTTGTGAAATTGTTTCAGTTTGTTTCATAATGTCATATAACTCAGATATCTGAAAAAATTCGTTTTATATCAATGCTATTCGATAAAAAAAACAGTACAAGAACCTCATTTAATTATTTACGACAGAATAACTTACTTTTTGTTCCTGCTCTGAATCTAAGGTTAATGCAGCTTTTTTCTGCGCAACATTATCCATCTTGTGGATTAAAGTAGCTAATCGACTTTCGATTACATCTAATTGATACGTATCTAATAACGCAGCTTTTGCTCCTAGCTCTTGAACAGCTTCCATTACACCTTGGCATTTAAGATTCTGTAAAGAAAGAAGAACTATTATTATGTGAAAAGTTATGACTCAAGGTCGAATAACGTCATACCTGCGAAAATTTAGATAGCTTGTCACTGGTGGTTCCAACAACACTTTCCAAATTGCAAAGTCTTTGTTCAAGCAATGCAACTCTTGCTACTTCTTGCATTCGTGCTTTTTCTGGTAGGTACATCATTTGATACTTGAGTATACCAGGCTCAGGTGTTCTATCATCCTTTGTACTCTGTATAGTTGAATCAGTTTCAGAGGCGAGAGTACTAGTCTGCTTGAATGCTTCTATTTGTGATATCAGTTGTCTAAAATATTAATAAGTAAAAGAAAAACATTTAATTTCAAATGTTTACTATAAAATAAAAAAAAGAATACTTACTTCAGCCTTGTGCCTTGCGGGTCTGATAGTGCTGCAACGAGATCAGCTCCAAGACATTCTTCTAACTTTAAAGAATTTAACTGCTTTTCCAATGATTGAACTTGCGAAATTATATCGGCAACTGATTTCACTTCCTCATCTTTTGCTTTTTCCTTAGTTACAAATAATAGTGAATTAATATGCACTTGAATCAAGCAAAACATATAATTGTAAAATACATGTAAAACATGGTTCGTACCTTTAAAGTGTTTACTTCATCGTACAACTCTTTAATTTCACATTGTAAGCGCTGATATTTTTGAATAGGAGTTTCCTTTTCTCCTTCTCCGGGGAGTTCCCAGTCACCAAATCTAAAATGTTTAACACATTTCAACACGCATAACTTACTTTTCATGTTTATTTTCTACAAAATTTACTTGTAGCCAGTCCTTAGTTTGAGAGACACCCGATCAGAAAAATCTACGCCTTTGCTCATGACATGTTTAGCTTTGAATTTATTGAATGCTTCTGTAGCACTAATGTGTAATTTTTCTATAGAATCAGTTTCATCCTAAAAATAGAAATATTAATATCATAAAATGATCTACTTTGCTATAATAAGTTATATTAATTGTAATACTTCTGCACAAAGTTGAAATTGTTCCGACTCTGGTAAATCAGTAGTCTCATAGACGTCCACTTGATCATATGCCTAGTTATATGTTTAAAATGTTAGAAAGTTATAGACTTTTGAGGTGGCATTTAAATTAAATATATGCATTAGGTCAGGGACTGCCAAGCTTTTCTCCTCCAAGGGCCACAGAGTCCCTACTACTAATTAAACACGATAGTTATCAAAAATAATGTGACGTTGATATGGCAACTAACACAATACTAACGCATAGGTGTGAGGAACGTCATTTGTCTATATTAGTTTTCTGGACCTGAAAGATATAGGGAGGAGAAGGAGCCATCCGTGGCCTGTGGGCTACCAGTTGGGAGTCCCTGCATTAGGTTGTTTGGAAAGTTCATAGCCAAACACAAGGAACATTGAAGGGTCATATGTTCGTTCCGAGTTTACATTTTGTAGATAGTTTATACAGTTTATGTTGGTGACCCTTATAATCCCTTCAATAATTGCAAGATATTTGATCTACTTATTTTTCTTTCAGTGAAGAGGTTCTATCCAACATTGAGATTAAAGAATCATTTGTATACAACATCATTATCAAAGATAGTACACTTATAAGAGATACTCATAGTATTAACAAAAACTGTAAACATTACCAGCGATTTTGCTTGACCTATAAGTTTTAAATACTGTTCAATAAGCATATTTCAATAAATTAGTTAATTTAATTTTTTATAATGTTCCCTAATGAAGCCTTAATACTTATTGACACTGGATAATACCGCTATGAACTTTCCGAGCAACCCGATATACATATATACACAGGACATATGTCAATTCGCAAATGAAGTTTTATACGTTTCTCATTGTATTCTAAAGTTTTAATTTTACATTCGCAATGCAGATACTGTCTTCATTGCAAATTGTGATATGTTACAATAAAGTAGTAACACAATTTTGACAGAAGACATTAAGTATGTACTTACAATTCCAGCCAAATCGTTGTACTTAGGATCAGCCATTTTCGTAATATAATTAAAAAGAACCGTCCTACTCAATTGCTTTAGACAACACAAGAAGCCTGGTGTTTTAATTAAGTATGACTGCAATAATTGTCACGATATACTATCACGGCTTGCACCGAGTATGTTGCAATTTATCGCTACTACCTAGTTTCACCTAACTTCGTCCTCGCCGCATTCGCGATATCACAGATGAGGTAGTACAGCATAGCAAAATCCTCTCACTAATGCTAATGTTGCGCCGCGATTGGTGGGATATGGGGACTTGGAGTTGGTTCGGTTGCCCGTGGAGCGCTGAACCGCTCTGCTTGTGGAAAGGCGCGGAATATTCAAAGAACACTAACTTTTATAAAGACTTTTGTAAAGATTCACTGTTTTATTCCAAGAGATAGTATTTATTTGTACAAGTAATTCGCTCAGTAGCTCTGTTCAGGTCTCAATTCTATCTGATGTGCAGGGCTTCTTCTTCTTCCCATTACAGCTCTGTTTCCTCTTCCTAGGTTCCTTGGTCCTCCTTCGAAATCGTCCTTGTCCAATGGGGTTGGGTCTTGTGGGGTTTCTATTCGTCCTTGGGCGCGTGGAGGTGGCAGTGCTACGCTTCTCGGTAAGGGCGTCAGGGTACGCGCGTATTTGGGGAAAACGCGGGAAAGCTAAGGAAAAACGCGCGAAGGTCGGAGAAAGCGCGCTGAAGAGTCAAGTGGCTCTTGGGATGTCCTTTTGTTCAACGGTAGAACATGTGGCGGCCAGAACAGGATATCGTGGGGTCTGACAACCTCCGGAGGTCGTACGTGTTTCAATAGACTTTAGCTAATTCTTTACGCTCCGTAATAAATAACCTTTAGAATCTCCCAAGTGAAGTGTTCTAAGAACTCGAATGCTCCGAGTTTCCTATTGTTCGAGAACCTACGGCTGGTACTTGAATAACGTACAGCTTTATTTATCGCGCGTATGGTCATCCGGCTTCGAATTTCGCTCCTAATTTATTGTCGCTTTCGATTGTTATAGTTATATTGTCGATCGTTGATTCGATATCACTAGATATTAAGGTCTGCTAAACGCGTAGCGTAACACTAATATATTGTTGCGCCGCTATTGGTGGGATATGGGGACTTGGTGTTGGTTCGGTTGCCCGTGGAGCGCTGAACCGCTCTGCTCGTGGAAAGGCGCGGAATATTCGAAAAACACTAACTTTTATAATGACTTTTATAGAGAAGACTTTTATAATGACTTTTATAGAGATTCACTGTTTTATTTCAAGAGATAGTATTTATTTGTACAAGTAATTCGCCGAAGTAGCTCTATTCAGGGCTACGTTGATCTCTGACCACGTCTCAATTTTATCTGGTGTACGAGGCTTCTTCTTCTTTCCATTACAGCTCTGTTTCCTCTTCCTGGGTTCCTTGGTCCTCCTTCGAAATCGTCCTTGTCCAATGGGGTTGCTTCTTGGTGGGTTTCTATTCGTCCTTGGGCGCGTGGTGGTGGCAGTGCTACGCTTCTCAGTAAGGGCGTCGGGGTACGCGCGTATTTGGGGAAAACGCGGGAAAGCTGAGTGTTCTAAGATTCGAATGCTGCGAGTTTCCTATTGTTCGAGAACCTACGGCTGGTACTTGAATAATGTACAGCTTTATTTATCGCGCGTATGCTCATCCGGCTTCGAATTTCGCTCCTAATTTATTATCGCTATCGATTGTTATAGTTATATTGTCGATCGTTCATTCGATATCACTAGATATTAAGGTCTGCTAACGCGATAGCGTAACAGTTGCGTATCTATTGGTGGGATACAGGGACTTTATGTAGGTCGGGTGCTCGTGAAGCGCTGAACCGCACTGCTTGCGGAGAAGCGCGGTGGATCCAAAAACATCTACGATCATTAATTACACATTAACCACAATTAAATTATAAACTTTTAGAGTCGCAACATACACTGGGAACCTCCAATTCCTTTTTAATATACAATTTTAATAGATTTTTAGTTTCAATTCCGAGATATTAACAGTTATTTTGTCGACTATGTCTATTCTTGTTCGAGATCAAGGAGCGGTTTCCTTTCCTAACGTGTTCACAGAAAGGCGTGGCTAACTGAGCATGCCTGTCCTTCCTTTATCCATACTCCTTATCTTTTGTATGCAAGGATTTATGTATCTTCATTTTTGCCTACTTGATCGACGGAATGTAGATTTTATTTACGCGCCTGTGTTTTAGTATTAAATTTATTTACTAGCAATTGAATATTCTCAATTTTAATTTTCAATCTGTTCTATCAACAACCTTTTCCTTCGAAACTATTCTGCGAATAACTGGCGTTAATAACCTTGTAATTAATGTGACAGAAAATAATACATGAAACAAAATTATTTTACACATATGTGTGTTTTGTATGAAGTGGTGAACACACATGAGTTTGCGCATGTACCTATGTGCAAAGACTCGCTGGTGCGTCGTTAGTTATTGGCACTGCATGATGTAGTATGTAGTTAGTGTTATCTAGTAACAGCATTGCGAGTGCGGTTTTCTTCCATGCTCGCGTCACTTCTTGAAAGTGTCAACTCGTGAACATCAGACAGAAACTTTTGACGTTGAGGTAGTGTGATGGCAGAACAGGTCTAGATCGTGGTGTACTTAATTGTACAACGTAAAACGTATCTTGCGTATAAAATATCTGGTAGAAAACTACTAATATTCTCGGTCAAATTACACGGTAGGCAAGAAAATTTGATAAAATGGCAAGTGACGCAATTATCTTGTTACCCGGAGAAATAATCGTGTATATTTTGGAAGACAAACAGCTCGACCTCTCAGACGTAGTTAATTTCAGCTCAACGTGCAAAAGTTTGTACAAAACTGTCAGCGACAGCAATAAACTGTGGAAGACTAAATTCTTTCAAAGGTAGATGTCCTCTTCTCCTGAAACATGACAAAATTATTTTCAAGATAAAAAATCGTAAAAATGACACACTACCATCATTGATTTTCAATGTTTACGAGTCCTGTTCATATAGAACCTTGTGGTTTTTTTTATCAGATCGAGATCGGTTCTCTTGTATTAAGTTAGTTAAGTTAAATAAATGTGTCGGAAATCACTATTTCAGTTTGAAATATGAACTTTGGTTTCCATTCTATTTTTTAATTTTTAAAAGTTTTATTTGTATACAGTATAACTATACGATATGCTAGTTGAGTACTGTGTTGTACTGAATTGTGCAACAATGTTTACAGACATATTGTAAATAATTCTCCTAATGTCTTACCTTTCAAACATGTGTTTTATGTTTTTAAAATAATAGGTGGCCACTTCTGAAAGAGGTGTACCAAACAAGTAGGCAATCGGAGGAGCAAGTGATAAATTGGAGGGAGGAAATAAAGGCCAGCTTAAATAGCAGAAAAAAATTACTCTATAATTTATCTTTGATGTCTATTAAACATTATAGAAAACAAGAACTATCTAATTCAGAATTTAAGGAGTTTGATCCTCTATTTCATTCAGAGGAAGGCGTTCATCCATTAGCTTATTATTTTTTAGTAGATGAACTTATTAGCCTGATTAAATGTCCTGCTATGTAAGTATCGCTACGATAAACATATTGTACTCAAAGATCATGTATCATAACGTTGTTAATATATTTTTTAGAGGTAGCAATTTAACACATAGATATTATGCTCTCAAAGTGGTTAGATATTTGAAACAAACTCATTTAAAAAATGAATGGCAAATGTTTATATCCTTGCCATTAAAGCAACAGACGTTAGAACGTGGGGCAACTATTGTGGCGCAATGGAGTCAACCGGAAAGACACGTGTCGCATATGATGATCTCATCGTCATTGGATAACATCGCAGAGCAAACTAAAGAATTACTCAGAGAACAATACCCAGCACATCCTATATTTTCAGTTCCGAAAGAGAGATTTGCTTTTTGGAAGAATAATATCCTTGATAACAATCAGTGGAACGTGTCAGAAACAAGACAAGTGACAGATGCATTGTGCAAAGTATTATTTCAAAAATTAGGTTTTTGCGGACATAGTTTAATGTATTATTCATCAGAAAATTCATTCATAGATCGCGTAAGTTATAAATCAGTGAATCATTTATAAATACATTCTCTCAAAGTTGACATCAAAATTATAATACAAATGTGTTGTGTCCAATCCCCAACTAGGTTCTAGAACGTAGACGTGGAGTTCCTATAACTCTGGCAATAGTATTCGAAAGTGTTGCTCGAAGACTTGGTATACATTGCGAACCTGTAAGTTTTCCATCTCACTTCTTGTTGCGGTGGAAGGAAACATAGTAAGTGTTCAGTTAGCATAATACTATATAATATTATTAAACTTTTAATATTTAGATAAGATTATACGTTTCTGTATATTTTGTTTCAGCTGTACGGATTCCAAAGATATAGAAAGCTTTTACATTGATGTTTTTCATGGTGGTCAATTTTTAACTAAAAAAAATTGCCCAAGAATTGGTGGTGTTTCAAGATGTCCAATAGAAAAGTATAATGTCCACGAGGCAGCGACAGCTGTAGAGGTTTGTAAATATCTTTCAAGTAATATGCCTTAAAATTGTAATATATTGTCAACTTCTGATAGGTAGTAACAAGAATGGCAAATAATTTGGAAATAGCTGCTAGACAACATACCCATATAAATGGTAGAACTACAAGGTTGCGTTCCGCCCTTGAACTTCTTTACATGATCCAACCAAATGATGCGAACACGATCTTGCAACTAGGTCGGATATATGTCTTACAGCATATGGACTTGACCGAATTAGTGAAAATATTAGAAAATATGCAAAAGGTATGAATTATAATTTACATAATGTGTATGATCAAATAAATTATAAGTATATTTTCATCGAAATTTTATTAAAATTTTTAAGGATTCAGAGCTAACATCAAGAGGTCAGGCAAATATTATCTCGCAGACGTTTCAAGCGCTCCAAAACTGCCAACAAAATTTACAAGCAGAAGTAAGAATAAGAATAATAATATTCGCTATAATTTATTACGGTAAAAGATCACGATATTCAATTCGTTTCTTACATTTTTTTTAGGTGGAAGTAGAACCAAAAAGAAGGGCTTCAGGAGTAAAATATGCAATAGGATTAATAATGAGGCACAAAATACACGGATATTTGTGCGTAATAACAGGGTGGGATGCACGCTGTATGGCATCCACAGAATGGATGAACGAAATGAATGTAGACGAGTTAGATGAGGGTGCAGAGCAACCATTTTATAACATATTTGTAGATGATGGGTCGTGCCATTATGAAGCTCAAGGTAATGTTACTTACTTTTAATACTAACACATCAAATGAAATAGCAAAACTATAATATATGAAAATGATGTATAAATTTTTTCCTAGAAACCTTATTGGTGGCTCCAAACCCAGAATGGATAAATCATCACGCTATTGGTAGGTATTTTTCTAAATTCAATGGTACACATTACGTTCCGAATGTGGAAAAAGCGAGAGAATATCCGGAAGATGAAAAAGCTCGAAACGAGTTACTTGTTATCTACATGCAAAGTGAAATGGCATCCGCTGCTACTTAACGATTTATTGTCCTAATTGGAATAGAAGGTAATTGTAAGATAAAACAAATATCTTGTTTCGTATTATACATACTTGCTACATAATTCTTAGAAAAGCCGTATTTTCATAGAAAAAAAGAAAAAAGGAAAAAAGAAACCAAAAAAGAAATAAATAAATTATGATTACTCACTCGTCTCGTACTTCGTAATTAAATTTCTCTTGAAAACTTTTTAACAGCTTTTTAGATACTTATTGTAAATAAGAAAAAGTATAGTCCACCATGCTACATTTTAGTATTAAATTATATAGAATGAAATTTAGTAGAAGATAAGATTTGTATAATAGTATTCTTTGTATAAACTATCGTGTATGTAAGTACTTCATCATTCTATACATATATACTGTTGCCAGCTCAGATAACGTTTGTTATAGACAAAATGATGTTTTAATATAATTAATTGAAAAACATGAAATACATTCTGACCCTTAATCCCATTCATATGTGATATATGTAGGTATACAAATGTAGTTGTTATCTGTAATAAGGGTGAAAAGTGATTCATGTTTTCGAGTTATTTTATTACATAAGGGTCCTATAAATCTAATAAGCGCTAAAGGCTGAACTGCGAACAGAAATTACCTCGTATTTTTTAATAAGATATTTAAATTTTTAACTAATAATGTATGAACACAATGTGATGCGACGCGAAATTGTTTAAAATTGATTAAATAAGATTTTTCAGTACATAAATATGTAACGTAGTAAAAGATATTTATTTATGTTCTTTATTTTATTCCACTGTCATGGGCTGTGTCGCTTTAAGTGTACTCGTAAGCAATCACATAAAAATCATATAAACTTTGTTCTTGTAATACTTGTAACACCATAACCATTTGTAGAAATAAACATGTTGAGTATTTTGATATACTACATATACTTTTACATTAGTATTTGACACAAACAAAAACTGGAATTTTTCTAAAAGTATGATACATAAACATATAATAAATAATGATAAATAATGTAAATCAAACTACTTAATATGGAATGATGTTTGTCAGATTCTTTCTATATATGCTTCTTAAGCTGAAAAAAAGATTGGTTTTGTTACTAATGTTTGATTAAAAGAATGAGAAAAAGCTTCATAGCGAGTACTGAATTACTATTAAATAGTTTTGATATATAAATGTAATATTCTATTTTTTTATGATTTTTAGTATCCGCTCCAAACTATTATATGCACATATGTATGTATGTATTAGTATTAGAATATCCGACTTACCACGATAAAAATATTCAAATAGCAGCTGTTTAATTCTTAGTATTCTTATTATAAAGTTCTTTATCTCTTTTATTAATATTAATTAACGATTAGATAAATAAAAAATCACAGTACACTTATAACGTTAATTGTAAAGAATTCAACTCAGGACGAAGTTCAAGAATTAGATTCTTCTAGCGACCTGGAATGATAATAATATAGCTTTACATTATTTAATATTTAATGTTTATGCACTAGTAAGACATAAATACTACTTCGTGATCAAAAGATGAAACCGTATTTACTTTTCCGCGGTGCATTTACTAGCAGTATCGTTAGAAGATGTTTGTATATTAGCCTCTAAAACATTTTTTTGACCTAAAATAAAAGCTGTATTTTAATGATTTTATATTTAAATTCGCACGAGACAAAGAAAAAGCAATCGTACTTACCGTGCTTATGTTGATACAAGGCAGGTGCCCAGCTATAATTATTGGGGCTAGGTATAGCATCCGTTGTTGTACCGCTTGTGGACGACGATGGAACATCATGCCCTAACGAAAGCGCAGTAGATTTAATATTGACAGTGGTACAACCATTAGACTTTCCCTCTGTCGGAATACTTTTTCTGTACAAAAAAGAAATGTTTAAACATTAATCGTTAACGAATAGAACATGTTTAAAAGTATAATGCAAGAAGAAGATAGTACCTTAATTTATTGTAACAGCTGGCACCGTCTTTTTGAGATACCGGA
Organism: Nomada fabriciana; assembly: GCA_907165295.1. Lineage (NCBI taxonomy): Eukaryota > Metazoa > Arthropoda > Insecta > Hymenoptera > Apidae > Nomada > Nomada fabriciana. The sequence goes on along the minus strand of OU015690.1, from coordinate 9,644,049 downwards.
GACAATTGTATAGTCTCTAGCAGTTGCTCGAATTCAAATATCTTGTTATTTTCGTTATTTATAATACTGACATTGGTAGACAATGACGGTGAGCTTTGTCGACGAGATAATAAATGCTTCGATACAATTTTGTTGCTATCCAATACTACTGAAAAATTCAGATATCCATTCGTATTATTGTATTTACATATGTGTAAGTAAATAAATAAATGATATAAAATATTGTTCCACGTTAGTTACCATTTGGCACTATCAAATCAGACCTGGATGACTCTATCTCATGGTTAATTTTATTAACAACAGATATCTTTGGAAGATCTTTTTCGCAGTCTATTGAATTAGAACGAGTTGCTGGTTCAGATCTTGTTTGACTTCCGCAAGCTATTAATTCAGAAAATGCTTGCTGACACATGTTCGATAATGGATTTTGTTTCGATCTGTTGCTACACATCATCGGAGATTGGCATAGATGCGAGGGACATATAGTACGTTTGTCACCAAATTGTTCACTGCATGTTGAATCAAGTTCGTGGTGCTTGTGCGAAAATGCGGATGATCCATGGTTTGCCAGTGTAGTGTTACAATGCAACGGGTTGGAATTGTGATGCTGTAATGCTGTCAAAGACGTTCTGGAGTCGCAAGTATCATCCACGCGTTTTCGATCTTGCATCTCAGATAAATGTAAGTAACGTGCACACATTCCCAATTTACGATCTTGCATCTCAAATAAATGTAATAACATCATCTCATCCAAACTATCGCTGTTTGGTAATCTACAATGATAAACGAAACTGTCCTTAATTATGTTCTAAAGAATAATAATTGTTATATTACCATGTTACTGGTACAGACCTGCATGTATCTCCTGTACTGTCTCGATTGCTTTGTTGTTTTGTTCGCTGTTTATTTTGAATCCACGGCGTTAATGATTCCGCAACTTCTATATCGTTCTCCCCTGTTTAATAAATAATTGTATTATACCATATGTTCCAGTTAATAAATAAATATACCGAAGAAATTGTGTACAATAATTGCTGGAAGGTATAACACATAACAAACGCAATGAGCATGAATGTTATAGAAACAGTTGCTTAGAATGCAGAACACAAGAAACACGAACAAGATTAAATATTTTTCTAACTTTGTATATTATAGCACGTATACGGAAATATTTATTTCTTGTTATAAAACCAAAACGTAATTGAACGAATATTAATTCGGAAAGGAATAAAGAATTTCTTATGAGACTGCTAGAAAGTGATCAGGAGTATTGGAAGTAGGATTCTCTTTCACAAAATCGTCATCCGGTTTCTCATTCGTCGGTTTTTCATTTTCGGCACCTTTTTCTAATTTGCTTTGCCGCTGTCTATATCTCTGCACATCACCTACAGAACCTCTATTTGAACTTGCACCTAATTTAGCACGATATTGCAATGTTAGAATATGATTTCATGAGAGCATGTAACATAAAGGGTTGCTAATACGAGTACGAATACCAATACCTAATTCTAGAGATTTGAAATATGTAATATTAAAAAAACGTGATATCTGTATAATACCTGACATAGTCTCATCGTCTACGTCATTTTCATCATTAGAATTATCATCCAGAAGTGTTAAGTGTGGTTCGTTGTGTTCACAATCATCCAAATATATATCATGTTCACTTAATTCCTACAACAAAACAAAACATGAATTACCAAGTTGAATCTTGTAAAATTTGAACATAAAAGATTAAGAAGATAAATGTCTTACTCCACTATCGCTACTGCTGCTACTAGACAGAAGATTCAGTTGTTGTTGATTAAGTACAGTCGGCGAAGAATAAGAAGGAGATGGAGAATTAGCACTAGCAGCTACACAATCTCCGGAAGATCCATCGTTAGTACTGTGTAGATTGTGTGACTCGGGTTCAATGACGCTTAAATTATTCACTCTTTGCTGTTTTAAACTTGTTTTCGATGACATAGAGGATAACGTTGAAGAAGAACCAAGAGGACGCATATTCGTAAGCTCTCCTAATTCACACATAGGCATTAATTGATCTGATAAAACACCACTGTTACTTCCACTAGGAAGAACATTTTGCACTGATCTGCTGTTAAAAAAAAATGTTGAAGTGTTCTTATATGTTCTTTAGTACACTGTCGCCAAGATGTTTAATTTACCTCGTAGAAGTGGCATTTTGATGTATTTCAGATGTGCAATTCGAATTGGAATTAAGTAATTGATCGCCAGTTGATTGTGATTGCTGTTGTATAGTCATGGGCATCACATTTGATGTTGCTCCACATAATATAGTCCCACTGGGTACTCTTGTCGCTGTCATTGCATTGCGTGAAATTTCAATTGCTAATCTCTATAAGCGAAATTCGGTTGAATTATGTATTAATATATTATAGAATTTGATGTTCTACATTTGGATACTACCTCCTTTAATTCATTAATCTGAGTGGCATACTGATTTTGGACAGTAAGTAATTGACTGATATACCATTGTTGGTCTCTGCAACGTTGATAAAATGTCGGTGGACGTACTTGAAACCTGCAATTATTCGTTTTCGCATTATAATTGAATAATAGCGTAACAGAGGGGAAATATTAGAAATTAACATACCGTAATATTAGAGTATCGAGTTCCGTATGTAAGTATCCTTCGGTTGCGAGTAAATCTAATCTAAAAAATCTATTGTAACCCCAGCATTCTCCAATTTCGAAATCTGATGCAAATTCTCGAACAATGTTTTTACTAGTATCCCGAGACCCTTGGTGAATCATTTCAACTCTATATTCGTATCTGAAACAAAAGATAAAAGTAAAGTAAAATGTACTAAGAGAAGAAAATCATAAAAATAATATTCCTATATGTACTTTGATGTTTCTGGCAAACCAGCGCTCAGTTCTACAAAAACAGACAAATAATGTTCTCGCACTACGCCATTCCCATTGGGATACACTTTTAATCTCCAACACAATCCATTAACGTGTAAAGGTGCAGAATATACTGGATCCGCTTTCCGCTGCAATTGTGTAAAATTCTGCATTGCAAACGTGGCACTGTCGTATCCCGGAACAATTTCGCTAGAATAACGATTATTAAATAAATAGATTGTTGACGATAAGAACAGTTCAATTAAAACTCAAAGGACTTTTTACCTGTGAAAATCTGCTGGAACTGGGGCAGTGACAAAACTTGTCATTGGCTTCTTTCGTACTTGATGTATCATCCGCGACAGATCAGCACTTTTAATTATTAATTCAGAACGAGTACAAGTATGCAATTGGTGTTCTATTTCCTGCAACAAAGCCTCCAGCTGCTCTGTTTCTAAAGTCAAAGAATTCTTTTGACCCATTAGCGTTAATAATTTGGCTTTAAGCTGAGAATCTAGGCGAGCTATCATCAATTCTACAGCATTTCTGATTTCCCTAACCCGTTCATCCTTTGCAGCCCTTACAGACTCAACGTTTCGTTCCTGATGGTCAATCAAATATAAAATAGTATTCCAATGTGAAAATATTCTCTATCTTACATAAAATTTGTACATACCACTTCTTGAACAAGGCTTATTAGTTCCATTAATCTCCTTTTTAATTGACCTACTTCAGCATTTATGTTTGTAACGTGCTGTTCGTATACTTCTCCTAATGGTTTAAAAATATGTCCTGAGTGCGTACCACCCCAAAGAGCACATTGATGACATATACATCTGTGGCAGGTCCAACAATAAACAGAAAGCTTTTCCTGATGTACGATGCACCTATTTACAACGAAATATATTAATATTAACATTGAAAAGTGTAATGACTTTAAAAAGAAATAAGGGAGGACAAGGTAGGAATGAAATACCTATCTCTATTAGAGTCATCGTGCCTAGCATTTGAAATACCAACAGCTTGGAGCGTATCAAGCTGTTGCGTTACTTCTTCGACCCATCTGCAATTCACTAACTCGTGTAAATGTAACGAAGCTCTACAATGGGGACACTGAGAACGTTGCTCCGTAAGCCATCGCCTAATACATGTATAACAGCACAATTTACTGCAATGAGGACAAAGATGCGCATCTCTCAACTTTTCCATACAAATAAAGCATCGAAAGACTTCTGCTAATGTCTGAAATATAAATACAACTTTGCAGCATGCGCGTAGTATGGCAATTCAACTGAATACTGTAAAAATGTGCATTTTTGAACATTACAAAATTATATATATCTTTAATCACGTATAATCCCATTATTACACGTTTAGTTTAAATTGAAATAAATTAAAATGTGATTTTTCAGGTTTTGTCATATTACTAAATGGAAAGTCGGACGATATAAAACGTTATGCGTATTTCTAGTACTATTTGCTAACTGAAGTTGTGAAAATATACAATTTTCTTATAGAAATTTACGAACCTCGACACTGTGGTCATCCGAGTTTTTTGAATTACTTGATGTTTCTCTACTAGCCATTCTGTCTGTCATTTATTAATAAATACTAAATAGAGTGTTATTGATCGTTACATGCATCCTTAGATCTGAAAGCTATGCATATCTCTGACATTTTATTTCGTGCGGCTTGATTTAACGGAACATTATTTCCAAAATACGTTTATTATTAATCGTTGTTACTTATTAATAAGACAGATATACACAAAATGCTTTCCAAGTACTCGTAAAAATTTGTCGTGAAGTATTCGATATTGTTATGAATCGTGATTCGCCATGAAGTATAATAACTTGTGGCAAGCAGTGCAGGAAACATTTAATCCCGTTAAGCCATTTATCTTCTAATCTTAATATTATTCAACAAAAATGTAGAGAGCTTATTGTTTTGTCGTTTTTTTATATTTTGTATATTAAAAGTATATATAATAGAAAATATAGGGCACGTAGAACAGAAATATTTCTACGTTGGAACGTAGCTCGTTTTTTTTCAATTAACCGTCCGGATATAAATTTTCATACATTTTTAGTTCTGAAATAGAGTAAATTGTTTGCGAAAAAAATTCTTGCCGACATTCATAGATATACATTAGTGTATTTTATGTTGACAGTTGGTGAAATTTTTCAATGAATCATGAATTAAATGATAAAATCAGTATATAACAGCACGAGTAAGCAAATCGTTCCACACTACACTAATACACATGGAATCTCTAAACCTAACCTAACCCTAACCTTAACTCATTAAGATGGGGAATAGAATAACTTGATTAGTAAATACTTTAGAAGGAAATAATACACAAAATAGAAAATATATTACACATATGGAAGGGGAATAAATATTTTGCGTGGAAAATTACATAGTATATTACATAGTACATAAAATTGAAGACGTCGTTCTAGTTCCAGTGCCCTGGTCATCCATCACTGACACCCCGCAGTTGTTGGATGACGACACAACAGGGGTCTGCTTAACCATCCCCGCAACGCCGTCCCTGGAGGTTCCGAATTCTCCTGGGCAGTAAGTTCTTCCCATTTTGGTTGACATTTCATACGGCATTAAACTCCCACACTTGCCCTGTCGTCGATGTTATTCCAAACCCGTTATCACTCTCTTTCGCGCTCTGTCCCGGTTATGCCGAGGCAGAGTCCCAGGGAGCCCCACGTGGAGGTGAAATGAGTGGATTTAATTAGATCGGGTCCACCTACTTCGCCGAAATTGTCCGCACCGGGACGGTGCATAGGTGCAACCTGGCTGTAAAAAAACATTAGCTCCATTGGGGTTTCGACTCAGCGGATGCGCTGACAGGAAGTCCCTCTCCAGACTCTGCTGCCCATCAACCTACGATCCTTGGGTCATATGTACTGGATTTCTGCGGGTCCTGGTCCACTTTTAGCTGAACGCATGTTACTTGGGCCACGCTAATTGGTCTGTCAAAACACACAGAAGGCTAGTACTGCGTTTATTTAGGCTTCTAGCGTGGACTTTTTAACCGGACTGGTCTTAAAGTAAAGCTACAAACTATGGCTATCTCCTCCAACAGTTTCGACAACATGGCATATGTGGTTTAAAAGTTATTAACAATGAAGAAATCGGCAAAAATACACTCCGGGTGACTGCAATTATCTAGACTTCTGGACGTGCTAGATTAATGATCGAGTGCTCAAAATAAAGGTAAAGGGGCTGCTACACGACAATAAACGATTTACAAATGCTGCATGCACTGTTTATTTTTTATAAACAATTTAACAATTCTTTTGAGAAGATGATTAATTTATACTAACTTTAACAGTAGAAAATATCCTGTATACATTTTGTATTATAAACCCATTAATACAGTGCTAGCAGTAATTGGTGTTTGTGAAGGTGCGCTAGCTTGCCTTACACTCATTTCCCAAGTGTCCAATAACTGAGATACAGAAAACCGACGAGGGAGTTTTGTTATGCGCGCATTTAATGCTTTCTGAACAGCGCAGAGGAATGTTGTAGCATATTCGTGAGGTGCCATCACGCAACGTGGAGGCGTCAATGGATAGTCGGCAGGTACTGTTACGGATACAGGTGGAACGCATGGAAGATGACGATCATCCAGCCAACATATTAATTGAATACATTTTGATCCAGTTTGTTGCGCTGGATCGAGACTGACCTGCATACAAATATATATACATATATGTTTACGTTTATGTGTGCGAAGAAATGTTAGGCAAACATTCAATTACCTTAAACCTTTGATCTAATCGAGCTATTTCCCCTTGCAATACATCTGGTATTTCGCTAGATGATTCTTCTATTTTCTGTTTCTTCAACGGCGGTGGCAAATTTCTAGGTGAACAAATCACGTTTTATTCATAACATCCTACATAATTACATAGTCGAGCCATTGTCTACGGTGAAAATTGCTTACTTTATTTCTGGACCAAATAAAGCTTCTAAACACGGGCCAAAGGTACGTTGTAACGTATGGTTCACTACAGGGCTTTGGAGATGGGTGTTTACTGCTTCCAAAAGTGGACTGAAGAAATGGTGTTCTTTTAATGTTGTAACTGGAGGCCCGACACTAGCATCGTTTCGTTTAAAGTCCAATTTTTCAAGAACAACTTCACACTTCAATAATGTGTCCAAAGGCATTCGTTTGCTTGGATTCGACAATATTTCTAGAAGCTTTTTCATTTTGCTTAATTTGTCAACATCTGTAAAGCAATATATGATACAATTTATTATCCGTACAAAGAAACCAATTGCGACGGACATTCGTATTAAATCCACTTACTTCCTTCATTTCCCATTTTTGCAATCATTCTCCGTAATGGTTCTACATATTTACTTAATTGCCTAACTTTATCTCTGTATGCTTGATCTTCTTGTTGCGGGCTTGGCGTAGCACCCACACCTCCCGGAGTATTCAACGAACTACTAGGAGATGGTGCCATTCCTAATTAAATATAAATAGTCTATTATTGTTTTGGTCCGTGCTGGTTATTAAAATATTAGCCTTATATTAAAACTTATTTCTCACGCACCAACAGAACGTTGTGGCCCTGCCATCATAGCGTGTTGAGGGCTCGGCGATGGAACTAATGCTGGTGATGCTACCATTTGATTACTGTAAGACATATTGTATAATTTTATTTCTCTTTCAAAACAATTATTCTTATTTACATGTATTAGAAATGTTTTTGAAAAATTCACCTTGCTGGTGCACCCAGACCTGCAGGGCTTGGTGCTGACGGTGATGGACTTTGCCCTAAAAATTGATTTGGTGTAACATTTCGAGGGCCAGGAAATCCAACGTTTATCATTTCACTTTGCTAAAAATCAATGATATTTATAAAATTGTCTGAATATTTTGGATCCTATATTAATTGTTTAATCATTCAAGTACTTTTCTTTGCATATGACTTAATTGCTGTTGCATTTGACCAGGACCTAATTGCCCTGAAGCAATCTGGCTCATTTGTTGAGGCATATTCGTCTGAATCCCGCCGATTGCTCCAGCCATTTGATTACCCATTTGTCCAGATAATTGATTTTGCATTTGAGTCTGAAATGTAATAATATATTATAGCTACCTTGTTATATTTAAGTTCCTTGTCAATATAATGGATGCTTAGTTCCTCATTTGATATAAAACACATACTTGCATGTTTTGTTGCATTTGCCCTGCATTAATTTGACTCATTTGGTTGGAAACCATTTGATTCATTTGCTGAGGAATATTTCCTTGTCCCATTTGATTCATTTGTGTCAACATTGAATTGGTTTGCATGCTTTGGATTGAACCCATATGATTTATTGGGCCGCCTGTTTGAGCAGGCATCATGCCCATCCCTGGCATTTTATTTTGCATACCCTGCATAGCCATTGGCTGTCCTGGTCGTTGATTTAAGCTTTGCAACACTAAAAATGTAAATAACAGTTTGTATGTACACAAAAATAAAACGATGTAGTAAAATGATTGTATGGATGAAATGAAACACTACTTTATTAAGTCTTTAGTTGATATATATATTTTTTCAATCATACATAGACTTCAATGCACAGTATATCGCATACTAATGTTAGAAACATAACTAGAAGTAAACTTCCTTGAAGGATGTAGTAAAGAATCATATAAAGTATTTGTGGAGCTATAAAGTTATTTAAAACATGATTACATTTGGATGGAAAGCAACAAATCTAAAGTTAAATATGTATATGGTGACATGTAACTAATTGTTATATCATATCTGTACTAATAAGTAATTGTGATATTCTATAGAAACAAGTCTTCCTAGTTCATAAACGTAGTAAATGCTTCAGCTAAGGGGAGTTCAGCAAACAGTTTTAACTTTTCATGTAATGTGGACAGACATTTATCTTTTTGTATCACTGACATATCTTTACTATGTATGTACTCGTACGACATATTATCAGTTTTGAAGTTCTCGTCTAATATTAAGTTCAAATAAATGATATCCTGTGGACATGTTTTTGCCAAACTTATTGGCCACACTGTATCTTTTAGCAATATTTGTACATTGGTCAAATCTTTGTTCACTTGAAATTCTATATCTTTATAACTTCCTTTTGCATTGTCAATCATTCCATATATGTAGTCCAATCTTTGTACAAAGATTTCTAATAAACTTTTCACCTTACGTACCATTTCAATAATTCTTTGTTCAGTAGGATAATAAGTACCTTTTCTAAATCTCTTGCCAAGATTTATTACATCAGGCAGATGACTGCGGCCTAAGCTAATGTACCACTTGCGCAGCAGTTTAATGTACATAAACGCTATTTTAAATTTGATGCCCGGTATTCTAGTTTCGTTTAGCATAGGTTTATAAATATAACACACTTGATTATCTGCTAGGCTAACCATCATGCCACATTGCTCTTTGATTTCTTGAGCGAACTTTGCTTCTCTACGTATCTTTAATTTCCAATTTTCGTGCAATACTTCTTCATCGTATCTAGTTGCCATGTATGTATAAAATACATTGTGAGATGGTGATTGCATCAATAATTGATATGTAAATGAATTATCAGAATCATATGCTGCCTCACTTTCTACTGAACTTTCATACTGTGAGTAATACATGTTAGTCATCTTTGACATTTTCGAAATTGTTATATGAATGTCATAGAATTATGAAAAATATAATCTTCTGTAATCTGTTTATTTATAATATCGGACACAGCCAGCATGTCGCGAAAAGATTGTTGATACCAGCGCCGACTATAGGCGCCGCGCATGAAACAATAGAAAAACAAAAAGGCTAAACTATGCTATACATATGTATATACATATACATATGTATGTATTAACGTGAGAATGATTGTATTTAAAGAAGCTTCAATTGAATGTATTAGCAAAATGTAGCAAATATAATCCTGTCTGCTTATGATTGTATTAATATATGTATATACACAGAATTTTTCAACTCAATTTGTGAAAAGAAATTCCATCATTCCATCATGTGCATGTATAACACATTACATATTATACGTATACTACATAAAATATCTCTGCTTTCAAAATATTTGTCTTTTTTATTTGTGTACCTGTAAATCCTTATAACTTGTAATGATTATCCATTAATGTATGCACTTACAATTGGTTGCAGTATTTGTAGGTGGCTGTTGTATTATTCCTTGCGGATTAGCTCCTGGTCCATTCATGTTCATCATTTGATTGTTACCAGTTCCTTGTCGTGCCAGTGTTTGCAATGCCCCAATTGGGTCAGGCATTCCTTGATTTCCGGTACCAGTTGTACCTGGTGCGGCACCACCTGCGCCTTTCTTGGAATCTACAGTATGCACGGATTATATTACAAAAACTTCTCGATTGAATTGACTTTTTATAAATGAGATAAATAATATGAGTTGTATGTATTACTTAATTCTCTGACATGTAGAATCAGCCTAGCTACAAAACCGAGATATTCTTCCTGTAAAATAAACAAGCATGTTGTTAACAGAGTTGACTAATAATTTTATTTTCAATACCAAAGTAAATAAAACATCTATGAACTTTCTCCTCAAAATGATAAGTATATTATTATCAATATGCTGTGCACGTAATTCTGAAATATTCTTAATAACAAACAGTAAGGCTAACTGCACGAACCTTAGTTTTTGCCTTTTGGAAAACATGGTTTTCCATTTCAATACTATTTTTGGTAGTGGGCATTCCAGACATCTGTACAGCTTCATCTCTGTGTAAGAAAAATGTATTTTGAATATAAAAATAAATCATTTTTTGAGATAATGGAAATTCTTTGTTTTTCCAAGTCATAGGGGTATGTATACATATGCAATGTTTCATAAATTATTGAACTCCTGATAATAAATATATTTTTTTATTAAAATGATTTTTATATAAATTAACATACATTTTTGCAATTACACTTTGTCGGAAACTCTGCGTCCTCCAAGAATTCTCGTCTGTTGCCATTTTGAATGTTTAGTAGTTAAATTAATAGTCGAAGTAATCCTACACCTTCCTTCGTCGAAAGAACTCACTCACTAAACGCCAAACGCCCATATAATAAATCGAGGGCAAGCCAGTCCTATGCACACATATGTATACAGGCGATACCATACATATTCATAAACACATAGATAGTTGATTAGTGAATAATCTTTTTAATCGCGTTTCTATGTAAATGATATTGAATTTAATGAACTTATGTGAATAATTGTAGTTCAGTTGGATGTTATTTTAATATCGAAAAATATGCCAAATTGTACCTGAGGAGTATTAAAACAGTTACGAAAATGTTGATATTTTGTAAAAAATTAATAATTAATATTCTTGTCATTTATTAATGGCCAAATGTTGAGCTTCAGCTGAAAAAGAGAATTCAAAGTATATCTAACTTCACATAAAAGTACAAATTGATTCATGAAAATGCTATAGTCATTATCGGTTCATCATGCCTGAAAATTTTCTTCTTAACCTTAAAATAAATCTAGACCCTTGTGATAACCTCTAACCTAAACATGTCAGAGTTAGAAGTAACTGAAGAAGAATTAACGTTAAAGCATAAAAAGGAGCGAAAGGACTTGCAAGGTAATTGCAATTGGTGTTTAATATTCTTCTTGTATATTTTCATTCATACCTTATCGTGGATATCTCATCGTGGAATCATGCAATATATATTATAATCTGTAAAGCCCGAAAATTGTTAATTGTTGCTCGATTAATTTTAGCGCAAATACAAATATTAAAAAAATCAATTTGCAAGGGTGATAAGAAAAAGAAAAAGGAAGTTATTGAGGAAATCAGCTGTTTAGAAGAAGTATTGGATAAGAAACAAGAAGAAGAGTTAACTAGATGGAAGGTTGCGCATATTAATATTAACAATATTGACGATGAGAATATAGACGATGATAACAATGAAAGCCCAAATGATAATAAAGAATGCGATCAATCAACCCAAAGAGTTTCAAAGGCACAGAAAAGAAGGGACAAGAGAGCGAATGCAGAGAAAGAACGCAATCAAAGAATAATAGAAGAAGAGGCATTAAATGTTTTTGGGAAGCGAAATGTGGAATTACAAACAATTAAGAAAATTCTCCATGAACGCGGTCTAATGATTTATGAAATTCCAGGTGACGGGCATTGGTAAGTGTCTTATAAGCATTGCTTATTTATTTTCATAGACTTCACACTGTTTTTATATTGTTTCTGCAGTTTGTACAATGCAGTTGCACATCAATTGAAGATTATAGGTGAAACCCCACTGAATTTTCATGAGCTTAGGGCAAAAGCAGCTACACACTTAAGGGAGAACATGAATGAATTTTTACCATTCATTTCTACTTCTGATTCTGATGATTTGCTTTTACCAGAACAGTATAAAAAATATTGCGACGATGTGGCAAATACAAGTGCTTGGGGTGGAGCAGTTGAGGTGAGTTAAGGACAAATGGAAAATATTATAGTTTTCTTCTGAATTCTATTGTGTTATTAAAAATTCGTCATCCTTAAAACAGCTGCAAGTTCTGTCGCATGTATTGAAATGTCCAATAGAAGTTATTCAGGCATCCGGTGTGCCATATGTTATTGGCGATGGCTACAATAATGAGAAAAAAATGATACTGACTTATCATCGTCATATGTACAAATTAGGGGCGCATTACAATTCTGTTAGAAAATATATTAAAGAAGAAGAAAGTTGATAGAAATCGATATTATGTTTGATTAATATCTGAAAAATAAAAATGGGGCATATTACTAAATAACTTTTATTACGAAAAGTATGAACCATTTAAAAAGCCTCCACAATTTAAATGTCCTGGAAACATATCAAGCACAATTGAAACTGGTAGGTTAACGTTTCTCTGGAAACCACAACTGTACGTGAAAGTCTGTAATTTTGGTAATAGTAAGTTAGTTCTACAAGCTATCGGAAATCATGCCTTTTTCGTAAATGAACATAACACTGCTATGAGAATTTTATTTATTAATTAAATAACTGACAATATACAGAAGCTGCCAGCAAATTACAAGTACACATTACTGTTCAGTGCTTGCTTGCTCCTAATATTTAATGTAAATATCTATTTAAGTATCAGTTATTTTTCTGTAATGAAGGGTTTCATTTTAAAGGAAAATCCAATATTAAAAAGTGATTGTTAGTAATAATATTACAATTATGTGTGTGTGAGCATATACTAATACTTGTCCCGTGTGTTCTCATCATTTTGTACTATTTTGATGACAAGGTAATCCACATAATATGTGAAATAAAATTGCGCATATGCTAAAGTATTAAAGTTTTGAAAGTATAATTTATTTATCCTTCACAGTTTGTATCCAAAGAGTAATTTGCAGATTGTGAAAAAGTGTAAGACCGCAGTACATTGAATCTTCATTTTTCCACGTGACTTGTATTACCATCATTTGGTACTTTGTCGGCTTCAGATGTTCCTTGATGTTTATTCTGGTCATCTGGTTTCATTTGCGGGAATAGTAGCACCTCCTAGAAACATATTCAATATTAATTGCTTTTATCAATAGTTTTTTTAACCATTTGATAACTTACTTTGATATTATTAGAATCTGTAAGGAACATGGTAACGCGATCGATACCCAACCCCCAACCTGCAGTTGGGGGTAAACCATATTCTAAAGCAGTGCAAAAGTTTTCGTCGACTAGTTGAGCCTCGTCATCTCCAGCCGCTTTATCTTTTGCTTGTTCTTCAAATCTACATATGTCAATATTAAATGAGTTGGTGTTATTCCTACGTTACTAAATGTGAATATAAAAAGTTTCGAATTAATTAAATCACCTTTCTCTCTGCACTATAGGATCATTTAATTCCGTATATGCATTGCAAGCTTCCTTTTTCATAATAAACAATTCAAACCGTTCAGTTAAACCCTGTTCAGAACGGTGCCATTTCGCTAATGGAGACATAATTTGGGGGTGATCCAAAATAAACGTAGGGTTGATACAGGTTTCTTCGATGAATTCGCCGACGAGCTATTGAAAATTCATTAAGAGATATATGTAATGATTAATAATTGTTAAATTTAAGTACAGTTATACCTTATCTAACAATCTCGCTGTAGTTCTAGGTGCAGGACATTCGATTTCATGTTTGGTACAAAGATCGCTAAGCATTTGATTTGCTTCAGCAGTATTTAATTGATGTGCTGGTGGTAATTGAACATTTAGTACTTCTTCTAGAGTTTTCATCATTGAAATACGTTTAAAGGGCGGAGTAAAATCAATTTCTACTCCTTCGCCTTCTGGCCCATCAGGGTGGTATGTTATTTTGTAACTACCATGTATAGCTTTCACCATTCCTGATATCATATCTTCTGTAATAGACATTAAATTATTGTAATCTGCATAGGCCATATAGAATTCACAAGTCGTGAATTCTGGATTATGCGTCAGATCTATTCCCTCATTTCTAAATTGCCTTCCAATTTCATATACTCTATCCAATCCACCCACAACCAACATCTACAACCACAAAGACAGTTGTTGCATTAATACCAAGTTTATATGTAAATTATAAATGGTTATTATGTAGAAATGTTTGTTACTTTAAGGTATAGTTCTGGAGCAATACGCATGTACAAGTCCATATTTAATTCATTATGGTGCGTAACAAAGGGTTTCGCTGTCGCACCTCCGGCAATCATATTCATCATTGGTGTCTCAACTTCTAAAAATCCAAGTTCATCAAGAAATTTACGAACATACGCAACAATTTTTGCCCTAATGTGAAATGTTTTTCTCACTTTATCATTTAATATAAGATCTAAGTACCGCTGTCGAAATCTTGTCTCCTAAATGGTCAGCAATTATAGATTAATAGTTTGAAATTAAAATTATTCCTGGTGAAAATCTTTGCAATTGATCTGTACCTTATCTTTTAATCCAAAATAGAGGCTTGGCAACATATGTAAGCAAGGACTCAACAAAGTTACACTGTGCGGTATAATAGAAAATTCTCCCTTTTTGGTTTTTCCAGGGTGCCCAACTACACCAATAATATCACCCCTTTTAATTTTAGATAAGTCTGCAGCGAATTTCTCTTCAGGTTTGTAATGTCTAGCATTTGCCATTACTTGAATCTTAACGCCCTCTCCTCTCAGGTCATAAAAAATAAGTTTAGCACCAGATTCCCTAATGACATGCACACGACCAGCGACGCTATGCACTTCATTCTGTAATATCTCTCCATCTTTTATGTTGTTACTGAATTTCTCAATGAATGCCTCCAATGACATTGACACATGAAACTTGTGTGGATAAGGATTCTCATTCGTAGCTTTGAGCTGAGCGACTGCTTGCGTTCTGATTTTAATGTATTCCTGCAAACCAAAGCGTCAAAATTTGTTTTAAACATTGCAATTGGTCTATAAATTGGTCCGATTTAAGTTGGTCTTATTTACATTTGGACTGATTTCCTCTTCCTTAATTTCCTGTTTTTCTCGAGTTATTACTTGAGGTTTTGATGCGGCCTCAGTTAACTTTGTTTCCTTTTCTTTCAATTTCTGTTCAGCTTTCAAACGTCTTTTCAACTCACTGTAATCACGTTTGAAGGATGGAAAAAATAGTTTTTACTTTTCATGCGAAACCATGTAATTTTCTTTAGTCGTACGCACTTTGTATAAAAATGTCGTAAAGGTATGTGATGCGATTTTGCTGGTTTTGTTTTAGAAAGAATCGGCAATACCGCGTCAAAAAAAGTTTTGGTTATGTTGCACAGCATAGTTAAAGATATCACTGCTATTAAATTAATAGTTTATATACATTTATATATAGAATAAATACATTTAACCCCTGTTTTCACAAAAGATTACAATTTAGCGCGCGAGAAATGTACGATATGATATAGTTATCTATAAAACAACGTGGGTAGCCAGGGGGTGGTATCTATCACTGCTCTACGTAGGTTATGTTGCAATTATAAGTACAGAACGTAACAAATTTTGAATACACATATTGTATAATTTTTCTAAATTTAATTTTTTCCGAGTATTACCATTTTACTCACTTTTTTGACAATTTTTCACCCGTGGTATCAGCCATGTTGGTAAACCTCCGCAGAAAGTATTCTCGCCTTTTTGGTTGGTAAACCTGTGGTGCTCTTTCATCTGCCAAAATTGAGATGTTCCTTTTCCTTCGCGCGACATTTTAAGTTTCAATTCATTGTTTCCATTAACACTATTTCTTTCATAATTGCGTGCATTATTATTCAATTATACATCCTAACGCACGGTGGAACTTGCTTACCATTTAGTTGTTGGGATTTCCAACATAAAAGTTAAAAAGTATTACCCTGACAACGTCCGCTGTTGATCACGTATTTAATGCGTAACGTTGGAAGGCGTTCAGAATTTCATTGAAATTTAATTGAAAGATGGAAGGATCTTTTGGGTATCACGAGATAAAAGCGTTGCAGGAATTAATCTGTCCGTCCAAAGACGATACAGATTCTGATGAGGATTTACAACAGGCGGGTGCTCGAAAGCGAGGTAAGTTAAAAATATTTCTGGATATACGTGTGCATATACATATGTATAATTGTGTCCTTTTGTCCTCGGTTCGTGTTACAGTATAGTTAGTCCGCGAAAATGCCCGTGATATTATTATTTAATTATCGGCTTCTTTCTCATAAATATTTACAAAGTTTTTATTTAGCCGCGGCCGAAAACAATACTTGCCTTCTTTCCATAATAAAATCTTTGAAGTGCAACACGTGTACATACTTGCAAAGGGAAGTAAACAGTATTTTGTTGATCATATTTCTTTTTAACTCAAACAGTGCCTTATTTAAGCGAACGTAACATAGAAATAAAATGGTCCAAATAAATTAGTATATAAAAACTCATTAAACAACCAGAGTGAACTAATTTGAATTGTTTTTAATACATAATTATTAGAAAATCCATTCCTCTAGCAGGTAGAGTCTAGCTATTGTTGGGTAGATATAATACTTTGCAAGCTTCATATCGTAACGTAAGAATCCCTACCGATTTTTTTGTTGAAAAACCTTTAGTCAAATGCAATACGCATGATTCGTGATGATGTTCGTTTTTTCAAATAATGCTTGCGCTACAACGGTTGTGGAGTAATTGTCGTGTGGGTAAACGCTCCTCTTACCAGAAGGTAACCATTACCTTCCCAAATGCGTGGTCAGCTCCTAGGGACTGGCTAAGCAATGCAACGTCGCGTCGCGCGTCGGGTTCCTTGCCACCGCCCTTAATTTCCCAAACGGTATGACCTACGGCCTGTGTCGTCTTAGCGATCACCCACAAGACAATAACCCACCATAAATTGTCCCTCCAGCAGAATAGCAGCAGTATCTCCCTGCGAGGATCCTTAAAGCACGTCGCCGCTAACGTATATTAATAATCTGTAATTCTCGACACAGAATCAGTTTGAGCTAATATAGTGAATCAGAATATTGAATTAATAAATTATAGAGGAAAATAATTGTCGACGCAGTACACACATTTCCAATGCGTAAAATAGATGTTTTTAAGGTCCCGGCGATATCGGCGTTAAAAGTGGCGCGTCTCAAAAGCACGCGGGACCACATGCACCGCTGAAAGCGGAAGCTGGCGATATTTGGTATCCGTCTGAGGCAGTCGTCTCGGAGAATTCGGAAGTTTATGATCCGAGGGAAGTTCCGGAATACGAGATGAAATTTAAGCAAGCAGTGTCGGCAGAAGATGTTTTTTTGGGCGTTAGTGTTGCATTAATATGTGTCGATTGCACCCAAATATGTACATACGAATCAAATATTCGGATGTTTTTTCACTTCTTTTAGTACGTTAGTTTATGCTAAGCGTAGTTATAGCTTGAGAAATCATAGGAGCACTCTAGAACGTATTACATTTAAACAATTTTTGTTTGAATTTGTAAACTAGTTATAACGGGAATCTTGAGAAAATGGATTTCTGTCGAAAGTGCACTTTAAATAGACACAATTATGCCAATGAGCATTTTATTTTTTGTTAATTTGTTCGTCGTGTGGTTACTCAACTGCTGGAATATGCTCAGTGCCATTTATTTCATCGTACTTTTTTATACTGTCCATAGTTACGTAAAGATTAGTAATAACCGGCACCTTTCGTCGAATTAAATACTTTGCAATATTATTACCTTTCTTCTTTCTTGATAATCCTGATCTTTCCGACATCAGCTACTTCCTTTTTGCTTTTAATTAAGCAGCAATCGTTACCTGAAACGCTTTGTGCACTCGCTATAACACGATCTATGAATATTTGCGCAATATCGTTTGAAGTACGTTTACGTTAAAAAGCATAACACTGTTAAACTTCTCGTACCTTGTGTAATTTTGATTTACACATTTCTACATTTAATTGAGTCGTCAACTCTTTCCTATGTCAAAATGAAGATAGCAAGTTTTCTGCGTAGTCCAGAAAAAAGGCTTCGATTATTATTGGTACCGTCATGCGTTATGGTGAAAATAAAAAATGTCCTTACACGAACTTGCATGTACACTCGCATCTGACTCAAGATTGGAACAACTATGTTTTAACAAGCATTGTTCTCGTTAAACCAGATGGGCTTCAAAACGCCAGGCACTGCGTCCTGCGAGTGGCTATCCGTTTTCGTGAAGATGCCGCAGGAAGTACGCGAGAAGATCGAACTTTCCGTGGAGTCCGAGACGATCGACGTGCGAAGTCCAAGGTGAGGAGAGAACCAACGGATACATCACGATCTGCTTTCCTTACTTTGACTTCCAGTCGCCATAGAATTTTGTTCACAATTTTGCAAGCCCGTAAATCTGCCAAAGCGTAAAGCTAGACACGATTTTCCAGATATCGACTGCACCTCGAGACGCCTCATCCGGTTGATCCCAACGCCTCGTCGGCCAAATGGCAGTGCGACACCTCCACCTTGGAGATTACGCTCAGACTAGTACGCGAGCTGGACGGTGTGAATTTTTAATCGACGATTAGGTAGGCTTTCAACCCCGACTCTGTACTCTGTACACAGCCGGTAGCGCTCCTGCATTGGATGCATCTGGTGTCCTCGCGCCGAGCTGCATTACCGTTCGTAAAGTTCGGGGTCACTGGTAGCAAATTTCATTTTGTCGAGAGCATCCTTGCTATTCGAACATTCGAACTCGGTTGCCTTTGAAAGTTTGTTAGACGATGTAATATTTATGAGGGAGGGTAATGATAGCTAGGTACGAGCAAAGTTCTTTAGGCGGCTCGGCTGAAAGTATTGGAGGATCCGAGATATAAAGTATAATGCATTGTATTAGGATGCTCTATGATCAATGCCGTATTTACGTAGCCAACTTTCAAATGACAGCTAAATATACATGAATAAAAAGATTTATACGTGCAGTATGTGCTTATTAATTCATAATTGGTTGCTTCTGTATTAGTGCTATATTATAGCGGGATCGGGGTGCCTCCGTGAAAGTACTATAAAAGGAACGTGTGATTCCCGATGCCCCTACCCTTCTCTTTTCTTCGGTTCCTACATATACATTTGGATAGAGATAATTCAGTAACTATTTGCGAGTAAACTTTCGCATTAGCAAGTAACTAACACACAAGTGCTAATAGAGTTTCCAAATCGTAATCAAATGTTCTGTGTACGATTTTTCTGTGATTTGTCCGTGATTGAAAATTTACAAACGATGGCAAGTGTTCAACGGCCTCTTTTGTTCTCTTTCTTCCAATGGTTTTGGCATACAGTTATGCCCTTAAAATCTCGATGTACGTGTGTGTGTGCAGTGTCGTGAAACCTCTTCTCTATCGAGTCCACGGATGAATCGGGGATGACAGTTCCGTGCACAGGATATAATTGTCATTCACGCGATGCGGACGTTCATCGTGCGAAGCCAATTTGCCCGGAAGTTCGAACGCTTTGGAAACTTTGAAACAATGTTCCTTCGGTGTGCTGACCCGTATGACCTGCCAGCGACATATTGCATAATGCAGCGCAGCAACACATTGCGATGCACGAAGAGATACATATGTGCAACGGCAGTCTGCGGCGAAACATCGGCGCGACATGCTCCGTAGGACAAAAGACCTGATTCTTTTGTGTGAATCGATTATTATCTTGTGAGTTACTTCCTTCATACTCGTACAGATAGTATTAGATATCCGCATGAATTGTTGCGTTTCGGTATCTCTTACGACAGCCATGCTTTATTCGACAGATCTTCTTTTGCTTGTTTCTCCCTTTAAAAATTTAAGACGGAATAGAATGTAATAATAATTGTTACGAAGGACTCTGGTAATTGCACTCTAACAGGCTGATAATGGGGCAGAATAAGACTCGTAAAGTATAAGTACACTGTGTCGCATTTTTCGTTAAAAGTATCGCATATACCTTTAACCATGGGATTCCATCCAGTCTGAATCACTCGCCATACCCGTTACGTCAGGCTTAGAGACTTTTCAATTTCGTTCACGCCGAGTGTTCCACCCGGTGCAGATATAGTCTGGTCGAGGAGGCGGGTTGAGGGCACGTATAGCCTCAAAATTTTCCGAGGTTGCATTTCAACGGCCATTATGGTTTTCCCATTTTCTGAACGAAATATTCTGGCGAAAGGCGTACAAGAGAGGATGTAGGAGACACGTGTGGTTCACAGCGGAATATAGGAATAAAAGGACACGAGCTGATGGTGGCGATATCATAGTCTGTAGAGGTAGGAAAATAATTGAATAGACAGGCCACAATTTCTCAGATTCGTTTGTGGTATACGACATACGGTTTTTCCCGTTGATTGCGTCGCATAATTTTCCCGGCTGGATAGAAGCACTCGAAATGGACGAAACTTCTTATCTGTTTAGGATGTACAGGGTGTCAGCAAAAACCGGTGGCGATATTTTCGGGATTGAACTCATTAGGGACTGACTGAATTGAAAAGTTTATGCGAATTTGCATGAAATTCCGTCTTTTTGGTAGGGATTTCTTTCCTTTATTCGGGCATTGTTCTCTCCAGTGTTTTTTTACGTTCTCGTTTCCTTTTTTTTTATAAGGGATAAGACGCTGGCACTGCAGATTGCAAGAAACGGTATACGACAGAGTGAGCTATAGTAGCTTAGAGTGATTGGTTAATTGTCAGGTACAAAAGTAGTAGTAACGCCGATTTAAGAATTATAATCAATTCGAGTGAAATTGCAAATTGGAATATTTCGAATGCTCTATTTTTCCCCATGATCTTTATTACAGAACTTTCAGTAATCGAAGGGTCTTGGAATTGATACTTCGAATCGTTTACTACCTAGTTGCTTATTAAGCCCGGACATCAGGCCAAAACTCCCCTCTCCATTCTCATTCGTATCGAAACGTTATGGTGTTTCATCGATGGTTCACCTGAGAACGCATTCCATAACATGACAGCGCACACGCCGTCGTTTGCTGACAGCATTTAGTCGGCTATCGCATTCTACATATGTACATACATATGTATGCCAATGATGCATAGCGAGGCATGCACTCGAGTAATTGTAAGTCCTGTTAGAAAGCTGCAAACTGTTCACGTATCGTAATATAACTGGCGAAGTTGAGATAACAAACTTAACTAGTTGCTGCCAGGGGCGATATAATTTGTCTTTGGAAAATTAATAATCTCGTGACGTTTTCTGTGAGAAGCTTTTCAGTGCGGTACGATGGACTTCACTTGAAACTTTCTCGCCTCTTGCGAACAGATCGAAATGAATGCTACGTTCAGAGTAAAAAGGCCTTGTGCAACACAGAGTGAGTTTCAATCTGGTTAATCCGAAGTATGTGTACCCACGTATTACATATTTCGAAAAGAAATGTACATGCGTGTGTATTTCTAATTCGAACTAATTCACCCCAAACGCTCGATTTTTTAAATATCATTTTAAATATTTATGATTGTTCCGTAGGTTGCAAAATAAAAAGCTTCATTAAATATTATTTTTCTCGCGATGAGTTAAGCCCAATCTATTCAGTATTTTATACTTTTCTCGTTTTTATACCTTATAGTATAATTTTGAAACTGCCAGAGGAAAACGAAGCCGATTTATCTGACCAAACAGCTATATCCTTATTTAGCGCATTATAATTGTTATTTTAATGTTAAACTGGATTGCAACAGTGAATTAGGTAGGCGCGATCAATTCAGCGGTAGACTCTGAACGTTTCGATAAATTGACGGACAGTTTCACGCGAGATATTGGGAAATTGCTTTGACACATTTCCAACTGTTTGCCTGAAGCCTGCCGTGCAACGGGAATCGATAAATTAACCGATAGATAATGCACATGGTCAGATGGAACGTGCCTGGTTGTGTGTTGTTCGTCAACTCTATTCGTTGCTTCTGACCAGTAATTCATCGATGTTAATTTCCCCCCCACTTTGTGTCCTACCCGTTCATTGTTACGCAAACGTATTTATTTTCTGCTGTTTCGTTTAGAGATTTTGTATTTGAAATACTTTGTACCCTTTAACACCTTTCGTATCGCATGGATCACAGGTGGATCGCGTCAATTGTTCCCCCGCTTACTTTTCAATTAACTGCTTTCCTAGAAAATACAAAAACACAAAAGTTGTCCCGAAAATAATCTAACAGACGCATAAATCCCATTACCGTATCTCGCTAGAGGCAGAAAATAAATTTTAATGCAGCACGACGAAGCACTTTTGTTTTCCATTCGACCGGTCTCAGTTTCCCATAAATTAATATTTACTCTCCAACTGGCTCGTCTCTCCAATCTATTTAGATCAAAGCCACCGCTAAAGCAGGCGCAGCTTCTATGCTTTGTCTACAAGTGATGGTGCAACATTCTCATTACTCTTGCTTGATAGTTCAAGTGAACGTCATTCGTTTATCGTCGAAACAAAACGAAACAGAATGAAAGAAATGAAACGCGGAGTTATCGTGGTTTCCTATTATTCTATTATGCTATTTCGAGTGTTCCGCCCGAAGGATTCACTCGATCTGGTCGCGGGGTAGAACACGGGTAGTTTAAAAGTTCAACATGCCAATGCACTTCTATAAATCTAAATGAAGGCTGATATAAAAGTGGGACACCTACTGCAACGAAGTTGACGTGTGACTTCATCGCGTTTCAATTTCGCGTCATCGTAAACTCTGTGTTCCTCGTCCGACTTTCATAAGCAGTACACTATAATGCCCATTCTATTTTGACTGGATCGCTGTCAATATTGCACAAAGACGTGTGTGGTTGGCGGGGATTTTCGTTAGAGCACTCACGAGTGATTTAAAATGAAAGTCAATGACGATCTCTTATGAGTAACTTATATGTATATCTGTATATGTGTATTTAGAAAAAATTAATAGTATATTCCTTTATATAGGGAGTGAAATGATATTTTGTATCAGTTTCGTGGGTTGTTTAGTGATATTCTACGCAGCAATTTCACTTGAACAATTCCTGACATTTTTAGAGCAGAAATGGATTCATACAGGGCATAATAAAATTGCGGTTAGCGCAATGATAGTACATATGCTAATTGGATGCATCTATTTCACTTTATTTGATCGTTCTGTTTCTCTTCGCAAGAATATCCCCTATGACATCATCGAGTTCAACTTTTGAAACAACCTTTAAAGCGTTCAATAAAACGACTGTTAATTTACTTGCGTATTTTGTAATAGAAACTGTGCTCCCAGTTTTGTTGACGTTGTAAATGCACGATACAAATGTGAAGAAGGAATTGGAGCAATGCTAACAATGATGATCAAGCAGAGCACGACAATTGTAGGCGTTGAAAATAATTTTTTCTCATCAAGCGGGCAAAGTCACACTCTGTAGAGTATGTAGTATAGTTTCTTTAAATTCATTATTCGGTTTAATGTCTTTTCACCAGCGTTTCGACACTGTTTTATCATCTCTAGAATGTGTATTATATGTTGGCGTTCCAATACGTTTACGTAGGAGTGTAATAGGCAATGACTGGGAAAGGTCTGTCGACGGGCAGATTGCACACGTTTTATCGGCGTGATCGATACCAAAGTAGCAGTGGTTTGGGCCGAAGAATTTCTGCGGGAACAACGAGGAATCAGTGAACTGTTACAAATATTTGCACGTGCGATTGTCTTTATTCGCAGCACACGTCGAATCCATATATAAAATCGGCGACATCAACTCGCAGAAAATTCATTTAATATAGCACGGACAACGGGTCGCTGAGGCGATTTTATGCAACAATTCGGAACGATAGATATGCGTGTCATTGTTCCTCGTTTTGTTTAACGATTCAAAAAGAATAAATTAGTTTGTGGCAGCACACGTTAGTATTCTAATTTAATTGCTAGCCGTACGGTCAAAGCTGAGGACCTCCATTCAATTTATTTAGCGATGCGGTATATATTTTTTTCATGCGAAATTATAAAATTACTGAATTTATTGCTGGGAATGGTACTTATTAATTGTGAGAAATTTTTTGCATAGATATAAAAACGAAAAAATATTGTTGCCCCCAGAGAGATTTGAACTCTCGACCCCTGGTTTACAAGACCAGTGCTCTAACCCCTGAGCTATGGAGGCTCACATTTCTCATTTTTATTGGCATCGTAGAAAAAGCTAACAGGGATCCTATTTTTAAATAAGAAAGTGTGCGGTTTTATGTACGCCGTCAAATAATTACAAACGTGTTTAGAAAAATTATTATAATAATTAAGTAGGTTGAATAAAACGCCATGCCTTATTTATACGTATATTCGAATAATAATTAACAGAAGCAAAATTACAGTTCCCAATTTGACTCGATCATTTTAATTCAATCTTTAATATAAATTTTCATCTCCAATTATACAATTACTGTCCCCAGGAATTCTCCTCCGAGGATTACCATTTGAAGCAGCTTCGATCGAACAGGACACGTGTATGGCATTTTCAAATATCATCGCACTCGCTAAATTCATTTGGACAGTCTGAGAACATTTTAAACGAAATAATTCCAACGTCGGGCAGGTAAGAGCCTCGTATGCTTTCATGCCACGCAACGTGCCCGTTTCTCAAGCCATACGCCAGCAGACTCCAGAGTTAAGCTTCCCAAGGAAAAGCGGGAGAAGAAAAATAAGAAGAAAGTAAGCAGCATCCTAACCGTGTCCCGTGAATCTTTAATTTGATAAACGTAGCAGCTTGTTCCGCGAAATAAGCCCGGTTCTGTCCAAACAGTCGAGTGTGCGTCGCACAATGTCTGCAAGGACTCGAGGCATGCTCCCTGTGCTCCATTTTTGTATTTAATCGGCACACCCACCCCCAGCAGGTTTGTACACATGCACAGACGTTCGCCATACCCTGGTTGTTGTATGTACAACAGAGAAGGGGAAGGGACCAGTGAAAAGGGTTGGGCTTGGAAGGAAAAATGGGAACGAACGGATCTGTAGAGTGGCATAGCTTGGGGAAATCAAATGTTTGCGGACAAATCGTCGTCGTTTTCGACGAAGAAAAATCAACAAACGTTTCTGGCTCGGCCCTAATGCACCGCCCGATGGAAACCGTTCTACACGTGCGGCTGTTCTCGCTATTCGACCACCGGATCATGGATCTATGAATATTGTCTAGGGACAGCCAAAGACACGACTTGTATCCGTTTCTATCGTGGATCATCGCGTGCCAGGGCTTTCGTACGATAGCCGAGCGGCACGAGGGTTTACGAGGCACGGCACATGAATTTCGAGCGGCTTCTTTCCGAGCTTCCGATTCGGAGGTGTTCAAGTTCGTTACTTCGGAGAGTGGATTACGGTTGCTGGACTTTCCATATTTCTCTGCTGCACAGATGACTCAACTTTCACGGAATGCACGTCAACACGTTAAATTGCGCGCGGAAAAAACGATTCAAAAAGAAATTGCGCAAAGTATTAAGTTGAAAGCTGGTATGGAAAATTAATAGAACTGTTAAAATGTTGACAAAGTTCAAGAAATACCAGCGCCACTCGTTCTAATTATAGGTTCAAACGTTCTTATCAGGTCTTGGCCGCTGTCTCGTTATCTTCCGACCAATACTTTTACGAATACGAAATCTCCTATATGTGTTCGTCGTTCAAAACCTGTTTACTGTTGGGTAATTTATAATATAGATGTCCGCATCGCTCTTCGAATCCGCGGTTCAATTTAATCAGCAAAATAATATATAAAATGCTTCTATGCTCTAATAAGTACAGGTGGATCGGTCATGCGATTCGAACGACTCGACGAGTTCCTCGTTCAGCCAGGCATGTTTGCGGTTTTAATTTGACCCGTACGAAATTCGAGAACTCGAATTAATCGGTGTATGTACCTAGAGCTGTGGGCCTCTTTATTGCCTCTGGATTTCGTCACCAGGAATTCTCGGTGCTGCTATTCGTCTAGAGCTTCGTTAGATTAAAATCAGTCAGATGCGATGGTGTGAAGCAATCTTTCGTTTTCGGCGGTATCAAGGGGCGAGCTAACGTGAATTTCACTTAAACTAACAGCGTATCAGGGAGCACGGAATACGGGTATTTTCATCGCACTGTCATGTTGCAAACTGGACCCAGATTCTCCAGAAACTACATTACATACTTCCTATTAAGTTAACATTTCCCTTCGACAATATCCACCACTGACAAACGAGCCGAAAATTTTGTATTCCTAAATTGCAGATGTTATTTTAATTTTCCAATATATTTGATCCATTATTATTTCTTACCTTCAAACGATTCCGATTCCGATGATTTTAAAAGCTTTTAAACAATTTTCGCTGTTTTACTATTGAATTTTCTTTGTAGTCCTTGTTGAAGCTGCACCTGGGAATGTTACATTTGATTGTACCTGGATATTGGATTTCTTAGCCTTTACTTTTTTTATCGCTTACTTATTTCACTCTTCTTCTTCTTCTCTCTCTCTCTTTCTCTTTTATTTAGTTCCGCCAATTTACCAAGTATATACTCTTTTCATACTCTTTTCACCGACTGCTTTTTCTTTCCAAACGAACATTTCCCTTCCTCTCTTTCCGCAGAAACGAAAGACATAACAAAATTTCATTTACCACAAATCCGACAAGAAAACACAATCTATTCAATCTCACATAAACGTAACTCTGTAGGCATCGAAATTTGATTCGACACAGCATTAGTTCCTTCCAAAGGCCGCGTGTCTATCGAGGGTTCTCCATAACCTGTATCATATTATTCACACGGGGCAACATTTAAATAGCTAGCCAAAGGGAAAGATGTATCGCCTGGGACTCATGATCGCGTCGCGTCGTGCGCGGGAAGCAGATATATCATTTCTTGTTAAAACAAGATAGTAATAACGTGGGCGGGCTGCTGCGAACGAGCTTGTTCCACTTGCGAATGGAGACGATGTATTACGGAATTCCCTATAATTTCTGCCATGTATCGGCGAATATACGGTGCCTTTATGTTACCGTGCAAACTGTGCCTGGGACTGGAGCATTTTCTCTCTTCCAACAATGCTAAAGCACTTTGCGTCCTTCTAACTCACGATTTAGTCTTCCGCGATCTTTCGTGCCCGCGTTTATCGATTTCTTCCCAGGATACCTGTTCGATACTGTTTGAACGTGGAACGCCAGCAGAACCCCACCATTCGTTTGCGGCCCATAAAGCGGCATTGACTTGGCCCGGAATAAAAGTGAAGGCTAAACAGAATTTCAAAGGTGTGCTAGTTGTTGAGTAATGCGATCTTGTTACAAATCTATTGCGAATCGGAAACACTGTTACAAAACAATTTTACGTGCACATTGAGTAAAGGTAATGCTTCATGTGCATAATTAAGTTTTGATTTCAATTTAAACAAAATTTTTTAGTGCGATACGTTACGAATTATACGAACACCCTGACAAACATCATGTAGGTATTGTATGATCATTAGAAAGGCACTCATGCTTCTTTTAAATTACTGATTCGAGAGTCGAAACTGAGACATCAAAGTTCGCATAAGCAAGTTAATGACTTACTCCATTAATTGAATTAATAATTCCCGTACTTCCAATTATTTTATGCTGAGTACAAGAACAGTTTATAGAAAAGATATTGTTTTATTTAAATTTCTTTGTTGTAGTTTTGCCGTAAAAATATGAGGCAAAAAAAAGAATTGTTAAAACCAGAGGTGACATGGATTTGATTTTAATATGGAATCACTTTCGCTCGATAAAATGTCAAATAAATATTGGAGTAATAAAATAACATTGCATTTGGCTGTGCATTTTTCATAGCATGGCAACTTTTATTTAATTTTTTGTGCGGTTTCAGTATAGCCGGCAAAAATGTGGTGAAAAAATTTGCCTCCAGAGAGATTCGAACTCTCGACCCCTGGTTTACAAGACCAGTGCTCTAACCCCTGAGCTATGGAGGCTGTTGAACTTTTTTTTCTTATACATGCCCGGCTATATCCATACCTCGAGGTGGTACTATTTTTTATCCACCTCTGTAGTTTTTAAAGGGAAAAGTCCGCGAACAGTCGGAATAGATTTCGTTGTATGCAATTGAATTGGTGTTCAAATCGTTTGAATCTAATGTTAGCAAAGAATGAAAACTGTAGTTTGCCTTGCTCGCCTCACTTATACCTTCGATGACGTTGATATGCAAACTTTCGTACCGTTGGCTCATTTCATTTAATACATTTTCACTGCCCGCTAGTACAGCACGTTCAAGGCATTTGTAATTTAATGTAATATAATTTGTAATTCTAAAAGTAATTATTATATTTTCGCAGCTGTTGGATAATATAAAACATTTAAATACCATTTTTTAATTAAACGATCGTGTACATTTAAATTGTGCATCGCTTAATAGAGAATTCCGCTCTGCAAATTAATTGTATAATTCATCATTAATGATCTGATGAACATAATCCTAAATAAAAGTCAGTGCTTTGAAAATTCTGTAAACTGTCGCATAAAAGTTTTCTTGAACGAACAATATTTTTACCAGCCCGAACGTACCCGGGGCAAAAAAAATTGGAAGAATTAAAATATCGATTCATTTAATCATCCAACGCGTACGAAACTATCTTTATGAAGTGCAAAGTGGATGAGGTTTTAACGGAATAAGCAGCGTGGTTGCAATTTCCGTTTTCTCCTGACGATTCACAGCCAGAGAGTTATACACCAGCAAGAAATTAAGCGTGAAACGATATTCTTGCTTGGTCGAAGGCTTGCCACCGCTAATCGACATTTACGTAGAAATCTACCTCTTGGGCTCTTCCCGGTCGAGGAACAAACAGCTGGCGTTGGTCTTAAAAGTTAATTGTAACGACGGCTAGGAAAAGTAGCCGCAGATGTTTCGAATGTGAATTTTCCTTTCTGTCAGACCGACTCGAGGCGACGCAGGGCGACGCGAGGCGTTCAAGGGATACGGAAGTTTCGCAGTTTCGGAGGAAATAATAGTAGTTGGGTGAAGTTCCGGCAGTCTGGTTTGAATCGTTGCACACCTTTGCCGAGTTAAAATCGGCTAGGGAAAAAGGGGGACTTGGAAGGTCGCGGATGGCATTTTGGTAATTGCGCTGGTGGAACCTGAACTCGATATGGAAAGCCATTTGCATGCTTAACTCGTCGCTTAATAGAATGAAAACGGGAGTTACTGTTATTGCTCTGTGTTAATATTTTTTGCCGATCTTTTTGAAATTTCTTTCGTTAATGACATTAAATTATGTTTACGGCACTGCCTTAAAATGTCACGAATAATTCTTGCAAAGGAATTGTATTGCATTGATGCGAAACTATGATAGCGAAAATAAATACATGCGAAAGCTTAATCGGATGCAATAATCATTTGCAGATGGAGAGAATGGTCAAACTTCGCGTCAAATTTTTTCCCCGAGCTTTTATCGCGTCTATTTTAAAAGCTCCTTCGGCCTGAATACCGAATGCACGATCGCAAGCTAATTAGCATTTAATTAAGTCCAGAAAACGCTCTGCTATGATATATATATGTACTGCCAAATTCATTAGGCGCTGTTTTATGCAGCCATTTTCATACAGCAGCTTAATAGACTTATTTGGATGCAGCATCGATCCGTTTCATCGAGCTATACAATATACTTTATCGAAAATTATTCGGCTCTCGTTATTATTACTTGATATATATGTATATGTATATAGACTATCGGCGTGGTAGCGGATATACGTATTGGAGGCTTTCGTAGTACCTACTCATTGAATACAATTTTATGACGTTTAAAATTGTTCAAATTTGTAGATTATAATACAGTGAGGAATTTTGAACAAGTCGTAATTTATATGATAATGTTTTTCTGAATTGCTGTAAACGTTTACTATATTCTAGTTTCTATCCCCAATATATTCTAGAGTACAAATTGTCAGCTGCGAAATAACATACTTCGGAAAATATAATTTCCTATTTTTTCCCGCAATACTTTGGTCGTAACAATCTTCCAAAATTGCCCTGCCTATATGGGAAGTATTAAAAGTTGACACGATTAGAATATGTACGTCGGTCGAAATAATTTAAACGACACATCATCATATTTGATTGATAATCCCTGATATCTTATCGACAAGTTTTCATTAACGCTATCTTCGTCTAAATATCGATAGTGCAAATACAGATTATTGAAGTAAGTTACAGTACGTAATAAAGTTCCAGTGTTTATTTTGTACGTTGATTTAAATTAGATGCAAGCGCCGTTACCTAATTCGAGAAACCCAAGTACATTCGTGTTATTTTAATAGTAGAATTGTGTGCATTAATTTGCAATTGAGAATTCAGAAGGTTCAGAAAGTGCAGATGATGTATTGCTAGAAATAATATATGATGATTGTGAATGTGTTGTAGAAGCAGCAGAACGAGATTTATCGTAGCGGAGTTCGTATATATGTGCATATTGTTTAATTTAAATTGGTGGAAATAATTATTGATTGATGCGACATTTCTTGTGAATTCTTTAATGGGATTGGGTAATAGTTTCTATTATTTTAACTATAAATCTTAGACTTTTCTTAGTTGCAAAAGCAAGTATATCAAAAGTAAACAATTATTCCGGCGTTTATTTCAATAGGTGCCACTCCTGGATTAAGTGTTTAAAGGCGGCGATTCATTTAGCACGCTTAAAATGAGGTGTTTCTTTATCATTTTTTTTAAAGGTCAAAAGTTAACGAATCTACTTGAAATTGTGTATAATACTTAAATTAACATTAAAGATTATAAAAAGAAATTTTGGAATAAAAAAAAGAAAATTTGTTTTAAAAATATCTTCAGTTAGCTTGAACGCTTGTTGTTCCACCTCGTGCAGTATAGAGCTTCGTAGAATTGACTTAGAACAAAAAATGATGTATTTTCATATTGTTAATAGAATTACGCTATAGTTATACCTAAATTTGCAAAAAATTCAACTTGATTTTTTTTAGAAAAATTTGTTAGAAGATGGAAAAAAAGTATTTTAAATCATTTTTTTTAATGAACAATTAGGTATAACTAGAAGAGAATTTATTTATCTTCAAAATGCACTTTGATTCAAGTCAATTGGCCCATTAGTTTTTTCATTATACTGCACGGCAGATTGAAGAAAGTCGTTTTGAGAAAAACAAGTTTAAAGTTTTCGATAGAAAAAGAGTCAAGTTATTGGGACTTAGCACTTTTTGCAGCTAATCAGCTATTCCAGCCCCATACAGTAGACCTTCAGATTCTTCAAACAATTGATTTTCCTCAATTTGCTTGAGTCTACGAGCTATGCGAGCCTCTTTCGTGCTGCTGAAGCTGCGACGCGCTTCCCTCGCCAGTCGCGTTTTCATATATGACTCTGCATATAAATGGTATTGTCTCCCGAGAATCAAACCTATTTTGTTCATTATTTTTGTTGCTTATGATTTGCTTGTAATTGCTTATGATTCATGATTTTTATTGCTTATAAACCGATCTAAACCAATTGCGGTGTTCTGACTACATATACAGTCGGGGACAAAAATAAGTGGACTTGATATAAACTTAACTTTTATTTGTTTCATATCCTTATAATACATAGATTATTTAGTGACAAATTCAAACTAATATTTACATTTTTATGTATGCAATCCACATTTAACGAAATAACCAGCCATTTCTGGAGGGACAAAAATAAGTGGACACGTAGCAACAACGCTATAGTGGGGCAAGAAATCTAAACAAACTTTACAAATTGATCATGCTTGCACGCAATAATCTCAAATACGTCTATCAATAACAATTTAGGCTTATTGAGGATAACATCGCCTTTGAAATAATCTAAAAATGCCGAGAGGAACAGAAATTTGTAATCAGATTCGCAACTTAATTGTTTTGGACTGCCATGAGAAGTTGAGTTACCGCGAGGTAGCCCAGAAGTATAGCGTTTCGAAAAGTGCAATAGAAAACATTTATAAAAAGTATTTATAATACAATACCGTGGAAAACTTAAGAGGGCGTGGGCGCAAACGATGTACGACTGTGCAAGAAGACCGTCGAATTGTCCGCAAATGTCGTAAAGATCCAACTATTCCATCAAGAAGCATAGCAGTAACGTTAGATGTAAACGATTCAACAAAAACAATTAGAAGAAGATTGCACGAAGCTGGTTTAAAATGCTGCAAGGCTAGACGTAAGCCATTTATTAGTAAAACTAATGTGAAGAAACGTTTGGCACTTGCGAAAAAAAATGCAATATGTCATTGTCATTTTGGAGAAACATAATATGGACTGATGAAAGCAAATTTGAGTTGCGGCAATTGAAAAGAGGTACCAAGTATGGAGAAAAAAAAATGAAGCATTTAAGAAATCGTTTATTACGCCAACAGTTAAATTTTGCGGCTGTTCGTTAATGGTGTGGGGGTGTTTTTCTTTAAATGGGGTTGGTGCACTGGTACAAATTGACGGCATAATGATTGCGGATAAGTATTACATCGATGTTATAGATGAAAATTGAGAGATGGCAGTAGTAAAGATGGGTCTCGACTGCGGATTTGTATTCCAACAAGACAACAATCCCAAACACACCGCCAAAAAAATCAGAATTTTTTTAAGGATTCGAATATTCAATTGCTTGAATGGCCTCCACAGAGTCCTGACATGAATCCGATTGAAAACCTGTGGAGTTTGTTGGATACAAAAGTACCATTGGATGAGAGAACCAATAAAACGGAACTTTTCAGAAACCTACAGAGAGAGTTTGAAAATATCGAAAAAGATTACGTTGATAATTTAATAACCACTATTCCTAAACGGTTAGAAGCCGTAATCCAAGCAAACGGCGGCAACACAAAGTATTAACTGTACTATGTATTTTATTCATCATGTAATTTATTGTGTGTCCACTTATTTTTGTCTCTCAACAAATAGCTGATTATTTCTGATAAAAATGTTAATATTAGTTTCAATTTGTCACTAAATAATCTATGTATTATAAGGATATAAAACAAATAAAAGTTAAGTTTATATCAATAATGTAAAGTCGATTAAATTTCATTGATATCTATTCTCTCTACCTGTCCACTTATTTTTGTCCCCGACTGTAAATTGTTATAACTTTAGGATAATTTTTATGTGGCCTTCTTAAGTAGGTTCTAACAAATACCTTTATATGCAAATTTCATCGCATGTCAGTTCCACTCTGTAAAAAAGTATAGTACCGCAAACGGACTGCGTGTTCCAACTGTTTGCGCGCAGAGCTACAAGCGCGCGGTACGGTAGTAGGTACTTGTTATACGTTTAAAAAGTTTGATTTCACTATAAAAATTTGTGGATAGGATGCTATACATACGAAACTATCGGTCTACGAAAAAAAAAATCGATTTTTTGGATTTGTTAAATGAATCGCCGCCCTAACTGCAATTCTGTACGCAGTTAGACGGTAAGTATGCAAAGTAACTACCCACTGCATTGCGACAATTGTTTCCAACAAACTAAACATAGTATATACTTGTAGATCTCTAAATTATTACAATTTCAAGTTCCACTTTCGTACCAAATTACCATATTGCCCTTGAATTAATAGCAAGCATTACCAACAAATTACCTTTATTTTTACCGTTCAATAATATATTCACCGGCACGAAAACGCAGGATGATATTTTCATTGAATCACCTATTCGCTGTGCCAAATTCACTCCGCAACAATGCATTTACCCTATTACGAACCGAAATCGATGCAGCGAGTGCAGGAATCTGTCATACGGCACGCTAGATGACGATAACAGTTTAGATTAATTGCACGGTCAAGTGTGTTTGCTGTTACACACGTAGCAAGCATATTCCGCAGGTTCGCGAAACGGATCATCGGATTGAACGTAACAGTGCTATAGAGAGAATTGAACTGTTTCAACTAATCCAATAGACCCGTATGAAAATCGATGAAACTGTGATTCTCAGAATACAGAAAACTAAATTCTGTTTCATGGTCAAACTTTATTATTTGGTCGAAGGGAGATATTTATTAGAAATGTAATTTGTAATTTTGTCATTAACGTTTTTTGAAAAGATTTAAGGGGGGAAGTAAAGATTTTAGTTATCGTAGGAACTATAGGCAACAATTACAATCATTTTTTTTCTCAATAACTGATTTTCTCTTTTAAAAATATTTTCAGTCCCTCGTGTTTTAGTATTTATTTTGGAATCCTATACTTTCACGCAATCACAGCATTTCTAAGTTAGATGTTCTCTCACCTAATGATAAGTTAGGCAATAAACGGCGACGAATCAGTGAAACGTTCGTCTGCTGCGTGAATCATAGCACATAAATTAATTGCAGCAGTTAGCTCGTATCGCAGAGATAATCCATGATCGGTCTGCAAATCGTTTCCTTTGCGGAAGTTTTCCCGACTAGAGTTCACTGGTGAATTATGCGCCGCTCTTTCATCGAATTTTTGCCTCATTTCCGTGACGTCGACTTGTCCCTCGCGTTCCTGTTTTATGATTAACGTTCTTGCCTCTCTCATTTTCACTCAGGGGCTAAAACGGTGCGGAAAAGCCCGGCAAATAGCTCGATTCCAAAAGCGGCACGGCCAACAGACCGAAGATAGTGGAACGTGCGAAGTCGATTATTGCAGGCATTCTCGTGGCATGTGAAAATCGATACCTAATTATCGGTCCAGACAGGCCACACACGAATTACTGTGGGAATTTCCTTGCCCTCCGTTCCCTGCTCGCGTTTCGATCGACGTGAAATCAGCTGGACTTTAATATTTTCTGACAATGAATTACGCGAATAGAGTACATACGTCTGTACGTGTACGTACAGTTGATTGTTATTTTAAAATTGTGCAAAATAATAGCTGAAATGGGTTCACTTCGTACAAATTGCGAAGCTTCATTTATTTCTCAAACTTTTGTTTAAATTAAATTTTAAAGGAAGAAAACCGATGCTGTCGGTCGTCTCTTCTCGCAAACGTTTTTGTCACTGTTATCCATTGCGTTGGTTAACGAGTAGGCTAGCAGTTTATGGCGCTGGAAATACGCGCGAGCTGAAAAGCAGTCTCTTAAAGAGCAAGGTTGGCACGTCGTATTTTCCCGTGTTTCGTTAGAAATAATGCGTTTCAGAATAGCATTACGGCTCGAGGAAATAATACTGTGGAGGATTCGCTTGGTACAAATACAAGCAGATGAAGGTGAAACGGGATTTCGTAAAAGCAATGGATGATACAGCTGTGCATTATGCGGGGACGTCGCGGGGGCAGCTCGTCCCGTTCTTGTGTGCGGAAGTATTCCAAATTCTAAATACATATTACGTAACTCCTGTATATTGTAGACATAACGCCTGTAAACGTTCGCGTATTAAGCTGCGATACAAATGTAAGATAATCGAATGAGAGGGTAGTAGTATCTCTATCTCGATTAGGTATTACTTATTACAACGATTTTGTAGGCGTGTATAAGTTAAAAAGGTGTTCTGTTTATTAAAACTGTGCACTGTCGACCGTCTTTTTTTAACATACGTTTATTGTGCCACAACGAAATAAATAAGAAATAAAGAAAAGAAAAAAGCTACGGTAAACCAAAACGTACAAAAGGATAACAGGTAACAAGAGTATTCATATTGAGATCGATGGCTCTGGCGCCGAGCACTCGCGATATTATCACTAAATTTAAACTACTGTGCTTATTGCTACATTTGATATAAAGTTAAGGGTTAGCTTGTACAAGTGAATGGGTTAGTTTATGTATAGAAGGGCACCAGAAACTATACAATAGTCTTTGTCGATTCTCTCTCCACTATAGTCTATACAAGAATGCCTTTCCTTGGCTGAAGCGTCGGTCGTGAGGACGCCTACGTCATCATGGCCTTTTTTAACCATTTTAGGGTTCGCCCCAAAGGAAAGCTACGCTAGACAAAGACAGCGTGAATTGGCAAAATGCACATGGCCCACCTCGGCTGTTCTTGTGTTGGATTTCGGGGTTAAACGAAATCGTGTACAACAATTAATTTTACAGAGAGTTTTAATATAGGAATTCCGTGACGAGTTTGCGCGACGGAGTAACGGTGTGCTTGGTGTCCAAAACTATTCTTAGTATAATTCATATTTCGCTAATATCTACAGGGTCCGGAAAAGTCTCTGACCACACTTTTAATGGGGAGTTACTGGGGTGATTCTTAACAATTTTTTTGCTTCATCAAAATGTTGTTCAGAGTCACCCCAGCAACCACCGATTAAACACGTTAAAAGGGACTCTGCCGGTCCTTGTATATTATGATGTTTGTTCTGTCGCCTTAGACAACGCAGAGTCTGGCCCTTGCCAGTACTCATATCACTGACTACTGCCTTAGTGCATAATATTGACTCTGACTGGGCCAGGATCCGCCGGCCTTACAACCTGTCGGTGACATCAAGGGCTGGTTATCCAACATCTGTACCTCGAATATTCTAACATAAAGCGCATAATTTCTTTTTATATCACATACTTCGCGTCCCGCGTAAGCGTACTCGTGAAAGGAAGTTATGGTCATACTATCGAGTCGTACGCAGAATTGCCAGCTAATGCTTGGGTGCCTTCAAGACGTTACGTGATCCGTTGGGTATCGGAACTGGTGTCCGGCGAGTTCAATTCC
Source organism: Nomada fabriciana (assembly GCA_907165295.1). Lineage (NCBI taxonomy): Eukaryota > Metazoa > Arthropoda > Insecta > Hymenoptera > Apidae > Nomada > Nomada fabriciana. Next base: position 9,607,166 of record OU015690.1, on the reverse strand, counting down.
AAGGAACAAATGTGTTTCTTTAGCAATTTTACCCACGCCAGCAGTTAATAAACAAATTATTCAGACGAGGACGGAGGCAACGCTACGGAATATCGAGTCAAGCATCGATTGGCAAAAGGAAGAAGGAAAACTTAATTCGAAATGTAACAGTCGATTGCGATTTATTTATGGAGTCGGAGCACCATGGTGATGATCCGATGATAGCGTGGAAGCGGCACTTGTCAAACGCACAAAGGGTTCGAACAAACGCTAATTGCTTTTTCTGTATGTATATGAATGCTGCCTTGGGGAGTTCGGTGCTTCTTTTCTTCATGCTGGTGATGAACGTGGACGGCACTCCTCTGTCTGTTAATACGGAAATTTTAATTAAACCCCCCTGAAGTCACGCGCCATTACGGGGGTTTTATTGTATTCGAGTTATTAAGTAGGCAAGGGAAATTAAAGGAATTCGTGACTCTTTGTCGCCGGTGGGACGACGAGGTTTGTTCGCCTGCAATGCGGTATTCAAATCATTTCAATGGAACTTGTATCGTGACTCTCCATCGGCCGACTTGCCTCTGGACGAATGCGATTTCGAAACCGATGCATGTGTATTATTATGATGCGTCGATATCGTTCCTTGGCTCTGCAATTAGCTGCAGATAAACTTCGTGCAATTGGCTGATAATTTTGTCTTTTTACTGTGAACGACAATTTGCATTGCGCTAAGAGATCCAATCTTTCATGAAACAAGTATTGCTTGCTTAAGGAAGAAGAAATAAATAGTACTAATTTCATGAACCTACATAAATATTTGTTCTAGTACTAATATTCTAATTTACTATTGTAATACTAATACTAATATTCTTATTTAAGATTGTAATACTAATACTAATAGTTTTTTTTTATCCGTATTCCCTTTTACGAGTATAGGTCGTAACATAATTGTAATTCATTAACACTGAAGATTTAAAAGTTATTGCAATCACAAGAGAATGACCCGTCCGGTGCGGGTAAATGTACAGTTGCCTGGTGCAATTGAACTACTCCGCATGCTCGTTTCCCTTAAAGTGTTACTTATAATATTAAAATACGCAGAAAGCTGGCTAGGAAATAGTAGCCGCGCAGCGCGTGAGTTATGGTAGCCATACACGTGTATGCACATACGTATATCGTGAACAATACCGCAGTTCCGGTGGAGGTAGAAAAGTGTCGAGTGCGGAATATAAACTTTAACAGACGGCTTCTTCCATGGTATGGCGCGGTAGAAGTGATCTAGGACCTCTGTTCTATCTTTGCAGCTTCTTCAACGGGCGATCCTCGTCCCAGATACAGTTTCGCTGCGTCTACCATAGTTGCAGTGGACGTGTTATCGCTTTCTACGGAATTATATTTCAAAGAATTTTGCGCCATCCGGATGTAAGGCGAATATGCGAGAAACAGTACGCTCATTGTTGTTAATTGTTTCAGTTCGAAGATTTTCGTTCTATTCGAATATGTACAATATTTTCAGAGCTTCGACATTCTTTGCGAAATAAACATTTCTCCCCTTTTCCTCGAACAGATTGGTACAAAGTCGGAGATTCGAGATAATTATTGCATACATTTATTTAGTGTGGCATTATATTATTTGGTTCATTTCTAATGGAACGATGGTGTAGGTTTTGTGGTTCTTTGATTCGCGCCACGCAATTTGTCACTTTGTCCTCTATTTTAATTATAAGCAATATTGCTTAATTCTATTAAGTATAATCACGCGCATATTGATTGGTTGATTATTGCGATGAGGTAACGACACTCCTATCGCTTTTGTTATGTTAAGCTCGGGATTCCTTTACGTAATGCAAGTACTGTCATGTGTAATTAAAGATGTACAATGGAGAATCGTGTCCTTATTGTTAGTAAATTGAATCGTAATTTATGAAGGTAAATAAGTTTCTAATAATCACTAATTAAATAGTAATCACTTCCTTTAAAGGAATGCATTTTGTTTTAGTTTATAGTATTTTGCTTACGTAAATAATTATAATTACGCAGAATCCATCTAATTCAGCTGCACAGTAGTTGGCACAATAGGTTTTCTATCACATACATATCTACATTGTTCAATTTAGAAGAGTATAAAAATTACTTCATTTAATATAATATTCAGAGGTGGTCTTATTTCAGACCAAGGAAGCTATTAACTACTGACTATCGCAAGGAAACTATCGCAGGGAAAAGTTTTCATTTCATTATTAATTTCAAATAATTGTAAATCTATAATTTAATAATCGTTTAAGATATCCATTAAGATAGGCATCGCATCTTATTTTGACCACAACTATTTCAAAATACATAAGCGGTTGTTCTTTCCTAAGATCTTCGTGGCAGATAACCCGTTCGCAGGTAACCATTGGTATGCGTGATATCTTGACATTTCGAGCGTCTTTGTAGCATATTAACTAAAGATGTTCGTGATATCTTCATTCTTTGAAACCGGAATGTCGATTAATCCACGGCACAATGGTGGAAAGTCAATAAATAGTTGAATTCTTCAGCCTTTCTCATAATGGCTGTGAAACTCTTAATAAATTGTATCTAAATTAGTCGCAATCTACAAATACATGCTCTACGTGTCGGATATAGTTTTCCATGCATTAATTGTGGCGTGGATTAAGAGAAAAAGGTCAAATTCGTGTAGAAAATCTAGGACATACTACCTCCGAGGAAAAAATGTTCTCGAATAAACAAATCTAATGATAAAATATATGTCCGTAAATGGAAAATTATATTTTAAACAATATTATACGAATATTATTGCTAGTTTCACTCAATATACGTGCCCGTTATTTTATTCAACGTTGCGTGTTACAAATTTTATTAGACAGACGTATGAATTCGATGTCGCTACGTATGAAATTTTTGCCAGCCGGCTTTGCGGTTAGCAACGAGCCTCCACGCGGATTTATGTATCCCAGATGAGTTGATCTGAATATACTTCTATAGGGACTTGTATTTGTGATAAATAACGCCGGCAGAGTTTGAACGTGCCAGAAAATTTGTACATATACGGAATAATTACGTGTCGGAAATAAGATTTATATCCGCCAGTCAGAGTTGCTCCATATATCGTGTCCCTTTATATGTACATTTATTTGCAGAATTTGATGAAACTTTATTCAGAACTATATTCGTGAACCATAATCCGTAATCTGCAGCACAAAAATGTCCTATTTAATCACAGAAGAATGATACTTCCTTTCTAAACTGTTCATAGCGAATTGTCATTTAATTCTGTTTAATTCAATTTCAGCGCCGTTCACTGTACGTACCTCTGTCCATTCGCTATTCACTATGCTCTGCAAACTCTTCGCCAAATTTTATTACTCGAACCATCGATGCTGCTTCTACCCCTGCTTTACACCACGTTATTTCGTTAAAACAGTACTCCATCGTCCCATTCGCAATTTAAAATGAAAACCAGCCTCCGCTGAACGATTAAATTGCGATTTCAATCGGGTGCAATACGGGCGAGCCGTTTTATCACGCGATAGATTATTGTATCGGCCACTAGTTTGATTACCGATCGAACTGGATGTGCTGTGCCGGTCCACGAAAACGTTTCCATGTTAGCAAAGCCGGGCTTCGAGTTCCTATGGGATTGATTACGAAGTTTTCGCCAAGTTAAGATTAGTTAAGATAACGCGGCCATTGGGTCTCTGTGCTCCCCGAAGCTTGCCTCTAAGGTGTACCATCATCTAACTTTTTTCTTGTTCCATCGTTTTCTTCCATCAAACTTCCACCTTTATTCCCTGTCGTGGAACAGGATACGGGGTTGTAATTGGCAGGCGTGCTCGCGGAAGGTGGCCCATCGTGTTCTAGCCACGGATTTCGATGTTGGTTAGTTTCGGAAAATTACATGAGTGAAACTTGCTGCATGCAAGTAAGTACGCTCGATGGCTTAGCTGGGACTTTAAGGCGACCGCAAGGCGATTAGTAGAAACAGCCGATTATAGCCAGCCGAGGAAACTGCCGATGACAGGGTCCCTCGGGTACTCTTGCACGCGTTATTTCGTTTGGCTAACATCCCGGCAGAATTACGATTACCGGGAAGCTCGTAGTTGTGCTAATTGTAATGTCTCTATTGCCAATTCGATAATGAAATTCTATGACGCAAGCAAAACCGAGTGCATTAGAAATACGAATTCTGAGTTCGGAATAAATCAATTTGTATTGCGTCCAAAGCATTGGCAAATAAATCTTCAGCAAACTGAGAGCAATAAAGCCAGTTTATTATTGGAAAGGTGTACTTGTAGAAATAATCTAAGTGACGGAATACCGTGAAATGAATACAAAGTGTGTACGAAATGGAAACATTGCACGAAGAAGAACGGAATGCTTCGAATGGCAACGCAATTAAAATTCATAAGCGTGGTCGGGGTACGACAAGTATCGCGTTAGTTCAGGCGGCAGTACAATAAAAATGTCCACCAATTACGTGTAATTTATCACTAGCTCACGCGGAAGTGTCCATTTTCAATCAGTCACGACGCGCGAATCGCATCGGGAACTCTTCTTGTTTTCTTCAACGACGAGGATCATTTAAACGCGTTGTATCCACCATTTAGCTGATGCATTATTAGCCCAAGGTTCCTGACTGATTATTGTTCATCAGTAGAAGGAATCGTGAACGTTTTCAAAGGCTATAAAAGATAGGATAGACAGCAGCCCGATTGTCAGTGTTCAATAGACTTTCGTTTTTGCAATGTCGTCTCGTTTATTGCTTTCGATAGAGTTCCTGTGTCTTAAGTGTTTTTCCTTGAATCTTGTAGTGCTTTCACTTGTTTGACGTAGCAATATGAAAATTATACATTTACATAGGAAAACAATGGATGTGTAATTTTTCAGTGAGTATTTCTCTTTTCATGTGAATCCCTGGCAAATTATGTCACTGGAAGCGTGAGATGTAAAATTAACTCGATTCGTTATGCTTACGTATGATATTAACAAAACGAAAGCAATTAGTGGCGTTACCTTTTCCGATGTTTGGAAAAATATAACAAAGGAAGCTTTCTGAACTGGCTTTCCAATGCCGCATATTTACCATCAATGTCTTGTTTTCCCGAATGCGTTTAGAATGCAAGCTACGAGTTTGTTTAAAACTTGCTCGAAATCGAAGGGGAAAGTGAAAAAGCGATAGTTTAAATTATTAGTTTAAAAATTGTGCTCAGCTTTGTTGCATTGAAATCAAGTCTTGTCTGAAATGAAAGTTTCAACATCAAATATTTGCAAGTTCTGTCTAAGAACGACTAGTTCTTTTGCAGAAATCATTGGACCTGTGTCTCGTTTAAATTTATACGTATACGCTAACTTCTTTTGGGTGAACGTAATATGGAAAATGAATTCACTTCAGCATGTTAATCTCTCGTTGGACAAAAAATTGCTGATAGCGCAGACTCAAAGTCTTTCGCTTTCTTGCCTCCAAATGAAACGTTAGATCTGACGAAAACATTTCGCCATCGGGTCGTTCGTAACGAGGTGCTTTTTGCAATTATGCGACGGAATTAATGATACTGTGCTGATACACCTCGCGTTCCATCGAAATGGTGGAAAGAAGTGGATATCCGGTTTTAATGGGGGCCGAACGGCTGGCTCGAGAGCCAGTCTCCGTCCGGAAATGGTTTTAACGAGGTGGTCCGGAAGGCGGACAGGTCGCGGGACACGTCACAGCGCGAAGAATCGATCGCAAAAACGATCTGCACACGCGAGCATGAGGGAATCCCTTTTCCCCCGAGTCGCACGTCCAAAGACTGATAGAGTTTCTGTCCAAATTGCAACGCTGCACCGTTGGACTCTCTGATACACTGGAAAATTTTAATGGACCAAGCTTTCTTTCCACGTTTCTGTATTTCAACGACAGTTGAAATACTTCGCTACTTTCGTGTAGCGAAAGTGAAACGCTTTAGCGTTTGTTCTGTTGTTTGGTTGCTCGATGCGGAAGGTGTTTTCCAGTGCGAGTTGGGAGATAGTTAGTGGGATCGATAAGGGAAATGAAAAATGAAAGATTGCTGTATTTGCTGGGCTTGGTGATGCTTGTGGTCGACGGTACAACCGTGTTGGAAATGAGAAATAATCCAGCTTGTTCGTCTTGATCGAATAGGTGATGGTATTTATGGTTACTTATGGTGGATAAAATGGTAAAATCCTTTGGACCTTAGAAATGTTCTTGGCACTTGTGAAAGTTATTAGGCTAGTTCTATCATAAATCATACAATGGCAAATACTACAATGCACACTTGTTGAATCAATATCACAGCAATTATAACAAGCAACTATGATACAAAGACTTTGGATTGTTTGCCCTCTTTAAACAGAGAGAAAGGTGTTTAAGCAAATGTCGTCGTCCGGTTTCTTTTCTCATTCGATTGAACGAGTCAAAGTCGGCAATGAAGGAACCAAGAAGTCTAGTCGCAGTTTCGCCATTTATGTGATTAATCATTCATTTATTTCCCATGACAGCCGACCTGGGGTGAAGTGTATTTACCCGGTAATAAGCGTCGGGAATTTCTTTTCCCTCCCTTCTTTTTTTGTTGCTCGTGCTAATTAGGTTGCCGTCTCGTTCCGTTATGCTCGAGACCGAGCGTCTCAAGATCTGCTTATTGGGTTACTCAAACGTTACACAGACAGTGCAGGCAATATCGTGGTGTCGAATGGAAGAAAGTAGAAATTATTTAATATTTCTTTTTACGCGCGCTCTACTGTCGTACGTTTTGAAGTCAACTGAATGGAATATGTTTCGCGCGGTAATTGATTTTCCCGAAAGATCGGCCCGCTGTTCACGACGACGTTGATCGCCTTTCCAGCCGAATAATACGTATGTAGCTGCGGGGCGTATCAAGTTCGTAATTTTGACACACTTGCGTTGGGGCGAGTTGCTTCTATCGGTGCTGCCATTTGCGGAACTTTTTCGCGGTAATCTATACGTTTCACCGAATAACATCTTGCTGCACGGGATCGAGCATCGAGGATGATCCGGTTCCGCATCGAAACGTTTCAATATTGCATCGGAACTGTAATTTGATTTGCTCGTTTCTTCTCCCCTTTCTCCTTGTTCCATGCAAAATATGATCGACGTTCCATTGTTCGATTTTCGAACTACATACACTACACACGGTTACAGTATGTAACCCGGCGAAGCAATCTATCAGAAATTGGTTGATTTATTTACCGGCTAGGTGTAATTTGCAAGAATTCCATTTTCGCGTTGCACCGAGGAGTTTTGGAACAGAGCGTGAATTGAACGTAATTTCATTGATGGCTGAAATTGATTTCCTAATGATTTGCGTGTGTTTCGTCGGGAAACTGTGATTAAACTTTTTTTCCGATTTCGAACAGTTGATTGTATTTTTTGTAGTTTGGAAGAGGGTGTTCCAGTGCATCCCGTTTTAAAACGCAAACCATACACTGCGGTTACATGTTTCGCATCGAGCGCGTTGTTTATTGGCACCTGGCATATGAAATGTATAAAAGATAGGTTTCATAAACGACCACGCAGGTTTGGTGAGATGCAAAGATTACCTACTTGACTTGAACTGGATCTTCAGTTTCTGTCGTGCGTACAAGGTGTAAAGAAATACAAGTATAATGATTTACAATCAACCTACTTGCGCTATGAAAGAACAGTAAACCCTTCTTCTTCGTTCCCTGTCGTAATACATATTGTGAGAACATTATTAAGCGGTATTGCTTTTGTTAACAATTATAAGTTTATTCAAGTTATATGGATGTTTCTGTCGCAACGTTTTCTATTAGAATGACCGTGTTTCAATTAGCAATCTCGTTACTAGGTGAATTAATAAACAATAACAGAATGCGCTGCATTCTATTTGCCTTTAACGACTTCGTTTGCACGGTTACATTCAACCATAAGTTCACATATGTATTCACACGCAACCTACAATATTACAATTACGACTGGAAAGTCCCGCTGTATCGGTTCTACCCGTCATGTGAAATAGTGTTGCACCCTCCAGTGCAGGCAGAGGTGCGGAAGAGCCCCAAATACAGGGTCCCGATCCGTCCCGTGCGTCCAAGTCTCGTTTCTGCTCCATTTCGTGGGCTCGAAACCCGCGTGTGTCGTCTGAACGGGTTCGCGATGGGGCTGCAGGCGGGTTTTCGCCCTGAAGCGTCGCGAGAGGAGAGTTTGCGCCAGTTCGGCTCGAGCCGCACAGAGGGACGTGCGCGGCGCCGCCGATTGCTTCGCTTCGTGGTTGCTGGTAGTGGCGCGAGACCGGCCTCCGTCAGTTTCGTTCTTCTATTCGAAGCAGAGTCGCCTCGTCGTCGGGTCGTCGTCGCCGTCGCCGTCGCTCTACGATCCGGTTCCTCACTTTCGTCCGATCTGCAGTACCGTTCAATTGCCAATTCGAATGGTAAATCTCATCGGGAACGAACTTGTTGCGGTTGTTTCTTTTTTTATCGAGGGTGATGGTCAGTGTTAATAAATTGAAGATTCTTCATTTACGACACTACGTTTCACCCTGGAAGATTGCTCAGGTTTGCACAGTAGTGCGGGAGTAAACGAGTGCAGGGCTCGCAGGGCGTCGATATTACCTTCTCCGCGCGTATGAATTCTTCGAGGAGAATAATTCGCGCCACGTAGATCGCGATCCGTAGTGGATCTTGAAATCCGAGTCGAGGGGATTTGAAGAATTGCAGAACCGACGAGGTTTAGATCCCCGGAGTGGAGGGTGAGATTTAATGGCTGCGATCGACGCGATCGTAGCAGCTGTAACTCTTCCTGGGTGTCTTATATCCTCGATAAAATCCTCGAATCGTACATCACGTTTAGAATAATGCCAGTTATGTGACCCAGCGGAAGCAGCCTGAATACCAGTACTGTTTACGACCGAACACGTGCTTTCACCTACGTTAAACGAGAGACAGAGGGAAACGTTGACTCGATGCTAACGACTATGGACTGCACGAGATTTCAAGAAACGCCTGGCCGGTTGTGCGACGCCTGTGTTGGCCGTTTTAATAGGCTGTGAAGTGTAGGACGAATATTGAGTATTCTAAGGATACAGGAAGTTCGCAACTGATCGGTAGGTCGTCGCGTCGAAGAACTGTTCTCTCGAGTTCATCGTCGGGGGAATTCGTGTTTGCCGTGTGTACTTCGCGTAGTGGCTGCGGACAACGGACCCTGGGACTGGCGAGGATGGGATCGAAGAGGTTAATACGTCGCTGAACGACGGCGAGCCATCGCAGGATTGTGACAAATCACGCCAGATAATCAGCAAACGAGAGCCTGCCTGCAGTTTTAAACTCTCTCTGAAGTTGACGCGGTGAGTAATATTTGTTGTTATCGATAACAAATGGGGGTATAAAGCAGGTATCATCGCCAACGGAATCATTAATTCCGTTCGAAGACTGTACGATAAGGAATTCTGAGAGTCCAATTATTTTCGGTATTGTTGTTCTAATAATTATATACGTATAGCAACGTATTTATTCCAGCTGGTATACAGCATCGGGATCAGACCTAGAACTTGTTACTCAACCAAATAATATGTATCATCTTTGAGGAGGTCGCATCAGATGCTCCATGGAAATATTATATGTATATCGGGATTTCGCGTCTGGTATGCTAGCCTCGATTCGGGTCAAATGTAAAAAGCTTCTATTGCGATTCAGCGGTTAACTGCCAGTCTATGACCTGCATCTGGTGTTCAGATCGAACGACCTGCCCCGTCGCAATTCGCATCTGCATTTTACATTTATGCGGGAGATAAGTCCGCTTAGTGTCCGGCTTATCGAGCACCGGGCTCGCTCCTATCGACTCCCCGTACAATTTTCTATTGTTCCGACGTTTCTTTTCGCGCATCGTCATTCGATTTCGGGGAAATTTCGAAACGCGCAACTCGTTCGAGCACTGTCGTTGGACGCAAAACGAATTAAATAGCTGGCTTTTGAGCGGCGACGCGTTATTTCGGATCGGCAATATTCGGCCCATTCGACGCTTCGTTTCGTTCGAGTGCCATCGAGCGTTCCTTTTCCAATGTTACTTAATGCGGTATTTGTCCGAGCTTCGTTTGCTTTATGTATATGTTTCGTACGGTAGTTTTTTGCGGGCCTTTGTTACGACTCGAGCAAACTCCTGTGCAAAAGTTTTGTCCTGTCGTGCTTGTTCAAAGAAAATGCAGAAGCAAATTCTGCATTTTCTTTTTTTTATAGGGGATGGGGCTGAAGCGAGGGAAATATTTGAGGGAAACAGGGGTGAAAATGTATCTATCGTATAACTGCATATTTATCGCTGGCCTTTTTACGCGAAGCTGATTTATGGAACGATTTAGTTGTATCGTTACGTGAATTAAATTGGATGGATAATGATAAATTTGGCGAAGGAGTTTAGCTCGGTACAACAAACAGTCGCTAGGTTATAGCACGGTCGAGTAATGGAATCAGCACTTTCGAACCTGAAAGCAAATAACCCAGATTCGAGCGAAGAAAAATATGTTGGGGGGTATTTGGATTTGTACTTTTTCTACAGAATGTTTCGTGCAAACAAGTTTGATCAATTTGATCAAAGTTTTATTACAAAAATTTAATTGCATGTCGCATAATCTCAAAAGTTTAAAAAAAATATAGTAGTACAAATGACACAGTACGCACCAACAATCGTTGATAATTTAACCTTAAATTGGAAACGTTTTTCCTTCGGAGAAGGAAAATCGTTTAAATTTGTTAACATTAATAAAACGACGAATTTTAAAGCAAGGCGCACGACTGTGTACTTAGCATGCACGATATACCATCGATTTTAATTTTGGAACGGTCCCTAATTAATTAAAAATTACATTCTTCGCGAAATAAAAAAAATTAGCTTCCTATAAAATTCAGCGTGCCCTTAAATGTTTCCCATTAAAATGCAAGTAGGTATATTTTCATTTGGTTCCCGTTAAAAAATATTTTAACTTTGCCTCAAAATTCTGTGTCGCAAGAAAAAATGATAAAAGGCTTACATAAATGGAAAAATACGGGGCGGGAAAGAATAGCGAACGTGTAGACGTATTAAAAAAGCATTATAACGTGACTAATTGCTGGGCGTTTCACGGACGGTCGAAAAATTTGGGACATTTTCGAAATTTATAACAGCGTGTGGCGTGCATTTCATTTGCGCCGAAAGCGATTCTCGTTAGAGAACTTTACTGCCATTAAACAAGCTGAACGAAAAAAGAAAATGATGAAAAAAATACAGAGGCCGGGAAAAAAATGAAATAAAAAAAAATGCATGACCGTTTTATTCGTCTGCGTTAAAGCTTCAAATGAACTCTAATCGTTCACTGCTGTGCACGAATCAGTCCTGGCAATTCGGATCATATTTAGACAGCTCGTTAAATATTTCACTGAACGCAAACGTATCGACAACTTCGCTTTTGTTGGCGACGATACACAATTCTTCGTTAACGATTCCATCGGCGCGTTATTCAATTTATTGCGCCCATGGGGTGAAGGGTGCAAACAATTAATTAACGATGAAAATCGATGCTTGTTCGTTGAGTATTTTAGCCAAATCTGCGAATGTCTGCGTGCGCATTTGCACGTTTCAAGGGGGATGATTAGAGCGGTTTACCGGAGGACTTATCTAGCTTCCTTGTTATACAGATCAGTTTGCTGATTCGGATGGTACAAATGTGGGTAAGGTACTTGAGTTCTTAATACTTTATTTTTCCCAACAAAATAGATTCAATTTGTGTGCAATTCAAAGGAACAAGCTGGACGTTTAATTAGATAAAGCGCGTTTACTAAACTTTGATGGCTGGCCCGGTCCCCGGAATCGCAGACGCGATCCTTTAATTGTTTTCAGTGGTGTATTATCGGCTTAAGGATTGTCCGCTCACTTGTCCGGATAATCGACATTCCCTCTGTCTCGCTTTGCTCCAAAGCTTTCTGGTGTTGGCCAAGCATCTCTGAAAATTTACATGAAAATTCCACCCGGAGAGCAGCCTCGATTCATCCAATTTTTTTATCACCGCGTACGGCATACTTTAGCATTAACTGTGAAACAAAATTTTGTTACATAGTATATACATGTGTAAGGTAACGGGATAGACAAAAATTTGATGGTTTAAATAGCAGAGGGAAAGTTTTCCTATAGGTGAAAATTTCGTTTCATCCCCGTGAACTTTCTCGACATTAGAGTTTGTCGCTGAAAACGTTTCAACGCCGCCGCAGAAGTATAAATTACGGACCCAAAGTACCTCTCTCAATTATTCAAATGAATATTAATTCTAATTTTGCCGCTGTCGGTGTAATATTCTCCGAGTCAATATCCTTATCCCACCGAGTTGAATATTTCACTGGTCCTGCGACGCAGAAATATAATTCAGCGAAATGCGTTTAAGATTGATTAAAACATGAATTTAATTGCTGCGTGCATAATTGGCACAGCATGTATACCTAGTACACAGGAGACTCACAATCAGTTGAGTCGAACATTCGTTATCATAAAGTTAAACTTTGCACAATATTAACACATTGCGTACGGCACACGCCAATTCGCGTCTTTCATTTTTTAACTGTTGGGGACGGGAGACGCGAATTGGCGTTGTACGGTCCCATAAACGGTACAGTTTCATGCGGAAACTACAAATAATATATAAAACAGTAAGGAGTAAAAAATGGAAGACCAGTCTGTTGAATATTGCGCTAATAATATTGTTTCGGCCGCGCTCAAAAGTGTCCTGGAACTGGAAGCACGGAGCCGGTACACCGTGGTTCGGATCGACAAATTCAGTGACATTTGGGCCGAAATTCAACTTTATCATATCATGATAAATCATATCATAGTAAATTCGTTTTGGTTCCTAAATTTTCACCTACTTCGGAAATCAAGAAATTAATGAATTTTAATAAATATTGTGACTTGTACGAATCCTTAAAGTTAGACATTTTGAAACTGCTATATTTCATCTAAAAAACTGCTCATCTTCTTTTATGGGATGTCTTAACGAACCCATTTGATATTTTTAATCCGATTTTTCTTTTGAAGGAAGAGCATTCTTTTGCTATAAGAAACCATACTTTCATTAATGATTACTATGCGCAATATGTCTAAAAAATGATGCTGAATGAAATAAAGAATATTTACTAAATTCTTCACAATTGATAAGGTATATCTTTCAAGGCCTAACGAATCCCACATTCTAACCAATTGCACTGTTTTCAGTGCACGTTCCTCTATATAGTTGTACAACAGTCATTTCCAACTTCGTCCAATCTTGAAAATTATTAGTGTTTAAGGCTATCAGCGTTTAGCCATTTTACGTGCTTATATACGCTCGCGTCCATCGTTGAGGCATTGTGAAGTGTGACGTACTAACGCCCTTGGAAGTGTTTAGATTATACAAACGTGAAATGTCATACTATGTGTTATATGAACATGCTTATTTTTTAACATTTTTTAAATCAAATTTCATCCCGATATCTTTTATGGTTCAAAAGTTATAGCAAAATGTCACTAAAATTCACTAAAATGTGTTAATACGCATTGAAGATATTTACAAGGAAAATTTGCAGGCTCGAAGGTCTGTCCAAAATATTGGATACGTAATTTTTTAAACAGCGGTAACTCAAGTTTGAGGGATCTACCCCTAAGTGCCATCTCAGAAACTGTTTGAGAAAAAATTTGTCTATCACAAACCATTTCCAAAATAACAATTCAGGAGTTCAGCTTTGGAAGGTGGTATCGCCATTCATTGTCAGTCGTTAAGCAATCTCCTACCTACGTCGGTCGCGTGTATCGGGCGTGAAAGGGAGACGAGGGGTCGATGGAAAGCAGTCGAAAACAAGTAGAAATAAATCGAATAATCGTTGGATCGGACCGTGACAGACGGATGGCACGAAAACTGGGCCGATTTTGTCGGAATAAAAGCGTCGTGCTCGCGTTGAAACGCAAATGCTGGCGGAGTGCGGTTTCGTGTTAAGGGTTGCGAAAGAACCTACGGCTACGCTCGTTTCCCTTCACCCCCTGCTGCTCTTTCGCGTCGTGTTCGCACGCGTCTTTGTTGGCTTTCACGGTGCGCGTCGATGTATGCAATTTTTGCCGGATCGCGACGGAATTAGCAAACTTTGCAAACGGTTTTTTCGGAAACGAACGACACAATTTGTCCGATCGAACCGACCGCTTTAATTAAATATTGCGATCTATTTGCGAGAGGTATGCCGAGCGATGGTACTTTAGCATAGAATATACAAGTTTGAAACACTAAATTATCGAAATATTAAGGGGACTATATATGGAGAACGAATATAATTGTTATATAGTAGCCTGATTGCATGCAAAGTACCGCGCCCTCCTTCTTTCCAGATATCGATCAAACACCAAAATACTTTCCAACGAAAAGTTTGTCCTGATCCAGATAAAGTTGGGAAGGCAATGATCAATTATCGAACAAAGTGCGATTTCATGTCGAGCCTGGTAAATTGTCGTTTCCCACTTTTCCCATTACGCGTGCACAGTCGCGTCTTCATTGGATCTCACAGAAAATAGCGATCGCTGAACGGTGTGTAATCCTTTCCTCAGCTTTCCTCCTCCCTCCGCCATGCGTCAGTATGATTGGCGCGGGAGCGTGCAAGTTTTCGTGGAAACACGTTTAGGGTGGAGGACGAACCCCTTGTTACGTGCTGGCCGGTGTTTCCAGTTACGTTGGCCGCGTGTAAATTGCCGTGCATCTGTCGCGTTCCCAGCCACAGGGAAATACGGAGGGACGAGCTTTCAATTAAAAGGAAATAAAGATGGAAATGTCGAGTCGTGGCCCGAATTTTCTCGTCCCTCGTGTTGATATGCGGGTACATGCGCGTTGCATCGTTTAAACGCGTTTCAAAATCGATCGTACGAATAGCGATTTCTTGAAAGCACACGCGGACACCGGGTTGCATTTAATTGTTTAAATGTTCAGGCGTCGTTGGGTGTTAGCATCTAGCCAATGTTTTCTATCTGCTGCTTCTGATTTGCAATTATTGTTTGCAAATTCAATTCGATGCACCTTTGCAACGAACGGCGGCGTGGCAAGTTCTAACAGGTACTCTCAATTAAATCTCCTGGCCGCTAAACTTCTCCCACTTTGCTTCACCTGGAAACGCAAGGAGCGCGTCGACAATTCTCCGTGGAAAATTGGCCAGTCGAGAGCGGCGAGCAGCTTATATCCACGCAATCCTTTCTCGCGGGACGTTGATCTCGAGTGTTTCAGGGCCACTTTTCCGCCCTCCTCTTCTCGCCAGTTGCGCCGGAACATGTGGATTGGTTGCTCTATGCATTTGCATGCGAGTCCATTGAATTTTATGAATATTGTTGCCGCGTGTCGCTTTACAATTCCTGTCATGCGCCGCGCGGGTAGTTTGGAACGTTGCTCGCTTTCGAGACGCGAATTTGCAAACGACCCTGTTCCTCGCCCTTCCCTTGCATCGTCGCGAAGAACTGTTCTATTCCCGTGGATACCGGAAATTCGCCGCGGATCTGGAGGGTCCTCGAAAGAAATTCGCGGCTGTGCTCGTTTCTTTCGGTGCCTCGAAACGGTTTAATTAAAATTAATTATACCGCGACAGACTCGCCGAGTAAAACTCAAACACGCGATCTTCGTGGCCGTGGAGAAATTAATTACAGCTTTTTCGCGACACCGGTTAATAGTCGTGATTCGTGCAAATCTGAGACCTTTCCAAGGGCATAAGACCAGTCTTTTCCTTCTTATTTCTTCTCTCTTCTTCTATTTCGGATTACAGGGTAAACGTTGGGCAGAATACGCGTATGGATTAGTGCCGGCAACAAGTATTTAATAAACTTAAGAGCAAGGAGCTTCGTTTGCTTTCTGTATGTTTGTTTCGATACTATATACATATGTATACACACTGTGTATCGCCTTTCCCGCGGCAATTCTATCGAACTTGCTTAGCCGGAGTTTGTCACGGACAGTTATTTGACGTGGAAAAAATGGCGAAAGTTGTTTCACCCTTCATTTTTCACGTCGATCATTGAAGCTTGTTTGTACGCGTTAAACATTCGCGCTAACTTCATTATCGGCTGGCAGAAATTTCCAGCATATTTATCTCTCAAAGGAAAAATACAAAGGGAAAGAGAGCGCAGGGTGTGTTTTCTGTTTTTGCAATAATTTGTTTGAACGGGAGTTAAGCATCGACTTTGCGCATTCGTCAAATATTTTTTTCGTGTTGACGTGCGGAAAATCGTGAACGTAACGCAGTTTGTTTTAGGGGCGACGTTATTTTTCTTCTGCGAAAGGAAAGCACGTTCTATTGTAGAAGGACGAGAAGTTTGCAGACGTCGAGCAAGCGTGTACACGTGTGTCGACCCAAAGAACGGTGAAAAAGCAAGGGAAGAAATAAATTTATTATCCTGTACGAAGTTCACATGCGCACCGTTTTTGCGCGTGTCAAGTATCGAGGTTTCGAGGGATTTTATTTCAAATTAAAATGCGAACACTTCGAAGTCGTTTACGAATTTGTTTTGCTTGTTGCGTAGGAATTGTGTGAGTAGAGTTTAGCCGAAATTAGTAGACTCATAAGTGGAAGGGAATAGATATTTTATGTTAAGTAACTTTCCATTCTTCACATATACATATATGTATTAAAAGTAGCTTGTCATGATTTCAGTTTTCATCAAGCTGTTGATATTACATGCTTAATAATAACTCCTCCACACTTTTCACTATACGGCGTAAATGGATTAAGCAATGAAAGTTTTCAATATATGTATGTAAAATTATTGGAATGTAGTAATAATATTCCAGTTTGATTGTAAAGAATTATTTAATTTGTCAGCGATTCGGTAACAGGTGTTCGCTATATGCTTTGGGAAGCTGAAAAATGATACATCTATGCAAATTTCGATTACTTAGAGGTATATGCCTAATGCATAACGATAGAAACGATGCCTACTATTAGAACTGCAAGCCACGAGAACAATTGCGCATCATAGTACGCGCTCAGACATTTCATAGTAGGTACATATTCGCGAAGCTTGTACACGTAGCAAGTATTCACGAAGCTTATACACGTCCGGTGTTGTTAGATGTTTAATGCGTTACCGGAAATTCGACGAAAATGTAATCCCTCTGTAGTCGATGCCATCGAATCTTTAAAACAAAACACATGGAACAAAAAGAGCGACAATAGCAATTAACAGTAACAATTTAGATCTCTCTTAAAGGGATTCAAGTACAATAAAACTGTACCAATATCGAATTTATTATCAAAGTTGCGAAAGTGGTAATTGACAAAGGGAATTTTGATACGTGAATATTGTATAGGAAATATAATAGGATATCTGGTGTATGCAAATTTAAATAGTATAAATTCTATTGCGTGTAAATATAATGACGGGTTCGTAGAATAATAATGACTTTCGGTATTTCACTTCAAGTTTCGATTGATTTTCGTCGCGTTTTGACTGCGTCAAATTGGTGGTGGTAATAATAGCTCTCTGATTTTGATAAATGACAATCAATGTTATTCAATGTCCAGCCCGACTTTGCTCCATAGAACTATAGTACGTCATCTTTCTCGTACCAAAGTTATTATACCCAGCTGAAAAGTTAAATTCATCCACTTCAATTTACGCTTAAGTTTCTTTTTATTCGATGCGTATAAAATATATAGAGGGGAAATTTAGCTTTAAAAAGTGGAGACTACTGTTTCAGGTATAATAATATTTAAACGTAATAAAGTACAAATCCCAGGTATTAGTAGGAATATTTAATCTTTCAACCTTTTCTCAAACAATTTATAGATAGCAATGGGAATAAAGGTGGTATAAAGAGGAACGAGTTTCGGGGTGAAATTGTTCAGTTCGAAATATTTCCATCGCTTCGCGTCTTTTAACACGGTCCTCGTAAAATATATTTTAGAGCAGCTGTTCTCATAGAAAGATATCGAGCTTTACTAACGCCAGCGCTCCAGTATTTACGCTGCATTTTTCGTTTTTCCGTGATCTTTTTTTTGCTACGAGGAAAATCAATGCGTCATTAACGCGAATATTTCAAAGATTAATAGCGAATGAGGATTGAAATGGAGTTTTGGAATAAGAGGCGAATATAAAGAACATTTGATTCTCGGTTTTGCTACAATGCCTAATACCATTCGAAGGAAGCGGTACACTTTGCTAATTTCATAAAATTCTTCCCGTGCCATATTTTTACCAGAAGTAATTCATAGCATGTGAGAGCAGAATAAACAGCTAATGGGAACAAGAAATCAAATCAATCCTTATTTATTTGTTTGAGGCCTGACATATTTGCGATAAAGTTAAACAAATTCCCCCGTCTAGGTGCGCTTCTGCTATTTGGTTTGCTCTCGGATTAAGATACAACCGTTCCGCCGTTTGTTAACGTCTCAACAAATTGATGGCTGTTATAAATCGTAGGCTAAAATTTGCAATTTTCATTATAAAAATGAATGACCCGTGCAGATACTAGCTATCTAACAATTGATTCTCATCAGAAAATTCTGTCACACTAGAAGGAAGATTTGTCTTTATATGGCAACTGCTGTCGATATAAATAGTTACCCCAAAAAGGCAAGAGAAACGGAAGAAACTGTGGGCAGACAAACGAGCACGGAAGGGGGATGATTCCGGGATTAGTTAGAGGTCGCGTGGTGGATGAAACAGGGAACAATGAGGGCGTCGAGGAATTATGAAAGTCGGAGTGAAAAATCGAGCGAGTTAAACGGCCAACAGCAAGCACATAATCGAAAATCTAAGATAAAGCTGCGTGGATCCGTGGCCTCGAGATTATAAAGCCGCGGTGTGGATGCATTCTCGCGAGAGACAGGCCCCGGGAAATGAAATTTCGTGTTCGCTGGAACGGAAGTCATGTCTTGCTCCTCGTCTTCTTGTCCATTCTGCTTCTTCCGCTACTTTCTTCGCCGTACCTCCGGGCTCTCCGTATTCTGCTTTATCTCGCAATTACGGAAACTCGATGCACTATATTTTACGCTCGTCGCTCGTCGGCAATAATACTATACGTGTACCGTGTTTATACATAACGGCTGGCGAATTTAATAAAAATGTGTCCGTTTCTGCTTGAAATCTTTGTGTTTGCAACGACAGGGACGTGGGAAGGTATTAATGCAAGTAATTATTTTGCGCGAAAAATATATGTTTGGCTTTCCTATCGATTTTTCACAAATATTCAAGGCTGTATGAAAAACTGTTTTCAAAGGCGGCGATAAGAAATTCGTTCCATGGTTGTGCAATATAATCGACCACTCGCGCAACGTTCGAACGAGGTGGTAGAAGAGATCAGGGCCGATATTTAATCAAGTTTCATAATGCAATCTCTTGATTAATTTTGTAGCATCGCAGAGACGATCCTACGTAAACTGTACGGTGTATTTCTTGGCAGCGAGACGAATTTTTATATGCATTCCTTGTTCTCTCCCGTGGCGAGCACGATAGTGTAGCGAGGAGATTCCCCTGGGAGCAACAGAATTTAGGATATTTAGGTTCGGCCGGCTTGGCCGGGATTAAATTTCGCGTGCTATTGATTGTACGAACTCCGTGGCCGAATCCAGGAATTTCTAGAACGAATAAAACTGGGACTGAACGAACCAACCGTATGTAGATTCAATTGCTGTGAAGTTTCGCTGACGATTCGTTCGGTTAGGGCGTTGTTTTAGCAGCTTACGCGTGAACGTATTATGCTGGTATTTCGGCGGATGGAATAAATTTCAAGCAAGACTGAAATAAGTAGCCGACAACTATTTCCGTGGAATCTTGTTGGCAGACTGGTTTATTTTCTCATTAGACTTCCTGTATAATATAATTCAACTCTTGGCATATTGCATTTCGAGGGGGTTAAGAATTCAGGGATTTCTATTGGAAATGTGTCGGAGTTTCCTTTCCCGCGGAGGCTCAATTAATTGCAATTTGACAAATTGATTAACGCCGCGGCGCATATTTTCGAACGTAATGGAATTTGCCGTAGGCATTTATGGAAGTTAGGTGGAAAGTAAACAAGCCACGCATGAAATTTTCCACATAAATTGCTTGATTTTCATCAAATAAACCCCGGTGGATCCTCGTTGATGAGGCCACCCCTGCGATGGTGTATAGCGGCCAGGATTATGTAAAGTCGACCAAGATGGGAAGTCTCTTAGCAGTCAGTCCCCCTGGAATTAAATTCTGGGCGGGCGGTTCGTTAAAGAAAAACGTGCTTCGTTTCACCGTGGGTTTTTTTTAGCATCGTTAGCACACTTACACGTAGCCAGATCGGTTCCTTAAGGCATTTCCTCCTCTTTCCCCTCGCGTTCGACGTTCTCGCGCATTGAGCCTTTTATAATTAGCTGGTGAATATTCAACGACAATCTTTTCGTGCCGCGTATTTCCTACCTCTGCTCGATCGATTACGGCTCTCTTTTAAAGTTCCCGATATCGAGCAAATGTAATCAATTCTTTCGCCGCGGATTTCAATTTTAATATCATGGCAAGTTTCGCCGAGGAAAATTAATATATCGTACAAAAGTTAATTTACTGTGCACGTGAAATCATTCGTGACGAAGTTGCGAGAAATGATCATTACAAACAGCGTTGCTGTGAACATATTTGACAGTCTATTTAAGCGGATATTATTATTTGATGCCGCATGTCTATCGAATAATAATAACTTGAGTTGATTCTGGGGAGCACATTAGAATTCGTTAGAAAATTAGTATTTGGTGAAAAGCTAGATTTGTAGAAGTGATAAAACCATGTAGAAGTAGATTACTAAGAATAAAATGTTAGCGCACAGGCGTAATATTGCCCACCTATTTTCATAGTTTTCAATAAGTAATTATATGTAAATAGTATTTCAAGAATTGTAGTTTACATCTATGTAACATTGCCCCGTTTCTTGTTTTAAGTGAAATCATTGGTTTGACAAGCTTGACAAGAACATAAGACACACTGGCATCTAAATTAATACGGTATAATAAAATAAATGTCAACATTGCTTTACCATTTAATAATTAAATACGCACCGCAGTCTTATGTTTATTACGCTTTTATGAAATTAGTTAAACGTTGTGCAACTAATGATTGTTCTCATTGGAAAAGCAGCAAACAGGGCTGGTAATTAGCTTCGGTAGAGGCTCGCAAATGCAACAGCAACACTCTGAAAGTTCATTTCCCTCGTTGCGGTCGTAATCAAACTCGAAATTAACTTACCTCGATTCGAAATTATTTGTCAACTATTATAATTATCAACTATTAATATTATTTCCTTTGAATGAAAAAAGATCCCAATTACCAGGAAAACTGACACGGTCAGTGATCCAAATGAAGCTCGCAAGAAAACAGAAAACATAAAAGAGCCGCCGGAACTTTGTAAAGTTCGAAACGTTTCGTCGATGAAAGTCGAGCTCTCAAGGAACGTGTACCTTTAATTAAAGCACCTTGCTGCTCTAATATCCTTGCAAATAAATAGCTGCTTCAAGCACGCAGTAAAGTTTATCCCAACTGATTGAGACGCGTTCCCTCTGACTTGTTCTCGGCCATTACTTTTAATACCTTCCCTTTTCTTTTTTACCTTAGCTGGTCGAACTCGTGGAAACATTATAGCTATGGGAGAAGGCCAACACCGTTTTTAATTCCTATTATCGTTCCATCGTATCGTCGTTCGGATTTGGACTAGTACTCCGAGGATCTGACGAGAGAATGCCTATAGGGCTGATTGTACGGAGAGGGATAGTTCATTTCCTTTGTATCGTAGAGCCTGCAATTAAAAGGGATTCGTTAACTTCCCGTTCTGTAATGAAATTTTCAAGAGATCGCGCTCGAGGCGAGAACAAGCAATCGTATTAATGCAGACGATGCCTATGTCCTTTCGTTGCTCGGAAAGGGGACAATGTTCCTTCATACTTTATGCCTTCAACCTTCTTGGTCTTTCACCTGGCCTTCATGATTTTCGACCGATCTTACTGCTTTTTTACCTACTATTTTGTACAAGGGATCACTCATTCCTTGCCAAAAAATCATTCTTTCTGTGTTGATATGCGTGACATTATTTTAATATACAGAGTGGACAGGAAGAACGTTGGGTCCAAGAGCAATTAAGTCGGGCGTGACATGGACGAATAGCAATTTAATGGAGTCATCGTATTAGGAAACGATAGAATAAATGATCGTAATACCCGGTTAAGCGTCTCGTTTCTTATAGAATGCGCTAGCTTTAATCTGGTTCACCATCGCGTGATTAGGTTGCGCTGCCCTATACTCTGCACGTTGTACCAGCTTATCCTAAAATTGCTTCCTCGAACACGCACTGGAAAGTTAATACAGCTAGGCTTACTGATTTAATTAACGACAAAAGCGTTTCACAAAGGCGACAGGCGATGGCTTCTTTTCCCCAGGTTGTTTTTCAATAACGCGTCTTCGATGGTTTTGAATAATGTGGAGGCATAAGTTGTCAATTATGACGTCCACGATGCAAAATAGTCAAGCGAAAGGATGTAAATACAAGGTGAAAACTAAAGACGAAAGACGAAAGACTTGTTCTATTTTAGAAGAATATTTACAATAGCAATCTTCAGAGTTTGATATCTGTTCGAACAATAATGAATCAGTGATAGAGAGTGAAAAGCATTCCCGATTTCGTACTACAGGCAATGCAAGCGTTCAGAAATGAAAGTTGGGGACACGAAACGAATTTTATAAACGAACATCGATGTGCTTGAGTCCACGGTTAAAAAGTTTCATGTCAACTTGCCATAAAGGTGTCAACAAAAAGAAAAGCTGGCTGCATTTTTGCTGCACAGTTGCATTTCGCGCGGTAGAATTTAATTCGCAACGAAATGGTGGCGCAAATGCGTCGAAGAAAAGTTCTGCTCTTGTTCATGAAAAATACAGCATCCTCTTCGGAGCATAGGTTGGCGAAAGAGCTCTGCAAAAGGGAAGTAAACTTTTTAGGACACTAAATGTCCAGCTGAGTCCTTCAAGGACTTTATCGATCGAACTTTCTCGCATCTCTGGAGTCAAGTTTTCGAGTATCTCTCGACTGGGAAAGTTGAGGGATCAGTGAAGCGAGGTTTGGTAGAAAATGATGGATAGACATTCGTCATGGTTTGATTGGCTTGCTTGTTTCCCAAGTTTCAGTATCGGTTCGTCTGTAACGGTTCAACTATTTATATTAGAAACCAACTGGAAGATATTCTCTGAAACGTTGAGATTTCGATAGAAATTTTCGAGAGTACAATGTGGGTAACATTAATATTGATTTGACTAAATTGATGATTAAATTTCTTATCGTCAACTAAAGACTAGATTCGAAGCTATTATCAGCTGGAAGCCAATCAAAATTTTTGTAATTTACGACAGGGCGGCAGATTAGTTTTGCGATATAATTTCATTCGTAGTTTCCGAAATGTAGTACTGGCACCTTAACCGACTCGGTTAACTTTACTGTTTGGCTAACCGAATTGGTCTAGCGATTGTCTCGATTGCTTAACTAGTCGAACTATACGCAACAACAATTGACCGACTATGGTTAACCATTTTCACTATCTGGCTCCGACGCGACGGGTCAAGGTACAGCACGCAATTGACTTTTCTCCGCAGAATCAATATTACAAATCGAGCACGATTCTATGTAAACTGGTAATTGAGTTGCAAACGAGATTCGAGCCGAGAACAGAAATAACGTAATATTTAATCTTGGGTCATGTTCGAATTTGAACAGGAAATATTGGTATATTAATTTGGGTAGTGGTAACTTGTTTCTTGAAATACTTAAATATGTAGTAAATTACAAATAACTGCTACTAAATTGTATCATTTACGTTACTGTTAGTGTAGAACGTAATACGTTTCTACTGTGAAGAAAAAGTATATACTTTAATTATATACTTATATATATATACTTAAGTATATACTTTTGTCTAACAATATTCCAACAAAGAGTAATACCAGAACTAGCAAACCTATAGATAGTATCCTGTGTGCTTGCCACAATATTCGGGTATAAACTACAGGCATCGCGTCAAATCCTGCCAGAATATATCTCGAAGCAACCATTTTCTCATAACTTTGCATAAAAAAAGTTTCCCTCGCTTCACCTTGAGTTTGTTGTTGCTTTTATTCCTCTTAAAAACACACGAACAACAGTTTCTTCCTCGGCAAAGCTTTTTCCTTTCCTTCGCCATCATCATCACTCGCTGTTCTCATTTTCCTCTTGCATCTAGGTGCTCTATGGGACTCGGGGACGGCCGTACGCATTCATAATAATCAAAATTAAAACAGCACCATACCACCAGCGTTTTCCAACCCCTCAGTCACGCGCATCACTAGTGCACACCGCTTCTTTTTTCCTTCCCATGCCACGAAAGTTATTATCACCCGGGGTCTGCGTTATTTCCATAGCCATTGTTTATCCCGTGGAATCCGTGCGCAGAACATTCACACTGTTCTTCGTTCCTTTCATTATGATAACACCATTACAGTAACATCGACGTGGTAGAACTTGCATAGGGACGCCAGTCTGTATTCGCATCGTCCCGATCTTATTTCCCGTCGTCATCCACGGTTAGAAAACTTTTTGCTGAAATTAATCCATTCGACGATGTCCGCCGTTGAAAATCGTTAATGAAATTCTATCGATGTAGCCTTCCACCATGGAGAATTTAATAACACCCACCCGACTTCTTCTTCTTCTTTTCTGCGCGACGCGTAATTTTTCGTGAAGGGATCCGTTGGTAATTAAAGAATGTTCGTGATCCCTTATCCGTGGGATGAATGATGGACGCGGGCGAAACTTTGCGATTATTCTGGCCCTATTTTTGAACTATTTTTGCTTAAGAAGGCAGCGCTGTTTCGAAATTGTTGCTGATTTCTTGCATTATTCGGCATTGGAGAGAGGGTGGAATGCATAATATAAAGATCGATAGCTGTTGCTTTTAACGTTCCAATGGACGAGCTATCTTCTGCAGGAGGACGAATAAATAATCCTAGGATTGTGTTAAAGAAAAGTAAAATTTTACTTTCGAATAACGAGACTGCAGCGATTTGAAAGAAGTGAAATATATTTTTGATTTGTTTATTTTATAAAAAATATACATTACCAAGTACAAAATCTCATTGCAAAATATATGCCGTATGGCAACTAATTTCGAAGCGAATCGAACACTCTGTCGCTCATACGGCCTCTAAAAGGATTCAAGGGAACGTACCATACGTAAATCCATGCAACTTTCGCCTCGGCGAAAAATAAACCAGCCAAAACAAAAAACAACCTTTAAATTCGAGAATTTCCGTGCACCGTTTTGCTTCTAATTTTTCACGGAAATTCCAGCCACGTTCCCGAACCAACCGTTCCACGCGTTTCGAAACGATCAAACAAATCGAATCGTTCGCGGCACGGAAACGCGTCGGAACGCGCGATACAAATATTAATCGACAAAATTTGCTTTACTCGCGCTTCTACGCTCCGAACGATCACCAGTTTCAATAAATAAAAAACAAAAACACAAGTCGGATAGAGGAGGATATTTTGAAGTTTCCAGTTTTAAAAACACCGATAGCGAGCGATACGGATTTTTCGAACGAGCAGATTGTCGAAGCGAGCTCGCGTTTCTCAGTTTCTACACGTTTGCCAGGTGATCGAAAACGGATATCTTGGATCACAGATCTCTCAGGATTTCTCCCAGTGCGAAAGAAACGGAGGAGGGAATATAGAGCATGTCCTGATTGGACAAAGAGTCGATTTGGGGGAGATCCGATTGATTGGCACGGTTCGAGTCGTCCCGAGGTTTCTGTTTCTGATGATAGAAAGCTTTCTTTGGGTTTTAATCTGTTTGAAGGGTTCTGGTTTTTCAGATTCTGAGGGCATATGTAGTGCGAGGCGAGTAAGATATGTGGTAATGCGCAGCATTGATGGTCGGTTGAGTAGGTCGATAGTTTTCATTCTATACTATTATTATACAATACTGGATTGTACTGGATATATTACCTGGCTTATATAATTACTACGTTCAGAAGTATCAAAGAATAGTAGTGAAATTGCTACAAGTTATAGGTACCTGGCTTGCTCTAATTTCTCAAATAAAAAATAAAAGGACATCCATCCAGAATGGAATTGTCTTTTAAGAACGAATGATGTTTCTAATGATTTCTTTCTGCGTTAATCGTGTTTAATGATTTGCTTCGCAATGTCTACCAAAATATGGTTAATAATCACATTTATGACTTCGTAGGCTTCCCCTGTAACCGGGCATTGAACCATAAAATGTAAACGATGGTATATTAGGAAGGAAATATGTGCCACTTACCTATAATTTACTGCAATGTCATCATTAAGATACTAGAAATACTATATTTCTGTAAAAAAGAAAAGATGCTTCAGCTCTGCGTCAATATTTCATCATCATCTTACATGTGTTTCAAGCTCGCCTTGGGGGCTGATTCGTAATACATTTTTTCGCAAATTACACTCTGACAAATTGTATAAGAGAGGGGAAATTGTTGAGTCTGCCATCGAACTCTACTTATTGTCGTAATTCCAGTAATTTATGAACCCTACGCTACCCCTATAGGTTAACGACCAGAATGTCCTTTCCTACTGACATCCATCGCCGTTTCTTATCGTACTACATGCTTCCTGTATTCTTCCTGAAAAAAGGTCAAGGGGAATATTTTTCAAACATCAGAGAAATGTGTTGTTTTTAGAAAATAATTTCATCCATAGGTATAGTATATTAAAGCGATGAACGTACATTAACCTGGGGCTGTTTAAAGAAACAGGAGAGAGCACGATTTTTCTTCATCAAGACAAATAGTAATCAATTTGTTACAAACTTTCGAGCAACATTTTCTTTGTTCGACTCTTGGGTAAAATAAACGGCGAGCACATCGCGAAATAATTCAGGCGGTGCATTTTCAATATGGAACGATAGCAGGGAACTTCTGAAACGGATCGCTCCATCTTTTCAACGTTCCTCTCTAACATCAGACTCGGAAATCCGTTCACGCTTGAAACAACGTTTCGCTTCGCTCGAAATTGTCTAGGATAGAAGCTACGTAGCCAGCATCTTCGCGATTCATTGGAGTTGAAGCGAGGTAGCAATTTTTCACGGGGCCACTATTTTTAATAAACTTCACGGAAGAACACACCGTTCGATTTATGGGCGGTAAGTCGTTCCGGTCGTGTCAAAGATGATGAACCAGAATCGCTTGTATTTCATTTAACGCGACGATACGAATGATTACATGAGTTCTCTTGACAAGAAGACAGGGAAGATTTGTTTGTGAAAAAAATTAATGGAATGTCCGTAGATTTATAAGAATACAAATCACGCGGGGAAGTCGTTCTGGTATAAAAAATATTTATTTATTTATTTATTTATTAACGGCAAACGCCTTCTACAATGATAATAGTATACATATTATGATGTGAGAGAACATAATGTTGAATAATTTGTTGTAAAATTTTGTAAAATGAGACAATGCGCATTCGTAGGTATAAGTGGACCCCAGTTCTTTGGGTGTTTTCGTTCAGTTCTAAAGAGCATTTCATAGAGAGTGGACATTCCTTCAGAGCCGTTTTAAATACACGGATTAAGAAAAATATAATAGTTATTTTATTCAACATATCATATCCAATAAATACGATGATTATTTAACGTTTGTTTACAGTTGCAATCAATTTGTAGTTTCATAAAGGTGGCACAGTAAGCATTCCACGCGGCTGCGTGCACTGATCTCTACTACTTGATGCCTGCATGTTTGGCTGTATACATATTGGTCTGCGCTACTTAATCGTGCTACTTTAGCCACTTAACGACTATCTACATTTTCACGGATACTGTTCTTGGCGTTACTCGAGCACATTTTGGGCAGCATTTTTTCTTTATTTACTTTACTGGCACCTACTATTGGTATGTGTTTGGGAATAAGCCCAGTGTAGAATATTTATTGCAATCGCTGGTTCAGCAGCAATATTATGCAGCAATGCCTGCATGGATTTGTGACTTTGGTCTAAACTATAGTCGATCAATAGATCGATAGATCGAGATATTGACCGGAGGCAAAGGACCCTTTTGTTCTGCGAGCGGGCGACGCGGGCGATCCGCGAAAATGAATAGTTGCTTACGAACGTTGATCGAGAGCACGCGTGGTGTTGAGTTATGCGAATTTCGATACTTACGATCCTTATGTATGGTGTTTATAAATATCCGTAAAGGAATAAAGACTGCTACAAAACATAAACTCGAAGACTGAATTCTGTTATTTCAAGAACCTTTATTGGTACCTTAACCGTAACAGCTTTAACATAGATCGCCGCAGAAAACCAAGAAGAATAGAGCATGAATAGAACAGAATAACAGAAAGACCGCTCGACCGCGGCTTTTATGGTTTACGATGACTCATTGCTATTCACACCTATTTGTTTCGGTCTTTCCGTGTCCGCTAATCAGCGTGTGACTTTTGCGATTTATGACCATATTTGGTCAGGCCGAAATTCGTCAACTTTGTGTGCGTGAGTGACGCTGCTCGGAAGGTATTGGACTGCGGGTGGTCAGGCGGCCCTTTTTTATGTAAGGCGCCTACCTTTGCGTCAATAAATTTACCATTCGTTCTAATTCGTATTTGGCGGTTGTAATTTTGCCCCCCAATCTTTAACAGTATGCAAAGACTACAAATCGTGGAGAACGTAAAGTGGAAGCAGATTGGAAATACCAATGAAATAGCGACAGCTAAAAAAAAGAGCCACGCGCATGATCGCATAGCTGCAGGTAATAGTCATGAAGAATGAGAAATCGTGATCAACATATTCGCCGAAAACTGAAAATCAATAAAAGACCGTCGCGTCGATCGGAAATTTTCGCTGCCAAAGTACAAGATCTCCGTTAGATCATCCCCCCTCGATCGTAATAGACCATCGGAGACCTTTATCCTCGCCGAACCTCCTCATTATTCGTTCAATTTGCTGAGATCGTCGAAAAGAAAGAAAAAATTGCTCCTGTAGCCGAGCGCCGTGTTCAACGACGACAAATCAGCTAGATGAAAGAGCAGACGTCGCATGATCGCACAAAGTGGCAGGAACGGGGTAATTTGATCGATTGTCGTGATCCACGTCGTGCTCGAGAATTCTTCTTTGTTCCTGTCCTTCGCGGGGAATGGGATGCATTCGTCGATCGCGCGTCGAGAAAAAGGGACGGAATCGGGTGGATAAGCGCGGCGCATCATTAGGCGATTTCGTGAAACTTCTACCAGGGAGTGTTGTTATCTCGAAGCTGCCTGTGACAGACGATCCTCACGATAATAAATCTCGAACGGATGTTACGTCGATTGTTAGCGGGACAATCGCGATTGCCAGGGGTGTTTCTGCGTCGTTCTTAACGTTTCTTCACCGGCGGGTCGTTATCGTGGACGTTTATTTGGTAGCATTTGATATCGAGTAGATCGACCCAGAGTTTTCGATAGTCTGACGAAGCTCTGCAAGTGCGGCATTTAGGATCCGATGGGCTCGCAGACTGCTTCCCTTCGTCGTGGATTAGGGGATGGAATGATGGAAAGTTTGCTGACGCAAAGGGGTTCGCTAATACGTTTGTACTTTGACAGATAGGATCGCGAACGGATAAAGAGGGTACGTACATCAAATTCGATCCGTCGTTATTACTTGAAAGAAGAGATGCGCATATTAATTTCTGTTGCAATAATTATATTTCACTGTGCCTGCGAAATGTCCCGGGCAATTAATTAACAGAATCGGATGACATTGACGAAGCACGGAAAAGGTACGACAGTGTACAGAGGATTAATAGAATCGTTCTCGTTCGCGGTTGGCATCGTGGAAATTGAGAAATACCAAAGGGAACATTTATCGCTGGTTTGACGTTCAATCGCGACGAGCCATTTGTACGTATTTGCTGCACAATTCAGAGCGACTTAGTTAATTGGCTGCGTAGATCGCGGCCTAGATGCGTTTCCGTCGACGACCCGTTTCCCTTAGGAGCAATTAGACGGCGCTGCGCCGCCGCGGCGCCTGGATGTGACTGGAACCGCACGGGCTGCTGGACGGATCGATTGGTCAGGAGATAGGGGACGATCGATTTTCTTCGAACAATGGATCACTGACAGTCTCAGACTATACAATTTGTCATGCGCCCGTGCAAGCAACAAACTATTCCACAACTTTCGTGGGTCTTGTATACACATATGGACGTGCATCGTTGAAAATTATTTGCAAAGGTAAAAGATTTGTTAGGTGCTGAACGTGTTGCATCTTCGTGATTGCTCGAAAGTATCCACTCGTTCCTTATCACGCTTATCGCCCGAGGAACATTGTTGCGAGATAATTGGCAAAGATAGGGCGGGTAATTAGGATTTTCTGCCGTTCGCAAAGGTCAGTTGTTGTTAGGATTTATTCGTATACGGATGTAAGATCTGTATGGCTGTACGGCATTCAACTCTCGAATCGAAAATGATTATTCTAACGGTGATGGCGGTTGCGCTCTATGGCAAATTAATGTCGCGAGGGCTAGTTATATGTATAAGATGATGAGAGGCGATGTCACGTAATAAGTTAACGTATAATTTCAGTAATACTATACAAATGGTGAAATAGTGATGTCGATCTGTACAGTTTGATGATTGAGAAAGATGTGGTTTTCGGGTCTGCCATGTTTTATATAGACATGAATAAGGGGTGCGAAAAGGAGTGGGTGTTGGAGCTGGTTCATTGGTTGGTCCTTTTTTCTAATGTGGAATTAGGAAGTGGCGGGCAAAAAGGGTGAGAGATGTATTGGAAGGAAAGGTGAGGAATAGGAATAATACAGCAAGGTATGGTCAGCAAATGTGGAAATCGAAGATTTATGGTAGGTCTTGCCGTTTGCTATTTTAAGATGGTGGCAGTTGTCGGGCGGCAGCATGGTTAGTGGTTTAATACCTGAAGCTGTGGCCCGAATTTTCAATACATTTATCCTTGCACATTTGTCAAGCAGCTTCGGTTTCTTTGCACGATTTATGGGACCGTGCAAGGGCAAATTTTAATACTCGTTGGTTTTCTAATTATTTTTATAAAAATTATTCCTCATTACATATTTACAGAAGTTCAAACTGCAATAAAAAGTACAGTTTACTTAAAAATGTAAGTTCAATGTACCAAACTGTTATTATTGCACGAAATAGATTAGAATATCCCAATTCTTCTGTTTAAATGAAACGCGATACACGTATGAGAGACGAATGTTACGACTGTTCGACTTGTCCGTTGCGCTTCTAATTCGTTCGCGCGGGTTCATTGCGCGTCGTAATTGCTCCGCTAATTAATTACACCAACTTCGCAGCCTGCTCGGCCTGAATTTCCGTTTGTTCCATCGTACGCGCGACTGTCAATATATCTATAATGCATGGGTTAAATAATCAATGTCATTCCTGAAAATTCTACACATTTGTTCAACAGTTCCCTATATTTACTATTTTTGTTTCCCTTGTTTGCGCGTTGCAAAGTAACACGTACGCTATTTTTAATTACTTTCGTTTACTTTGAATCTTCCGTGTTACGGTTCGACGCGAGGCGATTACTTTTTATATGGCGAGAGATTTAGAATTTCTGCTTGCGTGAAAAATATGAAATTGAAAGAAATGGAAAGAGATAAGCAAAAAAAAACGATTCACTGTTTTTCGTTTGTTTCAGTTCTTTTTCTCATTCGGTGGTAGGGTAACAGGAAACGGATAGGTCTGCTGATTCCCGGTAAGTTCCACTTTTTGCCGTAGTAATTTTCAACAACGAGCGCGGCGAGTCAACTGGAGCACCGTTTTCGAATTCTCGTCTGGGTCCCTCGTTAATCGAGAATATTTTACGCGGCTATGGGAATCGTTTATTTCACCGTTTTCTCGTCAATAAACGGCAACCGTGTATCCTGTGGCGCGGTGCACAGGAGATTAAAGCGTGTTTCAAGCCGTCTTGATAGATTGCCCCTGAAACGTTGCGGATGCGATGCATACCTTCGAATCGTGTATCGTTTCTCTTTTGTCGTCGTTTCTCTTATCGTAGAATGCCCTTAGATAAAGCAGAATAAATTCTCTATGCAACGTAAAGCGAATATACCGGACACGTTTTCTATTTGCCTGCGCGTATGAAACACAAAGGTATGGTAACTGAAAGAAAGCAAAGGAAGGGGGACGGAAAAGAATAATTTTACTACGCGGGGAATATTGGACACAAAAGTAGAACTGTTTTGCTCTTGGTGCGGGGCGATGTTACTAGAGAGTATTTAATAAAGGGAAGAATTTGCGCGCGGAATAAATTGAATAGAGAGGAAGAAATATTCGGTTTGTCACTTATTGCTGGTTGGAATAGCGCTCCAAGGCGATAAGGGGAGAGAAATTGTTATTACACTTATGTTGCGATTAAATAATACGCGGGGGTGGAATAGAATGGGAAAGTCAGCTTAGCTGTTACTTAGACTTAATATTCGATAAAGACGGGTATCTTTATTATCGGGTAGAAATTGATATGTCGCAAAGTGGGCAGCAAGCAAAGAAGATTCGTTTCATTACGCGAAGAGTACTAGGTCTTCTACTTGTTATAGAATATTGCACAATAACGTTAGATACAGAATGCCGGGCTAAAAGATAATCCTAAATATAAAAAGAGGACAATTGGTTTCCCTTTTTATATAGGATGTTACAAATATCCATGGGAGAACGACATTGCGAGAAAAATCGTGTTCACGGAACAGTACCTTTTTAAGTCAACAATTCTTTCATATCAACTTGCTTCTGGAACAGAAGAATTTTCAAGGAAAGATGAATTTATGTTTGTCCTCCATTTGTTTCCCGCAATTGTTAGCGCGCCAATTCCTTCCCCGCGCAAAATCACAGCCGCGCGACGCGACGAAATGAAAAGCATTCGGCCCCTTTCGAGAAAGCGACGAAAAAGCATTTGCATTCCTGGGCCTGTGTTTAAACTATTCTGGTGCAAGCTGTGTTTGCATGGAAATTCCACGGACGGGCGAGGCTCACAAAGGCCGAGGGATCGAATTAAATATCGCTAACCGGGCGGCTGTTCAAAAGTGCGTTCGAAAGTTCGTTTTCCGATGGTTAAATGAAAATATTTCGGTAAAAGGTACCGCTGTTCTTTTCTTACCCTTTTCCTTCAACGCTGTTTCGCTGTCCATTTTATCACGAGCACTCTTTTGCTTCGAAGGCCCGTGTTTCGTAACGTATACATACCCCTCCCACCCCTAATATTGCCGATCAGAATTTGAAAGCCCAACACCAATTTTAGGGTAAAATTACCCAGCAATGTTTATTCACGTATTTATTCGTATTACACGCTGATGCTGCAATATTCTACGGATCGGATGGGCGCCCAAAAGGCGGGCTGTCAGACCCACGACGCACAGTGGTCCCAAATCCCGAGAACGTGGACAAAATTATTGTAGCGTGATTTGAACACTTAAGCTAATAGTGTAGTAGGTCGTTGAATTCGTATTAATGTCAGGTATCACATTCTACTGTCAAAAATATACAATAACAATTAAAAATTGAAGGTCATCTTTAATTTGTTATTAAAAAAAGATTTTGTACAATTTTTTATATTGATATTTGTAGAAGGCTGAATACTGATTAAGTTTTGTCTGAAACATTTTTTTGTTAAATCATTTTTATTACTCCATACCGAAGACCATTTTCTCAAATTACAAAGATAATTGAAAAATTGAAAAAACCAAATGGTTCATTGCAATTTTTGGAATAATTCGTAGTAATTAGGAGTCTTGGAGTGAATATGAATAGAGAGTGGGTACATCTCTTACCTAAATACGTTTATTACAAAAATTGAAAAACTATGTATAAAGTAAAACAAGGTACGGAAAATGGGGCCACAAGTAAACCTGCAAATTTCTGCTATTTTCTTGTATTGGATATCATTCTTGACATTCACCCTTACGAAAGCTATCTTATCTCGGTATGAAGTAACATGAACAACATAAATATTTTTCTAACGTTTTACCAAAGTATGAATAAAATTCACGATATATTTGAGAGAGAATTAAATCTGTAAATTTAATGCCTTTTTGTGTTGCCAAAGTGCAGGGTTCATAACTGTAAGATGCATTGCAAGAGAAAAATGTTTTAAAATAGAATCTTTAAGATACATAGTATGTCTGACGCACTAAACGTGCCATGAATTATAAGAGATTTAACACTAATCAAATTTCGTCAACTTTGGAGATCTCTATATTAGTAAGCAGCAACTATATTTTAAAATTTCAAACGCCATTTATTATATTGAAATATATACAATAAAGGTACCATATTAGCGCAAGTCTGGTTTATACTTGGAAAATTGTATTTCGGCCAGCTTTTCGGCAGAAAGTGCCACTGTGCGACGTAGTACGTTCAAGGGCCTGCTTTACGGCACTCCCAAATGTACATATACCGTTCCCGCCCGCATATCGGCCTCTCGGTGACATTCCCCAGACGGGCATACTAGGCGCTCCGATTCCTAGGATTTTCATACAAAAGATTCTCTCGCGGATGTCACGTCTCATCTCTAACTTCGATTTAAGTGTGAAACAGTTTCTCGATCTGAATGAAGAAGAAAGGTATTCGTCACACGGAATCTTCTTTTCGCTAATGCACCTTTCACCCAGTGAACGCTCGGCGAGGAGTAACAATGGAAAATAGGGGAACGCCGCGACGGGGTAATTCGCAGTTCGTTTATTTATAAAATTACCCTCGCGTGAGTTTACGACTGACCGGCGATAAAAAGACGAGAATAAAGCACCGTTGGGTTATCTCGGGGCAAAATTAAAAAATGCAACTTTTACATGCACCACCGATACGTGAGACGAATCTCGACCTTTGAATATCCGTCGTGGGCAACGTCGACGCTGCGGACCAGGCACGTTGTATGCAAATCTCGCGTAACGGGAACGACGAACTTTACAAAGGAGAGGACAGATTAAATATTGCGACAAAGCAACAAGTTCGTCGGAGCGAGGGGGAGCGTTCTGAAATATTAAACATCCGCGATCTTCGACAGGACAGATTGTTCAAACGCGCCGCCAACCCTTTGACACACCAGCTACGCTTTTCGGCTATGCAAATACCAAGAAGTTGTTCCAATGTACAATGCACACCGTTACGTATCGCAGTTTCTTAAAAGGCAGAATGTTTCGTTCGTTTGAACGTCCACCGAATTGAGTACCTGTTTGATACTCGAAGGAATTTATATTCGTTTCTCGAGGTGGTCGATAATTAAAATTTTGCGGGATTTGTTCACAGAAAACACTCTACAGAGCTATCCAAACGGAATGTTTTTTCGCATTGTCGTATTTTCTTTTAAACGCGTGCACATATTCTTCGACATTCGACGCGATGTATATATATTCTCGGGCCAACAATAACAAAATAGCAGCACCAAGCTCGTGCAAGCGAATCATAACCGAACTTTCCGAGCACCTTCAAACGCGGAAACCGCGTCGAATCTAGCCATGGTATAAATTGGAACATCCCGGGGAGAGGAATACGCTAGATTCAACCTGAACTTATTAGATCGCATTTCACCCGTGATAAAACTTAAAGGGCGTACGGGAAGTTCCGTCAACGAGAATGCCTCGCGTTATATAATATTCCCCGAGTGTACGCACGCGAAACCACTGTGGAACGCTGTCCCCATAAGCCCCATAAGACCCATATACCAGCCTCGAATCCCGAAGGTGTTCACTACTGTGTGCAGTGGCGTAAATGGTGCGAGGTATAACGCTTCCCTGGTGCTACGTGGCACAGACGGAGGCTGCTGAACCGAGAGATGGAGATAGTGAAATTTGTGTGGTATCGTCTTAGGAATTACTGTCGACAATGCAGAAAATATTAACTTCCCGTGGAGGGAGATGCGAATGCGCGAGTGGATGGTTGTTTGGTGAAAATTGATGCCGCGTGGAAGTTGGTAGGAAATTAATTCGGCCAGTTGTCGAGGTGTTTCCAACATTTTATTGAAGAATGTGCAGTGTTCGAGAGAGGGCAGGGGCGTTTGTGTGAGATTTGGCGGACGAATTTTTACGTCGCAAACGAATTTACGTATGTGGAATTGAAAATGCTGCGCGAATGTTTGGGATGATTTTGAAGCGTGAAAGAGATGTTTGAAGCCGAGCACTTGGATTCGGGTGAACGTGACCGACTGTCGCCAAGGAATGCCTGCAGCGTGCATCCTGAACGAGTGAGAGCAAATGAGGAATGGAATGAGAAAGAAACTAAAGGTGAAGGAATCTACAGCATCTGCAGGAATTGTCAGAGTCGTTTTATTCGGTGAGTACAGTTTGTTATTGTTAGAGTTTTCGCGCGTCGACGCAGTTTGTTAATAAGCAAGTAATATTTAAATGAAACTGTTCCTTTGCAATAAATAATGTCACCGTATAGAGTAGTGTGACGCTGCTAGCAAGTTTGAAAGCAGTAAAGTTTCGCTGGCTCGGGGCTCTTTTTATGCGAGAGAATATTTGCAGCGTTTCCAAGGCGGTGTTGCAGTTAAATATGTCAAAGATACGTATTAATTATTTCAGCTCACGGGAAAACGTTTCAATAAGTTTTACATATTTCTGAGACTCTTAGGCAGCTTGTAAACGAGGCTCAAATATGACCAAGCCGCATTTTCAAAGAAAAGATTAAGCTTGAAAATCGCACGCCAGATTTCGGGTCAACTGGAAACTATATGTTCCCCGAAAATCAAAGTTCGAAAGCGATTGATTCGTTCAAAGTATATCGTGTCTGCCGGTTTGCGAAACTTGGCGCCGAGAAAATCGCATTTCAAGTTTGCCATGAAAATATTTCGTCGCAAGTTTTATTCGAAAGCTTATGCAATAACGTTTTCAATTTTACGCGTTTCACCGTATTTTTCTGGAAGCGTATACGGTAGACCGAAAGGTGACAAGAATCTCAAGATATTATTCAGCTTGCTTGATCCTCTAAATCATTACCTTATTTTAAGCGTAACGGCAAATAATGACGCACGTGAATCTCGTTGTTGTAGCATTCGTGGAGGACCGCGGATGAAGGTGGGACAGGAGTTTGAGTTTTGATGGTACTTTGCATTGGGAGGATGTGCGCGAAATTTATGGCGGTTTAGCATTTTCCCATAAGTTACGGGATGCTCCCTTGGTAAGGATATTTGGATTTATTGTTGCGAAGAGGATTTCGAGGTAGACAGTGTTTTAAATAGACTGCATTCCGTTTGGTCCTTGGAGTTCTTTTCTGAATATCTGATAAAGGATAGCAGGAGGGAAACGGAAGGCCTCATATTCCGTGAACACCATTTTCAACGTCCTTTGAGGGGTGCAAGGATTTTTGTTTGCAACGAACAAGGATGAATAAAATATGCAATTCTGGGGGAATCCGTTTAATAATGTTTCATCGAAGTCGAGAACAATATTCGTCTCTAGAAGAATTTTGTATTTAATACTTCGTTCCTGCTTCAAATTGAACAGAACTGACGAGATAAATGGTAACGTAAGTTATTCAGTTTATTTTTCATTCAAATTGCCAGCACTCGGATACGTTGGAATCGATGTGACCACGATTTCGAAAGAAGTTTCAAAAATCATATTAGAACAAAAAAGAAAGGAACGGAACAGGGAAAGTGGTGGAAAAGATCTCGCAGCAAGGCCTTTCACGCTGCACAAACACCTCGTCTGGCTTTACTTTCTTTAAACCACCACCATCGAGCCATTTAATTACCGTTTCGTCGACGTTTTACTTTCGCACCGAATTCGAGGGGAACTTGAATCTCTGTTAACGAGAGAAGAGTTTCTACCGAATCGTAAACCTGGGACTATGCTTCGATGTTGCAGTTTACGCTGCCAGGACCACGGCTAACGGGGTGTGATTGTGTAGAAAGGACATACGGGGTGTAACTGCGGACTACTCGGGGTAAAGGAACGAAAGAGTACCGCGACGGAAAAGTTTTCAAGTAGTTTCAGTCGAGTTTCGCAATCGATACTGCTCCTAGGAACCGGGCGAAGACGTGTCCTCGCCCTTCATTGCCCCTATCAACGAAAATATAATTCTGTCTACAAATGTTTATCGACGTGCCGTCTCGTCGTTTCGACAAATACAGTCGCTAGTTTCCACTCGCTGCACGGGGAAACTGATGACACGAACTTTAACGTGCTTCGTCTGTTGTCTTTGTACGACAGTTTCGCCACGCTCTCGCTGTGAAAAGGTACGATAGCAGCATAGATACCTGGGGAAAATTCGAGACAGGGCGTCGCTAATTCGTTCGTTTCTTGAATAGATTTTT
Organism: Nomada fabriciana; assembly: GCA_907165295.1. Classification (NCBI taxonomy): domain Eukaryota; kingdom Metazoa; phylum Arthropoda; class Insecta; order Hymenoptera; family Apidae; genus Nomada; species Nomada fabriciana. Next base: position 9,568,923 of record OU015690.1, on the reverse strand, counting down.
TTACGTACTTATGTAGACATTACTTACAAGGAAGGTTAGGCAACCCGAAGATTCAGAAACGTATGAAACTCTGTATACAAGTGAAGTACGTCATCCGTAATACAACCCTACTTTCTGTTTGTGCCATAATTCGGCCTTAAGGGGTGAAATCAGCCCCTGAAAAAAAATCAGAATGCTCTTCTTCGTGAAATATCTCAAGAACGTTGACCGATATTTAAAAAAAGTATAAAAAAAACTTGCATCGCTTCATTGCCTCTACAAAACTGCGTAAAAATTATTTTTGAAATATCCACGGAAAAAAGAAATGAAAAAAATCAAGGCTTTTTCAAAACATTTGTTTACGCAGTTGTTTGTTTACACTTTAATGCTGCAAGTTTTTTTTATACTTTTCTTAAATATCTCTTAGCGTTCTCGAGATATTTCATAAAAAGAACTTTCCTTTACCTTTACCTTTACCTTTATGTCAGGTTTCATACGTTTTTGAATGTTGGGATTGTCTAATCCTCCTTGTTAGACATTTTGTTTGTCCATACACAATTCTAGAAAGTTGTCGTTCGCAAGTGAATTGAATAGAAAATATCTGTAACTCCCAAGTTATCGTAGAATGGACGAAGAAAAATTGTAGGGTAGGAAATGAAGTAGAAGTTAACAAATATAGATATATGAAGCTTCAGTTGTATCATCATATTATCAGATACTGCTTGACTTCCAGCTATTGTTCCATTAATTTCGTTCGCAGTCTATATATGCTACTACAATTCACAATCGGTTCATTGTATCCTCGTCAGTTACCTTCGGTCTTTAAATTTATCTAACATAAAAGCCATTCTCTTGCTTTATGTGAATCGATTTACAATTCCTCACGAATGTCGGGTATTCTCCGTATCACTCAATGTCACAATTTATGACACTAGTTACTAATATTAGCAAATAACACAACCGTTCGAGTGTTCCAATAGTTTCCTAAATTCGAGCACAATTTCCTCGTGTTCGCGTTAGCTTTTTCTCCATGTTGTTCGAGAGTAGGTATAGCGATGAAGCGCATGATACACGAGGGCCCCGTTTTATGCTTCTTCGACGAATTTCCAACCCTGATAGAATTGCACATGCCCCGAACAGGCTGCAGACGCGGTCGTACACGTATTCGACAAACCATTCGGCAAACAGGAGGCCCAGGTTGAATAGCAAATTGCAGGAGAGTGTACACGAGACGACGCTTCACACAGGGGCCTGTCTCTCGTAATAATACCTCCGCATTGAAACGTGACTGTTTCAATACGAAAAACAGATTCGCCTCGCGTGTTCTACCGAGGTATGCATCGTTCGGAGACAAACGCACACGGGCTTAGGGAACAGATGGAGGTGTAATAGCAGGCAATTTGTACATTTAATTAAGGCAACTGGTTCGGCGCAGGGGAAAGCGCGAATCAGAGATCTATTGTTCTAATATTAGTTTCGAGGAGCGCTGCTCGCTATTCTAAAGTCTCCTTGGCAGATAAATCACAACGAGGTTATCCGAATGGATGAGAAAATTGCGCCCTGATGAATTATTTTCAACTCTCTATTTTAGCAGTATACATTTCAGTTAAAACAATATGCTAAACGCAGCAATTCATTTATTTGCCCACAAAACTGTCATAATTGATAGACAAAAACCCTAAAAAGCCTCGCTGGACGAAAATTGCAAAGTCCAACCAACAGTCATCATACACCTCCATTTATATTTTACGTTTATATTTATATCATGGAACTACACTTTCTATATTTTTGCACGCCTGCTCATGCAACTTATATACCACTGTTTATAAGAAGAAGAAAAACACCGTCCTCCCGTGAGCGAACAAAATCACTGCCTCCGCCCTTTCACGTATTCGTTGAAACAAAGCAACGAACACACTCTGCATCACGATTAACCGACCACCAGTAACAAAAACGCCAGCCTTCATCCCCCGCAAAGAGGAATGAAACGAGAACAAGGGTTCACGCTAAAGAAGCACGTTTAGCGGTCGGTATTAAACTATGAAACACCTCGGTGCCTCTGTGGCGGTTCGCGCATGGACGAGAGGGATTCACTTGGAATGGATAAAATCCCTAATAAAATCCTCGCTCGCAGCGTCCAAAGCATCCATACATGCATGAAAGTGGCGAGACGCGTTCACGCCTCCTAGAATTGCTCGCAAGCTGCGAATCCGAAATGAGTCCGCGAACCTCCAGGGGATAAACGTTTTCCTTCCTTTCGTTTGCTTGAAAATACGCCCGGGTACAGATACTATAATATGTAGACACGGGCTTCGATTCGCGAATCTCTTTTCAACCGCCATGGATGCAAAAGATTTTGTTGGGTAATCTGTGTTGGTAACACGCTGTCGAGAGTTCATTTCAAAGCACGGGATACAAAACTAATATGGACGCACCCATTTATGGGTGGAATTGTACCGGTGAGTGGCAAAGATGGGATTTCGTGAGGGTTTTAGGTGGGATCTTGAGTTCTGGGGGGAGAAAGGAATTTTTTAGCGAAGCTGGTTAGATTTGTGAGTCTGATTTGTTGGAAAGTCTGTATTTTGCATCGCCCGATCACGTAGGCTGGGATGGATACTTGCGATTGGCGATTTACACGTTTTGTGGACACCGTGCGACGTATGTAGAGTGTAGAGTGCCTTTGCATGTATACTTGGGTAGAGAATAGCGGATTGAGGGTGACTGCAGTGTTGCTGATTAAGTCAAAAGTATATGAAAACATTACTTTGAAGTTGATAACCATGCTACGTATTTGAAGAAACGGAAAGAAATCCCAAGAACGATATTTTTCAAGCTGAGCACGAGTAAACTAACTTAATATACGATATATACACGGAACCACTAAATCTCAAAATTTTCAAGATATACATTTTACGTCGGTGAATGCACTCTTGAAAACTTTATCCCAGTAGACGCTCGAATTAGTTCTCCATTCATGTTCGTTTCACGGCAACAAACTATTTTTTCTGAAAAATAGCAAAAGAACAGGAAGGAAATCTAAACTATCCTTACGCCCCGCTCCTTCAATCATTTCCACGGGTGTTCAATCAGCAAATTCTATTTTAATATCAAAAGATCTCAACCGAAATCATCCCGACGAGAACAACATTCCCCTACTCTGTGAAAGTTACACGATGTTTGCCGTGTACAGAGCCCAGGTAATTGTGCGTTTCAGACTGCCCGAAACCCGTTCACTGTTTCCTGAAAGCCGGACACGACGTGCTGCCTCGTGCCGTGAGAAAACGATGAATTTTGACACTGTTATCAGCGTAACGCGCAGCCCGGCCCGTATAACCTGTTACTGTTACAAGCTGTTTCCTAGGGAACTGTTACATACAACGACGGTCCACACGGGTTTTGCTTACTTTAACGGCGATCGAAGATCATTCACGCGAGATGACGTATAGCTTCTTGTAGGGGTGCAATGTAGGTCACGTTTTATATAATGCACTTACACTTGGCTGCAGGGCGCAGAAAAACATTGGTCATCGCGTTGAAAAGGAACAAAAAGCATCGGAGCGACCGCGACGGTCCGACGGAAGAACCATGTTAGATGTAACAAATAAAATGGAAATTAAAATCTTACTGCACCATTAACTCCATGGTGAAACTTAAATAATTTGTACCGTTATTTCTTGACTACTTTATTACTATTATTTAGTAATCGATTACTATACTATTACTAGTACGCCAGCAGAATAGAGGCGGGCTCTCTGCCTTCGAGGACCCTTAAAACTTAAGGCGAATCGTCGCCAACACATTCCAGCTTTATTCGATTCAGTAAAATCGTATGCACATTATCGTCGCCTGAAAAGAAACGATACACTCGAACACCTGTATACTCACGATTGCAAATATTTCACCCCTTCGAGTTAACTCTACGTTTTCACTTTTTCCTTTATTCGGACAGAATCATTATCACGGCTAACAGTCGACGGGGGTGTATTCCCCCCCCCCCCTCCTTTTTCGAGCATTGCTTGTTTGAATAGCAGGCGATCGTTTTTAATGTAAAAGGGCTCGCTAATCTGTGCCCAGGATGAATGTGTATTTGATCGATCGCCGATAGGGGCACTCTTTGCTATTCTGTTTCGTTCGACGGGAATCAATGTTGGACGCAGAATCCTTTGCTATCATTAACTTGTAAAGCACCCCAATACGTGCTTCGTTACCCTTTGTGTAGCTCGTACACTTTGAACCTTTTCGAAACTCCCGAGCTCGTCACGTTGAATTTATTCAACAAGTGCGAAAAATATATGTATATATGTATATACATTTCGTTTTACACAGCTGCACTTTGTCACGTTAATTTGCTCTTTTGCTGAACGGTTTGAAATGTTCATTTCACGGAAAATATTTACAGCGATGCTAAAAGTTTTAGTAATGTTTACTTCGCGAGATAACCTGACTTAGTTATCTGTTTCCCATTTGGGGAAACGCGGTCCTAAACTGCTCAAATAACGTTGTTTAAGAAGAACACTGCGCTATCGGAAATTATCATCGTTCGTGGCTGACCACATTGTTCGCAAGTAGGAAGCCTCCGAATCGATTAAAGTTCGCGAAAGTAAGATGGCTGAAGCTGGACCGCTTTGAAGCGCAGCTTTACTTTGCAACTTCTGCCATTTTTATATCTCAATTACAAATCCCTGGCCGTTCGAAGATTTCAACTGTCGTATAAACATTTATGACGCGATTCGACCTGGCGGAACGATAGTGAGAGCGAATTTATGTCGGAATTTGCTTCAAGAAAATTGCTGCACGGTTGGAAGGATTATCGCGCGGCAGCTTTTTCTTACGAGAGTTTTCACGATCGATTTGTAGCAATTTCAAGATGACTGACAATTTTTGTACATAGTAACTAGATTGTTTGAAATTAAACTGTTACTCTCTTTTCTACGTATCTTCAACCTACAGTGGGAAACGCATGGCAAATTAATAATTAACAAATAACAAAGAATAATTAACAGTAGACGTATGTTCGCTACAGAATCGTCTGCACCGAAATTTTAATAACGTGTTCTTACGATGATTGTGATGAAATATCGTATAAATATATTCGATGAATTTTCCTTTGACCGGGGCACAAGGAACTAGCAATTTAATTAATTTCCTCTTGAATAATAACGATATGCTTGAAAATAATTTCGCTGCGAAACCCTCCTAGTTGAAGTCTCAATTTTACATTACAAAAGACTCTTTGGTCCAAAATAATGGATAGATTTTATAGTAAACGCCCCATAACAATAATTCTTCGCGTGCTCTAATCCAACAATAGGATATACAAAACAAGGGATTTTATTTCGAAGCACTTGCTCATCATTCGACATATACAGAGTGGAATGCAATAGCAAATAGACTTCAAGAATCAAAGCGAAACTTTTCTAGATTTGTCGAAAATTGTAATGAAAGCAAACATTTTTCGACAATGAATTAATATCACATGCATGCATCGCAATTCGCAGTGTCGTCAAATCTATTGCTCCATATTTCTTCTTCCATCGTAACAAAGCTGGAGGACTTAGCGAAGACCATTGAGTTCGTTTCATAGATGGGGTCAACAAATAAATCTTTTAAGAAGAAACTACATTGCGTTTTTGTTTGGCCCAAAAAGCCGTGGAACTGCGAACAAGTGTCGGGGAGGGTTCACCTTTCTTCTGTACAATAATCCTGTGAAATGCCCGGCTAAAGAAGTTGACAAGGCGGAATGATCCTAGAACTACACGCCCGTCACAGTTACAGCTCTTAATTTTTCATTTCTCCCTCGTGAATAAAATTAAATTGTGCCCCCATTGCTTGCTGTTTTGGCAACAATCTTCGGTTTTCGTTTCCACTTTGTTGAACGCGAGTAACGAGGGGGCGTCATAAAATGTAATTTAGATTATTCGTAAGAGAAGTTCTAATGCACTATTATTTATGGGTCACTTGAAGAGGATTTTTTAATTTTTTATTTCATTCACGAGATTAAATTCCAGTTTCGCTTCGCGTTCAAATCGATAGTTTCGAGGAATTATGATACAATCAGCGACGTCAATGGAGGGCGATTAAAAATACCATGCAATTTGCATAATCCCCTTGAAGGTTAAGATACTTACAATTACTCTCAGATACCCCCACGATCTTGACTGACAAGTTTGCATTCCTAAATGCCGAAGCTTTAGTTAAACACCAAGTTTGAAATACCATTTGAGTTTCGGTTCCAATAGTGGAGCAAGAACATCTCGCACCCTCCTTTCCTCGATATAAGAAACAGAACCACCGTAGCAAGCATAAAAATCATAAAAATCGAAAAAACCGTGGAAATCAAGAAGCATAAGATAGACCATAAATGAGGAACAATAAGGGAGTCCAAGATACTCTTCCTTTTTGGCTGCGTCCGGACACCGAGCCACCTGAACTTTTTCCAATGCGCGTTCCGCTAGAGTACCCAGGGTATCGGCCAAATAACGCGACCCAACCCCCTACCCTGCCCTACCACTGGACGACCATTAATTCGCAGGGAGAAGCTACTTCGAACTCGTTCGAGGAGAACTTCTCGTATTTTCCGATACTGACCCTCTTGTAGCCGCATCTCCACCCTCTCGTTTCAAGCTTTCTCTCTCTCTCTCTCTCTCTCTCTCTCTCTCTCTCTCACTCTATTACTCTGCCGCTCGAGTCGGAATTCGTCGGGTCCAGTGTCCACCCTCTCAGTTCGAGCGTCGATTCATGTCGCTGTAGACTGTAGACGATCGAAAGGAATACTCTGACCGCTATGAATATGCAGGGAAATCGAGGAATATCGCAGCGACACAGGGATTTCCCTCAAAGACCGCTTTAAATCACTAGTTCCGGGACGATACGAAGGGATATAGCAGACGTAATGTCGTAGTAGGGTTTCATTTATTATTATCATTATAGTGACTAGCTATACCGCAATTTGGTTTCACAGTTGGAAACATTTTAAACAGTTTATTATAAGGAATACATTGACAAGTCGTGTAAAAAATTCAGATGACATTTATAAGATATGAGATTTCGAGTACGTGACTCGAAAGCTACACGAGTGTATTAAAAAGCTCCCGCGCAATTATCACTATCGTAATATAACAATTAATCGTCTGCTATGCTAAACGTACATTTATTATGCGTATCAATTTTCTTCAAAACAGAAACAAACTTTCCTCTTAGCTGTTCTTTCGTTTCTGTCTCGTAGTGTGCTTGGTTAAACAATCTCGATTCGACCAGGCATGAAATTGCGTTTCAGTCATGTCGATTCGGTTATAAAAATACGAATCATGCTACAGAGATCCTGATGCATAGAAGTTAGCAGGCGTCTTTGACGAACAAGAATTTCCTCAGGGATGTTCCCTCTTCTCTATTCCCGAAGCTGTCTTTCTGTTCAGATAAATACACAGGCCGAACCGTTTCCCTTTTTCGCTCCCTCGGTGCTGTTTGTTGAAAGGTGAAACGAGATGTAGAAACTGGCTGAGTAACCTCGTTACCGTGAATCACTCGCGAATATACGATCCTTTCTTACGGTTCGCGTTGCTTAAAGGCGTCACTAGCCCCAACGATTTCGCCAAGTCGATTGTATGGCGAATAAAGTGTCGTTTGTTCGCTGAAAAAGGCGGCTGATTATTTAACGTATTCTGTTCCAGTGATCGGCAAGTGGTAATTAGATCTTTATAAAATGGTTAAACAGATCATCAGTGTACTTACAAACACTTTGTCAAACAGAGAAATGCAGTACCTAAAGCGAAGTAGAAATTAGAGTTAAACGTTATTCATCGAGAAATGTGGCATTATTTGCCCCGCTTATAAACACCGGGCTGATGAAAGGGTGAAGTGTTCGCCACCTGGCCAAGGTGTATTAATATAACGTTTATAAAGTTTTAATAAGTAATTGCCCTTAACTCGTGTATTTATAGACAGCGCATTCAGGGTTCGCGATCGCCGGGAGGCAAAATTGCTTTCAGATTATTTAAATTCCAATTTTTTCAAAGAACTTTGAATAGTTACGAAGATAGTACATTACGCTTTCAGAACGTCATCTTGCTGGTTTGAAAGCTCTTTCTAACACGTTGAACGTGATGTAAAATTTAAGACTTTGGGTAGAACAGTTAAACTGGGTCGGAAAGTTCCATTGCAATACTTAATTACAGCAAACTGGCAATTACACCAACTTCGCCCCACTTTTATCTTCTTTCCCTTTTATTTTACTTTTACGCCGAGTCAAAGGACAGTTCCGCCCAGTTAATGAAAGCGTTATACGTGAGCTAGTATTAAATTATGCATCCTCGAAATATTTGCAGCAGAGTAACGCTAAATCGAAATGTCTTGTGCCAACCATTTGTGCAGAAAATAAAACATCACAATAAGCGTGGAAAACTTATACATTCTCCACAAATTCCCCGCTTCTATGCGGAAACAAGACTTTTGCTCTGTACAATTGCAGTGGGTCGCCGAGCGTGGCGCTCTGAAATAAATCAAGGTAAATGGCAGAGCGTTCCCGCTGGTTAAATTTTCTACGTGGAAGTGCTATAAAGATCATAGGTATACAATTGGTCAACGTTTTACCGATAATTAATGTACGTGTCAGGTTACGTTGATATAGAAGAAGAAGCAGTGCCCGAACAAACACCAGCTAATTTCACCCTCGGTACACTCTCCTAGACCGATTACCATTTCTTCGTGCATGAACACTCGATTACTCGAGTGTCTGAAATAAAGTCAGCCAGCGTACGATACTCGACATCGAACGTCAAAGATATTTTTCGCGCTCCACGCTCCCTGTCCCGTGGACCATGTGCAGACCCTCTTATGCTTTCCGTTTTCATTTTCTCGAACCGGAATCTGCCCTTTTCAGCCGTTCCGGGAGACGTCGCTTCCGGTATACAGCGCATGCAAAGTGGTTTAAGATATAGAACAGATACGCGTTCCCTGCCTCCCCTGCTTCCCTCTTTTTTCTATCGGCTTCTGATCGTTCGGGCCTGAAATCGGGACACGATACGGGCTCATGAACCATTTGCCCAGGTATCGATGCTGCCCTCCCTTAGTTCACCCTCACGAGTGTGCGACGATACCTTGAGCGACCGGTATTTGGCAGAATTTCAACCGTCTTCTCTGCCCCTGCGAGTAGGTACACGAATTTGTAGGAGCTGGCTGAATAAGCAGGCGCATAATATGGAAATATCTGGATAGGGTATCGACTTCGCTGTTTGTAAAGAATGGACGAAAGGAAGGTTGAAATAGCTATTTAGTCCGGGGGTGTTTTATGAGCGCAATAAAAATGTGGCTGGGTCTTTGACGAGAGGTTTGTGCCATTGACGTTGCGGTTCTGCGATATAGTAAATGGAATGGGCATTTACGTAAATTTTTATTCAGTAATTTGACATTATAGGAACGGTTTAAGTAGCAGGCAACAGCGAAAGAATTCAGATATTATTAGGGAGAAATATCAAATCCGGCGATATTGCCGGAAGTTATATTTGACCATAAGGAAATCACAAATACGGATTGAAAAGTAATATCGAATATCTCTTTATGTTCAAATATTCATATAATTTTGCAAGAAATATTCATTCCTGGACATTATAAATATTTTCGTATTTGTAGGGACGTCAGAATCTCTATTACAGATATTCGAAGAGTTTAGTCGAATCAGTTAGCCAATCATCATCTGCATCATTGAACAAGAGTGTCCCGTTAATGCAGACCGGTGTTCATAATCGGCTGATTTTCCGGTCAGCCGACTCATGCCTTCGCGCGTGGAAAACGAGGAGGAAACTCGATTTCGAGCGGTTTGCGCGCAACCGGCGCGGCGATACGATGAGCTAGGCAAACGCAATCTGTTTTCGTTTGTGCGTTTGATACGATGCGACAGCAATCAACGGTGCACTGAAACTCATCGCCTCTGGAAAAATAATGTAATTTCTCGCCGATGCGAGGATTGTGATTAATGAGTCACGAGCTTGCACGCGAAACGCTGAACGCCGCGGGCGATAGCCAGGGATCGAACCCCGTTTTCGTTGTGACGAGAATTTTGGGCGAAATTTACAATGATCTGACAAGTTTAGGACTTTCGTGCAAATTGAAACTCTCCACCCTGATGGTACATGGAGATTTCCCTTTTTTTTTATAATCTATTATGGCGTTCCGGACGGTACACTGCACTGCAATCAAATTAGTCTGCAACTGCGAGACTTTGCCTCTGAGATTACGATGTATTTTGTCCGCTTTCAATTGGGGACAATTTATCGTTGCAATAATTATTCGTACATTCTTCTCAATGTTTCTGTAGACAATTGAATGATTCGGGTGGGAAGTAAACGTCGACTTACTTTGAATAATGTATTCCTTAGGAATCACTCAGACTTTAACTGTATGTACCTGTTTAAGAAAAGAATTGGACACACTGTACGTATCTGTTGAGAGAATTTCTAGTACCTACATAGACGACGTGTGAAGGAATCTCGCGTGTAAATCTCCTTTTTCTATCCCGACGTTGCCTTTTCGCTCGTGTATTTTTATTTTCTGCTCCATTTTGGCCGACTGCGTTGCTCCTCGTCTTTTCGTTTTCGCGCACGTACGCTTCGCTATGTGAAGCCCCGTGCCGCGTCCTTTCCACGGGAGAAGAGCCGAGATAAGAAGGCTGATAAGAGGCTTTCTTTAATGAACACCTCGCAGCTCACGAAAATCGCTCGCGACGAAAGTTTAGACAAAATATGTTTTATTTATGCGGCTAGATTAAAGCAGGACACCATTTATTGGCTGGATTCTTTTCGCGGATTAATTGTATTTCATCACTTAAGACAGGCAAAAATTGTCTTTTCTGTGAAATGAATTTTTATAATTTACTTATTGTAATCCTTGCCTTTCAGCTTAGGATGATTTCCATATTTGTACATTTTCTTACATCTACGCTAAACCTCATTTATTAGATTATACCTTCTCCCATTCTTATTGCCCTCCTTCTTTGGTTTCGTTCATCTCTTCCGCCTCATTCCTCCTTTCTCTCTCAAATTCAATCTTCCTCATTCCTTCTATCCCCTCACCTGTTTTGCTTAGCAATTCCTCCAGTCCCATTTGTCCTCTCCTTGCTTCGCACTTTCCTATTATGTGTGCCAACGTTTCCTCTTCCTTTTTGCAGATCCTGTACACTCTGGCTTCCTTCTCTTTCCAATATTGTTTCCCTTTGGTTTCGTTTCCACATCTAAACCTCGCTATCAGGCACCTTTCTTTTCTTTCCATTTTTCCCTTTAGGTATCCCGGCTTTTCCTTTGTGACTATTCTCTTATGTCTATACTTCGTTATATCTCGATTTCTCGGCTTCTTCGATTTTTTCCCTAATTCTTTCCATTAGCCCCTCCATCTTGTCTCCTTCTTCTTCCCTTACTTTTTCCATCGTCTCTCTATCCATTCCTAGTTCCCTTCTCACCTTCTCTCTGCTTTCCTCCCATATATTTGTTCTTCTCTCCTTCTCCCTCTTCTCTATTTCTCTTATGCATTCTACTATTAGTCTTTTATTCGATCTCCTTGTGTTTTCTTCATATTTTATGGTACTTCCAATGTGCCTTTATCCCATTTCCACCGCCTTTGTCTCCTCTCTAGCTATGTAGTTTGCTGTACCCACGTCCAACCCTAGTATCCGAAAAGAATTTTTACGAGTTGCACGATAAATATTTGTCGTTTAGAGCACTATCGGCCAAGATACTGTTTTAATAGTGTGTCGCTTGGTGTGTTCCAGGTCAAAATCAAAAATTATGAAGTGGCTGTGGATTATCGTCTTAATAGCTGTGGCACTGCCAGCGGCTGTACCACGGAAGATACATCGCAGCAAACCGAGTAAGTAACATTTATTTCAATCCTTTCGATTTCCTGTTCCGTTCGAGAAAATGCAGTGGAAAATTCTGAAAACTGAGAATACATTCTTGTGTGTGACGCATTCTATTGAATGTGAATGTGTGAAACAATTTAGTTTAGATATGCAACGGGTAATAGGTTTGGAACCTGTGCCAAGTAATTAGTAGATCAAGTAGTCTCTTTACGTGAATCCTGTTATGTGTAAATCAATTTGATTTGAATCAGATATTGGCGAAGAATTCGTAGCTTTAATGAGACGAATGCGAATCGTGATCATTAAACGTTTCCATAACGCAGACACGTGAAAAGAAATTAAAAAGCTGAATATATTTTTCTAAATTATTAAAATATTCAAGCATATAGAGATCCCAAGGAAAAATGAAAACTCTGCGAACTCGTCCGATTTGTTTATGGGTTTCTGGAGAACTATACGAAGGGAGAAGAAGTTTCCCGTTGCACCAGTATTCATTATGCACACCTGTTACGGTACCTCTAAACTTCATAGTCCCTAATTTGGGGGCCAGGGAAAAAGCACCGATATAAAGTTGGCATAAACAATGCTCCTGGAAGCTGTGCAGTGCACACCGGTTACTCTGCGAATTCCATAATCTGCGAGACAAATTTATGCGCAGAAAGGAGTGCACAGGGATATGAAAGGCATCGCAAAATTTTCTTACAGCGTTCGCTGCAAGACGGAGCCTGATTTTCGTAAAGGCAGGCAGGCAAACAACAGCGAAGTAAATAGAAAAAAAGTCGTTTCAACCTTACTACCGTGCAAATGAGTTAAATTTAATTAGTGAAACTTTTCACAAATAAAGAAAAAAGTACTCGACAATTATAACGATCACAGTTACAGCGTACAAAGGGGTGAATCAAGTCAGGGTAAAGGAATGAATTTTACTGTCAAACAGAAGCCCAGTGATCTTCTGGAACAAAATACAATGAGGAAATATAAAATCGCGTAAGCGTAAGCGTAAGCGTAAGCGTAAGCGTAAGCGTAAGCGTAAGCGTAAGCGTAAGCGTAAGCGTAAGCGTAAGCGTAAGCGTAAGCGTAAGCGTAAGCGTAAGCGTAAGCGTAAGCGTAAGCGTAAGCGTAAGCGTAAGCGTAAGCGTAAGCGTAAGCGTAAGCGTAAGCGTAAGCGTAAGCGTAAGCGTAAGCGTAAGCGTAAGCGTAAGCGTAAGCGTAAGCGTAAGCGTAAGCGTAAGCGTAAGCGTAAGCGTAAGCGTAAGCGTAAGCGTAAGCGTAAGCGTAAGCGTAATTATTCATAAAAATTTCCACATTCGTTTCCACTTCGTGCCAATTTGCGAGGAGATAAACAGTCTCTCGGCGATGAATAATTCCTCGAAGTTTGTTTCGAGCGTTAAAGTAGGATCAAGTGTTTCGCCGAAGACTCGAGTAGTCCAAAAGCTGTTCGCGTGAACGATGCCACTTGCAACCGGTTCAAATGTTAAATTAGGGTCAGACATTGTTGGGGGCAAGGAGATTTTATCAGGACAGGCGAGTGGATAAACATCTGATCCCGGTGGGTAGTGGGTCGCCGCGATAAATTAGGGTTGCCAGTAATTTACAAGGAGATCAAGCTGTCGTTGATTACGCTTTGGGGTAGCTTCTTGGGAACGACAATGCAGATTGGTCGATACAGAAACCGAGGCTTCATTCGCGGATAATTTGCGATCGTTCGCAGGATATCGTAGATTAACGCCGTCCAAGAGATTAGACTCGTCTTATTGTTAGAATTAGATGAAGGATGTTTCGAAGGTGTTCGAAAGGGAGTTGGGCATTACTTTCATTATCGTTTGGGGGATGCAAGTGGATACAAACTCAAACTTTTTCTGCATTAAGCGCGGTCTCCGTAAGCAGCCGTGCACTTTTGCTTTTTAACCGAGCATTGCAACAGTATTGGAAAGTGACGAGAGAAGCGTTTATTAAAAGATTAATGTTTCGATAGGAAATATTTCTTGATAGTATTCAACGCTAATTATAGTTCGATCTGCTATCTCGTTACTCTGCAACAGCACTTTTAACCACTCAAATCCAGTGGTTCGTACATTCGAGTATCACTTTGCAATTCGATATCGATACAATTTGATGTTTGAAAATGTTCCTACTACGATAATACATAGATAAGGTATAGAACAATTATCAATACTTCTAATGGTAATTTGCAGCAGAAAAAATACTTTATTCGATTAGTAATTGCGAGCGACTAAAAGGTGATTAAAATATTTTTATTTTCGAAGGAAGAATTGCTTAAAATATCTTAGATGAAAATAAGGGTTTAAAAATTCGTATAAAGAAATTGCGAAGGGAAATTCCAATGAACAGACCACCAGAACGGAGCTACGGAATCGACTTCATAGTTTTTAAGCAACTTGTTTTTGCATCTACATGGAAATTCGCTGCAGATTCGCGGAACCACTGCTGAAGTGGAGAAATCTCAGAGACTCGTTTCGCTTCGTGGAGAAATCTCCGTAGCTGTCATTGGAAATTTTGCGGCGAAATTCGCGACGAAATTCACTCGGTCTAATATCTACTCGAGGTCGAAGCTAGCGAACTATGATGCGAGTAATATCGTCGCTGCTGCTAAAACCGACTTCACTTTTCCAAATTTTTACGCCAAGAAATGTATACGCATTGATACTGATTCGTACCTTTCAGATAGAACGGTTCATTGAACGTGAATACATATATAAATTCGTTTAGGTCCAACGGATGATCGATTCTTTTTGGTAATTTCTAGATTATGTTCTGCTTGCGTTTACTAATGTTGCGAAATATAATTATTAATAACTCTACTAACATTGAACGTTATGTTTGCAACACATATATCAAAAATAATTTACCTTCTCGCCAAAGTATGTCTGGGGACACTTCTCATTCCATAAATACATGGCCAGCATTAGAGAGCACTAAATAGAATTGCAGGGGCTGTTAGGGTTAGTTTGGGAAATAGAGCAAGATATTCGCGCTAAATTGCGGAAAAAGGGCGAAAAAGTGATTTAGAATGAGGCTGGGGGCGACAGAAATAAAGCACGTGCGGAAAAGCGAAAAAGAGAAAGGGGTGTAAAGAGGATTTGAAAGCAAACAGGTGACTTCGGTAGGTAGAAATGTTCATTCTGAATCGTTGGGTGGCCCAAATCTTGGAGTTTCGTTGCACTGCGGATTTTTATCGGATTCCAGTCGAGATCACGGAAGTTCCCCAACACGTGCATTTATGTATCGAGGTACGTGATCCTCGCTTCTACCGAGGATTTTATCTAATCGACCCTCTTTGCAGGAATTTCGAGATTCACATACATACATGTATATTAGGGTGGCTCTTATTTATTTTTGGTGGATATGATTGCAACATTTTTTTGTGGGATTCGACAAAAATTGATTTTATGATCATTTAATTAGTTATTTCAATGTTTAAGGGCTTGGAGCCACGTTTCTCCGTTATCCGATTGAGTCAAACTTTTGCACAGTCTATTCTTTTATTAATTGGAACTATTCTGGAGGGATAAGAGCCGTCCTAATATATGTACATATGCCCTAGCTATACGATGTTCACTTCATTTATAAATTCTTCGCAATTCCATTCTTTGTCTCGAACAATGAAACAAATATTTTGGAAACTGGGCGTTGGTTAAGATTTTTTTGCAGGAATATAAAATAGACCAGACAGATCGAAACAGTTGTCAATCTCATATAATAATTTAAATAAATATATTATTGCAAACATGATAGAACAGATATTAAAACTGCAATTTATATTCTGTTAATAGGGCGGTATCAATAATGTATTAAATAAAATTATACTCTGATTTGAATATAAATTGCTAGAAACAGGTTCTTCGAATGATCGATAATTTCTACAGCGAAATATTTGCACATATTCTCCACGAGTAACATATTATGTTTCGAAGAAAAAATTGTTTTTCATATAACCCCAATGTTTTAATTGAATTTATTAATAGAACGCCCACATGGCACTGTGGAGAATGAAATATTTTTTAAATTGGAAACGTAATTTAGGACATGCGAGGAGAGAGAGAGATGGACTTTCTGTTTGCTCTGTTAATGGACTGCTCGATAAAGTTCCCCGATAGGTTCTTAGACAAAGGATAGTCGGCGTTAGGAAAATGCTCCTCCCGAAGGAACCTTTAATTAGACGCTGAATTTGTGGAGAATGGAAATTTCGTGAGAACGGTTGAAACTTTCGGAATGAAGATCGTGAGAGGTGTTATCACGGAATGGTATGCAAAATGCGAGGACGTTTCGTTAGCGTAAGAATTAGGGTGTTCTGGTTGATAGTACACTAGTACAGATCTTGTTTAGAAATGCAATTCTTTCTGTATTCTCACTGTACTCACTGGGTGCTGGCTTAACATGTTTTATAATCAGTGTACATCGAAGATACATTGGATATTGTAATAATAAATGAAATCGTACAGGTATCGATATATAAAAGTTCTTTCGTGTTTTAATAAGAAGCTTAAGAACACATATATCATTCTGTAATGCATATTTCGCTTTCATAAACTAAAGTGCATAGTTTATTTCGTTATTAGGATTTTAGTGGATGGAATCTGTACTATTGTAAAAGTTGAAATACAAAATGCTAGAACCCGAAATGTACATAAATCCCTTAGTGCGACAGCAGTACTTTAGTCTTTACTTACAATACTGTAATGGGATCTTTTCAATTATCCATCCTTAACTTTAATAAAAACTTGAAAGTACTTGATCATAAACAGTTTGATGAGTGGAAAGAGCTCGGATATTGCTCGGATTTATGCTGTCTATTTTGTTCCGATGTTTCTTTGATGCCCGTTTTATGAAAGAGTAAAGAGCGCTGCTATTTCGAAACAGCTCCTTAAAGGTCAATTACTGCTACCCGAAACTCAAATTGGACTGAAAATAATTTTCAGCGAGGGCTGCTAATTTAATTTTATTACAGTGGACGGGATACGCTGGAAGTTATTAATCCACAAGTTCGAAGGAAAAGTTTTTTCGCTAATGTGCCACGTCCCCAGTGAATACAACTTCGATTGCAATAATAATTACGGGCAATTGAGGATCGAAAAAATTTCTATCGTATTCTTAAGCGTTTCAAAAATTGTATTCACTATCAACGTGTCGCACATAGATCATAATATAATATGTAACATGGTCTCCATACTTGAATTCCGGTCACGCGCTGTTTCGTGCTCATCCGTCTCTTTAACTGCCCTTATTAGCAAAAAATTAATTTGCCGCAACGGTTTTGGAGAGGAACGTTCTGTTTGTTTCGCCATGACGATCCGCGAAACGCAAACAGAATAAAGGCTACGAAAATAGAACGTTATTGGCCGTTTAGAGTTGGCGGTGCTGTCGATATCTCTTTTTAAAGCGGACACTCGTACCGTTGGATAAAGGGAAGGAAATAGAGCAACGTGTGCAAAGACAGAGCCAAAGGGTGACTCGAAAGGGAGAAAGAGGATTTTTATTGACAAGGAATATCGGTTATCGAGACGTTGTTGAGAGGAACGTTTGCCTTTGCTTTCAGCGCCCAGGTTGTACGGGGAAAGGGTGCCTGTCAAGTTAATAAGGACGAGCAACGGCAGGGTCAGACAGAAAATCATCGATACGCACAACTACTTTCGCATGCAGGTTAAACCCCCGGCGGCTAATATGCTCGAGATGGTGAGTTTGCTGTACTATCGTAACTATTATATTATTATTATTATTGTTATTATTATTATTGTAAGATATAGGGTTACTACAATATTGACGTTACTCTTTTGGGTTTCTGTGTTTCGTGTTTCCTTCGTGGCGCGGAGGAATGAATTTAGGTATACATATTTTAGGGGAAAAGACTGTTGAGAGGCCAGCGATTAAAACACAATTAACTGTAGGATGTAGCTCAATATATACTCTTTATTAACTACATACATACTACGCTACTACTGTTCCCAATGACCGATACACAAGAATGAATACTCCACGACGCGACGATCGGCTCAACCGATCGTTTCAACCGATCGATCCCTTCCCCAAAGGCGACTTTAGCTGGCGCCCAAAGAGAACCGTCACGGTATAGACGCGACAATATCACGTCCTAACGTAAACCAACAAGGCCCGAGCCAAACCAGACCCCTACGTAAAATCTCCTACATATTTCTAATGGGAACACTGCGCTTGCTCACGCGCGGCCAATATTTTCTTTCCATCGACAATTTGAAATCACAATGGTGTTTTACTTCAGCCTACTTCAGCCCTGGCTGCATTGCATGTGTACATACAGTATGAGTTGTGCATACTTTTATTCACTTAGGACGCATTGTTTCAGGAAGGAGAAGATATAAAGACCTTCAATATTGAGAGGTATACAGTTGGAACTTTATCTTTTGAATACAGTCTAATTGATGGAAGTTACGATTTGAAAGATTAAGCTAAAGCACGCATTGCGAGCAAAGTTAATTGATATTTCGAGAGAAGTTGAAGTTTGTTCGGCTATGAAAGTAAAACGAAACGACACCAGACTAAGAAGTCGGTAATTGTTACTTGCCTCTACTGCAGCCGACTTTGCAATATTCCATTTTAATTGAAAATTTTCGATTAGTTTGTACGTACAACGATCCCCCGATTAACAGATTTAATTGCCACTGCGAGGTGAACTGGTTATATGGTATTAAGATCTTGGGAGGGAGGATTAAAATTATATTTGCATACAAAATGATTTCTCCGGGCAAATTCCGTTCCGAATGCATTAATAAAACTAATCCTTAAATAATTCCTTTAAATCGAACCCGTATAGTATATTTTGCTTATATTAAAATATATGTTCTCCACGAATACGCATTGATCGATTACTACCGATCCTACATCGCGATCGATAAAGCAACGAAATTAATTGTCAGGTCCGTTGCAAAAACCGTTCATCACCGTTCCCCATTAAAAGTACCCAAACTTCGGTAACTCTCGCGTCCAATCCAACCAATATCCACCCCTCATAATTCACCCTATAGTAAATCAGTAAACCTTCCCCCTTGGCCCAGTTTTTGTTTCACACCGATTCGACTTCCGGTTCCGGAGATATCGTCATTCGAAGCGGGGCAAAATCGCAACTCTCATCCTCACCTCACAGACGCATCGCACTGATCTATCCTAAGCGTGGCACCTGTACGTTGGTCAGCGTCCGACGTCCAGTCAGCATTTTTGTTTTAATACCACCACACTAGTTCTAGCCTATGTACGTGTGCGTGTCCACGGAAAAAACTAGGTCACGGCGCGGCGAGGGATTGCGAAGAATTTCGATCGCCATTCATCGTCTGTACGTCTAGCTTTGGGATCTCGTATCGCGGAGACAGATCGAGATGTGGGTGCGAAACGGGGCTCGTTATCTTCGTTACGATTTCGTCTTTGCGTCGACAATTTTGCTTTCGCTTTTTCAGATAAACCCCTTTCGAATTATACAATTTGTACCCTTCGAATGATTTCATCTCTTTAAATATTGAAACATAAGCTTCTGTTTGCAATTGCGCATAGAACGAAGTTTGCCGTTAGCAAAATTCTAACAATTACGATCGATGAAAAATCGTGGAGCGGGAAATCGTTGCGCAAAATAATTCCACGGCCTGTAGGAAAGCATAAGGATAGAAGAGTAACGTGCTTCTGGAACTGCGAGGGGTCCATTTTACCTGCTTCGAAGTTCAATAGATTTCGATGAATTTCGCCTGGACGATATCGCGCGACGCGAACAACGTGGACAATTTTCGAGCACTTCCCCGAATAGAATCGCTGAGAATACTTCGGGATCCCTTCCCATGGAAATTACGTTCGATTGCGTTTAATGCGATCCGTTCGACGAGATTTTCGTGTCGAAATCCAGCTAGTGCCATAATGGTCTTTCTACGGAGTGAACCGCGAAACGAGATCCCCGTATTCGAATCGAGGCTAATTTTCACGGGTTTAAAGGGGTGAGGGGATGAAGCATTTGGTCATGCGAGACAAAGGTGCGAGCAGAAGTTCTAACAGAAAACTACGGACAGGTTTTGGTATTATTTAGACAGAATGCGTTAAACACATTATGCCAGTGAAAATGGAAAAGTGGATATTAAATAGAGATGTATAGAGGGGTCAGAAGCCAATCAGTGTAAGTCCAACTTTCCCCGAACGTGAGTTTCGTAGTTCAAACACCTCGTTATTGTTAATACTTTCTATACTATTTTCATACGTAAGCAATAGATGACGGTTTTAATAAGTAATTTGTAAAAACTTTATTTATCTCAATTTGAGTGCAAATGGACTTACACTGATTGGCTTCTGACCCCCCCCCCCATATAATTATCGCTCTGGCATATTAAAAGTTATCGTAAATTGCTGTCACGATACTCACTTGCATCTTAATATGTAATTTTAAAGCAAGAAATCTGATAAGTGTTACTTTGACGGGCTTAGTTGTTACAGTATTAAAGTTGTAGTAAAGGCTTTCAATTTAAACGCTCAAATATTCAACTACCACAGCATCTATAAATGGAATTTTCGCCCAATATGTAATTTCGTTATATCGCTGATATCGCTGAAAAGTTGTACACTGCATTATAAAATAGCACATATTAAGTCTTCGGCAAAAATAGCGTAACTAATTATTATTCAGGGGATATATTAAAGTTACTGTTTGGCCATTTAAAAGCTCCGTAATTGAATTAATCATTGACAATCAATTTCCGAATTTCTGTTCTCGACAGTTGAACTTGCATATTTTACATTACATTATCCCAGTTGTTGCATTTCCTTGGTGAAATACGGCGATGAAATAAAAATCAGCTTGAAATTGCATTAACATTTCCGATGCATTCTACGTTATTACATCGAGACGATAGTATCATTTCCCTGTTTACGATTTCCGGAATCCTTCGGCCGAAAAAAGGGACAACAAAATCGTTATCCCTTTAGTTTTATCGTGGAAATGGAAATTACTTTTGGATCGTGTTTATCCCAGTAAAACCGGCATTAAACTTCACGCACGAACTGCAGTTTGCATAATCAGGACTTCCAAACTGCTTTCCCCATAAACAATGTCATTCCTCTTCGATTTTCTACACCCCGCAGTTTGGTTTTAGTAATGCTACCGAAGTTTCGCTGCACATTTTTCCTATTGCATAATTACGGAATACCGCAAAACCACGATGCAAACTTTGCAACGCGTTGGTACTTTACTGTTAAAGGAAAAGGACGCAGATTCGAAATATCGTGTACACGAGATAAGAACAATTCAATGTATATACTAGCTGCGTACACATGTGTACGAATTGTGGTGCGAAACGTGGCTGGCTGAACTATAATGCAAACGGAAACTTTTCCACCACGCTTGTTATACTTCCTACATCTTATGAACATGCATTTATAATGCGCAATAAATTTTTAATTAGGCACGAATAAATATAAATACATTTTTTAAACGTTTAATTCCCTCTTCGGAGCGGAACGATTTAAAAACTGGTACCTGTTTCTCTAATGACTGTAACTAAGTCAATTGCACGTACGCAACGAATCGAAGGGAATTCGATTATTTTTGAAAGGTAGCTAAGTGTGAGGCTGCTTCACAGCCACATGTGTAACGCGTTCTGCTCGCGTTCGAATAGCTTTGAGCGCGTGTTTTACCTTTCTTCTTTTTTTATGCGAACGAGTGGAAACATTTGTAACGCGCCATTGTTAAAACAACGAGACAGGCGAATTCCCTCTCGACGAGGCAATGAGCCACGTTTTCTTTCCTAAAAGAGGCAGACAAATTGCTTTGGCTACAACGACCAACGGAACGTACAGGGAATACAGAGAGATGATTTCAGACTTTATTCGACAGCGTTTCTGTGGCGGTGAGGATGTATGATTTTTACGCGGTAATCGCTTTTCAATTGCAATCATTTTGTTAAAAGGATGTGGAAAAAGTTTCCTTTGAAAAATCCGATAAATATGTACAATTTTCATGCATATTTGGTTTCTGCACAGACTCTGGCCCCAGGAGGAACGTAATCGCTTTCGCGGTAGTTTGCAATTCATATCATTTCCATTAAGGCCTCTTTTGATCTCCATTACAATTATGAAATAATAATTTGTTACACTTTTAGTTGCAACCGTGTAGCCAATTTGTTCCAAATCAATTTCACGCAGAGAGCAGCTTGTTTATTCAATTTACGGTACAATTGGTACTAACACGTCATTAATATGCTTCGATCGGGCAGCGACAAATTATGTCGCCACTGAGGAAGCTTTATGCGTTTGTATTGTGTGACGAATTTTAAGTTGATTGCCGGGAAAACCAAAATGGATGATGGTTACGCTGGTTCGTGGATATTTCGGGCTATTACGGTTAATGCATAATAAATAATCTCATATGTCGCGCTCTGATTCTGGTTATTAACGGGTTGCGCATTAACGATGATGAATCTCCACGGGTAAAGTAGCAGTATTCGTTATTGCCTAATAATGTTGGAACGTGTAACGATGCACCGGCACACCTCTACGTCCCTTGGATCGATTTAATTATTCGCAGACTGGAAAATTACAAATTTTCACCGAGATATGGAATGATTGGAATCAACCTTTTTGTTTTCAATCACAATTCATGCAAACAATCGTAATTAATAAATGTTTCGCTGCCAATAATAAGACTTTCAAGTTAATTTGTCGAATGTTGCGGAAAGTACATATGTTGACGAGTTCCAGAAATGTAGTTCTCCGCTGACAAATACAAAATTCAAGTACCATGGTGTCAATGATTTATAGATGTTGATTAAGAGAATGAAACAAAATATACATGGTAAGATAAATTACAAACCAATATGTTATTTGTATTAATCGTGTGTGGAAAGTATGGTGACAACAAGTAACTTAAGAAAAAAATTAAAGGCTATAGCCGGATAAGGGGGTCAAATGTGCCCCTAAACCAAATTCGACTTGTGAGGTATTATTCGATAGCTTATGAAGAAAAACCAATTTGTACCAAGTTTCATCCCTGTAGCTCGACTGGGAGGGTAGTTACAGCGAAAAAACGAAAATATAGTTTTTGCTCAATATCACTCATTTTAGCGAACAAAAAATTTTGAAAAAAGTCTGAGACATTGTAATTATGGAGACACATATTGTAGAAGTTTTGCAGATTTTTAAATCGGAAACACGAGCTGCGAAAAATAAAAAAACGTCAAAAAATGCTGAAAAATCCCGATTTTGTATTGAAGGAATATTTTGACCACGTTTATATTTTTTTTGTACATGCATACTATTGACACTACTACTCTCAATTTTTTCAGATCTTTGAATTGGGTGCGGCGCAGTTGTAAAATTAAATTTTTTGTTTCTTGAGCATTTTTTGACGTTTTTTATTTTTACATGTTCCTCCATAATTACAATGTCTCAGATTTTTTCAAAATTTTGTATGCGCTAAAATGGGAGATATTGAGCAAAAACTATATTTTTGGTTTTTCGCTATAACTACCCTCCCAGCCGAGCTACAGGGTTGAAACTTGGTACGAATTGGTTTTTCTTGATAAGCTATCAAATGACACCTCACAAGTTGAATTTGGTTTAGGGGCACAGTTGACCCCTCTATCCGGCTATAGCCTTTGAAACCAATGTACGGTAAGTACCGACTTGTTAGTTGGAAGTTTGATATTCGCGATTCTTGATCATTTCCTGGATTCCTTTCGGCATACTTTCTATTAATTTATTAATTGCATTTTGGTCTATTTCAGACCGTGCTTTTGATAATGCTAATTGGAACAAGATTTGATTATTCCTGTAATGTTCGGCTACGTTTCTATTAAAATGATCCAATAGGTGTTCGATTGGGTTACGTCTGCAATTTGTGGTGGCCATGGCGGCAAATCAATATTATGTTCTTTTTGTTCTAAATTCTGCTGCAAAATATTCACATATTCCTTTCCTACCAGTGAGCCTTCAATAAATTATTATGTTAAGTTATTAATTTCAATATTCCACGAATTATTAAATTATTATATTGAGGCTGATCCACCTTCATGTTTAATGTTTCGAATAATTATTAAGGGGTTACAACTTTCTCTCACGTTTCTACATTTATTCCGACGAAGTTCAAAACTTTGATTCGTCAATAAATACAACAGTTTCCAAAAATCTATCGTTTTATTTACAAACTGTTAAACGCTTGTTTAGCAAGTGCTGAAATTTTTTTTACCATTACGCTTTCTAATGAATGGCCGTTTTCTTGATGCTCGGCCATCAAATCCTGCTTCCTTTATTCGCGTACGAACTTGTTTCTCTTGTATAGGAAGGCACAATTCAGCTTTTAATTGTTTCACGGAAATAAAACGATTTTTAAGCACCTCTCTTATTATCGTGCGATCCTGTCGCATTGTGGCTCCCCTCGGGCGCCCTGATTTTGGAACATTTTCTGCAGTACCATTCCTTTCCAGACAATTTTCTATCTTTCTGACACCTTCTGCACAGATATTAAAGTCTGACGCGATTTTTCAAAGTGTATCTACTTTTATACGTCTATTAAATATTTGTGAGCTCTCGGAAGTTGCAAGTTCACGAACTTTTCGCATTCTACAATAACATTACTTTTGAAATGGAAAACTATAAATTTAACACGATACAATTAATGTTACAAACTACGAGAAATACGATTGAAGACGTAAACCTTGGAAGATTTTCATGCGTGTCAACAGAGTTCCCTTTAATTCACTTCGCTCTCTTCACTATCGTTTTGAACGTGCCGTAATTCCACCAATATCGCAGTTCGCAAATCTCCGATTCGAATGTGTTACTGGCCTAAACCCATTACGATTAATTGGTAACACCGTTGATGATCATTGATGAAATATTGCAGTGAAAGTAAAACAACTCACCATTTAAAAAGAAAAGAAAAGCAATAATCCTTGTCCCACAATGGTTTCTCTGTCCTAGAATATCACTCATAATCTAAATCCAGAGTTCTTCCAAGTCTCGTAAAACGATTGCTTTGCTCGAAGGAAATTCGTGACTTCCACGAGGCGTGCGATTTTCATTAACAAAAGTTAGCCGCGGGGCAAGAAGCTTTTCCACGGGCTGGCAGCAATAACAGGAGAAACAATTCGTAGGAGTAGGAACGCGAATGGCCTGGTAATAACGGTGAAAGCGATATAATTTAATTTTTCGACCAGCTCGAATTGTGTAACACGCATTTTAATCCGGTTGCTCTAAAAACTTTCTGCGCCGCGCCGTTAATTGGACTTTGATTAAAGCGAAATGGTAAAAATGCGAGAGCTTGTTAGCCCCGGAAACGTTTCGTCCACATTTTGTGGTAAAATGGAATCTACCACTAGGCACTAGAAATTCGATGGACTGTATATAGGAATTGGAATAACGAAATTTAGTAATTATTGATGGGAAAGTTAAGAAAAATGGTTCGATGGTTAAACGTGCATACCGAATACAAATAGGTGGCAGTAAATTGCAGTAGTTTGTTAGACGATACAGAAAAAGGAAGAGCCGATGGAGTGCATTAAATTTCGATTGAAGGGTAACATTACGATGGGATTGAACAAAAATGATGTTCTGTTGGCGCCGTCACATTGGTACCTGTTTTAGCACTTTTAAGACCATGTTTCTCTAATTTTCTCTGACTATGAGATTGTTCATTACAAAACAACTATGGTGCTTTATGAATTCAAAGTTATTGTCTATGTAATATTTTTTCTAAAGATTTAAAACTGTATTTCATACTCTTATTATTTTATGCTATCCGTTTCCTTCTGAGCGTTTTTTACTTTTGCATAACACAAAATAATATATGCATACCTCTCGAAAAATCATATCCTCGATCCTCTTTTCTTTCCCCAGGATCGTTTTCTCTGAAACCACCCATCTCCAGCTTGGTTATAACTTACACGAATTTCCACTTAAATTCCCTTTTTCGACGAAACCACGATCGATAGACGCAGACTATATTTCAGTGGTAAAGATCCTGCTTGCCAGCCCAATTTCTCTCTGTCAAAGTCAATTTACATAATTCCTCAATTATAATTTCCTTCAGCTTCTAATCAGTTGCTTAAAACTTGTACGAAATGCCTATGTAGAGAAATTGAATCGTTCCAAATGTCTAGCTAATACAAAGGAATACGACAATGTCCTATATATTTTATAAATATTTCTTACAATTTGTAATAACAATAATATTTATCGACAATCTCATGTTCTCTAGTTATCGTAATTCATCTCATCTTCTCGCTCCCATTTAGATGTATTTAGTTGTTAAATATAAAACGTCCGACTTTTAAAACGAAACTTTACTATAATCTTTACTATAATAACCATCATTACAAAATAAACATTTTTTTCTACAATTCGCGATTCCATTTCGGTATGGAAGGTCGCAAGAAAGTACCTAATAAGTAATCAGACTAAGGAAACCGTGGTACTCTCGTTGCGAGAGTATTCTCACAGAAAGATATAGGATTATCGGACAGAACTGGTTCTCCAAAATAAATACTATTTCAAAAAAGACCCCGAGGGATTGAGTCCCTTTCTTTGATGCTATCCGAACGATTTGCCGGGGGCTTCTTGGTGGATTCTTCGCGTTTGCCGCGAAAACTACGATACACGCGTAAAGAATGTTTAGAAGCCTTTTTAAAGTGCTGCTTTCTGTATCCAGCCGAGTACACAGTGCCGTACGAACGAATTAACGACGCGCACCAGTTTTTTATTCTACCGCGACAAAGTTTATACAACTATGCAGGAATTGAACATCGCGTTGAAGATACATTTTTATAACGTTACCATTTTTCCTCGAAATCGCAACTCCGGTGGATTAATTACAATTTTACTCCACTTTGCGAATCCGTTGTGGAAATTTCCAATTCGGACAGCACCTTCCGTTTAGTAGAAACTAAATGGACTGTTTTATTTCCTTTCAGCTCTATGGCTGTTATAATTACAGGAACTCGTAGCAATCGGACTAATTGTATCCAATTAAGAGTTTGCAGAATTTGCGCTTGGACTTTTTAACCGGAAGGGGTTTGGGTCATTTGCTTCGTTTCTTTGGTAGCGCTTCAGAACTGTAGCCGTAATTAGCGTTGCTAAACTTGTGGGATAATTATTGTTCAGGGAGAGCTTCGTTGTTCTTGGAGTTATGGGGAAGACTGCTTTGCGGTACTTCCGTGTTGAGGCAGCCGACGGTTAAGTTAAGAGTGTGAGGAGGCTCGATTAATTAATCACTGTAGCTTTATTTGCATCCGATTCAAACTGATGAGAAATCACACAGTCGAACCTCGATAACTCGAATCTCAAGGGACAACAAAAAAACTTCGAGTTATAAAGGTTTCGTATTATCGAGTGGTCGAGTAAGAGACGTTTACACATGAAAATTCGACTTATTAGAGGCTTTGTTTGACGGTTAACTTTGCGAGGACTTGCTAGGGCGGAAAGAAAGGCAAATTAAATTTTTTCGCGTGAAGTAAAATTTTTATTGTATACATATGTGGGATTGGAAATAATGCGTGAGTGTCTAGAATGATTCCGATGTATGAATGGTACGTTCAGGGCTGAGTACCTGAGAAGGTCGTGTGCATGGAGGGAACAGCGGCCCAAGGATTCGGGTGGTCGGGACCGACCACCACCGAGGAAGGACTGCGAGGTGTGTCCTAAATGAGTGACAGCAAATGAGGAATAGAATGAGAGAGAAACTAAGAGTGAAAGAATATAAAGAATGAATGATGCGTGCAAGGGCCAGAGTTAAGGGTGGATTGAAGTGAGTAGTATTGTGAGAACCGTGTGTGAGTCGTTGTGTGTTTGAGTAACGTCGTGTGTCGTCGTGTGTCGTTTATTTTATAATAAAGTTAGTGCCTTTAATTAGAGTAAACTGTCCTCTATTCCAATCTACGTGAGGTTTACGAAAAATAACTTCTACACATATACATATAAACGTAATCAGAAGACGAAAGTTGGGTCACTATACAAACATATATGTATCGACATCTTATTATTCAAAAAGTTTGTAATTTTGCTCCGAGTTAATGTATTAACACATTGTTTATCTATGGAAATTGACGAAAAATGATTAGCTTCCGTGGATATGCACGTGGTCATTTTATGTTTTGAGACAATCCTAATCCGAGTTATCGAGGTTCTACTGTATTCCATTCTGATTTCTCACGTAGTTAAAATAGAGGACAGGCAGGGTAATATGACTTCAGTTTCCTTCAACTATTAACTAACTTTATTAATATAAAAAGCCGACACACGACAACTCTTTCAAAAACACGATTCTTGCACGATACTCACAATACTCTCATTTCAACTCTACTCTCAATTAGTTCTCTTCTACTCTCGATACAACTCTCTTTAACTCTGCCTACGATTCTCTCTACTCTGCCTCGGGCACGCATCATCCACACTGCAGACATTCCTTGGTGACGGTCAGTCGCGTCCAGTCGAATCCTTGGGCCGCTGCAGCCTCCGTTCACACGATCTTCTCAAGTTTTACTTATTGTTGGCTAGATCCAAACTCGTATCTTTTACACATCGAAGTCATTTTAAGCAGTCACGCAGTATTTCCAATCTCTCAATAATATTTAATTTGCTCGGATCTGATAATACTCGAGAATTTTTGGCGGTTCTTATTCGATGGCCAGGGCTGTACCTTACAAATACTAACATAAACTCATCTGCGTGCCTGTAGCATCCCGTAGATTTCAATAAAGGCCCGTTTATGGGGTTCGTTACGAGCACCAGTGTCGCGTCCATGGCTCCACGTATCGTTTTAATCTTCATGAAGCAGAATGTTGGCGGATTCGCAAGCCTTGAAGAGGAAAGTCCACCCCGCTGAGACGCTGGCATAACGGAGAGCTTAACGCTTGTTCGACCGTCTGACGCGGGCATCGTGAGGATGCGGCGAGTTATAAATTTTTATGAGGGAACTTGGATCGCTCGTATTACGACGATACCAGGGCTCATTGCTCGAGAAAATTAACGGCCAGACTTGGAATAAACGGAGAGCCCTTGCTTCCAGTCGCTTGCGCTTCGTGGGGGAGAGATAAATCGTGCAATCCAGTCGATTCTGTTGAAGATTACGTCGCGAAAACATTTTTAG
Source organism: Nomada fabriciana (assembly GCA_907165295.1). Taxonomy (NCBI): domain Eukaryota; kingdom Metazoa; phylum Arthropoda; class Insecta; order Hymenoptera; family Apidae; genus Nomada; species Nomada fabriciana. The sequence continues at coordinate 9,539,995 of OU015690.1, read as the reverse complement.
GGTTAAATCGTACAGCGTCACAAATTGCGCAGAAAGGGAAATTGTTAGCGGCAAATAGAATGAGGCTGTTTTTTCAATTGAACTTTAACGAGCGTCGAAATCAGTTCAAGCAATTAATGAATAAATCATTGTTTCAGAAATGGCAGCCGGGATTGGCCAAAGCTGCTCAAAGGTGGGCCAATCAATGCCTCGGCCTGGTTCACGACAACGCAACCGGCCTATATTTGGATGGTTTCGGACAGAGCGGACAAAACATTTTCATCACAACGAGAAGGACTCTCTGGTGAGTATTTATATTCTGCGGTATCGCGGGAAACTGCAAATATAAAATAATATCAACGCGCCTCATTAAACGGGCAACCTGGAAAGTTTCACGCCTGGAGGTATGTATAGGGTCTACCATTTATCTTGCAACCCGTGCGCGCTCGAACTTGTGTAAATGGCAACGTCGCAAGGAGACGATACACGCGTCATCTATGAACTGCTGGTCAAAGTATAAAGTCTTGTAGGTAAGGTTTGGCAATATTGAAGAGACTGGCCTGAGATACGATTTTGGTTGTAAGAATGGGCGAATGGTTCGACTTCGACTTCGGCTCGGCTCGGCTAAACACGGGCACGATCGGCAGAGACCGAAAGTGAGAAGGCATAGTTGCCATCTTCGGTTCTGTCGCACTGTTGCCACATCTGTTACAATCCTGGCCATCAGCAAAATGAATCGGCTCGAGCCGAAATTTCGATTCCTGCCGAACAGAGCCATAGTTGCTGAACGGCTGGAAACTTTTCAGTCGGTTCGATCCCCCTCGGGAATAATTTTTTTTAAAATAATTTTTTGTTAATTCCTAACTATATGACAATGATTAATATTTGCTTACTAATATTTTAAAAACATTTGTTAAATATTTTAATCTAATAGACGCAAAGCTCTTCACTTGCCAATTATGGTACTCTTTAATATTTTTAGTAATTTCTAAGTTTAATATTAAAGTAATATATTGCTTTATATTGCAACCCGTTTCTGTAATTTAACAACGCAAATATGATTCAAATTGTATCGTGTTTAGTCTCATTTTAAGCATAAAAGCGTCAACAATATCAAAATGTATATGGGTACGCATTTAAAAACTGTACATTCCGGAATGTTTAATAATTAGAAAGCTAGGGAAACTACGACAAGATCTACTTAACCAAGAAATTAACTAGTTCTAGCATCCGTTCAACATTGTTCAATTAATGAGAAGGCGAACAGAAATTTTTATTATCCGAAATATTCAATTAATGTTACATCGGACAAACTGAATGGAAAAATTGTAGGACAAGTTGATCATAGAGAAGTCGGAATGTGGTTATTGTTTAAATAATCTAATAAATAAATTAAACTTTAATTTCTAGCATCTCTCGTGCTCAGGAGAATAAGAGTGGTGGTGCGGGTCGAATTTATGAAAATATTCGAAGCATCTTAGTTACTTCATCGAATTTTAAGATAATCGAATTTCTTTGGAAACGAGATAGTTTAGCATCTTGCGCCTTTGTGCGTATTCCACGGTTCGTTTGAAGGGACCAAAGACCGTGTCGTTTCAATAGAAAAGCCAGACATGAAAGCTCGGTTCGTTCTAGAGTTAAATATATCAGAAAGTATATCATGGTTTAATCAAAATTCGTGTATGTACTTTAGCAGACGAATTCGATTCATTGAAGTTTCGAGATTCTCAATTTTTAATTAACAACTCAAGCCACAGCGCCGACAATGAGGGTGAAAGTATTTACGCAGAATATTCACGTTTCGAGTCCTAAAATTTCCAGCACACAAATAGTACATTGAAAACTTTTAATTCTGCGTTCGGTGTTCGTCTTGTTCATTCAAATTTGAGCTTGGAAATGATGAAAGTGGGTCAACTTCTACATTTCTATACGTAACCCGTACGTTCGTACGACTCTATTCAGTTTTGACGTTCACGGGCGATCTGGAAAATTCGCTGGATTTAAACTACTCCGATATAAAAATTCAGGCCGGGAGGTGTATTGTAGATTGTAGGCAAAATATATTCGTAGCCCCGAGGAGTATTTCCTCGCTGTGAGGTACGATTGTTTCGCATTGCTTCAGTGATTGTACAATAGTCCATGGTGTAGAACTTGGGAGCAATTAGGTTTTTATTCCCGTACAATTGGTGTATAGCAACGCTTCAATTATGTAACTCGGCCGTTCCAGTTTTTATTCTTTACCAACTGACAATTGGTAACTGAATATGTTTTTTTGTGAATGTCAAACTGAATATTATATTACAGTTTAAACTTTGTACATTACTAGAACCTCAGTGCAATTCGACCCATCTGTAATATATCTGCTACTCGATAAATATGTACATGTTAGATATTAATTTATACGTCAAGATTACATATTTAGCGTGAGATTATAAACGACTGAAATGTTCCAAGGTTTTGGGGTAAGTGGCATGGGGTTCATCACAGTCTTCTTACCAAAAGGCATAGCCTTCCCCACTCCGTGGCCAGATCCTCCACGAACAGATCCCTATTCATTCACTTTCAAGACATGCAATAAATTAGTCAATCCTAGGACATCCGATAACTGAATAGCGTCGGGCCACCAGCCATCATCTGTCACCCAGGTTGACGATTACCAAAACACTAATCGACCACACGTAGGACTGCGTCCCCTCATAAATTATACACAGGGTGCATAGTATTTCGCCACCCGATTGTATTTCTTCCTTCAAAAATACGCTAACGCTATACAGATACACACTCTGTATACAGATACAGAGAGGGCCGTAGAAGTTCAGTAGAAAAGCCAGTAACAATTCGGCGACACGTATGCTCCGAGTGCGATTGGAAGTTACAATTCGCCGGCATTGTTCCATTTCTGCCTAACGATAACTTGCTTTCGTAATCGTTGGTCTCCTTGGGGAGGCACCTGTTGACGTTCAGTGAACAAATTGTCACGGATGTCACTCTCGCGTCTTCCTTTGGACCGAGCAATTTCAATGGAACCGTCGCGATTCAACGCACCGCGCCGCTCTGCGTCGGGACGAGTCCGACGGATTTTTAATTGATTCCGTTCACTTATTTCGCAATGAAAAGCCTTCCGAACGCTTCGAGGCTCGCTCGACGAGCGGCCCGACAAAGAAAAAGTGTTCCGGGCTTCAGTAGCGATTCACAGAACGATCGATGACTTGGAAATGTCCATTCGAAGGGGAGCAAATTGATATAAATTAGTGGAAGCTTGTATGGCCCGAATCGTTACACTCTTATGAAGATACTGCCACTGTGGGAGAAATGGGTTTTCTTTTTATACATTTATCGCGGTCAGAAAGACTTCGTAGGCGTGGTGGTATAAAAATGGCTAAATAAATAATATAAATTATTCCAATCTTGACCTTCATATATAAACGGGGAAAGAGATTGCCGTATAAAAATAATTCAGTTTATATTTATGCGCTTCGTTGTTAACGATATTTAATTGTTTCATTCCTAGGAATTTTCCCATTAGAATGTGGTACATGGAATACAAGGATTACAAATTCGGCGACGACGAAGGGAACGATTTGCACGAGATCGGCCACTACACTCAAATCGCGTGGGCCACGACGCATTTGGTGGGCTGCGGCGTCAGTCATTGCACCGGTGGTAAAGGACCACTCGGGAAAGATTTCTTTATGTACGTGTGCAACTACGCCCCTAGGTAAGTGCAAGCAAATGGATATAAACTGACGGGATATCAGAAATTGTAACAATAGCCGAGGAAAATATATTATATGTATAATTGAAATAGAATGCAATAAATAATTAATGCTATTTTGACAACACAGTTTGGAATATCTGACCTACTTCACTGAATAGACGTCGCATTGATCGTATTCGAGTTAAAAATAAATTCATTGCGCCAATCTTTTGTAGGCCTTCATGTTGGACTATCACTTATTCACACCGCTATTGCAACACTACTTTTTTGTATTATTTAAAATGGTATTTCAATATTAACATTGGCCCAACTCTAGGTGCATTTTAAAATATCGAAAATTCAATGAAGCAGTCGGCTAGAAATATTTAAGGTGGCAATTATTATTACGTTGGATAATAATTTCAGGTTTCACCGAATTCATATAAAAATATGTAGCCTATTTTCATGAAACCAGTGAATATTCTATAGAAAAAAAATTAGCCAACCGAAAAGTTATTCGTAAAAAAGTTAATGAACACATTAATAGGCGTGGAGCAAATGCGACGATTGGGGGAACCACTTGTCAGGGGTGAAAAAGCTCGTATAAAATGAACAACGAAAGCGATACAGTGCGGTGCAGCAACAAAGCTGAAGCACCTTGCGTACGTTCTCTTCGAGTTTCTCACGATTGCTCTCCTATTGCGCTCTCGTTTCACTGTTTTCGTTATTTTCCGTGGCTACGTGGTTTTGTTGCAGAGAACAGCTCGGTTGGGCGGTCTGATTTCGTTTCCAAGCGCGTTCCTATTTAATTTAGCCGACTTCCGGGAGGAATCGTCGAAAACGCGTCGGGGATCGCACTATTATGTCGACTGCATTCGTGTTAAATACATAAGTATAGATAGAAATATGAACAGCGATATATTTTAATTGGGGGACTTAACGCGCGATCTTTTATCAAAATTCTCGTGCGAAATGCCGGACGAATAAACCATTCGCCAAGCACGTTTTTCGCCGTGCAATTTTGATTGGCCGATTTTTCCTTTTCTAAATCAATGAATTCTAGCGAATCGAGAAGCTCTGGCGATCGGTGAAACGTAATGTGACAGGGTAAATTATGGCGACGAGCAATCGCAGGGAACGTAAGGAATTATGGCGTGTAGGTAGTCGCAGCTGCTTCCTGCGACTGGAATTTATGCGAGCTTCTCATTGTAATCGAAAAGTTTGCCAGCGCGTATCGCAAGGTGGCGGAAGGCTACGAGCATAATCCGGAAAATTGTGGTCGAGAAACGAATTTATGACGGCGCTCGATGCGCGTAATTTAAATTCCCTTGACCCATAGCTTTTCCCCTCTTCCACTCTTCTCTTCCTTCCTTCCTTCTTCTTTCGAGTTTACTCTTTCACTTTGTCTAAACAAAATTACGATACATTTTGCGTGCATTCCATTACGCATCCAGCGTTGCTTCTTGTCGACGAACGTGGCGCGTCCCCTCTGGAAAAGGCTTAAGCTCGACAGCTGACCGACTTTTCCGGCGTTTCTGAGATGCAGCCAATGTTTCGCCACCCTCCATAAATCTCTCGACAATTGTTTCGAGATAAGATCTCGCGATACAAGTGTTTAGGTTTTAGAGAATTTCAATTTACCTCTTTCTAATTTAACAGCATTGCTAACGTTTGTAGTTTATTTTGGGGAATCTAGGAGGGTGGGTTTTTTGTCACGAAAAACGGTATGCATATTTTAGCGTCCCATATTCTAGTTTTTGCGGTGTATGTCAATATCATTATACCAATGCAAAGATTGGGCAAGCTCACGCTAGTTTCTGCTTCTTTGACGTTGGAAAAATTTGTAGGTTTCTGTCGGAAAAGCTGGCATATTTGTTGAAAACTAATAACGCACAGTTACATGTCCAATATTAGCCCACAAATATACTTGAGGGAAAAATGTGAAGCTGCTAGGTTGCAGTAATTGCGATATTTATATGCAAATGAAACCTCTATCCACGGTTCCCCTTTCTGCTGCAATTTAAATTAAAACCGCTCTAATTGTCCTTTCCGGTGAACAATAAATAAAAAGTGTCGCGCAGTGGTCGTGCTATATGTAATCGCTACTCGTTGCCGTAGCAGAAGGGTTGAATGCGTGGAACACCCTACTTAAAAAAACAAATAGAAATTTGTAAAAATAAAAATAATCTGTAATTTCTTCCAGCGGCAACTACAAAGGTAAACTGGGCCATCCCTACGTGCCTGGCAAACCCTGTAGCATGTGCAGGGACCATTGCACGCGCAACAAACTCTGCACGAACGCATGCTACTACACCGATCTCTGGTCGAACTGCGCCGAACTTGTCAGGACATTTCGATCCTGGGTCTGCGAAACAAACACGAACGAGGGACGAGAACGGCGAAAATTCTGCGGTGCCACGTGCAATTGCAAGGATAAGATCTATTATCACCATGGGTAGTGAACGATCGACCGTGTGGCTTTTGCACCCCTTTCCTCGCACCGGTTGATCGATCACCGTTATGCTACTTAAAGGAGGTTCGTCGACGAGACTGCACGAGGTACGAGATTATTTTCAAACGTTATCACCCCGGGGCTTGAGGTGGGAAATGGTTTCAGGGCGGGGTTACCCTGCTTCGTGGATGCTCGTCGATGGTTGCCTTTGTTTCGTAGCACGACGTAATTTGTAGATTTGTTAAGGAACAAAGGGGAGATGGGCTCGTCGACGAAAGCAAGGAATATGTATTTGGTTGAGCTGCTCGCCGAGTGACTGTATATACGTAGCCTGAGTTTCATTGGAGAACGAGAAGTTTATTTTGTTCGTCCCGAATCAAAGAAAAATATTGTTCACACCTCGGGGCTTCGCATATCTTTTTCTGTCGACTTGGCCAGTTCTCCAGTTCGAATAATTTTCGTCAGCTTGTAACAATCAGTGTCACCAATTGTACCATATATCTATGTAAGTCAGTGCTTTAATTTCCTGCGATAGGAAATGTTGCTTTGCTCGGTGATCGCTTTCGACAAATGTCACCCCGGAAATTTATTCTATTTTCTTGAAATAGAGTATTCTGACCTCGTGGTTCTCCTTTGAACCATTGCAACGCGTTGTTTGCGCGCCACGGGCGAATCACAGGAGAGGACATTTTCGAGTGTCTCGAAAAATGGACGAGGGATAAATCGAAGACCCGCGAAAGGAGGGAATCGGGCGAATCCTTTTGATATTTGTAAACGATAAGAATGTCTATATAGACGTGCATGCGATGTGTACATACGTGTAGGTGAGCGAAAACCCGTAGGTGCTCCATGGCGGTGTTTATGTGGGTGTTTCTCGCTGCTGTGTTAGATGGTCGCCAAAGAAAGTTATTAATTAGAGATATTGATTTCAATTGAGGGCAAGTAGAAAGACATACTAATTTCGTTTTAACGAAAGGAATTTTTTATCGCGGAATTTCAATAAAATCAGCTATTTTGGATGTACTTTCTTCTGCTCTTTAACTAATTAGTTATTTACGCTGCTCCTTTCTAATGATAGTGCAACTTAAGTATGCTGTTTTTAGTGATGTATTCGAACATTTGAGCAAGCAAGAAACAATTACACGCCTTGTATTAATTGCAATGTTATTTTTATTCAGTGGAAACGCCTATGAAATATTTGATCTCAAATGTTGCAATTTTTTAGATTTATTTGAACTACGAACATTGCCTCGTAATGTAGGTACTGCCCTTTCTAAATTTACTGCATTACCATAATATCTTCCTTCTCGAATGCAAACACATTAATCATTTTCTTTGGCGACCTCGCACCGTCGCCTAAATGTGGGACTAAAATGTATAAACATTACTGGAACCCCTATCTTAAACGTGTTTCGCAATGTAAGTTATACGATAGTAAATGTTAATCTCGTGATATCATTCGACGTTCAATCCTCTGAAGCGTTTAAACATCCTTCGAGAACTTATGAGTGCAAATATTTTTAGTGCAAACGAAACCTCCTATCGTCATTCCAGGCAACAGAAAAATACGATGAAAAATGTAAATAAATTTGGCCCTCCGCGTATCCACACGAACACTAATTAGGCAACAGGAGTTTCAGATTTCTGACATTACCAATATATTGCCCCAAAAGTTTTACTACAAGCATCTACTGTTATTCATTGCTTACCCCCTCGTGGCAAAGAAAATTATTCATTTTCTCGAAATTTCATTGCATTCACAAGTAAATTCACAAGTTCACGAATGTACATTTTCGGGTAGGTATTCATTTTAAGAGCTAGATTTTTTTTCTCGCCCGGATATAGTCTAATTAATTTACATTTGCGATTATGAGACTGGTTTAAGTACCGCATTCTTCCTTCAATCTAGAATGTAAATTTGGCATTAATTTAAATCAGGATGATTGACGGCACGAGCAAATGTATTCAGCCGCAAATATTACTAAAACTCTGTCCGATCCTTAACAAATCTCCACTGTTAAATTATTCTCATAATCGAATCGCATATTTTTCGCTCTGCGTAGAATCCGTTTGCTACCAGGTTGCAAGCATCAATATTATTATATTTTTTATCGCGTTCTACGGTGTTTTTGTCGGTAATCATAGCGAAAGTGAACGCGTGCGAAGTATGAAAGAGAGGAAGGGAGTATAATCGGGAACGAATGCAGTTACTTCCGGGTTTTTCAATGTCGCGACGAAGATCGTACGCGGGCGGAAGCGGAAGTATCGGAAGCGCGAGGGACGTAGTTTGCGAGGTACACGTATAAGTAAGAAGAATATATGCAGATACACGCGAGACGTTTAATACTGTGTATAATAGGAGACACAGTTAATTGGATCGGCGATTAGCTGAGAGGTCGATTAATGTTACACGTAATGACGTAATATGACGCTCTGACAACGAGCCACGCGGACACCTTTGAGCGTAAACGTTGTAAGCTGTCATACTTTGTTCACTTACCGAAATAAAGGTACTGTAAATACTACTTGTCGAACCCATTCAATTCCACATTCTTCCCGACAACTATTTTACCTTCATTTTTATGCCACCTTATGGTATCATTTTATATGTTCTTAACATTTTACGGGAGAAGTTTTATGAATACGTTATCGCTGCTGTTTACTTCCTATGCAGGCAAACAGGAAGGATTAGAAGGAAATCCGTGGGGAACAATTCCTCCGATTTTCCAACGAAGAACAGAAGAAGAACAGGCGAAAACAAAAATCGAGGAACATTTTGATGCACGAAAAACTACTAGCAAGGGGCCACTATCAAAATGCAAGAGCGAAAGAGGTTATTTTTGTGTCTCTGTTTTGATAATCTTTTAAAAATATTACCTTTTTTACCGGACTCGAGGAACTACCAACCTATGTGGTAATTGGCATTGCATAGAAGATTAAAGTGATACACAAAACATGTAATGTTCATAAAATACAGTCGCATATTTCTCCGATACTTAATTAGTATCATTCAAGCGCAGTAGGCGAATACACATCGCGCTAGTTAATTTCAATTGGTCCGAAATATCGTTAAAGATGATCTATATAAAAGTGCTCGAATGTAATATCATCGCACAAATATTTGCCGACGATTAATCATACGCTTTAATTACGCGAGTCCAACAAGTCACATTACCCGGGCATGCATTTTTGATGAAACAATTCTAGAATATTACAGACGATGAAATTTCGATCACTGGACTGATTTCAATAGGGAACTCGGTCGAAACTTCGTCGACACCTAGCGTTACGTTTTGATTACACGTGACAAACATTTCGACATGAAACGTGCGGTGCGTAAACGTTTGCTCTCATCCCGATGTTGTATACCGTTCAAAGCCTACAATGATGACGGCAGCTAGTGTCACTCCATCCGTGTGAACTATATGTATGTACGTCGAAGCAATCGTGCTTTCGCATCAAAGCTTCGTTCCAGGTAAAAAAATGATCACCGTCCAGAATGACACTTTCGGTTGGAAATATGTATGTGTCGGGAATAATAAAAACAGTGAAGAGCGCATACTATTTATTTCTTATTTAATTTACAACTTGATGCAATTCTTATATCATTTGAATGTTGTGTATTTGCAGCCGTATAACACAGTTCAATCGCGTCTTGGACTTTGGCGCTCAAATGAATCAATTTATGTACTTCGCAGCAAAAAGGACTACATGAAATTTCTCTTTGATTTTTCTGAAAATTTTCCGTAGGTTCCATTGAAATTGAGCAATCAAGTATGCTGGGAATTTTTAATAATTCACAAGAATGCTAAACGTGGAATTATTAATGCGTATCGTATCATGGCCCAGAGGAAATTGTACACTTTGCTGGATTTCAAGTCTCAGTGGAAAATCACGCATCGAAATATGCTAACATATTTTCTTTTACGTGTGCCTTACTGAAGGAATATGTAACATAATATTTTTACATGCGCACTGAAAGTTTTACTTCCGCAAACTGACGTGGGCCATTGTTGGTCCATGCGGCGCAGGTGCGCGCAGGTATTATACCTTTGAGATGAGATGTAGAGAATGAGGTTCAGGAAACAGGCTGTTAAACAATGGCAGTGAAATGTTGGAAAACATTGCAACGAAATACAGGGCGAGGAGCAAAGTTAGAAAACAGTAGGAACATTAGCTTGCTTCGTATTATAGAATGTTAATTATAAACAAGTAGAATACAGATACACGTAGAACATTGAAATTTGCATATGGTGCGAATAAAGAGGGATAAGTAAAATGTAATGTCGACGACCCTACACAGAGTAGAAACAGCAATAATATTTTACAGTAGTAGATTGTGTATGCATTTAAAAGGAGTTTTGTATTAATTACTAAATAAAAATGGGCATTTTAAATGTAAAACAAATTCAAAAAAATATCCATATATATCAGAAATAAAGAAGAAACGGAAATAAAAATTACTTCTCTTATGGTTGCAATTAGTATTCTGTATTAAATTATTGTTCAAAGTTTAGACCAGCTCATTACAATGGTTTACGGAATATAGAATATAGCAGAGATGAGGAGAACCGAATGCTCTCTGCGGAGAGAGAGAGAGAGAGAGGACTATAGGAAATGCTAGAATACAAAGTGCACTAATATAAAATACGATTTACCGTGTTACATGAAGCTCGAATGTTACAAATGTTACGGGTGCTCAAGAAACACAGAATGCAAGAGGCGCATCTTTGAAAAACAAAGTGTCATGATCTTCTAGAGAGCGCTGTACTCGCCGTTATAAGCAGTTTGAAACGACAAAGCAGTTTATAATGAATGAAATATTAATATTAATAAAGAATGATTTATAGCTGAAATATATCATTGAAAATTAAAAAATAAATATTAAACAACGTACATAAAATGTAATTTCAATTATTATTATTATATATAATTATTATCACCAACATTTTTTATTATAGGTACATCTCGATTTAATTTCAAGCATAAAAAGTTTAGTGCAATTACTGAAACGATATGACAAAAAGGTAGACAGTACATACTCGTTAAAATAAACTGAAGATTTTTCATGATCAACGACGCGATCCTCTAAACTAAAATGAAACTTCCTGAATAAAATACGAAACAATCGACATCTTGTCCTTTGAAATTGATCGATGAGGTAACAATTAACCAGCGCTCTCATTCTACCCGAACGACAGACAGGTGATCGATACTGAAACTTAATTTATCCGTAAGTAGAACGCCAGTATCGATACTGTCGATGAGCTGACGGCGAAAGTAGCTTCAATCTTCAGCCAGGCCGAGCGGGATTCACAGTTGATTCGCAAACAAGATTCCAGCGCGCGTTCTAAACGCTCAAACAAAGTGAAGTGGTCGGCCAGCTGATTTATTGACAGGATTTTCTGCTTCCCTTCCATTCCCAGGTTTCCACAGGTCTTTGTGTTGGTTTCGCTACACGCCCGCCGATGCGATGTATGAATTTGTGATAGAAGTGAAATTCGTTGAAACTACCCCCAATAATACCCGGATGACCGACAAGAATTTTCAGCCTCACTGCTTTCTGCAGAGTTCTTTCCAGTCATTTCCTTTTTTTCATAGGTGTTAACATAGAGTTCGATTACTGTAAGTTTTATTTGGTATTTATATAATTTTATAGGCTCTTAGATATGAATCCAATTTGCCGCTTTCTTTAAGTTTCCTGGGTGTGGGTTATTTTGATCTTCGATAGATTTTGTAGGTGTTTTTTAACGGTATCTAGGTTATTCTGGGGTTGGCACGATAATTGGACGGGTGAGATTTTTTGATGGATGATGATTAACAAGTACCTAATTATATTAAACGGAGAAGCGATATTGAGTATCGATCGCACTGGAACGAATTGGTATCGTTTTATTTTATTGCTATTCACAACGGAAAGTTTATTTAATAACTTCAAACCGAATTTATCTAATAATTTCTGAGACAAGCGTACTTATTAAACTCCATTAGCTAGATTGTGCAGCTTCGCTTTCAATTCGTAGACAATTAGCAGTCTCAGTCGTGCAAAGATTAATAACCAATATTTATTACGATCCAGAAAATGACAAAAAAAGAATTGGAATGTGCTCGAAATATTTATTTTCATGTCGGACTTCCGCTGCTGTCCTTTAATCCTTCAATTCTTCGATGCAGGCCCAAGCCTCATACTCAAATGTATTCAACTTCTCTAAACGAAATTGATGAATTTGATGAAATTTATGAATTGTCGCAACAAGCACATGAGTGCTCCCAGCAGTGGATCAACAACAAGTAACAAATGTTCAGGCAGGGCCAACTTCTGTAACCCTACCGACTATCATCGAACGGTACACCGTTTCACATTCAGTATACATTTTACAGCGACAATAGTGAAACAACACGGTAACTCTTTACAGGCACAGGATCTGAACATCCTCGATGGAACACGGTGTTTTCCCGTTGATACGACGACGTCCCTTTAACTCGGTCGAGACAGCCAGAAGTATTGCGATCGATCACGCCACAACTGGCACAGCCGAGTACAGGAGGACAAAGCTGACGCAGGTCTTTCGATTTTACAAGCGTTGGCCGTCCTGCAGGAATTTCGGTCATCCTGGATGCGCCAACGTAAGGTGTGCTCCACGTCGCGTTGTTGAGGAGGAGCAAAGTCAGCAAGATTTCGCGGACTCTATATACCCGTAAATCAGTGCACGGCCGTTCGTATAAATGCCTAGAAGCTTTCTTTATTTTTTATTCATTTACCTCTTTTTTAAAGGTGCTTGGAGGAGATTCGAGTATTTATGGATTTTGGATTTATCGCAAAAGCCTTTGTACTTTTTTAGGCGAATTTTTTTTGCACAGAATTTTTTGCGCATAAAAGCTTAGTGGTGGGTTTTTGTAATTTTGTTGAATTTCATTGAATTTTATTTCGAGAAACTTGGCCCGATTATGAAGCTTTGACGAATGACTCTTTGCCGAAGGTAAGCTGGCATGAAAGTAAATTAATGGCTATTTTTGTGGTGGAAAGCAAATCGAAATATCCACGGAATATTTTTGCACGATAGAATTCTGCTGCTCAATATAGGAAAAGCAAGAAACGTGCTTGCAAAAAGTCCAACGATGAATACCTACGTTGTAACAGTATTTTCAATACGAAATGGAAAATAGAAAATTATATAACTGAAAATACTGTTGCAATATGAGCAGAAGCGAGAAAACAATGGCTCGGGGCATTAAAGAACTTTTCAGTAAGCTGAAAACGTTGGAAATGTACACGAAAAGGTAATAAATACCATTGCCGTATGAAATCGTGTAAAAAGAATATAAAGCCAACTACGTTGTAATCGATTTGTGTTGAACTTTTGCCGAAACAAACTATAAATTGTGTGACGAATGCTAAATTATTTTTTAGCTACGTGCCGCGAATGGAATAACATTTGCTCGCTTAATAATCTCTGTCTGTATAGCTTATAGGTGTTGGATAGATAATTCATTTTGTTTGCAGCCAACAACAGGTTTATGCCGTTGTGGGACGATGCGACAATACGTTATCACGAATAGTGTTTATGAACAATAGGTATACGAATTTCCATCGTGTTTAGCAATAGGATTATATTCGACATGTGTTCAGGAATTCAAATTAATTCGTTGCTTGTATGTCATGTTACCGATATCGAATAATATTGATACGAAATTCTAAATCAAAGTTTAATAGTGTTGCACTTCGAAAAGGTTTCGATATGTGTACATACATTGGAAATATCAAATATTGAAATATTTGGGTAGTGAAAAATTCACGTAACTACTGGAAATTGATAGAGACAGGGTTTTATTATAATTCGTAATTATGTATATGGATTTCGGAAATGTTAATATCCTTCTTGCCGATGCAATAAATACTACATCACGTATTAAACATTTTTCATCAAATTTTTCCTCTGCCGCGAATCTGGGTTAAATTATTTGTACTGCAAAGTCATATATAATAATTATTAATACTTTCAAGTAATTAATTTCTACAGGCAATAGTCATATCGCGCACAGTAACTTAATATTCCGAATAAATGCAATAGTATTAAAAATTGCATTCCGTATAATCCCTGCACATTTGCGTCATGATTCATTATCGATTACAATTGTGATAAAAAATAATGACATTGATCAAAATCTTCCAAAATTATTTCCTTCTCCAGCCTCAATTCGCCTCGTCTTGTTCGATGGCAAAGAAAGGCGCCAATCCATCCCCGATTCCCGCAACAGGGCGTAAAAATTCCCGATCGTAACGTTCTTTCACGGAGAATTCAAATATTTCGAATAGAGAAAGCAGGTAGCCTGGTTGAATAGCTAACGCAACCACCACCTCAGCGCCTTCTTTATTCGCTTCGATATCGCGAATTCTTCCGGCTGCACAAGCACGGCCACGATAAAAATGCTAAGCTCGTTGTTGTGGGGCAACGAGAAAGACGCGCGTCTTGTTTCCTAGATGATCGTGACGCTTTACAGAGAATGGTGGCCTATGGTGAAAGGTGCATAGTTTCTTAGCTTATTACACGACAAAACGGGTGGTTGCGCCAGCCCCTTAGCGTAGTTAGAAAGCCTGACAATTTTCAATATTTTTCCGAAAGACTTTGTACAAGAAGATTGCTTTTCCGGCTGATGGTGCAGTTGGTTCCGTTGGTGCCGTTGGTGCCGTTAGTGGAGGATCAGATCCACTTCTATGAATTTATAGTTATGGTTCTTACACGTTCGTAACGTTGGAGCACGTATAATTGCGTTGCATTACCTTCCGAGATAACGATTCTGAGGTAATTTGTTGTTACTCGCTTCGCAGAGACGTGTGCACGGAACGGGCATGATTTTTCCAATGAAACGGTTGCCTTGGGTTTTCCGATCATTTGGTTTAAGGTCTCGATCGTTACCGTTTGTTCTGTGGTTTTATATAATGCGTTTCGGTTTTATGTTACGTTTGTCGTGCGTTTGGGATCGCGTAGTGCTGATATTGTAAGCCTGCATTTATTCATAGCTTGAGAGGAAAGTTTTTATATTAATGAAAGACGCAGTAGTATAGTTTACGTATAACTCATAGCAGCCATTTGCGAAGAGTGTATTGTACATTTCCATTGCTGATTCCAATCCTTGATCAAGACCATGAGTTTAGGAGATTTCAATTATCAACTTCATGTGACGACCGAACAAGTTACTATTTCGTTACCACAGTTGCAATTGCTCAGTTGCTTAACATCCAGATGATTTCTTTCGTTGGTTAGCATTTCTCGTACCGGGATTTCATATTTCTCCGATTCTGCACATAAAAGTGTGAAATATAAAGGACCAGCGTGGTTAACAGTGATCGGTGGTCGTCGAAAAGTTTCTGCAACTATTTATTCCCTACCTTTCACGGCGTTGTTAACTAAAAGAATTAGTCGGCACGGAAAGTATGTTACTTCAAGTAAAGGCCAAGCAATTAAAATTATAGCACGTTGACCAAACATGAGGTTTCTGTAAAATTGATACAGTTATCGCGGCATAAGCACAGCAATTTTAATTAACGTTGTTCGGCACATGCAATACCTTTGGACCGATGTATAAAAATTCTAATTAAGAGAATCCTGTTATCGTTGTTAATAAAATTACTCTAGCAACCATGGTTCGACCGATAGAACCCTTTGCAATATTTTAATCAGTGAAAACGATTTCATGTATACCTATACCTGTGCAACGATGTTCCGCCTTTTTGATCGTGTCACGAGAACTACGGCAACGGGTTTTCTTCATCGATATTTTACGGTGGAATAAATCCAAGAAAAATCACTTTACTTTTGTAATTGAAATGAGGAAATTACGGCGTCCGAAGATAATAGAAATGATACAAGTGCAAAACTATCGGAGAGGATATATGAGTAATAGATTATATGTGTAATTAATAGTTGAAATAGCGTAACAATTTCGAATACCAGCTCTACTTGTATTTGACGAAGAACTTAATCGTTACGCAGTTATAGAAAGAACAAGTAGAAATATTGATTGAAATGTAATCCAGAAAAATTAATGGGATTATTTGCTTCTTTTCTCTGTTCCTATCTTCGTGGAACTTTTCGCAATTTCAAAATTTGATCATGGCAAAAAAACCTCATCGGTCGATCGTTTCCAGTAAAGTCCCTTGGCTTTTCTATTCCCTCGAATTCAAACTTTTCCCCGCGTCCCAAATCCGTTCTTTCTCTTCTGGAAGTCGTTCTCCGTTCCACGAAACGAGTACTCCTCCCTTCGTTCAGGAAAATCGAAATGTAGTTCGCATTTCGTCCTCTCTAATATTTCCCGTGAAACTAGGAAAAATGCCTACGGGGATAAAGTCGAAAATACCTTGAATTTCTCTGTCGTGCAAACTGGAAACAAGACATTCGTCTTGCGTCATAGAACTTGCTTAACGGTGACAGAGTTTCACCACCTTTCATAGATTAATTCCGCGAAAATAACCGACTATTTTTCGGGAGTTACTATTATTTCAATGGCAACGTATTTTGTATCCCTGTCATTTCTTTGAATTTCCCACGCACACTTAAGATCCGAGAAAACATTTCGGATTCATAGAAGAATTGGTTTCTGTCTTCGATAAAGTGATTTCGAGTCCTTCGTATTCATCTTGATAGATGAGAAAATTTCTCTTACACCTGCGATCGAAATCCCTGTGTTTTTGTCCGGGACGATTATTTCGCCACGGAACTCGTCGAGATTTCATTTTTCATTCCTCGCCGCGGCTGTCCAACGAGAATATAAATCGTGGAAGCAATTTTCGTTGTAATTACGCGTTGCCCTCACGCCCTCGAAATAATTCTCCCGCGGAGCTTCCTGTTTTCGAGTTCCTTCCGCTCGTGAGATCATCCCTCTCTCCCTCCCCCACACTCAATGAGGGGGGTTTAACTGAATTCACTTATTTTTGTGGCCGCGCTGCAATTATTCCACACCGATTTCATATTTTTTAGGGTATAAGTGTGCATTAAATTAAATGCCAGCGAAATCATTCCTTTGAATCCAAAATTAAACGATTCCTGTTCCGTAGCTGGGTAATTTCTTGGCTGAGAATTCTCCGAAATTGTCCATGCGTATTTCTAGATACGTTCAAGTTTTCTAAGATTAGAACCGATCAATTTGAAGCGGAAACACTTCGGGAGTAACTCAGCCGTGTCGTGTCCAAACATTTTCTGCAAGCTTTGCTCAGCTCTCGCTTGTTCGCCGTTTTATTTATTTATCTCTTTTGGACGCGTTTCTTTTCTTCGGGCCCGCACTGTTCCCGTTGCAGGGGTGAAATCGTGGAAGGTGGAGCACACCGTCGAGAATTACGCTTCTCCTTCGATATCTTGGAAGGCGAATAGAAGTTCACGATCGAGTTATAGAGCGATTCTAACCGACTTCCTTGAAGTCGGGCGAACAGGAAACGTTATTTTTGCGTGACAAATCTGTGTGCTAAGAATCCAGTTGCGTTTCACGTGTCTCGGTATTAATCTGTGTAGCTATTTCACGCAAGTTTTAAAGTATTATAAGCTTTCAGAACCGCGAATATCTCGTAGAAGTCGCTGCATCGACACTAAATATCGTCGAAGAATATTTCCCTATGGATACTTCGTAATATCCATAATTTCCAATATCATCGTCGTCGTATTGAATCACTTGCACGATTCCTTTCGCTACTGGGAGCCATTCATATTTCACCTTATGCTGTTTCTCTTAATATTTTTAATTTTCAGTTGTCGCGCTATTCTTCATTACACAAAGAAGAAAACGAAATTTTGTAGGCCATTACCGTTATTCCATGCAACAATAGATTTGTCGAATTTATATACGTGCAAAGATATTTTGTTGCAAGCGCACTTTCTTGTGCACGAAGACTGAAAGATGACGGAGAAATTTAAATGGCTTGGATTTATCCTCTCAGGAATCCACATCTCCTCTTCTTTTTTCGTACTACATATTCCCCTTCGAGATTAGAATTCCTCGCGAGATATTATCCGCATATTTCCCATATAAAAGTGCTACGTTTCATATTTAAAGCGAATTACGTCGCTCGCCTCTCGACTATTTTAGGGGCACACTTAATTTCTCTCACCTGCGGAAAACTCTCTACGCGAATTACACAAAACTGCGACTGTCTGCAAAAAACGAGACAAAGTATGCGTGGACGCAGCCAGGCAACTCGCATTAAAATTAAAAAAGGTTGTGCATTAACGTCTGGCGGAGACTATGAAAACGGAAGATTCTCAAAGTAGGAATTTCACTCATTTCTTGACAAACGAATACCTCCATTGCTGCAAACGCCAGAAACGTCTCGCCTGCGATGCCGGAAATCCTGAAAACCATCGGCGATTCTGAAACTTAACCACGTGAACGAATACGGTCCGTCGTGGTCCGCGTAGCGAGCAGAAGATTATTTCGAAACGGATTTCATGCAAGCCGAGGCTAGAGTCGACAGGATGAAAAATTCGTCTGGGCGACAGCAGCGGAGGGCGAAAATCGTTTCTTTTTGCTCGCACGGTTTCCCGCCTACGTTCCGTTGCTTGGCGGGTGCGCGTTATTTTATGTGGTCTCGGTTTCGGGACGGGATCAGCGAAGAGCGACGCAGTTGGCCGCAATTTCGCCCGAAATGAAATAATTCCAGAGGCAACGCTACCCAATCATCGGAAGTCGGCGAAACGTTGAGGCTGTTTCCTTTTCTGCCTTGTTCTAGAATGCCTTGCGTCAACGTTTCGCGGTGTTTCGACGCGGGGAAAGCTCGGGATATTTAGCGAAATGAAGTTGCTGGATTTTATCGCGTGACTTGTCTTTTATTTAATCGCGTGCATGCATACGCGTGTATGCATGTGTATTTCGTGTATGTATTGCCATTACTTTTCAAACGCGCGCTTGATAGACGTTGTCGGACGTGTCTTGAAACTCAGAACGAACAGGCGACAATGAAAATATACAGCTTGGAAAAGTAACGCGGATATTGAAATATTTGCGAATTATTATACAGAGGATTAAATTTGTGAAACATTTGTTCGCATTTTCCAAAGCTAAAGAATACATAATATCGAATGCAATGTACATGCCAGCGCTATACGAATATTTATTTTACATTTCAAAGCTTTGCCGAATGTAGACATTATTTCCCTTGTTGTCCCTTCATCATCGAGACCTGCCTTTCACTTATTTCTTCTGTTGAATTTTCTTTTGTTAATTCATAACGAGCGGCAATTAAAAAGGATACGACTTTGTCCCTCTTTTTAGATGAAATGTTCGTTCGTTAGAACGGTTTATTCTTCGGTGAGCGATAGGGGGAGGTCACGAGTGGAATCGTTGTCAGACAGTTTGCTTCGTTTGTCGCATTTTCCACCCCAACCCTTTGTTTTATCAGCTGCAAGGGTCCTTCTTAGCTGGCTGAGCCAGCGGCTGAAACTGACAACCGTGCAACACGCGCGACGCTGCTTCTATGTTTCCATGTCTCTATATTTCTATGTCTCTATGTTTCTATGTCCCTATGTACATACATACTACGTATGCAGGTTTGTTTGCGATAACGCTGAACTTGCGGCCGTGTATCATCTCGTGGCGATGCCAGCAAATCGGCGAGATGCAGGTTTGGATCTTTCCAATTTATTCTTTCATTTACCACTATGGGATATCCATTTTACCTTCGTTATATTGTCTCGCCGATCGACAATGGCCTCCGTTGTGATAGTTAATCATAGTGTTAAAATGGTAGCGTCTGTTTTAAAATAACGATACGTTTTCCTAAGCTGAATGCGGGGTGTTTTGCTAGGAGTGAACATTATATTTAAACGATAAGCAAATGTCAGATCGTCCTGTCCAATTTATTCCAAGTTTCTGATATGTAGCTACGAAATCAGAGAACCGAGGCGAAGAATATTGTTTCGCGTGTACGTCATTAATTAAAATATATTACATTAAATCCGGTCGTGCTTTTTACACTTCCCGCTATATTTTTTGAACAATCGCACCCTCGTCGAATTGCACGTCGTTTCGCGAGACCCGGAAGCCCCGTTGAAATATTCATCCACGGCCGTCGAGCCGAGGGGGAAAACGAAAACGCGAGTGAGAGATAATAATCGTTAATTAAAAGCGGTCCACGCGCGGGATCTTGAATAGAGATTGCAAACGAGACAGCTGTCTACTTTGCCCGATTCGGGGGCGGAAAATGGACGAGGAAACCGGGATAATCACGTGACGCAGGTGCAGCGGCAGGTAAATTTTTTTTCATTTTAGAAACGGAACGACGGAAACGGGCAGTTTACGCACGGATTGCTGCCTGATGGAAGAGGTCTCGTTTATAAACAGTATGAAAGCGTTAGTGGCGTCACTCTAAATTTCTACTGAATACTGTTCTTCTGTATATAGATGCATGTATTTGCATCTATGCGACACGGTTTTTGTTCATCCGCGGACAGGTGACCCATGTCCGTCAAAATTTACAATTGATGAAGAAGGAAGCAGGTACCTATAATTAAAGGCATAATTTTGATAGGATAGGAAAAGAGAGGTATCTTGCAAAAATTGGGAATAAATTGTGAAACATCGTTCTTTGAAACCCTTCTTTTTGGTATATTGTATAGAGCAGGGTTTCCCAAAACCTGTTCCATGAAAACCTGGAATGGTTCTAATATTGTGCCTGTTTCAAGAAAATTTGCAATTCAAGAACCCAACATCATCAAAGTCATTAACAATTTTTTTCTATTTTATGAGTTATGTTTTAACACGTTGACTGTCGCGCGCATTTTAAGTGGTTTGTCCATGGCGCCAACATGAATTTTTTATTATGCGTTGCATATTATGTTGAAATATTATTTACAGCAGATAAGGTGAGTTTTATAATCATGTTCAATGCATTTTTCGTGGCGCGGGCCACCGGTACCCCCCACGGCGCTGTGGTCAAGTTGAGTGCCGGTCACCAGTGACCCCCACGGCAGTCAACGTATTAAAATTTAAATAATTACTAAATAAATAATGAATCTTCGTTCTCATTTTTTTAATTGCATTGATTATGTGTTTTTACCTACCCTATAAAATAAAGAATCCATTGCTTGTTCCATTGCAGGAAAATTTTGGGAATTTTTGATATAGAATGCCACGCATAATGTTTCATAATACTTCATTGTTGCTTATAACTTGCAAGCTACAAGCCCATTTATTGCAAAGGTTCGAAGGTGGTATTATATCATACCTTATTATACGTTGTTGAAAGAATAAATACGTGTATTTATATAATGGCAGCGTGGAATTTTGTTACACGTATTTACGGATCTCCAATTTTATGCCAGCATTGTAACAGCCGTAACGTGGGAAGGAGGATCTCAAATGTAGCGAATTGCACGGTAGCAAAAACTTATTGTATTCTATAAAACCGTGAGCGTAAAATCGATATGGTTATTGGATATTACTTAATTAATTACAAATCATCTGAAAAATATGATCACCGCGATGATAACCGATGTAATCTCAATCCCGACAGATTATGCGAAAAAAGCCCTGAACCGTGATTTTTAATATTACGCTAAGGAAAGTTACATTAATCAAAGCGTAAATATTCATGTAGGTGTGTGCATGTGCTACACGGTGGTGCAGTACGCTAATTAGGATATTTATACGAAATAATTGTCTATGCATAATAGTACGCATAATTCTAATGGAGCTGTATCTAGGAAAAGATCAATATCTAGTTTAAAGTGAGATAAAATTCAAATATGTATTTACTTTAGACTGGTGGATTCCTGTTAAAATTGATAGCAACGCAAAATAGTTGGATGACGGGAAGTTGTATTCCACGCGTCCTTTATTGCTCTTCGTAATAATCATTCAAAGAATTTAATTGCGAGTAGCAATGTCGAGCAGTTCCAATACGGCTATTCAAACAGGTCTGGGCAAAAGGTTTGTAAGAGAATTCCAATAAAAATAAAGAGAATTCAAATCGGACAGCAACTGATAAGTCCGGTGGTAACCGCCACGGGGGTCAACAACGCAATCTCCACTTAAGAACATCGAACGGATCGAGCCGGGCAATGAGAATTAACAGACCATATTGCTGATCACCCTCCAACGATGAAGTATCAATCGCCGCACGAATAAATCAACTAACGATCAATCTGAAGGTTAGTTCTTCGAGTTCATAAAAGCGGAACGTTCGGCTCCTGGCAGAAAATAATAAATCCGCTTCATGAATTCGTTAGTGCTATAGTCACTTTAGAGTGTAGAACCTGCCCCACGGTATGCGCGCTTTAAAATAGCCGGGAACAAGGCTGTGGAAGGCGACGGCAGGCATGCAGGGTGGCAATTTGCGGGTTTAGCTAATTACAAGGCTCGTTACGGAAGCGTGGAATAATTTCGTCTGGATTTTCGTCGTGCACCTCGAGTTATCCGCTATTTCTAGTTTCACTCGATTATTGTATCGCGAATCGATATAATTGCCAACGAACCGCTATATCGATGCGACTCAACGATTCGTTACAATCTAAAAGGACTAAGGGAGCTCGGTGCCAATGGCAATTCGCGTAATTATGTCGCGGTTCGTCTCGGTGTTGGCAAACTTCTTCTGGCATAAACGGAGTTTCTTGCGTAGGTAGCGAAGAACGGACTTTTCCTTTGAGAACGACAGAGAATTTTTCGTCAGTTCGTCTCACACGATCTAGGCGTTGCAGTACAAGGTGAACATATAAATTCTCTTGTATCGTTAATTCCATGGGGAGGATGGAACAATCTTTTGGCACGTTGGAAGAATTTTGCCGATCGGCAAGATGTAGTGTACCCAGCAGAAGTAAATATTCTATAGTGCCTGAATATAGTGAATATTCTTGGTATGCAAAATAAATTAACCTTCGTTAATATGTAGGCTACAGGTAGATTAATGTGATAGAACGTTTCAATTGTTTGGTAAATTTTTGTTCAGTTAATCTGCAAAGACAGAATCACCATCCTTTTTACTAGAAGAAAAATCATAATCGTGGCAGCTTTTATCCAACGTTCAAGCAGAAGCTTTGGACTAGTTCACTGCTGCAGAAACGTTAGTAAATACGCAAGACATTATAAGCTAAGCGTTGCAAACGCAATTTAAAGTAAAAGTAGTAACCTTGTTAGCAATTATGGTCTACCCAGTTTAAGTTATTATCCCAAAATACTTCCTAGCCTTAATTAGGCACAATTGTCTGCCCGTTTCAGCTTCCTCTATGGATTTATTCTGCTGTTTGTAGCCCGCTTTTGCAAAAGGAGCGAAAAATAGGTTGCAACTGGATTTACAGACACATACAGGGGTATCTACTATGAACGAAAGACGATACACGATGGTTTTTATCGCTGTATTTATTTATTTGTAATTTTTGCCTTTCGGCTGCAAAATGCCTTTTTCGGCTTATACTCGTATTTACACACTTAACCTAACTTAACTTTAATCTATTGCTCGCATTCTTTGGTTTATTATTCACATTCTTCACATTCACTCTCACCTCCTTCCCCACATACATTCCTTCATTTATCCTGATCTCAACCGTATTGCTTTTTCATTGCTGTAATTAACTATAATGTAAAAAAGATAGAATCTCAACATTGACTATAGACCAATATTGTAGAGATTATCTTTGGCAAACCTCTCGCGAATGGAATAAAGGACGGGGATGGTATTAAGACGTCAGTTTCCATTAAAATACTAACTACTGTACTAATAAAATACGCCGACACAAGGCAACTCTCTCTCAATAACTCAAACACAACGACACTAAAAATACTCAAACGTGTTTCTCAACACTTCATTCTACTTTAACTCTGATTCAATTCTGAATCGCGCACGCATCACCCATTCTTAATTTCCGTCTCATTATTTGTCTCATTTACTCTCACTCATTTAGGATACACTTTGCAGACATTCCTTGGCGACACACAGTGGGGTAAAACGCCCATTTAGCGTGCAAAAGTCTTTCTTTATGAAATACTTTTGATCTCCGCCTGTCTCCACGCTGATTTTTATATACGCATTAAGAATGGGATGTATACTTTATGCTCTATAAAATTTGGCTGCAGCCAACTGCAGCTGCAAAAGTTATTGCATTTTTTATGGAATAGTTCGATGCCGAGTACGTCCGCGCTGATGCGACCTACAGTAAACTCCCGATGAACGAGCCCCGCTTTTTTTGTTGACATGAAAACAATTGACTAGAAGAAAAATGATTGACATATTCCATCCTTGTATACTTTTTGTCACGTTTGCCATTGTTTAAATAGTCTTTCTCTTACTAATTTTATTTTTTATGGATACTCAATTTTTGTGTGCTGGATTCCGGACGTCTTTCTCTCTAGGATGAATATCTTGTGCGTTATTGATATAATTACATGTTAATTTTTGTTTAGGAATTACCTGGAAATGATAACATAATTTTATAAAAGTCTATGTCCTCGAAAAATTTCATACTTTGAAGATGCAGTAAGAGCTCTTCTCGAAGTAGAGGATCAATAACTTCGAAATGACAATTTTTAGATGCAAATTGTTTTTCTTTCCAATTTTTTATAAATCTTTTGTAATTTAATATTGTTTTCCTTTCGTAGAAGATTAAATTTATTTTGTAGGCTATCAAATTTTTGTAGTAATAATTATGATGTAAATATTTTCTTTATATATATAGTTATTGTTTTTATTGTAACTGTCGCGACAGTCTGTCACGTCCACCCGAATCGTTGGGTCTCTGCAACCCCCGTTCACTCGATATTCGCCAGTGCTCAGATCCGATCAGATATGTATCTTTCTAAACAGTCACGCAGGATTTCCAATCCCGCAATATCATAATAATTTCATCGCGCTTATAACTTATAATTATAATTAGTAGCAGACAGCGATTGAAAATAGCTCCTCGAAAATGAGGAGAAAGATGCTGACAATCAAGCAACGGCGGCAGCATTTTCCATCCGACTCGCAAGTTCCATTTGCCGCGAGTCGCGGTGTCGCAAAGCAACACCCATTTCATCAGACAAAAAACAAACAACGCGAGCGTTGTCGCGAAAGGGATGAAAAGAAACAATGAGAGGCATTGTTCCAGCCTCGATCCGGCCGAAATAATGCTTTCTAAAAAACGAATAAAAAAACAAAAAATAGCAATAGAAACAAAAAGGAAAGAGAGGTCGTTACTCTGGCGTTGAAGTATCGGCGGAAAAATGTATGTCCACATGAATAAATTGGAATTCTTGAGGAACTTCCTCCGCGATGGAGGACGGCATAACGGATTCCCGGGGAACGGACGCGGCATCAGCGAGATTAAAAGGGAAACCGTGATTTACAGCCACCACGTGTGGACAAAACGGCGTAGCTCGTAAAGACGAGACGTAGCAGCGGAGCTTCTCCAATGTCGGCTTTATATCATCCCGAAATGAAGTCGGTTTAATCGCGAGCTGTGTCGGTAATATCCGGCTTGATGGTCGTACCTTGGTGTGGAATCGCGATTCGTCCGAGATTTCACCGCCTTTATCCCAATTCGTTAGGATACAAATGACTGGACCACGGGATCGTAAAGCCACGGTAATTGCTTTGCCCGGCGACTATGGTACAGTTCGATTCGAAGGCCTGTTGCTTTCTGAATTGATTTACTTATTATTGATTCAATTGGAAATCGACCATTAAGGTATCTCGTGTCATTTTTGTGAAACATTTATTACAATGTAGCCAATATTATTTTGAACATAGATTGCTATCTGGATTTCTTGGTAAAAAACGGAGTGAAATTATTATCGTGCCGGGCAATCGATGTCCGACAGGTGGAAAATTACGGTGAATATTATCTGCGGACGAAGAGGTCCAGGTTCGCACAAAGGAATTCAATTTTCCTGGAGAAGTATCGACGATACGATAACAACGTATGTATGTGTGTACGTACGCTGACGGTGTAAGAACAATACGCAGTGTGTTTGAAGGGTTTTCGAATTTAGAAGAAAGAAGTAATTTCTTAAACAAAGGTCACGCGTTACGAGTAGTGCTCATTGATAATCGTTATCAATGTCGAGCATCATTAAATATTAATGCAATTGCTCCTTCCTCGTTTTTGTATTAATCGTACTATCGCACGCGATAAAAAATAAATAAATTATGATAGAACTGCTGTGTGAGTAACTGAAGATAATGTTGGGATATTAAATCGAAATTTTCAATTTAATTTTACTTTACATTCGTTTTCCGAAAATATTTAATATGTACCTATATCATTTACACAAACGAAAATTCCCATACTTTTGAACGTTCCGTATTTATACATACATATAGTCGTGATGGGGAAAGGAAAATGCACATCGAGACAGCTATTGTACTTTTCCTTTTTTTTTTACTTCCGCAGGATTCTTCTTTGTGATACATCCACAAAGGAAGCTAGTTTTCCGTAGAAAAATACAGGGGAATAGTAATTTCGACGACAAAGCAGGAATCATTTCAGAACGGCCAGTAAAACTGTCCTATACATCAACGACAAACGCTCAGAAACGTTCGTGGTATTCCACGAACGTGTAATTTTAGGAAGATTGAACGACCATTAAGGTTCCTGGTTACATTTAATACGCATTCGGTGTACCAGGTAGGCGGTTGGTGCTTCTGTTTGAATTTACGCGGGGGGAAGTGGATTACGGCGAGATATTGTTCTTTAAGCACGAGTAAATTATACTTTGCATTAGATTACGCTTATCGAGAGTATAAGTTATAAGAGTATAAGAGTGTAAGTGATTTTGCGGAGAACAAGGTGATGGTGTAAAGCAGGGTTTCCCAGACTTTTTTCCTGCAACTGAACACTTCGTAAATCCCCAAAATTTTCACGAAACACATTGTTTATTTTGTAGGTTAGGTAATAACTACTTAATCATCAAATTTAAAAAAATGAGAAGTAACATTCATTATCTAGGAGGGGAATGGTCTGGAAGCAGTAAAGGAATTCAAATACTTGGGGTATAATTTCCAAAAAAGCGGAGGTAGAGAGATGCATATAAGGGAAGTAACAAAGAAAGCAAAAGTAGCAATGGCGCACATGTGGGGAATAGGACAAAGAATGTTCAAGACAAATTTTGAAAGAAGAATGAGTATATTCAGAAGCATAGTTAAAAGAATCCTTCTGTACGCGGCAGAAATCTGGGGATGGATGGAAACAGATAAAGTAGAGAAAATACTGGAGAAATACATAAGGTGGACATTAGGTCTGGAATTCAACACATCAGCATATTTAATTTTGGAGGAAACAAAAGCGGACAAAGTAAGCATAGAAGCGGGGAAAAGAGCGAAAGAGTATGAAGAAAAAACGTAGCGAGCGAAGAAGAATAAAATAGTTCAAGAATGCTGGAGGGAAATAGACGCAAAGCAAGAGGAGAAAAAGTCGAAATGGGGGCAAAAGAGAGACGCATACTATAGGCAAAGACTGAAGGATATACAGGAAACAGAAGTGGAAAGAGGGAGAGATTTTGCGGAGGAACTAGCGCAAAGAGACGGGGCGGAGCAGGTTCAATGGCAATACGATAGAATAATAGGAGGAAGATACAACGCACATTACACAAAAATCAGGGATAACCAGAGAGTCAACTACCTAAACGCAGACTACAGAGGTAGAAACCAAAGCATGATTGCAAGATTCAGATGCGGGAATGAAGAGCGGGGAAGTAGGTACTGGAAGGACGAAAAAGAGACAGTTTGCAGACTATGCAAAGGGGTCAGGGAGACGATGGGTCACATGCTACCAGAGTGCAAGGAGCTGAGAAGAGAAAACGCATCGATAAGGGGGATACTAAAGGGAGGAGAAGAAGGGGCGGGGTAGATGCGAATGGTCTTGGAAAAAAGAAGAAGAAAGGAATCACAAGAAAAAAGCTCTCACACACAGATTATGTAACAGATTATGTAACAGATTAACAGTATTTGTAACACCATTCTGAGGCCGAAAAGCAAAAAATAAACCTATTTACTACTAGTACTACATTCATTATCTATTTAGTAATTATTAAAATTTGTAAACATAACACATAAAATAAGTTTTCACGGAACAGCTATTACCTTTTCGCGGAACACTGGTGTTCCGCGGAACAGTTTTGTGAAACCCTAGTGTAAAGTATGCTTACAAAAAGTATACATTTAATACCGGTTTACTCATGAACCTTTCCTAGTGTAATATTCAAATCAGCTTTCTAATATTAAGATAAAAGTCAGAAATTTTGCTCTTATCGTTTGACCAAGACACTGCTGCCTCTTTTTCGCAGTATCGTTCCACGCGTGATAATATTCTTCAACTAAACGGGCTGCATTATGCGTCACTGTTGTACGAACGTTAAGCGACGACGTGAAAAGCAGCAGAGAACTTTGGAAATTACGAAAATTCGTGAAGAAAAGGCCTTGGCGTTTCGCAGGAAAAGCGGACAAAGCAACGTTCGTGGAGCAACGTCGGGATTCAGAAGAAGACGCGAAGCAACCGGAAACACGACGAGAAAGGGGCATTTTTCTCCGCACAAAAAACCGGAATGGAGGAGAATGAAATAGAAACGTGCTATCTTCCAAAGAAAACGCGCCGATTTATCGAATACACCCATGGTCCGTGAAAACTTGTCCGATTTGTACCAAGACATTTTTTAGGTCGCAGGAATGTGAAATGAAATAGTTTACATATGTGCAAAGTATACGAATAATATCTCTGGACCGAGACGTTTCAGTCATGCCGTTACGGTCGAAGAAAGTTTTTGTATAAAACTTTTTTCCAGCGTGAACTCGTTGCTGGATAAAATTAACAAAAGGGGCTCGCGTGTGCATAGAAGATGGAATCACGGAAAAAGATTAAACGTGCAGGAATATAAATAATTAAGGCTGTGAAAACGTGACGCAAATTTTTTGCCGATGATACACTAATTCGTTTTATTTTGGTTTTTGAATGACGTGGTAAGTGCAAGTTGATACGTGCAAACTATTTTCTCACTATCGTATGACACATATAACGAATAAACAATAATAAATTTGAAGAGTTAAGTAATAAATAACTTCTTTTATTTATTAAATAGTAATAGATAAAATAGGAAACATGGCGAGCCTACGAAAGGAAGGTGATACAAGTCCAGCAGCCACTGGAAACGCGATACGCATTACCAAGGGCAAACAAAATTTCGGCAATGATCGTAAATTTTTATTAGAGGTAAAAACGCGAGAGACCCTGCACATTTGTCATGCGACATGGTCGACGTTGAAAGAGGTTCGAGAACAGAAAGATTCATGGGCTATGAAATAATAAAAACCCTATTTTGAAAATGGAGAAGACGGGTGATTTATGCGTTGGCGAACACCTTTAGGCGGGTCGCTAATATTTTGTCCTATCAATTTTTTAGGCTTCAGGATAAGCTTGGATAGCTTGGCCAAAATTGCACACGAAGATGGAACGGTAAATGGTTAAATCGTTGGAATATTTATACTTCGGAATTATTTATACCAGGAATTGTTTTGTTTTTTTTAACACTTTGCAGATGGAATATTAAAATTATTAGATATTCGAACAGCGTGCGAAGTTCAGGTAAGCCTTTCAATTGGACTGTACATAGGTATGTTCGTAGTTTTAGTGTTCACACATTTTAAAACCGAAATGCGAAGAAAGTTTATTCTTGGAGACACAGGTAACAAAACAATTTCACTTTACCCTTATAAGTATAAGGGGAATTCTATTTGTCTGGACGTTTGTAAAAGTAAGAAAACATTTAGATTGAAAGGTATCTTATTCAAAACGTGCGTGTCTCTATTCGCGTGGAACCAAAGCATGCCGTGATAAAAGAAGAAGAAGAAAAGGGGGAAGGACATGGAAATGAGAAAGGCGCAGGTTTTGCGGAGTAAAAGAAAGGAAAGTTTCGTATTCGTGCTGTCGCCGCTCAAAAGAGCGGCAAGAAGTTAAAAACGAGCTGCAGAAAACGCGATCGTTACGCGGCCAAGGAACAAAAGGTTGAAAACAATGCGATTCCTGATACACTGAAAGACCGCCCTGCCACATTTCTTTTGTGCCGGGCTGAAATTCACAAGTGGTGCAAACTCTTTAGACGAGAAGCCAGAATCTTCACCGGATAAAACAATTATAAAGTGTGACCCAATTAAATACTTTAATACCATTTGCATAACTAACAGCTATATGTATCATTTTGTTTTACTTATATTATCTCCATATTTCAATCTCTCGGTGGAAGACAGTTTTCTAGCAATTATAATTAAGAACTCCCAAGTCACTGAGCATCGACTCAAGAATAATGATGAACGGCAATGATATTGAAATATTTCCAGAGAAATACGGCGCTAAATCTCTTAAGCAACTGAGCTAGTGGCTGCGTAACCCAGTTCTAAGCGCGATACCCCATTGCAAACCAAGTTCAAACATAAACTTCCAACGCGAACTTTTCACCGACACCATCCCCTTTGATATCGCAAACGGAAGACGGAAATTCGCCGGAATCTTAAGACCACTCAAAATGTGGCGTCTTTGGGAACAGCAAGGCAGCCGATTAGCGGTGCGACTCACCAAAGAAAACATTCGATAGAGGGCAAAGAATAAGAATGGCTTCGTTCGATGCGAAATAAGCACAGACAAGCGGACAGAATAAAGCCAGTGCGGTGAGATCTAAGACTCGTGCTACGCGATCGAAACTTTTGCCCCGTGAATTTCCGTGAGAGCCTCGAATTGCCCCAAGCCAGGGACGAAGGGCTATTTAAATCGTCTGTACTCCCATTCCTCTTATTTTTATTCGCGCTTGCGGGGCCAACTGCAAAATGTTCGCTACGGGATGAAAGTCTTTCACTCTTGCGTTTGCCGGTGAATGTTACGAATGTTACAAATGTTACTGAACACCTCGGAATTTTGATTTCGGTCGCGCTAATTTTGCTGGCTTCCCATTATTACAGGGTTTGTTGCCTGGGCCTCGCAGCGAGACGTTTTCAAATAGATTCATTGATTTTTATGGGTATCCTTCAAGTACCAGTCTTCTTCTAATTATTATTATTTGCAATATTAATATACCTATACGCGCGAAATAAGCCCATTCAGACATTTCTGAAGGAAACACTTTCATCCGAGTTGCTTTACAGCCAAGATTTGTATAATTTGTTAGACGGCCAATTTATCGCGACGCCCGTGTATGTAGCTAAAGTTGTAAACGAAAGCCGTACACTCTGATTCCGTGCTCTATGTTAAGTACGTTTCAAAGTTGAGAGTTTAACCGGGGCAGGGTTTCTTCGCGACGATGTAAGACATTGTGATTGTTCCGCTGTACGATTTCCCGTTTGTTATTCCATGTTCTTTGTAGCAAACCGCTTGGAAAACTTTCGGATTCGCCGGGCTTCTCTGTATCCACCGCGTGTTTCCTCGCTCGATGAATTGTTCAAAGCTGCGCCCTGACAAATTTATCTCCTCGCGAATTGCTTGATCTTCCGAAATATCATTTCTGTCTCTCCTTTGAAAATATCGCGAATCCTCCATTGGGAATTCTCTGAAATCTTATTTTTACGAATAAATTCGATGCAGTGGCTTGGAATGGAAAACGGGCAATTCTTTTCCACAAAAATCAGATAACTCGTGAATCCGCGAATTCTCTTCTTCGTTAAAATTTCCAAAAGCGTATTTTTACCGAGCCATTTTAGGATTTCACAGACTTTTCAAGTGTTAAATAACTTTCTAAATGGCCGATTCAGAAATCTGATAATATTTTGCTTTGATTAATGTATCCTTCGACGAATGTGTAATCTTCTGAATATTAATTTCCAGTGTTTCTTTCGTGAATTCGCCATGCGATTGCATTGATAAATAGAAGCCGCGTAACGTATATATAGGATATACAAGGACTTTATTCGTAATATACATATGTATGCTGTAAGACGAAACTCGACGAAAGCGGGTCGAAGTTTTATTTTTAAAACGCTTTAAAAAACAATATTATGGTCGAATATTGGTAAATTAAACCATACAATACGAATTATTTAATTAAAATGTATGAAACTGGAGACATTCATGATACAAGTATGCATTAAATTGCGAGATCTTTTAGTCATCCCAGAAAGAAAGATTAATTTACAAACCACGAGTGCACAGTAAATGAGCAAAGTAACTTGCAAGAAATTTCTCCTCATTCACTCCCTAAACAAATCTTGTTTATCTTTTATCCCTGCAACATTATATCCGACTCTCTACCTGAATTCATTTTATACGCGGCAAAGAAACCAAAATAATCTTCGTTTAATTCTACAAGACCGTAGAAACACAATTGACAAGTAAAAATTAAAATAAAATGATCGCCCTCGCCCAGGGACACAATAGGTGATGCTATTGAAATGAATTTTAAAGCTATCAGAAATCTTTCCCCCGAAAACAATTTATAATTATACGTATCTGACAAGTACCTAAAAAAGTAGACTCGTCCACGAGAAATTGTGCATGTCGTAGTCGGACACACGTACGCTATGCACGTCTCGTAAATCTCTCCAACGAGAGTTTAGAATATTTTTATTACGGTAAATCGAGAGCGTGTTGGACGTGTCGCAGCTTTCAAGTACGCTTTTATCCGCCTTTTTGCCCATTGTAAAAATGCTCGTTGCAGAATGCAGTATTTCTTCTACTCGCCGCTCGATATCTGACGCTTCTGCGAAATATGGGAATTCACTTAAGTAAATTTTCGCATATTTTATGCAAAGTGTTATTGACGCGAGCTGCAATTCAACGTACAACGTTCCAGTTATTCCCCCCCCCCCCCCCTCTTCTAACGTTCGTTGGTTTCTGTGTGCGGCTGTATTTGCGTTTGTTGTTTCTTTCGTTTTCCTTCCTTTTTTTTATTCACTCTCCCTTCGGCGGGTCGTATATAAATTTACACTTGTCCACGTCAACCAAGTTTCGTCCCTCGTCTGTCCCTCTTTTATTCACCGGCAATTCAATTTTTCGTGATTGTCGACAAAGTTAGGACCACCGAGCGTGGAAAAAAGTGCTGCAAGCTGTGTTTCAACAAAGCTCCGACGCCCAGGTAGTAACTGAATCACGCGTTTCTGATTTTTTTATTTTCTGATACAACTCTGTATTCCTGAACGCCCATTAAGCGTTTACTTATTTGGCAATCGGGTTTGTTTTTGCTCGTGCCATTTGCATAATACTCAACTTTAGTCAATATCGATTTCCACTTAGCAGAGTGTATTATAGGAGTTTCTTTCTTGCGATGATAAAATAACGAGGATTGACTATTTGGAAGAAAACATTAGCTTTGTCGAATAGATTAAGATCTAATCCTTTACGAATACATCGCGTGCAATATTTCTTAATAATTTTTGGCCATTCTCCGTTCCATACTCCTATGCGAGCCACTCATTGGCGATCAAATCGATTAACTCCAAATTTATTTTAAATATAGAAAGCGCTTTGGCAATAAAATTTAAAAAGCTTCAAACGGTGGAGTTAAACGATTTGGCTAATGGGCGACTCGTATCATAGTTCGTGAGAGTTCTTTCAATGCTAACGAAAATAGTATCGGACCGAATTGAAAAGGTAGCTATTCATTGCATACTCACTGAAAATATCTCGCGTTGCTTTCGCTCCGCATTTATAAAACAGAAGAATGAATTTATAAACCACAAGGTCACGTTCCGAATACATGCTCGCCAATTTCAATATCATTCCCAGTTTCAACTAATCACTAATTATTCTTATCTCATACTACAAATCATTCACCACATTGTGCATTAACTCTTATGTTAGCAACCGAAATTTCAACGCCTGTCTGGCAACTGGGGTACCCGGGTACCCCATACTGTTTTCATCGGTACGTTAGCCAAATTGATTAACTCCACCTATTGAATTTTTTAAATATCGTTATAGCGCTTGATTGACGCTTAACGTCTTATATTTACCATAAATTGACTTCTTTTTGTTTTGTAGAGTTAATCAATTTGGCCAATGAGTGGCTGAAGTATAAAATTATATTTTTTCGAGACTGTTAGCTTTCATTTTCATAACTCAACCACTACAGCTTTAAACATTTTATGCAAATCTATTATATGTATATTCTTATACTGAAATCCAGTATTACTATCAAGTATCACAACTAGAGAAGGAATGCTTATCTTGTTCATATAAACAAGTATAAGGTGGCATCCGAGACCATCTCCAATATGTATCAATTTGTATTCAGTGATTCTTTGCAGTTACGTGAAACGTACAGTGTTTTTGTGAAATATAATTTGTAAAGTATGGAAGTTTGTAGTGTAAAAATATTTTATCAAAACACGTCAGTTAGGGGAAGACCTTTGTTTTCCAACACTTCGAACCCGATTGGCAAATGCTCAAATTATGAGACAACTTTCCACAAAATTGGTAATACAAAGCATGATAAATAGTCAAGTAGAAATAAATGAAATTCCTTCTAGTTCAACACAAGAACACGACAACAGTGGAAGGAAAACAGACGTGGGATCCTGTTATATGTGTCAGGCTGATCCGGAAAAGAAGCAACGAAAAACACGAACGGCTTGCCACAAGTGCCACCGTCCTATTTGTGATGAACACGCAAATACTATAGCAATATGCAGAAATTGTCCCCAGTATTCTTAATTATTGTAATTTAATAAATAAATAAGTCATTTTAGTTAAAAATTGGTCCATGTTTATGTGCACAGACCATCTAACACTCACGTCTCTTATATGGGTATCCCGGTTACCAAACAAGCGTATATATATATGTTTAAAGCTTTATAACTTACAAAATTGCGAACCAATTTTATTCAAAATTCGTATATGGGCGTAAAATCATCCAAATAATGGGGATCTATAGGGGTTTGGCGATATTGTTACGAGAACGTAAAAAATGATTGTAGGAAACTTGAAATGGGTATCCGGGTACCCGGTTGCTGACATAAGGGTTAATCTGAGTCACCTGAGTTATACCTGAGTTCCCAGGTATTTGGGAATTGTCATTTCTTCATTGGATATGTATAATTTCAGCAAATTCTACATCAAATTCAGAACTGTATTCCAAAGTTTAAATGCAGAGCTCGAACCGTTGAACCAATCCTGCACTATCAGCACCCCAAGCATCCATATCCCCACTTCTGATCCCAAAGAAATCCGTCCGCCTAAATGAGATTTTTGTTAACAAGCCACGAACGCGACTAAAAGCGATTCAAGCGTCGCTCGTTGTCAGCGGCGGTACTAATTTGCAACGGATAACGATATTAGCATACAGCGGCGAAACGTAAAACTCGGACGAAACGTCTGTCGCGCAATAACGCCTAGCAGCCACGCTGATCTCGTTAACCCCGTTTTCGACGGGCGTCCATTAAGACTGCAGCAGCGTTACGGACTGTCCCTGGTATCTATAGGTATAAATGGCGCGGAAAAACATCCAAAAGCGGCGGCGGGCGACGACCAAAAAGATGCAGCAGGCCAGTGGAAGGACACGGCGGTCTGATCGTATAAAAGCACAAGATTTTACGAGCACTTGCGCTAAACGACAAGATGCAAGTGTACGAGCAAGCACCCAGCGAGACATTGTTAAGAGGAGTGTGGTGTCTCGAATAGAACCCTTTCGCGTCGTTGCAGGCTGGCCAAGGTGCTCAGACGGCGATGCGAGAGAACGCCCCAGCCTGAAATTACATTGTTCGCCACGGTTGCACTTTTGCAGTTTATCGTAATGAGTTACGCTGCGCATGCAGCCAGCCGTTCTGTTGTATTTCAAGCAGCTGAGAGAAATATGCACCGCAGCGGCGGCGACGACGACGACAACGACAACGACAACGACGCGGTGTTATTTATCGCGTGGAAGGTCGTTGGGAAATTTATTTCTTGGAGGATGATAGAATGTGTACACCCTGCGTGCGGAAAATCTGGTTGGTCCCTTTGAAAGTTTCATCCATACAGGGCGTTTATTTGGTTCGACGAACTATGCTACAATTGATATCCGCCCATGTTGCAAAGTAAATAGAAAGGATCGCAATTAATTGTAATAGAATTGGATCTGGATACAAAAGTGTCGTCAATAGGGACTTAATTAACGATAGATATGTAATCAGTTTCAGTAAAGGAAATTAATATCTATCCAGAAAATTTTCCTTTAATATTGGAAAACTATTAATGATCGAGTTCTCATTGTCAGTATTTCCAAGAGACATAACTATTTGCGCGCAAATAGCTGTCCTCAAAGGCTGCGAAATATTAAGCGAAGCTACAAGTTGCACATATATACCTCATAATTTAGCTTCAAAGCTGAACGCGGAATAAACTGAATCCCTTTTCTAAAATATTCCAGACGGTCCAAGGCGAATCGTCAAATGTTTCAGAAGTATTATAATTTTCATCCTATTGAATTCCTGCAAATTGCTCGGGCAATTTTCCAGTGAATCATCGTTACGGAATACAGCTTCCAGAAGATTCGCCAGGGCACTAGAACTTGTAGTGTAAAGACTGATTAAGCAACGGGAAGCTTGCGCCACTAGAATCGTAAGGGGAATGATTTTTCTGGTTTTTATGGTGATTCAACCCTCGAATCTTGCTCGACAATGGCGTACGCGAATGTGAATGCTCGATGGTTCGCCGAGATAACAACGCCCAGTCAGAGGGAGATTACGAGGGGGAAGGTTAAAGGGACAGGGGTTGTAAAACGAATTCGATGGGGAAACAAGGAAGTTCGTGTTGGCCTGTTCGAGCACCCCAGAGCCCTTTACTCTTGGTTTTACAACACCACGGATGCAAATGACTTATGTTTACGTATGCAGCACTGAGTTTCGAGGGTACAGTCTATTCGAATAACTTAGATTCTGTTTTGGCGAAAAGAATGTATTTTGCTGTGATACAAGATTTTATATTTTCCATTATATTTGCTACGAATTTATTCCCTTGGAACGTAGTGAAATATACGAAATTTTATGGCAAAATTTACGAAATCGAAATTATGCGAAGGCGAGAGCAATATTTGGATTACAAATGTTGACGAACGTGTGAGTTTGTTACATTCTCAAACTTTCTAGGAATATTATTGATAATAATGGAGCTCACCGTAATTATAAATTAGTGATATTACTGTTGCCGCGTCATATACTGATATGGACTACTTGAAATCGGAATGCTACCAGCCACAGAGTGAAATATATTGAATTCTGCGTAAATAAAATTTGTTTCCGGACAAATGAAATAATATTTTAAAGAGCTACGTATTCTGGCCACATATTATTCAATAAAATATCTTTTAATACCTTTCAATTGCGCACTCGTTCCGCATTTGTATTCAACAAATATTATACATTTACAGTACTGACGTATCGATTAACTGTTGCTTTTCAAAAATCGCGTTCTATAATTATCATATCTTTAATATCAACTTACGAATTGTAATAAAGCAAATGTTTTAATTCAAATGGTAAAAACTGTATTTACAAATATGTATGTACATATAAGTGCCTCAAGCTGAAGACGTTTTTAGTATTTCAGTATCTTTCAGTATTCAGTTTTCAGTATTTTTTTTGCCAATCAATCAGTCATGTATAAAAATCTTTGAAACTTCGGCAAGTACAATTGTACTGAAAAGTGGATTTGCATGATCTTCAATCATTTTGTGAATTAACGCGCAGTATGTAGTCGCTTCTGTTTTGCTGTAATAATGGTTGCGTTTAATTATTGCCAGGAGCAGAAAACGGGCATTATTGTTCATAGTTTAATAGTAACAATATTCGTACGCATAATACACAAATTATTGTACCCACGATTTTGATTACATGTTTGATATCTACTGTTGCAGGTCCACTATGCGAATACAATATTCTGTTGAAGCAGCAAGATAAGCTGAATAAGAATGATTTAAAAAGGGATATTTAGACTCTGCTCGTGTGGCAAAGAAACGTATGTTAATGTTTCGAAAAATTAAGTCGATCGTGCAACGGTGCATCCCTGAAACGGTTCCTGAAATACGGTGAGTTTGTGCAGCAGTAAATTCGTTGGAAAATAAACTTTGGTGGATGATATCAGCCTATTAAATTGTGGATGTTGGGCAGGGATTTGAACCGCAATACACGATTAAATATGGATCTATAAATACGTT
Organism: Nomada fabriciana; assembly: GCA_907165295.1. Taxonomy (NCBI): domain Eukaryota; kingdom Metazoa; phylum Arthropoda; class Insecta; order Hymenoptera; family Apidae; genus Nomada; species Nomada fabriciana. The sequence goes on along the minus strand of OU015690.1, from coordinate 9,501,809 downwards.
AATAATAATAATAATATGTCAGACTACATTTTCTATTTGTCTGTGGTTTTTAACAAATGTAAAATGTAACATATGTATATTTGCGTACAGTAAACATTGGACGTAATACGAATATTGCGTTTTCGTTTAACAAATATTTCATATTTCCAGTTACCTACTTCATGACTTCTTGTATATATTATTCTTGAATGATTTTTTCCATGGAATATACAAACACCTTACTAGCAATATATTTGTCTATTATATTTTTCCCAGTGAAATAGCATATATCTAATAAGGTGCGCTAAAATTCATAAATCAAAGTCTCTTACCTTTAATCTACATCCATTAAAAACCATTCAATGATGGCGTTCCTTACGGGACACTAATAAATAACAAATAACCGCGGCAACAGAGTTTTCCTAAAAAGTCGGCAAACAATTCTGTTAAAACACGAAAAGAAATTTAAGGAATGAATATTGGAAAACACATGTTTATCAGCAATTAGCCTCTTGCGCAAGCAATTTCCAATTACCCTTTTCTATGTATATACTAGGATAATTGTAGGAAACATCATTCATAGCGGATTGAAATGTTCATCGAAACGCTTCGTGGCAATGGTGCCCCACAATTAATTTCCCAGCGTGTGTCTAAGAGGTTTCCAACGACGGTGGTGCAGGAATTCACTACGATTTCCGGTTCGTACATACACTGTGCATTGATGCACAGGAAATTAGGGATAGTCCTTTTCAGACGACGCGTTTCCTCTTGTCGGAGGTCATCTGGCCGCATCCACAAGATGGAAAAACTTAGATTACCGCATTTATCTTCGCCATCGTCCTCCTTTCTTCCTTTCTCGTGTTTCTTCTTCTCGTCGCCTCCGGCCTGCGTTCGCCCACCTATTTTCAACGATTTTAGAAGGTTCTTCCGGTTCATCTCTTCCATTCTTTTTATTATTTCCCCGCGTCAAACATCGTCTCTGACGTCTCTCTTCCTTTATCCCTTCAAGGGACCCTCTGTTCTGTGATATCTCCCATTTATTGGCCAAATCATCGTTTTACGTTTAACGTACGGAAGGGTTCCTTGTATCTCTTTTGGTGGAAGTTACGAACTTTCTTAGCTGTTTACGATTATAGATTTGTTAATAAGAAACTCGTTTACTAGTTTTCGTGTGTACAGCACGTTTTAGAAACTATTTATTTGGTTTACAGTACCTCGGTATAATATTCTTGAATTTCACAAAGCGAGTAAAGTAGTCCAGACTTTGAAATAAATTGAATACAACATAGATTTCCTGTTGGAAAGATACCTATTAACTTTATGGGAACAAAGTGTCAGATCATTATTGATACTCCTTGGAAGGAAATAGCAGAGCTACAATTTTCTTCAAAGGTGTACTTCAGGCACTTTGAAAATATTCCAAACATACGCCAAGTCGCAGGGAGAGCCGCAGGATGTATTAAAATATGATAGAATAATTTCCTTTCCAATTTCCTCGTCATTGATACACGGTCCTATGTCATACCAACACGCCACGTTTCTTTTTTGCTTTCAATTTTTCCATTCGGCACGATCGCCACTCTATACTTCAACATCCCACTGTGCTCTTGCCAAATTGCCCCTCTATCTCTACCTTTTCATTGCTCGCATCGATACGTACATAATATGTACTCCCAATATTGTGTGTGACTTGTCTGTCCCAAGTTGACCGACTTCTTACCAGTTCCCCGACTCCTTCCTTCCTTTTGTCAAATTTCCTTCTTTACGGTCTTTTTCATCCTTTTTATCGATACGATACACATACATATATTCGAATCTTAAAATATGTTACTTTTTCCTTCCGCTGTCGTGCTACCTTTACATATCTTCGTTTCTTTTGTCCTTATCTGGCAGTCACACGACGAGCAGAGGAAAGTTTCGTGGACGTCGTAGATTCTTTCATCGATTCAAGCTCTTTCTTGGTTCTCCGGATTTCTCTGGCCTCTTCCGACCCTCCCGCCGCAGATTTACAACAGCCAAGTATATACTTGACCGTCGTAATTCGAAAAAACTTTTCTTCCTCGAGCTGTGCCGGTTTGGGGACGCTAGCGAAATGCTTAGAGAAAGGCCAGCGATCCGCCACTTTTCTGGGATACGGCACTTTAAATTATCCGCCCTCGAATTACCTTACCGGCGACAACTTGAAGATGTTCGCTACTTTCAAATTTGTTGCGAATTTTCATGCGGGCAGATGAAAGATAAACACGATTTCCGAATTCAATCCAGCTTGGCCCAATTTCGAGACAAGAGACAATTTTTCAGATAAATTTATATCTGTCACAGCTTTTAACAGTCGTCGAATTGGCCAGCAACTTCCCCGCTAACTTCGACGGGAAAATGTAGTCGACGATTTCTTGCGTTCCAACGTCGTCGTCGTTTTCGTTCATTTCTTACGACTCCCTTCGATCTCTTTCCCTACGATTCGCGTAACATTCTGTTAAATTGCACCGTTAAAGGCCGACGTATAGCATCTTAAAGCGTGCTCGCGACGTCGGGTCGCGGTTTAAGAGTCGTAATGGCCACGGATTATACCCGGAACCTTATATCCTTAAAGAAGGATACGGCACTTCTTTCTCTTGCTCTGCCACCAATAAATTCTTGCACCCTCGAAGCTGGTCCGTATAGCAACGGGAAAGTTTGTTCACTCGGTCTGCAAGTTCATTCACGAAGGCGAGACGTTCGATTTATTTAGAAACGCCACTGGGAAGACTGCATTTGATAATACTCGACGTTGTTCTGATATATATCAATTTATCTTCGTGCACGCACGAGATCGAGCTTGCCAAACAGTCCGCCAAGCTTTTATTAGAGCTATACGAAATATATGTAGTTAATCAAATATTATTCCATCCTCCCTTTGTTATTCATAAGCTTGCATTTTTCCCATTGCAATAGCTATAGTGTAAATATGGAACAGTTTTTAGCTATTCATTTCAATACATGCCTTGGAAATCAACTACCAATGCAAAGCATTAAAATTTGTTGTATCGGGTGTAGTCAGTATTCCAAACGGGCAAGGTTGACTCGATCGGCTGAATTTTATCGGTTCTCATAAAAATTGCATTTTAAGAGGATCATTGTTGTGAAATCGAGTCTTATAATCGAATAATCTGCACTCGTTAACCCACTTTCCGTCACTCGAAAGCTGTGGCCGTTACTTGAAAGCACGTTTAGATAATAAACCGCTGCTTTTTTGTTTCGTAGGATTTGTTGAAACTGTACGGCAGTACGGTAATTAATGTGCACACAGTTGCCGGAGAAGTGCTGCGTCCATTGGATTTAAAAAATAATAGATGGACGCAGGAGAAACTGCCGAACTTGTACAATATCGAATCGAAAGAGCGATATTTTCGAAAAACTGATGGAATCGCAAAGAAATTTCTTTACGAAGCAATCGGATTTATGAATTCGCCCCTTTGTGAAAAACCGGGGAATGTTTTTTATTGAAATGAAATTGGACGATAATAAGATAATGGAATCATATTTCTTTGCAGTAATTCAACCCTTGTATCGTTGAGTTTGTTTCATCGTCGACCAGAAATATCGTAAATTCAGCATGAATGAATTACAAGAACTGTTTAGTACCGGAACACCTGTAGCACAAACAGGAAAAGCCGAAACGTTTTGCACGGCAATTAACGCGTGCAAATTGCGTTCTGCAGTATCGAAGCCGCGGTTTCGAAAACGTTCGTTCGATGGGCGTTTATTTGGCTATTCGAGTGAAAATCTTGAGCGAAATCGGAGATCGTATCGTGGAAAAAGCTTACCTAAGGAGTTTGATTGCCCCGAAACACACAACCTTCTCAATCAGATAAGGGTGGACCTCCTACATTCTCGACCCTTCGCAATTCGTAGTCGCTTCTTCCTGTTTATCGCCTGGGCAGTTTGTGTCGGCTGAGATCAATCGGATTCGTATCCTGATTACTCGTTAACCCTTTGCGTGCGGACGACTCTCTGCCAATGCGCTCCGGAGAAACTGTGCAGAGACGAATACAGTCTCTTGTAATATATTCTACAGTATTACGCTACATTTTGTAGGATATCACAAATAGATGGTAATATGTATAATTGTCGCGTAGCCACCATTTGTTTTTTTTACTGCCGTTATTAAGAAACACACATATATTTGTGTCACATAAAATTAATTGTAATACTATTACATGGGAAACTGAAAAAAAGTTGACCAACGCATATATGCGTCCATCGTCCCTGCTGGTGACATTTACCAAACGCATATTATGCGCTCATAGTCCACACCGATCGCTCTCGCCGGACGCATATGTATATGAGTCCATAGCGCTCTAAGGGTTAAAAAAAATTGCCATCTATGATGCCGATAGGGACAGTTTTGGAAACGACTATGCAATGTAGATCTTCGCAGCTGAATCATTTAAGGCGAACGGGAAAAATCTTCTTGCTTTCTCCTGTTTGCAATAATAAGTCTGATATTTCGAACTTGTAATTCCATTTTTCTCTCGGCAATGGTACTGTAAAACCATCATATTTGCATCAGCATATTTGATACTCGAATAAAACGAAAATCGTCCGCGATAGTCGTTCGATACATATGGTGACTCGATCGGTTACGTGGCGATAAGAGGAACCCTAGGATTAAGTCGTACGAAAGGATCCCGTCGTTTTTATGCATCCTACATCTGGAAGACTTCCGCAACGCGATGGTACGCCCTTGCAAGGGGGATTATTTTCCTGGAGCCAAGGTTCCCTTCGAAAAAGAATGTACAGGTGAATAAAAAGACGTTTCTCGTCCGCTTCGCAGAAATTCATGGTAATTACTCGTGAAAGGGTTGAGGCGTGAGATAATACAAGTGGATCAGCTTCCACTACGAGGAATCAAGGGAGCTTGAAGAGAAGCTCTCAGGAATCAAGAGAGTATAAGTGCAAGAAAGCGATCGCAGATAGCTGAGAGGAAATGCTTAGGAAGAATGAAAGCAAAAATCTGAAATTAGATTTGAAGCGTGTTACAGTAAGGCGAACGCAAAAGGGAATCGTCTATAATGCTCTAAATGAAACGTTTATTGCGTCGCGTCGCTGCAAAGGCTTTCATGGAAGTGCATATAGCTGTGAAATGGAAATTGTGTTTACAATTTTGTTCATTAAATTAGTTCCGTGCACGTTGACTGAGAAACAGGATTGTTTTCATAGCTGTAGTGGTGTATTTCGTAATTGCTACAATTATCAAGCGATTGTATACCCGCGTGTTCCTTTCTACGCGACTTGCGATACAAAGGGCGACATTATACAGCAGAAGTTGTACGATTGGATTGGTTCGCCCTGACGTAAAGTAGAGATCGGGGAACAATTTCAAAGAAATGTTTTTTATTCCTTATCATATACGTAGGAATTTAAATTGATATACACGCTTCTCTATTCAGTGTGTATATTTAATAAAGTAGTAATAATAAGATAATAATAATAATACAAAATCTGACAAATTGAACATATATTGAATTTCGCTTTCAACAGGCACGCTTCTCCTAAGAGGTTTTTTGATCAACCCACTAAACTGCGACCGTCGACGTCGATCGGCTGCGGTCGTCGTTACCCTTAAAAGGGTAAATTATTTTACAGTAGCCCAATCCTCTGTGAATAAAACTAAAAAAGTGTAGCTCGATCGGACTAACAGTTCCGGAGATAAAAATTCCTAAGTAAAGCCCGTTTTCGCAAAAATGCCAAAAATTGCAAACTTTGAAGGCCTGTATTTTCTAAGCAAACTGTCAACCGCAAAAATGATGACTTAAACCCCCCCTAATTCCATATGGACTACAACATATTTCATTTAGAACAAAATCGCCGATGATGACGTCCAAAAGTGATCGACTTAGCGTGGAATGATCCTTTTGTTTTCTCCCCACAGTTCGGTAATCGCATACGTCTTACTCTACGCTTAGAATTAACATTCCTTCATATACATATATCTGGTGCCAAAAATTTTTCATCGAGAAAAAGATTTATTAAGTTAATTGGAATGTTTTGTACGTCAGAACAAATGGAGAACGACAATTATTATTAAAATTAATTGCTCTTTACGCTTTCTATTAAGTGTTGAACCATACTTTACAGATTTCATATAGGATTTCATCCTACTTAAGAATAATCAATGCCTCTACCGTGTTCGATCTTCTATCAACATTTTACAAAGTTTTCGCCGTAACAGGGAGTCTAATGTAACTCCACGCGTACATGCGACACGCGCGTACAATATTCTTCCACTTTTGCGTACGCACATGTGTAGAAAAGTTCAAGGCCCTAGGAAAAAACTGTCGAGGACGTTGAGATACTAGTAACCGTAACAGACGTAACTCGTTTCGAACTTGACGCGCAGAATAATTATACACCTGGAAATGTTGACGCGTAGGTTAGTCGGATTGCAAGCCTCGTTCGTATTGCGTCCCGAATCAAACACGAGAAGTGCGCCATCCTGTCGTGATATTTCACCGAGCGAAGACGCGTTTAAGCTAAATTCGTGACGCGGTTGTGCTTTGTTCCAGCAGTGTATCCGACTTGCAACAACTCATCCATATTCCGTAGCAAGATGTCTTAAGACAAGCCTGAAGCGTCACGGTGCGGCTGCTGGGACAGGGTGCAGAGTCTGCGAATAATGGTGAGTCCATTTGTTTCAACGACGGAACCATTGTTCCGCGACAATTATTGCAGATAATAGATGATTAAGACAGTAAGAGAGAATTACGTGCTTCCATGATTACAAACATTTTTTATCCGATTAATACTGTTCTCTAGTTGGTATTACGCGCCGCAAAGTTATTTGTATCCTATTGTGGAAAAGTGTGATTTTATTTTATCCGTACTCCGTACTTCGGGGGAACACTGTCGTTATTTTCAGTCATATTATTTTTAATCATTTTCTCGGTGTACTGCTTCGTTAAAAGTAAATGAATCGTTTGGGCGCATATCGGTTAAATTGACTAAAGCTGAAACTAATACACTCCCGCATTAGGCAAAATGCTCTTCATTAGATTTTCCTACTAGAATTTCTTCTCGAGGCTAAATATAGCACAAAACCTATTTTCATGAAACTTTGCTTATACAAATTGGATGTATTCTTATGCGATATAACATTTGAAAGGAGGAAGCGTAATGGATACACAGTCGTCCATCGAGCCAAGAATCAATTGTACTTTTCTTAATACCTTCCAGAGTCACGTTTGCATTTCTTTCAAGCACAGCGGCTTCGTAGATACTTTGTAGTGTCGCGGCAGTATTGTTCACTTTTTTTGCGTAAAAGCCTTTTCCAACAGTAGTTCGAAGTTTGTATTTTTATCTTTGATGTGCGTTTCAAGCGATTCCTGTAGCAAGACCGCCTTTTCTGCGCCAGTCGATTTTCCTCGAATTGCGAGTTCTAATAGACTAAATACACCTTTTCATTTCGAATTATTATTCCTCGGAAATAAAGTTTGCAGAAATAACGTTTTATAATTAGGAACAGCATTTACATTGGTGCAGATTGATTTACTTACCTGAAACACTTCGGGCTGAAAATATATCCATTAGTTTCGTTTGCCCAGTGTCTTTTATAAAACTGCTTTTAAAACAAAACAAGAAAACAAAACTCCCTTTTCGTACCTTCTTTTATCTACCATTACTCACCGTATATTTTCTTCATTTCGAACATAGTTGTCATTATTTGGTATAACCGTATTATTCAGTAGCTGTTGCTATTGATTTTCATCTTTGAGAAGTACTTACCAAGTGATTAATCGATCCAAGAAAGCGCAATTCAGCGAAACAACCAATACTTCAATATTATCGTGTCTATTGACAGGAAACATTCGTCGAAATTCGAGAATTGTCATTACGCTAAGATTAACAGTGCTGAAATTGCGATACAAATTGTGCTCATAGCCCGTATTTGCTTAATCCCCATGACATATAATCCTTCATTACCCTATGCGTGATACTATGGCTAATAGGCCGTTTGTTCATACGCATATACGCGAACCCGATTAAAATATTGTAATTAGGTTGCACGGTATATTGGCGCGTGTCGGCATTAAATGCAATCAGTGTTACAAGTTTGATGAAAATATCGTGTGCGTATAAGTAGTTGGAGTTTGCGACATTTATTTTCTTTCGGGGTCGAAAATTTTTGTTATCGCTCATGTTTTATTATATTTGTACATCCATTGATCTCCAAGTAATATTTATTATAGAAATAGTAGTGCGAAAAACGTCCGAGTTAGAATAATTTGAAAAGAAACGGGGATCTGCACATTAACTTACAATTAATCTGTTTTAGAATATTATACGTGTAAGAGGGTTTCCCCTGTGTGTATTTCGTGCAATAGTTAAGGAAACGAAGCTGTGCATTTACACTATTTACGCTAAAATGGGAGTTGAAATAGCGTATTTCTGGCCCTCTTGGAGAACTCGAAAAAGACAGAGTCGCTAAGAAATCCCTATTAATGCGAACGACGCCCATTTCCCCCTGCTAATCCCATGTTTGCAGTCTTGAGATTGAATCGCCTCACGGCGTGATTATTTTCTCTTTAAGATACAACACAGGGGTAAACCGTTGCGCTCCTGGATTTTAACCCTCTTACAACTTTATACGCCAGCAAGGAATTCTCGTAGTACATACATACAAATAGGAACCCCATTCAATTTGCCGCCACTTAAAAGAAACAGCCCTCACGAGAGCTTATTGTTCCCCTTTCTTAAATTTATTTCATTGTCCAATCACTTAGGATAACATTCGTACTTCACGGTACATAAATATACATATACATGTACATATATTGCATATACAAAATATTGGACAGCTTATTGTAGCACGCGACCTGCATAAATGGCTGACAATAAAATAGCATTCTACTTCTTTATATAAAGCAGAAAATGATAAGTTTCATTGCGGGATAATTTTCAGTACATCGTGGGTATATCAATAAAAAGTTTTATTACTGTTTTATTATTGCAAAGCAGTGTCATAACTTTCTATGTATAAAAGTGTGGGCATAACTAACAACAAAAAAAACTTCAGGTCTTCTGAACTGTATATGCGATAATCTATTGCTTTAAAAAGCCCATTAACAACCAAGGAAATGAGACTCCGCGAAACACAGTTTTTGGGAACGCTACTTGATCGGGGATGCTTCTCGAACAAGCTTGAAACTGCATTCCGGCATTTTCTATTAGTCCAGCCCGCAAGTTCCGTGGAAATCGTGGAAATTCAGTTGACAGAGTTTCGCGAGGCGAGCGTTACTTGTTCTTCGGGGCATAGACGTGAGGCTACTGCGAATATCGACTGATGTAGCTTGCGCTGATTTCTTCTCTGACGTAATCTCGATGCCGCAGGTAATAGGATACAGGATTACTCGGGTAAGGGGATGTTACAGGATTAGGATAGCTTGTACCTGAATGCTTGCGAACGTGTAACTCGTTGCTGGCAACATGGCCGGGTTTATCGCCGCGCCTATTGCACAGAATTTCGCCGGCTAGTTATCACACCAGCTTAAGGCACAATAAATGTTTTGCAATTAATTTTTCTACTCCAAGTTTCTCGGATTTTCATTCAAACTCGAGGTACCTTTGAAAAGTATATTTGTAGGCTTTTGTCGCGTTTCAATGGCCGCGTTTGTTGGGACACGTTGGCATTGTTATCAGTATTCGTTGATAGAACGCGTTCAGGTGCATGTTGCAGTGAGAACTCAATTTCATATGCCAAGTTAGCTACTCGATCTCTCGCATACTGCTCCAATACTTGTCATTTGCACCCAGCGCACGGGAAGTACGTTTACACCTAATGTTTAAGAGGTTTATCCAGTTTCTGGAACTATTAATTCAACTAGCTGCCATGGTGTAGGACGTGGGACATAGTTCGTGTCTTCGCCATGATAAAAGGACGAGAAATTATTAACATCGCTGATCAATGTTGATTACTAATAATGAACGTCGAGTGTGCGCGAAAGTAATTCTTAGTTGTCAGAAGTTTACCGCCATGGAGCTGCGTTTATTATTTCTGTGCACTCCTATTATGCAATCTTCGGATCCAGCACACGTAGGGACCAATTCGATTGGTGCATAATAAACTTCACGAGCACGTTTCCTAGCCTCTCGGAACGTTTCGGTTATCGTTGCAGCCAACTCGGTTTAAATTTCAATTCACTCAAATATTGTTCCATTCCGTAATCTGTGCGAATATCAAGATTCGGAATTAAGCGCGCAACGTTCTATTTATTGTTCTCGAACGAGCACGTGTTACGAGCATCGTTCGAGCAGATTATACGTAAAGATGACTATACTACAGGGCTGCATTAATTACGGTACAAGGAGCCTGGCCTCTGGCCTCGAGTTTCGTCTTTCGACCCGCTCAAAATTTCATAACTCTTCCTTCTGCATTATTCCGAAACTCCATGCGACCCTATGTGTTGCTTTAATTAACCCCTTGCAAAAGGGGCTAGATAACCGAAGGAGGGTGGGGTAGTTTTATGAACGCAGTTTGGGCCTAGTGGTCGGGGAAGTGTGCTATTGTTCTGGTGTAAACATAATTGTTTAAGGAAGTTGTAAATTGATTAGCAGGACGCGATATGTTATTTAATGCCACATGAACAAGCGATCTACAACAATAATTTGAATAAGCAACCGTCTTCGAGGTACGGCTTACCGCGTAAGATCCATGCGTTCAGTCGGTTAAAAAAAGAAATACATAATCATAATACAGTAGATTCCGGTTAATAGGGACGCCGGTTAAGCGGGACCGCCGTTTACTCGGGCAGATACTGAAGAACAGAAACAAAAACTATTGTTTCCACTAAGCTTATAAGGGACATATCGCCGTTTTATTGGCTCGTACAGTTTACAATTGAATATACAATAAAGCTTTTAATGAAATAGTGATACTGATTGGAAGCATAGATACGGCCCGAACGTAGGAAAGGATAACGTGAATAAAAGTAAAACACCTTAACAAGTCGGAATCATATTGAAGTGAGCTCAGGTTGACACGCTCCAGTCCACAGTGGTCTGGAAACACATTGTTGTCTTTAAATTCGTCTTTATGTCAGGTATGACATTAGAAAGTCAAAATTATATAATAACATGTAAAATGTTATAAATTTTATATTGATATTTATAGAAGGCTGAATGCTGATTAGGTTTTATCTGAAACATTTTTTGTCAAACCATTTGGTCAATGGACAAAAAGTATATAAACTTACGGCCGGTCGTCGGGTCGAGGACGCCAAAATATCTCGAACGTTGCCTTATTAAAATCCATACAGAATTAGAAGGGGCAAGAAGCGGGAGTTGAAATTTATATGGTTTTGTTCATAAGTGTTTAAACTTTTATGCAAAAAACGTCCGAGCTTAAACACTCTTAAACATTTTTGTATAAGCCTTCCCAAAGTTTAAATTGTTATAAACTTTGCCTTATGTGAACATGGATTAAAAAATGCTTACAACTAGATTCAATATTTGACGTGCACCCACTGATAGGTATAAAACCGCCAGTTAAACCTATATTCTGATATTCTGTAATGAGTAACTAAAACGTTTCCTTTTACTTTGAATTTTACAATTTTGTCTTCAGAAGGCTATGTCTCAGCAGAGAATTATCTTAAGTGCATAAAATTTGGGGATTTTGAAGCTTTGAAGGATTCCAAGTGTATAGGAAACAAATGTTTTCAAAATATCAAACTTGGAAAATTAATTTTGGCCACGGAAAACGGGTTTCCAGACCACTGTGCAGTCATAGGAGAACGAGCGCGGGGTTGCGGGGTACGCAGCACGTCGTTCTCCCATCGTAAGACTAGCGTTTCACAAGATCACATGACTTATTGTTAGCTTTGTTTGCATGCTTAAACAGACATTTGGATTCAAGACGGAATATTACATACGTTTCTCAATAAATCGCGTTTGGCTCCATTTTTTATGCTGTTCAGGGTTTGGCTGTTGAACTTTGTTTTTTCGAGACAGCCGGTTAATTGGAACAAATTCGTCTGGCGCAATGTGTCCCTATTAACGGGAATCCACTGTATTAAGAGCCTGAAATCCTAAACAATATCGTAGAACGTTTCTTCACCCGCCAGCCATAAATGGCTTGCCCGATCGATAGCTAATACTAAAATCTTTCAATATCTCCGGTGGTTGCACGTTTCCCGAAGTAAAATAAATCTCGTACGACGAAATGTATGTGCAGCTCTTGTATGCAGCAATACGATTGCCTGGCTGAAACGGTAACGTTCGTCGAACCGAGAGCAAACACGAAGGTGAACCGTTTAATTCGGAAAGGGGTCGGCGAGTTTACGACGCGAAGTTCTTCGAAAGCACGGAAAATCTTTGACGCGGCGGCTTGCAAACGAACAAAAGTTTTCCCGGCACACTCGCTGCGCGTATCCCGCGATTTAAGCCCGATATGAACGCTCGCGTAGTCCGTATGTATTTTCGTGAAAAAATCAACTGCACCGCGAGCTCTTTCCTTCAAAGTTTAAATGGACTGTTTGCGGTCCAAAATTGACCCCCTTTTCTGACCAAGCTGTTGCTATCGTGATTGTACGCATGCACGTGATTCCAGAACTATCAGAATTCGTCGCTGCATCGCCAACGCGTGTAGAATTGCACGTGCTTTCAGTGTTTCCGTGTTTTGCCCTCAGAAATCGTTCCAGGGAATATGAAGTGGAAATGATTTACGGCGAATGGCGGTGATGCTAGGAAAGTCGAATGATTTTAGCTGTACACAAGTTTTGATTCTCTGGGTAGCGACTGTAGTTATTGAAATATTGAATAATTGGACAGAAATATTATAGAGATGAATGCAAATCGCGATTGCGGAAGGCAATCAAGCGATTCGCAACGATAATTAAAGGATTATCAATGAATTCAAACGTTGGTATAGGCTGATTATACGAGCGATAATATTAAGCTTCGTGGTCTGATATTTACAAACGATTCAAATTACTTTTCATTGTGCACTAATGCACGAACATTTCCCCCAAATTTGCGGTTAATTAATACGAACAAGTGTACCAGTGGAAATTGATTAATGCAAATCCGATGCGAGTACCGAAAAGCATGTTATATATTCTGTGCGTTATAATAATATTCCTATAGCACCTATATTTTTGAACAAAACTAGGAGACAATAACTGAATCATAAAACGTTTCAAGATTAATATTGTAATACGAAAAGAAAGTAATACGCTCGGTCTTGGGAATGGCGAAAGAACGAGCCGGTGGATGCAGAAGAAATGAATGGAATCGTGAAGCTCGCGTTTTCCATTAACGTTGATGAGTCGAAAATATTTTATGCAACCGGATACTTTCGTGAAATATGAGTAATTGCATAAAACCAGGTCCTCATTATTCGCGGCCGTATTATATGATACTTTTAAATCGAACCTTTTTCCTCCCATTACTATTGCGTGCTTTCTTCGTCAGCTTTCTGCTTTCCCGTGATTTACGACTCGCCGACACTCTGTTTATACGCACGTGTGTCGCACTTATTTCGGTCGTATGTGCAATCTATAACTTTAAAACGCGATCATTTTCACACCTCGATAATTCTTTCTATCTTCCTCTTTCATTTCCACTCCAAGCCCTCCTCCTTGTTCATCCCCTCTTTTTCATATTATAGATGTATACTCAAGAATAAGGACTCGATAATAAAATAAGGCATTCGAATTATTATATCTATAGAAGATTATCCCCAAGCTTTTTCCCTCCATAATTTTCACGCCGCGCATATTCACGCCTAAGTTAATCGAGCCGTTTCATTAGCTGGTATTTTTGAACGCAAATAGGGGATTGCAGGAAACGACATGCAAAACGCGTCGCTCGATGTTGCAAAAAGAACCGCGCTGTCCACAGAAGTCATGCACGCGAAATCAAAGAAACAGCTGGCTAATGCAGCCTGTAACCCGTCGATGCGACCGACTAAAAGAAAATGCAAATCGTGCGCTAATTAGTCGCGTCGCAATTACGCCGCAAATTAACAGCGACTGCTACTCGCGATACGTTTTCACCGTTCTTTTCCCCCTTTCGCAAACATGTACCGCGTTAACCGCAATCGTGGTTATTCCGCTTAGAATCAAACGAAGCCCACTGCTGTTTCTCGATGTCGAACAGTTGGCGCGTTTTGAAGAGCATTCGCGAAAGTTTTTCTCGGCAAGATCGCGGTTTCGCTCGATTTCAATGTTTCAATGGTTTCCTATTGGAGAAACGCGTCGCTCTTTACCCGTGGATAATCGTGAAAGCATTGTTATATATTCTTATAGATGAAAAAATATTCGTTTCTCTGATTGGAACAACTTCCTACGTTGCTCTTACTATTCATGGTGTAAGAATATGAACATGTATATTTGAATGTTCCGGTAAAGTCGTTTAAATTCCTGCCTTAAAATCGATGGAAGCGGGTCGAGCACAGATAGAAAACAATAACACTAATTATCTTCAAAGAAATGTAATCGAGGTGCGTTCCATGTTTCGTGAGAAGTCCCGCGGAGATCTGGTACAGTGGAAAAACTTTTATTTCGTTCTCCCGTTTTTCTTGGATGGTTGGCTGCACGTGAAGCTGCGAAGGGAAAATTTTAATTTTATACGAGCACACCAGAGATATCGCGACGCGTACCAAGAAGAAAGTGGAACGCGACTGCGGCGAAAAGACAATTCTCATTACTCATTACAGTCGGGAACGGAGGTACGCTGGCCAAGGGCGGTTCGTTTGTAAGCATATCAAAAGGATTTTTCCGCGGATTGTTCCGTGACATATTCTGAAACAATGTTAAAATATAACTATACTTGCAGGGTTCGTTACCTGCCTTTGTTGAAGATACTACTGGCTTCCTCGGTTATTTACGATTATTAACACTAATACTTCCAAGGGGGTCAAAATGACTTGTTTTAGATTTCTTGCTTTAGAATTATTAATATATAGGTATCGTTGTAGCAATTAATGATGAGTTTTATTAAGACAGAATGACAATTATATATCTGTAGTTAATGTCCATTTAACGACTTTCGTATTTATAACCTGCTTAACGTATGCTATCTGAATAATACCAAAATGTAACATTAACTAATTAACATTAACAAAAAACGTATGGCTAATCGATACTCAAAACGATCACACAAACTGCACAACCACACAACCACACATGTTACATACATTACAATACTAAACAACTAATAAAAGATTACTTATTATTTCCTACATAAGAAAATTTAGCCATAATTTGATTTCAATGATGTCGCTGCCAGATTTCGAATCCGCGACGTATTATTAGAAAAATGCCATGCTACTCTCGCAATCAATTCTCAACGTATATTTCTAATTAAACCAATCTACCTAAAATATCGATTTTGTCCAGATCTGCTGTGTCCCCCGCGTTTTTCGTATAAACTCCATCAAGGAAAATCGTAATCCTGATTATCCTTTTCGCCTCTTCCGCGCGATAAAGTTCCCCGGATCACGGTTGTGCTCGTAAATCCAAGCGGTTATCCATTGTTATCCCCCTTTTAGTTGATATCGCGTCTGGTCTGTCGCTTAGTACATCACGAACGCGACTCGTTCCAAGCAATTTTTCGAATAGCTCGCGGTGTCCGTTCCGTCTAGTGATTTCGCGCTGGATTATTTCGTATTCATGGAAGCAACGTGACCGGATGTTGCCGCGAGGTACAGCCAGCGATAGAAACGGCGATGAGATAGAGACAGATAAGTCAGCCGTGTCGGAGGGGTCACGGTGATCTTGTTAAGTGAGTAAAAGCTCCAGGTGGTGTCGCAGTCCTCCAATATGAAAAGGAAGCAAGGTGGTCTTTGAACGAGAAAAAGCTCCCCCCTCGTCTCACCCTTGAAAAAACTGTACCTCATTTCTATTGAATGTTTCGAGCTTTTCAAAGCAATTTACCCTCGATTCGCTAATCGTTTCCAATGCGCAAACGGGGAAGAAGAAGTTTCCAAGTTGAGTTGTTTGAGAACAATTCCGGTTATTATTATTGCCTCGTGACTATTGGAAAATGAAGCTTCAATGAACAAAGATTATTAACGAACGAATCTTCGGGTGAATTATTCGTACGTGATTCGGTAATGAATTGCAAACGGAGCAGCAGGACCTGCATCTAATTAATACACTAAATTTAACAATAGCAAGTCGCGAGAGAAAAGAAATGTTATATGGTATCTCCAAGACCTTCAACCTCCCCTTTCCTCGCGATAATGGACCCTGGCGTTAAACAAAATTTATATAACGCTTTTCTCGTCCAAGGAAGCAGCCTGTACCCATCTGTACCGCGATTTTTATCATCGTACAACACTGCTGCTCTCGTTTATTCGAAACTGTACCCCCTCCTTTCGTAAGACGATAAATCCTCGTAACGAGCTAATTAATTGTGTCTTAAACGAAATCTGCGACAACGAGTCTCGTTCTTCTTCGAATGTTCGCGTTGAGGGCAAAAAAGAGAAGGATAAACGGAAGGGAAACGAAGTAAAAAAAATAATGTAGGCGCGAAAATATTGTTCCAGGCGTTGAATGGAGTTGACAGAATTAACGGAGGCATGTTGCTACTGTTACGGAAGTAACGAAGGCAAGGGTGAATTCGGTCACGCAGAGAAAGGGAGGCCCGTGAAAAAATTGCAGACGAACTATTCTCTCTCTTTAACTCGCTTCGTCCTTTTTTATCTTACGCAGTTTCATATCAGGTAAGCTGAACATCCATTAAATTGTAGGGTGCTTTTAAGGTACGAGGTGTGTAAAGATTAATTTTCAAAGCGATATTTCATACATGTATATGCCAGACCAATGTATTGTGAGGAATTTTTTCTTTTGATGTTGTCACCTTTCTTTTCCTCTGGAAAATGATTGCACGTTGAGATTAATATTCCGCTCCTACCGCTGCTTTGATTTCTCTGCTAACGTAACCAGAGCACGCAAATCGCGCCAAACATTTCAAAGTAGTGTTTAACGCTTTACTGTATGTATGCGCGTCACAGTGGATATTACTTGCTTTTCAATTTTTCGAAGTACACACCCCTTTGATACTACATTAATCTCTTTCCTCGATTTATGAGCGAGGAACAGTGTTTGCGCGTTTCGTATCTCGCTTTCGGAGGGGTTCGAATTTTAAGTAACATCGAGTGGAAATATGTAAATACCCGTAATGCTTCCGATAATAAATTCCGACATCCCTTTGGAATTTTTGCCGCTCTTTTCTCCGCCCGTAAATTCTTGAATGAAAACAGGCACTAAATTCCGGCGAAAGTAATCAAGCGATGAAAGTTGATAAAGCGATGGACATTCGATTTGTTTCCATCGAGCGACAAATTGCTAATCAATTTTCGGCGTAACGAACGAACAATGGGCTGCAATTTGCAGAGGAATCCCTCAATGAAATTTCATTAAAATGCTCGTTGCAAGGCCGATCGTGAAGATCGTATTTATTTCTTTGAAGAAAAGACGAAATATGTAATACCGTGTATGACTTGTGTCAGCCGTGAAAATTGAAATCCGCGATTTTAGTAGGCCGTATTTTCCCACGACGAAGGAATGTGTAAAGTATAAACAGGTGTATCGATGCAAGCAGTCGTCCATAAATTCCGAAGTGAGGTGACATCGAAAAATTATTCCGCGAGAATTTCAATGTTTCACATAATTTTTGAAGACAAAGTGTAAGAACTGCCGATGAGTAAGGGTCATAGGCAGTATGAGATGCGATAAGATTTGTACATGATACAGTATTTGCGACGACGGAGAATTAAAATATTTGTACGCACTAAAGTTTTATTGCTAGTGGGCAATAAAACTAATACAGATATATTGAAGGCGAATACATTGCACTTCATTTTCACCCCTATTCCTTTCAAACTGTGAACCGGCAACTGTTGGAATCTTCGCTTCGGAATACGAAAAAATTCTCACGTCGCATACGGTTCAGGTGAAACATGAAGCACGCTGTTATGGAAAGTTTTGATGGCCGCGAGCGGGAGGTAAAATTAATCGTAAACGGGAATATTAGCCTCACTTCGACAAGGTGTGTGTCCTGTCTGCAACGTCTGCAAGCCAACTCTACGCTTTGCACGGCGCGGCGTGAATTCGCTGGAATCCTGTTGAACGGGGATATTTCAGCACGCGAAGGTCGTATTTGCCAGAAGTTCGCGCGCGGATTTCAGAAAGTTGCTGAAAGCTCGCGCGACATGTCATTGAAAGTGTTTAAATTGGACACCGTGCTAATCTCTTACGAGCCTGTTAATTACTTGCGTCGGTATCGACACTATGAACGAAAATTTCCCTTTGTTACTTGGAGCTGTATGTATGTACTGCCTCGTTCCGAATTTATTGTCCCGATCTTTCCAATTTCGATTACTTTGTTGCGTGGTGTAGGGTAAAGTTGAACACGAGTGCTCAGCTGTCGAGTAGCTAACGAGATGCGATAAATTAGAAAGATTCAATATTCAAGATTTTATTTGATCTAGAATGCCGGAGAAATTAAATGTCTGTATGCACACAATTTGTTTAAATATCGTATTCTTCACTAGGTAATACGGAGTTATTCTTTGATCCGCAAATCATTGATAATTACACAATTATGCTTTTGCCTTGGGTCTATAAATTTCTCCGTCGTTGTAGCAAAAATACTCTTTCCTTCCTCGGTAACGGTAAGTAATTCGCAGAGTAATTCACCTCGTTTTGCAGGTATTGATCGTGGAAAATGAACTCTTTTATCGTCGGCGATCTGCGTGTACTGCCCATAAATCGACAAACAAACGCTCGGCAAAGGGGAAAGAGAGGGGTGCACGGTAAACGCGGTTAGTTAAGCAGGAACACCGCGAGCAAAGTTCTTCTGATCGTGGCTATCTTGGAAAAGAACTACTATTAGAGTCTAAAGGAAACAGGAATTTCCAAAGTGCAACAGGCATTATTTTCTGCGCAACGATAGCACGGCGAGAAGTGCGCACTTTTGGTAATAATTTGGTAAATCGATGTCGGTCGCAATTTAATTTTTGTAATAAGTGAAATTTTAGAGGCACAATTATATTTTGTCATATTTGCAGAAATGGGTACCACGTGGATACGTGAAAATTAGAAACCAAATTTAATCGTCCACGAACCATTACCGTATCGCTGTATATTATTTAATATTGTTTAACGTATTAAGAATGGATCGCGAGAATTCTCGTGTTTGTTATCCCAACGCCTGGGGCCAATCGCAGCATCCCTGGTGTTTTCTTTGCTTTCAAATATACGGAGCATAG
The DNA here is from genome assembly GCA_907165295.1 of Nomada fabriciana. Classification (NCBI taxonomy): domain Eukaryota; kingdom Metazoa; phylum Arthropoda; class Insecta; order Hymenoptera; family Apidae; genus Nomada; species Nomada fabriciana. The sequence continues at coordinate 9,482,575 of OU015690.1, read as the reverse complement.
AACTACCTGGCCCGTGGGTACACCTGGCAATAAAACGACTTGGCCCGCCGCGTGTTAAGATTACAGAGCGAGACATTTTTTGATAAAAGAAAAAAAATGCGAAAGCATTGTGTCGTGCATTTAAAAAGTTGAAGACAAACTTGTTCCTGTTCAAAGTTAACAAACGATTAAAAATATGCATAATACGATACGTGCGTTCGTTACTTCCACATTTTCGCGTATTACTGATTTCTGAAAACATTCTATCGCCACGCAGTGTTGGGCACGCAGGTCTAGTAAATCAAAACGCGATGGCCGTAAGAAAAGCGTGATTAACTGAGCAAGAAACGCCGTGGAAGAAGAAATTGAATTATTGATATTTTGTCTTATCGGTTAAACAGAGTAGAACGTACATTACATAAAAGTGAATGCGAAGCCAAATATTATCGGATAAAAGAGGAAGAGATCGTTGGCAACGTGCACCATATTTCACAGGATAATATTAATATTCTGTTGCCAGTGGAAAATGTACAGAAATTGGGTTCCACTTTTAACACGCTTAATTGCAATATCGCTTCTTGTTATATGTTTGAAATTAATTAATTTCAGTATGAAAGTCTTAGCGTTCCGAGAATACTAATACGTCACGTTTAATACGATTGCGCTTGCTTGGATCGGCTTAAACCGTAAATCGATTCGCCGAAATCTTTCCAAAAATGAAATCAGTATCTCGATTGAATCCAGGCAGTACACGATTCAATATCTCGATCAACTGCACGGCGCGTTGTTTTCCAACTTTCTACACAGAATATACAAAGAAAAATAAATATTTGTACCGCTTGAAACACTGTAAAAATTTATCCGTTCGATGAAACATTTTTTGTTCAATGTATTATAATTGTACAAGCATGCAGAAACATTTCGTTTGCTGCTATAGAATTATTTAAATAAAAGAATCGGTGGATAGGTGGATACGTTAATGTGTAATTTATTAAGACTAGGCAGACATCCTCAATAGCGAAAAGTATTCATTTATTGAGCAAGTCGTATGCTTAGAAGGAAGGGTTATTTTGGGTGCAGTACTTTAGAATAGACCGTCTATTCGTATTACAGAAACGATCATATTAAGCTCGTCTGGCAATTTAAATGAATCGAGGGCGGAATGTGCAGCTAATGTCCCTGCTAATTACAGCTTCTAACAATTAGCTCCATTCTCGTCGCAGTAAAAGAGATCTAGGGGAAAAGTCGTTTCAGTTAGGTTGTACAGGGGAACCTATTGCGGCGATGATTGTCGCGGAACGCTGAGGAAGTAATTTACCAAAATATATGGATGATTTAGTTTTGATACCACTTTGAAAATGTATATTTCCCATTGCTGCTTAACTGGAATTTTATTGGGCGTGGAAAAGCTCCGGCAGAAAATTCGTTGGACGGCCCTCTCTTGATAATTTGCTTTAGAGACTATTGATAGTTGAGAAATGCTATTATGTATCAGCCTTTTAAAATACGTACTACCAGTCACTCCTGTCAATACTTCAGTAAATAAACGAACCGAAATAGAGACAGGGAAGAAAGTTTCTATAACCAGATTCGCAGCATCGAGGAAGAAATGAGAAAATATTAAATTATAATAGGGCTAGCTTCGTATTAAGGGCTAGTATACAAAATTCGAATGATTTCCTCTCCTTCGTTTTCTTTCGGTCTACGCTCAACTCTAATTCAACCATTTCTCTAACAAACGAGCAGGTACTTATCGAGCGATAAAAGTCGAAACGTTCATTCATCGACCCTCGTTTCCCCCCAGCTGATAGAAGGGGAAAATTATCCATCCGTATGTTTTTTCCCCTCCTGTCTTCCACCGTCCTGCGACTCCGCAAGTATTTTCATCGCCTCGGCGAATAAAGAAACGAGGAAATCGAGTATCGCTACAAATTTCACGGCTGTTCGATCCGAGAAAGAGACGCCTCGAGGAGTTTAATAGCCAGACACGACTGGCGGGGCTCTTCTCCGGGCAAAGTTTCATCAAGCCTTTATCGCGAATCGTTGCGTGCGCCAGAGACGAACTTTCCTTGCCTTTGCACGAATCAGGGAAGATCGGGGGTTGACTGAACTTAAGCATCGATGCGAGCAGTAGAACGGGGCGAGCATCTGTTACTATGTCTAGCTTTGACGGTTCGTTTTCTCGTTAATGTTCGAATAATTGTCCACGAGACGAGCAAGAATATTAACACATTGCGTACGGCTGTCTACTCGCTCAACTCGCTTCCAGTGCCCGAACATTTTTGCGCGCTCCAAATATGCTTTGTACAATGCGTATGTGTAGAAGTTATTTTTTGTAAACTTCACGTAGATTGGAATAGAGGGCAGGTAGGGTAATGAGATATCAGTTTACTTCAATTGTCAAGTACCTTTATTATTATGAAACGTCGACACACGACAGCTCTCTAGCGAATAACGACTCTCACACGATTCACACAATACTCTTAATTCAATACTCTCTGCTGACGATACGACTCTCTTAAACTCTCCAAACTCTGCTCTATTCTCAATCAGCTATCCTCTAACTCCTTCTCGCACGCATCATCCACTCTATTATATCCTTTCACTCTTAGTTACTGCCTTATTTTATTCCTCATTTTCTCTCAGTCATTCAGGATACACACTGCAGACATTCCTTGGCGACGGTCCGTCGCGTCCACCCGAATCCTTTTGGGCCGCTGCACCCTCCGTTCACACGATCTTCTCAAGTACTCACAAACGTCAGTTCCAGATACATGTCATCCACACCTCGGAATCATTCTACACAGTCACTCAATATTTCCAATCCCACATACATACATATGTAGGCACTTTTTTTGCACTATTCATTTGTCATAAGAATATCCAAGGCTTCGTTTTTTTAAAAACCAATAAAACGAGATACGTATCTCGTGACCCGTACGCAATGTGTCAACCGTAATTTACCTGTAGTTGGCTGAGTTCTCCCTTTCTGTCGTTCAGAATCTTCGTCCTTCTCTGTGCTCCTCGATTTGTACCACTTGCTGTTGCATCGCAACGAGGATTCCATATTAATATGTTTATCGAAATGTGGCGCAGTGGTGTTGGGATTTGCTGGTCGCCGGCGCGAGGGTGCATTAAAATCGGTCGTGAGATGGTTTCGGTTGGAAGTTGGGGATTTTTAACGCTTTCGCTGCGGCAGTCGTAAAATTGAAATTGTTTCCGGTGTAGGTAACAGTGTAGTATTTATTCGTACGGAAGGGAAATGATATTAAGCGCCCTGATATCGTACGCTTGATTTGTCAAATGAACTGCAATTTGTGGAATTGTCAAAGGGAATGATAGTGCGGGAAGATATTAATTTAAAAAGTACCGTTGCAGGCTTTCAATTCGCGCGAATAATTCAACGAAATTTAAGCTATAGTTGGTATTCATAAGCGATGCGAGTAGTAACGAATTGTTAAATAGAAAGTGTACTGTACTGTAGACTCAATCGAAGTTGATGAGTTAGACAGTTGCAAGGATATGTACAGGGTGTAAAGAAATGTTTGGTCTTGGCAGTCATAGGCGTATTCTACATCTTCGGATCGATAAGTATTTGTAAAAAATAGTTGCCGCAAAATTGTCCTTGACCTTGAATTTCCAGGCCAATTTTTTTTATTGCATTGTATTCTACGCGTCATGAGGATCAAAAGTGTCAAAGGAACCATGGGTCAAAATTCAACTGTTTCGCCAGAAACGGTCGGCCGGTTCGAGACTTTTTAAATGAAATGTTTGGATCCAAATGGATTGGTCGAAGCACATGGCCTGCACCAATTATATGGCCTCCGCGATCGCCCGATCTAAGTCCATTAGATTTTTTCTTATGGGGAGCGGTAAAGGGACAGATATATAGATCGGGGCACGAAATAAGAACTGTGGAAGAATTGAAAATTCGAATAGAGGATGCCTTCCAACATTTACGAAATATACCAAATTTACATCAGCGAATTATAAACAATATTCAGAACAGATTAGAGACGTGTTTGCAAAACAATGGTGGCCATATTGAAGCTGGCATTCAAGCTCAGCTATTAAGAAATATTAATCAGAATGGGTCGGTTCTTTGGCTTAGAAGATAGACATCTTTCAAAACTTAAAAGGTAATATTGATGATGGTCGATTATGTTAGATTTCCGATAAACAGCAGATAAGCAACAATAGTAAGTGCTTGCTTTATTAGAAATGACTCTGCTACTATTGAGCTGCTACTTTTATGAGAACGGCGAATTTTGACCCATGGTTCCGTTGACACTTTTTATCCTCATGATGCGTAGAATACAATGCAATGAACAAAACTTGACCTGGAAATTGAAGGTCAAGGATAATTTTGCGGCAACTTTTTTTGACAAATTTTCATCGATCCGAAGATGTAGAATACACTTATGACAGCCAAGACCAAACATTTCTTGACACCCTGTACATGTATTCGCAAGCATATGCCAATTGGCTTCATTGGTCCGTGGGTCTCCAACTGGCCATATCTGCCGCCATTATCAGCATACCGGCTACGATTCCCAGAAATTCCATCGATGCTGGTTGCCCACGATTGTCAATGGTTATTTCCCTTCGCAGAAAGCGCAAGAAGCAAGGGGGGAAATCGAACTTCCATCGCTATTCCAAACCGAATTCGCGAAGGGCAAACCAGTTCTTTAAAGCTTTTAGGTTGATGCCGAAGTTTCTGGTCGCTGGTAAAACTTCGTTCTGGCTGTGTATGCGCTCCATCGGTCGGTGTTGACCCGTGGTACAACGATCGGCGCTTGTGCTGCCGCTTTTCCACTGCATTTAAACTCGTTCACGCGCTGCGTTCACAAGCAACGTTGAAAAACAAATTACGCCCTGCCCGAGAGAACGTGTTCGTACGCGTTGCGACGAGAAGGAAAGTGCCCGTCGAGTCGATGGGGTATACTTTGAAGTTCGCGTGCCATAGATTTCACTGAAGGGTCTTTTTCTCTCGTTTGGCCGTTTCGGTTTCGCGGGTGTTTGCGGGAATGCATTGGGGATGAAGCGAAGTCAATTCACGGAAGTTTCTTTCCAGGAGGAGCCTGTCGAGCCGTGGGTATACTAGTTTTTATTTTGGAAATATTTAAAGTCCGCTCGGGGTAGATCGGGGTGGGGCTGCGTTTCCAAAATTTATTGCTCACCTCGTATTTGTCATTTCAAAGAGTAATGCACATTGCGGGAACGGTGGATCAACGAATTAGGATACAGTGGTTTTAGTTTCAAATAATGAAATGGCCGTACTAATTTTTATACGGCCATTTGTAATACAAGTGCTAGCACAATTAAAATCTAGAGCAGACACGAAGTACGCATGGCTTTATTATTTTAACGCCGTTCGACTTTTCGCTTACAAAATATTTCCCCTATATCTGCCCTCCAACCTCCATTAGGTGAATCGAAAAAAATGACTATTTGGAGTATTCTTAAAGTGTATCCGGCTCACGTGCCACGGGGAACACGATCCGGAACGACGAGCATCCTACCGCACGTTGATAATCAAATTCCGTTCGGCGTTTCAATAGTCAACCCTATAGTACAGCGCACGGAAACACGTAACAGGATTACCATTTACGCTGGCATCCAGCAACATAAAAATGCAATAAGAATGAAATTCTCCAAGTGACAATGAATATTTGCACGTGTACGTCATTTTCCAAAGGCTCGAAATATTCGATCCATTACGTACGATAGAATTAAATTAAGCGCACAGAATTTCGAGCGCTGTATTTATGACTATAATACATCTTTTGCTGCGCAACGTTGAGTTACGTTCGCGGGATAAATAACGGCCTCAACGTAACACACAGGTGTTATGATTTAAGAGCAAAGAATTTTGATTTGGGCAACGAAATCGTTCCGCTTCGATGAGATCCCTTTATTTTAGCTTCCTACATCGTTACAAAAAGAATGAAATGAAAATGTGAAAATATCATGCCATTGTTGTTGATCATTTAAACTTTAAACACTACAAAGATGAGTAATCGTTGTAACCGTTGTTCATAATTCTTATAGATGACTTATAGTTACGACTATTATAAAAGACGGTATGTTGTATAACTGTCAACTGTAATACGAATCTAAAGAATTGTTTCTTGGTTCTACGAATAATCAAAATACAAAACTGCGCGAGCCACCTATTCGCAAATATACGAACGCGATGGAATAGTATCCACGAGATTAGCAATAAAATATAAATTAACCAGTCGGGTTCTTTATAGGACCGCGTATATGTTATAATGATATATTATTCGTCGGGATTCTAGACCGAAATCCAATAAAATAAAGTACTTTGAGGAACAAAGAAAGGCGCTCGTTGCCTTGGCGGATATAGACGAACGCTGGAGAACGATCATGAAGACCAGGACGAGCCTTAAGGAGATTGTACGCAGAGAAGGCGACGAAGAAAGGGAAACGCGATCGTGGAAGTTGGTGCTCGGAAGGAAACGACAAGAAAGAGGATCGTGGCGAGGATGGAAAAATCGATCGACTCCTGGTGAAAAATAACAGACACCTTGAGTGAATGGACGCTGTTGAGGAACAAAGTCAGAGGGCCTGTGAATGAGTTGGAAAATGGGAATTGAATTATGCAGAGGAGCGAAGGCGACGGATAGGGGTAGCAAATATGTAAGAAAAAGCAAAACGGTGCCGCTGGTCGAGGCTGTGGAGAGGTGGAGGAAGATTAAAGAGAAGGTCGAAGGTTCTAACTCGTGAGACAATTGTCGCGATGAAATTGTAATTCAACTTCGAAGGATATCTGTATTTGTTGATGCGAAACATTGTCGAATTTCGGATGAAGGTTCCGTGGATTGTCTATGTAATGGACACACAGAAAATTTAACTCCCAATTTCGGTTTTTTTTCAAGAGGTTTTATTATCACTTAGACTTAGACTAGGACGATTGACTTTTTCGTATGATGTGAGCTCGAGAGTCTCGAGTTTAAAGGGTGTTGGAAAGGATATAGTTGGGATGGTGAGGGGGAATTCCAAAGAACTCCGGATGAGTAGGGATTGTAGGCAGTATGACTAGGTGTTTCGGAAGCGGTGACGCGATAAGGTTGCATGACGAGTGTTGGTAACGACGGATCTTAAAAATATTTTTACATACAGGGTGAACATTATAAAGCGTTACTGACGAATATCTCCAAAAATATTGATTATACGCAAAAATGTATCAGATGGAAGTTGTTCAGTACCAAGGGGGACATCATGTGGTATGATTTTTATTCTTCCCGTTCGACACTTCAAGGTGAGGTGAAGGTCAACCTTCTTTTTTAAGTGGAATGATATGTTTTTTAATCCACCATCAAATAGTGCGTTTTAAGACGAGTTCAATGACCTATGACTCAAGGTCATTCAAGGTCAATCTTGCAGGGAAATGCAGGAAAGGTGTTTCGTTTTATTTGTACTTTAGTATGTGTTCAAAATGATTCCCTCTTACTTCAATGCACTTAACAATTCTTTGTTTAAATGATTTTCTAACTTTGCTGAACATTTAACATTTATCTTATCTTATTCTGACTTTCACGTTTTCACGTGTCGTGGGCTTAATGGACATTACGCAGTTTTTAATGTGACCCCATAGCAAGTAGTCGAGTGGTTTTAAATCTGGCGAACGGGGCGGCCAGGCTATAGGACCTCCTCGACCTAACCACTTGTCTGCAAAGATTTCATTCATTGCTGTTCGAGAGCATAGTGTATAATGCGAAGGGGCACCATCATGTTACATTTCCCAGCAACTTTGACCTTGAATGACTTTGAGTCATAGGTCATTGAAGTCGTCTTAAAACGCACTATTTGATGGTGGATAAAAAACATATCATTCCATTTAAAAAAAGAAAGTTGACCTTCACCTCACCTTGGAGTGTACTCCGGGAAGAATAAAAGTTCCGCCACATGATGTCCCCCCCGGTACTGAACAACTTTCATCTGAAACATTTTTGCGTATAATCAAAATTTTGGAGATATTCGGCTGTAACACTATATAACGTTCAGCTTATATGAATCCTTAGGTGACTAGAATATAATAAGAGTAATACAGACATCTATATCATAAGACTAATATAGATATTTGGGGCGAATACATTACATCTATTAATTCCGATTAGAAATTCTTTTTTAACGCATCGATTTCAACGTTTACAGGTTTATAAAGTCAATACGTGTACTGCGCTAAACAAGGCCCGTTTGCGATCATTAGGTTAACTTGCTCGATAATATTGAAGAACTTCAAGTTATTAATTATTCGTGCAAGAGGCAGACACTGACAGAATACATCTCCTTGTTTAATTTTTATTCTCGACCTACCCTGGACACTTTTTGTTATTCTCTGCCTGTAACATAACAGGTGGCTCACAAGGCGTTAAAATGGTCGCTTTTAGTCCCTATTCCACTGTATTCCGCTATCAGAGTGTTACATCCGAGAGAAGGTTTCTTTTTCGGAGTTCAGAAAATTCTAGCCACCATACAGAATACAGCGAAGCGTTCTTTTAGACTGGTCAGTCGCAAACGCTTTTGTTCCTCGAAAGACCATTGTTCTATGAATAAGCTGATCCTTTTGGGACTCGCGTCCCCGAGTCCCTTTAATTGCTCGTCAAGGTTTAATTGCCCGTCGTGAATAGAGAAAAGTACCGACAAACGTGACCGTTGTTGGTCGTTGGTTTCTATACGAAAAATACATACGCTGTGCTTATTGACTGCGAAAAACCCTGCTGAACACAGTACATTTGCCGTTAATAGAGGTGGATGGTTTGTCAGGAATAGTATGCCGAAAAAAATAGAAGCCAGGTATATGTGCACAATAGAACATGTCAGACATTCGTTATCATTTTATTGATTGCAATCGATATTACGAAATAGCGCAATAGTTTTTTCATAGTCTCTTACAAATTAAACGGTGCAGCACAATATTTGTCCAAATGCTTTATAAATATCTAATATCCAATCAGAATCGTCTGGAATAATAATTGCACATGTATCCGGCATTTGGACGCTATTTTAGCGAGAGCGAATAAAATGAATAATTTACGTTCGAGACTTAAATAAGATGATTCTCCACTTGGGAACACTGTACAGTGCAATGAATTCGTAAGTTAGCTGCCGTTGGCAATACCTGTCGTTAGTCGAAGTCAATTTAATTATTAACATTCGAATGGGCGTCTTAATGGCGCGGTAATGGAGTTTAAATCAGAAAACGGGGGCGACAGTCGATCGGAACACAACGGAGGACAATTTCACGTTAGGAAACGGACACAAAGGGACGGCACTTTGCTCGTTGAATCGATGCCAGGTCCTGGCGGGGCCTCTGACGAGAATAACTCGAAAGAAAAATCGTGATGCACCAGGTCGCCCTATTAGATTCGGCCTTTTCGTCGGCTCGCCGTTAACCGCTAATTACAGAGCGACGTCGAAATGAAAGGACCACCTGCATCGCTGCATCGCCGATAAAACGATATCACCCGGTGCGTCGGGACGTTGATATTTGTTCTCTGAAACGGCATGGAGCCGGAACGAGCCAGCCGAAATTCACTCAAAGCGCATTCTACATCGTGTTCTTTTTCGAAAATATCGGCTGGAATATTGACCAATTGGAAAAGTCAAACAGGCCTGATCCATCTCCCGTCCGTGACCTATGCGCCGCTGCTTTTTACAAAACTGGGTTTATTTCATCCTTTTATTGCACTGTGCGGTCTTTCTTCCTCAGCGGACGTCAAAGGGAACTCCGATATCGACGGCATCAAATATGAAGTTTATTTAATTAAGCGACGGTCCTTTTTTCTCCTTCTCGTTTTCGAGAAAGAAGTGGCTCGGATGGGACTATCGCAAGGGTAATGTGCCGCGTTGGAATATTTCATCGGCTTCTCCTTTTGCTAGGCGAGCAATAAAACATGAATGACGCATTTAAACGTTTCTCAGGATTTTGTTCTAAACAAATTGGAACTGCCTCCACTCTAAAAATTATGCTGAAGAATTTTCCACCGATGAATGCGATAAATACTTGTGCATCAAATTACGTGCAGAGTGTAATATAATGACAGGTCCACTTGGATTTCTGGCCATAAAACTGGACCTGGTCAACCGATTAGGCTGAAACTTATTCAACAAATATAGCCTATGCACTATGGAGTATATGAGCACAATTTCATATTAATGCAGTGTCCCATTTTTGTACAGTACACATTTCGTTTGCGGAAATAACGTGGTTCGCGTCGCAATCATTTCTTTTTAATATTTCTTAATTTAGGTCATCTTCTCGGATAAGAAGAAATTCAACCTGGATGGACCAGACGGCTTTGCACATTATTGTTACGATTTGCGAAGTGAACCACGTTATTTCCGTAAACAAAATTTTGGTGGCGGTTCGCTAATGTTATGGTCCGGTTTTTCGACATTTGGAAAGACAACTTTGGCGTTCGTCGATACTCATATGGCCTCGCAAGCTTGGCAAAAAGTACTTGCTGATCATGTCGTACCATACTTTTGTGGTTTTTCTTCGGCTAAATTACAATTTATGCACAATGATGCGACAATTCATGTTTCTGTCAGCACTAGGCAGTGGTTGCAAGGACGAAAGATCAGCACTCTCACCTGCCCAGCGGCATTTCCTGATGCAAACCTTACAGAAAATCTTTGGAGCTAACTTGTACCTGACGAGTACAGCAATTATCAGCAATTTAATATTGTCGCCAAACTGAAAACTGTGATATTTGAGGCCTGCAATCGCGTTACACGACAAAATGCAAAATCTAGCAGAATCAATGAATAACAATAAATTATTGAAAACATTTATTCATTAAAGCTATTATGTTTGAAAAAATAAAGAATAGAAATAAGGAAGCATTGCATGTTTATGAAATTAGCAGGACAATAATTCTGGGCCATCAGTAGTGGCAACTTCTCACGTGCGAGAATCGGGTAAGCGCAAAACCGTAAACACCGAAACACAATCGGAGTGTCTCCCGCAAGAACGCGCCGTAAACCACTACCTATTTGCACGTTTTCCACCAGCAGCAGTCCTGCAACAGGCCGAGATGAAGGACCAGGGGCGGTTGAAGCGTTTCCCCGCGTGTATCCACGAAACACCGGGGTAAATACATTAGGTATCGACGTGGTTCCGCGCGAAAAGGGCCATTTGCATGAAGAATAGGGGCGAGCGGGTACGGGAAGGCATTCGTCATAGCCGGTATATTGGTTGCGAGGGTGGAACGAGCTCGTCTCCGCATGATAACGAGGGAGTCGTGATACGATACAGGAAATGCACTCCGCCGCCACGAGTGGATCCGAATGCCTACGAAACTCGAGGCTCGCTCATATTTCCATACAAATTGCGATACGTGCAAGGGCGTATCTTGGAGCATGACCGCCCGATGGACGATTAATCGTTCGCTTCGATCGTTCTGAAATTATCCACCTTGTATACTGTATAGGATATTCTATGCATTTACTCCAATTCGTTTCCCTTCATTTTTTCCTCTCTTCTTCCTTCGCGTTTACCTTCGACGGCGAAGAGAACTTTTGGGGGAGGTCTGTTGTAATGTACTCGCCCCCAAATATCTATATTAGTCTTATGATATATATTTCTGTATTACTTTTATTATATAATCTATACTAGTCACCTAAGGATTCATGTATACAAATATTGTTACGTTTCGTCGTCACAAACACTCGTCATGCAACCTTATCGCGTCAACGCTTCCAAAAACCCTAGTCATACTGCCTACAATCCCTATTCATCCGGAATCCTTTGGAATTCGCCCTCATCATCCCTACTACATCTTTTCCAACACCCTTTAAGAGCCCAAGGTTCCCCGATTCTCGAGCTCACATCATACGAAAAAGTCAATCGTCATAGTCTAAGTCTAAGTGATAATAAAACCTCTTGAAAAAACCAAAGTTGGGAGTTAAATGTTTTCTGTGTCCATTACACTGTGAAGATGAGAAACGTTGAGATATCGAAAGTATAGAGATCGCATTGACAGTATTCGCTACGAAAAAAGTTATTCATTGCGACATGTTCTTAAAATTTTGCTCCCCTTTCTCCCCAATTTTATCAATTTAACGAAGCTCCAGGCACATAGCCGGTTCAAAGGTCGATGAACAAGTTCGTTTCAAATAAATCTGCACATCGACGCGACGCGCGCTAAAGCTTCTTACCACCGAACAACATCGCCGATAGCAATTTGCGACCTTCCTCAATTACTGCATCGACAGTAACCCGAATCTTCGACATACTATAAATGACGATGGAGTGGCCACGGTAGAACGGACATTCTAATTGTTCACGCTCCACCGGTAGCATTAATTGAAATCGCACGACGTTCCTTCCATTTTGCCCTTCGTTTTACCCTTTTCTTTTCGTCGAATATTTTGCAACTGAAACAAAGAGAAGGGCGGCCGAAACAACCTGGTCATTGATTTCAATTCCATCGAGCATTTGGTAGAGATAATGGTCGCAATCGCGACACTCGAGCGGACCGGATTTCCGGCTGAAAACCGAGCGAAATTAAACTGCTGCGCTAGAAAGCAACCGTCAAACGCGTGGCACGATTCGTTCCAATTAATTTCTAACGATCTCTCGATTGCGAACGGAACTCGTCCCTTCGTTTCTCCCAATTCTACGCTATATCGAAGAACAAACTGTCGGTAGAGTACTCGGAATAAGGAATAATTGACAATTTTAGCGAAGATTAAATCCAAACTTTTGTGTGATAGCGAAAGTTTACTGCAAGCATGGCATGCATAATTCTAGAAATGTACATATTTGTGGGATTGGAAATATTGCGTGACTGTTTAGAATGACTCCGAGGTGTGAAATATATGTATTTGGATCTGAGTAGTTGAGGAGATCGTGTGAACGGAGGGCACAGTGGCCCAAGGATTCGGGTGGACGCGACTGACTGTCGCCAAGGAATGTCTGCAGGGTGTATCCTAAATGAGTGAGGGCAAATGAGGAATTGTTCCGCGGCGCACCCGTGGAACCAACATATTTCTAACCACACGGTACGCCGTGGGTGCGCGGAAACAGAATAGAATGAGAGAGTAACTGTAAGAGTGAAAGAATATATGTAGTACAGAGTGAATGATGCGTGTGCAAGGCAGATTTAAGTATCGTGAGCAGAGAGTGTTGAATTGAGAGTATTGTGAGTATCGTTATAGAAATAAAGTTAGTGTTTAATTGAAGCAAACTGAAATCTTATTACCCTACCCGCTCTCTATGCCAATCTACGTGTTTACTAAAAAATAACTTCTACATACTTACATACTTATTGATAGAAGATGCGAGCTTCGGTTGAAACCTTTGAAAGTTGAAAAAAAGTACGTCGAGTGGTAACGACAGTAATATGTAAGGATTCTCGGGCGAAAAATGCTTCAGGTGGCGAGTTAAATGCGGCGTGGCTACGTACTATATATTCGGATAATACATTTAAAATGGAAAGAATCACACGCGCCGCAAGGAAAACCTTGCCTTAGAAATTATAGGGTAGATCGAGGTGAATCGGATCGAAATAAGAATTTAGTTGAAATATCTTATGTTACTATGGCAAAAATCGTTTAGTTCGTGCATACACTCCTCACGCCCTCTCTATGCACCTCTTTCGATTGTGTTTCTATTGTTTTACAATACCGTTTAGTGTTGACACGCATTTCAAGTTTGCCCTACGCGGGCGGACGTAATAATTTTGGCGCAGATCTAAAATACATAGTTTACAATTTTTTTTTTAAAAATAAAAGGTAAGCTTTAACATCCAAATGTGTTTAATATTATTAGTGTGTATAGTGTCCAGAAATAAAAATATTTATTTACTTTAAAATTATTATTATATGGGGTGAATCGGATTACTCTTTTTTTTGGTTATTTAATTAGTTGTATGACTTTAAATATGTTAATAACTTATACATGTAGGTAAAGATGGTTCGCACATTCACAAAAGAGAGTGGCGTTGCTTTTATTGTAACGAGAAATTCATCCACCTGGGGAGGATTGGATACAGTGCAATAGCTGTGAAAAGTGGGGGCACAAAAAGTGTGCTAATATAAGTGGTGTTCAAGGACAATATACTTGCCACCCATGTACTACGTAGAGTCTTCGTCATTATTATTATTAAATTACACTTTATAAAGTTATAACCAAAGATTATTTTACGACAATTTGTTTGTTTTCTTAGAGATATTACAAGCTCGGGGTGAATCGAATATTTTCCACTTTTTGGTTTATCGTTCATAAAAGAGGAATTTTTATAATTTGTTTATATCTTTTATTATGAATGTTCATGTTAAACGGGTACTTGTTACGAATTTATAATAAAATATTTCGTTTCTAAATTGTAACTATTTTTTTTACCATCAAATAAAAAGTGATCCGATTCGCCCCGATCTATCCTACATGTACAAAGGCAGTATAATGACACGGGAACATAATCTTACAAATAATTTTAATAATTCATATTACACCCCCGCAAGTTGCCCTACCTCGACGCTCTTGTTCCGAACACCGCTCGAAAATAATTTCATCTTTGTCGCAGCTCGAGAACATTCCCCCCTTTTTACCATTTTTATGAGAAAAATCTGAATCTCTTTGCGTCTTGGAGGAAGTAGAAGTTACTCGTAAAGTTCCGTGACAGACAGGTCTACTTTCTCCACCCACTCCGCAGAAAGGAGAAAAATACTAAAGAAGGAGCATGTTCCACGGAACGATGAGCCGGCGCGAGGCGAATAAAAGCTTGACAGGAAATCTGTTGAAGTAATTCCTCGATGTAATTTCCTTCTCGCACCTTCTCGACTCTTCTTCGTCGGTGCCGCTCGTAGTTGCGGTAACTTCGTTACGCTCTTCTCTCCGTCTTATTTTCTCTCCAGTCTCGTTTCTCTTTACGCCCGAAGACGCATGCCTGTTGTCTTCGCTTAGCTTTTCGCGACTTATCTTTCGCCCGGAATTTCTCTTCGATCGCGCCCGCAATTGAGTAGGTTCCACAGTTATTGTTACTAGTATTTCTGCTATTGACAACCTCGAGTCGTACTGTCAATCTCGCAATGAATTTTCGTGCTTCCGCTTGCGCGTAATCGTCTCCCATTACGCGAAACGACATCCCACGGTCTCTGAAACCTTTTCCCATCGGCCTCGATCTCGAGTTCAGCAACTAGTAGCATCGTGGGAGGAATATTAATTCACTTCCAGGCGACAATCCGTGTCAGTGGCGTGTAAAAATAGGGATCCTCCGCGCGCCTTATGGCGTTTCTTTTTCGCCTGCATACGTGGGAAGCCCTCTCACTCCTCCTCTGTCCCCTTTCTCCCATGGCCACAAGGGGTGGTCCCGCAGGGTCGCACAGTGTATACGCGTCGCAAGGTAGGAAGCAAGCATGGCTGGTTTCTCTGTCAAGGCGATCACCGTGAGTGCAACCGGTGGAGTCAGAACCCGGCCAGTAATACCTAACTGATTTCCCATATGGCGCGGCTGGCCAAGATCTCCGGCCAGGCGAAATATTCCACGTCCGCGTGTGAAAACGTTTCATTTCCCGCGAACGCCGAGCCTACTTATTGCTCACGAACGCATTGGAATATATTAAAATGTCCGACGCAGCGAGAGGGCTTCGAAGTATTCGCCATTGAGCAATTACTCAACGGCCGACGCTCCCAATTTCTCAAAGGGCAGTGGATTTCGGTGCATCCCCTTCGCAATACCCGTCAACTGTTTCCAATCGCGGACGCCGGTCGCCCGAGGAATTAACCGTTGCCGCATCTTCCGCGAAAAAAGCGGAGAAAAACATTTTCTCGGACGTCCAATTTCCTGAGAAAATAGAGTTCTTCCGCCACGGTAGAAGTCAATTCCAACTCCCCCTAACCTTGCTATAATTCCTTGCGCCCCCAAAGGCTACTCCGATGACGGCCCTCTAATCCGATCCTACTTGGTTTACACGACGGTGAACCGAATATAATCCGCGTCCACTTCCTCTGGAGGACGGCCTGGACTTTCCTTTCGATACACCCTGGATGAAATCGAACGACGCGACGCGAGGGCGTTGCAGGGACTTTGGCAGCTCGCCTGCTCGCACCGTGAAAAAGATTCGCGGGACGAACCTCGACGCCGCGAGATCGGATGGATGCGATGGCTTAATTCCAGCTTCTGCGTTGAATTACCGTGGGACCTTGGCGCATGGATACGAAAGAAAATGAATCGCGATAGTCGTTACATTTATTGGGTGGTTTACTGCAGCCTGAAAATGCGGGCTGGTTTAATAGAATTTCTGCGATGATTCGGGCGGATCGGGAATACAGAATTTAATATCAGCGGAGAAAAGTGGCTGATTCAGATTCTTCTTTTAATTATAGCGACTTATAGGGACTATGAATTGCTGATTTTATTTAGCCATGATCCGTCGTTTTTACCAGGAAGATAATGTTTTGTACAGTGATTTTTACGACCATTATGACAATTATACGATAAACGAACTATTTCTTTATGCCTCGAATTAATCATTTCTCAACCAATCTCGACAACGTAATTCAAATTCTTCTTCGCTTCAATTTCTGAAAAAGAAGGAAAAAAGAACCCCGGTGAACGTTTTCAAATGCCAGTCGTCGAAGCGGGCAAAATTCTCTATTCGGCGACACTTATGCTAACTTACACCAAGTGGTATCGGATTGTCAAACGTTTCCACTTGCCGTTCCAGACCGTTGACATTTCTTTCAGGCGGCGTTCGTTCGTTCAGGTATTCCTAACCGTCGTGGTTTACTATGCGCCGCGTGTAACCGGTGACGGACTACGAAAAGCAATAGCCCAAGACGTCGAATGGAATCCTTAAACTGGTTTGCACCGATGTCGAGAGTGAAAAGGAATTGGCCCCGGTGCTGTGTACTTGAACTCGTCGCCGTGGCACAGGCGACAGGTGTTATTGCGTGTCGTCGTTACTGTACGTGACGATTCGTGGCGAGAAAGCAACGATCGATAGAAGGAATCGTCGCCGTACCGTCCCTCCAATCGATCCATATTTTCTGTCACTGTACTCGATTGCCGTGCATAGTTCACTTGCGATTTTCATAGCAGAGGAGTCGGATTCCTTGGCTCGCTGCGATATCTTCTGCGCCTCGACGCTTTTTGCTAAACTTGTTTACAGATAAGTACGTCCCGCGCCAGCCACCGAAAAAAATAGAGTTTTCGAGCATACAGGTATTTTTGAAGGGATACGGCATATATTTTTTGCTAGATCCTTGCAGTGGATAAGAGATAAGTACAATTGAGATTTTTCTCTCGTTCTCGAAACTGAAAAATACTAGGCATACGTAAAAAAGAATTTGTTGCTTCTGCATTCTTATTTTAATTTTTTAATTCTACTACTATCATACTACATATATGTAGTAAAATATTATGAATTTACTCCATATTTTCCTCATAATCAACCAATCATTGTCTTAATCTCGCGAAAGTGCTCTACAATATTTTGTATTTTTATGTTTCCAGAAAGTAGTTCGCAGTTCAATTTTTGTTGCAATGGTTTTAGTTACCTTTTTTCTTATAATGAAAATTATAAACATTTACATGATCACTATTTTGCTACCAAATTATCAGTTTCTATATTGATTTTATATTTCTGTAAATAACAAAAATTGTTTGTATTTGTTTGTCAATTCACGCATATGTAATCATTCTAGATAGATTCAGGTTTGCAAAATTTAATTATTTGCATCCGTCCGCGTCCGTGCCTTTGAGAAATTGACGTTTTTCTTTCTAACAGAAATAGGTGCAAGATAGGTAAAATGGCTCAAAAGAGTCCTACAATGCTTTATATTTTTATGTTTCCAGTAAGTATTTGAAGATTCGGAAGGTATGTATGTAAACTGACAGAGAGGCATAATGAAGCCTTGTATTTTTTTTTCTTGTTTATTTTTTTGAATATATTTTTTTATTTCAAGTTTAGATGAGTATCGTGTACTAATATTACCTATAACCTCGAATTAGAATCAATAAATAATGAAATACGGGAAATTTGAAGGTATGCCTAATATTTTTCAGTTTCGAACCACTGTGCGTGGAATCGAGCTTTCCATTCAGACTTGCAGTCCAGAGAAATGGCATGTTTTTTTGCAATTAAAACTGCTATAGCGCAGGTTGTGTTCATTTAAATTTCGAGGTGAGAAAACTGTAAAGGCATTTTGCCTACGCAAAGTGTGACACGTCCCGAGAAATGGAATCGACGTTTACTTGAAAATATTCTAAATTCTGGCCCATTTTGAAATCCGAGCAAGTTTCTCAGGTAGAAGGACATGGACTGATTAAATAAGAGACTGTAAAATACATTCAAGAAGTTTATTGAACCTAAAGAAAGAGATTAAGGAAGTTACCAGCCGTTAACTGAAGCGTGCAGAGATTATTCGTGTACTTTTCGACTTCTGCTTTAATTGTCCTGTGGCAATTGCACAAAATTGAATACCATTGAACCGTGCAATCAATAAACATATAAGGAATCGTATTGGTCTAAGAAATGTCGATCGAAGTACATATGTGTTTTTGGTTGCGTAATACTTTGATAAAACTGCAATAAAAGTTAACAAATTTTGAAAATCCTAAGAATTGTAAGAATATGTATAAACGGAGGAGCACTACATTAATAAATTGTTCAGGAAAGTTAGTAGCTAATGTGCAACTGGTTTTATGGCGTACATAATAAATTCTTTCGTGCAATCGTGAAATTCACGTTTTGGGAAATGTACCGGAATTTGGGAATTCGGAACAACTGCATTGTACGTAGAATAATCGAGGCCTATGAACGGGCGAAAATGTTGAGCGGCAAGACAAAATTTGTATGAATCTCAGTGCCGATTCTCGCGGTTTCTTTGCGCCTCTGCGCCGGAAGTTTCCTTTCATATTATAATGAGCCTCTTAACAATTCCGATTTTATTAAGAACCTTCAAGAGAGGAAGAAGGCGAGCTCGAGTTTCGGTAGAGCGGAAAGTAGTAGGAAAGGGGAAGGTGCAAGGGAAGCGGAAGGGAGGCGTGCCCGATTTATGACAGGTAGAAAAGGAAGATCGCGAAACGGTGATTCATAAACGAAAAATTTATGAACGAGACTGTTGCTCGTTCTATGCGCGTATTCCTTCCGTGTCCTTTTTTCAGTCATCGAACGAATGAACTTTTAACGTTATTTAAACTCATTGATTCCCTAATTATTCTTATTTTATTTTACATCGTACAGTGTATAATGCATTTCCAAATAAATACCTTTATTTAGGTGTTAATAAACCTTCTGGAAAAAGAACTATTTTTTTACAGTTGCGAAATATTTGCAATTCAATGTATTAAAATGGCCTGATATTGGGAAAATAGTTTTTTCAGGTTTTAATACACCTTTCGACAGAAACCTGCAACTTTTTAATCGACATCGACTAACGCTCGTACACAACCTGATCGAGTTCTGGTATCCACAATATCCGGGAGAACGAACACTGCGTTCATAGCCCCTATATCCCTCTTGGCGCAGTTTTTATCCCATTTCCTAGTTACAGACCATCGACGATATATCTTTATTTACAAAAACCAAACGTTAAGCGATGGCAAATCTGAAGCTGGAAACTATCTACGTAGCCGCTTCTCGGCAATTCGCGATATGAACCAATTTATACACACAGATAGATATTTTTCATAAAAATCACTTTATTCTTCAACTCTTTAAAAGAAACATCAGACCGTTATTTCTTCAATATACATAGAACAAAATACGGAACAATAATGATTTAGTAATTTGGTAAGTTCTGCGCGAAGGAATGATATAAAAATATAGGTAATACATATTTCGAAAAAATTTAATTTGGAAAACAACTGCTGGTCGATTTTATTGTAAATGCTGTTCTACAAAGTCTCTGTAGACATTTTCTGGCTTGCATGGGCGGCGCATGTAACACGGAGCAACGGAAATCCCACGTACAAATGGTTCTTGTTAAGCTCTCGTACATTTCATAACAGCGTGCAGCGGATGGGGTTGTGGATGTTTTCGTTAGAAATCGCGCTGGACCATGCTTTGTTCACCTTTCTCGTTCATCTAGCCATTACGTGATGTTTTTCTTCGTCGTACGAATGGACAATGGCAACGAAGAGAGATCGTGACGAAAACATAACGAACGAATGGATTTCCCGCGGTATTTCGGTTTTGAGAGTGTGGAACAAATGTTGATAGGGATTCGGAATATTTTTTTCACTTTGGACAGACGATGGAGGGATTGAAAAATGTATTGAAAAATGTATTTGCTTTATTTTCATGCTCAACGTTACCTCTATTAGTTTAGCTACAGCGATTGTAGAAATAATAAAACAGTTAACGGTTTGATCAGTGACGAATACTACTGAAATATAGTATTTTTAACAATTTTTTGGTACAGCAGATTCACATTTATAAGAATCGATTCCTACAGCTATTGTTTTCGTACGATCAATATTTTTGGATCAAATACTCTCTGCTCTTAATTTGTTTTCGTTACCAAGAAAAGGGACAGATGAGAGGACTAGCAGTTTGTACTTTGTAGACAAAAACATGACGGGTATCGCAGTAAATACAGTGATCGTTGGGTAATTACAGATAAACAGTTTTAACTTGATGAAAGTCGATTTCGTGTTCAATTAAAAGAGTTCGGAGTGCAAAGAAAAAAATGTTCTACGGGTAAGTTTAATTAAAGGGTAACAAACGCGGATACATAAGTTAAGAAACGGATAGACGAGTAAAACAGGAGTGAGAGCGAAAACGTTCGGCGAAAAATCAACAATAGTGCCTACTTCGTCGATAAACAGTGGCTAACCTAAGATGAAGGAATTAAAGTTTCAAGGAAGTACAAGCAGCAATTATCATAGTTTTTATCATTCCGGCGAAAGCGGTACATGTTAAAAGAACATAAAAAGAAGCTTGACTTAATTAATATAAAAAGTGTTTAATAAATATACCTACATATAACTCTTTACACGGTAATAAAATTATGAGATATACGATAGACAAAGGGAGTTGAGAAGAAAACAGAGCTACACAATTTCTATTGTTTGAATTATTTCCATTAATTATATTAGGTGCAAGAATTTTTTTCGCAATAGATTTTATTAATTGTACTGGGATATGGTATTGCAACATTTGGAGCATGGAATATCGAATTTCTTTGTGCGAATATATCGAATGTACATAATATATCGGGTAAATAATTTGATAATACTGTAAAAATAATGTGCATTTACATTATTCCTGCAAACAAAAATTTGTGTAGTTTCATTTCTGTGGAAACGTTGGGAAAAGATTGAACAGTTCGATATTACAGAAACGAAGCATAACTGCTAATATCGAGTGCATAAATTAGAAAAATACAAAAGTCTCGATTAACACTGATTTAAATCCCAACTTGTGAAATAAAAGGTGAAAGGTCTTTAGGAAACAATCAGTTTATCGCAGCGAATAATATTCCTAACCGTGAATTGTGTAACGAAAATTTATGAAAACAAATTCAGCCTAGGAAATGATTTCCGTACACACTCTCCGCGTGTACATCTAGATTAAACATTTACGTTCTCACTAACAAATTGTTCCACCACTACCCTCGAGGATATGAATAAATCCTATTACAAGTTTCTTAACGATGTTTAAACAAAACAGACTACTCGAGGTAGTTCCGGCCCTACTTACTTGCGCGACTTTCTCGTTTATTAATCAAAGTTCGGTATTGACTCTTTGAAAAACTTTACATTATTCCAGTACGAACTGAAATGGAAATATGGTTGAAATATTTATTTTTTTAATTAGTGTCGGACATTTAGAATGAGAAATATGATTCATATAAATACCTACATTTAGATTATTCTGCGAGGGATGCAAAATATAAAAAGCTCGGTCACTGTAGCTTACAAATCATTGAATAAAATATGAAAGATATTTATATCCATACTAATTCTAGATAATTTCCATTGCTCAATTCCAAATATAATACAATCCCCTTTAGGCCATTAAAGTCCATGTTCGAAAAATGATACAAGGGAAAGTACTTTAATTCAAGATCATCTGTCTCGACGAATTGACAAGTATTTGCAAACTGTATCGAGCATGGGTGCAGTCCAAATTCATTAGCTCTGGTAACACCAACTTGTTTAGAATTATTCTGGAACACCGAATGAAAGTTACACGATAAACCCATCGGCAGGCTTACCGAACAGCTGGGCGGCCGGGACCGGCCCCGATATCGACGGAGAACAGTTCCGAATAGTCGATCACGGGGTACATGACGGGCCCAATAAATTGTCAGCGGCGATAATCTTCCGCGAAAGTTTCCCGATATTTCCCGGGCGGTAACAGGTAAATCGGCCAGCCCGTAAAATCGAGGGACTCTGGCGGCCGTTGTCGAATGACACGATCGATTAGATACTCTACCGTGAACTCTGCTCTGGATTAAAAAGTTTGGCCGAAAGAAGTTCGTGCAACGAAACGATTAAGCCCCGTTTCAAACGAGACATTTCGCGTAGACACGAACGCCGTCTGAATTGTTCGAATAATTTGCCAAAGTATTGTACGCCATTCGATTGCGACCAGTGTGTTTGTTCTGTCCCAGCACCCGTTGCGAATTTAAAATCGCGAGTGTTTTTTCTTCAAATAAGATGCATTTAAAATCTTTCCCATAAGAAGATTTAGTTAGAGTTGGCATAAATATCTTTTAACGACGACGCAAGCAGTTTGGTTGTTATGTACGTTGCCTGCAAGTGAGCACGGAAGTTTCAACAGAGAAGTCTCTACTGACGACGAGGACTATTGTTTGAAACAACGGGGCTTGTTTGTGTATGCGTGCGAGCTAGACTGTGTTAAATATAATACAATTAATAAATTAAGAAGTTTAGCAGAATTTACGTATACTCTTAAGTGCTGAAGTTGATATCTAAGTGCTTGTAATCTATGTACATACTACAAACAAATTCCTGCGTAATTTTAAACTGGGAATTCAATTAACCTAAACTTTCTTCAAAATTTCATTCAACGAGAGTTGCGATTTCCTACATTTGCAATAATTGGCCGTTCATCATATTTTGTCCAATAATGTACTAATCAAATTCAACTTCCATTTAGTACCCTAACTTTAACTAGCATTTTACCTTCGCCAGTTGGAAGCAATCAGTTAACAGGACAAGATGATCGAAAACTTTTATAGAAGTTTCCCAGCTTTTACTATAACCAACAGTAAATAACGCATAAACCTGTTTCGTTGTAATAGAATATATAGCAGGGCTAACTTTCTTTCATTTGCGTATCGCGGTAAAAAAATGTTAACACGCAACTCTGTTTCATAATTATAAGAAAAAGCAGAAAAAACGTTGATGAAATTTCCCTCTGAAATAGCTGTACACATTTTTCCCGCCTTTAGATAATATAAATCTCTTCGTCCTTTTGAACCTAAAACTAACGAGTTCATGCAGACATTGAAAAGGAAATTTCGCACTCCATGTAAATTATTATAATATGCACGCACGCGTTTCCCTTCTCCGCCAGCACGACAGGAAAAACAAATACCGCCGTGAGCTGTAGTTTAATAAGCATCAGAAACCCTTTGGCTTTGAACCGTGTTTACAACGACACTACTGGAATTAATCGTTCCGCGTGGTGCGTTTTCACGTTCACTGTGCATTATCGCAGATGCTTAACATACAACGACAAGAGAACGGGCAGACAAAACTACGCTCTAAATGCACCATAATACGCTCCATTAAATAAGAAATTCACAAAGCACGCGTTGCGCGTGTTACAGTGTTTGCACGGCGTTAACGCAGTGTAAAGGCAACGCTTCAATTTTCTATCTAATTCCTGCCCACTTGCTTCGTGCGAACCCACGAATCAATTCCTTCCAACCAATTAACTGCTATTTTGCAAACTGATTGCACTGCGCAATCGTGTGCCGTCCTTCTTCTTTACGTTTCTGGAAATCTGTTCTCTTGCTTCTAGGGACGACTTTCGAACGAAAGGAAAGGAATCGTGTAAATGCTTGAAAAAATAACACGTTTTGGGCATTCCGAATGTCTAAAGTTTAGTGCCGTACAATCTTATTTCTTCGATTCATTGCAATACAATATCAAGAATAACATCAAACGAATAATTACAAAAGAAAATTATAATAGGTTGCTCCAAAAGTTTCTTCCGCTGTTTGACTTCAATGGGCACCGTTTAGTCAAGCACATTAACTGATCCATTTTTCGTTGATGTTAGGGCAGTCAGTTGTTTTCTGGCTTTCCAATAGTGTAATGTCGTTTGAATTGATAGTCTTGTTTGAATTGAAAGATGGCAGGGAAGGAAACGCAGGGAAGGCGTTTGGATCTGATTTGGAATATTCTAGCTTCCCCCTTGCTCTTCAAATCTTACCTTTCTGATTATTAATTGTTTATTTCTTCGAAAAGGTCTATTCCTTGTAAAAAATTGAACTCTGTAAATGAGATAAATATCATGTTGATCAATATTTTGCAGCAACATAACAAAAATGTTAAAACATGATATCATGATGCATCCGGATCAAGGAGAATGATGGAAAAGAACGTAACGTGCCACATTTAAAAATATTGTACTCTTCGTGAAAATGTTTGCAGTTAATATCCATTACGAAGGTGGAAGAAACTTTTGGGACAACCTAATATATCGTTCTCAGTTGAATGGATTCAATATTATTTTCTCATACATTGAAACAACTTGAAGGAGTGAGATTAATGGGATCGTAAGGTTAGAAAAGAAAACCAATGAAAATATCCTCGGTGCCGGTATCATAAACTTTACCCACCTTTCATTATTCTTACCATTGCTGATTAGTACCTATTAAATTACCGCCAACTTCAAATTGGAAGAAAAACAACGTTCACACAGGAGCACCAGCTGTGGAAGCGCGCCGATCTAAAAATCACAATTCTCCAACCCAACTCGGCGGTTCAAAGACTAAAACGTTCGACAAAGAAGAAACACAGGGCGGAAAAACGAAAAAACAAAGGAGAAAAAAAATATACTCAAATACCTATCATACAATACAATTCCCCTCTTGGCGTTCATCGAGTTCGAACTCTGCCACTGCGTAAAACCTCTACCGTGAAAAAATAAACGAGATGAGGCATAGAGAAAGAGTGATAAAGCAGATTAAAAAAGAAGAAAGAAAAATGAAAAAAGGAAACGTGAAAAATAATAGGAACCGAGTGAGCCTTTTGTTTCAGTTGGTGAACTTCTATCGGCTAGAAGAACCACATCGACAATGGCCTCACTCCCCTAACCCACTTCCACGATCTCCACAGGCCGCAATCCACGTCAACCGTGCCGTATTCGGGGTATTCCAAGTCGCGACCACCCCCTGCTCATCCACCTTTTCTTATTGTCTCTGCCGTCAACCCCCTTAGCAGCCTCCGCTGCCTCTTCTGCCGTAATTACAAACGAAGCCAATTAAAGCGGATGAGCCTAAATGGCCTGGCTCCGACGTTTCACTGCATCCGCCAAAGCCGGGACAATGGTTCTGACAACGATCGTGTCACTTCCGGCCTCGTTTCTCCTTCCCGGCAATTTGCTCGCCGCGACTCGTGCACGAATTTTCGGCAATTTCACAGGGAGGAGGTCCCCCCTCGATCGTGTTCTTTGTTTCAGAGCGGGAAAGGGGTGGATAAACGGAGGACGGTTTTATTGGGAAATTGGTAATTTATTTGGGAGCTTTAGAGTTCGAATCTCGCTGGGTAGTTGGTATATGAAAGTAATGTAAAGATGGTTTGACGGCGATAGCAGCTGGTGCAATTTATTGACCCTCTCTTTGAATTCTGTTGCTGTCAATTTGTTTATTGCGAATGTACAGTCACAAGTTGTTTTCTTTGTGTAACGAACTATTTAAAATCTTTTCGACGCTCTCGACGCACGATGATAGAAGGAAATCGTGGTGAGAGAAGGGGTTGAACGCAATTGATGAGACGACCTTGTACCTCGAAACCACATATTTCGTGAATGCCATACGCTTCGGCATGGCCATGGGCACACCTTTGGCTGCTTCCTGGCAGAAAGACACGCACGTTGATTCGAGGAACAGGATGCGTGGGAAAAGTCGTGCATGCGTGGCGGTGTAGATTTGCATGAAGGCAAAGGGTATTGTTGATCCCTGAAAGACGGCGAAAGGGCCGAGGAGCAATTCTTGCTTGGTCCAATTTCTGCTTTTGATACTTCCTGCCGAGATTGGACCTAATTTTTTTTATACAGAGAAGCATGTGTTTCGATGGGAATAACTTTGTCCTCTCCTTTCCATTTGTTTTGAGAATGTGAACGCTGCAACGTAGCTTTCCAATCTAACGAAAACGAGAGAACGAAGGGAATAATTTTTATCGATTGGCGATGTTAAACCAATATTTCATTTGACTAGTTACAGCAGTGACGTCTGAAAAAATTGAATCGACGATTCGTCTGTTTGTAATAATAGCAGGTTCGGCAAACATGTGCGCTGCGTTGCTTTCCCATCTCCGATGCCACGAAAATGTTATTATTCCGACATTTTTCATTCAAATCAACGAATGTAAATATAGAAAAAATGAGTTTGCAATGGAACCGACTGTAATTATTTAGCACGAATATCGAGGACGATCCCATCAAATAAAGTATGAAATTAATATTTTTTTATTGGATTCCTGAAATAACCATAAATTCTGAAACCAAGAAATTCTTATAATATAGCAGGCTGGCATAATTCATTTGAATTATTAGAAGGAATAACAGTGTGCTTCAGTTGGCTTCGAGTAAACCAAATAAACCGCAAGACAGCAACGAGGATGCTTGAAAATTACTTAACAAATAATAGCCGCGTAACGTAATCAGAGTATTGCATAAAAGGAATAATGATGAATAAACTTGTATACGGTACAATTGATAGGAATGCAGGGGAAAGTACAGCAAACTACACGATATAGACTATCAAGATCGCTTTCCATTTAATTCTTACACGAAGGATCACTTGAATCGTTTGGAATATCACACTTCCCAGTGTGTACACCGTTCGCGCGATTCTACTCGACAACGTCAATGGTGCAAACTTTGCTCGCATTGAATATAATATTCGCCGTTTGTTTGACTAGAATTAGATTCGCATCGCACAAACGAGATAGCGGCTTGCGATTGCCTGCAGCACGAACGACGCGGTTCATCGGCGTCGTTGATTATGCAATTAATTAACGGGAGGTTCATTAATCACCCCCCTCCCTCAAACGCAACCTTTTACTTAGCCAAGATGTAATTACAACTCTCTGTCATTCCCATTGATTTCAACCAAACATCCATAAATTTTCGTTCCTGTGCAATTAATCTTCGAATCGCATGATCGTTTTCCAATAATACTGCGTGGACGTTTAGCAATTCTGTCAGAAACAATCGCACTCGTCACTGAAAATTAACGACTTTACTTTTGCCGATACCTGTATATAGATATATTTACCTGTATTTCATAACGGTTATATCTCGCGCGGCAAAAAACGTTTGCCATTTGTTGTCCAGTGCAGCGCAATTACCTTTGACTAAAAAAACAAGAGATAAAAAACCACTGGAGTTTGATGTTTATCCATGATTCATTTTGAAATGGAACGGTTCGGAAACCATCGGCCGTGCTGCAAATTTGAAATCGACGCACGACAAATCATCGTTTGCTCGCAAAACGGACCGCTGAAATCAGTAAAAACTCCGTAAGCAATTTTGTTCCATGCAGAACTGACAAGATTCCCGCCGAAAAATGAGTTCCCTATTGTTTCGGGCAGCGAATCCACGTTCGGGCGGGGTAGAAACGAATTGGGGACACCGAAATGGAAAGAAGTATCACAAGGGGGGATCGGAAATGCATCGTTCTTCTGCAAGGCTTCCCCTCGGCCGAGGCCACGCGAGGGTCGGCCGAGGCCCGACAGCTGGGAGAGCCCTGCTACCCCTCTCCGACCCCCTCTTTCACACGAGCACGTGAAACGACCACGTGGAAAAGAGACACCACGCCTCCTATCTCTTTCTTTCCTTTCTAGTTTTCTTTGTTGCACCTTCATCCCACCCTTCCCCCGCACTTTCCAATCCTCCCCTCCTAGCCGTCTCTTTTTTCATCTCCTACTCCCTTAATCCGTCATCTGTCTTCGTTCAACGCGCGGATGTCCCCCTCTTCTACGTTTCATTGTCCATTTCTCTGTCCTCGTTCTACTCGTGGACGTTGCACGAGCATCGTGCAGCATGGTCAACAGGTAGAAGAGACAGACAGGTGGCCGAACGATATATTCACGATGCCGGCGACGATTCTGAAAGCTGGTCAGTGTCCGCGTTCGCTCGCCGCAAGCGCCACTTTCAGCTCCTATCGTTGTTCGGGAGTACTTGGGATTTTGAATTATCAGTTTCGAGCTGCCATTAGCGACGGAGTGATTCCGGTAGTGCCCGCTTTTGGAAAGGTGAACGCTGCGCTAAACGCGCCCATACGACGTCTTTTTTTCATTTTAATCGGGCTCGGCGATACCTGGCCGATAGAAATATTGTCGCGGTGTGATTAGGTTTAATTGGAAGTGTAAGCGTGCAGTGAGTAACCGTGAACAGTGTTGCGACGCAATTGTATTTGCTTAGAATTCCGGGGTCCATGTGTACAGTTTGTGACGTGACAGGGTTTGATCCCGGATCTTAATTGATGTCCGTACCGTATTGGCACGTGAGTCTCGCGATGTCATTTTAGTAAGTCTGATTAATGTGGGCGATATCAGTGACACCTGATTGGACGCACTTGGATCTAGTTTGGTAATTGCGTTGGATACGTGCTCTGACACTCTCGTGCACATCGCAGTGCGAAGAAAAATTGCGTAGATTTCGGATGCAAGTGGACTACCTATGGATTGGTCGATCGTCAAGAATGGGATTTTTTCTGGCATCCTTCGCGACTGTGAAAGTGGAACGAAGTGCGTTTAGAGTACCTTTTGTTATCAGAAGAGCGCTAGGTGGGAAAATGTAAGTGTTGGTCGATATTTGTGTCAAGTTTTTCTTGCATTCTGAATAAACGTGCAAAAGAATTGCTTGCGTCGCGTGAAACAACCAGGCAGACTATCGTTAAGCATCGTTGAACTTGGAATCTCCTCGACTATAGTATTGTGTGAGTTGATCGTGGGCATTTAGAGTTTCACGTTGCTCGATAGCGTTAATGTAAATGAATCGAGATGAAAAGTATTTGTTCGATGATATTGGAAATATTGTTTAGGCACGAGTTTAATGATATTAAAAAATTTAAGATGGAAGATCTGTCGGTGGCGAATTTAACAGACCAGTTAGAAATGTGATATTTAGCTGCCTTATCAATAAAGCAAGTAATGTAATCGTGTTCGCGGAAAATGCGCGAAAATAACGAACTGAATCGGGGATGCACAATTTTTTGGACACAATCAAAAACAATTATTAATCGCCAAGCATTCGGTCCCTTTTCTTATAACATTTGTCACTTGAGTTGTACCATCTGATTAGGCTTTCCAATTATGTAGACATTCCAGTTTAAGAAATGTTTAAGACGTAAATTCAAATTGCGATTCATTTTTGTTAGTCTTTCAAATTAGACTGCATTTCTTCAGCCATTTCGTTAGCTGGAAACATCTTTTCTGCCCTCAATTCCACGACGGCATGTTCGTGAAAATATTATATGGCTTAATTTTACTTCCTTCCACTCCATGTAGCTTATTATATTACATCGGCGTCATCCTGCAAATTAGGGCAAAATCGATAGCTAGTGCTATGGGATCGATATTGCCAATAACAAACGTATCTCGTTTTTATCACTTTTTATGACACTTCGGTGTTTCTCAACGTTCTTGCATTTCAGCATTTAAAATGTAAATTTCCGTGAATTAATACAAATTTCAAGTTCTGGAAGATATAATACTTTTTTTGGAATTACGGAGGTCTGGTATTTCGTTACGTTTTATAGTTTATTCATTATTAATAGCGCGCACAAATATTATCTCCGATATTGAACAATTTTCACTAAAACTGTGAATACGCAGTAATTAATTAGACCGTGCTAGTAATTATGCACGCACATATCCTGTAATAATATAATATGCGAAGCTCGCTGCACGCTAATGATATTTCCAACTTGTTTTGGACCCCAACGAAATTTCAATATCTATTACTCTCAGTACTTCTATCCCCTGTACACGTTTAGTATGAAATCTCTATTCAAAATATCTATGCAGTTAGCTTTCTTAATACAGCGAACTATAATTGCTACGACAACTACAACAGCAGAAAATACAGCGATCTAAAAGCTAATCGAGTCAGCACCAAAAAATTCAAAACAAATCCAAACTGTTTGTAGCATCGAGTGGTCAAACGAATTGCGAATGTCCCACCTGAAGAAGGATTTCTATTCAAGTCGCCATGAAATTAGCATTTCACATCCTGCACTCAAAATTAATGGCTGGCTATGCTCGCGCAATAAGTTTCTACAAACGGAGACAGCCAGTTCCACGGTATCTCGCGGGACAATGGTAATTCGTGTCATTGTCTTCCGAGTATTTATCAAGTCGTCGTGCCTCAACAGAAACGCGACGGGCAAGAAAAGGAGAAACAAAAGGGGGGGGGAAAAATGTAACAAAAGGAATCCCCTTGTTTTTCATATTGAGGAGATTCTTAGAAGCACAGACCGTGTTTGTTCCTCTTTTCTTCCGGCTCGGGAACGTTTTTCTCGATGTCTCGTTAACGTCGAGAAATCTCAGAGGAAGTTGCTCGCGAACGGGCCCGAAGTGGAACCGAAGGAGGCACGATACTCTTCAGGTGTCGCTTAAGCTTTCGATTTTCCAATTAAACGGAGACCAATCGGAGAGGCTAACCTTTCCTCGTTGCGCTTTCGACGTCGCCGATCGAACGTTCCTTTTGTTCCTGCAGGCGCCGATTGTTGGGTCCTTCGTACAGGAATCGTTGCCACCTGATTTTTTAATTAAATTACTTGAATCGTGGTTCGGTGATAACGACGTGAATCGGTACAAATTCAGGTGGGCTGGTGGTGGTAATTTAGTGTGTTTTGTGGTAAGTGCGATTCTTGAAAACAGGGGGAACTAAGGGCGGAAACAGGGATTTTTCATTTTTAATTTCGTACCCTTTTTTTGAAATCAGTAAATAAATAATGTTGATTCAAATTAAACAGAAAACTATATTATCTACTCATAATTAATAACACACATCGAATTTGCCATACCAGTAACAATGAATCACACATATTAAATCGTCGCGTATTTGGCTGTTTCCCGTTTTGTCCTTGGTGTCGGCGATCAAAAGATGGACCATCATCGTAGCATCGTAGATACACATTTCTCGCGGCAGCTCGAAATATACAATATAAGTGGAAAGTAGTGCAAGATGCGCAAAGAAAAGCAACGAAGGAAACGTGTCGAGGTTGCTCCTTCAAATCGCGTACCACGGTTTCTATGTATTTGTTGCTGGCCCGTTGACAGAGATTCGTTCATCGCTGCATCCGCAAAATGTATACTAGCTTCAAGGGCACTCGTCTCCACCACCGCTGTCTTCTGGTTACAAAACGTAGAATATTCTTCCAGCAAGCTGATGAAAGTGCAGATTTTTCTATAAAATACAATTGAATTCCTCCATCGTCCGTCGGTGTAAGGACGATATTTCGCTGTGGAATGTGTACATGTTTTTAAGGGAAACTTCAGAAAAATTAATTTAATGAGTATCGAAATTGAGCTAATTTAATAAAGCAATCCGTCGATTCATATTTTGAGGCTGAATTTTGAATAATTTCTAATGTTACGATTTACAAACTCCAATATTCCTAACCAGTTCATTTTACTGTTTCAGATGAGCGCAGACTACGAACCACGCACCACGGTGTTCCACAATCTGGTCTTTCGAGAGAATAAGACATCTCGTGGCACAAGCAGTCAATAACGAACGCAGTGAAATACTTTCCCAACCTCGTGCCCTGAAAAAGATCCATTCTGTCTGAAACCCACCGAATGACCCCTAATCAAGATGGTGATCGCGAGCGGACCCCCAGGCGGTACGGTTGCTAACAAGCTCAGAAGGTCCCGTAGACTCTCCTCCACCAGAGGACTGAAGGTTCGCCCCAGTCCGAATACAGCTGGGCAAGCAGTTCCTCGTGAAGATCTAAATCAAAAGCTGGGCCTCTGTCCTATAGCTAGCAGAAATATGATCGATGGGAAAGTTCGCGCGCCGATCAATTGGGAATTGAACGAGCGCATTAGCCTCAGCAGCGGTTCCAGTGCAGGCTTGGAAGTTCGTCCGGACGCCAAGAAAGGTATCGAATTAAGTGGTAATCTTAGGATGGCAGAAATCGATGGCAGACAAACGTTCGACGATAAGCCAACTTATCGAGAGAACGGCAGAGACGCGAAGAGCTCGTTAGAGCTCATGAACGTGTCAGGATATCATCAAGATCAAGAGAAGAAGCGAAAAAGTTCGTGGTCGATCGAAATCGACGTGATCGAGCGACCAGTGGAAGAGCATAACGTGATCAAGAGCGACTCCAAGTACGAAATTGGAGTACTCAGTGAGGGGACGACGAGGTCCAGAAAATCAACGAAACAGAGAAGGCAGCTTGTTGGGAGCAAGTCGTCGAAGAACGAGGAAGACGAGAATGGAAAGCCGGGCAGGAAGAAGTTGGACAAGACGAACGACTCGATATCGAAAAGGCTGGAATTGATACACGAACTGAACCAGAAGATCCTGGCGAACTATGAGCGGTTCCAACAGAAATCAAGGTCAAAGAGTCACTCGAAAGAGCCGAAGGACAAAAGTCGTGCTGCAATCGATGGGAAGGAATCCAAGGACGAAGGACAATTGCACGTCGAAGCAAAAAATAAAAGTAGACTAAAAACAGGGTCCGTTGCGGGGAAGTTAGAGTGCCAGGATTCGATGGTACAGCGGAAGCTGGACATTGGCAAGCTCGCCACCTCGAAGGAGCACTGCGAGAAGTTGACGGTTTCGAAGGATCACCGAGAGGAGACGTTAGAGAAGAAACGGTCCACGAAGACGTTGTCGAAATCGAGAATGCTCCGCGACAATGAGAACTTCATCATGACTCCCAGGCCTGCCTTCTGTCAGCCAGACGAAGATCAAGCCAGACGAGTATCTGCGAAAACAAGCTACGGTAGGAAATGTAAGAGAAACGAGGATAGGAAAAGTGTTTTTTACTCAGGCCATGTCGACGACGGGGAAGAATCACGAGAGCACGTAGACAGGGCGATCAACGGTGACACCGATTGTCTGGGGAGCTCCAGATTGTACCCGGGCAGCTATAGCGAGCGGGGAACTAACGAAACGAGAAACGAGCAGCCGAGGAAGAACGATTGGGAAGAAACGAGCACGTCGAAGGGGTTGGTGAATCGGGACGAAACAGAAAGCAGCTATGCGACTGGAATCGATCAGGTCAATGATAGGTCCGTGGACGAGAAAAATAACGGGGTCACCGATCAGGCAGCTCTGGAGCACGAGATTCTGGAGACTTTGGACGAGGCCATTGATAGATACGATCGTGAACAGAATTCTGTCGAAGATACGAGGATTAAAGAAACGTTTGGCGAAGAGAAGACGTTGGATACTATGAATGATTCTGCGCAAAATGACGGCTCTTTGTCGGAGTTGGGTAGTCCAAAAGTGGCCGGACTGCAGGAGACGTTTAATTCCTCTTGGGATTCTGGAGTTGGTGTAGATGTCGCTGGAGGAAGTGGCTGGGTCAGAATACACACCGGGATCGAGAGCAGCCTAGTCTATCTCACTTTGGACACCACGGCCAGAGACGTCTGCAGGGACATGCTGTTAGGCGACGACTTGTCTCTGTTTATACAGGTAAAGGGTTGCCGAACTTCGGCTGCTAATTATTCATTTGATTTACGATGCAGGGCTTACTCGGCCGCTTTGGGGTTAATGAGGGAGGGGTCAGGTTTTGTAAAGCCTTTACGTCGTAAAGACGTTGATAACGTCGTCGACGATGCTTTGTTGAAATTGACAAAAATTCCACAGCTTTTTATACCATGGAACTTATGGTAGGAACGGGCGTTCCTCGGCTTTGGCTTCTTAAAGTGAATTACTGAGTATTTTTCGTTAGAGAAGAATATATAAATATGCAATTTTAAGACACCCTCCGAATATCTTAATATTCTTGCGCTAAAATGTTTCTAAAATGTTTCCAATGTCGTCTATTAAAAATACTGTCTCATATAATACGTGGCTGCCATAACACGACTTAATCTCGCTGATAAACCGTGCTCGATTCACCAGATCTGCCATTTCCCGCGTCAATTGCGAGGGGTCGTATAAAAATTCCGATCGGCTATTCGATTTCGCGATCCAATCCCGCCCGAAACAATAAAAACGCGTTGCACCGGTAACCGACTCCCGATGCGAAGGGAGTATGACGGCCAGTCTGCGAGAAAGTTTAAAGTTCAGACGAGCGGATGAGTGAAGTGAAACGTGATAAGAAAGCGCGATTTAAGAAGGGGAAACGTTGGTACGGGTGACGCGAAGAAAAATGAAAAGGGGCGAAAAGGAAAAAAAGAGAGAGGGAAAAAGAAACGTCGACGGCCGCCCAGGATCACGGGGAAGGAGACGTGAAAAAGAAGAGAAATGCGGGGAAAAAATGCGAGGGGGTTTCAACGGAATATCACCACGGGCTTTATCGCGTGCTCGAGCATTAACGACGTTTGCGACAGCTAGCGGTCCGGAAATCCTGGAGAACCGCAAGATCCCGCTGAAGGGAATCGACCCGCGCGATTACGTATCGTCGTTCTTGCGAAAACGTCGCAGAAATCGTATGGTATTTTATCCCCTTTTTTGTTGAAAAGGGAGAAAGTGCACCTTACAGGCGCAAACTCTGTGCAACATCGAGCTCTTTTTTAACTGCAAAGAAAAATTGCTTATTATTCAGACAATCCATTAGCAAGTATTAGAATTGCATGTTCGCATTTATGAAAGGGAAATATGTTTTTAAAGTATCTTATTGTCAGCGGTTGCATAGATATCAATTTTTCTATAAGCAAACTACAGGGGTATGTATGTCTTAAGGAATATAGATTTTCTATTTCGAGAACACGATACCTAAGATAGAGGTGATATTTGTAAGCTAATATGGAGTCCGGGTAGCTTTTATTACGATTCTCTTTGTACGTTCACCAAGCAATATGTATATTGCACACGAGATCGTTCAGAATCTCGGATACCCAATAACACCCTTCTCCTGCATATTGGGTCACGCTAAACCAGATATTCAGCAACTCGAAGCCGGTGATACGTCCTGAAATATAAATCTTGCTCCTGCACCGTGGTGCACCAAGATCAATGGTTCACCAAACAAAAAAATGAATACAATGATCAAATAGGCAGCAAGATTTTTCAATTATTATAAACTGAATTTCTACTTTTCCTACTTTACTTGAGCGTATGTCAAGTTTGTCCTATAATTATCAATACAAAACCGATCTGGATCTATAAAAAAAGTCCATAATTCAAGTTCAAAGGGCAATTCCATTCCACGAAAAAAAATCAGAAAATCAGTGTGCGAGTAAAGAAAGTTCTTTTGCACCAAGTGAAACGGAACGGGATAGAGGAGGTCCGGATCCTCGTTTTACACTTTCAATCTATCTGTCGAACATCGTGTCCCGTTTCACGTAAGAAAACAGCCGTCCCCTTTAGTACACGGAAGCGGAAGCAACATCGTATCAGGCTGTAGCTAGAAAGGGGTTGCTGCAGGGTTGGGGGTTTCGCTTTCGAGTCCGCTTGCCTTTCTCATCTGGCCAAACCGATTCGGCGTGCACGCTGCGCCGAAACTTTCCTTTCCTCCTTTTACGCGACGCTGTATAATGACTAGGACGCGGGCTGGCTCCTCAAAGATAACGAGGTACGCGCCAGTAATCAAAGGAGGTCCGGACTTAAATAGCTGGCGTGCCTCTTAAAAGAAGCTCTCTAACTGTGTGCAGCGTACAGCTACTGCTGGCTACTTGAAGCGGAGCTTGCTGTACGCGTATGTATGTACATACAAACGGCCACAATAATGGCGCTGGTGAACTTGATATCACTATTTTTTCTCCTCCGCCCTTTTGCAGTTTATTCTTCGACTTGGCTTCTCATTCTTCCAGAGTTCCCTTCTTTTCTTTTCTTTTCTTTTGCTCTTGCCCCTTGTGTTTCCCTAGATTGCTTATTTTCTTACATTCGTCGATATTTCATTCCTGCTGCCTTGACTTTTTTATTTATTTCCAATTTGCCTTACAACTCGTCCATTAAAGGCTTTTAAGATTGCTTCCAGGCTTACGATTGTCAGGTGGCGGTCAATAAGTGACAAGTTGTACGAAAATGATGTTGAACTGGGACAATTTTACACGAGGATCAACGCTGGCGTTTGCGAGATATTTATTCGAACCCACAACGCACCCGTGTGCAAACGAGTTTACCAAGCAGCTGTGGCTTTCAGCAGCACCTTTAAAACAGGTGTCTCCGATCTGTGAAACTGTGGCAAAGGAAGCCAGGTAGTTCGTAACACGTGACTGGCCGGTACGGGCC
Organism: Nomada fabriciana; assembly: GCA_907165295.1. Taxonomy (NCBI): domain Eukaryota; kingdom Metazoa; phylum Arthropoda; class Insecta; order Hymenoptera; family Apidae; genus Nomada; species Nomada fabriciana. The sequence goes on along the minus strand of OU015690.1, from coordinate 9,446,044 downwards.
GCGAACAGGTGCTTAATTACATAAGGGCGGAACAAGTTCGCACGGGGTTACCTGTCGGTCTCGCCGGAGTCTCAGAAATTCTCCGTCAGGTATGAGAAACTTTGGGAGTTCGTCGAGTTTCGAGAGACCGAAGAGTGTAACAGAAACAGAATCTTTATAATAGCCAGCTGATCCATTCTGTTCTCAAGCAGCTGTTCTCAAAGCACTCGTCTCTGTTGAAAATACTCGGATTGAAAATGGGGGAAGTATTGAGAAAATTGCATAGGTTAAAAACTTCGATACTAGCAACAATGGTGACAATTATTTGCCCCAATCGTCATTCAAATCCTTTAACGCTTGTCGTTTTCACTACTGCGAGCAGTATTCACAGCTAATTCAACAGAATTTTCTTCTCAGTTGATAGACTGAAAGACATTTCTAATACCGAACGTCCTCTAGTTATAATTAATTAGCTTTGTGCATATCTCGGAGTTCGTTTCTTTTATACGCAGCTTCATTAGCGCGTATTACATCAAGTTGCACGGTGCCCGTTCGATTCCGTTTAATTAATCCAATAAAAAACGCGGCGACCGCCAGAATTTTTTCGCAGCGGACATCGTGCAGTGGTCTCGTTAAATCGAGGGAACATCGAGCGACCGGCAAAGTGACGATTTTAATTAAAGGGAAAAAATGAAAAATTAACTTGGTTATTAGTTTTGTTTAACGTGCATCGGTTCGATAATATTTTAACGAACAGCGCGTTATAAATTCCCCGCCACTTTTTCGCCGTTCCTCTACGCTAAGAGGATTAAGGGATCACAATTAGAGCGTTTCCGAGAGTCGGGCACGCTTTTTTTCGCCCTTTTTGTGTTGCAATTCGCCCGCTGCGTGCGGTACGACGAAATTCTCATGAATTTCGGTCTCTACACGCGAATCCACGGTGAAAGTTTGCAGCCGTGGGGTGGAGGAGTGATTACACGATTTGCTGTGCGCGTATTACATTTTTCGCAATTGAAGAGTGGACGGTATCTGTTGTAATAAAGTGCTTTGCAGGAATTTGGGCAGATCTCAGCTTCGAGATTAACTCTTGGGCGGAATTCCGTGGATGTACCGCGATTAAGTAGTTTCGGCCAACGTGATCAAGTGTCGACGGTTTATAGAAAGCAAAAAACAAATATGAAATGAGAAATACAGTTTGTTTTGAAACCTCGGGTGGTGTTTTACAGTTTCAATAAATTGCATGTCTACTAACAATACATTAGAAAGCAATTATTTGTGTACTAGGCCCGTTCAGAATAATGTTTGGCAATGCATGAAATTTTGTTTATTTTGGAGGTTTTCTAAAAGCATCATCCACAGTAAATTTTTCAAACGTAGTTTATTCTACAATGCTATTCGAAATGTACATTTTCAGACTACACGCGTGAATTCCCAATATTCTGAATGCACCTTCAAAGCAACATGAAAAATACAATATCTATATAAAACATAAATACATACAATCAAACTTCACCGTACTACTAATCTTTCCAACGAGCCAATATTTTGAATTGTTCAAGCGCCCCGTTGTTGCTGCGAGATAAAAAAAAGCACAAAAGCAGAAAACAAAGAACTAGCAGTCTCGGTCCATGAAATCGAGGGAAAAAGATCGAACAGACGAACCGCACGTGCGATTTCCCGGTAAAGTGGATTCGAGTGTAAAGTCGAAAACGACGAATTCGCGTGGCGGCCCTGCCATAAATAAGTATAAACTGCGGCCGTGTCCAGCTTAGAGCTTTCATAAAAATCGTAAAGTTACCGGACGCTTGGCCAAGCGTAAAGTGCTTTTTGACGAAGCGATCGACGGCTTTATCGCAACCATTAAACGGAATATTCCCTACCGTGTCTCTTTTCCTCCCTTAGTCGACCTCGGCGATAAAAAAAAATAAAATAGGGCGGTACAGGGGGGATAAACAGTGGCCTAACGTTACTCTATGGTAACAATCGTTAAACAACGTTTGCTCGTAAAACCGGCTCGTTAAAAGCGACAGCTCGTAAATCGTTGCCACGAGTAAGCTAACATTGAAGTTTTTATTTCGTTACATGCGAAGAAAGGTACTTTTCTGTTGTACCTAGTACCGAGGAGAATTTCAATGTCGTATACATATATTAATACGTTGCGTGTCATACTTTAGATGGAAATGAGGATAAATTGCAATAATTGATTGAAATTTTAGCACGTACCTTTGGGATGTCTGGTGAAAATCGCATTCCATTTGCCTCTTTTCTTACCTGGAATGGGCGATTGTGTTATTTCACCTGGCGCAATTTCTTTGATGAAAGAATTACACGATTTTAACGGTTCAATGAAACTTGTGCAACGACGGGGAAAGGTAATGGAGAATAATTTATCGAACAATAAACCTGTGAAGTAGCGCGATGCGTAAGGATATCGAGGCAATTGTGACTTTGCTATACCGAGATGAATAGACGAATTGGTCGTTACAGTTAAAAAAAATAACTTAGAATGAATCTGCAGGATTATTTGGAATATTTGCAGTGGCTCGCCGGTTCGTTTAGAAATTGTTCAATCCGGGGGCGAGGGATGTATCTTGACCCTGAATCGAATCTATTTCATTTCCAATGTCTATTCGTATTGTACACATAAAATGGTAATCTCAGTTCTTATGAATTTGGCAAATAGAAGCTGGTTGAAAGAATCACTGCAATTTCCTTTAATGACCGAAACATTATATCTATCATGGAATTTATCTATGCACGAGCAAGTTTCGATGTTACCTTCTGAACGAATAAATTTCCCGTTGATAATCGATGTGTCTTTAATACATACAGCGCTTCTAATGAGTTTTGTTAATTACACCCAACCCCTGGAGGAACGCAGGTAGCCTAGTTTCCCCGGTGCGAATCGATATTGTCGTTTCTATGTTCTAAAAGAATAATAATCTTCTGAACCATGATTATTCATTAATTATATTACAAATACCATCGATAATAATTCACGCGTAATTGACCTAATCCAAACATTTACGTTTTCTATATTCGTTCTATATAAACTTTCGTTAATGTCTCGCGAATTATTAGCTTTAGGACAAGCAATGTTCAATACTTTGTTCTTATAAATTAATACTCTGTCGAGCGGCTGCAAAACAGATAAAACAGATAGGGCAATCCGTTTAAAAAGACAAAGTTAACCTTCGCATCTCCTAAACGCCTTCACTTATAAAAAATTCATGTACACCACATGACGTCCCCTATGATACCCGGCACCTTTCGTATTTAACAATTTTTTTATTAGACGTATCATTTAGAAGTTATTCGAGGTGGCCACCAGGTGGTTAGGTGCCTCGCCCTGCACAATTTGGTGGAGCACGTAGTGCGGTGTACAGTAATAAACTACTAATATTCTCTTGTCACTCCCTCTATCCCTAGAGGAGAATCAAGCCAAGCGAACACCAATCGCACAGAAACTCGATGAACATCAGAATAAAATAAGGTGTTCGTTCAGCTTTCCACAATTCGCCAGTCCACCTCTATTAAAGCATATCGCAATACAACCTATACATACAACCTATACATGTATAATATAAAGCTTATTCGCGGGGTACTAAAATATGCAGAAAGTGCTTGGAATTGAATTTATCGAGAGGAGACGCAGAATGCAGCAAACGAAATAACGACCATTTTAATTACCCCGTCTTCGTTAAAACGTCCTCTCTGTGCTGGGCTTCGGCAAAGCGAAATTCGAGAGACCCATTTGTTTTCGTTCACAGAAACGGATTCGGAGAGACGTGAAAGCAGTTTGATCCTCGCCGAAGGACAATGCGTTTCGAATCTAACAGAAAGATCGCCCGACGAAATCGAACCGATTAATCAGCCCACGACCGATAAAACTGCAACACTTTTTGCGAACCGATCGCTACATATACGTTTGCCTCGTTGCTTCTGCGAGCGAGATGCTTAGGAAACGAAGCTTTCTCTGCGTGGAAATATGAGAATTTCAGTACGGATTTCTGTGCAAAGGTTGGAAAAATTGCACTGCCCGCGTGCAATTATTTATTGGATCAGTTTTGTCGCAAAAAAAGGGAAGCACGCAAATAGCTAGTCGCGATCGAACCTCTTGATTTCTCATTAGGTCGAAGAGTAATCGTTCCCCTTGAAGAACGTAGGCCTTTTATGGAAATTCCGGAGTACGAGTTGCTTTGTTGGTTTCCTCCCGGATGGAGGGTCTGCAGGAAGTTACGTCGGATCGCGGAACTTACACGAAAGGAAATAATCTCGAGGGTATTGCGGCAACTCTCTGTCTCTCTACAGACGTCATTTATGTACATACATATGTACTTCTGTTCGTTCTCCACAGAGAGACGAATGAACGATGCTCGCTACGTTATTAACCATTGTTTCATTCATCAATGTTGGCGTACAGCCAGCCAGCAGATTCTCATACGTGAAATGGAAGTGTGGAGGGAGTTTATTTGCACTGCACCAGAAGGATTTATTAGGACAGAATTGCACGTGTTCGGTATATCGATGCGAATTCTATTACAAAATTCGAGCTCTGTTGGTGCAATTACGATCTATGTTTGTTCATTAATTATAAATATGTATCTCCACATAAATCAGTAGTAATTCTACATAGTAAAGTAAATTGGACTGCGTAAGGTGCATATATAATACGTTGCTACATCACTTGAATTGCATAGTTTTATGTAAATTATATCGGTAATACGAATTCTTTGTACTCGACAAAATTTTAATAACTATGCGAACGGGGCCTCGCTATGGAATAACTTGTCTACACGGTTAACATTGTTCCGTATAACATTAACAATGTTTGAATTATAGTGGAATGTATTTTATATTGCGCTGCACTACGGTAATTTCCTGCTAAAAATGATGAAAGGTATTATACAGTACCTGATAAATTGGTCTTCTAAATAGTTCGACAGAATCTCTCTTCATTATTTTCTAACGGAATAGCAATTTTCCAAAGGAAATCTATAAATCATTGCTATCACCCACACTCTTCACCTACGTGCATGAACTACAAGAAGCAAGAAACAAAGAAAGAAACAGTTTTAAAGAGAAGAATTATAGAAAATATAGTTCCAATAAAAATTCATCGGTGCAGTTGGATTTGGCGTGACAGAAAAATATCCTACATTTTTGAACTCTCAAACCCTTTTCGGAAGTACAGTTTCAACCAATAATTCCAAAACTCTCGGTATTTCGTGGAAATGAATCTGGGTTCTCGATATCGCCCAAACGTTCCCGTGAAACAAAAAACGGCACGATATAACTGCACGTGGCGGATAATTGGAGGGTAATCTAGTATTTTTGCACGAGATACGTGTTAATGTTTAAAATCGTGATACAGAAACGCCGCATGGGACGAGATATTTTAATTACGTCGTGAAAAATGACGATCCAGCCAACGAACGAACGCCGTAGCGTTGCGGTTAATTATTTTTTAATAATCCGTCGCGCGAAATCCCCCAGCGCAGCTGCATTAGTAAACCGAAATTCGCCAAATTTTTTCTCCGCCGCGAGGAGATTTTCCACGAACGAATTATGCTTCATCTTCATTCACCGTCTACGATCAGGACTTGGAAAATGTGCAGCAATTAATGGCACATTTAACTGAAGCTTCGTTAATGTTTTTAGAGAAGAATAAGAAATTTTATGGAAAGGGGAAAGGGAAGTTCGTGTTCTGTGAAATGAAATAATAGACGAATAAGTTCAATAACGAAGAAAAAGAGATTCAATTCGAAAACATTAATCGGGAAATAAAATATTCCCTCCTGAACAGATTTGGTGTCGGTATAAATTTTCCGACGTTACTTACAGAGACGAAAATCTAATTACACGAAACAGAAAAAAAGAAATTTCACGTCGCGACATGGTGGATGATTAATTAAACTTTTGGCGAAGTTTGCGTCGATTGTGTCTAAAAAAGGACTGCTCGACTAAGCTAGGAGTTTTTCCAATAGAGCTGAAACTTGTCGATTGACGCGAGGTTGAAAGCTTCCCTGGATGATCCAGACAAGCAGGTTTCTTACAGAAGACCTGTCTCACGGATCGGGAAGTTCGAAACTGAGAACCTGAAAGCTCAGATGCTCGGCGGAATCGGCGAAAAACGGGTGGTATTAAAATCAAACGACGATCTGGAGTTATCGTTCGAATTCGTGCACCGTGTATCGATCGAAGGCTGCGATCACTGAACCGCAGATTACCGGCTATTTCGAACCCATTTCCCAGTCACAGGAAGCAGTAAAACGGAAGTCGTAAACAGTTTTGCGTGGCACAATGCTGGTGTTCGAATTGGGATTGTTCGAATGGCTTAGTATTCGAATAGTTGTTTAATGGGTTCTCGAGCAATGCGAGTCGATGCTGAGAGTTTTACGGTTTGACAATGTTTAGGGGAATGGAGAGAGGCGTTGTTTGTAACATGTTTGTCGTACACGTTCTTCTCAGTGTGCCAAAGAGTAATCCACTGTCTCTTTAACCGTTTTGTTATTCAATAGCCACGCAGTTTGAAATTTCTACTTTCATATCTCTGGCCGCCGTTCGATGCAATTGTTATGTATGTGGAAGAAAACAATGGCCGTTATTATATGGTCACACGTGCCTTCCGTTATTTCATTCCGTTCACTCTAAACGTATCACAGTCGAGTGTGTCGTGCAAAAAAAGATCGCCAGCTTTTGTAGCACAAATTTAACCCTAACCGAGCGAATAAAATTACATTGCCTTTTATACGAGCAAGATTAGAAATGCCTTTACACCACCGCTCGATAATAACATCCATTAAGAGATTGCGTTGTGTTTTTCAGTATGGGGGCGAGTCTGGAAGGAGATTGGCTTCCCATGAGAAACCGCTCGAGATACAGGACCAATTTCTCCAAAAGCTTGGCTACCAGGATGTATCGAGGCGATCGCGACTTGGAGTCGATCCTGAATTACGACACCTCATCGCTTTCCACGTAGGTGAGTACAATTTATTCGATTCTTGAACTACTGTGCGGCAGGAACAACCCTTACGCACACCTGTCGTGCACGCTCTGCGTTCTTGTCGTTGCTTCACTGTACATGTACCGAGAATCATTGTTTTTCTGTACCAAGCTGTGTCATTAGTTTCTTCATAGCTTGTGCCATAACGTAGGTTATGGCACAAGCCCCGAAAATATTTTGCAAAATGCCATTTATGTTTTATTTCGTACGATCCCAAACGTATAAATGAAATAAATTTCCATAAACTGTAATAATAATTAAAATGCTCGAGTTAAACTAGCTAATTTGTCTAACACAAATTGGTACATTAATAGGTATTATAAAAATACTAAATATCTTTAATATAAACACTCTTCTAGTATTCCACTAGCACTACCTGACTCTTTTGAAGGGAAAAACGTTGAAAAATCTCGACCACTTCGCGAGAAATGGCCGGCGAGAACGTCGAACGTGTTAGCCTCGCGCCACTTCTCATTTGCACCCTTTAAATTTGCACGCCCTCGGCCACGACAGGGGAACATGGGCTGTGTAACGACATTTCGTGCACAGCGTCGCCCCTCGAAAATGCATAGGCTGGTCCTTTTATTGGAAAGGACGCCTCTCAGGGATGCTGGCGAAACGTAGGTTGTCAGGCTTTCGAAATTGCTCGTGTCGGGGTATTTAATTTCAATCGATTCTATCCAACTTTGGGCTTTCCGAGCCATTAAAGCGTCGAACTTTTAGTAGAATTATTTGAAAGCTCAATTGATATACGATAGCGAAAAAAGTTGAATAATTTATACGGGTGGGCATTATCGATAACATTTTCTTCGATAGTGGATAAAAGAAGTTTGTTTTGCCGGCAAACGCTTGCGAGAATCGATTTCTTCCCTTGATATTCGAGCGATCGATCGAGTCAGCCGATCTGAGTAATGTAGTCGGTCAATAGGGATGATCGGTTTTATAAACTATCCAGTTACCGATAACTCATTACGTGGCTGTCCGTGAAAGCAATGTTAAGCCTTAATCCGTCGATCAACTAACCGTACAGTTTAACGCGACCGAATTCCTCGCAGTGAATAGCAACCGTGCCGGAAATCGGATGTGCATTGTTCACGATAACTTTACAGCAGCGTGTCGCAGCGTGGCACCGCGTGCGTCTGGCATGACACGCGTTTATGCGTGCAATCTACATACTTTTACCACTGGTATTGTCCTCGTAAGGTAGTTGCAAGGGGGAGAGTTTATTGGGGACATGGGAAATCGAACATGATACGTTGAAACATGTTGCATACTTTGTTCAATGCGTTGAACATTAAAGTTCTGATCGATACACATTGTATATCGCAGTCGGCGCGTTAAAACTAATTATTGAATCGCGTCTAATAATAATAATGGCCTTAATAGAGATTCGATTACAGAATTTATTTTTCAATGGAAATTAGAATGCGTGAAAAGTTGGGTCAGACTTTTTCTTCTATAACCTTTCGTAAAATAAATAAGCTTCGGTGTAACTTACGATTTAAAAAGGGAATAATTAATTTCATAGTCGAGTGCGCCACTAATATCTCAAGTGTAATAATTTCAGTCGTTCGTACGAAACACAGAAGGCTTTTACGCACATTAGAGTCAACATTGATACGAGCCGTTGTTAAAATTAATAGTTGCAGTTTAATTTAATTCGAGTACTGCCATTCTGAACGTTAACGACAGAAAATTAAAGTGCAGCGCATAGTGACAGCGAAAATTGAAAGCCGGCGTAGAGGTGCGTTGAGAGGTGCATAAAAGGCTCGAGAGTACGTTCCGAAGTAAAAGCTTTCTCGCTTCTGTGTATCGTTTTCCCTAGAATTATTTCCATTTTCCATTATTTCTGTGAAGTGGTGATATTAATTAAGTCTAAGATACAATTCCTTTCGCTCATTAAAGGTAGACATTTCTTTTTGAACTAGGAAGCAACTTACATAGTACAATAATGTGAATACTTTGTAAAATTATGAAAGAAATGAGGAGATATTTCAGAGATTGAATATAAATGATATGAATTACACTATTTTGTATGATATTTAATATTTCTAACTGGGATACAATTACATGATACAGTTGAACCTCGATAACTCGAAAACCTCTATAAAACGAAAATTTTCTTAATTCCCTTCCGCTCCGCTGCAAAAACCTCTATAAGTCGAAATGAACCTTACTTTACCTCGAATTATTTGCCAAATGTCAAGATGCATGATTTGTAACTCGAATTTAGAATAGTCAAACCTCTACTACTCGAAGCTTACCTCTATAAGTCGAACTTCTATCGCTGCCCTGCCTCTGCAACTCGACGTTTCTAACTTTGTGTCAGAAATCATTCAAATATTTCCTTCCTTTCAACCGCTAGGATTGTCTCAAAACATAAAATGATCACGTGCATATCCACGGAAGCTAATCGTTTTTCGCCAATTTCCATAGATAAACAATTTGTTAATACATTAACTCGGAGCAAAATTACAGACTTTTGAATAATAATATGTCGATACATATATGTACGTATAGTGATCCAATTTCGTCTTCTGATTACGTTTACATATGTATCGAATAAAAACTTTACTTCACGCGAAAAAATTTAATTTGCCTTCCTTTCCGCCCTAGTAAGTCCTCGCAAAGTTACCGTCACACAAAGCCTCTGTAAGTCACATTTCGTGTGCTAAACCTCTCTTACTCGAACACTCGATAATACCAAACCTCCTATAGAGAACCTATAGAGAACCATCATTCATTTTCGCAATGTTCTGCGTAATGTTATGATTACTAATTAATCTGTCATGTTTATGCGCTGGAATTAATTCAGCTTTGCCCAGTCAATAAGTCATTTAGACGCGAATAAATAGCTATTCTCTATTGCCGCCCTAGAAACGTCAGAGTCAATTTAATAGAAGTTTAAAAAGAGACAGGGGTAGAAAATTCTTTCCTTGAACTAGACTACGCTTACAGAAGAACATATGTTATAATTCAACGAATACTCAGAACTCCTTCGTTACTCGCCTTCCAAATCCTCGCTTAATTTCAAAACAGCGCCTGTCATTCGCGAGCTAACCAAATACATACATCTCGGGACACTTAAACTAGTGAGAAGTCCAAGCCAGTCTCGCACAATCTCCGGTCTAGACTGTAACCTTAACAAAGTCTCGGTTACTCTTCACTCCGGTTGCACTCAGAACGCCTCTTCCTAGCATCCCCGTTGGCAATTCGGTATGGTTAATCGGTGTTTGCCCATCAAATAACGTTACTAATTGCTTGCCACCTTGGACGCGAGATTATTCGAACGTTTGCAAGTCCGTTCACTAGATACGCTTTGTTGACACATCTTCATGGATCACTAATTGTAAGAAAATTCCTGTTGGATTCCGAGGTTAAACGAAATCCTGCTCAACAATTAATTTTGCACCGAGTTTTAATATAGGAATACAGTGGCGGGTTTGCGCGGGTTTGCGCGGTTTGCGTGGATGCGAATTCGTACGAACGGCGTTCGCAGTGGTCCCAAAACCCGAAAACGTGGACAAAATTATTGTAGCGTGATTTCAATACTTAAGGTAATAGTGTAGTAGGTCGTTGAATTCGTATTGATGTCAGGTATCACATTCTATTGTCAAAATATACAATAACATTTAAAAATTGAAGGGGACCTTTAATTTGTTATTAAAAACAAGATTTTGTACAATTTTTCATATTGATATTTGTAGAAGGCTGAATACTGATTAAGTTTTGTCTGAAACAGTTTTTTGTTAAATCATTTTTATTACTCCACACCGAAGACCATTTTCTCAAATTACGAATATAATTGAAAAATTTAAAAAACCAAATGGTTCATTTCAATTTTTGGAATAATTCGTAGTAATTAGGAGTCTTGGAGTGAATATGAATAGAGAGTGGGTACCTTTACCTGATCTAAATACGTTTATTACAAAAATTGAAGAATTATGTATAAAGTAAAGTAAGGTACGGAAAATGGAGCCATAAGTAAATTTGCAAATATCTGCAGCTAATTTTTGCTCACATTGCAAGAAAACAGTATAAACTAAATGCCTAAAAAACCATTTTGGAAATTGTTGAGGAAAGACATTAAATAAATTTTCAAAGCATATAATGGAGACCTGAAATTCAAGTACGAAATAATTTGAATGAAAGATTTTTCGATATTATTTTAATTATTAGTAATTATTTATTGCCCCCCTTAACAGTCAAATTTCCCCGCGTTGGGAAACACTGCCCTAGTGTGTCTAGCAGTCTCAGACTTCGAATGATACAAAAATAACAAATCCTCAGAAAAATGCGTAAAAACTGTAAGGAGACCATCTCTCGTGAACAAGACAGACTTATGAAGGGTGAATAATTTCAAAACGAATTTAAAGGAAAGCGGTGCGCCATCGATAAGGAAATCGTCATGAAATCTCATGGGCCGCCGTTCGCATCCTCGTGTTAGCCATTAGTTGAAACCGATGGAAACCTTCCAAGAGAAATTCCAAATTGTTGGCCAGCCTGTAATCGGCATTTAACGTTTCAGCTTAGCCAGCCGGTGAGGTCGTTTTCCCTGGCAAGGCGAACACCCTGTTTCCGGAAGTTCCGCCGTAGAAACTCTCAGTCGTTAGCGGTTATTATGGTTAAACATAGTCTGTCCCGTGGCACGACCGTAGCCAAATAAATTTACTGCTTTAAGGGTAGCTTGCGACTTTAATTTAACGCACGGAGAAATTATTATGGCGAATGACTGGTCGAGAAGCTTAATTTTAGTATGCAAAAAATAGAAGTATAAAGAATATTTTATTGTCCGAGCAAGAGATTGGAAAATTCTGCTGAAAATACAGAAATCAATCCTGACAGAAATTGTAATGTTAAAATTATATTCCATTGCGTGTATTGGCAACATTTCATTGTTAATGGATATTTATTTATTATTCATCTGTGGCATTAATAAGAGGAGGTAACAAAAGTGATTGAAAATATTTTCAATCCATGCTGGATAATACTGCGCATCGAACAAAGATATATGGGTGATCAATCATTTTCAGCTAGTTCAAACTGCCGTAATATTTTCTGAATGGATACAAATGTTTGGAAACATTTATGAGTCGAAAAAAAGATGATTCTACAAGCAAGTCAAACTAATTGCAACTTGTAGGTTTATGTGAACATATAATTACAAAAAAGAAGCATAGGTGAGCGGGTAACATTTAAACAAAAACGAGACACAATCAATTTTTATTAATTTCTGGAGTTGCGCTCAGTTTTCCCCACTGGTATCGCCCGTTTTCATTCGCTTCATCCTGTGGCGAAATAGAGTTAAACACAATAAACATTGAAACGTTCGCGTGAATTGAAATAATAAAGATAAATTGTAGCTTGTGGCCAGGTAATTACGAGGTCGGGTATATTTAATCCCGCGAGGCTACGAAATTTATAAAGATTTCTGTTTATGAGAAGCTTGCTTTGAGGCAAAAGTAATTTCCTCGTTTCATTAATTCGTATTTCAATCGGTGAATAGCGTTTGTTTCTTCTTTAAATTGAAACTGCGGTGGTATCGTATAAAGCAGGTATAAGCCATCAAAGCGGTATTTTCGTACACGCTCCACCGTTTATTAAAAGAATAATTACAAATATAAACGCATTCTAACAGCGATGAAAATTTACCAAATCCGCGGGTTACCGATTCTCGGGCTGCGATTTGTTGATCGAGTGTGATTAATTTCAATTGCAAAAAAGCACTAGTGAATTGGATCTATTCCAAAATTGTTATCATTTTCTTTCAATACTTCAGGTAGTTAAACGTACCATCTACTGTTCCAGCAGAGCAATTGCAAAGGGAATGATTGTTCCGCTTGCTTCCAAAGCACTTTATTCAAGGTTCTCCAAACGTTCTCCCTTTGCGCGTTTGCTCGAAATACACCCGCGATACCACCTCTATACTCTATATTGTGTACTCGTTACACGGTTCCAGTCGTGCCTTTAAGAACAATTTCGCCTCATACGAAGGGACATATACACTCATTATCGCCATCCTCGTTTGACTCCAACTACGCTACAGTTTCCGCAAACGATGCAGAATGAAACATTGAATTCCTCTCCGCTTTCTTTCTCTGGAATTTGGGGGAATTGAACTGTATTTAATTTGTGCAACTCATATTTGTTTAACCGAATGATATTCAGTTCCATGGGTGCGTAATGATATCTTTCACAGGAGCCCGCGGATTGAAAATAAAATGTAAAGCACGCCTCGTATTCGTCGTCGGTAGCCAGCATTAAAAGTCAACATAAATTAGCGACAGACTATTGTACCTGGAAATGATAATAACACAGCAAAGTAAAAACTTGTTTAATCACAAAAAAAGAAGAAAAGCAACTGCACGAGCCATTGGCACTTGAAGAAAGGGAAGAAACGTTTCGTCGTTTAGGCCACACTGATTTTGACAAAATTAAATGAAAATTCCGAAGCTGGTGGAAAATGTGCGATAATATCCCGGTGAACTATCGAGCTCTTCTCCGTATAATGAACGTTCGAGAAAACACGGAATCGCGAATGAACGGCCATTTCCGTGGTCTCTGAGGGTCGGACAGGGTTGGTTAATTAATCAGAGGGGAAGCGTGTAACGTTGTTTCGGTTCGAGTGAAACGCGCTGAAAGCATTTCTCAACGCGTTTCATGCCGCACTGGCAATCACTTGACGGAGCCGGGCTGTACTGTTAAAATCAACCCTTTCGGTGCAAGTTTCCTGGACCGGTAGAACCGCCATTCCACTACCCCTGCGAAATACCTTTAGGAAAACAATTTGCAGACCTTCGATTTAGGCCGCGTATTTTTCTGCGAATCGTTGCGTTGAACCGCAAAATTCGACTTTTCAAAGGAAGCCGATTGCTCTTTCTTCACTGAACTTTCAATATTATTTCTCCTGACAAGATTTTCCGGGCCACTACAATCGATCGCGGAAGATTCTAGATAGATTGATAATTTACGTAGATCGATAATTTAAGTAAAATGCTATTGTCGTAACATCAGTCGAGCTTCGGACAGAATATTCATATAATGGCAAGATTTGTTTTCAACCTTTTCGTTTCCTCGGATTTTGTTCAAATAATTCAGGTACCAAACTTGAATCGAGTCCAATGAAATTATTGCCGACACGATTACTTGCAAGGCTGTTAGTTAATTTGCGCAGTCAATTAAGTTTGACCGGCGAGGACAGTGCTTTGCGCAAGGTGTTACTTAAATTTGTGTGGCGTTCATAAGTGAGAATGAAGGGGATAATGGAAATGAATGGCAGACGGAAGGAAGTTACAATATCGGGCCAAATATAGAATATGCGGGTGATTTCCACCCCTCAATGTGGACGATGGCCAATAAAAACGGAACGTGGGTAATATAGTTTTGGGAACTGCCTTCCAGCAAACTTTCGGAAAAATCGGTCACTGGTATTTTGGTCTAATTCATTGATAAGATATAATTTATGCGCTAGCTATGGAACATACATTTATTTTTGCTTAAAGACTAATGCAAATAAAATGTTTAGCTATAGTCCGTATAAATGAGTGGCAAATGGTCTCTGTTATGATGTATAAATTAAGATGTTAATTAGTTATGAGACGGTCATGTGGGGGGATATAATGTACATGTATAATGAAGGAAGAGTTTATTAAATCTTGTTGCTAATATCGTTACCTTGTTTGGACAATTAATTTTGTGCATCTGGATATATATAGAGAAATGATTAATGTAGAAACAGTATAGAGTAGGGAAAACTGAAATTGAAAATAGAAATAGAATGTATGGAATGGAAATACTGAAGTTTGTACAGGGAAAAAATCAATCAATCATTTTTATAAAGCAATTCACAAAACAAACAGCAAGCCACTGTTTCAGTGCAGCGGACAAGCATAAAAAAGTTTTACTTTATATGTTAATAATTATCTCTTCGAACGATTCTTTCCTGAAAAATTCCCTCTAGATAAGCTTCTCTGAATTAATTGCAAACCATTTAAACCGTACACAGGATTACGATCGAGGAATGATAGTAGGAATTTCAAGCACGTTTCTACGTGCACACGAGATATTAAAAAATTCATTGCGCAATAACCAACTGCATCGTACACTCAATTAAGACACCATTTGCGAATCATTTTCATGCCATAATTAAACACGTACAGCGTGGAACTTGCTTCTCTAACCATCCACCATTCGTTCCTTTTTTTAACGTTAAAATATTCTATTACTTTAGCACGACGAATTTTCGTAGAGTTTCAGTACATTTTTACGAAAAAAGCGGGCCGCCTCGTCTATTATTATTTTTATTCTTTTTTTCAGCAGTGTGCATGAACAATTTCGTTCAATTTACCAGAACACACGCATTACTAAAACGCGAAGATTTTCATGTCAATTTATTTATTTATTTCTACGGTGATATACGATTTTAGTACTTCGACTTTTAATTAATAGTGGAATAACGTTAAATTTATAAGCGTGACTTAAATCAATCAAAAAAAACAATTTGTTCATTCAAACCGAATGGCAAATATATTATATTTATCGGTGCAAGCGGCTTCGAACAAAGATTTATTTATTTCGTCCATCGTGCAAACTCGTATTATTTTTTTTTCTTCGCGAAATAAATTTTTTGACAGTTAAACCGTTTAACGATTTAAATATTTTCATTGCTTATCAATAAACGTTGTTAAAGCTCGCGTTTATCGTGACACGCATTTCCTGTGACATTCGAACTTACTTTTCTCTATTAATTTACAATTCGAACTAATTATTATAAAAATTTCAACCCGCCCCTGCATCGGTAAGTAAAACTAATTACACTAATAACCTGCAAAATAAGTACTATGTTATTTTGCACTCTACATTTTCCAACGAATCTTCCCCACTTTTTCTTCCAACAAAAAGTTGAAACACCCACTTCCTTAAGAATTCTGGGAAGAATTCCAAAGCTTTCAACCAACCCGTCGAAGTCACAAACTTGTCCGCTAGTCTTTTACCAAGGTTCTACGAAATACGAGGCGACAAAGCGTTTCGACAACTTTTCAGTGGCAAATTTTAAGGAAAAAAAGGTGGAAACAACTTGGAGCCGGAAACGGGTATCGCGGTTATGCGCGCAGCGTAACACCTTAACTTAATTAACCGGGCAAATTGTATAACTTAAGTTGGGCTAATGCACCTGGAGTTTACGGAGGCGACGGCACAGAGGCCCAGAAATTGCTCATTAATGCCGGCAATAACGTTATAACTGAAGTGGCACGCGTGAACCTCGACCTATCTCTCGACGACCCTCCGCTATGAAAAGGACACACGTGGACCAGTCGTTCGATTTTCAAAAAGTGGAAGCAACTTGCGGTGGGCGCGATAAAATTGACTCTTGTTATTGCATCAGCGATACATTAAAACTAAAGAGTTGTTACTTTCCGGAAGACCAGTTTGGATAATCAGAATCGTTGTAATGTTCTAACGTTAAGTGCCATGCATTCTTGTTTACTCTTAAAACAATAAGTTAGTTTTTAATCTTGATAAATGCAAAGTTGTTAGATTTAGCCGGAGCTCTAATCATAAAATTTTTAATTATTCTCTCTGCGGCACCACTTTATGTACTTCGGACGCAATTAGCGATCTCGGTATCTTATTCTCTCATGACCTATCGTTCATACAACTCTATGAAATCATCACCTCCCGAGCATTCAGAACTTTATGACTCATTCATAGAACTGCGAAGTTTTTCAAGGATACCGGAACCCTTAGGCTATTGTACTGTAGCATTGTCAGACCAATTCTAGAATATGGATCATTAGTCGGGTCCCCTTACTTTGATTCACATATCCGGACCTTGGAAAGTTCTCAACATAAATTCCTACGTTTAGACACAAATTATATGGGATGCCTCATTCCCAAGTTCTCGCACAATTATGACCGCATTTTATATACACAAAACCTGCCAACTTTAGAGAATAGAAGAAAGATAGCGGATATACTGTTTGCTAACAAAGCGCTAAACGGTATGATAAACTGTCCGGATGTCATTAACAAATTCCAATTCAATGTCGCATCCAGAACCTTGTGGCATTTTGAATTATTTCATATCGAACACCATCGTACATTGTATGGGTACTTTAGTCCTTACAGAAGAATGTTTATTAACGCCAACACCGCTCACGTATCATCCAACACATTTAACCGCCCATCCTCTTCACTTAAGATATCTTTGCGAAATATCTTGCGAATTAAGTTGTAACCGATTTCTGTCTGTCTTTAGATATTTAAATTACTTGTTCTAATTCTCCGTTTTCTCTACTCTATATGTAACTACTTTTTCACTAATGGTTTAATACTCGTAAATAAATCAATAAATAAATGAATAAATAAAAACAACCCCTAACTTGAATTATATTTTATCGCAGCAAGTATAATTGAATCCTCGAAATGTCAGAAGCAACATTTCTCCCGGTGAACGGTACGAAATTGTCGAATTAGTAATTCAAATTCGCGTATATACATATACTACGTATGTGTACACGCTCAGCGATCATGCGTCGTTCGAAGCACAACTGAGGTGCAACAAGGAAAAAAGGCAGACGATTTCATTGACCCGCGGACAGGAAATACTTAAGACCATTCTCAAAGTATGGCAGCGGGTCGTTGAAATATTAACAGCCGCTTATACGAGCGCCGTTTCTCGTCCGCCTCTAGCAAAATAATTAACGAGCAGCGTAAATATTTAGACAAGAGTTGGTAGCGCATTTTCGAACTAATGTTGAACAAAATTTCGAGGGTCGAAAGTTCTCCGCCCGCTGCAAGTTCGGTATGATGACAAATGGAACTGATGGCGGAAGTTAAGGGTGACGCTAATGCGAACGATACACTTGGTCCACTTGGAAAATTACGCGAAACTACAAGTTTTGACGTCGCGCGAATTTTCACAGGACTCTGAACGAGCTTCGTGCAGGGACCAGGGCTGGTCGATACTTCATCGACCGGAAGTTTGGCCCTGCCTAGAGGCTTCGCGATATCATTGACTCGCCGTTGATGTTTCTCCCAAATATTTTTTATCGCTGCTTCTTTCCGATACAATTTTCCAAAGATTCGTGTCACGCCGAAAGAACGAACACAAGTAACAGAGTATTTATTTATTTATTTTTTTCTTATTTGTATACGGTTTTTAACCCTTTGGTAAACAAAAGTATATAAAAAAACAATAAACTACAACAGATAGATTATACAGAAAAGTCGTAAGAGGCCAGAAATCGCATAGTATTATTTCTAAAAGTAATAAATGAGGAAGAAAAATTGAGGGAACAGTAAAGTATATTGACATTAATAAAAATTCTATTTAAACAATTAAACTGGCCGTAAACCGTCCTATGAGCTTCAGTACGTAATATTAGATGGTGTCTCAGAGATGGCCGAGATGTATTTAAATAAAATTTGGAAAAGATATCAGGCCAGCAAGAGAGAGCATTTAATATTTTAAAAGCAAAAATAAGATCAAATACTATTCTACGACGTTCAAGAGATAAAAGGATAAGACGAGATAAAACCGGCGAATAGTTATGATCAAGACGAGACATGCCACAATTTAGCTTACTGGAAGCCAAACGCAAAAAATTATGTTGCACGCTTTCAAGATTGGAACAGAGACAGCGATGATGGGGTGACTAGACAATTGTACAATATTCCAAACGTGACCGAACTAAGGAGCAGAACAAAACTTTGATCGTATTAACATTCTTAAAGTACTTAGAGACCCTGCGAATGAAGCCAAAAATACGGAAAGCTGCACTTGATGTAACTAAGATATGCTTAAAAAGTGAAAGATCTGAGGAAATAATGACACCAAGCTCACCAAGTATACAAAGTTCGAAACAATCATGGTTGAGGAAATCGATATTTGAAGAGAATTTTTCCCAAATATTACAAAGCTTGACCCGAAACGCAATTTTAAGGTGGAAATATATGATTAGAATATTTGGCACCCCGAATGATCGAGCTTATACTGCATCGTTGAATCGTTAGTTGTTGTTAAATAATAAAATGAATCGTTTAATTCCTGTCGACGTCGCCACGTGTAACAGACCACGTGGCGATTTCTCGTGCAGCACGCGTGCACTTTGTGTGCACATGACTATTGATTGTAATAGTAATATATGCACATGGTTCGCTATAACCGAGGCCTGTTAATCGTCGAACAAACATTATACCGCATCAGGAACCGCGCGAACGTCAATATTTAGTCGATAGATTTTCATTTAGTATGCCGATAGATAGATGCAATACTGGTTCATCGAGCAAACGTGCGGCTTCGTGGAATGCTTGGACGCTCGACGTCGACGGGAGTGGATGAAGGTATTCAGCATCGTGGAACTCTCGTGGAAGTATTCAATTAGTGGTATTTGGTAAATTGTATTAGACAATTTAACGTCGGTATAAATGCAGATTGCAGGTTAAATGGTATGCTTAGGAATAATAGTGTCACAGCCATGGTTTACATGTGTATTGCTGGTACTCAGCATTGCAAAATTCTCAGGTCCCAATTTTTCAACACTTTTAATCCAGTATCAAATCTAGATTCCAAATGCCGCATTTTCTTCGATAGATTATTACCCTTTTTGCATATTAATGAAACTAGTAATATACATGTAGGATTATTGTAATAATTAATATTATTGTTTATTTTAAAGTACAGTATTATTATAATGGTTAAAACTAGAGATTATTATTATTAAAGTATACAAAAGAAAATATATCGCGTCTTTACGTTATGTTGTCCGTCGTGTTTCGTTGCTTCTTGTTGACTCCCGATCAGTCGCACGCCACGCACGCACATATACGCACACATACGCACACATACGTACACATACGTACAGGTTAGGACTGTCGGGTCCTACATACATATGGTAATCTTTTGTTAATTCAGTTTTCCAACTTTTCCGCAATTTTGTGGACACCTTTACAACATTCTAGAATCATTTCGCAGTAACTCACGCAAAGGAGAGCCAAATGCAACAAAGGCAGCAACAAAAAGACATGTTTCTCCAGTTTGTGAAACGAAATCAAAATTTGACAAAATGTAAGTACATCGGGGATGTCATCGGCAGCCGTACCGACCGAAAATATTGTAGTTCCACGAACGATAGAAACGTTTATGCAGACCTGCACATGAAATATACATGTGGATTTCGAGAGAATACAGTCTATGATGTCTCTGGGGGATGATTTGCATGCTTTGCGCCATGAAGTGTTATTTGACGACAAATTTCGGTAACATCGAAAGTGAATTCTATCGCGAAACTGCATTAATGAGGATATGTCACGTGTACACTCGCATCGGTATACGGCGTGAACTAATTCAAGTTTCAATTCAATTCCGAATTCGATATTTCCGTCGGTCAAATGCTCGTCAAATGAACACCAATGAGAAATATGCTAAAAGAAAAAATTGACAATATTTTTAATCCAGTATTGGAACTTAATTCCAATTCCCATATTTTGTTTCATATTATCATTATTATCTCCCTCAATATGTATAATTGTGCAATACTACGAGAAATCATATTTTATAGCAACACGATGATTCAAAATATCTGTATCTGTTAATCACAATCGCAATTTGAATAAAGCAAGTCCTTTCATTACTTGAAACGCAATCCAAGTGTATTGAAATTGCAGCGTTTCGTAGAATCTCTTCCGTCTGCCTCAATTTTCCGCGTTCCCTATATTTCCCGAATGCCGCGAAAATTCCACGCATACAATATGTCTGAGCGCGAGTTACACTGCACTTAAGAAATTACAAATTATCGGTGGGGAACTTTTAATAAAGCAACTGTAGCATTTGTTTTCAACAGTTCAATATTGAATAAAATGACAAGTATTAACAAAAGAGAAAAAGCTTCTCTTTTGCGCGGCTTTTCTGAGCAACAGAAAGTGAACAATATTTTACGTTGTCTTGTTCCTAATCATAAATGGTAATAACGTCTCCTCCCATTTTTTACAGTGCTTGAGAAAACCATTGCTCACATCTTGAACCATTATTCTTCCAGGACCCGCATCCCCGTTACCAGAACTAGCAGGATACAGTCGTTGCGGTTACGCATTGGTGCTGAAGGGGTTGGTGTTCCCCCAGTGGAAGAGACGACCATTGGCTGTCATAGGATCCAGGCTGTTCCTTTATCCTGGTAAGTGTTCCACGCTAGATCTTTACAATCCTCCATCACCTCCCCTATGGGATAAGAAACGGTTGTCGAAAACAACGCCCAAGGCCTGTCGAACGGGCAAAGTAGGGATAAGAACCGGTTTCATCACTCGTCCGAAGCTCGATTTCTCGTGACGGAAGTTATTGAAACGAACGAAATAACATGACCGTAACATGATGATCCGTGGTGAAATTGTGGGATAAGAATGACGGAGAACGTTGAAAGATTGACTCTCCTTTTAATTAGATGGGGGTGAGCTTGAAGTTTGAATTGTAACTGAAGCGATTCTACAGAAGAAGTATGTTGTTTAATTGAGTTTCTTATGCTGGCTTTACAGAGCAGATCTAAATTGTTTAAACAAGTATAGATTCTGTTATCGTATGCGCAAACTACGAACGATATTGATTAGGTTACCGCGTATTATGAAATGGAGGACAGTCAGTCATATATGTACAATGTTCTTTGCCATACTGGTCGTTTGAGCATGTAATTTAACTTTGTAATTTTCATTCGGCGATCAAAACTTCCGCAAACTCGTTTCGAGGAAGTTTCAACTTATAAATCTACTTCGTTCTTTCCTTCGACTCCGCTTCTCTCGATTGTTTCCCCGTCTCCCATCCGCCACTTTTATAGTTTCAACGGCTGACAAAGCCAACGAGGGTCTTTCATATAAAAGTGGTCGAAAAAGTAACGGTTGATCCCAAAAAGCGTGCTCGGCAAACAAAATATCTATTACGGAACAGTTAGATGACTTTAGCCACATTTCGAAATAGACAATGATACGTAGTATTTCAATCAAATCGCAGAAAAAATATTGCCAGCTGTTCGGCAATCATTTAAATATATTAAGAATGAAATAAAAAACGTGTCTAAACGATGCAACTTGTAATGCTGACGCAATGATTCACATATTTTATGTATGCATTTGCAGAGTTAGCGAATCAATCCGCTGTCTCTTAGATTAGCCTTTATTTAGTTCCTGTTATTTCATTTGTCGCATTACAGTAGCATTTATTTTAAAAAATTGCATTGAATACTAATTGAACCCATACCTGTTTAGTGACCGGTATAAAAACAATAGGGCAGATTAAAACAGGGACAATTGAATCACATAGATATACGTAATATTTCATCTTCCCTTATCTTTTCTTTCACTATTTTCCCAAATATGTGAACCATGAAAAATTGAAAATCCCCGCAAGAGGTCGAGGAGACAATTTGTACTGGCCACCCCTAGCAGATAAGAACGTATCGCCGAAAGAAAAGATCCTTCTGCTCGAATTTCCGCTATCGAGCCGTACGATTTATCTTAGTCTTTGATTTATCCTTCCGCCGGAAGTTTCCCCTGGACGGCTACGCCGATCAATTGTCGGTTCCATAGCTTGCGATGGCCGAACGTTAGCCAAGATACAAGTAACTCTGTGATTGATAAGTGAACTTTAAATTGGATTCCTTTCGACGGAGGGAAACGCGAGTGCTCCAAGCGTCGACCCGTTAGATAAGGAGCTGTCAGCAGAAATAAAAAATATCCAATTCCTTCGCTCCCCTCGCAGATCGGATGGTATATTCGTGTTCGTTTTCTAGTGACCAGCCTTGCCAGCTGTTTGGTCTGCTGCGGACATTCTAATTTGCGCGTTGAATCGTGTCGAGAAACGAAATTGTAAATAGAAGGACAGAATGATATTACATATTGCGTAGATTACGAAAGAAGAAATCGTAGATGAAGTTTTCTGCTCCCCAGATTCGAGGTTGTGTCGAAGAGCTTATTTCAAATGAAGCTATAGCCTTTCTTGTACGTTTCCTGATACCTAACTGACAATGAATCTACGCACTTAAATCCTCCGAATATTGTCCAAATATATCACGGATGTTTGACCGAAACGTTTGCCAGTTCTCGCAGACGATAAAGGGTGAAACGGGAAATTCACAGCCCGATCCCTTTCCGTTGCATCCTGTCCACAAAACACCATGATTCATCTACGTCCTGTCCTTTATCCCTCCTGTGAAACGACCCTGTCACCGCCGCGGCCTTCGAGTGCGTACGGCGCGGAGGATCAAGAATTTCTTTCAACGAGGTATTTGTCGCGGTGACGTGCAATTACAGCTTCAAGCATCCGGTTCCGTTGGATCCAGCGTGGAAAGGGCTTGATCGAGAAATTCATCGAGAATATAAAAGACGTTTTTCGATTGAAATGATCTATACTTTGTACATTTTATTTATCTTACGCTACGGATCGTAGGAAAATAATTATTAAATTGCTGCACAAAAATGCAAATTGCGATTCGGAATTATGTTACAAGTGTTTTAAAACGCGAAGATTCTATGGATTCGTTGCATTCTTTCAAGGAAAATTTTCCACAGTATTTGGTCAAAGATTTTATCCTTTGTGACGTGAGAGAGTAATTATTGGTCGCGATGAAATCGGTAAGTCTTGATTTCTTTGCTACGAGAAGCTATTAATTTTCCGCAGCCGTTGCTCGTTTACAGCTTGGTGTAACTGCTTTGAAATTAATGACTGACTTGTTTCTTTATTGATTCAAGCTTCGAAAAAATTCTACCTTCAAAATTGCGTCGATCTTTCGAGATTAAATTTTAATTCGATTAAAATAAATGTTTTCAATCCTGCCCTCGCTATAATATTAATACTGTATAATGGGAGAAGAGACAAATTATTTTGATGAAGACCAAGAAGTACAATCATTTAACGAATTCGGATAACAAATAACTAAAATAATAACTTTCCAAATTAGCTTTCGTATCAGCGATGCGAGTGCAGCTACTTTTGTTGGATTCCGGGGTTAAACGAAATCGTGTTCAACAATTAATTTTGCAAGGAGTTTTAACATACAGGAATACCGTGTCGAGTGTGCGCGACAGAGTAACGGCGTGCGTCGCGTCCAAAACTATTCTTTTTACAATAGCTATTCCGCTACTGTATGTATACAGGGTGGCCGCCAACTCAGGAAACATCGAGAAATGGGTCGTAGGTGGGATGTATCTAAACAACTTTTTCCTTGACTAAAATGTGGTTTGCAGCTTTGCTTACAATTGCGCTCTGCGTGGTCGCGAACCAACGCATTGCCCCAGCGACCGAGCGCAATTGAGTGTCGTGACTTGAAGGGCGCGCTCTACGGGCACTCTCATTGGCCAGTATTTTTCGTTAATAACTCATAAATCAAGCTGCAAACCACATTTTGGTCAAGGAAAAAGTTGTTTAGATACATCCCACCTACGACCCATATCCCGATGTTCCCTGAGTTAGTGGCCACCCTGTATATATTATCATATTTAGGGGGGAAAGGCTGACCTTAGCCCTTGTTGTTGTCGCCTTAGCCGACGCGGAGCCTGGCCCTTGCCAGTACTCATATCACTGACTACTGCCTTAGTGCATAATGTTGACCTGGACTAGGCCAGGATCCGCGGGCCTTACAACCTATCGGTGAATCAAGGGCTGGTTATCCTACACTTTTGTACAAATTTTTTCCCCACAACAACTATAAAAGTTGGAACATAAATCAAGGCAGAGAGCTTTGGAAATATAACTCCTTGTGTCAATATCCATCCAGGACGAGTAGTTCCACAAGCAGATAATCATCGCGAATTAAAGCTGGTCATTCCTGTGCGAATCGATTTCGATGCCCCTACTGGTCGCAAAGGAAACAGGATCGAACTGTCGGCCGCAAACTGCATCGCCGAAAAACAGTGCGACTGTTCCGTGGAATGGAACTAACGAAAAACGAATTATTCGATCGACTACACGTCGTACGTTCGCAAGCTATCTCGAAATCTTCGAAAAGCCCGCAAACGAAAGGAGAACACGGGAGAAAGGTAGAAAAAATGAGAGAAAATTGAGCGAAAGCGAATGACGCTGCGACGATCTTATCGTTCAGCGAAGAAAAAAACAAAACGGAAACAACGGAACGCTGGTGTTGTACGAATTTTAAGAGACAGGGAGAGAAGCAGAGGTAGAGCTAACAAGTAGAACGAGAAAAGGCCAGAGGCAAAAGGCATGTCGGTGGTTGGAAAGAACATTTTGATGGGGCAACCGAACTACAACGTCTCTGTTTTCCATGACATTGTACGCCCTTTATAGTTGGGGAAATATCGAACGGGAGAAAATTCTCGCCGGTTCTCGATGAGAAACCGATGATTTGATTCTGGTCACGTTCCCAAAGCGACGTTCAACTTCGCTGTCATTTGATAGAAATGTCGGAATCAATGGGCGTTTGGTGTAAATTCATGGTGGTTTCCTTCGAACGCTGCACAGATATAGGCTGGCAAATGGCCATGATATCGGTAAAAAGGTGCAAAATACCTTTGCAAATGTCGCTTTGTTCTCCCTTGAAAGCATCAAATTCAATGGAAAATTCGGATTGCTTTTTTTTCTTTTCCTTTTTGCACGCTTTTCTAGTGCCTGTGTATTTGTTTTCTTCCGCTACAGATTTATAGCGATTCGCGAAGATACTGTTGGTCCGGTTCTCATGATAAAATGGAAATTCTCATGATAAAGTCCCTCGACGTTTACATAATTAACCGTAGATTCGCCCAGGGTCGAAAGACTTTGACCAAGACCGGGTAAATTGAGTATTTTACAAATATTGAACGGTCGAAAAAACAATTTTATAATAAAAATACCATTGACAGTGCTTACCGGGGATGTAGAAACTAACTATTCGTGCATCGTTCAGGTTCAAACGAACCTTCGTGCAATTGCGATATGCAGTTGCGAAAGGAATCTACTCGCACTGTTACAAAAAGTTGTATAAATCGACAGTAAATGTAATACAAATATAAATGTCGCGAGTTTTTTGTCCTACGAACATTCTAATACAAAAACGAAAAGGAAAATCGCCGTATCGACAAAATGGCAAGGCAACCCGATTAGACGATTCAACCGTACCAAAGCAAATTGAGAGCAAGCAAGGAAACGAGCCGCAAAGATCAACAATCGAATCAACTTCGCCGACTAATTAAGCTACAGGGGCTTAAGCTGATTTAGCTGGAATTCGTGTTAATCACTGGGTGAAAATCAGGCAACCCTTTTCATTCGGCGTTGCGGCCGCAGAAAACCGGAAAGTAAATAAGTTGGCCGAAAATGGCACGGCCGGTTGTCGATGAACGACGCGGCGACTGCGAAGGTGGAATCGGCCTGGCTGTTTGCTGTTGATTCAGCACGCTCGCCGATGGCGAACACCTGTTACCGGCATCTAGTCGGTGTTTAATCAAGCCCCGTGCCCCCAAGGAGCCACCGCCAAAGGGGGTCCACCTTGAAACGGCGCCACACCATTTGTCAGAAATAATACGATTATTTCTATAAGTTCGTAAGATTTTTAACTCGGGGTTTTGGCGTAAGTGCCATGGGGTTCATCACAGTTCTTTTACCAAAAGCCATAGCCTTCCCCACTCCGTGGGCAGATTCTCCAGGAGCAGCATCCCTATTCTTCAGCAATGTGACGTCAGGTCGCTTGCCATAATTTAAACTCTCTCTTTCGCTTCTATCTAATAAACAATCCCTCGACACTCGATAGTTCGAAGACACAGAGTGGTCGCCAGCCACCGTCTGCCGACAGGAAGTTTGGTCATCGTTCATTCATTTCCAAGCGTGCAATAACTTATTGTTAGTCAATCCTAGGACCCAGAGTCAGGGATTCGTGGGAATGCGAGTAGTCGATTTACAGAGAGCTATATCTTATTACGAATAGTTTTTCATAATCTACACTTATTATCAGATCATTCCGGAAGTAACGCTGTTTTTCTACGAGAGTCGCCGCTTCAAAGAAATGGCGCTAGGTAGAATTGTTACTTGTCCGTTTAGCTTTAAATAAAAATCTCGAAGCAGTGCCGAACTAAATATTCGCAATTGTGAATCAACAGTTCAATAGCCAACCGTCATTAGTAGATGCGCTGAGGGTGGAGAAGCCAGCAGCTTTTTGGCGATACGCGATTCAAATTAGCGGTGCTCGTTAAAATTGAATCGTATAGCCCAGGGTAAGCGGTGTTAATCGGAGAATCTGGCTGGCATTGATGCTCCAGCGTGGCCGCGAGATTTGTTTCTGAATCGTTGAAGAGCCAGGGTAAGCCGGCTTCGAGCAATTCCTAATTGAAACTGACCGCAGCCGCAGTTTAAATCGGCAGAGATTCACTCCGTTCCTGGCATACTTGTCGTTTCTGGATTACACGGAACGACTGTTTTCGGCGATAGTTTAATGGCCGTCTGTTTTAATGGGCACGCCGTGAGTTTGTCTAGACTTTTCGAAACCTACTTGGCTAATTAGGTGGCGTATCATAGACGGCAGACGGAAAGCATGAAAGTGTTAAGTAATTAAAATATATGCGCAGGAGATTTTTTTGCATAATTTTGCATAATTACTGATATTTTTATTAAAAGTTTCAGAACAATTTTGTATCGTATTATATTTTTGGATTTAGCTCGTGCATTTACAAAGTGCAGCTGCGGTTTAATTATGTGACCTACGTACAACTTTACTTACAATTTATCGCAAGGTACATTTAATTTCTTCGCTTAAACGGTACGGCTGCTAATTTTAGTTAAAGCAGAAAGTAAGCCATCGATAAAGAAAACAAATTTCAAGTTAAAATGCAGTATACTTTTACAAATAACACTTTTAACATCTGCGCAACTCGGTGTGAAAGGAATGAAGAAAATTTTGCAGATGCGACGCTTAAACATCTCAACCTACAAGAAATGTAATTTGATATAACTTTAAATTAAATTATTCGGATAATATCCTTCCAAACGATACTGTTATCGATGTATCTACACGGGTTTGCGGAAATTATTTTCCTAAATAATTGTTCCCCCGGGACAGGTATTATCAAATATACGGCCGTATATACCCATTAGCATGCAATTGTTTCCACGTGAAAACAAATTGGCGGCAATTATTAATTCTCTCAGGTGAACATGTGGAACGGAACGTCCCATAAGAATTCCCTGTAAAATACGTGCCCATCGTATATCGTTCCGCGACGCACGAGGAAATTATCATGAATATAGAATGCTTAATGCGCTCGGTCGAGATGAAATTGTGCTCGCCAGCTTGAGTTAAAAAAAATTCGTTAAACGAAACAGTATTATTTTTAAACAGGTTTCGAATTTGTAGTAAAAATGTTTTCTCTCTAATTTGCTATTAAATTCAGCTACAACTGGATACTACTATATAACACGTCCGTCGACTAACTATCCATTAGGCTTTCAACGATAACTTTTAAATTACTGAAGAACTATAGGGGAAAGTGCCCCTATATTGGACCGCGTAAGAAAATACCTCCATAAATCGGAAACTTGAGCATATTTTTGAGTAGGAAAATTTGAGAACAATTTCAAGAATCTACTTGATACATAAATATAATAAAATGGGCTAAAATGTAATGTGGCTTGGTGTAAAGAAATATTTTCAAAATAGTACTATTAGTCCAATCTAGGTAATTTGTTTCCCAAGTTGGACCAGAGATATCTTAAATTGGACCATGTTTATTTTTCATTATTTCAAGTAAAAACTTTTATTCAAAAATCTACGTATATTCTACAAAAAGATAAGAAATAACTCTGGGAAATAATTGACAGTGTACATATTGAAGAATACGAAATCTGTATGCGTTTACAAAATAATCAGTCGCTGTCAGACAGTTTATGCATTCGTAATAACCGATATTACGGCCGTTTGTGCATCTGAAATGGGTATATTTTTTGCAAGAAATACACTGAATCCACTGTTCTCCCATTACCGATTCTGAAAATACTACGAAACAAACGATACAAAGACAATCTTCGTCGTTAGATTCACATGAAGAATCCTGTACCACCACCTGTTTCTTTTTACGGGATCTTTCTTTCCTGCAGGTACTAACATTGAAGAACCATTAGGAGGTTCAATTGAAGAAACTAACGTTTAGTTACGTTTAGATGTAATAAACGAAAACTAGTGAAAGTATTGAATCAATGTTATAATAAATTTAAGATATGCCCCTTCTTAACAAATAGCACCCATAAGAATTCAAAATTTACTTGCCAGTCAGAACTTAGAGCTTAAATAAAGTGAAAACAAATTTACATCAACTAGCATGACAACACAGTAATCCGCACAGTTATGCGTCGGTAGACAGTGTTTCGTTTTCTGATTGTTACTACACAAGATATAAGCTACAGCTCCATACTGAGAGATGTCGACTCAATCCATTTATATATGAAAAAAGACTATGGTCCAATTTAGGAACAGGTCGAATATAGGGACCTTTCCCCAACTAGCAACCGTGATTTATATAATTCACATTTATTAAACATCTTTGAACAATTTGGAATTTATTACTAAAGTGATTAAAATTCTCGAACGGTATTGAAGCTATTTCTTCTAGTTCACATAGTATTTCTACATGCTTCCAGCTGTTTTACGTGCAAACGATAAACATATGTCTCCTTACACAAAAAGAACGAACGAAAGAAAACCATTTGCATTCCATTTAGCCGCTGGGTTATCAGATCGCTCCGGCATTTCGCTTGGCGATACAATAAAATTACATTTCAGCCAAACAATTGTCCGCAGTCGTTACACCAAAAGACACCAACTATTCTACGCGTAGGTGTGCGGTAACGAAATCGTCTAGCTTCCGCGGTTCGCGCAAGGTGTTATTGTCCCGAACCAGTCGCCCAAGGGACGTTGTTCCCCCGCGATCCACGCGCAGCTCCTGGCGGAATAAAATCCGATTTGCATCGGTGTTTTCCTGAAAAGCTGTCAGGAAAATTCGATCAGGGCTGCATGCCGCGTTGTCAAACCGCGGCGCGCGTTAGGTGTGGTTCACGCGGCGTGAAACGAACACGCCAGGATTTGAAGCTGGCCCCGCCACCGATTCGATCGCTGTTCGAAACGTCGATGGACACCTGCCACTCGTAGCTCCGTGTAATTAGATGACGCGGCCCGGCTGCGTTTGTCACTGTCAAAAGGCAGCCGGAGCTGTTGATCCCCCGGAATTTATCGTTCGAAAGCTAATTGCTCGACGAGCTCGTGCGCTATTTCGCGAGTGACTACGCCGATGGCATAACTCTTTCACCTTGGACGACGATGTTTGTAGCACGAGCGGGTCGAAACAAGCGGCCAACGACTCTACGGGTGCACGCGGGGGTAGATCCGCTAGCGACAGACCAAAATCTGTCCCTATATTTACGAGGAGCAGTGCGTATGAGAGATTTCGGATCTGCTCAGTAATTGGATGTGGGTGGAGAGTTTGAACAGATTATGGTAGAGCGATTTCACTTGTGTGCTTTCCTGGACCATCGGCCGACGTCAAGTCGGGCACATAGCAGGTATTTGCAGCGATGAACTTGCTTGTTAAGAATTTGGTATTCAAAGGAGGCGTAAGAGAGGTAGATCTTTCCTGAACAGCTCTGGGGTAAAGACTGAGTGGTCAATCACAGCTCCTGTACCAAAAGGCAAAACCTTCTCCAGGAACTCCAGGAACAGGATTGCCACATTTGGTCTTTTATTCGACACTCTAATAAACAATCCCCCGACACCGGATAGTTGGAAGACCCAATGCGGTCGCCAGCCATCGTCGATTAACAGGATGTTCAGTCTCGTTCATTCACTTTCAAACACCCCTAATAAACAGTCATTCCTGAGACATTCGATAGTTTAACAGCGTCGGGCCACCAGCCAGTGTCTGTCGTCCAGATTGCCCATTTGCAAAACACTTTCCAAACGTACACAGGCTAAGTCCCTATCATAAATCCCTCACCGAATGCATAGCACTTCGCTACTCGGTCCCTTTGCTTTTATTAAAAAGTACGCTGTCGCTAACATGCTTCTACAATTGCGATAGCTGTTAATACCAGTGTGGAAGGTTTCTCTTGAGACGACTGTTCTGTTAGTGGTTTCTTAACGGACGCATACGTCGAGTGGTCTAAACTATATGTATGTATATCTAAAAGTCCTGAAATTAATTTCGATACTCCTTACGGCTATACAGATCTTGAAACACTGGAAATAGTCAAACCAAACCTAACCTAACCTAACCTAACTCGTTTCAACTACGCGTACACGCCAAATGTCATCAATCTTTGATGGTTTACAGTTGTGATTTTTCTATGATTTTGCACATTCCATAACTAAATTGAGGACACGGAGTATCATAGTGCACTGTGGAACGGGCGCTTTTGTAATCGTTTCATTTGGAGTGGAGTATCGAGTCCATATCGATAGAAAGCTAACGCGCAAGCAGTGAAGCAAGAATGACCGCGATATGAATAACGAATGAAAACTGCGACAGTCGGGTGTATGCGAATACGATACGATGATGATCATTAGATAAAACCGAAACTGCTGATCCTCCTTTTCCTCTAACATTCCTACTGTATGTAGGATTATTTTTCATGGGGAATTGTGATTGACTCTTTTGTACTTTAAAAATATACTTTATTATCAAATATCTCTATTCTGTATCTCAACTCAACTCAATACACGACTCGCAACGATTCTCTCTCAACTCAACTCTGCTTACACTCTCCTTAGACTCCCCGTTTCAACTCTACTCTCTTGTGCACTCTCTACTTCTGCCTCGCGCACGCATCATCCATTCCATATATTATTTCACGCAGTTTTCCCTCTCATTTTATTCATCGTTCGTTTTCACTCATTAGGACACATATGGACACACACACCCTTGCCACGGGTCACAGTTCAACCACGGGTCACCATGCACTCAAGACTCCACATGCATTCCCCGAAACCGTTCACTCTTTCCACGAGATAAACATTCGCTCGATCTACATTCGATGTGTCCACTAACACTCTACATTCACACCTCGCGCCGCATTCGATACTTTCCGTCACACGATTCATACAAAGCTCTTTCATACCATTTCCACGAATTCTTGCATCCCACATGTATAAATATTACCAATGTTGCGGAGACTTGCCATAACGAAACACCCTTAAACGACCGATTGCAACCGCCATTCTGTCATTCAATCTTGTCACGAGGATTCGCGTGACAATAACCAGGTGAAATTGGTCGTAACTAAATTCGAAATCAATCATTCTGATTTCAGCCTGTCCAGAATCTAGACCAGAATGGATGGAACTAGCCGGCGGGGGTGCTGTGTGTTATGCCCCGTCACGTCTGGGGAAGCTCGTGCTGCGTATCACTGGATATCCGAGGGTCACTCAACAGTGTCATCAGAGTGAGCAAAAAGGGGACAGTCACCATCGCGAGACAAGACACTTGTATCTCGGCTTTCATCACCCCTGGGATAGGGACCTGTGGAAAAGTTGGATCAAGCAGGTAAGTCAAGGACCTGAACGATTAGAGCTGCAATGGCAGCTATTGAACACGTTTTTCGACAGCACCCATTTCGTACATGGATTAGCGGACTGGAAAGGTTTCTTTTCAGGAACGTTTAGTTCACAGTGAATCAGTTACTGGCGACTGGAATAGGATTGTTCATTTCAATTATGAAGCGTGGAAAATTTTATTTCGCATCCTTGATTCATAGATTTTTAAATATTCAATTGCTTACGTATTACGAGTGTAATTCGAATCCACACCTCGTAGATTATTATTATTGTTAAAAGAAATATGTATCATAAAATACTTTGAAGAATTTCTCGTTCAAAAGTAGTACATTATTATATTTGACTGGGATACCCAAAGCAGACACTTTAATAGCGCGATGAACAAAGCTTCTTGGCGAAAATTAATCCTAATTAGCAGCATTCGCGAAAGTCTGTTCATTATGCTTTTCACCGCGAAAATGTTCGGCCGAGGCGCGGTGGAGTTTAATCGTCGAACGCGTTTCACCGAATCGTGGAAGCGAGGTGGATTAAACGAGTTGCCAATTTCAATTAAGGGCGCGATTACAAA
The DNA here is from genome assembly GCA_907165295.1 of Nomada fabriciana. Classification (NCBI taxonomy): domain Eukaryota; kingdom Metazoa; phylum Arthropoda; class Insecta; order Hymenoptera; family Apidae; genus Nomada; species Nomada fabriciana. The sequence goes on along the minus strand of OU015690.1, from coordinate 9,412,989 downwards.
GAAACCACCCCCTTCACCCGTAGAAAAGCCATTCGGTCACGGTCAATTTAATTTTCAATCTAATTTTTAACGCTCGCCTCCTTGCAAGAATAGTCTTACCCTTTCTCGAAGTCGATGCTGAAACAAAATGGAACGAAACGTAATGGAATTGAGCTTCGCTCGAATAATTTAGTATAAATATTTATCGCTGGCAGTTTGCTGGCGCGAAAGCCCTCTGTTTGCACGAAGAAATTTGAACTTTAATCCCGCCTGGGTTTTCAGAGCAGTTTTGAGGTTGATAGCGAAATCACTTTAGAGATTTTTGATGTGTACAGCGTGAGTGGTTGATACATGGAGGGGAGGAATGGAAAATGATGATTGAAAAAATAGATTCACGAAAATGGATGGAAAATTTGGTGGAAAGTTGCGAGGGAGGGTATATGGTTTCGAAATTGGGCGGACGTGCATGTGCGTGTCGATTGGAACTCTGTATTTCATCTCTGTTTACATTTTCATGAGCAGGGTGCAAAAGTGACAGTTGGGTCTAGTGTAGAGTCACTATTTAGATTCTAACCATTGCAGTTTTTTAACTGAAAGTTCTGTCACGAGCGCGGCGACGATATTTAAATATTACAGATCGTCGATACTATGAGAGTTACCGAAACCGAGCTCTGTATGCAATATCGGCACAGTTAAAATACAGCGACAAATATTATCGCTACGCAAATGTTGAATTACCATGACTTTCGTTTCCGTGCATTCGTTATTAATATGTCTATGCAACCCAGTTTTCTTCTCACGTATTCCGCAGTACGTACACGTTGGTTCTTGAACGTTTAGCACAACGCTGGCAAATAAATACCAAACTGGAACCGTAAACCAGCCCCGCCAGTTCTTTCGTCCTAAAGAAAAATTAGGCTATCAACCGCGAGCGAAAACTTGCCAAATAAAATACTCCTGCCATGCTGTGCGTCCAAAGCACAGTCCACTAGAAAAGCAGCTGCGGAATTGAGAAAGATACAAAGATGCAAGCGGGAAAAAGAGGGAAACCGTGTCAAAAGTGAGATGACTTTCGCGAGAAGAGTTTCGGAGTCGGAATCAATCTTCGGGGAGCGAGTGTTTGCCAGACAATCGTGGCCGACTTAAACTTTAAGCTCCTGGCGGCGAAAGCAATTCCCGGGAAGCTGGCTAGGCTGACTCGCGAGAGGATGGCGATCTTTATCCTTGCCACCTGAATTTTGCATGACATCCTGGAAACGAGGACCGCTCGTCAGAACCGGACGAACCGATGCGATGGCAATGCTAGGTTATAATATTCCTAGAGACAGAGAGAGAGCGGGAGCCCAAAAAAGTAGCGTTAAAGGGATGACACTGCGAAGGAATTGCCAGTTTTCCCGACGCACAGTAGTCTAAATGGCCCGAAAAACCGGACAAAAATATTGTAGCGTTGTTTATAGGCTCAAGAACATAATGTAATAGGCCGTTGAAATCGTCTTAACGTCAGCTACAATGCTATGAAATTAAAAATAAATTTTAACATTATTTCGTAACAAAATAACTTAATTTTTGATATAGAAATTGTTTTCCAAATTTGATATATTCAAGTTTGTAGATGTCTGAATACCATTTACCTTTTGTTTAAAACATTTTCCTTCAACCCTGTTCAAACCCCTTGAAAAATAGAGTCAATAGTACATTTGATCAATTTGATGCGTACTCTCAGGCGACCCTACTTCGATTAAATGCAGCGTAACTTTAACGTCTTGAATGCCAATACAGTAATTTTTACTTTTTGGGAGTCGTTTTATGACAAGTTTAGGAAAACCCGGCAATAAAAAAAAGTTTGCCGAGTAACGAAGGACGTCGATATCGTCGGTTCTTGCTACCAAACAGTTACCATATGCATATAACATAAATTAGCTATAAAACGTGAAACCGAACGACCGAAATTCGTTAAAGGATTCGTGAATCGCTAATAAGCAACGATGTTTTAGAGAATGGTTAAGAAAGAAACGCGTGCCATCAAATCTGCTAACTTTCGACGACAAATGCTGCTCCCCGAGTTCATAAATAAGAAAACAAAAATTGACACATTGTTCCTCACATATTCAACTATCTCAGACGACAACAATTGTTGTCTCTTGCAAAACTTTGAAAATTTACTTTTGCCCGGGGCCCAAATCCCGCAAACGCGGCCAAAACTCGAAAAATGAATTTCATGTTGAGGAGGTCGGGACTGATGGATTGTGTAGTGGAATAATGACTCTGTAAGGGGATGCAAGGAAATAAGTCATACTTTTTTACCTGAGTGGCAATTGCAGTCCGAACCTCACTTTCGTTAGACAGTCATTTCTCGTGAGAGTAAACGTAAGTGTAAAGTGCAAACTGAAAAGTGTATAACTTTTTTTAGAAGACATCAATCTTAATTCTGCAAAATGGATATTGTTCCTGGAAGTATGTGGAACGTTTTTCTCTCTGAATATATTAAGAATTGTTATCCGTTAAGTATATTATTGGAAATAACATGCAAGATTTGAAGCATATATTCTTGTTGGAGCTTTTAGTTCATACTTTCATTTTACTATATTTGCAAAAGTTGCCAAAAGTTGTCAAAGTCTTTGAAGAACTATCAACAATATACATATACTATAATTACTTATATTACTTGAATTAGATATACAACTGGTATAATGGTTCGATGTGCGATTACATGTGCGTATTACTAACTGTTAAGAAGCACTATATAATAAGACAAAAGAAGTATCGCGACTACGCGCGCGCAATAAAGGAACAGAAGAAATATAACTACGGCGTGCTTATTGCCGCGTAATTATGAACCGTCCAACATTAATTTGTTTATCTCAAGTTTAGATGAGTATCAAGGACTAACATTACCAATAGTCGCGAGCAAAAGGTTGAATAAGAGAATACACTAAATTCTTTGGCTCTCGTTTCTTGTTTCAAATCTTGGTTAAAATCTTTCGAATCTTTGAGATCGCAACAGATTGTCTCCAGATAATTCATCGAAACCCAGTCGTTTAGCGCCACACCTGCCAATCCCCTAACATCAAATGTCCTCAGACTTCTTGCTTCAAAGTGATTTACGATACAAAGACGTTTATGATGACTTTGAATAAGATCGAACAACAGTTGTACACTGTTGGATGACCAGCCCTTGAGTCACCGATAAGTTGTAAGGAACGCGGATCCTAGCCTAGTTGAAGTCAATATTATGCACTAAGGCAGTAGTCAGCGATATGACTACTGGCAAGGGTCAGACTCTGCGTCGGTTAAGCCGACAACAACAAGGGCTAAGGTCAGGCCTCCCCCCACCCCTAAATATCATAATACATATACATATATAGTAGCGGAATAGCTATTGTAACTAGAATAGTTTTGGACGCGACGCACACCGTTACTTTGGCGCGTACACTCGTCACGGTACTCACGGTACTTCACGGTGCAAAATTAATTGTTGAAACACGATTTCGTTTAACCCTGGAACCCAACAACCCAACAACACTTTCGTTTTAATAATCTGCGTAACGTAGATGCCTATACCTAAGTATACAGAAGCCCTCTGTGTCCGTAGCTCAACCGTTTGATCAACGTGCATACGAACCCACGTTCTTGCCCACAGCGACAGCACCGAGAGCTATAAAATCGACGTATCGAACGATAGACCGGTCATTCGTAACGTCGAAACGTTCGCTAGCGATTTCGTGCGATATTCACGGTCGCGTCGCACGTGTTCGCTTAAAATGGAGAATCCTCCATCCCCGCGTCGAACGAGATTCAATAAAGTGGCGGTCCTCCGGTCTGCCAACCGGAATCTCCTCTCTCTCCTACTCCCTTTCTCTATGAAAGAAAGATCGATGCTTTTACATTTTCCATAGAAGATCGTTATCCGTCGTTCAGGGACGTGGAGTGAATCGCCTTTGCTCGATATTTGTTTGAACGCCACGACGCCACGCCGTTCACAGGCTGACTTATGGGATTATATCCGCCTGTAGCGGGTAGCTGTTGACCCGAGTCGTCGATTTCGAGATCTGTTTCCTTAAAAAGATACCGGCGCGGCGATGCCGGGCTGCATTCGCGACCAGTCTCGATCTCTGCCGGGAGAATAAAAGATGGTCGGCGGATTCGATAAACGGCCCGCTCTAGAATTCAATCGGCATCGTCCGGCAGATATTTCATATTTCCCGATATCACTGGGGTACGATACTCGCGAAGTAGTTTCCCCGTGCACTGTCGGACTTTCAACGGGGCCCAATAACCGGCGGGGGTCGATGATTAGAAGAGGGACGAGTGGATCGACCGACTGATGGGAATTCTTCGGGACTACGAAGATGAATGAGTGATGCGGGTGTCGGCACTTGGGATTGGTGGAATCGGACGGTTTGTTAGGGCGCCCCGTTACGAAGGCTGATTTGGTTGGTCAGGTATGTTCGACTAGCTTGCGGGCAGGATTATGGTGATTATGATGATTATTGATAGAAAACAACAGGAATATGTTGATACTTTCTTGGCCTTGTGTTGGTCCGTGATTAGCAGGTCTGAAATCGCTGACTGCGATCAGCTGGTCTTAGATTGATACAGTCTCCGTATTTAAACGTGCCAAAAAGATATTATAAGAAAAATTCGATAGCTCTAGCTACAAACTGTACGATAATGTAAAATTGGAGCTCCCTCGCGCTGATCAGACTTTAACATAAGGGTTAAGAGTTAAATGTCTGAACTCAGACAATGAATGGTGTGCGCGTGAAACTTGAAACTAATGGTTCGTTCTCTGGAGTGAACGGAAGGAAGGTGATGTATTCGATGGTTGAAGAATAGCGACAGGGGGTTGAGGGATACGATCCAGACAGGAAACGATAGAAGCTAATTTGGCAGTGAAGCGGAAGGGGTTGACGGTCGATCGCAAATGAGACGAAACACGCGTATTCGCCACGTTTTGATGCTGGTTAATCGAATCGGCCGGCCAATAACCGGGAAATGCTTGGGAAATGCTAGCTGGCTAGATATTGCCAGCGGTAGCTCAACGGGACTAACCTGATTCACGCGTTCGCGCATTCGAAATCGTATTACAAATGTGGACGATTACCGATTACACAACGAAACGAGAGGATTGTAGGGTGAAAGGGCTGCGCGATCCCTTTCAATTCTAACTGAATACGACGTAATGGGGTCTGGCCTCGCGATAACGTTGCAACACCGATTCAGAGCCATGGATGTTTCACCAAAAAGGCTTCGACTAAATAAATGAACCGTTTATTTTGAAAGTGCCCCAAGTCCACTTTTCAAAAAAATCAATCAGTATTTATAATCGTTACTATTGGAAATACTAGATTATGAGCAAGTTAGATATTATATAATACACAGTTCAGTTTAATGAAAAGTACTTTATTTAATATAGCAAGGTAAAGGCATGTCCTTATTCAAAGGAGAAACTCTAACGAATGAATATAGAAGAGAAGCGAGGAGCATTCGGGCCCTATCGGTCCCTCTCAACATAAACTCTTTTGTATAAGCATTGGAATTCTACGCCCCAATTTATTCTCAGAACTATAAGAGATAATTTTTGTTTAACAGGGTTTTATACTATGCATAAAACCAACAGTTACAATTCTACGTGATATTTTTATTTTTAATCAATTTACAGCCAATGTGTTCAAATTCACTGAACTTTTGTTAACAGAAAAGTAGCCAACTGAAGAAAGGATACAAATTTTTATTTTGATAGCGGCTTAAGTTCATGTATTAACGCCAAAACCGTCTTACTTCTTAAATAATGTTATTGGGGAATGGATTGGCTAGACGTGATGACCGCCGCGCCGTGTGCGACGATTTTGGAAGCATTCGCGCTTCTCTTTTGTTTAAATCTCGACTGCGAAGATTGTGTGCTTCTGCAATCGAAAATTCAGTTCACGCATAACACGCAACGGGAATAGACGTGACAAAAACTGCAATTAATAGAATAAAAACATCGGTACAGAGAATACAGTCTTTATAATTTATTACCAACATAACCGTACCGAACAAATGTTTATTAAGGTGTTTGAGTTAGTACATTACACATTTTCAAAAAAGCGAAAACATTATACTATCATGTTATTAGTAACCAATATTTTTAATATGATTTTAAGGCTGCCCCCAAAAATATCTCGGCTTCAAAACAAGTGCCCTCAAGCCATTTTCAAAATAAACAGCTCATTTGTACAGCTGAAAAACTCCCTGAATTGCATAAATTGTGTTTTTGAAGTGTTCCGAAAAAATATAAAATAAATTGAGTATTGTTTTTTTCATTTTGAAGCATTTTAAATTATGTTTAAAACGAACGGCACCAGCGAATTAAGGCTCTTTTTTTGACCCCGTTCATTCTATGACAAAATGAAGAATCGATCCTCGCCTATCGCGTACAACTACTGCTTTCAGGTTCCAGGAATAGGGAAGCAATATAACGGGAAGCGTTTGTGCGACGCTTTTCGCAAAAGTCGTTTCCCTACTGCTTTCTTGTCTTTTTCCACGGACAATACCAACGTTCCCCTTTCCGTGATCTACATTTGGATATTAAAGTTTGTTCATAGTGATTTCATATTCCGCCAGTGCCCTTCGGCCGATGTTTGCATCATTCCGAATTCCTCCCGTTTCTACTCTTCCGAATCGGTCGATAGCGTCAACTATCGTCTCTGCTTCTTGATCGTATTGATGCAGTTGTCGCGTCGCGTCGTTCGTTTCTTCGAAGCTGAATGCTTCGTCAGTAATTTTAGGCACCAAGGTTTCCGACAGAAATGAAATTTAAAGTAATACTTCGGTTAATAGGAAACAGGAAAATTGGTACAAATAATTATTGGTAAAAAGTGCAATAATAGTAATGCAGGTACATTAGTGGTAGGAAACATTGTTCCCTTTATGAAAGACGAAGAATAGCGTTAGTGTTACTGGTACTAACGAGACGTGTTTTATCCATTTCTTGGCACGTGCTTGAAAGTCGAATCGTTGTGTTGGACATTCAGGACGCTTTGTTAACCGAAGAAAAGAAGTCCCATTTTACATAACTGTAGATATGTATAGAGTATGCATGTGTATGTATATTTTATAGGTCTAGAATTGCGCAGAACTTGGGATGGAACTATATCACTACATCTAAACTCTAACTGAACTATACCTACACATCTACTATGAAACGTGACTGTACCAGAACCTGGATTTCGGCAGCTGAAGATCACTTCCTGGACCAAGAACTGCTATTGATTTGGTCGTCACTTTCACGGTTCTGCCATGCTCTACTTTTGTCACATTTATGCTACACACTGTGAGGTCAATTTGTCCATCTATCGTCATGCACATTCTGCATGCATTTTTATATTCAGTTCCATAAAACGTCTACGAAAAGATCAAACAAATTCGAATTCCAAACTGGGTAATTTTTTACTTGATATTTAACCAAAAAATTGTGACTAACATTCACATGAATTTCATGATTCGACCTCACCTGCACCTGCAATATTGTCGAGAAAGATTTTATTTCGTCCAACAATAGGTTTAAAGACAGATACCTTTTTCCCTAGAAATTAGTAGGGGGCGTTCAATTGTTAAAAAATAATCCCTGCGACTTTCATTGGTATTCGTTTCAAAATCTATGTTCCCTGTGCTCGAGATAATAGTGAGCATGAATTTCGAATGCAAATGCCAATTATTGCGAGATTAGAGAGAAATGCCTTGGACGGTCGACGGTGCAGAGTATTTCATGCGATTACACTATACATTCCCAGGGTTACAGATAAGCTTGATAATTTTTCTTTCTAATTTCTCCCCATTCGTGGTTGGCAAATTTAACCACGCATTCCCCAATCTCACGTAAACATCTCATTTCCTTTCGCGTTATTTCGCTGATGAACAGGCGTGCATACGCTATTAATTTACCTTTTCACGTTTTCCTCCCTACTAAGCACGCACGATAGAAACAGTTTACTTTATTTCTTCGAATAAAACCAACGTAACTCGAAGAAGAAACTTGGACCTGAAGCTGCTCGCGTGATCGTGCAACGTGTACATTTTCCTTGACATGGATTACTCGGCAATATACAGGGTGGTTGGTAACTGGTGGTACAAGCGGAAAAGGGGTGATTTTACGCGAAAAAAGAAGTCGAAAATATGGAATAAAAATTTTTCGTTTGAGCCTTTGTTTTCGAGAAAATCGACTTTGAACTTTCGCTCGGTACGCGTGCTGTATTCCCGATTGCTGTATGTAGGCATGATGGTAGACTAATATATTAGAGACTACTATATTAGTCTACCATCAGAGAAAAAGAAAATTTGTATAAGTGATGGTAGACTAATATATTAGAGACTTATATATTAGTCTACCATCATGTCTACATACAGCAATCGGGAATACAGCACGCCTACCGAGCGAAAATTCAAAGTCGATTTTCTCGAAAACAAAGGCCTAAACGAAAAATTGTTATTCTATATTTTCAACTTCCTTTTTCGCGTAGAATCACCCCTTTTCCGCTTGTACCACCAGTTACCAACCACCCTGTATATAAAATCATCATTGCAATTTCCACTTGGGTACCGTATAAATATTTATAACGACCACCATTTGTAAAATTACGAAAAACTAAGAAATCAGAAGCAGGTCAACGTAAATTGATGAAAGGCCAGGGCTGAAAGGTTATAGAATAATTGAAATCCGACGTCGAAAAGTAAAGGAGATCGATATTAATTGGTAATTAAGAGCTGCGGTACAACGGCAGGGAATTAAATTAGAAATGAACTGTGAACCAAAGGAGCGAAGTTTCTTTGATAATAATTACTTGAACCGCTTGCAACGCACAAAATGGACTTGCAATCTCTGCTATAAAACGTCAATGTGGAAAATGAACCTTGATCGATAGCAATGGAGGATCGGGATTAAGTAAGAGTTAGGATTTCGGCCCAGGTGAACTTCTAAACTGCTCGACATTAACATTATTAGCTGGCAGACGTAACATGAATTATGGAGTAGGATTTATCCCGTTTTCTCCAACCAGGATCAGTTTGATGACTTCAAGTATCAGCGTTATAGCCACCGTACGAGGCTATAATGGTCAATTATTGATACTGATATAACGTTGTTCATAGTAATGAACAACTTATCCTCTGGCTGCGAATGGATTATCTTATATCGTAGATTACATTTCCATGGGTCTGCATTTCTGCAATATAATATAATATAGCAAACATAACGAATAGTTTTTTAAGTAACGAAACAAAAAGCTCGCGAAAAAGTACTAGTGTACAAATACTTCCCTGGTTAAAATTTCTTTGGCTTAAAACTATCACAGCAGTGGCCGTCAGTAAAGGAATTTCAGCCACAGTAAAAACGTTTTTTCCGAAGAAATAAAAGTGCGTCGAGCTAATTTATTCCGAACCGATGTCGGAATGTTTAATACATAAACATCTGAGATGCCAGATTATAAATAAGAATGTGATCAGTTGATAAATAAAACTTCTCTATTTTTCGCCACAATTAACAAGTCACGAGTATACCGACACGCACAAAAGCTATCTCTTATCAACTGAAAATCGGCGAGCTACGTACCAACCATTCCATTAATCCAATCTATCTGAATCTACCGAATCCACCACCGTCCCGGAAAAAGCAGTCTAGAAAAAAAATGATCCTCGGGACAAATAATTAAACATAGCCTGGCCCACGTAGGCCGGCAGATGAAACTGAAGACAAACGAGGCGCTACAATACCATCCTAAAACACTGGGGGGCCATGGATCAAAAATTAAACAGTCCCAGCGTCGTTTCGTCGGGTCGGACGTTTTGACGAGAAACGGGGAAAGCAGGAAAATGGCCGGCACGTGTGTTGAATTATTCAGGGGTGAGGCAGCGGCACACGCAGCTCTGGTATACGAGCATGAACAAACCCTATTTGTATCGGCGATCGGTGAATATTTAGCGACGAATTTATCCAAATCATGATCTCGTATTTCGGCCGCACAGTGCCACGTCCACGTGACTGCGTTTCGATCTAGCGATCGCTCCTGCCGGAAACGAAATCAATATACCTGGGTAATGAATTCTCATGACGCGGCGCGGTCTCCGCTGGAGGATTCAGAGAATACGAAATTCTGTTCGCCACGTTTCGACACGTGCAAGAAACTTCGAGGGACGGAAGCATGGCTTTAGGCGTTTCTTTTACTTTCAGAGGATGAAGATATTCAATGGATCGGGGGTAGGTGAAGCATAAACAGGAAGGATGCTTTTTAAGAAAGAAAACGATATTTCGCGAGCCCAACGACATTCATCTCACTTACGATCGTAATTTTGTATTTATCTCGATTTATTCAAAGTAACAAAGTATCGCTGGAAGCGTAAAAATCGTATAAAATTGGGAACTTGGTACGTACCTTCACCCTTAGGTGGTCTTCGAGCCTTGTTTGACCCAACGCGTTTTTATTTTCTCCAAAAACCAATGCAACTGTGGATAAAAGTGTAATGAAATTTATATAAATATGTTTGCTTTCCTTTATTCGGAAACACATTAACACTAGAACTACCAAGCCAGTCACTATGACTAATTTTAGATTTCTTGCTTTAAAGTTATTGACATATAGGTGCAGCAATTCATGATGACTTTCAATAAGGCAAAATGACAATTACATATCTTTATTCAATGTCCATTCAACCATTTCCGTGTTCATAATCTATCTAATGTATACTGTCAAAGTACTATCAAAACCTATCGGTAGTTCTAGTGTTAAAGGCATATTACGCGAAATCGCATGTCGTACTTTTAATAAGAATTGATACACTCAGGATCCTCAAAGAAGAGCAAAAACTTATTACATTTATATTCTGCAAAATATCTCGCGAAGCTAACGTGAAAACAGGGGTATAAATAATAGACAATAACTATTTTGTTGTTTATTGTTTTACAACGTAAAACTTGCTACGATTTTTCAAGCACTTCCTGTAATCTGACGAAAAAATGTTTCGAACAAAAATTATTTGGCTTTCAATCGTCTACAACGTAGACTCTACGTGGTTCAATATAATAATTCAGGCGACTCGTACCACCAAAATGGTGGTCTTACGACGATTATTCCTAAAACAATATACAATGTACATGAATATGAAACCCATCTATTACACTTTAAAATAATGTATATTGCTTTAGCAATAATTGTCTTAACACCAACACTTTGGTGACACCAAAACAATGCAGCTGCAAGTGAAAGTAATGCACTGTGCGAATACTTTTTTGGCCCACTGTGTGCTTGACTTTTCATACTATTGTAGCTCGCGTCAAGCGAATACAAACATCCAGTATCGCGCCGTTATACATTCCACTGATTTCATTAGAAAAATTAAAAATACGTATCCCACATACATAATCCGGTAATTTTCACTGGAAGATCACGAGGGTTAAAAGGAACGAAACTGTTGTAAAAAAACGAGTCCAAAAATGAGTAATTTGAAATTACAGTGCCGGGGCTGTTTGCGACGAAATTGAACTGTTTATTTAGACAGGCGTACACGTATATGTACACGTCCGTCGAGGAGCAATTGAAACGAGAAATTGTATTGGAAATTCTGCTGCGAACCGGTTAATCGAAAAATAAAAACTGCAATGGCCGGATCAATTTTAATAAGCAGATGCGATTCTGTGTTCGATACAACGGGCGAAGACTCCCGGATGAGGTTCGCGGAATAAACAACCCCGGTATAAATTGACGTACAACGCAACAGAGGGTACAGGGAATGCGGACGTTTCGACCGTCCGCACCTCTTGTGTCATTGCATCATTAATTAATCGTATTCATTGCGTTTCATGCCCGCGGGAATTCGGAGAGTACTGTCGAAATCGAAGCCCGTCGCGTCCACGCTACAATAGAACAGTTACCATTACGAACGGTGAAACTGCGCTCGAACAAGGGGAAATTAATCTGTATGCTGATTAACTGACGGATAGAACGATAATTTACGTGAACGAGGAGAATCCAAGTGTACGGTAGGGCTTAAAAATATTTCACCGTAAATTAGATATGAGGTGTCGAGTGGTTTGTGCTTTGCGTGATTATAAACGCTTCTTCATATTGCAATCTGAAGCATACATATATTTTATCTTCTATTTCCCCCATGGAAATTCCAAGTGTAATTTACAGTTTCCCTTGTATAAAATATTGAAGCGATGAACTAATAAATTAGACAGGAGGATTCTGTACGCCTCGAAGTGAAAAGAAACCAAATATGAATCAAAATAATCCCGTTAAGCATATAAAACGCGGACTACAATATTCCCGACGATAGACTTATTTACATCAATACCAAACCGATGTATGTAAATCTAGCGCAGCGGCAAAATTAAAAGGAGGAAAGGGAAAAAAAAGTGACTGTCCAGACTAATATTTGTCCAACAAATAAAAACTGAATTCCTCCCCTAGGTTCACAATGTTTTTCCCGTCCGCTCCCTTTGCGCATACATCACCTGCCTCCAAAACCAGCGACATTCGTTAAACATCGCCACGTGTCGCGTTCAATTTTAAATAGCGACGTCTCGTTGAATTTATTTCGCGACCAGCAACAATTTCGCTGCAACGAGACATTAACATTTCCCAGCTACAGCATCGAACGTGAACGGGACGCTGGTAAATATTTAATTTCTTGTTTGAAACCCTGCTCAATTCGAATTTGCTGCTCTAGAAAGAGAAGAGCCCTTGGAGATTGGTAGGGGACGAACGAAACGATCAGACCCTTGGGATCTCGAGAATTAGAGCCAGTCATATTAGCCTGTTTATCGCTTCGGGTTTGAAATTAGTGGAGTGCATTTTGGGAATTACGCCACGCGATTCTCCTATGCTTCTATGTTGCCGACAACGGGGGTAAAACTTTTAATCCTGCGTGGCTCGATTCTGACTTTGAATTAATATAACTTTTTTAAGGTATAATTCATTTCTACGGCGGCGTTAAATAAATATTAGAAAATAAATGTTCCTTCTCAATTAAGATCAACCATTGCCATTCCAACACCTGCCAGACGCATGCTCAGCGTTCTACTACATTCCAAAATTGATCTGAAGTTGGCTGGCAAACGTGCTACAATTATTCTTGGAGTGATAGGTGTTAGCACGAAAAGGAAAGCTAATTCATTTCTTTTTTCGTCTACAACAGTTTAAAAACGAGGGAAGAGTATTCTTGTCGAACGGATATCTTCCCTTCGTCAGTCTTGTATCCTACTTGTACCATGCACATATGTACGTGCATACGTACATACCATTCTGTGTACCGGACTGCTTGTTTCAAGTAGCATCGCATGAACGATCGGCGTGGAACTAATTTAATAATCGCGATTTGGTTCAGACGAGCTCCTGTATCGACGAGGCAATTAAATGTAAAGAAAACCGGTACGGATAACGACCCCGCCACTGCGATGCTTGCAAGGCTCTCCAATTTCAAAGTTGTTGGAGGAGATATAAAGTTCGAATGGCGATTTCGCTCGTAAATCTTCGATTGGATCGTCGAGGTCTGCGGCAAAATCCACTGTAAATCGCGAAACTTTCTTCTTAATCGCTGAAAGGCACTTCGCGAAAGTTACCGGTTACAACTTCCCCTTGATTTCCACCCCTGTCTCTTCACTCACCCCAAGCTCCACCTCTCCAGTTTTCACTGTTCGTCCTTAAAAGTCTTAACATCGTTCGAATGTAATACAGCCGTCGTATTTCCTCGAAAAAGATAGCCTGTTCGCAAAGTTCGTGCGATAAAAAATTGGCCATCCGGCTGATTTCTCGAATGTTTGATTAACGAATGTTCGTTAAGAGTGGCAATCGAGGGCGAATTTTTTATTTTTAGGAGATTTCAAATCGTTTTAAGCATGAAACGTTCAATCGTGAAGTAATAAATATTCGATTGTCAGTGAAAGATTAAAGTGGGATCTTTTTCTTGAATTTTTCTGGAATTAATTAAGCGGAATGTTGAGTAATGAAGGTAGGCTTTTTGGTACATCTCTATTCCGGTGTATACGTAGAGTTTTGTGCTGAAAAATTGATAATCTCTTTACTTATTCATTCTCACGTTTCGCTGGATCATTAGAAACGAATTACCGCATTCCCCCCTGCAGAAACGTTCCCACCCATAGTGGTCACAGAGGTCTGCAGAACTAAACGCCTTCACGATAGTTTAATAGATTGATTCATTCTGCAAGTAGGGGTCGAAAGCTCTAATCATCCAAAGCCTAGATTCTAGGCCCTAGAATATCCCGCGCTAAAATATTCTACAAAGGCTTCTTAACTTTTCTACAAACGATAAACCGCTGCACCGCTCTGTCGTTAATTTAAAACCGCTCAAATTCATCCATAAATGGCACGCGTTCAATTGAAAAGTGAAAGACGAGAAGAACGGGAGGGGTTAGTCGGTATTCAACATTCGGAGCATCTCTTTGATTTACTTCTAGCTTAGATATCCCTTTGCCCGTTCAGTTTTCTCACTCCGACGTCGAGTGACATTCCACCTTCCGCCATTATTCCGTCAGAGGATCGTCTCTCGAGGGAACGAGTTGCGGACACACTAGTTCACATGAATTTCCGCTCGTTAGTCAGGACACAAAGGGTAGACACAGTCGCGCATAGAAGAGCTTCATCCACCCCCCTTCGTTCTGCTTCTCTTTCTTTTTTCCACCGCGTACAAATCATCTTCGAGGGCCCTTGAAACGACGAATATGTAGTCCGCCTGGCACGATCAAAGCCCGCGTTCTGATTAAAGCACTCCTCTGAAGAGGAGTGCACGCGCGAAACTGTCTCGGCGAGGGTAAACAGCCCCTCTTTAAGACTGTTGCGTTCCTTCCCTGATGGGAAAACGATGAATATTCATCAAGGGATGCATTATTTTCCTTGTTTTCTTTTTTAGCACAAACTTTGCGTGTAAATCGAATAACGGATTAATTATCTTCGCCGTTCGTCCCTGCAATGAAGTTGGCCTGATAATGGCGCGCAAAATACAAAGCAGAGAAATTCTGCTTCGACATTAACCACTTTAAAGTAACAGAGAGTAACAGAGATGACCCATCGTTGCGTCGAACCTAAAAGAGTTTCCCAAAGAATTGGCAAGGAGATGTACCTCAATAACAAATAATAAAAAACACAGGCTCGGGGTGAAATTATGCATCGTAACAGATAATATTCTCCTCGCACGCTCAGCAATAAATCTAATTGAAAGTCTACTTAAAGAACCAAAAGGTTAAAATGTAGTTTGTCAAAGGAAATGAATAAGTAAATTACAAAAGTCCATAGAGTAACTTGCATCTGCTGCGTGCAAAAAGAATGATCCAAATTCGACTGCCACGAGGGGTCGCGAAATAACGCGTGAACATCGTTAACCCTTGCACAGAATTACTACCTTGACGTGTACATCCGGTTGCATAGTTTCGTGCGCGGGTCCCTGCAAGCTCGGAGAATTTGAAAACTTTCTAGAAAAGGAAACGAGTCCTCGGAGAAATTTGCCGGGAAACAGCTTTGCGAGAGGGACAGGCATCAAGCGGCCAAAGCTCCAGAGATGTCGGTTAAAAATGGAGGGGAAAAAAAATACTTGCCGAAGCTGGCGTTCATCGGGAACAGGGGGTGAGATTCAGCAAAGGGAAAGAGCGTTTTCGTTCCTGCATGTTTTTCCTAAGCTTGCCACCGTGACGAGGGACTTTTCAGCTGGAAAAACAGCGGCGAAAAGAAGCTGAGCCAAGACCTGGCACGATAATGACGCGCTCATTAAGAGAAATCCGGATATCTCGTGGCCATAGCCTTGGCCTTCGGGGACAGAAAGTCGACCCCCAATGTCGTTGGAAATGATAAAGAAAACGGAAAATATATTAATATTTAGTATGAAAACATTATGGCAACGAATTACATTTTATTCTTGTTACACCGCCTCTGACAAATTGACCATTTTTTTATTGCAATTTTTAATAAATATAAGAAATACCGTTTTATATTTTGGGAACGTTGAAGATTTCTCCAAGGAATAGGGGTTGATAGTTGCAAGTCTTTTATGGAGATATCTGGAAAATTTGAATTGAATAATGGTCTGGAAATTCTTGGCGAGCACAATTTGCGATTGGCGAACAAGTTTTTCGTTTCCTTGGAGATTTCAATTGACAAACTAATATTAACAAATAAATGATACGTTTGAGTACATTGCTGCCTAACTCGTTTCATAAAGCAATTCAAATTGCGCGATCGCTGGCGCCATCTGCAGCTGGTAGAGAAAGCGGAAAGGCTTTACGATTGCCGTGTCTCGCTGCAAAAGCAGCGATCTGTAAAGGGATTGAAATGGGTGGAAGAAAATAATTTTCAACGATGCACATACATATTGCCAAGCATAATTAATCGCAGTCAATCGTGTTAAATTATAAAAATCATTGAGAAATAGGAATTTCGCGCTTTCGCAAAGGTCATGTTAAAATAGAAATAGAAAGGAATAGAAACTCCTGGATAGAAATGCATTACTCATTCCAGAAACCGTTCAGAAAAGGCCAGAGAACTCCAAACACGTATGCTCGAATGCAAATGAAATATCCCACTTTGCGAGGGGCCCGTTCATAGTTCATCAGGCATATAGAAAGCAAGAAAAGAAGAAGGAGGAAGATACTTTCTCCGCAGCTTTGATTCGCGCGAGACAAAAGCGTGCGATAAAAGATTTCTCGATTCCCTCGCTTCCGCCAATTTGGTCGCGGAAATGCCGATCAAGATGAAACGGGATCTTTCGCAGAGCTCCCGCCAACTTTTCCTCCGTCCATCCTCATTCTCTCCCCTACCTGCGCCGCGTCGCGGGACGTATCTCCTTTCCGGATTTACGATCGTCCGTGATCGAGGTGATTGAGTAAAAGCGACGCGAGTAGCCACGAAAACCGTCGACCCGTTTTTCCGTTCCGGAAAGGACCGGCTAAATTACGAGTTTCATAATTCATCGAGCGGCTCATCGATTTGAAAGCTGCCGTTGCTCTGCGCCGAAATGGAAAGAAAGAGGGAGAAAACGGGAAAGAGAGGAAGAGAAAGACACAGAGTCTGTGCTTCGGGGCAAACCTTGCCGGCTTGCCCCGAGTGGCTGGAAGCTTTGGATTGCGGACAGAATGCATCGTTGGAGCTGGGTGCTTGCTCTTCCGATAAAGATGTTAAGTAACGAGCTGGATGGACGAACGGGACGTCGATTTCCCAACTTTTTCCTCCTCCTTCCCTCGCTGATATAAAAACGGTGATCTTGTTTAATACCGGTCGTGTTTTTTTATCCGTTTAACAGAGTTATCAGAGGAGTTTCCTCACAATGGTTAGCGCAAATTGTTGGACGTTTGTTTCGTTAATCTGGTTTATCGCTGCGTATTTCAGTCACACCTTGCAGGTTTTCAATTGCCAATGGGAAGAAGATGAATTAACCCTCCGAACATTTTTAGTTACTTCTTTGTCAGAAGTTTCGTTCCACGCACCTGAAAAGCGATGGAGCAAGACACCTTTCAAGCAGAAGAACTTTTTGCAAACATTTGATCGTGTATTGTGGCGTGTCAGAAGACTTCGAACAAGTAACGCGTACAAGTTTCACCCGGATTCGAAACTCAATGCAGTATGTGTGTATTTTGATACAAGTGGTTCCGCAAAGTACCTGAAGAGTTAAGAAGAAGCGCTTTCAACGGAGGTCAGTCGATTGGTAATCAGTTTAAGCGACGTCGCGCTGAATCGAAAGTCTCCCTTACACTCAACGCATCCCTCTGCTTTTGCTCCTCCACAATACGTCCGGCAGCCCCTCTTCGTTACAAGCACTCGCGCCAAATGAAATTATTAATGCCCGAGGGTTCGCGTATGAAAAAGGATTACACGAACGCGACAACCGTAAACATGTATGGCATATACGCATAAACGCGTGCCGAGTTCGCCAACCTGCCCCTAAAAAGAAGGCACTCGTCCTATCTCAGAGCACTCTGTGTATCGTAAACCACCTCTGCCAACCTACCCCGCCGATTCACCCCTCGAAAACGGGAACCGGTGGGCCGCGGGACGAGTTTATCGGCGGGAGCACGGAACAATGCTTATCTCGTTATTCAAATATCGTCCTCGTGCGCGTGTGTATCAAATACCTGCACGGCCTCCAGCGGGTTTTCTCGCCTCGACTTCTTCCACCCCCTCTGGTTGCCACGATAAAAGACTCCTCGGCGGGACAGAAGATCCCCGTTCGTCCTCGACGACTGGAAGTTCTGCTCGTATTCCCCAGGACAGTCGCTATATTTCCGTGCTGTACTTCTGGCTCGCCATTCGTATTCCCTCCGGTTGCCAACCCCGTAAATTACGGGTGGCGCACGAGATACGACCGGTGCCGTTACCTCAGCCGTCGCGAATGCGAACTGTTTTTTCCCTTTTCCCATTTTTTTCCTGTAGAATATCTGCGCGAGCCTGGCTAGATCGTCGAACGACCGCTCGCGCCGCTCGGGGATTGACGAACTGAAAACTGCAGACGGGCTAGGAAAGGATGATATTTGGAATGGGTAGCTTGAGTTTTCCATTTAAATTCTATTTGCAAGGAAGCAAGCATTCTTCTTTTAATTTCGTTGATTTCGCAGGCAATCTTGACCGAAGTATTACTGATCTTTTTTGGTTCTCCGAGGTGGAAGCATCATTTGATAATTATTGCGCGTTCTCCTATTCTCCTGTGCACCTTGAACAGAAATTGCTAGATGGAATGACGTGTCAGACTTTGGGAAGTTGTGCTCTCCTCCTGCTCGTGCCCCCGCTAATCCCTAGCATGTAGGGAAGCAATAGCCTTCTTTGCACGCTATAAACGGAATTCCTAATTATTTGTGCCATCGATCGGATTACTTGTGACAGAATAAGAACTTTTATTAATTGCGGTTATTAAGTCGATTACTTCATGGTCGACTTTTCTGGCACTATAGGCGAAAATATTTTTGGAATTTAGCTCGATCTCTGTTTTCACGATGAAAGGAGAAAGACACGAATTGTGTAAAGGGGAAATTATTTAAGCTGTTAAATAGGGTGTCTCTATATTTTTTTATATAATTCCTGTGCCCTCCTCTTGTTTGCGTTTATCGCACAAGAATCGGAAGAAAATGTAACTATGTCTGCGTACTTACGTTTATTTTCACGAATACAGCAGGCGATTCCTATTGCGAAATATGAATAATAGACCCAAACTTGTATTTAGAAAGTTCTGCTTTAATCATTGTAGTGAAAGAAGATTCATTGATATGAAACGGTAAACACGACTGTGAATGAAGAACTTTAGAAACTCGCAATGGAAAGTGAAAGCTAAACGAATAAATAAACAGGGAACCATTTCAAACAAAGAACTCTTGACTTCACCAATCTTTACTGCGCGATATTATCCAACTATAGAAAACTTTCTTTGAGCAATTAACAATTCCAAGCTAAAATACATTACACCGCAAAGTCCATTTCTGTTAGTCCCTATGACCTATGATATCTCATCGTCGCTTTAACGACTCGTTTGCAAGCAATTCAATCAATAGAGCCACCGAAAACGGTTTGAAACATATTGCACTTCAATAAAGGGGAAAAATGAAAGGAAATGGAAAATTCCTAAGTGCTCAATGGATTGAAAATCTGAGTTTCAATCAAGGCACAATAATTTGAAGGTAACTTCAGAATCGCTGCAGATATTACTCCCGTGAAGACGAAGACACGTCTGTTATCGGCGCGAAAGGAAAAAGGGAGCGATGATAATCTATGGAGGAAAACTCTGCTGTTTCGTGACGCGTATCGGACGTCAGCTAGAAAAACTCTGTTGTTCGTGCACGCGTAATACATACGGCGGCGATAGTAATGAACGGGCCCAGCGTAGTTGCGTATTGCTTGTTCTGCTGCTTGTTCGAACAACTGGAGATTGGATCGACACGCTCCGTGCAGCGTGAAATGCAAACGCGGAGATATAAAGCAGTGATGCGATACCATGTGCCCCTGCCGTCGAGAACAAAAAAAATCGACAGGAGAAAAGGGAAACGCGCGTCCATCCAATCGGGGTGTCGACCGTAAAAATGCGCTAAACTTCGAAAACTCGAACGCTGGAACACGAACTCCGCGTGGTAGCTTTATGGGAGGGTGGATGTTTATTTGTATAAACGGCGGATACTCTGTGTAAAAAAATATTGTTACCTCGCGATGCTGATTTTGTTCATTTCTGTAGTTCGAACTTGGAAATGCGAGCGTCTTATTATCTTTGCGCCACACGATTTCCCGGAAAATTCAGGATTAACACTGCGAAAGACAACGAAGAAGGTTGAATTCTGACGAACTCGCTGTATAAATTTGACGAGCGGACAGCAGATCGAACGTGTAAGCGTGTGCTTTTATGAATATTTCGGGTTTCTCTCCGAGGAGCACAGAGACGAGTGTTTTTGCGTGATAACTTTCCGGGCGGGGTAAAGTTTGACGTAGCCGGATCGATCCCCCAAGTTCAAAGTTTGCTTGAAACTTTCTATCGGCAGAGACAGGCAATTTTCTTTCCATTCAATCGAAGGTTCAGCCGGATCGTTTGCCTCGTACGTACGATCAACGTTTACTGGTCGCGCAGCAACAGAGCCAAATAAATAATTGTTATATATCCTTGTTCAAGATTCATTAGATTGATAACGTATGTTGTATACCAACATAACTATCTCCTAGTCAACTATAGTCACAAATGCGAATTACTCACAGTCTGTATCTAGTCTGTATGTCATAGATATCCGGTACTTTTTTCATTTCCACTCTGATGACAAATACTCCAAACCTCCTTGTGATGTGTTAGAATATTCGAGGTAAGTACAGGACAAGGTACAGGTATCATTGTAATAAGTAATACCTAATCGAGATAGAGAAACTACCCTCTCGTTTGATTATCTTACAGATGCATAACAACCTCAACCTTTGCCACTAACGATCTTCAACTCTTGAACCTCAAACTCCATTCCCTATCCCCTACTAAGTCCTAGATAACCCCAACTCTCCCATTTTTCCCCAATGTACATATACATACTAAACCACGTCCAAAAAGAAGAGTTCCTTTAGACTAGAGACTTCATCGACGTGGTCCTTTTCAGAGCGAATTGTTACGAGTATATGAACGGTACGCCGCCGCTCTAAGTATTCGTCCAGTTACCGTTAAGCATTATTGTAACTTATTAAATATAATAAATACAAGCTGTCCGGAATTCAACACGTAAAATAAAATCTGTCCATTCGCTGGAAGCATTGAAGACATTTTGTATACGTTAGAGTTAGAGAATAAGTAATACGGAGATGGAAATTTTTGTTCAATTTACAACAAATGACATGCAATTGAATATATCCATGTAATAATAATTAATGCATCGTCCACTATACTCTCGCAAGCATGGAAAAGCAGCACAACATAGCTTGACCGAATTATTATAAAAATCTCGAACGATTGTTTCGTTGATTGACAAATTTAGCACGGGGCGAAACATTCTCGTATGACGAGCAATTAACAAACGCGATTCGCCATTTTCAAACGATAATTTGCGCCTGTCTCACGGCCAAATGTTTCGAGGCTGAATCAATTTCAATGAAATGTCGGACAATTCGTGCTGATGTCAGTTTTCTGCTGGAATATAATTAATTTCCATTCAGTCTGAATGTCTGCCGCGAATTAACTAATGAGACTATTGACGCAAGAATAACGTGCTCCAAGTTCTCTTTCAAAACGGAAACGTTCAGCCGGTTCTGTATAAAATTTCTCTGCGGATTTCAATTGTCCAAGGCTTTCGTTCCCCGAGTGTTCAATAGGAAATTTATCAATTGTGACCTAATCGTTGGGAACAAATTATCCGAATAAACAATCGTTTCCTCTGCATTGAAAACGTACTTCTCCAAGGTAGTCCTGTTAAAAAATAGTTTGACGAAGTAGTTAATCCATAAAAGGCAGATTCGTAATTCTTAAAAATATACATATTTCTACATAATGGACGAAACTCTCAATAAATGTGTGAAACTATTCAACTAGTAATAATTACTTATGAATGAAAACACTTGTAGTTGTGAATTTGTAACGGGGGATAGGTGTCGTGAACAAATAGAAATGAGATATGCCATGTTTAAAAAGTATGTATGTACGTAGTCGGCTTTATTAATTTAGTTGATGTGTAAAGTTAATTCTCTTAGGTCTATATTGCTTGACTGTTTGCATAATTCTGCATTGTCGGTGTGGTGTGAGAAAAAAGGTACATTATAACTCAAATATTATTAGTCGTTGCTATTTAGTGATGGAGTGGAAATAGGATTTCTTATTGGATGTTAATAGGAATGGAAGTGGTAGCGGAAGGAGTACTGGGATTTTTAGGGAAGGAGGTAATTTATGGCTTGCAGAGTCTTTGGGAGCAAGGCATGTCCTTTGAGGAAAATTCGATGAAGTAAATTATAAAGGACGAAGGATTATTATGGTAACTTTGGCAGGTACACGTCGTACAGACCTGCAGAGTAGAACTTCAGGTATCTAACATGGGATATAATAAACAAGTTGGTTACAAAAGAATGGCAAAACTATGTATGGGGACCTGAAAGCTAAACGGCTGTATAAAGAGGCAATACTACTTGCAATCAGCTGTGCAACATTGGACAGAGTTTCATTCTTCGGCTACTTCCTCCGATGTCAATTAGTCGTAATAATTTCACGTTCCCTTCCGAATTATTTAGCCCGCCGAATCACGGAGCGAAATAAACGAAATAGAATGAAATATTTCAAAAACGAGTTTAACGAAGAGCGTCTTCGTCGCGCTTGGGCATTCGCAAGTTCGTTAATCGGCGACGTTACCGAGAGTTTAATTAAATTTTATTCGCCAACCCTCCTCGTCAGACCAGTGTCCCCGTGGAGAATGTCGCTGGCATTGCAAAAACGTTTAGCGAGATTCGCACTTAAAATGTAAAATCCCTTGGCTGGAACTTCCATAATTCCTGTTTCGAGTCCCGGACCACGTTGGCGTCAAGTTTCCTTCCCTTCCTGCCACCCTTGCGCGCCGAACGATTTATAACCATCCTTTGCAGGATCGAATGAATAACTCGAGACGCCTTGCGAATTCTACCTGTTCGTTTCACTTGCGCGTGCATTAAGTTTCTTCCTGCGGCGGTCGGTTTTTTTAGGGCTTAGTGGTGTTGCAGTGTGCTTGGAATCGAAAGAATTTCGTAACTCGTTGAGAAATTGTCTATTCACGGAACGCCTGGTAAAAATGAGGAGGACGAGAATAATTTAGAAGCAAGGCGCTTGCGAATATTCGTTAATTACCGTGGAACTGCCATTCACCGTCTAATTGGTTGAAGAACTTGACAATTCCCTTCCATCCCCTTGCTCTACGTTTCAAAAGGAAATAAAAGACAGATGCGTCGGCAGTAAAGGGGTTTCGCGAGACGCGTGGTCGCATAGTAAACTTGCAATTTGCGGCAATTTCTCGCAATCAGTGCCGTCTTCTCAGAAAACGATCCTGGAAGATAGGAACGGAGGGGAAATGGGAGAGGTATAGAGAATTTGAAAGGATGGGAAGAGGACGGCCGAAGGAAGAAGAAACGAACCGTTAGTTATGTGGATTTTCAACGGTACACGAAATTGATCTTGAAATTGGCCATTAGGGAAGTGCGCTGGCCGCGTCGCGAAAATTGTGCTCGAAAATGCCGAGAGATTACACCGGACTGTTTTAACGTTCGTCTATGCGCGGTGGTGTGAGTTCGATAAAAAGGGGGATGAAAGAATGATAAAGGGATGGAAAACAGTACCGACGGAACGTCGCGACGTTCCTTTCGTTTGTTTCGTGGCGAAATTTTACAGTGACTGGGTACGCTCGTTTATTATTGAAATATGTAATGGTATTCCTGTATTTAATTTTACTTAAAATGGTTTAATAAAATAATACAATAGGTCACGCTGCCACTCAAACTGCGACTGACTCGTCGTTCCTTTGTTACTCTCATACGCACTCACGCACACACATATACATTCTTACAAATATGGGCATCAAGAATAGTGCAATCATATATTGAATAAAATACTTTTGACTTACACTTTGAATGAAACGTCTCTAGCGAGGGTCGCACAAGTCAGGAAACAAGTGAGCGACCCACAGCCAGGGTCACTGTAGATACAATGTATATGTTACGGTAAATATGATTAATCCGGTGATTATGTATAATTGCCGGTTATTATATATTATATAATCACCACTAACAAGTTGTAAGTTTGGTAAATGTGATAAATTAAATGAAGCAGCGGTCCCTTTAATCCAGACAGATATTTTAAGCAGGCAAAGACAAGTAAGAAAATATATGTACATACATAGAATGAGTGGTAAAGAAGGTTTAGATTCACAGGCAAAGAAAATGTTGAAAGTTTCAAACCTTAAATTTCCTTCCTGTAAAGTTGGTGACACTGAAATTACGAGCACCAGACGTTGACAAAGCAAGAAGTGATCCACGAAATTTATTAGCGGTGATATTAAAAGTTCAAAATGAACAGTTTTATCAGTTTGGAGCAAAACACGGAAGACTTTCACAATTGTATACCAGAACTTGTATTATAGCCATTACAAGTTGGGAATTACATAAACTCGCCGGTTAATGTGATAAATATTCAAGAATTTATCACATTTGCCAAACTTAGTGGTGATTATATAATAATAACCGGCAATTATACATAATCACCGGATTAATCACATTTACCGTAACATATATACAAGGAATGAGAGATTAGTTTTGTCCTATATTTAG
This sequence comes from Nomada fabriciana, assembly GCA_907165295.1. Classification (NCBI taxonomy): domain Eukaryota; kingdom Metazoa; phylum Arthropoda; class Insecta; order Hymenoptera; family Apidae; genus Nomada; species Nomada fabriciana. The sequence continues at coordinate 9,388,252 of OU015690.1, read as the reverse complement.
AACAATAAATTCCAACATATATTTTCTTAAATATGAGTAACAATAATGCCTTGGTCTTTCCACTCTGTTCATGTAATGCACAATGAACTCTTCTCTTTGCTATATTTGCGTGCATCTGCGAAGTACGGTCGAGTTGTTGTATAAATATGTGTCAGCAATTTCTTGTGATAAATGATAAATTAAGTGCAGAGGGTTGGAGACTATTTATCGCACCAGTTGCATCGGGGAACTAATGAACATTCAATTGCCCTCGATAAGTGACCGACAGTAAGTGAAGTTTGTTAGTGAACCGAAGCGACGATAATTTTATTGGCACTTGTAATTGGGTACGCATTTTCCTTTGTTTAATATTCATTAACTATGTTGAACCTTCGGCACCGACGACGATATTATAACACCGTACACAGTTAATTTACCAACAATTGCAAAACTTGACCTTTGCTAATAATTGATATAAAACAAAGGAAAATAGTTAATTATTTGCTATCCAAGGATCAATCTTTTAAACTTCTTACCTATTATATTATCTCACCTGTTAAAAAGCAGATAATATTTTCGCAAAAAACAATTAAATCTCTTAAGGGGGGACACTCAATTAGAAGCATGAAAAGCAGATTTTTAAATTTTTTACAGAATACCAATTGTTCAATCTTGTTGTAACTTAGGGGCTTAGATATTATATATTTAAGTGTCACCAAAATATTTTTGTTTCTCGAAGTTTCGGAACATTTTTCCGGGCAGGTCGCGACGTGAGTTCCAAAACGGCGGGAACTCTATTCACCAATTCTATTCTGTTCATACGATTTATATGAAATTATTTTTTTTAGGAGTTAATACTTGTAGTTTCTATTTGAACTGAAACATTGTATGAAGTTCAAAAATTACAGAAATGGCAGGCTAAAAACCAAATATGTGAAAGTTTCCGCAGTAATTTTGCAATAAAAAAGTACTTTCTTGAACGATTTTCAATATGATTTCAGTTCAAATAGAAGGTAATAATATAATAAACACCTGTGCCAAGTTTGAATGAAATCGGTTAAATAATTTTTGATTTATCTTTCCCGCCAATTTGAAAAGTAACGAAGATTGCCGGGTACCCAGCGGAAATCGGCGACGTTTATTAGCTGTAGCACCGAATAGAGCTCGAATGTCGCTATAAAACTTTGGGATTAAATTAATAAGATATTAAACCATCGTTTAATAGAAGAACAAAAATTCAATTTTTTTATGATTCTAATTGTGGTCCCCCTTTAAGAGAAATAAACAGAGTCCATCAAGGACTCAAGGACTCAAGAAGGCTCAAGAACAGGCAACTGAATCCAGAAAAAACGATTACAGACGAGAACAAGGGACGGGGAAAGGCCGTTGAATGGCCGAAGTACATACATACGTACGTACATAAGAAAATACATTTCGAAGCAAATAAAGAAGGTGGAACAAAGAAGAAACCGAGGAGGACCGTTGAACATTAAAGGGTACCGTTCTTAAAATCACGTGTCCCCGAGTAAAACTGTCGAAATTGTTTTAACCGGGCGACGAGCACAGGGAGCAGAGTACCGGACGGTGACCAGCTGAGCGTGTTCTTCCGGTTTACCTGCTACCAAGACATGCGACAAACTCGCCGACCTCCTCAGTGACGATTCTGTCCCCAGTCATGAATAATGCTCTGCATCCGGCGGCTGTTCGAGACGGTCCGTGGGCGCGTTCAAAGACGTTGAAACGTCGTACGAAGCGGTTTCGCGGCCCGGAAACGAAATTTCGAGACGACCACGGCGTTGCGAAATATCGGCTAAAGCGATGTCCGTGAGCAGAGAAGAATGCAATAGTCGAGTGATCGATCGTGGCGAGGGAGATGTGGGCTGTGGATGAGCACAGAGCGTGCCCGTTGGCTCCGACAATTAGTGATATTGAAAGTGATCACTTCTCAGTGTATAGAAAATAATGTGTTTGTTAAGTGATTTGCTCGCTTAGGACAGTGGCGCTGATTAAATTGGATTTTCTTTGGGTATTTTGAAGCGCTGCTTTGGATGGACGCGATACGAGGGATATAAGGGTTGTCTTCTATTAGCTCTGAGGAAGGAATACGAGTTGCTTCTTGTTCCAGCTAGTAATTATTTTGTTGAGTCGAAGTGCTAACTGTTGGGTGCGGGACTCGTGGTTTTGGATTAGGTTCGTTGCGGTCTAAATATATTTGTTGAATAAAGTAGTAGTAATGGTTTTTGCCTCTTTAATTGTTACCCGAGAACAGATAGTACTACGTAAAGACCCCCATAGGAAATATTGTTCTAGCATTGTGCAATTCGAGTAGGAAAATATAATATAGACGCTTCAAATACTTTTGATTCACGTAACTATAATATTCGTAACTGTATCGCATAACTACACCGTACAAAATAATCGCGTAACGCCAACTAATTCGCTATCATGTTCCGAAATTATGAGTAAGCTGTATTCTATTTCATAACGAACTGCCATAATGCTCGAGACGAGAATCTTCGCAGACGCGTTAAAATATCCTTAATTAACGTTTGTTAATTAACCAGCCGTTCGGCGTGCACGTAACGACTCATTCTGTTCCTGAAGAAAAGATAGTGGCCGAGGAGCCCGTTATTTTCTCTCTTTACGCGTCTCTCAGTCGAACGTATATTGCCGTTTGCATAATTTAATTAATACACTATTATGTAACATAATATAATGTAATACAATCATTTCCATACATAGTCCAAGGCAGATAGTATTGCCAAAATTTTCTACCAGAAAAAGTGAACTTTACCAGTAGAAATATTATTATTATTATTACTATTTATTTGTCTGAATATGAAGTGTCGAACTTTATACTTAGCGTCTATTATCAATTACAAATCCTCCGCGTTACAAGGGGGGAACGAAGGGAATTGAAAATCGTAAGTGGCAAGAACTTTACTCGCAAACTGCATACGAAGAAACTTGCGAAACTTTGTTCCGCTCGAATGCAGTCGCGTCTTCATCGGCGTACACGTGTGTACCACGAGCTACAGAAACTGCATTTATCAATGATCGTGTAATTCATGCTTGCAAACTGGTTGTTCCGCGTTTCGTGAAACTCCCCGCGACTATCAGTTCTCGCAGAAATGAACTTATGGCCGTACTTACACAGCTGTGCATAAAATCTTGACAGCCTCGTCCTTATTGTTAAACGCGATTGTCACATTCGGATGCAAAAATTTGCAATTAATTGTCCTTGGATCTGGGTTAGAGTTCTGCATTAAATTTACTTCTATAATGGATCTACTGTATTCCGTAGACCATATGATGAGTTAGGTATTTTAGATGCTCTGTAATAATGTAAAGAAACAGGACGAGACTTATAATTTGTTTTATACGGAATTCCGCCGTTCGTTGTTTTTTTCTATTTTTTATTTAAAACAGAGGAAGATGAATTAATTTTCAGTTTCATTTCCTCGATATAAGAAAAAGTGAGGAAAGAAATTGTCTTTAAACAACTTTGAAGCATTATTTACATTGTAAACTGTATAAATTGATTACAGATTTTCCTATCGCATACTACGAACTATAGGATCTTTTCTACTAATTTGAAGAATTTTTGCTTCTGCAATAATTTAAAATTTGATTGCTGCGGGAATGTTGTGAAAAAATTTAATAAACAACGCCAAATAATTTTTGTTGGTTTTGTATTAATTATGAATACAGTTTCATCGTGTTCACTAATTACCGATGTAATCGATAGGGAAAATGTAATTAAGCTAAAATAAAACAGTAACTACGCCGCCTCGTTTCGAGAGAATCTGGTGTGTTGTGTAAAGAATTATAGTAGTGATCGTTGAAATTAATATTTTATATTTTCTAAACTTGAAGCTTCCACTAAATAGTAATCCGCATAATTCATATAGGTACTTATTACACATTTACAAAATCAATAGAAGAAACACCTTCTATAAGTATTGTTAGTTTTTATTTCAAATATTACCTTGCCCAAGTTTCGTGACCACTACAATAATTACAGTACAATAAACGTGAGATGATTCCTCCGCGAGATAAAATTATCGGAATGATGATCGATAATCGTGTTGTGTGAAATGTGCGAGTGCCTTGATCCATACGAACGGTAGAACCCACGTGTGTATGGCTTGCGATTCCCATAGAAATTCACGAATACACCAAAAATGGTGTATCTCGGAGACCTGGTTGCTATTATGGAGGAACGTGACTTTGACAGGGACGCCATCGACACGGACTCCTTAGAGTCCGAGGTAATAGATTCTGTTAAGTAGTATTTTCATGATAATGGAAACGAATATTGCAATTATATTCGGGTAAATAAGGAAGGCCCCGAAGTTATTGTGCTGTAATTGATAACCGCTCTACAGATAGAGGAGAACGCAGATACAATCTAATATTAAATATTATTATTATTATTATTATTATCGACCATATTTGATTGCCTTTCATTTCTCTAAAAGTGTGTCACGTTGTTACAGGCTATACAATTGTCATCATGCCCAAAGCAATTGGATCTCAGCAACGGGGGTCTGTCAAGAATTCCTGACAGCACTATAGCATTCCCAGCGCTAGAAGAGCTGATATTAAGCCAAAACCAACTTACGAACACAAACAACAATCTGACGCTGCTGCATAGGTACGAAGTTGATGCTCTAGGTGGAATATAATGACGTCAATTTCAACAGTATTGTTTTCGAATTTTGCATTTCAGTATCGTGTAATCATGTCTCAGTTCTTATTGTCTTCAATTTCACTTACATAAATAGTAATGCAAATATAGCAATAAAAATATAATAATATTATATGTTATATACATACATTAAAATATAGGAAATAGGAAATATCAATGTCACTTAAATGTCACTGAAATTTATAGTAGGTAATACAAATATATCCAAGTCAGGAATGTACCTTATGCATTACCCTCTTATGGATACATACCTAAATACTCCATTTTTGCATGATCGAGGCCCTCCGTAGTTCTAGTTTCTCCGAACTCGTTTGTTTATTAAAACGACTACTAGCTAATTCATTTTCCATCTAATAAAGGTTCCCGAAACTTCATATCCTCCATTTGGAAAGCAACGGGCTGAAAAGAATTCCACGGGAATTACTAGAGCTCACGGGGCTGACCTACCTCAATCTCTCAGACAACCAAATCGAGAAGATTCCCGCCGACATAAGCCAGCTTATCAGGTATGTAAAGCCAATTTTATCAGACTTCGCTCGAGGAAACAGACGGCAACATCGTTCCCAGTATTGTCTTCCTTCCAAGAATATTGTTTCAAGCTGAATCGGAACAATTGTATAAAAATATGTCAATCATCGAAGAATTCTGTAGGAATACGTCAATCGTATCGTTAAAAATGTCTGTCGGTGTCGAGCCTTTTTAAAAAGAAACTTGATCGCGTGGCGGAAGTTAACGATAAGTATTTCACTACGGACGCCGATGTATTATAAAAATTAAATTAGTCCCTTGGCAGAAAAACTTCTAGCTTCAGGGTTATTACTCTGCGTTAATAATATTGCAAATACCATACATTACCACCATACATGGGTTAGATCATGAACTTAATAATATTGCGGTGAAACGATTACCGGAATAAGATCGATGAACGAACGAGAGTAGGGAACGGGTTCCCACGACAAGAAACGATTATCAACGTGGGTACCTAAAAGTTCGAAGGTGTAAATTCTAATAATTTGTTCACCGATTGGCGTTCAATTTCCAGAGTAGATCGAAGTTTATCGCGTCGTCGATGTGTCGATAACTCGACACGACTTGCGTTCGGTGATAATAGTAGGTTATCCGTTAATTAATCGAACGAATTGCCGAGTCGGATATATTATTTGCCGATTTCCTAGCATCCGTAAAGCCCTTACCTAGTCGACGGTGTGCTAATTAAGATAAATTGCCTACCCCATGGTAAATTGCAACCAGTGTCGAATGGGGATCGATATCGAGCGTCGAAACGTCTTTGCAAACGGAAAACCCACTAGATTGTGTGTAGCCGTTTCCCTTCAAAATCGGTAATCCTTTTATTTTTATTTGATTAAATATGCCTTGCATGCAATGGAAGGAATATTATAAATGTGTTACACTGATAAATGGTTTTGTAGATGATTCAATTCGTTTCTCGCTCAATCTTACTATAAACTATAGCGACGCAGGTGCATTGCACCAGACGCTCAGCGATCGTAATAATTGAAAACAATAATACTAGACACAGTCATTGCCGAATGAATTGTTCCTCGGTATATAATAAAAAAATATTCTACAGTACAGCTTCCTAAAAAATTCAACTTCGCATTAAAAAATGTGCGCAAACACGCGCAAACACGCGCAAGCTGAACTGGACAAACGAAACTCGAAGGTTGGCCAATAAATCGCGCAAAGCGTCTGATCTGGCCAACCGATCACGAAAGGCCCGTATAATTAACTCGGTGGTTACGTAAAGTTTCTCGAAAAGTGCTTTCCACCGAGCGGAAACGGGGATGCCAAAGGCCCGCAGGAGGAACTACGGTGCGAGCACCAGCTCCACAAATACACGCACACGGTACTGTCTGTTTCACGAACACACGCGACACTCGTGCAAGCAAATGGGGAACAGAAGACACGCATAAGAAGCCAGTGTACGTGTAGAAGAGCGAGTGGCAACAATATCAAACTGAGCCAACTCTCCGGTCGGTGGAATGGAGTTGGGTAACACTCATGGCAGAAGTCGTACATCGGAACGCAGTGGCGCAGAAAGAACGCAGGAAGAAGAACCGTGGGGCGAATTAATGCGAAACTTTCCAGTAATCAGTTGGTTGTAATGAGCACACAGATCGTCGCTTTGAACCCTTTAAGGCCGAGTCAGGTGGCCGTTTTAATATTTTTTACAAACATTTGGTCCTACGTTTAATCCGTGTCCTCCAATCGACGTATCCTACAAGTTCTATCCGTGGTTCGAATTCCAAATGGTGCCAAAAAGTACCGAAGGGCAGAAGCAATGAAGGGCAAGTTTTGTTCTACTCCATTATACGGATTTGCTTTTATCAAATTTAGTACAGCATTGCGTATCGGCTTTCTTTTCGTATTTACAGTAACTGTTTAACGCGTAGAAAGCACTGGGCGCAGATAAAGTATGCGAAAGAAAGTCAACAGCGGAGAACACGATGGTGAAAATATTTCTTCCTCCCGCTGCTTCATGAATTTCAACAGAACATCTGGCACAGTTTCTACGTTGAACACAGAAAGAGCTAATATCGACGACAAAATGCATACATTGTTGTTTACAAGAAAAGCTTCGGCCTCGATGGTTCAGCCAGTACCGGAAACGATTTCATCGTAATAATTTCAACAGGAGGATGTATACCGTGCCAGCAAAAACGTTGTCGCAATTCAAACTCCACAGGGCCGATGGAGAACATGAAAAGGGAGAAGTATGCTCTTGAAGAAAATTGGATTTGTTTGGAGTTGAAATTTATGTATGCGGGGACTAAACTTTTGATGACAAAAATATATTCATTAGTATTCGCAAAATGGATAACGTTTCTGTCAACAAACAATATAGATACACATGCGACGTGGAAATTCACTTGTGAAAATCGAGAAAAGTCTTTTTATTATTCAATAAGCATGTTCATTTATTATATAATAATTATTATTATATACCTTTGTAGAATACAGCAATGAGACTGTTCAAAAAATAGTTACAAAATCAGTTGAAGAATTGTTCAATGGTTAACTTGAATCAGAGTGCACAGGATCAGTTTAAAGAATAAATGGAATAGATTTATATGTTATTGCAGAACGTGCGATGGAGGTTGCACGCCATAAGAGCTCTTACGTTCATTCTGTGCACGTGCTGATAATTATGGATAATTATAGCGATTCTCGTGCCTGACCTTACATTCGTAGCGTTTTCTGTCTCCCCACTGCATTATGTTTTCTAGTTAAGTAGCTACGAGGTGTAAGTAGCACAGGTGGTCGGCAAGATACGGAAAATTGTCTCAATAGATACGTGAAGCCGGACAGGAAGTAAAATTAAACAAATGTTCAAAATTAATAATTATTCGATGCAGTTCGCGTCATATCGAGAAAGTTAATTACTATTCGCTGTAACAGATCGATAGAGAATGGCAACAACCCCGTGGAGAATTGAATCATAAGAGAATCAAGTTCAACTAAATATTGTATCAATTCCAACGTATGTAATTAGTATCGATACCGATGCAGACTCGAAGCAACAGTGTACAATATGTTAAACAAAAAAATGAAGCTAACCACTCTATCGTATGCTTTTTCCTGCGGGTGAACGAACTGTTTCATTATTTATAGGAGAAAGTTCAAGGTATCTTGCGGTAATTAAACCAAAACTGCTCGTGATACGTTACGGGGAACGAACGATTATAAATATATTGTACAACTAAAATACTCGACGCTTTACCTTGCACAGCTTTATCAAGAATATATTCCGCATACCTATGAAAATATGAAAACGCAGGCACTCGTAAAATTATTCAAATTTAATACAAAAAGGGATCACGACGCGGCAAATAATTTCATTGAAAATTCCATCTCCCTTTCGTGATCTAACCTCGCATATTATATCGAGCAAAAAAAAATGAAATGAAAGAAAGAAAATATGTATCTGAAAGGACAAGCGGGCGACCCTTCCCCCGAAGGGGCGGAACAGTCGTTTAAAATATTCAGCGTGGTCTCTCGGAGGCCGTAGCAACCGGAGAATCTTAAAAAAGAATCTACGTAACAGCCAGAAGTTTCCCAACTCCGACGGAACAAGGGCCCTTCGCGAGAAGCGCAATTTAAAAGCTCCTTATCACTGAATTCCTTTTCCGTGAACGAGCCACACTCGCGGAACAATGCGGTCGACCAGACAGTGGAACCGTGCAATTACTTCCCGATCAAACTGTGCGATCAGAAAGAGCGCACGCTGGTTAGCTTGGCATGGTGAAGTGTGGACGCACAGACGAAGATTATTGTGGAAGTAACCGTTAAAAACCTGTTGTGCCAATTGCGAGCGCAAGAGATTCCTCTTGCTTTATTTTTGGGAATTAATTACAACGGACAGAGACGTTTATTGAAATGACAATTGTGTAAAGTAACTGTCGATGGCCCGGTTTTATCCCGGACAATTTTGGTCAGCTGAAATAAAAAGTATTTTCGTTGGATTTCCTATCGATTAAAAATGTAATTGCTAAATAATACTGCGGGGCGAATAATATTAATAATTCATTAATTCAGAAGGCAAGTAAAGTAGAAGTTTTGAGTAAGTTTCACTCAAAACTATTTGATCGTGGTACATTTGAAAACACGTTGCAAGGTTTAAATCCGGCAAAAATTTGATACAAAAATTACGCTATTCGCTTCCAAAGCATCTTGAACAATATATAAAATCCTTGTAAGGCAAAGCAGGCCTTATGAAACTACCAGGGGCAAGAAAGCTCCAAGGAAATAATCATAATAATACTAACCAGAACAAGGAAAACATTTCAAAGAGTCTTGAAAGCCTTCCTGCTACGTAACCAGGTCAACACGATTCACCCTCGTGCTTTTTGTAACACGTAACACGAGTATGACGCGGTATTACAAGGCAAAGGGTTAAACAGAGTCTATACGATGTCCGTTGGTACACAAACGGCGGGGTACACCATCAACAGAAGCTAATCTCTCGGCTCTGTTACGTCAGAGTGGTCAGCCAAGCCATCCTTGGTCTTCTCCCTCTTTCTTCCTCGACACAGGAGCAGCTTGGATACGCTTCGACTAGCCACGGACTTCTTAGTATCCTGAAGAACTCGAGCGAGCGTGCACCAACTCGTAACTTTGCGGATCCATCGTATCCTATACCACTGACGGTTCGCAAAGCGATCGTTAGAGAGTCACCGTGGAAGAAACTGTCCAACTATTTGGCAGAAGGTCGTTCGAGTGTGAGGCCGAGGTGAATGTTTCAAACACTGTCCGAAGAAGTGGTAGCACGTTCGAGAGGGCGGTATGACGGTACACTCGTCTATTCCGTTGGCACCGAGGTTGAACTGTACTTGGTGGAGTTCGTCCGATTGTTTGATATGATCCTCGAGATTGGATCACGTTGAGCGAAATGGTATGGAAAAGTATCGGATGATTTCGAAGAATTGTGTTGGAGGCTTTCTAGACGTCCAAGGAAGAAGCAGATGGAAGAGTGTATGGGAAATGTTTTCACCGGCTAGACTGTTCGATACTACCGATTTTATGTCGATAATCGTCGGATTTTAATCGTGCTGGAAATTCTGCGCCATTTCAAACATTGCGCGAAAAGATTCGATTAGGAAAGTACAATAATATTAGATTGAATTGTTGCAAGCAACAATTGAAATCTTTCTCGGTGTTTTACTTCTGAAGATGAAGAAAGAGCTGCAGGATTGAAAGTTGTAAGGGAAATGATTAAATAAACTATGCTGCGGAGATTCTGTCCAGCCGTTTGGAACTGTATTTTCCATACAACCCTTTACTGATTGTGAGTGAAATATTCGCTGCTGCAAATTTATTTACAAATGAATCTGCAATGGAAAGTTGGACATATAAATAAAGTAAGGAGAATGCCAGAGACGATACTAGTGGTTGAATCGGGGCAAACGGTGAATTTTGATAGTGTTCTGAAAAATTGTTAGCGAGTGAAAATTGTGCCAGTGTTCTACGAATATTGAAGAAAATAGAGTGATATTAATCGCTCCGAATATAAACCTTCGACCAACTACGCCGCCTGTGGTAATGCCAGCAATTAAATAGGAATAAAACCAGGAAACAATCAATTTTGTATTATATCTGTGTAATTATATCCAATGAGAAGGCACTTTATCAAAGAGTTACGCTTTAACTGAATAAAGGAAAGCAATGAAAGAAAGGCCGAGAATATTTGAAGGTGTAATAAAAGATTAAGAAATAAAAACAAAAAACGATGAAGAATGCTGCGTTGTAGCTATATGATATTGCGAAATGCTCAGAAGGGTGCTCTTAATTTGTTGAAACGAGCACGCATTTTGAGCAGCAGCCAAGGAATAAAGAATGACGAGACAGGTGAGAAGTGGGTGCTTGCGCCGGAAATGAGTACGTCCTCCAGAAGTGCACGAGAGGATAAAAAATGGTGGTTAAAATTTGACAAAGGGATAGATCGAATATTCGCAATTAGAGAAATTCTCGAAATTGTTGGATCGGATAGATTTAATTGGGTAGTTTCCGACGCGACTAGAAATAATTAATTAATGTATTCGTGGTAGTTTTCAATATTGTTGCAATTACGCAAAACTAGATAATTAAATTTCATTGCATGACGAAGGCAATTGAATATTGCATTTAATTAATTATGCAATAGTATATAGTATTCTGCTTCATTAATTGTTTTTTTCCTCCGGTTTTCTTGTCAATACAGTAATCGCTTCATAATTGTTTAGTTAGTGATTCCAATGCAATGTGGAATTTAATTTGCAATATTGTTACTCATATCGAATAACTAATTGCAAACCTCTCAAAATAAAATGAAACAAAAAACTACCCAACGTAAAACAAAGCACAGTGATTTCTGATATCTGTTTATAAGAGAAGGAATCGTGGTATGCAACGCACGTTGCAAAATCTTACGCAGGTATCGGAAAAGCTAATTTTCAATAACAATTCTATATCGATTAATTAATATATTGCGCCATGCTTAGGTTTCGTTTTCTATATCTAGTACGACAATAATTTCGATTTTACTTTAAAAACTGAAAGTCCGGTCGATGACACAGATGCTTACAGCCAGGAAGGTTTTCACCATAATTTCAAACTTTCTACTCAAGTGCACATCCTGTGGGCGGCACGTTCGTTTAGGTTCACCGATCCGTTTGTCCGTCCAACGAGGGTGCAACGTACATTGACATCGAATCGTTGTAACTGTAATGCTAATTCGTCTCTGTTTATTTCAATCGAACTGGGAACCGGAAGTTAGAATTACGGTGCACGATGTAACGTTAAATGAAAACGGAAAAATTTCTTGTTCCACTGGTAGAGAGATATGATAAAAATATGTTCTTTCATCCCGTTGACTTTGGATTGTCGAACAATGCGTTAAGCTGTTCAAAAATTAGTTGAATGCAATGAGCTTGTAATAACTGATACGACAGATATAAGTAAACATCATTTAATCATTTCCTATACTAGACAATATTACGGTCTGCCTAGAGAAATCATTATTTGTTAATAAACTGTAACTTTCACTTTTTTATCCATGGAGCTAGATTTTTGGAATATAAACACAGAGTTGCTATTTTTTGGGTACTTGAAATTGAAACAAAATTTGTTTAATTTGAACTACACACATACACACACTTAATCTTAATACGTAAATCAGAAAGTATGTATATTTTCACATTACTTACTCCGAGCTCGTATACATTATTTTTATTATTATTAATCGATCAAGAATATTATCTACTTTACAACAGATACAATAACTTCCTCAAACAAATATCAACAACGTACATAAATTCACCCTAAAAGTATTGCTTTAAAATGCTTCATTAGTATTTACTGGATTGTATTACGTATCGTAAGCGCTAATATCAACTAAAATAATTGTTCACAGTCTGAGAGAGCTGATCCTAGATCGTAATGGGATCAAGGATCTGCCGCACGAGCTCGTGGAGCTGAAGAACTTGAGAAACATTTCCTTGGCTGGAAATTGCCTTACCAGTTTACCATCTTTCTTCAATATGCGAGCACTCGCGCTAACGGTATGTTGAATGCGTTTCATGATTATTATTATTAAAGCGTTTTGTAATTCAAAATTCGCGCGAAGGCCCCGTTACAATGAACAGTCGCGGAATGATGAAGCAACAGGCGTTGCAAAAATGTACTTTCATGTTAACGAATGATGCTATTATTCCGGTTAATTAATTTCCGGAAAAATATAATCGCAAAGTAGGGTTTCGGGAATGCCCATCGATTCGATCACGATTATTATAAGTGACAATTATTTGTGCGAGTACTTTGTCCAAAAATAGAAGCAAATATTTGTAAATTTTTAAATGCACACACTGACGTAGTTTCTGGGAAAATCATCATCTTCGACAAGTGTTTGCTCCACAGTTGTTAAAAGTGCCACGAAATTTGTTTTCTATTAACATGTACATTTTCCACGCAGATATGAATTACGAGTCATACAAAGTGTTGCACAGAAAGCTGAATAGGCTATAATAATTCAGGCACATCAAAAATTATCAGAGCTAAAAGTAACAAGAAATGTTTCTCCCATTCGAGTTTTGTGATAAGTGATAACGATAGCAAATCGCGATAATCAATCTTTACACGTTGTAAAAATAAGTACAAGTAGACAAAAATTGATAACACAAATATGCTGATAAAAACAATTCATTGAATTGTATTTGCCACAGAAAATAACGCTCATTGTATTATATTTCTTTACAACAAGAAGTATTTGGAACAACTTAGATGACCTTCCAGTCGCAGTGGTGGTTTTCCTGAAAACTTATGTTTTATATTATTTACGACCCAGCTGACGCCGGGTTCACAAAAAATTAGTCTATAGACTCATCAATTGTTCCCCTCCACGGAAATCTTTAGTAAAAGGCGAAAGATTTATACGTGATTTGAAGGGAAACCAGAGTGACGATACAACTTATCGATCCCCTATATATACCCCTTGGTGCACAATCGTTCAGCGAGAAACTTGTCTGAACTACGGGCCATCTAGCGGCGAAATGAGAGAGTACCGCTGTTCAGTGCCGTACATAGAAAACATATTACCCTGCGTATTAAACGTTCTATTATGCTAGGGTGACCATTCGTCCCAGATTTTTCGGAACAGTCCCGGATTTTAGCTCTGCATCCCGCATAGGTACGCGTCCCAAAAAATGTCCCGAAATTAGCTACTCTTAAAACTAACCACGAATTATTTATTTCGTTCAAACTATTTATGCTTTAAATACAAATTTTGTATTCTATTTGTACTTGTTTCATTAAGTGTAATTTTTTAATTTTGTTTGTAAATCTGCCCTTCCCTCTCCTACCCACCCACTCCTACCCAGCTTGATGTCCCGGATTGTAGCGCAGAAAAAATGGTCACCCTATATTATGCAAACAACATAATTCATGCATGGAATAATTCAAAATGTATCAATGATATTATAAAAATATATACAGCTACAATGATTTTTTAAACACATTTTTTAATAACGAATTACTTGACGGTATTTATCTAAACACATTCACATTATAAACATTTATAGGATGTTTTATCGAAAGCAGACCACAACAGAGCTGGCAAGGATGACAAGGCTCATCAAAATAATTTATACAAAGTCAATCTTCGAAATAATCAATTAAAAGGAAACATTATACTAGGAAATTACGGAGTAAGTGCATTCTTTTTTCTTTTTTTTGTGCGTTCGCAATACATAAATATTTGAACATAATAATTATTGACCGTCATCGTTTCTATTTCCTCTTTAATCAAGAATTTAACGCATCTAGACGTCAGTGAAAATAGCATTGAGAAATTGGACATCAGTGCTCTTCAAGAATTGAGAAGCGTCCGTTGCGCGCGAAATATTTTAGCAGAACTGACGGTCTGCGGGAGAAATCTTGTTTCTCTTATTGCTGGAAACAACAGTAAGCAGTTTTTAAATTTCTTTCGCCTACCAGCAGCAAACATAGAAAATGTCTTATTGAGGTAAAACGATTGTGTTGCAGAACTGAAAAAATTAACTATTGAACCAGTGCCTGTTAGTCTCGAACACCTCGACGTCTCTTAGTAAGTAAAAATGAAAAGACGAGAAATAAGGAAGTGGAATTGAAGAAATAGTTGCAATAGTAAATGGTGGATTATAATTTTGTATCATTATATAATTTTAAGTCACTCGCGCTTGTATTATCTGGAACAGTATTGTAGAGGACAATTCATTTAGCCCTTTTACGGTAAATTGGGTCAACCTTTTCGCATTTATAAGCGTACCGTTGAAACTGTATATTATATGCAAGGAAAAAGAGGAATTATCTGAAACCTGTCGTGTGAAAATTGAAATAATGTTAAGACATTACCAAACGAAATTGTTAAACAAACAATATTTTTTGTTTCGTGTTCTTTGATTCGAAATTTCTTAATCGCGATACATTTACAAATTCCGTACAATGATCGAACAGACCTTCTGAAACGTTTTATTACTGTTATATTGTAAAAAATTGTTATGTGAAAGAAAAGTTATATCCATACATTTCCTGTATTAAACTTCATATGTTTTATGTGTTACGATAATGTAAATTAATTTCAGCAACAATTTAGATGCCCTTCCGGAATGGACACCGGATCTACCCTTGTTGCGTGCCCTTTTTGCATCTCACAATGCCTTAACAGCCCTCCCAGACAGACTGCTAACGCAGCCGTCGAGATTGGAAGTCCTTCACTTACCCCACAATAGACTGCAAGCCCTTCCACCACCCAGGAAACCACTAAACATCGTTCACATGACACTACAAGACAATGCATTGACAGCCTTACCGACGAGTTTCTTCCTAAATACGGAAAAGTATGGAAAAACTTTCCATTATCGAGCATATTGTATAAGGCGGTCACCCGCAAAAGTATACGGCAGCTTAAGACGATACAGAAATTTGAAATATTTGTTAGAAATAGACCTAGAGTTATTTCATGTCATTTCAGTTACCAGTATATAATTTTATGCAAAGTTTACCGAATATCTAACATGGCAGAATAGTTTTGTGATATACGTGCAGTCACTCACAGTAAAAATCGTGCTGGTCGTTTCGTAAGAAGTATTGAGTAGTACATTTTTTGTAATTAATGAGCAATAATGTTAGTTTTGTTATTTTCAATGCGGTTGACGATCGAGTATTAAGATATGCACTGGTAATTTATTTTTAACCAAAGTCCTTATCTTATAGTTATAGTACCGAGTCAATATTTCTTACGATACGACCTGCCCGATTTCCACTGCGATTGACTGAAACTTTGGCTCCGATGTATCAAACACGTGTATTATTTGTAGTTATTTGTAATATTTGCGTTCCGGCTACAAAATGCCTTTTTTCAGCTTATCTTATTATCAAACACGTGTAATTTGTCACTTTACTGATTTGCGATCTTATTCTTAACACTATTCACCGGTAGCCTATTATGTACTAATCGGCTGTAATCGGCTTTCTGACACTAACGATTATAGGGTTGCCATATTAATAGTACAATGTGTCATAAGTCTTTTTCGTGTAACGATAATAATAATTTTGTACATTAATGGTAATATCCTCCTAAGGAAAACTGATACAATTTCACTTAAGAAATTAGAGATACACGTTTCATTTCAAGTGATATGATAAATCGAAGTTGCTGTAGCTATCAGAGAGGCATATTTCGGAAAATGATTCCAACGAAGAACTGCACTGCAACATTACTAATAACTATACATAGAAACTTATATTAGCTGTGCAATATCAAGCGCTACTTCTACGACATTCGCTTTATTTCCCGATATAAAAATACCATGGTTAATTGAGAAACTCGTTTTCTTTTAGGATGAAAGTGTTGAATCTTTCCAACAATCGGCTATCGGAGCTTCCATATTTGGCAGAGGGGAACAAAAATCGCCATAGCAATCACAGCTTGGAGAAGCTGTATCTTACCGCTAACTGCTTGACAGACACTGCCTTGGACACTCTTGCAAAATTGTCTTCTTTACGTGTTCTCCATATTGCGTACAACACATTGGATACGCTTCCAGAAAGGTATGACTTGCGAGCCTTCACTTGTTCTCTTAATGAGGTGTAGCGGAATTGGAAGCAGATTTAAAATGTTTCAACTTGTAGTTGTATAGCTTCGTGGAGAGATCTAGAAGAACTAGTGTTGTCTGGAAATCGCCTCCAATACCTGCCGGACAATGTGGCCAATCTACGGCACTTACGCGTGCTGCGGGTTCATTCCAATCGGCTTCTAACGTGCTCAACATTCAGCAAAACCACATCGCTAAAGGTAATTTCAGTAGCGCAGAAACTTTTTCTGATCAAATTTTATCATCAACCTGGACTTTTCTTTAGTCCCTTGGCTTTGATAAACCAGGGTTCCTTCTTATTTTATTTAATTCGAAGTTTGTTTAAGTTTTCGATGAATTAACTTTTCCGACAACTTATATTTCACCAATCAGTGATTGGAAAATAATATGTATTATCCACATATTCAGGTTGAATAATTTCGATTCTGTACAGGTATTGGATTTAGCTCACAACCAGTTGGATCGGGTAAACCTAGCTAGCTTGGTGCCACCGCAACTTCAATTTCTCGACATATCCTGCAACTCGAGGCTTCACGTGGACCCCAGACAATTCCAAGTGTACCGATCTCGGCGGCCAATATCGTTGGTTGATGTATCAGGGCAAAACAGACCGAGTCTACCCTCCCACCCTCATCAGCAGGAAATCGTTTCCGCGGAAAAGGGTTCCGAACAACCATGGAGACTAGGATTTTCAGAAACGGCAGGATCCAGGGAAAGGTGAACGGAATAGATGCTCGTTTTGATTTACTCCTTTTTTGTGACAGACGATCAGTGTCGTGTACTAGTATTATTAATGGTAAACTATTAACGGAGGAAATAAAAAGTAGGTACAATGGGAGGCAGTAGAATGTAAAGCAAAAGCGTTTTCTATATTGCGGCATGGGGAATCGTCAAATAATTGTAATAACAATACGTTGTTAGGCAGAATACGTTTACTCACAAGATACTCCATTCCCAAATTCTGCAGCCCGGTGAAACATCCCCAAAACCCACACTGATTTATCATTAATGCACAGATTGTACGCGTCGCAAGTTCGGATGCCGTCGTTCTGCAACGTGGAGGGTTTGTTCGGCATATTCGACGGAGGCTCGAACCAAGAAGCTCCCAGCGCTCTTCAAGAAATGATCCCACGCCTCTTATTGGAGGAAAGAACCGTCCGGGAGACGTCGAAGGAGTACTTAAAATACACGCTGCTCTCCGCTCACAGAGAGCTGAAGGAGAAGGGGCAGAAATATGGGATCGACGCGACCCTGGTGCACATAGTGAGGATTCAATCGCAGCAGGGATTCCCGAAGACAGCGACGAGATACTCGTTGAAAGTGGCAACCTCGGGGGACGCGAAAGCTGTCCTATGTAGAGCGGCTGGCCCCTGGACTTTGGCTCCCTCCAAGAAAGTCCCTGCGAGAAATCAATTGGGCAACGCAGCCATGTTTCCTTTGGTAGTGCCCGACCCGACGTTCGAGGAAGTAGAGTTGGAAGACGACGACGAATTCGTGATAATCGGCAATCGGAAATTGTGGGAAGTTCTGAGCGTCCAGGAAGCCGTTCGAGAGGCCAGGGCAGAGGCCAGCCCCGTTTTAGCAGCGAAGAGGTTGCAAGACCTAGCGCAAGCCTACGGGGCAGAGGACAATTTGAGCGTGATGGTTGTAAGGCTGACGGGGCCCAATCAGGGCGATTTGGATCAGCTGATGAGGGAGCTGAGACACGCGGTTGGCAAGAACAGAGGTCAAGCCGAAGCGACGTGCCCCTGTCCCTGCTGCGTGCCACCTGCAGCTCATAAACCACCTGGTCCTTGCTGCTGCCACGCGAACGAAGGCTACTACTTGAACGGTGTACTGAAAAGTATAGTGAACAGGTAAGGAAGTTCGTACGGCGTTACGGTCTACACGTTTTTGGTAGTGTATAGTACTAATTGTGGGAACACTAAATAGTAAATTTACTACTTTCGCGTCTGCTTTGTTCAAACGCGCGGCGGAGCGCGAGGGTATTAGATGAATGAAAATGAGAATTTCACAGAATGGTATCTTTAGCACCCAATAACAAGAAAAATGGCCACGGTGGCCACTTGCTCATTCTTACTCGGTTAAACCCTTTGTACGATATCGATACTATGACGCGTCATAAACTAAACCCTAAATAAAGTGTCGACACTTGGGCCCACATAGATATGCTGTTCACTGAACTATAAAAGAGCTTATCTTCGCAGGTATACATATACCGTAAATCGGAAGAATAAAATTCGTGTCTAATAATATTTCAGTAATATCCCAATGAAAAAGCTGCAAACATTAATTGATACTCAAACCGTAATAAACCAGCGGTTCCACCACCCTGAACGCCAAACGCGGTACACAGTGGTACAATTAAGGTTCTAGGTTCTGATTACTTAAATAGTGTAATTTGAATTGTCGCAGGTCAAACAAGTCTCACAATGGTTCTGGTAGATACTTTAAAAATCGCAGACCTGCGCAGGAAAACGAAAGTCCACCGTACAAGGATGACAGAAGTTCGCCGAGTGGCCAATCGGATCAAGCTAGCGACAGTACCTTTAAATCGAGACAGACTTCCGGCAGAGTCTGGTCTGGAAGTGCTGCCTCCAGAGCTACGAACAAGGCGCGTCAAAGCGTTTTCGTGAACGAGAATGGCACGAGAAAGGTATAACGAATATCATTTAATTTGTTATGCGGGATGTTAATTTGTTATGGTCTCGATAGTACAGAAATGAAACATAATCGTATTTGAAAAATAATTTTTCGTGGTTTAAATTAACACTAAACGTACCGGTACTTTACACATACCTATTCTTACCGTAAGGTCATTTGACCCCTAATGAAATAAACGTAGATTGTTAGAAAGAAATTCTTAATTTATTAAAGGAAATAATTCATTTTCTAACAGATTTTAAGTAAATCTTGAAAGGGGTCAGTTGATCCCGCTTGGTACGTTTAGTGTCAAAATATCGAGGTTCCTTGTGTCTAATAATATCGAAAGAAAAAATTCATCTAAGTAACACGCAAAGTATCTCGCAATATATTCTTGTCGGCACAAGATTTCCCTATCTCTGAGATTCGTTTGACTTATAAACAAATTATTGCACAAAACTGAAAGGTATCGTCCACTTTAACGACGCAAGAGGATACCGTGTCCGAAAGATCCGGGGCGCTAAGCGAAGAGCAGTTCCGTTGCTGGGAATACATGCTGGAACAGAACACACAGCTCCTGTTCGACAAGGAATTGGACACGCTAACGAGAACCCCTCTACGACGGGGTCAATCCAGATCCACACCTCAATTAGGGGGTAATTTACCCTTTCTCTCGAAAAGGTTCGGGAGCGCCAGATCCTTTAATCCTTCCCTTCCAAGACCGCCCATTGTACGATTTGGTAGCGGAAGAAGGTTGTTGAACGGCGGCCCAAACGCGGCTTACTTTGGCAGCTTGCAGAGGCTCATGCCATATAATCTTGAGTACGATTTCGCCGTTATTCAGGAAAGAAACGGATTGGACTCGTTGGAACAAGACGCAACGAGAATGCAACAGTACTGGGGAGTAGCTACCACCGAATTGTGATAGAGCTGTTGGGAGCGATGGATTTTCAATTGTTGTAGATACTTTCCTTTGTAAAGAGGAGACTAAGCAATTAGGGACCAGCGAACCGAGAAGGGTAATCGAGATTCGTTCACGTAGCTCTCCATTGTCAGCTCCAGCTGATAAAAATAAGAAAGAAGGAGGATGATATTTGTTTGAATGTTATGCAACTATTCCCGTTTTTCTTTGTTCTGTAAATATGTCTAAGCAGAAATGCAAACTGACAGGAATTTATCGAATGGTTACGATAAAGTGGTAAAGTGCTGCGAACGAATCGTAGTCTTGAATAGGCTCTTAATAAATCCAAACTTAGAAATGATGAATTATTGTATGCTGCATACCATAATCTAAAGTTATTAAAGGATTTAAATTGTTGCCTGCAGGATTTTTATCGCGGTTGTCAATATACTTCTTCGTGACGTTACACTAGATATGTGAACAAAAACAATAAAAACGCGGTGGTTAAAGCGAACGAAGAAATTATTAAGATAATATGTATATAATATGATGCATGTAGGTATCGTACTGCTTTTTCATAAGTGTTCACGATAGCACAATTTCGTTGCCAAATATATGTTTATAAACTGTACAGTAATCTTTTTATATTTATGTAATATAAAAAAAGAAGATGGTAGCGAGAAGTCAACTGCAAAGTTGATAGAATGAACATCTTCATCCTTTTCAACAAACGATGTAGTTAAATATAAGCTGTAAAATAATAGATCAAGTTAAGGATATAAATATATTAAAATGATACGTCAATAGAAATTAAACTATGTACACGGTATACACGAGGTGTATACATACAATATGTATCGTGCACTGTATTCTTATACGCAAGTGAAATGTACGTAAATGTGAGAAATATGAAGATAAGCCTATCTCAAAGCCAAACTACAAATTAAACATTTGTATACACGAGATACCCTATGCAAATAACAAACTAGAAGATCTCACCTCACATATGTCTAAGGAGCTCGTGATCGCGCATTACATAGTTCGATTGTGATAAATTAAGTGAGAATAGTTTCGAAAATTATTCTCGACTTGAACCTTCTGTCATTCACCGTTGATCGTATTCTTCGAAAAAGGATGAAATATATGTATAATAGCTAATCGAGAACTAAATTGTAGATCCGATTACAATTTGCAAAATTTATGCAGTTCCCTATAACGCTTACAATGAAAAATATTTGTATACCGATAAAAAATGTAGCGACTATTGTACCTGAAGCTACCAAATAAATGATGAAACAGCAAGAACAGAGAGCTTAGTATCGTATGTATATCAAAGTTATCTAATTAATACGAACTGTATAATACAAAAGTAATTGAAATGGATAATACCGTGATTCGTGGACAAGAAATATATTAATAGAGCACATAACCCTATATTATATTTTTGCCAACTTATTATAGGTAAATGAAAAATCTCGTACTCGAAGACTTCACTGTGTTATCTGTTTTCTCGTCATCTAATGTCTTAACGGCGGCCTTGATATGCTTTATCTTATTTGTCGGCCAACATTAAACCCAAACCCCCCATTTCTCTATCGCATTAAAGTCTCTTTACCAAATCGGTGGGGCCGATTAAAGAAGATACATTTACGGATAAAGGAGCTTTCTTTTCTTCTTTCTCGTTTGCATAGACAATGGACGGTATTACGTATATTGTATGTACGTATATCTCGTTTGGACCTCGAGATACCCGGAGCAACCGCGATTTATCTGTACCAAAATAGATAGTAGAAATTAAATAGGAAGTCTGGATAAAAGGTTCATCGAATCTTTATCCTTGATATTAGCTTTCACTCTTCTTCGTATTGTTTGATTCGAACATTTTTGCTAAATGTTATGACTGGTCAGTTGTATTTCGATATTATTAGTTTTGTGCACAACAAGTATCCGCCTTTTTGGGGAATAAATAATTAAACATACTTTTCAATTGTCTGTTGCACGTTATTAGTAGGATAAAATTCGTTTCCCATTAAGTATTCGATTGTTGTGTAATGATACTGGGGTAGATAGCATGCTCGAAGTCATTAACATTTGGATGAATAGAATATTCAACATTGCTATTTGGCTTGGGGAATAATACGAGTAAATAAGAAATATTATAAAATCTTATGTAATTATAATACAACAATGACAATTTTTAACGAATGTTACGAACAAAAGTATTTTTAGCAGCAAAAGTGAAAAAAAGCGGTCCGCTTCTTGACCACTTAAAAATTAATGTTCTTAAAATCAATTGTTGCTCCCCTGCTTAATTGTTCTTTCGTAATTTGAGTTATCACAATCAACGCATTAAAATACCATAACCGCCAGAATGAACTTCTAGAGCTGAAGCATTCTTTTTGACATAGTCACAATAAGATATGAAAAACACAAATTAGCAAACAGTATTTATCTGCCTAACAAAATGTCTTGCGACCATATGATTTCGAACGACATGACTTAATTCAATCGACCATTTACACGTGTGCACACATACATGCATGTACTTACAGGTATACGACGTTTACTATTTACTGTACCATTAAATACCCATTAGATCAGAAATGCTTGCAGGCGCAAAATAGTTATTATATTCCTTTATAAAATCCCGCTTATTTCGATACACGATGGAACTAAGGATACTGCTATTAAGTAGAAAACAAAACACTTGTGGATATCTGGTTTCAACGATAAGTAGTTAAATAGACAACAAAATCTTGCCAGTACGTGAGTACTACAGTACGTGAGTACGTGAGTACTTACTTGAGTACTACATATAACTAAATATCAAATCTATGCGTACAATTTAGATAAATTAGAATAGCCATTCTACTTTATGTTTAATTTTTAAACTAATCTATCAACGCTATTGATCAAAAAATTAAATAATTTCACGTTTCTGTAACGTATAAATGCAATAACATTTCCGGCATAAGCACGTCTGAACCTGTGGAATAATACAAATATTCCTTATCCGCTGGTGCAACCGTATTAAAAGGGGAACATATTATTCAAATTAGGCTTAATCTAATTGATAAACTAGTAATACAATTATTATTATTAATTACCAACGCGTCGCATACACAAGTAAGGAGGTGCGTTCATTTGGATGGAGTTCGAATTGCACAAATGTGTGAGTGCATTGAGGAGTCACATGCGTGGGGATACAAGTGGGAAAGAAAAGTGGGGGTTTGTAGGGTTTGCATAAGCCGATTGAAACCCGACGCCAACAGTCAGTAATATTTCGACAGCGGTGAAGTTTAGTGCGCTGCTTTTTGGAGGCTCGTCTCACTCGCCTACACCGTCACTCCGTTTCGTCGATGACCTGCAGAGTTGTGCTCGTAACATCTGCAGAAGCTGTTCCGACGCGATGTCTGCACTTATTGCATTTTCGTTGGTAAAGCACCGTGTGCCCACGTTTTGCGGTTAATTCACGTGCTATGATACCAACCAGAAGAAGAGTTTAAACGGACCAACTGTAGTTAGAATTGTGAGTAACACGATGGATTAATACTCTATTATTCTTTAACGTCATTGCCACCATTTCCCTCGGTAGTTAGTTTGCCATTGGCGACAGTGTTGTTGCATCAATCTGTTTTCAAGATGTGTTCCAAAATGCAGCTGCCCCGCACATTTCCTTTGTACCTTAATATGCATTCACTTTTAATACATATAACATACTAGCGCAATAACAATTGTTCTATATTGAGCGCAAATTGCTACCATATTTGAAGTACACTTTCGTGACCGTGAAAGGGAAAGCGAGCACGCGAGGTGGATGCGCGACATCCATGCATTGTCGAGTACATATGTATAATGATAGATTGTAGGAATGAAATATTTTCTTTGGTAACGGAGTCTGAAGTTTACAGTCATCCTGGGGACTATAGTTTCCGTCTTTATTCGCACGAAGCCTTTTAAACTTGAATCGAAAGTCCACGGTCGGTTAGACTCGTAGCTGCGAGACGTTACGTCGACTTATCGTGGCATAGAGTCACGATTACGCGCCCAACGTACACAGCATTGATCCCCGTTAGTCACGAGCTTTTCCTTTATAGTATGTATCGTAATTAAGCAGCCACAATGGAAATATCTTATCTCTGGTATTATTTGCATACATACGGGGAGACGTGCGTGAAATATTATTCGATGTCTTATTTGTGCCCAAATTTCTTCATATCGTCCTGCCGCTTATCTTGTAATCCAGATCGAGAGTTCTCCGCACACCTTTCGGCAGACCTGTCTGTCAAACCGATCCAAACATAACAAGTGGGGCGAATATCGTCGCAAATGCGTTCTATATACCTTATGTTGCTTTGACTCGCAAGGGGAAGGCACGATTGTTGGGAATCGGTCTTGGAAAAGTGCCATATGGAAGTTGTAGACACTTTCAGTTTTTTTTAAGTTTTTTACATCTTCTTAAGAGATATACAACACATATATTATCAAGGTTCTGTGGGCAGAGCATCAGTGTTTAACGCCACTGGGACGCGCTCGAATCCAATGCGTAATACTTTTTTTTGAAAATGTACTTTTTATATATTACATACTGTGTACCTGTGTACTGTATGTTACATATTACCGTACATATATCTTATGGTTGAAATTAAATTTTAACGTGACATATTATTAACATATTATTCTAATCATCTCTTTCACGGGTGTTTTTATATTTTTGTACTTTGAAAATATTTTCTGTGTGAATTCTTCATACCGAAAGTTTCCACGTCTGTGATCGTTAAGTAGGCAAAATAGGATAGGCAAAAATGTAAAAACTTCGGTGAAAAAGATGATTGGAATAATATGTTACGTCAAAAATTAGTGATGGATGGACAAGAAGTAGTGTACCTAAAGAAACTTGTTAAATACGTGTATTATACAGAGTGGTCAGTAACTGGCGGTAGAACCGGAAAGAAGGTAACTCCACTTCAGAAAATAAATCGAAAATGTAGAATAACATTTTTTCGTACAGGGCTTAGTTTTTGAGAAAATCGACTTTGAATTATTGTTTTATTATTTGTTCATAGAGCACAATTGTATATTCGTCAGGGTGGGCTATATTTTCAACAATCTCTATCATAATCAAATTTATTATTATTTATTATTAAGCTAGTATTCTGTTTTATCGTGTATTCTTAATTACCAAGTGCCACAAATACAAATCTAAACCGAGACAGTAAGCTACAGCGGAATATATTAGGTGTCGAGGCACATTCAAGTGCACGTGTACCGGAGTATTTTCGAAAACAAAGCCTTATATGGAAAAATGTAATTCTACATTTTCAATTTATTTGTAGAATTACCCCCCTTTCGATTGTACCACCAGGTACTGGCTATCCTGTTTATATCTTAAGAAGATGTATACAACATTTTCAATAAAAATATCTCGCCAACGAAGGCCTATTCTGAAAAAAGCCAAAATGGTTTTGAAATTCTGCTTGTGTATATATACATATACTACAACTTCCATATGGTGTCGTTCCAAAAGCGATTTCGACAACCGTGCCTTTCCCTCGTTAGCCTTGTGATTGAACAATGTCAGGAACGACGTTCTATTTTGTCGAACGATCATCGGAAATGAAACAATTTTTCAAATAATGGCGCCGCCTCGTCGTGCGCTTCCTGGACAACAATTTTGTTCATTTGTATATCTTAGCTTCGCATCGATTGTGCCCTAACAATGAATTTCGCAACGATCAGCCGTGAACTTTTGCGAACAAATTATTAAATTTCTATTGCGAACTTTAATCCGTATGTGTTCTCTTTTTGCGGATAGCGTGAAACGTCATCGCGTCGCGTTGACGCTCGATAAAGCGACAGCTGATTTTAACAAACAACTCTTCCTACTTTTATTTACGTCACCACACTATTGCTAGGCATAATTTCGCAATGTCTACCATACCAGTTAACGCATTAACGCCCAGTGACATAAAAATATGGTTTGTTGACTACTCGTGAAATGCCGGAGTCATATATACATATGCTAAAGAGGATATTTTGTTATCGACTAGATTAATACTGCGTGCTTTTATCATATTCAAAGCAGAAGATAACAGTAAATTTCAACCTCATTCTTTTTTTGTGGAAGTGTCCTCCAACTTATTGCCGGCAAAGTACATATGCGAGACTAAAAGTAGCATTGGAGTTTCGTATCAGTACAACGTTGGCTTTCCTTGCACACAGTCGTTACTTATTGCTTTTGATTATACCTCATATTAGTTTTATTTTTTCTACCCTTGTTTAATCAATATGGATTCAGACGAGGAAATAATTGCAGACGATTTGTCAGACATTTCTAGTGAAGATGAGTTTAATATTAGTGATAGCCAAGACTGTAATATTTCAAGGAATGAATCAATTATTGGAAACAAATATAAGAAAAAGTAAACGTATGCGTTTTCAAAGTTGTAACCATTTTTGTGTAGCGATGCAACATTTTCGAAAAATGTGCCGGTTACACGCAAACAGATTGTTCATTGTATTTGAAAAGCCGAGAGTAAAGTACAATCGTGGTCTGTGCGTGTGTCTTGTTGACCCCATTTTAGTGTTTTAAAATATCTTTGCGTTTTACGAAACGTTGTATTTCTTGAATTCGTTAAAAAAACAAAGTACCATTCGTTGAAAGTAATTATCTTTGTAGAAATTTCAAAATTGTTATGCAACTAAGTAAATGGGGCAGTTTTATCGAACTTAGAAATTAAAATTGCTGCTGATAACTCAAGATTAAGAAGTGGAAAATATTGTTGTGCAACGACTAGTGCAATATCGTTCGATTTTCTGTAGAAGTAGAAAATATTTGAAAGAAAATCTACAAGTAAGCGAATGGGTAGGAAGAAGATTTCTTTCCCGTTTTTCAGCTCCTAAATATTGGACTAATACCATTCCATACCTTTCCAAGATAAATGAATTTACGACGATTTTCCATAATTTATCTGCTAGCTGTTAGAATTACGTATATCGCGCTGAGAGAGTGTGCAATTTCATCACGTGCAGATATTGCACAAGAATTGCTACAACGTGCCACGCCATATGGGAAAGCTTTCAAGTCAATTCAGCAGCGTTACGCCCGTTTAAAAAATAAACAAGAATAGCGTTTTCCTATTCTCGCAAAATGTGAACACAGTGGTGCAAACGAATTTAGGTGATCGCTCTAGGAATACATAATGTGAACGGTCTATAAATTCCGATATCACAGCTAATTGAATATGAGGGGCAGATACAATTTATGGCGTAATTTATCGATTTACGAACAGCTGTTTGTCCCAACGTGAATCAGAATACAACCCTTTTAGATCTGTCACAACACCTTGAAAAATTATTGCAACGGTTATGCGTTACGAAATAGGCTAGAAATACGAAAGGAGATATTATTAGCGTTTGTTTGAAGAATACATGTAATGTTTATGTTGAAGACAAAACAGAACGAGCTTTCCACGTGTATATACTCATACATTACGTGCAACAATGGCGAAGTAATGCAAAAATGAACATATGCGCAAATAGGAGTACAATATATCTATGTTACTAGCAATAGAACAATGGAAACAGTAGTCGCGTGCCATAGTTTTGTTCCTTCCAAGCATTCTTTTTTACAGCTCCGATAAGAATGCATCACTATGTATATCTACGATGTGATCAGATCGATAAACAGCGCGTAATATGACTTTCGCGCAGGTATCGTTATGTGGTCAACATCGGAGTAGCCGATTCTTTCTCCGTGCCCATTATCGCTTTTAGGAAAAAGCTTTCGTTATCTCAGTACTCTTTCGTCAAATACATCAAACTGTTTTTCACAAGCTGCTGGGCATGCGAAATTATTAACTCGCATGCACTTGATAATGCACGTTTTAGAGATAGAATTTACTGCAACATAATATGTCGAATGAAAACAAGTGAAGCAATAGATCTGTTTTATTTTTTGTAAAAATTCGAGTATAACATGTCGCCATACTTTCACAACCTAATTTTAGGGATACGAGAAGAACTATTAGAACGATTCAATTTAAAGCAGAAATGAAGCCAGTCTTCCAAGTTGCTAAATAAGAATAATTGTATATGTATATATATTTTGTAGTAAGTACTATATAACCCTACCCCATCATAGCGGATCGAAATTTTAAGGGGAGGGGTGGATGGGGTTTATGAAATTTTAGCTGTGGGTATATTTATGAATAAAAAATTGTTAGTACAACATTGAATTTTGCTTATAACGCAACCCTCGTCGCCGGTAGCAGCGCCATGTGATTGTCGAGTAGCCAAAGACGTAATAGCGATATTGGCCTCAGTGCTTATAGGGTGTCCCATGTAAAATCTAACATCTATGAAATTTCACACACAACTATTCGCAAGTAATTCATGGCCCAGGTCTAACTCAATGCTAGCCGAATACGGATCAAACTAGCTAGCAAACTTGAATGACTTATTGAGGACTTGCTTACACTTACCTCCACCTTTACGAGCATTATCGTGACATAATGAAGCCACAGATGAAGACGAAAATAATAAATTACCTTTAAGTTCTCCAATTGATCAATTAAAGTTTTATCGCAATAAATCAGGCCTGTCAAACGGCGAATGGTTTTCTCGACTGAAGAGCAAAAAAGCGATTATCAACGAAGCTACGTGACAAAAGAACAAAGGCCACCTGAGGTAGGACTTATCCGAATCTCAACATCATTCGCATTTGTCCTTCGCGCGTGAACGGTGAAGACCGCTCATTTATTGCTACCCGTTATACTGTTCGACTGTGACGACGTCGACGGCCACAGTGATAACGGGTGCATTAGTAACGTCTGTATAGGCAGAATTATATGCATTGCACCAAAAGAAACTAATAAATACCAGTAGCGAAAATTTTATGCTCCTGAACACTTCAATTTGTTATGATGGTTGGGTCACGTCGTACTACAGCCTTTTTTCAATTGGATTGCCGGAAAAAACGTTGCCCTGCAATTGCATAATCAGAAAATACTTATTACGAACCAATGATTATTTAACATTTTTTGATATACGTGTGTTGCTTACTTTCTCTATCGTATTGTTTGAAAATGGCTTTGTAAATTGTGTGCAAATTTTCTCTGAATGGCTGTGTAATATCGTTGCATTGTAATACGAAAGAATCACGCGTAAGCAGAAACATGATCAATTCTCTCTTCATTTCTACAAAGCATGGCTACGCGTGATTTACACAATCTTACTTGTGCATACCTTAACAATTTATATTGACCAAATGATCCATTTGTGACACATGGTTACATTCAGACTTTTCATCCTTGTAAAAAAGATCCAATTAAATTCATCCAATAAAAAAATGATTGACCTTCAATTTCATGGCCAAGAACAATTTTGCACCAACTTTTATTTACACAACTCCACCGATCCAGTGGTGTAGAATCAAGCTGCAATGCTCTTTACACCCTTGACAGACTATACAAAGTGATTCGCAAGAAATCGATTAAACATTAGAAGTACATAGTACTTTGTGCAATTTCTACGATAAGAAGTATGTAGTTTTTTTCTCGTTCAGTCACTTCTGTTTGACGTTGTTAACCTAGATTAAGTAAATTAGAAAATTATACAAAAATGTAGGGGGATGATATTATTTCTTTCAAGCCATTTCAACTTAAAGATCTTTTGCTTCGTATTAACTGCAATACTCATTAAACACTATTACCACCACTCGTAAGCATATTATGCCATTTTACCTATCATTGTTTGACATTATATGTATACGTATAAACATATTCATCAATCTGTTTCTCAGTACGGTAGTAGAGTTTCAAGTTCCAAGAGCTTCCAAAGTACAGACCGAAACAATCGAAGTAACGGATAATATCTGCAAATATATACATATTTAACAGTTTATGACGATATCGTTATTTGCAAAAGAAATCTCGCATTAATACAGTGCCAAATGATCGCAGTATTAACAAAATTATTGTTAACATTTTGACTAAAATGTAGGGAAAATTGAAGACACTGTAACAGCGGTTGAGGAGCACTGAACAAAGAATTGAACTATGTCCAAGTAAGACATGTTATACATACCTAACACCTATACAGTCGTCTAAAAGTATTTAATAGAGTTTATTTTTAAAAGTAACCTTACAGCCAAATACGTAGTTTTCTGAACAAGCAGCCCATGTCATTACTTTTATAGAAACGTAGGGAGCAACGAGGGCAAAAAGATTTAACTATATACATATTTGCGGAAAATGCAGTGTTATGAATCAGTTTTTTTCAAATTCTTAATAACAGTAAAATGATCACAGTTGTTATGGATTAATCTCTTGGTACCGTTAAAATATCTGAATTCTTTAAACAAAAATTAAAATTGTAATTTTAGAATTCCACGGACACTTATAAGTATTTTCTAAAATGGCAGTCATTCTGAAGGTATCAAGTATTTTTGCTCACAATCAGTGCAATAGCACTGAAAACGTTCTAAATTATTTCAGTCATGCCCGACCTTGTACGACCTTGATCCTTGATTATCTACTACGTCCTATGTCATTGAACTCTTCTCAACATATTTTTTCGCGCAAACGCCCCTGAACCTTTGTTTTACAAAACAAAATAAAATCTTTTAAAGAAAGGCCAAAAGCCATAAGGTTAATAATAGCTTTAGAATTATCTGTCTGATCGTGATTATTTTTAATACCAGTGTGCTTCTTTGTATCGTGGAAGGTCAAAGTATTCTTCGAAATCAGCAATGCGGTACAATATTTTAGAGGAATTTCTCCACGAAATGGAAATAAAGCATTGTGAAAGATGTCTGCACAATTCTGCAATATCGAATTCACATTCCTTAGCGTGAGACATGCCTTATATTTTCTGTTAAATATTGATATGTTGTGCACGTGAGTAAAATTTACATTACTCGAAGCTGCTTTATTCACGGGAAAATACCTATAATACATACCTATTGAAACTAAAAGAGTTTCAGCATACCAGCTATAAAAGAACTATTATCTCAGTTCATATTGCAATTAATTGTAAGACAATTTAATCTGCTAGTAAAAAGTGAATAGAACATTGCGATTCTAGGTAAAATTAACTTATCCTAGAACTACAATTCCTTGTTCCGAACAGAATAATTGGAATAGAAATATGTAAAAGTCTCAGCAAGAATCTCGTTTTTTCATTGCAATTATTTTTTGCAATCTTGAACACCTTTCACGTTTCAATGTCCAAGAAACATACCACTTTGCAAAAATCAGTTGCATTAATGCAAGTACTACTTAACCGAGACATGATGTTATAAAAAAATGGGACACTGAGTTATCCATAAATTGCATAGCCTTTCTTCCATTTCTGTTTCAAAATATTTATTATATTGTTAAAAAATGTAGTCCCAAAAATACGCACATTCGTGAAAAAAAGGAAAAAGAAATCGGCTGAACATAAGGGTAATGGAAAATTCATTAATTGAACGTTTTGCACCGAATTGTCTGTACCAGATGCCAATTACAAAGTGGCAAATAGGAGTGCCATTGATACTTCATATCCCAGGAATTATAAGTGCAATTAATCGATTGTTTTTATTGTCTATTGTTAATAAAATATGGGATGTCGCAATGCTAACGCACTATCCAGCATTGAGCAGAGTTTTCGCTTTTAATGCGTCACAACTCTTCATAGTTCCCCTCCGTGATCGATCGAACATTTTTTTAACGAGTGCTTTCCTGCTACCAACTATTAGCCTTCTTCCGATGAAATATCTTAAAATTATTTTTGCATTCATACCTGGCCCTAGAAAAACTGAAAAGAAAATATGATTTGAAAAGCTATGATTTCACATTAAGTTAATGGTGCAGTAGCTTCTAGCTACTTCTGAAATCAATATTTTAACTCATTGTGAGCTTTGGACAGATACATACATATATCGAGTTGCAGGTAATGAAAGTTCTTAAATCGCATTTTATTGCCGCTGTTCCTAGAAATTCGCCATTAACAATTGCAAAATGTTACAATTATTGATAAAACTGTAACGACCTAATAGGTAGTAGCCGAAAATTGTAGACCAATCTGCATATTGCGCACTATATCTGGTAATTAGGAAAACATTTGGTTTACAGTATTTGTTAGTAATACATACTCTTAATTTAAAAGTACATCAAAAGATAATTTTATACGAGTAACTCTTAAATGTTAAGTCATAAAATCGTTATCAAATAAGGGCCTGAGTAAAGAGCAGATTTAAATAATGCAATGATTGCCGCTACTTGTAACAAGATTTATAAATAAATATACATGCAATTGGATTTAATCGAGTAACTGATAATTGAATACTAGAACACTAAAATTGATATTTTACTATTTGCAGAATATTATGCAAAAAGGTACACGCATGCACAGTTATTTTCTTTGAGTGGTGTATCTGTGTTTATTGTGTCGCTGCTGTATGACGGGCAGGAAGTGTTACTACTCAAACTTCTCTGGGTAGACAATGAAAACTCACTTAATTAGTGAATAAGTACAGTCACTATCTTTGCACTGCTTTGCACAGATTTATTCACAAACTAACAAGAACGATATCTTTCGAACGCCAATAGTCTCATTGTCAGTGAATTTGAATTGGTGGCTTTACTGAGCCATCGCTGTCGTCACTTCCGCGTTCACGACGTTGCCAGATCGTTCGTCGTTTCGTTTACAAAGGGAATACTGCATACATTCGGTGTAGTGTTGTTCCAGTGCGTCGTTTCGTGTCTGTTAAAGAGAAGTTGTGCTGTTCGTAAAGAGACGAATTATGAGAAATTCGCAGAATAATATGGAGCGACTGCTTAGGGCATTCGTGAAATAACACGCACTCTCGTGCAAGGTGAATACCAGGCTGTCAGTGAAGTTTTGCAAGTAAAACCCATCGTACTTTTTCGACACAACAGGTAAATTAGCATTTTCAGGACTAATGCTTAACCAGCGTGTAAAATTAATCCGTGTTACCGTCCGAAAGACTTCTCTTATTCATCAAATTCTTCCTCCATTTTTGCCCGATACCCGAAATATTGCGTAAAAGCAGCCTTCAGTGTTTTGTAATACGTATGCCTTCACGTATTTCATTTTCCCGATGACATTACACAATATGTCTGGTTGTTATTCAATAGACAACAGAAAGCACAACAATGGGTCGTATACTTTGTTCATTGTACGGAATTGTGCTTGCTACTCTGCTCGCAACATGAAATAGAAATTTCTGTATACCTGTACCAACGCTAGTATGCTGTTGTCAGGTGACTTTCCCGATTCAGTGTTGAAATCATTATGGAAAAATCGGGTATTTATGTCCTTATCCACTGCAAAAACCACTTTTCCAATTATGTTGCTTACTTCCTTACCCAGTTTTTATGCCAACATGTCACATTTATACACCACTATGCTATTTTACTAGCGCAAAAGGTGAATTAACATATCGATGATGTTGCAACAATCGGATTCCATTTTTCTGACCAACATTAGAATAATCAATTTTCATATTTGTTAAGTACTATGTTAGCTTATTCGTTTGAAAAGTTATGCATCTCAACAGTTGAAAATTTCAATTTATTTCAAATGGCATATTATTTTCTACTATGAATTCCATAGGTATTAAATAATGTAATGCATCCAGTACAAATTTTAATTCTACCTGAAAGTTTTCCACTAAATACATAAATTATGAATAGGTAAATGACAAAAAGGTTAAACATTTAATTCTTTGCACTCGGATGTCTCCTCTGAGGGGATATCGTAAGTCTAGCATATCACTCGGATGTCCCCTCTCAGGGGACATCAGAATTTATTAATGATTACGGACGATAAACTTATTCCACCGCAACTTTTTGAGAAATGCATGCCTGAAGCTTTCTATTGAAATGGAACAAACAAGTAAATCAAAATATGGTACAATTACCAAGATATGTGAAAAAAGTATCAGCCGGTTTAACGTTGGAACAGAACGTGAGAAACGCATTCTCAATGCAGTCCGAGCGCTTCTCCACCCACTTGAAAAAAACAATAAGGATGATTCGTAGAAACAGATTGGTATGCAAGTATGCCTCGCACTGTATGATAAAATTTGAGAATATAAACAAGCAAGCCTAAAACTGGAGGAAAAGGTTTTTCGTGGCTGAACTCAGTTCATATTGATTAAGCATTACATATAGATCCCTGCACTAATAAGGCAGAAAGCCAGAAAAGTTATATTTTTTTGTAATTATCGTTTTGTGATTTTGTAATATACAATTAGAGATTTCTAATCCATTTATTTATCCATTTTTTGGATTAGAACAATGGCAAAGTGACAAAACACGAGTGAGTCTCATGATATAAGCAGTAGTCATGACGAGTTTGAGATAGACGTTTAAACAGACATGTTAGACAAAATAAATATTAATTCAGAAGAAAACAATAGTAGTGATAGTGATGACAATGGTATAGAAGAAACCACATTCATATAAATCAAAAATCATTAGAATACATTACGTGGTCCCAAACTTATATTATATGTATAATTTGGCACGAGTCCTAGATTCACGTTTTTGGAAAGAGGTTCCGCCGAGTTGCTGGTAGCTAATCCCCGGGATGGCTCTGAGTGCAAAGGGTTAAAGAATGATAATCGGTTAATAATTGTATGTGGTATATTTACCATTTTAAATATTTGCAACCCTTGAAACATTTACAGACTTGGAAAATTTCCATAATTATTGTATAAGAATATATCTTACCTAATACATTATTAAATAGATACAAGTAAACAGTTATAGAGGCATAGTTATGGCAACATCTGAAAAAAGATTCCTGTCAAAATTCATCCCTGTAAAGATGTTTATCCATTCAACGCTTATCCTAATACATTTGAACGCTTTTATATAAACTTCCTAGCATACCTTACAATAAGTCCCTTATTACAGAAAATTAGCTGATGTGAATTGAATACACCTTGAAATACAGAAAATTGAAAGAGAAAAACAGTGAGAAAAAGAAAACGTAGTAATATGCAGCGGATGTGGTTTATAGAGAACAAAGAGGAGGGGGAATTCAAGCAGCAAGCAGAACAACGTCAGACTAACTTCATCGAGGTGACGACTGAACATACACCAGACATGAGGGGATCAAAAAGGGATTGGATTTTTAGGGTCGAGGTAATTAACATTATATGTATATCATTTCCTTATTTAGCAGTCACTGTACATAACCCACTTGTAAACTAATTTCTAATGATTTCCATTTTCTCACAAACTTCTTACCTATGCAGGTACAAAAATTGGAGAAAAGTGAAGTTTTATACGTGGTGGGTAATTTGCCTGAACTCGGTGCTTGGAATCACAACCAGGCGATTCAGTTAACTCAAGAGCATCGCAGTCGGGAATCTCCTTTGCCTCTGGATAATAACAGTAGTGGAGAATTTTATAGTGACAATGGACATGACAATGCTGGGGACAATTTGTTTGGTGATGTGGAAGATGTGTAAGTAACAATTCAACAGTCATAAACGTTTACTGCATACCAACATTTACATATCCATGAAACTTCAATTCAATTAATGTTCGATTTTATACAATTTTGTATATGTATATTGAAGTTTAAACATTTTTAGAGGTGGACAAGTATTTTCACAAAAGGTCGGACTTCCCATTGATGCTGATGTAGAGTTTCGTTACTTCGTTGCTGTCATTTGCCAATCTAATGGTACTAAGAATTCGGCTAAGACTCTCATTATTCGTAGATGGGAGACTCATATGACACCACGCCTTATTAAGAAAAACAGTATGTAGAGAATGACAGTATCGTTAAACCCAGAGTTGTTGTAGAACCTTGATGCTTAGAGAAACGATTTTGTTACAGCACCTAGCAATTTTATTAACGGAACATTGCCAGATCCAGACAAATTCGGGTATTACAACAGTTATTGCAAAATTGAACGAGGGTGGCTGACCGACGAAACTGTGATACAATTTAAACTTTTTAATAATCCAGTTAAATTGTGGAAGAATCGATTACAAAATAGAAAAGTTCATATTAAGGTAAGCTTTCTCTAATTATATCATTCGTACATTGATTCGAAATTATTCGTAATTAAATATTATATATTCGTTTCAGATGACACCTGTAAATCTAGTTAGGCACAATTCCTTAGAATTGCAGCAATTTGGAGGCGATTGTGTAGACGATAGTCTTTCTATGGATACTCAAGATATTGTTGATCAACCTGCCTTTAGTATTACAGAAATTTCGGTACTTTTCATTCAATTAACATTTTCCTCATTGATAATTAATGCACTCATCATTTGTAATCCTTCCGCTTGTAGGTAATGAAAGATGAAGAGGCTCATTTCAAGATACAAGAGCAATTTGGCCGAGCTTACAATGAAGACGAATTTATTATCTTCAATGTCGCGGTTCGATATCCAGAAACTATAGTAAGTTATCATGTAAAGAGTCTCGTCAGGAAGTCATAGTAAATACGCAACTCGATGAATAACCAGTGGTTGGTATTTATTGCTTGCATTACTTGTAATTTGTATAACCTTGCATTATGTACATAGGATTTATTCCAAATCACCATTTCCGTCTTTTTTATGGACAGTTCTACAAATGGAAACATCTTCAGGCATTATCTTCAGTAATGTATCGAAATTGACGATCGAAAAGAGTGATTGTTTCGGTTTGTCAACATGGCACCGATGGCAAAAGTACATCTTGATTTTTTCTATAAATGGCAGATTAATAAATAAACGAAACGAATGAAATATTGTTAGGCATGGTAGAGCAATAAATTACGAACTAGTGGTAATTCTTAAAGAAATTAGACACGATAAAGATACGCATTGACCATACCATGTGAGTTTTCAGTAGACCACGAGTAGGCCGGCCACGTCTTCTCTCGCGACTTGTTCAAATTACTTGGTAAAAGATAATTAAACTTGTTCAGCAGCTATTGCCCTCCTTGGAAACCAGAAGCGATGTCACGCGCACTGGCCTGGGATGAAGACAACCGTCAGCTTTGTACAAAGCAAGACCTCTGGTGCGAATGATGATGCTAACATGCAATCTGATGTATCGATGCTAAGCATCGTCTACCACTTTACATCTGTGTCACATGACATCACACAGAGATATGATGGTTTTGATTGTCGTTTACCCTGCCGCACCTATCCCCAGGCTAGTCTCTCGTAAATTCGTACATTTCTTCTTACTTTTTTTTTCTTTTCTTTTTTCTTCTGTACTTGTCATTATTTCTGACCGAAGAGATTTGGCCCGGTAATACTTATCACGCGGACCACGCGATCAATTGCAATCTGTGTTCGGTTTACGCGAGTCGCAGCCATCCTAGGCAACCCTAAGAATTTCGAGATATCAACGCTGTCACACCTCATATCCATCTGTGTGCGTCGAAAATGGTGAGGCTCCCATCACTCCTATATCCTTTTAGTGTACGACTAATATTTTCTAGCTCTGACCAACTCTACTGTACCGTACGTGACACCGCTGCGCGGCCAATGCCAGACTAAGCTGTCAGAATCTTCTGAATCTGAATTATAAATATTGCAGACTCGATATCGAAATTTAATAACGAATGATCGGCAGGTGTTGCGGAATACGCGTCACCAGGCAGAGTACAGCATTTGGCAATTATTGGTCTGGTTCATTGCTAGATTATGTAGGAAGTAAATTATCGTCCTCTGTTTCTCACCGTTCACTAGTAATTTGTTGCTCTTGTCTACAACGTATTCGAAACTGCCAACAAATTGAATAAGAGAGTTCCTAGAGAAGCGAAAGATGTACAAATGTCTCGGATAATGTAGTTTAATTCCTACGCTTTTTAGTGATCAAGGATCGTTAATAATGCGCCATATTACCTAGAATCTTTAATTGTCTTCTTTCTTAATTTAGAAAAAATCAGAAAAAAACGTTCCTCAAAAGAAATGTCCTTGATCATTGGACTTAATTGTAATGTTGAAGCAAATTCTATAAGGGATGAGCAAAAATGATACAAACATTTGGTGTTGTTATAAATGCTAGTATTTTTCCGTATATATTAAGTAAACCGTTTTTTCAGGCGTATTTAGTGGACTACTACGTCTACAGCTCCAGATGTTTTCCAGGAGAACCACCAAGTCATATCGGTTTTAGCTACATCTTGCCTAGCACATTACAATCTAGCGTTGGACTTCTAACAGTACCAATTACTAGTACAAAACATAGACCAATTGGTACGATATTATTATACCTCTTATTCAACTTTCATCGTATATTGTTGGAGATTACTAATAATTTGATTGCTTCATCAGGCCAACTTACAGTGGAGTATGTTGTGATCAAATCGATTCCGGATTATCCGTGGGATATGAGTATTTCGTACGCGAAACATTGGGAGCAACGGTGGTCTGGCCTAGATGTTGGTCATAGAGGGCTGGGTACATCTTTTAAAACCAAGAAGTATGTTCGTCATTCTTGCAATCTGTTCCAAGGCCTCGATTTCAATATAAGTATATAAATCATGTGTCTTTCCACGCCCACAGCTGTGCTAACGTGCGTGAAAATACAGTAGCTTCCTTGAAGACTGCATCGTATCATGGAGCAGATATGGTCGAATTTGACGTCCAATTATCTAAAGACCATATTCCTGTTATTTACCACGATTTCTATGTGTCCATTTCGTTGAAACGCAAGAAACAAATAGAAGCAATGGACATGCTGGAAATACCTGTCAAAGATCTTACATTAGAGCAACTACACTTATTAAAGGTAATTTCTATTTATCTACATAGTGCGCCTTGAAGAAGCACATAGTTAAATTCAGAATACCAGATAATTGAAATTATTTCCATTAATTTCATATACATAATTTCACATTTATAGTTATTTATAGTTATTTCAGATTTCAGCGGACTCTTTGATTCGTTTTTAATAGTGGCCACAGAATTAACAAGTAAATATGTCATCGAACTAATGTTGGACTCTTAAAAAAGATTACCCAATATTATTTTAACTGTATGATCTTTCACTAGGTGAATTGGCAAGGCATTTATCATTTCTCACTTCCCATTAGCCAGTAGAATGCGGCTTCTTGATAATACTACGCGTAACACATCTCGCTTTTTATGTCCTTTTTTTTGTATTGGAGGAGTTCGATCACCTCAGGGGTCGTATCGTACGTAGATGCCTAGACATTGCATCATGAACTCATAGGTGTAATTACCTATTCGTATTTCTCTCTTTTTAATATTCTACAGGATTTTTATTACCCTGCGGACTCGTTGAGTAAGGTGCTGTATTTGATTGATAAAGCTGAACCGGGGGTTAACCAATTGGTGAGCTTCCATATCGCTTGCGCCGCCTAACTTGTCGCCAAAATGTGTAACCAGTTAATCACTTAAACGATACGATGCATGCTTGTTTAAAAAACTTAACTCTTAAAATCGCATCACAGTGTCGTACATTATGCTTCAAGTAAAAGCTCCAAGCTAGTATCTTGATAGTGTTGAAAGTAATTTGTGAGAAAGGTGTCTGTCCCCCAGTGTAATATCATCGAACGACAGTTCGCAAAAATGCGTGCAAAGTCTGAAAGATCATTATTAATAACACGTATATCATTTTTAATTCACGTATTTGCCGCCACCGTGCGTGAACTACGCAAGTCCTCGTCCAATAGAAGGTGTAAAAACATACACATTAATCACAGCGTGTGCATAGTATCATGAAGGGCATGATATTACGTTTAATATATTCACATTCCAACTTCGAAGCGATTGCTTCTGTACTTGATTTCCAAAAATCACTTACGTCGAATATCATACGATTTTTACCAATTCTGATTTAACAAAGTTACTTCCGTAATATGTTTCGAATTAGATGTACTTTACAAATATGAGTTTTTTTATAGGTTTATCATGTGGCCGAAGGTCGAGAAAAGAATCCAAGATTCTTTGATGAAGATTTAGAAGATCATCAACCTTTCCCTACGTTGCAGACCGTGCTTCAGGAATTAGAGCAACACGTTGGTTGCAATATCGAAATTAAGTGGAATATGCAGTTAAAGGTACAAAAAATACAATCCCTATTTCTTGGTATTTTATATCTTTACTTTATAACACGAAGATTGTAATTTGTGTATACAGGACGGCACATTTGAGCTTAATCACCCTTTTGATCTCAATATGTATTTGGACATTATATTGAAAGTTGTCCTGGAATACGGAGGGGGCAGAAAAATTGTCTTTTCCTCATTCAACCCAGATATTTGTGCCATGATTCGTCTTAAACAGAACAAATATCCGGTAGTATTTTTGACACAAGGTATAACGTCGAAGTATCCTACGTATCACGATCCTAGATGTCAAACGATACCAATGGCTGTTGAACACGCATTGGCAGCTGATATCTTAGGAATTAACGTCCACACCGAGGATATTCTCAGAGATCCGTCGCAAGTTAAATTGGTAAAGGATGCTGGTTTAATAATATTTTGCTGGGGTGATGACAATAACGATAAAGATACAATTCTACATCTGAAGAAACTTGGTTTGCATGCAGTTATTTATGACAAGTGAGTAATAATTAAATACGTGCATTGTTTTGTATGTAAAGAAGAAAGGGCGTATTGCAATAACGACTTAATGTTTTTCGTAGAATCGACGAGTACAATGCGAAGGAAGTTAAAGAAAGTATATTTTTGGTTGATGCAAGAGAAAGTCAAAAGGCACTAATTGCTTTAGCTCAATGCAATCAAAGTTGTGCACCTCAAACTCAAATTACCAACCCCCTGAACACGGAGAAGGTTAGCTATAATGTTCATATGTTAATTATCATGCATATTATTCAGTATGGTGAAATAAGAATATAATCTTCAATTTTAGGATTATTATATGGACATCGATAAATC
The DNA here is from genome assembly GCA_907165295.1 of Nomada fabriciana. NCBI lineage: Eukaryota > Metazoa > Arthropoda > Insecta > Hymenoptera > Apidae > Nomada > Nomada fabriciana. The sequence continues at coordinate 9,346,991 of OU015690.1, read as the reverse complement.
GCGAAACATGATCACGGCCACATCAACAACCTCACTCGCTTCTTTTGGTAAGAATAGTGTTGTTGGCGACAATATATACCCCATGTCAACTGTTGAATTATCAAGTACATGTGACCATCAGGAGAGCAAAGAGATCAGTGAAATGACGAAAGATTTTAGCGTTTGTGCGAAATCGTTCGGCCACGCCATAAAACCGAAAAGCATCTCAGACTTAGTTTGCGGGCAGACGACGACAATGCCGGAAATCTATGGAGAGGATGAGAGTGCCAAGGATTGCCTTTGATGTTTTTCCTTTAAGAAGCCATGTATATCATGGTTTTTCGACGCAGAAGACGCTGTATAGAAAAGACCTATCCCAAGAGGAAGGAGAAAAGTCGATAAACATTTGTTGTCATTCAGGATTTGCTATAATTTTACGTAAATAGAGCGAAACAGTTTCAGTTTCCTCATCAGTCCTAGGATCCACAAAATTGGATCACCTTAACGGCCATTACGCGGAGAGTATTCATATAGTAATGCGCAAGAAAGGCGGCCGATTGAATTTTTCACATCATTTTATCATTCCTGCGATCGGTCGACTTAATTGACCATTTCGGACTATGTCTTACTTCAAAAAAAGAAAAACTCTACACAATGGCTTTCTTTATAAATGCTAATCAAGTCCAACGCTGGCTGTAGACAAAAATAGAAAAAAGAATGATAACTCCTATTTTTCTGAGCATGGCAAGTGAATACAGGAGTTGCAAGTTTTTAGTACAAATACCTTCAATATATTCATGTAGTTCATATAACGAAGTCACTCCTCATATCCCTTCCCTTGTTAGTGAAATGTTAATTTAAACGGTGCGCATTGACAGGAACATTAACAAATATCTGACGCCGCGAGAATATAGGTTCGTTTTTAATCATATATAAGTTATCGAGACAAAAAATACGATTTGCCTTTGACAGCTTTAGGCGTTGACAAAGCTGCAGGGTAACTATTTTTCATAGCATAGGATATTTCATATTCATTTATTTATGTTTCGAGATATTTTTCATACAAGTTTAGAAACGCAAAAGAGACATGCAAAATAGAAAATCATGCCTTCGTTGAACGAAAGATTTTTATTAAAAGAAACATTTGTGTGCGAATGTAAGCCTAACCCAGTATAATTATAGAAAAAAGGAAAAATTTTGTTTTTTTTGTCCATATTAAATAATATGGTGGATGTTACCAATAACTTCTTCTTTGTGCGATAGTCAGCTTAGAAAATTGAAAGTCAGTTTTCCTTGGTAAGCAAGCAAAACGTTTCAGGGAAAATTATTCATTCGCTTGATAGAAAACATTTTTTGACTTAGCCTCAATATTAAAGGAATCTTGTAATAGCTCCGTCAGTGAGAAAATCCGTGGCACGCGAATATCTTTTCAATGTTTTTAAACAGAGAAGATAATTTATACCCCTATACCGCATGTGTAGTACGCTATGCAACTACAGAAAGCGATTGTATCAATCGTGAAGATTCTGGCAGCACAGAGAATATCTGTTGATAGTTTAGAAAAAGTATACTACAGATACGATAATGGGATCACGTATGTAAGAAGGTTGACACCTATCGTGCATCGAAATGGGGGTAGTTGCTGATCTTTTCTATTGTCATAGAGGCTATGTATTATAATAAACCAGTTGATGGATGTTAAACTGTTCGATAAGTGTATAATTGGAATACATTGGTAGAATTTTGCAAATTCTGACACACATATGTTAATGCATTACAGTCTTCAAGTGTATACCGATAAACTTCATATATATTTCAGATTTCTAATCATGTGTCTGTTTTTGCCTTTCCCTGTAAAGCGATATTAGAAACATATGCAGCGGGTAATCGTAAATGCAATTATTAATCGGCTTTGTATCAATTTCGCAGAAATATTCACGCACCTATAGACATACAAGCAAAACAACAAGAACGAATATTTTTGCATTTTCATTTGAGGCTTACTTAGATCCCGATAACCGATGGTACCTGATCTTAAAGTATAGATGCGAATATAATACACATAGTTAACGCATTATTGATCACTCATTGTGCGGTTGCTACATGAAGGATTCATCGAGGACCGAAAATTATATAATTTAATTAATTTTCAATACGCTTTAACGTAATGACTAAGAGGAGTTAAACTTTATGTGTCTATTTTATTCATTTAAAATATATCTTCAATAACACGCTGCACCGATAAAAACTATCGACATCGTGAAGTTTATTGGAATTGTTCATTGACATTACATTCGAAACCTTAACCATTCGTCCCTTGAAATTAAAAAAAAATCGGTTAATTGTATAAAAATATGACCATAATGCGCTAACAACGGTGTTAATTTATGAAAGAAATTATTTTCACGAAGTGAACTGTTTAAATGTAAATGCAATTATACTGTGGTAATGATATTTATTTATTTTCATTCATCGTCAAGCTTTTGTAGTTATCGCTACATAAATCCTACAAATAAGACAATCTTTTTCCCTATCTTATTGCTAATAAACACCCGAAAAACTTTGTACAAAATTATAGAAGATAAATATATTTATTGTACACACGTAATATGTGCATATGTTTATGGTATACCTTTTCTTTCACTTTCCATAATTTCGGAGCAGGAACCAAATATTTTTTTACAAGAATTCTAAATATCAGAACATCTTATATAGTTGCGGATTTAACATCTGTTTTACTGGTCTTTGGTATCGACGGGAGAGTCAATAAACATCTGTTTTTAATGCATCTTGAATATTCAAGAGAAAATTTTCCATTTCTGGATTAGTTTAACTTCTGACGCACGAGGAAAGAATATTACATGGAAGACCATCGCTAATTTTACAATAATAGACATTTCTCTTCATGGTATTAACGACATGTGGGTGCAGGTTGTATCCATGACGGGAGGCAAATTTGTATGGGATTTTTTCAATCTAATTGCAAGTGTCCCTGGAGCGCAGGGAACTTTCGAATATAGAGACCGCGTTCGAAACGAGGGGAATGGCGGTCGAAGAGCCCCCACCCTGACCTCGTATGCAGAGACAGTCAAGGTGTCAACAGGCGAGGCCGAACAGAGTTGACGCGATAATATTCGTCCGTTCATATTTACGCATATATTTTGCTGCTTATAGCTTTTACTAGCATCACTTTGGGCCGTGATATTCGAGATACATGCTTTCGAAGTAACTAGCGTTCAGAGGATGGAACTATTCAAAGTATAGCACGGTGCATACTTTTTCTGACGTGTATGTGTGTATACTACATAATGTTTTGATTCAATCGCACCTATTTAATTAAACAATCCGCCCCGATTTCGTTTCAACGGCAAAAACTTGAAAGGTTTTTTTGCTCTCTTCGTGCTGGTCGCCGCAGGTTTTACTGCCCGATACTTGTGAATCGACATTTACAGAACCTCCTTTTTTATTTAATAAGCATAAAATTTTAATCACAAGCGATATGTTTCACGCTTGGCATGATTTGTACAACGTGACTATGACACTGCACACTTGATCGCTATTGCTGCGATTTAAATCCGTTTTTGATTTATAAACCTGATTAATAAATACTTACGAAAACAACTTATGACGACTGGCTTTACCACGCAGCGTTACTAAATAATAACATTGTTCGGTTATTTTTTCGTGAAATGCTTGTGATCGTTTTATCGGTAAACAAAATGTATTATCTGTTCTTTGTAGTTGCTACCTAATTATTATAATAATATATCAGGTGAAAATGTTAGTAAAGTGATTACAAGTGCAAATGTTTTTGTGCCAGAAAATTGAATTAATATACAATGTTGAAATGCAAAGTTAAAAAATATGCTGATTTGTTTGTTCAATATTCTCGACGCAATATTGGTGCATGAAATTTTGAAATAAAGGTTAACGATTAACATAGGGAATTGAAGTAATTTATGAACTTTTCAAATAGCTGAATTAACAAAAATTAATTTAATGCAACTTTCAGATATGAATACATATATGAGTTCCACGCAACGTAATTGCTCCAAAAAAAATCCGATGAATGCGGACGATGAGCTTTGTTTTATTAAACAGCAGTGAGACGAATATATTGTAATGGGGTGGGTCTTGTCCACCGTAATATGGATTACTGTATGGAGTTGCCTATTGCGGGGCTTCCACTTAGCCCCGCAGACATCTTCGAAACAAATTCCGTGTGATAAAACAAGGAAAGTTTTTACCGATTCCTGGGGAATCATCAGCGATGGACCTTTAGGTTCGAATTATACCCAAGATTCTCACTGTGAATGGCTCATAAAAGGTAGAGAATATTATTACGATTTGTTTGGCACTAACCTTCCACCAATGTTAAAAGTCTTATTTGTAATAATTCGTTTTTTCACAGCGAACAATAGTCGCCAGTTTATTACTCTGAGTTTTCGTACAATGGGAACGGAATGCAGCTATGATTATGTTTTTGTTTACGACGGGGATTCTTTTCGATCTCCTTTACTCGGCAGTTTCAGTGGGAAAACAGAGCCACAGCAAGTGACATCATCGTCTGGTTATGTAAGATAACAAATGGATCCATGAATAATTTATATAATATGTTTTACTAGCATCTCCAGTAGTATCTTCATTTCGTTGTTTCTCTTTCAGATGTTAATACTCTTATACAGCGACACAAACTATGTTTTGGACGGATTTCATGCAGAATTTTCAGTTACAAATTGTCCAAATAATTGTACAAATCATGGAAAATGTATTAATAACACTTGTTTTTGTGAAAACGATTGGGGCGGCAGAGATTGCTCCAGAGCTCTCTGTCCGAATAATTGTAGCTACGCAGGGGAATGCGGTTTAAAGCGATGCGAGTGCCAAAATGGATACTCTGGACAATCTTGTTCGTTAAATAAAATGCATCCTGAAGGCAACAAGTACGTTAGAAAGTATACTATGATATTTTGGCCAGCAGTGCCACGCATGAAATGGAATTCATATTTATTTGTTGCTTACGATATATATTAAACAGGTGGCATTGGCTTTCTCATTCGGAAGGTGGACTCAGGCCACGAGCAGCGCACAGCGCTGTTTATATTAAAGAAACTGATTCTCTCTATGTTTTTGGCGGCTATGATCTCAATTACATACTTAGCGATTTAGAAGTGTATCGATTTAGTGCAAGTCAATGGGAAGACGAGTATGGTAATGTTCTAGGTAAGGGAAAACATTGTACATTAAGGGAAAACATTTGTTTCATCGTAATAATGGTTGCCGCGTTCGTTTAAAACAGAAGCTGCTTCGTCTGCCGAATATTTGGATCCTATGCTCATTGCTACTGAATTGGACCGAATGGGTGCTGGAGCAAAAGAATTGTACGGTCTCCATACATCGTCTCTGATTTGGAAAGTACTTCAGAGTCTCAAAGCCAATAACTTTGGTGCGCGTAATCATGCGAACATAGAAAATGGCCATGGGTGGTCAGAATTTAGGACAGCTGAAGAGCACAAAGATCGCGAGGAAAAGATTCATGAAGGCAGTGATGTAGAAATGAGTAAAAGTACAATTAAGATAGAAAGGAATGATGAACACAGAAGAAAACATACCAGGCATCCCAAGCCTCGATACGCGCAAAATGCCAGGTAAGAGAAGTAAGCGAACGTAATTACATCATTCTTAAGTACCAGCGATACTATTAAACTAGTATCAATTCATAGTCAATGTAACATTGAATTTATTTCCTGTTACATTAGACATCGCAGAAATCTCGAAAATCTAGATTTTTATCAAGAACTTCATGCTTCGAACATAAAAGGTGATATATTTAATTGGGAAAAGCAAATCGCAGAAGAATCTATGGGGGATAACGTCTACGCTGAGGAACCTAAACCAGCGAAAGGCGAATCTGCTAAGCCATCTGCCGATGAATTACCTAAGCCAAGCCCGCGTTACGGACATGCAGCTTGTAGATACGAGGGTCAGTTGTATATCCAATCAATGATAAAAAAGAAAGGATGTGATTATAGTTTAATTTGTAGCTTATCAATTGTAGGTGGTTTTGTTGTATACGGTGGAAAAATACAAGATGGTTCTTTATCGAATGAACTATGGTATTACAATGTTAACACACGTTCCTGGACATTGCGAGCGAAAAATTCTCCGTTCTACCCTCCGCAACTAACGAGACATACGCTTACCTTAGCAAATGATTATATTTATTTATTTGGTGGCAGTACGGTTGACGGTGAATTTTCGTCGAGTCTTTACAAGATTCAGTTGAATTTATGTAAGTTTACATGGAACATTAAATATTAGTTTTATGGTGGAAAGTAAGAAAATATTTTATTTAAAATATATTTTAATTTTAGCTGATCCTGCAGTTACTTCCGAAAGGTGGAATGAGGTATATCCTCGAGGTGGTAAAGAATTGGATGTACGCGTAGTCGCACACTCTACCGTGTACCATCGTGCCACTAATTCTTTATTAGTTTATGGAGGAGTAGTGGCTAGTGTGGCGCGATTTAGTAAATTATCAGATAGAATGTTTGTATTCCAACTGGACAGGAAAGTTTGGTCCGAAATACATTATCCCAGAGCGCATTTAAGAGACACGTATGTTCCAAGGGAACGGGCATTTCATACTTGCAACATTATAGGTGATTAAAGAAAAGCTTATTACAAAACAATGCATTCCGATTAATGTCGATTAAAAACCGAAAGAAAATAGCAATCAATTTATTTTGCAGGAAATTATTTAGTTGTATTTGGAGGGTACTCTCATAGACATAACAAAGAAGAAATCTGTTACGATAATCAGATGTATCTATATCACTTGGGCTGTCACGCCTGGGTAAGCCATGACGTTTTAGGATTAAATGACAAAGGTAAATTAAAGCTTCGACAACAACAATCAACAATAACAATCACAAAACATGAATTGCTTGTAACTAATAACATTCATCATGATTAATGCCTTCAGACTCTCGTTATCCAAAGCAGCAGGGTGTATTTGCCCATGCAGCGGATGTGCGAAATGGAAATACTCTGTTATTAGTTGGCGGTTATCATGGAAACGTAAATGCAGATTTGTTAGCATACACTTTACCGCCAATGTTAGCGCCGGGAGAAGAAGATTACATCGAGCCTGAGCAAATTTGTTTAAGACATAAAAGTTTAATGGAATGCGCAGCGAATCCAGAATGTGGTTGGTGTTCGGCAGATGAGGTAGTTACCTAGCTCAATGACATATTTAATATCTTTCATATCATTTTTAAATACAAATTTAATATTCAATCTTTTGTTTCTTTTAGACATGCTACGGGAGAACTATTGGCAGTAACTGTACAACAAATCTCCAAACGACACGATGCCCAGGTGTTTGTCCTGCCCTCGGCGATTGTCATTCTTGTTTGATACATGGCCAACCTGGTGGCGGTTGGGGAACGACGACTCGTGGAAAGAAATCCGTTTCCAATAAGTTAAATCTCGGAACCTGTACTTGGTGCGTGCAAAACGCACGTTGTCATCATAAAGATGATAATTACGGAGTTTGCGGACTCCGGGACGATACGCCGTCACAGATACCTGGATGGTGGGGCCCGAAAGGCACGGAAATCATTAAGGTTGAGGAATGTCGAGAAATGGATAAAAGGCCAGGATTGACATTTTTGAAATACAAACCGCCAGTAAATTTCAGCCAACCCGACTCGGTCACTATAGTCAATGCAACTACAGTAGATTTCAATGTTCCATCTATGCAAGGAGCGAAAACGGAATCCGCCCTTGGCGGGGAAATGATTGCCAGATTAATCGGTTTCCTAAGACCACCTCAACATTTTTGGGACAGTACAGTGGAACACCTGAAGATTTGTGTCAGTTACAACAGCGCAACTTTACATGTGTCGAGGAGTGACGAGCCTCAAGAATTGGTAAATTAGTTCGTAATTTTTCAATTGATTTAATAGCTTAAAGTGCATTGCATTGTGTTAATCCAAAACGTAAATTCTGCTCTTAAAACCTTCAATTGCTCGTAGCAAAAGGCAGAAGGGGGGGAGGGTAGATCTATTTTTATCAGTTAAATTTGTTTTAGGAATTAGTGGCGAATTTAACTGCGGAGACGTCGCAGTGCATACCAACCAAATGGCCCGATGGACATCAAATGCTGCTGCTACCTGGTCGATACCTATTGGATTTCGAATCGAAGAGGATGGTTACTACGAGTTACGCGTACGCCAGTAAGATGGAAATTACTCACAACAAAAAAACCGAGAACCCAAAAGTGTTTACGTTTGAATATCTGGAACCGTATCAAAATGGATCTTGCCATCAGTACAAAAACTGTCTTCACTGCTTAACCGATTCCTCTTGCGGCTGGTGCGATATTCTCAACAAATGTCTGTCGCGTTCAAGCAACGAGACGGAAAGTTGCGTAGCCGACGTAGAGTGGGACGAAGACGGGAATCCGATTCGCGAATGGCATTATTTAACTATTACTCCTTCGGCTTGTGCTAACTGTTCCAATTACATATCCTGCGAATCCTGCATCGGCAGCAACTTGTGCGAGTGGTGGACAGAGGAAGCACGTTGCGCGAGAATAGGTAGACTGCCCAATGCAGTTGTTAGCCTTGATCAATGCCCGATCCCATGTAGACAACGTTCGAATTGTACGCAATGCTTAGACGAGCGTGGAAGATGTGTCTGGTGCGAGGCCACACAGGAATGCTTCTCTTTCTCGGTATATACTTCTGAATATCAATTTGGTTTATGTCGAGAATGGATGGATCAAGCCGGCCTCATGGGAGTGACGTCAAGGTCTGGTTCGTCTTTAACGGGTAACGATCAGTGCAAAAGCTGCAGCAGGCACACAAACTGCTCCAGTTGCCTGCATTCGTTGAGCTGTGGCTGGTGCTACAGTTTAGAGAATCCAATTATGGGCGCCTGTGTGCAGGGGGATTTCAATCAGCCGCATGTCAACTGCAGTTTAGTCATCAATGAGTATCAAAATACTACTTTGGAGACCGATGACTCGGGTTGGGCGTACGCTCAGTGTCCCGACGTCGACGAGTGTGATTTGGGATTGCACGATTGTCACCCAAATGCAGAGTGCACAAATACCCATGGCAGTTTCAGTTGTCAGTGCAAGAGGGGCTTTAACGGGGATGGGAAAGAGAATTGCACAAAAACTTGCTCCGAAAAGTGTGTGAACGGTTACTGCAGTGAAGCACCTGATTACAAATGCAAATGCTACCTTGGCTGGACTGGGCCGGATTGTCGAACGAATTGCGGTTGCTACAACCATTCCACTTGCTTGCAAGGAGAAGGCATTTGCGACGAATGTCAAGATTGGACCACTGGAACGTACTGCGAGGAATGTAAAGCGGGAAGCTACGGGAATGCCACGACTCCCCTTGGCTGCAAAAAGTGTAACTGCAACGAACACGGAGATAAAGATCTAGACATCTGCGATCGAGAAACAGGCGCATGCTTCTGTCGTGACAACACACAGGGTGATGTCTGTCAGCGTTGCAAGAAAGGCTACTACGGTGACCCTAGGGACGGTGGAATGTGTTACTACGGTTGCATGTCACGAGGGATGCTTGGAGGAGAAGGGAATGGCAAGCAAGGTCTTGGAAGCAGGCACTCGCAGTTATCCCTGTGGGAGAGTCATCTAGGAGATTCCCCGACAAGAGAGTGTCTTTGGATAGTTAGTCCAAAGACGGGTCTGTCCTCGGACAATATGCTTTCAGGAACGCAAAGCGTGATCCAGTTCACTCTGCACGACGATATTAATGTTAGTTGCCAGGAGAACAGCGTTTACGTGTACGATGGACTTCCCGAGTTCGTTTCATCGTCCACTAGTCATCAAAGTCAACTATTAGGTGTTTACTGTACAGAAAGTACAGACTATCCTGTCACCGTGGAAGCAAAATCTGGATTCCTTACTGTTCATTACAAGCAACTGGACGAAGTGGAGGGCTTTAATGCAAGTTACTTGATAATGACCTGCAACAACTGTCCTGGTAATCGTCAATGTCGGAATGGTAACTGTTTATGTAAAACTGGTTTCGTGGGAATCGATTGCGACATCGAAATATGCCCAAACAATTGTACTTCGTCGAAAAAACAAGGCGTGTGCGATAAGGGTTACGGGCGTTGCGTTTGCACACCTGGGTACGGTGGACGCGATTGTTCAATTAAAATTGAAGAGCACCAATTGGTTTTTACCGAGTTGTTCAACTCTGAATACCTGGCGGACCATTTGGATCATCTGAGAAAAACCCTGCCACGATTCGGCCACGCATTGGTTGCCGATAGAAGGGGCAGTCTGTGGATGTTCGGTGGATATTCCTTGAGTCATGGTCCCTTGAACGATATCAGGCTTTTTGACACGAAAAATAACACCTGGATGCCTGTAACCGTGGAGTCCACTTCGGAGGCATCCATGCCTCAAGGTAGATATTTCCATGCAGCTGAAATAGTCCATAGCAGGCAGCAGATATACGTTTATGGCGGTTTGTCGATGAAAGAGGAAGATGTACAGGGATTATCGAATAATACTCTCAGTGACTTCTGGAAATTTAGTATACAAAATCAGAGATGGATGCAGATTACGCAAGAGTTTAAGAGGGAACCACCACCTCTGGCTGGGCACACATTGACTTTACGCAGAAATGGAGAATCCGAGAGTTTATTATTGCTTGGAGGATTCAGCCCCAAGCACGGCTACTTGGACACAGTATGGGAATTCAATTTGGAGACAGAAACCTGGGATACAGTAAATACAGTTGGCAATGGACCATTGAGAGTATACGGTCACTCAACTGTGTACCATAGCAAGTCAGATAGCTTTTATATTTTTGGTGGATATACTTATGCGATAAATCGAACGTTTATCTCTAATAAATTGTATGCACTGAATTATAAAACTCGCACATGGTCTGTGCTTCCACCGTTCGACGATGATCTTACCGATGGAAGCAGCTTGGTGAGCAAACGTTACTCAATTGTTCTTTCCTCCAATAAATTGAGTGCTGCGATTATAAGCTTAACGCTTTTTCTTCTTCTTTTGACAGCCACAAGCTAGATTCCTTCATTCTGCAGTTACAACTGAGGAATATATGGTGATCTTTGGAGGCCGTCAAAATCCACATAACACATCTGATTCGTTGATCGCCTACAAATATTCGTGTAATTTATGGATTCGTTTGATAACAAAAGATATGGAAGTAATTGGAAGTCCACCACCTCCAGCGTATGCCCATGCAATGACCCATGCTGATCCAGAGTCCAATGCCGTGTACGTGGTCGGTGGATTTGACGGCGGAATTAAAAGTCACGTTACTCTTATAAGTATACCAGAAGATTTGTGCAACCTTTGGACGGACAAAGTGACTTGTAGGAAATATTTCGGATGCTCCTTTCGATCCGTGGTCACGTTCAACGGAGAAAATGCTTCCGATTGTTTCTCAAACGAAGCGTCGGATAGCACAGATGATCGGTAAATAATGGAGACATATATTTGTACCAATATATTTTTTAAATGCAGTCAAGTAGTATCAAGGAAGTTTAAAGAAATGTCTATTTCAGACGGGATATTAACGTTACCCAAGTGCAACTATCGAATGGCATCTGTTGCAACTCAGAGTGGATGGCGAGTAGAATATGTGAGAATTTTAAAACTTGCACAGAATGTTTAGCACAATGGCCGTATTACAAGAGCGAAGGACCGGTGTGCAAATGGTGTACGAACTGTCCAAATGGAAAATGCATTCCGTCTGAAAAGGACTGCGATGAGTTGAATAAATGCAGCGTTAGACAAATATCAGTGGCAGACGTAAATCAATGCGGAGAACGGCAATGCCCAGCCAGTGATTGCGAGAAATGTAACAGCCTCGAAGGTTGTGTATGGACGAGACAGGTCTTAAAAACTTGTAAGTGTACCGAAAAAACACGCGCATGCTAACACGTGACATTTACATAATAACAATCTCTGAGAAATCTTTCAATTATACTTTTAGCCGAGCTAGGACTCGCCGTAACTGGGGAACCTGTGTACGATTGGAATTGTGTGCCAGATGATATCTTCGAAAGATCGAGCATTAAAATGGGAAGCACGCAGTGCGAAAAGCGATGTGCCGACCATAAAGATTGTAGAAGTTGTCTGAAAGGTACTGGAGCCGAGGGTGGATGGCGAGAATGTAGATGGTCGACTCAGCTCAATGAAGTAAATAGAAATCGATTGAAACTGAACTATTTTAACACATTGCGTTAATCGCAATGTATTAATATATATTAATGTGTTAATATAAATCAATATTTTAATCTATGTTACTACCTTTTAGTGTATTTCCCCGTCGTACCAACCTCTGTACTGTGCTGGCGGCGTATGCGGTTTAGTATTACGTAGTTCCGATATGGATCATTGTCCTGAACCGTGCTCAGTTTTCAAGCAATGCAGCACGTGTTTAAAACACTCGCATTGCGGTTGGTGTTCGTTGGAGTCGGCTAATATAACTGGTCAAGGAATATGTACCGAAGGCTCACTTGAAGCACCTGCAGATCATCCAGCTGGTGGGACATGTGAGATGTTGTACTATCAACAATACCCTCAAACCGAGCCACGTAAGTAGATGAACAATAAAGATCGACGGCCTGTGTGTTTGTACCGATAATAATTTTGTATCTAATTTGTATATCATCCAATGCCCATTGGTATAATTGCAGCATTTGTAACTACGCTATTCCCGCATTATTTAGAAGCCTTGGAAACTCAAGACAATGTTACAATGGTAATTCCAAGTATAATATCGAAACCAGTGTTTTCTTGGCATTACGTGCGATGTCCACCAGAAAATGAGTGCATCAACGGGCATCATACTTGTTCTCCAAAAAGTGAAAAATGTTTAGACTTGGAGAAAGGATTCGAGTGCATGTGCGGCGATGGATACAAAACAGAAACGTAATTTTCCTTTAACTTTTATTCGTAATTAAATAAACAATTTATTAATGGTTTCGTGTGCCTGTTCCAGCCCGTCGTCGTTCAATGAGTTTGGAAGGTAAGTTTCAATTTGGATTTCACCATCCGTACATGAGACTTTTTTATCTATAATAATATATGTTTCTTTCAGAAAAATTTGCGTTCCGATGTGCACGCAAGGTTGCGTTCGAGGAACGTGCGTAGAACCAAACGTTTGCCGCTGTGATTTCGGTTATGTAGGTGCCAATTGTTCGATTCAGTGCCAGTGCAATGGCCACAGCAACTGTGCGGGTCCAGACAAATTAGATGTTTGCTTAGAGTGCCATAATAACACGATGGGACCACAGTGTGACAAATGTTTGCCTCTGTTTGTCGGAAATCCAGCGGACAACGGACAATGCGTACCCTGTCTCGAGTATTGCAACGGACATACCAGAATATGCATTAACGAGAGTATGACAGTGCCGGTAAATATTCATCGTATTACCAACGAGAAAAGATAGAAATGAGTGGAAAATAAAAATGTTGTTTCCGTAGGACCCAAATTCGATCGATAAGATGTCCATAGAGTTATTAAAGAAACAATTGGTCGAAGGACCCGTGGCTAAGGCAAAATGCGTCAATTGTGGAAATAACACTAAGGGCGATAAATGTGGCGAATGTATGACCGGATATTTCAGGGGAACGGAAGATCTTCGGGACGTGTGTCGACCGTTAGTATGAAAGAAGGCATTTTCTCTTAATCCTCCGACTTTCTATTATTCATACCTTTTTATCGCCACACACGGAAAGCAGAAGAAGATCAGTGATTCAAGAAACTCTGAGGAATTAACGTAATCTGTTCGGTTTACGGACGTTTCTTGAACAAATTATATATTATTTTGTAGGTGCGAGTGCCATGGACATGGATTCACTTGTGACCCTGTCACCGGAGAAAAGTGTAACTGTGGCAATAATACGGAAAGCGAACCATCTTGTACCAGCGGGCCTATGAAGGGTACAAATACTGGCGGTACGCCGTGTTGGATGGTACAGTGCAGTATATGCAAGGAAAATTATGCTGGCACGCCAATTATGGGTCATCAGTGTTACAAAACTGTAACAGTTGATAACAAGATGTGCTTTGACTCAAGATTAATAGGTAAGCAATTTTGTGAATCTAATTCAACCTATAACACAACGCTTGCTCACTTATGCACTTAATTCTAGATGAATGCAAAACGAAACCAAGAGCATTGAATCCAGGTCAAACGGTATTTTACATGGTACAACCTCGTTTTATGAACGTTGATATAAGAGTTTTGGTGGATGTTACTCAGGGTGCTTTAGATCTGTTTCTCAGCCCGCGGGACGACTCTTTCGTTGTTACATTGAATTCAACAACTGGATACCAAGATGTATGCGGCTTAATATTCCTTTCATTTGCAAACTTTTGATCAGTTCTCCGTTTTATCTTAAACCTTTCTTTAGGTTGAGCTGGACAACAGGTTCGTGTGGCGCAAGGATCCACATAATATGTGGCTGGACGATCACACTCGTAGCCGAATGAGAATCGTCGAGTTCCACCCGCACAATACTTTTTCGCTTGCATCGAACGGCAGCACCACAGAACCAAATTGGAATACTGGGCCCCAGTATATCGTGATGGAACGCTACGCGGAAGGCTTGGCCACTTTTCTAACGATCGAGAAGAGAAACACGTTCCTGGTCGTCAGGAATATTACCAACAGATTGGTGTTAACTTTACCTCAAGACAAGCACGAACTTCATCAAACAAAGTTTCACATCGCCCTGAGGGCGATAGACCCCATACATCCAACGCTGAGTGGTCGAGCTGCCTATGGATTAATTTTCTTTCGGCAGGACCAGCTTCATATCGATTTGTTCGTGTTCTTTTCTGTATTCTTCTCCTGTTTCTTTTTGTTCTTGGCCGGTTGCGTAGTCGCATGGAAAACTAAACAGGCTGCGGATGTTCGACGAGCTCGAAGGAGACTCGTTGTCGAGATGCTACACATGGCTAAGAGACCCTTCGCATCGGCTACCATCATCTACGATCGAGATGGCAACGATTGTAGCCCTAGTTCCCCTCAGAGGAAAAACAGGCGGAATAAGTTGGTTAGCTTTCACAACGACGTTAGACCTGTCGCAGTCGAACCTACTGACGATGGTGTGGCAGCCGTGGCTACTGTTTTCATCAGATTGCCCGGTGGCCGACAGGCTCCTGTTAAATTGGCCCTTGGCAGCTCGTTGATACTGTTGACCAGGGTTTATCCAGTGAACAGTAGGGTGTTTCTGAGGCGTAGAAACAGTCACGCGTTGAACTGAGCTTCTTTCTGTAGACATTTTGTTTGCGCCACTCTCGAGCCTGCTTGTACTCGCAGAAAACTTCTAGCAAAAGGAAACTACAGCAATCATGTGTTATTCTTTGTCTTTGTCGATCGTCTTCTCGCTGATCTCATCTTTTTAATTGCTGATATATTCGCGATATTTGTGCACGATGATTGTTGGATTTGGAGATTCTTCTTCTCTTTTCTTTTCATAAACGGCATGCACATTTCTCTAATTTATACGAATCGAATCGGATCGGATCAAAAATCACTTCACCTCTTGTTGTATTTTAACAATAATTATCGTCATCGTTCTCTACTCCATTTTCGACATTGTTCAATGTCCGCCAGTAACGTGAAATCTTAGTCTAATTGTATTATAGTCGCAGAGAACAATTGTAAGGATATTTAAGCTAAGGGACAATACATACATACATATACATACATGTATGCGTGTGTATATATTGTCATACCATTCCATGACGAGACTGTATGTTTGTACATAAGGATCTGTAATTATGTATTAATCCGTAATTTACACGATTTTGTAGAAGCATTTTATGTAACGGGGCATGGTTTTGTGTCTTGGAACATTCGTAGCTACCTTCGGAAGGAAGTGGGCGATTTTATCGAACTGTTTTAGGAAACTGCGTAATCAACTGTCGAGTGATACGAACAGAGGAAAAAGTTGAAAGGCGGCTGCAAGTATTACTCTACTCATCAGGATTTCTGCTTCTCTATCTCAACGAATACATTTGATGGAAATCGGTTGAACGTTTAACGACGCTAAAAAAAAATTCTGAAATATAGTGCCAAAATTGGGGTGGGTAACTCAAGTGTAGCTGAATATTGAAATTGTTAGCTGTTGAACGAGTTGCGAATACACAAACGGAGTGTACATACAGTGTTTTAATGCGAATGCCATCGCGACTGTTTGCGGGCAACGGAAACGCAATAATAATCTGTCCAACTACGATTTCTTAACAGTTGGTGAATATGGTGATCTTTTCAGTGGGACGTATATAAATAAACGTGCACGGGTGCACGTCGACGTTAACGAGTCATCGTAAGCGCTGCCATTGAAAACGATCTGTATCCGCATAATTTAAAAACGATCAGTATTAAAAGGCGTTGAATAGAAAGAAGCTCGATAATGCGTGAGTCGAAAATGGTTCCTATGCCAAAAAGAAGAAGCAAAAACCGGGAAGGATGAAGGAGTAATACGGTTATGATAATGAGCATCGTAGCATAATGGTATAACTATTTATAACAAGAAACGATAGGGATGTAAAGGATTTTAATTGGGTAACGTTGTAAATATAGAGGAGGGGTAGGGGTTGTACACTGCAAATGTTTATTATCGACACCGTACAATAACGATTGTAAAATATTAGTACCACACTGTTGTCGATATTGATCTGAATCTGGTGAAATGGGAAACAAAACGTGTCCTTTATCAAAGAGGATAAACCAAGGTTGCGTATTAATCAAAATGTAGAGGTAAAGAAAACATTAGGGTGTTGATGTAATGATATTAATAATTACGCGTAAGTTTAAGAAGAATTATAGTAAGCAAATTAACCGAGAAAGTGACCGACGTAGCGATGTATGTATGGTGTATATACCACGAGGCGTTTTTTTCTAAGCTGTTACACGGTACCAAACGAGTTTATTATAATTCTGTGCAGAATGTTTCTCAAGATAGTTGTTACACGGCTTGAACATTTCTCACTATATTTGAAGGAATACTCTTTAAAACGAAAAAACAATTTATACATTGTATACTCTACACTCAATTTCTCTTTTTTTTAAACTCGACTCATCCTTTATTGATAGTATTGTAATTAGTGTATAAAATAATCATTTTAGTAAAGTTTTAACGTATTTATTTTTGATAAATAACGTAGGGTTAGTAACATTTTGTGGGAATACAGTGTGAAGTATTCAAGCTACTTTCGGGAGCATTCTAATTGTAAGTATGCCATCGTTGTATTAGAAGAATGCGTTGGTTGTTCCTCGATTAGGAACGACGGTGCACTGATCAATTTGTTAAAATGTGCATAAGAAAATGAAGCACGTTCTGTCTATCGTATCACTGAATTCCTTTTTCTCACGAGTCTCGTCGAATGATATTTTTCTTTTCCGGTACCTTCTACCATAGCTATCTAGCTGTTCCTTATTTTCATCGAGATGTACGCTTTTAATCATTTACACCTTCACGCGACCAACTATCCTAATTATTCATCCGTGAGATTAACGCGACAGTTTGCAAGGATATACATAAGAACACAAACTAACGTATATTGTACATTTATATAAACTACGTGAATAGAGAGATATATTATATACATATACATATTATGTATACACGACGAATGTATAATTTCTCGGTTGTACAGATCTGAGCGTTATCCCCAAAATGTTCTATTTTATATATAATTATTACATTGCAATCAATGTAAGCGATATCTTCCAATGCCGGCATTGTATCATCGCGTTTAGACATGTTTGTAACACTGTGAAGCACCGTCGTTTATAAAACCGAAATTTGAAAAGGTTGTGATGTCCGTCGGCGTCCTAAACCAGGATTCGCCAGTTTTGTGGATTTATTTGTATCGTTTGGGGGGGAAAGAGTATGAGATTGTGCTAACGAAAATTAATGAATTGTATTGAGAAAGCTTTAATAAACGTGTGTAAAATTGAATTCGATCAATCATCCGGTGATTCAGCATTCGTTCCATTTACTCCATCGCATGCGTATCGAGTGTTCGTCCATAGAGATTGTTACAGCTATATTTTTTGCTCGCCTAGATTGTTTTATACTTATCAACCCCTTCGGTACTGTTCGCGTATATACATATGTATACATGCATGTACGCCTAGAAGAATGTCCCTTGCCACACAGAACATTTCTTCACCGTCATGTTTCGTATCGAAGTCAGTTCCAAGTTACTGATCCTCTACTTCGAGAAGAGCTATTACTTCATCTTCAAAGTATGAAATTTTCTGAGAGCATAAACTTTTTTTAAAATGAAGTTATCATTTCTAGGTAGTTACTAAAGAAAAATTAACATATAAATATATCAATAACGCATAAGATATACATCCTAGAGAGAAAGACGTACGGAATCCGGTACACAAAAATTGAATATCCATAAAAAATAAAATTAGTAAGAGAAAGACTATTTAAACACTGTCAAACGTGACAAAAAGTAAACAAGGGTGGAATATGTCAATCATTTTTCTTCTAATAAATTGTTTTCATGTCAACAAAAAAAGCGGGGCTCGTTCATCGGGAGTTTACCGTAGGTCGTATCAGCGCGAACGTTCTCGGCATCAAACTATTCCATAAAAAATGCAATAACTTTTGCAGCTGCAGTTGGCTGCAGCCAAATTTCATAGAGCATAAAGTTATACACCCCATTCTTAATGTGTATATAAAAATCGGCGCGGCGACAGGTGGAGATCAAAAGTGTTCCATAAAGAAAGACTTTTGCACTCCTAAATTGGCGTTTTTCCCCACTGTGCGAGGGGGTGAAAAATATTATCAACCCTTTCGTTAATGGCGACGCATATATGTGCTGAAAGTAATTCGCTGGCTGCAAAGAATATTTTTTCATCGCGCCAGTCCGTGTCGAAGGGGTTGAAAATATTATCAACCCCCCATTGCGGTGTTTCGCATCGGAAGAATTAGACAGACTTGCTAATGCTGATAAATATCATTCCACTCCATAGTCAACGTTGGCAATCATTTAAATTCAAAGGCTCATAGAATTCGAGTAGATATAGGTACGCAGGTGTCTCCTGTTACTATAGCAACTGTGCAACAACAAATTCACAGCCCCTAAGGTCTGACCGAGCACACGATCGAATTTCCACGTAGAATGTCCACGTTGCTCGATGTCGAACGCCCACGAATTTTCCATGAACTTGGAATCGCGTTTGCTCGCATTTTTAAGCACGAGCCAAGGTGACGGGCGACTGTAAAATGAGATTCAAGATATCCGCACAGAATCGTAGTGGCCATAAGCGATTGGTAACTTGCGTAGCATGGAGCTCGGCGGAAGAAATCTATTCTTGCGGGTATGTATTGGTATTAATTGAAAATTGTTCGCGCTGTTTATCCGTATTCTTATGGTTCTCCGTAGGGAAGATCATTTATTGATATCGTGGCACCTGGAAGGTGGGATCGCACACCCCAGCATCGTTACAGAATTTCCCGATGATTTTTATCCGACAGACATGCAATGGCATCCGCGACCCAACTACGGGGTGCTGATTACCAAAAAACAATCGTTGGACGTTCTTTTAATCACCACAGCCGATGGTATTTGTCTTACATTGACTCACACCGTTTTTCTCAATTCTCCCTCTCGTTACTATTATTAATTTCGTGTGTGTGTGGCGTAGGAAAATTTTACTTAGTAAATAAGAACGGACGTATAGAGAAAAGTATAGAGGCCCATAAAGGTGCTACGACGGTAGGCAGGTGGAGCAGCGATGGCACTGCCCTTCTGACTGGTAACTATAACAGAAGGCTCGAGACGAATCGACATACGAAGTGTATGTTTAATTCATTATATTGAACTATTGTTTAATTCATTTTTCGACGCAATTCTAGCCGGCGAGGATGGCCTGATAAAAGTCTGGTCACGCAGCGGTATGCTCCGGTCCGTTATAGTTAAGGGCACGTTTCCTATACTATCCGCTGCTTGGAGTCCGGATTGCACAACAGTATTATATTCTCAGGGAGCTCACTTAGCGTTCCAGTCGCTTAACTCTAGTTCCAAGCCTAGAAAGGTTAAACAAAATTAACAAATGTATGTAATACCTGTGCGAGCGAAAGGCAGAGTAACGTTCAGGTTGAAATTCGATTTCAGCTGCTAGCCCACGATGGTTTGATTTTGGTTTTGTGTTGGAGTCATACTCACGATCTGATCATTTCTGGCGGCGAGGATTGTAGATACAAGGTAGAGCGCAGGAAAATTTATCGGCGTAAATAGCAGGGGGCTTGAACAGTTAAATTTCTTTTCCAAGGTATGGGATCCTAATGGTGCTCAGCTATTTTCCAGCAACGTAGGGGATCATCCTATTACAGCAGTAAGCTGGAGTTTCTCCGGAGACTACTTTGCTGTTGGATCCTTCAACACGATTAAACTTTGCGACAAAACGGGAGTTAGTTTGCTTTCGCTTGTTTCTTGTTTACCATTGTTGATGGCTACTTTTGTCCAACAAATTAAATAACATATATTTTTCCAGTGGTCTCATTCGTTGGAAAAAATCAATTCTGGCAGCATATACGGTATTGCATGGTCGAGTGACAGCACTCAGGTAGCAATGGCTTGCAGCAACGGGAGCGTATTAACAGGGCATATAATAGACAGGTATTGAAAGAAAGCAACGAGAAAGAAATATTTTCATTCGTGTATCTGAACGCAAATGAAATATAGGAGACTGGAGTGGAACAATTACGAAGCCACGTTGGTCAAAAGGAAAGTGATCGAAGTGAGGGATGTGGGCAACGAAATACGAGAAACACTGGAGATATCGGATCGCGTGGTTCAGCTGGAATTTGGTTTCGGTCATTTAGTTGTGATTACACCGGCCCAATGTCACGTTTATTCCGTGGCAAATTGGAACACCCCAGCGATATTCGATTTCAAAAATACCAGCGTGTCGGCGGTGCTTCTCGCGGAAAAGTATATCCCAATTATGATACCACATGTGGAGGGTTCAGAAGCCAATCAGTGTAAGCCCATTAACAAAATGGCAAGAAAGAATTATATGAACCGGCAATGTTAGTACCGTCATCCATTGCTTACGTATGGGAATAGTGACTTCATTGATTTATCAACTGAAAGTTTTAATAATAAAGAGGTTTTTGAACTACGATTGGCTTCTGAGCCTTCCACACATCGAATGTTGAAATAAAAATAAACGAAGCATTCGTTGCAAATGGATTATTTTGCAGACACTTTTTGCTGGTCGAATGGAACAGCGTATCGTTGTATAGTTATCAAGCCCGATTACTAGGAACTCCAAAATGGAAAGGAATGACGCAGGAACGACTTTATCCACCTTGCGTGTCGTTATGTTCCGACACTTTAGTTGTAAGATCGCAGAGTAACGAGAAATGTATGGCAAAACAAATCGTTCGGTACTAATGATACATACGCATTGCAAGCGCGTAAAATAATTTCGACAAACTTTTGTTTAGCGCTTCACGTATTGGAGGTGGCTTACAACAAGCCTATAATAGAAGGGCAGACTTACACCCATCTCCAAAGTATTACCAGGGTCGC
The DNA here is from genome assembly GCA_907165295.1 of Nomada fabriciana. NCBI lineage: Eukaryota > Metazoa > Arthropoda > Insecta > Hymenoptera > Apidae > Nomada > Nomada fabriciana. The sequence goes on along the minus strand of OU015690.1, from coordinate 9,325,401 downwards.
GTTGAATCATATCGGCGAAGTAAACGATAGACAGGTAGCATTAATAGACGCGAACAAAGATTTATTTCTGGTTTCTATAAGGGCTACCGGTTTTGGTAGAGTATGTAAAATAGGTACGTGATCGGAAAAAAAGAAAGTCTTCTAGGTTTGCACGGATGCGCGATTATTCTGACAAATTCATTTTATTTTTCAGCGGCCATGGCGCAGGATATCGCATGGGCAACCGATGCGAACGTTTTAGCAGCGATGTTGGATGCAACTCTATCGGTTTGGTTGTGTCCCAATTGTGTTCATTACAGTGATCGTAAAATTATACGAAAAACAAGGATCGACAAGGAAAGCAGGTTTTTATACTTTTAATCTACTGCTAAAAGGAGAGAGAGAGGGAGAGACAGAGAGAAATCTGAAAGAATGTTTCACCGTTTCTTCGTGAAACTGCAATCGTTATTAATATTTTCAGCGAATTCGGTAAGCAGCCAAGTGTAGCAAATGTTTACAACGGAATGGTGATGGTACGACGTGGCGATGGAGCGTTAGTAGCTTCTTCTTTTTATACATTTTTCATTAGTCTCCATCAGCATATATTAAACAAGAGGTGGAAGGAAGCCTTGTCACTTTGTCGAATCGCTCAGGTAAATTTTTCTTCCGTTTCCCTACATTTTTATGCCTCTTCTGTTACTTGGTATTATTATTTCCATTGCCAAATTGTTGATTTAAAAACTGTCACCAGTGTTGGATTCCGGGGTTAAACGAAGTCGTGTTCAACAATTAATTTTGCAAAGAATTTTAATATAGGAATACAGTGACGAGTGTGCGCGAGAGAGCAACAGTGTGCGTCGCATCCAAAACTGTCCTTCTCACAGTAGCTATGCATTCCGTTACTATACAGGGTGGCCCGGGACTCACGCAGTATTTTTAAAAAAGGAGTAGCTGAGGAGATTCTGAACAACTTTTTCCTTGACCACAATGTGGTTTGCAGCTTCGTTTTCGAGTTATTAACGAAAAACACTGACCAATCAGAGGGCCGGTTGAGCGCGCGCTCCAACACGCGACTCTCAATTGCGCTCTGTCGCTGGGTCAATGCGTTGGTTCGCGACCACGCAGAGCGCAATTGAGAGTCGCGTCTTAAAGCGCGCGCTCTACCGGCCCTCTGATTGGCCCGTGTTTTTCGTTAATAACTCGAAAATGAAGATGCAAACTACATTTTAGTCAAGGAAAAAGTTGTTCAGATACACCCCAGCTACACCCCATTTCCCGATGTTCCCTGAGTTTGCGGCCACCCTGTATATATTATGATGTTTAGGGGGGAAAGGCAAACCTAAGCCCTTGTTGTGTCGCCGTAGACGACGCGGAGTCTGGCCCTTGCCAGTACTCGTATCACTGACTACTGCCTTAGTGCATAATATTGACTCTGACTAGGCCAGGATCCGCGGGCCTTACAACTTATCGGTGACTCAAGGGCTGGTCATCCAACACGAATCAAGGGAACTATTTTCCCTTCTATCTTTGCTTCCGTTGAAATGCATCGTAATTGAAAAATTGTTATTAGAACGAAATCTTGTGGACCTGCATGGCGGTTATGGCGACCGACAATAGAGAATTAAACGCCGCGGAAGAAGCGTACGCGGCAATCTCGCGATACGATAAAGTTGATTATATTCAATACATAAAGGTAATAACGAAAGCAAGAGTCTCGAGAAAAATTATATCCCTCGAATAACTGGTTCCCTGAAATAATTCGACAATTGTCTGAGATTAGAGTCTGCCAAATAAAACAGAGCGGCTAGCCGAAATGGCACTCTTGTCGGGGGACTTGCTGACCGCAGAGGGCATACTTTTGCAAAATGGATTAATCGAGGAAGCTATACGAATTAATATCGAAGTGTACAATTGGAACAGGTATTCCCCCTTTAATTCGCGAGAGAACGTTCCAAGCAAGCGATAATATTATCTATTTCCATAGAGCGCTGGAGTTGGCCATCAGGCACAAGAGGCAACTGGAAGAGGTGTTACACGCGAGAAAGAAATATCTTCAGGTGATAAATAAGAAAGAGACAAATCAGAGTTTCCTTGCGTACATGGCGAACGTTGCGAAGACACAAGTAAATTGAATAAATTATTTTCCATCGTTTATTGCACTGTTTTCAACATTTTGCACATAATCTTGTACGTTCCCGTTGATCAGTGAGAAAACAAAGCACTGTTTTCACCAGGAAACCATCGAAAAGATTTCCTTCGAGCGAGCGGAATTCGAGCTCCCGGAACCGGAAGCGCAAAGCAACGAAACCTTGGATCAAGATATGCGTATCTGAAAGCGTAACAGAACCCTCATTTGTACGAATTATTTATTCAAATGTATAACAATCGAATATATTTAACCTGTCCTTCGTTTCGAAATGTTGCATAATCGGCGAAAAGAAAAAAACTGTTGACTGCTAATTATACAATAATGACCCGTTTACATCTTGGAAATGTGTGTAAAACTATTTTATACGGATGGGGATCGAAAAGTAGATACTTTACAAAATTAACAGCTTCAAAAATATCGATACCACGAAAACGATCAAGCTGGTGAATGTAAATAGCAATAAAAGTTTCCACGAGTGCCATGTTGTCTCCTTCGTCGCAGGCCTGTATCTCGTCGTTAAAGCGGACTAAATTAAAAAGAAAAATAATCAAAATATATCCCTTTCTATGTAATCCAATTGCATTAACATAATATATTACACAATCGACTTTGTCTCACCCAACCACCGTTGGCTTGTATCCATGTAGCGAGATCATCTTCTAAAACGTCCTTCATCCCTAAAAGGAAAGCGTTTCTAATCATTTCGGTAGTGGCGAACGCTTGAGTGTTAGAACCACTCTTTAACGCACCTCTCTGTATGGCAAGCAAATATTCAGGTTTGCCCTGGCGTACACAATCTACGGCAATGCCACCGGCAATGGCGTATATGGCTATCACTTTGCTCCAAGTCATCTCTCCGTTTCTGATCATCTCTCTGGAGACGTCTACAATGGCCCCGCCAGCAGACTGCTCGGACGAGAAGCTGCCGCAACCGATTTGGCGTGCAACCCGGTTGAATAAATTCGGGTGCATTTTCTCCAATTCGGCCCCGACAGATATCAGCTCTGGATACACTTCTCCAACGGTCGCACCACCGGGGAGCAGCATGGCGCTCCTCATTCTTTTCAGTCCGAGTTTCCGATGAAAAATTCCGGATCGTTTTAAACGATTTCTGATGTACTGAGCGCACAGCGAGGATCCCTGCACATGGGTTTTTTAGAACAATTAATTAACTGTTTACTGGTTTCTTGAAATATCTTCCTCGTGGGAATTGCTGCATCTTCGTTATACTTAAATAATTCAACAAAGTAACTCAACGTAATAGGTCCAGCAAATCGAGCGTGTATTTATTGAAATACTGGTACGAAATAAATCTCTTTCAGCGAACTGTTATACTACAGCAGCTGTTTCTTTGTACATTTATATTAACATTTTCAAGACCGAAGGGGTAAGGAAAACAGCCAGAGGCTGATAGCAAGGGCGAGGTGCGGGCACACGAGGATATGGAATAGATACCGGAAGGCAGATGAAGAAAGGAGGTGTGAACTGTGCGAGGAGGGTTGGGGAACATTGGAGTACAGGTACGGGATTGCAGGGAACTTGGGCGTAGAAGTGACAGAAAAATGGTTAGGTGGAAAGGAGAGTAAAAGAGAAAAAGAAGGAACATGGGGTGCAAGAGTGGGAATGAATGTCAATGAATGCGATAGAGAGAGAGAGAACGAAGATAAATAAAATAAGATACAAGTTAGTATAAGTTATTGATAATAAGTAAATGGAAATAAATAAATGCAGCGTAAGGCCGAGAACTGAGAACGTAATGAAAGGTAGAAATTAAGTTCATTTTCATGGCTGCGAGGCCGAAAAGCAATCAAATTCATGTCTATTCTACTCCATTAACATATTCGAAATTATTTTTCAAAGATTTGTGTTTTATCCGCGGTAACATTGCAGTTGCATACCTGTGATACCGTGAGTTCGATCGGGGCTGAAACCGATCTCCATCGAATCGTGTGAGAAATCTTTCTGGAAACCACGTCGCTGACATTGCTGAACCTTCTTCGAGCAGAGTCGACGACATGGAACGGCGAGACCTCTTGGTTGCTAGCAACCGGAAACGCAGCTAAGTTCGAGTGTAGAGATAAAGATAAACTATTTCTGCGATTCGGCTGCGTCGCGTTCACGGAAGTGTCCTCCAAGCCGCGCAAAGAACCGACGAGTGCAGACATTGCAGAATCCTCCGTGGATTGTTCCTGCCATTCAGGCTTCTCGGGCTTAAAAAATGTCAGCAATCATTTCACAACTTAAGGATACATTTCGCCCGATAAAAGTGTGTCCGGTTCCGTATCCGCGGGAGGAACGAAACGAAACGTTTAACTTCGAGGTGCTTTTGTCCACCTAGATTCGTAAAATTCACGCTGTTGAGCTGTCCAATAAGCAATTTCGTATTCGTGGCAAGTTCGTTTGAAAGATTATTGTCAGAGGCATTTTATAGGAATCGTTTAACCGATTCTAGGTGTTAAACAATTGTTACAAAGGTAATTAAAAGTGTGTGAAAAGTTAGTTTTGCATAAAGGACACAAATGTCCTCTGAAACTTTGTTAATTTAAAACCCCCTAATTTTTAGATTAACGATTTACCATGATCTAACTGCGAAGAAAATGAGCAACAGCTTTAAAAAGAACGAAAAAGCCTCTAAATGGTAGATCACAGGAAAATATTGTACAGGGTACACCAGGTAACACGATAAGTTTATTGTTAGATTATTCTATTGCTATTGGGTTGATTGAACGGTTTAATAAACGTTTCAAAATGTGTACTAAATTCTCGGCCCTTTTTACGAAGTATTCGAGGTCATCTTCAGTTTTTCTGTATAAAAATGTATTGCAATCATTTTTTATCTCTAATTGAAATACAGTTATGTTATGCCAAATGAAACAATTTTCGATCGGCCCACCAGCAACCGAGTAACGTGGAGCGATCGCAATTCGAGGTCTACCCTGTATTGCAGCAATTCTCAAAACTTTGATTAGACAATATGAAATTGCGAGTGGACAATGTCGAGGAAGGCCCTTTACGTTTTCGTGGGATTATGCTTTATATTATACAGATACAGGAACAGGTTCGAGAAATTTCAAAACAGTCCGGGCTGTGGATGAATAGAAACATAGTTCGACAGTGGTGAACGTGTGTCGACCTTTGTCGATCGAGTAATGTGTTGTGAGTTATGATCGATGGCGGCGTTTGTGAGGATCGATTTGCGAAACATGCAAAGGCCCCGGTTAACCAGAGGGCGGCCACAAAATGTACTTAAGCACTTGAGTACCGATGTGTCCTTGTACCTTTAACGAGCTTTGCTAGATTCGCGATAGTTGAAATATCGTCTCGGGCTTATCAACGACAGTGCGTTTGAATGCTTGCACGCGACACCCTTCCGATTAAGATACCTAAATGCAAGTATCTTGTAAGCATTAATTGCCTTTTTACAAAGCTTAACCAATTTGTTGGGGTAGTATTTTGTTGGAGCTTGCAAGTTTGGGCTAGACCTAGGCATCCTACAATTGCCAACAATGTGCTGAGAGGACAAACTATTATTAAGAAAAATGAGAAACATGTAAATATGTAATTTCGATGACGGCGTAACCTGCTTTCGAATATAGTAACTGTTTAATGGAAATTTGAAGAACAGATTTGGATCCCATTTTTCAAGATTTCTGCTAGCATGGGCCAAATTAAAAACCTACTTTCTTCATTCTATTGTATTTCTACTACCTTTCTTCCATAAAACAATCCGATTGATACCCATCAAAGCTTTCTAATTGCAAACAGAAAGTGTAGGGTCCATCGCAAAGTACTGTAGACCACCTGACTGAACAATCCTGTACAAAAAGTACATCGTATCGAGCAACCATTTTATCATTTCCGAATATTCCACTGCAATGTCCCAACGGTACCTGATTTCCACAGGTTGCCCTATGGGGAGCTTTAACGACCCCCGGAGGTCCATCGTCGAATATCTCCAGACCCTTTATGGTAATCCTGGGACGCAGGAAAGGCACAACGTTGCGAAAGGGGAACACCGACAGAGTCTTCTGTTCTTACCATCGCAAGTGTTGCAGTACAATCACACCAGGTATCGTAATGCAATTATTATTCCGCTCGCGAGTACAGCTGTTGCTATTTCGAAGCCTTATTTAGCTCAACCATTGCACATGCGACGCGGTCCTGCTAACAATAAGATATACCGACATTGTGCGCATATTACTCATTTCCATTCCATCATTTGCCTTCTGAACTGGCGAGGATTAAGAACGGCGTGTGTCATTTGTAAATGAACAGGTTCTCGGCACGGCCGATTAGTAAATCGCGGCTCGTTTGTACGTCCAATGGCCACAGGGGGTTATTTAACCATTGCGTTAGTACAGTACGCCATAATAAATTAGGATGGCTATGATAGATCGTCGCGGAATAATTACTGGAAATTAAGAGAGACTCGTCGCGAAATGAACATTGAATACTGTGGACGATCGCAATCGCTCAACGCTTTCCTCTGACAAATTATTTGGATCAGTTTTTACTCTATATGTTTATCTTCTTTATGTCCGGAAGTATTGATAGCGTAACGACGACGGCCGTATTGTGCAATGCGTTCCGCCGCGGCGGCCTTTAATTGTAACTGCAATTACTGTAAGTTCCCGTGCTTTCGATGGCGGTTGAATTCTCGCGCAATTAAGAATTTTGATTCTCGATGTATCCCTTAATCCCGTTGAGGTATTAACTCGAAAGCACTGGCAGACAATTACTTTGTCATTGAAATGGGGAGTACTACAGTGTTAAGAATAATTTGTTACATCTGTATCAACTTGAAGTTTGAAAGTGACGGAGCTGAGCACCAAGCGGTAGACAGATTGCAAGTTGCTTTAATGTAAACTGGAAGCCGAATTCCAATACTTTTATTATATTCATTTTAGGTGAGCGATAAGATAAAGGAATTTCTTCGCAATGTTTACACTGATTTTTGACAGCATGCAGTACGTGAGTTATTCGTTCGTAAAAAGTATCGCAATAGAGATGTGAACCAGGAAGACGAACCTCGAGAACGATATAAAATCAATTTTATCGTATCAATGCGATCAATTGCAGTTTAATTGAGTCTAATGCATTTCAAAGTGTACAAGGGTTATTAAGCGTAAACTTGGCGTTCATCGAGCGATAGTTGCGCGTGGTTTATAAATGGTAAGAAAGCTTCAGAAGGAAGTTAGATAGATAAGTGCGGCGCGATACGATGATTAATTTTCTTAATGACTAAAAAAGTGATTAAGAAGTGCTCATTCTCACAGAGATTGCCGTTCTTCCTTCCCTTTTATTTTATTCCGTAGACAATAAATATTTAATTAGTTGAACTACTTTCCAATGACATAACTTAACAAAGAATTTAGTAATCATTTTGGAGACCGTTCAAAATCTGCAGACGAACTACACATACGTCAGGCGACACTGGTCGCGTTAATAATTGTACAACTACTCGTTTCATTTTAGGCACTAGCGGTAAGTGCTTTTCAGAAAACTTATCTTAATTAATATCTCTGTGAACTTCAAGTGTTAATGGGAAGACTGTTTCACATTTTCAATAATACAATCGATAAAAGGATATAACACATAGATGCCAAACTATGGAACATTTACTCTGGCTGAGTCTTCTAATTAAAATAATTAACTGTTTGATTGGCTTCGCTGCATTCTTTAATTACATCACGTGTGTTTTGTTCTGATCACGTGGCAGTCGATAAGAAAAATGATTGTCCGTCTACGAAGGTTATAGGTAATAAGTGAAAAATTAATTGCGAACACTCTGCGGTTGCCTCGTGGTAGTGTTAGTTATCAATTATCAACGATGTTCAGCTGGTCGATTATCAGTTTACAGCCTACGTAACTTGTGTATTTAACATTTTCATTCTACTTGTTCTCACACTTTGCCGTGATTCAGCACCACATTCTGAATAAATATTGTTACTGTGAAAGGCACATACAATTCTTTTTTATTCCACGACTATCTTTTTTGTAGTTAAAACATTGATATAGAAAAGAAATGGTACACTGTAAAAGTATGATCAGGCTCAAAGAAAATCAGTAAGTAAACGTAAATAGATATTGATATATTTACCCGTCGAAAGTGTGTATATTCGTAAACATTGAATCAGAAAACGAGAAAACCGCGAATTCCATGAAATTGTATCCAATGATAAATAAACAAAACATTAACTCCAGAAGTTCAAAAAAGTTTAAACATCAATAAAAGAGGCAGATGCCCTCTGGTATAGAGATATCGATAAGAAACATTGTACTGCATTTATTGAACATAAAACATAACTCCAATCGAGCATTCTACTTGCATACCACATTACAATTTTCAATACCTTAAATTAGTTATCAAGATAATGTTAATTTTTCGAATATACTTCATAATTTCTGTATTAAAATGATAATTCGTCCAGCTAGTTACCGCGAATAAAGTTCTTCGAATAAATAAATAAATAAGCACCGTATCCATGAGTTAGCAACAAATGTCGTGCTTTAAACGTAATTCGTTAGTTGATTAAGTCAAGTAAAACAGTGGTGTTAGGAGCAAAAGTTATTAGAAAAGAATCGTCAAATTGGAAGCAGGAAGCGGAAAGTTGAATGAAATTACCACAGGCAGGGTTGCATCTTCCTGGACCTCTAATCGAAAGTCCGGCTTCATCGTAATTAACGCGCGACCGCCTCATTAGTCACTGTCATCTAACTCGTTCCCCATACACATTATATGCGTAATATATATTTTGAAATTATCGCTTATCAACGGTGAGGCTGGTCGGTCGATTATCGTTCGAGAAGTGTACGCGACGGCGCGTCAAATCGTCCGTTTTATCAATTTCCAAGGCTTATTACCGTGCCGCAATGATGCCCGATAATGAAGCTATACGTCATTTTTGCATTTTTGCTCGCCGGGCCGAGCACGTTTTTCGTCCAACTTCGAGCAAGCGGCGTGATACGACCGTCATTATTCTTCGTTGGAAAAAGGTTAAGACATAAAGGCATGGTATTGTATCGACGGAAAAACACATCTATTAGGAGCATTGATTTATGAATAGCAATTTGTGAATCTATTTAAAGGAGTGAAATTTGTTTCTGCTTGTCGGTGCGCGCAAATAAATTTTCTAATTAAAGTATACGGAAGGGACGGAAAATAATTGGAAATATTTATGCACAGGTCCACCCACGCGTGAGAAATTAATAGAAAAGGGATAAACGATACGTAATTGTTTTAATTAAATGACGAAACAAACGATAGCAATTATAACATACATCCATAAAAGTCGAGCGCATGAGTAACGCAGCAGATGTTAATTATATAACGTAAGAACATTTAATGTTTGTTTCTGTTGTGGCGTTTTGCATGGAAACGACACGTGCAGATGAGACGAACGTGAAAAAGAATATGAGAAGAATTCGAAGAATATACTGCAGGCGTGCAAAAGATTAGCTATTGCATATGCACTACGGGTGTAGTTTAAAATGTTACGGCAATGTAATTAAGTAGCAATTTAATTATGTTTCATTAAAACTGAAATTGAAGTTTTATATCGGGGATCAATTTCTTATTATTGGTCAAATGCTCGGCCATGTACATATTAATTCGGTTGTCACTGGCAACACCTGCCAACTTGACATATACATAAAATGTTCAATTTTCGCGATGGAAAAATAGCCTCGTCGCCTTTAATTGCGTCCACGCTATAACAATCGCGATCAAGAACCATGCGCCTTATTGATCTGAACATTTTTTTATTTTGCTCGCGCACCACTAAACAATCGGCGAATTATTTACAATTCATACACGTATCATGCGATAGAATTACTATTTCGCATGTTGTAAAGTTAAATATTGCCAGACTCGAAGAGTTTAATCAAGTGGTCGGCAACGAACTCTTTACTCGTCGAGCAAATTTAAATTTAATTAAAAAGACATTGCCGGTAATTGATAAATCGATGATGGACAAGTATATACCAATTGATCGTTTGGAAGTAGATAAATTGTGGCGCGCAGCTAAAGGCGGCCCAAATGCGATAATGTCGAGGAACAGTATAAATCACGAATCAAGGTGGCCAGTCCATCGCGATGCTTTGTCTCGAGAAAGTACATGTGCCTTGAACGTTCAGCGTCGAGCGATTCGAATTCTTTGAATCATCAATCGTGGCCTTTCACTGGCTTGCATCGTAAACGGCGCCTGTATTTCGAACACGTAGACCACCGGCATCATTTACAAAATACGGATGTCAGGCGACAAAAAAAGAAGTAAAAAATACGGACAGGTTTATTGCAGACAGTAGATAGACCTTGATCGGAAAAATACAATACCACTTGTAGAGGAGGACAATGCGGGCTATGCATGTATTGTATTCTTGGATCGCATTGTTGGTAGAACGATTTATACTTTTAGAATAATTTGCTGCTATAAATATATATAAGTTTCGTTGATTAATCCCTTTTCGATATTATTAGTATGTGACTACTGTATAATTTTAATATTCAGCGAGCACTTTTTGGATATATTTCAGGATTATAAATCTGCTGACGCAAATTAATCGTAATTAAAACAATTGCAACACACAGTTGCAACTTTTTCGCGGTTGAAACTTATCTCTACATCGGTCACGTGATGCATAATGCACATGCGCAGAAATCATCGCCTACTAAGTAAGTGGAACAAGTAGATCATTCAAATTCCTGAAGCGCGTGCATATATTAATAGTCTATTATAATGAAGTTTGATCATTGGGGGATAGAGAAGAAGTGCTGCTAAATTAACACTATTCGCTGTTCTTGCATAGGTAAATATATTGAAAGATTCAAACGAATGTTATGCCAAATCGTATCGGATGTATTAAACGTTGATTGTACAAAGTTTGCCATGGAATACGAGGCATTACGAATAAATGTCTCGCAAATAATATAAGTTAATTGTATTATACGTATATATTTTGTAGATTATAATGTTGTACACGCAATAGATATTTTTGTTCCTACAATAATTGATATATTGCATCACGTTCGAAAGATGGGTACGCCGCCATTTGCATAAATTTACATATTTTATTGCTATGTCGATTAGGCGCACCGTCAAATTTCATAGATGACGTAAGTGTAGAGCGAAAAAAAGAAACACGGAATGGAAAGGGCGACGTGCAACTAACAGTACGAAAATATAGGTCGAGACGGCATGGAATAAAAGATGCGGGCAACATGTCCCTCAGGTAACGGCTGTACCTCCCACCCTTTTACAAAATTTGACAAAAAAAGCAGAAAAAAAAGTAAAGAAAAAACGAAGTCAGTTCTTTATCTTCACATTATTTGCAACGTTCCAAATAAATTACGTCTGTCAATCATGGGAGTGCATAATAAAAAGACAAGACATTAAATACAAATTCTAAACAAAAACTGCCTTCGTAATATATTACAAACTTGATTCATAATAAAGAAAATTTGCATCCTTGCAAGAAATACACTCTCAGGCCGTCGGTATAGCTAACATAAATTTGTATTTTTCTATTTCTATTGGCAATTAATTGTTCGTGAGCGGTTCAACGAGACTTTATGTTGTTACCTTGAATGCTTAGTGAAGTACGGAAAGTTATCGCATAAGTTCCTTGACACACGTTCGTCCGATTATACTTGACGCGTGAAACCGCTTCGGCACGCTTTCGTTGTAATTTGCACTTTTTTTTCTCAGTAGCACTATAGCAGGACTTTACGTGGTTCAATATAAGTTACTTGTTTTTGTCGGCACATGGAATTTTATATGGGATTATTTCGATTCAACCGTTGCATAATTTGAAAAAGGAACGATTGCAGTGAGCGAAACGTGTGAAGAACACGCACCGTCGAAATTGTGGGGAGCACAGCGCGTACAATACTGGAACTTTTCAACTGTACACAGGCACAGGCTGTAACTGGAAAGTATTATGTGAACGCCGTGCACATGTTATCCCTACTTACATCGGTGTACCAACAAAAAACGTGTTAAATCTCATAAAAAAGGAAAACTCGTGGCTTCATAATTAATTATCTTTAAATGTTTAGTGGCGCATAATTGACGTGTTAATAAAAGTGCTCGTCAAGTTATAAACTTATAAGAATATGCAATTGAGTATTTATTACATTTTTGTTATGAAATACGTTGATACTAATTTACAAATTACGACATTGCTGTGATTAAAAATTATACTTTTCCTCCTTTTTGGAGATGGTAGGTTTATGAAATATAGAGTATAGAATTGCTTGATCATTTTTTCTTTGTTAGGGATCATTTTTGTTTCCGAAAATTCGTTGGTGAAATGTTATATGATAAAGATTACTTAAAATCCTTAAATATTTGTTTTTAATATAGTCAGTCATAAAAATCTCTTAGTTAAGTGGTATGAAATTATTTCTAATAATTTCGCAATGTGTATTGTATTCAGTGGAGAATATAATTGAAAGAGCGACACTGTTTTCGACGGTGTAGATACTTTTAAACGAGCTATTTAAATGATCTCTTGTAAATTATAAATATAAATGCGAGTCGCAATTTTGAAACGTTATTAAAATTCCTAGCCGTAAATGATATTAATCATTTGAAGATTGTCTTTTTTCATGGAAACATTCAAGGGGTTTGGGATACTTTATACAGATTTTGCGTTATAATATAGTTCTACATGTTGGCTTCTTAGGGTCACATGCAGTATATTTATATGCATAATAATAATAAAGAATGTCACATGAGATATCCTTCTTAAAATAGAAGGAATAAACGGGACAATAGGTTCGTGTATAACAATATTCTATTCACAACGATGATATGATAAAGTAGCGTCGAGAGGCAACAACTTTCTTTTTTGGAAACGGTACAACTTACATTATATATATATGTGTATATTTATATATTATATAGTATAACAACACTGCGGAAAGCTTGAAAACACTCCATTCAATTACGTTTATTATTTCTTTTCTCGACGTTTATAGGCATATATATATTTATATTTTCCGTATATATGTATGCATGTATGTAATGTATGTATAGTATATGCAATATATGTATATATATATATATATATTATTTCCTACTGTGAACTTATGTTATGCTGTGCAACATTAGAAACTTTGAACAATAATACTTTCCATTGTCAGCACATCACCATAATCTTTCTCTCCATCACGAATACACAATAAATAAATATTCACTCATTCAGTTATCACACGACTATACTTTCACCAAAGAAAAAAAAGAGAGAAAAATAAACGTTCGTATTAGCAGCGTCTGTGACCACAACTTGTTAATATTCCTGATGAAAATGTCAGAATAGTTAAGAAAAGGATATCAGCAATAGCACAGAAACGAAAGCTCCGATTTCAAACAGTAAAGGTATGAATGAATTGTATAAATATAAATTAATAATGCAATAATTTAACCGTATGGAACTCTATGCAAACGGACTTCCTTTTCCTCAACTATTCTCACGTGTTGTACAAAATGCACATTTAATCGCACCGTGTTCGTCAATGAAATTCTGCCGATTTCTCAAACTTCTTTGTTCCACTCGAGGGCGCACTCCACGTTTCATGTTTCTGAGAAATATACCAATACTCCTTTAAAATTATAATGAACCATATTATCACGCACGAGTATCTTTCACAAAGATACATCTTACATTTAAGTTGGGTAACTCAATGCTGTTCCAATTTTCTGATATAGACTTCGGTTATTGTAAAATACGTTACATTTCGCGCTATAGTATTATAGTGTAGCTTCCCAAATGAGATCTACAATGTTCCCATATATATATACTCTTATACTTTTTTTCTACTTTCACGTGGAACGCGAGAGTAATATCATAACATTGTTACAAAACGTTGTAAAGTGACCGCAACTTATTTTCCAACCAGCTACAGCATCGTTGATGTTACGAGATACTCGGAAAAAGGGGTTCTAATTCGATACAATTCGTTATTACATTTAAAATTGAGTTCAATAGCACTGTATGTAGTGTTGATTGTTCTTTGTCGTGTTGTTCGTTCATTCTCCTTCTTTCGCTTGTTCCCCTAACGACTGTATAAAGAGTTGATACGAAAATACCAACCGACTAAATGGATTACAGCACCTAAAAACGAAATAAGTGACCCAACCGATGTATAAAAAAAACCGTTCCTTTTAGGCTTCGATTTCTTAAGCGATTTTTAGCGTTCCGACAACCATAGCTCGCAAGCACATTTAAAGTAACACATTCTTCACATTCTGCGTTACGTTATTATTTCAGTCGTTAACGTGACGGAGGGTGAGATACACGATCTTCCTAAATAAACATTACAATTAGTACGTATTGTCGCTCGGACAAAAGTGGTGCCAGCCACTTCTACATCCCAACCAAGGAATCGGAAATCGATGCCCCTAGGTTTTTCACGCATGTCGGATCTCACTTCTTCGACCCTTACTTTCATACCAAAAAAAAAAAAAGAGGAAAAGATATAACAACAAGAAACTAAACACAGAAGCAGGTACTCTAAGAGTTAATCGTGTACCGTACGACGATACAGATTTGATCACAAAGAGAGACAAAGGATATAACGATAGTAACGCTAGTACATTTTCTCAAAATGCCCAAAGCGAGTGGACGCTTCGGCAAAATAACGCATTGCATGAGAAAATACGCATATATCGAAAGCAAAACCATCACGCTGCGTCTCAGTACACACAGTTTTTTTTTTATATGTGTAGTACTAGTTTTTTTTGTTACTCTACTATCGACATGGATTTACGTATTCTATATAAAATATACAAATCCTTAAGATTACTACGCGAAAACTATGGCTCTTCGTATTTCGATTCAAGAATCAGGTCTATCGTCGCTAGATTCGTCCAATGTTTCTTTAAACGCAATCGTTGCTACAAATTTGAAGAAAAAAAGATACCGTTGTTTCGAAGTACCATTCGCCCCCTGCCATCGATATTTGTTCGTTTCGTTTCTTTTCCAATAACCAATCTTCGCGCTCGTCGATGTACGTATGTATATATATATGTGTGTGAGTGTGCGCGCGTGTGTGTATAAATTGTTCTGCGTGTATATAACTTGCGCAAAGGGCAATATTTATAATATTTACAAGAAATTAATATGAAATTAACATACACATATATATATATATATATATATATATATATATGTTATATAGATATACATATACAGTTAACATGTGACTGAGCACAGTATGTAACATATATAAACAGTACTCTTATCTCGCGCTTTCCTCCATCCAACAACTCATTAAAGCTAGCTGTAACAATACTAAGGTAAATAAACAATTAGCAAGACATTAACATATATGTATACGAGCATTACTCAAACTGCAAAATTAACGATAGATTGCAATTAAATTAATTTGCAATATATGTATATATATATATATATATATATATATATATAAATATACATATATATGTACATATAATGATAGCATCTGGTCCAATAAATGTTAAGTATTTATATAAATAACCAATCGTTCGTTACATATGTACACATTATTCGATAGCAAAGTCTGCAGTATAACTGAATCTGACTCAACGTTGATTATTGTCGATCTTCACGTGTCGCAGGCAACGGTGTACGAGTTAGAAACCGTTCAGTACTATTTCCTTTCTAGCCAGATAATCTTTTCGCGACACGATTAACATAATAATCGTCCGATCGTTTCTGCGAACGTCGAGACAAATAATCGAGCAAACAAGCGTAATAAAACGGAGGAGATAAATCTATGTAATCTCAATCGGTACAGAACATTTTGTAGCGCCTCCAGTAACGTAACATGCACGCATAATAATACTAGTACTCCGCAAGCGACTGAGGATACATCACAAAAATACCACGGACCCTCGGCCACGGTCATTTCTCACATATACGACACGAATCTCCATGTATCTACTTGTATATAGCGTATACAACTCTGTGTATATATATATAGAAGAGAGTCGCTAACTGGCAGTAGGGAATCAAATAAACTGTAACGTCGTGGTGCCAAATCTTGTCCTCTCCTCTCTCAAGCGCCGGCAAATCCATATACTTCTAATACTCTAATCTCGAAGTCGCCGCTGGCACAAAGTGGTGGATTATTAAACGTATCGCACCGATCCGTTTTCCCGTATCTTATGTTTTCATCCATCCATATCGCTTGTCCGTCCCTGGAAACGATAAGTCAATCGATCTTAATAATCTGCACTCGCACTTTCGTAGATGCTATATTCGATAGGGGTACTTGTTTATAGTTTGCATCGATTCGAGGGATTAGGAAGCTTTCCATATGCTTATTAAAATATGCGTGGGAAATATATGAAATTCCTAATATGAATGAAGATATCTCACCCGCCACCAATGGTTATCATTTTGGAGTCTGCCGCCATGAATAGCTCAGCTGAATGATGGACCTTGGAATCATTGTGCGAAGAGTCCATGCCAACCCAAGGATATTTTGCTCGTTCAGGATATAAGCTGAACAGAAACGTTTCACCTGTTCCGAAATACGCTTGCCTTTGCCCTTTATCGTTTTTCAAGTTCCGCTCGCACCATCTTGTGGAGCAGTAGGCACCAAATACCTTTAAACGAAGATGTGTTAATATAAATTAAACGCCCCGCGCAGAAAACTACGGAGAAAACTGGATATACACAGAAGATATTTACTTCATTGTTACATGTTTTGATCATCAGCAGGGTTGGTTCGTGCTGTTCTACCCTTACGTAGAATGTTGTCAAAGAACAACCATGCTCTTCCGTCGTGTACAGTAGAATGGGTTGGTACATCGTGATCCGCATGGGCAGCCAGGACCATAATGTGAATAACTGCCACAAAACAAATAGATCCAATTAATATATCACGTATACGTGTGCGGTACGTATTCGTAACTGTGCAAACATTAGTTTTCAATAGTTTTCTAGTCGTTCAAGAGTACAGCAAACTAAATCACAGCAGCAGCAATTCATGCGCTTCACTGAAAAAAAATTAATACAACAGGTGATTACGAAGCTAAATATAAAATGTAAAAATACGAAAAAAGTGAATATTTTCGTGTCCGACATTTAAACAAGTCTCATATTTATTTGCGGAGCCGTGTATGCGATAAATGACACATTTATTTCACGCTTTTGTAGTACACTGTATTTCCAAGTTTTGGTTTCAGGTTCCCCAGCGCGAATGATTCGTTATTGTGTTAACCTGAGAGCGCCGTGGTACCAATTAGATCGAAGTTTCAATTTATTGTTACTCTTTATTACATCAATTGAAATTAGCGCCAGGTAATTGTTCTATTGCTCATTTGAACGAAGGTTTCGTAATGTGCAATTCAGCTTTCCAAAAAAAAGACAAACAGTGGCTTCGGTGCAGTAAACAAAATATCGAGAAAGTGAACAGTAAAAGAATTTAAACGCACGTACGTATGTATCAAGCAATTCTTATTAAAATATGCTTGCAAAGGATGCAGAAACTCATTCGTCATGCAAAATGGCAACATCATCATTCAAATATAAAAAACATACATTTCAATTTCGAGTGATTGAAGGCCGTGAATTGGGAACTTGATGGAGCGATGCAAATGCGATGATAAGGTATCAAACAAACTACGAAAATGTATAATACATTTGTGAATGTCTACGAGCGCTACCAATGGTGTTCCACAACAGTTTAAAAATATAGCCGCGAGTTTGTCAAAATTAATGATAGACGATGCACGCTATTTACTCCGGGCAACATCTAAAACGGATATGACGGTGAATACATACAACGATAGAAAATTAGTAAGGGATACGGGAAAGTAACTCCGATTGCGGGGGAAATCACTACGAATGCATGGAAATAAAAGAGAACCAACAACGCATGCCGAATTAATAGCGGGGAATAATAATATACAAGAAAACGCAGAAATTTATCCAGAGGGAGTACCAGATAGTGCACTGCTCTACTATTTCATACAATGTATATAAATCAGGCCATACAACCATATACAATACAATGGCGTGTACACTCTGCACGAATATTAAACCTCAGGCAAACAAGAAGTACAACAGAGAACCGGCAACGAAATCGCTGCTGCAGTCAAGCCGATTTTAATCGATAACCACCAGCAATAAGTTTGTAGTACCTTTAACGTGAATTGACAATGAAAATCTCATTCACGCCAGTCTGCTGCCCCTTTTCGCGTTTTATCAAGAGGATCTGCTAAACTGCTAAACGATTGCCACCGTTTGACCGGCGCGGCGCGGCGCGAAAACGTATCTCGCACGCTTGAGCTACTATCTTTCTAGATAGTAGCCAAAGATGGGAATACGGTGCAAATGAAATAGAACCTACGTATAACATTCGAAATTGAAGGCGGATGTATAAACACCGATAACGACAATATCGACATGCCACAAAGAGGCCATCAGCGAACTACAGAAAACTCTGCTACTGTCGAACTGATTTTCTTTTTCGATTAGCATTGAGCGGCCGTAAGTACTTACATCAGGCATGTCTAGAATCTGGGAGAATATGCTTTGTATGGGATAAACGCCCATTGACAGAGCACGCGGTCCAGGACTGTGTGCACCCTACACCCCATGACCATAAAAATCCATCGTCATTCCAGTAACGCAGCATGGCACAAGACAATACAGAACCGTCAATTATATTTGGTATACAGCACCTTTCGTTCACAACTTTACGTATCAAAATGGAAAGAAATATTATATACGAAACACTGGTTAAAATCATCAGAGACGCAGAGCATAACAGGAACTAACATCGGTCATAGTTTCAGCTGTTTTGTTTTATTCTTTATTCGTTACACGCTAGTATATAGTAGTGGTACATGAATTGAATGCTCGACTCACTGTTAACCAGTGTAACCGATCTCAAAGAAAGAAAAGACAAGAAGAAAGAAATTCAACGAAATCCAGTTGCTACGGAAGCCTTGAAAATAATTGATATAGTAAAGAAATGAAATGCGTTCATCGCCGATCGTACGCCGTTCGGTTTTCATTCCTACAGCTATTACGGAACCGAATACGGCGATTTCGTACTGCAGACAGATTGGAGTATAGTATGGTATAGTATAGTATGTATGAAGCACGCTGCTGCATTCACTGATCGAAACTGATGTCACTGTACGAAGCGACCTCGACAGCTTTTGTTTCATTCTTCGGTCTCTGAGAAACTAGTTCGTCAACCATCCTATCGATCAATGATAAGCAAACACATCTCGTGTGGCCCACCAGTAACAGTCACCATGTATCTGTTTGTTGGTCAATTTGGTGTGTGAAACTTGCGAAACACTGAAAGCCTAATAACGAGTCGAAGACATGTGTATGTATTTTATTGGAAGAAAACTTTTGTTATTGTCTGATGCTCGAAAAAGGCAGTAACTGCGAGTGGATAGACGGTAACAGCAACAAAGCTGGCACGATGAGAGTGTAACAATGGGTGAGTATGAATGAATGTAACAGGTAATAGTAGTTCAGGAACATAGGGCAGAGCACATGAAACTAACAACACATTTCCCAAAAAGATAATTATACGATACCCTGTCTTTGTATGTGTCTTCACACTCTTTCTGAAAACAAAGTGAATCATTGAGCAGCATTTGCATAAGATGCGTTCCAATACCCTAAGAAACTATTGCTTAAAACGATCATCTTGGAAAAAAAATATTTCTACTTGTATCGTTCTACTGTAGGTAGCTATTCGTTACCGAACCTTTGAACCTGCGATATTTCTAACGAGTATCAAGGAGTCATCCGCAAACACTTAATGGTAAAAAATAAAATATATATATAATGGGCTCACATATATGTACACTAGTTTTCGAATACAGATTTCATATTCCGATAGAAAGTGGGAACGTGTCGTGCGAATATCGAGGGCTAAAAACATTAACGCAATACACTCGATAAGAATCGAACAGCACACGAACCAATCGAATAGAACGGAATAAAGTGTTGGCATGTACGCGAGTCCGTACTTTGTCGGAGGCGACTTATCGAGTAACCGGCGTTCTATGCCACGTTGAAATGGCATATAAAGAGAAAGATAGGCACACGGATAACATACTTCTCGTATTGTGAGGGTGTGCGACATCATCTGAATGTTGACTTGAGACTGGCTCGTCGGCAGATTGTCCGTGGATCGTGATCTAGCCAATGATCTGGATCCCGTTAACACGCTTCTACTTTTCAGAGCCATTTCTGTCCGCAAAAACACCCTTGATATGTATGCTGAGCTGAGTCCGCGTATTCCAAACGCGGTGCGTAAAAACTTCGCTGGCGTAACCTGCAAAAGTTTGCGAAATATATCACTTCGCTTCCCGAAACCCAGAACATTTCGGCTGCAATTGACATACCGCGAAAGGATTATTATTGGCGCCACGTTCTCGAATCAGTGGTGTATAGTACCGATGATACATCGATGGCTAATGCCCTAAAGAATGTTCTACACCTGTGTATACCTACCGGTATCTGCCTGCAGAACTTGGAGAGAGCAGCGTCAATACCGTTCTTCGAAATTTCGTTCATCCAATCAGAGTTTTGCAACGACGAGTGTTTGTAGAATAATAGTACTATAGCCATTGCTACTCGATAGAAAACCTGGAAGCAATGATTGAATGGCTTGAAAAACGGGTCGAATCTGCGGGGGATACAGGCTTTTTGAGAAATATGCAAGATATTACTCGGTACGCGGCACATTAGAGGAGGTCAACATGCAAAAATGCATTAAACCGATTTTCACGCTGGCACATGGTCAACAGTCGGATCTACCATTCACACTATTCCTGGAAGAGCGTTCTACGTATTATAGATATCTTTTCCTTCGTTCTCGTCTTGAATCACGGCCAGTAACGCTTCTTTTAATGTGCCGTGAAAGGACGCGATAAAGGACGGCAAGTGTCTAAATATTTCAAGTCGTTTTCACCCGAACGCGAATACTGACCTTGATGCCTTCGTGAAGAAAACAGTCCATAACCCTGACTAGATGCTGGAAAGGAAGGAGTTGCAGAATCCACCAGATCCAATCCATGTAGATCCTCTCGGCTCGCGAACCAGAGCAGTGCCTCGCTAAATGTACCGCAGCTGATTTCTTTAATAAAAGATAGTAATGTGTACAACATTTCAACAAATTCTTCGCGTCTTTTGATCGTTAAAAGAGGAACACCGAGATTGCATATTGCTGTTTGAATCGAACTGGAAAGTAGCTTCAACGTCGGACCTGTTTTGCGTAAAATTCATGATTCATCGTTCAAGTTTGAAGAAACAGTTAAGCTTGTGCTGGTGCCGTTCTGGCCCGCTTAATAGAAAATTGATGCGTATCTAGTTGCACCAACAAGACGGTTAATTATTCCAAAGATCTGTTAAAAAGGAATCCGCAGATAGGATTACGTATTAACGTGAAACGAGGATGATTTGCAGCCAAACAAGCCCGAGCAGTTTTAACGTGATTCATCTTGGGCAAGCTTCGCCCGATGTTACGTACCACGTGCTTCTTGGTGATTTGCTCCACAGTTTTCCAGGTAACCTCGTAGAGGAGCTTGGTTTGCGTAATGAACATCTTGTCTTTAGCGGCCACCAAACTGGCCATACAATGATAACACTCCTCCTCTGCAACACAGACAGTTGGAAAGCCGTGATCTCGTGAACATTTCTGATTCCGGCCTATTAATAAAATTGGGATCCCATCCAACCGTGTGTCTAACATCTTAATTTATGCGATCAGCCGGGAAAATTCGACCTGCAGCACGCGACGAGAATTTTCATTGTGCCGTGGTGGAACGAAGGAGTAGCGATTCCAGGAAAGCTCTTTCCCCTCCCTTCTTTTTTCCCCCTATGTAGACCGGATACCCCGAAGCGGACGTGCTTTATTTATTTGTACACTCACCTGGCATAAAGTGAAGAAGAAGAGCCGTGATGGGGTAAAGAGAAGGACTGTAGGTGATATCGGGACAAGCGTATCCCAAAACGGACACAACCCTGTCCGCGACGCTCCTGCCTTTTCTCGTCAGATGGTACGACAGGCAATGATTGCTGTCCACGAACGGTGGTAGCATGATTGATTTTTCCGGCAGTTCTATAAACAAGTAATTCCGGTCATTAGTCATCTGTGCTAAAAGCGAATACACTGGAGAATCATTTGGTTCAATTAGAGAAGATGGGGAATCGAGAGTCGCATGATCTGAAATATATAAATAGGGCGCAATGGAATCATTTAGTAATTTAGGGGTGAATATGCGAAGATACTTTTTTCATCTTCCTGTCGATCCAACGAGCAAGACATTCGATTACTTTGGTTTGAATAACTCAAATACTCAATCTTTTATTTTGCCAAATTTCTCAAATATTTCATTAGAACGAGGTTATCTAAATTGTTATGTAGGTGTTCACTCTTCCGCATGAATAAAACCCGTGCTACTGTGAATTCACGTAGAAGTATTGAAATATTTGTTGTTTGTCAATTTCTTTTAATGCCAAGATTCGAACCAAGGTGTCAAGTGTCATATTTTTCTGCGAGTAAGTAAACATCTACGTGACGCGAAATTACATGAGCACGTGAATCCTCGAACTCGCTGACCAGTCGTGTAATCACGCAAACATGAGATTAACTTATGATGTTTGAAGTTCAAGTAATGCTCTTACGCACGCATGAAAGAGATCCATTATGTAAAAACTAAACATTGCCATGGGCATTTTCGCAACAAATTTTTGTACCCTAAGTAACAAATCAATCCCAAATAAATTATTTTATTATTAAAAAGAAAAATATTGTGCAGGGCGTAGAAATTAGATGAAACGTGAAGAAAAATAGATCATTCAAAATGACAATTAGCGATCACTGATTATAAAATGCTTATTAAATCTTAATCTGTACTAAATCGTGCATTTGTTATGATATTTTCAATATATTTTTCATTTCAATCGGTCACTATAACTCTAATTTGGATCAGAAGATATTGTAACATTCGAAGGCAAATCTAAGAATATTTTTACAATTTTTAATATCCGAGTTTATTTAATAAATCGTGCAATAATAATGATGTTGCAGCCAAGAAACGTACAATTATTGTTGTCCATCAAGAAATAAACAACGATGTTAAAAGGAGATGGATGAAAACAGCAGAGAATTGTACATTGTTTTCATATTGAGAGAAGAGGCTAAACGCACAGCTGTGTGAACATTGCGAACATTGCTCGACGCTTTGAACCCTTGGGCTTTTGACCCGGTCCAAAGAAAATTCAATCTGCGCTTTAAACATCGAAGAATGTGGATCGTTTTGGACGAGCTTGCAACTGTAAACGCGCGGCTAATGTGTTGTGATGAAACCGGTGTTAATGGCGGTGCAATAACTCTGCTTTTCACATTACGACGTGACTCGTCGTTGAAAACAGCCGGCCAACGATAAGTGTATTTATAAATTGTTTATAAAATTGTAGCCTACACTTGCAAATATTCAGACCGGGTTCAACAATTGAAAAGAAATATGTATGCTAATAGTAATACGAAATTGTAACGCACGAATAGCTCGTTTTCTTCAGTGTAAATGAATAGACTTCTGCATTTAATTGGCACTATTTCATTAATCGAAACATGTGCTTTTTGCATGGAGACATTTTTGCCAACGCTTTTCATAAAATCGCCGAACATTTCGCTTGGAAGGAAATCAACGACGAACAAAGTTTTCTCAAGAACTTGTATTAAATAAAATGTAAAATGAATTGACACGCGATTCTTTGTACGCGAGTGAAATACATATTTTTAAGGAGATACTATATGTTAAAATCTGATATAAATGAAACAAATCAATGCAAAATATCAATCAATGTTCAGGATTGTTCGAGTATTGATACATTTTTGTAATTCCCGCCTTCGGAATTTATTTAATAAATCGTGACAGATTTGTCGACAAACATTTAATTAAAATATACAATATTTTGAACAAAATTTTGCCACGACAAAGCATTTTCCTTCGACTATTTTGCCCCTTAAATTCTATTTACTCAAAAGTTGTGAAACGAGCACAATATTTATGCACTTGTAAGATATTTATGGCTACTTTTTGTAAGGAAATTTCTTAATTGTCTTAACCCCCAAGCGATAGGGTTAAATAGCATTACGAAACAGCTTCGATCCGGTTAAAGAAACAGGTAGAATATACGCTCTATCTAACGAAAACACTCAATCCTACTTGAGTTTGCGTTAGGTCAACCTATTTATAGAAATATTAGATGCGAAACGGCTACAAAAAGTTACTGAATTCAGATCACAAACTGCAACCCATGAGAGCTTTTAACATTTCTCGTCGAAAGAATTGCCTATCAGGCGTTGCTGTTTTGTCAGTAGTCGTTTTAGGCTCGGTAGAAGGGAAGGACAACTATTCCGAGTAAAGCTTAGTAATTTTTCCAGTGGCTCATTTTATGTAAAAGAATATTTATGCTGCATCTGCGAGTCTCGCGTATCCAGACGCCAATAATACAGCCGTGTAGACGGATTTTCAGCTCGTTATTATGAGAATAGGAAAGAATTTTGCAAAGAGCATCAAACATTAATGATCGCAGAAAAATGCAAACAATTGTTATTTTGAATATATTCGGTAACATAATTACTTCCGAATATGAGTGTTTTGATTTCTTCGAATTAGGTACAATATATTCATCAGTGTTCACCGATAACGAGCAGGAAACAATAAATATAGCTTATTTGAACATTTCAGTTTAATATTCCAACGTTTCCTTGAAATTCCGACGCGGCAGTTCCAAGACTACTTATTTTCCCCCTCAAACACAGTATTTCGAATGATCGATACCTGCGTACATTAAAAATGGGACAGCAGTATTCTTGTCTCCATTTCGGATCAGATTCACCCCAATTGCCGTAGCAAGGGTTGATAATGTAGAATAAAAATGTAAAACCAATCGAGCCAATCGAGTAAGATTATTCGTGACAAACCTGTAGTTCCAAACACCTGATTGACCATGTCCCAGTAGAAGCCATCGAGCATGTTCTTGCCGTGTGCGTGCTGGTTGCAAAGGGCCGGCCATAGTTGCGCCCTGATCCCGTTGTTCAATGGCCATGCATTGTCCCTTATGATCAGCTTAGCCTCCCTCTTCCTGCCCGCCTGGAGTAGCGCGTTCACCTCGTTGAAGGTCTTCAACGCTTGCTTCTTGCTGGTAGGCGACTCCGGTTGTATGACGATGTTCGACGTGTCGACGTGCGGCGGGAATGCGTCGTCGATATCGACGTTCGCCTCCTCCTCGAGTACCGACAACATATTCGGCAGATTGTCCGTCGAGGAGGGTGTCTGTGTGACTAGCATCGCAGTCGGCGACTACGGCAAGAGATTCCTCTTCATTGTGACCCGTTTCTCGGTGCGCTCTGTGCCCAGATATTTACGTCATGTCCTGGGATGTTTCAATTTTCATCTGGAAAAAAAGGGACAACGGAATTTTCTTTAGTTCACTGTAGGATTACAGAGAGATAGGCTTTGGCTGACACCCACCCTTAGCCAACGCGGTGCGAAATAAACCCCTTGGGGTAGCGACGAGGCACTTTTTAATTGATAAACATACCTGGATGATAAGAGACCGCTATCAACGGGACACTATATTATTCAATTGTGTGGAGGTAGGGTTTCTTTTTTTGAGCAGAATCTTATAGAAGAAGCAGGATGCACAACTTGTTGAATCAAGCTGCGAATCCGCGAAAGTAGGGTGTACAATTCTGGTCCTGTGTAGGAAATGGAGTATTCTTTTCTATCGATTTATAAAATTCTACGAGTGGAGGGTCCCTCTTTGTTGTTGAGTCTACACCATGGGAAAACATGGAGTTTCCTTTGAACCGATCTACGGTATTGAAAATCAGCGCGTTCTACGGATGCGTGCCAACAATAGGGTGTTTTTTTTACGTCGTTCTACTTGGGAGGAAGAGCAGGGAAAACAGGGGAAACAGGATACTCTTCGAACCAAACTACTTTCATGGAAAAACATGGGGTACTCTTTAAATCTGTTTATAATCGTAGAGAATAGGTTGGAGATGAAGTACGTGGAAGAGTACGGGAACAATAGTGTATTCTTTTCTTTGCTCTAGGAAAATTTGGAAATCGAAAGAGAAGACTGATCTATTTCATTCGATATTATATTAGAACACGCGTTATTAGCAACGTTTAATAACAAATATTTTTATCTGGATCTAATAATCAATTGCGCACATGATAATTGTGAATTTCAATATGCACGTAACGAACAGATACATATTATATAGGACCATGTTAATTTATATAATAATGTAGACTGTACAAATATTTTCAATAAATATTAATCTATTTGTTCTACAGAGAAGTCAAACACGTCATATGTACATACTTTGTACAGATATAAAATACAGACTACAAAAATATCTTTCACAATAATGATTAATCAACTGTGCGCTCGTTTTTCTACAAAATGCACGAATCGAAAAAAAGCTGATTGAACTCACTGATCCAATGAAAATTAAACTCCTTAATTGCGAAGGAACGAAGAAAATTGCTCAGGCGATTACCTTAGCATATCAGTATTTCATAGCAGATTACTTAATTTGTCTATTTATCAAGGCACAAAGTATTTCTTATCTAATTCCCGATCAACGATTACTTTAGTCATTATTTCATGGCCTTTCAATTGCTTTGCTATTCGTATCCCGTTTTATTTCTCATACGGGTACTACGAATTCAGAACGATAGAGCAGCAATACACGAACACAGAACTTGGCGTAAACACAGAATGCCTGTTACCCTTCCGCAGATGGCACTTTACAGGTAGCCAGCTGCATTGTAAACGTCCTTCTCGAATCTGTTTTAATTACAAACTCTGATGTTAAAAGAAAGGAGAAAGAATAACATAAAATCCAGCTCTAATCAGAGATGTACAAAACTGTACAAACCAGGTAGCAACACGTATGCATCAGCTGGCGTCAATTGGATGTTTGGTATTTTTTATTACCAGCTCGTGTTATTTAATTCCTTCATTATTCGTGTCTTCCCGACGAGATTGTTTCGCGAGTCGAGTTCAAGACCCAACGGCCGCATACGCTTTCCAAGAATCTTCCGTAAACATTCCCATAATAACCGTGACTGTAGTTAAACGTGTCATCGCTCGGGTCGTGCTGCATTTAATCGCAGTACGCGCTCGTTCGAAACGGGAAGAGTTGGCGAAGAGTGGCGAAAGAGAAAGACAAAAAAAGGAGAATAATTATCAGAGCTAACGCATCTCTCGTGTTGTTACCGCGTACCATATACATTTTCGTCGACGTCGATTCGCGACGCCACGATGGTCACTTTGTTACCGAAATCAATTGTCTTCTGTAAAGATGCCAGCGTAAACAAGCCTCGCGACCAACCGTCAGTTCTTGTATGATATTTCTAGACGACGAGCATTAGGCCCGTTTCGCACGGGACTGTCCGCGTCGAACTGTTCTTCGTCGCCACTTTTTTTGTTTTGCATAGATGGAGGGATTGCATTGCCGCTTACGGGAATGCCCCATGACGTCTGCCACTCCTGTTAGGCATAGATTTGAAACGAAAGTAATATTCGGTTGAAACGAGCAGACTTTCCAGCGCAAGAAACCTCTACGTGTTTGGGAAGAATTGTTTTAGAATTGTGCGGGGAGTTCAGTTGTAGGCCTGTCTACCTGACTTTCCCATGCGGGAAAGTCTGCCGATTGAACCGAGCTCAATCGTCGCTCTCAGGTCGTTTTTTGCTCGTCCATTTTCCCGGCAACATTGTGTGCAAATGAAAACCTTTGCAGGCAACAAACGAATCTCCTTTTTCGCAATTGTAGTACGATCAACCTGCACCTGAAAATTGTGCGATGCTAATACTCCAATACTTGTACGTTAATTCAATGCCGTTCGTACATTCGTAATAAAGGCATAATAAAGCAATAAGGGTTTGCTGGAAGTAGCAAACCTTCTGGTAGCACTGTATTCCTTTTTTGCTTGGGAAGTAGTATATCGGCGTAAGGCATCGAAGTCTCTGACGTGAACAGAAAGAGAATCGAACGGTGGTAGTTGAAAAATATGGTGGCAATGTGCGAATCGCGCGGGACAAGGAGTATCGATCAGACAATGACCTCGACGACAACGTGTTTCTAGAGGAGTCAGCCAGCAGGAGACAATGGGTATATAATATATCGCCTATAATTAGCCCCGTTAAAGCTGTCTCTAATAATAAGCGACGCAGCCAGATGCAAAGCCGCGAGCGACGATAATCTGTCGGTGTACTTAACGGTTATTAATAAAATGCGCGAGTTATCTTGCAGCCACAAACACGTTTAATGCTTATCAACACACCATGTGCGACTTGGTAACATTACTGTACACAATTCGTAGATAGACTGCTCGGCAGATAAAGCCTTTTATGATGATGCTCGTTGTGCCTGGAGGCTGTGCGGCAAACGGAATTCCCTTATCGCGACATGGCTAAACCTTCCCGTACAGAATATGGAATTAACCTCGGTAAACAAATTACTGATGGCAAACAACGGTTTGAAAAATTCAGACGAGATGAGACAGCAGGTGTTTCGTTTGCAACGTTCGAGGATTACCGTGCGAGGCTTTCATTGTGCATATGTATTAGTATTTAGTCCTTTCCTGGTTGTTAGCCATTTTGGATAGCTGATTACTATAGAAGACAGGAAATAAATCAACAGTTCGAACAACAGTAATTAAAGTCGCAGAAAGATCAACAATTCATAGTGGGCCTTTATTATATAAAAGAGAAGAAGAGGACGAAACTTAGAAACAGGTATGGAACATTTAATGTACCCAAGAAAATTGTTATCCAGAACGATAAAACAATCCGCGATTGCAATTTCCAATAAACAACCAAAGTCCACACTGACAGAATCGACATATTTACCGAACATCGGCTACCCCATTCTGCGTTTCAATAATTCAGTGGTGCCAATTTCACGCAAAGTAGATTACCGTATTACTTTACCAAGTTAACTTATTGCATGGCACTTATTAGGCTCATCGGAAATGACAATGTAAACGTATGCCAATTTGAGATAACGAAATTAATAAGCAAATAACGAAAATAAAATACAGCATTGCTTGACAATTATACACGATTTGTGTCGACAATTTGCTCAAGAAATGTATCCAATGATTTAAATACCTCTATCAGATAATACTCATTCAAACTTTGTGTCACGCTTTTGGCCCAAATATGTACAGCGACCGCGTTCTGCTTTGCAAGGATAGATCGAAGAATTGAAATGTTCGCGATAATCAATATTTATTGGAATGCTTCAGATACTTTTGAGTTCTCAAAGCTTACAAAGATTAAAACCTTCTTTGAAGAAAAAGAAATACTGCCGGCAATGGTAATAAAAACGACAATGGTAATAAAAAAATGGACCAGAACCCTTCTCATTAACCTAACATTTATTAACCAGAAGGGCAGAGCCGTTTCTAAAAAAATAAAATGCCAGTTTGATGCCGGTCGATTAATAATAACGAGACGCGACGCTGCAAAGTGTGCCGCATGAAACCAGACGTCTATTAATACCGGCGCGCGACACTTCGTTACGCCGAGAAAATCATTCTCGTTCCAAGCCCAAAGTGTTTTGTATAAAACTGTACAACAATTCACGATCGATTCAATTTAGCTTGCTGGCTTCGGCACGCGAAATCGGAGGATGGAGTACCGGCGGTTGCAGCCGCAGATAAATATTATTGCAACTCCCGAGCGCTCGAACCACTTGATAGTATAAATATATCTCATCAGAGTCGAAGGCAAACACGCGAACGCGCTAGCGTTGCATTGTTGAATACGCTAAGCAAACAAGTTCGGGTCTAGTGTCGGCGGTAACTGACAAATTTGCATAATTTCACTGTCCACCGTACGCGATGCTCGGTCTCAACTCCTTCAAACCGCGGCACAACGTACGCGTCTGGTATGAAATCGCACTCTGGATTGCACGATGATCGCCGTCGAATGCGACAATTATTGCACGGGACAATTGTCCACGCTGATCAGAGTACTTAATTAGAGTATGCAGACTGTTGTTGCTCGATGACACATCTCCGTTGGGTAGCTGCACCGATTCTGGCGAATCACTGTTTGCCAAGTGAATAATACGCGGATGGGAATAATAATGAAACGCGTGTGACGAAGTGTTTCATTTGCCACGCGCTCTATGTTCCTTTTTCTTTTTATATAACGGGAGGCAAACTGAATTTGTTTACGTGTTTGTGCTAAAGTATTTTGGTTTACGTTTGCTTATGGGATCGTATGTTTTCTCATTTGTTTTGTCAAAGATTTTTTTATGCAATTCAAAAGTGCACATTGTGTAATCAGTTTTTATTCCTAATAATTGTTGCGAGTGCAATTGGGCTAAGTATAAAAGTAATTTTTTCCATGAAAGTAATAAAATGATTTCTGTTCCACCGGTTGAAGACCTGGCGAGTACAACATATCGAGTGTATACTTTAGATCTCTGAAATTCATATCTTCTGTAGATTAGTACCCTTGCACAACCTCAATTCTTCAAACATCCGTAACATCGATAAAGAGAGAAAAATGTTACTATCAGTAACATTCATCTTCGCACGTAAATGTGTATCTGTCGAATTACATATTATATCTGTACGTATAAAATTGTTATTTGTAACAATTTAAAGTAAATTGTGTTCCTAGTTTTCAACGGTTATGCGGCAGGAAATATTCGATTTTAGATTCATCTTATAGAAAATTTTACAAACGGAGACAGCTAGTCACCTAATTACAATACATCTATGCTCTTGGTTTTAATTTTACCTGTGTTGTTAACATGTACCGATTTAATTTACAGTTTGAAAAGTGTGACTGCGAAGTCAAACTGCAATCCTGAATAAACGGAATGGGCACAGGTGACACGCGGAAATGTTTCGAATTTCCTAATCTTTTATCATCCGAAAAGCTTTCTGCCTCTGTGTCTACAGTCTGTTATTGACCCCGGAGCGAGTGCATACATACATATGTTAAATTATGGAAGCGAATACTGAAATTCCTGCGCTGTAATTACGGTGAAATTAAGAATTATGCAGGTTCAATGCGGATTCCATGCAGTTCTATTTTCTGTGCTCCAATATCGACGCAAGCAGAACACAATTCCATATTTTTTAAAACAGAGTCTAAATATGCTTTAAAAGTCATTAGAATAATGTCCAACGCGTAGTAAATCGTTCGCACGCGTAAGAAATATAAATTTTCTATACACAACTGAAAAGAAAGTATGTATACATACACGTCCTGCTAAATTTCACTTAATATTATTCATCATTTAATTATCTTCCCCATTTATTGCACAATATCTAATCACACGAGAATAGCAAGAACAGATAGGGGACCATGGTCATGATACTTACTAAAAAATATAAAAATACATATTACATGCATGAGTAATTTCGTACTTGCACGACAAAAGGCGTGCACGCTTTGTTTTTACTCATACAGGCTTGGTCGGCGGACCAGTCATTTTTCTTCGAGAAAGTTGTCTCGAGTCGTAAATAGATGTGCGATAATCGGTGGGAGAAAGGTCTGTCGAGCAAGGTAGATAAGAGAGGAGTTAGCTTTGTCGTTGCAACTCTTTGGAGGCTTGTACATACGTATGTATACTGCCATAAGGTTGCGTTATCGCGGGAGAATTATCGTAAGATCGACCGAGTAGTTTATAGATAATTCTTTTAATGCCGGGTTTATGGTAATCTTTCTTTCTGTAGTAATGCAAGAACGGGCACGATGATTTCCTGACGGAGCTATTTTAAGCGGGGGACGCTTTAATATGCGCACACATTCTACGGATGGAAGGGATGCATCCAATTTAATCTTTCTTACTTATACCGTGCTCTACTCTAATGTTGGAGTAGGAAGAATTTATACCATTTCTTATTTTTCGGTGGATCGAGGTTTGCAAATGTAGATACAGCTTAGTATTGCAACTTTTAGTGAAAGAACGTATACCTTTGTTCAAGTTTTTAACCGGTTTTTAAACCGTTTATTAATTCGCCGTTATGTATCATAGGGACCACCAGTCATTCAGTCTATTTAAATGATTCATACGAGTGATGAACATTTCGTCGACGATGCCGAAGTTACTTTTCAGTAAACCCAATATTGCAGATTTACGAACGGTGAAGTTTCTAAAAATCTGTAAAAAAAAATCATAGAACTGTCCATTGAGGTCTCAAATATTCATGCAGACATCGAGTCCAATAATTAATGCAATTCATGATTAATTATTGAAATGGGACAATTGAAAGATTTCTTGAAAATAGCGGAGCAATTACTTATAATCTCCATCTGATTTCAAGCCAAACAGCTTAAGTGCAGTATTCATTTAATGTACTTAGTATTATCATTGTAAAAGAGCGTTTCTTAAACGATGTCAAGCACGAGGCAATAAAGAATTGCCACGGAAAATTAATGACAACCGGTTTTATAGCAGCGAAGAGAAGGTCGGGTCGATCGTCAACCTCGAGAACACCGGTTATCATCGATTTTTTCGTCGGTCCGCCACTTTTTGTACCCCATTGTTCCAAAGTTCTTAGGCCCCACGATAATGGTAATTATTATTCGACGATAACCAGATAAGATCTCGTCTCGTCGATATTACGTAGACCTGATTTATGTATTGTATACCACGTTAACTTGCGGCGTTGCAACCATTTTTGCCGGGATTCGATGATGAAGTAGTTAGCTTCGACAAACTAAATGTTTATCCTCGGAGAAAATGGAAGAAATGCTTTCATCGGCGTGTGCCCCAATTAATTTTTAATTAGATTGCGTTGGAATAAAGGCGTCAAGTATGTGCTGTTCTGTCAGAAATGGATACAGAGATGACAATAATGAAAATAATAATGTGTTCAATCGAGATATATCAATTCTCTTCTTTCCCATACAATTGTGTGAATAATGAAGGAATAATAAACATTGTCCAATTACAGCTCGGTACAAAGTACTCTTTAAGAATTTATTCATGACCAACAAGTACGTTTTATATTTACTATAAATACCATAGGACAATGTCATTATTATTCTTACTCTTCTTCCAGCAATTATTTCCAATGAAAAATTGATATCGAGGAGTATGTATTTGGAATATTAAGTGATTAATCGGCTTGAGAGATACGCGAAACACATTGCTGCAAAATAATGGCAAACTATTCAAGAAAGAAATTTCGCGATCGTTGTCAAGTGCCAAATATATGTACGCGGCTCGCTAATATCATCGTGCAGCCTTGGTTCCAATGAGCCATCAGAGTTATCATCTTATTCCCCTTCGGGATTCGCTACATAACTCATGGCTCGCCAAATGCGTGATCTCTCTCGGATCGAGACGGTAGAGCCGAAATGGCAAATTCATTTTTTGCGCGAATTACGATCGATTTTTCCGTTTGAAATTTGGAGAAAGAAAATACCCACGTGCGGCTTCTCGTGCACCAGTGATTGGATATTTGCGAACGTAACAGAAACAACGTAGGAATATTTTGCATCGACGAAAGTACCTGCGGTTTTAATTATTATTTATTATAGATTGCCATAGCGTTATTTTATACCCTGATGCGATTGTTAGAGGCTTCGAGTTTATACAATTTCGGGTATTTCTTTCAAGCGAACGATTTTCACCGATTGCACAGGGAATAATATTTAATTTTTTCAACTTCATTGAAAGTTGTTTAGATGAATCGTTTTTATAGGCGAAAAGGTGCTATAATTTAAACGATAAAGTATTAGCAGCCAGAATTAATGCCTCGGCATAATTGTGTTTTTATAACAGAATATGTATATACGAATCAACAAAGCATTCTTATAACTTATAGCAGAGTACTTGCAACTGCGTTTAAGGTAATCGAATATTTGACGAGGGAGCCTATTCTGAAGAATGTTTATACGTTGTTAAATCAAATTTGATAAACGCATATTCGGCTGGAAAGTAAACATTGCATGATGATTTTCGAGGCAAACATGGGTCAATTGGCGCAAACTTAAAGTCGTTATCCCTGCGCACTATTATCAAGTGCACCCATAAGACAGGCAGTCTCATACGTTTACCGATAACGCTTAAAAGGCATCGCTGTTCAGAAATAATTCTCTAATTGTCACTGTTCTAGAATCATTGTGGTTGCCTGCTGCAACGCTTCGTCGAACGGAACCAGCAATTACTTAATTAGCACTATATTGAACGAGTAATTCGTGTTACTCGTGAACTTTTCTTTAGAACCTACTGGAGACTCAGAAACAATTTATCCTATTTATTTATCTCTCCGTGTTTCCAGAAAAAACTGCTGCTTTCGTGAAACCTGAATCATTATGTAATTTTCAGTGGAATCGTAATTTTTTAATTGCAGAATCTTTGATTTTAGTAATTAGCTTCTCCTAGAGAGATAGAGATAGAAAGAGAGAGACGCAGGGTAAGAATAATAATTATTGTCGCATGAAAAGAGTAGGAATGCATAAAGAAAACTGGAGTACAGTGTAGTTTAATCTCATTACTTACGACTTAGGCAGGCCGTACACCAAAGATACATCAAACACGCAACACGCAACATGCAACGTATGGTAAATACCGCGCGTATACTTTTACCGCCTAGAACCAATTAGAATGTATAGCTACTTCTGCTACCATCGTAGACCAGGCAGGCATGCTGCACGTATTGCGCGACATCAACTGCGTGCGACATTTTGTGCATGTCTTGCTGCAGTATTTGTCACGCGTTTGAGAAGCAGTTTCAGTTTCTGGTTCGTGAAAATGTCCGAAAATCCAGTTTTTAATATTAATTTTGTTAAAGCCATTGAGAAATATTCTTGTTTATGGAATTATACATTAACAGAGTATAGTAAACGTAATTTGACGGAAAAGGCTTGGATAGAAGTGGGAAATGAAATGAACGATTCTGGTAAATATAAAGGTAGTGGGTATCCAGTTTTTCTATACTAGGTCCTATAATTTCCACCAACACTTTAAAACTCTCCTGGCTCATTCTATAAAATTCTTTAAATTTGTCAGGATTGAGATTGAGCTGCTCCTGTGCAACTGTTGCCGGGCTATGCCTTAAATTATCCACGAATAGAGGATTAATCCAATATCGGCGGATCCTTTTTCCTTGTTTCCTACGTTGCAAATATTGCCAAGCGACCACAACATCTTCCTCGGACGATGACATTATAGTAACTCATTCAACATTTGCTGCACTGGTGTGCGCGGTTTAGCAACATGTGACATTTACCTTACGTTGCATGTTGCGTGTTGCGTGTTTGATGTATCTTTGGTGTACGGCCTGCCTTACGGTTACTTACGATATTGTTTAGTAAGTTTCCTTTTGGAGTCGTGAAATTGTTGCACGATATTTAGTCTGCGAGAATTATCTACATTTCATTATCTATTTTCTTTTTCTTGATATCATACAACTCTGCCCCAACAACAACACTGTTATACGTTCACTGAAATGATTATCCACTATTACATTCAATGCACAAACGTGGCAATACGAGACGTATAAAGAAACAAATTATACAATACTTTATCAGGGTGAAATATCACATTCACTATTACATATTATTTTTTAAACTTCCAAAAATATGTACTTTTCCTTTTAAAACATTACCGGACCCATTCTATTATCGCCGGCTCAACTCGAAAATATACGAATTTTCAACAGTAACCAATTGATGTGGAAGGAAAAACTTTCGTTGTCATTATCGCGTCCACCCCTATCGAAAAATAAAGCTCGAGAACACAACGATAAATCGTCTCGGTATCTCCCCATGGAACATCCCGATCGTACCACGCTGCACGATATCCATTGAAAGAAACACATTTATCCATTATCTGAAATGAAAATGAAATAAAATAACGAAACAAAAGAAGACTAAAACAGCAAAGGAGGAAAAGACGAACATTCTTGGTGTTCGAAGACAGATCAGCGTCACTCTATTTCATACCAATCACTGTGTACAACATTGATGTATTTCAATCCGCAATGTATACCGATCAACCCGCTTGAATCGAGCCCGGTATCTGCAAATAAAGGAACAAAGAAACGCGGAGATACAAAATGATTTATCGAGGCGCAGCAGATAAATGAAAAGCCTGGAACAAAGTCGTGGATAATTGGATCGGGTTTATCGAAACCACGAAACTGGAGCTTGAAATCTTTCCTTTAACGCGAGCGAGAGAACGGATCGGAAGACTTGTTTTCACGATGGCATCAGTCCAAATCACATGACACCAGGTGCACACGCTATATACAAGTAGTTTTTCTTTTTCCCTCTGTCTCACGCGACACCGCGCTATTTTAATGAGCATGCATCCGCCTGTTATAGGTGCTGCTGTTATTTTAACTCTTTTCACATGCCAGTACGTTTCGTTGCACTCGGGAAAAATTGTTTCAATATCTGACAAATGAACGGTGAAAGACAGAGATCTAATGCCCTGTACGGAAAATATTATTATTTTTCTTCTAGGAATATTCAGGGGGAAAATAATTTTGCCCGGTTAAACATTTCTTTGGGCTGTAGTAAATTTACTAAATTGCGGTTATTGAATTAGGAATATTAACTTGGGCGCATGTCGCTGGTGAAATGCTTTTAGGAAAGACATTCCTCTGCCTTAGTATGTGTCTCTATTTTGGCGTCAGTACATATTGCACGAAGATAGTGGTAAGTTCATAACATTTAATTTTCCTGTCGCTCCTCTTTTTTTATTTCACACACTTCAAATATACACTGCTTGTACAAAGTTTGCATACGAAATGAACATTAATATCATAGGGACCGACAGTCATTTGTCCCATTTGAATAGACATACATACATACATACATACATACTACGGCCTTAAGATGGTAACGAATTTGAAGACATAAGATTATTCCTTCTCACTCGAAATTCGATTCGATGCTTTCGATATAAGGATAAATGTACGTATGCAGCAAACAGCTTGGTCGAATTATACTGGACACCCTGTATATTTCTTCTACTTTTCACGATAAACATTTGTACGTCACGCGATTCTCCGCGAAAAACGAAGCATGTTCCCGTTAATTTCTTAAAAGGAAACGATATTCACTGAACTCACAATCAGTTAATTACAACTCGATCAGATATTCCGGTTTTCGGTGTCGATGATCGATTACACGGGCTGCCGGTCAGCTGATCTCTCCCATCCCTAACCAGTCGGTCAGCTGTTTTATCTTGCATTGTTTTTTTTGCGTATGATCGACGCGCGCAACACGGTTTATTGGATTTTTAATCGATAGTCGGGTGTAAATAAGTCTCGCACGGATATGTTACGTTTTACGGGGCGAGCTGTAATTACATGGCCATTAGCGTTTAATGAAATGTGGATGAATCGGCAACATTGTGCAATAATTCTTGGACGCAGATGTTAATAGGAAGGTATTTGTTCAGAGTTTGAATCGCCTGGGCGATAAATTGTGATGCTCGTGTGACACGCAGGTGCTGTCGCTTAAAGTAAATTAAACGTTTTATGATTAAACTATTCGCTCGGTTCGGTGGAATAATACATTTTTAATCGGGTAAATGAATTTGCCATGGCGGGGAATTGTTGAACGTTCGCGTGAATCGTTTAACCTGATAAAATAATGCTAGCATTATATTGTTAACAGCGAACGGAATATGTAGATAGAACGGGCAAGTTTTATTGCTGAACATAAAAGCTGTACTGCTACTTATTGTTAGTAGCTCCTCAAATATTTACTGCTTGGGCAAAGCTATAAGAATTGGCGATAATTGAAATTTAAACTGTAAAAAATAATATGGGACGTGTAATAGAGTACATGTAATACAGTTTATAGAGCAAATATAAAAGGAGAATAATGGTTATTAAACAATTTTAAATAGACATTCAAATTCTTCTACACTAGACACGAATGGGGTAAGATACTTCTACAATTCAATGTACTATATCATTATTGCTGCATTTCGTTAACTAACTATGAAATAATGCAAACTACATAACGTTATACACCTACTATGGGACAATACCATATGGATTTCAAAAAGCTTTCGTAATTCTGTTCCTACATATTTACTATCGACTATATAGTTTTTCTAACGTGTGAAACTTAAAGGGACAGGAGTAGATAAAACAGAAAACAAAGAAAATTAGCAAACCACTTGTTAGTAGAGCGGAAATAACAGCTGTGCTCAGCTAGCTTTTTTCTTTTAGAGCAGTAGTCAATTACAAATTAATTAAATTATAAAGCGAGCCACTGCCTTGGCAAGCACCTTGTCGGCTAATCTTACTATTAATACGAAACTCCTGCTCATACTAGGTAGCATTAATTATGAAGGAAACATCGTGGAAACGTAATTGCAACGTGAAAGTAAATGCGGTCCCATTACTGACCTATTAGAAAGTAAACGTACGTGTTCTTCTTTGTACCTCGAAGTTACCAGAATTAACCTTTCAAAATTATTGTATTTTTCGATTTTTTCTTTGTATTTGTACTGTATTTCTGTTGATGGTGATTGGTGTGTACATATATTATATTATTATTATTATTATTATCAGTAGATCTGTTGATAAATAAAAATGAAATGCATTAAGGAAGACTAGTATAATCCTTTCCAATTGATTGTAAGAAGGTTTTAAAATACAAAAATAGTAACAGGTGGTAGAGTTCTAAGAAGGATATTAAGACGGGCATCGCAAATGCTGATTACTAATTCAGTGTCTTTATTCAACCTGTTCATTCTTTAGTTGCTGTGTGAACTGTTGAGTATAGTAATGAATAAATATTTGAAAAATATTATTGACAAGAATATTGACAATCAATTCCACACTACATAACTTGAAATATAGCATTTGAAATATAGTAAATCAATCAGCTGAGAAAACCAGTAGCATAGCAGAGCTTCCATAATCCGGAATTTCCAATTAATTATCGTAACTTTGATTCCTTAATGACAACCATTTCCTGTCGAACGATTGTTTCATATCCATACATTGCAGCTGTTTTCAATATCATCGTTAGTTTTCTACTATTGTATACTTTGTCTTACAGCTTATTCTGTTTGATACTTTGTTTATTTAAAAGCTTGATTCGCGCAATCAGATTGCCGCTCTATATTTATTTTAAACCAAATTTAATTCATACGTTGACGCGTTTTAGACGGGGTAAAAGAAATTGTACTGAAGAAGATTAAAAATATCAAATTCACCTATGGCGAATTGACAGCGGAATGGAACATTAGATTAACATTCGAAACATTGTATGCAACAGTTGAAATTGAATCATTCAAGTTCTAAGCGTTTAATGGTAGAAGTACTGGCAATCATTGTATTGGCAATCGTGGCATTTCGAGAAATCGATGGGAACTAACAGCGAAATGATAATAATTTCATAATGCCCGATACCATAAATTCATAGTCTCGCACGCAGAAATATCAAGGCCTTTCGTGCAAAACATCTTTTACATATTCATAGTAAAATAATTCATAAGACATTACTCTCCTCTAGAATTACATACATTTGAATTTATTATTACTTAACTGTATCAGTAAACATAATTGTCTAGTATGTATGAATGTGTCATTTCATCATGAAATGAAAGTAAGTTAAACTTTCTTAAACGGCGGCGAAATATCGACGTATATTTTTTTAAATGCCGCACAGGAAAATCGTTAAAATGTTAAAAATAAAAATCGCCTGCTCGATAAATGTGTTGCAACAATTTTGCGTTCGAGTTTTTTTTCGTCGATTTATGTGAATGAAACTGCACGGCCGAATTCATATTATTTATTTTCGTATCCTATGTTAGCTTTGTTTCCATGAGATCATCCAAAGAAAAAAACCGAAAGGAAGAGAAAAGCTATGACAAAAATTTGGGAACAGAACGTTGTTGCACGAATTTTATTCCTTTATGAAAAAGAAAAAAAACAAATTTAGCTAGGGCAAAGTAAAAAATTGTTTTCCAAGATGAATATTTTGAGAAAACGATGACTCGCGCGTGCCCGATACAGAAACGATGCGCACGTTAATCAAAATATTTTTTACAGATCAAGCATAGTCACGATATTAATTATACTTTCTTCGTAGTAAAATTATCTGAAAAGGAATGCATCAACTGAACAAAGTGTCATCAATATTCATTATTTTGTTCGCGGACGTTTGTCCGAACAATAGGAAACCACGGTTTCATTGCAGTGTTCTCTGTAATTAAAATAATCAATAGGAGGAATATTAATGAGCATTTCATAAATAAAATTCAAAGGGGGACACAAAAAAGAATTTTTCTACCATAAAATTTCATACTCCATTATTTTATTACATGCTCGATAGCTCGAGCTTATAAATCATTGAAACGCACATTAACTACTTCCGGTTTAATTATGAATTTATTTCATTTTACTACCTGTAACATTTCAAGCGAATTTGCACTTTTATTCGGAACCCTTTAATATTTCGCAATTACTTGAGATTATCCCCTGTAAAGGTATCAAAGGCGATTAGGAAAATGAAAGAAAAAATTGTAAATAAAATAACGAGGGCTAAACTAAGTGCAGTAGCAAAAAAGCGTCCAATTTGACAGCAATGACCCTAATACAATTTAAATCTATCCCTTCAATTTTAGCGGAGTAAGCAAGAGTCGAATTAATGGTGTCACCTGAATTTTCAAGCGATTTTCACGTACATGTATACGAGTTACTCCAAATACTCGAGTGGTTTGGTTCTCTTGAATATTGAAAAGCTTGGCTCTGTTCGAGTATCCAGTTATCACGGGGAAACTCGCGACATTTAGGTCACCGATTTGGCTCACACTTTGCGCATAGTTAATGCACACCGTGTATAATAATACACCGAATTCGAAGTCATGTTTTATCGCGCTTACACTGTGCCACTTTTTAATCGGAGCATTAGCGGCAAGATTTAGATGCCAGTGCGATTAGAATAAATCTATGTAAAATGTTCAAATCGTAATTAAAATTACGTTGGATATTAGAATTTGATATTTCCCACCTGTTCTACCTTACGACGTATTCAAATTATAAAGTGCAATACAGGTTGTTCAT
The DNA here is from genome assembly GCA_907165295.1 of Nomada fabriciana. NCBI lineage: Eukaryota > Metazoa > Arthropoda > Insecta > Hymenoptera > Apidae > Nomada > Nomada fabriciana. The sequence goes on along the minus strand of OU015690.1, from coordinate 9,284,199 downwards.
AGTATTCGAAAATTTTGAACGTGGCGTTTATATTTTCGTTGCGAAAGTTACTAATTGCTAATTTTCAAGCTATTAAGAGAAACATTTTATACGATATTTCTCATTTCAATCACCGCGTCGCATAGTGGGGCAAAACGCCGATTTAGGGTTGCACAATTAAAAAACGAAACACAGAGTAGGTCCTTGCTGTTGTTTCCAATATCAACGTAGATGCCTGTAGGAGCTAAAAACGACATTTTCATTTCTCAAATCCATTGTTTTTAAGCGTGGCAACGGATACAAAAGTTAAAAATTAAAGATGGCATCAAAATGAAGAATATTATTTTGCCCTGTTATCTAATGCTTAGGACCTTAATGGTAGTTCTATTTGCAGAAACTGCATTAACAAGGATTAGGAATGTATAAAATTCAAAAGATACATTTTTCGGAAATGTTTAAATAATTTATTTCAAGCAAGTTTGTATAAACCAATTATCTAAATTTTCTTTTATGAAGTACTTCCGAGATTCACCTGGATTCGCGTTAATTTTTATACATATACACATGTACACTAGGGTATATAGTTTATGTATTACCAAATTTGGCTGCCGCCGACTGCTTCTGAACAAATTATTTCATTTTTTCTAAAACAGTTCGATGCGGAGAACGCCCGCACTGATGTGACTTACAGTAGACTTCCGGTGATCCGGCCCCGCTTTCTACCTAGTACACTTCCTAAAAGCAGGGCGGGCGCTCGCATCAGTGCGGACGTTCTCCGCATCCAAGTATTTTAGAAAAATGAAATAATTTGTTCAACTGCAGTCGACTGCAGCCAAATTTTATAAAAACATAAACTAACATACCACTCTACGCGTGTATATAAAAATTAACGCGGATACGGTTGAATATCGTGATTATTCAATACATTTTTTTGTAAATGTTTTAAAATTTTCCGAAAAAGTATCGATCTAGAAATAAGTCCTAAGTCGTAAGCAATGTTTTATTAATTTTCCAATCCTAAATTGGCGTTTTGCTCCACTGTGCGTCGTACGCTACCTTCGTCTCAATAAAATTGACAATTCGTCACAGTTTATTTATACTGTGCAATTATATATACAAAGCGAATTGTCAATTTGTATGCGGCAAATAATTTTCATTAGCCATCCGCTAGTGACGTAATTTTCTTCTTCATAAACAAACAGAAATCTTGTTACGTACGTGGGGTTAAAGAAGACGAAGGCCGATGAATCTTCATCGATCGATTTGATCGCGTGCTTCTGCCCTTCTTTCAAGCGCAGCTCTATATCTATATCTATATAGATGCAGGTAATAGACTTGCCATTGCCTGAGAGGGGCAGCAAAGACGAAGGAGAAAGGAAAGACAGTCGTTAATTGAATTTGTACGAAGGAGCAAGTATTAAGCCGCTTAAAAAGCAACATCCCCCACCAGAGAAGACCCGGTGAACACTTTCGACCAGATATATCTATGGTGGAATCTACTTTTGGCAGCATTGATTTTTAATCTCGAATCGTGTAGAAAATAACGTTGGGATCTAAATAGGGCGACAAAGTTACTGTTTTTATGATCAAGCGACGTCAGGTCTATTAGTCGATCAGGGAACGGCTTGTTAAACGCGAACTGGGTTCCCTTTCAGTTTTTTCGTTTGTTTTTGTAAACTTTTAGTTGCACGCGCTTGAGTACTGTTCAGCCATGAGAAATCGAATTTTCGTCGGCAAATTAATTTCTTTGATGCTGAGATCCGCTGCGAATGTATTGTTTCGTTAGACAAGTAAATAAATTAATTAAAAGTTCAATTTGCAGACAATGTTAAATGAATAATGGCGATTTATAGTGCTTTAACTCGCACTAAATAACTGGTAATGAAATATATAAGTGATACTGAGGTACGAATACCTCAATATGATGTTACATCTGCATGAACATCTAGACTCCCCTAATTAATTATCATTTTAGTACATGTTTGACGAAAGCATTCATTCATTCTGCACGTTGCATTTCACCTGACGAATCATGAATGGAAAAGTTTGCGCGAGGAAATTTTAGCTTACGATAAAATAAAGTTGAACCTTTTTAAATATCATATGACGATAGTACGCAAGACTGAGTCTCCCATTGAATTTTTTTACTCCTTTTGTGACATTCAAAGGGATTCCCATTTTTTGTACAATTAACCTCGTCTGAAGAATTATATACAGATGAAGTGGTAGAAGCTTAAATAAATCAGTTTTCGTACATTGGTTTGCATAATCATTTCCATGCACTAATACAATATTCACAATTAAATTTTTCAACGCTTTATCTTATCTATATACCAAAAAAAACTAATCATACAGTGCATAAGTTTCACTTGCAACTTCATTATTTCGGTGTTACGATAATTATTTCTAAAACAATAGACATGGATATGAAGCACATCAATTACACTTTGGCAGATGCGCTTCATATCCATCTCTATTGTTTTAGGAATCTCTTAACATCTTAACGTCTTAACACCGAAATAATGAGGTTGCGAGTGAAACTAATGCACTGTATGAATACTTTTATGGTCAACTGTAGATCGTAATACTTCGTGTTTTTCAGTTCTGTGGGAAAGTGGGTATACATCATTCGTTTAACGTTTCCAGTACAAACAGCTCTATATACCACGTGCATTATTTGAATTCTATATAATATCTGCAACGTGCGTACTTAAAAACAGATAGGAGAGATATTATGCGAAGCCAGCAAATTATCTTATATTTTGGGAACGGTTGATATTATTGTCAAAAACCTTGGCCATGTTTGTAGCAAGTTCACTTGTCGTCGGAATTTAATATGCAGAGACAATGCAGGACATTGAAGTGAAACGTAAGGCGAACAATTTCGCGTATAGAAATTGTAGTATTGTGCCGGTGCGAGAGGAAGAATCAGGTCAGTACAGGTGCGAATAATTTATGTAAATGCACCGATACATCCCACTCATTTCATGTTTTCCACTGCATACTTTATATAGAGACGATCGACAACGAACACTGAGTTGTAAAGTGCATTCTAGTTTCGTGGTGATAAAAATAAACGGCAAGTCTGTGCACGTAAAAATAACAATAATTGAGGCGATATTTATCTGTTTCTCTGTGGCTACAAAACTTTTCGAGCTTATGCAAATACGCAAGATGGAAAATACATACGTATGCTTTGGATAAAATAGTCTACAATTTACTTATTTGCGAATAAAAGATGAGTCATATACAACTCGGAAATAAATTTGATTGTCAATTATTTTCCGTCTATTCTTTTACATACATGCACGAAGAACTTAATTTACTCCCCTTCCTGCTGATCAATGATGCAAAATTGGCGTTACTGCGAATTGTGCAAAAATAAACTCTGTGCAATACTTAGAAATTATACATATACATATATTTTCGATTGGAGAGTAACAAACTGCTTCGTCGCAATATACATATAATATTTCCCAGAAAAAAGCTATGTCGCCAGTACAATCTCCGTTCTTATAATTGTTCTGCGTAGAGCTACAGTTTCGTGGAGAATTATTTTTTCATCGTTATACTATGCACATACCTTTCGACACTAAAGCTCTTAGTGTCGAAGCTCAAGTTTCAAGGTCTTTTTCAAAGAACTAATTGCTTTGACGAACATTTTAACGGTGCACATTAAATATAGACCATTTTCGAATGTCACACAGGAAGTGATAAGTTCTGTGTCAAACAAAATTCGCACGTAGGTGCCCCTATTATATAATTTTTGCAACGAAAAAAGCTCTATATTGTACAGCTGTACTGTAAAGTGAAACAAAACAGAATTGAGGAATGTATAACAAGTATGCGAAGCTTTCTCTAAAATTGATCCGTACATAAATATTTTACACAGTCACTGTATCTACAATTTGCGTAGAGCACGTATGTAATCGCGTTCCAGTACAGCACGCTATGTTTTCCAAATGTCGAATTGCAGAATCAAAATTTAGTAACCAGTTTTATTCGCGAAGAATATTTCTTAATAAATTTTGCGAAGCATTTTTATCACGCACAAAAAGAAAGAAAGGAGAATGCGAAGGATTGTTTAAACGAATTGAAGAACAATGCGACCGAAATTTTGCACATGCATAACTTGATAGCGATAAGTGACTGTTTTTTTGAAAATTATCCCGGCGCCTAGCCTTTGCATTGAAACCCCCCTACCGCCAAATACGTACATGTATTATTACACCTTACATCATCCGTATTCTAAAATCGAAACCCACCAGCCGAAATGTTCCCATTTGCAGATTCATCGTTCAGCATTATCACTCGCAGAACTAAAAGCCTCCGGCGGTCATCGAAATAGCCCCAGTGCCATGAAATTTTCCGGAAATACATTCTTCGAGCTTATTCATTTCCTTGAACGAGTTCTACGAACTTGTAGAGGTCGCATCTATAATTCATCCGCGCATTCACTTGGCCGAATCGGGATACGATTCAAAAAATTCGTATAAAAATTCGCGTAGCGGTACATCGTGTATAGCCATGAATTTCCGTATGACGACGAATATATGAATGTTCGATTTGGTTCGCAATCGATATTAAAACGAAGGTGGCCGAGGTAAACCACCCTATCGTCGTTGGCACTGTACCAACGATTGGCTCATATGTTTATTAACGCACTATAGAAGAATGTAACGCGCATCTAAACGATTTCATAACGCAATTGCAGCGAGGAGGGCTTCGTGCCCCGAATACCGATACCTCTTCCGATATACATACATACATATGTACTGACATTTTGACTCGGTCTTTCGTTCACTGTCAAATCATGTGCCGAACAAGAAGATCCCATGCAGAACATGGCGAATTTCACGTTGTTTCTTAATGAAGAAAACTTTCATATAATTAGACATTGCAAAGAGGGCACAATGTGTCTAAGGAATTGGAAATATTGGATCACACGTTCAATAGCTTTTTCAGGTTTAAACACATAGGGATGCGAAAATTACTGTTGGCCTCTGCTATAATAATTTCACGGGGATACAAGATTAGAAATATGCATTTAATATTTGGAGATTGAGGAAATTACATTCGGTTTTGTCTTTCATTCCTTTCTTTATTTATCTTTAATACACGAGAAGGTGAGTAAATCAAATAAATTACATAATCACAGAAATTTAACTTTGAACTCTATTGGTATTACACTTGCTTTTAAACGATATTGAGAGTGTAAGTCATTAGATGCTTTGTATAGTGCCGAAGCATGTGGGTTCGCAAAAAAAATCTAATTTTAAATCTGAAGAAGCCTGAACGTTAAAGTAGATGGAGCTTTCTGAAATATTATCTATCCATTAATTGGAACGATTGGGACGATTTAATTTTTCGATAACACTAACTGTAACACAATTTTTTTATTACAATTTTCCAATCTTGTTCAGAACTTTTATATAACGTGTACGTTGATAAACGTTCTCAAGTGGTACAAAGAGTATTTATTCGAATTTCATGGAACATAACGGCGTACACATTTTTGTATCGCTTGATAGCTGACTGAAAAACAAAGCAAATTACTTCGCATTGTTATATTTCAACACTCGATCACTTGCCCCAAAGTGTACGACATGGATTAAAAAAATGTTAATAAAGTAAAATATAACTTTTAAGATAAGCTATCGACAAGTAAATTGTCCATTTGGTTAGATACAACACGAGTGAATCATCGACAAGAATTATCATTGCATGTCAGCCAAAAGCGATCGCCCCTGCGAAATCGTCGACAATTTTCTACAATCACTCGTGAAATGGTGAGATACAAAAATTGTAATCGCTTATTTATACATCGTCTCACTTGTCCGTTATTTTATTAAATTACAAGTCGACAAATTGTCTCCGTAAACATTGAAGATATTTGTTGTATTTTCTTAATCCCGATGAAAACAATAATTGAAAATTCTTCAATTCCTCTGGAATCGATATTTATAATAAAATCCACCATTGTTTATTCAGTACTGCAATCGATTGACCTATCTAAACAACAATTCGATATTCCCCCACAATTCCTTTTCAATCCCGCCGAAATTGAATTATTCTGATTTATTTAAGTTTTAACTTTACATACACACGTATAATATACATATATTTGATTTACATCGTAGCATTGTTTTAATCGACAATGTTTGACAACACAAAGGGGGCGAAATAAGCATAAAATTGATGGTCTTGGAATGTATGACGAAATCATCGTAAAACGAATGCAAGATCGTCACGAACCCGAACCACGGTGCTCGTGAAAGCGTTTACGACTTTTAAAACACGCGAAAGTGCGAATCAACGAGACGCGAGTTTTAAAGGCCGGTTCAGAAATAGTAGCTAACATCAGGTCGTAGACTTTGATATTTGATTTCTACATAGAATCAAAATATTTTTCTATCCCACGCGAGCGACTGTAAATTGTCATGGTGCACACCGCTTCTGCCAGCGACTTGCCACGAATCGGATAATAACATTTTTTTTAACCATTAACTACTGTGGACGTTGAAACTACGACAGGAGGTCTCATAGACCGTTAATGGTTGTTGCATTATCGTGTACGTGCAAGTTGTGAATAAATATCAGATCTAATGCAAGCAACCAATTCATCGGCATAAAAATCAAATTTACTGTTAACAATTGGTACATCGTATAACTTTTATTATAGAAACCCATGTAAATTTACAAACGGTTACAGTAACCACCACTCACGTAAATCGTTTATAATCGGAATCGTTATCGAGAGAATCACTCGACCCCTTTGCTGCACTCGATTTTTTTTTGCAAAATCTCGTGCAAGTGCAGATTGGATTCGATTTTCGATGAAAACTGGACGCCAATGAAATGCGAAATCACGAAAGATCGCGACACTCATCGAAGTTCAATTCGTTTTCTGTTTTCTGTAATTTTGTTGCGTTTTGATTTTGCTGATCCCTGCTTCCTCCGTCGAATTGTGCGGAAACGACAACAGAAGAACCACGAAACACGATTAGTTTCTATCGTCGAGAGCTTGAAACATATGGAACATATAAAATTGTATTTCGGTGACGCACGCCACGCTCCCCGCGATTTATCGCGGCCAGATTGATATTTAAATATCAGATCAGCGCGGTACAATTAAAAGCGTTATTGATAGTATCGTCTTTTTATTAAGTCGCTATCCATCAGATTGCGCGTTATCGCGTGTAAATCATATCGCAACAGATTTACAATCGATCTGTCTCGGCTTTGTAGTCCATTATAACGAAGCCTCGTATACTTGAGCGTGAAATAATAACGCGTATGGAAATAGATGAGTGTTTTATTTGAGCCTGTTTGCAAACACGGTGACACTTTAAGCCTGTTACAAGCGTGAAAATTAGTCTTGACGTATACATATTTCCCTGATTCATTGCTTCCACTGTCTCTAATTAGCAACCGATATGCGGCGTTAAATAAATTATGCATTCGAGTTCGTTATCGAATTGCAAAATAAACCAACAAGAAGGAGTAAAGGTAGTAATATCAGAATTGATCAAAACTATTTATCAAGCCCTGCATAATCCTTGTTAAAATTTGTACAAATATTAAGTAAATACAAATATTGCTTTGTATTCGCGTTTCTCTGAAGAACAACGCTACAAGTGAAACGAGCATTTGAATTTCTCCTGGTCTAGAATTCTATCAATATTAATATATATAGTATAGAATATTGCGAGAATAATTATCATAAACATTATAACATTATACCGCTTAATTAAGAAAATGTAGCACGCCCATTAGCCACGGAAATCCCAATAAAAATATCGTTAGAACTCCGTTCGGAATCCATTGAAACCGTGTTTTTACGGCTCACTTCGCGCGAACCGATCGTTGCTCGTAAAAACATTTTACCGCCATCGGCACTCTAAATCTAAATTGAACAAGTCGGTGAACAAAGCGAAAGAAAAACGGAATTGAAAGATTACAACTATTACCGTGGCGAAAAATTTTATTACACAGGCAGACTCGAAAAGATGGCGTCCAGGACGCCGCGGGTACGGGGTTTTATAGATCGTCCGATACGAAACATGTGGAACGTTGAACGGCAGATTAGCGAGTTAAAAAAGAGTTTAGCGAATAAGCGCCACAAGTCCTGGACGAGCCACAGATTAGAGTTTCGTTTCACTTCGTTCCGTTTCGTTTCATTTCGTCCCGTCTTTGTTCTACCTATACACGAAAGTCCCTGAAACGAGAACTGCCTACTTCCGAGTAATAAAGCCCAATGCCGTAATCATCGTGATTTAACGACACCGACCCAAGTGCCACGGAGGGTCGATCGTGCGAATCGTTTTTTTCCCCAATATATTACCTTTCGAATGCTCGTAATATAGGCGAAAGCAAACATCGTACGCCATAGTAGCCAATCGTGAAATCTTCACGCGCTTAAACGCACATTTCGCACTCCAATGTGACTATACGAAGTACATATCTGGGCGAGAATGGATAAGATGAGCGTTTTGCAGCGTAGTACGGGGATTAGTCTTACTGCGCCGATCGGCCGCGATGGAAATTATTGCGTACGTTTGTAGCTATGGGACTTCTCGTGGACATCGACGCTCCATGGGTAGAACTTTCGAGGGTCCTTGTAAATACTCTGAGACTGTAATGGCGTGTAATAGTCGTGTACGCTGTGCCGCAGACAATTGTTTATACTGATTTTGTTATCCCAGTTGTGGCCGTTTCTGGATATCAGTTTAAATACACATGATAGCGAGCAAATTTTTGTAAATACGAGAAATGGCAGCGTTGTTAAGACGGTATGCACAAATCGTTGCATGGACTTGTAAAAGCTTACGTACACGTTCTCGTATCATTATTATTATTATTATTATTATCAGCATTGCTGGTACTTCTATGCAGGTTCAAGCGTGAAAGGACTTGAAAAATGTAAGAAATAAACTGACATTTATTTTGTTATAATTTGAAAATCATACATTGCCAATGTTATTTAACTTATTACGTACACCGAAGTGTAATACTTTCACTGACCCACCTAGAAATACATCCCACGAGTTATGAACGAGTTAAAAAACGCAGCAGAATTCCTGTGTCGGCTGCAGAATCGATACACTGTCCCGTGCACTAATGCACAGGAACTAATTTCCACTGCAATCAACGTAAAAAGAAACACGCTGCTAAAATTTTCATGTAACCGCAGAAAAACAGTTGCAACGTAATAAATAATAGATGCGCGCATAAATTGTTATGTTACACTTTGAGGTGTGCAGAAATGCAATTATTATCGTTCCTGCTTCGCTCGTCGAACACCACAATGCGAACTATTGAAACGTGAAAAGATAATGAGAAGCGTTTAAAAGATACGATAAGTAATAGACTAGCTACCCTGACGCACAGCAACTATTGTATACGCGAGTGTACAAGAACTCGGTCATTCATACTCGGGATCGTTATCGTGCTGGCGTGTCAGTGTTCACAATACGATCCAGTGAGGCGTGTATGGACAAAGAGGAGCATTTTAAAACACGGCAGAGTGCATTGTAACCAACGGAATTATTCATATTGGATCATTACGTAAAAGAACTTTTCCTCTAATTGTTAGAAATTGTGCGTTGCAACGAGCTTCGTGATTCCAACAGTGTACATAAATATTTTAATAAGTACGGACGCGGAGTAATTCTCGTGGAGTAATTACAAGATCAGATCTGATAATGAAATGTAATTATACACCGTTTGGTAGTTCGGTGGAATAAAATCATTTATTTTGCACGGAAATTGCGTTAAAATGGATGTGCTAGTCGTCTTCTCGCGATTCAAACAGCCTTCATTAACGAATTCCGCGTCGTGCAAAGTTTAAGGTTTACTCGGTGGATCCTTGAAAATTGCTTGAAAAAATCATACGTCCCGCAGTGGCCAATTATAGAATCATGCCGGTGGTGCTAATTTTTTCGTGTCCTGTATTTCTATATTATTCGCCAAAGAGTGCACGGTATGCGTCTGGTTTTACGAGAAACTTCAACAATGTACTCTAACACCGAAAATTAAACCGTCATTTACAATGGAGTAATTGTAACAAACATATTACATGCGAAACAAATCATATTGTATGTATGCATGTTTGAATTACGAAAGAGTACGTTTATGTTCATGAACCTATTTTTGTTGCATGCTAAAGTTCATTTGAATTTTTGTCTATTTGGACAAATACAAAATTATTTATAGTTTGTTTTATGATATCACTTATGCTAGCAACCGGGTACCCATTTCTTATTTTCCTGAATAATTTTGGTGTGTTCTTGATAAAATATCACGAAGCCTCTCTAGATCTCGATTCATTGAACAATTTCACGTCAACTCACGTTTTGTGAAAAAGAATTTGGCAAAATAATTTGAATAACTAAGCCTCGAACTCCTACTCCATTTTGGTTGCTAACATAAGGGATATAACAAACTTCTTGTATGCATAGAAACCTATGCAACGCCAAGTACATTATTCATAACTGCAATATGTAGAAATATATTATTATCGAATTAATAAAACTCGTACGCGTTGGAGAACATCGAATTAATCTACTAAACTTTCCTCTGTGTGGCTGATATTTGCAATTAAAATCAATATTTAACGATTTTTTAATGGGACAATAAGTAATTCAACACCGCAGGGGAATTGTGTGGAAAGAATTGCAAAGTATGTCGAGGTGGCTAACGAGCCTGAAACTTTTTAAAAATCATTATTTCTTCCTACGTTTAAGTGCAACACATGCATGTGAACGTGTAACAAATCACTTATTAAGGAAGCTTCAGGTGCATTTTATTACGAATTTTATTATTTTTAGTATTTTAGGAAATAGTTAAGGGCATCAGAAGAGGCTTCTGTTAAAAAAAAGTTAAGAAGCAAAAGCACCATTATACTCTCTAATGTGTCATTTTATTTGTATAATTGCATGCTTCCGGCTGTGCCATAGAGTATCAATTAAAACATATTTTCTTTGAAAATCATATTCGAAACGATTACATGATACAAGTAATTACAGTAGATAGTGTTTAATGAGTTTAATATAGGAAAACGTATTGTATTGTATACTCTTTTTTTCTTACACAATTCTTCATATTTATCGGAGAGTTTTCTCTGTTGTAAATTATACTGCAAGCGCTGCAACAGACTGCAATTATGTATCTTGGAATACTAAGAAAGCAGAACTTCATTGAATAGCACTTCAAAGAATAGCAGGCAAATAGTGCCGCGGTTTTATTGGAGTCATGATTCCTCGTACAGGGCAAAGTACTTGCCAAAAACATATTCTTGCAAGAATAGTTCGGCTAATTTAAGTCCCACTATTAAATAAATTAACATTAGCTGTACTAAATATCTGGAGGGATGGAAGTGGGAAGGAACCATGTGAAACATTTTCCAGAAATTACACTTATTTTCATTTCTATTAAGACTGTAGTTATTCACAGTTAATCAAATATTCATGCACATCAAGGAACTTTTCTTTCACGGTCGGTTGTATCGCTAATTGTACATTTCATTAAGGTTTACGTGCGTCAAAAGTAATGTTGAACGTTGCACTTGCCTCTGTTAAATTGCACATTCATTTTGGATTTCATAATTCGCGTGAGTCATAGCATCGCAAATTAATCGCAAAACGACATACCATGAATCAGCCTTGATCCGTTGATCGTTCATCCGGATAGATCGATTCAACGATTCCTGAACGATTACAGACAAGGTAACGCGTGGCTCTATTTCACCTATGTATATTCGAATTTTTGGGTTAACGGGTATGTACAGACATACTCAGAACATTGTCGCCGGTTCGATATACATATAGCAACGATTAAAGTGAATGAAGAGGATAGGCACACGCAATAGAAAGATAACGGATGAAAGATTGCATTTCCGGTTTAATGCATCATAGAAGATCGTTGGGAACAACTGAGTTTAACATTTATGGAAAATTGCACATTTTATAATATAATAATGTATAAATTGAATTACAAATGTATAATAAAATGTGTTTCTATATTGTTTAATGTTTATCAAAAACAACTATACGCACACATCTTTACGTATTACGGTAAAACTCGGTCGGACGTAAAAATGTGAAACTCATTGAACAATTAATAAATGATGGAAAGTTTCATACAATTTAGTTAAAGGAAGAGAAAAAATTAAATATAGCCAGAAATGCATTGGAAATGTACTCAATAATTTAATATCACTTTGTACTCTCTGAAGAGTAACCTCAGCAGAACTTTTTAACAAAACGGCTGTGATCGTCATGAAAATGTATTTTTAATTTTCCCTACAGAGTGTACACAATATTCTCTATGGAATCTTGAGGTCGTAGAATTTTTCTGGCCCATACAAATTTTGGTATAGATCCAAGGCTAAAAGTAGCCTTTTATTCGAGATTTTACATCGAACTGAATTAACTTTTTCTAGTCGCTTATTTTTTGACCATGGTGTGCATTAATGGTTACTGAGGGGAGCCATGAGAAATTATAATTAGGATCTGGAGAATATATATATATTAGTGAACAAACTATTTACAGTACAATCTCTGCTACTCTCTCCAATGAATCTATTCTAAAATTCGCTGGTGTTTCGTAATTTTTTAAAATGCGAAGTATCCTTCTAGATCATATTTTTTGGCTCGAATCAAAGTAGTTTCTAGAGTATTCTAATAAACACAATATTAACTTTTAACAACCATTTGAACAAAAGCTATGTAAATGACCTATAGAACGCCATAATAATTTTCACCTCGCATAACACGACTTAGAACCTCAACAGTTTTCTTTAACTTTCAGTCTACCGTCTTATATACGAAGGTCAGCTGTATATATTTTTAAAACCTAGAAGCTTCACAGAATATATGATAAAACTTTTATTTCAGCACTGGTTTATTCGCGAAGGAAAGGCATATACTATATTACTACATGTATACATATATAGGAAAATATGAAGAATACTATACTCAACATTCTAAATCTTTTAAACTTTAATACACATAAGTAACACAATTAGAGCAACCGCACGGATTGTCATTGACCCAAGGTATTTAAATCATCTTCAAGGCAACAGTGGCTAAAACACGTGTTTCACATGACCCGGAGTAAATCGTTCCTTCAAGGTTGCACACGTTGAACCCCAATACTTCGCCCATAGAAGTCGATAGTGTCCGGATATCCGAAGTTCATCTAGACCTGATTGAATATTTCAATTAAATTGCCACCGCATTAGAAACGTGAACAGATGGCTATAATCGTTCCACTTTTATCTCGTATCTTCTGTGACAGTCGTTCCCAACTCTAACCCATTCCAAACCCAAACTCAACCCACGGGGGTCGCCACGGTTATTTTTAGTTGTCAATTTTTTTAACACCAATTTATTTTAATACGGTTACATTGCCATATTCTATTAATGGGGTAACATTGAGTTTTTCATAAATGAATGGAAGGTAATGTAACGAGCCTCTGGTATTTTTAATGTGTTTTCTTTACGTCGTTAAATTCGCTTATCATATAAGGGAGCGCAGATTATTTAAACATTATAGGGGTTTGGGAAACACTATTCTATGAGCATAGCGGGAATATAAGCTAACGTCTGGGATTTAAATGTCGCCTGGCGTGTAAACTCGCCGTGTGCCAGGTATCGCGGGCCACACCCCGGATAAGTAATCATTAAACAATATCCAGGAATACTCGATATTCCGTTCATTCATAACGCGTTGAATACACATTTAGTGGTGTCACTGTCGTTAGAAGCATCGATACGCTAGATAGTGTACATGGAATTAATTACAATTGGAGAAATATATTGTACGCGGTTAGTGGGATTTATGCGATGAGGATATTTAAATGAATTGTAATTCGCGAATCGTGTAATAAATAATAATTGTAGATTCACTAATTGTAATAATTTCAGTTGCGGTTGAGATTCACTGGCGCGCGTTGAAAACGGTGGCTTTACGATTAATATCAATTGGCGACGTTTTGTAAATCAATAGATTGTGAATTTAATGTCGTTCAGTTATTAAGCTCGGGCTAATATATAGATCAATAATAATAAAAGAGAAAAAGAAAAAGAAAGGCCTTAGGAAAATGTTCAGCCAATGTTTAATTGTAAGAAAGATGTAAAGAAAGATTTTGCTTTGCCGCTAAACGTTCTCCACCTGATTCAAGAACTTTTCCATAAGCAACTTTCTTATGCCTCCGTTACTTTAAGAAATAACTGCGCGAATGTGTCTATGTATATCTACGGATCTATGTACGTATAAGGTATTTATATCCATTCGCGCGAACGAGTGCATTATTGACACGCGTGAACATTATACACACATACGAATTAAATGCGACACGTTAATTTTTTATATTAACACGTGACAAGAGAATTCGAGCCAGGCGAATAACCAATCTAAACACGCAGGTACAAAGAGGTGGGGCTTGAAATTTCGTGCGCGACGCATGCAAACGATCAATGACGAGAATTCGTAAGGTCTCTTTCCATTTCTTAGAATGTAAGTAAATTTGTGTTTCATTTTCTTAACTAATTACAATTGATCTCACTTATTAATATTGCACAAGTGATAATATTTACTAGCAATTCGATCTTTCAATAATTATTCCTCGAATAGCGTATCAATTATTTGCGACACTACGTTCGTAGAATGGGCGATGTTAATTTTATAGCAAATAACAATTCAAGCTTATTCTGCTCACAAGTAAAGCTCGATCCGCGCGAAGTTTGCCACAAACAAAATGCCCGCGGTACATAGTTATATACTAATTTTCGCGTGTGATCACATTCGGTTGGCAATAATGCACCATCGAGATGCGCGTCGAATTATTCCTTCCTGTTTGTTTCGCTTATCTAGTTACTATTTTCTCTTAAACATTTATACGCGCTTCGCTAAATATTTGTATCGCGTAGCGGTTTACCACGGACACGGTTATACCCTAGATCCGAAAGGAGACTATGTTTATATCGAGAAATATATATCCAACATTTGGTTAACGATTCGGTGAGACTCTTGTCGAGGCGAGCGTCCAAAGAAATCAGAAGCACTGGTCGAGCGAGAAGCGTCTATAACATGCACGTTTAAGAATTTTGCTATCTGAAAATAGACTAATTGACTTATGTAATTCGGTAAACGCGGCCCCCACGGTTTTCAATCGGGAACGGAAATGTACGATTTCCATGACAAAACGTTCGTATGTTTGATCTTGCCGGTTTTTCGCGTACGCGGTACCGCGTATGTATACCCTTATCACGAGCGGATATGGCATCAGTCCCTTGGCGAGACGACGGATGCAACCAAGCGACTGATTCGCGGTCAGCATCCGGCGCCGATTTAATACGCGGCACTCTGCCCGAGCATCGAAGATCTGGATTAACCTTCGCGGAGATTTCAGCGTCGGACACGTCGGTACTCGAGTGGTCAAGGATGGGAGGATCCCACTCGACGCACACTGACGTTTATTGTTCGTTTGTAAATCATACTGTCGAATGTCCATGAATGTATGGAACAAGGGAGAATTTCGAAACTAACCAAAGAGAGGGCCTTGGAAGGAAGATTCGTTAAAGTTTCGAAAGAATCTCTGGGCGAAGGAAATTGGCGCAGGGCGGAGCCTAGAGTTTTCGTGCTCGGGAAAGCGCAGGCGATATCGCTTCCTCCGGGTTACCGGCCCTCTCTGATCAATATTAATACGTGACACCGGCGAGAGGGCGAACTGGCAAGTCGCAGAGTGTGTGTGCGTGTGCGCGCATGTGTGCATTGGTGCTGGAGCACAGCATGCAAAGAATAAAATAAAAAAAATGACGAACGGAAGGGGACGACGGAACATAAATTATTACGCACTCAATCGTGCTCGAAAAGGCGTGCGAGATAGACGAACCACGGCGACGGCGACGGCGACGAGGATGACGACGAGGATGACGACGACTACGACGACGACGACGACGACGACGATACCGTAGAAGCAATGAAGCAAAAGGGGAAAGGAAAGGTGCATGGGAGGGAAAAGGAACGAAGAGGACACGCTGTTGATAAATGTGTATTTACCGCCAATCTAGGGACGTCCACAGTATCGTCGGTGCAGCCCACCTCAATGGTTGAATCGCGATAGTACAAGCCCTTCTTTCGCTCCCTAGTATGCAGCATGCAACACTTTTGTATCACCGTAGGATGATCCACGGCACGTCATCGATGAGATCGTTCGTAGGAAATCACAACTACTGTCAACGATTTAGAAGAGCGCAGAGATCAGGGTTGAGGCACTCTATTCACTCACGCACACGCACATTTCTTGTCGACGATAATGCTTTAGCGATTCTCTATACCTGCACGGATCAACCGTTGTATAATCGTCACACTGTCGTTACTGTTACTGTCACGTATATCCAGCGTATAGACTTGCTTGCTTCCCGACAATACGCGTATTCGTCACTATGAACGAACATTCGAAATTGTTAGCATACAGGTATCGGTATAAGCGGAATCGCTACGGAACAACTCGAGCCAGCACGTATGGCCACTATACATCCGCGTATTGCATTCTTTCAAGACCAACTGCGGGATAGCGATTTCTGCCTCTCTAACTCTTCCAGTGGTGCCCCCCTGGGGCGATCAAAACCTAGGAGTATGCATTACATAGAGCGCCAGTCGTATGATTATTTCTGATACTACTTTCACGTAGCGATATAGATAGTCCGCGTTTCCAATTGTCTTTTTGGTCAAATATGCAATTGGTTTACATGCAACACTTTCCAAGGAAATAAAGAGTATAGTATTGTAGATATTCTATGAATTTTCGGCTAATACATGTAAATGTTACTTGATAAGTTTAACACGAATCTTTGGTTATAGCACAGCCTACTCTAGTACTAGCCGTGCTGAAGGAAAAAATGGCAACACCGCGAGAGACTAGTTGTGATATACATATATGTTTACCTAACCCAACGCACCCTACCGGCGTTCCAGGCTCCCTCTACCGAACTCTCAGTTTCCCGCTTAGACTTCAAATGTTTACACACCAATGTGTATTCATCATTAGTAGGCTATTTAACAAAATTTAAAGGTAAGTGCAATAATGCGGGTAGGTTTTATTTATTAACTATACAGGTCTTTATCTTTTTGTGTAGCACATTTATTTAATACGATCTATTGTTTTTTCAATATATTTCAATTTAGAATTAATAACATTTTAATAGTATCATATATAAATTATTACAAAGTTATATTTATTATATACATATAGAGTTTTCAGAAAATTTGTTTTACATTGTCCTTTTCACAAGCTTGGTACTATATTTATTAGTTAATAATGCCACGGCGTTGTTGTGTTCCCAATTGTAAGGTAAATTATGATAGTAGTTTAAAAGAAAATAATTATAAGTCTATATTTTTGTTCCCCAAAGATGAGCAATTGCGGAAAAAATAGATGGCTGCTATTCCACGTAAAAATTGGGCACCAACAAAATATTCTGCAGTTTGTAGTTTGCATTTTCCAGAAACTGATATTCAGAGGTATCAGAGAATACTATCTCCTAATGGTGTGTTGGAGAATGTTTTGTTGAGATGTCCAAGACTTATGGAAGATGTAGTACCTTCCATTTTTCCCAATTCACCATCTTATCTTACCAAATATGTGCTACCGAAAAGAAAAGATCCTGTAGAGCGCAAGGAAACAATAATTGAAAATCATGAAAGTTTAGTTAGAGACTTTATTGATTTTGATTTAATTAATGATTTCTTGGGTTTAATAAACAATTATAAAGAAAAGCTTGTAATTTCAAACCGTTGGACGATTAAAATAATAAATTCAAAAATATATTTTTGCCTGCTTGTTTGTAGTGAAACTTCTGATTTGTTGGTAATTAAAACACAGATTGTGATTAGTGACGACATGAAATTACAAGTTTTTCAAGATGGTAATGAATTATTATTTCATGATTTAAAGTGGGTATTACCTATTGACCAAAAGCTATCTCAATGGTCACAAATTCAGAACTTATTAAGTAGATATGAAACTATCTCTCATACACCTTCTAGCACTGATATATGTCTTATTGAGAAACATCTGGAGAAGTCCCTAGAAGAACTCAAAAAGGCATATATTATTGCAGAATCAGCTGAATTTCTTTACACTAAAAATCTTGAAATAACAATAGATCAAATAAGACAAATGAAAAATAAAAAAAATAGATATAGCTCATGCACAATTATTATGGCCTTCTCATTATATAGCCAATCTTCGGCTGCTTACAATTTATTAAGAAATTTTTTCATTTTACCACACAAACGTTATCTCCAATATCTATCATCAAACTTGAATTTAACACCTGATAATGAAGCAAAGAACGAAAATTATCTGCGTAATGTATCTACAAATTTAACGCAACGAGAAAAAGTAGTCATTTTATTAATTGATGAAATTTATATATCGTCAAAATTACAATATAGATCCAATAAACTCACTGGTTGTGCTTCAAATTCTAATGAATTAGCCAAAACCATTTTGGCTTTTATGATAAGTTCGGCATTTGGAAATTTTTCAGAAATTGTTAAGTTATTACCAGTTGTTAACATCACAGGAGATGAAATGATACCAATTGTTTACCAAATTATTGAATTTATTCAGAAATATGGTTTTGAAATAGTATGTATCGTCACAGACAATCATAGAATCAATAGAAACATGTTTAACCAATTATCTAAAAATGGCATCAGTTTTCCTAATCCTTCACAACCAAATAAAACTATTTTTTTGTCTTTTGATTTTGTACATATCATGAAAAATATTAGAAATAATTGGTTAAATTTAAAGAATTTGGATAAGACTTTTGCTTTTCCTGATTTTTATACGAATGAATTAAAATTAGCAAAATTTAATGATATACGTACGGTTTACGACTATGAGAAGCTTTTAATTACTAAGAAAGCCTATAAATTAAATTATAAATCATTATATCCTAATACTTTCGATCGCCAAAAGGTTTTTCTTGTTGATAATATTTTTCATCAATCTACAATAGCTGCATTGAAAGACTTCGATTATGTAGATACAGCTCATTTTTTAGAAATATTTCGCAACTGGTGGGACATAGTGAACAATTCGAGTAATGTAAAAGGCTACAGGAAAAGAAATGAATTTTGTAAACCGATTTTGAACGTTAATGATTTTAGATGTCAATTTTTAAAGAAATTTCTAACATGGCTAAATTCCTGGAAAAATGTAGACACAAATGGACATTTAACTTTAGATACTTTCAAAGCTCTGCATCAAAGTACGACAGTTCTTTTACTACTCACAGAGTACTGTTTTCAAAATTTTGACATATCTTATCTTTTGGCAGGAAAATTTACAACTGAAAAATTAGAAAAGCGGTTTGGAAATTATAGAATTTTATCTGGATGTAATTATCATGTTTCATATGATGAAGCAATTAATGCAGAAAAGAATATTAGATTAAAACATATATTTTCAAAATCGGCAAGTTCGTTTTCTTTAACTGAAATCAAAAATAAATTTCAAATTTGTAATGATAATAGTAATGATCTTCGTGATCTTGCAGCTGATGTAAACGGTTTTTCAGAAATTTTTGATACTGATTATTTATCCGATTTTGTTGTAGATGATTCTATTAAGATTTATATATCCGGTTATGGGTCCCATTCTGTTGCTAAAAAATTAAATTGTAATATATGTAAATTATTAATTGTGGA
This sequence comes from Nomada fabriciana, assembly GCA_907165295.1. Classification (NCBI taxonomy): domain Eukaryota; kingdom Metazoa; phylum Arthropoda; class Insecta; order Hymenoptera; family Apidae; genus Nomada; species Nomada fabriciana. Next base: position 9,264,492 of record OU015690.1, on the reverse strand, counting down.
GGATAAAGGTACTGCTATAAATAATGTATATTTTGATCACTTACAAAGAGGTGGTCTTTCCATTCCTACAGAAGAAGTAATAACCTTATTTACTCATATGTGTGCAATAATGGAAGCCATAATAAATGGTGCCAATTTGGAATCAGATTTTCTGAAATCTGGAAATCATAAGCACATTTTATGTAAATTAACATATATTAGTATTCAATCAAATATACATCACTTGGCATTTTCAGATACATGCATTTGTGGTAAAGATTATCGCAGTATTTTGTTCAAACTATTATCAATTTTTTCTAATATTTTATTAAATGATTACGTCAAAACTATAAACAATAGTCAATTAGAAATGCATGCACATATAATTTCTAAAAATCGTAAAATAAAAACTTTCAATAGAAACTAAATTCTCAATTAGCCTTTTTCAATTTAACTCTTTTTAAAACATTAGTTTTGATATATTTGACTTATTCTTTCCAGTATGTTTTAATGCATTAATACAGTTTTTCATTTGTCTTTGTCTATATTTATTATTTATTTATTGTCATATATTCTTGCTTTTTATATTCTTATTATTAATGTTATTTCACAAGATTTAAGGTTTTATTAGCAGTATTTCAAGGGAATGTCAGAGTATGTTTTGTTAATAATATTATTCAAGATTATTTATTATTGTTGACAATTTTAATACTTTATTTTTTTGTTCATATGAAAGGTTTAATTTTTTGTTTTCTAAAAATAATATCTATAACGTCTTTTCTTCTAAACGGGTCAAAGTTATGTTCCAGTTGTTTTATTTTTATTATTATTCAAGATCATTTTATTTCTTGTTATCTATTCTAAAATTTATTGTTTTTTTATTTGAAAGATTATTTGAATTTTCTTTTAATTAAAGTGATATATATATATGTTTTTCTTTTACTGAGAATAAAAACAAAAATGTTTTTATCATGGTTTTATTTTCAAAAATTTATTTTATTTTATAAAATGGGATGATATGGCTATTGGCGAACCACCCATTATGATAAAAAAAAGGTAACGCGCCATAGTAATACCCCTAGGGTGGTGAGGAAATTTACAACAAATACAAAGCTAGCCCTTAATACGATTTTATAATTACCTGCACAACTCTTCCCCACAATAAACCATTATCCAACCTCTTTCCGTGTTCATTTAACCTCTTTTCGTGTTTATTTATCCTCTTTCCGTGTTCACTTAACCTCTTTGACTTCGTTTCAATTATTTTGTCTGTTTCTCGTTTCTATTAACTTATATATCACTTCATTCATTTCCATATGTTGCGTTTTAGTTCAAAGATGATTCTATTTCGCTTCATACTTATATATTCTTAAAACCACTGTAAAATATTTGCAATATTATGTATCACATCACCAAACCAGTCCGAGAGACCACAAAATGTAAACCACATTTATAACTATTAGTACACTTTAATATCACTTCTACTTACCATAGTTATAATATTTATATATTACTTAGACATAATTAATCAAGAATTGTGTACTTTAACGTAATTTTCTATAAAAAAAAGCGTTAAATGTAAACCCAAGTACAAGATTCCCATTACTGAAAATAGGCCTCCCGATCGGTAAACACGCGGTGTTGCCACGTTCATCAGCACGGCTAGTACTAGAGTCGGCTGTGGTTATAGTTGAAGTGTTCATGAAAACACCCGTTTTTGACACGTTGAAAAGTTAAATATAGAGTTTGATACAGGCAACTGGTGAACTACGTATGTTTAGAAATATGCACGCAACGAAATAGTAACTCAATTATTATATAATGGATAATATACTCTATTATTATATGTTGTAAATTACAAAACGTAATTGGCTTGTTGCCGGTGCATCACTGTGACCATTTAATGTATCGTATTTTCTTATACACATTTTCATCGCTATATATATGTATATCATCGAAAATGTGATATTATCAGTACACAGTGTTAAAGCATAGACAAAGCATAAAATAGACACTTTATCCAATGCACACAGATGAGGTGTACCCTTTTCGTGTCACATGCGACCTTATCGGTCCAGAATAAAACAACATATCAGCGCTATTGGTACGGTAATTGCTTGTTACACAGTTGACCATTTCACAAACGAGATATGCCATAAAATTTGGTCGATGACCAGTTCTGAATGTAGATGCAGTAGAGGCATTAGTAGTGTTCTATACTTATGTACAGGTGGCAGCACCAGTTACTAAGAAGAAATTATTTCTTTTTTTATGTTAACAATAATTTTCAGAATGTTAAAATAGTTTAATATTGAATTTATTATAAGACTGAACGGAAATAATAAAGGAGCAATTTTTATTTTGATGCCACTTTGAATGTTGATATGGCAGGGGCACGAGCAGTTTCAACCACATCTTTATAGATGGCAGCACTATGGATAAAAATATTTGTCTATTTATAAAATTAATCTGAATGCCCCAGATCGATCCCGATCGTAATTATGTCGCAAATAATTATCTTTCTATGGATTTAATTATCATTTTTACTGTTCCACCAGAGCTAACATTTTATTTTATTGTAAACCGATAATGCCGCATGTGATACGAAAATGGTAACGCGGGTTGCATAGCCCGCGGGCGCATACAGTGGGACAAAAACTGGCATCGCATTTGCTTTAGATTTGGTGTCATTTCGCTGGCTCATTATGCAAAATGCAGTTGGCTCTAACACATTTTTATTTCACATTTTTTTCATTACACCTATTACAAAAGAAGCAATAACATTCGATCAAAAATTTCGTACGCATTTAAAAAATGTTCAACATACTTAATTATAGTCATAGATAAAGAGAACGGAAGAAAAATATATTTTTCTGGTACTTGTGTAAGTAATAATCGTAGGTACGTATATTAAAATCGCGAGTGGTATGTGTTATGTCAACCCGCGGCTTTAAAATGCCGCGTGTTACGGCACAGTAAGAAAAATATGCATAGAAAAATATGATCAGCTACGTAATAAATCGCACAATCAAACGCGTGAGCACAGTGTTACGTTTATTTTATCCTCAAATATAGCTGTCGGAATTTTCTTTCACGTCGCTGGTGAATACTTATAAAGGGGCCTCGAATACAATGGTTATCATATGTAGTAATCGTTCGCTTACAAATGATATGCTCAGTAAATTGTGTTTCGTCCTCCATATAAATCGCACGGATTATGCGTGCAACTTGTTTTCGTCTCATGGTAATTAGTGTTCTACACGTGTACAGAGTCCTACAGATGAGACACATATAATATATAAATAGCGTTCGGTATTCTTTTGTTTAATATTATTTTTGTATCAATGGAGATATAATAAATTTCGATTCGCAATTGTAATTCTTCGTACATATACATACATATATATGAATCAGTGACGGATCGATCCCTTAAATAATATTTGGTGAATAATTTGTAATAATAATTAAATAATTCTTTACATTTACAGCGTCTGGTTTGGCTTGTTTATTCGAGGCGATTCATGAATTTCTCCCACAGTGCTACGAAACTGTGTATTTTTGCAAAGTAACTACAATATTACTATGGGAAATAGAAAATAAGTTGGGCATTTTTCATAATAGTCCTAGAAATAAATTCCATAAACGATTGACAAATGGTAATGTTTGATCAAATTGGTGTTGCAATTATTGGTTGAATATTTACTTAAGGGATGAATCCAATATGGCGATGACGCTATAGATAGCATGTACTTGGAATTTATTACATTAGTAACAAAAATGAAGATCAACAATTCATTGTCAAGTACAATCGTAGCAATTATCAGAATTATTCGACGTATTAGTAAAATCTCGCTTACCGAATAATTCTCATAATTTTTATTGAGTTTGTAAGACGCGACAGTTTGGTAATTAACACGTTGGATGGTGTTACAAGAATTACATAATTTTTATATGCAACATCCGCAAAGAATTTTCAAGCATAATTTTACAATAATTATGCAATTTGTTGTTTGTGTAAAGCAGCAGTAAAATATGCAATAGATACATGGCGATATCTCTAATATGTATATTTACATTTTTTAAAAAGTTTTAATCTCTCAAAAATTGGTTCTCTTATTTCCAACCTCTTTAATTCTTCGTTAAAAATATAATTTTTGATTGTTCACAATTTTGATTCGAGAAAAACTAATTCGGGAATCGTTAGACGTATTTGTTCCTTATGCACTTTTGATTGCATGTATTGCACCTTAAAAATTCGATTAATCACGGAATTAAAGTGACGCAAAGTTTCTTCAGCTAAACAACACGCAATTCGATAAATCTTTGATATCTTCTTAATTGTTGATTGCATTAGAAGATTGTATTAATTGCCGCTACAAAATTATTTACAAAATAAATCCATTTGCGTTTGAAAATTCTTGCTTTGTTTGTCCTATGATTGATTATCAGTGGATTGTGTTGAGTACATTATTTCTATTACAGCTCTGAATACAGTATATGTATATTTAGGTATTTGTTATACGTAATGCCATTAATATATTTATAATCTATAATATTTCGGCGTGCACTTTTATACTATCGGGTCGCTGCATACAATTATATCTTTTCCTTTGATTAAAATTGCTTAATTACCGATATCTCATGCTGCTGAACAAACAAACAAATTACACCATCGTTAAAAACAATCGAATTGAAGTCGATACCGTTTCGAATCAATTTGTTGCCCATTGAAATTCTTTTGTTGTGCAGAGTGTTCGATTTTACCGTTCACTTTGAACAGTAATACGTACTTCTCGTGGATATGTCCCTTTTGTGTCACGGTGGTAATTAATACTTCGATCGACGTCATATTAACGCGCGACGGACCGAAGTATGGATGACCAGCCTAATTATCGTTACTTTCTTATACTTACCATCGCATCTATTTAAATGTTAAATTACACATACATCTTTTGTGGTTGATAAGAGATCGTTAACACATTAATCGTAATTATTACTTGTTTGATGCTTATCGATATTCGCTATGGATATTACTTATTGTTTCCTCGTTGGAACAACACATTCAGAACATTGTTAATTCAAATTCGGCGAGAGTTATTTGACGCATTCGATTTCACACGCGCAAAGAAATTCTTCCCTTTCCCCTAACGTAATTAACGCTCCGGGAAAAACTGTTTAGAGAACCTTCGACTCGAGCTTTCAAAGCTCAGAAGTTTTCAAAACTTCTTTTCGCTTTAGTTCCTTTTCTCCTCACGAAAATATGTGTTGAGAGATCGACGAGTAGTTCGATCGTTAAATGTGTTATTTAATATATGTACAATGTATCGTTAAAACAGCAAATAGCCCTCGCCATGGAAGTATCGATATATGTAATAATTACAGAGCGTCGCAAACGTTTCACGACATTTAAATCCTTGCATTGTAAGAGTAAGTTCAACAGCAATTGCTTTAGAGTCCATTTCCATTTACAGACTGTTTCTTTTAGAGCTACTACCTACGTTCAGCAAAAGATAGAAAAAACACGATTTTACATTTCTATCTATGCTAGTCTATACATACTTGGTGGCTAATCAGAATCGAAAGAATGCACTCGCATAGATTAATCTATACATTTCAGACAATTAATACCATTGATAATAAGATAAATTTGACAACAAGAATCATTGTGGTGAATATACAATATATAACATATGAAATGCGGTGTTAAATATAAATAAATATATATGAAATGCAGTAGAATACTTGAATTCCTCTAGCTACAGATATAAAACCGCACCTGTTGTTGATAAGGAATTAATATAACACAAGGAACGTTCAAAACTATCTCATTATCAATCTAATTAATCAAGTCGATTCATTTTCTTCACAGTTTCCTCGCCTATCGCGAAATAGCTTATCACTTTTCACCTAATAAACTGATCGAGTCTAAGTTTTTCGTTGCATATTTACTGTTTTTATCTCACTCATGATTTTGATAGTTAGCGTTTACCTTAAAATTATATGCTTATACAGGTACGCTGTATTTTACAAAAAAATTCAGTTAACAGTGAATCGAGGAAAAATATAATAGAAAATACGGCGCAACAGCGATTACTATGATCAGTGCATCACATTTACAAATACATTGTCAAGCCAGACATTTGGAAAAAGGAACTAACAGAACTTGGAGAAGCGAAGTGGTTTCGTCGTGTATGTACATATTATAGTCAGGAATTAGGAGGATGCAGATGTGGTGTATAAAATAAATAGCTTAATAAAATTTATGAGAAATGACGAAGATTGTATTAAAGAAAAATACAGAAAAAAGGAGTGAAGTCGGCAACGTAATACCGAGTTTTCTCAAAGTATGCAGCGAAGTGGACTAAACATAAATGCCCTCGTGACAAAAACCATTATTTTGTATTGTACAACATAATCTAAACAAAAAATTGTAAAGCCTACGTTGATACTAAAAAAGACCCACATATATGAAAATGTTCCACTTCACGATTCGGTTTGATTTTTCCTTGTATGTAGATTCAAACGGATAAGTGATTTAAGTTACGAATGCATTATCTTTTGAATTCTCCTTTTATCACGAGGAACTTTTGTATATCCATTTGCTACACAAGTTTAGTTGCCAGGTACGGTGCTTCGTCTATTTAATTTTTTCAATTGAATGAAAATAATATAAAGATCGTGCGTTAATTATTGTGCGATAATGTAAAATAACATCACAATAATTTCGTTGAACTTAAAAATCGGGTGAGATTAATTACGACGTGCGTAAAATTAATGTAAAGATAATACACTGCGTATATACAATTGTGAATAATAAATGGGCACTCGCGTACATACAGGAAATTATGAATACAATCAAACTATTTACAACGTTAATAAACTTCCTCTTAGCTTAGATTAGAGGATTGATTTTTCTGTTTTTTTTTTCATACGCATCAACTATTGAACAGAAATATCCTTTCACGCACACTCGCAGGCCATGCTCACGTGTGACGAATTTGTTGCCACAAAGAATGCATCTTCATCGTCGTACTTACATTTGTTTCGTGATCTATTGGCTCGACTGTACATATCCGGGTTAAAATATCGCAACTAAAATTTCCTGTTCTTCCTGTTTTTTTTCCGTTTTCTTTTTCCTTTGTGATTCATATTGAAACCTACGTTTATATGTATACTTGGTGCATGTTCAAAAATTGACAACTGTTATCGAGTTTCTATATGCAATAGCAAGTCTCTAACTACGTATTCGGGTTAAATCATGGCTGCTTGGTTTTTCTTTCCTCGGTGTCTGTAAATTTTAATTAACGGTATGCTTATAGACCGACGCCGCCAACTATCAACTGCTTAGGCCTTTTGATTGATGTGAATAGATAAATGTGCACGATTGGGTAAGGACGCGCATAGAACATACCAACATGCAGATGACAGTTTCTCTAAATCTCTCAAGACCGATATCGATAATGGATTTGTCCTTGTTGTGTACAAGCCATTTAGATTACTAAACGTGAGACCAGGGAAATGTTAATAGGCAGATATTCATTCACTCTATAATGTGAGGCACACAGACAGCCATATATCATTGTAGCAGTATCACTTGTCTTGACGAAATAAAAAAGAACAAACCTCGATACACTCTACTAACTTTCGGCATATCCAAAGAACAGCTTAGAAACAGACAAATACAGTAAGTATTTCCGCTTGTTCTACTTCCCCTTCGATAAAATTAATTCGTTCGGTTTCATCCACTCTATCGGAATGTATCGTGAAAGAAAAGAAAAGTTTCATCTTTCACGGTTGATCGCCGAATGTTATAAACGTAGTTATAAAATTCCGGTGGTAAAAGATATCGAAGGTGTTCAGAATAATCGGTAAATAGTACAGGGTGATGTTAATACACTTTCGATTCGATTCTTCCGCTAAGATCGTCGTTCTCTTCACGCTTAATTTACCTACATATACCTCTAGGTAACCACTCGATTTAAAGCTGAAAGCTTGGATACCTATTAACAAGTTTCCAACAAAAAGTGTTCTCTAGAACCATATACAATAGTATACGTAACAGTTACGCTCAGTCCTGCCATGTGTTCTGAAGAGCGCGTCGTATCGGCGCTGATCCGAGACAACGATGGCTCTACATTAATCAACGTAATTGGTGTTTTTCCTTGCGAAGTCAACAGACAATATTCTGTTGACGGTTGAAGTTTTTCTATCTACGATAAAGCTATACAATGGACGTTTACATATATATATATACCTAAATAAGTTAAAAAAAAAGAAAAGAAAAAGAAACGAATGACATCTACTACTTTTTACATGTCGCTGATATAAGGCAAATAAATAAATACTTTTTATATAGATATACACATAGAATAGTTGTGTACGTGAGTGGGGTTTCTCTCGTTTCGTGCTACGCGAAGCATCGTTACAGCTGCATTGTTTAAGTATACATTGCGTAGGTCCATGGCAAACACGATCTTTCCATTCCTCTCCTAATCTTACGACAAAAAGGAAAAAAAGCTACAAAAATACATTGAGACATGATTGATCTAGCCAATTCATAAAGTCTCCCTAAACGCGTTTCGATTCAATCGATATCCATACACGCAGTTTATATTCTTAAATGAAACAGATACATCAAATTTCAATTTGATCGAAACGTCTGTTTCTTCTTTTCTTTTTGTTGTCATTTTTCCCCTTACCAACATCACGGATTGAATATTAAAAATTTTCATAAATTAAAGTACAACCTCACAGAGGCTGTTGAAATGGGATAGGCTTCGCTAACCCCTTCACCGCTCCCGGAGTGTTGTTTCATTTGTTTTCGGCACGTAATTAAGCAAATTTCCCTACATACCATAAATATAAACGTTCTAATTCACTGGTTCAGCCTTTCGATTTCGAGACACAGGCAGTGAAAGGGTTAGATGTGTTCTAGTTCTGCGACTGTGCTTTCTTACCGCCGCGCGGTTTAATGCTCTCTGAAATCTGCCACATCGCCTCTTCGCAGAGGAAATCACTGAAATTGTTGAAGAACGTTATTATACGTTCGTGTTTTTTGAATGAATATGTCCTGAAACAAAGAGACAACTCAGTTTAACAATGACACGCAAACGTGTGTGACACTGAAGAAGAAAACGGAAATCTTACCCCTTCTTGAACCTTTTCATATTTTCAACGATATTAAACTGCTGCCACCTTTTCGAAAAGTTTATAGTGCCATCCGGTAATAAATCACTGTTTCCAATGTGCACGAATGTTAGATCTTGTAACACAAGTCCGCTGGAAATATAGAACGGAAATAATTCGACGAGTGTTCTCGTAGAATCTTGTACTTTGTAACATCATTCGCTTTACTTACATGTACGGAATACATGGCGGTTGTGTCTCCGCCAGAGCCTGCCTGTAAGCTCTAAAACTGCTAGAACTATCTATAAGAGCACAATATTCCTTTAAGCCTTCTGTAATGTGTTTCTGCCATTCGAGCCTTCTAATCGGCGCGCTATCCAGCGCAGAAAGCAAGGCTAAGTAGCTATTAAAATTATTTATCTTCCTAAGGTGTTTCATTATCTTAATGAATTTAACCACATATTTTTCCCTATCCTTCGCCTCGTTTTCCAGTCTATGCTCCAATATTCTAGATCTGGCCCAATACGACATTTTATTAAAGTGTTCCGTGAACCTGGTCAGATTGGGGCTTCGTTCCTCGTTCTGTTCTTGGGCCCAGATCAGCACTTCTGGTATCTCGATTTTCATAAACAGATCCGCGTCTAACAGTGTCATTTGTTCAGCAATTTGCTCGCTCTTGAAATCGAGGAGCGAAGCTTGCTTCGTTGTCACGCTCAACGAAGAAAGAATCGGCTGGGTCGATTGGAACTGCTTCGTCGCGTGCTTCTCCAAAATTTTCACGCGCAGAGCTTTGGCCATTGTGAGATCCCCGCTACATACTAATTGTTGCACAAACTCCATTAAAGTTTGCAGGAGAGTGTCATCGAGATCTGACATGCTGAAAGAAATATGTACCCTTTGTTTTACTCTATCATTCTCAGAACAAGTAAAAAGTGGCGTATTTAATGAACTCACGTTAAATCGCTAACTACTCTAACTAGCAAGGAGAAAGCCTCGCGTGCTGCCCTTTGTCTAACAACATCAGCCGAACAAGAGAATCGCTGGTGCCGTCTGTGCAATTTTTGAATTAATTCTAGAGGTTGCATGAAAGTTCTATACGTTGTTAGAAACGCTTCTTGATACAGGAAATCTGTAAAGAAGGAAAATCATACAAATTTATCGATTTAATAATAATTAATCTTAATATGTTTTGCGCATACATCTGCGCTTTTGCAATAAAGCATAGAGAATGCTTGAAAATCTTGTATTATTTATTTTTAACAAGCCTGAATTGCGCTCGGATTTTTACACTGACCTGACTCTTTCTCGTCTACGATGCATGGAAATAAGATAAAAATGGTTACAATCTCCAAGAAATATTTCACAGTTATGCAGTTCCAATTAGAAAATTGTGAGGAACTCTTACCGTGTTTATTGGCTTTAGTAGCGTGAATCAACAATCCGTCAGGATGACCACCTCTTATATCTGGGCCTTCTTCGTCGGGTTTCTTGGAAACCAAATACTTCGCGATGTCCAGTTCATCCAGAATGCTGTCATCTTGATCAACGTCCCTCAGTTCCAGTGTACTGTCATCGACCGATATCGACGACAGAGCATTGCTTGTAGGTCTCGAGGATGGTAGAATGGCAGAGATGGTGTCTATCGCAACGTTGTTCTGCAATAGATATATTAATCGATTAAGGATGCTGAGTTAGTCTGGATATCTAAAGAATTTACCAGTTTCACGGGAGTCGAAGGTGTCAGTTCCTTCTCATCATGAATACAACTGGACTCTTCCACTTTCACAGGAGTCGACGTTACTATTGGATCCACTGTGTGTATACTTTGCATGCTGATGGTTGGTTTGGGCGAAATCGGTGGGGGTGTAGCGTTTGATTTAATGGAACGGGATCTCTTTGGTGGCAATGCTGGTGGGAGACTAGAATTGTTGGTCACTTCTGTTATCGATGGTGTCATAGTTATGGAGGTACTGAAAAGAAGCATTTTCTGGTATAGCTAGGCGTTAAGCGGTATGAAAATAAATCGTGAGTTTCAAAGTATCAGGCCTAATAAATTATGCAAAACAGTCCTAATCATTTTTGTTCGTTTTTTGGAACAGGACTCTGGAATTAAGGTAGCGATTAAGTACCCGAGGTTGCAAAGTTGGAAATAAACACTTCTTCTATGAACAGATTCCGGATTTAAGGAAAGAAAAATCCTCAATTGGTTTCCGTATTACTTGAAATATGTGTACTTGTATTGAATCACGTACTTTGAACTATCGTGCAACGTGGCCATGGTATGTGCCATGAAGGAACATGACTGTGTAGTAGTAAGGGCCATTTCGTGTTGTTGCCATTCTGCTTGCATCGAATTGTAAGCTGCCATTGAATGACGGGTCCCAAGACCAGAGATGAAGTCATTGTTACTGTGGGAACAGTTCCCAAACATCTCCATGTATGCCATTACTGAAATAGATACAATCAAGTTTGTATAATTGCAATGTATTAGCCAAAGCGGCCGCATATTGTGAAGTAAAGGAAAGATAATTAAAAATATGATTCTGTGATATGTGTAATACATATAATATATGATAAATCAAGCACGATTCATGTTATAATAAAATATTAAAGCAGAGATGTATATAAAGTACAGAAAAACACTGATGCACAAGCATGTATATAATTAATTGTATATAAATTCGCGTCTGCGTGATTCGCACAAACTCACTGGAATACGAGTGAAATCTTTTGAATAACATTTTCACCGAGACCGAATTACACTTTTCACGATCAAGGGATTGCTTCAATTGAAAAAGACGTCGCGCGTAATAGACAAACAGGAACGAATGGTATGTATTTCGAGGAATATTTGTATCGAAAAAGATCCGCCTTCTCGTCGATTGCTCGCGCACAATCGACAAAACGAAAACTAAAGTCGGTCGACTGAGGTCTTTAGAGTTAAAGAAGCGTTAACTGACTATTAGCAAGAAAAGGTCAATTTAATTAGTGAAATGATGTCGACGCCCACGTAAGTGGTTTGAGGATTAGTTTCTACGGTTAATGACATTTGTAACTGGTGTTAACGAACAGGCTGTTAATAAGAATACAGTGGTAAAATGTATTAAGTTTAAGTGGTCAAATTAATTTCTCAAATTTGTTACCATAACACAGTTTAACCAAAATAATTAGAAAAAAAGGACAAGAGCAGATAGGAAGCAATCGAACGTTGAGGAATTCAAAAAACTGTATACGTAGCGAAATGAATATTCTGTCCTGTGTTTAGTATCGCGAAAGCTGAGTCTATGAGTAAAGTATCCAAGCTGAGTGTGAAACGAAATCATTTCGTTGTAAAATGATAGAAGAAAATTAACGACGAACATGCCGCAAAAAAGCCATGAGCTTAAAAACCGTGTGTAAAATAAGTAATGCGTGAAACGAGGGGTTTCAACTTAGCGTGAACGTGTTTGCTGAGGAATAGCTGATTTGTGTGGGCAGGATCCCACTTACCAGAATATGCCACTGATTGGAACACTGGGGGATACAAAATATTGTATCAGTTAAAACCTACTACGTCGAACAGTTTGGAACGTCTATTCTAATATCATCTAGTCAAATATCTAACGCAACTGTTTCTAATATTCTTATGAAAATAACTCGACAGCAACGATGAGGCTGCAATATAGTTTTAAATATTGCCTGCCTTGTTCTGTTTATTTTTTTGTTAAACAAATTTTGTGTTCAACTTACTGTGCCTCTTTTTAAGAGGGAGTGGAGGGGGTTTACTAGCATCTGGACTATCGCCGTTACTGGTGTGTAAACTACAGGTTGATAAATGCTCGTTTTCAGGTACATTGTCGTACTGCGATGGCTGACGCTCTTTCCTTCGTTTCGATCGTTTTTCTGGTAACGCTGGCGGCACACCATTGGCGTCTGATGCGGAAACCGATTCCATCTCCTATACAGAATTGAAACGTGCCACATAGATATTTAATATTCTCAAAGATAAATACGGATGCAATTAGAAGTAGCAATCTGACTCGAACGCATACAGAAAATATAAAAGGGATTCTCCGTGCAACAATTGTTTGATCTCAAAAGAAGAAATGTATGGCAAATAGCGCATGATTGTTGTTAGCGTTTTCTACGATTAATGCTACTGCAAGAAAAATAAAATAATGCAACACAGCACGCAACACCCACATTTACCAATTTTTCTAGCATCGCAGGATCTCCACTTCCAGATATATTTGTTGCGCTAACGTTGCTCTTCGACGATGTCATTGTTTTCTGCGTGAAAATGGAACCAATACTGTCGGAGGACAGTTTCGTTTGTGAAAACGATTGCTGCGAATTGAACGTCTGCGAATTATAACTAATGCTACTCTGCTGGGACGATCTCTTGGATGTTATACTGGAGGCGGTATAACTTTGCGCCGAGCTTCGTTGTGAATGCATCGAAACGAAACCGGATTCCTGCGTTTGGGTCGATAATCGTTCCATTTTCGCTTCTATACCTAAAACATAATCGTCGGAACATTGATAATAATATTTCGCCAACAATTTGCACTCGAAAATTTGTGAAATTATTTGTGAGTTATTGAATAAATTCTGGTTAGAACTTGCGCAACTTTCTTACGCAACAGCGTTTTCACGGTACTCCAATTCCAATTACAGGACATGACAAATTTAATATTATATCGAAGCACCGTTCGCGAACTAAATTTAGGCGAATGAGCGTAGAAAAAGAAATCCAACTTATTGCACCGACTCGAATGAGGATCTATACGATACTGTTTATTCATTTAGTCAGAAGGTCTGACGCCTACGTTACCTGCTCCACTAGCTATTTGAGGAATTCTTGCGCAATTTTAGCTCTCGCATTTTTCTTTTTTTTTCTGCTCTTTGCGCTTACAAATGTGCAACGTCACCAGCGCTGCCTTTTGCTTCTTCATGAAGTTTGCGATTAATAGAAAAGTGATTTTGAAGTGCATTACCCACCGGTGAATGGATTAAGCATTTCCTGCGGAGTTTGTTGACCCAGCAACATGGTACTCGGTATGCTTGTTTCGGAACCGTCCCAGCAACTACAGTTTGAACTACCATTAACTTGCATGCCTGTAAGTGAAAAATAATTATCGATATATATTTGGCCAAACATGGGGCAACAATACCAATCAAGTTATATTTTAGACGCGGTTCGAGTATTTATCTTCCTTTCCTAAGATATTCCCATAGAAGTCTTTATTTGCGGATTTATTTCCGTCTGAATTCTTGTACTCTACATTTTTCGAAGCTTTCCCGTTGCAAATATTATCGACTTTGTAGAGCATTCGTAGTACGTTCTGATTCTCTTTTTTTAATATTGAGTAAACGAAACATTATTTTGGAACTATAGTATTCTTACACCACATGATCCGTATTTCGCTGAGCGTTATTTATTTGGAAATGTCCCCAAGTAGAATTGCCCGTTATACGAAGACTTTTTCAGCGAGACTGATTCGATGATTAAGACAAGCGGAGTTCAGAAGTATTTCGCTGACTAAGCGCTGTCCACACAGCGGGTTCGTCTCGACACATATGGAAATATACTTGCACAGTTCCTCCATTGCCTCGAAAGGAAAGGCTCCAATTTCGTAGTCACGAATCGTGTCACATTAAACCGGTGCAAAATGATTACCTTCATTCTTTCATTTATAGTTAAAAGAATTTTTCATATTCATTTTTACACGACACTTTCAATCGATAGAAAATAGTTGAGAAACCGTAGTCCACAATGTCATGCTCGTCGAATATCGAGCACTAAAATTGATACTTGCTAACGAAAATTTTGCCCGCTTCTGACATCACCCGAAAGCTGCCGCGTTCAATGCGTCATGCTAATTAGATCACTAGGAAAGAAAGTATCCGCCGCGTGAAAAGTACTTACCCTGAATAGTAGCCATCAGGCTGAGATCCATACTGTCGTTCAGAGACTCGTCGTTTGGTCCCATGATCGCCCGTATCTCATCCTCGTCTCGAGAATGATTCAGGGCCGAATCCAAACTGCCGGCCGACGCGCTCAGAAGAGACGACGAATCCTCTGGAGATCGACTTCGCAAAGAAACCCCGTCAAGACTAGATGCTAAAAGACCATCAGACTCGTCGAGCAACTGTTGCGCCCGTGTTCTACGTTTCGGTGGCAACGGTGGCGGTGTTCCCGACGAACTATTCTCTTCCGACAGGCACACGTTAATCCTGAAAATCACCACGTCGACGTCGATTCTCAGTTCCATGCTCCCAAATAAAAACTGCACAGCGTGTAATATGCATGCATTGTTACTGTCTACAATCTATAAGAAGCTTAGGAAACTACCTCTCGGGGAGTGGCGGTTTCGGGGGTGGACTAGAATCCCTTAAAATCGACTCTGAACTATGCGAACTACGGACCAGACTAGTAGTCGCAGCGGTCTGCTCTAAAATCTGCCTTTCCCTCGGGGTTAACGGGATATCGGGTAAAGAATTTCTTTGTGGCGTCAATTCCGATCCATAACCCGACGTTCTGAAACGTGATTTCAGTTATCCATCGTCAAATTCTGCTGGTTATGACGACACAAAAAAATATAAAGGCGTTTCTATTATTATTATTATTATTGTTGTTGTTGTTATTTTTTAACCCTCTGACGACGGCAACGGACAGCAACCTGTTTGTGCTGTCCCCGTGCCGATAAAAATAGCTTTCTATGTAAAGAGCCTTAAAATAAAGCTCCTCGCAAGGTCTGGCCGTCGTCAAGGGGTCAATACGTTATATTAGAGGAGATTGTTATGGTTTTTATGATAGCTGGAGACCGTCGATGTGTACCTATTGCTAGTTGTAACGGGGGCAGGTTTTTGTCTGTTGGCGATTTTCTCATTCGCCAGGGCGACCAGATTTTTTACAGCTTCCTCGACTAATCCTATGATGTGCGTCACGTTCTCGGTGTCCAACGCAGATGATTGGTCGCCGTGCAGCAGCACGTCGTCGCAGAGCTTTAACAATTGTGCTAGGGCTTGATACACCTGATTCGTCGCTGATCCCAGGGTGGAACTTTTTGGGGGAAACATAGCAATCAATTTATATCGTATACAATTGCAACCGTTCCGTGCGTGAATTCGTGAAAGATAAATTGAACAGGAGACTAACAGTATCGCTAAGAATAATTTGCATTTTTGTTTAGCTGCGCTTGCAAATGATGGTGGTATTCAAATTTCAAGAAGAAAGAATAAACCGAACAAAATAGGACAATAATTGACATAACAGAAAAGCTGTAAAATGTACTAAGTAAAATATACAATATTTGAAAATCGAACAGAACGGGAGGCCTTGAAATATAAGAGTACAGGTGGAGTTCGATTAACCAGCTAAACGGGGAGACTGACCCGGTAAATAAAGTAAGCCCCAAGGAGAAAGGATCGAACAGAAATTTTTCCCAAAGGTCTCCCCCTTTATCGGTTAACCGAGATGTTCCTTCGCAATAGCGAGCGACGGATTACAAAAGTGGCATAAATCAAAGCCACTTACCTGTTCTCGTAGAGGAGGTAGGATTTCAGTACGGTGTGTATCGTGGTGACGGTGTCGAGAACTATGGTGCCGTTGCCTGGCAGCATCTCGAGCTTCTTTTTCGACACGACGTCCCTGAAATGGAGCAGTGCCAGCTGCACCTGTCGCACATGTATGTGCAGGTCACGAAGAGGATTTTTGTCGAGGGCGGTCGAGGTGTCCGTACTGCCGGGCGCGCTTTTGTCTCTTGGCGTTCGTGGCGAGGAGGGCGAGGCAGCCCTTGTGGCTGCCCCGCTGCCTCCACCCCCGCTTCCACTACCAGGAGAACGCATTTGAGAGAGCTTCTCCAGGAAGTCCTCCTTGAAGGAGCGCGCACGACGCGCAAGTTTACCGCCGCGCGCCTTCCCGCCGGAGCGCTCCTCGACTTCTGTAACAGAAAGACCACCAACAAATCAAACTCTTTCCTTTGGAAAGTGAAATGGAAATCTCCATCGAAATTACAATTGCTTATGATACTTTGTACGATCATTTTTGGGTAATCGTTGCACTATTGCTCCTATTATTATTCTAGTGCCCCCTCTTCACGGTCTCGATATATATTGTCTTCTGGATCGTTGAGAGCGGTATCACTGAGAATTTTTCATGGCAGTGAACAGGTGTCTATAAAAATTGCTTTCTATAATGTATGTGTTTGAGTGCAAATCCAATATATTTCAGACTTTTGTGGAGCGAGTACGACACGAGCCCTTGTTACTTTTATTGCTCCCAATTAGTATTGTTAGTTTGCTACTTTCTTGGGTATCGCCATTATGATTGGCAGAAATTCCCAGAATTATTCCGGAGCTTTTGCAGAGTAAATTGTGCTGGATCTTGGTTGTCGTTGTTGTCGCGCTGCGTTAAATCGAATTAAACTAAGTTAAATCCAGAATGCGAGCACGATTACGACGAAGCAAGTGGCCTTTAACCCTTAAGCTGCCTGCTCTTCGGCTACAAACGATTTCGAAACTAAACTTCCACGAGTATCTTGAGAATGTCGCGGGTATCCCTTTACTTAAACGCGACAGGCTTTGCTTGCTGCAGATGCGAAACTCAGCTAATTACTTTCTGTCGCAATCAAAATTTTATTGACGATACTAAATAGTAGTAAATTAATTTTCCACGCTTGTGGTGCAGCAGGTAACATCTTTAGTTTGTAACAAATATTGGTTACAAGAAATAAAAAAGAAGATACAAATATAAGCTTGCTGATTACTTGTAGGAATGTAATTTTCCTTCCCTAAAGTAAACTACTGGTTATAATTCCAACTCTAAGAAATATTATTGCAACAGGCTACAAAGATGTATAAATTACGAAAGATTATTTCACGTGTCAGTTCGCTGATTAAAAATATGGGAGAAGCACGTTCGCTCGTCAATCGTGTAGGTATGTATACATGCGACTCATTCGTTCTCCAAGAGAGGAAAAAATAGGAAAGTAGGAAAAGAAAACTTTTCCTCCGTATACATTTTCCCGCAAAGCCTCCTCGCAGTCGTAAAGCAGCCTGCATTTTGTACTTTCAGCGTTACTTCAGTCTGTCCCTGGCAAACTTTAATCGTAATTTAAAACGACAGTTTTCGGTATCGGGCCACTGCACCAACTGCAATAAACGGCGCAACGTTCTTACGCTGTAGCCGATAGCGGGAAGAAATACGAAGTTCCTTTGGTCATTGTTCGCAACGAGTTTCCCTAACACGTTTCCATCGCAATGGACGCGCACGTGCGGCTTACCGCCGGTTGCATAACGGCAGGCGCACAGTGCACCTTCTACTCGTTTTATGCTACTTACATATCCCTATCACTGTTTGACCCGGACAAAGAAATTTCGCAACTATTCTAAATTATAAGGCTTATACTTTTCATCAATGCATCGCAAAAGAATGATAAGAATAATGCACAGCTTTTTCTACATACTTTTCATTTAGAGATATACTTATTTTAATTAATTTGATGTATTTCCTTCCAGTTGTTTAGCAATGTTTAATGCAAAGTTAGGTACAATTACAACAGCAGACTATTTTATCATGATACACCAAAAAATAAAATTCCTGTCCCCTTCATTTGTCGCGGGAACAAAGGACGTAAAGTAGAATTATAAAAATAGCTCTCCTTAACAAATGTATCACCGCTAAAACACCACGCACGTATTTGTTTGTCGTTCTTCCTCATAAATCCAGCAGACGGAAGTTGTACTCGACCCGATGAAGTTTGCAAGAGACGAATTTCATAACGTGCGCACTACGGCTGTACAAATTTCCCGGGGAAAACTGGATCCTTTGAAGAGCGAGCATTCGTTACACGACTCTCGACAGCGTCGAAATATTTTTCCCCTCTTTTCAACCCACTACGAGCCCGATCATTCGGCGGTGGAATATCCTGCTCACCATAATGATGGAAACGTAACGTTTGCAAACGATGTTCAACTCCTGTATCGTATCGATTCTGCACGATTTTTTTCGCCAGGGGCCATAGACTGATCGATTTCGATACTGAATTTACGATCGGCGAAATCTGGATTTGTAACTTTTTACTGTGAACGCGAGATCGATCGGCCGCATCGCGGACACAAACAACTGCAGAAGCAGATATTTTTTTAAAATAATAGAGAAATATTGGAAAGTGCAATTTTTTGGAGCATGTACAGGTGTAATTCTTTTGCGGATAGTTTGTTTCCGCGGCTTGGTTTTTTCTAGCCAAAATTGCCAGCCTCAATTTTTTCCCCCCTAAAATAAAAATTGTCAGTAGGAGATTGTTCGTTTTTTCGCGACGAGTCGTAGGTATATTGGTTGAAGCTGGGAAAAATGTCTGCCGAAAATTGAAGCAACGGAAGCAGCCGAAGGATCATTAATATCTTTGTTCAACTTCAACGAATTGGACCATTGACTAAAAAAATAATATCGATCAATGTTTCCGCGATGTCGGAGAAAATAAATAAATTGTTGCATTCAAAATATTGACGAATCAAACAACGACATATGTAGCTAACAATTTCCCTAGTTAACAGATTAAATACACTTTTCAAAATCCTCCGTTGTATGCGCACGATACAATCGTTTGTTTATTTCAGTGATATCGGCACAAATATATTTGCACGGGCATCCCCTGAAATATTTTCGATAGCGAATCACCGCAGCGTCGCTCCATCGAACCTGTCCACAACGCGACCCTCCGATTAATAACTTCGTGCTCGAATCATTAGCAAGCTATTTGGTCGTGCGGGCACGCGACAGAAGAGGGGTGGAGCAGTCATCTTTGGCGGTTTGAATTTCGCAATGGGGGAGAAACGCAAGCAGCCTGTGTACCTGGCGCATGTATGCATGCACGCCAGTAAATCAAGTTCCATTCACGAATTCCGATTGAAACCTCAATCAGACGTGATTTGCGCTAAAGGCACGGGTCGGATGGCCGACGGAGATAATAGAAAACACACGGAACAAGACGGACAAGGATAGAGATTGGGAGTGAACGCAGAGCGGTGAGGGATGCAAATTGCCGTGATTGACTGGATTCATGGAACACGTTCGAATCCCATACGCCGTTCATGGGAGTTCGCGAAAGGAGGATGCCGCTGCTACCGCCGCGTTTTGCAAATAACCCGGTGAACAGCTTCGATCCTCGAGGGCTTTTCGAGCGGAAAAACCAACCGGCACGAGCGTGACTCGACGCGAGCGCGTGGATTTTATTCGAGTGCCGAGAAGATCGTCGACAGGGGGATGGAAGCGAGTTTTTGCTAGTCGAAATGTCGAGGATGGTACGTCCCTTGTTTATAGCTGCAATCGCGGGGTTGAAATTGTTTGCGTTGTACAGCTTACAAAATGGAATGCAGTGTTTGCACGAGGTATCATCAAGTATTGTGATTTTCGGCATTTCGACAAATTTTGCGAACACGTTTGGTGGAAAATGTTGGGAGTAGGGCAAAGGTCCCTATATTGGACCTGCTCCTAAATTCGACCATAGACTTTTTTCATATATAAATGGATTGAGTCGACATCTCTCAGTATGGAGCAGTAGCTTATATCTTGTGTACTAACAGTCAGGAAACGAAACACTGTCTACTGACGCATAACTGTGCGGTGATGCTAGTTGATGTAATTTTGTTTTCACTTTATTTAAGCTCTAAATTCTGCCTGGCGAGTAAATTTTGAATTCTTAGGGGTGCTATTTGTTAAGAAGGGGCATATCTTAATTTTATTATAACATTGGTCCGATACCACTAGTTTTCGTTTATTACATCTACACGTAATTAAACGTTAGTTTCTTAAATTGAACCTCCTAGTGGTTCTTAAATTGGACCGGCTTCTGCTCAAACTGCTACAACCTCTTCAAAGTCAATACCTGCAGGAAAGAAAGGAAGATCCCGAAAAAAGAAACAGGTTGTGGTACAGGATTCTTCAAGTGAATCTAACGTCGAAGATTGTCTTTGTATCGTTTCTTTGGCAGTATTTTCGGAATTGGTAATGGGAGAACAGTGGATTCAGTGTATTTCTCGCAAAAAATATACCCAATTCAGATACACAAACGGCCGCAATATCGGTTATTACGAATGCATAAACTGTCAGCCTGACAGCGACTGATTATTTTGTAAACGCATACAGATTTCGTTTTCTTTAGTATGTACGCTGTCAATTATTTCCCAGAGTTATTTTAAATCTTTTTGTAGAATGTACGTAGATTTTTTAATAGAAGTTTTTAATAGAATAGAATTTTTAATGAGTTCTCAGCATTTAATTTGTTAGTGTTGGTACAGATGTACAATTGATAAGATAAATATAGTGCCCTCCTATGTTTATTATCTTCCTATGTTATAGAATCCTTCGTTGGGGCACATGCATATTTCTCAGCAGAGCGAACCACTAATTTCTGCGTTAGATAAATCCAATTGCAGCAAGTACAAGTGCACAGTTCACATTTTCCTCGCCATTTAGCAATTTACCCAGCACCAAATAACAGCCGTCATCTGGTCGCGACATAACAAATTTACGACCCAAGACGTTGACGTAAAACACGCTCGATAAAGTGCGAGAACGAGGTTGGCCAGCTTCTAACACAAGCGCGCAAAGGTTGTGCTCGAATTTGAAGTTTCAGTGCCATGTTCTAAATCGGAGGAACGTTGACCTGGAAAAAACCCGATTTTCTTCTACTTACTGTTAGCTTAAACGTTTTTCACCTTGCGCTATTCCAAAACTAAAGATACCAATTAACGCAATACAATTGCAGGCCACGTAACTTAATCAATCCCAATCAAGAATTAAACGAAACCTTTCCACGACTCAATTACGTAAAAAGAATATCGCAAAACTCTGAAGCCAAGCCTCGCGTTTGTTCGTATGAGAAACAAACATTGCATCAAACCGAACCTGGCGGTGCGACAATAATCAACGAAATATACGCCAACTTATAAACCGAAAAAATCAACCAACAGCCCGAAAGGACTTGTCAAATTCAGTTTTCGTGCCCTCGCGTGCAGCCTCCCTAACCGGACCAGGTGAACTCTGCCGAGTGATTGTGTCGTTAATAACGAGAAGATTATCTGGATACGCGATCGCAGGCACCGCACGTGAAATTAACACGCTCACAGAGACGCTGCCACCACCCACACAAACCCACACATGGACAGCATTCTATTAGCGTGCTTAGCACGCGTGCATGTGTCGCAAGTCTCGCCGCGAATCTCGTCGCGAGCTATTAGAGCACGGTGGCTTGGTCATCTTTTCATCGTTATCGCGACGATGCAGCGTGCTCGAGAATGCAACAGCCGCGATAACTTTCCACGCGTGTCCCTTTAATCGCGCGTCTGCCAGCCATTCATCACCGTGAAAGCCTCTGGTCGCCTGAAATGCACGGGGGACTCCGTTTCGATGGAAAACGTGAAAGCGCCAGTGCTAGGACGGGCCATCCCCGTTCTGATGTCCGTGAATCAAAAGCGGGATGGCACGCCTGCTTGGGGATTTCGATGCAGCTCTGGACGGACGGCTCGGATCAACAGCTGTGCACCGAACTGGTGAACGAGCGAAACGGTTCAGTTAGATCCGCTGACGAGTGAATTTTTAGCGTGCCGAACGACGAGAGCAGGATTAAGCGCGGCTACTTGTTGGATGGAGTAGGGCGTGGCTGTTGGGACTCGTTGACTTGGATTTTCGATGCTGATCGTATTGCGCGCTTTGTTTGTCACGTTTCTGTGCTATATCCTTGCAGGAATATTTCGTGGAACTTTGTTAACGGGCAAATCGTATACATGCTAAGTTTAAGAGACTATGGTTCTGGAGTTATTAGCGTGAATGACTTGTACAAACTTTATCCGGCGGCGCAGTCTTATCTGTAGATAGCAGATATTTATGCAAATATGGCTGTGGTTCGTTCGTTTAAAAGTTTTCAGTTAAAAGCATTCGATTTTTTAGTCTCCGTTGTGTAAAAATAAGTTGGCATCGGAATATTTATTGTTCGCAGGAATTGTACGGCACTCAATTGGCGAATTGACTGTTCATCGAAAGCACGATGACCGTTGCGCTCTACGTGAAACTAATGCCGTGAGGGCTAGTTGCGAATGCGGTGTGAGGTGGTGAGAAATGATGTAGAGTAATAAATAATCGTATATGTATATGTTAATGTACAATATGATAGCTGAGTGTGACTACTACAATGGTGATGGGAAGGCTGTGAAGATGATGTAAGGACTCGCGTAAAGCCGTGTAAAGAATGATGTAGACTACCGAGTCTTCGTTAGGATCACCCTAACGAAGACTCGCCAAAGCCCAGAGATAAACGTGTTGCTGGTGGTGATATGCGGATTGGCTAATTCATATACTTTGTCGATGTAGAGAGGTGATGGAAGAGATATTCCAAAATCTGGAAGAAGTGGAAATTAACCGCCCTTGTCTTCCGGTCACCCTCAGGTAGTGACTAACTGATGAATGGTTCACAGATAGTAAAGTCATAAAGCGCTCTGAGTTTAGGAAAACATACTAATCCTGGAAAAGGAGGTGTAGAAATTTATAGTGATATAGCTTGCAGATGTAGATGTTAGTAATTGTATACGACAAGTAAACAATTGCATTTTAAGGAACTCGATGGCTTTATGATTTTACTGTTGCGACGCAACAGGAATACTATTATATATTTCAAATTAAACTTCCTTAAACGAGCGACCTTTGCTCCTTCAAGTGTGAAATTAAATAATTTAATCCTCGGCAAATACAATTTAGTTTTACCAAGATTGGAAACATAATTGGCTGGACAAGTGGAACTCGAAATTCTAAACAAGTTGTTAAACCGAAATTCAATGGCAAGCAGAGCGTTCTTGCTGTAAATTCCACGTCGGGAGGAACAGCCATTTTGGTACACGTGTAAACCCGACCGAAAGCGTGAATCTCGGTCTCATTAGCGTTTGTCCTGGCGTCACTGGACGTCGTAATTGTTAATTAATGTGTGCCACTGCTCATCGGGGATTCCGCTTCCATTATTTGGTCCGTATGATCTTTCCGGGTTCAAAGTTGGAGATCGGAAGGTGAAAAAGATTAATGGGACCGTACTCTGCTCTTCAGGAGATGTAAATGCAAATTGCAAAATTGTACATTATACGCAGGGTCTCGCAGATTCGTTCATATGCTTTCAAGTTTTAACAATAACGATTCTACTCTTTTTTCTCTGCTTACGCCGGAAGCAATTTTGAGATTATATTTTGCGAACGAATAAGTATGTTAGTTTCGCGTGAACAAAAGTTTGCAAGTCACAGTATATAAAAATGGATATCTACGAATATCGTTGCAGTGTAATTACCCAATAACGGTGCGATTACTTGTACGTAACAAGCCACGAGGAACGTCGTACATTAAGCGTTCAATCGTTTCATAAAAGTAAGAAGAGTATACTTTTTGGTGGCAGAGGTAAATTTATTTCGCGAAATGGTAACTTCGGCCGGCTTGACGCCTGATCGCCTGTATAGAACCGCAATCCACGGGCTGTAGCTCGTTTCGAAAGTCTGGGCAATGCGTTTGTTTCGTTTGGAAAAATGACCGCGAGCGTGCACATTCCCGCGAGAATTCGTCGGATGGTTTGATTGCTCGACGCTGGTTCGTTAGAGGATTTAATGGTTCGCTTTGCGAAAGCCCTCCACAAAGGCAAGGGCTGAATCGAACCACGCTCCCCTTTTTCTCTAGTTTCGCAGCTTTGAGTTGCATCCTATCTTCCAGCGGCTATTTGGGGTTTTTTAGTATTTTTTACTGAATTTTATCCTTTTTCATTTTAGTATCTATGGTGTTGCAACGAACGGTGAATGCTGTAGTGGCTATTACTTTCTTTCTTGGCAAAACGATTAGGAACTGTAGATATTCAAATGGCTGAACGCTATAGCTAAATGATGAAGGGGGTGATAAATTATAAAAGGAGCTTTGATGCAAACTTTTATTGGGATAATTTGATGTTTTCAATTCATTAGTGGCATAATACGAGTGCAAGTCTTTCATTTTACCTCGCACGAGGGACTTTCATCTCGAATTACGACGCCTATGTCACTTTTAGTTATCCGCGTTCGATATTTCAGCAACTTCACCTCTACCTATCAACTTTAACCAAGTTCCCGGCCAGGTCGAGCAGCAGTTGCTACTTTCATTGCGAGCAGAAAAATGATAAAACTGTCGTCCATTTGTAACGAAGAACTTTTCGACGCATCCAATGTATAATATAGCAGAAATAACTAATTGAGAAAACTTTGTTTCGAACTTGATTCTCGATACACGACAGGCATGGCTACAAATTCTACGTAACGGTATAATAGAAATTGACAAAGTGCGGTTCAAAAGTTGTACAACAAATTAGCCTATTAAGCCAAGCCCTTGCCAAGGAACTCTCGTAGGCCGAAGTTTGTACAAAATTTCGGCCATCTTACCCTTTCCACATTCGCGGCAAAGTGGGCATTACTTCAACGACAAACTGTAACAAACGAGGCTGGCTTCCGGAGCACGAACTTCCTCCAGCGTCTACCTTCTTATATTATAACATATCCCAGCTTCGTGCTAGAGTATTTACCAGAGACTTGAGGGCCTGTTTCACGCGGATAATCTTCGACATTATTACTAGTTTGCTGGATAAGGAGAGGTTTGACAAAGTGATACAAGCACGGCTACAAATAATTACATTTGCAGACTGAAAATTTGTACCACGTGGTTCCTTTAACAGCTGCGCTGGATCAGCCTGAGGTATTTCGGATTAGGAAGGCTCGATGCGATCGTGGGGACAGGAAATCGACAAGGAATTAGTCGAAGTACTGATTAAAGTCGCATAATGTCGCTTAGAAATCGACAGCAGCAGCAGCGAATACAAAGGCTTCAAAAATTGTTTACATTTCTAAGAATGGAGATTTGGGAGAATAAAAATGGAGACACAGAAATAGATGTGTCCCGTGGCAGATGCCGAAATAATGTTTGAAATAATTTACTATTATAATGGACACAGAGAAAATTTAACTCCCAACTTCGGTTGTTTCCAGAGGTTTTATCATCACTTAGAGACTTAGACTATGACGATTTACTTTTTCGTAGGATGTGAGCTGGAGAGTCAGGGAACCTTAGGTTTTTAAAGGGTGTTGGGAGTAGTAGGGATGGTGAGGTCGAATTCCAAAGGACTCCGGATGGGTAGGGATTGCAGGCAGTATGTATGTCTAGATGTTTTGGAAGCGGTGACGCGATAAGGTTGCACGACGAGTGTTTGTGACGGCGGAACTTCAAAATATTTGTATATATGAATCCTTAGGTGTCTAGTAGATAATAAGAGTAATACAGAAATGTATATCATAAGGCTAATATAGATATTTGGGGGCGAATACATTACACAATGATCACGACGCAAGACTAGAACGGCAATTTCCAACTAAGGCCTTTCTCCAAGTTGCTAAAATATTGATCGACGTAAAACTTGCAGTCACTATCGTTCGTTCTGGTTATGAACGGCTTTGCAAATAAACACAAATAAAACTGTTCAGCTCAGCTTAAGCGCTATTTCTCGCTGGCGATGAAGTTCCATCCGAGACGGAAGCAAATCGCAAATACCAACGTAAACAACGATCCATCCCCGAGCCCACGTTCATCGGGCAATGCTCGCCTTTATCGCCGGCAACAATTTCGCGAAACGATATCGACGTCCGCAGAACCGTAGTATCGTATCGATTCACCCGAGCTGCGGCTCGCCCTTCTAATCAAGAAACCAGCTTGAAAATCGTCCGCGATACTGGGAAACACGATATCGCTCGACCTGCATGCGGCTGCCACGAAGCGAGGAGCAAAACGGCGCAGGATGTCTGAGGGAATCTATACGTCGTCGAGGAAGAAAAATGGAGAACGGGGGAGCAAAAGGGAAAATAGGACCAGAAGGAAGCAAGGTGGAGAAAAAAGGTTTGTTCGTGCAGGGAAATGGCGTGCACAGGCAGGTATCGAGTGCACACGATCAAACGCGTGTGTGACAGGGGACACGGCATGGTTATCGCGGTCTGCGGTTATCGGATACGCGATTTCACGGTGGATCGTGCCTAATACCGAAATTCGGATTTTCCGGGTATTTCGCGGCGGAACCGCGGGAAATCAGGATCATCCCCCTTCGCCAGTGCGCGGTAAACGGTCTATTAATCAATCGTTTCGCGGCGACGGGACTCGATATTATCCGGGATTTCGATGGCAGGATTTATTGTAATAAAGTAAATGGAAGGTTGCTTTTGGGGTGTTGACGCGCACGTTGTTCATAGCCTCGCATATATTCGCCGGACGTTCCTCCTGTCCGATCTATCGAACTACCATACGAGATGGCGAATTATCTAGAGTACACAACGCCGATAAGTTCTGAAGCCACGCCGCGTTGTCGATTCGCGCGTTCGTGCAGTCGTATCGCGTGTGAAAACCGCCGAAAGACGCGGAGACAGTTTTGTTCGAGCAGGTAGAACGCGGCATCCACGTGGATGCTCCTAGATAGTCGAATAGTCCGTTAATTTCCCGGGGCACGCGTGCCCTGAAGGCACGTTGACCAGTTTGCACGGTGCATTCCGTGACATGGCGAGCCACCCCGAAATAACCACGAGGTTGTTGCTCCGCCCTGTAATACGCGACGACGACTATGCGTTCGGTCTCCAAAAAAACGTGCTAGACGTGCCACTCGAATTTCATGGTTTCCATGCCTCCGGAACTCGGGAATGGGGAGTATGTATTGGGTTGCTAGAAACGATGGTATGCTCGGTTTCGGTGTACGTAGTCACTACACTGTATGCGGTGTATTCTCGAGGGGTTGCAAACGGGGGATCGTATTGTCGAGACAGAGGAACATTCGGATGAGCGTGTTCTACGATGTGGTAATTTAGGGTGTGAGAATTTGAAATGAATGCGGTTTCGGGAGGGCTAACGACTGAAGCTGATTTTCTGATGGAACGACGATGAGTTTTGCTGGACTTGTTTGCTCGATTCTTATTAGGGGGCTGGCTTGATTGCTAGAAATATTGGAGAAGGTGCAATAGAATCGAATAAGATGGACACGGCCGTTTTATTTTACGCCGAAAGGGAAATCATTTAATTATGTTTTAACCGATAAGTATAAACAGCTTCGTTGTTTATTTATATAGAACAAATTTAAGTAGAATTATTCTACAGAAGTACAGTAGAGCCTCGATAACTCAAACCTCTATAAAACGAAAATTTTCTTAGTTCCCTCCCGCTCCGCTGCAAAAATCTCTATAAGTCGAAATAAAACTTACTTTAACTCCAATTATTTGCCACATGTCCAGATGCAACATTTTACCTCTGTAACTCGAATTTAGAATAGTGAAACCTCTACTACTCGAAGTTTACTTCTATAAGTCGAACTTCTGTCGCTGCTGCCTCTGCAACTCGATATTTATAACTTTGTGTCAAAAATCATTCAATTGATTCCTTCCTTTCAACCGTTCGGATTGTCTCAAAACATAAAATGACCACGTGCATATCCACAGAAGCTGATTGTTTTTTGTCAATTTCCATAGATGAACAATGTGTTAATACATTAACTCGGAGCAAAATTACAAACTGCTTGACTAATAAGAAGTCGGTACATATATGTATGTATGTATAGTGACCTAACTTTCGTCTTCTGATTACGTTTATATATGTATGCAATAAAAACTTTACTTCTCGCGAAAAAATTTAATTTGCCTTCCTTTCCGTCCTCGCAAGTCCTCGCAGAGTTAACCGTCATACAAATCCTCTTTAAGTCGAATTTTCGTATGCTAAACCTCTCTTACTTGCACAGTCGATAATACGAAACCTCCATAACTCGAAGTATTTTTCTCTTCCCTTGAGATTCGAGTTATCGAGATTCGACTGTGTATGCAATCTGTGTTTGCATATGCAATCAAATCATCCATGTCGCACTTGTACTGCATACCTATTTGAAAGGAGAACAGGAGTCGCATCTCCCTTCGGTTAAAGTTTAACAATGGAATCAATACACGCATGTAATTCTCTCTGCGGGAGAATTTTAAGCCGCCTCGGGTAACGGCGACAAAATATGAAGAAGCGTTGCCGGAGCTTAAAGAGCTATCGAAATAGCTTAAACGCCGAAAGAGGATTATTCCAAGATGGTGGCTTCGGACAACGAACTAAATTTAGTAAGGGAGCCCGAAACCGTCGGCCAAAACACAGTGAAACATCGTGAAACGCTTCGTCGGAGTCGAGAATCCTTGTTGCTTCGAGACAATCCAACTGCATCGTTGCTGTTACGGCACGGGAGGGCTACATTTCGATGGAAATAACGAAAGGAGTGTCCGTATACAGCAATTTTTTGCTGGTTTCCATTATTTCATTGCATCGTTATGATTATTTTCTAATGAATTATTGGATAGAGAAAATAACTTTATGCAAAAGCACGGCGCGCGTGAATAATTTCCTTCATCTCTTATCAGAAATGTTTCGATACTTGTCAGTGAAAAATAAGTACCTATCAGCGCGACGAAACTGATTGATTATTTATAAATTCCTACGTTACAGAGCAACAGTTTCGTTCTTCCCCGTTCGCGTGCTACATATGTATTACATATGTATAAAGAGTTATCGCTATGCAAATTGATTACTGTATTATGTAGCACAGTAATCTTTCGCCTCCACATTTTTGCTACGCTACTTCGCTACTGCAGAAAGGAAAAAGGGAAACCGAAATTTTATCGTTGAAGTAAATAAAAGTCGCAATAAACTACGAATTCATTTTGACGCAAATTCTTCCAGCATCCAGACCGTTGAAAGGCCATCAAACAGCCATTCCCGTTCCACCCGGCATCCCCGTTCGCGTATCATCCAAACGCGAATGATTTATCAGGACACGGTCACCGAGTTAATCACACTTATTACAGAATATTAATGGGCTCCGTGTAATTCCAATCGGTCGTTTAATCATACGCCACGCTGCCACCGTGGCTAGGCTCGTTCGCGGATCATGATCAACAAATTCCTCGACTAATTTGTTAACAGGTTAAATTCTATGCAACTACAAGCAACCATGGAAACGGCCAGCAGCTCAGTCCTTCTCTCTCGTTTCGCTCGCAGCGATGCAATTACGGGACTTTAATGTTCACGGAATACCACGGACCGTTTCCAGCTGAGAATTTCATGGTTCGATGGTGATATTAGCGAACACGGTGATTGCAGGCGCTTTGGGGGTTGGCGGCGGTGGATGGGGTAATGTCGTCCTCTGAATTAAGAGATCAAATCGACGACGCAGAGTTGCGCGTTTCTTTTGCGATGCTGCAAAAGACCGATGCTGCAGATCGAATGGATTTTCAAGTATTCCGCGTGCAAATATTAGGTCGTCCCAGAAGTTCGTGCCGCGTTTTGGTTTGCTATTTAAATTAATGTGTGAAACATACCTTTAAAGTTTATGAAAAATCGTAATCGCCCTCCCGTTCCACAACTTCAAATCGACCTAATACTTGGAGGCATTGGATTACAGACTCGTATCGTTCAGATGCAACGGGTATTGATGTCTCTATCGATGGAGAACTGACTGGAGAATTCAAAGGAAGAAAAGAAATGTACGATAGCTCGATTTCAACTAATTCGTTGTCTCAGTTCCCTTAGATTAATATGCATAGCTTCATACAATTGGTAAGAGTGGGTTCGGACAAAAGACAATGAGATAGAATATGGGATACAAAACAAATCTACGATTCTACGATTTTAAATTATAGGAATATAGAAATAAATACTAAGGCACTCTATTCAATTAACCGAGGCATAATTATATGAATCGTTACAAATTATGGTGCACCATTGTTGAAATTGAAACTCTCAATTCGTGAAATAAAAAGGGAACGACTTGAATATAAAATCCACTAGGAAATCCGAGAAAGGGGCACACGTCTGGGCACCAATATCCTATGAAGAATTCATCGGCGTTAAACATTTTCACAATTTCTTGACAAAAATTGAAAGCAGTCGAATCAATTATGCGAATCACCGATCGCTAATGTCGCTTTGCATGTAAAGCTCGTAACCGGTCGTTCCTCTCTTCTTTCTCCATTAAAAATCGAACGATTCATTAAATTCTCACGGGAACGTCTGGCGTAATTACGTTAATCTGTCGCGTGCTATCGGACAATAACGCTTGAAACGCGGCCTGCGTTAATTATAATGAGACACGGACGCACGAAGGACCAAATTTGATTTACAGTGCTCGTACTTCGTTAGCTTCAATGTCCTGCACGGTTATTTATAGTTGAAAAACAAACCACGAATAAATTATATTGTGCTCGTTCCCGCCAACCAACTAAACGCGCTGTTTGTATATGTCGAATAACGTTTTCAACGTTCCCGTGCCACTTCGATAGGAATGCTCGTTGGAAATATCGATAGTGTAACTCGGTTCTGACATTGAAAGGACTCGGGGGTAGAAATTGATGCGCAGTCAAATCCACACAGTGTGTTTAATAGAGGCATAAATTATACTCGGCATCTGTGTTGATAAGTAATAATACAAATCAAAGTTCTTGCGATTCCGTTGAGGGGATGGAAACCATATTGAAAGTCTTCGTTACAAAGTGGAATTTCCAATTATTTGTGATTCAAAGTGTAATTCGCTTTGATTTACCATTTCGTTCCTCGAAAGCATAGAAATGATGAACAGTCTAAAATTATGATCCTACTCAATATCGCCAGGGTTCATAAACTACCAGACGGTAAAGGGTTCAGCCAACTTCTCGTCGTAAGCAATCGTTCAAAATGATAATAACGTTACCCCGTTCCGGTGCAATCGAATTTAACCAGGGACAATAATCTCGATGGAGGAGTCTAGTCGGGGTTAAACGAGGAAGATTGATTTTCAAAGGGCCAGGGGCGTACAGTATCGTGAGGCAAGCCACTATCTCTGGCGATGTTTTTCGCGATGCAAACAGTGGATCCATTAAGGGACCGAGCGCTTGTAATATTTGGATACAAGTTCGACGAGAATGCTTTTAAACAACAGGCAAATAAGAGGACAAAGTACCAACTGCGAATCTTCCTTTTTCTTTAAACAGGCTACCGTGGAAGCTTACAGCTGGAGAGCCCAGTGGAAATTCGTTTCCCTGTGTATAACTTTGACCACCGGGGAAAAGCTCAAGCTATCGCATATATGTAGTTGGAGTGAAATCTGGGGAGAATAATTTTCTTGGGAAGCTACAATTTTCTTTTATTTCATTACGTCGCAATGTGTGCACTGATTTTAATTTGGCAGTCAAAGATTAATTTGATGCCGGTGTGTTTAAGCTGTTTGGATGACAATTATACGATTACATATTTATGAAAGTTATTTGGCAGTAGAACGACTTGTTAACTGTAATAAATTGAATTTTTAAATTGCAGATCTTTCTTTTGTATTATTAAGCGCAGTGAAAGAGAGTTTGGTAAGACGATTATTAACGACTACATACTTGATTTATCTATTATGCACAAGTTAGCGAGGAATAAAGTAATTAAGAAAACTAACAGCGACTAATGGAACACCCGAAAGGAAGCTGGTCTTTTCGTTCATGAAAGAAAGCATTATTCCACTTGAGAATAAACGCGTAATTGCAGGTTGTTAGATTTAATAGACCCGTGGAAATATAAATCTCCACCTCCTTCAACGTTGCGATGCCATTGGAGAGTTTATTTTATTGCGCAAGCGTACTTTGCTAACATTTTAAAGACACTAAACAGCAATTCTGGATAATGGAGTTTTATTAAACTAAGCTACAGCTCCAAAGTTATTTGCACGTATTTACTATTTGAATATGTAGTTTCATTTCGTGATATAGCAAAGTCAACGTTGAGCTCCATTACAAAAAGTTAATTCTGCTCTGGGTATGTATTCCCGGCTGGAAAATAGAAATACACGTGGAAACGAAACACTCGATACGCTTTACATTGCACCAAAACGTGTCCAGGGAACACTTTGTAATGTTAACAACATTGTGCACCGCGCTTGATTAGATTTAATAGTTGAACGCTCGACCAGGCCTCGCATATGTTGTTGAAAAAATATTAAACTTTTTTATAGCTGAAAACTTGCGCTGCTACAACAGGGCTATTATTTCCACACTGGTGAAATTTGAAAAACAACAAAACTGACGAAAATATTTACCGCCACAAAAGTGCAAAAATGTTTGTTCAGATGCGAGGATCGAAAAATAGGAAAAAATATCATATTTCTGTAGAACAAATATTGGCAAAAAAAAGAAGAGATATTGATATTACTGACAGAAAGTTCCAACAGAAATCAACAAAAAGGATTAAACCGTGTGCGATGTTTCAGAACATAAATTACTTTCGCTTCCTCATTTTCATGTTCTATTTCCAAACGCCTAAAACTTGGAGTTCCGTTTAAAAATGTACAAACGCACTTCAACGTTGAAACACGGTACGTAAAAAGAAGAATGTAAAAATGTTGAAAAGCATGCAGAAGCAGATAGAATGGAGTGAGTACAGTACTGTGGCACGTAATAGAAGAAGCGAATTTCGCACGGGACGTCAAGCATTAGGCAAACTAATGCAAACACATTAAAGCTGGAAAATCAAGGGAAAATCGTCGCGCCGGGTAGATGAGCTTTCTAAATCTTGCTACATGCAAACTGTGCTCTTTCGCATGAAGAGCCGGTGGAAAAGTGGCTGGCAAAACGCGAAAGAGAAGTGCACTCGGCGGAAGTGTGGAAGAACGCAAGTTTGCTTCCTGGATTCGAGCAGCATACTCTTCGCCGGCGAATGCGCGCATTTTTTCCGACCGTTTCGTCGATTTTCTGTTAAACCAAATTCACGCCGCATTATGGAACAGAATTAAGTGAAATTTATTCAAACAAACACGCGCGCATATTAGCTTTCCACCGTCGAGCTTCCCTTTTTGTTCGCGGCTAATGAAATAATAAATCACCACCGCATTCTTTTTAAAGGAAAAGTAGTAGGTATACAGAAATTCATATTATATTTCATTATTGTATTGTAAGTGTATAGGACATATGTCATTATAAAGAAATTTCAAATATTGGATTTCACTGGTAAGAATAATGTGATTGCAATATAAGTGTATACAGTCAAGAAAATTGTAGATTGTGATACAAGAAACGGACAGGAAAAAATATAGCGAGACTTGCGCGAGAGTTATTAACAGTCCCGATCTTGTCGTCTTGTTGAATCGTTCATTTTCTTGACAAACATTTCTGTATTTTTCTAATTGTGTCTAATGGCAAGTTACCTTACGAGCTAAACCCTTATGTTAGCAACCAAAATGGAGTAGAAATTCGAAGCTTAGTTAATGAAATTATTTTTTCACAAAATGTGAGTTGACGTAAAATTATTCGAAGAATCGACATTTAGAGCGGTTTTGCGATATTTCATCAAGAACATACAAAAATTATTCAAGCAAATATAGAAATGGGTACCCGGTTGCTAACATAAGTGTTAACAGTGCACAACGGAGGGTCGTAGCAAGAAGAATCGGTTTTAGAATGAGCGGCACCAGAGGAATCTCACGTAAGATGAGACAAATGTTTAACATTCATTTTTCCACGGACGTAATTTATACATATTATATATTCTCTACCACTTTCGTGGTAACGCGAGCATCGATACCTGCCGCATTTCCTACCAATCCACGTACAAGCAATTTCCATCCACGCTTCGCAGCCGCGTAATCGAATCATTTAATGTATCATGCGGATCAACCCTTTAACCCCCACTACGACTATCCGCCGAAACGCATTTAATTCCACCGCGACAAAATAACGCGGATACCTGTGATTTTGTTTGCACGGCGGGTTTTCGTTGCTTTATTCGAGCCATGGTAGAATTCGAGAGACGCCTGCGACGCAGGCTACCGCAGAAAATCGCCAGCCTCTCTGCCCGTAATCAAATAAGACTCTACAAACAAGAATCCAATTTCCACCCGTTCCAGTCCTATCCTATCTACTGATGCTTTCTTCCGCGTAACACGCCGCTGCTCGCGAATCGGGGGAAAGAATAAAGACAGGAGAGAGAGGAAGGGAACGCTCGTTTATTGGTCGTGGTTTTTTTTACAAAACAATGCGCAGGATAATTCAGAAGGAGCTCGGCTCGTGATAACAATTTGCTGGTGGAAATAGCATTTGAAGAGAGGCTTCTTCTACTGTTATTTCTTAATAACTTAACAATTGGTTGACGCTTGAGTTTGGCAGATAGTAATACAGGGGAAACGCCTTGTTTCATCGCGGTATATTTTTTGTCAAGCGAGAAAAACTGGTCTAAAAACTTTCTCTTCATTCTTATCTATTTTTGGTTTGTTTTACTTCATCCATATTGGATAGTATTTAAGTATTGCAAATCCCAGGACCAAGAATCCTATAAGTTCATCCATATTACTTTTTAAGAATTCGAATTTGTCTATCGCGCTTAAATTTCATTGCATACCTATCATTCAGAGAATATACAGGTAACTATTTGATAAATTATATAAAGCCCTATCCAGAATTGATACACTTCCTCGTAAGTACTGGAGGGCTTAAAATAATATTTGTTGCACCAAGCTTGGCTGCGTGTTGCCTCGTGTCCCCGTTGGTTTTTAGTTTACGTGTCTAGGGAGGAAGTCCCCGGCGTAATAAATTGCTCGCGCATTTATCCACGTGGTAACGATTGACATAATAGTGTAACACGTGTGCTGAGCATGTGCTACACCGAGAGAAGGATGCCGAGAACGTGCATGGAAATGAGATGCAGAGCACTCTCTGGCTAAGTGCGTTGAAAAAGGACTTTCACCTAGAAGCGCACGCGAGCCTTCTAAAAACGAGTACACCTCCTCCTTTTCCAAACGTAAATCTCTGCATTGCGGACTTGTAAATCGTGTTTCTTTTTCGCTCTCCTGTTTACGAGAGGCTGATATTTAGTTTCTGCGCCGGTTGCATCTTGTTTCTGACACAGCGCGAGACACTTTTATTACAGACACGCAATAAACGAACGATTTCGAGACATTTTACCGTATTTATTCCGCGTATAACGCACTTTTTGCAAATGTAACGATTTTCGTTCCCGAGGTTTGGACTTATGTACTTTTCGAATCCCTAATAAAGAGTTCGTGTTACGCTGCTCCACTCTAGGATTGCCAGACTCTTGTGCAGCTTCTATTACGTTTGTGTTAAAAGTTTTGAAGAATTTCGTAGAATGCAGAATTCTATTTGGTTTATTAAGAAAACTTGTGTACTCTTTCGCAGGATGCTCAAAAATTTGAAGAATAATTTTTATCTTTTGCTCTGTCCCACCAGTATTACCTGTTACGTTTCAAATAAAAAGTATTTGAAATTCTGTTTCTACAACTGCAGGAAGATTCTACTTCATCCATTTAGGATGATGTCTCTTTAGAAAATTTCCCTGACTGCATAAACCTCTCCTGGCCTACGTTTTCCTTTGATTTTTTGCTTTTCACTTATGCGATGTAAACTCTATGGGTGGTTTACGCTTGTTGCTTGCTTCGAGAGTATAAGAGTATACGCAATATCGTACACTGAATTTCGCACTTTTTCAAACCAACGTATATACCTAAAATAATACACACTTGACGGCATTCGCAAGTTTACTCACGCTCACTTATGTCCAACAAAATATCTCGATTTATTAGAATGGTTTAGAACAGCTTCTTCAAACAATTCTATTGCTTCAAACGTCTCTCCGCCACTTTATCGCTTTGAATAAATCGTCTACGACAATTGTGGAGGGACGTTTGCAATGATTCATAAAGCGGTAATAAACACGTCACGTCTGTTCAGAATGCATATAAATAATTAATCGAGCTCGGGATGCAATTTACGGTCCGTTCGACGCGTGGGCGTGAAACGGGTTTAAACATCTTGCTCACCGTCCTTCTCAGTTGGTCCATAGAAGAGACTAAAAATAAAAAAATAGGAGAGAGAGACAAAAACTTCGTCGATAAAAGGTCGATGCCAGGCTTGACAAACCCCGATCTCTTCTGCATTAAATTCTTTTTTTACAAATTTAAGTACATATTCTGTAAAGTTGTCTGTGGAACACTTCATTATTTAATTTATTTAATTATTTAATTGCGTGTTTAGGATTATGAAACTATTCTTACTCGAAATTTTTGCTTCAATAAAAATTCATCTGGGAAATTCTATAGAAATAGAGTGCTTGAAAAATACATTGTTTTTTGTTTTAATTCCGGGCAGGTTTTTTTTAGAAGAACAGAATTTTCATTCCTAGCATGACTTCAACAAAAAGTCAAATATTTCTTCCACCCTCTTCATTTATTATTTACTCTACCTCGCCATGAAAATATACTGAGTGAATTCGAGTAACAATTATTTGCCTTAATTTCCCCCGAATTTCTGTTTCCGATTGTACGCATACTTAAGCGTTGGCAACAATAGTGCGCTGGGCACTAATTAAACAGGAGAATAAAGGAGCCAGTCGGTTGATCGAGACAGATTAAAAGTCACGCGAATCAACGATAAAAATAAAGTCTGATAAAATGCTCGTGAAACAAAACGAAACAAGAAAATCCATTTTATCTGCGCACGAGGTCTCAGACTGGAAGCATCGCCTCGCTTAATTAATTAGCAGCTCTCGTTGCTCACAGACCCTGACATTAAGGTTGCTCGAGACGCGGATGACCATCGTGCTCGTGAAACACCCTCGCAATTTTTCATTTAAACCGAAGAAGAAATTAGGGTATCGTGTCTCGCGATCCAAATATCTCATTTCAAGTTCCTAACGTTTGCAAATGATACGCGGGGTATATTTTCTAGCGCATAGACGATGTGTGGACGGCTCAGAAGCCAATTAGTGTAAATCCAACTTTCCCTGAACACGAGCTTCGTAGTTCAAGAACATCTTTATTGTTAAAACTTTCAGTTGATCGATCAATTGAGTCACTATCTTCATAGGTAAGCAAAGATGACGGTGCTAAGATTATGATTTTTTTCCAAGTAATTTGTAAAAACCTTATTCGTCTCGGTTTGAATGCTAACGGACTTACACCGATTGGCTTCTGAACCCTCCATATGTAGTTCTTCTTGAGGAAATTCAACGTACTATGTTATAAGAAGAAAAGTTTGAGAGGCGTGAGGAAAAGTATAAAAGAATTCCATCCGGGGAAATTTTAAGAATCTTGAAGAAAGTAAACCTAATACACTACCGTCATTCAACGCCCACGGTTCCTATCCCATGATCCATCAATTCTCTGTTGCCTTCGTCTTTTCCTATACGTTTTTCTAAATAAAAGAGAAAAGCAGCATCATAGCTTGCCTGCTTATCTAATACTTTGTATCAGACCAGTGAAGAATATTTTTATCGATGACAATCCATGACGATCTCGTGATCGCCGGTCTGAAACTCTTTCGTACAAGCCAGAACGAGAAAGTCGAAAATAAAAATGTTAACACACTCGATGACTTAAGCCTGGCCTTCGTCCTCCTGTTTATTGAATCGGCCTACCGCCTACTTTCGTACACTTGCTATGATCTCATCTCTGAATTCCTTCTACGGTACGTTTTATCGTACAATATAATATACGCCTCACCGGCTGCAATAAGATTTGAGCGTAACGAATTTCTATAATTCTCCGGCATTCTGATGGGACTACGAACGACAGAACGCATCAAAATTAACAGTACTTCTATCGATAAAGCTGTGCGTGTATACATCAATGTTATCCAGGATGCTCATTTTAATTTCAACTCTGCAAAGTGCACGAAGACGGTTAGGAAAAAAGAATCGCGATAACTTAACGCGCACTGTTGCTTTTACAAATATTTCAGTGACGTCAAGCGCATCTCGATATTAGTTACTTATATTCAAAATCACGTAGAACATTGCAATATTGTTTTACATTTAATATCTTTGTATTTGATATAAAATTCGAATGATTTTATCTTGCAGTATTTACGCACTATTTATCTTACGAATAGAAGGGCACTAATTGCGAAATCCGCGTATATTGAGCTTCCAATAGTGGCGTACGTGCAACCATTTAAATTTAGATAATCATCATTAGCTTAAGTACGTCACTATGGCAAGATTAAAATGAGCATTGTAACATCGTTAAAAAGTAAACACTGTGATAACGAAGAAAAAAAACTGTCTCCGAAGCGATCCGAAGCGTCTATAAAGTTTGAGCTCAGATAAATCATAAAAATTTGTTTTTTGCGCGACCCAACATAAATTTTAGGCGATTTCTTCGAGGACAGGCAGAAAAAGTGTTAAATATTTATGAGCTTGCTATATCATGATATTGTATCCCCGTTTTTGGAGCTTCTCTTTATCTGGCAAAGCGATTTCTGGAATAAAATTATAAACATATTCCTTACCACAGAGACAACGAAGAGACTGACTGACTGCGTGATTCAAAAACGACGAAAGGCAATCAGTAACTTGTAACGGAAAAATAATAGCATTTGGTAAAATACCATTATCGCAATCGCACTTCACTGTTAATTGTTTGTTTGTTCATTATTCCATTACCATGGGCACACAGCCATTCCTTACCTAATTAACCCGCGAAAAGAAAATAATTGTACACTAGAAGAACCGGTTGCACCATAATAAAAAAAACCACCTAACAATTTAGCACACCATGCTACGCAATGTAAGGGTAAAAGCAGCATTATGTAACCGGTACATAAAATACTAGTAACTGGAAAAAGAAGTAAGGACAATTACTGGTACAAATAATGAGACATTGCAGATAAATTTTTAACTTAACTTAACTTTTAACTACTATGAATTTCCCCCTTGAGTAAGTCACATTTAGATCTCTCTACTATTGCAAAGCAAAAGGGCATTTAAATTTGATATTTTCTTAACTTTATTCGGCGATCTAATGCTACAACAGTTGCGCAAGTTCTATCAGATACGGTAATTAAGGGGTCTTAACCATACTTCATGAAAAACAAAATTTATTACCAAATGATAAATAAAATATCCGTGGTTAGTACGCAATCGAGAATATGCCCTCGCAATATTTGAAAGCGACTCCAAATAAAAATGCTATATCAATCATCCGCGTCGACGAGCCATAAACCACGCGTACGTATCTAGACGCCCCAGAGGCAGAATGCGGATACAACAATATGCCTTCCTACGATCTCGCGCCTTGACGTTTCAACCGCAAAATAACACGGTACACGCCCGTTTTAAATGAGTCACGGGCCGTCGTTTCACGCGCATTATGTATAGTACATACATATGTATATACATACGTGGAAACGGAAAAGTTTCATTAAGTTCGTTCGTCTCGCCGCCACCGAAACGTGATTTATCGTTAAAGCGGCAAAAACGCGAAGGCACGATGTTCGGCTGAACCGGCGCGCCACTACTGTCACAAAGTTATTAATAAACGCCATCCTGTCATTGCCACCGTGTAGCCATGATTGATCCATCGCATCGCTCGTGTCGCATCGCGCGCGTCTTTAAAATTCAAATGCCGTACGAATAAGTATCGACGGAAGAAAATGAAGCGCATGACGGCCACGATGATCGGCCGGTTCTGAGGTACACTTCACCAGGCCAATCTGAATAGCCCGTATACCCTACCGGGACAATATTTACCGATCGTTTCGTAACGGTATCGCACGACGCGACGGTCAATTCTGGGAACATTGTCAGGTGCAATTTCTTACGCTCCACGGCACGACCGTACTTAAAAGAACTATGCACCCGGAAAGGTCTCGACTTACCTTGCCACTGATCGCAAGGGTACCTCGAGTCCCGCTCGTTCAATGGCCCGCACCTCCTTCGAGGGGAACTCCCTTCTTCAATTATTGTGTTTACGTTTCGCGTGGACACCAATGGGAAATTTGCATTCTCGAAACTTAACTACACACTGGAGCAATACTTCACTGAAATATCACGGACATCGTTCATTTCAAAGCACCACTCTGCGAATCGGCTTCCCTTTCTTTCTTGAAAACTCAAGAGGCAAATCACTCGGGAATTATAAACGCAGGCGTAAACGGAGCGGGTTTCTGTCACGTTGATCGAGGGAAGCTCGGTTCCGAACGGAAGTCGCGGATTTCCCTGTCTCGTGCTGGACACCTTGACAAACCTTGACAATGAGAGAAGAACAATCGGCAACGAGACAAGACAAGACACCGGAGAGAGGAACGAGAGGACGTATGTCCGGAGCGCGTAGCGTGTGCGCATCGACTGCTAACTAACTTCGCCCGGCGAGCGTCGAGTACGATCTCTTGTTTCCCTCTTTGTCGCTCTGGCGTGCGTGTCTCGCTCAAGCCCTCTCTCTCTCGCACCTGCTTATCTCCGCCTATCGTTTCGTCCTCTTTTTGTCCCTCCTTTTCCCTCCTTTTCCCTCCTTTTCCCTCCTTTTCCCTCCTTTTCCCTCCTTTTCCCTCCTTTTCCCTCCTTTTCCCTCTTTTCCCAGGCTATTCTACCTATTCACGTCTTTGTCGCACTTGTGCCCACCCACCAAAGATATTCGCTCCTTCTTCCCTCTATTTTTCTGCCTCTGTTCCACTTGTATTTTAAGTCGAAAGATCTTGGATCTTCCTTTCCCCTCTGCCCGTCGCTGTTCAACTGGTAGTTTAAGTCGACAGATCTTTCGTCTCTTTCCCGTTTTACATCCCCTTCGTCGTTGCTGCTTTAGGTAAAGTTTCAGGCACGTATACGTATACGTATGTATAACTGCATGCAGTGTGCGCAAGCTTTCTCGTGTTTTCATGCTCGCACTCCCACGTTGACAGAAAGGTGTATCCATCTTGCTCGCGGGCCATTTAACGTAACACATATTTCCCTTTTTTCTTAGCTGGTCATTATTCGCGTCGCTGACGGTCGTTGGGCATTTGGGATTGTCGAATCTTTGTTGAAAGTTATGGATCGAAAGAAACGTGTGTTGCTGGTAGCTTTGTACATCTGTGTTTCTCATTATAACATTTCATGTAACGCTGGTGGATGAATTCTTTGAAAATATTAATGTTCGTTGTGTGATAAAACTTGAGATTGCATAAAGTACGATTCTAATCGAGTGATCAAGCTACAATTAAATAAATCATTTCCCTTTAATAATTTCATAAACAACTAATACTTTTTAGTTACGATATAGAGCGATAAAGACAAGCTACTACAAAATTGCGGCGAACAATTTCCTATTTAAACGTGCAGATTGTGCGTTACGATAATTTTGTATTACAAAATGAACTTTCGAGTTCGTTTTCACTCCACGTGTACGCTATACGGCATCAGATAATTAACGCGGATCTGAAAACACGTAAACGATTCCTCCTTATCGCAAGTATGGTTCTAACGATAAGAAATCTGCAGAGGCGTTCGCAAAGATGCTCGCTGGGCGCATTCAGAATGCAGTGCAGCAGTTTTATAAACTTCTTTGACTATTCTCGCGATGAAATTCGAAAGCAGATTTTCCCACCCTTTTCGTGGACGGGAAGTTCATGTCCCGTCTCCTTTTTCTTGATATTCGACTCCAGAACGTGACTCAAAAGCTTTCCTTTTCGTGTGAACAATGTACAACTGTTCATGGAATAATTTCCTTTCACCGCGGAACATATTACTATTCTTTACCACTGCTATTATTTCGAAAGCCGAGTATAGATTTTTTTTGTTTCATATCAATTGCAATTTTAAAATTAAATGTTATCACTTTAATCACCACGGAGCTGTAGCCTTTGCAACTATAGATTTTATTTATGTAAACCGGTGAAATGCGCCCTAGCGAATATTTCGTACAATTGTAATTGTGATTCAAGTATTTCGAAAGTTTATTGTCAAAGAATGCGAATTTTAAAATTAAGAATTTAAAGCTGTTGCCAGTTTAATTTCCTCCGTGACGTTCACTTTGCATGCAAAGGATGGAGCAACAATTTTCGGGCACGATAAGGATCCATTGATGAAATAAAACACAAGGTAGCTTTATTTGAAACGATTACTGGAACTAGTCCATGAAACGACGAAACCATCCAGTATTTTTGTTTTCTTTCTCCTTTCCCTTCCCAGCATTCTTTCGACCATCTTTGTGCTGTTTGCTTGGCCAGTTCGTAGTTCCGTGTAATCATAAAATTCTGGATGGAACTCGTGGAACAAGTGGGACGACCGTAAAAAAAACACAATCCGCGTGCATTTCGACTTACAGTACCATCGGATTGGCTGAAATTTGTTGAATACCTTATATGTACCATCGTCAGAAACTCATTTCGTACAATGCTGTCTGCTGGAACGTTTTCGTCCGTTTTCTCCCGTTTTCCAGTGGATCGATAAATATACGTACGATAACGAACGTACAATAAATAACGATTAAAATCAGTGTTTAATTATTAACACACCCAGCGCCATAGAACGATTAAAAGAATTTCAGAATACTGTCTGTAATCTTGAAGGGTTTCGTAAAATTTTGATTTTGCGTAATATTAATTTGAATTTTCGAATCTGTTTCGAATTTCATAACGTTTGGATTTAGAAAGAGGGGCATAACGAAATGAAATGTAATCTCACATACCTGTGCTATTTCTGGAAATACTCCAAGTACTAATAATTTATTCAACAGCCAGATATTTGCATCATCTATCGAGGATAAAGTTCGATACTTAAAGTAATTACATAAATGTTGGTTAATGTATTCAAATTCCGGCCGCGCCGCTAATAATGTTTTAATCACAATATAACGGGAATATTAATAAACGAATACCTCTGGATAATTGCAATAATATCTAGCACATTTTGAGTAACTCGAAAGCAAGGTACAGTAATTTAATTACAACGAAAGAGTTTTTCCGTTAGTGAAAAGTAGTTTGTATTTCCAGTAAAACCTCGAAGCATCGTTGAAATTCTTCTGTTTCGTTGGGAGACCGGTACGACCACTATGTGTTATCAATTACCAACGCAAATCCAATCACGAGGTAAAATATCTCTTTAATTAACACTGAAGTGGCTGGCAAAATTATTAATCAAACAGGCCTCTATTCCGTATTCTGTACATAACGGGGAAAATTTACACAGGCACATTACAATTGAAAATTTCAATTATAATTGACAAGTATTTAATTACCTAATAATAGCTGTTGAAAAATCATCAAGAATTTCAGAATG
Source organism: Nomada fabriciana (assembly GCA_907165295.1). NCBI lineage: Eukaryota > Metazoa > Arthropoda > Insecta > Hymenoptera > Apidae > Nomada > Nomada fabriciana. The sequence goes on along the minus strand of OU015690.1, from coordinate 9,220,310 downwards.
TGCTACTGTACTCATGTTCCCCGGAAAATGTAGCAAGTTCTAAGAAAGCCTTTTGACAATTAAACTTTTGCTTCCCAGTTTCTGCTAATATTCTATTCATCGAATAATTAAGTGCAATTAATTATATTATGGTTAACTCATTGTAATTCCGTTTTATCAAATCTGCACAGAGATTTGAAGATTTCGACCAAACGTAAAATAACTACAGGTTCATTGCGAGTCAACCTAGATTGCAGCCACCCGTTTCGTTCTCCATAGAATATGCATGCACCCTGTGTAATACGTGGGGCGGATCCAGATATCATAAGAGAACTGACCCAGCGTCGAAAAGGGTTCATACATTTCAGATGACAAAGGGACGAAATTGCTCGCCTACCCAGACTGCGCCATTACACGTGAAAAATAATTCATCGTTGCCACTGAAATATTTCTACAATTAGTTCAAACAATTCCAATTCGACATTGAAAAATATAATTCCAAAACAATTTGCAATCAACGTTTACTATCCGCAATACCATATAAAATGCGCTCTTTAAACGAGACACAAAAGAAGAATAAAATTACCGCCGTCGGTGCGTTTAATTCCGATACTGACGATAGTCCGTCTATAGCAATCGCAAATTCTTCCCTATTCGTACGGAATAATAGAAACACTTAATGACGTTCCGGAGTCGCATCGACTTGCATATTAGTCGACGTCGTCCGGAGGAATTCGTGGTCGCAATTTGCGTATTAATGGGGTTCCTCCGAGGTGGCGCCGCCATGACTTTAGGGGGTGATAAACGTATTTTATGGCAACGATCCACAGTGGTTTCTCCGTCGTTGCAATTAACGGTAAAACACCGGTGCACCCCGTGTGAGTGCTCGGTGTTTGGATACAGGCGTGCATACGAAGCAGCCGGCTACGGTGAATAAAAAGCTAATGGGATAGGCGAACGGGAAGGAAAATCATTTTCATTTTTGCCAGTCGCTCGACAAACAAGATCGCGGGCAAACAGTTGAAAGGGGCATCTGTTGCGGAACGTTTAATTGCGAAAGGGGAACCGTACGAATTATGAAATGTACATACTTCCGTTTTTGCGTAATTTCTCCGATATTTGTTGCCAGCTTTATTGATACAACAGGTAGGCACAATTCACTTTGCAAGGGGAACAGTGAAATACTTTCTAAATGATAGTGAAATTTCATTTTGCTATAGCTCGCGGAGTGGATCATTTTTCACTGCGTGCAACAAGTAACTATATTCACCACAAATTGCATATTACTGTCTTCAATGAAGTGTTCTTTAATAATACAAAGTGCCCAGGCAAGTTTTTCGTTTCGAAACGGTCAAAGGTTATTTTAGACTCGGGCATTCCATGGAGCGTAGTCTTATATTTGCTGGAACAACTCTACTTTTAACGAGCAATAGGTTACAGCTTTTCGATTTTTAGTAGCCAAGTAAGCGGTGATTCCTCAGTTTTTAATGGCCGATAAATTCGGAGGGCAATATTCAAATTGGATCCCTTTTGTGCGGCTCTTTCTTCACACATGAAAAGAGGTAATTGTTTTTTCAAGGGCTTTCCCAGTTACGGTCCAAGCCAATCTATCTTCCAAGTCGACAAGAACGTAAATGATCGTCCGGAAGCGTTTTACAGGACAAAGGATAGAGAGAACGACACCGGGGAACTTTTAATCGAAAAACTTCGAACAATGAGTCCCAGCTGCCCTTAACAATAAGTCCGATCCGATGCTGGCCAGCGCAATTTCTTAAGTGCTTTATTATCCTGGTCGCTGGTCGAATGTTGCGACTTTCTCTAATTGATGACCAGCGATCATTCATTTTTAACTTCGGTTCGTATACCTAAGTATGCCTGCGATCGACGCAAGTATTCGTGAATTGATGCGAACGGTTCTCCGAAATTTTTATTCTACTTAATTCTCTTCTTTCTTCTTCGGGAGGAAGATGAATATTTACTGCAGCATTTAGATTCACCGAATTGCAGAATATAAATAGAATGATAGATTTATCGCGTAGAAGTGAATACAGCTATTTATCTCCCTCCTTCCTTCAAAACGTTGTTCAACGTTTAAATAGATATCTATATGTATAAATATCTATTCAATTCGAATATATAAGCAGGACGTAGCATTCTATTGGTCTCCGCCCCTTCGTTTTCCCATGATACATCGCTGTTGATCAGCTCGCTACATACTCATCAAAGATCGATAGCGCGGTCTCACTTATGCACACCGTTAATTGCCATTAAAATTAATTAGTCCAGCGTCGGAGAAATCTCCACGGTGATAAATAACAAAGGAGGGTGGCGGAAGAGCGGGCAGAAACGGGAAGACAGGAGGAAACATAAATTTACGCTGGAAAAATATCCCCGAGCACGGTGTATCGGGCATTCGTAAACGAAAATACAGCCACGAGACACAGACGTAAGAGCACACCGCCGAAGAAAAATGTTGTCGTAAAAGCAGCGCGCTGCACCGTAATGAACACGGGGTCGAGGCGAGAAGACACACGCGGGGGTGGGAGGAAAAAAAAATTGAAAAGGCAAGTTCCGTGCTACTTTTTTCCGGTGTTCGCTGTGTCGCATATATCGCGGACGATATTATCCGTTTCCGATAAAGGTGTCCCTTGGAGACGGAGGGGATATATCCTTTTTATGCTTTTTCTTGCCGTGAACAGCGCACGGATTTGGTTCGTTCGCGGCTGCCCTCGCTCTCTCTCACCCTTTCTTGAGAAGTTCAATAACCTGGCGCGACGTGGCTGAAACCTGACGTGTCCCGCTTGTTTCGAGAAATTTATTGTTTCGGAAGCAGGGTGCTGGAAGCGCCGTCGAACGAGTGGAAACGCAGCTTAACTCGGCTAACGTGGCACTAAAGGTTTCCAAAGGACAACCCACCTGTTCTTCTACCGATCATCGAACATGAAATGTAGAGCAAAATCGTGCACTTTGAAACTCGAGGCACAAATTCTCAACTTCCAATAATCTGAACTTTACAAACCCAGGCAGTTATAAAATTGCACGAACCTATGGAATTATATTTAGGTTCTTCGAGAGGAAGAACCTTTGCGCAATTTTACCGCGAACGATATGTCGAGCATAGTCGCAGGAATGAAAATAGCGAAAAGGGTTCGAGACGACGAACATGGAACGTCTTTTGATGTCTGTTCCCGCGCGTTCAGTTTCCAATTTGCAAAATGAAACTACCTCCTGTAGTGTTCCAAGGCAATCGCGTGGCAGATGTTGGCCGCGAGCTTTGAACGGGCTTTCGAGGCTTTTCCGGAGGGTAAACGACGCGCCGAGACTTGTTTGCGCAAGCACGCAAACCTTCTTTGTCGAAAAACCGTGCTGAAACGTTTCTGAATCGCAGCTGGGATAAAGGAACAGAATGGGGGAACGAGTGTGCTCTAACGTTCCGAAGTGTCGGAGTCAAAAAGCAGCGGCTCCGCGGTTTTTACCACTTTTCAAAGGGACACACGATCGTTGCCGCGATTGAGACGATAAAGAAACGACCGCGGGATGTTCATTTGAGGGATCGTGAGACTAGATGGAGTGGCGAAACCTCTTTGTCTAGCAAAATGCAAGGGAGACTCGTGATTTTGTTGGTTTTGGATTTTCGGTTGCATTCATGTTTTTACAGGGTAGAAATATTTCGTTTCTGTTACAATTAACTTTCGTTAAATACATCCGCAATTTTTTGTTTCATTTCGGGCGTTCCACAATATGCATTTGTTGTAATTACATGTACGCGTAAAAGAAGATTAAGATTAAACGGGGCAATACAATATATGCTACTTGTAAACAAAGAAAAGGAATATTATTGATGCGGGCTATCTCAACTTCCATCCACGGCAACGACCTAATCGAAACGGACGGAAAGTATCTGACGTTATTTTAGATGGGAATACATCGAACTTCGGGAAATCGTGGCCATCGATTTTATTTCTCGTCTCGTGAAACGATTCGCCGTAACGACAATGAAACTTCTTCACTCCCAGCACTTTCCGTTATAGCTTCGATTTTACTTTATCCATTTTATGGCGACCACTAACAAGTACCTATCATCGAAAAGCCAGATAAAGATTCTACGAAAATTTTTACATATTTAGAATATTACTAATGCAATTCTTTTTATACGTATTTTCTTTGTATCTCAAATACAATTTGTCTGCTTCCATTGCCACGACAGTTCCAAGTTGGAAAAGAAAATCAAGCAGTTCCAAACTTCTCAGTAACTATAAAACTGATTTTCTAAGAAGGGTAGTAAACGAATAATTTAATATCTGTCTGAAACACAAAGGAACATTAACCATAGCCGTAACATCAATCGTAGCCAAGGAATTTTAGGAAACTCCTTGGGGATGTTCTTGCGTAAAAGAGTAGACGTAATGTCTCTTTAAACATGCAAAACACATTACGGAGTGGACCTCGGTGAACGCAGACGCAGCTGGTTTAAGTGAGTAGCGGAGAATAAGGGAAGCGCAAGGTCCGATTTGCGAACGAAGCCGGAAACAAAGGAAATGGACGATCCCTGCTCTTGTGCCGCCTTAATATTAAATGCAGATCCAAATGGGGCGGTGACTTAACGTCGTTAATTAGTGCATGCTCCAGTGTCTCGAGTACGATACTCAAGGAATCGATACCAGATGCCTCATGCCGTTCTATTGTATCGACTAAATTGGATTTCAGAGGAGACATCGCCCACAGATACGACTTATTCGTGGAAAACAATGACTCGTACGATTGGATAAGATAACTCTGATTGGATGAAGAAACTAATATAGTAGGGTGAAGTAAAAAACAACCATAACTGGGCCATTGATATAATCTGATATTTCATAATAATATACAACAGTTTGTGATTAACACCAGAACTACCGATAGGTTTTGCTACTATTTAGATTTTAGACAGTATACGTTAGACAGATTATGAACACAAAAGTGGTGAATGGACATTAAATAAGATATATAATTGTCATTTTGTCTTATTGAAAGTTGTCATAAATTGCTGCAACAATGCGTATATGTTAATAACTTGAAAGCAAGAAATCTAAAACCAGTCATTTTGACTGGCTTGGTAGTTCTAGTGTTAATTCGAGCTATTGGTTAATTTATCTCAATGTCCTTACTATTTCAATTTTTTTCACCGTGGTGCGATGCTGCGGGGAATTAAATATACATGTGTATTTCTTTCCATATTAGAACGTGAAAATTAACGTCGTAGACCCAGCTTTCGGTCGCGGATTTAATTATACTTATTCCTCAAGTGTGGGATTGGTGGGATTGTATGTATCCCTCCATGCAAGTTATTGTAAATAATAAAACCAATTATAAATTCTTTTAAATTACTTTTTTTAATTTATAAGATTATAAATTTATTATTTGCTGCTTATATAAAGTTCTTTGCCCTCTAGATTCAACATGGCAAACATGAAGGGGAGAAAATTGCTGTCTGTGCAACTAGGGTTTCTATTTTCTTTAAAATCGTGTGCATCAAAGAGTTAAGAAGTAGGCCCTTGTGTGATATTCGTGGCATAATAAAATAAGGGTGGCTCGATCGAAACTGACAGCCACACGATCTATTCCTAATGCGAACTCTCGTTAATGCTTATTAGTTCCCAAATTAAGCTATCCCCTCGAACAATCCATTCGCCTTATCGTCCCATTCAATAGATAAATACCCCACGCTCCCACTTCATCTAACAACTATTCATCCCTCTGTCGACCTATCTCTTCGAACAATAACCTTCCCACAAGAACAACCCTCCTCGAATCTACAAGGACCCCAATTCGGACGTCCCGTCATTATAATCCAGCGAACTCGTAACAGAATCAACTCGTTTCCAGTAACAAGAAAGAACATCGACCATTCGAGACACGATAAAACGCACACCTCGATATCATTGCTCGACGCTGAATGGCCAGGTTTGATTGTAACGCAGACAAAGGATGGCGGTGTTCGACGAATATGAGTTTTAGAAAGCTGCCCGTTCGGCAAACCATTTATGCCTCGATATGTATCCAGCCGCATTTCACGGGGCATTTCATTCAACGAAAACCCATTACCGGCTGCAGAGCGTGGCTATATATCGGATTGGAAGGTAGTGCACCAGGTAAATGGCTGCACGGGGGGCTGCTTACGGAGACCGAGCACGACATCCCCTGAAAAATATTGGCCCTGAGATGCGATATAGTTGCCGCGCGATAGCACGATTCCGGGAGAAAACATGTGGGGCTAGTGTTTTTAATTTACGACGGAACGCTTGTTAAGGGGCGGTTCTCATTTGAAAACGGCGGCAAAAATCTTCCCTTGTCTTGGACCTTGTGATCGGGATATTTATTGCGTATGCGCTGTGGAAATAATGCGTCGTAAGTTTAAAGATATACTACATTCTTATAATAGCATAAACATTTCTGTATCCGGGTGCAAATTGGAATAGTGTTGGAAAAAATAAAATATTAACCCCCTGCGTGACGTCACTTGATTTATATTCCATCTCCTAGAGTCCCGCGGCTGTCTTTAATTATTGCAGTATTGTATAATAAACTTGTCAAATGATATGTACAAATGCAAATATTTAAATCTTTTTACACTTGTTCAGCTCGGTCAAATTAAATAGTATTTTTGGAACGCATCGTTTTGTGTTTTATTGGTAGGATGCCTTATTGGTTAAACTACTTGTAATAAGCTGTGGTACTTTACCATTTTGTACGATTAAATTGCATTACAGTAATAGCAAAGATATTTAATCGTCAGAAAGGCTATGCCATGCACCTTGTACGAAGAAGATTAGTGAAGCGTGTCTGTTTCCAACGAGACAAGAGAATTTCAAACGAACGATTGCTCGCAAAAAGTTTGATAATTAAAGTCTCTTTCTGCAGCATCCGGCAAAAGTACAACACACCAGTGCCACTGCTCTCTTACAATTTATTATTCCGTTCAATCTCTACCTGAAATCCCACAGCAGCAACGACCATTTCCGCTTACCCGTCTCGTGCTTCACGAACAAAAGGGAAAGGAGAGGTAAAACCCGTATCGATTGTTCCGCTAATCGTTGAAACCGTTGGTATCAAAGGGAATGCATGAGTAGCTTTTAATGAAAGAGAGTAGGAAAAAGCAGGCGTTTTAATGGCGCCTGGAGTTAATGCTACCGCTGCTTGGTTTAATAACGTTGACAAGCCATGGTCGTTTACCTTTGTCCTGGTGTTTTCTTGACATCGCAAAACGTCCGAGACGGCACAGCATCGTTGCCCAGAGCCAGAGCAGGCCATTTTGCTAATTAATACAGTTTTAGTTTCACGCTTGGAGAAGGGCAGCGAAACGCGAAGCTTCTCGTCTCCCTTGGACGAAGCGATACCTTATCCTTTACCTACACACTCGTTAGCCACCTCAATTCGCTCGATCTTCCCCCGGATTTCTGTTTTCGTCTGTTTGTCTTTCAGTTTCTTGACTAATGGCAGCCGGACGAGGAGCGTCGCCTGACGAAGTCTCGAAATTGCGTTGCGTATTCGTCGACAACGAACGCAAAAGTTGATACCTTTTACCACCAGTAAATCGCAGTGGGAATGTTCACCTTGGTTTCGTTCGATTGCGTTTGAAAATTGAGACACTGTTAGAATTGTTCGAACACTAAATTCAGGGGAGATATTTTAATACAGCGGCGTCTCGTTTAGAAATAATTTTCTGCAGCACTGCGCAATCAAATAGGTAAGATAAATAGTATATTCGATTTTTGCATTACTAATCCCCGCTGGGATGCATTAAAAGGCGCATTAAATCGAAAAATAGCTATTTAGTGACAGACGGCAAGTTTCTTAGGAAGCTGTAACACTCGACTGTTCAATTAATAGTTTCGCAACTTGGTAAACGATAATTTCGCACGGAGCGTGCAAAAACTGTAGTAAAATAACTTCACGGCTTGGACGTCGTAAAAAACAAAGAGTAAGTTAAAACTTCCCTCAAAGAAGCACGCATCGCCTCTCGCTGCAAGAGTGCAACGACATTCTTCCTCTCGTTTTCCAGTACAGTTCGTTTTCCAGTGAGCTTTATACATATATCGGCGAAATGAGAGTCAAGGCTGCCTATATAGAAGACCGATCGAAATTGTACCCGATTATAGGGCTAGAAAAGCGATTCAATAGTAGTTAACGAGTTCTCCCGAGTAACCGGCAATTTGATTCGTCGTGAGCTTAGAAATTGCACGTATCCGGCACATTCCTGGAATTCCTTCAGCTTTTGCAACAACTTGGAATATTTCTAGAAATATTATACTGATTAGCACTTTATTTGCCTAGTGTTCGATTTTATTGTAGTTTTTGTTCATTATTATTAAACTTCAGAGGAGTGGGACCTCGCGATACGAGAAATTATACCTTGGTAGCATATACCAGGTCTGTAAATATGAAACCGGAATTTGCTCATACGTGGCGCTAGCTGACAATGTAGTTACCGTCAAACCGCGCCATTAACTCCTTTCTTTTGTTTTGACATCTATTAAAGATTTTCAACTCATAACCATACAAGTTTCAGACAACAGCATAGTTTTTAATAGCGTTGAACATGTCGAACTTTGTGCCTGGAAACTACGATTTGCGGACAGCATTGATTTTCTGTTACCATTTGAAGAAAACAGCTGCAGAATCGCATCGAATGCTTGTCGAAGCTTACGGTGAGCATGCTCTTGGTAAATCACAGTGCTTTGAGTGGTTTAAAAAATTCAGAAGTGGCGATTTTGACGTGAGAAACGAAGAACGTGGAAGACCACCGAAAAAGTTTGAAGACAGCCAATTGCAAGCTTTGTTGGATGAGAATGACGCTCAAACGCAACAACAACTCGCGGATCAGTTAAATGTGACACGAGAAGCCGTCTCCATACGTTTAAAAGCCATGGGAAAGATCCAGAAGATGGGAAAATGGGTTCCACATGAGCTGAATGAAAGACAGCAGGAAAACAGAAAAACCACTTGCGAAATGCTGCTCGCCAGGTACAAAAGAAAGTCATTTCTCCATCGAATTGTGACTGGCGATGAAAAGTGGATATATTTCGAGAATCCTAAGCGTAAAAGATCATGGGTAACTCCAGGCGAACAACCGACATCGACAGCAAGGCCAAATCGCTATGGACGGAAGACCATGCTCTGTGTTTGGTGGGATCAGAAGGGTCTGATCTATTACGAGCTGTTAAAACCTGGCGAAACAGTTAATACTGAACGCTACAAACAACAAATGATCAATTTGAATCAAGCTTTGCGCGAAAAACGGCCGGAATATCAAAAAAGGCAACACAAAGTGATTTTGCTTCATGATAATGCTCCATCACACACAGCAAAACCGGTGAAGGAAACGATTGAGGCGTTTAGTTGGGAAATACTTTCGCATGCGGCTTATTCACCAGACTTGGCTCCATCAGATTATCACTTATTTGCATCGATGGGACACGCACTTGCTGAGCAGCGCTTCACATCTTACGAAAGTGTACGAAAATGGCTCGATGACTGGTTTGCCTCAAAAGAGGAACAGTTTTTTTGGCGTGGCATCCACAAATTGTCAGAGAGATGGGGAAAATGTATAGCTGCCGATGGGCAATACTTCGAATAAAAAATTTTGTAACATTTTCATACAATAAACGTTTATTTTCTACGCAAAAATTCCGGTTTCATATTTACAGACCTGGTATGTGTGCATCCTCGTTATGCAACAGGAGGGGAGCAATGGAATGGTCTAAATATGGGCCAGTTGAAGTGTTGAGTGATATTAGGTCCTAATTAGCCAAATGTGTCCATTCCCTTATTTCGTCTTTTCGAAACATTTTTTAAAAACTAAATGGCTAATGGCGCTACGTTGTTGCCATCGTAAGATGCTTTTTAGTCGTACTTTTGTCATAAATACCATCGAATAGAAATGAATTATTTATACATATATATATATGTGGGGGGGGGGGGCAATATTCGAACCGAGATAAATAAGGTATTTACAAATTACTCGGAAAAAAATGACAATGTTAATACCTTCATCTATTACGTTTGGAAATAGTACAGAAAGTTTGAACAATAAAGAAGTTTTTGCCAGATTCAAGTGCTGTATCTTGGAAAACTCCAACAGGTTCACCAATAAACGCTGAAATAGAAGTGTTAGCCCGTATTTAGACCATCCCCTCTACCATTAACATCAGCAAGACAGCGTCCGACTGACGTTGGGTACCGTCGTTCAAAAATTCCACCCCGATTAAACAAATTTTCCATTTTCCATATCTCGAGTCCCCCAGCGAAAGAGTTAATATCCCAAACGAAGATAAAAGCTTTTGGCCAATTTAAAAATCAAATTTCACCGTCCATTAAATTAATTTTCTCCCCCCAGAAAATGGAAGAATGAAAAGCATCGTCCGCTGCGCGAGAACCACGCCGACCGCCTAAAAATTCAACGTTCCGCGGTTCAACGAGGATTATGCAATCAGGAAATCGACGCGTTAATCGCCGGCTGTTTATTCGCTTTTTCCCCGGCGCGTTTTAAAGACCGGTTCGCGATACAACGTCGCCGTTGAATTGCAGAAATTATGCAAATCTACCGGGACCAGACGCCGCACCCCTCCAACGCCCCTGGGGGGTCACTGTCATTACCGATCGCCGTGTAAATATGCGCACGAGCAATGGAATGCAACGCAATATTCCGGAGTAATCCGCACACGCGAAGTATCGATCGACCCGACAACCAACTAACCGCTGGAATTCGCTCGATTATCGAAAATTCACGACGAGACTCTTTGCTGGCCGCAATGTTCTATCGAGCTGGGAATGAATGGATTAAGGAGCATGGGTCTGGCGATCTTAATCATCCTCTCGACTCGTTTCATTCGATAGATGCTCCTCGTGCTCGAGCAGGATACAATGTTTGCGCTGAATTATTTTCCACAGAGAACTGTAGGAGGCCCTCTCCAGATTTGAAATATTTGCAGGTAATCGTATCCCCCAAACAGGAGGAAAACTGATTTAAATGCCTCGAAATGTATATTGCTTCGGACGATGTTGTTAATTGGAAATGTCCATGGTTATTTCGCGAAACGAGCGTCAAAAGGAACCGAAGCTTCCTTCCAACCGTTCGTTCAATTCGTTTCAGAAAATTCCTATTCATGAAAGATCTGGCTGCAACGAGCTCTACGGGCGCAGATTCCGCCGCAAATACCCTTAACTCTTTAACCGGGGACGATGAGTCAACCCGTCGTGGAAGTTTTCCGTAGCGCGCGTAGAGTGCGCCTTCGGTAGGCAACGTGGGTAGGTCAATATCATTGCAAAGTAAACGTCGCGTGGAAAAGTCGAGCGTCGGATAATTTCGACCGTTGCAGCGTTAGAAGTCATCGAGCAATTAACGAAAAAAAAGAGACTGCGGAAGGAGAAGACATAAAAATAAAATGGCACCGAACGCAGATCTCTCGAATGAAATTCCTCGCCACGCGTCGCGAATCGAACGGCAGCTGCCGGGCCGCGAGCAATTAATCGGCGCTCTCGTCAAATTAGTGGGCGCGCCGCGATGGAACGGGAGTGCAATTGTTTGTCGCAATTTTTTGCCGAATCGCGCACGTTCCCTGCGTATTCCAGCCACGCGAGACAGAGGGACGACCGCCCGCGGTAATTAATCTCATTAGCGGGCATGGAGGATCCACGGACTAATGAGATGCCAGCGCACGATCTCGCCGCGACGACACGCGTTCCCTGATATTTTTCTTTCGCGCCTCTTTGATACAGACCCCAGGGACCATCGTCGCCCACCCCCCCGTGTTCACCGGCGTTTTTTAACGAGCAACACGCCGTGATCCTCCTTTCTCATTTTCCGCCCGGGCTTTCCATTCTGTGGACCGTCGGAAGAAAGTTTTAATTAGTCGCCGCGTGAAACGATTCCTCGAATAACCCCCAGAGGGGGCATTCTTTCGGAAGAAGTAAACATCGATTGGCGATCGGATGTGAGCAAGAAGAAATGATGAAATGAGGAAGGGAAGACCAAGGTGTAGGGAAAAGGAGAAACGTACGGAAAGTGGAGACCGGTCTATGGATTCGTTCTGGCTGTATCGAAGTTTCACCTCGTTTCTCCAGAGAAGGACCAGCTTTCCTCGCGGCTCGCTTTATCAGCGTCTACATCTCGCTCTGCATCCCGCGGAGCAAAATTCACTTGGCTGGAAGTTCTCGCATGAATGGGAATCGACGGCCGAAGAACCGAGCGCGCGTAACGCCGATGAAAGAAAGAAAAGGTGGGCAGAAGAGAGTAAAAGGGAGTGAAAGGAGGTAGGAAGAAATGGCGGAAAGGACACGGAGTCGCCCAGACTCCTTTTTCCATTTACTTTTACCGCCGCCATGTCTTGGCCCACCCGTTCCCCGTTCCTTTTTCCTTGACGAGGAATTTCGCATTTCTTCAGCCCTCGAACGGCGTCCCAAGACCTCGCAGTCTGTGATATACAGGGTGGGGCGATAACTATAGCCACCTGGAATAGCTGGTCCTTTTATCGCGCTGCGAAATTGCTCGGACGAAACGTGAATACCATTAAGGTGGCAGTGTTCTTTTGTCGCCTTTTTTTCTATTTCTCTTTTTGGGTTCGTTAATTCCCTAATGGCTTGATTATGGACGGGGGAATGCGGTGTTTAGTCTGGCGGCTGAAAGCATTGGTAATCTGAATGTCCCTGCCTTTTTTGCTGCCGTCGAATTTCATGGAAAATCAATTTAAAGTATGAACGTGGCACACGTATATCGTATTACTCATTGATATTTAGATATTTTTCGGGTGGAATAGATGGTTGCCTTTGCAGCAGTAGTTAATCATTCACTGTCGAAAAAGGAAACGAGTGGAACTAAAGTTTGTGATTCCAATAATGGAATCGACAATTTGTTAATGTCGCACAGACGTAAACATTATTTCGGGAAACATCGCCATTCAACCCTCGAAAAGATCTGAATTCATCGCCACCACAATTGTTCGCCATATATGAACGTGCTTCTCTACGCACCTATACAAAGAGCCCGCAACAATACGTATCCGCCACTTCGCCTCGTATCTCGCAGAAATACTCGATACCTTAAACATTTCCCCTGAGTAAATTTTCTCCGTGCAATAACGGCGGATCGAACAGTATACGTATTTCGAGAACGGCACTGTTTCGCCCCGCATTGTACGTACAGTACATATACGCAGACCGTAGACAGATGTACCCGCGGTAACGTTCCACCCTTAACGGCCCACGTGCGACTCGTCGAGCCGCCCCAACGGCACGTTCCTGAACCGACACACCCCCGCGGGGCACCAGCCGGGTTGGCGCGTGAATGCACTTTTCCAGGCGAAATATTCTTCTCCTCTTCTCCTTCGAAATTTGTCAGGGCGACGACGTTAAGCCCCTTTCACGCGGAAAGCGGATTTCTTGTCATCTTTGGCTACCGGGGAGAGAAACCCTTTCCGCGTTGCAAAGAGTCGCGTCGATCCGTGTCTTATGAGATTTACCGGCGAAACTTTCCGTACAAGTGCACCGTGCCGGCCCGATGCGAGCGTCAAATTCGCATTTACCGGAGCACAATGTGCATTAAACGGCAGACATCTTCTTCGTTCCAACCCCTTCAACCTCCCCTAGGGGAGATTTGATTGCTCGCTCGCGAATGCCACCCGCCATTATGCATTGTCTACGAGCTTTAATTCGCCCGACAATTTTTTCGGATTCGTTTCTTCTTCGCGGAGGCGTTACGACGGTCTTGTTTATGCTGCGAAATTTCGGGGGAACTGTGTAACGTGAAAGGGGTTGTGTTTTATCGGATATCGATTGCATCGATTTCTACATATGTTTATTATACATTTTAATCACAACTAATCGATTTACTGCACGTTTCTAAAGATATTCATTATGAAATCAACTTGGGTGACCAATAGTATAGATGTTCTCATAAAATACGATCTCTAAGGTGGGCCAAAACGAATCGAAAATAATAGCAGGCAAATATTGAGAAATTCAGAGAGAAGATACTGCGCTAGGAATTTCTACCGGAAAGTTGTGCAAGTGGCGGCATGTTTTCGAAAATGTGGCATCAGGCCTTTTATCTATTGGGGATCGATGGTACTACGATGGCACTGCGATGGCGCTACGATGGTACTAAAAGGGGTGACCAACCCCTGCAGCAAGAGAGATTGAGAACTCTCACGGCGAGAACTCTCGTGTAACGTCTTGATTAAGTAGTGGTTTACACCCTCTGGCGTCTAGGGCCACCCTCGTAAAACAAGTTTGTCCTCCTGCAATTCTACTTGACGCGTTAAATGCTTGTGCACGAGAAAAACAAGTGATTTGTGTATGCTACGCGAGTGGAACAAATTTGTTACCTTTGTTTCGGACGGTGAAGCAACAAAAGAACTGCGTGTTCGTAATTTAATAAGTGGTATTTAATGGGCTGAATTCTCGATGATATTTCTTAGTATTAGAAAATATGTATGTATTACCTCGGCACGTATTGTATTATAGTATTGTAGAATGCAGTTTCAAATAAATTTGAAGCGAATCCTTCAATTTAAACCCGAATGCAAACGTAATCTCAGTTGTGATACTTCAATTTTCGGAATGAAAAGAGCCCCAGATAATACGAAACGAAAATAATCCGACTGCCATACGATTTTCTACCACCAGATAAATGATCAAACTACCGATCCATTCCAAAATTCGACATATCCTCGATGCAAAAGGCAACTTTTGTAATACTTCGAAAACGAGTTTTCACTAGCCCCGACGAGGAATCGTTAATTGAAATACTTTCGAACATTTGTATTTGTGAAATGAACGTTGAAAGAAATTGAAGCTGCGTTCCAACCATTCACGATTATTATTTTGCACACTTCGTTTCAGAAAATTCCTATTCATGAGGGATCTGGCTGCAACGAGCTCTATGGATGCAGATTACACCGTCGGGACATTCTTTTTTCTTTAAGAGTACATTCATTTTAAGAGAGAGAGAGGAGATAAACTCGAATGCCGGGGAAGACGTCTTCATAAACTTACACTCTTCACTCTTATTAGCCATGAATACAAATGAAGTAATCCGACATAAAAGCACAATGAGCTGATTCTCTATCAGAAGTGCAAGTTTTTTCATTGGATTATCCAATCCTGTTACCATATCTGTTTAACAAAAGCACAAAAGGAATTTCTTTTACAAAAATTTTGGTGATAATTCTATTATTAATGCTGGATGATATAATTCCTTTTAATTATTTCCGAAATAAAATACCATTCTTCCCTTTGTACAAATTTGCACGATTTTTCCTTGCACGCCTCTGCACAAAATACACACGGACACACGTGCACACAGAGGATACAAATTTTATTTTACTCACTGTATATCTGAACAGAAGATTAGTACATAATTGATACCTCAAGATAGCTCCAGGTGTCACTGTGATTCTTAATTAAGTTATGCTTTACAATTCCACATTAACTTTGCAAATAATAGTATATACGTGTTTCGGAATTTTAAATAAAAAGGTCTAAGAAAACCCACCATAGAGTTACCGTATTTCTATTTTACCATAGCAGTTAAGGGTTAACACGTTGAATGCCATGGGTCACCGGTGACCGGCGCACCGCGCGATGCTGTCAAATAAATGACAATGTTGAATATTAGCATCGTGATTACAATGATATAAAGGAACTTGTTAAACGTAGAACACACGGAAATAGTTTTATTTGCAATTGTGAGCATGTATTAGGTCGTCCCGTAAGTTCGTACCGCGTTTTGCTTTGCTATTTAAATTAATGTATGAAGCATATATTTAAAGTTTATGAAAAAACGTAATCACTCTCGTTTCACAACTTCTTCCCATCTTTTTGGTAAGATCATTATACCGTCACTATAAAATTACTGTAGTTTTTCGTTAAAAGACTTTTCAGTGTTTACATATTTTTCTTCTGGCTAGACAATGTTGCATTGACCGGAACAAGTGGTAATCCGATGGAGCAATATCTGGAGAATATGGTGGGAGTAATAAAATTTGCCAACTAAATGGAGGTAATATTTTTTGCACTTTTTGTGCCACATGTGGCCTTGCATTATTGTGATGAAGAACCACATCGTACCTATTCACGAGTTTTGGTCGTTTTACTCTTATTGCTTCTTTCAATTTATCCACCTGAGCTTGACTGAATTAATTGTTTGGTTGGCTGGAAGAAGCTCAAAATACGAAGTTCCTTACCAAAGTATAAACGCATCCGGGGCACGAACTTATGGGACGTTCCAATAAATATACACCCGTCCGCCAATTTACGCGAATATCCGTTCCACGTGGATTTGATTTACCGCGAATAAAACTCGTGTAAATTGAATCTGTCAGTATAAAAGGAAAAATATTGGAAATAAAAGCTAGTAAAAATTTTAGAAATACATGTGTACATATTTATTTCTCATAACTTAACAAAAAAATAAGTAATACATTTCAGAAAACAGAAGTATGTAAGTTTTATTCGATGTCGCTATCGGTACTGTAGTTCAAAACAATAAGCCTTTTCTTTTTAATTGGTATAAACTCATCATCTTCATCGCTTGAAATATTTGGAAGTTCGTCTTCATTTTCATTGTGAATGTGAATTTTTTCGGATGAGTTTTTCTCAATATTTTCTGTTACTAAGTTTTCATAAATTTGCTGATATTCGCTGCAACATTTCATTAAATTTTGATGAAATATGAAGGTTCGTTGAATGTTTGGATTAATGTCTATAATGGGATATTCCAATTTTTTTGCTAACTCAAGAGCTTTACAAAGATTTTCCGCAGTGAATGAATCTGCTTCTTCGTTGTCACTGCTACATACATCATGAGGTTGAGTTTCAGATAAGATATTTATTAATTCAGTATCGGTTATTCCCGATCTGCTACTAAATCATTAATGTCACACTCGTTTAATTTGGCAAGCCTCCTGTGTCAACCTCTTGCGATAAAGTAATAACACTGGATATGAAACTGTCAATTTTAAAACTTATAGGAAGATATGTACATATGACCGCGTAAATCAATTCCGCGTATAAAAAGTTCCGCATAAATTGCGGTAAATTTACCGCGTAAAACAAATACTCGCGTAAGAAAGTACGTACCGCGCAAATTGCGGGACGAGTGTACATCAGTAATATGCATCACATATCTAAAAACCCACTCCGTCGGAAAATTTGTCTGGCAGTGTCTGGCATTCAACGAAAGAAACAGCAGTCCAAAGCTGAACAGCGCCCCTCGAATTCAAATTCCGGCCCCAAATCTAAACCCAGCCTAAAGGCAATCTAGCCCTCCGAAAAGCAATTACAACAATCGAATTCATACAAAGTTTCATTCCCACCGTTTCCAAACCGAAACAGCCGAATCCCACGCTCCGCGTGTTGAATCCGCTCAAATACCGCTGAAATACCGTGCGAGTGGCCGCACGACCCGTAAATAATCGCGGCGCCTCTCAAAACAAATTTCGATCGGTTCGGTTTAATTTTTGGACGGACGCGACGCCAGTAAACTTTATCGTTGCGCTAATTACCGCGCGTCGTTGCTCATGTTTATTAATGTTGGCCAGTTCGCGTGTGTTTAAGGGCCGCGTAAACGCTGCGGTCGCATGATAATCACTGGATCCGCGTATTTATGAACGTGCCCTGGGAAATTTGTCGTGTGGAAAGTCGGACAACTGGTCCCAACCGGATATTGCTGCAGGCGAACGTGCCAGGATATCCCGAACCTGCTTGCCGGCTGCAGGTGACAGTAACCGATGAAGTTTGACAATTTTCAAACTAGGATCGCGAACTTGAGCCTCGTGATCTCGTCAACAGATATCTGGGGTATGCCGGTGAATCGAAAGCGACAGGATTTTAACCGCGATGAAGAAGCATGCGCACCCCTTCCGTAATATGATACTTTGGGAAGGCGATTTCACCCTTTTCCAAAAGGAAACGCTCTTCGTATTCTTATCGCCGCTGCACGTTTTCACGCAACTACCAGATTTCTCAGCCGACAAAAACAATTGAAAATCACCGCTAAACTTTCCTTCCCAACGCACGTCGCGTTTCTGTGACCGAACCCTCTCCCAAATAATCAACACCTTTCTCTTCGTTTCATTCATCGACTAGATGTGAAATCGTTGTCGGTGCACAGGTTGTCTCGATATTAACATCACGCATCTCGGACGCTTAAATCGTAAAACACAGGCAAGACGCGAAAACGGAGCAATTTGCAGCGAGCTGTGGCAGCCCAGAGGGAAATCACTAGCTTGTTTATACGTTATGCAGAACCGCGGGGGGCGAAACACGATAGCGTAGGTACACACCATAGTAACCGGGAGGTGCTAATAGCTGAAGGTGAGTACCGAAGGTGCTTAATATGATTGACAGCGCGAATGGGTAATTAACGAGCGAGTCGCTTTCACGTGCAGCGTGCACCAGCGTCTGAGGGGGCGGAATATTTAGTGAGGTCACAGCCGCTTCTATAACGTAGTTATCCTAAGTTTAATTACTCGGATATTTGGAGGACGCCGATAGCATTTGGCCGCGAATCTTCCCGCCATTCGAACTTGCTCGAAGAATGCACAAAGTTGATCCTTTCAATAGTGATCCGTTGGCGGCATTTTCGCTGCACAGCTTCGACCTTTTCAAGGATTTACAAACTATAAGCATTTCGCACAATGTGTAACTGATTTGACAGACGAAAAGGATTTAGTAATTCGCTGACAAATTACACGTCGGTAATATGGGATTAGTGTCGGGTATTGAATGGAAGGTTCATTCCCTTTTAGTTCGAAATATAATTATTTATTCGATTGTTTGGGTAATTTGTCAATTCTGATTATTGTATCAAACCCTGTCTGACCGAAGTGCCAGACAGAGTAGTAGAATATTTGGTAAAAACATGCACGCTGCGATAATTAATAATTTCGTCCATCGATATACGTAATCAAATATGTATAAGTACATATATGTAGTCATTGTAACAGATGTTTTAATATTAATGGTCTTGGGAACACTTGGGTGCAATAAATTAATTGAAATTCACAGAAGATGAAAATAGAAAACAACGTTTCTAAATATGTATTATTAAAAGGTGAGGCGGGAAGTTATATAAATCGGTTTCCAGGTTCAGTAAGCCTGTCTCGAAAGGAAACAAACTTTTCCGTTATCTTATCGACAAGGCTTTGATTCGATGTACCGATAGAAATTGAAATTTAATGAAGTTCAGTGTTCCGTGGGAATAAGATACCGAAGTGACGAATCTTAATTAGCATCGCGAGGATTTGAATTTTGTTGCTTCGAGAATTTAATTGCCCACCTACATTCGTAATATTTAATATTCTTTGTATACAGGCTGTCTTTGCAGACTACAAGAATTTCAAATCGAAAGTGTATTAAATTTTTGTCAGCGTTTATCAATAATTTCGTCCGTTGTTATACTCAATGAGAGCATCAAGCAGAGACAGAACCGTGTACCGAAACAATTGCGTATCTCTAAAGTGTTAAATCTCTGTTTTATTCCTACTGTAGGTACTTTTGTCTCTGGTAACACGGTATGGAAATTCGCAATCGAAATGAAACGTGAAGGTTAAAGATCTCACTCCTCTATCTACATAATAATTCAAGTAAGCAATCTTTAATTCTGAAGTCAGCTAGCAAGAATAGCGACATGCCTCTGATGCACGTAAGCTTAAAAACCTTGCGTGGATAAAATGAATAAAAACAGATCGCTAAAACACTCGATTTCCCTTATCTACGATTAAAGAAGTTCACGCGTTGACGTGCGCGGCGATATTTATGCGACTGCTATAAAATATAGATATGCACGGCAGCGATTCAGTGCAATTAAACAAAGGTAACGCCAACGACTGACCGTGGAAGAAAACCATCGAGCGAAAACGCGCGGCCGAATTTCCTCGGTCAACAAAGGACTCCACAAAGCACAGCTCTACCTCTCAACCCCGAAGAGGGTACCGTTTTAACCCGTTCAGCCAAGCACAACACGGAATATATCATGCCCTTAACCTGAATTTTTCTCCCAATTACCTTTCAAGCTGCAGGTCGATATGGAACCGGAAAGGGTTCTGGCGTGATTGGTCACGGCCAGCAGCAAAGGTGTGGCCGCGATGAAGCTCTTCGACTTCGGCACGAACTCCTTTTGCACCGCGTAACTACGCGTGCGTCGTCGAAAAATCGGCGAATCGAGGAAGCTGTCGTCGTACTGCGGCATCTTAAGAGGCTGCGTCGAAGAACCACACTAGATCCCCGTGGCAACTGTACGTATGCAATTTCACCATAGTTTTCCACGCTTCTTGCGGCACAAACTTTGATTTCATGTTGCACGTTCACTGAATTTGTCGCTGAACAATTTTAGTTATACGTTGAAGATCTTTGATTTCTTTGTTTCCATTGGCAATTCCGTAGCACACTAATAAACGAACCAGCAAATTAATATAAAGATATATGAGACAATAATACGCTTTTATCGAACCTTTCCTAGAATTCCACAAACAAATACGGCGGAGAGAAATCAATTTTCCATTTAAAAATCGTAGAATCCTTTTCTGCTCCCTTTCCACAGTCTGACGTAATTATTTTTTTCCTTCTTATGAACGTAATTATTCGATCCAACTTTGTCAATCAATTAGTCGTTAACTAGTAACAGAATCTGTTTCACGGTACGTAAACTGACTCGATTTGAGGTGAAAACGGGTAGAACGACGTAACTATTGTCGATGATCACTATCGAGCAGTGCAAAAATGGTATGCGTCTTCAGCCTCGAGCACATGTGTTTTCGCATGATCTCACGAACAGTATATTTAGCAAGTGACTACCAGTTCACGCAATAAACAGATAACTTCGAGTGACAATACACTGTACGCTGAACTTTAATTCTTGGCTGACTCGCGCGTAACACAAACCAGCGATGTCGCTACGGGTGAATTAACGGGCTATCGTACGGCGTTAATTTGTAAGATGACCAATCGTGAATTTTGCGCTTACCCATGACCAACTTAAGTATGAAAAATGTGTGAAAGATGGTACTTTAATAGTCCTCCGTTCCATCTGATTGGGAAGAAGTTGCGCAACCATAATGAAATAACAAGTTTTACCAGGAACGTGGTATCTCCGAAGAGTCGATTAGGAAAAATGATTTCATCTCAATAAAAAATCGTCGGAAGGCGTTAAAATGTTTCAACTACTATTCTTTAATACTATAACATATCATATAAATTGTTTTCAGAATAATACTCAATTCCAATATACAATTTATATGTTTGCGAATTAAAGCTGAGCTATTAATCATTATTTTCAGCTAAAAGATTTCGAACAACAAAGAAGTAGGTACATGATCTGTGCCACAGAAAGCAGGTCTAGGAATATTATTTCCAATTTATCTGCGACCAAGACATTGATTGGCCGCGATGCAGAACGGGAATCGCACTCGATCATAAAATCGCTGGGCTAGAAAAGCTGAGATACTCAGATTGAGCCGAACCGATGACAGTACACCTAAATATACGTGCGATGATACATTTACCGGCCTCGAGTACTAACCCAAGTAGAGTACGGAGGTACATTCGAGTTCCAGAATATCTATTTTAAAGCAGCGGATGTTCCGTTCCGTTATGATTTCTTGCCGCTTCCTGGTCTCTAGTGAGACCCCGTAAATATAGCAATCGATAGCCTCATTTGCTCTACTATTTTACGAGCAGCATAGTAGCAGAAACGTAGCGCGCATACCATTGTATTTATTACGATCGGTAAAATTACTTTGAGCAACCAGCCCGAATGAATGGAGCGCGAGACTCGAAATTGTATGCACTTCAAATGTTATTGTCGTTTAATTATTCAATCCTGAGGAGTTAATTTATTTATATAGATTATCATTTAGGGCATTATCCAAGGAAGCTTTAACAATTTCTAACTCGAAAAGATAATCGGCTTGCAAAATGTAACAATAACCTGAACATTCTTTAATAATATTATTTTAGACTTCCTACTTCGCAACATCAAGCACGGCCCGCCTAATTTCTTAACACTGTAATAGCGTAAAAATGTTCCAACAAGTCGATAAACTTTCAAGAGATTTTGAGTGGTAGTACATAAACGGGAATACCACTTGAACATGGTAATAGGGAATTCGACGTAGCAAAGGGGTTATACAAGTTTTAGCAAGATCCAATTTAATGCTTATGGTCGCGAATAAAAATGCATCGACCATGGGACGAGGATCGTGCAGAAAGGACAAGATCCTCGAAGGCTCCATCAGTTTTCGAGACAAACGACCCCCGATTACTGGAGCGAGAACCTCTTCTCTGCCCCGACTACCGATCGTATGGTTTCACGTCGCTTTTACAGCTTTTCGAACAACGTGTCTGATTCGATACGAGACCAGGAGGTCAGTCGTGTAACTCGTTCCACGCTGGGTTGAACACAAGGACCGCATTTTTCTGGCTTGCTTGGCTCTTGCTAAATTATCGACTTTTCTGGCAATATTTATACACACGGAGCGCCGACTTCGTGCCTTTGTCGAAGAAATGAGACGTGGTTCGATAGGCTGGCTGGGAAAATAAATGTTAAACGAGCGATGAAAAATAAAAAGTAGAAAACAGGCCAGATATAGACGTTAACTGAATATTTTGTAGAGGATGGATGAAATGTCGGGTATACTATCTGGGTTATTGCGAGACATCTTTCAGTTCAATCAACTTTTGTGTTTTCAAATACATTCAATTACTTTTGGACACTTTATTCGTTGTTGCTTATTTACTTAGCATAGAGGTATTACAAACTTCAATTTCACGAACAAAAACGAAATTGAATAGTTTCATTCACACTAGAACTAGCAAGCAAGTCAAACTGCCTTGTCTCAGACTTTTGCTCTAAAATTATTTATATACAGGTGTCGTTGTAACAATAAATGATGACTTTTAAGAAGACCAAAATGACATTGTATATTTCTATTAAATGCTCATTCAACGACATTCGTGTTCTTATTCTGTCTAACGTATGGTATGTAAAGGGTACCAGAATCTATCGGTAGTTCTAGTGTTAAAGCAAGCGCAATCTTTTTCCATTTGAATCACTATCTCCACAAAAGAATCGGTAAAAAAATCCAAATAGCGGAGCACGAATATCAAACGAGCGATCAATCTTTTCGCGTCAATTTCCTGTCGAACAACAACAAACTACCCGGCCGCTAGTAAACAATGCCATTCCAGGCTGCAATCTCGACGACGCGCTCAACTATTTAGCGTTCCAATTATTTAGCGTGCTCTTCGACGGCCTTGTAATCATATAAATCCACGGGAATTTCGCGACGCGGCGGGCCGAGATTTCCTGATTAACAATAATTAGCAGCGATGAACTCGTGACCTAGTTACGCTCAACTTCCTGTCGCGCCCAAAGCGCTTCGTTATTTTCGGAGTTCGATGGACCACCGCACGGACCGAGCGATTTACTCTCTCGCAACGTTCACGTTTAACGTTCAACATCAAGATCAGCGGATTTTTTTACGTTGCAGAAACAACCAGGCGATACGGAGACTCGGTCAACATTAATGCGTGTCAGTGGACACGACTGACGACTTCATCTCCAAAAATAAAATTGGACGGGACGAATGTAAAATTTGTACGGCCATCGTACCGTTGTGTTCTGTTTGACTCTTGTTCGTTTTGATATTTCAATTCTTCCGCACGTTTCAATCATTCTATCTATTATTGTTTCAAAGGAAATATATTTATTTGTATGTAGGGATTGGACTTCAATAACAAGTACCGCAGCTAATGTGGTGTGTAAAGAATGATTGAAAGGCAAAAAGACGAGGGGAGTTAGTGGGGAAATATTGTATCGCGCAATTGAATACTTTGTGAAAATGACAGGATTTATTACTGCTACGTTAATACACAAATTGTCATTGCAATGCGTAAATGATAGTATGCAAATTTGTTTCTAGACGATGCTCCAATATAGAAAATAACTTAGTGCAATTTCTGCGTCGAATATGGCGAACTTCACGAAAATAGCCCCGGAAAAAATTCGAAGAATTTACTATCACTGATCTACCAAGATGCGGTGAATACGCAAACGTTTCTTCATCAAACAAACGTACCATGAAAAATAGCATCAGTAAATACGTAAAAATAAAAACCGACATTCCTACCTAAATAAAAATCTTTCGAAGAATCATTCGAACACAATATACATATACATATATATTTCAAACACCACACTTGTTTGTTTGCAGTAAAAAATAATCGTAATCTTCGATAGCAGAACATAGTTCATACAGATTATTATAACGCACATCGTTCGGCTCCTACTCCGCCAACTAATCGGGCCTTGATCGTTTATTACGCAGCATCTATGTTCCGTTTGCTCCAGATTGTCAGGCATGTCGTGATCTAGGTTGTCAAGAGCACGCGAAGATATTCTAATCGCCTATTCGCGGAAAAATACGATTAATTCAACGAAACGAAACGAAACGAAACGTGTCGAGACGTATGAAGCGGAGAAGAAGACATTTGCTAAACGGTTTGGTGATACCGATTAAACTGAACCTTGGTTGTGCGAATCCATCGATTGCGTACGCCACGTTGAACGTGTTGCAATGTTTTCGTGAACGTGTTCTTAGTAAACGAGATGTTTCTGTACTAAAAATCCTCGTGATGCCAGGTTAAGGTAAATGGCAAATAAGGACGTGGGTAAACGTCGATGCAGTGACGTGAAAATTTGCGACAAAAATTAAATAATTTTGGTAATATGCCATAAAGTGCTCTCGACTATTTCTTGTCTCTACAAACATCTCTGCAGGATAATGACATTTGGATCGCAATAATTGTAACGGCGAATATAAAAAAAAAGGAATACTCAACTTACAAATGTTAATAATATTAGTATGTACTATAATATAAATACTATTCTGCTTCAAAATCAACGATGAAAAGAATGAAATTTGTACTCCCTAGCTTCCAATTTTCCATCGAAAGAACTGACTAATCCACACCCTTTTCAGGCATTCAAAAGTAACGTTACCATAATACCACGACAGTTCCAGTTATCGAACAGGTAAGATTTCCAACAGTGTTTGATACAACTTCCCATCGTCGGATCTATTATCATTAATGCTAACACTTGTTACTACACAAAACACGTCACATCTCGTTTTGAAACACTCGTCTATGCATTCGCGTCAGATTTAATCGATTTAAGAGAAAACGGCCCAAGAATCAGCGCGCTGCAAGCTTCACAGAGATGACTTGTTCTACGCGAGCAACAAATCACTCACTGAACTGTCGAGAAACTTTGATCTTCTCGTAGCTGGCTACAGAACCTCTATGCCCTGAGTTCGAAATCCTCGATCGATCCTCTCGTCGCGAGTAATGGAGGAAGAGCGAAGCACGAAGAGCTTTACTTTTCACGTAATTCGATACAGATTGCCTGCTTTCGAGCTTCGAATCCGCCATCGATCGCGAAACAGTGAATCGAAAAACTTCTACAAACCCTCGACAGATCGGTCCACGGTCTGTATGAAAAATTAATGAACCTAGTCCTGGAGATCAAATTGGTCGATCAACTTTTCACGCAACGAATCTTCGTCACCGATAAAAGATAAATCGATGAAGCTATAGATCTAAGCGGCTGTATTTCAGTTACTCAGAAATGCTATCTCAGTTTTAATTCGCGGCCCGATTTGCTGCTCAGCGAAGCTCCGGCACGGAGGAAGCTCAGAGAAGAACTGAGGATCCAGGAACTTACTTTTGACGATACAAGATACGCGCCATAGAGTTTGCAATTCCGATCACATCGCTGCATAATGAATGATCGTCGAAAACTCGAGAAAGTTTCTGCTTGCGAGTGGATTTGACAAATCTTTGATCGATTCCTTGCACTTTGAAGATCCAGCACGAAGCACCAGGCAGGATACTTTTATTCTGATTAGAGGCGATGGTCGCACGATGTCTCGCCTACTTTGGAGCTACCAAATCTTCTATTGACCTCGACGATGACATATCTTAGACAATAGTTTTCAATCGTATATCTATTTTCCGATATAAAATTCAATTTTCCGCTCCATTAGCACGAGGCTGATGAAACTTGGCATGACTTTAATAATTTCGCGACCATTGAAACTGTGGTCAACGAAAATCTACATTCGAATCTACATTCTAGTACAAAATATAGAGTATTATTCGATGGATTCATCTTCTACCAGTCTTCTACTAGTATTAGCATTTCTCTTACGCGCTGATGCCTGGACACTAAACAAATCAGAAAATCAACCCTGCCAACCAACTCTTTTCACTTCAAACAATGGGTCACAAGTCACTTGAAACAAATCCCAACGCGGGTCCACCACAGTACTCTAAACTATGAAATTGTCTGCGTGGCAACACGGGCACCGGTCGTCCGTAGACGACACGCAGATCGACCATCGGGATTTTTCATCGATCAACCTGACACCAGGACACGAACTGTCGTTCCCCGACGATTTAGTCGCGGAACAACGTCTGGGCGAGCACGTCTGCGTCGTCTACGAGAGAGCAGAGAGCAGAGGAGCGTAAATCTGGTCCACGGATCGGGTTCCAAACAGGTCTGTCTGTGTTTAAACGCCAGAGTCAGACGCGAGATGCACGCGAATCGGAGGTGAACTGTCGTTGCTACTCTCGTGGACCCGTCCGCTAAAGGACCGCTCGGTAATATCTGTGACTTTGGCCGGGAAAGAAGGCTTGTCTATTTTAACGGGTCAGAGAGAGGAACACTGGCCAGCAAAAGTCTGCCTGTAAGGCACAATGAGAAGGAGCAGATACAAAGAGGGGGAGGGACTGGGAGAGAAAAAGATAAAGATAGTGAGAGGGTTAACTGTGAGGAGAGGGACAAAAGGCCTCGCACACAGGCAGGCTCTCTTACGCTCGTTCTTTATTTCAACGTGCAGAAACGAAAAGAGAGAGAGAGAGATAGGTGGAGATAGGAGGAGAAGGAGGAGATCTAGAAGCAGAGGAGGAGGCACAATTTATTTACGGACCCCTGCAGCACTGTGTCAGTGTGCGACCATCAGAAGAACTACGTTTCTTCCTACTCTTTTTTCGAATGCTGCTTCTCGCGCCGACAATGCAATGGACATTGTCATTGTCGTTGCACCGTTGATTGGATTGGCTCTCATAAGAAAACGACTGCGAAGATATCATTTTCTTCCTCTTCCTCCGACTTGAAATCGAGCCTGCAAACGGTTATGGCCATGCGCCGACGAGGAAACAAGTTTGATAGTGCTGATTCTTCTCTTCTTTTTTTTCTCGATTGACACTTTGGATCGAATTATTTTCATCGTTAATGAAAATCGGGGCGCAGAAGAGAATGGCTGTTTCTTGGAGCATTAATTATGCGACGTTTTGTCTCGACAAGGTGCGAACATCTGCGAGGGTGGTCCCGCCTTGGCGTATTTTCGACACGTCCCGTAGGACTTCTTGCATATGTGTCGACGTATTACTAAATGGTCTCCATTTGTATGATCAAAGAAAAAAGCTGTCTCCGATTTTGGATCCAATTATACGGTTTCGTGAACTTTAAAGCATAGCTCCTTTACTGTTGTTCTTTTCAAGAAATATACACGTGTCCGTTTGTCATGATAAATATTATTTATTAATTACTTGGCCAAACGTTAAAGGGTAAAATTGTGAAATTCGGTTTACATTACATCTTCATTATTTTGCGCTCGGAAACATTGCAATGCTTTGCGTGCGTTTTCGTGATAAAGATCGTATAAGATTGTACACATCGAATTAATTTCTGTCGTACTCGAAACTGGCAGTATCAACCAAACTGATATTTATCTGTAATTCTATGTGACATTTATAGCTAATTATAATATTATAGTCACGCATAGTACCGTTGTAACGTTTCATAATGTTATCACGTGGAGTGAAAAAACAAGATAAGCGAACAGCTTAAAGAAAAGTATGTATATCGATGGAGTAGTAGGTATAGGAATTTCTGAATGGCAGCGTACTTGATCTAAATTTTCGACTTCTAAATCGATCTGCATGACGTTCATGAAAATCAAACGAGATGAGTAGCTCGAGGACAGCGCAATATTTTTGCACGTGTTCTATGAAACTAGAAGACTCACGGCATTTAATTCTTCTAAACTAGATTGATGAGAACTACAATAATAGGTGTCAAGGTAATTTTAAGAAATTCCTTAAATTCCAAACATCGTACGATCCTCAAGATTCAACTCTTATTAATTGAAACTATAAATTAAATGTTAATTATTTTCTTCAATTCCTAGAAATCTTTCTTTATCGAAGACCTATCATATGTAAATCCTCTTCTCAATTCTCTATGCATAAAACGCATTGTCCCGACCTTCCACCTACAGTGGGCCAAAAAAGTATTCATGCAGTGCATTAGTTTCACTTGCAACTTCATTATTTTGGTGTTAAGATAATTATTTATAAAACAATATACATGGATATGGAGCACATCTGTAAAAGTGAAATTGATGTGCTCCATGTCAGTGTATATTGTTTTAGGAATAATTGTCGTAACCCCAAACTAAACTAATGCACTGTATGAATACTTTTTTGGCTCATTGTATAATAAAATATTAGCAATCAAAAAACGCTCAATATCAATTCCACTTTCAGCAGTGAATTTGCACAGACATTTAATATAAAGCCATCCAATCTTATCCCGGAAACAAAGTAGAAAACTTACGTTCTCTGAATATGAATCCAACAACCATCTCGTCGACTCATCCGGTCCAAGCAGCCTCGCGCCTCGTACACAACCAACTGCACCGTGTCCCGCGGTTTACTCGTAAACAAGAAAACTTGCAGAATAACTCTTACGTGCACGCGATTATCTGTATCCACGCAGATAATGTACGATAAGTGGGCGATAACGGTGACTAATTTTCCAAGGAGAGGAAAGACGCGTCCCAACGCGACGGTGCGCCCGGACGAAAAGTCAAGTCGATGGAATCCCTTGGATCAAGAGCTAAATTGGGATCAAGCGTAACACGTGCGTTCGACCGGTTTTCGCACGTGAGCGTTCCTGTAATCCGTGTAGGAGTGCACGTTCGCCCAGCGAAACGTGAACACAGATGCATATTCATGAATCGTTGGCAAACGCACCCTCCTCGCGCTACGACACGGTCTGTTTCTGACACGCTGCATCGCTGTTTGATACAGGTTCTGGACCGCTTGCCCTTGGCTTTACATGGGCACTGATAGGGGCGAGGGCCAGCAACGTCTAAACGCCATTCGTCGTTTATGACGAACTGGCTGGCGAAAGCTGCACCGAATTCTGCGTTTGATGGACAAAAGCTTGTTGCGCAGTGAAATGGCAGGTGGTGAATGGTGGATGTTATGTTTGCTATTAGAATGTTTATGTGAGAGAGTTTTCGGATCATGAACAGTTGTATTTCTTTGCGGAGAAATACATATAGCGATGGTTAGGTATCCCTTTTATTCCGATAGTTACTTTGATGGCACGAATCAACTGAATGTTTCGTTCCCCATGTTTTCTGTAAGTTTTTGAGTGCATACAGCTTTTTTAAAATATTTAGAGATACGCGTAGCATACGAAATTTGTGACTCGACAAATTGTTTCGTGTGAATTTCGTGTGACTGGTATTCGTTGTGTTAATGTAAGGTGTATTTAACCGGTTTGATACTAATGGAAACAGGTAGGCAGACCATTTGTATGTAATTGTCGATAGAAATACAATATATGAAAGACCATGCGGATTCTAGTTTCTATAATAAATGGTACTTTATGATGTTTAAATAACTCTTGTACATGAGGAGCGATGATCGTCACATTTGTTTACCATAGGCATGTTTGCTAAGAACGACGTTTAGGCAGCTGTTATCGTGTATTGGATGCTCAGTTATCAACTATTATAGCATAGATGACAAGTGCCGGGTGTGATTTCGTTTGTTCCGGAAATGTTTATTAATAGCTTTAATACCTTGGTAATAACTACATAAACTATTTGTTTAAGATGCTGCAAAACTACTGTCACTTACTTTGGGACACTTGTTGAAAACTTAAAATTTAAAACATCGATCTGCGGATAAAATGAATAATATGTAACAGTATTTTTCTCCAAACTGCTTGAACAATTATGCATACGATTAAAAAATGATTGCGCAAAGATACGTACGTAGTATCCGTCAAAGAAGCACATTCATCGAGGTTTTAAAGTAATTGTGAATCAGTTTCTCTACTTTTGGGTTCATAGATCGAAACAGCATTGAAGTTCGAGGGAAAGCTGTTTAGAAATGTCGATGCTGAAAGAGGGATGGATCACCCGTGCAGAAAGTACCCCTTTTATATTCCCTATATGTCTACTTTTATTCTCGCGTGACCGACCGTCAGTCACGTTTTTCCCATACACGTGACTACAAGTCATCGCAAACGTTTCCCCTTTAGGATCAAGTGTGCATCAACGAGGCAGGTTTACTTTAATTCCACCGAGCATTGATTAAATCTAAACAGCCCCAGTACGATGCAACGTGAAATCAAGGAAAATAATATCATTGCATGAGATACATTTCGGCGCCAATCTTTACAGTGTTCCTCAAACTAACTCACACGAATTCGAAACGCGTTTAGACCTTCTCTGCAATATTTTTTCAAGAGGGAATTAACATTGAAGAGACAAATGGAGTGAAGCTTGAAATAATACTTTTACCTAGAAGTAGTTATATTCCTCGCTTTATTTTCTCAAAAAAACAAAAAAAAACGTTCAACGCGGTAATGTTTTTTTATTTTTAGAATATTGTAGCATATCAATACTGTATGTATAATGATCAAGACGTAAAATTTTTGCACAAAAATGTTTTCCTGCAATGCTCATAGCTAAAATATTGATAAATAAATAATTGATTACTACTAAACCAAATGGTAACGATACGTATATTTCTAGCAATTAATTGCAACAATTTTATTCCATACGTCAAAAGAATCAAAAGCCTTCTAAATTCATCTGTGTCTCAAATTTTACAAAAATCACGAACCACCTTTCGAACAAGTAATTTCATTCCAGTAACAACGTCCCTCTAGGTGTATGCCAGAAGCCACGAAAAGAGAAAGAAACCATTCAGCCGGTATTTCATCTGTTTAATGGCAAAGGACGCACCTTTGCCACGAGTATACATACTCTATATTTCCCTCTATTTCCCCCCGTGTCCTATTTTCACCAGGGAGATCCTATTCGACCAAATAGATCCAATGAGAAGCCGTAACAGGTAAATGCGACCGAACTTCGACAAAGCCTATATCACGGGTACAACGTTTATGAAGTAGAAAAAGTAGGGGCGGTCTATAGAACAGAACCACGAAACACGCAGAATTTAATCATATTTCGATCTGGTACACGTTTTCATCCCACTGCCCCCCGCCGCCCATCTTTTTTCTTTCCCCGAACAAAGTCGTTCAATCTGTTCCAGGCCGCCTTAGGGACCTTTGCGTGGCACACCATAGAATTATTTCAATGAACTGAACCAAACTCGTCTAGCTGGGAATTTAATGAGAGTTCGCTTTTGACGAGGAATTCTCCGGCCGGAAAACACGGATTTATTATTGACCGAGTTCTCGATGCCGTTTGGCCAATCAGTGGCACAACTTTTCCTCTTCTCCAACGTTACTCCGTTTTGCGGCCGTGTTATCTGTTCAATGATCATTTTTACTCCGTGAAGCGCGACCTTGCAACGTTTCGCCTGGAAGAAACTCGATCATCCGTGGCGCAAACCTTGGTAACGAGATCTTTTCCAACGTAACATGGAATACTCTTTCGGGAAGCATACGGTAATTTAGTTGAATGGATGGATGCCGCAATCAAACACGGATTTGTCCTCTTCGACAACGGAGGAATTCATGTTTTTGTGTGTGTTCTTTGGTGAATAGAAATGAATAAATTATTTGTACGGGGCGGCCCGGGACCAGGTATGTATCTCCAGGAATTCTGGAGAGTCAACGCTTCTCCTGGTCATGGAAATGAAAAAGTATATGTGGACATGATAAACGTGGTCAATCGTCAATGCGTTTTCTTTATTGTTGAAACCGGCGGTTGATTTGACAAATGCTTTTCTAACGATAAGAACGTAAACATATTAGAACAATAAAAAAACCTGCAAGTACTATGAACTCACCTTCCTACGGTATTCAATTTATAGTCTTCTTAATTGGAAGATTTAAAACAATTTTTGTCTTTTAATTAAAATGGTGCTATAATAGCTGCTGATCAAGTCGAGATATTTATTCCAACTCACGCCTTTTAACTACATTCTAGTTAATATCTAGTTTTAACTACTCTCACCACGGCTAAACTGAACCGAAAAAAACGAGATTGTCCTGCGAATTGCACCAGAATTCGCTTGGTAGAAGCGTTACCAAAGATAGAAAAAACGCAACGAAAAAAAAACTTTAGCGTCTAGCTCGTAAAAATCGTGTGCTACATTCGGCTACTTGTCGTGATGCTAAACGTGTATTAAAAGTTCGGTAATCGATAATGACTGCGGTTTTTTCGTCGACATTTTTGTCTGTATGAATATGTCACGTCCGCTATCCGTCGCGATGCCTCGGCAGGGACCTATTTTTCAGAGCCGGAGCACGAACAGAACAAGATGGACAAGCTGTAGTTTCAAGCGGCAACAAATCAACTGGCATTAAACACAATTACCAACGACAGATGACGTAGGGTACCGAGTTAGTTACAACTCGTTATCCGACAAATTGATCAAACTGCCTTTGCTTAAGCGTATCTGTCCATCACCAGCCCTACGTGGCTGAACATATCAGATCTGATAACTTGCACCTGTTATTATAGTAATAAAATAAAACTTTGAATACCGCGGGCCTATCTTCCATTTTATTAAAAGAATAGACTGCTGTGTCAATGGGTCCCAAAATAATTATACTAATTCGTTTTTAATTGAAGCATTACGATCTTCATCTCGATTTCTACGATGCCCTCAGACTAGTCTCACTACTCAGACTAGTAAACAATCGACGCAGCAATCGACGTTACCAATCGCATGCAGCGAACACTCAAGTGTAAAAGAACCTGCGGCTGTTGAATCGCGAGTGGAAGTTTAGGACGCGTGAAAAACGGTGACCTCGGCCCTTCGAGAGTTTAATACGATCGTCGTAAAAATACTGTCGCGACGATGCCGGGGTAACTCTTTGTTTGAAGGGTGCGAACGCGAGGCGGAAAACTCGTGACACGGGCAGCTGTTCGAATTACATTGGGCTCGCCCCTGGCGCGTGGTCGGTTTATTGACACACTCTCCAGGCGACCGCGTATTATTACCAGCACCGTGCATTTTACACGATACCTATGGCGGCTATGGCTCGCTTCTCAAGAAAGAGATCGAGACTGTCGGGAGCACCGGGACGAATCTTGACTCTATGGACTGGAGAGAGAGAGAGAGAGAGAGAGAGAGAGAGAGAGAGAGAGAGAGAGAGAATATATCAACAATGCTTCCACCTTTCATGACCCCGTCGACCATTCATCGCGCGGTCTTGCTTTTACATGAACCAGCATCAATAGTCGGCGATCTCAACGAATTGGACGAGGCTGCAAACACTGATTTACGAAGTGGTTATCGTACCCTTGTGATTGGCATTCGCCGAGCGTGATGTTTTGTCGGAAGGTGCATCACGCATCCTTAAGAAACATGCTCGCCGAGCTTGTTAAGTAGAAAGAATGTATGCATCTGTTGCGACGACACGATGCAAAGCGAAGAAAGGTGGGAGACAGAGACACGATAGAAGAAGCGAGCTTCCACGCTTCGGGCAACACACATATGCTTTTGACGTTTCGCGTCCGGTAGCATCCACGAAGGATCTCGCTCCGCTAACGTTTCAATTATCGCGGCATTCGTGATAGTGGTCGTCCGATGATTTTAAGTCAGCGAGAATTCCTTACGATACGTTCGTTTGTTGTGCACGAGTAAAAAAAAAAACTTGACTGACAAGGGGCAAAAAAAGAACAGTCACGGCACGGCAGCCGGGTTCCGTCGTTGTTACAGAACATCATACGCTCTCTTTCATCGTAGGTCATAGTACAAATACCACTTACCTGCATGCTTCTCCGACTTCGGCGTGGAGGCCATCGCTAGCCGGTAGTATGTCCTCTCGAGACACGACACTATCTCACCATTTCCGCGTATGACCGCATCGTAAACTACACACCAGTAGTGGCTGCCGCGGCGTTTTCAGTCTGATGTAAACCCGACGTGCACCGCTACATCTTCGTTTGTCAGCCATCTTTCGGGGCGCGAGCGCGCGAGCCGCCATCACGCGGCGAACGTTTGAACACGACCACCGCCGGACCAATATGGCCGACCGACTGTCATTCGGCTGACACTTCACACGATTTTTTCTTACAGAAAGGATGCTCTCGAACAACTGACTTTCACGAGCGAAACATGCTGCGTGGACACGTTCGCCCGACAGTGTAAACCGCAACACTGGTTAATCCATCGCGTCGATCGACACCACGGCGGGCATCGCAGTGTGAAAATTAATCGTAGGAGTGGCAGCGCAACGGTTGTCTTTGCTACGCCGGTATAGTGGCATACAAAAGTTAAAGTCCAACGATGGCCCGATACAGTCTGTAGCAGAAAATAGTGCGTCGGCGTTACGGTAACGTGTGCAGAAGAGGAGTGAGTATCGAGCAACGACCGGAATGTATAGCAAAAAACGTGTATGTCTTAGAAACTGAATAATTCGATTATAAAGAAAAAATAAAGCGTTAGACGAATAAATATTTTCCCTTTGTACACGCCTTACGAGAAACGGTGGAAAAGGATTATTATTATAGACCTGTTTAATAGTTGCGGTATCCAGAGGCTGCGAATAAATATTGGGGTTTATTTCCTTTGATAGCAACTTAAAATGGGAAACTCCGGTTTAAAACAGCATTATGAAACGGCAAAGAAAACTGGAACGTTAAAGTTGTCGCAGGGAAAACTCGACGAGTTCCCGCAAAACCTGCGAGCCTTGGCGCCGATCTTACGGGCGCTGGACTTATCCGAAAACAAATTCGTTCAGATACCCGACGAAATCGGAAACTTTACGTTGCTAAAGCAACTGAACCTTGGTCACAATAAGCTCACCTCTTTACCCGAAGCTCTTGGAGAATTGACAAAGCTAGAAAGTTTAAACGTGAGCTCGAACCAAATAAAAAGTATTCCATGGGCTTTATCAAAATTAACAAGATTAAAACAGGTTAACCTATCGGATAATCGAATAACCGAATTTCCTCCTATGTTTTGCGATTTGAAATTCCTGGATGTACTAGACTTATCGAAGAATCGAATCACAACGATTCCCGATGCGGCTGGAGCGTTGCATGTGGTTGAACTTAACCTCAATCAAAATCAGATATTGACTATATCTGAGAAATTGGCGGAATGTCCGCGTTTAAAAACTTTAAGACTCGAAGAGAACTGTTTGCAGCTGACTGCAATACCCAGTAAAATATTAAAGGACTCAAAGGTTTCCGTTCTATCTGCGGAAGGAAATTTATTCGAGATGAAGCAATTTGCCAATCTCGATGGTTACGATAATTATATGGAAAGATATACTGCAGTAAAGAAAAAAATGTTTTGAAGAGAACATTATTCTATTGACTATTTATTGCGAAATCTGTTATAGATAATTATTATTATATAACTGTTTTACTACATTGAAAACATGCCGCATCGTGTTCGCGCAATTATATTATACTCGATACCTGGAACCATGTAATTGTACAAAATAAAGTCTTAATCTATCGCGAGATATTAGTGTTTTTAATGCATTGGTGAATTCCCATATCGGGATTCATTTTCGTACAAAGCGTTTACTATCACTTTGCTCGATAAACAATATCGAAATAACATAAATTACTAATCTGGTACAGTATTCAATGTTGAAACATAATAGCTTTTATTGTCCGAATTGTAAAACAGTGCCTTTGTATTCTGGATTTGAGTACCCAGTCTCCTTGGAACGTTCGAATTAAATACAAAATATGCTTTCTAAAAAATTGTTAATTGTATTTTCGTAGTGTTTAATTTGATATATGTATATACATATTTTTCCTAATCGCTAGATGTCCTTTATCTAAACTGTCTTGTGTGGCGTCTTTTGTGACGACTTGTTACAATTGTGTAAAATTTTCTTGCACATACTGTATGGTAATGTCTTTTCCATAAAGTAAATTTTGTGAAAATAAATTGTATCTTTATTTTTAACTTACAATTTTTATTTCTTTTCCTACATTTCCTCCGTACAATTGAGATAGTGTTCCACAACAATTGCGAGTGAAAAACAAATGATCTTTTGCATCGCAAAATGGCGTATCTGGTCATTCCTTTCTCACAATCAGCAGGAAGAATCGTTGAAATTGTAAAAATAAATCGACAGGTGAGTTACGAGCAGTAACAAAATTTCCACGCTTCAACTTCGACGTTAGCAACCCTTCGCTGGCAAATACGTGGATAGCTTCAGTATTACCTCGTTAGGAATGAGAGATTTGTATTCCACTCTATGGACGACTGAACAATTACAGCTAATTTTAGAGCGCATTCAATTTCTGATCATGAGATAACGTGGGTGAATAACTATAGCCCGAGAAATAATGCTGCTTTTATATAGTCATATTTCGAGTAGCTGCTCAAGATTAGGTCGTGAAAAATTGTTGCTTATGCTTAGCCCTAGTATGATATCGCGCAACGAATTTACATTTTGTTTGCAAAGTAATCACGGGAATTCATTGCAATTACTACTTGCTAAAAATCCTTGTGGTCAAAAATAGTGCACGGTAGATGGCATTTTTGAAAACAATGTGTACTGTCCTTACTAATAATCCTGTTTCGTTTAATGATCTTCAAGTATTGTTTTGAATGATTTAAAGTGCAGCAGAACTTATGCAGGCCTAGGGTACAGCCGATGGGAAGATTGTGCATGAAAGATATAAGTACTACCATAATTGTTGAAATACTTGAAACTTTGAAATAGACAAATAATTTCGAAATTCGCTACTTGTAAAATAATTAAACCAGCCATTTCTAATTTTCATGGTTGAATCGAAACTGTATCTAGGGTATCATCAATTGTTTATATATAATATACCTGCACCACAATAGGACGTCCAACTAACAACCATGATCGTACATCAAAATTCAAACGCCCTGCACCATGCTGCTCTAGATATTTCGCACACGCTCAGCAATGCAATATAAGGAACATACTTTATAAAAATCTTCAAGCTGTGTATATAAACCTTGAAATGCATCCCTCGCTTCAATGATTGAACGGAACTAAAAATGCATCAAAATCAAATACACTGTGTAATAGAAATAAATAGGAATATTGGAAAGACTTGGTCAATGAGCCTTTTGAAGGTTATGACACCGCTGGAATATATTTCAAAATACGAGAATCGTAATGGTACAGAGCTGTATTCGATCATTTCACACGCCGTAGCCACGGTGTTACATTTGCCGGGCAAAAGTGCAGCAGGAGAAATGGGCGTCCCTGTTTCGTTAGACATCCCTACGGGGATCACTGCCACTACAGTAGCTAAGTTGACCAGCGTAGTTCCTAGCAAGTGTTTCCCCGAACATGGCGGACGGTGCTTATTCGAATTTTCAAGGGACACAATGAAAGTGCACCGTGTTCGCGGCGGTGATGCCCGTGACTAAGGGCGTGTGGTGATCCTGAGGGTGGCCGACGTGGATACCCGGACGCCGCCGTGATCGATACGGTTGCATGCGTGCCGGCGTGTCGTCGTCCTGACTTCACGGGATAGGGTTTTGCCGCGCCGCGATTGTGTGTCTCGGAGTGACCGACCGTGGCAGGGCCCCCATGGTTGTAAATGGCTGACGGGAATCGGAAAATGAGGCCCGAACGTCGCGCGTGATTCCAGGGCTAAGACACTGAGGTACGACATACAGAAGGTGTTCGGAGATCGGACGATATTCGCGCGGTCTTCTATCCTAAAAACACCACCACCGGGGTCCAAGCACCGCCCGGTGCTAGGAGCTGTCCCGGGGGTTGCTCGGATCTATCGCATCGCCTGTGTCTTCTTCGTCGATTGAACGGCCCCTTAGGGTGCTTGTGTTTCCTTTAGAAACGGAAAAGCTCGATTTCTCTCGATACCTGTCACATCGGCGGTAGAAAAAAGCTGTCGAAAGTGTAGCCGCTCGTGCGCGACGTTGCGTCTTGTTTAGAGGCAGCATTTGTAGGTGCTCTCGTTCGTTAACGAGAG
Organism: Nomada fabriciana; assembly: GCA_907165295.1. Lineage (NCBI taxonomy): Eukaryota > Metazoa > Arthropoda > Insecta > Hymenoptera > Apidae > Nomada > Nomada fabriciana. Next base: position 9,182,061 of record OU015690.1, on the reverse strand, counting down.
GGAGAGCGCGCGGACTGGTTTTTAATGAGATGCCGATCATATGGTCGTTATTTCTTTCGCAGGTATTCGCGATACTTTTTCGATTCTCGTAACGTACATATCGCCGTTTGTAATGGACACGTACATAAATGAATAATTTCACGGACGACCATCTATTTTGCACATTTGCGTGGACCAAGCATTATGTGTACGTGCATGTAAGATTTGCTTTTCCTTTCGGATTTCAACAAATATCTTAAGAGAAGATTATGCATTAACACGCGGTATTTCATCCAAAGATCTTAACCCCTTTTCTGAATAAAATTATTATTTCAAGCCTGTGCAATCTTGCCTCTTTAGGGTGCCATTTATTTTATTAATGTCCGATTATTATGATTGCGCATTTGTTGCTTACAATAATAGACTCCAATTGAAAAATTGTACGTGCAAATTGGTACACTGATATTGAAAAGAGACTTTCTTATTGCTGTCATTATTAGCATATCATAACAAACTTATAATATCGAAAACAATAATCTTCTATGATCTGGGCTCATGCGATTTGTGACTAACTGAAAGGTTCAAATAGTTCTAAACATTTTAGAAATCATGCTTTAAAGACATATTCGACAAACTATATTGTAATATAATTCAAGCAGCATAAGTAAATGTGCCTTTTTCATCGTATTAGTTCAATCTCATTTGGTTGTAATTGTTACACGTGTTAAAATATGTTTGTTATTGTTTTCGTTAACTACAGAAACAGGGTAGAAAATGTCAGAGCCAGAAGAAAGTCTGGCAGCGCCGGATAGCACTACGAGGGAACAGAAGTTGGGGTTCTCTCACGGAGATGATGTTCTTCTTCAACACAAAGATGGAAAATATTATCTCGGAACAGTTGTCGAGGTACACTTATAAAATGTTATTCAGGAATAATTGTCCGCTTAGAATGTCCCGTTAAGTCGTAATTATATAGCTTTGCTATCGAATTAAACGTGTTGAGAATATTGATTACAATAAACAATTGCATATGTAGGTGGATTTGGCAAGGGAGAAATGCCTTGTCAAATTTATGGACAACACCTCCGCATGGTCCTCGGTTAAGGAGCTGACAAAGCTCTCCATGCCGGACTCAGATGTTATGTGTGTACTTTGTAAGAAATCTCAGCCCAAGACTGATAATGACATTATTGTCTGTGACAAATGTGGTCGTGGTTATCACCAACTTTGTCATCAGGTAATAATATACAATTTATTTTTAAATGAAGATCTCACAGTTAAAAAGGAATAATGCTTTTGCAATGCCCACACGAGAGAAGTAACAAAATATATGTAAAAGAAACAAATGTGTATTTAACAGCCTCAGATACCGAAGGAAGAAACCACAGCTGAGGCACATTGGATGTGCAAAAGATGCGTAGATAGTCAACCACGGACACGCGAAGTAGGAGAACCAAAAACTTCTATGGTGAAGGCAAGTATCAGAAAACTTTGCAGTGGTAGGGACCAACCTCAGCCACCGCCAGATGATATGACAAAGTTGCCGTACGATGTGAGTATCTAAAACCAATTAGTTTCGATTAGTGTAATATATTTTTCCACCTTTGCTATAGTCCAGTATCTAATTATGAGAAACACCTGACTCTATTAGTTTCTTTACTCTTTCTTAAGATATTTTGTTTTGGTGAAAAATGTATTACAAAGCTAATATAATGTATCAGAATCAGTAGATACTATCTGTTGCAGCCTAATATGTTGAATTGGGATATACATCATAGAGTAAATGCTGAACAAATTTATTGTTACTGCGGTCTTAACGGCGAATGGTACACACAAATGTTGCAATGCGCTCGTTGCAAGCAATGGTTTCATGAGAAATGTATCAGCTGTTTAACTTATCCTTTATACAGTGGAGATAGGTGAGAGGGGAATGAAATTAGATGTTATTGCGAATGTTCTGTACATTAAAGAACACTGATAATCGATTACATTTATAGGTTTTACATATTTGTTTGTTCAATGTGCAATTATGGCAAGGAATTCGTACGGCGACTGGAATTGAAATGGGTAGATCTGGTGCACCTGATGTTGTACAATTTGACTGTTTACAATGCTAAAAAGTATTATGATTTGGATACCGTTATTGTACCTTATGCCATTGATAACTGGAATACTTTGCAGCTTCCACCACGGGTAAGGATGTGTTCCATGCATTTCTTAAATATAAAGTTCAGTCATTATGTTTTACATAGTTTAGTTTGTGTATTTGTCTTACTATTAGATCAGGGGCGTCAGTGATCAAATACGCAGTGAATCTATACTAGCAATATTGACACATAATAGGAACAGGTTCAAGTGTGGCAGAGAAATAAAAAAACGAACGACGATATGGGGTCTCCGAGTTAGGTTACCACCACCGTGTCCAGTTGTTAGTCTTCCAGCAACTGGTGAGATAGATGATTCTGTGTTACGTAGATGCTGGGTTACTAATAAAAGACTGCAATATCTACCGCCGCCTATAGGGTTAGTTGCAATAATGTTCTCATTAGAAATGTGTTTATTCGCTCGACATCTTGAGAGACGATCGTGTAAATGATATTATTTCAGACCGGTAACTTTACCAGAAAGTACAAAGCAATTAATTGCGTTGAAGCAAAGGACAGCGGAGAATTTAGAAATTTCTGTAAATCCATCGGACTTGGTAATGCGTGGAACAATTTATCAAAACTCAGAAGCGGAGCAAAGCTCGTGCGCGAGTCCGAGTCCACCGATTGTGTCTACGCAGTCATTGAGGGAAAGGTAATTAAATCTATGAAATACATAGAAGTGTTGTAATGAAATAAAATTTATTTTATTGAATGACATCGTTATTGCTCCATTGCCGCAGGTATAGCGGAGGTGGTTTTGTAAAGAAATCTTTCCCCTTCCCGAAACTCAGTTTGCAAAGAAGGAGACGTTTAATGGCGTTAGTTAGTTCTCGCGAAAGGATGCTACGCAAACGCAAGAAACGAGAAAAAGGTGATGGTGCTCTAAGTAAAGCTCAAGGTGTTCGGGAAGCTAGATATAGGAAAGCGCGCAAGTTACTGAAGAATGCCATAGCAAAGGTACGATTTATCAAACATATTCGTACATTTGGTATTATGCTTGGAATAGAAAGGTACAATCAAACTATTCATTGTTTATTGCAGAGTAAATCCCGAAACTCGGAAACATCCGACCTACCACCGACACCTCCAACGTCAGTTTCTGGTCCACCGACGCCACCAGCTACGACTTCTGGTATATCTGAACTATCGGTGCCTAGTTCTATGGAATTGATGCATCCATTACCACCGTCAACACCCGCGGATACTAGTGGGGACGAAACTAGTTCGAGAGGAACTTTGGACTCCTTTATTCCACCGCCCAAAGATTTTGAAGGCAAGAATAATCCTTTTAGAAACCTCAGTGACTTACTGGGTACACCTGGCAATCTCAATCAAACAAATTCGAGTACCCCGTCACCGTACAATCAATGTCCAATCACATTACCTCTACCGCTTACTCCTGTTATATCACAGCCGCCGGTAGTGCGGCCAGCCAAAAGACAGTTATCGGAAAAAGACATTATTATAGACAGAAACGGACATGTAAAACGTAGACGACAGCATCGGAGAGGTCGGCCGTCGCAACAACAAATACAACAGTATCAACAACAAACCGCCAGTAAGACTGCGACGATCTTACCGGCGCGTAATAATGAAGTTAAAAGTGAATTTGCAAGGAATTTAAGAAGTTCGTTTAACGGTGCCTCGAGCAGTGCTAGTAGTCAAATTGGAAATTGTGTTGATTATGCCTTAAACGGTAGAAGACTAAGACAACGTCAAAGCAATGACAAACTACCGCCCCCAGATCCGCAACCGCAGAGGAAGGGTAGCGTACCCTCGTCCCCAAAGTGTTCGCCCGTTAAGCAAAGTGCACCCGACATATCTCTGGATGATCTCAAGTCATCGGTGAACATATATTTTGGAGCAGCTAACAGAATCGCTGCTGGTGAAAAATTCGTCATCAGGGCAAAGAGGATAGGACCGAACGGCCAGACTCAATATCTAATCGAGTGGGAGGGACTTAATACTTAACAATAAATAATCTGTTTATGATTATGATTATGATTATGATTATGATTGTGAATGCATTGCGATCATATACAATTTATGTTAACATCGAGCAAGCGCAGTGTACAAGTACTGCTGCTAGATATATTTGTTTCTTTTTGGAACCTCGGTGTATAAAACAAATGATGAGTGACAAATTGATCTGTGTCACATGCACTGCCATTCGTTACATATGTTTATGTAATAAGTATGTATTAATTGGTGTACGATGTGTGACTGTTCTTGCAAATGGAGCTTTATTTCATTAACAGTCTTGTGAAGACGAAAGTTCCAAATGACCGTATCCGATAAACTTCATTGCTGGACAATGAATTTGTTTCGCCCGCCTTTTGTTTTTCAAATTAAGAGAAGAAACGAAATATCGGCTGACTGGTTTGTTTCGTTCTGCATACCAGAAAACGCGAACAGTTCTCTTTCCTGCTCCTCTCGATCGATTCAGACTTACATTCAAAATGTACCGTCCATGATTACCTTTCACAAAATTCAATTTAACGTTTGCATATCTATTTTAATACAAAGACAAGTAAGAGGAGTGCACGTGCGACGAGAATCATTTACAAGAACAATCAGATACATTGCTTTATGAATTGTACATATTGTAGCATAGTAGTTTCGCTGTAAAGTCGATGAATGTACAAGCGAATGTAAAAGAAAAACAGGGGGAATCATTTGCGCCGAGTTTTACATTCATTAGAGATTGGCCAATCGCTCCTTCTTTTTTTATGGGTTACGGAGCAGACCATGATCAGGACGAGAAGAAAAAAAGGGTACGCGAATTGATGCTGACGGTTGTTCCTCTCACTTGAGCTAACATACTAGCGAACGTTAGTGGTTAGTGTTTAAAAGAGTAAAAAGAAGAGAGATGGAGTAAGAAAGATAAAAAGCAGACATCCTGCAAAGGCTATTTTTCAATACAATCGTAGAGATAGACATTCGCTTCTGTAGCTTCATCTTTTTGAACTGTTGCTCTATTCTCTGCGCGCGAACGACAATATAAAGAAAATCAAAAGCCTTCGTTACAGGGGATCATTGCTGTTACGCTTGCACTAATTACGATTTCTACCTGCTGTACATCGCTCTCGACTCGTAATACTTAGAAACATTATAGTGCTCCCAATAATGCAATCATTCCTTAGTAGAACGTTAGAAAAAATTTTTTAATCATCGTGAACGATTCAAGAAGATGAAGATACGGTTCTAGCATTGCTCATTATTATACAAGACTATAAGGGAAATGAACATACCTATTTCGTAATAAGGTATAATTTAATGAGTCGCAGAGCTGAGTATGTAAGTGATTGGCCAAAGTTATCTGTGCGAAAGGTAACGTTGTAAATTTCTCTGTGCGGTTTATCTGGCGGAAGAGATCGTTTCGAACTCGACTCGTAGCGAATCTTTATGAACTGTTCTTGTTATATTAGAAAAAAGAGGAAAGAAAGAAAGAAAGAAAAATTAGGACATGGAAAATGAATGGTCGCAAGTAATTGATATTCTCGGCGACAACGCTCTACCGAGACACTTTTCTAGATAATTTTGTAGAATGAGTTTTTTTAACCAAATCGCTGATACGACTTGAATTCACGAAATTAACAATGAATGTTCGTACAAAAACATTTGTACCAAGGGATGATTTATTCGTGTTTCGATTAGTGCAGCACAGAGCCTGTGGTCAGGACTTACTAATCAGTATACATCCGAAGGAAAATTAAATGCTGGAATAATCCTCTTGAAGGTCTCGAATCAAAAGAGCATACTATTAAGATTGTCGATGAAATTTCATTTGGTGGTCCAATTCAAAGCCTTTCGTTATTACAAGCGAACGATTAAATTAAAAAGTAATTACTAAACCGCTGCGCAACGAATGAATTAGGAAAATTAATAGCTATTATTTCACAGTTAGCCCTTTTTTAGATACCAAAAGCGCAGAGAATCAATACAAATAGATTACAGTCCCCCGCCAACGTATTCGTCCACCCTCTAAAGCAGAATAACTCTTTTAAAATGGGGTGAAACGACTTGAATCTGTTTCAGAAATTAGGATTACTTTGTTAGATGACGTATAAAAATGTTTTGGAAAAATTCCAATTTTCATCCGAGCCCGAAAATTTAAAAAATACGGTTTATAGATTTATACCCGATATACATGCTGAAAATGATGATGAAATGGTTGATGCAAGAACAATTCACAGGTATCGAAAGGCGTAAGAATCTTTAGATTTATTCTGGCTATAGACCGAATATCGTAAAATTCTGTGAGTTTCACTGTATTCAACAGTTTGTAGCTCGTACGTGAGTTGAACGATTTTAAAAAAGTTATTTCGTCTTAAAGAGTGATCGAATACTTTTCCGGAAGCTGTGTTTCAGAGATCTATTCAAACGAGTTTCCGATTGTCCTATCATGCTTTTTCAATTCTTCGTGAAGCGGATAGAAAGGAAAGAAGCCCTCGGGTGTTCAATATTTAATACCTACATTTCGATACCCATCAAGGACAGAAGTGTTTTTCTTTTATCGATAAAGCCAATAGTTATACTTAAATAGAAAAGCCGAACCAAGTAGATCATTCAATAGATAACTGTTTGACATTATTTATTCTCAGTACAGTATTAACGATATATACATATATATATTGATCATTTGAGGGTTCCTTAAGTATCGTATGAATTTTCCTTAAACATCTGGATGCGAGAAATCCGCGAGTCATTAATGCTTAGACAGACTTACCTAAGATAGGTATTTTTAAGCGCTATTTATTTAATCTACTACACGTAACGATGATTCTTTTTTATTTGCATTGTGACTCCTTTAGAGAGGTTTACAAAGTAGCGACTGATTATTATATCGTCGAATTACGAATCGATCATGTACGATCATCTGCCAAACTTTATGCATACTCTCATGATCATCTAACGTACGTTTGCATTTTGATGTTTTTCTCTCCTTTATTTATTTTTGCTTCCCCTTTCTTCGAAATGAACATTTTTTCCCTCCGAATCGTCTTCTCTACCTTCGAACGGTAGAAAAAGAAATGTGTTCAAATGTGTTCAGACCGAAGATCGATTCTACGCGACAGAAAAATACAGGTCTCGTAACAGATTCATGCGTCAGATACTCAGATTACACGGATATCTTTTTATTTTCCGGGTGTATATGGCCACTGCGCGAAAATCGTTACACCCTCTAAAGGAAGAGTCTATAGGTGAATAGATATTGGACGAAGACACTGCCAAACATCTCTAGGTTATAATTTAATAAACGACGTTAGACAATACTGCGCTATGATACGTTAGTTTCCCAATTAATCTGAACGTTTGTGCGTTTTTAGTTTCCTTTCGTTCCTTCGATTTATTCGTCGTTCATCGAAGCCGGATTTGAACAGCAAGAGTAAAGAGTACAATGTGCCCGTTTTACGTACATACACGTAAATCCGTTTCTCTTTTTTCTGTCTTGCGCTTCTTCCATGCGTCGCGAAGGAAGGGAAGAAGGACGATGGTTGTGCATTTTTTTTTCGCACCAACGAACGAATTATGCGACATACCAACGATCAGTTTTCATTTCCCTCCTCGATCAGTGTCATTGAAGCTTCGTGATGTTTTTCATTTCTTTCTCACGTACGTTTTTAAGTACATAGTTTATATAGGGAGAACGATTTAGAACGGCGCTTAAATTAGTGAACGAAACTTATTAATTAAGTTTGATCACTCTCATTTTGCCTTCCTTTGTTCTTGCGCTCTCGCAGTCTATTTTGTAAGCTTTATGGGAGCGACCGTTTTTTCGTAGCATGGCGACCAGTATCGTCGGGGATCGCCCTTATGCAAACTCTAGATCGAATTGGCGAACTTCTTATTCAATCATTCGCAGCTGGAAAGTAACTGATTAATTTGATAACAGTTCGAACAAGTCGAACGATTCCCTGATTTTCCTCCGAGGAATATAAAGAGTCCACGTTCTTTCGCCTATTCATCGATTCGATCCGGAGTGCAGTGACGAAGCGACAGAAACGAAATGCCAGAGAACTCCTTCAGGCGTAAGTCCGCTTTGAAACAATCATCTTCTGTACAAAGTAAGCGTGTCCGTTTCGAGACGAAGCGGAGAAACAGAATGCCCGAGCTTTCACGCGAGCATAAGCCCGTACAATAGCGAAATATAAAAGGAGAAAAATGCGAAAAAATCGATCTTTCCAATTACTATTTCTGTCCGATCGGCGGAAGCTCGATTTCGCGTTTTCCCGCGAAACAGCGCAACAGAATGAAGATGTACTGCCAGTATCGTATGTAAATATCCCTCAAACCTTTCAAATACAAATGCCCCCTCCTCCATCCTCGTTTTCCTTTTCAACGCAGATATTTCACGAGTACGCGACGAATGATGTACCCTGCGTAAACGTTTGTTCACGATTTCAAGCGGAAAAGTAGCCGAGGTGGAACCATTCCTGTTGGTTCCTCTTCGGGCGAATGCCCTGGTGATTTCGTTAGGATACCACTCTCTGCAGCAGGGCGAATTTTTCTATAATGCGTGGAAAAGGACTCGATTGGATTTACCAAACAGGTGGTCATAGTGGTTCTCGTTAAATCTTGTGCGTACTTTATCAGATATTCCAGAATGATGTTGGATTCGACAATCTTTTTTATTCAGTATCGGACTGCTTTTGCGCTGATGCTCATTATTTACATTTGTTTTATTATAAAAAGGTGTTCGATGTTTCAGAGGTAACGTTGAGAGAGATATGTCTGTTTTACCGTGTTACGAATATGCCGAGGTACGATTGATTGTGCATGACCGCCAATTTAGTAAATGCAATACAATATTTTTGTTCTCGTCACAGTGAAGCATAACGACCGTGATTCATTTTCGTTCGATTATTATTGTACGCGCGCAACGACAACCAGTCATAGCTATGGCAGCGTGTTCTTTTCTTGTTTGTTTCCATTAAGCGATTGAAATCATAAAATTCGAGTGCTGGATGCCCGAATAATCTGTGCTCGGCGATGGATTAAATTGAAAAGTGAAATAGCAGTTTTCTGTTGCGAAACGAAGCAATGCTGTCACGTGTATCGCGTGCGACAGCGAAATGCAAGAAAATTGTGATCGAAGAAAAATTATTAGCAGCTGCACGCCTCGAATCAAGGGTACTTATTAGAATGGTCCATGTAAATACGCAATATTTAAGTAATTTTTATACGAGAAAATTGTTCACAGCTATCGAACGAATATATATTTAATAAAACAAGTTATTTCTGACATGGGGGATCCTCAATTTTAAGCAAACGACCGTACGATTTTTCACGGGCGTCGTACAGGATTTTGAAGAACAATCATCTTGTTTACTGTTATTATTGCACAATGAAATTTCTATGCGCGAAATTTTGTATGCGCTTGCAACTCATATACTTAAATCTATTTATTTTTAAATCGTAATTTACTGACAGCATCCGTACGCTTTTCTTTTTTTTCAAACAGCAAAGTCGTATCTGTTATAAGTATTCGAATGTACATGTAATGTAAACTGGTTTCAGAAATCGTAGGTGCCAGTCAGCATATCAATTTCGCAAGAAAATTTGCCAAATATTGAGGCAGAGTAATGTTTGAAAATGATTTGATCAACGGAGAAAGGTAGTTAAGGTAATTAAACGAGCTTAGCCTTTACAGCAAAGACATTGATTGATTTGAACAAATGCTCTACATTTTAACAAAATCCCGAACACCGTTTCTCAGCTTCCTGCACACGCAAAGAAAATCTACTCGCTGAAAATACCTCAAACAATGAAAGTTCATCCTATACAACAGGTGGTAATAGAATGCTAATAATTTTTCTGCGACGCTCGACGAGTATCCGATTTATTGCAAAATTTGCGAACCAGAACAGAAAAAATGCACGAGACCCATTTTGTTAGTTTATAGTGCGGAGAGGGATATGATTATGCGTGTGTGAGAAAATCAGAGGGACAGGCTGATAGAAATTATGTGTGTTTGGGTTCGTCTGATGTGTGATTGTGAACCGTGCGAGAATTGGAGGGATGGGACGAAAAAGAGGACGCAAACTATCAAATCATTCGACGCGAGCAACATAATCTAGATCGACTGGAAAACAATTAGAAAATTTCACCGAACTTCGTTGGTGTTATTCGGGTTCGAAATTTATTCTTGCGTCTTCTTGAAATCCCGAAAAAAAGAACGAAGAAGAGGAGCGTGATGACAACTTTCTGTGTGATAATTAAGAAAGAACAGCTTCACCTAAGGATCCCTTGATTACGTTTCTGCGTACATTTCCATTCATAAGATTAATTCAGTAGTTAGATTGAGAAGGGAAGAGAGAGAGTGTGTGTGTGAGTGTGTGGGAGAAAAAGAGAGGAGAGTGAGAGTTTGTATATACATACACCGCCTGCACTTTGTACGAATATTGCGATCGTCGTTGTTCAGCGATCTTTTTGTTTCCTTTCATCGTTTAATAAAGTGAATTCTTCATGAACTCTTCAACCTGGTGCGAATTTTATTTACAATTTCTTTCATATCCCACTATACAGGGCGAGGCACCCAACTTGAGCACCCCGAATAATTTCGTTTTACGCATACATCTAATAAAAAATTGTTCAATACAAAAGTTGCAGGGTATCCAGCTGGACATCATGTGGTGTGCAGACTTTTTTTATCGTAATGTTTAATACCTTTTTACTTGGAAATTAATGCTCTTTCGAACTGATGCTAAACGATATGGCATTCCATTTAACACTTATGTTAGCAACCAAAATGGAGTAGAAGTTCGAAGCTTAGTTATTCATATTATTTTGCATAAATTTGTTTTCAGAAAACGTGAGTTGACGTGAATTTGTTCAAAGAATCGAGATCTAGAGCGATTTGCGATATTTTATCAAAAACATACAAAAATTATTCAAGGAAATATAGAAATGGTACCCGGTTGCTAACACAAGTGTTAAACAATATGCATTACTTTAAAGTGTAATACATGTGCTTCATATCCATGTATTGGTTTAGGAATAATTGTCATAACGCCAACGTTTTGGTGATATCAAGATAATGAAGTTGCAAGTGAAACTAACGCTCTGCATTAATACCTTTTTGAGCCACTGTATGTACAACTCCATGCTAAGAAATCTCGCCTAAGACAATTTGTATGCCAATAGGGGCTAAGGTTCAATTCAGGATCCGGTCCATGTTAGGGAACTTTCCCCTAGTATTGAATTCTGTTTATTTGATTTCACCAAGGTCTTCACTTTAAACTTTCGCTAATAACGAAACTAACGCTTCCGGTTTTTGGGCATGCAAGATTTATCCGCTATTGTAATAATAAAATATGAATTCTACAGTGGGACCAAGTAAAGCGTAATATTATATGTAGATAAACCAGTGATAAAGTACCTTGCAATTATTGGAGAGATAAGAGCGAATTACTAACATTTTATTTAATGTCGCTGGCTTTGTTTCAATTCCCGTTGATCGCTACGTACTTAAACGCTACGGCCTGAGGGTTTCCATCTTTCCGATTATTTTATTATTTGTATAAGACTTGCTGCATTAATATTGATTACTTTTTAAATAGCTTTTCGAAAGTGATACCAATTTCTTTTATAACGAAAAGTAGTTTTTTTGTGTGTTTAATACTAAATTGAATCGCCATTTCATCCATGCAATGCAGGAGTAAAATGTATATGGTTTAATATTTTTATGCGAGGTATCGTCAAGAATTTGATCATTTTTTTCATCTTTCTTTCACGATAATTCGATCTGTTTTGGTTGAATTAGGTAAGCGTCCAAGCTATAACTATTTAAACATATGTATGTTGCGATTAGTCGTATTCATTCGATTCGATATTCTTCGATTGTATTCGACTGCCAGTAGTGGGGAGTGATTTCAAATTATGGCGATCGGTTTAAGCGCGATTCGTTTAATTCTCGAACAAGTATATATTTTGTTAGTAACCTTTACTAAAATTTATATTGCAGGATTTTTTTGGTTCAACTAGATGTTTTGTTTCAATGTATTTATTTATACAGTTAATAAGCATATAAACAAGCATAATTAATGAGGCAGAGCGGGTAAAAACGCAGTGAGAGCCAAGAAGATACGGGATATTTTCAGGTTTTTTTATTTTTTATTGCTATAATACAATTTGATTGTTGTGTAAAATCTGTTGTAATATACTAAAAAAAGTATCTATGCTTACATTATTAAGGAGTAAAACGCGGAAGCATAGCACAATAGAATAGAACAACAACCCTATTGTGAATGTTAGATTATCTTTATTATTACATCCGTTTAAAAGACGTAACTTATTTATAAAAAATATGAGGATTGTGGTACCGGAAGTAAGGGAACAAGGGGATGGGATAGAGGCAGGATATAATAGGATCGAACAAATCCTTAGTTTGCGAAATAGTTAATACTAATAAAACTCAGTACTTTTTACAAGTTACAAGGAATAACAAGATCTATCATAATAATTGGGAGTTTCTCTAACTTATCGTAGATAACTGTAAATTGGAGCGTTTAACTTATCTATCGTCTCTTTCGCTTCTTCGTTTTTCTTTTTCTTTAACACAGAGAAAAATCGGTGCGTCACAGAGCTGATGTTGTCTAAATTTTAAACACATTGACATTGGCTTCTATTTTTAAATTACACCTGTTCAACAATCTCCGATTTACATATACAACCTCTCTACGTACCAATTACAAGATTTCGATGCTCTACGGATCATACCGATTGAAAATATCAATTAGTTCCTGCAACAATTATTATAAAAAATTCTATCGCACATTATCGTCTGAGCTCGCATCGGAATCCTTTACAATATACTATTATAAAAAAAATATTAACATATCTCTTGATATTTTCGTCGTTCGCTATTTGGCAGACTTTTCGTGGCTTTAACAAATACAAAGGCAGTCGCGTGAAGATGCACTTATTTCGTTACAAAGATTCTATGTATACATATATATATTTTTTTTATATATAAATAAAAGAATGTTTCTCCTTAGGAGCATTACAGGTTCACGAAAATATATCATAGAAATTGCGTTGGACCCTCGTGTTCCAATGTCTCGAAAAGCTCCATCACACCAAAACATGTAATTCATAATTGCATCAAGGAACATCTACGCGGCGATCCTCTATGCAACAGTCAATTACACAAATGCGCGCACGCCAAAAAAATATACAAATATATATATTTATATTTTTTTCCTCCTTTCTATGATGCATAATATAATACGATAAAAAGGAAACGTTATTACTGCATGCGGGAAATCGCCTTACGAATCTACCGATAATCTACCTTACATAATATAAAAAAATATGTAAAAACAGTTTTGTACAAAATCGAGAGAAAAGACAATTATATAAAAAAATAGTATTCGATAGTACGTTAGATGAGCGGGCAGAAGTGGTGAAGAACAGCGTGAGTAGAATAAAAAGAAATGTATAAGAGTATTTACAAATTTCCTCTATCGAAACCAAAGAAAGCTAGCGAGACAAAGATTCGAAAAGTATGATTAGTGTGTGTCTATAGATTCGCGTCACTGGTGAACATTATTGCAAAAAAAAGAAAACAAAAAACGCGCACGACATTCATCTTAATTCGACGTATCGACAATAATTGCCTATTTTCTCTCGCAACAATCTACGATTAAATTCTAATCCTATTATGCGTACATACCACCAGATCCAGTCACGCCGTCGATTACGCAATTTTCATCTACAAAAGAACTCTCTCGCTTAGGCTTTGGCAGATGAGAGATCAGCGAATCGTCTTACCGCCCGTCCGTGCTTAATTTTATTTCATTCACCGATCTATTATTTACGCGTACGCTTTTACAATGTAATTAACGTTAACGTTTACGCTAAGCTCGTTAATAATAAACGATATTCGACAGACAGCAAACGCGAGGCATACCCGTGAATTACGAAACTTTTCAATCGGAAACGTTGAATATCTACGACAGAGATGTTACAATGTTCCGTTAAGCTACCAGCGGATATTCCCCGTCGTTGAGGAATCGACAGGAAGGGGATACAAGATATTCAAAAAAAGGAGGGGAACAAAATAAAGGGAGGACGCAAGAATAGATTGATTCGAATGGAATGTCTATGTATGGAACGATTCGTTCGCGGGGTGAAGACGAATTCTCTGAGGCTCCCGTCGACCGTGCAAAAGTTACATTGCCCTTGTATCTTACACTTAATAGTATGCCCCACGCTAATCGGTAATAAATCGGTGTTAAAGGCCATTTGGAAACGCTGCGATGTTTCATCGAGACACATAATTTAATAGATCTATCTACGTAAGAACTCCTTATACCCTACGATACTCGAAGGCACGATTGTCGATTTACTGTCGGATACAGAGCAACTTATATACTCTCCTGGTCCCTCTACCGCTTCTTACGTAATTCGTTTCGCTTGTGACGAGTGTCGGACAGTTTCTCGCGAGACGATGGAAACAGTCGACACTCGTCGACCCGCGATCAACACGATCTTGCGTTTCGTTCATGAAATGTGTTGTGCGTTACATATTTAAATAGAATATTACATATTACACTCTACAGTGGTCCTCATCGAACACACTCGTGGCAGCGTGAACGAATCTCCGTGTCCCATATTGTCCTATGTACAATACTATTGTAGATAGCAAGGTCTCGTTCCTTAATTATTATTTAAAAAAAAACAAAAATAAAAAAGAACTGTCTATCGGGTCTTCACACTGTGGCAAGTCGAAGGCACCATTGTTCGTTGAGCTGTGATGCACTGTGATATTTGCAAAGTACACCGCCTACTATATTATGATCACGCATCGTTACTCCTAAACCATCGTTTCGTTCTCCAAAGAAAAGGCACAATCGTTTCAACCACCATGTATGCGTCCTCGATTCATAGAACGAAGCTATCTCTCCGCGCATACATATACATATATAATAAATTTATATTTATGTTCATAAATATTTCTATATATATGTATACCTCCAGTAACGTACGAATTCGCTGACGTTTTCCGTTACAAAACGGTACCAATCTCGCTAAGCAATCGACCTGACGAGAGGGCGTTCGTCGCTTAGACCTAACAGGATACCACTGAACCAAAAAACATCGGCGAGAACCGCCCTCAAACCCGACGAGCTAATCACAGTTCACGTGCTTGCTTATGATCACGATTTACGACTTGCTCGCGCGAGCAAGAGAGCATCTCCGCCTTCATATGTAGATCGCCTCAGAGCCCTTGTTACTTTGGTGAGGCGCTCCGGCTCCATACGCGTTGGGGGACGCCATACATTCGGACCAATCGCTGTTGGAATGCGGCGAACTAGAGGACCAGTGACCCGGACTGTCCGGCGACGGCGTTGGAAAACTTTCTGGCGCTTGCATTAGATGCTGAGGCGTCACATCCGGCCCGGAATGATGAGAGGGCGGTGTCAAGTACTGGTAGTACTGCTGCGTTTGCTGCTGCGCCTGTTGTTGCTGTTGTTGCGTGCTCTGCTGCTGCTGTTGTTGTTGCTGTTGCTGGATCTGCTGCTGTGTCTGCTGCATTTGTTGCTGCTGTTGTTGCTGCTGCTGCTGACTCGACGCGTACGGGAGGTTCTCGAAATCGAACCCCACTGGCGGCATGCCACCGTGTTTCTGATGCGTCGCCTGTCTCATGGCGGCGATATGAGTGGGCGAAGTAGGCAATGACGGCCTGTTTTTCGCTGGCGATGGCGAGCCCATGTAGCTAGCCTGCGGCGACAACGTCATATTAGACTGCACCGAGTGTGGTGGCGACTGATTACTATAGGGTGGCGATAACGTGTTCACCATGCCCTGCGCTTGTCGTTGATGAGGCGCTAGCAGTTGGTCGTGAAAGTTAGGCAACCCGTAGTTGGTCGTGAAGGTGTCTAGCCCTAATTGCTGAAGGCCCTGCATGGACTGGCCCTTTATGCAATCCTCGTACGGAGGTGGCTGTTTCGCCGTTGCTGTGTGGCCCACTAAAGGGATCGCGTTGCTGTACAGGCTCGCGCTGTCGTAAGGACTTGGCAGATTCCCTTCCGCTCCTTCTGCCCCTTGAGGGATTTCCTGGTTTGGGGGCTGAGCACCACGTTTCGCTGGAGGCTTCTTCACTGACGGTTTTCGCCTCACTACTACCACTCCGCCTTCCGATTCCGGACTGTTGGGGTTCCCCGCGGTCCCTGTTTTTTGCCGCTTCTTGGACTTGGTTTGCTTCGGCGCTGAACCGATGACCGTTGGGTGGGTGATAAGTTGCGGATGGTTTGGCGATCCTGTAAAAAACACGATTGGGAATATTAATACGATGAATTATTTGCGAAGATTGTTTGCGCTTCAGTAGAACTTCATTGATTGGGTCGAAATTGGAGTTTCTGTTCTTTAACCGGTTCGGGTGTTCTACTTGCTGAATTTTGTTTCAAAGTGAAAATAGACGATAAAAGAAAACTTACCCATAAGAGGACCATTTGGCATCACGGTTACCATCTGCGGTGATCTAGGTACATGTTCATCCAATAATCTCACGATATCATGGTGCAATCTCTCGCTGGCTACGTCTCTTGGTAACCGATCCATGTGATCCGTGATCTCCCTATTGGCGAACGTATCAAGTAAGGCTTTACAAGCTTCGAAGCTGCCTTCCCTAGCAGCAAGGAACAACGGTGTCTCGTCCTTATCATCCTGAGCGTCTCTATTCGCTCCATGGACGAGGAGTATATTTACAGCATCAACATTGTTAACAGCTGCAGCCCAATGAAGGGCTGTCTTGCCGCTATTATCAGCAGCGTTGATGTCTGCATCGGCGTTAATTAGATCCTCCACCATGCCCTCGGTGGCTAGACGAGCTGCCAGGATCAGTGGAGTGGTTCCGTCGTGCATGCGAGCGTTTAGATTTGTAGCCCTGTTCCTCAACAATATTTGGAATACGCCCATTGCATCGGCAGCCACGGCAGAATGAAGTGGCGTTCTACCAGTATTGTCTTGAGAATTCGCGTCGGCTCCAGCATCCAAGAGCCTCTTCGCTGCGTCAGCTCTGGCGTACCTGGCCGCCAAATGAAGAGAGGTTTCTCCACTCTTGTCCGTGGTAGCATTCAAGTCAGCACCCTGAGCAACCAGATCGGCAATAACAGCGGCTGTACCATCACTTTCGTCCTCCTCTTCCCCGGTATCCAGTCCACCGCCACGAACAGCTGCAACCATTAGTGGCGTCATACCACAGGGACCCCTGGCGTCAACATCTTGTCCGTGCTCGAGACTGGGCGGTGTTAAGACTCCAGCGTCTGGTCTGCGTATCTCTGCAGCGTCTAAGTGTTGCTGAGTCCACATTCGAGGCTCCGTTTCCTCGTAATCGGTAATGGCAGTGTGGTCACTGGCGTATCCAGGCTCTATGGCTCTCATCCTCTTTGAAGGAGGCAAATCTGACTCGTCGTCGGACCATTGTTGGGCTCTTCCATTTCCTACATCAAGATCCATGCAGTTCACCGAAGGTTGCTTGTTTAAGTTCCTCATTTCTTGACCATCCGGTCCTCTTCTTCTCGATCTACGACGCTGCCCACTTCCACTGCTGGTACGGAGGAAGCCGTCTGGGAACCATGTGACACCCACTGCTCGCTTTCTTTGAGCGGTGACTAGCACTCCAACTAACATTCCTCCGAGTATCACGATTACGACCCCGATGAAAACATACTTGTAGTTCGTTGAACTGTCTGGGTACTCGGGACCTTGAGGACCCACAACCCCACGAACTTGTTCTATGGGGAAGTTTCGAGATAGGGAGTGCTTCGAAGCGGTTGCTGCTAGGTATTCCGCTGCTTCGTTGGCTGATGGGAAACATACTGCTCCTTGAGTGACGGTACATTTTCTGTTATCTATTTCCAGGTACGCGATTATTCCACTTGGTGTGTTGGTATAAATCGTAGTTGGTCGACCAAAAATGCTGGTTTGGAGGCCAGGATCTCTTTCCCTTTTCCAGGGATAAATCATGTCGTTGCCCAGTTCATCTTGTTTTACCCTTAACGTAGTTCTTAATTCATGGCCAATGTCTCGAAGGAAGGCCACCACGTTGGAACGGAACGTTTGCATGTCCATCCTTACAACCACAGAGATAACACCTTCTGCTAACGACGGTGGTTCTCTATCGCAGTCGAGACCGTCCCAGTTACATTCTTCGTTGTTGCATCCGTAATCGCAATGGCCGTTGGCGTAGTGCTTGCGACAGTAGGCGTCATAGATGGGACTGTAAAAATGAAAGTAGAAATTAGAAACAATTGAAAACTGAATACTTTAGGCAGGCGAACTCTGTTCGGTTGTAATTAAATGTTTTACGATTACTTACTTGCATGGATCCAATTTTCTCTCGCAATCCCTTCCGTCGAACAGGCATTGGGCATTATTACAAACTTCGTCGCAAACGTCGTTCATAAAGACATCCCAGCAGTTGATCGGAGCCGTGCAATTGCGCCAAGGATTGATACCCAACGAGCAGTCGTTTCCATCAAAGTTACAAGCGTATTTATTACATTCTTCATCGCAATGGTGGTTGCCAGACTTCTCTTCACACCTGTTCTCGATGCACTTCTTCCTCTCCATTTCCAAATCAAGATCATATGCGTTCATAGTTTTCGGAATGTTAGAATTAGGATTGCCAAAGACGCCGCCAGCATAACTAGGGTCATAAGTTTCACAATTTTTGCCAGTCCATTTTGGTGGACAATCGCAAGCATAATCTCCCAGAAGATTTTTGCAAATAGCACTGGACTGTTGGCAAGGGTTACTAGCACATTCGTCCCTGGCATCGATTTCGCAATGAGTTCCAGTTGTTCCAGGAGGACAGTAACATCTGTATCCCACCTCAGTTTCAGCCTCTCTGCAAGTACCGCCATTCAAGCAGGGTTCTCTGTCGCAATATGAGCCAGCGTATTCGCAGTTGCTTCCATAGTAGTCACTTGGGCAGATACACGTGTGACCAGCCTGTTTTGCTGTACAAACTCCTCCATTATGGCAGGGTGAGCTGTCGCAGAAGTTCACTTTTACCTCACAGTGGCGTCCCATGTAGCCTGGTTTGCAGTTGCAGTGATAGTTGTTGACTAGCTGCACGCAATCCTGTGTTCCTGGCGAGGTACAAGGATTGGACAAACACTCGTTGATGTCACCCTCGCATCTAGGACCGACAAATCCTGCCGGACAGTTGCACTCGAAGCCTCCAACCTTGTCAATGCACGACCCATTATTATGACACGTGCCAATAGCACAGTCGTCCACGTTCAATTCACAAATAAAGCCCAAAGTACCAGGTGGGCAAGAGCAACTGAAATTGCTGATAAGATCGTGACATGTTCCACCATTTTGACAAGGATTGGGCCTACAATCATCCACGTTGAGCTCACAATTTTGTCCCTGGAAACCCTTTGTACATTGGCATTGATAAGATCCGACGAGATCTCTGCAAGTTGCGCCATTTTGACAAGGAGCAGAGTCGCATTCGTTGACTTCCTCTTGGCAATACGATCCTGTATATCCTTCCAAACAATGACAACGATGGCTGTTACCGATATCTTCGCAAGTACCATTGCTGCAAAGGCTCTTCTCTGGTACACCCTTCCTTATGGACGCGTCTTTGCAAGAGACCATCTCAACGTCGCATACTTTACCAGTCCAACCAGGGGAACAGTTGCAGTGGTATTTATTTTTGTGTTGGACACAGGTGGCTTGATTTTCACAGGGACTATCAACGCACCAGTCAACATACTGATCGCACCTAGCTCCGGTGTAGCCATAGGGACAGTGGCAAGTGTAATAGTGAACGTGATCATGGCAGGTGGCTCCGTTTAAGCAGGGCGAGCTGTCGCACTCGTTGATTCGATACTGGCAATTCGAGCCAGTGTAACCAGGCTTGCACACGCAGGTATAATTGTTGATACCGTCGATGCATTTACCACCGTTCATGCAGCTACTGTCTGTGCAATCCTCGTCGTTAGTTTGACAATTTATACCGGAGAATCCGAGTTGACACTGGCAGGTGTAGGAGTTGACATATTCTTTACAGATAGCACCGTTCTGACAGGGTTGAGATTGGCATTCGTCCACGTCGATTTCACAGTGTTTGCCACTGAAACCATCCACGCAGAGGCAAGTGTAGTCGCCGATTCCGTCTAAGCATGTGCCGCCATTTTGACAGGGGACTGGAATTGGTAAATTTACGTTAATACATGTATATTCATGATTGCCATAGAGTAATGATTTTGATATTTGATACTTACAAGAAGCACAGTCGTCGGTGTTAATGATACAATCACGTCCTTCGTATCCTTTCGCACAGATGCATTGATAGGAGCCGTTGGTGTTTCTGCAGGTTGCGCCATTTCTGCACGGAGACGTCATTACACACTCGTCGACGTCCTCGTCGCAGAGTCTGCCAGTGTAACCAACCGTGCAAGTGCAGGCGAAGTCGAGGAAGTTTGAGGATGGTGAGCACTTGGCGCCGTGAAGACATCTGCAATTATAAATCAAGAATATTAGCGTCACGGATGATTTCTCTACTTATAAGGTTCAAAACAACAATTTCCCCGGACTCCACCGAATAAAATAGCAAAATTCGTACTTGTTAGGCGAGCAGGGGTCCAGCTTGTCCTCGCAGTTCCTACCAGTATGAGGCAGCTCGCACACACACTTGTAATCGTTCACAAGATCGATGCAGGATCCACCATTCTGACAAGGATTGTTCGCACAATCGTCGATGTTCGTTTCACAATTAATGCCGGCGTACCCAGCCAAGCACTTGCAGTTGTATCCGTTGATATGATCCTTGCAAGTGCCACCGTGCTGGCAAGGATTCGAGCCGCATTCGTCGATGTTGGCGTCGCATCTTTTGCCCCCGTAGCCGGGCAAACAGTGGCAGATAAATTGGTTCACGCCATCTTCGCAGGTACCACCGTTCACGCAAGGACTGCTTGCGCACTCGTCCACGTCGCTTAAGCATCTTGCGTCGTAGTAACCGCGAGGACACTCGCACCGGAAGCTGTTTATCAGATCTATGCACCGTCCACCGTTGGCACAGGGGTTGCTGGCGCACTCGTTGATATCCGTTTCACAGTGTTGCCCGGTGAAACCAGGCTCGCACTCGCAAGAGTACCTGGAAGGAAACATACGGTGTCCACTGAGAATGGAAGCAACGACAGGGTTGAAGCTGAGCCAGATTTTTTTGCCAAATTCAACGTTCACGCGGGAGGAAATTTATTGTGTTTCGAAAACTTGCTCAAGCCAGTTTTCGAAGCAATGCGCAACGCAGGATGGATAAATTTTGCCAGATTCGGATTATATTCTGTTCTTTTTGCTGTTTATCATGGGGGTGAGGCTAGAAATTGCTGAAATGATATTAGGTCCGAGACCCTGATGCTTGTGAAGTAAGGGTGACTGGGACTAAGAATCAAAAGTAAAATAAATATGCTCGTCAGCACAAACTCTCAATGTTCCGTTTTGCAGTGCCATCTTCTGTTTCAACAATTTCCAACCAACCAGTTGTTGGTACACCACCAACCAAACTAACCATATCAAAATTTGTACCAATTTTTCGGAAACGAGAAAAGGGACCGTCGACTCACCTGTTGATACCATCGATGCACCTCGCCCCGTTTCTACACGGATTACTATAGCACTCGTTCACGTTTACTTCGCACATCGTTCCAGACGTTCCGGGTCTACAAATGCATTGATAACCATTGATACGATCCTCGCATCTCCCCCCGAACTGGCAAGGATTGCTCTCGCATTCGTCGATCTGCGACTGGCACAATTTCCCCGTGAATCCCGGAAAGCAGTTGCAACTGAAACTGTTCTCGCCATCGATGCAGGTCCCGCTATGGCACGGGTTCGACTGGCAGTCGTTGATGTTGGTCTCGCAGGATGCTCCCGTGAATCCCGGAGGACAATCGCAGGTGTACTTGGCGATGGAGTCCTGGCAGATTCCGCCGTTCTTGCACGGTGACGAGGCACAGTCGTCGATGTTGATCTGGCAATGGGAACCGGCGAAACCGTTCGCGCAGGTGCATTTGAAGGAGTTGATGAAGTCGGTGCACACGCCTCCGTTTAAGCATGGCTTCGCCGCGCATTCGTCGATGTCGATTTCGCACTGCGTACCGGTAAAACCTGGAAAAGAAGGACAATTATTAATATAACAGTTGCAAAGGAAACTTTTCATTTCACACTTGCTTAGTTGTATATTCTGCTCAACTTTCAACTTACAAATCATCATCAAGCTCTAAAAAGTGTCTGTACACCTCCCAAACCTTGCTAAGCGTGCACATATGTATGCGTATACTTGAAAGTATTCGAAAGAATAATTGCATTGCTACGATTATGATTATCTGTTTCTTTATGAGTGTGGTCATTTTTAATATTGTGAAGGAAGCAACAGTTTACGTATACTGTCGATGTTAGTTCTTTAAACTGCACGCTGTATACATAATTCATTTCGTTCTGCATCGCTGACGAGGGAAGAAGACTTCTAAGCACCAAAGCCTTCAAGCAAATGGAAAAAGAGCCATTTCACGATCTTTTAATACCTTCGAACGGTATACGCTCGCCAACCGCGTAATCATAGCAATCCGAGCAAATTAAGTTTTTGCTCTCGTTGCACGATGCGAGCGACGCCGCATTTTGAACCGATAAAACGATTCCTACGTAGCCGATGAGCGTCAGGGAAATTCAATTACGCCAATGATTCAGGAAGCCATAACCTAGCCGGGGAAACGCGTTCATTACCACTACCAAAGTGAATCGATTCTATCATTCGCGTAACCGGCGCTTCAGTTGCATAAATCTTATGTGAAATACCCTCCTGTTGCTAGTAAAACCCATCCAGTTGTCCCGAATGAAGCGTACTAATTTTGGTTTCCCGTATACAAGTCTTCATTCACGTGGTCAGGCGAGTAATCTTTCGACCTGTTTACACCGAAATTCCATGGGACGCCAATTTGCGACGATTAAGAAGTACGAAATATCTGGAAGCGTCTCATAACTCGACCAACAAGAGGCAGAACCTGCATCAACAGTTTCTTATAACAATTCCACGTATTATCTCCTGTTTGGTGAATAATTTCCAATATCTTTCGCGAACCTGTACTTGCCGCCACGGTCCCATACAATTATCGAAGATTAACAGAGAAGAAGCTCCTTTGAAAGATTTAACGGTACATGGCGCGTTCCCTACAGTCTCCACCCAAGGTAATGAACGAGAAACGGCTTCTTTCCACGTGAAAAGTTATCCGCGAAATTGCAAACATCCTCTACGAGGCGGATAAAGTCGTCAGCCGGGATGACCAGGGCAATTAGCCTCAATTAGACCCGGCAATGGAGGAAGCAGGAGATCCAGATGGGGGTCAGTGTTAATTGCTCCTTTGATCGATCGATTCTTTGCACCTTTTTTCTTTCACTTTTTGCCCTGTCGATCGGTGATGGGTTCGCACGAACGATCGGGACAATTATCGGGGGTAATTAGAACCGGTCGATGATTATCGTGGATCGAGCGACGAGACTGGTCGACGTCGATGAAGTTTTTTGGTGGTCCGAGGTTTGGGATGGAAGATCGATCGAGATCTCGATGCTCCTATAGGAAGCGCTAATAATTGTTTGGTACTTACATGGACGAATATTTTCGCATGAAATATTTGCAAAGGAAGAAGTCACCTATGGCAACGGAATGCAACGATCTCCTTAATTACTATGGATACTAGCTAGTTCGATGGAGAGCTAGTTCGTCGGAATGCAATATAGAAAGCTCTGACAACTTCCGGTGATTTCAGACAGCGATCGAAATGGTGTTCGTTTAATTGGAGGAGAACTGATCTAGGGGAGTACGTCAGGGAATTCAGTAATGAATGCTAAGTACGACTATCGATAGATTCTTTGGCCGTGTATCGGGGACTTCTCAATGGGAGAAAGTTATCGGTCGAGCTGCTTGGCCTTCCGCGTTACAAAGGTTCGACGAATGGCAAATGCTGTGTCAGGCAAATACCAAAATCGCACCGGTAGAATTCTGCTATGGAGAGGAATGCAACTGCTTCGAACTAGTATGCACAGCTTATCAACTTTGTCCTCGATTATTCTCTGTATGCCACTTAAAAATTTATGATCCTTTTCATTGCGCCTACGATGCTTTTTTTTTACTTGAATGCTTAAGGTCACATGCACCTTATTAGGTTATTAGCGACCATAGTTTATTCGGCACGGTATCGCGTACAGGTAAGTTTTATACTCGATGGCAAAGGCCGACATCTTTGAGGAACATTAGGACTCTTAAAGATGTTACAAGATACTTCTTGTAGCATACGTGCTGGGTTTGATATGTTATATTCCGTTCTTTTGGCAAGGTATTTGGGGCATTGGTCTAGAATATGGTCAACAGATATTTGCATCCTGCATATATCGCAGATCTTTGGATTTGATTTTGTGACGAGGAAAGTGCGTTAAGTTAGTGTGGCCAATTTTTAATCGGGTTGGTGTTACTTGGTCATTACACTTCAATGTAATGGTCGTTATTTATCATTTGTACTATCACGAATTTTACGTAGAGCCGTAGGTGTTGAACTTTTCCAATCTTCATCCCATAATTCCCTTACGGCTTTGGTGAGGTATTTATATGAGGTATTCTTTGTGGCATACGGGTATGGAGTGTGTTTCGGATGTACTAGTATGTACTAGCTTTTTTTGCTGCGGTATCTGCTTCTTCGTTTCCATTAATGCTTACATGTGATGGAATCGAGGAATACAGGAGGTCTTTGCCACTGTTTTTGAGCATAGTATTTTTGTCTATTATATTCTGGATAACTATGATGTTCGTTTTCAAATGTTGTAGCGCAGATAATGCACATTGAGAGTCGGTTAATATAATACATTTATTGTACGCCGATTTTCCTATACATATGTATATGCTAGGCATTGGAGCATAGCATATGCTTCGCTGGGACGATGCTTTGTATCGAATATTTAATCACAATAATAAATAACATTTCCGCTTGTAAAACAGAGTTACGAATTTTTTTAGACGAAATGTATTGTAGAATTGATTAGCATCCGTTCGATCGAATAATTTTCTACGAAAATTTCTATTCATCGATCTATCCGTGAAAATAAATCCGGCTTGCGCGAGTGCAGCATTGATTACTTGGTCATTTGCCCTCGGAGGTATCGACGCCGCTCGTCAACCGGATGACGCATGGATCTTTAACGTATTTACATTCCATTAATATTTCTCAGCCCCTTTTCCCATTCAGACAATGATGCGGCTAATTCAGTTGTGAACGCACGTACGCCGCAATGAATCCCCGTCGTTTCCTTTCCAGTCCTTAAGGGTATTGTACACAATGAATTTCCGATCGTCATGAATCATGGAGCAGTGTGCACTGATTTTTGTTCCCGTTGGAAATTCTGTGTTTCGCGTTACGACGCAGTCTTATTAGATCTCTTCGCCCATCGCAGCAATTACAAAAGGAGTAGGAAGGTCTCGTAGCTAATTTCTCCCAGCATCGGCGGGTATTGAATAATAATTGTCATTTAAATATGAAGTCTGCTTTGATAATAAAGCACATATAGCAGAGAAAGTTCTAATCAACATTGGACTCCCTACAGTATTCTTGCAGATGCACATGTACACTAAATGGAAAGATGAATCGAGCATGTTCTTCTGTCGATGTTGGAACACCTTCTGGGCATTTCCATACGAATACAACCGCAGAAACGCGTGGCTTTTGAATTATTAAAGACGTCCCAGGACCCACGGGGCGGGGTCTGCGGGGGCAGAAACATTTTTCACCGCTGAGTTAACACACCATTGTCTTTCTCAACGATTTTCATATCAGTTCTGTTTCCCCGTGTCTCACAGCGGGAGAGAAATAGAAAAATTCATGCGACGTCACGACTTTACATTTTGATCTCTCACTCGTTTTCATCTCTTTTGATTAGTTAATACCACGTCTAAAATATCTTATCTCTTTCCCCGAGTTTAAATACCGTTAATTATAGACCCTGATCTAATAGCAACCTTTGCTTTAATTCAATAATGTATTTGGAGGGGAACGAAGGAGTAAGGAGTAAGGAGTAGGCAGGGAACGGTGACTTATCGCAAAAAAGATAAATGTGTAATTTAAATCGGGGAAAGGTGTAATCAATTCGATAGGTTTTAATCGTCGATCAGTGCCTACTCTCAGAAGAAACTATAGAACAAGAAATCTTTTATTCGATTATTTTTTACTTTCGGCAGTGTTCGGCATTTTGAATATACAGGGCGACAAATGAATGCTCCACTTGTCAAATCGATTAACTCCACAAAACAAAAATATGGAGATTTATTTTAAATGTAGAAAGTTAAGAGTCAATCAAGCGTTTTGGCAATAAAATTTAAAAAAGCTTCGAGAAGTGGAGTTAATCGATTTGACTAATGAGCATCTCAAATATAATTCGATGAAACTGAAATTCTATAGTTCCAACAATTTTGTTTAGAATTCCTTGCTATTGCTTGCCCTCGAGTTTCCTTTCAATCTTCCGCGCTGCCCGTTTTCTGCCGGCTTTAGCTTTCGGAATCGCATCAAACTAGCTGAATCAATTTTGGGTACTCCAAATAAGAGCTGCAAGTTGCAAGGCCCTTAATCGAATCCCGTATTGAAATGCAGGAGTTGAACAATGGATTTGACCTCGACACAGGTAGAACAATGGCGATTCGTCTCTGTGGACCTGCGTAGGAGAGTATGCCGCTGGATCACGTGTACCTGAAGGATGATGACGAAGATGATGATTGGCTTCCACGTTCCCTAGACCTTGGTCCTGGGGTCGTTTCCGCGATGCGGAAACGAATCAGGCAGAAATCGAACCGCGCCATTGACTAACGGTATCGAAGATTGCGGAACAATGCGATAGTATTCTTGGTCGTATCTCGAGGAATTAGCAGCCTTCGTACGATCTTTGACTCGATGCACGGATTTGGAATTCGTCCCCAGGGAACTCATCGTGTGTCACGCGAGTAATCGTTTCTGCATTAGATTCGAGAAAAATCATAATAAATAAAAACAAATAATTTTAAGTGCTTAAGTGCGGATTCTTTGAATGTTTCGATTGTCCGTTTTCGATGCAAGCAGGGATAATTTTGTTTTCTTGCTACATTGGCAACGTTGACGTTGCGATTAAATTGCGGGCGCAGATTTGGAGCAGAAACCTTGCGTTACTAAAATCAATACTGAAAACAGGTGCTGCAAACGCATCGTGTGTTTCATTCGACTATAATGTACAGCAGTAGTACGAATTATGAAGGGAGAAACCTCAACTTTAACCACACCCATAAAACTGCCCAGTTATGTCTGACTGAATTGTTTTCCAGAAATGTATGCCTGTGATATAGATCTTAGAGCTTTTCGGCTGGCACAATTAATGTCTTTTCCGCAAACGGAGCCTAGCGAAGAATGCCAAACAGTTCTATAATCAGCTTGAAACTTATAAATAGACCAAAGAAAATATTCGAAGATGACACAATCTCGATACAATACGACAAATAACGAATCGTCATTAAATTTTATTCGCAATCAGTTCCACCATAATTTCTCTGCAAATTCTTTCTGTATCTGAACCGAGGGAAGGGGGCGACCGTAAAAATCGACAAACGCAATTTGGCGAGGTGCAGAGAAGTCGAGAATCCGATCCCAGTCGGTCGTTCGTCGTGTCTAATGTTGGCAACTCCCACGTTTGGCCAGGCGTGTTCGGATAATTGTAATCTATTGCCTCGCCAGTGTTCTCGAACCAGCCTACGCGCATTGATAAACTATGCGAAACCTAACACACGGCTCGCGAATGCGCTATCCACGATCCATCCTCCTCTAACCCCCTCGACTGCATCTAGGTGTGCCTCTCACCTGTCCTCGTCCTCCTCTTTCGTCCCTTTTTCTTCTAGCCTGGACGCTTTTACGTTCAGATCGCTTAACGATCGCGAATACGTGTGGGAATAAGTGTGCGTTTCTGTGCAGTGAAATGTGAGCAGAGGTTACGCTTCTTTAATTATTTCAATTTCGGTCGAGAAGGGTGAACATTTTATGCGGAAAGCTTAATTCAAGCATCGCTGGATTGGAAAGCTTTGCAAAGGTGTTTGGAGATATATATTTCACAGTCAGCAATTTTTCTTTGGAACGAAAAATTGGAATTCTGCAAACTGACATTACACTTTTGCAGTCCATTTAGAAACCGAATTAATATAGCTTTGCTGCCACTGTGTCCCACAATGATCAGCAAGCCAAGCAAATGCTTGAACTCAAATTCAACCCTTTCAATTTATTGGCCAGCTTCAAAGATTGTTATATAATAACATAATTATTTCCATTTCTTATTGAGCTTTAATCACAACTGCGAATTTCTCACAAATATTCCAGATCTCCTCGCGATACACAACAACCCCAACATTTACCTATTAGTGATCTTCAAATCCTTAAACTTCAAACTCCTTTTCTAATTCCCTGCTAAATCCTAGATAACTCTTACTCTCCCATTTTTCCCGAATGCATACATATATGTATATGTATATTGAACCACATCTCAAAACACCAGAGCTGCTTTAGACTAGAGACTTTATAGACGTAGTCTCTCTCAGCGAATAGTTACGACAATATCAACGGTACACCGCCGCTCTATGGTTTCGTCAAGCTTCCGCTAAAGCATTACTGTAATTTATTAAATATAATAAATAAAAGCTCTGCGGAATACAACAATAATCAAGAAGTGGAGATTATTCGACAAGCTGCGCCGCACACAAGTCAACAATAGAGAATACTCTACCGGAACTAGTTCGGTTCTCTAACATTTGCCTTCGATCGGACGCGAAACTCACGTGGGATGTAATTTATGCGTGAGGTAACACAGTGCATCGTGCACATTGTTAATCACCATGGAACGCCACCCATAGAGCGTGCGTGTATCCATGGCAAAACGTAGTTTGCCCCCCCATCGAATATAGCCCCCCACAAAATGGATCTCTGCAACGAGATATCGATTTTCTAATTTAAATAAGCAGGCTTCGTCCCTGCACTTCCTACATACAGAACGTGCTCCAAGTCACGTTGAATATGTATCGGTTCTGGTATCGGGTGATTATGACGATCGATGCAGCAATCGAACAGCGACTTCAAAGACGCCGCTTAACATTCAGCCGATACGACCGGTGTTATTAATTACTAGCGATTCGTGTTGCGAATATGAAGTATGCTCGTGAATTCCTCGAAGGTTGATGAAAGACGAACTATAGTTGAGTAGGCATAGGTGAAAAGTAGTTTGCAGAATTTGGTGGTTTGTTTCGAAGACGTATCTGCAGTCTATCAAAGCAGTGTTACAGCCACAATATACCATAGTAGAGGAGATCTCTAAAGAAAATGTCTCCAAAGTTTCTTAAGCAGAAGCATATAATATTTTTCACGCTCATTTTGCACCCAAATGCAAGGGAGCTGCGGAGAACCAATCGAACACGTTTTCGAAGCAGCAACAAGGAAATGCTTGACCCAACCGTGGCAAACATCTCAGCTCGTTTAGTCCGTGCACCTCGATGCTGACATCGCCGCAACGATCGGCTTTCTTCGACAGAACAAGAAAGGGATGCTCGAAACGTCGAATATCGAGGAAGAAAAAGGTGGAACGAGCAAGGCAATTTCTTCTTCCTCGAGACGCCGCGCCGACGAAATTGACGACGCCCATCAAACACATCGTTGGCATTGCTGTGCGGTCGCGGAATCCTTTGAGGGTCCTACGTGACCCACGATCGAGGCGCATCGGCTCTTGTACCGATCCGACTCAAAACGAAGAAGCTTCATTAGTTTACACTTTACAGGAATCGCGAAGCGGCCGTAACACTTGTTTATAAAAGCGCACGTAGACGATGACTTCATTCGACGTATTTAGCTCGATTTCGCGGCGGTTTCGTGACTTCTTCGCTTGAAGGCACGCCGGGCCATGTCTGCTTTAATTATGGAAAAAACGACCGCGTCACGGAATCCACGCGTTAACGAGAAATTCTTGTCCGGGTTCCCAATCAGCTTCGCTTCTTGTCTCGTTTCAGGAAATTCACGGCAATTTCTTATGGGGCCTGCAGATCGAAACGCATGCAGAAATCGCCTCCGCGGAGCCTTTAACGAGGCGGTCCTTTAAGTTCAACCTGGGACGAGAGAGGGGGCCAAGAATTTCGTTCCTGCTTCTTGGATAATTTACAGTTGCACGATTTTATGGCGAAGTTGAAGTTTCTTTTTATCGCGCGATCATATTTGGCGCTGTTGAAATATTTCGTTGCGCAATAACATTGCAGCAATTTCTCAACAGCTTTCGTGCTTTGCGACAGAATAGTCGAACGTTCAAAGCACCGCGGCAACATCTATAGCCTCGCAATCCTGTAAAGCTGAAAAATCAATTCACCAAAACTTTGAGACCTGCGCCAATTCCCACCAACTCGACTCGACTCGAGCAAACCCATTGGTTCACATCTTCGACACGATCGTCTGCAACGTTCAGCTGACCAAGCAACCAACCATCCCTGACGTGTTTCCCTTCCGTCTCCCGATCAGCGGAATTCGAGCAAAGGCTGTACATTCCCGCAATGCCGGCAAGGATAATCAGACGAGCGTTTCGAGTGATCAAAGCGTTGCCCTGGCGGACGATTCAGGGGTCGGAGGTCGAGCGGCGCGGAAGGAGACGAAGCCAGCGAGAGACGGTGAGCACCTGCGAGGCCAGATGATTTTCGCGATTAACGGTCGCGGCTCGGCCAAGCTTAAAGCTACCTGAGGGACCTGTCCACTTCGTCGTCCCTGGTGATGACGTTAATGCAGGACGACGTAATGACGAGTCGCAGGCCAAGAGGAGTCGAATAGCCGCCGGTGGCTGGGTTATTCACCGAATCGAATGAAAAAGAGGGCTTCATCAGGCCCCTCATCAAGGAAATGAGAGGACAGCGGCCACGAATTACTCTTTTCTCGTCGCCGCGTCGCATCGCGTCGGTGGAGAGCTTTGTTATTTCAAAGAACGCGCGGCGGTGCGACGAATAAATTCTGCCTCTAGAAAGGCTGATTACAGCGGCGACGTCTTCTTAATGAGATATTTTACGGGGAATCGGAAAGAATTTTCCAATCAGAGATTTTCGTGTTTTTCAAATAATACGTCGGTGCTTGCTATATTCTTGCACCATTTTTCTTTTTCGTTTGGCTCGATAGGTTTTGCGCGGAAATACTGCCGGCTGATGGACTTCTTGTTCGGCTTGTAACTTGAAGTTTACAAATTGAAATAGAAGGTAAGTTCAAGATTGATGTTCCTTCGTAGAGTAATTTTGATTTATGCCCCTGCGAGGTGAACCGTCGGCCTTCTTGCGAGACGCGATACTCTGCCTCGAAGCCACGACGAATTTCACGCTTGCAGTTAGCAGTTTTTATTCGCAACCTGGGTCAAGTCAAAATCATTTTGTCCTGCCGTCGTCTTCGACGATCCCTTGCGCGTATTTTCATTCGAGATCCTCTTCGATCTGATTAACAATTACTTGGATGCTACTGAAGCAATGTTTCGTTGAAAGAGCGGAACACAAAGAATCCGTTGCTGCCCGTTTGACGCATGCTTGACAGGAAAGACGAATTGAAAGACTTGCCCTTTTTGCCGATCCTATCGCATAAATCATTTCCCCAGGCGTCGCGCGAGATGGGCTTAAACAGAAATCATCGAAAGGAAGCGTCATGCAGCCTGCAGCGAAAATCTCTGCATTACCCACGCTTCTTTTTCCAGAAAAACGGCCCGCAGGCCGCCGTATATCTGGCCAAGTTAACTGTAAATACTCTCGGACCATACCCAAAGAATCTGCACAAGAATAATCTTTCTCTCTCCCCCCCGATCGAAGCATCCACGAGGCAGAGTCCTGGCACCTTGCATCGCACGGAGAAATTCAGACGCGTTGATACGAGCTTCGTTCGCCGAGATAACGGTCGAACATATAGCGAATAGCGAAAAATCCGACGACTTGGCGGTTGGTTCGGGCCGCGTCTTTCCAAGGCGAAAGAAAAGTTCCAAGGAATCAGAAAACTCTGATTAGAAAGGGTCTACGGCTTCCAGTAGAAGAGGAACCCCACCCTGGCCCGTGCATCACGGACTAACTGTAAATCTAAGGTCGGAGAAGAGGGCGGGGCGACGATGATTCGCCGGAAGGAGTAGAAAAATTCCGGAAGCCCGACGCGCTCGTAAAGCCGTTTGCGTTTCTGCCATCGCTGCTGGAATTCTTTGCTGAATTCCTGCTATTTATTGCCTGCGACGTATCTGCGTTTTCTTTCGTTTCTCGCTGCTCCTCGGGTATGGATACCGTAAGATGGAAAACGTTTCCCTCTCGGCGTGGTTCGCCGTGATCGCCGTCGCGAGGAACGATTATGGACGCTCGAACTCGTGGCGAGAGGCGTCCCGCGGCTCGTCATGCCGATTCCACTTTGTGGAAAATTTATCGGTGAATGGCTGGCGGGATACCGATTGTGAGCAACGGGGAACGATCGCGTTCGCGAGATGAATTGGAGGCGATTGGGGGCTGATGGGATTTATTACACCGTCTCATGGACGGGTATCGTAGAGGGAGCACTGGGTGTGGTGCGTGAGAAGGACTTGCTGGCTGCGTTTTTAATATTTTTAAGTATCGATTCTTAACTGCAAGTGGGATTGGACTTGGCGCGAGATGGTACAGACAGTGTAGTTAGAACTGTTCTCTACATATTTACTTGTTTGATTGTTAATCAACGGGTTTAGGAACCCTCTAGTATACAGGCGTTGAAATGCACAGAGCAGTAGTATCGTGTAGAGTTCAAAATAAAAAGGAAATACGAGAAAGAAAAATGAGTGGAATAAAATAAAAGAGGACGAAGGGAGAAGACAGAAGAATAGCAGAAATAGCACGCAAGACAGAGAGAAAATTGAATTGAATGCGTTCTAGTAAATCTACATATCATTGGAACACACTGTTCACTATTAATTATTGAACTATTATTTTCCATACCCAACTGATCCCTGCTGTAAATCAATTTCTGAGTCCAACGTATTATCACTATATTCCTAATTATAAAATACAAAATGAATAAAAATCCCATCGGACGATGGAAAAGGATCGTCCTCCGTTGTCCTTTCCTCGCGCCATTTATCGCGGCTTCCTGAAGCTCTGATGCTTCGAGCAAGGCCGAGGACTGGTCGATGCAAAATAAAAACGCACAAAGTGCTTGCAACGTGTACGCGGACGAGTTTCTCCATACGCGTTCCTTTTTTCAATCATAAGACGCGATTAATCGCTCGCAATTGGCCAGCCCTGTTGCGTGACTGGAAAAGATTCAGCGAAAGCAAAACTGTCCCCTTTGAGCCGCGGTTCTTTTGCTTCGCGCTGCCCGCGAAACGGAAGGAACTCGCCAGAACGTGCGTTCGTCATACGAGGCGTCGCGATGGTATCTTATTATGTAAATGTAAATTCTTAGCTCGAGACGTGTACTGCGATCGGGAGACTAATTGGCCATGGCCGAGAATGTTTTGTTTTAGAAGGGGACAGAGACCGTGGTCTACGAACGGAAGCCGCACGATCTGGTTTCAGGTGCGAGGTACCGGCTATTGCTCTGATGTTAATAGGCTGAGGTGTGTTTTGTGTCGTGCGGCGAGATTCTTCGCGGCTCGTTTAACTTCGATTGACTTCGATTCGGAGCGTCGACCAGGTCGACGTCGAGAACGGTTTCCGATTCGCCACGACTTCGATGAATGAAAGCGACCACAGCATTGAAAAAACTTCTAATTACCTGAACGACGACTGTGATCGATAGATCGATAGAGTTGTACGCTGCTCCTGCCTTTCAATCGCGCGATGAAATGCCTTCGCGAAGCGTTACCCATTTTTTAGTGCGACGTCGCGCAATTATTTAGAACGGGAAAAACAAGAATATATCATGCTCGACGGAACAGATTTCGAAAGGCAAGCGAACGCAAATAATATCGGCTTCCTTCATTTTTCTACTAATTGTGACAAGGCCATTAATCTTTTAACACCTATAGATACAGAAGAAAATGTTATCGAATTAACGATTGCGATAGTGCAATTGTTGCATACTCAAGCACACGCCAGTTACAATATTTATGCACCGAACAATTTACAATGAGTACATTCTTGTACATGACGACATTGAATCATTCTGTCTGCAGAAATGATCATTTGATACTTATCCAACAACTACATTCGCCCCAAAAAAAGTTCAACCTACTATTAACCACGGATGCAAAGCGATTGACCAAAAGCAATCTGCTCGCGTTACTGTAGCATTTATGCAACATTACGATCGAAAAATTTGCGTGCACTTGAAATCAGCTAACGAGACTGAAATTGCAACGCCCTCGAACACGCACGAATTGCGAGCGTTATTCGCGAAATCTCTTGCGAACTTTGAACCTCGCGCCGACCGCGACTGCCGTATAATCGACCTTAAACTCGCACCGTTCAATTTACCTTTCGCCGCCCGGTTGCACCCATCGAGAAAACGGAGGAACCTGCAACTGTTTCGCGATCGACGAGGATGCTTAATTGATGATCGGAACACGTGGAATAAAGGGGGCAAAAATTGCGGACCCGCGAAACGCGTTGAATTGCCTTTCATTTTTTCAATTCCAATACTCTGAAAGTTCCGCGCACGGTTCGATGAATCGGAGAATTGCACTAAGAGCGCGATCTATTTATTCATTAAGGTTTCATGTAAATGATTTTTTCGTTAAACTGCCAGTACAATGTGTGCAATACTCTTGGCAAAAAGAGCGTTTCATTGTGTTCAAATTAATTGCGTGTCCAGCATCGGATGCTACGTCTTGCTGTATTATTATTGCAAGTATTTTGTATTTTCTTCGCATTATTCATGTCGCTGATCGCAAATAAGATAGCCTGGCCATTCTAAATCAATAATAAGAAAAACGCAGGATTTAATCTACGTTCCGTATTAATTATAATCTAATCTATGCTTCAACGACTTCCAAACGAACCTTCTATGCTAAAGTCGTCGCAAAAACTCAAAGAAAGCACATAAAACACGGTCAATGGAATCCATAAAGTATGTCTTTTTTATCTTCGAAGCGCTACCTTGATATGGCGCATTTAACCAAGCTGTGTCCATTAATCAAGCGGCAATGCCTGACGTTCAAATCGATCCAATCAAGATCATCGCGTTCAAGGAGCAAGATTGTTTGTACCGCGTAATCAACCGGATTATGCAAATTCAGCCGCGTTTTTTACCGCGGTTGAAACTAATTATCGCAGCACGCAGCATCCGGCGGGGCAGCTTCTTGCTCGGCGATCTTTTGCACAGCTTTACGATTATTGCCGTCCCTTTGCTTTCAGTTTGTAATGCCCTCGCGAATCGTATATTTTCGTCTTAAGGCCCTGTCGGAACTACCGTGGAATGCTTTCTAATACGATGGAAACCATAATTGTCAACTTCTTGTTTTCGTGCTGAAATTTTCTCCTTTTTTATCGGTGTCATTATCGAACCTGTTATTTATTCGTCAACGTTCGATCATCGAACGACCGCGAGGATCAAAATGGATGGGCCAGTCGTTGAATATTCAAGAGATGCCTGAAGCAGTACTTTTCGTGAACGGGGAAATACGTTTTTTCTTGCTCGATTGCCTCCTTTGACGTGCTTTTAACGATTCACTACTCTACGTTTAATTCTGGACTTTCTTTCGCCCGCAGTGTCACTGCTTGAAGAAGGCCGATAAGATTTAACTTTCACCTGTGCTTTACTTTTCCTCGCGCCGTTCGGAAATTCTTCAACTATACTGTACAGAGGGAAATTATTTCTAAGTCAACTTTCATAATTGAGTGCCGATGTCGCGAAGAAAAATGTACGAGTTTGAATTTACTTTTTTAGAACTTTGCCGCGGTATAAACCATCGAGGGTCTCCAATATCCATTACCGTCACCTTTCCATTTTCTTCTAACATTGTTCCACGCCCATTATGGGCATAGCGTACTTCGATCAACAAGTTTCCATCGAGATGTTGTCTGTCTTTCGGTTGGCATCCTGTTTTTCTGCGTGTGCAGGTGAACAGGATACCTGATGCTAAGTGCCACGTGGGCAATCGAAAGATTTACGACGCGTTTCCGGGAGATAAGATAAGTTTTCGCAAAAATCCTTCTCCCTTAGCATCACGCAACATTGACGTTCACGAAATATACGTATACAGCGAGAGGTCTAAGCTGTCTGATTTTTGCACCTTCGGTGATTGCAAGTTATATCTGAAATCTAGCAAAATGGATTCGACAGATTAGCGCAATCGGATTATACAGAAATCGGAGGCTGGTTGAGAGTGCGATCCGTAAATGATTTTGGGAGATTGTAATAATAAATAACATGAAGATATTCTTAAAACGAAGTCATTCTAGTTGATCCGAACAAAATTTATATACTCCGACGTACTTGTCAAATAAAAATGAATAATCTCGGCTAGCTACCACGAAAAGTGTGGTCCTTGAGTTTTGAAAATAAACTGGCCGCAATCGGCGCCGCATATTCCTCATAACTGTCACACGTTACTTAACTTCGAAAATTTTGATATTCCCAATCGGTGCCAGATATTTGCAAACGAAGAACACAGAGTTGTTAACGTTTTGCAAACGAATTGCTACGAAACGTTTAAGTCGAGCGATTATTAAGCAGGACATTTCACAACCCATCGTTCTTATACGAATAATCGATTATCCTTCGATTTATGGGGCTCCGTGCGCGAATTTCGACGGGATAACTCCTACGTTTCAATTTATCCGCCAAGGTGGAGGCAAGCAATAAGCGGAAGATGAAAAAGAGGGAAAATAAAAAAAGGAAAAACCAGAGAAGGTCGTCGCGACGGATCCAATATCCAATTAATGAGATGAAAAAGGGTGTTTCGTGTCGCGTGACACGCACGACGCACGCTGGGCCTTTTTTCGGCGGCGTCCGATGGCGTCGTGGGCCCAGCAGATTTCTTCGACTAACGATGAAATATCGATCGCGACGGCGACGATCGTATCCAAGGCGAACGATCGGAAGCGAAACGATTCGAACAGGATATCGCGTGCGTGCGTAATATTCATTAAAATGTGCAGCCTCTCGCCAGGAAGCTGATGAACCGGCTACCACGAACGACCAGCAGAAACGAGAAGACCGGTCCTTTTCCACCGTGAAACGGTAGATCTAAAGATGGAGAATGATCGTCGGTTGGTGGTCTGGTGCTTGAGGAAACCAGAGACGATTAACGAGAAAATCGATGGAAGTTTTATCGATCGAAATTGGCCACGCGTAGAGCTTAGAGAAAGATAAGAGTTTTTTCCAATCTCAATTGAATTCGATACGTTTTGGTAAAGTATAATAGTATTTGCTTTGGAAGTCTTTAATCAGTTTCTTCTTCTCCATTGTCCAATTAACGTATGCATTAATTTAATTGCCAGATGCATTAATTGTATATCTAGCGAGATTTTTTCATCGAGAAATAGATTCAGGTTCGCAGTTGACACGCGAAGATACCAATTTGCCAATATCACAAACACAAATGTAAGATAATCGAATGAGAGTAGTCTCTCTATCTCGATTAGGTATTACATTGATTTTGTAGGCGAGGTCGCCTACGTCACCATGGCCCTTTTTAACCATTTTAGGGTGCGCTCCAAACGAACGCTACATACGTTAGACAAAGCTCAGCTAAATGCACATGGCCCGCCTCGGCCGTTCCTGTACTTCGAATATTCCACTTTGCGATTTAGGCTATTTTGCCTAAGTCCGTGTTAAAATTGAATCCTCAGTTCTGGTCCATGTACTTTTCCTTTAGAAAAATATCTAAAAGTCAGTAATAGCAACGTGCCTCTCACCTCTCTACTATCTTTACCATCCCCTACCGCGTAAAACCATCTCTTTACCTACGATAATCGCACCTTCCTAAACTAGAAAAGTTCACCTGCTCGACCATAACGTACTCTCGAAGCATTCCCCGCGTCGGGTCGGGGGAAAGAAACCGCGCCAGCATTCTCGCGATACCCGGAGGATCGTAAACAAGCGCAATTGATTACGCGTATAAAACAATAATAATCGCCAGTGGGTCGTGCGTTCCCCTTGCAACGCTTTTAATTACCGCTCGTAATATCCCGGCAGGCCTCGCGTCCGTGCGTTCACCGCTTAAAAACGGCTGCGTGTGTTGATCGCGACTCCCCCACACACGTACACGCACCCACACGACACGACACCATACATTCCGGCTGAGAAAAAAGAAAGCACGGGGGTATACAAGACGATTGCATAACGTCTATTCGTATTTCTCATGAATATAAGCCATAAGTCGCGCTAGCATTCGGTTTGCCTGTGCTTTCGCCGGGTTCCACACTCCCGGACACGCGGAGAGCTCTCTCGTGGTGCCGTTCCAACGGGTTACACATATGCGAGAGATCTCCACACGTCGGCCGTGCCACACCCAGGTCACAACACCGTCTCCGCGGCGTTTTTCACCGTCGCCGGCTGCTGATACGCTATCTCTTCTGGCTGCGAGCGGCGGCCATCTCGTCGGCCCCGAGGAACTTTGCTTCCCTCGACTGTGCTGGCTTCCTGGTCGTTTCGATTCAGAATTCTATACTAAATCAGTCCTTCCTTTTTTTTACGTTTGCTGTGACCTTTTTGTGTGGTTAACGTAATTGTACCGGCTGATTCTTTCATTTCATCTTTGAATTCTTCTATCGCCGAGGATCCCGCCCGTTATGATTTTCGATAAACGACTGTGAATTGTAACGAAGAATAGAGTTCTTTTTATTGCCCACCGTCTCCGGCTAATTCTTTCGCGCAGATGATCGGTTGGAAGCGTTTCGTGATCGATGGTTCGGATCGCTAATAAAAATCTTTCTCGCAAACGGGGGGATAGTCTCGAAACGCTCGTCAAGAACAAACACACTGAAAACGATGATCGATGAACGCGCAGCGGACTGAATGCACGGTTCACTGAAAGGTAATGAAGATACACGTCCACCCACGGAATTAATTTTAGTCGCTGACGCGTGTCGTTTGCAAGGCAGATTTGTTTCTCAATTTTTCCGCTGAAAATACATTCTTATCTCGATTAGCATTTCGATATTCTAGCTCAACGAGTTCTACCAATCAATCCCTGCTTCATCGCCGAACATCAATACGTTCCGCTTACAGTTTTCTACGTCCAGCCTCTTTCTTAGCGCTACCAAACAATTCCCAAACAAAAATGTCTTACAGACCCAAAAAAAACCGAATGCTTTATTAGCTATTTTGTGCTGGCATGATTTTTTTCTCTACTTCTCATCAGCTCTGCCATGGACATTCAATCTTTTGTCGACTGCTTATATAATGGTCGCGAAAGGGTTGATCGCCCTCTTCTTTTCTATTCCTCGTCGCGATACTATTTACTTTGACCAAGGATTAACACCCGCCACCATCCAAAAGCATTCCAAAAGCCCCGGCAATGAACGGAAAATCAGCTATCCCTGGGATAGCGTCCAGGTCTCATAGTCTCGGTTTCTCCGCTGATTTACCGCTTCGACTACCTGGTAATTGTTCGGGGCGTGGCGCACCGTGTGTTACCAGCATCGCGGCGATCTCCCACGCGAGAAACGCCGTCAGCTCATCGATATACATACATATATCTGATGTGGATCCAACGCGGCGCGGCGTCCTCAGAGATTCTGGGCTCAATTTCAACGAAACGACAGTCACGTTCGCGGCCGAGTGAGTCACAGAAGTCGCCGAATGGAAAAGCGACTCGAAATATGTATATCGAGCGGGGACCTGGCGCGAGAAACGCGTGGAGGAAAGTGTGGCAGGCAGTGGGAAAGTTCGAGAGGGGTTTGCGCGAACCGACTCGCGGCCCGCGAGGAATTTCAACGAATTCTGGAACGAATTCGCCGTGGGAGGTTGTGAATGAGCGACCTTTCAGATTGTCGCTGGGCTTGAACGAAGATTTGTGGCCGCCGCGAACGCAACTGAAATCGGAATAAATTTCGCAGAGATTGCAGCATATTTGTGGGATTTGCAGTTTCTGCAGTTGCTCCGAATATAGCCGAGGGGGAAAAATTGTTAAAGGTGCTGGCACCTCGTTAGAAACCGGAGGTTTGTTCGTACAATTTGCAACAGTTTTGCGAAATTATTTGTGGCGGAATTCGGGAAATGTGGAAAGTCGTTGAAAAGCTGTTAAAGTTCAATGCAACGGGGGCAAAGTTCAAGTACGATGCTACAAATTAGAAATGCTAGAAGAGTACAAAGCGTACGTTCCTCGCCATTCACCAGTTTAAACTGCTCTATCTGCGAGCATTGATACAGCACATTATGCAACGATCTAGAAGCATGGGCGTGAGAATGTCAATGAATTTTTCCAACACTGCCTGAATTTTGAACGCGGTCTAACAATAATCACAGGTAATCACGCCTCATTAAAAATCGCGTACTTCGTTGAATCACGTGTCCCCACCTTTCCGCAAACATTTTTCAAATGAACGATCAGCCATTCAATGGACAGAAATCAACTCCCTATCTGTGGAACTAATTTTTTCATCCAGCTCTCGAAATTCGATAAGTCACCCTGGCAGCCCTGGTTCGTAGTAGAGCAGGGCGAGGGAAGTTGCGAAAAATTCTGAAAACGCAGAATTCTCACCGCTATGTTATCACAATCTCCAAGCTCTCCAGATACGAATCTCGTTCGACATTATCTATTTCGCTCGCATCGCGCCGGCACTTTCTCGCGGATCGTCGATCGTAAATATGTAGTTCTTTTGCAAGTTACCCACGAAGGATAAACTTTACCACGGCTCTAGCGTTTCGTCGTACACATTTCACACATCGAGCAGAAGAAGGAAACGCGATTGCGTGTTTCGTCTCCGATCCATATTCGTTCCAGAGCCTGCGGTGCGATCTCGTAGAAACGAAACGGCTTCGAAGTGTTCGCAAGCAAGCGTTAATACAGCGTGGCGGTGTTGAAGCTGGAAAGGAGGAGGGATTTTGCTGGATCAACGTTATCTCTAGCTAGGATACTCCTTATCCTCTCATAATGAAGAAGGATGGGCGTGCTTTTCTCACCAGGATTTATAGTGGCGCGCGTGCGTTGCGAAATTTATACGTCCTCGTCCTTTAGTTTGTTTCGCGATTTATCGTTCGCGAGTCGAAGGTGGTAAGCCGTCTAACGGTGATTCTCTTCGAAACGAATCCGTTTTTATTTCAGCCTTTTATCATATTAGATTCTGCCTCTGGATCGGTTACTCGCGGTTAATTATTGCTGGATATATCAAATATTCGATTGCAATTAATACCCTTTGACTCGTCGGGATTTTCGTTACAGTCGGAGCTGAGGTCTTTTTTGTCATACGTTATTTCCACTTATCTGCAGTAGATGCAACGTCTATCAATCAACACTCCAAGTGGTCGATTGCACATTTCAGCAGGCATAGGAAAAAGTAATTCAACGTAAAACCTGCGCAAACGCCTCGTGCTCCGGTCGAAAAGCGTTGCACGAAAATAAAATTTCAATAAAGTGCGCGTTTCTCGATGGAATTTGATCAGGCCAGGAGGGAAGAGCAGAATAAATGCTAACGTTCAACGTTATTACTTTATGAATCGTTCGAAAGGAATTTTCTAATATCTTCGTCTAATTTTTCAACGACTTCCAGCTTGATGGTATCTTTTACGGTGGTCGATAGATTATCGGAGACGTTCATTTTTCGTGCGGCTCAAGGGAAAGCCGATAATTTTCAATGGAAGTTATAATATCTGGCTCGTTTACGATCAATATCCGGCTAGTGGATGCAGGCCAGAATTGCACGGTATCCGCGAACGAAGAAAGTAATGAGTTCCCGGCCTTACATTAAGCGTTCCCCGACGTCGGGCCGGGGCGAAAAGTGTTTTCTACGCCGGACTACGTTTTGCAAACTCTACTCATATTACGACGATGCTGTTGCGGACATTTGCTCCCATGGACGAAACGTTTACGACGATTAGAGGTGGCTGTTTGCGCGAAACAACAATTGTTCGAGGCAAAGTCAAAGTTGCTTCTACTATTTACAATCTGGTTGACTAACAATATGTTTCGACATACGTTTAATGGCAATGGAATAAACGACGGGGCAACAATTAAAGTGGCAGAGTAACGTACACGGTGTACGGCTACTATGCACGCGAACATCGCGGCTCGCAAATGGGAAGAAGCTAAACTTGGAACCCGTTCCATATCGATGCAGTCCCATTCCTATCCTCACGATTCTGTCCTCCTATTCGCGAACCACTCTCTATGCAACGCTCTCTTCACTTTCACGCAATTCGCCTTTGCAACCTTGCCCTATCTGGGTAGAACAAAGAACGCTTGCTTCCCATTTACATTTTCCCCAATGAAAACCTCGTCGACGGACAGCTCGTGAAATTTCTAAAAGCAACCTCGGTCGATTCGTCGAGCCCGGCTGGAATAGAATCGGAATTCCAGTCAGCCGTACAAAAGAAGCAAACAATTCTATCGTACCGGAAACGTAATGTGGAGTAAAAGGAGCGCAATTATCCCAGGAACGAGTAAGTTTAATCAACTTCGCCGATTCCTCAACGTTAGCCCAGGCAGAGTTGCACCCCGGAAATGACGAACCAACAGGCAACTAACCAACCAACTAACAATCTATCTATTATTTTCTTGAGATCCATTAGAGCCGAGCACCACCCATATCACAGGAGCGCCCACAAACTCCTAAGGGTAACCCAGCTCGTACCAGAATCCCAGAATCGAAGCGTTTTCGCGTATAGACTATCTCTAGCCAGATTTTTCTTCGCCGCGGCGGCAGCTGTTTCGCGAGCAAGTGGAGCAAGCGTGGATGCAAATCCATCGGTACCACGATACCTGAGAACCCGAGCCGTTTCTCTCCTCTCTCCGTTCTGGAACGGAGAACGAGAGAAGGTGGGTGTGGTCGAAGATATCGCGCGCACGGATGCAAGAGTGCATTGCGCGCGCGCTTCGTAACCTCTATACGAGGCTCGAGGCGTGCTGCGCCACACTTAGAGACCAAGAGGTCTTCTTCTTCTTCTTCTTCTTCTTCTTCTTGCTCCTTCTTCTTCTAGGCTAACGGTTCGCCCGTACATCTTTTCACCGTGCAACCACCGACAGACAGGCCACCTCGGTCATCTGGAATCTCGATTGACCGCGTGTGGCCGTCGCTGTCCCCGAGCGGATTCAACGCTGATGCGTCGCTGATTGTTCCGGCTTAATGACATCGACGGGAGCGTTGACTTTCGTTGCTTGCCAGACGGAGAGCAACTTGGAAGAAATCGGCAGGTTTTCGAAGGATCGCGCGATTTCCTGATCCCGTTATTCTGGATAAATATTTAATAGTCACTTTGGGGCGGTCTTCTCTGCGATACACGGTTGAGAATTAAAATTGATTTTCTTCAGCAGTTGTCGCAAAGTGTCTTTTCAATGAATTCAGCTTCACAATTATTCCTTTCATCGTTTGCACAAAAGTAGCAACGAGAACTTTGGTAAACCGCCTTTTTCAATTACGTTCCCTAATTTTGTCTACTTCTGAAAACGCACCTTGCTGCCCACTGCAGCAGGCAGAATTAATCAGTCTACACCGCGGCTATTAATTTATAGCACGCTTTCCAAAGCGGGCCACAGTCCCCTCGTAATTGCATCGCCACGAGTACCGAGATAATGCCAGCCACGGTTTTATAAATGGCGGGGGATATTATTTTAAGTCGTTCACGGGAGACCACGCGAGCCACGTGCAACACACAACGACCACGTTACAAAATAGTAGCAATTACGCCGTACATGGCGCGATCGTATTTTCTCTCGTAAATCCTGGTCCCCTGGTACCATCTAATGACACGGCTCACCTACCACGCAGAAGAGCTGCGAGGTGATATCGATTTTAAATGTTGCCCGCGAACAAAATCTGCCCTCGCAAACTTACAGCAACTGCAAAAAGAAAAGGGTACTCGCCAAGAAGGCGCACACTGTCGCGTCGTGAGATTTAAAACGCTAGACGCGAGCATCGGATAGAAGCACGCTTGCGAGATAAACCACTGCAGTACTAGCGGCTCGAGTAATTAGTAAAACGTTCGCAGGGCCCTGCCATATCCTGAATTCAATTATCCTCTCCGGGAGACGCAACAGTATCAGCTGCAGAGAAGCTAAAATATTTTCTCAGCGAGCAAGCACGATCATTCGAGGACGCCTGGAAAACCATCACGCAAGGTTCTCATTAACCAAAGGACAATCGCCCAGTGTGGCTATTGAGAAACGCTGGAATCTATGGCAGCCTGGAACGCACGAGAAGCGGCGTGAATCGGCAAACGGGTTCGAAGCGCAG
The DNA here is from genome assembly GCA_907165295.1 of Nomada fabriciana. Lineage (NCBI taxonomy): Eukaryota > Metazoa > Arthropoda > Insecta > Hymenoptera > Apidae > Nomada > Nomada fabriciana. The sequence continues at coordinate 9,137,580 of OU015690.1, read as the reverse complement.
GCAGAAAGCGTCGCGGGGGAAGAAAGGCAGACTAAGCGAACGAAAAGAAAGCTGATTTGGTGAAAGAAAGCAAAGATAGAGAGTCAGGAACGATGACGAATGGAAAATAGAGAAGCAGGACGCAGTCTAGTCCAATTAGACCGGAATCCCTAGTTTAATCAACACAGCACGCCACACTGACACGGGGCTGTTCGGGACGTTCTTGAACTGGGTTCGGTCGAACCATAATTGGCTGCCCCTGCGCGGCCTTATCGACAAATCAAACACGAATCATCCTTTTCACGATGACGCCGCGCCGCTGCGACCTGTACCGTTAGCCAGCTTCGTTTCTCGATCACTGAACGAATCGTGGATTGGACTCGATCTCCTTCGAGATTGTGGGTTCCAAGTCCTTCCAAACTGCTGTTGTACCTCGGTGGTTCGCGTAACGCGGGTATCGGGCATTGGATTTGACCTCACCTTTCAGGTGGCTGTCGGGTGAACTCATCGGCCGTATCAGTCGATGACACTTTAACGTTCCGAGATTAACTCTCCTTTTGGGTGAGAGTTTGATTGGACTGCAGGCAGATAGAAGGGGAAATGACTCTAATGGTTTCTTGAATTAGGCAAACTAATACTATTAACGTTTACCCTTGACGGAGCATGGAGATCAGGCTTCTAGTAATTCAGCTTCGTCGTCGGCAAATTGAACCAGCCAAATTTATAATAAGAAATGTATACATCCGTTTTCACCTGCGAATTTTGGTGGCACTGCAAACCGGTATCGACAGAATTCCTCCTGCTTTGTGGATAAAAGTTTGCAGCCGATGCCACGTTGAATCAACTAATCGACGAATAACATAGGCATATAGATAAGGAATAAACTACAGCGACGTCCCAATTATCCACTCGACAAACATTCACGACGGAGTTATTACTCGGGGCTTCCGTAACGTTTAATTTATTCTCAATTTCCAGGAAGCGGTAATTGCTAATTTTCTCCAATCGGTCCGCTGTTAAATATTCAATGCCGCGATATCGTCGCACGAGAAATACCTGAATTAACCCCGCTCCTAATGCTCCGCGATGTAAGGTTCTGCCGCAGTAATTCAATTAGACGTATTCATCAAAGGAATAGCCGCGCGAGTTATTGCCTCTTAATTCAACGAAAAAGTCCGCGAAACAGCGGTTATCAAGCGACAACTGAACTACATATCTCGTTAATGTCCGATACAAAGTTTGCTCAATTACATCGCGCATACCACTACCAGCTTCATTTAATTAGCCGCGGGGAAACACTGCGCACCGTGTACGGAATATGAGTCGATATAATAGGTGTTTGCAATTCAAAGTAGCCACGGGTTGTCCGTGAATGCACAGGAGGCTAGAGGTTCGGTCGTGTATAATTGGCCGAGGCGTTGACTCGGTTCAGCTCTCGGTTATGAAGTCAGATCGGGGGCAAAAGGTGGTTAAAGTTGATTCACTCGCTCCCGGGCTGCCTTCTGACACGCTCCTTTGCATCATAATCAAGCCGACGAAACGAGGACGACGCAACGCGTAACGTTGTTTCACCAACGAGCTTTAAACCGCCGGCCGGTTAAATTGAAACGCAGCTACTTCGATTCGAATGAAATGTTGATTTTTTACGAAGTGAAGTAAATAGTACACGAAATTAAATAAATATCGCCTTAACTTGGGATAGAGGTGCGTGGCAAAGCCGCCGCCCTTTTGACAAAGTACGATTTTATTATCGTCGTTCGCAGGTAAGGCGCGGGATAGCAATTGTTGCTCGTTTTCGCAACGCAACACCCGGACACCTATTTAGAACTGTGTGCATACAGCACAGAATCAAGAAATCAATTGCCAAAACCTTTTCGGTCATTACAAGCGAATTCCTTCTCTCAAAGACAGCATACCTCGTCATTGGTCGTCTCGAATGGAGTTCCCAATGCAAGCAACAAATTGCTCGAGCGGAAGTCTCGCAGCCAGGATCGTTTTTCAAAGGAATTTAGCAATATATCTCGCCCTAAGTGCGTCGCGGACGGCCGGAGAAATTAGCAGTGCGATAGAAAGGCGTGATTAAAGGTAAAGCTAAAACTTTCGCGGATATAATTCGACCCGTGTCAAGTGGCTTACATTTATCTACGTTCAATTAACCGTTTGCACAGTTCGCCTCGCAACTCAAGGTATTTGAAAAATACCATTCTCTGCAAAGAACAACCGTGGCTCACGCTATGCCTTAACTGTAGCTGCAGATACTGGGCTTAGGAATTGCTATTCCATTATTGATTTATTCATTTTGTTGTTGCCTATCGACGACCTATATGGGACGAATTAATTAATTCAAATTTCGTAAATTCTTTTACACTTCCTTGGCGCGACTCGAGGTTTAGCTTGGTAAATATGATGGAATCAAAGCGAACGAAGGAATAGCTCATCACTACTTATTTATAAAGGAACCTGTTAGGCGTCCCTCAAAGACACGAAGTAGCGGAGACCGGGGCTGGTTGTCGCAAACATTGAACTCTTTAAATTTCAAAAAACACAGTAGCCTCTTATGAAATATCGATTACACCATTCGAAACCCTTGTATTTGATGCGTGTTGTAAACTTTGTAGATTGCCAAATTTGTTGAAAAAAAGACTTTTTACCGTTTTCAATGATTTAGAAATATTGTGACAACTAACCCCAGTCATGGGTTGGTTGTCGCAAAGTGTTGAGCTGGTTATTTGCACGGAATAGCTATGAAAGATATAAATACATTTACTGAACAAACATTACTCGTCATCAGAATTCGATACTGCTGAAAAAATGAGATTGGCAGTTTGCAACAACCTTCCCGCTCGACCGTGTGTCGATTATGAGAGCATTTATTTCACTATTCCAATAGCGTTTGCCAATCGAATTACCGCGGTGGAAGATTAAAAAAGAAGCGTACGAAAGAAGAGAAATGCCTTTTACGCGTCGAACGGGTCAATCCTGCCGCCTGGCGATTTCAACGCCCGCATGGAACCGATTTTTGTCACCGCAGAATTGTGCAAGAAAATGGAGAGGCTAGTGGAGCCTTCGTGCACGATTTTTGCATTAAAGTGATCGGACGTGCTCCCCTTCGATTTACTGTTTCACGATCGCTATGTTTTGTTCCATGGTCACGTTTGCCAACCGTTTCTAATGTGCTCGCGATACAGTGTACGTATATAGTTTCAGGAATTCTATGCTTGGTCATGTAAAAAAAAAGTTGGAGCGTGCAAATTTGAAACGACTGTATTAACTTGACGTCTATATCGAATGCGACGAGTGCTGGATTGGGTGTAATAGATGGAACGTACTATTAATTAACTCGGAAGATGATGCATGGATATTTGTAATAATTAATATGCGTGAGCAAAGTCTCGCTACCTGCCAATTTCTAAAGATTTACGGATAACCTGACCTTCGTGTACAGTCCTTTCGTCCAGCGTAAAGAGCAGTCCAGTATTGAAAATGAGACTTACCTGTAACAAAAGAAAAACGATATTATTACAAAAAATCGAGCAGATCGAACGATAAGTTTTTTGTTGCGGACAAGTTTAGTCTGCGATCGTGGCGTTCTATTGCGCGTAGGAAGCTGCGCGAAACGATGGGGAAACTTTGGCTTGTTTTTCGCACGTGTATGCATTATACAATTTGTTTTGTCAGCTTTGCACGCGAAGGCAATTGTTAAGCATCAATTGTTGTGGGAATTGAACTCCTACGAAGGGAAACATCGATCGTTTCCCACTTGCAGAATAATAATAACTTCGCTGGCCCCCTTCCCCCCTCCCGTATCTACAAAATGCTGTTTCTTTGAAGCTCGTTCAAGCAGCAACCTTGTTCTCCAAATCTCGAGCCTCAATCTGGAACTTCGCGGAGCACTAAACCCGTCTCTAGGGGCTGTCTATCGAAAAGACCGTCTTCTGCCACGAGTTTGAACGAAACAGTGAAGGATCGGTAAAGAGCGCACAGCTAATCGTCGATTAGAATCGTCGACCGTCCAGCGACGGAAAGAATGTCGTTTTCAACGGGAGGCAAGCCAGATGGACGGGCCGATAGAGATGTTTATTGGCGTGGCTGTTCGCGACGAATCGATGCAACACGCGTACCACATAAATTCGTGTGGCTCGCCGCGCAGCAAATGAGCGGAATCCGCTCGTTCCGCTCGATACGAGGCCTCGTGTTTTAACTCGGCCGCATCCTAACAGGCCGCTCGAAACGGGAGCTCGAAAGCTGATTCAGCGTGGTATATGTGGCGAGTGGTTGAGTGACTTAAAAGGGCGGCGTTAGTGAAACGAGAATGCGATTGGTTGGGATGTTTTTGAAAAAGGGTTGGATAAAATTGTTGGTCGAGTACTTGAAACTGTATAGTCATTTTGGAATCATCTTGCAAAGGGGATGGAAGGAAACATGTACATTGGACATAGGTGACCGATGCGAACGATTGAATTGTGATACGCGATATCTTATAGTTTCTGCCGATACTTGTTTCTCATATGGAACTTCGAGCAGCGTTGAACTTGGAAAGGCATTATTAAATGTGTATCAACGGAGAACGCAGGCCGTGTACATATCTTTGGAGAAACTATCCCGCAAGCCGGTTCTCCAATGTACAAAGGAGAAACGCCTTTGGTGACAGGGTATACTTTATTGCGCGTGATTCGTGCTCAGTGGAAGTGCAGCTAACTTTCTGTTTTATTTTGGAAAATCCCTGGAGAACGTTCGACAGCTTTCTATTTTAAGGAGGCAATATTATCTATATTAAGGAGGCTACATACGCTGCTCGGAATATTATTTCCAATGCTGCAATAGCAGTCAATTCTAAAACACTGTATCAACAGTACATAATAACGTACACCCTATGTAAGAAACAGAGATTTCTCCGCTTGAAAATGAAACACGAGCGGATCCCAAAAGCAGGTGGAAACAGAGGCAGAAAAGTAGAAGAGGTCCGGTTCGTTCACGGTCCGGCATTGTAATTTGTACCTCGTTGTGTCGGCAGAACGATAATTACCATTCAAAACCCGCCTTTCTGTTTCCCTGCGTGGAACACTTGATCATGCCTGTTCTTCTGTTAGGTTCAAGGTTCGAATCGTGGAAATAGATCCGTGCAAGCTATTAATTATCGCTGTTCAGTGGGAACGAAAATAAATCTATTAGAACGAATGCTGTCCGTATATATAGGTACAACATAGATTAAATTTTTCAATTAAGCCGTCCACTCTAAAATAATTAAGAATGAAATAATCGGTAACAACAACCGAGCCGAACGTGTATGCTTAAATCTATCTACCGTCCTCCGAAATGCTAATCTCGCAAGAATCTTACTTTCCCAAGCACCGATTCAATGGCTTTCTCACGCGGGTCTTCTGAAAATCCGTGCAAGAAAGGAATTACCCAGGCGACAAAGAAAGCAACTCGAAATTGCCTTCAGAAGCAGAGGATCTTTTTGCGTAATACAGCTCGTTAGGAGGACCGGTGAACTGATTGAGCGCGCCAGCTCCTCCCGCCCGATGAGAGCGCGATTCAAAACAGAGCCCAGGATGATCCACCGGGTCTAATGAGGCTCGGTTCCGCGATCCTGGTCAACGAGATCATCGTTTGATTTCACCAGCGTGCTCGAACCGCACGATCCCGTTTATTCCACCGATCTACCTAACCTATTCGCCATAGAAACACAGCTTAACGCTTCATTATGCGCAGCATCGCTGCGGGGTCAAGGAAATTACGCGCGCAGCCTTATCTCGTCTACTTATCGTCCCCTATCGCTATTCTATTCGGTACAAATTAAATTTACCCGCGATTCCGCAACCGACGATACGTAATTCTGTTGCGAGTCCCATGCTTTCGATGTTTCGATAAGTTAGAGGAAGGTTCGAGGAAACTGGAGGACAGTGTCCTTTTTCGATCGGTTCATATCTTGTGGACCAAACGACAATTGGCCCAGGATTGAAAAACTCGGGAATCGACGGAACGCGATGGTGGAAAGGATGCTGCTGGACCGAAATGGCGGTTTAACGTTCACCGAGATAGACTCGTCGGTGGAACCGATCGATTCGTTGCGAACAACTTGGGCCTGCTTCGCAGCAAATTGAGACATCGCTGAGAGACAAACGGGTTTCAGACACGTGGAACATTGCTTTCAAACGCTGTGACTTTTGTAGAAATTCCTGAGAACGCGTGGACCCGCTTCGAACCCGTCGTGTTCCCGATTAGATTAGCTTCAATTCCCGTCTAGAATTCCTCGCTTATACGCCATTGAACGTTCAGTCAATTTATTCCATTTGGGTTACACCTGAGGTCCCTGATTATGTGAAAACAAATCTGCCGTATCGAAAAAATGTTCGCTTCTTTATACGCGACCGATCGAAAGTTCGACACCACCAGGCATTTCGAGCTGCGCAGAAATTTTACTTACAGATTACCAATTTCAAGTTGAAAAGTTAACGTTGCGCCTAAGTGAATCGGTCCGAATTCTAATCGAAGTTCCCTTCTGGCCCTGCAATTAACCGAGACCTCAGTGCACGAGTAAACAAAAAGGCAGAGGACAGTTCCTTCCATCCTGAGAGGTGAACGGCGGTCCTCCGGCGGTATGTAGGGTAGCAATGCCATTTTATCGGAGTGCAGCGTGTAGCAGAGGGAGGTATGGATAGCGGTACCAGCGATCCAGTCCAGCCAGCAACAGCACCGGTCTCGTAAGAGAGGCCGAAGGTCGCATCGGACATGAACACGCCCGAGTACGACCTACCTCGGTCGATTCCTCTCCCGTGCACCACGTACACCTCTTTTATCCTTCCCCATCTCGTTCGGCCCAACGACGGCTCTGTCCTTCTAATCCTGCCTCCTTCTGGCCGATACTTGCCTTCGTTTCTTTCTGCATCGTCGTCCAACACAGCCGAGCAGAGTCTCGATTACTAGATTCCATCGTTTCTCCCCCGTGTCGTTCGTACATACACGTATATACGTAACAGTGACTGGTAATTAAGTTAACTGTCTAACTCTGAAATCGGACTCGAGACTCGAGTCTCGAGATGGTTCCGTTGGCGGACACGTGAGCCGTATTGGACACGGATATACCGCAACGCTCGGGATCGTGAACAGGGTGTGTACTACGTGGCTGATTGCACCGTCCACGGTAATTAGGTAGCGGACCGTGAAAACAGCCAACACGCGGATCATCGTATCGATCGGATCGTGCGGCCACAGAGAAACGCGAGGAACACGGGACAGCTCGCGTGTTCGGCCGACTTAGCGGACGGAGTTTGATGCCCCTTGATTGCTCCGCCGATTTTTCGTTCAGACCTGGCTGGGGACTATTCGGTGAATGGGAAGTGGTGTACAGATATTCGCTTTTCGTCCAGGTACTTTTTTCTACGATTCCACGCGAACGTTCGTCGAACCAGGAGATTCGATATTCATTCATTTTTCTATAGCTTTTACATGCACAGTAATGTTTCTATGAAGAGACGCTAGTTTGTGTCTGCGGATGGATCCTTTTCCAATGGCGGAATGGCCAATTAACAATCAGATATAACTGTTAATGAACATTCAACAAATGTCTATAAAGGCTCTACCATTAACCTCGTGTTACGTTATCGTTTCATTGGGTAATCTTTAATTTATACCTGACACGAACGAGCAACGGGACTTACACGAAGGCAGATATCTTTAAAACGGAGATTCCTTTTAACGTCAAATATCGATTACCTTTGCACGATTCTCAAATGTCCACAGGGTATTGCTCAAAGCATTGAGAACGCTACTTGCTGCTACTAACGCAGAAAATGAATGCTGCTGTAAACGTTACGTGCCTTTCCTCGCAACTCATTTTCTTTTCATTCTCTTAGACAAAAATTCCTCCTCGACATAGATCGCGTACTAAAATCTGTTGAATATTCCTTCTGGCGGTGAGAAGAAGGTTAATCGGGAGCAGAATCTTCAGCGTTTCAAATCGGGCACCCACGCAGTTTCGGGGAAGAACGTGTCTACGAAAACGCTTTGATCAAACATAAATTAGGGGTAACGAGCCACCTCGAAGGACCCATATCCAGCCATTAAGACCGCTCACTGACACCGAGTATAATAGCGTTCCGTTTCAATGGCGGATAATTACAGACGCGGGAGGACCACCTCCGCCCATTTCTCTAACTCGCTTTCATGCGGCGAACTATCCTCGTGAATGATGGTTCGCTTAACATAATTGCGACCTTCCACGCATAGTGCAGGTGTCATTTACGATCACCGCCGACCGCTCGCCGCTGGGATATCGCGCTGCTTTCGAATTCAATTGATTAATTGGCTATGATAATTAAGGGCCCGCCGCGGCCACGACAATTAACGCTGGCGCTTTCAGCGCACTTTCAATCGGACATGCGCCGAACGCTTTTGCGCGAGGGAGTGATCCGAGGTTTGAATCACCTTTTCATTGGAAGTGGCGGCGAAATCCGAGTGAAATTGAGGAGCTTGGGAAGTAACTTTGCCGCATTCTCGGTAAGCAATAGGAACACGTTAGATTCCGATCAATTACGCCCTGTTGTGAGTTACCATTCCCCCTTTTCTGTATATAAAAAGAAGCTTACGTTGCTTGAGTCGCCAAATATTTCGCCAGACAAATATTAAATACTCTGTTATATTTCTTATTTCGAAGATTATAATTCAGATTGCTTCCAGCAGAGTAAGGTTAAAAGAATATTCTTCGAGCACCACCCACGCGACGCGAACAAAAGGCGGCAATATTTTTCAGCGGCACCTGGAACACCCTCCGGCAAACGTGCAAAGTGAATGAGAACTTTTATTCCGTTTATATCGGAAGCAGAGAAGAACGAGCAAAGGGAGGCGTGAAAGTTGTCCGATTGTTTCGCCTGTGGCAAAAGATCCCGTTAAGTCCTTTTGCCGGATTATACGTCGATAAAAGGAATACAGGTGACCTATCGAACGAGGTGGACCTCGAGGAGATAAAGGAGCGCGCACAGGAAGATGAAATGTATTTTTTTTCGGTTTAACGGTGCTCGGGTGGACGTATCGCTTTCCATTACAGTTATCGAAGCGTTTTACTGCCGTGGTATGCACCACGGTTCGGCGTTAGGTATAGAGCATAGGTGTTTGGAAATCGTGGCGTTTCTCTGAGTCGCTTTTTACGAGCCTGGTCCACCCACGTGGGGATTTGTCCGTCGACAATGGTTCCCGAGAGGGCGATTCAGAAAATTGTTCCCCTTTGAATTACTTTTCACGGAACAACGGTAACGGTGAAGCATCGTAGATTTATGGTCTTCCTTTTTTGCTGGCTGCAGCGAATTATGTAGGGATTATCCTTGACGACGTGGATTTCGATTACGCAATCGTGGAATTTGGTTTCCAACGCCCTCCGCGTGACCGAATCGTGTTTGGTCGTTAACTGAAGTTAATTTAAATATTTGTATTATATCTCAGATGCTATCCCGTTTATGAAATGTACTCGAACGTTAGACACTTTGCATTGCATTGCAAGGGGAGATCGATTGATTTGATAGATCGAGACGATATATTTGTTAGACGTTGTTCGTTAGAAAGGGCAAAGGTTGAACGACGAAGATCTCTGATCAGAGATCGCTTAAGAAGAAAGCTATCATCAATGCTTGAACAAGGAAATGCAATATCTAATACGCCTCAAATCCCTGAAGTTCAAAGCGCTTATAATCCTGCAACACTGTTAAGGTAATAGTCCTGTTCCATAGCAAAGCATGCTCTGCTGGACTGCTCTTCCTAGCATTCCTTTCAAGGGGTCTTTCACCGCAATATCTGTACCAAGAACAATCCGTTCAACCACTGGCGATAACCGTATCGATGCACGCGTGCACCGTTCGCTCCAAACGCAAAGGCCGAACGAAAAAGTTACCAAAACTGCTAGAAAAAGATTGCGTCCCTTGCGTTGGGCAGCGACGGAAAATTATTTTCAGGTGAAAGAAATGGTTAAAATGTTCCGCGGTGCGCGAACGATTTTAGTCCAGATCCGGAGGTTCGACGAGTTCGAGCGAAGGAAGAGTCACGTAAAAAGGAGAAGTGACCTGACCCGACCCGCAGAAAGGCGGTACACCTTCGCCAAAACCAATCAAGCACGGTTTGGAATGCCGTTTTACTCACCGGGGTCTTCGACTTCCATTTGCTGGATGAACCCCAGAAGAACCGTCTTCCACTTTTCTCTTCCTTCATGCTTCGCTGTGCAACGCTCGCTGTTCGCAAGCTTGATATTTCTCGACCCTGGCATGCAGCATGCCTGTTCACACTCTATTTTCTGCTCGCGTGGGGGCAATTTAGCCTTAATTGAGATTCTACCGAACCGCGTCCTTGATGAGTTCATCTAGATCCCCTAGCGTATCATCGTGCCGCTTCTACAACTCGGGCGAATAATGTTTTCTATTTTGGATCACGTGTGATCCGCGATGATTGAAGCAACTCGGCGAGTGGTATATTTGCGAATATATTCAGTTGCGCAGATAAGGCTTTTTGGTTGGAAAGGAAGCTTATTTCTCATTTCACGTATATGTATTAGGTTGGAGTTTATGCGACGTTACTTGTTTTGAAATTATTGCCAGCAAATTGCTTAGAAAAGATTTGAAAATGTAATTGTCACCGTTTGGCAGTAATTGAATGACAGATAGCAAGCACGAAGCTATATTGCCTTGGTTAAAATACGGGTTAGGTATTTCCTATTAACTGTTTAAATCAAAGCGTTGAAGTGGTCGGGCTTATGAAATTATGAAATTTTAACCACTGAGGAGAATTCAATAGTCCTTGAATAACAAGGAGTGTAGCGTGACGGGTGCTCGGGGCTCGATTATGCAAAGCGAGAAACATGAGGTAATCAAATTTTTTGGAAGACATCGTTCGCACAGTGGGAGGTCCTGGCAAGTATTCTCAGAATTTGCATTTTCTTTAACAACGATATCTATATTCCATTCTGCGTGCCGAAATAAATCGTTCGATAAATTCATCGAATTATACTTTCATATTTTGCACACCGATTTGAATTGACTAGTTCCATCGGTAAAATATTTGTGGGACAAATAACTAAATCAAAAATCCTAAGAAAGAAGCTATTCCGATTTGAAGTCCACAAAACGAAAAGTAATGAATTACTTGACTGAAAAAAAAGAAACTGAAGCCCAACGCGCATATTGATTTCTAAACCAAGACGTAACTCACTTCCATATTTATTTGCGCCCTCATAGAATTAAGAATCGAAGACAACACAACTTGTATCGTGCACAGGAGGAGTTCGAGAAGAATTTCGATGGAGATACAACAGTGGGGCAAAAACGAAGAAAGACGAGACGAAGGGAAACAATTTCACAAGGACATGTTCTGGCTGGTTCACTCGCTTTTTCGAGAAACTGGCGGCTCGAGGGGGGCAGCGCGAACGATCGGGGCGAGGGGCAATTAAATAATTGGCTCGTTAAAGAGGCGGCTCGTTTCACGAACGGTCCGATGCGCTTTCGAGAGAAACGTCGTCCCGAAGAAACGATTCCGACGACGAGCAGATAAAGGGAACGCGTACACAACCGTCGAAACCCGTATCTCGCGGAGTCAATTAGTCAGGGAACGATAAATCGATCGGCGTGCTCGATCTGCACGCCGAATTCACGGCTGGTCCTTCGACTAAAAAACCTGCCCAACTGTGACGATGTAATCGACGGTGCTTCTCTACGGATTTCCCTTTAAGGCGAGCTTGCAGAATTGATATCGCGGGAACTTGTTTAACACCCTTTGCGTTAATTCTTATTTTCTTTGCGATTTTATATTTTACACCTTTATGTATCACCGTGATTATTGCACTAAAGTATGGCCCCTTATGGTAAGAATAGGTATGTGTAGAATACCGGTACGTTTAGTGTTAATGGAAAAATGTTAAGTTTTGTGCCACAAATGTCGCATTGCACTTAGAATTCGACTTGATAAATAAATTCGTATAGAGTTCTTGCAGCATTCGGTATTGCTGTGCGCCCACTTATCGTTAGTTTAGCCCATTTTCCAAACGGGTCTCTCAACATTTGAGCAGACTAAAACACACGCGGGAACACGCCAGCAGCGGAGGGTTAATCGCGACGGTCCGAGGGTCAACGCCAATCTCCCGCGATAACAGTCGCATCGATGATCGATCGTTTGCATCTTCGCTCGCTACTGGCCATCCTGTGTGTTTCCAAGAAGCAGCCTGCACGCGATGAACAGTGGTCGGCTACATTATCCATCATTAGTTGGTGACCGTTAATTAATCGATTCCGCGAATAATGGAAGTCGCGATCCGTGGCAGCTGGCAAACGGCCACGCCTCGAAACCGTTGTCTGCGATAAAGGGAGGACAACTCCGGCTCTTTCAGTCATTACGCCGCGAACTCGTGATAATGATCGGTTGATTAAGTCGGCCTGACCCCCACGTTGGCCCGAGACGTCGGCTGAATCGCCATACGTGCTCGATGAAACGGTGAACTCTCCTGGCATTGAGTGGTTTATTATGAATCACGCGGCCCTCTCGACTAACCATACCCGGACCTCGATTATGTAGCGACGCGCTGGAATTGTTTCCAGTCACTTTAAACGACCCGATCACGAGACATTCTTCTGGAACGTATCGGATCGAGAGTTTTCTGGGCCCCCGAGACTATTACAAATATTGCCCGTGCAATGGCAAGTTCGAGAACCGATGGGCGAATTTAGTACGATCTTCGATTCATCTTGACTACCCGGGTTCAGCCCTGGGGTTCGAAGTGGAATTAGTAATCGGGATAAAAGAATGGCGAAGAAGGAAGCCAAGAAATGGATGAAAAACTCTTCTATTCGTCGTTACCAAATAAAGTCAGGCAATAGAAGTGACCAGCTACGTTTTCGTCTCGTGGGTCAAGGGGTTGGTAGCACGATTCCCTGTTTATGGTAGTCGAGAGGCGGTCCCCGCCATAAAGCATTCACTTTATTAAAGCGCTCGCCTGGGACACAGCACCGTAGCTACACACTTATGGCCCAAGGGCCAAAAAGCAGCGGGTATCTTAGCCGCCCGCGTACTCCGACCCCCGGAGGGCATGATTTATGAAGAGGACGGCTAATTACCATGAGGTCGGTCCGGATACACAAGCAGATATCACAGATATTGATTCAATTATCGAGATTAATGGCCACAGGATTGTGACGACGGCGGCAGACTCGGTGATTTATCACGGGGGCAGCGCAAGGAGGAACAACCAACGTCGTCCTCGTCGCCGCTCGAGAAATCACCATTACCGCTGGCATAAGCATCGCTATCGGTATCGCCATCATCCTCCATGGAGGAGAAACAGCGCGAGGGATAGGCAAGGGGGAATACCGGTGGTGGCTAAACGTGTCAATGGACGGGAACCTGATTTACTTTCGTTCCCTAAGTCGTGATTAATCTTCGCTATTGGCGCCTGCTGCCGTCAACCTCGCGGTTATTGGGACGTGCCGATCCGGGTCGAGGATTGTTGGAAGATGGCGTTATAGTTTGCATGGCTTGAATCGAGTTTTCTGTCTCTGTGAATTCTTTAGCGGAGTGGAACCTTTTCTTGTTCTCCTGAGTTTACAGCAGAATGTTTGCGATTTTAGTTCTTCGGCCCGATTTGTATTAATATACACCCTTGTGCCCTCTGCCTATCAGTTATTCAACTTTGTACGCGTAATTTATAATTTCATCTCATTCATATCGCGTTTCGATTTTTCCACTTCAATATTAACCAGTCAGCTGTGGATGACGACTATATCCGTCGTGCGTAAAAGTTAGTTACCATTTGATATTTAAATTGTAATTTTAGTCAAAACTGAAATATATTCGTAAATTTCAATATGTTTAGAATCTTTTAAGGTCAAGCGTAAATGAAACAAATAAATAAAAAGTATAAATAATTTGAGATGAATTCATGCATCCCCGTATGCACTAGCTGGAACTGCCTATCAGTTCGTGTAACCAATTTATACATGTGCAACGATAATGTTTTTTAGTTGTTAGTTTTATAGTTGGTTATAAAAAAAGATTAGGAAAGAAAGTGCCACTATGTGTCGTGCCTTGCTTTGGTGACTACCACTCGACAGCAGCACTTTGAATTTTTAATTTTATAGATATTTGATTTTTACGTATGTAGTACTTGTTTATGTTAAGTGTATGAGTAAATATTAGTAATGGAATTGTTCATTTTATAAAATAAAGTCGCCCTTCTGATCAAATATGTTAACACCGAGACTTACTCTGTGTTTGACGACTATACCCGTCATCGCTTGACTGTCGCGACATACGTAGGTGTGCGCTCTGAACAGAGGTGGCCACAGCTGACTTAAGACTGCGATAAATCTATGAAAACATAATTAATACGAAAACTATGCCTTTTCTAACGCGACACTATTCCTTCCATGTTTTCTCTGAATAAACCAATTACTGGAAAGTTTAAAGGCATTCGAGTTTTGAATCACTGCGTTCACATTCCTGTTACATTTTATATTCCCGCCACGTTGATACGGGAAGAAATAATAATAAAACTGTAGCATTCTTTCTCGACAAATCTATTATAAAAGCATCAATTAACTCGTGCACTCTTCCTCGATATCAAGAGCTGAACGAACGGGTTCAAACTTATCTCCCGAGCTCGATTCGTCGACGTATCAATTAATTGCTCTTCGATTTCTTGTCGCCGGGAAATAACGCGCGAAAAAAGGAGAACGTGCGCGACGATAAGGATGAAAATGAGGGTGAAGGGAAGGAAACGTAAAAGGTAATTAGTCTGACGGTAATGAGGATCCGGTTTCTTCCGTGTGCCCGAATGGTAACGCTCTTCTTCTAATTAGCGCAAGCATACCGCAGACTGACTTCGTTAGCCTGCACTTTTGAAACGTTTCCTTTTTCCTGGTTTCGCGTGTTATTATCGTCTTGTATCGCGAATACCGTTTACGTCGTGGGAATAACGCGCCAATCGATATTCATATCGCGTACCGCAGTCGGTCAAGATCGTTTCGAGATCTTCCGTATAATTTTTTCCAAACTGGTACAATCTTCTCCAGGATTACAAACGTCTAATTCGCAATCATTTTCAACCTGTTATTTCATTTTACTCTCAACTATTGAATAAACAAGAATCTATAACGAAAGTTTCGTTTTATCACAAAAGACTCGTTTACGACATTATCGGAATGAAGTAATCGATTCGTTGGACAATCATAAAATATAATAATTTTCAGTTTAATGCTTTTGTATATCTAGAAAACTATTGTATGTAAGAAGCTGTGCTTGTACTAAAAGCACTTTGCGCCGACTGTTCCTCTCTGGTTATTTTCATCGCCACGAAAGATGACTGATTCATTGGCCACTTTATTATCATATTCAACGTTGTAACTACGAACAGGACGTGCAACTATTATTATATCTTCCCGTGCTCGAAGGATTTTTGTCAGCGGACCATTGCCCCTCTTTGTATCCATTCTCTCTTTCTTTCCATTCTTCTGGAAGGCCCCAGAGGCCCAAAGTGCCCATTCGGCCGCACTGTGCAAGAGAGTATTGGGCGATCATCCGACATCTGGTCGAAATATATGCATTCCGTGTGGCCGGAGATTCACGTTACAATAAGAGTTGGCAAAAAAATATTAAAAAAATCACGAAATACTACATTATTGTCGTCTCGTAACCGCGGCCCAGCACGGCCGTCCTGACAATTGTGCAACACCGGCTCGTTAATGTATTCCGATGATGTTAATGCCTGCTGATTTTGCGGCAGCACGATGAATAATACCAGGAAATGAATAATAACCGAATTAGAGTATGAATGTAACGCATACTCGCGCCGTAAGTGTTTTCTTTTTTTTTGAGAGAGAAAATGAATGCGATTATGAGGGGGCTCGTGGTGACCAAAATATACTGGCAAATGTTTGCCCATTATAGGGGTAGTTTTTTTGGAGGTTCTTGAAACAGATGTAGACAGTATTACATCGGCGAGCTATGAATCACGCTGCTAACATAATTGTATTCTCTCTGTTTTGGAAATATCAAGCAGGATCGGTTCATTCAATTTCTTCGTACATTTTCCATCATTTTCCCATCACGAAATTAGTACGCCAGTCAGGGAACGCGTTAACGAGTACTAGATACCGATGCAGCTTTCTTCGCCGATAATGCACGCAGATAATTTCGCGGCGAAACGTTTACGGCAAACCTCTTGTCCACTTTAATCCTTTCCCCGTCACCCTGGCGAGGTGCACTACCGTATTAAGGGGGCCGAAAAAGAAGCGGAGGAGCGATCGCGATAACGCGACCCTTCCTCGACATTCCTCCGTGGCAGGGGAAAAGGGTCGGAGGACCCGTTGCGACAAACGTTCAATAATTTTAACGAGCCACCATAGCGACTCCTACTCGCTTGGCCGAGATTCAACTTCGTAACTTTAATTGGTACCCGAATATTTGCATGCCGATTCGTCGATCCTTTCTGTCCAACTACCCTTCCCCTCCTTTCCCTCTTGAAATGTCGATCAGGTCTCTTCTTTATCTGGTCGAGTTCCGAGGCACCTGCCTTGATAACGTTTCGGCCATTTCGACGCAATGGATAATTTGTAAAGTGTCGTTTACGGTGTCGAACATGACGGGCCGGTTCGTTTATTCGTCGCCGTGCGTTCAACGTGTCTGTTCCTTTTTCGTCGCTCTCGGGTGGGTCATTTCCGACTATTCTGAGTAGGTTTGTTGGATTTGAGAGCGGCGCGCGTTATTTTCAAGCTTACATCCCCCGCAAGCAACCATTACGCGATCGCTCGAATAGCAATCAAATACAACTAGAATCGCAAATCAATAACCGTATTATTCGCAGGCCGTCAAGAAGAAAGCATTAAAGTAGCAACGAATCAAAGGTCGTGCGTGTAATTCCCGCGTTTCATTAAACGCACCACTCTGAAACGTCCGCCGAGCACTTTCGTTCAAAAGCCTCGCCAGTTAATTCTCAGACCCACACATCCCCAGGTACTTTTCCAGGGGGCCCTACCTATCCTCGGCCCCACGGTGCCGCGGGCCGCGATCTCGAGCTGAACGTCGACGGATCGCGAGAAATATCGCGGGATCGCGTTCATCACGAAAATCCACGTTTCCCCGCGAGCGGAGTATCAATTTCGAGCGTGGCCGATACGTTCGACCGGTTCCTGGCTAACTGGCTTGTTTTCTTGGGGTCACGGGGGAGTAAATAAATTCAGCGAATAATTCTGTTGGGTAGAGGGCCGCCGTTGACCGGTATGGGCGTTGTTTAGCGTCGTTGCTATATTCCAGCGAGACTGCAGTAGCCTCGGGACATCACGAGCTGAAAAGCACGCTCTCTTCTCTTCGGTCTTGCTCACTTGCTTCTTCTCTTTTGTTCCGTTCGCGTTGCCTCGCACGCCTTCGTTATTCCTGCGTTTCTTGCCCCGATCGCACACACGGCCGTGCACGGTTTATTCGCGTGTGCCTTGCATCGCGAGTTCTTTTTTTTTCTCAATATATTATTATCCTTGCTGATGGGAATTTATGAAAATTTCAGGGGTGGTTTGTTCAGAGTTTTGCGACCGCGCCGTGTTTCTATTGTCGTTTATGAAACTATAGAATAGCGATGCTACGGCGTACCGGGGATATTTTTCGTGGGTTTCTTGCGAAGATTTGCGATTCGTTGAATGTTCGATATTTTTATTTTTTGGGCAGTCCTAAAGAGTTATCCTTTTCCTGTTGCAACTTCGTTTTTGTTTGCAGCAGCCCACTCAAACGGGGCACACGAAAACGAGATTTCTCAGTTCACCACGAACGGACCGGGAACCGATCTCACCGGGTTCGTGCTCCACGTCTCTCGATCCTCGAATCGACGCCGATCTCGCGGCGAGCGCCATAGAACTTGGCACCTGTCAAAACTTTGTAAACGATCCGACTACCTATCGCTGCTAAACCGGAATTCAAGGAAACCACGCGATACGATCTCGCGAATCCGTGCGAATACCACGGTATTGGCGAGGGTTGGACTGAAGAAAGGAGGACGCGAACGAAGCGGACGAGTCTGAGGATGCAGTTGAACTTGCAGGGAGTTCCTTGCTGATCGATTTCGAATTCACAAACGTTCAAGTTCGACCAAAAATATCTCTTCTTTGCGTACACCATTCCATGGTTATAAAAAGTATGGAAATGGGGAGAATAATGGCGTCGATCTGGAAGCACTTTCGAAAGCTGAAGATCGCGGAAATTACGTGGTCTACGAGCGTTCCGCGAACAAGTACGGTTTAAATGGTAATTGAACTAATTTGGTATTCCTTGGCCCGTTGGAACGCATTACGATCATCTCGGGTACCGTTCGACGAGAAAATCTTTAACGACGCGTAATGAGAATAATCACTGGGTTGCTCGGATGGTTTATTTGTAAGTCTTCTCGAAACTCTGTGCAATGAATTTTCAGCAATTACATAAGGCGTTCGTGCCCACTGTCTCCTTAATTGAAACGCAAACAATTTCTTTTTGCACTTTTCCCTACACCTGCACACTTGCGATGCAATTACTATTAGCGGCGCAAGCGCATGACAAAATCGTATTTAACTGCCAATTAAAATGTTAGACAACTGTCAAACAATTATGCAATAATAATTTTGAAGATCCACCTGCATGTTAAGGTTTGCAGTCGATCTACTAGAAAATATTTGTCACTTCTGCGCTTCCTGTATTGCACCCCCTTTTATATCTACCCTCCTGTACGAATTTTTCCACTCCGTTATGTACTATCTCACCTCTACAGATGTGCCTACTTAATACTGCAGAAAGTAATGTTCCTTACCAAATAACAGGATTCGTTTTTTATTTCTCCCGCCTCCTTCCTACATCGATAATTGTAATTAGCAACACGGGCAAGAACAAACATCCCGATTACCATCTGCGATCCTGCGATCTTTGGGACAGGAAGTGAAGTTGGATGAAGCCGAAGAGAAAAAAATGAGAAAAAGAGAAAGAAAGCTCGGCGTTGCCGACAAAAGCGGCCTTTTTTGCCGCGGGACCAGCCTTTTTTCGCCCGGGTCACGTACCTTTCTTAACGCGCCGCATTATTGCGTGCCCCTCGCGGACGAACCGGTGCATAGGTGACTGCTCGATTATATACCGGTTTCTCCCTGGCGTTGCGCGAAAAGGATAAGGATCTTCGAGTCTTCCCTCGCGTCGGTATCGTGCCCACCCATCTCTGTCGGAGGGTCACACTTATTTGCTCGAAAAATTGATTTTGCATTTATTGAATAGCGTACGAGACTGCGCCGTTCATGCGTGCGATATTAAGTAAAACATTGTTCACGGTGAATTAGTCTCATTTTCTATAAAATCAAGAAGGGAGGCCTGCCTCTAAATGGTTCGAAGCGGGAAGTCCACGGCTCCCTTTCGACTAACTTCAAGTGAAAGAAGAACGTATGATAGATGGGACAGGCAAGATGAGAGCGATATCCGGGCATCTTCCAGGAAACCGTTCGAAACGAGTGCGAGCGCTCACGGTCCGAGGGTGTGAAACGCGAGTTAGGAGTCGAAACACGAGAGAACGCGGTGGTTCGAGGATAGGGGGCAGAGAAAGTGGACGCCATAATGCGATTACGACGTTTACGAATGATTCGGGGACGATACTTCGGTAGGTAGATTAAGGCCACCGGAGTTGAAATGCGATATCACCGTTGCATTCTGCCTGAGAATGCCAGATAACGCTGCCGCAGACAATGTTGAAGAGAATGGCTCTAGCGACCGCGAATCGTTTCGACCTCGAAAGCTAAAAGTAGTAAACAGCGTTCGTTTCAACTCTTGTTCCATCTCGAAGGCTGACCGAGAGTTCTTCTCCAGCGGAGGCTGCAAGGTGGGGAGGTTCGTTGCTCTTTAAATTCGCTCGAGTAGAATCAAAATTATCCGCAGAGGAATTTTCGTCCCCCGAGGTAGGACCAGTTCTTCGCTGACATCTCGAAAGTAATTAGGATATTATTAAACAGTACTTAAGATACGGCTCAAGAAACAGCCCGATACCGAATAACAAAATTTGAATCCAACGGCGTATAAATATTGCAAAGTGTGTACCGTAAACTTCATCTTATCAGCCAAACAATAGAGAAAACGCAAATTGCATCGGAACGGGGAACGGGTTAAAAGCTGCGGCACGTGAAGCCGACATTTCGATTATTCTCGAGGAGGCGGTCGAATGTAAAGAGCCGGTGTCCCTCGTTCCATCGTTATCACATACTTGCTCCAATCGGTTCGTATCGATAAAATTGGAATAAGATTGAGATACACTGCGATTCGTTTCGATTCGTTTCGATTCGGTAAGTAGAAACGGCGGGTACACGCGGGTCGACGGGATCCAGATAAGTTTAAATTCTAACGAGTACATGTCCCGATTCAGTTAGCAACCGCATGATCCCTGATCCGTACCAAGGCAAATTAAGATCGTCCAGAGATCGGGTTCCACGTTAATGCACGGCGAACGACGTAACCTCCCTGCTCGAGAACCGATGGAAATTCTTCGCATTACGAGCCAGGGGAATGAAGTTCAGTTTCAGGTATTATCGCGGGATATTTCAAGTCGGGGATGCTTTCTTAAATGTGGATTCTTTGAAAGGCGATGCCAGGGGGGGCCAGTATTTTCTCGACACCGCGGACAAAATAATATTGCGCTCCGTTTATTTATTTACGAAAAACATGAATAATTTGTAAAAGAATAGAGTTTCGAACGGGTGCGGTGGATAACTAATTAACGTTCGCTTTGACTGCAGCTTTCGATTTTACTTTCGATGCCCCGCTCGCGTATTCTACTTGGTGGTTGATTAAATAATTTTTGCAAGCAAAGGCGAGTGCAGACGATTACGCGAAGCAATAATTTTTGTGATTTTTTCCCAAGGAGTACGTAAACCACCGTGCCTTCCTTGACCAATTTATATTGTGGTACAGAACAAACGAAACCGAAGGAAAACACACAATGAACTCTATTGCGAGCGAAGCGAGACCGGTAGCGTAGTGTCTGCACAAGTATTGTGGCGAAGGCGCGTCGAAACGCAATTTCATGAATTTATCTCCGGTTGTCGATCATTCCCGATCAAGGAAGCATGATCGTCCCCGAGATGAATCAACACAGATTCTTCATTGTACACACCTTTCCCTGGAGACTTACATGGAAGGCTAGGCAACCCGAAGATTTAGAAATATATGAAACTTTGCATACAAGTAGGATATGTTATCCGTAATACAACCCTGTATTCCGTTTGTGCCATAATTCAGTTTTAAGGGGTGAAATCAGCCTTTGAGGAAAATTCACAATGACCCTTTTCGTGAAATATTTCAAGAACGATGAGTGATAATTAAACAAAGTATAAACAAGACTTGCATCACTTTATTGTGTTTACAAGTCAGGGTAAATAAATTTTTTGAAAAGTCCATGATTTTTTTCATTTTTTTCCCCCGAGGGTTTTTTAAACAAGATTGATGCAGTTTTGTAGACGCAAAAAAGCGATGCAACTTTGTTTTTTACATTTTTCAAATATCTCTCACTGTTTTTCAGATATTTCACGGAAAAGAACTTTCTGATTTTTTTCCAAGGGCTGTTTTCACACCTTTAAAACCGAATTATGGCACGAACGGAACATAGGGTTGCATTACGAATGAAATACTGTACTTGCATGCAAAGTTTCATACGTTTCTGAATCTTCGGGTTGCCTAACCATCCTTGTTAGTCAAAAGCTTCAAAAAAACGAACTCGAGTTTATTTCTATTTGTATTATGAAATGTGAGATCGTCGATGTAATTTTTAATCAAGTGGAACAATCCTACCCTTTAAAAATAGAAATAAATACATTTAAAACAGATGCTTTGCATAAAATCTTTCAGTTCTCTCCGATGATAAATTGCCACTTTTACTTCCTGTTATTAGTGGCATAAAGCAGCATGCTTGATTGCCTGCAGCTTTTTGCCATCCTATCGTTTTCCACAATCGTCTTCGGGAACTATTTAACTATTTCCCATTAAAAATGATTTCTAGACAGAACTAATGTTTCCCTGCCAAAAGTTCACATGCGCTTCGACGAATTTGGAGCAGCATCTATTTCGGAAATTGGTTAAAGAAAGTAATATCGCGTAGAAACGACGGGAGAAGTGGGAAATACGTTCAACTGATTTACCACCGTGGAGAAACGCAACGGAGAACAGGTGCAGCGGGTTACGCGTAACACATCCGAGAATGATGCACTTCCGGTGCATTAAGGATGCAATTAGGTGTCTTTGAGAGGCCTTTAAATCTTCCTAATTCCACAGAATCGTCGGAAGCAGCTGCGACGATCATCCAGGATTAAAACGAAGAATGATTAAAAATTCCTTTTACTTTCGTCGTGTCTGGTTATTACGGAATGCCTCGTAATTTCGCATTAGTTTCGCTGTGTGGGTCTGTAGTAGCACCGAATGAACTTGGAAGATGCGTAAAAAGTGATTTCGACGGATTAAGATTGATTTCTGTGACCAACAGGCGTTGCAAAGTAAGACGAAACTGTGAAACGAATTTATCGGGCAATTTAGTGAATATTTTATTTTATACCATTGTCAAATTTTCATTTCTATTAGAAATACACGCGAATGCTTAGTCAACCTATTGCTATCGTCCTACGGCGCTAAGGATGTACCGAATATATTGTAGGTGTCAATTTTTATTTGCAAATTCCAAGACGAGTTTTAAGAAAGGTAGTCCTTTCACGCTTTTGTCCCAATAACTCGTATAAAAATCCTTAAAGAACCAAAGAAGACGACCAATTTTCCTGCACTAAAGTCTAAGGTAACCAATGAGGCAGGAAGGATTCTTTAACGAGAGAAGATTATCAGACTCTAGTTTTTCTCGCGAGAGATCGAATATTCGCAAACAAGACGCGTCTGGAAATGGCTGACAATGATGTACCTGGTCGCACGAAGCAAATAATAGGCGGACATCTTGTCGCCCGTTTCCGTGAACTTTTATCTATATCGGACTACCGGGAAAAAGATAGCAGAGGAATGCCTACCTGATCTTCTTCTTCGCATCCAGTTCGTCGTTCTCGAAAGCTTTTGTCGAGGGTGCTCGTTAAGTCGCGACGAAATTGCACGAAGAGCAACGCTAGTTGGCGCAAAGAACGAACTCGAACGACCAGCCGTCACTTGTTTTGTTAAATAAAACGACGATGGATTGATAATTTGCAGCATTGAGTGAACATGTTTCATGCAAAGCGGCGGCGAATATTCAAAATAGTTTAAATATTGTCAATCGGGGTCGAGTTTTTTCCTACTTCTCTGCGGATTATTTTCGAAATATCCTTCATTTTATGCAAAAGTGCAGGGAAGAAAGAAGAATGCAAACAATTGTTGCTTAACAAATGCAACGTACCTCGTTGGGTCATAAAAATATGTATTTCCATATTAAAATCGAAGTTCCAGCAGCAGATGTTTAAAAAAAAAACGCAATCAAAGGAGCCAACAATGTAATAGTGACAAAGCGGTTACAAATATCCATGGAAAAAGAAGAATTGTTGAAAGATCTTCTGGGAATTAATCGTCGATATATTAACTTTATTTTGACATCGCGGAGAGGTTCGCGGAGGAGGAAGCGGACAGTTCGTGGAAAGATCGTACTCGTGGACCGCCTACCAAAAGGATACTCTCTATCGAGAGGTCGGAGCACCAAGGCAGAGGATTATCGACCACGAAATCTGCATAGGCAAA
Source organism: Nomada fabriciana (assembly GCA_907165295.1). NCBI lineage: Eukaryota > Metazoa > Arthropoda > Insecta > Hymenoptera > Apidae > Nomada > Nomada fabriciana. The sequence goes on along the minus strand of OU015690.1, from coordinate 9,113,892 downwards.
AGTCGTGAACCATTAAAGTCGTCGGCTTAAAGGCGATTTTATGGCGTCCATAAACCATTTCGAGCCGGGCTTGGCGTTCGTATTACGCAAGGATTAGAATCAGGATGCGGCTCGACGGGCAGCAGGTGTCCTCCAAGATCACGTGAAACGTAAGAGGATTCATTCCGCGCACAATCTGCGACTTTGTCGCGCAAGTTTGTGGGCAGGCTCTTTTCGAATGGGATGCGCAACGTTTTCGAGAAGTGGCAAAATAAACTTCGATATTGAAAAAACTTGCTTTCGGCACACGTGGTGCTGCACAGATGTAGAAGTAAAACATAAAAAGATATCGCAAACCCCTGCTCCAATACCAACGAACGATTCTTCGATCCCATCTGGCGGACGTGAATTTATTTGCGACCACCGCAAACTGACACGCGTCCGCGCGCGAAATCCCGGCAGCGATGCGCACAGAAACAACAAAAGGGGTGGAGAAAGGGGCAATCGCCGGTGGAAATAATCGCGGAGGCAAAGTGAATCGTTCGCCACTAAACGCGATAAAACCGGTGTGCCGGGGTGAGCCGGCAAAAAGGGCAGAGAGAAAAGGGAGAAAAGAGAGAAACGAGAAAAAAGGAAGGGAAGAATGATCGAAATCGGTCCGAATCGAGGGGTTAGCCATCGAGAAAACTGTTTCGCCACAGATCGCCTGTGCTCGAAGGACGAGCGGGGCGGCAAAAAAGAGGGAGCAGAGAAGCGTCGGAGGAAACGAAGGCAGCGCACGCGAGAGCAGAAAGAGGAGGACGAAGAGGAAGAGTGGAAGGAGGCGAGGCGAGAACGATCTGCAAAGGAAATCGAATATCGTTGTTCCTACACTCTCCGGGGGATTCGATCGTGGCCCGATACTCGCTGCAGCTCGCGGCGTGAATCCTGCTTGATTTATATTTCCAGGAAATAAAGGGGTGATTTAGCGGTGCCGGCGAGCTATTGTAAATCGGCGTGCGCAGGTGCTTCCGCTTTTGGCGCGCGAAACGGCCGGCCAAAGTGGCTGAGACCGGCCAAATAAAATTATCGACAGGCCGGCCTTTTTGCCGAGCAGCGCCGCGGACGGATGGGAAAGCTGAACGATATGTATTCGCACAATCGCGATAATGAATCGCACGAGGAGCATTGCGCCCGTAACGCGTCCCCTTATCAGTGTATCGCGCTGGACCTCCGTCGCGAAGGTATCAGGTGGACCGAAATTCTACGGGGCGATGACTTTGGGGAGGATATTGTCGGAATAGGCGAGCAGTTCTGGAGTATTTCAGGTTCGTTTGGATTTTAGAGGGAGATTTCAGAGTTCTGTCGGTTGCGAGCGTTCTTTGGTAGGACGCAATTCCCTGGAACGCTGGGTGGGTGCTATGTAATGTACCGACCCACTTAATCTTAAGCTATACACCAAATATTATTGCATCTTGCCAAACTTTCCTCATCCTTGCCTTTACCCTGTGAATCACCCCGTTTAGTCACCCGTCCTATGCTTCTAACCCCTGACCTATGTCCATTCCTATTTTCCATCTCTCCTATCACCCCTACGCCTATATTTCAGATCCCCTATAAATCCTTGACCATTCCTCCTTAAGAGCATTCTTATTTCTCAAAATCCGAGTTACAAGTCCGTCATCGTCGTGCAAGTATTTTATAATCTAAAATACAGCCGGTCTTCGAACAAGGTTGTTCCGACATTATTTTCACGTGTAACCCATCCATTACAGCTAACGCGAGTGTACCGATCGGAAACGTTCAAATTTTCACGAGTCAATTAGAGATTCGAGGCAATTTGGTATCTCTGCAAAAACTGTCGGGCAAAAATAATGATCGCTGAGAATAGAACGCTTTGTTTTACCTTCGATTGATCGGCCGATCTAACAAATTCGAAATGACTACCGACTTACGGATCAACTTCCTGTCCGAAATGTCGCGGTCCGCTGATTTCTCGTTGGACGAGGATCCACGAGTGAACTGACAGAGAAATCGGACTTACCTGAAACACAAAAAAGATAATCGACCATTAATAGTGGGCAAAATAATGGTTACGTACATTTCAATAAGACCTTTTCCTCTCTTTAATGGATGGCTCGAGCATTACGAAAAAGCTACATAAAACGCTAAAAGTACGCGCAATTTCGTAACGTGCAATTTGCTGGATATAATAAATGTTATGTTCGGCTTCGTTGAGGCCGAGAATTTAAATAAAAATTGGTCCGTACTGCTTTAACCAATTTCTTTTTTTTGCAATTCTTGTGCGCGAAGAAAGCCACTGAAAGGTGATCGATTTTTCATTCGTCGTGCAACGAGAGTTATAGCCGTGGATGGAAAACAAAAAATACAAATGTAACTACACATTGTTGTACACACACGCAAATGCTTTTAACTTTACCAGTGTTTGTCACACTTTCATTTTTCGCATTAAACTGCAGTTCCCTCGAAGGAAAAGTAGTACCATATTTCTTCGATTCTCCTTTTTCCAAACAACTCAATCACACGCGCAGATGAAGGACCGTTGATAAGACGAAAGCAAAGTATGTACGCTCCAGAAAATACACCGGCATAAGAATTTTCAAAATTGGTCAAAACGAGGCGGACAATTATCGGGGCAAAATACGAGGAGACCACGTTCGGTTAACGATACGCGTAAACAGAATTACGGCAAAAGAAGGATTGTACGAACAAACGAGGCGATCTCAGGTAGCTATAAATAAAGTCCCGTGAAATTAAAAAGCGGCTCGGAACGACCGTTCAGTGACCGGCGGAACGAGCGGAATTGGAATTTACACGTCCACTTATATTACTCTCGTATGTTCCTATTTTCTGGCGGGATGGCACATAAAAATCGCGATATTTCTGTTTCCGTGCGGCGCGTCTCAGGCCTGCGCACCGTGCTCGTTAAAGCGACGCAATTATCGTCCCCGACGAATTCGGGGACGATTTAGTTGGCCCTGTTAATCGTCGACGGGAGTAACGGCCTCGGATAACGTCGATTCGCGTTAAGGACCAGGCCCTGCCGCGTCAGGAACGTTGCTGTTATTGTTGCTACGTTAATTGGCCGCTTTTGAATGGACAAACTCGTTCACCGATTTCAGGCTGGACGATATTTGCCTCCGCGAAAATATACAGGTGGAAGCGTAAATAAGTGGTGCAGTACAAAACGAGCTACGTCGAAATGTGTAACTATCTTTTAACGTATCGACGCGTGATATGAGATAATGCGCCACTTGGGGGAACATTTCGTTCAAACGTTTCGCTGATCTGAAAATATTTTCCAAGATATAAAAGCAGGATAAGAAAGTTCGTGGTTTAAGCCGGCCATTCGTTCAACGAGCGATCTTTGCCATGGATAAGCGGGACGAATTCTGGGCGGGCTGGTTGCATCGAAAGTCCGAGGCTTCTCGCGATTTTCAACGCACGAGCTCAATGCCCTCGGTCTCGAAGTTGGCCGGGACAGCTATCGTTTATTTTTCTTTTTAATTTATTTATTTGTTTGTTAATCCGCGGGCGAGAATACAAAAAGGAAAAATGAATGAAATAGAATAAAATAGAGCAAAGTGAGAAGACAGAAAAATAACAGAGATAGCACGCAAGGGAGAGAGCAAACTAATGATTATTTACAGTAGTTAGAACCGACCGCTTAAACGCTAAATAAGAAGTCCCGAAAAAATGAAGATTATTGCGATATTTGTTCGCGTTGGTGCATAAAAGATTTAAGCAATTAAATTTCCCATAATCAATCCGGCGAGTGTTTGTGTAGAATAAAGTATGTATTCTTTATCAGTGTTTCAGGTGTTTGCAAGTACGGATACCCAACAGCGAGCGACGTTAAAAAGACCGTGATACAATTTTCTCGGTTCCCTTTTCGATTTATACGAGATTTCCAATAATCGGAGGACGACGAAAGCGTTACTGTTACTGAATACAGAAATATTCCTGCAGAGCGACTCCTTCAGTATTGATATATTCAGGCTACGTCGTTTTTGCATCAAAATTGATTAATCTGCCCTGGTTGCTTCGCGAACGTACAATAATTATTAAACGTATAGTTACTGAATTATCCCGTAAATAATATAAATTGACACGCGTGAAGTGACGATACTCCCTCCGTTTATCCCGTCGAATAAAAGTTTTCCATTTTGCTTGCACTACTTTCACATTTCTTTAATAAGTTCTTCTACAACGCGCACCATCGAAAGCTTTCAGGTTCGGCGGACATTGCAGTTTGCACGGCGGACTAAAAATCTCCCGTCCATCTATCGCCACGTCGAATCGTTACAAAATAAGAAGGAGCAGGTAAGAAGCGTACAATTGAACTGCACAGAGGCTATAATGCACGCAAAGTGGTTCCACCGATCGGCTTTTTATCGAATTTTTAGAAAGCGCCCCGAAGCGGAAGTCGTATAGAAGGAACGCGAAAAACGCATGCTCTCCCTGGTCTTCGTCACGCTGCCATCACGTAGTCCTTTTTCACGATGAAACGAGGAACCGGCGTTTCTTGCATGCGCATGCACGACGAAGAATTGCATGCACGCCTTACCAAATCGAGGGGACTCGGTAATGATTCTCCCCGATCGAGCCTCGGGGCGAAGTAAGAACGTCGCGAATCGTCTTAATTCGAGTACGTGCTCGTGCAGGCTGCTTTAAACTCGGGGGGATTGTTTCGTGCAGCGTGGGAGCATATCCGCGTATTCGAAAGATTCGAGGAATCGATTGAAATTGAAATTGTGCGAAATGCAAGTAGACGCGAGATTTGGGAGCAAAGATTGTCGGACTTTGTCGGCGATTAACGTGGGAATTATTCATGCAAAAATTCCTAAAAAATTGTTCAAAGATTCCAAAGCAATTTATACTCAAAAGTACCGGTTGCTATTACGCATCATTCGTTTCTGCCAGCGATCGGATCAGATCGTGTCAGTCTGCGCAGCGAATCGGAACTGCTCCGCAAAAATTCCACAGCGGATTCGAGAAATCTGAACCGAGGCAGCGCGATAATTAATCAGAAGTACCTACTTCCAAAGCGCTTAAAAATTCCAGATGACCAAAGGCGGGCCTCATGCATTATTAACACGCGGCCGAGTATATTAGTAAATGGTAGCGAAAGACCGATGGGCGATTTCGGTGCGGTTCCATTGCGGGCGGCAGCCCTTTTTGCCAGCCCTCCCACTTATCCGCGAAAAGGAGGATCGCGTGTAAGGGCGACCCAGCTCGGCATTCCCGTTCTCGCGGGCATTGCTTATGCGCGTTCTTAATAAGATGCCCCGAGAGACGCGGCGAGAAGAACGAAGCACTCCTCGGTGGCCCGCTGAAAGAGGAACTCGAACGAGGGCGATGCGTTTTACGTGGACCACATCCTCGATCGCGTTTGGGACGAGAAACCGGGAAGAACCACCGCGATGCGGCCTGCATTTGCATTTTAAATACACCCGACATCCTCGCGACCCATCAAATTGTCCGCCTCCTCCCCACACCCTCGCGATGACCTTCTCCTCCTCCTTTTCTTCGTCTTCCCAGTCTTTCGATACTCCTTTTTCAGGGAACCCTTATCTCGCTACTCGGCGCCTCGGGTCTTCCTTTTCGAAGGTAAATGGGTAAAGACGGTTTCCCCATCCCTTTTAAAACGGACCATTGAAGAATGCGTGTATTTTTGTACGCTGTAATGGTCTGCGCTTCCGTTCGGCCGCCGCGGATAATTGAAAATTATGCTGGAGCGAGTAAGGGTGGTATATCGTGCCTGCCCCGTTGAAGTATTTGCGTTTGTTGCAGTTTTAACAAATATAGAATATAGAAACAATCGATGCCGCGGTACCTGTTTATTTCATTCTGTCGAATAAAACGAACTTGGCATTCTGAAAGGAAGAACGCAGACAGTTAAACCTCACGAACAAATCGTCCGACACAAGGCTTGCCAACCAAAAATATATCCTATCTCTATATTCGCGTCTCGTAGGTCCCTCTCCACTTGTCCATTTAAATCGAGCATCGATCCCCCGATCAAACCTATCAAATAAACATATATGCGCGCGTTCGCGGATCTACGAATGGAAGTCTCTCAGAGATTCATGGATTCACCGGATGGAACGAGGGTCCTCGAAAGGGCTCGGAATCGGCATTATGCGATTCTGTTAGGCGAGCCACGATGCACGTGCGTGTATACGATCGAGATCCATCGGGATCTACATGATCGAATCCTGTTGATCTCGGCCACGGCAAAGCGACACCGCTCGTAGACGTGCATGCGTTGCATACTGTATGCAGCTGTCTGGGGCCTGGGGAAACAGATTGCCGATGTCTGGGGAATATGCTGAGTAAATCGAGGCGAAGATGGTAACGAGAAGGGAATCCTTATTAGATGCTGGAGACCTTGGACGATTTGACGAGAAGCGGCTCCTCTGATGTTTCATATAGCTCCAGCTTCTTCTTTCGACCTTTCCGTTCGGTTGATTTTTCTGTGCTCGTTACTTTAGTGAGGCTGAGCGCTAGTGGAAACGCGAGTGGTTTTTGATGTAAGGGTCCACGTGGCTAGGGGTAGAACGGTAAGGTTGATACCTGGTGAGATAAGAGTGCTGCGACGAACAAGACTTGGGAGATAGCTGAGTGACTTTCCTTGGAAGAAAAAGCATAGGACAGATGAGAAATGGATAGCAATTGGGTAGATTGAAAAATGAAGGATGACTGGGAATGCCAGTAATTAGAATAAAGCATTCACTTCGGGTGCGACGAAAATAAAGCAACCATAAATTGTTGGCAAGACAAAGAAAACTTCTGTCCAATTAACAGCAAGTTCCGTGCAGCATTCAGGACAGAGATAATGATAACCTGGAAATTTTTTTCCGACAGTGCCGGAAACGATCAGCTTTTCAGTTCAATTCTACAATTAAACGATACATTAATCACTTTAATTGCACGCCGGTAAAGCAACGGTCGATTCAAATGGTAACGAATAATAAATACCATGATCCCATCGATCAGGCGTACCTGACATGTATCGCGGCTGCCCACGCATAATTTGTTCCTCGTTAATACGTTGCAAATTAACGAAACACCCTCGACACCTTTTCATTACACGCCAATAAACGTACGATTTTTCACGAAGCAGTACATATATCGATCTATAATTCAGGTTCCCATTCAAATGATACATAGAAACCAGTTAACGCGAGGTTGCAATTACCAAAAAGTATACTATAACTTGCTAAAAGCAATTTAAGAACAAAATGATTGATTGCTTTCAGTGATTAAAACATTGCAAGATAAAATGTATTTTTCTTACATTTGAATTACCACTCTTGCAGGAAATAAAACCGGGTAAGAAGAACCAGAAACGACCAAGGTTGTATTATATTTAACATTCATTTTCACTCAAAGACTCGTCTTTCTAAAGTCTCTCTTCAATTGAAAAGTACGATAATAAAAATAAATCAGGCACCATTGAAAATATTTTGAAAGTTCTGCAATGTGTTCCAAATTGCAACACCGATATCGCAAAAATCGGGTGAGCCCTAATTTATCACCCGCGATTTTCCTTAAGCTTTCCTCGGTGCAGAAATAAAATTATAAAGGGAACCTCCTGGTAAAGCTATTGAACGAATCGGCCATACCAGTGTGGAGATCTCCCTGCGAAAAAGTGTGACGAAAAGCTGCGAACACAGAACAGGTACGTTGGCGCGGCGGGCTTCCCAAACGTTTACTTTTTAATTAAGCCTACCGGCAACATACAAACGCGGCTTTTGCACGCGCCTTTAATGGAAAACGATACAAGCGAGCGCATCGAGTATTCGAGACACCGGTGCTTCGAACTTCGGCTGGTAATTAACTCCCGCCAATAAAGCGGCGGCTTGTTTCGCCGCTCAAATTAATTTCCCCGGCGCGATAACGACAACGCCTCCGCCCGCCGGCCACTCTGATCGATCGCCACGCAGATCGACCGGTACTTCGATCGTTTTTGCGCGGGTCCTTTTGCAAAATTTAATGAACGTCCGCGCGAGGAGAAAGAAAAACAACCGAACCCTTTTGCTTCAAAAATGACCTTACTTCGTTCGCGAATTGCAAACGTTGCTTCAATTTCACTACAGCAAATTGTACGCTCGTTAATCGATAAGACAGGTTTGTCCAGCGAACGTGAGAAGTTTTCAATCGGGGGACGGTGAAACACGAAATTGTGTAAAAGAAGTTTACTTTGGATATGATTCGTGGTATTCGTTGCGACTTGAATATCTTCTTAGCACGGAGGAATTGTTTAGCCAAGCGAATGTCGAAATAGATATTTTATTTCCGCGAAACGGAAAAAGGTGGTGGGAAATATTGTGTATCAAATAATCCTTTAGTATCCTTTGCCCTCTACATAGATTCCATATGGCAAACACGAAGAGGGGAAAATTGCTGTCTGTGCAACTAGGGTTTTCATTTTCTGTAAAATCGTGTGCCTCAAAGAGTTAAACAATTAAGAGACTGGATAATATACAAGTATGTATCGAATGCATGTATAAAGGATCAAAGAAAAATCGGTATTTGAATTACGTCACAAGGATGAATCCATAACATATTGAATATTTTAAAAACACACGGTACACGCTATTATGTATAATTATTTTAAGTGGCATATAAGAAGCGTATCTTTACAAACTTCAACCACAAGTCGAAGTGGTTATTTCGTAAAGATGCAGCTACAGGTTGGTGTCATTATCAGTCAATATAGTCTCGATATCATTTTCGACTTTCCATAATGTTACATGCATTCCGAAAAATTGCAATTGAGTGCCGCAAGTGCATCCACCTATAATTACTCGAAAATTGTATAACTACAGCCTGTAAATATTAAACGCTGTATTACTTGTATCAATTACTGAAAAGAGTTCTGAATAAATTAGAGTGAATCGGAGGGTTATCGATGTAATTTTGACATAATTTGCATTAGTAAAAGAATCGTGCATTCAGCAAGCTTCTCCATTCTGAACCTTCCACTAATTTTAGGTTAATTAAGAACTCTGGAACTCTAAACCCACGCTGTCCCAAAGTAAAAAACACCCTTCCCTTCGTACCACCAGCGTTAAAAACTGCTATCAATATCTGTCAAACGAGTCTTCCTCCACATCGGTCCGTTCCACGGCGCATTTGTTAAAAAACATTCCAGCAGTGACAGAACACTATTAACAGAAGCGAAACTCGTTCGAATTTCAACAGTGCCGGGGCCATCGCTGGCGCGGTAAATCAAATTGAGATTTCAAATGCGTCGCGGTGGCAACTTGTCGGTGTCATCGAATCGCACCGGATAAGAGGATTGAATTATAAATACGTGCACGCAAAAACCAGTGACGTACACGCACACTTGTACACAAGCGTATCATGGTATACACAATAAAGAAGAAGGAACCAAGAGGCGGACGTTTTATCGGTGTCGGGTCTCCGGCGACTTCCGTCTGCTTAAATCGAACACCGTGGACGTCCACCTCCGGACCTCTCGAGATCGAATTCTTCGGTAAAGTCTGTCCAGGCGACAGGGGTTACTAAAAGGCAGCCAGATCTTTGGAGAAAAAAAAGTACCGGCAGGACGAAGTGTTCGAGGACCAAGGAGAAGAAAAGGAAGAAGAAGAAGAAGAACAGGAGGAGGATGTAGAAGAAGAAGAAGAACGACAAAGTCGATGGCAACAGAGCCTTATCTCTATCTGGCTGGTAGCGAAACAGCATCCGTCGGTATATACGTTCGTGTTTATACCGACTTGTCTATTCGTCAAACGATCTTTTCTACCGGGCTTCGCTCGTCATCCGGCTATCGTCTTCGAGGATCTAGGATTGTCCCCGGCCTTCTGCAGACCCGTCACAAGTTCGATGTGGCCTAACGGTACACCCTGATGCGGGCAACCGGACCAACCGACGATGTATCACGTTTCGCGGAGGACACGTATCGAACAGAATCCTGACAGATCTGGAGGATCATCGGGCCTGTTGGTCTTTCGACGCGATTTTCACGAGGAAATATCGATTCGACACTTGCGTAGCTGTACGTCCAGGCGCATGTAAGAAGTACGAGAGATACAGAGGGCTAGAGTTTTTTGGAGGGAAGTGAAAGATTGGCAAAATGCTCGAAGACGACTAAGACTGAAGGTGGATTATGTCCTTTCCTCCTCTTAACACTAGAACTACCAAGCCAATCAAAATGACTGGTTTTAGATTTCTTGCTTTAAAGTTATTAACATATAGATATTGTTGCAGCAATTCATGATGACTTTTAATAAGGCAAAGTGCCAATTACATATCTTTATTTAATGTCGATTCAACCATTTTCAAGTTCATAATCTGTCGAACGTTTACTGTCTAAATAGTATCAAAACCTATCGGTAGTTCTAGACTTAATGAAACTTGAATACGACTCATATACGGATTTTTTTTGCGAAAAGACAACTATTGGGTTGGTTATAGTTACCGAACGATCGTGGTCCCTGCAACCTTCGAAAGCTAAAAATCGAACAGCCGAACGACCCTTCTGTTCTTTTCCGCGCTTCATAACTTCCACCTGCTTTTTTATTCTTTTTTATCCCTCTCCAGCGAGCGGTGCACAGTCGAGCGCAACCATGGGCGTAGAACACTCGGCGACAGTTCGAGATAAATAACACCCAGCGACAGGACAATGTGTCCAGCATCGCTGTAGCTTTGCTTTTGCTATCGTGCGAATCCGATTTAAGGGCGTCTCCTCCTAGTAAATGCGTTAACCTTTTCTTGGCGAGAAGACCGCCGCTATGGAGGACTGTCTCGTTACATAATCGCCTGGTCTCGATCGAACCGAGTCGGGGATTGCAGCATTTTAATCCTTTCTGATAGCGACAGAATACTATAAATTGTATCCGTTTCAGAGTGCGCCTTTGGATCGCGATTTCCTGACTGAAATCATTTTCGCGTCCAAATGTCGGAAAGAAATGAATTTCTAAGGAAAGTAACAAAGTACTTTTCATCAGAACGATGTAAAACTGTGTTCAAAGTTGATATTTTATTGTGTTGCTTATTTTTTTGTATTGTATTAGGTAAGCATGCCAGAAGTTTAAGAGTAACGGAGTCATTGATTGTATTTGAAAATAAGACACATCGCTCTCCTGGGATTTGACTTTGCATAATACACGTGCAATTGGGAAATCGCTTGCTAATAGACGTATGGTACAGACCTGCCGCAAGTTATCTAATTAAGATACTTGCAGATCTAAAAATCGATGCTATCCTGTACCGTTGCTGAATAATACATTGCACGATAAAATTAGATCAGTTCAGGCAACAAAAACACGCAACCACAAAATTCTGTAACACATTCATTCCCGAAATCGTTCATATTTAATCCTGCAGAATTATTCAAATCGAAGCATTTATTTCGTCCCAAAAAACGACCTTTCAACATACAAATCAGTACCTCGGAAAGAAAAAAGCAAGAAAGAAAAAGAAGCACTCTACATTCTTTCACGTAACGTCGCCTAATTCGACGCGAAGAATTCCGCGTACCGTAGTCAAACGAAGAACAGAACGAAGCTATTTGAAACGTGCACCATTGTCAAGCGTTCGCGAGCGCGTCGCTCCAAATGCAAGCAGACGCGGGACGAAATGCTCGAAAGCACTTTCGATTCGTTCTGGATTTGCGGCGGCCTCTGCTTTACGGCTGCGACTCTCGTCCAGGTGAGAAGGGGTCACCGATATGACCCGGCTTGAAAGCGAGCGCAAAGGGAGCTAACCGCGCCATCGCGGCGAATGGTACCGCGTCGGTACATGGGACACGTTTAAAGCTGCATTTGTATGCGACCCCGCGACTGGAGAACAGCTACGAGCGTCGTACGAGCTTGTTGCACCTTTTAAATTGCCTATTTCCACGACAACGGATCGAGCATGAAAGGTGGACGGCCAACAGCAATGACGCGCCTAAATCTGTCGTCGTATGTCACGCGGAAATATTTGTAGCAATTTTCTAGCGGGGGAACATTTTGCAGCGATGGGCAATTAAATGTTCGAAGATATGGAGGTATGCAAATGAAGATAAAGGTGAGGAATTCCGCGAAGTTGAGAATTGCCGTTTTCTCGAATAACGAAGTACGCAGTGATGGCGAAACGAAATGGCTGGGGATTGAATTGAACAGCTCCAACTCTTCTAGCACAGGTTGCTCTGACAAATTGTAATGTATCGAGAATTATTAGTCGCTTGTTATCGGTATATATTATATATTTTATAAATGAAGCTCCTTGTTGGAAGTAAACAGGAAGGTATACTCGTATGTATACATTTACCACTCAGCATTCGAGAAATGAAAGCACCTATCGATTTTCTACCGATGAAACCTTCGATCGTTTCTAAGCAAAACCAAGGGCCCCGTCTTTTCTCTCTCAAAAAACCTGCAGCAACTGGCTGAGAATTCCACAAAAGACCGCCAGAATTTATAAACTTTCGCAAACAAAACCAGCAAGCGTTCTTCCACAAATTCCTTTTCTAATTGCAAGATAACCAACTTCAGAAAAAACCTCGGCTTTACCTTTCCATTAAACAACGCCAATAAAACCGCGCTTACTTATATAGACATTACTTGGACGCGGGGATGGTGCGTTATTGAGAATACTGGGTTGTTCAAAAGAGTGGATTTATGTTTCACATCGGGCTGCCTTGGAAAGTAGTTTCACGATTCTGGGTGGGCTTGGTGCATGGAATAATGTCCGATGGTATGGAGTAGGGGAAAGGCAAATTGCGAAATTAATTAGAAGACTGGGAGAAACAGGGGGACTAAGGCTGTTTCTCCTGCGTTAAATTAGCAGCGATACTTGTCCATTGTGATGGCCGAAGAGATTCGTCGGGGAGCAATTAGTACGTTCAAAGTCTGCGAAATTTCTACATTACACATTAATTTGTTTCAATAGGAGCAACGTAAAACAAACGGCCAACTGCAAAGATTTTGTAACATTCTTGCCACGGAAAATAATTCTCAGAATTTTACAAAAAAGAGTTTTTCAACAACCTCGTATACGTAGTAACCATCGCCCCCATGCCACGCGCTCGTCGCAAAAGAATATATTTCAATTTAAAAAAAGAATCCCGCAGGAACCAGGGCTCTGGAATTCTTTCACGGTCGACAGATCTCGATACGAATCCCTAGCACAAAACAAAAGGAAAAACCGTGTGCACGCCGACGACTTTTTCGGGGTTTCTCTTTTTCCCATTGGCCTAGGCGGACGCAATCAGCGGACACTGATCTGAACCAATTTAGATGCCGCCTTTCTAGAGTTGCCCGTCCGACTTCTCTCGTACGCGACCAACGAGGAAAGAGAGATAGAAAGGCAAATAAAGAGGAGAGATAGGGGCGGATAACGAGAGGCGGAAAGAGAGACCCGCGAACTCAGATCAAACTGGATAAAGTCTGCTAGAAGACTTAGCGGGCGTGTTGGGTAAACTCAGATAGAATCTTGCTGGTCCGTCGACACATTACGTATATGTATGTATGCCGCTCTGTATTTATGTGGGTGTCCCACGGGAATCCTTTCCCCTCCGACGCAGCGAATTTCGTTTACTTTTTTCGACGAATTATTCTCGTTTTCGCGAACGATAAAGGTGAAAATGAAAGAGGCATTAACAATTTTTTCGTTTCGCGACAATTGGCAAAAAATTAGATAGCTTTTAGTTGATCGACGCCTATCGGGAATAGACAACTTCCATTATTTCGCCCCCTTCGAAAGAAAAAAGATATCGCAATCAATATTAAATGAGCTCAATTTATAGAATAAAGGAGCCACCTATTGCCATATCTTGAAAGCTAAAAGGGATTCGAAAGGGTAGACGAAAAGGGTAGTCTACTATAGTTATTGACAACATATTTCAAGCTCATTGAAATCTGAGGTGACTCCCTTAGTCTATAAATTTACCTTAAACAAGAAACACACCGTACGAAAGAAATAAACGAACAGGCTCTGTCATAAATTGCCACGGTTGATGCTTCCCATATTGCCAAAACAAAATCGACGTCCGATAAGGCACTGGTATATTTCAGTCAGGTGGTATATTTCAGACACGATCGGCTAACGGAATGCAGGATGCACGCATAGTGGTACAATAAGGAGGAGCGCGAAGCGAGTAAAAAGATCGGGTCGCAAAATCGAATCGCGAACAATAAATGCGCGTGTCTGCTCTCTCCAGAGGGTGCCGTCATTCTTGACAGCCGATGCTTGCCCCTTCCTCCCTTTCGACGACGAAGTAGCCGTCTTTGTTCGGTCCGATCGATCGTTTCTCGATGAAGAAACAAAAGCATAATTTATATCGGAGGAAAGGCTGAAGGGGGCGCGGACACAGTCGTGGCAGCGTCTTCGACAGGAAGGATATGTCAATCGAAATGAGTTTTCTTGACTGATGAGAATAATATCGGTATTGTTCTGATAAATTATTCCTACGACGCGGTATGTACCGACAGGATTGATTCCTCTCAATGTTCAACGATACGTCAGCTTGACAATGACATCAGGCGGAGCGATGTTTCGCAAACGATGATTCGGAACGTTCAAAGGTTGCATATTTTTTAATCCAGAGGGTGGCGGTAGTGCCGATAAGCTGCGAACCAAGGCGAAGCATGAAAATAATTTTATCGTCGAATATTCCAGACCCATATTATTTAAAGTTCGTTAGAGTTTCGAGAGTAGACACCTGATGCCCACGCAAAAGGGGTAAAGATCAAATATTCTGTTCGACACCTCTGATTTCTAACAAAAACACACGCAACATACAACGCTACAAATAAAATGCCGCTCTGCTTCAAAAGTCGTCACCTCGTGCAAGCTCAAACGATATTTCACTGCCAACAAAAGATGGTAACCTTTTTCACGAGCCCATTCATCCTTCGCAACACGCGAGCCACAACAGAAGCACCTAGTTGCTTCCTCTAACGAGAACCGATGCAAGTGCTCCACCTCCGAAGAAAACGCTTTTGGTGCCGGGAGAAAAATCGAATTGAGATAACAATGAAGACTGTGAGCGGGCTGTCCGCAATCGGTGCAATTGTGCGGTAACTATGCTGATTCTTCCGGCGAAGATTTACCGTGCACAATATCTAGGCAGAAGCAACCACCGGACTATCTCGAAGGGGGAGGGGAGGAACGTTGCAGAAAGGAAAGGGCAGGTCGTATAAGGGCTGCGAGATAACAGAACGCGTCAGCCATTGTCCAGCGTGGACAATGCAAGGCTGCTGGATTATACTAGGGGCAATCTACATCTTCAGCAATGTATCATAGCGCGCGTGTTCCGATGGGTCATCTTTCTCTTTCCAACGCGTGGGCCTGTGCACCGCGTCAAAAGGACCAAGGTGCGCGTTATTGTTGCATCCCACCAGAGGAATATTGAGATATCTTCCTGACGCAGCGAACGATTCGCCGAGTGCATATTATTATTGGTAAGATCCTTGATAAGTTTTTCGCTGAACAAGTGGAAGGAATTCCGAAACTTTGACTGTCGCTAGATAACGAATAATGAGTAATGAGGAAACTGAAATTCCTGAGGGATTTAGAAGCTCGTCGGTAAATTATTGATATTAATGAATTGATTGCGTGTGCTATTTGCCAAACACTTTGTAGTACTTTCATGCGCATCGAGGAGAGCGAATAAATCGTATTAAGTAAAAATCCGACCCGCACAGGCAAGGTAAATAGATATCGCGAGATTTCATTAAAATTCGACTATGAACCGCGAAATCAAAAATATCTAGCGCTATTTTAACGATAGCGAAGGGCAACAGACTCGATAAGTCGCGAATTCCTGTTCCGTGCGAACACCTGGACGTGTACCAGAAAAGATTGCGTCGCGGATAACATTGTCTTGCCTTTTGCCGGACTGCTCATCGGGATAATCTGTGGCACCTTTCGTATGGTGCCACCTTTATATCATCATCGTGGCCAGGTAGCTACAATGAATTACGCCGGCACAATGTACATACTTTGCATCCAATACGCGAGTTCTTCGCGGATACTGTAATGGACAATCTGTTTGAATAAAGAGCATCGCGAAATTCTTATTCTGCTGTTGTTAAAGTTAAATATTGTTCTCCGCTCTGCACTGAAAATACAATATTTCTGTTTCGTCGAGAAGATGACGATCCAGTTGCTATCGTCGGTAGAACCTTGATGGCCCTTATAAAATGTGCACCCTATTACAACGGAACGCAGCATCAAGAGTAACAAGGAAGTGCTCGTCGATGCTATCGAATTCGAGCGGGCCGCTACATTTTTCTCCTGCACACGAATTTCGTGGCACATGTTTAACAAACGAGCTCGATGCAATCTTCCCGGCTACACTCGCGCTACCGATTTATTAATCTTCATTTTTCAAGACTGCAACACGAAACGTACCACCGTATGAAAGTCCAGAAGGCCAGGAAGCGTTGCGTTATCAGATCGGTCGGTAGAAATCGCAATAGCCTTGTAATTGGTATCGTCCGTCAATGACAGGGAACCGCTACCACTCCCCTTTGTTATAACCTAACTCGTACGTTACTGCTTCCGCAAACCACGTGGGCGATTTCATATTTTGCCATACTGAGATTACACGAGTCGCTCGTTGGCCAGATTGGTTAGCCCCACGAGACGAAGACAAGGAAATTTATTGTAAACATAAGATAGTTAAGAGGCAGTCGAGCCATTTGATGATTAATTTTAGAAAAATGCTCAAGGTGGCGTAGACCGATTTGACTAATGCGCGGCTTGCAGCCAGATACTTTTAATGATACCAGAGTAATGGCCATTTGAGGGACACGAATTCGAAACCCGCCCCAGGAATCTTCCCGTAAAATAAAGAGAAGCCCACATACCAGCTCGGTTTATCAAGTCCAAGACGGGACGCTTCCAACGAGATTCGGTTTGGTTAAAAAAAAGCTGATCTCGGTTCGCGAAGGTAGTCCAGAGCAATTACAAAGGCCGATATACACCTACTGTATGTATAGAGGTCTACGTGGACGCAAGTACCGCGCGTGTAACCCGTCTGCGAGAGGTCCTGAATGCTCGAGTATCCTCTTTCCTTGAACCTCTTAGCGCTGTTTAGCGGATCCTTTTACGGGACAGGAGGCCCCAACAAGAAAGGAAAGCGCAGCAAACGGGTCTACGACGCCTCGAAAACGAGAGGGCGAAAAAGAAACGAGTTCCGATGGAAGAGGAAAGAGAATCCGTGCAAGCGGAGGCGTAAGAAGAAGAAGAAGCAGCAATGGAAGAGGAGATGGCGGAGGTGGAGTACCAAAATGGCGGTCCGTTGGGCCAGCCCGGGGACAAGATAAGCCTTTGTGTCCGGGCAAGGGCCCAGGGCAACGGATCCCCTCGTTTCGCTCTCATATTTCGCGAATCCCGCTATCATATTTTACTGCCTGGCCCCATACTCCTTCTCCTCCTCTGCCTCTGCCCCTTTCGTTCCCCACTACTTTCGCTTCTTTCGACCTGTCTCTCATTTTTTGCTCTCTCGCTTTTCGGGACCCTCCAGCCTCGCTCCACCTTTTCGATTCTCCCCCTCGATTGTTCCCTGCTCTAGTCCAGAGGTCCATTCGATTCGATCGTCCAGGGCGCCCGGCCATGGGGGCTTTCTGTCGCCTGAGCTTCGCCGTGGACGAATATCATCGGCCTACCCTCATTGTCGCGGCTGCTTTGTACGACACGTATTATGTTTGTACGTCGGATGGCCGCGGTGTCGCGGAATACATTATGCAAATATATATTCGAGAGCTGAAAGAATATTTTTGCGGAGCAACCGAGAAGGCCGCCTGTTGCTGAAGACTCATGAATCGTGGACAATGCTCGCAGGTGGTGCTAATACGCGATTTTCGTATGAATCTTTTTTAATGTCAGGTGAAGCGCCGACGCGATTGGAATAACGATTTCCAGTAGGAGGAGAGAACTCGAACTCAATCGCAGGGGAGTTCATTTCTCTACGGGGAGAAGTAGGTAGTGTGTGCGCGAAAAATTGCGGGACAGAAATTGCTGCACGAAAATTTAATTTGCGTATTTTAATTCGCAGTCGCTGAATTTAATGTGGCCGCGCATTACCGAAACCCCCGGCCAACTTTGATCGCCGTCAGTCGAATCCCTCGGGGGAAGATGGACAAGGTCTAACCGGTTTCGAAAAGCGGCCACGAAAAGAGGAACGCGAGCTGGATTAAATTATTGTCGCCGGCGGTCCGTGGCGTCCCGTTTCTTTTCCCTTTTTTTATTCCAACTCTGCCGCTTCCTGACGATCTCGTCGCGAGTGAATCGAAATTTCGTCAATGATTGCTCGATCGACGTCCGCGATGCTTGGAAAAAGTGACTGGTTTAGTTTGAAACTTTCGTGCGATCGTGCGCGGCAATTATTTCCTGACGAAAGTAATTAGGCCTGATTGCGAGTTGAGTTCAAAATGCGGAGAGAACTGGGGAGGATTCAAATCTGAATAGGGCGCATCTTTCTTGAATAGATCGTAGCGTTAAGTAAGTTATATTATACCGCAGAGCTATCATAAAGTGAAATAATAATTTGGTGTGCATATTTCACCCAATAATTGTGAGACATAAAGCAGACAAGAAGTAAACGACGAAAAGCAAAGTACACTTTCGACAATCGACCAGTTGGATCGAACGAAAGACTGGAATTCAAGGAATCGACTGGCGCGACACCAATAGGCGCGCCTCTAAATTGTTTAGCTGAGTTAGAAACATAAATTTCCGCCCGCTATCTTGCTCCTTCGCCTCCGATTCGCCATTAAAGCCACACGAACCACCCTTCCCTCATCCTCGCCAATCTTTCTCCGCTGGAAGGTGTTTGCCCGATCCCCGGCGATATCGAGGCTCATTCCCGTCGATTATATCGATTATCGAGCAGCAGGATCTCGATTCTATGCTAGACCCTTAAGGAGCCTTCTTCTGCCGGCCGTGCATTGCCAGGAAGACGCTTCTCCGCAACGCGGCGTCAAACAATTAAGGCTGACTTACGCGTGGCCGAGGCGCGTTAAAAGAGTAAACGAGTTACCGGCCTTGCCACGCATCAGATAATGCGAGCCATGGCCCTGTCATCTCGGAAGAATTTACCGGCGACACCGCGGGACCGAGCACACGAGCCTCGCCAAACAACTCGCGGACTCTTCTCTCTTGGTATCGCAAGCGTTGGATCTTGATTTCCGCCGCTGGCGAAGCGTGCCTGCTTCGCGCCAACGACTTTTCCACGAAAACGCATCTGCCTCTCGTATACCACGGCCATGACGCGACGAGAAACCTGAGATCCATTGCTAATTGTTGTTCACAGTTACGCGAGACAGTCACGAGATTTCATTCACTCTTCGTCTGAAAGTCAAGCCACACCGGCACTTCGTCGCAAAATATCGGATCATACGTTTTACTTGGCGGATCAGAAATTTCGTTAAACATTTTATTTGAAATGGCGCGATTCTGGAAGGGTTATAAGTCCCTCTCGGTGAATTACAATGGATACAGTAACGTTTTAGAAAGAAGAAAACTAAATTGATTGCACGATCGTTTTAAAATATTTTTACTAATTTCGAAAAAATGAAAGATCCAAGTACAACACGACTTCATGTATACAATACAGTTAGCACCAGATTAGAATTTCTGTGGAAGTGTTATGAATAGATAGCCGAAAATGAACCGCAATATCTGGCTGCAGAAACGTAGCGATACGACCGACAGATATTGTGAAACTAAGCAACGTGTAATTGGGCGGTGTCTGGTGCGGTTTGCCTATGGTCACGCAAGCTATGATAAATTATCCGTTCCGCTGTAAAATTCGCGGCTATTGAAAGCTCCCGGAAACACCCTGCAGTGGCAACTTTCAAATTGATAGCAAAGTGTTATTTTACGATATCTTGTACCGCGCATGAGATGACGTTAATGTAATGTCATAAGGCAAGGATAAATAATTTTTCCCATTTTCTAACGCGTACGCATACACGCATTTGAAATCTAATATTTGAATTGCAATCGATTGCTTTACGGATAACCAATGCCAAGCCGAAGGCGCAATTTCGTTGGTACAATTCTTGCTGGCAGTAAAGTTTCTCGCGGAGCCCGAAATTTGCCAAGTCTGGCCACGCACGGGGTATACTACTTCGCTGGGAAACAACCGAGAAACGTCCACTTACCAGGCATGCAGACACATCGGAAAGTCCCGGGGTCGTCCAGACAGGAGCCATCGTTCTGACAGGGGTGGGATTCGCACTCGTTCACATTCGTCTCGCATCTTGGTCCTGTGAATCCTTGTGTACAGTTGCAGGCAAACGATCCGGGTGTATTCACGCAAATACCGTCGTGCTCACAAGGGGAACCTAGAAAAAGTGACAAAAAAATACGGATTAGGTATATGAAAAATGTTTGCAATATAATTTTTCAAATGTCCAAAAATGTTATATGTATGTAAAGAAAGTACGTGGTACTCCCTTTAAAATTACGCCGCGCACTCACGGCGTGTTGGTAAACAGAGTAAGACTGATGTGCCACGAAAGGGAACACGTGCAACGACAAATTAAACAAATTGAATCCTTATAAAAGATTGTAATTAGGGAAAGGACATAGTGGACATTTAATGCCGTTTCTCTTTTTATAGGTAAGTCTTATAAATAGTTGTAATTAGGAATATGAATAAAATGGAAAAAACCTCTTTTTATAGGGGAAACTTAGATCTGTTATTATTCCTGTCTTTACCCAGTCATTTGGAAAATTAAATAGCATTATATATATATTTCTTGTATCGCAATGTCTATCCAATATGTACGAACTAGGTGCTCGGTGTTGTTTTCGGGATGACAATTAAAGGCAAGGATGTTTTACAAGCGTACAATATTTAGGAGAATATTCTTCGAAAGTTACACCTTCCTATTAAAACGAAACACCTCTTCGCCCCGACATCCTGCAAACGAACAAAGGCCATACACATGGAACACGCGGTTCTTAAAGAAAGATATAGGGTGAAAAACTTTCTACTCGCGCCGGTGTGCCGCGTGTTCGCAAAACGAAGGATAATCGAAATAGCCGCAAACTGGAGGACGCTTGGCGCATAATAATTAATAGCCGTGTAGGAGTCAGAGTCCAGCACGCAGGTGCATCCCCCGTGGGATGCGCGACAAATGCAGGATAGTGCGCCTTAATTGGCCAACTCGGCGCGCTTTTTAGACCCGCTGCCATTAGGGGAAGGGGTGGAAGAGAGAGGGGGGAAGAAGAACAAGCCAAGATCAACGACGACCATAAGAAGGAAGCTGCTTTGCACGGATTCCAAGCCTTCCAAGCCTGCCATCCTCTCAGCTGGAACTCTTTCCCGACCAACAATACGGTTCGTCGGTCGTTTTCTCCGAGTTACGCGGTTCCCGCTAATTGCAATAAGATAATTACAGCCATCAGCTTCCAGCCGATCCGGCCAATGTCCAACAGGGGAGGGTTCCTCGCAATATTTAGCCGTGCTACCATCTTTGGTATCATTCTTCGATCGTAATTGCTGTCTATATCACAAGAGCGTGCACGCGATATCTCTGTGGTAGTAAATTCTTTCTACGAAAAATGTCGTATACATCGAAAGCAGATTTAAGAAGCTAATACACTCTTACTCAATAGCGTGGCCAATCTCCATCGTTTCGCATTTCGTACAACAGAACCTTACATTTCTCGAACACGGCGAGCTAGGGCTTTTCATTAAGCTACGCTTTCCTCGGACTGTTGATAAATATTTTAGCGTTTTCTGTGTCGAAAGAATGTCCACGCGTTGTCGCGCAATAATCACTAACGGTGGAAATCGGACAACTAAGTGAGAGCGTATTAGTTTTCTTCGTTGCACATATTATTTACTTTCGATCTGTGCACGATTTTTTACGGAGAGATTTTATTTGCACCGAGATATTGCGTGCACGCTCTTGCGATAGAGGCTGTATGTAAATTTCACGGAGCAACGGAAATAAGGATGCGAATTCGTTTCTTATTTGAAGTTAGATATTTGCAGTATCGGTGGGTCAAATGCGTTGCCCCGTATCCCCGTGAAATAGAAATATGTATTCGTTTAGAAAGGAATGCGGATTTAGCATATGACTTTGTGCTTCGCATCTAAGAAAATACTGATTGCGCAATAGATTTGATCAGATTCTATCAAACAGGCTCACCGTTCCATCAATCACAGTCTCTATGTCCCAGCAATTAAAGAAGGGTGAACGTTTCACGTATCTCACATTTTTAATACTTTTAATAATTCCAGCTTCCGCCTGTCATGGCCGCGCAGCTATATAAACGCAAAGAATTTTTACTCCATTGAAACACGTTCTAAATGTACGAACCAGGAATGAATTCCGTTCCGTTAACTCTGGAATTCGCATACTCTATTTGCATCGTTCCACAGTGTCTCGCGAGTCGCGCTTTCGGCGCACAATGCGTGTCGCGATCGAGAAGAAGCATCGAGTACTCTTTACGCTGTTCCCAGGCCAACGTTTACAATTACCCGTGATACTTATGAACTTTATCCGCGACGACGGCGAACGGCCGTTCACAAAGTGGCAAGTGGCAAGACGATCGCATGCCGGTCTCGTGTAATTCGCCCGCGGTTTTTCCGGCCTCGCGTAATTGCTGTCGGCGTGCTAGGTTTCGCGACGGGACGAGACGGAGAATGAAATCGAGAAGAAAGGGGGATGGGAAAAGCGGCTGGCAAGGGGGTATACCCGTGTTACGGTCTAACCAGGAGCGACAAGAAACGGATTGCTTCGTCGTGTTCGCAATCGAGTCGCGGGGATGAACGGGTGACGAATCGGTCGACGAGACATGTTCAGGAGCGACGGATGATGGGAGGAAGGGATACCTGAACGAGTGGACGTGGAAAGAGATAAGCAGCTGGATGGATAGATCTATGTACCGAGATTTATTGTCTCCTGCGAGAGCACTTGACGATTGAAATAATACAGTGATTATCGGGAAGTTTCAGTCAGGTTATGGAAAGCTGTATGTGCAGTTTTGTGTAAAAGACTTAGTGAATCAGGCAATGTTAATGATGCTTACTTGCTGCCATGCCGTGGATTCTAATATTTCGCTGTGTCACAATAAATTGTTCTTTACGGAAATAATGTTAATGCTCTTTACTCGTGCTTTACCGGCAAATTTAACGAAAGAAGGGAATTATTGCTTTTATGCAGACATTTCTATAGCCGATGTTTCAATTCAGTTTCGACTTTCGACTTGCAGCCATCGTTCTAAGGATTCCAATATATGTACCTGATTTTGAACGTACAGTGGTTTGCGTGTGGTGTACTCGTGTGCCGTACAATTATTGATTCATTTTAAAGATAATGAAATATCTCGAGTGTAGCGGCAAAAATATCAACTTCAGGTAGACACGAATCATTATTTATTATCAGGAAGGGGCTCAGCCGAAACGTGTATATTTTCAAGGATGGCAATTCAGAACGTCATAAAAAGGTTGAATGAAACTGGATCTAACGTAAGTGGCCCAAGTCTTTTGCGCAGTAATGCATGTGGTATAATGTGTGCGAGGGGAACGAAGGACTGACGGTGCAAATTGAATTCCTGACTAGCTGAATATAAATTAACGCGAGTTGGAAATATAACAGCTTCGGATAGATATACAAGTGGCGCGCAACGTCCCTGCAATTTTGGTACACCAACATTTGGAACGCCAAAGGAGAACCTGAACGAAATATTTCACTCCGTAGTTTGGTTAATTGCGATTATTTCCATACGAGGGCCGATCACCGGCAGACCGTAATACAGAAATTTCTGTACGCTATTAGCCAGGTCGGTGAGGTCTCGTAATATTGAAGATGTAGCCCGCGTCGTCGAATATAATATCGCGGATAATCGATCAATCGTATTCCCCCGGGGAGGTGTAGTTTGCGAGTTTCGTTGGGTCGGTAGCACGGTTCTTCTTCCTCGGCGCTGCTGCCTCCGAGAGGAGCAGCTCCCGAGGAACTTAATCTACCAGAAAATATGCAATCTAGATAATAACAGAGCACAAGCTCGAGCGCGAGGTCATTATGGTTGTTATTAAACTTAAAATAACAATTTAGCGTTTAATTAGATTCGTTCGTTCGCCGCTGCCACCGTTGAGCCGCCCTGAGAAAAGGTAGGGTTCCTTCTAAGTCTCGACTTCCGGCAAAATCTTATTACCGACGTCCTGTCCTGCAACGGCGATGCCACCGGAAAATCGTTCGAACCTCGTGAAATATACCAGGAATTTTATGCACATTATTACTTTGAAACTGTTCGCGATTCGAGCAGACGTTTATAATAATTCCAACGACTACGAAAGTTCAAAAGGTGATAACGAAATATGGAAAAATATTTTCTGTGTCAAGGTAATGGATCGGGCTGCGATATAATATAAAACTGTAAACGTTGTACACAGGAAAATTCTAGTTAGTTTGGGATATGAATTTTTCCGGACAGGTGTAGTGGACGCGGCACTTTCAAGTATTGCACCGTAAAATGAGTAAGGGGAAGATGTTCGTTTCTTGTAAGGAGATCCGCAAATATGTTTCTCCCGTTTTAGGAACCCCCGAGTGCCTGGAAAAGAAGGATTTTTACGCCTGGATGGAGCTCTGTTTAACAGGAATCCACAGATAACTATATTTGCTTACAGAAATGGGCGGGATTGAAGGAGTTCTTCAAATAATCGACTCGTGTGTCGCAATGCATCATCGCGTTGTATTACAAAATTATATTCCCCCGTAAAATTATGAACGCGTCTCAATTCTTTCTACGCCAATACTGGAAGTGGAGGGAGGTACTTTCAGAAAACGATGATCGAGGAGGGAGGTCACCCTACAACTTGGGCACCGAGTCTCAGGTGTCCCGACGACAACGCGTCAAGTATGCGTAAACGCAGTTTCCATATGAAATATAAACTGGTTCAGAACTAGCAAAATCTAAATAAGTTGAATCGAACACGCAAGGAAAGTGTCGTACGTCCAAACTGGGGGGACAGAATGACGTTTCGTCGAGGATTTCCACCGTGGCCCGGCTTTCCAAGGTGGTGCAGTGGTATGCCGACGATCGAGACAGGTATACGAACTGCCCATGCTCGTATCGGTTTACCATTGTCAGGGCAACGTTGCCAAATTTCGGTGCAACAATGGGTCTTTGTTTAGCGGGCAGGTAGCGAACGGAGGCCCGGTTTCTTCGAGTCGAGATCCGGCCCCGAGAGTCGACTTCGGCACGAAAACGAAGAAGGTGAGGAAGCCGAGGCAGACAGCCAACACGGAGCTTGACCACGAAGGAAGAGAGATTTCGTTACGCGTTACCACGTTGTTTGCGTTGGCACGCAATGACGGGGTTTGCGGAACTCACACGGAGCCCGTTACGCACACACGGGGGAAGAAAAAGTGGAGGAACTCGAACCGTGAGTCGATTTTGCCATTTTGCGACACCTGCCGAGACTCCTGCCTGACTTGTCGATAATATGTCCGATGCGAAATAGACAAATTTCGATTAACTTGGATATGTATTTTATCGAGCTCGCGAAAATAGCACGATTAAGATATAATTGATATGTGTATTTCTTAATTGCGTAAGATTTCGGTGATATTATCAGCCAAGGATTTCAATTTCTGTTTAATAATCAAGACTGTATATTACTCTGCAATAAAATTCTAATTAAAGATTATAATTAACAATCGATACTCCTTCCATTGAGAATTAAGCTAAGCTATTTTCAATTCATAAAATGGAAACTTGTTTGGTAAAGTATTGGCCATGATGTTCTTCGTAATGTGGAGCTATAAAAAATTCTACCTTGGTCCCGCTGCAACCAGCAGAAGTCTCCTAATAAATATTAAAAATTATAATCTCCGCGTTCGCGTTCCCCATCAGAAAAAGCGAACCCACCGTCGCAGCAGGATTCCCCACCCCACCCAACTTCATGATTTGTCTTCAACGATGACTTCATCGTCGTCGCGACAACTTTGCAACCCCGTTTCATCTCGACCTGAAATTAAGATCCTTCGCATTCAGACCGAGTTATTAATTCAGCGAACAGACGAGTCAGGGGAAAAACAACAAAAAGACACGCAAGGTACTTTCACCCCGTCGCTGTCACGAATTATGACGTCTCGACGGTGTCACCTTCGCAAGGAGTTCCAGCAGCCGCAAATATGGCGGGCCCTGGGTAATCCAACACCAGGTGAAAACGACCTGGTTCGTGGTGGTCCCTCTCTGCAAATGGGCCAGCCTTTCGAGAATTCAGCGTAAATATTTATAAGTCGCGACACGTACACTCGTCGCACATTTTTAGCTCCGAAGGTGCGGGAATTCTTCTGGACAATTGGTCGGTATCCCCCGGACGAATCGTAATATAAGAACTGCGAGAAAACGATACGAGCCTATCTCGCGGAGAGAATAAATTAACTCGGTCTGTGAAATTAATCGATCCGGTCGGAGCTGGCTTTTCCTTTGAAGGAATCACGCGCGAAAAACTTTGGCCGTGCCATTATCGCCGTGAGTGAAATTGCAATGATTTGAAGGAATTTTGCGCAAAGGGTTGATGCGGTGTGCGATGCGATTGATTTGAACGACTGGTTGAATAAATTGAAAAGTAAGAAAGGAAGGTAGTGCTTGACATTTTTTTGAACGTATGCATTCTTATATTAATGCGCCTCAGAAAAGTACTCATAAGATGCACGTAGTAATTAGGGTTTGTTTCTAATCAGTTTGAACGAAGTACTGTAAGGCGATCAAATTTGTTTACAGAGTTCTGATAGAAGCCTATAAGCCACGGTGGAATGTGCTATAATTATCACAATCATATTCGCTCCTATTTTTTTTGTTTAAGCAAACTCCAATATTGTAATATTAAATTTTAATATTTCTTGCACCGTCCCAAAGGAAAATTTGATTTTAAAGAATCGTGTCACGATATACACGGTAGGTTATATCAATTAGCGACCCGATATTTATTTACAGGATAGGCCAGACTGTTATACAATCCTAATTAGATCTAAACGAGAATTACACGCCCCATTAACTCTTGCCAATAATCCTGTCCAAGGTAAATATCCCGAAACTATAAAGGCTTAAGTTCGTAAACTTAATATTATATTTGCAGCTTCTCTTATCGACCTCATCTTAATTAAACGGATTAATATTGTACACCTATAAAAAAAATCCGAGTACCGATGTTCCACAGTTCGAATAATTTGCATTCTCGACCGACCGCCCACATCATTCTGATTAAACCTGAATAAAATCAGCTTTTCCAAGCTGTGTACGAGCCATACACTTTCTAGCATACTTTGAATTATTGTTGAACGTACCGGGGGGAGTATAAACACTGTGGAGAACGAATAGAGCAACCAAGAACCGCTCTTCTTACTCGAAGAATTTTTAACAATTGTCAAACAATTATGCCCACTAGCCGTTGGTGAAGTAATCCATGGAGATTTATGGTCGGCGAGCAACGATGGCTGTCCTTTTTATTGGACTAAAGAATCTGGCTGGCAGAGGCAATACATAGTTAGAGGAAGATGAGAAGGAGGAAGAAAGTGGACGTTGGTGGATTTAATGTCTGATACTTTGGCAACGGCTGCAAAGAGAAATAAGGGAGATTGGAATAAATGAGATGAGGAGGGCGTGTGCTTCGATTAATCGTCGATCGTATTAAAATCATAAACGGTATGAACATTGCTGGAAATTCGTTTTATGGTCGGGTTATGGCTCTGGTCGGGCAAAAATCGAGGGTTCCTTTTTCGAGGTAATTGAACTTAATAAAACATCATTACACGTTGCCATAGAAACATCTGAATATGCATCGCAATTTGTTGCAGAGCAAGGAATGGGTCCCAGGAAAATGACGAGAACTCAAATGAATGCAAGGGTAGATCATTTTTAAGACAAGCATTTATCGATCCTAAGTGACAGAAAATTAATGCCCCATTTCTAAAAATAATTCCACTTAACGAACGATCTTATCCAGATCAGCTGCTCCATTTCTTGTCCCCAATCTCAGCGGGTCAAACATTCTCGAGGGGGCGATAAATTCAGACCCACGACGACCCTTTGCCGCGAATCAAACATAAATGCCCATCCCGGGCACTCACAACAGAGGATATCTTCATCCTTTATCACTGTCAACCGAACGGTAACAACGACGAAAGCATAGTTGTCCAGTCCACTGATAATTTGTTCTCTCAGGTCCGGTGCTTACGAATCAGGTAATGGCTCGCCCCCAAAACGAACCCATGGCCCATCAGAAAAGAAAACGAAGGAAGGCAAGAAGTAAAAGAAAAACGGGGAGCAACAGAAGAAGAAGAAGAAGAAGAAGAAGCGTAGGAAGAATCGTTCTGGTCCCCGGGGGGAAAAGGCCCTCTTTGAGTAATGTCTTCCTAATTACAATCTTCGCGTTCGAAGCATGACACACGGTACTGTCTACCGGTCAAAGGAACGAGTTCTCGAATGGGGCCCAGAAAAACTCGTATTCTTAATTCATTATGCGGCTATAAAAAAGCTTCAACGGTCGAAATCTGGTGCAGGAGAGTGGGTCTGTTCGAGAAGGACCAGGCAAGAGGTACTGCATTATCACGGGCTTCCTTCCGATCATGCTCTTCGAAACTTGCATTCTATTTGGTAGCGACTAGCGACCGAATTTCCGAACAATTTAGTAGCAAAAAAGTTCAGATACAAATAAATACTGTCTGGGAAAAGCTGTACAAAAAGTACATTTAATAATAAATAAACACTGAAAGTCTTTTCAAAGAGGAAACGCTAACAACGAAATATATAATACATACAAATAATGCTAAGTACTTGGTACAATATTAATACGGATCATCGTATTCATTCTAACGTGAGCTCGAATAATAGGAAAAAATCCTAATTGGAAAATAGTACATCCATAGGTTTCTTCAATCCCTGATTGCTCTAAAAAAGTGAGACAAGTACTTGGACGCGAAAAGGAAGGCACGAGAAGGTAAATATCCGGCTGATTGATTGCTCGGCTGGACGTGACGCCGCGTCATGTGAATGTTTGCTAAATTACCCCCCAGGCGAGTGCGTTTCGCGCACGTTTAATGAAATACAGAAAATGAATCGTGACTGCGGTCGTTACGCGGCCAGTAACGACGGCACGCCTGTAAAGAGTGTCTCTCCGCGTGGCAAACGAGCCCGATTGTTAACGTTCACCCCCGAAATCCAATTAATTCCACCGGTTGCTTGATTAACGCGCCGCAGAAACACCGTCCAGGGTCTTTATACTAATGCGAAGGATCCCGTCTCTCTCTCTCTCTCTCTCTCTCTCTCTCTCTCTCTCTCTCTCTCGAGACAGAGACAGAGAGCTGCGCCCGTCTGGAGTAGGACAGAGGAGAACGGATAGCAGGAGACAAACGGAGTGCGCGGAGGATACAAAAGGAGTGTGTCTGATTATTAATGAAGTATCTTTGTCTGGAACGAAACGTATTAACCGGTGCGCTCACCTACGGCAGGCAGCGCGTATTTAATATCGGGGGCCCGCGAATGAAAAGGATTTACTTGGATGCACTTTCAACCGCTTCCTTTCCTTCTTGTGCTTCGCTTTCGCGGCTTCGTTTTCTAAACGAGCTCAGGTACAACGAGTAAACCTGCCTGATTTTAGCTTTTTAGCCGATTTAATTGTACGCTGCGTCTTTGGGGTCTCTTTATTTTTTTCGCAGAGTGCGTTCTAATTGGATGTCAACAATTTATTCAAACAGTACGTGCAAAGAAATGTATGAAACTGCAGATGCGGTAGCTAATTGTCTGCTTATTTAATAATTGCAAATGGAACGTTTCCCCCGTTCGGCGAATAGACAGAACGATCAGACTTTTAATAATCTTTTGTACAAGCCAAATATCAAATAACCGAATTAAATTTGCACAATCCATAAACACTCCCGTGCTTCGTTGCCGCAAAAACATTTAACGAGACCTGCCTATCAAGCTCTATTACGTATGACGCAAGAAATAAACCACCGATATTAAAATAGAGCATTAAGCGAGAAAAAAAGAGGTGAGCAGCGTTTTTCCGTATCGCCGGCCAGCCTGATCGATTTCCTTTCGCCTTAACGGTTCACAGCCTCCTCGTTACCATGACCATTATCATTTTTCCTGGTTCACGGGTGATCGAGCACGGCCACGGCCGTTTTCTGCTTATTTCCGTGTCAACGTGACGCCGCCGCAGGATTGACAGTCCGGTTCATGCGGCGCGGTATCATAAATCGAATTCCGAGTGATAATGCTGCGAGATAAACCACGCCAGCTAGCTGGCTAACGCGAGTACATCGAGAAAATCGTCGAGGTGTGCGGGCCCCATGCTGGCATCTCGATTCTCCGCCAGACTATTAATTAAACCGCGACTACTGCCTGTCCACCGGTTAACTACGAATCCCCATTTACCCTTGCGCCGGTGTTGCATTGCTTCGAGTAAAAATGAATATGCTATGCAGAACTTTTATTACACGAGCTAGGATACTTTTTGATATCGCCCTTTCCCCGTGAAACACGACGGGGATAAAATGTGTACACCGTAGAAGTGTTCTACTGTCGTACGGTGTTAACGAAACGAAAAGTGGACGAGTGCCAAGGGAATGAAGGCGGTCGCTTATCAGAGGCGAACCATCAGGTTGGAGCGCAATTTCTGAGAAGAGTACTTCGACGAGACTTCAGTGTTATCGCGTATGCACTTTTGGCGTTTCTGTAACGCGTTGCGAGGGCACGAGGCGTCGCGAATCGGTAAATATCGTTCATTATTCACGACAGTATAGAAAGGGAGAACGGTTGGACGTCGATGAAAGGAAGCAAAGGCGGCCGACCGAATGCTTTAGAGACAACTGTCGATCGATCGGTATCGCCGGTGTAACGCGTACTTTGAAACATAAATCCTCGCAGGACCATCAATTATAGCGGTGGAATTATTAATAATCGTCGCTGCCACGCCGAGACTCGCCGGTTCGATGGATCCTCCAATCGCAGGGGCTCGGTCTTTCTTCAAGGGGAGAGGAGGGGAAGGAGAAAGCTGGCACGAATGACAAGTTTGCCGGCAGATACGAAAGGGAAATAAGAAGAAGAGCACAGATCGAGCAGAGTCCTCGCTGGTTGCTTATTAAAGTGCACTGCACCCTACAGGTGTTCGCGTGGAATGCTTTGAGAACCAGATCGCGAAACGAAACAGAGCTGTGGGATATATCTGAAAGGAGCCTGACTCTTTTTCCTTTCGAGTAACCGTCTTCGTTGACCCACTATCCGGACACGCCATGTTCTTTATCCCATAGGCCAGTGAGTCGATTTCGCGAAACCACCTCGAGATCAAGCTCGACACCTTTACAATTCGTTCCATTTTCGATGCAGATGCGTACTAAATTGAAATGAATTTCTTCATGTTCGTTACAATACAAAATCTAAAATATTACAATTTTATATACAATAATCTCAAATATTATACGAAAAGGAAATTGGAGCACGTTGAACAAGCCGTGTTTGTTTCCTGGCAAGCATTCATCATTCCACGAAAGTTTAATTGGAACAGCCGTACGTTTCCCACAACGTCAATTGTATAGGGATTAATCGATACTCAGCACTCAGATGTATTCAGATAAGATTGCCGCAATGGGCCCATCGAGGATTCCTCGTTCATGATGGATCAATCGTGATCGACGACAACGGGAATCGACGTGAATGTTCACGGTCTGAATGAACCGCATCCAGCACCGAATCAATCGATCGCAATCACTCGATTCCGATGTTCGCCGTTGTTCCACCTTGTGTGGGACTTCAATTTGCTGAAACCATGGGGGCCTTTGCGAACGATGGTGCGCATTAATTTGTTAATCGTCGTTTAATCTCGATCCCTCGAACCGGCCTGGGAGTACATATCCGTTTCAACACGGTTACGTTTTGTCGAACTGTTTAAACGCCAATCAAATAACTATGCTCCGCTACCAATATATTCGGAATGTAAAATATTTTGATCTCTGTGGACCGGGTAGGCATTCGTCCATTCTTCGTCGACCGCGTGTTACTGATGTTAATGCGTACAAATTACGAATTACGCGAGATAAAAGAAAGCGGGATCGTTAACTAGCGTACTGAGCTTCGCGCGATCAATGCGATTGAGTATTGCAATAATGGTCAATGCCAGAAACAAAATATGCAGGGCCAATTGTAATTAAATGGCAGGAATTGTTAAATATTACGAGCGTATGAAAAAAATGAAAAATGATGAGTGGCGATACACGATTCGAATTGCTTAAATACTTTGCCGAGCAACGAGGCGTTCATTTATTATTGTTTCAAGTGTTTTAACGCAGGAACTATCCCGAGCCGCGATAAAATCTATCAGATGTAATCTACGAGATATTTTTCCCGTTCGCTTATACGCGAAATCATCGTCGAGCGTTTTTAGATCCACGGATCATTAATAACTGTGCCCCGCGAGGCACCATGAAGCGAAGGCACGCATTACTTTCGTTTCAAAGCGAGATTACATTCGCAACTATTTCGGATTGTACATTCATTCGGCTTATCTCGCCAGATCCTTTATTAATTATCACGAATTTGTATTCACGGACGATGTATTACTCTCTGCAGCCAATTACACCGGACACGTTTCTTTCTGCCGTTTCAAACGCGGCTGTGCTCGAAAGCTCCGCCACAATTACAGACTGCACTCTAAAAGTGTCGTCGCCGTCGGAAACTGATGGTAATTGAACGAATCGCCAAGAATAAAGTGTACACATTGGGCTGACTCAGCGAATCAAACGTAAATGAAAATTCTTAACGATGAAGATATCCGTTACTCACCCTGCTCGCATTCGTCGATATCCTCCGAGCAGTCCACCCCCTTGTAGCCGGTTGCACAGGAGCACGTGAATGATCCATTGATGGGGCTCGTGTCGCAGATCGCGCCCTCGTGGCACGGATTCGACGTGCAAGCGTCATCGAGATGGCAGAGCAATCCTGAAACAAAGAGACCGGCCGTTTACTTCCCAGTTTTCCAACGATCGCCTCGAAAAATTCACGCAGAGGCCAAGGGGCGGCCATTTTGAAGGGGGCCCGATTAATCGTACGGCTGCGTGCGTTTCTAGGACAAAAGTGTCGATCGTCGAGCACCAAACAAGGCGGCAACGGCCAAAGATGGACATCATTAAGGCCGGTACTGCTCGTTTCGCGTAACCTAGCCAGAAATGTTGCAGTCGAGCGTCGCGCGAGAGAATCGCGAAGCACAGAAAGAGAGAGGAGGAGAGCGCGGTGACAAATCCCAGAGGCTCTTGTTCGTCTATTCACGTTCGGCGCGCATTCGTATTCAATAAGTTACTGGAAACGCCGGCGAGTTTACACGATAGGTCGGTCTAATTGCTCTCCGCTGCGAGAAAATCCGTGGAATTTCTATTGGAATTGCATAGAGCAGTCGATGATGCGCAATTGTACTTAGGAACGCTTTGCCGTTCGTGGCGTGTGGTTGATTTATAATTGAGCTTGTTTTTGCACCACGGCCGAGAACACGGGAAAAAATGTCGAGCATTCGGTTTTATGTTCCTTCGATCTTTTTCGTCGCGATTCGAAGATTTACACTAATTGAATAATACTTTATTCTCGTTCATTCACTTCTCAGACATCTCACCTGTTCCCCTGTCGATCTGAAGAATATAAAAGTACATCGCTAAACGGAAGAGTTTGCGGTCGCATTCACCGTTTCACGAATTAACGCTAAAACTACCAAGCCAGACAAAATGACTGGTTTTAGAATTCTTGCTTTACAGTTACTAGCATATTGGTATTGCTGCAGCAATTTATGATGACTTTCAATAAGGCAAAGTGACAATTACATATCTTTATTTAATGTCCATTCAACGATTTTCGTGTTCATAATCTGTCTAACGTATACTGTGTAAATCAGTGGTGAGCAAGCTTTGGCTCGCAGTGGGCCAACAGTTGAAATGTATGTACTACTTTACGCGGGCCGCAATATTAAATACTCAAATATAGTAATCGAATAATTTAATTTAAGACGCAAATTAGACCTTTCTTCTTTGATTTATAGCAAAATAAATAAGTAAAAGTTAAGTAAGTTAAGTTAAGTTAAGTTATTACTTTGGTTAACTAATTATTGAAACTTAATTAATGAAATAATACCCTTGATTTTGTTCGTGTTGTCAATATTAGATTTTAACTTTTGGCCAAACGTTGTTCAATAATCCCGCGTGGCCCGCGAGTCACATGTTTGGTTCAGAGGGCCAAATGTGGCCCGCGGGCCGCAGTTTGCTCATCACTGGTCTAAATAGTATCAAAAGCTATCGGTAGTTCTAGTGTTAATATCAAAGGAACGAGCTCAAACTCTTTCGCTGCTGGCGTGTACACAGATTTACCCATCCGGCATCGTGTACGTGTCAGCTCGCACACGCGTCTAGGATCCGCTTCGAATTCACCATTCAATACATCTGGCGAACGATTCACGAACAGAAACTAAAACCGTATGCTTTGTCGGTCACCGGTAACAATGGTTCTCGAACGCGCTGGATCTCGATAACGGGACACGGGACGTCTAGGATGTTCACATATAAAGAAGAGCGAAGCGCCAGGCAGATGCACGATTACACCCGCGACTAACTGTATCCGCGTCCGTAGGCGCAAGAGAACGAGCCCCCGGGCTTTAACACGGCCCTCGAGATGCCATCTTTATGCGTGAACACAGGTATTGCAGGCCCGTTAACTCGTACGCATTGTTCGAACCGTTCCGGGGTAACGAGATCGTAAATTCGGGCCCATCGGCAGATCCTTAGTGATATCGTCGAAAAACGCACCTCAAGCAGTTTCTGCAGCTTGCAAAGTCGTGACTTATGAATGGATAATTACGATGCCAGGATGGAGGCCGTTGCGAGATCAATTGGCCAACGATCGATCAGCAGCTCGCGCGTTTGTGGAATATTTTACTCGGCGAAGCAGGCGTTACTACAGTTTTTGTACAAAAGCATTGAGATATTGCAGGCTGCATAATCTCGCAGCAATGAAGAAAATTCAATCGTCGAACCAATATTGCACTGCGATGCACCCAAAATCTACAATCCCATAGCTACCCACTGTAACGATACATTCGGTGCCTCAACTTAATTCCCCAAACTCCGTGTACAGAAATTGCCTCGATCGGAGGAAACCGCGTCGATGCCTGGAACCAATCAATGTCTCTACTAAGAAAAACGGACCGAACATCGCTGCACGCGTAGATGCGTGCTCGACCTTCCCCTAGCAGCAGCTCGAGATACCGAAGCAACCTGGTCTCGCGCGAATTCCTCCGTTTGAGATTTCCCGGGGGTTGACCGGACGAGTGGAAAAAGTCGTTGACGGCCAAGATGGCCAGGGGTATCGCAGGAATCGCAATCACGCCGAGTCAAAAGAAGGATGCCTGTATTTGGAGATCGGCGTCGATGCACACGATCGATCTGAAATAGCGTGCCGCTGCTCTCGGCCTCGGGTAGGCAAGTAAGGACAGAAACTCGTTTTCAGTCCTCAAGGTCGTCGCTCGGTAAGGCTAGGCCTGCACACCAGCCTCCGGAATCCCTGGATTCCGATGGACCCTTGGAACCTGTATCATATTGTTGCACGTGCAGATGCACCTGCCTCTACCGTTGATATTCTCGTGGTGCATAAAGCCGACACGATTCCGCGCACCGGCCTTCTTCCTCGGCCAGGCTTATCGTTAGTCAGGAGTTAATTCAGGAAGCGTTTGCAAAAAGTGTGCAATCGTTTGCTCGCGACGCCCGTTCTATTGTACTGTTCCATTGTTCCGAGGTACTGGATTTTTGGGGTGAGCCGTGCAGATGCAGCACGGATACGGAAGACTAGATTTGCTTCTGCTGATACTCGAAAGGCGCGGCGAACATAGAGCTGGCGAAAACGAAGGTGGGCCGAAAGGAACGAAAAACGAACACTCAGAGAGGCAAGATTCAACGGGTCTCGAGCAACCCCTTATCGCCATACTTCTCTCGAATGCAAAAAAATAAGCAAGCCGTTCTGCAACGCCCAATTGCTGCGTGGAAATTTCGCATTTCCTCATAAACACTCTCCACTTTCCTCTGTCGTTAAATCGGGTGGTCATTTTCGCGGGATTCGCGTTTCGATTGTTCGTGACACTTACCGGTCTTCCCATATGTGCACTGGCAGTAAAAACTGCCAACACGGTCGATGCAGGTAGCGCCGTTGAAGCAGGCGGCATCTTTGCAATCGTCGATGTTGACGCTGCAGTCGGGTCCAGCCCAGCCGCTCACGCATATGCACGAGTAGCTACCTGGCGAATTAGTGCACGTGGCCCCGTTCAGGCACAACGATGGCCGAACGGAGCATTCGTCCACGTCCAACTCGCACTGCGTGCCCGTGTATGACGGCGGACAGAGGCACGAGTACTCGTTTATCCTGTCCATGCAAGTTGCACCGTTCTGGCACAAGTTACCTGGACAGTCGTCGATGTTCTCCTCGCAGTGGTCCCCTCGAAAACCTGCAAAATTACAAGAGATGGATTAGAAATTAAAATATTTGATTCGAAAGGCTTTTATTATATATTTGCGGCGGATTCAATTTCATTTTTGTGGGGAAGCTGGGGCGTATCCCAGTTTGATGAGAATTATATTTTCCGAGATTCAGAATGGCTACTTTTTAAGTAGGTTTGTTTTATTTGTGTACCTGTCGATATAGATACGTATTCTATCTCAACGTGCGACAAGAATTGTGGGCGCAATAAATGTGTGCAACGTCACCAATATTCTGATCTACGTTATCCTGCAATCAACTGTATCGATCTTAAAACCAACAAAAATTCGTCTCCGCTACTCGTCGCCAATTTACGATCCACGAGGTACGTATGTATGTCGTAATAACGTATTGCTTTATGATCGCACAGGATTAAAATTTACTATCAATTCTGTATCAGCGAAAAAGATCGAAAGGCAATCTCGTTTCTATCTGCGTGATCGAGAGTAGCTTCTCTGCCCGGCCAGATCCTATTGACGATCGTCACGGTCATAAAGGGAACTCATTACTGCGCCACGTTCCCTTGTACGTCCTCGTATATGCTCGTCCTCGCGCGGGAAAAAACGAATTGTTATATTAAAGCACAGCCACGGAGACGTCGCGGCTTTTATTGTTCCAGAAATTTATGACGGATTGGAAGGAACGACGGGAGTGGGCGAAAAAGAAACGATCTGCCCGCTCGAGATGAAGCTACGTAGCTCGATAACCGTGAAATCGATAGCTGGACATATCCATCGGTTCTGGTATAATTTCGTGCTGTAAACAAATAGTCGATGGT
Source organism: Nomada fabriciana (assembly GCA_907165295.1). Classification (NCBI taxonomy): domain Eukaryota; kingdom Metazoa; phylum Arthropoda; class Insecta; order Hymenoptera; family Apidae; genus Nomada; species Nomada fabriciana. The sequence goes on along the minus strand of OU015690.1, from coordinate 9,076,643 downwards.
GTGGAACGAAATTCTATTTGTGCAAAGGGATTCAGTTAATCGAGGAGGCTTCTAGAAGCAAAACCATCAAAACTTAAATAACCGTGCCACACTGAAATGCAAAAACGGTGGCACGGAGAGGAAGAATTAATGGCAAATTCGAAAGATCGACGTAGCATGACGCTCGATTATTTGCACGGCGATTGGAGCTACTTTTTTGTGGTGTTTCGCCTAGGCAAGTAAAAGTGCATATGTAACGGCTACGGCTAATGGATTTCTGATGATATTCTGCCATGCGATCGCGCTAGTCCGAAACGAAAAAAATATTTCAAGGAATTTTAATGGGAATTTAAGAAACATGTTGCAAAACTGTTGCGTGGAAGATAGAAGCTTGACGAAATTCAAAGGTTGTCAATCGAAAAAAAGGTGAAAGAACATTGCTCAAAGAATTGGACAATATCCGCTAAATTAGTTAAATTTAAATTTGATTCGCGACACACGACTTCCTACAAAAGCATAACATTCTGTAAAATATAAGAGAAACAAAAATCTTCTAGATCAATATGCACCTTGTTGCCGTTCGTGTAAGGCTGAACCACGAAATCCGGGCAGGGTCTAAAAGGTATGCAAGAATACTTCCACCCGTGTGGTGTATAACATGTGATACACATTTTCCTTTCGCCCTTATCTATCGATATCAGCCGCAGGTGAACGATGCTAATCCTGTCCAGACCCGTGCTTACCAACTCTAATGGGGCGCATAATTTATACTCGATAGAGCGGTTAACTAAACTTCTTATGCATCTGCGCCGCTTCGAGGTCCGTATACACACGTAGACGCGCTCAAGTTCCGTTTCGGAGCAACAAAAAGTCTCATCTGAATCTATACGTATGTATAACCCTGACCCACGACGCTATTATACCGAGGATCCGCGGACAGGGGCGTAACATTAATATTAAAGCGATGAAGAAGTAAATCGGCCGTTTCGCGTGAGCTATTATCCGGCTAGGATTCTACGCCTCTTCTAAGAAATAATTTCCTGCTCGAATATTCCATTGGCTCGACTCTTCTAATGTATTTCGTTTTGGCGACCGCAATCGCGATCTTTGTGAATATTTTGGAGTTTCCGCGTTTCATTAACAGTTCCGCTTTAGACACCTTTGTGAAACATTTTGCTTGGGCGTTAATGTCATCATTGTTGGTGTTGTTCAATATTGAGAGAGTACAAGCATTTAGATTGCCCCTTTACCGTCGTTTTTATTCCTTCGAGTTATTAAAACCCAAAATTACGTTCACGGGCAGACTTCTCGAAGCAACAGATGGTTGTACTCGTGGGGGCTTCAACTTAAAATTTCAGTAGTGATTCGAAACAGGAATTTCAAGAAGGTTTCCCATCTTGAGTTACCGGATTACGGGGACTGGCTCACCGGTTTACACACTGCCGTGAGATTTTTGCGGCGTAAAATCGGGATTATAATACTTCCTTGTCCACGAATTTATCCAGCCACGCATCGGACCCTCCATAACCAGGAACGCCCGACTGTAAGCGACCATATTTTACTGCAACTGTTGCTTCGACACTTTACGAAGCTCGTGGCTGTTTCATCTTCGGCAAAGTGAAGTGCAATGGAAACAGAACTATGTACATAGTTGTCGCTTCGTTTACACGAATAGTCAAGCGGGAGTGAAAATTCCAACGTGTTTGACGTATTTATTCGTGGTGGTCGAGGAGTGTAAACGAGAACCGTGGAAAACGCAGAACTCGTAAGTATCGCCACACCCCCAGGGCGAATCGATCGCTGTTAATATCGATAGCAGAAGGGAGGAAGGGGAGGAGATGGTTGGATCCCATTGAAAAATCCACGCACATATTTGCGGGGTGATTCGTTCCGCGCGCGTCTTTTCATCCACCGCGACGGCTTTTCTCCCCTTTGTGCGTCCTGCCTTTCAGGAGCACGGAGGATGCACCCTGCGAGTGGGTACCCCTACTGCGTCGGTAAAACATGGTTGACACCAACTGACTTTCTATTAACTCTAGCGCAGTAACACATATTACGCGAAACGGGAAAGAAAACTCGGGAAAGACTAGAATGAAGCTTGCTGCATTTAATTATCTCGGGAACATTAATATCTCCCATGTGAAGATGGAGGTCAATTACGAAATCATAACCGATCGATCATAAATTCGACAAGGAATCCCAGAATTGAATGTCACAAGAAAATCGCCCGGTCATCGGTCACACGCTGGGCCAGCCCACCCTTGGGACACAAGTATGCATATAAACACAGATTACACCCTTGGTGAAGTCGCAAGTGCCTCAAGAGGGATTCTCGTTGCGCCCGCTAACGACGAGGGCTTATTTCCATAAGATACGAGCCTCTTCTTCCTGGAATTCTGCCAAACCCTTCAGGCTACTCTTATCCTGTTCCCTAGCGAGCGCATAATGGCAAGGGGGGTCCAGCGAGGGTTGGTATGTAGAAAAGCAGTCGAATCGAGGCAGAGCGGCGCGACGATGATTCGTGAAAATAAAACGAGGAGCTCGCTCCTTGAGAAGATTACGCGTGGGTGAAGGTTTGGAAAGAAGGGAGTGACGCTCTCCACCACTTATAAATCAACCTGGACGGAGGTCCATAATTGCAATTGTCCATGAGCCTCAGCCCAGATCGAAACGATCAAGAGTAGACTGTGCGTGTAGAAATCTGTGCGGGTTTCTATGTGTGTCTGAGTGCGATGCCGACCCTATTGGACCAAGGATACGTATCCGTTACTTCGTTACAGATGCAGGGCCGTAACGAGCGGAACACCGGTATAAATTCACCTCGCCCTGTACCTTTTCTCTCTGCCTGCTCTTTTTTCGCTGGGCGAGCAACGCTTTTGTGCTTCCTCCCCCGCCCTTATTCCTTTCTACCATTTTTTCAGTTGTTACACGACGTTTCAATATTCAGCCGAAAGGTGAACTATACAAGGTGCTGCACAATTGCAGGTAAAACGACGTCATGGTTTGACATCTTCAATTACTCGTTTCCAAGTTACTTTCGCAAATTTGTATATAAATACTGAATGAAACTATTATACATAATACTCAAATGGTCGATGGTTGCTATTTTCAATTGCCTGGAATAATTATATACAGCACGGCCTGATATTTCCTACGGAATTTCGGGAGTCCAGTAAACTCCTGGCAATTAGCCTGTACCTTTAGTCCAATGAGAAACATTTCATTCATCTGTAAAGCCCTCCAGCAAACCCGGGGATGAAGAGCAGAGAGATTCAGCCGGTTATTGGCTGAATCGGTTCGCTCCACTCAACAAAAATGAGGAAATTTATTTTAAATATATAAAGTTATGAGTCAATTAAGCTTTGACGACGAGGGTTATAAAAATTCGAAAGGTGGAGTTGACCGATTTGGCTAATGTGCGGCCCAATTATCTAAATGAATTGTCTAAACTCTAAACGTTTCGATGGAATTCAAGGATTTGTAGCTGCTTTGTGAGCGCATGTCAGCCCACGCACAGGGAAAAGCAATCGTCGCGCAGTAGCGTGTTTCTCACGTGGAATAAAATGCTGGAAACCCTTTGACCCCACGTCGCTGCACCCTCGTGGCTTCGTTACCACGAGGATATCATTTTGTTTCCTCCGCTAAAAAGGGAACTAGGAAGCGTCCTTCCGATCCGTAACGCGACGCCATTGTTTCCTAGGGAAATGGCGGTCGATGAAGTTTCTGGGAAACGCGTTCTCACATTTCTTTCACTTCGTCAAAGTTATCGTAAAGGAGAGTGTCGGAGATCGACAAAGAGAGAGAATACCTTGGAATCAATAAATTGCTTCCGACTGCACCGCATTCATCACTAATGTTCTTACTTATTCTGGAATCGACAGTGATGTTTTTAAAATTAGCGCGTCCACAGGGCACGATGGTAGTTTGTATTAAGAATTATTTTGACTTCTCCAATTAGCAAACCGATATTCTATATGTATATGTATATACAATATTTTCTTCTTTTCCGATCTTTTCCCAACAGATCAGTGTTCGAGGCATTCCTCGTATCAGCACCGTATGTTCCTGTTTTCACCTTTCTCCTAGGCATCCCATCGCAGATGAACACAGACGCTGTCTCTCTTTCTCCATTCAGCGGTCAGTCTCCCAATCGTACTTGCTCCTCTCTCAGCCTCACCTTTTCTCTCTCACTCTGTCACCAATCCACCCCCCAGTCCCCCATCGTCTCATTTAGTCCTTCCTTTCTCAGATCTCACCGCGAATCTCCCATTCTCTCTCGTCCATCTCTTTATCTAACTAGCTTCACTCTCCCTCTCTCCTCTCTGTCTCAATCTCCGTCTCTCTTTGGTTTCTCCCACTCCTTTGAGTCTCTCCTCTCTCTCGACGGGGCAACACAGTGCCTCTCAGCCGGGCAGAGGTGTGGCAACGTCGCGAGAGCGGGTGTGCGTCGGCCGCAGGCCACGCGGTGGGGACTGTGGGAAAATTCTCATGCCGCCGACTGGGCCAGCGACAGAGGTGCTCAACCAAAGAAGGACCAGACCCCCAAGAACCCTGCCCGACTTCCTGCTTTCACGCTCCAAGAGCGTTTCACGGTGCACGCAAAAAAAGGTATCATTAGGGGCGTCGCGAGAAAATCCTGCGAGTCGATAGGAACCGAAGCAACGAGGGCCGACTCGATGAATCACCGTTCCCCTGTTTAATTCAATTAAATAGTCCATTATTCTTATGTAGATTTACGATCTGTCGAAATATTGGCATTACGTCACCTTTCTCTGAAGCTTGAAATTGGTAAGGAAGCGTCGTTACACCGTCGCTTTTATTAACCTCGTTAATTTTGATTAAGAAATAGGCAATATCCAGTAACCGATTTGTATTTGCGTGATAATAATAGTTTAATACGGTTAATGTCCAGCAATACGCTCAAGCGAAAAAGAGTAGATGCTTAATTTCTTGTTGAACAATTCTGTATTTGGAGATTAAGATTGAAAAGACAAATTGGTTTGGAGTAACGAAAGAAAATGTCAATATACGAATGCAATTATTCCTGCATTATCCCTTACATAACAATTTGAGTAGCAATGTTTTAAACAGATGGTGGAATTCCCGTTTAGAATGAAACTGAAAAGACACTGACCTCCAGGAAATATGTTCTACAGTGTCAGATACTATTTTCTTTTTACGGATCTATGTACGAGAACGTGCAACGTTGAACGCATAATGTGAGAATAAAGTACGGTGTATAATTTAATATAATTCTCGAGGAACTAGTTTAACCTTTTTGGAAGAAGCGTAGGAAACGAGGAGCAATGAATACCAATTATATGGATGAATCACTGCGGCACATCATTCTTCTTTTTCATTTATCTGATGACCCAACCATGTGTTTGTAATTAATGTACGTATAACAATAATGGTTCAAGAACGCGATATGTAGATTTGAAAGAATTAAATCAGCTGCTTTTAGATGTCCAGAGCAAACAGTTTTTTAAACGTTCTGTTTCTTTACTTCCTCGTTTGTAGTAACGATTTAAATGTACTTGATTCGCTTAGTCCTTTCCAAAGCAATGAACGAAATTAAAATTCTTTTGTCCCGCAATAAAACAGTGAATTAAATTTAAAGCCTTACAGAAATGTAAGTAGCAAAACAGTCCCGTTTGATTTAATTTATCCAAAGCAGGAAAGCAGAACGGTGTCCATGTATTTCGAAACGATGAAAAATTGAACAGGACAAACGATTGAGCTGGGAGGGAAGAGAATACCGCAAAGGAGAGAGCTCTCTTACGGCGTAAAGAAAACATAAGACGCGGAAGTGACGCGTCTCGTTTCACCATATGGCGTCCTTGTCCTGGAATTTCGGAAGTCACTCGACGCCGGTCGATTGAGAGGCACTGGGTCCCATTGGGGCCCAAGAAGGGAGGAGGAATGGTTAACAGCGGCCCGTGCCTCCCCACCAAAAAGCATGGCTGGCACCGGGTAGCCACGAGCACGCCACGGGGGTGCCCATGGAAAAATTATTTGTCCGTCGCCATAAATGTGCGCCGTCGTCGGAACGTTATAATTATTCGGACCACGTGGTTGCGTCACAACGAAACGTGGATGCACCTGTCGCGAATCGAATCGCCGATCGATCAAGGAGTCAACTATTACCCAAACAATTTTCATCATGGAAATGTCCCAATTGTCAGTTAAAAATATCGAATAGCAGGCAGTCTTGAGATATTTGTTTACCTGTCGTTGTCAGATATTTCGCAATTGGTAATGGAGTACTGAATGATATTAAAATTTGGTAAAATACTAAAATGATAATTCAACGTCAAAGAAGCCTAATGCTCTCTGGATACCTTCAGATGCTCCGGGTAACCGCATACGGAAATTAATTTCCTGATGCCACCATTGTGTATAACGTACGAGCAGATATATTGCTGTTTATACAACAGTACACAAAATGTAGGAATACTGTACATTCGCGTAGTATTTTCCCACAAAAGTGCAACAAGAGTTTCAATTCTCCCGCGTTTCAACAACCACAGGAATGGGAAACGTCGCTTACATAAGAGAATCTTAAAAACCATCGATCACTAAAATCACATTACGTCAAAACACGTTGGTCGCGTAACCTGAAAGAGCGAATGAAGTCCACGATACGCAAGGATCGTGAAAAGGCGCGGGGCTTATTAGCGGATTAGCGCTACTTTACAAATGGACATCGATCACCATCCATCTATCTCGAGCAGCGGACAAGCGGCGCACATTCATGCCCTTGTAAGGAGTAATTATTGCAATGCGATTCGCCCCTCGTTAAACCTCTAACGAACCAGCGCGCGAGAGGCCTTTAAGCTGCTTTGCACGCTTGTTACAATTCCCAGACAGTCGGAAAGAGGGTAATGATTAGAGAGAAACCCTTACGGGCCCGTATCCTATAACGATTCCCAGCCCAAGCAAGTGCATCGTTCCATTAAGAGAATCGTGTGCTCGTTGCCTCGAGACCCCGATTCTGTCGGCTCCCATAAAAACACCTTTGATTAGCATATCTCACTCGAGAACTCTATTACACATTTTATAGGCGGGTGCCTACGATTTCCGTGAGGTTCGGTTTCGTAACGTTCACTTCCATTTCGTTCGATCGAACCTGTGCACATGCACTCTAGTTCCGACAGTGGAAAATCATTTCTGCTCATTTTGGCGGGCTTTCCCAGTTCCCGGTACAAACGTTTTAAACGCGCCAAAAGGAGCGAATTGGACGTTCGACCTATGAGAGCGGCAGCGACAGAGGCCACTTTGCCCGAAGGCAACGGACGAGAGATAGAGCGGATGTGAGAGGCAAAATAATTCATAAGAGAGGAAGGCGGAGAGAAGGGGGCAGAAATGGAGCGTTATCTGCAGGGCCCAGCCGCGAGTCCTCTTGTCCACAGCAATAATGCACGGCGATGCGCGATTTGTACACCGACTGGCCCTTAATACTCCGTTTCTTCTCTGCTCTCACCTTTTTTCCCTTCTTTTCGTCCGCCCCGTCAGCCGCCTGCCTCTTTGTCCATTTTCTGGGACCTTAAAAGGCGCACGTATTCGAGAAAGGACCCACCGATAAGCGTAATTTGAATGGGTAATGGCTTCACCAAGAGGAGGGTCCCCGGTTAATGACGGGCCCAACGGTAGAAGAGGGGGGAAGGAGAACGGAGAGGGGGAGAAAGAGTGATCCAGGCGCCGAGATGGTGCGCGCCCCGGGCCTTAATGCACTCGCCTTTGCGTCCCGATCGCGATTGGGGGACGTTTTCGGGTACGAGGCATGAAACCGCGAGGAACCAGACTGAAAATCTGCTGCCCTATCGTTACCAAACCGGATTCATTTTCCCGTCCGAGTCGCAACCCGAGCACGTGGACCAACAGGGCAGCCCATTACCCTACGTGTCGAATACAAATCGACAATGTCCTTCGCGTATGCAGATTGCCCTGTCTGTCACCCGGTGACTTCCCGCGGCAGCCTTTTTTTTAATATCCCCATTAAATAAGAAGCTCAATCAGAGGAACGACTTTGCACGGTACACGGGCAATTCCAGCTGTACACTCTCACGAAGAGTGAGCCTTTCAAACGCTCGCCTCGAAATTTATGCGGACCCCGTTGAAGAGCCATGAATAATGTATACGCGAAACGCTCCTGAAGTGTCTAATTTGGGGGTATCCTTGGGAATGGAACGACGGTCCGCCATGGAATATCGCCGGAGAGATGTCTTTTCGGTGCTCCAAGTGCGGACGGAGGACCCGGGTGAAAAGCCCGCAGCTGCGTATCATAACAGCTCCGACACCAATCACGGATCACAAGAGATTCTCCAGACGAGCTCACCCTCGTTCAATGGACTGAGCGGGCCCTTCTATAAATAAACGCTAGTGACTGTTGCAGACAGACTGGATACGCCCGATAGTCTTCTTAATGACTTTCGTTCGTATTATGAAATTCGGGAGTATGAATGCGCCGAGTGAAACAGATCCAGAAACAAATTTACATCCTCGTGAACAAGACACTTGAAGTTAGGGTAAAAGTGTGCGTGCTGACAGAAGTATGGCTGCTAAATGACTCGAGAGATTTGTTAGGATCGTATGAATGCACGCGAAGGTCTCCACGTTCGAACGATACAGGAAGAAATCCTAAATTATTCTAAGGCTGGTTAAATTGATTTTATCCTATATTTTTTTCAGGGAATTAACTGTCTAATACTTTTACGACACCGGTCTCAGAGTTTACATGCATATGGGGGCCGCGTTCGGTATCGCTGCGAAGGGGGTTGTATTAGTAACGTCTGCATGCGCAGCTTTCAATGTGTAGCACTGAAAGTTTTCCACTATATCTCGGAAACTAATAAATACCCGCGGTCTAAATTTCGACTGCATTCCCCACTCTTCAGCACCCCTCCAAATTTCATGCCGGTCGAAGATTTCCATGAAAGGCATGCGTGTACTAAAAGAAGCAGCGAAGAGTTTTGTGCAACAGGTACCTCCGAGCAATCAACAAGTGGTTGGTCGGGGTGTAGCAGTGCGCGGCAAGAACGCGGCTTCGAATTATTCCTTGAAAAAATGCGGCTGCACAAAGGGACAAGGGTCGCATGCGAAAACTGGGGGGCTGTAATTAGATCGAAGGAAACGAACGAAGCCAAGGAAAGCGGCGTTCGTTGTCCCCAAGGAGAAGCGAAGCATTATGCAACAGGTGGGAGCATCCAACAGGTGGTTCGCGTCAAATCAGAGTGCTCGATAGAAAGTTGGATAAGGCACGGTTATTGTTTCGCGCAAGTCGCGAAGGATCATGATTATTAGACGTTCCAACTATGGTCATACGTTGTATTATCATAAATGTAGAAAGTATTCTGCACGAGTGGAAAAAATAAACAAGGGGAGAACGTTTGCCCAGAGGGAAAGTTGGGTCAGTGTTAAACCCTCCGAGGTTTCGTTTCGTAAGTGAGCGTTAAGAAATTTCTCGCGATGAGTACTTGTTCGGTGAAACGATGATACACAGATACTAATCATCGATAGGATGCTTTTCAAGTAACGATATTCAATACTGGCACGAAGCAATTCATTTCGACATATCTTTCGAATCTTCTAAACACGCGCGTCTAGTATCAAGCTGCGTGAAAATTGTAAAAAATAGTTGACTCACTCCCGTTGCTTACAGATAAAGGTCTAAGCTCACCTCCTTATCCAATTCTCGCGAGCAATAATAGCGAAAATGGGCCCAACGCGTACGAATACAAACAGTCGTGCGCAAACGAACGAACGCACACATATGCATGCGTTACGAGCACACAAGGACCCTGGCACTCGAACAATGGGACCGTCATGCGGCTACCATTCTTTCGGGACAATCAGTGGGGGCCCCTTTCTCGAAGGGCTATGCCCCCACCCGGTGCAGAAAGCGGGGCCTCATGCCGCTTAAAAGGACAATCGCCTTCTTATTTACGATTTGGTCAGCTCTCCCTTTCTCGTTCTTCTTTCTCCTTCTAGTCCCTGCTCCTTTCTTTCGCTTTTTCAGGCCGTGGCTGCGTTCGACGCGGTCTACGTAGGTCGACGAAGATCTCGTGTGCACGGGGCCCTTCGATCTTCGAAAATCCAGACGCAGATCGTATTATACGACGCTGATTTACCTCGTTCGACGTCTCCGACCAGCACGCCCACCGCCCAATTTTTCAAAAGATTTTCCTACGACTGTAGATAAATTTCCCCGGAGTAACGTACATAATATACAGTCGTCCCTTTTTATAGTCGAACACCAGCCGTGAAATTAATTACGGACTTCGAGTTCTTTATGGGATCGAGTAGGGCCCATGCGTGCGCGCGCTTTTCTACCAGATTAAGCCGCACGATTAAACGAAGATGATTGGTGTTTTGACTTCTGTCGTGACGATGGGGCCACGGTCCTGCAAGTCCCAAGAATTTTCGAGGGCAGACAGTTCTATCGGCGGGATCGAATTACCGGGCCCTCCTAGTTTTAGGACGAATAAATTACACGGCCGCGCCATGAATATTTTCTTACGTAATGGCTCTCCATCACGGCATTACCATTGACGTATTATGGAAAATGAGTGGTTGGGAGTCGCGGTCCGATTTTGACGCCGATTTATTGAGCCGATACTTTCATGTCTATCCAGAAGTTTTATCGTACTCAAATGTTGCCCCCAAAAAATCTATAGATAAGCGGTAAAAATGAATGATTCAGCGAGGCAGCTCGTGTTTACCATAATCGCAAACAAATGCCCTGGAAAGCTTGCCAAAACTGGAAGACGTGGGGCGTGAAAACAAAGATAAATCGCGCATAGTAAAAGAGCTTGAAGCTACGGGGTTAGTGAATAACTTGCACAGTATCACGGTTGCTGTATCTCACCGTTGAAGAGGTTGCACAGAAATTGAAGTGCGCTCTGTGCATGAACACCGAGCAGCCATTGTGTGTAGAAGCGAACCACCTTCATGCATGCACCTTCTTCAACCACCCTATCTCCTCCTCCTCCATCTCCTCCTTCTTCTTCTCCTTCGTTCATCTTCCTCGTTTATCCAACGCCTCTAGAGCGGTTTACGGAGAATCAACGAGGAAGAGGGAGAAGGGAGCGAAACCAGACACTGAACACAGGGTGGCGAGGAAACGAAGCAACAGGGCAAGAGGATGGAAAGAGCTCGCTGAGTAAGGGGGCGTGGGTGCGCCCTTCGTGATTTACATATGCGTATTCTATACCTTATTTACTGCGTCGATCATCCTCCACTTTATCTCTTCGCGTGTGGGTCGTACCGAGCCAAGACCGGACACCGAAGGCAGAACAGAGAGGAACAAAGGACGTCAGAAAGCGAGAGGAACGCGTTTCCTCGACTATCGGTCCCGGTGCTGACTTGGAACGCAAATGGTATAATACCGTAAATATTTTACGTAGGTAGATAATCTTAACCTCTTAATTGCGCTGGCTTCTTAATTTCCCTGACATCGGTGTGCTAAGGATTGATGGGAGATTCAATCAATAGTCGGAAAAGATCCAGGAAGTTTTCTCTATCGACCAATTCGTGTCCGCAAATTTTTATTTATAAGGGTTGCATTCGATCGCACAGAACTTAATTAGAAAATTTCAGGGTAGAACCCTGACATAAAAGCGAAAACGTGTTCGAGATGGCGCTAATTATGTGCTTCGAATTGATAAATTTATAAAAAACGGTGCACCGTCTCGTTTCTGATAATAAAGCATTTAATTTCGAAGGAGAATTCTTACTTGAAATTTGGAAAATTACTCTCTTTGGATGTACATGCAAACAACAAATGTACGTTGCGGGCTCTGAATATCGTTAAATTCGCTTGTTCCTTGGATGCTCCAAAACAGGAGATACTCCGAGACGGCAGGTAAAAAATGATTGCGAGATAATTGACGACTGTCAGCCTTTGTGAAGCCGAAGAACTCCGAGGTATGTCTACGTACCGACACACGATGAGCTCGTGCTCGGTTAATTGTTGTAACTGGTCGAACAGGGGTATGAGGCAAAGACTGTCGAAAATTAAAGCTGTCCGTCTTTCTTCGTGACTGGCGTATATGTTCGCAGAGCGACTGCGCGACAAATTATCTTCGGCATGCAGCTAACCAAATCCGCAGTCCCAACTCCTCTCCGAACGAAACGACAATTTACGGCAGCGTGGATTGGCCACTGCCTGGTCCGTGCGAAAAGGTAAGAGGGAAATCGAGGGGAACCGATACCACCGCCCCCCGAGCGAGCGCGCAATTATTCAATTGATATCGCCGAAAAGCATCGGGTCGACAGCGATTCTAGGCCGAAGGCTAGAGCGAAGGCTAGAGCGACGATTCCTATTCGAAACCCCGAAAGATTCCGGCAACGAGATACCGCTGCGAGAAGGGAAGAGCGGAGCCAGGCAAAAAGATAGTTCTCTCTTTCGAGACGCGCGCGAGTAAATCATGGGAAGAGTATTCGTGAGAGCCACACGGGACGGCGAGTCCGCGAGGGCCAGGGGAGGAAAGGGGCCACGAGGGGGCACAGTTCCCGTGGATGATCGGTGGTGGAGAGAGGCAGACGATGAAGCAAGAAAGAGGGCTAGAGGGAGAAAGCGAGATCGAGCGAGAGGGATGCGAGCCAAGGAGAAACGAAGGGTTTCGGTTCGACATATCAGCCCGAGGTGGTCACGAGTCCTGAACTCCAAGCGGAGGGCCACTAGTGGGTGGGACCCTCCACTTCGTGCCTGTACCTTCACCTCCCCCGCCCCTTCTATCCGCAGTCGCTCCACGAGAGTCGGTTTCGTGCGCCGAACGACAGCTCCGCCGCCGCGGCTAAGCAAATTCGATCGTCGTGCCTTCGATTTCGTTTGCTCGCGCTACGTGTCACGGGAAAGGCTGATCCTTTCGGACACTTGGCCCCAGAGGCTGGATTTGGTTACAGAGAAAAAGTTTCCGCGGCCTTCGATCGTTCATATCATTGCGGTTGTTGAACGACATCGATGTCAAATGGTTGGCTGACAAGACTAGACCCCGTGCAATGCAGGCGAAATTGGCGGCTACTAAATTTACTTGTGTTATTAAAAACATAATTACTTAATGGGCGTGCAGGACTTACAAGCGTAGTATGTCCTTTAAAGAAACGAATATTATAGATGCATTATATTTTTTTTATTTCGAATTATCGGGTAGCGATATCTTACTAATACTAATGCGAAGCGAGGTGTCCGTCGGGGTGCAGAGATTTTGAAGATTCCAGGGGAGTCTGTTATACGTATCTCGCAGAGGATCGACGCTTATAGACGGCTATTGATCCCGATCTGTTTCTTGCGGATTTGCATGCCGATCGGACTCTTTGGGAACGAGCAAGAAACGGAGTCCCGCGGAGACGTACACGGGCAGCAATTACGCGAGAGACTCTCGATTGCAGATACGAAATCCGATCTGCTGATAAAGGCGAGCCAAAGAAATTCAGCCACTCGAACGGGCAGGCTGTGCAGGTGAAAAAACCTGATCGGGTAGCAAGCGTACAGACTTTATTCAAATTTGCCCGACCCTTATCGGTGACATCTAAATTATATAGATTGCTGGGTAAAAAAGGAATTTTATCGGGGCGATAAAAGTTCCATCGCGTCGAGTACAAGCGGTCGTAAAATCGTTCGCAGCGTTGTCGGGAATATTTGCTGGGAGAAATCGGAATAGCCCGAAATAAAATCCTTGCATCGGACAGCTTTGGAACTGCTCCTCTACTGCGTCGCACTCGAAGATTATATTTTCCTTGAGACACCTACGAGACAGCAAGGCTACTCGCAGCACTGGCAAATATAACTGCTCCAACATTTCGTTGAAACACGAAAGAACTCGTTGCTGAATCCAATAATACCTATAGTGGAACGACGTCGTCAGAGGGCGAAATCGAGTCGCTGCTCGTGCTTTCTCCGAGTTCACGCGTGCACACACGCGAAGGTCACGCAGGACGCGTTCATAGAGGAAGAGAAGGTTGAGAAAGGTGAAGCATCGCAGAAGAAGAAGAAGAAGAAGAAGAAGAAGAGGAAGAAAGAAAGAACCGAGCATTAAAAGGAACGTTCTCCTCCAACGCGTGGCGCGGCTTTGCTCTTGTTGGTCCGTTGTCTCTTTCTCCTCACGGCGATGCCAACAAAACCCCCGTGACTTGCACAAGTTGCTCGGGGGACCGAACAAAAAGCACTTTGTTCTAAGGTAAAGCAACCTTAGGTCGTATGTACGCGTTCCTTCGAGGCTACAAGCCCTGACAAAGAAGGCGAACGAGACGGGACGAGGTGCGCACACCAGTACGGCCAGCGCCACCAGCACCACCACCACCACCACCATCGCCACCCTCCGACGACGATACTGGAAAAAGCGTGTCGAATCGGCCGGAAATTGTCTACGTCGATTTTTCTTTCCTCCGTCTTCGCTGCTTCTCCCTTCTTCTCACCTTCCCTCTCTCCCTCTGCCTCCCCTGTTCGATATGCACCGTCAAAGCGTGCAACGTATTTGCGCTAGGTAATTCGTTCGCGATGAATCGTACGGAGGAGCCGACAAAGGCGAAAAAGCAGAATTGCCGGCCACCGGTGTTCGCGTTACCGGATTTATTGAAATTATGATGACGCTGGCATTATTGTTTCGCGTAACGATGCTTCTTTTACGGTCCTCCGTAATGATCGTCCCTAAGGTAGCGCGATTATGGCTTACACGCGATACAGTCTTCGATCGTAAAGGGATGGAATGTAGATGATATATTAATAAACAGCTCATGGCTTTACGCTTACGACAGCCTACACCATTATTATTTAAGATATCTGTTCGACGTTCCTTTGCTTTCGAGTATCGAAACGGTAGCGTTTATTCGCAAGCGAAGAACCAAGCGATTTAACGATACCTACAGGTTAAAATCAAACTGTACAGAATATTTCGAACCTCGCGATGCTAAAATCTATCCAAGCAGCAATTGAAATCGCGAGATGCTTCACAAATTCCTATCAAAACCACCCAAGAGCTATCGTCGAACGGTAAGCTGGGTGCACGGTAGATGCAGCATGGTCGCATCAGACGCAGTGATCAGACGCAAGTACGTGAACGAGCAGGTCTACGGCGAGGGATGAAAAAGATTTGGATTTCAACAATGCCGATTGCAAGAGGAACCCGCGTACACACCGAGTTCCAGTTTCGGAGCTCGCGTGCAGGACTTACTGTAGGGAAGCTCGGCCGAGGACACTCGTGTATCCGATAACCCAATATCCGAGTGGGTTGTCGCCGTCTCCTCGCCTTCTATTTCTGCATGCAGAGAGTTCGGCCCGCATAAATTTGCATAGAACCGGCGCACCCCTTCGAACACTCTCGATCCAGCATAGAAACTTAAGGGCGCACGAGTGTGCTCCTGTAGCTCAGCACGCGTGTACAGAGCGTATCTAAAATCGCGGTCGAATTGGAAAAGGTGGCGCAGGAAGGAGAGAACAAAAATTTCCTTTCCTAGGACTGCAATTTCTAGAAATTCATTCGCGTATCATTGTATTATTTTCGTTTGTGTATCATTTTTATTATGCGATTATATTTACTGATCTCGATAACCTAGTGTTTCCAAGTGTTTCCAATCGTTGCTTGACTTTTAGGAGAATCGGGGGACTGAAGCTTGTAAATTAAAGTTGACCAAACGCCGGCAGTGTCTTTCTTGTTAACGGTCTCGGGTAAAGCAATTTTACACCTTTCGCCTTGAACCTGCTTTGACATCGAGGAACATCTATTTCGCGGTTGTACTGCGACCACGCGTACAGAGGGGACAGGGCGAATGCGGCAAGGTGGTTGCTCGTGTTTCTCGTTTTTAGCGGAGCCGCGTTTCGAAGCACGTGGTTGGAGGCCAGTCCTCCCTTAATAAGGAGCGCGAAGGTCTCGAGGTAGGCGTGGATTTGTCTCGTTCGAATATCGAACTCGAAGGGCTCTACGGCCCCGTTTTTTGCCGACTCACGGTTCCTTTGATCGGATCGTGGTTCTTTCGCGTGCAACGGGCCCCCGCGGTTTTCGAAACGTTAATTGCGACCTTCCGTCGCGTGCACTGGTTTGATTGTTTTCTGCTCCCATCGCGATCGACGTGGTTGGTGGTAGCAAACTTCCAAAGGGATTTTCTGGATTTTTGGTAAATCGTTTTCGACTGACGCTCCGATAGAAATATTCGGTCAGACGTTTAGAGAATGTCAAATGCGGATTGGAAAATGAGAGAATTCGAAATACTTTTTGTGGTGAAATATGTATTCGAATATACCTTTGGTAGTAGGAAAACAATCTTACCGTAAAAATCGTCGCAAAAATGGCTAGGTTTCGTCACATCGAAATCAGAAAACATTCATATCTTTCGCAGCCAGCAACCCGTGCACCGTTACGCGAGCCGAAGATAAGAAGGGTTAACGAGTCCGACGCCCACGCGTCGTAACTTAAGTTCGCTTTAAAACCGCGTCGCCTTGGCAGAAAGCAGGATCCAGAAAAACCGCGAGACGACGCATTTCATCATACGTGAACGCGATCGAGCGTTCTAAAAGGTTCGAGACTCCCCTGTCGTCGAGGTTTTGTTCCCCCCCGATACGCTCGACGAGACATTTAAGGAAGTTCGTGTTCCGTGCAGCGTCGGTCGATTAAAGAAACGAGAAGGAACGGAGAAAATAAAAAAGGCGCGGCCCTAAAGTATACAAGCTGGCGTGTGTAATGGGTGGTGTACTGTGGTTCCACCCACAAAGGGGCTTAATGGCGCCGCCCGTGGGCATTTACGAGTGACTTACGCGTTCGCGTATGATAAATAAATCTATGCAACGCGTTATACGCCGTGGTTCCCGCTGTCAAGCGCGCTATGATTAATGTCGCCTCATGCCCGCGATCGTAGGTGCTCCCCCAAGAAACTTTGAAATGCTCCAAAATTTCATGCCACAGCTGAATCAAACAAGAGATTTGATCAAAACTGCAAGGACGGTGGACCCCCGTATGAATAATTTAGTTACACGAATACGTACAGTGCAGTTTGAATGCAATTCCAGTTCATTTTCTCCGCAATTAATAAACTACCAAACTGATCAATACGACATTAATTTTATTACTACGTTTTGGAATATTCGAAAAAGTCAGAGGGCTCCTATTACCTACGCTCTATATGAACTACATACATATTGCTCGAATTTCCTTGATTCGCCTAAAAATCAGTTATCCCAATTCGCTAAACCGTTCCTAAAGATACTAACAACGATCCCATCCAACAATACTTGTATCAAGTACAGTAAATTTGGAGAGAATGCAGCGAGGAAGCGATTAACATAAAAGCTCGCCTCCCCTCGAGTTATCACGATGAATATGCTAATAGGGCGACTAGGAAATCTCTAATATTGTGAAGCAAGGTGCGCAACGTCAAAGCGAATAAATACACACTCGAACGGCTGTGCCCGGCGATTCGAACACCGGTAGGCAGCTCTTTTCTAGACAAACCGTGCGGGTCTCGGCGGAGTTGTTTTTTTCCCCGAGCTGGTCTCCCGAGTATAATATTCGGTAGCAGTGGAATACAATGAAGGCGCACGCCGGCTAGAAATTTCCATAATGCCGCCTAAGTTGGCATCCTCGAAGGACGGGGAGAAAGAAGGAGAGAGTTGGAGTAAAAGGCAAACACGAGGAGAGAAACCCTTCTTTTTACCACGATTCCTTTCCTTCGGGGCCCCTAGTCCCCCTGTTCATTCTTCCACGTCATTGTCAATATTTACAGATCCCCGCGATCCAAGTTATCGATTTAACCCCGCTGCGCCATCGATCTATCGAAGTTCTATTTATTGATTTCCAGTTGCCGCAAGTTGACTGAGTTCAAAAGAGACGCAGCAATTTGTATCTCGCGATCGCGATGTGCAAACGAGGCGAGCTAATTTCTATTCAAAGCTCAGCTTCATATTTTCTTCGCCGTGATCGATACCAGCAAACTGAACCGTACGATTCTATCTGGCAGCGAGCTTGAACTGAACCTACGACCGCGGGAAAGTACTCGCGCGTTATTCACGCGGTGACCTAATGCGCACGATGCTCTCCTCGGGGGACACGGGACACTGCATGCCGGTATCGGGACGGCGGAGCAGAAAGCAGCAGAAAGGAGCAGAGAGGAGAAGAAAGTCGGCTCGCAATCAGCACCGGGTCCCCCGCCATTCCGCGAACTTGTAAACCAAACCGCGGATCGCAAATCGAGAAACAGAAACGACCGCACCGCGAGGAAGCCCATATACGCGGTAACCCTCGGCCGGCCTTTCGCTCGTTCCCCGTGTGTATTCGCTTCCCTCGGGACGGTGGTACTACGAAAAAACGTACGGTAATTAAGGAAGATAGGAATCGCCTCTTAAATCGCTCTTAACCGCCGCGAGTCCACCTCCGCCGTGGGTAACCTCTTGCTGGATAACTACCTCCTCCCCCTCCTGCTGCAGCTTCTTCCTCTTCTTCTTGCAGCTCTGCCTCCGAGCTTACTCACGCCGCTACTAGAGATATCTGCATCTCGGAAGTGCTTGCCCCTGTCCTCCGTATGGCAAATAAATCAGATCGTCGCACGGAGCGTCGCCAGCGCCGGTCTTATTTATACAAGGGAGAAGTTCGTGTACAGAGGTACACAGGCGAGCTACGTGCATTCTCTCTATGGCGCGTACACGCGGATGCACCGCCTCGAATCCTTCGCGATACGTGCGTGGGTTGGAAAGCACCGTTACCGCAGAACCGAGAAATTCCATCTGTCTCGGGGCGACTCGGCTAGGAAATTGGAAGCTTTCTCGGCGGGCCGACGGCTCGCCAGATCACCGCCACTCGCCTCGTCGAGTGCGCGATGCGACTCGATTAAAATGAATAAACCGGCCGGCTCGGTGAATTTATCGCGGCGATGCGCTAACGAGCCTATTCTTCTTCCGGCTACTTGCAGACTTTTTTCACACCCTCCTCTTATTCCGCTGTCGACGGTCGCTCTTAGCTTTGGGGGAAGGTGGTATTATCCGGCCTCGTTTTTCAAGCTATCGCGGAGAATCTACGGGACAATCGACGCCTCCCTCTGGTATAAAGTTTCGTTTCGCTACCCGTCGCTTCGACAAAGAGCGCGAGGACCAAGGAATATAGCGCACGTACGCAGCCATCGACGCATCTGCGAGTTACCTTCGCAGTCGAGGAAATCGCGAAGCAAAGGTAAGAAAATCTGCCATTTCCAGCGCGCCGCAGCTTTTTGCTTTTCATCCACATTTCCAGATTCCAGGGGGCAGATGCGATCTCTACGTGGCCGGGTTGTCGGCTCGGCCAAAGGGTCGGCCAAAGGGTCGGCGCGAGCACGGACGCATCGGCAGGAGGCTGGCAGGGAGAGATTTCCTCGCGGATAAAATCGGTACTTCACAGGGGCGCGCGAAAGCTGCCGGAGGACGCGTACGCGAGCTGACGCGTCAATTATAGGCGGCGAGAGGTTTCGGTTCGCGGCTGACCATCCTGCCGTCCCGTGCGCTCCCCGGGGAACGTATTTCACGGAGGACCCTTAACGAGATTCCCGTCGCGTCGTCCAGGGACCGCGATCGCCTCTTCCCGTCGTCTTTGCTTTATTTTTCCATCCGCGACAGAAAGTTTCGTTGCTCGGGAGGAAACGGAGCGGCGAGAAACGAGCAGCGAGCAAAGGCCGGAGAAGCTGGAATATTCCCCTATCTTGGGTTTCAGGGTCAGAATCGTGTTCCAATTAGATGCCACGACCAGACTCTGCGCATTTTTCACCTGCTCTCCTCCCTGCATCCCCTCCGGGGCCCTTTCTGTCGCCGTGTCGCACACAGCTCGCAACCCCTCCTCGGAAGGAGCGCCGCCGCATTCTAAGTCCGAGTTTTGCGCTTCTAATAGGGGCTGCTCGGACCGTGGGGACTTATAAGACGAGATACGTGTCGTATACACGTTATATAATGCATCCCGCGGTAAATACGTGAGCATGCATTTTAGCGGTAGCCAGGGTCATTAGGAGCGTGCCTCGGGGCCGTGGAACTACGAGCTTGACCCTCGCGACCAGCAGGACGGCGGAAAACAAAAGAGCAGTCACGTAATTAGCCTGGCGATATTAATTTCTGCGCGCCTACTCGGACGGTAGCTGGCCGGCGAAGCTACGAAATAATTGCCAGGACCGTTTTGGAATTGATTTCGTTTTTTGCATACACGCGTGCAGCTGTTTTACCTGGATAAGACCGTGCGAAACCCTGCTTGCAAGCACGCGCAATCGACAATGGTTGTTCATTAAACCGAAGCCCCCAACGATTTGCTTAATTAGCCCAGTCATAATTCTAACTTGACTTCCGTTTGTCTGCGAAGCACGAACTACTTATTCGCGGTTTACACGTTCCCACCACCCCTTTTGGGACACTGTTTTCACAGATGCCAGGACCTTGAGCTGCTCGGCAACGACGAAGCAGGTTACAGGGGAGAAGAGCAACGGAAGGATTATTTTCCGAGTGGCAACAAAGGGGGATTGCGTTCCCGTTGAGAATTGAATTCTGCCAAAGCTGGAACGCGTTGCAGAAACGTTGTACATACATCGTCGCAGGGCGAGTCGCGATTGTCTGCGCCCTATTTTTTTCCCCCGCTGGTAATTATCGCCTGCAATTTTCACTGCTCGCGATCCGCCAATTAGCAGCGGCATCGAACTTCTTCTCATAAGCGAACGCTGCTCGCCAATTACAGGGGAAGCCTCTTCCCACATCTCCACAGCTATTGACGCGTCGTTTACCCGTTCACAAACTTGCTTATTCTTCGCAAGTGTAACTATTTTAGTAATTAATCAAATATCGGCCGCCAACGCGGAAGTCACGGGCTTTCATTGCAAGCAAAGTAACCGGTACCGCAGCTAATGCTGATATTTCTCACCCTCGTTTCGTGTAATTCTCACAACGGAGCATGGGCGATGCTTTGAGTCGAAACTATTTACTATACGGTCGCGGCATAATTGTAAATACAATTATTAATTGCAGAAGAATTTTTTGTATGGCAGGGACTTTGCATTAATATGAAAATAATTGGACGAATTATTAGTTTGACCTTTGCAGGAAAATTAGTAAGCTTCCATTTCTAATGATATATAGTATGTACATAAGTTAGTACATGCAAAGGCGTACTACTCGCTAACGAGACGAAAGGAAAGCAAGCGGGAAATAAAGTGACCGCGGCCGACAAAGGCGGGCGCAAATGATGTTCAATGAAAAGCTTGTACGATAACAACAAATGAAAGAAGAAAGGACGAACGACTCTATTCAGTAAAAAATCTTCTCTGTTCATCCCATTCAAGCAGCCTCTATGTTCTTCCTTTCGCGTCTGGCCATCCATGGTCGAACTTAACGAGTCGTCGACCGTGACCACGACGAGATTAGACGCCAAGACTCTTCTAGACGGCAGGAAATCGCTCATTGGCGCGTCTAATCCAGCAGTGGACAGCGCAGGTCGTTGGCGATTGACGCCCCCGCCTAAGTCGGCTCGACGAGGTCGTTCGATTAGTCGCAGAAGGTGTATCGAGATTTTTGTCTTCCCGCCGTGAAAAAGCTTGCGCTGTAAGATGTCTTCGCGAGTGGAGATCGAATTTACGAGCAGGAAGCATGCGCCTGAGTAATGTGTTTAGCCACGGGTTGCGTAAGGAATGATAGCGTGCGATTCGGATGCGATAAAGTGTCACGATGCATCAGCCCGCGATTATCATCTATCTCGACATCGACTTTGTAATTGAATACATTAAAACGGCGTAATTTCGCGCAAGAATGGAGAAATAGCGAAGAAAATATTTTGCTCCCCGTGGAATGCGACGCACAGGAAACTGGTGCTCCTCGGTGTTCGCGAGAAGCTTGTCCGTGCTAAATTTTCTAGATGTACAGCGCTACATACAACTGCGCACAAATATTATACGCGACACGATGATACTTAAGGCACCGCATTGAAAGAATTCCTTCGAAATTATTTGAAAACTTCTAGATTAAATACAGCTTCTCGTCTAAGCTCGCGGTACGCCTCTTCGATTTCAACTCTCGCAAGGGGTCAATCTGGCGCCATAAATATCGAGCTCCCAACGGTGTTTTACGAAACGCTAAGCCAGGCGGAACCAAGAATTTGGAACGTGCGCAAGGAATTCCTGCCTGCGGGGGCAAACATCGGAATCGAATCCAATAACGTGAATTTGTAACGAGCTTGCATTACACGGCCGCAATTAAAGAGAGTTAAGATTCCCGCGGTCATCCCGGCAGACACACACGCGGATGAATCACGTGTTTCAGCCACGACGATTTGTTAAACCGTTCTGGAGTCGCGTCTTCTCGCTCGCGAGGAGCCCCGATGATTAACAGTCGCGACTGCATAATGTGTGATCGCTGCCGTTCGGTTTAGCCGCGGCCAGCCGTGCCGCGGAATCCCGGCGAATTCCTGCTTTCAAATGTTGCCTGATAATGCCACGGATAAGAATTTCGCCTGACTTATGCGCGATTTCTCCTATCAGGAAGAGGTTGCGCCGCGGTAGATTCTAGTACCGAGGATCCGAACGTTCCCCGATCGTGGAATCCTTATTAGATCGTTAATCAGAACGGTGTGCGTCGTTTACGCGCGTGATTGATTTTTGTCTCGGCACGAATTCGAAGAATCTAATCGTCCGTTGAGCTTCGTGTTTTCCAGAAAGTTTTATACTTTTGTTGTTTAATTGTAAAATGACTGGTGCGACAAAATTTTGCAGTTTGATTATTTTACCGATACTCAAAAATGAATGAATCAATTTTATTAACGTATCTAAATGACTGTTAAAATTATCCTCGCAACGAGACGAGATAGCGATCCGTTTCAATTTCCTCGCGGCAAGGTAGCACCGAAAGCCGACCAATTAATTTTCCCGTGGCTCCAGCAGTTCGGTGTAGGGAAAAAGATCGGCGTAGGAGGGTGGAAGGCGGTCACGTTTGGAGGACGATATCGAAACAGCGGATCGTTCGAGATGCGCTCGTGCACATGTTCCTCTCTAATCTTTGCAACTCGCGACTTCCTCCGGGCTGCCTCTCCGTGCTCGCGTATCTACAGGAGAGCCTTGGATTCCTCTTCCTCCTCCTTTTTCCTGCTTATACTCTTACTGTCGAGCTAACGACCCCTATCTCGTGCATCGCGAAATAATGAAATTACGCGAAAAAGGGACGACGGCCACATCGGACCGTGGTCGAGTGGTTTTTTCTTTTGCCAGTCCACGGATGCTAACGACGCCGTGTTCATAGAAATGGATCTGGCACGAGGCGGTTTTGCACAAGGTACCAGGCCTCACTCTTCGTGCTCTTCCTTACGACGCGTGCAATTTGCTATCTCCGGCTAATTTTCGAGATTATTGCCGGCTTCTTTCGCGGTACCGGTTTTTCGAGGCACGCAATTTTTCCGCAAGCCCAATTTCACTTCCGAGTGCGTTGAACGCGTGTCTTCTGCTACGGCGTCGAGGGGCTTGTCGAATTAGTCACATCTCCATGCACAGACTTTTAAATAAACTGATACGTTTGCTGCGAAAAATATATAGAATCGCGGAATACTCTTCGACGATTAAAGTTCCGCTGCAAGGCACCGGCAAAAAATAATTGGAGAATAAAAGAGCGGAGCACCCGCAGACAAACTGTTTGACAGGAAGATAGGCGGGTTTCCAGTTTCAAATTGTCAGGGCAGAGTGCGACGATGTCAAACAGTTCACGGAATAGACGTTCAAGCGTAACGAACGAATTTTTGCACGCGCGTGGACACGAACACGGCGAGGAATCCTGTCTTTTTCGAGGAACAGACAACTGTCGCCGCGATGAGAATTATCGCATTCCACGATGACGAGGCCGATAATCGCGAGAAGAGGAAAGAGAAGAACGAGTGGACGACGACGTAACTCGAAAGTTGCCCCGAGTTCCTGTTTCGAGCATAATTTCTAGAAGCACGAGAAGAAGAAAGATCGTCGTCGTCGCGATACGGGACTTAATGGCGAGCCGAGCCTTTTCAGCGAGCCACGAATACGCGCGGATATATCACGAGGGCCACGCTTCCCTTTGTAAGGGGGCTTTATGATACCTTTACGATTAATTTAGCCGGCGGAGCTCATGCCGCGTCGGAAGCGATCCCTCATCCCGTCAGAGTGACGTCATTTTTCCAAATAAAATACCACCGAAATGCTCGCTAATTTCGTTGTAAATCTGACAGGAGCCGATAGGTAGCTTCGTTAAACTTTTTCACGACTAATGGGGAAATATTAACCTGATCCGCAATTAAACCTGACGTACCCCATATTTCTTTCCCTTTTCTTAACCCGTTTACATTGGACCTCGATACCTCTACTACATCTACATAGAGTTTATCAGGCACTCGTTGTTTCTTTTCGATTTCAACGTAGAAGCCGCCTCAAGGACTAGCTACACCAATACCTAATAATAATCAAGCCCGCGCGAGGAGCAAACTTCCTGAACCCATCACCCTCGCAAAAAGTCACTCGGTGGCCAAACTGATCGGCGGAAAAGCATAAAAAATTGGCCGGTGGAACGATGAAACCCGTGCACGCGATACGTTCGGGGTGAGCACACAGGCGCAGCATAAAGTTACCCCATGGCCATATTTATGGGAACACGGAGGCGCCAGGAGGCAGAGGTCAAGCGACTTCTACCGGGATGACCTCGTGGAAACAACACTCTGTACCCCTGCTACTCCGCCATCCTAGGTTTACCGAACTTTTACGCGCACACATGTCCGTAACCAAGTGCGCGTGCGTGTCCTTATTGCGTATGCATATTCCACGGTACCCGGGTCGAGCGTGGCTCGCGAGGTGCGTTGGCCGCGGGTGTTGCGGCTTTGAGGGAAGGGCAGCTGTTCTCGGTGAGAATTCAAGAGCGTTCGTGAACCTCCGTGCGTGTGTTCACATTCACCGCATATTCTTTTTTAAGGTTGTGGTGCATGCGTGTCACCGCGAAAAGGAAAGGCCAGCTCCGTTTCTTCAGACACTGGAGGATGGAATAGAGAGATACGCCAGGGAAAGGATTCTTAAAGCACATAATTGTAATTAAATTCGCACGAAACAGGCGATTATTTCCTACATTCGCGCGTAGAATATTTTGCATTGCTACTATTAGTTTCTGAAACGGAAGCTACCTGAGTGTTAAACGCTCTATATTTGAAATTTCAAGAGGGCAGATAATTACTGTATCTACTGATAATTACGGCTGAGCATGCAACACGTTAATACGATTCGTTACAAAGTACAGTGATCAGATATTTAATCATTACTCGCATTAACGGATAACTACTGCACAAGCAACACCTGGATGATCGCAAGAGTAATCTTCAGCGCGTTAGCGCCACGGCACGGTGTAGTGAAGAAAATTGCGTTCTCGCGCCATTTGCAAATCTCGAACGCGGAAGGAAAAGCGCTCCGTATTTAAAATACTTGGCAGCAGCGTAGAATACCTCATAACAAAGTCCCCCTTCCATTATGGAGGGTTGAAACGACGCACACTACGAAATACCAAAAATAAAAGATCCATGAGAAATTCAATCGAATAGCAATTTAAATCTGCAACATAATCGAATTATCCAATCGGCCCGTCATAGAAAGCCACGCGAACGTCAAACGTATAGAGACGGCCACTGCAACGAACGAAGGTGTGTGTAATATAGTACGTAACTATATTTAATAAGAGACCAGATAGGGCACGAGGGAGAAAGAAGAATCGCGGAGAACCTGATATGGTAATGGTAAAATATGAAGAGTACAAGAGGGTTGGCCAGTTCTCGTAGATGGTATCGAAAGCGGGGAATAAGAACCGATGGAAAAGGGGCAGACCAAGAAATTGGAGGGGGTTACGAAGATGCAGAAGAAGAGGAGGAAGAAGAGGGAGGAGAAAAAAGAGGAATAAGGTACTGGCACACCGCGTTGTGGCTTTACGAGCAAGTCAATGACTCTGTACGGTCTTTGTGGGTCCCTCGAACGACTTCCAGCATGCTGCTAAAACGAACTCGGTCTCCTTCTACGGGGTGTGGTCCCTTTTCTATGGAGATCACCCCCTCCCCGCCCTGCGCCCCATTGTATCGATCGTACCCATTGTTTCGCCGAGAGAATCCTTTGCATCTGCTTGATTCGACCGAATGTTTCATCGCTGCATAGTGATTCGTGCTCGAGGTCGAACTAAAGGATTCTTGTACGAACTTACTCCCTCGTTCTCCGCTGCCCAGCCGGCTTTTGTGGTCTAGTTTCCTAATTTGAGCATCCTCTCCCTTTCCCTCGCCCTTAGGCTTTCGCGTAGCAGGTTGCTGCGGCCATATCGACGCTTTCTCGCCGTTTTTCTATTTACGAATAAAAGCTATTGTTTGCGACCACTGCGAGTGCAGTGCTATTCAACTGGGCGTATCAAAATTTTCTATTCGATCTACGACAGCTTCAGCCATCAGGATAACCAGCAACGCAGATTTATCCGCAGAACTAATCGATTTACTACCGCACAACGTGTTGCAGTCTTTTTATGCGCTCCGCAGAGTGCAAACTGCGTCCAGCAGCTTCGATCCCACAAGTCACCGCGCTAAGTCCACCTTCAATCACCAGGAGCAACAATAGACGTGCTTCGACTAGCTTCCGACAAATTAGCTACAAGCCTCGCGGCAATCTGCTCAGCCCATCAACGCAGCAGCCAGTCGCTCCTGTCGTTTTGTTTGTCGAAACACGTTGCCTCTATCGTCGCTCCCGATCGAATCGAAGGCCCGTCCGACGCGTCGTTCGAGTACGAACGCGAATACGTCATGCTCGCTGTTGATCGGTATTGAGATTCAGCGGATGCATTAAATTAATCCAGACTTATATCCCTGGACAGCACACGCGCAGAGAGGCGAGTAGGTCGGGCGCGGTCCGATTCTCCAACGGCTGCGACCACGGCTACTCCATCGTCTCCAGAGAGCTCGGTTTACACCGCGTGGGTGTGAATTTATCATTCCTCTCTCCGGAGAACAGGCGATACGAACAAAAGGAACCGCGATAGCTTTCTGTCCCGTTCTCTCTGCCTCATAGGGAGGCTCGGTGGAGTGGCACTCGTGGATACGGCCCTGTCACGACTCACCTTCCCCGACATAATGGAGCCGCTTATGCCTTACGACCGGCCTGCAGGTCTGCATTATGCATCGTTCGCCCCGATTTTACCCGAATTCCCCGGAGAGCGACGCGCGACCCTCGAATTTCATCTAAAAGGGTTCATAGTTGCATCTGTGCGATTCGCCGGAATCGTGGGAAAGCTAGACTCGTCGAAACTGTCGCCGAACTCTCGAGAGTGTCGACGAACGTGCGCATAGTTGAGGGTTAAATAGTAATCGGGTGTCTATTCTTGGAATTCCCCTGCGACTGAGTGGGGTGGTCAAGATTGAAACCCTCGAGATATCGGTGTTGCAAGTTGAGACACCCTTATTTATTTCTTGCTCCTTTTTGTGTGGAAGGTAATTGTTTGCCACATGGTAGAACGTTGTGGAACGTATCGCGCCGGCTTACTGTAATATTTATCATTTACATCGGAATATAACGGGGAGCAAAAAAAATTGCACTCCGCATTGCACTTTTGAGATCGAATAATATACGCTTTCACATCCTGACGATTTCGAGAAACTTTGTACGGCTTTGAAATGTTACTCGCAAGGAGTTCACAGTAAATTCAGTTCTCTTGCCAAGCAACCAATTCAGCAATTGGCTACGATGAATCGGGCGTGCACGGGGGTACGGTATTCCTGTAGAAACCATGGATTACACTGAAATTCGATACGGCCCTCCGGGAAATAGTTCTATTACGTTCACAAAGACGAGGCACAGAGACTCGAATAACAGACACGAGACTTTCAGCTGGAAGCTCTAGGCTGCCTAGTTCCGTGGCTCGGACTCATTTGTCGTGCCCACGCCATCTTTTGTGAGAACAAAATGCCACCAGTATACCGATACCCTCGTGGCTACAAGCAGCAACAGACAACAACGACCGGTATCTGTCACTGTCTACAGCCAGTGCGAGTGAATCCAGATGATACGTGTCCTTCAGAGTCCCTCGCATTCAACTAACTTGCCCGTACTTTTTCCATTTTACTGACAGGGGAACTGCTACTTGTATGTGTAAAAAACGAATGATATTTCCACGAAAAACGATTAAGCTTCGAATCGAACGACAATCGTTGGATCTGCTGAGAAACTTTTCGCACGGACCGCAGCAATTGTTCACTCGAATTGCTCGATGAGAAAATTAATTATAATAGGGGAACCCTCGTCGTCCCCAGTATGGAAGTCTTCCGTATCCCCCGTATGACGTTTACAAATATTCTAGCGAAATTACAGGAGCTCCTACTTATGTCGATAATGTTTTGCTTTGATTGCAAGTAATAATGGAAACCCTCGCTTAATTCCCTTCCACTAATATCAATCCTTCGTTTACTCTGGCAACTCTTCTTCGCGTCATTCATCACAGCCTACATCCCACAACGTCAAGCCCACTACTGTGCCACCGCCATTTGCATTCCCATCAATGCCTTCATCGCTGCGTCCATTCGATTCCGCAAGAATTGCTTCCACCGGTGCCATCAAAAGAGACATCAACTAACAATCATTGCCTGCCAAACGAGTCCAGAACAACCACGAAGGCAGCGAAGTGCGCTCTGCCACGCACAATTTTAATACCAGCCCCTGCATTTCCATCAGAGATTGCTAACACGCACGGCGACTACGGAACGATCAGTGAAAGAAGCAATAAAATGAAAGGACAAAGCCCGCGTCTCCTGGCCGCGTAAAAGTAGATTACGACACGGATGTGCCACCCAGTGTCCGTGTTCCCACCTAACCGCGATCACCTACGTGTCAGCCACCTACGAACACGATGCTGAGGAGGAAGAACAAGCGAGCAAAGTGACGAGAATGGAGCCGGAATAGAGTTAGACGAGCCTTGACAATGCGCGAGAGTACTGGTAAGCCGCGAGGACACTTGTTAGACGTCGTCGTACGCGCTTCCTTTGTGCCCAGATGTGCTTGCCTATTAATTATCCGGCGCGACGAGATGACCGCGAGATCAGGTAGGTACATCAGAGAGAGACCTTTCGGGTCGCGTTAGAGGAGTATGGTTTTAATTAAAAGCCATCGCGCACGATCGACTAGAACAATGTAACGCGGAGGTGTCGATAAATCGCGACGCGTTTTCACGCTTCGATTGGCGAAGGATGACGAGAGTTATCGACGCATGGAACGCCGGTAAAATGCGTGTACCGTTGCCGGATAGCCGGATAGCGACGGATATTTCGTATTGGTTAGCTGAACGTTTATTAAACCTTGGCCATGCCTCTGATCATCCGTAGACTTTTGCACCAGCGTTCTGCGTGAGCGTGAATTCTTGCGACGTGGTATTAAATGAACAAGGCAAGTGTCTAGTAACCGTCGTTCGTATTGAAATAGCTTGAGAAATAGAGCCACGAGTGTAAATGAAATTAAGGAAAGGCAAAATTCAGTAATCCCTCGAGCAACGGGGGCGTTAGGGATAACAATTAACCGCGTAGTTCTGGAGCCCAACCCTCCACCCTTAACCAAATTCGAAGTAAATACACGCATTTATATTTTTCCAATGCATGTACATATACGCATTGTTCGGAAAGATACAATAATCGTTTGATTTTTTCTCCCCAAGTTCTAAAACAGTTCATTATGTATTTGTATTCGGTGCTACTGCTTCCTCAGCAATTTTTGAAGGACCAGTTCACGTGGACAAACACGCATTTGGTCCCCTTTACCTCTCTTATTCGCCATCATACAGAAAATTGTAAAGATATGCTGAATAAATTAGTTCGAAATAAATGTCTAAAAAAAGCCGCGCATAATCGAAATCGCGTTGCTCAAGAAATTACTGTGTATCTCTAAAGAGTATCGCTAAAAAGTCCCCAAATTGAAATATGTAGACAAAAGTACACCTTGTCGTGGATTAAAAAATCGCATCCCGTGACCCTGCTCCATTTCACTGTCGATCCCTCGCGTGTCAAACGAATCGCCGTCCACGTAAAAGCTTGCGTAACAGGGTACCGTGGATGGGGTAGGCAGGGTAGGCAGGGGGTCCGTAACAGCGAATGCAACGCGTGTCCCTAGCTCTCGATCGTTCCTCCAGTCCCAGTGTTCTCTGGCACGGTACGCACTTTATGCCCGCGCGTTGGCATAAATCAGCTGGAACGCGTATAAACGTCCGGCACGCTCTTCCCCGCCGTGTTTCGCCACTCGACCTGCCCCTCGCGTTTTCCGCGGCAACAGGCCCTCGCCGATGCGTGGCCAACGGCCGTGTATCCGATCCTCCGACACGATCGCGGCAAAATCGATCCAGGCCGATCGAGCCCGGCCGTCGAACATCGAATCGCGCACGGCTTAATTGAATCGAATGACCGCGGAGCAGATAGTAGCGGAAGGGAAATTAAACGAAGATGCACGATGCCCGATGGAGACGCGTATCTAAGCATGCACGGCTCGAATCGCTTCCTATACAGCTCCATAAAACCGGCGATTTCGTGATCCGGCCGAGCTGGAAAAAACGATTTAATCGTTCCGGTGCACGGTATCAAGATCGAGGGGCAGAGGCAGCGCGCGTTTCCTTTTGCTTCTTGTTTCGTCGCATCGTCGCGATCGCCGAGGATTCAATTTAGAGTGTAACAGGAGAATCTAGAGTCCGGAGAGAACGAGGGAACCTCTCCGCCCCCCTTGGCCCCGCTATCTCGCTCGAGCGGCCGATTAATCTATGGGCGTGCGGTTAATCGTTTAACCGCCGCTCGATAGAGCAGTTTCTAATTAGCGGAATGGAATGGAGGAGGCGTGATCGGATCGTCGAGCAGGGAAATCTCCGGCAGGCCGAGGTCGTCCTCGGCAAAAGGGACGACGATGCTCCGCTCTTGCACAAGCTAGGAAACGTGCCAGTGATAGAGAGAGAGAGAGACGTGCAGAGTTGGCGAAAGCAAGGTGGCTCGTGCTCGACACGAAACGAAGAGGAAGCACGGTGTATACGGAGGAGCCGAGAAAGCGGGATGCTGCAAATTGAACCATTACGACTACCTATGGCGACCGAATCGACTCTTCGAAGGAGACCAGCCCCGAGTGCCACAGTCCTGCGGATGATACACGCTTGCTTCCTCGGCCTTCGGGTGGAGAACGGGCACCCACGATGCCCAATGGTCGGCGGAAGAAGGAAGATCGAGGAGGAGAAGCAACGGGCGTGGACGGAGAAACGCGCAAGCTCTGTGTTGCGAATTGAACCATTACGAACATCTGCGCGGGCAAATCATTTCGAACGCGTTCAGACCGACCGCGACGCGAGTGGAACGGTTACGAGCTTGCTGTAAATACCTCGGAAAGTCTAGCCCAACCGCAAAGCCTCTGCTTATTTGCTGTCGGGCGAAAACGGCCGGGGGAATGAAACGTTAACGAAATTCTTCGAGAAAATTACGACGAAATCGAACGATAAATTCCGAGCATCCAGATAATCAGTGTTCGAGCAGGAAACGGATCGAAATGGAAAAAGCGCCACGGCGCGGCAATAACGCGGAGCAATCGATGGAAGAGTCGAGAAAACTCGACGATTCCTCGTAACGTCGAGATTCCGGAATAGTTATGGCCTCGTCCCGCAGCCAGCATCTCTATAAGGAACAACTCGAACGAGCTGCCTCGGCCACCGGCCATTAGGAGCACGTGAACCAGACACGCCTTTTACGAGTTTCGATTTTCACCATTTATCCGAGTGTCGCGGGTACCCTACGAACCGGGGAGCGGAAATAACGAGAATAACGCTTGAAAGAAACCGTCGCCCCGAGCGTCAACAAAATAATTGCGGCCGATTCAACCGCGGCCTCGTTAAACGAGAACCATCGCCCGGAGGAAGACCGGAATGAAATCCGCGACGTCTGTAAAACTGCAGCAGGCTATTCTTCGGCCAATGCCTGTTCCCGTTGATCGGCTTAAATAGATGCCTGGTCAACGCCACCGCGCAGTAACGCGGCAAGTTGTACCGGTGAGGGGCCGTAAAACCCGCGAGCAAGTGCCATTTCGGATGCTTTTTAATCTTCATTTCCACCGGGAACTATCAATCGCCCCACGAGCCACTCGAAAGATCGTCACCATATTCTTAAGAGTTGTGTTTGGAATATTCGCAAAGCCGTCAGAGCTTCCTTCGAATGCGGAAATATTAACCAGCTAACCACGGAAAACCTCGGCCAGGACGGCTGATTCTCCGAGGTGTCTCGTATTCCCTTGATAGAACCTTCCCGTGTGTTTCAAGTTCAGTGCGCTGCTCCGTGCTCCGGGGGCTCGCCATTAAATCATCCACTTGTTTCGTGACCAAATTATGGTACAATGCTGAACCGCGTAAACGATAAGCGGTAAAGTCGCTGAACCGAGGGAAACTCATCGACGAGGGCAGAGGCACGAAGGTGGAACAGCGGATCAGGGGGACTTCTTTAACGGGAAAAGGCGCGCGCGACCGATGGCAAAGTAGCGTGAAAGACGAAGGAGGGACAGAGTCGGCGAGGACGAGGAGGAAGGTGGGTTCGCCATGGTTGTGGTCCGCCTGGGAACGACAGGGCCACGCATTGTGATCCGGCCAGCGAGAAGGCCACGCTAGGCTGACCCTAGGCTTTACATAAACCATCCACCGTATACGTACGCGTATAAATGCCCACCACCCCTGGTTTAAGTCGTACCTGTTGCACCGGCTAATCATTGCCCCGTGGACGCGCTCTTTTGTCCTCCTTTTTTTCCCCCTCTGCACACGTCCGTTCTTGGGACAAGGTTGCGCAACGGGCCACCGCGAGAGACTTTCTTACCGCCGTAAACAGAGTGGAACGTGGAACGCGGCTTCTTCGAAAAGAGCTACTACCACCGTGGTCCGAAATGGCGAATCGGTGCTCACCTGACGTTCTGCGAGACGGACTTTTGTTCCCTCGAACGCATTCCACGCGGGTCTTCGCGAAAACCAGTTCAAGGAGAGCGCGGTGTCGATCTTTTCAATTCGTCCGAAGGCACGGGAGAGGCTTGGAAACGGGGTGCTCGTTTCGAGTGGACCGACGTCCTCGTATTTATAATTTTGTTTTAAGTTTCGCCTTTCAAGAGGAACTTGATACGACATTTTGCGATTCGTCCGTGTCAGGTAACGAAAAGTGTCAGCAATTCCAATTCGTTTTCTATACCTGGATATTATTTTTCCTAGACGAAGTCCAAAATGAACTAAGTTGATATTTTTTATCGTATTTTTCCAATATAAACGAGCAATCACAACGCAAACTGAATCACTGACACTTCGTGCACCCAAGGATCGTTGTGCCGCGTGTAGAGAAATTGAAAGAAAAATATATGTATGAGCGAGACTCACCCTCGGGACAGTTGCACTTGTACTTCAAGTCCTCGATCTGATGACACGTGCCTCCATTTTGGCACGGAGATGGGTCACAGGGAATATATTCGTTCTCGCAATTCTTGCCAGTGTATCCGCTCGAGCATATGCATCTGTAAAGGAAACAGCTCGTTAAAATCGTCTATACAGGCAGTCTGGAGAAACAAGGCTGATCGACTCTCAATGGTCTGATGAAACCGCGATTGACGAAGGCGATAAATTCTTGGTTAATACCCCCGTGATCAAGTCTGCCAGCGCTAATTACACCCTGTGTCCTGGCCGAGCTACTCGACAGAGAAGGAGGGTGTAACATACTCTCCGAGAAAAGTGTGAGCAAACGATTTTATTCGCGACGATGTCAGCAGGTTATCAAGCATGGAATGTCCGAATCTTTCTGTTCGCTGTGTATAATTGCAGACGAGCTTGCACGGTTTAATTATTAGTTACGTGCAAGTAATAAATAAATTCAACGTTTTTACAATATATTGTCTTCGATGATATATAGATTGTATGTATTATGTTGAAAATTAGTTTACTACAGCAGAACCTTCGAAAGAATTGCAGTGAGCTCGAATAAAGTGACTGAGAAAAATTGATTAAATACACATAGTAAAAGGACGATTATAGCGACGTATAACAAGAAAAATTTGCACAAAAATACCCGAGGGAAACGAATTCAGGGTTCTGAACTCTTTTCTTATTAATTTCATTCAAGACTTTATCCCGTATATTTTATGAGGTAAATTTAAATGTCGAAAATATATTCCTGGCCTCTGATCTGTTAGGATTGTTATCACGCCGATTAAAAAATACCGTAGAAAAATCTTTCCGCGATGCCCAGCTATGAAGGATGCTGATAGCACCTGTGATAGTGATATTGATGTCGCTATCAATTTTCGTAAGTGTTCCGCATTAAAAGATTGCATGTTTGCATTTGTCAAAGTTGAAGCTGAGCCTGTACGTTGGGAAAGGTTTTGAATACATTATTATTATTTTCTGGTCGCGAGAAAATGGTAGAGAATAATTATTGGAATCGAAATAACAGATGTTACAATTGCACCAAGAGAGAATTATTTGGAGAAAGAGACACAAGCAATGCATAGGTAGAAAACGATGCTATCGAAAAAAGGTATCGGTGGTAAAATGCTTTATACTCTTTTACATGTAAAAGCTTTTGAATTTCATTAATAAGACGGCTGCATGAATGTCTGTTAATCGTAAAGAGCGTGAGAACCATGGAATATTTAACAAACATACTATGAAAAATCGATTGCCTTTTATCGATTTCTCACAGTACATATGTACATGTTCCCGTTCATTGATTTCTGTCGTGGCAACCAGAGACCAACGGGCCGCGTTAACATAGGAACAATCAATATTTATAATACCGGTTTTGTCGCAGCGCTAACTTTTTACATTCAACATGACATTTTTTATGCGCATATTTATGCACATCACTTAGGAGGCGGCAAAAATACCTCAACTATCGAAATATTAATATACAAGCTGACACTCTCAGAGGGACGAAATGCAGCCCAAAAAATCCCAATGATGTATTACATACGATTGTTTAATAATGTAAACGCGATATAGATAAAAACTGTTCACACACTATTTAGCATTTAATATTTGTAATATTTAAAGCCGATCGGAGTATCTTCGAACCTGTTATTAGTTCGTTTCGGATAAATGTAAATTTTATTCCACGGTTACTCCCTCTGTAATCCGGCGAAAGTATTTCTTAAAAGCTGAACGTAAACATGAAATTGTAATTGAATCCTTGCCGAGTCTATACAGTAGGATTATCCAACTAATCCTGTGCATTGATACCATTGATTCCATCTTCGAGGATCATACATTACGCATTACGGTATAAGCAGGTCCCTCGAAGAATTGTGTTCATCAAAATTGTCACACGATTTACTCCAATCGCGAGAGCTACCCCTTTACGGCGAACGCTTTGTGGGCGTGTAAAAAATTATACGTAACCCCGATCATGCTCAATGCAATAGATTTTCAGTGTATCGCAAACGAAATGGGTGGAGGGAAAAGTGGCGTGTCACACTTTTGTGTGTCATAATTTGCTAGTATAAAAAGGGGGGAACGCACCTCGAGCTGGCAGCTAGCAGAAGCACCAAGAACACACGCGTAAGATACATTTTCGCACGAAATCAATTCCCTCGGCTCGCAGAATGACGTTCTCCTCATATTTTGACGGAGACCGGCCGTGTGTTTACTCCATTTCCAAGAACCACCATCGCCATACGATTCGAAACTTTTTTCAATTACCAAGCACTAAGTAAAATGAACACATCCACGTACACCTCGTTCACTGATCCTCGCACTGTGCATGTATTAATAACAATACTACTACCAATAAAAAAATATATTCACAAGCTTCCACGCCGTCGATTGCACTGGTTTTCTATCACAATATGAACAGAGTCGTTGAGCAATAAGTGTATCCGACCGAAGGGAACACAGTTCCTTGGGGAAACGCACGCGAGAAAAAAATGGCGGCTTCCAGATGGGCACACTGTCTCTTCTCATCTGTTATCGAGGTTTATCACCGCCTCGATCCCGTCACGTCGATATATCTTTTTCCTTCCCGTGACACGAAGGACATCCTGGGCACCTCCATTTTCAGGTTTCTCCCTTAAATCGCGTTTCACGCGTGCGTCAAGGAGAAACGTCGTGTACCCCGTCGAATATTAACGGATCCGTCGGAGCACAGCGTTCCACACAATTGCACGTTATTGTCCGAACGACCAGACGTAGTCCTCGGGAATATCACTTGGCGATATCCGTGTCAACCTCGTGTATCCTATTCGTAGCACTTGCGCGAACGGTAGATAGTCAAATAAACTACGCATAGGAGGCGTGAAACGAATATAAGCGGCAGAAAAATAAACAGCGTTCATGGGCCACTTGCGTGTGTATACATATACGTTCCACGCGTTACAGAGAGAAGCGCAGCCACCGCTTTCTCACGCTCGTCCGCGTCCCTTTTCGTCGATGCCGCGCGTTTCGCCTCGACGCCAGAACCAGCAGACAGAATCCGTGCACGATCGGCCCGATGCTGATCCGTTTCGCGTGACAGTACGCCACGAGTACTTTAAACTCTCTTAAATTCGCTCAAATTGCCTCTATCCTGTGTTACGTCGGACCGTCGACGAACTGCCCATGACGGTTGGCCGTAGGGGTACGAGGCGTTGCCGAATCTCATCTGTCTCACCATCGAATCTCATGTCAAACCGAACATACTCGTAATCGTTTAGCCGAACGCTTCCCTGCGTGAACGTAGATTCAACGCGTATCCTTTTCGCTCAGGAGGCCGATGTATCCCAGAGTTGAACACGATACTCGAAACGCACGGTGGAGGGTGACGGAAACGCGCTGCAAACTCTTGCCGGTCTTTTCGGAGCAACGCACTTTAATAAAATTTGACGAAAGCCGAAAGTCGGGCTCGGAATCACGCGATCCTGGAGTCACTTTCGAAACGCACCCGGTACTCGATAGAATGTCACGTCACACAACCACCTGTTTTCGCGCGTATTTTTCCCAGCCGGTGGTCGGCCGAAGGGGTGAAATCGGCAGAGACACGCGCAGTACGTGCCTCGTACTCGAGCGACTGGCGATAGACTAACTTTACTTTCAGGACTGGCCCGATCAGGCGGCGCCACTGTCGCCAGTGACCCTCTCCGCTGACGTCACAGACCAATCCCCCCCGTTGGGCCGTCGTGACTCCGTTTTCTGTCTCTATTCA
Organism: Nomada fabriciana; assembly: GCA_907165295.1. Lineage (NCBI taxonomy): Eukaryota > Metazoa > Arthropoda > Insecta > Hymenoptera > Apidae > Nomada > Nomada fabriciana. The sequence goes on along the minus strand of OU015690.1, from coordinate 9,039,531 downwards.
GCCCGTGGCGTAACCCTGTCGCTCTCTCCCGCTCCCGCTTGTTAATCAAAGTCCCCTCGGCTTGTTCCGTCACCCTTCGATAGTCTTCGACTATGTTTCGCGCTGTCCCCTTTGCGTGCACGGGAATAGCCTAAGATTCTCTCGCTTTAGCTACCACCCAGGGCCCTAGATCGTAGAAACGATGCGGAAAGATTGCGTGCATCTGGGGTCTCTGCCCCTGCTCCCCCTACTTTCGCCGATAGAATGCAAGAATTTTGCTAATTCGATAGTTACACGATATCCCCTGGGTGAATACGGGGAACAAAATTCGTTACAGGCCGTCGGCATTTTTTTGTCGCTGAGTGCTAATTGTTGGCATTTTGTTATTCGAAGGCGACGATGTGCGATAGCATATACATATTTGATCAATATTTTACGCCAACTTTAATTTCGATACGCGTTACGTCAGTCACCCACGTGTATCAATATTTTTCAATTTACGATCAAGTATTTCTTGTATGCTGTTAACCGTCCCAATTTTAATGTCGATTATCATTTTATTAAAATTGGTATCTTACATGAAACGTCCGCTGCTTATGCATACATCGTATATCTTTTTAATAAAAGAACCTATAAATACCAGCAACCCCGAAACGACCTTTTTCCCATGGGCTCATTTTCTATCCGATCGTAGCACAATTACATTTACCATCCCCAGACACGTGTAAATTTACACGACGCCTGAAAAATGACGTTTAATCCGTCTATATGAATATTTATGCACCCTGCCCGACAAACAGACCAGGGGCAAACGCGTGCAGGGGGCTGAAAAATTCCGCTTAAATCGTGTTGACCGTGTCGCTTAGGAGCATCCCGGCGCTGAACCGAAGACGGCCAATTTCAAAATTTAATTTTCACTTGTTTACACGCATTGTGCGAGCCGAATAGCTTGCAGGCATCCTGCAGGCCGGACGATGGGGTTTCCACGGGCAAGGGGATGATCCGGATTCTCCCTTCCATCCCCAAGCTACGCGACAGCCCTCCCCTAACTTCCTTTCGGAACCCACGTTGCAAATTTCCCTCGTCTAATCCATTATTCCGCATCGACGGTCGCCAATGATTTTCGATACATTCGATTTTCGAGAGACCCCGATCGCACGTAGATTACTCGTGATCTCGAGCGGGGCTGAATGGTCCAGCGAGAACGCGAAATTCGTTCCACTTACTTTATGGAAAATAGCACAGGCGGATGCTGGAATAAATCGCTTGCCTCCTCGAATGGTACCCGGTACTCACTTCCTCGGAATATTTAAATCGATCGCTAGCGGAGCGGCCTTATGAAACCCGGTTTCGCAACACGGTCATAAAACTAAATTGTGCGCTCCAACGATATTTCGAGCGGCAAGAGCCGGTCTACGATCGAAGGAACGAAAACGATTTTCATATTGCCGTGGGTGTTTCTGTTACCAATCCGACCATTGTCTCGGACCGTTGTCCAGCCACTCGGCAGGTATCGAAAGAGACACGTATAAACCGCGCCGGACCCTCGACGACCATTCGATTCCCGACCAGTCGTGCACACAGCAAACGGTTAACCGCGATGATGTTTATGCGTCCCCGTTATATGATTCATATCGGATACCGCGGCGGCTGACTGCGACAGGAGGGAGTTTCAGCGAATGTCTCGCCAGTCGAAGGAAGGAAATATGTCAGAAATGATCCAACGACCAGTGGGGAAGAAGACTTTCGAAACACGTCATGATTTCGATGTTGAATTCGTGCTTCCCTGTGGCTCTCTGAAGAACGAAAAAGAAGAAATGAGGAGAGAAACGAGTTGCTGGAAGTTACGCCCTCGGTTCGAACCCCGCCCGCTATTTGTTCTCGTCGTTTCGACAAATTCGGAAATTTATACGGCCGTACATTCTGCGAGCCGATTGCATCCGACGTTTGACACCGTTCAGTTTGGAAAATGGAAATAAAAAAATTCTTTCGTATGCGCGGATGTGGAAGGTTAAAATGCAAATGTACATATCGTGTGCATATTGCATACATATATATTAAATAACTGAAATATGAAAATTTAAGTTCTAATATATACTTCAAGATCGGCGTTCGTTATTTACACGCCATATAAATTTATTCGAGCTGGCAAACAAGAATTAGCGTACAAAAGTTTGAGAGGGAGAAAAAGCTGAGCAAAACGCTTCGTCATCTTTCATGCGGCCGTCCTCGAAATCAATTTCCATCGCGGCCACGTCGGTCCTGTCCACGGCGAAAGATCGTATTTCAGCGAATCTTGTTCCACCAATTCCATCGCGGGCGCCGTGTACGCGATAGCACTGCGAAATGAAGTCATTTCGGTTCGGGACAACGCTCAAGCATGCTTGCAAAACCGACGGCAAGAAAGGGGTCGCTCGCGCGCACGACAAATCCAAAAAGATACTGCAGTGCACGAAACTAATGGGATGAGATCCGAGAGGACGAATCGATCGCAGTTCGTCACGATCGGCGATCAGTCTCGGGCTCGTTATCATCGAGGCCGCGACGTCGAGTGCGTTCCTTGTTCCCCGTGCCCTTTTGCTCTCCGCCTCCTCTATCTTAAAACAGAGCCGATAGAGGGACAGAGGAAGAGTTGGCCGCCAAGCGGGATTCTCGCTTCTCCACGAGGCGAAGGGAGGATCCAGCCCCGAAAAGGTTTTTGCAACGCGGCGGACGGAGCTGGGTGTACGACTGGCCCCGGCATAATTTTGCCATTCGTTTCGACGTCCAGTTATTTCGTGCATCGCCGGGGCGAACGGAATAAAAGCAACCACGGAGGAACGATCCTCTTCGTGGAAGAGGGGCAGGAGCATAGAGAAGACCGAACGAACGACGACGAACGAAGAGCAAGAGGAACGACCCGACGCGACGTTCATTTTTCAAAGGGGACCTTTGGAAACGACAGAAAAGGACATGCACGAGAAAAAGTCGCTTTTTCGCCGACTCCTAATGCATCTCTCCTGCATCGTCACCAGCTCGAACGAGATCGTCGAAAGGAGGCGCTCAACGGGCGACGTGAAATAGGGCAAAAGAAGTAAATTTTCGAGCACAATATTTCTCGAATGTGCAGTGGAGAATTAAGATAAAAATGTTGCACAGCATGACTTGGAGATTAACCAAACATAGGTGCGCTACTTGAATTTCTACCTACACGTAATCCTTTCAATCGAATCTACAGCGATGAAAATTGAGGGGGCAGGTTCGTCATTAGTCACTAGCGAAAATTGATATGACCCGTTAAGAGGTTAGCCGATTTAATTGACGTCAAATTGGAACGGCGCGAGCAGATTGAAATTGGTAGCGATCGACGACTCGATCGATGAGGGAAAAGGCGAGACCCCCGAGACGCTCGTCCTCGATCATCTTTACGAGGCCATCAAGTTTCACGATGGAAACATTCTCGCCTGGAATATTAAGTGCACTCCCGGTTAATAATAATCTTCCGTCTTGAGCTATCGATACGCATTGCTCGAGACCATTGCAGCTTTATTACGCTCCTGTATTATGAAAGAACTTTGCATTGGGCGCCGCACGAAGAAATTACAGTAACGAAAAGACAATCGCATTTTGCTTCTCTTCTCTCCTGTATTTTTTCCCGATTTGACGTTGGTTGAAACGCGCCGGAAAGTCAATTCGTCAATTATGTGCGCTATGCGAACCGATGGCTAACGTCGATGGAAATTGCGGGAAGAATGATGACGTGACGATAACTTTAACGGGTGTCGCAAGAATATTCCGTTTCCCGGGCATTTTTCATTCCTCTTTCGCACGGGACTGCTGCGTAAGATTGTTCCAGCCGGAGATCTAGAATCTAGATCATCTCATTGATTATACATCACCGTCTCCGTTACGCGTTTACATTTCGCGAAACCAGAAACGAGACTGCGCGCCAGATTTATTGGATTCACACGATCCGTGTGTTTTGCTCGAGTCAAGCAGTGGGCGTTTCGCTTAAGTATAATTTTATTTATGTACACGTACATGTACATTCTAGTACAGTTTCACTCTGAACATTTTGCAGTTATCGTTGGTATCGTTTAAAATAATTACGAATTTGGATCCGACTTGAATCGGGATACGGTTTACTTGCTTAACAAATTATTCCAGGTTTCTCCTCCAGCCACGTTTATTTCGCTAGATCGTACTGTGGTGCAGCTAGAAATGCCGTTTCACGCACTGCCATTCCATGGCAGATTCATTCGCTTTTGCCGTACCGTTTCGGCCCTGGCAAGACTTCCAATTTGCAGGATTAATCGTTGCACTTGAGCAACAATTAATTCCGCACGGGGTATTGAGTGTCCGGGGCCATGACGTAAACGGATGCACCGCGCGTAAAATAAGGAGCATAACGCCGGATTAACGCGGCTAATGGAACGCCGGCACAGGGCGCTTTCCCACCGTCGTAATTGCCTGAATTGGTTGGACTCGATAATCGTTACGTCAGACGATTCTCGACGATCAACTTCCCCATTGGACATTTTGTCATTCTCAAAATTCTACTCTCGTACGATTAGGGAAGATCGTTCGTTGCCCATCTGTTCCTTCGTTTCGTGTTCAGTTTGTGTGTATATTTAAAGGTGCACCTTCGAGCGATCATTAGAAAATTATAATATAGTGCTGCACGTATAGTAGCGTTAATTTGCACTGTCAAATGGTAGGGTGAAGTAACTCTAGACTGGATATTCCTATCGTAACAACCCAAGCATTTATTTAGAAATTACGGAAGGTACTTTTCTGTGAACATTTTTCTCTTAAAATATGCGATTCGCATTATCGCACACTTTTGAATTCACTACCAAGGTATTTAGGAAGGATTTCAATCATTTCTTGTTACGTTGTTCCGATTATTGAGTAATTTAAAAGTATAACTATAATTATTTCATTATTCCTGTTCTATCTCTATCCTTGTTGTAACATATCGAGAAAATGAGAATTTTCCATTGAGCCTGCAACAATGAAAGTCTCCATCATTTGCGGGGATCGAGATGCAAACAATGCGATAGATCGACGATCCACACCCGACTGAAAACCTGGTAGACCTTGTCGCCAGTCTGAACAGATTGAGCGATTATCCTCCGACGCCTACAACATTCCGGGCAATTATGAATAGTAGAATCGCGACCGACATACCGTAACAATAATTAAACCTAATTAATTAAAAGATAACTTCTTTTAGTGGCAATATCGAGAGCTATTACTCAAGGCTGTTGCCAATTCCATGTATTATACATTATTAATGATCCCCCTCCACGTCTTCGAATCGTGTATGCGGAGAATTTACGAGCTTCCTTCAGTTGCACACAGAAATATGGTGTAAGAGAGTGGACGGTCCATTTGCATCGTCGATTCTCTAATGAGACAAGTGTGACGGAATTTAACCTTGATAACTCGTCGACTTTTGCACGATTAATCATCGCGGCCTCTCTGGTTTTCTTTCGGTTAGAATAGTAAGAGGGCAACTGGTTAAATCGTATGAAAGGAGAGAAAATCAGTACAAGCATCGCGAATGCGGTGGACAAAGAAATGGAAAACTGGAAAAACGGGCTGCGTTTAAAATTTATTCTCTCAAAGACTTCAAATTTGATCTATTTAAAATGCTCTGCCCTTTCGACAAAGATATTTTGAGTGAACATATAATTCCTCCGCACTGGTTCACAAATCCTTTTCGTCTAGTTTTTGATGTAAAACTAATTTCTTGAAATGTTTCTCTTCGGGGTTCATCGACCTCGTAGGATCTATATTCGAGTTAATACTAGCTACAGAAAAATATAAATCCACATTCGTAATACACGATAAATATTCCCTAATCTGAAGAATGATCTAATTCTCGTCAGGCGTTCACAGACGTTCGCGTAATTAATTCCTGCATCCAGACTATCCAGTTTGTCACAACTTAGCCTTGTCTTTTTTTCAATGAAACGCTGAAGATCCAACTGTGCTAGCGTCACGAGATGATGACATCTCGGTCATCGACCGGATCTCTGAATCTTTTTTCTTCCTCGTCGCAAAAGTATTCACGTGCACGAACGTATAGCAGTGACAGTGTTGTGCTCGTGTCCAACAGGTAGTCGCAATCCAATCCAACGTCATCCTCGTAGACAGACTTCGGGTCTTGGCTGTCTTCAGTGAACCAAGTCGTTTGACAATCGATTTTAATCTCCCAGTTACTGCCACCAGTGAGCTCCGGTTATAGAAATACCCGCGCCACTGCAAAAGTATTTGCAGTGCGTCCGTAATATTTAACGCGATATGCTAATGCAGATTATTCCTACTACATTTTTTACGGGATGAATGAAGAATGTATGATAATGAAGCTGCAACAGTTACGAGTCTGGATAAGATTAATGCGACTGGCAATCATAAAACTTTTACGTATCGTAATCCTTCGCGGATGAGCTCGATGCTCACTGTGTGCGATACGTTTACTATTGTTCATGAAGCTATGCGTAATGGATTCCAAGTCAGATAAACCCTTGTTCCATATAACATATCGATGCACACGGCGACTATATTTTATGAGATTATTATTGCGTTCAAATGTACATATCAGCTAGTGGAAAATAAAATCAATTCGTTGCGTCCCCCACTTTGTTCCTCTACTTTATCGAAAATTTCGTCGTATTCTCGGCACACTACACAGCAGGCCCGGTATTTTATCAACGGCAACCGCAACACAATATGTGCCTAAAAATTGACCTTTCCGTCGCGGTCCAATAAAATACTGCAGCTCGACGTTCACACCCGCAATCTCAATATTCAGAGCACACGAATGTCCCCAAAACGGAGAAATTTTTGGATCATTCTAGATTCTCACCGATCCAAACAACTTAGCTCTCGATGCATATCGGTATAAGCGACGACGTTAGACCAGCTTGAGTCTAGGTATCCGTATTCCTACCGCATAGATAAAGATTTTTAATGGCCCGAGGATCCTGCCAGCTTAAAACTTCAAGCCTGCTCGTGGTACAGCAAAATTCGAAAATTCTGCGATTCTGCATTCAGGTCACGTAGTTATCGGCCCGTGGTCGGTGTCGCGGTCAAGGAACGGGTTCTTCGAATCGCTCGAGATTTTTATTTTTCCGCTCCCCTGCTCCTCCCTCGATGGTGTTTCTACGTGAAGAAACGGGCCCGGCTTCACGACCGCTGCTCGTAGACCCGGCTGACCTCGTCTAGGCTTCCCTTGTTGCGTGGAAACGACATCAAAGTGGAGCTGGCCGATCTCCACGGATCGTCCGGAGCCTGGCCTACTACGTGACGCGATCGCAGCCACATCTAGACACTACGAATGAACGTAACGAGACTGCTGCAGAAGTTTTGTCCCCAAATAATCTACAGCTGGCGACATAATTTCAGAACAGAGCAAAGCTGAACACTGCCTAGCGATCCCTGTATCCCAAATTCTACTTTGCTTCCGGGTTGAACGTTTCAAAAGCTTGTAGAAGAACGTCTTTCCAAACTGTAATTTTCTGGTGTACTTTATCCCCGTATGGAACCAGACTATTTAATATACAAAAACATTCGTTTTAGTCTATTATAAATGGAACAGTTGTCACGTAGAATACGAAGGCTACACTTTGTACGATCTATATTATAAGAGACACGTGACATCCTGCGACAAGAGACGGAATGTACAGCAAGGCTATGAGAACACGGGCCGATCTTCTTCGCTAGATTACTTTCTTCCAGCACTAGGACTTCAAGGTTAACAATGGCCGGCCAACAGATCTTGATAGCATTAACATACATAGTCGATCGTCGCCGCCTTTAATTTTCTGCTCCGGAGCATGGAAAAACGCTGCCGGAGCCCAACAGCCGTGCGGTTTAATATTCCGATAAGGAATAAAGTTTTATTCGCTGCTACTGTATAAATACTCAATAATAATTATTGATTTTATTTTCCATTAGCTGATATGTTCATTTGAACGCAATAATAATTGCATAAATATCCAATCGAATATGTGCTTATTCGAGTAAGAATAATTCGAACCTCGAAAAGGTACTTATTCGCTTAAAAATTTATTTACAAGTGTTGTTCGGAGTCACCCCAGCAACTTTAACGCAACATATAGTAATTAGAAAAAACGGGGGATGATCGGGAAGAAATTGGAGGCAGATGTAGGTATGCTTGGCTCGCGATGGAAGCCGTATTGTTGATGAGAGCGAGGCAAAGTTAACAGGTGTGGACGCATTCCGGAATGCACGAGGGCAAAGCAGGTGCGAAATTTGGCTAGAAGCTCCGAAGAATTCGCCCCTGCAGGGTCAATCACTGCGAGGTAGAAAATTGCTGGCGAGGCCACTCTTTATCAAGATCCAGTGATCCGTCCATCCAGTGTGGAGGGTTAAGGCACACCGGACCCCGTGATCTTCCTTTTACCTCGCCTCCGTTCAATTAAATTCTACTTCAGGGAGATCATTTCATAAATCACATCCTCTCCCGAGCACGCGCACAAGCGCAGCCGAGCGCGTGCACTTTGTCGCGCATGTAGTCGTGCGGGGCAGTGATTACCGGCCGCTAAAAATGGGCTTCCTGAACGTTAGAAAGTGGATTGTTTAGTCAAAATTATAGGAAGTTGCTTGCGAGGAGCTCGTTCTTTTTTCATACAGTTTCGTGAACTTTTGTATCGCAATTACGAGGGGAACAAGTAAGTTAGAAAAGAAGTTTACGAACTGCTTTCTTTTGCCAATTCCAATTCCAAATTCCGTATAGAACAGTGGTGAGCAAGCTTTGGCTCGCTGTGGGCCAACATTTGAAATCTACTACTTTACGCGGGCCGCAATATTACATACTCAAATATAGTAATCGAATAATTTAATTTAAGACGCAAATTAGCCATTTCTTATTTGATATATAGCAAAATAAATAAGTAAAAGTTAAGTAAGTTAAGTTATTACTTTAGTTAACTAATTATTGAAATTTAATTAATGAAATAATATCCTTGATGTTGTTCGTGTTGTCAATATTAGGCTTTAACTTTTGGCCAAACTAATTATTGAAATTTAATTAATGAAATAATATCCTTGATGTTGTTCGTGTTGTCAATATTAGGTTTTAACTTTTGGCCAAACGTTGTTCAAAAATCACGCATGGCCCGCGTGTCACATGTTATCGCGGGCCACAGGTCTCTGGCAGACGTGCCAAATGTGGCTCGCGGGCCGCAGTTTGCTCATCGCTGGTATAGAATATTCCATAGACGCGCAGAACAATGCATTAAAGGAAAGCCCAGATAATTGCTGAGTAGTTGCAACAATTTCCCAACAACTTAGTTAGTCAACTGTATACCGGGAAAAAAGGCAAAAGTCAAATTTTTCAAGCACAATGCAGATTTTCAGTACTCTCGATGAAGTAGCATCTTTGATCACATCGACGATACGCAGTATTTCGTACAGCCGACCAAGTTATTCGATGAATTATTCCAAGGCTATGTATCCAAGACCAAGTATCTCTCGTCGGTATACCAGCATGTATGGCCACAGATTCAACATAACTATTTAATAATATACTAGCTCCTACCAGCACCACCTGGCGGTCAGCCATACCACGTCAAAGTCTTTATTAGACCCAATTGAACATTATTGCTTCTCGGGCCTCGGAACGGAGGCCGGTAACAAGAGAAAGAGAAGAAAAGGTTTACCATAGGGAAAATGAAACGAAAGAACGAGAGAGGAGATTTTCTTTCTGCATCGTATTCGTCGTTTGACGTAGTTACGCCAGCGTATGTATAGGGACAGGTGAAGAAAGGTGCGCTTCTAGGTACGCCGTTTAATGGTGGACCCGAATGGGATGCGAGCACGTCGATGCATATAAGCGGCATTAACTATGCAGCCGAGAAAAGGTTGCGCGGTCTACAGGCAGAGGCGGATTAACAGCGTTAAAGGGAATTATTGGGTAGCGGCGCGATTAACCCCTCGCCGATATTTATTAGCCGGCTAAAGCTCGATTATTCCTATCCGACTACAAGTTTGCCTCGTTCGTGTTAACCAGATACCGTTCAATTAAGGGTGCGCGCCGGTATTAGCGTCGACTTCTTTTTTCTCCCCCGCCGCGGCGCCGCATGCCTCGATGGAAATATCGCGCGGCTTCGGTTGCGATACTCGCTTCTGCGATTACAGGGCGCGAGGTTCAAACGATGCTGCCTTCACGACGGCTGCCGCGACCGAGCTTTCAAAAACTAACCGTAGAAAAGCTGGGGACTGGTTGGATCTGTTCAGCTTCCAGATGGATGCTATTGCTGGCAATTGACGGCTGTCCGATTGCCCCCCCTTTCCTCGGGTAAACGTTTCCACCTATTTTTAACCCCCAACTCCCCAGGTTAGGAGTTGAACTCGCAAGTAACAAAATACCCCTACAGACTCTAACGTTGACCGAAGGTCTGCGGAGGAAGCGAGCTAAGGACACAGGGGTGGTTGCAAAGGGTCATCGCGCAAGTTCGAATGCAAAAAGATAGAAAAATGAAGATGCCCGGGAGGAGAGCCGCAGAGGGGGGAAAGTTCTATCTTTCTCTCTCACGTTTGCAGCTCCTGACGAGGGAAAGAAAAAAGACAGGCAATACGTGCACACTTACAGCCACCGGCGTCGAGCCGATATAATTCAATATAATGTAGGGCCCAGCGACATTATCTGCTCTCGTGCAGTCAGCTCGACTCGGGCCCCGATTAATCTCGACTCGATCTCAACAAAGCGCGGATTTATGTTCTCCGCGCCGCCCGGCCTTAAGTCCCCCACTGGAACCAGTTTTTGGCGAGCTCGTTTCTTTTCCGCAATACGCCCCTCGTTTCTCTCTTTTCCTTCGCACTGTTCCGCTCTTTTCTTTTTCCTACTGAGAAATCCCCGTCGTCATCCTCGAAATCTTCCCCCTGTTTTAGTTTACCCCCGGTAGGGCTGCTTCCTTTTCGAGGTGCGGTACACCACGTGCGTCCGAGGACGACCCTCCATGATCCGCTAATCTTTGTATCGGGGAGTCTTCCTGGCATGCAGGGTTAAATTAGACGAAGGAACCCTGGTTCTGTTCCCCAATCGCATTGCTTCTTTTCCTTTTTTGTTATTTAACAAAGTTCGTTGGTTCTTCGATGCAAAGAAGAGCTGCTCACGAGCTACGACTTGTAAACACTTTTCCTTGGTTCAGCTTTATTTCCAACAAAATAAGCACAGCCTCTGCACGTGTATATCAAAATATTCGGTTCGCTTGAATCTCTCCATAATCTAGAACGGATGAAAATATCCTCGCGATGGCCAATTTCATTCTCGCTTTCTGCAATTCACTCTCTTCGAGCAATTTCGAAGCTCGCGCTGCCCGGAACCTGAATCGTTCGATTTGTCGACGAGGAGATTTTTCCATCGACGAAACGTCGAATTACGAGGAAATCCATAATGGACCGTGGGATCGTCTCCATGAATCCTCGTTGGTCGTGGTAGTTATGCGTTCCACGTTCGCACGTCCGTGCTCAATCGGTAATTGCGGCAAAGACGAACGACACTACTGCGGTTCTCTGAGCCCTCATCGCCACGCTTGTTCGTCCGCGACGATATTTCGATGGGCCGACATAGCCGGCCTGACCATTTCCTTTTCGTTCCGTTCCTTCGAGAATTCCGTGCTAGAGACGTGGGGATTGCGTACATCTGCCACGTAACTCGGACAGCTAAACGATTATTTAGTGCAACAGCTTGCACGTGCTTGGAGGAAGTATTCGGGGTGACTTGGGGCCTGACACTCTTTGCTTGGGGGGGTTTAAGTTCTTAGTAGAAGGGATAGTATATAAGGATCCACGGATATATATGTATACATATTATTGTATATTATTGCTGCTAAAAAGGCACACTGGTGAGTTGCTGTTAATTAAAATACTAATCAGATGATTCGATTGAAAGCTGTAGTAATGGTTATGATTCAGTAACATATTATCTCTTCCACGAGAATAATTAATCTTCGAAGTTGTACATTCTCAGTAATGGTTCCACGAAATTTTCCAATTATCCGAACCGTCCAAATTATCGACAAGAAATTCAGCTACGATTTTCTGTGAAACGCGCTCGCATCAATTCCTCCGCCGCGTAACCGGAAAGTTCGGAGCAACGAAAGTGAGATAACGATCTCGCGAATAGGTGATAAAAATTTATGTTAACTGCACAGTGGTAACGATATGCATGTTCGCTTCGGCGGAGAGGCGAGACAAGTTCAGTCGAAAGCGAAATGAAAGGGCAGGAATAATGTAGCCGGCGAAATCGTAACCGGGCGCGAAATTGAGTCGCGTCTTCGTTTTATCGGAAACGCCGAAAGCGGCGTGAGAGCGCAATTTACGTTCAAAGGAGACATGTAAAATATCCGGAGGGATCGTTAACGATGTCGTTCGACTTACTTGTAAGATCCGTGAATGTTCTTGCAGGAGCCGTGTCTGCACGGCTTCCTCTCGCATTCGTCGATGTCCTCCGCGCAATTTGGCCCCGCAAAGCCGGGTGCACATGTGCACTTGTAGCTGTCCTCCAGCGACAGACACTCGGCCCCGTTTCGACAGGGCGACGTGGCGCAGTAGTCCTCTCGTTCGCAGTGCTCGCCTGGAACAAGCAGGTAAAAAGAAAGAGTTGCAGAACCGAGGGTCTTTCGTTCTTTTAACGGTGAAAATGGCGGAAATTTGAATATTTCCTGGCTGGGTGGAGGATTGGAGCAGGAGAATGTAAAAACTGGCAATTTGTTATTGCTGTTATCATTAGGTTGTTCTAAACGACATCGTATTATATTTTTAAAGAAATTGCAGCCCTTTCCTTGCTTCTATTATTAGCGTTAGTATGCATAAATGAATATCGCACGAATACAATTATTGATATTGTTGGTTAAAGTATATTCCCGAATTATATAATTCCTTGGCCGAGGGGCTGCAATTAGCAATAAATAAATAATAATAGAATATTACTGTTATCTGTAATTACTATTATCTGCGGAAGCTTGATACAAGTAAAGTTCACAGCATATTTGTACTTAATATAGTTGAAAATATTTATGAAAATATACTTTAAAATTACAATTAAAAGAAAACAGCCTGCAGGTAAGTGGGAGCATACGCGTGGGTTAAACGCGAAGTTACGTAATCCTACTACGCGACACAGCTACGAATTTAAAATATGATTCTTGTGCATGCATAGAAATTCTATCTTCCAGTTGCTGAATAATGTTGATAAATGAAAGTTTGGCAGCTGCTGGTAAAGAGGGTTCGAGTAGACCAGAAGGGGAACGAAAGCAAGGGACAAGGTCGAGGGGTACGTTCCACCCTGAACTTATCATAAAAGTACGGTAACCCCTGTCTAGACGCAGGACGTTCGGCTGCAGGAAATAAAATACGAAACAAGTGGGACTTACAAAAGCACAAGAATAGAAAGAGAAAATGTTTCCAAAGTAAAGTTCAAAAAGTTTAAAATATATCTAGAAAATCTTCAATTAAATAAATACAATTCGTAATACTAGTTAGGTAAGTGAATAAACGTATAGCTCGATACCCAGATCGCAGATGCAGATTGTGTAATATTTTTCAAGCCTTTTCGATAGAGACCACTGCAAAGTCAAGATTGAATTTGTTAAGTGCCTCGTGCTATGTGCTTCGGATTCGTTCGTATCGTTTAAGATTGCTGAGACGCTGACCAAGTCCTCCTGTCTTCATCCTCCTAGGAGGTCACTGATTACTGGAACTAATTACCTGAGTCACCGTCCGTTCCCCTGGATCTCAGATATCTTTACTCCTCGACGCACACAGTGCCCAGTGCCCAGCGCACACGTTGCACGCGGTGTACTCTATACGAACCAGTTCCGAAATTTAACGCAAATTCTTCGAATCGAAGATCTAAACTAGAACAATGATTCTCTTCTGCGAATGTTTCTACAGCAGTTATCTAGACGCCGAAGGAAAGCATGAGAGCCACTGAGCCAAAGGTACCGCCATAGCAAAATACCGCATTACTTTGAGCCAATTATCCGGATGGCACAAGCTTCTCTCTTTCTCCCTCAATTTCTTTTCCTTCTTCCGTTGAATTCCCTTAGCCCTTGAATTCATTTGTCAAGGGGGCGCATGCCCACGCGTAAACGTGGCCCATAAAAAATACTCGATCAACGAAAAAATACTTCCGCGACGCGAACGAATTCACCGGTCGGCGAGGGGCTTTAACAGTTATGTAAAACAAGTTGGAACGCAACTCTCTTTCAGTGAATCGATTACCGTGATTATCTTTAGAATTGATCGATTTATCGTTGACGTTCCTGTGATCCAACGCTGCCATTTGCTCGCATCGTTTCATTTTTTTACACCGTTCAGAGATATGAAATCACGCGACCGTTATGAGCATAGAGTTTATTCTCGATTCAAGCCATAAGCGTGTATGTGTGTTATTAATCAAAGAAACAATGCGCATACCGTAATTACCACACTGTTTTTATCAATTCATCTATAATCTAACCTTGCTACTCTGCCACGTGAATCGATCGGACTTGCCTCGGTGACTGAAGCACTAGGTAGGTGTTAGTTACTCATGGACTTGATTTAATGACGCGCGCATAAACTCACGTCTGCCCCCTTTTTCCTAATTACAGTTCCCCTGGTTGCACATTGCGAATCGAGGGAGTAGGTGGTGTATACTTCTTACGCACAGAGTTCGCGAGCAAGTCTCCAACGATTAAAAATTCAAAATTCGACATTTTTTTCACGAGATGTGATTATGAATTTATTTTGCACCTACCGTGTTGCTTCAAAATTTCAACGCGAGTTCTATGGATTTATTAACAGGTACATTGATCTAACTAGTCTCAGATTTAGTTCACAACGATTTTACATACATTTAAATTATTATTATGAATTCAAAATCCGACATTTTTCTCACAACGAGATATGATTATGAATTTATTTTGCACCTACCGTGTTGCTTCAAAATTTCAACACGAGTTCTATGGATTTAGTAACAGGTACATTGATCTAACTAGTCTCAGATTTAGTTCACAACGATTTTACATACATTTAAAGTTAATTCAAGCAGAAACTAATTTCAAGTATATTTAAATCTGAACGAAAAGCTACGTTAAAAGTTAAACGTTTCTATGATTACATAGCACAGGTGACATTATTCAACCACTTGAAAAATATTTCACGTTCCCCAACGCGACGCAACCCTGCCCGCCACGTAACTGTAAAGATCCTCGAAAATCGCGGCCGACTCACGACTCAATTATGCATGCGATTGTTTCCACGATAAAGCCGGACGATTCGTTACTCCGCCAGATTTTTCGTGTCTTTATTCAAAAGCGAATAGAGGCTACATCCATCAAGGATTTTTATCTTTTAAACGGTCCGTCACTCGTCGCCCAATCGGAGACACCGTTCGTTCTCAGAAGAATTAAATTATTAGCAGACCCTTACCCGTGTATCCAGTGGCGCAGGTGCAAACATATTCCTGGAGCGATTTCAGATTGCAAGTGGCACCGTTCAGACACGGCGATGTGTCGCATGCGTTATCCATCGGTATCTCGCACAGACTTGCGGTAAATCCGACAGGGCAGGAACAGGCGAACGACGGTGTGCCACCCCTGCTACTCTCCCTAACCCTGCAGGAACCACCGTTCTGACAACGTGGCCCCGTGTGACACGGGTTGAGATGCTGACAGTACTCTCCCACATATTTCGGTGTACATCTGAAACAAGCAAGGAAAGGTAAGAATTAGTCAAACGAAATTGATTTTCTTCTTCGTTGGTGTAATCGATTTGAAGTCAATTTTTGCCTGACGCCCTTGTTGCGGCAGTCCGGACAAATTAAAAATAGATTAAAATGTACGCACAATTATTTTTTTCAATTACAACAAATTTTTTTCTTCCATATTCCATATTCGAAACTATTTTTCTTAGTTTCATTTCGGGTGCAGGAATATGTTAGTAAACACCGAAGTATATTTCCCCTTAAAATATAAAGGGTAATTATTGTGGAACACATTGGTAAATGTTTTTAGCAAACGATTTTTCGAAAAATGTGCGTTATATGTAGTTTCCTTTGCGCTGCGATTTTATCGTTATTGCACCTTGAACCCCTACTTGCAGCGAAAACTTTATGTCCTTGCCCCAGCAGGGCGGCCCCAAAGAGATATCTCTAATGCGTTCTCGCGAAATGGAACGATCATCGCGTTGCGGTCAAGGCTTCCACGAAAGGTCTGGAAAGCGGAAGACCTCGATCCTTTGTGGTCGTTCGCTAACACGTGTTATTACATCCCTCAAGTATGTATCTAAAATACGCGTTGTGTAATTCTCCGAGAACAGCGAGGAACTCTTTCGAAGCCATTCTTCGGCACCCACCCAAAAACACCGCCAATAACCAGATCCATTCAGGGAATCGTATCCACCTGTTTCTCTCGTCTCTTCTAATTGAACCCCTGTCCTTTATTATTTTTCGTAATCGTTCACTTCCGTCCGCGGGCAACCAACTACCAGCACGTAGTGTCCTGAAAAATCTCGTAAAGATAATTCCACGGAAACCACAAAACGCCGAACGAGCTCTCCGTGAGGTCATTGGCTGCGCCACGATCCGAAAAGGCGAAGCTGAAACTACGTCCCGCGGAGGCTTTATAAAGAAATGCTACTTTCTAATGGTTTCGAACGATCGTCGTCTCGACGACTCGTATTGTGCTCTCTGATCGATCACCCCTCGTTTCTCGAAGAATCGTGGATAGAAAGAAGCGACTGTCTTTAAAGGTAACCGTGCGTCTCCTTTGGTTACGCGAGCACAGGTAGGTCTTTCTTTTGTCCGCGTTCAGAGCATGTCTATTTAACCGATCTGGTCGAATCGAATATTCCCTTGATGTTTTCTAAGGACAATCGACAAATTGGAGCGAGTTACACAGTAGAACGACTCGTTCACCTCGACGGTAGAATGCGACGGAATTGTATTATAGTTTCTTGCTCGACATGGAATTCATGTTCGAGCTATCTGGCAAGCTGCATGCTATTCAAACGAGGTGAAATATATCCGTGTTAGATTGACTCACGGTAGATTGGATGTCGTCATAACTTAAACATTCATTTTTCAATTATCTGTTGTTTTTTTTGTTAAAGCATTACTATTGTGTAAGAGGAATGATTTAAATAAGGAAGCAAGTTTGCTAACCAGTCATTATGGAAGCAGGGACGCAATTCACAATAATTGATATTAAGAAATATTCAAATCGCCCAGCAATAAATAGAACAGCAATCCAATAAAGGCCACTCCTTTACCCTGTCTCTGAGAAGCATTACAAAAATGCCTCTAAATTAACTGAATAATAGAAGAACCGAGACAACCAGGCAAACATACCGAGATCCCTTTTTACTTTTTTCGAACGCCGTTTCTACTTTCCGCTGGACAACGGAACACTCCATAAAACCAGGTTTCCCTGGTTGCACGTCGCGAATAAAAATCCAAGTAAACGACGTCGATAGCCACGACCGTAGCGAGTTAAAGACAAGAACGTATCGGCGTCCATTGTTGAGGGCACAGCTGGTTCCAAGTTGGTTCACGCAGCTCTGCTCCGACTTCTTCTTCTTCTTCTGTCGAGGATATCGCGTATGCGAGTGCTTAGAAAGCCGCAGCCGGTATCTCTATAAACGGAAGCGACGATTCCACGGCCATTATTCGCCGGCAGCGAGTTTCTTCTTCTCGACTACCGGCCTGGTCAGCCTGTAGACCACGTTGAGCACCATCGGTTGGATTTATTGACTTCTATCTGTGAATATTCCCTTCTAAACTAGCCAGGGACGTAACGAACCCACCGTGGTCCCACAAAGTGGAAAAACGGTGAGAGAGAATTGTGAAGCTTCTTGTTATGGAGCAGCAGGGTAGCTGTTGTTGTTGTATTTTGGATAAATAACGCGGTTAGCATGAGACTGCGAGAGCGGACGGAACGATATGTCTGTTTTTTGATTTCTCGTTTAGTTTGATCCAATTTATAACCGCGCACGTACTGAGATTTCAGTTTTTCAGAAAATTATCCTCCGAAATTGAATTTTTAATCCAACACGAACATGTGTGCAAATTTTTAATGCTAAACCGCCATACATGTGGTGAAATTGTAAATTGCTGTTACTGCAAGCTCTTTTTGCTTGATTAAAATGACTAAGTATTTAACACAATATACCCACATGCATTACTTTCGAAATTAAATAAACTTTAATTGCGGGAAAAAATGATGAACAAGCGGTACTTGAAATATCATCGAAATCATGAGAATATTAGATAAATGGAGGTACGTAACGATTGGACATTGAAACAAACACTGTCATTTATGTAACGTTGCACAAAGTAGAATGTTTATGCGCTGCTCATTTAATCGACACGATTGCAGTCATCTCGCCATGATACCGTGTCAAGAACACTGTAATTATACACCATCGTATAAGCGTTACTCTATGAAAGCGAACAGTAATTTTATTAACGAATGTGGGACACGCGACCCACGATTTGTAAGTGAGCACACGCTAATCGCGTTTCCCTACATTTCAACCCTTTCCCAGACAAAAGGATAGAAAGTAATATTTAATCATTGCCCAGTCCTGGGTAGCTTAGGAACAACGCTGGGCATCGGAAAATAGGCCAACTGTTGCAATAGACCAACGTCCAGTAACCCTTTTTCAGTACGTTCATACGATACCCCAAAGACAATTGTTCATAAGCATACATCACTTTTTGCCGTGCTCTCAGATCCAGTTTCAATACGAGTTCAGCAAATAAATATTTCATATTTCTCTGTCCACAAGGGTCGAGACCCTATTTTACCTTTTATTGGCGACCCTGAAACGAAAGCTTCGAGCGTATAATTTTTTTCTGCGATACGAATATATCTGAAAACGTGGGACCACCCAACGTACCAGCGTGTCACGAACGCGTACGCTACTGTTGCCTCGCGTGTATTCATCTGCACGCGAATATGATTGCATCAAAGAGTGGTGTGTACGCGCAGCATGTATCAATCAGGGACTTCACGGGCAGTAAAGTTCCGTCCAGTAGCATCATCATTCTGCTTTGTTACCTCCTGGGTCAAGCAACGTTGTTTAAAAGAAGATGAAACGAAAGCACTTTATGGTTCACCATTCTCTCTGGTAATGGCCAGAGTCCAGGCGGCTCTATAACCCGCCGCAAGATTTACTTCGCCCGACATGTGTGCCCCTTACGCGTATCAATCGTGATCTACGAGCCTCGAATACCTTATCTTACCGCCCCAGCATCCAAATAATATATCTTTCAATCATTTTTAACAATCAGCTGTTTCAAATTTTCTGATCAGGGACCATGTTCGTGCATTAGGAATTTGGAATGCATACTGGTTTAATTTTATGTGGAATCCTCTATCTTCAGTCCGGGGATATTTGATATATATTTATATATTTTTATTTGCAATCATTGAACAGATTTCAAGGTCTATATACTTAGTTCCGCAGTAGTCTATCTACGAAGAAAGGAATCAACTTGTTCAAAATAAACTAGATCGCTGATCAACGACACAGTCGCGAAGGAACTCCTAGAAATCCTAACTTTCCGCGTTAAAAATACGCAATCCCTTTCTCGTTAACCTTTTCATGCTTACACCCTTCATTCACGGGTTTCTTATAGGCGTTTCTATTTAACACTCTTATCAAACAATATGTAATGATACGGATCGAGCTTCTGAGCCGTAATTCTCCTCCTACGATTAATATTTCAATTGACATCCCCAACAATAAAAAGGACAACAGCATTGTCTCACATGAATATTCATACGCTGTCCTAATTAAAAGGCACCACGTCCAGCAATGTTCTCCCTCTTGAAATACGCTCTAGCAAAAATTTCCAGCGGGGAAAGGACGGTGGACGCAAAAAGGAATGAATTTCCGCCGTAAAGGACCGCGCACCCAGGTGTACCAGGTACTTGAATCGCTCTCTCCCGGATTCCCCCGTTCGGGTTTCTATATGTGGCTAGATCGCGGCCGCGGCACAGTCCATAAGGATCGATCGTGCATCGCGGCGCAAGAAAATCTTGCCGATGGAAGAACGGAAGGACGACTTGTATTTGCCACAGGATCACCACCAGGACTCTCGATCAGTCTGTAAACACTCGCGCGGAATGCCATGGACCGATGTGCCGCTGTCTTTGCTGGAACAACCTGGTACAGTGAATTATGCCGTGGACACGATGAATAGTAGTCGATACCAGACATATTCCACCTTCCTCGACGTTTACGCAAAAATGGCGGAGAGGCGCGGATACACGAGTTGCAAGAAGTCTGACGAGCGTGGGGCTTAGTATTCTAGTTTTCCGATGAATGATTTGTGTCGGACGTTTTCGTAAAAAAATAGCAGATATGCGTGGATGTGGATATACATGTTATAAGAAAGCTTGTACTCGCGAAAGGATACTGGAGATTCTTGTTCGTCAGTTTTTTGTCGGGAATATCTTCATAAAATTTCCATTTCATTATAGAGGCTGCGAGCGCAATCACGGGGGATAGGTTGTGCAGGCACGTATGTATGCGGTAACTTGGAAACGTAGAATGGAATTTTTATTCCTTTATTGTGCTTCGCTTTTGAGAACATTGATTCCGAGAAGCTGGTCATTTCGAATGTTTCGTATAATTAGGAGAGAAGCGAATGTTGTTAATGTTTTCGGGACTTTTTTGCCTCGAGTAATAATTTGACAGACTTTGCTTTTACGAAACGAGCCAAAGCTGAGCTTTTGGAGTCGAGGGGGCAGCATTCGAGTTAGAAATAAGAAAGGAGACGATGAATTTCGGGAGTGAATTATTCTAGGCGCAGAAGTTGTAAAGTTAAGCCGTGGTTTCTGTAAAATCCTTCGCGATAATATGAAAATACCGTATTAATTATCTTCTATCTTTCGCGAAACAAGATTTTTGGCTGGCAGTATACATTCATATTGTTGTACGATCACGTTTCGCACTTTGGTAAATTCTTTTATCCAAAGAATTTACGATCGGCAATAAACTCATAAAGGCCTTCGAATTTTATATGCAAATACGAAAGGATTCTCTCATCCTTTGCTTGCTTGCAGGCGCCAGTGAGAAAACATTTTTACAATACACCCTCGCCAAATAAAATTATCGAGAACTGATTCCGAGCAAACTTCAACGACTATGTGCATACTTCGCGAGAAACAAATTTCTTTTATAAAACTGTATCTTGGGTTACGAAGGAGTTGTTTGGAAAATTTACTTTATTCGTAGCCATTGAAAGCTAATATGTTTGGAAAGTGGAGTAAAAACTCTCCTCTCTTGCTTATTATTACAACTTTCTGTTCCACTATCTCGCACATTTAATTAGAGTTTTTATTGTTCTCATTCAAGCGAGTACATACATATAAAATGGTCCCAGAGGCACACGCAGAATGTTCTTTGTTTTATCAAGCGACTCACGCAGGGTCGCCAATTAATTGCCACGGTCTTAAGTTACTAAGCTATTTAACTTAATGTTCTTAATGTTCTCTACAGTGTTCCATCGAGGTCTATTAAATAATATGCATATCTGCTTGATAACTACAATTAAAAGAATTCAACCGCTGAGTAAACAAATGTTACAAATCAAAACAATATGAATATCGTCGATGAGCTAATTAATCATGAACGTTCAATTTGGTTTAATACTAATATGCATAGAAAAATACTGAGCCTGCTATATGATCAAGCCAGAAATATTCTTCTAAATGCAGTTCCACGTAAAACGGTAGCTCAAAATTCATTATCGCCTCCTGTAATCCACTACAAGCCTCTCATCGGAACTAGCCAGAAATATGTTGCACGTGTTAACTAATAACTCAAACAAATCTGGACGATGCTTTTGCTTGTTCAATCCATTTTTGGGATCTAATGGGTTATGATATTTTGTAGACAAGCCCTAATTGGTCGGCAGAATAGTAAACTGGAAAATCTTCTAAACAAATATGAATTTTCGAGCAAACATTCTGAACAGGTGTCCACGTGGAACGCGTCGAAACGTATGTACCTGCCCATAAATCACGCGCGATCTCTTTCGACGGATGCTACAGTAAGCTGCGACGAAATTTTTGCCTACTTTCACTCGACAAAATAAGACAATTAAGACGACGCCGATGAATCATGTATCTCGCTACGTGGGAGTGCAAACTCTGCGCTGGTTCCATGTCAATTTCCGTGGTCTCTTCCTAGTTCTCGCCTCCCATTCACACGATATATTAATTAGACGGAACAGTATTTAGAAATATTCCGCGTTCTTTCCTAGTCGCCGTTCATTAAGAACATGTGTTGCATGTAGGAAATACGACTTCGCCAATAAAGCTGTTCTCACAGGTCAAAGAATACCACAGATGATTGCACCGTAGAAATTGGATTTCCACTGATACCTGATTGTTTGTTTTATGACCGCCAATTTTCGTTGACTTTTTCTTCCAAGTACTCGTTAATTAAAGCAATTTGCAGTATTTCTGTTAACGCAACTCTGAGAACAGTCCTCCAGAAAAAAACTATTTACTATTAACGCAGCGAACAACCTCCTGCCGAATCTATTCAATATTCCTTACAATTTTATTTCCATAGATTGCACTATGATATTGCACACCGCAATATCAATCCTCAAATAGCATTTCTAAATTTCTGAGAAACACTATACTGACAATTAGTAATAGGTACAATAAGTTTTCAGTTCCCGTGCAATAAAAAGAATATCATTCGCTTTCGAGGCTCCTTCGAGGAACAAAATTTGGAGAGCGTCCAAGTACCGTAAAAATTTTATTACGCCCGCGAAGGTGCAGAAGTTACGGTCTTTCACAGGCAATTAATAAGACGCGCAGCTTGTCGTCGTGGTCCCGCGCCGGCTTTCGAACACCCTGAAAGAAATCTCAGAAAACAAGATCGATAACCGCGATTTCTGTGAATTTATCGCCACATATCGTCAGGAAATTAACGGATCGCCCGCCGAAATTGCCTCGTAAATTCAACAGAGTTACCCTCCCACCCCCTTTCCTTCTATGTATTCATTTCTTTCCTTTTTCTTATAAGACACGACGAATAATTACGCGGTTTCTGTCACGTTTGTACAGTATCTAAACGGGCATCCGAAGCTGTGCAACGCGTCGTGAAAGAGATTCTGCCGATGATTCGACGATTCAGTGAAAGGAAAGATTGGCTAAAGCTTATCACCGAATATTAATTGAACTAAAATAATGAACTAATTCGAAAACAGGCGAAACGGTGAGAGAGTACACGCCGGTACTTATGTACTTTGCCCTTCAATTATAATAGCGTTTGGTTTCCTCCGGTTCTTTGCGAATCGATATCGAAACACACTTTTCTACTCGAAAATTCGCAACGCCGCTCCTACGCAAAGGCAATGCACGCTAAGGTGAAACAATTTAAAATCACTATCAAAGGATCAACGTTTTAGAACAACTTCGCTAACCGTCGTGTTCCGTTGAAAACCATTAAGATCTCATATTTTATTCATGGTTCGAGGCGTTTACTCTAAATCGTTTCGCTTCTTCGAGTTCTTTCGCGTTTCTTCGAACCACTTCGAGTACCGTAATCGAATTTCCTGTCCTGCAAAGATGAACCGAGGGATTCGATGCTCGACGCGGCGGTCGATATTTCTGGCTGGTTCGCCAGGAACGAAACGAATCTTCATCGGACGGACGAGAAATACGAAATGTGGGGGGACGAAGGGGGGGAAAAATATAAAACGGACTACCGTCATCCCCCACCGATAATGTGCAGCACTTAGCACTAAAATGGCAGCCTCCGGTGTCATTACGAATCGTCCACTTAGCCGGTAATAACATCGCAGTCGCGGACGAACGGAAAACGAAGCGCGAGCAAAACGAGCTCCGGCATCGCAAATTGAAGATCTCGCGGAGAAGGATCCTGTTGCCGATTGCTCCTCGACGATTTCACGACAATTTCTAAAATCGTGACCGACCAGCGTTCCGACCAGTGACAATTTCGTTGTATCTTAACGGGGATGGTAAGAAGCTGCCTGCCTGTTTCTCTGGAGAAAAAGCGGATACCGCGTTCTTAAGCTGCGAGAGAAAGATAAATGAAAAACTGAGCTATGCTTATTGAATCGCACCGAAGGATTAACACTAGAACTACGAAGCCAGTCAAAATGACTGGTTTTAGATTTCTTGCTTTAAAGTTATTAACATATAGGTACTGCTGCAGCAATTTATGATGACTTTCGAGAAGGCAAAATGACAATTACATATCTTTGTTTAATATCCATTCAACCATTTTCGTGTTCAAAATCTGTCTAACGTATACTGTGTAAATAGTATCAAAACCTATTGGTAGTTCTAGTGTTAATATTCGCGGACAAAACCAGAAAACCCATTTTGTCATATTTTGTAAGATAAGCCTTGCGCAGTATTCGATGAACTAAATAAAAAATAAATGTCACGCAGCGAACCGGTTTACTACCGACCACGAAGAAGTAACCCCCCTAAGAAGTGTCCCTTCCTCCGTCAATTGCTTCTCGACAAATTTCGCGAAATCCGCGAGGATCGCTCCAGCAGACGCGTCATCAATCACAGAAATTGATTTCGGTCGCAACGGTAACGCCGCGATACACGCAGCCGTACGTCCAAAAGCCAAAAAGGTACAAATAAATGAACCGAAAGAGACGTTTGCGAAGCCAAGTACAAACGAGACCAAAGGCGAAGGCAATGTGTGAGGGCAGCGCAACGAGTGAGTAGGAATAAGTCTAATAAAGAAACCGGTGAGAAGAAACAAAGGTAACGACGTCGCTGCGAGGAGTGTCAGCGAGATCGTCGGATTTGGGAGCGGAACCATCAAATTCGAGCGCATTGGGCCGCGGCGAATTCCTCGACTTCTTTTGGCACGAGCTCGAATTACTCGGGGGCTGGACGAAAAAAGCAGCAGCGCAAGAAGAAGCGGGATCATCGATGGAACGCGATGAGAACGACGAGGAAGCGAGCAGGGAGAGAAGAGGCAACGGCAGCTGTTATTGCTGGCTCTTAGGCCAGCAACACGCCTGGTCGCTCGCATTAACCACTCGTCCGCTCCCGATATCGATGCTTTTTTGCCACAACGACGTCGGCGACTGCACCGCCAGTTTTTCCAACCGCCACGAACAGCACGGCCAATTGCGTTTCGTGTCCGCACAGCTCTGCGCGAGATCTCCTCGCTCGTTCCGCCGAAATGACGCTAATTTTTCGCCGCGGCCCGATCGATCATTCAACGTCCGTCGATCGATCGGCTTCGAAATCGGCTAAGTGAACGTGACCGATGCTCGCACAGACGCGTTACGCAATGCAACGTTGACCTACATTTCCTTTTTTGCGGATCAATATTGTCTGGCCGAAAAGTCCTTCCTTAGGTGTTTCGTACTTCTATGTCATTCGAAGCAAAGAGAGGCGAACGCAGAAGCAACCAGAATTATTTATTTCGGTCCGCGTTAAGCACGCCTTATCGGATAGGGCGTTCTAGAACTGGAGCCGTATTAAAATAAAATAATTAAACCGAACGGAGAATAATTCGGATGCAAATTAAATTATTTCCCTCGGTCCGGTAATTACGGAAGGGGCGGAGGGAGGTATTATATATCGGTAACAAGAAATACTTCAATTAACACCAAGCCTCTCGACACGCAATGTTAATAAACAAACCTAATCATGGGAAAGAAAATTACTACTTACGCATCGACCTAATACATACTTTGCGGCCACTCCTTCTCCCTCGGAAAGTGTCCGGCTATTATGCGCGAGCATGATGTCCTTGCACATTTATTTTCTCGTTTATTACGCGATACCGTGGAAAGCAGCTACGCTAAGCGTGTTGCCGCGCAAAAAAATCGTACGAACGCAGCTCTCGGGCTGGTAAATTCGCACGTTGCCAAGCGGCGATATATAAATATTGAATGCATGCGCGGGAAAGTCGAGCGAGGTGTCGTAATTAGTCGAACTTCAACAACGTCTGAGACCGCGCGTATCCGATCTGGTTTCCAGCTTTCGATTCTCCAAGTACGAACAGCCGATACGGGTTGTTGACGAGATCGTATCTGCAGACAGGTTTTGATTAACCCGTCTCGAAATCGAAGTTGCGAAACGTTCCGCGGGATCTTATTTAATATTCCAGCGAATGAATTGCGCCGTCGACAGCATGGCATCGAGATATCGCCTAAAATCGAACGCGAATCATAGCTCCATCGCCAAAAGGCTTTTGAGATCTTAAAAGGAAACTAGGATCCAAGAGAACCCACCCACCCATCCAGCCCAGGAGCACCACAGGGGAACGGAAGTGAGAAAAGGAAGAAGAAAAATGGAAAGCAAGCGAATCTGTCGCCCGCTTCTTCGAGGAGGACTCTCCTCAACCACGGTATCGCGAAAACTCATCTCCTCAACCTGGTGCCGTAAAATGATGGAGAGAGAAGCGTCCAAGACATCAACATCACCATCACCACCCACCATCAATGGACCAAAGACCGCCCGTGCTGGGTCCATTAGTGTCTCGGCTTGTAATTTGCCGCGCCGAATGTTAATGGACTGACTCTCTCCCGAGATGCTTCTTTGGTCCCTCGAAAACTCTCCCCTCTCTCTCTCTCTCTCCCGCCTCTCTGTCTCTCTGGCTGGCCCCGCCATCGAAACTCTCTTCCCCTTCGCTATCTCACCGAGGCAGCCAGAAAACGCAGCAACTCCGCGTTGAAAAAGCTCCGAAGCGAAACGCGCCTCCGCAACGCGATGGGCGCAGCATTCTCGAAGATCTAGAAGCGTGTAATTAGCTCGGGACACTGATCGGAGCCGGCGCTCGTGAGGACCGCTAATTAAGAAACGGCACCGTAATACGGTCGTCGAATTAGCATCCATTAAGACCGGGAGCGTCACCGACAGAAAACGAAGCCGTCTTTCTACGCGAGGCAAGGTGTAGGGGGCAACGGTGGCTGGCTGGAATCGGTCGGAAGGGAAAGGTGGAAGGGCTGGCTGAAGTTGGGGTCATCCAGGCGAATCGTCGAATAATTAAGGGTCAACGAACGCGATCAATTAAGGGGTGAGATAAGAATCCGGGGGAGTCGAAAGATGTCGCGATTCGATCGTGACCGCTCGTTGACCAACGTGTGCGAGGAATCGGGCCCTTCGAGAGTCGAGGACAGTTCTTGATTGAGCAATCGTCGCTGCGCCTTTTGTCTTGAACTTTTTGTGGGAAATGAATTTCACTTGGTGTATTCGTGGAAAGTTTCAGCCCGCGACGTTAGTATGTATGGAGTACGCGAACACCGGAATGTTCCAAGCACGCGTCGGCTTATGATCGATTCATGACCCGGCGATAAAGAACAAAAGAATGGGCGTCCGATTTCGTTGTCAGGATCGATGTCCATTCGGAATTCAAAGCAAGGACGATCGAGTGGCCGGTGAAGAAGGTACGCGGATAAGACAGCGAAGAGCCTCTATGAATGAGAAGGTGGTAACAAAGAGTAGAACTTCCCACGTGGATAAAATGACTGCGGGCATAGAGCTGTTCCTCTGCGCGGGATAAGCTGTGGTCCATAAACGCGCGATGCTGAAGGAAAACCCTTGTTTGCTCGAATATCGGATTACCCGAGAGACCGGTGAACCCTCATTAGCTTTTAATTAGAGCATGCCACCTGGACACGGTTCCGCTTGCGGGAAATTTGCTTTCATTAATTCGGGAATAAATCTCTTGCTTCCAAAGTACTAACCCTCTACGTACGCGTGCGAATGGTACATACTTCCTGCGAGGCATTTTTGCATAATATCAATTGAAGGCTGAACATTATTTTTGTGACGAAAATAAATAGACTTTGGCGCCACTGCTCGTTCGCAAATCGTTGCAAGGACGTGTGGGCGTTGCATTAAAAATCGAATTTTATACAACGCCAGAGGAACGGGCAGGGGAACAAGAATCTCGGTATCCAAAGAGAGCAGTGTGGCAAAACAGAAAATCCTTTTACACGTAGCCTGCTTGGACAAGATGGCAACTAGGGTTTACCTCTGTATTTTTGCGAGGGTCCCGCGAATCGAATGGAATCCAAACAGAGGGAAAGGAAGAATGAAACGTGTTCCCATGAGGACGGAACGACGTATCGGTGTGCTCTCTGCGGTTTCTGAAACGTAACACTCGCTCGCTGGCCCGTGCGGTCGTCGATCGTAAACGCGAGTTGCCTGACGTTGACGACGACCACGTCGCAGAGAGGGTCGCTCTTTGAAAAAACCCCTCCACGTTCTGCAGGGTATCGTGACTTTTTTTTATTTTTAACACACGACTTGCAGCGACGCCGTGGACGACCGCAGCATGGACGAAGCTCCCGTGTCCTCTGCAGCTGCGTCGAGAAAACGTTGCACGCGCGAGGGTGCTCACAGGAGTGGAAAAGTGACGAGTCGCGCGAAACCTGTTCAAATATTATACCTGCTCGAGATAACGCGTGGTCGGGATACAGTGTCTCTTTGAATACTGGCAATGCAGTGCAGCGATCTTCTAATATTAATTTTCCTCGCGGAAATTGCGTGGAGTCGCGAGATCGAATGCAATGGTCCTTTACGAAAGACGAGTGAACACTAAATAGGGTAGTAATTTTGTTGGACCTGGTTTCTTAGTAAAATACAACAACGTTTTTTAAATTGAAAATAGAAAAAATGCGACTATGCGGAGCAGCCAACAAGGTTTTTGCGCAAACCCATAAGAGTAAAAAAAGTTGTTCGCTGCCATAAATTCCCACGTACGACGACAAGGACCGAAGACTCCCTTCGGTCTGTTCTGACGTAAGATGTTACATTCCCGTTGCTTGTTTTAACAACAAACTTCGGCTGTCTTTTAAAGGCACGACGTCGTACGTTACTCACGGTTTTTCGAGCGTAGTACGAGACGTAAGTTTTTGCTGGTTGTCCTTGCCGCCGTTGCCGTCAACGTTGGTGCCATGTGTAACGCAAGTTCATCTGCTTTTAACGGGGTTAAGTGTGAGAAGGTATGTAACATACCGTGGAAAAAGGGAACGCATAAAGGTGGGTGAGTTCTCACGGGCGCCACGGTTTATTTTCGAACTCCCCCATACTCAAGGGGTTGCTCATTGATAAGCTAATGGGCTCATGATACGTCGTTAAGTTTAACATTCTGAGAGCGAGCTACGACCGTTAATGGATATACAATCAACCAGCCTCCGTTCGACGTAACAACATAAACGTGAGAGTAAATTTCGTGTGAAAATTATAGCAGGCTACGTTTCAACTGTTAACCCCCAGAACGTGACACTTGCCCATAGATTTTGCCATTGGGAAAATCTTGGATCAAAGAAATTCTCCAAATGTTCCAAACGAGCGATAACAAACTTTGCAAGCTGAACTCTATTTATGCATCGACGGTAAATCGAACGTTATTTAAACGGAAAAATGAAAATTGACTTGCAAGGGGAAGCTTATTACAGCATGAGCAAATATAATTCTAATTGAAAATGTTATAAATAAGCCCGCAGCAATTGGACAATACTACTTTCCCTTTTTAAGGCACGAAGTACATATCTCCACTTATCCCCTTTTAAATTACAGAACATCCCAAAAGCGTTTTCCACTTCCACGATTATTTTCTATCTATTTTCTAGCCATCGCATTAGGCATAGCACTTTTCATTCCAATTCTTCAACGATGTCTTTGCCTCGATATGCAGTGTGCGATGCGGGTTCAAAAACCGGAGAATTATATGGAAGGGACGATGGAGGACGGCAGGGGTAAAAAATTCAATCGATTTGGGCTTCGACCGAGGGACTGCCGGGGATAATGATCGAAAAATCGTAGGCGGAACTGGGTCGATCGACAAAAATGTAGCCGAAACGGTTCCGAGAGGCCAATTAAGCCAGAGCCTAGTCGCTTCGACGGCAATGAGAAGAAGCACGTCTGCCGGCCACGTGTGGACATTTACAGGCAAGAAATTCCGGTACTCTCCGATCCCTTGGGGTGAGAAGAATACGATTCTTTTCCTGGTTAATTACTGAAAAGACATCGCCGTCGCATAAATTGCTCCACATTCGACGGACCACTTATGCTATACACATTGAACTTGTTATGTTCATATACGTACAACTTGGATGAAAAATTAGTTGGGAGGTTAGTCTTGGCTAGTCTAATTAAAAATATTCTTCCGTAAGTATTCAAAATCTTGCTTCGCCCAAAATTCTACCTCCAACACTCGCCCGGGCAATTTTCAGATATGTACATCCACAGGAAAATGAATAAAATGTACTCGAATATTTAAAACAGAACACACCGGCTACTAATAAACGCATTACTACTTCCATCAAAAAATAAACTAGTACGTAGGCACTCGTGCAAACAATATTCAACAGCCCCCACCTAAACAGCGAATCCTATAGCGCAATTGATCTCAGCAAGGCAATATCTATATGTACACATCTCTCGAACAGGGACATCGCGCATCTGCCAGCCCAATATCAACTATCCGACGAGTTTGTCAGAGCTAGGAAAACGATCGCGAATCCATTGCATCCAAGTGGGCCTCGTTCTCGAGGAAGGCGAAACGTGACAAGGAACTACATATTACCGTGACCCCGAGGGACCAACCGGTCCGCGAAGGCAGCGCGTGATATACCGTCAAAAATTTCGTGAACCCTCGAAGCTCGTTAACGCGAAACCCGCGTGAAATATAAAATATTACGAGAGCACGGGGCCGTGAACGTGTGCACCGACAGAGGACAGTCGACCTCGCGAGTTTGGCGCGCAGATGTCTTCCTCCTCGTCGCACGAAAGGGTTCGCCGCTGAAAAAGCCACGAGCAGTGAGAGAAAAAAAAGCGACGAAGGGGAAGGCGCAAGAAGATGTAGAAAAAAGGGGAAGAAGAAGACGAGGAAGGTTCTTCTTCGCTAACAGGACACAAGCCGTATCGCTGACAGTTTACGACGACGGCGTTTGCATAGCGCCATGTGGCTGCTGGAATCCTCCTTTTTTCTCCATTCATCCCTACTGTCTCTCTTTCTTCCATAGAAAATTAAAAAAGCCTCCTTTCGTCTGCTTCACGTTGGAGCGTGGCAATGACATTTCCGTCTACCGCTACGCCCTACCACCGGCTAGTCCGACAAACAGGTCCCCCGAGTGTTTTTCTTCATCCTTCTTCGCTTTTTTGTCAGCCACCATTCATACGCAAACTGTACGACCCCGGATTTTTCCCTCGCTCGTCCTTTTTTACGAGTGACGAAAATACTTTGGGAGATTTTGTTCCTCTTTGACGGCGACCTAGTATACGAGTATGCTCGCGTGTTGGATCTCAGGTGGTTTGCGACAGGTAGATGTTTCAAACATGGTCGAAAGAAATTTCCGCAATCTCGCGCGTAATTTGTCAAGCAGTAAAGTGGACGCTACAAAAAACATACTTGTACAAAATTTATTTCAGCTTTTACTCAACTCCTCCAAGTGTACCAAATTGAACCACTTCAGTGTTCAATCTCTCGACGAGACTTAAAAGCTTCTCCTCACCAAAATGTGTGTTCATTCAAAGGACAAGTTTCCCCCGGTCGCGACGGACCCTGATTCAGCTCGGAAAAAGGCAAACCGGCTTTCTCGCTGCCTCCGCGCAGCTTTTTCCACGCCACTTGGAAAACCGATTGCAACGGCAAAAAGCGGCTGCCATCGCGTCGCTTAATTTTCAGCCGGGGAAACGGCACTTATTCGAAAATTGAATACGAACATCCGTTATTGGAGGCTTTGGTCACGCTTTAGCGGAAAATACCTCGCAACGCGAAACCGCAGCGAGGAGATTACGCGGTGAGGCCGCTTATTCGCGTTTACGCCGTTGTAAAACTCCTCCTGCGGATGCTGCAGGTTTGTGTCCCACCGATGTGGATCAAGGTGGGACTCCTTTTCCATTTGCGTTCCCAGGTACCATTCCTATGGACGGCGATGACAGACACGCTTGCCTGAGCCTCTTCGATCTGCGTATTTTTCAAACGATACGCCGCATAAATACAAAAAAGAACAGCTGTTCAAATCTGGCACGAGAGACGAGTTTCGTTTTTTTTACTAAAGTAAGAACGTTAAGAATGAAATGGAGTAGGAATTTTTCCGTGAGGTTCACGGTAATTCGAGTACCGAATATGCGAAGATGAAATGCGATTGAATTGTATACAGTGACCGAAAAAAGTATTCATACACCATTATACGGTCTAGTTTGAACAGTGGTAACTTGATTTGTAGAATATTATTTTAACCAGTAGCTGCCTTCAATTCTTTCACAATCGTAGGAGCACTTTTGAAGGGATTTTCCTTTACTTTTCGTATTATAAATGTGTCATCCCTCCCATTTAATTTAGCCGGTCTTCCACATTGGTTAAAATAATATCCTACAAATCCAGTTGCCACTGTTCAAACTAGAGCGTATAGTGGTGTATGAATACTTTTCTCGGTCACCGTAGATACTGCTGGAAGAACTAAATTATCCATTTGAACGTTGCTCCATATTGTGTCGAAACGTGTGCAGGGTAATAATAAATAGAATATCTCGGAGCTACAAATTTCGCAGGATTTCAATTCGATCCAACGGTTAAATGAACAGTGACATCGAGCTGATTCGTTGTGAGATTTCGAGCACTAAATGTGTCTTGAACATGGAGAATAGCCGCGCTAAAATGCCATACATTCCAATTAACAACTAAGCGAAAAGCGAATAAAAATCCACTACTACGGAGGCTGTAACAGTAAATTCTCACACACTGTTACGCGATTTGCATGTTCCATTCGCAACGCGATAAACATCAGCGCTGCTCCTATAAAAGTGCGAGAAATATATACGCATAAATATTAATTACCAGTATTAAGCGCAAACCGGCACCGACGTAACTGTTTATTGAATTTTTATAAACCCTATTAAATCGCCACGCGGATTGTCGTAATTATTTCACCGTTCCTGTATAACCGTCGAAAGTTTCTCGACATCGGCATTTCAATTGCAATCGCGTCGATGATTCATTGAAGAATCCGCGCCTCGATTGAATTCATAATGAGTGTACAACGCACACGACAAACGACATGTCCGTGCACCATTCAATGGAAAGTTGATGCAACGACTATCGCTTATTATTTTTCAGCGACAGTGATCTTCGACACTGGGATCGTAAAATAAAACTTTTTTCATGATACACATTACCGTTCCTTCCTCGCTAGAACATTTCTTATTCCTTTACTTCTTCTCGAACCGAATAATGAGATTGCGACATTTCCTTTTAACCGATACACAGGCTAGAAGTAATAAAACTATGTGGACGAACGAAACAAAAATAAGATTGAGCATATTAATTATTTAATTGCTTTTATGGCATAGACGCATTGTGGAATGCAAAGTTATATAATAAGATACAAGTACACACACTAGAGTACTCGTCATAGTTCCTCTTCATTGCAAGCACAAAGTTATCGACATGCAATAAGGTTATTGCCCTTATCGAACACACCTACTCGTTTTTATTTACGGTTACAATTTTCGCCAAATATTATAATCTGCACTATTCGCACCCCTTGTCCTCGTTCACCGAATTATCAAACTTCTTCCACCAATTGCCCATACTTTCTCATCGACGTACGCAGTGCCTGTACCGAAAGGCAGCAATACAATATATACAAATAACCGTTGCAAGAGCAGTGGAACAACTAGCCGACCCCGGTGCATGACCCCGTAGTAGCAATGCACGTCGACGCGTACTCCCGATACTCTCCCGAGAGTGAGTGAGTGGCCAAGTACGAAAGTAAGATCGGTGGGAATCGAACTCTAGTTGGCTGACCTCGCAAGTGCGATGTCAACGAGCTTAACTCCTTGCTCGACCGACCACCGAGTAGCTTCGTCGCATTTCTCCTTCGTTTCCTTTAACCGGCCCACGACTCTCCATCTACCGAACGCCGTTCCTCCGTTTCGCCCGTAAAAAGCGTCTGGAGCTCGATTATTGGCTCGTTAAAGCCACCGGATCTTTTTTAACGACCGACTAAAATGACAAAACGATTCGACGAGATTGGTATTGCGTTCTCCGGTTTACAGTGCCCTGCATTAAGCTGCGCGTAAAGAAGAATTCAACCGATCCCCTGCACTCTTCTCGGGGCAGAACGGTTGTATAAAAAACGTCTGATATAATAATAGAGGAGCGCGAGAGTGGAATTTGTCATTTTCTGCGAACAGGACAAGGGCCGGTCTGGTTTGTCACGGTTCCAGGATGGTGGGAGGATCGTTTTGATAAGGAGGAGCCAAGATTGGCAGGGCGAGTAAATAAAGGATCGCGGATTCTATTAGCGACCGTCTTTCTTCTCCTACTAAAGGTATAAAATGACGAAGTTGAAGCATGGCCAAAGAAGCCACAGGAGCCCGAAGAAAAGAAGCTTGGCGAAAAAGAACCGCTCTGAGCGGTCCGCTAATATTCTTTCGTCTCGTCCTCCTGTTTGGCCGGGTTGGGCCGTGCTTTGTCTCTGCGGTTTCACTTGACAGGACCGCTTCTCCCCAAAGGATGACACGGTCCTCTAGGATCCCTCTCAGCGCGGATGAGTAATTGTAATGGGCACGTTCGGATCATTGTTCGAATTTGCTTATTCTTGCTCGTCGATAAACAATTTTGTACTTCAAATTAGCATCTATATCCCTTTGACAGTGGAAAGTTAAAATCGATGATGCATCTGTCTGCCCCAAGTTTTGCAGCTATTCAAGTCGCCCAAACAGCATTTCACTGATTCCTTCGCAGACAAGAATTTTCAATTCCACCGCCGTAAACCATATCACTAGAATCCTTCACAGCTTCGTTAACCTTCGAAACCTCGCGACAACGTGTCTTTTCGCACCTACCGCCGTAAAACATTCGCCACAAAAATTTATTCACAGGAATGAAAGTGCAAAATAGTCGCCAAATGTTTCACCTACGTATCCATTGTCGGTATGGCACGATTCGCGACGCAGCATTTGTGTTCGTGAAGGTACGCCCATCTATAAGACCTTCACGATCGATCCGTCGTTCGATTTGGCCGGAATTCACAAATTCACTCGCGGTTCGGGTCGGCTGGCGCTCATTATCGCGCGACGGTAATCGTTTCGACCATGAGCTATTCACACCTTGGCACATTCCACAGGTGTGTACACCGCGGTACATAACGGGTAACTGGCAATCGGCTTGCACGGCGTCGGATTAAATTCGACTGTGCGGCGTGCGAGCGCAAATGAACACCTAGTGCGACGAAAGTGGCTCAAAGTGCGGTCCTTTTACGCGATTCTTGCGTGCACCAGGCCCGTCATTTATTCCCGCCGCTTTTCAATCGCTATCCGCCGATAATGACGGGGATCTTTCCCCAGCATCAATGCGCGACGATGGACCGAACAATACGAAAGAGGAAAATGGGGGAAACGTGCGATAAGTCGGTTTCAATTGTAGGAATCCCTTGCCATTCCGACTATCACCAGTTGTTCCAGCAGTGTCTAAGCCTATTTGAATTCGAAGGGGACCGTTCTTCGATAGGCTGGATTCAATGTGTTCCGAGTAACCGTTACCTTCGGCCCAGCTGAAAAAGTCTAGATCTCACACCTTCGATTACTCAGAGTCCGCGCGAAAATCACATTCGGCCGATTGTGCGATTGCTACGTGCAGCCTGCAACGCGAGTTTTGTCGCTTCTCGTTTTCGGTTTCCAGTGGTGAAAATGCTGGGTTCCGAAAATTATCCGTTAGCGCGAAGATAGTTTCGCGTTACGTCGATCGTGGTCGTCGCGAATTCGTATCAAGCGTGCGAAGATGGCTGCGAGAAGGAATTGGCGAGAAAAACGAACAGCTGCAGAGAACGTCGAAGAACAATTTGTCGCGCGAAATTTAGACATACATATTTGTAAGCAGTTTCTAAGCAATTTCTGGCAATACTCTTGTTCGAAATGGAAAAAGCAGGAAGTACCATGAATGTGAAAACAGTGCCCTGCCCTCGACCAAATATAATTCGAAATAAATGGCAATGGTGACGTTGCAGAAATTAACAAACGTTTTTCTTGAAATTCTGTTCAGTCGAACAAGGCGCCAGCTACCCGACACATTTTTCACAGTCGTTTTCACGCCGTAGTGTATTCCGTTGATTTAGGAAGTGGAGTACATAGATACTTTTGCGGTTCACTTGCAACGAGAATGTCCGATCATTAAGGTCTCCGTGGTTCAATCTGCCCACGTGTATCTCTGCATGGGACCTCGATACACGATATACGCGAATATTTGCATGCTCGCTCGTTCGGATAACGAGTTCGCGTGACGGTAAATCAAACTCGCATTTACGCTTCGCATCACGCGTAGACGCATCAACTACAGCGACCGTTCAACGCGGTGTCGCACGAATTCACCTGGTCGTAATAAAGACATCCATCCGTGAACGGTGATTATAATGCCGTACAATTGCAAGCACATTTCGCAGCGGCGTGTATGTACGCTACGATAAACTTTATTTCCATTGCTTTGGAAGAATGCCTCGGAATTCTTCGAACTGTTCTATATTATTTCGCACACTCTTGTATTAATTGCACGCTATATTGCACAATTCGTGTGCCACCTGTCCGCAGGAATATTGTGACCAAGACTCTTCCCTGTCCCAATACTCCTACTTTCGGCTATGCGCGGTCGCAGGCCAAATTATAGCCTCGCGTCCGACGAATATCGTCGGCCGTGTCTTGCAAGTAAAGATATCAAGGTAATGTCGCTCGGACGGTGAGAAAAACTGGCGGAAGAAGCGGCACGGCAGCACGATCGCGGGACAACTAATCGCAGGCTTGGCAAAAATGAAGCGAAATAACGAATGCCTGCGGGAAGGGAAGGGGAGGAAAATTCCGGCGATAGAAATTCTGCGGCTCGCAAGAAGCGACGCTCGGCCCGCTGTCCGCGGGCACGCCGACAGGCGCAATTTAGTTAATGTCATTAGAGCGAGAAAAATGCGCGATTGGATTGCAGATGCGGGCTGCGAAACTCGCGTCCCCCTCATAATGGCAGAAGCGGATTCTACGTTCGTGGAATCCAAGCAGGCATGCGGCAGAACTCTAGTTAATGCCTCGAACGGTTCTTCTGCGTGGTCGTTCCTCGTCCCGGGCGAACAAGCAGCGCGACCGTCCTCCGTCTGCAGCTTCCGGCTGGGATGGCCGGGAAAATTAGCTGCGTCGCACGATCGTCCACGCGAAACCGCTGGAAAAGCTGCGGAGCGTGGAGGAAACGTGGCGGCGCGGCGTCTTAAAGCAGCGGGGATTTATCGAGTCACGCGCTTCGACCCGGTGATGCATGATGCCGATACCGTTGACAGGAACGTATGTTCACGGTGCACTTTCATGCTCTAACAAGCGCAAAAATAATGGACACGGACGAACACCTACGACCCCTCGGGAGATGCCGAAGCAAAAGCGTAAAGTGGCGTGCGAGAAGTTTCTACGACTGCTCGACGATACAGGGAGCAATGAGCGTACTGGCAATAGAATCGTTTCGATTCGTTTCGTACGAAAATTATTTGGAGTGGGAATGTGCAGCTGGAAGCTGCGTCCTTGTGTACCGATAAGCGATCACCTTTGCGCGGTGCGATATAAGAAAGATACCGCACGTGAAATTTGGAACCCCGCGAAGTGCACAGGAAACGTAGCGACAAGTGGACGCTACAAAAAACATACTTGTACAAAATTTATTTCAGCTTTTACTCAACTCCTCCAAGTGTACCAAATTGAACCACTTCAGTGTTCAATCTCTCGACGAGACTTAAAAGCTTCTCCTCACCAAAATGTGTGTTCATTCAAAGGACAAGTTTACTCCTTACAAACGTTAACTCCTAAGATTTATTTCCCCCTTTAATTTTCCCGGTGGCAGGTAGTAGCAGCTAATACTTGTTCCACGTAACATCTATGGCTTTAATGTTTATAATGTGACTTAAACGATGGCCGAATATTAATGAATACGTTTTGCAACAAACAGTGAATGTATTTTATTCTGCGTTTTCAGTTAACTATTCTTATTTTTTCACGATATATTGTTGAAAATCGTATTATCGATTTAATGATATTCATGCTTATCCTTGGGTCACTGACTTTCGTCAGAATATTTCAATGAAAAATAAAGACTAATGTGTCGTGCAATGATGGAATCTTTTTCTTGCTCATTCTTTTTTTCAAGTCGCTAGAGTACTTATGTATGCTCTTTGTTTTTATTAATTTTCCATCTTGCATTACCACTTAAGTATTTTACTACGATGGATCGACGGGCATTTTTTTTATATGAAGGATATGGATGTAACAGGTATCCACAATGCCGCAGACTTTATCATTTAAACAATGAAGTATACTATTATCTTTATGCTAAATATATATTTCACATCAAAGTTGCACAGTCGTTTAAGCAGATATATTCCATGTCATACTATGATAAGCAAAAATGTATTAGTTAAATCCTAGAATTATGGTAGAATTTTATTTTTTGGTTCGCGAACGATATCTATACGAGAATCGAACGTGATTCCTCTAGGGAAACAGAGAAATAAGGTATGGGGAATATTTTGAACATTCCTAGTCATCATTCTTGTTTCGTTTTTTCCACATAATTCTTTCGATAAAAATTGGAAAACAGTACGAAATTGATTCCTAAATCTACTACCATTACTGCGTCTGCAACATCTGGGCCTTGACAACCAGGATAGTAAGCCCTTAGCTCGTATACTATCAGAACCACAAATTGCACCTGTTCCCGAAAGTATATGTTTAGTTAGTATAATAAGTAAACTTGTAAACATTTTAATAATTCATTATAAAATTGTCTGTAATAATTCGAGTAGATACGGTACTTTCGGTAAAAGTTACCTTTTTTAATTGGTTATTTAAAGAAATTTTGTAACGTGTGTAGTATTGTTTAGTTTGATGATGGTTTTCAAACCTTTGGCGGAATATCGTTGACAAAATTATCGGTAGATAAATATATGATTAATTTATAATGTTCTTTTTTATCCACGGATTATATGAGATGATATAATATTTTCCCATATTTCATATTTACGTACCATTTGTATAATTGTGATTATACGTTTTGCTGGATGTATTAACTTTCGTATTTTCGGTCCCATGGTAGAAAGCAGATAATAAGTGTACATTATTACATGGATGAAACAGTTTACACCCCCATATGTCACTGCCATTCCAGTGCAATAATATTTCAGGATCAGCCACGCAATATAACTTGTCGAAACGTGATGGTACAGGTGTAAGAATGAAATTTGCACTTTCTTTTTTCTCAACACAAATAGGCACGTTTCAATATAATCAACGATTTTCAAGCACAATATGAACCACGTTATTGTACAGTACTGTGAATAAAGTTGTTATTACAATTTGCAACAATTTAATTTTGGTACAATATTCGAGTAATTTAGCCGATCCCATCGTCCATTTTATATAAATTCTGCTAGCTCTCAAAATTGATATGTATATCAACTTATAAAACCTTTTGCTTTATTCTATAAAATAAAATTTCTTAGTTAGCACTAACAAGAGCAGGTTTCATTACCAAGAATACGGCGCCAGTAGAATTGTTAGCCAGAATGAACTTTCGATTAAAAGACTCGATTGATAGAAATTTTGATTTCTCTTATGTACCATCTATAAGCGTTTTAAATCTGTTGCTTCAAGTTTCATTATAGGAGAATTAAATTACAAAAATGCCATAAACTGTTATGCAACAGGCGCGTTATCCTTTTTTTCATACCTGCATGTTTTGTGGCGTATGTGACATGTCATATTCAGTGCAATAGAAGAAATAGTCCTGGTACCATCCGTTATCGAATATTAGATACACTATCGTGGCATTCGCAACTATTTGAAAGATGTTGTAGATACTGATGAACGTTTGACAAGAGTACGCTGGCTTGTTTTCCATGTACTTCGGACCATATTTTAGAACCAAGTATAAGTATGCCATTGTAATGATTGCTATAGGTATAGGAGTTCTCACGAGTATCCAATCGCTGATTCTTGGATCTGCAACATTTTCCTGTAGATTCCAAATTGTCTTCTCCCATTTTACCAAATGAACACGAGGTTTTCACGCTCACCAGCAGTTTCATAGTTAAGATAGTAATACCACTCTAGAAGGACCATTATCGATTACCCTGCTCTTGGATCGAGTAAAATCTGTTTCTTTCCTAACACAGTTGTGAGTCCAGAAATGATCGAAACAGGACTGCGACTGGCAGAATCGTTTCCGTATAACGTCCGCGTTATAAAGATTGACGAACGTGGGATACCCCACCTTGATATGTATACTGCTAGACATGATAAAAACTATAATGCATATTGTCGCCGATGGTGACGTCAATTAGTGATTATTTGAGCATGGAATGACTCGTAGGTAACGTTTGAATGGCTTCAAGTTGTGGGTCAGATTAAAATAACTCTGAAATAGCATCAAAAAGCCGAAATTTCTCCACAATCTCCATAATTTCAATTTCTCCTGTGAGTTTCGCGACAGAAGAAGTGCCCGTTTGTGAGCTTCACACAGGCCGATCGCATGCGAGCAGAGGGAAGACGAATGAACACGGACGTGTAGGTATTAGAGATGCGAGAAGAACAGAAGCGAGAGGGAACGATGTAAGGAAGAACGAAAGTCGGAGATGCAAAGGCGCGCTAAATCGTCGGTAGGTACTCGTCTTCTTCCTCCAGGTCGTCGTCCACGTAGTCGTTGTTCCACCCTTACTAACGATCTCGTACGTGGCCACATATAAAGCCTATCCTTTGCGGGCGCACGGCCCTTTTACACTCTCCCTCTTAGTCGTGTACACCGTAGCCGCTTCACGATGATTACGACTCCGATTGCGATGTAAATCGCGAACCCACGTTCAATCACGTACACACGGGTGTAACTCTTCCCCGTGGCCTTTGACTGTGTGTCTAGCCAGCGTGTTCGTCCCCTCTCCCCACACGCCTTGTTGATGCTGATCGAATGTGTACATTCAAGATCGATACCGAAGGGTTTGGATGATCGGTAATACGGAGTCGTAAATATATTTCCTCTAGTGTGCCGCTCGAAAAGGACGATAATCTTGATGGAGGACGCTTCTGTGTGT
Organism: Nomada fabriciana; assembly: GCA_907165295.1. Classification (NCBI taxonomy): domain Eukaryota; kingdom Metazoa; phylum Arthropoda; class Insecta; order Hymenoptera; family Apidae; genus Nomada; species Nomada fabriciana. The sequence goes on along the minus strand of OU015690.1, from coordinate 8,998,466 downwards.
GCGTGCATCGGGATATCTCGAAGACGTTCGTGTGTTCGCCTCTGTACCCTCAGACTCTTGTTATTGAAATGTAATTTGCCTTTTTATTCGAGGTTACGTCTAATAAAAGTGAAACGATTGCCGGGAAATTGCTTTCGAAATCATCGTTCGAATCGTATGAAAGCGATTTTTTACCTGTCTTTATCGGGCAAAACTAGATGCGTCTGCAAACGGAATACTGTTTTGGGCAAAAATCGTGGCATTCAATTCCCAAGGGTTCGCCTAGCAATTAAACTAGAATAATTTGTCTGACCTGAACCATGGTCAGGGATCGTATTTCGATGTTACACCTTGTCCGATTATCGTAAACGACCGCCACACGTTCCAAGTAATAATCTACTTCCTGATCTTTTTCTGCTTTCCTCGTTATAAACTACATTCGGTCGATATGTCAAGGTAAAAGCAGCCACGGACAGTGTTCCGTGTACCCGATAGCGCAGTTCTCCGTGGAACAGAGATCGAGAGCTTCCACGGCGAAGTGCACGAATCGAAAGTTTTTGCGGGCGTTCTAAAAGCTCGATCGATCGGCGGGATCCTTACGGAATCCCGAGGACATAACAAGACGTAATTTTACCTCGTTACTTCATCCACTTTTTTCGCGCAACGTATTCCCGAGTCGAGGCTGCTTCGAGGAACAGGTCCGACGTTTCTCTCATCGATGCTGCAAAGTGCTCCACAGCACACCGGCTACGACTCTGGCACGTCGGTATACGGTTCTTGCACCGTGCTTTCCAGGTACCTTCCTGAGTCAGCCTACATAAGGCTACTTACTAGCTCCGTCTCGAGAGGATTCCACTTTTTTGCGCAACTTCTCCTTCATCGACGTACCGAACGAGGAGTTGCACGCTACTGGTTCCCGGAGCATGATATCGGTAGGATGTTCCAGTTTATCGTTTCCTGTCGTCTTACGGTTTCCTTTTGTTCTCCGTACCCCCCCCCCCCCAAGTCGCTGTTTAGATCTTTCTGTACAATTTCGCGATCAAACACCAACAGCGATGTGCACATCGACGGAGAAAAAATCTGGCTACCCTGAACGAGTGCTCGCTTATAGTCATTCCCATATACTAATTAAAGTTTGGCAGAGGTCGTCACTTAACATTCTTCGTTCAGAAGACAGGTCCAAGTTGTATTACCAGAACAACTTATTATAAAAATATGTGTTGTCGAACAATAAATGTTCTAGAGTTACATTGCTCATGGTTCCAGAAGCACGCGTGTATAAATAAGATTATGTATAGAATAAGCAGGACAATCGATGGGTGCAGGACAAGAGGAACATTTTCTTAGGAGATTCCGTTATGATTTCTGATCGCGATTAGTATTTCCCTGGCATTCTACGCGATTTCTAATGGCAATAGCGTTATACGATAAGGGCCCAGGGAAAAAGGCGATCGATCACTGCAGGCACAGGGCGAAGAAGCATGTGCAATCGCGTTTCTCGGGAAATCGCGATGCGTCCCGAACCGGCCCAGACGGCAAGTCGCTGCCAACAGCCAAGACTAGAGAAAAACACTGCTAAGGGAGTCGAAGCACGCGTGGGAAAGTTGGTGGTGGGAGACGCGTCGGTGTGGATTCTACTATAAACAATATACATATATACACTATCCTGAGTGCATCGTCTACTGCACTCCTAACCACTGCTCCAACTCTCCAAGCAATTACCAAATGCAAACAAGCTGCTTATCAAACACTCGAAAGATACATTTTGAACACTTTAATTAAGAAACATGCATGTAGAATGTTTTGTACGGCCAAAATGGCCAAACGGGGACTGCAATAATGGAGATCTTCGGCTCTATGATAATTTTCTCATCCGTTACAATAATAGAGCTGACGTAAGTAGTAAGTTACCCAATCTAGTAATACCTGATAAGATAAACTTATTATATTATACGTGCAGCTCACTGTCCACTAAAAGGGTATACTGTAGGTGAAAAAATGAAGGGTGTAGGTAAATCACTGCTCATAAATCACTGTAAAACAAATAGTACACAGAATTCCATATTCGATTTAAACACATACAGTCGATATTAAACCTTCTCTGATCTTCTTATTAAGAAATGAAAAGAACGATTGAATTTTTATGACTTCGAGACTGAAAACGAATGCAATCGAATACAACGTGAATCGACTAGCTGTGTAACTCTAATTAATAGTCAGTTAAGGAGCCAGCTACCGTTCTGTCGCGAATGTACGTCCATTTAATTAATTATGTACTGGCCAGCGGGTGTTACAAGCGCGGTTTTTGCAGACGGCGACACCATCAGGAAGGCGTCGCGACTGGAGCAATCGGCGACAAAGACAATAGCTCGTTACGGATTCGCTGGCCATCTTTGGCCGACGAATTGCTCGTGCCAGTGGAGCCACCGTGATAGTAACCAGTTGGCAAGAGCACAGAAGATAGACCGCTAGAAGAATCGAATGCCAAGTCGCAGATGAGAACGTGTTAAAGATCGTTGCCGTCTGATTGGGCAGATTGTCGCCATCCCGATGGCAATTATCGTTCACTTCTGCCGTCGAAACTACAATTACTCTTCGTTGATAAATATTACAATGGTTGTATATCGATTAAAAAAAAAATTGTGGAACGCTGTACGACTTTCGGGTTACGTATGTATGTATTCGCTTGCACCTCTGAAATGTTCTAACGCGTAAGAATAATTTCTTCCTCTGTGTAAATAAAAACACTCGATTTTGTATTAAATATGGAATACTGTTTCAATCGAGTCTCCCCTTGAATGGTTCCTTTGAAACACGTAAATACTAAGTTTCCTCTGAATTCCTTTGGTTAAGGAATCTTGGGAAAAAGGTATATTAATTAGAAATCTATTAGACTAGCGGGTCTCAAGTAAAAATAGAAACACTTATCCTTACAGTACCACTTTGAACATCATACTAAAACATCTCTAACGCATTTTTGTACTTTACCAAAGCATTAGCACCGACTTCAACTCGAAATCATACTTTCCGCAGACGGTGTCCTCACTTGCAAACTTGGTGAATGCATGCAAGTGCAAATATCGGCACTTTCAAGTTCAAGTTTCACATCGACGTGGCGAATTCTAGGCGAACCTGCCGGATACCAGCGACTGGCCCTTAATAAGCGGAAATTCCGACAACCTTCACGCCCACACGATAGTAACGAAGAAAATGAGCAGCTAACGAACAAGGGTGTGCGCAAGCCGGTCGTATACCCTTCCGTGATTATCTTATAGCTATTTAAAACGTAGCCACAGACATTTCTTGCTACTTACCATTCATCCTGGACATATTATGTACTACGCGCGTTGAAATATGCAGATATGTAGATCTGTGTTGCTTACGAGCATCGCTTGATACTATTTTAAATTGTATGAATTCGACGACTCCGTTTCGATCGTTCGGGCAAAGGTTTGCACTCGGCGTTGTTAAAAGATTCATTGAAAATACTAAACCGAAAGTGTAAACCGTGACTACCAGCGTGCAAGGTGCAACACAAATTGACATTTTTCCAAAGAAGTATAATATAACTTCATGTAGAATGGAGCCACGAGAATAATTGGCCAGGGCTCTCGTGATTGACAAAAAGGGACAATAATTGTTACTAATACGAACAAAGAGGGGAAGCAATTCTTAATATTACTATTAACTCATTTCAATTACTGCAAAAGCGATATTGTACGCCACGTTGGATTTTACATTGCTTGTACAAACGAACGCTGTTGATCGACGGTGAGATCACTCGCCAAAGAAGAAGCGGTCAAGTGACATTAACAGTCGGTAGCCACGCAGGATCGCCATTACAATGTTTGCTCACGTTTTCGAGGCGCGCACGAGCGAAGGAAAGATTCTCCTCCCTTCTACCCGCATTCGGTTCTCAAATATATCAATGATAACCAATAGACCATACCCGAAACATGTCAAATATGGACACTGCACTTAACTGACGACAAAGTGCGGGAGGGACCAAGAAGATCATCCACGTGCACGTTAACATTTGGCAGCGCCGCAGACCCCTGCACTTACGTCCAAACGTACTCGGCAGTTAAATGATAAACTAATTTCATTTTGGAATCGGAAAAATAGGTAAATGTTGTTACACAATTTTTGTTATCCTCTTTACAACGAGAAGGGCCTATTCTGTTGAAGTTTAACGTAAACTGTAAATAGCGTAAGAGACATTCGCATGGTCAGCTGCGCGAGTATGCAAAGACGAGGAGGACTCTTTCTGACAGGTGACGACCCAAGTGTGATAAGCCTATGCACTTATGCATTGCCCCTTACAAGACGGGGTGTGTCGATACACTATCTTCATGCATTAATGCATGGAACGCCAGTTGACGATACAGCTGTCTCCCTTCCCTCCTTCTCTCTCCTTCTGTCTTTCGCAGAAAACCTTGGTATCAACGGTGGCGTAAATCGATCGAATCTGTCGATAGATACTTGCTCGATCAGGTATCTGTCAATACGGTAGATAAACGAACCTCGGCTGTACCGAGAATAATCGTTTCACGTGCGCTCAACTCCGGCAACCACGAAATCTATTCGTACATCCATTTCCCAGTCTTTGGAAACTTATCTTTACCGGTAAAGTGCTTAGCAGGGGTGTGATGGAACAAATGATTCACTAATAAATTGAAGAAAGTGTAGAAATAGTTTGCAAAAATGGTAAAACTACTTTTTGCAAATATTCTGTATGCTATACATATGTACACAGAATGAAAAGATAGATAAATGAAGTAAATAACTGTTCAACTTTAGCTGCTACTTCGAGCTGTTCACAGCTTGCAGTCTAGATGCGCGGACACCGTGTCTTTCCTACTTACAGTGCAAAAAGAAAACACAGCCACACACAATCTTCGCAAGTAGGAAGCACAACGAGCCGAGGAGGAACATGTGACCGCGACTTTCCAGGAGCTGGTAGAAAGGTACCAGGATGGTTAGGGGTCACCAGCATCGCAACACCATCGTGTTTCTGACCTCGTTGTCTGAGCACGTTAGATGACTCGGTAAACAGAGGAACATACGATTCTAGCGTAAAGTCACGATGTTTTCACGCTATTCAATCCTCCGCGTATTTTGCACTCAACTCGAATGTCGACCCTACGTAAGAAAATAGCTCCAGCTAGCTTCAATTCAACCCTGAACTTCGTTCTACGTATGTATGGATTACAATGTGGAATAAATTGGCAATTTTTAATGTACTTTCACGTGCAAATAGGCAAGCAAAAACGTACCCGGAACTATTAACGCGAACAAACGATCAATTCGAATGACAATGAAAATAAATACAAACTAGTCACGGACTTAATTATTAATTATGAATAAGCAAATATAGAGTACCACGAGGAGTTTGCAACTATAAATACGCTTACTCTCTCTCTCTCTCTCACTCTCTCTGATGATGAACTGCAAGTCACTATTCTATTTGCTTACAATTCAACAAGTTTTTACTACTCCCGCTCGACACCGACTTCCACCGTGTCACTTGCATGCCCTTTATTCTTTTTCACTTAGTATAATTACGTATAATAACACCTTTATTCTCAGGCGCGAACGTAACAACGTTGCAATGAACGCAACCCGTCTTTTTTCCGCGAGGTATCGCGTCTTTCGAACGGACTTAACGATCCTCGCGTTTCTCACGCGTTACCATTTAAGGTAGCCATTACGAGGACCTCTTGTGTCGTTTAATTATTTTTCCGACAGAAATGGCTAATAAATGCTGGCCTGCCAATAATTTCTTCGGCTCGCATAATTGAGTTTCTTTAAACACACTTTCGAACGATTACGTGTCGAGCCTTTTCGAAAGGCACGTCTGGCGAATTATCTTATAAGGTCGGGGGTTTCCCGAAAAAAAGAAACGGGAACAGAAGAGTGCGCTTCGCGAGGACCGCAGCATGGAAGACTCTTTCGCGGCTAGAGAAATAGATCACAGTTTAATTGACTGAATGCACTGTCCGTGTTCGTCGAACGCCTTTTCACGTCGTAAAAAGTCGGCGTGACGTTTGATCGATTGGCAATCGAGACGCGTGCACGCAGATTCTAGAAGATTAACGGACGTCGGTGGCTTTATGCGGCGGCCGTGGAACACGTTGCCAAAAGTGGAGCTATGAAAGTGCACAGCTGAGTTAAGACCTCCACTCCGGACTTAATTTTCCCAGGAAAAAGTCCACTTTCGCGAAAGGAAGTGGTTTGCCATTCTAGAAGCGAAGAACGCGTAGAACATAGTGGCTCCGCGAGCTCGATACAATTCTTCTGTAGAACATATTTTATGCTCGCGCAACAAGAAACGCCGTGGTCGAAACGGCCGTTTGATTGAAATTGCACCCAACAAACGGCCAGTTTCCCGGCATAAATCTGAGATCGACACGGGATTCTTATAAAATTCTGAGTACTATCCTACTTAACCTAGACTTATGGGTCTACTTCGAGAGCATCCTTGCGATTTATCACGAGCCAGGTGACCTTACGACGTCGTAAAACACGCAGCGACAGGCTCCAACCTGGTTACCCGCAACGCGTCAATACCGTATCGAAATCTCTATCGCTTGTTGGCATGCAATGAAAGCAGCAAAAGTTTCGATGGAAACTTGATCCTGTTCTGTGGCAGCCGAACGAGACTGGTCGATCATTAATCTGTACGAACGTACAGAAAGTGCCACCTCGACGGACAGTTCACTCTGCATATTCTCATCTCAGCAGCAACGCCTGCTCGCCCATTTCTAACTTAATGTCCGGCTAAGTTTCTCAAACTTTCACCGACTCGCCCAGTGCTGGCTCGATTATCGATAAGAACACGCAGCTAAGAAAATCGTGACTCCGCTCACAGATATCTGACTGCAGCACTGTTTTGCGAAGCAGCCATGCGCGAAGTGACATCGACTGTGCATAGCGCGGCGTTTCTCCGCGAGATTACAAACGCCCCGAGTCGTTTCGCTCGCGAGTTTTCAGTGAGAAAGGAGCCAATGAACAGAGAAAAACCACTTCAGTCCTCAATTGTTTAATCCGTAAAAATGACAGATATTCTGAAGGCAAATGAACTTCGTTATACCACTTGCGTGACTATGTACAATACTTGGTTGTATACTAATGAACAGCTGATTATTATCGATTTTTTTGTTTAAAACTCGGGTACACTATTAGTTTTATAGTGACTACTTTCACATTCTTTTGTTGGACGTTTTTTAGCCTCAAGTCAGAATATGCGTACGAGAAGCGGTGGCTGTATATTCTAGCTCTAGAAGACCCATGCAGGCATCGTGATTAGAAAAGCAGATAGGTTTAGGAAGGTTGGTCAGACTCGATGAGATCGATGTTTGCAGGGAGCAAGAAGTTGTCTCGCAACCTACAAACTCTCTTAACAGAAAAATCAACAGGTACCAAAGTCAACCACTTCTGCTTTCGAGTTAAAAGGACGCGAAACAGAAGGATTGTGTTGCAGTGTTCAAAATTATTCAATTAAGCTCATCGATAAAGGCGTACTACAAACCTTCGTCTTTAAATTGATGTAGATGGGAAGTAATATATTCCATCGTGTAACAAGCAACAAAGAGGTTTGAGCCCAGATACTTCTGGATAGATACTCTAATCGCCACGAGGATTAATGGTGCACGCGACGCTAGTTTTTCAGGTGACTTCGTGCGAGAGCCATTACGAAAGCGTGAGAAGGGTGAGTTGGCACAGGTAGCCCTTGGACTAAGGGCTCGCGCTAATTACGTCATTATGCGGAACAGGGTGGATAGCTCTAACGAACCTGCAGCTTCGAACGTGCCCGTCCTATGAATAGTGATGAGTATATACTCAACCACCGATCACTTTGTATTATAATACCAGGCCGTCCATAGGTCTAGGTTTGCATAGTAATCAACAATTCGAAAAGGCCAGCGGTTTAAGAGAACTTCCCTTAAAATTTCCCCCCATTATTTCAATCAGTCTTTATGCATGGCCCACGTGTAAGGTATACGAAACTTCTCGGGAAACTTAAACAAGGCTCACGAGTGAGAGTGAATACGTGATTGAAATTCTAAATACCTTCCACCGCGGTGCCTCGTAAAATCAATTACCTATAATGAACGACGAGTCCCTGCCGGGGTATAAATGTAATCGAACTTCGATCAAGGAAGTCCGGCAAATTTTCTCACTTCCCGTTCATTTTTCGAATCCTTCATGCTTGGAAATTCCACGTCCAGTATTAAGAAGATATTTGACACATATTGCGCAAACGTTTCTTGATGTTCAATACAAAATATTCAATGCGAGTTTAGAATGGCAAAATTGGCGAGCAAATTAGAAAAATAGCGAAATAGTGACTCGTACAATATTTACATTAGAGTTGCTCGAAATAAAAAAATATTTGTTTTTAAACTTAATATTAACCCTTTGCACTCGGAGCCATCCGGGCGTTAGCTACCAGCAAGTCGGCGGCACTTTTTCGCGAAAACGTGAATCTACGACTCGCGTCATATTATATAGTGTAACTTTGGAACCATGTAATGTATTGTAATGATTTTTGATTTATATGAATGTGTAGACATTGAGGACCATATTTTTTTACAAAAAAATCTAATTTAAAATATCATTTTCTACAGTATGATACATGGTTTCTTCAATACCATTGTCATCGCTATCACTATCTATACAATTTCTTCGGTGTCTTCTTGGGTGGATGATATCACTATCACTACTATGGTTTTCTTCCGACTAAATGTGTATTTTGTCTAACACATCTGTATAAACGTCTATCTAAAACTCGTCTTCACTACTGCTTATGTCGTGAGACTCACTCGTGTTTTGTCGCTTGACCATTGTTTTAATTCAAAAAAAGGGATAAATAATCGCGACGCGTCGAGAACGCGCTTCTCACGTTCTATTCCAACGTAAAACCGGCCGATATTTTGTCATATATCTTGGTAATCGTACCATCTTTTGGTTTGCTTTTTTGTTCCATTTCATTAGAAAGCTTCAGAGAAACATGCATTTCTCAAAAAGTTGCGGTGGAATAAGTTAATCGTCCGTAATCACTAATAAACTCTGATGTCCCCTCAGAGGGGACATCCAAGTGCAAAAGGTTAATACGTCAGTCGCTTCTTTCGCACCCAAGTATATATCTTGATTCTGAAAACTTCCGATTTGCAAAGGTACATACAACCATGAATCGCAAAACGAAAAATCAAAGTTACAGATGAAATAAAACTTGCGGCTTCCCCACGATAATCATACCTTTCGAATCGATTTCCTAAACAGAGCCATTCATCGGCTGAAATAAGCGATTCGCCATATTACAATACAATATTTCCTGAGCTTCCTTCGATGGACCGTCAACGGTGGTGTTCTTTATAGATTCCATAAGGCACCGTGGAGGCTGCGGCCGTATCTGTATCATTGTTGCAAGTTGCGATACCCGCAAACGTGTTATTACCATAATCGTCAGCAGCGTAGCATATGGGCGATGGTAGACCGGGGGTGGAAGGCACGGGGCAATTCGAGATGCCCCGGAGGCTTAATCGCGATAATGGCCTGGAATCGGCTCGTGACCGCAGAAACGGAAAACGTCCGGACTCTAGACTCTAGACTCCAGATCGAATGATCGAACGCTTACGCTTTTGCATCTTGCCACGGATGGGCTGATTGTTATCGAGTGCCGAGCATTGCCAGCTTCGGTGTTGCAAGAACTCGATACGATTACAACACCGAGGGAAAAGACTTTTCTGCACGTGCTGTAGGCGTTCCGTTGTCTTTGGAATTGCAAACGAGCACCGAACGAGACAGGTATTAGTTTATGAAAGTTACAATTGGACCATCATTGGAAGCGTTTGACCTTTGTAGTTGCATCGACGTGTTCCTTTTTGAGGAAGCAGGCACGCTAAGGAAGGGGCATGAGCTAACCAGAGGGTTAAGAATGCGGTAATTGTGGCGATACGGGGATGAAAAATTCGAATCGGCGGGAAAACTGTACGCGTTGAAAAGCAGGTGTGCCACAGGTTGAACAACATTATACCACGTATAATGACGTTGCCAAACGTTCCTCTGACACAATTTCGATAACAGCGAGCACTTTGTTTCCTTATTGTTCTGTCTAATATTTGAATGGAAACTAGACGAAACTCGGTCGTTTGTATCGTGACGAAAGCGAATCAGAGACTAATAATTCAAGGTTGAAGGGATAAAAAATAAGATTCGCATATAGGATTCTATATGCTCGCCGCTCGACTCGCAGACCTGGACCATCAACAGCACGGAACGGTACGGTAGGAAAAGAAGAAAAGCAGGAGGAAGAAGAAGAGACCCTCCGGTTCTTTAATAACACGGCGGGCCCGCAGGTTCTTCTTCAGGTATGCGAGACAGAGCCCGGGGCGAGCACACCGTGTACAGTCTCGAAAACCTGGTTCTTTCACGACGATCTACACCATAACATCGGGGACTTCAACACACTCTACGCGATACCTTTCAGAGTCTATGCACCGACACATTCCTGAACGCTTATGTGTTCCAACACGTGTATACGCAAGCGTGTACTTTCGTATTCACGTAGCAGGAGAGCCTGCGCATCGATGCAGGTTGTACGATACAAATTGTGTAGGAATAGAAGGGAAAAATAGAAATGCGAAGGTGGTGGTCAGTGTTTTTGATGGGACGATGGGAAAAGAAAAAACACAGTTGCCAAGCGTCTATGGATTAACGAGAGAAGAGACGTTCAGCCGCGGGAAATGAATTCTTTATTCTGCAACTCGCTTAACGAGTCTGATAGCCGCACAGAATCTATCGACTAGGTGCACGGTATCGCAATATGGAAATTGATCTTGATAACGCGGAAAGAAACAACTGTTATACGCTGGAGAAATAGTTTTATCGTTACGCTGTTTGTAAAACAATTCCAGGAGACGGTATCCGTATCAGGAACAGGTATCTCCAGCTTGTTAACTGCAATGGCACGCGGGTGTGATCGTACTACAATATTTGATCATAGATACGGATTATCAATTCCGATTCGCCTACCCTCGGTGGCGTCGTGCTTTATTTGCGAGCCTCCTGATATCGAACTAGTTTCATTTACGGTGGAACAAACTTGCTGGACAAGAGGGAATTAATTCGCGACCGGCCACCGCCATACATAACGGTGGCACGATGTCCATGGCCGGTAAAATGATAACCTCGTGTAATTACCTTGCGGATATGGTGTAGGGCTTTGTTGCTCGTTATCAATGATGTAATGCAACGGAATAAAACAATGCACAACAAGAGCGACAGAGGAAACGCGGTCGTTAATTTGTATCTTTCGACTTGCTTCCGCAAATGAATATCATGACGGGAACCGTGGCTGGACGCGTTGTTTTTCCTGCAAAAAATTCAAGGCACAGAAGGGAAGAAAAACACGGTTCGAGGGCAAGCCCAACGCATTCTACCTAGCCACACAGCTGGAGAAAAGCTGGCCTCGACCAGGGGCGGAATAACGAATGGATTGCTCGAACCCTTGTCTACAATGAACCGGCTCGGTTGGAGCATACTAATCGTTTCACGGAGGGCAAGGAAGACTCGAGGAGGCGCAAGCCGAAAGACTAAGAATCTTGATACAGGGATAACTGGTAAAGTCCTAGTTCTATCTCTAAAGCTCGACTAAAATAATCGGAAAGGAGCGGAGAAACGAAAGCACGCATAACCAGTCATAAAGCAAAAGAAAGGAAAGGAGCGACGAGTAGACAGAAGCAGCAAGATACATGATAAGGTTCGTAAGTTCGGGAAGAAGCAGAAAGAATGACTATACGAGGATCGTCCCTAATCATGGGAGGAGCGGGAAAAGGACTTAACATGCAGACCGTAGCTGGAGGCGTTAGTGCTGTATAATCAGCGTTCCCTCGATCTTAAACACCACCGTGGCACACGATGTTTCTGTGCCATGCGAGAAGAATACCACTATGGACGTACAAGGGTGGTAGTTCGATGAGCACCTTTTCCTCGTTGGTCCGCGTAGAAACCGGTGATCCCTCTGCTACGGGGGTCGTTGTCGAAGCGTTTGCCACTATGAACGGACGAATGCTCTGGCCCTACCGGATCTACACGCGCAACCGGCTGCCAACGGTGTCAGGATATTACCGACAGAGAAAAGGAGGACTGCTGCGATCGAGAGTGAACGAGAGTGAACGAGAGAATGGAGCCACAGGAGGCTGCAATTACATCGCAGGTGGCTGCAATCCGATCGCAAGGACTTTGGGGCTACCTAACTGGAGCATCAAGGAGAAACACGTGGTGATTAGCGAGAACTGCAGGATCACGTTTGCCAGGCACAGGCTCATCCTCGGCGAGGAAATCGGCATTCTTTATCGACCGCCGGTAATTATTACCCGTCGAGCGACGTCTGCGAGCAATTGCCTTCGATGTCGTCGTCCGCCGATCTCCATTGGGCCTGATTGCCGAACTGGTTTACGCATTCGAGATGGAGAGTAAAGTTATAATTAGTTTGCGAGAACGAGATAGAGTTGGAAACGCGCGTCGCCACAAGCGTCGGGCACGTATAATTAATTCAAAAATAACAAGCTGCAATATGTGTAACGACTACTAGCGGTTTCTGTTCCAGCCTGCGGAGCCTGATAGTCAGAGGGTGTCGATTTGTGGAAAAATGTGCTTTAGTTAATAGAATTTCTGCTATTTTACAAACTTTCCAGGGATGTAACCACGCTAGTAATTTGAAGCAACAAGAGTGGGATACGTATGTAATTAGTGATGCGACATCGTTCCAATAAATCTTCCAATGACTAAACACCTTTACGCGGCGGCTTATTCCCATTGCCCGATTAACAACGAGGCACAATGTTCTATAAATAATTGCACATTTGCTGGGATCGTGACTAAGGAAGTATCGACTCAATAACAGTACTTTTTTTCCAACGGCGTTACTCCATTTCACTTTCTCATTGCCTCAAGGTGTACCACATCACCAGCTACGCGTAATTTACAGTTTCCTTCATCAATTGTTTTTTATCGTTGCTCATTCAGCGAAGAATGTAATGCTCGCAATGCCACGTAATGCAAATCGAGTCGGCACAGGGAAGGATCTACCACGGTTATGCCCGCGAAACTTCACCAGGTTCCACGCCTAAAAACGATACGCAGAGGATCGCCCCGCACGCTGGGCTGGAATCCTATTCAACGCGCCGCTTAATCACACATTCATTCTGTCCGGCAATAAATTGCGCGCTTAAACTTCTTAATCTTCGATTGCCCGGCCTATCTGCGGAACGGTCGATCCTGCGAGATAACAGCGCATCGGTATACCACGACGCGGGTCATTAATAGCGGGCATGTGTGCATGCGCACAACGACAGGAATAAAATTCGCGTGGCTCGCCAGAAAGGAGAGGCACTAGTTATTTTTCTCGTTCGGGTCCGCCGCACACGCGCGCACCGATCGTAATTAAGAGCCGATCCTTCTCTTTCCCGCCGCGAGCCGATTTCTGCACGCTCGGAAACCGTTCGCATCCGCGTGCAAAGACGGTACACGGCTGAGGTAAAAAGCTTGTAAATACATACTGACCGCGTGTACCGAGACGTGTAACGGACGTTTCGAGATGTAGGGCGTGCAGATTTATAAAACACGTGGGACGAGTGCGCCGCTACTGCGGCACTCTTTGCGAAGAACAGAGAAAGCGGGTGTGACTATACGGCCGATAGAGGTGTACGTATAGAAGGAAGAAATTTATCTCTTTACAGCGATGTTTCTTGTTAACTGAGCAATCATGTTCAAGTTAAAACTATCGCCGGACAACGGGACCCTGGCAAGCCTGAGTCGGTTGGCTGCAAATTTTAATTACCCGGATTAGTCTCTAATAATAGTGCCGGGTACTTTCTTCTGCTACTGAAATTCCACGTTTTTCCTTCTCTGACAATGGACGAAGCGCTGCTTCGAAATTTTTGTTCCGCGCTAACCTACTGGTTTGAAGTAGTATCCAATAGGTAGCAATGCGTAGCAAGATCGTACTATGATTAGTTTTAACCGTATCAATTCGCAGAAACTTTTCCAGGATTTATTCGAGAAGGGAGTTCTCGAGAAAACTGCATCTTTGGTGGGACGGTCGAGGAACAAAGGGGAAGATTACACGCTGGCCGTTCGAAACGTTAGGCGTTCGCCTCTAATTAGCGCTAAATAATCATTTTTTCCCTTATGGTCTCTGGAAATTTTACTCTGCAAGAGTTTCTGCGAACAGACCCATTACTGTGCGACAATATTCGCGGTGCCAATCAGCACGTCGGTGCGAGAGCACAACGGTTCCGTTTGCTGGGATTATGTATATGCAACGTCAACATATATATATATATATATATGTATACGTCGTCGACGTCTACTCCAGCCACTAACGAGGAGAAGCCTTTTCTGTGGCCAGGTAACGCGTACGGGATATGTTCTAGCCACTACTGTCCCTGACTGCAGCAGCAGAGAGCTACCAGTAACAGCGAGCAATAAACGAACCTCCTAGAACCTGACATTCAGATAGATACACAGTTGTAGCGGGCGGCAAAGCTTCCTCTAGTGTCGCGAGAGATATTGTCAAAAAAAAATATCCGTCCATTCGCCAATTGACATTAGAGGCATGCAAGTGTATTGATTATCAAGAAATGATTTTATTCGAAAGTATATACACTTTTTCGGAAACACGTGCGATAAAATTCGTATAAAAACCCCTTGTAACAACAAAGTTGTAGCAACGCGCCTACACATACTCGTTTATGTCCAGTGCTTTCAAAAATGCTTCTAGAAATATTGTAAAAACTACATAAAAAAATCAAAGTATATAAATGTAACTGTATTAGTGTTTTAAATAATAGTTGTTGGTAAGATTTGTTTGTTTAAGTAATTTTAGAAATAGGTGCTCCAAAATATGGGACCGCTTGAGGCAGCTTGGGAAAGCGAATCATATGGTACCAAGATTAATTTTTGGGGACCAGCTGATGCTTCCAATGTTTAAACTCAACGGATCAAAGAAACCAATCTGGTTTCGGAGTAATAAACGGAATGGAGTCGAGTAGAATGAAATCATCCGATGAATTGGACTCGTCTGCAAACAGACGGCTGATTGTGCACGAAATTGTAGCGCCTTCCGGTGGAACTAGTACTTCCGCGAATTCGAACCGTAATCGTTTAATTGCTTATTCCAGTAAAACAAACAGACCCCCGAGCCGCTGCGATTGTGCACGGTGGCACGAGTCGAGAGAAGCAACAGGTCTATCGGTTTATTGAGCTCCTCAGACTCTTGTTACCCTTCAGTGGAAATAGTTGCAGAGCGCCGTAAGCTCGCCTTCTCACGAGAACGAGTGAAACCGTCTCGTAGGTATTCGCAAATAACACGTTCCGAAGGGTTCCGGAGGTTCTGCAAACATCCCGCGCACCGCTCTCTTATTCTGCCCCACGGTCTTGCATTTCTTTCAAATTTGCCTTCCTAAAGACCTCGAAACCTCCGCGTCCATGGACCTCCGCAAATATCCATTCGATCGTTTCCAACTATATCCGTGCTTGTTTTCCAGGAAATACTCTCACTTTCAATTGCAGTACGGCAACTAGGAGCGGGGAGATTTTTAGGGCACAGCAATTGTAGTCTGCGATAGCAACAGTTTGAAAGTTTGGCGCCGCCCACGAAAACAGAAGCAAAAAATAGACAGGACAGGGCAGCGCGGCGCGTTCAATCGGGACCGATGTCACTTCGCGTCAGCGGCGTCCGCTGACAAACAGGTCGAAGATAATTAGAGCAGCTTATTGATAGGCGAAAGAAGTGGAAGGAGAAGGTGTGCGTTGCGGCCGAGGCAGCCGGTCGCCGCGCCGATGAGACAAGTGGTGGAAACGAATATTGTTCGCGGACGAGGTGTACCGAGAAAGAACGGCAGACGTCCGCACTTGAATCTATGCGGATGTCTGAAGAGCGGCAGAGACAGAATATTGGGGAGCAAGTGAGAGAGCCTGGCGGTGGTAGGCAGAGAGAAAGAGAAAGGACAGAGTCAGAATGACCGATGTGGGAGAAGGAGCCAGGCGGCTCTAGAAAGACGAAGAGAGTAGAATGCCGATGTTTCTCTGGAAAGAGAGAGGAGTGGAAGTGCAAGAGAACCGATTACTCGCATGGGAGTCGAGGGGACCACGAGGGGCCAGGATACTCGGCGCATGCGCGGCGGCCGTGGGAACGCGCGCTCACGTTCAGACAGTGTCCCCTCTTTCTCTTTCGCTCCATTCGCCCAGCCCTTCACAGCGTTTCTTCCCTCTTGCTTTCTCGCCCGTACCCTGACTCCCCTCCTTCGTTCGACACGTATAGCGCGCGTCCACTCGCTCCTGGGCCCAATTCATCCGTCTCGGTTCCACGCGAGGCATCTGGGCGAGGATCCCCGATCACGGCCGAGCGCGCACGATCCAAGGCCCCGCGGGCACGGAGTTATTCGTTCAGGGGTGCTCAATATCTGGGTGATCGCTAATGCAAATAGAGAGAGGACACCGTCCGCGAAATAGACACGAGCGTGTACTCCGATAGGAGACTAATCCTAACGATACGATTGTCCGCGCAGCTGCGCTGTAATCGGTCAATTGTGGCTTCGTTCCACAGCGAATCCCAGATTACATGAAAAGTGTTGAGCAGGTTTGGGTAGATGGAAAATAAATTAACCGTCAGGATGGGAACTTTTCCCCCGTTAGCGCAGCCTGATCTAGACGCAAACGTGGAAAAAACAAGGGGTACGCGGTAGCCGAAAAGGGCCTGCGATTTGCACGAGCAAATCGTACGAACAACACACGTGCTCTTTGTCGATCAACGCGCGAATATACGTGGTCACCAATGAAAATGAGAATGCCTTTGGAGTGTACGATAAAGCACTATGGCGCAGACACCGCACGATGCTGGCGAAGTAAAGGAACGGGTATTTTGACAGCGCACAGCAACCTTCGTCATCTTCTGTCGATCGCGCCGTGTCTCTTCACAGTCCATTCATTTGTAGAACAAAGGCCTCGCGCTACGACTTCGTGATTTATCTGTGCACGAGACGAAACATTCCTTTTAATTCAATATATGTATGTACTACCGCGTGGGGGTCGATCGAATTTTTACACGCGAATATTAAAAGTCCCCAGGGGAATACGATTTCCGCGCGAGCAATAGATCTGTCCACGTCATTCGATGTAACGCGTCAGGGAGATAAGTTCTCAGAGCAAACGTAAAACATTTCCCGACAGAACAGATGGCAATGATTGCTGCTAATGGTGCCCATCAATTCGCAGCGTGCCCGGCCACTTATTGTTAGAGATCGCTGCATGCACTAATGGAAGGAACCACAGAAAGATTTGTGACATTGGATGAGGACGGAAATGTACAATTCTATTTTAATTTCGCGTAATAGCAGCTGAAAAAACATTTCTAGGAAATTATTGTAGAAAATGAGATAAACCTTCCTTTCAGTCATTGGCTATACATTACTTTGAAAAAAAGTTTGAAATTCCATTTCTTATTTCAAACTACTTCTGTATAACAAAATCCACAATTACATTCACGTTTGCAACGTTTATCGACCGTACACCCCGCCGAACAATTGTGAAAACATTCTGCATGACGTGCAAACGTGCAATAATTGTAACAGGGGTGCGCATATACAACAAGAATTTCTTGTCCTTGCATACGAGCAACCCTCTGTGGAGCCGCTCGGGGTTTAAACCACTTTTTCAAAGGAACCGTCAAACCATGCACGATACAAACGCACACGCCCGTACAATGCCACCCCATGACTCAAAGGGGATGCATGCATGTCGCCATCCATCATCCTCCATATGTTGCTCCGTTCGACGAACCCTTCCGTACGCGATACAGGTTTACAAGGCTGCCGGAAAGAGTTTCCGGGGCTAATATTCACAGCTGCATACCAAATAAGTTTCCTCGAGGCTATAATTGCAAATTTTCCGTAATTGAATGAAAGTGTACGCGAAAGAAAACTCATAACTTCGGTACCAAACGCGGCACTTACGATCACAAACAATCGACAAATATACGGAAAGGTATAATGCTGGATCGAATTGAAAATACCGAATATGTATCAAGAGATTAACGAAAAAATGGCTATCCAGCTACATAAATGACAACAGGGATGAACGGAGAGCAAAACACCGATATGGAAAAACAATATTATTTTTCTGCTCGTATAAACCCTTCCTGCGTCAGGAGGTGTTTGGTTCCTATAGAAAATCTATGGGGGTCACGTGCTACCACACGTGTCCTGTCTACGCGCGATGCATTTAAACGCACGCGTGTAAGCGCGTCCACGTTAACATGCAACTGTGCAAGTGAGTATTCTATGCGCAAGTACATAGATCCATGCGTGTGACACGTGTGTACCTTTGAAGAGGACGTCGAAGAGCATAGATGTGTGTACATTTGTGTATGTATGTGCGTATGTGAACGGGAAGACCAGAGGGGTGGTTTCCGCCCCGTTGTGCAGGATCCTTCATCCGTTAGCGGTAGCTTTAATTCACCGTATTGTCAAGTGGCACTAGTCAAATTTGTTATTGTATTGGATTATGGTCATTTTATGCGGGGGTTTCGAACAGCGCACGGGATACAGCTATGAGTGGGAAGCTGAGCAAGCGTACACAGCGCATACATAGTTAACTAGCACTTCGATATGCTTGCAAAATATATAAAAAGTGCATATATTTACGAATATGTAAAAAATTAATCAGCACAGGAGAAATACAATAGAAAAATGAAACCTCCATGCGGAGGTTTGGTAAGTAAAAGATTGCCAACAACGAAAACCCAAAACGATTTGAAACGGACCATGAATCCATTCTTTATTACACTCTTCATTACACTCTTCATTAAAATAGTACATGTTCAGAAATGTTAAAAACTTTCAAGGAGTTTGACAATTTTAAAATTGACTTCAAGCTGGTTCTATTCGAATACGAAATAAGCGCATCGCATACTTGCAAGAGAACAAATTGGACCTCGCATGTGCCGGATGTGTAGGCGGTATGCATGTTCGCGGTGAGCAAGATAAGAGGATAATTAAAGATGAGATGAAATAAGAGTAGAAAGTATAAGCAGAGACGGTAGAACCGGAAAGGTGGCTGAAGATTAGACCCCAAGGTCATGAGTACATAACAACCCCACCTTGGAGTTGCAATTAAACCTAATATCTTGAAGACTACCGTGGATTAGTAGATATGTACTTCCATACGTAGAAACTTGACGATGGGAGGTTGTAGAGTTCAGTTAAGATTAATCGAATTTTAGCGAAGTTGTGGCTCATTTATTTCACACGTTACGCCAACTTGAGCACACAACATTGAAATCAATCATCTGCTATAAATTTCTAATGATTGGATATTCCCGCGCTGGAAGAGAATATATCACATATAATATGTTTCTCAAAGAACGCGAGTAGGCTATAGCTGGTCATTGAACTTGTCGGCAAGAAAAATGATAAAATGTTTCTCCTGCTATTGTGCTCCAAATTGCAGTCGTCCATAAGAGAAATATGTCACCTACTATCTCCGGGGTGACAAACGACAGACTCAAGGCAGAAAAATTTATCTAGAATGCAAATTCAATACTTCTTTTCTAATTTAACAAGTTTATGCGCAATCATATTGCACTCGGTAAATATATTTGAAGAGAAAAGCGAAACAATGCCCACTATCTATTTGCACACTGATGCGTATGCACGACCCTAATACGATTTCAAATAATCATATGGAACGACAAAACATTCGTATAGTTTATTCGACACAGGGATCGAACTTTCCGTTCGATATTCCCAGTTGCCGAATTTCCCAAAATTGTCACCATTTGCATATTCTGGAACAGTGCCACGGGGGCGTCGAGCTGACTGATACAAAAGTGAAATCCACGAGAGCTTCGGATAAAGGTAATTTGGATGCGTCGTTGGGTCACGACTGACGACTATTACCGCTATTACCGGATCCCGGTCCATCTCGTTCCATCCCATTCCGTTCCATCCCACGCCATTCTGTTGGTATTACGTTCTACCGATGCGAATTCAAGCGTTATTTCGCGCGATCAAATCGTGCGGTCAATCGCAAGCAGAGACATGTCGCCCCTTCGAACTAAAAAGTATGATTGCCGGGCTGTTCTAAACTACGTGAAAACAATTTGTACGTTGATCGTCGTTCACGACTTGATTTTATATTTCAACGAACTTGTATGTACCTACTTCATGTTTAGTACAATACCTACGAAATACACTGAGAATTGTTTCTTAAAAGCTCGACGCACCCATCGGTTTTTCAATCTGTTCGCGCATATAATTTCATAATTGAAATAATGTTACTATTTTCCATCAATTAACCTGTTAACGGCGAAGAGGTGGTACATAATTCGTCATCCGTCTTGCCCATATTTGCCTCATAATAATATTTGTCATAAATATTTGAATTTGCAAATGTTAATATCGAATGTTTATCTGTTCTGCATCTACTTCAGCGTTCGCGACTATCGTTTCCGCCGTCGTCCGCTATTTTTTTTAAACAAATTCTCGTTCCCGCGCATTTTCCTCCGTTTCTCATCCTCCTCGCGTGGGAGGCAGAGAAACGTCCGGTTCTCTCGCCTCCGCCTTCGCTATTCTTCAACCCCTCGATTCGTTTCCTTCTCGTTTTCGTTCCTCCACTACCTCTTCGTGGTTGTCGATTGCGAATAGGGCGAGTAACGACCCCGTTCGTCGATGACGAAAGAAGTGAACCAGGTCATTTCTAACCGGCCATTCCTCGACACGCGCAACAGAACGACGACTAATTCTGGCAGCGACACAACCGATGCACCGCAGTGTATAATTACGACAATGAGAAGAAGGGAATATCGGTGTACTTACTCGCAATGCGACTCGCCGCGCGGTAATGACCTGCAGACTCCTCCGTGTTTGCAAGGGCTCGGCGAACACGACATGAAACCTGAAACAGCGAAAGAAACGTTTGATTAATTCTGAGTAGCAAAGTGTTTTGTAAAAGTTCATTAAATCTCGATTTCGTAACTTCTTATTATTACTGGAAAATGTTGTTCGATTTCTTTAATTTCGAGCGAACATGAATCCAGACACGTGATTACAGTGCCCAATCAAATCGACTGCAAGTAAATTAATCACTGACTTTTTTTATTATTCTTCACGGATTATACCCACCGATTATTGACGAATATACATAATACGTATACATGTACACGTATCTAACAACCTTTTACTCGACAGAGTAGAAAGCTTATCGAAAATCTACGATTTCCGCTTCTGGCGCGAAGGCTTGACGTTCGTTTATCTTGTTAGCAATTAAAGGCCAGACGGAGAAGTTAGAGGACGGTGGGTTACCGTGAATCCCGATGGAACCTTTGACACGCCGTGCAAAGTGAACTTTCGTGTATCCCCCCTTGAAGAATACGACGAGATAAGGATAGAACGAGGGAGCGAAAAAGGTGGCACCTTTAAGGGAGCGAAAATATCAGAGGGCCTTACCACTTCGGGTGTAAACGCGATCGAACTAGGGAAGGGGTCGGCAAAACCACCCGCTCACATCCTGCTTAACCATTGCCGGAACCTTGGCTTGAATAATTTCACACGAGTCGAACGTTTGCACGTGCGTCACCTGCACGCGCAAGACAGAGAACCCAGGGAGTAAACAGGAGACCTTTGCTAATATAACACACCTTGAAAAAATCTGTAGGGGCTTTATGGGCGGGCAATTGCATTTAATTTAATCCGGACACCTCCTCTGTGTGCATACTCCCTTTCCCGATTTTAGATGCGAATCTTTGATTTTAAAACCTAAGATCATTAGCCTGGCGCAGGTTTCGCCCGTCAATTTATTCTTAATAGAACGACATATTTCATTATTTTAACACCAGAACTACCGATACATTTTTGTATTATTCAAAGATAGCATTCGTTAGACAGATTATGAACACGAAAGTCGTTGAATGGACATTAAATGGAGATATGTAATTGTGATTCTGTCTTATTAAAACTCATCATAAATTGGTACAACGATACCTATATATTATAGTTCTAAAGCAAGACATCTGAAACAAGTCACCTTGACCCCCTTGGTAGTTCTAGTGTTAAATATGCCGTCATTAGCCAAATCGTCTAACTCCACTTCTTGAAGCTTTTTAAAGTCTATTACCAAAGCGCTTGATTGACTCTTATCTTTCTACATTTAAAATAAATTTCCATATTTTTGTTTCGTGGAGTTAACCGATTTGCTATAGTTAAGCACCTCGAGTATTGCTCGCTTGTGCAAGGATTAGAGCGATGTCCTGCATGTATTTGTATATCTTAACTTTAATGTATTCCTTTTCGTTAGAATCATTAATGTAGAACCTCAAATAACATCCGTGCTAAATCACGCACTTGGAAAACGTATGTTTAAAAGTCGATTAACGTACCGGCGTGGCATAAAGTACATCGAGCACCCGATGCACACACCAGCGCACCTATAATAACGTATAGCAAATAACTGCTCAACATAGAAAGTCAGAGTGAAGTGCAACGAGACCAAATGGTTTGCTTGTGTTTTACCATGACTCGCCAACAGCGGGATCTTATGGGATTCGCGTTAGTCTAGTTGACCCCCGAGTTTTGTTCCAGCCGATCTACTTTTTCTGCAATTCTGCTTGATTATTAGCTTGCCAAGGACTTGCTTGAAAATGTAATTAATTACGATGGATACTCGTTTATATACGTTTGATTACATGTTACTATTGTACCTCCGATACTCGCAGTTCATAAATACTTTCTTTATTGCAGCGAAATTAAGAAGTAAATTTTAAATTGCTCATTGAATGGGCAACAAGAACAAGTTTTGGGACAAAAGAATGGCCAGGACCCATCAAGATTAATTGTAGCGTGCACAAAAAAAATAACGTTAATAGAATAAAACATAAAAGACATGGCGTAACTAACGCGGCTGCTTATGGTGTCGCGTGGGACGCAGAACGTCAGTCTAACGTTTGTAAATGTCATCTTAATGGCATACATTTCTCGTGTTAAACACGTCCACGCGTAACCACGTGTCACGAATATCGTGACACGTGCGTGCGCTTAAAATTCACAAATATTATCGTACGGTTAAAGCAAACGTGAACTAGTCCAAGGAACTTTCAGGTTTTCATAAAACCGAGGCACTAAACCGTAAAACAGTAACCGTAAACACATGCATAACTCGCCCAACCCAGCGACCCATTTAATATAAAGTTCGATTCGGACCGCAGAAATTTGAAACAAGAATAAAATCTTAATAGTACACA
This sequence comes from Nomada fabriciana, assembly GCA_907165295.1. Taxonomy (NCBI): domain Eukaryota; kingdom Metazoa; phylum Arthropoda; class Insecta; order Hymenoptera; family Apidae; genus Nomada; species Nomada fabriciana. Next base: position 8,975,185 of record OU015690.1, on the reverse strand, counting down.
AAAACTGGAAACAAGAATGAATAATAAATGGAACGGAATATGGCTTACGACCAACAGGACTATAATACACGACTTAGCCCATGATTTCTATTTAAAACTATCAAGTTGCAATATGAACAGAAAAGAGAGGATGAATGGATGAGGATGAGAGGATGGACCATGAATAAACTTCGAATTGCCAATCCAGAATCACCCACGAATTCATCTTAACAAAAACAGAACCGCCTATCTGCATCATCCGCAACCAGCAAATAACCATCCAACACCTGTTATATGAGTGTAAAATATACCAAGATCAGAGAGTGAAATACGGAATAAATCCAAGCACGGCTTTGACCTCCCACAACCACTGCAAAAACACCATTAGCTTCCTAAAGGAAACAAAACTATTCGACAAAATATAAAGTAATGTCAGTAAGTCGCTAAAGACCTCGAAGTCGATGCGACGTAAAACTCTATATTATAAAAAAAAATGAATAATCTCTCTAATTTCGATTAACTTTTCGAAGCACAAAAATGAATGCAACGCAAAATATCAATTTACTGCGAATCAGGGAGAACAAAATATTTTCTTCCAATGATACATTTGATTTCTATTGAACAGCCCTATCGCTTATCTAGCGGTACGCGCGTAAGTCATACGCGTCGCGTTGAAACATAAAAGCCTGGGATCATTGGCCCGTTAGGATCGGCAAGACGATTCAATCCACTTTGAGAAAGCCGGGAGGGTGAGTCGACTCATCGCACACAATGAAGCTCCGACACTCCGTTGTCGTCGAGACAACGACGAAGGCAAGTACCAGAGCGTTGCAACGTCCGCGACAAGACGGATGAGATCAGTTAAACCAAACTGCCTTCGTGACAAATCCTCCGTTTCCTCTGTCGGTTCGCGACTCCGTTTTACTGTCGTTGACGCACTTGCGTGTACACTTGCACACGTACGCCCGGACACGGACCACCGTCGTAATTTCTATGTAGGACGAGTATCTTTAGTGTGATTCTTCTGGATTTCCGTCCACGGACCAGTCCGATTAATAGCAAACCTCTGTTAACTCGAAGCATCGTGCTCTCTTCTCTCGCGAGTGCACGAGCACGTGCGAATTCAATTTCTACTATTTCCCAGTCGAGCGATGGAAAAGGAATCTGAACGAACGAAAGTGGACGAAATAACCCGTGTTTGGACAAGATAAGGGCTGCTGTGTTAGATATGTGAGGGGAGAAGCGAGAAATCGTGGGCAATTAAGAGGGAAATAAGGGTAATTTGAACAATGGTCGGAAGTGACTTTCAGTGAAAACGGATTCTGGCGAACTCGAATGAAAATTCAGTTATTACAATGTCGTAACCAGTTAAGCATTTCCTTTTTCTGGTTGGAAATGAACCGGCTAGCCTCCACACTCGCACAATAATATGCATTACCCGGTAGGGGAGATGGATGGCTTTAATTGTTTCAATTCCAGAGTAAATTGCATCTCCAGTAGAAAGCCACTGTTGAATTACGCCTTCCTTCCTGCTCGTCCGCGAAATTAATTCGCGCCCGCGCTAATAATGGAACCACCGTGCAAATTGTCGCGAAAGCAAAGAGAGAATAGGTGCCCTTACGTCATATGCCAATCGTAGGAATATTAAAAGCCACGAATCGTGCTCCAACTACATATTTCCTAGTCGAACACATGCTTCGCTATCATTATTCGTACTCGCGTAAAGTTGCAATTGCATACATAAATCGTCTAAATGGCCCCGCCATCTTCCATTAATAATTGAGGAACCCTCCGCAGCGAGAGATCTTGTAAATCAAAAATTAGTGAGTCGGAGAATAATAATAATTCATTTCGGAGTCGATCCGCTAATGCTACAGTTCGCCCATCCCCTTATCGCCTTCCTGGAATAGAGGTGTAAGTATTCATTAACGCATTACTGTACGGCAGGGATGAAAATCGAAGCGACGTCGGAACGTATGGAGTTACACGGCCACGCGATAACGCGATAACGCCACAATAAATGTACGGTGTACAATCAGAGATTCGAATCGACTGAATGTGGGTGCGTGCCGTCACGCATGTTGTTAGAATTTGCGTGTAGTTATGCTGGGATGGTTGGTTGGAGTGCGTGCATCCCGCGAATGTCGGCAGCGAGTTTGCATCGCGACATTATTGATATCGAAGACGCGGGAAGATTCATGGATTTACGTAAATCCGATGTTCCAGGCGCATCGACGGGCCAACGTAAATGCTAGGTGTCGAGGAACACCGTGAAACACGGTTCAGTGAATGATTGTATCGCAGCTGGAGGTATTGCAATAGCCACGGAGAAACTGCCTTTTAACGCGCGATTTGTTTTCTTAATATACGTATACATTCTAATAATCGCCGGCATATCGTGAAATGAAAGCGAAACTGCTAGGTACAGTAGAAGTTTGTCCGATAAACATACTAAAAACAATATGCATGCTTTTATAATTACGATAATTTATTGCATCGACAATTATTTCCCCCTGTCTTCTTTGCGTTCCGAATCCTGTACCACGCTGCGTTATAATAAACTTTAATTAAAAACTCGAAATTAATTAGCTTATAATAAGATGCAATCTTTCTTTCATTATACTCCGTACAATTAAATTTGCACACAATGATTCAGCTGCATATCGTTATTAATGTTAACCGTGTCTTTTACATTGCATTACGTACACGTATTATCATTCATGTCTACTATGGCAAGAACGTAATAGTAATAATAATAATAATAATAATAGCAACCACAGTAATACGATGAGATAAATAATTATTCATGGACCACTACTGTCTTTGTTCATACGACTTTACTCCGTATTTACCTCCCATCAACGAATAGCAACATTCATATCGTATTAAGTGCCCCAGGTATGCGAGAAACATTGGAGAAACACTCTATGCGAGTGGGACGATGCTAATTGAAATCTAGAATCCAATCTCGTGTGTGCTGCATCCGTGATAACGGCGCGTCGCGACGGTGTCAATGCCGCGGGAGCAAACGTATACACATCTAGAGTTCTCTCGAAGAACAACACGAAGAACTTTACCCTCCTCTCTTTCTCGTCCCTCCTTCGAGACGCGTGTATTCCATTCCCTCGCTGAGAATGAACTTCGACAAAGAGGGATGTACCCTCAATCAGCGTGGGCGACGATTTCTCGCTGCGGCCGGTCTTGCGATACTTTGCGAACTCGACCCGAACCGCCCACGTATAAATCAGAAGCGATGCGTGCGCGCCCTTAAATCTATTCTAAGAAACGAGGAAACACTGAAAGCTTCGTGCCGATAATTGTTGGATAGATCATTCGGGTTTCCTTACTCGATAATAATTATTCGAGTCCCTTTTGTAATTACAGAATAGCAAAACTATGAAAGCGTAAAAAGAATCAAAAACAAAGTACTCAAAAACTACAAAAACTATGTACCACCTATGTATATGTGCGTATACGCACACCTAGTAAACTGTCTACATTAATGGAGGCGGGCAGTGCGAGTCACGACCTGGCAGTTTACGTAATCAGTTGCTACGGGTGTACATATCGGAACATTTATCGGATTTACACCGATCTACCTTAGCTATTTCGCATCGATATAATCGACCCTTTGCCTGCGAAAGAATTCCTCAGCTGTGAAATACGCAGCCACTCTTAAACAGCACTTCAACAACATTTCAGGAACACGAGAGCGTGAAAATCGAGAGCGATACCATGAGATCTACCGACAATGAATCACACGTGGCATAGAAATATTTTTTAATTTCCCTTAGACCGAGGAAATATTATATGTGCTGGCTCGCGAAATGCTAAACGCAAACATTCTATGGCAAATTTGCCAAACAAGCGTTTGAAATTCACGACCGAGCGGCGCAATAACGAAGAAAGAGAGAGGAATCGAGTTTTCAACCGTTGAAGCTGCAAGGATGTCGCTCCGTATCGCAATCAGTAAGCGTTCCCGGAACAGACACGCGATACGAAAAGAGAAAAGTTTCGCAGACTAGTTCTCCTTACTACCTGTACCCCTGCACCTCGCATTCCACTGCGAGACGAGATTCGCCTGGCAATGTACGAACATTTGTACCTTTGCGTCATCGATACTACTCAACCCAGTTGATTCATTGCAGCCCGAGTGGACGAACGGACCTGACAAGAAACTCCGCCAAGCTCATTCATGCGCCGTTATACAATGTTCTACAACATCATTCATAACTTTGAGCTTTCGAGTGGACATCGCGTTCAATAACTGGAGTCGCAACGGCACTTACACGCACGTATATTAATCATCTCTAAGAATGAAATTGCCAAAATATAAGAAAATTATCGATTACCGGTAAGCTCGTTGTAATTTACTGCTATTACGCAAGTATGTAGTTTGATAAAGATTAATGGGGCGACAGCGCAGATGCGCAAAACATTTGCTGCTCGTATAGTGGGCTAAAGTAACGTTAACTGATTTATGGTAGCCTGGTTGACACGTCGCGTCGAGCGGAAGGCCATTAAAAGTGCCTACTCAAAATGATGATAAATCATTAATCCGTTATCCTGCAATCTTGGGAAATTATTGCACGTGTAAGATAATCGCTCGAGGGGGTATTCGTAGTCTCCTCTCTATCGCGATTAGGTATTACTAAATACAATGATTCTGTAGGCGTGTATATATGTTAAAAGGTGTTCTGTTTATTAAAACTGTGCTCTCTCGACCGTAGTCTATACAAGAATGCCTTCCATGGGCAAAAGCGTCCGTCGTGAGGACGCCTACGTCACCATGGCCCTTTTTAACCATTTTAGGGTTCACCCCCAACGAAAGCTATGCTAGACAAAGACAGCGTGCATCTTCAAAATGCACATGGCCCGCCTCGGCCGTTCCTGTACCTCGAATATTCTTACACACGGTTAAGTCGACTCGATACAACGACCAGACGAATTAACGTAATTCGCATAATCATTCGCAGCCGTTGCAGCGCCGCAAGAATGAACATCCGCGCGGTTTTGCTATCCCTCCTGCAAATTCATTCGATTTTAATAGGTGCCATTCGAGACGCAGAAATGACATAAATCAGAAGAAACAGAGTGGCCGAAAACGTAAACCTATAATCGCGATGCTTGCAGCGAAGTGCAATCGAAAAAGTGTGATCGCGAGGCGCACATCTAATCCCGTTGCTCCGCTGGAAAATACTGCAACGATTTCGCCATGCAAGAAAGCTTTATCGACAGATTAAAAGAAAGTAAAACATCCACGGTCGAGACGTTATTTATACTTATTTATAAGATTACGATGCAGCCGTGGTAATGATTTCACAGTCAGGACACGTTTAACCTAGGTGCGCAGGTGCTTCATCAATCCGACTCCGATAAATTAACGGCGATCAGTCGGCGGCTAAGCAACGCGAAATATGGAACGCGATAAATGATAACCCATTAAGGCCTACCGCCGGCCGGTATCGTTCCTAACAAATCAGAGCACCGAGACGGGGATACAAGCACCACAAGTGTACAAGCGTGAGCTGTTCGTTGGCTCGCTCGTACTTCAGCATTAGAAGAGCAACTTCCACGCTAATCCCCAACTGACAAGTGAGTTGCCGATAGTGCGAATTTCACGCCAATGATTCCTGTGCCGGATTATTAAATTTTACTGTCGCTGCCAATCGACCCTTCTCGGCGTTCAACATTTGTTGCCAACATTTCAGTGTCTGCGATTTTGTTGAACTGAATGCTTGAAATGTCGGAAAAGTACGACGAAGTGCGAAAAATTCTTGCCTTATTTCACTTCGTTTCGTTCTCAAGATCGATGCAACGAGCGCGCAGGCCTTTTGTCGGCACAGCATCGTTAAATGCTAAATGAAACAAGTTTACGACATTCTGGGGCAAACTGCACGCGCGCAATATACGAACGGACGTAAATTTAAGCAATGAACTTAATTTCAGTGCTCTTGGGATCTTTATTCTTACACAGATGTAATCGAGCAAGAAATCGGTGTCTTTATCATCGAGCTCCATCTGCCGCGTTCTACAGCTAATCGAACTCGTTCAACATCGCGTAAAACCAAACGATGCGCGTATCGAAGGAAGAGACGACGAATGAAACCGTATCTGAAAATTCCGTTTGCACGTTGATGCCTTCGGTGGTGCCTCGTTACGGTAGAATTTGGAAGGCGTATGATTGTAACTTAACCCTTAACGCGAGAGCGTCCCCATTGCGATGCAAATGAGCAGCGGGTGTCTTGACATCGCAAATGCGATTGCCGATGCTCACCCTTTGCGCGCAAACGCAGAATACGAAAGATTACGTGCCCGACCCGCGATTTTATTCTCTGAAAGCTGGACGTGCCTAAGCCGCAGCCTGCCGCACTCAGGATATACTCCCACGCCGATTCACGCAGACGTGCGTTGCTCCCCCGTGAGAAAGGGGTACCGTCGGAGGATCGTTCAAGCGAAAAATATCCCCGATACGATTCGATTCCGTTACTTCACAGGTATTCGCAGATTTGCGCAGGCTGGGGGGAAATGGATGTTGGTCGACTTTACATCAAGCGAATGCACGACGCACAGTGGCGAAAGAGCCCAAAAACGTGGCCAAAAGTAAACAAAATTTTGACTAATTTTTAAAATAGGTAAACTGTTATTGATTTATGAACTATTGCTGCATCATCTTCTATCAAATTTAACGTTCGTAATTTCCTCCTCTAAGAGATATGCAGCTTCAAACGTACTAGTATTAGAAAAGGGACTTTTTCAACTAAAACTAGAAATTATGTTACGATTCACTGTCGATGTATTAAGATAATCTATGAATGTTGGTATTATCTAATGTGCTCTAGCATCATATTTCCATTGATTTTATTACGTTTAAAAAATTTCTAAGGCTGTGGTACTTAAAACTGCAAGATCTATTTATTTTTTTCTTTATTTAAGCGAATAGTTGTGAATAAAGCGAGATCAAGCGACCATTTTTGTTTAAAGTAAAGCTTACAAGTCACAGAACAAGTTTCTTCAAGTTTTTTATTCCTTTCATCAGCTTCATCGATCAGTCGGCGGCTAAGCAACGCGAAGAAGATGGGTCGACGACTATATCAGCGTCAAACGATGAAGAATTTTTTCATTGCGACATTCATATGCTACCTGCGAGATGGCACAAAGTAGTAGATCTCGATGGAAAATACACCGATTAAGATTTATGTATCATAAGTTTTCTGTTAATACAAATATTGTCCGAAAAAGACGCGGGTACTTATTTATACACCTAATGTATCATGCCAGAGCAAAATTGTCTCAAAGTTCTTGGAAATATCTTACTAACAAAGAGAGGACCAGATGGATCTGTACTTGGCGAATCAAAAGGGCCTAAGTTGTAACATGAAACAATACGAATTCGTAGGTTTAAGTAGACCCCAGTTCTCTTTAGGTGTTTCAGTCAGTTCGAGAGAGAATTTCATAGTGAAGATGATCATTTATTCTGCTCTCTAATATAATAGTTATTTTATTTAACACACCATATATAATAGTTGTGAAATTGTACCGAAATATCTTTTAAAGCCGTAATTCAATCTCGAAGTACGTACAGCCTTGAAAAATGAAGCTCCAGAACGCAGTGCGACAGTTCAAACGCCTACCACGTGGCTTTCGCCGCGTCATGTGTCAGCGGCAAGGAAACAAATCGTCTTTCAAACCTATCGGACGCGTCAATCGGTGCGCTGCCGTTGGTAGACACGCAAATTTCGCCGATGGTGTGTGGGAGACGATCCTTTCGTTCGGCTTTCGAGGATCTTGACAGCGCGATTGAGAAGGGAGGTAAGGACGTCGGCCACGTTCGTGTCTCGCACGACGCGATAGGACGAGAAGTAATCGCGATCCTCGCACGAATTTTTCCAAGCCTTTCACTGTTCCCCGAGGTCTATAGTTTAACACCCACTGGCGATGTATCCAAGTGTGCAGTTCGAACGATGACAAGAACTTTTATTGTACACTTTTCGTCATTATGTTTTCACTTTAATCGGAGCACCAATTAACAATAAAGGCCTGGGTAGTTTACCTACACGCACATTACACAACGATGTACGTTCCAGTGATTGGATAAAAGTAAAATGAAGTGCAAATGAGCTTGGCCCTCTTGAATAGCTTACCCCGATAAAGAAGATATTGTTTTCATGATCTAAAAACTAAATCTAATCTCTTTTTTTAAAGCACCGCTGGACACTTTACCGCCACTGTCTCTTTATTGCTTCCGCGCGATTCCTAAGTAATCGCGTCCACGAGGCTTCGGAATTATTCGACGCTAGGCGGCTAGCTCGCATTAACGGACCCATTAATCACAATTACGTGAATTCAGGTCCTGGTGTGGAGCGCGTGCGTGTGATTTGTTGGAGGAGCTGTGGTGTGCGTGACGGGGAATCGCGGAGGTGGACGGTCGGTTGCAGAAACGCACGATTCACCGCGGTAAAAATACCGCCCACTGGGCCGATGGCCGGCAACAAAACCCCCTTGTCGTCGTATTCGCAGCGGGTGGATAATCCTCGACCACCGTGGAATTTCGATGGGACAGGAAGACGCCGCGAGCTCAGCCGTGTGGACGGGTGGTTCACGGAATTCTGCCGGGCCAACGAAATAATTCTCATGGACGTCCCCGTGTTCTACCACACAGGGCTTCTTCACCGAACGGGCCAACATTCCACGGGTGTCCTGTTCGTTTCTGCTTTATCGAGCACGGTGTTTTGTTAAATTAACCGAATGCCGGCCGAGCATCGCACGTTTTTGTCCCGAATCGGGACTCTAGGAGAGCCACGCTATCGAACAGAGGGCAACAGGTTTCCTGCGGGTGCTAGCGCCCGCGGTCGGGAACTTGTTGCCGGTGCAACGATACGTGCTATATGCTCGAAAAATTGCTCCTCGTTACACCGATCGAGAATGCCAACGATGCGTGGCTGCGTTGTTTAGCCTGCAAGGGCCGACTTAGCTATTCGAACGGACGCGACGGTGTGTAAGGAAGAATTGATCAGATTTTTGCCACGTATAGAACAATAGTGGAGACGTTTTACCAGATATTTTAAACGCCAGCAATATCAATCTAAACTCCTCTAGACTAACTTTGATCTACTAATCTTTTATGGTTGTATTTATTTTCTAGCCCACATATACTTGCGCGCTTCTTCTCCTAATGTGTTTCGGATATGTGCCAAAGGGTGTATTTGTCCCGTTTGCAATGAAAAAATAGTTAAACGAATATTATATGTATCATTCATTTATATGTTTGCTACAAAATGAATACAATTTTCTGCAACTCACATTTGTACGAAGTAAAGGAACAGAGCTACTCAAATCTGCTGCTCGAAAAGCGTTGAAATGATTGAGGCATATTGCGCTAGTACCAGAGAAAAGACCAACGCGTATCACGTAACAATACACAATAACGCATGCCAGGAACGAACGATTCCTCTGACTGAATGAAAGTTGTGAATGAGGAGTGCAACAGTCATGAGCGCATGATAAATGATATAGCACATAGACGTATGTACATAAATATCAGCGCAAATGTGCCGGCTGAAGGATGCTATCGAACGATCACCGATTGCGCGTGCATAGCCGCGCTTTGTACCTGCTTGATTCATTCCTTCCTTCCCTTTTTTCATTCATCCCGCCAGATCATCGTTCTTGATGTCGTTTCAGTGCAACGGTAGCGGCAAAGAAGTACTGCGTATAATTAACGGTACTGTTCTACTTTGCGGTTGAAAGCATCAATTGAATGGCGATAAATCGAATAGAAAAAGCTTTTTCATATATTCGTGGACCTGCGTCGCTACCACACTTACCTTCCGTACAACAATCTGAGGCATGTTATAAACTGTGGTCTATCCGACCAAATATGGCGCAAACGAGCGCGACTTCGCATAAAACTAGGAGAACTAGGATCACTGGGTAATTTTCCGCGCGGGAACGATTTGTAGCGCAGGCCACGACAAAACAACGCTTTCACGGATCAGAATTTAACGTTTGCGAAAGAGAGGAAGCCATAAAGCATCTGTGTCGCTCGTTACAGCATGCTGGTGTTCGACTGCTTGGGCATGGATCGAGTCCGCTCAGCCTCGTGTAATTAAGATGCTTGAAAATGTTCGAATAACAAAAAATTGTTCGCCGTGATTACGCAAATATGAAATAACAACATAATCGCGGCTTCTCATTATCGTCACTTTAATTTAACTTTCTCGGGTGCAAATAACCTTCGCGCAGTTATATGACTCCGAGATACTTTTGTAAAGTTTTGATGGCTGCATCAGGTGCCTCATTAATGCAAGTAATTGTGGATTAAGTAAGAACCATTTTATGTTAAAGCCATAGTAAATACTTATTTCACAGCTGACGTATACGTGCATGACTATTCTCCAGATACACTACTGCACATAAGAAGTAAATATGTGTACCAGGATAAGTCATGCAGTGCTAGTTAATCAAAATATTTACACCTATTAGGTAGGTGCTTATAATTTCCGTCTGACTTTTCTAATTACACTTAGCTGTCGATATGAAAGTATGAGAAACTTGTAAAGAACTGAGAAAACTGTAATACCAGTACGATTTATCGTTTAATTCCCAACGACTTGCAAGTTACCGCGCAACCTTCGAGAAGTGAAGAAGTTTCACGAAGTGCTCTGCATTTCCAGTAAAGTGCAGCCTATCTTCGCGATAACTTCGACCTTGCAGAAGCACCTCCGGCGAAATGCGAGCGGACGTCGAAGACGCGTGTTGTATTTGCTTGCCGGAGAACATTTGCAGCTCAACATGGGTGCACGACTTCGCGATCGGATCCTTACTATCTTTGAAGTACGGTTACGAGAGCACGTGCTACATGTGGCGGTTTCCTCGAGTGGCCAACACTGCAACCGTGCGCAATGCTGTACATTCCATTGTGTACTCGCGCACTGCGTACGGGTACACAAATTTGCCTTTTGCATCGTTGTGTGCCGCGTGCAATATCCGCGTGTATGTATACATACACCGGGGTAGTGTGTGCCCTGCTGGTCGTTCGTACTCTTTACTTTGGCGAGTGCAGTCGTAAAATTCAGCAACAATTACATTTTTTTATGTTTCTACATTCACTGCCAACCCTTCTTTGTTTCTCTCGCGCGAAACGTCTCTGCTGGATGGCCCTGATCCATCAGTGAAACCGTCGGCGAGATAATATTTCTTCGGCGCGAATATAAAGTCCAACCTCGAGGAACCGGGCAAATGTTGCTGGGACTCGATTTTTATTAACAATTGAATTATCGAATTACGGTAGCGTTGCACGACTATTTGTTCTCGGGTGAAAAAGATCAGTCTCGAATCTTCGCAGAGCAATTGACCGCATTGTCGCGTGTTGGTTCTTTAATTCCCCTTTCTGACAAGTGATAAATGAAACAGCAAGTGTCGATTCGTATCCCTAAAATTTATCACTCGCAGAAACACGTCAGCGCGAGCTTTCTGTCATCCTTCACGGACGGCGCCATGCCGCGATACTTCACAACGTTTTGCAAAATGTATTCGCTTTCATTTTTAAGTATCGTCTGTAATGATTTATACCCCGATGCTTACGCGTTCGACCGGGCTTCGAGATTTCGTTTGCAAAATTATTCGGCTGCGCTTTTCTTCAGGCTTATTGTCTCGTTAGGTCGAGGGGTGGACCTTTCGTCTGTGACTACATATTCGTCTCGAGCTGTGAACCCTTTGTCAAATTGTTGTGAAATTCCACTGGCAACTGATGCGACGCGATTACGATTTATGAACCAGTTTGAAGATATCTTTTTATCTGTTCGTTAACTGCTTCAGCTTCAACGTGATCTCAACCCGATCGTATAATTAACGAATTCGCATCCGTGCATTTGCATACATTGAGGCTGATGCACGAGATGAGCCAAATTATTCTCGGATAAATTGCGAAGCCATAAAATAAACACGTTCATTAATGTATTAATGTATTAGAGAGGACAAAAGTAAGTTTAACTCCTTTCGTAAGGCAATCATTTGGTAAAACGCTACTTGCGAATTTCTATGAGGCAATAATTTTGTAATAATAACTTATTCCTTTTATGTGTATTCCTTATTAACGCTAATAATCACGCGTGCGCTCTTTTTATACAGATGGATAAAACAAATAAAAAAGTCTGAAGACATAAGAAACTTAGTAATTAGAGACAGGTGTATGTACCTTTACAAGCTCGTATAAATAAAAATATCGTTTAGGGATCACTGCAAGAAAAGTGGCGCACATTACCATCGAATACATTACACAATTTAGTTCTTAGCATGCCTACAGGGTTACAAGCCGTTAGCGATAATAAAGGAGAGTCTACAAAATATTAGAAAAGATAATAAATGTACATATAGGTAACAAATAATAACAAAAAATGTGATTAAACTGACTTTTTACCGCTACCTTGTTCCATCAAGTCCCTCCTTCACTTTAAATAATATTTATACGTGTTTGCCGTTACTGAAAATGTTTTTTACGTTGCCTAGACTGCTGTACAATATCGGGATGAGTTGCTTATCGTTAAAAAATATTGTTCATCCTTGGAAAATATCGATGTATTTGTTTTTGTTCACCCTTTAAACTTTCTTTTGCCCAGCACTGCATATCGGTTCCACCTTTTCGCAAAACAACGGAGCACGAACAATGGGCGACGAAAGAATGCATATTTCGCCTCTGCCCTCCACGAATGAATACTTTTTATTTTACCCCTCTTTCACTTTGAGACCCGCCGTTGTATTTCATTATTCCGGAATCCCAAGCCTGGTGCATAATATTCGCAAATTCGACCGGTCCTCCGTTCGCCCGTGCTCCAACCATTTTCCGCGGCGATCCAGTAGACGTAGCATCCTCGTCAACGCAAAAACGTATATGGACGAAATCTGCTTACCTTTTTGCCTTGAGCGGGCATAAAATTAGCATAACTTCAATATATTATCCCCTGTCTGTCGAGGAGCCACAAAGTCCTACGCTTATACGGTGGACGTGTGTAACACAAACCTTTACGAACATTACTGCAGGTTCGAAAGTTCGAGCTCATTGGAAGCAAACTTGTTAATGCCGTGTAATTGGATGTACACGGGGTCAAAAATGTATAAATTAGATACGTACAATCGTAAGGTAACATAATAGGGAATAGGCAACTTGTGACGGGAAACAAACTTGATTGGTGAAATGAAAGTATCAGTAAGAACATTAATTAAAGGGCTTTGCCTCGAAGGTGAAATAAATCTCATTAAAATAATAGCGCATAAAGCTATTTCGACTATATGTAGTCGAAGTTTCCAAGTACACTACGTACTATACTTAAAATAAACTTAAATATCGCTTAAGAATCTTGAAACATAAACCACCGTACATTTCCCGAGACTAAAAAGTTTAACCACACCGAACGCACATTCACGTCAAACTCTTGCAAGCCTTCAAAGAGACAGTCTTTGCGACATTGCACGTTCATAAGGAGGAATCCTGGCTGCAACTCAAGTATAGAGGTATTCTCCTCGATATTCGATACCTGCTTCGACACCTAATATGTACCTAACTAGTCCGGACGTCTGCCTCCAGTATCTCGTCCAAAGACCACGGAGAACCTTTTTTTTTATATTCCCTTTGCCATTGTTGACCGCTTGTCCTACCTCATCACCCTCTACGACCAACGTTACTGGATGCACATAAAAAGGCTAGAAGGAACGAAGGGTAAGGGAAGAACGATTCAGGGGCTGAACGAGCAGAAATACATATATTTAAACACGATCTCGAACATTTAAACACGAAAAACGTTTTATCCATTTTCCAAATTCGTTCCTCTTTCTTTCGAATTACACGTACACGCGAGTGAAGAATTATATGAAACGTGAAAATTGACGAAAACAAAGAAATGAAACTTTTGCGTGTCCACCAACTGTCCAGGTAAACTTATTAAGTACACCCACGTGTATACAAATACATATATGGCGATACAAGTAGCAAGGTAGTCACCAGTGCATCGACGTTACGGCTAAAGATCAAGCGGCGCAGCGGTCGTAAATCAGCGTTATTCAATTTGCATTGTTCAGAATTCACGTGTTAAGAGAAGCAGCGAGTTGAACGTCGATAACAGCGACGGTCGCGGTACCTCTAAAAAGGTTCACGGACCAGGTATGTAGGACCGAGTCACGAGGCCTTATACATATCTGGCTTTTGTTTTGACTTCTCTCCTGGTCGGGCCTTAGGGTTCCCTGGGTCCCGTTTCGACTACCCCAAGGCCCAACCATCGAACGATACGCATGCTGGAATACCGTTGGCCAGACGAAGAAGGACTCGCCACCATTGTTTTTGGGAATTGCGAGAGGCAAACGGGGAAAAAAGAGAAAGTCACAGCGGCCCTTGGACCCTATTGTATTATAATGGGCATTACGGATATTCGCCTAAGTGGCTCGTACCCCGGCCCTATTGCGCAATTTATGGCTGTTCGTTAGACGTCCATATTGTTTTTTGGAGTCCCTGATACACGGTGCTGTGATCCTGCCCGAGCAAGCGGCGGTTTTTTTGGAAATAATTTAAGCAGCCATCTTTTTCACATTTAGACGGCGAATGATATTTATTATGAAACTGTGTTACGTTTTTGGTGCTCGAAAATTGATCAACTGCCTCAAAACTATATATGTACTAATTTCTAGATGGAAAATGCATTACCGTTTGCAATGTCTGCTGAAAGTAATTTACTCTCGAAAGAAACTGGTTACGAAGGTACCGATTATTTACCTAAATAAAAACTCCAAGACAAAATCTCAACGAATCGTATAAAGAAAGAAAAAAAAATTCTTGAAGGACGATCGAGGAAAAACGCAGCTGCTCTCTTCGATACTATCGATTCCTTCGTAATGTGACGAGGCCGTATGTATGTATGTATACCCGCAACTTTGTATAGCCCTGCGAGGGGCCTACGTAGCGGGCGGCAGGGTGAATGGAACATCTGCCGATGGTTGGGGCCTTTTTCCAACCACCACCACCTTGCACTACATCGCTGAGGGGACTAAGGACGTACTAACTGTGTCAATAACATCCGACTTCCTTCGATAACATTTCAAGACACCGGATTTTATTTTTTAACGCCTCTGTGTGTTGACCACGAGAAACTGAATCGGCATCGAGCAACGTGTAAGTCGCGATCCTGGTTATTCTTCTTCGGCAATGTACGAGGAAGCGTACAAATATAAAGAATAATCTATTTAGTAAATTAACCAGCAATGGTTATTGTTTACTCTTTATTGGTGCATCCATGCATATTATACGTGGCATTTACCAACGGCAATGTTGTAATTGAATAATGACATCGCCACGAATGCAACAAGGCAGTGTTTCCAAAAAGTTTGCAATGTTAAGAAGAAATAATCAACTTTTATAGAGGGGAATTGCTCTTGGCAACAGTGCACGATTTACTCTTGTCACGACGACAGAAAGTATCGTACGTGATGGCATTCAAATCACCAGGAAAAGAGGCCGTTCTGATACTTCTGGAAGGCAAAGTATCGCCGTTAAAAAATTATTACTACCCGCTATACTGTTTTTGTTTAACCACACTCCAACGGATGTTTTATACTCGCTAATCGCGCAAAATCAAGATTCCCTGGATTAATGTCTTCCAGAATTAGATTCCGCCTCGATTGCCGAGAACTTCTGTTTGCGTTAATACCGGGGAAAGAAATTAATATCAGTATTGAAACGCGCAAAAGCAAGTGCTACTTGGCGGCTACAATTTAATTTCTATCACTTCACATTTCCGCCAATCAGATAACGTCATCAATTTGCGTTCATGAGAATTGAAAATTATCATTCGAGTAATTTTCCATTGAGACATGGACCAGGTACCGAAATACCGTTGAATTATCCAGCATTGCCCCCGAAATATTGTGACGTTTATTGATACTCAAATTCATATAAAACACAAATGAAAATGGTTCTAATTTGAGGCAAGCAGAAATAGAAACTCCCAGAAAATCTGCCACCTTTCTACGAGTTTGCAATTTAAAAGTTACAACGCTGCTAGCTTTCGGGCTGTCCGTAGTTTTGAAATCATTCAACATATGCGTTAGAAACTACATTCGTGAAACGCATAACAATTGGGCTACTTAAACGATACAGCAACAGGTATTACAGAAGGTTCCAGCAAACGGCGTTTCGGATAATTAAATATACATATATTTCATATTTCAAACTACGATATTTTCTACTAATATTTCTTTGAAATTTCGGTGCTCGGGAACTGCTGGAACTTGATTTCAAAATTCTGGGAAGGTATATTACAGATAATTGAACTGTTCGAGCATAAAACTTGATTAAAATAATATCTTCCTGGTACCTACCACGTACACAAGTGACTTGCATGCATATACATTTTTGTATTAAAAGATAGCAGTATGTAATATTTGCTCAATTAAGAGGAGCAGATTATATGTATGCATATCATTTTCAGAATTAAGGCAAAGAATATGTACGCGCCATCATTTCCCCCGACTTTCGTTTTACTCCGAAATTGATACGAAGTAAATAACAGAACTTGAGTGGTACATTCATTTACAAATCGCTGGTTAACCACGGGGCCATCTGTTTAATAAGATCTCTTCGAAGATCTTTAGAATGAAAGTACAGTTACACGAAGCTGGAATACACAGGTTCCCTGTCTCGTCGAGTGCATTCGTCTCGATGACTGTCCAAAGCGAGTCGACTTGCAACTTGTTTAAAAAGCAACACCCAAATAATTCCAAGAACTTCCACGATACAATTATGAGTTATCAAATTCGCGATGTATATAAATGAGTACAAAACGTGAGAAATAAAACCTGTATACAATTTGTTTGCTGGCGAGCCTCGCACACCAGTGGCGCGAAAAGCGGAGCGAAACTTATTCTGGGTTAAACGAAAAAATGGATTTAGTTTTTGAAACAACCGATAGAATTTGATAGGCTGGCCGCAGTTAATCGAGCCGCCTGGGATTCCGGTCACGTAGAGAAGTGACATGAACCGTAGAGAGGATGACACGGCTCTGACCATTTTGTTCGTAACGATCCACCGACGTGCCATTATGCAAGGGTAACCCCAACTTTGACTATGTCCAGAGATTATATGCTCAACGATAGCGTGTACTCTATTTCCAAAGCGACGCGGCCAGGAACGCGTCCTCTCCCCCTCGTCTTAGCAGTTCGTACGCTCCAGCGATAAGAGAAGAAGATTTCGCATAAATTTTGTTAACCGGAGCATCGTGAGATCCCGGATATAAAGAACGGTCGATAAATTATCGGAGCGCGCCGTCCCATCGAGATCTCGAAACGATAGCGGCAAGCAATTTTCCCGCGATCATCGACGTTCAACTGGCGAACAGCAACCGTAGTCAATGCACGAATAATAATTGCGCGGCAAATGAGTCGAAAGTGAGCGCTTCGTGATATGTTGACCTTC
Source organism: Nomada fabriciana (assembly GCA_907165295.1). Lineage (NCBI taxonomy): Eukaryota > Metazoa > Arthropoda > Insecta > Hymenoptera > Apidae > Nomada > Nomada fabriciana. The sequence goes on along the minus strand of OU015690.1, from coordinate 8,957,748 downwards.
TCTCGCCGGCTGGAATTGAGACGCCGTACGAGAGAGACTTCCTTGCATCTTTTTGAAATCGTTCGCCGAGTGACTACTTGCGATCGAACGATATGGTAATGAAATGACACCGCGAGGCACCGTGCAAAACGAAAATCACAGGTGTTCGAGCGCCACGAAAGTGCCTGTTAATGTTAACCGTGGTCAAAATAGATTCAATAAACTTCGACGTACACCCGAGCTACAAGCTGTGCCCAAACGCGAACATCGTGGCGAGCTTATTTAATTGGTCGTAATCCTTGCTTAATCGTTGTTTAAAGCTACGCTTGCCCATCGATATTTACGTCACCCACTCTGCTCACGATTAATACGTTCTCTCCATCAAGATTGCTCCGTTTCTCATTAAAGGAATATTGTATCTTCTCGTACACGACCATTCTTCAAGTCGCAGTTTTATGTAAAAAATCACGTCTAACCATTTCTCCCGTGTAAGCAGCAGAAGAATATTAAAAAGAAATATATATAAGATCGCATAAATCGAAAGGCAAATTTTTAGACAGTATTGGTATTGAAAAAGTTGTCCTTTTTTGAACAAAGATTATCCCAGATTCCCGGTCCTGCACTTTAACCTTATCGTAGCAGGATGGTGTGTCGGGTAATGTATCTCAACCAGGATATGCCCTGTAGCACAATGGGTACACCCTTCGCCTGAAATTCGTTTGCTCTGTTGGTGAGAAGAAGTTTGTAAAAGGGAAGGTAGGTTATCCGGTTTCATCTTCGCCAACCTTATCTCTTCAGGATCGTGCTACTGTCCTCCACATAGAGACCCTTCTGGTCGCAGGCATTCCTCAGCTCCTCTGGTTCCTCCAGTTGCCACAATTCTCCTCCTCCCACACTCGAATCGAGTTCATGAATTTTTCCAGACGCTCGTTCGGAGTCCAATCCTTTCTATTCGTTCAACGATCTCCATAAGGGTAGAGAGTAAACGCTAGGACATACGTATAGTCGATATCTTGTACTCTCTAAATTGTTCTTTGAACCTTGCCGGATAACGTTGGTAAATAAGTTTCAAATGTACGTTTTTGAAGTTGACTTGATTTCGCAAATACATTCAGTGCGAGCGCCGCGGCGACAGACCTCTCCCACATCCGGAGGATCTTCTTAGGAACCCGAAGAAGCAAATACAAAAGGCGGCATGTGGGTACAGTTGTCGTACCACTATTGTCAAATATCGTTGACGCTTATCTTCGCCACGTTTCTGTGGAACGACAGGAAAGAACATTGCCTTTCGTCTATACGGAAGAGTGTGAAGAGGCCAAATCCGTGTGATACAAGTGCATATGTGTGCAGAGGTTAGAAAGGAACCGAAGTATGGAGCTAGAGTGCATCACTGACACCGGAAACTAGGGGAGCCTGCCTGCGTAACAGCCCCCATACCGCCCTACCTATTAAATGCCAACGCTTACCAGTGCTTCTCATCCGGCGTTTGTTATTTCAACTATTTTGCATTGACCGAAAATGTGTGAAAACATAAAAGATAACTGCAACATAAATCTGTGCATATACAGGGTGTCCTAGCCGAAGCAGGCCACATATAATAAATATCTTTTTCGCTTTTTATGATGTAGCAAATAGTTTGATACAATGTTAATGGTTTCAAAAGAGGGAGAAGAATTTTTCTATCATTTTTTCTTTGGTATCTCAAGATCATTGCTATTTTTTACGTTGGAAACGCCTATCTTCTGTACGGCTATTTTCTTGTAGCGGATGAAAAAATACATTTGTATACGACTAACTCATGATCTTAAGTACATATAACCTGCAGATGACTTTAGAAGTAAGAAATGTAATGAAATTTCTGGAATTATATTCTAAAGTAGGTGTTTTCCACGTCAAAAATATTGACCTTAAAAAAAACGAAAAACATTCTTCGGCTGGGACACCCTGTATATTATTTTTTCTATCTAAATCTATATGTAACTGCTGAAATTTTGCCAATTACTTGTCCACTGAGCACCTAACAGTAAACTTCAGTACCATGGCGAGCAGGAGAGGTAAGGAAGAACAAATGCGAGTCTGCCACGTGAAATAATTTTTCAAAACTTGCCCATGAATGCAACGAGTTGTAGGACCGAATTCAAACGCATAACGACTGTTTTGGAACTTGGACAAAAAATCGAACAACTAGTGTATCTCTGCAAACTGCGTGTCTATGTATATTGTATGTGCAATGTGTATATGCACATGCATTGCACAAATATCAATGTGTGTACGTACTTCAGTTTCTGTTATGGGTAAGGGGTGAACTTCAGAACTACATGGATTTCACTCTACGCGGTCAATTGCTGTCCCTAACACCCGCGTTGTTGGAGAGAACAGTTTACTAATTACATACTAATTTGGCACAATCAATAATTTATTCTTTAGAAATCTAATGCGTATATTACAAACGAGGAAATTTATTTTAGTATCGTATTTGTTTAGTGCATTATCTTATTTCACATTATTATTTACCTGTATGATTGAAATATTGTTTCCATCTCAAAGATAGTCGTTATATTCTTACAGGTGAAAAATGTAAATATACAAAATATTGTAAAACAAATCGGACAGATGGCCTCGAAACCATACATTTTGCTTCAAATGTATTCCACTTGCGAAGAGAAAGTTTTTTCGGAAAGACTGTTAAACAATCGACTGTGCGAGGCTAATTTCCAAAGACGATCCGCGCCACTGCGCGAGAGAGTTGATCTATGATACATAATTAAAATAGAGCGCAGCAATTTCGCATCGTCCATGTTCGTAGTCGTGTACGCATAAAATTATTTATTTTCTCTGAATTTAGTTCATCAATTGCCACGTCGTTTCTTAGAGACGATGACGATGTAATGTAGTAAAGTAACAATAAATCCAACATGATTATGCTGGTAACGTTATAAGTCTTGTACTTGCAAACGTTTCATACCTGTGATGTTACTGATAAGCTGGAAAGTCCAGTTTATGCAATACTCGTTTAAACAATACATGATCCTTCGTGCGTCTCAATTACATGAACGCGTTGCATGCACCAGCATAAAAAAGAATGCAATTAATATAAAGAATGATCGAAAGTATCTTTCAAATAGAATGGAATGACCAGCCTCACCAGGGCTGAACGCTATCCAGTTTGCGTAGTGGTTGTAGCAATTAATAGAAATCAAAAATTATAATATATTTAACTCCTATGCCTATGTACATACTAGAAAGCTTATTGTTAGCTCATTATCGCTATGCAACTGTATGCAACTTGCAAAGCCTATTAATAAAAATTTAATTAATTATACGCTCGGACCGCAAAAATAGTTTGCTATTACTTGAAAATCGTGTAATTGCGATGATGCTTGAAAATAAGAGGAAACAACTTGATAAACGATGTGCACTTTAGAAATCTATTCAACACTTTCCTCGATACTTGTAATCCGTTAGACTCATCAGTGACTTGAAACACGTTAAAGACGAACAAAACGATGCTCCACAAAATAAATTAATAAGACCCTGAAAAATTGTTACCCGATAAAATGTATGAAGAACCAATGACATTAACTTTTTGCTGCATGTTTCTAACAATTAAAAGGAAACGTCGCAGCGGAGCAACGTGCAGAAAATACATTGAAATTAAAGTATCGTTGAAGCGTCAAGGATTCCACGTTTATCTGTCCGTTTCAAGTTCATCGGAAGCAAGGGCCGAGTATAGAATTCCATTATCGATCATAAAACGGGGATCATCGTGTCGATACTCGTTACCGCTGGCTTTCATCGAAGCTCGGAGAAAATCAATCGACGTCGCAATGTCTATCTTCCATTTATAACCATCGGCAAACTTTTGCCATTTTCAATAATGCCAATCGTATAAAGCGCCATTAATCAAGCACGCGGTGAAGCACGTGGACAAAAGCAAAACGAAATTTTAAATAAGCGATATCACGCACTGCGAGGCGAGCATCGACTTCCTAATCAATTTCGCCAGCGAAAAAGTCCTGCGAACTCTTAGTGTAACGCAATTTAAGAAGCACAATTGCTCCGTCCTTAGCCGTGCGCGAAAAAGAATCGCTAGAAATAGCAAATCATCATCATTTGCGTCGTTAACCGTGAATGGGCAGCAGAAGTTCGAAGAAGAAGAGGCGAATATCTTCAGCTAGGAAAGGGTTCTTCTAGGTTGGTACAAGGTACCTGGCAGCCATTATACTTAGTATCCTCACGGTGTTCTTGCTTCACAATAATAAAGTCGATGCCGGGTTCGAGGCGGCACATGTTATGAATAAGTACGCATAACGTATATACTGGCATATGCGCTGGAACGTATCTATATTCATTCCCTGCTATGGAGTATGGGGTACGATCCAACAATACATAAGAGAATATCGCAACGCCAGAAGCAACCCTTCGACCGTATGTAGGGCTTTAACGTCTTGCTGACTGGACTATTATGCAGAAGAGCCGGACTCGAAAATTCAATTCCTGCAGCGACGACTGCAAGCATTTCGGCTAATAAGGCGCCGAATTGTGCAACGCTACCTAAAGAATAGGTACACATTTTTGAAGGACGATTTGTAACGATTTCAAGTATGCACATTGCAATAAATTATTCCAAGTAACTGTATTAGTATTACCTGAACTAACGCGAAAGAATAAATGAATATAAGAAGGAGAGAAACTGGAATGCCAGAAGACAAATATGCCCATGATTAATCGAAAGCACGGGGCGATGCAATTTTCGAATGAACGGGCAGAAAAAAAGAAAATGGAGAATGGTAATCGATGGTAAATATTTCTTGACACTCAATCCCGAATGCAAAGGGAAGTGGCGAGAAGAAGCGTCGTGACTTTGGCTGCAATAAGAGACTCGAGCGGATAATTATTATCACTGGGAGGCGCTCCGAGCCGAGAAGAGAGGAAGAGGACGGACCGGACAAAGTGGAAGAAAAAGGATGAAACACAGGAGAAAGGTGTTGGGTACGAACACGTTGATCCCAGGTAGAGATGGTTCAAGGATCAATACCTGTGTACGTGTATTCGTACAGCTATGGCGCGCTGTATCGAGTCTCCCTTTCTCTCTTTTTCCATTCTATTTCTTTTCCCCGTGGGTCTGCCGTCTCGTTGACCCCAAATAGCAACGCACGATTAAGCGCTCGGCGATTCTTTCGCGAACGACGCGGCGCACGCCGAGGGCCGCGCGATATAAATGTCCATACATATGTATGCGAATGAAGACGGCAAGCAATTGCACTGACTTAAGAGAAAGATGACCGAACGCCGTCGCGAGTTATCCAGTGAATTTCTCTTCGCTAAGTCCTTCGACACCGTCGCTGCGGACGAACACCCTGGGCTTTATTAACGCCGAGATGGAATTATCCGGCTGAACACATCAGAAACATCCTATCCTGCGACGCCAACTGCACCACTTGAAAATTATTCTCTCGGAAACAGCGAAGCGAAAACTCGAATCATTTATAATGCAAAGGTGAAAATGGCGTGCACGTTTGCACGGGGAATCGTGTTTCAGACACGTGTGACGCTGGTACCAACGTGGAAAGCATCGCACGCGTCGCTTCTACTTCTCCGATTGCTTTATCAAATGTCCCGCTGATACCGTTCCGATCAAAAACCAATGATATCCAACACCGACGATCTACTGGACTGCTCGCGTTTCTAGACGACGCACTATCTTTAAGGGTAAACGGTGGTCGAATTGACAATTGTGCAAAACAATTCATAAGCCCCAAGTGATACTCTGGAAAAAACAATTACTCAACTATCTGCAGCAATGATATCTTGGAACCGAAGAAATTGAACGAATCAATTCTTGAAAGGATGAAGTAACGAAAATATTGTACGCCCCAAGTATTCTTCTCGGCGATTACGAGCATGGAAATACGCGCAGCAAGGAACGTGCAACAAAATTGTACTCCAAGCTGGCTGGGCGAATAATAATAATCCTGCAACTACTATTCGACGCATCCGCAAAGACTAATGCGAGCAATTCTCAATCCCGGCAGTCCATTCTCGTACGTCTGGCTCTTTACCTTCTTGCATGGAATATCAAAGCACGCACGTTATCCGGAGGAACGAGTCACGGTGAAAACGTCGTCGACTACCTTCGTATCTCGCACCTGCCGCTGTCAGAGCGCCGAGGTATTCTCTGCCGATGGCAGTCAACTCCGTTTTTGTCCAGCATCGTCCGGTGCACCCATCGAGAGTGCACCAGTCACCCATTCGAACAGTCACAAGTGTTGCAGCAATAATTCGTCGACGACCATATACGTTGGTCGCAGAACGGGCAGAACTAACGAGAGTGGGACAAATTATCAAAATAATGTGAACAAGAAACAGAGAAAAATGCTTCGCCTTGTCTGCGAAAGGCGCGATTAACGAGGCCTAAATACTGATTTCTCCGTTGTCCTCTATTAGGGCGCATCGCGAACACCCGTCAACCGCTTATTACCACCGGTCGTAACTTACAAATTAACGAACGCGAAAAAATAAATGGCACGGCGGAATCGACGACGAGGATAATTACCAACGGTACGTATTTCCCCTCGTATTATATTATTTCGCTGGGCGTCCAAACGCGATGGAAAGTTTCGCAATCTGTTAACAAATCAGTTACACATAACGTTACGCCTCTACGTGATTTCTACAGTTTCGTTCTAGCGCTGAAATTTCGCGTCCTCTTGTTTCCTTCCCGCGCTAAAATTATTACATATCTCCCTGAATTTCTATAGATTCACTCGGGCGGTCGGGATTTTAGTTTGGCGCCCGTAAAACTATCGGCACTCGTGCGTAATAATGTACATTAAAATGACCGAGGCAAGGAAATAATTTTCTCCGTGTAATTTGGTTTTTACGCGGAGACGTCGCTAGTTGACCTTTTTCAAGAAAGGAAAGCTGGATAAAATTACCGTGCGAGGGTTGAAACATGCGATTCGCATCGAGGCAAAGAAAACGGCATTTGTATTGCGCTAAAACAGGATGCAAGGGGTTCGATGATAAAACAGAAACGGTGAGAAATAAATGCACCACAGGTATCTTGGATGCAATACGAGCGCACAGGTATGCACTGAAATACTGATGAATGAAAATGGCGCAGCCCGCATCCTGCATCCGACAATAAAAAAAAAATGCACTATTTAAGGTACCCCGAGGAACTCCAAGAATCTTCTCTGAAGGAATCCAAGGATTTCCTCTTTGAAAATTACGATATACAATTATGTCCTTCCTTTTCCTCGTCTTTAGGGGAAGAAGGAACATTATCGAGGCATAAAATATAATTATGCTAATTGATAAAAACGCACGAGAAGTTGAAATGTTTCTGCCTTTGCTAATATAAAACCTACAAATTTTCTAAATAGTAGAAAATGCATTAATCCATTACTTTCGTGAAATACACGTATCAGACTGAACAAGCAATAAGAGGAAAACTAAAGACGGAAAGATCACGATAATTAATAGAAAAGCGTATTGAACACGAATGCAGAATGATTTCTGATCATATGACGGAATGATGCACGTCGTTGATTCGAATTACCGGTTTTTTCTTCTTTTTTTTCGATATTATTTCTTTCGGAGTAAAATTTGTACCGCGTGCAAGTATCCCAAACTCTGTCAGAAAAACGTTTTCAACTTTCGCTGAAATAATGCCTTGCAATTAAGGGAAATGGTAACTTTGCTACACAGTTGCATGTGCAAACTAACTAACTGTACTATCCACCCTGAAAACGGAGCAGCACCCTTGTGCAACGCGTTCCGTCACGCTCGGGGACCTATCGGAGACGCACCTGGCAATCGATAATGGTACAAAGGTACCCGTAGACTTGAAACGGACAAACGGTGATCCCAAGGAAGGGTAAAACTTGTATAAAGTGTATTTTACGACTGTACCAGGTAGAACGATTCCCGTTCGATAAACCTCGCACACCTTACCGATCGCGCATCGAGTTTTCGTAGAAGCGGTTAGACGTACATACGTGCAGCTAAAACCCAAATGAAACGGTTGAGGAGTAAGAATATTGATTGGACGGGTACAAAGAGCATTATTCGTGTCAATTTAAATACGTAACGAGTTAGAAAACTGTTGGAAATGCTATTCCAATCAACATTTCGTACAATTTTATTTCTGCGCTGTAGAAAAATGGAAAAATAGGGCGGAACCGTTCCACCATGAAGCATCTCACGCCATTTTAGAAAAATCGACCAATCCGAATCGAAATTGAAATTAAACTACACGTTACTAATTGACGAGACGTGCTTTCTCGAGCGATGATAATAGCTCTAATTGACAAGTACACAAGCCTGGTGAATGTGGGCTCGGACTTCCTGAAGTTTAGCCTGCCAGAATTGGAGAAACTTGGACCAATCTGCGGAACGTTAATCCCACGAAAAACAGTTCGCATCTGAATGCTAATTTCTGGCGCAGTTGTCGAAATTCAGTTCAAATTCGTGAAATGCGCACGCTCGCATGAGCAAGTAAAAGGTGAGAAACAGGAACTGACTACTTTGTTACTACTAACTAGAACGAAAAACAAGATGCGAAGGGAAAACTGTAAAACGTTATGGGATATTCTTTGCAACTGGCCATTTCGAATCACTAGATAGCTGCGATACAGGAACAAATTATGTCCCACGCGTTTACTATGTTCTAATCTAACAAGGGAATCTCGGCAACGCGAAAATTCCGAAAAATTTGAAAGTTCATATTATGCTAACAACGGAACAATTTTTGTTTCCTGTTAAAAAACGGTGCTAAGGGTGAAAACGTCCCTCCAAAGAAATCTTGACATTTCACGTTATCGTGAATAATTAAGAACCTGTTCGATGTATAGGACAAAAGTTAAATTAAAAGCTGGATGGCTCTTTATGGTATATAACACGGTATGTAGTGAGAACTTTTTCCATCTTAAATAGTTTCTTAATTATTCACGATAATATGAAAAGTCAAGATTTCCTTGAAGGGATGTTTTCACCCCTAGGACTGTTTTTTTTATCAGGAAACAAAACTTGTTCCGTTGTTGGTATGATACAAACTACATTTGTGCAATATTTAACATTTTTCTGAATTTTCGCGTTACCGAACTTCCCTTTTGAGATACATAATCATATTCTTCTTACGTCTGAAATTCTTTTTAGCCTGGATACATTGTGGACACTTCAAGTTACAATTACAAATTAATATCGACCAACTCAACAAAGTCTGCGACATTTAAAACTTGTATTGAACTATCCAGAAGACAATTTCCTCAGGGTTCCCATAAAAAATACTCTGTGCTAAAAAGGAAGGTTAGGCAACCCGAAGATTCAGAAAGCTATGAAACTTTGCATACAAGTAAAGTACTTCATCCATAATACAACCCTATTTTCCGTTTATGCCATAATTCGGTGTTAAGGGGTGAAATCAACCCTTGAAAACAATTCAGAATGTTCTTTTTCGTGAAATATTTCAAGAACGCTGACAGATATTCAAAAAAATTATAAACAAAAAACTTGCCTCGCTTTATTACGTTCACAAAACTGCGTAAATAAATTTTTTGAAAAACCCTTGATTTTTTCATTTTTCTTTTCCGTGGATTTTTCGGACAAAATCTTTATGCAGTTATAAAGATGCAATAAAGGGACGCAAGTTTCATTTATACTTTTTTTAAATATCTCTCAGCGTTCTTGAGATATTACACAAAAAAGAACATTCTAAACTTCTTCAAGGGCCGATTTCACCCCTTAAAACCGGATTATGGCATGAACGGAAAGTAGGGTTGGATTACGGATGACACACTTTACTTGCATGCAAAGTTTCATACGTTTATGAATCTTCGGGTTGCCTAACCTTCCTTGTAAGCACAGCAGTGCCCGCTTAATGTTCGTTTTATTCCCCACTTAATGTTCGCGGAGTCATCCCCGCCAATTCCTGCCAAGAACTGCTCCGACGGAGCGACCGTTCGCGTTATCTCAACCTGTGGTCAACAATGGCCCGCAATACATCTCACTCTCGTTCTCAGTACGTCTCACTCCTCTTCCAGCACAGTCTGACAATGAGACGAGCGTGCCGAAAAGCGATAAGCCCGAACAACTCCTGGAAAATCAGCTGCCCGGATAGCGTTCGCTACGCGAACCTGAACCACCGAACGTTAAGTGGGCATTACTGTACGTACTTGCTTAGAACCGAGAACGCGTTTACACGGTTCGACGCGTTGGCAAGTACTCGTGGGACCACACGGCGTGACGTGCTAGTATCGATGCAATTGCACGTACGTCCATAGAAAAATTCAAAGGTTACCTATTTGCGCAGTCTTCTGATGAGATCTAATGAAATCGTAACGCGAAACGTGTTGCATTGCGATCATAAAATCGACGATTCCGTTGCACGGACAAACATCAGCTCCCTCAAGCTTGAAGGAAATGCACGAGTGACTACACTGAGTGACGAGATACCCGCGATCATTATTACGGGAACTTTGTGTCGTCGTGCGATTTCGGAGGGAATTCAATCACGAAGACACTGAAGTGAAACAAAAATGCAGGAAACGCGGCAAGAATAAATTTGTGCGCTTTAATTATTATAATTTAGTGCATTGATGCGCGCGGATTGATCGGTGCTGCAGAAATGACTCCGAGATGTATGAAAGAAAATGCTTCACTTCCTGTAGCGGTAGGGTGTGTGGGTGAAATCACAAACATGTTGTTTTGCCAGAAGTGTGTTAAATCCTGGGAATCCTGGAAGGACTCGTGCCGATTGGTAGCAGGGCGTGGGAGACCGTCGACCAGCAGCTGGTGGATGTTGGTTCAAGGACCATTACACAATGGAACTGCATATATGTGTATACGAATGTGCATGTTAGCCGACAAAGTCACGTTTTCGTGGGGTGACTAGCTCTTACGTGGGTCGTAAAACAAGAGGGAGGCATTATTTTTCCGGAAAAATTGTGCACAGGTAACCCGAAACAAGTAATACCTATTACCTATCCTGTAATTAGAAGCGGGGGCAGCTGGTATTATTTCTTATGCATTTCTTTACTATGAATCCTCTATGTCAATACAAATTGCAGTTAAAAGAACTGCTTTCTAGGTGATACAGCCTTTCGGCTCTTAAAGAAACAACAGAGGAAAGAACACTGAACGACTTATTCATCCGGCCAATAACTGAATACAATTGAACGTTAAAGTATTTAGAGCAAACACTAAAATATGTAGTTTCATTCATATACTTCCAGCCCCTCCCACGCCGCACTAACAGAAATGTGCGATGAAAATTTATTTCTAGGTCGATTAACGTACAGCAATTTCCACCCAGGCGATGGAATTCAGCGTTCAACAACGATCTACCAAATCGAAGGCAGCGGAGGTTGAATGAAGTTTCCCCGACTCGATTCTCGCGGGTCTAATTAGAGCGAAGTCGCAGCCAATCAACGTGAAAGCGCGGGACAACGCGCGAAACAGTGCGTTATCACCGACAAGGATCACGAGCGACCAGTTTGTGAGAACGAAGGTGCCTGATAACTCGGCGAGCGGCGTTCGCCAACCTCGACAGCCAAGCACGCAAACGAATTTGCACTGGCTGCATGTGCACGTCGATACGAACGGGAAGAATTTTATACGTGCACACGGGGAACGCGTGTGCGACGATCAGCGTGCACCCACGAAGAGGTTCAAGTAAGGTTCGCACCGTGCGCTCGCGCTGAGACTCGGCAAGAACGTTGTTTCTCACTTGAAAATTGCGAAAGACTATTCCAACGCGCGGATCCTTCATCTTTATACGCGCAGGACTAGGGGAGTGGGCAACGATGGAGGAACTTGGGAAGATTTCGTGTGATTTCCGGAAAATTTTCACCACCGTTGCGGCAACAACGATTCGAGAGGGGACGAAAGTTGTTTTGTTTTATTGATGGGTCGCTATGATAGACATTTTGCTATCAATATTTTCAGAATAAGGTAAACGATTCGTTATGAATAAAAAATATGTTACGTACTACCAAAATGATAAAATTTGGTTATATGCGATGAGGTATGAAGGTACGTGTAACAAGGGACACCGGTGCTCGTGTTTTACGATACTTCCAGTTTTCTATCAATTACCAAATACTACAATTGATTCTACTTGTACGAAATGCATAATTATTTCAGACAATCAATGTATAAAAATATTAGCAGCAGCGCAGAAAATGGAATTGATGCCTCGGTAATAAAAGTACAAAGTATCGATTTGTCAAGATTAACAATACGATACTGGAAAAAAAAATACGCCGGTTCATTTAATGGAACGTTAGCCTCGTAAGCGTGGCTTTTGATTGTTCCGTCGTGCGAGCATGTAATACGAATCAACAAGCGTGTCTACCAGGGGGGCTCTTGCTTTTAGACGCAAGCTTCGCTGACCGCGTGAAAAATTAATCAGAGCCAACGTTCCACAACGCTAATTGCAACGTATTCCGTTTATCTGAGAATCTTTTAACGCAAACAAATGAGCGTCGCTGATCGAACAGCGTGGAAAAATACTGATACACAATTACGAGTGAAACAAGTATTGCCCCGATTAATTTAACGGGGCAATACGATTTTACGATTCAGTGTAAAATAAGCTTCTTAGCGTCGGCGTACAGAGGAGAGAGTAATTTGAACGATTTAACGTCACAGTAAACGCCGCCAGTTTCATCCACTTGAAATAATTCAGTTCGTATTAATACGATATTATAAAAAAGACCGGATGGCAATAAAAGTCCATCCGTCTGAAGGACCGAGACGCCTGTAACAAACCGGATAGCAGATATATTTCACTGCGTTATTAACCAACGACGAGTACGTCAGATGCTTCGTAAATGCCAACGCCTAACAGAATAAAATATCTTACATACAGATTTGTATAGTATATCGAATTACCTTGGTCATCGGAAAATTTGGAATGCACCTTAAAAAATAGTCACGGAGGAAACAACAGTTTCCAGTGAGGAAACAACAGCGAAATTTGTTATTCAACTGTATCATACAATTAAACGTAGTTGATAAATTTTAACACTGATTTTATTATATCATATAGGAAATACCTATCGGCAATCGACCGTAACAAATTTTCCTACAAATCAATTTTGTACAAAAGCGAACGAGCCGCTGGAAACGTATTTAATTTTCATTTTTTAATAATATTGTGCCCCATTAAAAACCGAAAGCAAATAAATTGTAATAGTAATGATAACTTTATTCTCTTTCCGTGTTAAACGAGCAAACTTTTGGAATTTTACAAACTCGCACAAACTATTGCACATCTTACTTATTTCTCCATAACTACATATGTATATCTGCTTATAAGATATCTGGTAAATACTGTACTCGCACGCTTCTGCTATTAATTTCCCGTTCAGCACTTCCTCTATTTTGCGCTCCAGGTTCCCTTCCACCCATAAATTTCTATCCAAAAAAAGCAATCGCATAAATAGTTGAATAAAAATTTTGAAACGCAACGTTGGCATCGCTAGCACGGGTGCGCTGGAAATTGCTGGGAATGATCTAGTATTCCCCGGAAAGATCGAGAAACGCGAACATTACCGAAAATAGGGAAATTCCACTAGCTTGTATAGACAGGTTCCCATGACCGTTCGCCAAGAGAAAAGTTATTAGTCAGTCGGCGATTAGCCTCGTGTAAAGCCTTCGCTTTGCCATGGCGCTCATTGCCATTTATCAGGCAAAAGAGTGACTCTGTACATGCTCTTACGCCCGTGGAGAAGGAGGGAGACGGAGAGGGAGAATCGAATGATTAATAGATACGATCGCATTGACCTAAGGTAAAACGGAGCTTTCGCGTGTCCCCGCGAAGCCTGTGTTGCTCCTCTTGGGAAAAACGGCCGTATCGATGGAGCAATAACAAGAATCTCTGTCCGTGGCCACGCCGCAGGAAATAATCGGTTTCGGCGTGTCCGAATCCGGCCGGCGCTGAAACCATTTCCACGTGGTGCTACGAGAAAACGGACTCAGGGTGGTCTTCTCACCACCGAACAGTCGCCACTCTTTGCTCTCGCTTTTTTCTCATCAGATTGCAACAGTTTCGCGTGGTTATCGCTGCCCCGCGAAAGATCGTCGGGAACGATTGCGAATTAACGCGTATCTTACGCTTCAGGAGGGAACGAACGCTTAATACTTGTGAGAAAACGCCAAGTGGCTGAATAATTCCTCGTTCGTCTGAAGTTTGCGAGGATCGTGGCTGTGACTGAAGAATGAAGCAAAACCGTTTGGGACGGCGCTGGTCGAATGGAATAAATTTCACGACGATTCAATTATGCTATAAATAACTTCCATTCGAAGGGAGCTGTAAAATGCCGCTGCAGCCACGAAACTTTTGTGGAATTCGTTAAATTCGAACGTACGCGGAACCGAACGCAGATGTACACGCGTGGTCAAGCCGGTTCGACGTTACGAAAAAGACATTTCTAATCGACGTTGTACGAAGATGTACGCGTGCAAACTCTAGACGCGCCTTCTATCCTTCCATAAAGCCACTGAAAAATTTGCTTCTCTACGAGTCAAGCTTCTTGGAATCTACATACTGCCACGCAGGATAGATCCCTTCGTGCTTTATAAGGGCTCGCGGCTGTCCTACCGCTGACTGACGGCACAATCCTCGATTCCTGCACGATACTGAGGAGCAGCACGGATCTCTCGACGATGCTGGCTGCGACCTAACTGGCAGAGGGAAACGAAAGAACGGAAGGAACGGATGGACGTACGGTAGCCGGGGTCCTTAATTATGCGGTTTTACGCTGTGCGCCAACAACGGGGAGAAAAGGGACGACGAAGAGGTTAAGACGAATGCAAATGTCCGCGTGGCGTATAGGCCAGGTCGGAGCAAGAAACGAAGAGGCAGAGATCTTGCCCTTTTAGTTAACAGATGCCGCGAGATACCGGCTATCTCTGGCCTTCCTTCAATGTCCCGCTTGACGAAGAAAACGGGACGATCGGGGAACAGCAGAAAAGTATCGGTATCCATCTATTCGAAGAGCGCGCACGACTCTCGCGGCCCTTAATAGCTTGGAAAACTTGATCGAGGGCCAAGCCGGTTTCACTCGCAGCAAAATCATTGCCAATCATTCGCGCGTTAACTGACACGAGCTGGAGGCCCGAGTAGTCGCACTTTTTGAATGAAATTCATGCAATTTGGTTCGCGGGTAAACTCGCCATGCCCTTCTTTCGGCAGGATTCGAACGGTCATCAAATTGTGACCTTTCTTGGAGAACGCGTTGCCCTGAGTGAACGGCGGGAGAGACGCTCGGTAGACTTTAGTATCATTGTGCACGCGTTTCTCAAGTTGCATTCATGTGTATGCACGTGTGCACGGGAGGCTCTTGTGGTTCGTGAATCGATGAAAGGGAACGAAGAACCGGTTGCAGGTCGATTGCACGTTGGATTCTAAGCCGCGCCAGTTTCGAGTGTCTGTAGTAGCTACGTGATATTGAAACAGTTGTGTGCCTGCTTGGAAAACGTAAATTGCAAAAATGATCGAGGACGAAAGCGATTAAGGTGAACGCCGATAAGCTATGCACTATTCGTTGTGGTTAGAAAATTACCATCTATACTATCGTACGAAAACTTGTTTGTAGCAAAAAGCAGAGTGCAATTTTCTTCGATCGTGCTGCACAAAATTCCTCGACAAATGAAAGAATAGAAAAAGGGAGCTACTCGATGTGTCGTCGATCCCCCATTCATTCGACGGCTTGAAAAATACTTTGCACAGCTTATTTATTAGAGTATCTGTAAAACGGGCGACTATTGCTAGTTGGGCACGCGAAAATGAGCGTGATACCTGTACCGGCGCACGAACGACGCGTGGTTTTGTGTGAAAGCACGTTAAGTTCGGGCGAATCGTTTCCTAAGGAGAGAGAGAAGAGAAAGCCTGAGAACGTAAGAACGGCGAGCGGCTGGGGAACTGCCGCCATGCCGCATTCAGAGTATGTATCTCAACGCGAAGCAACAGGCTCGAGTCCTCGGAAGCGACTGCGACCTGACTCAATCGCGGAACATTCCAGAACGTAATTTTACGAAACCGAATCCGATTTCTTCCTTTGCTATTATGGCCGTAAGATCTCGAATAAAAATTCCCGCGAGCTGTTGAACGTCGTTATCATTATTACTCCAGCAAATACTATATAATCCCATTAGTATACGGAAGCGACCTGATGATCCCGGTAATTTATTTAAGTTAGTGGGAATTAAAAATAGAAATTATCCCATAGCAAAAGTCTCTTTCATGGAAGCAGAGTGGGTATATCTTCAGCTGGCCCTTGAATTGCAGAAATGTAGGGAAATGTACTGCAAAAGGTTCTTCTTGTGACACAGATAGAATAGAGTTTCTTATGTAACAATTGAGCAGCAAGATATTAAGGTTTGCATTTGTCTCTGCGCCACTACTATTCGGTTTTGCTAACTTTCTTTGCTCGATTACTCTGTATCGGCCGCACGTTCTTCCCGCCTAACTGCTCATTGGTCCGAGCCGGTGTTACGTCACAACTCACGGAGATTTATGCGACGTAGGAAAGAGAAAATGAAAATTCATGATCGTAAATGTCCCAGAGATCATAAAGCACTGTATACATGCCGTGAACTGTTTAATAGAAACGCAGAACTGCAATGCAAATACTTTGCAATTTGTAACAATGTACAGAAAATTTATTTCGCTCGTTTTATCTATGTGAATTTCAATTTTCAGGCAAAAAATATCTTGCTTGGCGTCAAAGAATATCAACGCACGAATGATCGTATATCACGAATGATGGCGAAAATTATAAAACTGGAAACCAGGTGTGCAAATTGTGATCTAATATCTATCAATGGGCAGATTTTAGAAGCATCTGGAGGAAATATGCATAAAATAAAGTAAAAAAAGTTCGGAAAATAAGTATTGTTAAAATAAAGTCCCTTCCGTCGTAAATGAACCACAAGCAAAAAGAACGACGAAATAGAAATCGTTTTCGAGTCAGAAATTTTCATCTGGAAAGTAAACGTTAAGCTGCTATTTGTGAGCACAGTTGAAAAGAAACGGGGACGCGAAATGTTCGGATGTTTACGTGCACAGAAGGGAAGGAAGGCTCGTTTCCTGGAAAGCGGGGTTGGGCACCTGTCCCTCAGGGGTTGCCAACCTTCAGGTACGCGCTTATCGACAACATTGAAATTGAGCACCACTGTGACAGTAACATAACCACGTGTATTGGAGTTGGTTGGCACGCGTACATACATACGTCAAGAATATAATAAATATAATACGTACGAAAACTGTCCCGCTAGTTATCGACAAACAAAGAAATAATGCGATCTTCGTACGCCGGAATAACAATTTCAACCTTGTAGTCAGTAACAATATAATACCGCTTCGCAAATGTTAGCGTGAACATTATCGATGCACGTAGCAAAGAGAAATATCGGGCTAAACGACCGTTCAAGAAACATTCATTTTGAAAAAGGAAGACGCGTCGGGCAGCGCAAGGAGCCTGAAATGGTCAATATTTTTGAGCCTGGTAGTAATTGAAAGCAAGCACGGCAATGTCCGACATTGGCTCCGGAATACCAATTACACGAACTGCGAACGATATCCTTCGATAATCTTCCAACGACTCGACCTCGAGCAGTTTCGAAGGTGTTTGACGAAGGAAACGTTCGAAAAAAAATGCCGAATGTCAGCAGCGTCGGCGCATCTAACGCGCCGGCGCTCGGCGTTGTTTCGTGACCTGTTGCCTAGCAGCGACATGTGGCGAACAGCGACTTTAAACCGACTCTAAAACGAACGCGGTATAATATGCTCCGAAAGAATAGGCAATGCCACTTACCGGATACCGCGGGTACAGAAACAAGCACGAACAGGGGCAGGAGGAGGCACGCCATCGATGCGTAATCCAATTTTCGTCGTGGCAACATGATGCCGTGAATTTTATCCACACACATCGAGTAGACACACACTCATCGGGGCCCGGGCGCACACACTAGAGAGAGAGAGAACCAACACTTCGGTGCACTTCAATGTAAAATCCGCGTACCGTCACTTGACCACGCACATCGTCCGAAATCTGTCACCTACGATGCGTCCAGCAAAAGTGTATGTACACGTTTACGCGAGGCAATACGAGAAAAAAAGAATGCGGCAACCGTATACGAGCACGACCGCGTCCGAAACACTTCTGGGATCCCTATTGTTCGCTTAACGCGCTGAAAGTAGTTCCCCAGTGCGCGCGCACCTGCCTCCTGCGACGGTGTTACTACGCTGCCATAGGATGGCTGACAGCGCGGACCAATAGAAATTCGAGTAGAGGAGAATGTGACCGGACCACGAATTTCAGATACTTTTGGTTGTACGAGAATTTCTTTAATATTCATCTTCATTTTTCTACCTGTAGATTATAAATGCAATATTCAATTAATTTGAACTCGGATTTTAACCCACAATAACATCGCGAGCGACACATTTCTTATCCTTCAAATGCGAAATTGTTTAAATAAATTTGCTTCGTGGACCTCTAATTTCGCGCGTGTTATCGTCGTGTTTAAAAACAAGTACTGATAGATTGTCCTCTAAATTCGTTCCGAAGATTGTATATAGGACTTCCGTACATAATATGGAAATATTTCAAAGTATATAAACAACTGAACAAATCCTCCCAAAAGTAAACTCTATTTCGTAAATATAATACATACTAGATTAAGAATCCTGTGCATACATTTTGGACGACCTTATACACTAGACACCCCGTCAAGAATGAACTTTTTTACAGCAGGAGCAATAGATACTTTTAATTAATTCCCTTTTGTCGTTGGTCTACACTGCGTGTGAACTAACCGACTAACGATGGTGGTTTAATTGTCTCATTATCGGGGTTGTTAATTAAAACATCCGCGCGTGTAGCACCGCCGTGATCATTAAACTACCTCTTTTTTTCCTTCGCTTTTGAGCTGACGTTACTCGTTTTTCATTCTGTTTCGCGAATTCGACGCGCAAATGCGAATCGAATCCCGGATTGAAATCTAACGCCGCGCCGTCGCGCGTGATGCCTCTCTAGAATTCAAACGGCAAACGGAACGCAACGAACGTGGCCAGTTATAAAGTGCCAAGACGCCGATGTGTATGAGGCCCGTCGAGTACTGGCCAAGCATGTCTGATCATTAATTAACCTTCCAGCGGTTGATTGCGTGTAACGCGAAATTCATCGCCAGCACAGCCGCCGCCAGGCGCGGCCCCTGCCTTAACGAATACAAATGCAGAATTATAATTCGGTGCCCCCTCCTTAAGACCATTCAACAGATGAAGCCTTACGAATTGCTTTCCCCTTTGTGTTCCCGAGATCACGCAAGATACCCGCACGAAACTGTAAATACGCAGCGGTCGTTAGTTTTTATTAATGAAACGATTAACCCTATCATCGAACCGCAAACATCTGCGAGCGATGCGTTGCCGTTGTCGTTTTCCCGCGAACCATCACGCCATCGAGGGCAACAGCGTTTTTTCATCGCCAACGTGGAATAGTTTTCGCCGAGACTCGAAACGTTGTTTTTCCAAGGCGCTTCCCTTTTTCTCTGCGTCAATTAATAATCAACAAACATTCGTAAATATCCCCATATCAGTTGGGTCGGCAAATCAAATTGCTTTCGATTCAGCAATGTAGAGTACATTTGCGCGTGACACCAGGAAACGAGTCCTGCGATTGTTAGATCGTCGTCAGAGCAACGGGAAATATTGCTGAATCGATAAGCACAGTATGGATCTGCAAGTATTTCTGTGAAACCATGACAGATCCGTTGGCACCCACCGCAGAAAACAAATTAAACGATCTCAACAAGAAAATTGCAGAAATCAAGAAAAAGATCCAACTATCAGGTAAATCTGTGGTTTTAACGACACCACGAAGACTGTTGGTGTGCAATCTGTTTGCTTAATCTAGTTTAACGTTCATACATTTGCTACGTTGTCGCTCGCGCAGTGTTGTTTGAAAAAACAAAACAATTCACCAGCGTTTATTTCTCAAGCGAGTTCCTCGATTGCATACTAAGATACATAAGAACACGTTTAACCGGAAAGACTAGAAGTTCAAAAAGAAGCGTTCCTGTCGCAGAAGTGGTCCCTCCGCGAAAAAGAGAAAATTTCTACCAGCTTATCGATGTACTGCTATCAAAATGTTAATTATAAAATGGATATTCTTGGGGAGCGTTTCTATTAACCGTGGCCTAGCGAGTATCACTTAAGTTCGCGATGGAAAGCAGTCATGTAAAATAGTATTTCCTAGTTGCGTACCACTCCGGTTACATCTCCAGTATATTATTTTTATTTTAAAGAGATCGTAAATATTGATAAATTTGCCATATTAAATACTACTTCGCTAGACATCACTGTACTTTATGTACCTTCAACTCGATCGCTAATTTATTCTATAAATCGAACAAAACCATGTTCATACGTAGCAAACACTTAATTATAAAAGACTGTCTTTTATTTTGTTGTCAAAAGGGTGACACAGAATTGTTATGTTTCATAATAAAACGGCTCTAAAATTTCCTAAATGGAGTTACATCAAAATGCATGGATTTAAAATGTAAATTACATTGATGCACCTGAAAGGAAGGAAATTCGTCTCGTTATTGTTACTGTGCTTTATTGTCCAAGAAATACCATGATTATCGTCTCCTACATTCCTCTTCGATGTCGCCCACCTAGGGACAACTAGTGGCCTACTATTACCAAGTTTCCTTAAACAAAGTCAGTTTTGAGGAAAATCGTGACATCAATTTAGGTAATCTAGGTAATTTAGTTTGTTTAGGGTGTACATGCAAAATATGATAATCATGATTTGCGGCTCGATCCATCGTAACCATCGGATCAGTCACGACTGTCGTTTCTTCTATCCTCCGGCTATTATTATAGAAACTTTTTTATCTCCTTTTACAGCTTAATTGTTACTCCACTGTCTTTGTGTTTATTTGAGAGAATAAAAAATGTGAAAAATTTCCGCTTGACATAGAAGTACAGTTTACGGGAAACCATAGCGCAACATAGTCGTATAGGTACATAGTAAACTATTTTTCATTTTTCTTCCCTGTACAAATTATTCTGTCGAATTCTCGTATAATTTCCAACATTATTCGTACACATTCATTAGGTTCGTAAAACCCATACAGAGAATTGATACGAACATTTTTTTATTCAATCCTATACGAAGAAAAATGTCTACAATAATTAAACATGTGACTTGCGTTCATAGAAGGACAAAGGAAAGCAAATTTCGAGGAATACGAAGCCAAGAAGCATGAATACGCGGAGAGAATCGCAGCTCTTAAGCAAAGCATTAAGGAACTATACGCGGAGTATGCAAATACACAAAATGTAATAATTAAGAAATGGCACGATTAAAAAGCTACCGAATGAAAATCCAAAATCGACCCGCGAGAAAATAGACACTGTATATCATATATTTCAGAATGCAGGAAAATCGGAGCGCAGAATTCACATGAGTCGTAAGTCGTCAGCTTATGAGAAAAAAGGTAATTTAGTTGAGACAATTGCCAAAGTGCAGGAGGACAATGCCCGCTTAAGAAAGGAACACGATCTAATTAAGTATCGGCGCAAGAAGGTGAGCACCGAGATTCCAATCTTTCAAAGATTATTTCGCCTGAATGTACAACTATATTCCAGCATAAATAAATTTCTTAGCGACAGCAAAGATTGCACTCGTTGCTGGAAGAGTACGATCAATTAATGAGCGATAAGATGCAGAAGATGTTTAAGAAGAAGATAGAAGCCCCGTTGAGAAACGTGAGTTGGAACAATGAGATAAGCATCGTTAGAAATATCTGCCATCGGGTTGTCCATCGTATTTCTGTTCTCACAGAAAATTGTTAAGCTCGAAGTACGTTTGGAGCATATCAGAATGATGCAAATTAAGGCCAATATAGCACGGATGAAATATCGATCTATGCGCTCCGACTTGAAGGAGAGGTCCATATTATATGCGTCAAGTATGACACATATTGAAGATGAAATAAAGGAGCAGGAGAATGAACTTAAACGTCTCCAGGCAAGATAAGAATTTTAATAAGCAAGGTGAATGTTGCGACGTTTATGTAAATATGATTTATTGCGCAGGGGGTGAAAGAAGAAGCTATCGAATTAAGGGATAACATGCAGGAAACACTGATAAAGGAAGAAATTGAAATTACGAATTGTAGTAAAGAGCGTCACGCTGTACTACAAGAATACAGGTTTGGAGTTCACCGATACATAGGCAGTTACTAGAAGTAGTTATTCTTATCCCTATATAGAAAAGAGTATACATATATTGTATTCATTATTAACATGTAATCTTAAAATTCACTACAGCACACTTGACTTTACCTTGTATCATGCAATAATTTAGTAGAAAATTACTTGATGTTATGACATTTAATCATCTGCCTAACGCTTTCTATGATTAATGGCCAAACGTATTCGACGTAATACAATTACCATCCATTTACGAGAACGAATCTGACACATCTTACGATCAGGCAAAGTGTCCTGGAACGAAAAATGGAGCTCGAGCGATTGGAAAAGATGGTATTCCATTCGCGTTCGCGAGATGATTTCAACACACGTGGGAAAAGCCATGTACAATCCACAGAGGACATTACCAAGGACGAGGTGACACGGCTGGAACAGGCGTTCGCCAAGCTCTGCAACGCCACCGGAGTGTCCAGGACCGAGGGCGTTCTGAACCGGTTTCTGGGTCAGCGGGCGACCAAGGATAATCTGCAGAAAATGCGGGTGGCCGCGGAGCAAGAGAAAATGGCCTTAGGAAAGCAAAGGCAAGAACTTCTCGCCGAAATGGAGACGAAAAAGTTCTCTGAAACAAAGAACGCCGAAGAGTGAGTCCCCTTTTCTTTTAACGTGCCCACCGAGAGAGAATATTACGTTTTTCTACCTTCTTGTTAAACGCTGCGCGCGCCAGAAACGCGGAGAAGGTGGAGAAGCTGGACCGTCAGATCGACGAGCAACGATCGCGTCGATTAAAAGCGGACGGGGAAAGACAGAGAGTCGAGGATCTTCTGCGGGAGATAACTGCGACATTGTGGAACGTCTGCGTTAAATTTCCGGTGAGAAAAGGAATATTGTTACTTAGCGTACCAGCCATAAAGTATAGACTATAAGATACTGAAAGGGGGGAAATTACCTTTAGGCGGTTGAAAATGATCTAATTTTGATGAATTTTGTTGAAAGGGATAGATGCGTTTCACATTTTTGAAACTTTGGATATCATTTGTTAGAATTTTTGCTTATTGCAACGTATTTTTTTGTTTTCAAGATATTTCTAAATGGCGCAGCCATCGTACGCTCTTCCGGGAAGTTTATAGCGCTTCTTGGCAAACGGCCGGAGCTCTAGCTTTGGCTGTATTAGTCAAAAACAAGCCAGTAGAAAGTATTTCGATAGTCAGCGTTCAAAATTGATCGGTGAACCTCGAAAGATTGAAAAATAACAAAAAATGAAGAAATGACTCGCTTTAAAAAAGAAAATTTGGAATTTTAAAAAAGTCCTTTTATTATCAATTCGTTCATACTTTTAGGTTCATATAGAAGGGAATGTTGTTATACATATGTGTGCAAAATTAATTAAAGATTGAGGCAATAGTTTTCGAGTTATCGTTCCCGCCAAATCCGTGACGTAATGTAATTTTTTAGAAAAACGCGATGAAAGTATCGATATGTGAAAGCTCGATGATTTCAACGACTCATCGATTAGCCTGCGATTCCTGTACCATATAATAATCCTTCATCTTCTTCGTAAAGCTGATTGTCTTTTACAATTTGCTAAATATGGTTTTAGATTTATCACCAGACCCCAATCGAGGAACATATACTTTTACCAATGTAAAGTAAATTTTCATTTTATGTAAACATACTTTCAAGAGAGCTTCTGTGTAGGGTTTCTCGATAGATTAATTTATCTGTTAATTAATACAACTTTTCATCAATTGAAGCGAGTACTTTCATAATAAGCGATGCCGAGTTATTTAATTAACGCTTATGTTTGCAACCGGGTACCCGGGTACCCATTTCGATATTTCCTTTAATAATTTTTGGATGTTCTTGAGAAAATATCGCAAAATCGCTTTGGGACTCGATTCTTTGAACAATTTTACGTCAACTCACGTTTTGTGAAAACAACTTTATGTAAAATATTTTAAATAATAAGCTTCGAAACTTTTTGACCATTTTGGTTGCTAACATAAGTGTTCAGTTTTTCTTTTAACAGCAATATTCGTGCTGCGACTAAAGATGTTCTTAATTTCTCTGTGGAATGTATAAAAACAAGAGCTAATCGTAAATGAAGATTTCCAAGATTCCGTATCCAATATTGAAAATTACTAGAAATCGTCAATAATTACGCGTTGTTTGAAACGAATGGTTTTCCATTAACGCGGGGTTAGTTCGATGAACGAAAGAGAATTAACACTTCCGAAGCAAAATGTAACGCCGAAATCACGTACCACCGAAAGTGTTCGTGTCGTGTTAAAACAGTCGATGGAAATACCATATAAATTCCTAATTGAATTAGTAGAACCGCCTTCAATGGCGTTTACCGCAATGGAACCGCGGCGAGTCCCCGTACCAATTATGTTGTCCATAGCGATTTAACACCCCCGACATGCGCGTCAGTCGCCAATGAATTCTCTTGAACAATCACTGCTTGTAATTCTCACCTTAAGAATCCGCTGTCCTACGTATTAACACCTTCGAACCTGATCGAAAGCAAACACTACGGTAGCACGTCAAACCACGAGAAAATCAATTATTGATTCAATCGATCCCCAGAATCCGTACGCGCCGCCCTTAGCTCTTAACTCGACTTCCAATTCTTTGTGTCCTCTTCCACTTCTCTACTAGGCATGTACAAATATTCGAAATAGAAAAATATTTGTTTGGCTAGAGGGGAACGTGAATTTCAAATGTTGAAGTGTCTTTTCCCGTTTTTACTTTTTTTTCTTTGCTTTTTTAAAAAATGATGCGTGCGAACCGAACACCGTTGACCGTTGTGTAGAAGTATGGAATAGGACTTTGAAGGCCATTGTTTTTTTTTGTATTCAGGTCTTTGCTGACAAGATGGTGTGTGAAAATTAATTATTATAATTTATCGATGCATTTCAGGATGTAAATAACGCGCTGCCTGACAAACCGAGCGAAGTTCAAAATCCTCTAGAATTAATAGATTTGATGAATGAAAAGGCAAACAGCATCATTGAAGATTTAGGAGGGCCAGATAAATATTTGGATGTATTGGAAGATATTTCGGTCGATAAGGTAAATTTGAATATTTGTTGCTACTGAATAGTCTATGAATGGTTGATTCGCAATAAATGCTAAGAAATGAAACATTATTCTCTTGGGATATATTCATATATTTAAATGATATATTTGCGTGCTATTTTAAAAATCATTTCAAGGTGTGTTAGTGCGTATGGTAGTATCAACTATTTCGTTTTAAGGTAGTATCGACCTTTTATGACAAGCATGTAATCCTAAAGTAATCTTGTGGTACCTATACTAATATTTCGTTATCGCGATAACACTAGAAAAGTTCATGCCGCGGTGCAATTATACATATAATAAAGGTCGATGTTGAAAATCGACGAATTAAAATCTGTTCTTTGCGTACAATTAGCTGGAAACTGTTTCGATGACGACTGCCTCGGCGGAAGGAAAAGGAACGCGCACAAATGGAGGGCCACTTTTTCCACGATTTCCACCTTCAGCAATACCTGCGACATTACTTTCCGAAGATGAGGAGGATGTGCCGACCAGAAACAGTCTTAAAAGACAGGCGCAACAATTGGTTGATATTAAAAGTCGACGAAAAGGATTCTCGTTTAGAAGATAAATTTTTCAGTATATAGTATTATTTTTGTCACCTCCAATAATTCTCATTGAAGCCATATCGTCCACCAAAGTAACTGAAACTGTTCCATACACGTTTGTAGGTAACGTTCGAAATACGTTTCATATTTTTATTCTATTATAAATAATAGATTCGTAATTTTGTAATAATAATTCACAAAGAAGTGAAACACTTTGTTTTCACATGTTCTTCCCGTATATCTGTACATGCATTTGTAATTCTCTTACGTTTTATAGAAACTTTACCTTACCTTAGCGATGAATATAATTGACATACACAATTCAGTACCATGGAGTAATTCTGAGTAGTCTTAAATAATTGATGAATTAACTGATCTTTGAGAACCCTTCCATTTTCACAATTAAACTGATTTTGCATCTAGATGATACTAATGACGCCGACGAGATACAAGAATAGACCAATCACACAATGTATTCTTTCAGCCTGATTTCCTGGGGTATTGAACATCCCTTACCATTATCACGCCATTCACAATTTTACCAACAAATTATGGAAAACGATGTTAACGCTCCATATCGTAAACATTGAAGCTAAATAATTTTAGAGATATGCTTTTGTTATTTGCCGCAATGAAAAGGATAACACTTCGACTGCGGAACAGCCCAGGCGACAAAGGACGTAAAAATTAAAAGCATACAAAATGACGCGATAAGATAGTTATTATTTTCTCTCTATTTAAAAATATATTATGCAATAATCAATCCTTTTTATTTCCTTTTAAACGATCTGCTTATTAGTAATATCCTCGTACGTCTATTTCTTTATGTGCCTGCGTGTGTAATTTAATATACACTCATGCATACTACTGTAGCAACCGAGAAATACTCGCGTGACACAAATCGTCGCTGCATCAAACCTGCAATTGCCCATCCAACGTCCCTACTTTTGAGAGGCATACACGCCTTACATATCAGAGCTAACTTCCTTGATAAATACTTCATCAAGCAGCCGCCGTTTCTGAGTAGAGGACGCTAAAATCAGCGTCGAATTTCCAAGTCGGTACGACGGTCACGATGGGCCACGCAAGTCAATAAGGTGATTTGTCTATTCGTATATCTCGTCTGTGCATATATACAATTGGTAAGAAAGAAATCCCAATAAGTTTTAATCGGCTGTGATCTCATGGAATAGAAAATAGTGACATCTGTTGTTGAGATATTCTACTATCTCTCCGACGTACTTCTATGCCACCTCGCGAGAACAGATAATACTAAATTATTCTATCTGTACAGCTATGTAGATTACCGCGTGTGCAGGAAATAGTAATACATATTATCCAGAGTTTATGCTTTCAATAAAGTTGTAAAAAATGGGTCAGAAACGCCGAAATCACGAAAAAGATGATTTTGAATACGATCCAGCTCCCAAGCATCTTCATGTAGCTCACATCAAAAAGCAAGAGAAACGTTTGATCGTTATTTTAGAAAAAGCTCAGTTGGAATCTGTTAAAGTAAGGTTATATTTTGTTTACAATTTTAAATTCGAAGTACGAATACAGATTTTCGTAATTTGCTTTTATTTAGATGCTTCTATTTAAACATTCTAATCCTTTTTAAAGTAATTCTAAGACATTACATTATGTTGTTTTAAAACAACGACGTGTAATAAATTTCATTCGAGAGGTATGTAAAGTTAATTTTCTAATTTTCTTATTTTTTTTCCAGGTTGGGAACAGCTTTGAGTTATTAAACTGTGACGATCATGCAAGTATTTTGAAAAAGAATAATCGTGAGCCTGGTACGTGCAGACCAGACATTGTGCATCAATGTTTATTAATGTTAATGGATAGCCCGTTAAATAGGGCTGGCCTTTTACAAGTTTACATACATACAGAAAAGAATGTACTAATAGAAGTAAATCCACAAACCAGGATACCAAGAACGTTCAAACGATTCGCTGGTCTGATGGGTATGTATAAATCGTAAAATATTATACAAAAATTTCCATATTTATTGTGAAACTATGTTTAATTTATCCTCTATTTTTTGCAGTACAATTGTTGCACAAATTTAGCGTTCGTGCCTCTGATGGCCCTATGAAACTATTAAAAGTAATTAAGAATCCAGTCACCAATCATTTACCTGTCGGATGTCGCAAAATGGCAATGTCGTTTAGTGCAAATAAAATTGAAAATCCCAGAGAATTTGTTCCTTCTGAGGAAGAACCAATTGCCATTGTTGTAGGTGCAATGGCCCATGGACAAGTAAGATGTGTATAATATAAATATTATAATTGTACTTGTTCACCGTAATTTCTTTAATTTGTTTATCAACAATGTCTTGCAGGTAAACGTGGATTACACAGAAGATACAGTATCAATCAGCAATTATCCATTATCTGGTGCTTTAACGTGTAGTAAATTATGTACAGCATTTGAAGAAGTTTGGGGAATAATCTAAATAAGACACTGATAGCATGTATTATTTACATGTGATTTAATTCTCAATCTTTTATATTTATTTTTATATAAAACGTAGAATTTCTTTCGTTGGAGAAAAACAGAATAGGAAAAGAAATCGGACTGCTTGTAAATATGAATAAAATGACTTCGTTACAGATTTTCATGAAATTTCCTGTTAATTCAATTAATTCGAACAACCAAATTGCATTCCATGTTTCGATTTATACGATTATTCGTATAGCAACATGCAGAGTAAGAATCGTGAACAGTTGCGCAATTGTCAATGGAAAATCCTAAATGCAATGACTCATCAATATTGGTTATCCAACGATTGGTCCGTACGAAAGATTCCACGAATTTACACCAATCGCTGTTCAGAACGCGACAAAAGCTTAATGGCGACCGGAAGTATGCTACGTGTGCGTCGGCACGGTCGATGTATAGTTTCTTTTTTGAGTTCCGTATTCTATTACGTCATCAAAGCAAAAATGGTCGTTAATATCAAGAATTTGGAACACTACATTAGCTTTATATAATTTGTTTTTTGAAGTTTCCAGTATATTGTTTTCTTAACGTTGGAAAGTATTGCATCTGTGATTCAACGTCTCGATTCGAGTTGATCGGCATGAAGAACACAAAGTGTTGCAAAGTGATAGTATTCGCATAAGGGACGCCATTTTGTGCTTTAGTGCCTTGTCATTTGTGTCAATGTATATAACATCAAGTTTCTACAGATCTCTGTTACAATTACAAGAGCACATTTTTAATGCTGTATTTTGTTAATTGCACGATTAGTGAAACACGATATGTTGTATAGTAGTTCAATTGACTACCGTAGTCAATGCACCCGAGTTTACAGTCTGTCAATGCATTCACAGTTACGTTATATTATCATTGGCAGGATTTTGTACGTTTATTAGTTCGTATACATAAAACTGTTGCTCGATGTATTGATAAAATTCCGCTTTCCAAAATATTAAGACCATTTTATTATAAATAATGAAACAAAGCAAAGGTCAATTGTTCAGGTGTCGCCATTTTGTACGTATAACGGAACTGGCTATGGTGATGACGATGACACGTCATAACAGAATATCATTTCAGCCGCGTGCAAAATTTACCACGTGTTAGCTACATTTTTAATTATTACTTTGGTCACGCTATCATCTTAATTATTTAAAATGAAGCTGTGAAAAAATAATGCAGTTATAGATCTTAACACGTATCCCAAAATGCATTGCAATAGTTATGGAATCGTGGAATTGGACCACGACTTGCGCGGTAATTAATAAATTTTAATATTATATTTCAAACAAGTAATTTAATCATTTCTTGTATCCTTAAGATTGATTTTGTTTATTATTTAAGTAATTTGTTAATATTTATATTTGCGCATCATTATTTTCGTAAACTATAAATGCATTATGGGTGGACATGGAACGATGGAAATTAACCATTAATTTTTGGATTGGTTAATAAAGTGTAATCGTAATTTGCGAATAAATATATTTAATTATTGTATATCCAACAAATACTATTATCCCTTAATAATTCCTTAATACGTCCTTATTATTAGACAATTTAATTGAACAGTAAAATACTATGAGAGAAGAACATCACTAAATTAATTTTGGATTTTGGGGCCATTTTATTTGGATTTTATATTGAGCGCTTATATCGGCTATAATACTATAGCATTAAAAATTCGATATACTAAATATGTAATACAAAAGCATACAATGATTTATAGAGCTATGTATGTAAAAATTTATTCAATTTTAATCTAAATAACGAAAATTCTCAACTGTTTGTTAAAAAAATTTAAAATTGGCGCTTGAATGTTCGGGTGAGTTCGGGCAAACTCGGTACGGCAGTGTAGCGAAGGGAATGGATAGACGGGTCGCGTTCGAGGAATAGCGGAACAGGACCATTCGGTACGTCGCGGAAGAATGCGTAGCCATTGTTGGTGCTGCGGTCGTTAGTTTCTAGATCCGAGATCGTCATGGGCACGGAAAGCCATCCGATTGTACGAGACTCCAGGAAAATGTCGGTGGAGCTCGGTACGAGGCACTGATACGATATTAGTGCGAGAGATCAACGTCCGCATTCGTAAGTGTGGAAGTAGTTGGTCGGGCCGCGTCCGCGTTCGTCGCGTATGCGAACCGAGCGCTCGCGCTCGCACGAGTGAGAGTGAGTGAGTGATACGGTGGGGCACACTCGGCGGCGGCCATAACACCGACCAACCAAACTAGCGAGCCAGGGAGAAAGCGTAGTGCGAGTGTCTGAGACGTAGTGGTAGTGTTTTTCGATAGAATTCCTGTGGAAAGTGGACTTCCATTGATCAGGTAAGTGATTACAAGTAATCTTTAAGTTTCTGGGTCTGTTGATGATAAGTATAGCGCGTGGTGTGTGCCGTGGTGGTGCGTAAGTGGCGGCTGTAGCGGCGGGCCCTTGAGAGCTTTCTTTCCCGAGCGGCCATACCGCCATGTTGAAACCTACGCCAAATCGAGTGACCGAAAAGGCGGCTCGGGTAGTTCGCGCGCGCCAGAATTGTCCGATGTGAGAAACATTGCGATTTCGGCGCCAGTCGAGCGCTCGGCTAGATTCTCACACGGCGGCTTGCTCGTGTTTGTTGTGCGTCGGCTGGGTGCATCGGCTGGGCGCGGGTCTGCTACCCTTCCCCTCGCCATCCTCTCCTACTTGTTCTCCTCCTCTTTTTACTCCCGCATCTACCGCGTTTATTTCTCTCCCGTCGTCTCTCGCCGATCTCACCTTTCTCCTTTCTTACTTTACTAGCTTTTAACCACCAAGCACCTGTTTCGCCCGCGAAATCTCTTATCTTTACCCTTGATACTAGGACCTCTACAAATAGAACGTCTCCGCGGCATGGATTGTTCTGGCAATACTCCTCTTCACCACGGTAGAAGCTTTTGCTTCCCATGGTCAAAATCTTATGGTCGTTCGCGAGATCGTTTTTTTCCTGTACATTGTGAATTTTGTATTTTAATAGTCAGCTTACTTTCTATGCCAGTGTACCAGTTATTTGTGCCACTTTTCTCAAACTTTCCATTTTGGCTTACACTGGTTTCGAATAACAGGGTATGCACGTTGATTCTTGTACACTATTGCAGATACCATTGTACGTCAAAAGTATTACACTTTAGACACGCTGTTCCTAATTGATCCGTTCTGTTTCTCAAACTGTATATTCGTACATTCGTATATGTTATTTATATGCATCTTCTTGATACTTCGTTGTAAGAAATTCTTTGTTCATTTGTCATTTAGCTTTACATTTGGAACTTTTTATAAAGGCGTAGTTCTCTCTGAGGTTGCTAGTTTTTTCAATAATTCAAATATCATTTAAATGAGATATATGAATACAGATTTGCCACGACATATAGATGTATTCATTCTGTTTTTATAACACATATCTTAGATCATTGTATGGTACTTACATTGGCGTAATATTAGTGACAAAATGCTGT
Source organism: Nomada fabriciana (assembly GCA_907165295.1). Lineage (NCBI taxonomy): Eukaryota > Metazoa > Arthropoda > Insecta > Hymenoptera > Apidae > Nomada > Nomada fabriciana. The sequence goes on along the minus strand of OU015690.1, from coordinate 8,925,952 downwards.
ACAAAAAGCTATAAAGATTATAGTTTAGCTGCTTTTGTTCTATTTTTGTGGGTAATGCAAGGATTTAGTTCTTTGTTCGTCTTGTATACAAAAAACAATTTGCAGGTGTTTCAATATTGAACAAGCGTCGTTTAATTTGGTACATGCATCTTATATTACCTTATATTATTGCTGTTTCACAAAATGTAGTTTTCAATTATAAAATTGTCTTAAACAACTTCGTAAGTGAGAAAAATCTGAAAGAGCAATTTGAACGTATTTTAATGCAAGGATAAATATATATATAAATATATATATTCTCTGTTTATGTGTGGCCAAAGCGGAAGAAAAATTATACGTTTAGCATGTATCTTATACATTCAGTTTTGCATGATATGTTAAATAATTTACCAATACGTTTACATATTTATATAACTTGAAAGTAAATCAATGTTTAACTTGCTCTAAAGCGCTAAAACAATTTGGGGTTGTTACAATACGGGGTCCTGTTGTTATGTTATCCAGATGTTGCTAATGTCGCGAGTCTTGGCTGGAGGTACGGAGTCTCACAGCAGTGTACAGGGCTGACATTCAAAGTACTACCATTTGGTAGGCTTGAGTAGTGTTATGCCTCCACGGCACCAATCTCCCTGGTTGCAGCGCAATCATCTTGGCAAGCAATTAGTGAGCTACCATGCTCAATTCAGAATATATCCTTGCCATCTCAATTGTTGATGAAGCCTCATAGCGTCAAGCATCAACGTAAGGCAGTTACCTGCTGCATAGCATTTATGTACCATATATGTCGGAAAGGTAGGTGAAGCTCATTACCGTGGACTCGATGAGCCTTATTCTATAATGTTACCACCTAGTTATTTCATGAAATGTGAAGTTTGATTGTATCAGTTGGAGTTTGACATCTCTTATATAATGATTCCTGCAATTTTGAGAGAGGCAATAAATATGGTTACCGATCTATGAAAGGCATTGAAATGATGCCGTATTATATGATTTCGAATGTTAAATTAACATAGGTTATATACAAATGAATTTAAAAAATTCCGATATCGTAAACCCACTACGTGATTTAAACTTTCATGCTGAACAATACATTAATTTCTGCTTTTCTCTTTTCATTGTTTATGAAAGTTATTTACACACTTGTCTTTTTCTGTTACAGAAACGAAGCCAAGATGCAGCAGGTGGACACTATCTCGCAAAATAATTCAGTAAGTAATAGATTAATTTTCTACTATGTGCAATAATTTCAAGTGTAGCCTGCTTCCTAATCTACTAATGCTATATATAAAAGCTATACAATTACACATAACTCCTTTGTGTGACCCTTGTGTAGTCAACAACGTATTAAACAGCATATAGAGACACGCAATTATGTTTGTTATATATGATATATTTGTTTCCTAAAAAGAAAGGCTTTGTTTTAATATATCCAGCATTAATTTTCCAACTTATTCTCCCCACATTTTACACTATAGCATTGTATAAAACACTTATATATAAATTGTATTAAAGTTTAACGTAGATATTTCAGAGGAAAGTGACTTCAATTGAAATTTATACTCAATATGCTTTTTAAACTAGATATTTAGTTTTATAATTAGTAACCATCCTTAATGCTGTAATTTGTGTCTGCTATTTATTTCTTAACTGTTTACGTTATTCGGAACAAAGCCAAACCTCTTAAAACTGTACTATCGTGTATGTCTTTATTCCTGGTATTATGTTGAGTACAATCTTTTTTATGTAATGAAACTGAGCGCTGTTTGATTGAATGGTATGTATGAATTACAGTTAGATGTGGAGGAGCGAGAAAGGCTGTGTAATATACCGAAGGTGAGATTCCTTGTTGACTATTGTTTCAACTAGGATATGTATGGTTAAAATATGCTAAAATTCGAAATGTTAAAATATGAAATGGCAGCTCTAAATGTGTGTCAAGAGCAATTTGCAGTTTTGCTTTCATTGTTTTACAAAATTATATATAAGCAGAATGAGAAAATAGTAAAAAGTAGAGAATTCCATAAGTTAATGCATATTTTTTAAATACTTTCTACTATGTAAGATTCCTACCTTTTGTTCGATATTTATAATTCTTATTTGGTATAAACATTCCATAATTTACATTTTTAAAGCTTTAAAGCAAGTCATTTCATACAACATACAAAACTTTGTAGTTTGTATAGGACGTACTGACAAAATGTTTAATCTATTTTTTTTATTTTCTTTTGCTTTATTTCACATTCATATTCGTCCATTGTCTCTATTTTAAGTTTAATTGCATGGTTGTATAAAATGACATAGAGTTGCCATTATGTTTCTGTTGAAATATTTTTGTAACGTTCATATATTTTTATTACATACTTGATTAGATTCTTATTAAAAAGGAATACTAAATTGCTTGTCTGTGGTTATGGAATTTAAATATTTAGCAGCCTAATTCGCTCGTTGCATGAATGGGTTTATTTATCTATAACGCATGAACCTTACATATTCCTAAACATATATATGCTGTAATCAAATTTTGTAAAATAGAGCAAACAATTTATTCAATTCCACTGTAGTAACCACTCTTTCTGTAAAATATACAAAGTGAAATCGAATGTGTTAACCGAATATTGAAGCATGAGCAGTACAATAACATTAATAACACGTTTAGTTATTAAATGGTTATTTATGAAAGTAAAGTAGTGGTCTGAATTTAATGTTTGTGATTTAATGTTTCATAATAACAGTAGAGATAGAATTGACTAATGAAATAAAGTCATATCGATAAGAAGTATATAAGTAAAATATGAATAATGCAGACAAGTGCACCTGGTAAGACATCGGCTACACCAGCAACTCCTGCGAAGGAACCACCTCCACGTGATGAACCACCCGTGGAACCGGTGAATGGTGTAGTCCAGCCACCTGTTGTGCCACCACCTAATCGCCCAGGGCGTGTTACCAATCAACTACAATTTCTCCAGAAAGGTGTACTCAAGCCAGTATGGAAGCATCAGTTTGCGTGGCCTTTTCAACAACCTGTAGATGCCAAAAAACTGAATTTACCAGTACGTGAACGTTATTTTTACCTTTTAACAAATATCTTCTTGCATCCTTTAGTATGGAAATTACTGCAAATGAAAAAGACGACGATAATAATATATGAATATCATAAACATTGGTTTAATACATTTATAAATTGAATAGGACTACCACAAAATTATAAAACAACCAATGGATTTGGGCACAATCAAAAAACGTTTAGAAAATACGTATTATTGGAGCGGGAAAGAATGTATTCAAGATTTCAATACAATGTTCACCAATTGCTACGTTTACAACAAGCCTGGGGAAGACGTTGTGGTTATGGCACAAGCACTGGAGAAATTGTTTCTTACAAAGGTACTTGATTTTACTTTTGAAATTTTTGGGTAGTGATCCAATGTTTTTATTATACATGCAACAGTACATTATAAACGTATAAAACTAGGTTGCACAAATGCCAAAAGAAGAGGTAGAACTGGAACCACCTGTTCCAAAGGGACCCAAAGGCAAAAAAGCTGGCAGAGTTGGGGCACCAGTAGGTGGTGTAGCAGGGAGTGGTGTAGCAGGAGGCACAGGTCGAGGTCGACCTTCCTCCGGTGCAGCTGCGGTTACTTCCAGTGTACCAAATAGCCTAACGCCTTCAGCTACATCGGCAGGAACTACGGGTGTTATCCCCATGCCTCCTCTTGGCACCCAAGCACCTGCATCTGTACCTGGAAGTACTAATACTACTACTATTGCTCCTCCGTCAAGCATGGGAATTACTCCTATGGCTACTCATAACTCTCTGCCTCAACAAGTCGTCCCTCCAACTAGCGGTTACCATGCACAACCAGCAATGGATCCGCAAGCAGCTTCTGCTGTGCCTCCTCCCCCACAAGTTCCCACTGCACCTACAGTCATGCCTCCATCCCAACCAGCGAAACTTAAAAAGGGGGTGAAGAGAAAGGCTGATACTACAACCCCTACTGCAAATTCTTTCGAACCTTTATATAAACTGGATCCAAAAAATGCCAAATTACCCACAAGGCGAGAATCTGGCAGACAAATAAAGAAGGTAAACACTTTACTTTCGTTTCTTAAGAAATCATTTCTCAGGCTAGAGTGTTTCTAAAATTTTTAAAACTATTTGTGTGTTTTTGTACAGTCTTCGTATTGAACATGCAACCTATTCATTATTTAATCACTCGTATCTAAACAGTAGTCTGAACAAAAAGCTACTTGAAAAATTCTTTGAATCATTTCATATGTTCAACTAGAAAATTCTAACAAAAGATTTATCACTTTTGTATATGTGAATCCACAGTTATCATCATCTTAATAATCTAAAACATCATGTATGTTCAGTATTTTTGTTTCTTGCACGCCGTGATCATATCATCCATTAATACATTAACAACGAGTTCGTAACGTGGCTGTTTCAGCCAACGAGGCAAGCGGAAGACGGCTTAGTGCCATTCCACCAGGCCAACATGCCCCTGATGGGTGCAATGGCCCAACAGGTACATTTATTATTACTCCTTCATGCTCCTTCCTTTCATTTGTGCTGTCTTATCATTTTTTTCAAAAAGAGCTAGAACCTTTTTTCATCTGAAAAGTGCACGAATATTTTGCCCTAATATTTTTTTTTTTTTAGTTAATTTGATACTTTTTCACTCCTTACTACAGGTCAGAGTCTAAAATAAAAGTGCTTTTATGAAAGATATATTTTCTTTTTTGGGCTGTTTATGCAGTTTAGGATTCAATATTTGAAATTTTTACTTAACTATTTGCATATTATTTACAGCCTCAACACACTACTGGAAAGTCGAAAGAAAAACTTTCAGAAGCTTTGAAGTCTTGTAACGAGATTCTGAAGGAGCTATTCTCAAAGAAACATTCGGTAATAATTAGAAATGCTTTGCACGAAAGAATGAAACTATTGTAACAATTTTTGTAACATCGTTTTGATCCTACGTAGGGTTATGCATGGCCCTTTTATAAACCAGTCGATGCGGAGCTCTTAGGTCTTCACGATTATCACGACATTATCAAGAAACCAATGGATCTTGGTACTGTAAAGGTAATATTGTTAAATCCAGACTAGCTCGTACATTTGATTATCTGAGCATACTATGTATTTGAATAACATTGTCACTTCTTCGCAGACGAAAATGGATAATCGTGAATATAAGACAGCACAGGAGTTTGCTAGTGATGTGCGACTTATATTTACCAATTGTTATAAATATAATCCTCCTGATCACGACGTTGTTGCAATGGCTAGGAAGCTCCAAGATGTTTTTGAAATGAGGTTCGTCTTTACAAATTTTGAAGATAAATGTGGTACGCTCTCGTCTTACTTGACGTAAGTGAACTTTTTAATGTATCAGGTACGCTAAAATCCCGGACGAACCAATGGGAAGTATGGTGGGCATGAAAGGCAGCAGTAGTAGTGCCAGTAGTTCAGGATCTGAAAGTTCTTCTGAGAGCGATGATTCAGACGAAGAACGTACCCAAAAATTGGTTGCTTTGCAGCAGGAGGTACACTATTATTTTCATACTCTACTATATTGGTGTATATAAATTTGGAATTTAGTACAAAAACTTCAATCTTGCTTATAGCTGAAAGCTATGCAAGAACAAATGAGGAAATTAGTTGAAGAAAGTGGCAAGAAGAAGAGTAAAAAGAAGAAACCGGACAAGACCAAATCGAGGCCAATGAGCAATAAGAGTAGTAGCCTTGTTGCCAGTCACACTGGTGCCATGAAAGAACTAATGAAACCAAGTGGTGGAATCCCAAACGTCTCGGACAGTGTTGGTGCTAGTATAGCCAGTGTTGCTATGGGGGCAGGTGATTTGAAAATGCCTGGTGGTATGGGTGGTGATCTTCACCATCCCGCCATAGCGGTAGGACCTAATAAAACTCATGCAGCAGGAAGTATGAGTCATCATCTGCCAACGGCGGCAAACGCTAAGCCAAAGGGGAAAGGAAGGGGACCTGGAAAAGCTGCGACGGCAAATACTGCGAATAAGAGGCCGAAAGCAAACAGCAGATCCGCTGGAACTAAGAAGAAGAATGCCAGTAGTCAACCACCTCCGATTACGTTCGATTCTGAGGACGAGGACAATGCGAAGCCAATGTCTTATGACGAAAAGAGGCAACTTAGTTTGGATATCAATAAATTACCTGGTAAAAACAATTATTAAGAATGTAGACTACAAATGCGTTGCTTTACATGCAAGAACTTTTCTTTCAATGTGCACGTTGCTTTTTTTTCCATTACAGGAGATAAGTTAGGACGCGTTGTGCATATAATTCAGTCCCGTGAGCCGTCATTGAGGGATTCAAATCCAGATGAGATTGAAATTGATTTCGAAACGTTGAAACCATCCACTCTGAGGGAATTGGAGAGCTATGTTGCTTCGTGTCTTAGAAAAAAGCCACGTAAGTTTTACTTTGGTTTGTTTTGTAGCTCTATTTTTGACTCATCATATAGCTCCTTGCTGTTTACAATTATTTTTGTATTAACGGAATACTAAACACAGTTAATAACTGATATATCAAAATGTCTAAACAAAATTTAAAAGGAAGAACAATTTTTCTATATAAAAATGGGCGAAAACCTCGTAGTTTATTTTTTAGAAGGTTAATGTTATAAGAGAAATTATTCACAGACGTAAGTATGTTTAATACATTGGTCCGTCTCTATTTTTCACAGATAAAAAAGTTAGCGGTAAATCTAAGGACGAGCAGATGGCAGAGAAAAAGCAGGAACTAGAAAAGAGGTTACAGGATGTTACAGGGCAGTTAGGCAATGTTAAGAAAATCGCTAAAAAAGGTTGGTACTTTGACTTTGAACTATCTTGCGATTGTATTTATATTCTTGGAATAAAAAAAAGAAATGTATACACAGGACTGCGGTATATTCTCACTAATAACTTTTAATAATATTCTTAAATATTTTTTTTTACAGAAGACAGTAGTAAGTCAGTTGACGTAGTTGGAACCGGAGGGGCTAGTGGGCCTTCGCGATTGTCAGCATCGAGCAGTAGTAGCAGTGATAGTGATTCCAGCAGTAGTTCACTTTCTTCGAGCACCAGTGATTCAAGCGACAGTGAAGCAGGTTAGATATAAACCTCATGTAACTGTTGCTATTATTAGACCCTTACTTGGGAACAATGAACTACTTATAAATAAGTAGTTTTCGTGAAAATATGAACTAATTTTTCTGTGAGATTTAAAATTATGGGGTTATTTGCGACTGTTTATCTTTTGGAGAATCAACATTATTAGTAAAATTCGTTACCTAGTAACTTATTCCATAGAGCACAGATTTCTATTCACTATTCACGTTTATGCTCGAAAATGTAAAAACACTTTGTCTTTGACAAGTCTTTGGCAAGCACTGGATACTACTACTTTCCTTTCCCTTGAATATTTTTTAATTCCTTGTCATAACATGACAACATAGATATTAACTCTACTCCTATTTGTACCTATATATACATATATAAATTTATATATTCATTAATTTCTCAAGTTAGAATGCTTGTTTGAAATGTTAGATAAATTTTATCGTTTTAAGTGAAATATATAAATCATGACGTGAATCTCCTAGTTATTTCAAGTGAAGTTAATCACCATTTCATGTGGGTACAGATACATAAAACTAAGAGCAATAAAATTTCTTAAATCAATATCATTTTCATTCGAGTAGATGGAATGTTACTGTTTATGCATGTCTTTTCTTACGTATATCTTTTCGAATTATATTTTGTATTTCCTATTCGAACATCGATAATCTTGGTTTTTTGAATATTGTGTAACTACATATTTAAAACAACACCGTTTAAGTGCAACACAATCAAATTATACAAGTATGATAGTTGGTTTGTGCATAAAGCAGAAAATTCTTCTCTAAAAGTATACTATGACCACCATTTTATAGAGTCAGTCTTTACTGTATTAATTCACTCTTTAAAAAAAATTGTATATTTATAAATTGCAAGTAAGGTAAAGTCAGCAGATTATTATACGAGAGAATGAACATTTAATGTGCCCCATGACTTGATGATGACTTTGCATTGATAACAAAAATGACAAGAACTCTGTGCCTAATTAATTTTGTATTGGCATCTAAAATGGTCGAAAATACTGGTACAACATGTACGATGGTGTGAAGTTACGAAGTATCTAATAAAATAATTTATCAAATGGGGGTTTGACTGCACAAATGCATCGCAAATATCTTCTTAAGCTGCTAAATCTTGCTTATTAATTGTATTTATTAGGACGGCGTTACTCGTGTAGCTTAAGTGCTGCGTTATATTAATGCAAGTACGAACGCTGTGTCAAGTTTCATTGCAAATATTCCAAATGACTCTATTACCATTACGAAATTAGTGTTGAGTATATAATAATGAAATAGCTTATATTTATGTACAATTCTCGAAGTAATTATATCCCCAGAAACGTTTGTTGGCATCAAATTTGAAACTTGGCACAGTTAAAGAATTTTTATTTAATTTACAAGACAATATGCAATGGTAAGAAAAAAAAAGGTGAGCTAGTGGAGTGCAGACTGTGTTTAGAGGATACCATATGCCATGCCAGCTTGTTTCACAAATTATATTATTGATTAAAAATGATTACTTATATTTTCTCTTGCCCTGTCGGTGTTGACAATACATTCTGTTGCTCGAAAGTCAAGTATAGTTTGGTATTCAAGGCTACTGAATTTCCCACTGCAGTCTCGCATCTAAGTGCATACGGATACTTATATTCTAAAAATCGACCAAGCACCTGGAATGGTAAGGTTGCTAGTATAAAACATAGCAGGGACTGTAGTGTCAAATGTTAGTACCTTGGAGTATGCATTATAGCTTCTCCTGACAATTATATTGCCCTACGTAACCCAAGCAACATCATGCAATATATTAACTCTTGCAAATTTAATATTTATTTACATTAATCGATAAGCAGAGCATTACTTGTATCACTGTGTTTTTTAAATCATTAAGTTTGTTTCCTCGCATTGATTCATTCATGTCGTATCATTTCTCGGAAGATAGTACAGTGTAAACGTTAACGTTAAGTGTAAACATGCACTTATTACCATGAGCGACGTGAGAACTGTGTTTAGACTTCTGAACACTATATTTGTTTCCACAGTTTAGACTGTGTGGACTTAATGGTCAATACTTAAGAGGAACAAATTAGGCAGTGATATTATACACACGGGAAACAAATGCAGACAATGTGTATTGGTGGCTGGATTTGCAAATCCACATTCTAAGGTTACTGTAATCCACAGCTTTCGCGTCAAATAAAGATTTTAATTAGAAAAAGACACACTCTCGTGTTAATAATGTTCTCCGCAAAAAAAAAAGATAAAATAATTTCCAAGTTTTTACATATTTCTTAAGGAACTCTTACCTTACCTGATAATTACCTCATATAACTGGTTCCATTTCTTAATTAGGTTTACTTTAATAGAGCCAAAGAAGTGGTGCTTCCTTTAAAATGTCAATTACTAAGATTCATCACCTCATGAAAAATACGCTTCGGTGTAACAATACACTGTGTATGATTTAGATAAAATAGTAACAATTGCATTAAAATCTTAATTCTTCCTCTAAGTACATGGATTGAAATAAAAATAGTTACAGAACAAATGTAAAAGTGTGCGGAGAAAATGTTATGTGATACAATCAACGATTTCCATTTATTTTTCGTAACAATAATGACTTTGAGCATACAAGGTTTATGTTAACATATCAGAGAAAGGCAAGGGTGGTGTACATATGACACGGACAGAAATGTGTAGATATATTGATTGTAATATGTAGAAGAGGGTACAGAAAACAATGTTAGAATAATTAGAAACGAGAGAAGGTTGAGGAAATGTGGTCTACAATACAAACAAGGCACACTAGCCTCCAAACACATTGTTTGCACTCCGCTAAGCTTTGCTAATCGTCGTTTCATTGTTCTATTTACCACTAGTTCTTCATTGATATCCATTATCAGTTCTTTCATTTCTGAAATTACTTGAATAGAAGTTTAGTGCACTTTTATTTTACGTAAATCAATATATCATTATGTGAAATGATATAATTATTAATTCAGCAGATCGGGTGTGGTTTTACATACCTTGCTACGTAAATTGATACTTTATTCTTGTTAAAAACAAATTCGAATTTTCTCTCAACGATACATCTTCGAAATGCGCATAATACATACTACCGATTCAAAGTATTCATGTTGTCTCAAATAACATTAATTTTAACCCGTCCTATTAAAACGTTTTTAGAAAACTTTTTATACAAGTTTGAACAAGATTAATTTTAGTGATATTTTGTTTTTATATTTCTATGTGTAAATGTCGGCTCCATGATAGCGTTTTTTGTTGAAATATCATGTAAATTTAGTTCTTATATATAGTAAAATATATACGTGAGAAGTTATGGACGTAACTGATATATAAGATTCTAAGGTGCTTTTCATTGCAAAAGTACTTCATGCTTCGAGATGTTGCATAACATAAACATTCAAGAAAAAAAAACAAGTGATCAAATTTGCACTCAGTACAATTTAATGTTATCATTAATCGTACAGTCAGCAGCGTACTTACTGTTCCAGCAAAAGATTTCAATGAAAACTGAATCATTACTATTATTACCAGTAATTTTGCTTAAACGTAATCAGAATTGGCCGAAAATCTGTTTCCTGTTGATTTGTAAGAAAATTCAAGTATTAAAGTAGAAATGTTGACGAGAATACTTCAGTCATTTGCGTTTCTCCGAACATTGAAAGTAAATAGAAAAATTCCAAACAATTAGTTAGACTATACGAGGTCAAATTGATGGCGTGTGCTGAATTAGATAGAAACTATGCATCTATTGAAATACAATCACCACTAGCTTGTAACATGAGGTATAGGGCATTTTATAATAATATCGATATTGCCTTCCAAAAGATTTGTAGCTGTTACTCCATATAAAAGCACGCGTCTAAATTTTTTCGCATCTTTAGCCAGACTGGAACGTCATTCTTCCTTCGAGATCGTTATACGCAAAAGCAGATTTAAGGAACTCGACGTATTCTTATCGTTTGGGATGACCATTTATTTCAAATCCACTAATTCCCGCTCTCAACAATCACACATGCGTTCCATCTGTTTTCTGCGTATCACGAGTTGGATATAGCAACAGTAACACAAGCATACGCGTTTTGTACATAGTGAAAACTAATATATCATAAAATATTGAATAATAGTTGTAAGTTAAGGAACAACTGCGATACACAGGAAACTTTTTTAAATGCATACACAGAGGTAGTAGATGAGTGAAGTAAAGAAGGAAAAAAGAAAGGAAAACTGATTCTTCGAGATCGTTTAGAGTCGGAGTTGGCTCATTTGGTGGTCCAGTTAACTATATTATATAAAATTAAGATATGCTGGAACTTCTACTCGATGTTTCTCGAGCCTTCGTTGTTTTCTCTTTCAATTATTTTGTCCTCTATTTGCATATTTTACGAATTATGCCTCGACCATTCCATTAATGAACGTGATTTGTCTACGAGCATAAATCGGATTGAACATAGTGTTAGAATTGCTGCTTGTATCTGACATAATCAATATATTATATATGAACATCGAGCAGGAGTGTCTTGCCACCGATCTCAATATTGTGCTAACTGCGACTTGAAATTATACTTGAAACTGCTTGTATGAGTATGACACTCTTGTATCATTCACGTTTAAGTTGAGTCCATATTGTACTATTTACGTGACTTTTATTTGCATTAATTCTATTACATTATATTAATTATGTTATATTACAATACACTGTATGAGAACTAGGTAAAACAAAAATAAGGCAGTTTGATGGTTTTGTAGTCAGCATTTTGTAATCATCATTTTCGTCACTGTCACGATTATTATTGTAACAATCATTATTATTATATTATATTATATTATTTTATTATTATTATTAATATTATTATTATTCTCATAAAAAGAAATTGTGCGTGCTTTCGCATACATGTATAACGTTATATATATGTGTATGTGTGGCAATTTCACAGCACGGGACGTGTATGTATGAGCGCGCGCGTGGTATGTATGTATGTATTTATGATGTGTATACATACATATATGTGTGTATGTATGTATATATATGCACATGAAATTATTCATAAATGAATTGAATACAACTAACATTAATGTAGAATGAGAAAAAAATGTGAATTGTTCTGCGCATTAAAATTTTTTTAATATAAAAAAAAAACATTAAGATGAAAGTCCACAAAAAAATCATACAATTGAGATATTTAAATTAACATTGTTGTACACAGTGATACAATTATAATATAAGCATATGAATAAAAACTATTAGAAAATATATGCTCGAAGTTTTTAATTTTTGTTTCTAATATATGTAACGTTTGTTTGGCATCTCTATTACTTGGCGAACAAGACATTCATGGCTGGTATCCTCTGCACTCTGCATTTCACTGTATCTTCATCGATTTGTCTATCGTAACAAGAAAATGATTGATTTTGCACGTTTTCACCGTTAGATGCACATTACATTAAATTACAGGAAACTCTACCAATCGTCCCCCAAGAAAGAAAACAAAGAAGAGTACACCAAGTACAGGACCCCCCTCAACGACAACTACTATTGCACCGGTAAGATAATAATTGTGTAAGGAGCAGTTAATAGCAACGTTTGCATAAGTCGACCATTCAAACATTGTAGCTGAAATATATTTGATATTCTCATCGTTTGCAAATATATGTTAATGTATTCTATTTGCAAAGATAAGCTTTAGCACTATGTGAGATAATAATTGTGCTTCTATCGACGATCAATTTTGAGTCATTCATTACAGTTGTTCTAACATTGTGAGTGTATCTCATGCTAGTTAGTTACTTGTGTTAGAAAAAAGTGGAAACTGACGTACATAATAAATCGCTTCTTATGCACGATATATTAAATAACAGTGCACTCTTTAGGCACCTACATTGAATCATACCGGAGGTCTTTTAATGAACAGTCAACCCCCAACTAATTCTACGGGACCAATAACAAAACCAGCTGTAACTCAACCCAGCAATATTTCTTCAGAACAAGGTGCGTGACAACAGTGACCTATTTAAATCCTTCAGGCTATTAGTTCAAAAAAATAAAGATGTTGGCGTACAATGTACAAGCGATTATATTTACAGATAGGACATTTAAGAAACTTGTATATTTTAATATGTATACATTACTAAACACAATTCCGCAAAATAATGTATCGAAACGTTGTTTAATTTACATGATTGCGACGTATGGAATTGTATACTGTTAAAAGCACGTCACATGTTGTTTTAACGAAAGTACGTTAAATCCCGCATGATGTATTCATAATTATATATTATTAATTCCATATTTAATAATTTCATTAGGTGGCAATAGTCAACAGTCAGTGGCAGTAGCAGCTGTTGCAGGTGGTCAAGGAATGCCAATAGCAACACATGCCTCGATGCCAGCGCAACCATCGAGATCTACCGCTATGGCCACGGCTGCCCCTGTAAAAAAGCCCACACCACCGCCACCAACGACTTCTAATCCACCAACTCCATCAGTATCTGTACCAACTCCACCGCCAAGTGTTACACCCACAAATACAAATTCTCTTGTAGCCTCACCGGTTGTGCCTCAAGCACCACAGCCGCCCACATCTGTTAGTTCCTTTTCAAATGCAAACACACCAGTATCCACAGATGGTGCGACATTAACTCAACAGTCAGATCTTTTGCAAGCATATAGTACTCTAGGTACGTGTAATAATGTGTCACGTAATTAATCAAATTTTATTGCAGAATAAATTGCAAATATTGTAACGCATCCGCATGCATACGTTTTCTCATACAAGAACCTATTTTTGTACAGCACCCGTGCCTACTACGCAAACATCGTTGGAGCAAACGTTGTCGTTGAAAAAAAAACCGCACATACCAATGATTCAAACGTCGCATACAACAACTAATAACGCCAACTTGAATCTACTGCCCGACGTGAAAGCACCACTGAATATGATGCCTACAAGTATGGCGCCCAATCTAAATTTGGGAAATTTAACTATGGCTAACATCAACATGAATTTACAACAAGGATTGGCCACCCATATGTCAATGCACAACCAGTTGGAGAATATGATAAACACAACTTCACCATTGACCAATATACAAAATTCCCATAATGCTACAATGTCACAACAGCATTCCAATGGATTCTCCAATATTAAACGCGAGAATTCGCCGCCCACCATGATAAATAATAATGGAATACCTGGGCTCAATATGGGAATGAATATGAGCGGAATAGGTTCAATTTTTGACCCCATGCCCATTGTCTCTATGCCAATCCCGATATCGCAAATGCCGATTAAAAAGGAGGAGAAATCGGTACCTATTTCGCAACCGCAAATGCCTCAGAAGCCCATGGATGGTATGTTTCATATAGACTAAAATTCAAAATATTACCTTACACAGTACACATTGCGATATACTGCCGCTAATTTTAACTTCCATCTGTAGATCGAATTCAGCTCATCGTATAGCATTTCATTCCTATTGTGCTTTTGCTTCTTTCTAATGGTTAATATATCTCGCATCGTTCGTTAATACATATTGAAATTATAACAGAGAAAACATAATATTATCAAAAATTGCCATAAGCCATTCCCTCTGTATTTCAAGCAACACTTCCTTATTATATATTTTTCGTATGTCAGCATGGTGGTGAATTACACATTGTATGATATGGCAATGCAAATATGCGTCAGCTTTTTGTAAAAGTGTTTAACACGCGTTCGTCTACTGTGTACTGTTTACACTTTAAATTGCTATATTAACTGCTTACTAATCAAATATTATACTGCCGTTGCTCTAGCCGGAGCTCTTTTTGCAGAGATGAGTGCCGGAATGCCCCCAATAGGGAATCATTCGAGCTCGCAGCTTATGGCCGAAAAAAAGATGGCACCGCACGATTCGAAGAATCCTGTGTCCAATTTTGCATCAGCCTTTAAGAATAAGGTAGACAAATAGTGCCGGCGCAATAATAAAACGGATGATGCCGTAATTTATTCACGTTGCAACATGAATTTAATTTTTCTTTTTGCTTATTTTTGGAATTTGTGCAGACTGTAGAACAAAATGTGAAGAATGCCTCGTCGTGGTCATCACTGGCGCAAGCATCGAGTCCTCAGTCCGCGGCAGGAAGTAGCATGAAGAGTGCTGCTCAAGATTCCTTCCAAGCGTTCAAGAAGCAAGCGAAGGAAAAGCAAGATAGGGTTAGTATACGTAATATTTACCGCATAAATTGTCCAATCACTTTCTTTCAAACGTTATTTGACGCCCTATATTTAATAGGATTATTTAATAAAAGAATGCTTGATATAAGAATGAAGTTGTATCGGATAGAGACTTTGGAAAATGTAGAAATCAACGTTTATTTAATAAAATAAAAATAAACATAAATTTAGTATGGTCTTAACGAAGCATGCAGATTGAACGAAAGAAACATATTTTATGTCTGCAGCAAAGGGCTCTATTAGAACAGCAAGAGATGCGTAGACAACAAAAAGAACAGGCGGAACGAGAACGTTTGCGGCAAGAGAACGAGAGAAGAAGAGAAAGGGAAGAAGAGGACGCGTTAGATAAAGTTAGGAAAACTGTCAGCGAACAGCCCGGAAACGCCATGACAGCTACATCGAGGGCGGAGGAAGTGAAAGCAATAGTTGATACCGATAGTAGTAGTCCAAGTGATTCATCCAGCCAAGACAAGGCTGCAGCTGAAAGGGAACGTCAAAGGCTACGGGAACAAGAACGACGACGCCGCGAAGCGGTAAGTTTTAATTATAATTTATATCTTTCTGCGAGTGTTCGATCTTTTTTATTGAATATACATAATAAGAAATATATGACAGAATTCAAATCGAAAAACTTTAATTTACGAAAGTAATATTATCGAGTACAGAATGAAACATATCAGTAGCGACTTCCTATAGTGAAGTGAAACAGTGTGTCCGGGTTTTTCATAGAAAAGAATATGTATATGTATTCACGAGGAGTAAGCACTCTCGGTCGTCTAGAATTTTTGGTAGGCGGATTTCCCAAGAATGGGTATATTTATTATTTCAGATGGCTGGGCAAATTGACATGAACATGCAAAGTGATTTGATGGCCGCATTTGAGGAATCGTTATAATGTTATTTGCCGCTCATTATAAATCCACTGAAACCGGGCAGGACTTGGATGAATGTTTGGCGCTGGACGGTACTGCAGCAACGTATTGATATATACGTCAGTCAATAACAAATAACAAATAATAATAAATAATAATAAAATAACACTAAACCGAATAGGAGGTCGGTGTGATAGTAAAGAAAAATATAATGGTGGTGCGGTTGGGACATTCCAACGCAAAAACCCCAAGTTCAGTGTCCGAATGGGGGTCGGACTTCAAAGAGACAGTTTATTAAATGACGCAAAACTACTTGTGTGTTATCGACGGACACCTAAGTGTGACCATGTAATTAGATAAATACTTACACGACACTTTGAAAATGCTACACTGACTATTGTGTTACATTTTTCCGGTTTTCATAAGTTTGTACTTTATGTAAATTTGGAAACAAAACAAAAAATATTACGCAGAAGATAAGTAAAAGAAAGAACGCGTGTGAGAGGGAAAGAGAGAGAGAGAAAGAGTGTGTGGACCGCGTGCAGTCAGCGAATGGATGAGTATGAAAGGGAGCGTGGGGGAGAGTAAAAGTTGTGTACATTTAGTTAAGTTTTATATTTTTCCACATTCAGTCATTAATCGTTGGTAGGATTACTATAGACAGTGTTTCTGCCGATAATACATATAATTATTAGCGATTACTAATAATTTCATTGCAGATTTTCTTTCTCGATTATAAATATATGCTATTTGTAATCACGGAATAGGTAGGCTTGTTAAGTCAATAATATAGAAAAATATACCTAAAACGAACATACACATTGGTGAATTTAATTGTATCGATCATCGCGATAGGCCACATGACTATGAGTTTGAACTATGTCGATGTCGATTGACGTACGAAGTCAAAAAGAGCCAATCGGTTGATTTGAAAATGAAAAAAAAAAGAAGAAATATTTGTAAACTCACCTTAGAACAAAGTCGTCAATTATTACGAATAACGGTAAGGTGATTATATGTAGAATGATGTAGTTTCGATCCTACCAACTATTAGACCAGATCCGACATATGTACCTAATTCTTGGTGGTATACGTTAGGATCGCAGGAAAAGGAAGCGTGACACACGGTATCGGCTCGTAAATGGAACATTATCTAGAGTAAAATTATATTTGCTTGGTTACGTGAACTATCGAAGGGAAGAAGTTCATTAGAGCGTGTTGAATCTTTCGAAAAAATTACGAAAAAAAAAACAACATTAAGTAGCCGCGTTTGGCGTGCAACAAGAGTGTTTTAAATTTTACGAAAAGAAAAGATCGCTTTGTGCGTCGCATACGATCGTTTCACGCGAATTTTGTGCGCAAAAAATTCAATCGGCAAAAAAAAGTACAAAAAACGATATTTATTGAAAATCCGATTAGTAATTAAAGTTTGGATTTATTATGTAGTACTATTATTCTACTACTATTATTACAAAGGGATTCATTTTTAAACAAGTATTTGAATTTGTAGAAGTTATAACAATAGTGGCTATAGCGTTACACAGACATTACTGATAACAAGAATTATTACGTGAGGTATACCATTATTATTATTATTATTATTATTATATTATTATTATTAATATTAATATTATTATTATTAAATTATTTCATTAAATGGAATTTTATTTTTTTAAGAGCCTCTTTAAACCTGCAATGTCTTTCTTTTTATCGTAGCGTAACAAATGAGTTTTGTTTGGGATTGAAGGAGCGCTACGCCTGCACGAATAGTTGTGGCATTAACAAGACACGCTTGATTTTATTTTTGCTTTTATTCAGAAGAATTTACCATTCATGAATACATGTTCCTTTCTACGTGATACTAGAACAAATGCTTTGCAGTTGCAAACGATGCAAAGATAAATAATATTCAAAGAACGTTTACGCAATTTGGTACATACCAAGGGCACGACCTACGAGAGATCGCGAAAAGTAAATTGTCTTGCTGTAGAATAATTGATGCTTTCGCTTTGGCAAAAGGCAAAGCCACCGCGATGATAATGATAGGTCACCGATACGTAGCGTTTAATTTTATTTATTCTGGGTTTCTTTCGACACGATCTATCATGGTATCGTACGATAACTTTTCATTCAGGCAATCTCACACGAGTTCGGCGCGTTCGTTGACTTTTATAAATCGATTGTGTCACTTCGCAGAGTAAATTAACAAGAAGAAAAAAGGAAACAGAAAGACACGGCCGTCGAACGAAAGAGGAAGCGAGAAATGTGATTTAGGATCGTGAAGGAATTCCGTCGAAAAGTTTGACGTTCGTTCTAATTGCCAAAATGTCCCACGCCGAATGATGACCGTGTTTAACGACATTATAGTAGTGTATACAGTGACGATTTATTATTACACACGCGCTTGGACCTGATTCCGCCTCATTATGTTTGTTCAGTATGATCGTTCGGGCTTGTCGAACGTTTCTTCCGAGCGGGTGCCGAAATTAACGCGAGAAAAACACGTGTCAGAATAAAGTACAGGAAAGTGCTAGGAGACGTATACCGGAGATTACGAAGTTGGTATAAAACTTTCGTGGAGTAAAGTTAATTGCGAGTGTGCGTGTGTATGATTTGCTCTAGTTACGTGTAAATTCGACAGTCAGGTAAACGAAAATGCAATTTGAAGTGCAAATGTGTGTGTCATCGACTGAAATGTAATAATTGAAACCAATAATGTCGTAAATAATCGTTCGAAATAATTCCTCGCGTGTAAGGATAGAATTTATCGTGCGTTATCGTTGTTTGCAATCGATTGAAATACATACTGCGCGAGGAAACAGGATCGCAAGGAGGGGGCTCGTATTCGTGCCGACACTCGCCACCCTGTTTCCGTTGTTAAGTGCATCGGAGATGAACGAAGAAATGTCGTCGATTATAATATAACAAGCATCCATACGTGTGGAGTGCTCTTTTATTCTCATGTGTTGTGTGCGCTTTCATATCAGCACGATCACGCACTCGTTGATCGTTAATACTAATTCTAG
Organism: Nomada fabriciana; assembly: GCA_907165295.1. Lineage (NCBI taxonomy): Eukaryota > Metazoa > Arthropoda > Insecta > Hymenoptera > Apidae > Nomada > Nomada fabriciana. The sequence goes on along the minus strand of OU015690.1, from coordinate 8,906,675 downwards.
CAATACAGTAGACTATCTTACATCTTTTCATTTGATACACCGGGAAAAACGTTTCTCGGGTGTTCGCTAATCAAAATTCAAGATTTACAATGAAATCTTAGTCCACGACCATTAGCAATCTATTCACTGCGATATTAATGTTCGCGTTTTAGAATGTACAATGATTTTAGTCATCCGTATGTTAATTGTTGTTGTGTGCACTTAATGCGGTAAGACGATTTCTCGCGCGGGCGACATTAAATGTGAAACGTGGCAAAGCGAGGAATGATCGATCGTGTTTTTTTTTTGTTCTTGTTGTAAATCAGAGAGTGTTCTTTCGGTATATAAAGTATAAAGCGATGTTTCGAGACGGTATATGGAATTGTCGTAGAAATAAGTTGAATCAAGTTTAAGTGTGGGCGTGATCAACATGTAACGTTTCGGTTTGTTAACGTCGATCATCGGTAGTCGGGCAAGGTTTTGAGGAATGTGTGCATTGGCACGTATAATTGAAAATTCGATATATTTGATATTCAAGTACCATAGATGGTGCGCCATAATACAGTTGTAATATACGACACAAGATGTCAACAAATGTTGAAGAAAGCAAACAATGAATTGTCGCGTAACAGTGTCGTGTTAGAGAAGATAATCGGTCTTCTCTAACGGCGACTAACACGTAACGAAGAAATCGATGCTTTGTAATGGAGAAAATTGTTTATAACCATCGAAATATTTTCATGTACGATCGGTATGTATTTATCTTCCAGCAGTTGCTTTTAACAACGTTTTGTATACTAGTTAATGCTCTGATTGTTGAATTGTTTCGTGTCTTGAGCGTTGATACTGATAGGGAATAACTCCGTTCAGTTATTAATATAATCCCTTACCGAACGATAAAGCAATTCCACGATTTTAATTCTTTTTACCCGATTATCGTCTATATTGTATCATTAGACTGACCAATCGCAAGTGTCTTTGAATGTTTGAAAGAATTCCTCTGATTATAAAATTGCGTCGCGTAAAAATAACGAGCTCAATAGTGACACGAATTCTAAAACGAAGAAAAAAGAATATTAAAAAGAAAGAATTAACAAAGATAGCGAGTTTGAGAAAAAGAACGAGAGGTAGTGTAAGGGAAAAGCTGGACATAGGGATGAAAGGGAGAATGGAAGAGAACAAGGAGAGAGTGCGTGTGCTAGGTATTATGATTGTATAATACGTGGTTTGTAACTGTAAATACAAGGAGACATCATTGGGCAGCAATTTAAACAGAATACAGATATCTATGTATAAAAAGTAATAAGTACTAATACACACCTCTATATATGTGATAAGGTTTGTAATATTTAAGGGAGGCCGATAGATTGTATAACCTACTAGATCTCAGTATAAGTTACTAGGTAAAGACGTAATAATTCGTAAGTAACACAAATCACTCCGCTGTATCAAAAAATAATTTTTTATATAAGTTCCCACGGGCGCACATCATCTCCAATGGCACATGAGTTTTAGTAGACTTATTACGACTAACGATAAGCAAGACATTAAGCTGGTTGTACATAAATAATAATGAAGAAATGAAGAATAAATGGCTAAAATAAAGAAGTGCTTGATGTTGTTAAGTAAAAGAGAACTTTGTTTACTAGGCCAAGTTTGTTCGCACTCTTACCCTTAATATCCACCGCACCATTATTATTCAAAGATAAAGATACCTTACTCCCGTGCACGTGATATTCCACGTTATCTGAAGAATGTAAATCAAACAAAAAAATTGTTAGCAACTCTAGTATTGAAGTTTTCTTCCCCGGACGCATCTTATAGATGTAAAATGCATTTAAAATATTTATTAATTCCCACTTGCCAACAATTTCGCATCGCTATAGTCGTAACGCGTAAAAATCGTGAATTGTTTGCAAAATTGATCCTTCCTTAAGTTGAGATTCTTTATTTACGTTTTGCAAACTCGGTAAAGTAACATCAAATACGAGCGAATACTGTTTCGCTCAAATCTCGATTTACTTAACAATGTCAGATCGAACTATATTGTCTGTTCTCTTATCAATCCCTAAAAATAAGAAAAGAGACGTTTATTACACATTTGGGATAACGTTAGGAGGAAATGTGAATACAAAGTTACTGCAGGTTATTAATTATAGGTACATATGGAATTACCTTTCTTAGTTTGTAATTTTGCATGTTATATATAAAGGTATAAATATATAAATAGAGACAGATGTGGGTGTGTATATGCTGTGCGCGCGCGTGTGTATGGGGTTGGAGAAAGAGAGGGGGAGTGCGAGAGGAAAAGGCAGAATGAAAGAGAATATTATGTAGTCATTGATAGAAAAGATGCTAACTGAAATATTATTGTCTCATGTTTGACGTTTTCTCTTATGTTGCGAATCTATTAGAAAATATAAGAAATATCATTGTGTATACTATTAATACAGATAAAAACCATTCATATTATACGTTACTATAATCTTTACAAATATACTAATTATCTTAAGGTTTAATTATTAATAACTAATTGAAAGTAACAGCGGTGGTTGTTTTTCATTATGACCTCATCCTTCTTGATTGATTCACCTGTAAAATTAACTATACTGATTTAAATAAAATGAAATAAAATCTATCACAAAATTCGTAGAGAGTAGTAAGTGATTCGTTCCAATACCTTATGTACTATACAAGCTTGTTGTTTAATAATCACACAAAATTCCAGAGCTTTAGGTAATATATTGTATTTACAAAAAATATTACAGTTTTAATGGAATTTATATATACGAGTATATTTCATTGAATTCATTCAAACATCGCATTCGTTCTGGAAGCGATTAAATTCTTTTAATCACTTTTAATTACTTCTTCACCCCGAAATCGCCTTGTACGTCCATCGAAATTATGCTCTCATTATATAAGGAAGCTTTGCCAGATCGACTGGGTATAGACACTATAAAATTCAAGAAATCAGTGTTTATTCAAATTTGATTTTATTTGCACTTACCGTTTCCTTTGTATAATTACAAAGGTACTGTTCCAGTTACATATTTCTGACAGCACAGTATACTATGTCTCACAAAATTGCATTCGGGAAAGAACCAACAACCTGAAGAATATTATAACTTGTTGTTGCACATGTATCTCAATTATTTTTCGTATCCTTTACCATTGTAAATGTAATCGGCCATTTTGTTGGCGATGCCAATTCGACCTATGCCATGCAGACCACCAACAAGTTTCCATCGTACCTACTATGCAAAAGACTCGCATCTGTACTCCATGATTCTTTGGGTGTTGCTGATACAGGGATTTCATAGTTTTGTGCATATTTCAACAAATCCGGCCTTTCCGCATATCTTGTATAAAACACTTCCTCCCTCCATGGTGCGAGTATCTAAACGAGAACACATTAAAAGATGTATGTATACAAAGAATTGTTGCATGAAAGAAATTGAAGTATGGTACCTGGGCCTCAGGATAAAAGCTTTAACAGCTCAACTCGAATCGAACTTGGTCATTGCCTCTTTCGGTCGCGCCGTGAGCGATTACAGATGCATTTTCAGCTTTTACAATTCTTATCAGACCTGCGTTAATGCTCAGTCGAGCGATCGAGGTGCTCAAAGGATATCTGTCGGCCGCACAAACGAAGATGCAAAAATCTCTCAGATTTTCTATTACGACCTTGTAGATGGCCAAGCCATTTGCGCAGAAAAAAATGTTGATAGGATGGCGTTGGCAAGGATTTTCGTTGTTGTGTAAACATAAAATTGAAAGGAAACGGGCTTTCAAAATGAATTAGGATTTTTATTACCTTCTGTGCGCCAATTCTTAAAGCTTTAGACCTACAGCGGCATCGAAATCTTCTTCTTGCCCAACATTCGCCTAGATAAATATTCTCATATACCGTCTCTTTCTAGAACAGCAATTGATGTTCACTGGCCTTATCATATAAGCAAGCACTTGATATCCTTTTTCTTTTAACCAAAATAATATACACAATGTATCTAAACCACAGCTACTTTTTTCGCCATTTCGGACATTTTTTACGCTTTCGTCGCACCGAAGGGTTAAAGACGACGTTCATGTTTGAATATAGCAGTTGGCTTTCGCAGTTTGACACCATGATAACGGTGCGTAGTTGTTCTTAGAATGATGCACAATGAGCTAACTTTTGCACAGATTGCAAGTGGTGACTTGTTATTGTTAAAATGTTATATCTACAATGGTGTATGTACGGTGTATACGTAAAAAAAGAAACAAAATTGGAGCGAATTGTAGGCCTTTATAAGCAGAACATTTTGTTTAGACTACAGTCTACATACATATATATATATATCCATATAATATATTATATAATGTAATAATCAATATTCGTAAACTTTGTAATAATCTCGCCGCTAAGTGATCGTGATATTAACACATATAAATAATTATTACGATCATTAACGGGCTAACTTCCACCGATCGAGAGCGATCTACAATTGCTTTTTATGTGCAGCAGAATTTTCAACGCCTAAGTACTTATCGATACAGTAAAGATTTCACTTTGAATTAAACAAGTATAAGTCTTTAGTAATTGGACATTCTCTTTTTTTTATATATATAAATGCACGCTTGAAGGTGAACTAAAAGCGGCATTTGTACTATACATAATTTAATACATATGCACGCTATACAAACACACGTATTTAGCAACGAATTGATACTATAACGAAAGTGCAATAAATAACTAAATGTACATCTATCGTTTTATTGTACAATGATAGACTTAAATATTTGCATTATTCAAAAATGCTTCAATACTTCGAAACGTTCGTAAAATAAATATCGATTTCATATTATGATTACGTCGGTCACGCGACGTAAAACAATTGACTGTGTGTTTCTTATTTTATATTTGACTTGTATAATCGAGATCATCCATGGAATTTCATAGCTGATATTACTGACGGGGCCAAAGCTAGAGACATGTTAGGAATGCGGGAATGTGTTTCTATTTGTATGTAACACAGAGGTTTTCTTTATACGTGCAGTTTACTCAGGTCATCCAAGAAGGATTTCGGCGTGATTATATGCGATGAACCTAAAGTGGAATAATAAATTAATGTTGAAGCAAATTTCATATGAAAAAATAATAGAATCGATGGAGCTCGTAGGGTACGCTTACCAATTATCACTTCCCAATTTTTCATAGCATTTGTAACTTCATAACCGCACCGTATTTCGGAGAAGCAAACGCCACCGACAACGAAGACAATTAATCGTGGTACATTCTTAATAGTTTGCGAACCTTTATCTTTATGCCAATGCCCGTATCTTACACTACTAATAAATAATAGTATTGTGTTAAAAAAACATTAGCGTTACTGAAAAAACATACATATGTGTGCATAGTAAGTCCAGAAATCCAGGAAAAAAGTAGTGGGAAGGGGGCACGTGTTCCGAATCCCAAAACACGAACTACAAAGTTCGACTGCCTCATCCAGCCGAGCAGGGCCGTACGACGCCAATTTGAAATTGGTGCACATATGAGGAAGCGGATTGAGAAAATGTCGGTAGAACGGACCCCGATTTCTCGAAGCTAGCGGTTCGTTTTTGTCGGTGTCCATAAGTCGTTAAAGAAAAGAAGGATAGAGCAATTGTCGAGGCAGCCCAGAAACATAAATGTCAGTTTCACGTTTCTATTTTTAGCTGGTTTTCCACGAAATTTTCTAGAGTGTATTGTTCAGATTCTTCCAATTAAAATGAGACCAAACATGATACAAGTTGTATCATATTTCTTTATTCAAGTCGTAGTCTTCTCATATGTTTGCCTTGGATCCTATAACTGCGAAATGCATACGGCCCTGTCGATCGGCGGCACCAATGGGCAGTTGCCATTCAACAATTTTACTGGAGTTCTGGACGCACTATATATGTATATTGTTATTATACCTGGATGGTGCGTGATATCCTGAACTTGCAGCACGACCAGCAAGGAATGGGAAATGTTTGGAATCAAGTTTGTCTTCAATTGCATCTTCCATAATATCTTTCATAATTGGAGTCCAACGACTCATCTGATAAGTTTGTTCCGTAATTCGTTCTTTACGTTGTACGGTGTACAATTTTCTACGATTACCACCCTGTGTATAAAATGAATAAATGTAAGTATATAATTTGAGAATCAACTATGTGTATCATTCATTGATAGATGAAAAAATGATATACTTACGTCGACAACGATATTGATACCAAGATTTGCTAGGTTCACTATAGTTTGCTTGTCATCGGGAGATATTTGGGCATGATTTACTAGACGATTAAGACTTTCGTCAGAAATACCATTTTTACTAATAACATATAACGCAATAATTCGTAATTTATCTAAATGATGTACAGTTTGATCAAGCAAGATCGGCGTAATATTTTTCATTTGATCTTTAATACGTTCGCCTTCGGCATCTGTGCCCATTGCCAAGTCCTTAAAATGCAATACACGGCACATTATTCAATGATCAAGTTAATGCGATGATAATTATTTTCACAAAATTTATACCACATACTTGTTCCACTTTGCATAATTTATCCACATTCCCTTGATACCGTTTCATACAATCCTCAGCTAATTGTAAATGCGTCCCATATTTGCTCAGCTCTTTCTGATATTGCGGCATTTTTTTGATCATTTGCGAAAGGTCCCTCATGCTTTGTTTGTCTCCTTGCGGCATTCTTTTTGATTCGGTAAATTTCTTTAAATTTTTGGTAACATTTCTGCAAGGGAAAACATATGCATTTAATAAACCTATTGCCCATTTCTGTTTAATCAACTCTCAAGTGATTGCACTTACTGTGAAACTACGGCAATATGCTGATGTCTGAGCTCTACCCACAGATCGTCGTTTTCGTCCAGTAATACGTCTTTTTGTACTCCCGCCGTGGCTTCGAATCTTATAGAAATTTTCTACATTCAGTTAAAATAGTTCCTCAAATTAATCTTTCATGCACGTCATCATTGCGCTTACCTATAAACATCATTTTCAATATCCAACAAATCGTATGCCATAGCTTGAAGTGTCAATTCATGTAACAATGGGGAAACGCAGTCAAATCCTCTGTCTAGAATAAGTAATTGCGAGCGCGCCTTCTCAGGTCCTTCACCCATCGTTGGTTCATCCGCTTTGTAACCATCTAATTTTTGTTGCACCATGTGCGCCAGCTCTATGTTTCGATCAAAGTCGCTACAAAAATACATTGCATTGTAAAAAAGATTGAAAAAAACCAATGAATCATAATAATTTACCTTCGATATCTAACTGACGGGTATTCCCCTAGAGTAGCGCAAAGTGTTGCGATCTGTTCGGCTATTCTCTCCATGTTGGCTGTTCTCAAGTTGGAGAACGAAGGATTATAAAAGCAAGGGAATGTTTCACGCGAGTCCAAGGAGAAAACCTGTTTAATTATGTCCCAGTTTTAGCATTGGCATTACACTCACTGATTGCAATATTAAGCTATTATAGTTTCAAATTCGAAGCGGTGTAATAAATAGCGGGATACATATACTATGTACATTGAGAGAGAAACATAGTTAACATAGTCACGATAAATAACAAGATACAGAATTGCATGCGTAGAAGACAGGGGTGAATAAACATTTGAACGCGAAAGGAAAACGGGAAAGTATACATGTAAGGCATTTACAGAAGTCTTTCGCCCATGTTGTTCTACCCCGTAAAATAAAGAACTGAAGAAGACAGAGGAATTCTATTCGTCGAAATTGAGAAAACCGGAAATTGTAACTATCGCAATTTGCAACTATCTCTAGCGACTACGATTTTTCGTTTATTGTTCGTCACCTGCGACTCGTAAGGCAGGAAAGCGATGTTGACCTCTTTCAGGGTCTTGATCTTTTTTGCGGCGAGAGACTTGCAGAGTTCATTGAACAGCTCCTCCGGACACACTGGTTGCGTGCAAGCATCATTCCTTAGTTAGTACGTGCTTTATATGTGAGTGTCGTACAAAGTAGAGAAATAAGGGATCGAGTTATATAATTGTGTTAATATTATTGTGAACGCTGATCTCTCGATCAAGCCGAGATATCGAGAGATAGGCTCGTGAGTCGAAACGCCATAAAGGTGTGGATAGATTGGTGTATGAAAGGGCTATTGGTTTGTGTACCCGTGTGAGTGTATGTCCGTCACCACGGAGAACGTAAAGTTATCAGACAATCGATTTGTTTTTCTTTACAGTTTCCTTTGCTTTACCTGTTCTTCATACGGTATGAAAGCGATGTTGATCTCTTTTAGTGTCTTTATGCGTTTAGCTATCAGCGAGTGACACAATTCTTTGAACAACTCATCGGGACACGCTGTAAAGAGACATACTTAGAATCTCACGTGGTTCATTCAAGTCAAAGTACCGGCCCCTCCATTGTTGTTTAATTTCTTTTTATTCTCCTGCTCGTTGAACGTGTATTTTATTAATTAAGAATAAAATTGAAAATTCAACGTTTTCCCATGTGAACGTGGAAAGCCAAAGATGTATTAGTAAAAAACAAAATAACGCGATACAAGGGTGAAGTTAAATTATCTCCATTACTCGTACTAGATTACTAAAGTTATGGCTTAATCTATTACGATCCAGAAATGTACAAAACGCGGCGTACCTTCTGTGAAATAAACGTGAGCGACTTTGTAAATAGTCCTTGTGGGATTGCTGAAATCTTCGATCAATTTTTGTACAGATGAGTTGCACGGTGTGATCAGGTAAATCGCCTCCATGGTCGGCAAGGGTTCGCGTTTCTTGTTGATATCTTCTACCAGGGTGATACCTTGAGCACTGATATCGTGCATTTTGCAGCATGCCGACACCATCCTCATTGCCAATTGATCCACCACCAATATACGCCATTGTACACCAGTACTTCCAGTTTTCTTCTGTTTAATGACTTCATTCATAATCTCTGTACAGGAAAGTAAAGTTATAAGTTATAATATGAACGAAACATTAAAATAATACAACATAGGATACGACTTGTTTCGCTATGCTGTGGGTGCAATTAAAGCTGAACTTTAATATTCTTTTTGTACAATAATGGGTTGAAAATAATTCACATTTAATCTGTAAGATTTTTTAAATGTTCTATCCGTTGCTTCTTTCTGAAAGCGAATTTAAGTTGTAATTCTATTTTAGCATTCGATCGATATCTACATTGCTATTACCCTCATATACATAAGAATAGACTAGAATAATATAACATACAAAATACATATTTACGTTAAATGTCTGTCAATGTAAAGAAATTCTATTTGGCCATAATTGATTTTCCACTACATTCGCGCGATTTCAAATTGAACGAGAAATCATTTGGCGCTCTCAGCTCGTATTGATCGTTCTTACGAAGCAATGACGTCACCCTAAACGGCATCGTACCTCAAGAACAGAGGCCCCGTTTATAACAATTCATGTTCGAAGAAAAATAAATGGTTTCTACACTTGGACACCAATCGCGGTAAAAAATGCTTCGAAAATTAGATAGCGTTCCACTGAATATTTCCTATGGATAGGAGATTTTTCAATGAGATTATTAATTACAGACCAGCGTCAATATATATGGTATTTGGATATTTCGCAATGCGTGGTAGTTAACGTTATTGTTCAACAAACAAATTCAGGACATTTATAGAAGGACATTATTCTAGATTTACGTAACTATAAAAGTAATTCGTTGTTTATCGTTTTTATTCGCCAAAAGTATAGCTACGAATTAAGATATTGGATAGCATACGTTATTAATCTACTCGAAGGTCTTCTACAAAAGACCGAGTACTGTTGACTTTCCATGATAAAAAAATACAGGCATGTTATATTTAAAAATGTCTTTAATAATAAGTATTAACATTTGTCTTTTTGTTATTTATCACACGCTTATGGCACAAATTAATAATCAAGTTTAAGCCAGATTGTATACGAATAAACAATATTTTGAAGGCAACAATATATTCGTGTTTTGCGTGTTACAATTAAATATTTGCTAAGATAGAATATCAATAGCAAACTTTTCGAATCGACAAATTAGAGTCTTGATAAATGTGAATATTTACAATCTATCTTATTTTATCCGGTACCGTATTAAATATTTTATACAAGAAGTTAGGTGAAACGCAAAACTAACAATAAGACATAGGTTTGACATTTCTATCTAGCAGCCGCTCCGTAAACGATGAAATCATCACAGCATATACGCCCATTTGGAGGTTATCGATTCTGACAGTAGTATAGACGATACAACTTTCATGTAAAGTTAATCTGCATGATTGCTATAATATTATAATACGAAAAGGGTTGAAAACTTTCCTTATGTCCAAGAAAATTACATTATTTTTTCTTACTCACTTTGACCGACTTGTCCCTTGAGCGCCATTTTGCTGGTAACTGATTGAACATTTGTCTACCAGGTGGCGTTTAGGGAGGAAGAAAAAGATAATTCTGAAGTTATCTGATAGTTCATGGTTATCTGTAATAACGTCCCTTCGTTCGAATCGATGCCGCTGGACCATGTTTGCTAAAGTAAGCATTTAATCATTTCTCCTCTTTATTTGAACTCACAGTAAAACCATTTATATATGAATAATAAAGCTGGTGCCCAATACCTGTGAAAAATCATAACGTTAAACGATACCGTAGGACTATTATACAATAACTGATAATTATTTTTTCCAAGCAAAGGGAAATATAATTCGCGAATAAGAATTGTATTTAGTAATATTTTCATAACTTCTTGGTTTTGGTATGTTCTTATATTCGAAGTAATGTGGACAAAATTAATTAAAGGAACAATGTCAATATAAAAAATGAAGATTTGACCAGGTAGTAGTGAGGATTTATTATAATTTCTATATTCATATGATATTAATTTTTATTCTACCTTTAAGCGATACAATTAATGCATCAGAAATATAATATTTATAAGGTTGCAATTTGCGAAACATTAAAAGAAGTCAAAATGGCGGCCCTTCAATTCGCACGTTCGATAAATCGAATTGCAGAGCATTCCTTTCGAGAATCGAATCTACCTCCCATTATCGAATGCCATTTAAAAACCTATGTTCAGTGTAATTCGGAGTATTCCTAAGATAATGCATTTTGCGCGCAAACAATGTGCCAATTGTTTTCGAGAAATTCGTAATTAAATGTTTGCGAAACAGCCCCATCGATTCTGTGCAAAGAATATACGGGATGATCCCGCTGCCCGAAAGTGAGAGGGGCCGGCGGCGGAGATGCACGCGAGAGAATGAGACAGAAGATCGGCTCAACGAGGTCGCGGAGAGGGTTTGTGCAGTCAGTTCGGATTTGTTCGCCGGTGTGCGTGGATCGTCTCGATGGTTTGCGCGCGCAACATTAGACAGTGTGCACGTTCGCGTTCGTAAGAACGACACTTGGACATTTCCGCGTTTACTTTCGCCGTGATAACGTGTATCGTTCCGTCGCGCGCGTTCCCGTGCCGGGTTCAAACATACGCCTGGTCCGTTTCGCGTCGCGTCGCGTCAACGCACGGGAGAATGTGTGCCGCGGATATTGTTTAACAGTGATAGCACGTCCTGACTACGGCCAGTTTTATTCGTTTTTCTTATGTGACTAGTGCACTTGTGTGGTACATCTTTGGTACTTGGTGTTCGGCTTCAACAACGGTCCACGATGAAACTGGAGTATCCTTGCCGTGTCGAGGGCTGGCTGAACGTATGCGGTGAGTACTTTCTCGATTCCTCTTTTTTTCTCGGCGATAAGGCTTTCGTGCGCGCCAACGTTTAGCGACATTCTGATAAATGGGAGAGGATAGTGCGAATTTAGAAGAATGACTCGCGTTTGGGGGGAGGTTATGTGCGTTTGTGTGTACGAAAGTGTTCGGACAGTGAACCTTCATTGATGCACGTGCGCTCTGTGTCACGAGAACGCTATTTCGCCCGTTTCGCTAGCCGGCACTCGAGCCGGGTCCATACACTGTGTTGCATAACAAGCGTAGGGCGTCTGTCACTGTTCGACCATACGAAAACTCCTTGAACCACGAATCGTCTTAAGAATGTCGTACAAGTACGACAGCCTCTCTACGTTTATCTATCGTCAAACAAGGTTGACAGGCGTTGAACGGTTCTTCCTTTTTTGCGAACGAGGAATGTTTCCCTTGTGTTTCCTGGCGTTTGTTTGCCTTTCGTATCATTTCAGCTTACAAGCCCTCGAATTATTTCGGACAGCGTATTAATCGTGGCTTGTAAAGTACCACGTGTGAAAATAATCGTACCGTTAAGTTGCTAGCGCAAGTCTTTGCTCCCGTTGCTTTTGCTACTAGACACAAGTGTGGAGAGTTACGTAATATCCCAACGCCCATTTATAGGTCACAGGGTGAACGAAGGATAGAAGGCATACAGCAACCGGAGGATTCCGTTTTTTCTTTTTTACGCATATCCTAATTGTCAGATGGCTGTTAATAAGGACATTGAGGGAATAAAGCATTCGATATTTCAACATTATTGAAGATTATTGATTGACGCAATTAAATCTCCCTGCCCTTTTGATATAGGCAATTATTGCAAATGCATAAATATTTGCATCAGTAAGTCGCAGTTAGGATAGACTAACTGTAAAGATGAGAGGTAAATGCATTTACTGAGCATGTACATAACTTATCAACATTTTTCCACTAAGTTTTTGATGCATATGAAAACAATTTGGTTCTTCATTACCGATTAAACACTTTATACTCAAATTCTCTAGTCTGTTTCTGCAAGTATTCTGCATTTCGGGCCATGCATAATTGTGATCGAAGCGAAGCAGAAACAGGAAAGATATACATACCTTTGATTGGTATACAGGTGTCTAGCCCAAACGCTAATGTCGTCAAGTTTGACGACCTTTTTTTGTCAACCGGATAGGGGTGAGGTTTCGTTCGATTTTTACGACCTTGGTAGCTCGTCCGACGTCAAAGTTCATTTTCATACTGCGGCAGCGAGTTTCGTGGACGAGCCGGATAGTGAACGCTCAAACACACGCGATGAATATGTATTGCTCTAGGTGCAATAAATCGTCATGCCGATCGGTGTCGTTTACAGAGACCAGTCGAGTGTCTGCTGGACCAGCCTAACACACGAAACGACTGCTTATTATGCGGTACTTGAAATAATTAGGCGATCGTGTTTCTGAGCGATTTACTGGAAAGATATTTCAAAGCTTAATTCACTGTTTGTTATTAGAGCTGTTATGTACCGCAATTATTGGTCGCAATGAAATGCAAAAGGGAGCAGTGTTCTTGTTTTTAAATTTTGCGTATAAAATTTTGCACTGTTCAGCTTTTAAAGTGTTTCTTTCTTTTGGAGAATTGTAGTTGGGATTACTGCCAGGTATAATACGAAAGTATAGGTAATTGCAAGATGATTACATTTATTAAGTCTTTTCCTGTGCCAGCTTGTTTGAACTATTGTATTTATTTTTTGGATCATTCGATTTTTCGATTTTTTTCATAATTGAAGGTAACATTGCTAGTTTTTATTCAATCCACAATCCAATCAATTTCAGACAATCCAATTATTTTTACTTGTGTCAGTGTATAGATTTAGCTGTAAATCTTGCAGCGTTGTTGAAAAATGTTCAAATATAAAGTTTACAGTATACTTCGCTCGTTACTCACAGCTTTATGAAATAAAGAGGTCCAAATAACTGGATCGATCGTATAAGTAATTAAATTTATCAGACGAACGTTTTTATAATAGCAGAGCAAAATTTTGCCAACTGTGGAGTATATCGAGTAATCCATCAAATCGCAGATTTTACGAACGGGCGTAGATATTGCTGCAAGAAATTATTGTAATGAAATTATTGTGCGTACAGTTGCATCGACTATCAAGTACATATTGCTTCGATTGCATCGGCCAGCATCCTCTCCCGTATTTTCATCTCTTTCGTTGCTCTTTCATTGGCCTTCAATCGTTTTCCCTTTTTTTTAATTCTTCCTGCGTACTCTGCGTTTCTATTTGCATCGAAATGAATACATACTCGTTCGATGGCCAATTCCCATCGCGAAGATCTTTTGTGTTTGGTCGAATAGGGAATGGACGTTTCTTGTACCGTGAATTTGTACACATCCGCTGTTTGCGGCGTATTTGTGTGAACTCACTCCATTACAGCCAGGCTTTTTGCTCTCTACTCGGTTTCCCGTTTTAAGAGACGAAGAACTTGAACAATTTTCACCGTGCAGTACAAAAATGTAGCGATAACCGCGTAGTTTGGGAATGAATTTCTGATCTATATAGTTTGTATCTGATTTTATTCGTAAGCTGTAGGCTTTTTCGTTTTGACTAGTCATCCGTGTTTACTGCAGTTTTCTGATAATATGTATGATCTCATGGTTAAATTCTTGGACCTTCCAAAGTCGTGACAAAACAATTCGAAACAACTTTTGAATATCTTTGGCGTCATTTTTAATTTGTCTCTGCTCCTTTAGTCAATTTAGTGAACTGCAATTCAGATATGGCACGTGGCACGGCGGAATAAAATAAAGAAAACGTGTTTAGGTGCTCGAGAAGAATATACATACACGAGTACGAAACCAGTTTTCTTTTACCGGCAATTAACCCCATTGAACCGTTTATCGTTATTCGTTTTTCTCATACGACAATTTGTTATCACATAGAATTATCTCAAGTGAAATCTGGCTCGTTTTACGTTCACTTGGATTACTATAGTTCTGGATGAGGAGCGGTTTAATAACTGACGGTATCGTATCGGCCACATTCGCCGTAGAATATCGCCACTTTATCCCGTTCATTTGCTTGCGCACCTGCAAATAATAGAGAACGGGTTACCCACGTAATGCGCAGGTTACTTTGAACTTAACTCACTGTTCCCTGGTTCGAACGAGAGCGGGCGGGTAAATCACGTAAAAGTGGAGAACGTTCACCTGTCTGTACATCTCGAAAAATTGCGCGACATACTTATGTAATCAGTCTCTAGGATATTACGTTCTAACATACACCTTGCGCTGTCCCTGAATCAAACCAACAAATTGCACCTTGCAACAAATTTGGCGAATACACGGAAGCGTACAAAAAGTAGCAATTCAAATTTTGCCAATCTGTATGCAAGTACTCTTTTTTTCTGCAAGGTTTATTAATACCATGCGTCATATATCCATAACGCGTTAGTACGAGGATTATTCAGCGGTTATTACCTGCGCAATTTTTTTTCATCTCGGCCGGATTACAGAGTGCTTTCGATTATCGAAGGGGAATTGGTCAGCCTCGAATAATCACGAGCCCACTGCATTTTGGTAATTCTCGTTTATTCCTCTTTGTATGTAAATCGTCGGCCATTAACCTGTGCCATGGAACTACTTGTCGGCACGATAATTACAAAAGCACACCGACACCACGTATGTGATCCAGCGTACACACCTATGGGCCGTTCGGTTCGCACTTGGAGGAGTTACAAATTGCACCCTTTTTTCCAGCCTATTCTCTCGCGTAACACGAGCACGCCTTGATTAAACGGAAAGAATTCATTGCACAGATAATGCACACGCAATCGCGAGTTACATTTCCCCGTTCCCCGATCACGTTTGAGCACGATGATCTCAAGAAACTAGGATCGACTTAATCGGAGTCGTAACGTCCGCAAAATACGGTGCCTCCGGTCACGTTTCGCTTTACTCCTACATGATCCCGACCCGTTACGCTCTTCGCGGGCAGAATATAAATAATTGATTTATTGCATGATTTATAGCGAATTCATTCCCGCTCCGTTTGCCCGATACGTTCGACGTTGATGCACACACCAGGCCGCGTTTAGGCCAGGTTTATCGCAACTATGGCCGTTACTACTTCATTGTATAAATTGCATTGGTGTTCCTAGTAAACGATATCGCGGCGGATCCAGCTGTAAGCGCGATCGTAAAACTTGAACTCGGGTTCACGGTGCGCCGTTCGTTCAGATACCACTGGCTCGTTTCTCCTTCTCTCGTCCGCCAATACCGCGGAGTCGAGCGAATTTTGAAAACTTTTTTTCTCCTTGCCTGTTAGCCGGTTTAAATTACATTACAGGGATTTAGGTAACCGTAGTTACCGCATGTTTAGACAAATTCCATGCGTGATCTGATTTAATCTGCTGGCTGCGATTCATCCACGTTGATAGTTTTGTATTATTTTCTGATACTATTTTGGGAAGAACGTAGGTACGTGGAATGACTGGGTACACCTACTCAATGCATCCTAATATACATTTTTCGTGCAATTTTCCCGAAGCAATGGGGTGATTGTTATACAAATGATTAAGTATGCAAATTGAAAATGAATTGTTACTATTCTACTTCAATTCTTTTTTGTTTTCTGCAATTTTAGTGTCAGGTATTTCCATGTTCCACACAGAAATATGCAATGATCCGACCTTCTACGGTCTACATATATACTTCAGCGTAACAAGAATTAAATCAAGATATCTAACACTACAGTTCTCTTTGTAATTTGCCAAGTGCAACGTTATATCTATAGTGCACGTTATCAATAGACTACAAAAGAAAGCGCATTGCTCGAAATAAAATATGATATCTGTGATTTTTAATCATCTTCAATATTTCTGTTTCCTGCCTGGGTCAAATTCTTGTTTCGCAAGCGGCCAAAATATCTTATAGCCAAGTGAAAGTTCTGTTACTCTTTCACGGCTTCCAGTCTTCTAAATTCCATCGTGTTCTTTCAACATATTGGCAAACAGAGCCGCACGTACACGGATGGGACCGCGTTAGCGTGAACGGCAAGTTACCCGTACGTTAATGACATTTGCATAATACACCGTGAAAATATATATTATCGCCTTAAACGTACCAATGAAAAAATGCAGGGAAAAAACTGGATAATCCTGATCGGTCGCGCGACGAAATATTACTTCATATATTTATGCGAGCGCCTACCGGTTTCGTAAACGAGAGTTTCACTGACATTTGCAAAAGTAGCTTTAGTAGTGCACGGTTATATCTACGCGTCACGCCGCGGCGGTATCGCGCGAGTAACGAAAAATGGGTCCGCGCTGACACAGATAGCAGTGTTATTAGGTTGGTGTATATGAAGCAGTCGATTTCTCAAGCGTGAAAAATGTTTCAGAATTGAATGGTTAATAATGCAGGCGAATAGCTGTAAATCAATTTAAAGTGTTCTTCTGAACGTAACGCAGCTTTAGGAAAGAATTAATTCGCCACGAAGGTGCGTTTAATACTAATGTATCCGAAAACTTCCTCGTACTTGGAAACACTGATTTTTGTATGCAAGGGGTGAAAATAACTTTGCTTTACGATGACTAGAGTGTATTCTATACGACGGCTCGGAATTTGATTGATAAATAAGATTTTCCACAAGATGGTAGACGGTGACAGTGTTATTAATAATACGGCATTTTCATATGCAATTGTCTAATGCATTATTTAATTGGATAACGAGGTTAAAGCGTAAATTATCGCGTTTTGTATGCATAGGCTTGGAAGCGTAGGCGTGCATCATTGTGTACGTCAACGCATTGCTATTCGTTTGTTTATTTCACTCGCAACGCAAGCCCTTGATTAACTACACCCGACTGTGTTGTACCTTTCTGTTATGGCTGGGAATCTGGTTTCGGTTGTTTCCCAAAAATGTTGAACGAGGACATGTACTGTACGCAATTGAAGTTAAGATTTACGGTTAACAGGCTCCAGAAATATTATGCATATATACAATTTTAGAAGAACAATGTAAACAAGTTTCTGAACGCGACGATCAATTATGGGGATTTCGTCGTGAACTGCAGTTCACTTAATTTGCGCCTGATTTGTCGATTCTGTGTTACACAGGCATAATTTTGATAACGCGGGTGAAAATTGCTACAGCAAAAGTAACTACAGGTGTACGATAGATCGACCTGTTGAGGCGACTTTCTCGATCGATCTTGCAAACACGTTTAATACCGGTTTAATTGACCGAATGTGAACGAATTTAGCTGTCTAGATAAGAATTTTATAACCTCGGAGCACAGTTCGAAGTTGACACGGCTATATCTGTCCATCGGCTCATTTAGTATTCTTATCGGTGGATAACTATGGCAGGCGATAACTATAAATACGTTTTTGCGATATTCAAATATTACGGAGCAGTATACAGTAAACTATTGCAAAGGTCCGATTTCAGAAGGAATAAACAATGTTCATTGAAATTATTTCGCTACAACGGAGATGTGTATTCAAATGTATTACACCAAAATTTGCGACGGAGGCACATTTTAGCAATAAGTTGCTCAATTGTTTTTTGATATTTGAAACATTCCATTCGGACACTCCAAGTAGAAAGATAGACGATCAGATATCGAACATATGTTACACGTATGACTTTTGGTGCTGTGCACTATTGGTAAGCACTGCAATTAGTGTCTCGCTTCTTGGCTCGTATTTAACACTAGAACTACCAAGCCAGTCAAAATGACTGGTTTTAAATTTCTTGGTTTAAAGTTATTAACATATAGGTACTGCTGCAGCAATTTATGATGACTTTCAATAAGGCAAAATGACAATTACATATCTTTATTTAATGTCCCTTCAACGATTTTCGTGTTCATAATCTGTCTAAGGTATACTGGCTAAATAATATAAAAACCTATCGATAGTTCTAGTGTTAAGTGTCTATCGCTGCGCATAGTTCAACGCATTTTTCAAATAAGACGAGCAATACTATTCGTTGATCACAATTAAAGCTGATATGACCAACGTGGACTGTAATACATATAGGTACTTACATACATAAGTCTCAAGGCGTAGTTTTTAGCAGGTCGATACCCAGATCCAAAGATAGCCACTCTGTCTTCCGGTTCGTGTGGTTCGTGGGCGTACTTCGATTGCATTTGTATTACAACTTGGATGCTTCTGGATTTGATAAAACATCTACCGCGAAGATTTTACCGTTGTTTTAAATTAAAAACGACAGCTTAAAATATTTGTTGAGTTTGCAGTGCCCTCCTTGAAACAGCAAATGTAGGTAAAAGACTTGATTCAATTTACAATTTTGACTAACATTAATATTAAATCATACTTAATTCGAGATGCACATCGTTAATGTAATCGACTGTTTATCTGCGATCTAAATGTAGTTCTATTTATTCTATTAATGTAATTACTTAAAATCGACAGAAATATATTCCACAAAGTATTCATAACTCGGTAACGGTGTTATTGAACTCACAATATTTTATTTACGCAATATGCCCCAAAATTGTATTCCATGCTCTATCGATTGGAGGCTTTTTATTCTATCAAATTTCGTAACAGAAAGTACGACTTCCTTTCACGTTTTCTCCATTTCCCAGCCATTTCTCGATGCAGCAGATTCGAGGCAGGGACGTAAGAAAGGGGAAAAGAGATTTGTAACAGGACGATATCATAACGGACCTACTTCGGAAATTTCTGACGTTATCTCGAAGTCCTTCCTCCGTTATTTCATCAACGTGACTCCTGATGTATCTACAAGGTAATCTACAAAGGTATAAACGGAAGTCACGTAGCGTCGCGTCGGCGCACAATGAACTCTGCTGGTACCAGTCTCTGGTTTCCTTTACAAAGATTCTGATGCCCCCGCCTGGCATTAATGCTCTTTTGAACGTTCCTTATAAATACTGTTACGAAATTTAAAGTAAGGGCTCTCCAGTCCAGGCAGCACTTAATTCGCCATCAAGTTTATTCAGATCTTGCATCGCGATAGGAACATGAATCGAGTCGAGATTGCAATGCATTTTTCTGACCGTTTACGTTAAACAGGTCGGAAATGATAGCAGCCTGCACGTACACTTTTTGCGGCGTTCGTAATGTGTCGTTTCCTATTTCTTTCGCCTGTTATCCAGCTTTGAAACTTTCCAACCCGATCCAACCTTCGTTTTAGCGATAATGTTTCTTGGCAGAAGTGAATCGACGATATTCATCAGTTCAGAGGTTGGGAATTTGCAATATTACATTTCGTATTTAATAACTTAAACTTGCAAGCACGTTTCAAAGATTTACCACTTGGAATCCCTGGACAATTTTCTGAAATACAAATTCCGGGAAACCCACACAGTTCCTTTATTGACATTCAAATATTTACTCTCGATTTCTCGCGCCTCGTTCCCAAGGCCATAAAAACCACTAAATGAAGACCACTAATTATCGGGGAAGTCAATATTAGCTTCAACTTCATTTCGTTCGTAAAATTCAACGATTCCTCCGCGACGTATTATCATCTTTACCATTCGAGCGTAAGATTTGTTTCACTTTCTCTCTCGATCGGGCGTCGCCGCAGTTTTTTAAAGATG
Source organism: Nomada fabriciana (assembly GCA_907165295.1). Classification (NCBI taxonomy): domain Eukaryota; kingdom Metazoa; phylum Arthropoda; class Insecta; order Hymenoptera; family Apidae; genus Nomada; species Nomada fabriciana. The sequence continues at coordinate 8,886,371 of OU015690.1, read as the reverse complement.
GAAAGGGAAAAATTACGAACGACCACAGCGACATAGAGAGATTGGAAAGTGTCCGTTGTAAAAATAGCCTCACAAAAATCCGAATTATCTATCGGTTCGCGTGAAACGTCCGTCCAAGGTCGTGGATTAATTATTCGCCTCGAGGATTTAACGACGGGGGATGGAATCGTGCCAGCATTAAAGCGTCAACGTCTCGACTTTGCGAAAACCCCTTGCCAGACGGGGATTTGCGATTATTACGACGGAACGTTTCCTTAATTCCCCATTGATTGTCCGCGCACCGCGTCGCTCGATCGAAAGAAAGAAGGCAAATAAATAACACGATTAACTTATCCTTAACCTCATTCGAATTGTCGTAATGTATTTTCTGCGATACGTCCTCGGCTCCAATACGGACACGTCCTTTGGTTTTTTCTTAATTTCACGTTTCTCGTAGGCGACGAGCAGCATATGCATTGTACCAGTCGGAGACTTATCTTCGCCGAGTAATCATTAGTAATCTTTGCCGAGCTGCTTGTAGGGAAGAAAAAGCGTGGGTGGACTGTGCGGTTTGTCTGTAGGTATTTAAAAATAGTTCCATTACTGCGGGGACTTCGGAGAATGGAATATGGCTTTTATGAATTCTAAATGGCTTGTTCCTTCTCATTATATGCTCATTCTCCTGATATAAAAGTTATAGTACTTTGTAGAACGTATAAACATTGATGGTATAAGCTTCTGAAGTTCGAGCAGCTAGTTTTAGTTGATGGGTTCAACTGTGATCTTCATTTCGAGCGGAGATATTGGTTATAAAGATACGTTGTCCTTGGAACACTCCTTACTGTAACACGCAGACTTTACTTTTCGACGGAGAACGCAGCAGGAACGTGCCGCAGGAATGTCAAGTTTTCGTTTAACTAAGGAAGAGAGTATCTACGCTTCCTTCGAAACTTTTCACGGCTGTATTGACGTTGCCGCGTCAATTCCTTCCGATAAGAGCAGTATTCTGACATTCTGTAAAGTTTGCTGTAGGAAAAGTTTGATGGAAATTGAAACGAGAATTGCAACGAAAACTCCATCTGGCCATTAAAAAACACTCGATCGGTTCTTTAAAATCTTTTTTAAAGATATTGCATGCAGTTTTGTGGTATAGGGTGGAATCAGGAATAGGTGCTTCGTAAATAAAGTATATGTTTTCAATGTTGGAAAAACAAGCACGAGCGTGAAATAAGGCTGCTATTGTTATTCGAAAAAGCGGAAGAAACGTGGCAAAGTAATTGCCGTCGAGAGAAACACAGTTGTAGTACATTATTGGGTTAATTGGTGTTTGCCGTCCAGGCTGTTGTTAATTGCCAATTGTTCGCCTTCGTGCATAATTCAGTTTCATTCAACAAAATCTAATTGTGAAACGAATGTTTATCCTGATACTAAAGAAACAGGGCAGTCACATGCTAATATTCATTCAGCAAGGAAGCAGAGTATTAGTAGTTCAAATATTAAATCAGTAAGAACCATTATTTATAATTAAACGATTGCAGTTCGTATGTATTCCGCTTTTCAGTTCGTTTTCTACTCACATTGTAAATCACTCGACAACTTCTCTTCCGGAAGCTTTTCTGCTCCAAGAAGTCCAAGTGTTCCAAAACGTTTGGAGAATGGATATGTAGTACTTCAATTTTGTTCTATACAGCTGTAGCTTTTGATATACGAGTATCATCGTAGCAAGAAGTTGGATCCGTGCAAGTTTAATTTCCTGTTAGCCTAATATAATGCTGCAATTCAGAGATAGAAACGTATTCATCGCAATAATTTAAGTAGACAGAGTTTTCGTCTCATTCACGATGCGGTTTCGTGAGTTCGAGTCCCGGTCTGGCAACTTGTAGCAGTAAGAAATACCGAATCCAGTCACGACGAGTAACTTGTTAGCGTTTCCGTTAGCCACGTATTACGTATCGTTTACGAGGAAGTACACGTTACACTCCGGCCCAAACGTTAGTCAATGATTTGTGGGATCACCTTATGCAAATCTGCGGACCGCCACGGTAATAAGAAGATCCTGCATCGCCAAAAAATATCCGCCAGACCCGCTCCACTCCCGCGGGAGGTAGTATTGTTCGTAGTGCAACGCGTTAGCAAAGAACAGGGAAAAAGGGGAAGACAAAAAGAGAGAGAGTAGAGTCAGACCGTGAATCACTTTGCGCTAAAATAGAACAGAACGATGTCTCTCAGGCTCGGTACGATTTTATGCAAGCCTGTGTTTAGAATTTATTGGAATGGTACGCATACACATACGACATGCAAGTTTTTCCAAACTTGAATTCGATGCATCTATAGTATACAATAATCTATAGTATGCAGGTTAACAAACTTGATAATACTTGTCCATCCATAATATACCGTTTTGATAGAGACATAGAGGTAGCACTCTTCCCTATTCTCTTGACAATGGATTTAGACACTAGGAATTTCGTGATTCTAGGACCGATACATTTTGCAATGAACTTTAGAGTATAGAGTAGTGAGGTAATATAAATTGGTTCGGTTTATCTAGTTTCGTCAATTTCTATGCGGGTTCGCTGTATGTAAAAAAACAAAAATCGGTCTTTCATTTTTTTAACTGCGGCGCACCTAATTCAAAAACCTGATAAAAATTGAGAGTAATAGTATAAATAATATGTACCTAGAAAAAAAATATAATTGCAAGTCCGTGATTCCTTCAATACAAAACCGGCATTTTTCAGCAGTTTTTGACATTTTTAATTTTTTGCAAATCGGGCTTCCAATTTAAAAAACCTGAAAAACTTCTATAATATGAACGTCCATAACTAAAATGTCTCGATTTTTGTTCAATATTTTTTATGCGGTAAAATGGGAGATATTGAGGAAAAACTATATTTTTGATTTTTCGCTGTAACTACCCTCTCAGTCGAGTTACAGGGTTGAAACTTGATACAAATTCTTAGGGACCCATTTCACACCCTTATCCGACTATAGCCTTTGCAATGAAATTTTGTTAGACGCAATGCGTATGGTTTTTTGTTTCCAAATGTGACGTCCTGTATTCACCAAACTGATAGGTATATAGTCCGGTGATTCAGCAAGGGCATACTCCGCTTAGCGAATAGATCCCTCGAACTATCAGAATCTCGTTAACCTATGACTGTGCAGTCATCGTCTCGAGGCTCGTGGAAACGACCCTGCTAAGAAGATTCCCCCTTTTTTGAGCCGCCTAACGACACTTGCCTCGTACGTCTTGCGCCTGCTCTTTTCGTCTATCATAAAGTTCATCTGGCCGTTCTCGAGTGAATCCGCCAGATATTGCTGCCGGATAGGAGAAATCGTGACGAGAGGATGAACGGTCGGAACGGGAAAAAAGAAACATAGAACGCCCGGAGATAATCTGGTGAGGTAGGCAGGCGGCACGATAGTCGGCCACGTCGCATGTATTCGCTTTGATTAGAAATTAAAGGGACACTTGACGCGCACAGGCGTTCAAGATTAATTCGAGATTCAGCCGGGTTAATATAACCTGCCACAGGTAATCATTCTAATTCTCTGTCAGTGTGATTCCATCTTCGGAACACGCGAGCGAAACGAATCCTAATTGACGTGATTACACGGGTCGCTAAGAATTTCCGATTTTTCCTGTAGCCGATAAGGGAGGGGACGACACGGGAGAGGAGAGAAACGTATATTGATGGTTCGAAGTTACCTGTGCAAATACAATAATGTTGAGAATCTTGAAATATTCATAACATACATCATGCGTCTGAGGTCTCCTTTAACAAATCAAATCCTTGATCTGTCGAAAGCGAGGGCCTACGTTGGTTTATCACTTTCCTCCTCGTTCTAATCACGCAAGTATCTATAATTTGTTACAAGAGGAATCGTTCGCGGTGCAGCGACTCGGTCATTAATCATTAAGGTAGACGAAGCGTGTCGGCATAGGTGTACAGGGATGATAAAAAGGGTTATCGGTTGTCGGAGAAAACGCTGCGCCCGCACCGTTTCGATATAATTGGTCACGTTCCGTGGATTCGTCGCGTTCAGAAAATTAGGTAAACCTTTTCAACAGACGTGCGTTCTAGTCACGACATCTCGAGCATGTTCGTACGGGTTCATGCGTCGTTCTTCGAACACCATCGAGGAGCAGGTTCGAGCTAAGGGAGCAGGTACCCACGTGCACAGCAATGACGATAATTGTCCACGTTTATTACTTAATGAAGGCAAAGGATAGGCCTGGCTAATAGACACTTTGCATCCTGATAGACGAGGAGACGTTCGAGGGGAGGTGACGGACCTTAAAGTTAATTAACGAGCCGGGAACGCGCGCGGAGATACGTGAGATGCGACAACAAGAAATTAATTGAGCGTTTCGTGTTCGACACGAGCCGAAATTACTCGAAACTTATCCGCACACTATGGTTAACCATCGAACCTGACACGTGTACGCACAGGTAACAGCTGAAGCTGGGCTTCCAGGTGCTCATGCGTCGCTTCGATGATACTTTGCACATGTTTGGCTTGCGCTGGTTAGGGTAATTAACAATTTCATTATGTCACGGGGAATAGTGCACGCTGACCTCTGGTCACCCGGTTACGAGTAACCTTTCGGACGAAATTAAATGTCAGGGGATCGATTTGTGCGGCAAAGGTTAATAAGAAACGATGCTCGCGGTGCGAGGAGATGTGTGCCATGGAATTGGATAGAATACATTCGAACTGTAATTAAATGTTATATAGCTTGCGCGATGTCGTTTAGCGATATACTGAATTTTTTAGGAGCGTCGTGTCGTACTTTTTACGAGTTTAACAATTGTCAACTTTTGGCAACACCTGCATCATTATTAATCGTGTATAACGTGGACTCGTGATGGTTCGTCAATTTTTTCCATACATTACCCCAAGACAGAAACGCGTACTCAATTTCCTCATCATTGGTCCACATATTTAAGTTTGACCTGCTGAATGAACTAGTCCCATATTGACGACAGTCCAGCAGACTGACAAATTTGCGATTCATCACATATTCAATAGCTACGCGCGTTTTATAACATTTAGTTGAGGAAGCGCACAATTCCAGCTTACGTTTCAATCTTTTACGATTCGCTTTAGCACGCTTTGAGGATTCTTAAACATAACTGTGCGATGATTGGTCGTAAAATTGTAGGCGCGTAATCGTGAGTTTTTCGTATTCCGATCCCTGTTCAACCCATAACTGTTCCCTTCCAGCTTTATTTATCTGACAATTACTATGAGAAGCGACGCACGTAAATGATGGTGGTAATATTTTTTATCTTATTAAAACGAAGTCCGAGTAACGTAAATTCGGTCAGAGGTGATCACAGCTGACTCACCGCGAGTTCGTACAAAGTAACGTAATCGTGAGTCATGCTGAAGTGAAATTGGAGTGTGAGCACGGACACACGAGCATCTTGACACATTTGCATTATCAATCTTCTGTACTGCAAGCCAGAATTCACGTGCAATGAATACAATAGGACTTTTTTTGTCGTGTATGGCATATCAAGGACCTTTTTCACTTTTCAGACAATTTTGTTTCGCGTTTAAGCAGGTTTAATCGGGTTTTCGTTTCGTTTCAGTCAAATTGAAGGTTGAATTAGTTTAGCTTCGTCGTCGCAGTGTTACAAAATTACTGATCTTGTCCGAGGATGTCTAGTGGTTTTGATACCTCGAAGAGGAAAATGAATATTGACTTATGCACCAAACCCTCTTACTAGTTTCTCTGTACATCCATTAGTAACAGAGCGATGCGTATTTACGTTTTTCATTACGTGTTTCATTTCACTCATCCTGTGGAGTGAAGCTCCTGCTTTTGGAAAGGATTTTTTAAATTTCACTGTTGTTTTTTCATGTTGGTGGTAATTATTTGTTTGAATTTCAATTGCCTTGCACACAAGAATTAAATTCACGTGCTGTGTCCATGCGAAATAAAACTATACATTAAAATGTTTCTTTAAAGTTCCCGCATGTTATTTTATGTGTATTTTTTAAATTCTCTCATATTACTAATTCACTATTGCTACGATCGTTTTACCATAATTTTGCGATGTTCTCGCCCCATTCTTAAATATGTATCTCGTATATAACAGGCAACTACCAGTAACGAATACATATTCAGTACCTGTCGATACCAGTTCAGGTGTAAACAGGTTTTCTGATTTTCACTGTACGAGAAAGATCGTGTCCCAGATCGTCCCTTGCTTGGGTGTCAATTATTGTGCGGTACATAACCCGTTGAATGTTGAATTAGCCACGTGCAAACTGCAAACTGTCATGTATACACGTGTTTCGAACATTATACGACAGGTGAACGCGTACACGCACGCCCGCGTATAGGGCGTGAATGACGCACAGGTGTTGTTATGTTGGAGGGTCGACGAAAATGGGGTGGAATCAATTCAAACTGTCCCGATGGGGCTTAGATTTTCTATCATGTACCTGCACGAAAACAAATAGTTTCGATTCAACGAGTACAACGTTATCATAACAGAAATAGATACGATAATTCATTTATCCAATTGCAGGGGGGAAATTTTGTAGTTCCTGAAATAAGAAGAAGAATGATTGGTTTACCAAATGTAGAAGTAGTGTGCTATAAATGATAAATCAATCTGAGAAATCGAGAAGTAGTTCACTGCGTCACAGCTTTTCACGAATCGGGCTTTTCAACTTTCTGTCGGTGGTTTTGATCGTTATTCTGCTTAAAGTTGTAACAAGCAGGAAGTAGGTCGCCGTCGCGTTCGAGGACCCTTCATCCAACGAAAAGCACCAATTCCTCCATAGAGTTCAATTAAAATCAAAGTCTGAATGTAGAAAATAATTTTTCTCACCTAATTAAGTTTGCATAATTCTCTATAACTATATTGTGCTCTTCGTCTGTGCTCGCTCCATAAACGTACTTTGAAAAAAATGTCAAACGAAACAGGCTACACTTACGAACCACTTATAACAGAATTCAGTTAGTTCCAGTTGTGGACAAAATTGCCGATAAATTATCGTTGAATTGCGCCTTAATTGTTAGCGTCACAAAATCGACCATTGCCGATGCTATAAGAAATTCTCTGCCTTGTAGATCACTCGAGACCCTAGTCTATTGATTGCAACTGTGAGGTTTACGAACAAACGAGCGTGTGATTTATTATAGGGGTGTCAAGGTTTATAGTTTTCTTCCTTTAATGAAACGTTTGGAAGAAATTTTTAAGCAGATCACCTGGTTATTTATGCAATGATTGTTCGTAAATATTAAATACCAATCGGGATTCATTTGCTAGCTAGGATGTGGTACATTTAAGACAAGCCTTTCTGTGTCCTCTGTTGATTGATGCCGATGTATATGCATTACCAAGGAAAATCAATAATAGGTGAATAGAATATAAGGGAAGCAAAAAGGTAACGAAGGTTTATAACCAAGTTTACCAATAACGAGGTTACGCCAACGAATAATATAAAAATTAGTATACTCTCAAATATGAAACACTATTTTGAATTAACGAATATCGTGTGAGTGCAATGTTCCATCAATAATTTGGCAATAATATTATCTTCCCAAGTAGAAGTACTCTAGCGGCAGGCAAAATGAAGCAACCAAATAACAAAAATGTATTTAATTCAAGCTTAAGTAACACGTCACTGTTGGTATAAATTGGAACTTTATTTTCCCATCTTCGCACTAAAACGTATTAATTTTGCAAAACAACCATTCTTACTATCGACATCATTTCGCCCTTGCCTGTACAGCTTCGATTATACTTTGGCAATATCAGATCGTATCTACGGATTACCAGAAGATGAATTGGTTTCTGTTCAGATATATCGGAATAATTTTCTGACAATTACACACATTTGATGGGCGAGCAATGAAAATGTTTGGGATAAACAATTTCCGCTCGCGCTCAACTCCAACTAACCACAGGAGAGAATCAAAGCGAGTCTGCAAATGTATCCGTTAAATTGAATATTGTGTTGCATCGGTAGTTAGGAGAATTGAATGATTCATCGGAAAGCATCAGGCATATGATAGCTTGTTTGTTGGAAAATCCTCTGCCCCTCGGCGAAACGCATGTCGAAAGGAGCTATCTAATTTGCCTCGCTTTGATCTACCGTGTTACCTTTATTCGTTCATTAGTCCTGGCAGCATGTCCATCGTGCTTTACCTACCGGTGGACTAATTATGCGTGGTATTACAAACTGCCATTACGTAGACGGTACTCTACGAATTGTCTTCATTAAGGGTTTGCCCATATTGCGTTAGATAAATGAAGGGACGTTTTGTATTGCACGAGAGTTTTGCATAAATACTTACTTAAGTGATTTATAAGTTCAGAGCATCGATAGTATTAGAAATTCTATGATTGTTTTGTGGAATCGTTGTCTATAGTGTGAAGGACGTAGGTGCTAGGATTTAAAATTTAAATATCAAATAGCCCCCCTCTATAAATTGATAAAAGTTGCAGGAATTTCGGGAAAGAAATTATTATTATTTTCTCGGAAACCTCTGCGCAATAGCAATGTATGATTTCAATTCCACAATGCTACAAAGTTCGGGTAATTTATTATTAACAATTATAAAGCAGATATTTTGTACATTTCATAATATAGGTCGAAGTGTTCATTTATTCAGAGGAACATACATTTCTATACATTTGACGCAATTTTTTAACCTTCCCTAGATAGCTTTTAATGTTTATGCCGCACAAGAAGCGATCGACAAAGCAACGCCCTACGTAATTTAATTTCGGCAGGTACCCAGGTATATACCGATAGAACGGCAATCGTTAATTAGCGAGCAAACGGCAACGAATTTAATACACACAACTATTCCTACTTCGATGCGTGTACACGTAATAATATGTCTGTATTTACTGTCGCTGGTAACGTTGCCAAGTGAAACTCGAATTGATACCTATGTATACAACGAAGCAACAGCTTTTGAGATGGTACGAACATTTCGAGCAATGCGACGTATGTACATACTAACTTTCGTACATGTACACGCGACGATGCACGGAGCAATCGAACATGTAATTGAAGTGGGCCGCAAGATTCGTGGCGAAGGAAAAATTGTTCAAAAAAATCCGCGCGCTATTGCTTTTACTGCCGTGTGCAATTTTATTTGGAGCAAAAGACCGATAAGATTTATTATAGAATTATTCGCAAGCTTCGAGAGGAATTTCGGAGTAGACCGAGGCGAATCGGATCACAGGGCGAATCGGATCGAAATAAGAATTTAGTTGAAATTGGTTACGTTACTATGGAAAAATATAGTTTTTCGGAATATCCGATTCCCACCCAAGACCGAGGCGAATCGGATATTTTCCACTTTTTCATATTTTTTCCACGACAGAGGAATTTTTTAATATAAATGTTCATGTTAAATGGGTACTTGCTACGAATTTATAATCAAATTATGCGTTTCTAAATTGTAACTATTTTCTTTTGCCATCAAATAAAAAGTGATCCGATTCGCCCCGGTCTACCCTACTGTAAAAGAGCGGCAACTAATTTCCTTGCGGAATCGCGCAATTAATTAATTACGGTTGGTTGAACTTGAGCGAGTGATACATCGTATCACGATACTGACTGAAGATTAGGCTCATGATACGAAGATGTACGTGCATCGGGTCATGCTGATCCCACACTCCCGGGAAGACTTTCATTGGGACGCGATGGAAAAATAATACCAGTTCCGGCATAATGTGCCGCATAATAATTACGCGTACACCGGTTCTCTGCCGGTCTTGTAACAATATCACGACAGAAATTGCCCTCCTGGTTCGGTGTACAGTTTGCTATGGTACGTACACCGTCGACACCGTCGACGTCTCTTCCTCTATCTGTCTTCAGCTGCCGTATTTCCGCTGTCATTCCCTCCGCTTTTCTTGCCTTCATTATGCCTGCTCCTTGCGACTTCCTTTTGTCCGCGCAACGTTGATTAGATTCATTCCCCATGCATGCGTTTCTTCCTTCCTTACTTTTTTCCTTCCTCTTTCACAGCTTACACGCTGCTTTCCTTTCGTCCTCCGTCCATCGACAGAACTGTCTAGCCGGCCTAATCTAATGGAATTTTTCTTGCCTTGGTTAGTTGCCTAGCAAAATTGCCGAAGTTCGTTTGTTTCGTTCGATTTTGTTTGATAAAATATTTTCTTTCACCCTATGATCGGTGAGAGTAGGGCCAAACAGTAAATTTAATTGAATTCCATTTGAAATATTATATACGATCGACTCATTCTATTTTACAATGCTTCGTGAAAAATTGGTTTTCAGAACGCAAACGTTATTCAATTAACTAATGTTTAATTCAGCGAACTAATTACGACTTTCCCCATAAAATCGATGGATCGCTGCATTTTAATCCACGTCTTAAACCACTGGAATAATTTGATGGGCAAAGGAATAAAATAATCGAAATCTTAAGGTACAACTGTATCCGACTTTGTAAATATGTAGTCCGTTAGCGATGTACCGATCGCAGTTGCTATTTCGGACAAGCCCTATCTCTAATGCCAATATAAGTATTCAACGAAACTGACTCCCTTTTTTCTTAACGCATAAGGAAAATATTTTACGAGGACATTTAACAATGTCCTTCCTTCGTCGCCCACGTGGTACACGTCTTCTGTTTTAATTTTCCCTCGTCAGACGCGGTTTAATTTATATTAAAATCTTCGCTCGGGTCGCCTCTATTCCCGTGGACAATTTATCGCACTGTTAATCTCGTATTGCCGTCGTGGGCCAACGTGTACGTATGTTCTGGCGTGGTACACGTGTACCCGTGTCATGCAATTTCGTATCCGGGTCTCTCGATCATTACTTTCACCGCGAACTAGTGCTCCGTTCATCGCGCGATCGATCGTAAATCTTGGAAACATAGGTTTCCACCGTTTAAGGATACGCTTTGGGCCTGGTTTTGTAAGTTCCCCATTGATCGACGTGCCCGTTAAATCTGACGAAGTAGGCGCCTTTCATGGCGTGCAGGCGATAATTTGAAGTATATTCTCACGCTACGGATAGACCGTCTACGAACCGTTCCTCGTTGCAACGTGAACAGGATCTGTTACCCTCGAATCGCTTCTTCGTTTTAGGTATGTGGGTTCTGAATGTTTCGCAGCGATATTTATTAAACGTCTAGCGGCGCGTGGAAAATCTTTTCTTGTTTCAACGATGGCTCGGAATAATAGACTGATGATACCATTGTAGTCTTTCTTTTCCAACGAGACGTTTGTCCTTTGCTTCGCACTTGTTACTGAACGTTCAGAGCGTTTACTAATACATACATATATTAGGTTGCGTAATAAATTCCTGCGTTTTTTTATTTCATTTTTTTCCCGCAATTTTGTGTTTTCTTAGGTAAAGTATATAGTATATGCATTCGCTAGTCTTTTTATTGCTCTACAAACCTATCTGCTTCAATTTTTCGAACTTATTAATTTTAATGTAATTAAATTTATTGAGGTCCGTCGCCATGGTCGAAATCGCCATTTTTGAACTTGTTAAACCAATCTTGAACGATCCTCGGAGCTATAGCATCTACTCCATACACATTACAAATCCCCCGAGCTGCTTCCGTGGATATTTGACCATGAAATAGAGCGGATGTTAAAAATTAATTTTTTTACCTCCTGGAACTTCCATTTCAAAAGCCTGAAAATTGATTAAAATTAATAAATTCGAGAAATTGTAGCAGATAGATTCGTAGATCTAGAAAAAGACTTGCGGATGCATATACATACTTCTCCTAATAAAACACAAAATTGCAGGGAAAAGATAAAGTACAAAAAACGCGGGAATTTATTACACAACCTAATATTATTAAGTTGTTGTATATGAAACTAAATTTTTCACATCTTCCTAACAACGCATAAAATATTATCCGCCTTACCTGTCGCAAGTCTTCATCGTCGGAGGAAGGGCTACAGGGTGCTTCACTAACCACCATAATTAGAGCCGAAGAGTAATTCGTCGAAGCTTATTATTTCACTCTTCCTTTTTTTGCCGCGAAACATCTCAACGCGTGTCAGACGTTTCCGCAGCGTTTCCGCTAATTTATAGCAGCCGGTATGCTCAGAATGTAAGGCACTCGTTTAGATTTACTTGGCGTACATACACCGCGGAAAAATAAATTACTCGATGACACGTTGTAACCGGGAAAAGACTATAAACGCGTCTACGCGCTCGCCCACGTATTTCTCTATTGCCCCGTCAAATATTTACGATCCAACCTGTCTTCCTCGGCTGTATAGCTTCGTTTTGTAGCTGCTCTTCACCCGGCTGACGATGAGTCTTATTCCTCTCGCGGTGTATACGTATAGTCATAAAGAGATCCCGATGGTTCGTGCCGACGCGGCATTATCTTATCGAATTATCTATCGTTCGTCCTCTTGTTTTCCCTCCTTTCGCGCCGTAAATTATTTTCTTGGGAAAGCTCGAGGGCTTCGCCGCCGGGCATAATAAATTCGCTTCTGTTCTTTACGCAAGCGCGCTCCGCGAATTTCCTACAACTTATATACGAGTGTAACTAAATCTCTCGACCCCTTTAGTCAGGTGGCTGCATACACCTGTACGCCTGGGCGTGCGATTAATTGACACGCTAACAGGCCAGTTACCGAATAACGGATTAAGACGCGATGCTCATTGACCATTACTCTGCCGTGAAACTTCCAGGAACGACCGTGCGAAATAAGTTCACACCCTTACGATTGCATTAGCAAACTGAGATATCTTGTTGTTTCTTTGGACGAATATCGACAAACGTTTTACCTTCTTTGGTTCGGTTTAAGGGTGACGCGACGAGCAAGATAATATTTGCATTATTGGGAAGATAGACTACTATCGCCGCAAGTTCAGTCGAGCAAGTTCAATTGATAGAGAAGCGATACGTGGAATAGCAGGTGATTTGTCGTGGAATATAGGGTTCGACTACAGTAATTTCAGCGATCCTCGACGCTCGGGTAATCGTAATGTGGATTCACCTCAGGGTCGAGCCGTCTGGATCGTTTAGCGGTGCATTGACCTAATCGTTCATAATGCCCGGCATTATCGTGCTGGATCTTCGATAATTGCTGCGCAAGCAATTAACAAACCGAGTTGTCCCCCGATTCGTTTGTGCAGAGGCAAACGGAGACGCGCATGTCGCCTTTTAAATATTACGTCGGTTCCTTTTATAAACCGTTGCCGGTTTGCTTTTTCCAAGCTTCACGAGCAATTCGACAAGAATAGGCTATTGTGTGCAAATCGGAGTTTTTCATCTCTTTGTCGCTTGCAGAGCGGAGGAGCGAGTAAGTTGTATTAAATAAGGGCAGATAAGATCATCCGTCGAAACACGAACAATGCTGGAATAAACGGCAATTAATTAGTGGGCGATACAGTCCTCGATTTTTCTCGCGATTTTAATTATTTCGAACTAAATTTATTCGTCCTCCTGGATTTGATTTCAATATCATTGCCAGATGACTTCTCACGATTGCACGTTACTTCGCGATCTTGGTGCACGACACGGAGCGTAATCTTGCGTTTCCTCTCTTCACTTGTGTCTCATCAACATCGCGAATAATTGAGTGGTCGGTGGAATCATGGCTCGAAGCCCTTTTTGAGATTCGTCTTCTGCACTTTCTTGAGAAATGTTTATTTTTTAAACTGCTTCCAAGTACAGTGACGGGTTCTTCTCGTCGAATACCTGCTTTGCTCTGTGCGAAAATGGGGGTTGAACAATGATCTGTTAATCACGCACCTCCTCCGAATGAAATAGGACAGGAGGAAGAAACATTGCAGTTCTTTTCGTGAGTAGGGTAGACCGGGGTGAATCGGATCACTTTTTATTTGATGGTAAAGAAAATAGTTGCAATTTAGAAATGCAATATTTTATTACATATTCGTAACAAGTACCCATTTAATATGAACATTCATAATAGTTCAAATCATAAAGTATAAACAAATTAAACAATTCCTCTTTTATGGAGAAAAAATGAAAAAGTGGAAAATATTCCGAATATCTTGGAATATCTCTAAGAAAACAAACCAATTGTCGTAAAATAATCTTTGGTTATAAGTTTATAAAGTGTAATTTAATAATAATAATGTCAAAGACTCTACGTAGTACATGGGTGGCAAGTATATTGTCCTTGAACACCACTTATATTAGCACACTTTTCGTGCCACCGCTCTTCACAGGTATTGCACTGTATCCAATCCTCCGCAGGTGGATGAATTTCTCGTTACAATAAATGCAATGCAAAATCTCTTTTGTGTATGTACGAACCATCTTTACTTACATGTATAAGTTATTAACGCATTTAAACTCATACCCAAATGATACCCAAATGAAGCGATCCGATTCACCCCATATAATAATAATTTGAAAGTGAATAAAATACGTAAACAAATTATGATGTAGTAGTGAAAATTATATCAAATACTATTTCTGGACACTATACAAACTAATAATACTAAACCCATGTAGATATTAAAGCTTACCTTTTATTTTTAAACAATAAATTGTAAGCTGTGTATTTTAGATCTGCGCCAAAATTTTAACGTTTGTCCGCGTAAAGCAAACTTGAAATGCGTGTCAACACTAAACGGTATTGTAAAACAATAAAAACACATTTGAAACAGGTGCATAGAGAGGGCGTGAGGAGTGTATGCCCGACCTAAACGATTTTTTCCATAGTAACGTAACAAATTTCAACTAAATTCTTATTTCGGTTCGATTCGCCCTGTGATCCAATTCGCCTCGGTCTACCCTATTTCCGCAGGAATCGTGATTGGCGGACACTTTCTGTGTCACTTGCAAAATTGATCGAATTAAATCTTAGTCGGGAGTATTTAGATTTAGATTTAAATGGAGAACGGCCATGAATATCGGGAGAGAAGTTTCAGAGACGATTTCGAAATAAAAAATGCAGTGTATTATAATTTAACGAAGGTCTCGAAAAAGTACAGGCAACGCAAGATTGATCGTTCCATCAAGATCAATTTGAGTGCAATACGTATGTATGTATATTATTCGCATCCATTAATGAAAAATGCGATGAAAGATGTACTTTCATGATGGATGTTCGAGGAAGCTATCTATCATCGTGATGTACTTTCCGATTGAGGTTTTTTCAAAGTTATCGAGTTTTCCAAGTTTTTATTGGATATCTTGGAAATAGAAATCAACATTTCCTGTAAAGGAAACCGTACCGAGCCACGTCTACCCGTCTAGGTATGTACCTTCGACTTTCATCTTCGGAATGGCTCGAGAAGAAAGTCAATACACGAATTCGAAATTGAATCCTCTTAGCTGGAGGACGTCTGCACCGTG
The DNA here is from genome assembly GCA_907165295.1 of Nomada fabriciana. Classification (NCBI taxonomy): domain Eukaryota; kingdom Metazoa; phylum Arthropoda; class Insecta; order Hymenoptera; family Apidae; genus Nomada; species Nomada fabriciana. The sequence goes on along the minus strand of OU015690.1, from coordinate 8,871,067 downwards.
GTTAAGAATAAATGCATCGCACTAATGTCTCGCGCATTTCGTCTTCCTCGCACTTCCGTTCGAACGTGTATACACTTATTTTTGGACCTAGACTTGCGCCACTTATAACTCACGTGAGACTGACTTCTCCTTTTCCATCCTTGCCTGAGATTATTGGTATCTCCTGCTTGTCAATTTGCAGTGCAGCATTCGGATGTTATCCTTTTGTTTATTTAATAATTGGCAAGCTTATTTCTTATCCAATAAGTGCTTTGATGATTGACTTTAAAGGAGGATAACAGTGAACAGTATTTTAAGGTGTTTAATGTACTTTCTATGTTTCATTTAACCAGGCACAATTATTTATCTTTTACATCGGTAGTTCTGTAATCGTTTTATAGTTCGTTTTATAGGCTGCGTAAGTCACCGCCCTGGCTATGGGCAAAGTAAATGTTATAAACTGTGTTCCCTTCAATTTACTCGAGATACATATTGCATTCTGGTACATAGTATCATTCAGGTGTACCTGGGGGGGATCTGGAGAGGTGCACTAGAAGTCTTATCCGTGTGAATAGACATGTGCTGTGTGCTTTTACTATTAGCCCCACTGTAATTTGTTGTTCTATTTCATATTCAATCAATGGTCAATCAAATCATCCGATTTGGCTGATGAGCGGCTCAGATATTTCTATATTCTACCCAAAATAATTCTATTAATAAGAATTAACAAGCATTCTTATATTGATACATGGCGTAAGTGTAGGCGTAAATGGGATTTTTCTTGCACAACTGTGTTTATATAACAATTAATTTCATATTACACGAATGAGATTTATGGAGCGAAGATTATTTTGACCATGTATGTACATATTTATGGGTGAGTCATGATTCTATTTGCAGTCTAATATGTGCCCCGTAAGAATACGTCATTGAGATATTATTGATTAATTACACCTAGGTGAATTTTTATTTTCAATGATAAAAATCATAGATTAAAACGCGAAACTATATTTTTGTGCGCAAGCATTCATGAGAAGTCAAACAACCGTTAAAGCAGCAGGAGGTAAAGCGTTGAAATGTGATTCGCATTTCACGTGACTGGATATTTAGGTTTCGTTAACACTCGACCGCAAACTCTTGTCATTTTTATGACCGTGGAAACATATACGACACGCTTTTCCTAGAGCTTTCTACGGAGGCTCGAAGAGCAGTACAACAATTCCAAGCAATTGCACAGTTTGTTCCTGTTAGACGACTATCATCAGTGCCAATAATTTGTCGACATTTGTCGTTGACATCGACAAAAGTGTACATTTCGTTTACTTCGGCCTGGTAAAAGTTTCTCGTGATCCCTCAGTCGATGAAATGCAAATTGATCGTCGATATCAGATACAATAATTGTTCCACTGCGATTGTCAGCCGAGAATGGCTGGCCAAAGCAAGGATAATTTAAAAAGTCGGCGAACCGCAGAATTGCAAGGAAATTGAGAAACTTTCGTAAGTTAGGAAGGAACTCTTTTGCTGCTTCCTTCTTCTTCGCCCGCTTCGATACTTGATCGACGAGGTACGAAAACGTTGTATCGCTATTTCAAGATAGAATCTATCTAAGAAATCGAAACCCCTGATTGATTATTCTTCGTATTAATACGCGCGCCGTAGTTGACTATTTTATTTCTGCATCGTGCAATTGTTCAGTTTGAACAATTCTAATTACTATAAGTACTATATTCGAATCTCATCCTACGAAGCGAGTCGCACTCGTATTTTACCATTTTGCGCATGTATCGCACGAGCGTCACGTTCGTAGCGTGAAGCACCGTGTCAAGCAGACATTTCATCCGCGTCAGTTTATTTGTGAAAGTTCATCCGCAATAAACGGGAATCGTGATTGGTAATGTATCGATTATGCTATACAGTTCAGCGCGCGTGATTTAGTTTTAATTTACCATGGAAGTGATGCTGGAAGCCGAAAAGAGAACCACGATAGTTGACGTGGATATTTCTTAATTAACATTCCGCCACCCTGGACGGAAACAGATTTCTTCTCAATACATCAACGGTTCTCGGTACGAGAAAGTCTCGAATTAATTTTGTTTCATCGTCGCTCGTTGAGTTTCATTTCGTACTCTCGTACCTCTTGGATTCGCCTCGGATACGTTTGCCTAAAAGACGATCGTTGTTTGGAGATTGGCCGTTTTTTTCAGAAATTGGCTCCATCTTGTTCGTGTCGAGGGCGGGAAGAGTGGGTGGAGGGTTGAAGGTGGAGGCACGGTATTTTACGTAGATTAAACATTTTCCTCAGGGGTAATAGTTTTTTACGGGATGCTGAACGCGTTACTTAGTTCTTTTTTTTTAATTAAAGTCGATATTTATTGAATGTAAGATAATATCGGGAATACAAAGACGGAATGAGAATTCAAATTGCGTTCAAAATCTTTTGCTGGTTCACGTTGGACCGACATCATCCGCTCGTAAACCCCGTATTTACTCGAATTTTCGGTTATTGATTTTGCCATCTCTCAGAGTTAGAATTATGGCGCAGCATTCCAGCGCCGGAAATGAGAAAGTCTAGCCGTAGTCTGTGATAGCTATAAGGAAATAGCGATTCGGTTCTTTATCGGCGCATTTTCTGTTCCCAATAAATTCCATTTCTATGTTTCCCCTTCATATTTCTTCCTATTTCCATTAAACTTTGATTCAAACGTAACCCTTCGTTCTTGCCGCCGAGAACAATACTATTCTACGCAAGGACTGACAGACGCGAGGGAATGAAGATGGTGAGGACAACGGGGAGGGGAGAAGATGCGATCAGCGATGGAAACAGTCTTCGTTATCTCTGTTATCACTGAAAATGCAAAATTCAAGGTTCCGGCTTGAAGCCCCGCAGAGAAGCGCAGGCAGCATGACGGCGAGAAAGCTTGATTAGGGGCTAATGAAACTTGGAATATCTTAGCGAGTCTATCCAATCTCGGGGCTCCTTCGCCGCTGAGAGTTACAGCATAATTATGTCGTTGATAAAGCAGTCTCCCCTTCCTCTCTGCTCCGCGCCTCTTTCTTGTGGCATCCACGATATTCCGACGTCGCCGGGGCCCATACGAGCGATGGTTATTAAGCTTCGTTCGTCTCGTTGCGCTCCTTGCGGTGATGATAATGATGGGCACAGGCATGCCCATGTAACGCGTTCTAGAAATTTCAGCCAGGCTGTTGAATCGCGGGAGTTTCCATCGAAGTGAAATTGCGGCTTCAGCGGGTCATCAAATGTTTCGATCTCCTGCAAGTATGTTTTGTGTTTTCATTGTCCGCGCTAATCATGGCGGTGTAGATTTGCAGCTTTGCACAAATGTAGGTCATATTGCGCTAACAACGGAACAATTTTTGTTTCCTGCTGGAAAACGGTCCTGGGCGTGAAAACATCCCTCCAAAGAAATCTTCGCTTTTCGTATTATCGCGAATAATTAAGAAACTGTTTAAGATAGAGGGAAAAAGTTGAAGTCCCATATTTTTCTGAATTTTCGAGTTGCCGAACTTCCCTTGTTATTTAAGTTTTATAATTTAGTTGCGATATATGTAAAGGACGTCCCAAAATTCACGCAAGGAATAATTTTGATGGAAAACACAGGTTTATAATTAAAAATTGTAAATGTTTTTTTGATTCGTAAAGTAAAGTAAACTACGGTATAGGATTATGTATGGAATAGAATATCGGGTAAATTTTCTATGATCGTTTTGCATAATTGTGGCTGCATAAATGCATAAATGCTTGCATAAATGGCGTGGGTGGTTGTAGGCTTGTTGGCACAAACCTTAGACTTCAATAAACCCGAAATAAAAAATTCCAACGGCGTTGAATACGCATGAGCTGGGCGGCCAATTCTGATCACCAAAATGGGAAATTACACGACCAGGAAATGACTCATGCAGTAATTAAAATATTGCTCGACAATGAAAACGCGTTGCTGCGCTCTATTTTTAATAACCCTGAGTTATTACCTGTTACGTTGTCTTTTTTTTCGTTGGCAACACTTTACCGCACAAATGGTGCAAAATTGAAATCTTGCGTGAATTTTGGGACACCTTATATATAATAGTATCTGATTTTGAAAGTCTTCTCGTGTCCTAGTCGTGATAAAAATTATTTTTGATCCGCTGCTACGCGAAAGCAATGGGAAAAATAGTTGATGAAACATTGAAAAATTTGTACCGTTCATTTAAAGAGGAATATTTCTGTCCCCTTCACTCGAATGGAAATTATGAAGGGAAGAGTGGGCAGTATCGAGAAATTGAACCCATCGTTGTTGTATCGAACGCAAGAGTCGTTCGTAATTTCTTCTCCGCATTCATGGACATGATAATCGCAGATGTGGGAAATTTCAGATATCGCGTTACAAATCCTCTTATGCAGGTGAACGGGATAAAGTATTCATAAATTCATGCGATAATTGCGGCAATGTAGCAGATGGCTCGCGACAGCATTATATATTTAATCGAATTGTCGTTGGTCGGCCAGCTATTTATCACTGCTATTCATACTGACATTCAATCGATTTCCAAGCCGATAAGCATTCAAACACGAATTAATCTCGTACTGAATTTTGCATTGAATTAGTTGCAGTTAGTTGTTGACAGTACGTTTCACGATCAACGCGAATTGCCCAGAGTTTCTCTCAAGATACGTCACCTTGTCGGGCGCTTTTAGAATGTTCAATTTTCTCTCTTGGCTTACGAAGCCAAATTTAAGCTACAAGCTATGCACAGCGTAAAATAAATACAATTCTGTATTTGTAGGAATATAAGATAACACATTGGACGTCTTACAATCAGTAAATTCAGTTCAAAAGTGTAGAAAAAATTGTTGCATGAAAAGGTTCAGGGTAGGGCACGAGTATGAGACATTCGTTTTTTGATCAATTCGTATTATTATTTCATGAAGCGTGGACTTGAAACAGAGACGCTCGAAAAATTAATTTTATCAAGGTCAAACGATATTTTTAATGTTATTCAACAAAATGGGGGTTACGCTAAGAATAAATTTCTTATATTGAGAAATTATTTCTTACAATAAAGTTATATTTATTTCTCGGAACCGATGTATACGCGACCCCTCGTATCCGAGCTGACCGGCCCAGGAACCGAGGCTGCAAGGTCCTCAAGTGGGTAGTGTCACCCGCCGAGACGCGAGGGGTATGACCATTATGGCCCGATCACTGGTATCACGAGTTGATGTGAAGGCCCCGAGACCTGGTGCACTCGCGCACCTTTTCGGAGGGCGTTGGGTCCCCATCAGACCTGCGAACATCTGGATTGGATTCGCAGTGGCAGTGGTAACCCCATATCGCGGGGGAGAGACGCTCGCGCTTCGGGGTGCAATGCGTGCCTCGGGGCGTGTGATGGCTCGACGTGTGAGTTGCGTTTCAACTCGCGCACCGTTCTGCAGAGACGGTAGAGATTTAGAAAGGTCTCGGCCAGGCCTGAGGTGATTCGAGGCTTGCAACTCGGATTAACAGGTAGCACCCATGGAGACGTCTCCTTGGGTGTGCGTTGATTGGGCGTATCTCAATCCTGCGCCCATAAGGGCCGTGTTGGTGAGGCTCACGCCAGGTACAGCACGTAAAATCATAAATGACTTATGTCCTTTCCTACGTTCGGGACGTATCTATTCTTCCAATCAGTATCTCTACTTCATAATGGACTCTACTGTATCTTCAATTGTAAATTGTACGAGCGTGAACTGTCCCAATAAAACGGCGATACGTCCCTTATAAGCGCAGTGGAAACAATAGTACATATACGCCTTTCGTAGTCAAAGGGTTAAATGCGACAACGCCACCGCGATTCCTTTGCTTTTTCAATAATCGCATATGCAAATTTCACTCCAAATTATCAACGAATCGAACAGCAATTAATAAATCGTAGAAAACGGTATGTATCGATCCGAGCGATGAGCGCAGAGTTGTTCAACTTTGCCTCGATATGGCCGAGCTATATTGGAAATACTTTCGTCCGGTGGGGAATGAAATTTCGCCGGCTAAGCATGCCGAGCCCGAAATTGTATCGAGTTTTTCACGGAAAATTGACCGAGTCTAGCCTGGGCCGAAACTTTGCGACAATTAACGGGACGTATTGTGCCGTCCAATTTCTCGCTCGTTACTCCTCGCGCTCGCGCTCAATTGTTTCTTGCTCGAGGATTCGCGTAGCCCACCCTCGATCCCTTATAATACACACCAGCCCTGGGCCATCCTCTCTTTCTTGTGAAAAGGAGTGCCCCTTCCCTTGTTCCGTTGTCCCCTTCTCCCCGTCCGAATCTATTGTTCACGGTGTGGACGGTCCATTAAGGGCCTAGACGGCAATTCGCAATTAAATGCTTCCCCGAACGGATGCGATCTCCCTTCTCTTCCTGCTCGAGGAGAGCCACTTTCGAGATCTCGCTGTGTCGCTAGTTCGACGGAATGTAAATAGCGACTTGAAATTCCGAGCGATCGATCAGACAGATCCAGTGGGAACGCAGTACATATTGAATAGGCGCTTCGAATCATTCCCTTGGCAGCGCTGAATGTTTGATTTTGTTTCTAACCTCGGTTATCTTTAAAGATCTAATTGGTCTGAATATAGGATCTTCCAAGCTTCGATGCGACGTTAATTAGTTCTCTCGGTTGCTGCACAGTCGCGCTTGCAACTAAATTTTAGGCTAACATCGTGCCACACAATTATACCCGAGAGATCGTGGAAATAGTTTCTCATTAAAACCGAAATATATTTTACGAAACGTGCGCATCTACGTAACGGAAACGTGAGCCACAGTTTCCAGAGGAACATGCACTTGTTTCGAAAACGGAAAAATTCCCGTTTCCGTTGACGGGCACGGCTCGCAAAGCACTTCGTCTAAACAACTGACGGCTAAAAAAGAGAATAAACAGCATCTGCCAACTCTTCGGGCAAGAATGTGTTGCAAGAGGGTGGTTTACGCAGAGGATGAATAAATTCCCCGCGAAACAAGAGCGAAGAGAGTGCAACTTTTACGGGGACCTTATAAGCTTTAGCCCCCGCGTCTTTTTCGCCAATGTGTCCCCAACCGGGATGATGCTAGCGAGAATGGAATTTCGTTCGACGTATCTCGCGGGAAAGGCTGCGCGCTTCAAAGAGATACCATCCTTCTTTCCATCCGACCACGGCCGTGGAAAATGTTGCAAACCAGCTGCATGGGTTCGGGCGTCTGTGTCTACGTGCGCATGAATCCACGAACGCGGATAAATTTTTGCCGAAATGTATTTCTCTCCTCTCTCCCTCAACCCGCCTGGCCCCTCTTTGGCCCTCGAGATTACCCCGACGAATTTTTCGATGGCTCGTTCATCTAGTGATTTTTCCTCGATAAGGGTGAGGCTGGAATGCATTGCGCCCTCGATATTTGCACTTTTCGCGCTGTTTCGTTTCGATGTGCCGCAGAGGCGTTTAGGTTTTCTGCGGTGCGTATGTAAAGCGACAGTAATAAACGCCTGTTACCTTGCTGAGATTGCCGAGCGACGATTGCCAGGTATGCAAACAGCGGGCTAATGCGAGGGTGAAAGGTTTGGATAAGTTTTGGCTCGGATGCGCTATGCATGTTCGAGCATGCGTAAAGCTGGAAGATTGAATGTGCCATTCAATTGCTCCATTGTTCCATTCGCAAATGTTTTTGTAAATAACGATTCTCGTGAACCTCTTTATGTCGATACACGGTAGTTGTTGGAATAATATTCATGAAACTGGCAAAACTGCGGCTTATCGCAATTAGTGTAACAAGATTATGACTCCTCCGTAAGGTAGAATATTGCATGCATCGTTGCAACGCGATATCGTTAAGGGGGGAGGGTCAAGTAAACTGAAATTTTTTCACCTTTTTTTTTTTGCTTAGAATATTATTTTACTATCTGGAGAATGTCCTCCGAAAATTTCAAATAGAAATTCGAAGTCTAAGTGTACCTGCAACGTCGTTAAAGTGACGCGCTCCGAACGGTCCGGAGCGCAGCTATACGACCGCGCGCATGAATGGTGCCCTTCGATCCCTTCGCATAATTTTTCGACCACGTAGCGTCTCCAAGCAATTAGGAGAGTGGTTGGGTACGTTCAGTACATCGCTACATTACATACCAAGCAGTCGTTTCGCGTTATTTTCTTGCGTTTGCAAGAACGAAAATGAGTCGAAAAATGAGTGAAAGTGAACTGAAATTGCTGCATATTTGGCTACCGACATGTTTAATGAAGGATACACCTTCATTTTACAAATAATGAATGATTTACAACTGGAAATCGGGCTCCAGTGTAAGCATTTTGGTGATACTTATGATAGACACCGCAGCGTCGAGAGCACAAAAGAGGCAAGAACATCAAGAAAAGAAGAGCAGCCGGCTTTGCTGAGCGAATTTGAGGAAGAGGAAGGCCTAATATACGGTCCTGGCATCGCTGATTAACTTCAAATAAGCTGCAAGTTTCATGAACGACTATTTTTCCTTCCGAAAACTTTAAACGCGTTTTTCTCGAAATGCAAAATTTAACGCGCCGTGCAATGTAGCTTAGCCATTTCTCAACCGATTGTTATGAAATTTTGCACTAACATTCCTTGATATATCCTCATTTGCATGAACCTACAGTTTTACAAAAAATTGAAACATAAACAATGTTTATGACCATTTGTTTGTAGAAAAAAACCTGGATTTCTCTTCAAAGTGGCGCACAATTTGTAATTTTTGAATTTTTTTTTCAAATTTAGGTTCATGCAAAGCGTATTATTGTATTTTAACGAAAAAGTTTTGGTTTTTTGATTTCGGATAATTACAACGACCTGTGCGTTGCACGGCGCATTTTCGTAGGGCCAACTTCAAGCAGCTGTTATACAGTCAATTATGAATATTTTTATAATCTAAAAAAAGAAATAGATTGTCTAAATGCTACACAATAACATACAAATATTGTGCAATAAAGAAATACTATAGTCTTTTCATACCAGCTTCGAAAAGAAACGTCAATTTATTTCAGTTTACTTGACCCTCCCCCCTTAAACTTAGAAGATTACAAGTTGCTAAGTTACTTCGAAATTTGATGATATTTCATCGGAATTCCCTTGACATTCTTAACTTTATTTGAAACTGGTGCGACGTTGAAACAGTGAAAGAAAATTGACAACGAAGTAACAAAGTAAAGCTAATTATTAGTTTGCATTCCGTTGGTACAAAATATTCGGTTATGGTGAAGTTATTAAACAGGATTACCTCATTTCACTTATTTCACTTGTACAAGTTTCATTCTCCTTTTAACGAAGCGTCCATCGTTTTGTTTTCCTTCTTCCTGCGTCTTACATCCAACCCTAATTTCTTCCTCCGTTATTTCCATGAACTTCTTTAACCGTTGCTAGAGTCTAATATAATTGGCTGCAACGATTAGTAAAACATTTCGGGGCTAATCAGAAATTGTTGCAATGCTTTTTGCACCTCCAGAAGAACCAGAAGGAGGGAACCCCTCTTCTTCCCCTTTTTCTCTTAAAAAAGTACTGCTCAGAGTTGGTCTTAACGGGCTGTACAGTAAATTCGCGCACGAACGCGACTATCGATGCATACCTGTTATCTGCGATGCATGTCATGCATGGCGAGCACGTTTCCGGTACTCTCTGTCTACAGTTGCACCTATATACATATTGACCCGACGTTTAGTTCGAGTTTAGAGTTCAATTATAAACCACCGCAACGTTTATCCACACGCATGGTCAATTAAGACGATCATTATTTCGCTAATATTTAACGTCGCATTTGAGCTTCCGTCCTTCATAAATAACGGAGAAAGTTCGTAAACCGCGAGTCGCTGGTATTTCTTTTTTAGAAAGAGGCCGGCTAATATTGCCCGCGATTGGCGGTTATTTTCAACGAAAGTGATCGATATCTGGTGAAAAATATATCTCATTTTAATGGTAGGTGAATTATGTTTCCTTCTTCTTATGTTTCCTGATATATTTTTCATTTTTGCGTAAGCATTAGTTAGCCATTTGAAGACAAAGAGGCACTTGGTATATTATTGCTGAAAATTAAATTACAGTCTGTTGTGAACTTTTGCAAATTCTTATTTGGATCTTCCAACACCTCTGTACAGGCAATGGAGATCGACGGTACGTGATTCAGAATTACAGAGGATCGCATAGCAATGACATCATTTTAGACAAAGAAAGTTTTTACATTGTCTCACGGATTCCACATAAGAAAATATCTTTACGATTACCCCTTACGCAACATCGGCCTCAAGAAAATGTCCTGTTCGCCTCGAATAATCATATTTCTAACTGGCAGGGTTATCGAATCTTTTTCCCCCTTTTGCATCGAGTATCGTGCATTTCGACCAACCACTCTTGTCGCGGTCGATAGTCTGCGGTGGCCGTATAAAAGCCCAATGTTTAGTTTCCGTACGGGTGAACCTAATTTTCCGCGAACGGGGCGGTCGCAGCTGGTGCGCGGAAGTTTCATCCGGATGGCGGAAATTATTGCAATATTCGGATCGTAGAACGTCTATGGGCGAGGGCCAGGTATTGATTCTCGTTCAGCGCGCGGAAGGTGATAAAATAATTTCGCCCGAGCCACCGTTCGCAAGAGCACATTTAATTACACGAACGACCACGTAGTATTTTCTCGTCGACGCTCTCGGCGACGCTCCGCGCAGGTGGATGTTAATAAACTAAATTGAAAGGAGGTGAACACCGCCAGGACGTAGTTACGTTTCCGCCGGCGAGCCAGTGACAAAGGAGAGCTTCGACGACCGGCTGTTAAAGCACCAAATTTCCCACCTTATCTGCCCTATCGGCGTCTTGCCTGTCATGACTTTGACTCGCAAAGGAATATTGCATCGAGGCAGAGGGCATGGCTGGTGTTACGTGATTTACCTCGACCCACTGGGTTCCTCAAGTGTTACCTGAGAGTGCAATCTTGAATATACTCAATTGAGTTCGACTTGCAAGGGAAGTTCGGCAACTCGATAATTCAGAAAAAATTGAAACTTTGCACGAATGTAGTCCATGTTGTGGTAACAACGGAACAATTTTTGTTCCCTGTTATAATACGGCCCTAGGGGTGAAAACACCGCTCCAAAGAAATCTTGACTTTTCATATTATCGCGAACAATTAAGAAACTGTTTAAGATACAGGATAAAGGTTCTATGGAAAGTTGGATGGCTCTTTATGGTGCATAATGCGGACGTGAGATATTTGGAAAAAGCAATTTCTTTTGGAAAATTCGTAATAGAAAATATATTTTTTGAAAACTCCTTACATCCGTATTATAGTCCACAGAGATTCATCCAACTTTTAATTCAACTTTTTTCCTGTGTCTTAAACAGTTTCTTAATTATTCACGATAATATGAAAAGTCAAGATTTCTTTGGATGGGTGTTTTCACCCCGGGGACCGTCTTTTAGCAGGAAACAAAAATTGTTCCGCTGTTACCATAACATGAATTACATTTGTGCCTCTGCCTCGTTAGTTTCCTCTGGCTTTTGCAATATTGCGAGTCTGGATGCGCATAGAATTCAACGTTATTATTGACGTATTAGTTCCACAAAATATAACGTGCAAATCACTTGGACGCATACAAATGGTTCAAAGGCGCACGATCTTTCTTGTCCCAAACACTTCCAATCACGTTTGCCTACTAAAACAACTTGTATTCCAATCTCAAGGGAAGAGAAAAAAAACTTCGACTTATAGAGGTTTCGTATTATCAAGTGTTCGAGTAAGAGTGGTTTAGCACACGAAAATTCGACTTATAGAAGCTTTGTATAACGGTTAACTTTGCGAGGACTTGCGAGGGCGGAAAGGAAGGCAAATTCAATTTTTTCGCGTGAAGTAAAGTTTTTATTGTATACATTATAAACGTAATTAGAAGACGAAAGTTCGCCCACTATACAGACATATATGTATCGACATCTTATTCAAAAAGTCTGTAGTTTTGCTCTGAGTTAATGTATTAACACATTGTTTATCTATGGAAATTGACGAAAAAGGATTAGCTTCCGTGGATATGCACCTGGTCATTTTATGTTTTGAGACAATCCTAACGGTAGAAAGGAAGGAAACAATTGAATGATTTCTGGCACAAAGTTATAAACTTCGAGTTGCAGAGGCAGCAGCGGTAGAATTTCGACTTATAGAGGAAAACTTCGAGTAGTAGAGGTTCGACTATTCTAAATTCAAGATACAGAGGTAAAATGATGCATCTGGACATGTGGCAAATGATTCGAGTTAAAGTAAGTTTCATTTCGACTTATGGAGGTTTTTGCAGCGGAGCGGAAGGGAATTAAGACAATTTTCGTCTTATAGAGATTTCCGAGTTATAGAGGTTCGAGTTATCGAGGTTCTACTGTATCTCTATGCACGCTGCAAAGATGTTACACATCCAAATTTCGCGGGGGCCAGCAAGTGATGCTTAGAAATTCATTGGCCCCTTAGAAGATTCAGCAATATTTTATCGAGGCAAAGATACTATGACGTGCCGGGTGAAAAATTGCGCCGCGGCAGAAAATACGGTTCGAGTGTGAAACACTGCGAGGCCATTTAACGTTCATCGTGTCGTTATTGTCACTACTCCTGCCAGAAAGGATGCTCGATATAGCAGGCACAAATATCCGGCAGACAAACTGCAGTCCGTTGTAACGCAGCTAATTCGACCACGCATCGAGGGCCACTCGTTTATCGTTCGACACGTAGTAACGTGCGAGACTCTGGTATGGGGCAGGCGCTCCATGGGGGCCGAATTCTGCCACGAAACGCAGTAGCCGTGGGCCGTGTACCATGGGGACCATCTCTCTGTTCCATCGTCTGGATACAAATGAAAAGCAGGCTGGTTGACGCTGCGTGCCTCGTTATTTCTCTATTAATGCCAACGTCGTTCTTTATTAGAACCCGTGCAACGCGAATGGGCTCTATACAGCTTATTGAAACGAGAAAAAAAGGATCTTGGACCGTTTGGAAAATGTCTTAATTAATGTGCCACTGAATAGGATCCATCTCGATAATTTTGTTACATCGGGGGAGAAAAATCGCGGCGCGAGTATGAAACAGATGATTCCTTTTGGAAAATGAAATTAATTCATTTTATGCTGCCAGAATACCAGGGCTCTCGAATTGTAACTTAAATCTCAATCGGAAGCACATCGAAGTAATTAAACTCAGTGGCTACCGAAATGTACGTCGCTATTTGCGTTATTAACGTTAAATGTGTGTTCTGATGTAATTCGACGGTTATAGCAGTGCCGACAGTGTCTCAAATTTAATCAACCTTCCGTTACGTAGAACTGTACCTATTACTCAGCATACAAGTTCTCTTTTATTTTCTTTGCATTAGTTTCACGATCTCGTGCATTGTACTTTTCTTCTCCCATCAATGATATATAATTGCAGGCCACTAAAGCAGCGCAGAAAATCAACAAAGGTTCGTTTATCATTTTGCCGGACGAAATCCGATTAAGAACGAGGAATGCATTTTATCAGGATAAGAACCTGCGCGGCATTTAAAAAACATTTTCACTTCGATTCGTCCCGGGTGGCTGAAAGTAATGGAATTTTCTGTCGCAATTGTGCAAATGCGTCTAAAGGACATCGAGGCGCGTACCGTTCGTACGATAATGTGAAAGTGCTTCGCTCGTTATTCACAGGGACACCGTACAGGAATGCACTTATCCAATCGTCGCGGGCACGCGTGCACGATTCTTTCGTTCGCATGCCTTCACGAACGACGTTCTTCCCTACCACAGATTGGCAGGCCTAATTGCTCGGTTTCGTGGGCGATTTCTGATGGCAGTAATTGTAAGATTACCACCGAAGTGGTGTCTCCGCGGTGAAAACAAGATAATCGCCCGCACTACCCCTGGCTCTTCAGAGATTTTAGTCGTGCAATGTCGCTAACGAGAGTACCTTTCATGTCACAATGACGACAATTTCCCCGAAATGTGTCTCCGTTCATCGCGGCAATGTATTATATTACTTTTTCCCATCACTTGGCTTGGGAAGCGTATCGATCAGCCGGTATTCATACTCTGCTCATTCTGGCACAAATGTGCAACTATTTGGCGTGAAATGTAATATTTGCACTTTTGTCGAAGGTAATTAAATTGTAGAATAATTTGCGGTAAACATAAATAGTTGCTCAATTATGATAGGGTAGACCGAGGCGAATCGGATCACTTTTTATTTGATGGTAGAAAAACAATAGTTACAATTTAGAAACGCAATATTTTCTTATAAATTCGTACCAAGTACCCATTTAACATGAACATTCATAATATTGGTAAGTGGTAAGTATATTGGCCTTGAACACCACATATATTAGCACACTTTTTGTGCCACCACTTTTCATAGCTATTGCAGTATATCCAATCCTCCGCAGGTGGATGAATTTTTCGATACAATAAATGCAATGCGACTCTCTTTTAAGTATGTGCGAACCATCTTTACCTACATGTATAAGTTAGTAACGTATTTAAAGTCATATAGCTAATTAAATAACCAAAAACAAGAGTGATCCGATTCACCGCAAATGAAGCGATCCGATTCACCCCATATAAAAATAATTTTAAAGTGAATAAAATACGTAAACAATTTATTCTATATTAGTGAAAATTATATCAAATATTATTTCTGGACACTATACAAACTAATAATATTAAACTCATTTGGATGATAAACCTTACCTTTTATTTTTAAACAATAAATTGTAAGCTATGTATTTTAGATCTGCGCCAAAATTATTACGTTCGTCCGCGTAACGCAAACCTGAAATGCGTGCAAACACTAAACGGTATTGTAAAACAATAAAAACACAATTGAAAGAGGTGCATAGAGAGGGCGTGAGGAGTGAATGCACGACCTACACGATTTTTTCCACAGTAACATTTTCAACTAAATTCTTATTTCGATCCGAGTCGCCCTGTGATCCGATTCGCCTCGGTCTACCCTATTTATATTCTTAGCTCCCGGATTTACCGCGGTAACTTTTCAATACCAAAGTAGAAAAAATACTTTGATTGAGAACGTCCGGGCAATGTAATTCCGTAACAAGGGTGCATTATTTCAATAATCGGTAGGAACAATAACAACTCTTATGTCAGACTAGGTAAGTTTAAAGCATGAAATGTCACAACATTTGAAAAGTTAAATTTAAAATACAAAACCGTAGAGGCTAATACGGTTCTCTATCAAATTAAGTCAACTAAACCTGTCCAACCGATGCAACACCTAAAAGCAGACTGCTTTTATCCTGTACCAAAATGTAGGTACAATTCGTATCTCGTGGCACATTAATGCCTATTAGTCTGTCGTTATCTAACGCTGTGTTGCATTTCCCCTCTGTTTTACATTGTTCGCCGACAATGGAATCTTCGTTCGATGAATTATTTAGCTCAGCTAGACGCTGCTGTCATCCGCCTAAGCCGAGCTTCATTTCCCTGCGCTTTTGCAAAACGTCCAGTCAGCTTTCCGTGCTCGAGCTCTCTTGATTTCTATTGTGCATACGTAATAAGGCGAGTCCGATCCCACCCAATCAGTGATCTCGAAATACCCTTCTAAGCGCACTCTTTGCACCCCCTGCGGACTCCCATATGAATATACATACATGCATAATGTATGCGAAATAGTCTGCGCATTGGGGTTGGACAGACTCTGGCGGAGTGGCGTGCCGCGACCAGAAAGATTGCACTCGTTGTTGCTGCTGTTGCATTTTCCTAACCCCGGGGTAACATTTCCACGGATTTCCTTTCCACCGTCGCGTGCTCGTGCCCAACGTTCCGATAACGCTATCTGATTTTGCATACGGTCTGACTTCTTCGCGGCCAAGATAACGCGAAATTAGTTTCGCAATCTCCTGGAAGAAAATTCTCTTGAGAACGCGAATGTCTGTTACATTTTGTTATAAATATAATTCTGGACAATCTGAGTAAGCCAAGATCTATTTTCGAAGAACAAACGTCTTCTGCAATTCAGTTGCATTCAGTATTATTGTTTTTTTACTAATAATAAGACTTTGTTTATTGAACGAGTGAGTGAACGCAATTGAAAGGAAAAATATAAGAAGAATGCGCTGATTTTCATCTGAAATGTTATCTGCTAGATCGGTTTTTCATTGGCTTGGGGGGATGCAGTTTGGATCAACTGCAAACGCGACGTACTTGTTGGTCAAGCCCATTATCTGTCTAAAACCGGATCCCTGGTTGTTCAATGGCCCTTAGGACCCCAATATGGGAGAAGTCACCCCAGAATTTCAGGGGATGATAGCGGATGAACGCGAGCTGCGTCTACATGGCGTAACGATAACGTTCCGCGTACGCGTATCCATGGTATCCATAAAGATCGAGATTGCACACACGAAATTATTATCGATCGCGGTAGATGTACCGCCGGATAACGTCCGTAAATCTTTAGAGCTGCTTATCTACGAATTCCTAACGTAAGGGCAGCAGTGATAAAAGGATGCGAAATTAAAGAGACTCCCTTGGCGGTCGATAAACTAACGTTGGACGATCAGAAGGCTGGATACAGATGAGAGAGGATAGAGAATAGATAAAGCAGACATGGGATTTCTCTGACAGTGCTGCGCGTAGAACGCCAAACGATTCGCGTAGGCTTGCTTTGTTCCTCGGCAATTAGTACAGATTCGCGTTGCATGGTTGCCAACATAGGGAGGACAATAGCATAAAAGTACCGATCGAGAGCTTAATCTCGGTGAAAATGCGGGTGGCACTTAATTGATATTGTCGCAGACCTCTTGTCTCTCGAGCAACTGTGCATAGCCGCGTATGAAAAGATCATTAAAACAATGAAACCGGCAAAAATTCAATGAAACTGGCAGATAGAATAGTTTGGTTCGAGTGGGACGTGCGTTCCGATCGCACGAAGGAGTTCTTTTTATCTAATTATCGCCTGTCTGTGGTTTGAAAGTGAAAGTGTTGAATTGCACAGGAGGAAACAAGATTGTGGAAAGTTTATAAGTGTACTGTGCACGGGAAAAACGTGTTCAGCATTGCTTTTGTCGGAAACCCCCGTGAAAGCATTATCAGTTCTGCATTTGTAAGTTTTGGTAGAGTGCTCGAAGTTACAAGGCCGGGCAGTGTGTATCTTTGTTTCTGCATTGTCTCTTCGCCGGGCATAAATAACCGAGAAAGTCAGACGTCGCGGCGGTATATTCATATGGAACGCAAGAAATGTATGGCTACGATATATTAAACACGGAAGCGAGAGAAAAAGGCTGAGAAAAGATCCACGGAGTGTCTGGCCTCTTTAGGGACATTTCCCTGACAAACGCACACGCTCGTGTAATGGAGCTTACGACTTGCGTTACAAAGCTTTTGCGCGTGCTATAGCGATCCTCGTGGTAGCTTGGAAACGTGGGGCGGTATGTGAAACGCGTTGTCGAGATAAAAGCATAGCTGGCCCCTATAATTGTGTATCAGGAATATGCATGTGGGATACGCGTATGTACTTCAGCCGTGCAAAAAATCTTTTCTTCCGTTAAAGGTTCGCATACTTCGCATCGGTTCTGATCCCTTTTTTCGATGTCGTTGACTCCTTGCGGCTATCTTAGAATTTTATTCCTATCCTTGGAGTGAACTTGCTATTTAATCGATAAAATATCTTATTGGACATTTTAATATACAATTGGTCACAAAATTGTGTGGTAATTAAAGATAATCTGTTTATCTGTTTTTGACAAACATTTTCATGTTTAGTTTAATAGTTTAATATGAGTATGAAATATTATTACAAAATAAGTGAACATTGCACGAACAAATGAATATCTTTAAACTCGTGTTTTTTTTATCCACTATCATAGCTTGTTAGTGCCATCAAGTTATGCACAAAAGTGAAATTAATGCCAGAAGAAAGAAGAGTTTCATTGAAAGGGTTAACATAATTCATACTTCGCGCAGCTGAAACATGTTGCAAAAATTGCAGCTCCATTATTAAAAAGAATGTGTTTATTTGGATTAGGCGTGTATATACATATAATATCCTATTGCGAATAGCGTGCGCCGTATGCATCGAGATAAAGCGGAGCGTAAATAACGAAAATGATTTGCAGTATTATTAGAAATGAAGCTATCTATCTGGCATTATAGATATAATGGATTGATATGTTATATGGTCACATGTGCGTAAAAAACTATGCGAAAATTTTCCATTGAATTTGGGATTGCCTGTATTTATCATATTTATTATTGTACTACCTATTTTCTTTTAATCTATTTGCTTGGAATTTTAATTACGAGGTAGATCGCTTCACCCGGCTGTGCGAAAAAGTAGTTCGCACTACCTTGGGACGACCTTTGCCCCTTCAAAAATATGGTCGCTTGATAATGAGCATAGCTAAGCGTTACCAAAGCTCTATATTTTCCTTACTCATTAGTTTAAGGCACGATTTGCCTGACTTTCTGTCGCCTTCTTGAGTTGTTTGGTTCACGTTTTATTTGCGAGAAATTCGTAGCCACTTTGCCATCTATTGGTTACGACAAAGTACTAGAATTCGTTGAGCGGGAGATTCAAATGGCAATATTGTAGTAATATATTGCTAAACAAACTGAATCTGTTTTTATGCATTACTTTATTATTATTTTGACGAAATATTAGTAACGGTTTGCAGTTCGAAATAAATTTTATTTTGATAATTTATATATTTCCCTCGCGATACAACGGAGTTGTAAATTATTTTCATTAAATGCTGCTAAGTGAACTCTAATGGTTTCATTATGTCGTAATGAACGTCCTATAATTATATTAGGTTCATTATACGCGGTGGTTATTAAAATTGCACGGCTGGCCAGGTATCTTTCCACGACTTCTCTACACTATGACGTTTTCCATATCTTGCCTCACCGTCAATTCCATTCGTTAACAAATTTCGTTTAAGTCAAACGCGATGAAATGCACGTATGAAAACACGATTATAAGAAGATCAGCAACAAATCTCGCAAATAAACTATATTTATGTTGCATTTAAATTGTCAATAATGGAACGGCACCACGAATTTTTTTCAATCAACTTTCAAACTTGAAACTCGAAGGTACCGATTAATCGATTGGCCTTAAAATTCCACCGGCTTCTCGTTCTTTGTTTTTCCTTATTCTATACCGTTTGCTCCGGGTGTCTTCTTCTTGCAGGAAACTATACACACGCGCAAAATAACTCAAATTATTTTCATTAAAAAAATGATTTCTCTACAAAGATCAAAGAGCAAATAATATGGGGTGCATGAGAATTGTCGAAGCGAAAAAGGAAAGGGAAAGAAGGAACAAACGCCCGTCTCCAATCTTGATGTGTTTCAAAGCCAAAGGCACAATGTTCACCAGTCGGTGCCTGATGCCGACAAACTCGTCCTTACCACTTTTTTCTTTCCCGCTCAGCCTTTATCGCAAAGGAGGATTACGCAACGTCGCGGGGCCATAATTAACCCCGATGTGTCTCTGGCAGTCTGATGACAGCCGCATGCGGGGTCAACGCACACAATTCTCTAGGAAACGTGTGTCTCTGCACACGAAGCGCTTGATCTCCCTCCACCTCTCCCTGGAACCCTAATTATCTGGCCTGCGCTCCCTTCGGGGATCGTATGCACCCCACGCGTTGCCGAATAATCCCTCGTGCGACTCCACCGGTGCCCACATTGTGTGCAACCTGTGACATTGTCCTGAACACGTACCCATTCTCTTCGAGCCTCTCTCGCGCACGCGCTCGCACACATACGCACACTCGCCGCGTACACTTGCCCTCTTTTATCTTCTTCTCGCACTCCTCCTCGCCATTTCTCTTTCATCTTTTCTCTCGTTTCTGCTGTTGTTTTTCTTGCCACCGATCCCATTCGTCGACCCGGCGAATTGATAGTTTGGTACAATGGTTATGCGTCCACGCACATCGAGCCAAACGTGTTCCGCTGCGTGGTGTTGATAACGCGCTGCTCTCCTTTTGTTACGCGCACGGCCTATTGAAACGACGGGATGCTCCTCTGTCTAGGACTGATGAAAAGATGCCCGCGAAGCTCGTGGATAAATTGTGCTCCGCGGCTTCCTTGGCCCTTTGTTCGTGCTTGTTAGGCGAAGGCAGGCTGGCAGATGGCATTCTTTATTCGGCTGGGTTGGTTTAAGTTTATGGGTTTCAGGCTGTCGCTTCATAGGATGAGGTTTGTGCTCGTTTTCCGCGTGATTGCGGACTGAATTAATTCGTTTAAGATTAGGTATTATGTGCTAGTTACTGTAATGAGCACTGAACACTTCACAGCTCTATTGGCAAAAGGTTTAGTAATTCTTTCGCGGTTGTAGGTAATTATTGTTTGAATCGTTTATAATGCTGCTCTGTCTCCACGAGTATTGACTACATTTTGCTCAATATAATGCATTGTCTTTTGCACTTTTTTATGGGACACAACTGTCACTGTTATTCGTCGTAGCACATTCATCAATTTAACAGCCTCGAATTATTCTTAATCGTATTTACAGTTTGTCAATGATAATTGCGTATAGTAATTTTCTCTAGAAAGTTACACAGTTCTACGCACCCTTACCGAACTGTATTCAAAAATAAATGGTTTAATATTGGAGTTAATAAAACCCGTACTGTGAACTCTGCGAAAGCGCGGAAAATTAAAGTTACGAAGTTTGTTATTCCGTTCAAAGCGGTGTTTTACAAGGCGGAAGGATAAATGAATTCTTTGGTTCACGCCAAGACAAGCGGAATAAGTTATTTCTGCCTTTCGTCACGGCTTGCTTGCAAACTTATGCTTACTTAATAAAGCAAACGTAGCGCGGCAAGTGCAGGAGCATGTTCGAGAGAAGGTTTCGTTGTGTTGTCGGACAAAGTTCGAGCGTAGATTCAAGAGAGTCGCGATGCCACCCCAAATAACGAGGGTGCAATTTGTCGTCGCCTGCAATATTAAAACCGGCCCCCTCTTTTGTTACGACCTCCGTTACTAGCGTCTTTCGCAGCGTTGTTAGGATGATGCAGTTTTCCAGCTTGTTACTATTAGCAGCGCAAAACACTTCCAAGCAAAATAACTGCAGACCTCCGTTTAACAAAAAAAAGAACCTTAGAAAATAGAATGGAATCTTGAACATCTAATATAATTAATACTTGTTAATACTTGTTTATTTTTAAAGTGTACAATTTGCACGGTGACGTCAATGTGTTATAAATTCTGAAGTAGGATACAATAATAATACGGTATTTTTTTTTATCGTAAGAAACTTTATAAACGTCCTACCCTATTATATAATTAGTTACGCATCACAAAGAAAAAATTTTCTCTAGGTATATTTAACCGCGACCTATTTTATGAAATAATATAAGGATATTTAGTTAAGTATATATCATTTTACAGAGTATTGTTAAGCAAGCTATTGTTTTCAATGTATCATGAATACTAGGTTATTGCGATCAAAATGTAATGATATTCTATTTACACTCAGCTTTCAATTTACTATTGTTGCATGGACACAAAGCTTGCGCAGCAATCATTTCCGCCTTTACCAAATTGTTTCATCAGTACCATCAATCAAACTATCAGCTCGCACGCTCACTACTATTGACAATACTGATATTAATTATGTTTTTAAATTTATTATTAATTATAACTTTTTCTATGCAATACCTTAGGTGACATTGGGACAAATTCAGTGATGTATGCCCGTACAGTGCCCGTACATTTGTTCAACAAGTTATTGAGAAAAACATTTTTAATGTTCGAACATGTAAGTCAAGGACTAACGTTATTCCGACATCTTCATTTTATACTTATGCATACTTCGATCTTGAGTAAAAATAAGCAAAGAGTCTGCATGATAATTCTGTTTACTGTTTATTGAACAACAAAGTATGCATAACAAGTTGTAAGAATAACATTAGTGTCTGACTTAACGCCCATAGGGACACTTATTACATTAAATATATTTTTTCAACAAGTTTTTGCATGAATTTGCACATCATTGAATTCGCCCCAATGTCACCTGCAATACTCCATAGAAAAAGTCATAGACAGTCATTTCAAAAAATGATTTTTTGCAGAAAGAATTGTTCTTTTGCAATTGTGA
Source organism: Nomada fabriciana (assembly GCA_907165295.1). Classification (NCBI taxonomy): domain Eukaryota; kingdom Metazoa; phylum Arthropoda; class Insecta; order Hymenoptera; family Apidae; genus Nomada; species Nomada fabriciana. The sequence goes on along the minus strand of OU015690.1, from coordinate 8,849,018 downwards.
TTTTTGTAGATTATTGACGATCGAGCACTGATGATTCTTTTATTTCGAGCATTTTTTTCGACTCTTACGCTAAACACACTGCATATTACCTACCCTTCTTCTTCATCCTCATGAGGCACCTTTCCGCTGAGTTCATCCGTTATAAAGATTCTTCTGATGTGCAGTGCTGACGCATAAATCGCCCTGGGCGTGCACGTGTAGACAAAATTCAATGACTAGTAGCAGCAGCTTTTCGCGGATATCTCGAAAGCTAAAAGAATCCGACTTTTTTGTAAGGTAGGAAACTGTTGTTTGAAATATTCATCCTAACAATATACACGAAAATCATCGAAATCGGCGAGGGGGCGATAATCTACGTGTTCACCAAACAATTGATTTCGCGAAAAATCAATAACGATACACCTACCTTCCTCCCCGAGGTACAAAAATAAAGCTAGAGCGGTCAGAGTCTTCGCGAAAAATAGGGGGATTGCTTTGAAAGCCATGGAATCAACTAAAGCACTTAAACGCACGCGAGTCGCGCGTAGTACGGCGAATTTTCCAGCCACGATTGCATTATCGTTATGCCGTTACAATGGGGGAGGGGGCGTGCGAAAAGCATCGCAGTGACGGCACGCGATAACCATCCTTTCACGCATGGGAAAAGTGGGGTGGTTAGTAGTAGTATCCCGGATATGCTCGTAGGTGTATGAAAATATAGAGGAGAGGGTGATGGCCAGGTTGGGGTGAAAACGAAACGAACGTGCTGTAACTCTCAAGGGGGATTGATTCGGAACGGTCCAGAAGCGCAGAGGGTTCGTATCGATTGCTGGCACCCATCGAACGCATCTACACGGAATGCAGAAGGGCCTTGTCCCTGGATGCCCACCCCTTCATCTTCTGCTTGCTATTGACTACGCCAATGGATTTTCCATCAGCTTATGAAAGCTTTTCGTCGCGGATAACAAGCGAGAGGGCGAGCCTTTGAGGGAAAACGGACTCCTCAGTTTATAAAGGAGTTTCCCTTTATAGAATATTATCGATCATCTTGGCCCGTGTAGGCGGTACCGTCGGGCGAGAATTCAGCGAACGGTTATCGATCCGTGATTTCTGGAAGGGAATCGGGGCTCAGTTCGCGGTTAACAATTATGTTTCGGACTTCCAACGACGGATCCTGCGTGTACAGTCTCGTAGTCGTTTTTTCGGAACAATTTTATGGGGAAAGAGTCAAAGTTTGCTTCTGCGTAAAAAATTGTTCGGTTGAAAAGCTTGCGTCGCTTCGCCCCAAAATATTCGCCTCGTTTATTGGAGAACGTTAAACCGTAATCACGCGGTAACGCAGGACATAGGGCGCTTTCCATCGACCTAACTACACACATACCATGCATAATCTGCCATTAGCCATCGACTGTGCGGCAGGGTAATCTCGGTTTGCAAATTCAAACTTTGCGGCCCTCGTGTTAATCGGGAATCGTTTTAACCTGTCCGTGAAATTATCGATCGCTTTCTCGGTCGTCACTCTGTTATTTCATAAAAATAGCATCCGATTATCTTGCATGCAATATCGATTTTCCACGATGTGATCATTTATTTTGCGATTCTGTACTTTCAATTCATCTGTCTGCACCACATCCAATTATTTTCACTGAATTGAATGGCATTATGCCGAGTTGTCCAAAGAAATTATGGAATGTGGTACTAAACAAATTGAAATTAGTGCGAACCAAACAGAAACTGAATGAAACGAATGCATGAAATTTCTCGCCGCGAACGATTAATCCAACCTCTGCTACGACTTCGCCCAGTTATATCTTTCGCTCTCTGCCTCCAAGTGGTGACCTTAATCTTCCCCCGGAGGATCTTGACAAGGAGCTACTTACTTGACGAACTTCATCGCCCACCGCGTCCATGTTCTCGTTTTGTACTCCATCCCCATGGTTCCAGAGGAAGCTCTGCGGTTAGGATCAAGGGATGTATACGGGGGCAGGAACTGCGCGGCAGTTTGTATCGAATTTACATTCCGCTAGAATAATGGCCGCCGGAGGTTGCCGTGGAACAAGGGGGTGGGAGGCTCGGGGCAGCAGATAAGACAGAGCTTCCCGCGATAATTGTGATCCTTTCCATTCGGTTGTATCGACAATTTCCCCACGGGGCACTTGAACAGGAGGAAAAGGGAAGTCATTGAAAGAAATAATGAACGCGCCCCTCCTGACGACACAACCTCGGTCTCCGTGTTCCCTTTTTCTCTACCTTCATTTTCGAACGCGGAAATTTCATCGAACATACAGATATCGTAGTAGGGATAAGAAACGTTGTACCTTAGTTTTCCTTGACAGCTAATTACCCTCTCGTCTAACGGCTCACGTACATACGTTGTACACCCGCTACACGATAATTCCAGATTGGTATAATAATTATCGCTATTGCTTTTCCCCTTGCTTTTCGATTTTAATACGGCGACGAAGCATCCTCGGTCCACTTGGTGGGAAACTATCGGTCGACAGAATCGAGGGATCGTAGGGTCGAGCGGAAATCGATCACGGGTGATCAGGGGCCGAACGGTGTACCTTCCTTGCACAATAGGATGAAATTATGCCTGCGAGAGGTGGTGAATGTGCTTTGATCCCGTTGAATCTTAATACGACGCAGTTAGCTCCGATATATTCTAGTCTATACTCTGTACGAGAACGTTCAATTTTATTTTAACTTAAGTGTGGTGTATTATGGCGTAATGGTATCTGGTAATATGGCTTGCGAAGTAGTCGATCATTTGTCGTATAAAATGACTTCATTGCCCAGTGAACTGCCGGTATGTATGTATACATTGAATGCGTGCGGTGGACCGTGTATTTTAGACTTGGGCTGAAAATATTATCGTTTTCTGTGCTTTCGATATTTGATTCGGTACTTTAAGAAGCATAAGAAACGCAGTAATATCAGTGTATGATAATTTGGTGTCAACTCCTAGCAGGAGTAAGTGGGAACCGCGAACTATTAAAATGTTTCTCTTAAATTTCGTCACTTTATTCTAACAATGCCTGCCAATTTATTGATACTGAATTTCTGTATAAGAAATTAATATTAAATTTCGACAAAGGAGTAAAGGAAGGAAAGGAAGGAGTAACTACGTAAATATGACGTCGGACAGTGCGTAGATGACTGTTTCGAAATCTATCACACACTGCGTCATTTTTAAGATGAGATATTTACTGCGGGCCGCATAGTACCCAACTCACTTCTTCCGACCTATCTTTTCATAATCCCGTGTCGGCTCCTCGCAGTCTCCCGTTAATATCCCCCCGAACCGTCCCCCGTGTTCCCTCTCTGTTCTTCTCGAACGGCTTCCAGAAATTATCCGGCGTACAAGTTTCTCAAAGCCGAGCATAAAGAAGCTTCCGCTCAGCCTCTGGCCTAGCCACCCGGAACCGCGAAACACTTTGACTTCTCGGCTATTAAATTAATATCGCGCGGCTGCAGGGCCATGGCCTGGCGATCTTCTCCGCGGCGCTGTCATTCTCGTCGAGCTTTTCCATCCTGCCACTTCGCGGCTCGTGCATGCGATTTATGATTACGATGCTGTCGAGGAGCGAGACACGAGAGTGGTGTGCACCAAGTGCCACTGTTTCTTGGCACGAGAACTCTTCCTCTCGAGATCGTGCTCGCTGCTCGGTGGTATCGCAGTGCAGGCCCTGGTGTTCTTCGATTTGGCGGACTAACGTCCTTTAATGATATTTCTGATGCACTTCCACGGTTACCGCGAGGGCAGAAATGCAATTTTGGTTCCCGTTTTGCTGCGTTTTGTAAGTAGTATGTGCGTTCCAATTGTGGCAGGAATGTGATGGTCGTGAAAGGTTGGGGGGAAGTGATTTACTGTACGCGGAGCGGTGGGTGAAATAAAAATGCAGTTTGTCGATTTTTCTAATTGGTTCTAATTGAGTTTTGTATCATAATGTTATGCATCTGTATTGTGCATATTTCACCGTCGCAAGTGTAGTTCAAAATCTTGTTTCATGGCCCACGATGGCATCCCCGGTAACGTTCATTTTAAATCAATATTGAGGTGTGAGCAGTAGGAATGTATGTAGTACAGTGCGAGTGGAAGAAATATCTTATTTCAAATATATTTAGTATTGGGAATGTATAATTAAGTTGCGTAATAAATATTTAGTCTCTAAGAACATTAGCGATCTGTATCATTAATTCACGCCAACAAATATAACTAAAGATCCACCTTCCTCTGTAAATGCATCCTTAATCAACTTAGTACCTTGCAAGTTTCCTAAGAACCAGTCAGAAACGCCCGGAAAAATATGCGTGGTTGAAGACGGTTGTTAAAATTAACTAGAATTATTCACATATACTTTTACAATAGTATTTGCCATGAAACTCGATGAAACATAGCTCGGCCGATATATCGGGCAACTAAAAGGGTTATTTATGAAAATACAAATATCCCTAACACGTTACATTTGTTTTTTCTTTTCGATACACATTTCGATACACATTTCAATGGATAATGAAACGCACGTTATAATACTTCTCGATACGTGTAATCCATTTCAGTAACATCCAGCGCTTGAAGTTACATATAACGCCACATTGCCACGGCAAATTGAACGGCCACCATGTTGCAAGAAGCTATCCAAAGATGAAAAGACCAGATACCGTTTGCAACTACAGCCTGCGAACGTCGCAAACATGTTGGCGTCGACACGACATTACATATCCTTTTCGGCCAGCCTCGTGTAAGCGACGCACGCGAGTATATACGTTGGCAGTCTATTCGTCTGGCTGCCTACGTACCTGTACACCCGGTTGACTCGTTTTAACCCACGTACGACGCGTTAATGAACTTGGAAAGATCGCCGCAGGAGGATAATGCCGACGTAACCTTGTTCTGGTCTTAGCGTTTTAAAGTCGCAAGGGACTTTAACAGGGACGACGAGTGAATCACTTCTGTCGTGATTACCGTTTGCGTAAGCTTCGCAGTTGCTCGTTTGCGAGCGGATTTCTTGTTCGGGGGAAACGCGCTGGATCCTTTCGGGCTGTTGAATTAAATTGCCACGCTTTTTTCATCCGTCGGATTACGCGCGGGTGTGAATGAACGTTTTTAAGCGGACAGAATTTTAGAATTCACTTGTGCCTGCACGCGACAACTACCCCGCTGCTGAACACTCTGCGTGTATTTCGTTCGGGACGTATTCATTTCGAGGGTTGACATTTATTTAAAATTCCTGTCGTTTTCTAACGAAGAAAAATATGGCGCATTTTCCGCGGAATCTGGTTGCATTTTTTATTGTCCCGGTTTATGATTTCTCTTTCGAAACAACGCGTCCATCTGCAGTCTATTGGCGAGGATATTAAAATGTACGAAGCAGAAGAATGCGACAAGAAATAAATTAATGAAGGCAAATAGATCTGCGAACGATGTATTAAAAATGTTGCGAGTAAATGGCGTAATTTTGTTTAGCGCGAGGCACAGTCGCAGTCGCAGTCGGTCCGACTCGTTTCTCAGGTGCGGTCGTTATCGGGCAGCTTCACCTCGAAACAAAGGCTTGGAAAAGAGCAGGGTTGGAGGTTGGGAAGAAAAACGGAAATAGATAACGTCGAGGGCCATAGACGGAGCGGTAGAAATAGGGAAAAAAGGTTTCCTTGAAACGACTTTTTCTTAAATCCAGGACTGCATAGCGTTGGAGATTTTCGAACATTTTTCAAGCCTCCTTTGTTCGCCGTGAAATGGCAAAGAAATGGTTTCAATGCAACAATTTTAAGTGTTACGCAGTTAAGAAGAAACTTTAAAGAGGACGTACACCGTACTCGTAGGTAACTTTCTTTTCAATTTTGTACGAATGTCATAATTACAATAGAAATGTTTTAGATTTTAGGTAAGTCAAGCACAAATACGGAAGAAGCAGACCATCACTATTTAATCACCTAAAATTTAGGTGATTAAATAGTGATGGTCTGCTTCTTCCGTATTTGTGCTTGACTTCTTATAGTTCCTTAACGAACAGTAATTCATCAATAATTGATATCAAATATTTATAGAAAACAATTATCTGAAGCATTTTAAGAAAACAATGATAAATTCATCATGGTATGTTGTTATTTGTACAATCTGAAGGTAACGAATATTAAATAACAAACCTGAAAGCATTGTGTATAACCATACAATTTCGAGTAATTTTATGAGAGCAAAGTACATAAGTGTAATAGGTCTCCGTAATTGTTTCCGTAAAATTCAAACATAAATCAAGAGAATTTCTGTTCAAGGCATAAAATCTGGGACACATTTTTCGGCTAATGAATTAGTTTGCATTAAGCAAGAGGTATTTGGTATGCCCACAAAGCACCCACCTGTCCCTACTGTGCAGAACTCCACCCTTCTTTACCAATGATCAATTAGACGACTATTCTTGCTTCAGTGATTTAGTAGGCTGTGTGTCAGGTTTCAAATTAGCGGTCGCACTCTAATTAGCCTTTGCCAAAGTTTAAGAACAATACTACACAGAAACAATTATCTAAATCAATGTATCATATTTCCAACATGTATGCGCCAAGAAAGCTATATTAATTCGGAGACAAAGACACTAGTATTTGAAATAAATAATAGGGTAATATTTAGCGCACGAAAGGCAAAGGAAACTTTTAACTAAGCACGCCGAAAATTAGATAATGGGTTTTTAATTATTTCTATCACAACAGAAATGCATTTTAGTGCAATAGTAAACTCCGGATGGCATTACAGTTTGAGTTTACCTTTTCTTTGCACGCGATTCTTTTTAGTTTGAATGAAACTAGATTCGTAGAAAAAGTTAGGTGACTTCATTTATTAATAACTTTAGCGGTTTATTCTCTTCTACGAAAATAGATAGAAGAATTAACACTAGAACTACCGACAAGTTTTGTTGCTATTCAGACAGTATACGTTAAACAGATTATGAACACGAAAGTGGTTCAACGGACTTTAAATAGAGATATATAACTGCTATTCTGTCTAATTGAAAGTCATGATAAATTGTTGCACCAGTACCTATATGTCAATAATTTAAAAGCAAGAAATCTGAAACCAGGCATTTTGACTGACTTGGCAGTCCTAGTGTTAATTACGTAAGTTGCATGAAACCTATTCTTCCAAGTTTATATGGTTAATAAAATCCAAATGCTTTAATTAACGGTACAATAATTATATGGGAAGCTTCATACCTAAAGGTATTTTCATTCTACCGGAAATGAATGGATTAGGATGCTGGAACTGCATCTACTAACCGACATTCCTAACAAATTTGTCAGTCTTAAAAACCTCAAACCGCACCAATTGCAGGTAGAATAAGCCGACTACTTTTCGACTCCGAAACGTGTTTATGGATGGATTATCTTCCTTTTCATGGAGGTCTGCCGTAAGTCGGTCCTTTTCATCCTGGTTTGGTACTGTTCTTAGTAGCTAGCAAGGTGGTCTCTCCCGATGTGGTCGTTGGCTTATTCCCAGTATACGAGCCGCTGATGTTTATAACATTTCCGTTGGAACGAAGGGTTCGGGGAATTGTTAAAAGCGAGTGCTAATCTTAAAAATAGTTTTCAGAGGTCACAAAGATTTATTGGTGTTCTGTTTAAAGGAAGACTTGCTCATTTGTATTATTCAGGCTCCGAGATGATAATTGTATCGCAGCGATTTTATTTTATAACTCAATGTTTCCCGTACAAAAATATTTGACAAACTTGCATTACCTAACTTACTGTTCGCGGTAAAATTGTTGGATCGTAGATGTACACGATAAAAGTTTTGTTTTTATTTGTGCAGAAGATGTAGATGATTTAGCAAAAACTTACGTCGAACTTATAGAAATATATTGTTGATTTGTTTTTCTTTTATCAATTTAGGCAAAAACATCTATTTATTCTTTTCTAATTATAATTAATAGAAATACATAGAATACTTGAAAATCATCCGCAAGCAATTTCTCATGTTCTCCTGAAGTTCGTCTTTAGAAGGCAACATGTTTCCACTACGGTATGTTGAGAACGAGATTATGGAAGAACTTAACTGGAATCAAATTAGTCTAATCCGATCCGTATGTAAGGCACATACGCTCTACCGGCCGTTCAACCCTTTAATTCTTTGAACCTCTTCGCCACGAATTCATTAAGTTCGCACATCAAGTGGCCAGCAGGGAGATATTCAATCTCATTAATCCCATTCATTTTGTTCAATTTGTGCGGGTGGAAAAGGTGCGATCTAAGTTATTCTCGATGTATTTCGGAAACCTGAACACAAAATTAATAGTTCCATTAAATCTTCCAAGTACACAACCTACGAATAAAAATAAATATCAAAGTTCACAATGATCCATCAGCTACCTTGCATTTAGAGTCCTTCATTAACTTTAATAACGCTTCCCTCCACTATTACATATGGGCTTCGTGGATTTAGAAAATTCGAAACGTAATTAAAAAAAAGTCAAGGTATCTTTGTCCCAATATTTCACTGCACACATCGTCACTGAATTCACTAAATAAATTAAATATCTTTGTGTTTTGTTTAAATCGCACAATTCTCGCTACTCGTTGCTCAAGTAAATTTTGCAATTTCTTCCATCGTGTTTCCATTGTATCGGTGTATGTATAAAGTTAAGTTCCATCGCATTTACTAGCATTCGCACTGGTTGAGAGATCTAGAAAGGAAAAGGAAGGAAAAGACTAGGGGAATAAATCCAGGGTAGTTAGGCAAAAGTTAAGAATAAGACTAAAGGAAAAGGTGGGTGAATGGATGCACGCATGAATGTGTGTCGAGTGTGGACGGATAGAAGACTTAATTGTAAATCAAGTCCCTTCTTTTGGCCGTGAGGCTAAGAAATAAATAAATACACATACTAGCATTCGCTTTTATCCAAAGCCTGTCTCTTCTGTCTAAATAACTACATTCATAGGGGAGATTATTGTTTTCCCGTCGATCCCGTAATGGCAGCTCGTTGAAATAGGAGGCGCCTGGCGACGTTTAACGCGCGACCCGCAGTTTTGCATACAAAATAGACGACGTTACTCATCCTCTGGAATAATCGAGACTCATTCACATGCATACCAGTTAGGCACGATGGTCTGTACTGCGGGCAAGGGAGTATCCTCCCAGGATACGTGGTCGCGTGTATCGAGACTGTCTGGCGCGTGTAACGTTCCCCATTGTGCAGGTAAAATTACCTGGGGCTTCGAAAATATCCTTCTCTCTATCTCTGTATTAAAATTTCAATTTCATTAATACACTTACAGTGGGCAAACATAAAACTAAACATCTCAGCGCAATAATTCAAGTTATTTATTAAGCATCAACTATTATTAAAAATGCATCTAATTTTGTATTATTATTTTACACGTCACTAAATCGTCGAATTTTCGTCAAGATAAAGAGGGTGTACAATAATTCTAACGTAGTTCGTTCAATCATTATATTATAATTATCAGTCGAAACAGCCACTTTAAAATAATAATACAAAGATATTTCTTTAAATTATACATAATGTTTGCTTTTATTATTATGCATTGGCGTAAATCCACGCTATTCTTTTTTTACATACATGCGCGAGAGTAAAGTCTACGGCGATTCTTGTCATTTCAAAAACAATGGAAACCGGCGCGTATTTATTGTTTCAACGTTCCCGTATTACGCGAATTCAGCACGGGTTATGTCACAGAATTCGCGCACCGACGCGTCGCGACGACCAAAAGCACGAGAGAGGGAAAAAATATCGACGCTGGTGTTCTGGCAACTCTTCAAACGATGCATTTTCGAAAATCAATTTCGCGGCGGGTCCCTGGCGAATTCAGCTGTCGCTGCTTCAAACCGCCTCGTCGCCGGGCCAATGAAAATTAAAGCCCCGAAATCGAAATTCACGGTGCGTTACAAAAATCAAATTTTCCTTGGTGGCTTCGCAGCGTTTCAGTGTCGGCGTAACAGTTCATCCCGGGTGAAAGTGAACGAGCGTCGCCCGTGGAAAATTAATAAAATGAAATTGTTTAATTGACAATTAATGACATTATTTCACGCGAGCTGGGTTTGATAAATGGTTGCACGTGTCAACGCGTTTAACTGCATTTGAACAGTCATTAATTTCGAGCAATTCCAGTTGTGGAGATGGATATAGGTTTCCGTATATCGATACGGAATGCAATGCAACGTGTTTAATGTTGCAACCCATTGGGATAATTTTTGCCAGTGACGACCGTGCAATGCAAATGAATGAAATACTTTATTTTATTTCACGATAACAGCGGAAAAGTGGAAATCGTTAGGCCAGTCTGTCGATTTTATTACCTCGCGGGTTCCGTGTTTCTCAAGCACCGCGGTGGTAGTTATGCAATTAATTGTGCGTCAATCGTTTCTTTAGATCTAACAGGCTGTGATCCAAGGACAGCTTCTCTGGTTAGACGGGCTAAGAACTTTCTCGAGGCTCGTTGTAAACCGGGTCAATCCTTTCGGCATTACGAGGCGAGCAGGAAATTCGACGTAATAAAGAAAATGGTGGTAAATGCAACCGGCGTCGAGTGTGTCAGACCGTCCTTATCCGTTCACAATGACGTCTGGTGAAAATTGCACCGACGATTAGGCAAAAATGCGCACGCCACGAGTTCGTGCTTTCTGCTGGTGAAAGCCCTTTGGAGTTTGCGCGAACTTCGATGCAGGTCAATTTTTTCCAATTTCAACCACAAACCTATTGGGATTCACGCTTCGAGGAGTGACGATAGCTCGTTGCTTTCAGCTTCTCTCAATTATTACGTACAGTACTGTGCAAAAGTCTTGGGCCACTTACATTAGATCCAGTTTCATTAAACTTTTTTATAACGTTCTGAATTTCCGCCCTTGAAAGTTTACACGTTTCGGCTGAGCCCCTTCCTGATAATAAATAATGATTCGGTGTCTATCTGGAACTGATATTTTTGCAATGGCACTTGAGGTATTTCAGTATCTTTAAAATGGATCAATAATTTTACGGCACACGAGTAACCCGCCCGTAAACCACTGAACGTTAGAAATTTTGTATAGTGGAATCCTTAGAACGATGGTTGCAAGTCGAAAGTCGAAACAGAAATGAAACATCGGCAATAGAAATGTCTGCAGTCAACGTTTTTACCTGAAATGCTCGCAAGATGCGACTCTGGCTGCATGGCACGAAAAGCAATAAGTTCCTTCTTTCACTACATTTTCCGGTAAAACACGCGCAGAACAATTTATTATGGTAGGGCCAGATATTAGAATCTACGGCATGGTAACAAGTAAGCATCATTAACATCGATTGAATGATAAAACAAATGTCACGCGGTGGCCTAACAAGGAAGGTTAGGCAACCCGAAGATTCAGAATCGTATGAAACTTTGCATACAAGTACAGTATTTCATCCGCAATACAACCCTACTTTCCGTTCGTGCCATAATTCGGTTCTAAAGGGTGAAATCAGCCCTGGAAAAAGCACTCCTAGGGATGTATATTTAAAAAAGTATAAACAAAACTTGCATCGCTTTATTGCGTCTGCAAAACTGCGTAAAAAACTCTTTTGAAAAATGCACGGTAAAAAAAAAATGAAAGAAATCATGGACTTTTCAAAAAACTTGCTTACGCTATCTTGTAAACACAATAAAGTTATGCAAGTTTTGTTTAGAATTTTTTTAAATATCCCTGATCGTTCTTGAGATATTTCACGAAAAGGATCATTCTGAATTTTCTTCGAGGGCTGATTTCACCCCTTAAAACCGAATTATCGCACGAAAGGATAACCTGGTTATATTACGGATGACATATTCTACTTGTATGCAAAGTTTCATACATTTCTGAATCATCGGGTTGCCTCACCTTCCTTGTAAGCCTTTTGCACATTCCTGCACAGTATGTATACTGCTCTGCTGAATTTCGCATGGTTCTATTAACAAAAAATAATGCAGCTAGCTTAACCTGTTAATAACTAATTTGCAAAAGTTTTGTCAGAATTTGCACGGGCGGGAATATAAAAATTCGGTTCAATTAATTTTTCACTTTTTTTCGAATTTTCGAGAGACTCTTCTGCTCGGGGCCACCCGGTTAACACGTTTAGTAGTCTCTCGCGGAATAATTATATTGCGTTAGAAATGAAAATATCCTGCTGCTTTTTTTCTATTATCCTTATCGCGGGCCAAATAACGCAATCCAATTACCGTTACTACATACGTTCGACATGAAATTTCCGTGGGATTCTCTCGGAGTTAGGTTGGGCGTTTCTCGTCGAATAGATTACGTTTAATCGTAAATTGCGCGCACTGCACAGTTTTACAGTCGCCGCATAAACGGTCTTAATGAGTCTATTGTTAACATAGCCTGTCCCAACACCAGAAGCATCACGTTTGCCATCGTATGCACGCCCGTGAAGCCGCTGGAACTGCCAACTGTACATCCAACCCGTTATTACGGTAGCAGGTTGGGTCTTCGATCATTTCCAGCCACGTACTATTGTCCAATGGGTGGTGTAGATTATTAATGCGTTATGATACTATAGATAAGACAATCGGTCCCACGATACTGGCGCTTATTTCTTAAACCGGTCGAGACTGCAATCTATTCTAATTGAGATTTCAAAATTATCCATCGCCTACGGTACGACAGCGTAGCTGCGAGTTACAGTTCTTAAAGAAGTCCCTGCGGTGGCTACACTAATTATTTATGAAACTCTGTTTCGTATTCTTTTTTAAATAAACTGTGGGAATGTAACCTTTCTTTGTCGTACAATTTTAGAGAACTCTTTTAGAAGAGGTTCTGTTAAAAGGTTTGTAGCATCTTTACATAACAAATATATTCCTTTATCGAGTTGAACCTGTTGCTTTAATTTTCGTCATTTTTGAAAGCGTCAACGCTTTTAAGTGCACCTGCTGCCACTGACAATTCAAATATATCTTGCGTTAATGAAATAGCGGGAAGGTTTGTTTTACGTACATCCTTAAAAATTGGATCAGTGTTTGCTACCATTTGCTTCCTCGTAAAAATTGTTTGTAATAGTGTAACGCACGGGACTAACGAAAACGTAATAATAGAGGAGGTTTTACAGTTTTCTTTCCCGCGTTTAAGGCTTTTAATAGCCAAGGGAAGTTAGTAAATCTACCAATTTTTAATTTCGGGGTACAATTAAGTGTATCCTGTTTTTACGGAATAAAACGGCAATGCACTTTACTGGCTATAAAAATTGCCCTGCTTGCGGCGTGGCACTTCAGTGTTTCGCAATACAGAAAACATCCGTTATATTTCTTACAACGTGCACTTTTCCTTTGAGGTGCTCCGTTTTCATAAATAAAATAGTTGGCCCGAGCATTTTTAGAAGCAGACCTTCAGGCAGTCTCTTTCATCCGCGCTACAGAGTTTCCTCAGTGTCGTACAAGAAACGTCGTGGAATTCGTTTTCGTAAACTCGTTTCATATTTGAATTCGCCGGTAGAAAAAGCAATTTTAGATAGCATTTGGAAATGCGTTCAGATTACCTCAGTTAAATAACTTTCTTAATAACCGTGCCCCTGCTAATGACATTGCGGCCCCCATGAAAAAAAGGGCAAAGTAAAAAAAATTATACAGGATTAAACATTCTCTTCCTGCCACTGTATTTAAATTAAGCCGTGAAACAACATTGGAAATACTCGTGGTCTAAAAGTTCACGTTGAACGAGAACAACCGTGCAATTTTATTTGTTTTGTTTGTTCCAGAACCGTACCGTAATTCTGCTCAATGCGTTTTAAAATACGCTAAGCTTCCTCTGAATCTTATCTAAACTTCCATTCACGACCATACTCCTGAATAATCTACGCTACAATTATGCTATCAGCAAACCATATTTCTTCTCGTATTAAAAGTTTCACGATACAAAAGCCCATACCGAATACCATTTCCTGCGGCATTCATCTTATTTCTCGCAAATAATTTACTCTGCGGCCACGTCGTCGTGCAACAATGCCGTTATTCGAGTTCAAAGTGCACGGAATTCTTTAACGGGTTAAAAAGTAAACGAAACAACGTGGCGGGTTCACGGAAAAATTGTCGTCGAGGCAAGCTGGGAGTGCTCTTTTGGCTAAAACAACGATGCGCGAACACGGTCTTCATATTTTTTTGTCTTCTCGGCTGTTTATTTCAGCTAGGTGAGCATCAGGTAAACGAAAGCTCCAGGGTGAACTTTAACGAAGTGCCCGCGTAATTAGGAGCGCGTTGCTCGAAGATTCGCGAGTGTCGCATTCGTGTTCACTGGCGTTTTCCCTGTTTGGCGTTCGTTCGTGAAATAATCTCTTGGCCCAATTCACGCTTCCGTTGCTTTCGTCGTAAAATCTTGCAATCAAGTCGTTTCGCATTCGAATTTTCTAATTTCCCGCATGGGAAATGTTGTGTGCCGCATGGTGGAACTTGGCTGAACTTGTAGATTAGCGATTTCGATGATTTTCGAATATGTTGTAGAAATCGATGCTTGAAACAACTACTCTCGTGAAAATGCCGATCTCCTTTAGTTCTCGATATACGTTTATTTGCGATAAATTGCTGCTATTGCATCAGAAGAATCTGTATAACGGGCGAAGTCATCGGAGGGGTAGCTCGCAAGGATGGACTAGAAGGGCATGTTATACAATATCATATCTCTAACGGTTGGGATACATTTTTGTATTAGGGATATTGTATTTTGGGATATATTTAATCAGATAAATGTCACGAATCTATTGGGAAAGTTTCATAAATCAAAATAATAAAAAACGACAAAGTTTTTCCGACTCCGTGGGCGAGGATGAAGAAATGCAGGAAGCCCGCTATAAGCGGGCCCGTTCAGACCCGAGGGTTTCACTCATATCGGGACCTTACTGTATATCCCAAATGTTAGTCCTTATAGTCCATATATAGTCCACCCGTTTATGCAGATTTTTTTATCGGTCGCCACAATGTGTTTATAGAAACAGTAGATAAACGGTGGTCTCGTGCGAAGGCAAACGTTGCCACAAACGTGCACGTATAGGAAAAATTCAATGTAGTAGTTACATTTTTTGCAAATACCTGAAAAAGCAAGCCAGTGCGGCTGTAACGTGTAAAGTATTTAAAGGTAATCAAAATCGGTGAGGAATCACTAGTGTAAATGATTGGCCTCCTATTTTCCATCCCTAATGATTTTGTCTCAAAGCCTTTGCGCATTGTGCAATTTGAAAACGTCCCTCAGCCGTTTATTATCCGTAGGTAGTACGCAGAGCTACCTTTACATATTCAAATTTGGAACTCGAATAAAATTGATAGGCACGAGTTCTCTTAACACTTAGCCAACTGCTGCGGCCAAGCCTAACTGTATGCTGTCCACCGAGCATTTTTCGCACGTAAAGCAGATTAGAAGATGTATTTACTACTTGAAAGACAAAGAACACATAAAACTGAATTTAATTGATCAATTATATTTGGTGGTAACGATCTTGTATTGAATGTAGTTTATACAAAACATAAAATTAAATATATATGACAATTATTGTTGGTAGTTTAAAGTATTCGACAATTATCTCTTCGTACGGGAACAATAATACTTTCATTGTCGCTAAACACATTATCACAGTCTGATGCTATATCCATGTACAATTCACCCAACCTTTTATTATTGCACACTAACATTTTTAACGGTATTTTTTATACCTTATACAACTTTATTTAGTTTTGGGAGCTATAACTTTTTTTATGAACGTTAACAGATTTTATTAAACAATTATGTTTTGTAATAGCATAAAAGGTATCCGATCAATTGTAAATAACTCTATTTCAATACTGATTAATATCAAAAGAAAAAATAAACAAGATCGAAGACACGCGTTGTTAAGCAAAAGTGGGAGATCTCCCTGATCGATCATGCAGCGACTTACCTCAAAACGGGGAGATCTCCCCATTCGGTTGGCTAATTGTAAGTGTTAAGTCTCTGACGTGCTGCAATTTACGACAAAATGTTGGTAACAAATATTTGTATTTGGAATAACGTCTCGTAGAAATGGCGATAAAGAAGACGGCAACACATTCAGGCCTTTAATGACCTCAAACGTTCCATTGCAGTTCCGTTGAGAGCATCCCTGTTGCATTTTCATCCGAATCAACCGCGTAGCCCGTAGTTTAATTCTAAATCGACTTTCATTGCGCGCGAGCCCCACAGAACAAACCGTGGGAACTACAGTCTAATTCGAAGCATTTTCTTCTTTTCCTTCCGCCCGCGTTTCTCCGGAATCTCCCGCTCGCCGTTTCTCCATTTCAGTTTCGCGTGTGCGCAATAACGAGCCTTGCGTAACGCGGCACATTTCACCGGTTAAGCGTAAATTAGGCGCGACACACGGTCCCCGAATAATCAGATAGCCACAGACGATGTCTCGCGTCGTAAACGTCGTGTATTACCCTGCTGCAAACGCATCTCCATTTTTTATTTTGTCCACGAGATTTCACCACACGCTCCGTTCTCGAGGCGAGATCTACCTGGAAGGAGGAGCGGAATAATTGAGTCATAAATTATGAGCAGGCTCGAAAGACACCGATTACTCGTAATTAAACGAAACTCGATTCGACAGACGCGGTTGCGTTGCACGCCAGGCTGAATTCTCTATCGCGTGATCGCGATCGGTTCGTGCTTTTTCACCCGCCGCGTAACTCACAATCGCGTTGCGTCTTTATCCGTTTCGCGATAAATATTGTATATACCGTTACCATCGCGTACTCGGCCGGCAATTTATGTACACGAAAACGCACGCTCGCGGCACGCTCGTGGCACGCTCGTGACACCGTTTCCGGATCTTCAGTTCGCCTCCTAAATTGTCCCTTCTTCTCGTTTCGTGCCGGCGAATGTTTTCGAGCAGATGTTACGTAATTATTGATAGCAGCCTCCCGCGGCTAATTTCAATTTGCTTTTATTCGCGTCGGATTTATCGATCGGGGAGATCTCGAGAGATAAAAATAAAGTTCTCGTTTGGATTTAGTCAACGTTTGGCTCTGCTCGATCAGGAGAACCTAAAGCGTTGCCGAACCTGAGGTAATCAATAGAACGGTTGGCTGAGAATTTTCCGTCTCTTTTTCAAGATAAATCTAGCCTCTTACGGTTTCGCTCGGTCGTCCTTATATTTTTGTTCAAATTGTTAATTTAATGTCGCCAAACAAATTAATAGTCAATACTGTTAATCTTGGCGCTTGCAGTCTTATGGAAATTGCAAATAAATCATTGACGATCTTTCCGAACTATTATAAATATTATTCACTACCATAAAAAGAATGTAATAAGCATTAGTTGACTTCAGAGGGGTTAGTACGATGCTTATTCAAGATGAATTACTTCGCTGCTTACGGTCATTACTTATGGGGCGACGATTTACGATTCAGTCCCGAGGCTTCAAACGTATCCACAAGTCTGTCATAAATACCAACCGGTTTTTCAATGAAAGGCGGTTAGCGTTTAATACAGTCTCCACAAGGTCTATTAAATATATACATAATGTTGCTGCACTGAAGGGAAAAATGTTGTTTAACACGATTAGTAAGTAAATAAATGATCGTTCTCCGCGATTGGGCTTGTCTCGATGAATGCAAAATTGCGGTTAACAAATTTGATTCCGCCATTCCGTCACTATTTCCAAAAGCCGAACATTTAAATCCGGACTAAATATTTCTAATTTTCCCAAACATTTAACACGTTCGCAGCGAAACCCGCGGATCTGATAAATCTCTGGAAAGTATTTTCATGCACGCGCTTTCAAGCACTCTTCGGTTTATTTTCATTCGACGGTGCATTCCTTTTTTTTACCTCTCTTATGAAGATATCTCGACGCGTAGCGCCGCCCATAAAAATCTGAACAGCGGCCACCATTAGTCACCCGTTCATTTCCAATAAATAAATTTCACACGCGCCGATCGACGGATAGCCGAGCGTGTTCCGTATCGATGGCGAGCGAATTGGCATTTAGCTTTACTTTCACGCGGTGCCGCGATTCAAGTTGCATTCTCAACGCATTTATGCGCTCCACCTTTCCACGTTGACACCTGTTCACTTTCCATCGACTGTTCATATCTTCGCGATTCGCGGTTGACTCATGGCTGTTTCGTAGCACCGTTGGGATTTATGAATCATCGCGAGACCCGATGACGATAAATCTTTGGAACGTCTGCCGGAGGTGAAGGAGAGAACGGTGATCGCTTGAAACTGTACACAGGTACGTATTTTGCGTGGGCGGCGAACACTGGCGATCGGAAAAGCCAAGCGAATTTATTCTGATGTTACATAGAACGACGTATTATTAGTTTTGGCACGGGGATCGGTTGTATTAAAATGATTGCGTAACTGTAGATCGTTTATTATCCTATGTTGAAATAGGAAAGCAATTTAAATGATGGCGAGATAAATGGGAAAATGTGATATTCTACGTATCGTTGCGATAGTCTATGAATAATGATTATTCTGCGAGGCTGTGGCTCGATGTGTCTCCAGGAATGATATAAACTGTCGTGTTTAAGCCATTAAGTGGGTTTTGAGTGGCACTTTTTATACAATCTTTGGAAAGTTTTTGCTCATACGTTTACGGCTATTTAAAATACAAAATATTTATTTTTGAAGTAGAAGCAATAATAATTACGGGAGTTACATTTTGTTATATATGTAGAGCGTGCTTTGTTGTCATGATTCCAGATCTTCTGTCGATTTAAAATTAAAAAATTAACAAGCATCGTAACGGTATAAATATAACTATGGCCTCAGCTAAAATAAAATAAAAGTCTTGATCCGTTCCGAACTGGCAGCATTTTGAAGTTTTGCGCTTTTAGCATGTCAACAAAGTTAAATAAAATCGACGGATGTTTAAAATTTTAGCTCGAGCGATGACGAGATACGCGCTTAAGATCCTCTACTTTCAAGTCAAAATGCGTTTAACGATTCATCTATCAATTATAAGATAATCTGTACACTTGTACACAAATGTGATCTTCTTAAAAAAAATGGTTGCTCGGCTAATTTCTTCTCTCTGCGAGAGATTCTAGCTTTCTTTGCCATTTGCGACGACGGAAATGGGAAAGAAATATACTTCCCGTTACGGTACGAATGCAAGTCGCAACTGCATCCTTCAAACGCTTATATCGAAATTACTTTTATGAGTGCAAACAATTCCCTTTGCACAGGTTCTAGACTACTTATACTTTAAGAAAAGCCCTCTGCAGCCCTGAATTGGCTCGCCGTCAATTGTTTGCCACAATTTTTATTCCGGAACAGAGTTCTGAACATCAAACATAGCATATTCAAAGTGCAAACTTTTCTTAGAAACAGCTAATCGTAAATTGTAGCACGAGCACAGGCGTCAATGGAGTAATACGTACTTACTTATTTGGGTTCTATTCGGGTTCTAAATTCATGCCAGCAGTTTAATATAAGTGACACCATTAAGTATTGTGAGGCAATAGAGGCTCTAACATTTTTTTGTTAAATTACTTTGAACGATTCAAAGATATTCACACTGAAGTAAAACTACGCCTGTAAAATAATTCTGTACCGATGCGCGTCTCGCATTCATACCCTTGCATCCAAACGATATTAAGTGGATGAAAAGATCTTTTCATCAATCCATCGAACGTGGCGAAACTTCGTTTAAATTGACTCGACTCTTCGCGCCCGATTTCTAAATTTCGCTCGGGAAACGACTTTCCGTTCCACTGTTCAAGAATTAGCCTCCTCCATTTTTAAGAAGCACTTCGCCGATTCGGTTCCGCGAACGGGTCTGCCAGTGGCGGGAACAAAAGTGAGCGTTTAACCGGAAACAGCACGCGGGGCCGCGGAAATTGAAAAGGAGCGGCAAGATATTGTAGGTGTTTGCGCGAGTAACGCGAGAAATAAGTAACGCCGAGGATTGTCGTTTCGCGGCTTCGTTTCCAAGTAGAGATCCTTTTGGCGGCGCCGCCATTATCGGCGAAGTTTCTCGAACACGCCTGAAGAACGGAACTATGCTGGACAACTCGCTCGTAAAGATTGGTTCTTCGACTTCTTTCTCTCGTGCTCGTTGCTCGATTGGAAGCGGCTGGCTGGACGAGTAAAAGAAAAAGCAACTCCGACGAATTGAAGTACGTAATGAGATTGGGGTTTTGCAAACGTTTTTCCATTTCTCCACGGTGGCAGTCGGGGCTCATTCGATAAACGCGAATTTCATTGCGACCGCCGTTAGCGAAGAAATTCGTCTTTGCTTCGCCTTCTCGGGTGGAGTTAAATCTTCCTCCGAAAGGATGACTGTGATTGCTGGATATAAATTTGATTATGCTCCTTTGGGGAAGTTGAGGGGGCTACTACTCGTACTTATTGTAAAGTTGGAAGGATTTTACAATTTCTTTTTCCCCTTGTCCTTTGCAATTTTTTGGCAAAATTTCTGTCCTCCTTGGAATGTCTACGGATTCGAAACTTTTGGCTAGCTGTGCGAACAAAGGGCAAGCCACCTGTACCATGCTTTTCTAAAGAAATTCTTTGTACTTGTTAAGTATCGATCACGACTGTAACTAGTCGTCTAACACCCACTTACAATTAGTGTCGATTTTTGCTCGAAATGTTGTTGCTCAGTCAAGATCGATATTTCTGTGTGCCATTGCACCGACTGACGGCGCACTGAATCGGTGTCACGCGTAGGAAAAAAGATCGTTCCCGTTGCGAAATCGGCGAGCTCTCAGTGAATGCGATGCAAGCGTTGGGCAATGGGAGATATTAATCGGTATTAAGAGAATAACGCGATTAATCTTGATAACGGGGTGAAAGATCCTAGCAACAGTTTCGTCAGGTGCCTGGGAGACCACCCACGCGCGGAACAGCGTGCGATCACGTTTACGCTCGTAACGCTCGATTCTGGTAATAGGCATGATAGCGGAAAAAATTTATAACAGAGGTGTTTACAGTTCTTCCTCGGCGGTGATTCCTCTTTTTATTGTAAAACGTTTTACTCGAGTCAGGAGCAGGCGGAAATGAAGCTTCCGTGGCATTTTGAAACTTAGTGGAACTCTTGCAAAGGGCTTTGGGTTGGAATTTGAATGCACAGTGTAACTAAATTCTATTTTTATTTCGATAGCATAATAGGAGACCTATTTCTTTGCGTTGTTCGCTGATAAAATTTGAGACTGATCTAGGCATTCTGCTATAGATTCATTTGGCTGACGCATCACGGTCACCGTTATTTAATGTATGAACATTTTACACTCCGTTAACAATATTAGCGAGCAATGCACGAAGAACAATGGTAGGCATGGAATAGAATTAAATTGCGGACAGAAATGGTCACTCATTTAACGCTCGTATTTTTCATTTAGTGCAATCTGGACAGAAAATGAATCATAGGCGAAGTGTTGCAATTTCTGGGTCTCTGTATTTCCATTTAAACGAAAATTTCAGCTCACTAGATGGTTTCAATTTAATTTTTATTTCGTATGCAATTTAGTTATGCTTCTTGTGTTTCTTCCAGAATTTTTTGCAATTGTTCAGTTGCATATATGTATAATCAGAATATATTGATTTCTAGGAATACATCGATATATTTTATTTTTGTCTTGGGCCAGAGATATCTATTTGAAATTTTGTTTATTAAATTATAAGTGTGGTAGATTTTACGTAACAATCTTTGGTCCAGAAATATTTTAAATCTGTTATTACTTCGTGCGTACTTTATTTGGTACGACGTGTGCCATCTATTTTCTACTATTTATTGTAGGTACTTTCTTACAAGCGTACTGCAACCGCAATTCACCTTTTGCGGCTCATTTCCTGTCTGAACCTCGAAATCGTCGCTCTTGAAAAACGGATTGCACCAGGGCGTTGTTTCTTACGACCTGTGCGTGTTAAACTTCCACTCGTCTTTCTTAGTTTCCTGCCTCCACTTTGGTAAAACTTCCAATCCTTCCCAGCGGTCCTACTTCCTTCCAATTTTATTTGTAGGTTGCCTTTACCAAGGGCGATTCCAAAAATTACGGACGAGTAAAAGCTATTTAATATACAGTAGAAAAGTCTAATTAATGTTACGTACAGTAACTTTAATTTTTTAATTCTAAATTTGATCAAAAACTATTTACTATCTCCAATATAATTAGTGTCGCGTTATTCCCTTTCATATTGACATAATAATACTCGTATTTCGATTAATAAAGTCTCTAAACAAATCACAAAATATCGTACCACGTTTTAACCTTACCTTTACAAATTGAGACTGAAAAATTGTATCACCGATAAAAGGCATAGGAGCAACATATGTATCTTTTCAAAATCAGGAAACCTATATTCGTTCCACATGTATTACCCAAAAGCATCAGCGCACTATGTACTAGCTCACAAACAGCGGCAAAACAAGAACGCTAAAATTGAACCGATTCCAAACAGTGATTCAGAGCAATTATGTTCGCCCTAAAAATCAGAGCAGTAACATGGATCCAACTTCATACACGGAAGACGCAGAACACGCCGCATTCATTAAATCAATCACTTCAGGAACCACTGGAACGCAGCCAGGTCGACTTTACAGAAGTGTAGTTCTTCATCGACCGCTAAACCTTCGAATGTTTGCGTCTCGGCTGTGTTTTCGCCGAGTTCAGTCGGCGAATCGAACGATGGTGGAAATCAATGGTCCCCAGAAGCAACTCTGATATCAGTTGCTGCACAGGGACAGAAGGATATGGGAAACGCGTAAACCCGCGTTATCTTCCACTTGATCCCTCCTATATTCGTCATTCTCCACGCCTATCCACCGTAAATAGCATGGCAGATCTGCTGGATTTGCCGAGAGACATTGGAGAGCAGTCGTTTTTCCCCCATGGATTTGGTGATCGTGGATTTCTATTTAGACGAAGGTTGTTGTTTCTGCGGTGTGTCGTTTGGTCTCGATACAGAATGTACAGGGCGAGACAATAATCGTGTCAGAAGGGGGAAATGGGTTGATAAGGAAAAAACAGTCGACATTTTCAAAGCGATTCTCTTTAAAGTATGGTATTTTGTAACCGAGGAGAGAATAGACCCAGGTATTTTTAATTATAATTTTACATAAATTGCTTTTTCATTCTACTTCTTTCCGTTTTATTTTCGTACGTCAAATTTTTTCCCCCAGTTTTATTTGTTGTGCTCCAAGTTTTGTCTGGTTCCGAATAGTGTCGAGATTCTAACAATAAACGAGAGTAGCACATGTACCTCCTATGGTGTAATACTATTCGAACAAATGGGAAATCAATTCTACGGAAGCTTGAGTTCCATGGCTGAACGAGTTTATTTACCTTCTTTGCTCCGGTAATTGGTAGCACGAGACTTAGAACAAATTACAGAAAACGAGACATCGGAAATCGAGTCGATTTTCCACGACCGTCCGACCGTCTGAGCGATTTCCTGGGTAGTTACATAATTTCGTCCCCGACTGGAAAAAAAGTCTGGAAGCTTAAGGAACGAGGTTGCTGGGGAGTTTAAAAATCGTTCCATTGAAGTCAACGGATGGCCAAAGGAATGAATTTGCAGAAAGAGCATATATATTAAAACAAACGAGCTACGTTACTCTTCTGTCGACAATAATTAAATCGAATTGCTTTGTAGAAAATACTAAATACTGGCCGATACCCAAAAACGTAACATGTTCTTTAAATACTGTTTTAATACAAATAATGATGCTTTTCTTTCCATTAATTCTTTTTTCCTTCTTAATGAAAATGTTATTATTTTATTGCAATACCGGGCCATTGTCAGTTAACCATTAAATAAATAATAATTGCACTACTTTATGTGAGAACTGAATCTCGTCGAACAATAAGTAATAAACAATGCACAATATGTTTTTCCAAGAATAAGGCAAGGTTTCCCACTTAAGTGGATACGTATACGAAATACGAATACAACTTCGAACCCCGGAGGAGAAATAGTTCCCATTGAAAGCGGCACTTTCCATATCTGCGAAACAAGTCAGAGTATCCAGTATGTATTTCGGTCCTTCTGCAACGCGTTGCAACGGCTGGAAGCTATTTCGTAGATCGATCGAAGACTCGGGGCAAATCGAACTTGCAAGCCACGAAATATCTCTACGAGTTCAGGCCGCACACCGGCGCGGTGAGTCGCGATAAGCTGATCCAAGTTATTGTTCGTAATAGCGGCGATTAATTATGATTCGCCGGCGCGCGGCCAGGTAATTGCACCTTCGCCGCTTAAACATTCTTCGACTTGTTCGCGGCGCGCGTCGTCGCGATGTTCTTTTTCCTGGAATTCAACCGAATAGGTAACCGATAGAAAAGCTTCTCGCGGTGACAGAAGCGTCGGAGTTGGTTTCGGCTCTAATTAATCCAATTAATCCGGCGCTCGATATTCGCCGACGGGTAATTACCGTCTAATTACCATTGGCCGTGCAGTGTTTGTCGTCGGTCGGCTGGAGTCGTGCGGCCACCGTGTGGACCGTCTCTCGATGTCATGAAAGCAATATTGTCGTCATTACGCTAATGGAGCAGCGGCGGTCAGTTACACTGGTCCGACAAGAATTATTTTCCGACCGGGGAAAGGGAACGGTGTAGAAACGTCAACGGGGAAAACACGAAGAGTGGAGCAGGAGAAAAATCAGTCGGGGATAAAATCAAGGGAACAACGGAGTTGTGCCGAGGCTTAATCGTGCCCAATTAACTATTCGACGGCGATCAGACGAATGTGCCTGAAGGAATTCGTATATACAGTAGAACCTCGATAACTCGAAAACCTCTATAAGACGAAAATTGTCTTAATTCCCTTCCGCTCCGCTGCAAAAGCCTCTATAAGTCGAAATAAAACTTACTTTAACTCGAATTATTTGCCACATGTCCAGATGCATCATTTTATCTCTGTAATTCGAATTTAGTCAAACCTCTACAACTCGAAGTTGATCTCTATAAGCCGAACTTCTATTGTTGCTGCCTCTGCAACTCGAAGTTTATAACTTTGTGTCAGAAATCATTCAATTGTTTCCTTCCTTTCAACCGTTAGGATTGTCTGAAAACATAAAATGACCATGTGCATATCGACGGAAGCTAATCGTTATTCGTTAATTTCCATAGATAAACAATGTGTTACTACATTAACTCGGAGCAGAATTGCAGACTTTCTTAATCATAACATGTCGATATATACATATATGTATGTATAGTGACCCAACTTTCGTCTTCTGATTACGTTTATATATGTAGACAATAAAAACTTTACTTCTCGCGAAAAAATTTAATTTGCCTTCCTTTCCGTCCTCGCAAGTCCTCGCAAAGTTAACTGTCATCCAAAACCTCTATAAGTCGAATTTTCGTGAGCTAAACCTCTCTTACCCGAACACTCGATAATACGAAACCTCTGTAACTCGAAGTTTTTTTCTCTTCCCTTGAGATTCGTGTTATCGAGGTTCGACTGTATTTCAACGCTGCCCGTGGATCGTGGAAGTTGAATGTTGGAAAGGAAATGCAGCGATGCTTCTGTTAGATAGGTTCCTTGGAGGGCACGAGATAATTCGAGGTTTTTATTCTACTTGCGAGTAGAAGACTTGACTTTCATCAGAATGGTATTAATTAGGAAGATATTGGCTTCATAATTGATGGGCAAAATCAAAAATTGTCGAACCGAGAAGATGTATTCTTGCTGAACGTACCAGAGGCTATGGAACTCCACACCTATTGCTTTTAAGAAATCCGGTTCACGCTCGCACTACGTGTACTAATGTTATGCTATAGTTACTAATGTATTCGATTATAATACAATGAAACCTACTTATTAGTTACTATATTTCTACCTCGATAGTTACTTAACCTTCTATTTCTATTCTTTGTTACAGGTAAGTCCATTACGGTTGGCCCTTACATCGATTCCAATTACCATCATTCCCATCAGCGGCTAATTGAAGCGATAATTAATTACCAACGCGTTTTGGGATGCAATTTCCCAGCACTTCGGAGCATATTACCACGCGGGGGCACGCATACCGTTTCCCAGGTATGTAATGAGACTCACCGCAAGTATTCGAATTGCAGATATACCCCCAGCCCTCAACAATCGCGCAGCGGCGTTTCATTCTTCATCATTCTCAGGTCTTGCGCGTTTAACATTTAATTTACTAATGAAACCCGTCGAACGATTCGCCATACACAATCCCCGTCGAGGGATTAATCAGTTAAGGAGTTGATGGGATCGATTTGTCCGGCCATTGGACTGCGCGATTGTCGGGGTAGTATTTAAAGCGAATTAATTGCGGTTAATTTATGATGAAGTGCTACCAGTCGAGGGTGCTTCGCAGAAGAATGTTGCTCGAGTATCGAGGCGACTTCTTGCGATATTTGTATTCGAGCTCTTATTGCTGCTAACGCTTGGGCATCAGAATTTCGCATCGCGAAATGAATAAACGGAAGAATGGGGCGCCCAATTTCAGCAGCAATGATTAAACTCGCAATAACATTTGGATTTTTGAGGCGAGTCGGGGAGCATAAAACTGATGGTTCATTCCGCAAAGTTCACAGGAGAATGGTATGGAAGTTTTATTTTCCGCGCTAGGGCTTCCGTTTTCCTCCAGCGCGGACAGATTTTTTTTACGACGACATCAAAAGATCATACGCGTTACGCAGAAATTCCCTGTCGTAATCTACGAAACATTAACCACACCGCGGGCGGATTTTTTCGCAAAATAAATTGAATCACTGGTGTCTGCTGAATTATTCACTGCGACCCAGAAATGCTACATCCAGTGCGCCGTCAAAATAAATCCATCCAGCTACCGCTTGCTTATTCCACATTAAGCGTTGCAAAGCACGATCTTTAGGGTAAGCGGTTTTTCCCACTTGCAGACAGGTGAAAAGAAGTTTGTTCTAAAGACGAGGATCTCGCCCGATCGTTCTGTAACGATGTTGCGCCTGGTGCCCGGGGCGCGTACACCCACGTATCTTCGGAATAAAGGATTTCTTTCCATTTCAACAGACCCGTCTCGGTCAGATAAGTGCCTGCAGTTAATTCAATTTCCCAGCGAAATCGACGAGCCGTCTGTTCCAGGCGGCCAGGTAATTTATCGTCAGGCATAAATGTCGATAACGATTACTGAATCTGTTCACGCCGAGTAAACTAAATTCCCGCATGAAATCTCTCCGCGATGATGAAGTTTCTCACGTTCGAAGACACTGTTCTATACTTGTCTCCAATCAACAGTAGAACAGTTTGCAACCGCTGTACCGTGTACTCGCACGAGTTCAAAGGTCGATCGTGGCTTACATCTGCAGGTCCCACGGGAAGGCGTCGGGAACTTATCCTTGATAGTGTAATTCACGCGGCTCCATAAGCTATCCAGTTGGTCGCGTTTCGCGTTCGCTTAGGAAAATGTGTATGGTTCGCCGTGAGAATAGCTTGGGAGTCAGACGTCGGCTATTATGTCACTCTAAGCGCTCTGGAAAATGGATATAAATGCGGCTCTGTGTGCAAATGCGATCGACTCGCTGTTACCGGTGCAACGATCGTTGGATGAACGCAGTTCGATCAGGTTTGAACTTCCGGTACAGTTATTTTATGATTGGACGGACGTCTGGTATACGTATTAACCTTTTAACGGAATACGCACTTGGTATGGCCAAATGGCTATTCAAAGTTGACAAGTTGGTATGTATTTCTTTTTTTTCTAGAGTAAATGGCGATCTGTGTCGATGAACGCATTAAAACATAGATGTGTTTATAAAAGAAAGGCAAGAGCGACCTTAGCATGCCAATCACTTCTAAAAAAAGTTGGTGACATCAGACTGTGTTTTCTTCAAAGAAATTCTAGGCGTAGCAGTAAGTATGTATGACGATGCGTTGAGTGGAAAATTAGTTTACTTCCGGTTTATAGATGGAAAAACATAGACAATTCCAGGGGTATGTTTATTTCCAAATATCAGTTGCATTACTTTTTTATACCTTTTTCTTGCGATTTTGACTTGGGATTGTCTTGCTTTTTTGTCTCGTATAAGGCGCAGCAATTTGGTTTTGTCGAGAAGGGTTGACATAGACATTTGAAGAATCCTTACGACATCCCTCGGTGAATTTTGCTGGAAACCATAAAAGTATCCTAGGTGCTGAGGAATTGCGACAAAAAGATATTTGGAATAAGGGCATAAAACCAATGGACTACACAAATTCCAATTATGTTCACTGAACAATTCGACATGCCCTATAGCCTGGTGGTTTTGTAATTTTAATTATCTAAACAGTATTTGTTTCGCAATTATTATTTTCTTCGGCTAAAAAATACCCTCGACCATATTTAAAGATAAAATCTTTGATCTTTGCACCCAATCCTGTTTCATTATTCAATCTCATTCAACAATTACTTGGTAAACACCACTTGCGCTCTTCTTAATCTAAGAAGTTATCGCAATTACGTTACGTAATTCGTTTTCACTTCCTCGATTTTGCTCATTAAAACACAGGATATTTACTTCGCTACTGGACTCTTTCCCGGACTCCGTATAGAACCGTGAATGAGCTGAATGAGCTGCGAAGGAAAATTGTAACAAAAAAGCATTCATGATACTTCCCCCCCCCCCCCCAGCTTACGGAAAATATCCCACGAACGATAATAATAGATCGTACCCGGGTTCCCACGAAAATATTAATAACCATCGTCTCCTGTAATGGGCATTTAATTTCGCAATAAAATTGGTTCCCTTGGCCGGTACCCAACTGTTCAACATGATTGGTACGTAAAAGGAGAAGGTAATTAAACAAACGTTTTTAAGGGACTGATGAAATCGTAGAAGCTTAAAATGGCCGGGTGAATTGAACATTTTTTTCGCCTATAAATATTTGGTAAAAGAACAAGATTTTTGATAATTAACGTTGAGGAATATCTTAACTCTATTTCCACATTTTGTTTATTGCGTACAGTTGCAAAATGGTAGAGTTATACAACAGTATCTAACTTCATGTGCAGCGCAACCTTGTTGGCTTGTGCGCAGCAAGAATTGTGACAGGAATATGGAAAATAACACATTTTTGTGCCAACTTAAACAAAACTATATTGTCTTCAATCTAGCGTACGATTTTTCGATAATTTTGAAGAACGATACAATGGCTATTTGTGAAGCTGACAAATAATCAACTTTAAACATTCATAAAACCACAACGAATTAAGATATTAACAAATCTTGCGCTACATCGTAAAGTAGTTCATAAGGATCAAAACGCATCAGTAAGTTGTGTGTGCAGCTGTGATTAAGGTTGGCGCATTGTATGATGCTGTGAATTTTTTTCGCTCATGACGGTATGTGTTGTTTCTTTTCTTAAAATTTGTTATGGGTGAATAAATTGTTTTGTAATAAAAAAAAAACATGTTATTTGATGTTTTATACTATTTTGAAGCTGTGAAGTGGTGGGATTGTATGTATCCCAGCCTGCAAAAAGGGACTTGTTGAAATGTTATTATTTTTTTCTTATTTTGAGTAATGTCTTATGTTTAATAATCGAAACGAATTACTTTTTTCATTTTCTTTATAATAACAAAAATTCTGTGCAACTAGGGTTTTTATTTTCTTTAAAACCGTGTGCCTCAAAGAGTTAAAAGGCGCTGTTTCGTTACATTTTAATGCGCGCGTAATTAAATCGATAAGACCATCGACTGGATGGGTCAGTGTATGTGCTCGTCGTGCATTCTGCCAATTATTGGGTCATTGAAGTACGCGCCATCTTAAGGGGGGAGGGTCAAGTAAACTGAAATAAATTGACGTTTCTTTTCGAAGCTGGTATGAAAAGACTATAGTATTTCTTTATTGAACAATATTTGTATGTTATTGTGTAGCATTTAGACAATCTATTTCTTTTTTTAGATTATAAAAATATTCATAATTGACTGTATAACAGCTGCTTGAAGTTGGCCCTTCGAAAATGCGCCGTGCAACGCACAGGTCGTTGTAATTATCCGAAATCAAAAAACCAAAACTTTTTCGTTAAAATATAATAATACGCTTTGCATGAACCTAAATTTGAAAGAAAAATTCAAAAATTACAAATTGTGCGCCACTTTGAAGAGAAATCCAGGTTTTTTTCTACAAACAAATGGTCATAAACATTGTTTATGTTTCAATTTTTTGTAAGACTGTAGGTTCATGCAAAGGAGGATATATCAAGGAATGTTTGTGCAAAATTTCATAACAATCGGTTGAGAAATGGCTAAGCTACATTGCACGGCGCGTTAAATTTTGCATTTCGAGAAAAACGCGTTTAAAGTTTTCGGAAGGAAAAATCGTCGTTCATGAAACTTATAGCTTATTTGAAGTTAATCAGCGATGCCAGGACCGTATATTAGGCCTTCCTCTTCCTCAAATTCGCTCAGCAAAGCCGCCTGCTCTTCTTTTCTTGATGTTCTTGCCTCTTTTGTGCTCTCGACGCTGCGGTGTCTATCATAAGTATCACCAAAATGCTTACACTGGAGCCCGATTTCCAGTTGTAAATCATTCATTATTTGTAAAATGAAGGTGTATCCTTCATTAAACATGTCGGCAGCCAAATATGCAGCAATTTCAGTTCACTTTCACTCATTTTTCGACTCATTTTCGTTCTTACAAACCGCAAGAAAATAACATGAAACAACTGCTTGGTATGTAATGTAGCGATGTACTGAACGTACCCAACCACTCTCCTATTTGCTTGGTGACGTTACGTGGTCGAAAAATTATGCCAAGGGATCGAAGGGTACCATTCATGCGCGCGGTCGTATAGCTGCGCTCCGGACCGTTCGGAGCGCGTCACTTTAACGACGTTGCAGGTACACTTAGACTTCGAATTTCTATTTGAAATTTTCGGAGGACATTCTCCAGATAGTAAAATAATATTCTAAGCAAGAAAAAAAAAAGGTGAAAAAATTTCAGTTTACTTGACCCTCCCCCCTTAATGGCCCGCGAATGTTTGCAATCTGAGCTCTGTCGGTTTTCTTCACGCTGCTCTTGAGCACAGGTTCCATTACTTCCCTGCCCTTTACTCCCTTTTACTCCCTTTTCCTCGGGCAATTGTGATTCCACCCCGGAGAACGCAAGTTTGGGAGCAAATCCTTCTGACTGCACGCAAAATAGACGTTGGGAAAGCTTGACGAGGAAAGCTTTCAAAATGGGCTTGAAAGGTTCTAAAAAAGGCGAGAAAAAATTCAGAGTAATGCACCATTTTTGATTATTTAATCCTTGCCGAACCCAGATGTTTCGTTATCTTTCTGTATTCGTCGAGACGGAACGACGATTCCCTTCTTTCGTGTTGACTCGTTAACGGTGGCCCGTTTATGCCTCTCGTGGCCACGTATCGATGATCCAGTTTCATTATTCTTGGCCCGGAAACATGCCCGCCTGCCGTGCTATTCAAGAAGAACGGATGGAATCAAAGTTAAAATTTATTTATAAACTCCGTTGGGTCGGTTGATAATTATTGAGCGATCGTTCACGGGCTAACCTGTATACTCTAACAGTCTATACTGATGGCGCGAGTAAGCAAATTGGAGAGTCTGTTGAACTATCTCGGTGGTCGAGTTTCGCTTTTGAAATAGCCGTGAAATAAAATTTGCAGGATCGTTCGAGGCTCGAACCAAAGTAGTTTTCACTGGAATCGTTTCAGTTTTATATTTCTCCGATGCAGTTAAGATACTTCTGCAACGATAATTAATCCTTCGAGATCTCAGAAGAACGCGAAACAGTTGTTTCAGCAATCTTCCAGCGTCGAATTCTCACTGTGAACCACCTGGCTAGCTAAATTTCACTGCGCGTCGACTAATAATGTAACTGATTTTTCAATCAGTCAGAAAAGTTTGGCGCAATTAAAATCGAGAGCTCGCTATATTCCCTGTATCGTTTCCCCGGCATGAATATTCACGGCTTACTCTACAATAGAGAGGGTAGAGGAGTTCGTAAACCAGTTTCGCTAATTCCCTGATTAATATGTATACTAGCGCGTGGAGAAGGGGTATGTGTCGCGTTCGGCGATCGCGATAACGAACGTTTAGCACGGCGAATCGGAATCGAGTGGTCCCCCCACGGGAATATGAATAAAAATGAAACTGCGAGACTGAAGCGATTCTTTTAATCGGTTGTTCACGCGGCCCCTAATGAAAACCTGCGTCCTTAATTTCACGGGCTTGTCCGCAACGGAAGGAGCGGAAGGAAGAAACGAACGAGAGGCCCGATGCCTCGTCTCCGTGGAACTTTCATGGCAGAGGGTAGGGCGAAGGGGGGTGTAATTAAATAAAATCTAACGGAGCACCGTCGAACCTGGGGAAAAATTAATTGTGCCGCTGCACGGTAGCGGTGGAGATTTGTACTTTTAATTGCGAGACCCGGTGACTCGTGATACGTTTCATACTTTGCAGCTTACACAAGTTTTATTCTTCGGTTTCGTCCCGCGTGGTGACGAACTTTCGATTTCCGTTCAGTTTCTGCGGGCCTATTGTTCCAATTCTTCGTCTGGAGCGGCTTATGTTTTCTTCACAGATCATTGTTGCAGGATATATCTCTCACTGTACGCATATTATCTGCTATAATATTTCTTGCGATATTTGTAGCTGAATTTCTATTCGGTTTAACTGTGGTAAAGCTTTTAGTGCAAGAGTAAGGTGCACCGTTTCTGCAGCTACTATCTTTTACGCCTGCACTAACACTTTCATTCTGAAATTATGTAAAAGGCTACAGTGCATGTGAACGATATGCATGTATTTAGTATAGGAGGGTTTAGCTGTTCGTATGAAAACGTATAAGGTTCCTGTTTCCGAATTTCATTATATTAATTTGTATAGGAATTTTTTGTATAGGAATGTCTTTCTTGGCTTTGAAAATAAAGTTACATTGAAATGAATTTGCCTCCAATATATCTGCATTAGGTTTATGATATGTAGATATGTATTAGTCTTATTACCTACTAGTCACCGAAGGATTCACGCATACAAATATTTTAAGTCCCAGTCGCCGCAAATACTGTATCATAGAATCTTATCGCACCTCCGCTTCCTAAATGCATACCTCATCATTCTGCCCTACGATTATTACTCATCCGCAGT
The DNA here is from genome assembly GCA_907165295.1 of Nomada fabriciana. Taxonomy (NCBI): domain Eukaryota; kingdom Metazoa; phylum Arthropoda; class Insecta; order Hymenoptera; family Apidae; genus Nomada; species Nomada fabriciana. The sequence goes on along the minus strand of OU015690.1, from coordinate 8,816,043 downwards.
CGTTTTGGAATTCGCCTTCGTCGTCCCTACCACATCATTTCCAACATCCTTTAAAAACCCAAGGTTCCTTCACTCATCAGCTCAGATCATCCAAGAAACGACTACTGTCAACATCACAGTCCAAGTTGAAATAAAACCTCTTGAAAACCCGAAGTTTGCAAGTTAAATTTCCTCCGTGTCCACTACAACATTATAGCTAGTATACGTGTATCATACACAATTGAACTAGAACAGCCGTGGCTTGGTGTTTTAAGTGTCTTGTAATAGGATCAATGATTATCAAGCATTAACGGACGAATGAAAGGAATAATAAATGAGAATCGAAGCACAATACCAGAAACTTCCAGCCAGGCATGGCCGGGATTATCATAAAATATCGCATTTGAAGTCACGCCTCAGGAAACTCGCGTCGCGTCGCAGCGATCTGTCTAAGCGAGCTAGCCGCGAGTAGGTGTGGAGTGTTGTTATGTACCGGGTGTCTCGTCTGCGGATTTCCCGGCCTCGACACGCTACGCTGTGCAAATCGTGTGTTGCGTAGCTGCACGCGAAACCAACGTGCACACGCACCGTTTGTTACCGCGCCGTTTCTCACGGTATCCATTACGGATTTATTTACTCTCGTGAGAGTCCCGCGAGACATCCTGGATCTCTGGGCCCCGGTTCTCCGATAAGAGCTGGCTGAATTTAAGGAACATTCCCGGCGTTCGACTGGCTGGTGTGCGTTTTCAGATTCGAGACTCGTGATTGCAAAGCTGCTTGCTCCCTGGCTTGCCTGCTTCAGCGCCATGCGATTTTATTGCGAGCTTCTATCGAGCGAGCAAATTCTGCCACGGATCTGGTTCCTTAGGCAGTTTTGGCTGACCGCGCCCAGTGGCACGACTTTACAACAACATTGGACAACGGGATAAAATGTAAAAGTTTTAACTTGACAATTTCACTGTACTCGAGAGAAACTATTTATAGCATTTTACAGTTACTTTTAACAACGTTCGTTCGTTTCGTGGCCCTAGTTATTCCAGGGTAACCAATGGTAAATACCTACATAAAATATACATATACTTGTAATGGACACAGAGAAAATTTAACTCCCAACTTCGGTTTTCAACAAGAGATTTTATTAACACTTGGACTTAGAGTATCGTTTGACTATTTTGAAAGATATGAGCTAAAGAGTCAGGGAACCTAGGGGTTTTAAAGGATGTTGGAAAGGACGTAGTGGGGATGGCGAGGGCGAATTCCAAAGGACTGCGGATGGGTAGGGATTGTAGGCAATATGACTAGGTGTTTTGGAAACGGTGACGCGATAAGCATGTATGACGATTGTTTGTGACGAACGAACTTAAAAGTATTTGTGTACATGAGTCCTTAGGTAACTAGTAGATAATAAGAGTAATATAGAAATATATATCGTAAGACTAATACCAAATATAGATATTTGGGGGTGAATACATTACATACTGTTCTTAATTAGTTGTCTGGTAACCTGTATTTTACGTCTTTACTTAAGAGATGTGTGAAATACACAATCTTGCAGTTATAATAATTCCACAATTAAGAGAACGCAACTATCTTTCACTGTACAGTAAATGTCATATAAACATTGCAAATAATGGATGCAAATCGCCTAAGATCGCTCGGGAAAAACTCTTTACCATTATTTTCCAGAAACTATGTACATACATGTGTATACCTATAGATGATAGTTATTGAAGTACTTCTTGCTTTTAGCTGCCTTTACGTCAGATACTCAGTAGTGTTCTCATTGTAGCACTAATTAGAGCCTGAAACCTAATTAAACAGCATACGTTTGTCACGTTTCTCCAACGGTAATGATATTAACGTTTTCATCCCCGGGAATACAATGTAGTTTCCAATTGAATATATTCGAGAACGATTCTGGTTTAAATGATCATGAATGTTCCAACCTACAAGGAAAGTTATTCATAGCCTCATTCTCCAAGCGGTTAAGGTATGTATTTAGGCAGTTAATCACCCTCGTCGAACAAACGGAGTATTTAAATACCCCAAATATTGAAACACTTAACAATTTTTGTTGATGATATAATTACAGGGTTTTCCCCTGCAAGAAGAGAACAGCTCTTGCGTTTTAGTAACTTGCTCCGAGGCTTGCCCGCCACCGCTTCTCAAGAAGCAATAAACTCTGACGATGAGAGAGATATAAACTTTTAAATGATGCTCAAAAATAACACAAATTTTGTAATTAATGCTGACCCTGTTTTCACCATATGACGAAATGTTACCAGAATTCAGACAACTTCTTATTAAAAGAAATGGAGTTGGATTTTGAAATATACTATACATATAACGAAATAGATACACCAACCAATTTCTAAGAAATATTTCGTCTATGTAGTAGTTATACGCGAATGTCCAATCACCCTACTCACTCATCCCAATGTGGGGCGTTGCGAATATAGGACACGCTGCAAAGGGGACAGAAATGTTCGAAGGAATCGGCGATATTGAGTGAAAAATTGAATAACACTTCCGCGTTGAGATACATTGAAATGAATAATAGTCCCCGAAGCTGATGAAACTACTTGAAAAAATATTTGCTGCGTGTATTCGGCTTTTAAATCGTCTTACATTTTTTCTGTGAAGGGAAATAGTGAAACACGCGGAAAGAATAGAACGTGACAGGACGCGCTCGTGTGCCGGAAACAACTGTAGATCGGATAAGCAGAAATCTTTCGAAATAATCAGCTGCTTCATGGAAATGCGGCAAGCTCGTTCAGACACGTTTTCGCCCACATTTCTTCGGATTATTTTTTCGACGCGCAATTCGATCCACCTTCCACGGTAAGCCAGGGTGCGTGGAAGCGTGGCTCGATATTTAAACTCACGGGACGCGTTGGAAATCCATATTTCCTTCTCACAGGAGTGGCGTACTTTGTAAACGTTTGTACGTGTAACGAGTCCAATCCCGAGGCATAAACGAAAGTCCAGTTTAGATTACCGAGCCGTGATGTATCACGCGTCAAACCGTCCGATTAATGCAGCAAACCATCTTTGTGCCGTATAATTTATGAGGCCGCATCAAATTCACCGCCTCTCATCTGATCATTACGATCAGCATCGTTACTCAGGATCCGCGCTGTGCGCGTCCAAACGAAACCGAAAAAGAAGATCCACACGATTCAGTGATATTGGATCGTGACGCATGAAACGTTCCCTCCTTGCAGGTTTGCCGAGTGCCTACATATCATTTCTAGTTAAGTTCGAGGCAGCCCTTAAACTGATCACCCGAGCGGAGAACCTTGTCCGAAGAAAAAAGGCAAGGTCTCATTAGCAGGCACCGATTGCACAACAATTCCTCTCGATAAGACTGTAACCTTTCCCTCGGTCTCGATCTCGATCAAGGGGAATCGAGGGAAGCGAGAAAGGTCGGCGGAAAGATCGAAACGGTGGCGAGGATGCGAAGAAAGGGGGCAGAGCCAGAAAGAGTCTGTAGGCGATACCTGCGTGTAGTGTGCAGGAATGCGATTCGATCGGGTTTCGATACCTTTCGATACCCTTCGATACCCGAGACACGAACTTCTCAAGCAAGCGATACGCCGTTGCGCAATCGGCACCTCCGCGAATCGTGCGCACGCATTCGCCACGCAGCGCAGGCTCGAGTTAATTAAAGAAATTTCAGCGAGATATCGAGACCGTGGAACCGTCAGCCACTCTCGATAGCATCGGGGGATGCGCCGATCGGAAAGTCGCACGCAAGTCGGTTCGAGCTGGTTGATCGCGGTTGCAGCTGGTATCCGAGGATCGTGGCCTGCGCTGAAGCACCGTGAGTCATTGTCATTAGGCATGATCCACGGCTGAGCCGCGAAAACCGGTCACGAATCTAGCCGCGATATTAAGGGGATATCGAGGTTCTAATCCGTCACGAGTCACGGTTAACGATCGATCCTTCTGCGCGGTGCAATCGATCGGCCGATCGAACGAGCTTCAGCTTTTCCCTCTGCAGCGCTGCTCTGGCGTCTGTCAAGGTTTTCTGCGCTGAGATTGGAGCCGAGTGAATCAGCCTCTGGAGCTCTGCTTAACTTGTACAATACTTTACATCCACTCAGAAGATGTGGAACACCGCGACGAGATCTAATAGTCTACGAAGGAAAAGGTATTACACATCATTCCAGTCGAAATATTCCGCCTCGTTTCATAGGAGAAATTGGTTGAAATCTGAGACAATAGAGCTTCGCCTGCGAGTAATCGGTATCGATGCAGCTGTATCAGGATGTCGCTGCTTTTAACGGACCAGTACCACCAAATCAGTCGTGTCGAGACCAAACGACTTACGCAATTCCATTTGAATTACCTGAATACACGCCAGCTTCGTTGTTCGTTTCCATTGGCGACCCGGCCTAGATAAGATCTGTACCTAAATCGACGTTCTCCAGATCGCTGTGTAGTTATCCTGACAAAGGCGAGCACAAGCACAGATCGATGGGACAGATACAATGTATCCTGCGCACGTCGATGATAAGATAGTGGAGGAGTCCATTAGAGTGGTCGCGATCGTCGAACTCGATCGTTCGAAGTAGCCGCGCGTGCAAATTCGCGTCTCTTCTAGTCCGATGGCTGTTGACCAGAGAACGATTATCGACAGGCATAATACGATTGCGTAATGGCCGGATAAACGAGGCAACGACGATGATTGAAATGTCGCCGCTGGCTTGTATGCACGCGCAATGGGAAAACTCACACGGTGGCCTGCGTGGAAACGAGAAAACGCATAATTAATGGGAATGACGTTTGATTAAAGACGGGATCGATTATTAGATTTTAATGGGAGGACTGTGCACATCGTTCGCACAGCCGCTGGAAATTTCTTTTCGATTTTCAACAACTGTGAGAGTTTTCTTAAATAGACCGAGGTGTGTTAGATTTTTTTTACCTTTATTTGTTTGTAGTTTTTGCCAACCGGCTACAAAATGCCCTTTCTCATTTTTATTGCTGTCTACTTATATATTTTCTTATCATTTAACATTTAACACTTATTTCTTCACTTAAGTTAGTTCTAATTCCTATTCTTTCGTTTGCACTCTCTTCGCATTCACTTTCAACCGAGTTGTGTTAGATAAAATGTTCGACAGTGGCGGAGTTGATAAGCATGACGAATTTTGAAGTGCAAAGAAAAAGTTGAGCGATTTATTTAATTGGCCTGGCATATTTCTTGTATCTAAACGTTCTCGGTACGATTAGAGGCATTTCTGTAGTGATAGAAATATAAAAATTGCATAGTTTCAGATATAACAGAGTTTATAATGCCACTTCGATAAACGATTATTACCCTTTCAAGGGACACGTAGAACGCAATATGAGATCTACTAATAAGATTCTATTTTCCTTCCTAGAAAGAAAGGTTTGACATTTCGTGTTAGTGGAAACCATTATTAGAGCTATTTATTATGAAAGTGGGGCAACCCCATTTTTTTTTTAAATGTATTCTTCACAAAATCGTAATATCATTTTAAGCATTGTATAACTTTATCAAATCTTGCCCAAACTTCCAGCATGCATCTATATTTTTAAATCGTATGATACGCAGAACCTGTAGTATGTATCTCAATAATGGAAAAAGTGGAGTTACCCCTTTCCTAATAAACTGCTCATTCACTAACTAGTATATATACGATTTGCATTATTTTATACTAGCAAACAGAATCAACTGCAGCCGAAAAGACAGTGAAAATTTCGCGACAACGCGAGTAGTTGAAAGGGTATATGCGAAAATGTTGGCCACGATAAAAGAAAATTTGTTTCGCCGCCAAAATGATTATTGGTAAAGGAAAAGGTGACGAGGCACGGGGCAAAGGGGTCGCGAGGGAACGATAATTAAAAGCAAAACTCTTGTCAGTGGTAAAAGTTTGTCGCTAATTTCTTTCTTGACCCTCCCCTTCTCTGGACTGCTTCACAGGTTCCTATTTCTTTATCCCATCGCGTTCTTGCTTCTCTCGGCCCCTGCTTTCTCCTCGTCCCTCTCGAATTAAGAATCACGAAGCAGGGCTTCGAAACTGCCAGTTGAGCTGATAAAAAGTCGCACTGAATGCGGCGATCTATACAGACCCGAGGAAAACACTGAGATCGAGGGAACGAAATCTCGATCCAGCTTTTCTTCGCGCCGTACCAAACGGGCGGGAAGAATGGTTGCGAGAATCGTGGCTAAAGTTCACCGAGAGCAAAGGGCGCAAAGCTTGCCGGTGAAGAAACTTCCAGCGAGTTTTTTTCCCCAGAGATTTTTAATGAACCACAGGAATCTGAATGCACGAAGAAAATTTTCGTATTTCCATGGATCGATAGTTGCTTGGCTGTGCATCAATCGCGGCTTATTAGAGAATTCTCAGACTCGGTAAATTCACCGTCGCTTTTACATAAATTCTGATCGAAGTATCATATGATTGGATTTAGTTTAGAAAACGTTGTTGTTCCTTTCTGATCAAGTAAACGCGATTGCACTCGCTTTCGTCGCTATTTCATTCCTCTGCACACCGTTTCCCCGATTTTCCACGCGTTTTGTTTCGTCCTCCCAAACGATTTCGTTCAGCGTCCCCTTTTCGCGTTCACGTGTTCCGCCCGCGATTATCCGCAAATTTTTAGTCACCAGCCAGCACGGGTGCATGCTATTGTCTTAAAAAAAATGGCTGGTGCGAGGTAAAATAAGGAGCGATTCAGGCAAAGGTCGACCGTCTCGTTTAAACGCTGCGGATTTATTATTGCACAATTCGCTGTTTTTCGCGGTCGATTCTTCGAGCAACCTCGCAGGCTCGCCCCTTTTTCCTCGAGTTTTCTTGCGAATTTTCTGCCGCGAGAAGGTATGGAGAAATCTTCGGCAGTTTTGGGGAGAGAAACTGATTTCGAACACCCTTTCTTTTTGCGCACTGCTTTCCATTGGCATAGAACTTCTTGGGAAAAGCATACTGACAATGAGCGAAGATGAATAACTGGAATATTAACTTGGTAATTAGCAGGTGTTTTAATACTGTGTACGGTGTACCTTCACCATTCTCAGAATAATTGTACGTGAAATCTGGAGAATTATTCGAATCTTTATTTTGGAAGTTAGGAAAATGTTTATTTTTATAAAAGAAAGACCTTTGAGACTTTTATTATTATTTTATCGTTGCTTTGTAAATCTAATGAAGGTTGTACATATCCCTTATTGTCACGTATTTCTTACTAAATATCTCTTATTTGCAGAAAATTAAACATATTAGCTTACCGTAAATTTCATAAAAAAATTTAATTTAAAAATTGCATAAGTTGTTGCTAATTCTATTTCTGTATAAAAGATGCCCAGTTTCAAACGCATTGCGAATGAATTTCGATCGAAAAAGGACGATGTATCATCTGTAGCGGGCTAATAATTTATTATCGCGGTGCAGGCACGCTCCGTTACTTCGGATGCGAATAAATCTTCATTTTATGGCATGTCGGATGTTCTCATGGGACATTTACGTCTGCATTGCTCTTCCCCATGTACCGAATAACTGCCTGAATGGTAGGACGTTGATTGTGGACATCTCTTAGATCGATTTCGGCATCGACGAGCACGTGATTCCAGATAAACGTGTCCAAAAAATCCACGACGAACTGTATCGTTTCTATTACAGATGATTGAATGGCTGGCTTTCTCGAAACGCATCGCGAAATTATTGATAAAATATAAATGAATATTGGAAAGATCTATCGAATTTCCTCTTGACAAATGGAGAATTTATTGGGAACGTGTAGATGGCATTGTTGTACATTGTAGTTGTTTTCTGATAAAACGTTTTTGGATAAATGTAATGATATTGTTCCTATCGCTTCGAAATGTTTCTGTATTATGAAACAGTGACAACGAATTCTTACAATTTTTTACTCTAATTTTGTGTAGCTTAGTATCATCCAATTGCAAGATGTGTCAGCACGTTATGACAATTTATTAATCGGTGCGTCAATAATATTTTTGAATACATTGCATCTTGCATTGTTTACATTTTTAACCACCTTTAAAATGATTGATTGATTTTCACGCTTAAAATAGTGACTCTGAATTCACAATTACCGACAGGATACAACAAAATATATTAGTTACAACCGCAGTACACTTTAGCTAATTATTTAAAGAAATTCAGATCAAATTTACCAAATATAGATGAGGGTCATATAATATCTTAACTATAATATATTAATTGTATGGTTCTTTTATATTTAGAATGAGAAATACCTACAGACGAAATTGAATCTACATTTTCATATAACATTGCAATACGTCATAGTTAAAAATATGAAGCACACGGGCTCAATAAAGTTCGAGCAAAAATATCTGCTAATCCTTATTATTGATTCAAACGTTCTAGTTTGGATTATATGCAACTTACGGTTGCATATAATAATGCCGTGGCTAAGCAGAATATTTTTACCTTCCATGCCCGACTTCATTGCGACAAATGGCAGACATTTATTTTCAAGACTTCGTCACTATCCACAAAGAAAATTGGACCCCTTTTTTAAACCGATGTCACTGTCATTATAAACTTTCATGTCAAGTACGCGTTCCTTCACCCGTATTCTCAAACCTGCACAAATTTTTCTTACAATGAATTACAATAACGTCTGCCGCCACGTTAACGTGCCTTTACCCGGAGAGATTTAAATAACCCCACGTTCTCGAGGAATCTTGGCGAACCTACAGAATTCTTTAGAAAGCAGTCACTTTCATCGTTATTTCACGCGCATAGGAAATGTTTAATCCACGTCAATGGGTCGCGCAGGTCGCGTGTAAATGAAAAGCGGCCGTTTTTTCAAATCTGTGACACGAATGCATCCATCACGGTTCTCGTCGTTTTAGGACCCCAGCTCTCCCCGTGCTTCTCCGCGTGGGGACGTTTTTTTCGCCTCGAGGGCGACCGCATTAAGCGAAACGAGTAATCGGGGGCGCGCCATGCATCGTTTGCCCTTCTGACTGTTTTGTTCCGACGAGATTTTCGGGGTGTCTATCCTCGCGCCCACGCGCGTATTCAGTCAACATTTTTCTGTTCTTTTTCCTAGAACGGAGGCTTGGTTTACTTCCGCGAGGAAACTGGTTTTCGTGAAAGAAATAAGGAGTGCAGAAATGTTGTGCTTGTCTCGAATGAGCAAATGGTTGTTGTGTTTCGTGAAAAATTACGGCGCCGTACGTACTTGTAGGTAAATCGTGTAAAGTAGAAAGTTGGATTAATTATTTTTGTCGAAAGAGTTAAAGCTGGTCAGAAATCGAATTGGTGGGTTTTTTCCCAAAGAAATGCAGCGTAGTCTAGTTAAACAGACTAGTAACAATTACAGCACATAGATATTTTTTTGTTTTAAACACAATTACAGTTAATTGTAGTACAATTTTTATAAATATTATTGTACTCACAGTATGTGTAGGGTAAAGTAGCCTAATATGAGACCCATTTTCTTAAAATATCATAACTCTCGATTAAGAACGCTTTTATTAAAAATCGCTACATGTTTTAATAGTACAATATGTATTCTTTTGAAATCTATTGAAAAGAAAAGTAAAGATTATTCGGTTTCTTAATGATGCAATAAAACCGAAAGCGGTAACAAAACACAGGTTAGAAAAATTAGTTTCCAATATGAGACCCAGTTTGTTTTTCATTTTTCTGTCTTTTTTCACACGTTGGGCATGTAAAATCTATTTCATTGTTCACCATGTACATCTGAAGACTAAAAACCAGGCCAAAACAAGCATTCTCCATCATAATTTTCTTCATAATCGCTGTCATCGTTCCAGAACAATATCTTCTTCACACCCATCAGTTGAAGTATCATTTTCGACGGTTCGTTTTTTAGAATTGTCCTTTCTCTTAGGCTTGGTATTACCGCTTTAATCGGCAATTTGAGAATCCACCTAAAACAAAATATGAGATCGGTCTCATAATAGGAACTTCCTAGGGTCCCATATTGGGAAATAATAACACGATGACTATTAAATAGATTCAATGTTGTTCCTTTCGTTATGTAATGGCAAAGAACTATGAAACCTTAAACTTCATTGCATACACTATACAACAGTATTTATGAAAATGATTGTACGCTTACCATTTTGGAAGTATCTGTAACTTAATCGAACACTTAGAAAAACTTTCATTAAAGTATTTCAGAATATGATCTTTCAAGACGTTTCGTTACTTTCAACGCCAACGTGTGTATAAAATAACTAACGACCGGTTACTTACGGAACAAAACAGCATCGCTATAATTCATTCAATAGTTACGTATCGGAAATAAGCAAAGGCCTGATATTAGGAGAGGTCTTTTATTAGGCGACTTTACCCTAAAGAACTTTGACTATGGAATATGCTTTGTACATTGAAATGGCTCCAATGAAACCATAATTTTAAAATAACAGAACTGATTCCCCCCAGAAAATTAACAGTTCTAACAATTGCTCAAACTTTTCGCAAATACACGTATGTGTTCGAAAGAAATATGTTACTATCAAGTATGGTCGAGGTATTGTAGCACTGTGATAAAGGTTCAAGTCTTGCAATTCAGGGCCTCGCTAATTTCTGATTCATCGAAATTTTCGCGGGTCGGGTACCGATGGGTCAGACCGGCCAAGGGGATGACTAAAGAGGAGTTTCTAACAACTGGAGGGTGTGCAATGTATCATACTGCGGTCGGAATGCGCTTCGTACCCCCGCGTTGTCGCCTCCGTCGCCATTGCAAGAGTTTTCGCGTAACAATCCCCGCGGAGCACCGTTTGCACTTTGTTACGAAATTGTTTCGCCATTGTTCAGAAAATGCTCGCTTGGAAATTTACGACTATTCGAATTGCTAAGTGGCTCTTTAACAACCGTTGCTCCGAATTCTATACGGTATCTCTCCGAACACTACTTCATAATACTTTCCCTCCGTTGAATAACGTTCAATCCAAATTTGTGCAGCGCAAAATTTTCCTATCCAGTCGAGTCTGTGCGAACGGCGATGAAGGTTTAAGGCGCTCTTTCGAAATAAAAAGATTCCTCGGTAAATAAAACGAGGACACAGCCCTCGTGGAAGCGCATCTTCTAATATCCTCGTTCCACTCGGGCAGCCGTCGAGCAGTCGATCGTTAGAATTTCCCTCCGGAATCCCGTTGAACGTGTCGTGAATTAAAACACGTTCCATTAATCCCGAGAGTGTCGCGACGTCCTGTTCTTCCCGTTCTTCCCGTTCACGGGGCCTCTTTCTTCTTCTTTCCGCGTACTTCTCGCGCGTGAATATTAAATTGTTTACGCAGCGGTCTGCATCGTACGGATCCGCGTCGTCGACGCGATATATTATTTTTTTTCTTCTGCCGACCCTGCCTCCCAGCCTCACCACAGAGCAACGAGAGCGGAATAGGTCGATCGATGGGGGATGATTCTGTGCAACGAGGGGTGCAGAATTTTCATGCCCGAACGAACGAGCCCCCCTCGTTCGTAGTAGACGAGACACGCGGGGTTGTCGCTCCCACCCTCTACCCCACGGCTTGTATAGTTTATGTATAGCCGGCGGCTAAGGCTAAAAGGGATGTCGGCGCGGAACGAGCCACGTTGTCGACTTTGTCGTCATCGACGTACGCCGTTCTGGACACCGACGCACAGTGGCCTAAGTCGAGAAATTTAGTGACATTTTGGTCAAACTTCTGAATCGTTAAAGATATCGAAGTGAAGAATGGACTGCAGAATATTAACGCGTAATCATTTTGAATGCTGTATAATTTGTTTCTTTTTTTGTTTAACCAATTGTCACTTTGCAATTGAATGGTGCAATAGTGTAATATACTTTATGATTATTTGCTATAGCTTCTTTTTATAAAAGTGTCGCGGAGTCCCGACGATGAACGCAACTACATATATGCGCATACGCACAGCGACGCGGACGGCTTTATACAATAATAATTTGTGAAGTAGGACGAAGTAGGAACTAATTCTTGCAGAATTAAGTAGGGGAAAGTTTGTTAGAGTGTGAGACTTTTTGGGACTTAAAAGATATTCCACGTCAATTGTTAAGGATATTGACCATTTTCTTTAGGGCATTCATTGTAACATTTTTAATACATTGCGAATAGTAATTTTTAATTGACAGTTATAATTTCTTAAAGATATACTTTTCACTTAAATAAAAAATGGGGAGAAAATATTAAAAAGAATCGTAGGGGCATCTTAAAGAAGACAAGCAATTTTTTCCATGAAAGATGCTATCTTCAAAACTTTCCACTTGAATTGTTTTTTACAGTTACGGTTGTTATTAAACTGTATTCATTTTCTCATTCCCCAAATCCATGGACATTAAGGAAACAAAGTTCATTGATTAGATATCGATACATATAGCAAAACTAGTGTCCCGATATTTTGTTTCAAGCCTTGACAATTTCTGTTTAACTAGGGTAATGCATCGTGAACTGAGAAATAATAAAATAGGATACGATGGAGTTAAGGAGTGCGTTCGAAACTAACGGGTAAACATACCGAACTGTCCATCTCCGATTTCGATGAAACTTGGTCGATATATTAAGCAGGTAAAAATAACCCTAGTAGCACAAAATATTGAATACATATTTATCCAATATTAAAAAGGGATTCAATCTCTTTTTAATATTTAAATATACATACAATATGTATTCTAGATTCAGGAAGAAATATTTTTTTCGAATATGTATGGAACATTTATTAGATGTCACAGCAAAATATTTTTTTCTAAGAGAAAAATAGATATTCATTTAATATTAGAAATGAATATTTTTTCTCGAATATGTATGAAATATTTATTAGATGTTACAGCAAAATATTTTTTTCTAAGAGGAAAATAGATATTCATTTAATATTAGAAATGAATATTTTTTCTCGAATATGTATGAAATATTTATTAGATGTTACAGCAAAATATTTTTTTCTAACAGAAAAATAGATATTCATTTAATATTAGATGTGAATATTTTTTCTCGAATATGTATGAAATATTTATTAGATGTCACAGCAAAATATTTATTCACTAATGTAAAATAAATATTCATTCAATATTTTAAACAAAATATTTTTTTCTAAGAGGAAAATAAATATTCATTTTATATTAGAAAAAATTATTTGATTTATATTAGATATAAAATATTTGTTTATACTCTCTTTTCAATATATCGACTGAAATATTGATTGGAATGTATAGATGGCGAATCATTGCGTGACGAAATAATAATTAACAATTGACCGATTGCGTTCTTTAGCAACAAGGCAATAATTCATGAATATAAATGAATGTCGATAACAATTAGTCTTACGACGCGAGTCGCCGCGCGGGACTCCTGTTCCGTCGTAAAACCCTCCTTGCAAGAGACGTCGAGCGCGCGGTCCTCAGGTCCCGGTCAAGGGATTATCGAGGCTAGATTATTAATACCGATGCAATAAACCTCGGTATCTACAAAAGAAGGCGGCTAGCGATCGGTACACGAAAAAACCTTCTGCGTGCAAATTTATGTATAATAAAAGTATTTAGAAAAATATATGTGCATTCTCTTTTTTTGTTAATAATATACTATATTTCACTTTTAGTTAAAACATTATTTCTGTAATAAAATTGTGTCTTTGCTGAATAATTATATTATGTAACTGGTTAGTTATATCATGTAACATGTTTTAGCTCTTTGGGGAAGTAGGTTGGCCAGTAATCCATGAATCCCGAGTTCGAATCCGGTCGACACCAATAAAAATTTCTCAGGTTGAAAAATTGTTTAAGGGGAGTAGTAAGTAGTGTATAATAAGGTACACAATATTGTAGTAAACTCCAACAACGCCGTACAATTTCGAATGTTATATTTTTTAACTTTTTTTTAGATTTGAAGTATTGATTCAATATCATTTAAATATTTTTTTTACATCTTTTAAATATCTACCTAACATTTTTTTAATATCTATTTTATGTTTTCTGAATATTTAGCTTATATTTTTCAAATATCTATTTTATGTTCTATGAATATTTAGCTCATGTTTTCTAAATATTTATTTTATATTTCTTGTACATGTGTACAATATTCAGATCGAATATTTCTTCAATCTTAAAAAGTGTGGCTTAAAAAATATTTATTCAATATTGGAAAAAAATATTTATCCAATATTTTTGTGCTACTAGGGAAGGGACACGTATTTTTTTTACAGGGGGCCAATGGCAAGTTTAGGTGGTGAAATCAACCCTTGAAAATAATACAGAATGTTCTTTTTTGTGAAATATCTCAAGAACGCGGGGAGACATTTAAGAAAGAAGGTATATGCAAAACTTGCATCGCTTTAATGCGTTTACAAAACGGTGTACACATTTTTGTTGACAAGCCGATGGAAAAAAAAAATAAAAAAATCATGGATTTTACAAAAATTTGTTTACATGGTTTTGTAAACGCAATAAAGTGATGCGGGTTTTGTTTATACCTTTTTTAAGTATCTCTCAGCATTCTTGACCTTTCTTTCAAGGGCTGATTTCACCCATCAAACTTGCGATTGGGCCGCTATGAAAAAATACGTGTCCCTTATTTTTACCTGCTTAATATACTCGCCAAGTTTCATCAAAATCGGAGACGAACAGTTCGGTGTCTTTCATCATCTTTATCACCGGTCAGTCTTCGCTGTTAAGGGTGAGCACGTGTAATCATCAATTGTAACCTTTTCGTTATCAGAGGAATAAAGTATGATTATTTGGGGTTAGTCCTGTATGAATACAATTTGGAAAGAAAGTTTGTTGTGAATCATCGCAATGTACAAACTTCGATGTTGCCTCTTCATCAATTTGTATTCGACAGATCTCACACCTAGTAGTGTCTTAGCAATTTCTGGCAAAATCGCCTTGCGCAATTAGGTGCACCTTATTACTTGGTCGCGGATGCGTACTGGCTACGATTACTGATACGATACGATAACGGCATCATATAATTTGCGCTAAAACAATGCAACATTTTTATAACAAACGCATTGCGCAAAAATTGAACAAACCTAGTCACAGGCAATGCAATTATATTTCTCACTATCACGTTTTCGTATTTCGTTTCCACCTTCTTCGCACGTTCTTACTTGATTTTACCATTGGAATTGAATTTTAGTAATCCATGTTACTTTCTAAAATAAACATAGGAAAGCGGAAAACTATTCCGGGGAACCTATTGTGCGCGGTATAAATGAAAAATAAATATTCCATGAAAGAAGATTGGGGTCAGCTGTAGCAAACTGAGACAAAATACAATGTGGCAAAAGAATGTCACCTGTGCTAACTAGCGCAGCGTTGGTTTATTCGTAGTCCAATATCCCTTGCGCGCTCTACCGTTCTGTGTATCGAACGTTTTATTACATGCCTGGCACATGTAACGTGTAACACAAAGACGGACTGCACCTGCCCTTTGCTTCTATTAAGATTGACATACTGCGAGAAGCATGCCTCATTAAACCCCTTTGTGATAGCCTGTCGAATAACGGGATTGCTCCTTCGGCTTGGAACAAATTGTTCACCTCCGCTGAAAATCAAGTCAAGTCGACAAGCCCACGAATTGCTCGGCGATTCGATATATAATAATTATCGTGTCTTCAATGTTATTTGGAATGCAGAAAATAGAATCAGAAATGGGGGCATTGTGAATAGAGTAAGCTGGTATTGGAGGAAATTAGATCCTCTTGGATGCTCTTCGTTCGGAAATAATTGAGTACTCAATTCTATTTATAAATTTAATTCTGAATTGAAAGACAGGTCCCTCCATTCCTTGAATTTTCACAGTTTTATTTCTGACGTGCTTCTTTAAATTTTTAAAGAATTTCCAGTTCATTTAAACTTTCCGTGATCCTACAACTTTTGCATCCTACATCCTCTGCGAAATTATAATTTTAATTAAAACTATTTTTTCCGTTCTTTAATTTTTAAGGCCTCGGATCTTGGCGTAGTTAGGGTTTCTAATCCCTAAACATTTATGCTCGTGTTCCTCGTTACTTCTATCCTTGAGAACTTTTTATTTGAAATTTACCAATATTGTTTGACTGCGTAAGCCGTGCTGATCGCAAGGACTTTATCTGTATTAGAAGGTTTGCAAGTGGCGCAGTGCTGCATCTTGTGCAACTAGTAAATTTATATACGCCAAATGTCTACGAGGATGGACGAGGGTAGTTTGAAGTGAATGTATTGTTCAGAATTTCTAATAGCTGACCGTCTCAAGAGCCAACTTCTAGTAGACAAAACGTCTACAAACTGTCTCAAACGAACGGACACAGTTTCGCAAGCCACTCTGTGATCAAACAGAATGTAGAGAAGAAGAAAATGCTCTGGTTGAATCGTTAAATACTTTGAAATAGTGGTCACGATGGTTTTAGATAAAGAATTGTACAATCAAGTTTATTTATATTCTTTTAAATTACTAAAATTCAAGAATAGAACGTATATTTTAAGAAATTTCCAATATTTTTGGTCCAAATTCCATTTATCTAATTATTATTTACGAATTTAATAAAATTGTATATCAGTCTGATCTAATAATAATAATAATCTGTCAGGACAAGATAACAAAAAAAACATAACAGTGAATCTCTCTAAAAAAAAGTGCACCAAGTACATAAACAATTAAACTTTTCTTCACAGAAGGGGTTAGATTTTCTCTAACGAGTATCATATCGCAACACTAGTGTAGGAAATGTTTTCTCCCCTTTGGCCCCAAATTTAGTCCTCGATACCTAAACACTCATACATTCATAGAGTTGATCGAAATTGCAGCGCCCTTGAGTAATATGTAATAATCACTGACAGAATGGAAATAAATGGAAGGGATGCTTAAATTTAGACGCAACTCAGCCCTGTCTTGGGAAAGAGAAACGGAGCTAGAGGGCTAAAGGAGTTCGTAAATAAACGTCACGTCTGCATTACGAAGGGTGAGCGTGACCCTGGAATGTTTCCAGAACCAAATGAAACTTGCCCATCAAAATTGAAGGATTTTCCCCGGGTTTGCCAAGATCGTGTGATCGAAAGAAAAATGGGATCCGTTCTTTAATAAGAACGTCAGCATGAAATTAATCTTTCTACGATGAAATATAAGGGTGCAAGATGCGGTGCATGTAATAGGAACAACTTTTTCTCGGCTTTCACAGTTGCGTCCTGTTGCGACTTTACTGCGTTTTCCTTGGGTGAAACTAATTTTCTTGCTCAATTTCATCCAATTGTACATAGATATTATACCTCAGCAAAAGCGAAGGCCATGAACTATCCAACAAAATATTATGCATAATGTATCATTTCACCAGTTTCTTTTCTCCAATCATCCTTGGTACGAAATGATGGCCAGTTTCCGCGCCACATCTTGGACTCCTGTTACGTAACATCAGAGGGTAAAACATAGGATGGAAGGGGTTGCAAGGCGCAGGGGTGGTTGAGTCAGCGTCCCTCATTATCATGTGTCGACGATGTCACCAGCATCCAATAGGTTAGGTCGTAGCCAGTGCAAGCTGACGTTTTAATACTGTACGTGCCAGTAGCGTAGGGATTTCAGTATCCCCCGTGGAAACCCAACCCTCGGCGACCTGGATTCTTCATCGTCGTTGTCCCTGGTGATTAAAAGCGTGACGAGGCGAGCTCGCGTAGGTGGTGCGCCCATATAGCGACGCCTCTTCGATTAACTTCGATTCTCATCGAAGCGAGCTTCAAACGGTCCGCTCGGGCCGATGAAGCGTCGCGATTCGATAAAGCGAGAATTCTCTCGGTTCTTTTCTTCTTTGCCCAAGCTCCTCTTTCCTTGCTCGATTTTCTGCGAAGAACGCTGTCTCCAGGAATCGAGGTCCACGCGCCTTCCCGAAGGCTCCTTCCTGCGACACGTTCCCTAGGAAAGGTGAGATGGAAGACAGATTATTGAGAACAGAGTGTGAGTCGCGGATCTTTGTCGCGTTTTTGGGTTTCATTTGGAAGTGGTTCAAGGAAATACAGAAGTCTTCTAGTGGATTGTAGTTCGACGCGGTTAGGATAATAAGCGAGATTCGAATGGAGTTCAAAGTTTCGTTACTACCTGTTTGCATGGAATATTTTAAATAATTTCAATAGTCTCTAGCTAATTATTAACCACTTCAATTCTCTGCAAGGATTATATTTTTCAAAGTTCCGGTGAACATTGATTTTTTAATACGATCTTCCGGACATGCCGAGCTGATTCAATTTTTATTACAGTATTTAAGCAATTTCTAGTATTGAAACTTTGCTCTCCTGATGAATCCTGGCGTGTAATTTATTATTTAGGACACGCCAGTGCGCCTAATCATATTTTTCTGCTGAATTGTCATGTTTTCAACTAAATGGACATATTTCCCCGCGATCGGAGTCGCTGTTCGCTTATCAGAATTTGAAACGAGCTCGTAAATCTCCACTGTGCCTTCCATATTCTTTTGTTGGTTTGGCAATCCCGGAAACGATAAAACGCAGCCGGAGGGGTAATAAAATCTGAACGCACAGAGTGTATCTAACGTACATTCGAAACGACAAACGACATTGGTCCGCAAGGTTCGCCTGCGTTTGATATTCGTGCGATTCTGGATGTATCGATGTTCTGTACAACGTACTCTTTGATCGTTTCTACCGTATTACGCGGGGAAATAGTTGAACGTCTCTCTTTTGCTTCGGTTATCTACGATAACACGGTTCCCTTTGAGAGACGCGGGGAGAAAATTAGATCACAGGTGTGAAAGGAAGGTTTAGCTCATTGCGTGAGACGATATTTCTCGAACACCATGCTGCTCTATTTTTACTTTCGTTCCGATACACTGCGGAAGATTGTTTCTCTGAAAAGTATATAGGTAGCTATTCTCTGCTTCATTGTTCTATTCGTTTGATAGCACTTGATGGGGAATTAATTTGTTGAGTTTAAAAATTTAAGAATATTGTTCCTACAAATTTTATATATGGACGTTTGACAATGCATTTTCGATACAAATATTTTGAGGAACTTTCAAGGTGCTTTTGTGCAGCTATTATGTGAATGGTCCCATTAAAATCAGAATTGGCGTAGCTATAAAATTTTGGGAAGCAAAGGCAGAAGGAATAGTCCAACCTGCAAGATAATGTTATTCCAACGAAACATAGTTAATGCAATTTTAATTACTCCGAAACGCGTGAGCCCTGGTACCGGCAAGATCATAGCGGAGAAGGGGATGAGTGTCAGATCGATAAAGCAGAACTGCCCTTAAATAAGCTTTCTTCGTAGGATCGCGTTTCTGTCCACCCTTGTGCGATCCTGTTCACCCCCTGTATTTACTGTCAGCGAAGGATGCCTCTGTCGACACTCAATCTCACTCGTCTGTTCTTCGAGTGTACCATGAGCATGTATACCACGTAAACGTATTTCGAGCTCACGATTAGATATATTCTGTACCCTCTATCTCGGAGAATCAGCTTATCACGTGAAAGGGTAAATAGAGTTTATGTTGTAAACGGAGATTAACTGCCTTGAAATATCGTCCCATTAATTTTTGCTTCAACCAGAATACTGTGCAGAAAAAATTCATGAATAAAATGTATTTCATTAGCTGTATGTCCAAACGGTATTTCATCTATGCGTAAAATTGTTATCAACTAATGGTTTCGTCTAGTTCTTATATTTGAAGAATAATCGAAATTTAAAGCGGAAAGAAATTGAGCAGTTTCTGGTAATTGGAAGAATTCTTTTTATTATTACATTCTTCAAGAAGTATGCATAACATGTTTGAAAATCCTGTCCCATTTTAAACTCAATGGCTTCTGAGTCTGGTGCATTCAATGGTGAATCATGATTTTATACCACCGTCTGCGGATAAAGAGATAATATTCTTTTCTGTTTCGCCGTCACGCACCGGTACACGATTTTTATTCATCGATTCGAAAAGCCCCGGCACTCTGTTGAGCGACGCTGTGAAATCCTATCGAGACCCGGCGAAAAATGAAAAACGGATGCCGCTTTCTCCTCGTCGAGTGCGGGGGGAAAAAATTTTCATCGTTCGTCGATTGTTTCCCGCGCGGCTTATTGAGTATCGGCGCGATAGCGGTCAATTTGGAAAATACTTTTTGAAAGCGCATTGGGTACATGTGCAGAACCCATAGCTGAAATTACGAGACGGGAATTTCACGTTTTCATTTTCCTCCTACCACTTTCTCGACTTCGCCAATCGAACAATGCTACTACACTTTATTATTAATCATTGCTGGACAACATTATTTATGCACATATTATTATAGATTGTTTTTACGAAAATTGCATAAAAGAAGAGCCTAGACAGACTGCATAATTAGTTTCATAATAACTTGCAGTTGATTTAATTTAATTCACAATGTACAAAACGTTAAATGTTTCGATGCATGTCACTTGAATCATTATAAAGAAGGTAAAAAGGTGAACCCCTTAGTTGACAAGCAAATCAAAGTTTTATTGGTATTGTGAAAACTGAACTTTCGTCTACCTAATACTTTATACAGTTGGTTTACCTACGATGTAAAACTGACTAGAAGAAATTAAATTGGTAAATAAAACATGCATTCTTAATAGCCACTACTTATACACAATTTGTAAACTCACTTTCCGAAATTACATTTGAAATGTAACATAATCTTCTAAAGGCAGTAATACTGGCATAATTTATTGTATTTTATAAATAAATATATTGTTGCATACTCTTGGTGTTTTGGGCTACACTATAAAGTTGTGCACGTCATGGTTTATTTTAGACACTCATTTCCTTGCTTTTCATATATCACGCAGAATAATAGTCGGCAGTCGTTTTTCAAGTATACGCAAACAGAATTAATTTGCATAATTTTATATGGGTCTAGGAATGATTCAAGTATATAATAGAATCGTAATGATTCCAAAGAGCTTTCTTCTCGGAATGAAATGAATGTCAAGGCAAGATGGGCTTATTGTTATTTCGAGTTGACGATGTTATTATCATGGTATTCAAATCACTTTATACCCAGAATAGTAATAGCAATGATCACAATGTAATCGTACAATAACATTATGATAATAACAAAATCGTATTCCGAACATCACATTGTTCATCTGCGCTGTAATATATTCCACTATTGTCATATTAAAATGAACAGTTTTCCTTGCCGATCGAAGATCATCGATTTAGCAGGAAATGCCTTGAGCAAGAAATCAATAAACGCATTAAAGGATCATATTATAATTGTATAACATCTGTAACAAAGCAAGAAATGTTAAGTCGTTCCAAGCATCTGTTCCATTTACAAGAATATTAGCATAATCATGTTTTTTGTCATAGCGAAAGCCGTATATTAATACCGTTAAGTCATATCTCGATAACGCGCAGAAGATTACAAGATGTCGAGAAATCATTTTCTACGATTTCCAAAGAAATTTCAAAGTCGTAAGAAATAGAATTACGATGTAGATATCGAAGTGATCGAAGCACCGTCAACGTTATCATCTGTGATAAACGCAAAAACATCTCGGTGATGTCGTACGACACCTGGGCGAAAGGATTGAAGTGTTTGAACAGATTAGGGCCGATAAAGCAGGGGACGTTTCTTATCGGCGATTAGACGGCGCAGTCGATAAAAAAGAACGCGAAGCCGCGACGGAACAAAGGTACCGGGAGATTACGTAATCGTCGGGGGTTGAATAATTTTCGAGCACAATGGTTCGAGGGAAATAGCCGCGTTAAAAAGCTCGACAGATAAGCCGTTTCCTACAGAAATAAAAGTAAAAGCCGGTTAACCGGTGCGAAATTAAAACTCGTCTCGCAGACGAGTGCGGCGCTCCTGTTAAATAATTTTCAACCCCTTTGTTTCACTGCTGCCCCTTTTTGCTTGCTCGTCCCTTGTTCAATTAACGTTCCTTTGCGCGACAATGCTCGTGAATATTGTCATTACGCAGTCAAAATGCCTTTGATTAATACGACGGACCTTTTCCATATTATAGGTCCTTTTCTCTATTCTGCATCATTTACCCACGCGCATAAAGTAATACTTAAAATACGACAAGGACTGTAATTTAATTCCATAGAATTTGTACCTCCTCGATGCGCTTCCCGTCCCGTGGGCTTCAAATTTCATGAATTATGTTTTCTTATTGCTATGTATTCATACCCCTGGTATCTGGTATCAGATAAATATATCGAACGTATAATTCCATTGAAGAACAAGTGCAACAATTTTTCGTACGTTTCGTTGGTACAGCGAAGGAGAAAATAATTTACAAACTTTAAGCGCAAGAAAGTCGAATGTCTCCCGAAGTAATCCCCAATCGCCATGTTCATTTTCATTCATCTACGACGATGTAAATGGTCCCTGACAAAATATATGTAGGGAAAGTGAGAATTAAGAACAGAATTGATTTATTAATTATTACACCACACTAAATGTTTAACAAAAAGTTCCGTTATCACTTCGCCTAAACTGTTGATCTCGTTTCCAAGCTCCAAACTCAACTCTCTTCGCGCGTTTCCGCAAACAGCAAACGCACTCAATTAGGTCACTCATGCAAACCAGCATAGACACAGTGTTACAGTCATTCCCATTATTATCATATCCCACATAGATACTCCTCTGAAATTCTATTAAAGCGAGATACCGTGTTCTAAACGCGTGAAGCATCCGCGCGCTTTCGAAATCAACACATAAATTGAGTCACCGTGACAAATTCTACGCCCACGGCTAATTCAATCGCACGTTTTTGGTTTCAAATAAAAATCCTCGCACGTCGTCGTAGCTTCTGGTAGTGGGGTACGTAAACCGAAACACTCGTTGCAACACGCGAGTGGTCGATATCGATTGCACTCGACACTGAGTGTGCATGCGATACCTAGGACAGAAGGTAACGATCGACAGGTCGAATTCGATATCGAAGGCCGACCGGTAGGAGTCATTTTTTCTTCTCCCCCTTCCTCCTTTCGTTTTTCCCCCGTTCTTTTTCTTTTTCTCTTTCTTTTTTCCCGTTAACATCGTGCCTTCGCCCGTGGTATCGCGTGTCGTCTGCTGGTCCTGTAAATCCGCCTAGCACGCTGGGGAGACAAGGGGAAACACGCCACCGAACACACATATACACGAGCTTTTTGCCACCCACATTAAGTCGACGTAGCGCCGATTATATCGGTCAGCGAAAGCCGCTTACGCATGCCTCGCCGACTCGGCTTGATCTACAATCTACAATATACGGTAACCGGTGTCCCGACATTTTCGCGTATTTCCCTTTTGACCTTTGCTTTTTCATAGCTATTTTCCGTATCATTTTGCTGTGCGTCTTACAGTTATAATAGATAAATCGACGATGGCATGGCTTCTGACATTATGGAATACAGTATTTTTTGGCAATTTTTTCCTTCGACATAGAGTAAAGGTTTCGTTCTATTTCTGGTTCTATTTATTTAAAGACGCGATTATTTTTTATGAAGAATGCTCTGTTTCGAGAGCGACAGATGTTACCTAAATGATTGTAATTTTAGATGCTTCTAGGATCGTTTTTTAAAGATTACAATGCTCTGCATTCGCTGTACTTTAGGAATTATGAATTTTATTTTATAAGCTTGTTAAGTTTGTTAATCAACGAGTTTTAAAGAAGAAAGCAAGCTACTACAGATGGGTTAATTACATTTACATTGCGGATCTAGCGTATTCCTTTAAGAGTATTACGAGAGATTTCAATTTTTCGTGGAAAATGTATTTTGCCAATGCCCGACTCGTTGAATATTTATACTGGTGCAACCGGTAAATCAAATCTCTCGAATTTACAGCCATGAATATTTAATGTCCAAACAGTGGCATCCCCGCAATCAACCAAATGCAGGTGCATAGCTGTAGCATTTTTGCTTTTCTTTGCGACGCTTTTTCTTCCATACAGGCCAGTCTTGTCACAGGTCTCTGTCCTTACGCGCAAGCACGCAGAGTTCGTATCTTTCCACGCTTAAATATTCCATCGCAGTAACCTTTAGTTGGCTGAATGATTTTGCAAAAGCTTTGAATGGAATCCAACAAGATTTATATAAAACCAGAGACTTCAAACTTGAGCTTCTCTAGGTTTAAACAATGATATACGTTCAACAATACTTCGAATATTTAAATTCGAAAGCAGCATGCACGGCATAAAGAAGAAAAGGCAGGGAGCGTTCGCGAAGCTTTATCGACCCTGTCTCGCGAGCAGGAACGACAACACAGGTTCCTCGTCCTTTCACCGGGACGAAACGGGGAGAAAAGTTGGTCTGCGATGCATTTCCTCTATCTTAAATGATTCCGGGCCAAGGACCCGCGCCCCTTTCGAACTTCTTTATCCGCCGTCGCACCCGCGGCATTCAATAATTTCTTTCCGGCGTGGCGCGGCGGTGCGAGGGATGAGAAATGCGGCAATGGCACGGGGGAAAGTGAAAACGATACGGAACGGTTCGCAGACGGCGGAAATTTCTGCGAGGTGGAGTTCGCAGGAAAGGGAGAGAAAAGAGGAAGGGAAACTTCGCGGCGGAACTTTCCAATTGCACCGACTATCGCGTTCGGCTCGCGATACTCTTTGTTGATGGTGGTAGTAATAATGACGGGGATAAATAAAGTTGGCTTTAACGCGGAGGCATGGGGAGTGCAAGCAGAAGGATGAGAGTTATATGAAAAGATTGGCGGCTGTTTAATATTCGTGTGCCGTTTAACCCTTTCAAGGGATCTCCCTAGTGTAACCTTTTGAAAAAATTGATTCTTTTTTCTTCATTTTTCTGCAGTTTACTATCCTGCAAACGTAATTCTAAAGCGATTTTTCGAGATTCAATAAAATATAAAAGTTATAGGCCGTGAAGCAGAGCGGCACGGCACTACGTAAAACTTTAAACGCATTTTCCTGTAAACGACATTTCATAAAATAGCTGCCACGATAACTCAGAAACAAATCGACCGATTGTCTTGAAACTTTGGTAATATATTCAGCAGACGTGTTATGCTAGCCTGTAATAAAATCAAATCGATATCTTGCAAAATTACCAGTTTATAACTTAAAAATAAAGCAATTTTCAGAGCAAAACTAGACACATTGCTTCGGGACACCGCCATTTTGGTATTTTTAAATATTTTTAAAAAAAACTCTCCGGTTTGTTGATTTTAGACAGCTTGAACAGCTGATATCATGGCAGCCAACACTGAATTTTTGTTGAAAAAGCCTTTCGAATAAGTTTTATAGCCTCTAATAAAATTCTAATTTTTACATAAAAAAAATAGGTGATATTCCTCAAATCTGACATAAGAAATGAGTAAAGTCTTAAGTTGACAAAGAACATAATATCTTCAAAATAAATTCCGTAAGTAAGTTGCAATGTCAATCCGTCACACTAAGGCTTGCATTATGTTGCTTCAATTATATCCTTGCCGCAATTTTTTCTCTAGGTAGTTCAAAAGCGATCAAATGTAACATTCCCACTGTACATATTATTTACAACATTCAAAGAAGTAATAAGTACAAGTTTCATGTGGATTCTAAATTCATGGCAACATTTTGGTGCAAGTGGTACCACGCCAGGCAATAAAAGGTTAAGGGATACTAATCCTTCCAGGGCGTTTTGTTTGGATCGAAGGACATTCTGACTGTACTTCATTTTTTTAAATTGCCCTGCATTCCGTGAACTACGCTTCCACGCGTCAACAATCGTTTCCCTTAATTAAAATCCGTTGAGTCTAGCGAGAAAGTCAAAAGACCCTCTCCGAAACACATAGCCCGCAGACCTCGCTCTTTCATTTCCAAAAGCGCGTTCAATATCCCCTTGATCGCAAGGTACGCAAAGAGCCCGCGATTATCGGGAAAAAGTGCGGCTCCGAGAGTCGCAAGCAGACCGAGAAACATTGGACCGCCATATGCCATATGTGCAAAGCATAAACCCAGTGACTCCGCGGCATGCTCTTCTTTTTATTCCTTCGCGGAGTAACGGGTGACGGGAATAATAACGGCATACAGAGGTTTTCGAGGCCGACTGGACTAGAATCGTCCGTCCTTGTCCCCCGTTACACGTGCTCCACCATCTCGGATGTTTCTGTGCACTCCGGCCTGCTCGATAAACGAACAAGATTCGCACCTGTGCAAGGAGAGACTGCACTTCGCCTTTGCTCGGCAAGTGCTTCAACGAGCATTCACTATTTTTTGAAAATACACTTACAATTAGTAACGCACGGTAGCGCGCCAAGCACAATCGCTGAGTGTTTTAATTGGGAGAAGAAAAACAGTTGCAGAATTTCTTTTCGACAATTCTGGGTAAAATACGAAAAGAAATTTAGCTTTCTCGTTTAAGAGACGAACAGCGCCAATGTGACAATTCATTCGCACAAAAAGTTCTCGTCTATCCTCGAAATGCACGACGGATTATGAATATAAATCATGGTAAACAGATGGTACGCGTATGAAGTAACGAAGGTGAACAAAAATAATTAAACCAACGCTTATTCGCTTCGTTGGCCGTGTAAACGCGGCTAACACACTGTCAGTTATATCCACAATTAGCGGTCTTTCGTTTGGCACAGCGAGCACGTGTGAACAAATTCCTTTTCGATTGCAGGGCCCCAGAGAGTTCATATCGAGGAAAAGTTTACGACCCTTCCAGTTTCCGTTGGTACGCCCCCGCTTCAAGTGCCAATGCGAACAGGAAAAGGAAGTTTCCCAAATAATAGACCGTCCTCGTTAATATATTATCCGCGAAACGCAGTGTCTTTTATTTTTCAGCAATATTGCGAGTCGAAATGATACTCGTGAAATATTGCAAAACATTCCGGAAATATAATTGAGTAGCGAAAAATAAAATCACTTTCCAACGAATGCCGAGCAAGCGATCGATCGTAATTCGATCGCGCATGTTGCCCCACGAAATCTATCATTTCCATCTCCTTCTCAAGTCCGCTGTGCAATGGATCTCGTCGATCCACCTGCCAAACCGGGAGAAAGTTGGAATCTCGGCGCGAGATTTTATTACTCCCGCCAGCTCAAGGGGGACGTGTTCCTCTCTCTTCAGTAGCGGGATGTGCAACCTGTACTCGTTTCTTCGTATATACATGTACATATACAGATACATCAGCCCCGTAGCACGTTTAGGCATCCTCAAGAGCCGCTTACAAACGGCGTCGCCGGCCATAAATTAACCGCAGTTCCGACGCGATCCTACGAATGTAAAATCGACCGAAGCATTTCTTCAGACACGTTTCCCTCGATTCTCCATTGGGTCGCGATTATCTATGGTCTCGATTATTCGAGCTGCTGAATTTAGTAATAATATATTGGCAATCGCATATTTGCACTGTACAATTGCTTGCAACAACTCATCGTTCTTCCTAACCAAGCTTTTTAAGGTTTCAGAGGTTCTTTCCAATCGTTCCCCTTGGATGTCAATTTCTTCAGCCCGTCTGTATCTCCATTGCGAAAATTGCGATGGATGCATCCCTGTCAGTCGTTCTCTATTCGCGGATCCGTTGACGAACGCCAGAGGTATCCATGATTCAAGCCCCAACGAAGGAGGAACGATCTTCGCGTTCCTTCACCTGTTCTAAGTTTGGTCATTGCATCGTCTTCGTTGGCTGCCTCCTCTGCATCCGCGGGCAGATGTTCACCGTTAGATTTATTCAAATGTGCGAATCTGCCGACTGATTTGAAATGCCGGCCGCGCTCTCTCCATTTTCCCGTTGGTCGCC
Organism: Nomada fabriciana; assembly: GCA_907165295.1. Taxonomy (NCBI): domain Eukaryota; kingdom Metazoa; phylum Arthropoda; class Insecta; order Hymenoptera; family Apidae; genus Nomada; species Nomada fabriciana. The sequence goes on along the minus strand of OU015690.1, from coordinate 8,788,404 downwards.
TCTGTCAGCCCCGTTCACTTCTTACGTGCCCCCTTCTATCTTCTCCTTTCCTCGTCTCATTGTCAGCCATTCGTATAAACCTCCTCGGTGTATATGCTGCGGGTGCATAGGATGAAATACGAATGCCGCGCCGTGAGCGTTGGCGGACCCCGTGCACACGATCGAGAGTATGAATTGTGGAGCCCCCGAGGAGAGCTACGAAGCAGACCCGGTGCTCCTGTCCTCCTTTCTCAAGCGTTTCTGCTCCTGCTTCGTCTGCTCCTGCTTCCTCTGCTCCTGCTTCCCGTGGCAGTATGAAAAGGTAGCACTGGGCATCCTCGGCCTGTCAACGTTGCTGCATTGTTCTGTCGGCCGTCGATATTTTTTACTCGAGTTCGATCCCATCGATAGCTCGGTATCGCGTGCTGCTGGACATCCGGCGAACTCCGAGCTAGATACGTGCTTGGAATAATATGGGTCATACCGTTGGTCGCAGCTTCTTCTCGTGCCTGCGAGTTTTTTTTTCTCCACCAATGGAGGAGATTTCGATGTACGATGGATTTGGTTAGGCGGTTATAGTTTCGGGAATGTGTGCGGGGTGTGAAAAGGTTTCGGTTCTCTCACGCGTGTCGTAAAGCGTACGGAATGCGCCAGGTTTAATGGAGTCATTTGAAGGAGGATGTTTCGTGAGCTGCTGGCGGCAATGTTATCGGGGCCGTACACTTTTTACTGATGAAAAAACTCCGTTCAATGTTCGTTTAGTGAAACTGAATATCGTCACTCGACGGACTAAAAAGATGGAGATTAAAGTGGATATTGAATGAAAATGTACATATCATAACAGCTTGGGCCCTAGAAATAACTCATTGCAATCCCAAGTGCGTCCATCCTAACGTCTGTACAAAGTATGATAAAGTTCAGTTGTATGTATTTTTCAGTAAAACTTGTACCGCAAATACGTGGATAAAAATGGCTTCGCGATAGTATGTAGTAGCATACATGGTTGTGCAAAGATACAGATGTAGGTCCGGATGCAACTAGTATTGGTGTATAAGTAGAATCGGGCAGGCGATGTAGAGAGCGAGCCGGAGAAACACTTATCGATGACACTGTTCGATACCTGGCCGCGGCAGAAAGTTGTTTATACGGTATTTTCTAAGGATTTTCTTGCCAGCTAGTTAGTGAATGGAACATCCCGGCGGCAAAACTATCGCGCGCGTTTACGTAGCGTATGTGTTCCCGTTCACACACGCTACCTGACCCAGTGCTCCTAAGGTAGACCGGCATGCCAGTGAAATTTAGATCGCCACCGTACAAAATTTGCTAGATTTATCGCGAATTCCTCGAAATGTCTGGTTCCTGGGAGAAAAAACATTTTCATTGCGAAGAACACGCATAGAATGTCGGGGTACGTGCTTTTTGTCTCTTTGCGAAGACCAGGCCAAGTTCTTGTTTCAACGGAAGGATGAGAAGCAAGCGTGTAATTTTTGCTACATTGCCTGAACTTCGTTTCACTAAATGGACGTAATTAATATGCGTAGTATGTAGTTGCAATTAAATCTTACACTCAGAAACTGAGGCAGGATTTTCTACCAACACCCTCTCTATTTTGCAGCCGCCACTTTTTCACCACGCGACTGCAAGATTGAATCTTCCGTTTACAAAGTACAGAACGGGACTGAACAAAATAAGCAACGTGGTCGTTGGAGTTCGATAAAGGGATGCTTGAAAGTCGAACGAATTATGCTGAACGACGGAACGGACGTTGGAACTGCTATCACGCAGAAGATCACTTGGAACGACGCATGATTGCTTCCCGTAATCTGCGCTCGCCATTTATTTAACGCGAATATGTTATAAACGACGGGCGTATTACGCAAAGAAGCATCTTATTACGGCAGCATGTTTCTCCACGGGTATCATCGCACGCATGTACATTCGTGCTGAATCACCGTGGATCACGGCAAGCCGTCATAAATTTCGCCAACTGCGATACGTCCCTCCTGCTTTGTGTGTCACAGTCAACCGATCTGGATGGCAACATTTGTCAAAGGGGCATCGTTACGCGAAAGTACGAAAGCGGCTTGCCCACGTTTACCTACAATGTCAGGTAAATGTGGCAAGAACAATGAAGCGTTACTGTTGATCGTTTTCGTCAATCTTCGCGTTAACGTCTATTATTAACGCGAGTGGCGATCGCTTCGGTTCCTGGCACCTGGAGCTTTTGCTGCAAAGAAACATATTTGATAACACATTGGACGCTTGGACATAAATATTCATGGCTCTGCATAATTCATCTGGTTAGTCGAGTTAAACGAATACGTGCAAGATGGCCAATGAGCTTTCACTGTGTATGTTATATTAGCTTGGCCCTTGTTTGAAAGAGAGAGTGACACAGCGAACAAGCTGTCTGTATTCCGTGGCGCATTTTGCATAGCTCGGTAATTGTTTCAATATTTATTCATCGCTCTACGGATGGAGGCATTTGTGCAAGTACAATTGTATGTTCTTTACGAGAATGCTTGCTCAACTTCGATATCCACTGCTCACAGACTATTACATTGTGTATCTCGTGTCTGATAATTGATCATCGTGATAATCGTTTTCTCCTTTCCTTCGCTAGAAACACAACTCTCGCTCCTTTCAGAGCTATGACATAACATTTTCCTATCAAGATTACAGGAAACATGAATTGGTATATTGAAAGATTAATAATTCGATATTACAACATGCCGTGCAGCATATCTTTCTTGTGCTCTCATCTTGTTCATACATATATGCATAATTCCATTTCCCTTTCTTCGTAATACACCCATGCTTCTTTAATCGGTATCGCGGTATCTATGCATGAAAGCGATAAACAAGGAACTTCGTAGTTTTGTTACGCGAAATGTCTGCGTAACATACAAAACCGTACACCAAAACACTATCTATTTCCCGTATCGCCAAGGGAACAAACAGTCTTCTCCGCTTCCTTTAGTAACCAAAAAACGAAAGATCAAGCGTTCCTAAACGATCGCCCCAGCTACCTACGTATTCAGCTTACCAATCAACCGATCCAAGTGCTCCGACTCGAAGAACACCCGTATCGAGGCAGCGTCACGAGCACTCTGCATATTACGTAACGATTCTACAGCCCTGAATATCATCGCGTCCATCTTCTACAGAGGCTTCCGCGATAACACGACACGGGCATCGAAGAACGGCGATGATCGTCGTCGTCCCGGCTCGGGATGGCGGCGGCGCGCGGTGGTTGATAATTTGCAGGCTTTACACTTCAATAAATTCGCGTATCTTATCGCATCGTTATGTTTCCGCGGCGCGGCGCTGCGTCGCGATAGAGAGGACGAAGACGGCCGGAGGCGACGTACCAGCGCAGCGGAGTCAAACGATCGTTCTCGCGCTGACAATGAATCCCATACTCTGTTTAGCCCCGCTTTAATGGACCCGACCGTCACATCGTAGCAAGTTCAACGATCGTTGGGCACCGTTACTTTTCTAGCCGCGGCGGCCACGAGGGGAAGAGTCGGTCGTGGCTCTCGTGGGGCAGCGTCCAGAGGCCGCTGGATTTTTGGCTATTTTCGACATCAAAGTCCCTCCACTTCCTCCGAACCACCCCGTCGCGGACGGTCGTCCCGTTTCTCGTTTCGTGCGCGTGCGCGGAAAGAGGAACACGCTCGTCTGGCTAATTTCAAATGCTTTATTTTCACGACCGGTTCACCGGCACTGACTGCCGCCGCTAACTGTATAACTTAGGAGTGGCCGATACGATACGTGGACGTCTCTATCCGACGCGCGCCAAAGGCACCTACGTGGTCCTACGGTAATCTATGAACAGAGTGGAATCTTCGATTGTGGCTATTGCGAGGAACGGGAGCTATCCGTTCGTTCAACGAGTCGTAGGCTCCACTAGCCCAGAGCACGTTGCAATGTAAATGTCTGCTTTCGGGGGGCGAGGAATTTGTGTGATCTCGACTTCAAGCTCTGATTCCGGACACGGACCGTGATCCTACAATTGTCTATTAATTCTTGAGGATTTGAATGGCTGCAGCAACACATTTTTGTAGCAGGATGTTGTATCGCTTGTGCTTTCGAATGGAGCTGTTTGTACATCGTTCGTTGGAGGGGGAAGGGGGGGGGGGGGAAGAATTGGTAGAATGTTAAATTATGGAAGAATTTTCATTCGGGACATAGTGACGCAATTATGTTAATTTTCTGTGGATCGTTGCGGGATCATTGCGGGACCAGCTGATCATTCTTGCAATTTGATGTAACGATTATATGTAAATACTGTTATCTAACAATGAATGAGAGGAGAATCTGAACGCGCGATAATCATTGTCCAAATTTGTCATTTACTGTCATGGAATCAGATCTATCCATCTGAGCATCGTTTAAGTTTCTCGAGCTTTCGTGATAGGATTAAGAAGCTGCAATTGTATAATACGTAAGGCATCTTAATCGGATTTTCAGAGGGTATTGGTTAAACGTGTAAAAATACACCTTGTTGCGCAAGAAAGTGTGAAGACTCCGATCGAATACTGGGAATTCATAGGAATTCGTTAAGCGATCTGTTTAGAACAGGATGAGAAACAGATGTTCTAACCATTTTTCCAAATATTTTACATAGCAAACGACATATAATTCGTAACAGGTGCAAGATTATAAAGTAATATATCGCGGTTGAAAGGTATTCGTGTTTTTCTCAGGCGAACTTTGCCAACCCGACCTTTCAAAAAAGGAGGAGAAAAAGTACATAAAAACTTCCATTCCTCTTTTTGCATTAATTGTACTTGCCGCGGCATCAATTTCAACTGGCAATTCCTCCCATTTCTTGATATTCTTCGTTTTATACATTGCGATCATACTTGCTGCGACTATAAATGTAGTGCCTATTTCACGCACAAGCGAGATACTTTGAAGCGAATAAAATTTACTTCACTTCCTCTCTCTTTTTTTCCATTCGATTCGGCGAGGAAAGTTTGTCATTAACTCGAGTATACCTCGCGCCATTTGTCACAGTGACGTCTGCTACAACAGCAGGGGGAAAGAGGAGGCTGCCACATGATAGCAGCGACAATTTAATAATGAATAAAGCACTGAATCTATGTACTGAATACATATTTGAGTACCATCCTCAGTTCGAAACACCAACCGAGATGTCATAAATTACGCTACCAACAGTTTTTCCTCGCAACGAATCACCAATAGCCAATAGCAGAGATGATTGATTCTTTTTTCCGCAGCCTTGTAGTTTAATTGATAAAAGTAGGACTTATCCAATTGACCACGCTTTGTGTTTCTATTAAGCACTGTATCGGTTACTATCAGCTGGTATAAGTAATTTACCGAGAAAAAGATACTTTTAACGATTATTGGTATAATAAGTGAAAAATCTCGCATGTCAGCTTGGTCATTTTCTCCTTCAAACTGTTCAATTGAGAGTCTCAAATGCATTGCACCGTGAAGAAGGCAAGCATAAGTAAAGGGTTATAAATTAAATTCCTAAGTTAATGCCCAATAACGTAATCGTAACCATTGGTGAGCGCTCCATTCCTATAGCATACTTTCTTTAATGGCACACTTCTGATATGACAAACTTGCCGCGCTAAAATATACCGAATGGCAATATTTCAATATCGCATAAAATCGAAGAAAATACTGTTGTCTAAGAATATGGTGCCAACGAGCGTCCGTAATACGCCGATACGCGACGTGCCTATAAATACCAAAGTAATACTAAAAACTATACAAAAAGAAGACGACAACAAAAGTGCCCTTACTCACGCCGACACAATATAGCTATCTAATTGTTGTTACACAACAGAAGATCATTTAAGTACCGTTAGGACAAACATGAACCGGAATCTGAACGCATTTCCGCGGATCGCGTGCGGCGAAGGCGCGCACAACAGACGCGTCTTCAAGTCACGAGTGCGTCGACGTTTCGCGTCGAAAAAGAATCCAACTGATAATACGCGCACGTCCGCGGATAATCTCCGTTTCTATCAGAGGAAAGAATTTAATTCGCATTTGACCACGGACCGAAAGGATTAGCCAGAAGCATGGAAATATCAATAGCCCTGCGGTCCGCGCTCCGCGGCCGTCAATCGGTCGTCGCACGTAATACTTGTGGCCCGCTCGGCTGTTTCCGTACACGTTCGTTCGGCCTCGGCCGTCCAGCATTGTCCCGCGTTGTCAGTTTGCGGCAAGCAAGCAACGCGTGAATGTCGTGTGCGTTCCCATTCGACGCGTCTAGCGGGAAAATGTGACGATTCAAAAAGTTCGCCGACCTGCCGTTTAAAATTCTCGCGTTCGTCGTGGTCCTCGCCGTTTGAAATTTCAAAGGGGAATCGTGAGCGAAAAGTGACGCGGTGTTTCACGTACGTGGTCGCACTGGTGTCCAGTGTCGGTGGTGTGACAGTGTTTTTGGTGTTTCGTGATCGAACGACTGCGTAGTATAATAGTATCTGCCGTGCCTGCGTGCATCGTTGCCGAGGGCGACAAGCCGGTATATACCTGTGCGGCGTTTTCTCGTCGTGAGATTTTGACCGGAGGAACATAAGGGACGTGTCGGTATGTCTTCGTGTACGTTGACCCGGGGTCGAAAGTCCTTGAGCTCCAAGTTTTTCGGGCGTTTATCTTGATCGCGCGACATTGCTGGAGAAAAGAGCCCTCCGCAGTCCGGGCAGAGTTGGGAATATTCGGACTACGCCGCGGCACGTCGTAACGCTCGTTACAGGTAACAACTATCGACCAATGTACATATTTCTGTTCGCCGCGTCGATCACGCGAACGCTCGAGGCATATCGAAAAGCTGCGATTTAATTGCTTTAATCGTCAGCGTTATCGTTGTCGCTGGGATGCTCGGTCTAGGATCGTTAAAACGAAATCCTTCGTAGAGTACCGCAGACTGAAGTGTAGCTGGCGTTTGCGTGTATACAGGTTAGATAGAAAATTAGCTGGCAAACGTATGATTACGAACTGCGATTATCGAATGCATTTGCAATTCGATGAATACAGTTCTCTCCACACCCGCGCTGATCCATCGCTCCCATCGTTTTCAGTGGCTTCGAGGTATTCTCGATAGAAATAAACTCGGTTAGGAACGTCGATGATACCGGTGAATTGATAATGCATCGGTAAATAGGGAGAGGCAGAGAGGGTTGGAATTTGTTCAGCCCTGGCAATTGTACGATTCGGAGTGGCGGTTGCATACAAAAGTTATAAAGGAACTTCGAATTGCAAATGAATCGACGATCCAGTCGATCCTATGCGTACCATTTTGCGACGCAATCTTTATTCCTTCAATGTCAATATTCCGTGAAGTAGGAGGTCTCGGTACACTTGTCAATAGAACAACTGTTGGCGACGTGTTTACATACATGGCATAGCTTGCTGGCACGATCGAGTCCTCGTTATAGCGTCCGGGTGTAAATAACCTCGACGCTAATGTATAAGAAGATTAATACGAGTCGGCCTTTGCGGTTGGGGACGGAATATGGAGGCAATGAGTAAAATCGACGCATCTCTATCTGCCGAGCAAATGCATTTCTCGTGATTCTGTGCGTAATTAAATGTAGCCGGTCGCGGTCGAGCAACTACAAAAATGCTTGATTTCGTTGGCATGTTTGCCGACCGTTTTCAAATTTAAATTTCCGTCACCACGATACAGCTGATTTTTCGAGGAATGTCTCCTTACTCAATGGCGACAATTTTTCTGCAGACTGATACATTTTGTTCTTATTGTCTGGATAAGTGTGAACAGTACTTGGTGTAAACTGGGAAGCTTGAAGAACTGATATTTTCATTTGCGATAGTGCAGTTTGGCGCACAACAGTAATTCGAAAGGATCAAGGCTTTTGGTTGTTTTTTCATTTGGTATATGAAACGAGAAAATATATCGACAATAAATTGAAATTGTCTCTTTGCTTCGTTTAGAATGGAGTACAATATTTGTCATGGAAATTCCGGTTCGTTTTGACTGATGCTTCGTTGCCCTTTTTCGCATGGCGCTTCACTTTTCGAATATTTATATTGCGTTTCTGGCCTCGGCTGCGTTATTGAAAATTTTATATCGGATTAACCGGCACAGTTATGGGCGAAAGAAACTAAATTTGGCAACGCGACAATTATTAATTACTGTTATTCCATATCTATGTATAAAGTCACGGGTTTAATCATAATTATATGAAAAAAATTATATTCCACGCGAGAGAACTTAAATAATATTATATATTATCAGTTTCAATATAAATGTGACGTTTAGCAAAATCATTTGTTTATTCTTATTTCTTAGCAACTTTATTCAGAGCTACTTTCATGTGTAAAAACTCCAAACTCATACTTGCAGACTCTAATGAACACAGGCATCGGTTGTGTTCACTTTTATGATACAATATTGTAGGCTACAAAAATGGCAAGTGCGTCTAAACCTGTGATGAGACAGCAGTTACCTGCTTCTATCGTAAAAATTTCTTTGCGCAGCATAAGATTGAAATGTTTCCAATGGAAGTCATGATTTTTCAGGGAATTTCAACTATTGAAAAGAAAAAACGAATCAAAGTAATCACCAGGGACCCACGTTTTCTTGAAAAAATAGGGTGCGTCTAAACTTCTGATACGCACTGTAGGTAGGAAGTGGACGATCCTGACGGATTAATCGAAGTTTCAAGCTCGATTAACAATAGCGTAGAATCAGCGTCCAGTTGGACGAATGCGTATCACGACCACGGCAAAAAGAAATGCTTTTCTTCAACGATTGCTAGAAACTTGGCGTAACTTGGCGCGGATGGTCGGCGCTAGGAAACGAAAGTTTACGAGTGCGAAAAAATGTTCCGTTTGCTTGTAATGGAGTTTCAAGGTAAGACAGATCGTAATAAGCCCTCGAAGCTCCGGGCGTTAGCCGTGCTTTAAGATCGATGTTGCAAGAAACCCACGGGTTCGCGTGTTACGATTGTTAAGGTTTTATTCAGTCGTTATTGCATCGGTCGTTAGTGAACCCTCTATTTCATCCTCCCTACGAGCAGTTACACTTTCGAATTCTCCTTTCCCGCGTTGCTCCCGCGGCTGATCCTAGGCGCGAATACTTAGAGCAGAACTAAAAAAGTAATAGAGACGGAGGAAGAGAGAAAAGATGCAAGCTTCCACTCGCTGGAAAACCTTTCGGGAGCATCAATAATTTATAAGGTAGCCCCTTGGAGCGCGATCCCGACACGGAAACTCTCGAAAGGCTCGATGAAACGAAGCGACTTCCTGTCTGCGAGGGGAGCAAGAAGACACCTTTAGGCATTCGTCGACTTTTCATTCGTTGCCGTATAATCTTGCTCCGTTAGCCGCGTTTGATCTGTCGAGTTACTGAATTTCCGACCACGGTCCCTTTTATCGCAGAAAGGTGGTGAATGGTCGAAACGGGGACGGGGATAATCGCGATCTGTCTACCTTCTGAAATTCATGCCGTGAGATAAGTTTCTGCTTCCACGGTTCTGCGTGTTCTCGAACATCTGGGAACAGATTACACAGCTACCGGGTAGTTTGCGGTTGATTCTGATGAACCTTGCGCCGTGTTTCTGTTTAGTTTCGATTCCGCAATCTGGCAGGGTGTTAAGTTATTAGGAGGCCGGCACTGGCTGTGTTTGCGTCGGTGTGTCGTTAGAAAGTTTGTCGCCCAGTATCGAACAGGGAAGGGTTTAATTATACGACGTGGAGTACTCGTTCGATCGATTCTGGGTCTTTCATGACCGTTCGACGAATCATGAGATTGTATTTCGTTGTTTAGAGGTGCACAAGTTTCAGCTGATGGAGTAAAGTACTGGTTGCACAACTAATGGCTCGGAGTTAATTTGATTGAAAATTTAGATTATACTTGTACTTTATTTAATTAAGCAACCGAGTGTACTTACTTCGGTGGCTGCCGTTACGTACATGCATTGCATTATCACAACGATTTTACCTGCGAAAGGTTAATTTAGGATCGTTCATTTTTCAATAACAAATGTATACTAAATTTTAATTAAAGAGATAAATTTCATTGCATCATTTATACCTCAAACTTAAAATTTTTACTTAAAAGTAAGGAACTAGTAAGCGGAAATATTTATTTTAGAACGATGCTACGAGTGGCACAAAAGTCAGAAAAATGGATGAGACGTTGAAAGAAATTGTTTTCTCATTATTCAACGGCTACGGTTCTAAATTCAAAATTAAGTCGATCACTTCGTGGCAAGAAAAACACGAATTGCGTTGTGAAAAAGCTATCGCATACGTTCTCAGGAAACGGTCGTTTCACTTCTATCGTCGCGGGTACAGTCTGTTTGCCGCGAAAGGGTTAATTTGCAACGATCGATGCCCACCTTCGCGAGATATTCGCTGTGTACGGGAGCCGAGGAGGAACGGTGGCCGTCTTTGCGAAACAAATTGCTCGATTTCGTTCGACTCGCGTTTGACAAATCTTGCTTGTATCGTTGATTTAGAGAAGCATTCTGTCGAGCTCGCCAACGGAGCCGGCTTCCCTCAGCTGATTCGATCTCGTTTCTGGCCTCTCCTTTGCGCCCATCTTTTTTCATCCCCGGCATTTCCTCTCCTTCTACCGCGTCACAGCAACTTACATTCGTGCAGTTACTCACTCACCTTCCCCTCAGGGCATAGTCCGCATAACCGAGTTCCATTGCCAGATGGGCCGAGCATTTTACTCGCAAGAACGCGTTCCAGGCGAATTTAAATTAGCGTTATGCACACTGATACGCCGGTCGCCGACTGGGCAATTAGGTAATGCAGGCAAATGCTTCGACGTGCTTCCGTGTTTCTTCTTGCCGCAGTTAATTCTACAGCTGACAAGAAAGTTTCAGCAAATCGGACCCCTCGCTCGACTTATTGCCCGGTTTCTCGGTTACCCCCTTCTAATTTGATTACGCAGAAATTTGTCTCGATGTTTCTGTGCATTTTCTGTGACTTTTCTCCGCAGTGGGCAGAGCAATCACGCGTTCAGTATATTTTGATTATTGTAGTTTAGGCGGGGCCGTGTAGCACGTACAGCTTGCATTATATTCTAGAGTCTAGAGTGCTACGTAGCAGCTGGATTGAGCAATTATCTGTACAAAAATCCCAACGGAGTTTATGCTGCGAAATGTATATCTTCTTTATTATTTCCGTCTCGCATTTGAAGAAATTCTGCTGGATTTATAATCGTGTATGGTAGTCCCTTGCGCATAGAACAATTTCTCCTAATTGCATTGGTTTTTTCTAAAAGCGAAGCCACCTTTACGACACCAACGTCCCACGGAATAGTAATCCATTTCGAACCAATTAAAAAGCAGTAAACCGGGCCAGCGATACATTCAGAAAGGGATTAACGGAGTAGAACCTCTGTTCTCATCTCGTCCCGAACATCTCGAGTGTTATCGTAAGAAAAAGCCGCCCAATAATCCTCTCCGAGAAATATTAAATCTCCATTACCCTTACTCCGCGCAACACGACGATACTAATCCCCTGTTATCAATAACCGATACGAAATTAAACGGTCGGGTAATCGCAGGTACCCAACGATATTTATCTCGGATTCGCGTGGAAACAACGCATAACCGTACGAATGTACAAGCAATAGTAGTACCCGGCCAATAGCGTTCCCCGGATACGCGTATCCCTTATCATCGTGGGTCGACGAGGATCCCATGGCGCTGAATTTGATTCGAGGTGCACCGCCGCTCGTAAATCTGCCATCGGTGAAAGAAACGAGGGGAATGTGATCTTCGGTCGGCGCGCGGCCACTTCCAGGCTCGTTATCAGGACGAGTGCACCTGGTATCCTTGTTCCTGCCGCGGATTCCCAGGAGGTTTCTATTCGATGTTTACGAGGGATCGCGGTTGTCGTAAGTAGGCACTCGGCCTCTCCTCTTCTCCACTCTGCCTCTCTTTCTAGGCTGCCTCGTCTGACCGCGAATCGACCAGACGCCGGCGAGTTTCTCGTGGTAGCCGGAACAGATCATGTCGAGATCCTTTCCAGGATCTTGCAGTCGGCCCGGAAATTCCGCGACCCTGCGTTCAAATGTCAAAGTTTATTAGAACACGGTTGAAGACGGTTTTGCTACGAACCTGAAGTCCTGGTACGTATTCAGGTCGGATGTGTTTGCACACATTTCGAACTACTGATCCGTACTCGAATTTCTTTCCTCTTCCGAGATCTCTATTCGAGGTTCATCCCTGAAGAAGCGTGCCAGATAGGTTAGCTTTGTATCTATTTGCATTCACTCGAAAGATCAATTCTCTTTGCCCGCAGATATTTTGAACTTTCAAATGGTACGGATTTTATCCACAGTGTTCCGTTTTAATGGTCGTGAGGTGGTTACAAGGTGTCGAATGGCACTGTGGGCCTCGCGTAGTGATAATGTATTTAAAACATATCACAGCCATCTTTGCGCATTATATTTCTACTTGCAAAAACTCCATAGGGTTCAAGGAAGCCCGGCTTCCTCAAAGAATAATCCGAAATGTGCCTTTATTTTCCTCTCTCAATTACAACTCTTTCCCACGACAAGAAATTTGAAAAGGATGTTTGAAGACAACCTGGTCTCGTGGCCGCTCGGTCGGTGGTCCATTGAGTCACACCTGCTGCGTGATCATTGCGCCCATTGGTTTCTCGGGCCGATTTGTCGGTGATGAATGCCGCTCACCGGCAAGACGAGAAAGTGAATGGGGCAATTAGTCGTGGTTTTTTGGTGAGTTCGATGCTTTTGCGTGGTAGCTGGGTTGGGCGCTTCCTTCGGGTACGTGGTTATTCCTTGGTGTTGAGTGACGAGTAGATAGGGGAGAGGTTGACGAAATGATTGATTAGAGGGCCAGTGAAACAGGAAGTATCGAGTTAGAGAAATTAATATTTACAGCACTATAATTATTTCAATATATGTATTAACTTTGAGGATCGTACATTCAGTGGAAAAAGAGTTTGAGAAAAGAATTTGAGAAAGGCACTTTAGTACACACGTTTGCGTACATAGCGTTTGTAATTGCAGATCATAAATTCGAGCTTACTTTTAACTCTTTGAGGCACACGATTTTAAAGAAAATAAAAACCCTAGTTCCACTGACAGCAATTTTTCCCTCTTCATATTTGCCGTATTGAATCTAAAGGCACATTAACTTTATATAAGCAGCAAATAATAAATTTATAAGCTTATAAGTTAAAAAAAATTCATCAGAATTATATATAATATAATTTATTTTATTATTTATAATAACTTGCACGGTGAGATACATACAATCCGACCACTTCACACCTTCAAAATTAGTATAAAACATCACATAACATGTTTTTTTTATTATAAAATAATATATTCACTTATAATCAATTTTAAGAAAAAAAACAACACATACCGTTATGACCGCCAAAAATTCACTGCATCACACAATGCGCCAACCTTAATCACAGCAGACACACAACTTACTGATGCCTTTTGATTTGTATAAATAAATGTTTTTTTCGCTTATTCACGCATTTACTATTGGTGCATAGTATTGCCAACTGAATGAAAACTTTAAACAACATATTAAACTGTATGACTATGAGTAACTTCAACTTCAACACCATGCATAAAAAGCTAAGCAAAACGTGGGACAGTTTTTAACCCACCTAGCTCCAAAGAGTTAATGCGCCGCTAACGAGTGCTGCCTTTGCTCTACACCCTGCTAATGCAACGCATCACATTTTCTAATTAACCCAATGCAGGCCAGTCGTATACTTGAAGTAACAATTACAAAAACAAAGATGATAATTTTTCCCCCTAAAAGGCTGGACTACCGTCCAGCCGTTCCAATACCTGTAGGATCCCAAAAGCGGGAGGAGTTGTATTCGTCGAGGAAAATTAGGGTAACGCGTTGCCTCTCGCGTTAAACGCCAAATTGCATTCCTTTTCTGGTGGAAATTTTGGCGTGCCGTTGGTGAAGCTGGCGTGCGTGCCGGCGGCCAATCTCTTTCCCATAAGATCGTCGGCCGTGCTTTTTGATCGTGCTCGTCGGCTGGAAAAGACCGTGAAAGAGATGCGAAAAGAAAGAGGGGGCAACGAATTCTACTCTGCAGTCACGGAACGATTACAGGTTCGCCCGCCAACTTCGAACTCTGCTTTTCCCTTTCTTTCCTCCTTTCCTCTCCCTCTCTCTCTCTCACTTCCCCGTTTTCTTGCTTTCTTGTTCGTGGACACACACGCGACCACGCACACGTCACGCTTCTTCGGTATTCGCGAAACCAGTTCACGTGCTGTGATCTTCGCGAATCGCGATCTTGATCTCTGCACGCGCTCGAACACAAGGGTCTAATCGTTTTTCGTCGATCGAGCCGCGATTTCTATCTGCAGGCCGTATTCGATGGATTTCGAAATGGTCGTTCTATATTGCCGCATTTTTCTACGCTGTTCGCGTACAGATGTACATACATATATTTGATCCAGTTGATTGAATATAGTTGTCGATGGCCTGATGCAAGCTCTTCGCTCTCTAATAGGTTGCAATTGAAATAACGGGCGCAGTTAATCTAATTGTCGATTACGCGAGAATTCGGTGAGAGTTGGAATGGAAGTTAGAACGAGCAGCTTTGGATGATAATTGTGCGATTATTTCACGTTCAATTGGACATTATAGATAGACTAATGATCAAAAGTTATGGTATTATTGCATGTTGAAACTCGGTTTCCGCCTGCACTTAAACTGCATTACTAAGAATAGAATACTCTGCTTTGCTTTCGACTTCGTAGTTTCCTTTTTCACCCTTTTATTTTCCGGACGAGTGGCACAAAATTAAATTTCGAGCAGGTCTTCGAAGCTGAACTTCATTTTTATTCCTTCTCCTCGCCCTTTTATTCGAAATAATTGAAGGTTTCGACGAGGTTGATAGTCTGCCAAGTTAGACCATAGCAAACAACGCGATATACAATTTCTTTAGCGCCAAACAATATTTTTCAATACGATACTTCTCACGGGAAATTGAATTACATTGTAATTAAAATGTACATCTAAATGTACAACTGGTTGTGTACAAGAAGTAATTTTAATTTCGTATTGTACATTAAAATTGATTATCTACACCTCCTTTCGAGAGTCCCACGTTTTATGATCTCTCGTGTAATTAAAAATTTTACTGGTCTTTTTCGACGGAACGGTTGTTGGGCCAACAGTTCAGCGTACGCTAATAGATTTTCATCGTGTGAAGATGCTTCGGCATGCGAGTTCCTCGTACACCGTTATCCTTTTTCAATGAAACTGGTTTTTTCGCTTTTGCATCCGCAGTGGCGGGCCCCGCGTGCACAGGAAGTGGTCCATGTAAATATGTGTAAATAATTTATCGACATAAGAGCACGCCATGCTGCCGTCGCGATATATCTCGTTCACAGGGATCGAGTAATTAATGTCTCCTTGCTGGTTCGCGTTGCATTACCTTGCGGCTCCAGTCGAAAGTGAATGTACGCGGTATGAAAATGAAGCGGTGAAATGGTAACAGAAAATTGAGAACAAAAATGGGGATATCGAGTGTAGAAATCTCATGATATTGCTTAGGTAATATGTGCATGGAACAGTTTTGATGTTTAAAAAAATGCAGCGACTGGAAACTATTATGGAATAGAAAATTAATGCTAATACGTGCAAATTAAAGTGAAAAGGAAGTTCATAGTATCACTATATCTGTTTAAATGACGTGAGATTCTACTTTAAGTAAGCAGTAATAAAAAATTTGAAGTGGGAAATGTTGAATGCCTGCAACGGGCTGTAATTATTCGCAGAAATTAACGGAACTGTGTTTGGAGAATCGTTAACAATGCTATGCATCAGGTGTTTCTTCGTAAATTAGCTCAGTTTGCGAAAAGGAATTCTTGGAACGAAAGTGTGGATGTAATTTTAAAATGGGATCACTGCTTTCTGTGAAACTGCGAATAGAGCTGCTATGATTATGATTTGTTTTTTAAATTCTGCGTCAGGTAAAATTCGCTACAGGATATTTAATATTTTATAAAGATTATTGCAAAGTGTTCTATGCAATTATTTGCATTTCATTTATCTTTTCTTTCCTTCTTCATTTGTACACGATTTCACTGGCATCGTGCCCTATTCCGTTTTAGACGATTGCTCGTCCCAGTAATTTCTACAGAATTTGACACGTATTACATCATACATTTGAAGAGAAAATTATATAGTACGCAATAGATGCCTTTTTTCGGTTTATGTGTGTCAGATCTTTTAGCACCATTTATAGCAAGCCATGAACTTCAAACGATTTCAACCGCCCGCGACTTAATGTGATACCAAAAAAAGACCGCAGTTTACGGCCTGAATATTTAGGGAAGAATTGCAGAAAGTATTTTCTAATTTCACGCCACCGACCTCTGCGATTCGTCGATCTTTTCGTCCGGCAGCCTGGCTCGGATCTCCAGGCATCAAGTTTATTCGCAGATCTAAAGGAAGCAAAACGCTCGTAGCCGCTTTAGGTCGTCCAGCCGACAAGAGTGCTTAGTCGGTGCTGTTGCATAGGTCATAACTCTCGTTGACATGTCGCGCACGGGATGGACCGAGAACAGGCAATTAATTACAAGCTCGCTTAATTAAAGAGGGTCTTCGCGTTTCAGACTCGAGAGTTCCACTTTCTCGAGTGCTCTTCGTTTTCCCGCGTGTCAGGGACGCAATTGTCATCCACTCCGCCGATCTTTCCATACTCTTCTGAAAACACCGAAGCAACAGTATTTTTTAAAAGGCGAGCGTCGTTCGTCCAGATCGTCACCGGCAATCGACCACGGAGCCGAGTAATCCAGTAAACTTTAGATCATACACGTTCCCATTAGGCTTTTAATTACACGATACTCAGCGGAATCGTTCCACACGCTCGACGCGGGTGTTCGTTAAAAACAAAAACATACGTTACAGACTACTAAATTATTAGGGCAGTCGTTAACGTTAACGTAGGACTAATTTGCGGCGGTAATCGAGCAAGCGCTTAACCGAGAGTGTTCTGCCAGCAACTATGCCATGAAAACAGAGTCCCGATATGCCTCGGTTTACTTTCGACGCGGTTGAACCGTGCATTTCACAAGAACATGCCGACAATGTGTTTTCAGTTTCTGAATCGAATGCTGGCGAGCAACGATGCGACCCAGCCAATAGCGAGTCCAACTGTACAGTGAGCGTGCAGGTTGCGCCTCGAAATTCACTGTCGATTCACGAAGAGAGTTATCTTTTGCCACCTGGTAAAGTGAACGAAGAAAATTCTCGATGCGTTAGGCGTGCACGTTTGCCAAAGTGTTTCCTAAGAATCTGTGGAAATTCGTGAAAGATGGCGTTGACACCGATACGCTGTCGCGGCGGTGCAGGCGAGAATCTTTCGGAAGACATCACGAACGAAGACGAGGTGGCAAACGCTGGTAATTTCGAGCCCCTCAGTGATTCCTGCGGCGAGAGTGACATGGAGGGTCTCGATCTTTCTCTGTTCGAGCCTCAGGTCGATACCACTTCCTGGTGCGACTCCCGGATCCACGCTGGCACTCTTCATATCCTGGTCCATTATTGCGGTAAGCTTTGATATTTTTCACCGGGCCACGTATCGCCGATCGCGACACTTTTAATTTGTGCGCACACGAGGACGATACGACACGTGTTCCTCTTTCTGCCGCGGATTCACTGAAAGTTGATTGCTCGAGAGCTGCCGTGCATCGATTTTTGTTACATCCAAAGCTCTCTAATTTCGGGATGTTAATATTTCCGTTACTGTGCCCGTTTTTTTTTGTTTTGTTAGAAATGTGCAATGTATTATTCTGTGGAGCGGTAGAAACTTTTGTGCAGAATCCTTTTTGTAGCATTGGCGATACTTGAAAGTTCGAATATTTTACTACGCGCTGTTTTCTCACGCTCTTCATGAATTTAAATTGGATGTTGCTGATACTTGAAATTGTATTTCACCGCAGTAAGCGCAACAAAACTTTTTCACCAGCAAAAGGTCGCCGATCTTTTTTCATGCCATTCGCAGCTATTTATATTTTTTAGCGAGCGCATGTGACGATAGTTTCATCAGGACAATATTTATAAATATTTTCCCTAAACATCGAAAAGGAATTATCTCGCGAATATAGTTTTCCCGTTGAGACTCGTAGACGAGCGTTTCGTTTCAGCAGAAAATTGATTCTCGCACGCTGAAAGCATTGGGCCAGCGGAATTCTCCACCAGAAAATTGATTTTCTCTCGTCAAAAGCATTTGATATGTAAATGAGATCGGCGATGGAATTTTCTTTTAAGAGAAAATTGGTTTTAGCGTGTCGAGAACATTTCGAAGGGCCAACTTTTAGAGGAATATTGATCTCCTTGCGTCAAAAGACCTTGATCGGTCAATGACATTCCCCCCTTTTTTTTTTACAGGGAAGGATTGATTTTTCGTCCCGCACGAAATATTTCGATAGATATTTGAAATTATAATGGCACACCAAAAGTACAGAATACTAAAAATATGATCAATTTTATACACCAAAAACTAGTCCTCCCATGGTACTTTTTACTCGCGACCCCTACATTATTGCCATTGCTATACAATTTGTTGTAAAACAATTCGCTAACGCTCGCCCCAAAACGTTAACAGAAACTCAACGTACAATACATCTAAACTACGTGCCGCAAACTTTTCAAATAACCCTCTCGTTACGAAAATCCACTCTACCTGCGATTATAGGGCCAATTCGTGCGATACCTACACCCCAGAATATGGAGAAGATCCTGTGAAACGCGGTGCACGCGTATCCGATGCACTTGCGCCATTATTCCTGAGCCGCGGGCCAATTGCCATTAACATACAATGCTGGACACGACACCGATATGCTCGCAGACGAATATTCCCTGGTCGTGATTTACCGGTGCGAATTAATCTGCCGGGTTAAATGAAAAAGCAAAGAAAAGAAATCGTGCACGCGTGGCTGCGTGGGTGCCGCGCGGCTGTAGGGGGCAAAAAACGTATCTGGAAGATGGAATTTTTTCGGGTTTACGTAACGAGAGTGTAGCACGGTGTCGTCGAGATTGATCCGCGAGGAAAACGGATACTTTGCGCTGCAAAAACTGTAGTATGCGAACTTGGCGTACGGAATATGTACATAGGAAAGGGTTGAGCTTACTACTGCGTTGGACTTTTGATATTTAATGTCGATACTTGCGGGGCACTTTTGTTCTTCAATGTAGATGACTTAAATCAATAGTGTTTGGGACATTAGGTAGTTAACTATAGCGATTAAGAAAATGGTGAAAGAGGTGGGCATGGTCGTTTTTCATCAGTATACAGGGGTGTTTCTGAAATCGTGGCACAACGGGCGGGGGCTGATTCTTCGTAAAAAACTGAGTCGAAAATATGGAAGAAAGCCTTTTCATATGAGGCTTCATTTCCGAGAAACTGAAGTTTCAATATTTGTTAAGTACGTGTGCATTCGTTCGAAACCCGTTCATTGTACGAAAAAAAGGTAAAAGCGAATGAAAGACGTGCCCTATCTAGGCTTACAAGTATTGTATGACATATTTTCTGATAATAATCAATAATTGGAAGATAATCGAAAGCAATCGATTTCAAGAGCTTTCAATTAAGTATTTCAACGTTAAATGGGGGGCGCATTCAAATTTTGAAAAAAATTGTCATGAAGAGTAAATAAGAGCCATCGTAATGTGGTTGCACCACGTTTTCGGAAACACCCTGTGCACAACTCGCGTTGCACGGAGCGTAATTAATATGGAATTGCTTTATCGCGATGCAGAATGATTGGATATACATATAGAAGTGCTTATGCAACGTAACGGCAGGCTTCGTTTCCAATTCAGTTTATGCGGGGTAATAAAAAAGGAAATAACGAAACTTTTGATGCGTATAGGTATATCAGAATTTCACGTTGCTATAATTAATACCCTTGCTGAATCTATAAATCCACTTAAATAAAATAATTGGACGATAAAATAGTCCGATGTATATAATTTGACTGAAAGCTGGTGACTCATGGATTTGACTGGATTTGATTTAAAACTATGGATTTAAGAGTTCGTATCGACACAATTGGCTGCTACATATTGCGTTAGAAATTAATTGGCTGGGCTGGTATAAAATGTGAAATTGGAAACGATCTTGATAATACCAAACTATGTTATGACGGTACAAATGCGTGGGCACCAATAACCAGATATGTATTACGTAAGAAATGGAATTTTTCTCCGTGACTCGGTGATCAAACCCCACGAACTCTTTGCATTCAATATATACGATGCGTATCACATTTTATAAGCCTTTGTATTTGAAGGAGCTTAAAATTTTTCAATCGAACAATTCTGCATTCACATAGCCTGCGGGAGAATTAATCACCTTTCAAGTCTGTTACGTTTAAATTGAGTAATTTTTATGTTCATTTAAATATCTTACATTAAAGAGCGTTCGAACCTACAAAAAAGTTTTGCAGCGGTTTAGAAGTTGGACACTTTACCGCAGGACCGCCGACGCCGTTGAAAATATGTTACGTACTTTAGAATATGAACTACGAAGCAATCGGTTTTTAAGTTTTTTAACTGCGGCGCACCCAATCTAAAAATCTGAAAAAAATTGCGGGTAGTAGTATCAATAATATGTACGTACAAAAAAAGTATAATTGTTGTACTCCGATTCCGTCACTACAAAATCGGCATTATGGAGCATTTTCTGGCGTTTTTTATTTTTTGCAGCTCGGGTTTCCAATTTTAAAATCTGAAAAACTTCTATAATATGTGCCTCCATAATTGCAATGTCTCAGATTTTTTCAAACTTTTGATGGGCTAAAATGGGAGATATTGACCAAAAACCATGTTTTTGTTTTTTCGCTGTAACTATCCTCCTAGTAGAGTTACAGGGTTGAAACTTAGTATAAATTGGTTATTCTTGATAAGCTATCGAATGACACATTACAAGTATCCGACTGTAGCCTTCCTTAACATCAGAATAGGGAAGGCGAAGCATTGACTTTTTCGGGCAACATAACAAGCATTTAAAAAATGTTTTATTTCTTCAAAAATATGCAAACAGAAATAAATATCTACCACGGTCGGCAATTAACATTCGACCTGCATTTCAAGCCGCAAGAATGAACTCCACTGTTGATAAATTATTGGTTTACCATGCCGCTTCGAAGCTCGGAGCCCCGAAGGCCAGCACAGCCGGGCCAATCATAACCCTTCGGAACGCCGCAAAAGCTCTACCTCGCCAAATCAAACGACCGCCTCTCCATTTTCGTAACCTGCGCAAGACCCGTTTAATTTATTCGAAAAATACGCGCCACGGTCTTCCCTGCGAAAACTCCGATCCCTGTTCCGGCCCGACAAGATAATTTCCTCGCATTAGCCAGCCGTAATTCACGCGTTATTCGTATCAGTGCCCGCTACCGCATACCTGCACGACCGCGAAGAAAAACGAACGTCCGTGAGGCTCGCGCTTGTTCACGTATGTAGGTACCCGGTATTCCGGTATCGAGAAGGAACGGGCCAGGTGATCGATTCGCGGTGGGGACCAATTAAACCGTGATTCAGCACGGATGTAACGCAGGTAGAGACGATGCTCGCAGATATAATCTCGACGGTTGCAATAAATCGATGTAGGTAAATGAGTCGCGCCGTTTTCACCGTGGTTCGTCCTCCTTTCACGTTTCATTACCCACTTGCATTAGAAGGATTCTTGCACGTGGACCGTCTGTTCGGGATACAGGGATGATAAACATGGAGGTGGAAGAAAAATGATGATAGCTCAGTCGAGGCTGAGGCATTTTCGTGCCCGCTGGAGTTGAGACAAATGTTGGGGTTTTGCTAAATAAATTTTCATTTAAATAGTTATTTAAATAGAACGGTATTTGGTATTTTAGAGTTGAAAGATTAAAGGAAGAAATAATTGTTATGTGCCTGCATATACGATTGAATTTAGTTTTTATTTATTATTCACGTACAGCTTCATTTTTGCACCTTGAAATGAAACACAAGTAGTTTTAAAAGCAAACGTGAACTGCCAACAGTCGTATTTTACAATTTTCCCATTGCACAAAATGGAACAGGTAAGGGAAGACCAATAAACTATTTGTAATATTATTTGTTTTTGCTTGAATCCAAAGAAGTAACAAATAAACTATATTTCGCATTACTTAGATACAAAATTGAATGCTTATTTACAATGAAAATTTTATTTCTATTTATTATTTATTATTCCATACTTGAATCAAAATTTATCCAGCACTGGTTGAGACGTACAGCAACCGTGCTAATTGAGTCGCCTCTTTCTTCGAGCGATTGCTTTTAACTCGGTGCGGCCGGTTCTCAGGAGGAAACCTGTTCGTAGGGAAAAACTTTAGTTCGCGTTGGTGGTCGAGGATTAGAAACGGAAAGGGATTGATGCTTTCTTGATACACGCTTCGCTGTGGTAAAGTTTGTGATGCGCGTCGAGGATTTAGGAAGATACAAGAGCCTTTCTTGCCGACTGAAAGTGCCGACGTGAGTTGAGCATTTCGAGGATTGTTTTTATTGTGGAATAATTGATAGGCTTTTAATGATGGCGACTCAAACGGCTCTGTTAGTAGGTCAAGTGTGTTGGGTTTCTTTGTGCGTGAACGTAATGTGTGGTTTCATTAATCGTTACTAACTATGCGCGGTTAACTGCACTCTGTTTTTCCTCGCGATTTAACGAGAAAGGCTTATGAAGTTTGTCTTGTTTCTGCGGCAATGGAGAGAACTATTAATTTGGTCGGGACGTGAAAGTTTTTTGCAGATGACTGAAAGTAATAAATTGAAGTTGAATGTATTAGAAACTTTCTGCTATTTATTTTCTTTGCGCGAATATGCTGCACCGAGTAATGCAGCATTTACCCTCCCCCTAAAGAGGTTCTTATCTTTAATCAGGAAAACTATATGCACAATGTAGAAAGGAGAACTTGCTTCTCGATTCTCCATATAATTCGATATTTACATATGCATGTCTTAAACCCTCTAGTCATGCTCGAGTACTTTTGTAAAACATTTGTGAAGAATGGTGTTTCGTATGAAATTCCAAATTTAGAATGGAATTTCATTAAAATTTGTGTCCAACATTTTCGTGGTAGAAAATTGTAGGTAGGGCAGTTGCAAAATTCTATCGGAAAATTCGACTGGCATAGAGGAAAGGAATGGGGTACACGATCGATTAATCGAATTCAATTAGTCGAGCTTGTATCGCGATGTTTGTTAACTTCGTTCCCGACACAACGTGAAACGATTCTCCCGTTATAAGTCGATCTTCGTGTCGAATGGGTTGACGTCGAGCTCAGTCGTGCGAGTAATTAAAAACGTCAGTGCGATAATTATGGTGTCGTCGTTGAGTGATTGCGAGTCGTTCTCGCAATTGGATAGAATCGATTCAAATCGTTCATTCTCGATTGTTCGCGGAGTAATTAGTTGGCGCGACTTTAAATTTAAGCTTTCGCGAACTTCGATAAGCTGAAATGCAATTAAAGTTTTCCCCGAAGCTTCTGAAATATTTTTGCAGTAACTTTAATCCAAACAGCTTGAATGGAATAATTCAGAACTCTGAATCAAATGGTAATTACCTTTGCTGTAAATTTCGATTTACCTGGCACGTGTAGCCATCGAAGAATATATTTGGAGTTGTAATTAAACAATTAAACAATAATTATCTCGTTAGTAGATTTAATTGAAGCCCAAGTATAAAATTGCATTTATGTTCTCCATTCAACTAAAACTTTGCAATTTACATTTTCTTTGATTTCGTGAGGGTTCAAGTTAAATTATCCAATATTTAATTTATATGTATATTATCCAGCGTTATTAATCTATATTGAAATAGTTTAACTTTGTACATAGTTGTATACAAATTGTATGAATACCTCTATTCAGTACCAACTTCAGGCTCTAAATTTAGTTGAAGGGAAATATTTTGTAAACAATAACTTACTTCTATGTATAATATTCTACGTATCGTGTATCGATTATACGATATTGTTAGCCGGTCCCGGACT
Source organism: Nomada fabriciana (assembly GCA_907165295.1). NCBI lineage: Eukaryota > Metazoa > Arthropoda > Insecta > Hymenoptera > Apidae > Nomada > Nomada fabriciana. Next base: position 8,764,424 of record OU015690.1, on the reverse strand, counting down.
TGCGTAATTTTCTATTACTCTGTCGATACGTATCACGAACGAGTTCGAACAGTACCTATGTAAATCGTGCAGTGTCTCACCCACACAGAGGAACATTATCGGCAGATCGTCTGACTTATTAAACTTTTCACTTCGAGACTATATTTTCAGATCGGAGAAAGACTAACTACGCTCATGTTATTCCTTCCTTCAGTGGCAGATATCCGATATTCTATTATCCGTGATCTAACAATACTCGAAATAAATGGAGCTGACCCGAATTGAGTCGAGTTAGTCGCAATCCCATGAATTTTCTGTTGGTTCTAATTCGATTCCAGCTACATACGTGTACACAGAACCTGATGAATAGATAGTGTGCGCGGTTGAAGTTATGGATCTATTAAACTGTATTCAGACAGGTTAATATTTATTACCGACGGCGTGAGAGGTTTGCATTTTGGGACACAAAAAAGTAATTGCCCGCACGCAAATTGTCAACGATTAAATAGCTTGAATCATATAAATACGTGACTTACTAATCATTTAATTTCCATAGGAATAATGACTCCAATAATAATGTTCTATAAAATGAATGGAGGTAAATGAACTTACGTAATATCAAGGGTCAACGAATCGCTCGTCCATTACTGCTAAATAAGAAATGTTTTGGATAAAGCAAAAGAGATTGCATACCTGTTCGAGTCGATGATCAATTCCGAGTGGAGCGTATGCTTAGATACGCGTGCACGGTTTTGGATATAAGGAGATGTATAGCGCGAGCTTGTGATATATGTGTGTGATAATTTTAAGAGTGCACTGCAATCAAAGAGCGAGTGGATGAGTCAGTCAGTGTCAAAGAGTAAAGAGCGAAGAATAAAAGCTAACTGCTGCGGTATAGCAGTCGAGAATTAAAGTGTAGAATAGAATAGCATATGTAGTTCGAATACGGACTGGCCATTTCATTTCAGCGTATATTGGATTCGTTTGGAAAACATTTTGTTATTGGTTTATTTCACATACCTTGTAACCATACATATACATATTGTATGTATATAATATAAAAAGGCAGCTGCAAACCTTGCAGCTGTATGTGCATATGGATTTTAATTAACGAATTATAACCTCGCAACTGAACGATTTCATTTTCAGCATGAAATTTATTGAGAATGCAATTATTATACGATATAGTCAGAACCGGCAAGGTATTCGTCGTTGGAAAAATATTTATATCTTTAGAAATATTGTGGCCAATTGTACCAATTGTGGCTAGCAATTATTGCTGATGATATTATCAAAAACAAATGGTTCGCGCAATTAGAATAATATTCATAAAATTACAACGGGAAGGTGGAAATCGTTTCTCCTTTCTTGACAATTTAACAAACATCGAAAACGATATATCGACATCTTTGTAGCATTGCTTGGTGGTTAAAGCGACAGGCAATAAACGAGAAATCCTCTTTCGATTATGACGCATTGTTCTCGATTCGAGTATCTCTGCCGTGGATCCGAATGTCGCGGATTGTCGTTGCAAATGCAACGAGGGCACATGCACTTCTAATGGAAGTGTCAACTGCAGCTGCACTATCCCCGCTTCGCGTAGCCGGATATTATTTGGTTTAATTCCGTCACTTATTTATTTAATTATTTTCTTAATTGAACTGCTTGTATGTTCACACAACGTATGGCGACATAAAAAGAGTCATCGGTGTAATCCCTCTTTCGTGTAATTCATTTGAAACTTAATGAACTTAATGTTTTATTGGACACGTATTGATAATTGCCGAAAACTTAATTTCTGGCATAAGTCTTTTTTATTTTTTTTCGATTTTAATTTCTTACGTTTATCGTGCAAAGAAACTTTACTAATTGTAAACGACATCAGATGTTTATTTGATATAATTTCTTTAAGTATGACAGAAACAGTAATTAGCTTTCAATCAGTTTTTAAATATTTTTCGGTTACTTGGGGATATGGTAAACTTAATTTCCGAGATAGCTCATACTGTAAATGTTTATCTGAACCTACACAGAAGCATTATATGAAACATGTAAATCATTATCTATCTACAATCTACAATGTCAAAGCAGAATCCCTTTTTCTCTTGTTACTGTATTTTGTTAAACATGATCACGCATAACAATTGCATAATTTCTGAAATGATGAACGACGAAAATCTTGTAAACCAGAAATTGTTACCCATTGCTTGGGTATTTAAACAAGGCAATTGTTACTTTTATGTTCCCGTTATTTCCCATTTACTTTAGACGCATGAATATTTAAAGAAAAGGCTTGCCAACTAATCCCACCTGGAAATTACGAAATTCACCATACTTCTCGTGTACGTGCGACCGAATGCAAATTCCGAGAGAGGTTTTTAGAGTAATCCGAAAGATGAATCCAGTGAAATGAAGTCACGCCGGGAATTAATTATTCGAAATGAACGGTATTCGCCGGTGGCGGGTCCATTAAAAGCAGGAAATTGTTCGGGCTTAACCTCTCGTTTATGGCTGGGATGTTTGGACCGTCTCTACCCATCGGATCGGCAGTAAAACATGATGTACACGTACTCCTAGGGATGTCTGAAAGAATTGTCTGGTGCGATAATTCGCATAGCGTAGTCGCCTAACAATAAACGTCTGGACGGAATTCTGATCTTTAAATACCGACGCTTCGTAATAAAAAACTAATTCGTTCATTTCTCGACCGTGTAAACGTCTTCTATATTACGTACAATTTTGAATAACCGCACAATAAACAATGAATTCGATTCTCAAAGCGTTTGCAGCAACGGTCGTCTATTTGAAAGAATGTTAATCTGTCCGAAGGAATAGCTATTTATTTCAGAAAAATTGGCAGAAATGTTAAACGTGGACGGAAGCTCAATATACATAATAGTATGTATTTATTCGTTTTTGCAAAGCTTCCTCGACATTATCTACCGCAATTCTACCAGCGGATAATTATATTATACCTGACAAGTTAATACAATTCTTGGTTAATGAAGAGAACTTGCTCCTGGAAGTTGTTTGCATCCAATCGTGCCATCTGTATCAGGAGCACGTTCCCCGGGCAGTTTGTGACGTCACGTTACACCGACTGGGCTTACGTGGAACGAGTTAAGAGAAGTAATATCTCGGCCTGAGAATTTCCCCAATAAACGAAAGTACCGCGGCTGCTTTCTCGGACAGGTCGTAGCAAACGAACGGCAAAGTCAACCCGTTGCGATGCATCTTTTTAACAAGGCTGCGGTTAATAATCCCGGCTAATTTGCAGGATCATCAGTGTCCATTGTCTCTGAGAAATTGGAACGTTTACGAAAGTCGATATCTTTCTCCCCGTTGTTCGTCAGTGGAGAAAAGAGCCGACAGACAACCTTGTGACCTAATTGAATTCCGTCGCGATTATTTAACGAGCCTTGAACTCGATTGTTTTTTCTCTCGTCGGTACAATGTGTTCTTTCGACCCTTTTCCCCCACCGAAGTGCGTTCCCTATTACCGCGGCGCAGTGAAATAAGTACATACTAGGTGTACCGGTTAGTAATACTTAATTTTGTTTGAAAAGAAAACAATTGAAATTTGGGAAAAAGGAAAAAATGCTTTATTCAAAGTATGCACCATCGCTAGCTACACATTTTTCCCATCTGCCCTTCAAATTGTGGATGCTTTTCCCAAAAAAATGGTTCACATTTTGAGGCGAATCAGTCATGGAGCCATTTTTCGACATCTTCGTAATTTTTTGAGTGTTTCTGGGAAAGTGTGAGACCCATCGAGTTGACCCGTCGACGCGTTTTGAAAGGTATTTATATAGCAACAAAATAACATAAAAGTTTAGACTGTGAACAAGCCCTTGTGTCCAGTGCCATCCAGCGCAGAAACTAAGAAATACTAACCGGTACACCTGATATATGCATTCGAGGTCTTGAATGTCGATTGTTCATTACTGTTTTCGCTAATTCATTATCGTCATGGGATAGGAATTTACCAATGATATACAAGAATAAATTAATTCGAGAAAAGAGGATGAAAGGATTGCATATATTACATGTTGTTATGTATATGTTAGGTTATTTAATACGCTCTACGAGTTAAAATACATTCAGTCGTAATCGGTAAGCAGTGAAATGAATTCAGATAAACTTTTTAAGAGTTCAGTTAAAAAATATTGAGAAACACTGGCTGAGTATGAAATAGCAGCGGCGCGTTTGTGCATTAATAGCAATTGAAAATGACAAATGGGTGTTGGTTTGTGACATAGAAAACTGGAATACAGGGCAATTGAGAGTAACAATTACACGGCAGCTTGTGACATATAAAAGTGGAAGTGGAAAATTTCTCTCGGCATAACGCTGCGTGCATGTGGGCCCCTGCATAGTTTATGTTTTATGGTAACGAACCGTGAAGTGGAATTTAATTATGAAAGTAATAGGTAATTAGTCGAATAGAACAGTAAATTCCCCGAATAGAATGGTGAATTGCACGAGTGAGGTGATGCATTATAAATTTCTGAAGTGTTTAATGCGAAGAAAACGATTGCACTTTCATATTGTAAAAATAGCTATTTCAGCAAAATAATGCATTGTTAAGGGATTCCTAATTAAATGCAATAAAGTGTTCAGATATAAAGCGAAACAAGACCCAGTATTATCCACTTTTCAGACGCTATAACGTTAATAGTTGTAATTTACATGTCAGTAATCGTACGAGGTATACAAAATTTTGTATTCAATTTTGAAGAATAGCTTATAATTAGCCGATATAACAGATTATTGTATTTTAGACAAAAAGGATATAGAATTAAATGTTTTATTTACCTCCTTTATATCGAACCAGACATTATGTCGTCACTCACTTGTAAGAAATTTTCCACAATAAATTTATACGGTCTGTTACACAATTTATGAAAGGGTCGTTGCTATTGTATTAAAAAAGAGAAAGTGATTTGTCGACAGAGCTTGCATGACGGTGGAAACTATGTCACTTTATTCTAATTTTTATCATCTGCATGCTGACACTCGGATGATTGAATCCCCAAAAAGTATATATATATATATATATATATTGTACTGTACTGTACTTGCAAAAATAGCGTTGGTTTTGATCGCACCATAAACCTGACCATACAAAATTGCATGCTGAAACGACAACTAAAAATATCTCAGGACACATTCCAAACAAAACGGGAACTTTTGCCACACCCTGTATATTCACTTTCATGAATTGTAAAATGTCTGAAATACGGCGTACATGTAAATTGTTTATGTAGTCGCTTGACTATAGATTATGGATGGATCGATCGACAAATGAGTTAATAAACTATGTCCACGTATAAGACGGCAGCCAAAATATGTACATACGGGATGTGATCGAAAAGTTCGTCGAATTTTTGGCCATTCGAAAATGTATTTTCTTACTCGTCTAAATCTACGTTGTCCCCTCCAAAGTAATCCTGCTTGGGTACGATACATTTCTTCCGGTGTGTCTTCTAGTCATTCAAACATTTCTGGAATGCACTTTCTTCTATACCGCACATTTCGCGTATATAATGATTTTTGTTTTATTTCGTCGATGGCTTCCAAACGTTGGTATTTCATCGTTTTCTTCTTTCTGAGGAATGGTAAACAATCGCAGCGAGCCGTATCAGGTGAATATGGTAGCTGTGGTGTCAGTATCATGCTATTTTTGGCCAGAAATTCCCCAATCAGTAGTGACGTGTGAACTACTGTTGTGGGTGGAGGGAAGCGCACTTTGCTCCTCTATTATGAAATTGCCGAACATACTAACTGGCATGTTAAACAATCACCCGTAACATTAACCGTAACGTAGCCAAGCAATATCGATGAAAATTGGCACAGATATCAAGGTCGAATGTACCAATACCATACCAATACACTTTTTTAAATTCAATCTCTGTATTACGAGAGATTTAAAAATTGCACGAACTTTTTTGTCACATCTCGTATGTGCTTGTAAAAGGTCAGTAAGATAACCATATCATACTAATTTTAGTAATTGTGCAAACTTCCTTGTTTGGACATTTCGTATTGCATATGAATAAAGTACAGAAATAAAGTACATTATATTGTAGTAAGATAAAGATTATTTTTTTAAGTATGTAAGTGGTGCAACTTCGTAGTGATCAGTCTCAAATTTAATCGTTTCGTTTCTGTCAGATTAATAACCTTATACAAGGGGATAGTACATAGTACAACTTTATTGCTTTAAGCTATTAATATTCGCAGATAATTTGAAAAGTTGATTAACACGTCGAGCCTAGAACTTTTACATGAATCTTACAAAACAATTGCATAATTACAGTATGCCCCTCTCTCAAAGATAATTGAAAGAAAGGACCGAAGTGTCCATTAATTTTTTTATTTGTGAAAGTAAAATTGCCACTGTTTACCTTGTCACTTTAAATGCAACTTTCTGTGGAAGTCATATCAATAACTCATTTCACTACGATTTCACCTGGGACGTTGACAGTTGTTTTTTCTACGTACCATAATTTCCACGCTCTACCGGCTACTGAGTAATTATACGCCAATTTAACTGAATTACAAACCAGTTTCCCGACGCCATGCACTTAACGTTTTCAACCGACAGCCCTACTGTTTTGCACCGTATGGTGTCCCATTCAGTGCTATTAGATACCACATGTGACGTCCTATGCCGACAGTATTTATTAAATTGTTAGTTGTGCTACTTTCACCAGAGCTTTGTTAAAAGGAGAAGTTGCAAGTACTTAGATGTACAATTAACCTAGAACGTTGAACCAGATTAGAGCGATCCCAGAATGAGCCATTGATATTCATCTTTATAACACAGCAAACAAAAATTAATGATCTCGCTCGCTCTAAGAAAATGAAGAGTATATAAAGTATTGAAATGGATTAAACTGCTTCCAGTGAGACATTCAGGTTACTGGCTCGCCTCCTTCCTATCCAATTACGCAACAGGTCCAAACAAAGGTTCCACACGAGAGATTTGATCGGCACATAAACGGAGATCTGGTTTACTATCGGGCACATCGAGCAGTTGGCACGTGCTTCCACTTATTAATTAACAAGTGGACTATGTTCGGGAGGGAAACGTGGGAAAGGGTGACGCGGCCTAGAACGAAGCCTCGTGAAAAAACGAATCGCAGATAAGATCGCTGGTACTGAACTAGCCGGGTCCAGCGAGTTTCTAATGAGGACCGTAGGAAGTAATCTCGGTGTCGAGAAGAAACACGCGCGAGTCAACTCTCCACGGTTACTCCGTTTCACGCTTTCGACACGAACACGTTCTTCAGAACGAAGAGCGTGAAGGACCTCTCACCTGTCCTCCACCTTTCATCTTGCTCTCCCTCTCTCCTTCTCCTTCTTTTATCTCGTGTCGCGTCGCGAGGCTTGCGCTAGGAACTTCGGTGGACCGTAGACCTGGAGATGGTTGGTGGAGAGGGTGTTGATAAATCGAATTAAGAGATTAGGTTTAGAGATAGGTGCTTAGTTCTCCTCAACTCTTAATTGTTTCTTCCTTCCCCTTCGCAGAATTTCTTTCCTGGCCTCAGTTGGAGCGTAGAGAAACTTGCATCAAACTCTCGAAAGGATCGTATTGGATATTTACCTGACAAAGTTCGCCACAACGCGCTGCAGTCCTTTGTGTCTTGTGTTCGCAAACTCACCTGGAAACTGCGATGAACCTGCTCGGATAATTTCGGAGCTGTTTCTTTTTAATTGTACCCATGGAAGCCATTCAGACGAGAACTATTATTGTTTACAAGTGTAACCGCGGTCCAAGCTAAGGGCTGAAACTTTTCCCCTCCTTAGGGAGTTAGTTTACACCCTGGTCTGTCTCTCCACACCAGTGAAGGTATTTTACTGATCGGGGGGAGGTTGATCACTAAATTTCTATCGTGGCGTGAACATTAACAACGGCATAAACTATATCACGGTAGCTGTAGCACTTTGCGATATTCGATGGCTCAACGAAAACTGTTTTAGAACGGTGACAATTATTTTTTCCCCAACAGACTTCAAGTCCAATCGTAATTCTATGCATTCGTATTAACTGTTGTTGCCTTTCCTCTCACGAAGCTGAAGAGTCAGCTTCATTTGCCTGATCCCATCCCACTTGCAATTCCACATAGAACTCATAGGATTTCTCTCAATCATCAAACTTCCCTGAAACGTCTGGCCTCATTCATCCTATAAAACCCCAGCACTCCCATTTCACCCGTACCAAATCGATTCTCTGCCACTTCAAATTTCCACGTTCTTACTTGCCCCGGCTGATTTTTCCTCAAGTCGATGATTAAAGGGGAGGTTTAGCCGGATTAAGGATTCCAGACGAACATTACCATGGAGCTTCGGCAAAGAGGTTCCCTGGCTCGTGGCCAGGTACACGAAAGGCCTTACGCCGCATTCGTCATCGTGATCGTTTGAGCACGGCCTCGTCTTCGCCAATATCAGCGAGCATTGTGCATTGTCTGCCGCGTGCATTCGAGGCTTCACTGCTTCGCTATGCATATGGATGCAGCCTGTACGCTTTTCCACGTCCGGGCGACCATAGCGCTCGTACAGAGACGTTGCGCCATAAGAAAGGGAGAATAATCGTGATGGGTCCCATTGGAAAATTCCACGGATACGCTTGTCGATTGACGTCGGATGTGCGAATTTCGATATGGAAAAAAACCACTGAGAAACGGGAATGCGATGAAAGGAGTGGACTGCAGTTGCAATTTTCTCTCAAATTATGCGATGCATTAGGGAGTTGTTTAAAACTCATTTATGGTTGCATGCTTCGCTAAATCTAAGATAGCATCGCAATAAAATATCAAACATCCCTTCGCAGCCAACGATTGCGGGTCCCAGTGGAGTATTTCGAACAAGAACGAAGGAAAGCAACAAAAAAGAAATGAAAACAAAGGAACACGGACCGTAAAATAAAAGCGCGTTCCAAGCGATCCGAGAAACTTGCACTCGATCGTTCGTTTTGAAGTTGACCGATTAAGCTGATGCCAGGTAGAAGCTAAACGCAATGCGTGACTTCAAGATGCTTGAAAATAAGGAAAGCTCGCAGTCAAGGGGAACGCTGGCACAACATCGGTAAAGGGTAACGGTGAAGGGAGAGTTTTATGGAAGATGTGGGGGGTAACGAGAAACGGACTTCGTAAAAACGATACTGCAAGGAACGGAACGCAAGGATAATGCGTCTTTCACGAGTTCCGGGCGCAGAAGTTGGTCGTAGCAAGGGAAAGAAAAATGGATCGGCACCTGGGATCAATAAATCCCGAAGCAGAAGCCGGAGTCCCACGGACACGAAATCTTTTTTCCGTCACACGCCGCTGGAACACGCAGCCGTGAACATTTTTCAATATTTACTGGATCACGCAGGTGAGGTATGGCGAGCTTCGTGGACGACGTAATGGGAAGGTTCCGATTTATGTTACCGCTTGGATCGTACCTGCAACGAAACGGCGATACGTTTCAATCGAAAAACTTTGTCCCCGCTGCCTTTCCAACGTTGAACACCTGGTATGAGCTGGGGCGCGGAACGCCCGCTGCAAGTTGATTCCTGATGGTTTTCACGCGGAAAACGCGACGGAAAATGTAAAATTTATGACGAGAAAGAGATCTGAACGTCGGGATGCCAATCCCTTCTGGAGGTGACAATGTTATTACTATTATAGGAGATGTAAATTCATATTTTCTGCGTGTCTCCGCCATTTCTGACGGGCAATGTAACTGTAGTTGAATTGCGTGTCGTAGGCAATTTTTATCGTAGAAATTGCGAAACAAGTATTAATAAATACTTGACAATTATTCAGACATTTCCAATATATTTACAGAAAACATTTATACAATTCATTTCACATCAAATATTTATTTACTAGTTTGTATGTAATTCTGAATGATAGCATTACTTATTCTTTTTCTTCTTGGAACTGGTTGAAGCAAATCTTCTTTCTGGCAAGACACCCATTCGAAATCACCCGTAGAGAATTAAAATTCTCTTATAGACACCAAGCGAATGCATCGTGTTTTTACAAGGAGGGTATTCACCCCTGTTCAGCAAACCTCCGTTTTTAAAGAGAAAAAATGATTGACTTCGGTAACTCTTGATAATTTACACTTGCTACCGAACGGTCGTCGCATCGGGTTGTCGAAACACACCCTCTCCTTTCACCTGTAAACATCGCCAATCACTTTGGATTCATACTGGATTCAATTGTCTGAAAAATATGGCGAGCTCCAGAATTGACTAAACAGTGCGAAGGTTCTGAGGTAAGTGCCACGTGGATTAACACACTGGGACACCCCAGGTCCCAGGGGAAGAATGTTCCTATTCTTTAAGGCAACGTAACGTATACATTGGGCTCATCAGGTTGCTTGCCAGCCTGACCTTTCTCGCATCTTCTTCCGAATATTCAAGAAACAGTTAACCCTGCGACATCCGGTAGTTGAACGGCGGCGAACTACCAGACATCCCCTGTCGCCTGGATTGTGTAAGGATATTTGTTATGTGTATCACCGTATGGATGACTGGATGGATGGCTGAGTGTGAGAGAGCATGCGGTGGCCGTTTCTTATTTTTATTGATTTAACCAAGTGGATGGGTTGCGTGGTGATTTTGTTGAGAAGTGTTGTTATTGCGGATTTTACGACGAGCGTCGAATGAATAATCATATATTTCTGTGCAAGCCATCTTACAATTGTTTACTCTTGAAACACTCCCTCTGACTACACGCAGGAGTAAATTCCCGTAATAAATCCTCCACATGGTGAATGGCACTTCGACACTCAGCCCTATTTGTTTCTACACAAATATGTCGACGCTAACAGGCATGAAAAATTTGTCGTCGTTCCTCATATTTTGTCCTCGTCCGGGCAGCAGGCGAAAAGAAGAAACTTTCTTAAAATGAGTCAAGAGCGTGCCTGACTGTCGCGCGATTCAGCGCAGCGATTTTTGCGCAGGTAGCAATCCTTGAATGAGTTCTTTTTCCTCGACGGCGTTCGTTTTCGCATTCATGCGGACGCACGTGCAGTTGCAATTGTAAACCGCAATTCGTGTGCGAGCAATCCCGAAGAGAAACAGTTTTGCGCCGTCTGGGACTTCGGATCGATATTTCTTCAGCCCCTGCACCGACGATGAGTATGTTCAGAGGGCACTTTGCGTTACTTTTTTGCGGCTGCATTACCGTCGGAGACGCGCCGCTTGTTTTCACTCGACAGCGCTTTTCCTTTACGTTCGCTGGTCTGCACGCGTTTCTCGAGACGATTCTTCGAGCATTTCGTTCGCTGGAACTCGAAGCAAGTTGTTAAAATCTGATATACATGAATTTATCGTGCCTCGACATGGAAAAGTACTACCCTCCTTCGGGCATAGTGGGTGCAATATTGACCTAACAGGAAGCAATGAAAGTTGAAATTAACCCTTTAGCTGTGACGACCTCTTTTCAGAGCGCGCACATATGTATGTCGCGAGAGTCAAGCGATGACGGGTATAGTCGTCAAACACAGAGTAAGTGTCGCTGTTAAAATATTCGATCAAAAAGACGGCTTTACTTAATAACATGAACAATTTTATTATTAATATTTACTCGGTTGCTTAACATAAACATATACCACATATATAATAAACGAAAAACTCAGGAAAAATCAAATATCTATAAAAGTTAAAAATCCAAATTGCTACTGTCGAGTGGTGTTTACCAAAGCAAGGACCGACACATAGTGGCACATCGAACACCAATACCGCCATTCTTTGCTAATTTGTTTTATAACAAACTATAACCCTAACATCGGAAAAACATTATCGTCGCACATGTATAAATTGGTTATGCAAACTGATAAGTAGTTCCAGCTACTGCATACGGGGATGCATGAACCCTTCACAAACTATTTAAACTTTTTATTTGGTTGTTTTATTTCGTCTTGACCTCCAAAGATTCTAAACATATTGAAATTGACGAATATGCTTTAGTTTTCACTAGAATTACAATTTAAATAGCAAATGGTAACTAAATTTTACGCATGACGGATATAGTCGCCATGACGCATAATACTGTCATTTCTCCATGACGGATATACATAGTCGTCAAACGCAGCTAAAGGGTTAAATCAATTTAATTGAGACTAGATATCTCCAAGAATTGAACAGGGTTTTCAACGTCAAACATTCTCTTCGTACGTTAATCCAAATTAATCTTCGACCAAGATTTTGTGAATATTGCAAGAGAACGTTCATCGAAGACGCTGGATGATCGCTACCAGTTGCGCCTGTGCAGCGAACAGTTCCTTGGGGGCTGGACGATTTAGAAATTAGGTAATTAGTTTAGACGTCTGTCGTGAGCACGGTTCCCAGATGACAACGGTAGCCTCGTCGTCCCCGTACGTATTAAAGCCCTTAATTACGCAAAGTGACGGCCGTTAGTTGCGTAACGCAAGGCAGACGCGTTTTGAGTAACGACGTTAAAGGCGGAGACATAAATGGCTGGCACGCGCACGCAACTTCCAAGCGAACTAAGGGAATGAAGTTTCTTTTCTTGATTAGATCTGAATATCTTTCGATGCTTTTATCATCGTAACATATGTCTTACCTTGGCAGACGTACGGTAGACACGGCAAATATCTGCGAATACTCATGTTAGGTGTATTGGAAAGTTTTGTCCGATAATGTCATCTCAAGTTTCAACATATGTGGCTGCCTCTTTTTACCATTGTATTTCTACATTATGTGTCTTTCTGAATTACATTAGTAAGGATGGAAATTATATTGTTCAGTAAATATTAATAAATGTTTTTTTTTCTTTGAATTCAAAAATGTTTGTCTTATAGGGGTTTTCGAGTTATCGAGGTTCTACTGTATATGAGTGGTTATTTTATTATTATTTAAATGTTACGTTGTGTGCATTACTTCTTCCAATAAATTGACAATTCCAGCCGAAAAAACAATATTTATTTCGTAACCGGTCATTTTACGATGCGGTTAGTGTTAAAGCAACTCTGTGCCTTTATTTCCAGTCTCTAATAGCAGTGCGATAAAAATGAACGAGAACGTGAGCTATGGAACTAATAGTATCACTGAATATTTAATAACGACCGACATACCCGGTCGATTTTCAGTCGAACAAAGGCAATTACAAAACTGCCTTACTCGCGCAACGGCTCATGCCGTTTAAAAATTACAAAACGAAAATACTCCTGATAAAAGAACACGAGGAAGAACACGACGTTCCCGGCGCTCGAAGGCAGCTTCTGCGAGCCCCTGCACAGTCGGCTTAAGAGTAATCCTTCGATCGACGAGTCTCTGACCGGCGCGACGCGCGGCGTCTCGGATGCACGCGAGAATTATCGATCGTTATCGAGCGTTAGCCACGGACAGGGATCGCGTCGCACTTCCTGTTGCGCCCTTTCACGAGGATAATTGACGCGGCTTCCATTATTCTTATTGTCGATGTTCCCTACGCCGACCTTATTCTCGCGAGGCTGCCACAATGGCCGCCGTCTGATCTCGCTGCCTTATTCACCGGAGCTGAACTTTCTTTTCTCTTTTTTCCAGAGGCCGAATGCTGCGTTGGCGAAGCCGCCGGGGAGGCGTGCTGGGAACCTTGTTACTGCGTCCTCCTTCAGGATGAGCAGACCCTCACGGCTTACAGGAGCGAGGACATGGCCGTGAGTACATTTTTTCTTCCTCTATATTCCTCACGCTTCCGCTCGCGAAAATCCTCCCCAATTCGCCCGGATTAGCCGACCTCCCTATCTTTTTATTACCGAGCCTTTCGTTTCTCAAGGGCTGAGTTTCGGGGGGAACACGTCACTGGTAGCAGAAGGATATTCTGTATTCGATTTGAAGCTATTTGTTGTAGGAGGTACACTTATTTCAAAGGGTGGGAATTGACCTAATATTTGGACGCAGGCTTTCTTTGGGGGAATTTTTTGATAAATGTAGAGGAACCTCAGTTGGCAGGTCGATTCTACAGGCAATGGACTGTTCTCAGTGTATGAAGTTTTAGGGGAGTATTTTCATTCAGAGGTGTGACAAAATTCGGTTTTTCTTTTATTGCATGGACCTTTGAAAATGTCCTCTCAAAACTATGTGCTTCAATTCCTTGAAGTGTCGAGGTTATAGCGTTTTTAAGAGGACAACGCACTCGAAAACGGTATACTGCTACCATAAGTGGACGCAAAAGTCTGCACGCGTTTTCCTCGAAACCAGGTTTCTCAAATTGGCTTCCATAATATCTCTACAATCAATTGCTCAATCTTCTTCAAATGTTACGCACATATAAAATAGAATACCTTTATCTCGCGGCCTACAATGAACCTTAAGTAAATCTTACGAAATGCTTCGGGAAAGGAACAGCAAAGACAGGTGCAGTTTCTACTTCTTCCACTTCAACGCAATTTGTCAATAACTTTCCAGAGAAGTAGGGAATGAAATGTTACAGGGCCCATTCGAAACGAGACGGAACTTACCTAAACACAAGTTACCTACGAAGAAAGAAGCAGAGAACAACTCTGCTCAAAAAATTCACAACTGTCAGCCCTTTCGCAGTTATATATTTCGCGATCACCTGCTCTTCGAAACAAGGTGCTTGTTCACGTTTGTGCGTGCACAATGCGAGCACGCGTGGTGAAAGAGGGCCGAGTTGTTTGATCGTACGGTTGGAATAGCAAAGGGGCGGGCAGCCTCTAATTCGATTAGAAAGTTTATACCCTTTCGCCTGATGTTTGCACAGCTAGCTGCTTCGAAGACCTTCGACTTCTGTGCGAAACCGCGGCTGCAGCAAATATCCGTCGGGATCATGGCGAGCCGACTTGAAGTGCTCGTCGTCGAATCACGTGCTGCGAATTTCGTAACGCGAACCGGCTACTAAAAGCTCCAGGGATTGTCGCGGATTCGTCAGCCGCTGAAAACTTCCGAAAAATTTGCTATTTTAGGGAGGGCAACGTTCTGGGAGAAATATTGCTGAGATCCGGCAAACATATTTGCGTTACATTTTGATTTGTTTATTCAGTGGTCGCACCTTTCAATTGCAATATTGTGCAACCTTGTGCAGTAATGATAGGAGGCTGTGAATATCAAATGATACGTTTGTTAATTAAGATTTCTTCAATTGAATGGGTATAGTATATTTTTGAGTAGAATCGTCATAAACTTAGAGACAAATTGTAGAACACAGCACAATAAAATTAAGTGAAGAGTTTGTGAAACAATGAATTGTATAAATTATAAAATACGGTCGCCCTTGGATAACTCGAATCTCAAGGGAAGAGAAATAAAACTTCGAGTTATCGAATGTTCGAGTACGAGAGCTTTAACACAGAAAAATTGGGCTTATAGAGCCTTTGTATGACGGTTAACTTTGCGAGGACTTGCGAGGACGGAAAGGAAGGCAAATTACATTTTTTTCGCGCGAGGTAAAGTTTTTATTGTGTACATATATAAACGTAATCAGAGGGCGGAAGGTAGGTTACTATATGTGCCACCTTCTTATTATTCAAAAAGTCTGCAATTTTGCTTCGAGTTAATGTATTAAAACATTGATGGTCTATGAAAATTGACGAATAACGATTCTTCTGTTTTGAGAGAAACTTCGAGTTGCAGAGGCAGCAGCGATGGAAGTTCGACTTATAGAGGTAAACTTCGAGTTGCAGAGGTTTGACTATTCTAAATTCGATTTACAGAGGTAAAATAATGCATCTGGACATGTGGCAAATAATTCGCGTTAAAGTAAGTTTTATTTCGACTTACAGAGGTTTTCAAGTTATCGAAGTTCTACTGTATACGTACAGATTGAGAATAAAAAACACAAACTGAGAAATATACATTCGGTTGTTTCCGTTGCACGTTTTTATGCAGGAATATAGTTGCCATTGCAGATTAGCTTTTCCATTGCAGTGTAGCTGCCGCTCGATCCCTTTTAGATCCGAAAAGAAGTACGTACAATCGAAGTTCTGTCTCTCCTTCGTACACGTTTCTTTCGCGTTTTTATATTCTTCCTTTTCCCTTTCGTATTGCACGGCTATTCACGAACTATTAAGTTTCTTCCTCACTGCATTTGATTGCGCGGCAGAGTAATAAAAGTTTTCGCTGTTTCTTCCCCCTCGTGCGTTTTCTGCGATTGTTATTATGCGTGGGTGTAGAGACTCCTTGTTTCATAGAGTATTGATCGTTATGCAGTTGCTTGAACTTCGCGGGAGATGCTCGAGTAATGTGCGAAGCATTTATTTAGTCGTAAACCATGGTCTTGGATCATAGTTTTTAGAAAGGCGCCCAGTTTTCACAAAAACTTTTGCGTTCGCGAATAGTGCATTCGCAATTCACGGGCAGTTAGATAACTTTTAGCATAGAACGTGTGTCGAGGGGCTCAAATAAAAGCAACGAAAGTATCAACTCCAGAACTCGATTTTATCATGGTAAGAAAACTGACTGCAGATTAAATGTTTTCGTTTTATTCGTTTCAATGTTACATTTTTCATGCACACTGTCGAGTACGTATTAAAATAGTTTTAATTAAATGTTTAAGTGAAAAGTTGTGCGAAATGTGACGTATATATATGCAGTTTCAATTCGTACATTATTTCGTCACGTTTAGCCCGAAGTCTTGTACAGCGTTCGCTGTAAAAATTGGCCCAAAAATTACTGTTGCAATAGGTTAAACGTTTCTCCCAATGTAACAGTAAAAGGTAGTTGTTCTCTATTTACTATTAGAAATGTCCCGAAAATAAATATAAATCTGTAGTACTCAAACTTTCTTTCTCACTAACATTTTTCGGATTTTCTATTTGTGCATACGTTCTTCACTTTTACCCACGCGAGTAACTAATCACTAAAAATAATTGCAGCAGAATTTTTCAATGTAGACAAATCTTCGAAATAACGTTAATTACTTGGAAATCATTAAACTATTATCCATTACGGCGCAGGTAAAATTGTATATTAATAAAATTAGATCATTCGCCAGCCACGTGCAGAAATAGTAAGTTACAACAACACATGATTAAATGCTTTAGCGTTGACACGTTTAGATCTTTGATTTCCGTTCTATTTACCCTTGCGAAAAGCCCGCCGCGCCCGGAATACTTGCGTGTGAAACAAACGGACATAGAAGGCCGAGAATGGCGAAGGCTTCGGATCCATTTTGGTCGTTCGTAAAATCCCCTAAGTGTATGCGACGCCGTGTCTCGATCGTGGATCTCCTTTTCTCTGGCTGAAAAAGCACCGAGGTCGGGAATTTTACTTATTACATTGCTTTCACTCACGCCCCCTTCAGGATTAGTTAATTTTAAAAGTCTAGTAGTGAATCCTCTTTGCCACAATTATCCGGTGCAGAAGAGCAAGGTTCGATATTCCACTCATTTGTCAGTTGTCGTTTTGGTGTTTTAAATTGTCGTTTGGAAAGCTGCGTTTGCAGAATGAAGCGTGCGAATGCAAGATAAAGTCAGAGCAAAGAGTGTAGAAAACGTGAATTTGATTTAAAGCGTTTGCTGTGATTGCTTTTGTTTCTAAGATTACTCTCCCTTTGATGTGCATGCTTTTTATTTATTTTTAAGGGATGCGCACAGTACGGATGCTTCAATTCTTGTTTATATAATTCACATATTATTCTATTTCTTTAAGCGTAATCTCTGACTTTTGAGTAATTAAATTCCAATTTGGTTAAGCTCGAATTACTATGAGAAAAGATAATTATTGCAAAGGTTACGTGGCTGTTCTTTTTTCTTTTTTAACAAATCAATTATATACCCATTTATTCGATTTTCTTGTCTCAAATATTATGCTTTAATTTCATCAGTTACGATGGGACGTCCCTCTACACTTTACCTTAGAAATATTTTTTGATTAAACATCTGATAATCGCGCTTAATCGACCAATCGTTCTACTGCAATTACTGTCTCTTTCCATGGTCAGTATTGCCAAAAAGTACGGAAAAAGCACAGTTTTCGCAATATTTCGAGCGTTTCCGTTAATCCGCGCGTTTCCGCTGGCTGAGATGATTTGATCCCTCCTCCTAAGTGGTAGCCATTACGCGTTTTAAGTCCCATGGAATATCCGGTAGCGGAAATCCCGCCGTCGCCACTCGTGCGCGGCACGAGAGGACTCGTTGAATTTATTCGTACACCCTCTGCGCGCATAATAACCATCCCGAATCAGCTCGAGTGTTTTTTTTTCCCTCGACGCTGAAAGAAAAATTTCCCTCGTTATATGGTATCAGTGACGGTATATATCTCGAAGTGGGGACGGTTCGGCGACGAATTCCCTCTCTTTCGCCAATTTCTGGGATAAAGAAGTGGTTATTCGGGCGAGCAAGACCCACTAATGGGGGTCTTGCAGATGGAAAACATTTTTAGGCACGATCGGTTTTCATCGAAAAATGCGTCTGTTCTGGTGGGTCAGTGTTGCCTAAATAGTTAATGCCATGCTCAACTTTAAATGTGAATGACAGCTCGTGAAAAAGATACGCGTTGAATGTTCTTTATTTGTAATCTGCTGTACTCGGGTGAAACATTTCATCGATGTCGGAAATTCTCAGTTGGACAATGCCTCTTCAGAGTATTCTTCGTTTTTATTGTTTTGTTTTACTGTTAATCATGAAATGTTTGCGTGCATAATGCAAATGCACATGTGGAGGGTCCAGAAGCCAATCAGCATTCAAACCGAGATAAACAGACTTTTTAAAAGTTGCTTGGAAAAAAATGACAATGTTCGTACCGTCATCTATTGCTTACGTATGAAAATGGGGATTTAATTGATTTATCAACTGAAAGTTTGTACAATAAAGATGTTTTTGAACTACGATCTCTTGGTCAGGAAAGTTGGACTTACACTGATTTGCTTCTGACCCCTCCATATATACATATGTAATATAGACCAAATGTAATGCTTTAATTTTAATGCAATAAAATCCTACGCAATATCTACTCCTTTCCCTAAATTTTATTACCTACTGCAATTTACTGAAAATTGTGCGCATTAATAATGCCTAACGAAGTCGTCACATTCCACTTGACATTGCTCTGTGCTGCGTTTTCAGGCAACCCTCTTGCAAACCCGACGAATTTGCGCGGTCGAAATCTTGAGAGACCCGTGTGATACGCGCGACGGATTAGTTGACGAGTTCGAAACAAAAATTTCATACACCTTTGTACATTGACATTATCCCTTAAGGCAGCTAGCAATTCACTTTCTTTAAGCAATCCGAAATATACACGGGCACACGTCTCGCCGATACTATTGTCAATCATCATCTCCATAATACCGCTTACCGTGCCAGCCTTTCATTCACTAGCAACAATCCGTAACATTTTTATCGCACTCTCGTTAGTGCAAATCCTTCTTTCGTTATTTATAAAACCAGCATCACGCTTTACTACCTTCGCACTCACAATCAGTGAAACGCCCACGTTCCTATCAAACAAACTCTCCACTATATCTTCGTCAGTATCCATCCCTTAGCCATGCCCGTATCAGTCCATCCTCAATTTTCGAACACCTCGCATTCCTGGCAATCCCTTCGCCCCCATAGCTGTGTCCTTGTTATTACTAAATCAAGACTGGCGCGGAGGACCTCATTCTCCTTGTCTCCGGATCGCGCCCTTTCCCTCTTTCGTGTAATCACATTCGAGGGGTCTAGGAACACGAGACCCTTCGTTACCCGACGCTGAACCCGCCCTCAAGGAATGAGGTTAACGGCCTTCGTGTGCGTACCTTTCTTGTCCTCTTTCTTCGTTTCGGACCGCCCAAACGGTTCCTTGCTTGCAGTACCGAATAAATGGTATCGAGCAAGTAGAAAAAGCCCGTCAACGATCAGCCGCGCCTGTTTTGTAGATTCTAGAACAGATCCTGATTGAGACGCGTAATTTTTGTGATCGCTTGCTGTACTTGCATACTCATCGCCTCGACTGTTTTTAAACCTTCCCATTCATCTTCGTTCGCAGTAGATTTTGTGCCGTTCCGCCTTTTTCTTTGCTATATCAATATGGACTTTCGAATTCTGTCCGTGCTTTAACCGTGACATTTATTTGCATGCACTGTGTATTTCGAGGATTTAATGTTTGCTGCAATGACGTAGTAATTAGTTCACTATAAATTATTTCTTTTACAATACGTAGTGTTAGACACCTGACTTTCCACCCTGCATGTCCGCAGATCGCGTACCTGCAACATTTTGAAAAAACCCCCAGTCCGCACACATCTGACAAAAACAACCATGGCACTCCTTCGCCCCTTCTCTATTGACTACATAAAATTTTCCTCAAGATTTCTGGAAGTCATAAATTACCTCTTTCCCCAGAAATCCTAGCATTCCTTCCATTTACCACTTTCACCCCTATTAACATGCAATAAGAAATCCTATTTCCACTCCCTCGCCAAATAGCAATGACCAATAGAATTTTACCAATAGTTCACATTTTTCTTTATACCACACCGACAAGTCAGAATCAATCTTATAGTCAAACAGTGCACAACTAAATAGAATCACTCTTACAGTCAAATAGTACACACCAAATAAATAGATTTAACAATACCTTCAACCAGGACATTTCGAACGAGAAATAAAGGCGATTTATATACTTTAAACTTGGCATATTTCACTCCTACAGGTTCACGACAGTAGCTTTTATATTTAATTATCGTCGAACACGAATTAGTTTATTTCTGGCAATTTAATACGGCGTCATAAATTACTTTTCGAATATTATATTCCATTACACGCCTTCGTATGAAACGTATCTCTTCGGAGCACGTGGCCATCGTACATTTATCGCTGGGATTGCCCGAACTAGTAGTAGCTTACAACTATCAGCAGCCACGTCAATTAAAATCCACAGTCAATTGCATGTTCAATCTACTAAACAATCTACTACTTGTAAGAATATCGAAGCTCGCGCACCGTGTTCAGAATGCAGATAAGGCCTTCGTTGTTACAAGCTTTGGTCATTTTGAATTAACTGCGTTAATTTCTTAGGATCATTTTCACCGACGTTGAGAAGTTCCCTTGTTGTCTATCGGAGGTAATAACTGGCGAACGCAACGCGATTTCCGTAGATAAAAGAAAACAGTGCGCCATGGAGAGCCAGCAATAACGGAGGCAATGCACCTCGCAGGGTTTCTCGGTGATTCTTGTGGATTTTACTTTCATTATTGCACGCCCCGTTACGAGCTCTGATAACGTCACGGATAAGGGATTTTCTTGCCTCGATCCATTAGTAGCACAGTTCGTGAAGTCGGATCAGTGGCAATCTCTCGCGCTTTTATTCCGGCACGATTTGCTGAGCAAATGCTACGAGGAAGGACGAGTACGCGGGGCAAAATGAGTTTCTTGATTGGTGTGCGCGCGCGGTGACAAATGAACTGGCAAAGCGGGGGAGACAAATGTTCGTTTGTATAGATACAGTTGCGAGAGTGGATGAAATGTTTTCATTAAAGTATTTCGCGGAAAGGTTTACGATAAAATGTATTAACTCGTATCGTTTTCACTTCTGCAATTTTGGAGCGCGGAAAAATGGATTTGCCTTTTGTCTTTTATCACTAGATTGCGGAAGTTTATGCAAATGCATATTTTAGGGTTGCGCTAATGACAGAAACACGTTTCAGCATAAAACGATTTCAAAAATGAATTTTTTTATTTTGCATATTGCATATGTATTTCATGTGCTGCATATATGTTGCATATTCTGTATATATGTTGCATATTCTGTATATATGTTGCATATTTTGCATATATGTTATATATTCTGCATATATGTTGGATATTCTATATACAAGGTGTCACATCACATAACATGCACACCTCAAATAACTTTTAAATTATACATCTAATAAAAAATTGTCGAATAAAAAAGTTGTATGGTTTTGAGGGGGAGAAATGGTGACATCTCAACTTATTTTGTACGTAGTGCCACGTGGGTCGTATGCGTCCCACGCAGTCAAGACCAACATTTTTGTTTATGGCATGTGAGCTGCTCATTAGCCAAATCGATCAACTCCGCTTCTTGAAGCTTTTTAAATTTTATTGCCAGAGCGCTTGATTGACTTTTAACTTTTTACATTTAAAATAAATTTGCATATTTTTGTTTTGTGGAGTTAATATTCATTAAATTGCAAAAATCATTATGATCAAGATAAAGGTATGACGTTTGACATACAGTACACAAGGGGTACACATTTTGAATTTATCAAATTATCGTCATAATTGCGGCATAATTTGAGTCAACGAAAGTTATTGAAAATCGGTCTGGCACGGAACGTGTTATCCTTGACTTTGTCTACTATATTTCTAAGCATAGCCCATTAAATTATCTATAGAACGATCTCGAATAACAAATAGGTATTGTTGGCAGTTCCTCGAATTCTTTCGTTGCTTCGAAAAACTAATTTCCGATCTCAACCTTCGCGAACGTGTACAGTGCGCCTTGTTCTTCGATATCGATAACAAAAATTAGTCTTATCGGTTCCAAGTAAAGCGTTGCAGATGAGATTCGCCCCAATGACAAGGCGACATTCGTTTCTGCACGATAAGTACCTGCACATAAATTGACACCTACACTCATCCCAATATTATTCACGCGACCTCCATTCTCGCAAGGCAGAAAAGAATGGGATACGCTTTGAAAAAACCAGCGGGGAAAAATATTTGCACAGACGAGTGAACGTTCGCGAAACACGACGCACGAACGGGAAGCTAACAAAGAGAAGTTAATACCTATAATACTCGACGGGGTCGAAATCCTCGAGGATTACTCGCACCAGGAAACATTCGACGTAGATTATTACGACTTATTCGCGGCAGCGACGTAGTTGCTCCAGTCCAGACACTTCGATGCGCACCACCGAATTTGATCCACCCCAAGATATAAATTATGTACGGGGTGCCTCGATAGCAAGGAGTGCGTACTCCGCAGCCTCTCTATTTTCATCCCCTAATAATAGTTCCCTCGTTGCGCTCCGAAACACCTTTTTGTTTTCCTCGTCCAATCGTTGGCCTGCCATAACCATTCGAGCTACTATTATGTTTTACTATCCATTTTTTTTCTAGCGGTAGTATTGTTGTATTCTGCACAGCTCTTATTTATAATATTTTATAAATTACAGTAACGCTTTAACGGAAACTTGACGAATACTTAAAGCGGCGGCGCACAGTGGTGCCATTTCTGAAAAAGCTGGCCAAAATTCGTAATTTCACACGGTTTTCATAAAAATGGATATTCTTATGTTTTTGGGGTTGTTAGTCGTCTATAATCTTAGACACATTAGTATTATTATTAATTATTATTAATTATTATTTATTTATTATAATTTATTTACTTATTTATTATTATTGTAATAATGTTTTCGGTAGATTTTTTTATCTCATATTCAATTTTCCATATTCAAACCTTTGCACGAGATATGGCCACTATGCTCTAGAGGGACAGACCGTAAATGCCCCTACTAGGATACTTTAACATTAAATATCTCAAATTGGCGCAAAAAGGCGCAAACTTTCTCAACTGGATATCATAGTTGACATGCCACTTTATATCAAGAAACTTGTCGCAGCGTGAATTACGGTGAATAACATGTTTGTTTTCCTTCCGATTCATTAAGATCTAGGTAATATTTATGGTATATTGAGAACGGAATTACAAGGATAAATTCAAAGATATGTTACTTTATTTCTGTGGAAAATGTATGTCTATAACACCTACTTTAATGATAAAATGTTTCATATATAAATTTTTATAAGATCAACTTTCCCTTACGCATTAAATAAGCTCCAATTTTCAAGATATGCAGGAGCATGAAATTTCATCAACTTTGACGGCCTATATCTCAGTAACCAATCAATATATTTAAAAAATTCAAGCGGCATTTGATGCATTGATATATATACAATAAATCTGCTATATTAAAAAACCGCAGCTATATACTTCAAAAATTGAATTTTGGCCAGCTTTTTGGGAAATGGCACCACTGTGCGGCGTACCGTTGATATTCTCGTAACAATTCGCCGAGAGAAACTAAGTCGATAAAGTCTCTAGCCTAAAGGAAGTCTCCTCTTTGGGATATGGTTCGGTATGTAAATATTGGAAACAAATAGGAGAGGTCCTAGATAGGCGCTATGTAGGACTTAGTAGGGGATAGGGGAAGGAGTTTGAGGTTCAAGGGTTGAAGATGACCAATGGCAAAGGTTGGGGTTGTTCTGCATCGTGAGGAGGTTTGGAGTATTTGTCATCAGAGTGGAAATGTGAAAAGTACCAGATATCTATGACTAATATAAACTGTGAGCAATTCGCAGTTGTGATTATACAATAATTGACTAGGAGATAGTTATGTCGGTATACAACAGTATCTTGCTGTAAATATTTGGCACTTTGGCAATGCTGAATAGAAATAGGTATTTGAGTTTCTTCAGTTCACCCGTCTGTGGATTATAGTATTTTATGAGCAGGATCGAAAATAACATTTATCGGCCAAATTATTTAAGTATAGAGGTGATTCTAGAACACGTCCATTTATTCCGCGTGTGCCTTTAGGAAAGGCTATCTACACTAAACTTTCATAGCTGGGAACGTACCGTGTGCCTATAAATCTACAGAATGAACGGAGATGTTCTTAACAGGCAGTGGTAAATAACGCGAAGTACCATAAAGGGCTTTTCTCCTGGGAGTCCGAGTAGGTCATATAAAATTCACCCCATTTAATTTTGTGACCATCTGTCACTGTTCTGGCAGCTATTTAATAAGTTATTTCTTTTTCTCAAATTGTTTTACCTCACTTTTTTTCATATCCATTTAGAATTCCAATTAAACGTACACTGAGAGAGTACTGGAAAAGAGTTAGTACGTATAAATTTGTCCCTTTATATTTTGGTTAGCCACAGCGGTTAAACTATCTATTGCCATATCGTGTCGGAAATATTGAATTATTCGACAATAGTTTGTCAAGATTTTTGCACAGGGAACCCACAAAGGTCGCGCACCCTCAGGCATGTCAGAACGTCGCCAAGGTTCCCTCCTCCGAATTCTGGAAAATTCCCCTCGAGCGATACGGGAAGCGTTGAAACACGCCACCGTATCAACGAAACACGTGCAATATTTCTCCGCGCGGGCACGGATGAATTCGCGCGGGATCCTCCTTTCCGGCTCTGAATTCTTTGGATTCGATGCGTTCATACTCGTCACGTACAAGACAAACGGCACGCGAGTAAAAAATGCAACCTCCACCATTGGAATCGTTCCCCGGGGGTGAACGAATGGGTCTGTGTATTAAATTGTATCCTCTTCCCCCTGGCCTCCTCTTCCTCTCTGCCTCTCTTTTATATACTCTCTCTTTCCCTGCTTTTCCTGTCTGCCTTTACGAGCGCCTCCCTTTCAAGACGTGAGAGGAATAGGGTAGGTGTGATTAAATCTAGCTGTCCCCGTCTCTCTCGCTCGTTGCTTACTTCCTACACGTCTTTGTCCGGGTCCCTTTGATTCATCTGCGGCTCTCTCCCGCATCTCTGTATGTGCGGAGGATGCCCGGTCCTCTTTGCCGTCTGGTTAAGGAGGTATCGCCGGATCTTTGACGGGCAATTTAATGGAGAGCCGCATTTTTGAAAAGATTGCTTAGCCAGGAGATCTTGCCCTCCAGATTCGAGCAGCGCGATAGCCGCAACTTGTCCCTCGTGTAGCTCTGAGGTTTTGGGGATGACCTGTTGGTTTTCCCTGTATAGATGCTAAAAGGGAAGTGTATCGTATCTTTCGCGCCTCGGACTCGTTTTGTTGAAGATCATGGAGCGATGGTTTTGCTTTGTACAAGTGTGCAAAGAGTGAGTCGCTGTTGGACGTATGCTACAATGTTCCTCGATTTCGAACGGCAGTTGAATAAGTGCTTACTTCTTTATCGTATTAAAATTTGTTATTTTCGATTATTTGTAGTAGTTTATCGATTAATGAGTTGAATTTTTCTTTGCCCGTAGTAATAACTTCAGCAAACATTTCGTAAGCAATATTATAATTTACATTTTAGTAAGAGTACTGGCTTTGCTGTTCTGTGACACACGAGAAAAACAATTAAATGTCTACCACAAATAGTATCTTATCGATTAAAAGAATTATTGTTGAATAAAACAGCGGTATTACCACAATTTAGTTTACTAGAAAATCACGAAAGTTTTAGAAAGGAGATAACAATTCACCAAAATATCGGTCTGGTGCGATATTAGGAAAATTATCGGATAAAAATAAAAGATGCTCTGGGTATCCCGAAATTCGTGTTAAAATTTCATCCAATGATCCAGGCGATAATCTGTCTAAGAATGTTCTTATTCCGCTTATGAAAGCGCATATTTTCTGAAAATAATCTGCCGTCGGTCTCTAGACGATCCACAGAACCCAAGATCCGACGAGGCCAGTCGATTCAGCTCGTTTATCTTCGCCAAGGTGGCGAAATGTCTGTTCATCTGCCTTCCTGTCGACCCTTATCCCCTTGTAGCCAGTCGATATCACCTTTTTACGGAAGGCGCGGGCGAGCTTACGAGGTCGTCGTCGTAGAGTCCCTCGTCTTTTTCCTATTTTTGTTCGTCCTTGGTAGAGGCTCGAGGTGCTAGAGATAGGATCCATCCTTCTTTTAGTTGGTCGTGAAAGAAATCCAGCGAGAATTCGTAGGAAGAGGGTCCGGGCCGCTGGATAAATCGGCTCTGCCTTTTCGCGAACCTTTCAACCCCTTTTGCCACTCGAATCACCCTTGAGAACTGTGGAAAGAGGCTACTTCGTGGATCCGAGAATATCCTTGGATCCTCTGCCAGAATAAATGTTTGCGGATCTTGAGGATCTCGTGTCTGAGTGTCTCCAAATTTTTCTTCCGCCTCTTGATTTTTCGTTTTCCTTCTTTTTATTTTAATAGGCGATCATTTATAGGGAAAGTATTCCGCTAATTGCTGGAGTGAATTGATGGCTTGGAAAGAGATTTAGAGATCAGGGTCAGGACGAAGGGGAGAATGTATTAGGAACGAGATATTGCCTATAAATATTAATAACTCTGGGGGAAATAAATAAGAAGCTTTCCTATTTGGGGATGAATGTTCGGTACTTTATGACTTCTGATTCCAGAGTCTGAAATTCTTGACAGTTTAATTTATCGCCAATGTTAAACGCGGGGGTGAATAACTTTGCAGTGCGTCAAATTTTTCACTGGTCATTAATTGAGGATAAAACTTTGCATTATCATTCTGATGTACATGTATAACACAAGAATAATATCAAAATCGTTTTCTATTCGTTTCTAAAATCGTTGCTGCTCGCCGTATCCTGGATTAATAAAGCAAGCAGCTTCGGATAATCTATGAATGAGAAAGCTTCAATTTTAAGTTTCTATCTAACCAAACTATCCGGCAGCCTGCGTACAAAACCTGACGGGCTTTCGTTTGATAGAAAGAATTGAATCGCAATTGAAAATAATGTATATGAAGAAAATAGAATACAAGTTGAACCCTCAAACGTTATGCCAAAATATTATCGTACTTCATTATCAAATAAGATTGCATTTTGATTAAAACTAGATTAATTCTACATTTACGTCCAATAAGAATTTCATTTAGCTTCCGATTCCAATTACGACATATGAATATTTAAAGAAATATATCGTGTAAAGAAAAAAGTGAAGCACAATGTACAAAACAATCCTTTCATTCGAAACGTTCTTGAATAGTACTCACATGTATGTATATGTAAACAAATTCAAATGAATATTTTCATGTTCCTGGAATCACATCTCTGCATTCAACTTAATTACTTTCGAATGCAAGTTTGCTCCGTTTCCTTACTGGATACATTGCGAACTGTATCGTCTACGTATTCTGGAGAATAATTCCAGAACAGACAGTGAAAGGAAATACGAGGGTGGATATACATTATTCATGAATGGTCGTGATGCATGAATTTGTATATACAAAGCTAATTTCTTACAGTCGTTT
This sequence comes from Nomada fabriciana, assembly GCA_907165295.1. Lineage (NCBI taxonomy): Eukaryota > Metazoa > Arthropoda > Insecta > Hymenoptera > Apidae > Nomada > Nomada fabriciana. The sequence continues at coordinate 8,736,515 of OU015690.1, read as the reverse complement.
CGCAACCAGACGAATAGAGACGAAGAAACTCCCGCTGAATCTTATTCATTCAGATGTTTAATCTTACGTTCACATGGTAGTTTTGTCGGAATTAAGTGACCTTCAACGGTGGGGCACGGTCCATACAAATTATTATTTCGTTTCGTTAATTTTTCTACTTTTCACCTTCATATGTAGCACCAGTACCCATGATTCGTAAACATTTCAATATAAATACTTATGCAAATATGCAAATGCAAATTAAATGTCAACAAAATCGTGCTAGTATAATTTAAATCATAGAAAACGTCCTATGAACGGAAGACTTCAATCCACCCTTATTAAACAATAATAAATTCAAGCTCCAGTTGCAATTGCTTCTTATCAATCGAATATTTCCCTATTATCCATTCCTTTAGATACGTGAAATTAAAACGTCCCTTATAACACTTGCCAAATCATCTGCAATTCCATCGATGCAGTCGTTCACGCGAATTAAATTATCACCGAAATGACCAGTAGTCGATACACGTTCAGCTTCCTTCGGGAAGCTCGTTCCAGCAACAAGAAACGATCTTCCGACGCTTAATGCCAACCGCGTATCCAAGGGGACACCATGGCACAGCCAAGCTCGTTGACGATAGTGGGATTTTATAAGGTACAGAGGGCACGATAGACGAGGGTTGGACTTGCACGGGTAGATAGCTGGGGCAAGGGGTGCATTCGACGACGAACGCGGGGAAGGGTGAAAATAAACAGGTTACGCATTATCGAGTCAACGAAACACAGTGAGCTTCTATTATCTTCTTCGATAAGATTTGCTTCTTCCCTTTGTGTTATCAACCTACGGAACACGAACAGATGTTCGCGAAGTGGAAACAGTCTCTCACGGCTGAGCTGGCAAGTACTCGCCAGCAGAGAAAATAATTCTTTCGAGTAAGCTGATTATTTGTACGTTGGCTTCTGATAGGATTGAAGCTGAAGGCACTAGATCTTGCTCTTCTGTATTTCTTTCGTTACCCTTTCGAAGCTCTGTTTGTACGATAAATAGTTTTAAAAATAGTATTTATCTGGAATGGGTGTCGGTGATCTGTAGATTTTGAAGAAAAAATGATATTGAATTTTTATTCGTAGTAAATTATATCCGAAACACTTGAAGGGAAGTGCCTGCGCGTTAATTAAATGCGATCTCCGTTAATCACGTATACATATACATTACGAAGTGGTCCCAATTAATCCGCGGCGTGGGCAAAAATCAACAGAAACGTTCCACTTTGTATTCCCCTCTCTTTTCCGCTGAAAAAATGTCTCGACTCAGAGATCATGAAACGCGAAGGAAGCACATGTTTTGATCAAATTAATTTCGCTGCACGTGTATACCCGCCGACGATCGAATCGCTTGATCTAAAAAAAACAAGTTCGGACACTCGTTCCAGGAAAAGCAAATAATCGAAGACGTAACGCAAGAGAGAAGACTCGAACGAGAAATCGAAATTCATTGTCTGCTTGCTTAATCCTTCGTACTAAATCGTCCTCATTTTTATCCTATTATCAAGAACATCGTTGAAAACGCGGAAAAATGCAACGATTACCCGCGTCGCGTAATTAAAAGTAAGAAGTAGATTTTACGACGTCGTATTTCAAGCTGGGGGACGGAGGAATGCCCTTTCGAGCGACAGTTCTTTACGGATGAAAATCGAAGAATTTATCGATCGTTAACTAGCCCCGAGTGTAAGGTTTCCCCGGGTTCCCTCGAACCATCCGCCTTTCCTCGTGACAATTGTATGTATTTAGAAGGTAGAGATTGTTTCGCGGTTGTGCAGTTCGGGGCGTTAGACTGGCTGAATCGAAGGACTGCTAAGTGAATGTTTTGGAAAGGTGGCTGAAACGAGGTTAATGCTGAGGAGCGTAAGAAGTTTTTAATGCGAACTCTATTGTTGCAGCGAACTTCAATTCTTTAGCCTAACCAAACTGATCTTAGGATACAAAATACTGTGTCACTGTATTATATTTTACTCAATTGAATTAAAAAATAATGATTCACGGCAATTGCAAAATGATTTGTAAGAAAGACCCAAAATATAACAGCAGCTTGCTCGAAAATATGCCCCTCAAATTACATATACTGAATCTCTAACGGTTTTTAGTAAGAAAGCACAAAAGTATGTTCAACCGAAAAAGTACTAGCTAAGATCATGTTACAAGAAGAAAAGAAAAACTGAGGTTAGATTCCAATGACAATACATTAATAATATCGCACGTAATCAGCAGTGACATAAAATCCAGTCAGGCCCACGGTGTTCTATTTTCCAGTCGTGTCGAATAATACTGAAAAGAAGGCCACAGCATAATCTCGTTGTCTTTATTCAATAATTAAAGGCCAAAAAACATTAGTAGATACACGCATAACACAAAAAAGCACGAAGTCACACAAATTATTCAGGAAACTTACACCGAACTCACCAACGAGCATATACAAGTTGTAATAGCCTGGATCCCAACACACCAAGAAATAGAAGGAAATGAAAAGGCCGACACCCTAGCCAAAGAAGCAACAACGAACTAATGAAACCAACATCCCAGTCACATATCAAGATATCCTAATGTCAATCGTTAAATCTACCAAAAATGAATGAAATAGAATATGGCTTACGACTAACAGGACTAAAATACACGACTTAGCCTATAATTTCTACTTAAAACTATCAAGTTGCAATATGAACAGAAAAGAAAGGATAACATGAATAGACTTCGAATTGGCCACTCCAGAATCACCCACGAATTCATCCTAACAAAAACAGAACCACCTATCTGCATCATCCGCAACCAGCAAATAACCATTCAACACCTGTTATATGAGTGTCAATATACCAAGATCAGAGAGTGAAATACGGAATAAATCCAAGCACGGCTTTGACCTCCCACAACCACCGGAAAAGCACCATTAGCTTCCTAAAGGAAACAAAACTATTCGACAAAATATACTATAGTAAAGTCAGTAAGTCGCTAAAGACCTCGAAGTCTTTCGTAAGACGTAAACCTTTTTTAAAAAAAAAACATTAATAGATTAGCTTATCAGTGGATTTCTGAACAATTGACGCAGGCTCGGCCAAAAATTCCAGCTCGTATCCAAGATCCCGTATCAAGGTTACGCCCTTATCATATAAACCGATACATCCGTGGCATTATTGGCTTCATTTAATGGACGACACGAGCCAGAAATTCACCAGTTGCTCCGCCTCGAAGAGGAACTTCTCAAGTGGTCCCTCGTTAGAAATTCATGCTGTGTCATGCTCCTCTTCTCTCTCATCCCTTGGTCCTCGCGGTCCGTATCGCTCTCGAAAGCTCTCGTTTCATCGAACCTGTCTGTGCTGCGCTCGAAGGCTTCCTGTAGACGCGTGAAACGGTTCTACAGGAAATTTTCAATTTATCCGCTGTTTGGTAAAAGGAGTAGAATATTTCGAGCCCGACGATCTCCTTATACAAGCTGCCCTGATAGAAATTCGCTTTCAGACATTGGCTTGCGCCGATAAATTTTCATTTCGCAGGTTTCCGTAACTTTTCGATACACCGAGGACTACAATTTGGCAATTTTTCAATTTTATAATGAATATATCTTTCTGTTAATACTATTGAGTTGCTGTTTTTAAGTTAACATTAGTTCCTGTTTCGAGAGCAGTGAATTTGGTATATTGATTCTCACAGACCTTATTGTATTTGACTGCGAAGAATACCGTCGACGTATTTCGCAGTAAAATAATAAAGCGAAGGCGCGGAATACCTTTTGGTTCAGCTGGTCAATGAAGATAGGTACTGTCCTTACGTCAGCCAACGTAGTAGCACACACATTATTTCCGCTCGTAGACGTGAATCGCAGTGGGTTAAACGAAAAGGGTGCCGCGACAAAAGGATCACTTTAGGAAAGTGAGCATGCGAGTAATCGGGGTTTATGATTATAGGGTAGTTTTGCAGAGTGCTGTCCAGTTACAGTCGGACTTTAATTCTCGGGAATGGGGACACGTACGATGTAGTAACGTAAATGTTCTTTACTGTTCCGCGTGACTTTATGTTTACAGGCCAATTTATTTCGATGCTCTATCTATGTATATTTTAAAACTTCTTAAATGAAAGGGGCGAAGGATGTATTAAGTAAGGATTTTAGCTACTCTTAGTGTATCCTTTTAATACACGGTAAATGTGCACTGAGTGATTGTTAAATTTGCTTTTATTTCGCAAAGATACGTGGTTTTTGTTTTCGACCAATTGTCTTTTTTAAGACCTGAGATAAAATAATTGTTTATAATCAAAGGCATAGCTGTTATCTAACATTAAAATCTATTTTATTATTTGATTTTATTAAACATTTTGTAACCGCGATTCGAACAATTTCTGAAGATACGTGACAGTTATTAACGCAGGGGCAAAGACAAATGCTTTAGATAGTACTGATTATGAAAGTAATTAAGGTTTACTTTCGTATCGTCAGCCTTGATGCTTCCCAATTTAAATTGTTCCGAGAAGGAAACGTATTAAAAAATACTGTACACTTTAACTCGGCAAGTCAATGCGAAACTGCATAACTGTCCCGTCCTGTTTGTTTTCTCGTTTTCAATTTTCTCGGTCGACAGCGTCGTCGCCGTTGAATTATAGATATGCAGATGGGAAATGTGGCTCGCAAATTGCCACGAAATAGATCTACTTTCCATAAAGAATTCCCTTAACAAAGTGTACCGAGCTCGGTTCACTCGTATATGAAGTGCGCTAATAAATCTTTCTCGACTGCTCCTGACGGAACACGGAACGAACGGAACGGTGATTCCCTCTTCGAGAAACAAGAAATTACCCTTTGATATATAACCGCCAATAAATCAGAAAACTGCGAACAATTTTGTTCGAAGCGTACATAAAATCTTATGATTATTTATTGACCTTAATTCAATTGTCATTGTTCCGAAGTGGCTACCAATTTGTTTTCATGTTTTCATCCTCCAAAGAAGAAGTGACAATAAGTATTGGTATCGTCGTTTATGGACAATGAGACTCCGTCGTTGTTTTTACCAAGATGGTGATTGTTTATATATAGTAATATTGTGGTTGTCTATCGTTCGAATCTGAAGTAGATCATGCATTATTAATGTTCGAGAAAATAGTATTAAACGAAGCTTGTGCCGCACGTTTTCCACGCGGAAGATGTATAATGTATTCTTCAATTTCCTCGAGGGTTGTGACTTTTAGGGTAACGAGGCTTACCTTCGTTTCCTTTTATTCTTGAAAAGACGTTGCAAACCGTAACGTTGTAACAGCTAGCAGCTGCTTCGCGAATTCAATTTAGCTTACCTAGTGTCTATATCGTTGAATTACTTTGTTGGAAAATCTCCCATTCTACGAGATGCTGTGCAGTGTATATTTTAAGTTTTGGAATGTTTATAGCGTCACTCGTATTTGACTAACAATTACTCGAACGTTTTGCTTGAGACAGGACGTAAACTTTTAATCTTAAAAAGGAAATTTATTTAGGAGGTTATTTTAATCTTAAAAAGGAAGAATACATTTACTTCTTCCTCCCAAACTTAGCGATACATACTCACTGCAATATAATCCGATTCGAGAAATTAAGTTTTTCGAGGGAAATAAGGGTTTCTTTGCGTCAGTCGTCACTACGAATCATATATTTCTGTGACAATGCAATTTTCCGCAGTGATGGAAAAGAACAAAAATATTTTAGGCTCCAAGGATACGAGTTTGTTTTCACAGTTATCTATCTTTGTAACAGCTCTACACCATTTTTCCAAATCTAAGTTTAAAATTCTAATGTGGCTAACAATCTTACGCTTTTCCTTACTTTTACGATTTACGAAAACACTGAAATATTTTCCAGTATATTTCTGTTTCTTCCTGTTCCCTATAGTATCTTTGGGTGAACAATACAACTCGCACGATATTACATGTATCGATTCAGAACGGATACAGCCGTACAGCGTGCAATTTCATTGAACATCCTTTGATGTCTTCGGGAGAAAGAAGAACAGTGTTCTGTCGATCACGTCAAACCGATACGCGTAGCATGTGTGTTGGTCTTTGATAACACACGACGGGATTGCAGATTTCCATGCAAACCGTCGCGCCAAAGTTGTCGAACGAGTTCGCGCGACGACCCATTATTATTATACAATTGTGAATCGTGCCTGAAATCTCTCGAATTGTTTCGCACTACTAGTTCAAGGCACGAAGAAATCTCATTAAATATTGCATCGTTTAATCATTTTAACACTAAACGTACTAAGCGGGGTCAAATGACCCCTTTCAAAATTTACATTTTTTTCTTCCCAAGAATCAACGTTATTTCATAGGGGGTCAAATGACCCCTTATGGTAAGAATAGGTATGTGTAAATTACCAGTACGTTTAGTGTTAAATATTATGCACCTACCCTAAACTTCTAAATGAACTCGCAAAAAGATCGGACGAAAGGGAAATTGCTTTCTGACATCGCCACCATTAAACTGTCCTCAATTAATTAAAGAAAGAAGGAATACCGCAATGGAACAATCGTTGCCCAATAAATCGTTAATTTATCAAAGTTATCTCGCACTATTGAGTGCAGCGTTATTCCATCGTTTACATGAGAAATTCTTCCTAGACATCTTCAACTCTTTCTCAACTCAAACGAGACTCCCCGTGCTTAATCGACTTTCTCCTTGCCTCCTTTCAAAGGCTGCCTATTCTCCGAAAACCATATACCTACTGTTCACCATGTTATCGATTATAAAAGAGCCTTGAAGGAACCTTCGAGAGGGTACCGGTTTCATAGAAGTTGAATTTCCTCTTTCGAGAGAAACTTTCTTCCCGATTCACCAACAACGAGGGCAACGATACTGGAATGAGGAAGGGTCGCACGCGTGGAAAAGACGGCGTGTACGTGCTCCATTATCAGCGACAGACTTCCGGGAGCCGGATCGATCGCAACGTTCCTGACAGATCGATTATCGGCAGAAAGTCGTACGCGTACTCCCGAATGTAATCGGATTGGATCGGGTCGATCGTGTGGATCGAATTAAAGGTGGCCGTATTGTTCTTGGATAGACCAATTCGCAAAACTTGGATCGAGGCATCGATCGATCGGCAAACTATACCGCAAACTGCCAATGAGCGCAGCGCAGAATCATTCCAGTGAAAACGAGATCGCGATTTATAGTTTAGGAAAGAGTTAATAGAGATAACGATTGCAATTTCGTTGGGGGAAGCAGATAATTCTTATAATATCGATGCACTTTGCTTCTATATCAATCGTTCTGTATACCTCCCACCTTTCATTTACAATCAGTTTGCTCGCATAGTTTGCGAGATATTCGTTGAGCTTTCCCTTTAATTCGCGATAGTCTGAATTTTGTGATCGTCCGTGGAAGTTGTTAGGAAACAAATATATGTAGCTTATACGACCGTTTCTTTCCTGTTATTAGAAAATAAATGAGTCATGCTCACAATATTTTGTATTTCTCTTCCGTTGCTGATGATTTTGCATCATCGCTTGAAACGTAAGGCTTGCTTTAAGGTGAACATTTTCAAGAAGAATTGACTTAAAAATGTACACACTCATACGGTGCGGCGAGTTCATTTCTTTTCTAAGCAAAAATAAGTTTATTGAAAGGGACTCCTTTATTTTTCAATGCTCTTAGACGACCGAATAATTTACTGACATGCCTGAAGAAATTATTTATTAACCAATACAGGTTGCATTTTTCCTTTCTGTATTTTGAAATACAATGCTTGCACCACACCGAAATGTCTAGTCTTATGAAGGACCTATAACATTTGTGAAACAAAACAGAATTGCAGCGAGTACTGAACAATTTTTGAAACTGGACACATATTCTGAAATGGTCATACGAAGTTAATTTGTTATTTCATTGTGTGGGTTGCAGCGAAAGTTGCTTTTTTGAAACAAAATATATTCAGTTTGTATTCTATCTCCAACGTTATTGTTGCTTGGTCTGTGCAATAGCATGTTTTGCACCCATGAAGTACCATATAAAATCCTTTATTGCAATTTATCAAACTTTTTTCAAATAGGGAGATTTTGTTTGTTCCCCGATTTCACATAGAAACTATTATACTTACCGAATACTTGTTAATATCATATTCAAAAATTTCAATTAAAATCAAATCCCTTCCACAAATAATTGATTGCGATTGTCATAACGTCGTTCTAAGTTTAAATGAAATTTCGTAACTAAAACAATTATATACATAAGTTCGAATCCAAAGGAATTTCTAAATCTCTCTGGATCCGCCGCACAATTAAATAAATACGATTAAATAATTAAGTAATTAATGTGTATCTTTCCTTGGACGCAGCTGTTCGCCGGGACCGCCTGTATGTTCAAGTCTCACAACAAGGTTTGTCTCTATCTATGTGTCTTCAAGTGTTACTTCTATCTCACCAGTGTGCTCTCGTTATTGTCGTTTTTGTCACAGTTCCTCCTTTTTTTGTTTTACCCGCGTGTACGTGGAAAAACTTGCACTTGTTCCAATGATGGCTTTCGCATTTAAGCTTAGGCGTATGTTAGCGAGTTTATACGATTTTAGAATCGTTCAATATTATAAATATCCACACGGCACGTGCACATAAGATACAATACGTTTGCTCTCGAATCGTTGCTTATAAGATATCCTTTCGAATTTCTAATTGTGTTACTAAACATCAGCTTAATTAAAAATGATTGCAGTTACTCGTCGTAAAGAGAGATTGTGATAAATACTGTATTTTAAAGTTTCTTTGGTTTGTTTAAACAGAATGGAAATCATGTAAATCAATAAAAAATTGTTCGATTACAGTAAAGACTACGCCATTCTTAATTTAAGACAATGCTATTACGGAGTAAAAGCTTATTTTTATTCGATGCTTCCACGCAGTAAACTTATTACGATGCAGATGGTATGATTTTTGAAACGTATATATCTTGTACATGCAAATTTGCTAATCTCAACTCGGTAAAGTTTGGAAGAAGAGGATGGCTCAAGAGAAAAATCTATCCTACTTTCGTTTCATTGCTGTTCCAAGTGAATTGGTTTGATACAGCGATTACGTGGATAAGGAAATTATATACTGAATCTCATCTCCAGTAATATATTCAAAAACGACAAAAGACGACACATATGGAAATAAAAAGACTGAGGTTCTTTGCTATTCTTTGTTCACGTTTCTTGGTGGAGGCAGTATTTTTGGAAGTAATCAGGGTTCCAATTGTGAACATTGCTTCTCAGAGTCTTCTAGAGTACCGAGTATGTCTAGAAGCACTTTTTAATAATTATTAGTATACCGGGTGATTCACGAAAAACAGAACACCTAAATATCTCCGTTAAGATTGAAGATAGAAGAAACTGTTAAACGTTTCTTACCAACTCACTTGGAGTAGCAATGAAACGAAAGCAGGAAAGATTCTTCTCTTGAACTCTTCGTTTCACCCAAAGCTCGCCGAGTGCCCTCGCCTTGAGATTAGCAAATTCACGGACCAAAGGCTCGTGACTAATTGTTCCCTCGAACAGGCGATTTCACGGAAAAGCTGCAGACGCGAAATGAAAGAGAAAGGATGAAATCAGACGGATCGAATTAGCGTGAAAGATCCTGCATCCTCGTCTCGTTTCTTCTCCTTTATACTTGTCCCCCTTGATGTTCGGCGAAGGATGTTGCTCCTGCGAATTTACAGAGACGACTGGCCAACGTCGGTCCCTTTGAGGCGCTGCGTTCCCACATAATGCAATTTCGTTAGCGACGGTTCACGTTGTGCTTCGTGTGCCTGGAAACTCTTCTCGCTGTCTGCGCCCTGGTTCATAAGCGGTGTTCGTGTTGGAATATTGTTTGCTTTCCACGCACGTAGATACCTACCTGGTTTGTCTGTCGCGTTTGCTTTGGCTATTTTGCACCCTGTTTGCTGAACAATCTCGCTGGATGTTGTAGCCTGATATTTTATTATCATCACCTGCAGCTTTAGTCGGTAAAAGTGAAAATGGCATATAATCTTTGCGATATCAATAATATTAATTGATTTTTCTACGGGATTCCAATGTCAAACATTATAAGTTTACGGAACACTTGTGTAGAACAATTTATTGTTGGTTTAATCTCTCTAGAACGTACCTAATGCTTTATCACCTAATCTTTTTGTTATTCTTACTTTAGTTAAGACTGAAACACAACCGTCGTCATTATTAATATATTCCTCGAAAGAGGTACAAAAACTTCCCGGTCGATTATTTCACCGATATCGCGTTGAAATTTCAAGAAATCAAAGAATCTCCGTCACGAGCGTTTCCCCGAACCATCACAATCCGGCAATCACAGCCGCCATTTCATCCCCATTGTCGTCGAAATCGCTGAAATTTTCGCCGAATCGGGAAACGCTGGAAATTCTCCGAACAGAGAACGACGAAAGAAAACGCGGCGCGGGTGCGAAAGCAAATCACGAAATTAGTGTCGAGCGCGATTGCTGTAGTGGAGCAGCTCGATGAAACAGGGTCACGTATTCTCCACCGGGTCAGGAATCGTCGCCGGATAAGAATGCAAATACTAATTGGCGAAACGGTGGATTGTTGCACGCCTGTGCCCGCTACCAGTACCAATGGATCCTGTAATTGGACGCGTTCGTTGGTTCGTTCGCGCCCGCTTGGTAATTGCAGTTAACGCGACTCGACTGCAATTGCAGTCGCGGTTTGTTCGACCACGGTCGATCTGTGAACGTACTCTCCTCATTCTTTAACCAATTGCCCGCGGAAATGCCTCATTCGGCAGATTAAAGGTGTACAAGATGGCTGGATTCAATGTGCTACCTGAAAAATACCAGAGATCCGGTCAGCCGAAACGCCATTACCTTTTACGCAATAATTTGTATAATGTACCTTTATATTTTTCATGAAGGACGCGTCATCGAATTCAAATTTGCGGAGAATTAAACGTAGCGCTTCGGTTTTATTTATTAAATTTGAATTCTTTACTCGGATCTAACGCTTGATGGATAGACGATAGACGATAGATAGACTTGTCGAGAATAATTAGGAAACAAATGAGTTTCATATGATTCGGTTAACAGTCACCATTAGATAACGGAAATAAATTCATATTGCTGAAATTATGAGATAGTTAATATTAGGGCGTCCCATAAGTGCGTGCCGCGGATGCGTTTATGCTTTGGTAAGGAATTTTGTATTTTGAGTTTCTTCCAGCCAACCAAACAATTAATCCAAACAAATACTGTGCACAGATGGATAAATTGAAAGAATCAATAAGATTAAAACGGCGAAAACTCGTGAATCGATAGAATGTGGTTTTTCATCAACATGTGGCACACAAAGTGCAAAAAAATTTGATTGGCAAATTTTATTACACTCACCAGATTCTCCAGATATTGCTCCATCGGATTACCACTTATTCCAGTCAATGCAATATTTTTTAGCCAGAAAAAAAAATTAATAATATCGAGTCCCTAAAAGCAAACATTGAAAAGCATTTGAACGAAAAACCACAGAAATTTTATAGTGATGGTATAATGACTTTACCAAAAAGATGGGAAAAAGTTGTGGAACGTGAGGGTGATTACGTTTTTCATAAACTTTAAAGGTATGTTTCATACATTAATTTAAATAGCAAAACAAGAAGCGGCACGAACTTATGGGACGACCTAATATCACTGCATACATTGTAAAGCGATTGTTTTCAGCTGTTTTCAGCTGTTTCCTCATATTTGTTGGCAAATGTACCTATTTTAGGGTCTGCACTTGATGCACAAGTCTACTTCTTTTTTCTGTCGTCCTTGTTGTTTTGAATGAAAGGATAGTGTTAGGAGTATGTATACTTCGATTCTTATATTCCGCACGTGTATTCTCAAAACAGTCCTTGAAAAATATATCTTTCGCAATCACAAAACGTTGCAACGCACTTGCACCCTGGCATCGGCCGCCGTACGGGCAATCCCATATTTCTACGTAACAGTTCCAATTTTCATCAATCCACTCCACGCAGCCACGCAAAAACCCCAAAACCGTATCCAGACCGCGCACATTCATTGCCAAGTCAAACAGCGTTTCGCTGAATCACAAACGCTCTAATCGCCGCGAAGCATTCATTTCGCCGAACGTGTGGGCAGAAATTTGTTAGGGTGCAATAATCGGTGAACAATAGCAAACGATGGGTGCACTCGGCGTACAAAACAAATCGAAATTAATAATTTCCCTTCGTTCATTCCATCTCTCTTCCATCGATTCGTGCGTCGTCTCCCTTTCGCCATTTCGAGGCAAACACGAATGATGGTCGACCGCGAAGAGACGATGTCTGGATTTCACGCGCTGCACACCGCGTTCAATGAGCTCTAATTACTGACGTCACCGTGTCGTCAGGTCAATCTACGGTATTTTAAGATAAACTGAACACGTTGTCCAGTCGCTATCCAGCTTCTTGCAAGACTCGAGCCAGTGTCTCCTTTTTCTCGCGAAATGTGGCCTCGTTTCGTCCAGAGTTTCTTGGAGCTGACAGGGAATCGTTAGCACGACCTCTCCTCTGTCTGTTCGATTATATCAACCGCGACATTGATAGAATTAATTAGAAGTGGCTGTCACGTCTGTCTGGTCCTCCGCAATGGACGTAATTCGGGGCTACGTGAGTGTCCCGAACCGTGGGAGAACTAACGCGTGGCCAATATTGCACGGGCTGCGAGTAATCAAGCGTTCTCAGTTTCGAGAAAATCCTTGAGAAAGCTTTTATTTCGAAAGATTGGAGACCTTCAGTGCAAACAAATAGGTCGGGTCGTTAGCGTGAAATATTTCTGGGAATCAATTGTTTGAGAGGGAGATAGTGATCATTTGAGAAAAACGAGTTTCTGCGGCTACGGTCGATTATCCGTGCACTGACTTCCATTTTGATCGCAGAGGGTTAATTGTATTGGTAACTTTTTAAAACGGGCAACAATCCCTTAACCCTTTCGGCGTCCTTCGCCACTGTTACACTTTATGTTAAGCACTGCATGATAGCATCAATGACATTGATCGTTTCCATGGAAATGTGATTGGCAATTGAAAAAATTATAGTTTAGTCACCGCCCTGGAGCAACTGTTACCCCGTTTCCTTTATTCCTAAGTACTATTAATTGCCTTGAACTGCAGAGTGCTACAGCGAAGATAATGTTATTTTACAGTTGGGGGATGCGATGTTCGTGGAGCTGCCACGTGTTCGATTGGACGGTGGTGCACGTGCCTTTCGACAGCATTGGGGATACGAGTCGCGACCCTTGGCACCGCCACCACCATTGATCGAAGAAGACGAAGCTGGAATTGAACCAGAAACAGTTAGCCTACGGGAAGCCAACACCGCGTCTCCAATAGGTGAGTTCTTGATGCACACGTTCACGATTGATCTCGTTTTTGGGGGACCAATCGTGAGAAAATCGCTTGTGGGTAATTATCCAGGTACAATTCTACTCGTATATGTTCATGTAATGGTTGACACTGATACAAATCCCATTAATGTTTATTTAGCAGCCTAAACATTTTCAAATTTTGGTTAATCTATAGATTTGAGAAGCAGTGACAGTATTACAGTACAGGGTGTCCCGTAATTACTGTAACATCGGGAAATGGGGGTAGCTGGGGTCATTCTGAACAACTTTTTCCTTTACCAAAATGTAGCTTGAAGCTTCGTTTTTGAGTTATTAACCAAAAACACTGGGCAATGAGAGCACCCACAGAGCGCGCGTCCAGGCCCGTACCTCTCTACTGCGCTCGTTACATCATCTTCAATTAAGGATAATGTGGAATCATTCGTCATTCATGAATAACGATCACGACCTTGCGCGATTGATTAAAAGAATAACTAGTTTATTTCTTATTAATGAATAACTATGTAACATTTGCCGTAAGCTTTCCTCGATACCCTCGATGCCCCCATACACGACCGATCTCATTGTCAGTAAAGAGGTACGGTCCTGGGCGCGCGCTGTACGGGCGCTCTCATTGGCCAGTGTTTTTGGTTAATAACTCAAAAACGAAGCTTCAAACAACATTTTGGTCAAGGAAAAAGTTATTCAGAATCATCCCAGCTACCCCCTATTTCCCGATGTTGCGGTAGTTACGGGACACTCTGTATTTAGCTTTACTTATACATATTTTGTCAGTTCTTTTAAGGAAATATTTTCAAAATCTTTGTACTACCTTCTTGAATTTCAATTGCAGAACAATTTTGAGGTCTTTTATTGTCTCCTATAAATACGTCGATATGTTTAATAGCTGAATGAAAGCAAAGCTACGGCATATTAAAAAATTCCGCCCTACAAATGCTGCGTTCACGAGCAAACATTCTAAAGCAGCATCGGAACTCTACGGTTCGTTATCGAACACTCCATTATTTAGCACAATGCGCACATTGCGCGGACGAATCTTGCACGCTCGCGTTTAATGACCCGTTCTAGATGAACGCGCGCGTTTTCGAAACCTTCGCATTCCACGGGACATTAAAGAAACACGGAAGTTCAGCCGCTTTTGTTGCACGCGATTTTGCTTCAACTTGGATGCTTTATTTCGCGCCCGATACCAGCGGCGAGAATTGAACAGCCCGGTATTAATTGCGCTTTGTCTGGAGCGGTCGTTGGTGCCACTGCTGACAAACATTCGCGCCCTGTGCTGGTAACGAGCGGACATTGTTCGACATGTGTGATTCCCCGAGGGCGAGAGACCTTTCGTGGAAAGGGTGAACACAGAGATGCCTTTTCTATTGAAGTTGAACTCGCGTTAAATTCTTAACGAGCGGTGAACAGCAGCATAGGATCGAAGCATTTCCATCAATTTCAGATAACAGTCGCTGCAGAGTTGGAGTTGTTGCACACTTATTGGGTTTGCTAAGTAATCCATTTATTTTACACGGCCGAAGCTAGTTTCTGTAGTGAGCTAACTTCGGGAGTTGCTAAGTTTGAAGACAGTGTACCGTTCGATGATAAGCTGATAATCGATTCCATTGGCTCTTGGTATAGAAGGTATCGGCTGGCAAACTTGTATTCTTGTTTGAATAGAAAGTGTTGTTCATTGTGTGTTTTAGATTATAGATTGTACGTAAGTTCTTTTCCCAACTATAGATAATTTTGTTAATCAATCATATTATCGCCGCCGTTATCTGCAAATTGTTTCCATATTATGCACCAGGTTTCTAATTCCTCGACCTTACCCCGAGTAAGCCCTTCGTGGGTATGTGTACGTAGTCTCTTGAGGGTGGATGGCGGAACAAAAAAGGTTTCTTAATTCGCCAGTCGACTTACTACTCACACGGAAAGTTAGGCAACCTGGAAATTTAGAAACGTATGAAACTTTGCATACGAGTAAAGTATGTCGTTCGTGCCATAATTCAATTTCAAGAGGTAAAGTCAACTCCTAAAACAATTGAGAATTCTGTTTTTCGTTGAATATCTTAGGAACGCTGGGAGATATCTGAAAAAAGTTTGAGTAAAACTGGCATCGCTTTATTGTGTAATTAATGATTTTCTTTAATATTTTATTTCGTGGCAAGACACACCTCATATTTTTTCACCTAGGGAAGATAAGTAAAATAAGTGTCCTGGCCAGCGCGAACCCATTTCACTTAAAAATAAGTAGATGGGTTCGGCAAGAGTCTGAATGGCCAGACATGCGCGAGCCTATTTCACTTCGAAATATATAATACGGAGAGCCGTTTTAAACCGTAGAGGGCGTAGGAAAAGCAGTGCTCTTTAGAAGGGGTCGGTATTTCAGAATACATGATCCGAAGTCCCACGTACTTCGTCCATAGTAGCAGGATTTCTACATTATCGACGGAAAAAACTAAGTTCACACAGCACAATACACATTACAGTGTTCTACTAAACCTTCAGCCAATGGACGGTTTCTTTTCTTTACCAAAATATTATTCTAAATTATATCTATGAAGTTCCATATGGAATGATATTTATCACAGATAGAAGCCTTCACATGACCTCTTCGTTTAATGCATATTCTTTTGAGTTTTCTGAAACTCAATAATACCACGAGTCAGACTTCTGCATCCACGATTTTCCGCCATTTATCATCATATCCCTTACAGGACCATTCTTCCAGGATTCAAAGAATTCTTTTGTTTCCATCGTCGTCTCTTTGTCAGCGCCGCGGCGTCAGCTAGAAAATCAAGTTCGCATGAATGCGCCTGGGACAATCGACCTTTGCCACACGAGCAACTCTTTCGCATCAATTTAAATTGCCCTTTCTCGCGGGAGTTTCTCACCTTCCGGCAGACTTCAGTTCCCATGCCATTCGATGTATTCCCCGTGAACTTGTCTGCAGCGTGTGGTCTATTCTATTCTGAAAGAGAGATGAGATAGTGGGCTCGACCGGACGATTTCGTCTCGCGATATGTCCTGTTCGGGGTTCATAGACTTGGTGGTTGATCTGTCGTCTTGAGGAACGATAAGGCGACGACTCGCGTCAATTTTTTCAGTCTTCTGCTAAATGCACAGCATCGAAAGATTTACCTTTTCATTTCCCTTGATTTTCAAGCGGTGCTTGTACTTTTGCCTCAATGAAAATTTCTATGCAGTTTTGTTGCGAGTGTTACCAACAGGGTGAATGATATGTAACTTACTTTGATATAGTATTTACTTCAACCCTTATCGCTCATGATACTATTGAATCAGTGCAGCGATTTATTATTTGTAGTTCCCTTCGTTATCCACAGCAATATGTTTATCGCTACATCGATAATACTTGCTGGATAAATTTCTAGATTTTAAACGTTTCCGTGCTCTTAAAATCTACGCGTATAAGAAATGAATCTTGTTTTTCTGTGAAATCAAAATGGCACAGATAATATTAGAATATGCACCCCTTAAATATTTATCATAAATATGGAAAATTTGGTCGGCAGCATTTAGTGTTCGAAGCTTAGGCTTGCGAAAATATTAACGCGTTTTATGAGTCATAAATTTGTTGCATCTGTATTGAACGCTTGTACGTGCATCGAATCAGTTTAACATAAATCAAACCGATGATCGAGTATAGCCTCGAAAATTAATGATACACGAAATGTGTAATCGTGGTAAGTAAAAGTTTCAGCAGGTTCTTAAATCAGAGACCAGCAATAAACTTGTCGGTACGGGGTAAAGGGGGCAATCACGAGGGGTGGATGATTCGTTGATCAGGCGTAATTCTTTTTCGTTCGTTTTCCTTTCTTCTTCGTTTCTTCGTCCTGCGCAACTACGCGCGTGATTATAATTATTAATGAAATTGCACGCTCCCTGTAATAACACGCGTGTAACGGACGCGTTTCCGAGTGACGGCAATCACGCGACGCAACGGGGATTATTAATTTAAACGTAATACAAGGCTGAGATTGCAGGCTGGATAAACGTGTGAACGTATCCCACTGTTTTGTGGATGGGCCAAACGTGTAGAAAAAGCGGAGAAAACGGTAGCGCTCTTTTTGAAATGAGAGAATTATTGTACCTGTAAAGGTGGATGCCCCAATTGTTGATTTCGTAACGATGTTCGATGTTTATCTAGAAACGCGATCCATTAGAGAATTTTTGAACTGATTTTTATTAAACTGACATTTCCTCGAAAAATCCTCCCCTGCATAGTAATTAAATGTTAACAAATTAAATTTAAAACAGGTTTTCAGGTAACGTGATTTAATATTCCTCCTCACCTTTTGAGCAACTATACTTGAGTTAAGTCTGTAGCAATATTAACGATGTTTAGAGACTGACGTGGGTGCCATTTGTATTTATTGTTTATTTAAATATTTTGTTATCGAATTTTCGTTTCTTATTTACTGTTAACTGTTTGTAAAACTAAATACATCCTGCACGAAGATTTTACCCGTGCACAATTCTGTTCGTTTGAAGGCATTAAAAACAGGTTGTATTCGATGACAGATGTATTGGAAATCGCAGTATGTACTACCGTGTTTAAACCAATCGGCATTATTATTTCCCACTCCGTGCCGGCTGAATTACCGGCGATTACTCACACATTTGCATATTAACACTCCAACCGCTGGCGTCGCTTGCACTAGAATTGCAAATAACAAGAACTCAATAGGAATCAGAAAATCACACATCCACCGAAACCTAGATAGTCACGTGCATATTGAGCATTAATTAATTATTGTTTTTATTTGGGTCACTGTCGTACGACTCGTATGATATAATTTTAAATAATTTGTTGCTATACTTAATACCATTAAAATAAATACTGCCCAATTAAATTACGCTCGACTAATTACAGTTTCGCTCGATTAAAGTTTTATCGAGTTAGCTCCCCATTTAATTCGAGTACACAAGTAGGATTGCTGAAACACGAAATGACGCAGGGACATTGAACTGAAGGGAACTCCCGCCACTTTTCTGCCAATTTAAAATCCCACAATCGGCATACATATATGTACATATGTGTATACGTGAACAACGCGTCAATGTTTCGTTTTCGCACACAATTACAGGATTAATTTACAAACACAATAGTCGCAACGGTCTATCAAAGAGCGAAAACTGTTTCAAATCATTATCGAATCGACGATCTACACAAATGGGGACAATCAGTTATCAGTGGAAATAGTCCTCCAATAAGGAGTAATAGAATACTCTTCGATGGGTAAGTTGAGAATCACTCGGAAGACTTTCCAGTCACGATTATCGGTCAAGTATTGTCTGAAGCGCCGGATATGCTCTCACACCGGAAGAACCATCCTAGCCTTTATAGTCAGGCTCCCTTCTGTCAGCGTCATGGTCCGGGACGCGTCCACGTTTTCACACATGAATGCACACGCGTTTTCCACCCACGTAAACGCGGGGACAGCTACGAATCTTCGTAGTTGCGACATCTTCGCGTTTGCACGTTTCAGACCGCTATCCACGGTGTCCCTCTCTGCGGTTATGCAACAAACGCGTGGGGGATTTCTGTTTTGCAATCGAATCGTCCCGGGAAGATTTACGAACGAGTGTTTTACAGTTTGACCAAGTTCTGTAACATTTTGTGAAGCTCCTTTGGTAATTTGTAGCTGTCGTGTCGCAGAGAAAGGGTGAGCTTTGAGCACTGTCGATTTTTGGTGTGGTAGCCATTTCTTTCGAGTCTTGTACCCTTGCTGGGCAATTTGTTTTTTTTTAGAATTGTGGAAGCAAGTCTTCCGAGTATTGTTTACATAGGTGAATTTAATAATCTGGACGACCGAAAAAGAGTAAACGTGTTTCCATTAATAAGTATAAGTCTCATTGTAATGCACCTGTTGAATAATATAACATAACTGTTGCGACTAAAAATCGAGTCTGAAATGTGAAATATTGTGTATATAGATTCGAACTACTGTAAAGGTAATTTCAATGTCGACGACTACTATTTCTATAGTTATCAAGATAGATAATGAAAAAAATGTTCGAAAGACTGTGACCATGTTATTATAAAAGAAAAAGGTCGGCCTTTCCATTATATCTATTGCACGAAACCTTCAATTCGGAGTAATTGCGTAGCAATTAACAGAGACACGCCGGGGTCGCCTGATAGTTGGTACAGTTTTTCGTAGAAGATCGCGTGCTTCGTGGTCGAAAACCGTTAAGCAGGAAGAAGAGCGATTAAGTGTTTCTTTGTGAGCTAATCGGGCGATTCGCATGCTCGTCGCGTATAATTGAACGTGACACGTTCGAGCGTTACCCGCGACCAAGAACGCTTCCCTGAATCAGTAATGACCAGAATGGGAGAGGATAATAGTTGCCAGTGAAATAGCCGTGACGAATTCATTCAGGGCTGTCGGTTGTTTCGAACCGAATTTCCTGCTACTCATGCGGCCGTTCCTTGGAAATGTGTTCCTTGCTTCGATATTCTTGAAAGATTCTGCGATGAAAATTGTTGGAGCTGCTGGACATGTACAATTGGTTGCAGTTCGAGGTGCAATTCGATCAAAAGTGTCATGGTATTTTGAAGAATTTAGTTAAGGTGTTGGATTTTGATTCAATTTTAAGGGTTCATTTTGAGAGCTTCAACACAACAGCTGGGTAATCGTTGTAATATCCGCACAGTTCGATTAATATGAATTATTTTGAAGCTGTGGTTACGGCCACAATAATTTGTATAAATTTTGAATTTACGAAAATAATTTGTCGAGGGAAAAGGTGCACGAATAAAAGTACAGTATATGTATAGTCATAAATGTTTAGAAAAGGTGAGAGAGCCTGATATCGTGATGATATTCTAGTAAGAGGGCGAAAGAAACTTTCGGAACAACATAATACAATTGGTGAAGCTAAAAATAGTATCTTCCGCTTTCAGTAAAGTAAAAAATGTTGTATCCAAAAACAATATCAACAGTCCGTAGCATTCAGTTGCTCGAAAATAAATTTCCCTAACGCGGAGTAACACTGGAAAGTGCTTTCTAATTTGCTCTTGATCCGCAATAAGAAATGGAGTTCTCAGTGGCGCGTTACTTCGCCTCGTTTACACCGTCGCGACGCGGCGACCCTAATTTCCCTATTGTTCGTCGGGTGCAATTTTATGCTCGTACCGAGACACGTTAATTGCCGTTGCTTTTTCTATAACGTGGAAAAGATCGCGCACCGTATTTGTCCGTGCGAAGTGTTGTCTAAATTAACGAGCTTCTTTCATACTTTGTATGTAAACTTTGTTTAACCGTTCAAACCAGATGATCGTAAAACATACCGACACGAAATACAAATGCACACGATCCAATGAATGTTTGCGCAAATATATAGGCTTGGATTTCTGTTCTGCAAAAGTACCAAGGGCATGACGTTTCGTGCAAATGCAATCACAAATTGCCAAGCTTCATATATTGCATTCCGTCTAAGAAATTTTGAATGTGTAAATAGTAGCGCAATGTAGAGTAGATGGTGCGAGAGATATTTATGAGGAAGTGGTGATTTTAAAACGGAAAGTAATCTCGAGTTGCTGGGTAATTATTCATGTTTCCGTGCATTTCCTGATTTTTTTTTCTTCGTTAGAATGAAGTGCTTATATTTTTGACCCATAGAATGTGTACCTTGACGTACATATCCGCGTCCTATCTTTCGTTTAATTGGCATGCTCTTCAGTGTATGCGTGAATAATAATCATAAACAAAAATTAAAGTTACCTTATCGACATACACTCGTACGATGAATATGAAATTGCTAATAATAATATAAATAAGGCTAATAAACAGAAATGCCAGGGAACATTAGTATATATATATATATATTTAGTTTTCCCCTCTCCGTTTCTCAACTTCTCCTCAATTATCGTTGCAAATATTTATTATTCTCCTGCGAGTTAGACAAATTTGGAACAATAAACTGAACCACGGTCATCGGAAACGTTCAAACATCAGTCCCATGAATCTTCAAACATAAATCCAGTCTGCAATCCGAACACGACGCAACACACAAGAATAGAGTACCGAATTCTATGCGCAATAGAATGTGCGCTTCCGTTTCGAACAAGGATGATTCGCAATCGTCGCATCACGCTCGGTTTAATCCGCTCATTTATTTTGGAAGAACGGCTTCCTGCCAGCCGGAGCACTTATCGTCACCGACAACCGCATATCCTCTGGCTGTCCCAAGACGCAGATTCACCAACCTGGACAGTCCGTCTGTGGCAGCCCTGCGCGTGTAATCTCCGCGAGGATTCATTCAAGGACACGTGGAATTTGCCGCGATAAGCGCGATGTGACGTTTCGTAGTCCAGCGGAACGCGATTTCAAAAGAATCGCAGAGAGGATTGGAACGGGTGCGATGTGATCGACCCTCGTGATAATTTTGGAGGCTCTCGTGTCGTTAGTGAAATGGAATGTTGTTGACAGAAACCGTGCAGCTTTAAAGAGCCACTCTGGTGTTGGGTATCTTTTTTTTCATCTGTGATTAATGTCGTGCGATGAGAATTTTCATTTGCTCGGTGATTGGAACGATTTGGTCATTGTAGGAAAAACTGCACGATCGTATACTGTATATTACCTTGCACTGGTTGATTATTAAACTGAGGATTGCCCTTAAACGTACTCGAAGGAAAAAATTGAGAAAGATACAAAATGTACATATTTACATATATTAGCGAAACGTTGTTCATTGCCAAAAGTAAGGCACAACGTTTACTGGCAAGCGAATAATGCAATTGCTGATTGCTGAAAGCCAATAAATATTTACCCCGCAACGTAAACGGAGCATTTACAATTAGCGCGTAACAAATATGGAAAAAGAGGAATTAATTATATTGTAGAAGTGTCGAGGAATTTGCACGAATTTTTCTGGCCGAACGGAAACTGTCGCGTTGTACCGTGAAAGTAGAGAACCGCTGAATATTTATGAACGAGTTTAATAAGCTGGCGGGTGCTGTTTGCCATTGCTCGTTTGCACTATTTGCATTGATTGGGGTGAATCACACTCACCGATCGGAGTATCGTGCATCATTCGAGTTACCTTTGGTTTTACCCAATCATACGCCTGCATCGATCGGGACAATTAGCGTCAGTGTCAGTTTCGCGTTCGAAGTTAATTTCACGGCGGTCAGTGAGTGCGTTAATTAATTAGCAGGGTCGTTTTGCGTTTGAGAATAGAACGTATTTCTATATTCGTGATAGACCGACGTTTTGCGAACCAATATTTGTCTGCTTGATATCGCGATATGAAGCTCCGGCAGGTATTTATCAATTTACGTGAAAATTCTTATACATTTCGCTAGTTAAGGATTTCCTTGCAGAGATAGATTTTCAATTGAGTAGACTGCTTTTTATCGAATTCGAAGAAGAAAAGGTATTTTCAAGTTTAAAAGGAACGCATGCACAATGTAGATGCATCCTGTTGATATGCATTCCGAACACATAGCTCGGTACCGTTCTTCGACACGAGTAAATAAATACATATCAAACTTCTCGATACGCTCAACCAGATAAGTTAATGTACCATTCCAGTTTTCAGAAAATCATAGTATAGTAGTGGATATGGTACGGTAAATGTGATTAATCCGGTGATTATGTATAATTGCCGGTTATTATATATAATCACCACTAAGTTTGGTAAATGGGATAAATTCTTGAATATTTATCAAATTAACCGCCGAGTTTATATAATTCCCAACTCGTAATGGCGAATGTGATAAATATCTTGACCGATTGTGCTAGTAGAATATAGCAGCGCAGTTCTTTGAGTAGTTACTAGTCAGAAGGATAGTTTTTCATTGGACACTATGACACAAGAGGCTACGAATAACAATATTTTATAATTTACAATTAAAAATTCAATAAATGGCTATTTTAAGTCACATGGATGTAGCCTGAATGAAATTTGAATAAGGGGCTGACATGTCTTGTCAAATGAAACACCTAAGTAGAGAAAATAATTTTATTATTTGAACTCATACAAAACAATATCATATCAAAAACAAACTAATTTAACAAACTTAGTGGTGATTAGATATGTATAATAACGGGCAATTATAAACATAATCACCGCACTAATCTCATTTACCGTAGCAGATGTATTGTTGCATTTTTTTTTGCGAGTCTTCGAAAACACATTTTTATATACATATACTGAAATTAATTTGGAATAATTATCTCCAATAGAATAATCATCGTCATTTATTATCTGCAATCCTCACACGTTCTAGAGTCTAGAATCCACTGGACCAATAATTTTTCACCCTGCTCTAAAAATTCAATTACTCAAGACATACTTTCACCTTATACTTCACGGTTATTGCTAGTTCGATACCTCGAATATCCAATTGCGTATAGAACGTAAAAATGATGTAAATCTGGATTCTTCAAAAGGTAGTCGAGGCAATGGAAAATAATCCTCGCAAACAAAAACTAGCGCCGACTAATATAATATCCTCCTCCGAGAGTAAGCGAGCAAAGAACCATAAAGCCAGAACAGATTTTGCGAAAGAATTGAGGATATCTGCACGAAATCATACCGTGCACTCTATTATCACTTTGACGTACACTATTAGCCCTTACACGGAATCAAATGAAATTTTCAGGTTTAGGACATAACATTTTGCTTCTCCCACGCGACAGCTATGGTCCCCGGATTCCAATATTTTAAATGCCACATTAAAAACGAGTACACCCAAGATTAGGCATGATAAATGGCGAATCTCCACCGTTGCTACCCATCCCAAAATAATTCCCCGTAGAGTGAACACCAGACGAGTCTATCTATTGTACCCACGAATCCAGGCCATAAAAAGAAAAAGGCCTCGCGGGAAACCTCTTCGGACGCCAATCAAAAGTGGTTTTCCAGGACACGGGTAAAGCCGTCTACGCGGTTTCACTCGATTTTCCACGAGCCGCGTCCCCACTGTCCTCGATTCGGTAGCAGCCGATTGGAGCGGAAGGTTAACGCGCGCTCAAGCCCTCCGCGTTGAAAGAGTCCTCGCCGCCGGATGCGATAAAAGTGCCGCCGCTCTCGTCCTCCTGTGTTTGCCTCGCGCACGATAGGAGTGCGTTCACGCCGTCGACCGATCGTCGCTCGCCTTCGAGATCGCGTTCCGTATCGAAACTGTGCACTGAACGTCCGATTAACGTTCTTCGTGACCTCCTCGGCGGGACCCCGTCGTCGTCCACGATCGCGTGCAACTGTACCTGGTCGAAAGCTGACTCGCGAGCCTGCCGTCTCTGTCCGTCTAGTCTGCCTCGCGACGGAGTTGGCTCTGTTTGGCGAATCGAACGGGAACAGCCCCAGTCCAAGGCGAACCGCGAACTAATTATGGAGCTGTCACGAATCCATGGATCGTCTAATTGCGCCGGGGAGCAACGGAACGCTCGGTGACTCGTTGTTCTGGGCGCGAACCGATCGCCTCCATGTACTTGCAATCAGACCACGCGGCGCTGGCGAACGACATGGTCGAATCTTCTTGTTTTCAGTGAACTCCGACGGACCAAAGTGTCGGCGAACGTTTACGAACGTTTACGAAGTGCATTTGTTTAGAGAGAGTGGTCTTGCTTCTTGTTCTGCGAGATTCTTTGTATCGTGTTCGCGGTATAAATGGATGTATCGGCGAGGAACTAGCCGGGAGTGCGTTTCACAGTTGGACCGAGCTAAATGGCCCGGTTGGCGATTCTCGAGTGATGTCATTGCTAATTGTTAGTCGATAATGACGCGGAGATAACGAATGCATCGTATCGGGAGGAAGCGTCGATTAACCTACTTCGTTGGAACGTCGACGCGCGACGCGTGATCCCTCTGTGCAGAATCGATCAGAAAGAATCTTGTTCGGTGGTTATCGGCCGCTGTTGCCTCGCGGGGGTGTGACGAGAGATCGATCGTTAATTGATGTTCACGATGAGTCGTAAAAAGGTGTGGAATTCTATCGTTCGTCGCAAGTGGAAGAATCACTTGGATTTGAGCGGCAAGGAGGAGGAGGACTTGGTCAGCGTTTGTAAGTGACGAGATGGATCTGTGATTTCTCCTTTTGGATTTATTCTTCCGTTTTCTGTTTCGCTTTTGCAATATCGCTCACGATTTGTGGGGTAGCTTTTCACATTTTTCAAAGTGCTCTTTCTACTGCTTGTGTTATTCATATCGATGTTGCGGCTTGGAGATGACGAGGAGTAAAGAAGTTTGCCGATGAATTTTTAAACGTCTCCGAGTAGCCTCTTCGCTGCACACTTTTTGTTGCAACACAGAATCAATTTAATATCCTGGCCTAAAATATGTAGGTACTTCTGAAATTCAACGGTTTAAAGGGATATTAAATTCTAGTTACAATATTGTACCGTATAATGCGCGGAGGAGAATGAAATCGAAGTTAGAACTTGTTTGAAAAATATGTTTAACATTCAGAGTGAAATATATTGAAGAATATCGCCCAGTAATTCTTCTAAATTAGTTGAGCGGCAAGGATAGTTGTGTTAAATTACGAAGCAAATCGTGTTACCGAATATGTACATACTTGAATCGTCGAGCTTTCTAATATATTATATTTAATAATATAGTTCAAATCGGAGCAAACTAATGAAATGCTTTAATGATATACAATTTAAATACGTAAAAATAATTTATAAAACAGTCAGTAATTTGTATAATTTATAAAAATGAAATTGGTAATATTTTACGCTTATTATTTTGAAGCAAGGCTTTTACAATTAAATAGAGTCCATTGTCGTTGGGGAATTAAATAAATATTGTCTATACAGCAAAACTATGTATGCATTCTAAAGCTTCCTAAAAAGCCTTACTAAATAAAATTTGCCGGAAAGCAATGGTTTTTACTGATATAAGACCAAGTGAATCACATTTCCGCGAAAGTATTTTGTTGACGCATACTACTCACAGGATGAAGGAATATCAGGAACATTTTTTATCTTGAAGCGTTAAACTGTTGGCAACAAAAGTTAATCTTTACAAATATCTGTGAATTAATGAACAATCCCTAATGTAGAAATAAAACACTATACATTAATTAGACTTGCGCAATTCTAACTATTGGAATTTAACTCTATTTTCATTGCAATTTAAAGGTCTACTTCCAAAGTAGACTTCAACTTGTTCATTTATTATTACTATTATTATATCTACCTGTATGTCCAAGTGTGCCAACGGAAACGACATCGGAATTTGCATTTAGAGTCAAATCTCGAACGGTTCTAGGGTTCATCAATATTTTTTTCTCTCGCTTAGCATTTCTCTTCTAATTGCATTCCAGCTTTTTCCATTCTCGTCGCCCCTATTTGTTCGCTTTCCACCTTCATCAAAAAATTCTACTGCTATATGCTTTCACGGTCACCAGCTTCGATGTACACAATTGTTAATAAACCAGAGGCGGATTGTGGAGCGCGTAAATTACTAAGCGGTCGGTATTTTTGCGGAAATGAAAACCACAGCCCGTTTGTTTCGCGTCATTAAATACCGCTGCCTTTTTTTCTACACACGTGCTTGCGTTTGCGTGGATTTTCGCGCGCATGACTTCACTTGGCGATTTAACATGAAAGCAGCGGTGAAGCGACGGAAAGTTTCAGCTTGATGAAATTCCTGTTCCGCGGAAAAATATTCGAAACAGGCTTAGTCAAAAGCATCAAAAAACCCTTTCAATTTTTCGCTAGTAGAATAACTTTGCATGGCGTGAGACAAATTACGGAGCATTGATGCGAAATAAACAGAACAACAGTGACAAACATTTTATTTCGTTATAGGAATCAGTAAATCATTAATCTCCCGTTAACCCAATTCATGTTCGCGCTGAAAAAGGTATTACATAGTTCGATGAAAGATGGACTTAAAATATTTAAAATTAGGGTCGTATATCGTGTGCAAGAAGAAAACTTGGAATTTATGCGCGCAACCTACTTGCACCATAAAATAAATGCAACCACTCTGACCGGCGAACCTCCCTTGCCTTTACGTATCCACCAAGATTAAGACCTCCCCGTGTAACCATCGTTTGCAGCTTTACGATTTTTCTGTTGCTTGGTAACAACCATAACTCTTCTGACCCCGTCCAGTATCCATAAAAGTCTCACTTTTCCCGGGACTCGTACGATTCGCAAAAATCAACGGCGTTCGAGCGCGTGTGACGAAAGAGTGCAGAGATTGTACGCAGGAAGGGTGGTCAGGGTCTGGCGACATCTGCTGAAACATCGTGCGGGAGGTGAAACGGATCGTGGCGCGAGAAACAGCAATCAAAGGGCCTGCTCGCTCAACGGAGACGAGAAATGATAGAATAGGGGATGGCACGAAGGGGTGGGAAGCGACGCGAGAAACGCCGACACCGGAGGATTTTAATTGAAACGTCCGTACATTTAATTAAAAATCACTGTCGCCCGGGATCCCACGATGGAATGGCTGTCCAACTGGACCAGCCTTCGGCAATTGGCGTTCGTTCGTGCCGACCAACAGGCGCGATCTCTTTAGCTGTGGGTTTCGACGGCAGCTTTGGGGTCGGGCTCGAAGTGACGCGCGGTTGGGAAGTAATTTGGGAAACGCGAGGAGATTTCGAAGGTGGAATAGTTGAGGAATTCGAATGCTGTTGGAAGCGGTGCTCGGAAAATTAGAAACACGTGGTACGCGTGGAGAAGACTTTGGTAGTAAGCATTTAGGGAGGAACCTTTTCGAGAAATTTTTGATGCTCGATGAAGGAGAATTCGTGTGGTAGATCTATATTTTCTTTTGTAGGTGTCAGCGTGGAGGTGGGGATACAAGATACAACAAAATTGCATGTTGGAATAAAGGAAAATATGTTATATTCTCTATGTTAAGTCTCACGCTTAAAGAGAATTTAAAGCGTTTGTTAGAAGAAACACCTATGTAATGACTTTGAATTTAGAGAAGATGATGGGGCGAAACAAACGCAGTGGTTGCAATAAGGTGGTATTGCAAAATACTTTTCGCAAATTATTGAAAACAAATGGGATAAGATTTGTAAAATAGATTTAAATATACGGTGTGCGACTTTGAAGTTACTCGAGGGTATAGAGAGTTAACAAATGAATACAAAATAATCCGCACTTTCAATCACAAATTTACTATTCGTTTCTTTGGTTCTCTCTCGTTACCGAACTGTCTTCCCCGCTATTTCGTTAGCTGCCTCTGAATCACAAAACAGCGGCACGTTAATCTAGAAAATCCATTTTTGGAATTCTCAACAGCTTCACCTAATTGTCACCCTTTGTACACCGAGACCTCTCAGTTCCGACCTGATTTCGCTTCATTCGCCGATACTCTCCAATCTCAAGGTCCATTGCTACATGGAATCTAATCTCGCGTTTCACGACACCCCGTGGACAATAGCCTTCTTCAGGCGGAAAAGGGGCCTCCATCGATTCTATTCACCCGCTACGAATCGCTAATCGTTCAGGGGCCAAAGGATCAAGTTCCAGAAGGCTTTTGCATGAGGTCACAAGGGGAAGAAGAATATAACGGCAAGGCTGGCCCGCGGTGGTTGCCTCTTTGGTAATTCAAGGAGACAATGCTGGCCGGTGTAACGCGATCCGAAGACGCTGTACTTCGGTTACACAGAGTATAACTTAACCACCGGTGTATACTCTTGCTTAATTGCGACTGCAACGCGGCGGCTCGTTCGCCTCGGACTCGATTAGACTCCGATACGCGTTTGGACTGTCCACCTGAACCGGACTAATTGCACCGTGAACGAACGGGAATCGGGGGAACTGTATCGGGGACAGCCTTTGAGGGCAGGCAAAAATTTCATCTGCATATTGGCCAGCTTCTCATATTGGATCGTGGAAATATAGTGCCGAGTGTAGCATGTAATTCGCACACCTTTTAATAACGCACATATGAATTCGATACAGTCCAGGCTGATCTGAAAGATCCAAATGAACTAAACAAAAATGTAAAACATTCATTATTGAGAATGTAAGATCAATTTATTCAGCTGGTTAATAGTAATTAAAGACAGAGCAATGTTTTAACAATAAAAATTAATTTGGGCAATAAAGGGTTGAACAGATTAAGAGCGGGTGATCGTAAAAGTTGGGTTAATTCGTGTTTTAATACGAAATCCGGGCATTGAAAATTAGACGTTCCTTTCTGTCTAACCTTTTTTTACGAACTGACTGGTGTAGTCCTAAAATAGTGTTCGTTTTAATGGATTACAAGATCTTAACGTCAGTGGGGTAGATAATATAAATACAACACACATGGCAGTCATGTATACCACAACGAAGCATCATAAGTAGCGAATGATTAAGATGTTCATAACAAAAAATTTACGTGCAAAATGGGAGCTATGCGTCTTCTGCGGGAATTAAAATCGTGTACAGCATAATATACATTTATATGAGGGGAGTATAAACGTAAACTCTTTGAATGCCATTCTAAAAAATAACGTCCGTGGTCTGACAAAAAACTTATGCGAGGCACGTATGTGTATTTATAGTAGCAAAACAGCAATAAATCATTCCACATCGCTGACGCGATGTTTGATTTTTTTGCTTTTCACAAACTATGAACGTCGACGCCAGCTTTTTCCCCATTGGTTGTAATCATTTTTCAGCAATCTGTATCTGACATATACAGGATTCGTATTTTACGTTAAAAATGCAATTACGTGTACACGCACCTCAATTAAGAAACACGTTTGCAGCACTCTCCAAAGTGTCTATAAATATTCAACGAACGTATACATATGTGTGTACATGTGAATGCAGCGTGAAAAGAAACGAAGCTATTCCACGTTCTCGTATCGTTAAATTACCAAAGAATTATAATTATTTGTAATTTGCCCATATCAGGTGTGCATATGTAGTACAGATGTAGCAAATGAATTCTTTGCGCTGTGTATTTGGTTACGTCATTGTGCCTGTGTACCATTGTAAAAAAATGGGTATTCACCATTTAGGGCGAACCCTTATGAGTACCTCTGGCAAGCAGCATGGTCCTGCTGATCTTCAGTTGACAGTTGTACGCAATTGATTGAACTGTCCAACTTGGTGAGCATCGCATTTCGTAATGACCGACCGTGCCGAGTAACAGTCCAACGCACCTGCCCATTGATCGCAAGTTATCCAGCATATCCCGGTGAAAGACGGCATCGTTCAAGTTCATGAGCCTCCGCGCAGTCCTGAGTTGGCTACCTGCGATGTCTGGCTATTCCCCTAACCGAAAATTCCTCCAAAAGGACATAGAAGATATATTAAACGGAACGCGACGGGGCAGCTGTTGGCAATTCCGAAAGACGAATTTCAGAAGTGCTTCCGCAAGTGGCAGGGTCGCTGGACGAAGGTTGTGGCTTCTAGAGAGTAACACATTGCACGGGACATCGTCGTTATTGACCAAAATTAACCCGTTCTCTTGCTGTAGCACAAGAAAAGATAGTCTCCGGAGAGACCTCGTATTGTACCAGTCGTTAATATTCCAAAAGGAATTCAGCAATCTTAATTTAAAAAAGAAGCGTATATAAAAAGTATAAAAATATAGAGTACCAGCTCCACGAAAGATGGCATAGATAATAGGGTTCACCAGTTAAATTATGCACCTCCATCGCTCGTTCTTAGAATTCCTCAATTCCCATAAAACTTGGAAACAACGCCCATGCTATTTTGTAGCGTTACCTCGTTTAGTTCTAAAAGGTAGCAGTACAATATCCCGCGATTTTACGAGTTACGCCGTCAGCTGTGGTCCGTGAAACGAGGGTAATGCTCGCTTTGTTTCGGCCGAGGTTTCTTCCGCTTCCTTCCTCTTCAACTTCCCTTTCGGCCGACCAATCGTCGCGCTGCGATGTGTCTTCCTTCCCATCTCGACATCTGTCGTTTGCAAGAGGAAGCCTGCCTTTCGCGGAAAAAGCTGTACACACCGAACACCGTCGAGATAATCGAGAAAGAAGCGGAAAGAGAACTCCATGAAATTTTTCTCCAAGGCGCTCAGACGAAACCTCGGTCGAATTCGTTTCACTCCCCGGATTAGTTTCCACGCTTTTCCAGGCGTTGCGTGTCGAACGTTTCTGTCGATCGTTTCGGATCTCTCGAAGTGGATTACTGTCATCGTTTGCGGCAAAATGCTGGACAGTTTTCTGTCTTCATTTTTCGAACTGAAGGCGCACTTTTATTAGCAGCCGGCTAGTAAGCAGTCTAGTGATTTGTATCAATTTTCGATCATGAAGGCATTCTCAGACTTTCAATATTTGTAATCGATACGACGATGTTGCTAATATTAGTATTAATAGGCGATGCTATACAAGGTCGACGTTAGATATCGGTAAACAGTTATTTAACTCGCTTTCCAAATGTACCTTTTCTTCATTATTGTGTCCGACAAGGGACTATGTACATCGGTCTGATGAACACCGATCTTTACGAAATCAATACGACACACCGGTGCTCTTTTTAATCGACAGTCGTCCATGTCAAATCGTATTGAATGTCGAAGCCAATAGAATTGTTTCATTTGATTTGATATTTCGAAAACGACTGCAGACAAGGAAATAGTGCAGGCGAATGAAATTGTTATTCTCGTAAAGAAAAAAATATCTTCTTTTCAACGTAGAAGATGCATTCACAATGAAGTAGGTAGATTATTCTCTTATGCAGGGTGTGTGCCGTTGGATGTAACTATTGAACGATAGGTGATAGGACAAAAATGTAATAAGACTTTTATTATCACTTTTTATGTAGAATGTCGCTGCAAAAAAAAAGATAGTTTGTCAATGTTAGACTAAGACCAGTACGTGTTTCTTTTAACCCATTTGCATCATAAGCGCATATATGCACGTATTTTGCTTGGCAACTATCACCAGAGCACATATGCGCGCGCGTTTCACTTGGGCACTTATCATACAACCATCCAAAAATTTGGTTATAAGGACGAATTTTCCACTTTTCCATGTGATGGAAATGGGTTAAATGGACCGCTACATTTTGGTTCTGGTATCATGAAAGTACAGAAACCAAATACAGCATGTATCTGTAAAGCGACGTTGAGGTAATTTAAAGTCGCGAGGATAAAACAGTTTTAAAATAGAGGGGAATCGATGTCCTTGTTACTTTGCTTGTGTCTTACATTTTTGTCCTATTACCTATCGTTCAGTAGTTACATCAAACGGCATATACCGCGGGACACCATGTATTTTAGCACAAGGGTTAAATTAGCGTGGCCAACGTCGGATGATTATTTATGCCTTCGATTCTAGGAAGGGAAGAGTAAGTCGAACGTTGCAAATAGTGGAATCGTCTTATCGGACAGTGGGTTAGGTCCATCTTGCACCTCCTACGTGGTCGTATGATTCAACCTCCTTTTACGGCTAGCAAGAGTACGCTGCACGCAGGAAGTGCATTGTAGCTACAACGTTGATGGCCTCCCCTCATTACGTGCCGCGCCTTTATTCGTTCCTTTTCTTTTATCCTCCTTCGTCGGTGGATTCGAATGGGGCCCCCTTAACAGGTTCCTTAAACATTGTACACGTCCATTCGAAATCGCCCACTCTTGACTTGCCCACTTGTCTTCTTCACTTCCGTTTGGAAACATTTTTTAAGTGAATACGTATGCAAACGAAGCATTGGCAGTATGTTTCTGTGTAATACAATTAATTAACTATCAATTGGGAATAATTCTGGTCAGCAAGATCGAAGGCAGCCTTGTTTTTTTGAACGAGAGCAAGTATTTATTATATTTTCTAAAGTGCATCGTGCGTTTTGTAAGATATATACGTATCATGGTGTAATAATTGTGGAATGAGATAATTAAATCTTAAGAATTCAATTTGGAAGAATCTCTCTCAGATATTAATAAACTAAAGGTTAAAGAATAAATACGAAATTATAATATGTAATTATTTTTTCAAATTACAATCAGATATCAACAAATCTATAGACACTTTACGATCAGTTGGTTACAGACTGATTCGTGCAGGTGTTGATAAGCCTTTTAATTGAATGATGTCTTAATAAAGCGTATTAAGTTGCATTCACGATGCACACCTAGTTCCAACCTAAACTAAATCAACGAAGTTTCTTTCGATTGGCCTGTTTCCACCCTCAACTTCGTCCCCAGGGATGCGTGGCTGCTAGCTTTCAAGTTTCACAGGTTAATGGAATAAACGGAAGCTGGATCGTGGAGGGAACTTTGGCGGCGCGATAGATAAATGTATGGAAATGCAATATCGCGCCTTAGTTCGTACAAGAAGCAAGCGTCTCACGTCTCGGGAATATAACGTCTAAAGATGCTTAGTTTGTCACTTTGCTAGACGTTCTGAACAATCGAACAAGCTATTAAGTCGTCCACTTACTAACCTTGATTTTCCTGCTGATATTCGAGACATCAAATGTTCGTCCTACTTCAAATACTTGGTTCTATTTTTTTTTAAATTCCACACGAATTTCGTTATATCGCTTTTGCAGCATTCAGTACCGCATCATTAAAATAGAAAAGCTGTTCGCTTTCTGATTTAGCAGAACAGTGAAAATGTAATGCAATGCATTAAATAACTTACATTCCCTGGTCAAGCAACATGCTCTCGTTGCAGATCTTGCGTGTACAATAGCAATAATGGTGTAACCTCGCGTATAAATTTCAAAAAATTCTGTCGCATTGACCGTGGTTAAGGGGGGACACTCAATTAGAGGCATGAAATTTAGCAGATTTTAAAGATTTCTTACGGAATACCAATTGCTCAATCTTGTTGTAACATAGAGGCTTATTTATTATATATTTCAGTATTATATATTTAAGTCAGTACACATACCTAAGTTCCACTTAAATGATCTTCTAGAAAATATCATATTTTCATCAAATACTAGAATATATTGCGTAGAAAAAGTCGTTCAGCGTGCACTACATTAACATTTCCTTGAAACACGCCAAAATATTTAATAATACTTACTCCATTGGCAAGATAGATCGATATAACATACTTACTGAAACCGGGCAAGCTCATTAAACATTTCACTTGCGCACTGAAATTCGTGAGTCAATTTAATCGACGCGTAAAAATTGAAATGAACATACAAAATATTAATAAACAATGTCCATGCGGTCCGTTATTTTATCGTATAGCAGTTCGGTCTTATGATTAATTACGATAATTATGAATAAAGCACTAGAAATACGGAAGCAAGTTCAAAAAATTATTCAATGATAAGCACAGAGAAAAGTATACATTTATGCTTGGCAGGCATTGTTTAACAAAGGACACTGTTCGCGAGGCACAATGCAAAGTCAAAACTGATTCTCACGCCGCGTTGCAAATGGAAATAACTGTAACGCGATGAGAACGGTCGCGAATTCAATCGACTTGTACGCCGACACGTCCTCTCTGTGTGCTTACTTCTCCTCTATGTGTGTGCGTACATTTGGGATGAATGGAAGCTATTTGATGTGTTTGTTGCATGTGCATACGGTCGGGCTGATTACAATTGCATCCATGATGCGCGCAACGCGAACTAGATAGGCTTGCAGACGCATTTCCGTGTTTCGTGGTTCTTATCTGCGACAGAGGCAGAGGCTCTCACTTTCGACGAAAAGCTAATACTTTGTTCGCATGAATGGAGCCTGGTATAAATTAGGCGAGAGGTTCTCTCGCGGCGAAACAATGAGTTTTCGTATCATTGTTTTTCAGGTTCTCGCGGTTGAAAAGGATGGGGCAATTATTTCGGCGAGACTTTGGTTGGGTTGAAACGAAGCGGGGAATAATACAATGTATTTAAAAATAGAGAAGTAACAAGGTCGAAACTTTTTGTACGATTTTTATAATAATGCTTCTAAACTTGAAAATTATAATATGAATAATTGTGCTTGCATTTTTTCCTGCTTCTCCCTTGCTTCCTTTTTTCCGCGGATTTTACGAATACCGTATCTATTTTAAATCGTAATTCGTTTGCGTTAAGACAGTTGTGTCCTCCTCTTGACTTTATGTTGCTTCAGCAAACGTATTTTATTTCTATAGATAATTTAAGAAATATTGCTTACTAGTAGTGTAAGTATTGTTATTGCG
This sequence comes from Nomada fabriciana, assembly GCA_907165295.1. NCBI lineage: Eukaryota > Metazoa > Arthropoda > Insecta > Hymenoptera > Apidae > Nomada > Nomada fabriciana. Next base: position 8,701,125 of record OU015690.1, on the reverse strand, counting down.
CCGCAAAGGTAATTATGCTGAAATGATTGTGATGTTTATATAGCGCCATTGTTAAGAAGGGTTTCCACCCTTCCAAGAAGAGGGTTGCAACAGAGACATACTTTGGATCCCGAATTGTCCTCGTTAAGCGAACACGATCCCAATCGCCTTTTCGTGGAGTGTAAGTGGGACATTACGAACACTAGTTACTTAATTATAAGTATGATACCTGGGTAATGAACTATTGAGTAATCCCTTACATTTTTATCCTGCGCTTTTACTTTCGTCGTACATCTTTTATTCATCAGTGAGAATAATAATTTCGTATTAATCAAACAGTAATTGCCCCACATCCTAAAATGATTTATTTCACGTATGGTTCGATTAAAGCATCGTCTCCTCTCTTGCGTGGCTTAGTGTGTCCCTTAACCATTATATTTAGAGTACGTACTTTTTGGTAACTAATTATTGGTTATGCCTGTTAAGAGCTGAATGAATTGTGAAATTGAATTACAAAAGGCATGCTGTAGTTGAAAGTATTTACTTATAGTGCGATTATTGTACATTAAATTATTACAGCGCACATTGCATCCGATGCAGTAGAAAAAAACAGGATTATTGATACACGATCTTATGTAACCAGAAAGAGTTCGCGACATTTAAAGATATATAACTAACTAAGATACTCTCAGGAAATGAAAGCCGAAGACAACAGAGATGATGCGGGGAAAAATTGTAACTCTTAACAGCCGATAAAACAAACTATACCATTCAAACTTATCTAGCAATATTCCCATCCACCAAACACGAATTCCTGAAGCATAAATTTATCGCATCCCCGATACGCAGTTCCCAGGAAGAACCAGACCGTGTCACTGCCAAAAAACTGTCCCAGAAACCCACCCTCCCTTCCTTTATTTATTGCTTCTAAATCAAAAACGACTTCCTCGGCGATTCGATAAACGGCGCACATCTCGCTTCCCCGACAACTTTCGAAAAGTTCCCCGTTAAAGAAAACGCGTCGCTGACGACCCAGTTCTCCGCCATCCGCGTCGTGTCTCGAGTCCAACGGAAAACGAAAAGAACCGAAATCCTTCAGCATCTAATCGGCCAGTTTCCATCCCACGCTTCTAATTTTATCTCCTCTTCTCGAGGCGTTTCCGCTCGAGTGAAACGGGAGCGGACCTTCGTAGGAAAGGGACAGCAGAAGGAAAGGAGAACAAAAGCTATATTAGCGCGTATTCTCTATGTTTTCCCTGCTTTTCCTTGGCCCGTGCCGCGTGGAAACAGTTTCCCGTCTGTTTACGCGAGAAGATCGCGCATTTGGGAGCGTGCCAGCGATATTTCTGCGCGTCCAGTCTCGATTGGCGGAAACTGGTGCAACGGGACCGCAATACGGACCATCCTTGGTCATTTGCAGGAAGCAAGAAGCTCCCCCGGAATCCGGATTTCCATGCGAGGGCAGAAAGAATTTCCCCCGGCGTGGCATTAGTATTTCTGCAAACGTCGCTGACCCATATTCCTGATACATTTTTCGAAGCACAGCTTCCGATGTCGACGTCTGATCGACCTTGTCCCGCGCATTTCTGCGGCCCTGTCCATGAATTACGTTTTCATGGACTCCTTTTTGGCCGGGCTTCGATGCTGCAGTTTGCAGCTTATCGTTGGCCTGGTTTCCGTTGGCTCGAGATAATCCGTCTTGGCCAGGGGGGGTAACGGTAGGTAGGTCTTACGTTTATGTGCAACCCCATGTTATTAACAGGCTAGACACGGCGCGTGATCTTCCGCTATAAGATTTGTGCCTAGCCATTTCGAATTTATGGAAGTCTTTAGTTTATTTAGTGGTAACTGTAATGCCAATTTTTTGATATATTCTTCGTTGTAGCCAGGATGTGTCGAGAGGACTCTGGACTGTGTACGTGAAGTCTGAATTTGTTCATAACAATTGAATTCGTCGCGTTGCGCGAGCAAAATTTATACGCAAACCTAGGCTCTGTTTTTGTACACATTTTTGTATACATTTGGTGGTTCGAAAATTTGTTTGCCACGCAGAAGAAAATGATTACCGCACCTTTCTATCTCTTAAGTAATTTAAATAACTTGAATGCTACGCAATCTTTCAAAAGATGTGGCGATCTAGCAAGAAAACACCTTGTCGAGCATAGCGTCTTTCGCAAAACTATGTCGCCGCCAGTCATCTTCGACCTAGTTTCGTATCTTCTAATATGCATACGCACGAAGCCAATCGAACAAATTATTTGCACGCATCGATAGTCTTCATTTGGAACATTTCCCCCTTCAGCAATTCTTTGTCATTCTGATTATCGCTACATATTCATTGACCTAGGAAATTCTGCTCGATATTTATACTGAATAGCTCTGACACATTGTTTGTCAATGAAGTGTTAATTGAAGCACGCCAACGTTATCTACGATACGTGTACACCATGATGTCGATTTCCTTGTTCTTTGCATACAGTCCATCTTCATTCATCATCGTTGCACACGCAAAATCAAAGGTACAGTGCACTATTAAATCATTCGTCGCAAGATACCGATTCCTCCCCATCATTCAATTCATTCGTTCTTCAATTCATCGAGAATTCAGACTACAGCATTAACTTTGTTAACTGCGCCGCCATTAACGCGTCCCGATAAGCAATGCAGTTGTGCACACGTAGCTGCGGATAAAATGGTAAAAGATCGTTCGATTCGTGTTCGCGAAAGGTTTGATTCGTTCTCAGATATACTAAACAGGAACTATTACTGCATCGCGAGGAAGATGCACACGAGATACGATGTTGGCGTTGCTCGGACACATTAACAAGATGTAGCGCGCCCCAAGAAAGCGTGAAGAGTTAGCCGCTCGTTAGGGGATTGTCGATTCTGCTCGAGTACTCGCGATGCTGCTACGAATGGTTTCGTTTGCACTGTCACGCGAATTGAAGCATCGACCCGGCCCGCCGCGCGGCGTACGCGAGGAAAATTGTATTGTACGCGAGCGTGAAGACGAGGGAAGTGGAGCAGCCGTGTGGAAATTGGAGGCCTCGAGCACGGCTTTCACCGGATTACGCAAAAATACCAGGCTAGAACGCGAAACAATGACTGTGCCGCATGTTAATTCCCGATGCAGCCGCGACGTGAGGCTGACTTTTCACGCCTCTCGTTCCGCTCGTTTTCCCGGGGAGCACATCGTCAACGAGTTTCCTTTGCTTTCACTTCCCGTTTGACTGCGCGAAGAAATTCTGCGTGAAATGTTGACTATCTTTATTGATTCCTTTCATTTTCCTTCTTCCGAGTCGAATGTTTCCAGTTCTACCTCAGCTCTTATCTTAACACTTATGTTAGCAACCGGGTACCTGGGTACCCATTTATATGTTTTCTTGAATAATTTTTGTATGTTCTTGATGAAATATTTAATTTATATAATTTATATTCTATTCATTAATTTGAATAACTAAGCTTCGAACTTCTACTCCATTTTGGTTGCTAACATAAGGGTAATGATATTTTTCAAACTTGAGTTACATTTAGCGAGCACTCCTTCACTGATGTTGAATTACCTCCAACAGTCAATCGATTTCGAAGGGTATATAGCATTGTTTCTATTGCAAACTTCATTATAGTTTGTGAAAGGCAGGGACGATTGCCCTTTTAGAACTTCTGCATACATTTTTTATGGAAGCTGTTGCTAATTTTGGTTCGACATTCACTTCGCCATTCATTGTGGATTAATTAATTCACCTTGCGTCAGTAACGAACCCCTTCGTCGTTTTATGAAAAAACTTCGTTACTACAAAATCTACAAAACATTGGACTATACCTGGTTACCGTTAATTAACTTTTTAACGCTTTAATATAAATCTTCACAATTTTATTATGCACGCCTGTATGCAGAGAGCTCCCATTTAAAAATTAAAAAGAAGAAAAGAGAAAAAATGCAAATTTCACCACTCTCACTGTTCAAAAAACACTGATTTCAAGGTATTTGAAAAACCAATTATCAACCTGGCAACGTTCTATCCAAAAGCTTGCACACAAAGACGCATAATTCGTTTCACCTGCTGCCAAGACCCATTGTTTCCACGAACAATAGCAATTTCTACTTATTGAAATCTGTCGAATTTGTTTCGCTCGTTGCCCGAACGTCCGAAAACAAAATCGAGATGCGCAAACAATAATTTTACTGACTGAGCGACAAACAATGCCGGCATACGATGGAAATCGTTTTTACGGTGGGCGCGAATCAGCGAATCCTGAGCAAAAGTCAGAGGTGAATTAATTACCGGTGACCCGGTTTTCCTTCGGTGTCAGCTTCGCTGGCAAATAAGCGTTGAATTTCACTGCGTGTCACTAATGTGCTATCTGTGTCGGCTGTTGAAAACCAGCCTCGTCCATTAGAGCTTTCCTGTTCATTGAAAGTCTGATCGCTACCATTTAGGTGGTCTGCATTTTCCATTTTCTTTTTTTTCTTCTTCTGCAATTACTCTTTCGATGGGGCGGAACGAGATTTAAGGTGATGTATGTATTTGTACACGTATTGCAGCGCATACTTACAATTTATTTAGGGGAAAAGTTGTGGGCAATATTATAGAAGTATGCACGGCAGAATCGTTGGCAAAAAATTTTGATATTTTAATAATAATATTTATCTTTGCAAACGTATCTATCCATTCTAATAATTAATTTACGCTCCTCAGCAATATTCGAACAATTGTTAATACCGTTTTTACCTCGCACTCAAGGTAAAGAACGCCTAGCATTCCTAAATTTCACCTCGATTACATCCATTACACCGCGTAATTACACGCGCGGTTATGTACAATATTCCATCGGCGAAAACAGTTCAATTAATCCACCATGCAACTCGCAGTTTTCCTTTTCTCCTTCGATCCTTGATAAAGGAATAATGGCGCTCTGTCCAATTAGTTACAGCTTCCTCGGCTCGTGTATCGAGGTGACGGCTGCTTAATTGTTCACAACGAAACCCGCGAATTATGCGATCGGCTTGATAAAGATCAGGGCCATCGGTGCGGTTTAATTGTTCCACGTAATCCTGCACCAGCCTCGCGTTGCTGCATTGTTCACACGAGTGCGTCGTGTACACACCCATGTCTAGAGAGGATTAACTCCATTATCGCTTGCGTAATTTTTATTTAACGCAGACGCGGGCAACGATCGTGCAGTCTTGACATCAGAATGCACAGCGATTGTAGAAAGTATCGTTTATTATTCGATAGTCATCCAGAACCAAGTAGCTGAATAATTCTGTTCTGTGACTTTTACTTTCCTAGAAACGTAATGCAATCTACAGTTTATAGATGTTAATCATTTCCGTAAAGTTCTTGCAAGTGTGATTTGTTTTATGCAGCAATGTGTCCGCGTAGCGAGGGAAATGATAAGTACATGGCCCGAGGAATATCTTTGGACAAACAACTCGACGCCGCGATTTTCGGACGACTCTGTACCTGGAGTGCACAGAGGGGTGCCAAAATTGGTTTAATTGAGGGGATTGGCCTCACTCGAACGGTCATTCGATAGTGTATCGCGCATTTGACCCGAGGAGGGTTCAATGGATACGCTTCTATTAATTTTCGGCTCCGCTCTTTCGATTGCCGACGCGTTCGGAGGGAGAGAGAGTACGCGTCGGCAGTAAGTGTTAGTAATTGCGAAACGGATGCTTATGAGACGTCATGTCTAACGTCCTGGATATCGTTGATACAAATATTAACAAATCTACTGTAATTTGGTTAAACGCTACTCGTGAAAATGTTAAAAGTAGATGCATCAACTTTTTGAAGTAGCAAAACAATCCACAGAATATTAAGTTGTTCTGCTGTGTCGTATTGTTGAGTTTACTAATTCGATGGCTATTCTAGAGTATTTTCCAAATTTAATATCTTTTTGTACTTTTCATCTTTTAAAGTGTTAAAGTCTTGGAAAACCATTTCATATTTATTTGAAACTCAGTAGAATAATTGAATAAAATATGGAATAATTTTAGATTAGGGATTGCATGCGAAACTTAACGTAGTTAGAACTCTGAACTGCATAATATATATTTTTGAAAATTAGTACGAGTGAATTTGTATTTATAATTGTAAGTCTCATAGTTTCCCTGTAATTGAAATTTTGTATAGTGCAAAAAGAATGTAATCTTATAAGAAGTACTATATGTTCTATTCTTCTCGGAAGAAGAAAAACATTTTTGTACGATGTTTCAAGAACATTGTGAAAAGTGTTGTCTCTTTATGTTTAATTCACAAATTTAAAAAATGTATTCCCATAAAATATTCGCCACAATCGATTTTTGAAAGAATTCATCGTTAACCATGATCTCGCTTATTTTTTGTTACAGGTGAGTTAAAATCCTTGTCCTTGCCAAGAGGATATCCGCCGGAAATAACGGTGAAGGAAGCTGATGAAGGTAACAGTAAGAGCAGCTATTCATCTGCAAACTTACTTTCTATTAATTTCAATTTAAAGCATGCAAACGCTAATTATAAGTATGATATTAATCAATTAATGTTAATAAGTATGATATAAAGAAGATATTTAATCAGAAGGATGATAAAAAATTCGTATACATGAAAAATATGAATTTAAAATGGAATGGAATGCAGTGGGTAAAATTTTAATAAGAGAGAAATAGGTTGATCTTTTATGGACAGAAATGAAAGTTTACATCAGCGAAATATTTCTGTGAAATATTCGATATTGACAAAAACAAAATTATGGTCTTTATGAGTAATTCATTCTGTATTAATAACTATAATACTTGCCAATTAATTGTCGTATTGTCAACGTACTCCTCGTTATTGTAGACTTTTTTCGGGTTCCCCGGTACAACACGTATGTTCATACATTTTGTTCCCTTACAATTAGTAAAGTCTTTCATGAATGTGTTTTCGTCAAATGTAAAATGCATTTTAATGACTTGGTCATTTTTTTTAATTATGTTCATATACTCGACCACTATTAATTTCGAGACTACGTTTATTCTTGCTGCGTTGCGAGAATGTGAACAAGCGCATGCAGTTATCACTATCCGTGTTAGCTGTATTTAATTACTGTTTACCTACCACGTCAAATATTTAATACACGAAATCGTAATGAAATTCCTCAGTTATGTATCTTATGAGGATCGATACGAAGAGAATGGCAAATGGTATAAGAAGTAACCCTTATAAAATCTCTTGCAATATTTTAAGGTACAAAAAAGTGGTAATCGAACGTTAAGAAATCTTTAAAATATAAAGCAACTCCAAAACCAGAGACTACGCATTTAAAATGAAAACTTTGTTATCGAAATATTGTAGCAAATATCTTCACGCCGTTAACTACGTAGGCTGCCCATTAGTTAAGTGCCTGCAAAAATCTCTCGCAATTTCGTTAGCATGAAATTCTTTTGAAATGAGGAACACTCTTGTTCCCAAGAGTCTCTCCGTTGCTCCGTATAATCGTAGCTTCACCGTTATCAATTTCCCTCGTTCCTACGGTGGTTAGAACACATTTGCGCCCCGACTAATTTGCGTAAGGCTATTGCTTAATTATTCAAATAGACGCATATGCGACCGCTATTCCACTCGCAGCTGCTGTTTGCCGCGGAAAACGAACAGCCAGCTTGTTTCCGCTCGCACACGCACGTCACGCAACGAACAGAGACTTCTGTCTCTCCTTTTCAAACGTGCTGCCACGAGTCACTCGATTCCTGTGCTCTTAAATTTCTCTGCCTTCATTTTATTTATCCTCCTTGTTAATAAGTTATAGCGCGAGCGTGTTCCTACTTGCAAGTATTCGCACGCGATCCATACGATTTTCCTTCGATTCTGTGTCAATTTCGCGGCGATTTCATCTCACCACGTGTACGAGGGTCGTGTACCTATAGTGAACGGAACGAAATGCTCATTACAGCGTTCCGTGTATTTCTCCGAATCGTTTCGCTCTGGTAATGGTGTATTTTGCGATCGCGTAGTCTGCGCGGCGATTAAATCGGTTTCAATTAACTGGTGGGCCATTTTTGGAGCACCAGAGCAGAATTTCCTTTCAACGTGTCTCGAAATTGTAAATATATGCTCTCGATGTGTCGTCGATTGCATAGGATATCGTAGAAATTGAACAACGAAGCAGCAGATAGCCTGACAAAATTTCCTATTAAGAAATCCCAACAATTCTCTTAATTTTCACTAAAATTACAATTTAAATAACAAATGGTGCCTAAATTTTACGCAGGACGGATATAGCCGTCGCGATCCAAAATACTGCCATTTCTCCATAACGGATATAGTCGTCAAACACAACTAAAGGGTTAAATAGCGGTGTGACACGTTCCGCGTTATAGAAAAAGAAAAAAATAGACAATGCTGAAACAATTGGCAACCACTTTTCGCACCTCTTAAATTACACGCACGAAATCCACAGCAGCGCACATGAAAATGACTCATATCGAGTTTCGTACGCGACCTACCGTTTAGCTTTGAAACGAGATCAAAAGAACTGTCCGCAAAGCCCGCAAATCGGTGAGAATCAATTAAGGCGTGCTCGAGATTGTTTCGCCATTGATCCCCATGCAAATTTCGCCCCTGGTGGAAATTAGCTTTCACCAGAATGTCTCCTTCCTGCAGCACGAAGAGAGGCCATAGCTCGTTAGGCCGTATTTCGAATTCCTCGATACGTAATGGCGACGCATGGAGTGCACCGTGCAGCCGCGTAGACATCGGTGTGCACCTAGGCTGGAATTGTGACGTGGAAATTCCGTCGCAGGGAATACAGCAACATTTTGAATGTTGAACAAAACGGAAAGCGAGCCAGTGTCACGTTCATGTGGAACGCTAGAGAACGCCAATAACGATGGACGCCTGAAATTATTCAGAGGAAGAAAATACCTGGTCGTCATTACCTGAGCGCGAAATATTTTACAGGAAGAGGATTATCTGCTTTCGGAAACGAGTGAAATCAATTCGTTCTTTTCAATCTGTCGTTCATTAGGTGCTTGATGGAATATTTGGCGGCAGAAGTACTGGAATTGGTAACAATAAACCAGAATTGCTCTCACATGTTACTAAATTGTGAACTATCGTAGAAAAGGATGTATTTTGTATGTAGGATATAAGTAAACTCGGTGGCGAGCATTCGGTTATGAACGCCAAGGTTAGGATTGACGTTTAGAATATTTTTGCAAATTTTTGCATGTAGAACATCTTTTTAAATGAAAGCTTAAAGCCTTTACTTTTCATACACTTAATTGTACGCGTGGAGCCACGTGTGGCATATATTCCATGGTTGAGGAATCATAACAAACTGTCAGCTTTTCTTAAGAATGAATTGCTTCACTTCGATTTACAACAATATAATAAAGTGATTAATAATTTGGGCTTATTTAACACTAAACGTAACGGTATTTTACACATACCTATTCTTACCATAAGGGGTCATTTGACACCTTATGAAATAAACATTGAGTTTTCGACAGAAATTCTTAATTTATTAAAGGAAATAATTCATTTTGAGTAAATTTTGAAAGAGGTCAAATAGATTCTCTGAGATGCTAAATCCATCATGACTTTTATACTTAAATGCATCTTAATAACCCTGCAGAGCGTTTCTGTTGATCGAAGGAATGTGCTCGATCATTTCTCAAATAATTGTTTGCCAGAAGTCGTACTTTGACTGCTCCGTAAACATTGAACAAGTGGGTTTAATGCTTTAATGCAGGGTTTCTGAAACTATGTTCCGCGGAACACTGGTGTTCCGCGAAAAGATAATAAGTGTTCCGTGAAAACCTGAAATGGTTCTAATATTGTGCCTTACATCAAGAAAATTTGCAGTCCGGGGACCCAACATCATCAAATGCATTAAGAAGAATTTTTTTCTATTTTATGTGTTATGTTTTAAAATTTTAATAATTACCAAATAATTAATGAATGTTATTTCTCCGTATTTTCTTAATTTTATTGATTATGTGTTATTACCTACCCTACAAAATAATCAAGGTGTTCCGTGAAAATTTCGGGATTTACGAAGTGTTCCGTTGCAGGAAAAGTTTGGGGAACCTTGCTTTAATGTACGATTATTCTAGATTACATCGAAACAATTTTTTTTCGATATTCAAAAATTAATTTTGCCCTCTTAAATATGCCATTCGAAACACTGCGGTTCGGTCTGACGCGTGTGAACTGTCGTGTCGATTTAGCGATGGAAAGCCGCCCACGAGTGCCACTCGACCCGGCTTTCGCCACGGAAACGGGTAGCATCGCTTTTTCGAGCTGCACACTCGTTAAACTTGTCCTAGTTTTCAAGGGTTGCCTGAACCACGGACAATACTGGACTCGACGAATTCCAAGCAATTTCGCCGGTGAATGAGGAACGTGGTCGATTGTTCTGCCGGCGGAAAGGAATTTGAGCACGCAAAAGATTTCTCTGATTTATGATAATCGTTGTCTACCTGCTTCGATGTCCGCTTTTTCCATCGATTTACTGTAATTAGCGAGCCGCTATAACGACGATGCTATTTCATTCCGCCCTGTTATTTATTCATTTGTTTACAAATCGAAAGCAAGCAGCTCGGGACTAGCTTCGATAAGAATATAATTCTTCCATCTCTTTCAAAGTCAATTAACACTAGAACTACGGATACATTTTGGTATTATTCAGATAGCATACGTTAGACAGATTATGAACACGAAAGTCGTTGAATGGACATTAACTAGAGATATACAGGGTGGGGCAATAACTATTAGCACCTGAGATATCTTCGAAACTATAAGTTTCGCAGAAATATTTGCTGAAATAAAAATTCACAGTACGAAGGGGACCATCCGGTGGCGATAATAGTTTTTTGCAGGTGGAGGTACTTCGGACATTTGAAGGTCACCTCTATTTTTTTAAAGGGCTCGGTATGCTTTTGCTTCCGTATCACGATAGAGGATCATAAAACAAGTTCAACGACCTATTACATAAGGTCCTTGAAGGTTATAGAAAGGGGATAATACTTACGGTTTTGGTAGTAAATGAAACATATGTTTATAGTAGGTGTTCGAAATGATGACCATCAATGCCAATGCACCATTGGATTCTTTTTACAATTGATTGACTTGCCAGTCTTACAACGTCAGAACTTATTGATGGTCATCATTTCGAACGCCTACTATAAACGTTTGTTTCATTTACTACCAAAACCGTAAGTTAAGTATTATCCCCTTTCTATGACCTTCAAGGGCCTTATGTAATAGGTCGTTGAACTCGTTTTAAGATCCCCTATCGTGATACGGAAGCAAAAGCATACCGAGCCATTTAAAAAAATCGAGGTGACCTTCAAAAGTCCGAAGTACCTTCACCTGCGAAAAAACTATTATGGCCACCGGATGGGCCCCTTCGTACTGTACAATTTTATTTCAGCAAATATTTCTGTGAAACTTATAGTTTCGAAGATATCTGATGTGCTAATAGTTATTACCCCACCCTGTATAATTGGCATTCTGTTTTATTAAAACTCATCACAAATTGCTACAACGATACCTATATATTAATAATTGTAAAGCAAACAATCTGAAACAAGTCATTTGAGCCGCTTGGTAGTTCTAGTGTTAACATTGCACACATCTACATATATTGTGCAACATTTATCAAACTTTCTATCCAGAAAATTCTTTGGATTGGCTATTTCCACGTTTATTTTGATCTTGAAGTAGGAAGTATACTAATTGAATAAGGCTAAACAGATCTATTTTCCGTCCCTGAATTTATCCTCCATCGTCGCTTAGAACGCCTAGTTCGCGTGCTCGAATCAGCATCCGTTCCAGAGTTTCTGGCACGATCTTGATTTTGCAAATTTCGTTTCTTCGCCAAAACGTATATACTATACGTCACCTTCTGGCGTCGCCTGACGCAAGAAAGTTCGCGTAAAACGGGTCGACCGTCGAAGTTCCGCCGAAACGTTACGGCTTTGTTGTATAACTTTTGCTCGCGTGGAAATTAGCTGCTGGCATCGGTCCCGGGGAAACGCCGCGACGATTTCATTGATGTAACTTCGGATGGAGAAGTTAGGCCGCGACTAACAGCCTTCCCGTGGAAAGAGAATTGCGCTGCGCCCACGGTGAACGTGTGCGATTTTACATAACACGCGATTCGAGCAATCATACTTCGTGCATCTTTTCGCGTGTGTAGCACTGTGTACGATACATCCAGGTGCGTTGTATAATACAAAATGTCTATGAAAACGGAATAAAATAGTAGAGACCGGGGAATAATAGTGCGTTGGACATAAAGAGACGAGATAATAGATGCAAGAAATTTTTGGCCCACTTGAAGTTTAAGGCAGGAAGGAAATCGTGTTTCAACAATTAATTTTGCATGGAGAGTATTAATATATAGGAATACCGTGACGAGTGTGCGCGACAGGGTAATGGTGTGCGTCAAGTCCAAAACTATTCTTGTTACAGTAGCTATTCCACTACTATATATATTATGATATTTAGGGGGGGAAAGGCTGACCTTAGTCCTTGTTGTTGTCGTCTTAGCCGACGCGGAGTCTGGCCCTTGCTAGTAGTCATATCGCTGATTACTGCCTTAATGCATAATATTGACAAGGATTAGACCAGGATCCGCGAGCCTTACACTCATCGGTGACTCAAGGGCTGGTCATCCAACAGCAGTAACATATTAATATCGCGTCACGTGAAATCCCATGCCATCGCGTTGCATATGGTAGCACGTACAATCGTGGGTAGGATACACAGTAGTGTCGCGTTAAAACGATAGAAATTATTTACTAACGCATTATTATTGTCCCATTTGGGACAAGTGAGAATGAAATTCTGGATCGACGTGAAATCGTGGTTTACCTTCTAAGATAACGATACAGGCACTACCGTGAACAGCTTGGCATGATTATAATTTGTTCAATTGGCGCGATAGTAATGTGTTTCTACCTTTGGTAATCTTGTGGGAACTGATTTTCATTCCAATTCATTCGTATCAGAAGAATATTATATTCTAATGGAAGGTAAAATGCTGTCAGACCCTATTTCCTGGATAATTTCATTCGAGCCAGGGAAGACTTGCGTTGCACCCCTTGCGCGAATTCCCCGGGTGTCTTGAACGACATTGTCGTCGGCCATGGTAGCGATGAGCATTGTTAACCTGTATTTATGACGCGGTATGGCTGAGAGCCAGGTTAATGCGCCAAAGTTACGTGGCGGCGTGTCATCGTCCGTGGATGCGGGCACAGAAATGCGTCGGGGCCTGCAGCCTGTATACATATACGTATGTAGTGTAAAGAACCATGTAGGTCGCCGTGCAACCTGAACATTTTGGAAACGGCCGTCGACGAGCATTCCCAGGTGTGCTTCGCTGTTGTCCAATAACTGTTGGATCGTAAGATTCGTACAAATGGAGGAGAATCCGCGTTGGCGAACCGTGGCTTTCACGATCGTTGAAGAAGTCTCGTTTAAATCTAACAGTGATAATAATAACACGTCTTTATTCGAAATTCCTGTTTCCGTATTTCCATATTGTAGAAGTTATTTTCAGTAAACCTCGTGTAGATTGGAATGGGGGCAGGCAGGGTAATAAGATTTCAGTTTACTTCAATTAAACACTAGCTTTATTAATATAAGACGTCGACACATGACAACTCTGACACGATACTCTCAATAGTCTCAATTCAATACTCTCTGCTCACGATACGTCTCTCTTAAACTCTTCAAACTATTCTGCTCTATCCTCAATCAGCTCTCTTCTGACTCTCCCTTAGCTCTCTTCTAACTCTCTCTTAGCTCTCGTCTAACTCTCCCTTAGCTCTGCCTTGCACACGCATCATTCACTCTATACATATATTCTTTCACCCTTAGTTACTCTCTCATTCTAGTCCTCATTTGCTCTCACTCATTTAGGACACACACTGCAAATATTCCTTGGCGACAGTCAGTCGCGTCCACCCGAATCCTTGGGCCGCTGTACCCTCCATTTACACGATCTTCTGAAGTACACTCAGCTTCAAACATATCTTTTACACCTCGGTATACACCTCGAAATCACGCAGTATTTCCAACCCCACAATTTTATCTTTTTTCATGCTGCATTCAAATACCCAGTGCCATTTTAACAATTGTCAACGACTGTTAGATAGTAATGCTCCATTGATAGTGATTCACTAAAAGTTAAAGGTTAATTAAACGATACACTTTGTATATTATGAAAAATTTCGCGAACAAACAGGTACGACAAGTCTCGAAATTGATTTAGAGTACATCAGTGAGCGAGCAAGAATCTTGCAAATCTTTTACAATAATTTATACAAGAGAAACTTTTAATGCGCTTTAAAGGCCTCATACCTCAAAGAAGGTATGAGTTAAATGTTATTACGAGAGAAACACAGTAGTGCTCCCGCAGGAGCGTGATTAAACTTTCGGAATGTTAAAACACCTGGAGTAAGTACCTGCCTCTCGGCCGCGCCTTAACCTTCCCGCCTTTTGATCCCTTATTCATTTGCGTTGGGCCACTTGCAACGAACTCACGTTGTCCTATCGAGTTTCCACCTAGTTGTACCTTCTGGTTTCCCTCGATATAGACATCAAACGCGAAGGTAATTTTGCAGGTGTCAACGGGTCAAGTACTAGCAGGAAGAGAGCACTTACGGCAGAATAATAAGGAACCTCGTTACGGTAACAACGAACCCTGAGTCTGCAGAAAATATCGTCTAATCGTGAAGGAAGTCGCGGTTAATTGTGGCCGTTCCTATTTGTCATTACTAAGGGTGGTCTTCACGTTTTTCTTTCAACAAATCCATCATTAACGATACTACACTGTTACTGTTGCATAACACGTTCAACGCGGCAGAGAGGCTCGGGCAGGCACAGAGTATGAACAGAAGATAAAGTACACGCAATATAATTTGTATCTTATTCATCTCCACTTAAAAATGCCCCATAAGTTTATCTCGAATTGCTATTCGTATTTTAAGTGGAAACAATTTTTGTTTAAAGTTGATGATTAAACATTTTAAGTTTAGTTTTCTAATCCACGATTCGTAAATCACTACGATATCAATTTCCCGGAAGAGCAAAAAAATTTTTAATATACATTCGCTATTTAGATTCGCCCTTTTGTTTCTAAAAATTTTCAAGTCATATCAGTGGCCCTCAAAAAACGGCGGGATACTGATTTTGATTTCCATTAAAATACGCTTTGACGTTTTGGCCACGTTTCGTCGACTTGGGGCCACTGTGCGACGCCGCATTCAACGTGGTAAGCAGATTTCTTTGCACTGTGAAACTTAAAGTAACGCGATAGTTGGCACTACGTGCAGGGAGAGAAGGCAGTGAATATGACACTCGCGATTAGTGCTTTAAAAAATATGGCGTTCAAACAAATCTTTGGCATTATTTCCGTCTACATATTGTCATCAGTTTTTCCTGATCGAATTTCGCATTTCGTGCTGCTCTAGCTATGTAAGCAGGGACCAAAAGCTGATCGAAACTTAAATCCATTGAAAAAAGAAAAAAAACAATCACCCCTGTTTACGCAAAAGACTTCATAGTACGTTCCATCATTTCCCCGACATGCAGAATCGACATTAAACAAGCATCATCCACGTTTAGTAACTGACTACGTGCTCGCAATTGGGGATCCGTTTCAAGTAAACCAACACGCTCGCTCAGGGGAGTTTCAGTTACAACGAGAGGAACAAGCAGGCATGAAAGCGTCGTGAAGTTTCGCTTCTTCCTTGCAGCTTCAAATGCATGTCACCCTAAGAATAAAAGCACGATAACCACGTTGACGGGCAGCGGACACGACGGGAAAAACCTTCGCAGCACTCGCCGAATTTGGCCTCCGCTTGTCGCGTGTCAAACTTCCAAGTGGCCGCCATTTCGACGAAAATTCCTTTCTTCCTTTTTCAAAATTTGTAATTTCACACGATTTTCATGAAAATTGGTATTCTTATGTTTTTGGGGTTGCTAGTCGTCTATAATCTTGGACCCTTCATTATTATTATTAATTATTTTCAATTATTATTTATTATTATTTATGTATATATTATTATTATATTAGTGTTTTCGATCATATTAAATATTTCACCAATATATTAACCTTTGCACGAGATATCGCCACTACGTTCTAGTGGAACAGACCGTAAATACCCCTACTCTATATTTTAAATTTAAATATCTTAAAAAGGCGCAAAAAAGCGCAAGGTTTGTCAAGTGAATATCATAGTTGACATGCAAATTTACATCAAGAAACTTGTCTCAGCGTAAATTTCGTTGAATAACAGGTTTATTTTCCTTCCGGTTCATTAAGATATGGCTTATGATTTATGATATATTGAGAACGGAATTACAAGGATAAATTCAAAGATGTGTTACTTTATTTCTGTGGAAAATTTATGTTTATAACGCCTACTTCAATGGTAAAGTGTTTCACATATCAATTTTTTTAAGACAAACTTTCCCTGACGCATTATACAAGCTCCAATTTTCAAGATACGAAGGAGCATGAAATTTCCTCAACTTTGACGGCCTATATCTCAGTAACCAATCAATATATTTAAAAAATTCAAGCGGCATTTGAAGCACTGATATGTATACAACAAATCTGATACACTAAAGAAAGCTGGTATATGCTTCAGAAATTGAATTTTGTTCGGCTTTTCGAGAAATGGCACCACTATGGTTCGGTCGAAATATTGTCCCTACCTGTCGAACCAGCGCAGACATGTACCTACATGGAGTGCATACATTTTTCCACGCTGCCTCCATTACCTCGTTTGCCCATTAGGACAAGGTCTAAGGAGGTACCTTTGGAAATTGTGCAACTTGAAAACTTGGAAGAATATTCTCCCGCAGATTCTGTACCTTTTATCAACCGAACTTTGTTGCTTCTTATTGCTTCATCCAGCATGGATCGATCTCTCCCTGCTCCTTGCCTTGTTTTTGCAAAGTTCCTGGTATGGACAAGAGGGAAACCTTGGACGATATAGTTTAGTTTTGGAATGATTTCAGCTGCCCCGCAGATGCGTTTTACTTTATTCCTTTCGTACTTGGTTTCCATTTGCAATTTAGCTGGGGGGGAGAAGCTGGGAATGAACACGGGCATGACTTTGAATCGAAGCGAGGCTGATGCATGTAAATTGTTCGATCAATCGTATTTGGATAATGCTTGCTGTTGCACTTGTTTCAATTTATAGATAAGAAGTTGTCGGCAAGATGTTTAAATAAATTCTTGAGCATCGAGTCACCTGATAATGGCGCAGCTTACCGGGGCGTGCCGGTCGTAATTTTTCAACCGTAGGTGGAAAACTAAAACTTCATGGAAAACTAAATCGAGTGCGCACAATATAATTCTGCTGTTCAGAGAAATGATTCCTCTCCATTATTCGATACCAATCGATCCACTTGCGCATTATTCAAATACACATAGGGCCGAAATGGCGGAAACTATGTACAGTGGGCCAAAAAAATATTCGTGCAGTGCGTTAGTTTCACTTGCAACTTCATTATTTTGGTATCACCAATATCTTGGAATTCAGAGAATTATTCCCAAGACAATATAATTTTAAAGTGAAATATGTGTGCTTTATATCCATGCATACTATAACACCAACATTTCGGTGACACCAAAATAATGAAGTAGCAAGTGAAACTAATGCACTGTACGAATACTTTTCACCCCCCGGCGTATTTATAATGAATTAACAACAATATTGCAGTAGGAGAACGGGAAGCCAAGTTATCCAACGAACTTACGATGCCCGCGCAAAACAGGCGCGTGCAATCGCCGATTACTTTAATCTCTACCTTTGAAGAATATCTCGTTCGATTTCCTCTGGGAAATTCAGTCGATCTCGTCCTCGCGCCTTTAACGTCTGGCCAACTAAGCGGGCCACTACGATAGCCATTGCGCTCGGCGCTAAAAATAATCGGTCGTACGGCTATAAGCGCATCGCGTCTCGGCGTGGCGGTCTCGCGTGTGGCTCGTCTGCCACAGAAAAGCGTGGAAAGGAGCAAAAGAAGAAGGGCGACAGAGGCGGACGCGTTAAGTCGGTTGGTAGGTAATGTGCAGGCCTCGCTGGAAGAGATAAATGGTGTCTGCTGGTTCGAGATCGCTGCACGCGGTCCCTCGCGAAGGCACCAGGAATGGGAGGAAGGCCGAATTAACGGAAATGTAAATAGTCGCGTCTGGCATCCGAGCGGGTCATACGCGCCACGAAAGAAGAAATTGTCGCGATTAACGTCCCCCTTGCGCCACGGAGGGCGAATTCTAAAGGGTCGGCTTGATTCCAGATATGTACCTGGGAAGCAATTTCAGATACCTGAAATCATCGGAACCAACCAGTTCCTCGCCGACGACTTCGAAGCTGAACCTCTTTTTTTCGTAGCCCTTTCTTTTTGCACCTGTACGGCCTTGTTGCCAAAACGCCACGATGATTTTTCTAAGGAACAGGGACACAAGGTTCACCTTCGACCGGTTATATGTAATTGATGTTCACGGGCTGCGGCAGCAGCCGCTGCCAGTTTTATTCGAATTTAGTGGGACTGCGTGCGGTGTATCGACAAATCGATTGAATTTTTTACGAGCCATAAAATTTGATATCTGTCGATGCGGGGCTGGTGAGCGGCGAACTGTCGCTGTATGCTTTTGGATTTTTCGCTTCGCAATTGCCTTTCATTTGCGTGCTGGTCACCGCGTGTCGTCCAACGAGTCTTGTGTTGGAACTTTTTTCCGGTAGGACGTTAAAGGTAATTGCTATTGGGATAGTGTTTTCAGCATTGCAGGCGAAACACAGCGAGGAATTGTGGAGTGAAAAATGTATTGCGGTGGACACCGCTTTTCTTGCGTTTTTACGTAGCGGGGGAAATGAAGAAAAATTATTACCCGCGGATCTGTTATTCAATAAAATATCCGAAGTAATGTCGGTATCGCTAACTGGATTAAATTGGGAGAAAATTGAGTTGCAAATAATAGAATTAATTATAGGGATGAGTGGTTGTTACAAATTTGCAAGTATTTAAATCAAAACTTGTACAGATGAAAGCTAAATATAGCGAAAGAAATAGTTATATAGCGAAGGAAATAGTTAACTTTTTGTTTTATTGTAGATTGCCAATTTATTATTTTGTCCACGAAGAAGAAAAGGAAATAATATATTTAGTTATATGAGTCGGTGCATTGTACTTGATTACATGCAACGAGCTTCGAATGTTTTTTGTCAACCTACTGAAACATTACATATGTATGGGGTGTATACGCTGTCGCGCACGATATACACATTGTACGTGTGTATATCTTGTGTCTGTGATGTAATTGAACTTTATGGGGGGCTGGTGCCATTAACCGCTTTTAGCCGTATTAATATCTCACACACGAGACGTTCCATTTTCCACCGGTTATTTCAAATTCCCTTAAGTATTGAAAAAGTCCAAGCTTAATTCGCATTTAATTCAAGAAATGAAAAATTACGATTACTTTATGTATAATGTTCTTGCACGAAAAGAGATAATACCAATGTGCAAGATAATTTACCGAGTGTTGACGTTCTTCAATTATATTAAAACTTTTAAAGCTTGTCCGATACACAATTATTAAAGTGTAAAAACTAATTAAAAATGGGCAATGCAATCATTGGTATTACAATAAGGAATTATATCAAATTAGTTCGAACACTTTTAAACTTTCCACAAAACTATTTAGTTTGCAATTGAATACAAGGCTACTAATTGCCCCCTAGGTCCCATAAAAGCTTGTCAAGTTTTGTAAAAGTTGTTACGCTATAAAACCATTGAAACTCGACCGATTGCTTACACAGGTGTCATAAATAAATCTTGAAACTCACTCAAGCTCAGAAATGCGTTGGTTCATCTATTTCCATTTGTATCTAATTAATCCAACGTAGTCGAACATTGCGATTGTCATTGATCGTTATTTATTGGAAAGCAATGCCAGAACATAAACGCAGATGTTCTTTATAACAATTAACAGAAAGTATTATTTTTCTATACAGAAAGTGTGTTGTACATATAATTTGAGAATGACCGCCGAAAGGTGTATTGTAGTTAGTTTGCATTTCAGTAAATGAATCACAGAACAACGAATAATAACCAACAGAGATATAATCTGACAGGGTCACACCACTATTTCCCGAACAAGAAATAATACAAAAGATAAAAAAACATTAGTGTTAATCACTACTATCTAAAGATCCACTTGCTCCGAGCACTGCATGAACGATGAATGACACCTAACACCTGGCACCTGTGATATCCCTGCAGGCCACGTTAGTCGACAAAATTGTAATCGGTGCCACTGGGAGCCCGCTGTTTGTCCCATTTAGACGAATTTTCAGGGCGGCTGATCTTTCCTCCGGCGACCTATGAGGTCCAAAGGAACCTCCAGCTGAGAGGCAAAACGTGCGCTCGTACAGCTCCTCCCTCTTTATCTTCCATTCGCAGTACCCGTTTCCTTTGAGCGTCACGTCTGCGCTTCTTTCTACAAGATGTCCCCCCGCTCGTCGTCCTCGTTTTTTGGCATTCCTCCCCGTGGCTGTCTAGTCGCGGGCAGACGAGTTGGCGCGCGCCACTTTATGTCCCCGAGAAGTTACAGGTTTTTGGCCGAAACTCTTCGAAGAGTTTCGTTTGCCACGATATTCCCCACGAATATCGCGAAAGGAAGAGGGCGACGGGTAGTAGTGTTCTCGGTATAACGTTATAATTTTATCCAATGACCGCGGAAACGAGCGACGTAAATTTTTCTACCGTTTTATTCATTGCATTATCGGCCGTGATGTCAAGATCAGATAATCTGGGCATGCAAGATGACTCGGACGTGTGCCAAGACTTTATTCTAGTGTGCCGCTTTTATCACCTCTCGGGAGAAGAGGCTTTCTTAATTGGATTTTGATGCTGCCTTTTTTAAGCGAAAATTGCCTTGCCAAAGTAGACGGTGAGAACTTATCTTCTGAGGGAGCTAGTTGCGTTAATGAAAAGTTTTTTCTCGCGTAGGCTATGTTGCTTTATGGGGTGTTTAGAGTATTTTCAAAAGAATTAGTAGAATTAAGAGCAATAGTGTTAATAAGGTAATTAGTTTCATTTCGAGAATTGAAGTGTCTCGTAGTCTCGTAGTGTAATGTATAGCATCGAATTTATTTACAAAATTGTTAATTCGTCAGTCTTATTGAATAATCACTGCATAAGAGCTTTAAGCAATTATGGTTCCCTTCACCATAACACATTGGTTTGCAATATAAGAATTAACAACTATAAGTAACTACGAAATTCATACTTCCAGCAAAATTAATGCCGGCTCTGACAGAAATATTTCACATTAATTATTTCTACATAATATTCAATACAGGCTTGTGGTGGTATGTATGTACTGTCAAAGCGCCGCGGCGCCACAAAGTGTGTATATATGTATATTTATTTCTATCGTAGAAACGTGATTCTCTGAAACAACTGAAACTTGCGTCCAATTAAACCAGAAATAATTTCTTTCAAGAAAAAGCATGCCCCCTTGTCTATTCTGATTTTGGTTCCGCGAAAATACGTCAGAAATCAGCTGATCCGTATTTGCGATACCATCGAGCGCAGCGCCGCGGGCGCAGTCGCGGCAGCGGTGCGAACCACCTTCCACCTCCTACGTTCGCTAAGCAAAGGGATTCCTTCGTGCAGTCCAGTTCCGATATTCCTGCGCGACGCTGCGGTACGAAACGATCGAGTTGCTGCAGTGACCGTGTCGCGCGTTCAAACCGCGCTTTAAACGTTTTCTTCGCGCGTGAAACGAGTGTCACTGCACGAAAAGTCAGTGAAACAGTGTGCGGAACGAGGAACGCTCCGCGGTAGATCGCTGCATGGAACACCAGTCGAGAAGAGACCGGTAACGTATCCCACGCGTATTCAAGCCAGTCCGTTGAATTCGTGAACGGTGACAATTGGGTTCGTGGTATCGCGCTCGGCGTTTCCCGTGCACGCTTCGAAACTCCGTGGCCCTATCTGTGTGCGCGGCCAGTTACAGATACCGAAGCACAAGATTAGGCTGATTAGATTTCGTGTGGGTGGCCGGTGCGTGGCGATCGACAAGTTCGTTGTTTACGCTGGCGATCGGAACACAACGGGAACGGAAAGGAGGGAGTACGAGCGAGAGGCGGGCTGAAAACGGACAAAAGGGATTCGACCTGCGTGCTTACGTTCTGTTCTGTGTATATGTGTGTACACGGGCTGTGCCGTGACGCCAAGTGCCCGCGTCAGGCTTACAATCCGACCTGTTTTTTTAATGGATTTCAGTTTTGTTCGTGTAACGTGTAATGATCATCGAGGCACTCGACCGTCGATAAGAAAAGTAAGTCCGTCGAGGTACGCACATGCATATGTACGTAGTCAGTGCTCAGTGGTATTCGTCTGTCGCGTGTACACGCAGAGGAAGCGGCATTGTTGTGACGCGTTACGTGACACTGTTTTTCGAGCGCTTTTATTCGCGGAACGGCAAGGTTCTGGGTATCCGATATTGTTATTCGACGACTAGCTTTTCGCAGTTTACCTTCGCCCGTAAACCACGAACGCGATAGGGAGGAAGGAATCGGCATGGTTTTACACGGAGTGTTCACAGTAGTTTTTGCTGCGATTTCGTACTTTGCGCCGGCACTAAGTAGCTCGTCTAACGAGGCTTTCTTGCGGGCATTGTTCAGATACGATTACATTGCTCCAGTGACGCCGATGGCCAGTGCTTTGAATCGCCGTGTAGTTTGTATTCAACGTGCATCCTGTTTTACTGAGGCGATTTTATTGCTTTCCGTTTTTCTGAAGCAAAACCGTATATCAGCGCCATGAGTTATTGCAGTGAAGTTCAGTTTCTGCATTGAACTAAAAATGTTGAAATTATTTTAGTATGTCAAACGTTTAAAATAGAATAAGCCCGAATAGTTTTTGTCTGGATGTAACAGACAATTCGTTTCAATTTCGTGTTTTGTTACGATTACTTCGTGCTACTTTCATCATTCCTCACACAAGCCAGAGAAATATACCCGGCAACCTTGATTTAATATAAATACTGCATTTAATTCAAACTACTGTCTACACTTCTGGTGAATCGAGAACCATTTCAGTAAAGGAAAGAGAATGTCAAAGATATTGGTACATACTTTTAAAATAAAATAATCTTTATAAAAGCAACTAATAGAAGGGTGAAGTAAGTTGAAAAGATGGGAATGAAAATTCGAACTTCTTCAGGATTTGAATCAAAGGTATCGGGAATGTCCTGACGAAATTGAGTTCTAATCTCACCTCTGTCCAGTACCCGAGTCTATATTATAGTTGTTCGTCGTCGCAACAGAGTCGAACGGAGAGCTCTCGGCAGTATCGATACATGTATACGAACGATTTAGCGAACAGTCTTGAGAATTGCGCACGACGGTGCACCAGTCACGTAAACCGCAAAGAAACCTTGACTTTTTTGTTCGGACGCTCTTTCCAGCAGCAGATCCCTGGCTGACTATATTTTCTGTCCAGAGTTGTTCGCCGTGTCGTATCGCGTATGAAAGTGAAAACCAGTTATTCTCTATCGTTTCGTCCCCTTCCCGTATTTGGTCACCGAATGGGATCGTCTTCGAGCGCTCGTTTTAGGGGCTCGATCGATTTTTGTCATCCAGCTGGCGATTTCTTGCACGCGACGCATCGCGATCTTACCTGGATCGATCCTGAAAGATTTCACGTAACATGTATGTACTGGAGAGTAGATTTTTCTATTAGCTTGATTGTTGAGGAGGAGTAGAGTATTCAATTTGTCATGGTAAATAACAGCTGTGGCTTATTATTTCATCTTCCTAAATTCTCTTTAGTGCCTAAGCTGTGCTTGCTGTTATTTTTTAATTGTCTGCGTTTCCAGAGCACATGGTGGGCGGATTTATTGACGGAGATTAATGGGGGAAATTTCAGAGAAATAGGTGCATTGAAAAGCTAGAATTATTTATGGAGTACATACATTATGTTGGAGTGTAGTACTGTTAGCAATAATGACGATAGTCATCGAGATACAGAGGGATAAAGATGAACGGTATTGTCGTTGTTACAGTTAACCGGATTAAGTTCTTTCTTTATTGGATTCTGAGTCGCGTAACGAGTAAGTGAATTTTCATGTTAAAACGATAAAATGAGGATAAATTGCAGCTTTCCGTATGGACATTTTAGATGAAACGTTTCAAGTGTAGAGATTCATGAAAATATGCAGCGCTCCTATTGCACTTCTAACTGTTACGTCGTTAATTCTCTATCATTTCGACGTTTGTTGTAGGTAAAACTTGTTGTACAGCTATCGCGTTATAGCTATTCCGTTGCGCCAAAAAGAAGTATCGTCGGCATTTCAAGCAGAACGACTTTTACAGTTTCACAATTTTATTTGCAACACAAACAAAGATACAAGCATTCAGATATATATCATTTTACCTTCGAACATTCAAGTGATCATTATATTTGCATTAACCAAATATCTCGTCGTCCAAAAGCAACGACAGTTCGATGTACGTATGTAGTTTCTTCGCTATGCGTATCCGGGCAAATGAACTGGTTCGGAAAGAGGGTTGAGTTTATCGCCGTGTAGCGCAGATAAAGGTGTATCGCGCTCGCGCAACCTCGCACCTGTTTGCACCGTGAATGATTAGGCGCCTTGGCGAAAGGAAACATTTTGTAGATCGCATTCGAGGAGTGTCTGTTGGCTTTGTTGTAATACGTATGCTCGAGCCATTTCTCCAAGAGGCCTACTTTGCTTTATCCGACGTGCAATTCATCATTCCGCGAGGCTATTGTAGCCTAAGATATCATCGATGCTTCCATGCTCTACTTAGCCATTTGGAGTGTGATACTTTTTAGGGTCCTTGGCGCTCAACCCTTCCGCATCCAGCTACAATTAATCATATAAGCATTAGCAGGATTTATTTGAATTTTCATCTTTCTCGCGGTTTTAATATTTCCTTGAGTATCGTTCAAAGATTCCTTCGGACCTGCTATGCGGGACGATTTGATTCTGTTGGGTTCGAATTGAAGTTTCTTTTCTTGTTTCGTTTTTATTGAAATAGTTCTTCGTTGTGCCATCGAGCTCAGAAATAGACAGACCGTTTCGCGTTGCACGGTATCGTTGCTCCATTTCGAGAGTCGAGTTACCGGTACCTCGTCGAACGCGCGTGATTAAGCTCACGGGGAATTTGATTACAAGAGACGATTGGCAAGATAGGTTCGCAGAACTGTTTTTCTTTTGTTTGGAGGAGAGGAGAGAATCGTCAGCAACATTATAAATCCTGTTTTGCCAATTATAATTCCTCTACTTTCTGTGACGCCCGCGTGGACGTTCAACTTTGCCCACAAATATTCATGTGCTGAAGAATTTTTGCAGAGTAAATATAAACTAATCATTTTGGGAGTACAATTTATACTTGAAACGCAATTGCAAAGTATTCGACAGATGTCTACTTGACATTTGACGAGTTTTAATTTGTCCATACCTTTTTGCAGTACAATTAAGCTTTATGTTGAACAAGTTCTATCGCATCGAACAAGTCTAACTAGCAAGTGAAATTCAATCGTAACTCCATTTTCTATGCATTCCTCTATTTCGCAATTAATCGTAAACGCGCCCGTAGCATCGTGGAAAATTTGTTTGCTATTACTTGCCCATAAATAGTCTCACGCGAAATTCTAAGCTATATAAATTCCTACTTACCCTCTGAAAATATGTGTTTCGTTCTTCGTGCAATATCTCCCCGATCACTCTGGTACGAAAAAAATTGTGCGCTTGAAAATTTGCTGAGAATCAGCCGTGGCTTATCCAGCGATTCGAGCATTTCCGTAACACTTGCAAGTGTCGGTTCGCCGGCAGGGTCTAGACAAACGAGTTCGTTATTTCACATCAAAGACCAGGTCGGCTCGTCTGTCTGTGGCGACAGAATCGGCACAATCACGCCGGTTCGTTGCACACCGTGGCCCCTTGAATCACAGTCGAACCTGTACACGCCCCCGCGCGGCCATCGACTTTCATTTTCGTCTGGTTCGTGGCGTGCACGAAAATAGACTCCCTTCTATCGGGGGTTCTCGAGAGTGCAGACACCCTCTACACAAGTAAGATCACCAGCAACGATCGCTTGGGTCCGTACTTGTAGCACCTGGTTTTTCGACCTCTTCCCCGCCTTTTTTTTACCTTTCGTTTTTCTACACCCTCTGCGGGCTACACCTTCCCTGTGGAAATGGCTGTACTGTCCAGCAGGTGCGAATGCCTCGAACCACGGAATTTCGAGGCAGCAGGTGCAACAGCGATCCTTTCCTTGTTGGCCAGCTGGAATCGTATCGATTGCTGGATGAATTAAGTAGATGTTGACTTTGCGTCGAGCGTTATCAGCGGTTTTTCTTTTGGAAAATGGCTAGAAGAGATTGAAAAGATAGCGAGATAGGAACACGATTATCTGCGGTTCATGGGATCCGTGAACGCGTTCCTCGCGGAGACGTCTCGTATTTGCCGAGCTCAGGTAAAGATAGACGTCGGATGTTGGATTTTCCCTCTGCTACGCTGCTTCTCTTTCGACCGATCGGATACGGGCTCGCAAGTTTTATTTTTCATTTGTGCCGCGAAACCGTGGCTTCGAGGACGTCGCGATAGAATGTTACGACGATAGAATCTATTTGACATCCTGAAATCTGACCTGTACTCCCAACTCGTAGGACAATTTGCATTTAATTTGCTTCGTAGACTATGGATTGGGATTCCTCGAACCTTGTCGTTAAAACCATCTGGCAATGAGCAGCCGAGAAATTGTAATTAAGATTTGCGCGATTAAATTGAACAACATGTTTACGCTGAAATTACTTTCGTTCGATAAAACAGGTTCTACCGAACAAGATTATTTTTACCGTTCGTTAGAAAGTTCGTTTCGAGTGCTGCAAGGTTTTCTTTTATTTTCTGAAAATTCCTTTAATTGATGAAGTCGAATATCTGCCAATTTGAACACGAGCCCCTTCTGATCTCTTTCTAAATGTTAATACATTGTTGACCGGTTAACTCGGATCTGCACTTGCATTAGCCATTTCAATTTTTTGAAACGCAGGGGAATATGGAATATTGCAAAAGCTTTGTTCATCGTGTTTAGTCGTGTCCGCAATCACCGGTCAACAACGTGTTAACACGTTCAGAATATATCGCGAGATTTCTCAAATACTTGCAAAATCACCTGTGGAACTTAAATCAACAGTTGAAGAATCCACAGTTCAAAGAAAAATCAATTTATAATATTATATCAAGCAGTGTTGGGCAGCAATCGGTTGAAAAATATTAACCATCTAAAATCACGATTGATTTAATCGATTATAATAATTGCTGCTTTGTAATTGAGTTTTTATCATTTTTTGTCAGTTCTAGCGTTCAAAATTGATGAACGCAGAGAGATGTATCGGCTGTAAAACAAAATGATTCGTTCGACTCTTTGAAGAATTTGAATAGTTAATTGTCAATTGCAAATTATTAATCCAATTGACGACTACAGTATCTAATTAACAGTCGAATTAAAAATCTAGCGGTTAATTGCAATTGATAGTGAAATATCTTAACCGTGACTGTTAATCGTTAATCGCGTTAATTAATCGTTAATTTTGCCCAACGCTGATATCAAATATGGCCTGAATATTAAATGAGCCTGCACAGAACGAGTTTTCTCGAATGAAAAAATTTCGTGCGCACAGACCGCGTTCGCTTTGAATCTCGCGCAAGTACCCACGTTTCCGCTGGAGGAACGTAAATGAACCCTTTTGTCACCGACCCCGGTGTCGGGGCTGCGTCCTTCGAACGGGCACCAAACGCACATTAAAATTAACTCTGCGTACACGATCCTCGCAGCGTGTCCCATTCAGCGGTGCAACGGCTTTGTGCGGACGTGGAAAGTCTCAGGCATTCGCCAGGTGACCGTGCACCTTCGAGGAGGCGAAAAATAGTGGCCGGTGACGTAAAACGCCGTTGGCGAGGATCCTTGACTCGACGACACGGCACCGGCGAGACGACCGTTCACCACGAGGTAAATTTTGCATTTTCTAATTGCGAGGCGTTCTCCAGGCGACACGGCGACACCTGTTACCCTTGGCGAAATTATTATCATTGGGAAGAGAAATAAGCGCGTATGGTGGGTTTCCTTTTTTTCTTTTTTCAATCTTGTCTGACAATCGTGGGAGGGGTTGCTTGAAAGAAGATAGAATCGCTTGGAAATCGTTGCAGTTATGTATTTGGAGAGATACAATTTTGATTGCGCAAAAGATATATTTGGCGGTTCGCTGAGTGGAGATTGAATAAAATTGCGTCGATTGGTAACGTAGAATTGGCATTTTCTTGTTACGTATTGGGGAATTTATATTTTTTTCATTGTTTTGATAACAAAATATCGGGGAATACTGTGGGACACTTAAAGAAACATTTGATTTTTGAATCTATGGAAACAGATGGAAACTACCTTTGGCTATCGTCCTGACTAATAATTTATTTTCGGTGCACTTTGTAGATTTCACAGTCTGTTGTGCTTTTATGTTGAAACTAAAATTTAGTAACAGTTTGGGTCGATTCTATCCGAATTAACTCTAATGTATATGTAGTTCATAATACGTAGCCCCTAATGTGAATTAATTAACCCTGAAATGTGCTACCCTGGAACTAATTTTTTGTAATTGACTTAAACCCGTTGCCATGGTTACTTCTGCTTATTAAACGAATCAAAGCTTTTGGTTTGCCCTTGCGACCGTGTAATTGCCCGGAACATTAATTAATAAATAGTACGATGTTTGGTACTAATTGAGACCTTAAATATTGCAATACATTTTGTATACTGAATATTCTGCAATTTTTTTCCAACTACGTATACA
The DNA here is from genome assembly GCA_907165295.1 of Nomada fabriciana. Taxonomy (NCBI): domain Eukaryota; kingdom Metazoa; phylum Arthropoda; class Insecta; order Hymenoptera; family Apidae; genus Nomada; species Nomada fabriciana. The sequence goes on along the minus strand of OU015690.1, from coordinate 8,672,275 downwards.
AACTCAGCAGTGCAAGTTTACAATTTCTAGCTGCGCTGTCTCATCACCGATGAAAATATATTGTGCGAAGGATCTCGGAAGTTTTCTGCTACAAACTTTTAAACAAATATTTCTGTCAACCGCAACATCTGTCTATTAAACACTAAATATATATAATTTTATATTTTATCGTGGAACTTGTACCTCTTCACGATTATTTAAATAATCATGGGATATTATGTCTATGCTCGTTCTGCTTTCCCCCATTTTTATTCGTACGAAATTATGGTAGATTTTAAATTAATACAATTCTTCAGCTAGTAAGAACAAGTTAAATATTGTCATGTTTTTTAAAAAATTAATAATCGCAAGGTTATTGATTAAACATTACGATTTTGTGAATATACCTTTCTAAAGAGGGTAGACTTAACACAACAATTAATCCTCTCCTGGGAAGAAATAGAGCGCTGACTAATTTGCTGTTTAATGTAATTAAATAAAAGCGCCATCTTAGAAACTTTGTTGGAGACTCGAGTCCCCGAAGTTGATCATAAAATTTCGATTCGAGTTAGTCAGCGATTACTAAAGATCATCAACGTAGTAGACTTTAAGTCCATTTTTCTTGATTAAAAATTGCTCCTAAGTATTCCAGCTGGAAAACTTGCTCATCATCGTCCAACTTTCTTCGTCGTATAAATGCTGCAACCCACCTAGGGATAAAGTGAAATGAAAAAAAACGCGACTAAATTTTTCGATGAATATTAATTATTGCGAAACTCATCTGAGCCGTCCATGTGAGAAACTCTCCATGTTTCATGGGACTTTTTTCGCTTCACTTTCATGTTTCACAGTGAAAACAGTTTAAAATGCATTTCCCCGTTTTTAAAGAGCAAATAATTATATTTAAATAGCAATATATCAATTAAAAAAATAGAATTAGTAATTCATAATCAGTACTGATCGAGAATTTAATGAAAATTTGAGTCGAGCATAGATACTTTACTCACTACATGCATGCAAATCTTACGAAAATGAAAATTCCGCTAAATTTCGTAATCATGAATAACTTAAGCAAAAAAGGATCTCCTCGCGTCTACCATTTAATAATATACATATATATATCGCAATAATTTGCAAAATATGGGGTAGATGTTCGCCAACAATTTTGTACATATCAGCTTCCACGGATTTCCACGCGAATTGCACCGTTCCATTTTATCGATCTCGCAGTAGTTGCCTTAGAACGGTGACACGAGCTACCCGGTTAATTGTTAATGGCTCTATCCCGCGTCAGTGATCCACTTACCCCATTAAACTCGTTCTCGCATTATCGTAGTCGTTTCGATCCACCGACCAATTACACGCGAGTCGTTAGTCGTCCGGATGCACAATGTTAATGTTGTGGCCACTTAATGCGTTTTGCATTCGCAGCTCGGAGCTATTTTCTTCTGAAAGCTGGCCTTTAGAAACTGCTGCGCAGATCCTCTAAGCTGCCCAACGTGTTCGCGTACGAAACGATACACCGTGCAACAATCACCAAAGCGTTATTAGTACGTCAACCAACCGCCGTTTTCTCGGTCACCAAACCATTCCACCTGCATTTTTCTCTGCGCTTATGTACAATCGCGTTCGCAATTATTGAAGATTGCGCAGCGACACGCGGCGACGATAGTCGATGAATTTATCGCAAATTGCTCGAGGGTGCTCGTTTCATCGATGGGACGATCGTTAATTCTCGATTGAGAGCTACCGATCAAAAATTCGCCGCAGCTGACAATAGCGATGGACGTTTGATTGCACTCGAAAATTAAGGTAAAATATGAAATCGCTTGCACGAATAATTATTAGCGGTAGCGCACTCGTTATATGATTACGACAAGAATATAGACTAGCCGACCAAAATGAAGAAACGGAGCAGTTGAAAATACCTCTTTTCTATAACTAAAAACGGGACGCTACTGCATAGTATATTTAAAATAATTTTTTTCGATTATACATGGCGTCTCAGTAGTTCTGTTTCAAGGCGATATCCCGATTATCCAAATGTTGCGTAGCTTAGGTAACACGAAGGCCATACTGTTAGATTATAGGTACTTGTTACATACCATACTAACCATACTTGTTACAATTATAGGTCGTTGGATTTTCCTTGACGCCATCTTTCGCGTCATGATGATACAGATATACAATCTCACATAAAGTCACGAAAACTATGAACCTGAGAAAAAATCTTTTTCTGCCAAAATATTTACCCCTCCGAACAATATGATTCGTACCTCTGACACTTTAAGTATACCGTTGCAAGTAACCTAGATATCGTCTTGTAACAGAGTTTCTGAGACACCCTATACACGAAGTCATATCTTTCTCATAGTTTAACCCTTGTGTGTACAACCGGGTACCCGGGTACCCATTTCTATATTTCCTTTAATAATTTTTGTATGTTCTTGACAAGATACAGCAAAACCACTCCGGATCTCCATTCTTTGGACACTTTTACGTCAATACACGTTTTGCGAAAAAATTGTATGCAAAATATTTTATGTAATTAGGCTTTAAACTTATTGGCTATTTTGGTTGCCCACACAAGGGTTAAGTTTAAGTGGTACTAATTTAGTCCCGTCATTTAATGTTGAATATTTTCGGAATTATGTGAAATTCATTTGTTTTCATTACTTTTATCGGAAAGTGTACGTATCTATTTCTTATATATCGATTTCACTCGTTTGTCCTCCATTTTAATACGATACGTTAGGCAATCTACGCAATCGCAGCATCGTTTAACACAGAACGTTAAACGCGTCGCCTTGAAATAAGCCCACGGATAATGCTGGCTGTGAGTTTTGCTGGATATTAAAGCATTCAGCACGCATCGCCAGACGGATTTGCATCGTGAACTTACCAGTTGTTCGTGCGAAAATTCAGCGAAAGACAGCCAGTGGAGTATGAAGCTCTCGTGTTTCGCGAGAGCTCTCGATTTAAGCGGCTTACCATCGCCGCATTCTACGCGGGGGGTGGTTGTTGCTGGATTTAAAATTTCCATTGGCATAACGTGTTTCCACGGAATGGCACAGCGTAGCCGGAATCCCTTCTAATTTCCCATTCACCCGGTGGCTCAACCCTCCGGGGCTAAACTTCCGGAGGTGCCGTCGAAATTTTGCGCGTGTAACTCGCCCAAACTTGCTTACAACCGTGCTCTCTCGTTTTCGCGATAATAAGTTCTCATTTTAACTGCCATTTGTAGCTTGTTGAATCGTGTTGTATCGTGTTTGTATCGCGTAGCACCGGCGTTGTGCTTCTCTCGAAAGAGAAACTTCTGGGTAACATTCGGGGATGTTTGGCTAATTGGAGCAGGTAGAATTATTATTAGTACATACTAAACTACTCGTAGCTCTTGTTTGGGCCGAAAATAGATAATTTTATTTGAAGATGAAGCTATTTAATTTGAATTACACGAATTTAAGTAATTGTTTAATTGAATTGCCTATTTTGTAAGTAACCTAAGTCCATTTATATTGAGAGTTTGCATTTCAAAAAAATTAAAAATATACGAATTGGATATGAATGTGTCACACTGCTTGAGTGTATCTAAGAAAGTTAGATTTACAATTCCTATTAAAGTGATAGCAATTATTAAGGGAATAGTAGGTGTTTTCTTAACACAAGCGGAGTTAAGCCATTTTCAAAATTAACATCTAGGCTTGTTCTGAAATCTGAAAGAGCCCAGGTCCATTTAACATAATTTGAAATGCTTCAAATTGAAAAAACACAATTTTCGCAATTCAGGAAATCTTCTAACTATATAAATTACATAACAATTGACTGCTCATGTACATTTTATATATGCGGAGGGATTCGAGGAAGTCATGGTGCTCCGGTGGTAATTCGTCTTATATTTTTACAAAGTGGTTTCAATAGATAACTTTCGAATTTTCTTGGTCTACCCCGACGTGGTAATAAATTCAGGATTTTAAACTCTGCATTCTCATCCATTGATATCTGATACAATATTCAAAAAAGCGTATAACTGTCTTCACACATTTGAACATTCGCACTTTCGGACACTTCATATTAATTTGTATATCCTCTATTTTTCTATGGACCCTCGGCTTTTAGACAGCAGTCTAACCCCCGGAATAAGAAAAAGAAATTGTGCTACATTTAATGGGCGACAGATATTGAGAGCACAAGTTATTACGTTCGTCATCGGTTGCAAAGAAGCACGCGTGCAATGCAATATTCGTGCCCACTTGAAAGATGGCGAAAATTCTTCGCTCCTCAATTAGAGCATACTTTCCATCCCTTAATCGCTGCGACAGGGGGTCGCTCGACGCCGAGCAACGCCAAGTGAAATTCCTCGGGCACTCGAAACCGTGCATTAAGCAATTTTTTGAATCGCGTTCGCGCGCAAATTGTGGCATGAATTACGTTCGGTCGTAGGTATTCTCGTTTCTTTGCTGAATTCCTCCTTCGTCGTATTCTTACGCGTCACGCCATATTTCCCTGCGAGGATTTCACCCTGCGACCGACAGTTACAAAATGCACCGTGGCTGGAAAGCCCGTGAAAGAGAAGCATGACACGACGGGAACGTTTCGACACGGTGCCCCGCGGTGTTTGTCTTTTATAGGAAAGACGGAGCACGCTCGCGGAAATCGAACCACGAGTGCAGGAAGGCCCCGATGTTTCGCGGTGAAATTGCATCGCTGACCGACGATTCGAAGTGCATAACTCGCATTGAAAGCCGTGGAGGTGGTATCGACAGAAACTGCAAGTTTATAGCCTAATACTTGACTATCACCCTTGATGGAAATAAAAATATTAGCATTGTTCTTGATTAATGGCAAGAAACAATACTACAATACTCAGGACTTTTACGAACTTGCAAACGATGAGAAGTACCTTTTTTCATCGTTCGACTCTATTATTTTCTTGGTCAGTAATGTAAATTACGCATTTTCCTCTGTCTCCTCGTACCTTCTTCAATCAAATCGAATCGCGAGCTCTGGAAACTTGCAAAATTTAAAAAGGTTCAACGGCAGCGGAATAGTGGCAAGAGCGAAAGTAAAATTTCTCTCAGATTGGAAAAGTCGGGTCAATTACACAGGGGCGGGAGGGGGGAAATATTTTCGCGCGTGCCATATTAGATATTCTGCATAAAATGTGGCAAAGAGGAAGATGAAAGAAAGCAAGGGAAGAGGGAATATCGGGCAACACAGGAAGCGGCTTTCAGGCAGGTAGCAGCGACGCAACATCCGGTGTGGATAACGCCTAACAAAAGGGTATCCTTCCGCTCACGTCGACGAAATATAATAGATACCGGCTTTCATCGTGCGGTAGAAAGCAGATTTTTCGTGCAAAGGACGCTCCCATATTTCCCAGAGAGATCGCGGGACAACCTCGTTTACAAAGTGAGCTTGTCGGTTTCAAGTAACTGCCGAGGAATTTATAACAGCAACGGAAATCAAACGTGGAACGTAGAACGCCATTCGGCAGAAATAACGTTAATAACATTGAGAAACCGTTGTTCTTTGTGGGTACGCTTGTTTAAACAGAAGTACATATAATGTATGGATCAAGATGGATACGATATATTGAAGCGAGAATGCACGTTAAGTTTCAAGAAAGACTTAAGAATTGTTTAAGTTGTTGGAAACTTTGATTGGTGCAGTAAATTCACAAATGTATTATTCTTTGGACTAATTACGACATTACGATATTAAGAATATTAGAGGTATTGCAATGTTATTCTAATACATTTGTAGGACATAACTACATTTTAAATATTTGAAATCTAATCCACCTGAATAATTGCCTTTCTAACAATCAGATCGATAACGGAATTGATCGATTAGGAATTGGTTACATTCGAACAATATTGCACTATTTGATAGCCCTGCAACGTAATTCTAGTCTTCTTTGTTCTGTTTTATTGATTAATTTTTATCCTACACTGCCGTGTAACTACCCACGTCAACCCCTAATTCCTTAAGAAATTGCTATGTCGCTCTTTATCGCTGGGCACGAGTGACGAAAATTCAATTATGGAGCAGATAACGGGTGGTACAAAACACGCCCAACAATCAACGAGTTACTAAAGTTTCGATGTAAATTAGACGCACACGCATTACGGCCTCAAAGCGGAAGCACCATAAGCGCATCTGATGTCGACAAAGTTTCCCTGTGCAATACAAAATTACTCAGCCGAAGTACTGTCTCCCTTGTATGGCGTGAAAACTAATTTCACCATATGTGTACACATGTACCTACATCTTTTCCCGTGCCACGTTGCCTAATTATTCAACTGCTGTCCCTCGTACAATTTTGCCTGCCCCCTCCAACTCTCTGTAAGAATTCGTGTCTCGAGTAATTGACCCATTTCGACTACTTCCTGTATTACAATTAGTCATCTTCTTTTCATGCGTCCCCTCGTAACATTTCTGTACTCGGCGTGAATCGAAAGGAATGGAAACATACATACATATATTTAGCTACATATATCTTTCTTCTAAAATTTCCTCTGCAATTCACTGACGAGGTATTTGCGCTTGCTTCTCGAGCGTTCTGCGCAAACGATCGAGATGCGTGAAAATGGGTCAAGTTTGATTTATATTCCTTGGAAATATGAGGTTCGAGGGTGGAAAAGAAGCGAGTGGCAAGATTTTTTTACAGGATCGCGTTACCACGAGACGGGGAGAGATAAATTTAGCTTGCAAAAAATATAAGGGAAAAACTTTAATAGACAGAAAATGAAATTTTTTCAAGCCTTACCTGTAAATATCGTTTGGCGAAGCGTACGAAGAAAATAAATCAGGGAAACTTTGGGAAACGTTTTCGGAATAAACGAGAAAATAAAAAAGAATTCATCTTAACTTCCACTCTTAAGGAAACTGGATTAATCACTGCGCCAAAGTATATAAGTTTTGCGTGAAATTTGTGACACGGATTCAGAACGGGAAATACTAATTAATTTTCTCCTTTCATTTTCTTGATCGAATGAATTTATCGCGTGGTAGGTATAAGTATATAATAAGTCTGAAAACTTGCCACGAGATAATATAATTTACCTACTTTCTTAAATATGCTCATACCATTGATAAGAAATTCGACACATTTAGATTACTTTCTGATGTTTTATATTTTATATTATTCATCATTTGGAGCTTTGAGTTAATTATTCGTACGTTAATAACTAATAACTTAACAAAAACACTGATATACTATCTGGTTCCTTGAGAATTGTAGGACAAATGTAATTGTACTTAATTTATTTAATTAATTAATAGAACTGAAATAGTTTAATCTGATAGATTCCGTAATACGGAAAATCTATAGAACAGGTGTGAAATTCGAACGATTAAGAAATTTCCTAGATCACGAATTACAGTCAAGATTTCGAAACGTAAATAATTTAAACCATGAAATTTCTTTGGACATCGACTACTATCAAGATTTCTAAAATTACAATATTTAAACCGTGTAATTCAACAAATTGCATTAGCCAGTTGACGTCTACGTTTTCCATACTGTAACAGGTAACACGATGAAGTAATTCGTCGGTTAGAGTAGCTCGCGTGTTCGTGACTTTTTTAAAGTCCTTTTTCTTCGCTTGCACTCGGCTGTAACGTAAACGTCGAAAGTAGTGACTAATCTGACCTATATTCCGAAGCTCTTGCGTGTTCGATATTTCGAAAAAATTGCTATCGACCCCAAAATATTTCGACGCATATCCCTTTGAACTGCTTCCTCAATGTTCCGCGAAGAGAATATTTATTTATTTTTAGGAATATTCTATATAAAGATAATACCGGTGGCGAGATTTATTGGCATCAAACGGAGTGCATATGCTTATCTGTTTCTTTGCATTCCCCAGGTCTCTTTAATTCAACCTGTTCCCGGTAGCAATCAAAATCTCGAAAGGGAAAGAGGACAAGAATGGAAAAATCGCGGTGCGCTTTCGTCTCTCGTTTTGCATTCCCCTTTCGTCAGTCGCCCACAGGCTATGCTACGTGATCAAGTGTGTAACGCAGAGATTTTATGACAATATCTGGGGCGGGTCGTTGAACTTTTCAGAGGCAAGACTCTTTGATTTACCAATAATTGAATGGCATTAATAATTCTCATGCATGAGGATATCCTATAGCTAAGACGTAAGATACAAAGCTATAGAAGTGTAAACATATTCTCGTTTCGATGTTCGAGATATTTTATTAGCGAATCAACTTGGGCCAAGAATAAGCAATTTACGCATGAATTCCAGGTCGGATACAAAGAGAGAAACGAAACAAAAGTTTGCGTGTAAGTGTTTATTAAAGTAATTAGTTATGTAGAAGGTAAACGTCGACATTAAAGGTGTGCAGTATGAACAATGTGAACGGTGTAAATGTTACAATTGTATCGGAAATAATTTCCTAAAGCAACTTGCGAAAGTAATCCTTTCGGGGATTCGATTACATATAGGCAACTTTCATCATTTCTGTATACATATCGGCAAATTCTATAGCATAGTTGAAAGATCAGCTATGGCTTATGATTTCTTCGCGAGCATCCATTCCTAGCTTCATATTCAAATTCCACGTACAATGAGAAAATACAGTTCACCATATTTTTGAATTTACTACGCCCAGGACAATTTCTCTGATAAAATAATTACTAATTCCAGCAACTATTCCAACCGCCACTTTACTTATTTTCTCCCACTCGATTCGTCCACCCGTGCAATTTAAACGAGCGTATCACGCTGAATCTAGCCGGGTCTGCGTTTCGCGGACAACCTTGCGTATCTAATCTTCTCTCGCGCCACTTACAATGAAAACGGCGTGACCGAATAAATTTCGCGACCACTGGTGCTCGTACGCGATATTAACGAAGCCGGAGCCCCCCGAATTATTTACTGTTCGCTGTTCGACACACCGCGAGCACACGTGTGCAAACAGAGTAAGCAAACAGCCGTGCGATCTCGAGAGGTGGCTACGCACGAGAATACGAGAGGGCACGAAATCGCAAGTGCACCGGCGAAGAGTGTGCTCGGACAATCAGGAATGCTAATCGAGTTAATCGGCGCTCGTCGAGCTACTAATTAGCCAACGGTGCTGCGTAATGAACGGGGGATGTAGGATTCTTTGAAAGAGGAGATTTCACGCGAATTTCGCGGCTCTTGTGTTCGGACGGTAGATCCGTGCGTAACGAGACGTTAAAGTTCAGAATAAATCGCATGCTGCTCCGTGGGAACGTGGGTTAAATATGACAGCGTGGTGGAACGTGATCGCAAAAGCTCGTGGGATTCAATTATTGGAAAACTAGATTATGACGAAGTGTGATAATATATAATACGCAGTTCAGTTTAATAAAAATACTTTATTTTATATAGTGAAAGAATGAATGAATATAGAAGAGAGGCGTGGAGCATTCGGACTCTATCGGTCGCTCTTATTATAAATACTTTTGTATAAGTATTGGAATTCTATGCCCCAATATATTCTCAGAACTATAAGAAATAATTTTTGTTTAACTGGATTTTGTATAATGCACAAAATCAGCATTAATATTCTCAGTTTTGAGGAACTGTTATAGTTTTGGTAACCAATTGGATATACAGGTAGCCCTCCTATCACACGGTAGATAGGTTCCTAGAAAATGCCGTGTTGTGTGAGACACTTCCGTGGACCCCATGAAATACAAACGAAGGACCGATGGCTTGGCGCGGAGATTCGACAATCTATTGTCTGCCTTTAATAAATAAAAATATTTTTTAAAAAATGTTAAGTGTACATACATACGATAAAACAACGTTGTAAATAAAAAGGATTGCACAAGGGTTTCCGCAAATTTGTGATCCTGTTAGAGCGAAACCATGTTGTTGGATACCGTGTTATAGGTGGGTTACCTGTATTCCATATCGCTACAGCGAAGAAAATACTTTTTGTTGCGACCTACCAGCTTTTTAATTTCAATAATTTCTTTATAAAATTTGTCCATATGAATAAGAAAGATTCTTAAGCCCTATTGAAAATACATTTAATTTCTTGCTTTAACCATGTGTTCCAATGTATCCGCAGGAACCTTGTTAATCCCCATCATTGATTATTATAGTAGTGGTATATTCCCGACAGTGCACAGTGGCCTGGTGAGCGGTATGTCGTTGCCAAAATAAGAAATATCTTCTATGGAAAGATTCGATTAAATACGAGTCTGGTAACATGTTTACCCTATTATTCTATGTAATAAAAAATAGAAATTGTTTCAATATATTATTGTTATTAAGAAATTGTATAGCAAATATAAAATGTATAACATGATACTTTCAGCATCATGAGTTTACGTTTAACCCTTGTGTAGCAACGAAAATGGCGAACAAGTTCGAATCTTAGTTATTTAGAATACTTTACATAAATTTGTTTTAACAGTACGTGAGTTAACGTAAAATTGTTCAAGGAATCGGGATCTGGAACGGTTTTGCGAAATTTTATCAAGGACATACAAAAATTAATATAGCAAATGTAGAAATGGGTACTCAGTTGCTAATATAAGTGTTAAAATACTATCTTGGCCACGGAGTTACTTGAAAGAAATAATATTTTGGGCTTCGAAATTTTGAACGGCTCCCGAAAAAATTAATATGAAAGTTGAAACATACCGCATTCCCGACCACTGTGCAGCGTCACCGTAATACAAATTTTTTACCGGCTCGCACGTTGCGAAACAACTCTTTGGGTTGAAGCAAAGGCAGTGTTCCGCGAAAACATTATCCAACCGTTATTCACGCGTTAATTTCATTATACCTTACGGATTTCGCGTTAACCGCGTTAGCTTAATCGCGGGACGTATGCGCGTCCCTTTGTTGTCGGTACTTTCCACCGATTGTTTCAGCATCTCGCGGGTTACGTAACACGCGCACAATTGTTATGCAACCGTACACCTGCGCTTGCACGTACAAAGCGAAGATGAAGCATATTTTTCGCTCGACCGCCAAACGAACACATTCCTAACAGGAAACGCCACTTCCGCCTGGAATATCAATGATTTTCAGTGATTGCAATAATTGGGATCAATTAATTGGCAACATATTGTTTGCTTTTAGTTTGCTTTTAAACTCGACGACTCGAAATTTGTAAGTACCGAAGCGACCTTCGAGCAGTATGGACGTCGAAGAGATTGTTAATAATTGTGAGTTTACTTTAAAAAAAGAGTTTGGTCCGTGAAGAAGGCAAAAACGACAATATGTTTCAATATCATCTTGCTATTATAACATTACACTTGTAAAATACATTTGCAAAACCAGTGGAGGGAATTTTTTTTTAACTGAAATCATTTTTATTTGACTACTCAAATGGTTTTACTGAAATTACCCGAAAGCTCGTTCTTGTCGGTTCCTTAGTTCAATTTATTTCCTTAGTTATAATTTATCGAAAATGAGGGGTAATACTAAATCTCAATCGCCAATTATTAAAATTTAGAAAAATCTTTCGAGATTCGTTTATATATGACTAAAGTGCGTATCCAATTTTCATAAATATTCGAAGTCTTGCTACAAAAAGAATTCAATTTTGCGTGGAATTACTCCTGAGCAAATTGCTCTGATCCCTGAAAAAGTTGTTCGTCGTGCAAACACGTGCATTTGACTCAACGTACTCATATGTTCCCTGCAACCTAATAATGGTGGCCAGCAACTGGTCGACAGTGCATAGCGGTCTTTATTGGATATGTACTGTAATATATTTGCTGGCACAAATTAAGGAACAAGTCAAGGGCACATCATTCAGCAAATATTCATCCATGAATGACTGGAATGAATTAATGTTCCTTAAATTATACGAAAGATATGACTTCGTATCTACTAGAAATACACTATGCAGTGGTCATATTCTGTTTTTATCTGGACTATATAGGTACATATAAACGAAAAGTTTTTTCAAACAGTGGTAGAAGGTGGTACCGCGTGGAGAAATTTGGCAACAGTCACAAGCATATCCATTTCGAAAGTTTCAAAGGGGATCGCAGTCGATTCTTAGAATCCAAAAGCATCCGACGAGATTTTTCCGTGCACGAAGATGAATATCTTCGAGCTTTTCACGCGTAGTAGGCCCGCCTCGTAAATTTGTCGAACGCTCCAACCGCATTTTCGGTGGGCATAAATCGCGGATCGCAATTCCAGTAAGGGGAAAAGCTGTGGGCACAGTCGTGGACCGCGATAAGTTAGCTCCGGTCTGTGTAAATCAATTTTACGTGCTTGCGCGCAAGCAGGGCGTGTTTTCATCGGAAATGTCACCTGTGTAATGAAAGAAATAATGGACGATTTTGCGATGGAAAAAGAGGTAGTCATCGATGCAACCAACGAGGGCCATTGATTACCCCAAAAGAATCTGTGGGATTCTATTTAGTTTGAAAATGTTGTTTGGGAACGGAACTTGTTCATTGGTTTTTATGAAGATATTGCCGTACTCCGGTTATGTTAATAACGAGGTCTGTTCAAAAAATAACCGAACTTCTGTTATTACGTGGAAATGGATCGTCATAGCAACGAACGGTTTACAGCGCTTCAATTGTCATAACCTTCCGCGCAACATACATTTTACAGATTCTTGATATCTCGTTTAGTTCCCGAGTTATTGCTATTTGAGTGCAAGGTGTTTCAGTCCGCGCGGCAATTTTTGTTCCTTCACCATGACAACGCACCTGCCCAATCAGCCTCATTAATTCGCCAGTTTTGTGCCAAAAATCGGATGACTGTCCTCCCCCAATTTCCCTACTCCCCAGATCTTGCTCGCTGCCATTTCTTCTTGTTTCCAAAATTAAAATCAGTGTTGAAAGGACGGCGCGCCGCGGCGTTTCGACTGAATTGATGACAAATTGAATGAAAAATTCGTCGCTGCCATAGAAAGATATTCCTAAAGAAGCTTGCCAGGACTGCATGGTAAAGTGGAAACACCGCTGGAACAAGTGTGTGGATAGAGGAGGGAAGTAGTTTGAAGGAGACAATGGCCAATAAGCTGAATATTAAATAAAAAAAATTAAAAAAAAAGATCGGTTATTTTTTAAAGAGGAAGTGCGAGTAGGAAGTGCGAGTAGGAAGTGCGAGTAGGAAGTGCGAGTAAATAAATGCACTATTATAAAAATAGTATCTGAACCGTTTACGTTGCTAACGTTCTACTGCAATGACACCCTCCTCCCGTTATCGATTGAAAACGGAGCAGCAAGAAATTCAGAATTCCTCTGCAGAACAGCAACAGAAAAGAATCACTCTTATTAACCACTGTAATCACCCGACGAAGGCAGCGATTTCTTAGCTTCGACTCATCGTTAAAATCCACTTCGCCAAGCGTCTCGGAGCTTCCGCTATTTTAAGCGCCGCTATATCTTTTACGAAACATCGGCGGGAATAGTAGCCCGTGGCCAGGCAACCTTTAATCCTGCCCAGAATCTGAAATCCGGCCTTTGAACTCGAAAATTACCAGACCGCGTGCGGCTCTCCCTCGGCGAGGGACTTAAGCCCAGGATTAAACTATTCCATTTGTGCAATTCTGCAATAGCGGCACATTTCCCGTGGACAATTTCCAACAGTATTTCCCATATTCCGCCAGACAAGTTAGATCTATCGAGGTGGATCTCCGTTATGTAATATGCCGTTTCAGGAAGATCGATGTCGAGTACTTTTGAATCCATCTTTCTGTAACAGGGTTTATTGAATAGCGCGTAAACAGTTTTGCATCTCTGTTTACGGTTACAGTTAAAATTGTAGGTATTTGTGGGCAGTCATTAGCTATTTTGAAACAACCTATCACTTCGTAACTTGATTCGTCCGAAAATCCACTGTAAAAATAATTATCCCAGGTGGAATGTTATATTTGCAACGAAAAGAACTGAAGCTCGTAATAATATTTGCAGAAAATTGTTCGAATAATCGGGTAGATAGGTACTTTAATGATGAATTATCGGAATTCAATTCTTTCCTAACTTGTCTTGTTAATTAAAGTTTTGCCATGTGGAAGAAAGCTGTGCAAGAAGTATGGGGATAATAAAATAATACCCACATATACTCGCAGAAGCTTTAAATTAAGAATATTGCGTATTACGGTATTTTTGCTGGGTCATTAATATTTATTAGCATGCAGTTAATGGGCAAATGACAAAATTACGACTGGAAATTTACGACTGCCCGCGCGAAGGTTAATAGAGAAGCGCTACCGTAAACGATAAAATCGAGGATCGCGAGCACGCAAGGATAAAATCGGTAGCACATTATTCACGGCCGTTTAACGAGAAACGCCAACTTTCGCGATCGTGGAATCGTGTATCTGCTTGCAATTCCACGGATTTCGCATCAAATCGAGAACGCAAGATCCATGTTTTCCCATTCCATCGTTGATAAATAGAAATTCCGTGGTTCGCTTCGAGACGCGAAGATAAATATTTTCATTTCGTTCGATTACTTTTACCGAGGCGTCTGCAGGGAAAATAGTTAATCAGTTTAATTTCTTCATTTAGAGTACAGGACAGATACGGGTCCCGAGGCAGATAAATAATGTATTTAAATTTATTCTCTGCCTGCTGCAATCCGTTTGGTCGTTTTTTCTGGTTTGAACAAAGTAATTAAAAAAACATTTAAATGAAGATTGTCACATTGCGTTAGTAAGCAAAGCTACTAAAAGTAATTCCTTTTAGTAGAAGATGTCATTAGCTCGTTTTACAATCGTCCAAAACGTTTTACTGCGTTTTTGGTTTCTGATCGTTCAGCGTAGTTAACTATAGTTACGTGTTTTCAGTGCATCATAAACACGGGAGGATAATTGCAAAGGTATTAATAAATCTCTCTATGCAATCAGCTGACCGTTTCAGACTAAATGCTCCAGAATTAATTATCACTTAACAGATAATTAATAAAATTGAGTTACTTATTGAGTTGCTTGCTGCTATTAACCTTATTTCCCTATAAATTAACTTGATAGCCAATTAATGTTATCTTAATCTATTCCTTCTATATGTACAGAAGAATGCATACATATACGTTACGCGTCTCTCCGAGTTTATTAACACTAGAACTACCCACAGATTTTGGTACTATTCAGATAGCATACGTTAGACAAATTATGAACTCGAAAGTCGTTGAATGGACATTAGATAGAGATATATAATTGCCATTCTGCCGTATTAAAACTCATCATATATTGCTACAAATGATACCTATATGTATATTGTGGGATAGGGGCCCCTCCATCAAAAGAACGGTATAAAGAACATAAGAACAACGAATGTCAAGAAGTGGCCGTGGCGTAGTTAGACCGAGATCAGTGCCTAGAATTACGAAGGTCTCGGGTTTGATTCCCGATGACTCCCCTTCATTTTTATTAGGTTCCTACTGTAGGGTTCCTACTGTGGAGGTGGACTCAATTGAACTCATAGGAAAAGTAATATGTTGTAATTTATTAAGGATAGACGTACACTGTTCTCAGTCTAAAATCGAACTGACTTGTCCCGAAGGATTCAGGGACAAGTCAAGCTTAGCCTGATTATGCTACGTGACCCAGGTGGGAGGGCCGTATCCGTACAAGCACTCTTCCCAACGACGCCATAGGCATCTGGACTATGTCACAGACCCAAAAGGCCTATCGTCCAAAGCCAAACACTGTACACTACAATGTTAATAATTCTAAAGCAAGAAATCTGAAACAAGTCATTTCTACTCGCTCGATAGTTCTAGTGCTAAATGCATACCCGATCCACTGATTCCAAAAAAAAGTTGTATCTACCCCCAACTATAAATCGTGCATAGTAACACTCGTTTCCAGCACTCATGGTATTCCTCCCCGAAAGCTTGCTTAGGAGCAATTGTCATTAGGGGGAAAATTGGCCGCAACATTAGACACCCTGAACGTTCACGATCGCTGCAATTAACTCAGCCCGATCCGTTCTCAGTTGCGGCGACTAACGAACTCTGTATTAATTACTTCCGCAAATTTGATCCCGATCAATTCCGTCTTCTGTGCGCGACAAACGATCTAACCAATCCGACAACGATTCGTAATGGAGGGAATAACGATACAATTTGTAAATTCACTGAACTCCGCTCATCCAAACTGGATGGTGCATTTTCGGGCGATACGATGCTGAATCGAATGGAACGTGCAAGCACACATGGCGCCATTAATATCCGCGTCGAGCTGATGTCGTAAATCTTGCCCGAACGTCGGCTCATTGTAATTGCTCTGTTCCGATGAGCGGGCTTAACGATCCGCGCTCTTGTTCCCCCGCTAATGATTAACGAACCAGCTTTCGAACACCGAGGAAACGGAGGAAAGCTCGCTGGTTAAATATAATAATAGTTCCTCGGGCTGATCAGATTTACGAGGAGTTGGTGATGTGGGAATTGGATCGAACGTACCTACATATCTTCGGTTAAGTAGTCAATGTGTTATTCTTTACACTGTGGTAGGGTAGTGTGTTGGACAGTGCGTATTTGGTGTTGAGAAAACATTTTTGGTTACTATATTCTTAAAGTTGAAATAACTATGACGTACAGGGGATGGACCAAATAATATGAACGCCTGACATATATACAATATTTATTTATTAATAAGGTGTTGGGCCACCATTTGCTTTTAGAACAGCTTTTAGAATAGCAGGTACACAAACTGTAACTGTAACTGTGGAATACATACGCGTCGCATTAACTACACGGAAGCAGTGCTGCCAATATGCAACAAGATGTAGGGTAGACCGGGGCGCATGGGATCAGTTTTTATTTGATGGTAACAAAAATTCATAATAAGAAATATAAACAAATTAAACAATTCCTTTTTTATGGACAAAAAACGAAAAAGTGGAAAATATCCGATTCGCCACCAGGCTCGGTTCGAATCGGATATTTCGAATATCTCTAAGAAAACAAACAAATTGTCGTAAAATAATCTTTGGTTATAACTTTATAAAGAGTAACTTAATAATAATAATGTCAAAGACTATACGTAGTATGTATATGGGTGGCAAGTATATTGTCCTTGAACACCATTTATATTAGCACACTTTTCGTGCCACCACTTTTCACAGGTATTGCACTGTATCCAATCCTCCGCAGGTGGATGAATTTCTCGTTACAATAAATGCAATGCCACTCCCTTTTGTGTATGGGCGAACCATCTTTACCTACATATATAAATTATTAACGTATTTAAAGTCATACAACTAATTAAATAAAAAAAAAGAGTGATCCGATTCACCCCATATAATAATAATTTTATAGTGAATAAAATACGTAAACAAATTATGATATCGTAGTGAAAATTATATCAAATATTATTTCTGGACTCTATACAAACTAATAATATTAAACACATTTGGATGTTAAAGCTTACCTTTTTTTTTTACAAGAAATTGTAAGCTATGTATTTTAGATTTGCGCCAAAATTATTACGTTTGTCCGCGTAACGCAAACTTGAAATGCGTGTCAACACTAAACGGTATTGTAAAACAATAAAAACACAATCGAAAGAGGTGCATAGAGAGGGCCTGAGGAGTGTATGCACGACCTAAACGTTTTTTTTCCGTAGTAACATAACAAATTTCAATTAAATTCTTATTTCGATCTATATTGCATAGTCTTCATATTATTTTGTCCATCCCCTGTACATAGGTACATGTCTCGGCAGATTTGTTAGTTCTATAATCGAGAAGAAGTTCAAATTTAAGCGTGCGCTTAATAAATGAAAATTAAAGACGCGATAATATTGATCAGAGTGACGTAATACATTTTTTGCGAACGTATTTGAAAATGTAATTAACCCTTTCACCACGAAGATCGGCGCACGGAGACCATTTGTAGTTGCTACGTAGGCATTATGAAAACTAGTTTTGGCGAGATTGAGTCAGTTCATAACGAAAACCATTCCTCTATCGTAATAGTAAATACATATGTACGTATATACTCTAATCTCGATCATTCAGGAAATCAAGCAACCCTATCTTCTTAGCACAAGACCGACATATTTCTAATAAAAATTTGGTTTCCCGCAGTTGCGTCAAAATAGATACAACCATATATTTAAAGGAAAACATAGGTAGCATCGCTTCGGATTTGTTCAAATTCTACATGAAAATATTTATAATCACGCTGAAACCATATCCACTTCCTTTTAGCGAATGAATTTAACATCGAACAAACGTGCCGAAGCAGGCCTGCAATTAAACAAATTTCTCACCGGAATTTCTTTTGGTCGCATTTATCTATATCCAACAAATAATTCACTCTTCCGTCCCTTCGTCTTCCTCTCTCACCCGCAATCGCACCGTCCTTTTCCTTTTTACCCAGAAACGACCGTGGATCAGTTCGATTTCGAGCCTATTTAATATTTCAGTTACCGTGAATTATTCGGATCGTTAATTACCCGGTCGGAATTAACGAGCAACGATGCCAGCAGGATTCGTGTTTCTCGCGCCTTCCCGCTGCGCCAAGCCGCACGGTCCCTTCATGGAAACTGAGGTTTACGAGCAACAGGTGGTTCAAGTGAATATCATTACCGCGGCGTGATATTGGAGTTACACACGATCGTAGCCGTTCTTCCTTCGCGATCAGATTTGTTCAAGGAAAACAGAAACTGCCATTGTATGATTGAACAATCCTGTGAAATTATTCGCGACAAGCTTCGACGCTCTTATCGATGAAACAGCGGATGAAAGAGAATCGGACAGGTAATTAAGTGCGTTTTTATTGCAGAGTGAAAGCTGCTGATAGCATGCAACTTTCTTTCAAAGTGATTATGATTTCTGTGATTCATTTGCTCATTGCCGCATACAATTGTAAGAAAGATGAAAGTACTCAGTTTCATTGCTGTTGCATGTCATTATATGTGGGATTGGAAGTTTTAATGAAATCAAGCCGGTGTAGGTGTAATATATTTAACGAGGAGATTATTATATATTTATTAACGAAATACTACACTATTCCTTCTACGCTGTACTACACTGTCTACGCTATTCTACAGTGTTTTATTCTACGCTGCTCCTCGATCTACACTACTCCGCTGTTCAATCTACTCTATCGTATCCTTAAACCTGGAAAATAAGGGACATAATTAGTTTAGTGCAGTTTTGTATTTACGTTCCCAATATTTCGAATCGTGCAATTACACACTATGCATACGTTTAAAGAAAGAAACGATGCACTATGATTTCTTCCAGTATTTAGGGTGTATAGCGATTGTTATTTGCCGACTATAAATTGAGATTAAAACAATTAGGTTGATTCGATATTACTGCTCTAACAGATCGAAGTTAAATGGTAATATTTGTAGGGAAAGTGAGAATTAAGAACAGGATTAATTTATTAATTATTACACCACACTAAATGTTTAACACAAATGTTCCGTTATCGCTTCGTCGTTACTTCGTTTAAACTGTTGATCTCGTATCCAAGCTCAAAACTCAACTCTCTTCACACATTTCCACAAACAGCAAACGCACTCATTCAGGTTACTCATGCAAACATTCTTATCATATCCCACCTTTTTTTATGCGACAACGAAACATCATGCGGAACGGTACCTAACCCATAATTTTAACAATATCAGAATAAAGAAATACAAAAGACAAGGCAAATAAAGAACATAATCGCATAGACTCATTTCTTTCTGTAATTCCAGTATTTCTTGGCACTTACTTCGCGGCTTAAATAAAAGTTCATACCAGCACATCTGTTTCTATATAGCGAGATAAACAATTTTCCAATTTTCGTGAACTCCAAGAGCGAGTAAAATTATTTTTCCGGGTTCGACTCATCGTGCAGCCGATTGCGTCGTGGCAACGATGCCTCGAGAGCCGAGATCGGAACTTATCTTTCTCTCTTTTGGTTTTTAATTACGAGCTAGCCTGGCGGCCTATTTAAAAAGTACGCTACGCCCACGCACACCTACGAGCCATTACGCGCACATAAGCGAGAGCCCACACGCTACCCAGCGATGCAAGCATAAATTAGATGTTTAACAAATTAAACGTGTGTACGTGTATGCAAACGCGAGCCAGCCCGGTTAACACTTGCAAAATAATTGCGAGAGCACGATCTCTCGTGAAAGCGCTTCTTCCCGTTCCTCATTTTTGCTACACGATGTAATTTAGTGCCGGGAAATTATTGTTATCTTACGTTTTTGTACAGAGACTTGCTTCGGAGCGACGAAAATTTAAGCTTGATTTATTCGAGCAAAATTATGCAAATGGACAGAGTTTAATTATTAACGACGAATATAAATTGAACAAGCATATTCAGTTTATATTTTATTTCTCAGAGGTAGATGTATTAATTTTTCCATTTATCCTGATGCTGTTTGGTATTATTCGTTTTCGCAACGTCAATTTGTAAATTCAGTTTGAGTTTCGAAGATGATAAAGGTGGTGTCTGGGCGTGATATTTACAATTACTGTTCAGGGTAGCGTGAACGGTGCAAGAATAAAATGGATATAAGTGATACTCGCAATTTTTATTTGCATTGTTCGGTTGTACGATTTAGAAAATTTCATTTCAGCTGCTTCACAAGTTACAATTTTTCTTATAAATCTTGTTAAGTGGCATTAAGTTTTATTAATGCTTACTTACTTCACAGATTTTAGACGTTAGGGATAAAATATTGCTGCATGGCGTTGCCAAATCAGGTCACTATTGATACTCTATTCGTTCAAAGTAGCAATAACTTCAGTTATTTCTGTTTGGTACTGGTGATCTGTAAAATATCATAGCTAATAATATTCTCGGCCTTCTAACGGCAAAACATGTAAAGATACACCCCGACGGTATCGATATTCCACTCTACGAGATGCAACGAATTTATTCTATTTTCGAGAACACTCAAACTTATGTAATGCTAATCTTGGAAGGCAGATTTCGTTTTCTCGTGTTTTTTACGACCATATTTTTTAGATTACGCTAAAAGGTTGTCTTGAATTATATATAGCGTTTTATTTATATAAATGTGAGACCCCTTCGTGAGAATAGAGTATTAAAACATTTAATTTCGCTTTTGTCTCTCCCTTAATCAAACTAAGTAAAGTAATTAATTAAAGATTAAGAACTTCTGCCGCCCTCTACGAATTCTTGTAGCTGTCTATGCTTCACCAAAAACACCATTAAACTTTGCTAGTTTAACGTTTCGTAATGCCGTTTCCATCTTAACAAAGTAATCAAAGATGGGCATTTGGAAATTGAGTTATTATCAAACTTTTTAAACAGAATTATCGTTGCAACGAAACTTAAAGCAAACTACATTAAAAGCACGGTGGCTACCTGTATATCAAATAAGTAATAAACATTTGCAAGTAGCGTTCTGGTAAGTGCACTTCTGTGGTGATATTTAATCTATACGCATTCGAAGGGAAGCTTCTGATAAATAACCCGAGTTGAAATGTCACACCTTTGTATTCCACTTTCTGTGTTCATCCCAAACGTGCGAACAGTCTTTCAACCTCGTTGTGCAATACGTTTCTGCAAGATATCCCGCAAATTCTAACCAACCAGTCTCACGAGACATTTATTTCCCATTGGCTTTCTCTCGGATTCTCTCCAAGTGGCCACCGCGTTCCACAAACGTGCCTACAAAGGAAATGTTTCATCGATGATTACACTTTCGATTTATCCTAGACGACGACAATGAATGCCTTACGAAGAGAAGGTAATAACCGTTAATGAAAACGTAGAAGGCGGTTTTCACCGGTGATTAATGTCTGACCGAAGCTGGCAACCGAGTATCGAGAAGAGTGTATGCCAGAACAAACACTGGAATATCCATGAGGGTGTGCACTTTGCGCAGAATGAAAGGGTTACGCAATGACGAGTGATGAATCGTTTACTAATTCTTCTACTCAATTGTGTACCTTTACACGCCGTGCGATTAAGCAGGCAATGGTGTTTGAATCGTTTGATCGGTCGGATTTTCAGTGGCCGAGTTTTATCACGAAGCTTTCAAGATTTTATGTTCATGGATCGTCATACGTTCACTTTTTCATCGACCAGACTTTTACGCTGACGTCGTGGAATGTCGATAGATTGATATTTTTACTGGATATATTTCTGCGACCTTGAACGTGCGCCGGATTTTCATTTTGGGCAGGGGTAGCGGATAGAAATTTTCTGATAAGTCGGCTGAAATAGTTTGATAGATGGGTATTAGGGACAAATTTTGTATACACGATGAAGTTTAGTATGATGTGTACATATTTTGTCGGAATAATTTGAAGAGGACGTGTGTTCGGCGAGGTCAAAGTGAAGTATGCAGAAGGCAGGATAATGCTGCAGGTGTTTCAGATCGAATTAAATATTCAGTTATTTTAGAAAATCTATTACTGTGCCTTATCCCTTGATATAATGTATTTACTTTGATAGAAAATAAATTCTGCTCTGGTAAAGGTGTATTTTTTCTGCATAGTTATATTCGTCTTCGTGGCACCATATCAAAGTAGATAAAAAAATGAACACCTGGGACGGCTATTATTACACCGAACCTTCTAGATCGCACGGCAAATCGTAGAAGCAAAATACGTATCCCATATATAAACGATTTTTCCTGTCCATTCGATAGTTCAATTGACTCTGGGGCGGCATTTACACGCAATAATTAATAATTGATACCAGACAATTCGGGGCTTTCAAATTCTAAGAGTTTCAAACTAATACCCAATTCCCATTCGTTGCACACTTCGACAGAAGCAAAAACTGTAAACCTTTCCAAATCGACATTCTGTTACCTAAAAAGTCGATACGATTCGCGCACGACAGTTAAAAAAAAGGGTGGGAGAGATGGATAAAAGAAAAGAAGAAGACTCACGAGTTCATCGAAGCGGCCAGAAGGTTACGCCGAGGGCGACGAAAAATATTCCCGAATTTCTTCACCCGTGTCGCCATTTTTGAGAACGTTCCTCGAGTACACGCTCGCGCGTCCATAAAGCGTTGCTCGACGAGTTTGATTTTATTTGCAGGTGTGAACTAGAGCGAAGAGAAGCGAGAGAAGGTTGGCCGCGACCTACGCCAAGGCCCACGCATCATTGTCGCACGATCACGCGCAGTTACCCGTTAATTAGTCGTTAATTAACCAGGTAAACGTGGACGCGAAGTCCGTCGCGTCTAGATCGCGAGAGAAATGTCACGACGCTCGCTTCGCCTCGGTCCTCCTTGACGGTAACGGCCAGGAGTGTTTCGTTAAAGGTGGATCAGGGTGAGGGACCATCGGCCGAGAAGATGCACAACGTCTCGACGGAGGGCTCGTCGCCCGGTGGCCGACGATTGTCGCGCAGTTTTCATTCCTGCCTTCGTGGAGCTGACCACGACGACCTCGAATCAGGTAGATTGTTCAAAGATGTTGAGATACGTGCGAGGGGATTTTAAGCATTACAGATATTCACCTTTGCTGCAAAAAGAAATGGCAGAGACAATTTGTATTTCCTATTGTTGGAATAACGAAAAAGAGCACGGAACGGTTTTGTTATTCTTTTCTTGTTTTGCCTCTTAGAATTCAACAGTTAATTGATTATTCGCTCTGCAGTTGATAAGCAAGATTGAAACTGCTTAACCGTTGCTGTTAGGACTTCGGCAATCGGCTATTTCGGCCTGCGGGTTTATGATACGGCCAGCTTTGAATTCTATTCAGATACATCGGGTAGATTAAAGTAGAGATACTTAGTCGCTGTACTGGTACAGAATTCTAGAAAGAGACTACATGTTTTCGACGCCTATTGTCTCTGAATATCAATTGCCGTATCATAAAACCTTTGATGTCACGTTGAAGGAAAGCGTTAGAACCGCCAAATCAAATGTGCTGGGTACCGTTGGCCCAGGTATGCAGACCTTGCAAACCGAGCACCAGCAGGCGAACATGGTGATTGGTCGACAGCCGCAATCCATTTTAGTATACATAAGCACACGTTCTGTAAAATAAAGCAGTTACCCAAAAACCAAAGAACACGACAGAACACTCTCGTTCCTTCTACTTCGCTATACATAGTGCCGAAATATTGCATATATTCCGGCTGGTCCTTCGAGCAATTAATAACAACATTTTAGTCGGCACACACCTCGTGCAAATATACAACAAGGCCAGAATGATCGTAAGATCAACCGCTGGTATTTAACAGTTGCTTTTTGCCACGATTACTTTTAACGACTGGGAATGGATGATTCCGTGGCACTGTGCGTAGGATAACGACACGCAAGATTTATGCGGAACGTAGGTGACACGAATGGAATGTTACGTGCCTACGCTCATTAAAACTGCACTTCCACTTTCCCATAAAAGAAAACCTCCCGTGGGAAAAAGGAGAGCAACTTGCAGTTGATACGATTGCCACAGATGTGTTCCAAGACGAAATTTCCTCATACAGCGACGCGAATCTTGTGGAATGTCTCACATTGTTCGAATGTACAATCTTCAGGAAAGGAGAATTAACGGACGGCTGATGCGTTAGAGACATTGCGTAACAACTTTTACTATTTGATTCGAACGTTTCAATGGATTCAGCGCGGCAGCTGTAGGTGGCGTGTAGAACGAAATAGGATGTGTTAATATAAGGCTACATGGTTACACGGTAAACGACATTCGACTATACTTCCGCTATATCGGATTTGCAGAGAAGTGCTGACTTGTTCAACTCGTCTTTTAATTCAAATAAATTCAGCGGTGGATAAGATTCGATTGGTTAAAAAATGTTTAGTAATTGAGTAAAATATAACGTTTCCTTTGTGCGACATATGGATGGCTCGGAAGCCAATCAGTCTATGTCCAACTTTCTCTGAACACGATTTTCGTAGTTAAAAAACCTTTTCATTGTTCAAACTATCAGTTTGTGAACCAATTAAGTCACTATTCTCATACGTAAGCAATAGATGACGGTACTAAAATTCTTTTGCAAGTAATTTGTAAACACCTTATTTATCTCGGTTTGAATGGTAATGGACTTACGCTGATTGGCTTCTGAACCCTCCATGTGCAAGCACAAATATTGAAACTATTTAGGAAAAATAGGAAAAATAATTGTACAATATTCCTGAACGGTATGAAACTGTATCGATGATTTAACAATTGAAATTAAATAATTTTTTTTTATAAAATCCGCGAAAGCCTTCGTGTAAATAAGAAAGTGGATTGTTTCCATAAATTGTCGTATCAACGAAACATGTAATAAATATCGCTAAGCGTTTCCTATTCAGTAGTCAGCTTATTTAAGAATAGGACACGCGTGTAGCAATCTCATTGTTGCAGAGAAGCTGATTCTAAAATACATACAGCTTTCGACATCTTCGAAACCAACGCATCTCGGGTCCCTTTAGATAAATGCCCTGACGTTCTTACCGTGTAACTGTCCAAAAGAAAGCCGTTCGCCAGCAGCTCCATTCATAAAGAGTAAAAGGACAAGGATATTCACGCCGCCCGAATAAGTCACGCAAATATACCCCAGCGTTGAACCAGAACGCCTAACGCCCACAAATTGTCGAAGAGGGACACCCTTTATCAGAGGTCTATGGCTCCCAAAATACTTTGCGTGCTTGTCATTTCGGCAATCCCACGATGACATAAGAAACTTCACGGAGGCGGTCGAAAATTCTGTGAAAGCGCGTGACGGTTTTCGCTGTTTGTCAATTGTTCGAAAGTACAAAGTGGTACATCCGAAATGAAAGTGTGGGTGGTTCAGGAAAATTAGGCTTTCGGCTTGATCATTTGAAAATTGTAGCTTCACAGGTGGCATTACTTTTCTTGCGATTGAAAGGGGTTGAGAAAAGCGCGTGCATTAAAATCAATTTGAATAAATACTTGGAGGTACTGGCATTTATTTGGAGAAATGCTAAATAATTTTTACATATCGCATTAAAACCCAGCATTTCTTTCGACATTTTCTTTCGTCTTTTGCAATGTGCAGGAATCAAGACTTAAAATTCGGATAATCTTGTGAACCTAATACAATGGGTTAGTAGATATTTTATAGTACGAGTAATCGAGTGTTATCAAACCCGAAAACAGCTGTTCTCAATATTAAACGATTTCAAACGAACCTCTCTGACCAACGCGAATTAAAGCAATAATGAAAATAAAAGATGAATCACGCTTGATGAAGTGACAAAAAGATAGCAAGAAGCAAATCCCTCACTTCAATTGAGCAGTTCGGTCTGCTTCACCTCAATAACTTATCTAATCGTCAAATCGTAACTCCGTAACCTCCACGCTGCTCGCTTATTTCAACCAGGTCTGCAAAATAATGTACCGCTTCCTAAGAGGAATTATTCCAATCTCCCAAATGTATATGTAGTTCATTGCGGGAAAAGAACGGCGCGCAACGTGCACCCACGTGAAGCGTATTTACAAGAACTCCGCCGCGACTTGTAAGCGTAACTGAGGGAGGCCGCGTTAATATTTACTTTCATACACGGCCTCCGCTCGCGCCAGTTCATTGCTGACTGTATCGTGCTCGCAGTGCAGGAGAGGACTGCTCGTGATTCGATTCTGTGTGCAAGCGGATCGTTGTTCGTCTTTTTACTGTGCGACAATTGCTACCGTAGAAGACTTGGCATCAGAAGATTCCGTTCATCCAAAAGAAACAATTCGGAATAATCGTGAAACCTTATAATGTAGGAGTATATAGTCAACGAAGTACTGTACGTTGTTTGTAGTTGTCTGGAATTAAAGAGCCCAGAGGGTTCACGGACAGTGAGTTTCGTGTAGAAATCAAGAACTATTTCATTGATTTCGTGGCAGCTCAGTCAGTGGGTCGTTCGCCAGAAAATTGATTGAACGGTAACGGATATCGTGAATGTTTGTGCTTTATCTCTTTCTTTGCAATTATTGTCGATGAAATTAGCCAAGCTATAAGAGGCTAGACAAATGCCTCTCTGCCTCGAAAGAAACCTATTCGCATGTCGGACCATCCGCGACAAGATTGGCAAGTTCAATGTCGACATAGATCAGCGAATTGTGTGCTTTCACGAGGCCACAATTAGTGGCTCGTTGAATGGTGAATGAAATGGACGTCTCGTTCTGTTCTTTCATGCGACGTTTGAATAGCAATGCAAATTACGGCGGTCGTGTGCAAGCCATTGAAGAAAGTTGACGTTAACCGAAGGGTTGAAAAGTGATCGCTCTGTGCGTTTAAATAAAGGCAACGATAAGCGCATAGGTTTTTTGGTAATCAGTGGACTAAAATTAATGCGATCTGCCAGACAGTGAACGAATGTGTTATAAATTGGTTTGCCCGAGCAGTGCCGTACAGATTAATTTACAAGGAAAACCTCGCATCCGTTTGGGAACTCTGTCGTGGCCAAAGTCGGGAGCGATAGTGCTCGAACAGGAATAAAAATTCCATGGGACTGTACGAGAGCATTAATAAAACATCTTACGAGGATGCTCTCCGCGAATAATGAAGAACAATGAGGTAGTGACTTCATCGTTTCCACGATTAAGCGAGACGTAACAAAGGACGCGGAGGAAGCGGTAAAACGATGCGACCGCGTCTAGAATAGCGGATTTGAGGCTTCTTCGATCCGGTAGATTTATTCGTGGATGATCTAATAATTGCTCAAGGACGAGAGGCTTGCACGGTTGCTGGCTAACTGGTAATTAGAGTGCGTCAGCAACATGAGAATCCGATACGTGCCACAGGATATCGGAAATTGTTACAAACGTACGTTTTCTTCCTTCTTTTTTTTAATTTTTAATCTGCTTTTATCTACTTCACATTTTTCTCCCCTGTGGGTAATTGCTTGCCTGGGAAAATTATGCGACGTGTACTTAACAAGCTGTAATACGCGTTGGAGTAACGTGAAGTTTCTGTAAAAATAAATGGAATAGATTAGAAATAGGTAGGCAGAGCAGCATCGTAGATAATACTGACAAGGAAGGTCAGGCAACCAGGAGTTTCAGAAATGCATGAAACTTTGCATGCAGGTAAAGTATGTCGTTCGCAATGCAACCCTATTTTCCGTTTGTGACATAATTCAGCTTTAAGGGGTGAGATCAGTAATTTGAAGATTGAGAATGTTCTTGTTCGTGACATATTTCAAGAAAGCTAAGAGATATTTAAAAGAAGCATATACGAAACTTGCATGGCTTTGTTGCGTTTACAAAACTGCGTAATCAAAGTATGTGAAAAATCCATAATTTTTGTATTTCTGTGGTTCTTGAGTTGATGTTGTTTTTGTTGATTTCACCCCTGAAAACCGAATTATGGCACGAACGGAAAATAGGGTTGCATTACGGATGACGTACTTGACTTGTTTGCAAAGTTTGATACGTTCCTGAATCTCCATTTCAATTATTCTTGAGATAAGCAAATCTTGCATCATCATTTGGAAATTCGTTTTCTTCCATTTATTTTCATCAATGGAATATTTATTATTTTCAACATGCCTGCGATACAATTTTATGCAAAAATGTATTATTTTTGAATTGCATTAGCAGCTATTTTTCCTCTCAACTAACTTTTGTAAAATGGAGCTTTCGCCGTAATTTAATTACCGCGAACGGACCCGGTCTGTCAAATTTTAATATCGCTGAAATTATTCGACGATGTAATACGTTTTGAATAACTTTCAATGTAGCGGTAACATGCAGGCGAGTTTAAAATAATTTCAGGCGGCGATTTTTCGTTATTTATCGAAAGTTTTATGGAATGTAGCTGCTAAATGTGTCCACGGTATTGTATACGGGTAGGCGGGCGGGTATCCTGAATATTTGAAAACGCGTGGCTACACGAATTAATGGAAAAGCAGTGGAACAAGGATTTAAATTTCAGCATTGACTGGGCAGTAGCTCGTTAACCCGGGCACACGAATGCAATGGTTGTTAAATATGGACTTAACTGTTGAGCACAGTGGGCAAACAGACCGAGTATTTTAAATATTGAAATGATCTTCGATGCGGCGTACAATTTATATGGAGCGGGGAGAGGACAGTATGCCATTTGTTTGTTTCTTTTCTCGGATATGGGATGCAATTATTTTCAGTTCATTTGAAAGTACTGGTCTGCCTTGCATCGAAGGCAGCGAATTTCCTTTTTTCTACCGTTCAACATTTTTATCTCTACCGCCGGCGGAACTTTTCGAAGAGAAACTCTAAAAATAGAATATTCATAGTATTATATTTAGATAACTGGTATGCCTTCAGCTTTGAAAGCATATATTATGTTCAGCAACGTAGTAAATGCATTCAGGTGCCTTCACCAATTACATTATATACATTCTATCCGACAGAGAGGAAACTTCCTAGCCTTTCCTTTTTCTTCAAATACAAAAGGTACCTCGGGTATCTGATATGTATTCCTATGGAAAACAAAAATTCCCAGAGTCTCTTTAACTCAATTTCAGGCTATATTCGAATACACCTATTCCACCTCGCTCGAGCCCTCGCTCGTCAAGGAATAAAGAATAAGCAAGATGTACTCGTGCGGCGCACGCAAAAAGAAAGCGCCAGCCATCGAGTTCCCCGAGAAATTCGATTCCATTTGGGAAAAAATTCCACCGCATTTCCGCTCGGTGCAATATCTTTCACGTCGTGCTTCGAGGTAAAGAAGCTGAGGGAGAAGATCGAGAAAGAATGGCAAGAATGCCAGATTGAACCGCGTATCTGGAGCATCGAAGAGGGCTCCCGTGCCAGGAAGCACGATCATTTTAACGATAGGATCAGGATCTCCACGGACCAGGTCGATTTCATCGATCCATCGACTGTCCAGCGCTGCCTCGTTCTTCTCCCGTGGCAAACTTTTTGTTCCCCGATTATACAATCGCCTTAATAGCTGCCAACTGGCAATTAAGTTGTACACAGAGGCTCTCTATTCACTCTTTTCGCTTTTCGTTCGTCCGCGAACGCGGAGGATCGCCTTTTTCCTCGTCCGTCGGTAGAAATAAGAGACGAGAGAAAGGCCCGGAAAAGAAAGAACGGAAACGGGACGAACCGTTGGCTAGAAAGCCATAGAAATTCATTTCCATTCTCGAGGGGAATTAAGGCGGGACAAACACTCGACATCGAATTACCGTTCGCGGCTTCGACTTTTTATCGGTTCCCCTCTGTTTTACGAAGCAATAACGCTAATTGAATCGATCCCGGACCGTTGTTACTGCAGCCTCCCATTCCAGTTCCATTTCTTCCCGTTTCTGCCTCGACGTCTTCACGTGGGAATTTAGGGGCAAGCGTTGGTGACCCGTGTGCACGGTTCAAATAACAAATTTATAAAATTATATGACAATTCCCAATATATTTATTCGATTATTCAATGCTGCACTAATTACAATTAAACAGGGTCTCGAAGACGTTTATTACCTCTTTGAATTCATTCAGTTCGTGCAGTGTAATATATACAAAAAGTAAGAAAAAATGCAATCAAGACAAAATACGACTTTAAATAAAAAGATAATGTAATGTCACATATCGATTCACTACTCGGCCTCTTTTATACGGAAGAAAATATTACACGAACAAGAGAATGGAATTCCACAGGCATCTATGCATTCCTCGGGTGCAATAGCTTGACATTTCCATGCGAATCTCTGGCTTTCACGAGCAATTCGAAACACGTGCTGCGCTTCCTCTTGTATCAGATATCTTATGCACGGCACGTCAGTGCAATCGCTCAATAATACGATTGCGTCGGTTAAATCGGAACGAAAAGGCGGTCGAATCGTCGGGGCTGAAAATTCTACGGAAGATTATACGAATAATTTCGAATAATACGAAGCAAGGATTGCTGTACTGGTTTCCCATTCCACGAATTTCGCAAGTGAAAACTTGTCTCGCAGAAAGATCGACCAGAAACGATAGAAGCCCAATGATTTTGTAGATTTTTCCAAAAAAATTTCAAATCAAATCCTAACGCTGCATCGACAATTGCATTTCATGTTCCCTTTCTTTTCCGTGCAATATTTATGCGCGAGAAGTTAATTATGTCGTCACTAATGGATTCTAGATTTTAATTACAATTTTTCGGTTGGGTACGGGAAAGCGGCTTTCACATTTACAACTTCTTTTGTCACGCAGTGGGACTTAATTGGACGCCTAATCAATCACGACTAGTCTCTAAAGGCCGGAGATTAATAGATGAGTTGCGGTCGTAAATCTTGTCGAAATCGACGTCGTTGATAGATCCTGCTTATCATTGGTCTCCCGGGACGCAGTGGAAAATTCGAAAATAGTTCGTCAGAAATAATTCCACCGTGAAACGCGATAATTAATGATTGCTTACGTAGAATCCTTAGTACGTCGCGTCAACGCACCAACGCATTTATTCCAACGAAAATGCAATTATGTTAAACATTTTATGATGAATTTGTCAAATATTGACTTAGAATAAGGCCTTTAGAAAACAGTAATCGCAGAAGTGCGTAAATAGGGCAGGAAAAGTTGCGTGGCATGCAGGAATTTTATAAACAACGGTCATCTAACTTTTATTTAACAGATTTAACACTAGAACTACCGACAGGTTTTGATACTATTTAGACAGTATACGTTAGACAGATTATGAACACGAAAATGGCTGAATGGAGATTAAATAAACATATGTAATTGTCGTTTTGCCTTATTGAAAGTCATCATAAATTGCTGCAGCAATACCTATATGTTAATAACTTCAAAGCAAGAAATGTAAAACCTGTCATTTTGACTGGCTTGGTAGTTCTAGTGTTTAACCATCAGATGTGTAATATTATAAAACATACAAGCAATACTAATTGAATCCAATGCATCAGAACAAAAGCATTGTTCAGCGTATATGTTACGATTGAATACACTTTATAGGAAATGCAAGATTTCAAGAAAAATGCTAGAACACACACAGCAGGTGAATCTACCATAATTACCTTAAAGTGAAACAGCGTTAAACCACTTCGAAATTCAATTTTGTCCCCTTGGCAGATATATCGCAGCGATTTCCCTTCAAGAGCGGCGTGTTCGTTATACGCGAGCTTATTAAAGGGAATATCTAACGAAGTTACGAACATCTGCTCAAATTTACGTTCGAGACGGAATTCCCAGCACTGAAACTGACATCCACTGTAGTCATGAATTGAATTCAATGGCCATTTATCGCAATACGCGTGGTCTATTAAAGTTTCGACAATCTCGATGATAGTTTCCTCGATTCAATTTTCGCGTGGAACATTCGTTGCTTGGGAAGAGTCAGTAATCCTATTACCTCAATTTGTGTGCATATTTCAGTGAACAGCGAAGTAAACATATTTCGTTCTCATTTCATAACGCAATCGCACAAAACGCTTGGGCCAGTTAACCCTTATGTTAGCAACCAAACGGTGATGAAGTTCGGAGTTTAGTTATCCAAAATATTTTGCATAAATCTGTTTTTACAAGGCGTGAGTTGACCTGAAATTGTTCAACGAATCGAGATCTGGAGCGGTTTTGCGATATTTCATCAAGAACATACAACAATTATTCAAGCAAATATAGAAAAAGGTACCCGGGTAACCGGTAGCTAACATAAGTGTTAAAGTCGCTAGCGACGAGCACTTTGTTTATACTATGTACTCTTAAAATGAGTTTCGGCGTGCTTCGAGCATGACGCTTCTATAAAATTCCTATATTATCAAGCTTTAAGTAAAATTGACATTTCTGTAAAGTGTTCAACATTTGTCAGATGTTTCATTAGGTCGATGGGTTTCTAAATTAATTGTAAATTTCATAGAGCTAGAATAATTACACCATTTTAATTAGAATCGTCCGATTTCCCTGGATGGAGTGCTCGAGATAAATATGTAGCACTGTTTTCTATAAATAATATAATTTCGCTAGGACAATGTTTAAATGTGACACGTGAAAATGTTTGAAAGCTCGCATGCCCTCGTCACGTGCCGATATTACCATATCCACGTTATTTCTGTCACGAGTAATGGTACGCTGGAACCGCGTTGAAATCAAAATTCAATCTCCCGTACATTTGCTTTCTAGGAACTGGCTGTAGGGCAAGTACTGAACTGAACTTGAGTAAATTGATGTACCGATAGAAGATTGAAATGGTTCTACCTGCGTAGCAATTCTCAATTTTCCATAAATATGAAATAGATGCAATTCCTGCATCATTCAATCATGTTCCTGCCTATTCAGTCTGCACTATAAATTTCCATCCTATTTTCTCCGATATCGGTATCTTCTATTGAAAGAAAACAATGAGGCAGTCAGTATAGAAGTATCCGTCGTGGGCTTAAGTCTAAACGCGATGCCAATACTTGTTGCTATTTATCTGAGCACTGACAGAGGTAGAGTATACAGGACAAAGATAATAATAATAGGAATCGAGGCAGGCATTAATTGTCAAGAAAAATAACTTAGAGGTTTGCGAAAATGCTTTCGAAGTAACCTGCTCTAATCAACCTTAAAGGCTGTTGCCTGATGGTTCCTAAACCAAATTCGACTAGTGAGGTGTCATTCGATAGCTTATCAAGAAAAACCAATTTGTACAAAGTCTCAACCCTGTAACTCGACTGCCGTAATATCCCCCATTTTAGCGTAGAAAAAATGTTGAAAATAATCTAAGACATTTCAATTATGGAGGCGCATATTGTAGTAGTTTTTCCGATTTTCTAAATTGGAAACCCGAGCTGCAAAAAATAAAAAACGTCAAAAAGTGCTGAGAAGTGTCGATTTTGTATTTGAAGGAGTCAGTTAACTACAATTACACTTTTTCTCTAGGTACATAATATTGACACTACCACTATCAATTTTTTCAGATTTCTACTCAGATGCGTCACCGGGCAGACAAATGAAAAACCGATTTCATCGCAATTTATATTCCAAAGTACTTAACAACTTTTCAACGAATCGGTGTTCCAGCGGTAAAGTCGACCTCACAAGTCGAATTTGTTTTAAGGGCACTTTTGACCGCCTTATCCGACTATAGCCTTTGAATAAAAATTAACAAGATAAGATCCCTTGTAAATTTTGCCAACTTTAAATGTTTCCAATAAAAGGATAAATCAATCTCAAACCAAGATCCAGGTATACCCCTAGACCCTAGCGCAATATAAACGTTAAACAACTCCTATACTCGAGCCAATAGAAATCTCAATTTCACCGAACTCTT
This sequence comes from Nomada fabriciana, assembly GCA_907165295.1. Taxonomy (NCBI): domain Eukaryota; kingdom Metazoa; phylum Arthropoda; class Insecta; order Hymenoptera; family Apidae; genus Nomada; species Nomada fabriciana. Next base: position 8,638,263 of record OU015690.1, on the reverse strand, counting down.
TCGCCACAGTTTCACCATGCACTAGCAAAATCTTCCAAAACCTCCGAAGTGCAAAACATACATTCAGCAAAATATGCAGCATAGGTCGCGAAATCTCATCGATCGTTCATATGAGACTTTCCCATTCCGTGCGAGAGCCAGCGTCACATCGAGAGGACATCGCCGCGACGAATCTCGCGTGGCGCACTTAATTAGAGCGCAATTAATCCGACTGCTTCCCCGTCGAGTACAGTTAGACAAAAGTGTCGACGCGACGTCGAGCGTCCTCGTTTTCGCCGGCTGCATACAAGGCGTCGAGGCATGACCGGTCGCGTTTTTCACCTGTGCGTCGTGGAACGCCGTGGAACGTCGTGAAACGTCCTAAACGTCGGGAAACGCCGAGGGAATTGGAGCGCGAATCTCGGGTTTGCTCGGGGTTTGCACGCCCATTAATGCGCGCAACGCCGTGAAAAAGCTGTCCCCGCGAATAACACGCGACGTGCGAGGAACGATCACGTGTAATTGAACTCGCCGCCTTCCGTTCCTGGAATCGTTCGTGGGTCGATTCCTGAGTTGGTTGTTCGAGGATGAACTTCATTCGTTTGCAGCGAAGTTGTTTTTAGACAGGAACGAATACTTTGGCGGGCGTTTAATTCTGACTGGGAAAGTCGCGCTAGTTGTTCGTATCTGCGATAGCACGCGTGGCAGCTCGTGGCAATTATTCTAGTATTATAATAAGTGGTTAGCAGCTTTTAATATGGAACACGAAATTGCTTTTATTTCAGTTTTAGAGTAAACGAGAAGCACCTAGTCTCTTGGCTGTACATTTGTGCCGCGTTATCGCTATCCAGTATGCTTGATACATACTGTATAATTAACGCAGTGCTCTTTTCTTTTGCAGGTGAGTCCAAAGGAAAGTCTGTACCTAAAGGTAGCCGATATGAATCTCGAAAGAAACGAGGTGAGTCGTTTTAATATTTCTCGACGCGAGGAGAATTCGACGGTAGTTGCAATTAATTGCACGTATTTTCGCACCGGTCCCCTCAAAAGGAGAACAATTCTTAATTCACAAAACGGTATAATTTCTATTAATATCAAAGCGCAATACAGTATAAACAGTAGATATTCTATTTGATTCCTCGCGGTACAGTTTATAATATTTATAATATATGCGCGATGTAAATCAAGTTATATAAATAATCGTAATAATAATAAGTTGTTACATTAGGTCGTTCCATAAGTTCGTGCCGCGGATGCGTTCATGCTTTGGTAAGGAATTTTGTATTTTGAGTGTCTTCCAGCCAATCAAACAATTAATTCAGACAAATACCGTGCTCAGATGGATAAATTGAAAGAAGCAATAAGAGTAAATCAGCAAATACACGTGAATCGGTACAATGTGGTTTTCCATCACGATAATGCAAGACCACATGTGGCACAAAAAGTGCAAACAAAATTTGGTTGACAAATTTTATTACACCCACCAGATTCTCCAGATATTGCTCCATCGGATTACCTCTTATTCCAGTCAATGCAATATTTGTTAGTCGGAAAAAAATTTAATAATGTTGGATCCCTAAAAACAAACATTGAAAAGTATTTTAACGAAAAACAACAGAAATTTTATAGTGACGGTGTAATGACTTTACCAAAAAGATGGGAAGAAGTTGTGGAACGGGAGGTTGATTACGATTTTTCATAAACATTAAAGGTATGTTTCATACATTAATTTAAATAGCAGAACAAAAAAATTAAAATTTTCCCTCCCTCGCTAAGATCGCGGCACAATGAGAAGGTTCAGAATTCTTCAATAGAAATTTAAAGAAAAATGGCTGAAATCGTATCAGAAGCAAAAGTCTACTCTAACGCACGTTAAATTTCATTAAATACGTAATCTACTTTCCCAAGAAACACGCAAAGTTCAAAGGTTCACTGACCAGGCATAGAAGTTTGCATGTACGGCTCGAACGCATTGCTTGCTGCCACTATAGTTATCGATCCTTCAATCTCGCACATTAGTTCCTCCATTCTCGCGTAAGATTGAAATCATCATCGTCATTTTGTTGTTCCCAACGTTTCGCTATTGTTTGCTCGGACGCGCGAAAATCGTTGAACAACCTACGCACTCCCGTCGGTGGTGGCGACAATGGAACATAAGAACAATAAGGCTGATTGTGCAAGGTGATGGCAATTGATCGCGGACAATAGGGTGCACGAAGTGACTCGAAAAAAACTGCCACTTTGTCTGCCATTGGTAGCGGTTCTAACCACTCCTGCTGTCGCAGAACGTAATTAATCATACCGTGATGATTTAACGATAGGCTTGTCCTTTTTAATCATTTACGTCCGGTGAAGCTGGCGTGTATCTACTTATTTATTTATTTACTTATTTTAAAAGATGTATACAGGGTCACCCGGAATCTCCCCTTCTGGTTTTAATGGGGGGTTGATGGGGTGACTCTGAACAACGTTTTCCTTTACCAAAATGTTGGTTGTAACTCACTTTTGGTTCATTTCTCCAATAAATGCACTCGTTTCTGGAACGATGATATTGTGGCTGAAACGATAACTCGATTAACAATTCAGGTCGACGATCGCCTTATTAATAGGTATTGTTACGTGCGCGTCACCTTGGCAGAAGGAAATTAACCACAAGGCCACGAACCGTGGAATGCCGTAGGCGCGAGATTAACAACAGAATTAACTGACTACTCGAAGAATTAAGTTAATTGCAGGTGGAAGGCTAGGATACAAGCACCAACGCTCGAACTTCTTGCGTCCTGATTCTTTCTTTTCGGAGAATATCGGCGGTTCTTCCACATTGCGAGGAGTATACAATTTGTTCTATGCGTTAGATATACAGTGGCCGAAATAATGATAGGTTCACTACTCTAATTTACCTGTTTACTCACATTTCATTCCTCTATGCATTGTTGGAAGCATGTGTGGTGTTTGTTTCTTGTTTTTAATGGGCGTGGCTTACCCATTGTACCAGCAGTTATTCGAGTTTCAACAGTGCAGTGTCTAGTCAAGTAATTTATCAAGTAATCAAGTAATTTATTGAAAATTGTCGTGTCGACAAAACGAAATAATCTTAGGTTCTGGGAGATATATTTTAAAAATACGTTTAAGTGTTCAAACTTTATGAAAGTTTTGTGAGGTATGTTCATAATTTTTTGATATTCAGTTAGTTTGATACAAGTTTATAAAGATGGGAGGTTAAAAATCGCCCAGGATCACATGACATGGACAGAAAATTGAAAGAAAGTGATTTTTTCCAATGAAACAAAATTTAATTTAGACGGCCCAGATGGCTTCCAGTACTATTGGCGCCATTTGCGCGACGGAAAAGACATAAGAATGAGTAGAGTCCATAGAGGAGGCTGTTAAATGATATGGGCTGGCTTCGGGTACAATGGTAAAACGTGGGTAATGTGGTTTCCCACAAAAGCAAATGGTGAAAAGTATGAAGAATTACTAGAATTCGTATTAGATGAGTATGGTGATGAAGTTGGTGGACCAAATTTCATCGGTCGAAAGTTGTTAAAGATTGGCTACAAAGAGTAAATCTTGATGTGTTGTCTTGGCCATCTAGAAGTCCTGCGTTAAACCCCATAGAAAATCTTTAAGGAATATTAGCACGCAAGGTATACGCCAATGGCAAGCAATATTGTAATGTCACCAAATCGCACCAGAGACACTACATAAATTAATTGAATCGATGGCAAAAAATATTTAAAGTGATTAAAAATAGAGGCGGACCTATTAAATATTAAATTCTTTTTTGTAAGATTTGCTTACTTTTGAAGAAGCAATATGTCAACCTATGTTTCTTTCGCATATAAAATTCAGTTTATATAATAGTGAACATGAAATTAGTATTAACAAATATTATACTTTTCAACCAAACTATGCGTCTTGTTAATATTATTAAAAACAATCAATACGGATAAATAAAATAGAAAGAAACTACATAAAACACACTTCTGTGTCACTAAACTAATGTGAACCTAACATTATTTCGGCCACTGTACATCATGTGTACTAATCAATATTAAACAATGTGATTTAATCAATATTTTTAAACGTTTACACATATCGTATGAGTATACAGAAATGCCGGATAAACAATTGCGAAATACCAAAGTGTATAAATGGAAGTTTAATGAAAAGGCCCGTAAAAGTCATATTAACTTCTTGGACATAGCAACTGATTATTAATGAGTAGAAAGTGTGAATAGGCAAGTCAAATCAGATAATTGAACAACGTTAAATTGCTTGCAAACGAGTTGTTGAATGAAAAAGTTGGATAAATAAAGTTGTTCCAAAGTTAGACGATTATTCTTTTTTCATTAGAATCAATTTTAAAATAATTTTTTATAATGCGTTCGCTAGAAATTGTTGATTATTTTTTGGCCAAATCATTTTGTTTTATTTCTAAATGGAAAAGGAAAATATTGCACTGAAAATGTTTCTATTTTACGTTTAACACAAACTGTAAATATTATCTGTACAAAATTGTTAAAATTACTTATTACTTGGGAACTTGAATGATAACTATAATTTATCTCTCTTTTTATAGAAAATGATCTTACCGACAATTTTCGTTGCAGTCGGTATAGTGAATTGTATCTTTCCGTTCTTACCGACATCCGGTATCTGTGCTGGGTTCTCTTGCACGTGGCGCCTCACTCAAGTACGTCTTCAAACTGTATCATATACAAACTACAAATTAAATGTAGTTCAATTATCTATTTTTTTAAGCACTTACCAAAGTAAATAAATCAAAACACGTGCAATATAAAAGCAAATTCATAGACCTTTAAATACATGAAATTTGATTCAAACAATGTTTCCTCGATATAAAAATAAACATTTACGAATACGTATTTAGATCTTATCGTTTATATCATGAAGCAAATACAGACCGTTATAAAAACCAATCAGTACTGCCGCACACGTGCTGCGCATTACACGTCAATAGCGTAGAAATCATTTTCATGCAAACCTTCCTCTCTTACAATTAAGCTATTGCCTTCGAATACAAAACAATAATATAATACGTCACAACAAATTTCGCAAATATAGTTCCCTTGTAAAAACGGTATATACTTAACAGCGCGATATTCACAATCCTAAAATGATTCTCCAATTGCTTCTTCGAGGACAGTCGAAAAAATATTAATAAAAATGGCATAAGACACACGGTGGGGAAAATTTCAAGCTTCGTAAATGTAAATTGAAATTCGCTGTACATAGGGCCATAATGACGAGAGCGGTGTTCATTCAAAGTTTCTACGCCCATGCGTATGTCAGCCTATGTCCAGCCATTAATGGTTGTACACCCCCTACAAGGTGGAGGAGAAGATCATGGTCGCCCGTATAAGGTGCTCCATTCGTCGGATCGTTGACCGTGCAAGGTGATACCGTATTCTTCACCTCGGTCTCCTCTTCTTACGCAAGCAAATCAATTTCCACTCGAAGTCCACTTAACCTCTTTTACGCTACGCACCATGGTATCCGTAAAACGCTGCTCCTCCCACTTTCCTCGAGCACGGTGCTTTCTAATGCATCGTGCATACCGCGTGGCTCTTGGAAAATCACTTTTCGTCACGTAGATCGGAGGACGTTGTTGATTAAGAACAATGATTTTATGATTAGTCTATGGTGTCGTACAATGTTGATTTATGGCGGCGGAATTAGACGTAGCTGTCGTCGTGATTAGGCTTATAATTCGTTGATTTATCATGTATAGTATGTATATGTATATACATGTATCTTCTTTTGTGTCATTTGTTCATTATTTTGTGCATTCGCGTAAATGAACTTGACAATTGTCCAATAAGTATGCAAATAAATAAGTGACTTATTGTAAATTGGTTAACTCTTTGAGGCACACTATTTTAAAGAAAATAAGAACCCTAGTGGCACAGAATTTTTTTATTATAAGAAAATGGTAAAAACATTCATTTCGATTATTTAACATAAAACATTACTCAAAATAAGAAAGAAAATAATAACATTTCAACAAGTCCATTTTTACAGGGGCGGGATACGTACTATCCCACCACTTCACAGCTTCAAAATTAGTGTAAAACATCAAATAACATGTTTTTTTATTATAAAACAATTTATTCCCTTTTAATAAATTTTAAGAAAAGAAAGAACACATACCGTTATGAACGACGAAAACGACGAAAAAATTTAAATCAAATATTAAACTATGGCTATGAGTAACTTCAACTCTTCGAGGTGGGTGAAAATATATCCCACCATACATAAAAAACCCACCTAACCCCAAAGAGTTAAACTATGGCAGGCTCAGGAATATGCATTATCTTTGATGCGTGCTTAAATTTTGAAAACTTATTGGTCATTAATTCAATGAGAATTTCGTTTTGTTTAAATCCCACTTCTGACAGAAAAGTCAATGGCGATGATAATAAACAAGTTTCTTTCCCCATTTTCGTTTCTGTTTTCTTTTCTTCGGTGTTTCATATGTATGTATATACGTATGATGAATGATTTTGTCCCCTCTGTATTTGGTAATTATGATACTTGTTCTATTCGCAACGGATTCTACACGTCGAATAAGAAATAATAAATTGTTCGTCTCAACCAGTCTACGATAACTATGGATGAAATCAAAATAGCTCGCCCGTAAAGAACATTTTAACTTCGTGAACAGATTCTGTTAAGATTTTAACCCTTTCGCCACCGCAATGCTTCTTTGCTGCTCGTTCGCCTAAAACCAGCAACTCGTGAACTGTTGCGGCAACAGTCTCGATCGAAACTCGCCACGGTTGTCGTGCATATCTGCGGTCGTCGAAAAGTCACGTAGCAAGTTCTCTCGGTTTCGTCTTCCTCCGGATGGCTTGTCCAGGAGTACGGGAGTATCCGTCTCGTCCTGTCCGCAGCAAATGCGTAGCGTTAAGTTTCGTACCGCCGCGCGTTGCACCGCAAAAAGCAATCGGTAACGGTTGCACGTGTCTAAAATTACCTAAACAGTTACGTTAGCGAAATCATTGGACGCACGGAACAAGGTTCATTCGTTGGTGGAAAAAATTGTTCCATTTAGTTGTTAACCGTTAAAAAATTGATTGTTGGCTCTTCTTTCGGAGAAATCGCTCGTAAGACAACTTGACTAGCTTTTTCAGGGTTATTTGTTTAGAGTTCCATGAAACATTTCCGTTTGTCTATTCTGTAGTGAAGGTGGTCTGTCTGCAATTTTAGATAAAGATTCCCATGCGGTATCTATATGTATGAGAAACATTTGAAACTTTGCACAAATGTAGTTCATATTATGCTAACAACGGAGCAAGTTTTGTTTCCTGCTGAAAAACACCCAAAGATATGTTCTGTAATACGGACGTGAAAAATTTTGAAAAAAATATACATCTGTATTGGTAGAAAATTCGTAAAATAATTTTTTTTTGTTTCATAGTTTCTCACATCCGTACTGCAGGCCAACTTTTAATTTAACTTTTTTCCTGTATCTTAAACAGTTTTTTCATTATTCACGATAATATCAACGTCAAGGTTTCTTTGGAAGGGTGTTTCACCTCTAGAACCGTTTTTTTAGCAGGAAACAAAAATTCCTTCGCTGTTAGCATAGTATGAACTACATTTGTGCAACGTTTCAAATTTTTCTGAATTTTCCAGTTGCGGAACTTCCCGTGTGAGGAAATAGTGAAATGAAATAATTCGAAACGACTTGTTGCGACAAAGGCGTACAAACTTGTTTGTCGCGTACGAAATATTATTATTCCTTTGCTGGTTAACACGACTTTAAAGCTCGGTAAAGTTTTGCCAATGCTGCGAGCTTATTGTCGTAAACAAATGTTATCTCAATCGCAGCTCCGTTCACGAGATTTATTGTATATTTTCCAGTAATGAATGGGTGATTCGTTTTGTGTGAAACCGGTTTGCCGGATAACCAGAAGGCTTCTGTAGATCTGATATTTTTACGCGATCAAAACGATAGAGGTTACTGTACCGATGTAGCAGGATGTTAAACGCTCCAATCAGTTTAAAAGAACAGAGGGAACCTCTGTGAATAAAACTCTACAGTATCCCCGGAGTTAATAAATAAATTGCCCAAGGTCCGTTTGCGTTCGCAAACTTGTTGGCTGTTCACCTGGTAAATTGCGCACAGAAATATCTCCTCCGCCGTAAAGAATTCCGTAAAATTGCACTCTACCTCGTGACATCGAAGACTCCTCTCCCCACGAACCCGGCGTAGGTACACCTCGTGTCGCATCCGATAGAAAAATTAGATCTTCCGCCTTCTATCCACTTTATCCTTCTCTCCGACCCAACCACGGTTCTTCCTCGTCCTTGCTGTCTTTCTTCCGCCCACGCTCCACTCTCGCGTAGCCTCTTCGTTCCTCTTCGATTCCCTATCACTTGGAATGCTCCTAACCTGGCCTGTCTGCTCTTGCATGTGCCAGTCTTTTGTCTCCTTCCCTCTCGAATTCCTCGTGCTTTCGCCGGTATCCCCGGTTCTTCGTCCCTGTTTCATCGTTTTGTTCTCCCTCCGTGTTCGTTCGGTACGTTCCACGGCACGAGGAACTCTGCTCGTTTTAAATTCGAGCCCCCTGTTGTTTGTACGGTCCAGGCACGAACCCGAGCGATACGATCTCGTTTTTCGTCGGGAAAAGGGACTGGAAAATCCTTGCTGCACGCCCAGCGAAGGTATTATACGTACAATATATGTACATACATACTCCTCGGGAGTATTGGATCCTCCCCGTTGCTCGAGTCACTTTAATTATTAAATTAACCCCCCGTGTCGCGATTTATTCACACGCTTCAGGAGATTACGAACTGTTTATAGTAAGAAAAAAATCGTACAGTACACGCGATAAATTATATATATGCCGTGATAAATTGTATCATAAAATTGATACAAGATTCAGAAAATATTGTATAGAATGTTACGAGTCGCGCAGCATTATTTTAAGGAGGATCCAAGGGAATTGCAACCGTAAGTACAGGATTATCCAAAAGTACCTTTAGGATGTTGAATGAGAATATCTGTCAAACGCCATGTTTGTTTCTTGTCACTTCCTTTTATTTCTAACGAACAATGATAGACAATTTTAACAATGGAGTCGTATACGATTGCAGAGCGTGTTAAAATTATTACAATTTATTTTGGAAAACAGTGTTCAATAAAAAATACCCATCGTAAATTACATGATTTTTTCGGCAAACATAATCGTCCATCGGAGCAAGCATTTCGAAATTTGGTTATGAAATTTGGTTAAAATGGATCTGTTCATGATAAACCAAAGTCTGGCAGACCAAAAACAGTTCGGTCGAATGAAACCATTGTTGTTCCTGAAAGTATTGCTAATGACCCAACAACTTCAATTCCACGTCGTTCTCAAGAATTGAACATTTCTTATGGAAGTTTGTGGCGAATTTTGCATTAAGATTTGCACTTGCATGCTTTCAAAATTCAATTAACACAAGAATTGAAAGAACGTGACCATTTGCAACGCAGAAATTTCGCTGATTGGTTGTTAGAACATCGTTCAATTGATGCATTGTTTTCACGCAACATTATCTTCAGCAATGAAGCTCATTTCACATTGGATGGACACGTAAATAAACAAAATTGTCGCATATGGGGGGATGAAAATCCAAGAGCCATTAAAGAAAAATCACCTTATCCAAAAAAAAGTTACTGTTTGGTGTGGATTTTGGTCGATAGGCGTAATCAGCCCAATCTTTTTCGAAAACGAGAATGAAGATGCAGTTACAGTGAATAGTGCACGCTATAATGAAATGATTATTAATTATTTATGGCTGAGATTAAATGGAATTGTCATAAGCATGGTTTAGTCTCAACAAGACGAGATACGCCAAACACAACGCGTGAAAACATCACTTTATTGCGATCGACATTCAATGGTCGATTAATTTCAAGGAATGGTGATGTGAATTAGCCACCTCGTTCGTATGATTTGACCCCATTGGACATTTTTCTTTCGGGTTATTCGAAAAGCAATGTTTGTGCCAGCAAACCAGCAACAATTCATGACCTGAAAAACAACATTAGAAATGAAATTGATGAATTAAACGAGCAAATATTCCAAAATGTCATAGAACATTTTGATTTTCGAATTGATGTCTGTAAACGTGGTCGTGGTGGTCATTTGGCAGACATCGTTTTTCACACATAATTGTCATAGATAATAAACCAATAAAATTAAAAAGAGCATGTTTTTCATTTAAAAAAAACTTCCTATAGTCTATTTTGGATAACCCTTTACGTTTTACTAAGGTACAACTTTTACAGTTTAACCATCCGACTGAAAGAAACTGGAACGAGACTCCCCTCTACATTTTCTATAATCCTGCAACATCGAGTACATTGATGCGTGCATATTTTCCAATCCATTTTGCGTGAAAGATGAACCAGTATTGCTCGATATATGAATTTAGGATACCGCATCGGCCGAAACAAAGTGCTCCGATCCCTTTCTTTTTATTCCAATGCCGTCGTCGCGATGCAAATGCTGGATGCAAATGGCGACGGGCAACGGAAGTCGTTCGCTCACGGGCACCGTTCACGCTCCGTTATTTCCTGGCTGGCACGAGTCGTTCCGGCGCCTCCACCGGCGGGTTCCTTTTAATCCACGACGCCGAATCTCCTGGTGGGCCGTTTTTAAACGGCTAATGAAACGCGTTCCTCTGCTGACAGCGATTAGATTGCGGGATATATTGGGCGGAACGTTTGGTTTGCTTTTAAGAAAAGGTTTTCGAATGGTTTTACGTATCTACACTCGTGAGGTTTTTTTTTATTATTTCTGTTTCTCCTGTTGGGTTTCTTTGGATGACACGTACGACACCTTGCTTATGCAAGCACCTTGCTATCCATCGCGTTGCATATAATGGAATTTATAATGCGGTATTACTTATTAATGGTTATAATCTTTGAATACAATGAGACACCTTTGTACACACGGAAAACCTATTTCGTTCTTCGTTTCTGTTTTATTCGAACACATGTGAACCAATATTGAATACCTGCGAAAATAAATAATACCTTTGTCGTGTACTTTCGAAACACTTTTCGTTACAAAACTTGCCTCATTTTTCTCTCCAAGCGCAGACGGAAATTCCAGACGGAATAGGAGGTATTTCACTATGCTGTATTGCCCGCGCCGGAAATAAAACAGTATTCTTAGCGGAGACGCCGCTATGTGCCACGGCTTCCGGTACACACGTTCGGTTCATTTGTTTTAGTAACGAGCTTCTAACGTGGAAAGAATCACAAAACGCAAATAGCCACGAATGACATGGCGAACGTCGCATACAAATCAGATGCAATCCTATTATGAATGTTTGTTTCGCCATAAATACGTAGCTGCTTGTGTTTTCTTGGAATCGACGCGCAAAATGTTACGTGGCATTAGTTTATGAGAAAACGCACTGCGAAAATTCGTGGCTAGAATGCATACGCGTTACAAGTGTTTCCCAATAGAATTTTATTAATTACGTGACAGACATTGCAACAACGTGGAAATAATTATTATTCAGTGGAAATTTCAATCGAGACCGTCACATAAATTTTTGACACGATCTTTTCTTCAAATAATCACACCATCTTTACATTTTACGGATTTGTGAGCAGACGCAGTGTCGATCTTCTTCAGGGCTGCCAGTTTTTGACGCGCCTCTCTCGTTTTCTTCCTCTCCTCCCGGAGAATCGCGTTCCATTGTTCATTCGACCCACAAAAACTGGTGGGTGGTAAGCTGTCTAATTTCTTGTAATATGTTGCCCATTTTTCCATGAAGTGTGACGCCAAGTCGCACCGTGGCCAGGGTTTTCCTCTGCAGTGCGGTATACCTAAATTGTTCAGGTTATTTGCAAAGAATTGTCATTTGGCGTCTGTTTCATAACAGACAGATCAGTTTCTTACTTTTTAATAAAATATCATTGTTAATCAGCATCAGAAGAAAGAATCTAATTTGAAAAGATTAGCCTTTTCGCTATGGCTGGGATAGCCACAATACTTGTACACTTTGCGTTATTTACGCAGCCATTGAAGCAATTTCACAAAAGAATTTAGCCAAGGTGTTGATTAGTGATGCGACATTTTTACGGACGATTAAAATATCATCGTCAATGTGCAAGCCAACTCTCGACGTTGAGAGACTATAGTCACCATTAGTTTAGTAACGAAAGGGTTAAGGAATTGGATTGCAAGTGCGTGGCTCGTTCTTAAGAAATTCGAAAGTCCGTCAAATGCTTTTTATGTATAAGGAGAAATATATAATCGTGCTAACTGTGCTATAAATTATTTCCTACCGCAGGAAAGACGGGGGCAGTCGTCTTGCAGTCCGTTCCGATGATAACAATCGCAATCTATGTAAACTGCTCCAGCGTACAATTCCCGAGATTTCACTTTTCTCAAACGCATTCTCCTCGATCGTGCAGTTGACGATTTCTTACATTTCAAATCCGTTTTCGACTTCGGCTTTATTTGCGGCTTCAACCATGATTTTTGGGCAAGTTTGGCCTAAAAAAAGTCCTTGAATTTAAATGTTACGTTTCTATTGCTTTTTACTCGCAGGTATGTTACCTGCATTAAATAATAATATGAAATGGGATATTTCATATGAAATTAGATGATTTATGGATTTGTCGCACACACTGTACACTGTTTCGAATGAGCATACATATAATATTAGCAGGTGCAAAAAAGTTTGATAGGCGATATACATTCATATACGTATATGCATATTATTCTAATTGTCTTCTCCAGGAAGCATAATAGAATAGTCTTTAAACTTGAATTATTGTAAATTTATTCATATGAAACAAGGAAATAAATAAAGAAATCGTCGAGTAAAAAAATAATCAAACAAAATGCAAATATGTTAAAAAACTTTTTCACCATGGTGATTTTGTAATGCATGTCAAAACTTCTTCAAATGTTCCATGTATTCAACGCTAAGTACATATCTCCTGAAGATCCTACTCCTAATAAACTAAATTATAACGTGGCAATGAACTGTTAAAGAAAAAGAACACTCTGTTTAGCATTCGGCGATGTGTAATTTTATTCGGTTAACTACAATTACAGTTTTGTTTTCGAACAAACTAATAATTTTACCATAGAAAGTAAAACGTACATTCGACCACGTTTCTTATATACAGGGTGTCCGAGGTTCTTCCTTAGAAACATTGTCAGCGAAAATAAGACAAAAATGTTACTTGAAAGTCGAGCAATAAAGCTTCATTACAAAGTTGTAACGTTTTCCTTCTTGGCCAGGAAAATATTGGTTGAATGAACATTACCCTCAAAGGTGTATCGGCCGAGGGGCAAAACACTGGAAGCAAAAGTTTCTACAGTTGAAATAGCCACACGCGATACCCTGGTACAACGAATGAAGGGTGCAGTTTGCACAGGATTAATAGAAATCGGCAAAAAGTTCGCTGTGTCACAGACAGCATGCTGCATCGGTGTCACTTTAAGCAAGGAAATTAAACGCTGTTACAAATTTATGTTACAGCTTTGTAATACAGCCTTGCTGGTGAACTTTCATTTAACATGTTTTTCTTAATTCCGTTTGTCTTAAACCTCAAACACACTGTATGTTCAAGAACATTTGCCTCGGACACAGGTCCTACAATTTTGGCAAGTTCCTCTGACATGGGCGAAACAAGGATGCCCTGTGTTGGTTCATTGGCCTGGGGTCAACAAACTCCCTGATCATCCTGCCCTTCGACTCCCTCGATTTTGTTGCAAGACATAATTTCCTGTTTCTTCAATTCAAGTACAGCACTCGGAACAGGCAGGCTGCACTCGTCCTGAAGGCCGTTCCTCTTGGAACGACAAGTTTCGTAACGAAACAGTACCTGCGGCGGGACATAGTCTCTGTAACGCGTAAGCATCTCCTCCGACCTAACTGTCGGAACAATATTCCCGTGGCACTCTGTTGGTCTCTTCTCACTTCCGCACAACTCTTCCTTAGACTGTTCCTTGGGTTTGGTACAGTGTTCTGCTGATTCCCTCTGATCGCTTTCTGCTGTCTCCTCCACCAGTTTGTCCAGAACCTTTAGTGGCATCAAGAGACACTTGAACTTTGCAGGAACAGCGGACTCGGACTGAGGCTTTTGCCCCTGTTCAGACGTACCGAAACACGTTTTAGGCCTGTCCATCGGTTTGCAACACCTAGGATGGCTGACTTGTCTCGCACGAAGTTGTCTGAAGCGGCTCCATCGGGCGGTTTCAGAAGGATCGAGACCGTTCCTTCTTCCCACTATTGCAGCAGCATGCTCGATACCTGGTCTGTGACTCGATGTTCTCGATCCTGCGCAAAGTGTCACGGGATCCGGCATTGGACAGTGCAACATTGTCGATTTTCCTTTGGAACCTCCAGCTTCTCTCGATAAGCGCACCTCTTCGAATGAACTGTCGGCCAACTGCTGTTTCATCGTGGCAGTCGGTCCATCTTTGCAATGTTTTGACTCCATGAAGCAACAGTACTTGCCCTCGTCTCGCGAGCAGCCGATCTTCCGCGTTCTTGGCCCACACTCGTCGATTCTAGTCTCGAGGACGCTGTGTTGACAGGGGCCTGATTCTTCCTGAGGGCACAGGAAGCCCACGGACATGGGGCAGCCACTGTCCTGTGACACACAGGTTTCGAAACACCTTTTCGTTCCGTTCGCATCGTCATTTGCGCACCAGGTAACCGTCGCCGACGCGTGCCTCTTGGAGGCGGTGCTATCGATGATAGTGATCGGTGTATCATGAACAGTCTCGTCGCAGACGATTGGCAGTGGTCTCTTCTCGATCGTTGGTTCGTAAACGATTTTAGAGGAAGGCTTATTATCAGGAGCACACCCGCCTTTCGTGGTCTTTAAGGTCGTGACTACGTTTGAACAATTGGAGGAGGATTCAACGGGGATCATGGCGGCTGTTGCAGTCGGTCCGTCTGGACATTCGATGGTTTCTAGGCGATAGGTCAGAGGAAATCGTGAACTTTGTCGGCCGGATGGTGAGCAAACTTGAGGACGTGCTACGATCCTGAGGAGCAAAAATATTCTTCGAGGTGTATTTGCTGAACGAAAATTAAACTCGAAGCGGGCCGATGCAATTAGAGGGTTGGTACAGAGTCAGTGCAAAGCGATTGATCGTTTAGGGACTTGTTTGACATTGAGTGGAAAAAGTGGACTTCGGCTATAGGAACCATTTTCTTTGGGATACTTTCGTTGCGATAGCGAGCAACGATATTCAAATGGAATTGAGTGAAATTCTCCAAATGTTCCTCACGAATTTATAGGTAATTCTCGCCAATTTTCAAGCACCCTGAACATACCCATAGTAGAAAAGATTTTTCTCATATATCAAATGGGGGCGTGTCAGATGTAAATTTCGCCCAAAAACAACAATAATCAAACGAAATTATTCACAAGCCTCCTCACTTTCTCCACGCAAATAATCTCCCTCAATCATCCACCACTCTTCGGTTAATATTTACGAAGGGAACGCGATTCCTTTTCCACTTACTTCGCATTTATCGCGTCTTCCTACCTGGACAATGGTCCAAACTCTGCTTGCCTCGTTTCGACTAGTATACACGCATTCTGGGTGGCTGTGTCCCCATCCCCCGGTACCTGGACAACATGTGCCACAGATTGATCACCTTCGAGGCGACACTCCAGCACCGTAGATCCCGGTGGATATCGCGGACAGCAGGTGGGTAGCGTGGTTGCTGGACGTTCAAGGCCGCGGTGCTGTTGGAATCGAATTACATACAGCTCGTATCGTCCACTCCTCGTTGCTTCTTTTCCTTTCCTCGCCATTTTTTCGCGAACCGCCTTCCACGTTTATGCCCGAGTTACGCTTTCTAAACAGGTCGCGCGTAGCGATTTCAACTGAACAGAGAAAAGTGACGGACCATCGGCCTTTTTCGTTCAAGGTAGTTATTGAACGAATTACCTGGTCGTCTCTGTGAAACGACATTAATCTTGCCGAGGTCGTGGGAAGTTTCAGAGGAAGGATGTTCTGTTCGCGGTTCTTTTATTGCAAAAATTAAATGTGCCATACGAGACGCGTTAACCGTTCAATTTAACTACACCTTGTAATTTACACTTCTGCGTCGTGTTGGGCGACGAGTGTATCGCGTTGTATGGCGATGTTGAACGTTCCAAGTGTTTTTTTCCCCTCTGGACTCTATTTTCGGGATTTTTACGATAGGGATTTTTGTCTGACACTATTATTGACAGTTATCTGACGAAAGGAAGGGCTCGCGGGGTGCGTGGCAGCAGTTACGAATATCGAATCGATTTGGGTTTGGAGAACACTTTATACGTTTGAAGGATTGCGCGATAGTTGGTTATGTAACAGTAGATGAAGATTGATAAGCGAAAGTGTTTTGTACAACAATTCCGACTATTTCAATTGCACATTTCTTGCAAAAGTTACACGAAATGGGAAAATACTTAGCGTTGAATATTCATCCTTCCTTTAATTTCTGTAAACCACTGGTTACGGTACAGTTTTCCATGAAAATTTGTACTTGTGAGTAACAAGGCACTGCAGTATCGCAGTGCCCAAAATTAAACGCCAGCTTCCGCTTGCGTAATGACAAATTTCGTACTCCATAATTTTGATTACCTCCATATTAACGTTAAACACATTAACCATAATTAACAGTCGGTGGAAATTTCTTACCGTGGTAGGAGCTGCCTTCGGCCGTTTCCCAACATTGGTACAAATTCCCACAACGCCTAGTGAAGTTGGTTTCCCTCTAAAATTGCACGTATATTTTCAGTAATTCTAGAAGGGGATACTAAAGTCGAATAAATTATTCCACATTCTAAATGCAAATCAGTAGCGTATCGATAGTCGTATAACGAAATTCAGCCATATCGTCTGTAAAATAAAGTGGAATGGTCCAACGCAGGAAACAATTAATCTTTCTCGACTGTTCCCTAGTGTAATTCAACCCTTCTAATCATTGACGAGCAACTGAGAACTACCCTGTACAGCGATTATCGAATTGCTCGTTTCCGTGGCAGCGATTTGCATTGCGGACGTTCGAGAATTTCTCATTGCTCGTTGAACTGGTCAGCAGGATTCGCCGTTGATTGATTCAAATCCGATATAAGCATGCCGGCCAGTGTCCATCCACCGTATGCAAATCGCCCAACCATTCCCCTATTAAAAACTATCTGACGTTATGGCACAGCTGCACCCCTCCAGGTCCTGTTCATAATTCGAATCCGTTGCACACTTTTTGAAATGGCATTTCAGAATGAAAGCGCATTCAGATTCATTAAGGAGAACCTCATCGCATTCAGGTGGGATTTTAAATATGTGTGACATAGTCTTTTTATGTCGAATGAATAAGGCGAATAAATTACGAGACCCCTGTCGTTAATTTATGTTCGTGGTAGAAAATTTAGTTATTTTGTGACATTTGGTAATGGGTCTTCGCACAGATATTCAAAACTTTTTACTACTAAGCCGTTAAAGAAATTATATATGTATATATTATTCATACTTATAGAATTACGTAATAATAGTAATAAATAATTGGAATTCATGGTTGTTCGTTTGCAAACAATGTCTGGGGGCTAAATAATATTTTGCAGTACGTTATAATATCGTGCAGGTAAGCTAAATATGTATATAATTTTCATATAACACTTGTTGCGTTTTATATGTTAGGGAAAATATGGAATTCAAAGTAGTTTGTGTCGTTTCTAAATTGTTGTTTATTCCATTTCGCTTTGAACCACCGACACAGACTGTTATATAAAGAATGTAATTTTTTGTTTTGCAATGTAATAATAACAGCAGACAAGAAAATGCAGGAGAATTGCGTAACTCGCGAATAATTGTGTTAACTTTCAATCAGCGAAGTTGGTATGATTCATCGCTGGTCTTTCACCTACGTTACATTTGACTGGGTATAGCAATTGGTTCGTAGAAAATTTTTATTTCGTTTCCAATGCACTACAAGCGTAGCAATCTACGATTGATCCGGGAGCAGTCATACATTTAGTTAGATAATCCTTATATTTATATTTTATCTGTTTCTCTCGATCGAAGTGAATGTGTTCTTGCAAGTGTTATTATTAAGAAATATTTATTCGTAAGTGTAGAAAATATAACTTACGTCGAATGAACATTAACCTCTGCTGGCGTGCACCTTTTATCAACCATGGCTGCCATGATTTCCGTGATCTACTGCAAATTGTTAACACAGCCTTCCACCGCATCGTTTAACGAATTTCAACGAAAATTTTGATTTCTCCGCATGGTTCGACCGCCTGACGTCCAAAGCACGACAATCTTCTTCCTCTGTTTTAATTTTAAATCTCGCGATAGTAATCGAAAAGTTGACAATACAACGCGAATAACTTCAAACTTAACGCACTGCTGATCATTTCTCTTCGAACAATTACAATCGTTGTTGTTCGACGACCATTTTTCTACGTAGGAAATTTTATTCGTAATATCATAAAATATCTATCTACATACGTATTTGTTATGACTCATTCTGACAATCGAATTCTGCGTAACATTTTCCAACTAATTCATTAGAATTCATTAGAAATTTCTTTAAATGCAATTCAAACCAATCTGATTAAGTTACAGATGCAATCAAACATTGCGTTAGCACTCTCCACGATGCTTTCACAGCTTTCAGAAACACCTATTTCAAATAAAATACAAATTACTCGTAGCGTAATGTCTGATAGTACATGTTTATAGGATAAGTCAACGTTTATTCCACGTTTAAAATACAATATCTTAAAACGTGGATCCCCGTGCACTTATGCAAATAGCATAAATCATCGATACTTCGGTATTAGCAGCGTTTCCTTTGCAGGCGGACTAAAATGAGGTTTGTAAAACACTGGTGCAACATGCAGCTACGCAGAAGGTTAATCTAATTGAAAATATATGTTGCTTTATCGAATCGTAATTCCTTATCGGGCCCGTCGCAGTCATGGAAACATCCTGGAGCACCGTGAAATGATAAATTCTGCGGCGTGTCGTGGTCAAATTAAACTCCACGGTGAAAGGTACGAAGTTCGAATAAACTGTTTTAGTTTGGAGCGTGATCATTATCGAATAAATGTGCAATTGAGAATAAAATGCTTAATATTAGGAATATTATTGTATCTAAATTCTGTATCTCTATTATCATTATCAAATCTTTATTAGTAAATTCTTAATATTAAGAATACAATATAATCATTTATTTTCGATTGAGATTCATTAGACAGAACGTGATTAAAAATCGTTTATAATAGTGGCTTCATTTACCGACACAATGAAGTATTAATACAAATTTCCGATTCAGTTTTAGTTTGGAGAATATTTAGAATCGCAGAATTGCATGTATTAGTGGATAATAGTTTACAGCTTATGGAAGAGTGTTCTGCTATAAAGTTCGTTCATTAATAACGGTCTGGTTATTAAATTAGAATAAGTGTGTATTCCGTTGAATATTATTGCATCAGTGTCGTAATTTCTTGCAAATAACTGCAGCCATTTCCGCTCTTGCTACACTCTATTTCACACGACTGTGCTTGGTACCTATAATATGCACACATACATCGATAATACGATTGTATGCTGCAGTTTCAATTAATTGAATATCGTATAATAGCATTAAAAAATGAAACCATTGAGAAGTAACTCTTCCGTTTACACAGCTTTCACATTGATTGATAACGCTATTAAAAATATCTCGGTAAATTACACAGTCTCTATTTTTGACGACTTCCGAACAAAAATAAATAACCATGGCAAACGAAAATGAAAAAATGAAGAAATGTGCACAAATTAACCTCGGTCTATTGTCAACAGAAATGCCAATACGAACGAATGGCAACTGCAGCTTGCACTTTTAAAATGCACATTAACAGACGGATGTCGCGATAGAGAGAATCAGATATGCCCTTCCAAAAATCTTATTTCCATCGTATTCCACTAATTACCTTAAAAAAGCCACCTGCTCAGTAAAAAAGAAAAAAGATTCATATGTGCATGGCCGTCCAATCGGCCATGTGCAAACACAAATTATTATCGACCGTTCCCCAAGCATCGAGAATCAGGCTAAACCGCCACGGGAAGATAAGTAGCCGATCGCACAGCAAACATGGGACAAAATATCAGCTGGTGCACGTATCTGCGCCGCGTTTACCTGTTCAAACACCGGTACGGACAGCACTGTGCGGTTTCGCCACGGTCGAACGGTCGAACGACGAAACCAGCAGAAAAACTGCGAACCTTTCGCCTCGTGTCGTGGAACCAGCTCGTAACACTTCTACAGAGGTTCGAGGACCAGCCGTTCGGTTGTTCCTTCTGCTTTGAACCTGACTTACTGCGCAACGGATCGTGGTTTCGCAACGATCCATATGTCGAACAATCGGTCTTGATTGTCGATCAAACGTAATTGGAAAATCTATTTAGAGATTGTGAAAAGGAGCGTGGGATCGATCGGGACGGTTTGTACTCGGCTTCGACGAAGTTTCATTTATGTTTGATTGGTTCGCAATGCGGACTTTGCGATGAAGATAATTTCATGGAATTTCGTGGATAATGCGCAATTTCGTGCGATTCGAAAATTCGAAACAACTTTTCTATGAGCTTTCCTTTAGGTTACGTTACGGAGAGATGGTTCTCTTAATGATATATATTTCAATGAGTAAATAATGCATGTGAAGTTGTAATACAAAAAATAATGTCATAGAAATTGAATTAAATAGTAAAGTTCAGAAGTAATCATTTACTTTTTTTACAAAAGCAAGGATTTGGAAAAGTCCTCTAACCAGGACTGTTCTGGCGAGGTGACCTATGGTTTAGATTTTAGATTATCTGAGCATGTCGCGGCCCAGGTAAAAAGTATATATTTTGAATATAGTAGGAGGAAGAACTACATACATCTTTTGCTTGCATAAAATCTTTGCACAAAGATTATGTAAGTTCAGAAATGTTGAATATCCTTGGTGAAAGTATTATACTTATCGCACCTCACGTATCGAACCCAGTCGTCCAGTTTCGATGCATGTACATGTATGTACAGCTGGAAGCACGTAAATAATGTTCACCATTCTACTAAAATAAAGGAAAATTGGAATACGTATGCAGTCTGTAATCTCGCATTCATTAACCGAGTCGTTTCACTCGCAGGGCCATCTAACCCAGAATTGTCCTGCGCCATAGCGCCCTTTATTCTTACCTTCACCCTAAATTTATGCGACGATATATCGATCACAGAACGATACCAGTATTGGTACAAATATTCCCTTGTCCCTGAAATATTAAATCTGATTCACAGAAATTCCTAATTAAATTAGTTTCACAACTCACCACAGTCACCCGTCATTAGCCCATGAGTCTTTTCACATCCGTTCATAAATTTCCCGCCGCCACTACAGATTTTTTTTCTCATACTAGTCTAACATGGCCACCTGCTCTAGCATCCACACTGCAAACACTGCAAAGTACAATTCTCGACAGCGTCTAACGCCACGAGCAGACCAACGTGCAACGTGTTTATAATGTCCAAGTTATCCCCCTGACACAGGACCCCGAAGTTTTAACGAGACACCAATAAATCAGTTCCGTATCATCCCCTGTCCCCGGTATCGCCTTACATCCCTCAGCTGGTCGGTCCTCTTCGTCCTCGACTACCGTTTCTTCCCTCCACGCACGTCCCCGTGGAGAAAAAGCTGCATGGACCAACGGTAACGACGAGAAAGAAAGAAAAAGCTGGCGTCGAAAGAGGAGACAGTCACGCGAAGCGGCTTCGTTTTTCTTCCCACGCACGACTGTCGCCTCGGTTCGACTCCGTTGTCCCTTAATCTGTCCGCCGCGGCGTCGTTTAATCCGCCCATAAATTCGCCGTTTATTTTCTGCGAGTGGGCAACGAAGGGGCGAGGCGAAGGGCTGGAATTAAGGCAGCGCGAGACGTCCGTTGCCGGCGTTAATAGAATACGTAATGGATGCGCGAGCATGTCAGTGCACTTTGTGTCTTATACGGGCCAGATAATTACACGATCCTCCGTGCCGTTCACCCCGGACGCGCGTAGTCAGTTTTTCCACCGCGTCATCCGTCAGCTCGGATTAGCGAATAGTGGCGCACCTGTCGACGCTGGACGAAAACGATCCAGCGTATTGAAAGCTGATAGAACTTCTGGGGCAGGCGTGTCAAACCGCCCGCCACTGCATATTTTAAAAATTGGGAACTACAGTAATTCTTCGCTTGATGCTGAAGATTCAGATGCTGAACAACATTTATCATCGATTTCAAAAATTGCATTAGCTCAATATATTCAATCAAATTTTGATGACTTGCTTCGTGAAAAACGATGTCAAATATCTTCTAAAAAGTAATAGTAAACTGTGATTTCTTTTATTTCTTATTACACCTTTTATTTTTGTTTTTCATAAAAAATATAAAATATGTCTAGTTTAAGTTTAAAAAACAACATGAAATATAAAATGTCTATGTATGCATTGTATATTGTGTAATATACAATAAAATGTAGAATATTTTTAGTTTAAAAATTACATGAAATATAAAACGACTATGTACATACATACATATGTATAATATACAATACATTGAGCTGGACATTGAGTCTAATAAATACATAATATAATCATTCTACCAATCGTATTTTATTAATTTTTTGAACATTGAAAATACGCGGGTTCCAACTTAATACAAAATAGATCATTTGGCCCTCAGTATCATATGAGTTTGACATGCCTGTTCTAGGGCAATTGCGGGTCACTCGAATGTACTGTAAACGTTGTTCTCGTGCGGGCCATCGTTTCTCCGTGTCACTAGCACTTTGACTACGGTATCGATCAGGATATCGAGCGCAACCTTTGATGTCCTCTTTTGTCCGTGTCGTGCCGCAGTTAAGCAAGGTCTAGAATAGAACGATCAAGCGCTCGATTGCCCTTTAATTTAATTAGGGACAGCCGTGAATCGTTCCCGTTAGGGTTCTGTCGTTCGTGACTGACCAGTGGCATAATATTCGAAACGTAGGGGGGGCGCACGGGGAGCTGCATCGTGGCTAATGACTAATGTCCAGGAAGTTAATTACCACTCCCCGTGACGTTAGCTCGTCGATTTATCGCGCACTTGGATCAATAACTTCTGCCTGGGGAATAGGTTTTGATTTACAACGTGGGCACACTTCGAGATCCAGCGGATTGCATTAAGCTCGCTACTAATTACGGTTTATCGCGCCCGGCCACGGAGGTTTCGCGGTTTCACACCGCAGCCAGCCTCGCTAATCGACCACGATCGATGCCAGTAATTGTTAATTAGGTTCGTCGAGGGCGGCGCTGGTTCCTTCTACACTCGAGTGCTGTTAATGACTCGTGGAATTTAGTTACTCGCGTTAAGCGTAGAGCTTTTTGCCCACGTTGCGCCGTTCACTTTTTGTAATTGATGAGACCTTTTTGTATTCTGTGACGTAATGCTCCTTCGAGGCAAGAGGGCCTGCAGGACCGTGTAATTAGGAACGCGACGTGGCTTCTTGTAAGCCCTTTCGTACCTTGAACCTGGTTTTAATTATCAGAAAAGGGAGGTCTTGGTACGTACTTCTTTCTCCACTTTCTTCGACGATTCCAGCAAAAAATTTCCATGCGAAATAAATTCTGCAACGGTCCACAGAATAAGCTGACACAAATAACTTCCGTGCTATTTGCTTCGCAATTTCATTGGTATATTACAACGAAGATGCACATGTGTACGCACATGCGTATGCAAGTCTCGTCTTCGTCACACTTTCACCAGCGTCATTGTCGAAACGATTCATCGCCCTCTCTGAAAGATGCGGTCCGTTTCACATTTGGCCGGGGTCGGTGCAAAACTCCCAACGACGCGCACATCTGCGTCTCAGCCAGAGGCAAAAAGACAGAAAGTGGCCGAGCAACGAAAATCCGCATGCGAACGCAAATTTTCATGCGGCGCTGCCTGACCTGGGTCCTCCTCGTAAAATGTTAATTGAATCTCCGCCGTCATTGTGCCTGGCAGAAACGCTCGCAACCTGACGAACATCTGACAGCTTTCCTGTCCACCTATTGTGACCCCCCCTTTTCCACACGATCGACGACACGAATTCATCCATGCGGCAGAAATTACTATGAAAAAGTAGTTTGTCTATGAACGATTCCCGTGAAAGGTCCACATCGGTTGGTAACTGTAGCTGTGTCGTTTCAATGCGAGAATGAAACTTTAAAAACTCGAGTATGGAACAGAAGGCTGTCTTAAAAGGGGGAAGATGAGTAACATTTTTTGTTCCTCCCTAGAGTTTAGAAGCAAAGCAGTTCCTTTCCCCTGATTCGGCATTAATATATTTTTTATTCTTTCTCGCGACAGCTTTCTATTGGATTATTTTTGTTGGATTCCGGGGTTAAACGAAATCGTGTTCAACAATTAATTTTGCAAAGGGTTTTCATATAGGCATACCGTGACGAGTTTGCGCGACGGAGTAACGGTGTGCTTCGGGTCCATAACTATTCTGAGTACAATTCATATTTCGCTACTATATATATTATGATGTTTAGGGGGAAAGGCTGACCATAGCCCATGGTCTGTCTTAGCGGAGTCTGGCCCTTGCCAGTAGTCATATCGCTGACTACTACCTTACTGAATAATATTGACTCTGACTAGGGCAGGATCCGCGGGCCTTACAACTTATCGGTGACTCAAAGGCTGGTCATCCAACTGTGGGATTAAATAACGCGCCAGCCGCGAAGGTGTGTATGTGTGTGTGTTTGAAAAGCGCGAATCAGGAAACACGATAGATGGAATGTTTGGAAGCGATTGTATGATTGGCAAGGATGGAGACAGAGAGCTTGGAAGAATGAATGCGAGAGAGACAGGGAATGCGAAAGACGGCGAGCGAGCGTGAGGATGAACCAAATGGGATTAGAACGAAAATGGGTATGAAAGCGAAAGGTTCAGAGTCGGAGGGAAATAAAGTCTATTTTTGAAAAGTAATCGAGGCCTTTGTAGTATCGGTCCCTGGAATTCCTACACAACATTTTGTCTTGGAAGGAACGCTTCCGTTTCATTGCTACTTTAGTTTGAAAAAGTTCCCCATTACTTATGCGATGAACAGTTAAATTGAAATACGCTGTCCGCTTGGAGTTTGAAGCTCGTTGAAATGCTTATTGGCGTTGATGGTGTGTGGTCCTGGATGGTAGGCGTCGTGTAGGTTTAGTCTAATGCGTTGCGATTGAACGAGGTTGCATTCTGAATTCAGAAACGTGGCATCTCGCGATTATGCAATTTGAAGGGAATATGGTTAGGTTGCTTGGAAGGTTGGTTTGACTTTCCCATTATGTTTGCAATTAATTGTAATTATTTCAGCGCCAACTTAAATTTTGGATTGCTCAATAGCGCGGAATTTTTTTTGGAATTGATAACAAAATATTCCACTATACGTACTTAGGTGTATGTATATCACAGTTCTAACGATATCAACAGTATGGTTACAAGCGGGGCGAAGATTCGTTGGTCTCTCGGTGGGACTGGGTACAAAAATTCGCCGATTCACAGATGCTGAAATTCTACTCGTGCGATTCTGCACACGTTTTAACCGTTGCTCGCATAACGTCATGCGTGTATGAATTTATCTCCACGGACGCTGCCAGATACATACATAGTTGTACTCTTGTTACCAGATTATGTAGTCCTTGCCCGTTAAGTAGCCACCGCGTTATGACGTTCAGCGCCGTTCGCTTGATTGGCCTTCAAAAGCAACACTATAACCTACTACATACATCCTCCCGGTTCTAAAACATCCTGCACTTGAAACTTGCATTAAAATAAAAACAAAATGCAATTGTCCATCGAATAGTGAATTGATATTTTTCCTTCAATCTTGGCATCAAAATAACTCGGCTAATTTAACTTAAGCCGAATCGTACTTGCGAAGTGCACGAATAATATCAACCTGGCCAACTCCAGTCGCGAATGAAACACTGCCCCCTTCGTCGCGAATAATAAATAAAGTATCGCGAGCCTAAACAGCCTCGGCCAAGAGGAAACGAATAGAACTCGGAACGGCTGGCACCAAGAAGGGAACGCAGAAGGCGACGAAGAAGAATGTGCAAGAAGCGTCGACGTCGCGTAGCGTAAAGAAAAAAGGGGTGTCGAAGAAAGAGCGGAAGCGCGAGGGGCCGGGGCGTGTGTCGAATAAAAAAGGAGAGCCGTGACGGCCGTTTTCCCCATAAAGAAGCAGGATCCCAGCGGCGTAACGGGGGCCCTTGGCTTTTCTCGTTGCGGGCACGATCCATCACGCGGGCGCGTTACGCACCTTACATGCGTCCAGTGGCCCCCGTCCACCTTGCTGCTTATCGTTCGGATCTTCCTGGAATCGATCACGACGCGTCGTCGAGAGTCCGATCGATGCGATGGATCGACGTCGTGAAATCTAAAGGAAATTCGAAGCGGACCTTGAAGATACCTCTCGTCGCATCGATCAATGCTCCTGGATGAAACTCGAACGGAACGGGGTGTCGATCGAATACGCGCGCGATTTCAGCATTTCCTCGACGTCGCACAGTGGTCCGAAAGCGTAAAAACCAGAACTAAATTCATAGCACTCTTATTTCCACATTATTCGTTACGAATAAAAAGATTTTAGGTACTTCTTGAGTTATAGAATATAGTTGCGATAAAAGATTCTTTTATTATAATTATTTTAACAATAATATTAGACAGAATGTTGTTTGGTCGATATGGTTCCGATATTTTCTTTGGTGTGTAGTTATCTCTCAGGTAGCAAAAAATAAAATTTGTTACAGCCGATATAACGACCGTCACCACATTGAAGTGGAAAAACGGCGTTCTGACTGCAGATAAATTGTTATAGCTTTTGAAATTGCAAATAATTGCAAAAAAATTGTATACAGCCTTCTTAAGTAGTTTCTAACAATACTTCCATATAAATTTCATCGCATCTCCGAGTTTACCTCCCCCTTATAAATCACATTGAAGTGGAAAAACGGGGATTCGCGAAAAAGTATTTTTCAAAGAGTATAAATACGTAGATACCTTTCATGTTACATGTACTTGTAACTGGAAGAACACTCTTTAAAAATATATAAAGAGATTTGAGTCAGCTCCACTCTGTCAAAAAATATAGCACTGCAAAATAAATATACCAAATTCAGAAAGAAATGGGATCGTTCCAAAGTGGACATATTGTCTTCACCTTTGAAGGTGTCTCAGGCAATCACCAGTGCCCTGCGGCAATTCATTTTTTGCCAAAATTTAGTCTATACATATAAGAAACTATGCCTGAAATTTCATGCATTTCAAAGGAGGTCGAAAAATTGAATTTAGTTCGTGTTTTTACGGGTTCGGACCACTGTAGGTCGTTGCCTGTTTGGGAAATCGAAGAATCCCGCCGACGAAATGAATGCTGATCCAGCAACGAACGGGGACCACCCACCGGTGAAATTTAGTTTTTAAATCACGCCCGATGCTGGCTCGAACAACGGCCACTGGGCAGATTGAAATTTAAATGCCACCTGTTCGCGGTGAGGTGTGCATCCAGAGATGACACCCACCGACGCTGATGAAATTTAAATCGCGCGGAGAAACTCGATAATTAGAGAAGGCTCGTCCAAGATCGACAGTTGATGCTAAATTAATGGGCTGGATCAGAGGCTGTGGGATTAATAATAATTGAATGGGTGCTCCGGTAACCTAGTTGAATACTGCTGGGGCGAGCTAAGTTGCGGGGTATCTCGGCGAAATTGAAATTTAAATGCTGCCTCTACACCTACAGCCTGTGACGGAATTTAAATGGCGTTTCGAGGTTTGATGATTTAACGGCACTTGATGAGACGGAGGTTGTATTTGATTGAGAACGTTGCTGCTGGATAAGCGACTTAGAATGAAAGTGGTTTTTAGCAATGGATAATTAACCGCGTTTCTCATTGCCGCTTGGAAATTGTATTTCCAGCGAAATGCAATTACATACACGAATGGCTAACACTAGCGAATCCATGCTTGATTTGTAATCCAGATTCTTGGAACGTCATCCACGACCCCCGATGAAATTTGAATAATATTTCGAGGTGCGTTCCTTAAAGCCCGGCCCACTGTCGGTGTTCAAATTCCAAAGGGGCACACGCAATTGCAGTTGTCACAGTTTTAACTTGCATAATAATATAAGCGTGATTTGTGTTACGTTGGCCGACGTGATTAATGCAAACGTGAAACATTACACCAGTATGTCGCCACGCGAAGGAATTCGATAAAAAGTTAATTTCCCTGTTCAAATCGCCAGTGACTCAGAAATGAACGGTGCTCGCAGCGATTTTCTTAACCCTTTTTATCGATTCTGTTATCGGGCAAGCTGTGAAAATTTTGTTGCGTTCGCGTCAAGAATGCATCACCGTGTTATGTTGCTTCTCACGAGTCGACAAAGAATTTCTGCAGTATCGCATGTAGGTTGCAGTACGTAAAAATTAATCAACAAGTATTGTTCCCCATCCTTCTTTTAGACTCTGTGGCACGTATGTATGTACTTTGTTACGGCCGATCCGATGCGATTGAATAACTTGTTCAAAATTGCAATCACAGATTTTTTTTAAAAAACCACCTCGTGGTACTGTCGTTGTTATATCGATGCTGAATTTGCTGGAAATTATTGGCAGATATTATAGATGAGGAGAGCGGTGGAAGGAGTTTGAGCGAAGGAGAAACGTTTTTATCGTTTGGTAATTCTTTTGAATATAGAAGTATAGAGAAAGTCGCCATAAATTTTACGACAGCAACGGAATCTTGCTCTTGAAAATTATTGATCTGGTTAAACGGATAATTTTGCGGCGCGATTTTGTGAGACAGTTTAGGAATCTTTTCTCTTCTCAGAATAAGCGGTTGAACTTTTTTTGTTTCTGTTTTACGGGATAGTTAAATCACTGCGATAGTACATCGGCGGTGCTTGCTCCAGTTTCGAAAGCGATTCTGCGGAGCAGGAAACGATTATCGATTGCGATCATAGGTCCGGTGTGATTGTGAGTCAGCGTTGCTTTGAACGCTAGCAATAGGCACGAACGGACACACATTTTTCCGTTTCTTTTTCTTGCGTGTTATGGCTCGGGTTTCCGGGAAATTGTGGAAAAGAAAATAATCGTTTGATTTATAGTGTGTGCGTTATTTGTGTAGAATCGTTCAATGTTTCTATATTTATAGCCTTTGTAGTGTTGCTCTTATTAAATAATTCAACAATTATACATATATCTAGTTACGATAATACTCACAGATAAGAGTATTTATTAACACTTATTTGGCTTCGTAATTACAACTAGATAAGTACGTATTTCTAACTGTGACCATGTCAAAGAATAGTAATCCCCAGACCTACAATATTCATTGAAATGCAAAGTAAAATGTGGTCGTCCAGTAACGAATTTTATACGCTCTGCCTTGATAATCAATAGCACCTGCTTTACCTTGACTCGAAAGTTCAGGTGTACCAAGTTTGTTGAGTTACCATAATCGAGGAATAAAAAACAAGCTATTAATATCGTATAACTTTTTTTCCTGTCAAACATAAAAGTACTGCTTATAAGCAGTATATATAACACCGTCTGATAAACTTTTATCCATTTCTGTTGCTGTTGATGCAACTCGAGCATATAATGGAAGTCATGCTAACAATAAATCTGTCACGGTAAAGTTGTTACAGTGAGCAGTCTTGTGCTTTTAGATGAGTAGGGATACAATTCGTTGAAC
Source organism: Nomada fabriciana (assembly GCA_907165295.1). NCBI lineage: Eukaryota > Metazoa > Arthropoda > Insecta > Hymenoptera > Apidae > Nomada > Nomada fabriciana. Next base: position 8,608,518 of record OU015690.1, on the reverse strand, counting down.
CGATTCGCAAATTAAGATAATTAAATTACGTATAAGCGTGCAATGCGTGAATTTTGAATCATGTGCGCGAGACATGTCTATGTCTCGCGATTAAAATAAGTAGGAAGTTTTAATGAAACTTGTTTCAAGGAAACAGCTTGTGCACCGCGTCTCTTGCAATTAACACCTTATTACTGCACAAGAGGTACCGTAATTTGTGCTGTGCCTTCGGCAATCGGTAAATCTAAATTGTCGTAGCTATTAGGCGTTGCGTATGAGCAATGCGGGAGCCCATTGTCAAGTTTCCAGCAATGTTGCACCGTGATCGGTAAAATAGTGAAGCAGTGATTCATTTGGTGCTTAAGTCACGCAAGACTTATACCGCAGTAGGTAGAATTGGAGTAGGATAAAATTTCAAGATGGCATGGGTCAATGCTCGTGTGGATTGAAACAGAAATTGTTAATTAAATTAATACAACAATTTGGTAACAGCTTACTACAGTATAGACGCAAGAAATAAACAAGATTGCATGTCCAGTGTATTCAGACCGTTGCTGGCGTTTGTTTTCAAATAATCAGTGTCGAAATATTTGAAAATATTTTCAGAATATTATTCGCGTCGCTACGCGAAGATTCCCTTTAGATGTCAAGGAAATGATTCGCCAACTACTCCAACGAAAGGATTAAAATATTTTTGTCATACATATATGGTATGTGACAGTAGCAGAGCGTGGTGTTGAAACTGTTTCGAGATAACTGTTCATTTAGCAGCGCAGAAGAGAAGTATGTACGCCCTTCGAGTACAGCTAGACGAGCCTGGCAGACGTACAGTAATTGATACACAGTATCGACGTCTGGAACGTGACGCGAATTTCATTCTGATAAATCGCAAACGGAATCAGATTCTCGATATTGTGCGACCGGTCGAAGAAGAGCAGCGACAGAAGCTCTCCTAAGCATAAGCTTGATCGAGTGTAATGGGCTCCAATAAAGATGAAATCAAGTTCAATGTAATCTGAGAATCCGAATCGATTGTCCGCGTTGTTCAGTTGAAGTCGAGTAAGCTCCAATTTGGCCGTCTGGACGAGCAAACGTAATCTGTTTCCCTCTATTCGTTATGTGTAATTTCGAATTTTTGTCTCATTTAAACAGCCCAGCGCGATCCCGAGAAAGGCGGGAGAGAAACAACTACGTACTTGCTTCTCGATCTCGCCGACTGCACTCCGATTGCATAACAAATATTCCACCCTATCAGTGAAAGGTTAATTATAAAAGTCGACGTTCCCTCGCTAGATCTCACGCGGTCACTTTTAACCGGCCATCGCGGAGGCCACGACGCAGGCATCTTATCTACTACGCCTCTTAAAATTCTCTCATCTCTAATTAGTGCCGCGAAAGAATCTCGCTAAACGTATGCTCCGTGCATTCCTCCTCCGACGTTCGCATCGAGCGACCAGAAAAGCAGACCAATTCATTTATCCCGCGCGGTAAATAATATTGTAATTAACGCTAGCGTACTGTACGTGCGTGCGAGTAAACAAAGAACGCCGCTCGGAGCACGCTTGGTCCCATCCCTACACTGTGCACTCGAACACGGCAGCGGGTTCTCTGAGTGCTCGTTCCCGGAACGGCCGCCAGAGGCGCTACAGGTTACGCTCGGTAGTGGCTCCAACAGATAGTCGCGAAGCCGTCTAGCGTGCGGACGATCGAGCTACGTCGCTGCGTCTGCGTGTTTCTCCGTGTTTCTCCGTTTCGTTCGTGGCGTTTCGTGCTCGTCTGCGGTGTCGTTCGGAAAACAGTGGCCCGTGATTGTCCTTGGAAAGAGACACCCGAGATGCCGTCCACTCGTCCCAACGATTCGCGCGCATTCCTCGAACGCGATGACGGGCCAGCCGGACCACGAGCAAACCCGATCCCGTCGTCGTGACTCAGATCCTTTTACTTTTCTTCGTACCTAGTGGGCTCGTTCGACCGCTTACGGTCCCTTCTATCGAGACAATCGCGTTCGACGTGTTGGTTGCACGCGACGAAACGCGGCTCCGCTTCTCTGCGACTCTGTTGCTTTATCGCGCCGTTCGTGTCGGAGCAAACACACATAGCGCTGTCCCGCGATAGTCCCACGTTCGTGCCAGTTGACGTTACGCTTCTGCATTCCTGGGACCGTTTCACTCGCCTCCGACTAGTTATCTGGAAGATGCCCGCGGAAAAAACACTGCGAATCCGACGAGCGGGAAGGCTCGCCCAGTAATCATCGATTCGGCGTATCGAGCGTGTAATGATCGGTCGTGTTCCGCGGATTCCACGAACGGGCCGATCAGCGGAGGTCACCGGCGACGATAGCCGAGTGAGAACATCGGTTAACAGTAAAAAAGAACGCGCCTCAAGGTTCAACGCTTGACATTATCAGCAGGAACGGCCCGCGTACGTACGCGGCGAGACCTTACGTCGCATTTGTTTTTCTCGGTACACGTGCTCCTGCGACCCGCACCTACGTCAGCAGATTTAGTGGAAACGCCGGAGTCGGGACACTCGTGAAGCCCCCCAACCGGTATCTGCCCTTCGAAATCTCCCAGCCCCCTTTCTCCGCGTGCCGCGCGAAGAAGGAAGCGTAAGGTGGGTCCGTGGAAACTCCATCGGCCGCTGGACCGATGCCGAGAAACATATGGTACGTTCAGGTAAACTTGACTCGCGGACCGTGCTCAGAATGGTGAACGCGTGACGCGTCTGGGACGATTCACCGCGACCTAAAGGCGCGCCCGTACTTATGCACGCTTTCGCACTCCTGCGGAGTGTCGCTGCGTGATCGCCTAACCCTCGGAGCGAAGCGGAAAGGCGGAGCGTGAATTATGACATGTGAGCGGGTGACAGCTGGAGACATGCTGAACGCAGAGGGTACCGAGGAGTCGCCGAAACGAAGATCGACCTTCTACGTCTCCTTGGACTCCGAGGTGCGACAGCCGTCGAAGATCCCGAAGACGATCGGCTCCGAGGGCGACAAGTTCGTCAGCAACACCTTTCCCATCGGTACCACGAAAACGACGCCGAGCGTGATCCTAACGCGCACCTTGAGCAACAACGACTCCCTGTCGAACCAGAAACGCGCGGAGACGTCGTTCCCAGAGCCGAGAGGCAAAGTGCAATCCCTGACGAGGATCTTCGAGGCCCCAAAGGGGGATCAGGTGGTGAACGGCCCCGATCAGAGGAAGAAGGTCGAGAGGACCAGGTCGTTCAAGACCATCGAGAGGTTTCAGAGCCGGTTCACAGGCCGGAAGGAGCAGAGTCGAAAGGACAGCCGACTGAACAACACGATAGCGTGCTTCGAAGTGGAAAACGACGAGCCGAAGAAGAAACTGGAAGCGGACAAACGTTCGAGCGGCAAGAATCACGACTCGAAGTCGAACGGGGCGATCAGAGTGAACGCCTCGGATGCGAGGGGCAAGCAGAACGGTACCACGTTCACCAACTTGTTGATACGCAGAACGCACAGCACGAAGCTAGCTAGGAGCACGAGCTCGTTGGCGAAGACTGATAACAGACACGCGTCTGTGGGCAGCCCGTGTGGCATCGCGACGTCTGCCAGGGGCGAGCATAATCATAGGTCGGGCGGCAATAAATCCAAGGAGGATGATACGCCGGACGATTTTGTCGCGGATAACGACGAGGGCACCGAGTCATCTGTGTTCGAGGACGCAGACGCGGACGCTGGGATACATTCAGGTAGGCATCTATGGAATTGTGGTTGAGCTCGTTTCTGATGCTCCAATATTGAGGGGGGAATTTGTGTGCACGTAATTACAAACAGTCGACCGTTCGGTGCTAGTAACGAGACACGTTCGGAATAAATACTTATCCGTTGAGTATTATTTTGCGATCGATTGAGCTGCGAATAAGACAACCGAGGTGAATCGATTTTCAAATCTTCTTGAGTACCCGAAGAACACTTTCTTACGTTTCATAATTACGTTAGGGGCGCCCTTATAATTGAACGCGGCGGCGAGAGAGAACGGAATTTTTGTACGATGACAAAATATAGGGGACTATGGAAGTGGATTCTTTTTTTAATATGCTAAGAGTTCAATGGTGTACTTAAGACGAGGGGCTAATTGAACGTGCGATTGGAGGAGAATGGAGATAAGTGTTTGGCTTATTAGGTAGCCGTGTTTTTGAGTGGAGTTCTAGGGCAACTCGGATAGAAGGAAAAGAAAAGTATTGTTTTGGTAAAGGCTAGGCAAGCACATAATTGTATCGATATCTGCGGAAGACTGTTCGGATAAAGGACATAGGCATTCGTTTTATATGCTATCTCTTACTTAAGCAACATTTATCTACACAAATATAATGACAAAATGCAGCCTTGTTTAACTGAACACATTTGAAATTGAATGGTGCACCTGCAACAAAGTAAAATCATCGTGCAATAATTTCCGAATGCACTTCACCAATAATGCCGTGGCAAGAATTGTCAAAGGTGCGTCAGCTCAACCGTTCTACGCACACCTCTCGTTACGTTTGAATACAATTTACGTTCACCTGCCCGGGTGGAGGTTCTGGAAACTCGTGTAGGGAACAGTTCCAGTAACTCGAACGCTCCGCATTCCCGTAAGCGTTTAGGAGCACTGAATAATTTCGATGAGAACGCGCTTTCGGAGCCGGCTTTTCGTTTGTTTCGCCTGCGAAATAGGGAATACTGGCGTGCATGGTTAAATGGTTAAATGAAATCGAGTAAGAGATCGTTGGATACTCGTTCGAATTCACTGGCCGAGCGTGTAACGAGCGTTAATTATTTGCTTCCGGGCGTGAATGAACTTCGAGGCGCAGTCGCTTCTATTAGTGAATTTATAGCTAGCCTTGCTAAGAGAAGAAGGACGAGTCTTTGTGTCTTAACAAAGCAGCAATGAAACATAGGAGCGCATCTCTTTGTGATCCGATAGATGTAACAGAGTAGTACTGCTGGTCAATGGGGTTGCATTTAATTTTTTCATGCAGGTGTATCGTACGTAAATGTTCTTTTTCTGATATCCCTGGAATCCCGAATGATTCATGGCGTTTAGATAAAAGTGAACTTACGTCATTTTTCGACAAATAGTTTATCATTTGAGTCAGTGGGTGGAACTTTTACTTCAATTCAGCGCCCATGTCTTCACAGTAATACCATGCCATGAAGTCTACCAGTATGTAGTTAAATAGACGTCATACATTGCAGTATTTACATACAGGGGTGACGAAGTTTTATTCTAACCAAAGACATCCCATTTAATTGTGAAACATCGCAAGTGGGAAATTCACAATTTTTGTCTACATCCCGAATGTAGAATCCGGAGGAATATATTGGAATATTCACAAAATATGAAAGTCCCCCGAGCGAAATTGCGTACCTCGAGATTTTCCAAACTACCGCCAATTTTTGCAAGCCCTCGACTCACGGACTCTGTCGAAATTTTCGCATGGCTTTGAATACGGGGGTCGCAGAGTCCACAAAAAGCTTTGCACAGGTAGTTGAGCATAAAGGCAAGAGTAATCCGTGGAATTCGCGATGGGAAAGACCAGGTTGAAATCGCGGTTGAGCGACATCGACCGAAAGGGCTGGCAGGTACGAGGGATGTTCTCGTGAATCAAGTTGAAGTGGCGATCGAAATTCACGATTCCAACGACGTGTTCACGAGTCCCGTTAGCCGGCCAGAAATTGTATGGCGAGTTTTTTTTTTATTTTGCGTTCATCCACCGAGAGGTCCACCTTAATTAAGAACGAACGATCACGCACCATGGTCCAGGCCCCATCTCCTGTTCTCTGGGAGAAAATCGCGGCATTCCAGCCACGTAGTCACGATTGACGCGCTGCTTCCTTCCTTTTCAATCGGGATGTGGGACGTGTGGCGGAAGTATCAGATGGTTTCGAATAATGGTCGAGGAAGGTATAGCGAGGAAAAGAAACATTTTATATAGCATTTTATATTGCAGTCAAGAATGTTGGAAATTGAAGTTTATTTGTTGTTACCGTAGTTACCGTAATTGTTCAGGTGATTATTATGCAAATTGTTCAGGTGTTTGCAAACGATAAGAAAGAAAGAGAATTTTTGTGACAGGTGTTTGAACTGTTTTCGAAATAATATGTAAGAGAAATATAGGATCGTATGGGAGGCATCAGAATGGGTTTCTTGAGGTGAAAAGGGTTGACCGAGTAGAGGCCGTAAAAGTGTGGGAAGTGTTACGTCTCCGATAGATTCAGAATATACATACGTAGTTGGGTTTGCAAGCGAAGGTTGAAAATAACGAGGTAGTACTATGGATGCAGGTGGGACTTTTAAAAGTGGAATGAGTTAAATAATTTCAATCCGTATCTAGTAAGCATAAATAGAATATTAATTGAACAATTTTTTACAGTAGCTCAAAGTCCTAGGTGATAACGAGCAACAATATTTTATCATATTATTTTTTAAACTTAAAAATGTAGTATGTGGAATGTTGAACCAACGAGCTACAGTTATGAACTGAATTGCTTCTATAATAGCAAGAAATAGTAGCTATCCTTTTATTGCTTATAACTCCTATTTAATGCAAAACGGCGTACAAAAACATTACCATTGCAAGCGTATCCGCGACAAGTATTCAAACTAAAGCAAAATTTATATTACCAGCCAAATTGCACCTGCTGGATTACCAACAAGCCTTAATTGAATTTCACGCGGAATTAAGTTAATTGATCACCCCGTTGCTTTTAATAATACACGCCTTCTAATACTAAATATTTATAAACCGCTTGCCGTAACGGGACTAAATAGAGCAGCAAGGTTAATCAAGTCTCCGGGGTAACGAGAAGGACGGGGCTAATTATGGGACAGTACATTTTGCATCGACGCACAATCTGAGAATTTTAGATGAAGCAATTCATTTCGGATCGAACGCGAATTCCAGCCAAACTTTACCGCCAGTTTCAGTGAAATTTAGATAGAGTTTTAAACAAAGCAGTACAGCTTCCCAATATTAGACTGGAGTTCGATTTGCAATTAAATTTAGGTTAATTATAGATCGACTTCAAACGTTATTTCGATCTAGCCTAGATCCAAATTCGTCTAATTTAATTTAGGCGTAAAAATTTCGTTAGATATAAAACGAACTTGCGTTCAAGTTGGATCCAGCGTAGATGCAAAGGTTTGTGTTTACCCGGAACATACATTGAGCATTGCAGGGGACCTACTTATGTGGTAGCCTGCTCCAGCCACCTGTTTTCTCGGTCCGGGTTAACAAGGCTAGGGCGATATTTGGCCGGGTGGACGAAATAAAAAGGCTGGCACGATTGTACTTCCCTTTGTCAAAGTTCTTTGCGACCTTTCTGGGTGGACCCTTTTGATCGTCCCTTCGATATCGAACGCTGGGAAGTGCTTCTATGGGCATAGAATTAAAACTAAAAAGCCCACCGCACTAATCGATACTTGATTATATCTTGGATATTTTAATACTGCAAACATTTCTAGTACTTTAATTCTAATTCTGTACTTTCTTAAATCTTGAATATTCAGCCGTCAAGTAACTTTTATTGATTCCTCCAGGAGTATAATCGTAATTATAAATAAAAATTGCCTGTTACAATTTTCTACACATTTTCTAATTGAATGCAGCGTTGAGGCAATATTTGACATTTGAATATTGCTCGAGTGTGTACGTACCGTCGTGATAGAAAATTCTGTGAAAGGAGATCGATCATTCTGTACGTACTTACTGTCAGCCAGTTTCTATTTACAACTTGTGATGCAATAATATGGTATCTGGTTCAGTCCGTTATCAGATTGATCAGAAGTGCGCTGCCCCCTGACACGTGTCCAATAATGTACGACCAAAGTGCACACCAATTTAATACAGTAAATTTCATTAATTTATGTGTAAATTTACACAATTGCAGGCACAGATAATTTAACTACTTCGAACTCCACCAGACAGAAACTCGAGTACCATTCCAACATTTCTGCGCGTACACTTCGTGTAATAATAACCCTCACGCGTGTTCAATAATTTATTAGAATACTTGCGCACGTTCGCGGAGGCATCCATAAAACGGGCACTCACATTATTCATGCAAGTCTAACGTTTTAAAAAATTCATATCGCCGCTACGATACAATTCGCTCGATCAATCGCGAGAAATCGATCATCTGCCATAGAGACAGATACGCAGGCCCGATATTTCCTAAAATGCGACATAAGGTCGACACTCGATATCGCTCGATACCGCTTTTTGGGCCATATTGCGCCAGTATCGTGACAGATAAGTCACGCTCGATCGTAATAGAGTCGTTTATCTGCCCTGATTTTTCTCCCCCTTCCCACTTTCATAACGCGTCGTCGCACGATCTCGATTTTTCACGCTTGCTTTCCTCGTTTCTGTAAAACGGAATCCCCCTCCGGCATCCGGAACTGGTCTTCTACAAACGAGGATTTAATGGATCGACCTCGATGTCTCTCGCCATTCCCCGTCGTCCTGCATCTTTCTTCCCTTTCACTGTGAAAAATCGCAGTGACATCACGGTTTTCAGCATCGTCGCAATCCGGTTTCACGGAAATCGTTGCATCCTTCCCCGTGCACCATTTCCATTTCTCCCCTATCTTTTTTTTCTTCATTGTTCAACTCTCCGCGTTTTGCCGTTTTCTCCTCTTTTCTCCTCTTTTCTCCTTTAGCATTTTCTTTTCAACGTCAATTGTGACGTATGGTGCGCAGACAATGGCGAAATCGAGGATGGATCACGAGTAGCGAAAATAGCACCATTTCGATGAACGTTTCAGGAATCGGCGGTGTCAGAGTCCCCCCTTTGTTCCGAGGCTTAATTGTTGTTCGTCACAGGCTAGATCGGTGGTTATCGACGTAGCATCGTGTGTGGTGGACGCATAAGAGGATTTGGGTAGATTCCAGTGAACTCGAAGGATATTTCATGAAATTCTGTTTAATAATTTATGCACGCGATGCCTAGTATTGAGGATTGGGTCACAGCAATTATGCATAGTATGAATTTTTCAGAATTCTTCCTACTCTTCTCGCACGGCCTTCCCATTGCTTCGTTTCATTCATACAAAATATTTTTTAGGAGTGTTTGTTCCATGCGAGAAATGTGGTTTAACTATATATGCGATGTAAACATTATTTATTCTTAAACGTGCTCTTCATCGTTTTTTTTATATAGATATATGTATAGGTGTATGTTCTTGAATTTTCCCTTTACAAGTAAATTTTAACGCAAGAATTTACACTTTGACGATTCAGAAGTGAACCTTTCCGGCCAAATTTGTTTCTCTCTAAAATATCTTTTCGTAGAAATGTTCAGTTCAAAAATATATTTCATAGGTAATGTCCATGTTGAAGTAGGTCAGCTGGAGCACTTGAAAATTACACAAGTTTCTAAAGTACCTTTTAAAAAATGTACCATTTAAAAACCCCATCTTTTTCTCCCAAGTCTTTCAGAACAATTTCTTTCACAGCGGTGTAAAATCTTACTCGACGGTTACCCCCGATTCGAATCTGTACAAAAATTGTTGCTCGAAAACGCACTTTCCACTGCATTTATTCAGTCTCGTAAAATTTAAATAGGTACACGCCGGAGTCATACTCTCAGATTAAGCAGGTAAAAGCGATAGGTACGTTTTACGACTGACGAAGAGTCGCCTAACTCAATTTGCCTGAATAGGACAGCACTCCCAGCCGTTAGACCGCCCTGTGTAACCAGCCGTGCGACACTACAGCGACAGTGACGCGAAATGACATCAGAATTCCGTTCATTTGCCGGTAATTGCACTCTAATCGCGAATGCTCGGCGAAGCAGTCGTAATGAAATATACACCGAGTGCGAATGAGACGAATTTTTCATTCGGCACACTCGAATGTAGGTCTCGTTATGAAATGAATTTCGAAACGACCGTGGCTGTTACTTAATTGCGGTCGAACGAGCTTAACCCGCTCGATGTTTTGCCGAGCGACGTCTGGAAATATGTAACGCGAGAATGCGGGGCTGCCTGCACGATTTTCGCAAATGTACGCGAAAATTTATCATTTGCGATTTATCGAACACGGAACAGAACGGAGGAGTGCATTGGTCCCAAATTTTTCCCGGCGCGGAAAGTTTGATATCGAATTCGGACGAAAAGAAGAAATTAATGTTGCACAAGAAATAGGGTAGAGAATTTGTTGCACAATTGATTTTAATCAGATATTTATATGGAGATAGATTATAGTGCTATTATTAGCTATAGATTACCGCAAAGAAACCTATATTTTTATACGAATTTGGAATCGCATTGTCGTATCTTCTTATCTACCAATATGAATGTTCTTTTCGGTCAAGAGAAGGTGATTTCCAATGTGTTCGCACAGTAATCAGGAGCGAAACAATAATAATTGTATCAGGGAACTATCATCACCATTCTATCATTCTTCTATCGCAATTCGTTTATAACATACTATAATGTGACGTCGTATGGTTGCCCAGCTAATCAAATTTGAATGGAACTCATTAAATCCTTTTGGAAATTCCACATTTATATTTCCTCTTACTGTTAACGGCGAAACGAGTGCTCATTAGAAACGGGGCGAAAAGTACTCTCGGTGGAAACGGATTTAAGGAAAACCACGATTTCCAGTTAACGGTATTCTGCTCGATGGAAGTTTGTTAATCATTTCGTATCCATATTACCGCGAAATTGTTCCTAGCCTTCAGGACGAAATGAACGAAAGCCGCGGGCAGGAAATCGCGTCCTTCCGCGAACGGTCGAACGTGAGAATACGCCGGAAATGTATTCCCAGCGGATTTCACGGCGAACCTCGATTCTGCGCCGAAGCAGAGAGCACAAAAGTCCGTGGCACGCTTTCTCACGATTGATCTTTAGCGAGAGTTCTGTTTCTTCGCTAATGATTACACCCAGAACGGGACGGGACAAAAAATGTTGAGCTTTGGGCGTTCCAGAGGCCCCAAATAGAGAATGCTGCGGCAAGGCTAAATTCGTTGAATTTATTTGTGTGATATATTATGTGGAAGCATGCCCTTTATTTATTGGTTGCAAGCTTTTTGATTTCTAAAATTATTTTTCCGCTGGTATATTCTTTTTATATAGTTCACGGCTCAAACTCTTTATTCCGTTTAATATACGCTTTGGCATTCCATTTTTACTCGTTGGAAACTCGTAGAGAGAAAATATGTAATTAATTTATTGGCGGCCGTTATATTTAATCATTATTATTATTATGTGCTTATCAGTTTTATGGGCATCATTTTGTTGGCTTGATTATGAGTGAGTAATTGGCAAGGTAATAGTCGTAAGCTCTGGGGATTTTGTTTGGTTAGCAGGTCATTACGACAGTTAACTGTCTCAAAGAGAGCGTTAATATGTTGGATTAAATTGATGTAATAAATCGGTAGAAAATACGCAGGAATGAACTTTCTCTCATTAAGCTGGCATTTAATGAAGACATCCAGTGGAAAATTCGAAAACGCACTTTAATGAAGTAAATAGAAGAAAAAAATTTGTAACCTGAACTAATTACCATTGTTTCACCTATATAATTTTCGAGTTTAACTTTTCCAATTGCTTCGTTAAACACCTAAATTCGCTGAGCCGTATACTATATATCAAAATAATTGGAATTTATATCAAATCAGAGTATGATAATTTCATTGAAAAATGTTTAATACAATTGCAATTCCACACTTTCGTGTAACAAAATTTCACGTAGGTAACTGTAGGATGAAAATTTCAAACAGGATAATATTACTATTTTTCTGTAGCTCTTGTCCCCAGACGATACGTAACGTATAATAATACACAATAATGCATAAATAATGTAGTTATAAAACGCGAAGCAGTTGGAAATTTTTACTTTCGTTCCTTGCATAAATCCGACTAGATTACATATTTCTTCGAGAGAGTCATACGTTTTCCATTGTACAATCATTTGTTCTGCAAGAATGCAGAGGTATGCTAACGGGCACGACTGCAATTATAAAGTGAACGGATTTCTTTCTTTTTGCCCCGTGGTTGTGCGTGAGAACGGGCAGCAACGACGTTTAGCAAGGAACATGCATTCAAAGCAGCTCCAAAGAAGTAGCCTACTGTTTTGTGCTTTCCACAGTATTTCTGCCGGCTTTCGCCGTAGAAAAACGCATTTCACCGTCGCTGCGTCATCTTATCGGTCAGCCTACGCGTTCGACGTTCGCTCCAATTTACTGGGTCATCGCGAATCTTTTGTTTAGGTGGTCCTCTTGCACGCTCCTTTGACGAACAATTGATCGCATGGAAGGGGTGAAACGTCGATCGTGTAGTAGGTTCAAACAGATGTTCGACTCCTTTTTATGCGTTGCAACCGCGACCCAATTTCGATGTTTGCATTTCATTTCTGCCATGAAATTTCTTTCTCCTCGCGTTTGACCCGATGCAGCGATGTTGCGGATGTTTTTTCGTCGGGGCCCGGGAAAACAAGGCTCTACCGCAACGTGACGTGTAATCGCAATGGAAGATAAGTGGATTCCATGTAGCAGAAGCGTTTTATTTTATTCTTGAGAATAGCTTTTTGTATGTCTGTTTGACAGATGTTAAAAAAAACATACATTATCGTAATGATCAGGATTTACAATTTGAAAGGGAATATCGATTTTTTTCATGGACGGATAAATGTTTCAAATGTAAAGCTGTGATGCAAACTTTGACTGAAAGGAAATGATCAAAGTGAATGGGAAAATGGGTTAGTGGAGACAAAAATATGCTAACATATGTGCATAATAGAAAATTGAAAAAGATAGTAAAGAGGAATGTAAAATGGGGATGGAGTCAAGTTCGTGTGTTACAAATTCAAGGTTAAAAAAAATAGATAAATCATTCGTGTGACATTTTACAGGTCATGCCGACTCATATTTTACATTTGAAACGATCGAGTGGGTGAAAAATTCAAAAAGCTCACAGAAGGTCTCTGAACTCGTTCGGAAAACAAGGCGTGGCCTCGTAAAGAAAGGCGTCAGAACGACACGATTATCCAATTTATTTTTCTCCATTATGTTTCCTTCGTTCTGTCGCAGGGGTACACGTGTATAAAGTACAATGCTGGCCATAGCTTTGCAAAGTGATATTCATATTATGTGGGAAAGAATCATTCAAGACTTACAATTAGTTAGGCAACTTTAGTTGAACAAAGTACAAAGAAATTAAAAATATTCGTATAGAATACTAATATGTCACACTGTTCAAGTATATCTAAGAGAGTTAAATTTATAATTCTTATTAAAATGACAGCAATTATTAAGTGAATAGTATCTGTTTTCTTACCACAAATGGAGTTAAGCCATTTTCAAAATGAACAACTAGATTTGTTATAAATTTTGAAAGAGCCCAAGTCCATTCGACACAATTTATACAATTCAGAAAATCTTCTAACTATACAATGTAATTCTAACTCAAGAATGTTTTTGTTTTCCTGAAAATGGGTAATTTACTAACCCACACAGCTTAATAAACATTATTTAAAAAGTAAGTTGGTTCGGTGGTCATGAATGAACTTAAGCCACTTTCGAAATTATATTTTGTATCATTTTGTTAGTTAGCTAATTTTGTGTTAACAAAATTTCAGTGAATTAGGACATATTGACTGTAAATTGTTTAAAAATGAACAAATCACGTAGAATTGTAACTATTATAAATGCCAACTGGACTTTTCGAAAAATCTACTCAGGCCACTTTCAAAATGAAAGGCTCAATTTACGTAGTAGGTTGTTACGTACTATGTATATCAATTTTTTATCGCGAAATTTATTATCCTATTTTTGTTATTTAATTTCACGCAATAAATATTAGTAACGAACTCTGTCAGGATAAGTTATATAATTTCCCGTGCAAGCTGAACTTTATTTTCGAAACTTCGTTTTTTCGCAATTGTAACTTAATTATTCGGCATAATTAAAGCCGAATGCTCTCATTTATTTATCCACGTCAGAATGACGTTAACAAGTCGGAAATACTTTTTGCGCAAAAAATGCTTCCAGAAATTCAAAACTAATGGAGCATCAAAAATGTGTTGGATTCGCCTCCCCATGAATCACAGTCTCGAAAATAGTCCCCCCATTTCCGTCGCCGCTTTCCAAATTAATCTAACCGAGTCCCGCTGTAGAAATCGAATTCGGCTCTCCGAAATTCCGCGCCACAATTATCACAGCCCGTTGCATCGAGCACGTTCCAACTTTGCGAGAACAAAACGGGGCCCCTCGTTGCGATGCATCGCCGTCACGGCAAAGGAAGAAAAATGATCCCGGCCGGTATTTGAACGCGGCCTCGACAGTTTTTTCGCTCTCGAAGACGAATCGACTTTCGGTGAAGGGTCCCTGTCCTAAGTACACAAACGCCCGAGCACGAACCCGAGTTTAGCTCGTCTACGAACGTCATTGTCGTGGAACAGCCGATGCATAAACGATGCAGGACACCGCTGTTGAATGGGCAGACACGATCTGCGGACGGATAGGCTCGCCAGGTCGCGTTCGAATTTTTCTTTCGATTTGGCCACATGGTCGCGTGCTCCGCTGGAGACTTGAACGTCGGCACAGGCGACGCGTGGACGCGAAATAGGGGCAACGGCAGAGGGTTTCTTTGGTCTAGAAAGGGCAACGGATAATTTGATCTTTTTCTGTCTCTGTTTCTTTTAATCGACGGGATGGAATTAATAGTTGTGCGGCTTTTGTGACAAATGGGGAACGATATAGAGTTTGTATGGATAGATCTTCGTGTGGCTTGTTCTTCTATTCTTGTATGTTTATGAATTGATGTTTTCTTAATTATAATCGGATATTAGAAATGTTTTCTGTTAAATATACGTGACACCTGGACGGGTTCTGTTGTGAACCAGAAAATCAATGTGGAATCACTGTCTACCATAATCTTTCCTAGAGAAGTATCCAATGAACAGAGTCACCATCAAAGAATAGATTACTCACTTAAATAGCAGAACCGTTACTTTTTCGTAATTTAATACCGGGGGTTAATTGTCATTCCACTAAAAGGTTCTAAAATTAAATTATAATAAGGCTGTAAAATTGAAACCGCGAACTGTACGGAAAATTGGAATTGAAAAGCGCAAAAAGAACACAAGAACGACAAGTAACATTTAATCCCGAGCTTTCGAGTGCAATGTCTCCGGACCGACCAATTTGCACATTGGATCGATACAACGGGAGGTCGATCTCGATTACACCGACGCTCCGCAAAACTTCCTCGATTTATCGAGTCGAGCTGCCGGAAGTGACATCAGATGTCGAACCGAGAGCAGTGCGATCGCAAAAGTGACGATGCACGTGGCCTCCTGCAGTCAGGAATCATTAAGCCCGGCCGTCGTTGAGGAGGGGATCAATTGAGACGGCAATTTGCCGCGGGGCAAGTAGAATTGTACATGGTGTAATGTGTGCGGGATGTGCGACTCCGAGAAAATTTGCATATCCGCCTAATCGCGGGAAGATTGCTTGGGGATGAGTGGCGTTTAGCGATTTGTCGGTTCGTGACAGAAATACTAAACTGATTATGCAATAAACGTTGCAGCCCTGATTATTATTATCGTAGAAAGTATATTTTGTCACAATGACAGCGCTGTTTAAATTGCGACGATTAAATGATTTGTCGTGCGTGAATTAACGAGTGCCTGTATGTTTACCGCTGAAAGTATAGAATATTGCGTGGAATATTATTAATCGTAAAAATAGCGGAGCTTCCTTATTCTTCAGATGCAATTTTCTGTTTGATGCTTCTGTTAATAATCCAGGAATCAAAGTAGCCCATATTATCTGAAATCTAAAAGATAAGTCCGACTGGTTATCTATTCTCTGAGCTTACTTTTTTTTTTCATTAAAGTTTAACGTCGCATCGACACCAGGGTCATTAGCGACAATTTCAAATTATTATCCTTTGGTTATATTTTGTCATATAGCTGGGTTTCTTTGAGGTAGTTTGGTGTGTCAGAAATGTGGTCCTCTGATGTCAATGCAGTGTCAAGTTTTAATTTGTATTTAACTCTTTGAGATCCATATTTCCGGCATTCATACAGCAGATGTTTGGTGGATATAATCTGGTTACATGTGGAGCAAGTTGGAGGTTCTGTCTTTTTTAGGAGGTATTCATGTGTGATCTTCGTGTCCCCGATTCTGAGTCTCGCCATGATCGACTTTTCTCTTCTGTTTAAGTTGAGTGTGGGCATTTGTTGGTAGAAGTCTTTTTCTACCTCGTGTATTTTTGTTCTTTTTGTCGTGTTCCATTCTTCTTTTTCGGTATTGGATATTGGCAAGAGGTCTTCATACGGGATTGGTTTATTTGTTGAGATTTGGGGATCTAATATTGCTTCTTTGGCCATGGTATCGGCTTTTTCATTACCAGGTATGCCTTGGTGGACAGGATCCGAGCTTATTGAAATCGAGTAAAACTTTAAACTGCTTCTCGAAATATTTTATCGGCGCACGCGTTATCGCGCTCCATAGTTGTCGCGAGTGAGAGACAAAAGCTGTCCGCCGCGTTTCGCGGGTCATGGTTGACGTAGAAGTAGAAAGTATGACGTGTAGATCAATCATAATGGTGAAATTAATTGCGTTATTACGTTATCGCGTTACACAGCAGACCGAGCGTCGGTGATCGACGCGAATAATTAATCGCGAGTTCGTTGCACTTTGGATGTGTAACGGGCTTTCGTGTGAATGCTGCTTACCGCTTACTACACTTTCCTCTTCTAAGGTTACGCTTTATCGTAGTAAACAAGTTTCTCTTTTCATGGGCGTAACGCGATCGAGATATCGACGCTCGCAGATTCTGTCAGTCTTCGTCACAGCTGATCGAATAGCGGTGCAGTAGTTAGTTGAATGAAATCGTTCATCCATACGATGGACGGCCTCGAAATAATATGATCTATGCACGTTCAAATGATAATCATTTGGGAAACTAAATTTATAGCGTATCGTATAAAATATTATACAAATTATGTTTGGAAAGGATTTCTGTTAAGCGGTTTATATTTTGGGGTGAGTTTTTAAAAACATTCAAAACTCTGTGCAACAATAATATCTCTGTTTTAAGTCCAGATATATTTCCAAAAATATAAAATAAAATATAAAGCTGTAAAAGTTGTTCGGTTTTAACTTAGAAACGAAATTTTTTCGATGATTTTATAAAAGGGAAGTAGAAAAATTCTACAATACTTTTACACCTCCCCCTTATAAACCAGGTTGAAGTGGAAAAACGTGGGAAAAATGGGGATTCGCGAAAATGTTACATGTACTTCTATCTGGAAGAACACTTTTTGAAAATGTATAAACAGATTTGAGTCAGCTCCATTCTGTAAAAACATATAGCCCGCAAAGTATAGCAAATTCAGAAAGAAATGGGATCCAAAGTGGACACATTTGTAGGTGTCTGAGGCAATTACAGGTGCCCTGCGTCAATCCATTTTTTGCCAGAATTTAGCCTATACATAAAAGAAACTGTGCCTAAAATTTTTACGGTTTCGCACCATTGAGCGGCGGGACCTTCAAAAATTCTGCGAGTTAATCCAAACTGCGCATGTATATCGCCCTAATCGTAGTACAAGAGGGTGGACCGTTTAACGCTGAATCAAACGATAATTGTTACCCGATAATGCATTGCAGTGGCCAATTATCGAGGGATCGATCGGTGCTTGCGTTAATTTTCGGTAACTAAAGCTCGTTGCGCCTTCCTCCAGTAAATTGGAAACCGCAGAATCTGGTTCGGCTTCCTTTCTCGCGAGAAACTTAATGTCATTGCCCATTCGATTATACTTTGCAAGTTGATTACG
Source organism: Nomada fabriciana (assembly GCA_907165295.1). Classification (NCBI taxonomy): domain Eukaryota; kingdom Metazoa; phylum Arthropoda; class Insecta; order Hymenoptera; family Apidae; genus Nomada; species Nomada fabriciana. The sequence continues at coordinate 8,590,740 of OU015690.1, read as the reverse complement.
CCAGCGCTTCTTGATAGATCGTAACCTGCCGTTATTATTCAATGCCGGAAAGGTAGGTTTAATTGATTCCACTTAATTAAGCGTTGCTATTTCCCCCTTGGCTATGTTGCACGACCGGCTATAGGCACTTTTACGACCGTCCTTCGCAAAATCGGTCATACATTTTGTGAAATGAATGACTCCATCGGGTGACGAGTTTGGGAATATATTGAGAACCTGATGACAGTTTTGAGAGACGATAATGGAGTTTACTTTACATAAATATGGATATAAATAGTTGTCGTAAAATCAGTAAGTAATGGATAGTCTGATACAGAGGTGCTGCTCCTTTGTGGGATCTTCGAATTTTCCTCTTTTGAGACATTCATTTCTAGTTTCAGTCGATTCTTGGGGTAAAATTGTATTTCTTTATCTTTCCCGACTTCTTCGTGACGCCGGGTGACGAAGCACTGGGTTATAAATATTTCTAAGCTGTATAAGTATTAGGTTGTCCCAAAAGTTTCTTTCGCCTTCTTACTAGATATTAACTGCAAACAATTTCACGAAGAGTACAATATTTTTAAATGATGTACGATACGTTCTTTTTCGTCATTCTTGATCCGTCCGGAAGCATCATGATACCATGTTTTAACATTTTTTTTATTTTTCTGCAAAATATTGATCAACATGATATTTATCTCACTTACAGAGTTCAATTTTTACATCAAATAGAACTTTTTAAAGAAATAAACAAGTAATAATCAGAAAGGCACGATTTGAAAATTAAGGGAGGGAGGCTAGAATATTCCAAGTCAGATCCAAACGCCTTCCCTGCTTTTCTATCTTTCGATACACGCAGAACGGCACTGAGACTATCGAATCAAACGACATTACACTAATAGAAAGTGTAATGTCAGAAAACAACTAAGTACCCTAACATCAACGAAAAATGGATCGGTCAGGGTGCTTGACTAAACGTTGCCCATTTGAAACCGAGCAGTCAAACAGCGGAAGAAACTTTTGGGACAACCAAATTTAATAGATAGGTATTGTCGCGATGCTTGTAACGTTCATTGATACCAAAATGCTCGTAGCTTGGAAGGGTTATACTCCTGCAATTTCCTGTGCCCGTTCAGTAAGTCAGCAACTTATTTTTAAATCCACCATCGCTCGCCGCACGCCCCTATACCTGATTCACCTCCACAAAAAAAGCGTCCCGTTTCCATGGAGGAACTAATGACCCAACGGCACCTCTCAACACGCAACGAGGCCAGCCCCAAAAGGGTTCAGGATTAACTTGGCCGAAGGTGTCCACACCTTTGGATCTAAATTCGATAAATTAGAGGGACTCACCGTAACAGGAGTTGAACTGCGGGACCATCAGTCGATGGCTCTAACTTTTTCCCTTTTTTTTCCCCTCATTACGGACCATGATAAAGATCAACCTTTATTGTCGTCGGCAGGGATGCTTTCGCAGCGAAGGTCCTTCAGCCAGCCCGTGCCAGCCCGTGCCAGCGACGATATTTAAATCTGCTTTTGTAACAATGAGCTCCACAAAGCGACCCCTTAATCCGCAAAAATGTGCCCTTTGTGCATGGATCGGGTCTCCACCCCGCCCGCCAGTGATCCCTTTAAAAGCTAGTTTATGGTACATATTGGCTATCCTGTGACACCCCTCGAGAGGATCCTGTGGCCTGCATTGAAATTGCCCTTTCCCCCCCGTGGCTTTGTCGACCAGTTGTTTACGTACGTGCAAACGCTATCGACGCCTATACCTATCAGCTCACGCTCCCTTTTCCTGACGTCGCGGTTACATAATTTATCGAGAGCACGCGAATACGATGTCTCTGCCGATACACGTGTCGTGTGCTGCAACGGGGATCGCCCCGGGGTTCGGGGCTTTTATTGTTTTATTGCGAAGTGAGTATACGTGATACACTGTTATTGTAAGATGCTTCATCCGATTTCAGTTTATCCCAGCTAGTTACGTTAGCTTGGACGTTATCATTAGCATTATTATTATTACTTTGGCAGATGATTCCGTCAAACTGATCAGCAAGTATTTCTATGTGTATTTTTATTTAAATTCCTAACCCTGTCGCGGCTGAATTGTTCTGCTTTTTTGTATCTTGTTAATCGCTATTACACGGAGAACATAGCGATTACACAGTGTTAAATGATTACACCGGGTGTTTCAAAGGAATCAATCGCAGCGAATGCTGCAAGCTCTAAAAATTCGTGACCTATCTCACGCCACGTGGATAATACGTGCAGAAAATTCAACTTCCATCCCCAGGCATTCCACTACGCCGCCCAAAGACGCCACCCCATAAAGGTATAATCCTTCTGCATAACCTCGTCCAGCTACCAGCACACGAAAGCTATCCACGCGAGATCAGCCGTACGAAGGTGCAGATTGAATCGCGAAACACTGGTTTATTGAACAATCGATCAGGCTGAGCCTGTTGCGCAACTGGTCGTCAGGCCCGTTACGTGTCGGCTTTTGATATCGGGTCGACTGACTTCTTTCACCGTCACGTTTCACGGCGTTTTCGCGACGACCAGGATCGGGGGGCACGTTTAACGAGTACACGCTCGTCACAGTCCACTCTTGCTCCGCCTGTTCGTGGGCATCCACTCTTTTTCCCTCTTTTCACGTCGTTCCCGCCTTCTCTGCTGTTCGTCGTCGCGATCTTCTTGTTCGAGGAACGAGGATGAGTCACGTTCACCACGAGTCCCGTGAGCGTTGCCGCCTCGTCATCCTCCGCGGGGATTAACGACCCTGTACGCTCGTTTTTCCTCGGGCAAACCGGAAACCGATCTCCCGTTGCCCCGACGCCGGAAGGACTGTACGGGGACACTGCGTATAGACAGCTCTGGCTGGGGTAACTCTGATATAGATCGCAGCTTTCAGGGGGTGCAGTGCTCGAGAGATTGGAGAAGCGATGGGTTAAATTGCGTTTCCGTGTCCCTTAAAGAGCGTAAAATGAGGCTTTTTATTTGTTGGGGATAAAAGGGCGAAGTAAAATAGTAGAAATTGAATTTGGGTCGTTTGGGGATTGCTTTTTTTTCTTTATTGGCACGTTTGAAATACGGAGTAACATAGATGGCACCTGGAATTGTAATCTCTTTTTCTTTTGTATTCTGTTCGTTTTTTTTGTTAGAATTATAACGCGGATGGAACTGGCGCAAACACTACCGTTCGACAGATTATATTTTTATATGTGTGCGAGTTTCGTTATGGCAGATCGGGCCAGCGACGAACCAGAAGTCGGCGAAGTACAATTTATGTTCGAAAGACACCGTTAGGAAGTTATTAGGACTGAAGTACAGCTTGGTTCAGTAGCTAGAATCACCTTTATAGCTTCCCATCTAAAATTAAGCAACTGGGGCGGAAACTGACTCATCAATCAACCAGGAAGGAGATAGGGTACACATATAGTATTGATGGAACGTTTCTTGAGGAAGGAAATTCAATGCGAACATAAATTTGGATACTTAATTCTTTAATAAACAAAGTCACTTTTGTTTATCGTGTTCGAATAGTTACTGCCATAGTATAGATAATTAATACGTGCTACTTTCCTCGAAATAATTTATACGTTTGATACCTGAGGGCATACAAAAAATCGTAATTGGATCGTTAAATGGCTGAACTAAGCATACATATTTATAACTGGCACAAGCAAATATAATAGAAAAACTTGGATATATTGTAAATACGTCTTGAATATATTGTATTAATCATTCGAGTGGTAGCATTATATGCATATTAATATTATTATTGGCTCGTATCTTAATTCTTTGTCGAAATATGCACGTTCGTAGAAAGGCGAAATGGATCTGAAGCTGTTGATCCCCCGGGACCATCGCATTGAAATTCCAAGTGCTCGCGAGGTAAAAGTCCGCCTTTTAATCTTCCGTAATAATATGCGGTGAACTTTGCGGGGCGTGTAACGGTCTGTCGCAGATTTTTGCATGTTCAACAATTGCGGAACAATTTGCAAGCTGATTAGCCGGTTAACACTTGACATTTCAGCTGGAACGCGATGTTTATTTTTATCGTTCGCGTGGCCTCAAATGAACGTTACATCGGGCAGGAAGACAAGTGAATGAATTCAGCGTATGCTCGCCTTGATGCAGTTAATCGTTTCATGGATACCATAATAAGTATCACCAAGATATGTATTAAATACTTGTCAATCGGGCAACTGAAAAAAATTTACCATTCATGGTCCGTTCCTTTCGTGAACAATTAATGGACTGTTCCAAATTGGATGATATGTACTTCATGGTTGTGTGTTTATGGTTCATGTATTAGTTTATTTCACGTAGGGCAGGGTGGCGCCAAGAGACCTGCTTTTCCTAAAGACCTACATATATAAAAAATTAATAACAACAATCTAGATATAGTATTTTATTTTGACGCGTATTTTTTGTCGAGGTATATCACCAAAATGTCTGTCAATTTGAGATGGGCTGTACATACTTAATACATACTTTGTAACCGGTTTTTCGTGTTATATAATATTAACTAAGTGAGAAACTCGTTAATCAATGCTTTTTGGTATAGACTCTATACTATAGGGCGGGTAGTAACCAAAAATCTCACGGCATCATTTCTCAAACGAAAGAATGAAAGGGCAGAACAAACTTGCCTTCTTGAACAAAATATGAAAATATATGTAGGTCGCAAACTTCAATTTGAACTAAAAACTGAAACATCTTTTTCAAACAAAAACATTGTTTTAAACACTTTGGTCCAAATAAGGGACTTTTACACTTTCGTCGATTGTCCTGGATATAATCTTAACCTATTAACTTGATACGCTGTTGAGCTGTAGTTGGCCGCGAATAAGACAACAAGAACGACGTACTGTTTTCGCTTTTCGATGTAAATAACGATGACGACGATGTATGTATAACTCTCCAGATCTCCGGAGAACGAATGGCGATTATGCAAGCCCCTCTCCCTTTTTCCATAGCGGAATGCAATTGTTCGTCAATTGTTTAGTAACGAAGATTTTTAATTCGGGACTCTTTTGGCCCCACTCCGTTCCAATGTTTGTTATTTTTTATTTCCGTCCTTTTTTTGTGATACCTCGTTCCGCTGTTAGGAAAGGGTTACGTTTGTTCGTCGTTAATTCAACAAGCCTACCGAGATCTCTTTACCCGCTCCAAAAGGTCCGTCCTCGAAATTCGTAACCAAAGCTAATATTTTTCTTTGAATCTGCAGTTGGTGGCCTATTGTATTCCTTTGGGCAAGCTGGTTCACATTTCACGGCAGTTCGCTTGTCAGCCTTCTCTGTCACACGTTTTAAATAGAGCCCCTTTGAAAAAACAATTTTACTTCGCGGTTAAAAAGTAAGTGCATTTAGGTATTATCCCCGGAGCTGCACTTGTACCATTTTTCTGTTCGTTTCGTTCCACTTTTACGGAAGTTGAAAATTAGTGAAAAATAAATAATTGCAAAACCACTCGCGCTACAATACCTGTTCATACCTATGTTATATATTTAACATATTTCGCAAGAAAAATATAAAACTCCGTCACTATTTATCAAACGTCTGCAAATTATTCAAGATTACACAAGAGTGTCTCGAACCCTTCCAGGGCATTAATTCTGTGTCAAAGAAAAGTAGAAAAATCAAGCACTTACGACTTGCCAATGGAATTCCACTGTCGCTATTCCAGAGAAGCTAGAGTTCTGCCGAACCCCTTCGAACTCGACCTAAACACTTACAGCAGCCGCGAGATAATCATTGTCATCAGCGAGGATGATACGCCCGCACACGTGGTCCTTGGAAGAGCAAAGAGCGCGAAGAGTGCAACGAGTGCAACGTGACGACTCAGAACTGGGACATCCGGTCGAAGCGTGGTAAAGGCAACGCGTGGACGCTACGACTACGATGAATAATGCAAATGCACTCCGGCTAGATTATCGTTTTGCCCCCGCGATAAACGTTGAAAAACGTGGCCTCGGGAAAGTGGATCGATGCGTGGCCCAGAAAATTATAATCACATCAGGCATGCGCGCGCGTATCTGTGCTAATCGGTGCCGATGAATTAACCGTGATCGAGACGGGCGAGACAATTGACGCGATCGCGACACAAGCAGGGGGTTGGTATAATCGAGAAAAACTGCGGTCAGGCGGAAGTTGAGTATATACATAGGTGGGAAAATCGGCGGCGCCACAAGAGAAAGTTGGTCGATGTCAGTGTTACTTTACGTTTACGTTTGGTTTGATTAGTTCCTTGTGTGACAATCTGTTGAGCCGCAAATGAATGCTTCACTTGCCAAATCGATTATCTCCGCAAAAGAAAAATATGGAAATTTATTTTAAATGTAGAAAGTCAATCTAGTCAATCAAGGGCTTTGGCAATAGAATTCAAAAAGCTTCAAGAAGTGGAGTTACTCGATTTGGCCAATGAGCAGCTCAAATGATAGATTTCGTATTGTTTCCAAAAACTATATTCCATGGAAATCGTCTACTTATCGTATGCGTTGGAAATATTGTACCAATTCCCGATATGTATCTTGTATTGACGGGGACAACGGCTGCAATATATCATCCTCTAATTGCATTGTATTTAATTTCTTATTATTTCCTTCCGCGTTCACTTAATTTCCTTACAATTCTTGAACTGTTCCAAGTTTAACGATACTTCACAGACACTCGTAAGACTGAATGACAAACATGATGTACATACTTATTTACTTACAACTACATAGTGCTGTACATACATATCTACTTTGATTTTCTGTTAGGGGTCGTCCATAAACTACGTTTTTGTTCTGTTTTTGCCACATTTTAACACACACACACACCCTATTCAAAATTCTTACGTACTTCATTTCATTATTTTCTAAACAATTTATCTGCAAAAAAATGAAATGTATTGATAACAATTAATATATCATATAATTTTTATTGCCAAAAAACTATATAAATTTGCAAACGGTGAGGCTAACCTCTCATGTGAATGTATCGTCTATTTAAAATTCAAGGATCTTGTCAAAAGAATCAGTTTCCACATCTTCTCAAAGCCATTGCACTATAGGTTCTAGAAAATCGAGTTCACAAGGCAGTTTCGTTTCTCGTTTCGCCAAGAACTCTTTTGCCTGTTGCTTTTGGAAAAATTTCATGCGAAACGTTCCCTTAGTCCACAGACTCTAGATCAATAAAATGATTCCAAGTTATAACTTTTCCTTTTTATGCGGGCGTATATACATACAATACAAAGCAATCTGACTCCTACTAATTAAAAAAAAGGGTTTTCCTTTTCATTCATTCTTCACCCCGAAAAAGTGAAACGAATCTTAAGAGAGTCTTACGTAATTGAACATGCTTAACACGTTAATCGTTCGGGATGTGTACTTCTCTGTTACACGTTCCGAATCACGTAGTGGAAACTCGAAAAATGTTACCACATACGCTTATACTTCTACCAGTGAGTCATCGATAGTTGACCGCGGCTATGGTTTTGTTTTATTATATTATCGGAAGTACTCAATTCTAAAGCCAAGTTCTAGAGGCAAGTTGAATATCGTATACGATGAAACCGAAAGAAATACGTCAATGAAATTAAACAGCTGATTCATTAATTACTTTTTCATGGAAACTTGACAAAAGAAAAGAATACTTTTACTGTCCACGTCGCGACGCGTCGCCATTAAAGTTCATGTACTTCTGAACAGAATAGAAATATGTAGTACTACTGTGGATCCTTCTTGTTTCTTTTTACCAAAGTTCCCTGGTACGTTCGAGACAGTTTCTTCCCCATCCGATGGACCGTTATCTCCAGCGAATTCTTGCCAAAGCATTCCCAAGTTTCCACCGTTGGGTTGGTGTGAAAAGCTCCGTCCAGCGAGCACTGATTGTCGAAAGTTTCCCAGCAATTTCGAAGGCAATCGTGTCCAATCGATGTCGCATTATCGCGACGCGTTGCAGAACAATTATCTGTAAAAGCACCGTCTCCTATCCATTATCGATAACGGAACCCAGGGGCAATAAAACGCGCTCCCGATCCTGTGCATCGGGCACGAAAGGAAATCGATTCTTCGTCCCGTTTCCCACGAAAGTGGTGGACGAAAGGAGCACGAAAACTCGTGCGGAGAACGCGGAGATAAGAAATAGAATGTGCGCTTGCAGACTGTTGGTAGAAATAAACGAAGCAGTCGGTGATTCATGACGGGGCGAAATGAGTCTGGAAAAGATACCCTTCTCCGCGAAATACATAATTAAAGCTGAGTGACTACAAGGGAGAAAGATAGAGCGAGAGAGAAAGAGAGAACGTAGGCGTAGGGTGAGTGGTATGTATACCCTGAATCAGCTGGTGAATAAGGGCCTGGATTTCGAGGCTTCGTGTTAGTCATAGTTATTACGGATCTGGAACCGAGACTCTTTGAAATACTGGGCGTGGATTCTGGCAACAGAGGAACACACATTGGGGAAACCGATTTTTCGGCGGTGAAATGAAAATTGATTACAATTCGGTATAGGTTTTTAGACGTTGATCGACGACGGTTTGAAAGAAGCAGTAGAAAGAGCGTTCACTGTTCTTTAGTGTGTTTCTGTTTATTTTTCTTTTGGGGTCAAAATTAGTTTGGAAATTACACGTTTCACAGTTTGCCCATTTGGAGGAGAATGTAATTTTGTAGAGAAACATGGCGGTGTATAGGTGATCCATTGCCCCATTACGGTGAATCGAGGTTTGCATAAGCTAGTTTGCAAGCGTTTCAAGTGTTGAAAATTTGATTGCACGCCCTGTCGATTATTATGTATACGTATGTATTTCTGAATTAATTTTTTTCTCATCTGCCTTTACATGCCTCAGAATTTCTATGTGGGTACATATATATATATATATGTATGAAGTATTGAATACAAAAGAACGGAATTTCCCATCTCATCGGGTACCGGGATTTGTCTTTTGTCTAATGTGAAGCCGTTCGAGAGTGGAGGTTTATGGCGCTACCTCCAGTACAGGCATACATATTGTTAGAGCAGTGGGTAATTTAGTCATCTTTGCATTCCACGAGATGCATTCCTCATTCCTAGCGCCAACTTTGAATAAAACGAAGTATGCAATTATTTGCATAACTTTTCTTCGTGGAATTAAATTACTAAATAAGGGCTCCCGATTTTTATGCACCGTGTGCGTTTCATTATCGTAACAGACAATTTCGTTCTTCGCTGAAATCGGGTCGCTATTTAAAAATAACAAAATCTCGACCCACGGGTTAAGCTAATACCTGAACCCTATTGTAAAGCACGTTGACCCGTAAAATAGTACGCTTCATGAAATTCCTGATTTTGGAACGAAAGCTAACCCAACATGAAGGGAAGGTACGAAGCATGGTTTCCCTCCATCCCTTCTCCGGAGAACTGGGACGCAGTAAATTTTGACGAAATTAGAAAAGCCAGTCTTATCGAAACAACCCGGGAAGGATGTCAATTTTTCCGAAGGCTTCCGTCTTGCCGATACGTATATTTGTTACTCCAGTTTTTCTCATCGATCACTGTGGCCCGTTGCCACTTAATCAATTGAACTTCGAAGTCGAAATTGTTGCTCGCTGCCTCGTGGAAAAGTGAAAGTGATTTTGTTCCGCCCAGAAACGTCAAAACAAAAACGCAGAATATTTGTGTAAAGTTTCAGGTAATAAGGAATCGGATAAAATATTTGATAATAAATATTTTTGCTAAATTCCGAAAAACGCTAAGTCGAATCGAACTTGCACAAACCTCGCACAAACTATATTAAACATTATTTCCCACGCGAGTTATCGTCGCAATAAAAAGTGCCACTCGCAAGATGAACGACACTTTGAAACAAGAGTTCGTTTCACTGGAATTCCTCCCAAAAAGGCTTTGGAATTTAAACACTCTCGCGCAGCGCTCTTTCCTTAATTACTTCATTATACGAGGTTATTACGCCCCGGGGCCAAGAATCTCACAGTATTGTCAATATTATAACCAGCAATGCTAAATTTTTCTTTCGTTTTTCTGTTTCAGGTGAGTGGAACAAGCATGGTGTATTTTACGAGTCGACGAATTTGAATTCGACGACGTTAGTTTCATCGCCGAGGTAACCGTACTATGAATTAATCATTTCTTTCTCTCTTTATTGCAATATTATTTCTACGGATAGGAGCAACGGACCTGCTTTTTTTGCATTGATAATTAAAAGTAATAACGCGTTGAGAATTTAATTGCGAACGCTTCGGTGAAGCGTTGAGCACGCGGATGCGTGAGAAAGTTTTTCGAGTTTTAGACGTACATAAATGGATTTGGCGTAATTAGCGTTTGTGGATTAAATCGAAATCGGTTACGTCGAGATACAATCGTAATTAGCGTATATAATGTTGTGCACCGATCAATGATTCAGCGTTTCTTTTGGAAAAGAATTTAAAAGATAGTTAATAGAGGATTACACGGGGAACGATAAAAGAACGAAAATGGTCTTTAGCTACGATCTACGAATGCGGTGCCCTCGTTTAAATCGTGGCAAATTAATACATTCTTCTTTCTCGAAGAACTGCAGGCAGAATTTCTTAAATAATATTTCACTGAAATCTTTATCGTTCCAACGACGTGCACGCAAATAGAATAGCATGAAGTTTACTTGTTTAAAAATGAACAGAAAATAAAATAAAACTCGCACTTTAACTTTGTAACATACAGAGTGTGTGCTTCGATTGCCACTCTTGATGAACGCTCTTTCTGCCCAGAACGAGTTCAAAGATCCCATTCCCCGAGCGGACCTGTGCCGCTTCTCAGTGAAACGGAACTCTAAATATGCTGTCGACGTAGTTTTATTGCGCCATGGTATTTTTGTGCTCCCTCTGGGCCTCTGGGGAGAACGTGTGCATGCAGGCAACCGCCTCTCTTCTCTGTAACGCCGTATATTCGCTTACTCTAGTCCCCGACAACGCCAGTTTACAAAGTTTATTCATGAATATGAACAGCAATACAATCAAATACACATTTTTCGAAGAATAAGAGCAACTTGGATTCCCATTTAGTAGCACAAATATTTGTAGAGGCGAATCTGTTTAACCATGCTTTTCAATTAATAGTCCAGGCGAATCATTTTTGATTGCAAAGAGTTTCCTGTTTTATTACGACGTTGCAGGAAGAAGTATACTGCACCAGGCACAATCGTGCTTCTTTTCCTTCCAGCTTCAGAAAAGTTCAATTGGCCTTACAGTTAAAGGTAGATTTAACTTCGACTGAAACTTGTACTTCGAATTGACAATGCCCTAAAATGACGAGGCAAACAATTATCTACAAATATTATAAACCAAACAATAATTCACTCTGCTATAAGTAACTAGTAAATGCATCAAAATACAGCGTGTCAAGAAATCTCGAGGGGCCATTTGCTATCCACTACTAACTATAGAACACCCGACTGCCAGCTGTTGCTCGAAGGGAAAGTGCGTGAATTTTCACCACAATTTTTCTTTAAAACGCTGCGTATCATCGACGTTTCGTGCAAGTTTCATCGCGTATCTCCGCGGAATATTTAACGTCCAGAGCCTATCTTTATCCCACGAATATTCTAATGTCTCGTCGTTGGCCGGCGGTCGATGGTCGATAAGTAATAAACGTCTGTAACACGCGTGTAAGATGAGAACGAGAGGATCACGCGAGCCTTCAATTATTGCAGTAAATCAAATCGTTTTGTTTGTCTTCTATGCACCGCGCCGGTGAGAACCGTTGTCCGGGAAATGGGTTTGATTGCTTGAAACGAGGAGAAGTGGCTGAAGTAATTTGCTCCGCTGATGAGCTGCATGATTAGGGATTATCTTTCGGTACTTTCTCGGGAGATTAATTTCCCTTTTCCTTTTCCACTCGTCCCAAGTTCTAAGTTGCACGATTTCGCTTCCCTCTGCCTCGGAAATTAGAGAAAATAGTTCGCGATTATTCGGCCGTTTCTGAATCGCAGTAAGCATTTTAAATATCCTCGGAATATTTAATCAGCAGACGTATAATTGCTTCCACCATTCATTCATTTTATCCAAACGCTACTCGCCAACCAAGGAGACCAGGATTGCAGTTAAAAAGTCCCTGAATTGAAAACAACCCATACACGTAGCTTGAGCTCGATCGATCACTATGCGCACAATAAACTCTTCCGTCTAAACAATACGGGTACAGTTCCACCCCATGATTTCTCTATGGAACCAGATTCCCCGTCGTGCGAATTCACCTCGCGGCTGCAGAACAGACCGCTCGATACTCGTGCGCGTTCCCGCTGGATAAAATACTAGAACACGAGAAGAGGTAAATGAAAGGTGAGACAAAAGGGATGGAAAAGCGTCGTAGCTCCGAGTGTCGATGATCTCAGCCTCCCACCATCATCGTGGCGCGGCGTCACGGTGACTTACTGCTTAGGCATTTAGAGAAGAAATTGCTGCAGAAAAACCGTTGCCAGAGAAAGAGACTGGGGAACTGCAGCCGGCGTTGCTTAATTACGAGTGGCTCGAAGGTGAACCGGCTCGTGTCGCGGACATTGAATTAATTATTATCAACGTGACCGCCGTTCCCTCGACAGATCGGTCTTGTACTTGCACCTTCCACGGTGTCAGGGAGAAAGGGAACTGGAAGAAAGGCGCGACCGTTTCTGCGTATATGGCGGAATTACGCTTACGTTTAAATTGTACAACACTTAGGTATCCTTTTTTCTTTCAATCGATAGATAGCAAATTAATCGCACGATTATTCCAACAATTTCTCGAACCATCGTAATACCATAACTTGAAATAAAAAGAAAGACCTGAAGCTGGTTGAAAAAATCGCGAATCATTCTGAATGCAAATTATCGATTGCGACCAGGTGCAGTCTGTGCTTCTGTGCCACAAAAAGGCGTTCATATCTTTGGCTCTTCCGATCGTGAAAAAAATCTCATCGCACCACGGCGGCTCGGCAAAAAGTGGGGAACCACTGATGTAATGAAGAATAAAGAAGGCATGGGCGAACTTTCCAGCGGCAGCAAGTATACTACACTTAAGATCCCGGGCAGCTTGCACCGAGGAGAAAGTATACGTCGTAATCGCAGTTAATTGGTTTGACGTTCAGCTGGACCGCGTCGAATCCTGCTCGAAATGTCACTTTGCAGCACGCTATTCCTTGCGATCGAACGACATTAATACCTGGATTGGTCGGTGTAGGTGCGACGCAACGCGTTCATTGCACGCGCAGCTGCAACACCTGCCAATTAATGACGGCGCGGTGTCCATTACGGGGCCGGGAGTTATCCATTTACAGCGATGATAGTTTGGTATCAGCGACAGGATGCCTTTCCTTTTATTTAAACTTTTATTGCGCGTGCAGAGGTTGTTCGTTAATTCGCATGGGCTATGAAAAGTGTAGAACAATAATTGGCAGAAGGATCTGGTTTAATGGCAGTGCTTGGACAAATGAAACGTTCCGAATTGTATAATTAATCAGCCTCTTCTTGCGTTGCTGCGTATAATATATGATATAGGTGGTGCATCTTCATTTTCTCGTTCTATTCGGCAAAAAAACTGTGGAATGTGTATACCATTAGGATTGTCGCAATGGTTAGCGAGACTGCTTTGAATAGGACTTCATTATTGCATTAATTATCCGTCTATTAAAATCTACCGTTGCTGCTCTCGCAGTATTCGACCATACCACTGAAATACCATGGCGCAGAAAAAGGTGGAAGTAAAAGAAGGTAAAGACAAGGTGCAACAAAAGATGAAGGAAACCGCTTAAATATAAAACGGTAGACGTTGTGTTATATCTCATTAGATACACTGCTACTTCCTGTTTTCATTACCATAATATCACAATTCACGTTCACCGCATTAGTCCCTTAAAACTAATCATCTTCCATTAGCATACACATCAATGGCATCAAACTAGCCAGAGATATTGATCTGGCCTCTCTAATTGACTATTCTTAGTACTCTCGCGCATATGCCATTCCATAGTTTCTATATTAAGAAATGCGTACGTCCATGAACATTAGCAAGTCGTGAACGTCGTTGAACATGTGCATGTGCAGCTGCACCTACGTTCGATGGTGTTTCGAGAAAGGCAGTCGCATCTGCCTGGTCGCTGAGGGTCGCGTGCCCAGCTATGCTCCAATTACCCTTAATTATTATCGCGGTAATCATTATTACCGAGGCGGAATGTCGATCGGGGGAAACGATAATGTCGCGGCGACGATTTCGACGACGAACACCGCCGCTCGACATTTTCCCTTTTCCTCTCTACCCTTTCTCTCGTTTTCTCTCCGCCAGGCTACGGCTTCGCCGATCCTCCTCGGAAGATAACCGTCGCGCACTGGCGGACCCATGGAAAAAGCAACCGTGACCGAATTAACTTGGAACTTCTTTCGCTTCTGAATCGAGCTTCTGGCAATTTTAAAGGGACGACGCGGCTGAAATCTTTTTATCAGAATACGTTATCGAAGAGGTCATCGGGGTCCATTTAGATTGGCGCTGATCTCGCTGGTAAAAGTGCAATCATCTATTTTTGAATTTTCGGGAAATAGGTGCCAAATTTGTATACGGAAATAGGTATACATAGACGATTACTTAGAAATTGATGCGCAGATTGCGCGAGCAATATTTAGTCGTAGACAAATTGCAGGGAGCCCGGAAATTGTTTAAACGCGAGGCACTCGCGGCGGATGTTCATTGTTCGATTGGAAATGAAAAATGTCAGAATGAGTCACGATAGTGATCATCGTTTTCCCTTTGTTATGCAAACGGATGTGAGTTTAATTGAGAAGAAAGGTATTTATTTATTTGCGTGCGCGCGGCGCATACTGAATTATTATCGGACAACGGCGTGTTTGAAAATTACAAGGCACGCGTATATTTCCGTATTCTATCTCAAAGGCTTTCAAATATTAGGCATTAGTTTCTTTCAGCCACCCTTTTCAAATTGCAATATTTCATTGCGTTCGTGGTCAATTAAATTTTGCAACAAACTTCCTTCCGTTCTAGCGTAAATATAATACATTGCGATATAAGGACACGATCATTGCATTTTTTCTGCGCTATCTTTTATCAAATTCATTAATACATAGGTAGTGAATAAAACAAGGTGAAACATCAGACCAACCGAAGATCAAAAGCTAAGAAAATTAGTGCCAATAAAAGCCAATTCAGCCGTCACGATCAAACAAACGTTTCCATAAATAACTCCGATAGTCAAGCAGCACATTTCACGTCATCTGTTTTAGCCGTAACTCTTAACTCTTTGACCTCGGCTGGCGCCATCCCTGAATCTATCTACTTGCAAGAATAGTTCTTTAGGAAAACGAAAGAAAAATTACTCCGTTAATGCTATATTATGCAGGGACTACGATTTACTGCGATTAACCAAAATTAAGCCAATGCACCCTTTAACTCTCCATAAATTCATGCAATCCTTGTTTCATTGCTTAACATAATTTGCCGTTGTATTTTACAGTTACGTAATGATATTGCAACTATGTGTTCCAATAATGCATCATACATTTTTAATTTAAAGCCACAACAATAGTGAAAGAATATTCGAGGTACAGAAACGACCGAGGCGGGCCATGTGCATTTTTCCGATGCACATTGTTTTTGGCTAGCGTAGTTTTCCTTTGGGGCGAACCCTCAAATGGTTAAAAAGGGCCACAGTGATGATGTAGGCGTCCTCACGACCGACGCATCTTTAAAAATATATAAACAGATTTGTGTCAGCTCCACTTTGTAAAAAAATATGGCAACGCAAAGTATAGCAAATTTAGAAAGAAATGGGATGGTTCCTAAGTGGACATTTCCCCCCCCCCCTTTTAAGGTGTCTCAGACAATTACCGGTGCCCTGCGGCAATCCATTTTTTGCCAAAATTTAGTCTATACATATTAGAAACTATGCCTAAAATTTGATACATTTCGAAGGAGGTAGAAAAATTGAATTTAGTTCGTGTTTTTACGGTTTCGGACCACTGTGCCACGCTTTTTGCCAAGGAAAGGCATTTTTAATTTAGTTTAAGTTCTAATAAACAGAACATCTTTTTAACATATACACGCCCACAAAATCATTGTAATGCCTAATCGAGACAGATTCGATTATCTTACAATTGTGTTTCCTTTGCAATAAACCATTTATAATCCACCCAAGTGTAAAAAGAAATTGGACTTATAGAATGTTAAACGTTGAAAAAGAGCAAAGAATTGACGCATACAACGCGATACGATTCGACCGATCTTCTCAGGGTGAAGGATCTTCAGCATCGGCCCATGCTTAATCCTTTAAACCCTTTAATCCAGCCCCGCTGCTTATCGCGCGAGGGCCGCACGCCGCAAAAAACGAGACGCTTAACTCGTTGAGAACTCGCGATGACGCTAACGACGACGATTTATTGCGAACTTTTAACGATCGTTAAGCCCTTTGGCCACGAGACTGGTGGAACAACGAGCACCTTGTACACAGCTTGTAGCAAACGGTGGTCCGCGATTAAAGGTGACCTCACACGGGCCACAGGGCCTCCACTTCCGAGAGTATAAATGGACAGTGGCGATGACCCAATTCCAGGGCAGAGATTTACATCGCGGGCATGCGAATCGTTGCTGCTCGTTGCTCCAATTAATCGTTATTTATTAACGCCGTGAATGGAGACGAATCTGCCCGCTGTAAATCGTTTCGTTGCTGCTAGTACCTTTTTTGGCATTCGTTTTTACGATTTACAAATCTTTGTGTGTAGGGATTAATGTGCCTCTAAGGAATTTTCGCAGTCCCTGATGGTCCATTATATCTGGTAGTGGTCTCGAACATGAGTAACACGTTACCTCCAATTGTATATTCGCGTAATAAATAAAATAAATAATGAGCCTCGTTGTTAGGAAGGATCGTAGAACTACATAGTTTGAAATGATAGAATTCTCGCCAGTACAGGTTTCAATTTTTCTAAGCGTGTTTCCAACGAGAAACACATTAAGAACCTTGAGTACAAATTTTTTCCAAGTAACACGAACTCCTTGACTCAAACTCGTCGCATTTTTAATCTTGGGTTCCTTGCGGAATTGTGTGCTACTTGCATCAATTCTCGTTTGCAATTATCTAGGGAACAAACAAAGCATATTATTATTGAATAAGCAATTTGGTATTATTTACTAATCTGTAATAAGCACCGTTGCATCGACATGATATTAGATGCTTTTTTGTATAATATACTATTTTCCCTGAAATAATTACGTATATTTTCACGCGTATCAAGAATGTCAAGTAGAATAAAAAATGTACATAATAATTAATCTGCTTAATGCTGTATATACCTAGCATACAGTATGATTAAATAGCAAAGTAAAATTCTGAACATACGATTAAGTAGGTACCTACACACTATGTAGTTACTTTATCAGACTCTATACATATTTGTGCACGCATGAAGTAGCGCTAGAAAGTAAACAGAAACAGTTTCAGCGTGTATTACAGTTCCCACTTACATCACAAAAGCAAGAAACCAATTTCTATTAATTGCCTATGCCCAATAATAACAGCAAGCTGCATGTAGAAGTAAAATTTTCGTATTCCATTCCTTTACATTCACAAGAAAGATCCTTCTTACCCCGTTATCCTTCACGCCGAACGGGGTGAACATTTATTCTACGACATTCAACTAATTGCTCGCAGTATACATATCTTGTCCGGTCGCAGATGGCGACCGACAGAAGCGCGAAAAAGCGCGGCAGAAAAGCGACGCGAGTACGATTTCGATCTGCGTCTCGATTCGAGTTTAATGGGCCGAATAGCGGCCTGCTGAAAATGTGCAATCGCGTTCTTCAAGGGTTCTCGTTCCTTCTGCGCGGTTCATGGACACCGGCCCTAAGTGGGTCTCCACAAAAGGTCGAAGGGAGGCGAGAGTCCTTGAATCGAGCCCAGCAATCGGTGGTACGTACTACGTTGCTCGAGTGGCGAGTAGCCTTATGCCGTGTCCGAATTCCTCTTTGCGCCGCCTGCGATGAAAACTACTTTTAATTGCCGCACTTTCCATCTGCGCGCTCGGCTCTCGATCCTGTATCGATCGCGTCGCGGTGGAATAAGAATCGTGTTTTGGAATGCATACATAGGTATTTCGATTGATGATCGATAACTTCGACAACAATGTCGTTCTGCTAATAAAACTGGCGATAATTGACGTGTATTTCTGTTAAAACCAGAAGGGCTAAACTTTTGGAACAGCTTATAGCGTATTGATGGTTAACGGTTTATATTTTGCAATAAATTCCCTTGAAAGTGGTGTTGAACGCCACTAAATGGCAAAACTTTGTATGGCAATTGATTAACTTTTTGGGGCTGGGTGGGTTAAAAACTGTACATATCACCTTTTGCTTAACTTTTCATGCATGGTGGGATATATTTTAACCCACCTCGAAAAGTTGAAGTTACTCATAGTCGTACAGTTTAATATTTTGGTTAAAGATTTTCTTCAGTTGGCAGTGCTATGCACCAACGGTAAATGCGTAAATAAATTATTATATATATATATATAATTTAAATTATTTTTTTTAATATATAAGCTTATAAACTTATTATTTACTGCTTATATAAAGTTAATTGCCATTTAGATTCAATATGGCAAACATGAAGAGGTGGAAATTGCGGTCTGTGCAACTAGGGTTTTTATTTTCTTTAAAATAGTGTGCCTCAAAGAGTTAATAAGTATATGACGTACTTCAGGAGCGAATACTATTAATTGCATACTCCAAATTAGATCAAAGAATACTCGTGTTGAGAACAGGAAATATCAGCAACGAATTTATTCAATTTTCTCCACTTTTCGCTTTGCGCAGAAACATTTTTCGAGCACAATAGTCGATACGGGTAATTGAGCAGCGAAAGTAAAGAAATTACAGGTACCGCCCTGGTACTATAATGTTAAAGTACCGTAGAATCGCCGCGGATGAGTATCACGCGAATGACACGAACGTTGCGATCGCGAATCTGCTCGCAACCATGTAATAGCAGGAAGTTATCTGTAACACGGACCGATCGATCATAATTATTCCACCACCGGACCTTGGAGTAATTATTGAAGCGCACCGATGGGCCTCCGATGCATTTAATATCCCTTGTTACCTGCTGGAATCGCCTACAGATGTTCCCGGGGTGTAGAAATCGACCGGATGCTCGGCTCAAAGGAATCACGTTCGAAGACGAGCGGCTTGGAAAAGGGAAAATTCTTTCCTCAAACGATTCTTGAATATTTTTTAGTTCTTCCAGAGACATGCAATCAAGAGTCGTGCAATTTTTTCGCTCCGATTTTTGTCCATTTTTTAATTTATTTTAGAACATTCTACTGCAATAGAATTAAGAAGCGAACGAAAATTAAGTTGTCACGGACTCTGTTAATAGCATTGAGAAAATATAATAATAATAATAATGGTGATAAAATCACCTTATTCGCATTTTAAAGTGTGCATAGAAATTTTCAGTTTGCACATGGATAATCGGGTTAACGCGTTCATCCAGGTTCGTGTTATTAGCATGCGTAGTAATTACCCTATATTATTTTTTTCCCCCCTGTCTTTTTGCGCCGTTACTACATCCTGGCTACTTGGAGTCTTCGATCAAGAATAATTTGATCCCTCGTTTTGCTAAGGTGGATTAACGTAACAGGTTTCTTTTCGATTTTGAGCATCGCTAATTTCACGTTCTCCCTAGCTCGGTTATTAATTTTATGGTGGCAATTTCCATCCCGATTTCCAATACACGAACTCATCAATAAGAAGACAATTTTTCCAAAAACCGCATCGGGTAAATGTTCGAAACTGTTGAAGCATGAAAGAGATTGGCTACTGACGTTCACTGGAATAGTTTTGCTCTTAAATACTGTTAAAACCCATCCGTGACAATGTTGCAACAATAATAATTTATTTCGTTGTTGAACACGCGCAACCGGTTCCATTCTGTTCTTTTCCACGGGGCCGCTTTCTTTCCCCATTTTCTACGGATTCAATTAGCGTAAACACGAAAAATCGTGAACATCGGCGTGCCAGCAATTACCAACATGATTCTTAATCGATGGCAATTATCTCCCGCAACAGCTTGCTACAAGATCCGTCGTCCATTGAGTTACGACCGATTTTATTACCCTTTATTGCTGGATAATCGGGCGGTGCAAAGCGGGTTTTTTCAAAAACCAGAGAGAACAGGTTGGAACCGCCACGTCGCGTTGTCAGGTTTATGACATAGTAAAAAGTAACGCTGCTTTGGCGCAAAATAGTTTTTAACGCTACATTGTTATACATTTTTACATCACATTACTTACTCATTGTTAACTCAATAAGATTTTTGTAGAAATAAATAAAACAAATAAAAAAATTCATTTCTTTATCTCAAGTTTAGAAGGGTTCCGTGTAGTAATATTACCTGTAACCTTGGATTAGAATCAATAAGCGATGAAATCTGTAAAATATGAAGTAGTGCCTACTTAATTGTCAGTCTCTGCCCTTAACGTTTACACCGTGGAAAGATACTCGTAAGATGGAATGCAAAAATGTTAAATTTGTCTCACCTCGAGGATATCTTTCCCCCATACTTTACAAAATCCCACCCTATCGCAATCTTCCTTTCGTAAAAAAAATACTTAAAGCACAGCCTTCCCGATCCATCGTACACTCCCTCGAAACTGCCACCGCCGTTACACAAAGTAATGAAGAATAAACGTGCAATGGGCAAAACTGCCAATAAAAAAAGATTCCCCCTTCGTCCACGTAATCTTGCGTAAAAAATCGTTCGGTTGAAAAAAATGCAAAAAGCAACGGACAAATGAAATGGTGCTAGGCAGAATTGAGAAATGGAGAATAAGGGGGTGGCAGGATCGAAGGACCTGGTCGCGGGACCTACATCGCGAGGTCAAGCCTGTTTACCTGGAAGGAAATAATTATTGGAGGGAAACCAGTTAAGCGAGCACGGCTGCGCGTGCGCCGTGAAGTTGGCGTAAAATATCGCCGGGCCCGTGTTCCCGAAGTGCACGGTTCCTTTCTGGCTGCAAGGCCGGCTTTCGATTCAATTAAAGGTGTGCTGCGGCTGCAATACGCTCGGTCGCTTCCTTGTTCGCGCTTGTTCGCCGGGCTCGTGTTGTTTCTGTTGGAGAACGTAATGGAGGTAGTAGGGCGGGAAAACCGTCGAACAGATAATACCATGAACCGGGGAAGGTTTTTGCACGGGGGACTAGAAAAAACGTGCTCTATGGTTCTTGAGAGCAGTGTATATGCACCTGTAGGGATTAATGGCGCAGTTATTTGAGAAAAATGTATATCAGCATTTGTTAATGTTTGACAGGATAAAATGTTAACGATTTTAAGTAGAATTTAAGTAGGTATACCACCTCACCTAATTCCACAATATGTAATTGGGTTGTCACAAAAGTTTCTTTCGCTGTTTGACTGATCGGTTTTATTGGGCAGCGTTTAGTCAAACGCATCGACTGATCCATTTTTCTTTGATGTTAGAGCACTCGGTTGTTTTCTAGCTTTCCAGTAGTGTAATGTCGTTTGAATCGATAGTCTCAACGCTGTTCTGCGTGTATCGAAAGATGGAAAAGCAGGGAAGGCATTTGGATCTGATTTGGAACATTCTAGCCCCTACCCTCCCTTGCTCTTCAAATCTTGCCATTCTGATTATTACTTATTTATTTCTATGACAAGTTTTATTCGTTATACAAAATTGAGCTTTTTACATGAGACAAAAATCATGTTGATCAATATTTTGCAGCAACATAAGAAAAATGTGAAAACATGATATCACGATGCTTCCGGACGGATCAAGGAGAATGCTGAAAAAAGATCGTGTCGTACATCGTTTAAAAATATTGCACTCTTCGTAAAATTGTTTGCAGTTAATGTCTAGTAAGGAAGGCGAAAGAAACTTTTGACCACTTGAAATCATTCGATCTTTTAAATTGCAACAATATTGGTCTTTTAATCAATTTGTTAGGATTCTTGAGAGGCCTTGGCTAATTACTTGTATCTGCGCGTGGATATAATTGATCTAATTATGGGAAACATTACTGAGAGGGGGTTTTTCTTCGACGTGTACGTGATTATTTGTAGATTATGGCATTTTTAGTTCCGCGTGAATATAGTAATAGCTAAGAGTAAATCAAGGAATTTGAAAGCAGGGTACAATAGTTAGGGCTAATTGCTAACTGCAAAAACAACCAGACCGTTTTTATATTTGTATGTAATTCATCCAATTTGTACATTAATTATTTCAATGGCTTGCAATCTTTAATCTGCAATGCTTTTTCTTTTTGCTTGTTAAAATTTGTGAAACCCAGCATAATCTTGACCAACAAACACAATTGTTGGAACACAATAATTTATAGTGAAATTAAATAGCGGATGAAATTTTTCTATTAGAAAGTAGATCATCCTGTTGCTATAAATTATTTTAGTTGAAAGTTCAAATAAAAATGGTGAACTTATTTTGTTAGCTTTGCCTTTAAAAATATCTCTATACGACCGATCGGAATTACGTATCAAGTAATACATTTTAATATGTCGGCCATTAAGGTAATACAATTAACTGAAACATCTTCACATCGCGCTTAATTTAGGAAGAAGTTTCTGCATAGGAAGCGATTATAGAATGGGATCATTCATAATTGCAATTAAGCAAAGCAACGTGTGTACGATCGATGTTACGGATTTGAATTTTAATCGTCCACTTAATATTCATCAGCGAGGCGGAAGTGAAGGAGGTCGGTAAAATCTGTCTATTAATCGAGACTCAATAATTTAGTGCTTGAGCATGTGTGCCATGAATACTTTAATAATCAATTAATGCACAATTCTTTCCGCGTTTGCCGACTACAGAATAAATTAACACGTTTCGAACGCAATCATTTTGCCCAAGTATAATTCACACCATCTAGCACGAATTTTTGTTTAATAAACATTAAAACGTTCTACTTTCCTCCACAATTTAAGAATAACACAAATTTACTAAATAAAAGAATGACAACCGGTAACACAGGCGGCACTTGACAGACTCCACGATCGGCATTATGAATAATAACATCAGCGCAACTGCCACTTACTCATATGTAATTCGATGCCACATTCCTATTCCTACTTCATTAAAGCTATGCCGCCACTAGAGACGCGTAAAAATGTTTCTTCTGCCGTTAACAAACATAATTCCGTAGAATACACTCTTTCTCGTTTCTTCTGGCGACTGCAGGTAACGAGATACGAAGTTAATGGTGTCATAACAGAAAAGTAACGCAAGGGAAAATAGGACAGCGCAGAAAACTCACCGATTTAACGTAACATGGTGGCCGTTTTCTGCGCACCGTGCAAGTCGGTCGTTCCTGTAACGCGACGCTTGGTGCCGATCCCACGCTCTTTGCATAACGTGACTGACCTACCGTGTCGTCAATACTAGTCAACTGTACGATTTAACGCGCTGCCTGTTGCACGTTAACCGGCAACGAGAAAATTCGCTGGCATTCCGTGAAAAAGACCGCGACACCACGCACCGATTGACCTTTCCACGGAAGCGACCGATAAAAGGCGCTTTTCACCGATCCCGAAGATACACGCGGCTGACCTATTGGCACTGTATTCGCTTCCTTGACATTGGTACCGGGAAACGGTACTCGTTTTCACGGAACGAGATAGCGGAGAATAATGATGTTGGTTGTGGGCTAGCTGCGCCAGGGTCTAATGTGCAATGTTTCTTCGAAGCGGTACGGAGACTTTTAAGAATAACATGCAACGGCGAATTAAGGAAATATTCATTTGCAAAGCACTGATCGATGAGTATCCCTTGACGAAGATGAATGGAAAAAATTTGAAACGCAGTCCTTACGCGCAGCTGGGATTCTTGAAATGCGAGATCAAGATAATGCGCGTGTTAATTTTATGGGATAGGTTCTACACCGTAGATCGTGGTAGCTCTTAATAATAGGAATATTAGGTAATAAATTACGCGTGCACAGCTTATGTAGTTTTACTTCGATCCGTTGAAATGGAATTTTTTAACGCGAGATATATTATTTCTACGTAGGTACGTACTTGATTAATTTCTGTATATAGTGTGTACTGGTGTTGCTCGAAATTAATTGGAATGCAAACACTCGCTTAAATTTTCGATTTGCCTACGACATTAATTATAATCGTGGTCAGTAACCCCGTTGATAAAAAGAACTTGCTCCTCGTTAAAGGTCCGCGTAATTTCCAGGATAATGGGGAAGGAAATTCTTCCTCTTAATTCTACCGCGCTGGCTCATCGGCTTTTTCTTTCGCGAAATGGATAGAACGCTCCCGCCAGCGGCGTATTGCCGTGAAATTCGCGGAATCATCGAGGCAGATACGTAGTTTCGATAAGTAGCAGCCACCGAAAGCCGCTTTGCGTGACCTTAAAGGAAACGCCGCGGCGTAACCTTCTCCGTGGGGTGCAGAAGAAACGGAAGGATAAAAGCTCAGGAAGTCGGTTTCACGACGTCATTCGTGTGTGCTTTCCTGAGGTGACATTTTTCTCCCCCTTTCGCCATTTCGTCACTTTTCTTCTCGGTAAAAATTTCTTTTTCGTCCATCATTGGTGACAAAGTTTACGATATCTAGAAGATTCAAATTCTTATCAACTTTGAGAAATAATGAGGAATTTCTTTGTAATGCGTAGAGCTGAAGAAATATAAAATCGTACCTTCTTGCATGCGAACAATATTTTTTAATAACACAGTTTAGAATAAAATAAATGTGAGTTACTTCGATTGAAACTGAATGCCCTTTCTGTAATTTATTTCGACGATAATTTCACCATTATTTGATTAACTTAAACGTACTACCCACGTGTTTGAAATGCCACATATACTATCAGGCAACGAAGAATGGCAAATGAATTAAGAAAGTAAGTCGGGGAACACCCCTCCATTTCACGCAGCCTTAATCCGTTTAAACGTCGAGGTGGTGAAAAGAACATCCGTAGCAATTAGGTCGTGCAATTATGAGCTAATGGAATTTAAAGTACACATGGGACTTTCGCCAGCGCTGGTGCTTCAGTAAGAAACAATGGAATCCACAAACGGAGGCGAGAGATGCAAGCTGCAACCCAGCGGAACCATATTTATATTCTGTGCAGAATGAAAAGGCTTCCGGACGAACGGGCATAGGTATTTCACGGTTGTCCGGGTGCGATCCATAGTCCCCCCCCATGAAGTATGGTCGATCGACCGTCATTAATGCTATTAGTATTTCATGGTCGAACTACGGCATAAATATCCCATTTGAAATTGGTCCGTGACTCCTGTGTAAGCGATCGCTCATGGGGTTCGATATTCGGCAAAAAAACTGCTCACCTGTGCAGGTGTTTGCTCCGTCCGGTTGGAAGCGAGAAAGCATAGCCAAACTTTTTTTATATGCATCTTGTTATTCGTGACGCGATGCTCTCGCCATTGAGATTTATGGGGATGAATATTTACGCAACTGTTACTGATGTTCGTTTGCCTGACACATATTTCATTGGCCGAACGAATAAAGTGAATTTTTCAAAATAACTGGAGTCTGTTATTTGTAGCATCAATTGGTATTTCATTTTAAGCAGCTCTGTACAATGCTAGTATGCGGTTAAATTACTTGTTTGTTAACTAGCACGCCGTTCAGAGATAAAGGGAATGTTTAAAATTGAGCAATTAACACCCTCGCAGTCGCGACGCAAAGGAGGATCACCGAATCATAATTGGAAGGAATGAATACGACCTGATTTAAAGTTCGCGTTTGAAATTCATGAGTAATTGCGTAAGGTAAGCACAATGGACGCGCGTATTTAGTTGTTAGCCAAACGTGTCCGAAGGGTACGGCCTACATCATCCGACGGATCATCCTGATGATGTATCATCTGCATAAAGCGAACCGTGCCAAATCGGATCCGTCCTATTTGACGCGGCCATAAATCGACGTTAATATACGAGCGACGGGCTGTCAAAACTACAAACGGGAAAAAAATGCGAGGGTTGGCGTGACCGGGGATTAATTCGAAGCTGGCTCGGAGAAATTATCCTGTTTTTATTCATTCTGGCCGAACTCGCCGAAGAGTTCACCCGTTCGCAAATGTTTGGAATCCTAAATAGCATCTAATAGCATCGGTGTGCTTAGCTAAATCCTATTCTTCCCTATTCATTGTTTCGTCCGTCATGATTTATTAATTTATTTGGAACTGGATTTCGCAATGTTTCTGTTAATTCATGCGGGCATTCTTTCTTGAAAGGGAAACCATGGGAATTTATAATCAAAATGGGGGAATGATTGAATTAAAAAAGCGTCGAAGAGCACGACAGGATGCTAGTATTTTTGGAAACCATGAAACGTGAAGAAAATACAATCCACTGGTTAAGAAATATTTCCTCGTAAATAAAGGGTCATTCAATAAGAGCGATAGAACTCTGAATTGAAATAAAACGAAAAAATACGGGAGATTATCTAGTACTCGATGCTTTGTTTTAAAGTACGTGAAATACAGTGTCATATAAATGACCAGCACGATTGCGTTTGGTGGAATGAATACGACAAACCCAATTTCCAATCACTATGGCACATGAATCAGGTCGTATCTCACCGATAACGCGAATAATGTTTGCTTTAAGATCATTAACAGTTTGCGGTTTATTGCAATGAACCGGAGACTCAACAACTGAGCCAGTGATTTCGAATTTCTGTACCAGACGACGAATCGTGAGGTCTGTTGGTCGATTGTGTTGACCATAAATTGAACGAAGTGCGCAAGAAGTTTCTCGAATTGAACAAGAACTTTGATAAAAAAATTTAATAATTTCAACGCCTTGGGCAACTGTGTATCTATCCATGATGACTTGCCTAGCATTACTAACAATTACTACATTGTAAGTCCAAAAAACATGTGACACTAACAATTGAATAACGAACGTGGCGGCTGTGACAATTGAAAGATCTATCGCTCTTATTAGAACACCCTGTACACACCGTGCTAGTGTATACATATTCCTCTTCAGCGCCAAACATAAAAATCGGGGGCAAAAATTTCGCTTTCCCGGTCGAATAAAGACACGGCACGTTCGCAACACACGTCTCGTGTCTTGGTGAACTCTAAAGAGCGGCTGTAAGAACGGTCCCCGATCTCCTTACCCTCCCAGTTCTTATAGAATCGAAGCGGATACCGTTGAACGACGCATCATAAAAAGGATGGCTCTATTAAAATAGAAATGACTCGAGGGGGATCTTGAAGCAAACGGTCTTCCAGGCGGAAGAGATTCGCCGTGGAGCGAAAGGGAGAAACATCTGGCTGCACGGTCCGCCTCTGTGTCGTCGTCGCTTTGAAAACCCGCCTTTGCTCATTTGTATACCATTCACGGTGCTCTCGTATTCGCGACGCGTGTAATACATGAACCATGTCACGACACGTTCTCCCCCGGGTCTTGGATGCTGGGCAGGGAAATCCGGACCACGTGCACGAGGTCTTCGACGTCCTCGTTTCTTTTCTTGGCGACTTGGGATCGCGTGTACCCTGGATAGTAACGAATTTTAATCATCGAGATGAGGAAACGCGTGATGGGCCAAGGGTTGGGGAGGATTAGGGCGTTGGATATCGTTCTGTGCTTATATGGTGGAAGAGAGACGAGGTTGATGGTATTAATGTGGGTCACGATGTGTTTAGATAATTGCCTCGTAATAACGGGTGACACTCGTGTCAGAAGTTGAATGTAGCAGTCGATAAATCATACGACGAGAAGTTAAAATTACTGCGAGTAGAAATAGAATATATTGTAGTCTTTTTCTTGCTACAGTCGACCCTCGATAACTGGAATCTCAAGGCAAGAGAAGAAAACTTCGAGTTATAGCGGTTTCGTATTATCGAATGTTCGAGTAAGAGAGGATTAGCACACGGAAATACGACTTATAGAAGTTTGTATGACGGTTAACTTTGCGAGGACTTACGGGAACAGAAAGGAAGGCAACTTAAATTCTCTCGCGTGAAGTACGTTTTTATTGTATACATATATAAACGTATTCAGAAGGCGAAAGTTGGGTCACTATACATACATTATATGTATCGACATCTTATTATTCAAAAAGTCTGTAATTTTGCTCCGAGTTGATGTATTATCACATTGTTTATCTATGGAAATTGACGAAAAAGGATTAGCTTCCGTGGATATGCACGTGGTCATTTTATGTTTTGAGACAATCCTAACGGTTCAAAGGAAGGAAGCAATTAAATCATTTCTGACCCAAAGTTATAAACTTCGAGTTGCAGAGGCAGAGCAGCAATAGAAGTTCGACTTATAGAGGTAAACTTCGAGTAGTAGAGGTTTGACTATTCTAAATTCGAGATACACAGGTAAAACGATGCATCTGGACATATAGCAAATAATTTGAGTTAAAGTAAGTTTTATTTCGACTTATAGAGGTTTTTGCAGCGAAACGGAAGGGAATTAAGACAATTTTCGTCTTATACAGGTTTTGGAGTTGTAGAGGTTCGAGTTATCGAGGTTCTACTGTATAAGAAATATAGTGTCATTTAAACAATTTCACTGCAGGTAAAAATGCGTTGCTTTGCGGTCCATAATTGTGTTCCTGCTTAAATTACCGTTCTACGCAATCGGGAAAAAAAAAAAATGAAAATTTCAAGACCGCAAATGTGATGGTCCTGGAGATGCAGACAACTCCGGTGTAACTACACCGTCGTCATAGATCACTAAGGCGGTATTTATGGGTGTAGCTTGACTTAGCTGAAGAATGTTCCGGGAACACATTCGAGTTTCTACGAACGGGTCTCACGCGGTCGTTCTATTTGATTTCGTATGTGTAAAACGCGTTAATGCGTTCACTTACTATAACGTACATGCGTATGCAATAAATATTCCTAATTTAAAAACTACAACGCACGTTACGATTGTATAGATAGCCATGGAATGCGCTGGGTCCACCCTCTCATTCATGGAAACGTGATTTTTGCGCAAACACGTTTCAGCTAATTTAAGCTACAACAAAATTTCGCGTATTTCGTTCTTTTAAATTTGCCGTTCTATAGTTGAATGAATTCGAAACCTCGAAAGCTGGCATTTTGAACATTTATGCATCTCAGACTTTTGCGTAAATAAATTGAAAATGTAATTACTCAATTAATTGAAATCCCATTGCGATTAGGCTTAATGGAGAATTGGGAAAGTCCAATCAGTAATCTGAACACACCGGATTCTTTGAATCTTTAATTTTTTTAATTAAATGTCAGCCGAATCGCTAATGAATTCATTCTCTGAAATAAAATATTAGTAAAATTTTCTACCGTAAATTCATAATACCGAAATACATACGGCTCGGCTCGAGGAATTGATCATAATAAATTATCCGGTGAAACTTTTATCTGTTCCATATGGTAGTACATAGGTACACGAGAGCAGTAAACGCATTTTAAATTAATAACCCGGCCGTGACTTTCACGCTGCCATTCACGAATTTTAATCGTAGCGCAAATTGCATTCGGATTCCGGAAAGTTTGTTTGACGTTTGTTTGACAAATGGCGCCCCTTAGCCCCTCTGCCCTGGACACAGTCGATACATAATACGCGACGATACATCTGGGGAAAACCGATTTTAATGGCCACTGCGATTTCTTGTAAATAGCGATCGAGAATTTATGGCTGCTCGCACAATGCGCCGGTTCACGCCTCGTTCGAAGACACCAGCCGCGTTTGTTTGGCGAGTGTCCAGTTGGTCGAACTCGAGAAATTGCGGGAAATCTGTTCGTGACAAATCGATGTTTCCCAATGGCGAAACATACAAATTCTGGCATGGTTTACGAGGAAAAAAAAGAGCAGATTATTGCGGGGCAAAATTTGTGCCGATCGACGTGTGCACAGCAAGGTTTTTTTTAATTTGTAGATTTGGTTTAAATCGGATTTCTGTGTTGAGCATATGGAAGAAAATTATAGGTCTTTTCATTGCTGATTTGATTTTATTAGCTGTAAAGATTCATTGAATGCGTACTCTTATTTTACTGTTGCATACAAAATTGTTCTACGAAAAAAATCGTACCATTAGCTCGATTTTTTTCAGCTCCCAATCCCTTATTTTTTATATAAAATACTATTTTTAATGTACAAATATATCTCCAATAAAATACACGATTTAACCGTGGCAACGTAATCGCGAAGGTGTATACATACAAAAACCGACAAAAAATAGCGCGTATCGTGAAAATGAAAAATTGAACCGGATAGCACATATTAACTTTTCGAAATTGAAAAATCACATATCTGCTCAATACTGGTGAAACATTCTAATAAATAACTTTCCAATTGATTCGAAACGTTTACGATACCGATGGAAAATATTTTACCCTTTAATCGCAACATGCTTAACGCTACATTACCTAAATGAAACCTATTCGTACTAATAATATAGCAGTATACTCGCACCACCTCACGATACATATAATTATTCACGCAATCAGTAACAAATTGAAATTAATTATACGCAAAAACAAAAGTAATTAAAGAAAGTAATTAAAGCAAAGAAATAGTAATTAAAACCAATATCCCATCCAAGTGAAAAACAAATCTGCTGAACACTCGAGCCGCCCGTCCAATACGATTATCCCCGAGTAAACTGGTAACATAATATCTTTCAACTTAACCCTTAGCCGCGTCGAAATAGCAAATGCAATTCATCGACTGTCCATGTATCAGGGCACAATGGAGCTCCTGGACTCGCGACACCGCGTCCCATCGCGGGCGTTAAAGCGCCAGAGACGTTCACGTCTGCCGCAGACAATGCGGAGCATCCTGGACACGCGCGTGTACGTACATATAGCGGACATAAATAGTGTTTGGTCATCCTTCGGCTATAAATAATTCCGGCCAGGGGGACAATGGAACAGACAGCTGGAAACGGCCTAAAAAGCCTCCCTGGAGTTGGGCTTTGCTCGTCGTCGACGTTCACGCAAACCGAGTGTCCACGCGATAACTTGTCGATGGACTTCGCTCTGACGCGTGCAGAAAAATGCAGCCGCGTGCGTATGTTCGCTGCCGTTTGTGAAAATAACCGGTGCGGATGCCGGCGAAAAGTCGAGAGGGAGTGATGGATTCTGCACCCTCGTGGGGTGGCGAGAGACTTCCGGTAGAGGTATGTCGACTCGATAGATTTGCTTCTCTGTGGGGGGGTCTAATTCTAAGCTGTGGATTAGGTGAATCTGGCATTGGAAACGTACGAGATACCTTCTCCATTGATATAATGTAAGGGTGTCTTTCTGCATTTTTAATTAAAGTTTGATTACGATATAGGTCAACTTGATTGCATAAAATAATTGAATCAGTTATACCGCTTTCCCAATGTTTATCAATTTTGCAGCCGCAGTAATTAAATAAGTATTACATTGTGCATCTCTAACAAAAACTGAAGTGGATACGCACATTCATGTTTTTCCAATGCAAAATTTTTTCAAAATCCAGGTAGTTCCAAAACAGTTCGTTATGTGTTTGAATTCAGTGCTGCCACTTATTTGGCAATGATTGAAGAACTAGTTCACGTGGACAAACTCGCATTTTTTCTTCTTTTCCTTTCGCTTTAGCCTTTCCCACCATTCGCCGTGATATAGAAAATTGTATATGCCGAATAAATTAGTAATCCGCGTATAATCGAAACCGCGTTGGTCGAGGGATTACTGTACTAATAATTCCTTTACGTGGATACCACTTTCTACATTCCATGTCCTGTGTCTACGATATTTGGAAGTGGAAACGAGTCTAATTGGCGTTATAGATTGTGCCAAAGTGCCAATGGAATCTTGGGTGGAAAATTGTTTTAGGTTTACGTGGGCCTAAAGGTAACTGGCGACGTTCGAGTCCCGTAGGAGGCTGACCGGTCCACGGACATTGCCGTTTGAACGTAGTAAACTAATTTGGCTATTGGCAGCAAGGTTTTTTCGTCGCTTAGTTTGATTGCCGTTGAACGAGCCCGGTCGTTAAAACGTGGTCCCTACGTTCGGTTCTATTGGAACCGAACAGTCGCACTAACAAAGTTCCACCGTGAACACCGCTTGGCACACCATAAGAAAAGAGATCGAGTGTACATTTTGCTAGTCGTTGCTAATGACGATAGCATTGTAAACGTGCAGGCCACTATATAATAAAGCGATAAATTAAACTCGCCAGCCCCATACGTCTCGCCGTGTTCTTTTCTGGACGTGTTAACAGTCATCATGGGGTTAATGGCGTGTGAATCCCATGAATCGTACCGGTTCGCGGTCACTTCAATGAAAACCAGTATTCGTATGCGTTGTTCCTTTTATTCACTGCGTGCGCATTTGTCGGGTTAGTTCGTGAACTGGCGCGTATTTTCGATTTGAATTTCTCACCTGTACACTTGCCACGTTACTCAGCGGGCCGATCTATTTGGACCGTTTCCTTCTGTTCCTCCTTTTTTGATCGCATTTGCTTGATAAATTGCTCCCACCTGCAATTTAATCAGTACACGAATTGTTCGTCATAGTTGCACTAATAACTATTTTTAGACCATATTAATGATTAGTGATTTATGTAAAATACAAAATGCATTACAACATCGAGATATTATTTTGTTTAAATTTGCGTAATTTATATTGCTCCAGTATTGCCTTTTTACCCCTATTTTAAATATTTGCGTTGGAATACAGGCTCTAAACAAACAGCTGGAACACGATTACGAATGCGATCAATTTGTGACGTAATCTTGTGTCACAGACTTTGATCTGTTTCTTTCGATCTGGATCGTACCAAATTGTAAATTACTAATCTACAATGTCCAGAATGCTTTTTAATAACTGGTGAGGACTGTTTCTCAAATATATCTAGGTAGCAGTGGATACATAAGACCAGGTGTACCGTCAGGACTCAAGGCCTTCGACCCCACAGGAGAAAATACGCATATCCTGTTTCGAAATACTGAAGCCATTTCACGTCATGCAAATTTCTTCCTCTTTTTTAACCATAATACCGGATATCAAGGTTCCAAGGCCTCGTATAGATTTCATTTGAAATCTCTATGCGCAATGCAAAATTATTATTATCCTAATATAAATGCAACTTGCTGGTATCAATATCAACCGAATGTAAAAATAGCCGAGCATCGTTGCTGTAAAAACTGATTAAAATATCGTACAAGTTTTTTCATACTGTTATCTAACTTTCAATAAACACATGTATCGTACATTTGCGGAATTTTTTTTTCAACCACGCGAGAACGAGTTTGTTTCGCCTTTGGCCTTTTCCTGCCGTAAAAACGAATCTTAATTAATCCTCCAAAGATCGAAGCAAGTAGATTCTTATATAAAGGGAAGAGACAATCACGCACAAAACCGCAACGTGATTTCCACGTTACTTCAACCAGAAAACCTTCAAATTATTACAAGAGAATGTCACATCGAGGCTGCTGCATGCATTCAAATAGCGTGGCGCGATTTATACGACTAACGGCACGCTTGGAAAGCTTGGAAATGTTCACATCTTTCATAAGTAGAAGTACTTACGTGCATATACGGGTTACAAAACTGACACGTGGTTCAAAGAGGCCGTAGTATCATAAACTGTATGAAATCAAATTGCTACCTTAACACTAGGTTTACGAAAAGCGTCAGTTTGACGCATTTCAGAATTCGAAAGACAAAGATGAATGAAGGTCCGTTAATATTGTATAATTAAATTAATTATATGTCACTTCTAACTTAAGAAAGTTAAGTTGTTCAAGAAAACGCGTTAAAATGGTTATCATTAATCTGGGAGGAGTCAGTATAAATAACTGTTCAAACTTTTCCGTAAACCTAGTGTTAATTATGCAACGACCGAACTGTATTTTGCGACGAGGTTGGAAAATGTAAACTTCATTGAAAAATGATGGATGAAAAATGAACATTTTAACAAATATATTTTCATTAAATTGTACGATTTTTGTCAATATTTCTGCTGAATTTATCTTGTTGGCTAGAGCAAATACAGTATGCAATCGTATTTTAAATATCGCCTCGTGCAATCTGTAGATAATACGAACAAGGTTACCCCGAAACTTCTGTTCAAGATGAAAGACGCGCTAAGTTTGTGTAAAGTTTTCGCCGACGCAGTCCCTTATCGTATTTCCTCGTTTCCATTAATCTGTCTGGCCACGGAATTTACTGGGAAAAGCGTAAAATTTTCTCGAATGTCGTTGAGGTGATCTATTAAAAGAGAAGTCTGCAAGCGACTGGAACGTTTCTCCTCTGGTGCATTGTTCCCTGAAGGACTTCCCCGACCATTAGAGAGACAAGGAGGGAAGGGTGAAAAAGACATCTTGGGCTCTAGCCAAACGCTGTGGAATGTGGGATAAAAAGGTTCCCGCGGGACTTCGGGTTTCCTCCAACGGAGTTTGCCACGTTTCGAATAATTTCCGACTAGATAATAGCCAACGAAAACAGACCAGACTAGCGTTGGTTTGGTCAGAATATTTTTTCACATTTGTGTTTGAAAGGAATACTTTTTAAATTTGTTATCCTCGCAGAACTAATCCTGTTTTTGCATTATTGGCCTACATCTATTAGGTTGTGTAATAAATTCCCGCGTTTTTTGTATTTTATTTCTTCCCGCAATTTTGGAGTCTGTTAGGTAAAGTATATGTATATATATGCATTCGCAAGTCTTTTTCTTGCTCTACAAACCTATCTGCTTCAATCTTTCGAATTTATTAATTTTAATGTAATTAGATTTAATGAGGTGCGTCGCCAACGTCGTAATGTCAATTTTTGAACTTGTAAAACCAATCTTGAGCAATCCTCGGAGCTATAGCATCTACCCCATGCACATCATGTCCCGAGCTGGTTCCATAGCTTTCTGCCCACGAAATAGTGCAGATGTCGAAAATTAATTTTTTCACCCCCTGGAACTTCCATTTCAAAAGCCTGAAAATTGATTAAAATTAATAAATTCGACAGATTGAAGCAGATAGGTTTGTAAAGCCAGAAAAATAACTTGCGAATGTATATGTATACTTTACCTAACAAAACACAAAATTGCGGGAAAAAAATAAAATACAAGAAACGCGGGAATTTATTACAAAACCTAATAATTCCTCCGGTTCCACATTTTTTAAATTCTATCAACGGGAGATCCCTTACCTCGTGTTTCAGAACACCATTTTTGAAACTAAAAAGTGTACTCACATTTAACGAATTGTCATTTCTCTTCCCCAAATTTACAGTTCATTCAATTTCAAGACGAGCAATATGTATTGTCTACGTTTCAAGATTCACAATTAGTAATGTATGTATGTACCTATATGTATATTCATCTTTCATTCCTAGTGAAAACTCAAACGAATTTACTCTTACCCTATTGTACAGTGCGTAGAATCTTCAGTCATTTCCCAATTATCGCAAAACTATCTTGTCGAATTCACCCGCGAATATTCCATTAACGGGGAAAGGAATCAAGGCTAAACTGGAGATTCCAGAATTTGCACAACGCGACAGTGTCGCTGCCAAGGTAGAAATGGCTGAGATATTTCAACGGCGATCGTTGAGTCCGCCCCTATCTCTTGGCGTCGAGGGAAACGGATCGTTGATCGGGGGTCTGAGTGAGTGCAGGTTCAATAGAACAGCTTTAAAGGTGCGTCGTTATCAGTGCGGGCGATCGTGCTTCTAGCACCCGAGAACAGCTTATCCGGCACAGTTGACTGTATAATAAAGTCGGCGACACAAAGTTGATGATAAGGCACCGGTGCTGCGGACGCTCGTTTAATTCGTCCCACTATATCGCTGTCCACCTCGAAATGTATCGAATCGATCGATGTAAATACGACGGTAATAAGCTGAACGAAAGAAATATGGCGGTCATAGAATCGAGGATGAAGAGAGACAATTGACAATCTAACGAGGCAATTAGTTTTATGGGAAAACTCATTTTCAGAGCAGAGTGTACACTTTAATTATGCTTATGGATTTTTTGTTCGTTAGAGAAATATTGGTGGACAATTCGTTTGAACAGTGTTTTAAATTTGATTCAATTTTTGTTACATCCTTGTTGTATACTTGTTGCATACTCTTGAGAGTTACAAAAATAGCAGGTTATTATCTTTGTCGATAAATAGCTCGTTCCAGTGTAAAGTATCGGCGAATAAAAAGAGGAATGAATACTTTTACTCGGTCGATTTCATTGTACGTTCAGTTTAAGGACAGTGGCGGGAAACAACGCCGATGCTCGTAAACTCGCGACCACTTCTTGTCACGGTTAGCCGGCGAGTTTTGCATCGCGATTTTATCACAGTGTATACGATTCGTACGGGATCATTAATGTGTGCGTTCGATGTACATATCTAGAAGTAAGTAGAGATGAGTCAAAAGATCTGCTTTGTCGCCTGTAATTAAATTGGACTAGTGCCGCGATGGAGCTGTTTTAATTATCAAAAATGCCGCTCTCACTAATGATGGGGAAATTGGTAAAAAATCGCTACAAGTTAACAATAAGATTTATAATTGATAAAATATCAGCTCAACAGATCCCGATTCTATTTTCGGCAAAATATTTATATCGAAATAATTATTCATTTTACAGTGAATCACTCTCGGTAATTATATTAAGCTCGCATATGAAATGCACGCATAATTCAGTGCTAATAAATAAAGGAATATTTAACAATTTTTCATCGAACAGTCAGTATAATAAATACGTACAGAAGAAAACGTACGTATTCAAGAAAATTCTTTTACATCTTCCAAACAATGCCCCCGAGTGATTTGTAGCAATTTGTCGATCTTAATCAACGAGACTTTAATCATAGATCCATCGTAGCGTGCATCTGTGGCGGTTTAATGGTGCCCGAGTTAATTCTTGGGGAATTTGAATGCCGGCCACTCTGTCTCGTTGGGTGGTCCATTGAATCGGATCGTTTATGAATGATTTAACAAGAGCCCGCCGTCTCCAACCGAAAATCCAATCGACATCGGTAACCTCTACCCCGCCGTTACGTCACACGACGGAATGCCAGAGGTCGACCTTGCGAATCGTACAATCGTGCATTGTGGAACGTTGAATAGTCGGCGATTCTATCGCCTGACTTGGACTTCCTCGCTTCAGGATCGCCGTAGGAAGTGAAACTGATTTGCGACAGATGTTTATTCTGCCATTTTCAATTACACGAGTTAGTACTTATACTTTGCGCGCGGCCAATTTGAGAACACGCTTGCAAGCCTTTAAAGTGA
Source organism: Nomada fabriciana (assembly GCA_907165295.1). NCBI lineage: Eukaryota > Metazoa > Arthropoda > Insecta > Hymenoptera > Apidae > Nomada > Nomada fabriciana. The sequence continues at coordinate 8,553,559 of OU015690.1, read as the reverse complement.
GTAATAGAAGATATTTTTGATTTTTAAAGTAGATTTATAAAATGCCCCCATCGCAGCCTTTATACTTTTCGGTTTATGAAAAGGGTTTCTTTCAGTGGTTTTATTTCAACTTGCATCCATAAGTAAAGTATTCTTTAACTTTTTCATTTTAAATACCGTATATTGTTATTACAATTACTATTATCATTATTGTACGTAAATCCAGCGTGGTGCATCCCTTGTCATACCGGTGGAAAAAATTACAATTTGAATTACCCAAGAAAATTCTCTAGGTTTATTAACTTACTTGTACATGCTTGTACGTATTGGAATCCTAATTGAAGATATTCCTATAATTGAACCGTAGCAACGATCCGGATATGAGTAAAAACAATATACGTACACACATGTTGAATTTTTTCATCGCTGCGATGAAAAAATTCATTTCCGATCTACTGTTTACTTTTTCCATATTCATTGCGTCAATTGTCATTAATCATTTCCTCGTAGCATCCCGCACAAAGCACACAATATGCACTACTAAATTCCTCTCGACATCATTAATCCAGCTTCGCCAAACACAATTCCACCAAGAACCATTAGTAGCGCCTCCTAAGCCCCGTCCCCAATCAACCCCGCCCCATGAGCCAATATATCGCTTTCCGAGCCCCCGAAATGGAAAGCTCACAAATGAACCTCGCAACACGACCCCCCACAATAGGCGACTGGTTCAGTGAAAAAAAATAGAAAAAAAAATATGCTCGTTTCAACAACCAAGACGTATCAATTCATAGGGCAGCAGGCGTTTCGGTTTCGTCAGAGGTCTCCAATTGTTCGCGCGCCCTGCTTACTCCGTTAATGGTGTACAGTCGCACCCTTCCTCGGCCCATTATAATCGCAAACTGCGTTTCGAATCGTGAACGCAGCCGATCGATGGTGTTGCGCGGACTCGATGATCACGATCGAACAACGATCGAGAACGGAAGGGTTTTCGCGTCCAGGACCATTAATAACCGATGACTCGCTGTCACGCGGTTCCATCGTTAACGAAACGCAAACGTTTTCAACGCGGCCTGTTGCCCGTTTCTTCCAGTCTCTTTTCCGTTTCAATTTCAATCGATCTCTCGCTCTGGCCACGGCGGCTTTGTGCCCCCGCCTCCGTGCTCGCTCGAGTCGCGGCACAAAAGATGCGTTTTCGCGCTGCACGGGGCATCGTGCAGCTGCAGCCCTCGACCGTGCATCCGTCGCGAGAGAAAAGGGTTCGCGGGCGAATTGCTACGCCGTCTGCTGGCAAAGGCCAATTAGCTATTCATGCGTGACTCGCGACGCGATTTTTCTTATATGTAATAGAGTTGTTTATATCGCATGGCACATTCTTGAGAAGACCTCGGGCGTGTAAATAATGTTTGGAGCCTCGTAGCGTTAAGAATTCTGAAATCTGTAGTGGCAGCATGTGTGTTCAGGGCAGGTGCCCTTCCGGAAAGCGAAATTACTTTCCTTATATAAGATTTTAATAAGTCAACGTCCGAGGTACAGTCGGTCACGAAAATATTCGGACACCACTACAGTTTTGACTATTATAGTCCGTACTTCAGAAGTGTAAACAATAAGAATAAAAAGAGGTTTCACGTATGTTACTATGCAGTGGGTAGTTTACAAAAACGTAAGAAATATTTATTTACGATACGTGATTACATTAATAATAAAAGAAAAACAGAAAGTACGCTCATTTTCATGTCACGGAAATATTCGGACACTATCAAAACTAAGTTTATATCACTATATATAAATCTTCTTTTTATTGATTAGTATTTTGTTGGATATCCCATATGTTTTATGACGTGCCGTAATCGCGTTGGCATGTTATAAATTATTTTTTTTTAAATAATCTTGCCCAATACGTAGCCATTCTTCTTGCAGATGTCTTTTTAGCTCTTCCTTTGTGTTTATGGGAGTTGTCCGAATTCGGCGATCTAATTTGTCCCATAAATTTTCTATGGGATTCAAGTCTGGCGATTGCGGTGGTGGATGGAGGATATTCTTGCAAATGTATAATAAGAATTCTTGCACAATTCGCGATTTGTGTTTTGGGTCATTATCTTGATAAAACTTTATCCCATTTTGAAGTCCCATATTATCAGCACTTTTCTTTAAATTATTCTGCAAAATCTGTAGATATCTATATTTATCAAGGATATCGTCCATGAAAACTAATTCGCCTACACCATGGGCCGAAATACAGCCCCACACCATCCCAGACCCACCACCGTGTTTCACAGTCGGCTGCAAATGTCTCGGATTCAGTTCTTCCTTCGACTTCCGCCATACCCTAATTCTTCCGTCGCTTCCATAAATATTATATTTGGACTCATCCGCGAAAATGATGTCCTCCCACCACTCACTGTCCTTTGCAATGTAGTCCTTTGCAAATTTCAGTCTCTTCATCCTGTTCGCCGCGTTAATATACGGCTTCTTTCGAGCTATTCTTCCATTATAGCCCTCGGATCTTAACACTCTTCTTATGTTCTCCGGATGCACTGATATCCCACGGTGTTCATTTAATTCAGCTGCTAACTTTAAAGCACTTATTCGAGGATCACATTTGATTCTCCTAATTATGGAACGTTTATCGCGAATATCTAGGATCGGTTTGCGTCCGCTTTGAGGGATAGATTTAATTCTATCTTCGTTCTTGTACCGTCGAACAATATCCCATACCGTACTCTTACTAATATTTTATAAATCAGCAATTTTGCGAATCGATTTCCTCTTTTCATGATGAAAAATGACTAATTGTCGCATATCAAACGATGTATTCTTATTTTTCCGACCCATTTCGGACAAATTTTGAACAAGACTGACAAATATTCGATCTATAACATACTTTATACATACTATGAATGATATGTTTACAAAAATTGTTTCAGTCAGTTCCTGGAACCTGAAAGCTTGAGAAGTATAGCAAGTGTCCGAATATTTCTGTGACATGAAAATGAGCGTACTTTCCGTTTTTCTTTTATTATTTATGTAATCACGTATCGTAAACAAATATTTCTTACGTTTTTGTAAACTACACACTGCATAGTAACATACGTGAAACCTCTTTTTGTTCTCAATGTTTACATTTCTGAAGTACGGACTATAATAGTCAAAACTGTAGTGGTGTCCGAATATTTTCGTGATCGACTGTATGTACATAGCGTCGTCAATGGGATCAACGCGTATAACCCTACGACCAACCGTAAGTTTATATACTGTTTGTCCAGTGATAAAATGATTAGACAAAAAAATGTTTCAGATAAAAGCTAATCAGCATTAAGCCTTCTACAAATATCAATATAGAAACTTTTAAAGTGTTTAATTAAAATTTTATTTAAAAATTTATAACATTTCACATGTTATTATATAGTTTTGACTTTGTAATGTCATACCTGACATAAAGACGAATTCAACGATCTATTATACTATTATCCTAAGTGTTGAAATAACGCTAAAATAATTTCGGCCACGGAAAACGGGTTTCCAGACCACATTGCAATGTGAGCCCCTCGATTGACAAGTGGCATAAGTTGTAAATTACGAAAAATGAGTTTATTATGGAAGTGGTAAGTATAAAAAATACTCGTCTTATTTTCTTTAATGTGCATTTCACGTCGTAGGTAAAGAGAGTCTAATTCTCACAATACTAAGAACTTATTGGACGAACACAAAATTTATGCTGCGCACTTCTGACAATAATTTCTGGTGACTTTCGTTAAATTATAATACGATATACATATTCACTCGTAAATGATATCGTATACTAGTTAGAGCTCCCGCTTCTTGCTCCACTTTATTTATCTACAATCTACACTGTGTATTTCATCGCGTAGTTTGCTTCTGATAATTTTGTAATACGTTGAAGAATGTAATTTCGTAATATTGTTGTATTCCGCACAGCTTTTATCAATCATATTGAATAAATTACAGTATCGCTTGAACGGAAACTTGACGAATACTTAAAGCGGCGACGCACCGTTGATATTCTCGTAACAATTCTCTGAAAGAGACTACGCCGATAAAGTCTCTAGTCTAAAGGAACTCTGCTTTTTGAGATGTGTTTCGGTATGTAAATATTGGAGAAAAATGGGAGAGTAGGGGTTATCTAGGATTTAGTAGGGAATAGGGAAAGGAGTTTGAAGTTCAAGGGTTGACGATGACCAGTGGCAAAGGTTGAAGTTGTTATGCATCGCGAGGAGGTTTGAAGTATTTGTCATCAGAGTGGAAATGTAAAAAGTACCGGATATCTATGACTAATATAGACTGTGAGCAATTCGCGGTTGTGATTATAGTTGACTAGGGAAAGCAGATAACTATGTCGGTGTACAACAATATTTATTAGAATATGGTTCGATATTTTCGTATAATATTGCAATATGTCTCAGCTCCTATACTCCAGCATCGAAAAACTGAATTGAATTCAACTCAACCCCAAGTTTACCGAGAAACATCTTGCTCGCTGTTTGTCTCCTTGTTTCCGCTTTTCTTTTTCCTTGTTTTCTTTAAACCAAATCGCCCTTTTGTGCGCCGTTTCTTTGTCGAACGCCATTGAATTTGTGTCACAGGTCGTCGTCGAAGAAAGCCTCCATTCAGTGGCGACACGTGCGTCGCCTCGTCTTTTTCCACTCGCGTTTCTCGGTACGAGGCCAGCCAGTAGACCAGTTCTCTTCCCTCTTGCAACTGCATTTTTAAAACGTGGCAAATTCTTTTTGTCTCGCCGGAAGGTGTCACGCAATTTTCGCAAGAGCGACCCAGCTGCCATTCATGCGTCTCTATCCAAGTTTCCATTAAACCAACTGACGAACGAATTTGCAAGTTATAATACATACTTCTATCTAATGATGTTAGTACGTTACCTGCCTCGGTTGAGTTTTCGAACCAGTACCACAAAACGATTAGTAGAAAGAAGTATTGCGTGCAAGATTGAAATGCGGTTTAGTGTAGAGATCGTTGGCTCAACAAACAAATGTGTTCAAGTTTTATTTTCTCTATATTCTACTGTTAGATTAGAAAGTAATGAACTTGCTTCTGCTAGAGTAGGGTTCCCCAAACTTTTCCTGCAACGAAACACTTCGTAAACCCCGAAATTTTTACGGAACACATGTTTATTTTGTATGGTAGGTATTAAAACATAATCAATCTAATTTAAAAAAATGAAGAATAACATTCATTATTTATTTAGTGATTATTAAAATTTTCAAACATAACATACAAAATAGGTTTTCACGGGACACCTATTACCTTTTCGCGGAACATAGTTTGGGAACCCTGTGCTAGGGTGTACACGAGGAGGGCACCTGAAAATCTGATAAATTGTATCAAACGAATCATCGTGTCGCTTTCAATACATTTCAACGAAGAAAGTGTTCGTGTTCGTCGACCGCGGTATAAAGATTTTTTACGTGCCATCGATATCATTCGTAATCGAGTGTGTCCGGCGACGTTTAGAGCGACATTAAATTCCTGCACCGGCGCAATATATGAACATAAACTGAGACATAGCCCTTTCGATGAAATTAACGCGGTTCCCGATGCTTTACGATCCGCTAAATCTCCGGGCGCGACTTTTATCGCGTGTTCCCTCTAGTAGCTGTTTGTTAAGCAGCCTCGAAGTTAATTTATCGCACGCCGTTCGAAGAGGCTGTGGCGTTAATAATCTTATATTTCGCGGCTTCTTCGCGTCTCGTCGATTCCAGAATGTGGCCGTAAAATCCCCTCGTCACGAACCCGAACGAATTTCACCGTTTCACCGTGCTGTAAAACTCCTGATGCGTCGTAACTTCCGGCAGACTGCTTCCCGAAGGGAGTAAAAGAGTTGTCCCGAGGGCACTTTTACGTGCCGACGATTGTCTAGGGACGAATGTTACGATCGAAGAATATGTATAGTGTTCATTTTGATTAGTTAACCTGCTAGCTGAAGAAGACAAGTTAACTCGTCATCTGTGTTGGCAATATTTTATTAGGAAACCATTCGTATCTCCAGTGCACCTTGCATTTGTTATGGAAATACATGATCGAATATGAATTCGCAACAATTGTAGCACAATAATTCCGAGTTAGTAATGTTCAACTTCTTTCTTGAAAGAAGAAGGCAGTTAATAAAAGTGCGCTTATTCGTGCACTGAGAACGTTGTCGATTTTTAGTGTCCCGTGGCTATTTCTTCTATTTCTTCATCTTCATAAATAAAGATACTTCATCTGACGAAGATGATGAATAGTGAAGTAATTTGTATTATTATTAAATGTATTACTAATTTCAAGTACATATTTTGTATTTTTGATATTTTACGATTGTATGTAGGACTATGAATATAATATTTAACATTACATTTTACATTGCTTACTTTCTGAAGTCATTTTATTATAATATATACCAATATTACACCGATGATTAATGAAGTAATTTGTATTATTATCAAATGTATTAAGTACCAATTTCAAGTATTTTGTAGTTTTGATATTTTACGATTATATTTAGGACTCTGAATACAATATTTAACGATAAATTTTACCAATAATACACCATATAGAAATTTTAATTTTGTGCACGTTTTTGACCTTTTACGCCACTATGCGACGCGCTGCGGCAAAGGGGTTGAAACATCCTGACTAGTACAGCAGGTTTGCGATGCTCATGCAATGATGTACGCATGGGTTTGTATATATGTGAGAGAATGTACTAAACAAATATTTGTTCAACTTCGCACAGACTGTTGTGTATTGTAATAAAATTCTCTTACCTTTGATAAATATAATAGCATCCGAGCTTGCTTGACACTTTGGCCCTCGATTTCATATTTTCTTCTGATTTTTCCAATTCGATAACTGCAAATGTAAAGCATCGATGTCCAGCGGATAAATATCGGTCTACTTAATTTGAATCGCCGATACATTGTGGCCACCCTGTGTACACGTGTACCGGGTATTTTGGCCACGGCCACGGCTTGTCAATATTGTGTTACGTATTTCGGCAGCGGAAACTCAGCAGAGTCCGATTTGCACCCGTGTCGATAACCTTTTGTCTGAGATCCAGTTTCGTCACGCTGCCCCTTGATTGGATTTCTCGTTGAAGCTAGTTTTTGTTCACCTTGGCGTCAGACTGCTTTTTAGAGCGTATCGTTTTTCCAGTGACATCTTGTTTGACAATCCAGACGCTGCTATTATTGGACATGTTTGCTTGCAATTACGCGTAAATGCATTCACGGCAGACAAAAGTGTCACGGTGTGTCGGAAATATCATCGGGGCCGTTTCACACAAAGTTTCTTTCCCGTTCAATTAAACGATCAACGGATAATATTACAGCAATAATTATTCTAAGCATTGGAATGCAATAAATGTCCTCCTTTTATAAAAATACACAATAATCGAGCACAAGGCAACGAAGGCTACTGCAATCCTTAATGCCTAACAACGAGGAAGAAAACTACGCTCTCTTTATTGAACATATTTCATAATTTCGGGGAAAAAAGCTAAAAATTGCTAAAAATTGACCAGCGACCGAGTTGAACAAAAATAAATCCGTAACCCGGTCTACACGCGAACGCAAATCGGAGCCGCATCTCGAGGCTGGTGTTAATTAACTTTGCACGAAATTCCACAAACGGTGAGGGGACCCCTGCAAACGGATCGGTAACCGCAAGAACCGCGCAAATGCCGTTGTCCAGGTACGGTACGAAGAAGAAAGGCCAGGTAACTCGAGACTCTTGTGCTCACGAGGACCGTTTAAACCGCTGACCGTAAACAGAGCGAAAGGTCCAGGCTCCGTGGCCTCTCGCAAAGGGCGTTAATTACAGAGCAGCTTTCTTCTACCCCCCGGTCGATTTCCGTTGACGCGAACGCTTGTGACGGAACGAGAGGGTGAACTTGAAACACCGTTCATATACACGTCGAGTGGTTAATACGGATTAAATGGAAAGGGCCGTGCTGCGGTGCAAGCCGCGATTCGAGAGAGTGACTTTTAAATTAATCGACCAATGGAACCCAGTTTGAAACGTTTGATGCTTGACGCTTATTGTTTGAACCGACGCGACGCGACGTTTTAAGGTTGAATGCATGTTTAAGAGAGCTCGGTGCGCGACACAGTGTGGTTTGCCTGGTCCCTTTCGAGGTATGTACATATTGACGTCCACGTGAATTAATTGGGCAGCTAAAGTTGATTGAAATGGGTTTCAAGCATTGGAAGTTTGTATATTGTATATGAGCTCTGTTCTTTTTATTAAAATTTGGACGCTCGCGTGAATTTCTCGCCGACGTAACTTATCACAAAAATAATCCGTATTTCGTATCATTGAATTCGCTGTTGTTCGCCAATTTAGCACTAACCGTACCGGTACTTTACACATACCTATTCTTACCATAAGGGGTGAAATGGCGGAACAAATAAACGTTGATTTTTAGAAAGAAAAAAAAGTACAAAAGAAAAAATCATTTGACGCTGTGTGGTACGTTTAGTGTTAATAACAACATTCGAATTATGCTTAATTCTGTGAAACATTTCCTAAGTTATCGACGCTCGGCGTATTTTGGCAATTTTGCGCGGCTAATCGTTGTTCATTGTTAACCAATGCGGAAAACGTAACAATGGGTATCGTGTTACAAGTACTCGTGGTAACAATCGATTTTTCTGTTCACGGATCCCAAGGTAGAACGCGCTACCTGTGCGCGAACCCCTGGTCATTGTGGACGTTTCCACCGTGTTTTCGATGGAACGCCGCCATTATTGGGGTCCCTGAATGGCCCCTGCGACCGCACAATGCCGTTGCCGTTCTTGAAATCACGAGGTTCCAGCATTGCTCGAGCTATGCCCTGTCCGAGTTGGAGGCATGCGGCGATCGAGTTGTTTGGACAACTCCTTTTGTCGCGTCTATCTTTTTTACATCAGCTACCTCGATTGTGAACGGGCCCTTTTTTGTCGAATTTTAGCACTGGGAGGCACCTTGCAGGTGGGCTCGTGCAACGTGTAAATAACTGTTTGTCATATCATTATTTTCATTCGTATCGAAATAAGTAGTAATGCTTTGTATGTACACTTCGGTTTTTACTTTCTTTTTTTTCTATCAATGTTCTTTTTCTTTTGTATGCATTCACGATCGATATCAATTTTCTGAATTCATAAAATTGTAATGAATTTCCCCGAATTATTGACCACTAGCCAGCTGGTTAAACACACGTAAAATCAATAAATAGAAGGTTGGAATGAACTTGTGCGACTTATTAATTCGAGTGTTACTGTTTGCATAGGATCGCTTTTTTATTTTATTTTACAGTGTTTTATTTTACAGTATTTTACTAATTTTATTACGAACAGTGAAAGGCCGAGCCAAAAATCTTACCTCGTTTTAACATAAATTGAACCGCCCTAACGCAAATGCAACGAAGATGGAGGCAAACGAGGTTACTCGACCGATGACGTTTCGGTTTACTCTGGTTGGCTGTGAATTTCTATTGCCGTCGAATACGAAACGAGATACAATAATTAACGTGGCCGTTTGGTTTACTTCACACCGGAAACGGTCAAATTGGCCTGCTGCTAAATCCAACTGTTCCTCTCTGTTTCAGACACGTCCTACGAGAAGGCCTGTCGAAGGGGCAGCGCGCCGGCCACCCCTGTCCTCGGAGCACGACCCCTTGACGTCACCCCCAACAGAATCGTCGTAAGTAGACCTCATTTCTTGCCCCCCGTCCACTCCCTGTAATTTCGATTCAACTGTAATTTTCGATCTCTGATAATGCGCTGCGCTGACAATGTTACCCTTTGTTCGCTGCGAGGGGTCGTGGAATAATGGTGCCTTTTTATTTTTACATTTCGGACAGTTTAATTGCTGTAATTTCACTGCTGATTGATATTTGAATATTTCTTCGGAGTACACTTTTTTTATACGACATTTGTAGATACTATAGTATCGATCAGTTTTCGGTGGGTTAATTTTGTATGTTTGCTGTCGCTGGGGTTCAGTGGGGCAGATGTTATGGTTTTTAACGTTTGCAAAACAATCATCCGACAGAACGTTGAATGAAAATTTGACAGAGTTGTCTAGCAAATTCTTCAGTTGATACTGGGAATCATTTAATTTATTCAGGGTCTCGAATCGTTCTATAAATTTAATTAGCATACAAACTTGTTATTATGCGCTGACCTGCATGCTTTCCTAAGGTTTCGTAAACAGATATTTGTGTACTAAGATTTGTAGCTTGCTCAATTTACAATTTACGTACCGCGAATGACGTCTTGAAATCGATTTGCACTGTATTAGATTCCGTCATACGTACAACCGTTTACGTGCAAAAAGCAATCGTGCGAAATAGAGAAGAATAGAATCGCCAATTTAATCTTCGAGCCAATTGAAACAAAATTAATAGTAATAATAATCTGGTAGGGTGACTCGACTTTCATTCCCTTGGTACATATTTACTTTTGTACCTCGCAACCCAATTGTACAAGACGTGCCCTGAGTAATTTCATTTGTCCGCGCGACAAGTCGCCAGGAATTTTCACGCGGCTGCTGGAAAGGAGGGCGTTAATTGGTGAAATATCTCGGAGTAATTATTTTATCGAGACGAACGCCTTGGCCCGAGATCGCAATTAACGCCGGGCTCCTCTTGTTCGTGCGCCGAAGGAAATCTTCGGTATGCTATGTCGCCGTTAGATCCTTATCACGAGGAATACTTTTGGCGAATCTGTCAGCGCTGCGCTAAAGTGCATTAGACTTGCAGATTAGATCCGAGTCAGGTGTTCGTGTCGGCCGCGGAGGGACCTATCCCTCCGGAATTGGTCGTTTTCGGCCACTGGCAGGGTGCTTTAACCCCTTAACAGCCTCCTCCGTGATATTACGTTCGATAGAAAACGGGGAAGGAGCTGTTTCAAGAAAATTCGGTTTTCTGTCAGTGACTTACAAGTCAACTCGGCGTTTCCACTTTTTTCCGTATATCTCTCAAAATGCATGGGATAGAAGAAAATGTTTTAGGTAAAAGTTTAATGGTACAATAAGCGCTATAAATTTATGATAGGAAAATTTAAAAAAAAAAATTTTCTTTCCAAGAAAAAAAGCTTTAATATTTTAAATATATTTTTATTATTAAAATTTTATTATGTATTATTATTTTTATGATATTTTAAAAATTTTATTATCGTAAATTTATTATTTATTGTGACGGTGATGTAGCTCCATGTTTCTAGAAATACCACTTCCAACTTTTACGACGTCCAGATTTTTAAATTCAGTTTGTTTTACATTTTTTTATTGTACTGTTTTGATTTTTGTCTGTCATTTACGAACGTAATATGATACAGCTGGATTTAACATGCATAATTTCTTATTGTAATATACAAAAATACAAGTTTTTTGAAAAATTGCATTCCACTCAAGTTTAAGCATTTGTATAGTAAAATTAAAAAAACTAAAGCAGGTGGAAATTTTTGCACGCTCTTCTGAGATTCAGTGAGATGTGAAGGGGTTAAAGCACAAATGGATTTTCGTTCATCGACTTTGCAATTCTGAATTCTAATGAGATTTCCATTCCTGCATTTTATACTGGTAGTTTGTTTAAACAAATTTGAGTGAATAGAGTTCATGTAGTTTCAATATACTAATTATGTCTTTCTATATATATTTTTATTCATCTTTTGTCACGTTTATTGTAAAGTTTTTAAATATTTTTTTTAATTCCTGTTGCAATACTTTCACTCGTTACAAGGTGCTTCAAAACAAATATAGACGTAAAGTAAATTTATAAAAAGAACAAGCTAGATCAACCCTAACACATTCTTAAACCATTAGTTTTTAACCCTTATGTTAGCAACCAAAATGGAGTGGAAGTTCGAAGCTTAGTTATTCAAATGATTTTCCACGAATCTGTTTTCACAAAACGTGAGTCGACATGAAATTGTTCAAAGAATCGAGATTTAGAGCGGTTTTGCGATATTTTATCAAGAACATACAAAAATTATTCAAACAAATATAGAAATGGGTACCCGGTTGCTAACATAAGTGTTAAATGTTTCGAAATACGTGTGAAGAAAATAAGGTATGCACGTGTCGATTTCATAGAGTCCTTTCACGTAATTCTATTTCCATTTCCGTAGATCTCCCGCATCTCGAAAGATAAATCGCCGTACACAATTCCTTTGTTGCAGCCTGCATTCAATACTTCCGTTTAAAATGGCGCGCTGCAGTATCCGCTGTAGTAGTTGTTCGTCGTGTTCTCCTCGGGAAACATTTCGTTTTCAAAGCACGAGAAGGGACACTCGAGTTTTCCGATCACGTATATCTTCGATCTTTCGAATCTTGCCTCGCATTGAGCCGTTGAGTTTGATGTACCATGCACCTTTTCCTTTATCCCTACAAACAAGCTGCATTGAACATCACGTTCATTGTGCTTCCCTCGCGTTCCTCGAACTCGCAGCAGTTTGTTCGCACAACGTTGAAGATGCTCCATAAGAATGCCTGCTTCCATTGTAACGAGTCTACAATTAGAATTGCTACGACCGTCTTTGATCAGCTTCGATTTTCATTCGTATTTTGAACGATTTGCGGTTGCTTTGTGTGCGTTCGATGCATAGACACGTGTTGAATATCATTACAAATATGAAACTCATACTTTCCTCTTTTTTTTTAAACGAAGGATTCCCTTAGTAGTTGCTGCGGATGCTCCATTGCGTCTAGTTTAGAAATTAGCATTTTTAATAATTATTCTTCATTTCGCAATGAAGCTTCCGAATATTTTTCTGGTCAATTCGATGCGTGCAGTTGTATTCAGTCCCATTGGGAGGAATGTGTTGGTATAAAACCGGCATTCATCATTATTGCTTCATTTAAATTTTATCACTGTATCGCATAATCTAGAAATTGTACATCCTGCTCCATATACATATTTAACCCTTTCGCACCCAATGGGATGCATGTCCCACTTTATTATTGAAACAGAAACTTATCTGAATTTAATATCCATTACAGATCTCGATATTTAGTAGATTAACAAGAAATTGAAAAAATTATCCATAGTTTAAAATCAGTCATACCTAGTTCAAAGTATGGTAACACGAATTTAATACTAACTAATTCGTTTCTCAATCTGCTCGAGTAACTAATCCATGTTCCAACCCAGAATGGTTTCACAATTTTCGCCATAGGCCACATTGCGTCCTGCCCCCTTAAATATCGTTGATTACCCTTTTATGCATACAGGGTGGTCCACATAACTCGTACACCCCAAACAACCTCCAAAGTACATATACGTTGTAGGAAAAAATATTGTATAAAAAAGATGGCGCTTGCAGAGACGCATTACGTAGTGTATGCATTTTTCTACAGCTCTTGTAGTTAACTATGTTATTTTAAATGGAACGGCATATTTTTTACGCAAAAATATAGCAACGTATTGAAGGCTGGCTACGAAAGTATTTACCTTTATTAGTCCCTGTACATGCACCTTGAATAATTCGATATCATCGCTTTTCATCGACATGGCACCATTTAATCGCGACACACGCCGTCGCCATGTCGTCCCTCTTTTCACCGAGGACGGCCACTCTTTCTCGCCGTCACCTTTACCCCCTTCGCTTCAATTTCGTTGCGTAAACCGACACGCTCCCTCGGCGAGAGTGGATGCAAAAGCAGACGACGCAGTATGGAAAATATCGATCCGCGTGTCGTCTTGACGCTCGGCAGCAGGTGTTCTCAAATCTCACGTGCTAGATCGCTTTTCTAGGACAGGCGAGTGGTCGCGGGTGGCAGGTGTCGTGTCCATTTACGCTGAACTGGGCCGACGCTATACCTGTAATAAAATGTGGGAACGATACCCGGTGGGATATGTAATATTACTGTTTCTACTTGGCTGTCTAGAGTACACGAAGTTTCGCGTTTCCGGGGTTGGCGTATTACGTAGCGACGTCTGAGGGACTCATTTTCCCTTTTTGTTTTGTTCACATTATTGGAGGTTGTAGGTAGGAAAGTATGATTTACGAAGGTATGCTATTAGAGAAAGTAGGTTGATATCAAAACACCGTTTTCTTGACATTGAACAGCAGGGTTTTGGTTATTTTATGGTTCTCTGGTTTCATTGTCACTTTCTTCGCTCGCAAACTTTTTCTTGAATAAGGGGGTGAAAAGGATTCGAGCTGATAATTTGAAGTAGGACATAAGATGAATCGGGGCAAAATCTTTCGATTAGAGAGCAAGTTATGTAGGTCGAAGCCTAGAGCCAAAAGTTTGAGGCGAAATCACCCGCTTCAGTCATGCGGGATAATTGATCTCAAGGATATAGGGCGGAGTGTGAAATTCCCTTGCGGGAACACGCTATTTAAAACCACGTGGCGTCACATAATTTCTTGAAAATCTTTTGCTACTGAAAAGGATTCATGTACAACGTGTGACATAAGTACTCACCCCCAGATTGAAAAGTAAAATTAAAAAGGTTACTGGTATTTCGCTTTATTTATTTAAACTTTAGAGTCGTAGTTTCAGTTCACTTTGATTTCGCTAGCGCAGCACGTTGATCGATAAAAGTAGCCGGGCAAAGGTACAAGTTTATTCCAAAACTCCACTGCCTGTGGTGAATCGTAAACGCCCCTTAAACATATGCATAAGTTATGCAGCATAACCCACAGCTGTCTTTGCGTTACAGTGGTCGACAATACGTATTTCTTCACATTTCTTTTTTTTTACTACCAAGAATAGAATGACAGTACGTATTTTGTTTCCAATATACGTATACCTATTATACTTTCCAAAGCAAAGTGTGCACCGCATATTATTACAAACAAATGAATACTATTTCCAAAAAAGTCCCATCCGAATCCCAAAGTAAGGAAAGTAAAAAACTTGTAAATACCAAATACCATAAAATTAGGGTGCAAGGTATAAGTGGCACCTGGGGAGGGGAGTTGTAAGTTGTAAAAACCAAGTTCCCCTTCATGGCCGAGGAGGTTGAAAGAATACAATAAATTCTTTGTTTTTACTGTGCTTTTTTTTATCGAAATGGAATTCCCTGAAAATTAATCGGAAGCAGAAAATGTTCTCTACCTGAATATTTTTCACTTTATTGCTTACAAGTGCGTGCAGGGCACTTCTTCATGCGCTCGCGATCGAATCCCAGCGCGACAATTTCTTTAATTCGCATTCCACATTTAAAAGCTACATTAATAATTGTAATTATTAAAAGACTGCATTACGCTTGTAAGCAAGCACTTGTTCCATAACGCCATAGTCTCTGCTGTAAAATGTATCATCGACATCTAAAAAAGTTGATATCCATAAGTCCTTTACAAATTCTGCTTTAGAATCTCTGTCGACTCAGCCGTGTCACGCAGAGAGTACTCCATAAAATTTGTTCGATTAGTGCCCCATTTCCATAAACTCGCTGTTCACAGTGCCTCATATTTATAAACGCTGCGTACCTCGCATTCCATGCCAGAGGAACGCCGATTTATCCATACGCTTCCCGGTAGAATTTCATTTAAAGCGAAACTTACCGCAAACGAAGGAGGAAAAAAATAATTAATTAAACTCTATACGCGGATACGATAAAACGATTCCCCTTTGTGTCGCGCCCAGCGATATTCTGGTTACAGCGAAAAGGGAAATAAATGAATCTCCGATGTTCGGTCGTATCGATGTAAATCTGACAAAGGAGTATGCGAATGAATAATAAAGATACGATCTTCGAGTGTAAAGCAGAGAAGTAAACGCGATTCGAGGAGCGCAATATGTTTACGGTTTAACTGCGGTGTATGCGAGTTATTAACGGGCAGAAAAGTAAAAAAAGGGATTCTTAATTACGTGCCTTCGGCGGGACAGCAATAAAGACGGGGAAGGAAAACGTTTTCCCCGCTGTTTTACGAGCGAGTAGCACTTCGATGGACAGAGTATCGACGATCGAAACGATTAAGAAATTATAGTTGGCAAAGACGAAATGTGTGCGAAGATTTCGCCACTTCTGTCCAATATACATATCTTACCAATCTTTCCACTTGCGATATGTTCACATGTTACAGTCATGCCGAAATATTACACTGCAGAAGTCGTAAAGTACTTAGTTTTTCAATTTTGTTAAAAAGCGAGGAAACGGTTGATGTTTTAATATAGGGGTTCATTTCAGAGCAGGCATTTTTAGAAAAAAAATTCAGGGGAATATCGATGCAGCTACATCTATTCACCTATGGTTTCTTCCAACGGGGGTTACGTTTCAGAAAATCCAAAGTAACCCAAGCATTGGATATGGAGTCAAATTTCCAAGCAGCCTGAAATATCAATTAAAGTTTATCACATTTTCGTTCGGTTTGGTTGACTCAAGGTTAGCTCTCGATTCTTTCGAAATCGTAGTAAACGCAGGGAACTGCGCATAAACGCGTAGAAAAATTCGAAGACGCCGTTATGAATGACCGCCGTGGAGAGGGAAGGTAAACTAGAAGGTACTTTTGCTCTCTATCGCCACGGGTTAGTCGACACCCCTCGAGGGAACAAAGAAAAGAACGAACTGGTTTTCGAGTGGTGCACCGACGACTTCACGGATCGATCCGGTTAAAGTGCGTTCTTCTATTACGAATTGTTTACGAGATCTTCTGTCCTGTAGAACTGTAGAATTGTAGAATTAAAACCTTTGGAAAAAGCGTGACCGTCGCAATTGCGTGGTAACCTTCTACCTGGCAAGAAATCACTCGGGCTCTGTATCGACTGCAGTAAAAAGTTAGCCGAAGTCGTCTCGGTTAGTTTAAAAATTCACCTTATTGAATTTCTTTCGCCGGTATAGTTTGCAGGAATGATACCAGCGGGAACAGATTCTGTCATTTATGAAAGGCCAAAATGGAGCAATTTAATGGCTGTATTCGTAACGCACAAAGCTTTTAGAAGGAGCTTGGAAAATTAAACCTTAAATAATTAATAAGCCTCAGCCGAGTTATAGGATTTAATTTGATCAATAGTGTGGGGTGCGAGAAAAGACTGCTTGTGTGCGAATACATATGTGAATCTGTGATTCAAAGTGACCGTGCGAAAGAAAAGGCAAAGGGAATGAAGCGAATTTTATTATGGCTTATTAATTCTCCTGGTAACAAGATTGCAAATTGAAAAGCGGTCACCATGAAACGGTCAATTTAATACTAAACGTTGCAACAGAAACGTCCGTGTAACTTGAATAAACTTGCAATTCTTGACAAAAGCAGTACTACTTAATAATATTCCCACCATAGGTTTGTTGAGAAAGTACAGGTGTACGAAAATATAACATAGAAATTCTTTATTCTGAAATTATGTAAACAACACGAGGAATGTTTTCTTCGTTTATACATGTATTCGCGGCAATATTTTCTACCGACAGTTCGCATGAACGGTTAATCACAACATTCGCAACTGTCGCACAAAAATACGAATTGACATTCTCATCTCCATATATGTAGTACGCTCTCTAATAAATTGTACAGCTGCGCTCAATCGAATCGCTACCGAATCACCATCGACCAATAAAGAAGGCCATGCTCTCTTCTAAAAAGAAATCATCGAAAAATCTTTTCACCCATCTCTCGTTGAAGAGGGACCGTTAATTACGCTTGAGTCCGATATATCAGATTCAAGGGTTCCGAGATTCGCCGGTTATCACTGCGTACGACGAATCTTGCGTGAAATCTCCGCATCTGCAGGGGATATTCGTTACATTGAATCCCAGCTGTCTCGTAAAGAAGCTGGCACGGCTCTGTTTGAGAACCCCTCGAAGACGTTTTTGTCCTCCTTACCGGTGGCTCTGGCCGGTGACGAGGGGCTGAGAGGCCAAGGGGTGACCCGTTTTGCCTCACCTGAATGCAGGGGCAGGGTTTTTGGTCGCGGTGCACAAAGCTTGCGCCCCAAGGATCCCTTGACTTCGGCTACCCGGATGAGCAACATCTGCGCCAGTCGACGTCGAGATTTTGCCGCGAAATCTTCTCGCTCTGTCGTAGCACGCCTCGAAAGATAACGTCGGCTTTGCATGCGCGTACCGCGAGTACAGATTCTTCGAAATACATCATTCCTGTGTCCGATCGCGAGAATCGATATTCAATTGCCTGAATATTTTTGGTAATACACGTCTATTTTTCTCCCTGGCCAGTTCTCTTCATCTTTATCGGGCTTTATAATGGACAGGTGTGGCGCGTCCCGAGACGCTCGATGATTGATAGGATTCGTACGAACGTAGTTTCGTAATGGATTTTATAGTGGACGTTGATGACTTACTTTCGGCGACCAACAGGCGGATCAGCTTTGACAGCGTCGCCCGGTGAAGATTACGACGATAATGAACTGTTCGAGGAGCGGCATTAATTCGTTGCATTTCTAACGCTGCAAAGGTGAAGCGACATCAAGGGTAAACGTCGTCGTGTTAGAGTAAAAATTGCAGAAGGTACGCAGGAGCTTTTTGCTTCGACAAAGATCAACAGCCTCGCCACTTTATCATCGGCGAAATAAGCTGTTAAGTAATCAGCTCGAGGGAGCTGCAGAATATTCTAGGACGCCGCGAAATCCTAGATGAGGGAAAGTCCATCAAAGTCCTTCGCAATCTCGGCCGCGCCGTGGCGAGCTCATTCGTTGCGAGTAAGTAACGACGAGCAATAATTTATCGACGGACAGGAGCCAGTAAATAAGAGGCCCGTGGCCAAATAAAGAAACATCAAAGGCGAGGCAACTGCCTCGAGGGTCGACGGCCTCGCGATCGACGAAAAGCGACGAGCAACGGCCGCTGAAAATATCGCTGCTCCACGTTTTCACCGCTCTTTCGGCGCCATCAGCGAAACGCGGAATGCTTGTCGAAGGGAAACGAGCGATTGTCGCAGTGCATCGAGGCTCCGAATCGAGAATTCTTAGTAACAAGTTCAGGAATAAGTGACAGCGTCGCCGATAATGGAACCGCCGAACGCTGGAAGTGTGAAGCGCGCGTGGATTTTAGTGGCGTTTAATAATTAAACATCGAAAAACGCTTCGCCCTCGTGGAGTCATTCAAATGGAACTGACGTTTACGAAGTGTGTATTGCATGAAAGTTAATCCGTTGTCAGCGAGGTGCAGCATTTGTTAAAATGTGATATCGTTGAGAAATCGAAGATATTCTGCGCTGGTGTTGCATATGAATTATACATGACAATCGATTACGACTGCGTTATATGTTACGAATGAAACGCAATCGAGAATTATTTACCAATGACTAAAATCTGCAAGGCTACGAATAATTATTTATATCTTTCTTTGACGCATCGCGCAGTGTTCAAGGATCACTTGTTTTTCTTCTAAATTGTGCCGCCAGTAACAGGCTACGTACATCCAGTTAGTTTCACCTGGTTGAGCGTATAATTTGCAGTAACCCGTGTCTCGAAGGACTACAAAAATAAATACATCAGATACAAACATCCCTCAAATCAAACCCGCGAAGGGTCTAACATTTTCCACGAATCTCTAAGCCAATTCTTCATCGTGCAACGCGAGGCAGGAGAATCAAAGGAAAAAGCAGCAAGGCGTTGCCATCGATAGTCTGCTCGTCGTCGACAATTCTCGACCATTCCGAAGATTAACAAGACAAGAAGACCGGCCGCGCTGAAACCTTAAATCAATATTAGTATCAACGTGACGGGTGACAAACGACCGCCGTGTGGGTGCGTAAATTGTAAAGGGAGCCATCGGGGTTTCCGGAGCGTGGTTCGCGTGGATCGTTTAAAGAGCCTGCCGATTTAAATCCCTCGGCAGCGAGGCGAGCAGAGGCCCATGCCTGGAAGCGTCGATCCCGTTTTTGGGTGCCGCCAAAAGATACCTGAGAGGGTAGGCCCGGTTGGAATCCTTGGCTCGTGCTTCCGCCCGTGAATAGAAATCCCTGGGAGTCCATTGTGTCGGGCACAAAACTCGAACGATTCGCCTCGATGGCTGCCCGAGGGAACACGGGAACACGGGAATCGTGAGAGGAGCAGGAGTCGTTCGGGGAACGCCACGGTGAACGGTCCTCGGCTTGTTCCCTTTTGCTTCGGGAACGATTTTCGAACACTTTCAAACGAAGCGGGCCGTGGACATTTTTTTTCGTACGTTTCAACGTGAAGCAGAATTCTGCGGCAAAGTTCGCGAGGATTCTTATCAGTTTTTCTGCAAACGTTGCTCGGTTTGACAGTTTTTCGTGGACTGCTTAGACGAACATCGCTCGAGGTTGGATTTGAAGTGTTCCGTGCAAGAATCTTTTCGAAAGCTGATCAAGTGGTGCAAGGACCTTGTTGAACAATTTATAAAACTCCGTGACAGTGTTTTAATAAAATCAGTTGGTGCAACTAAAGCTTTTGTTGAAACTGTGATGCAAGAATCGGTGAACGAACTAACGCGAGAACACCGATGCTCCGAAGTTTGCATATTTTTTTGCGACGACAGCAGTGCAATAATACTCATACGATCTGTGTTACTAAATAATCGGAACAACATTTGACAAAAGGCTTACTTGAAAGCTTCTACTCCAACAATTGGGTATCTTTTGGAACAGAAGCGTATCATAGCCACGCAGACCTATTTCGCGAAGCAAAAGTACTAAAAAGGACGATTAAAAATCGAATGATAGTATTTTCTGGTCAATCCGTAGCAAGAATTCGGATAAAATAAATCAGCACAGCTGCAATGCTTTCTAATCGTATTGTCAACAATTTGCGATCGATCCAGTGAAATAGGAAGGGGAGGCAGAAAGTTTCCCACTGGTTGGGAAACGTTGGCCAAAGTTTGTTCGTATCGTCACGTTCGCGTGCTCCCAGCCCACGAAACCGGTGACGCAGTCCACCGATTACGCTGCATCCTGACATTGGGCGGGCTTATCAGTCCCACACGTGTGCGATAACGCTTGTTTCGTTGCCTCGCTTTCAGTGTCTAGAAATGCTTTGAGCCCGACACGGTGTGCACTCCATTTCGATGTGAACAATACGTCACTCCTGACATTTAAATTCGGATGCTTGATAGACCGACAGGTGATGAATCGCAACGACATACCGGCTCATGGTGATGTTATTGTAGGAGATATCGTGCCCGGAAGTATTTAGATAGATGCCAACAGAGGGCAGATGGAACTGTGAAACTTGCATGTGAAAGGTGAATAGATTGCGAAGCAACCTTTATTAACTGTGATACCTGTGGAAGGAAGATTTCGGCGTGAAGTGGTTGTCTAAGAATCAGAAAAGGAATTATGAATTCTAAGTGAGCTGCAAATATAGTCCTTCCTTTCTTTTGCCTGAAACCCGATTTGCTAGAAATCATAAGTGTTTCTATTCAGGCGCAAACTAATCGTGAAACGTAAATATAAAAGACCAAAGGGAAGGATATAGTTCGTTTTAACGTTAACAGCCGTAACAGTACACGAATAATACGTGTAGAACAAGAAGAAGCATAATCAAAATCGTATCGGTCGGTGAAATCAGCGAGCAAGCATCGCGAAGGAGAAGAGGAAGACGAAGAACGAGACCCAGTCACGGTGAAAACAGGCTGCTATCGAAAAAAAAGACATCCCGTCAGTGTCTGAGGATCCTCGCGAGAGAAATCGTTCTTTCGACGAGTGACTTGCACGACGTAGCCGTGAGTGATAAGTGCAAAGTGTCGGCAAAGATTCAAGCGTATCGATCAACCTTTCCTTCGTTGCGCTTCCTCGTCGACGTTAAATATACCTGAACAACATTATCGGTGAGTCAGCCGTGATAACTCGTTTGTAATAGCCGTGTTTACGTGCGCCGGTCTGTCAGTGAACGTGAAATCGGTACGATCCAATGGGGTTTCCCTCGCGATCGTGCGTGTACCATGGTTTCGATCAATGCAAATTGAGTGTACCTATTGGCAACTAACAGACTGCCAGTCGTTCGAAAAGAGATTGTGGGAACAGTTTGACGAAACGGGTCGTCGAGTGCGATTGAAAGAAATTGAAAAGATGAATTTGGGGGAAATCTATCTCAATTTCGGATCCACCAAGTGGAACAGTTTGGGGAAGGTAGCGTGAGCCGGGACAGTGTTCTCTTTTCGAGGTGGAATTTCGTGGCTGCGGAACATCTGCTGTTGTTTCTCACGCGTTAACGTACGTATGACCAGGAGGAAAATGTGCGTTAAACCGATGGAGGAGAACGAGGAGGACAAAGTTGTCAACATGATCATCAACTACTTCACTGCCAGGGTAAATATGTGTAGCAGATTTTCTGAATGAAAGCTGGTCGTGTTGACTTTTTCCACCCATAAACGTATGTTAGTGCGTGGAAATAAGAAATCGCTGGAGCTTAATCGCGAGTGAGTCGCGTATATAAATATGCTCCACGAAACTCTTTATCCAGATGAAGGTAATTTAATAGAAAAGGGAAACTCTGGACAAAACGATAGCGCGTGAAGAGAAATTTTGATAAAGCTGCTTTCGAAATTTGAATTTCTATTTATTAGAGTTACTGCGAGTGATCGACAATTTGTTACCGCCGCTGGCACGTGAAAACACGACTTTCTACCGTTTAGGAGTTACAATTTTATTTATACCGTTTAAGACGAACAATGCTGCTCCTGCTACGCGGATTACAGAGCAAAGTAGATCAGAATTCTTTCGGTCGAATTATCGCGAGCACAATTCGTTTACGCATGAAAAGATGCCAACATAGGCGTAGTAAGTTGAATACAGCTGCGTCTCATTTTCAGCTGAAAAAATTAATACAGCCATCATTTCTGATACACGATGTTCATTCACTTGCACACGGATGTAGCTGCAGTTTGTTTGCAGAAAAACTTTGCTGCGTTTGCGGATAAATCGACGCGATCTGCAGCAGATTCTTGGGGATTCCTCAGCTAGCAGAGTTGTTCGATAAAAAAAGACGATGCTGGTTGTAATTGTAGATGAGTCAATTGCGGTTGCAGAAACGTCGAACGATTCTTGAGGTGGCTATTCATAGAGACTTATATTTCGAAAGAAGAAACGTTGCGAGATGGTTGCATGCGCGTGTCATGATCACCCTGTAATTTCCATACGTACAATTCCTTATTAAACGGTACCACTGCCCTTCTGTTATTGCACTGCGAAATTCGGATGATCTTTGGAAGGAAAAGAGAGATCAATGGGTTACAGAGATAAAACCAACACGGAGGAGATGACGACATATGTATCCGAAGAATATCTTTAGAAATATGTTTTGACTAATGTGATATTTTATTCTTAATTATGCTGGGACTCTCGTTGATATTCTGATTAATCAAACCTTCGTAGCTCCTTTAACTGCCGATTTCACATTCCAAGAGTTAGTAAATGAACCAGCACATTAAACAGCTGAGGCAAAAATCCAGAACAAACAACATCATAAATATATATTAATTCCTTCCTATTTCACTGGTTACGCTTCATGTACGTGCCATATTATCTATTACTATTCCACTTGTGCCAATACAATTTTACGATCGTACATTGAGATCCGAAGTACGACCTTTTCACTGAATTGAATAGAGCGGTCTGCTCGATTTTCTCGATTAACATTTTTCGATAACATTCCTGGCGGATTCACAGTCTAACAAATCCGGAAAAGCTTGCAGCTTATCACGAGGCCGGCTGCGTTTCTCCAGACGCGCGAGATATTTGGAATCCTTCCGAGTTTCGCTGGCGTTCGGCCAGCTTGCCTTTATCCGATGACCCAAAAGATGTATGAACCACGTTCAAAAGACGAGGAAAGTGGAACGAAGGATTTAACGTTCGAGAAGCCGCCGTTTCTGCGACGAACAAAAAGAGACGCGACTCTCCCGCAATTCAGCAACGTGAAAATACCATTGCTTCACCGGTGAACGCGTAATTTTTTTAATAATAAAAAACGGCAGGTTTCATTTTCGAAAGGCTAGGAAACGTTCGGAGCGCGCGCAGTGCAATGAACAGGTAACTGTACGCATAGTTTCCTTCGCAATTGAGCGATTCGTTTGTTTTTATTTATCGTTTAGTATTCTGGCATTATAAGAAAATGGAAGCTGG
The DNA here is from genome assembly GCA_907165295.1 of Nomada fabriciana. Taxonomy (NCBI): domain Eukaryota; kingdom Metazoa; phylum Arthropoda; class Insecta; order Hymenoptera; family Apidae; genus Nomada; species Nomada fabriciana. The sequence goes on along the minus strand of OU015690.1, from coordinate 8,529,599 downwards.
CGCTTAATAAAATACTTGCATTCAGCCTTGTATCCTTGTGCTATGTATCGTATTCTTGCTCCGAGATTGTGTTTTGCAATTAACGCTGTATATCTGAAATAAAAGATGCATCGGAGCTTGCACAGTATTTCTTGTGTGTAATTTGTATGAGTCACTGGAGTGCTTACGACTTGTTCCTTTGGTATAACAAAATTTCGGATGAAATAATTGCGTTCAGTCAGATTTAAAACTGTTATTTAAACACCTCTGTTATTGTTTCATCTGATAAAGTATATCATAATTACGATTTCAATAAAGCTACCAGGGATTGAAGCCCCTTTTATTATGGTATTAAGAAAAATTTGCCCATCTTGGCCTGGCACATAAAATTAACTGTAACATTCCTTTTTCTCCGTTCTAACTTTCTAAAACGTTCGACCCACGCTTACGTAACACATTTTTCCTTATATCTACCAGAATATTAGCGCCATTGTTCGATCATTTAGTTCCTCGATACACCGTGTAATTTGATTTCCACTCAAAGATGATCGGGTACCCGACATTTCTTTTTTCCAAAACATCGCGCCCCTGGCGTTATTAGTTCCCATATGGTAAATTAGAAGTGAATTTTGGGTCCGAGAACCAGTTGGTACATACATCGTCGACCTGGGCACACTGGCTAAAACCTCCCAGTATCAAACACAGTGGAATACCTTTCACTTGGGCAATGTCAAGAAAGATTCTCGATATCGCTCGGGGATTCAGTCGATGATTTTCACTCGAGAGACAGACAACTTTTGCTACCGAAACGATTTCTTCCTTGGTTATGTAAAATGATACAGTGAGTGTACAGTGATTCGTAAAGCACCTAGACCACAAATTGAGCAACGAATGTAAAGTGTTAGAGATTTTGTGTTTTTCTTCTTGAAAAATTTTAGTAATTAATTTTTATTAATTGACATCGCTCTCAGTGTAGATAATTCAATGCGTATACTTGTGTGAGAAATGTAATTCCATGTGATTAGTTGAGAAGTGTTCATTTTACAAGGTAAGGAAGAATTGTTAAACGGAATTCTTCTTATAACGTTTGAATATATTTCGCGAATGCTTGTTTGGCGAGAGTTGTTATCTAATTCCTGAATTTGAAACAAATGTGAAGCACAGATCCTTAGTTTGTTGTGCGAACTTTAAAACAATTAGCAAATTTTAAATATAGCACTATCATTCGTTAAGAATGTTATAATGCTCTACTTTTCCACACTTTGTAAAAATCCTCATACATTAGTTGTTTTCTGCATTGAAGTTGTTCGAATGTAGTTTAACATAGTATAGACTAACTTTAATTACAATTACAACGTTAGATTCATGTTTTCTGTAGTTGTCAAATATTAATTGCGGATATCGGTGACAAGCTTCTTGATTATATTTCAAGTAAACTTATTTTTACTTAAATTAACGTATAAGATATGGACATTTGTCCCGTGTTCGCGAGATTGCTTCGTTGTCAATTTCGTTCCCATTCTTCTTTTCAAGCGGTACAAGCTTTCTTCGTTCGGTGGATGCCAAAAAGAACTTTTAAAATCGATTTTCACGGGCTTACAACTTGCACCTGTCGTGGCCGACTTCAAAAAACTCAATTCCAAAGGAAATGGAAGCTCAGATACTCGGGATGCCAACAGTTTTCATCACTTTTGTTTCTTGGAAAGCTATTTCGTTTCAGAAGCAGAGACGTAAATGAAAAAAGCAATTTCCTACAGCATTATATAAAACAACTGTCATGAAATGCAAATATTCAGAATCATTTAATTCACCACGAAAAAGCATTTACAAACTATTTTATATATAAAAGTAGAATAAAATAGTTTTACCTGCAGAAATTGTAACGTGCCAATAATATTAAAAATACATTAACGAAAGATTTTCAAACCTACCTGAGAGTGTAGAAGCAGTGCAAACTTTGTATACAAATTTAACCAGGTACAAGATGAATCAAAATTAAAAATATGAAATCGAACGCAATGGAAATACTTATACCTTTTCGAATTTCCATAATACGTTCGTATTGTGCATAGGAGTGTATCAAGTGGTCTGCCCAATGCAATATAATCATACATCGTTACCGACAGTAGCACCGAATACGTGGATAAAACATTAACAATATAGTAGGTGTGGTTAATGATATATGATCTTTCTAAATGCCAACCCCAAAGTCATAAAACGGAATTCCTGAACAGCTGTGGGCTACATTTTTCCGTACCTAGGACTCTAATCCTTTGTTTGCCATGTGCCGACTTCCAAAAGTCACAGGACGATTTTCAAAAGGGAGACATACAATTTTCCGGGCCGGCTATTGTCGAGACACATGGCCCCGTTTGCAATAAACACAGTTTTACCATAATAGCTTTCGCGTGTTCATGTCTAAAAATCAATTAGGCCGAACATAAAACGAATTTTTTGATTCGAGAACGGTTTTTACGCCGAGGTATGTGTACCTATTGAGGGGATCGCTGAAAACTTGTACATTTTTATTATTCGAATTTATAGAATTTGTAATGTTTTTATATTATTATCAGGAATATTAGAATTTGGAATTTCGAAATGCTCTCCGTTTTAGTCGACACTATGCCTCCCATTATTTGCTCCAAGGTAATTTTTCTGAAAGGAAATACTGTATTATAGGGTATAGACTTCTGTAATAGAATCTATAGTTAATATATTATAATATAATTTCGAGGAAATTAAAGATCTTCGTACTGATGAGTTTGTAACAGTTTTATTATTACATACATATGTAGCAAATGGCCAGAAACCGTTGAATTTTTAAAGAAAACGCGGTTAATCAGGAACGAGAACACATTAAACAGTTATACCATACATCACAGTTGAAATCACGTGACCCATCACATTGCACCACCGCTAATCAATTAATCATTTTGTAATTAATCTGTTGCGAAGAATGTTTGCGAGAGTCGTTCGCCAGAAAAGTGCTTGACCGAAATCGTGCTACATTGCTGCATCGTAAATCATGATTCAACACATCGATGGATACGAAATTAATTCGATGTCTCGTTTCCACGAAGCTCGGCTGGCAAACTAAAATGTCAATGAACAAATAAGTAGGTGTACAATGTTGGAAAATAATGGGATCTCTAGAGAGTTAAAATGTGAACGGAAAATACAGGCAAAGTTATGTTGGTGCATAAATTATACCAAATAGAACTTTTTTGCAAATTTGACACTTTTATTTTACACTTGGGAAATATCGAGTGCCAAGAGGAGTTATTTAAAATGGAACGATGAAATATAATCATTCGTTAATCTATGGTACAAGAATGATTATAAATATTTATTGTAGGGTATATATAATTGTATAACTTAATTAATTATGTTGCTTGAGTAGTTGGTGGGGGTATGGGAGAAGTTCATAATACAAACTTTATTGCAAGTCAATCTCATAAAACAAAGTACATACGTTTATAATTACGAGTTGGGATAATTGGGATAATTTCAATAACAATGATAGCAAATTATCCCTCGCTTCATAAATCATTTACCAAGGACAGCATTGTTTGACGAATAGCATTTACGATAGAACAAATTAACGTAGATTTGCAGTTAATTCAGAAGCTACCAGGTTCAGCTGTTCAGAGTAATTGAGCCATAAATCTTACTATAGCAACGCCGCTACACCACTTTCTTTTTTAAGATCTCTTCACTCCACTGTACCTACTATTATTTTTATAAATCCGGCTACTGAAGTGCTCTTTCAGCCAAATTAAAACCTCTTGTGTTCCCAAAGTCTTTGAAACGCAAGAAGAATAAAAAGTTTGGTCAGCAACCATCTATTATTTATGATACCACAAATTATAGGTAAAAACGAAGGAAATTGTATTGTTTATAATATAACAAAGGACTATCTAATACAATATTTTGTAACTATATACATATGTAGTATGTTTTATATAACGTATCGTTTGATTTCTGGTACCATAGAAATATTCGTGTTCACTAAAGCGAAAAGAAAATAGGAACAATAAAGGAATTAACATTTGTTTAATACTTTCTCCATCGCACATTCGTGTTAATGTAATATCGTACTCGCGGCATTAACTTTTTCCATGCGTATTACCACTCGATTCCCCATAGAATCTTTAAAAATGACAATAACACGAAGAAAAATGTACGAATGAACGCATAAACTGATGATTTATCTGTAGTCCATACAAGTGACACAGTAAAATAATCCAACACTATAAAAACGGTTCCAGCTGGAAATTAAATGCTGTACTGCTGAAATGAATGCTGAAATTAATGGCTGTTCCCATTTGTCCCGATCACGGCGCAATAAAAAGCTTCGACAAAGTATGACCCCGCAGCCTTGGTATATTTTCAGTTTCCAGTGAACTTCCATACGTCCACCCCTCACCCCTCCGTTCATTAGACGGCCCATTCACCGATCGTTTTATTTGTCCGTTCACAGAATTTCTTCTCGAAGAGGTCGTTCCGCTCGAACCCGCTGAAGAGGACGAAGAGCGTGACGAAGCTCGAGCGACAGAAACAACGTGGTGCCGGACTTCGGGGTTGCCGTTCACACGAGTCCCTCCTCTGCGGGCAGGCGGTGACCTCGATGGACCTCGCGGCCGTGACACCGCTGCATCCGAGCCTGCTTGGCAGACCCCACTGCTTCCAGGTCACACCCAGCACCGGTGGGCCCAAGTATTTCAGTTGCAGGACCGCTCACGAACGGGAACAGTGGTTACACAGGTTGGTACCGTTCCTCTGCTGCTTCTTTTTCTTCTCCTTTGCGCCTTCTTTCTTTCCCCGCCGATCCTTTTTTCTTCCTCTTCTGTTCTTCGACCCGGAAGAAGGTGGTGGAGGGTACGGTTACGCGACGCCGACGAATCCGAACCAGCTCCGGATGATAAACGTTCGTCCACTGCACTGCATGGGTTCTCGTGTTTCTTTTAATGGTAGATACTGTTCTTACGCGACTTGCGAATGCCTACGTGCGGGGAATATCTCGCCGGGTTAATTGTTCAACAGATCACCGCGGGAGAAACGAGAGGAAAGTTTTTTTGTTTTTTTTTTGGTAGTTGTGGACGAACGAACGCGGGATACCGCGCCGTTATTTGTGTTTTATTATTCGGCCGTGCAGGTGGCAGCTTCCTGGAATGCTTGAATATTTTTGATACATATCTGGAAGCAGGCGTTATTTATTTATTTCGAGTGTTGCGTGAGATTTTGGACCGTGCCTGCTGTCACCTATTTCTTTTCTTAATAAGAATTTCATTTTTCGGCTTTATGGAAGTATCATAGTGGCATTTTAATAGCGTGGAAATATAATGTTGCATTTTTATTTATTTACCTATTCATAAATCTGCTTCATAAATGTTATGTTCTACTGCTATATTTGCCTGAAATAATTTATTATCAACCTCTGCATGGTGCTGCGTATAATGTAATGCATCGAACCGCACCCCATTTTTGCATTTCAAATTTAAAAACGAAGACAACAGTAACAGTCGATGTATCACGGAGAGCACTGTTGTAGTACGGTTTTAATTACTTTATCTGCACGTATCTGCATATATTATTTCAAAACTTTATTTTTCTTGCATGCACATATATCGCCAGTCCTATGTATTGTATATTCCCCCAAAACAGAAAAGGGCAATAGAAATTCCTCATAATTTTCTAAACCATCTTGCTCACCCAGCAGATAAACATTTCCAAAGCGGGCAAAACAAAGGAATTTGCGAACAGATTGGCGGCTGTGCTATCATCTGTTGAGTAATACCATTTCATTCGCGAGCATCTCGTCGTTTCGCAAACGTTTTCACAATGATCCAGAAGTCTTCGTCGCTATTCGTCCGGCCCATCCGCGATATAACACGAAACCCGTTTCCTCACTTTCTACTTTCCCATTCCAGTGAGCCCGAATAATTCGCAAAACTAATCGATACTATTCTGTGTTGAATATTGCGTGCAGCTTAAGAAAATCGGTACAACCTGACGCGGAGCAAACACGGCGAACGGACAACTCGCTGCAGATTTGGCTGCTCGAGGCGAAAGGTGTACCAGCGAAGAAACGATACTTCTGCGAGGTGTGCCTGGACAGCACTTTGTACGCGAGAACCACCGCGAAACTGAAGGCCGATCTCTGCTTCTGGGGCGAGCACTTCGATTTCCATCACCTGCCTTCCGTCAACACCATACAGGTGAATCTGTACAGGGAGGCCGACAGGAAGAAGAAGAGGGACAAGAATGTTTTGATCGGTGAGCTTATATTAAGCATAAAATTTAATTCCTCATTTTACGTATTGCTATATGAATTGTATCACAATTTCAATAGAATCGTCATGTGTCACTTAGATTCCAAGAGATTAGATTCGACCTTTGGGAAAGCTTTCCAACGGAAATCCATTCGGGCAAATTAAAGAAAAGAAATTTAATTGGACGTTACTACTGAACAAATGCATATTTAAACATTCCAATTACTAAACTCATTTAGCTGCAAATTTTTGTAATTAGTATCACAAGTGCCCGAGCCCAAAGGTATTTCTAATCACCAAATCACAGTACACTCCCATAACACAGCCTCCGTATTAAATTTGAAAGCAGTTCCTAACCATTTGCGAAACGCTTGAAATTTTCTTCAGGTTCCGTTAGCATACCGGCGCACAACGTCACGTCTCGTTATCTAACAGAGAAATGGTACCCTGTCGTGGGGGATAAAGGTCCCCTGAAGGAACCTCCGGCACTCAGGGTAAAATGCCGATTCCAATCTGTGGATATACTACCGGTTCAGGTATACCAGGAGTTCCTGGAGTACCTGAAAACAGACTACGCGTCCCTGTGCGAGAAATTGGAGCCGGTGATCGGCGTCAAAGCGAAAGAGGACATCGCCACTGCTTTGATTGCAGTCATGCAACGCGAAAAGAAAGCGCCACAATTCCTGGCGGACCTGGTGATGATGGACATCCACAGAATAGGTAATTTATTACACTGGATATGTTTAATCATATTTCTGTTCGTTTTATCACGGGAGCAATGCTATTACCCCTGTTCAATGGAAAGTTACCGGGTCTTTATAAAGTAATAGTCGACACTTGAAAGTATTAATTAACCCTTTGCACTCCGAATAAATTTTCCAATAATTCCCTAGTATTTTAAAGGTTTTATCTGAAATCGAGTGTGGCTCGACATAGGAGCTTCTGGGATTAAATCTCATCTCGAGTCACACCCGACAAAGGAGTGCAGAGGGTTAAAACTGTTGCACAAAATTCAATTTATCCTTTCTCCTTCGGCTACGTACATTTGGTTAAGAATTATGGCAGTGAACAATATGCACGTCTAAAAAGGTTAAAAAATTTCATTCAAATAGAAAGACCTTCCAATACTTTCCATTTGTCTCTATATCAACAGCTTCGAAGAGTCAAGGGAGCTGAGAGCGTCCCGGCGAATATTCGTTCCTCCATTAACAAGCAAATATTGAATTTCAGACGATGAGAGGCTCACCTTTCGAGGAAATTCTTTGGCCACGAAGGCGATGGAGGCCTACCTGAAGTTGACGGGCGACAGGTACCTACAGGAGACCTTGGGGGCAGTTGTAAGAGGAGCGGTGGAGGGTGGCGATTGCGAGGTGGATCCACTGAAGGTCGCCTCGGTGGCGGCCCTTCACAAGCAACAACAGAATCTACGGAACGCCGTGGAACTCGCCTGGAGCCGGATACTCGCTAGCCACGCTCACTTTCCTCTCGAATTACGCGAGTGCTTCCGTATATTCCGCGAACGTCTGGCAGACTTGGGCCGCGAGGACATCGCAGACAATCTGATCTCCGCGTCTATATTCCTCAGATTCCTCTGTCCAGCCATTCTCAGCCCGTCCCTCTTCAACATCACGCACGGTGAGTTGGAAACTTGAAGTATTATTATTATTATTATTCGTTGTTTGCTTTAAAACGGGCAAGGGTGAGCCGAAAAGAGTTTGTAAGGTATTTCGTGAGAAAACATGGCTGGCTGCCAACGAATTGACTATAGTTTTGAATAAGTTTGAAGTATTGTGTTTAATGTTTAGTTAATCGTCGGTTAAACATATGTTCGAAGCAGAGAAAAGAATTAACTTATTGGGCCCCGTATTTAAAGTAAACCTGTTTCGTTAAAGTAGTGCACTGGAACAAGCAATGCAAAATATGTTCCATGCGACAAAGCAAGCACGTACGAAAGTGAAAGGCTTAAAATTAGAAAGTAAAATGTAAATCCTTATGTAAAAATTGTATGTGGTGAGGTAATAAATTGTGGAAATAGAGCGTGGTATCTAGCAAGCTGATTACGTTTGCGCACTAAAATTTAAAGGCTGAAGTTTCCAATTAAATTTGTGTTCCAGAATATCCGAACGAGAAGGCAGCAAGGAATCTCACACTCGTGGCGAAGACCCTTCAAACATTGGCGAACTTTACGAGATTCCAAGGAAAGGAGAATTTCATGGAATTCATGAATGATTTCCTGGAACGCGAAGCTCCGTCCATGAAGAACTTCCTCCAGTTGATCAGCGTACGTACACATTTATTTCTCTCACAAACCAATCACCAGTTTCGGTAAGGCCATGAAATTACCACAAACATTGTCTTTTACAGAGCCCCTTGCCAAAGGACGCTCCAACCAATAATTCGCTAGAATTCGACGGCTACATAGATCTGGGAAAGCAATTGTCGCTCCTGCACTCGCTTCTACGTGAAAGTTTAGTCACAATAACTTCGTCCTCCCCGTCACTGCCTCCATCGAGATTACCGGAGATCCTGGAGAGGATCTCCATAGCTTTAGATCAATCGGGTCCAAGTCCAGTGCCAGCCTCTCATCGCTATCCAAACTTGCAAAACAACATCTTTCGATATAACGACCCCACGATTGCAAACAGCAACACTAATCTATCCGTATCGGCCACATCGACCCTGAGCAATCACAGCACGCTGAACGGGACCATCAGGGACAGCAACGAAGTGTTGCAGTCGAACACGCTGGGCCATAACAGTTCTCGCAGTCCAAACGTAGCCAGGGCTGCCACTCTTCCTCGCAACGCTTACTTGCCAACTAATGGGAAGCTTCAGCTACAAATAACCACCGATGATTATCCTTTGGAGCCACCTGCCTTCGTGTCGCGGTCACCCACGCCTATAGTGCGCCAGCACAGGGTAATTGGGTCCAACAGGACCGGGGCTGGATACAGACTGACCGCCAGTGCTAGTTTGGCGAACGTGAACCACTGCCAGGCACATCCCACCAGCCCTACGAGGTCGGAGAGTCACAGCAATCTGAAAGATTCCAACTACAACATCACCACGTCGCAGAACAATCAATCGAACAGCTGCCTGTCTCAGCAGCAAGCGCAGCAGAACCACAGACACAACATAGCACGGTTGCAAAGTCTGGACATGCATGACAGGGAGGACAATTACAATCACAATAACTACAACGTCTCGAGATCGGCCAGCAGAAATCACTTCAACAAGGAGGAAAACGCGAACCACATGCAGCATCATAACTACAATAACGTATCGAAGACTACCGTAAACGCGAACGTGGTGGTGAATCCGCCGTCGAACTTGACACTGTCCATCAACCACCAGCCAAATAATAATTATAATAACAGCAAGGCGAACAGCACGGCTGCCAACGGAAACAACCTGGTCGAGCTGTCCGACTTCCTGAGGTACGCGGACGACGAAGTGTCGGAGTCGAAGTCGCAGAAGGGGTCCCAGATCTCGATATCCCAGTTGAGCAACGTCGCCTCGTCTGGTTATCAGAGTTTTGCTGCTTACAGCCAAAGCTCCAGCCCTGTGGATCTCAGTAGCAACAATGCAAACACACATATACTCAGCGCCGCGCCGTTAGCGTTCGCCAACCCTGTCTATCACATGGAATCGAATCACGGAAGAAATGGCAGAAGGGGTAGCAGCAGTTCGGAGGAAAGGGACGGAAGTGGCGGAGGGGTTGAGGGTGTGAGGGGCGTTGATCTCAGCCCATCGCCTCCACCGCAGAACAACGTGAGGAATCTGCAGAGAAATAATCAGAACCAGTGGAGGCAGACCAATCAGACGCACAGGAACAGCACGGATCAGAATCAGAGTGTCTGCTGCACGAAACTGAGGAGAAGACTGTCGCTGGACTCGACGCGAGATCTGTCCGACACCAGCGAGGAAGAGAGCTGCACGACGAGGAGGAGCAAATCTCGGAGTCATCGAAGCATTGATCAGGTAATTATTATTTGCGTTTTGTGGCAGCGCCAAATATTCGCTTTCGTGAATGGTGAAAATTGTTGAAAACGACGGGCCGTTCGAACTAGAGCAATCTATCCCGTTTAGTTTAATAATAAGAGTACAAATATTGACAATACAATTTTAACGATATGGAAGATAAATATTTTATTTCCAGTAGCACGGGTAAATGACATGGTCAGACATTTTTTCTATATTTGCATAAGCTCACATTCTGGGGTTAAAATTGCATACAAATTATGTTTTATAACATTAAAGCTAATTATTTTAATCAAAACAAGGTGCTAATTTTTGTAAATCTCTCGCTTTTGAATAAGTTCAACGGTACTCGTATGTTATTTACCTTAATTAGTCCCAACTAAATTATTATTCCATAGCAAAGTTTAAACGGTATCGTAAGGCAAAAATGAAATGTATCATCTACTCTTCGATCCACCCACTATAATATCAATAATTAAGAATATTACATTTCACGGCCCATGTGGGCTAGAATTACTCAATCAATATTATTCACCATTCGCGAAACTAAGTTTTAAAAAAGATTTCACCATCTTTCCAGCAGCGGGGTCAGGACCAGGAAACGCCGATTCAGCCTTTCGCCGAACTAACCTTAGCAGACGAAAGAGGAACTTATAATTCTTTCTCGATCCAGCACAATTTGCCCATGTGTACATAGTTTCGCGATAACGTGACCGTTGTGAATAACAAGTTCCTCTTTATACGCTAAAAAAAAGAATCACCTTCTTGTTTTCTCTGTCTGTTTCTCTGATCTTTCGACTAACGGAACGCCTGTTCGTCTGTGTCTTGTAACTAACAACGCCACGTCTCTTCGTTTCCAGTACGAAGTGGAAATCGAGAGGCTGCAGAGTAGCGTAGATCGACTGAAGGCCCGGTTAGCCGCAACCGAGGATACCGATATAGACGGCATTACACCGGATAGCGATATTGACGGCATTACACCGGATACCAAGATGAAGAGCATCATCTCCAGGTACTTAATCCTCATTAACGCGGCTACTAACCTGTCGATTGATTCTTTGCCTGACATGAGTGTGATCACCCTACCATCGTGACGGCTACCACTTTTCTCTATCTTGCGTTTCACTTCGAGCCCTCTTCGTCTCATGTTCAGTCACGTCGTGTCTCTGTTTTCCCTTTCATCCTCTCCTCGTTTCTTACTTCATCGAGATTTTCTTTTCATCGAACATCCTCTGTACGAAGACTATGGGGGCCTATGAGAAGGAACCGTCGATTGAATTCCATGGTTTCTTCGCGGGGGGCTCGGTTTTACTCGCTCTTGGTGATTCGATGCTTATGATTCCGCGAGATCGACGCACAATCGTGGAACGTCTTGAATGATGTATGAAATATGGCAGGCAGAGCTTATTGTCTCTATTTGTAAAAGGGTGTCCGTGGGAGAGTAGTATGTTTTTGGGTGAAGAGATTCAATTTTTCGGCAAGTTTTTTGGACGAAGTTTACTGTATATTAGGAGTAGTATATAACCTTTAATATTTTTCATTTCAATATAATTTGTGTAATTGAATAAAAACATTGGTATTGGACAATTTAATGTTCAGTACTGATTTTTAAGAGGAAGGACTTTGTTGTTCAAAAGGACTACCGAATTTGACACCGAATTTACTTTGCGCTGCAAAGATTCATCAGCTCTGTCTGCCAAAATTTCAAACTATTTCACTACAATTCAATGATAACCATTTACCATAATCAATTGTAAATATGTTAAAAGAAAGAATAAGTTAAATGCAATTAAAATGGAGCCGAATGAAAAGCAAGAGCAAAATGAAGTGTACGCTTTGTAAATGTGATATTAAATGACAGAATATTAAAAATAATAATAATAACTACAATAACTACCAGTGAGCCGCGTAACTGGAACACGGTTACTGTTTCTCGAAATAATGTATGTTTAATTGATTGTGTGTTCCTGTGCATTCTATCCGCTGCATTTGGTATACTCTGGCTTGATCTGGACCTTGGTGTAAGAGTCAATTATATTTCTAAGCTTCTTACATTTTTACATCACATGTTTTTAGTATTTTTTAATCTCGCATATACCTATATTTATATATATATCTCGTGTTCTATCTTGGTTTTGTCCGACAAAGACACGCGGCAAACATTTTCCTCTGTCTACTGCGCGTTTGAAAAAACAAAGATTCCGTCGGTGCGACATTCGAAATTTATTTACCTGATTTACATATATATATAACTATACTCTGAATCACTGTTCAATGAACCAGCATTCTCACCCTGCGTGTTTATACTTACATCACCGTCCAAAAGACATTCTCTTTCAGTCAGCCACATATCGATACTTCACCGAGTTCTCTCGTTATTCAACACCAATAGCCTCACACACGCCTCGAATCATACGTTCGTTCTATTCACGCGTGCACGGTTCACACTCAGCAACCACTGATTTTTGTGTGTCAGGTTTGCGTAGCGTGTTGCAAGCTAACACGAGAAACGTTCAGGATAGGAATCACGTTCATGTTCGGTTTTATTGTATCTTGGTATAATATTAAACGTGCATATCTCATTGAAAAACTATTTCAAACTATTACATCAACTCTCCCTCTATTCGTATTTTCAATCATATTTGGTTCGATTTGAACTGTTTCGACAGTTATTTGTTATCGCAAAGTTATTCGTTGATTTAAGAGCAGAATAATTTTTGCGTTGATATTTTTCGGTACGCAGGTCTATTGTCGGGGATTTCTTGGAAAATACTTTGCCAAAAATTGTTACATATTCACCGAACTATTGGTTAATTAGTGGCAACAAATTTAAGTTGTACATGTTTTGAAAGTTATATTAAAAACACAAATGTACAGCCGTTTAAAATTAGTGCAGGTCTATTCAATGACACAACATTACCAGCAACGATTTTCAACTCCTTCATGTACGGTTTTGTAAAGCTAAACTTTATTTTTCTAACACTGTGCAATTGTGTTCGTGTTGAAAAATAATTTATGTTCACTAACATTGTTTTCAGTGGTTAAAATTTCCATAAGTCATTGGATACATGATAGTAATGTTCTACGCAGAATTTGATCAAGCTATAAAATAGTTAATCTTTTAAATTGTTTATCAATCTTTTTCAGTATCTTAAATAAGCGTCGGAAGTTAACAACGTAGGCCGAGGGTCTATAAATAACCGCATAAGCAAAGTTTCCTTTATTGCGTCGATATAATGGACTCAGTCAGTAGTAATATTATCCTGAACGGTTCAACCCCGATTACTGTACTCACACACAAACCTCCCTGTGGCAAAACACAAAAACAGACGTCTCGCTTCTTTCAGAGAGAAAAAATAAAAGCTCCCGGTACCCTATTGCATTCTTGATCGTTCATTTTGACACATTTTGATTGTTCGAGCGTATGATACTTTGCACCAGACACCGCTGCTTCCGTTGACTTTCGTTTTCGAAGTACATTGGTGTTCTTTTCTTCGACATATACATATATATGCATCGTGGTACGCTTGGATTCTCTCTAGCCTCCCTGTGAAATCTCTCTTAAACTTTCAAACCCGCACAGAAATGATTGCGACCCGTTCAACTTCAACGTGACACATTAAATAAGAGAATGTCAAATTATAGAGAGAGAGAATTAACAGCTGGAGTTCAGTTCGGTGTGTACTGGGAACCACAGGAGCAATCTCTATTCATTCTGTTTGATACGAGCACCCCAAACAAAGCACAACCGATACAAGCCCCAAGCTTCTTAATAATAACGAACAAGAAGACAATAGAGATTGCATCGTGGGGCAAGTTCGCGACGTGAATTGCACACCAGAACACCCGCCTAACGCCACAACGCGCCCAGAATCCGCTAATGTGCCTCCGTTTGATCATTCCAGGTTAATCTCTGTGGAGGAGGAGCTGCGGCGCGAACAGCAGAAGATGTCGGCCGCGTTGTCGTACAAGCAGCGCGTGATCGACGCGCAGGAGCAGCAAATAGCCGCCCTGGACGCCGCGAATTCGCGTCTGATGACATCAAACACAAGACTGTTGTCCGCATTGAGCACACTGAAGCAGCGATACAACGCGAAGAGCCAGTCGAACACCGAGGCGACCGCGTTGCTTCAGAACATCACAGACATCGGCGAACTGAAGAGCTCGTCCTGTTAAAGCCCGGACACCGTCGTCTATGCATTACGCCCGAGGACCAGGCGGATCCCCGGTGAATCACCGTAGAAAAGGAGGAATTCGCGCGACGAAACGCGACATCTCTTGGTTTCGAGAAATACTTTTGAGCCAGGTGACCTGGATGATGAGAGATCGATCAGGGTCTCGATAACCGGGAGACTCGATCGAACACGATCGAACACGATCGCCCTCGTTTCGAAACCACTAGCACGTGTTCCCGAAGAAGAAACAGCGAAGGGATACATGGAAACGATTATCCGAGCTTTGTACCTTCCTCTAAGTTTCGTTGCTTCTCTTCGTTCAGCGACGCGTGTTCGAAGGGAGCACGGTACGTAATCGCGCGAGACAGTGTCACGAGAGTAGAGACTTTTCTGCTAGGTTTGACGAACCTAGGCAAACGGGGCGCCGTACGCGAGCGTCGGGGACAAAGAGAGAAAGAGATAGTGTGAAAGGCGTGCGTAAATAGAGGCTACTTAGTAAATAGGCAAGCGATTTAAGTAGATAATTTACGTCGAGTTAAATGTGACACATATGTAGCGTTAGGATTATTTGGGCTGGGAATGGCCGCGCGAGCTTTCGCGAACGGAACGCTTCGAAAGCTGACCGTTCGAGTCAAGGATGACAAAAGTTGATCGACGACGGTTCGTGACGGTAGTTTTCAAGCGTGATCCTTCTTGGGTGATTTCGTCCCGAGTCACTTTCCTTCGTTCCATGCGAACGAGCCAGAAATGTCGAAGCGGCATGACGTTCAAGGGACAATCTTGTTGGTCTCTTAATCAGTTGCATCACGAAGGTTGATCGTTGGAGATCGATCGACTCCGTTCGACGGTGAAATAGAACGGGAAAACGAGAGACAAACGGATAATAGGGCCCCGCTAGGTGGTGAAATGAATCCTGTATCTTTTTCGTTGAATTTGCGCGATCATTCTTTTTTTTGTTTTTTTTTTATTTTCCATTGCTCGTTTAGCATCGTGTTATACGACGTACCTTGACGCACAGGCGCATGCATTGTAAACGCTGGCATGACGTACGTGAATTCATGCCACGAGGTCAGTTGGAAGTTCTGTCCCGGGGTTTGTGGGTGTATTCTGTGCTTGAAGTTTCAGGGGAACGTTCTGGCGAACGTGGGCAATTCACCGTACTTGATTTTCGGGCTATCTGACCGCGAACATAGCGCAGAAATGAAACGAATCAAAGAGATTGACAAATACAGATCGGCAATTGGCAATTGGCAATATCGTGTCGACAGCGATAGGAGTAGTTGTTTGACTTATACTATCAAGTGAACGCATGGTCTCTTTTTCCTAGAAGAGTTGGATTTTTCTTCACGACGTTTAGAAATACTTGTGACGTATTTAAAATTCATAATTGCTAGCGGAATAAGAACAATTTTGCGAGTCAGTTCAAGTCCACGTGACATGGAATATGGAATTCATCGGCATTGTGTACATTATTTATTCAACGTGTTATTAATTGTTTAATTTGTTCGAATACTCTTAACTTATTTCATGCAATATTCACAATCTTTTACATACATCGCTGTAATTCATAAATGTTTCCCTTTAAGGCTTAAATCGAAGATTGGCAAAAGTAAACTGCCCATGCCGATCGGAATGTATTTTCTAGTTCTTCATCGCAGAATACACCAGCAAACTAATCACAATGACAGAATAATATACCTCGCGTATCGTATTTTTAATGGCGTTTATAGAGTAACATCCTCAAGCACACCGAGTCGTACTTCAAGACCTTTGTATATGCATGTATATTTTTCTAGTTTCCCTCCTCGTATGCTGCAATCGAGCAGCGAAACGGACGCACGACAATTATTATAATTATTATTATTGTTCGTTTACGCGCGACGAATATTCGCGCAGTCAATTGCGTTTATTATTGGAGATTTCCAACGTGAAGCGTCGCCCTCCTCTCGAACGATTATCGTTGGAACTTATCGCACGCGGCATACGGCGTGGAGGACGATGAGCAGCGTGAAAAAAGAGGAGCGGTGTTTTTCATGGTCGCACCCTGTGGTCTCCTCGTGCTTCTTATGCGTTCGATGTGTACACCGATTCTTATTATAAGCGACAATATAATTTATTTAGTAGTTTCTACCAAAGATAAAAAGGTTTTCATTATTGTAAAAAGAGAGCATTGAGATTTAACGTGTAAGATATTTTCCGTTCGCGTTGCGGCGCGTCGTTCGAGCCGACGCTGATCGATTTGTGCCTTCGGAAGAATCGATCGATCGACGAGCAGGATAACAAAGAAAAAGGAGACGGCTGCGCTATGTATAGTAGAAGAGACCTCTTCCTCGTGAAGAAAAATAGTCGCCAACATATTTGGTTTTCTAATTTTGTTCTCTTGTGTGCGTTTCTTTCATTTTTTTTTTTTTTTAATCAGTTTCGCACTGCAAACGCTTCATGCATGACAATTAGACGTACCATTCGATGACGGTCTCGTTCGCTGCAGACGTCAGCGTGTATTATGTTTTTTTACATCACACAGCAAACAATTATATTACGATCGTAGCCACTGTGTAGCAAGATGCACGTATGCTAGAATCGAAAAGGACTTTGAGAGAAAGAGCGAGAGATATGATGATAGAGAGAAAGGGGAAAAGAATGTATGGAAGTTGGAAGGATGAATGTATGAATCTGTGTATACATGGACTGTAGTGTGTGATCGAATGATCACGATTCAATCTAATCTCATTAGAAGAAAAAAGAAGTATTATTTCGTCGAATTGTATCATAGTTCGTTATCGAGCGCTCGCGAGAGCGTCTTATTTTCTCGCCTTTGCCGATTATTTTTGTATAGAGATATCTATCTTCCCCTGTTTCTTTTGTCTTACCATCCCTACTCCCGTTCCTGCATACTCCCGCACAAACCCCCACCCTCCAAACTCTTCGTTTTTGTACTTTCTTTAACGCGATCCCTTCTGCGAAGAAATTCTGCTGGAAGCTACTTTCGATCGTCGAGTGTTGGCACCATGAAATTAATATATTTAACGGTACACCATCCCTCTTGTTGGACGATGTAATCCATAAACGATAAAGGAATCTATTTAAACGTGACTTGAATAGCGTGTACATTGCTAAGTTTTTTGGTATATTCGTTTCTGCAATACATCATCTGTATTTAAGCGTATAGCATCTATTAGTAACAGTACATGAGCAAATAAATATGATTAGACATATTACGGCTGTTAAATAAATGTATTCCAACGATATCCCTCTTGTTTCTTTTTATAGCGTTCCCGTTTATTTACTCGTCACATGTACAAACTGGTACACAGGTTCGGGAATTATGGATTAGGGTACAATCTCAGACGAATATAAGATATAGTGTACATAGATTTACAGTTCATCCACGATACTTCCTGTACAAGGAATTGGGAGCAGTAGAATTCTTTTCATTGTAAACCTATTTGAATTAATTCATAAAGATACAAGTTTCAAAAATGTACGAATTTAAAATTACAATCTAATAGTGAACTATTAACTTAGCCAAACCTGCAATAGCAGATTTTGCCCAGATTCTGTTAGCAGGTTTTGCAAACAGAATGACTGCAGATTTGATACAGCACCCAAGCGAAATGCGGACGCAGGTGGCTACGGATCTGTAGACAGAATCTGTCAATTCTGTTGCCAGTCTGCTGTCAATCTGCAGGCAGATGGCTGTTAGGGTATACTAAAATTTGCATTGGTTTTTCAGTAAAAGTTTGTAAATTCAAGTTACAACACTTGGGCAACTCGTGTATATGTATATTATTTACTATTTTCCATTTTATATTTAGTACATTCAGTAGAACGGTTTAATTTAGTAATAAAAGTAATATGTAAATTTAAATAAGCACCATCAAATAAAATGTATAATAAACATACATCAGAATTAATTACACACTTGCTGTAAATGAAAGGTCAATCTTGCATTCCGTCTGTGATGATAGGTCTATTCCACATCTCGTTTGCGGTACAATGCCGTTGATGATCGTGCCAGTTGTCGATAATGTGAATTTTCTTCTGACCTAGAACTTCGCCAGTTAGGCGCCATTGCCTTTGCTTCCACCCAAGCTAAGCAGATGTCAGTGTAGGTGCTAATTGGATTTAAAAATTCTGCTTTATACTGCACATATCATCTACGATTTATCGAGCAAATGCAATTGGACAATGAAACTTGACCGCAACAATAAAAATAGAATACCTATATAATGACTCATTTGTCCTACTATAATATGTATCCTCTATACATATATCTTTGTTAATTAAGAAAAAAAAGAAGGAAGTAACACTGTAGGAAATAAGATTCAGATTGCTTTGCGCGTGCATTAAATTTATCGAATCAATTCTACGATCTTATATCGTAAGACATAATCCCAGAACCAAAGAACGAGAGGAAGCAAAATAGTGAAATAGTTGGAGCTACTTCGCGAGCACGCGATAAGAACGTTTCGAGACAGGAAATTGACACGAGGTGTGCAAGTGCATTGAACTTTCCCTACTGAACATGAAAAGAAAGAAGAAAAGAAGAAAGGCGATTTCCATGAGACAGGAAAATTGCGGAAATCACGAACCGTCTAATCGTATTAGCCGCAATTCCAGCATGCTTATCGTCCATAGCTGCACAATGGTTGTGTAAACACAAGTGTGGTCAAGTGATCAATCGAATCGGGATGTACCTCGATGACGGAGTTGGTCAAAAAATGAATAATATTTGCTGGGAATTAGGATGTTTGCATTGAAAAGTAGGCCAGAATTACTGTAGTTAATAAATCTCTCCATTTTGAAGTACTTTAACATTTTATTACACTTCATGATAGTGCAATAAGTATATTTTTAAGTAATTTAAAGACTAACGAATAGTTTTTTTGTTGATTGCTCTTGGTAAACCTCACGTGAGATTAATAGGGGTAACTGGGAAGGTAATAAGGCTGCAGTTATGTTACAACTTGTCTTTATTAGACAAAATCTCGCAACTCGATTCTCCAAATACATAACTCCCTGAACACGACTCTCGCAGCTACAATGGCCGACATAATAATAGGTTCACTATTCCAACTCACTTCTTTGCTGTTCATTTCTGTATACATATATGTATGTACATACATCGCGCTTGTAAGCATTGGGAACATGCGCGTTAGTACCTGCTATACCTTTGAATAATCACCTGCTCTGATAAGAATGAATGGGGAAATTAAGTTATTTGTGCCATGCCGATGTTGCAAGACGATCTTTTGGAAAAGGGTGATAAGATTCCCACCTAATAATGGACGGACCGTAAAGATAAGCTTAATAGACATGTTACAATTTGGATATTCCTATGTTCGAGCTTCTTTTTTTTACTTTGGGTAATACATTGACATAAATTCAGCAGCTCGTGTAATAATTAAAATTCAGAATATATTATGTTACACTGTAATGGGTAAAGAAGGAAAGTATATAAAGGGTCCGTGTACCCAATGGTGTGGTGAATTTAAAAAAACGAGGTAAGGATCGTATTAAATTATGTTGCTGAAATACGAAATTATTTGAAAAGAAAATGTAAGTAAGAATTTGATTAATTATTGTTGTTAAAGCATTATTAGAAAGTGGAATACCATTAAATGTGAAATGTCTGAATTAAACCATACTATTAAACCATACTAAAAGCATTATAATGACTGTACTAGTAGATATGTACTTATAAATTCCCCTGAATAATATATGATTTAAAAATTTGCATCCATTATTCTTCGTATCCTTTGTTATCCAATGTGTGTTACTGAGTGCTAATTACCAATGTAGTATACTAATTAATACATGCAGTCAAGTAGCAACAATAAGTGCGAAGTAAAAAATGGTAATTTCGTTTCAGTGCCATAATGAATGAGAGCGTATGAGATAACGTCTATCTTTATACAGCGGCCTCTCCTTGCGACAGATGAATAAATTTGCAATATGTACCGATAAATCCGAGTCATTTTCATTCACTCCATATCATATGATTGCTAACAAGCGGACATTTAGGATTCGATATTAAACAAGAATCGGTATCAGTGATCTGCCAGATATTAATGAACACACGGGCTGCACAAATTTGAGATTGTAAACGATAGTGGTACGTTATAAAACACATGATGCACCGAATTGCAGTGTAAAAATTATTCATTTTTATGCACCTTAAAACGGATGAAGATTTCTGTGCCGAACTGCGAAACAAATTTTTCAACCCTAAGGAACTTAGAATATAATAATAGAACATTCACAAGTAGTAGATCAGACTACAGTAGTAAATTTTCTTAGAAATTAACTAATCACGCTTGAAACCTGCCAATGAACCCCTGCGAAAAGGGATGCTCCTAGCCTAATCCCCAATTGTCATCCAAATCCACCCCCTATCGTTCTCCATACACCCGACCAGCGGATCTTTCGATTCGTGAGAAAATTAGTTAGTTTTCGTTGCTGGTATCGACGAGCGTGGCGAACGTAAACAGAAGTGAACTTGGCAGTGTCGATAACATTCTCCATCGAGGGTCGCCGGGGTTCAAACGGCGGAGAAAGTGCAACGGCAACCGCGAAGAGCTAAAAGAGGAGGAGAAAAAAAGCAAGCTCGAAGGGGGCGATCTACAGGGGCAAATGGAAAGGAGAGTGACGAAAACTGGCCGGAGGTGAAGGATCGAGCGTCTCGAATGAACGGAGACAGAGGAAAGAGTGCATAGAGGGGGGTGGTGGTGGTCGAGGAAACGCAAGAAGAGGGAGAGAGAAAAAAACGGGTGTCTTCAAGGCGGCTATCATAAACGCTTAAAGAGTTCTGACATATTTACGAGCACGTGACTCCCTCATCTCGGTCCCTGTGTTCGCGCGTTGCGCTGGCTACTCGGCGAATTAATCGTGTCGGTCACTCACTCTCACTGTCCCCTTCCTTCTTCGCAGTTTCCTTTTTTTTCTAATCGTAAGTCGTTGCGCCTCTACTCGCTTCGCCGAGCCGGTCGCTTTCTTCGTGTGTCAAGCCCCGAGTGAAATTAGAAACCGTGGACAAAATGGTCCATTATTTAAAACGAAGACGAAGAAGAAGCATAGGAACTTTTGGGGAAGAATTGTGTAGATATGTATTTGGAATCGAGAATAATTGATTGAATTGATTGAATCGAAAATGAAAATGTAATTTAGGTTTCAATAAAGATACGGGTGTTAGATCTGGTGTTAGATGCCCCACGGCTAATCAATCGATTTGGAAGCACGTTATTTTCATGGGGTAAAGGTAAACCATTCATTTTGAAGTTGGTTTAAACTAATTTCTCCCAATAGTACGGTATGTAGTCACCGAAGGATAATATTTTTAGTCCCAGTCGTCGCACATAGTGTATCATAGAATCTTATAACATCTCCGCTTCCTAAATATGTACCTTGCCACTCTGCCCTATGATCCTTACTCACCCCGCAATCCTTCTGGAATTAGGCCCCGCCATCCCTATTTGTACATCATTTCCACTCATCAGCTCAGACCATCCAAGAAAAGACTACTGTCAAGATCATAGTCCAAGTGTCATAAAAACCTCTTGAGAAACTGAAGATGGAAGTTAAATTTTCTCTGTGTCTATTACACGTTCATTCGCAACATTCGATTTGAACATAAAATGTGAAAGACATAGGTTAACTGACAGAGCTATGGATTCTCGTTTTCTTCTGTACTTTCATAATACCAAAATAAAAGTACAGCATCCCATATGATAAAGGCAAGATAACCTTAGAGAGTAAAAAGTCTCTGTGTGTTTGCAGTGACATTCCACATGAAAAGTGATAATAAAAGTCTTGTGGCATTTTATTTATTTACATTCTTGTACATTCTTGTCCTATCACCTACCGTTTAGCAGTTACATCAAACGGCGCATATTGCAAAACACCCCGTATGTACTTGGCAATACTGCAGAAAAGGTTACACCTCGCATCGGTGAATCATCGAAATCGTTCGATGATTTTCCCACATGTTGTCAGGATAATGATTTCGAACAACTTCTCCTATAACCGTATGACCGCCACCGGACCGTAGCTTTCGAGTTATTCGCGAAAAACTGCTGCTACTCCTCCATTCAATTTTGCCTATACGTGCACGTTCATGGTGACGTACATATGCGTCAGCATGGGGTCGCCGCTTATCTGCTGCTTCTATAAACATATCAGAAGAATCTCTCTAACGGGTGAACTGTTCGAAAGGGTATCTCAGAGGAATGGTCTAGAACGGTACATGTGTGAACATACATAGATCATATCTCTAACGTTTGGGATATACAAACGGACATGTTTGTATCAGTTTGGGACAAGTTTGGTTTTGGGGTTGTTCTGTAATTGCTAACCGTTACGATGAGTACACCCGTTACAACGACGACAATCCGTTACAATCCTTGTGATGTTTTTATAACAACAGTAGATAAACGGCAATCCCATGCTGGCTCATACGCCACCACAGGCGTGAAGGTATACGTAGGATTCATTGTAGTAGTAGCAACAGTTTTTCGCGAATATGTAGGAAACTAACTAAGCCCGTGCGGTGGTTGTACGTATAGGAGGAAATTGTTCAGAATGTTGAGTTGTACAACTGTAAGACTTAGTATTGGGTAGAATTACTCAGTGATGATAATACTCGTATTTATTCCAAATACACGGTGATAATACAATATTCTACGGATCGCTAGGTGCTCCGAACCCTCGGATTTTTGTACACAACATATTTAAGTTTCATCTAAATCGGTGAGGAGTAAGATTTTCTGCATAATTACCGTATGTGTATTTTAATATACCATACCATACGTATGGTATGATAATGAATAGTCTAGCAAATACATAGCTGTAAGATAATCGAATGAGAGGGTAGTAGTCTCCTCTCCATCTCGATTAGGTATTACTTATTACAATGATTGTTAAGAAGGTGTTCTGTTTATTAAAACTGTGAAAGCTGCACTAGACAAAGACAGCGTGCATCTTCAAAATGCACATGGCCCGCCTCGGCCGTTCCTGTACCTCGAATATTCTTACATAGCTGAGGTTGCATTTTTCCTTGCTTTTTTTATTCTTAAGGCAAACTTGTTGTACACGTAGAATTTTGCGGGCACTTGAGAAATCGTTGATCGGTCATGATCGTGCGACCATGCCTGGCGAATCATCACTCGTGGTGGTAGTGTGTAACGCGCGATAATGACACCATGGCCCCGATAACAGAGTATCTTCAATGGATCCATTTCTTCCGCGAAGTTGTAAGCTGAGACGAGCGAGATTGAGCGGATCATATCGGCGACTGCTGTCCTTCGCTCAGAACGTGTTACAAGGGCGATGTTAGTAAATGATTCAGGAAGCTGATCGATAAAAACTGTGTATACACGATCCATAGCCGATTCAGTCGACCGAACACGATTAATTACATTAATTGCCATTTAATCGTTTTCTATTCGCGTTTTTTTCGAGGCTACATACGCTTGTTGTGTCTAGTATCTTTAGGTCTTGCCGCCTGCTTGGTTGTTAACACTAGATTGCCGGACAAGTTTGGACACTTATTTTTACTAAGTTCCCACCGATTAACAATAGCTAATGAAAACGCGCGTTTTCTTTAAAAAATTAATTCAATTATTTTCGAAATGAAATGTAGTTAATTTAATTATATACCAAGTACTCACGGATCTCCATTATTCTTTGAATTTAGAATTCTGGAATGAGTCAAATTGACTCGCTCCGGCAATCTAGTGTTAACGAAGGACTTAAATCCCTATTTCGATATTGGAAACGCAATTAAATATTGGAGCACATAGTTTATTGCATCCTGAACGTGATTCTGATAGGTTTGACACGGTGCGCAGGTGTGGATTCTACGTTCATCCGCGCAATTTTAATCTGCAATAGCTACAAATTTAAGAGCAGCGATACTCAAATCGCTTTTAAGAGTAGCGATACTCAAATCGCGTGCGAATGCTTTCTTCGTTGCTGATGCGCTTTGGTGAAGCTTAGGCATAGTGCAACAGCTCTTCCCCCGAAAACAGCTCCGGCTGCGTGTTGCTGTATTCCGCACAGCTTTTATTTATTATATTTAATAATTTACAGTAATGCTTTAATGCAAACTTGATGAAACCTTAGAGCGGCGGCGTACCATTGATATTCTCGTAACAATTGTCTGAGAGAGACTACGTCTATACAGTCTCTAGTCTAAAGAAGCCCTCCTTTTTGGGATGTGGTTTAGTATATGTACATATAATATGTGTTGGGGAAAAATGGGAGAGTAGGAGTTATCTAGGACTTAGTAGGGAATAGGGAAAGGAGTTTGAAGTTCAAGGGTTGAAGATGAATAATAGGTAAAGGTTGGGGTTGTTATGCATCGGAGTGGATATGTGAAAAAGGTCGGATATCTATGACTAATATAGCCTGTGAAGAATTCGTGGTTGTGATTAAAGTTGACTATGAAAAGGAGATAATTATTATTATTTATTTAGTATTTTTGCCTATTCCTCTTGAACCCTTATGTTAGCAACCAAAATGGAGTAGAAGTTCGAAGCTTAGTTATTCAAATGATTTTGCATAAATCTGTTTTCACAAAACGTGAGTCGACGTGAAATTGTTCAAAGAATCGAGATCTAGAACGGTTTTACGATATTTTATCAAGAGCATACAAAAATTATTCAAGCAAATATAGAAATGGGTGCCCGGTGGCTAACATAAGTGTTAAACATTTGCATTTATTTTCTCCTTATTTCCTCGCTAAAAGGAGATAATTATGCGGGTATACAACACTGTATCGAAATCCTTTAAAAACTCCAGCACGAATACCGCACCGAGTCATTTTTTCGCGGTGCTCCGTTTCGCTAGACGCAATGATTTCACGGGACTCGGGCCGCGAGAAAGTGACTTAAGGAGGCGGCGGTGAGATAAGGTACAGCGAAACAAGTGCGATAAGCTGAAATGAGATAGCGTCGTCGCAGCCAGTCGACGATATCTCAAAGTCAATGTCCTATGAAGGACTGCTACTAGCACTCCACTGTACGCTTTTCTGATTACAACCACATTACTGCATTTGCTTCCCTCGTTTTCCTTTCATCGACACGTGTCGTTCGATCTCTGCATCGTGGATACATATATCGATGCCTACAATGCCAGCAATTTTTCCCGGCTCTGTTTGTTCCTTCATTTACTTGCCCGTAATCTTGTGGCTTTGCGTCGAATCTCAAAATTGCGGTACAAGCCTCTTCGTTACCTTGGCCCGTTTTCAAAGATTCATTTGTGATTTCTTGTTTGATGCGCGACTGCAATTGCTGCGTTTTATAAGTTGGTTTACTTTGCTAGCAGTAAGATCATTTTCATTTCGAATTCGTTGCAAGTACGTGGATTGTTTGAAATAGTACTAAGTGCTTTCACTGCACGTTTCGGCGCTGGAATATTTTTGGATACGTGGAATACTTTCGTCGGGCAACGCACAGTTTTCGATAGACTCTACACTGTGCTTACGTTAGCAGAAAACTCGGGACTACGATAAAGCGACGAGCACGTATCTATAAGCACGATAAGAGCAACGAAATGTGACTCTGACCTTAAACTTCAGACGACTCGTGGGTCTTGAAAAGGGGGCCATCGCCAGAATGGTGTTTTTTCTATTTCTGTTGCCCATTTTAACTGTTGCGTTTAAAAAACGCGTGAACGTACAGTTCTTCCGTCTTTCACTTTATTAAATAGGGGCGATGTTGTTAAGCTGCATTTTATTTATTTTTTTATTTTTATTTTTATTTATTTATTTAGCTGCATCAAAAATACTCGCTCATAAACAGATCGATGGTTAAAACATTGTAGATGCTTTACAAAAATTGCTGTACTGATTTACAAATTTAACTTATAATTATCAAAGAAAGATTAATTATTTCTTTAAAAATTGAGTTAATCCGACGTATTTTTACTCCATTTTGCCAAGAATTTTTTGCACAATGTTATTAGTTTGCAATTATATTATAAAAATGTCAGAGATAAATAGTACAGGAAAGATTTCAAACGCTACGTTTATTTATTATTTCTTATAAATAATACCGCCAATGTAAAAGAACTCTATCGTACATTGATTTTCCATTGTTTTAATTGAAAATGCATAATCGATGTAGCATAAAAAAGGTACAAATATTCTACCTTTGCGATCGTGTGCCTCCGATATTTCGCTCCTTTCTACTTAGAAGCTTTGCACAGGTTGGCACTCACATGCAATCAGCGATGATGGTATAGATTGCCACATTATTACCTGATTATATTACACGTACATAATTGGTCGTCATTGGAAAAAGTAGGCACGCTTGAATAGATTGTTTTTACAAAACGTTCAATTGCGTAACACCTGTACTTTAAATCATTGAGAACAATGATTTGAGAGATTAATTTGTTTTTCTTCATAATATATTTTGGTCGTTTTTCTGCACGACAAACAATTTCGGTGGTAACGTCCTAATACATTCGCAGTATTCTAGAGCAAACACAGCCGCGAAATATCACGAGTATGACTACATAGATAAAACGTCTTGGATCTAAAAATATGTCTCTGCTGAGATTGAGCAACACCAAATTTTGTTTTATTGGAATACACCAGGCTCTCTGTGCGGTGACGGCGGAAACAGAATGTATTATAAATTTGCACCTGCATGAATTTCATAAAATATTGTACGGTATTTCATTATTCTCTGAAAACATAGCGAGTCAGTATTTCATTATTAAATATCTAGATAGGCTTCAAGTGTTTGTACACCAAACACTTATCATTTATAAAAGTAGATACTCTTCAATATTTAATATTCATGGAGTTTAATCTGTTATTAACACAGCTGGATTACAGAAGACGTAAAGTAAATTTAATGTCGTCTTGGACTTGTTTTGATACATTTATTTTAGTGAACTATCGTATGTTGAATAAATTATGTTCATAATATAGTTTGCTGAAAATATCGTCTAAAGAAATCTAAAAATACGGCTTTCAATATATTTTATGATTCACAGTTCCAAGGTTAATAGGGTACGGCGGGGCTAAAACTCGGTCGGGTAAACTGCCCCGAATTCCAAATCTTCGTTATTAGACAATTGATGAATAATTGCGTTATGCTATTTAAGTAACGAGAGGTAACGGGGGAGACTGCACAATCGCCATTCGTTCTCCGGAGCTCATGCGAGTTATACACGCCTTCATCGTTATTTACATCAAAAAGTGGAAACACTACGTGGTTTTTGTTGTCTTATTTACAGTAATATCAGGTTACTACGGTAATATTTTATGTTCCTGTAGTAACGTATGCGTGAAAATGTTTATTTCTGAGTGACAATATTTTTTAATGTTTATATGAACGAAACTATAATGGTGCCAATGGGGCAAAAGGTGTTTAAAATAATGTTTTGTTCAAAAAGGATTTTTATTTAGTTTTTCAATTCAATCCCAGAGACTCTGACTTAAATATATATCTTTGATTAAAAAAGGTGTGGTTAATTTTTTCAGGGGCTGATTTCACCACTTATAACCGAGTTACGGCACAAACAGAAAATAGGGTTGTACATTTTACGGATAACATACTTTACTTGTATGTAAAGTTTCATTAGCCTCTGGGTTGCCTAATCTTCCTTGTAAGTTGTACATATCTTCGAATTAAATGTACTTGTCTATGCTATGTTTATACATCACAAGGCTAATTACATTTACAATTGAATAATGGAACCGACTAATTGTTGTTCCTATATATTATGTAATACTATATTATCCAAAGGTGCAAAAAATTGAATAATTTTTTTACTGAACGCTATTAGAATAACAGTGTAGAATTGTTAACACTTGCCAGGTAGATTTCTCACGAATCTAATCTGCGATCGAAACGGTACGATCTATCGTGCAGTCGCAGTCGTAGGGAACTTACGAAGCTGGTTACAATGTGACGAGCAAAGGTCTATCGAGAAAGTTCGATTCGTCGATAACGACAACTAACGACTAGCTAATCTATCCAAGAGGCTCGGCAGTGAAAAATCTGACCTTGAACCGATAGGAACGTTCGTTAGAAGGCTGCCAAAATGCGTAATAAAAAGGTACAGTGACGTTTGATCGGTCTGCCATGTCCAAAGTTCTATTTGTTGGTGCGGATGACTCTATTAAAATTACAAATTCAATTGTTCATAAATTTTGTTGAAGACGGTTGCAACATTTTGCGCGACTCGATCAAATTGGCCGCCTGTTTAACGTTGCCTTCCACTGCATTTACTCCGACGAATATTATTCCAGGGAACTGGATCAGCAAAATATAACCGAGGATATGGGTTATGAACAATTGAATGAAAATAATCTTTTTGGCGTAAGTAAATTGGCGTTGCAAATTGATGCTTTTAAGGGTAACGAGAGGTACAAACGTGGTAGACTTGTAAGTACACGAATGTGTAATACAATAACAACTAAACAAGGCTTATTTGCCGTGTCAAGAATTAACAGAATTTTAGTTTCTGCGTTTATTATAAAATTACTTGAGTACTTAGTACTTAAGTTAAAATTAACGATTAATCAGATTAATTGGGTAATTGCAGATTATAAGCTACGCGATCCATGAATGTTCGGACCGGTCGAACTACAGTAGGATTGTAGTTCCAATGGTTTCAATGTCAGCGTTGTTATCGATGGCCAAAACTACCAGATATGAATTGTAGTTGCGTGCAAAAATTGATTACGTTTCGTAAAGTGAAATGTCAACGCATAGTTGACGCGTAGCACAGGTATGTACAACAGCGTGATTGTTGATACATTTTTAAATGATATCGAGAACGGTCTCGGACACTTTTAAGGCATGGTCTATCGTTAAGCCAAAATTGTTTGCTTCTAATGCAACTTCATGGTATCTACTTTTCTAAAAGCCAGTGGAAAATAAAATGCATCTCTATTTTGGACTAATTTGGATTAGTGAAATCTTGTTTGGATTAACCCGCTTCTTTATCGAATTTATTTTTATCCAATTTGTAAAGCACTTTTAAAACCATCCATGCGCACCACTCATCCTTTCGCAAATAACATCCTAATATACCAATGATTCTCGCCAAATGTGTGTATATATTTTATTTTTTAGATACAAGCTATACGTCTCTTTCTAAAAACTAACGTTCCGCCCAACAGAATAAAAATATACCGCCAAATATAGACGAATAATGAACAGCTATTAAATTTGGAACAATCTTAGAAATGCCTCAGGAAACTATTTAAAATTTCAATCGTCCTCGCTGCCTTTGATCGTAGGCGTCAATGAAAAAACGAAGATCGCGCGATGGCGCGAGCACGTTTTACAAGTGAAGCTGGCGAAGCATCGACAAGCGTGACACTCATTCCGCAAGCGCCACGGGAACAAGTGCGAGATCCAACCCCTCGTTTCCACGCACACCGAATCTGACCCTGGTTCGTATCCCATTACCGCCGGAATCGGTCATCACTGACCCTCCTCCTTTTTCGCGTGACATCTCTCTCTCCCTCCCATTCCTACCCTGCGCCGCTGTCTCTTTCCACGGGTCGGTCAGCCGCAATACGCGTCGATCTCATCGAAGCAATCCGGGGTGGGAGGAGAGTTCGCGTTAGAAGCGGAATCAGGAAGAGAGAGCGTTGCACCGCTCGGGAGGGTACAATGTACCAGTGAACCCCGTGTGTGGTTGCCGCGAGTGGAGGTACGCGCCCCCAACCCTGATTACGACACAGGGAGAGCGACGAGGAGGAGCAGGAAGGAAGGGGTGCATCGGCGTCGAGAATGAGAGGGGGGTTGATGCCCGAAGGGGAACGAGGGAGAAAGAAAGCAACGCGAGTAACGCCGCTCCTACTACCCCTTCGCCCCACTCTTTCATTTCCCCCACTCCCAGCCTGATCACCGTTGGAGGGGTATGCAACGGAGTTCCCCTACCAATACTCCGCCCGCCCTTCGCGCGATCTCCCCTCTAACCCTTTGGAAAGGCGTCTGTGAAACGTCGTAAAAGCGGGATTTCCTATCAGCGTCAGGCGGGTGCGTTCCGACGTGTGCGCTTGACGCTTTTTGGCTAGACGCAGCGTTCATACGCAGGTGTGATTTTCTTGTAGCGTCAAGTGCATGCGTTTGAGATTGCCTCTATTCGCTTTATCGCCAGAACCAAAGTTCACTCGCACCTAACTCACCTCTTTATTCGCATCCCAGCGAATCGCACTGCGTTTGCGTCTAGACTGCTTCTGAAACAGTGAATACACGCCTGACGCGAATGCAGCCGTTGGAAATCGCTAATTGGGAAAACAGATAGATTGGTGCCTTGGTACCAGTATAAATGCGTAAGGCGCATACGTGAACCGTACGCACCCAACGGTCATAGGAAATCTTGACGCATCCTTACTGACGTCCCGTCGTCTTTGGTCCGTTCGTCGACGCCGCGGACTCTAGTGCTGGTGAACAGCAGGGCGGGGGTGAGGCAGACGGAGGGAGGAGGCAGGCGAGTGGTGGGCATGGACGAGTAGCACGGGTGGGGAAACGGCGATTAGGTGGGGAGTAAACGCAACCGGAGGAGAGCTCGACGACGGCAAGGAGAGGTCATTGACCCGAGCGGCAGGCTGCCGGCTGCTAGAGAGCTGTACGTCGCTCGCGCGCTGCCCTGGCCTCTCCTCGTCTGTTCCGCGTTTGTTTGTACCACGGGTGTGCTGTGCGCGCGTGACAGAGAGAGAAAGAGGCCCACACACCTCTTCCGTCTCTCTCTCTCTATGGTCTCCTCTGTCTCTCTTCGTTCCACACCCTCCCTCTTCCTTGCCCAGTCGTTCACTGTCACGTTCCGTCCCTTTCTTTCTCCGACTTCATTCCCCTGTACTCTCTCGCGGTCTATCTTTCTCCCTTTAGTCGCACCCGTTCCTTGGTGTCCCTATACCTTCTCTCGCCTCTGTTCGTCGCCGCGATTCTGGCAGGGTGCAAGCCACGGGAGAAACCGGGAGAGATATAGTTAGAGAGAGAGAGGGGGGAGAGAGAGAGTGTGTGTGCGCGCTTCCCTGCGACGACGTTGCGTTACGAGCGAGAGATCGCGCCGACTGCGCGCGGAGAGCGCGTGTTCCGCGTTACACACGGCCGCTTCACACCGCACCGTCTACCTTGTTTTCTTCTTTCGTGCGTGTACCCCCGGTGAACAGCCAAAGAGCATGCTTCTCGCATCGCGTTCGCCGTTCACCGATCGCTCACCGTCGCCGGAGAGAACGACTCCACGCGTCCTGTGACGGAACACGTTTTGGGCGCGCATTTCGTTCCTCGCTTCCTCGCCGAGAATTCTCTCCCTCGTTAGTGTACCGCACCGTTCGCCCCCGTCGTCGTAACGGGCTCTCTCTTTCTCTCACTCCCTCAATCCCCCTCAAGGCCCCTATCTCGTTCTATCGTTCGTTCTGTCTCTCTTTCTCTCCGCGAGCGTCTTTCCTTCTTTGCCCCACCGAGTCCCTGCTTCCGTCTTCGTCTGCCTACTCGCCTCTTCTCTGTCCCCTATTCACTCTCTCTCACTCACTCCCCGCGTGTCTTTTTCCCCGGCTTTTCTGACCGCGCGCGTCCGTTCCCTTCTCCACGAGGGAGGAGAGACGTCTGTCGCGCTTCGAGGCTCCACGCGTGCACGCGCGGAGAGTCGGCTTATCGCGGACGAACGTGCCGAACGCTTTCTACGGAGTCTCTCTCTCTGCATCCTCCTACGTGCTCGACTAGAGCAGCTCCACGACGCAACGACTCGGAGTGTTGTACTCCGGACGGGAACAGTTCACGGTGTCGTTGTCAGTGACGGTGGCGGTGACGGTGACGGTGACGGTGACGGCGACTGTGACGGTGACGGTGACGGCGACGGTGACGGCGACGGTGACGGTGACGGTGACTGTGTCGGTGACAGTGGCCGGTGTCCGGTGTCGAGGATCACGGAAATCGTGTCTCTGTTTCCGATCGTGGCTGGTGAACGCGCGATCGTTCGAACGGTCGCGAGTACTCGCGACTCGCGCGTGAACGTTGCCGGCCGCGCTGCTTTCCACCTTCGCGACGTGTCGCAGTGACAGCCGGCGAGGATTACCCGCGATACCGTGGAAGAATAGCAAAACAGAAAGAGAAGAGAAAGAAGGTGGAGAGGGAGGTGGTGGTTGCGAGAGAAGGAAGGAAACGAAACGAAACGAAACGAGAGAGTAGGAGGTGGTGGAGGAGGAAGAAGAGAGCCGCGAGTGCGACGACCGGGCCACAATAGTGTGCGCCGTTTGTTGTTTCGTTGGCCGGTTTTCGGTTCGCGTTTCCGAGTAAGCGATAAGCGCCGAAACGGAGCAGGAATTACGAGTAACGTGGAGACACGAAAAGGTGTACACGCGGAATTCTGGCGGAGCAGTAGTATCGCGAGTGTGCCGTAGATTCAGTGTGGTGCCGTT
Organism: Nomada fabriciana; assembly: GCA_907165295.1. NCBI lineage: Eukaryota > Metazoa > Arthropoda > Insecta > Hymenoptera > Apidae > Nomada > Nomada fabriciana. The sequence continues at coordinate 8,496,801 of OU015690.1, read as the reverse complement.
TTCTCGTAGCTGCCCGATGTAATAATACGCACGTATCTTAAATAGTTCTCTGTCCATCGTCGCGGAGGTCGCGGGTGGAGGGCCAGACCGAGAGAAACTGTGCAGAGGAATCCAGTGAATCACCTGTGGTGATATGCAGTAAACGGGAAGGGGGATAACGCGGGGACGACGAATTGCTGTGGCCGATAGAGAGCGGGGGACGAACGAGAGACAAATACGAGCCGGAATAATAAAGAGATGTAATCGAGTAAACGAAAGGAAAGATAAAGGAACAGGAAGAGAAATCTGTCACGTCGTGATCAGCCGGAGAGCGAGACTCCCGGATATATTCATCATGCATACACACGCATACACACGGATTTACATATAAATAGATGCATACATACATACGTGCGACGGTTTATCGCGATACGAGTCCGTCGACGAGTTCTCCAGTTCCGATCTTCACCTTTCTCGCCTCGGCTGCTTTTCGTTGCACTTTCTCCATCTTCGCGATCTTTTCATCGATTTCTACCCGACAATTGTCACGGCACCGGTAGTTGATCCTGGGCTAGCTAATCGTCGAAAGTTAGAAACGCGATTCCCCGCGATCGCCCTGCTCGCAGTTCTTCGTCGCCGTGGATTCTTTGCGCTTCATCTTCCCGACACCCGGTCACTCTCTCTTTCGTTCACGCGTTCCACACGCTACACGCACTCTCTCTTTCTCTCTCCCTCTGTCCCTCTTGCGCCACCGACCACTGTACCAACGCACGCTTCGCTCATCCGCTTCTTTCTAAGCCGATCTTTATTATTCCCTCATCAGCGGTACACGTGTTCGTCCACTGCACCCGCAATCTCTTTTCTCTTCTTCGTTTCTTCTTCCTCTCTCCTTCCTCGTTTTGTCTGCACGAGCTTCTGCATCGCGTTTAGCCCGCTCTCTTTTCTCCTTCGATTGTTCTCCACGCAGCGACGCCGTTCGTCGCGGGGATCGTCGGCATCGTCAGGAACCTCTTGCCCCGTCATCGAACAACGCAAACGCGATTGGATCCTCGCGATTACTCGAATAACTCCAACGGCCGTTTCCTCTTGTCTCGAGTCGCTAGGTCCATACTCGCGTGCTGATCGCTGCAAGAGAGAAAGAGAGAAGGAACGGAACCGTAGTCGTGCTGGTTCTCGAGAAACCGTCGAATTGGATGCAACGCGGGAGAGGGTCCATCGCGATGAACGAAATTGATAGGAAACCTCGCGAGAATCTCGTGCCCGCGTTTCCAACACCATCGGTCTAAAGAAAACTTGTTACGCTCGCGTCGCCGCGCCGTTTTCATAGAGATTCGTCCGCCCTACGCGTCTCCTATTTTCACAGGCGAACCTCCCGTGGAATGTTAAACGTGGATAAACCGGACAGACGTCGATCTATCGGACCTTGACTGATACTAGATAGTGCACCTTATCGCGGGGCACGTGAACGTTAAACAGATTAGACGTTTAGCACCCGGCTCTTTACCGAATTTTCCTGTCAGCCCGATTGGCTAAACGACGATCTTCGATAGCTGCTCATCAGGCCATCCAGGTTGCTTCGTTCCTCGAATCCTTCGGGCGACTTTAACGAGGATTTATTGATTTCCGTGGCGATAGAAATGAAGTGAACTTCGGTCCACGAGATTCCGTGTTTCTCGCTCTCGACGAGATCGACGAGATCGACGATAGGTCGGAGACCCCGTCGCGTGGCTGGATCCAGAAAAGTCTGAAAAACTTGGAAACGCACTGCGACGCTAAATATAAGCCACGCCGTTTCGTTATTTTAAGAAACATCATCGCGATCGTTTGGTGAATCGAGCAATTCTCTTCCCGTTTCAAACACGAGGCTCGTTCGGATCGGAGCAGATCGGTTCGCTGGTTCAGAATAGCAATCGAAAGTAATAACGCTTCATCTTTCTCCCCTTTTTTGCTCGTTTCCTCTCTTTTCCGCGCGGGCCAGCGCGCGATCTTTTTTGATCCCGTAACACCTTTTCGCTTTTCGGCCGTTTGCCGCGTGTGGACGCGAAAGGACGCAGTACGCGTGCGTAATATCCGACACGCGCGTCACGGCGCAGCCCGTTTCTGACCGACGCGGTTATAAATAAAACGCGCACCGTGGCCGCGGCACCGCATTACGCTCGAGCCTCTTTCGTGCCGGTGTAACAACGTGTCAATGAAAATAGAGACAGCCTGTCTACTGCCGTGTGAAAACTCGACCGAACTCGTCCAACGATCGCTCGATCCTCTTCGATATAGACCGGAACCGATGCAGCCAAACCTTGCCGATTTGCAAATTTTTCATTAGCAGTACCCTCGAGACGAATTTCGATTTTCGCCGATACTGTTTACTTGGGGAAAGCTGGTTAAATTGCGGGCAAACTTGTCCGTAACGTATCGACTATTTTGCAGACTTTCCGTTTATTATTGTACGGGGTAAATTTGTGTGCAGGGCAAAGCAAGAATTGTTGAAAGATTGATGGAATTTCTTGTAGTTTGATAGATTTCTTTGGCGAATATAGCTGTTGAATTTCGTGTAAATCTAGAGAAGTGAATCTTCTTTCTATATCGTTATTTGCGCAAAAATTCGAAGCGTGTTCGGCGGTCGTTGAGTTCTCTGGCGACCTTGATAATAATTTCACTATTAAAAGTTCTTAAATTTTATCTATCTTTCATGTATCTTTGCTACAATGATATCGCGCTAAATGTTTGAAAGTTCAATCAAGATCAAGATCAAGATCAAGATCGCACTGATCGACGCAACATAAGACTGGCAATTGCGTTAATCAGATCGATCGTTGGATAATCGTGTTGGACGCGACACTGCAAATCCCTCGCTTGTTTCGAGTCTTCGCACGCGCGGTCAATGGGGCAAGATCGAGGTTCGATTGTTTATTTAAAGGTACATATTCTTCTCGTCCATCTTGTCCTGCAATTCTTCACACGTAAACAATGTTAAAGAGTAATCAAAACGTGTTCCACGTTCGTAGGAATTATTAGCGAACAAACGCATCACTCTTTACTGTCTTCCAAGAACGTCTGCGCAGTTTTCTAAAGACTTTCCTAGATATTTCCTAGAGATTTCCTAGTACAAGTTCGACCTTTGAAATCAGGTCTACACTCGCTCGCCTAACGGCGATTAACCGAATTGATCTCGTTATCCAGCAATAATTCGAGGCTGTCGCGCACGGTTGGCGGTCCTGTCCCGTTCTACGCCGACTGTACTCGATAACGAGTCAATTATCGATTGAACCTTATCGTAACTAACGCTCCCGTACACTCGACCGACTCGCAGAGGAGGGCACAATTACCACCCACATAGCATTTCCAAGAAGCGTATAATTTCGTCTGTCAAAGCTGCCTTCGTTACCAATTGTCCACGAAACGTTCGCGGCTAGCGTTTAAGATGGTCCGATAGATCGTTAGAAACGTTCTCCCGATATCGTGCTTCTACTTCGAAAACTCTTCGCGACAATTCGATACGCTGCTCGATTAAATTTGCTTAGCTGATTGCTTGAAAGGATCATCGCGATCGATCGTCGCCAGGGAGGGGTGGATCTCGCGCTACCCCTTTGCTCTTTTCACACCGCGTCACGACTCCGCTTAAAACCGGCCCGCTGGCGAACGCAGCACGCGCGTGAGCCACGCGTGAATCAGAATTCCAAATTAAAGAGGGAAGCGAGAACGGCGCGTGGAAAATCAAGATCGAATAACTCTGCGGTCAACTCTGAAAGCATTGAACATCGATACGCCGAACCGTGTATTGCATTTTTCTCGATAAAGAAGGAGGGCGATAAAATGAAATAAAATCGCTGCGCGTTCCTGAATAAATCTCGTCTATAGTACGAGCAAATGAATGAAAAAAAACACCGAAAGGCTCACGCTCGCGTTAGTTTCGCCGCCTCGAGGCGCGAGGGACACGTGCCATGAACCATTTTCCTTCCACGCAGCAACGTTACGAGGAAGGACCCCGGAATAGCTGCGGATCCTCCGGGAAGCAGTAGAGACCGGTAACCTGGCCGCGCGAGAATAGTTTGGGCAATCTCGACGTTGAACTGTGATGATCGCGAATCACTGGCGAGACGTACCCAAAATCGCTGCGATCTCGTCGCGTGTTCGCGTAGCAGTGCACAGACGAGACTGACGAACGCGAACGATTCCATTGTCTCGCATTCGCGAACAGCCGGCCTCGCTTACGCGCATCGTGCGATCTGCGCACGCCGGTCCAGCGACCGTTAACCAAAAGACAAGCATGAAGCAGACCAGCGCGGAACGATGTGTAGCGCCGATTAGCAGCGGAGGATCGTTCGCAGAACAGCGGCCCACGTGAATCGAGCTCGCCGGGGCAGCCCCCAGGTGAGAGGATAACCGTTAGATAGGAGAGGCAAGAGCGACGGCCCGTTTCGAGGCGATCGAACGGGGCATGCAGATATCGAGGGACGATCTGCAAGTTCGTTAACGCGAAGCGGAACGACTAGCGGACGAGCAGGAAGAGCAACAACGCTCGGAGAGAGAGAGCGGTCTGTGACGTTAGCCGTGGCCGCTACGTCACGTTAACGGTAACGGTAACCCTTGTACACAACACGCACGCGACCTAGTCGCGGCGCAGCGGTGCGGAGCGGAGCAAGTGGAGAGCGGCTAGCAAGCGAGCGAGCGCCTCGAGGAATTTAAAAGTGAAACTGTGACGATCCACCGGCACTCCACGCGTTTCCCCCTTCTCCTATTTGCTACCGTTCTACCGCCTCGACGTCATCGTCTTCTCTCTATTTCTCTCGCTCTCTCCGGCCCCTCTCTTTCATCCAGTCGCCGGCTATTTCCCTCTCTCTCTTTCTCTCTTTCTCTGTTCTTCTCACTCTGTCTCGTACTGTCCGACCGCTTCTTCATCATCTTCCCCTCTTCTCTTCACCAGTATGTAATTCTCATTCTGTGTTCTTCATTTCTCTTTCATCCCTCTTCGTCGTTCCGCGAGTCTGCTTGTTCTCCTCTTCTGCTCGTTTCTCGGCCTTCTTCCCGCCCTTCCCCACGGTTGTCCCGTGATCGTGACACGGAAGGGATCGCGAGGCGCGCGCAGTGAAAGTGATCGACATTGCGATTTTCCCGGCTAGCGGATCCCACTTGGTATCGCTCGACGACAGGTCAGGCGCCGGGTAGATCGACGAAGAATGACACGCAGGTGCGAACCGGGGAACAGCTGAAGGCGGCCGCGATCTCCCGGCACGGTGTCGTCCAGGCTCGCACTTCCGGAACACGACGAACTGGTGGGGGGAAAGGGCTACGCTAACAGCTGCCGCTCACGTTGATGGCCGATCATCGACGATCCAAAAATGTAAGTTCCACAGTGCACGATATACAGCTCCCTTGGTCGCCGCATTAGGACCGGTCAAAGGTTTCAATATATTTCGTTGTAGTCAAGTTCAAAGTGTATTTGCAATACACTCTGTGTATGTGTATACGTATGTAGATACCGTGTTATCGTATCCTTTGCGTCTTTATCGTTTGTTCAAGTATCCACAATTTTGGTTATTAAATCGGGTAATGTGGTACGGAATGATCGATACTGAAAAGTACGCTCCAAACATTTTCAATGGCATTGGAGTCGACCGAATTGGTCGGTCATGAGAGTAAACCTTTGCGGTAGCAGCAATTCGTATACATAGTCGACTACGTATTTAGCAATCCTTTGGGCAGCTGAGGACGATTGCACGAAGAAAAGTTAAATTCTTTCGCACCCGGTCCTAATTCGACGACTAATGGTTTACGTGTATGCGTCGACGTCGATCTCTTCGGTTTGTACGGTTATTTCCAACGCTTGAGAAACGTAGATACTCTGTTTTTTGCAATTACCTGATAGCATTTGTATACCTCTGGAAAGCGTCAACAGGGAGTCGTTTACGCTTCCCGTTGAGATGGTACGTTTGGTTAAGGAAGCGATAGAATATGTTAGTGAATTTCGATTTGAAGGAAAGGAGAACCTTCGGTAACTGGGTCGTGCCGAATTAGATAGCCATATATTTGCAAAAATAAGTGGCGATATGGACACTGGTGTTAAGTAGGAATTCGGCTGGGATATTTCATTGTTGCATCGCACTCGTTTCGTTTTCGGTTTCAATTGGAAACTAAAGGGTAATCATGCGTCACAGTTTGTAATTGGCTGTGTTGTACGGCATACTTTCTAGATTTAACACGCGAAATAAGCGATCAAATTAATGTTCTACTACAGCGTAACAAAATTTCGTGCATTTAACGAGGTACCAAACTTGTAGACATATTTATTATCCGTAACGATCTAAGGATCGTTTGATGCCTTTGCTGCAGTGATAAGACGTTAACATTAAATGTAGCAAATCACTAGAAATATAATGATACTTGAGTTACATGTTATTCAAAGGCGCATCTGTGCTCGACATACATATTACACAGAGAAAAGAAAATAATAGGCACTGCCAAGAAGGTATTCCAATGGTACAGACTACGCACAAAGTATTCTAAATAAGATCAATTAAACATTCGGAAGGAAGAAAATGGTCTGCAATCGTATGAATTTCTTTTCTTCGTTCCTTATAGTATGGTTAGCTAAGAAACAAGCAATGTCGCGATTTCAATGTACCGTTGCGGGTCGCAGAAAGGAAGTTTACTCTCGCGATAGAAAGGAAAGGAAGCGGATAGAAACGAGCTGTGGGCTCGTGGATCGAGTTTCACTTCTTCACTGTCTCTTTCCGCGACTCGTTTTCGCGTGCACGAGAAGGAAGCGTTTTCCTTCCTGTGAAAAGTGAACACGCGCACTCGTCCACGCGAAGTCCATCGATGATTAATCTTACAATTAGTACGCAACTCGTTTTCCGCGAGCCCGATAAACTTTCATACAGTTGATGGATGTTATATAACTAATTTTATACAACCAATGGATACCATTTATAGACAAGTATTTAGAACAAAATAGTAGAGAGACTTTTGTATGGTATTCTGCGCTAACAAATACTGTACCAGAACATAGTTGTGAGATATGTTTCGCGTATTTATTTCAGGTTGGTGCATGGTACAAGATGAATATGTATAGAGTTCTTTCTTCCATTAGTATGTTTGATTCTTAAGTTTTTCAAATACAATTTTGATCCTAGATAGAAATTATCTGAATGCAAAAAAGAGATGCAGCAGGGCGAACGATCAATGTTTGACAAAACGGTGTATTCAAATATTTAATATTCAAGCAAGCCAATCTCGTAATTAATTTGCAGAGAAACAATTTCAAAATCTAAGCAAAGGTGAAAAGGTTAAACAATTTTTTAGTTTCCACCTGAATAATGCGTTTCAGCAACTAGATTAGAATCGGTAATACCAAGAATGTATACCGACACAGGCTGTTAAAATTAGATTCAGAAAGCATGTAGTTCGAATAGAAATTTAATTGTTCTGGTTCAGTTAAATAAAACGCGAACATTTTGGCCCGGGGACATCGAGACTCGAAAATTTGGAACGAAATGCGGGGACATTGCATTGGTGGGGCAAGAAACGTAATTCCGTCCGAATTGTACCGATTTCCCCGAAATCTGTTGCAAAACACAAAAGCGAGTGGACTTGACCGGATTGGAAGGTAAAATATGTGCTTGGCCGAGATTCCTGAATAAAACGTTGCAGACGCACTCGACGTTCATCTGGTTAAATTTCAATGCGACTCTCGTTTCGTCTCGAAAAGCGCATCGCACGAAACGGAACGGGACCAGTCGCAGGGAAGAATTTTAATGTTCATCAGCGTTATTCAGCTCCTCGACACAGTCTCGTCTGTGCTCTTCAAATGTCTGCGGAATCATTCTCCATGTGTTCCAAGCGAAATCTCTATTTATTTAGAATGGGAAATATTTATCTGGATATACAATAATATTCCATATACGATATAGTCAAACAATTGATTGACAGTGAAAAATTTTTTACAAATACAACCGCGTTGATTCGGTTGGTTAGGGTTTGGACTCGTAGTCGAAGGATTTTTGTTTCGTATCCTTCTCTGTAAATAATACATGTGCTCTACCGATGGTTCGGATTCCACCTAAAACTCTAGGTCTAACATAGGTATAAAAATCATCGTCGTCCGTTCCACGCCCCATTGTACTCGCTAAGAACCATTAGTAGTCGACGCGGCTTTAAATGAAGGGTGCTGGCAAGCAAATGTTTAGAATTTATACGCCATTAGTAAGGTATAGACAAGTTTCTGTTTTACGCACTGTATTGATTAGGAAAGAATAGGAAGTTGGTAATGCAACTTGGGTTAGAGGTATGTGGGTATCTGTTTCAAGAAACCGCAAACTTCTTTCGGGCAGCGATAAAATACGATAAATGCGGAAATGAAATGACACTTCCGGCACATCTAGTACAGTACTGGTTGATGAGGTTGAACAATTCACTTTTACTCCGCTCGTAATTCTACACCTCGTATTCCTTTTTGCTCTGCATTAGCGACTGATTATATTCTTTCCACTTTCACATTATATTATACGATACTCTTTCATCCGCGTCTGGAAACGTTAAGATCGCCTACGTAGTTAATATTTTCACTGAAAATTCGCTCCTAGTTCGTAATTACTATTAACCGTTTGTGGTATTTTTCACCGAATATTTATTGTTACTGCACCTTTCCCTTGCAGTAAAATTCAACTACTTTTCAAGTTTGTAACTTCGTTTCTTTTATTTCATCTAATTAGCAGTAATTTCTATAGCGTAGATGTCTAGTAGTTTAGTGTAATTTATTACAGGCACAAAAGAACTTATCCTGATGCTCCAAAAACATAATAATTAAACAATCCAGAATCCCTCTGTGCCTTAGAACTCCCGGCGCCCTTCTCAGTTGTTCAAGGGACAAAACCAAAAAATAGGAAGATATCAAAACCTGAAATAACGCATAAAAACTTCAGGGCGGAGATCATCGTTTTTCGCATGGCGTTGAACAATAATAAGGGCAAATAATATTAACCAGATCCGTAACTACAATACCCCGGTGCAATTGCTCTGGAAAATATTTAATGACACGGTCACTATATTTTCCATTTCACGAGGGGGAATAAAAAAAAACGGTCGATGGCAATAGGGGTAGAGAGGTTGTGTATTGCCTGGAAACGTTCGTCGCCCCGGAAGGGTAAGGGCTGGTTAATTTTGTATCGACGAGCACCTACGCGCCGTCCCCGCAGAAATATCCGCGCGTATGTAGGTTAATCCGCGCTCGATGGGAATCGACCTGCGGAGGAATCGCGACACGGGTCAGGTTAACGAATGGGGTAGGTTAGGAACGTGCCAATCTCGGCGCACATGGCGCGCCGTGCCGGCTCTGGCTTCCTCTTTCAGCCCTTCCCTTTCGTCTGCTTCTTTTTCGCTACCGTTGCTTCTCTTTCTCATCCTCTGCTCTAATATTTGTTCCATGAAATATTCCATGAAATATTCCATAAAGTATTCCAGGACATAATGTATTTAATAATAGCGTGATTCGTTTCTATTCGAATTAGGGGAGATTCGGACGAGTGTGCGGTAATAATGGGAGTTTTGTTTTTATGAAACACTGTAATGGCAGTTGAACAAATTTTACTGCGCACTTTTGAGGCATGAATTGAAAAGGGATTGATTATTGCGTGCGCTAAAGTAATTAAACGAAACTTGCAGGCAATAGTGTGTTTTAAATTTACTTCGACTTTGTGTTATGTAGAAGGCAACATGTATGAACATTATGAATTCAATTTTGTACGAAGTCAAATTCATCTGAGGTTCTGGCTTTTTATCGAATAATCCAGTTAAATTTTATGAAAGGGCAATGGCATGAATACGATTGAATATCTAGCATCGCTGTCGTGTCTATAAAATGTGTAATTCATAGATTCGTAATGTTATTCGTGCTCACCGGTAGTATATGTTAATAATTTTAATTATCCGGAAATAGTGGAATATTTGTGGAATGCATCGAATTATTTCTATCCGTGAGAAGAATTCCACTGCATTTGAAATTCAGTTCAATGTCTATTACATACATGTATGTACTCGTAGAATTCCGTTAAATAATTAACCTCACCACCTGTAAGATACAACTTTGGTATTTATTCGTCATAGGCGGTTTTCGAATGTGCTGTCGAACCTTTTGCTAATACTACAAGGAATTTTGCCTGCAATTGCATGTTGGTGTGTTACGGAAACAATAGATAAGCGGAGATCCCATGCTTATGTTGCCACGGACGTGCTCGTGTAGGCAAAACTCAATGTAGTAGCAGCAGAAGATTTTTGGAAATACCTTTGAAACTAAGGCCGAGTTGCGGTTTTATGTATAGCAAAAGGTTGGTCCAAATGTTGATTTCTACAACATATTCAAAAAGCATGGAAATCGGTGATTAACTCGCCATTCCGAATATTAATTAATATTAATATTCATTCACACTTCTCCACTGTGCATAATAATCGAACGATGAATAATTCATATTGCCATAAACTACCATTGCGTAAACTTTTTAGAATATAATTATTTACAAATGTTCACCGCCAATCACCCTGAACTACATATAAGCTCCAGACGTCCGTTGAACAAAAGTGGAATACATCCCAGGGTCTAAATCGCACGTTCAACAGCAACGCTAAAGCTTACGTCCTTCGTAATCCACTGTGTCCGATGACGCAACGCAAGGCTCGCGCAACAACCGGCTTCGAAAAAACCAGTTCACAATTCACACCCTCGCAAACGTCTGCAGTTCGATTCGCGGCCGGTCTTGTCCTAAAATGTTGACTGCCGCTATCGCGTGGAATAATGTTTACAGGCCATTAGTATGCAGGTTCGAACGAACGATACGACGTTGCAACGGCCGATTCGGAGCGGACGGTTTGCCTTTGCTATCGACTAACATTGGAAAGTGTTTCGCCTCGCTGAAACGTTCGTCCGTCGCTGAATGTAGCACTGTGAGGCCCATTTATCTCGCTTCCGGCCTCTCCGCAAGTATCCGTGTACACAAAACGCCCTGCAGACGCGTCCCGTATATCTTTACCATAATTTTCCTCGCGACCACGCCACGGGGATCGATTCCCGTTATTTGCCACACACGATATTGTATATACTATATATGTAACTGAAAACAACAATAACTCGAGAAGTGGAGGGGAGCTGTTAGTGGTTACGTCTTCGAATAGCATTGTATCGTGGATTAATTATTGGGCGACGAAAAGAAGGGGTGAATTAGAATCGACCGAATGGCATCGAGTAAGTATTACGTTGGGCCAGAGCAGACAGAAGTTTTGGGCGCTAAATGGTTTTTATTGTAGAGTTCCGCGAAATTTAGGTGGCCTTATTTTTTAACCTGCAGCACCGACAAAAGTTATCGGGGACGTAATGGGAATCCAAACTCTGCGAAGTTTATTAAATTCCATCTGGGTATTGAGAGATAATTATTCCTTTAAAGGCCAATACATATCTTGGCCTTGGCGAAAACACTTTCGAATATCATAGTAGCAATGAGGAATTGATTTGCAGGGAAAATGTTGATAGAATTCGTTGTCGGAGAGAGGTTCGCTTAAAGGAGCGACAACCTCTATGAAAATCAAATGTGGTGTAGCTGGCAATAAAAATCCTTTATTCAAAATTTAGCAATTTTGTATGGCGCAAGGCTTACCTACCTACATAATTTAATATTGTGTTGGCAATATAAATACGATGATAAACGCGGCAGATACCGTGGTTATGCTGGTATTTTAACTAGAAGACAAAGGTACTTGAATCCGAATTCCGGATGGCTTCTGAAATGTCCCTTGAATTGATACAAACTGTAAATGGTAAAGGATCCAATTCAGAAAGCGAAGTGAGTAATTTTGTAGAATTAAGTTTAATCGAAGGAGTAAGATGAATTATGATTCCCGGCGAATGTACGCTGCTTTGTGTAATAAATATTCCATTTGTCATAGTTCAGTGTCCATCATTAATTCCTCGAAATATCTTTCCTAACGACTTGCTTTTCTAATTCCATTTTAAATATCTTACTAATTATAAGTATATCCCTCGAGGATATTATTTATTGTTCGTACCTTATTCTGTTCACACATAATTCAATATTTAAACAGTGGAGTATAGAAGAATATATTTTTCACGAAATACCATGCAACTTCAATCATCCAATTTCACGCAATTCCGTCAATAAATTTCTTAAAGTTAAAAGGTCTTCGCTTATAATAGTACTTTAATTTTTAAAGCGATGTGGATTCGACTCTCGAAAGCCCCAAATTGGAAACCGCTGGAAAGAAAACTAAATATTTTTCTGTCAACCGCGTCCGTTTCTTTGCGCACCACAATAGCGACCCGGAAGTGAAAGGGTCACGCGTATTACCGTATAATAAATAATAAATGCTGTTTTTTCCATGCCACTTGAACGTGACATCGCTAGAAACTGTCTTGTCTCTGGGCGTGCCTGCATTTCACGCACACGTAACACTTGTAGTCGGCTTGTAGCTTCTTTGTATCGTTCATTGCGGCAACGATTAACAAGGACAGCACATGCCTTCGTTCATCAGCCAGTTGAATCGATTCCTTCTATTTGTTTCAGACAAAAGAGGGACATTTTGACATTTTTCGACTCTTTCTTCACCACTTCCGCTGTTTCGTCTACTTTTATTACGCTATTCGATGTTATACCTGGTCTCCTAATATATGTATTTCCTATGTCAATAGCTGGACAACCAGTTGATTTACAATTTCATTGTATTTGTCGCGGATGTTACCGCCCCGGTTCGACGTGCAAGCTGTCCCGGAAGTTGGCTCACTTTTTAACTAGCGTATTTTATAACGAGAAAATTGAAACAGAGTTCAAGATTTTGGATACTGTTGACGGTTAAGATTAATAATGTGTGAGTTGTGCGAATTTGAGATTCGTAATATGTACATTCATTTTTGAGCCCTCGATGGTACATATGTATTTCAGTTACTTCGAATCTACATTTTGAACCAGAATGGAAATAAAAAAAGGATCTTCGTGCTCTCCAAACAGATTATAATCGTTACATACATTTCTTGCAGATGATTTTGATTATAATATGCAAGAAGCAATATTTGTATTACTGTAAGTATAAAGTTTTCTGTTTGAACGATGAAATCGATAGTCATGCATTGTCCAAAGTAAAGCAACAAAATGATATTCTGCTATAATTGCATTAACAAATACACAGTGTTTGACAAAGGTATTGGCACGGTGCTCAATTCAATATATAGGAACGTGCCTAACTGTTGAAATACTTGCTCGGTTTTCTTTCCTTTATATGGGTCGTTATTTATATAATATCTTATTTGCCTATATAAAACAGATGATGCATCATTAACAAAATGGATTATGCACGTATTATAATATGTTTGGGTTAGAATATTGGCAACTTTCAATGACGACAAAAAGAATACAGTAAAAAGTATTCAAACCTAGCGTAATTTAAAATAGGCCAATTTTATTATCCGGATGCAAATATAATATATCTGCCTCTATAATACATTGCTATTACTTACTTTGAGCCTGTGGCTCCATTTTTGCATTCAGGTAAGTGAGATATTATTAGTAATGATCCACGTGGAAAAGGAGGGTTGTACATATGCATCAATTTTGATTCTGGAGCAAATATTGCGGCAATAGTTTCGTGTAGCACTGTGTGCCTAATCGATGGATCGGTGTCTCGCTAATTGTGAGCTGCAGTTAATTCCAATTGATAAAAATCATCGAAAGAGAATACGGAAGCATTCCAGGGTCACGATGATTCGGCTGGAAATTGAAGCGGAGGACGTCGTAGCTGATCGATCGATGGAGCAACCGAGCAATGGATGACTGTCGAGAATAGAACATCCACGACCGTGACGTTTGCTCGGTTATCGAAATAAGTAACGATTCTTCGTGACCGTGCTCCATCCAACAGCACGAAACGACTTTCCGCCCCGCGACCCCCTGCCAATCCGTCGAATCTACTCTCGGTTAAACTGCCTCTGAAATTCCATCATCGAAAACAGCGGGCTCGTTGCCGCGGCGAAATTGCCAGATCCCCCGTCATAAAACCGATACGTCCACCGTTCGCTCGTCAATGCGTCGAGGAGAACGCGCTCGAAACCGACACGTCTGGATTTCGTTTTCACGTCGACGGGAGAGATCGTTTTTACTTGGCCCGCGCGAGTCTGCACTAGAAAGACCGTCCCTCTTCCTCTCTCATCCGTCCCTCTGCGCTGGTATGACGCTCCGCTTCCTCGTTCAGTTACAAAACTCACGCACAACCGTAACTCGCGCGTTTCCGCGGTTTCCAGAAGCGGCAGGCCAAACACCGGTCGTTTAATGGGCGGCTCTCGCGAGAGATCGAAAGCCCTGCGAGGCTCGTAGAGAACGAGCCACGCTAGAGCGGAGATCGAAACAGATCGGACGAGAAAGACGACGTCGCGAAACGGAGAGAGGATGAGGAGAGAGCTGAGACGTGCGGACAGGGTACGGGAGAGAACGGGAGAAAGAGAGAAAGATAGTAAGGAAGGACAAGGCGCAATGTGTACGAGAGCGGGGCGCTACTCGTAGTATCGGTGTGTGTCGCGCTGGAGGCCGGCCGAGGTCGACGGCCTGAGGCTCGGCCATTCCCGTCGCTGCTCGGCCAGCCTCGGCACTAGGTCAGTGATGGAGTCACTGGCCGCCCCGAGCGTCGAGGCAATGACACCGAGCACGTCGTTGCTGCCACCGAGCGACCCCCACTCTGCCCACCGCTGTTCCCCCACCACGTCGCCTCGCTACGCGCTCGTTTCTCCTTTCCCCCTTGGCGGACAGTTCCCCGCAGACCACCGCGGTCGATTCTACTGTGCGAGTAGCGCCCCCGCACTGCCAGCAATTCTTCCGTCCTCTCTCTGGTCGAGAGTGCATATGTAATCGGCTTACTTGCACACGGCCGAGCCGTTGCCTTCGTACCTGTGCCTTCGCGGAAACAAATCGTCGTACAACGCGCTGCGTTGCATTGGTTCGTCCTTAGGCTAGGTTTCGAAGGGAAATCATGATGACTCGGTGACGTGGGTAAAGGATTGTTCACCAGGGTGACGCAGCGTGTTGCCTCCAACTGCTGGGGGTAGCTTCCGGATTGTATCCGGCGACGCGTTCGAGTTGCTGGGGTTGTTTTGGGAAGCGAATTGGGGTGTTACTTTGGTAGGACAGTGGGACGTCGGTGGAGATATTAGGGCGTTGAATTGTTTAATGGATGGTGGCTAAAAGGGTTGAGCGATTTTAGGGCAGTATTTTACTTGACCCAAACGTTCCTTGAATCAGAGTTACGAATATCTTGGTGTAATGCCATTTGTTATACGAAAGATGACGCTAGAAGAAAGTAGCGATAGAACAAACTTTGGTCACACCTTGCACGGTTTACGCTGTTTAATTAATTTTTGCCGCGAAATTGCGCGTTCTAGGAGAAAGCTTGCATTTACTTCAATCGTGTAACATTGCGCTCGTGGAATGGCCATTTTGTATTAGCTGCAAGGGCTATAACGCGAGCACTATCTTATTAATTTGGTTCTAGTAGAAACTGAGCGAAATAATAGAAGCTATTACAGAATTAAGCATTACATTAAAACAAATAATTAATTTCGCCTCAAACAAGAATATAATCGGCCTAAACTTTCCTTTTCTCTTAAGCCAAAATCAACTATTTCTACGTAACAAACTCAATTGCTTTTCCAAGTTTTTTTTTATTTTTATCGGAGAAGCGAAAATGTAAGAGTTAAAATAAATCCGCTTTTTGTTGTTTAATATTTAAAGGGCAGGGTGAAAGCACCAGATGTCACACTTTATTGCATATTTGATTATGCTTTCGTTGATTTAGGACCGATGCGATGGGTTGTTTAAGTAGGTGTTCGTTATGGTTATCGACTCAGTATTTAACATGGTTCCTCGTATATGTGAATAATGTAAATGAATGTTTTGACACGCATATTACATCAATCAATAAAGGCATCGGACGAGGGAGGAATAAATAGTTGAGTCGTTGAATAACTGTATGATTGCTATGGAAAATCGTTGAAAATTACGAATTATATAACAATATTATAGCTACATAGTAATAGTAACTATAACATTGCAATGCGGTTGATTGTATTTTCTCTCCAGTTTCGTCGTTCCAATCGCGAAAATTTGGCGCACCGTTGAAATTGAAAATAGATCCTGAATTGGAAACGATTAAAAGGAATACATGTTTATTTTTCTCAATCGGTACTTGTTGCAATCAAACTCTTGAAGCAGCTTTCAATTTTATTTGATCCGTAGGCCAATAATGCTTAAAGATATCAAATGTTCTTCTCAAAGCGTACAACTCATTTTACATAAAATATCCATAATTTTGTAATAATTAGTTTACTATTATCATTATAATTTACGAATCTTACGATCGACAATTCCAGTCAAAACGATATTATACACAGCCCTTTGTCAAAAAGAAATGCCTCGTATCAACGATGGGGTGAAAATAATCGTTCGAACTGGAATTGCAGATCGCACGATACATATATCGTTCTGTGCAAGGGATGTTTGCAATTGAATAGTAATCGTTCGCTGGGAATGATTTCAAATCGCAATCAGTACTCGGCAACGGCTCGCCGATACTTCGACAAGACGTTGCGAAACTCGCGTAAGCTAAATATCAAAAGTACGATTTTAGCATCGACCGGTTGGCCAATAGGTCGCGTAAGATGAAATGCAGATGACGCTTGCGATACTGAAAACAATTCGAAACGCTGATGAACAGAATCATTGTAAAACTGGACGCCCAGTGAGAGATGAAGCTATTAATACTGGAATCGTGCTTCGAGGAACAAAACAGTTCATCATTCTCGATAACGATTTGTTCTTTCAAGAAGCAATATTATTAGAAATTAATTATTAGATAACCTACGAATGATTTTTAAATACGTCCAAGCTGTATATATATGTGTCGTTACGATACACGTATGCGATACAAACATATTTATACATTTAATATTCCAAAGAATTGCAAATTCACTTTACAACAAAATATCAATGGATTCTATAACTCCGCAACAATGTTTCAACTCTAAAAAACCCTGTATGTGTACTCGAATACCACCGACAGATTTGTCAAAAAATCTCTGCTTTCGTATCTTGGTAGCACAAAGCACAAAAGCGTTAATATATTCAATTCCAGTCACGTCTGTATTCTCGAAATTGGAATTTCCTTTAACACTAGAACTACCGATAGGTTTTGATACCTACTACATATTTAGACAGTATACGTTAGACAGATTATGAACACGAAAATGGTTGAATGGACATTAAATAAACATATGTAATTGTCATTTTGCCTTATCGATAGTCATCATAAATTGCTGCAGCAATACTTATACGTTAATAACTTTAAAGCAAGAAATCTAAAACCAGTCATTTCGACTGGCTTGGTAGTTCTAGTGTTAATCATATGTCATATCGAACACTTTATCTCCTCTTGTCGTACAGATTAATTATGAAACAGTTAAGGTCGAACCAGCTGGAAATTCGAAACGCGTACACATATTTCTCGTCTCGCGATCGGCCACTCTTTTTTAAGCTTTTAGGACCTCCCGCGTGTAAAAACACTTTCGTCCGGCTTTCTGCTCCATGGTGTTCCGTGCTCACCGCGCCCTGCCTCCTGCCTCTTCGCTCAGCTTCCATCTCCTATGGCCTACGGCCTATCGGGCTATGGGATTGCCTGCAGGAATGCACGAAACCGTCGCGTCGTGGTCGTCCCTATCCGTCTTCGAGAACCCTCCAAGAACTTCACCCTTGTAACGGGCCGTCAATATGCCGCACTTAGGCCCCCTCTGTGCACATGATATTGCACCCGGTCGATCCACGCAAGATTTCGTGTAAATGAAAATGAACGACAGCTGATAAGAAATTGCTGAAGCCGAGACA
Organism: Nomada fabriciana; assembly: GCA_907165295.1. Taxonomy (NCBI): domain Eukaryota; kingdom Metazoa; phylum Arthropoda; class Insecta; order Hymenoptera; family Apidae; genus Nomada; species Nomada fabriciana. The sequence goes on along the minus strand of OU015690.1, from coordinate 8,478,904 downwards.
AGATTTAGATTGGTCAAGTTACGAAAGTTCAAAGGAATTCTTCTAATTTCTAAAGCGTCGTCAGAAAAGAATTGCTAATTTTACAATTCATCGTGGGGTGGCAGCAACGATTGGAAATGTGTTTTTGAATTCTGCCATTACGTATTAGTACTTTGAGGCAGAGACGGGAAAGACGTTACTTTTTTCTAAATCAATCAACAATTTTTTGTCACATCAAGGAAAAAATATGAAACCTTTGGGTGTGCCGTAGAATTTTAATAATTAATAATTAGCTTATGCGTACCGTGGGATGAAAGAGGTAAAAATCGCTGATGTCGATCTACCATTCGAAATTCTGTGCATAAAATGTTGCCGACTTATGTTTTTATAATTCAGTAATTACTGCATGCATTTGACTTGCCGTTGCAGCAATTCTGATTTAGCAGCAGGTTAGGCCACGGTGGATGATTAACCCAGTGCAAACGTTTCCACGTACAACTACTAACCCCGCGATCAAAAATATTATTTCATCGACGCGGAAACGCGAGGGATATTATTTAAAAAGTGGCCACGGCGACCCTGATGTCTGTTGGAAAAACGTGCATCGAGAAATCGTGTACCACTTTTTCCGACGTTCCCCGTATTGAACGAGGAAAATGTAACGTCCGAAGCCGTAGCATTAGATTATATGCTTGGTTGACTACTATATAAAATATATTTGAAAGTTGAATGTATTGAGATAAATATCCGCGGTATGTAATCGAAATATGTGATGCCCAGCTCCGATCGGCACGCTATCTCGACCTAATCTCGTTTGTAAAGACGTGGACGGGGACAGGTCACGTACACGTCTTTCAGTTGGAGCAAATCGGGATACTGTTAGGCCCGTATTGAAATTCAGAGCCGCGAAAACTCAGCTCGTCGCGCGAGACAGCCGCATACTCACGAAAAGGCCCCGCACGGTTTCGCATGAATGTTACAGTAGCTGCGATCGTGCATTATGCATGCTCTATAATTCGTGACTTTTGATTACGTCGTGTCATCAGAGTTATATTAGTGCCTCCATTGTCTTCCTCCGCAGTCGGCGCATGTATATGTATACCTACGCTGGAGTACGGAAGTGATTTATGTGTTACACGCTTCCTTCTCTGTCCCTCCTTCTTGCCACTTGCCTTTTCAATACGTCCGTCTCTTTTGTAATTACGAAGTTGAAAAGCACTCTCGACGCGATGCAACCGCGAGTCGCACCCTCGCCCGGCTCCATAACCAGCGGACCTGAGAATTTCATTTTCTTTCCTCGGGTAATGAGAAATCCTTCGATTATATGCAGAAAATCGATGGCTTATAGGATTATCGAACGCGGTGATAAAACTGAAATTGGATGGTGGCGAAGACTTTCTATTTCACTGAATTGCATTTAATTATTTTATACCCGACAACCGTATGTTATTCGATTTGAAATTGAGTCGTCGGCCCAACGCGCGAGGGCAATTGATCAAATTATTAATTGAGCGACAGATCGAATATATTATTTAAAAAAATACCCTCGCAATTCTTCTCGTAAACAAAAACTGGTTTATCGAATAATTTGTGGGCATACCACTAAATTTCAGAGGGTCGTGGAAATAACGTTTTCTCCCTCTTTTCGCTTTACAAAGTATCGAGGAGGTGGTGAATCAACGTTCACCCTTCGCTACGCGGCATTATTTGCGATCAATTCGTAAAATAATAAACATGAAAGAACAAGAAAGGAAACTGTCGGAGCGAAGAGAAAAAGCGCGCGTCATTTTTCCGACTTGAATGACGCGTCAATGAGACCATCACCCTCGTGGGAAAGCAAGGGGAACAGTAAAAGGGAAAAGCAGGTTCCAGCGAGGCACGGGACAGTGCAGAGATCCCGGCTGCCTCACGCGGGATGCGAATAACCTTGGACTAGCGGTACCGTGAGTAACCATAGCGGTATCCGTGGTTGGATTGTCTCGAGATGTTCAGTTCCTTGAACCGGCGCCACTGCGCGGCGGCGTCTTCGAGACGTCACTTGCTGGGCCACAAAATCGGTACTGTGTCTCGAAACACGATTGGACACGTGAGAGATTCCTGTCTCGCGCAACTTACAATTAGACACGTGTTTCGTCGAGCCAGAAGCCGCGACCGAGGAGCTAATTTTATTATTGGAGTACAGCATTGCCAGTGAAATATTCGGTTTCGGCGTTGTAATCATGTAACATTTGTATTGATCGTGAGCGAGTTACGACGAGGGATAAGAAAATCGAGAAACCGTGTAGCGTGAAGCGAAGGGCAGGATAGTTTGGTAGCGCAAACCCCGTTCACAGGCACGGAATAAACGTGAACTAGCGGTACTATGAGTAAGTTAGCGGAATCCTCGTCTACGTCGCTTCCAGAGGCAGTGGAGCGAGTCCAGTCGCGACTGGACTATCCTACCCGTTCGCAGACTGCCGAGTGAACGACTGGGCCCACGGGCTGAATGGCGATGCGCGTTTCTCATGGTGTGCTTATGGACTTTCACCTCTTTCGAGCAACTCCTCGAGCCACAACTCTCGCTTCCATTGCGCTATTGGCTGCACGCGACCAAGGAGGAACTTTTGCTGAATGAAACGTTCAACGCTCGAAGCTAACGGTTTGAACAGTCCGAACAGTGATATATTCTCTTTATGGGTATAAATCTTGGACCCCTTTGGACTCCTCTGGGCTTCTTTGGACTACTTTGGACTCCTCTGGACTCCTTTGGACTTCTCTGGACCCCTTTGGACTCCTCTGGGCTCCTTTGGAATCCTCTGGACTCCTTTGGACTCCTTCGGACTGTTACGTATCTATTTTTGAGTAACACGAGAAATCACGATACGGATTTAAATTTTTATCAGAGTAACGCGGATTATATTATGGTTTCTATGAGTCTGGCAGTGCTGGAAAAAGCTTTCATAATCTTAAGAGACCTAACATATCTATATATGTATTTGTATAGCTGTAAATACGGCGAAAAATTGAATTAAATTTGAATTTGTAAAAATACGAAATGTGTAATGATAATTCAATTAAACCGAATAAATTCATTTCTACATAACCTGTTCACAACGTTCTTTCAAAAAATGAATGCTACGTATGGCTAATATTATAAATTGAAATTGGAACAATTCGCACAAGTAACGTTCTATTGTGGAATTGAAGGGATATATCTTCTATTTTATTGCACACCACGAAGGCAGTCTTTTGGAGTTCTCCATATCACGTTGGATGATTACACAAGGAAGTTAATACTAGAATAGTAGCGAACTTTTACGAAGTGAAACTCGCTGTGAATTGAGAAGAAGGTATTTGAAACCACGTCTGCAAGAGTTTGCCGAGTCCATTACATCTAGGAAGCTATACGTGTAAATAACTGGAACCAGGAAAGTCGATCTTTAGCGAACCATAAAATCTCTCCTTTGTAGAGAATAAATTATCGACGTACTCAAAGACAAAAACCTAATACTCATATCCGAGTTTTATATGAAAAACCTTTTTTAATCAATCAAACGAAAGGAATCGATAATACAGGGGCATAATCTTTGAAGTTACGTAGAAGAAGCGAATATCATTAAAGTAGAATAATGTCTTGTGAATTCCTCAATGTCGATTCGCAGGAAGAAGGATAGCGTAAAGAAGAAGAGCAGTTAATGCTACGGAATTTCTACCGGCGTCAGGTAGACCCTTTACAATTTCCTCGAAACTTGAAGGAAAGACGTATATACATATTTAGCGTAAACAATTGCAATAAAATCGTGTCCAGTTCTTTGTTTTTAATCGCGCACCAACCTATCCCAAGGCTGCCCAACGACAAACACGAAAATAAAGCATTCGATTATCAAAGAAATTACCTAACAATTGCCCGGTAAGTATTTCGTAGTTACTCGGCCGAGGATTGAGCGAAGAAAATTATTTTAGGAATTCAGTCTGCTCAATCGTATCCAGCTTTCCCTTGTATAGAAATAACGTGTGCGAAATGAGCGAATTAGATTTTAGAATTAGATACCTGATCGATCCAGCAGAGATTCGCGAGGACACGCTCCATCCAGAATACAATGCGAGAAATCGACACGAAGCATCACCAGCTCGCCTCACTTTCTAAACCTCGATTCGGATGTCTCTCCGGGGAGATCATCGCGATCCGAAAGCGAGCCATAAATCACCCGCTCGTCTCGCGTCTATCGTTGGATATACGTTCCATCAGCGAGAATTTTTCTGCTCCTCTAAGGCGTTCATTAACCGCGATCCTTGCACGGCACCGATTTCGTTTCAACCAGCCAAGCACTCGGATGCATTACCACCGTCGATATGTATACACGATACTTCGCTAGATCTCGAGAGCCAAGTGCCTTTGAGAGAACCGAGCTACTCCCGTTTGTAGGAGAAACTTTGATTGTTTCGTGGCCCTCAGAATGGGAGATTATGTGCAGTTGAGACTGTTTCGTTATTGATAGTTTGCTGAACTCGGCGGCTGAATCGGCACTTGCATTACGAACATATCCGCGGGGATATACTGTGCAAATCGATATTTTTCCACGGCTTGTGCGCCACGCGGAGTATCTTCCAATCGCAAGATCCGTGAAAGTTGAAAAATATGGATCGAGTAGGTATTGTATTATAATTTCGGCTGTTTATTTGAAATTCCTGGGCTACCCAAGATCTGTGGCAGGATCTTTGACGAAGATCTTTTCCGAGAAACAGAGAAGCAAAGACTCGAAGCTCTCCGCTTAGAACTCGTCGAACATAGGGCTGCAGCCGTTCGTAGCGGTCAGACGATTAATTCCATCCCGGACAATCGCCTCTGGATGGACAAACCGTTCCGAATCGTTCACGATCGATTCCGTGGCTGTTCCATAAATCATGATTTCCCAGAACCACGATCTTTAAACAATTGCTTGCGCTCGCAACGAAAGGGCGCGGCCTTATCGACCGTGACATTAGTCACGGCACCGTGTGGCCGCAACAAAATCGATCTCCGCGATTTATCTGCAACTTCGATCGGCCAGGGGCCCTCCAAGAATATTCCCCCGTTATAAACGGCGGATCCGTTATCTCCCCGCGTCTACGCGCTGCGAAAATCCCTAACCTCGAATCCCGACGCAACAGTAACGACTTTTCGAGCCTGGCGAGCTGGAACAATTAACCCCTTGCCGTGTTTTGGCGAATCGGACTCGTGATCAAAATTTTAGACCATACATTAGAATATCCAGAGTCTGACACGTGGGTCAAATGTGGGCGAGACATGAACATTGCGAGTCCAACACGTGGTGGCAAATTCGGGCCGTATTGTAGAGATTGTTTTGTGTAAACCTCGCGTCAATGGAATGGTGGATAGGTCCCCTAACGGTTGGGCCCGGATTTCGTCAAACTAAATGCTACAGCAAGGGTTAAGCGGGTTACAGGTGCGACAGCCGCACAGTTTTTCTTGCATTCGTCCCACCTATCTCTCTGGTACAGTTCATTGGAGTCCGGACGAATGGATTCGCATTGAACAATTTTAGTGAAATTTCACCGGTTTCATCGGTACTAACCGTGTGCGTGAAATTTATTTGTCGGCAATAATTATAATAGTGACGATCTTTTCTGAGGAAATTGGTTGAATAGGGGATGGTACGTTCACTGTACGAACAGTTTAATTGTTTTTAATTAATTTTTTAAAGCAAACGGTATGTTTCATACATCCGTATATGTATAGTAGCGTGAGCTATTTGATTCGCTTCATTGCACGCGAAAGCAGAATTAATATCACGAAGAGCGAACATAAAATAGCAGCGACACAAAAATTTTATCCCATCAATTCTTCATGTAGAAGTAAATCGATTATCTTCCAATAAATAAAATGTACTACGAATGCGCGAATAATTGATTACCGTTACTTATGACGTTGTGTAATCGTGGACAATATTTCGATACAATTTTCCAAACTTTGACCAGGTAATTGAATCGGTTGGATATCGACGAATTGGCGGGTAACTGGAAAACATGAATACTTTCATCAGAACTATTGACACCACTTGGCTGGGCATCGTGTCCATCGCTAATTAACGCTGAAATCACGTTCAACGTCATGTCTGCCATTTTTAATTTATTATTGACGGCTATTAGTCCACCCTTCGGCGGATTATTTCAGATATAAACGGTGAAAACGTGTGCGCACGTGTTTTGAATCAAACGCTTTTTGTCTTCACTCGTAGAATATTAAGTAACAACCATTAATGAATACTTTTTCTTATTTTGCATTTTCCCTCGTTATTTCGATTCAACGAGACTGACAATTAATTTGACATATTACCATGATTGCAAACACAAATTCGTCAGCGAACCATACTTCTCAATTATCGGTCTTCGTACCTTATCTACCATAGTTTTAAGATCCTTCGTCATGCATGGAGTTACAATAAAATAATATTTTCGATTAAATGAATACCTTCCACGCTGATCGGCTTCATTTACAATATGTATTTATGTCTCGCCTCTCGCGAAAGATCTCCTTCTGTTGACCCTTTATTATCCGATTTTGCAGCAGACTTGCCACTTTAATTAAAATGCCCCCCGAATTTAGAATCTGGATGAAGCTTGTGCTTGTTACTTCTTTGAAGTCTTCTAACGTGTTACAATCTATGACCAAATGTCTGTATAAAAATACTTACAGCTGAAGTACATATGTCCTACTCGAACACTTTTCCAGCATCTAGAATGAAAATTGCGATAAACGAATAACCGCGATATAACTCGGGCCTTGAAGCAGGCATGTCAAACACGCGGCCCGCCAACACATAGGTTGAGGTCACGAGACTTTTTAACAAATTTTAAGTACAGTAATTCTTTGCTTGATGCTGAAGATTAACCGATCAACATTTATCATTAATTTTAAAAATTCCATTAGCTCAATATATTCAACCAAATTTTGATGACTTGCTTCATGAAAAACGATGTCAAATATCTTCTAAAAAGTAATATTAAACTGTGATTTCGTTTATTTCTTATTACAACTTTTATTTTTGTTTTTCATATGAAATATAAAGTGTCTACGTATGTATTGCATATTGTTTAGTATACAATACATTGAGCTTGACATTGAGTCTAATAAATACATAATACAATCATTCTAAAAATCGTATTTTATTAATTTTTTGAACATTGAAAACATGCGGTCCCGAACTTTATACAAAATAGATCATATGGCCCTAACTATCATATGAGTTTGACATTCCTGCCTTAAAGGGTTACATCTTAGCCTTCTTCGGTACTGTTTCTTTCACTCCCAAAGACGTTTACGTATCTCTACTAACGATCCCACAATTCCCAACATAACTTTCGTAAACACCACTACAAGAGGACCACCAAAGCTTCACGAGATCTCTCACGTGTCCCTACCCTGAAGCAACCTCATCCTCTCTCTCCCGGAGACTTTGCCGCGGGCAAGATCGGCCACGATCATCGTGGAATACATTATATCGGCGTCGCAAAGCTACACGTCAGAAGAACGAACGAAGAGAGATCTGAGGTGGTCGCGCGCACTTACACGACGGATCTCATTTCACTTTTCTTGCCACGGAAGAGTTCTTCGTTCTCGGTGCACGGTTGCAACCACGTTGCACAACCGTTCCTTATAGCCGGTCGAGCGTAGCTTCCAGCAAGATCCATTCCTAGTCAATCTAATCCTAGGCCTGGCTGGCACGATTGTCTGTCCGCCGGCTAGGTTGGGCTAGATCGCGTATTACGCCGTTGCACCGAACTTTCTCCCTGATTACGAGGACGATGCACCTGGCCTCGCCAGTCGGAGTCCCACATCCGACACCAGCCGTCTGGTTTCACGTTTATTATTTTTACACCGTCCTTCTTTGTTGTGCAACTGATTTTCCGATTTTTGGATACCGTTGGCTTTCCATTTCTCAGTTTCTTTCGACGAAGAACTTGGAGTCTTTGCTCGTCTTTTCTGTTGCAGATGGGGTGTCTGGTTTTTGCGCGAGTTGCTTGCTCGTTGTTACCGAGTGTGACCCAAGTTCTCGTTGAATAGTTTGGAATTAAGGGGAGCTTACAAGTTTCGTGGGGCCCTTCCAGCTAGTATTGGAGGTTCAGTTGCGGAATTGTATCGTTGAAATTTCGCACTACGATCTTTCGTATTTCGCCGATTAGTTTGCTGGGCAAACTGGAACCCTTGAACATAGTCTCTGGCAAGGGTCTTTCGTTGCTGCCCATTTCTCTGTTTATAGTAGACAATTATTGTATTATGCGTGACGAATTTTCCCCGTTTCAAATATTCTGTAATCGACTCGCGATACGCGGCAACGTTCAGCAGCTGAAGTATCTAAAAACGTTGATTTAGCTTCCCCTCCAAGACTGGATAACGATGCGATAACGGTGGCTATGGTCAGGCCTATGCAGTTCAGGCGTAGGAACGTCGAAAACAAACCTTTTCTTCTATTTCCATCGATTTCCCTCGTTCGTTTCGATGCAACAATTAACGAGGGCAACGAACCGCGTTAAGGGGTTTCGACGCGGAAGCGTCAAGGTTTGAATAGTTCTATCACCAGCTCCGAAATAGCTTTCTACGAAGTCCGAAATGATTCGAGTATGAAGTCCGCGGCGAAACAAAACGGAGGTGTGAAGTTCATTGACGTTTAAGGAGCTCCGAGCGAGTTGCTCGGAAGTCTACGAACTTTCCACTCTGGAACTTTTCTTCTGGACCGACGAGGCTTTTAATCTCTACGTTTAAAACGAGCCTTCCTGTTTGCAAGGCTTCCGCAAGTGAAATTCTGAACAAAGACCGTTTCACAGACTAATGATACAAATATACATACCTTTCCATTTTCGTCTTAGCTCTTTCTAGCTCAACTACTGCGTCATAATACGAATCATGTATCAAGATAATTGTACTATTTATTGGAGACAATTCGTTAACGAAAACAATTATATTATTCGTTATCGGTAACTATCGGCAAGGAACCCATCCCCGCGCGTTAACAGGTATTGCAGAAACGAGAAAGAATAGATTCGGCTTTTCTCAAATCATTGGAGTGATTTTTAGCGTGGCAAAAGTGAACCGCGGGATGCCGAAAAATTCGATGCGAGTTAAAACTTGGGGGTTCACCGGCGCAATTCGGTCGCGGCAAGAGAGCCGATTGGGGGAGTCTTTTTTTCGCAGTCATCGTCTCGGTGGCTAAATTAGTTTCACGGGAGCGTAGGAGGAAGGACCCGGTAAAAAAAAGAGGAGGATCCGTTCGAGATGGAAGATAAAAACGCACAGCCATCCGAATATGCGGCCGCTGTGCTCGCGAAGTCGGCCACCTGCGATTCGTTTCGTTTCTTCGAAAGCATTTACTTGGCAGGCACGTGAGCATGAAAAGTGTAACTGTATGGCGGATGCAGTGTGCACTTTTACGTAGTTCGGTCTAATTTTCACGACTATTCCCTGTTGATTAATCGAGGAGTATTTCAAGATAAAGATATCGATATAAAGTGGCCATTGTCCATATCGAAACACAAAAGATCGTTCCAATTTCCGAGTCTCTGTCATGAATTTGATTTTTCTGTGATCTTGAATTTCTGTTTTCATTACGAAGCTTCTTGCCGGTGCACGGTGGTCCGAAACCGTAAAAACACGTAAAAACTAAATTCATAGCACTGTTACTTGCACATTATTCATTTTGAATAGAAAGATTTTAGGTAGTTCTTGAGTTATAGAATATAATTACCATTAAAGATTCTCTTATTATAATTATTTTAACAATAATATTTTATAAAATGTTGTTTGATCGAAATGGTTCTGATACTTTCTGTGATGGGCAGTTATCTCTCAGGTAGCAGTATGGAAATAGTTAGACAATGGGATGTACAATCTACACATCCAAATTGCGCGTTTATGAAGTTATTTAAACGAACGAACATGTTAGCAAAAGATTTAAAATAAAATAAAATAAATAACAAAAAATTGAAAAAAAAGGACAAAGTTTATGACTAAACAAAAAGAATTTAGTCAAGACAAGCATAGTTATTCATTAATAGATTGGAAGGTGTCTCAGAAAATTACCAGTGCCATGCGACAATCCATTTTTTGCCAAAATTTAGCCTATACATATAAGAAGCTATGCCTAAAATTTCGTACATTTTGAAGGACGTAGAAAAATTGAATTCAGTTCATGTTTTTACGGTTTCGGACCACTGTGCGACCACTGTTTCGGACTCACACGACCCGCGGGCGTGCTGATTTATATTTCATTAATAATAAAGATGCGATGAATGAGAGAGTAACTCGACGACATTATTATGTAACCGCAGGGTCACTGACATCGATGCACTTTCTCTAACGAGTGGTTATCTGTCGCAGATACGGATAAATGTCTGTATCGGTTGACAAACGGCAAACAGCCAGCGTGGCAGAACAGTTATTTTTCTTCTGGTGGAATTGTATTGTACGCAGCGACATCGAATACAGCCGGGGGGGAAAAAAATTGAAACGCTCCACTTCGCAGTATGGTTAACCACTCTTGCTTTTTCTTGTACAATTTTGCGTAACTTTAAGTGTTGTTTATCGGTGCCTGAGCCGGTAAATCAGATCGATTACCATACGAAAGGGGAAAGGTTAAATTATTTTCCCGAAGCAACGGGTGAAATTGATCGAAAATTCCAGGCATTGTAATACGTTTATAAATAACCTGGCATTAATAATAGCTTTATATAAGACAGATATGCATAATCAATCCTATCGAAATGGTTCGAATTGAAATTCGAAATGTCCGATATCGCAAGTGGATTCAAAACTTGCGGCGTCCCGCGCTCTATTATCGATGAAATAACAAAAATACGCCCACAGCGTTCTAAAATAGAGCTAGCACTTAACACCTCCGAAGTCTGTTTCGGACGAGGAAATCTGTGTCGATGATTCTTGTGGCACCGTTCAGAAAAATACAGTCACCGATGGGGCTCCTCGCACGATGGGCCCACCACCATATAGCATTGCATAGTACACACAAATACTAGACTGCCCGGATTATAAGAATTACACGTGTTACAGTGCACGCAAAACAGCGCACGCGTACTAAAACTTGCGCATGGAATCGGAAGCTGGCGCGCGAATCTCCTCATGGGGCCCAATGGACGGCTACGCGAAAGTCCCGTCTGGAACGGGCCTAATTCTCTCAGAGTTGCAGCCATACGTGCGATCTTTTTTTCCTTCCACGATCGAGGTGTCCCCGCGTGGCCGCGCGAAACGTTACATATCACTCCCGCGGATAAAAATACACCGTGGGAGCGATGACTCGGGCATAAAAATACATCGAAATGCAAGGATGGCCCGCGTATCTCGTGACGGGGGCCCCGCGCGTGAAAACACGCGCCAATCGAGACGCAGGCGAGGGACTTGCGAAACGCACGCGCCGTCTGAATGGGAGGTGACAGAATTTACGAGCGGGGAGGCTGTGCGGCACGACCGATCGGGAAAAACGGAAATTTCCATAGGGTTGTTTGTCGCCATCCGGCGCCGCGTGACCGACGGACACCTTGTTGATAAAAAACAGAACGCAGTGGGATCGATTTCGATTGCGGAGGGCGAAAGGTTTGAAAAGTACGGACGCACAAGTCGGCAGATTGTCAACTACATATTTTGGAAATTTTCATTCGTTGCTCGACGTGTTTCAATCTGATGGGAATCGTAGCTACTGTACTAAAAAAACAAATAATATTATATCTGATGTAGAAGGGAATGAACATATTGAATAGAAGTGAAACGAATCTTGATCATTCCCCTGCCAATATCACTGAAATTATCTCAGGGTTAAGCAGCAATTGCAGAAGCACTTTCCTCTACAGCAGGCATGTCAAACTCGTATGATACTGCGTGCCAAATGATCTATTTTTTATTAAGTTGAGGGCCGCATGATCTCAATGCTCAAAAAATTAATAAAATACGACTTTTACAATGATTATATTGCGTATTTATTAGACTCAATGTATTGTATATTATACATTATTATACATTGTCATTTTTTAAACTAAAAATATTTTACATTTTATTGTATATTATACAACATACAATACATACATAGTCGTTTTATAGTTCATGTTGATTTTTAAACTTAAACTATAAATATTTTATATTTTTTATAAAGAACAAAAATAAAAGTTGTCTCTTTAGAAGACATTTGACATCATGTTTCACAAAGCAAGTCCTCAAAATTTGGTTGAATATATTACACCGATGCAATTTTTAAAATTGATGATAAATGTCGGTTAATCTTCAGCGTCAAGCGAAGAATAACTGTATTTAAATTTTTTCAAAAAGTCTCGCAACGTATGTATTGGCGGTCCGCGTGTTTGACATGCGTGCTCTACAGATTAGCGCAGTTGAGCTATCGTCCTTGCGAAACAACTTTCCAAGGAAACGTTTGCAGGTGTCCCCGCTCAATTAATCGCGATACAACTCGCCTAAACGACAACGCAACTTTTACCCATGCATCACACCTGCATCTATCGAACGGCAGCTAACAAACTCGGAGAGGAAGAGAAATAGAAACGACGAGGAAAGAGGGGACAGAAAAAACGCTCTCCTTCGTAGACCGGGCAGGAAGCAACGCTTCGGTCGGAAACCGCGGCCAAGAATGAACGAGTCCGGCGCGTACGAAAATTCGCGGAAAAGAATGGCGCGACGTGCAGCCACGAGTGTCGTAACTGTAGCAAGCTGACTTTCGTCCCGGTGGAAAGAGCAAATGAACGTTCTGCATTAAAGCAGGGTCATTGACTGGTGGCGGTGGTTATACAGCCGTATCCACGCGGCCACACCGGAGCGGAGGGAACGCATTTACGCGTGGGAGTTATTAAAAGCCGAAGCAACCGGCGAGAAAAAGCGATCGGCTTAAAAAAGGAGCCGAACGTTGGCTTCTTTCCGACGGGTGTCGGGGCTCTTTGCTCCGGAACCCGTGGCCGAGGGACGAATGAGACGCGTCTCTTGTGCTTCGGCGGAAGCCACGGGGCGATTCCTTCCTCGAACGAGCCGGGAATAATTGGAATGTTGTTTCGAGGAAGGTGATGCTGGCTTTGAGTTACGCGGCTCGATCGCCACGAGGTGAATGGAATACGCTGGGCTACGTTCAGCAGCCTTGCGCCGAGGACGATCTTCGAAGATTCTTCGGTTTTATTTTATATCATTGTGGGGTACGAGAAAAGGCTGCTCGCGTGTGAATACACATGTGAATCTGTGATTGAGTGTAACCGTGTGAAAGAATAGGCAAAGAGAATGAAGCGCATTTTATTGTTGTTTATTGATTCACCTGGTAAGAGGATTGCAAATTGAAAAGCGATCGCCATTAAACGGACATACTAATAGCAAACGTTGTATCAGAAACACCCAAATAACTTGTAATTTTTAAAATTTTGGGAATATTGTTAGGTGGTATTGCTTTTGGTAAAAGTTGCAATTTATTATTGGTCTATCGGAAAAAGCTTGAAAGTTTGAAAGGGAGATCGTTTGCTCAGAAACAACAAAATGGAGCATGCCTCGTTTAATTGCATTACTGCAAGGTGTTGGAAGTTTGTAATTTATATCTAGAAATGGTTTTAGACTTATTCGACGACCATTTGGTTTCTGCGATTTATTAGTTGGCAAGATTTCAACATGGACGACCGTTGGCGAATTATCGGTAGTTCTATTGACGATTGCAACGAGTGCTGTTGATTGATAGGCGTATAAAAATTCGTTTGATGGGTATCCAACGCTGTGGAGTACTAGGAGATATCAATCGTGTATAATTTGGTGAATAAAGAATTAAACGTGCTGGTAACTGTACCGGTAACTCTGCTGGGGGAAAGCTGCGCGATGCTATCTTCAACCCCTTAAGTCAATCTATTCAATATTTGATTGAAACAGACCTAAAATTATACCTAGAAGCTATGAAACAAATTCTTTACACTTTGCCTTCTAGTCATACTTAATTCCATATTGATGGATCGATACAGATTTCAATGGTCGTTTTATCAGCAAAAATATAACAACAAAATCTTGCACAAGTCAAATTGAATTTCGCTTGTTCTTCATTTACCATTTATTAGCTGCTGAGCGCTTATCTCGATTAAAATAGTATGCTTCCACTTCTACTAAATTATATTTTCGACCTTGAAATATTTGCCAAGGTTAGCGGCAAGATATTCGGAAGGTCCGCCATTCCCCCGTAACTAATAATTTTAATCATGGAATTCGACAGGCCTTAACCTTTGAATGGAACGGCTTCGAATGCCGAGAATATGGCGCAACAACCTAAACCTTGCCAATGGAGAGAATTTAATCTCGACCACGTTTTCCTTCCTGTCGGATAACAAACTCGGCAGAGAGAGAAGGAGAGAGACTTGACAATAGGCATCGCTGTTGCGGTCAGCTGACTGATAAAAAGAGAAACAAGATAATCCGGGAACGTTGGCGATAACGGAACAGCCACGCTCGCCTGTTTTCAGACGATCAATTTTATTTCGTTCCAACTGAATTAGATTAAACGTTTCCACCCTTCGAGTGCAACGATCGATTTTAAACTATTTTTATATTTTCGTCCCAATGGAAAATGTTGCTCCAAGCTCGCTGTTCCGGGGTTGTACATGCACCCTATTTTTGATCTATCACATTGCATCGGCCACTAATATTATATTTTTAATGCAATTACGACTCGCAATTACTATAGCGAGGGCCGTACATACATAGAACATGGAACTATGTATCTGGTGCAGTAAAACAAATAAGGTACTACACTTTCCCAGTTTCGGTGCTTTAAAAAGTCTATTAACTTCTATAATGTAGAACTTGGAATATCGGAAACTTTTTATTGGACAGATCGAAAAATCGTGTCGCCGAAAAATTGCAATGCCCCGACAGAAACAACACGTTTCCATTGGTGCTTTGCGAGCTTGAAAGCTCTGCGAGGCTTCCGAAGTGCAATGACACTATGTACTACGTTTCCAGTCAACGCGACTTCTTTCTCTCTTTTACACGATACGAAACTCTTTGCGACGCGCATTGCAACATCTACGATTATTATTTAGTCGGTCTGACGCGTTATATTTGCATTCGGAAATGGAAAGTGGTTAGCGATTATAATTATTACTTCTCTGCAAACGTCTAACGAGGTCTTGAAATCATTTCTCTCGTCGATCCGCCCGTTAAATTATATAACATTTAAACTATCGTTGCGATCGCACGAACGTTACCGTTCATGAATATGATAATGCCGCGCGCATTATAAATACGAATAAGTGAAAGTGAGTGAATCGGAAGTGAAACGCGCATTTAGATTGACATGTGAATAGCACCGTAAACGAGCCCACAACTGTACACATATTTCGTTGGTTCAAAGTTCAATAAGATATATGTAAAACGCGCAAGGAAACGGCCGGGATATTCTCTTCGGTAGGTGGGACACTCTTCGGAAATTTAAATTATTCTGTTCAAATTGTAAAAGCACACTCGATTATATTACGTCATTGTATAAGAAATATTTAGTTAAAACATTGCGCAATTTTTCTACCGTATGAAAATTGAGCTTCCGTATGGTGGAGGCCACTCGAGAGAATATCATTCTGAATTAGCACCGATCCAGCATAGCTTGTGTTCATCAAATAGATAATTAAAGAACGCTATGTAAATACTAGCAGCAAAGGGCAAAACTACATAGAAATGACATAACCAAACAGCTTGTCCAAACGTTTACCCCAAACGTATTCAAACATCCTAAACTCGTAGACAATAAAACTATGGTAGCCTTCTAGCGCCGTAAAATTATTACCCCCCGCATAATCCAGCAACGAATATATATTCACCTACTGAACATACTAAAGCTAGCACAAAGACCGATGTCACCCAATAAACGTAACAATAAAACCTACATAATAGAAGGACAAAAATGAGCAACCGTGTAGTGCCCCCCCGCCAATTACCCGTCTATAGTCCCTATATGTAGGGAATGAAGGAACTCAACCCATTGATCCGAACGTTCCTGTGACATATATTTCAAACTCGAGAAAACGATGGCAATAAACAAGCAAGTCTATCCACGTGGATAGACGCATGGAAAATATAAGCGTCGATATTTTTCTGAGAATAGAACGGTTACACTTGCGCCTAACTATTGGGAAACCGAAAAAAAGAAGCGCAGGGATTACTGTCCACCGGTCCCAAAGCGTAAACAACGGCCGTAAAATTTCGATCTCTCGACAGGCAAAGGTCAGCGGTTCGGTAGCGGGCTCGGTGTCAGCACGCTAAATATATACATGTGCATATGTACTGTCCGGCATTTCCATGAGGCGTAAAGAATCGTTGCCGGCAAGTTTGACCTCGGGCAACTTTCACCGCCGCGGGGCCACGACGCGACGCTGGCCCCCATATACGTGCACGCTCGTTGCACGTAATTTATGCATGTTGCGTGCGATCATGGTCTCACCAGAGCCGAGACCCGCCTGCATGGTCAGGTACACGAGGAGGAGGTTGCCGCTTGCGCAACCGCCCATGGTTCATGCACCTTGCCCTCCCGAGGCAACGGCCTGCCGCGTGCCGTTGCGTTTCTCTTCCGCGTTTTTCTGCTGTCTTGATTCGCGCCGGTTCAGCGTCGCCGTTTTAAAGATCGCGGATGATACAATCGAACGATTGTATGCTGGGCAGATTGCTGCCTCGCGTTTCATATTTATTGCTTGGCGCCGAAGCGGAATAGGAGTGACGAGGAAAAGATTGCGCGCAGTGGGACACGGATTAATTTTTTATTTTTTTTATTTTTATTTATTGTAATGCTTGCCTTTCGGCTTGGGATGACTTCCATATTTTTACATTTTCTTACATCTACCCTAAACTTATTTTTTTAAATAGTACTCTCGCCCATTCTTATTGCCCTCCTTCTTTGGTTTCGTTCATCTCTTCCGTCTCCTTCCTCCTTTCTGTCACCCTTTCAATCTTCTTTATTCCTTCTATCCCCTCACCTGTTTCGCTTAGCAGTTCCTCCAGTCTCATTTGTCCTGGACACGGATTAATAGCAACTGGAACGCGTCGCAGAAATGCACATTTATGGACGACACGTGTGCGTCTCGCTTTATTTGAGAAGTTGGTAGGTGCAATGGATAATTTACAGATTATCTTCTTGGAGGTTATTATTAATATCTATGGAGAAGAGAAAGGAGGTGAACAGATTTTTTTATTATACATACAGTGGCTGCCATAAATTTCCGGCCAAAATTGTAATTTTGTTGTACAGCTGAAATAAAAGTTTTATAAGTATATCTATTGGATAGGGTACGTTAAATAAAAAAACTATTACATTTTTCTTGATCAATGTATTTATAACAGTTCAGAAGGAATGTCCTTTCACTATGAAATACTCTCTCGAACTGACTGACAAGGTTGTGAGACAGGTTCATATTAGAACCTAGGCCCTTTTGAATCGCCAAATACAGACAGAGGGGTCTGTCCTCTTACTATCTCTGTTATTAAGATAATTCTAAGAACATTGAGACAATTTTGCGCTAACACGATATATTTTATTTACTATCACCAGTAAATATCTAACAATAACAATTCATTGTGTAAGTACGGCTTGCATAGCAGATTATAAACGAGTATGTACTTGTTAAGTCTTTTGCAAAAATAATGTTATTAATATTTAGGGGATATATTAAAATTCTTGTTTGGCCGGGAGCTTTTGACAGTCAGAGAATATTTATTAAAACATTAAGTTTGTTTAATGTACGAATTGCCCAACCTGAAGTTATCCACAAATTATTTCCTCCCGCGGTATTAGTTAAGACTAATTGCAAGGTGCAATCTATTCGAAATACTGGTAGAATAATTCCATCTTCCTTCTTTTTTGCTTGCTAAGAAATTGATTAAACCTGGCCAATATACAATGGAAATGAGGAAAGAAAGGAAGACTGATTTGTTTCTGCGGTTAAAATGATTATTTACATTCACAGACTCAATCTTAATCTCTTCAATCGGGAGTCTGGCCATCGTAGATCCTGCTAATCCGATAGCTTGCACTTCGGCAAAGTCCTGAGCGCTCCAGGATAATTGGGAGGACTGTCGAGGACGAGATAGGATAGGTGTTAAACTGACTGTACGGGGTAACTTTGATCGAGAGAACTGGTTTCACAATCCATGACCATGTTCAACCAATCTATGTACACATATCTAAAAAAAGGAAGCGGAAATATATGATGAATTGGCAGACAGGTGTTTAGATTTAAGATCGCCGCTGCAGAGTAGGGGCGAAGAATTTATCGACTGAAACGATGAATCAAACTATATTTACTATTTACTGACTAGGAAGCATACCGAACTGTCCTACTCTGATTTCGATGAGCTTTGGTAGATATATTAAACAGGTGAAAATAAAGGACACATATTTTATATAGCGGTCCCATCGGAAGCTTAGGGGGTGAAATCATCCCTTGAAAAAAATGCGGAATGTTCTTTTTCGTGAAATAGCTCAACAACGCTGCAAGATTTAAAAAAAGGTATAAGCAAAACTTGCGTCGCTTTATTGCGTTTACAAAGCTGCTTAAAAATTTGGTTGAAAAATCCATGAAAAAAATTTAAAAATCAAATTTCTTACGTAGTTTTGAATTGTACAATTGGGTATGTTTCCTTGTGAGTGTGCAAATTGTGCCGAAGAATGGTTCTCGATAACGCTTTCTTGAACCATACTATTGTCCACTATCGGTGCATTGGTACGAAATATATTATTACGTGTACTATCGACTTTTCTTAAGTAATGTTTTATCAAGTAAATCGAGAACGCTTGCAATGGCGACGAAATGAGTTAAGTGGCATTTCTTCCCTGATACTCGTCGATAAAAGTGAAATTTCCTAAAACACCGTAAATTAATTTCCATCAAAGGACTAAATAATTAAATAATGAGAGACTACCGCGAAAGTAGCAATGGAAATATTTTGTTCCTTAGGCAAAAATACCATCTTGATCACGTTTCACGTCCAAGCCATTTATTTTCATAATAAAACGAGTGGAGTCGACGCCGCAAAGAGGCAAACGAGAGTTCCAGCATCGACCTCAGCAATTTTCCTCTCCCCTTCAACGAAACTCGTGAAAAGATTCCACTAATTCCTCGGGGCGTTCGTATCTTGTCGGATACACTTTCCACAGCGGACCACCAACGTTCAAGATGCATCATCGAGTAGTTTACATCAGCGAATACGCCGTTCACGAATAGTCGATTATGCCTTGCTCCTTTGCTTAATTCCCTTTAAATAAATCACAGAGGGGATTTTGCGCAAAGTCTGACAGCGCGAATAGCTGAAGGGAAGACTACAATGAAAAATGTAATTTCGAATCTAATTAGTACATAATTCTAAATTAGAGAACTACCCCAAATCTAATTGAAAACTAGCTGACGCCTGAATCGAAGTATTGAATAGAGGGAAAGCTCGTTGAAATTAATAATTTTAAGAAAATTCGTCAATTCGAAGAATGATTTTTCCGATTTATGCGATTCAATGAATGAATATGCGGTGATTAAATATTGCTTTATAATTTTACCCCCCTGCGAATTTTTACACGTGAAATAATCGATCGCTATCTCGTAAGAAGATATGAAATCTATTTCTTCGTTGCTTCGACTCTTCTCAGAATCGTCGAATTAGCTGGCGGCTATCTCGATCTTCGTTCCATCTCGTCTCTGCTGTTCGTGTTGGGGATATTGCGGTGCCGAGAATCGATCTTTCTCGACGGAACGTTTCGTGATCCGGCAGCCACGACGAGGATCATGGCACTCGTGACGCGGAAGTCCAGTTAGAAAAGGAAAAAGGGTAGACAGTTTTCTTGCGACTTTCTGTCTCCTCCGGTTAATCGTTCGCTACGATTGCCTATCGGTACCCCAAAATTACGATCTCATTTTATTTAAATGAATGTGAACAAGAATTAAAAAAAGGGCATTATAATACTGTTAACTGGGTATACTTAAAGCTTGGAAGCTTGAACCTTGAGATTAAACATAAACTTTTAAATAGGCTGCTCATTTATTTGTGAGCCGCTAATATTCTAACGCTAGCAATATTATTTCACTAATTTGTTAGTTTTTAGCAACAGAAGCAGGAAATAAAAGCCCTCTCAACGTTTAAGTGTACTTTTTTTACTCACTACGTATTAAACTTGTAATAAGCGGAAAAAAATTATTAGAACGAACATTAATATAAAATCCATACTCATATATGTATGCAGTTTATACATACGTATATGTAATATAACACAGAATACTCGTGCAATTAATTGAGCGGTAAATGTGTACTAAACATTAGAGCAGACGGAAGCGTATTGAGACAAGCACTCGAACTTCGCTCACAGCTGTATGAAGTTCATTGAACCTTGAATAATCTCATCTCAATAGACATTTTCATACTTTTAAAATACTGTAAATCCCATTGCATCGATTGTAAACCAATATTTCCGAAATGAAATGAAATATTACCAATTATGTTTCAAATGGTGCAACAAACTATACAGATTAATGCCACGAATTGTTCGCTTTTGTCTCGAACATTTGATTGCATTAGATCAGTGATGAGCAAACTGCAGCCCGCCAGAACATGTGACACGCGGGCCACGCGTGATTATTGAACAACGTTAATATGTACACGTTAAAAAAAACAGAAGAGAATGTTGCTATAAATCAAATAAAAAATGGCCGATCTTCGTTTTAAAATAAATTATTTGGGTAATATATTGGAGTATTTAACACTAGAACTATCAAGCCAGTCAAAATGACTGGTTTTAGATTTCTGGCTTTAGCCTTTATGTTAGCAACCAAAATGGAGTAGAAGTTCGAAGCTTAGTTATTCAAATGATTGTTCAAAGAATCGAGATTTAGAGCGGTTTCGCGATATTTTATCAAGAACATACAAAAAGTATTCAAGCAAATATAGAAATGGGTACTCGGTTGCTAACATACATGTTAATGTTATTAACGTATAGGTATTGCTGCAGCAATTTATGATGACTTTCAATAAGACAAAATGACAATTACATATCTTTATTGAATAATTTTATAATCTGTCTAACGTATACTGTCTAAATAGTATCAAAACCTGTCGGTACTTCTAGTGTTAATATTGCAGCCCGCGTAAAGAAGTAGATTTCAACGGTTGGCCCACTGCGAGCCAAAGCTCGGTCGCCACTGCATTACATTGTCTATTACTCTTTCAAAGCTATGTCAAATAAAAAACGACGCGACGAAGCCAATACGCTAGTAAACGCATCCCGGCAAAGACAAAAGGATGCGCAATTTCTGCCAACCCATATATCACTCTAAAAGCTATCACGCCAAACAATACCTAAACGTTATCAATATACCATATGCCTCGCATTGTTTCGAAAATCAACGAAACCTCTCCACCAAACTGTTCCAAGCAATTCCAAGCAATTCCAAGAATTCCACCAAACCCAAGCCTAAACTCGCCAAGCACAAAACTTACGTACCATATACATACTCTTCTCTTTTCTTCAACTTCACCGCTCCTCTTCTCACTCTCTCCTTCACCTTACGTGTCTGCGTGCGCACGGAAGAATCGCGAACAGGTTGCACCGTGCAATTGCAGGCGGTCTCGCACGCATAGGGTGCACGCGTGTGCGCGACCAGACACCGCGCGGAAGGTGCCGCGTCACCGACGAGCCAGGACGTCGCGCCGTGACAGTAGGTCACCAGTGAAAGTGACTAGGCAGCGAGATGATTGCAATTGCACCGCGACCGGGGGAGTTTAGCGGCTCGCTTCCTGATGCCAACCGGCTACCGGCTACCAGCGCGGCGTGCCGCGATTACTCTCGGATAATCACCGTTTCTTTGTCCGGGAAATTGCTTTCTAAACGCTCCTTCCGACAGCCTGGCCCCTTGGCCCGGGTAATTGAACGTTCTACGCCCTCGATCGAGTATCACTTTTTTGCGCTTTTTGCGCCTTTTTGTTGCCAATCGTGGTACAACGGATCACCGAACATTCCTCGCGGTTTAGATAAATATGTCGCGGTATATGGTGTTCCCGATGAATACCGTTTGTACAGACTATGTACTCTTTGAAATAGTATGCGGACTTTTATTATAATTGTAGCTCGTTTGAATATTTATTAGCGAATTACTACCCCCCTGTTGCGGCTGCTTGAGTCGGTACTGTTTTCGATATTTTCCACCATTTTATTCTGCAATTACGACTCCTTACAGTTACTGATTGCAGAATATTTTAGTGATTGCGAATACGAATGTTGTGTCGTGTTAGAAAAGCATTAGCAACTTTTCCTCTTGCCACGTTACAGCTTGTGCCGCGTATAATACTAGGTCGCAAATGCAATACAGTTGACATATGTATAATTCTTTTGACGAACTAAACTAAATACAGATTTTATACAGTATTTATAATTATTGCAGTACTAATGTTTGAGAATAAGAAAAAGTATAAATCAGGGACCCCTCGATATTTGGGTACTCACAAATACAACGGTTTTTTGCCTTCTTAAAAATCTATTTTATCTTCAAAGTTTATCAAGGATAATTATAGCAATACATAAACACATAATATGTCTTTGAATATAAGCAATAATGAAATTATTATCCTTCTTATATTTTCTTTTATTCAACTTGGTGTCCCTTAGGTGTGCGTAATTCCCTCGCTCTCCCATATTGGTCTATGTTATCATTCTGTATGTAGGTATAGATATGGAAACACAATGATTCAACCAAAGGGTGGACGTATCGATGAACGCCACCTGGACAAAAATTTGTAATCGATTTGTAAAATATGCGGCACTATGTGCTAGTCTAGGTTAGCAAGGGCCTAATTAGTCGAATCTGGTTGAATAACCTATTACCCATTTGAAACACCTATCCTTTAAATTTGTAAAGGCGTTCTGCAATTGCACTGCTAGGGGATATCATGAAATGGGTACTTGGCAGGAGTACATTGATGTTAATTGTGATTATTACAGTGATATTCCGTCTAATTTAAGCAGGATAAACCAATTCCTATCTCAGCAGTACAAAAGAAGTTCTTCGAACGTAGCCGATTCATAGGAACCGAATTGATGCTATATTACGTAGAGTAGACCGGGGCTAAACGTATCACTTTTTAATTGCTGGTAAAAAAAAAATAGTTACAATTTAGAAACGCAATATTTTATTATAAATTCGTAACAAGTACCCATTTAACACGAACATTCATAATAAAAAATATAAACAAATTACACAAATTTCTCTTTTATGGACAAAAAAAGAAAAAGTGGAAAATATCTCTAAGAAAACAAACAAATTGTCGTAAAGTAATCTTTGGTTATAACTTTACAAAGTGTAACTTAATAATAATAATGTCAAAGACTCTACGTAGTACATGGGTGGCAAGTATATTGTCCTTGAACACCACTTATATTAGCACACTTCTCGTGCCACCACTTTTCACAGGTATTGCACTGTATCCAAACCTCCGCAGGTGGATGAATTTCTCGTTACAATAAATGCAATGCCACTCTCTTTTATGTATGTGCGAACCATCTTTACCGACATGTATAAGTTATTAACGCATTTAAAGTCATGCAACTAATTAAATAACCAAAAAAAAGAGTGATCCGATTCACCCCATATAACAATAATTTTAAAATGAATAAAATACGTAAAAAAATTGTGATATATTAGTGAAAATTATATCAAATATTATTTCTGGACACTGTATAAACTAATAATATTAAACACACTTGAATGCTAAAGCTTACCTTTTATTTTTAAATAAAAAATTGTAATCTATGTATTGTAGATCTGCGTCAAAATTGTTACGTCCGTCCGCGTAAGGCAAACTTGAAATGCGTGTCAACACTAAACGGTATTGTAAAACAATAAAAACACAATCGAAAGAGGTGCATAGAGAGGGCGTGAGGAGTGTATGCACGACCTAAACGATTTTTTCCACAGTAACGTAACAAATTTTAACTAAATTCTTATTTCGATCCAATTCGCCTCGGTCTACCCTGCGTATTTCGAAACTTCCGATTGGAGCTGCGCGAGCGGTGCCATAAAAGTTGAAACAGTTGCAGCGAACAACGACAGCATTCTGTCCAATGCTGCGTCGAAACGGTTTGATCGGGCATAGGACAAGCGATCATTACCATTAAAATGAGGCCGGAATAAACGGCGCCGTAAATCATCAATCTAGGCGATCCATTCATTCATCCATTCAATCGCGTGCCCGCGGATAAGGAGAAAATAGGAACGCAATTCCCTCCTCGTTACTCGTGCCGCGCCCAACAGTAGAACATCACGAACGTTGACAAATCGAATAAAGAAAGTTGCCACGAAAGGGGACGATATTCACCAGGAAACAATGTGCACCATTCGAGGATATCACGGACAGACGTTTCCTCGTTCCGGACGTGCGGCTTCATAATTCATTCTCGCCTAAGGCTTCCTAATCTTCGGTCCCACCGGGCACTGGATCGAGAAATAGTCTGGTTAACGGGAAAGGATGGACGCGGAAGAATTTTCCTTTCGCCTCCGTCGTTTCTTCTCTTCGTAGTTGTTTGGCGCCGGCGACCCAGAGGAAACGGGGGGATCCGGTGCGAGAGCGAGCTATGTCACCAAATGTTGAAAAATTCGTTCATAATCAATTTTTGTTCATACGGGCACCTCTTTGTGCTTGAAACACCTGTACTATCGTTGCATATAAAGCTCCCTTCTTTTGTCCAAGCTTCAGATGCATGCGGGAAATAGAATACAATTCATATTAATGCTTTTGAACGAAACATAATAGCAGTCTCAATAACACACATTCTATTGAAACGCTACTTTTCGTAAAAGCTTTAACACATTGAGCGCCGAAAACGCGGGATTCTGAGTCTATTGTTTAACCGTTTGCCCGGCGATGTTGCGGAATTTTGTTGCTTGTGTTACGTAGGAAGGATTGTTTCCTTCGTTTTTCATCTATCATGCCCTTATTTGGGAATCGGGAGCGCGTGCAGTCGGGTCAGCCCCTTCCGCGGTGACACGATGACGTAACCCTTCGGGGGAACGTTCTCGAACCTTCCGGACTCCCTTGGAAAATTCGGTGCCCCACCATATTTCTGGTCCGTATTTCAAGTATAAGAAGGGCATGAAATCTGCGCTCGGGGCTCAGTATGGACCTACTAGCTACGTACCATGTTGGTGCCAGCTAGCCATACTGATGCCCAGCGAGATCGGGTTCAAGTCCCTTTTAAGCAACTCTTATTTATTAGGGCTTAGTTTGAATAATCAGGCAACGAGTTACTTCGCGATTATCCAGTTTACGAAGCTCAGCGAGATCGGGTTCAAGTCCCCTTCGAGCAATTCTTTATTATATTGTACGACTTTACGTAAGAGTCCGAAACCGTGGCTTAGCTTCACGGTATTACGTTTGTAAGCATCTTGTTAATTAGAGAATATAGACTTTCTTATTTGACTACAGACACATTTATTTCATTTTGATAACCTATACCAGTCATACGCAGTATCAATCCATCGAAGGGATATACCTTAACCGCTCAAGGTGTATCAAAGTTACGAGACCAAAATTACTAACAATCCTGTGGCTCCCGGTGATGCAATAGGCACTGGTTCGTCCACGCAAACCTTCCTGTGGCTCCCGGTGGTGAAATAGACACTGGTTCGTCCACGACAACCTTCCTGTGGCTCCCGGTGGTGAAATAGACACTGGTTCGTCCACGAACTCTTACCTTCCTGTGGCTCCCGGTGATGCAATAGGCACTGGTTCGTCCACGCAAACCTTACCTTCCTGTGGCTCCCGGTGGTGAAATAGACACTGGTTCGTCCACACCCTTCCCATCGAACGGCTTGACCGTTTAACTAACATAAAACTCTTTAAAAACCGATCCTCGGCTCCGCAGCCGCGCCCCATAGCCCTCGGCTCGTAACAAATTGGTGACAGCGGTGGGATACTGCTTATTACTTGACTGGATAGGGAATTGAAAAGTCTTAAATGTGTTTCGATAAGAAAGCGGGAGCACCGTACCGGCGTAGAACACCCACTTTCGAGGTGAGCCCGGAATACGTGCAGTAACAATTAGAATTCAATATATTCTAAGGAAGAATCTCTTATTTCAATTTAACAATTAGAACCCAAGGTTCTAAGGAAGAAACTTTTATTTATTGACAATTAGAATCCAAGGTATTCTAAGGAAGAAAACTCACATCAAATTAATAATTAGAATTTCTATAGCATTCTAAGGAAGAAATCTATTTATTAATTGATGGATCATTAAATAATTCTCAGAACATGGCTTCAATTTTGCCTGAAGAATTAACGAGTTTAGCGGTTCCTATCACTGATTCTGTGACTCTGTTAGTACGGCGTAGTTGCATACGGCATGCGACGGCTACGATACCTATTTTTCGACGGAGAAATCCACCTTTGTCAGGTCTTGAGCAAAAGTATAGAAATTAGGCGAGCTTTAACACCGAAAAACTCAGAGCAGGAATGGTTAGTGATAGTTTTAATAAATTCACGGACCCCGCGAGAACGGGTATTCAAAATGAATCGTTCGCAGATGTAACGGGCATAAGTGAATTTTTGTTGTTGTTGTACAAAGGTACGCTCTAGGATGGAACCTAGCGTACTTCCAAGAGGAATATCGCGGCTTCGTATCCGTAATGATAGGATGTTAAAAAGGTTCATCGATCGGGTCAGTCATTCAATTCACTGTATACGGATGATAACTCACGGCCGATACGATGATTAACGTCGCGCAAGTCATTCGGGAAATAGAGAAGGACGTGTTAGAAAATTCCTCGAGGAACTATTAGATCGTGTTACGTTTGAAAAGACAACGTTAGAAAATTTTGGTGTGGTTGAGACCGCACGATCGAAGTGTAAACTTCGGTGGCGATTATAATCTATTCTAAGTAATATATAGTATAGGAATATTAATAATATGATCTTATTGCTTGGACGAATCAACAATAAGTCATAGTTATATGTATAAGAGCATTTATATTCACTCGTTTTATTATTAGATCTGCAACTCGTGCAGTTATAACTATGTATCCATTATCTATTTGATTTTGCTGTTGATTTTTGTAAATCAATATTATATTCTATATAATCTTCAATTCTTTATATTACTATAATTTAAGAAAGAAATAATGGGTTTATGATAACTAAAATAGGATATAAATAGTTTTGATTGAAATATCTGAATATCTGGAAAAATAACTCCGTCAATAATAGTTCCATATTTTGTTGTACTCTCATTTGGGTCATTCGACATATTAAAATCCCATGTAGTTTAAAGGGAAAATTGAATTAAAGGCTTTGATTTCTTATTTGAGAAATTAACATTGAAATCTCCACTTAGGATCATAGGTAATTGATGCAAGTTCCGATCGGGTAGAGCAGACACCATTTTGCAAGCATATCTAAAACTATTCGGCGTAAATTCTGTGTGAAGTTCTGTATGGGCACTGCTGTGTTTTTTATAAGAACTATAATCGTTGAAAAATCTGTGAGTCGAGAATTGTATGTTCAAAAGTTTTCATAGTACAGTGTCGGTTCTTACCGCGATATCGTTTAGAGCGCTTCCTTGTTAATAATGGAACTATCAACACATTTTGGTATTATTCAAATAGCATACGTTAGACAGATTATGAACTTGAAAGTCGTTGAATGGACATTAAATACAGATATACAATTGTCGTTCTATCTGGGTAAAAACTCATCATACATTGCTACAACGATAACTATATATTAATAATTCTAAAGCAAGAAATCTGAAACAGGTCATTTTGATAGTTCTAGTGTTAAATCTGTCTAACTTTCTCATTTATTTTGTTTTTGTTCCTTGCTTTTGTGGGAGGACGGATCAGAAATTAGATCAGGTGCTTTCGGAAAGGAAAATTCGTAAAAATTCGGACAATTCGTAATTATAAAAATGCTAGTTTAATAATAATACTGTGGCCCCTTGGTTGCTAAGGGCTAATTGATTGTACGCGATATTCTCGAGAATCGTGGCAACGCGATGTCACGATGGTTTCTTAGAAATCGCACGCGGCAGTCCGTTTGACGCTGGACCGCGAAGCCGGGGTCGTCCAACGCTCGTTGGTCGAATATAATGTAAACGGCGACGATCGCCCATCAACTACAATTTGTTTTTATTCTGTGGGACTCAATTTTGCTGTTGAGCTTTTTCCCGCTCTCATTTACAGTTTTTCGTTTCAGCGCGCATTAGCTAACTTCGTTTTCCGTTTCAATTCATCGTTGAACTGAAAATTCTGATCCATCTTCGATTTTAAATATTATAAAGGACAATAGTCTAAACGGTTTATACTTCCAAACCCGAATTTTCGACGGAGAGAAAAATCTTCTGGGATTTGTTCTCCCAAGTTTTTAAACTCTTACCGCGCAGGCGTTTCGATAAACGTTCCTTAAAAAAAAAAGAAATTGTCAATAGAAGAAAAATCCATTCCGCGACGAGAAGAACGAAGAATCGGCAAGACATCATTAACATCACGTATCAGGGTCAACGTTCCGGAATCAATGGATCTCTTACCATGAGGGGACACTTGTGACGTCAGCCCATTAGGCCCATTTTTCGGTTTAGAAATTTCCCACAAGTGGAGGAACGTGCTAGCCTTCCCCAAGCAGATAACAGAGTTTAGGATTCCGAGTAGGACGACGCGTCAGATTACGTTTGAGATAACCAACCCTAACGTAAAGGAAAGTTGTTTACACCATCTTTTAAACGCCGAAAAATATTTATGTCGATGAAGCTGCGGTCCGTAATTACGACGAATCACGTACGTTTATTCTACAAACGTCGGAGAAGAAAAATCGGATGACATTACAGTCATACTAAAAATATAATAGACTGGAACCATTCTCACACCATTTGACGAAACTAGAAACAACACCTAGTGGAAGTACATAGTCACATTTTAACCATGCTAGTTAATTTTATTAAATATTGTATTGCAGTTGCCATATCAGAACATACGAACTACAACTACAGCAGTTGTTTTTTTTGCTTGAAGCTGCATAGCAATTTATGGGACAGTACGTACAATATTATCAAAGAGAGAAATCTGCTTCATCGGAAAGGTAATGAAACACCTCTCCGAAATTCTCAAAACCAATCAAGTAACCACATAAGAATACAGACCTTAAACGAACGGCTTATTGGAGTGAAATTACGCCGTTCTCACAGAATTTTTAAGATGTTACATGGAGTCACGCGGGGAATAGGATCTGTTTATTTCATTTGCTATGCTTACGTGCGATACCTCCGTTCATAAAGTCACCAATTTCACACCCCATCAGCTAATCTTCAGTAAACGAGCAAGAATAACGAGTGCCTTTCCGTCTGGAAAGATCTGGAAACATATGGAACCTACTTCACTGACCTTATCGGACAGATAGCAGAACTCGGAAACCAAGCAGCCAGGACACACTACCTAAGAGGAACCCTCTTGAGGAACGCCTTTTTTCGAAGAGGAGCACAAGCATCATATACTTTGGCCGCCCAACACTTCAGCATGTGTGGACATCCCGCAGCAGGACCTGGTTGACCTGATGTAATTGTGGCCGTCACGTGAGTGGTTAACTGCACCTTATATCTGCGTTCGCGATTCCCAAAAGGGAGTAAAAGCATCATAATAAATGATGTTTCATCTGAGGGGGGAGATGTTACGTAGGAAGGATTGTTTCCTTCGTTTTTCATCTATCATGCCCTTATTTGGGAATCGGGAGCGCGTGCAGTCGGGTCAGCCCCTTCCGCGGTGACACGATGACGTAACCCTTCGGGGGAACGTTCTCGAACCTTCCGGACTCCCTTGGAAAATTCGGTGCCCCACCATATTTCTGGTCCGTATTTCAAGTATAAGAAGGGCATGAAATCTGCGCTCGGGGCTCAGTATGGACCTACTAGCTACGTACCATGTTGGTGCCAGCTAGCCATACTGATGCCCAGCGAGATCGGGTTCAAGTCCCTTTTAAGCAACTCTTATTTATTAGGGCTTAGTTTGAATAATCAGGCAACGAGTTACTTCGCGATTATCCAGTTTACGAAGCTCAGCGAGATCGGGTTCAAGTCCCCTTCGAGCAATTCTTTATTATATTGTACGACTTTACGTAAGAGTCCGAAACCGTGGCTTAGCTTCACGGTATTACGTTTGTAAGCATCTTGTTAATTAGAGAATATAGACTTTCTTATTTGACTACAGACACATTTATTTCATTTTGATAACCTATACCAGTCATACGCAGTATCAATCCATCGAAGGGATATACCTTAACCGCTCAAGGTGTATCAAAGTTACGAGACCAAAATTACTAACAATCCTGTGGCTCCCGGTGATGCAATAGGCACTGGTTCGTCCACGCAAACCTTCCTGTGGCTCCCGGTGGTGAAATAGACACTGGTTCGTCCACGACAACCTTCCTGTGGCTCCCGGTGGTGAAATAGACACTGGTTCGTCCACGAACTCTTACCTTCCTGTGGCTCCCGGTGATGCAATAGGCACTGGTTCGTCCACGCAAACCTTACCTTCCTGTGGCTCCCGGTGGTGAAATAGACACTGGTTCGTCCACACCCTTCCCATCGAACGGCTTGACCGTTTAACTAACATAAAACTCTTTAAAAACCGATCCTCGGCTCCGCAGCCGCGCCCCATAGCCCTCGGCTCGTAACACTTGTATGGATGTCTTAGATATCGATTTTCATTTACTTGTCATGGTTACGCCGATCTGCATTTGTTATACCCCAAAAATAAAACGTATACGATCGTTCAGAAATAATCAAAGCAAGAATCACTCTCGAGCAGTGTACTCCGTAGGCAGTTTATCTTTTGTAAGCTTACGCTTTTGGTTGAACAGTATAATAAGTCTTATTATTTTGTATCTTTTTGCCCATATAATATGAGTGAAGTCATTAATGAGTATATTGCTAACCCTCTATCGGATTATTCGATTCATTCAGAAGATTCTGATATACAAATGGAAGATAGTGATAGTGATGCGGGTCCAAGGAGAAGATCAAGAGCTGTTCCATTACAATATTATTTATATTTTGTATCTATTTTTCGTTTGTGTTAAATTGTATATGACGAACATCCAATCAAAATATACTATTTTACGAAAATGTATAAACTTCTAAATATTTTCTTTAGCTACTCATTGTTCAGAAACACGCGAATAAAGCCAGCGCATAGGCTTCAAATGTCTCATATCCCACCTCTGCTGTTGTGGCATAGCGCCCTTAAATCTTCGATATTTTTCCTAGCAGACAACTTAATATTTTATCGATTACGGTTTAAAGTTAATTCCAACGAAATATATCGTACCTACTCTGAAAGTACGCACGTACGTATGGAGGGCTCAGAAGCCAATCCCTGTATGTTCAACTTTCCTTGAACATGAGTTACGTAGTTCAAAAACCTCTTTATTGTTAAAATGGTCACTTGGTGAATCGATTAAGTCACTAAGTCACTCGTACATAAGAAATAGGTGATGGTGCTAACATTGTCATTGTTTTCCAAGTAATTTGTAAAAACCTTGTTTATCTCGGTTTGAATGCTAATCGATTTGCACTGATTGGCTTTTGAACCGTCCATGTAATGCGATATCGCGAATTGATCGATTCAATTTGAAGAAATTTATGCAGCTACGTGATCGCTGTAGATAGAGGCAATGGGAATTATTCAGCAACTTATCGACCGCCAAGTATGACCGCTGTTCGTTACCATCGAATCTTCAAACATTTGCGTGCAATCGTATCGATCTCCTGTTTGCACTGCCGGCCAAACGTAGCCTAACTGCGAATAGGTATTCGTTTGCTGGCCCTAGGAGGAACTTCGAAATTCATCGATCGGACCAAGTAAACTATTGTGTCCGGTGTTCAACGTGGCGCAGGAAGTTGTAATTCCCGGCGAACATCGACGATGCAACACCGGCTTCTCGCCAACTGTCGTTATCCGTCGAAATATTTGATTACCTATGCTTTGGCGCGGTCGTGGATCCTTTTACTTGGAAAATAGTGTAGTTCGGATGGAGATGCGACAGCAAATTGCAGACTACTAAAAGATATTAGAAGGGTGGAACACCGACAGGTCTAAGAGTTAAGAGTTAACACGTTCGGCGTCCAACGTGATTCGGTTAGGTTTTGTACAAGTTATTTTTCGTAAACCTCACGTAGATTGGAATAGAGGACAGGTGGGTTAATAAGACTCCAGTTCACTCTAATTAAAGCACTAACTTTATTGTAAAATACGTCGACACACGACGTTACTCAAACACACAACGACACACACACGATTCTCACTATACTACTCACTTCGATCCTCCCTTAACTCTGGCTCTTGCACGCATCATTCATTCTTTATATTCTTTCACTCTTAGTTTCTCTCTCATTTTATTCCTCATTTGCTCTCGCTCATTTAGGACACACCTCGCAGTCATTCCTCGGTGGTGGTCGGTCCCGACCACCCGAACCCTTGGGCCGCTGTACCCTCCATGCACACGACCTCCCCAAGTATGTACTCAGCTCCGAACGTACCTTTCATACATCGGAATCATTCTAGACAGTTACGCAATATTTCCAACCCCAAAGTTTTAAAAAATCGCACTGACAATCTTATTTAACTTGAACAAGAAGAGCGTCACCCATATTTGGGTGACGGGGCCCCAACGGAAGCATAACCGTCACCCATATATGGGTGACGCGACGTCGAAAGTGTTACAGTAAGATTAAAGGCTTGCAAATAATAAGGAAACTACGATTGCTACTAAAAAAATGGTATTTTTGTAAACACCACAAGGCAGAGACTCAGGCAGTACTTAAACGCGGGAACAATGTCCATTATCGGAACTCGCTCTGGAGCTACTTGTCCCTGGAAGAATCTTATTTGAAGAAACACTGCGACGGAAGCGGTGGAAAGGTTGCACGACACGGTTCACCATGTCACTGGGTTAATGGCAGCGATAAATGAGAGCACAACCAATAGCTGAGCACGTCCGATTACACGGCACCGGTGTCGTTGCTTAAATACATACCCCCGTTTCTATTTCCATTCGCGTACACGACGCCGAATGTCCACGGCAGTTTGGTAAATTCTTTTTTAATCAATGCCGCGATACGGTATCAAACGCCACCCCGCTCTGTAATCCTTTTCAACCGACGCACAGTGCTGCAAAATCCCCAGAACGTGGCAACAATTCGTTTATTTATTGGAAAACATATTTTTAAAAATTATTGGCGTTATTGGAATAGCATCGATCGTTGATCATAATATAACTTTATACGAGAAGCAGACATTAAAAACAACTGCGATATATGTTACTTAAGAAATTTTTTGTCATTTCTTGTTGCTTTTGAGTATAATCTTTGATTTCTTCAACTTTTATCATATAGATGTTTTTCAACGCGATCAGTAGCTTACTTTAAATTGAAAAATTAAAACAAAATATAAAGTTGAAAGCCAATTATTAATTTTTTTGTTCATAACTTCGAGGCCTCCGATCCCCACCACAAATTTATTTTTTGTTTAACAGTTAACCTAGGCAAAACCTAGAAGACGTGTTTCATGGATTTCTGATTTCTTCGGAACCGTATATGTATATCAAGCTTAAAATTTTTGAAACCAAAGAATGAAAACCATATCCGAATGATGTCCCTCAGTTTTTTTAAAGAACCAGATGATAAATGACAAAACTGTCTACACAATGCAATCTGTCGAAAAAAATATGAACAGAAATCTTTGTTATATTGTGTATCCCATTATTTAATTTTTATTTTATCCCATTTTTTATATTAATTTAACTACTTTATTTTATATAACAAATCACAAAATACCATAATTACTTCTGTAGAAGCATTTTTTGAATTTCCTTTAGAACCTTCAAAAAAGGCATAATTTTGTTTTCTCATGAAATGTTAGTACAACATCTTAAGCATATGCTCCAAAAGTTCTAAAACGAAATTCAAAGTCCCTCTGATGTTCCAGGTGTCCCAGTGGGACAACTTTTTAAATGCGTTTTCTTCAAAGTTACATTTTCGGAATTGGCGCGATCGATAACACAAAACTATTAGATCAAACTTGTTGAAATCTTGCACACATATTTATAACAACATTACCTTCTATATGAACATAAAAGTATGAACGAAATTGATAATAAAAGAACTTTCTTATTGCAAAAGGCAGCGGAAATTTCGTATAAAATTCGAAATTTTTGTTTTTATAAGCGGGCCATTTCGTTTATTTTTAATATTTTTCACATTTTCGAGGTTCAACGACAAATCGTGAATGTTGACTATCCAAATACTTTTTACTGGCTTGTCTTTGACCAATACAGCCAAAGCTAGAGCTGCCGTCGTTTCACGAGACGCGTTACAACCTCCACGGAAGACCGTACGGTTGCCTTCGCCATTTTGAAACATTTAGAAAAAAGAATACGTTGCAATAGGCTAAAGTTCTAATAAATGATATCCAAAGATTGAAAAATGTGAAAGAAACCATTCCTTTTAAAAAAAATGCCTGAAAATCAGCCCATATTCACCTGCCCCAGGTATTTCCCCCCTCAAACTAATTGCGGAAATAGCGACGCGATTTCGAGTTCAATTGGCGTGACGCTGGGACACGGCGGTGTGTAATAAGTAATAACGGTGATTGCGGTTTGCAAGTTTGTTTCACTGGGTAGGATGGGCTGAGAGTTCAATGGAAAGCCCTGCAAGGGTGCATGACTCCATATGGCAGACAAATTAATACGTCAGTGTTGGCATGGGACTATCCTTTTGATTATAATTTAGTAGATTTTGAACAGCCTCTATAGATAATGTCGTTGTCATCGCCAGGCAACTCCTTACGACAACAGTTATTGAACAGCAGTCTCCTGTTATTGAAGCTTCGCTAAAAAGCAGTTCCAAACACCGTACGCAGATTTCACAAATCGAGGAAGATCGTACGAATACTACACGCTTACGATTACATTCGACGCAACAGTAGATACGTGTACATGTTCACTGGCTCTCGTCGTAATGCCTCATCAATGTTGCACGGCAGGTAGTCTGCTACGTGTTTCTCGTCCCCTTTGGTCCAAGGACCGCGTATTCTCACGCGAATTCGCAACGCTACGGCGAGGCACATAATTGTTTTCAGAATCGCGATCCAATCTCGCGAGCTAGTGGAACTTACGTAAATCGAAAATAATCGGTAATATCTTCGAGGAAGTCTTGACGCTTCGCGCGTATGGAGTGGATTTCCGGCTCAGGAGGGCGTCATTTTTGGTGGCCCGTGAATCATCGCGGCCGATTGGCAGTGCGTCAAAAGTTTGCATAATCAGCACCGAAAATAAACGAACGATACGCGGCTAGACAAGCACCGGGACGCGGAAACGCGTTCACAAGAAGTGAATAGCGATCGCCTAGACGGGACACCAGCTGTGCCTCTTGAATAAATATTATTATTATCGTTATTATTGGAACAGCGTCGTTCTTAATAATTCTGGAGCAAACGGGGGGGAGGTAATTTGGAAAAGTAATAGACGTTTCTGTTTAGAGGAGGGAGGACACCTATTGGTGGGCAGAAGGAAATAATTGATTGAACTAGTGCAATGCTTGACAGCGTAGCATTAACATCAAAGTCGTTGGTAGTAAAGCAGTTCAGAATTCACGATCTCTTCGATGCATATGATCGACGAGCCTCGAAAAGGGTTACTGAAAAAAATCGAAATTTCTCAGGAGAAAGAAGATTGAAAGCGATCGTTAAATCCCAATTACACACTCTGAATGATCCGAACGGCAAGGTGAAAAGCAGAGGTCGGGACGGGATTCTCGCCGGGTCGATACGGATCGAGCGCGAATCTTGGCTCGTCAATTGACACGCAAGTTAACGCGAAACGAAGAAAGGGCGGGGAAACGTGGCGCAGGAACACTGCGCGTCCCTTTTCTGGTCTTTCCGAAAGTTTGTTCGTTTTTTCCGCTCCGTGCTTGCCCTCTGTCCCTCTGCCCCGACCTCCACGCCCCTCTTTCCCTCCTGCCGTACTCTCCCGCTCCTTCCTTGGGCCGGAGTAAGGACGGGCATTGACCTCCACGCTGTGTATGGAGCGCTGCACCGAAATACATCGTTGTTGCTCGCACATGCGTCTCCCCTCTCTGCTTCTCGCTCTATCTCCGTCACCCTTCCTCCTTCGGTTACTCTACCCCGGCCTATCTTTCTCGGTCACAGCCGTGCACACGGGACACCGTCTCGCTTCGATTCGTTCTTTCAACCACCCGGTGCTCCTACCCCTACCCCCTCCCTCGCCCTATAGGGATGCATGGAAAAACCACGAAGGGCGTGAACACGCCGAAAAGGGACTCCTAATAATAATAATAGTGGCGCGTTCGCGTCCACCGAAAGTGGAGTCGGTTCACGCACGCTTTCACCATTCCGGCGATCACTTTTTTCGACGTCGCGTTCTATCTCCGCGCTGCCTATATTCTTCGTGAACATCTCGCCCCGCGAGTACGTGTCGTGTATCGAGGCGGCCTCGCGAAAATCTGCTTCCCGTTCGCGGACAAGGGACGCTCGGGATGCCTGCAGCGGTCAGGGTGAACGGTGTTCCGCGCGGAAATCAGTGGAACGCGTGTGATGCGACGCGATGACGTTTCGCGTTCGCTTTGTGCCCGTCGGTTGCGACTGTTACGAGGCACGCGGCAGTGTTCGTTCCTGGGAGACGACGAGCCCGACGACGCGACGTTTCGGACCTACGCCAACGATACGCGACGCGTCTACGACACGAACGGTAAGAGAACAAGAATGCACGATCGGTAGACCGAGGTAGAACTTACCTAGACCGCGGGGAGAGGAAATGTCGACTCGTTTAAAAGAGTATCGCGAGAGCGGCAGCTGGCGAAGTGGGTGGGTACGACAATCGTTGCATTATAGGCGCCGCGACTGTCGAAAGGCCGGGTTCAACGCCCTTTCGATGCACTCCGAAACTCCTTTCCTTCCGCTCCCTCGCCCTCCTTCTGCGATCGATAAAGCCTGACCGTGAAAACGCGACGAATGTGCACGACGACGTCCAGTCGATTTTCACCCCCCTCTCTTCCTGCATCGCCCTTCCTCGTTCCCTCCCGCACGCGGTTCCAACCAACTCCTTCGCCCTTTCCTCGTCCGACTGGCCCGTTCGCTGTTCCGTCCGTCTCTGTTACCCTCGCACGTGCGCTGCACCGCTGTTCTCGCCGACAACTGACACCCGTTCGGCCATCTTCGACGATTCTCGTCGACTTTCGACTGTGCGAGCTGTGTAACGTTGCTGCGGCGTGGTTTCGCGAGTGTCAACTGCACTTTTCACGCGATATATCGCCTTCCGACGAGAATTAACACCGTCGACGAACAGCTGAGATAATCGCCGAACGCCATGACCGATCGGCGCGAGGGATGGATGCAGGGAAACGAGCCTCTGGCGAGTCTATGTGCGCTGCGTTGGGAGTGTGTTGACGGACGCTGCTGGCAGCGAGGTGGACTTGGACAGGTCAAGGACCTGGACAGTAACGATACGAGAGCAAGTCTTTCGCTCTAATGAGTTGTAGACGGGAACGGCGCGGCGTTCCGTTGTGCCATTGATGTTTGCTCGAAAGGGTTGTTTTTTGCGCGCGATTCCGCAACAGCCCGGCCGAGATGTGCCGTAGAGTAGGTGTCTGGTGAAAAGGTGCATCGGAGCATTGTAAGATTATCATTGTACACTTCCTAACGATGTACATACATGCATGTAAAATTCTAAAGGTTCGGTAGGTGTACTTCGGACTGGGTAACAATAAAACGAAATAAACAACCCCCGTTCCCCTCTGCCCCGTATCGTAGACACAAAGAAAGCAGTCCATATCTAGCCTCCTATCGATCCCCGTAGCGCGCACCACGTGGCATTTCTTACCTAATTTGAAACGGCCATCATCGTGCATCCGGTGAAGGATAAGTCGACGGGCCTAGTTATTGCTTTCTTTCGCACGTGGTTGCTCCACTTTTCGCATCGTTGTATCGTACATACATTAGATCCGCCAACGTCAAAGCTGTTCTCCTTCCGCCTTCCGACTCTTTCGCGGGACAGGTCAGAGCGGCACAATGCGAATAATGTTTATAATTGCTCGATTGTGTACCCTCTCGACCCCGATAATTCTCCTCTGCGCTTAAAAGAGAGCTCCGCTCGAGGGGGGCCGGCACGAGGTAGCTATCGGCTTGCCGCGACCACCAGGAGTATGTATACGCATATGTGTATCTACACACTCCTATGCAGTCACGAATATAATTACTGTTCGACGTGCATCCGCGATGCGAACGATGCATATCGGCGCTTAACAGTTTTACCGCCCGGCATGTTTCTCCACGCGTTTTTAACGTATACGCGTCACGCGTGGCAGGAGCAACGAATCGGTTAATTGCACGATCCTTGCGCATGAGTACGCAAAATCTGCATCGCTTGTCCCCAGTTTCCTTCCCAGTGCCGCTGTTACTCCGTCTCTATTCGCAGGTGGCACTTGCGGGGAGTCCCCGACTCTGCCGCAGCTAAGGTGCCGTCCACTGTTTTCAAAATGGATGGCCCAGTCCATCCGTGGCCGGCGCTCTAGTAAAAACTATAACAGAAACGCCGACAGAACATAGAGACAGGCCTAATTCCTCGCAATTAAAATTGCCCCGGTCCACTCCGTCTCAGGTTTATCCACCCTGCAATTCAATTAAACGTAACGCCATCCGAGAGACCGAGAGCCGACCAGCAGCTGCCAAATGGAATCTGATAAAAGTGCAGGCGTATCGCGGAGCGTGTGTACACACTCTTAGCACCCAGCGCATTGGCCACGTGTGTGCGTGTACCGTGTTTTATCGCTGCCTTAGAATTCGTTACGAAAATTACACTCGCCTGTCTGTCTATCATTCTGTGCACTCTATGCCCTGCGCTCTGCGCTCTACGCGGTCTAGGCTAGATTCTCCCGCGGAGCACAACGACGGAGGCGCGCTACGAACGAATGGAGAGAAGCAAAGATAGCTAGAGCAAGGGAGATAGTGCGGGGGAGAGATTCTGCTCCATCTGGTGGAGGTGAATGGCGATATTGGCTCACCGTGTGTATACGTGTACATGGTTTTGCACGACTGTGTTCCGTGTACACACGGGGCAGCCCTGTCGGTGTTCGTGCGTTCCACAGCGTAGACGGGTCGTTGACCTCGCGGCGCACTCTGCGCTACACGTATTCCAAACTACACAAAACACAACGTGTCTCGGTAACGCTTTACAGGCCGTTTCGAATTTAATCTGAAGCTAGTGCGGTGTGCATGCGCAATCGCGAAGAGCGGTCGTCGCGAAGAAACGCGCTTGTCAAGCGTCGTCTAAGAAGAGAGACGGGAGAGTGGGGTGGGCATAGGCAAGGGAAAAAATGGAAGAGATTTAAGACGCGAGAGGCAAAAGAAAGAGACGATCGATCGGTTACAAAGCGACCAAAGCGTGAGCGAGTGGGATTGGCTGTCGAGTGGTAGAAGAGTCTCCGGTTGCCCCTCGTGCCGACCGCGATTCGCGGGCTGGCCAATTCAGGGATTCGTCCTCCAGGTTCCCGATCTGGGATGCGATAGAGGCTTCTTCACCCCTTGCACGGTGCGCGGCACTGATTAGGGCGATGATACGGCCGCCGAGGAACGGTGAATCCGTCGTCTTATTGCCGCTGCGTTACGCACGGGAAACCGGCTTTGAACATTTTTCCGAGTTCAGGTTTCGCGGTTGAGCTTTTGGGGTGCGATTGGAAAAGCTTGGGAGGATACTACTCATTGTGACTACTGATAGCCGAATATTTGGAAGAGTAGATGCCGCACTGTCGTTTTGCTTTGTTTCCTATTAGCGTTGATGTGTTATCAAAATAGTGGTATCCTTATCCAACGATAAGGAACGATAGAAAGGAAGCATCGTATAATTCTGTTGTATCGAGTCAAAAAGGGGCGCAATCCACCAACAACTGCACGAAATCTAATCATACGTTTGGTAAAGACACTGCTACCGAATGCAGGGTGACGAATTCGATTGAACGTTTCATAACGGCGATGAGAGTCTCGAGGGGAAAGAAGAGATTTCAGACGGATTTCGACCAGTTACACTGACAAGTTTGAAAAATTTCATAAAGACGAAGCGCACGCAACGCTTCAAAAACTTCCCGGTTGCCAAAGAAAAATTTGCAAAGCAGAAAACCTCCATAAGCGATAAACCCCACGCATAAAAGCCCGCAATTTACTCCTGGATAACCTAATAGTTTCTTCAATTGAAACTCGGAAGTATAGTAAATATATTAGCAACGTTGTAAATCTAGATTTTTTGCTCGTCCACAGAGGCGCGTATTCAAATTAGTACCGCGGTCCTGCTGCAGTTTTGGTATTTGATATTGGTATCGCTGCATGTATTTGGCGAAAGCATATTAATTAGGATAACAGGAAGGTGATAAATACGCGAGGGTGTTGAAACGGATGCTCTATTGTAACCGCTCTACGATATGCTGACTCCCAGTTAATTTGAACAATTAGTAACCGGAGGTTTGTTGGAGATATTGGAAATAGATTAGAGGAACGATGAACGCGTGGGATGCTCAATACGACATCAGGCAAATTTGAAGTGCTCTGCAATAAAGTTTCCTCTTTGCAAATTATCCCTGTTTGTACAATCTTTTGCACAACGTATAAACGATGAATCTTTTTTACCTCCAATGCTCGTAAATGTAGCCGAGTTTAAATCCCTATCTATCCACCCGTCTTACTTTAACACAGATGCTGCGTTTAGGAACTTGGTCTATCGTTTTTGCCACAATTCGTTGCTGCGACAAAAATGAACCACCGAGTTTCTACGCAAGTAGAATTTTAATACGATCCCAGCATATTCCGCGCTACTGTTGTGTTTATATAACACTGGTAAGCCTACAATTTTAGAGGCAAAAGACGGATAAATCGAACGAATTGATATAAAAACGGACTGCCAATCGGATTTCATTTGTAGCGAGTATCAACGGTGGTGGAAAAGAGAATTAGAATAATCGAAGCCCATTTTGTTGCCCCGAAAGCTTCGAAATTAACTCCGGGCGCAATTATTTCTTTTCAAGTAGTACAGGTCAATATATGCAGATAAGCGGGTCGCTTCAGCTACTCGAGAATCCCAGCTGTCGAACAACGGTGAAGATTTTTGTCAGCGTGACAAGGATTAATCATAGAATAATTAGTGGAACCTTATTCGATTTCTTTTCCATTTGCGAATCCATCACAGTTATTCAAAAATACCAAGGCGTTTATAAGAGGAAACGTTAACTGTGGCGTAGCGTTCCAAGAATTCATTCGTACTCACGAAAACGTGTAAACCGACTGAAATATATGTACTTAAAAGTGACGCCTTCGTTTCCATCGGCATTATTAACAAAACATAGAAGCGGCTCAAGCATAAGTGTAATCAAGATTCGCCCTGACAATTCAGCAGTGCTGCGCTACTGAACTTCCTCAAATCGGAAATACATTTCCACGCTCTCTGGAGCTGCGTCGATTCTTTTCCGAAATGCTTCTAAACTCGCATTCGCTATGAGTTATAAGGAGAAAAGGGTGATTCAAGAAAGCGTATATCTTTCACGGTGAATCGCCTAACGAACTGGCGCGGGAATCGTGGGAATCACGCTTGGGACCGCCCTTCTCTCGCAATAATACCGATGCAAATCGCAGCAGTGATTTCCCTGTGCTCCACCCTGTGTACGTAAACGCGGAAACGGGAGCATTTAAGTACTAATCGGCCGCACGTGACTTTCTCCGGCTCGCAGCACGACAGTTTCATAAAGCGGAGGCCACTGGCGCTCGCTTTCTATAATTAATCGTAAAACCGTTCAAGCCACGAGGCACGCGTGTCGGCTCAAACGACTAGTTTCTAATCTTGCATCCGATTAGACGTGCCGGTCGTCGCGATCTTCGCGCACCTTTCGTTCAGCTATTCTTCTCAAAACGTACAGCCTCGGGGTGTTTGACCGATATTCTTCCCGTTTTTCGAGATACCACTGCTGCTCTGCAGTTAGTCTCGCGTGAAACACTTGTATCACAGATAGGTGACAATAATTGCGAGGCATAAGAGTATTTTTCTGATTTTAAATGGAATAGTTGTTTATTAATTTCTGTTCGTGAACCGTGCAATACAGATCTATAATAATGACCCGCAAATGTTAAGGAGAACACGGGCGATCAAAAGTTAAATTAAAGTTAAAGATGGATGGCTCTTCATGGTGTATTATAAGGACGTGAAAAATTTTGAAATACAAGGTATTTTTTAAAAATTCATAAAAAAATATTTTTTTTTAATTTCTCACATATTTATTGGGGAACATAAAGAGCCATTCATCTTTGAATTCAACTTTTTTCCTGTATCTTAAACGGTTTCGTGATTTTCACGATGATACGAAAAGTCAAGATTTCATTGGAGGGGTGCATTCACCTCCCCACCGGTTTTTTTAGCAGGAAACAAAAATTGTTCCGTTCTTAGCATAATATGAACCGCACGTGTGCAATGTCCAAATTTTTTTCTGAATTTTCGAGCTACCGAACTTCCTAATAATTTAAATTGAAATATCTACTAAACTATCAACTTTTCAGCATAAACAGGTTAATACTTTTGTATAACGATTGTAGAGCTGCATCGATTGACACATTAAAAAATGTATCATTCCATTTAAAAAAACAAAGTTGACCTTCATATGACCTTTACGCGT
Source organism: Nomada fabriciana (assembly GCA_907165295.1). Lineage (NCBI taxonomy): Eukaryota > Metazoa > Arthropoda > Insecta > Hymenoptera > Apidae > Nomada > Nomada fabriciana. The sequence goes on along the minus strand of OU015690.1, from coordinate 8,436,197 downwards.
CCACTCCCGAAAGAACTAATAAGACCAGAAGAAGCCCGACACGACACCATTCAACTCTACTCTGAAACATTTCTTGCTAGGATTAACAAACACCAAGATAATCAGGATGTCAAAATCAAGTTATACACCTTGTATATCGTCAATAATATTGACAATATAGGTGTACACATGCGTATCGATCGTTCGAAGCCTCCTTTCGTTTCTCCAAAACTATACTTTCCCGAGGAAAACTCAAAGAGCAGGCGAACGCGTACCACCCGCACAAGGATGCCGGATATTACCCGCGGGAAAATAGAATTGCAATTCCGCGCGGAGTCATGGGTCATTAGTAACGGGACAATGGCCGTAAGCGTAAAAATTCGTGCGACCGTGGAACCAGAGATTCCACGGGACACCGTTAATAATAGACCTTGTCGACGCAATGGAGCCACCGTTGGTGAACAGATAAGGCCCCCGGACGGAGGCAGCTGCATTTCCATTTTCACCGTGACATCGGGCGCCTCGATAACGAGACGCGCACGCTGAGCAAACAGTCGCCGAGAACAGATGTAACCGTAATTGTGTTTAAACGTCGCAAGTTTATCGCCTAAAATCCCCTTTCTCCACTTTTCTGCAGATACGAGGGGTTCCTCGGTAACTAATTTGCCTATCGGCGACGAACATCGATGGGAAGGTCGATTACGCACCCCTGTCCAGGGAGTCATGTGCGAAGGAAATGCATATTGTTTAGATAGAGGTAACTGATAACGCGCTGGTTGACTAAAAGAAATCGGTTTTGCAAAGAATTGTGCGTTTTAGTATCTCAGTGCGATGCTCCTTCGAAATGCTTAATTTCTTACCCATATTTATTATATTTACCTACCTATGTATATAAGATTGAAAAGAGGTGTTTAATATTAATATTTACATACACGGTGACATTTATTTTCTTGCTCGTATACCTACATAAGTGGAAGCAACGTTGAATCATTCTTACACGTTTCTTCCCTATCGGTATTGTTTCACTTTCAACGAGCAAAATACTATTATTACGAATTCCCTTTCCAACTGGGGTTGTCGTCAAAGTGAAGTTATTACACGCTCACGGATAGAACAATTACTCCCAGCTACCCTGTCGTTCGCGAACGCGACAGTGTGAGAGCTATCGAGGAATACGTGTCAAAGACCGGCCCTGACCGGTAGTACAGTGGCGTGCGGACAACCGTTGGCGTGCATACAGCAGAAATTGACGGCTAAGAAAGCCCGGCTAAATCATATCCTGTCATAACTGCTCATAGTTTAACCCAATTCTAGTCAGACGACCTACGCGACCACCTACCGCCCTTCGACGTTAATACTCTACTCGTTCTTTGCATTATGCAGAGGTCGATATTGTTTGTAGGTGAACACAATGTAAATGCGCACGAAGAATCGTCGGTACGCGAAAGAACAGACGCACATATGTTAAGAATTTGAATTAAAAGCGTAAGAGAGGTAGATCTTTCCCTGTCAGTTCTGGGGTAAAGACTGAGTGATCAATTACAGTCCTTTTACCAAAAGCCATAACCTTCCCCACTCCGTGGCCAGATCCTTCAGGAACAGATTCCTTGGTAATACGGCGACAAACTGATTGCAACATTTGGTCTTTTACTCGACACTCTAATAAACAATCCCTCAGCATCGGATAGTTTGAAGACCTAATGTGGTCGCCAGCCATAGTCGGTCAGCAGGATGTTCAGTCTCACTCATTTACTTTCAAACACCCCTAATAAACAATCAATTCTGGGACATTCGATAGTTGAATAGCGTCGAGCCACCGCCATCGTCTGTCGTCCAGATTGCCGATTTGCAAAACACTCTCCAAACGTACCCAGGCTAAGTCCCTATCATAAATCCCTCACCGAAGGCATAGGTCCCTTTCCTTTCTTTAAAAAATGCGCCGTCGCTAACACATATTTTGTCCCGAACAGTGTTCCATCGTTTGATCGCAGGCAAAATTACTTGCTTGCAAAAGAATCAGCAAATTGGTAAGGACCAATAATTGAAAAATGAATATCAGCTTTCGAAAGACCAAAGCTTCAATTCCGTTTTCAAGACCACGCAACGGTGGAATGCCCTCGCCAGTCTCGAATGTAGGTTATGTTCTTAAGGGGTTGATTTTCGAATAGGCTCCCCTCTGGGTGGTTCTGGAAAAAAACCAAAGCCGCGCAACCCTCAGCGTCGATCAAACTTCCTTGCCTCACCCCGCCCCTTTCCCAGCGCGTTCTCGAGCGGTTCGAACGCAGAGAGACAATCGAACCGCGGAACAAAGGCACTGATTAAAAAAAAAAGGAGGGTCTAGTCCTTGGATGCAGTTGGTCGCAGGGTAGGTTGTTAGGTTGCCAAGCGACAAACCGTACGTTGACCTACCCCATCGTTCGGGGCCGAGTGTAACGTGCACATCAGCCTGACACACGTTGTCATGGATACTGCGTAGCCCCATAACTGGAAATCATCTTCGTTGTTATAAAATCGCCAAGCGCCTTTTAAATGTTGACGTAACGGAGACCAATTTTCGATCGAATTCTTCTACAGACCGAATGCACTGTCAAAGCAGGTCAAAGGACGCTTCTCCCCCCATGCTTTTCGCCAAGTAAATCATCAATGGTTTGGGAAACCTCCACCGTAAGATATCAGGTGTGTCCATTACCGCAAAAGATCGATGTCCTTTTAACCGTTTGAGTCCCAAGCAGTGTGATCGCGCTGTTTAGATTTTATGTCGAAAAGATAATGTACTGGATATACGCCACGGACAATTGACGGTGCGCTCACAGTCTGTCGAAATATGTAGTGCACTCAACTTTTCTCACGCATGTACATCGCATCGCTGTTTTTTTTATGTGAATAACACGAACAATATATTTTTATTTCGCTGTTACTTTTTCAATAATTTTTACTGAAAGAAAACACCAATGCAGTCGTATTTCATTTAGTAACACGTTACAAATGAAACAGTTAAAACTGATACCATGGGTGTTCATCAAAACATATTGCATGACCTCCTAATACAAACATAAATTCAGACAAGCGCTATGGCGCCGCTTTGCTCTTTTCGCAATTATATCCGGCAAGCGCTATTGCGCTGTTCGATACTCTTCGACAGTATTTTTTTAATGATCTCTGGGACTCAAACGGTTAATAATACGTCGATATATTCCGGCGCTCTAGTTTGCCTACAAAAATACACCCTCCCTTGTCTTCCATGCTTGTGTCTCGATTTTCTCGAGCAGGTGATTAATTATTTAATTGTGCAATTAGAGATCTTTCTCGCTCAGTTCGCGTCTTCAAGAACGCGACCCTATGACGATGCAATCGTAAGGGAAACTGACAATGGGTTGCAGCTATACACGACGAGTGCTGAACCCGTCTTTATCCAGGTTTAAACTCGCCAAATTTGTTAAATGCAGCGATGGATTTCAATTTCTTGTTAGAATAAAATCGCTGCGGTCCGGTAAATGAGATACGATACTGACGACGCGATTGCACATGCTTATGGGGATGCTCCGAGACCCGCCTAGACTTTAAACTACCCCGGAGTCAAACCCCTCGCCCAGGAGCGATCCGTGGCCCGTGTTTTCAGAGTCCCTTCGAGTTTCCCCACCTGAGACCCCCTTCGCCACGGGAACAGCCCCGTCCAGCCAGACATGTGAGTATAGCTGGGCTCGTATATCGTACAATGCGGCAGACTACCGGTCTGTCGGTCGTAAAACGAGTGCAATGGCACTCCGAGTGCCGTTACCGCCGGTTATGCCTTCGTTTTGACTGAAGGCACCGCGAAACAGACGGAGGGTGGTGGTCGTTTCGTCGATGCTGGTCCCCTGGTTCTGTTGCGCGAGTTCCGCTTTGCATTCAACCGAGATCGCTTCTGGACCGTGGGAGATTCACCCATAAGTTTCTACGGGAGTCTAGGAAGCAACGAAGGATGTCCACAATCGGAGGAGATCGATCGAATGTCCGAGGAATTCTGCATCTTGGTAAATTCGACTTGGTAAATTCAGTGCTTGACGCAGGAAGCGCATGGTACATCTCTCGTTTCTTCCTTCGGTATGTAGACCAAGATCGAGTAATTGAATGAAACAAGGCCTCCTGTTTTAGCGTAGTTCCGACTTGTTGCGTATCTCGTATGCCGAGTTGTGTCCGTGCAGAAGTAACGTTTTCAACCACCGAAATACCACTTTCAATCATGAAAGCTGCGTTGCCTGAACGCTTCAACGCTTCGCCCGTTCTTCGTTTGCGACGATTTCTGTCCACCCCGTTAGAAATGGTTTCTTGCCCTAATACATTACAATAATAGATCAGAACGCGACACCCCTTGCGTAACAAAATATAATGAAAGCAACCGATAATGTGGAACCCTGGCAAAAGGCAGCAAAGCCCAAGCGACAATTCGTGCTCTCCAAAATAGCAGGGTGGCGGGGGAGACGCGTTGCAGCAGAAAGCCGAAACGCGTTCGGTAGTCGAGCTGGTCGGGTTCGTTGAACCCCGCGGTGCGAGGTCTTTAGGGAGAACCGAAGTTCACGAAGCTTCTTGAGAGCATAGTCCCGATTCATTAGCGGCGACCACGCTCATACGTGTCCCCGGCAGTGTGGGCTCCTGGCGGGCGGGGTGTGTACACGTCGTGCCGTTTTGAGGGTCACGTTCACAGCGCAGCATCCCCCGTGACGGCGTCGTCGATTCGGTGGTTGCGCGAGGTCCGGGCCGCAAAGGGGTGTGAGGGCCTCGCTCGGCGAACTTGCTGGCACGATCCCCTAGGCCAGGGGGTGGAAGGGCGGCGGGGCAGGCAGGGCAGAGGAGAACGAACTGCAAAAGCAAGGGTTTGGTGGCGGGCAGGGTGGCGGCGAAGGGGTGGAGATGCACAGCTGAGCCGTCGGTCGATGCAACTGCACGGGAACCCCTCCAATACACGCGTATCTGCTCTCGCATCCCCGTCTCGTTTTCTCGTGCTCCGCTTCTCTTCGTTCGACGCTTCTAACCCCTTCTCCCACTTCCTCGCGCGTTACCCCTCCATTCTCTCTGCCACCCTCGGTCAATGACCTCCGCGAGCGAACGCACCAACGACTCCCATTCTCTCCTGCTCTCTTCCTCGCTGCCGACCTCGCACCTTCTCTCTCGCTCCGCCTCCGAACCATCCTCCCCCTCCGCTCCCACGTCGCTCGATGGTTCCTCTCGGCGCTCTGCAGTTTGTTTACATCGGTGCAGGACTTTTAATCGCGATCGATTCGCGCCCCTTTTGCTGGGACTCGCGGACGCGATCGGGGCTACGGCGATGACGAGGCGTGCGACTTGAGTTAAGATCGTCGGGGGTGCCTCGGATCGGATTGGTTAATTGTCGATGCCGCCTCGATATCCTGCTTCCGGCCGACGACCGTAGACGATAGTCGGGACCAGAGAGGCGGCGGAGCACGAGGAGGCTGGATCTTCCGGCTGCCAGGGTCAATGCGTTGCTCCTCGAAGTTCTAGTTCGCCGTGCCGCTTCCTCGCCGAAGCATCGGGAGGAGCTCGAACTGTACGCGCACATCGTTGCACTTGGATGCTTACGCCGCTGAGGTATGGAGAAGTTATTCCGATTTAAGGGATTAATTGCTTTTCCAAAGTGCTGGCGCAGACCCAGGCCTGCTTGAGACTATCGGGCCTGGCCAGATGATCCTGCATGCGGTGTCGAAAGCTGGCTGATTTCTGCCGGTAGGGCTTGCGGTGCTTTGATAATCTTGTTCGCCTTGGAAATGGTCGTGGAATCGCTAGGAATGACGCTTAGGGAGACGCTTTTCGCGAGCTTTTCTTGCGCACTTCCTTCGCCCAGGCTGGTCGCCAGTGTTTGATACCGGATTATATATTCAAAATGGTCGGGGAACATCTTTTCGAGTAAGGTGATTCTGGAAACGTTTTGTATTTCTTTCAAGCGGCACGAAATTGGGTAGTTCGAATTTTCTATTTGGCGGCAGTGAAACAGAATTAACCAAATAAAGTTATCCCACTCGTTTGAGTTGCCTTTTAAACAAGTTGCCCGTGAAATAAATATAATTACCGCGAGTGAACCCTACTCTGGAGAGTTCTCGTCATTTAATTAATACCATTTCTTTGAACTGTGTACCATTGGAAAATATCAAAACTATGAATCTGCTCGAGAATAGTAGAGACGTGGCAAGATATCGTGCCCACCGCGCCAGAAAAAGTAGGTTTCCTTCGCTATACTGTTTAACTATTACCTGACAAAACTTTTACCGGCTTTAACCGAATTATAGGAGGGCTGCATTTTATATTATTTTTATATATTTGCATTATTCACCCCGATTATACAGGGTGCGGGCAAATAACATGTACAAGCGGTAACGGGGCGAGTCCTTAAAAATAGGAACAAAATTTTTTCATCAAGGCTGAGTTTTCGAGAAATTCGAGTTTGAAAATCTGATGCATAAGTATGCTGTTACAGCTGAGTGTTTGTTAACAATGTCTACACAGCACTTAAAAGTTACAGAGTTCAAGAGTGTTTACATGCTGTATACATACTGAAAGACTGTATATATACATTTATAATAAAACGTTACTCATTCAGTAATTTTGTCAATGCACAAGTGTAAAACGTTAATATGTAAAATACAGAACTGGTAGCCTGTGTACTAAAAATTGAGGCATCGGTTAAACTAACAATTTCACGCAAACAATAAAGCACCGTTCCATGGTGTGTAGTCGCGAAAAAAACCAAGCACCATTTAGGAAACGGATTAAACCACTCTCACGTTGCAACTCACCTGAACATTTTCGTTCCACAGTAACGTGTCTCTCCTAAAATCCAGTACACGCCACGTAACCGTGCCAACCGAACAAAATAATAACAATCGCGAGGCAAATTAATTCAAAAGAACAGCCCAGCCCGCACGTTACATCAAATGAATCAAAGGGGGCTAGAAGAAAGACATTAAAATGTGGAAGAAAAGTAAATGGAGTGCGTCCACTGAAGTTACGGTCTCTGTCCAAGGATTCGGGGCTCCAGGCAGCCGTCAATTTCTTAAAGGTGTTCATTCGTTTCCCCGGTCGGTGAAGGTGAAGGCGTTTTGCATGATCGGTAGAAGGAGCCGGGTATCGTATCTATGGCCGATGGTGAAAACACAGAGACCGGTGACGGGCCATTCTGTCTTCGGTCGTCCCTCCGTCTTCTTTGTGGGCCTCCTTTCTCGCCCGCGTTGCTCAAGATCGAAATACTGGCTGAGGGCGTTGACTACGCTGGAAGAGCACGATTGATGCCAACAGAGGTATCCCCCAAGGCCTTGTCAATTTCGATGTCTTCCCACCCGAGTTCACCACCGCCTCTGGCTTCCTCTTCATTCTTTCCGTTCGTCGTTTGCTCGACCCGCGATCGAAACACCGCGCCATCATACACACGCCCCGACGCGACGTCGAGAATAAATTGTCAGTTCGTTCGCGGGCCACGGTTGTGGAAGATGGATCAGTCCTGGCGTCATTCTGAAAAATGCAAGGAACGCTTGAAAATTTCGGGATAGTTTTGTTGTTCGAGGTAGGGGGATGAGTGGATAACGATTGTCGCGTAAGTCTTTGTCGCAGGGATTTAATCAGGGTGGCGGCCCTAGTCTGACACGAAACGTTGTAGGGGATTTTATTTTTTCGCAATATCTGCTGGTTAACCTGGTTAAGGTAAAAAGTTGATTAAGAAAGATTTTTCGCACGACTTGTGACACCGTTGTAGGTGCTAAATATGATTGGTCTGGTACGATATACGCCATCAATTGTCCTCCACTCCTCGGATAGTCCACACACCGAGAAGACATCGCAGTATTATGTAAACGTGCGTCCAAATATAATAATTGCAGTATAAAATAGTTATTATTCTTTATACTGTCGCAAATACATCTGACCCCGATGGTAATACGTGTAACATGGAAGTGATGCACGAAACAATATGCAATGGAAGACAGATACGATAACTCGAGGGAAATTAGACGTAACGAAGCAGTGGCCGCGTTTTCATCCTGCTTCGAAATTACGATTGCCAACCCCTAAGCTCGAGCACCGCGACGTACCCGTGCCACCCTTATTTATTTCCAATTCACCTACTCACAGGCCACGAACCACCATGGACACCGTTTCTATAAAGCCCTATTACGTGATCTAGCGTGAAACGAGATTTCACAGAGTCAACAGTCGATGGATGGTCGTTCTTCGCGTCGCGAGAAGAAACGCTACGTCGTCGGGTTTCTGTGGCAACCGTTTCACTCCTCCTTCTCGCTTTGACGGCGAATCGCTGAAAAACGCGGTTGCACGCGAAACGCTCGAGCAAACTTCGCCGTAATGCCTTTTGCAGCCAGGGGAAATCGTTGTTCTTCCCGCCCCCCTCTCGACGCCGCCAGTTTTTCGCTGCTGGATTAGGTTGTTACCAGGGAAAACGACGGTGTGCCTTTTTGCAGGACGAACGATTGTTTCTGCGTGCCACGTTGTTCTAATTAGCTTGCTTCGCTTAATCTGCTGGTCGCGGGCGAATCGTCGTAATTAGACAAGTTTCAGAGTGTTCCCGTTGCACACATCTTCCGAAACGGTCGCATTCCAAGCATTTCCAGTCGCGTTAGTGAAAACATGGGACCTTTAATGCGTGGATACTTCAGTGTATTAACCTTTTGAACTCGAGAGGTGCCGCTACGGCGCGCAGTGGGCGACTCTGTTGTAACGTGGGACATTGGGTCAAACAAAGAAATTCGAACTCGAAAATGTTACTTTATAGGCAAGAAGGGCGCCGTAGCGGCGACTCTCGAGTGGAAAGGGTTAATAACTGTTACTTGGTGGAAATTTGTAATCTGCAGTATGTTAGATTTAATTTTAAACTCAGGATATACTCGCTCGAGAACTCATGAAACGTCTGAAAAGCTCCAAGGTTCTGGAGTAAGTGCTGTGGGGTTCATCACAGTCCTCTTACCAAAGGGTATAACTTCCCCACTCCGTGGCCAGATCCTAGAGGAACAGAGTCCCTATTTACTAACAATATGGCGTCTGATCATTCTCTATCCTTTCAAACAGTTTATCCTTGGACAACTGAAAGACCCAATGTAGTCAACAGCCACCGCCAGCCGACAGGATGTTTGGACCCCGTCATTCACACTTCAGACCTATCATAAATTAGTCAATCTTAGGACATCCCATAGTTGAATGGCGACGAGCCACCAGCCATCGTCTGTCGCCCAGATTGCATATCCCCAAGACACTCCTCTGACCACCCGTAAACTAAGTCCTTACCATAAATTAAATGAGTACACCGAATGAATAGCACTCCACCATCCAACCCGATTTCTTTCTTTAAAAATACATTGACGCTGACAACTACATAATTCGAACGATAGGAACGCATTAGTAGTATAGGATATGACCTGTAGAAATCTAACAATTTTTTGGGTCGACGAGGAGTGAATTTAATTTGATAGGAAACTGGCAGGATCGGGGTAAATGAAGGAATTGATCTATCGAGACCACTTAGAGACTTCGCCTGGATCGAGTACCTTTCTTCACGTTTTGCTTCCCCGACTACAGAATTCACGCTAGACGGCGAGGGGAGGATTTGCTTGACGATGGACATTGTTGGGGGAATAATCTGCTACCGAGATACGTTCGCTCAATTGCTCTAACCCGTTTAAATGACGTATGGAACACTCCGTGGCTCGAATGATTTTGTGTACGCAACAACAGCAGTTATGTTCCTTTCAGTTCTTACAAAGTCAATTTTAGCTGCAACCTGGATTTCTATATGGTAGGCAATTTTAAGCAAACTTTTATTAAATATATGAAAACTTTGACATCTATTGTTATCTACGTCCAGAAGCAGTCTGAGGACTGGTGTTTACAACAGCGTGACTAAGAGAACAATAAATAAACTAACTAGATAACATTAACAAAAAATGTGGGGCTAATTGATACTCGAAACGAGCACACAAACGTTGCACACATAAACTCCAGAACCACACATGTTTCATACATTACAATACTACATTATTAACAGATATCATATTTGTAATTCGATTATAATCCCTACTAGCTGCTAATCGCATCGATGTTCGTCATTAAATTGATTCTCGTAACTGCTTCGACAATAACTGCGCTTCCAGATATCAGAACAAACAGCAATTCCAATATTGAACTTTCTCGTTGCAACCTGCCACGCGAACACCTAAACTCTTCATCCCAAACCCGTCCAAAAGCACATCCTACTTAAAAACCTTTCTCCAAGATTAATGCGGGCAAGTATATAATAAAATGTTAGCAAAACGATTAGCATTGAAGGGGAAAGTCGCGGAACGGTGAAACGCGGGCGCACAGTCGTTAACGAATGTGATCACGCGACATCGGTCCCACCCCGTGATCTTGAGCTCGAAGCAGAGAAAAACGGAAAGGAACGAACCCATCGTCTTCGTTCGAAGGCGATTCGCCATTGCTCCCGATTGCCAACGCGCAAAAAGCCCGAGTCCAACTTCGGCACCCTGACCACCGCAAGCTGTCCTCCTTTCTCCCCGACAGAAAACATTTTCCCACACCGACCACCGACCTTCCCCCTCTATCCGCGTCCAACCCCGCCGTTCTTCAATTCGTTGACGAACTTGGTCGCCGAGGAAGCGAGACGGAAGCGGTTAAGGAGGACGACAGGCAAGGACGGATCGAGCAAAAAGAGAGGAAAGCCCTCGAACCGGTGCACCGTGGTGGCGGTAACCGGGGCCCGAGGCAGGAGGATAGAGAGGCAAGGCTCAGCGATGCGAAGGAGCGCGCGATCCACGGGATGGTTGAAGGGGTTGAAAGAGTAGGGGCGTAGGGGGCCAGCAGGTGGGAAGAAGGGGTGGGCGGGCGGTGTGCATTGAACCCAGACCGGTATCGAGCTGCCCACCCAACCACCCCTCCCCACGTGTGTACCTGTCTCTCTCCCTCCGCTGCTTACACCTACACGCATCATCCGACTCGCGCCCGCTGTAGCACCGGTCGGTGGTGCGCCGCTGTTGCTGCTGGAAGCAGCAGCCACCGCTGATGCCGTCGCTCGGCCCGTGTCCCGGACCTACCTCAACGCGAGTCGCATTGCGCAGCCGGGGAGTGTTTACTATTTTCGCGCGTGCGCACCGCAAGCCACCCCCTGATTCATGCGAACGCGCGACACTGCCGGGTGGGGGAGGTCGAATGGTGGTGGGCACCGGTGGTGGGTTCGACTCGGTGGCAGGGATAACGCACCTACACACGCTCGTGCCACGAAAAGAGGGGGCACGGGGAAGGTGAACGAAAGGGGGGAAAGGGTAACTGACGGTGGTGGGGTAGCAAAGGTGTCCTCGGGGTGGGAGGCAGGCGGCAGAAGAGTGAACGTCCACGTGGTGGGGTCGGACGGAGCATTCTGGGTGGGGAATTCCCCGACGACGTTTTATGCCACGTAACCTACACCCTGCCTCGAGTGCACCGCTGCAGCGGCGGGAGAGAAAGTGCAGCGGATGCGACGACACTGGACCCCCGCGAGGGTCGAACGATTAATGATCGCTCCTCTCCCCCCTCCCCCCCGTGTCCCGTGGCCAGGCGTTCATGCCTGTGAGACTGTCCTTCCTATTGCAGTCCTGTTCCAACGTGGGATCGGGATCGTTCGCTTTCTTTCGCTTTGGCCTGCGTGTCGATGAAGCATTGGCTTTGGGGGACGAGGAAACGCGCTTCCGCGCGATGACAGACGAGTGGGATGATTTATGTTGCCGCGGAGACAGGCGGTAATGGCAATGCTCCCTGATCTGAGGAGATCTTCGCCGAAGATTAATTTGGGAAAAGTATTTCAGGCGGATTTCAATGGGATAGTTCGATAAATCGATCCCCAGAAATTGTTCGCGCCAATAGGGCAGTACCGCTTTTATTAAAATGCTGCCACCAATCTGTATCCCGGATGAAAGTTGTACTAATTACATATTATGATGAAAAATGTTGGTATAAAATATTTATACCCGTACTCCTCGAGAGTTTATACCCGTCAGGTTTCCACCTCTTTGCTGTGGTGATTTTGCACAACGGTGCACCCACGTTGCGTCAAATTGTTCTGAAATATCGAAAATTGACCAATACGTTTTAGTTTTACGAAAATTACTTTTCTCGCAACGACGAGAATACTCGTCATTCCCCGTTAAAAGGTCAAAGAGTCGAGCATGGGCGACGGAGCTCGTTCCTGCGGCAAGAAAAGGAATCACCGAAGACGCGATTAAAATGCACCTCGTTCTTGCCCCTATCGATGACGGGTGACGGGGTTGGAAGTCTCGAGGACCGTAGTCGAGGTTAACCACGGCGATCGTCCTCAGGGATCTCAATTTCCACGTTTTTCCACGCCGCCTGACCGAACTTAAGGTTCTCCGCGTTCAAGGTGAGAGAACTGGGCGTATCTTATCGTGCGCGTGCATCGTGCATAATTCCCGGCTGTTCGGCGAACCGTGAAACCGTCGACGAGAGCGTGGTACGCTGTGTTGTGAACGACGACGAAGGTTTCAGGGCTGCGCACAGTCGTCTAAATCGAGAAATTTAGTGACATTTAGCCAGAAAGTCAACTTTCTCGTATCGATATCTAATCGATGACCTCGGAAATGAGAAAGTGAATAAAGTTTAACAACAACCGTGACTGTAACAGATAATTAAAGTTGGAAGTTTTGAAGATAGCATTTTTCATGGAAAAAATTGCTTGTCTTCTTTAAGATGCTTTAAGATGCGATTGTTTTGAGTATTTTGCCCCCCAGGTTCTTTTTTTAAATGAAAAGTATATAAATATGGAATGACTTCATCGGCCAGTGGAGCACCCAGAGTTTAGAAAAAGTAAATACACCTCCCATTGATTTAAACGAAATTAATCATTTTTCACGATTCAAACTATCCTGCAACAATTAAACGTGCAATTCGTGTCGATATTCTTTTGTTCCTGTCCCCTGATTTTTTTTTTATCGTGGTTAGTAAACGAGGTATATTTCGGCTTTTATTCTTAACGACGGAAATTAAGTTAGTATTTAATATATTTCTGTGCGGCACCACAGGTATATGCGCATACCTTTATTTTTGATTTTATTTACCGCCTTTCAGAGCAACCGTTGAAATTAGCAAAAGTACATCTTAATGTATGAGAAAGTTAGTAATCAGTTTGAATCAACTAGTTTCCGGTATTTTAATCTGCGATTACTAGATTTCTATGCGAGTACCTGTGGACTCGACGCTACCCTATTAAATTCACGTCAGGGAAAATCGATAAAGGAAATATCTAAACGAACTTCGAAGTGCTATTGAAGTCAGAGTGACCGGCTGGATTGCTTGTTATTGATTACAGGTAAATTGCCTCCAGGCTAGTGGCAAGAATATCCATTGTCTCCGCAATTCTTTCAATCGCATTAACTAATATTATTCAGCTAAGGGTAAAGACGGAGCGAAATATTGAGACAATTAACACATTATTGTCTTATTATTTAAACCATTCATAAGTAATATGCCTTTGCAAGTTCACTAAAAATAATAAAATAAAGATCACATTATAATCGCAAAGAGCTTGATTTTCATAAAAGTTTACAGAAAATCCGAAAGTACAGATTTTTTATAAAGAAGGCTACTTCGAAATTCTATCGTGTATGCACACTTACTTAACACCATATGAGCACTTTGAGGTTTCAACCCACCTTTAGAGTGCAGAAAAAGTAGCGTAAAAGCGACAGGCAACTTGTGTCAAACACGCCACGTCTCTTCATTCCGTTCTTCAACTCGATAAGTCGAAATTCGATAAATCGAAAAGTATAATTTGAAACGAACGATACAAATAAATATCAATAATTCCGGCGAAAAACTGTCATAGGAAAGGGCAAAAGAATTCTGCGAAACAATAAAAAGAATATGCTTTCAAAGTTATATGAATATGAATAGTTATATATATGAATATATATTTATATGAATTGTAGGTAATACTTTCAAAGAACAAATTATTGCAACCACGTGCAGCTAATCAATTGTAACTGCGCAAATCATTTTTATTGATTCACTTCGAAGGGAGCATTTACCCTTAAAAGAGTTCTAGTTCTATATCCGTGTACATACTTCGTACACGAAAAATCTTTCTGCCAGTGGTAGAGGTCGTTATTGGTCAGACACAGCCAGTCACCGAAAATACAAGCACGACGATCGATTTTTTCCTAAACGATACTTTTGCTTTAATTGTATTACCTGCACTGAAGGATTGTACCTTTTATTTACCACCCGTTCCCAAATATCAGTGATTTCGTTCTTGCCTCCCAACTTTCGTTTCCCTTCCTTCTGCTCATCTTGCGTTCATGCTCTCCACGCTCTGCACTGCTGTTCCCTTCCTATTCCTAGCTACATACTTGTATACGTTTCTCATCGTTTCTAATCGCTGTCGCAAATATTATTGCTACAGCAACGACCGACGGAAATTCCCTTGGTTCAGAAGTAAAAGTGCGTCTCGCGACGATTTTTCACCACGTTGCGGTTGTTTCGCAAGCGTTCGATTAAAAATGATGGTTTTCAATGAATCCATTACAGAATCGCCGCGGCTGTACGACAAACAGGCAGAGCGAATAAATCGGCTCAATTGCGCCCGGTACACTTGCCCGACGCGATGAATCAATTTTATCACGCGTCTGCGAGAAACCGTCCGCTCTTTATTATTTATCGTTCGTGGCGAAACGACGAAATGCTGCGCTAAATCCGCCGAACGGTCCCGAGTAAATGGAACAAATCGATGCAAAAGCTGGGCAAAAGCTTTAAGCGCAACGAAGGTGACGTTTCCATCAACGATCAGCTTATTCGTCGACGGACTTAAATGTTGCGCGACTGCAGAACAATTTTCAAACGTCACTTTAATTGCGACGCGCTGCAGAATAATTTTCAATTAATACTGTAGAACGAACTTTGACGTTTCTCCATCGCGATCGCCGCGTCCAATCTTATAAAATAGTACTATCTTATCGTCGCATTGGGAATTCGTTTAATCCATGAGAACCACGATATTTTACAAATAACCCGGCAAATTAATTGCCCGAACGGAATTTAGAGCCTTGGCATTACACAATTTGCGACACCACCAAGTCCAAAAATATTTCGCCCGCATTTCGTATGAAAAGAATGAAACGTATTCGAAAATTTGTATTCTCTCGCGCGACGAAAATAATCAATCCGATCTTCCCCCGGTGCAATCATTAACGCGTTCGTCCTCTGAATCGATGTGCAAACATGTTTGTTCCGTTTTTATTTATTTTTTTCAGCCGGTACATGGTAAATCGCGTGTTTTCTAGACGGGCGTTAAAAACAAGCCGTCGTTACATAACGGCGCGCTCGCCACGTAGTCCGACGACCTTCCTCTATGGAAAGGATGGATCTGAAATAGCAACGACCCGAATATGGGTCAGCATGCATTGTGGCACGACCCTCTTCGCGCAGAGCGCCGCTGCAGCTCGCACAGGCGGCTTTTACGCTCGCAAAAATAGACGCTTTATCAGACTCGCTCTAGGCGGACCGACGCATCGCGCGACGATCGCACGATCGTCTGAAATCGCAGCTCGTTACCAAAATGGCTTTTCCCGTTTGCAATCCGTGTCACGCGCCACGCGGACATTTTTTTCCCACGGCGAAAAAATGAAGCGACGGAAGGAATGGAAGCTGTCCGTATCGTTCTTTTCTTTTGGTGCTTTAATTTTAAGCCGTATCTGAACGCTGGTGTATCGGACCCTCGGCAATTATATTTCTGCCAAACGATACAGCTCCGCCAGTTTTTAAATAAAATAATAAGGATGATCGGTCAATACTGTATCGATGGCAATGCAGATTTCTCAACATTCCTCTGAATTGTTTAGATAAGAGAATTATCACCGTTCCAGTTGCGGATTACGAATAACAGAAATAGAGTATCGGTTGTTGCTGAAATAATGCTTGAAATTTCAACGGAGATAGTACTTTTCTGTCAAGCATTTTTCTCTTTCATTTTTCGCAGTGAAAAATTAAAGTACTCGCTTCGCAAATGCAGTGGATTCCCCGTTTGTATTTGTCTCTGCGTTCTTTCCACCTGGCAAGCTCCTCGTGCAGCAAATCGCATGCATTCTCGCGTATTAAAGGGGTATTTAGAAGCAGCGACATACCGTGAAACGGGGAGCGGTGAAAAATGGGCAGAAGTAGAATGAAAGGGGATCGACATGGCAAGGAAATGAAAAGACGGGAGCGGTTGGAGCAAACGAAAAAGCGTCCCCATGGTAAAGACTCTGATCGAAGTAGGTCGCGAAATATTCCATTACACACTCGGTAGATATATGCGATTTTCATCTTTGCGTTCATCGCATCCGGTAATCTGACTTGGCGTTATCGCCGGAACAGAGCAAAAAGAAAAGAAAACGCAAAAACAAACCAAACTACCAGCTGCGCTTCAAATAAAACAATGAATAAAGGAATATAATAAAAAAGATAGGAGGACAATTAAATACTTGGGCTCCCAACGATAGATGATTATGGTTTTAAAGAATGAAGTAGCAATATCAATTAATAGAGTTTTCATCTAGCGATATCGAGATGAAGATAGAGAGTGTTACGGGTTCCCGAAACTTGACCCGGGACGATTCGACTCGTGAGCACGGGCAGCCAGCGAGCGAGACACTGGTGAATATTCTATCGAATCAGTTTGCCAATAATCGGATGCCATCGATTTATACATTACATTCATGAGAACTGAATTGATAGTATTCGCGTGTCCCGCCCGCTTGCCGCTCATGTTCAAGGGCCTGTTAAGAATTTCAGTTTAAGCGTAAGAGAGGTAGACCTTCCAGGACAGTTCTGGGGTAAGGACCGAGCGGTCAATCACAGTTCTCTTACCAAAAGACCTTCCCCGCTCCGTGGCTAGATCCTCCAGATACACAGAGTCCCTATTCCTTGGTAATACGGTCATTCGACACTCTAATAAACAATCTCTCGACACCAGATAGTTGGAAGACCCAATGCGGTCGCCAGCCATCGTCGATTGACAGGATGTTCAGTTTCATTCATTCGCTTTCAAACACCTGTAATAAATAGTAAATCCTGGGACATTCGATAGTTGAATAGCGTTGGGCCACCAGCCATCGTCTGTCATCCAGATTGCCCATTTCCAAAACACTCTCGAATCATACGCAGGCTAAGTCCCTATCATGAAGTCTTGACCGAATGCATAGGACTTCGCTACTCGGTCCCTTTCCTTTCTTTAAAAAATACGCTAACAGGTCGAATCGTTCCGAAACATTCGAGATCCCGAGCGATATAGAAGTTCGGATCTCTGATACTCGAGACGCACCCGCCCACCATTAACGATTTATCGAATAAAAGAAAACACCGGAAGCTTCTTCACCATTGATACGCGCCATTGATCTTGGAAGAAAAAAGAAAGATTTTAATTGTCGTAACGTAAAGTAGGAATCGAACGTTCATAAATTATTAACGACGACATTGTTTTTATCCCGTGGAATGCTCGAAGGAGTATGTTTCGATCGCGATCCCATGGACCCCCGACCCACTTTTGTCTCCTGCAGAAAATTTCCTGTCATGGAAGAGGAAGTCTAGTCTTGGTATTGGGGGAAAGATATAGCGTCCGGAAGAAGATACATAGGAAAGGGTTGGCATTCGAGGAAGGATTTGCGTAGCAGAAGGACACGGAAAGCGCAAAAGGAAAAGCTCCGGGAGATCTTCGATAGAAGACTCGAACTCGGGGTTGGTGAGCGCGTCTACAGCCAGTTGGGGTAGGTCACCGTCTATTTTTACGCGCGTTCACCGTACTCTCGAGTTTTATCGATCCCGAATACCGCTGAACCGTATATACGTCAGCGTTGATAAACAGGTTATTATCGATGCGCAGAATCCCTTCATCTCTCACCGATCGTTGTGGCCGATTAAAATTCGATTTTTATTCGTTCCCTCGATCGACGTTCACCGGGGGACGATAGAGTTCCCATCGTCCCCTTTAATGCCTGCCTCCTTTGCAACGCACTCTTTTTCCTTTTGCATTGTATTTTTATTGGCACGAAGGTGTCGATGTATGTAGAAATAATACGATAGCTACAAATAGTCGCAAGCGTACCTGTATGTTCACCACTTTCTGCCAGCGTTTTGCATTTCGTACTACACTGGGGTATCCTATAACGAACTAATTTGTTCCAGAACTTTGTTCGTTATAGGGTACATACACGTACAGTCGAACCTCTACGATAAAAGATACCTACTACAAATTGAATTTGTTACACTTAAATTACAAGGAGTCATCGATTCTGAACGTTTCGACTTAACGAGAAAAACGGAGCAACGAAATATTGTAAGAGATCAGGGAAAACATTTATTCCCCAACGTCTCGAGAAATGTGCACGCGACATTCGCAGTGCTCGCAACGTTTGGAACTCTACTAATATTAAAGCTCCCATACGTGCGTACCTGAGCTTCTCCATTTTCTGCCCAGCATACGATTTTGCCGCAATATCGCGATATAACCCAACATTTCCAGAGAACCGATAAACGAGTAACCATAAACGCATGAAAGCAGTGACGTTGAAAAACTTCTTCCCATCTTCGATCTCCTACGTTTTTCCCATTAAAATAACCGACATGTACCCATAAAATAAACTCTTCCCAAATCCGACGACACTGCCCCGGTGTACCGGCGATGCAGCGCCGGACACCCTAGATCCTCTTCGACGAACCGAAACAGCTTGAGTATTTTACCGGGGAAAGAAAGCAGCAGAAGCAGAGAATCTGTGCGGTGGTTCCAAAAGGGGGGAACCAAGTGCATACATACCCCGGAACAGTTTACGCGCGCACGAAGCGTTGAACGAACGTCAGCAAAGGAGAAAGAAAGCAAGGCGGAAGGAGTGACCCATCAGATACATCCGTGGCTGAGGAGGAAGGGAGGTAAGAGGGCTGGAGAGTGGGAGAGAAGGAGAGAGTGAGAGTGAACCGGTCGGAAGAGGGAAAAGAGGCTGACAAGGTAGGAGGGAGGAAAAGAGAGAGAAGGAGATAGGGATGTTGGGGTAGGTCGGACGAAAGCAACGAGAGAGCATTGCCTGACGGTCACGTGGGTGGGGAGGATGAGGAGGTTGGCGACCAACGAGGCGGTGGAAGAGGGGGTGGAGCACGAGAGAGACAGAGCGGAGGACAGAGAGGAACGAGGAGCACGAGGGAGTTGAAAGAGGATGAAGGTAGTGAGGTGGCCCGAAGGTAGCTCTGCGGAGGGTTGGAGCTTGAGGGGAGTCAGCGTTCCTCAACCTTTGCCCCAGAATGCCCCTCGCAATACTGATATGCAACGCTTCGAACCTGTTAACCCTTTCGATACGACTGTTGAGAAAATTGGACAGAGGTGTGTATGCGTGACAAAAATGTGCTCCAAGGTGGTGGTTTGGAAATTTCGTATCGCCTCCTTTTCGAGAAGGAGCTAGGACAATTACGCCCCGTCAGTGTTGGCAGCTCGACGTATGTACATACAGTGTGTAACATAATGATAGGTCCACTTGGATTTGTTGCCGTAATTCTGGACCTAGTCAGCCGATTTAGCTGAAACTTATTCAACATGTGGCCTAGACACTATGGAGTATATGTGCGAAATTTCATATTAATGCAGTGGCTCATTTTTGTACAGTAAACATTTATTTGATTTTTGTAAATTCTTGGTCCACTTGGTCCACTTGCAGAAAAATAAAAACTTCAATTAACTAAAACATAACAACTTTAAGGAATAATTGTTTTCAATAATTTATTGCTTTTCCACCACTTTTTTATTAACAAATTCGTTCTCTTGGCCATTGATTATGCTTGATTTTGCATTTTGTGGTGTAACGCGGTTCCCGTCCTCAAATATCGCAGTTTTCAATCTGGCGACAATATTAAATTGCTGACAATTGTTGTACAAAGGATTCGTGGAATACGTATGTTCCACGCGGAGCGAAAAGGGTTCAGTTGTTTTGGGTAAAAGGCGATCGAGATACGTCTACGATTATACATATATTTGAAGGGTCGATACGGACAGTTTGAAACAGCATCAAACTAAAAGCAGTCCGACATTACAGCCACGCGTACTTTCGAGCAAAATTGTTTGCACAAATACTTTAACGAAATTTCGTGAAACCTATATGTATATCTGTGAAGGACCTAAAGGGTTAGTCGCAATTTCGTCGCCCTGTCTAAGGGAGTGGGCCTCGGTGCCGCTGCGATTTATTTATACCCCCCGAATACGCTCTTGTTGAGTTAGGAATAGTTTCCGATCGACATTGAGTTTGGTTGGCCGAGTATGGCTTGGTTGACCGCAAAAAACGCTGATGTGCCGAGGAATTCGTTTCGAAATATTTTCAACGGCCCGCGATTTATCTTACAAGGGAAGGACCCCAATTGTCCGACTTCGATTTTCACGAGCTTTTGTAAGATGATAGAATATATGTAGATAGGCTCCTAATGATACATAGGTGTCAAATATTAGCTTCAGACACTCGATAGTTTGAAAGACATAAACATATATATTTGACTAATATTTGACATCTATCATTAGGAGCCTATATACTACCATCTTACAAAAGCTCGTAAAAATCGAAGTCGGACAATTGGGGTCCTTCGTTTGTTAGACAAGATTTTTCTTAGGACACGGTGACAGCGGCAGTGTTGACAATTGCGTTGCGGAAATGATTATATTCGACCAATTTGAACGAGCATCGTCGAATTCAGTTGTATCAATTTCAAGTTCCCTTTCGAAAGAGCCAGCCGATCGAATGCCGATTCGGTTACCAGGAGAAGCAGCACGGAGTCCTTCCAATTTTGTACATCCCGGTTTGTCTCGGTATAACAGAACGCTCGCAGCGGTTGTGTTCGAGGAGCAGTATCACGTAGCCCATTTTCCAGTAAAACGAGCAAACCAAAGCACCTTGGTTTCATTCGACGTTGAACAGAGACGCAGCGTCTCTGTTCAGGCTGCAATTACGCGTCTCCCCAAGGATTTATCGCAGCGATATTTCGATGGACGTTGAGGAAAACGACACCTCCGAGGCGCTGCGGCGGCGTCTGATAAACGCAACCCGCGAAAGGAGCTGTTGCTGTACGCGTCGACAGCAGCCAGAAGCTGCCCTCCAGCAACATATGTATTCCATGGCAGGTTTTTGGGTCACGCCCGATCGAAGATAACCGACCGACCGCGACCAGGGAGCGTTACGTTTTATCTGGTCGCATCGGCTTATTTGGCACGCGTGAAAATTCCTCGTCGGAACACGGACGAGCTAGTCAACCAAATACAGCTGCGATCGACGCTCATCCTGGATAGACTTTCTTTAATATCCCCGATGCACCTGTATAATCGTGCGAGCGATTTTTACCCGGGCGAGTTGCGACTTTTGTCGCTACGAATGGTTCTTATTCAAGGGAAATTAAATTACAATTAACACTTATGTACCATGCAATGTACTGACCCAGTGAATCTTAAACTATTTCTTAGGTACACTAAATAGTACTGCATTTTGCCAAACATTCCTCATCCTTGCCCTTACCCTCTGTATCATCCCGTTTAGTCTCCTGACCTATGTCCCTAACTATTTTCCACTCCTATTTTCGACCTCTCCTATCACCCCTACTCTATATTGCAGATCCTGTATAAACTCTTGACCGTCACTCCTCAAGAGCATTCTTAATTTACGTCCGTTTTAAGTCCGAGATATAAATCCGTCACCGTCGTACCAGTTTAAATAATCTAAAATGAAAGTAATCTCCAAGTAAGGTTATTCCGACATTATTTTATCGTGTAACCCATTCATTACAACTATATGTTAGAAACCGGGTACCTGTTTCTATATTTCCCTTAATCAATTTTGCATGTTCTTGATAAAACATCGCAAAACCGCTCCGGATCTCGATTGTTTGAACAAGTCTACGTCAATACACGTTTCGTGCAAACAAATTTATGCAAGATATCTAAGTAACTGAGCCTCGAATTTCTTGGCCATTTTGGTTGGTAACATAAGGGTTAAGCAAGTGGGATAAAACTTTGCAAATAAAATCGCATCCAATTCAGAATAATCCCCCGAGAAACAAATTCCCTGACTGCAGCTTGCTTTTCACGCGAACAAATTGCGCCCGAATTGTTAACAAGTCGGACGATAATTCCAAACTAACGAGCGTATTTAATCGATAGTTTTCGTCCAACACGGCGTCACGCCTGTACTTTATCCCGACAAATTTGATTTCGGTACACCCATCCGAAATCTTTCCATTACGTAACGCGAAGAACAATGAAATATTTCAAGTACCTTCGCGTCAGTTCCGTTGCGTATCGTATCGAGGCGAGAAACAGTGACAATATAAATAAAAGAGCAAAGGAAACAGGACGAATCAGCTGTCGAGTGAAACGAATTCCATTCCAGCAGTCTTCCAACTTTGGAAATTCCCAGGGGGGAGCTAAACCCGTCTTGATTGTGCTGATCGGAGGCGTTTCCACCCCCTCGAAATCACGAGAGCGCCGACATTAATTGTCAGCGGGTTTGGCGCGGGAAGGGTGGCTTATTGTCGCAATTATTGCACTCGGCTATCGTTATTCGCGGGGCGAAATGCTAATGCCGTCCCGAATTAGCCCGCGTTGCGCAACCCCTTCCTCATTCCTCATTCCTTTTCCACCCCTTGCCCTCATCGGTTCGTCGTGGTTTCAGCTTGCAGCACGCAATTGTCACGGCACGGTGTACACATGTCGGTTCCTGGTTGCATAGCGAAACGCATTCAGTCTTCTCCCTTCTGTTTTAAATTTTGATTGTTTAAAGGGGCTCACGTGCGAGCTGTCGCTCTCGCCTGGCCACCCCCAACAGGTAGCACAGTTCTCTCTGTCTCGAGTTTTCCTTCCTTCCTTTTGCGTTCTGTCTTGCACGATTGAAGGCAGGCGAAACGATGGGGTTGAAGGGGTGACTGGAGGCGAGCAAGGATGAAAATAGATGGGTCGGTTCGCGGAAAGGGTAGCACGGCTGGACGATAGTAGAGAAAGATGTTAAAAATAGCGGCTGGATTTATCGCAGGTATTTTTAGAAAATCGACGCGAAAATTGTATTACTCTATACATTTGACCGGAGACTGGATTATTTTATTTAGAGGCTATTTCCAGTGGATCGATGGGCTTCGTTTATTTTTGCGTGCGGTGCGATTCGTAAAACGGACGGCATTGTTCAATGGTCAACAGTTTAATCTTATGCACTGTAAGATAAGTACAAATTATATAATGAACGTACATATAAAAAATATTCACCTCGCACTGGGAATAAATTTAGCAACGTGCAAATTTCATCGATAACCTCAAGAATCATAAACATCATAACAATGGATTGAAGTTCGAAGGAAGCCGATATCCTGTTGCAAAGTGGGCGATTTTAAAATCGACCCTGCGAAAAGTGTGACAACGTCAGCTTACACGTAATGTACAATACAATAAGCCAAACGATTTGACCAAAATGCATTCGCACAAAAACAGTCTCGACAAACATAACATCACCATATATCCAAACATTATTAACAAATATCATCCACAAATGGAACATTGTGTCACGAGTCACCCTCGATGCTTCCAACCCCCAAACATCTCGTCCGCGAATCTCCTTCCCTAAAATGTACTCGCACCGCTCTCGAGCAGTACGTATCCCGAGATACCTGATCGCGAGCCCTATTCGCAGATCTATCGGGTTTACCGCGATTTCCCCCTCCCCCGTCGGCCCGCCCTTCCAGAAATATCCATCCGCAACAGGGGGATCGGCACTCCCGAAGGAGCTCCGTTCAGCCGTCGGAAACGAACCCCGCGAGGACCCGACGCCGCGCCGAGGCCGAACCACCTCGTTCGAAAATAGCGGTGGCCGTTGTTCTCCGTGGAAAATAAGCGAGAGGCCGCAGCCGTGAAACGTTGTCGTTCCCGCGGCGAAACCGGGAGGGAAAAAAGGCGGACGTTTTCCGCGCAGCGCCGCGCTTCCAATCCAAGGTCTAACCTCCCGTGGCCTCTTCGAGAGCCGTGTGGATGGTTTCGTAGCGGGGATATGGTTGAACGGAGGAACAGAGACAGTGAATAAAAGGAGAGAGCCGAGACGGAGAAAAAACATACATATATATAGAGAGAGAGAGTGAGAGAGAGTGAGAGAGTGAGGCGGCGTGGGTAAGGGCGAAGGAGAGTGAGGGGGGCGCTGCAAAACGGGCAGCCAGTGAGCGAACCGAGGCGCTGTGACGACTGACCTAGTTACTCGCCGGAGGTAATGACCGATACTACACCTAGCCCTCCTCCCTTCCGCCCCGCCGCGTTCAACCCTCCCCGCCTGTTCGACACACGTACACGCTCGGCTCGGCTCGGTGCATCGAGTCGCGGCCTGCGCATGTCTGCGTGCTGCCGCATGCAACACACTCTACGCGGCCAGCGATAGCCCAGGGATGGATTCGTTCGTCTAGGTGCCCTGATTATAACGAACCCGCGACGAGGGTGGTTTCGAGGGGCTCCGAATTGTCGTGGACTGCTCGTGAGCTTGCACTTTTGTAAGCGTGTTTTTTCTCGAGACGTGGCTCAGTAGATTCCACGTTGAGTCGACTACTCAACGTTGAGTCGGTCTGTCTGGTTACTTGTCCGGTTTTCTAATATTGGTCCGGTTTAATAATATTGTAAGTTCTTTTCTGCCCTGCTTTCGAGTTTCCTTTCGAGTTGATCTTCTTTCCGAGGGATGATTGGAAATTTGGTTTCTGTAAGAGAGAGGGAGCGCGTAGATATTTTCGGAATTTTAATTGGGAAACGTGGCGTGGTATTTTTTAGAGGTTTTTTGCCGGTCGGCGACGAGGATTAGTTTCGAGGACGAAATTTGCCAGACGAGTGAGTGTTTTCTGGAGCAACGGGTGGTGGGTTTCGGGACACTGGCGAGCGGTTCGATTTAGGTCGATCGATCATGGGGTTGTGTACGGGGCGCTTGAACTTGGGATGAAGTTTAAGTGTACGATCCAAGAGCGAATTTGCGAGGTAGCTGGGGCACACTGAATTAGAAATGCGAAACTAATTAGGAAAATTCGAGGTTCGCCAAATTGACCCTAATGAATTACTATCGCTACGTGTAACATTTATTTAGCTTGCGTTCTTTTTATGGAAATTAACAAATAAAAGAAAGATTATTTACTATCAAATGGTTCATTTAACTTCATCCGATTAATATTGCAAACTTATTTTTGATGCGTTGCCAAATTAGTCGAATTAACAGATTTGCAAGGATCGAGCCGTTGCACGAAACGTTGAATAAAAACGAACTCCAATTAGTAAATTAAAAAACCTGAGAATGTCGCGACGAAAAAAGCCTTGCCAGCAAATAATCTCGATCCACGAAGCACGGTGAAACGGTTGCTGGAAACGAGGGAGTCAGTTCTCGCGATGCGAAGTAAAAATATAGATAGACCTAGGTACGTCTACGAGTATCTCGACGCGTTTCTCGCAAGGCTAATACGCAACGCAGCGTTCCTTCGGCGGGAGGAACGAGATTTTTCAGAATATGTAACGCGCGGCATGAATTACCTCCGCGCCGCGGCAACAAGGTGTCGTGCATATCAGAGGAAGGCCAATTACTTTGGAATATAGGACGAAGTTATTGAAGTTTTTATTATGTTACGCAATGCACTTTCCTTCGCCTTCAGGATCGTTCGCGGCCCGCCCTCATTCTCTATTCACTCTATCCGTTCATTTTTCGAGCGGCGAGACACGCGCGTACGTGCATTGTGCCCGCATAAGCTTGCCGCGTTTTCTGCCCGCGGCTCGATCGGCGTATTAATATAATACGTCGGGCGTGTGTATAATATATACGACAAAAGGGAAGAAATTATCTTGTTGACACGGCTCGTTCGTTCGTTCGACGCTTGTAAACACGCCGGTTGTTTCATTAAAAATTCGCGATAACGAGCAATAACGCGCGGGCGAGCGTCTCTTCTCTGTCGCGTTCAAGTTCCGTGAACAATGCTAACCGCGCGTAATCAGCTTCGGGTTTTCTATTAGGGTGTTGCTTATTTTGTCAAGAGAATTTGTTTCTCTCTTTTCGTGGGGTAACCTGACAGTGTGTTCACTCTTATGAGTGCGCTACCAGCCGTGGAATTTTCTACGATATTTCAGAAAACATTGCAATTTTCTTGCAACGTATTACGATCTTTAAACGCATTTGCTTAACATTGGAATGCTGTTGCTAGGTAAATTTGTGAACTTTTAAGAATAATCAATTCACATTTGTGTGTCAGATTATTTTATTCGAATAATCTATACTTCTTTAGCAAGGACCAGTATCAGTTATAATATTAAAGAAAGGGAATGGTAATCTAAAAATGTTGTAAATCACTATAAACGTGCATTACAATTAATATACACATTACAGTTCATACTCCACAGCGAATCATCGAATATTGCTTGCAGAATTTCAAACTCTACCCGTTCGGAATATTAATATTACCATAATATACGTTAGCATGCAAGTCACATTTTTCTTCTAATAAAATACTATATATAGTTAAAAACTATCCCACCTTTTGCTTAGCTTTTTATGTATGGTGGGATATATTTTAACCCACCTCGAAAAATTGAAGTTACTCATAGTCATACAGGATATTTTTTTCCATTTCTCATAATGAAAATAATTCTGTGCAACCAGGGTTTTTATTTCCTTTAAAATCGTGTGCATCAGAGAGTTAAAGCAATACGATCCACGCTTCCGTTATTTTATCAGTGAAGGAAGCATTATCTCCAACGCGATAACGGGGAATTCAATGAAAGAGGTGTAAAAAATAGAACGAAGAAGGGAAAAAACGCGTCTATGATAAAGAGTGGCCACTCGGTTACGGGGCAGCGTGTTCCCAGCTCACGAGTGCAAAACTCGAGGCTTCAGAGCGTAGAGTTCACGCCATCGAACCCTCTCTCGCAAAAGGGTCCGCTCTCGGATACACGATGTGCACGCTCTACTTGCGAGCCGATTGACGGAGGGCTCTCCTCTCTTCGTGGCCCGATGGAGAAACGCGATGATGCGGATGACGAGGACTCCATGCTGCAATGCCCTCTCCCTCCCTTTCTCCCATCTGCCGTGCAAGAAATTTATTCACAAAGATAGCTCTCGTTTCCTCCCCTTTTCTCCGTTTTGCTGCAGCTCGTCCTGTATCGCTTATTGGATAACTGTTGAACAATCGTGTTGTTCCGAGAACGCGTTCCTACCCGAGGGAACTATGGTCGGGCAATTTTCGAACTCTGCGGCTGCTTTGAAATTCTTTAGCAGAGAGTGCATGTATTCCGATCGTAATTACTTTTTGGTGGAAGTGGATTTCTGCTGTGAAGGAACACATATTTCATCCCTTTAAAAAAATTACGAAATATATGCCGATGTTAAACCTCCAGGCTATCTAGTGAACGAACTTTGAAGTAATTAGTGATGAAAAGCTGTCCCTTGATAAAATATCTAAATTATTTTCCAAGTAGAAATTTGTAGAAAGCAAGATTCACGGATCGGTAGGAACAGGGTTTAATAATACTGCCACGATTACAAGCATAAATTGCCAGGGCAAGCAGAAATTTTATTATGAAGGGAAAGAATACCGAGCTTTCGAAGTGCCAATTAGAAATTTCGAAGCTCTCTTATAGAGTCATAAGCGAGCGAATCTGAAAATAATAGCGAAGAGAGTCGTTAACACGAAGAGCAGGAAAGAAATTACCTCCATTATTCTAATCCACGTAACTTGTTACTCATGTTGTACCAAGCGAGATGAGCCTCGTTAGGTCATTTTCATTTAAAGTAATAAGTAGCACATTTGCTGACTTTCATTTTTGACGATTTACATAATAATAATAAATGATACTTTTGTTGAAAATTTGCGTGGGTGATTCACGGTTTCTTTTTACTGTATGCATTGCTGAATTTATAATCAAATTGAATTTCAGGTGCGATGCGTGTTTAATTTCAGGTGTACTGCAAATGAAATACTCAGCACAACTTTTAATGTTAAATGAAAAGCTAGTTAATCCTCCTTGCAAGTTGTTGAATCACAAAACAAATCCAAAATAGTCAAAATCAAGTGAATGATATAAAACATTTCATAAATTTAGATAAATTTTACAGAAAATACTGCCCGGACGGTTTAATAGAACGTTTGCAAATGGTTCGTCCTGTTTTCGTATATTATTATAGATCACATTAATAGAGCTTCATGCAAAGGAAACTTTTACTTTCAAAGAATATCCTTTGAATTCATTTCAATGAATTCCTCAAAATATTGATTATATATTTTCTAATAGAACAGCCCACGAAGCAGAGGGATATTTTGAACATTTTCCATTTCGTTCGTTACGTTGCTGCAAAGATTTGCTCGCCTCTTGCGAGAAGGATAAATGGGCAAAGTCGAAGCGTTCGCGGCCTTTCGTTTTCCTTCTGTCGGTTAAGGCCGCCGAGAGGATATTATGCAGTGATTCATAATCGCATGCAAGGAAAAAAGTCATTGCTCGTGCAAGGTGGAGAGCCAACTTCGTTCAACCGTGTAAAAAACGCGCAGCATCGGCAAAAAGAATAATGCGAATAGTTAGGGTAACAACGGAACCCGCGTGTAGCTTTTACTTTTTCTATTCTACCTCTCCAACAGCGAGCGCGCTGCGAGATCTTTATGAACTTGAAAATCACATACGTGCTACATGCGTCTGCGTCAGCGGGTGTTAATGGGTTTATATCGAACTGCTAACTAACCTCCGTTGCGCAATACATTATTTATATTTTCTACGATTTGTGACACAGAAAACGAATAGCATGACTGTCAATGTTTGTTTTCAGATATGTGCTCGGAAGAAAAATTGCTTTCATTAATCTTCTTTGTTGCTCTTAATAAATTCAAGTTTCACCCGAAAATATTTTCCACGATCATTCCCTTTTGCACGGGGTTGCGTAATAAAATATTTGCTTGCCAGCCGATAGATCTACAATATGCGTATACCTATGTATATGTGCGCGGTAGAAAATAGAGTGGTCGCGTTTTTGTTATTTGTTGTCTAAGTTATGGACGCGCGGTTTATAGGTTATTAATTTCTTCTTTACTTTATTGCTATGTTAACCAGACGATATCCCACGACATACGATCCAGCCGGTTAATCTAGTGCGGATCACAGTTGCGTGACAGTAAATGCACTATGTATGCTATCATAGTTATGTTGATCGCGTAGTTATAATGCACATTCTTATACTTTGTAAAAAGGAAACCGTAAGTGTTCACAGGAATGAAAACTGCGTTATAGCAATATATTTCAATCTAAGGCTTTCCATTTAATTTTACCATTTGTCGAGAGAAAATTGTACGCAGACAAATTAGCCCCGCAAAACTAAATTTTTCCAACTGTTTAGGCTCCCTTAACGCTAAAACGATCGATTGGTTTTGATATAGCTATTCAGGTGTACGCGAGACAAATTATGAAAATGAAAGTGGTTGAACGAAAATTAAATAGAGACACGTGTACGTATAACTGTTCTGTATTATTAAAGTCCTGCAATGCCTAACATTAACCCTTTGCACTCGGATGTCCCCTCCGAGAGGACATCGCAAGTCTAGCATATCACTCGATTCCTAGATCCACGTTTTCGCCAAAAAGTGCCACCGAGTTGCTGGTAGGTAACGCCCGGGGTGACTCCGAGTGCAAAAGGTTAATAATTTCAAAGCAAGAATCTTGAAAACCGTCATTTCGATGTTCTTGGTAGCTCTAGCGTTAAAACGATATTTGCTTTAATAAATTTGCTCGCTGATCCGCAATTATTTCTACATTGTAAGAGTAGCAAACGAAAGTTCACCCTTTCGTACCCTTCGGTACCTTCCACGCCGACACAGCAGTCGACCAATATTTCTAGCCGGTTCCTCTCTTACGACTTATGACACGCTCGGCACAGTGTGCCTAGCGACGACGAGAAGTCCATCTACTGCTGGGCTGTTTACGTCGCGAGGCGGTCGAAGTTTAACGAAGATCTGGGTCAAGTGATGTTTGGAATCCTTGAATCTCGAGGGAACGCGCGACCGAGCGACCATAGAGAGAAAAAACGTTCACCTAGCAAATAGGAGAGTAGCTACAGAGACGAAGTCGCGGTGGCCTCGGCCTGCGCGCGCGCGTTGACCGAGGTCAGTTACGGAACATTCATTAGAGATAGACAGATCTCTAGCCGCGATTTAGCCAAGGAGCGAAAAATAAGAATTCCTAGCGTACTTGTGTTGGATATTTACTAGTGATAGTAAATATAATATATCATGCTGTAGCAGAATTGTCTCAACGTTCTTAGAAATGGCTTACTAACAGAGATAGTAAGAGAACTATGTACATAGACTGGGGAACCAGATGGGTCTGGACTTGGAGAGGCAAATTCGTTGTAAAATGTAGTAAAATGAGACAGACCGTATTCGTAGGTATAAGTGGACCCCAGTTCTTTGGGCGTTTTCGTTCAGTTCTAAAGAGCACTTCGTAGAGAGTGGACATTTCTTCAGAGCTGTTTTACATTAACGGATTGAGAAAAATATAATGGTTATTTTATTTAACACACCATATCCAATAACTTGTTACACGCTTCTTGCCTGCGGATTGCAACCGAGTTGTACTTTAGCCTTTCCTATCGCGTCCCCGGGATGCAAAATATCGCGGAGGGGATGCGGACAATGGTTCGATCGTGATCGAGGATGTTTCTGTTCTTTTTTTTCAGCAGAGAATCAAGTTTTCTTTTCGACCGCTTTACCATTGATATTTTTGTTTCGTTGAATACTTCGATAAGTTACGTGTATGTATATGTAATCCGTGTGATATGTATCCTAGAGCTACGTAATAATATGTAGTTCTTTTTAGAAATTCCTTTCTTCTTCTGATAGGGTTGAATTGCGATTCTCGATATCGACAGATCCATGAAAACTTTGATTTTTTAACCCGCGATTCTTTTGACTCGTTTGACACACGTGATTGGGTAACGAGCGGCAATGTATTGATAATGAACACCGATAAGCCGAGGTGAAAAATAGACGATCGATAGAATAAGGAGATGTTGCGAGAAAATGTTCGAGAGTGGTTGAAATTCGATGGAATACCGCCATTGCGGGCGATTTATATTTGCAGAAATAGTTAAATATTTTCGATTGATATCAACTGAAGAATTATTGTATTGTTTATTTGAGAGTTAATTTCATACTTGTCCTACTTAATGAATTTATCAGACTTATTTAACTGTTTAAACTTATCGAAGTGTCTAATTGCGCAACGAGCACGCAATTATACAATCTTTATATAAAGTGCAAACTGAATTTCCTTTTCCTTTCTTATTTCGTAAAACGTCAACGGCTATGGACGTATTTGCTAAACAAGATTCCAATTTCGATCTACGTACGTAATATGTACACGCTACACACTGTACGCCGATTCTGGTTTTAAAAACACGCGAATCCGGTACTATGCAAAAATAACAAGTCTACCGGTTCGCGAGGATACGATACAGCGAACAGATAGGCTAAAGAGCACAGTGACTCGCATTATGCAACGAAAAGAATAATAAAATGCACAAGTGTTGCCAGAAATGGACCGCCTGGCAGTTAACCCATTCTCATCTCCTTTCCTTCAAACCCTCTGTCCGTCGTACGAAATATAGAACTCCAAACAATTTGCCATGGCATACGTACGTATAAATATATACTGTAAATTTCTTCAAACGAAACGGAGTTTTTATTATTCCATCCTAACAATGGAAATTAATGTTGTATAATTCAAATTTGCATTAATATGGTACCGGTGACGTACCTCGTGTCCACAAAACTCAATCGCGTCCACAGTATACAGAAACGACAAACAACGCGATAGAATAAAAATACATATTTTATATTTCTATTACTCTCTCCGATCATCGGAAGCAACTCACGTCGGAACGTCAACACCGAAAGAGTTCATTCATCCCGGCGCGGTGGTGTCGAGCGACGTTCATTCAGCACGGTCGAAAGATTTCATGCGCGTAAAAATAGCGTCGGCGTATCCGACGATAACGTTTCTCGCGGTTTGCACTAGATCTTGAACAGTTTCAATGACAAGGGGGGCGACATCGGGAGCCGGCGGTTCGCGTTCCGCGAAATCGCCGCCTCAGTGGTCTACGTAGTCCGTAAAGCCTCCGACGCGATAAGGGGAAGTAGGTCGCTTAAAAATTCGCCGATACCTCGGGAACTAGGTGGAAAAATGGCGAAGCGATAGCGAGCGTCTCAGGCCGACGCTGGCAAATGTCGAATCGCTAGGGCCGTCTTATGTAACGGACTCGCCATTTTCCTGCCATTTCTTCTTCGACCTAATTGATCGGGATATTTCCATCGCTTCCAGCGCGATCCACGCTCGTTTTCATCGTCTTACCAGCGCAACGCTGCGGCCCTAACGATCGTAGGTGGTTCGACGGTGCGGTTCACAATTGCTCTAGACGAGTTGGTTGCTCTATTTCGGGATTATCGCGGCTAGACGTGGCTAGTCTTGTCGGGGGCGGGAGGATTATGACTGGTGGAGAAAAAGTGAAACGGGGGGAGTAGAATTTCGTATGAATGCTTCGCGATAGCATGGAGATTAATGTTTTTTTGATGTTGCTGGTTTCGCGGTGAGGATTTTGGGGTAGCTTTTTGCTTTCGGCTGAATGTGAACTTTTTTCCGATAATCCTTTGGTCGATGGGTTTGTAAGGTTGGAAATAAATGTGGCTGCGTTTTGTTGTCGGAACGCATCTCTCCGTAAGAAATTGCTACGATTATAGTTCTTCCTGTTACCTTAACATTGTATTGAAAGCTGATTTTGGGTAAGAAAGATGGTCGCATGTAAAGTTATGTAGGTAATAGCTGCGTATAAAATTTAAACCCAATAGGGTTAGAATATTGTGACAACTGATTGATAGACACTCCCTAGTATTCCATTTACACTTTTTCCTTCCTGATCACCCTCTCCAATGCAACATCTGCTTAAAATCGTAAGTACGTCAATGAGTAAACATGCCCGTCTTGTTCAATTAAAACTATTAAACACATTCCACGCATTGTATACGTACATATCTGCATTAACCCTCGTACGACCGTGACAGGTCTATCTTGACCCCGCGTTTTCTTTGATAGATACTTGAGGCATGCACGTATTTACATAGAAATGTAAACAAAAACTGTGCTACATTGCAATGTTTTTTATATTCTCCAGTAATGATAACAAATGTAAATTCAAATGCAAGCAGTACCACGTTACGTGTACTTACGTGTACTCATACTTTATTTCTTCGTTAATTTTGCGTTTCTTCGTGCTTCTCGAAAATACTATAGAATTTTCATAATGGGAAACATTTGTTTGCATAGGCTGCAAAATCACGTATGTACATACGAAAACTTGAAAAGGGGAAGCAGTTGCGTATTGGATTCAGATTAACCCACTGCGGTACTCCAAGGGATAAAGAGTTTAACCGAGATACGTTATCCTCGCAGTTTACTACTCTCCCGTATTGGTAGCCGATTACGCACACCTTTCAGTAGCGATAGCTTCCGGTCTCCGCGGCGATCCACCATCGAATCCCTAGCTCTCGTATAAACAGCACAAAGTCGTGCTCGAGGAGCATGGTGGCCAGCTCGCTGAGTCGATGTATTCTCGGTTGTTTATTTAGGCCAGCCGAGGTGAATCGCTCGCACGAAACTGGCGAGCAGACGCGTTGCCCAGCGGAAACGTATATACAACGCGAATGAGGGGCTGCGAAAAAATGCAGCCCCTCGGGAACGATAATGGATCCCGACCGTTGCATTATCGCCGTTTAATGGTTGCCGAGATCAAAGGGCCGGGCTCGACTTTTCTTTTCGATCTCGGCTGGCGAAAAAGAGTAAACTTAACGTTTCCTCTATTTTTCGGTTTCCAGTAATCCCTTCTTGCACTTTGATGACTTGCCCCTCTGTAGAGCTTGTTTGCAATAACGCCACTTCCCTTTGACGTTTTATCTCTTCCGCCACTCTTGCAGTTGGAAATGCTTAGGCCTTAGACCGGTTGAGAATTATGAAGGGCGGTTCGAGGCGCGAGCATGTGTTCAATGGTTAAATTTAATCAATTATATGGTTTTTATTGGATATACAGTAGGACCTCTATAAGACGAAAATTTTCTTAATTCTCTTCCGCTCCACTGCAAAAACCTTTATAAGTTGAAATAAAACTTACTTTGACTCGAATTATTTGCCACATGTTCAGAGGCATCATTTTACCTGTGTAACTCGAATTTAGAATAGTTAAACTTCTACTACTCGAAGGTTACCTCTATAAGTCGAAGCTAATCGTTTTTCGTCAATTTTCATAGATAAACAATGTGTTAATACATTAAGTCATAGCAAAATTACGGACTTTTTGAATAATAAGAAGTCGGTACATATATGTATGTATAGTAACCTAACTTTCGCCTTCTGATTACGTTTACATATGTATGTGTACAATAAAAGTGTAATTCACGCGAGACAATTTAATTTCCCTTCCTTTCCGTCCTCGCAAGTCCTCGCAAAGTTAACCGTCATACAAAGCCTCTATAAGTCGAGTTTTCGTCTGTTAAACCTCTCTTATTGTTAGTCGAATACTCGATAACACGAAACCACTATAACTCGAAGTTTTTTTCACTTCCCTTGAGATTCGAGTTATCGAGGTTCGACTGCAGCCTCGCGTCACAGATGCGAAACATTTTTCCGACAAATAAACAATTAAATCTCCAAGGAAATTTTCAAACTGGACCCGCAGTTTCATAAAAATGTTTCTCCCCGATCCGTTTATAAAACGTTACTCAACGTCGCACAAGTATCACGTGCTAAGATGTACATTTTATTGCATGTCGTTAAAATCTCGCAAGTGCCGCGATAAAGTTGCTTGATTGAGGGTAAAAGATCGACGTACAACGGGCAAGCAATAAACATTTCGCTTTTTCTTTCAAGAAACTGCGCTAATGTCGGTTGCTCGTTACCAATGATATATCGAAACGAAAACGAGACAACTTCGGCTGCGCGTTTTACATTACTGCCATCGCGATTTCTGCAATACTCGGCGCATGAAATATCGCCACAGAGGATAAAGGAACGAACGGCGTTCCGATAATACGGTTTCGTTCCCAACAGGTTGCGTTTCGGTAATCACGGTTAAACTTTCGTGAAATTTTAGTCGGCAACGAATGGTGGACCCGTTCCTTATCAACGTTGGATATTTTTTAAGCACGCCACACTCGCGAATCGCGAGTGAGATAAAACGAAATGTAGGTTAGAGGTTGCACGGAAAAAGTTTGTTTCATTTCCAGAAATTGCTAACGAAGCCTGTGTTACTCGGAACCGAAAAACATTCATTCGCAAATTGCTGCTAATTTTCTTATCGAA
Source organism: Nomada fabriciana (assembly GCA_907165295.1). Taxonomy (NCBI): domain Eukaryota; kingdom Metazoa; phylum Arthropoda; class Insecta; order Hymenoptera; family Apidae; genus Nomada; species Nomada fabriciana. The sequence goes on along the minus strand of OU015690.1, from coordinate 8,400,820 downwards.
CGAAACGAGAGCGAAGGGGAACACAGTAATAATAGAAATGGAGCATGCGTTTCATTTTCAAAGTGGTAAAGGAAATTTTAGGAAAATTATATTGCGAACAATTTTTCCTTTCTTGTTATGCTTTATTATGTAACACCCTTTTTATATTATATATTGCAATTGGGATTGCAAAGGCTTCCGACACCTTCCACCGACGAGAATATATCCTGCTCGACATCGTAAGGGAACAACCACGATATTTGACGCAGTAACATCGGGCGTTACGCTTGCGGTGTTCGTCATCATCATGCCAATTAATCCAAGCAAAATAGCCAATAGAAATTTCATTTTATGTACTCTAACAAAACAGAAAAGGTGCACGTGAAAGCAGAGCGAAAGATAGAAATACCAAACATTAATGGAAAAAGAATTTAATTTATTCCTTATTAACCAACAAGGCATTTCATAATTGCACAAAATTACTAAGTGTAATATGCATGCATTAATACATATATTAATGGGAATTATTCGTACAAGATAATTTTATATAAAAAGAATTCCTCGGGTGCTGACATTTTTACAAAATTCTAAATAATTATATAAAGCGTTGAAGTTGCGTATGAGCGCCAGCATAAGAAATAAAATAACTTGGCAAATAATAATACTGTGTTAGTGTCTCAAACACAAAAACGCAATTATGCTAACAGTTTTCAGAACCGTAGAAAAATATCCCGCTAAAATGAGTTTTCGTAGAAAGACAGATTTCGAAGGCTTCGAAGTGAACTTTTCAAACTGGCGTACACTTCAACTTTGCAGCTGATCGAAACTTGAACTTGAAACACGATTCAGAACTAAATGTATAACGTTCTCGAATCAAACGATTGCTTTTATATTCGAACTTTTAGCGCTACTGTACCTCTTTGCCAGGCTTGCCACTATAATTTGTAAGTAAGTTATCCAAAAACGTGAACGGCAACGGTACTCGCTAATCGGATGTTTTCGCGTGACATTAACGCGACTGAACTAAATCGTTGACGATTCTTGGAAAATTTATAGAAAATCGCGATATCGAGAAGCCTCAGATGGCAGTGAAAAATATCGTCCCCGATAAGACGCATTGAGCGGTCGTAACATATTAATGCTACTCCACAATTGCAAAAATATACGTTCTTTCGATAGTGATTTTTCAAAGATTAAACGTGCAGAAATAGATATATATAAGTATCAAAGGGTAATTACTTTGTTTATTTCACTGCGGACATTTAAAATCTAATCGATTCCAAGAGAAAACATCATTTTTGTCCGCACCCGTCGTAGCTGCATAAAGGGTGCACTGGAAAAGCATTAAAAAGGGCGAGGGCAAGAATTAGTACTCATTTTACTGCAAATTTGAATACGTTACAATGCCCGAAGATTACTTGCTACAATGCCTTGTTGAATTTTTTCAAACAGCCAGTGGAATTAATTTGTGAAATATTTTTAAGATAGATCTCTGTGGAAAAGCTTCATTTCTGGCACATTATCGGGGATCATTCTCGATTCCACGGGAAAGTGTACCCTTTCGTGGCGAAGGAAAGCATCCTCTGCATAGAAACGGGAATCCTTGAGGTTTTTTATTCGGTCAAGAATGCAGTGCTCTAATTTCTCCGAGCTACGTGGTCAAATAAAATTTATGGATGTCAGTTACACGAGGAATGCAGAAATGTGGTGGCCTAAACGAAATTGAAATAGCGAAAGTGCGACAGAAGCTTTAAATCTTTGGAGTCCACAAGCACTTACCTAAATAATGGAATTCATTGCACGGGCGATAAAGATGTAATTTCTATGAAAATGTATAAGAACCACATACAACATATGGTTTAAAATAAAAGAATTTACATAAAGTGAAATAATGTTATTTAAATGAAACAAATAATGTTAAACAAAAGTTTAAAATCACCGTGCCAAATGTATCAATAATTCTGGACCGAAATGCAATGTGTTTAGTGTTAGAAAAATGGAAACCTTTGTCCAATGCGGTAACTAAAATCAAGAAATACTGTGTGCATAGTGCACATAGTACAGTGGGACCTCTATAACTCGAACCTGTATAAGACGAAAATTATCTTAATTTCCTTCCTCTCCGCAGCAAAAACCTCCACAAGTCGAAATAAAACTTACTTTAACTCGAATTATTTGCCACGTGTCCAGATGCATTATTTTACCCCTGTAATTCGAATTTAGAATAGTCAAACCTCTACTACTCGAAGTTTACCTCTATAAGTCGAACTTCTATCGCTGCTGCCTCTGCAACTCGAGGTTTATAACTTTGTATCAGATTTCATTTGATTGTTTCCTTCCTTACAACCGTTAGGATTCTCTCAAAACATAAGATGGAGAGTCGTTATTCCTTAATTTTCATAGACAAACAGTGTGTTGATACATTAACTCGGAGCAAAATTACAGACATTTCGAATAATAAGAAGGCGGTAAATATATAGTAATTTAACTTTCGTCTTCTGATTACGTTTATATATGTATACAATAAATATGTAATTCACGTGAAAAAATTAAATTTGACTTCCCTTTCGTCATACAAAATCTCTATAAGTCGAATTTTCTTGTGTTAAACCTTTCGTACTCGAACACTCGATAACTCGAAGTTTTAACTCGAGTTATCGAGGTTCGATTCTATTCGAATTGTCGTAGATTCCACCGCGGAAAATTTGCCCTCTACAGTACCCGATCTTACATTAAATGACCAGGAAGCTAGCTAAACTATAAAGTTTCCAAAAGCTCTGCGCAATATTCAGTATTAGCATGATTTACTACAATCTATAACCCCAAGTTCCTCTGCGGTCAAATTTACGGATGCACAAAATATAAAGACAAATGTAGAATGCGAAATTGCATAGCTCTTTGTTGGACATGGTGTGTTAAATAAAATAACTATTATATTTGTCTGAGACAATGTACATTTAAAATAGCTCAGAAGGAATGCGCTTTCTCTATGAAATGCTCTTTCGAACTGAACGAAAACACGCAAAGAACTGGGGTCCACTTATGCCTATGAATGCGCATTGTCTCATTTTACAACCTAGGCCCTTTTGACTCGTGAAGTACAGACCCATCTATGTACATAGTTCTCTTACTATCCCTGTTAATAAGACATTTCTAAGAACGCTGAGACAATTTTGCTACAGCATGATATATTATATTTACTATCACTAGTAAATATCCAACACTCTTGAATATTTAATTTCGCTATTTCTGCCACAAAATATTTTTCACCTAAGCGTCTCGCAACCGCGTATGTTTCTTTTCAATTAATTTCGCGAAGTTCAATAAAATGTTTCGATCATAATTACAAACAGATCCCCATAAATTCATAAATCCTTCACCTCTATCCCGCGAACAGTAAAAACAGAAATAAATTGCAATTCAATCGTGTACCCGATTTTATACCCGAAGAACAGATCGTGCATTCCCCTCGTTCAAATTCGTCATCGCCGCACAGTGACGAAAAAATCCATAAACGTGGCCAAAAGTAAAAAGAAAATTTTATCTAATTTTTAAAATGTGTCAACTGTTATTCATTTATGAACTGTCGCTGCATCATCTTCTATTGAATTTAACGTTAATAATTTCTTCCTCTAAGAGATATGCCGCTTCAAACATACTACATAGTATTAGAAAAGGTATTTTTTCAACTAAAACTAGAAATTATGTTACGACTCACTGGCGATGTATCAAGATATGTAATCTATGAATGTTGGTATTACGTAATATGCTCTAGCTCCATATTTCCATTGATTTTATTACTTTCAAAAAATTGCTAAGGCTGTGCTACTTAAAACTGCATGATCTATATATACATATATTTGCTCCTTATTTAAGCTCGACAATTTTCTCAGAGCGCGATCATTGTCTCGCATCGAAACCAAAAGGCGATTGTTTCGCGTAGTCAGGATCGATCGCAATGGCGCTTCCATTATTATTACAGCCGTGTTTCAATTGGCATTAACATTCACCGATTCGCTCTCTCGCCGTTGCTCTCGCTCTCGGCGTCGATATATCGTACGTATAACGAGGCGATCGCGTCATTCGCCGTTTTCGTAACGTGACTTTGTATCATGAACTTTTCGATGACGTTTGCGCAACCCTATCAGCCGGCGAGCACAAACCAAGTCTGCACGGTCGCACACGGTGTGCAACACACTTCTGCACTCGTTCGTATCACGTACACATGCATACGTGCGTTCTCGTGAGCGAGATAACACGCTCGCGTTGCCGTCTTCGTTTTGCCATCGCCGCGGTTTTCAACCGTGCAAAGCCTGCGAAAGGTCGTCGATTGATCCTTACGTCGTGTCTCACTACCACTATTCGCCCGCGCGTTTCTCCGTGTGGGTGATCAACGTACGTCACGTTCAACCGCGAACTCGTTGCAAGTACAAAGAAATTGTAATCGACACGGAGCTGGTGTATTGAAATGATTGCGAATCGCGAGAACTTTTCGGAGTACATATTTTATTATTTGAGTACTTAATATTGGAAATGGGTTTTGTTGGAATATTCGAGGTACAGGAACGGCCGAGGCGGGCCATGTGCATTTTGAAGGTGCACGCTGTCTTTGTCTACCCTAGCTTTCATTTGGGGCGAACCCTAAAAATGGTTAAAAAGGGCCATGGTGACGTAGGTAGGCGTCCTCATGAACGACGCTTTTGCCAAGGAAAGGCATTCTTGTATAGACTGCGGTCGAGAGAGCACAGTTTTAATAAACAGAACACCTTTTAACATACACACGCCTCCAAAATCATTGTAATAAGTAATACCTAATCGAGATAGAGAGACTACCCTCTCATTCGATTATTTTACAGTTTATTAAATAACTCTTTCACGTTTGTGATTTTATAATGCACATTATTAACCACGCACCGGGAGTGACTTCTTTACTATTGCAATGATCTGAAGGAACTAATAGCATCAAAATTAACGGACAGACCCGATGCCCTAAGGCCCTAAAGCATCGGCGACTAATGTCGAATAATAGATAAAACCTTATAGCCAGAGATGAAAAGGAACAATATAAGGTATCCCCTTGCACACGATTATGAAATATTAATTTTTTATCGATTTTCAGTGTAATGGATGGGTTACGACGATGATGACGGACTTGTAACTCGGATTTTGAGAAATAAGAATGCTCTTGAGGAGGAATGGTCAAGGGTTTATAAGGGATCTGGAATATAGGGGTAGGGGTGATAGGAGAGGTCGAAAGAAGGAATGAAAAATAGTTAGGGGCATAGGTCAGGAGTTGGAATCATAGGATGGGTGACTAAACGGGGTGAGTCACAGGGTAAAGGCAAGGATGAGGAAAGTTCGGCAGCATGCAATAATATTTGGTGTATTGCTTAAGATTAAGTGCATTAAGATTAAGTACATTACATCAGTAAGAAAATCTAACACTTAATTGTGCCTTAATAACACAAGGAGATGGAGCATGGTTTTTCGGGGGAACAGAAATTTCAACAGAAATTACCATTGAAATTTTAATTGGTCTGTTTTCAGTTTTGTTTTACCGTGCAATGGATTGTGCGACTATTTAGTCGCTGTTCGATTAATTTGTAAAAAAAGACCGCGTGCTATCTTGAAGACTATCATATTGAAGAATTCATGTACATTGTTTAGATTTAATGAAAAGTATCAATACCCCTGGCACACGATACACAGTTTTTATTGCATTTTATATACTGCTTATTGCATCCATATCGCGGGTAATCAGTTAATCGCTTAATTTTAGGTACGCTCAGGTTCCATATAAATTTCAGATGTTCATCTGATATTAAGTCTGGAATATCTTGCAATACAAGATACGGTATATCTTCAGAAACCACCTTTCCAATTTCTTCCTCCCAAGCGAAATGAGTAATTGTACATTCGTGGTAAAGTCGAAGAGAAATTTAATAACGTGGACATCATCAATTTTCAAGCGATTCTTAAATGATGCTGTTGCGTTTCAATAATTTGTTGCTTATTATCTCAATTGTCGCAATACTTTGAACGGATGAAAAATGTAGAGGGTGGGAAGGAATGAGGAAAAGAGCGAGATGAAGGAATCGATAGTCAATTCACCCTGGCGAAATAGGACGATTCGGTTCGTTTAAAGGCCTTAGGACCCCTATGTTAGCAATCATAATGGAGTAGAAGTTCGAAGCTTAGTTATTCAAATGATTTTGCATAAATTTATTTTCACAAAAAGTGAGTCGACGTGAAATTGTTCAAAGAATCGAGATCTAGAGCGGTTTTGCGATATTTTATCAAGAACATAGACAAATTATTCAAGCAAATATATAAATGGGTACCCTAGTACCCATTTGCTAACATAAGTGTTAAATCACAATGGTATGGAAAGTTCTAGGTGTATTGCAACGCGCTTTGATAACGCGTAGCACGACTATTCGTTATGCAACCAGCGAAACTATCGGTTACCTGTCGATCGTGGACGCACGAAGAACGAAATGTCCGAGAAAATCGATCCACCGATACCCTTGACCCCTATCGATGTTTTTCCAACCTTTCTTCGATTGTTTCACAGAACGGAAACACGTACCTACTCGATTTTAAGGTGTCCGTGGATGCGGCTGAGCAATTGCGATACAAAATTCTCCAGAATCTTCCAAGTATACAAAAATGCCCGCAACACCTTTTACCGAACGAAGCGATTCCACCGATTTCCACTGGAATTCGCTGCAAAAACGATCGGGTGCAATAGCAGCACCGTCGTCGATAACCCACGAGAAGTTACGTGAAAAAAGAAGTAGGTGTCGCGTGGCAAGTTTGCTTTTCTTCTCTCGGGCCAAGATCTACAGCCGGTTGCAACTTTCTCGAATTAACTGCCAGCGATCTCGACTGTCTCGATTGCAAGCCGGCCGCAGCGACAGTAGCGATGGTAGTTGGTAGACAGCCTATCGTGGTTACGCAACTAGTGAAACTACCCGGCGGCGAGCTTCACGAAAAAATAAATCTTCCTAGACCGACTTACGTTTTCCAAACCTCACCTCGGGCGCAACAACTTTGAATACGGTCTTTAAAGAGGAATGGGACAGTATAGAAGTCCGCGTAACCGCCTGATACTTTCATAGGAATACCCTTTCCTGCTTCGAAAGTATCTAAGTGGGTGATCTCCTTTCCTCGATTATTGGATAGGGTATCGCGGAGCGGTGTAACAGGAAGTATTGAGCTTCGAAGACGCGATTATGGCAGTGTACAATTTCCAATGAAATATTGCAATGGTTTAATGGAACCTTGCAACTTCGAGGATAGAACGCGACTCGTTTCTGGCGTTTTTCTTTTCCCTGTGTTTCTGTAGCTTCGAGTGCATAGTCTTCCTGCTTGGACTAGAGATTTTAAGTAGGTGGACAGATGGGAGGTTGATAAAACGGCAACGGTTACGTGCAATTTTGCTTACAAAGTGATTTTCGGCTCGATTGTGGCCAATTAGTGGCATGCTCGGATATATCCAATAGCTTCCTTCCTGCTTTACGTTGTTATTGTAATCTATTAATTAAACTTTAGACAATCTGTACTCATACACCTTTCGATTTTCCACGAATCTCTCAATACAGTTACACGTATTTCTACATTATTGAAACAAATACTTTGCGGCAACTTTGAATTTCTTAACTTTCTCGTGAGATGCAACTAGAAAGCGGTTGATATTTTGCAGCAAATATTTAATGAGAAATTTCTTGCAATTTATTGACAATGATTATTAACAATAGGCTTACGGACAAGTTTGGACATATATTTTTACTGACTTCCCTCGAATTTTCTTTAAAAATTGAATTCACTTAATCTAGAAATTAAATATAATCAATTTAATTATATAATATTAGTGGACCTTTGTTAACACTAGAGTTTTCCATCCTAAGAGTAAAAACTCATACTTGCTTGCGATTTGACAACAAGGGCTAAAGTCGTCCTCACCCTTCCAAACTTAGGATATAAATACCACCGCAAAATGGTACTGCACACTTATACTGTACTCATACAGACGACGAGGTTACTCTGTCGGTTGACTAGTTACTAGTACATTCTCACTGTCATTCTTTAAACTGCTACGTATTCGCACTAGTTGTTTTCCAAAGTGAGAACGGAATTTTAGAATCGTGAATATACAGGGAGTCCCGTAAATACCGTAACCTCGGGAAGTGGGTAGCTAGGGTGATTCTGAACAACTTTTTCCTTCACCAAAGTGTTGTTTGACGCTTCGTTTTTGAGTTATTCACCAAAAACACTGGCCAATGAGAGGGCCCGTAGAGCGCCCGCCCAGGCCCGTACCTCTCTAATGCGCTCGGTCGTGTATGGGGGCATCGGGGGTACCGAGGAAAACTTACGGAACATATTACAACGTGTACGTTATTCATGAGTAACGAATAATTCCACGTTGTCCTTAATTTAAGACCATGTAGAATTTGCTGTACGCTTTGCCCCGTATATTGTATTATCGATTACGATCGTATCCTTCACCATCCGAGTCCAAGAGAACCCAGATCCCGCGGTCGCAAGTCGGTCGCAGCGAGCAGCGAACAGCGCAACCTATTAGAATTACGCAACTGGTGAAACTATCCCGGCAGCGTAGTGTCGTTTTATCGGTTCCGCCGATGGCCTGGCCGATGGCAGAGCGATCCCCCACCCCGTTGCTCTACCTCTTTCTCTCTTCGTGTAGCGTAAGTTTATTGCCAAAGTTTTCGGACACAACGACCGCGTGTAACCCTGGCCACCGGTAATAGGCCACCGCGCACTCGCGCTGCGAGCCTTTCGACGTTCATGTACGAAACGATGTAATCTCTCAGGGTTACCTCATGGCCCCTTTTTTTCGTTCCTCGCGTGTCCTTACCTTGGCGTCTTCCGTTTCTCCCGGCTCGATCAGCACCTCGACCTTTCCTCGTGGCACTCTCGCGGGGGAGACCGATTTCTCGTCTTCCTCCCGTAAATAGTTGGGACAGAAATCGATTGCGCAACAGATACATCGGTGCACGAAAATTTCTACAGCGGCAGTGGATTGGCTTGGGGTAACTGTGCTATCCGATACGTAGATGCGACTCTCGGTTATAATTTAGTAAACGAGAGTGAAGGTGTTTGGAGAACAATGTTTTCGCAGTGCAGAGTTTTGAAAATTTGATTTGATATTTATTTGAGAGAGAAAGAATATATTACGCTTAGTAATACCAAATAATGCTACTCTTAATTTCCGAAATAGTATTACCACTCAAGAAGATAAATATCCTCGATACACGGAACTGTGCAGATTTAATTTGGACGCTCTGTATAATTACTAAAGGCATGATTTTTATATATAATTGAAACAATCTTGGCAAGAATGTACTCTGGGTGTTCTAATTTCGCCCCGGGCGTAAACGAAAAATGAATCAGAACCGTAGACTTTCCTTTCGACGCACGCCTTGTATGCCTTCAGAAAAAAGGAAAGTTCAAACAAAAATATATACCGCGTGCAGCGCTCAAAATAATTTGCAGGGACACATTTGCAAGCGCTGTCCCCGCAAAGCATTGTCCCACGATATATGCTCCTCGAATTGTTTCGGCCAGTGTATATTTCTCTCTGTCCTTCTCTCTTTGCCCAAATCCTCGAATCGAATCGCCTTCAAAGCCGCCAACACCTTTGAGAGTAGGTGAGAAGGTGATCGTGGCAGGGTACGTGAAGAAAGGAACCTGGTGGGGATAGAGAGAGAGGGGGGAGAGATGACGATGAGAACCGCAGGCAGGGGCAGAGCGTTAAATAATCGGTTTAATTAGGTTATGCACGAGGAAGTGACCTATGCAAGAGGCTCAACCTCGCGGCTCGAGACCTTCTGCCGCCTTGTCTTCGTCCACCGACACCGGGTGCGCCAGCTATGTACATACTCTTTTCTCGACAGGCAGCGGATCGGTTTTCTGGCTACCGAACAACACCACCGTGTCCCCTTTACACCTGTGTGCCTTCTGGTCACCTGTGACATCGACAGGAGGTTTATTTCGTCACAAACAGAAGCACCACTGTATCCTGTTTTCCCGATCCTCTGTCCCTTCCAACGGAACTTGGACAAACTCATAACGAACGAATTTTATGGTTATGACTAATGACAAACAGGTTTTCTCATTGAATCAGAACACTTGAAACGAACGCGGAGTAATACACTTGTGTGCAACGTACAGAACTTAAATCAAATAAATGAAACTTGTCACGCGTATATTTCTATGTTCTTATTTGACGTATTTTTCGCATCACGAATGTACCTACGATCCTGGTACATATTCTGGTACATATGCGTATGCATATGCAGTCCTGCTTAAATTATGCTTAATACTAGTTTGGTAGAAGGAAATCGAATGTTTAGTGGTTGTTTTTATTTAAAGCCCTGGAAAAGTGTCGCGAAGGAGATCGCAAACCAATCAATGTTCGAATGGAAATATATTATAATGGATAGTGAAATTACAAAAAAAAAAAAATTTTTAGAATGTGAAAATTTGTAGAAACGTTTCTTATGGCACCCGGAGGATACGTAGACGAAAGGAAATCTAAATATTATTCACGATTATTGTTAACGTTTTTTAGAAATTGTATATGTAGCTGCTTGTTTAAAACATGCCGGAAAACTGGCCTCTGTTAAATATGTTAACGATCCCAATAATTCTGTCGCAATTTTTATAAAATTGTGGTAGGTACGTGCTCTTTTTGACTTATGAGCAAAACTGCGTGTATCCAAACATAAACATAAATATAAATAAACGGAATCCTAGAACGAATTACATAGTTCGTTATAAAATACCCCACTGTGCAATTAAAGCTGCAGTTGTTGAGTTATGGAAATGAAACTTAACAGTCTCGGAAAAATATAATTTCATATTTCAGCCACTCATTGGCCAAATCAGTCAACTCCACAAAACGAAAGTAAGTCAATTTATTTTAAATATAAGAAGTTAAGTGTCAATCAAGCGCTTTAACGATTAAATTTTAACAAAATTCAATAGGTAGAGTTGGCCAATTTGGCTAATGTGCCGATGGAAACAGTATGGGGTACCCGGGTACCCCGGTTACCCAACAAGCGTTGAAATTTAGGTTGCTAACATAAGAGTTAAATAATATCGTAGCTCATTTTCGAGTCCGTTAATAGTCGCGATACACTGACAAGGAAAGTTGGGCAACCCGAAGATTCAGAAATGTATGAAACTTTGCATACAACTAGAGTATGCCAACCGTAATACAACCCTGTTTTCTGTTCGCGCCATAATTCGGTTTTAAGGGGTGAAATCAGCCCTTGAAGAAAATTCAGAATGATCCTTTTCGGGAAATATCTGAAGAACGATGAGAGATATTTAAAAAATTTCTATACAAAACTTTCATCACTTTATTGTGGTTACAAGACAGGGTAAACAAATTTTTCGAAAAGGCCATAATTTTGTTCATTTTTTTTTTCTGTAGTTTTTTCAACATCAATTTTTACGCAGTTTTGTAGATGCAGTAAAGCGATGCAAGCATTGTTTATACTTTTTCTAAATATCCCCCAACGTTCTTGAGATATTTCACGAAAAAGAACATTCTGAATTTTTTCAGGGGCTGCTTTCACCCCTTAGACCCGAATTGTGGCACGAACGGAAAATAGGGTTGTATTACAGATGAAATACTATACTTGCATGCAAAGTTTCATACGATTCTGAATCTTCGGGTTGCCTAACCTTTCTTGTGAGTGGCCCAGCAATCGAAGATAATTTCCATGATAATACGATCGTTTTGTGCGGGTAACACTAACCGTGCTTTCGCATCATTTCCCACATTTGCCTCATTCCTTCTTACCCTTTCCATTCCTCCTGACGGTGCGCGACTATTGCCATGGTCTGCGGTCGTCGGGGCAGTATTAAATAAGCGGCTAATTGGGTTACGCAACAGGAAGGGAAGTGACACGATCACTTCATGACGGTACGTGGGCGTTCAACCGACAACTGTATCCCGTTTCTACGTGCGCCCTATACCGAATCGTGAAATTGGGGGAAGCGAAGGAAACCGACCGATATCGGGCTACATAATTTCCGATGCGTTTTCACCCTCGATTTCGTTCACCTCCGAACAGATAGAACTCTCGACACTCCGCTCGCACAGTTTACACCTACTCCATTCCGTTTGAATGACACAAGGTGCTCGTGACCCGATACCAAAATAGGACTTAAACATTACGGGCACGTCATCGTTTTCTTACCGATTATTGTCTCGATAAAGTAGCGTCTTGCGAGTCGAATTCGAGAGAGGGAAAAATTATTAGTGCTATAGACGAGTATTTGCGGGTTAGCAAAATGGTGTTTGGTTTACACCTGTTTCACATACCATTAGATGAGGATAAAATGTCGCGAGATGGTCGAATGAAGTAATGTAGAAAAGCAGCAAGGAAAAATAAGATTCAGATACAGTAGGTAACCTCCTTCCGAAACAGATTATGTATCTCTCGATTGCCTAAGCTTTTCGTTCGCCCGGTCATTGCTCTAGCCCCCACGCGGAACCGCGAAATTTCACTTTCATGAATATTAATCCTGATACGACACAGGCCCACGATCGTCCTTGAACGAAGCAAGGGTTCAAGCTGCACAATCGGCAAAATTTCAACACCGCCAAAGAACCAACTTGCCGGGCGGATTTTTATGTAACTCTCGTATCTCCTTTTCCTAGTCTGATCGTGGAATTGCGACTGGTCTGCGCGTTGAGGAAGTGAGTCTGCTTAAGTGAAAGTCGTTAGTTCGCTTAGCGGTGCTAAGGTAACCCGTGGCGCAAAAGACAGCGAGCGCGACGGAGAAGGGCGGACGTTTACGTTAGCGTCGTGTTATACACCTTGAATTAACTGGCTAGCTCTGAAATGGGTAAGAAGAAGGAGAGAGGAAAAAAGGAAGAGAGAAAAATTCGGTGAATTTTTTCACCTGGCTCAGTCGTCGCACCTTTCGATCGCGTCACGTTTCTCCGCGGCGAACATAGGCATAGAAACCGCGTAAAACTTGCGCGGCGTTTCGCAATAAGTTACATCACTCGTCCCGACGGATGCGTGAATTACAATACTGGTTGTTAATCGGTTAACGAGTGGTGTTCGCCGCGGAAATCGATACTGCAACTCCGTGGGTTGACAGCGTCCTGCATGGACAAGTATCGCGCAAGGAGAGCTTATGTTTATGCTGGATCGCGGGTGGATTATTGGCACGATAATAGAATAGTCAGCGGGTCGACCCGCCTGCTGAGTGTGACACTTTGATTTAGGCGCGTTGCGTGTACCGACACTGCGACACAACTACCTGATTCCTGATTCGCCTGCTCGTATGGTTCAGTGGAACGTGGAACGGAAAGAGCATAAGCGAAGTAAGAAAATGAACAGGTTGGCAAACGTTTGGGATATTGCAAAATCCCCGCAATTTTACACGAACAATCATGGACCAGTCGAATTAGTTGAAATGGAGTATGTATTAAACTGGAACTACCGATAGGTTTTGATACTATTTAGACAGTATACGTTAGACAGATTATGAACACGCGAATGGTTGAATGGATATTAAATAAAGATATGTAGGTAATTGTCATTTTGCCTTATTGAAAGTCATCATAAATTGCTGCAGCAATACCTATATGTTAATAAATTTAAAGCAAGAAATCTAAAACCAGTCATTTTGTTAATGCGTATGGTCGCTGTGTAATGTATTCGTCCCCAAATATCTATGGTAGGCTTATGATATATATTTCTGTATTACTCTTATTATCTACTAGTCACCTAGGGATTCATGCATACAAATATTTTTAAGCTTCCGTCGTCACAAACACTCGTCATGGAACCTTATCACCGTTTCGAAAACACCTCGTCATACTGCCTACGATCTCTATCCATCCGTAGTCCTTTGGAAATCGCCCTCAACCATCCCTACTACTCGATCTCCAACATCCTCTAAAAACCCAAGTTTCCCCGACTCTCGAGTTCAGATCATACAAGAAAAGTCAACTGTCAAAGTCATAGTCTAAGTGATAATAAAACCTCTAGAAAAACCGAAGTTTGGAAGTTAAATTTTCTCTGTGTCCATTACAGCTGTAACAATAAAACCAGCACAGTTGCGTCGCGTAGTTTACTATTGTAAGTGGGAATAAAGTAAAAAGCTAACAGCGGAACTGGCTTTCAGCTAGAGAAACAAAATAATTCCGCGTTTTATTGCACGTGTACCCGATTACCGGCATATTTACATTCATCTTTGCACCTTTCCCTCGCGGAACGAAGGGGGACAAGCCGAATCTAAATAAAGATCTTTAGCCTGCCGATTCCCGAATTTCGCAATTAAACATTCGAACTATCTAACCAGAAATACAAATAGTCCCCCATTGCCCAACACTCGACGACTGAATTTCCTCATCGTGAAACTCATATCAGGGTTTACGTGATTCACAACAGCGATGAGAACCGCTGCGGAAGAGAGAGCGATCGGTCGGTGGTCTATGCAGCATTTCGTACGAACGCGCACGAGCAGACATGCGTGATCGGTTGGGCTTAAAACCTCGTAAGAAGCTCGGATAATGATGGGTGCACGCGTATCGCATTATTTGCCCCGCTCAAGCCCAGCACTTCCGGCTGGCCCGTGTCAAGTTTAAGCGCCAAATTACTCGAGGCCCGATCATCGACGCTGCGTTCTCTGGGGCGGGATTCGTCGGCCATCTTAGAGCGCTTAGCGATCAGAAAGATCTATTTCCGAATCCGGTTTCGTCTATTTCGAACACGGATTTTCACCGGGAAACTGTGAAACTGTTTTCAAACTCGGCTGTGTAGTCCTCGAGTTATAAAATAAACGGTCGTCAATTTCTTCCCTACTTCTTGCGACCAGGTGAAACTGTTTGATTGCGCGACGCATCTTCCGTGTACCTGTGACCCTGGATGCATAGTTGGGAATCGGTAACAGCTGTTGGATTCCTATGGTGAAGAATACGACCGATTGTACTCGATAATACAATATTTATTCACGGTTCTAAAATCCCGTTCTCACTGCAGAATAAAACTATTGCGGATACGTAGCAGTTTAAAGAATAACAATAATAATGTATTAATAACTAGTCGACCGACACAATAACGTCGTCGTCTGCCGATCTAAGAGTCAAGAAAAGCATGCAGTACCATTTTGCGATGGCTCCCGTACACGACTGAGCGCAGTAGATAGGTACGGGCCTGGGCGGGCGCTCTACGGGCCCTCTCATTGGCCAGTGTTTTTTGTTAATAACTCAAAAACGAAGCTTCAAACAACATTTTGATGAAGGAAAAAGTTGTTCAGAATCATCCCAGCTATCCCCTATTTCCCGATGTTACGGTAGTTACGGAACACCCTGTATCTGTCCCGTAACTATGTAGTCACCTGACAGAGTAACCTCGTCGTCTGCGGGTCTAAGAGTACAGTATACGTGTGTAGTACCATTTTGCGATGGTACTTATATCCTAAGTTTGGAGGGGTGAGGACGACCTTAGCCCATGTTGTGACATCGCAACCAACCATGAGTTCTGATCCTTAGGACGGAAAACTCCGTCATTCTGACCAATGTTAGTCATGACTAAGGGAGGACTCGCATACCTTGCTCTTATGGATGCTGCAGAGGCTACTCTTCCAACACAGCCGTCATATCCGAGTCGAGTGAAAGTAACGCATCTCGTTGGTATTTTAGTATTCGCGCCGGAACTTGCGCGTTTCTTAACAACGTACGAGCAAATACTTTTCGATCCAATACGGCGACTATTTTGGTCAAGGGATCCGCGCGCACGAAGGGGAGAATCCTGCACAGGCAGACGCTCTGAGTCCATTCATCCCGATTCGAAGCTAGAAACAACTAGGTCCCGATCAACCGGTGTTTATTACTGCAAGGACTATATAAGCTTTGCCTGCTATTCTTCCGCAGTTGCAGATTGGACTGTCATGCAACAACCGCACCAGAACGCTTTTAACGAGCGAATTCGGTCACAAAGCAGTGCGCTGTATGAAACATTGACTATTCACGTAGCAAAGAAACGTGCCACGGCGAAAGCACTCGAGCCGAATTCAAGCAGCCAGACCGAGCAGCTCGCCTCTCGTGCGAACTTGCCCGAACAAAACGAACCGGTACCCGTCTCTACTACCCGTGTCCCGTACAAACGAAAGACCGAAGGGGGTTAATCGAGATACTAATTTCCTCAGCTTTTTCACAAATAGTCGCTCAAGCGACCAGCGTCGACCTTCTATGCAAGCGTTTCGCGGAACCGGAAATTTCACAGCTCCCTCTATTTCAAGTCACCTTGCGGTTAATCTTTTTCCCACTATCCCTCACTCTCTCTCTCTCTCGCTAAGTCCTCCCACCCTCTCCCTCGCCCATCCTACCTCGAACTTCGAAACGTCGCGACGTATTGCCTCGGATGGCTCGGACTACGGATGAACGAGGCGAAAGCGAGACTCGACGCGAGCCAGGCGGAGGGAGAAAGAGAGAGGGAGAGAAAGAAAGAGAGAGAGAGAGATTGCAAGAGAAGGTGACCTAAGTAGGGAGGTGTAGGTGCAACTTCGTAGGTGGTGTACGTAGAGTGTAGAGAACCGAGCAACGCCGGAGAGCAGGAGGAAGGGAGGGGAAGGGAAGGGGTTGGTGTATGGTGGCATTGAGGGGCGGGAGGGCAGGGGCAAGAGAATCTCGCAGGGGTTTATAGATAGCAGCGCATGGCCTAGAAACCGTGCCGCTCGGTGTTTTTGACCCTTCGCCTAGCTACCGCTTCTGGGCCATTGCAACACGGCACTCGTGGATTGTTAAGCCGCGTCCACAACGCGACCGAGGCGTCTCGAACCCTGCCAGAATAGCAAAATAGAAATAGGAGGGGTGTCAATTTCGTTCGTGAGATTGATCGGCGGCATCGGGGGCGAAATTGAAAGTGAATCAGCTGGATCTTGCGAAGGGGGGTGCGTGGTGACGCGAAGATGGGATAGAGATAATTGGAGCAATTAGGGTACCGATACAGGCTTTAGCTTTACTCGGTTCTTCAATGCTATCTTTGGGTTACGGGCGCGGGCTTGCTTCTCGCATTTGCGGGGAAATCCTTGGGGTTTCTCTCAGTTGCGTTTCACCTGTTCAGCGATGTACAGAAGAAATTTAAGCGAAGCGAGTTTATTCGTCCGCCTCGTTGCCAGCCTTCCTTGGAATATTGTAGCTCGGATAATTTATACTTCGTACACACGTATGTATTTAAGAATTCCAGCAACGAATCACTTGCGTCGCGTCGTACCATCTTTGAGAAAGTGTTTTCCCCCCGATAAATTATCACAATGCACAGCGCCTTCTTCATCAGAGGAGAAAGGGCGCACGTACATGGTATCACATACCCGTCAAATGGTACCACACTCTTGCGTCACCTGGGAAATTACAAACACTCGAGTTTTAGCTACCTTCATAGACAGTGTTTTGCTGCAATGAATAAAGAGGCGAAGAGAGCAGGAGGAAGGAAGGAAGAAAAGAAGGCGGCTTCCGTCGCCGACTTCTCGCTCACCTTTAATGGGCGCATTGAGCAATTTTCAAGGATGTAGGGTCGTATACATTACATTGTTCGATGTTTCTCACCCTCCACCTAGTTACCGATTCTAGGCCATTGCAACATATCGCGGGTACCTGTTAAGTGATATTCACGCTGCGACATACCTGTGTTGCAATGTTCTCGCTTCGCGTCGCACGCGAATTTTCTGTCGGTCACGATTGTCTACGGGAACGCAGAAGGAAGAAAAACAACAAGAAACATCTCCCTCTCTCTGGCTCGAATAAATCCGCGGGGCAAACGAGAAACGAGGACGGGTGTGTTTCGAACCCCCGACGCGATCGAAAATGCTCGGGCACACTCGTTGACAATCCTTTTCGTATCTTTAGGCTCGTGAAATTTTTCCCTCGTCTTCTACGATATAATAATAATAATAATAATATATTTCGTAAATCAACGGGCAAGAGAATCCTTTAGTAGTATATAGGGGATTGGATCACACACAGAGAATAACAGTATCATGTACAGTATAAAGTAAAAATAGAAATATAGAAAAGATTAACAATTTAAATAAAATAAAGTAAAGTAGAATGTAATAAAATAAAATGGGATAGAGTAAGAAGATAGTTCTTAATTCTTACAAACGTCAAAATTAATAACTATTTACAATTTACCGCGATTAAAACGAATTGCTTAAACGCTATAAAGGACGTCCCAAAAAATTGAGACAATTGCAAAACTTGTTCGCGTTGGTGATATAAAATTTGTCTTATAATTCGAAGCAACAACAGGCCCTTCGCTTGACCTCCCTTTATCCCCCTAATCGTTGCACTCTCGGAGCATGAAATACATGGGATTCAGAAACCGGCCCAGCCTTTATCAGCACGAAAGAGTTTTGCGCACAAATGCGAAACCACCGCGCTTAATTAATTCAAGTATAATTTATGCAATCTGGCTGCAGCAATGATCGCAGTCTAGATATTAAGGTGGCGGGGAATAAATAATTTCCTCCGTCGATATTAGTCGATCTGCTGAATTCGAAGAGACTTTCATCTCAATATTCGTTCCGATGTTAAAAATGATAGCGATTTATTTCTTCGCGCAAACGCTTGCCCAAGGTATCAAAGAATTTTCTACCCTCGCAGCAATCGCAAATATCGGCAAATATTTCATACCATTCGCGCACGCAAATAAGTCCCGGCAAATGTTCCGTAACTTTCAATATAGGACTTCGAATTCTCCCGCGCGAACGAAACCGTTTAATCGTGCACACATCCATTCTGTCGCAGCGTCAGATAAATTTCGCGCAATTGTTTTGCTTTCGTTTCAAGCACCCATCACCGCGAGGGACGCGCGCTAAAATTGCATAGGGATGACATATCGATCCGGGTGAATTGAAAGGCGCGTGTGCAGCCGCGTCTCCGCGTTATTGCGTGAAGAATAATAATATGTAAGTGAAAATGGGGTGGCGTGCCGCGATGGCAATACGTCAGGAACGCGTCGGTGTTGTCTCAGATTGCTTTCGATTAACCGTATCCACACGGACTGATCCCTACCCTGGAAAAGTGACGCACTGGTGTGCGACCGACCTCCTTATCGACCGTGGTTTCGACCTCGCGCGCGGTTATCGCTTCCGGGTCGTTGCTTCGTGACGGGTCATTTTAAGCGCGATTCACAACGCTTCCGCTGTGCCCGGCAGCTCCATTTTTATCGAGCTCCGGGGATTCACTCCCGTGGTCGGTTCCTCTTCGACTAAGCGACTTCTCTTCTGACTCTCGAGTATCAGTAAGGCACACTAGCGAGCACACTCGCGGCAACACTGATCGTGGGTCAATATGTAATTTCTTTTGATCGATGCACGAGCCACTGTCCTCCGTCGGGTGTCGTCGGCACGGTACAAAGATGCACGTACATGCCGGCGATAACGATCAGCAAATGTGGGTTCGCGAAATTACTGACGCTGACGATATCGCTGAGTTGATAGGTACTAGCGATCGTGTACGGTGGATCCAAGAATCTAAATCGCTTTGCAGTACTGAACAGTGACTGAATTCGTAGTTCCTTTGGCGAAAATAGTGCACACGGCGAATTGAATTTTATTTCGTCTTACAATTAGCGTAGCGTAGTAGGTCGTATCGTAAGAAGTATCCCATAATTTTCGATTTTCACTGCGAGTGACTCACAAGGCAGGTGAGGCAACTCGAAGATTCAGAAACTTATGAAACTTTGCATACAAGTAGAATATGTCATCCGTAACACAACCCTATTTTCCGTTCGTGCCATAATTCGGTTTTAAGGGGTGAAAGCAGACCTTGAAAAACATTCAGAAAGTTCTTCTTCGTGAAATATCTGGAGAACGGTGTGAGATATTTAAAAAAAGTATGAACAAAACTTGCATCGCTTTATTGGGTCTACAAAACTGCGTAAAAATTTTGTTTGGAAAATATACGGAAAAAAAAAATGAAAAAAATTAAGCACTTTTCAAAAAATTTGTTTAGGCTGTCTTGTAACCACAATAAAGTGATGCAAGTTTTGTTTAAAATATTTTTAAATATCTTCCGTCAATCTTGAGATATTTCACGAAAAGCAGCGGTCTGAATTTTCTTCAAGGACTGATTTCACCTCTTAAAACCGAATTATGGCACAAACGGAAAACAGGGTTGTGTTACGGATGACATTTTCTACTTGTATGCAGAGTTTCATACGTTTCTGAACCTTCGGATTGCCTAACCTTCCTTGTCGGTATGAGTTCAGCATAGTTCAATTAAAATCGTATATTAAGCCTTGTTTACGCAACCAGGCACCCATTTCTATATTTCCTTTAATAATTTTTGTACGCCTTTGACAAGATATCGCATTAACCACTCCG
Organism: Nomada fabriciana; assembly: GCA_907165295.1. NCBI lineage: Eukaryota > Metazoa > Arthropoda > Insecta > Hymenoptera > Apidae > Nomada > Nomada fabriciana. The sequence continues at coordinate 8,380,459 of OU015690.1, read as the reverse complement.
AATCTCCATTCTGTACACACTTCTACGTCGATTGACGTTTCGTGAAAAAAATGCACGCGCAATATTTTAAGTAACTAAGCTTTCGAACTTATTAGCCATTTTGGTTGGCCACGCAAGGGTTAAATCGTTGCCTTATCTGACAACGGGTAACAAACAGTTTGCAGATCGGCGCAATCAGCGTCTCGAATTGCTTGCCTATTCGATTTCCGATTAGCGAAGGCGTACCAACGATTACGCTATTAGAGGCGTGCTTTTAATCGTTCAATCTCGACCCGCTCCCTGCCCGCTGAGACTTCCCGTCCTCGGGGTCCAGGCTTATCGTTCAGGCTTTTCTCCCCTCGAACGAAAGCAAAACGCGGCCGAGACGCCTGCGTGAAAAGTGGCGGCGAGATCGTGTCCGATACGCACCAGAGTGCCGCGGCTCGTCGCTGGGACTACATAAGCGGGTTCGCGAGCACGCCTGCACCGGTGACGTAAGAAAACTTTCGCTCACCTCTACCGGTTACCGGCCGTCGCACTACCTTGCACTTGCATTCGCGGCTATGCAACGCACGAATAAGAGTGCACGCCGAGATATGCACCGTGCAACCGAGTCCATGACTCCGTAATTCGCGCGGGCAAGTCAGGGCCAGCACTTGTTAACGCCGGCCGATTGATAATGACATCGGGCCATCTTCGGCGCGATTCTGCGTCGCGACGCGAGGCGTCGACCAGCAGTGACCCGTAGATCAAGCAAAGCTTCTTCTTTCTACGCGGGTTACGCTTGAACGCTTGACTCCTCGAAGTTTACCTCGCTATTATAAACGTTGTTTGTTTAAACGTTTTAAATCTTCCTCCCAACGGTAGCGAAGGCAGACGCGATAAACACTGGAGAAATTAATCGATCTAGTAAACAAATTTTCATACGCTCCACAGTGAAATAGATTGGAGTGTTGACGCAGTTTGTAGGTGTAAACGATGGAACGGTGTTATGTAGAGTGTCGGTGTGACGAAAATCGACTATTTTACAGAATCGAAGGGAAAGTCAGGAATACCGTATTTATTAAACGTAACGAAACTTTATTAGAATTAAGACAATCCGCTCGTGACGATGTTACAAATAAAAAAGCTTCGACTCCTGTTGGAATTACGCTTTTCAAATGCACCCGCGTCATGTTATATACATATATATGAGCTGCTCATTAGCCAAATCTATTAAACCAACTTCTTGAAGCCTTTTAAATTTTATTATCCAAAGCGTTTGATTGACTCTTAACTTTCTACATTTAAAATGAATTTCCATATTTTTGTTTTGTGGAGTTAATCGATTTGGCAAGTGAAGCATTCATATATGTTCTCTTCTTTTCACTGATTCACTGTGACTCCTAACTTCACTTCACTTCTTATTCTGTGGAAAAGAACAACGGTATTCTGCGTGCTCTACATTTGTGATACTTTATTTCATAATCATAATTGTATAAAGAAACAACAGGTGTTCAATAAAGAAACATATAAAATAACAACTCCCGTTTTGGGAGCCCTTTTCTATCGTGCGTTATCTAGCCCCCACTAACGCTACGTTGGAGGGTCTGTTGTGGACCCTTTGGAAATTTCCAACTAGTACTCCTTGGTCCTGGTGGCTCAAGGAACAACAACGCGCCAGCGGACTTTTCCAAGTCTATGTTTGTGCATTACTCATTTAATCAACTTTTCTATTACGCACTTCTAGTTCTCTGTAACAACGGTATACACAGCCGCAACACCTGAATTACAAATTCCTACTATTCAGCGCTAACCATACTGACCGCAGACAGTTATATTGGGGTTGCTGCTTCTTGAACCAGGGGTGAGCACCCATGGAAAAGGTTGAGAATCATGTTATCCAGATTGCGTTATTAAACGTTCTACATGTTTGCGCCTAAGAAAGTATTGCACGAAAATCAAGAGTGGTTAGATTTCATGAGCTATTAACGCAAGGCAGAGCTCAAACTTGTGTGGAGTTTCTTTGACCGAACCAGCGATCTAACTTATTGCTAATACGATATTGCTCAATAAATCTTCCTGTGCGGTATCTAATAGTAGCCGTAAAAAGGACACACAAATGGATATCCTTCATAAATTAAGATGCTATTGAAATGAATTGTCACCCCGTTTTTGCTTCCCTGAAACACTCGCGCACTGAAAACCGAAACCGTAGCAACGCGTTGCACAGGGGGTCAAAACTGAAAAATACTAGGCGTATCCAAAAACAATTGTTTGTTTCTGCATTCTAATGTTAATTTTTTAATTTTTAATTTCTACAATGTTTCGCATATTTACGTTTCCAGACAGTAGGCTACGGTTAAATTTTTATTGGATTGGCTTTAGTTACCTGTCTTCTTATAATGAAAATTATGAACATTTACGTGGTCACTATTTTGCTACCAAATTATAATTATTTATATCGATTTTAAATTTTTGGAAATAGCAAAAATTGTTTGTGTTTGTTTGGCAATTCGAGCATATCTCATGATTCTAGATTGCATCAGATTTGCAAAATTTCATTATTTGCATCCGTCCGCATCCGTCCCTTTGAGAAATTGATGTTTTTCTTAGAACAAAAGTATGTAGGTGCGAGATAGGTAAAACGACCAAGGCCCCTAACAATTATAATCATAACGAAACTTTCGTAATCGATAATGCATTTCGATAGCCAAAAGCACCTAGATCATTTATGATAGTTATCTATAGCCAAAGTTATTTAAATTAATCTATTAATTCTTATACTGCAACTTCTTTCCTTTCAGTTGTCAGGTTTATGACGTAGTCAAAAGTAACGAGGAATAGTTTTTAACGTTACATTGTTACACATTTTTACATCACTTTACTTTCTGACTATGTACTAACTCAAGTAGATTTTTTTACAAATAAATGAAACAAATAAAACAATTAATTTGTTCATTTCAAGTTTAGATGAGTACCGTGTAGTAATGTTACCTTTAACCTTGAATTGTAATCAATAAATGATAAAATCTGCAAAACATGAAGTAGTGCCTACTTAATTTGTAATGGGCACAGAGAAAATTTAACTTCCAAACTTCTTTTTTCAAGAGGTTCTATTAACACCTAGACTGTGACTTTGACAGTTGACTTTTCCTGTATGATCTGAGCTCGAGGGTAATGGAACCTTGGGTTTTTAAATGGTGTTGGAAATCAAGTAGTAGGGATGGTGAGGGCGAATTCCAAAGGACAGCGGATGAGTAAGGATCATAGAGCAGTATGTCGAGGTATTTAGGAAGCGGAGATACGATAAGATTCTATGCTACAGTATTTGCGACGACTGGGACATAAAATATTTGTATGCATGAATCCTTAGGTGACTAGTAGACAATACATAAGACTAATACAGAAATATATATCACAAGACTAATATAGATATATTGGGGGCGAATACAAATTGTCTATCTGGCCCACCAACGCGTTGGTGGCGTTATACCATTCAAGGGTCAGCAGTGGACGGTCCTGGCTGGGGAAGAAGAATCCATGGCTGGCGTTTCAGCTTCTTAACTCGAAGCGAGAATTTCATATCGCCGTGCCGCGCGTGGTAAAACATGGAACACATGTGCTCCATATACGTGCAAAGCGAATTATTTGTTCGGTCCGCTTGATGACGACCCCGTATGCGCGTCACGCGTTTCAGCGTGTACCTAGGTACGCACGACTGTGCGGCGAGAATGGCGACAAGAATGGCGACAAGAATGGCGACAGGAATGGCGACGAGAACGGCTACTCGCGAAGCGCAGCGAAAGTGCCAGCGCTGCGCGTCACGATTACTCGCGCAGTCGACTAGAAATCGCGAATTTCCTGCTCCTATCTGACGGCCAGCCTGCCTCCGAGATTCGGTAACCTTTTAGCCTAGGTAAACGCGTTCCGTTCCCCGCCTTCGATTCCCTTTCCGTTTCCCCTCCTTTGGCGCCGTAAAAGTTGAAACTCAAAATTCGTTAACTTTTGAGGCACACGATTTTAAGGAAAATAAAAACCCTAGTTGCACAGACAGCAATTGTATTGCACTTCATGTTTGGCATATTGACTCTAAAGGGCAGAGAACTTTATATAAGCAGCAAATAATAAATTTATAAGCTTGTTAATTAAAAAGAAACAATTTGGAAGAAGTTATAATTTATTTTATTATTTATAATAACTTGGATGGTGGGATACACACAATCCCATCACTTCACAGCTTCAAGATTAGTATAAAACATCAAATAACATGTTTTTTTTTATTATAAAACAATTTATTCACTCATAATTAATTTTAAGAAACGAAACAACACCGTTATGAGCGACAAAAATTCACTGCATCACACAATGCGCCAACCTTAATCACAGCATAACACACAAGTTACTGATGCGTTCTGATTTGTATAAATCTTTTTTTCACTTATTCACGCATTTACCGTTGGTGCATAGCACTGCCAACTGAATGAAAAACTTTAAATAAAATATTGAACTATGAGTAACTTCAAGGTAACAAAGGAACATGAGTAACTTTCGAGGTGGGTTCAAATATATCCCACCATGCATAAAAAGCTAATCAAAAGGTGGGACAGTTCTTAACCCACCTTGCCCCAAAGAGTTGAAAAACTTTAAATTGCCGTCCAATTCGCACGGGGAGAATCTAAGGTATCATTGCGCGCGAATGTTTATTTACTTACATGTGCCATGTCTCTTGATAGTTTCGTTGCTTACCTATTGCAGTTATTGTGCAATGTTATCGTGGTGATTTATATTCTGTGTGGATGGAGATTTTCGTGCTCGCCTTTCGTTCATTTTGGGGATTTAGAATTCTCTTGTTTACAGTAATGTTTGATTCACGATTCGGGAACGTATCTCCTTTTCAATTAGTTTCAGGGAAGTTTAGTTTGCTTTCAGAGTTCCAATTTGCGGCAGCGTTGATCCACTTTTTTCCTCTTATAAACAGTTACCAATGCGCTAATCGCGTACGTACTTCCTATCTTTATCAACCAAAGTACGTATCAGTCCCTCTACTTCCTGCGCCCATAGAACTTTCCATTATGTTCTGCGCATTGTTCCACACACGATTCTGTAACTTTTCGAATTTACGACATCGTCACTATCTCGCCCTTTTATAATGCATTATCCCTATGCACTCGTCCATAATTCATTCAAGTATTCCAGTTATCTCCGCTGTACTTCAGCGGAAATACAATTTGAAAATCAGGAAATTTTATTCTAATGATTATGATGCAACGTTATTACAATTTTAACGTAAACAAATTTGGGAGATACTTTAGCTCAGAAAGACTGTCAGTTAAAAGTTAAGTATTTCTGAAAAATGATTGGGACATACGTACGTGAGAAAGATTATATTATAGATGAAATGATACGGATTATGCGACTTTATTGCTCGATCTAGAGAGCCTCGGAATAAAATAGTAAATCGAACGAATAGCTTCGAGCAATTTCATGACATTGAAGAACGATCATTTCTTACTATTTCTACTATTTATTCTTTTGTCGAAGGAGGATATAGGTAGAGGCGAAAGTGACTGCAAGGGTCGTCAGTGCCATGGCACATCGCTTTGCTCAGTCGACTAGAAACTTGCATTGCACGTTTCCTCTTCCTGTCTTCGAACTGTTTGCATATCGAATAAGTATGTGTACAAGTACGTGTACACGAAACTCGCGCGATTCTTCGCACATTTCTATGAATCGATCCGTGAATGAATGGAATTCTAGTTTAACCACAGACACGTCCTCGATCGCCGCATAAATCCACTTCCTCTTTCTAATTGTACTCGACGAAATACTTTAAGGATTGAAGTACGTACAGTAAACTTTAATACTTACCGCTAGACTTGTCTTCGAATAATTTTGTTCCAGTATATAAAAATAAGGGTATGCAAATTTATGAATTCAAAAAAATCGTTGGAGATGAACAACCTGGCGCGTTAATTCTGTGTGAATGCGTAGGTAGCTTTTCCGTTTACCTGGTTGAGAATAGCTGGAGCTAAATTCAATCTTGTTTATCTACGTAGGACGAGCACGATCAGATGATATGTAGCACGATACCTTTACCTACAAAAGGAGAATGACGTTGAATGTACGCGTTAAAAGGGCGGTGGAATTGTTTGATGTCGTTCACCCAGGAGAGTATAAATGAACGTGTATGCAACGTAGCGTAGTTCTAGCTCGAATAAAAATATAGCAGTAAAATATTGTGACTAGGGCCTAGTCAATCATTAGATTCATAAATATCATAAATTTATATTGCATTCCAAGCCACATTTTCAACGAAGTACACATGTCTAATATATAGAAATATATATATAATATATAGAAAGTTCTTGGATCCTCTATACATCCTGAAACAACCCCACCTTAAATCTCAATCGAAATCAACGAAAAAGACTGCGATATGTCAACTTTTCCTCCAACGAATGGATCGCGATATCTTGACTAACAAAAGAAGCGAGAAGGAAACGTCTTTCGTTTGTGTGCAGTTGAGGCGGTCGCATAAAAAGGAATTCCACTTGACCACCGCAAATGGCGTGAGCACGGTCGCTCGTAACACCTTAGGGCCGTTACGCACTGTCGACCAGTCGCCGGGATTATACGAGCTCGTACGCACTGACGTATGTATGTACAAGCAACTTTCTGGTCGTAGCGACCGATGAAGTGCATTGAGTCAAATGCAACGTGTTCGCAACGACGTGCCACGTTTTCGAAGACCAGAGCAATTTGCTCAGGAGTCATCCCACGCAAATCGGATTTCTGTGAAAGTCGGATATGTTGTTATCTTTGGCGATATATAAACGTAACTATAATGTTAATAATTGCCTGTTATAGAGCTGCTTGAAATGCGGTGTTAATGTTTTGGTCAATAAGTTGTAACTGTTGAACTGACAAACGGACAAGAAAACAAGACCAGTTATTTTTCAATTGTTTTTGACTAATCCAATTTTAGAATATAGTAGAACCTCATTTATCCGAACACCTTGGGGGACAAGGCAGTTCGGATAATCGAGTACAGTTCCGATAATAGAAGTTCACTACCTATCCCCACCAGCTGTTCTTATTATGTAGTCCGAATAATATAAGCTAGCATGCGAAAAACTGAAGTCGATTATATCGTTCCTAGGCAACCGCTTCTCCTTAATCTCCAACGAGTTCGTATACCAGAGGCTGAGCATTAACTTGTTCATATAAACGAGGTGCGGATAAACGAGGTTCTACTGTAGTAGGGGAATATTGAAGATTTGAAAAAAGTGACGATATACATAGTCTTATTTGTCCTCTTTGCGGACCATTCCGAAAAGCTACAGAAACTTCAAAATTGGCGATGTGAAAAATAATTCAACTTATCGTTGCGTAACGCCAAGCAACTATGCACTGCACGCCTCGTCAGCTGGTCACCACGTGGGCCAAAAATAATGAAACTACTTGCACCCATCTTTCCTCTCCTTCTTCCTTTCTGGTAACTTCATAAATATAGCAATCCGTTCGACATCTATTCTGTCGGAGGGTCCTCAGGATACTGACAACTCTCGATTCGTCGAGTTTGTTTGCCGAATTTGCCGAATCGCTCAGCGACCTGGTCGAAAGTGCGCAAGAGCCCTAATTGATGCCTTAGCAGTGCTACCTTCCACGGGAGCAAATGAAGCTATTAGCGCCACCCGACACCTTCATCTTTTTGTCTCCTCTCGTTTCGCTCGTTCCCATTCTGAACGCTTCTCCATCGACGCGACGTCTTCCATGCTAACGGACCGGCCTAACGCATACATCGCACGGTTGCGCGAACGCAAAATATGTCGGTCGCAACTTTCTCTTCGCGCAGCGGTTCTCAAATATACTTCCTGCTTTGCGCCCGTGCATTCGACGGATATCGTTAGCGCGAAGCAGAAACAAGATGCACTTGGGAAACTTTGTGACGGTGCTCCGACAAATTGCGTAAGCACAGTTGGAGTACAGTGCAGTGGCACGAGAGGGTTTTTTGGATTTGTTTTACTGCCATTTTTAAATGTTAACCCTTCTGCTCCAGCGGCTTGAAAAGTACAGAAAATAGTACAGTGTGTATTAACATCGAGGAGCTACATGTATAAACAGTTAGATACTCTAGTTTGTGGTTCATATAAATGATGGGAATGATGATACATTGTTTTTGGACAACGGTTTAATTTATTAGCGAACAGTTGCCGAATATCTGGAGGCACATCTGTAGTTAACTTCTTCTTTTAATATCTTCGATTGGATCCTTGAATAGTCGATAATTATGTTTAGCATTTCTAGTATCCTCAATGATGCTGATCGTGTTAGACAATGTGTGGACCGGTTTGTCAGTGCATAGTTGGAAATAATTGACGAAAGAGACAGTTTTTACTATATTGTTTTATAGCCGAGGTTATTATGAAAGTTGCCTGCTTAATTAAGTGGAGAACAGAAGCTGGTTGGATCGACTACAAATATTGCACGTGATGTATACGTACGTATAATCTAGCATTAGGCGTGGTGTGCTGACCAGCTGGGATTGATGATGAATACATATTGGATATCTAAATCCTTCGCGATAGTGGCTGCGTGAGGTTAAATTAATTTTAGGAACTTAACCCTCTATCTACGAAAGTATAGCCCATTCATATACAATATCCTTCTGACATTGAGCAATCGTTTCCAGCAAACGGATACAAACGTTTCAACGTCTATCTCCTTGCATGACGCATATTCATTCCGACACATTCGAATAATATAATACAATTAAATTTAAATGAATCCCGAGGTGCCGAACGAAGATTGTGTAAATGTTGTGTGCATAATATTATGCCGCAGATTGGAGATGTTGCACTGTCGATTATTCGCTGTTTTACCGCAACTAATAATAGTTGCATCCATAAAGATGCTCTTGGGCTTAATTAGGATTCCGTGCCCACTACGTAACACATCGCACCAGGGTTCCGGGAGTGTTATTAAATGCCATAAAAGTGTTGAATTTACTTTAGAAAGTTAGGCACACAGACTTATGTGCAGCTCCTTCACCTTCAGTGTCGCACTACTTTATAGAAAAGCGGGAGATACTGCGCGAACCGATTAGAATAATAAAACACGAGCCCAAGCAGTGTATCACCTTGGAACGCAATGCAATCCGAAATCCTGTACCAACGAGATTAAAAGAAGAAGGCAGTCGGGCAAAAGCAACAAAATTTTCGGGAATTTCTATCAAATCACAGCGAAACACGCGGTTCGCTCGTAGCCAGCTCTCTCCTCGATACTAGGAACAGCTTTTCCAATCCTGACCGAGCGCACAGAGAAGCGAGTCTTGCGCCCGCTCGGTTTACGTAATGGTAGAAACATCATCGTTAGTCGCCAGACAGTATAACGTCGAGTGCGTTCACCCCGTGAAGCCGAACACGGCTTTCTCCGTTGCTGAGTGCTTCTCTCTCCTTCACCGGCCTTCCTTGTCTACCACTTTCCCCCTTTCCTTCCTACCGCACTCGATTAAATTCACCTTCCTCCTCCCCCCTTTCTTGCAACGCCCAACCCGTATTAGCTGTCTCACCCTAATTTTTCCTATCACTTTTCGGCGATGCGCGCGCACATGCGATGTGCTATTGTGTGCTTGATTTCTTGAATCGCTACCGGAAGTAAACAGGGAAGTCGGACCGTGGAGGTTGAGTCGAGTAAGTGGGCGTTGAAGGTATCTTCAGGTGGGAATTATAGGTTCGTGGAAAGATATGAGTTGATTTTGAAATCGAGGGAACTACGTAACGGGATACACGCGTCGCGCTAGAGATGCTATTTATAATAATATAAGAATTGAATAGGTGTGCCGGTAGGAAAATATCGCTTGCCGGTCTTTATTTAGCTGTCGGGATACTTGTGGAAGAATAAAATTGGTAAGGTGTAAAACGTAGGTAATCTTGAAGGTGCAGTGACTGGGAACCAATTTATAGATTTCTAGTACAAATAATACTTTTCTATGTACAATTACATGTACGTCTATTCAGTTTCGCAATTACGAAAATGCCAATAATACCACGTAATTATTTTTCAAAATAACACTACGCCTTCGAACGACGAAAAGAAAGAAGTCCCGTGAAATTGCTAGAATGCTAGAAACGACAAAAACTTGCTCCTAAAGATTCGCAGATTAAATCCTAGCCTATGGGCGATATAGTTGGCCATAATACATATTCACTCTCATCGCCACCTGCGAACAACCCCCATTCAAGTAAAACAATCGCCCAGTCGGAGAAGCACGGTGCACAGGTACGCAGCTCGTTAATAAATAATGCACGAATCGTCTTCCCATCCTTTCCAATCAAGTATACACTACAAATCCAAATCCTAGCCCAGTCTCGATCCCCAATCCCGTCGAATTCCAACCTCTGAGAAGAACCCGTGGCCCTGAAAACCATAACCATCGGACCTTTACACGATTCCCTAACTTAACTTCCCTTCCAACGAAACAGCCACGCGCCCGAACAGATTTCATCGGCAATAAAACGCATTAATTTAATCGTCTCATCGCGATCCGTTTCACGACTCGTCCGTATCTGCGATCGACGATCGAGGTTGAAATTCCACGCGTGGCTGTGCCACGCGAGTAGCCCGGAGGGGGCCCGCCTCTTGTTGTGCGTGAGTTCGTCGGATGAGGAAGAGAAACGGGGGTGTGCAGGGCCGCGACAGGGGCAGGGGAAGGACGCCCTTGCCCTTGGCATTGCCGCTCGATACGAATAGTCAGGGCTGTCCAAAACGGCGCCGTGGCGATTTAAACGTGCGGGTAAGCCTCGGATACTGGCTGGAAGCGGAACGTCAATTTCCGTTTCTGTAGCAGGCCGGGAGATTGTCGTTTCCGGGTCGGCCACGGGACATTCGTTACACCTTTCCACCCCCCGTTGCCAGAAGGTAAAAGTTACACTCTCGTTCACGGTTTCACGCGTGCACGAAATTGAAATTTGCGATCGTGAAATTGCGAGGCGACGAAGGGTTCAAGGATGGAGGCTGCGACCGTCGCTGATCCACGACAGTAGAAATAAATCAAAGGTGTGCGGAAGGTATACAATATGTAAAGATATTACGTCTCTAAATGAAAAAATAAATCGCCTAAATAAGGCTCATGCAAATCGCTAGAGCGATAATAAGACATAAACGTAATGGAACTTACTATACTAGTATATGGTGCTTATACTCGCGCGCGTTTGTACGTTCTATCTGAATATTCTTCTAATTTTCTTCTTCATCGAAGTATCTACCCCTTTCGAAAATGATAATAGAGAAACGCATAAAAGCACTATACTGCGGGGAAAGTAATCGAACTTTGGGATTTCGCAATACAAATGACTTCAAATAGAAGCTCGATTGACAGTCCCGTATTCGCAGAAACAAAGCTGACCTATATACATATGTACATTCCGATCGCCTGCTATTTCGGGCGAATGATCCTCTTAAATGTAGAAAAAGAAAGCAAGCCAGAAAGGGGTATATCGTACTTCTTTCCAACTGGGCAAATTCGAACATCTTCTGTGAAACTTTTCGGATGGCGTTGCGTCGTATACGCATGCCCTCGCCCTTGCCCTTGGTCGATACTCATCCCCCCGAAGGCTGCTTTTTCCGGAATGAACGCCACCCTCCTCCGCCATTGGGTGTTTTTCCTCGGCGACCACGTGGCTGCCACGTGGGTCGCCGTGGCGAGCTGCGCAGGTGCAGACCCAGGAAAAGTCCCCGTGGGAGAGTGTACACCCCCCCGGATGGGGTGAACGCACTCGACGAAAGTAGGCTAGGCGTGGCCTAATTGTGAATCCCCGATGCTTAATGGAAATCATTAAAACGATTGTTACGCGACGGACACCCAACAACGGGAAATTGTTACATTTATATAACGAATATCTTTACGCGATCAAAGGGGATCAGCGGGCTTATTCTGGCTTTTATTAACGGTTAAATATAGATAGCATCGATTTATTTAAGTTTAACGAACTTCGTTAGGTATTCTTTCGTCGGATCTGACGGAACAGGACATACTTAGTGCGCACCGATTGGACACGTCGATTATGCACGCAAACGTGTTCCCAACCATGATCGCTACCCTGAGAGATGAGATCTCCTCACCCTCGTCGGTCGGCGAGCAGCGAAAGGGTACCTTCCTCGAAGGTCAATGACCTTGATTGGTTTTCCCGCTGGGGTCGAAGCCCTCCATTCGCCCGTAACCTATGAATCAGGATGCTCTTTAGGGTCGGTTCACTGACATCTGGTCTAGCCAACATCGCCGCGTGGACTAATCGATACCAGAGTTATCGAATCCACGGCGGAACACAGTTTGCATCGATCCTCGAAGCGAATCGGGAATGACGGATTCGTTTGCAATATTCCTACAAATTTATCCGTGTCGGAATTACCATCGGCATTTGAAAATAGAATTGCGCTCGCCGTTTCTCGTCACTCCGAATTGTTCTCGTCACTGGCGAGCGGGAATAAAAAGCCTATTAATAGGCTCGATATCGGAGGGAATTGGAACAAAATGGCCGAGTGTTTATCGGGGAAATCGTTCCTTATCTATGCACCGTGCATGAAAGAGCGATCATGTATACACGTGTGCGCACCTTTGGGACACGGGGCGAGGTGTTCCTCCATTATCCTGTCGCCGCCTCGCATTTTACCAAAGGCGCCACGGGTGTGTCGTGAAACGTTCTAACCTCAGCGTTTAAGTTCTCTCAGGGGTGCCCCCCCCCCCCTCCCTTAAGTTAAGTATGCCAGACGCAGCCGAACGCATAGGAAATGCTTCAGCTGCTCTGACGCGAGTGTCACTGGAAACGTTTAAAGTTGCACTCACATTGTGCGCGACGTAAGAGACGCGGCGAAAAATGTGAAAATTCTGCGTGCCGTGGTGTTGAAAATTTCAAGGGGGTGACTGTGAAATTACTGCGAGATACTTTATCTCCGCGCGGGAGGAAGATAAGTGAGGATAGTGAACGTGTTCATACGACAGCAGGTACCTATTTTTTCTAAGACAGTGCAATGATATTGGATGGCAACGAAGAGTTTAAATTAATTTTCTTCGAAGTTGTTTAACAAATTTGTCTACTCGCGGCATGCTTGTCCAGCTGCTCCAAAAAGGCAGAAAGACCTTCGTGCAAAAAATTCCACTAACGTCAAGTTAGGGGAATTGCAAGATATAAAACTGAAAAATTTAAACGATAGTCAGTAATTTGATCTGGGCTTCAAGGCCCTTGTGCGTCACATATACGAAGCGATAATATATTACACATAACTAAGTTCGTCAAAAATTCTTGTAATACAGCCTCTAGGCTCTGTGGTCAAAATTTTAGAGAGACCATATAAGAGCCCTGACAAAATTTAGAAATCCCATAAAATCCTCTGCGGTCTTGTCAAATCTGGAAAAGTGTTATAATTGACTGGTTGCCATTGTCCATGACAAACAAAAAAACGCCTCCTTAAGAAATTCCAAATATCAATCAACTATCCAGCACCTATACGCAAGGCAGAATAGGCAATTGTAAAGAAATTTCCCAAATAAAAGTAAGAAATGTCTGCTGAAAGTTTTCCTACTCCGCAAACAAACTCGAGTGCAACGTATTTTCACACACTGACATTGGCAACATTCGAAATAGCAGATCGAAAGAAATCACTTCTGATTTGATTTTATTGCTTGCACGCAGATCGCAGGGTTATATCTCGTCGCGCCCTTAACGACCTTAATCTTTCTGTCTAGAGATTCACATAGTATTTTGATTTTTCTGTTTCAGGTAAGTCCGCATCATACTTTCTGGATTTAATCTTCGCTCTATGGCCCTTCGTTCAGCTAGTTTCTCGAGCTAATCGTAAGTAGGACTGCTCGCTATTTCTGAAATATTTAATTTTGTCGTCGCTATTGAAAGAAAGTAATTAATTAGCGCACTCAGGGGGTGCAAAGCTATTTTTTCGCGTGCACACGCGCGGTAGGAGTAGTACCCAAGCACTCGTTATACTAATTTCCCTTTTGCAACCCTGCTTACACTTCCCCCGTTGCGTTTCGAGGGAAATCAAATTCAGCAATCGAGCACGTGAAATACAAGTCGCAAGTACTCCTCGTCCATCGACGAATGAGTATTCTACTTTTCTCGAAGGGAGTGATATATCTGCAGCAAGTTATTATTGTCACTCACCGCCGCATTTCCCCCGAACTTTCGCGATCGTTCTTCGTTCGGCTGCTCGCTAATCGCGGTGAATAAAGTATTCCTGCTTCGCGAGCAACTTTCTACAGTCCTCGTTAATAAAGAATGCATTACAGCGAAGAAACAGCGGATCCATATAGGTCGTTGACGAAAGAAATTCTCGGGCAATCGTTTCGCCTCTTAGCCGCCGCTTTATGGGGTTCATCACCAGCGGCGTTATGTCCGTCGAGAGTAGCCGGGCGTCCCGACTAATTTCACCGCTCCCGTAACGTTTTTACCTGCTTCTTAATTCCTGACGCGTTTCCGCGGGGTCAAGTACAGTCGGGGGCAAGTTCTCGGATCGGGCGCGTATCGGTGGCGGAGAAAAACAGCGGAAGACAGGAACGCGAACAGGAGGAGAACAGAGAATTGGAATCGAGTGTATACGAAGGGTGAACGACCGGGAGGCAGGGGCACTAGGCTGCTACCCTCTGCGGACGAGAGAGACGGACGCGCGGCGGTTGCACACCGTCCAGAGAGAGACGGGAGGAATGTGAACGAGCGAGGGAGAGAAGCTTCGATAGAGAGAACGCATCGGTCGACCTCCTCTCTCACCCCGTTCGCCCCTACTTCTCTGTCCCTCTTTCTGTCGCTCTCCTTCATCGTGGCCACCGAAGAGGATCAATACGAACCACGTGGTGTAGCGGCAACGCCACAGAGAACGACACGGCCCAACTATCGTGCATGCAACAACCTACAGCCGAAACCGACCAATACCATCGAGACCGCCGACGTTTGACCGTGGCCTGACATTTTTCTTCCAATCCTTCTTTTCGTCGCTTCTCGGATCCTGCAGACTCTGGAAACCGTGGCGGTAGTAGAGTTGTCGAAGGGTCGTGCATTTATCGTACATATACACGCGCGATACTGCACTAGGTTCGTAATATCGAATTGTTTGGACGAGTAACACGTCGGCGGTTACGATGGCTCGGAAACGCGCAGAATTCCAGAGCAATATTTCGATTTCGTCGACGTGTATGTACAACGAGACCGCGACGCCGACGCCGCCGCGCCGTGAAAGCGTTTTCTGATCAAGCTTTCACGAGTTCGCGGCAGATCCTATTTTTGGTCAGCTATCGATCGTGTTACCCTATTCGTGCACTCGATTCACCCCGGGCTCGAGCCCGCGTCAGTTTGCCGACCAGGGAACGGCCTTTATCTTTCTGGGACACGAAGTCATCGGTGCACAGAAGCGCCGATCTGCATCGATGATCTTCTGACCTCCAACACCGTGGCCACGGGTCTCGCTCGTTGAATTTCGAGATCACCGATCGGCTTCGAGCTACCTCGTCTAATCGCGGTCCACGGCTGCGCGACGCGTCGATGTTGTCTAAATAAAGAAACGAAAGAAACCAAAGGAACCACCGTCGCCTCTTGGAAACCAAAATAGCGTACGTATGTAGCGTGCGAGCGAAACGCAACGTTTCGGTTCGTACGGAGAGATGCCATCGGAATTGGACGAACTGTGACGAACAGAATCAGCCGACGATTGATGAGATCAAAGGTAAATCGCCTACCTGGCCGACGCGGCCTGGCCCAGGAACCCTTGCACGAGGAGGAGAAATTATTTCATAAGGTGGTTGAGGAGGATCAACCACCGACTCGAAAACGTCTTCCTTGAGCGGCATCGTAGCTTCTTCGCAAGATTATTTCTTATTACGTCTATATCGATTCTGGAAGCAAGAGAAATACGAGACGCAGCAGCGGCATTACCTCTAGGCAATGGCGAAAGGTGCCGCTGCCGAGTTGAATTTCATCGACGTGGCCTGAACAAGCGTAACGAAATAATAAATAAACAATATGAGAAAATGTTTGACACACTGTTCCGTGCGTTGAAACGCTCGAACCCCGGCGAGTTATGCGCCAGCGTCTCTCGTCTAACAGGCGCAGGCAGCGAGAAGAACACAAACACGAAGAAAGAGGGTGTAAAGCCTACCCTTGTAGATTGCTTTGAAGGAGGGTTGCTATTACGGATGGTTTCATACATTGCACACCCCTGACTTCGAGTCTAGGTCGGTCATTCACCTCGCCTCCATCCCCAACATTACCCGGCAACCCCTACGAGCCTCCACCACCCTTCGCGCACAACTGACGCCCCTCTCTCGCCTCTCTGCCTCCACCCCTATTTCAACTCGATGACGTCATTGAAGTGGCCCCCACCAAGCGGGGCGAAATTCTCCCTCTGCGATACGCCGAAGACACGGGAAGCGGCGCGGCGGTACTACTCGTGCGGAGGGTACGGGGTGATGGTTCAACGAAGAGGGAACATCGGCAGTAGCGTAGAACGAGGGGGTGCATCGAATTTAAAGACTCACGTACCGATGGGAACGCGAGTGTGCCAGTGATCTTGTATCGAGCTGTATGAACCGGAGGTGAGGAATAATATTGTTGTTTCGCATTGAATGAATCGGTAGTTTGATATTTGACCGGCGTGGCTACCTGGACGCACGTGTAGTAGAGTTTGAGATGTTCACGGGGACGATGCACCTTGAAAGATGCAATTGTACGGGGAGAAAGGGGGATGCTCGCAATAATAACGAAAATTGAAATAAACGAGTAGGGTAAAGTAGCCGAATATGAGTAGCCATTTTCTTAAAATATCATAACTCTCGATTAAGTAGGCTTTTATTAAAAATCGCTTCATGTTTTTATAGTACAATATGTATTCTTTTGGAACCTATTGAAAAGAAAAGTAAAAATGATTCGGTTTCTTAATGATGCAATGAAACCGAAAGCGGTAACAAAACATAGGATAGGAAAATTAGTTCCCAATATGAGGCGCAGTTTGTTTTTCATTTTTTCTGACTCTCCTCACACGTTGGGCATGTGAAATCTAATCCATTGTTCACCATGTACATCTGAAGAGTAAAAACCAGGCGGAAACAGCGCATTCATCATAATTTTCTTCATAATCACTTTCATCATCCAGAAAACGTAGCACGATTTCATTGAAAACAAACGTGTCTAGCTATGGATGGCACACGAATTACGATCCATACCCTGGGGCAACAATTCACCACAGGTTTCCTTGGACAAATGACATTTATATACCCAGACTAACCGTGCAAAGCGTTTTTTTTGGCCACCGAATTAACACTAGAACTACAAAGCCAGTCAAAATGACTGGTTTTAGATTTCTTGCTTTAAAGTTATTAACATATAGGTATTGATGCAGCAATTTATGATAAGTTTGAATAAGGCAAAATGACAATTACATATCTTTATTTAATATCCATTCAGCCATTTGCGTGTTCATAATCTGTCTAACGTATACTATCTAAATAGTATCAAAACCTATCGATAGTTCTAGTGTTAATGGGGTCCTCAGGACCCCATTAACATTTTTTTTACACCCATCAGTTGAAGTATCACTTTCTACGCGCTTTCTTTCAGTTCGTTTTTTGGAATTGTCTTTTCTCTTAGGCTTAGTATTACCGCTTTAATCGCCAATATGAGAATCCACGTAAAGCAAAATATGAGATCAGTCTTATATAAGGAACTTTCTAGGGTCCCATATTGGGAAATAATAACACGATGACTATTGAATAGATTCAAAGTTGTGCCTTCGTTATATAATGGCAAGGAACTATGCAATCTTAAACTTCATTGCATACAGTATACAATAGTATTTACGAAAATGATTATACGCTTACCATTTTGGAAATATGTATCTGTAACTTAATCGAACACTTAGAAAAACTTTCAGTAAAGTATTTCAGAATATGATCTCTCAAGACGTTTCGTTACTTTCAACACCAACGTGTGTATAAAATAACTAACGAACGGTTTCTTACGGAACAAAACAGCATCGCTACAATAGATTCAAGAGTTACGTATCGGAAATAAGCAGGGGTCTCATAATAGGAGAGGTCTTTTATTAGGCTACTTTACTCTACAATGGCAACTGTATTTTCGGTATTATTCAACTTATTCGTATATGTGTAATTGTGTAATTTGGTATAGCGCACATGGTTACATGTACTTGAATACGTTTGGTAATGGAGAAAATATGTACGGCGCGTGTTATAATTTAGATTTGAGCGACTATTGTTGTTTAACATTTTCAGCACGCAAAACTATGTGCTTGCCATTTCAGGTAATCTTACCTTACAGTTGCATACACGATAACGACATTGCCATAATCTTACTAACAAATATGTCAATACTATTGAATGAAACACTACTTCAACAGTTATTTCCAAAACGTTTTGCGTTTTCAATTAATGATCGCGAAAAACGAATCGCTAATTCTGCCTGATCCAAGCCGTCAAATAAATCCAAGCAAATCTGTACTCCGAAAAATCCGAACTAAACCAGCAAATCGATACGAACGTGGACACACTCGCAACTGCTATCTTTGACTTATTCCTCCAGTCGAGTAAGCCGAGGAAGGATTCGAATTTCCACTATCCATTCAGTGTTCCTACGAAAAAACGTGATCCTTGCACTTCGACTTTCGATTTCTTAATTGACACGCAAATCACTGCACCGCCTGTTTCATGAAGCGTGAACAGAGCCGTGTACTCAGCTTGCCGGCGTCAAATTCGTGGTAGCAGCGGGGCAGTTCGGGGTGTAAGGTGTACAATTTTTAACCTCATTATCGTTCGATTATGCTAATAAACGTAGGCCAGTGCGGTACCACCTTTCTCCCTGCCTCGCGTTTTCTCTTATCAGTTTCACTTTCGCCCGTTGCCCCGTACCTTCTAAAGCTGGCCAGCCGCGTTTCTGTCGCCGCGAAGGAAAAGCGCGGCAGCAAAAACGTGCATTCGGAAAACGTTAGACGTCGATGACGTAACGGTCGCGTCGCGCCGGTTCCCCGGAGGGAAAGGAAATCGCTGGAAATTTAGTTAACCGGTCGTCTTACATAAGTTTCGCGGTGTGCCCGCGGAACGCATACGGGGATACCAATAGAAAAATTCCCAATCGGTGAGCAAAGTCGCGCGTAACATCGCAGCCGAGCTGCAACAATTACCTGCCGAGATTATCCGTAAAACCGTGGACGATCTTGTCGACGAATGTACCCTTTAGGCCAGTGGTGAGCGAGCTTTGGGCCAACAGTTGAAATCTACTTCGTTACGCGTGCCGCAATATTAAACACTCCAATATATTAATCAAATGAATTAATTGAAGACCAAATTGGACATTTTTTACTAGATTTATAGCAAAATTCTCTTCTGTTTTTTTTTTAACATATACATTGGCGGCCGTATACTTACGTACAGTTAACAAAATTAAATATTACTTCCCGTATACGAAAATACGTGTACGAAATACGAAAATTAATTATATTTTTTATAAGTTTACAATATACATAATAAGATATCAAAATAGTTTTCCGTCGTTTACTATAAATAATTTTTTTTTTATATTTTTATACTGAAGTGTCAAATTTTCTGCGGACTCATACATAAGTACATATCGAAACGCCTATATTTTCACGTGTTTCTTTAAGTCATAATTCTAGTATATTAATATTTCGTATGTGGACCCTTATCTTTTATAACTGCAGCACACCTTAGCGGCATGGATTCGATAAGTCGAGCACATCTGCTAGCAGGTATCGAATTCCATGCCTCCTGTACCATAGTGTACAATTCATCAATTTTTTCGGCTTTTGTTTCTTTATATGTTTGTCGAAATCAATCCACAGCATCTCGAATGGATTCAGATCCGGAGATTGTGCCGCCCCCTTCATTAGGTGAATATTATTATCACTGAAATATGTCTTGACGACTTTTGCGGAGTGTTTCGGATCATTATCCGCTTGATAGATCCATTCTTTTGGCATGTATTCTTCGGCGAATGGTAGCAATACATTTTTTACAATATCCAAATACACGTATCTGTCCATGACTCCAGTTATCCGATGAATAGAACCTGTACCTTTCGACGAGTACCGACCCACCACCACCTTTTACAGTCGGTTTAATACAATTTTTATGAAATTCTTCGCCTTTGCGACTGTTGGATATTTACTAATGATATCGTGCTGTAGCAAAATTGCCTCAACGTTTTTAGAAATGTTTTACTAACAGAGATAGTAAGAGAATCAGATGGGCCTGGACTTGGAGAGTCAAAACGGCCTGGTTGTAAAATGAGACAATGCGCATTCGTAGGTATAAGTGGGCCCCAGTTCCTCTGGGTGTTTTGCGTTCACTTCTTAAGAGTACTTCATGGTGAAAAGACATTCCTTCAGAGCTCTTCCGAATAAGCGTCTTTAGTAAAATATAATAGTTATTTCATTTAACACACCATATCCAATAGCGACGTCTCACGTATACTTTGCCATCAAATCCAAATCGCTTAAATTTCGATTCATCTGCCAAAGTTACTCCGGACCATTGCCGAGGCATCGAAATATGGCGTAGTTAAATAAGTCAGGTGTTAAAGTTAAAATATGAAGTGGACGTAAGTATGTCTGTGTTCAAGGGGCCAAATGTGGTCCATGGGCCGCAGTTTGCTCATCACTGCCTTAGACGATAAACCCTTTCCTCGACCGAATATAGACGTTCCGTGCCGTTTAATTTCTGTCGACGACCGTCCAGCAATCGCCTCCTCGCCTCGTTCGAGCATCGGCGACCGGTTGACTCATAAACAGTGGGCAGAACCTATTATACCGCACGCTATTATCCTAGGTAAGCCGTAGCCGACGAGCCAGTCGACGGGATCCGCGTCGCTAGTCGGCAAGAAAGACGCAAAGAGAAAGTTGAAGAAGCTCCGTGCATGAGATGTGCATACTTGCATTGCACGCGTATCTGATGCGCACGCTGCACTTATCGTCCACCTGAAAGGGACCCGCCGCACACGAACGGAGTCGATCACCACGTGAGAAATTCTATCTAGTCGTTAGTTGAACGGAAGTCCACGAACCGCTGGCATAGAGAGCAACGGTTATAATCTGACTCCGATTCGCGAATTAATACCATCGACCTATGCCGATATTCTATCGCGATTTCGAAAATCGATTGCGATCCCTTCCGCGTCGGATCGTGTTCTGGTTTGCTCGCAGTATACGTTTCGAATTTCTGCGTGAAACGACCGCTTGGTTTACGTGATTTTCGTATCGATATTCACCGTTCCCCTTCTATCGCAAACGATCCTGCAAATTATCCTCATACGTCTTTTAATAATTTCCCATCGATGTACAACTTGTTGCAGTGTTTCAGTTTAAGGCAGCTATGTTGCGGAGTAAAATGTCGTTGGAAAACTTTTCCCCCAGTCCGTGTTGCACGGCGAACTTTATTTGCGAACTTTATCTGTTTTCGAACACACGGCTTGCTCGTTATACAACGGATCGACTCTTTGGCGGGAAAAAAGCGTGGCGATGAGAACCGCTGCCCGAGCAAACCTGCATCGCGAGCAAAAGGTGAATGCATCCGCGCTTCCTACATTTACGCAATCGATTCCTCGAGCCACGGTTCGCACGTAGGAATCGACACGTTCGCTCTCTTAGGTACACGCGTACACGCGCCTCCAGGTATCGTGTGAACACGAATGTGGAAATGATTGTTTCTCATGGATTCACGGATCGCGGCCCACTCTCATTCATTTGCCAGAGACAATTAATGTGAATGAGAGGGCGGTTTGGCTTGTGTTTGACTGTGAGCACGAATCCGTTCGAAGTTTACCTTTACCTTTAACGAACTTCACCACGAGCAAGGAAATACGCGCACCTTGGATTATTGTAAGCTCTCCATTTGGCGTCTGCCAACGGTGGAGTTCTTAATGGGGTATTCTATTGCGACATGCGATTTTGTTTACGCTTTCGAGAAATTTCTGTCTATATGCTGAACTTTTTGCTATGCTTTTAATACATATTGATCTGTAATTAAACATTATTGTTGGTTGAAACGGGGACGACGCTGCAGCGTATAGAAGTCGACCATGTCGAGAAACATTGCTCGATCGATAAACGTGATTCTGCTCGTTCTGTTCATCTGAAGAAGTGAAACCAAGAAACTTCGGAAATTATATGGCTGTGGCTATCACAGGTACCAGATTGGAATTGAAGTAATCAAATTTCTTGAGATCAGTTTTTCGTGTTTTCGATTCTCTTCGTCGCTTTTGGCATATAAAATGAAGAAGGACGAACACTTTGGCTAATATTGTAGGGTCGATAGCGATACATCTAGAGAAGATGTGTGCCGAAGATGGTCCCGATGGGTCAACTAGAATATGAGATATCGTGGTTACCATCTTCTAAAATACGATTTGGGGAAAAACGCGTTTGAAATTTTCCAAGCAGTTCTCGGTGAAAACATTCTATTTAACACTAATCCGACAGGCCAGATCCATAGAGCACGACTTGCTCTTCTTGAAAAAAGTCTTGCTGGCCAATTTTTTCTCCCCCACAGAAATTTTTATCCATATACGAATGATATCTGAATATTTCACACCACAGTGGACATGTTTCGGAGCAAAAGTCCAAAGCGCATTCAGCGATTCGTTGCTGTTTCGCGTTTCTGATCTTAAACATCTTCCTAATAAATACGCTCCTTAAATGAAGATTTAACGGATTTTATACGCCCTATACCTACCGGGGCGATCCTACTGTCTGCGGCCTAGTGCTACGTTCCGTCCTCCTACAGCTCCGTTATGTTTTGGAAATCGGACGGTTTCTTTTGCAGACACGTTTTCCATAGCATCTACTTTTAGAAAGTGCCGAGAGAAAAATCGATTTTTTTACCCACCACGGTAGAATAACGGCTTAGATATAGGTGGACGGAACGTTTGTACGAATTTCTTTACGCTTTTATTTGATTTGTCAAAGTGATTAACTTCACGGAACATTTCTTACAAAATATGTACATGAATTGTAGAATTTTCTAACTCGATTCAGTCAGGTCTTCGTTTAATAGTTTCGAAGTCGATTTCGTGTTAATCAACTGCCACACAAAGTTTTCTTCATTTAGTTAGTGGTGTTGAACGTAATTTAAATGTAAAAACTGATCAGTGACTATACGACAAACGATACTAAGCTTGCCACCGCAGGTAGGATTACTAAATCCTCTAGCTGAGAGTATTCCAACGCCTCTATCCGCTTGATTCAATTAGGTGCAACAAAAATTGCACTCAATTACCGGCACAAATATAAAAATGAGATTACCAACACATCGTTGTCAGATAGACATCGCTTCCGAATTATCTTCCTCGTCTAATCGACCTTAGTTAACTACCGTGGGCATGCCGTATACCCAGGTAGATAGTCCTGCTCGACAATCGTAGGAAAGTTGCCAATTTTATCAAATTCTGGTCACGCAGCATAAATTATTGAACTTATATATATTTAATATTAGCTTACTAATAGAAGAAAATAAAATGTTTAGTAGTTGAAACAATGAAAAAACTACAGTTCCATGAAGACAATGTATAAATATCAATAGCGAAATTGTAGAAATAATTCATTTCTAGGATGTCAGAATTACTAAAAACATTGTCAGGCGAAAAATACATGGACGAATAAAAGATCTAACTATAGTCAACAGTTTTAGCACGGCTGCAGGTTTTTTGATAAAATTGGACACACAGCTAATCATGTTGAATATGAAGAAATCTATTGACTATTCCAATAATTGTCCTACAATTTCGCCAAAATTTGATTACGCGTTCTATGACTTATACGCGGAAGTGTATACAGTATACGCACTCTGTACACACGCTGGAAGCGTACAAACGTGCCCGCAAAGTTCGCCAGGCTGGAACGAATCTCCCGTTAATTAGAAATTTCTCTAGATGGCCGGGCCGTCGAATCAGCTCCCGCATACACTCGAGTTTCTGGTGAAAGCTACTCTCGGCAGTCAGCCCTTGACCTTCCCTCGGCCGAATTCCAGCCGAACGTATCGTCCAGGGCTCACCTGGTGACGAGGCACACCGACCGCCGATATGTATTCGGTTTCGCGTTGGCCGGCGCCGGTGAAAGGCCGAAAAATATTTTCGTAGACCGAGTTTGAAAGCTGCCCGAGTGGCAAGCGAAAACGAAAGGATTCGCCTACGTCGCGTTGCCTCGGCGCTGTCCTACTACTTAGCGGTAGTGGTGTTCGCACGTGAGCCCACAGTTACAAAACCGGCGCCGTTGCTTTCGCAAGACTTTCCCCATTGTTTTAAAAAATAAAGCCGCGACTCGCGGCCGACCGTCGAGGTCGTTCAACCACTCTTAACGAACGCGTTTTAAGCAGGTCGTTCAACCTTGCTCCCTACCGCGATATCGCGATCGTTTCGAGCCTCGATTCGATTCGTGCCATTACGAATTTCGACACGGCCGCCCGATGGATGTCGAAGGTTAAGCTCGAGGATGTTCGGGCTGCTTAGAAATGCAGAACTTGCAGGCTTCCAAAGATAGTATCGTTGCGTTATGGTATGACATGGGGCTCGGTTTGGAGGAGAGTATTTTTAACTATAGAATCGGGTGAATTGTTGTTTAATATTGCTTGCAAATAACACGTCGAACGACGTTAACCTTC
This sequence comes from Nomada fabriciana, assembly GCA_907165295.1. Taxonomy (NCBI): domain Eukaryota; kingdom Metazoa; phylum Arthropoda; class Insecta; order Hymenoptera; family Apidae; genus Nomada; species Nomada fabriciana. Next base: position 8,355,813 of record OU015690.1, on the reverse strand, counting down.
AGAGGGCTGGCATTCAGTGGCTTCGAGTTGTCGAAGAAATTAATAATTGTTCAAAGTTTAAGAAAGGGACGAAAAATATTGCTCTTGCAATGGGTTCATATAAGAAGGATAGTATAGGGTGTACTTTTGTTATCGCAGACACATGTGCCAAGGAAACCTGAAAATAATCGACGCTAATTTCAGTTTCACCGCGTACCGAATCTTCCTGGCTCCCTTACGGAAAACACATGGTACATACATACTCCTAAACCCGTAAGCCAGCGTACTCCGAGGTAAAGATTCGTACGCGATGTACCGCTAGCCCGCATTCGTGTGCCGCATCGCACGCGGGGGCTTGTCGCGAACAAACGGAAGCCGAAGGACGACTCATTGACGTCGATTCGACGTCGGCAGACTTTCTCGGGTAGTCTTCGGCGCCCCGTGGTCTGGAGCAGGCTGCTGACGGGCGACGAATCGCCTCGATTTCAGTCGGACGATTGACGATCGCGCGGCACGATCGGGGGCCCCCCTTTCTCGACTGGCGAGAAAATAGAGAAGCCGAGGGAAAGGTCAGGCCGACGAGGAAATGGCCGGAGCGGGCGAAGCGTGATAATAAGCAAAGGAACACTTTCTACGATGTCGAGAAGGGGGATTTACTTACCTTCTGCAGCCTCCTAAATGGAACGTGACGCGGCGTTAAGCGTCAAGCAACCTACTCCGCTCACACTTCTGCTGACCGAGCAAACGAAAGCGTGTCGAGGTGCGTTTCGCGCTACGAAAAATCGAATCCACGCTATCAGAGTCGCCGTTTTTTTTCACCCAGCGCACGTGGAAACCGGACTGATAGCCCGTTGGCCGCGGACACTGGTTCCTTGACGCGGATTTGCGGGCTCGGTTATTGGCACCATGGTTAGCAGAGTTGCGCCCAGAATTCGTTTTGAAAGATATTAACACTAGAACTACCGATAGATTTTGGTGTTATTCAGATAGCATACGTTAGACAGATTATGAACACGAAATTCATTGAATGGACGTTAAGTAGAGATATATAATTGTCATTCTGTCTTATTAAAACTCGTAAAAACGTAAATTACTACAACGATACCTATATATTAATAATTCTAAAGCAAGAAATCTGAGACAAGTCATTTTCACCCCCTTGGTAGTTCTAGTGTTAACGATATTGTTTGAGACACGTTCACAAATTTGAATTTAAACGCGAAATAAACGAAATAAACGAAAAATGTTTGAGGTATCTTATAATGCGATAGTAAACCATAAGAAGATCTATACGATAGTATGCCATATTCTGCTACAATACAAATTATTTTTATTAATTATTATTTCGTTTCGCAGTATTTTAGAGAGCGTTACCTTATTAATGTTTTGAATTGCCAATTCACACACCAGGCTCCCCATAAATTTGTCCATGAGAGTCGGATTGCCTGGCAGCATTGCATCAAGAATTGGCAATTATGAATAGAACAGCGAGCTGCGTATCACAAACGAAGAATAAAAACAGTCGTTGCTATTAATCAACCTGGTATTAAGAAATCAACTTTATCAGCCTAATAATATTATCTGCGAAATAGATTGGTATAAATGTGAATTGGGTATCCTTAAAAGCTGTTACGTCACAAATTCACTTTACTGCAATATGAAATTAAAATATGAAAAGAAGATTGCATTATTTCTCCCCCAAGAAATAATATATTAATAATATATTTTTATTAAATAAATCCAATCCTAATGTTTAGCATCCATCGAAATGATAAAATTAAGTTGGGCAGAAAATTGGTTTGAACTGGGGGGAGGCGAATGTCTATCGATGGACTGTGTACCAGTTTGATTGTAAATCAAAAATTTGGAAGTTTCGCCCGAGTGTGCGAAAGGGAAAGTTTAGTAGAGAACAATTCCACGGTTCGTGGTTTTTAAATTGAAGTAATTCAAGGCCCCGCGTATCTCTTTGTGTAGTTCTTTTCACGCACTATTTTCAGCTACTTTAGGAAACATTTGTGATTAAGGAGAACGTACTTTCAGTGGAACAGACACAACGTAACTCCTTTCTCTTCCTCGTTTAATCGTGAGAATAGTTTCGTCGAAAGGCATTTACGAATTCCCATTCCGTCAATTTATAGTTAATCGTGACGCTTTGAGCAAAATAAAAAACGGTACAAGAAAATTAGCTTACAAGATATAGTCCCATTGTTTGAAGCTTAATTGTTCCTGGAAGTAAAACAAAAATAAGATTCCGAAACTCTACATGGCTTCAAAGAACATCCATACTTTCCCAGCGAAAAGTCTTCGATGCTTTCACTGCGAAACTGTCTTCGCTAAAAATCGCACGTACAAATAAAGCTACCAATTTTGCAGTTATTTTAGGTTCAATCCCAATGTTCGAAGCGTGAGGCTTAATATTCGTACCCGTGCCCCTCTCGTTCGACGAACTTTAGGAAACAGTCTGACTTGTATGTAATTAGGTTGTCCCAAAAGTTTCATCCACCTTATTATTCACTAAATATTAAAAGCAAACAATTTCACGAAGAGTACAATATTTTTAAACGATGCACGATACGTTCTTTTCCATCATTCTCCTTGATCCATCCGGAAGCATCATGATATCACGTTTTAACATTTTCTTTATGTTGCTGCAAAATATTGATCAACATGATATTTATCTCATTTACAGAATTCAATTTTTACAACAAATAGAACTTTTTCAAGAAATAAACAAGTAATAATCAGAAAGGCAAGATTTGAAGAGTAAGAGGGTGGGGGAGGCACGAATATTCCAAATCAGATCCAAACGCGTTCCCTGCGTTTTCATCTTTCGATACACGCAGAACGGTACTGACAATGAAACTATCGATTCAAACGACATTACACTATTGGAAAGCCAGAAAGCAACTGAGTGCCCTAACATCAACGAAAAACGGATCAGTCAGTGCGTTTTACTAAACGTTGCCCAACAGAACCAAGCAGTCAAACAGCGAAAGAAACTTTTGGGACAACTTACTATTTGCCGCACGAGCAATTCATCAAAGCAAACGCTTCAGTCTTGATCTCCCAAAGAATCTCCCTGAAACTCACCACCCGCTTCCTCGCCTGCAGCCGGTGTGCCTTTTCGCCATCTTTCAACGGCGTTCAAATCCACCATCGAATCCGACAACAAGATCCTCTTTTCCATCGACACAGTCTCGCGTGGACGCTATTTAACTAGGCGAACTCGCGAGCTTTCTCGAAAGCCCTCGTATCTGGGACGCGTCGCGACGCGTCGTCCGTCTTCCCAGTGACCGTATCGTGGAACACGGCGTACGAGCTCTGTCTCGGTCCCTCTTGCTTCGCGTTTCGATCCGCGTGTTCTTCTAGGCCTAGGCAATGTCTAAACGCGTCCGTGCTAAGCTAAGCTAGCATTTCACCTCGCAACGTACAATGGCAAGCGGCGTTCGCTGCGCTCGAGACCCACGCTGTTGCTGGCTGGCAGTGAAACCGCCGGTGCACGCTCGTCCTCTCGCATCCGTTTATTCTGCGAGCAGAGGCACGCGTGCGTTCATGCAGGCTTTTACGAACAGCTATTGGAGAAAAGGGATCGCTATGGAGAAGCGAGACGTGTCAGCTTACCGATCGAGCCTACTCTCCTTTTCTGCGTTCTATTCGCATCCGTTTACATACATACTTTGTTCGCACGGGTACACGCGCGCACACTTTTCTTCGCTGCAGTTGCTATGTATTATTACTTATTAAGTAACGAGGAAAATGATCTTTTATCGTGCAGAAAATTATACAACTCTTGGCACTATGTGTTCGAGAGTAGAGGACAATTTAGACACCGTCCAACGGAACTCGTTGCGTGCTAGAATCGTCGCAATCATTCGGATACACTTTTTTGTTCGCTGCGAAGTGCAACGTTTCTCCTATCGCCGTTGTCCCTTTCCCACGAGATCTATGGGGGACAAGGATCCGCCGCGATATCCGCAATGATCCATGGTCGCTTTGAACGGTATAGACGTGTGGAACAAACGAGCGAGAGCAGGTCGTGCGCACCGTGAGGTGAATCGATTCGGAATCGTCGGTAACGAGTCACGGTCGTTCACGAGTAATGCACCTATGATTCTGCGCGTCGAGATGATTCGACCAGGAAGCAAGGCTGAATTGAAAAAACCATGGAAACAGCCAGTCACGTGTGTGCATATATGTACGTATATGCTAATATCGAGGTACAAGAAAGTAATTATCTTAATTGACCACGACTTTTCTACGGGACCGCGTAGAAACTCTTGCACTAGTTTTTGGATAGCCTACCAGAAAAGCTGTTTCGAATTTTCGGCAAAAGTATTGCTTTGACCGTGCTATGAAACGGTAAGCGTAAAAGAGCCAAGGTAGACATAAAATATTTCCTTCGAAAACTCTTTCGTCTATTGAATCTCGATTGAAATATCCCCGATTTCGTACAAATTTCTCCAACGTCTAAATCAACACTTGACGAAATCTTTATTACTTTCGCCGTGAATGCGGCGTTCGGCACGCACAATGGAATTCAACGTGATTGCAATTATATTTTTGTTCGACGGCGAGTTATACAAGGCACCTGTAGCATCCTTGCTTCACTTCCCATAGCGATGCATTATTCGACGAATATTTAATCATGCATTAGCCGGGAAGTTTTGCCGGCGAAGCAGCGTTCGTTTCGCCCACAGTTTCGCAGTTTCGTTGATTTTATTCGATCAAACAGCGAACGAGGGAACCACTAGATTCCCAGTTTCATTAAGGCGTATGGCGCGCGAGAGTTATCCCCTCGGTTGTGTACAAATCATTACGGATCGCGGAGTGTCATTACGACGAATTCACGATTTCCCGATTTTAATTAGAGAGCTGGATCGCACGGGGACATACAAGTTTGAGTGGTTCAACCCCGTTTCGAACTTCCGCAATGTCTGGTATCTGCTGTCGGCTGGAAGAAAAATCTCGCCACGCACAGTCCCCGGCGTGGCAACGATAATCTTTAAATATTACCGTTGTCTAATTGCAAAGTGTCAGTCGTTGAACTCCGATGTCGGGAAGGGAGGAACGTGGGAGAAAACAGGAGAACCTGGCGCGTGCAGGTAGCGGTCGCCGCCGTTTTTTTACCGCGCACGACGGTTTGATTTTCCTGCTGCAGTCGTGTTGCAATGATCGTTTTGCGCTTCCAATATCGCGTAACACTTTTCCTAACAGTGTGGGCGTTATATAAGGGACGAAAAAGTAATGGCAGACACGCGTCGGTTTCTGACGTTACCTGTCGACCAAGCGTAAGGCAGTCTGTGAATGGAAGAAATTTAAATCCCGGCCAACCGGCAATTCAGGTTATTTGTCAAAAAATTTCCAGGCTCCTTATCGCGCCGCTCTTTCCGTATCGAACGACCAGATTTTGCTGCAACTTATGCGTTTATCACTTTTGACTTGTTAAGGGCGGATGACAGGTACGAGACAAATTGATATATGTAGCTCCAAAAACTGTTTATTCAATTAATACAATATTTTGGCAACTTTTCAACATAAAACACAATTATACATTTGTCCCATCGTTCCTCTAATTTTCTTATGCCCCTAGTGTAAAATTCTTTCGGTTGCTGTCGGAGCCACACTCGCACCTGAATCTTCACTTCTTCGTTAGCGCCGAATTTTTGACACGTACAGTCTCCTTAAGGGGAACACTCAATTAGAAGCATGAAATTTAACTGATTTTTAAAGTTTTTTTTACAGAATACCAATTGTTCAATCTTTTTGTAACTTAGAGGCTTAGTTATTATATATTTAAGAGTCACCAAAATATTTTGTTTCTGAAAAAATTTCGCTATAAAACTTTGGGATTATATTAATAAGATATTAAACTATCGTTTTATAAAAGAATTTTTTTTCGATTTTCTTATGATTCTAATTGAGTGTCCCCCCTTAAGGGGACCAAACATGTGGAAATCTGAAGGGGCAAGATGTGGACTATAAGAAGGGTGTGGAAGAATCTCTCAGCTCAGTTTTCGAATGCATTCTTCAACGGCCATTTTTAAACTGTTCCACCCACTTGTAAATGTTCGAACATGGATCTGACTACCATTAACACCTTCTGCGGCTAAAAGTCTAATCACAGCACGTTGCTCTTCCGCGGTGCAATTCTGAATCGAACTTGACATTTTGAACTGACTGAATTATAGGTCAGGTGTACAAAATCTTGTCAAACAGCTGATCAGAAGTCGTTACAAGGATGCCAGGTTGAAATATAGAAAGTTTCGTATTGGTTCATGAAACCGTTTAGAAGCTATATCAATTTGTCTCGTTGCTTATTGAATGGCCCCCGTATTTATCTTTGACTTATTAGGCGACGCAATAGTTATAGAAACCGAGCCATTTTGTTCGAACTCTTTTGTTATCCCGTTGGCAGAACAATGAAGTTTCGCGCCCTGTTCACGGATGTTTGATCTAGCCTAGCAAGAAAACAGAATTTGCCATGCGCCGTTCAAAGGAAATCTTCGGTACAGATTGAAACGCTTTTGCCCCCGTCTAACCCTGACGCTGTTCAAGTTCATGGAAAAGCTTATAATCCCATATGCTCGAATCATTCTAAATTCCACCAAAGAAGATTCAAATGAAAATGTAGGGTAGCAGTTTCATAAAGAAACCAAAATGAAAAACACACCCTATAAAAATCTACACGACTCTACTCTCCACGAAGTACATAAAACTAAAAACCAGCGGCATTCAATTCCGAAATACCAAACACAGTTCCTTCGAGTTAAAGGTCTTGGAGACTCTAGAAAGCCAGCTGAAGCTGGTCAGAATGGCTCCAGGTAATAACAAATCGTCCACGAAGAATCGGAAAAACGGAAGAAAGGAATACATATGTACATAGCTCGAAGGATGAACACACCGACGAGAAAGGAGAAGTGGAAACAAAAGGGCCGAGACGGGAAAGGTTATGGCACGGAGAGGCCTTTACGTAGGCCGAGCAGTCACGTTGTTCCGTGGGAAGGCAGAGCTCGGTATACAAACGTTTCACTCTCGACGAGCCGGCTGGATAACGGGGCTCCGATCACGGCGGAGGTAGTAGGCACTACCTCATCGAGGAAGAAGGGAAAGTAGTTCTGTGAGTCAGTGGGGCTTGCGGTACCCCGCGACGTTCAACGGTTAAGCAGCCTCGAGCCTCGGAACGGGAAACAGTAATCCAGATGAGCCACGTCGTTTATCCTTTTCGAGATACAGCGAATTCCTCTTCACCGCGGAACATTGGTCCGCCTTTCTTCGATGCCTTACGACTTTTATGTTTTACTGATTCTTCATTACGTGTTCGTTTGGAATATTGTTCGATTGTGTGGTCACCCCATCGTCGCAATCTCTGCTCCAAACTTGAAAGCGTGCTACATAATTTTATGCGTTTGGCTAAATTGCGTTAAGCTAAATTGTGGTGCGTTTCGCATTGATCATAATTGTTCGCCTGTTTTATCTTGTCTTGAGCTTTTATCTCTTGAACGTCGTAGAATAGTATTTGATCTTATTTTTGCTTTTCAAATATTAAATGGTCTCTCTTGCTGTCCTGATTCTTATCCAAATTTTATTTAAATACATCTCGGCCATCTCTGAAACACCATCTTATGTTGCGTACTGAAGATCATAGGACGGGGTGACGGATAGTTTAATTGTTTAAATAGAATTTTTATTAATGTCAATAGATTTTACTGTTCCCTCAATTTTTCTTCGTCCCTTATTACTTTTAGAAATAATACTATGGGACTTCTAGAGTCTTTACGACTTTTCTGTATAATCTATCTGTTGTAGTTTATTGCTTTTTTTTATATACTTTGGTTTACCAAAGGGTTAAGACCCGTATACAAATAAATAAATAAATAAATTACTGTTCGCGACGTAGGCTGTGTCCTATACCGACTGTCTGCCACAATTTCTCCACCTTTATCACGTGGAATAATCAAATGATCCGAACGTTCCAGCATATCGCGTCTCTGCTACGAAAAGATTCGAATGCCCGCAAACGCAAAAAATATCGCGAACTTTTCGAACAATTGGAAATACCTTCGTGTATCGAATATTTCAATTCCTTGTTCTCGTAAATGTTTGACGATGAGTCAGGGTATTTATAATTCGCTACCTCGACAAAGTAACTGGGAAGTTTCTCCCTTGGAGAATTATACCAAGGGTATGGATGAAATATCGATGTTATGGAATTTGCAACAATGTGCTATGCGATTTGTAAAATCACGGTTGCAGTTGTTCGAAAGTTCGAACGAAATTTGGTTCTCGCGACTATAATATCATTGCGATGTATGTATCTGATATGAATGAAGAATCATTCTAGAAACAGATATTAAGATTCCTTTCATGTTTCGAAACACTTGACCCTACGTTATGGAAATTGTGTGGCCGTGATTTTCAGCGTGAAGTATTAAACGAAATTAATGTTGACATACGATGTGAAATACGGTATTTTTGGTAGCTAATTGTCTAGATGCTTTTCAATACAAATTGCTAGCGTTTACGATTCCCATTAAACACCTTCATCAATCATTCGGAGGTAATGTGTTAGAAAGTTATAGAAATTTTCATATAATTGGTAACAATTGATACCATGGCAAAAATATTCGCTAAAAATTTTCAGTTAGTACTAAACGCAAAAGTGTATTACAGAAAATATGTAAAATAGTTTAAACGAAGGTTGCAAATTATTAATAAGCTAGTACAGTATTTGTTGAAGCTTTATCAGCGGCAGAGCCACTTTTATCACACCATAGAAAGCACGCATTGCGTTCAAATTCAGTGCATTTAACTTTTTACTGCCACACACTATGAAAATACCGCAAGATTAATGATTAGTGGAAAAACGAGCACGCATCTGTACTAACGACAGTGGTTAATCATTTTTTAAATCGCAGCAAAAAGAATCAAGACATTTATGACGCTTATATCCGTGTGCAATATTTTATTGCTCCCCTTTATGCACGCACACGTTTCCAGCCTCCGTAGCCTTTTTATCATTCTCATGTATACGTGCAATTTAGAAATACAAATCAGGCAAGGTGCACGTTTCTTTTGAAATAAAAAAAAACTGTGTGTCTACATATGAGGTGCCTACTACAATTTACCACGAGTATATCTCTTTTATTGAGCTAATCTTTGTCACTTCGCGCAACACACTTGTGTGACAACGCTGCACATATTTCGTTGATAAAATACTTGACTATTCTCCAAGCAGAAGATAATCGGAGATTCGCAAAATCGCCCGCGCCTCTCAAACTATAATCCAGCTGGTCCTTAATCGCCACAGTACGAAACAGCAGCAGCAGCGATACTGTTCGCCGCGATGAAAAGGAATTCGTTAGGCAGTCCCGGGAGCGTGTAATTGTTGCTTTCTCCCGAGAAATAGCACGGGGCAACAGTGAAACGATGAGTGACACACTTCCCGACGAACGAAGGAGGCAAAGAAGAGCGTCGGGCCGGGGCTTCCTAGGAGCGCGGCGATAGAGCAGCGAACGGTGGAACCCGACTATCCGCCACCGGAAATAGATTGTTCGTTGGTGAAGCGGTCGCTTAATACCGCGACAAACAATAGATGACCCGAATATGCAGGCTGAAACGGCGAACGAGTCTCGACCCTGATGAGACGAAAGCCGCTCGTTACGAACAATTGCACGCTGAAAGGTCATTAACCGCGGCCGATTACCACCGCCGGCGAGGATCTACGTGCACGCGTTTGCTGTCGCCTTAAATATTCCAACCTAAAATCACGGGAACGCAACGCGACCGACGGTCCTAATGGGCCGCGTCAGCTTACGTGAATCATTCACCGCTGAAACGATCGACAGGACGGGGATATTGTTCGAAACAGGAAGCGTAGCACAGCTCCACGCATCTGGCTTTACGTCACGTTGGATGCCACCTCCAGGCAGAGGCTACTCCCGATCGCATCGCACTTATCGTTTTCCTTTGTTTCCTGTTGACATTGAACTGTTGTCGGAACGGCTGATTTGGCAGCAAAGAGGATCACGGGAGGGGAAGCAGAGTCTCTTTCAGAGATCGAACGAAATATTAACGATGCGTTTGAAACATCCGAAAAATTTGTCCACTTGTGGCGAGCCACGCAGTACACTCCGAAGATCTCTTATTCGGGGGGGAAAAATTCGGGGACCATAAAATCTCGCTAAGCACTGGCGTCTGCAAACTCGCAACTTACTTCTAGACAGCATAGTAAATAGGAAAAATTGTGCAGCTCCATTTAGATGAATGGGTGAATGGACGATTGGCCTTTCATTGGAACGTTTAAATAGACATCGATCGAGGTTCGTGGAGGTTTTTGCTACAGATTCGTAGTCGTTTATTCCGGTAATTGTAGCGGCGATAGCGAGACTCGGCTAGTTTTGAGGTCAGGGCAACGACGCCGACGATCCTTGCGATATACAGTGCTCCAAGGAGCTCTCCGGAGCTCCGGTTGGCCTTCGACACGAACAATTTTCCACTCGCACTTTTGCAGGACTATCCTTCCTGCCGCGATACTGCTTCGCGAACGTCCTTTGAACAAGGATTCCCCTCAAGACCCCAGGACCGACGCGAGTATTTCTTTTTCTAAATGTTCTGCCCGTGTGTATCCGTTTATTATGCCAACGAGGAAGCAAATAGTAGTGTGCTCTTAATACGACAAACTTCAGCGTAAGTGTGATACGCTAGTAAAAGTGGCAATTATTATTATAATCGTTATTTATTAACACTTATGTTAGCAATGGGGTACCCGGGTACCCATTTCTATATTTGCTTGAATAATTTTTGGTATGTTCGTCATAAAAAATCGTAAAACCGCTCCAGGTGTTGGTTCTTCGAACAATTTCGCGTCCACTCACGTTTCGTGCAAACGAATTTATGAAAAATATTTTAAATAACTAAGCTTCGAACTTCTGCACCGTTTTGATTGATAACATAAGGGTTAATTGCATTACCGATACAATAAATAATAGAGCAATATTATTTTGCCAATCTCTCTCACAAGTAGTAGTCAGCAGTACAATGACTAAACCTCTAGGGAACGAAAAGATTCTTGCGAAAATTAGATTGGCGAAAAACTGTCAATCTATTACGTGCACCTGAAAGTGCTCAACGGCCAGGTTGCCCGCTAAAAAATGTACAAATCTTGCTTGAATCTATTCGTTAATATAGCGGTGTCGTTTAATTTGATCTCCATTGTATCGTGATCTCGTTGGATCGGGCTCGATTATTTCACGCGTCGATGAAATGAAATTCGGTTGCAACCGTTTCGCGAGCACCGTTACCCGAGACACTTCGGACACGTTTTTATGTAACAGGCCGATCGAAAGATCGAAATACACCGACGACGGAGCTGGATCACAGCTGTGTTTAAACGTACGATCCTTGGTCACGGGCTCGCGAGTGTAGCGTGGTTCGGAAGGTGAAAGTTTTTCGGTTATCGAACATCGTGGCCTAGACCGTAAAAGAATAACAAGAACGCGTGTACAGGCTGACGAGAGTTCTCGTAGGCAGTTTATGCCTCGCTGCTTTCTCTTTTCATTCTAAATACTTCCCTCTTGGCCGTTTTCCTGGTCTGTTTTTTTTAGACCACTTTCGGCGCACTCTTCACTTCTGTTCACCTTTTTTTTAGAGGACGCGAATATGGCACAAGAACGATACGCGGCGAGGGAATTTTCGCATTGCTATGTGCTAATTAAAGTGTGCATAACTGCAGATCGACGAGACGCGACAATATCGTTGAAAAATATCATGAAATGCCAGTTCCGTATCAAGTCGGCGAGAAAGCTCGAAGCTTTGGAAAAACGCTTCGCGGCAGGTAGTTCGCAGCATCGGAATAATCACATCTTCGAGAATGTTTCGTAACGTAGAATTAATTCTAATACGTCTACATCCTCCGTGACAGTGGAGGTAGAAGAAATCGACCGATCGATCTGGTTTCTAAAAATAACCACCACCACCACCGACCAAGATATGCATAGATACGTCATTAATATCGCCCCGATTAGCATCGGATGTTCAATGACGTTCAATGTTAAAAAGATTCTACGATCGAGGCTCCCGTAGGGATAATTCTGCGATGTACCCGATTACGATCGAAATACCGAAACGTCTATTAATGGCGGCAAAGTCCCGACAGACAGTCCTCGGCATCTCTCTGCTCGTGGCGGCGCGCTAACGATGCATTTAACAACAATGCGACTTCGCACCGTTGCGTAACAACGTTCTCCTTTGCGACCGACACAGCAAGTGCGTCGGTTGTTTAACTGCAACGCTATTTTCGCCGCCCTCCGTCTCCCGTTCGTTAAACCAGGAACCGTAGCGATGGTACCGGTACCTTCGTTCAACAATGAACGAATTCCACGCCGAGTACATGCGATAGGGATCGAATTCGAGGCACGTTCGTGCGTAGAAATCGGCGTTGCGCGGCGCGGCCGAAGGAAAGTGCAAGTCGTCTCGGATAAAGGTCTAGGAAGTGGAGTGGCAGCGTGGAACAAAAAGAAACGGGGCCGGCGGCGGGACGAACGGTCGAAAAGCGTCGCAGCCGTGGTTAGACGGCATGCAGATAGAGTTTTTCCGCGAGCACGCTAGCGGCGTGCGTAACGCTAGGCAATCATCTAGGCTTGTTGCAGCAGTGTTAGAGCAGCAGTGTTCCCCTACTGGAGAACGTAGTACAGCAACGCTGCCGTTTTACGAGGAGGGTTCTCTCTTCCACTTCCACAGTTCCTCCACCGCACGGCGCACGGGTTCCTCGTCGGTGAGCGCTGGTGCCCGTGGCCGCTGTCCCAGTCGTCGCCCTACTTTGTCGAAGCCAACTCAGCTCGACACTCGGTTTGCACCTCGGTACGACGAGAGAGAAACACGTCCACGCACACGTGCACGCGTACACACGACGCCGACGCGACGCACGCGTTATACACGAGAGGACGTGCGTAGATCACACGCGTACGTGTACTCGAGCTCGAGGAAAGAGGGAAGAAGGAACGCGAAAGGGTGGAGGTGGTGCCGTGCCGATGGTGGTGGTTGTGATGGTGACAGAGATGGTGATGGACGTCGTCGTTTTGCCAGAAACCGGAAGTGTCCCGCGCGAAAACTCGGCCCGTGCCACCCTTTACACGGTCCGGATCGAGGAGCCACGTGTCTCGGCCGGAAGTGCCAGTTCCATCGATCGAAAGAGACCGTCCTGCGACCTACGACAACCTGCTGCACGCTCCTCGATCGACCTCGAACCCCTTCGTAACCCATTCACGGGGGATCTGCTCGCCGACCACCTCTCGCGATGATTCGGAGCGGCGACGAGCTCGGGAGATATTAGCCTGCGTCCTCGGTCTACAGTCGCACCGGAATTTCCACAATTGTCAGAGACGGACGTTGCCCTCCGACGCCTATGTCCTTCCGCTGTGAACCCCGGTGCGCCAGTGTTTGTCCTTGGTTACACGGAGACAATTTTCCGACGAGTTCGCCGGGAAGCTTCTAACGGGAAGAAGGATCACTGCTCGCGCCGTTCAGGAGAAAGTGCACGGCTTCTCGAACCGGAAGTGCCATCGAGCGCGAATATTCAGCACCACCGTCGTCACCCTTTCTCTCTCATCTGTGCTCTACGCGAGCGGCTCCTCCGTCCGCGTCCCGCTGCGAAACACTCTCACGGATGATCGTCGTGCATCCAACGAACTCGACGCGATTGCGCGTGTGCTTCTGTCGCGTGTCTCCGAGCTTAGAAAATATCAGTGCTGCTCTTCGTTGCGTGTAATCTGCGAGGGGCACGTGAACTACTGAACGACAAATCTGTCGGCGGATCTTCCTCTTCAGCCTGATCTCGAACGCATCACTGCCAATAGCGACTCACCGTCGCGCCGTCAGGTCGGCGTAACACTCTCTTGCTGTGATTTTTATTCGTTTCCCCTCTCTTTCCCTCTTAATGTCTTAATCCACCGCTGTCGTCCACGGCCAAAGTCACCGTGCGTGTCACATCGCCGGGCATGCGCCCGTCAAAGGAACTCGCTGCAACCGTTTGAAAGACGCGACCCACGAAGACTGTGGAGTGGATCGTTTCCATTTCGAACACTGCCAACTGTCCCAGAGAAACGGGACCGATCGATCAAGGATCGCACACTGCCGGACCCGGAGGGAAATCCGTGAATCACGTGGCGGATCCGGCCAAAATTGCCGCCGCCATTATTCTGCCGATCCATAATCACGACGCAAAACTGCCGATCGATAATACCGGCGTGTTCACGCGGGAAACGTAAAGCGTCTCCCCGCGAACCGCCTCCGTTCACCGTTTATCGCCTCCTTATCCAACCACGGATCCGCGTCTGCTTCCACGAACGGCTAATTGAAACCGTGTCCCCGTCGAATCGCCACGGAATCGTAGTTTCTCTCGTTCCCTAGAAACAGGGAACCACCGATCCTCGCTTGCAACAGCGAAACATCGGCAGCTCTCCGCTTCCTGCCGAACGAGTCGCGGCAGCGTCCGAAGAATAGACAAAAAGCGAGCGTCGTTACGTAACCACCGCACGGCTGCCATTTTGGTCCACGCAAGCGCAAGCGTACGTAGGTGTACGCGCGCGAGCGCGCTGCGAGTCGACGGCCGAGCGACGGTTCGAGCGGTGTGTATCCGTGAAAATCGGCGCATGAATGGCGGAGCAACGTGCACGCGATAAGAACGGATCCGTTTGATAGCGCTGCTACGTCGACAGGGCTACCACCACGCCCGGACAAACTTCCCTCGAACTCGAGCGCAAATTCGCCCGCGCGCTCCGAGGTTCAACGAACCTCGCCAGAATTTCATGCGGTTGCCGCACCGACCGGCGGGATCGCGAGTTCTGCTCGGCTATTTTCGAAGATGCACCGCGTGAACGAACAATGGCTGGACGACTGTCGAACGAATAGGACCTTGCTTCCGGCCGCCTCTATGACATAGCGGAACTGCGAGAAGGGAAATACTTTGGGACCCCGGGCGTCGTTTTCAGAGGCAGTTCGGCGAACTCGAGATTCGAGTCCTGGGAACTCGTATCGGTAGAGTTGTCGATTAGACGAACGCGTGTACGTTGATTCGTTTCTGCTCCGTCGTAAACTGCCGCGCGGAAGACTGATGCGAGCGATCGATGAACTCCGTTGATCGTCGACGACTCGCGTCGTTCAGCAGCAACAGATCCGTGCACGTGGATCGTCCATGGGAGATTTAAAGTTGATTAACGTCGGCTAGTTTTCAAGTCGTGCGAGCTATAAGAGCATCGTTTCGCTACGTGTCCGCTGATTTTCGCTGGATCACCACGATACATCGAAGGCGGTGAAAGTTCGACCGTGGCAAAGATGCAAAGAGACTTTGCGCCGCAGCGAAGAAACAAACGGATGAACGAACCGGCAGGTGAATCGTTGTTGGTCGCGAAGCGGAGGAACCGGAAATACGAGGACGTACAGCCGGACGTCTTCTGCTAGGACAAAGGATAACCCAGTTTCAGAGACAAGCTACCACGTGCAATCGTTGTTTCGGGCCTTCCGCTCTTCTTGCGCTGAAAGCGCGATCAATATCGAACGATTTCGCCCGTAACACCGTTTACCCAATTACCCTGCCACTTTTTACTCGTTTCCGTGCCAAACGAATCGACATCCCTATCCACTGCCTGCTCGATATTAATACAAGCTTGTTCCACTCGCACGCGGACTTGATGAATGCTCGCGAGAAACGGAACCGGAAATCGTCGCTCGAGCATCGATCCAACTTGACATTGCCGAACTATTGGTCCAGTGGGAATCGAGCAATCGAACTCCAGCGGAAGCGTCGAACAAATGAGGAGCAAGTGCGCGTGCAAATACTTAAGGAAACGGACGAGACGTCGAAAGCACCTTGTGTATCGCGCGCCACGGATTCACGACTGAGAGCGAAAAGTGACGTTTGGTGATTTGTGTGCAAGTGCACGCGTGCCTCTGTGCGCGGCAATAATAAGTACGCAGGTACATGTGGATGCAGGTGCGCGCGCGCTCGCAACCAGTGTATAAACGCTGACGCAACACGAACCTCCCCTTGACACCTGATCGACAATCTACATCGTCGGCACCTCGGTGACCTTGTTAAACTGCACCGACTGTGTCGTCGGCGGGAATTTCGGGAGAACTTCACACCTCTGCCGCTGTTTTTCGTGTTTTGGATGTCTTAAACGGAAAAAGATGTAAGTCAGCAATATCTCAGGTATTTGTTTGCGGTACAAGTTTCCATCGGGCTGAGCTATGGCACGCGCGCAACGATTGCGGATGCTCGAGAGGAAACTCAGTTTCTTTCCATTTTCGTGAGGGAGAATATTCGAAATTGTGTGAAAGGTAGCGTTGGTAATTGGCATCGTTTGCAAACATCCGAGGGATGAGCATCTCATAGCGGGCCAGGAAGAAAGGCTTCGATGGCGAGCACGAATTTTTTAATGAATTCTGCTAACCTTTGCGAGGCTATTAGATTTAGGCAGGTTTGTGCAGCAGGAACGGATGAAACCTCTTAGCACTATTCTTCTATGCATATATGATAAGAATTTGAGTTCAAGGTATAAGATAGGTAGATCTTCTAGGGTAAAGACTGAGCGATCAATCACAGTTCTTTTACCAAAAGGCATAACCTTCCCCACTCCGTGGCCAAATCCTCCAGGAACAGAGTCCCTATTCCTTGGTAATACGGCGACAAGTCGATTGCCACATTTGGTCTTTTACTCGAAACTCTAATAAACAATCCCTCGGCACCGGATAGTTGGAAGACCCAATGCGGTCGCCAGCGATCATCGGTCAACAGGATGTTCAGTGTCATTCATTCACTTTCAAACACGCCTAATAAACAGTCAATCCTGGGACATTCGATAGTTGAATAGCGTCGAGCCACCAGCCATCGTCTGCCATCCAGATTGCCCATTTGCAAAACACTCTTCAAACGTACCCAGGCTAGGTCCCAGTCATGAATCCCTCACCAAATGCATATCACTTTGTTACTCGGTCCCTTCCTTTTCCTTAAAAAATACGCTGACGCTAACATATAATTACTCGAATACTTGTACTCTCGGTGAGTTGACATTTGTTTACAAAAAGTAACCGTACGCGCAGAGACCAATTTCAATTCTCGACGCGGTGATTTGCGTTTGAGGCAAAGGGGGGATATCTTACGTACGCGATCGTTTTCGTTGGATTTCATTGATTGACGAGAGTCGCGTTCGGGTTCCCGTTGCTTAAGACTATTGTTTCCGTTTAATTGGCTGATATCTATTCTCAGGATCGTCGTAGATCAATTTACACGATTGCTCGTTCACGGTAGAACGTTTTCTGTGTAATCTATAAATACGTGGGACGAAGCGAAACACGAGTCTCCTGCGACGTACAATTGTTAAGCAAATGCTCTTAGGTGTACACACATAGTACGGAACGTGTCGTTCATTAGTAGTTTCGGCCCGCCGCGATCAGACCTTTTCCTTCGGTCGCGTACAGATGTAACCGTTTTACGGTTGCGTCACGAAAACGAGTGCGAAATGCTGCGCCCTTCGATCAGTTAATTGTTAAATGCCAGTCGCTGTATTATTGTATAAGGAGATGCGTTCGTGACGTCCGCATTACAATTGTCTTTTCTGCGAAAGCTGCAGCGCATCGGGACAACGAAAATATAAACCCGTGCGGAACAGAAGATGACCCTTAACGCTTGTCAAAGTTCAAATTCTGGGATAAAAATGAAATACCATCGAAATTTGGTATTAACGACATTATTGCCCCGCATTGATCGTCTTGATAATAATCTGGCCTGATAGGAAGCCAAAGAGTTACTATAAACTTATCAAAATCGAGATAAAATATTTATATTTATTTATTTTAACATAAAGGCCATTTTGCGACATTAGTTATGGTTCGAACAAGACAGTGCCACGCGTCGCACATCGAACGGTCTGTCGTGAGACGGGACGAGCCTAATTTCACGAGGAGTAGACAGATTGGTCACCAACATCGTGGGATTTCACACCGTTGGACTGTTTCCTGTGGGATTTTTCGAAAGCAAAGTTCACGCCAATGATCCAAACTCGATTAGCGAGCTAAGAAACGTTATTACAACCGGCATTGATTATATTGAGCCCCAATTGTGCGAAGATGTAGTGCAAAATTGGGTGAAACGTGTCAGGCTCGTGAAAAAAGCCGAGGAGATGCCTTCTACAATCAATTTAATTGTTTAATTTAGGTAACCCTATTCGCGAGAAGTTGGTCTACCACTCGGAGAGAGCAATTGATGCCATTCGCACCGCGAATTAGTTTTCCCCTATTCGAACTCAAGACACGATGAAAAATGGTGAATGTAAACATTGTTTTCCTTCACTTACTTTACGCAAACAGGTCGCGCGGGTATTTCGTATTAACAAATTTATTCACGTTCCATCCGTTAAAACCGGGCAAAAACAACGTCAACAACCGTGCCATACCTTTCCTATCGTGAACTGGAAGAGAATCGTTCCGATTGGGAAGCGAAGTTTCTCAAATACCATTCGGCGTGTCGCGTTTCGATCGTTGCGAGGAACTGCCATGAAAAAACAATTGTCCAATTGATTCAACGAAGAAGTAATCGCGGTCACGATCAATGAGAATGTCCGCCCACCCTTTTGCCCCGATAAGCCAAAAATAAGCAACGAAACGCATATACGCCGGGCGACGTTGGCCACGGTTAAACGCGCGCTATGTAAGGAGCACGCGTCACGTGGCGGGAACTAGAGTTGTGCAACCCCGCTGAAAGTTATTCTGGCGGATGAGCGCAGTACATAGCTGGTGACGTCCCTAACCTAGCCTAACCTCGCCGCGAGACGCGCGCCCTCTCTCGATGACGGAGCTTGAGATAGGTCAGGCACGAACGTCCGTACAAATGCACGTTACGTGCAGCCGTCTGCGCCACAGTAGTCGAATCATGCGTACTACGATCCGCGGCCACGACGCCAATTATACGTCGCACTTTTCAGACGAGCCATGACCTTTCTCACCGCGTAATCGTATCCGATCCGTCTCCTCGATCGAACCGAAAACTTGTGTTCGCTGCCGATCGATGGTTTATCGGTGAACGTTCTCGTCCGATTAATTGCCAAGTCGTGCCGCGTTATTCGCAACAGATACTTGTGGGAATTTGTGAATTCCAAAACGGGAATCTTTTTTTCTCTCGCGACAGTAAATTGGGGGAAAGAGAGGTTTTCTGAGGGTGACGTCTATAGTCTCCGATGTCTTGCGTCGATCTGGCTAAAATAAAATTGAGTTGCGCAGGATTTTCGACAAAATACCGACTCAGGTCCGCGAGCAAGGTCTCGCGGTCTGGCTGCGGTGGAAACCCTTGCCTCAGGGTGGCCAAGGCGTCGGCAAGGCGTTACCAAGGCGGTTTGTGCATCGCGAGCGTAGTGTGTCACCGATTATAACCGGCTAGATCTCGACCTATAGAGGCCACGTGCGTAGAAAATAAATAACAACCAGCAGACTGCTCGCGACCTATGCCAATCTCAAACTAAATATACCGGCCAGTAATCGCAGCATTACGACCACGGACACCGCCATGCCTCTCGTATCTCTGATGATGTTCCAACGCGATCTCTCGTGGTCTAACGCCGCGGCGCCGCGGCGTTAAACAGACTGCCGCCAACAGCGTGTGTGCTCAGCGATTGATAGCTGGACGAAAAAAAGTCGGCCTTCGAGACGTAGAATTGCTTCCGGTACGCGACAACGTCGTGTTTTCGTTCCCACTTCTCGAACTCGTTCGTTGTTTAAGAACTTATTCCAACGGCCGTTCCCGCCATACTTTGCAGAGAAGTAGGCTTACGAAGTACGGTGTTCGCGTTTCATCATACCGAGGGTTCATGCGCGACGAGAGACTCTATCGAATGACAAAGTAACTTGGCGTGCTTCTTCATTGGCTCCGAGAGGCGCGAAAAAAATCGGAAAAATGCAAACCGCTCTATACGCCGTAAAGGACGCTTTGGAATAATACGTTCGATCGTGCTATCGATGCCGCCTTTACGAGTTGAAGAAAAATGGCTTCACGAGCGGTCGACCTTATCGTCGGTCGTTAATGAATGCGGCGCGAGTTAATGAATGCGATTATGCCATAGATACGAACCTTATAAAACGGTCCGACCAGGAGACGTAAATTGGCGATGAGTAAACAATGGGCAAAAAGGGATTAATCGACCCAGTCCTGTGAATTAATTTCATTTTTCCATGTTCCTCGTTTCAAGGAAGACAAAGTTTGATCCCATAAATAATTATTGTCTCCAAATGGACAATTTCTCTGGTCGCTTTTTTCTATTCGTTATAGCAAAGCCACGACAAAGTTCCTTTGAAATTTATCAGCTCCAATCCGTCGATTTCTACTCGCTTCGAACGAAGTGGCGTTGGCATTGAATGCGAGTTTCTATTCGACAGCTAATCGAACGAACGATTGATTTCGCGACCAAACAGGGACGAGTGGGGACAAATGAACGATAATATCGGGAACGGTATCGAAGAAATATCGAATGGAACGAGAGGCTTGGCGGTGAGCGTTGCTCGAAGCAAACAGGGATCGTACAAAGAGGATTTCGCGATTACGGGGACTTCATTCCCGGAGTTACCAGAAGCACAAACGATTGACGGCATGAATTACGGCGACGCAAACGTCGACGCACCATCCCGAGGATCCTTGCGACGACATGATGTCATTTGACCCTGACACGTGCAGTCAGCGAGTACCGGTATTCGAATGCGAATACCGCGCTCCATTGGCAGCGAGAGAAACTCGCTCTCGAAAGGTGTATGACACTGCGCGTTCGTGACCAGCAAAGGATCGAATAGGTCTAACGATCCGTTGGAACGCAATGTCAGAAATAATATGATTACTTCAATGAGCTTGTTAGATTTACTAAAAGAATGCTTATTCGATGGAGGTTCTGGGGTAAGTGCCATGGGGTTCATCACAGTCCTCTTACCAAAAGGCATAGTGTTCCGTGGCCACATCCTCCAGGTACAGAGTCCCTATTCTTTAGCAATGTGGCGCTTTAGCAGTCAGGTCGCTTGCTATATTTAAACTCTCTCTTCTATATAATAAACAATCCCTCGACAACTCTCTTTGTCTCTCTTCTGTGTAATGAACAATCCCTCGTCACCCGATAGTTGGAAGAACCAGAGCGGTCGCCATCCACCGCCTGCCGACAGGATTTTTGGTTGTAGTCATTCATTTCCAAGCGTGCAATAGCTTAGTTAGTCAATCCTTGGACATTCCCGAAACACACTCTTCGACCACGCGTAGGACTGCGTCCCCATTATAAATTATCCACAGGGTGTGCAGCACTTCGCCATCCGATCCCATTCCTTTCTTAAAAAATACGCTATCGCTAAATCGTAATTGCGAAAATTTTATTTCCAACGTGCTACTACGTCCTATTAGTCACCGTAGCCGGAAAACCCGTTTACATTATTGCTTCGTGTGCCGTTAACTAGGTGCTACAGGGTTATGAAATGTATCCGCGTTGCTCGATAATTTCGTGCTGCCAAATGCCTGCATAGTTTCACATATTTTTTAACACTTCATTGCGTGGAGTGAGAAGATGGACGGAATTGGTTATCGATGGGAACTCTGCTCGAATTATCGTCCGGAGATCTCGTTTCCAAGTTCTACTCGAAAGTACTTAGGCGGATCTTATCCAGAATTGGGCTAAAAGGGTCAAACTCGGTCGCTAGCCGTTTGATACTAGCCCACTGCTACAGTTCGAATATCCGAAGCGTTCGTTTCTTGAACTTCAGTTGCGCCGGACACTCGTCGACCATTGATACAACCGTCGTAGAAAAGTGTACATACCTACACCAAGGCAAAGTCGTTTATTCCATGGACTGCGAGGAAAAGTGTGAGAAACAATCGCCGCGCGAAGTAAAACGCTTTATCGGAGATACGTAGTGTGCAACGAGCACGATGACACGCAATGGCGAGACTACTCTGAGGTCGATTCTCATGGACATTGACTGGCCTTATAGCTTCGAACTTGTTACAGCTCGCGAGAAGTTGTCGTTCCGGCAGCTCGCGATAAACGTCGCGCTCGAGCGGAATGGATCGTCTCCGATCAAAGGAAATTCCACCAAGATCACGGTCTCCGGTTCGTCGATTAACGAGAGTTCCTTAACGAGCCTCGTTCCGCGCTTCTCAATGAGAACGACGCGACGAGCCGAATAAGAAATATCGTTCGAGACTTCTGCGCAAGGATCCCCGTCGAATGCGAAAAGAAATATGTACATGCATGCATATCGGCCGTTACTCGCTGGTGAATGAACGTTTGGCGTAGCAATATACACGGTGGTGTATCGATGACTGTAATTGGCAATGAAACGAGAAGCGGCGCACGAACTTGTATCTAATTCGCTTCGCAAGGATACCGCACAGTGACTTCATCTGGAATAAATCGGAACTTTTGTTGCAGTCCACCGAGAAATATTTGCAGCATCGGCAGAACGTAATCGTTCCAAGGGGAATCGGATTTTCTGTGCCCGCGCGCAAAGAAGCGCAAGCCTTTGATCCCGCGCGAATATGAAAGGGGCACGCGTATTATGTATTGGGAAGTCAAGGTGGCGAATTATATTTGGCACAGCCTTCGTTGATGAAAACGAAAACTAGACTGGCTACGCGCTATCGATACCTATTTATCGAAACGAACCGGCCCTGTTTACACACGGTTCTGCCAACTCGCAGTGATTACGGCGCCAAGTGTCAGTAGGAAACGTGACTAAACGCTCGATATTATCCGACCCTCCTGAAAGGAATAAGGTCTGCCAGGAAACAAAGCAGCCGAGCGCGCGGTCTAACCTGCTATTTATATGTACATATACACCGATCGTAATCGTTTGAAGTTTCAAGTCGACCCTCCCTCTTTCTAAACGCATCCGCCGGGGCAATCGAAGAAAGAAAACGGGAGGGAGGACGCATCTTATTGTTAGGTAGAAACGAACTGTCGCTTTCGAGACCAGCCCAATCTCGATATCTCGATACTACCGTAACAATTACACACCGATTCGGGAGACTGAAAGAACGATGCCAATTAACGCGCTATTAATCGACACGAAACAACAGGCGAGACAAATATGTTACAAATAGTGCGATATCGCTATCGCAGCAGCAGCGATTGCACTCGCCGTTCTCCCTAGATAAGAAACGAAAACAACGATCGACGATACTCTCGCGGCGATAGCATCTCGCGAGCTCCATCCTTCGCGATGTTTCCGCCGCGAGCAGCACTCTTATCGCTCGATTATGCTTACGGCGGCCGATGGTCACGGTCCGGGGGCGCCCTTCGAAATTTTTCGATCGTTCCAGAACGCTCGGAAGGGTCGACGGGTTCAGACCTAGATCGCCGCATCTGCGCAGCTGGCGACCCTGTATCAATGGCCGAGGAAATTGCACGGGTTAAAGGCCAAAAGGCTACGAGATTCGATGCCGAGCGAAGCGTCTCCGCCCTGTCCGTGTGCACGTGAACACGGACGGCAGGACGTGCGTGCGTACACACACGAACGGCGGCGCATGCCTGCCGGTGTGATTGACATCGGTAAGTATGCCATGGCCGACCGCTCGCAATGTGCTGGTACGAACAACTGCAGCACTGCCCACACTGCCACGTACGAACACATCGGCCGCGAGTTGTAAGAGCGCCATCCGTCTAGGCCGGCTAGAAAAACTAGCTGAGAAAATCCTGCTGCCAACGCGTTTCCGTTCCCCGAACGATCGTCGCGATTTTTCGACCCGCTTACGACGAACCGCGCTCGCCGCTGCTCCTCGATTCTGCTCACCGTGAACGGCCGATCGACGAATCGCGCGATATTTTCGAAGGACTCGTCTATTTCTTGCCTGGCCCGCGACAGAAACGCGATGGAAACGCGATAGAAACGACAAGAACGGGTTATGCAACGAGCAAGGGGGATATAACAGGTGGTGGCGGGTAGGTGTGCAACGCGATTTCTGCCTGACGGCGAACATTCCGGGGTGCAGGCGGTTATTTTTGGGACTCGTTCGCAGCCGACGATTCAGGAGCGTCAAAGGAGAGAAAATTGTACAGGGTACAGGCGTACAGTTCGGATCGTGATATAAGTGTCCCCATCCGAAGGATATTTGTGCAAGGATCGGAATCGATACGAACGCGATCGACAGCGATATCGAGCACCGCGCGCCGTTCACTTCGCGCAAAAGCGTTCCGCGACATTGTAGGGAATTTCAATTCCATTACGCTCGTCGCGGTCGTAAGCCGGTTTACTTAGCCGACATTCCTACGCACAATGCTACACCAACTTACGGCTAAATGTAAAAGTTCATCATTCGCAACCGCGCGGCGATTGCGTAATGAACGGTGCGCAGATTCGTTGACTCGCGATAACGACACGCTAATGGAAAAGATTTTCGGCCGTCGCCTCCGATTGCACGTGCCCGGCGGCAGCGCGGCACGGATGGCAAATCGTTTCGCGACGAAATCCGGGCAAAGCGCAGCGAAAAACGTGGACAGCAATAACGTGACACTCGTGACGTAATGTAACCCTGTTCCATGAAGGACGCGGTTTTCACCAGGTTCGATCTTCCTGTAAGATGGTATCGTTTCGCCCGAAAACCGGTATCCTCGAACGACGAGGACGGTCGATACGAGTCACAAAGGGGGGGGAAAGGGGCGGCGAGGGGGGAAGACGCAGAAGGAGGATTCGATGTCACGTACGATGACGACGATCCACCGCAAGGTCCTCTGGTACTTTTACTTTCGTCGAATATACGAGAAGAGGAGCATCCAGGAGAAAAAAAAGAGAACGAACGTGTAGCCGAAACCGAGCGGCCGCTGCGCGAGATCGGAGCCGAAACTTTCATTACTCTCTTATCGGTTACGAGTGAAACGCTTGCCGTTCTATGCATGCACGCTCCTGCTCGTTAGTGTGGAACACCACGAACACAAATATACACTTGGCGAGAATGGTCCTTTCCTCGTGTGTTGCACGAATAGCGCATTTGTTTGAGAAAATCGTGAATCGTCCTCTCCGTGTGCCATCAAAATAAATGGATTTTTCAATTTCACTAGTAAGTCTTTAGCTGTGTTTGACGACTATATCCGTCATGGAGAAATGGCTGCATTTTGCGTCACGACGACTATATACGTCATGGAGAAATGGCAGTATGTTGCGTCACGACGACTATATCCGTAATGGAGAAATTGCAGTATTTTGCGTCACGACGACTATATACGTCATGGAGAAATGGCAGTATGTTGCGTCACGACGGCTATATCCGTCATGGAGAAATTCAGTTACCACTTGCTATTTAAATTGTGATTTTAGTGAAAACTAATATATATTCGTAAATTTCAATATGTTTGGAATCTTTGGAGGTCAAGACGAAATAAAACAAACGAATGAAAAGTATAAATAATTAGAGGTGGATTCATGCATCCCCGTATGCACTAGCTGGAACTGCTTATCAGTTTGTATAACCAATTTACACATGTTCGACGATAATGTTCTTTACATGTTAGGGTTATAGTTTGTTATAAAGAAAAGATTAGGAAAGAATCGCGGTATTGGTGTTCGACGTGCAAAGTGCCACTATGTCGTTCCTTGCTTTGGTGAATACCACTCGACAGCAGCAGTTTGAATTTTTAACTTTTATAGATATTTGAATTTTCAGGACTTTTTCATTTATTATGTATGTAGTATATGTTTATGTTAAGAGAATGAGTCAATATTAATAATAAAATAATTCATTTTATAAAATAAAGCCGTTTTTTCGATCCAATATTTTAACAGCGACACTTACTCTGTGTTTGACGACTATACTCGTCATCGCTTGATTCTCGCGACAGACATAGGTGCGCGCTCTGAAAAGAGCTCGCCACAGCTAAAGGTTTAATACCTTTCCATTCATTTTGTGGACCGTTCCACAGCTTGGTTTGAAAACCCTTTGCAACTATCATCCAGCGCTTCTAATATGTTTCTCATTGTTCGAAAAGTATCAACTGCAGAACTTTTTACTGTCATCCACTGACTTTGCGCTAATAGTAAATAGAGCAGCAAACGTGACAAGAGTCTTACGATTTTTCAGCAGGATCGTAGGTCTGCTGGATCGCGGGTCACTCTTTCACTTACTGTATGAAGATGTACGCAGGGGTATCGCACAGCTTGTAAGAATTTACTGTTCGAGTAAGCGTGGTAGCTCTTTCCAGGATAGTTCTAGAGTAAGGACTGAACAGTCAATCACAGTTCTCTTACCAAAAGGCATAACCTTTCCCACTCCGTGGCCAGATCCTCCAGGAACAGAGTCCCTATTCCTTGATAATACGGTGACAGACCGATTGCCATATTTGGACTTTCACTCGAAACTCTAATAAACAATCCCTCGGCACTAGACAGTTGGAAGAACCAGTGCGTTCGCCAGCCATCGTCGGTCAACTGGATGTTCAGTCTCGTTCATTCAACTTCAAACACCCATAATAAATAGTCAATCCTGGAACATTCGATAGCTGAATAGCGTCTGGCCACCACCCATCGTCTGTTGTTCAGATTGCCCATTTCCAAAACACTCTCGAATCATACGCAGGCTAAGTTTATATCATGAATCATTCACCAAATGCATAACACTTCGCTACTCGGTCCTTTTCCTCTATTTAAAAAATACGCTGATGCTAACAAGCGTTTGAACGAACTATCCAAAGTGAAATCACAAGAAGAAGAAGAAGAAAAGGGGACGCGAGAGGAACGTCGCCTTCTTCGTTCCTTATTTGGAGCGCAATTTCTTTTTCCATCCTTTCGCGTGTACCCGCGCCTAAGTGCACGCGATCGCTTTTACGTAACGCGGTAGGGTTAATCAACGATTCGCAGTGGCTCTTCCGCGTCGATGCATTTCGTAACCGTTGCTCGTGTAACTCGCGATTTTTCACGATCCGTTACAGAGTCGTTGGAGGGAGGGGGTCAATGAAATTTTCCCACCAAACTCGATCGTTGATCGCCTCGATCGTACTTTCTTTTCTCGCCTCCTTCTGCTCGATCTGTAATTCGATTTCTCGCTCGGAGGATTCCCTTTGGACGTGTCCGATAAATCTCCCATTTCCCTTCGGCGCTCTTCCTCCCAGCGAACGCTTCTCCAGTGAAAGTCGCCAGTCAGAAAGGTCTCGCCACTTTTTTCTACTCCAAAACAGACCGATCTCTTGCGTAACGCAACAATGTTGCGCACAGCAATCTGTTAGATCACGTTGCTCGGATCGGTACGCAGCCGAACGCTCGATAGGGCGCATCTCGTTGCGAGTGCAGTTGATACGAATTTCGCGATCCTTCGGCACTCGAGGCAGCGGCTATCGCAGGGAACTTTGAGAGAGTGAAAGTTCCCGCGTACACGCGTGTCGAGTTTTTGGCATTGGACGTTTGGATTGGAGGGTCTCGCTTGGTATCGAGGTCACTGGTGCCACCACCACTCAACACCGTGGATCCATGACTTCGGTGGATCGCGTGGCCCGCACAACTGGCTG
Organism: Nomada fabriciana; assembly: GCA_907165295.1. Classification (NCBI taxonomy): domain Eukaryota; kingdom Metazoa; phylum Arthropoda; class Insecta; order Hymenoptera; family Apidae; genus Nomada; species Nomada fabriciana. The sequence goes on along the minus strand of OU015690.1, from coordinate 8,328,328 downwards.
CCCCAAAAACTTTGGGCTGTGCGAGGCGTTCACTTCGGTTGCTCCGCGCTCCGAACATTTCGACGCCTCTTCCGGCCCCGCAGAAAGAAGTTTATCGCCGTCCGAGCCGCCGCGAGTTCTCCTCCACTCGTTGTTGAGCAATCGCGGAAATGAGTTTCGTGCCGGGATCATCGGCGATTTCTACGGTCTCCCTGGAAAAGTTGCCGCGGTGAATCGTGCAGTGACGTCAAGATTTCGACCGTGGACAACGATCGCCGAAAACGCGATCACAGTGATTTACGCCCGTTGAATATGTGGACCTCCAAGGATGAATCGAAGTCGCGCGAGCAGACGTGCAGATGAGGCCGTTACGCGTGTTTAATTATAGACTAGGTGATCTATGCCGTGATTCTGTAGGCGACAGCGCGTGGACGAACGATCGATACGGGACCGGTATCGAGACTAGTGGCGAGCAGTAGAAGATTTGGATATTCCCCTTTCGTTTCTTGTTCAAACTGTGGCATACGATGTGCGCGAAGATGAGTGTTCTACAAGGTCGTCACATAGGTAGGAGTCCTATTTTAAACTGGTCGCAATCGAGTTCTATTTAACGGTGTCCTACTCGTTAGAGAAAAGCGAAGAACCCCTAGGATATTTTTAACCCTTTTCGAAACGGACGAAAATAGTCATCGGTACCGCGAGTTCATGGATGTCGCACGCGTATTTGGTTACACATTTATCCCGACGGCTTCTCGACGATTTTCACAAATTTCCTCGCCTCTGCTAATCGGTCGGGCAAATATTTGCGTCCGCCGTTAGACGGGGGAGGAGCGGGGAGCAGTTTCGAGGAATCGATTTTCGAGGTGCAACCAGGTGTCGGTTCGTCAGCGTCCTCCAGGTCAATAGCACCGCGCGCGATTTCACAATTGCACGGTTCGCTAATTGCGAATCACAGTTGCGACTCGACCGCAAGTACCAGCGACACGGGATACACTCGCGATCAGAGTTATTCTTCTGGTAACAGATTGCCGCTTCGAATTTTCGACCGTTTCCGATTCCAAACGAATCGCGGTTCAGTTACTACTGCTACAGCAGCGGCGAGAGAAATGTTAGGGTCGCGAAAGACGTCTCCTCGTGGGTCGTTGGAAAAAGAATAGAATCGGCCGTTGAACAGTTCCCGCGCAAAAGATGGAAAGCTGGAACCGTGGGGCTCGTCGTTGCTTTGCAACTACGGGGATTTCTGCCCCAGATTGGAACAGCTCGAACCCCTATCGGCTGCTTCGCGCAGAGGTGTGTCGCAACGCGTGAACTTCAAGCGGGCTAGCAGGATTTTTCGTGGCCGGCGAACGAGAATGTTTCCACGGGCTTCCTGATGTTTCGACACACCGCCGGCGTGTTGCAACGCTCAGAATCAGCTATGCGCTGATCCGACGAAATATCGTTCGCTTCTCGCGACAAACTGTGCAGTTGGCCGAAGCAGCTGTTGCATACGTATTTGCATGGGAGCTCCGATGGTTCCACGAGAAGGAGATGGGCTCGATACGAGTCGTGTTCAAATTTTTCATCGCTTTCGAAATGATAATAGCCTAGCGCAGCGTTTCTCAACCTTTTCGAACTGCGACTCAACGTATTTCTTTGCAACGGTGCCTCCACCAAACTGTCTATAACATCAAATCTGCGAGAACCTCGTGGACGGAAGTCCCTGCGTCGCATAAACGAATGGACCCCTGTACGGTTCGCGATAAGTTTTACCCGCGAAAATTAAAATCCATTGAAACTTGAGCGTTTCTTACGGTACAACGAAAATTGCCTAAATCGCATGTGTCTAGTATCTGGCTAGTAGAAGAGTACCATTAGTCAGGGCTTGCGCGTCAGAAGTCTTGGCTCGGTCCGAAAGTAACGGACACGACGGAGGCGGTGGAACGAATTTTGATGTTTCCATGCCGCTCGTCGACTTATGACACAACACGGCCGAGCTTGCCGTAGGAAAAGTAAGGTAAGGCCAGTGGTATAATAGAAACTTTCACTGCGGAGGTTCAACGTACCGAGGTCTGACTCTCACTGGCCGTTCTCACTGGTTGCCCGACTCACGAGCATCCGAGAGGCACGATGCCTGTCCCTCTTCCTCCTTCTCTCTCCGTCCCTCCTGCCCAACCTTCGATCTCTTTCTTTCCCGTCCACGACACGTACCGACACGTACCGACACGTAAGAACAGTTAAGGGGGAATATTTATAACGTTGCCCCATTGTCGTGGCAAAAGCTGGAGAAATTTCTCGACGGGACCGGTGCGTGGGTAAGCAGCAACCCTTTCTACAACCGCGACGCACGTTACTGCCTACCCATTGTCGTTGATACGCGCCCGGAGAACTTTCCACCTTGCCGGAGATAACGCGATGCACGCTCAAGGAAGCAGAGTTTCTCGCGGTCCTCCTCTTCGCCCGCCTCGCTTCTCCTCTCTCCGTCGTGTTTCTCCGCGCGAAAAAGAAAGTTCGGTGAGCGTGGCGGCCGATCGAGAATCCCCTTTTTGCGCCACTCGGAAGAAACATAGTCCCGGGCCAGCTCCCGCGAAGCGAAACGTAACGTTCAGCCGCGAAACCGAGATCCGTTTTTTTCTGTTCGACACGGTTCGGTGGGAAGGCTTTTCGGCGGAGTTTCTACGGTGAAAAGTTTGCGAGTGGGGAGAGTGCGACGCTCCGTTCCGGCCGGTTACTAGATTTCGATTGGTATTCCCGCGCCGGTGTACCGTTAATCGAGCTTGCCTTCCTACGATAAGCCCGATTCGAGAACGAGCGCGTTAAAAACGAGGTTGTAACACTCTTGAAGACTAGCTCCGATAAACGATAAGTCGCTTTTTCAAATAACGGTACTGCTTGCCGCGAGATAAGGCGCTCGACTTTCCACACGTCCGATTCCCCTTGCGGGCCCGTGCCGGCTTATATTCCTAGGTATATTTCAATTGAATCTAGGGACAAATTGGTCGCGTTCGAGCGATCTTATTGGCTCGAGTCGAAAGCACGGTGGCGGATTAATTTTCTTGGCTCAACTTTCTCCGGGCCGTAGAATTTCGTTCCTGTGGCCGTGCTGCGCGCGTCGACTCATCAATTCCACTACCAGTCGCCTAAATCACGCCTAGGCAGATATCCTGGTCGATCGAGGCGGCATTATTTTGCCCGCGACTCATTACCATTGTCAAGAATTCGTTTCCTAGTGGCACGACGCGAGAGCCAATCGCGGGACGGGATATTTGAACGAGAGTTAACCGAGGACAGAAAAAGGAAGAGAGTCTCCGGGCAGGAGAAACAGAGAGTCTATAGTCCGGCCAGATGGAGTGGGGAGTTGTAGATCTAGGATGTCATGGCGTGGGAGAGTCACTTTCACCATCAGCGGCCCCTATAGCGGTAAAATCTATCCGTGGTACATAAAATTACGCGGCACAGTTCCGCCAGGCTCGCGATGATGGTATTAACTCGACGGACGTACTTCGCACCCGACTTACAAAGTTTCCTATTCAATGATATAGAAAGCTTTCTCAAATTCAGACCGACAACGAAGGGAACGAAATCGGTAGATCAACCTTTACGCGTCCAATGGAACGCATATGTCCCACTTAAGTATTCTTCCTTTCCTTTGTGCCTCATTTGATTCGTCTCGAGCCTGTGCACTGGTTCGAGATTTGTAGTAATCAATTTTTAAGCCTTCGATCGATTATTAAAGCTACCCGTTCACTCGCCGGGGAGTAGGCAACAGGACTCTCTGCCACGATGATGATCGTGCAGTCACCTGAAAGCAGATTTACGAAAATCATTAAAATATGCACGAATATAATAACTTCGAGTATATAAATTTCTGCGAGCGAAAGCTAATTAAACTTAATCGCACCGAGCCATTCGATTGAAAGGATTTCAAGGGCCAAGGGAATCTCAAACAGCAACAGACGAAGCGTTCCCGTGCAAAACGCTTTTCGAGCATCCCTTTCGTTACCACGCACGTCAGCTGTACAAATTGGCGTTCGGAACACGCCTAAACCGTGATAATAACGCGTTACACAACTTTCCAATTATCAAGGGACGTCGAATGTTGAAACCAGAAGCCACGACGTGGCCAGGCGAGAGGCCGATGAAAAACGACGAAGTGTCGGAGGGAAAAAAGGGAAAGAGAGAAGTTCGATATCTGAAAAGCTCTCGCGATCCCTGTCCTTCCTTGCGACAGCGTCGCGTTTAATGAAGGAAATACCACGAGTATCGGGGTACAGCGCGAACCTCGAAAAAGCTTGGCCGAGATAGCGGGCTTGCGTGGCTTTGAGTCGGGCACCGAAGCGCGTGCACATACATACACTCACCTACACGCGGCGGGATCGCCGACGGCCTCTCAAGAAGAGACCGTAGGTTAGTGCATTGGCTGCACTTTCCGTCTCGGTGTGTGCATGTGCACGCCGCAGCGGCGCGCCGGCCGCTCGCGGTAGTATGCATGCATTGGTTACGCAAGAATAGCGGCGTGTGTGAGACTGCTGACCCACATACGCCAGGGAGCAAGGACCCCGGTGCACCACGTATACACCGGCTCGCTACTCACCACCGCACCGCATCGCCTAGCGTGCGTGTGTGCACGAGTGTGCGCACGCGTCGCCCGCCGTCGCGTCGCGTCGTCACCCCGTCCGTTGGATTAGTGGATGCGCCACGTACGTGTAGTGGTATACACGTAGTCGCCATCTGGCGTTGCACACGATTACCTTGCGCACAGTCGCCCACGTGGCTGTGAAACAGGCTTAAAGGGGAATACGCTCCTGGTTGAGTTGAAAACATGCATTTTTGTCGTTTTATGCAGTATTTTTAAGAGTCCGATAGGTGGGAAACTTCTTGTCCAAATTTTCGAATGAAATTTGTGGGAATTAGGGACATACTGGTATCGAAAGCGAACTGTCCACGGACTTTAGAAACGTTTCACATCGCGTACAGAAACTGCAGACGTTCGAGCTCGAAATTGAACATTTTCATTGAAAGAGCTGGAATTTTCTTAAGAAATAGGTGCCAATCCAAGGGGACACCGCGAACCATTGCAGCGATTCAGATACGCTGTATTTGGACCCAGTTTCCATGTGCAACTGAAAATTTCTGACAGATAATCGAATGAGAGTAGTCTCCCTGTCTCGATTAGGTATTGCAATGATTTTGTAAGCGCGTATATATGTTAAAAAGGTGTTCTGTTTATTAAAAACAGATGCTCTCTCGACCTTAGTCTATACAGGAATGCCTTTCCTTGGCGAACGCGTCGGTCTTGAGGACGCCTACGTCACCATGGCCCTTTTTAACTATTTTAGGGTTCGCCACAAATGAAAGCTACGCTAGACAAAGACAGCTTGCATCGGCAAAATGCACATGGCCCGCTTCGGCCGTTCCTGTACCTCGAATATTCTAACATTTCTATGCAATATACCAATAACAACAACTGACCGCAACAATGCGTATGTATGCGTGAAAAATTAAATACGAAAAAATCGATCCGCTCTCGGCCTCTCTAACTGTACCCTGTGTGTGTATCCTCTCTTAAGCAGCGTTCACAATGTTACAATTGTGCATCGTTACCGATACTTCGCTGCACTTGACCGGGTATCGGTTCAGGGTATATGGACTCTGCAGCGAACGTCTGGTCTCTCGATACTTCTGGTATTTTCGATTGCGGCCAAGGGGCTCGCTTTCTCAGCTTCCCGCCGGAGCTGTTCACCTTTGTTTCAACGGCGAGTGGAGTGGTGCTCGACGAGGGAACACGACGCTCCAACGGCTACGCGTTCAAGTGGCGTCACGGTTATCGGGAATACCCCTGGTAATTCCTGTAATCGAGCCAGTCGCTGCAAGGCGGAAAGCATGTGTCGATAATAAATATAGGGTAGGTTGGACGGAGGGCGGGGATCGATATTTTGCGTTAAATTGCCTCGCTCTTGAGCACCGCGGAGCTATCCACGCTAAACGCGATTAGGCGCACTTGCATGCCTTCGCGTCTAATCTCTACGCGTGTTTGCTTGTAATCGAATTATTCCCATTTCATTTCTATTTTTTTTCACCGATGCTCTCTTGGAACCGATTCGGACAGCGCATCTGATCGATTGTTCCACGTGAAACGTCGCGGTCGAGTCGTGCACGGTGAAATGAGAAGGGAGACAAAAGTACCTACTTCGTTCTTGCACGAATTGTGTTTAAACGAAATCGTAGGGGAAATCGTTTGAGCATCGAGAAACTGCAGATAAGAGAAATTATGCAGACTGTAGGAGCACTCGATGCAACGGAGAAAGTTATCCGGTGATTTGACGACTTGCAAATAGTTACGGGAGCTTGAACGTAAGAAACGTGGCCTGGTTGTGAGCCGATAGTTGCAATTGATTTGTATTTTGTGGACGCAAATTCACAATTAAGTCGCTGGCGAGTTGAAAACGAAATCTAACTATGTACATATATTGTGGATTAAATGAAAAGCAATCTTCGAGACGCATCGCCACACGATCATCGTTTCTTAATAGCAAAGTAATACATTTGCATTAGGACAGTGATGAACACACAAGGACACACGTGGTTTTTGAACAACGTTTGGCCAAAAGTTAAAAAGTTAAAGTTAATTGCATGCGGGCCGCAATATTAATTCCTTAAATACTGAATTTGTTATTTGTAATTCTATTTATAGATATACAATCAAATGTTATTTCATGTTTGATGCTTTTTCGCAGTTTGATTTACTGTTTATTAGTAACATATACCGCAGCATGTATGTACATGTGGTTTTTTTAATGAAATGGAATTAAATTACTATTAATTACTTATTGACAATGAGATATTATAATTTATTCTGTTTTTCATCCACAAGCTTATGAATATATATGTTCAAAGAATCTCCGGGGAATTGTAAACCTTAGTATATCACACCTAATATTGAGAACACGAACAAAATCAAGGATACTATTTCATTAATTAAATGTCAATAATTAGTTAACTCAATTTAATTCAATAAAATATGTAAACGTTTACCCTTTTACCCCATAAGATGTGTTGTATATTAGTATGTACATGTAAAAAAATACAGAAGAGAACTTTGCTATAAATCAAGTAAAAAATGGGCAATTTGCGTCTTAAATTAAATTATTTGATTAGTATATTTGGGTATTTAATATTGCGGCCCGCGTGAAGTAGTAGAATTCAACTGTTGGCCCACTGCGAACCAAAGCTTGCTCGCCACTGCATTAGGAAACACGTCGCTATTGCATCCTAATAAACATTTTTTTATGAAACGGTCTTGCGCAATCTTCAGTTGGCATGCAATAGATGGTGTCTACGTATTTGCATTAATTTCTATCTTCCCACTGGCGCATCTCCTGCCCAAATCGACAGAAATATACACCAAAATTAATGTCAACGCTAAATTAACGTTTTCCTCTACGTAATCCTAATAAAACCCCGTTAACTCTTTCGCTGTTCAATTTATACGACATACGAGGAAAACAGAGTCCTCTTGGGTAGTCTATTCGTCGTGTTCGCATTATGAAAATATCTTTGCAAATAGCTATGGAAAAATATGCTTTCTTAGCATATATTAATTTTTGCATTCTTAATTTTTATCACAAATAAGAGTGTTTCCATTAGAAAGAACAAGATTATCGTAAAAAAAAAGATCGAGCGCGTTATTTTAGTGGGGAGCGAAAGGGTTAAAACGTACGAACAATGCGCCAAAGCGGTCCAACTCGTCAAGACATTCGCAAATAGGAACATTCGCATACGATTGGCCTGTATTATCCGCGACACTGCGTTTATTAAAACGACCCGCGATGTGTCATAGGCCATTTGTACAACGACGACCGTAAAACCCCTCCTCGTCTTGCCCGGTCATTAATTACCAACAGCCGGCAAACGGCGATAAGGCTCGATTTATCATTATCAGGACACCCTGGCAGAGTGGTCGAGTATTATTAAACTGACCTGGTGCACCAGTCGGCGTGGACCTGCCCGCTCGTTCAGCTTTCAACCGGTCGTAAATCTCGCAGAGAAGACGATTTCGTTCATACGCGACCCGACTTTCTCGAGCTCCATGGTCTCCGTAATTATCCTATTCAGTTGTGTTCGTACTCGACCGAGTGGGCACGATTTCCTGCGAATCTTGTCGTAGGTCGATCGCGATTCCACGATCCCTGGCCCGATTCTAGGGCAGATCGACATAGAATCGCAGAGGTTCGCGCGTTACGCGCTGCGCTATTCAAAGACACTGCCATGCAACGATCCAATTGCACGCTATTGGCTAAAGAGGAGTTAATGGGGAACTATGCGTTCGCTGTAATCGCGTACGCGTGCGTCCGACACGCGCACTTTCACATTCAGTCCATTCTCTTTCCTGATATTCGCCGATATTCCCGGCAAAGCCGAGATGACTTGGAGCACCCAATCGAGAGGCGTCTTATATTGGACATCTGGTGAATTGTGTCCTGAAATTCGCCACGAAGCGAGGGGGAGAAAGGCTTGAATTGGACACTGATATGTACGAACCTTTGAAAGAAATATTTTCAAACAGACAAGATTATTTTTAATTAATTAGGTACGATCACTTTTCGACTTATTCTCGTTTATGGGAGAAGGGATATTGCGTCGATATGCATTTATAGGAGCAAGTATACGTATAATTGCGAGGTCCAACGAGCTACGTCACGGATATTATGCTTCCATCGAAATCAGTGTTTTAGAAGCGATTGTGTGATTAAGCCTGCTATTTTGTTATTTAAACTTATTAATATAGAGTTAGTGTATCGGGGAAAATGTTCTATTCCTTCTTCTCTTCTGTACGCGTCAATTTGAAGATTGGAATAAAATACATACGGTAGTTAGAAGTTAAGAAGTAATAACATGACCCCAAGTGGAGCCAGAATTAATCAAAATCTCATTTTTCAACATTTTTTGGCACAGCTGCCTGTCGCACTGGACCCTTCAACTAACTCTAGAATTACTGTTTTCGATTAAAAAAAATGCAATTCCTACATAACGCTCCTCGTAATACATAGTAAGACAGTACAACATGTCCATGCAAATAGCTGCCGTACAGGCTGCACTTTATTCATGAGTCCCATGTTGAAACTTAATCCCCGCGAAAGCTTCGCCGTGCCATTCGTTTATACATCATCGTTGTATAATGGAGGAGAAACGTGACTGGACGTTTCGTGATTAATGAAGATGCTTTTCGTGGAAGACACTGCCGAGATGTGTATCACGACTTTGATTTGCACGTTCCTTTGAACCTGTCGTCGTCGATTATCTGCAACTATTTATTAGATATCCACGTTTCCTACTTTCCACCCGTTACAATCAAATTCCGGACAAACGTGAACCTTCGACTATGCACTGATTGCCCAGCGAGACTAATTCTTTTTTTCATCGTTCTGTTTCCAGGAATTATGACCCTTACGAGCAGCCCGTGTGAGCTAGACAACATGAGCTTGTTTCAAGACCTCAAGTTGAAAAGGAGGAAGGTCGACTCCCGATGTAGTAGCGACGGTAAGGAACCATTATTCCCTTTCCTATTCAGCGGGCAAGATCCACCATTAAAAATGGCGCGCCTCATCTACGCATCACGAATAGTCTCGTATTCTACAGATCAGCTCCCCAAGAAATGTATTAATATTTCTTATTCATTATCCGTAAGATTAACCCCTCCCCCATCCCCCCATCGTCAAATATCGATTTAATTCCTCTTTAATTACACGCAGCATCAAATCGTTTCGTCGATAAGCTGTGCAACGAACGGTATAGGTAGAACGCGTATACTTCGCCGAGCAATCATTCATCCTTGTCACGAAATTGTTCGCATGACAATCTTGATTCCCTCGAATCGTTATCGATACGTCATCGCACATTTCGCCCCAAGTCGTCCACGTTTCTGAATAGAGGTGCAATTCGAAATCTGCGCCCGGCAGTGGCAAAATTTGGGCCCACCGTGAAAAGCAGCGCCGATCAGTTGAGGTTGAAAGTCTCGTGAATCGTTAATTGTCCCGAGACGTCAACGGTAGGCGGAATCGTGTCTTCGAGGGTGATCGTATGTCATTGCCCGGGCAAAGAGTAGAGCACGAGCAATCTTCTCCTATTGAGAATACCCAGAACGAGTCATGAAAGTGGACTGCGCGTATGCAACGATTAGTTGCCACCCATAAAGCTGCGTTTGATACACTTATTGTCCCGATTTTCATAAGCTGCGTACATTACAGCGCACGCTGTACGAAACGCGGGTCTCAACATCAATCATGCTTCATCTGTTCCGCCTTGACAAGCACATCATTATGCACGAGTATAAATTTTTGATTTTTAGGAGCGCCGCTGGTTCACGTCGCGAATTTATTATATCTTTCCATCGGGCGAATAATGTATCGAAGTACAATTTCTGAACCGTTTCTAGTATTGGTCGGTGATGCAAATTTCGAACAAAAATACGACTTCACTTAAATAATAATGCCGAAAAAGTTCATTGAAAAGTTCTCCTGCAGACGTCACGAAGAAGTTTTGAAACACTGTAACTGCATTTGTATATAAAGAATATTGGCCAAAGGTATCGCTGGGGGAGTCCCAGTTTAAATTGTACAAATTTGTAATGCAACAAGCATATTCCTAGATATTTCTCGTATGGAATCAACTTATTATTAGGTGATATGAATTTAACAGTTAACCGACCTTTGAGAATAGATACCAAACAAGGTGTAAAATATACTCAGAACTGAATCAAAGCATAAGAATATAATTATTGACACAATTTAAGAAAACAAAATTCTTATTACGCCAAAGTGAGTCGGCAATAAATGCCATTTTTGGAAGCTAATGAAAAAGTAAATAGTGTAATTTCAATGTTTTGCTACTGTTAGTATACCTGCCGGTAATTTTTTATACCAAGTTGCGGGATCAATGAAATAACATATCGTATCATCTTTGTAAGCACGCGAAAGTATTGGTTTGTATTTTCCCGAATATACAGGCGAGTAGTACGACGATTTACTAAACAACTTATGTAATTGCAAACTTACAATCTATAATCCCGACAGAAATATTTGATAAGAAATACAAACCGAGCGACACCAATAAACCTATCAATCCTTTCGCTACACTACACTAAACAATAATAGTCTCCTCGGTACGCAAAGCAGCGCAGTTTGCGTTAGTATAAAACACTTACACGTGCACACTCCTTTTAATTGACTAACACTCAAACGATATGCAATCACATCTTTTTCTCTTGCTCCTAGCATCAGGATTTTAGCCACAAGACTATGCCCACCTTACATCTGTCCTCTGCCCACGAATTCAAGCGTTCGATCGCGAACTCCTCATCCCTCGCCACGGGCTAGCACCGACGCGTCGCGCCATAGAAACACCTCACACGCCCTATTATTACATCTTTCGCCAGGATTCTAGTAATAGGTTAGGAGGGGCTGGTTGCCGGGGGGGTTGTTCAGATGTCGGTCTAGAGCGAAGGTGGATGATAAGTCCAGGAAGAGGGGGGACGGTGGTTGCTGACGGTGGTGCAGGGCTGAATATCAACCCACGCGGTTTCCCGGACGTGCACCGCTGCTAGTTCGGCGTTGCCTGAACTCGCGCTAGCACGCGAAACCTTGCATCGTGCTCGCGATTTTCCACACAAGCTGTCGCCAATTTACGGGCATCGATCTCACGCACATAAATGAACAAAGAAACCGACGAATCCACGAGGAGATAACTGTCTGTGGCGCGGAAGGATACGTCCAGCTGTGTATTAGGCTGCATCGATTTTTCGAACGCAAACGCAGCTGATACCAACGACCCCCGGCCCACCGGCGATTAAAGGTCAGAGACTGGCGTTGGCGGGAAGCCGAATCGATGATAACGATGATGAACCTGAACTGTTGTTATGTCGGGAGCGACGTCGACCTGGACAGACGTGAGAGAGGACACGCGCAGTTACACTCGTTCACGGATCCCAAGTGCACGTTCGAGCTTCAGTTCCTGGATGTTTCCTTTTCGATCGGGCAAGAATGTGTTCTGCTTACGCGGGTAGAGCCGTCGATATGAATGAACCCGTTCCTCGAGGCACGCGTGTTCCAGGATCGAGCCGGGCGAGCAGTGTCTCGGTGAATCATTGATTATTCGGCCTGTAGCTACGTGCAAGCAACGTCATACTTAGAGCAGCGTACGACGCAATTACACGTGCCGGCCGAAACGGAACGGCGGTTCCTCGACGTAACAATATGGAAAGATCGGACGAGCAGGAAGCGCGACTGTTCTCTGTCGGAGCTTAATCGCGGAAAGTGATACTCTGTTCGCACGACGGGAACAAAAAGTCGATCGGTTTACCATTATATGAGCCAAACGCCTTGTTATAATTTTAATCAACTTGGATCAAGTTTCTATCGTACGGCATATTCGTTTCGAAGTTTATTTTGCAATATCTTATGGATTCGTTTACTATAGTTTTGGGGAAGTCTTTTTGATAATTATTCGCGATCCCATTAGTTTCATTCGGATGATATCGTTGCAGATGTGCTGCGCGCGTGCTCGGTGCTTTTCGGTGCGTCTGACCAGTGATACGCCATTCTACTTGAACACGGTTCCCGCGTGATCCTCACGTAAATGACGAATTCAATGAATTGATGAGGAAAAACAGGATCGTTGTTGTCGAAATAGTGGACCTATATACAAATTTATTACTGATATTTAACTTCGACACTTCCGTATTTCGTTTTCATTTTTTCACAGCCAAAACACATATAAAGCGAATACTCGTAAATGGAAAAAAAGAATGTCTTTGCAAGAATTTTCTTAATTTCGAATACGTTCGGGTCTCTGAACTGTGATACCCCGTTTAAAAATTCTATCAGAATTTCTACGCTCGAGAGGACATCTATGTATTATTGAGAAATCCGTGCCACGAGTGCAGAATAATACGTGACTCCAACAGAAGCAGGGTAAAATGTCCAACGATATCTGCGATGCCAAAGGCAATCGACAAAGATAATTGAGCTTAACGAAGAACTAGTGATACTCTAGCGGCATGCAACAAGTACACATATTCGGCTTACACAGCTGAGCAAATAGTTCAATATCTACGATATACATAGGAAGCGTTAAAGAGAACGATACAGTGTCGGAACAATGAACTCTCCATTGAAGAACAACCTGCCCCCTTCGTGTAATTTGCATCAGCTGGGAAACTGGGACTCATTGAACATGGATTTAAGAGGGTTTCAGCGAACCCCGTTGAATGATTTTCCATTCTACCCCTACTTATATCAACCGTACAACGCTCTACCGCAGCCACCGTATCAACACTATTTCGACTTCCGTCACTGCTTCGGATCCCACCTGATAATGACTCCGTTCATGATGCTACGTCACCGATATTGCCACTACGATCCGAAGATCTGTTGCTCCTCGATATTGGGTAAATGGAGAATTTTACCTAGCAGTCATTCGTCAGTACCCAGTAAGAGCAAAACCTATGTACAATTGTACAATAGTCATTGTAGTATCGATCTATTAATTGTTTACTATGTTCGCGGCTCACTCGTTTCACTGGCATAACTGATGAATGAAGTTCTCGACGTCACCCTCTATAGTTGCGCGACAGGTGATCGAACTCGAAACGCTTGAAACCGAAAAGTATCTGAATCACAAGGGAACGATAAATGACGGTACATGAATAATCTATGGGAACCGATATTCACGGTAATCGGACTATAAATAGCTTGGAAACTGGTACCTAGGTACCTACAATCACAACTCGGCCTTGTCAACTGCATTCCTTCCTTGACCTACACGAACAGCCATAGTCCCACATCCTTTTCACGATCTATGCACTCCGAACGAGTATTACACTTTCGTGTCGGCCACGTAAATCCTCGCAGCCGCTCTCACGTGCAATCTCGAACACTTCTCACACCCTAGGGCACGGTGCAAAGGGGAACCGACTCCGCGTCTGAACAATCTTAAGGTAATACTACACGACATTGCGGTTACTAGACTCGCGAAATTCATCGTAAAACTGAAGCACCGCGGAAACACTCTCCGTTGACGAGCTTCCTAGACATTTCTCGATATTTCTCGCGGGGGGTAGGGCCCATACTTTCTATTAGACTGCTCATGATTTAATTTCACAGGAAAATTTTCATTGATCTTCCGTGGCCCAATTTTACTTTGCAAGCTACTGCTCGTTTGCCCGGCAAATTAATTAATTGTTTCTCGCTTTCCGTTTTACTATGACAAATTGTTTTGGGATTTGTAGAATTTTGGAGTGTAAAATATTTGCCAAATTGACATTCGATTGCAATGTCGGCTAGTAGACTTGGCGAAAAAATTCTTTTTGGACATTATGAAAGATAAAAGAGGCCTGGTGCAGGACATACCTAATAAAGACAATAACAGGTACATCCGCTTCTTTCGTAACACCTCTGCCAACATTGCAATGCGACGTATTGACATCGCCCCGCGATAAACGTTATTAATCATTCCGATAGACCACCAAGGATAGTTATACACGATGATTAATAACATTTTCGTAATGTCTGAAACGCCATAGACTAAACCCATTGGCGCGAGCATCCGAGTTCAAGATGGTTACGCGATCGTTGAACCGAATAGTTTAATCGGCGGACGAACAAGAACTCCGTCATGTATAACGTTCATAATCTCGCGCGAATCGTGCACGAGAGCGGTAGAATCGTTGGTACGCAATAATTGTTATTAATGTCCGGTGAAACTCTGTTGCCTAATCCAGCAAACACAGCAACGAACAATGCAAGTGCGCGTTACGCTGTGAAGTGTCAAAGCAGAATGCGGTTAACGTGTTCATCTCTATTAGGGCAGTTTCGTATCTATATACAGTAGGTATTATTTGCAGCAATGAAACTTCTCTATTAAGAACGCTCGCCCAAGTTCTGTTCGCAGAACTATACCGCATAGACCCCGTTCCCTTCAATCACCAATCGAACAATTTCTAGCTCAATATCTATTTACAATTCCAGTACCTATTTCAATAGCAATTTCTAGCTTAATGTCAGAGGTCACTCGCTCAGGAATTTCAACGATCAACTTCGATACCCATTAACTTTCACCGTCGCTATCAATCTTCCTCCCCCTCTCTTTCACACACACCACACACGCACGCGCGCACACACACGCTAACTGATGAAAAGCTCGGAAAAATCGTTCGTTGACGAAATTCCGCTAGAGAATCGTCCTCCACCGCCACAATCATCATCATGATCATCACGACAAAAAGGGCAGTCCATAATCATGCGCACGCGATACGAGTCAGGATTAATCGCGCTTCATCCACGCCCGTAATCGCGGCCTTCCCGAGGTAAACGCGTGCAAAATGTTCCATCGAGTATAAACGTGAGACCAACGCCTTATTTCTCAGACTCCCCGGTATCCCTTGGATCAGCAGGCTCGCCGCTCGGGATTCAGCCAGCGGACGCTCCTTCACCCATAAACTTTCCTGCTCCAGGGGAGAGCATGGCCGACACCTCGACCCTGTCGCCGGAGGCTAACATGCCGGGCTCGCCGGGCTGCCCCGTGGTCAAAGTCAAAAGCGAGTATCTGCTAGGCATCCCGAGTCCAGGGACACCGCGAGATTCTCTTCGCGGGGGTGGCGTGGCAAGTGGCTTGGAATCTCGCGACACGGCCTGCTCGGAGCGTGCATCGCCCGACTCAGTCTTCCCGGATGCCACTTCAATGGTGAGCTTCAGAGTCGTCGACGAGCAACAACAGCAGCACCATCAGCAGCAGCAACAGCAGCATCAGCAGCAACAGCAGCAGCAGCAGCAACAGCAGCAGCAACAGCAGCAACAGCAGCAACAACAGCAACAGCAGCATCAGCAGCACCAGCACCAGCAGCAACAACAACGCTCCGGTACACCGATGCCGACCAGGCTGTCGCCCTACTCGCCGATCCACGCGGTGTCGACGACCCCCATGCCCCAAGAAGCGACTTCGAGGAGCGACAGCCCCGATAAAGGTGACTTGTCGTCGGCGCAGACCAAGGAGGAATCCGATAACTCGGTTTTCGATGGCGGAGGTGGCGGTGGTGGTCGTTCGGAAACCTCCAGTCAACCTAGTCACCGGAGCAGCCCATCTTCTCAATACAGCCCTAGCCAGAGTATGAGTCCTAGCGCAAACACCACACACGCCACGCAACAACAACAACCGCAGACCCCGCCAACGCCACCCAGACCACGAGTGCCCTCGGTGCCGCCTCACCTTCTGGCTCACCATCAATTTTGGTCGCAGAACAACGGTGTACAGGGATTCGCCACGCAGAGGCTACTGAACGGGGTCATCAGTAGTGCGGTAAACTATGGACAGAACGTAGCAGTTGCGTCCACCAGCAGCAGTACAAGTTTGAACAGTATCACGGCTAGCGGCGGAAACGGGGCAACTTCCACGAGCACTGGACCGACTAGTACGGCCTCCTCGTGTAAGTCGGCTAAAAGAATGTTTACCCCTTTCATTAGGTGTACGAATAAGCAAACTGTTGTCTCGGATCTCTTTCCATCTTTGTGCCAACAAAGATAAAAAATTAATGTTCTTTTCGATAGTCTCGTCAGCTGAAGCCTGACAACGGTATACAGGAATTAAACGGGTGACCAAAATTGTTTGAAGAAAATTTGAAAAAACGATGAAACGACATCGCAAAAAATGTCTCGCTATTATAACAGACCGGGATACTCATTGGTACATCTGGGAGACACTTTCTCGAAATCTGGAACAACTTTATTCGGTAGATAAAAGTACTAGGTGAAACGGAGACACTGATTCTTATTCCAGGTGAAACGATGAAACCACCGGCGCAGAGGCCAGCGCCAGCACCCCCGAGGCCACCCCCCACGGTAATCATGGGTGAAATCGGTGGCGTTAGGACGATGATTTGGTCCGCGCCACCCTTGGATCCCCTACCACCGCCAGCAGCCTCGTGGACCACTACAGCCGCGGCAGCATCCTGTTCCTCGTCGGAGGAGTCGGCTGCCCAGCTACTCCTGAACCTTGGACAGGAGTCCAGGGGTAAACCACCCTCCGTTTCCTATTCGTCCGGCCCACCGCTAAACATGGAGAGGTTATGGGCCGGCGATCTCACGCAATTGCCGGCCGCGCAGCAGATGCAGGCGCTCAACTTGACGGCATCTGGGTCCAGTCAAACGTGGGAGAGGAACGGAGGGATCGTCAAGTCCGAGACGGCGTCGCAGTCGATGTCAGTCGCACCACCTGCGCCACCGATGCCGCCGCAGGAACACGAGGAGGACGAAACGCCCATGATCTGTATGATTTGCGAGGACAAAGCTACCGGCTTGCACTACGGCATCATCACGTGCGAAGGGTGAGTATTTGGGTTTGTTCTCACCTTCTGGCGCTGACTGAATGCCAGTGATTACATTGCTGACGAAGAGCTGACATTTCTGACCGCCGAGCTCGTCCGGTTAACGAATGGCAATTTTGTGATACATTTTAAAACGCCAAGATTACGATTTCAATGCTCGAGGCCCCTGAAATTATAATCGGGCATCGTTTTGCTCTTAAGGGAGTTAGAACGCAGTCGTTTTAAGTGGAACCTTGTGGTGAATGAAGAGTGTACTTCAAGGTGCTTGCCATTCTAATATTTCCTGGAAGGCGTTTAATTATTTTGCCCAAGGTTTTCATGGGACACAGTTGCGCGCCTTTACAGCAGTTTATTCAATGTCCATCGCCATATCCGACAAATCCGGCAAATTAGTTGAGAAAAGTAGACAAGTTTCCCCGTGCAGTCCGGTATAGACACAATTCTGCAGGCATGAATCTTTAATCGGGATCTAGTATAAAGGTGCTCCCCCGAGGAGCAACAAGCATACTTGGCGAAACTTAATTTGTCGGCCGAAAAAGAAATGTTTAATGTTCAATCGTAAGATTCGACCGTATTTTCGGGCTTATCCCCTATGCAAAAGAGCACGGTGATTCGAAGGAAGACGGACTTTAATTTTCGTTTAATCTAATTTGGTGAAAAATTGAACGAGAGATCGGTAAAACTGTGCCAGCAAGAAAATATTCAATCCTATAACATGTGTCTTACTTTACTATTACATCGTCCTTCTTACACGGTTAGAGAGGAGTAATTAACATCTCGAGGAATAATTAAACTTCCTCTCTGGTTTGGATGTATTGAAATAAAATATAAAAATAGTTGCAATAAATCCGAAGTGTAATGCGATGTTAAACTGTGTGCACAGGTGTAAAGGATTCTTCAAAAGAACCGTGCAAAATAGGCGAGTGTACACGTGTGTGGCGGAAGGTGGCTGCGAAATCACAAAGGCCCAAAGGAACAGGTGTCAGTACTGCCGATTCAAAAAGTGTATTGAACAGGGTATGGTCCTTCAGGCCGTTCGAGAGGATCGAATGCCTGGAGGAAGGAATTCTGGTGCTGTGTACAACCTTTACAAGGTTAGTAAGATCTCGATATATTCGTAACATATAAATAGTATACAATATAACGCACAGCGATGCAATCTACCTGAATCATCAAACTAGAGAAGTAAATTGAAATTTCACCCCATTGCTCAATCCTACGGACTTGAATTCGCCAACAAGAGTTTCAATCTATCATCCCAGATAAATGTGGTACAACTCAATTTCTAAGATACCATTGAATTATCTATGTGCCTGCATATGCATAGCAAAGTTTCAATCTAGACCAGCTAAGTTTGACGATTAATTTTCCTTCACCTTTCGGTCTCAGGTGAAGTACAAAAAGCACAAGAAAAGTAACAAAGCCAGCGGAATGGGCGGAAACATTGGTGGCATTACAAGCGGCTGCAACGTTGGCGGTGTTAACGGGTCGGGATCCCTTGGTGGTAGTAAAAGCACCATGGGTTCGACGATGCTAGACAAACACATGGCCGTAGCCGCAGTTGCCCACCATAGCCAACAGCAGCATGCTCAGCTGGCTGGTGGTTTCCTTCATCATCACAAAATTTCGTCGGGTGACCCGCTCAACTCGCAATCTACCACCAGTCACTCGAGTCAACCTGCGCATTCGGGTCATCTCGTCAATGGGACGATCCTGAAGACAGCGCTCACCAACCCCTCCGAAGTAAGTTTTTACGGCTTATATTAATTTCGAAGCATTTCTTTAACCTGCTTTATTCACGCCTTATCGCGAATCTCGAACGTCGATTCATTGATCTCTAGTTACCGAAACCGATTAGCCCAGCTGTTTACCAACAACACGAAGCAACCGTATTTCGTATCGTGGTCACTTTCAATCAGTTCTTTATAAGATAAGAAGAACGACAGAGTCATTTCAACTGGTGTAATCAAATGTCTACTAGATCTAAATTCCAGTACCAGAACGGAATGCAAAAAATATAACAGACGTAGGTGTGAAAGGAAAGTATAAACTTTTGATAATTCGCAATCGGTACTGCTCATTCGAGTATACCTCGGCGAGGAAATGTAGTGGCGTAACGTAACGTGTTCGATTTCACGCGATGTTTCTGTGCGATAACTGATGGAATCGCACGGTAAGAGAAGATCCACGGGATTTCTCTATCAACTCTCCATCAGGCTGATTATCTAACGAGCGAAGGAGAGTACGTTCGCCTCCCGTCTCGATGTTCTCTAACACCCTGCCACCGCGAATAGATCAACGTCGTTCGTGCAACCATAGCACAACGATTTCGAGTGATTTATTCGAGACGGCTCGTTAGAAATCGAGCGGGGGTCGACAAAAGTTGATCTTCGTCGAGAGAATACATCGCTGATGAGAACGTCCTGGAGGCATCCTCACTTTCACTTTCGATGCAGCTGAACGCGATCGGATCGCATTCTCGAACGAAATCTTTCTTTCGTCCGATTCAATGCGCTCTCGATCGCGGGTTAATTCTAGAACGCTTAACGGGAATTCCGACGAGTCCACAAGCGAAGGAGTTTCGAACAGGCGTTACTCTTCTTCTGGCAAAAGGTCGACGCAAATTGATCACTATTGTGCGAATTGTTAAGTTAAGTTTAATGGTGATCCGAAAAATCCAAAATTAATTCTAAAATGTTGGGTCTTTTAATAAATTAATCTGAAAGCTACTTTCATTCGACGAACCCACTCTTTGACTTTTCCAGAAACGGCTCGAATAAAAAAATCGATTACTTATGCCATGGGTTAGGGTTACGTCATCGGTATCTTTGGATTTGGAATCGCAATGTGTCCGTGTAAATAAGCTAATAGAAGAATCATTCGCGACACGCAATTCGGTCGATGCATTCCGCGCGATGACTACGCGACTTCTGCGCGGAGTTTAAAGTCATACAGGAAATGGATATATCAGCGATTACAAAATCATTGGCAGCCTTAATGGCTGCCTACTCGGAACCAAGAAACCGCGAGGAGTCCACGCTGACTGCGCTGGGGCACGATGAAGAATTTTATCCGCGAGGTGCATCATTAACGCGAAAAAACTTTCCTTTCTACACGCCGCAAACAGTACCCACATTTTTCTTCGCAATCAGAACGAGACAGACTTGGACGAGACAAGAGGCCATGCGCAAAATTGAATAATTATTTTTTGCCGGACAATCAAGGTTTTTTTCTCTAACTTGTAAAAGCCTGTTGACAGATTTTAAGTTACGGGAATTCAACGAAAAATATGTCCGCCTTCTTCTGTCGATATAAAACCGCATCTCGCTGATTAAATTAGCAGGAAACGGGGGATATAAAAACGTTATTCAAAACACTCGAAGACAGGAATAAAGACAGCGAAACACGCTGACCGATTAATCATCGAATTCGACGGATTTCGATCGTCTTGAAACGGAACGATCCTGAAATGAATGAACGCCGAGCTGCAATTTCACTTTCTGACGACTTTGCTTGCGCAAGGCTCAAGGTTTCCCACATTACGAAAGCCGATAGATAGAACGAGCAAAGCAACTCGAGAGCCTTCGTCGTCTCGCATGCCTTTTCGTACTCGTCCAAACGTACAGCACTATCTTCATACATCGTGAAAGTGTTCCCTATTGCCGTAGCAACTATTCTGCGTGGCTCGGCAGCTTGTCTAGGACAATGGAAATATATCCTTCCCCGGGCCCGGGGCGGACGGTGCATCGCATAGTGACGATAATCGAATTTCGTCGACGCGGTGCAATCATAAGTCCATGGATTATGAGCACACACGCGACGTTTTATGCTGTTCGTGCAATACTTTTGCGATCCCCGCCGATTGACGCATCATCGAAACGGACCACAGTAATACAATCAGATGGCACTAAAACGAACACTGTCGGGAATGATATTTTTTGCTACAAGTATCATTCGATGTGCAACGGCTGTCGAGGATATGCGAGCGACGCGACGTTGCGTTACGCTCGTGGAGCACGCGAGGTATGCAAACAACGAGAAGAATTACCGGGAACCGCCGGCCCGGTAAAGGCCATTGCCAAAAGTGAAATCGATGACTTCAAGACCGGATAAATATTGCCCCATGGACGGAGCGCCATTAAGGAGGTCACTTTCCATCTGTGAGCGAATCGTTCGGACACTTGGCCCGCTGTAGCACACGGATACTCGTGAATTTCAAAAGCTATCTTACAAAGTGCGGTGCAAGCACGAGGGCTGCGGAACTTTCAAGATGCAGAGGCAGATAAATCCTCGTGTTCGTCCTATATTTCCGCGGGGCAACGCAGCAGCGCGACAACCGGAATTCCTCCTAAAAGCTAGCGAGAGCAGCTACCAACAATCATCGATGGGGATCGTCTCCGTCGCAGAGACGTCTAGTTGCAAATATCTGCTCCGTTCAGCGTGCAATTATTTCAATTAAAGCCGCAGTTCCATCAAAGCTGCTTATAGGCGAAGGGAGATACAATGCAATGATATCCCGTTGTTAACGCGCGCTAACGAAATGGACGCGAGGCGAATAGGAATACGGAATGCAGGGTGTTCGATAAGGAATCGTCCAAGCGTCGAAGAAGGCGTCAGTCGTTATCGACGTCGCATCAAGGCATCCAAGTGAAACACGACGGCGATGACGACGACTCGGAGGTAGGGACAATAGAAAATCAGCCACAGCCGGTGCCAAGGACGGGCAGTTCTCCGGCTGTTTCGTAACTCGTGAAAGTCTGCACAAGGGACACTGACCTCACCCTACCTCCTTCTCTTCCTCCTCCACCACCTTCGTTCCTCCACCTCCGATGCGATCGTTTTCAGCGCAGCGGCAAGAACGCGTGTCGTCGCGACGTTTATTGGTGTGTGCGCGAAACCTAAGGGTACGTCCGATTATGTGAGCTACGGCCAACGTGCCAGCTTTCCCCGAAGGTATCGCCGCGGGCCCGAGGCCACTCTCCTTGCTCGCGTATAGCCCACGAATACCGACCTCGAGGAAGTATCCCGAGGTCCTAAAGGTCAGTGAAAGGCCGGATCGGGCTTACGTAGGAAGCACGACCCGGTGATACTTCCATTGACAAATCGAAATTATCTGTGCTGCCCGGCCTCGTTGCTTCTGCTAGTTTCGAATGGTGCAACAAATTGCCTCTCGATGGTCCCAAGTGCTACAATAACGGGACGGGATAGTATTTTTCAGGCTCTCGGCAGATCAATAAACTTGTCTGCACAAAACTATTTTAATGGGTAAGAACAGTTGGTTTACGGCGAATTTTTATTTTCTCGCGTGTGAGAATACCTTTTGTTTCGAACGATTACGTACATCTGGAACAAGCGTGTACAATAAGTACCGTGCAATGGTTCAATTGTGATTGTAAGCAACGATTTTCTCATTTTTCGTAAGGACATCTTTATCGCCTAATAAATAAACGTATTCGAAACTAATTGACTATGTCACCGAGAAAAATCAATAGTTAGAATATTCAGGTCGAACGTTAAACTTTTACATAAACTGGCTGCTTGCTTGTACTTTCACTAATTACAGGAGTTCTACACGTACGTATGTGCTGCGCAAGCTTTCCATTTATTCCACTCGCGTTAAAAATATCGGAACCCTACAGTCTACAGAAATAGGTGAGCTAACAAATATAAATTGTTCAATGGGAAAATTCTTTCTGTTGAAGGTGGTACACTTAAGGCAGAGGCTAGACAACACAGTGAGCAGTTCGAGGGATCGAGCTTTCCCTTTCGATGCAACGGTCGCTATGATCCAGTCCCTCATAGACTGCGACGAGTTCCAAGATATCGCCACGTTGAGGGTGCGTTCACTCGTTTCGTATTTCACATTGAACTAATAGACACACACTCTAGAAATTTGTTGGAATTTCAAATACATTTTTCTAACAATATTTAGAATTTTTCTCAGCCTTTCGTTTTTGTATTTGGATAATATCATCCAATTCGTATTAATCTTCTACGGCCTTTAATTTTGCATAAAACAAATCGAATTTCGCCAAGCATTTTACCGAGTGCTCTTCGATTTCTATTATAGAACTTGGACGAGCTGCTGGACCATAAATCAAACTTAAGCGACAAGCTGTGTCAGATAGGAGACAGCATAGTGTACAAGTTGGTGCAGTGGACCAAAAGGTTACCGTTTTACCTTGAGCTACCGGTCGAAGTTCACACGACGTTGCTCACCCACAAGTGGCACGAGATCCTGGTGCTGACCACCTCCGCCTATCAGGCGATACATGGCCAACACAAATTCTCCAGCGTCGGTAGCGACGTGATGGGGACGGACTTTATGCAAGAAGTAATTACCTTTCTTCCGCTTACCGCGTTCAAATCGTTACGGTTCGATCTAGCAGAGATTCAGGGATAGCTAGCTTTCACTTCCAGTGACGACTACAGGACGATATATACATATATGTATAATATATTGCATTAGGCGAACCGATATCGTACACCTATATCTTACGAAATAAATCAGCGTTTTTGTTGGAAAAGTAAAGTAACGGAAAGTTTCAGCGTGAGTGTTTGAGGAATAGGATTCTCAGAATAGTAATTGGCAACATAAGTCTTGATTACATAAAAATAATTTTGGGAGAACCACATTCTATTGATTATAACAAAGGATCCCTACGAGCCATCTGCCTGCAGATCGACAGCAGATTGGCAACAGAACTGACAGATTCCGTCTAGAGATCCGTAGCCATCTGCGTCCGCATTCGGCTTGGGTTCTGCGAACAGAACCTGTTAAACAGAAAATGATGGCAGATTGGTACCAGTTACCGAGCAGATCCTGCAACTTCTGCCATTCAAACGGATTTAAATGGTCATTTAAATGGCTCAAGTTACAGGATCTGCTCAGATTCTGCCGCCAATCTCCTGTCAGATTCTGCACAGCAGGTTCTGCATCAAATCTGCAGCCGTTCTGTTTAAAAAACCTGCTGACAGAATCTGCAGGTTTGGCTAAGTGGGGAATACAGATTTCTCCTAATTTAACTGCAAACGAAACATTCGTAACGCGGAATATTCTTCCCAGTTATACATATACTATATGCACGATCATCGTTCAAATTTAATTCAGCAAATGTATCCGTGCACAGGTTTCAAACAACATGTATACGTTGCAAACGTGCCTAACCAACATGATGGGTCGACCGATAACCATGGACCAATTACAGCAAGACGTAGGGCTCATGGTGGAAAAGATCACATACGTCACGCTAATGTTTAGGAGGGTGAGGTTACGGATGGAGGAATACGTCTGTCTGAAAGTAATCACCATGCTCTCACAAGGTAAGTATCTTCACTAAATTAACCGTAGATGGATACAGAATACGTATGTCTTTCCTGTACCCCGTTGAGATACACAAGATATAAAGAAATGCATCCTTTTTGCTAATGCTGCAATTGGCGAAGCAAAATGTAAGTTTCGCGGATGAACGCAGCGGAGGTCGCTAATATATGTAGATCGCGGCTCAAAATTATTCGATCTGTTTACAAGTGCAAGGTTCTATACGTATTGACCTGGTGCAAAAATAACTGCGGTTTTCGTCTGAAGCGACGTTTCATCTCATTGGATTCAGATGGTACATCGGTTAAAAGTGTGAAGCTCCATCTATCGATTTGTGTTTTGTCTTTTGTTGTACCGGTTTATTATTAGATGATGTGAGCTGTAAATTTGAAAATGGACGGAGGGCAAATTCGCGGGATCTTATAATATGTGTTCAGATTAGGGCGTAAAGGGGCAGAAATTGCTCGCAATATTAACAACGCGTTTAGTCAGCTGACTATTAATGAGCGTACAAGTCAGCAGTGGTTTAAAGAATTCCGCGGCGGAGATGAAAGTCCCGAAGATGAATAGGGTCGCGGACGCTCTTCTGCAATTGATAATGATGAACTAATGGCTATTATCGAAGCGGATCTACTAACAGTAACTAAAAGTTGACCGTACAACAGTCATTCGACATTTATTCGTATTCGATATTTACAATTTCGAATGAAACCCGCAATTATTTCCGCGCCTATCCAATACTTATCGTTCAGCAGCAAGTAATAATATATTTTTCTTATCAAAACAACAGGGAAGATTATGCTCTGTCCTCGAAAAGAACTCCTTCCGCTTGGCGCTAAACTAATAAATTAGTACCGTGTTAGATAATTAGAACAAAATGAATGTGACGAACGTTCTTATTGTCACGGAAATACAATTACAATTTTCACGGTTAAGAAAATACGTGTACTAAACAATGCTTGTGCGTATAATAATAGGAGGCTGCCAGTAAATCGGGAATAACATTCGTAAGTCACGGGATAGCAGGAAATATATTAAGGGTCGAATAATTATGGGCGATCGACTTAACGTAGCTGTTCACCGATATTTTTCATTGCATGCAAAGTGTTACCTTAGCAGGAAATGTAATTCTCAATGAAATGTTAGAGAAGAAGCACAACTACGACGCTCGCGTAAATGTATTCGTATGGCTAACAATAATGATTTACTATTCTTTCTCTTGTGTCTGTCCTCTGTTAGCACGTGGAGGTACAATGGAATTAGAACATCTGCAAGAACGGTACATGAGCTGTCTGCGAAGTTTTGTCGAACATAGCGCGCCACAACAGCCGAATCGATTTCACGATCTTCTCGTGAGGTTGCCTGAAGTAAGTTGATACAATAAAGAAATTTTCACCCCCCGTTCATAGTCGCCGCGTGAACCGTTCGGATTTTCTATTAATCGGAAGCATGCGGAGTAGTAAAATGAAATATATAAAAAAAATTGATAACAGAGAACGATTCGCACAGTAACGTACTTGTTATAATAGCCCTGTTACTGAAAGTTTTCGTGAGAGACGAGTAAGAATCATTCTGTCTAAGTCAACCGTATTTTTTCTTCCTGAATTCCAGGTACAATCAGCGGCAGCTCTTCTACTCGAGAGTAAAATGTTCTACGTTCCTTTCCTATTGAACTCAACAATTCAAAGATAGTAAATAAAAAACAAACTGACGATAAACGAAGCTGAATACCTATACACATACTATACGTATAGATATACATATATATACATATGTGTATAAATTTATATATATTTATATATATACGAAAAATAGAATCGAACAAACGAGCAAAAGCAAACAAAGAGAACCGCAAAGACTCGCGTGAAAAAGGGGAAAGGCTTTGTTTGCGTATGTATAGTAATTATATTAAAAAAGAGGTGTATATATACGTATATACACATACACACACATATATATACATGTATATACATATAAATAATATAAATGTGTGTTCGTTGCGTTGTACAAAACGAAGAAGGTCGAGAAGGGAACGGAGAACTTGTGAAAAGCGTGATAAAACAGACAAAGAGCGTTTAGAAAGTAAAAAACAAAGGAACATAACGAGTTAGAACAAATATTGGAGACAGCAAGAGGATTTGGCGATCGGAAGCCTCGAAGGATACGGAGGAGGGAAGAGAATGCTCTAGATAAGAAGTAAAAGAGAAAATTAACGGAAAAATATACAGAGTTCGAGAGAGAGAGCGAGAGCGAGAGAGCGGGAGAGAAAGAGAGGAGAGAGTGAGATAGAGAGAAAGCGCGCCACCTCGAGATGGGAAGTCAATCGAGGTGGGAACTGAACTTTTTTATTGAAACTAAAAGACTATAATAATATATTTCTGTACGCAGTACCGCGCAACTACGTCATTGTGTGTTCACGTTGCATAATCCGATCGATAATAAGATTCTCGTTACGTACGCTCACTGTAGGCCACCTACTACCACCTACTACTACTATTGCTACTACTACTGCTACTATTATTACTACTCTCCACCACTATCAAATTAAATAGCAGACTACCAAAACGACCGAAAGATCAATCGACCGCTGTCGGTGATAACGCCGATGACGATGATAATAATGACGATGATCGATAAACTGAGTCACCAGCAGCAGCACAAATAGCAAAACGGCCGATCAGTGAACAGCGATCGGTGCGTCCCTTGCGTATCTTTGCACTCGAATACAATACCGTAAGTATCTGCATAGTACGAACAGAGAAACACGCGTCCACGGCAAAATAACTTTAAACGCCAATTCATGCTCCAAACTCTCGCCGATGGGATTCTGCCCCTAACTGACTAATCGATCGTACTCGTCACGTACTGCAAACATAAGTGTGATATTCCAGTTACCATTCTAAATAAGAGAAGATACACGGAAACCTGGTCGCCGAGCGGATGCTTTTAATCGAACGTTGTCACTGGAATGGAAGTTTGTAAAGTCACGGCGACGTTCGCGTGATTCGTTCCATGGGAAAACGAGTAAAGATATCAAAGAAACCGGCACCGTTCAAGAACGGTGCCCTTCCATCGTGCGAAAGAAATGTAGAAATCCGATTTCGAACACGTCCGTATGAAAATCTGATTAGGATCTAGCAAGCGGCAACAGACTTATCGATTCGTAATCATTCTCGTCGTTATTGTCGTCTTCGTCGTCATTCACTACTCCGAATCATGGTCCAAGCGCGCAACACAGAAGACTATCTTATATATACATATATTACACACACACAACACATATATGTATAGAAAGAATTCATCGTTTTCTTCATTTACATTTTATCGCCGTCGACTTCATTCTTACGCGGAGTAACGCGCATCATTCACCGGTCGTCGATGTCCTCGTTCGTGCCCGCTCTTTTATTCGCTCATCGAACGATCCGATCCTTCTCTTTTCCCGGATCACGAGATTACGTGTTTCTAGAGCTTATGAAAAGAAGTGCCGCGCTTCGATGAAGATTCTCGACGGTGATTATTTGAGACGCGTTCGCGGAATCTTCCAAGACTTTTGATAACACTCGCCTCGTCGACTTGCAAACATTTCGCAAACGTTTTGTCCAACGAATATTGTATACCCTCGAAACCGATGCCGATTTTCGACGAGCGATCAACTTTTTCAACATTTTTCATACAATTCCGATGGATTCGTAGCCCGCCGTACGGAAGTGATATTTTTTCGATGGAAAATTCGTGGCGGCGCGCGGTGAATCGGATCGTTCGAAAGCGTCAGCGTGCTTCGTTTCTCGTTAACGGGTGTTCACCATTGATCCGCGGCGAAACATTGTTTTTTTTTATGATTCCTCGTTGAAACGACTGCGATAATTTCATAGTATTATATATAAGAAGAAGAAGAAGTAAAAAGAAATGAACGAAAGGTGAAACGCGTAAATGAATGAACAAAAATATGAACAGCAAGAGGCTTGGTATTTCTTTCTTGCGGGGAAGCTTACATTCGTGAAGAAAACCAGAAAGAAAATTTGTTCCCTCTCGCGCGGGCTTTTAATCAACCCGCGCGCAATTGATACCACCTTTGCAGATGTAGATGTACATATGCGTGTATGTATGTATGTGTCGCGGACACGTGTGATATTCTGTTTCCCCGCGATCCGGAAATACCAGGTGCTCTGGATTGGCTCAATTATTTAAGATAGCAAAAACCCATTATAGAAAGCGAAGATAACGAAAGAAAGGAAACCCGTGGCTGACGCCAGTCGAAATGTTTTGTTCGTGTCTTGGAAAGAGAAAACAAGAAAAAAAAAAACTATGAATAATGCTCCTTGTATACGCATGTAATGGTTAATCAGCGCACGTTCTATCGCAACGTGATTGTTTCATCTTGCCTCCATAGAAAGTTATCGTAAACACGCGTTAATCGCCGGTACGCGTACGATCACGAGTACGATGAAAATGAATTCTTTTTTGTCCAATCCCGAAGGTACGTGCCGTGTCTCTGGAAGTCTTCGATCGTGTTGCATTTATCCCTGAAATTCCTCCAACCCTCCGTTAACACCGTTAACTCTGTTAACACCGTTTCAAACGATTCCAGATCGGAACAGTCTCCAAGCGAATTCCTGCTCAGAACAAGTCCCCCCGGGGAACTTTCTCCACTCTCGAGAACCCTGCTGCTTTTTCCATGTCGAGACAGTTTCGCCGGACTCGTGGTCGCGAGCGCATGTACGAAATAAAATCAACACGAGAACTATACACACAGACCTTGGGCCTACTAGCCTAGGGATACTTGTCCATACTATAAGACTTAACTAACGATGGGATACTTCATACGGTAAACAATGTATATTATTTGCGGTTAAGGAACTGGGGGTAACGGTTCCTGTATTCCCCGGACATCATCGTACACTTGTCTCTGTGTTCAATTGGACGGTCGACGAGGTCGCGGTCGCGAGAGAGAAAACCGAACGAATTAAAGAAGAAGGCGAAGATAGAATAAATGAAACAACAAGGCAATAATCGACGCCCATTGGCCGACGCGTTTTCTATTAACCACCGACGGGAGACAAAAAACCTTTTTCATTCTTCCTTTACGAGCGTGGAGACGCTCGTCGTTGTGTTGTTCACATTTCCGCGATAAATCCCCTTTCGATTTACCATTTGTACAGTGCAATACGAGCGAAGGAAGTTTTACTCCCTTCCCTCGATCTACCATCTTCGTGGACACTCTTATGTCTCTCATTCCTTCCTTACCCACTCCTAACCACCCCCGTGTTCCTGTTTCCCCCTTTTATTCTCGTTAGCTTGTAACCACTGTGTACTTCCCGCGGAGAAATCTTTTCTTGTCGCCTCCTATTTATTGTTAGCACGTGTACATACGAATGGCAGCGTCGTTGGATGTAAAAGAACGCCGCGTTAGAGAACAAAGCGCCGAGTTGGACTGTCTTTACATTGCATTATATATGTATACATATAAGTCTATATAAATATAGAGATAAATATATATATAAATATAAATATAAATATAAATACAAATACAAATACAACTACCAAGATGAAGACGAAGACACAGACGAAGACGCAGACGAAGGCACAGACGCAGACGAAAACGAAGACGAATACAAATACAAATATAAATATAAATATGTATATTGTATAAAGTGAAACGTGCACCGATGTCTGGGAGTACAGCAGCTGCTTACGGGAGAGCTACGCGTTGGATCAGCAAGACTTAGGGCATTATACTACCGCGAGTATTATCATGCCCAACCTTTAATATTTAAGTGCGAGTGAGAGTCTATTGAGCAAAAGTAAAAAGAAAAAAAACGGAAAAAAAAAATGAAAGATGAAATTTAAAAATATAAAAAACACATGCCTCTCGTTTGTGGGTTGAACTTTGTACATATTGTACGAAAAGTTTAATAATAACTACGTTGAAAGTACTAGTCCTGTCTTTGTATAATTCCATGTTATACCTGCTCTCGTATAGTGTCAAGCGGCGCCCCAGTGTTTTTAATCGCGAGTCGATTATGCGTTCGAGCCCGAGCGAAATTAACCGCGCGAGGATAACATGTACTCTACCGTTTCTGTATTTTGTAACGGAATAACACGGCCGTATTGTTTCGATCGATCGTTTTCAATTTTAACGACTATTCAAGGATTTATATTTCGAAATTAAACATAGGACAATAGACGCACATAATACCTTGAGGTTCAAGGATTTTGCTTGTTACGTGCATATTTGTTCCGAGAGATCGCGATGTCGAACATTCTATTAAACGCCGATGCAACGTTTCATGAATTTTCATGATTATATTATCGAAATATGTTAATACATTATATTATTATATGTTGTTACAAGCTTCGCTTACCGAAATGTCGTTCGCCGCTCTCAATGTCGCTCAGCATCGCCACGAAATTAGAATCTCATTGTTCTTTCTGTCGAAACAACGGATATTTCAAGCGGGCCCTATTGTCACTTCGAACCGATTGGTTAACACTGAAGTGTGCTGCTTGTCACGGTTTAGATGAAGAAGCGCGAAATACAAACGTTAACCCAGAAACGACAGGCAGAAAGAAAGCACGAATGCCGGATTGGCAAGAGGAAATACTTTTTCAATGAGTGAGTCAAAGTTACCAATTTCTACCTACGTTTAGGAAGTACATTTTTATCGTCTCGTTTACCTTCGACTATTCCTTTTGTAACTGAGATTTGGGCCCCGTGTGAATCGCCGCTCTGCCGGGAACCGGATGCTACGTTCTGCTAAGCACTGTTGTTGTTTTTTTACGCGTGGAAACACAATTTCTCGTTGGAAATTCTTTAATTCAATGTTTATTGCTCCCGAGAACGATGCATTGTTTACGATTTTGAGCATTATATCGAACGTAGGATTTCTTCACCGGATCATTATTCTTCCACTGGGACCGATTCGACGGTCGTTTAGGCATTTCGTATATTTTAGATGTCGTAGAATTTCGCGAGAAGTCATTTAAAGGAGATGTACTTAGATATTTTATTACACATTTTTGCGTACGTGCAAGTAATGGCAGGAGTAGTGAAATGTTTGCTATCA
Organism: Nomada fabriciana; assembly: GCA_907165295.1. Classification (NCBI taxonomy): domain Eukaryota; kingdom Metazoa; phylum Arthropoda; class Insecta; order Hymenoptera; family Apidae; genus Nomada; species Nomada fabriciana. The sequence continues at coordinate 8,296,611 of OU015690.1, read as the reverse complement.
ATTTATACGTATACTTGTAAATGTACAATATGTTAATTGTTTTTGCAAATTGTCGAAGGTGCGATCTATACTGGACAGACTGAAAAACTTGCATATTAAACCGAACCCTGTAGTCTGTATAAAGTAAACAAAACTGTACTCATTTATTTTCAGTCATTAGTAGAATTTTGTTAAATATTCGTTGAGGTTTATCCATTGCATTTTTACTGCATTTCGATTTCTGTACAATGAACCCGCGAAATCGGTTTATCACTCATCAGCGTTTCACCCAGTGGCGAATAATTATTAGCAATGTGAGCACTGATTACACAGAAATCACGATACAACGAGAAGTGATACGCGAACGCGCTTGTAGATTCTTAGCCGAGCAGAAAAATCGTTTAACTTGTTTGCATAAAGTTGTGTATATAGATGATGTTGAGAATCATAATAAATTCGTTGTTATTGCAAGAATTAAGAATTGTAAAATATAATATAACGTTGTTCATCCGACCAATAATATAATCAGAGGCTATCGGTTCCGGGCAAAACAGGCTGGACTTCACAGGTGGCGCGTAAACCCCCTGTATTTTTATGAATAAATAAGATATTTTAAAAAAAAAAAAAGTAAATCTGAAGTCTGTTTGGAGATGCCTTTCATAGGAATTATAAATGTAGATAATATATTATACATAATGAACATAAATACACTATATTATTATATATAAATAGTAAGAAGTAAATAGAATTATTATATATACGATGAAAATAATATTATTACAAGTAAATAAACTAATTCAAGATGAACAGATTCGATGAAATCTTTATTGTTCCACACCCGTACCTACACAATGATAATTCTTTCCTTGGATACTTCGGATACACGCGTGTATGTTTGTGTGCGTGTGTATTTGCATATTTGTACTTCATTTATCACAATAATAACGGGATTATTATTGATAATGTCAGTTGCAATTTTTGCGCATTTTTATTACAGACGTTTCATTACATTAACATAACAAAATCTATACTTTCAAGGTACATGATCGTTAAAATGATGTCTACCTGTGAGATCTTTAAGGATTATGCGCAGTGTTCAAGCTCCTGCATAGAACTCTTATTGAGCTAAATTAGTCTTCTTATTTAATGTCATTGTCTTTATACCGCGAACTTACGGATGTAAATCGTCGCAAGCGCTTGGACACTTCGATAAGATTAAAGCGATCACAGACAGAGGCATTTCAAAGGTGATTGCTGCGAACACCTAAGTAGAAACAGAGGCTAATACTTTTACGACTTCTAGGATGTCCGCACCACGTAGGCATTCTCACGCATCACCATCGTTTTACAATAATAGAGGCTGCAAAACCGACAAGTCGAGTTTGTAACGTAAACTCCGTGTCTTGTCTTCTGTAATGGTTTATCTGGTAGAATATCGATATTGTAAATATAAAACAATGATTAATGTTAAATCGCGTAATTGCGTATCGTAACAAATTGAATATATTGTACATACAAATCGTGTCTTCTTTTATCCATAAATTGTAAAATGTAAAAAGTATTATGTAAAACAATCGGATCAAATTGGACGCCGGAATATCTTACGAGATAAGAATAAAGATCAAAATATGCTAAAAGAATTCATATTTTTTTTTTTCATTTTTTTTCGAAATATGAAAATGTGGAGAGAATTCCTTATACACGTCTTTGTTAAGCTCTCTGTTATTTATATGATCCGTCCTATTTCGTCCATGATAATCCGTCGGTAGAAAGTATTTACTTCTAGCAGACCGTCGTGTTACAGTTCTGAAGGCACTGTTCAAAAGTTGACTATTTATTTTTTCTCCTTCCTTTTTGAATTAAGAAGTCTTCAAAACATCTTCAAACGATCCGACATGGAAAATCGTTACAAACTTCGACGCAATTTTCACATGCCCCGCTTGAACTATATCACAAAACTCAAAATAGAGTAGTTTCAACTTGACAGCCAGTGCCAATGCCAATGCCATATTTGTTGGGTCTGTGATCGGTTAGGAATATCATGAGCTAGCAAATCGATGGCCAGAATTCAGGCTTATGATACGCAATGGCCGGTGCGTTCCATTAATTATGTATCAATATCGTATTATTATATTACACAAACGCTTATTAATTTAGAGGCACATTGCTAAGGGTCTTGGTTCTTAAAAGTTGCTCCCTACATTAATGAACTTATGACAATCTAGCTATTATAATTATTCAGTACGACAGCGATTTGGCATATAACGTGGAAACTGTACAAAGATTCTGAGAATATAATAGTATTCAAACTATTGCTCTGTACACATAGGTGTGAAACGTGGCTAAAAAGGCCGATGCTATGACGAAATTTAGATACGTTTAATACGATTTGCAAATGGCGTGTTGAGCTTGTAGAAAAGAAGGACGAAACGAAAACAGAACGAGATATACAAAATTGTCATGTGCAGAAAATTAATAACAAAGCTTCTATTAATATAATACAACTTTTCTACTGAATTTCCTTACCTAGGCAGGAAAACTTTGGCTACTGCTACATACTATTTGTACCTCGGCAGAGCAGCCGAATTTATGCTGCTAAGAACACCGATTGCGCATCTAGAATAAAAAGAATTGCACGCAGCACACACAGTATCTAAACCAGAAACAGATCAATACATACTCAGGAAGACCTTAATAATAGTATATATGCTCACGCTTTAATAAACCTGAATTCTACGCACAAAGATCGTAATATCAATTAAGCATTCACTATACTCAGAGACTCTCCCATCCCGGAATGTTTAAATGCTTCTCCATTTATTCATTCGTATGTTACGGAACCACGTGCTGTTTATGTTCGTAATTTACTTGTAAGCTCTTAGCCTTTAGAACGATGCGACCACAATACTCCTCTGAGATGCGAATGCTCTACAGAATGTACACAGTAGACAGCAAACGCGTCTAGACCACAGACTGTTCACATTTATTCAAATGCGAAAGACTTTTGAAACTAGAGAAATCAGGCTGATCCAGTTACAGACGCATTACGTATAAAAGTTAATCCCTTAACATATAAAAATGGGTAAATTTCCTAAAAAAACGTGTAAGAACATTCCCTGAATAGGTAGTACAATTTCATTCTACTTCTAAACCGACAGATTTCTTCGTAAAAACATAAAAAAATAATTCGGAAAATTAAAATGCCGAGCAATGTATCATTCCTCAATACATTATTGAAAATTTCTCGCTCCGTCAAAGTACCAGCCTGTATCTGTCGAAATGAGGGAAAAGTCATGTAATTCCGTACAGCCTAGACGCAGATACCACCTTTCTGCACCCAAACAAATGGAGCACTAGGTTAGATCACAAAAAGTATGGTGTAATGGTTAAAGGTGGAATCACTCTTTCAGAGTCAGGCACCGCCTGGAATAGCACTGGATTTCTTTGATCCGCGGTTTTGAACTGCAAAATACTAGCTACGTTTCCACAACGGTAACAATAATTTGGCGCTGACCATACTGTTACAAGTTTATCGTTAAACATGTATCTGTAACCTGTAAATAAAACAAGAATCAAATAATAAAACTGCGTTGAATTTGTCCCACATATTTTGTACAAATAAACCTCTTCACTGCTGTAAGATTAGCGTTCCCGTTGCCATCTTCCGAGTTTTCCTTTTCGCGGAACAAGATATGAAAGTATTATCGGCGTACAGTACGAAACGATTTACCTTCACGCATTACTATAGAGCGAATACTAGAACACTCATCCACACACCCGCGTGTGAGACAAAGCAGTGAAGTGGTTAAATAAATGACTTATCACATATTTATGTATCGACGTATACCTTCATGAACCAATTGATGAGCTCTACAAATAAGTTTAAGATCGTTTATTTCCATGAATTCGTAAGTAACTTTGCTTCCAAACAGCCAACCTGCTCCACGTGGGCTTATAGTCCACGATTCAACGTCTTCTGGATCGGACCAAACTAGATCACAAAAAGCACCTGAAAAAAGGGAAATTGAAAATAAATTCTGTAGTAGGTAAATATACATATTATAACATGATATAAAATGGGCAAAGCTAGAAAATAATTTGAGCATACCTTTATGTGGTATTTCTTGGTTTCTTTCAATTGTCCTAATTTGATCTAACGTCTTAATAGCTGGAGATAATCCACCATGTACACAAAATACTTGTTCGTCAATTAACTAAACAAAAATAATCGGGCTGTTATCGAACATATTATATCGCGTGAATGGCTTAAACTTGTGTATTAATTGCGTATACTAACGGCAGCAACTGAGAGCAAGTCGAACACCTTACAGCAATATTTCCATGCATTGGCATTACCATATTTGCTTTGACATTCGTCTGCATGAAATATAATAACAAACCTAATTACGATCATTATCTTACATGCAGAATTAGTAACTTTCTTATTGAATATCTTTTGTATGTAACGTATATGTATACAATATACTATGGTAAATATAAAATACTTTCTGTATATAACAAACACTAACCATAGAAACCATAAACATGAGTAATCTGTCTGGATTCATGATTCCCTCTAAGTAATGTAATTCTATCGGACCATTTAGCTTTAAGAGTAAGTAGGCGGGTGAATGTTTCTACGCTATAATGCCCTCTATCTACAAAATCTCCCATGAATATATAATTTGTTTCAGGCACAGCGCCTCCATTACGAAATAACTCTTCTAGATCGTAGAACTGAAATGAAATAAAAAAACCAATGGAATCAATCATTCGTATGAAAGTATTTCGTAGTTATATTATCGAAATGGTTATCGTTATCGGTGTAGATATTGATATCTTGTTGAGGTTAGAACAAAAGTACGAAACTTACCTGCCCGTGAATATCACCGCATACGGTTACGGGAGTGGACACCGGTTGAATGTTAGATTCTTCCAATAGTATGTCGCATACTATGTCACAAAGTTTCTAAACAAAACAAGCTTTATTATTCAAAAGAAATAGCAGGAGTATAAGTAACCTCTGAGTGTGCATTTAACGTTCTGTCGCATATGCCAACAAATTAAATTGCAACTGATAGAATAACAATACTTGTTTCTCACGTATCGTTTACCTTGAGGTCATTTTCGGGGAGATATTTGCATTCTTTTGCAAGTTCCATCCATTTATCGATGTCTGACATTTTGGACTCGTATCGCAAGAAAATACTGATCGCGCCCTCACTTACATATGTGCACACCGGATTTATAGTTGATTTATATTTTCAACAGTTGCTTCATCTATTCAGTTTCAATTAAACCCTCGATGTTTATTCATCTTAGACACAAAACGGCAAACGGTCTATTTAACAACATATGTATAACTCTTTCTCATCACGTTAGACGCGAGCTTCATTAACCGTCTGTGAGATAAGATTAAAAAGGACCAACTTTCATTCTCTTTAACCCTTACATCTTATTGGCCCCGAACTTTCGCACCGTGAAAGGGAAAATATATTCGGAAGCGGAATTCTTTTTGCATCAAAGTATTCAAAGCTCGTTGATACTTTTACACTACTTATTGTAAGCAAAGATACTGATAAATACGAATATATCACGCCGCGATATAATTGCTATTTAACGATTTTAAAGCAAATGTTACTTTAGGAACACATTGAATATTATCCAATGATATTGTTCAAATCCTAGTCATTTTCTTTGACCGTTCATACGAAAAGCTTGAAAGAATACTTGACACTGTAGTACGCAAGCTCAGGTATTTTAAACTCCACGCTTCTTATTCTAATGAAATTCTCCACGGTTGCATATTTTGCATTAGGTTGCACGAGAAAGCTAATCAAATTGCATACACAGAAGTAAAAATGAACAATCCGTATATGCATGGGAATATAGACACCTAACAAAATACGGAGAAAAACTTTTATTTTCAATATTTCGATAAAATAATTGTACAGTTACAGACGTGCTATAACATAGCAATGTTTGGGAACAAATTATTATATTACTCAGTGACAAATTATGTAGATATAACGATCGTTACTCAACAAATGACATATTATGTCTATCTCACAGATGATCCCCCCGTTTCAACAAACGCTTCTACGTTAAACATTATGCTATGAAACTGTCGTTTTTAAAAAACTACTTGCTAATAGAACGTAGCATTCCCATTGGTCGATGTCTGCTATCTCAACGATAGCAAAGATATCGCGGCAATAAAAGTATTTGCCGCGTAACATTCGAAAAGTCGTGAATGAATCCGGAAAGAAGATGACGGTTTGTCACGGGAAGATCCAGGCAGAACGGCGAAAGGTGTAGGGGCAGCTTCCTTCGATAGGAAATTGGCGTGGAGCGTAGAAAAAGGTCAGCAGCAGGAGGACGATATGGATTTTATCTCGCGGCGAAAAGTGGGTCACAACGAAAGCGCCTGTGCCTGTGCGCACGCTTCGATTATCGATTGAAACGTTACGTGCCTTGAGTTCGTACACTGAATCTCATTTATGTGAACGCAGTGGCCGTGGAGGTTCGTGGTGCGACTTTCTCGCAGTAGGCCAGTGCCTGACATCTCCCGTTTGTGATCTGTGCGCGATCGCGATTTTCGTAAAAATGCGGTGAAATTCAATGTACGGCGACGTACCTTCGCGAAATCGGCCATTTTGGTAGTGCGTGCTTCACGAAAACGAAAACGAAAACGAATTGGATCGCCCCTCGCAGCTATCCTGAACGGTTGTGCGTGGAAGTGGTGGCAACTCGGTGTCGCCCACAGGACACAGCCATAAAACTGTAAACGATCGTGCCCTCGAGTCAGTGAGCAAACAGCTACGACAAAATGGCAGGGAATACGGGTATGGAACAGTTGATCCCGATCGTGAACAAGTTGCAAGATGCATTTACACAACTCGGGGTGCACATGCAACTTGATCTACCGCAGATCGCTGTGGTGGGTGGTCAGAGCGCAGGGAAAAGTTCCGTTCTCGAGAACTTTGTTGGAAAGTGAGTAGCATAATTCTTATTTCGTTCCGTTAACCCTTTACGTTCGCGATACATTCGAATGATTATTAGTCATTCAGAGAATATTCAAACGTTTGGTTAAAGGCGTGGCGAGAACTTCGCGACGTTATATTTCTAATATCCCTCTCGTCTGTTATTCTAATGAGGCTGCCTCTCGTTTCTATATACCTCTTTGGGATAACTATTTTAATCTATCGATCGCGACATTAAAATCAACTATGTATATCTTTATGATTTGAGGCCGCCTACACGGCGACCTGTCAAACGGTTATTCTCTCGCTTTGCTGTAATATTTAACCTTCCGCTGAATTACTCCAAGTACGTACACGAAACCAAGGGAATCATTAATTTCATCCTTCTCGATTCAGTTCGTTTAGTGGTACCTTTTATTTACCTCGGCTTTTCAAATGCGATCCGAATGTTAAGAACTTCATTCATATACTTATACATGCTTAGATTTCCACAAACACTTTTTATCTATTACATATTGGATTGCACTTCATCATTGTAGAATAATTATTGCAATAATGCAAGCATCTCCAATTACCTTATATAAGAAGGAACAGTATACAAAATAATGGATATAGCAGAAATATGATGTAATTTTGCATTAATTATATCTTACTTGTTTCTAACATTTGTATTAATAGAGTATTATTTGCTTCATACACTTTATTGTATTTTAACTCTATATTGTACAAGTCCATCTGCTATGTTCCATATCTATATTATTGTGAAATACACCCTTTATTTTAATAACTACAATTCAATGTGACTTTGCTTTCAGAGACTTCTTACCTAGAGGATCGGGCATTGTAACCAGACGTCCACTTATCTTACAGCTGATTAACAGTACAACTGGTTAGTCATCATAGATAAATAGATAGCATACATTTTTTTTATATTACGAATATAAACGAACGTTTTAAGTTGATGATATTGTTTTTGGCATCTGCTCTTGCTAGAGATAACAGTTTTAAATGTCCAGTATTTAGATTATACGACAACTATTTATTTCCAAATAATGCATACAATTTTCTGACTGACGTGGTATTTTTTCTAAAGTCTAATATTAATTATCTCGTAAAGATAATGCAGCATCTCCTTAATTGTTTTCTATGGAATTATCACATTTCCTGCGAACTTTTGATAAGCAGAAAAATGTATGCATTATCAGTTCCACTATAAAGTCAAGTGATTAAGAATACTTTTTATCTCAGCGTTCTATGGCCGAAAGAATTAAAGTTTGATTCATTCCTTTCATTTCTATGTTATAGAAAATGCTGAGTTTCTACATTGTAAAGGTAAAAGATTTGTGGACTTCGATGAAGTACGGAAGGAAATCGAAGCGGAAACGGACAGAGTTACAGGCAGTAATAAGGGTATCTCTAATATACCGATAAACTTAAGAGTGTATTCGCCAAATGGTAACTACATTTGTTTCGTTATATTTTGTATTGGTATTTATCGATATTTAAACTGACATATCTTCTCTTCCCAGTGTTGAACTTAACATTGATAGATTTGCCTGGCCTCACAAAAGTTCCCATCGGAGATCAACCAGCAGATATAGAAGCTCAAATTAAAGCCATGATTTTTCAGTTCATCAAAAGGGAAAATTGCCTTATATTGGCTGTAACTCCAGCAAACACTGATTTAGCAAATAGTGATGCTCTTAAGCTTGCAAAAGAAGTAGATCCCCAAGGTTAGTGGCTTATAAATATTCCATAGTCAATATTAACAGTTTTAGAGAGTTCTTATTGCATTGTAATGTTTTGAAGGTGTCCGTACAATTGGTGTCATCACGAAGTTGGATTTAATGGACGATGGTACCGATGCAAGAGATATTTTAGAAAATAAATTGCTGCCCTTGAGACGGGGCTATATCGGCGTCGTAAACAGAAGTCAAAAAGATATAGAAGGCCGGAAAGATATAAAAAATGCTCTGGCAGCTGAGAGGAAATTCTTTCTCAGGTATGGATCCACTTGGAGGAATTGTTATTCAACACGTTTACTGCGGTTGCCGTGGCGGTTCGCGGCAACGCGAGTCTGCATATAAATAACTAAATAATCGTCGTCCAGCACTTGACGTCAATTTTCAATGCTTCATAGATTTGTCAAGTACCATTAGTTTTAAAGTCAAAATATTAAGTATAGTTCAAATAACCGCACCCACCGATCTTAATGGTAATCTGTTAATCCGATTTTTCACCATGCACTTAACGTATTTCTTTTATATTTTAGCCACCCATCTTACCGGCACCTCGCAGACCGATTAGGAACCCCATATTTGCAACGTACATTGAATCAACAATTAACAAATCATATCAGGGATACTTTACCCGCATTAAGGGACAGATTGCAAAAACAGTTGCTTACATTGGAGAAGGATGTAGAACAGTACAAACATTTCCGACCAGATGACCCCGCTATAAAAACTAAAGCTATGCTACAGTAAGTGCTATTTTTTACATAATTTGTATATGCGTTTATAATTTCTTAACTGCCATTGTGATAAAACTCGTAATGAATAACGAAACCTGACAAGGATTCACATATAACGAATTGTTCACAAAGTATCTCATATTTGGAGATACAGTAGAACTCTGTTTGTCCGAACATGTCGAGGGACACGGAGATCTACTGCAGAGCTATTAAATTGATGAATATCATTTTTATAAACTAAACTTATCCTTACAGTTTCTCTTACCTTGCATAAAATACATCATGGGTGGAGGGTCCTAATATTTTAGTTTTTTATTCTTATTTTTCAGATCAATTCGAATGTTTATGTAGGTATCATATTCTTTTCATGTGTGTGTATTGCTTACATGCATGAAGACTTTAATTTGATTCGTAATTTTTTCTCTGTAACCAACCAACGAGTGAAAAATAACATACAAATTTGTCGTGTCTTAACGCCCGAACAAAGTTTATCTAGCTTTGTTGTTGTAGTACTAAATATCATGACTCTCTGCCCATATTACTAATCTCGAAGTTTAGCGCTTGTCTACGCATTGATTGAAAGAAAAACATTTTTAAGGATGATACAGCAGCTTCAGTCAGATTTTGAAAGAACTATAGAAGGCTCAGGATCTGCACAAATCAATACAAATGAACTTAGCGGTGGTGCTAAAATTAACCGATTGTTCCATGAACGTTTCCCATTTGAAATAGTTAAAATGGAGTTTGACGAGAAAGAACTGAGAAGGGAAATTGCTTTTGCCATTCGGAATATTCATGGTAAATAATTGTTTTCAATTTTCATTGTTTCGAAAGCAAGTAGTGGTAGTTTTGGAAAATTAATTATTAACAATAGTACAATTTAATAGGTATCAGAGTGGGTTTGTTTACTCCTGATATGGCTTTTGAGGCGATAGTCAAGAAGCAAATCAATCGACTGAAAGAACCTAGTCTGAAATGCGTGGATTTAGTTGTACAAGAGCTCAGTAATGTCGTACGCATTTGCACCGATCGGGTAAGTGCATTCTTTTTGTCTACGCAATTCTTAAGTATGTATATAAATTCGTATCAATAATTTGTATCTTGTGTGGTAGATGGCACGTTATCCTAGATTGAGGGAAGAAACGGAACGTATCATAACTACTTATGTTAGACAACGGGAACAGTTGTGTAAGGAACAATTGGTACTCTTGGTTGACTGTGAACTTGCCTATATGAACACAAATCACGAAGATTTTATTGGTTTTGCCAAGTAAGTTATTTGCATTATATTTTATGTTTTGTAGTTATTCAGCAAAGTCAAAAAAGTAAATGATCTGACAGAAGATTTTCAATATTAACAACCGCACATCTAGCGCTGTATGTTGTTCTTATAACATTCATGACTGCAGCTATAGATTTTAGTATATTCGTATCGACAAATTTGATTACTTTGATTACTTACATAATAAACCTATCGACTATTTGATATAATTCATAAATACATTTGTATACTAACAAACAGTATTAAGAGTATTAAATTACACGTTGTGCTTATATCGATCATTTTGGTAGGAAAAGATCAAATAAATTTGCATAATGATTGTACAGTGTTAACCATTAGAAATATAACGTAATTATCTTTTTCGCCATTAAAGACAAAACTGTATTTTTTTCTGCAAGGACATTTCTTTCTGACTTTCCTTTCTAAAACAATGTCTTATGATACGTAGATACTTTCAATATATATCATTGAAACTAATTGTTTATAATATACATACATATACTATAATAAATGATATTACACTTGTGCTAGTGGTATAGACTTCTCTTCATTAGTAATGTACATATCGTGAATACTTTTAATAATAGTTAAAATAGTTGTAAGATTTTCGCCCTAAATATAATAGACGAATTCGAGCCTTTAATAACGAATAATATAATTATATATTCTGTTTCTGGTGACGCACTGTATATCTTCGATACTTTCAAAAACCGTTCTTTAATGTGCAGTAATGAATACCATATTGCATGAATAATGTAAATTCAACACATAGTATAGTTCACATAACTACAGTGTGCTTTACTAATACAACCACATTATTTTTATTCAACTAGTTTCATTAGTTTCATTGAGATCATAATTTGAGTTTTTTACAAAATTAAAAGACAATAAGAATATGCAAATTTATCGAGTACATATATTATTAGTTCTATGAGTTTGCTTGCGATTTTTTTTACGCGATTTTCGAATTACCTTTTATGTATTTGTTTGTATACAATTATACGCCAAATACATATTTAGACATGTAATACGCTGTATACCGTATTTACCTAAAATAAAATAGTATAACTTTCAGATTGTATTTGACCACGTACATTTGGTTGTACTTGCATAACATTCACAATCAGGTCTATACGGTATATTCTATAATCGGTGCATGCCTTGCTATAATCAGTTCACATGGCAAGCTTTAAGCTAGAAAATATTGTTAGTTTATTTTATTATTCAAAGCCAAGAAGCACACACATTTTTAGTATCATTGATAAATAGTAGAATTTACTGCTGTTCTCTCTACTTCATGTACATTTGTACGACACTTTGTGTCTTATCTATTATCATATGAAATTGTATCCCATTTACATTTGTCCTCTTTCCAATATGCATACTTCTGACATTACAATTCTTTATTCCTATGTAGCAGACATAACGTTTCTTTATTTTCCTGTTTTCTTCATTCAACACTCAGACATCATGAAAATTTGATTTAATCTCAATGCCAAAGATGAGTTTGACAAACATATTTAATAAATACGGCTGGCTTAGTAATTTGAGATTAATTTTTACTTTATTTTCATTGGTAATATTTTACTTTGTGTTTGTTTCTTTTTCCATCATTTACCTTACGAATGATTTTATGTGATTTATAGAAAATCGATATAATAGTGTCTTTTATGTTGAATGGTTTAGAATAACTAAAGTAAGGAATAAAAGTACCATATTTCCCGCAAAATCTCTTATGTCATTGAAGGCAAGGCATACTTGAAGCAAAACATGTATATGTCTATTAACTGTGTATAGTGTACAGCATATTTGCAATCTATATGTGTATCGTAATACTATGTCGAATAACGTATGTCTTTCCTTGTTTTATATGACATATACACATTTCCTGACATTTGTTTCCATTCATTGATACTTTATACTTCACAATTAAAGAAATTATTTAATTATATCGGCAGCGCGGCAGCCAGTAGCCATAATGCAAGGTAAGAATTATAAAGTACATTGGAACAAAGATTTACACTACAGTTTTCTTCCTTTTCCATTTTCACGCTCTTAATTTTCTTATGCTTATTTCTTATTTAACTTTTTCAAGCTTTCAGTTTCATATCAGTTTGATAACAAAGAACAAAGTCCATAATAAGCAACACTGAACTCATTTTCCATGCAGTAAAGGTTACATTTTTATAGTATATTTTAAACTCATTTTTCCTTTTGAATGAACTGAAAATTTATGGTTTTCATTGTTCCATATTTCCTTTGTTATATAACATCATAAAAAACGAGTAATATTAATTTATACATACAATATATATAAACTTTTTAGATTGTAAGAATGGCACTTAAAATATAATTTTAATAAAATTAAATAATAAAAACTGAACTGGTTTATAGAAATAAGAAAAGGAAGTTAAATTTAACAAAACATTACATGCCATAGTGTATAAATGATCACCAAGATTTTTGGCCTTTACCCCTTTTTATCTAGTTGAGTATTCTATTGTATCATATAGCCGTAATTTTTCAAACTTGAAATTTTGAATTTTATTTTAACGTATCTTGCATACATTGCACAATTTATATGTATAATCAAATAGATCATTCATTACCACAATCATTCATAAGTACTCCAAATCGTATGTTTCATACAGCAGCATCAAATTTTAGTTTCATCATTTTTCACATGGTTTCGCGATAAATGTGATATATGCTTTTGCAATTTTTCATGCATTACGATTCGCAAAAAAAAACCACAGTGTTGATTAAGTAGTAATAATATTCTGTGTACCTACGTGTTATAAAATAATTGAATGCATATTAAAAAATGATCAACCGCTACATTTGAAGCTGTATGAAAGAGTATGTGCATGGAGTTGTTGTGTCTGTTTGTTATAATTCTTGTATTTCAATTGAAGCAACAAGGGTGATAATTGTGCCTTTAAAATTCAGCGATTTATTGATAAGTTACGAAGCATAAAGTAGTTTTATTTGAAAGTTGCCGAGCAACTTAATAAATCGAAAATAATGGGAACCGCGTTAAGTATCCTCTATATATTATTATTCTTTGATTACCTCTCGTTTTCTTTATATTTTCTTATTAAGAACGCATATATTTGGAACGATTTCACCGTTGGACCTTAATCATCATTTATTTATGGTATAAAATTCAATATGAACTTGCGTGATCGTTTGTATAAGATAATTATCAGAAAATTATCGCCTGGTTTTTACCCCGCTAGATTTTTTTACACAATAAACTAACAAATTTTTGTGGCAAGTTATAATACATTTTGTACATGGATATTTCCATATTCTTTTCTATTTGACATTTCATTATACATTGTACCTTGTGTTGCAGTGCACAACAATCTTCTGAAAATGCTGTTAAGTCGGGTCGTCATACATTAGGCAATCAAGTAATACGCAAGGGGTACATGTGCATTCACAATCTTGGTATAATGAAGGGTGGTTCAAGAGATTATTGGTTTGTCTTAACATCAGAGAGTATTTCTTGGTTCAAAGATGAAGAAGTAACTACTTTTCTTTAATTAAGATGCAAATAATAACGCATTGGTCCTGTCGTTTTATTTATTTATTATTTTTTTTTCGTTTAGGAACGTGAGAAGAAGTACATGCTGCCTTTAGATGGATTAAAATTACGGGATTTGGAACAAGGATTCATGTCGCGACGTCATTTGTTCGCTTTGTTTAATCCAGAAGGCCGAAATGTTTATAAGGATTACAAACAGCTTGAATTGAGTTGTGAAACTCAGGACGATGTCGATTCATGGAAAGCTTCTTTCCTCAGGGCTGGCGTATATCCCGAAAAGTCAACGGAGCAAGCAAACGGCGAAGGGGAGGTATGTATCGTATTATATACCTATATGTGGAATGAAATATATTACGCATACGTATTCAATTAGGTATGATGGTTTGGAGGATGTTACAGTATATACTGTATCTTTAATGATAACTTTATCCCGACAGAAAGTTGCAAAAATCTTATATATTTGTTTTTTTACCAATCTGAAAGTTATTTGTTTCGGGTAAAACGGAACAAATATTCATTCCATCTCATCATATTATCGTACGTTTTGTTGTGTTTACTAGAAGAAATTATTTTGATTTATTTTAGGACAAGCAGTGGGTGAGTTAGTTGCAGAAATGTAATTAAACAAATTTCGTTCGACATTACTTTTTTAACTGTGTGGTGGTGTGTTACAATTATTTCGGAAGACGCAATATAACAAGTTATTCGTAACATTGCTATGAAATATCGTATTGTTCACCGTATTCATACTGTGGTACTTCCGTTTTCGTCAAGCTGAATACGTTTCTGGCAAAAGAAATTGGATTTTGAAATATCTGTAAAAATATCTTTAAATAACTAATAGCCGTATTAATTGCATAATTTACATATTTGCTATATTCTTGAGAAATTAACTAGATTCTTGTATGGTGTTTACAATTATAATTAATATTTTTTGCCTCTAATCAACTAAAGGAAGGATATGAGGTTGGTACAATCGTAGAAGTCCTTTAGCTATATAGAACATACAACACGTACACAATTATAAAACACCTCCACTCAGCTCTGCTTCTTTTATAACGAACACAACTGTGCCATTGAAATATGTATTAATTGTTTGTATAAACACTTCTTTTTCTCCCCGCTAGAGGCATTTCCTTTTGAA
The DNA here is from genome assembly GCA_907165295.1 of Nomada fabriciana. Taxonomy (NCBI): domain Eukaryota; kingdom Metazoa; phylum Arthropoda; class Insecta; order Hymenoptera; family Apidae; genus Nomada; species Nomada fabriciana. Next base: position 8,281,200 of record OU015690.1, on the reverse strand, counting down.
CATGAAATCAATAACACTTTACTAATTACTGATTTTGTTTTTCTGATTCTGTATTGAATTGTACTTGACATGTATGAAATATAACTGTTAATCTTTGTCAATTTAACAATTTGTATATCATGAAGGTTATTATTCGAAAATTTGTAGGGTGGATCAGAAGCCCAGTCATCAATGGATCCTCAGCTTGAGCGACAAGTCGAGACCATTAGAAATCTGGTGGATTCGTACATGAAAATTGTTACGAAAACAACTCGTGATTTGGTTCCAAAGTCGATTATGCATTTAATTATCAACAATGCAAAGGATTTCATAAATGGAGAATTATTGGCGCATCTATATGCAAGCGGTGATCAGGTAAAAATGATTACAAATTTGGGATACTATAGGTTTTACGAATATATCTATTTCTAATTCATTATTGCTTTACTCGCCAAACGAAATATCTCCTTCCAAGTTTACTACTTCGTATGTTTACCATTTCCATTGTACGCGTGTTACAGGCCTCAATGATGGAGGAATCGCCCGAAGAAGCACAAAAGCGAGAGGAAATGCTGCGTATGTATCATGCATGCAAGGAGGCACTTCGCATTATCGGAGACGTTTCGATGGCCACTGTCTCGACTCCGGTGCCACCACCTGTTAAAAATGATTGGTTAGCATCTGGCGAGAATCCAAGGTAACTATTATGTTATTATTCTCATAGACGCTTATGCGTTTCACTAATTAGGTATCTTTTGATCTTGTACTGCCTGCTTTTGCATCAAACACTTGAACACCGTTGAAATAGTCTTGGGTAAGAGCAACAATATTTATTCCATTTTTTTCTTTTTCTTTGTGTTTAACAATATAACGTCTTTGACTACATGAAGCGTAAGAAAGAAGATTTGTTTTTTGTTCTGCCCACATACACATAGTTGTTCGCTTGGTATTTTTACTTGAATTATCAGGCTTTTCGAACTTTTGTTTTACGAATACAGTTATGCGATTGAATGTTCACATTTATCTTATGTTTCGTAGAAGGTGTTGGTTCATGTTTGTTTACGCATAAGTTATCGATCGCACACTTGGCATTGAAGCTTAAAATAAAATATATTGCTATTAATTTGTTACAGGTTATCACCACCATCTCCTGGTGGACCAAGACGCGGAGTGACACAGCCACCACCTCTTTCTAGTTCTCGGGCACCACCTCCGGTTCCAATGGGTGGCCGACCAGCGCCGGCTATTCCAAACCGACCAGGACCTGGTGGACCGCCACCTGTCCGTGCTACACCTGGCCTACCTCCTCCTCTTATACCATCGTAAGTAACCAAAGTCTCGCATAACTTGCGCAACGTAACAGAGATATACGTTGTCGAGTAGTACAGAGAATATTTGAAAGGGCAAATAATTTTTAACGCTCTGTACTATCGAGTACGTTTTTATTGTCGAGTCTCTCACAAAGTTTGCACAGCAACATTTTGTCCGTTTGTGCTAAGCTAATCCTGTGTTTAAAAAGGTGAAGGTCCTCTTTTCCCTTTTTTAATGTTTTTTTTTCATTTTTTTTTTTCATCATTTAATCTTCATTGAAATATCTTGGAACGGAGATTCGCAGTTGCTTGTTCTCCGTAGCTTTGTGTGACTGGGGCTTTGGTGCTAACTTCACTTTCTATTGCAGGCGCCGACAATAAGTCTCCGCACTAACTCGCCTATTCGCTAATTAAATAATATACATACATACATACATACATCGTTTGCATCTAGTCAGTGTACATTTTACACGAGATACGATTTCCCAATGCTATGTGTTTTGTCCGCAAACATTGCGAATTATTACCGTTAATTAGGGGTGTGTAATTTGTACAAAAGAAGACATGCGAATGTTTGTATTAGTTGATGGGTACGACGAGCTTCCCCGTGCTTCCACGAATTATTTATCGTCCCACTGCGCGTTACACCACGAATTACAGCGATAATCTTCCCCGTTGTTTTGTGATCCAATTGTTTAGTAAGAACGACCAAGAGAATTACTACCTGCATTTTAAATAGTTTCTACGTTTCTCTTCTTTCTCATCTTCCCTTAACTAACAATACGATGTACAACGCTGGCGTTTTCAGAATCGTCTCCCAATAATGAAATGTATGCGATCTTTGGCGCAATAATTTGCACACCTCTAATTAAAAAGAGTTTCTGTGTCTACGATACATTTATTCGGTATTAGTGAAGAAAAGCGTAGAAATATAGGTCACCCTTCATTCGCGATAGGTGATAAATATAGCTGGAACTATGTTTGTTTCGTTGTAACTTAGTTCGATGAAATTGTACATACAACTGAAAGCGTTGTAAAATAAATGGTCTTGGGTTCTGATCGCAGGTGATGGATAAGTCTTCATTCGCTTACTAACAGCATGACATTTTAATTACACAGTACCGCACTGTTCAAACGCATTTTCAACCATTTGAAAATGTCACCGCTTCGGCCGACGTAGAAACGATAAAAACGAAAAAGGGGGGAAAGGGCAATGTTTTACCCGAGAATGTGTTAGACAGCTACGCGATAAGTATTGCACTTAACAGCTTCTACAAAGCTCCTAAAATCGTTGCTTCCCCGCCATTGTCGATTCGATAATAAATTCACGAACACTGAAGAGAAAAAGCAATCAATACGAATGTTGTCAATTACCAGTTAGGGACAGACGTGTCGGTGCCTGCATTGAAAATACAAATTTGTTTTCAAATGAATGTTGTGCAGTCGATTTTAACGCGGACGCTCGTTTATAAGATGAGTTCTCGCGTGGTACTAGTTGTATAAGACACGTGTTGCCGTTGTTTCGAGCCACGCGTGATTGCACATACCTCTTAGGACCTTCCAATGTGCACGACAGCAGTCCGCAGTGAAGTGCGTCGCAGATAATTAGCCTAAATCACCATGTATATTAATCGAACTCTATAAGTATCACGATATTGTTAAGGCACTGCAAGCAAATGAGATCTTTAGTAAAATCAGGGTATCCGTGATGTATGTTTAGTCGTGGGGGTGGTCTTCAGCAGAGGGTGACGCAAGCTGCGACCCAGGCCGCTACTAACGCCGCCGTGAACGAGCTGATGGACGCATTCAAGATCAAGTAAATAGACCCTTGCTGTCTCATATCTATTTTTTTTTTATATATATATACATATATAATACACATAATATATATGAGATATCTTGCCCCTTTAACAATGATAATTATTATGGGTAATGTTGTTTAAGTTTGCGCTATAAGTAGATTGGTAGACTGTTCAGGGTCATGAACACTAATTCGATGTCTCACTATTTTCTAATAGAGTGTCTCGATAACGATTTTTGCGCGCAATAACCAAGCTATGTTTATTGATCCTTCTCACCCTTTTTCTCTCTCTCTCTGCGCCCTCCCCCTCTCACCTTCCCTCTTGCACGACCCGAGAAATTGAATTAACAGCGACGGTGATGCCTTCGAAGTTATGTACCGTTGTTGAAATACACGCGCGAAATATGCATATTATACGGGATGCGTACGCATATACGTATAAGAAGAAAATAACAGATGCAGGCGTGCTCGTCGGGCACGTGTTCTTAGTAATTAATACGACCGTAAGGAAGTAACTACGTGTATTTGTGAGACGTGTAATTCGCTTCGCGACATTCCATACGCGTATTGTTTTAATCTCGTAAAAAATGGGTAGCCGTTATTAAAGGGAAATAAATGTGCTTTTTACGAACGGTATAAAACTGTTCGGTTATGTAGTATCGACGCGTGTGAAAATAGTTTGAGATCTGCCCGCGTGGTGGTACAATTTATCGCTGTTTTACTTCCGATTCTAATGTCGAAGCAGGGGGGCCCCGTGCATGGACGGTCTTCGTGCAGGATAGATATTTAATGATGGAAGAGTACGTTCTCCTTAGGTCGATATACGTACATGAATCTCCAGTGAGTCTATATCCTGGAAAGTCTACCAGAACCCTACAATGTGATCAAAGGTAGTTTTTCGATTAGGCGAAATTTCATTGAGCGAATCCGCGCAACACTGCACAGGGTTTCCGATGAGAGTTTCATCGATCACGCGAATTCGTTCCCGAAGTTTGCATAGAATAGAAAAATGTCATGCTGTTGGGGAAAAGTGTACCGAGAATTTGATCCGATTGTCGTACGCACGTTCCATCGTGTTAACGATCAATTTCCGATCGGCCACAACAGGCATCAACCGAATAAATTTAAGTGCCGTAATTATTAATTGCGCGACGAGAAACAGCTACACACGTGTACGCCGGATATACATAAATACATACACGCACTGTTTCTTTAACACTTTAAGCAGTTCACCGCATTCAGTTTCATTCTTAGACGTTAATGTTGCAAAAATACGATACAGAGATACACGCATATAAACATATACATACGAACTAAACCCTAATGAATTATTAACGAGGAAACAAACGTGCTCAGACATAGGATGTGATATAGCGTAGAGTGCTTCGAGGATTTTGCATGAAAATCCTGAGTCGCGCACCCTCTATCTCTTTATCTCTCTCTCCGAATAATCCTAACGGAATAAAAAGTGACACTAACGATACCGAATCAGAACAATATATATTATTATATACGTATAATGGTAATCGTGTAACTTTAAAAATGTGTAATGGATGTATATCACTTGGCGAGCGTTCAGGTGCTGCGTTGTATTTAAAAGAATGCATTTGGAGTTCCCTGCGCCCCTTGGCCGTGCTTGGCAAATTGAAATAGTCATACATGTATATATGTATAAGAATAGGGAATATCGACGAGATGCAACGTGCTTTCGGTTTTCGTGGTACGCGTGCCCGATTGCCGGGAATACCCCCCCCCCCCCCACTGTTCTACGATACTCGTAATATTTATATATATAAATATATATATATATACATATATAATTTTCGATAAGATTGCATTGGAAGAAAATAATCGACAGAATCGCCGATAGGATGAACTCGAGATGCATTTAAATTTTGTCAAACTAGTTTCGTTGTCCTTTGCAAACACTTATTGTCACGCCCTTTGTTTGTCGCAACTTCAGCAACGTACGATTCTTCGTTGTTCACGGATGTTTAGAAATATTTGAATAATCATGTTTATATTTATCGCAATAAATTGTTGGAAAATATTGACGCGTCTACCCATAACATTATCATATCTCGTAACATATTTGCAAGAAAGGGCCTCGCTCGAGATTATTCCGTTTCTCCGTGGGGTTTCTCGTTCATATATTTATGCATAAATGTCTTGCGACGAAAACGTGCTCCGGTCTTCTTTGTGTCTCTGATTGTCGGCGCAGTGGCGCGAGAAACATCGAGGACGATGTTCGAAGTGCAATTTAATAAAAGAGGAAGATGGAAATATTATTTTTCGTTACAGCAAGAAGTGTCTGATCAGATAATTACATGAAAATATCGTCTTCGGCGATGGACAGGGTTTCCCGTGTCGCTGCGCTCTTCGTGCTCGTCTTATCGATCGATTCGAAAGGGAGGCAGAATCTCGATGGCGTACATGTACGTACATGTATATCGAAGTATCACCAAACGCCTTGGCAACTCGTTTTTTTTCGATATCAAAGGGGCCTAACGATAATCGCCGATAGAAATGTATTTATTGGCTGGAAATTCAATGTTCGTTCTAGTAGTATTCGCAAAATGCTAATCAACATACACTGGATGAAAGGTGATTGTTTTAATACAAGCTCACGCCATAAGAACTCAGCAGGGGTGTGCGGGTTCTCGATATTTCGGGTTCGGGTCGGGTCGAGAAAACTCGGGCGAGATCGGGCGAGCTCTCGGAAATGTGATACTCGTCGAGATTCTCGAAAGTATCCGAACGCTTCGAGATCCCGAACGTTTCGAGATCCCGAACGTATCGAGATCCCGAAAGGCGCATCGAGAAATGGAGATCCCGAAACTAACTATGACTATACGAAGCAATGTCTCGGGATTCCAATAGTGCTTACATACTATTATGAACATACAGGCATTTCTATTACATAGAAATTACAATGTCCGACCAATTTTAACTTAATTCGCTTTTGTAAACTTCAAGGGCCGTCTTTTGTAGTATTTACTACCTTTTAGCGTGCAGAACGTATGGATTTTAGAAAAATATCTAAAATATCTAAAATATCTCGTACGACAAGAAAATATGAAATATTAGTAATATTTCATATTTTCAAAATACATATGTTCTGCACGCTAAAAGGTAGTAAATACTACAAAAGACGGCCCTTGAAGTTTACAAAAGCGAATTAAGATAAAATTGGTCGGACATTGTAATTTCTATGTAATAGAAATGCCTGTTTGTTCATAATAATATGTAAGCACTATTGGAATCCCGAGACATTGCTTCGTATAGTCATAGTTAGTTTCGGGATCTCCATTTCTCGATGCGCCTTTCGGGATCTCGATACGCCTTTCCGGGATCTCGATACGCCTTTCGGGATCTCGATGCGTTCGGGATCCCGAAACGTTGGGATACTTTCGAGAATCTCGACGAGTATCACATTTCCGAGAGCTCGCCCGATCTCGCCCGAGTTGTCCCGACCCGACTCGAGGCTCGGGAATCTCGTGAATTCGAGAACCCGCACACCCCTGGAACTCAGTCTCTCGCCGAAAGCACGTCGCGCTCACGAATCGAGTGGTTGATCGTCTGTCTACACTGGTCCCTTTAGTTCGCGATCTACACTACCTGCTGATTAGTAACAACAATGTATCGTGCACGTTATTGCACAACAATTTGAAAAAAGGAAACTGCAGAACAAAAGGGGCAGATATACATAGGCACGAGGAGAAGAAACCTGCGAGCAGCCACAAGTGGTATTATTGTAATGCTATTGTACAGATATTGTATATATATGTGTGTGTGTGTATATATATATTTATATATACACACATCTATATATAATACATATGTCTATTGATCAATTTATGCACTGTAATGCCAGATTTAAATAGATTGTACGTTGCGGTTACAGAGATAATTGTGATTACGGTATTATAATTATTATTATGATTAATATTATAATAATGGTTAACAACTATATCGTATATTCTATAAGATGAACATGACAACGTTAATTTAGTTTAATAGCGTGCCGGATTTCGTGTTTGGTAGATTGTGAATCTTTTTATTTTCGTAAAGTTGTATTATTTAGCGTCGTTCTTTACAACGGTATGTCGTTCTTTGTTAGAAGACGAGTAGAGATGTAAGTAGAGTTGACGAGTTTCTGACGAAACGTAGCGTTTCACTGACACTGGGCATATCAAGTAGTAGAATCGTGCAGGGAAAGATCGTTCTTCGGTGTGTCCAGAGTTTTCAATGTTCAGTTCCACTTTCGAAACCAGTTGCATCTCCATTCCCCATTTATCTACATTTCTTTCTATTTTCTCGCCCGAGCGACGAGTATGGATCCATTTCGTTAAACAAGTCTACTCACGTATGTGTAACCGTTGTTCTTATTAGAAGGTAGAGAGCAGGTATTGTAAATACTTGGATCACACCATTTCCCTCGTTTCAAGCGCACGAACATTCGAGGCGCACTCAAAGAAGCATTCCTTTGCAAAAGTAAACGGGACGTAAATTTGATTGTTAATGATGTATTCCGATCGGGTGGAATCTTTTGTTACAAACCTCACAACGAAAGGCGATAAGTAAAGAAACTGTGATCGGCGATTCGTGATTGCTTTTCTGAACAAAAGTTCTCCACGATCACCAATTTGACCTTTCTTTGCGCTCGTGCTGTCAATTAAACGATCACCCGAATCCTTTAGTTCTGAAATAAAAAAAACGAAAAAGAAATGAAAATTCGTTCGCAATATCTCATTTGAATTTCTACTTTACGATCCGTAACGATACACCCCTTGCGTATCGAGCCTAAAAGGGGTCCCTGAGAACAAATCCACGGCTTTCGCGAGTAGCTCCTATGGAAGTAGCGTTGACGATGTTTAGCGACGTCGCCTTCACACAGCTTAGAGGCCGTTAACAAATACAAAGGAACAAAGAGCATCGCTCGGTATACATGTGAATATGAAAGAATATTGTTACTGTAGCTAGTATTTAATCGTCTAATCGAGTGGCGAATCTGAACGTGTCTGCCGCAAAACAAGTTACTAAGCAAACACGTTACGACACCGGGAACCTCGTACGATCTGCAAAGAATGAATTTCCCTGAAACGGAGATTCTATTATTTCGCCAAGTCTATTTTGAACTATTTCGATAACACACTGTCTCGATTGCAGCCGCGTTCAGATCGCTTCGCGACACATTGCGAGGAAGGGAAGAGAAACGATCGTGCAGAAGGAATAGCGAGGGAAAGGAATATGGATAAGCAAGGTGTCGTGTCCGCGACACGCATCCTATTCACGCGGCAGGTTATCGTTATGAATGCTTCCATCTAAAGCCTTAAATGTAACAAAGTTCTAATTAAACGAAGCTTACCTTGCATCGGTGAATCGGTTAAGCAAGCGTGATCCTGTTGCATATCGCGGGCCCTGTGTTACATGTAATATTGCGCGTGTAACAACGTGCGAACGATGGAAGGGAGAATATGTAATTAATAAAGGTCGATGGAAATAAGATTCGCGACTACGTTCGTCGCTGACGTTATTTTCACGTGGTTAATTTAGATTCATCGACGTAGCGACGAATGACAGGAGATCTCTAAGTAACCCAAGTTTTACCAGTGACAAACCCTTGTGAAAGATACAAATAATAATTCTACAGATTCTTTGGAACGTGTCGAGATCGATAATTTATCATAATTTTGATACCCGCTATAATTCCAATTTTCGTAGATCCACCTTTCTTTTTCTGCATCCCTCCACTCGATCATCGACGTTCATTTTCCAACGTTTATTTTAAATAGATTTCGTAAAACAAGGGGAACATTAATAGGGTTACTTAGGATATTTTTTTTTACGATTCATCGCGCGACGTACGGGGTCCGGCCGGATCTGACATCCCGAGTTTAATGGGGGGTTGCTGGGGTGAGTATGAACAACTTTTTCCTTTACCAAAATATTGGTTAAAGCGTGGTTTTTGAGTTATTAACGAAAAAACACTGGCCAATCAGAGTTCCCGTGGGAGGTTGTGAGCCACGTGGTTGAGGGCGCGAACTACGGGCGCTCTGATTGGCTAGTATTTTTCGTTAATAACTCAAAAACGACTCTTCAACCAACATTTTGGTAAAGGAAAAAGTTATTCAGAGTCACCCCAGCAAATCCCCATTAAACGCGTGATGTCAGATCCGGCCAAACCCTGTATACACACACTGTTTTATTGCAATATAAGTGTGTATATAGGAAATAACATGTCATAGATTCAAAATATATATCTATACCTTTATTCTAGATATACATATATTCTATCTATGTACAGTAAATTCTCCCAACATTGGCTCCATCACTGTTCCTAGGACAATCTTTCTGCGTCATTCCTACCTCCATGTTACCTGCGTTCGAGTCAGTCACTATGCAATACAATACTCGTCGCTGTTCTTTTGACTAGTGACACTCAATCTGTCGTAATACAAGGATAAAATTGTTTAATTTTATTCTTTTTCTGCCCAAAAATTTGTTTATCATATTGGTGGGACTATTCTGATTAAAATAAGACCGTAAACATGCTGTTATTAGGACCACATTTACTTATCTAATGCTTATCGTATAACTGATTTCACGCAATTATCGCCCGGATTACATCAGGATAATGGATTGTTAGTCACGTTTGAAATAATAACAGTACAGTATTTCTAATACACTACAAATTAGCGAAGGGTAAAACAATAATATTCTACATTAAATTATCTTTACAGTGAGATGACGCGCATCTAAATATGTAACAGACTTCACGCGGAAAAAGTTTCGAATCATTTAACGTGATTGAAACATTTGTGGAGAAATGTAGAGTCGATTCTCACATTGTCCGTGAGGCAGGCACAGTTGATGCACTCGGCGGACAATGAATAGATATTTCATGTATTTTTCCAGCAATTCCTTTTTGTAATTCATTTTTGTAATTCATTCAAAGCAATAACAAAATAAGTATTAATAAATAAATATGGTCCAACTTATATCATACTTGGTCTCATTTTGATCAGAACAATCTCGGCAATATGTTGCAAACTCTTTCATATCGAAAAAGTTGAAAAGTAAACAAGTTTAAGCATCGCCTTTATTATAAAATTTCGTACGCTTGTTTTTAAATCTCTGGGTTCCCTCGACTTTGGTTTCACCCTTCTCTGTTATTCGCTGTCCCTTTCTTTGTTCGGCGAACTACAAAGATTAGCTACGAGGCTGACAATGTGGGACTATTTACTGTGCAAGAACGAAAATTCGGAGACAAGTGTGTTATTATCTTACGACCGGAAACGCATTTCCACAGGGGAAATTAATATCCGTTGATTTCGAGTTCTAACTATTGCAGCGTTTCCATTCGATGCTATACCTGATCGAATCGACTATGGATTAACTACGATTTCGCATAAAATATTGCTAATAGAAAATGTGATCGAGATTCTCCCGATTTCTCCCACACGTTGAAATGCGTGTTCGTGTTCGACGTTAATTCTTTTTTCCCCCTTTTTTGTCTTTTTTCCTTTAATTCAACCGCCAACCTACGTCTGCCACCCCTTTTAATATTTCCCCCTTAAAAGCATCCAGGACTTTACGTCGTGAAGTAACATTATATATACAAAACGATTTAATTGTATCTATCTGTATCCAAAGGACGTTTGTGAAGATGCAATTAAAACGAAGATCTGCTCGAAGATGTCGAGTGGTTTGTAAATTGATGAAACAGCTAGAACGAACGTCCTTTTCGTACGTTCATTTTTGCATGCGTTTTCGCTACTGCTTGAGCATGTTTTGCAAATCTTGAATCTTTTTTTCTATCGGTGAATCATCATCCCATTCCGCGTGGTCCCGGTTGCATCTTTATTCATTTGCTATGAAAATAATCTATTTATGTAACTCATATTACACAATCATTCATTGCATATTATCATCATGCTATAAGATGTATATTCGTTGTGTACTGCTTTCTGACATATATTCAAGACGATCGCTATTACTTTTCTCATCGTCAGTTTCACGACATGGAGAACGTGTTTCATTTTTTACACACGTTATATGTCCATATTCGCGTATCATGGCTTACAATTAGTACGGTCAAAGTGAACGACGTCCAGTTGAATTGTTATACTTGCCCGAGTTTTTTCGTACAGATATTTCGACAGGGTTGAAAGATCTGTAAAATAAATTCAATTGGACGTCGAACGATTAATGCAGCCCTTCAAATGCGAGACGAGGCATTCCAGTTACTGTCAATTTCGTATTCTTGCGCTATAGAATTTGTATAATGTTTTTCAAACCAATGCACCTAAACTTTCCCCTTACTTCTATAACGTAGCTGAAGAGCTTGAAACGCCTCTTTCCGGCCTTGATAATTTACACTCTGTTTCGCCTATCTTCCTTAGTCTTTACTACCGAGCCATTTTCTACTACCATATACGGACGAAGTCTTTCGTCAAGCTATTTTCCATCAAGTTCCAGAGTGTTGTTATCTGTTCGTGTTTACTTGCAACGTTATTTAAAAAGTACGACGGCATTCGCACGTAGTCCGTACTACCTACACGCAAGAGGCGAGTGGAAATGTGTCGTTGCGAAATAGGAGATAAATTTTGTCGACGCGTACGTTGTTTTATCAGCAGCAGCTCGCGATGACGTATTAAAATGAACTTTTGCTCACATTTCGAGTAGTTTCTATAAATCAGCGTAGCATTTGCTCTTTCGTCACTTTAACACTGGAACTGCCAAGGGGGTGAAAATGACTTGTTTCAGATTTCTTGCTTTAGAATTATTAATATATGTATAGGTATCGTCGTAGCAATTTATGATGAGCTTTAATAAGACAGAATGACAATTATATATCTCTATTTGATGTCCATTCAACGACTTTCCTGTTCATAATCAGTCAGACGTATGCTATCTGAATAATACCAAAATGTATCGGTAGTTCTAGTGTTAACGGGGACTACGTGCACTGAAAATTTTGCTTCATACCCCGTGCATCCAATGAAAGGGATGTCCAACTTGCATTGGCAAACCAGGAGTCAGGGGAGACTGGTATGACCTTTCCAGTCACCACAATCGCATTCGAAGGGCGAATTAATTGCACGCTTATCGCGACATTCATCGCCGCTTTAATCGTTTCAAGTTAAAGTAATAGATCGTCCGGTTTCGAAGGCGTCCAGCGAGGAGCACCGAGTACTTAATGACTGTCTGTGTTATAGGCGTCCCGTACCCAATATTCCTCCCCGAATTCCCGACAGACCGTACTACGGCCGATTAAACTGAGCTAGTCCATGGGAAGCGCACGACACCTGTGCACATCCACGCCCGAGAATATTCGAGGAGTTTCGTACTGAAACGAGCCGGTGACCGGGGACACGAACGGCTGGGAGGCGTCACCCGTTTGTTTTCAGCGACGGTGACGATGGGGGGAGCCCTCTCCAGGACCAGGACGCGTCCACATAAGATCTGCGCCCTTTAAATCTCGGCTAAGCGGACGCGCAACAATTCTTGTCGCCGTTGCCTTCGGGAAGAGGAAGATCGACGGGACGTAGTCGATGACGGAGCAGGAGGAATTAGGCTGTGCCACGAAAAAAAAGAGTAAAATAAAACGAAGGAGAAAGAGGGACCAAGAAATGAACGGATCAGGAGCAGCACAAGGGGACACGGTCTGCTGGCCTGGTATCGCTCGATGCTCGACGAAGATCCAACGAAGATCGAGTCAGTCGCTTCTTCTTTCTCTGATATTTCGTCTTCTATGTTATTTATACGCGCCGTCAGGAGCGTTAGGTTACGTGTTAGCTTCTAAGTATTAGAAACGTCGCCGCGCTAGATGCGCCCGACGAACGCTGATGGAACGATTATTAACTCGTATCGTTGATGAGAAAACGAGAGGGTCTCTCGGCAAGAAGCGGCGCGATTGTATCGTTGCAGTAGGGATTTCCGTTCTTCGCCTTTTGTTAATGGTTATCAGTATTATGTAGGTAAGGATATGGAAGTCGACACGCGGCACCGGTCACGATATCCGTTTCCCCGGCTGGGCCTGTTAGAAAGTTCGCCGTCAATTCATCATCGATTCGCGTCAGTCGAGAAAGATTTGCCCGATCCAGGTACAGTCGCGGCGTTCACACGTTTCAATATGAACGATACGTTAGGGATAGTGAAAAATTGCAGCCCGATAGTCGACGTTTGCTCGCTTCTTGCTCGAAGACTCGCCGCCAAGGTATTGTTTCAAATGAGATTCATGGACGACGCAACGTGCAACCCGATTACCTCGATTTTAGGAGAACTTGTTAGAGCAAAAAGAAAAGTACACACGGTTCACCCACCAGGACTCGTGCGATTCGACGTGTGCGGGTGAACGAAATGCGGGACGATATTCGATCGACAGCATTCCACGAAAGCCTGTGCGCCAGCTTAGTGTCAGGGAACACGAAATGAGGAGGAAAGCTAGAATGAGTAACCGCGAATCACGTGGATGATCGTGCATTAAACGCAACAATCCTTTTTGTACGGTTAATTTATTGAATTACAACGACGATGCCATTTTACAGCACGAGTTTAGCAAACAAAAGCAATAGGAATCGCGAGCAACGAATGGGAATCCTCTGATCAATGTTCTCCGCGCTTGGAAAACGCGTAAACGAAGCTGTACACGTGTATACGTGACATGTGAAATTCCTCGTCGATGATTTTTATCTATTTTTACAATTGTTTTTGCATCTTAACGTGTTAGCCGTTGTGATAGACGCTTCTCGGAGGGGCGCGACGCTATTGTCAAGATCCGCAGCGGCCCCTCGGCAAATGATAATTAATTCGGAACGGAGGCAAATGTTGTATAAAAAAAGAGGAAACGAACAGTTGTACATACAATTTAAATACGATTATAGTATTACGTGTCGATGCATACGTGCTAGAGTGGAAGAATTTTTTCTCCTTTTCTCCTTCTTTTCTTTTCTTTTTTTCTTTTTTTTTCTCTTTTTTTTGTATTAGACCAAACTTCACGCGTCGATAGCCGAACCGCTATGATACACGACACCGACTGACGAATAATGTACCTATTAGGACATACGCCGAATCAAATAAACGATATTTAATACGAGCCTAATGATCCTGAATATCCTCCGAAACAATTGAATCTTCTGATCGTTCATTGTCCTTTTCTATTCGATATGTAGCGCGATTCTTGCCTTAGGTTAATTTAATCTTAGTTTGGTTATATTTTTTCGGAGTTTCTGTTTAAAAATTAAGTGCGGTGTAATTCCTTCCCGATGCCCGGCCATGTCTCGCCAGAGCAATGTACCACGTTGCTCGCCACTGTGGTGAATTTGCAGCAAATTGTGCTTGAATGAAGATCGAAGTTGTATATTTTTTGATCCGTCGATGCCGTTTGCCATGCCCGGTACGTCGATTCAAGAATGCTGCCGTGATCAACGGAAGATAGGTCGAGTGATCGATCAGATGAAAGTACTTGGGAATAATTTGGATGAGTTACGCGAGGAGATTACTGCGTTGAGAAATGTTTACACGGAAAAGCAAACGACGGATTTGTACGCAAAGAATTGGAAGAAAAGAAAAACCAGCAAAACCAATATGCTGGAGAAGGTGAAAGAATATATTAGAAAAGTGACAAGTGTAAATTCGTTGAGGAAAGGTCAGCCGGATAACAATAGTTCAAAGGTACACGATGTTTCACTTGCGCGAATGATCTTAATTTGTTCTTTTATTGGTCAAAATGATTGGAGAATGATAATTCTTAATATGCTGTATTTTCGTAAAGTGAATGGTAAACTTTCGCAAATATGCGACACATTAATATTTTGCGACGATATAATATTCGAAACAATTGTTTAGAGCAGGGTTTCCCAAACTATGTTCCACGAAAAGATAATAGGTGACCCGTGAAAACCTATTTTATGTGTTTTAAAATTTTAATAATTAGTAAATAGATACTGAATGTTATTTCTCATATTTTTTAAATTTGCTCGATTATGTGTTATTACCTATCCTGCAAAATAAACAATGTGTTCCGTGAAAATTTCGGGAATTACGAAGTGTTCCGTTGCAGGAAAAGTTTGGAAAAAAGTACAGTTTCAATTCTTGAATATGCAATAGAATAAAATAGTTATACAGATATTAGCCTTTATTTTTAAAAATAACCAACGACCAACTATACAAATGCGATAAAGCAGCAATTAAGATTTCACACGATCGAAAGAATTACTTGCTGAAGTGGTTTTTCTTTCAAGAATTGTTCACTCATAATAATATTGCGCCATGTGTCTTCTTATCAAAATTATTATCCCAGCGCAAATCTAGATCCCTCACTGAACGCCTTTCTAAATTATATATATATCGTATGACAAAATAAGAGGGTTTATTGCAAATGCCTACTAGAACCAAATATTTTAAACGCCAGGCGAACCAGACAGATGCGAAATTCCAGCATCGACATATCAGAAACGACCCAAATGTATCGATGCACGCAGAAAGTATAGAAGATGTTTCCAATCGTGGATCGTCTTTCACAAAAGGAGGAAATATACGACTCGGCAAAGCAGTGTTCCCCCAAAAGGACTCGACCCTTGCCTCGAAATATTCCGAAATAAGCTGCGAATTGGATTCGCAAGTAGAAAATCGGATTTGCTCTCCTTCTGCCAAAGAAATAAATATATTTCCTGATTCGTGTATCATTCAAAATTATTCAGAAAATATGGGGGTATGTCTGTTAAACGGCGACGGAAAAGAAACCGTAACAAAATCCACGCAAACCAACGCAGGGAAGCTGCGACAGAAAGGTAAATATCTGATATCTCATCCGAAAAATCCGAATTGTTACTTTACCAAGATAAAGAACGCTGTGATTACAAAGAAAATTGTGCGTGATTCAAGTAAGAATACATTTACGGTATGTGAAAATGTTAGTAATACGAAACGTCGTCACTATTTCAAAAAGGAAGATTGCAAGCCGTGCACCTGTAAGAAGAACAGAAACGATTTCGTTGATTCCAGCGATAAGGAAACAAGTAAAGAAAACTTTTTTCTAGAGAAAAGCGACCGGGCCACAGATAGATGGTCCATATACGAGGACACAAGATATCAAACTTTCTCATTCGAAGACCTACCAAATCTGTCGCGTTCGTCAACCTCCGAGAGTTTGGAAACGAATGTTCCCGACAATTCAAGTAAGATCGAAGAATTTCCGCAACGTAAAAAACCGAGAACCTATCTGATACGTAAAACAACTCGGAAACATCACGACAATTGGCTGAGACACTTTGAAAAGAGTGTCGTTTATGCGGGACAGACCTCCAATTTGAACCTCTCTTCGTGCAGTTTCTCTAATGGAAATATTTCTTGCAATTGACGCGAGTATTGTTCACGTTCACTTATATCAGTATAATTGTGATAGCTTCAAATTCGAATTACATAAACGTAATTTACTTTATATCACAATTTATTTAACTATGTCTCGACCAAGTTCACGTAATTTCAGCGCAGTTCACTTACAATTGGATACTTCAGTAAGAACGTACAAAATTCATGTATATATTTTTTGGATTCGTTTACATATCACTATACATCTTAACAGATAATTGAATTAATAGATCTTACGACAGTCTTCGATAGTTGCATACAGCAAATAATACACACGTTGCCCTCGTCGTCATTGAACAAATTAAAAAACCTTGACATATCTGCCAAACAGTTAACGCAAGATACAAATTGTGTACAATGCTGTTGCAATTCTTTATCGTTATAAATTACTTTATAAATTTCAATGCTTTTCATTACTTTGATCAACTGATATTTTTCAATCGTATAACACGAACAAATATTGTGTATTATAATAAAAAAGAAATTCAGCCATCAGATACTGTTCCCCTTTTCTTGTCCGATTTACGAATTATTCTTAGTCACAGTGGTTGCAGTCACCGAGTTCGTGGCGGGTCCTTGGATGTGAAGAATAGGCTGCCAAACCGCCACGAACGTTCCAAACACCTCTTCATTGGCATCGTTGTTCTTCTTGAAATTATGCACCGAATAACGATTGTAGAGTCCCCAAATGCTGTTCATCAGTTTGCTGTTGTACTTTAATGGAGTAAGCTCCATACCTAGAAAATGGAAATTAATCAGTTCTACATACGTGCAATTATTACTAAAGGGAAATGCAGTTGCCTAATTTTTTCATCGCCATTTTTTATCAAATGTATAGTACACATTTCACATGTGATATCAAAGTCTGTTATGTGATATCTGTGGTGCCCTAAAAGTACCATGCTTGCAACAAATACGAAACGTTTCCAAAGAAGTTATAGAGAAAGATACTAGAATATCCTGACCAATTACTAAATTCGAGTTTATGTTCTCGTCTTGAAATTAAAATATGTTTCATTCTAAACAAAAAGATCGAACACAGATTTTTGGACATTCTGTCTACATTGAAATCAGTGTAATATTGTACGACGTTGCGTTCCAAGTAATTAATAATTGGAGTGAACAATCTCTGAATTAAGCTAGCGAATCAAGCATTAACGTGATAGCATATTCTGTTATCGCTTATGAAATAGACTAAACGTATTCTTTCTCCTTTTACCCAGCGATAACCATGTAGTTCAAAAGCACAGACCGAAAAAACACAATATACGTCCGATAATTCGTGCATCTGATAAATACCTTCCAATGGGGATCTCATGTTGAATACATTTTCTTTGCTCGCTTTTTCCCTCCCCTCCGCCGGCGTTCTCATAATATTGCGTTCAAGATTGTTGCGGACTTTGTACGCTGCAAATGCACCCTGCGGAATAGCTGCCATTCTTTTGCAATCTGCGATGAATAAGAACACGTCAAATTTAACACACTCAGAATATTGAGCAACGAGCTTTCTTCTAAATCTAACAACGAACGGCAGTATAGTGGCGTGGACCACATTTCCATGATAAGATCCATCGAGGTCAATTCTATTGCCGGGAAATAATACGCGTACGTCAAAAAAATGAAACCAACCACTGCAAGTTTCGAAAAGCAATTCCGCTATTCTCCTTTTCGTGCTTGTCGTTGCCGCCGCCCCCTCTTCGTAGATCTCAACTTTCCTATGCTGAACTTTCTTCGCCCTCCGCAACTTTCGACTTTGCCTCAGTGTTCCAAAGCTCATGCAGCTGCGATCGATATTCTTCGAAACGATCATCGGCCGACTGATCAATCTTCGTGGACGATAATATCCCGTGAAAAACGAACGAACTGTATTTGTTAGATCGTACGCGATCTGTGTCGTGTAGCAAACGAAACGCCTCGCGTTCTGACTTTCTTTGGGCTCAATGTCGTACTAACGTCACGTATTAATATTGGATTGAATTTATGAACTTGCCTCGCAAACAAGTGGGGAGGGACGGACGAGATAGATTCGACGGCAGACAAAACGCTTGAAAAAGAAAGAAGATGAAGACAAAAAAAGGAAGATCGCTGTGACGAATACCGTAGATATCAATGTCCTTCGCGTCTGCTGACGCCCTCGACCACCACGACTTCCTTATCTACGCGAAGACCTTCCAGATTTAAAACACACTACGCGACCCACATTATATCACCGAGCTTGGAGATTCATAATAAGTTTATGCAACTACTAGATCATTCTTCTACTCTGCCCATTTGATTTCCTGTACAATATGTACCGCGAACTCTGTCCACCTGAAATATCTTCGAACGCTGCTTATTAAAGCTGCGGGATTTAATGAAATACAGAATACGGCAATTGTGGTTTTTTTAAATGGAATGTCGGGAATTTTTTAATCCCGATTTCGATATAGTAGCAAATTCTTAGTATGAAAGTAATGAGGTACATTTATCTTAAAATCCATCGGGAGAAATATTCGACTTTGTTGATACTGTTACTCCCATTATGAAACGTGTTCAAGGTAATGCTAATTGCATTTTTTGTGCTCAAAATTCGCTGTTCTATCGAAATCGAGCATGGAAAATTGAACATTCCATTTCAAACAACACAATTGTCCTGTAGGTATCCTCTAGCCCCAGGTGTTTCAAACTATGTTCCGCGAAAAGGTAATAGGTGAAAACTTATTTTATGTGTTATGTTTTAGAATTCTAATAATTACTAAATAGATAATGAATATTATTTCTCATTTTTTTGGATCGATTATGTGTTATTACCTACTCTACAAAATAAACAATGTGTTCCGTGAAGATTTCGAGATTTACGAAGTGTTCCGTTGCAGGAGAAGTTTGGGAAACCCTATTCTAGCCATCCACCTATGGTATTGTCTATTTCTTGAAATCCTACAGCGTCAATAAGCACCGCTTTTGTGTATTATTTGAACTGAGAAGGGTATTTCAGGTGGACAGGATTAATGTTGTATGTCTAATTGTAAGAGTGATCAATTGAATAGTATTTTTGTACAACAAGTGTTAGAGCCGCGAGAATTTGTAGATTTTTATAGACTTGCGAAGGTTTATTTAGTCACAGTTCGATGAGGACACTTTGTCTTTGTGTCAATTTAACTGACGTTTGATGGAAATACATTATGCATAGTATATGATTTGAATAGGCGAATTACAGCAGAATTGTACGATAATTTGACGAACCAGAAAATTAATAACAATTGTTCCTAGTCCGAAATTTTACCAATTACTGAAATTTAATAGAAAATTCTGACAGGAAATTTAAATTTTGTCCGTAGAAATTTTAAAATTTGCCATTTTTCACAGCAAATATACAATCCACCTGACGTGAATTTTTTGTTAAATGTTATTATTATTAGTCTAATAAATGTTGTTGACTTATCAGTGATTTCGATTTGTAATTTTTTACGCAAGTTATACGTAGTTGAAATGTTTCAAAAAATTGCAGGAATCTTTGCCCAACCCTGTAAATCTGGCTGTGGTCTAAACCAAAGTTAAATAAAGTGGTGGCATTTTGAATTTAGATTGTCAACTATTTTAAAATATTTCTCTTTGTTAGCATGCTAAAAAAATAAGAGAAAACCGACCAATGTTAAAAGTTTTGGTTCATGCGATAACTAACCGTTTCGAATAAACGGTGTTTTAAGAAAAACGCGTTTAAGACGTGAATGGTAACGGGGATGAAGCTCACCTACAAACTGAGTGGCAGTGCACATAAAAATTTCTCACATAATCGATGTCCATAATTTATCAATGGATATGGGATTTCAAATCGCATCTGAGGTGCTGTTCACCGTTGAGAAACACCTTCGCCAATTCACGTGGCATATCATAACAAATATTACGTTTTCCTTCAACCATATCAATATAAATTTTATACGGAACAATGTTTTCCCCTTTTTTATTTATGTTAAATTTTGGCAACCATGCTTAACTATATTTAATTATGTATTTCACTATTATTAATTACATATAATTTGCAATGTATTATCTACTATACATATTTGGAATACTATGTATACATTTCTTTATTTTGAAAGTTTCGTTGGTCCCTACAAATATACATAAATATGAATATGTATATCTGCATACAGTATACGTACTTTTATCGTTCCCTCAATTTTGTCAACAAAAAATTGAATTTTACCAAATTGAAATAGAATTTGTCTTATTCCGTATATTTTTACTCTTATGGAAATTTTAGATTTTGTGTATTAAGTATACAGGGTTCCTGATGTTTTTCTGGACAAACGACGTAAGGGTATTGTGTGCACAGAAATGAGAAAAAAATGTTATATGAATGTCTTTATTACAAAGCTTTATTACAAAGTTATGAAATAAATTGCAAAGTCGCTTAATTTTCCTGCTTAAAATGTCTGACGGCGCTGTAGCATGCTGTTTGTGACGGCGCATTTCTTCACGATTTCCATTAATCTCTGCAAGTGCTACCAGAGCATCATGTGTAGCTATGGATTTCCATTGTATAGACTTTGTTTTTCAGTGTTCACCACAAATAGAAATCTTAAGGCGTAAGGTCAAGTGATCTAGGTGACCAAGCAACTGTTACCCCTTGTCCAATTTACCTTCGAGGGTAATGTTCATTCAACTAATTGTTTTACTGGCTGAGCAGGAAAATTAGCTGATTTTCCAATTTACGTTACAACTTTGTAATAAAGGCTTGCTGGTCGACTTTCATACAACACATTTGTCTTGTTTTCGAGCATACAATACGCTGACAACGTTTGTCAGGAAAAATCTGGGACACGCTGTATATAGAATATAATGGATTTAATCTATACATTCAGTGTATATCTGATAAAATGACTACATATGTGTATTATCAGTTTGGGTAGAAGTATGAAACAATCAAATTCTTTTAGACTTAGGTCAGATTGGAATTAACTACATATTTGTTAAGATTTTAATTACTGCTCGGAAGAATGCTTTCAATGTTTCAAACAAAACTACACATGTGAAAACGCTGTTGTAAAGTTTGCAATAGATAACATCCATTTGCACATAATATGGTTTTAAGATGATTTGGCAGTAGGTCTCAACTTTTTTGTTTTCATCAAAAAAACGATTACAGATATACGTTAGAAACTTATCAGTAAATTATAATTGTGGATTCAACAAAATGCACTAGCATGTTCACAAGTTTAATAGTTTGATATTCAATGCGATAGTACCCGACACAAGTAACAGTGAATAAAATAATTGTGAACCAAACTTTACAATTTTATGATAATATATTATATTTACAACATATATTCACTTTTATAATAAAATAAAACAAATTAGTTTATATATTTATGTTTTCAGTTATAATTTAAGACTTATTCACACTGTGTACCCTATATACTCCGTATAAGATGGATCTTCTAATCATCCAGCAGTGAAATTGTGTATAAACATGCAAGTAAATAAATAACGTAGTCGGATACTTTTTATTTAAATTATACAGTTTCATGATACTTGTTGAAATAGTTTGTATTTACAATTCATCTAAATATTCATAAAAACGGAAAATCTATGCACTTCTATTTATGCAACATAATGATACGTAATTTTAAATTTCCATATAATACATCGATAACAACAAAAGATATCTATAACAATTACGAGATTCTAAGAGTAATAAAAATTTAAAGCAACGCAAGTATATTTATAAGTATATTTTATTTTCACGGGGACGACAACCACAAGAATACAGTCCTGAGGAAGTAACAATTTAACACTAGGTTTACGGACATAGTTTGTATACATGTTTTTAGAGACACCCATTATATTGAAGGGTGCCAGTAAAAATGTCTTTTTATAAAAATTTATTCATTTATTTTACAAATGAAATGTAATTAATTTAATTATATGATATTAATAGACCTTTATTAACTTTATATTCTCGGAATTTGAAATCCGACAAATTGACGAATTCCGTAAACCTAGTGTTAACCGAGTGTGTGTATGTGTGTGTGCGCGCGCGCCCTCGCGCGTGTAATGTATATATGTAGTTACTTATGATATATACTGTTGATAATAATTATTTATAATACATGACGAATTTTGTGAAGGAGAAAAAAATAAAAATGTATTGCAATACATAAAATTTTTCAGTTCATCAGTTTCTGCAAATCGAGAAAGTAAAAGTCACAGTTTCTTGTAATATGCATGAGCAGAGGTATTTTTTCAGTTCTTTTAACTGAATGAATATGATATAAAATTAAATAGATACGTACATCACATCAAAATAAATTGTATAGAATCGAATTTCACGTATCTTATAGCGCTTAATTTACGCTCAGATTTTGTAGTCTAGAGCTCACGGCATTACTTATTTGTTCTTTATCCGCGTCGCTTATTTTCGTATTTGCCGTTATGTTCTGATCTAATCTGGTGCATGCTTTTTTGTGCACGAACCAGTGGAGTCTTTGACATTCTCTGTCGCAATATTGCACTGCTTTACATTTGCTACATTTCTTGTTGGCTTTACTTTCACCGCATGTAATACACACTTGTGCATTGTCCGAGAAAGCTCTCTGACCATTAATCGCAGCCGACACTACTGAGACAGCGGACGGCGGATCACTTGCCGCAAGAGTTGCTACCATTTGCCGAAAAATCGTGCTCTCTCTATATGGAAATTCTCTTATACTTTCTCTTAGAAATGCTTCCTGGTACTCTGGTATACCATCAGTTTTGCTACATTTCAAGAATTTTCTTATTAAACCTTCTATAGTGTCAGTTTTCTTTTCCTCTCCTTCTTCGTTTGCTTTTTCACCTTTCTCTGCTTTCATCGCCTCTTGCCGTTTTTGAAATTTGATAACTTCAGCTACAACGCAACTGAGGTAATGCAATTTAAATCCCATGACCTCGCTTCTTTCTACGCTGCTTGTCATTTCACTGTGGCGCATAGATTCTAAAATTTTCTGTACCTGAAAATTTGAAAAAAAAGACACTGAATACAAACGAAGAAAGGAATATTGGTTCAAGTTTTTGGAAATTATTGTGCACAAGCTTCACCTTGACAGCATTTTCCGAAAGGCCAGGGTACCTTTGGAAATTCATAGCTATGCGTACAGGATGCATATTGATTTGCATCATAAACTGAAGAAATGGACGCACTAGGTGTGGCGGAATGATTAGATCTTCTTGCATCCCTTGCGGTTTAATGTAACAATCTATATCTGACTTTGTAATGAAATTATTTATAGTCGCTACGCAATTGTGATTGCCAACAAATGCTGCCATTTGAGCCGGAGTTCTTCCCACGCTGTTGGTCGATGCCAAGCGTGCTCCGTGTGACATTAAAAGGTGGCAAAGATCAGCGTTTCCACTAAGGGCAGCAAAATGCAATGCTGTATATGCGTGTTCATGTTGACACGCGTTAACATCAGCCCCCTACGAGATATTTCAAAATATGCAACTTGTTAATTAATTATTCAATGCAATAATATTTAGTATCTAGCTATTAATAAATTCAGGTATTTTTGGAAGCAATGCACATCTTACTTCCCAAAACTTTGTGCGACAACCTTAAACACTCCTAAACGTCAACAGATTTCAGCTTGGATTCAGCAATAAAATGTATTCTTTAAATAATAAATAAAAATATTCACAGTACGCAAACATTCTTTTCTTTTTCATTATTATGACTTTTCTTTTGTTTCCAAAACACTTTTTCAAATTTGATCTGCACATAAAACCGAATAGTTATGCTTTATGTTTATGTTTAATGTACATCTGTTTGTTAGGTACTAGCTTTCACGCAAATCAGTTTCTGATAGTTGAATACTTCATTTTGCGAATTCGCTACGCACGTAAACAAGCAGAATGAGAGATATACGCGCAGAATATATTTTCCCTGATCTTATGCTACAACGTAAAGATTTTTTTAGTTACTAAATTTCTAAACGATACGTTAATTGTATTCCACCGTTTTGTTCGTTATTATGAAGTTAACCCACCTGATCTAGAAGCATCTGTACTATTTCCTTGTTTCCTTTGTAACAGGCATGTTGAAGCGGGCTCATTCCATTCTCATCCACAAAGTTCATTTTAATTTTATTCACCGCCAGTAATATTTTTAATTCAGCCACCTTATTGTTGCTGATATTTGTGAAAATTTGCTTCTGAACATCGGTTAGAGTCTTCGCACCAGGCGCCATTTTTCTTACTATCGATTAACATAACGAGGAGTCGAGTGCTATGGAACTGTCGAGAACTATGTATGTATTGTAAAGGAAGCTTTTTTATCGATAACGGCTTGTTTACGAAGCTCTCCGAACACCTTGCACTGCATATACATACTCTAAAAACTCTAAACAGTTTGAAGTCTATTGTCAAAGGCGAAAGTCATCTTTCAGCATTCATAGATTAACTTATTGGACGAATAAATGATATTGGGTTAAACGAAAAGTTTTCGCACCTTCCACGAGATGTCCCCGTAAGGCCTTTTAAAAAAGAAATAAATGCATATACATAGTGAGTCCAGAATATGGTAAAAAAGTAGTGGGGAGGAAACACGTGTTTCGAACCCCAAAGCACAAAGCTCGACCGCTTCGTCGAGTAGAGGAGGGCAGTGTGATGCCAAGTTGAAATACATATGTAGGTGCACATACAGGGTGTCTCAGAACTTAGGGAACATCGGGAAATGGGGGGTTCCTGGGGTGATTCTGAACAACTTTTTCATTTACCAAATGTTGTTTGTAGCTTCGTTTTTGAGTAATTAACGAAAAAAAGCCGCGCTCGGTTGGGGTCGTGACCAACGCATTGACACAGCGACCGAGAGCGATTGAGAGTCACGTGCTCCAGCGCGCTCTGCGGGCGCTCTGATTGGCCAGTGGTTTTTCGTTGGTAATTCAAAAACGAAGTTACAAACAACATTTTAGTAAAGGAAAAAGTTGTTCAGAGTCACCGCAGGAACCCCCCATTAAACGCGTAATGTCCAACTCCGCCGGACTATACGTATGCATATTTGGAATTCGCATAAGATCTGTATAATAAATATTTGCCTTCATTTCTGATCGTTGTTTTGTAATTTCTATTTCTACACGTTCTATATTGTATACATATATATCATTCTTGATATGTACTCCTTCTCTTTCTCTCGCGCTATCCTTTTCTATTTCCGGCAGGAATTAAAGTCTCGGCTGGATCCGATTGCGCGACTGAACTCACAAATGATGTGATTTGGGAACTATACATTCTCACTTTCCATTTATTATTCTGCATAATGACGTTAGATGCCACACCGTCAAATGTTCAGTTTACCAATCATGTATTTTTGCTAATGCCCGTTTCTTTACAATCGTGCTTACAATTAGTTAGATCGATTCGGATTTGGCCTCGCCCCCAGAGTATTCACGTATGTATATACATGTACTTACTTACATACATATGTATTCTCACGCAATCGCATCCCAATTGTCCCCAACCCTCGTTCAGTAAACAATAGTTCCTCAACCGGCCACTATTCATGAACAGGGGACGCTGAAATTAGTCTGAATTTTCCAGGTCGGTATGGCAGGTACATTGGGCCACAAAAGTCCATAAGGTGATTAAAAACACATTATAAGAAGTAGTGTTTTTATTCTAATTGTCATACCTTCCATTATTTTGCGGTAAATGACTATGAACGATGTATAAAATATTACTAGTTTACCAATTAATAAGATAGGGGAGGAATATTTCACTTCAAGTCCAAAAACGTTTATAGAGATTATTGGATATTGCGTTTGTGATTAAAGAAGCTAGTCTAAGTATAAGACAGCGATACCTAATAAAGGAGAGCCTAATAGATTTCAAAAATTAATATTCCGAATATATTTGCACATTTTAACGTAAGAATTAAATAACCACGTAGAATTTCCGTATTTGAGGATTCTGTGTTAAAGAATGAAAGAATGCTTTATATAGAACAGTTTAGTTTTCGTGAGTATTAATTTATTTATTATATTAACAAAGCCCGAGCTGCTACCTATGGCTGTGGGTGCACCTCGGATGCGATGTATAAAATATAACATACAATTACACGAGTTGATTCCAACTTGAACGGAACATTAGAGTAGCCATCTCGATTACCAAGAATCTGAAAAGTGTCGAAAATACGATAGGAAGGTTTTCGAAACACGAATAGGATTACAAAAGGATTTGCTTTTTAATTTTAAATGCTTCGTAATCGTCTATATTTAGAATACATTTTTCATTTATAGTGGTCCTTTGAATTTTATTTACAGATCGAAGGATATGAATAAATATAGTCCCTAATTTACTGTAACCTCGACCAAATCGAAAATTCGCAGCATTTTCTACAAAGAATTGTGGATACATCTATGTATATCTTCTTATATGCTTCTATACTCAAAAGGTATTGCTTTTTTCAGTTAATCGTTTAACACCTGGGCCAGACAATATCTACGGCTATTTTCGCCTTCTTGTATTACTTGATCTGTGGGTGAACGATACTATCGATGCGTTTGTTAATTAAATACCGACAATGCTCAAACTCCAATTTTTAATTAACATGATATTTGTATAGAAATGAATATATTTTCCGCCTGAGTAATATTTCATTCGTGGCATCCGAAAGGAGAAATCTTTTTCAATCGCATTCGTTTCATTCGAAAATTCCTTAAATCATATTCAGAACATTTTATCAAATTCTCACAGTTAAAGGAGACATTTAGATATTTTATTTCGGCGGTCCCCTCTGTATATATGTATGTATAAGTATATATGTGTACAGCTACAATGGTATACGTATAATTATACATACATACGTACCGTTCCATCTAACAGTAATAACTACAGACTATATGGTACATACATGAGTATCTGCGCACAGAAATTTTTCTAACAAATGTACGACAATACTTTTTCAAATAATGTATGCATATTGAACTATTCATTATATTGTCGATTCTCACACGTAGAGGGATAGACAAAAGCCATAATATGAATTTTTCATATTAATATGAGTATTTGAAAAAATATAATAACATTATAGAAAAGATCATAATATGAAAGTTTTTAATTAATTTGTTTTTCTTTAGTTAATTTGAAGTAATTTTTAGTTAAAATTACTATAGATCAACGCAATAAAAATAGGTAAAATCTAGGAATATGTATAAAAATTAAGTAATTCCACCATCAATGGTTATTGCATTATAGTACCTTGTTCTTTTTATAATACTGTTGGTCTTCATCGAGTACCGCAACGAAGATTATTTTTTATTGTCTGGATCGTAATTGTATCATAAACATGTAGAGACTATTATATCAAACGAATAAAATTCCATGCAAAAACTATCATAGTATACGCATGTAAACTGTTGTTAATATACGATTGGGGGAACGTTAACGCATAAAACCGGTTCTAAGATCGATGGATTCTACTATGAATACAAATGTTTGCCATTTTACTTGTTTCATTCTCAGGCACTGTCTACTCGAGAATCGAACCTGCGCTAAATATTTGATAGATAAAGCAGAGCTGTTCCTTAACGATAGGCGAGCCTCAATCTCGATAATGCTTGAAACACTCTACTCTTATTAGATGTAACGTTTTACACCTGTTCGGTGGTTACAATTCGCGTATAGTCTACACAGCATCTGCGCCTGGACGAGCCAGACGATATAAGGGCATTTGAATAATAAAATAGTAACAACAGGATGTGAAAATGTTTTTTTTTTAATTTGTGTTAGCCCTTCGCCGCGATCATGTTTGCTTCGTTTATTTTTCTTTGGAAGATTGCGCTTGACGTTACCTCCAAATTTCGAAACATGTGCATTAAATTGTATTTGAAGAAATTCCTATTTTATTTTCGTCTCCCAACAAGATTTCGATTGAAGTTACTGACGTTTACGAAAGGATATCGATACAATGATAATGATTTTCCCGTGTTGAAGGGCTAACATTATTTTTCGGGTTGAAAGGAAAAAAAAATATAAATATGTATTCTCTTTCGATCAACGATGAGATCAAACGCTCTGCAGATAGATTATATTTTATGAATAATTGATGCCCTTAAACTAGACAAACGATATTAATAGTTTGTTATATTTAATCGTTCCTCTTTCTTCACTGCACACATACGTTTATTTTGTAGATTTTTTTATAGCTTTATTTTTCTAACGAAACAATCTTAATCGATAAAAGATTAACTTTTATCGAACATTAAAGCTGTTGCCCAAGAAAACGTATTTTTTCTAGATAATTAGAGCCTTAGGTTTACTAAATCTATAATATCCATAGTCTATTCAATGAATTTTCCTACGATAATTCCATATTCTAGTATCTGCGACGCGTTCTCTCGAACACTTCAGTAAAATTTCAAGACATAACTGCATATACGCTTTTATAAATCAGATAAGTGTATTAAGAAACGTATTAAGAGGAAGTTAAGAACAACAATTATACTTTCAATGCACTCAACCGTTTTGCTACAACGTTACCTTACTAATAAATAACGTTTTAAAATTTAAGCCATAGTTGCTTTGACCAGTTACTAAGCCCACCCTAAACCCTTTGCCATCTACGAGGGTGTAGAGGCAAATATAAAATATTGCAAATTTCTCTACAACAGGTTAAAATATACGAAACGTATTATTGTATCGACAATCGACGCTGATCATCTAAATATATTCCATACTCAAAGAATGCTTATCGTATCACCTTAAACCTATAGTGCATTATTAATAGCACTTTAATACCCTTAACAGCATTGTACTATTTGAAATCATGTAATTCGTTCATTTATTCCATAAATGATATAGAGATAAATGTGCGTTTACGCAAGCAACCTTTGTTAGACACCGCGAAACGTTTTTAGATGAAGTTCTGAAGTAAAAGTTACCACGGACGAGTTCAAACAATTATTAATAGTTGTATCTTGAAAACTATTGTTCAGAGAAGCGAATACCTTCACTACAGATGCTTCACATCGTTGTCAACTGTAGCAAAAGAGTTGAAAGTGCAGCAAAACGTTCCTGCCGGGCATATTAAGTTACCATGCCGCGACTCACGCCGGATATGGTATTGTTTTCTCTAAAAATTCCTTAATTCGATGAACGCTGTCGGATGAACTTCGAGTTCAGCGCGCAAAACTTTCGTGGCGCCATTCAGGGTACAAAGGGTCGTCGTGTCGAAGGGGTTTGGATCGTAAAATCTAAGTGAGTGCGTTCGAAATCCTTGTGACTGTTGTCAGTGTAAATACTTTTTCATAAAACTACATTCCACCGATGGAATATTAGCAAAGATATACTTGGAACCGGGCACCGTGCAAAATCACAACCGCACTGTCCTAGACTGGCTCCGGGGGTGGATCTCCGTTGGCACCCTCCCTTGACGGAATCATCACTTCAGTTTGTTCCTTGGTTAATTCCTGTTGCTCTTTGGTCAGATTTAGATCCTGGTCTGCGCTGAAACTACGGCGAATCGCGCCATTTGCCACCGACGACAAGTCTGCGTTCCTTTGCTGAGTATCTCGCCAGGGAGTTGTGAGAATTTTCAGTCGCTGCAATTTATGGGATAGAATCAATTTCGCGCGTTCGTAATATAGCAGTAGAAGTTAATAAGTACGAGCGCTTTTATTTATTTCATTTCCCCGGTCATTGAATTGAGTATGCGTTAACAAATAAAACAATTACTTGGAATATGGACTTCAGATATGACGAGTGATTATAATTATAATTGATTCATCATTGTTACGAGCAGGGCCGGCCCTAAGTTAGTCGGCGCCCTGCTGCGAAGGTCTTTTGTGCCCCCCATATTTTTTAAAGACAATAGTGGCTAATTTTCGAGTAATAAAAATAATTGACATCAAATTTGGTTGACATTTTAAAGTTTTTAAAACAGCATAGAATATATGTTACAGAATAATCTTGTATGGTGCCCCCGTACAGGGCGCCCTGATGCTGTGCATCACTTGCATCGTGCCTTGAGCCGGCCCTGATTACGAGTATGCATTTGAAATGCTTGCAATTTTCAGAGGAGACATTTGAATTTTTGTTTCTCCAAGTCGGAGAAAATGGACTCATTATTAAGTAAAAAGCTTTAGAATAAATTATACTGATTCTATCTTTCATGTTTTATGTCTCTTATTTCGCACTTTTTATTCTAGAGACTCGTTCTAAAGAGTAAATATACATATTTTTTTATTGTTCACGTATAATGAAGTACAGTTCTATGAAAAGTAAATGTACTAGGAACTTCTTTTTTTAGTTTAAAAAGATTTTTTTAGGAAAGAAAATATTGTTAACAGTAATATTAAGAAACGGTAAAGATAATTTCAAAATATATGCGAAGATCATTAAAGTGTTACCTGAAGAAAGCTGCCGGGCGTGACTATGATCTTGTAAATTGCGATCCCGGGTATCATTGCAATTGAGGAAGTCGCAATTAACCAGCCTAATACATTTGCCCAGACAGGGTATACGTAATCCTCGTAAGTAAGTGGTTCGTAGCCCATTAAACCATAAACGATGATAAACTGTAATAATATAGAAGTTTTTGTTTGCTACAGAAAAATAAAGACGATTTTGAAAATTTTGTAAGGGGCAGAAAAATTGTTTGCAACATTAATCACAACAAAAAGTGGAACCGGTTGAGTAACACTTATTTAATGAACATTAGAACCGTCAATTTAATGAAAAGAAGTGTATTATATCATAACAAATCTGCTTTAGACTTATTTAATTAAATATTCAGTTGAAATATTGATATTACAATCCTTTCAATTACTACAATACTAAACAAGTTGCACGAAAAGGTCGAAATTGTGCATAATCGATTTTCGATCTACCAGGTAATCAAAGTAGTAAAGAAAAATAAACAAATGTTACTTCACAATTCCGATATATAAAAATGTTTACATGTGTTAATAACAAATTTTTTGGAGTTTACGTCTCGCATAGAATCGAATAATTTGAGTACCATGAGAAATATTGGAGCCACGAATTTCCAGCAAACCCTCCAGTAGATTCCAGGTGAAAATCCAATCATATCTTTAATATCTGCGCAAAATCTGTCCGCCCCATAGATCCAACTGACAGCGATCGCCTCGGCCAGAACTGCAAACAGCATTGAGTAGCCAGCCGCGTAACGATCCAACAGGTGGAAAAAGTAAAAGCCACCCTGCACAGATATAAAACTCATTGAACCCTGCAAAGACTCGTATACATAAAACCAGTACACATTTACACACAAATCAAAATTAAATACGAGCTAGTATTGTTGCTACCATCGCCCAAAGATTATTTTTTTATTATATCGTTAAAAATTATTAATCGCGTTAATCGTCTGCATATTTTAAGTAACTTTTGCATAAGTTTGTATTAGGTTTAATAGCAACAAAAAATATAGATGGATAGAGGAGTGACTGTACGATGTATTATGGCACTTTCATTTAAATTATTTATTATTCATCACTTTTTCCGTGCGTGAAAATTGTGTGAAATAAATATATGTACATACATTAATCATTGTTTAACTGGTTTTATAGTCAACTATGATTATTTAGTGCAACGTATTGCTATCCCCTTACCTGAGAACACGAAGCTAAACCAACGACGAAGTACAGCGTGAAAAGTAAAGCGACGAAAATTTCACGATTATTCCCGATAATAGGAAACTCGTCGCTGAGAGCAGTTATTATCGCTTCAGACCCTCCGAACTATAAGAAGGGGACAAAGTTAGACATTAATATCAATAAAACTACATTGTATTGCAAAGTAACACACATTGGAGTAATCTAGCAATTTTCAAATACTAAGCATTCCGAATATTTAGGTTTTCTCATCAAAATGAAAATGACAAATTCAACATAAAACTCGACTGCAGAAAATTCCAATATAAATAAGTTTGTTTCGCATAAAAATCGACAAATGTACAATTTTGAAATTAATCAGTAGATCATTTTTTCGATTGAAAGTAGACTCGGTACGATCGATAATAAAATTCAAAGTAACAAGCAGAAATACGTCGAAACAAGTGGAATAAAGATAATAAATGTATCAATCCATTAAATGTTTCGTGGAACTAATTTAACCGGGATTTTGTGCAAAATTGTACCGAGCTGTCCAATCCCAGTGTAAGTAACATCATAAAGAAAATCAGCGCCCAGAACATCGATCCGGGCATAGTAGCTATAGCAGCTGGATAAACGATAAACACTAGACCAGGTCCTTCAGTTGCTACATCCTGAATAGATTTTCCACTTGCTCGTGCCATGTACCCCAGTACAGAAAAAATCACAAAACCAGCGATGAATGATGTTGCACTGTTAATCACACTGGTTAATAGAGCATCCCTGGAAAATATAAAAGCAAAAAGGGCATACGTTTATATTATACGCACATACCACCGAGTTCATTAACAGATAAATATTCAATACAAAAGTCGAAATTAATCGGAAGTAATTTTTGCGAGCAGAGATTCGCGTTGTAGCGTTATTCACAGGCGATGCGAATTTTGAATTGTTATACAGTACCGCTTACTGTAATTAACTTTTGTGCCTGCGAATTTGTAATAACGAGAAAACGTTTAATAACATATAAAATAGAGATTTTTGAATTTGTGGACTTGCATCGTACGGGCATTATTGCTTTCTACCATAGGTTAATCAACAATAAAAAAAGGATAATATAATGTGAAAATATACAAACAGTTATATGTATATAAAAGTAATTGTATTTCGTACTTTCGTCCGTTTAGCACGGTTCGCGAATTTCGATGTCGAAACTTTTTGTAAACCGAAGTGCATAACTGCTTTTGAGTTATGAAAGATTTATATTAAATAAATTGGAGAAGTCGTTCGCGTAAATCGTTATGAGTAATTGTTGCTTACAAAAATCCTCCGTGCAAAAGTAATTATAACTAATCCTTTTAATTATGCACACGTATCTTACTTGTAAACGTTGTTGTGGTATTTATTGTAACTCGCGTAAGCCAGGAGTACCCCAAAACCTGGTCCAAGGGAGAAAAACACCTGCGTTGCAGCATCCACCCAGACCTAAACACAGATTAAGAATTCTTAACGAAAGCCAACGGAGATTCTGTTTTTTAATTGGTGCCTGAAATTTATTCGCAATTTCGTTGATCACCGGTACAATTAAAGATTATTTTACGGTATTTCTGACATTTTACTGCTCATTCTACTACTGCTGTGTAGGGCTGCAATATTAAAAGCATTTAATAAAAATTAATTAAGATGTTTTAATGACGAAATGTAATCATGAATTATAGCCCGACCAGCATTGCTTGAATTAATTACCGTAGCGATTTAATATACGCGCTTTAATTACATAGTTCAGCACGATTCCGTGAGAAAAACTTTGGTGGGAAAAGGTGAAAGTGAAATGCAAGAGAGCTGACAAAAATACGGACGGCTCAATAATAGTATACAGGTAGATATCGATTAATGTGGGTTCAAGTAGTGCAATATTCGATTTAATACGAATTATAAAGTAATACCAGTTAATGTTAATTAACTAAATTTCAGTTAATGTTGGGTTCGCGAGAACTGTGGAAACACTTAGACTTATTTGACATATTCTGCGAATTTTATTTGCGCCCCTTGCTAGTAAGTTTTCAATTATTTTAAGAGCTTAATGCAAATATAATATAAAACATACTTATGCGACTATAATAATTTAATAAAGCCTCTTAGGAAAAGGAAACATTTCAAACTTTTTATTGCGTATTTTCTTTCAATTAGAACCAGTTACTGTATTTCGAGTAGTCGAATAATGCGAGCAATTTCTGAGATTTACTACTCGCACAAATCGAGAGCTACCTGTATCTACCCACGAAAATTCGTTATTTGTATCTGCGTTTTGTTTTCAAAATCATTTGAAAGTACACCATGGGATAATTACTATGATAATATTGTATGCAATAAGTTTACAGTGAAGTGTACGTCGAATTATTTAATTAACTTATTAATCCGTACTACATTTTAAGTTATAATTACTCCTTTGTTCCATTTATGTATTATTAAATGAAACACACCGTAACCGAACTACATTTTCTTACTCAAGCTTTAAACTTGAACGAGTTTCTGTTGCTTTCCCAGAAGAATGCACGAACTCAAAAAACGCGAGCCAGAGTCCGCCCAACAAAACACATTGGAAGTTCGTCGTGAAACGAAACATCTTAGGGGCAATGATTCGCCATAAATCGTCGGATTTTTGGCGTCAACAAATTTTCTTGGTCGCTGTATAAAATGTGATTCAGCTATCCAGGGGCGGCGGTTAAGTCGCTAGGGAGAAATGCATTCGGCATTCGAGGCGAAAGGGTCGCACGTGCGATTCCAGGCCCGTGACTAGACCGAACTCTAATGGTCATTATGACAGGTACACAGAGTTTCCATTTTCACCGCCGTCTGTTAAACTTGGCACGTTTCTTTCCCATTCATTTTTCCCGGGGCGCCGGCCGATCCTTCCAACCCTCTTGCGCCACTGCATTAACTTCTTGGCCATCAGTTTCTTATTCTTCTCCGTAGCCACTGTAAATGGCCACTTTATAACGCAGCGATCATCCGTTGAAAGGCGATTCGACGGGTCCAACTGGCGAGGGGGACAAACGCAAGTCGGGCCACGAAAGTGAAAGCGGTCTAAATGGCGTAAGAGGAATCGGGAGAATTTTCTGACCCTGCATTACTTCTTTGGTTTCTGTGGAAATGTGAGAGTGGCACACCCTCTAGACTCTGGATTGCTTGGATTCTTACTGTTGATCGTCGAAAGGGATTATTGCTTGATGTATACGATTTGTCAGGCTCGTGGACTGCCACGAGCTTCTCTGTCAAAGAACTCCTTTTTAGTTTTGACAGTAGAACTACCGATACATTTTGGTATTATTCAGACAGCATACGTTAGACCAGGGTTTCCTAAACAATGTTCCGCGGAACAACGGTGTTCCGTGAAGTCCTATTTTAGACGGTACGTTTAAAAATTTTAATAATTACTAACAAGGAACCATACTGGGGTGTCCGTCTCTGATTTTGTGGAAACTTGGTGGATATATTAAGCAGTTCTAGTGTTAAACAATAAAACATCAAATACAGTCTACTTTTTTGCTCGGTACTTGATACTTCTAAGTACGTCAAGTAATGTATCAGAAATCATTTTGAGGTATTTTTAAGTTTTATATTAAATATGTATATTAAATATATTGCAAAGAATTAATGATTAATTAAACATAACTTTTATGTTCCTTAAGATTACTATAGAGTAAGCTTTATTGTTTTGTAACTATGTTGTTCAATTTAGTAATGTTACATTTGCCGCCATTTATTTATTCCAATGAATCCTTACCATACAGGTACATATATACTTTTATTTAAGTATTTTTTCCACAAAATAATTCTGATGTTCCAAAAGTATTCCTTGTTTTCGTATTGGTATTAACGATTTTTATAAGCAGGTAATTGTTCTATTCTTTATAAAATGTAGGAATGCGTTAATTTGTTCAAACGAGTGAAAGCAATTATCGTGAATTTCAATGGTTTTATTATTTTGGTCTCGCCCTTTTTTCAGTCACCCCGTTCAAAAGTAATTCAAACCACGAGGGAACAAATACTAGAGTCTTAAAATTTCTATAAGACAAAACTGCCTGAATTCTCCCCTTTTGCTATTGTAAATACTTCAAAATTGTACATATTAAAATCTTGAGTGCGTATTTGTCGTCCAATTATGCGGAGCAATTCCTCCCAGTCCTCGTGCAACATTTTAAAATCCAATCCGAATTCATCATTTAATAAATTATTCAACAAGTTTGCTCCACCACAATTGCCCCTGATTTTAAAAAATTATCTCTGTCATCACCGACGTCCCCTTTTCTTCCAACACTATTCCCTTTTATTACTAAATATGCATCCGATGCGACCAGAAAATCTTTCCCAGACACTCTTATTAATTGTAAGATGTGTACACGAGCAAGATCGACAGCAAACAGAACGAACAAGCCTGTAACTGCTTGCGGATTTGTTAGGGTGCTGTTCACGAGCTCAAGTGTGGACACGATGCTGCTTCTGTTCGTGAACAGCTCCGTTGACTGTGGACCCAGTGTAACATGCGTTTTGAACCAGCAGAGCAGATTCAGCCCATTATATTTTCCATTTAATTATCAAGAGCTCCGGGACACGCTTTATTATTTTCGCAATAATCGAGACATTGCCGTTGCGAGAGGAGAAACAAAATTAATACAAAAGTTTCGTCGACCTATGTGCTAAAGGGCCTATCAATATTAATTCGTACCATCTTTTGTACTTATGATAGGCATTTGAGTTAAACAATTAATCGAAAGATACAATACCTATTGGCATGGCAATTTTTATCTACCGTCGCGTTGTGCGAATAGATATTTCAATTACCACAAATAGTCCATTATTTTCATTTTCATTGTGTTAAGTTTCGTAAAAAAACTATTATTATTGAAAGGCCAAAGATGATATAGACTTTCTGCTTACGATAGACAGTTTGTCAATGTAAAATATGGTAAATGGAATATATTTCCAATTTATTGTTAGATTGTTGGTTAGTTTGTTTCTCTACTAACGTCTTACTCATTTGCAAATATACACGGTCTGTCCCATTTCCGATGAGACTGGTCGAAATTAACAGCCGATTGCAGCGCATCTATTGATTCATCTATTGAATTTTGTAGACACATCTTTCATCTATCTTCACACCAAATTTCTTAGCATTTAAATTGTTCTGTCAATAGTTACAACATTATAACGAACCGTCCACTGTGTCAGTCGGTCGAAAAATCGTTATGGAGCAAAGAGCGAATATCAAGTTTTGTTTTAAGTTGGGCAAAATTGCTCAAGAAACATTCGAATTGATGAAAAACGTTTACGGTGACCAGTGTCTATCCCGTGCACAAGTATTCCGCTGGTTTGCTAGATTTCGTGATGGTCCGCGATTCCTACCATCCAGAAGGCTTCGACCGACATCCTGAAAGCTATTCCGGCCCCCGAGTACCAGACATGCTTTGACAAGTTTTATGATCGGTTTCAACGCTGAATTGACTTGGAGGGGGATTATTTCGAATAAATACGATGGAAGAAATGCACTGTAGAGCGTCTTCTTTTTTATTTTTGTGCAGTCTCATCGGAAATGGGACAGACTGTGTATGTGCGTATTGTATTTTCTTACAATGCTTGTAATATTAAAGGTGCATAGTGATAAGACAAAGGTAGACATGTTATTGCTCTTACCTCTGCTTTTGTAATAGCCGAGAAATTCGGATTCAGGTAGTAGCGTATTCCTTCTAGACTTCCTGGCAATGTGACGCCCCGAATAAGTAGTATTAGTAGCACAGCGTAAGGAAACAGAGCGGTAAACCAAACAACCTATAACAAAGAATTAATCGTTGTATTATTTGCGCAGCCAGATAAATTCATTAGATGATTTATGGGTTCCAATAAAAATTTATTGAACAATTGTTTTATTTTTCAGATCGCCAATTCAATTCGTAGATAACTTATTGAAACAAATAAAAAATTAGACGTTTGGTTCTAAAGTGAGCAGAAGATGTTTGTGTCGGTGAAATTATCAAAACCTGGTTCTCTGTTTAATAAACTCGGTGATTGCATATTGCATAACTGGACTTTCAAAATTATTTGATAATCAACGAACGTTTAGCTTTAAAACATCAACTATTTTTTGATACTTATAATTTGAGCATCTGTACATATAGACAACACGGTACCTACATGTTAACTAAAGACCCAGACCCTTTTTTAATGCTTTAATATAAAATTGAGTGATTCGCTTTTTTATCATTTTATTCAGCATTGAAAGTAATAATACTGACCAATTATACTGTTCAAAACTTGTAGACTTTAATGTGCTGAATACGAATCTGCAATCCGTTTTTCTCCAGGACTTCAATTTTGAAAGAAATTGCAAATTTTCAACTTTGTAAGTGTACCTTTTGTACCTTTGCGGTAATAGTTAATCAGCTGCGCTTGGTGTCAAATGATTCTTTTAAGTTTTACGAATAAAATGACATAATTATTAATTAGATTATAAACATTAAAATGTGTTTAAATAATGATCAAAGTGAAAAGGACAGAAAGTAGACCCATTTTCGCTGATATCTTTCAATTTATTTCAATAACTAAGGTTCCAGGAGAATATCTAACTATACCACACAATAGAGCAGTAATTTGTCGAACAGTGCTTTATTACCAGAGTGCATTTGATTCGATTTTCATTAAAGGTAATTAATTGAAGATTAGAATAAAAGAATTGCAAAATCTATATCTATATTAGACACGCAAGTGAATGTTACCTTTCCAGACGTGGAAATACCTTTCCACAGAGAGAAGTAACAGATGAGATAGACCACCAGGAGACACAAAGCAATATCCCATTTGATAGTTCCAAGATCGTGTAAACCTTCGCTTTGGTGGAGTTCCAAAATGGCTCGGCTTGAATTAAAATAATTACATTTGCTTTGCATAATAATTTCTATTCCACAATTGACCAACATTCGGCATATTTTTCAAATCATTGCCAAGATAATGGTACCAGTGTACCCTGAAAATGCAGTTACACGGTGTTTTCCAATGAATTTACATCCTCAAGTGTGTATGGTAATGCACGTTAACAGAAGAAGAAATCACTGCTTGAGAGTTACTTCTTAAGCAGCAAATTGTATATTACGTCAACTACTTAAAACAGTAGCTGCTTTAGCAATGAAACTGGAGCTGAATCTACTTGAATTTCCTTAACTTGGAGGATGTTGAAAAGTCTAGGACGATATACATATGAGGTAAACGTTCTTCTTTGCATTACATAGATTAACGGCACTTGATTATTACGCAATATATTGGCAATGAAAATTAATAACAATGTTCATCAGTCGCAAACTACAATGTTTCATTGGTTGCAAACATTCAATACGATTTAAAATCAGTGTTGTAAATAGGTTGAAGTCCAATATTTAATAAATAGTATTTATTAAATACTAAATGTGCAGCAAGTAATCGAAATTATTATTTTGTTAACGAACGACACAACATGCGTGGCAATAAAATTATTTACATCATGTACCTTTCGTATTGTATCGCAAAATTTTTACAGCTAAAATATCTTTATTATAATTTTCTTTTGCCTTTAGTTAATAAACAGAATCTACTATACCCATTCAAATATTAAAGTTCGAACTTTTACATTTCAGGTTTCCAAACTGAAATTTTCATTAAGCTTTTCTTTGCTATACTCAACAAAATTATTTCAATTCTTTGTAGGTACTATTACGCTACACGTACTAGTTTATAATTTTGACTTCCAGCTGCATTGGCAACTATAATGTCTCTATCTATCTGTTCTGGAGATTCACGTAAAACTATTAACTTCTTGGCTTGCAGGAACAAGTGCCACTCCTACCTACAGATTGCATACTGAAATTACATACAAGTGTAACCAGACCGCAAATGTAGAATTAATGTATCAATTAATTAAATGTCCCAAATAAAACATTTTAATTTTGCAGAGAAAGTTAGATGGAAATTTTCTTTTCAAATTGAAAAATTACTTAAACATAACACTCACTATCGTCAGTGGTAATATTATAATTATAAGATTGCCCTCAATTTTGCCCTTTTGCGTTACATGTTAGTACTGTACTGGTTGTGTTAATTACCCATGCTAATTGCAAGATAAAATAACCCATCCCCGTTTCTAATGTTAGCTTGTGACTACTCAGCTCGATAGATGTTAAACATGACACTATAAACTAGCACAATAATCTGTAAGATCGTTAGGACAAATGAATGAAAGTCTTTCTAAAGCTCTACGAAGGGCGCAGGGCATTCTACCTTCCCTCATAAGGTGAAACGTATTGAATGAAAAATGAAAAGTCGGTAGACTGTTGATTTCAGCTGAAGGGAGAAAGAAGACGTAAGTAAAAGGGGCATGGTAAAACTCACTTGAAATATTCTTGCGCAGCGCTCGTGTACCATGTGTTGTTGTAGCCTTGATTGGAACTTGAAACAGAGTCCCCAGATTCTCCAGGATCGAATGAATCTATGAGACTTGATTCGTCGATTGAGTAAGAAATATTTGCGTCGAAAGCACGACAATGTGGAGTGTTCCATGGATTGTCACAGGTGGTCCAAGGTAGAAGGCTGGAGAACGAGGCGAAGAAATACCTCAATGCCCAAGCTATGATTACGTTGTAATAGAAGTCGACGTAGAATGCGATTAGGACCACTGCGTATCCAATCCCTAGTCAAACAATATGTTGCTGTAATATTCAATTTTGAATAAAATTACTTGCACCAATCCATGCACAAAACTTTGGTCGTTCTGAACGAAGATTGGGACAGAAGTATGTATTCTTTTTTTCTACTTGTTAATGTACTATCTGAACTACTCCTGGGAATTATTGCAGGACTAGACCAACTAAGAAGTAAAGGAGAAGATGTTGGGATTTGGTTGAAGGAAAGAGACCAGCAGGTGGAAGGGCTGGGACAAGACAGGGCAATAGGGGCAACCAAATATAACAATAGATACAAGTATCTAAGAACAGGGATGCTGACTGAGTACCTGGCCAAAGAGGGTAAGATAAACAGCCAGAGGTTGAAAGCCAGGGCGAGGTGCGGAAACACAGAGATATGGAATAGATACTGGAAGGCAGATGAAGAAAGGAGGTGTGAACTGTGCGAGGAGGGTTGGGGAACATTGGAGCACGTGGTACAAGATTGCAGGAACAAGAAAGAGGGAACATAGGGTTAGAAGAACTGGTCAGTGGCAGTGAAGAGGCAGAAGAATGGTTAATGGAGGTGGAAGGGAAACTAAAAGAGAAAAAGAATGAATAGGGGTGCAAGAGTCGGAATGAATGTCAATGAATGCGATATAGAGAGAGAGAACGAAGTTAAGTAAAATAAGATACAACTTACAACTTGTTAGTGTAAAATGGTTAATATAAGGTTAGTGATAATAAGTAAATGGAAATAAATAAATGTAACGCAAGGCAGAGGGGGGAGAACGTAGTGTAAGGTAGAAGTTAAGAGTGTAAGGCCAGTTCTTTTTCATGGCTGTGAGGCCGAAAAGCAATAAAATTCTATTCTATTCTATTCTACTGGGAATTATTGAAAAATTCTGTTATAGACAATTAAAACAATTTTAGGGTAATAAAGTGAAATGTTGAAATGTGATATTAATTAATTATGGTTCGTTCCAAATTTTCGCGCAAGGGATAAAGAAATCTTGTTAGCTACTGTTAGGTTTCTTTTTTCAAAAGAAAAAATATAAAAGTTGGCACGTTATTCTAATGCCTAGTTATTATTCCTTATGGTTCGTATTTCATACAAATTACAATATTCACTTGCAACATAAGTTTAAATAAAAACGTTTCGACGGCTAAGTGCAATCACATTTAATTTATCAAATTATCTCGTGATGTCATATACACAGTGTGACTCATAGATTCGTTCATTTACTTTCAGGCTTCAAGAATAATGATTCTATCCTTATTGTTTCTTAACATAAATACAGTTTCTTAACCGATATTTTCCTTTTAGTTCACGAAAACCTCCAGTGCTTGCTTCTATTCTAATCAAAAATATACATTGCAAACGAAAAACTATCTTAACTTTGTGTGAACAAATTTATGAGTCAGTGTATGTAATGCTCAAAGAATAGTAGAATTTACAAATTATCACTGGCAGTTTATCGCGTCTTCTATTGCTATAATGTAATACAGCATTTGAAAGTTTGAAACATAAATAAGGCCAAAAATAATTGTTCATTTAATTTGTAGAAGAATGTGGACGTAATAGTATTAAAATACAACTAATAACGACAGTAAATCATTTTTATTTCTTTTTTTTAATTCCGCTAAATAGATTCCACGCCACAACATTCAATATTGCCACTTTCAGCTCCCACTAATAATTATAATACCAATTTCGTACTCGTACCTGCTTTTCAATTAACTGTAAGTTGTAAAAAATGAAGCGACCATGACGAAGGCTTATCGTAAGTACCAATTTGACTATACCTTTTAAAAAGACACAAGAGTTGCATTTAAATATCTAATAATGATTGATAAAATTCAATCGCTCTTTCTATCTGGATACATACTTTCTATCATGTAGAATAGTCTCGATGATTTTGCACAGTACAAGCACGTGCAATCGTCGATACAAAATTTCTGTCTTCGTTTACAGGCATTAGAAGAACATTATTATATCGCTCACGGGGAAAACTGAAGAGAATTTTCTTCGATGTACAGACGGTTCGTTTCGAGGGGATTAAAAATCTCCGAGGACGCGTCTTATGTACTGATTCTCGAGCCAGAGAATATTCCATTATCCCGTGGGGGCTGTGTCTTCAACGGTGAATCAATTACGTCGTGCATCGATGCGGATCAGAGGCAAAAGGGCGCGGAAGACAAGAGTCAAGAGAAATCTCCGTGCTTCCATCGATCATCACGGGCAGCCCGGGTAAAATCGCCACGATCCAGGAAATCGACGGAAATGGAGGCTCTTTTCGAATGGTCTTCCACCCTCGGATTTTCCCGGATTTATACGCGGTTACAT
The DNA here is from genome assembly GCA_907165295.1 of Nomada fabriciana. Classification (NCBI taxonomy): domain Eukaryota; kingdom Metazoa; phylum Arthropoda; class Insecta; order Hymenoptera; family Apidae; genus Nomada; species Nomada fabriciana. The sequence goes on along the minus strand of OU015690.1, from coordinate 8,238,139 downwards.
AATGTACTGTACAGCACCCGGGGACGCGGCGTTGGAGGAAAGAAAAGGCATGCTTACTGGCCATGCCTAATGCATAGTTCCCGAACGCGGAAGACGACGGTAAAGTGCTTCGAAACGTTTTCAGTTTTCAGAATTGCCGCGAGTGTCACATTTGAGAAATAATCGTACCGCTCTACCGTTACTACCGTTCTTGGACGACTATTTTGTGCACGAATTCGAGTAAACGGGCAAACTTTAGCACGATTATTTGTCGGGTAAGTGGAGACACTCAATGTCTCGGTACAGTAGAACCTCGATGACTCGAAAACCTCTACAAGATACAAAATTTTCCTAATTCCCTTCCGCTCCGCTGCAAAAACCTCTATAAGTCGAAATAAAATTTAATTTAACTCGAATTATTTGCCGCGTGTCCAGATGCATCAGTTTACCTCTGTAACTCGAATTTGGAATAGTCAAACCTCTACTACTCGAAGTTTACCTCTATAAGTCGAACTTCTATCGCTGCTGCCTCTGCAAGTCGATGATTATAATTTTGTGTCAGGAATCATTCAATTGTTTCCTTCCTCTCGACCGTTGGTATTGTCTCGAAACATAAAATGACCACGAAACCGTTTTCGTCAATTTTCATAGATAAACAATGTGTCGATACATTAACTCGGAGCAAAATCATAGACTTTTTGAATAACAAGTTTGAATAATAAGTTAAATATGTATGTACTATAGTAACTTAACTTTCGTTTTCTGATTACGTTTATGTATGTATACAATAAAAATATAATTCACGCGAAAAAAATTTAATTTGCCTTCCTTTCCGTCCTCGCAAGACGTTTGTATGACGTTAACCGTCATACAAAGCCTCTAAGTCGAATTTCTCGTATGCTAAACCTCTCTTACTCGACCACTCGATAATACGACACCTCTATGACTCGAAGTTTTTTTCTCTTCCCTTGAGATTCGAGTTATCGATGTTCGACTGTATAAACATTTTTTGGTTTTGCAATGTTATTGTAATACATTTTTAAGGCATTGGTAGTAATTGCTTGGTAGGATACGATTCGCTGTGCAACGTGTAACACTTATACCTATGTATGCTGTTTATAAATAATATCTACGGAATATTTCAAATTCATAGAATTGAAAAAAGTTGGACGATAAAATTTGATTCTATTTTTGTTTCCTTAATGTTTTATAAAGAATCACCCTGTGCCGACTTGTACACGTAATTCGGCCGGACACTGTATACGTATACCTACTTCAGGAAGGTGGTAAACTTAAGATAGTGAAGCCTGAAGTGATGACTAGGAATATTAAAAAATAAATTATAGCAACAATAAAAGTGAGTGATGGATGAATGTAACGAAATAAATATATTGAATTTTATATTAATACTGTTTTGAAGTTTTGAATATGTAGTATTGTGTTCGTAGTTATGTTTTTAGACGCGGCATCGAAATAATTAGAAAGCTATAGAAAGATACAGCATAACAGAAAATGGAATTATAAAATATATTAATTAACATCCACTTACCTTTCAGGAGTGGGACTAGCCGGCCCCAACAGGTGATCGCACCCTTTCTATTGAACTGACCCAGGGCAAGCTCCATGTAAAATAGAGGAATTCCTCCTACCACCAGCATTATACAATATGGAACCAGGAAAGCCCCTATAACATATAAGTGGTGTGTAACATATAAGACATAAATAACAGAAAAATAGTGTTAACTCAACAAAATACAATAAGCCAATTATCGTTTACACATTTTATTAATCAATGTGTGAGTTTTATTAAATGTTTTATAGAATGAATGATGTGTCAGTTCTATAAAGTGTCACACTAACATTAATTTCAAAATTGTTTAAAAGTCTGTGAAGTTCTTGTATCATAGCACCGAATGGTCCACGGGATTAATCATATACTGGTTTTTTTCTTATCGTCGGGTGTCATTGTTACAATTGGCTGTAATTTGATGAATAATATATTGAAATTATTATTCGAAGCTATCGAAAAAAACATTGTGCACTACTATGAATTTTCAAATAAAATTCGTAAAGCTATGATAGAGATTGGAAAATCGCGTTGTCATCTTGGACAAAGTCGGGTATGTTCAATTTATTTACGGGCATCGTGCAATACGTCCAGATTCTTATCATCTTGGAATGACATCTGCCCTCTGACAAGAGACCGATATGAAGAGCGTGGAAAAAGTGATGTGCGAGCCACTCGCATCATCGTATTAGCTGCATAACTGAATTGCAGAATATTTAGAGCACTAGTGGCAGCAAGGTGCTTTTAGGTACGTAATTCGATAGTGAACTCTCGAAAATGAAGCAAGGCGATGACTAAAATAGCTATTCCGATAAAGTTGATCCATCAAACGACTAAACAAATATACCAAATGCAAATTTTTACATCCGTCTATCGAGCCAAAAATAATGTAAAACGCATATAAATATATTAATATTATACCATGCTTGGAACATCAATTATACTTTTGCAAAAAGTAGATAAAGGGACGGAGAGTATACTTTTCATTTTGTTGCCCTGAATATTTTTCTGATAATTCGTATATAACTTTTAATTAAATTAACCGGTATATTATTTATATTTATAGACAACAGTATTGAAAAATCTATTGGTACATGTATACTGTACCTTAAGTCACAGTAGAGAAAGCAATACAAAAAGTACGGCATACTTCTTATACCTATCCTGCATTTTAAATATATTTTGTAACTAAAGTTTAATTTAAAGGAACCTACTATGCAAAAAAAATGTGCAATATAACACAAAAGTATGCTGTTAATAGTTGGTTCCTAAAAGAAATTCATATTGTTTACTCAAACTACTTCAATATTTTTTTCGCATGCAACCACACGTTGTAAATTCGAAATTTCATATCATTCATAATTATTTCATTTTGAAAGTGAGAAATCAATTAACTGATTGCGAAACAGAATAGAAAAAGTAACAGAAGGTACTATAGTGGTGATTAGACAATTTAAAACACTCGCGCATTTCTACTGTTTGAAATCCTCGTGCCACACACAAGCCTCAATTAATATTAATAGATTACGTTGACGAAATACACTATGTCACATTGAAATTAAACGAATTCATCCATCACCAACGATTTTGATAAAAATATAAGAATAGAGTTCCATGAGTAGAACGAGACATTAACGATACAAGCAAACAATTAAAAAGAATAACCTGTAATAAATAAATTCTCGTACGAATGAATATAGTAGCTGAATAATATAGTGTTATAATAAAATATCTTATAATATTATAATTCTATTAATGTAGAATAATTACTTGAATTGTAGTAGGTACTATGTATTTACAAGTAAAAATTCCAAAAGTTATAAGCGCAGAGCAATATTAACTTATCAGAATTTAAATGGAAATCTCTTTAAATATATTGCACATTCCTACTCGTTGTTCTATCCTCGTTTTTCCGATAAATTCCGGTCGCAACCACAGAGACGTAATCGTATTAAGAAAGAATATTCCCTTCTTCTTAAGCTGTACAGTTACTTTGATTAACTTTTTCTCCGCGGTCGCGAACAAATTCGATTTGAGTGACTTTTCAATCACTTTTGTTCTTTAGTACGCGAAAAATGAATATCTATCTCAACGTAGGTACTCACAGCGAATAAAAAATGATGTTCTTTAAAGAAGATAATGCAGTATTGTTGAAACTTGTTTTACACTTAAAACAACATGCTGAACCGTACAGTTTCTATATTTTATATTTTACTATGTTTTATGTAACACTATTTTCTAGCGAATAATACAAATTGTTATCATTGAAGGGGTTGATTTAAAGCCTACGTGTCCTATTTATTTATCTATTCAATTATTACGATGGCAATTATAATACTATTTATAAAAATAATCTTACCGTCAAAAAATGTTATTGAAAGTATTTTACCAGAAATACAAAAACATAGGAATAAATCTTTTCTCAATGTAAATATTGTCGAACTTTCGAAAGATCAAATGGATAACGATTATGGATATTTGAACTCCTACTCGATATGCACAAATTATATTTCAGTTAACATGCCTTTCGACAACCATCAATATGCATCAGGTTGTACTAAAATTGCGGAGAAGTTAAATCTTGTAGTTATCATGCAGTATTGTAATAGTTTTTAATTTCATTTCCATAATATCCATATGATAAATCGAGTATTTTCATTCCCTCGAAATACATCTATTCATACAGCATTTAAAGTGAATTCCTTCTGTCACGAACAAACGACCGGTTTTGAATAACATTTCCGTTTAATTTTCGCCCTTTGAAGATACAGTCATGTTCAAAGAGTGACACTGCGTTTGAATCCGAGCAGTTTTGGTAGTTCACTGCTAAACGGATCTGAGGTGCAAATGATTTAGGAAATTGAAGTCTACCTACACATGAGTTATCCAACCAATAAACATATTATATATGTACATATAAACACATTGAAGCAATTAATCGCAGGGCCAAGCGAAATTTCGTAAGTACAAGGACAAAAATCAGAGGGGCCATTTGCAAAGCGCAGCTGAATTCCGAAACGGATCTATTCCAATTTATTCCGTCGTTAAGAATTTTCCGTTTAACTCAACGTCCTGCCCCGTCTGCGCGAAGATTGCGGCGAAACGTCGCGGCGTGGAAATTGGCAAATTTCCGCAAAGAAGAAGCGCGAAACCTGGGGCTGAATCATGCGACATAATGGAGCGTGTACGGTGACACGCGGCAGGTAGAGGCGTCGCGGACGTCCATGATCAAAGGCCGGCCCGAATGGGAAATTATAATTAATTAAGGTAATTGGAAATTAGCGACCGATCTTGCCAGTACTAATGGCGCGCCCTCCTCCCCTCTTAATTGAGTTAGCAGCCGCTTTTGAGGAGCCCCTGTATCACTGATAGCTGGCCCTAATCGTATTCCTGCCGGCGACTCGATGGAACAGCAGCTAATAGCGTCGACGGCGCGGAGTTGTCGACGACGAGGCCGGTCTTCCAAGTCGTTGCGAGGAGGCGCTTGCTGGAGTTGTTGTTGGACGGTTTGCAAAAGGGAGTCGAGTTATGCGGCGTCAAAAGAAACTCCATTTACGAAGCAAGTTGTGAATGTTATTTAACGAAAGACGTTGTATACATGCAGCGCTTCTGAGCATTTTGAACGTGGTACAGTGGTGCAGATTCAACCAAAATGTGGCAAAAATTCGTTTTCTATAGGAACAACATTTTAAACAAATTTTTACGGCGATATATAAAATACATCGATCGTAAATCATAATATAACTTGAGACGAGAAATTGACATCAAAAGCAACTACGATATATATTATTTGAGAACAAATTCTTTTCATTTTTTGTTGATTTTGACTATAATCCTTGATTTTTTTTCATTTTTAGCATATAAATATTTTTCAACGCGATAAGTAAAAAATTAAACAAAATGTATAGCTGAAAGCAAATTATTAACTTTTGCTATATTGTTTATCTCATTATTTAATTCTTCCATGTGTACACGTTATTTTATATAAAAAGTCACGAAATATCATAATTACTACTGTAGAAACCTTTTTTTGAAATTCTGCCGCGTTTTGGGGATTTTGCAGCTGCTCGAAAAATCGACAACGCTGGACTTGCTGGTTTTTATGTAAGAACTACTGGTTCCGTTGAGCGGTTTAATAAAAACAGATTAGGATCATTTTTGGAGCAAAATGAAATAAAGAAAATGGATCTCCCACTTTTATATCCACCTTACCGTGTTCATTTGTTCGCAAATTTGAACATTTTCATTACACTCGTTTGTTTAAAATTGTTATTAGGCATCGCCGTATATAGCTGTCGTTGTAAACGTACATTTACCTCGCGCATTTGAAGCGCACGTGGAAAATTAATGCAGAATTCATGACGCATCCGAGGAACTGATTGTGAGTGCGCGATATCTGTATTTTAATTGGTAAATTGCTGAATTAAATGCGGTGAATCAATGCCATAATACTTTGTTGTTCCCGTGTAGAATTTCTTCACATTACCAATACGATTATACAAGCTCTTATATAATTAAGCAATTCTTTACAATGTACATACTGGGTTTTTAAACATTTTCTTACAAAATTACTTGGTGTACTGTAAACACTTATTTGCTTATTTCTGCAAGCAAAGAAAATGGAATCAATGATTGCCTTATGAATGTTCTTTTCGCTGAGCAAGAAATCTTGCCAATTACTAACTTGTACAACGCAAGTACATATGTATATACAGGGTGAATCACGAATCGTGATCAGTAGAGATTACTCTGTTATTAGCAGTCCGATCGAAAATATTTCTAATCAGGTTTTGAAAGGTTTCGAGAGAGTTTTAACGCAATTATACAAAATTATTTGTCACCTCTTTTTTTTGGGGGGGGGGGGGGTTCGAGGTCACCCTCAATTTTTTACACATAAACACATAATTTTTTGACGCCTATCTGTTAGAGGATTTCAAGACGAATTTGGTAAATATCGGAACATAACTATTTCTCATCTGGATCGAGAAAAAATTACAATATTGTATTCCAAAGAGTATCATATGCTACGCCGTTCGAGGCGTTCCGGTGTTGTCGACAAATCCTTTACCAACCTTACATGTAGCGATGTTCAAAATGGTCATCACTTTATAATCGCGTTAAAGCCCTCTTGAAACCATGCAAAAGCTGATAAAAACATTATGGATCGGACTGCTAATAACAGAGTAATCTCTACTGATCACGATTCGTGATTCACCCTATATAGTTCCATGTTCGGTACATCATGATTGTAAATCAATACGCGTCCCTAGAAAAATGATACTGTTACATTAATAGTTGAAATTTTCATGCTTGCAGGACAATTTACGCGTTAGTTTTAGATATTTCACACCGGAACTGATTGTGCCATGCTTCGTTGAGGCAAGAAGATCACTTGATTTACTTTGATCAAAACACTAGCCGTGCAACTTTATTTTAATATGTCCATAGCTAACCTTGTCAGAAATGGTAAGCTATCACAGACACTGGAGAAGGCGATGCAATTTAACGAAACTGCTAAATCGAAACCTCGATGGTAACTCGGGTAAGAAAGTCGGGTACAAGTCAGTACATGACACTTAAATTGCTCTTTCGCTTTAATTTGGGCCAATTCCGAGGCTTGCAGACGCTTTCTCGAATAAGAAGCCTGCAGTGAAATCTAAATCTCGGGGTCATTTTCCACGAGGTAAATGCCAATTAGCCGACCGGTTAACGCGGTATTGCCTGGCTGCCGGAGTGCATTACTTGATGCATCCCCCCGTTGCAGCTGCGAAATAACGCCTGATAACATTACCGGATACAGTGTCACAGAATTGTAGATCGATCAAATAAAAGTGCTCGACCGTATGCGACATAAAATACTTATCTGTGTCGTTTAGAAATGTTATGGGTTCGATTCGAATAAACATGTGCTTAGCAAATACAATATGTACATACATTGCACTATTTTAACTTAAGAAACTGTATTCGGTGTTGCCTTGGTGGATTAACAAAAGGTGCCTGTCGTTTGGATAGTTTCAAACTACCAGAATTGTAGAAGCTGTCGATAGCTGGGCGAATCAGTTGTGCAGAAAAGGTGCAATTTTCTGGCTACCTGTAATCAATAGGAACTCCTATGCATAGACTTGGAACTGCGACGATACTTCACTGTTAGACTTTTATCGAGAAGCGATTCCTCGGACATTTTATTAATTTTGTGTCGTTGGTATAATACATCTTTGAACAATTTTGTTTTCGATTTCTGATAAAAAAAGTTTGTTCGTTAAAAATAATTTGCAGATATAAAAAAGTGGAATGTATATTTGATTTATCTTTGTATCTTATATTTCCATTCAATTTGTATCTTCCATTCAGTTTTGTATTTTATATTTCAATTCAATTCGTGCTATTTGTACAATTTTTAAAAGGCGTGTATCAGCCTTGATCGGGAGGCAATCTACACTATTAATTCGCTATTCTGTTAATATTCTCACCTGTCGCTGCAAAGCATTGATAAATCGGCTGGAAAAAAACGCTGAGACAAACGTGAAACGAAGGACAATCACGAGCAAATCGTATATGGACGGTTATTGGTACATGTAAGGAAAAATACTATATGAATTAACAATGTAAAATATTACTTTGATCGATGAATGATGGAAAACACCTGTCATTGAATAATTGCTGATACTGACAGATATGACTCACAGCTATTCAAATCTAGTATTAGTAATTTATGAATTTCCGCATGACTTATTCTTGTTTATACTACTTGAAAAGTTCGTAGAATTAATAGAATTAAGTAAGTAATATACAATATTACTTATATATAATATAATTTAATTTTAATTTAATAATTATATATAATATAATTAAGTAATATACCGAAATTTTGAGAATATTCATTCGGTATCGCAAATAAATCGTTAAAACGTATACATATAAATGAACTGCCCAAAAATTACTCCACCAGTAAATCACATTTTTCAATTATCATTACACAAGTTCATAAAGATTCTCGTCGATATTCTAAAATTCTGATGACACCCATACGTATGCTTATAAATTTCTATAGCAAATTTGTTAACCTCATTTAACTCTTTTTATTGTACGGTCAAACCTGATTGCACACAATAATAGTTACATAATCCCTAGTAAGTAGTGCGATAAAAAAAAAGAATTGAATAGAACAGCGCGTTATTCCTTTCCCATAGCATAGTTAGTATTAATGAATATTTCTGTTCTACTTTGGCAAAAGGAAATATGTACTTATATTACTATTTCATTTGTTTCAATATTGCAAACGTATATTAACATTTAATTGATATAAATGTTAAAAAATTAATACAATGAATAACTCCAATTAATAAAACATGTACTTACAGTAAGACGGATTTCACTGCTTCAATTATACCAATAACAAAGTAGCAGTAAAGTATTAAAAAAATCTGAAAAATGTTGAATATACTCACCGCCACCATTTTTGTAACACAAGTAAGGAAACCTCCAGACATTGGCAAGATCGACGGCAAATCCGATGACAGACAAAAGGAAATCAACTTTGCCGGACCAGGTCTCCCTGCCGTCGGCAGCGTCGTTCAGCTTTAGAGGGTTCTTTACCACCCTTGACGACATGTCTCGTTCTCCTATAAAGGAAAGATTCCAAAATTGTACATATACTTTTTTAACGATAGCACAATAGTTCGATCTGCAGTTACAATTTGAAAGATTTAAATATAATTATAATTTTTGCTAGATTTACAATATTGCAATATACCTCGCGAATTAGTTTACGTGCACTCACTCATTTTCTCCTTTTTATTGGTATAACTACTGAGATATAGACTAGTTAAATTCCATATACAATCAACTCCGGGAGAAAGATAATGTCGAGAAGCGATAAATTGTTAACGTTACTGGTCGCCGTGTTCCAAAAAAACCCGTTCCATTTAACCCCGTACAAAAAATTTCTTACAATTAGCCGTAAACTACCCACTGGAGAAAAGTGAATATCATAGGCATAGGCCATCCTATTGCTGAATTGCACGGAGGTGCTAGGAAAACTAGTTTTCACGGAGGAAGCTACATCTAAACTGTAACGAGCCACTAGAAGATCGAAAGTCGCTGACAAACGTAGAGCTCAACCATAGGGAATCGTTGGAAATGTTAGTATAGACCTGGTATGCATGTAAACCTAAGCTAAGGATTAAAATATCGAATGAGAACGAAGAACGCCAAAATATTTGATCGGTGAAATAAAAAACGGTATTAGTCACTTTTAAGTAACTCTTTGGAAACAAGGAAAAATATTTTTCTGACAAATTAATGACAGCAATATTAAAAACAATATACAATATGTATATGAGTGATTTGTACATTTATTTGTAGTAATTTGATCTGTTTAAACAATGATTTAGCGAGCAGTATGATTTAGTGCGTAACTCAGTTTAACAAGAACTTCGATTACATTGTTTCCGATCTCGTTGATTCATTAATATTGAAAAATTAGGTCCCCTCGCAATATTGGGTCGCGATGCCTTTACATACGATACATGTGCGAAAGTATTTTAATAAAAAATCCGTCGGATTTTACAGTCGTGGTGTAAAGGGTTTGCATAGAAGTAAAAAGTTGTAGAACGACGAAGCAAAAGTGTCTTCATGAAATTTTATATGTGAACGTTGCAGGAAAACGTTCCTCCTGGTGGGAAACCTGTGCATCGTACATCATCTCCGTTTCGGTAAGCAGTCCCCGATTGAGTCGGTGAGGCCGGAAACGTAATTTGTTTAAAATGAGTATCGTACAGAGTCAGCTTGATTAAATTGACTTACATAAATTACTGCAAGCGCAGCAAAAATCGCATGGGGAAAGTGTATTGTGAACAAATGTTCCTATTCGAAATTCGAACTTTTGTATGAAGTTACGCATATTCCCCTTTTTGCCAAAAAATAACGCAAGATAAATACATAAAGAGCTGGGCATTGAGTGAAAACTTCTTGATCCACAAAATTCGAACACAGAGGTTAGTCATTGAACATGTTGCAGAATTTTTCTATGCCTCCCAAAAATGCAATTATGCACAAAAACACGTCTGAATTGAAAAGAGCAGCGCGCTTAAATTTGAATGTGCAATTATATAAAAGAAACAGCTTCGCGTTTGAAAGCTCATGGACCCCGTTCGCTAAACTCAATCGTCCATCCCGCGTGTACCACGTATGTACTACACAATCGTAATCGTCGATTATTTTATTCGCGATGCAGAGGACGCACTCCACGAAAATCGTGATAGGAAACGCGGCAACAGATGGAGGTCCATCGAAGCGGACAGGGATATCTCGATTGAGCTGACAAGCGTAATGGGTTCTCGTTTCGCGATGATTTTTTCGAAAAGGCTCGTATATGAATGATATCGAAATCTCGATCGGTCGAATTCCCGCACGCGGTACGTGTAATTACATTCGATCGAAGATCCGTGAAGATAAAAGGGGTTGTATGGGGGTGAAAGCAGGATGTCAGAAGATGAGAGAAGGCGGGAGGGTGTGGAGTCGCGTGCGGGCGCGGTCGCGTGTAATTTGGCGACGACAAGTTATCGATAGCCCTTCAAGCGACAACGCTTAACTCCGAGCGAGGCTCATTGTGCCCTGGTGACGGGTTCCGGACAAACAGCGTATATTTCAAAGGCGGCCGCGGCACCAGCTTCGAGGGGGCTCTCGACGAGGGGTTTTCTGTCACACGCACTGATCCACGCTTGTCTATAGATCGACCCGATTAATATTCGATTGATATTCGGCGGTTATTGCCGAACGTCGATAGAAATATCTTTCTCTCTCTCTCACCCTTTCCGAACAGGTGCGACGGAAAAATGTTGGTTTGATGTCTGCCGTTTTTTAAGCGGAATATGTTGTTACGATATTGGGCCACTTCGTTTCTGCGATCCTGCTGCTGTTCTTTGTACATATGTATGCGCAGGGTGGCCCGTATCTAGTACAGTATGCGGAAATGGGGGATAGCTGAGGTGGTTCTGAACAACTTTTTCCTTGACCAAAATGTTGTTTGAAGCTTCGTTTTTGAGTTATTAACGAAAAACACTGGCCAATCAGAGCGCCCGTACAGCGCGCGCCCAGGCGCGTACCTCTCAACTGCGCTCGGTCGTGATCGGGGGCATCGAGGGTATCGAGGGAAACGTACGGCAAATGTTACATCGTTTTAAATTAAGATAGGTAAATTCGAGAAGGAATGGGTAAGTTTATTTAACTACCTTTTTCTAACATTAAAACATTGTTTGCGGGACATTTCGCGCGAGCCTTGAGCTTGTCGCGGACGTTAATTTAGCCGCCGCGTAAGAAATTAAACATTTTTAGAAGTCGCCGTAACTTTTAGATTGACCGATATAATGTATTGAGATTATGAATTTCAAATTTCAACACATCCGAAATGTGGATGTGTTACAACAATGTGTTAATTTCCCAAACACTTTTTTCATTAAAAGGTATTAAAATACTTTATTCGTTTCGGATAACGAATAAAAGTACGGCACAACTATTAAACGACTTGCTAATTAAATTGTTATTGATGAATAACGAATAATTACACATTATTCTTAATTTAAGACGATGTAGCACGCTGTGCCAATGCGTTGGTTCACGACCACGACCAGCTGAGAGTTACGCGCCTGAGCGCGCGCTATACGGATGTTCTGATTGGTCAGTGTTTTTCGTTAATAATTCAAAAACGAAGCTTCAAACAATATTTTAGTCAAGGAAAAGGTTGTTCAAAATCACCTCAGCTATCCCCCATTTCCGGACACTGCACTAGTTACGGGCCACCCTGTATGATAGCGCGACGGAAACGGAATACGTTATGGAAACATTTACCGTGCTCTATGGTATTTGGCAGCCGTATTGCCACCGTAAATTGGGACAGGGGTCAGGCCAAGTGCACTGTGCAAGGGCACAAGGGCACTTGTGCACTGCGTACATTCTTTTTACTTTGCTATTATAGTATTCTGCATACTTTCTCTTCGATATAAATTATTGGAGTAGAATTGTTTGTTTGCTCTACGATGCAACGTGCATGCTGTATCTTTGTTTCGATGATACTATTTCTTTATAGTTACTACGTTTTAACAAAGTATACCTTTTGAGTGGTTGTAATAACTATACTAGTTAATATTTAATGCTAATAATGGCAGTATGTAATATTCTAAGAAACTCAATCGTGCATGCATTGTTCAATTGCCTATTCGCTTTGTCTTTCGTAAGAATTGCAGTTAAGTATTGAAACGGCGCCTATTTATGGAAAATATAAAATTAAGTTCGTAAGTTATTATCAGGCTTCTCTTTCTTCTATCCATCCCAAAGTTCTACCAATACACATATACCTACTTACTTCTAGTATGTCCTTAAAGTACTTTGTTTCGTGTGACCTAGTACCCAATGCAATTTACAATTTACATCTACAATTTGAATAAGATTCTGTCTGTGATTGTCTAAATCGACAGAGCATTCGTCGGTACGATGGTGGCTAAGCGGAGAAGTTTCATTCAAGAAATTAAACAATTAATCATACAATGTCATAAAGCTCAGGTAATTTAAAGAATATGAGTATAAGAGTAATATAATCGTTGGGAAAGATATATTTCAGTATGTAAAGGACTGAAACTACTATTTAAACTAGTAAACCTATTTACAAAGAAAGCAGCATCAAGCAGTACAGAATTATCTAAATACCAGTTGAAGCATTTTTTTACAAAAATGAGACCAATACGATAAACGACAAATAGAATTCACATTTATCTAAAAAAAAACGAAGTGTTAAACTTTATGAGTAAGTAACTATTAATAATAATAGTGTTTTAACGTTTGGCAGCCTACAAAGTATTCTATCACAATTTAACTTTTGCCAATGGGTTTCTTAATTTCAAGACTTCGTCACTTTTACCACTTTTCCTCTGAGCCCCACAAGTTTCTCAACAGATTAGTTCCCCACAGTTTCTAGAATTATTTCGAACACGTCCCTCAAAATAGGAAAATTTGAAACGCAAAATTATCAAAAACAGTGTTGTGGTAAGATAAATAATAACAAAATACAAACATTCAAGTACCTACTCTAGACTTCTGCACAGTAAAATACACTACATATTGTACCCAGATGGATCAAACACGTCAGATTCTTCCAAATTAACGAAAAACCAAAGCTGTAGTAATAATTGAAATAAAAAGGACCATGCTCGCCATATTAAAAACTGCAGGCCAAGATGGGTTATCCTATTTAAAACATAGTTCCTCCTTTCCCAACAGAAAAACACTGCCCTTGCACGTTTCACGACAGCTAATAACTATCAGCATCACTTTTCGTATATTTCAAACAATTTGCCACACCGCGGAACAATTTTCACCACGGCATTTGACAAACTGTACAATTTCTACGATAAAAACTGACGATTGCACTTAGGATCACGCGGTAAAAAGCAAAGTGCGATTAGACACGATCACAGACGTGCAAACGAGCGTTGCGAAATGAAAATCCGTCCGTGAATGAATTGTAAGGCACATACCCTGCCCCGTGATCCAGAGAAGAACAGCCTTGTTCGGAAAAACGCGAACGAAACGAGACTGTCCGGTGCGTCTCAAGATTTAAACCGTGCCACACGGGCGCGCTCAAGAAATAGAGGTAGCGGTGAGTTGCGTCGAAGGTGGGCAAATTCGAAGAAACGACTTCGGTGGGGACGATGCTTCACACTCAAGGTAACCGACAAGATCGTGGTATTAATTAGCTTGTCGTTAGAGCAGTTGGCTCCTTGCATCAACGCTGAATCGCTATTGCAGTCTGGAGTATCGAACTGCATTGTCCGCTCTGCGGGCGTTACTCTGCAACTTGTTGCACGGGAACATTAAACATTTACTTCTCTTCTTGTTTTCATTTGTATGCCATTTCACCGATGTATGTATTTGACAGCGCAGAAAGCAAGTAATGTACTTTCGTGCGCTATACTTTTACCTTTACATTGACTGTATATTCGATTTGGCGAAATTCTTTGATACGATCGAAATGTGAAAATAAATTATACACATGAACATTCTAGAGAATCAGTATGTTTGGATTTGTTTTCACTTTATTCAGCTTTAGAGTCTTGGAGTGCTTATCAAGGAAAATGTATTGTTTCTAAGAAGGATTGTAATAGACGGCTTTGACATTCCGTGAATCGTACTTCCAAGATGAATTATTTGAAACATATACATTATATATAAATTAGAAGGTGATACACGAGAATACGGATAACGATCGAAACCGCAAACGACCATGAAAAATAAGAGTACTTGCATAAGCAACAAACACCTGTATTGTAAACCTGTTCTAACTAGCCCAATTTGTTTTCATGAAACGATTTTTCAGAAGCCCTCAAATGTTGCATATTATTTTTAGAACCATGGGAGTTAGAGTGAAAGTTGCAACGATAAATTACTAATATTTATAACGGTCATCGATCTGTAACGATTTTGTTGTTAATTCGTTAATTTCTTATTTCGTTAAATATTATTTTTTAGTGCAAGAAGTTCGTTGCTACCTCTTAGGCTTCCGCACAATTAGTTCTATTGTGCGACTAAACAAATTGGACTGAAACCGTTGTTTACGACAAAAGGGATGTATACTATTCTCTAAACAAACTTAGTACATATCTTTTGCAAACTTTGTCACCAATGACAACAAATTTGCCTCTTGTACGCAAAAGTTTTATTTGCTCTGGCACGAAAGTAGTACATGGCAAGTATTTAAATAGTCCTAATGATAGGTGTATAAACAGAATTAATATAATCTATATCTAGCTTCTTTTTTTTTAAATAACAATCTAGATATTCTCACTAATCCTCAACCAGGCATGCAATTTTTATTGTATTTTATATAACAATAATAATAATGAGAAGAAAAAGAGGGAGGAGGATCAAAAGAATAATAACGAGCAAGAATAGATAATTTTGTATATACTGCACACTTGTTGCTAATGAAGATGAAATACTTGTTATTTCTATTTATACAAAATTTTGTTCCATTCCTTCCTTAGAACAGTTAATGTCACGCCGTCGCAGAAAAATGAAAACACTGGTAACAGTGTGTAATTTCTACAATATCTACAATACTAGCTTAATAAATATTTTTTACTGCATGTAGCGTAGACTTTTTATTTAAATATAAACTAATACTCTGCACGTAATAATTGTATAATTTTTATAGAGGAAAGGGCAAATTTTTGAAAGTATTTCACAAAATTCTCATAGTACAAACGAGCATGTACCTTTCCTATGAACTTTTCGCCTTAATATTTAGTTCTATCATCTACAATAAATGACAAAAATTATATACAATACAATTCCATGACAAAAAATTGAATCCTTGATATTAAAAAAGTAATAACTAGGGGAGGGGGGGGGGGGACAAAATAATAATACACTGCAATCTATACCGTGTATCTGCTTTGCTAAACTAAAAATTTGAAAAAATCTCCAAACTATTCAGAACGCTGGATTAAGGATAGCTTTTGGAACCTTTCACATTAGTTCCATAGGCAGTTTAATTGAAATTAACGAGCTATCTTTGACGCACAGAATGTGATTATGGTCTTACAATATGACATAGCAATCTCGGTCTCCACTAATTCTATTATATTTAGTGTTCTTCTCCAAGAAACCAGTCTCGAGTGAATCAATTGCCGACATTAATTATCCGTGGAAAGAATTGTCAACTAGTTCAATGAGCTAGAGTGCCACTCATCAGCCATGGTAAAATGGGAAGTAATAAATCGTATACCATTCCCACGTTGAATTGCTTAATTTTTCACGTATGTGTGTTAAAGAATTTATGGAAGGAAAAGAAATCATCTCCTAATAGAATGAAGAATATTTATACTCAAATGACTACGTCGGAAGTATCGTTTGTTGGGCATTTTCGTGGGTGCCATTGAATTGATTATTTCACGTGTTCAATATGTACCAGAAAATTTGATTGCAATCTACCATTGGTAATTTTCCAAACTCCTTCTCTGCAATGCTGTTTAAATTTCTTTCGGATATCGAAGGGACTGATATGAAACTTCAATATCTCCATATGTTATGTACACTTTAATTTCAGCCAATATTATAATATAGTAATCAAATGAACCTAGTACCTACATTATATGAATCTATTCGTAACTTTTGGGATATTAATTCATATCTTTCTACGAAAGTAAGTGTACAACGATTAAGTCGTTTACAATAAAAGTGGCCTAGTGCTACCCATTTACAGAAAACGAACAGAAAATAACAAAAATCTAGATCAATTGTAAATTTCGATTCAATATATCGAAATTTCATTACATATTTTCCAACACCTATCTAAGATAATTCATCCTTCCTCTGTTATACGATAGTTCAAATAATTCTTTAATAAATAAGGAAAAATAACGTTGTTCTCAACTGTACACCTAATTGGTCTAATTTCCCGTACATGAGCCTTTAATTCCGACGCCCAAGATATATAATACATAATTTACGTGTCACGTAACTTGAATTTACCAACTAATCATATTATAATCGGCAAATGCTAGACGTACAATCAGAAAAGAAGGAATTACAATGACTTGAGGGAACACACCGATGTGCAGGTTGTTTCCGAGAAAGTATAAAAAGCTTAACAGATAATCGTTTTGAGTAAATTATGGCACATGGATATACACTGCTAGACAGAAAGATGCTTTAATTTTTCATACTGTAATTACGATAGCATGAAAATTGGGAATGCAATATGAATACCACTTTGTAGAAACATGTAACCATAACTTCACTCAGAAAAAATATAAACGCATAAATGTGCAGGGGCAAAATGATAGCTCACTCCAATTGTATTTACGTGCTAGAATGGCAGGGTCAGCTTTGTTCCAGCTCTAATAAGAATAAGTATGTAATCGGCAATTTTTCCAGAATACCTGCATTTAGATTCGACCAATAGAAGTGCGGGTAATTATTGAGAAAACAGTAAACGCAGTTTATTAAAAACTGGTAGAAATCAAATCACCATTCAAAGATGCACAAAATCAAATCAGCGGAATAGAAAGTTCGTTGTGAGTTATCGTTAATCTCATTATCAGTTCTGAAAACTTAGCAAATTTTCTAAACAGGACGAATTTCTGTACTTTTATTTAGAACAGTTTTCTAATTCATATTCCTTTCGTGGAATATATTCCGGATATGGGAAGTCAAGTACCTGCCCCATTTCAATAAAAAAAATAGACTACAATTTATTAACAATGTACAACGAAGTTCCGAAATATTTCGTTATCGATGTTAGTACTCCGGTAAATACACTCGCCGGCAAGAATGAAGACACGAAGCAATTACTTGGAACTTAAGTAACAAAATTGGGTACCTTCTGAAAGTAGCGTAAGTCCAAAATTAGGTAAACTATAGATTTAGCTATTCTATGTACATGTAACCGTATATTTATACTATAGATCTATATATCAAAGAAAAATGGACTTACGCCACTTTCAAAATAAACAGTTGAAATGTTTTACTATGTTTTTAGCACTCTATAATATATTTGAAACGGTATTTATCACTTGCCGATCTACGGAGTCATATCGGTTTCCCAAGTTAACTATTATTCATGCATTACCGTCATTTAATGATGAATATTTACTGAATCAAATCATGTTGCTGAACAGCAATAGAAATCATAATGTCGAACATTTGAATGACAAGGCGGCTTGGCTAATGTGTAGAGTCTTTACTTACCAAATTCTACTACGTCCGAAACGATTAACGAGTGAGACCGGAGATGCTGTGGCTCGGCAAGACACCTCGGCACTGACCGCAGATCTCTTCGGACCACACGACTCCCACGACGAGAACCCGCCACAGGGTCAAAAGTACCTCGAAACTCGTATCCGTCAGACCCATTACCGCGTCACTAACCGTCCACGAAATATTGCTTACGTCCCCGCGTGAAAAATAATTGCTTAGGCGAGTGACAATTTCGAACTTGATTCAACGATTACTTATATATATATCTGAAATCGAGTAGGAGTCCACTTTGTGCTTCCTCCTGTTACTTTATAAACGTGACGGAACGAAGGACCATTGGATCGCGTGATTTATAACTACTGCTATTCTTTACGTGCGTGCACCTGTTTTAAATCGTTATGGGATAGTCTGCAGGAACTGCCGTCTCCAATGTAGACGGATCGTTCCTCAAACTTTGAAAGCAGACGTACATCGAGCACGACTATGACCCATTAGAAAGGTGATGTACAAATTCGAAAAGAGAACCACGTCGCAAAGGTTCGAAAGAATGAGTGAGGAAGTTGCCGGCAGCAGGATGTATATACGCGCTCGGGTCACGTGATATTGCGGTATCCAACCCAAAGGCGCAGACCGCGTGTCTGCACATGCGCGGAATTACGCGACGGATGAAAATGTCGCGCGCATCTGTATAGCCCGTGCGAGACGCGCTTATTCCGCTAACCGTTTTAAAATAGTTAGGTACAGGTACATAATATTTTTAAGAACTACAATATGACTACGAAAGTGAAGTTCGTTAACTTGTTATGCGCATACTGACCTTTATAATTGATTTCACTTGACATTCACACGCGCATTTGAACAATTCATACGAAGCTGTAATTCATTGATGAAGAAAAGATTGTTAGGACTATACATGTGACTTATTCCTAATTGATTACTTCCTATGAATTTTTGTTGTTTTCACTCAAGTCAATTCAGAACTGTTCGATACAGTACATTATAATTTTCCTGTCTTCTTGCATAAAAAGACTATTTCTTATTAGATTATTCAATTTCAATTGATTGTACATGTTAGTTAAAGTGGAAAGTAGGCAAAGGTACATTACATTTGAAAATGTATATGTTTTATACATTACATTCTTGCAATAAGTAATGATAAATATTGATACACTTTGCTGTGTGAGATATCATGCCTTCTTTTGAAATTGACACTTAGTTCACTGTTTTTATTATCAGCAGTGCTTGAAGATACAGAGATACATACGTTAAAGGTGGGTCTTCAATGCGCCTTAGAGATACTACCATATATAATTTTACGTAGCGCCTGTTGCATCGAGTTGATCCGAGAAATGGTCAACAGTACTATCCCACTATAAACCCAAAATTGACGTTTACTGAAAAGTAACATGTACTAGTATTTTTCTGAATCAAGAATCATAAATATACTTGTTACCTTTAAGCTGAAATAAACCTCCACTGAGGTTTCATATGCAATAATAAGAAAAATAATAGCAAAATCACAGACGAGATGTCGATGGTAAATGAAGCCATCAAATGTTCCTTCTCTTCTCTTCTGTCGTTGATAATTTATCGATCCAAAAGAAAGAAATAGCTTGGTGCGACATCTGTAAGAAAAATTCTATGACTTTCATATCATTCTCCTTTGAGGCCAACTCCGAATCGATCTAAGCGCCATTGTAAGGAAACGGGCATTAGTGAAAACATACAATTGGCAAATTGGACAGTTGACGGTGTGACATCTAACGTCAGTATGCAGAATAATAAACGGAAAGTGAGAAGGCACAGTTGCCAAAACACATCATTTGAGAGAGTCGCGCTGCCCTTTTCTATGTCCGGCAGGGATCAAAATCTCGACTCGAGCCGAATCATTTTGCTGACTGTCAGAATTGTAACAGAAGTAGTAACAAACAGCGCGACAGAACTCACAAATGATGTGATTCTGGCAACTGTGCCTTCTCACTTTCGGTTCATTATTCTGCATAATGACGTTAGATGTCACCCCGTCTGATGTCTAATTTGCCAATTGTGCGTTTTCACTAATGCCCGTTTCCTTACAATGGCGCTTAGATCGATTCGAGTTGGCCTCGAAGGAGTCGACCCCCGGGACATTATTTTCAAGATATTTAATTACACAGTAACGTGTAACAACTATAACTTTGTATAATACATCGAATGATATCATAGAAATTCGCCGAAAGATGAAGCCACAGGGAGCATGATGGATTTATCAATGCAATACGTGAATGTTCAAAACCCGGAAGTCAATTGAAACGTAGTCGCATATCATTGTATCATTGGCATACACTTCAAAATCTGCGTCCTTGCGTTATTCTTCGCCTGGATTCTAGAGATTATATAGAATCAAAATCCGCGTGAAAACTATTAAATTCTGGGTAACGTGTCTGAAAATTGTTCAAGTGGTCGATGAGCGTTTTGCGTTACTTCCGCCTGCGCAAGTCACTAGTTTCGTCGCCATCATAGCGACGAGATCGCGACCGCTTTGGCCGCAGTGCCAGGAACTGAAATAATCGTCGTTTCCGACGAAAAAACCGAAGCAGAGCTTTCGCTCTGTTGCGAACATATTTGTGGTCATCGTAATACAGTCGTATCGGCTGTGAATTATCAGCATCTCGAGGAATTTTTTCTCTACTTTTGACGATAAGGAAACATGGCTTATTGAAGAAAATGAAGGGCCTGCAAAAATATACTGTTTCTCCACACCGAGGAGACCGTAGCTTTAACCAATCTGGACTTCAGCACGAGCATATTCGTGCCAGAAATGGACAAAAATACGAAATTTCCGCAATCCTCCGCAAAGGGGGTTCCTGCTGATACTAAAAAAACTCAAGGTGCGTTCTACTAACGACGTCATCTCCCCAACGTCTTACGTGTGTACCTTGTGCAAAAAAAAAAGAATTTTCGCCCCTAATGATCACCCATTTCTTAAACAATTTCGTATTTTAGTTTTCATTTTTCTCGTCTTCAATTCATGACATTAACTGTCCTTCAATTTTATAATGTATCGAATCCTCCGGGATTATGTAGTACGTGTTCGGACAATAACAACATAGTACGAGTACTTCACCTTGAATATTCTAAGAAAAGATCATTCAAATAGTAAATATTTTAGGAAGTTTAATTGAGCAGAATATGTATTTACTCCTCTTGAGAAACTAAAGTAAATATCGAGAATCAGTAGCAGTATAATACTGTGGGTTCAATTCTGTCTGCAACAAAATGTGTATATTTAACTATTTGTAGCTGCCAGAATTTTCATATACAAATGTTGTAAAACATTTTAGAACAGCAGGAGAAATATTCTTTAGGGAAAGTATTAATGTGTTGATAAAAATTAATCACACATGAAACATGCAGAACCATTTTTTATAAGACCAATAATCTGCCATAAAAATATGCAAAACTGTACCCTCCAATTTTTAACCACTCTAGAATGTGTGCAAGATTGCTGTCAATTTTTATTTTGTCGTATTGTCCCTCTTGTTATATATGATTTTCTTACATCATGTAGTTTCTGTTGTAGTTATGGCTTTGGCCAATCAGGCTTAGATCTCTTAATTATTCATATCCAAAACAAGAACAATTCAATTTGATTTTTATTTTGTTCATTTTTTATGTATGTACATAACTGTGCCATAACTATTAGCAGTTTACGAGAACCTCTAGAGTGGATGCACAAGTTTCATTGTTTATAGTAACTAAGAATTAAATGTTATTTTCTTTTTGCTTGCTTTGTACATGAAATTTTCATCCATGTTGCTCCTTAGTTTAATTAGATTTAAATAATAAAAAAGCCATTGATTTACCTTGTAATACCTGAGTTACCTTTAATTTATAGTCTTAACTAATGAATATGTTTTATGTATCATTTTTAATTTCATGCCAATCAACAACATCCCCAATATTTACCTCGAGCATCAATTCATTGAAATATACAGCTGATGTTTACAACAAAAATCTGACAATTGTAAATTATTTGCACAGATGTTACAAACAACAAAGTATTCCCAAAGTCCTCGCGCAGACGCGAATCTTCTGGCACCAGCAGTTTTTCAAAATTTGAACAGTCGAGGAAGGGCAATGTACAGAAAACAAAAAATTTTGATAAGAGACCAAAACCTAAAGGACAATATCATGGCAGTTCAAAGGAGGATACCAAGGTCGGCTTCTGCGTTCAGCCAATACATGCGTCTTATTATTTAAATTAAATCTAAGTTGAGTACTTTAATTTGTAGGTAGTGCAAACAGAATTGGCTGTGCCTGGCTCAGTAACGGTCCAAGGAAGTAAACAGCAGAATTTGAATCATCTGCTGAATTTTCATTATGAACCTCGTGGAATGCAAGGTGGTTCACATGCATGGAGTCATGGAAATTCAACGAAGGGTTTTTCCCGTAACAGTAATAGATGGCTTCCACCAGTGCAGCAGCACAAATACAATAAAGAACAGTTTTTGCAAGCCAGGTTGGTTGCTCTATGCTATTGGTTATTATTATCTCTATCGCTGTTCAATCAGTACATCATGCGAGAAAATTAGAGTCCTCTTTGCTTAGTCCACACACTGTACAGCTCAATCCATTTTTGTTCACATTTATAAAAGATGCCAAAAATAACGAACTTTTATTTTATTGCATGCTGCATATAAAGTCAGTACATTAAACTAATTGTTACAATAACAATCATTAAAATCAAACATTTTTTTACCGTTTTTTATTATCTTAGTGGACAGTGAAAGGGTTAATGAAACATTAGCGATTCAAGTCATATTTCTTTTCCAAAAAGAAGAAGATTCAAGAATCTGCCGTAATAATATTTACTTAATATGTTATTAATTTGTTGCACCATTTCAACTTCATATTTTTTAACTTAAAATAACAAGGAAAGTATCTGTTTCTAAGGAACAAAATATGCAAGTGTATGTTGCACAAATATCAATGTGTTATGTAATGTAATTCTTTTTCAATTCATATGACTTGTCTCAAATATTTAAGTCACCATCTATAACATTGATATAACATCATTTTATAATTGTACTTTTATTTAGCTGTCAGTTTGTTGTAACTGAGCATGGAAATTACACGTTGTATCTAAGTGATCCAGATATATTAGTTGATTGGAAACTAATAGAACAAATTGTAAGTTATACATTCTTCCAAGCTTACTTACAATCAGTGTTACAATTATTAGTAATAATAGAGCTGTACGTTTTAGAAACTTCATAGTTCAGAAAATCTATCGTGCCCAATATGTCTATATTCGCCGATTGCTGGAAAAATTACACGCTGTGGTCACGTTTATTGTTGGCCCTGCATCCTTCATTATTTATCACTCTCAGATAAATCCTGGCGCAAATGTCCGATTTGTTACGAACCTGTTCAACAATCTGATTTAAAAAGGTGATCTATATCAACGTAGTTTATATCAACTAGATTCCGCAGAAAACGGACAATATTAAATAACTTCGTTTCAGTTTTACCGAGGTCACACAAAGTACGTTAAATTCCGGAGATACTGTCACTTTATGTCTGATGCGCCGCGAAAAAGGATCACTATTGGCAGCGCCTGTTGGATCCACAACTCAAAACCCAACAAACTTTTTCCCAGTTTCAGAGACTATTAGTAGCCAAGTATACTCGAAGCTACTAATTGCAAACACTGAAGATGTAAGTTGTTGAAACTTCTGGAAAACTCTAAAGTGCAAAGATTTAAATACATCAACGATAATATATCGTCTCATAAATTACGAATCCAGGTCATGAATATTATTGAATGGGAGCGTGTTCAATTGAAATTAGAACAATCGGATAATCCTGACTGCCCCGAGAATTGCTATATCGAACAGGCACTTGATGAACTTTTAAAACGGGAGGAAGAATTGTTGGAGAAGGTAAATAATTTGATGCATTTTTGCCTACTGACTACTAAATGAAATTGCTTCACAAATTTTAAAAACATATTTATCCGTAACATCCTTATATTATATTATTAGATAAATTAGTTACTATTTTGTCGATGAAGTTTGCCGTAAATAAAATTTGGTCTTAGAGATAATTTATTTGCAGAAGAAATCAGAACCAGAAGTTGCTCGCGGAAACGAATCCATAAAACCACAAACTAGAAAAATTGATGTTGAGAAACAATTATTTCAACGAGAATCACAGGACTGTGAAGAGGAAAACACATTAACGGACAAAGATTTAGAAAATGTGGAAGAAGGGGCATCAGGAGCGTTGAAAATAGAGAACTCACCAAACGGCATACAAAAATTCTTTTATTTTTATCAAGGTTTGTATTTACGTATGCTCTTTGTTGTTTACTGAGAATTGCATTCATTTGTAATTGTTCAACATTTTGGATTTCAGCTGAAGATGGACAACATTTATATCTGCATGCAATGAACGTAAAGATGTTGGAAATGCAGTATGGAAGTCTTGAAAATTCCCCTCACGTCATAACAGGAAAGCTCCTAGAGAAAGAAGGGGGAAGTCTAACAGAAGATCTAAGACGTCGATTACGATACTTATGCCATTTGCCACTAGCTTGCCCATTCGAGGTTGCCGAAATTGAATTAAAACCACCGACTATTTCGGAAGAGGTTTTAACTTCATTTCAAGGTAATTATCTTATGCCCAGAGATCGAAATATACAATTATGTTTCGTTTAAGAAAATATATGTTCCTCTGGAATTTTTTTGAATAGAAATTTTATTGTTACGAAGCTCTTTAAAACGTGTTTTCCTGCAACAAATATTGTAGAATCTGTAGTATAAAGGTTTCATGAAAACGAGTTATTCTAGAACATTTATGTTTAATTTAATTGTAACATTTATAAAATATTGTTGGAATGCCATTCATTGAATAGTATTAAATATTTGTTACATGATTGAGAACTATATTTTAACAAGAATGAACAAAATATCTGTTAAAGAACCTTTCTTTATCTGTTCTCATCGGAACTTAAAATGTGAGAGCGGTTTTTAAAAACGTCCCATAACTCTTTCTATACCTTGCTTTTGCCCGTAAAATGTATATCTACTTTCATTTGCGTCGGTATTTCAGTTAATAATGTTCTGGCCGATTTTACAGATCAACTAACACTAAGGCACAGACGAAGACAGCAACGGGAACGCGAGGAAAGAAAACGGGAAAAAAAGATCACTGAAGAAGAAAATAAACGAATGGGAAAATATCCAACACCTATTGTACACATTGACTCGCAACGACATTTTCCCCAATGGCAGCCGGAATCGTTATTTGCAGAGTATGTATATTATGCTTTAACAATATACATGCTACACATCTAACTTATTCTTGTAGACAACACATTTCACTAATTATTTAAACCAAAATTTCCAATTGTACGTTGATGTTAAAGCAAAAAAAATAGAATTTGTTTAATAGCAAATATTCAGGGGGGTAATGAAAATTGTATCAGAATTTTCGTTATTTAATAATATTACCTTGAACCTAACTGTTAGTACTTTTACATTCAATATAAGCATAATATATGTGTATCCCTATATTCTTTACTAATAGTAATTCTGCATTGCATCAGCTAATTAATCTCGTTACTTGAGAATTAGAGAACATTTAAGAAAGGTACATATCAGCTGTAAATTTGGAAAATCAAGAAGTGGTACGGCATACAATATTATATCAATTAAAATACGAATTTATTCTTTATAGAGAGAACGTTACCTCGCCACTAGAGTCTACGGCGCCAAGTGTTGCTAGTAGTCCATCTCAAAGCACATTTGACGAAATTGTTGCGTCCCGACAATCTGAAAGTGGTGCTCACGAACAGGGGCCATCGTTTGCAGAAATGTTGCGAAATACCGGCACACGATTGAAGTTACAAACTGCATGGCCATCGATTAACTCCAGTTATGGGAAACAGAGTTCGAATACAACCGTGCAGTCGACCTCGAGAAACTACGACGAAGAGGAAGACTATGCTCCAGTACCATCGCACAGTCAGAGTTTCGGCGATGCTTTAGCAGCCGCTTTGCAGCAAACAAAGTTAGGTACGTTTATTTTAAAGTGAAGTTTAATTACGCACAGGATATTTGGATGCCTAGCCGCAAAATATGTTTACTTGCACGTAGTATCATTTTTTCCATTTTCTGTTTATAGAAACGAAGAATGGCGGTGGGAAGAAGAAGAAGAATGGAGGTGGGTAGAAGAAGAAGAATGGAGGTGGGTAGCAGAAGAAAGGAAAATCAACCATATTGTTTGCAACTACTATGGCACATGAAGCTTAATTTCATTCATAATAACGCTTGCACTCTACATTGTTTTTGAATTTTGTAATTCAGTTATTTTATTATGTGCTATATTTCAGATTACTTCGGATATGTTAAAAATCTGCTATGTCCTAGAAAAGTCATAACTCACACTGTATCGTTCATCTATCGATTGTTCATCATTGTATTATCGATTACTAAATAATTGTTTTCTGTAGCATTCGGGTCTGTTGTGCTTGCAAATAAAATTTAACTTCATGGAAAAGGTTCCCGTCTCATTTCTTTGCAACTCGTACACGATCTCGTGGTTCCAAGTTAAATGCAATATCTCTTTAGACAATTAGATTATAAGGAAAACTATTTATTGAACTAGATATGGGCCTCTATGATTATTATATGAAGATTGAATTGTTGCACATTGTTGGTTCCATGAGTAAAAAAACACTTGAAAGATAATTAATAAATCATAATTAAGTCTTTTAATTCAGTTAATGAGTATATTGTCTAGAACATCAAGTTTCTTTGGTTTTCATTGGGTACGTATTCTTATTCTCTTAGATATGGAAACGAGTAATTCAGAATCCTCAATAAACGAACGGAACATTTGAAATTGTATGTCTTTTCAATTGTAAATAGATTTTCTGAAACAGAGCATTTGTTGCATGCATTCAGATTTCATATTTGTTATAAATTTATTATACAAATAATCAGTTTAATCTGTCCGTAATCATTTTTAATATATCTCAATCTCTACAAGGCAGGGTAATAAATTAAACAGTTATGTAAGCCTCGGGGATTGTTTTATATTTTCATAGTCTTCTGAACATAGAAACTGTTTTTCGAACATAAAAACAACTGATCTTTTATCTTTTATTTGCGACGAAATATAACCACAATAAAGTTATATTTTTACGCATTCCGTCTGTAGAAAATCATTAGTTAAATAAATCAGCATCCCAGTTACACTGGAAAGTGTATAAATAAATAATGTACTGGTTTTACAATGATAGAAAGGAGAAACCAAAAGCTAGATGAATTATACCGAGGAACGGAAAACGTCCCTGTAATAATTCTGTTTTTCGTATTCTTTTATCCCCCCCGTATGGAAATAAATTAGGAGGGGCAGTGGCAAGCGATTAATGGTTTAATCGACTTCCTCGATAGTGGGTCCAGATGCACCTCCACCTGGAGCAGCACCACCAGCGCCTGGGAATCCACCGGGTGGCATTCCACCGGGCATGCCTCCGGCTCCTTGGTACAGCTTCGTGACAATAGGGTTGCAAATTCCCTCCAATTCCTTCTGCTTGTGTTCGTATTCTTCTTTGTCGGCCAGCTGATTGGCATCGAGCCACTTGATGATATCGTTGCATTTGTCCAGGACAACCTGTTTATCGCTTGCACTGATCTTGTCCTTCAGTTTCTCATCTTCTATTGTGCTCTTAATGTTGAAGCAGTAAGACTCGAGACCGTTCTTAGCAGCGATAGTTTCCTTCTGCTTCTCGTCTTCGTTACGATATTTCTCAGCATCGTTGACCATCCTTTCGATGTCTTCTTTGCTAAGGCGACCTTTGTCGTTGGTGATGGTGATTTTGTTCTCCTTGCCAGTAGACTTGTCCACTGCAGAAACGTTAAGGATACCGTTGGCGTCGATATCAAAGGTGACTTCGATTTGGGGAACTCCACGGGGAGCTGGTGGAATACCGCTGAGTTCGAATTTTCCTAACAGGTTGTTATCCTTTGTCATCGCCCGCTCTCCTTCGTAGACTTGGATCAACACGCCAGGTTGGTTGTCGGCGTATGTAGTGAAGGTTTGTGTCTGTTTCGTTGGAATGGTAGTATTTCTCTTGATAAGTGCAGTCATAACACCACCAGCAGTTTCGATACCAAGAGACAAGGGTGTTACATCGAGAAGCAAGAGATCTTGCACTTCTTCGGACTTGTCGCCGTGCAGGATGGCGGCTTGCACAGCAGCTCCGTAGGCCACAGCTTCGTCGGGGTTAATAGACTTGTTCAGTTCCTTACCATTGAAGAAGTCCTGCAACAGTTTCTGAATTTTCGGAATACGCGTGGATCCACCAACCAGAACGATATCGTGAATCTGGGCCTTGTCCATCTTTGCATCACGCAGAGACTTCTCTACAGGTTCCAACGTTCCTCTGAAGAGATCAGCGCAGAGCTCTTCGAAACGAGCCCTGGTGATCGATGTGTAGAAATCAATTCCCTCGTAGAGCGAATCAATTTCAATACTGGCTTGAGTGGACGAAGACAGTGTGCGTTTCGCACGCTCGCAGGCTGTTCTCAAACGGCGAAGGGCACGTTTGTTCGTAGTCAGATCTTTCTTGTATTTCCGTTTGAATTCCTGAACGAAGTGGTTGACCATACGGTTGTCAAAATCTTCGCCGCCAAGATGCGTGTCTCCCGCTGTGGACTTAACCTCGAAAATGCCATCTTCAATGGTCAAGATTGAGACATCGAAGGTACCACCTCCAAGATCAAAGATTAGGACGTTGCGCTCGTTACTGGTCTTCTTGTCTAAGCCATAAGCAATGGCAGCAGCAGTGGGCTCGTTGATGATACGTAAAACGTTCAAGCCAGAGATGGTACCAGCGTCCTTGGTTGCCTGACGCTGCGAGTCGTTGAAGTAAGCAGGTACAGTGATCACGGCATTGCTGACGGTGTTTCCAAGGTATGCCTCAGCGGTTTCCTTCATCTTTACCAGGACCATTGAACTCACTTCTTCGGGGAAGAAAGTCTTCGCCTCTCCTTTGTAATGTACCTGGATCTTGGGTTTGCCACCATCGCTAACAACAGTGAAGGGCCAATGCTTCATATCGGCCTGTACTGTGGTGTCTTCGAACCGACGTCCAATAAGACGCTTGGCATCTAAAAGTAAATACCGTAAACATTAAAATTCAATTCCAAATAGACTTCAATACCGTATACTATAAATGATTTCCCCCCACCCCCAATTTTATATCTATTTTCAAATATCCCATGTTCCAATTCATCTAATATTTATTCTTTATACAATTCTTAAGTGTTATAATGCTCTTTTGAATTTAACCATGTTCATTAACATGAAATATTTAAAAATTATGGATTGTATTAGACAAATTTGATTTCGAATGTTTAACGAAAAGCATTCTTATTAATAAGTACGCCGCGATAAGGGATAATACGACAGCGTCCTCTATGAGTCACGGCCCTAACTTATGTATACGTGCACGAGTCCGTAAGTATATGCGGCATTTTGTATCGACCTTCGCGACATTTCCGTGCCTACAAATTTCTCAACCCCATTTATAAATTTCGGTATAACATTAATCGCAATTAATTACGGCATAAAATGCACAACTCACAGTCCACTATGGCACCCAAGTAATATTTCTAATATGATACGTCAACATTGCGAAATACTTCGATAAAATTTCACGACAATAATTAAAGCTTCTATAAAGACAATAAAACAAAATAAAATAATTTAGAGATTAGCACTGTCACAACAATGTTTGTGGTTTGATATTTTAAATTGCGGATAATATAAAATGTTATAAAATTGTCCACTCATGCATAAAAGTCTTCTATCTACGTAACACAAATTTCCACCGTGCGTCATTTTTACAAACATTTAGCACGAACAGTTTTTCATATATCGACTGACGTAATTACAAAATGTCGTTGGATTAACATTTTACGGGGAAACCTAGTCATACCGGAAGTACTTAGTCTATTCCATTCCCACACGTGCTGACCACGTTTATTTCGGAAATACATGAATTTAAGTAAAACTATAGATTCACTCGTGAAACTTGTATAAAAATTGAAATTTTTGTTCTAAAAAAATGGTTCTCTTTAAACAACAATCACAAAACTACTTGGAAATAAAATGCGGACAAATAAGTAGATTGAAATTACGCCACGAAAAATAGATATAATGGCTGTTTTCACGGACTCCTTTGTGAAAATTACTCCGATTTCTAAGCGAATAAGTTATTTTACAAATAAATATTCTTACCGAAGATGGTGTTGTTGGGATTCATGGCAACTTGATTTTTGGCAGCATCACCGATCAGCCGTTCGGTGTCGGTGAATGCAACATAGCTAGGTGTTGTACGGTTTCCTTGGTCATTGGCGATGATTTCTACTTTTCCGTGCTGGAATACGCCAACGCAGGAGTAAGTGGTGCCGAGATCAATACCAACTGCAGGTGCTTTGGCCATCTTTGCTTTTCTGTAAAAATGCAAATAAAAATTGAACGTCTGTAAGGAATAACGAAAAATTGATCCTGCTGACGGAAAACGTGTTGAATACAACCAGGAAAAAAAAAGAAAAATGGCCGTAATAGGAAACACACCTCTTTTTGTTCGTTCGTAAAAATTCTCTTGTTAGGACGGTGAAGAAGTTCTTCGCTCGACGATTCGCAACGTGAGTGAAGCGCCCGCATTCACGCCTCGATATATATTACTTTCCCAGAGGACGCTTCTGGAATGTTCTTCCCGCTCAAAAGCGTGACAACAGCCAATCAGACGTCAGTTTCTCCTGGAACTGAATGCCTATTGGCCACGCACCGAGAACTACGTGCATCAATAATAGAATTTTGCTTGAACATCGATCGATCCAAACGTATTTGCATGTAGTAAAAGGTTTAAAAAATATGATCTTCCTGATTTTGATAAAAGTCGTTCTGTATTTTTCCCTCACACTTGTTGAAAAATAAGTGGGTGTATGAAATGTGTTTGAAAATAATTTACGACTGGAACAAGAGATAATACGGAAGTGGAGCACGAGGAAAGCGTTAGGGAAAAATCTAGTAGCTAATTCTAGAAGGTGCGCGGTCACACATTGGCAACCATACGTGCAGTTTACATCCACGTATGGTTATGGATTGCTTGTGTTCAAGGTCCTTTAATTCCTTTGACATCTATAACCTTTATAGTTTACACGTTCAATTTGTCACGTGCTTCGGATCATATCAATACTTACCTTCGCCGAACTGTTTAAAGGCAGGACATTTCATTCCATAGTAATGCATGCTAAAATAAATACTTTTTAAATAACAAAACTTAACTTATATGCAAGCATCTCAATGAATCATCGTGATGCTGTGTCATTGTGGTCAATATAATGAACATTGCAGTACAATTGTTGAAACTTGTACCAAAAATATTGTAAACATGATGGAATAAATAAATAAAAGGGTCGAACTCGTGACGTAAAATAATCTTCATAGGACTTTTGTTTTCTTTCGAAATTTTGTTCAGAGTGTCGTTATCTTTAAATAAAATCAACATTTAATTTAAATATGTAGCTCTTTTCTGTCATTTGTTTTCACAGTTTCTAAAATGATATCATTACATATTATGTATACATATAGTAACGCAACAAGCGTAGGTTACATGGAGCTTATATATAGTCGTCTATTTTCTTTTCAATTATTTTCACGTTATTATTCTACTAAAAATATTGGAAACTTGAAGTTTCGATGGAAGGAAAATTTATAGATTTCCATTTACACACGTGTATACCACACGTTTCCTGAAATATACAATACGTGTACAACGAACACAGACACACATGTTATGACGCATGAAACGTGTATATAAACACGACGTACTTCAAGAACTAACCGTGAAGATATCTGACAATGAGATTTAATTACAGTTGCTACATTTAAGTAATTAGACATGCAATAAATGTTGCAAACAATTATATTACCTAACCCCCATTGTAGTATTTAAAGGATCTAATTCGTACCATAGATATATTTGTACATATGATGTACATATGTATATCACATTCTTATTTCTTAATAAAAATTGAAAAAATATAAAACAAATTATTTCATAATTAATATAATACCGATTTGCCCTAACAAAAATTATTAACAATGCTTATTGAGCGTTTTCATTTCTCGAAAGGATTTCCTTGTTATCAGTAAATCGATCACAAAATGTGTGAAACAACCTGAAAATAAAGGATGTTAAAGAAATTGAATTAATACGTACTTATTATCTTGGACTGAGATTCCTAGTTATAACATTTATTCGATCATGTATGCTTTAAGGAAAAGAGCCAAATTTATTCTGTTTTCAGTTGTGTAAATGTCGTCTAAATCGATCGCGTTATCATTGAATTTCACGGAAATTTCTTTCTTGACGAGTGCAGCCTATGCGACAAAGCACAGTGCATGCAATCGATGACGGCAAGCATTGCAGTAGAGTTCACGAATTCTGTAGAAACTTACAGTATGCTCTCGCACAGTCAGGCCGCATCCGTTCAATACTCCACTATTGTGTGTGCACGTGTTAATGCATGTGTGCGGGCGTCTACCTTGCTTATTTTTTACGTACTTTATGACTTGATAAAGCAATTTTTGCAGAACTACGCTTACGCTTGCATGTTTTCTATCGTAATCGCGATATTAATGTGTGTATTAAAGTATATATGTGATAAAAACGCAACAACCTTTCTAACCAATAGAAAGCTCCGCCCTTTGTACTTTAAAATATTTGTTTAATTTATAAAATATAAATCATGAGATTTCAGTTTAACTTGGCTCCAGAAGTAGGCGTTCGTTGGTGTTTTGTTTCACGCAGAATTGTCATAGGAACATAATCGGAATATTGGAAAATAATTACTGAACTATACTAAATAGTCAATAGAAACCTAGGAAAGGCAGCTGTGATAGTTAAAATGTTAAATATTTTTAAGTGAAGTATTATTATAGGTGTTCGCAAGGCTACACTATAATACTCTTTATAAGCATATTAAAATTTGTAATTGAAACATAATATTGTTTACTTTTCATATATAACTAAAACAAAGCATATTTCGATGTACAACTAATGACAGGTTGTTTCTGAGGTTCCGAGCAACAAATTTGTTAAAATCAATTACTGATTGCTTTTATTCTATATGCCAAGTTTTTACTTCCTAGATTGTAAATATTTAATTAATGAACTTTACTAAATACATACATGCAGAAAACTGATATCGAATGTCATTAAAATAAAATATCGAATATAATGAAATGCGTAGGAAAATAATTGTCAATATAATAATTATAAACTTCGAACATAGCTCACTATTATGTGCCTTGCAGGAAGGAATGTAGTTACACCTCGATTGCTTATTGTTATTACATCAGCGAAAGATAACTCTCACGAGAATTTAATGCATTGCATCGTTTATAAATATATAAAGTCTCATTCGCATTGTTAGCAATTTCAAAGGACCACGGTTATGCACATACATAATGTATATGCCGTAGTCATTCTAAGGCTTCAATCAGCCAAAGGAAAGGAGACGGTACTGGCAGGTGTGCAATGTTAACGGTCTTCTGCACATTGGCAAACCGTATATATATGTACATACTTACATATGTATGCATTCATCAGTGTATATACATATAAACGTGCATACGTATCGTACAGCACGAGCAGCACATTTCATGTTATGTGCCTATCGACATAAAAGTATTGCAGATTTTATCGCAAAATTTGTATTTCAGACGATTGTTAGGAACATTCGTAACTGTACCAAATATTTTTGATATATTTGAAAAAGGTAAACATAATCGCGTGTCGTGACACATTTCGTGACATATTCTACTTTTGTGCTATAGCGTTTATTTCGTAATTACAATTATGCAATTATAAAAACTTCTGTTTTATCTGTGGATTGTACATAATTGAGAAATAATTGTAGACAATAGTTGCTTAACATTAAAATACAATGAAAGTGAAATTTACCATATATGTAGAAGTTGTAGACAAATAAATGTACACGATAAAATATTATAATTATATTTATTAATAATAATATATAGGGTGTTATAATAATTGGTTTTGAATCATTTCTTCTACTTCTTGTTTAGAAATTGAAGCGCTTGAACTGGATGACCTTCAACGAATACATATACATACATATAACAACGTTATGTCAAAGACTACTATGATGACTTCCAAAAAAGTTCTACATGTGGTTTTTGCTGAATACAAAAATATCTTTAAATAATACCAACCAATTATTAGTAAACTTTTGGTAAATTATTATAAATACAGTTTTTGACAAATCATCTTACTTATGTTAATTTGAATTTTTGTTAATGCAAATTCATACAAAAGTAGTAATATAACATTTTTGAACGAAATTCTGTATTTTCCCAGTCGATAACAATCTGTGAAGTGCTCCAGCATTATTAAAAGTTATTTCCAAATACTGTAAAATGCAAAGGTTTGTGTTTAGCTTCTTCTTAAATACATATGGTGAAATGTAATGTACATACATATATGTATAGATAATTCTGATACTTTCCAAGAAAGAATGATTGTTGATATAAAACACCGTATTTTGTAGCACACTTGACGTTAAAGGCAGTTTCACATGTACCCTCAGCATTGCCAATCTAACGACGGGCACCATCGACTAATCGACTAATTGCTATTTCGTAATGATATACTATCGACTATTTAATCGATTTACGAGATAGTAGACAGCGGAGGGCACGATAGGGCCATCACAGATTTCAGATCTCTGTGAACAAGAAAACTCTGGCACGGTCGTAACATGCACACTATCAAACAAACCATAGACTAATGGTACGATTTAACACCACGCACTGACAAGTGACAGCCATAATTGCAGCCACAGCTATTTAGCACGAGCAAGTTTTGTTTATGGCTACTCTCGCGCCTCACTGGACAGATTATAATCCCGTACTCCGATTTTATGTTGCATCGGTACCGCAGGGAGTGGCATTACAGTAGTAAAATGCTTTTCGCAAAATTTCAGTCTCAACTTTCGAGGCGCCAAAAATCCTTCTCGCAAGTATTGTTTTGATGTAGAATGGAGCTATATTCCAAAATTCAGCCAGGCCGGTTTCGATCCGTTTTTGGAAATGCAGCCTATTACACAGTTTACTAAACGGCTGTTGCAAATAAACCGATGATGCAATACCCCACGATTAAATAAATAATATCATTTCTATAATTTTATTGAATATAATTTGATTGAAGCGTTTGGCTTTATGATTTATGCGTATAGAGAAAATCGGGTGATTTACGGACTTTTCAAGGGGGAACTACAGAATTCTGCGGAACATTATGCTCTCCTCTACGGATTTTCAATAATCTCTGTTGGCAACGCTGTGTACATTTCACCTAACCTAACTTAACCTGTTCCTAGGCACGTAATACATACTAGTAACGTGACACAATCGTGTATGGTTGGAGCGCGTAATTCGTGACCCAGCGGTGATGATATTTGTTGACAAGACAGATAGGGTATAGTTTTTTGACCCTATTGATCCCGGCATTTAATCTAATTTAATGACATAGAACTTTCTTCATTCGTAACATCAACATGTTTCGAGCCTTAAATCTGTTTTCGCTTTAAGTGTAACCTCACTTGCCGGTCAGAAGGATTTCCAGCAGCAAGTTATGATTACACTTTCACTTGCGAGAAAGTTGGATAGCACTAAATGATAAGAAACATGACCGCGGGATGGGAAAGACATCTGTTGACAGTGTCAACGTTACTTGTTGTCTTCTGTGTGCAAAGTTTGCAAAGCCTTGAAGTAATATATGCAATAAATGCTGGGGGAGAAGCACACGCTGACAGCTATGGAATTCGTTATACTAGAGATCCTCTAATGAGCAAAGTGGGAACAGCGTCCGATTACGGCAAGCAGTTACTCATTGGACGTGTAAATGCAGTTGACCAAATCTTGTATCAAACTGAGCGCTATCACCACAGTACGTTTGGATACGATATTCCCATCAGCGAGGATGGAGATTATGTTATGATACTGAAGTTTTGTGAAGTTTATTTCAACTCTCCTAATATGAAGGTAATACATGTTTAATTAACACGTTTACAGCGGTATGAAAGGTATAGGGGCTGTTACATGCCCCTGTCCTGTGCAATTCATTTCATTGAAACTTTGCTATGCGAGTAGCCATTACCTCTATCACTCGTCTATTATTTTTACCATGATAAGCACTAGTCGACTAAATTTAAAACAGAAAGCCTGCTGTGGTATACCCGTTAATCTTATCTTTGCGATTAAAGTTCAGATACTTTGTTACGCAACAATGTCTACACGTAAATCATTAAAATGTTTTTTCAGGTGTTTGATGTGGTATTAAATGGAGATCATACTGTTGTTACTGACTTAGATATTTTTGAAAGAGTTGGACGAGGTATAGCGCATGATGAATATGTACCATTTAAAGTTCAAGCTGGAAAGTTGATATACAATGACGAAGAGTCTGACATCTTAGCAGGAAAAATCAGAGTTGAATTTATAAAAGTATTGCGCTCATTTCTGCTACCTATTTCATACAATTTGCATCAAATGCAGTTTTATTATATTAATTCATTTCTTACAGGGTTATAGAGATAATCCAAAAATAAATGCCATTGCTGTAATAAAGGGAAATATGGAAGGTAAAACACGACATATCGTTATGATGTGCAAAGAAGCGGTTGGAATACATTATACAATTGCTGTTTAATCATTTCTAGATATACCACAATTAGGCCCAATTCCTCAAGAGCCTGAAGAGTATCAGAATATACAAGAAGACGAGGAAGAGTCTACAGTTCGTAGTCGACATACAAGTGGTCCCAGAACTCCAGATCCTTATTCGATCGATGATTCTTCTGTAATGTTACCGGTTTTTGTAGCTCTTGGGGCATTTATTCCTTTATTATTTTGCCTATGTAAATTGTAGGCAGTAAAATCTTTTGCACATGAATGCCTTGTACTTAAAAAGTAATAGTGTTCTAATCAGCTTAGGTCAATTTAGCGCGCGGGAAATTGCCTATGTTGATCGTGTACATAGAAGAAGGGACATCTGTTTTTAAGCTACGTCGTCGCACTTTATTAAAGCTGGTTATCATTAATTTAGTAAAATGAACATATCTATATATGTTTTTGTACAATGAATAATTTATATTAGAAAAGAAATTAGAGACTTAGAAAAAGTATGGAGTCCTGCTGTTATGGCTTTTTTCGCCATTTCGCTTGTGTTCATTCGCGAATTATTTAATTTTTTTATATTAGGTGTGGAGTAGCAGTTTCCGCAAAACTGCACATATCTCATTCACCTTTTCCTTTTAACATATGACTACGTTTTTTTTAGTACACGGTGGCCACATTATTTATTGATTTTAAGAAAAGCTTGTAACTGGTGTTCATGGAGAATGAGCTTGAGGTTCGAATGTGATTTTTTCAGAAAGAACGTACGAAAATAGAGAAGCAGTAATAATGCAATTCACACGATAAGTTGGCATATTTAATCTCGTTATACGCACACGTAACGTTTGCAATTGTTTTTTCTTTTATAGTTTGTGCGATATAGAATATTGTTAGAATCACTGTTTCAATTATGTCTTGAGCGACTTTTATACGAGAGACTTTTCTACATTTATGTTCTGTACATCCTATTGACTTAAAAGTGGAGTCGAATCTTATAGGCCATCGCATACCAAAGTGATTTCAATCATTGCAAAACAGAACAAATAAAGCTGTTATTATTGCCCAACACAGTTGTTTATTATTCATATATTGTTCCACAATTTCTTCATTTATACAAGCTTTTTTTAATATTTCTATTTTATTTTCAAAACAATTCCGGCCTAACACTTTTTTTACTCAAGCAAAACCTGAGTTTTTAAGCTTCTTCTAAATTTTAGTTGATTTATCTTATTCCAATTGCGAATTGTGTTTATTTAAAAAGGTTTAAATAGGATGTAGAAAAATGCAAGACTGACAAACGAAATGATTTTAATTAGGTTTATAAGAATATCGAACAAAGTTTTACTGCCGTAATAATTTTTACGATATTGCTTTATATTTATATATTTAATATTAAATGGACTGAACGCCTAAACATGATTCACTAGCAACTTTTCAAAAGTGAATCTTCGGTCCCGATACGTTATCGTTTGTAATTTTCGGTTTTTTGTTTATATGCATATAACAGAAATTTCGACCCCTCTAACGCTAATATGGAATATTTTATTTGAATATCGTATTTACATAGGGGAATTGATCCATTTCACTCACTGATATCTTCAAGTTTTATCTTCATGTTAATACAGACTTTAGTGTTTTAAAATAGATAATTTTATTCAGAATAAAACGATATTTTTGTTTGAATTTTGTATAAATGAAAATATTCGTTCCGATGCACCTAGCATTACTTGTCGTTAATTTATTGCTGAAAACAAAGTTTATGACAATGTACAAAATGCGTATAGAATATGAAGGTAATGTATACTAGAGAGAATTGGTTTAATAATTACTAATTACGCAGGCCATTCCAGTCGATCATATTGTAGTTTTAATATGGTAGACTCTTAATATTTAGATTAATATTTAATATTTAGACTCTTCGTAGACATATTAAGAGTATGTCATTCACGAATTCGTAATACTGTTGCAAAAACAAATATACTTGAATTCAAGCAACTAAATTTCATACAGGACCAGAGAAAGTGACGTTAGGAAAAGAAGAATATTTGCAGTAGCTATATAATTTTCATTTTGAGATTTATGAATATTGCTGTCCTTGTATAAATTGTAATTTTTATTAATAGATGCCGTTAGTGAAAGTTAGTATTTGTATAGACAGTCTACTAATTCTGAAGCTTTAAATCAAGATCTACAAATTCTCGAACACAGGAACCGATCTGGCGGCCATAATTAAGAAAAGATAAATAAAAACAGTAATACTGAAAGTAATACTATCTCATCCAGGGCATATAGATAACGCAATTTTCACGCCTGTAGTTATACATTAAATTATGTTAACATTTTCTAACCGTTCGCCTAATGTCTGATTTATCGAAATCGCAAACCGATTCCTCGATTTAGGTAGAATTTAATTGAACAATGGGGATTTTTTGAACTGGCATAAATTTGTGTTTAAACCAACGAGGCGAATGATACTCGGTTGGAAAAAGATAGGCGGATATTATAAAATTTCTTTAACCATTTGTTTCGTACTACAAGTTGTTAAATAATGACTTTTTTGTAAGTATCGATTGATGTACATTCTTGGCTCTCTGTAAATTGTTGAAATGAAAATGTGAAAGCCTTCATAAAGGCATCGAACTTCGTTGTTAATTACACATGTAACGAACAAAAAATATTTCAGATACAACAATTTTAGTAATGATTTTGCAAAGTTTTGAATTAATGAATCAAATTTTCAATCCCCGAACATTCTGTTCAAACAATTAAGTATAGATCTTCAAGTTTAAATTTAATAGAAAAATACATTTCTAGCATTTATTCGAATCATAGAGTTTTGCTAAAAATGAGAAATTCATGTTTCTTTTCCTCCATTACCATTAATATATTTTAAAGTAACAGAGAAAAATACAAATACACGTACATATATTATCAAAGCTAACGTAACATTAATTTAACAAAAATTATGATTGCATGAAAAGCGTTCATACACGACCCGACTAGGCCAAAATGGTAACGACATATCCTAGAAAAATAAAAGAAACAAAAGGAGCAAGTGTGTCGCGAAGAAAAGAGTTGAAGGGCGGAGAGTTTGGTCACGAAACGAAGTTCGCGAAAGTGGTTCGAGGGTTCTGTTTTACCACGAGCCCATCTCAGGATGCGGTTGATGATCGATCGTATGATTTGTACCGATGAACAGAAGAAAGCACTTACAACAAGTTCAATTGGCCGTTGAGTACTGCGAAAGGTAGTACGTGTGTACACATGTGTACGTCGACTGGCGTGTTCTTAATGGGAATAAGCTCATTCGTCCCATATGAAACGGAAGATCACGTGACCTCCGATCGTCTAGGCCTTTGATGTATGCTCATCACTGGCAATTAGCTATCAATTCAAGGCCGTGCTTGCGCCTCCGAAACCCCGAACCCTAAAGTCTCGAGAGGCAATCATCCCTCGGGAATTAAGACCAAAACTGTCATCTCCTATTGGACACGCCTGGTCAATCGCTCCTTTCGAGAATTCGATGCGATCATCTATCTGCCACTACTTTCCTTCGTTTACAAACACTCGCGTTGCGAACCGTCTATACATATGTATACTATACTGTATCATCCTACTGTGCCACGCTTTTCACAGATGCATCCGTGCAGTTGCAAAGTGCGATTGTTTTGTGTTTCCACCTGGAACAGAGCTGTAGCCTTTTGGTTTTTTTAACCCACCAT
Source organism: Nomada fabriciana (assembly GCA_907165295.1). NCBI lineage: Eukaryota > Metazoa > Arthropoda > Insecta > Hymenoptera > Apidae > Nomada > Nomada fabriciana. The sequence goes on along the minus strand of OU015690.1, from coordinate 8,197,357 downwards.
CCACCCTCAACAGACTAAACCCCTCACCCCTGGGGGTTTTTTCAAGGGGTTCACGTCTGTCAAGCACAAAGATCCACGCTTGAGCGGGCATTACCTTACATCCAGCCTGGAATAGTATCCAGGGCCTGGTTCAGAACCTATTTAGTTTATGCCCACCCAAATAAAATAAAAAGCTGTAGCCCGTCTCAGTTACCTACTACAAACCCCTCACAGTCACAATTAGGTGACCGGTGCGCCGCGGTGGGCTGATTTAACAAAATTTGTCCGTGTGTTCAGAACGTGATTCTGAGCAACAAATTTATATACACCGGAGGTCTGTTTTGTTTCGTTGTGTGTTGATTTTTGGGAGCAAGAGTAAGTGCGATGTACTTTCTCAAATGCAGAATATGTTGATAAGTTATTGGTATACGGTTTCTGCGACGGGTAAGGTACATATGTATTATAGAACCGCGGCAGTTTAGTATCCATAGAGGTATATGCCCTGATCTTACCGACCCACAGTGGGGAAAAACGCCAATTTAGGCGTGCAAAAGTCATTCTTTATGAAATACTTTTGATCTCCGCCCATCTCCGCGTTAATTTGTATATACACATTAAGAATGCGATGATTACACTTTACGCTCTAGAAAATTTGGCTGCAGCCAACTGTAGCTGCAAAAGTTATTGCATTTTTTATGGAATAGTTCGATGCCCAGAACGACGCCCGCTTTTTTTGATGACATGAAAACAATTGACTAGAAGAAAAACGATTGACATATTCCAGCCTTGTTTACTTTTTGTTACGTTTGTCATTGTTTAAGTAGTCTTTCTCTTACTAATTTTATTTTTTATGGATAATAAATTTTTGTGTACATGATTCCGTACGTCTTTCTCTCTAGGATGTATATCTTGTGCGTTATTGATATAATTATATGCTAATTTTTGTTTAGTAACTACCTGGAAATGATAATTTAATTTTAAAAAAAGTTTACGCTCTCGAAAAATTTCTATCTTTGAAGATGGAGTAAGAGCTCTTCTCGAAGTAGCGGATCAATAAGTTCTAATTAACAATTTTTCGATTATTCTATTCTAGTTTAAAAAATGATACATCATAGTTTCTGTGATGGGCAATTTCTGAAGCGTAGATAATCTTTTGGATAATGGTTATTCAATGGTTAATTCTGCAAGTAAACGGGACTTATATGGGATAATTGGAAGTTCAAAGTTAGATGAATACGTGATCGATGCTTTACGAATTCGAATCGGGTGCTCTTCTTGTATGAATTTAAGTAACACAACTTGGGCACAACATGATAGACAAATCCGATAAAATTGATCAAACCGACAGGGTTTGTACAGAAGTTTCTATACGAAAATTAAAGTAAAGAACAAAAGTATTAAGCGAATAATGTATGCGACAATTATTCGATTCCTCTTTCCTTTTTAAAGTTTATCAGCCATATAACAGAAATGGAGAATTAATAATACAATAGCGGCGAGCATCAAAAAAAGGTTCCCTGATCGCATGAAATCAATGAAATAGATAAAAGTAACCTAATAATTTCATTTCGAGACGCATCTTAAAATTAAGCAAAATAAAAGTCGTGCATTAATTTGGTCTTCGTTCCCTCTTTTCGAGCTACAAAAATGGGAGCAAAGTTTTTTCAGAAATAGGTCTGTAAGCTTTTGGCATATGTATGTGAGCTGTACGTGTACGTGTATCGTAAGCATTAGTAAATCGACATTAAACGATAAACAGGCTTTTGTTCACAGAATTTTAATGTACTCGTTCAATTTTTTATTTCTTCGTTTGTTCATTGATACGAGCTTATTCGTGTTACGCAATTTAAAGGGCTCCTTTTTGAAAAACTTTAGCCTTGGATATGATTGGTACCAAGATATAATTTGCGCTACAAGCACATTGGAATACTATTCGCATACATATAATACACAATGATAATATTATTCTGTTCCACCCGTACAGACAGATAACTATACAAATAGCACATGCAAATGCAATATATTTTTTAAATGGTCTCACGGGAGAGGGTGATGTAAAAACACTCGAGACGTTTTTTGCCGCAAACAGATGCGATAAAAGGTTGTCCCAAGTTTTGCAAATGATATTTTCGCCGATAAGAAAAGATAAATGGATCTATAGCAAAGTTCAGTACGATAATTCGATATGACGCTGATTAAAGCGATTACAAATGCCGCTGCTGTCGGTGTTTCATGACGCTGAAATGTGACAGAAGGGGCCAACAACCAATAAACTAACCTTTGCCAATATCATGTTAGGGTCAACGAGGGTCCGCAATATTAAATTGGAAAGTCCAATCGACCTGTGAACATTTTTACGCGACAACCAACAAACAATCACAAATCGCTCGCCTTATCGATAAAAATCACACGATATGTTACGTCGAATATGTAATATTGATCTGTGACGAATATCGCTATTAACTCGAGATCTTTAAAGAGATATGTCTGCAATCATTTTCCATGTACTCTTAGTACTCCAGAAAGGAGAGAAAAGCAAAAAAATAGTTCTACGTTGTCATTACGAGGGCATCGAACTCTTGTAAATTATCAAAGACTGTGATTACATTTATTACCAATGTCTTTATTTAACCCTTGTACAAAACTTGTACAGTTCCCAAGATTAATTCATTTTGAATTGCTACGTATTGCAAATTTACATAAAATGTTTATCTCAAAATTTCGGTTCGATATTTGGAGTTCCTATGAAGTTTTCAACGACACCATTTCAAGAAAACTTATTATCTCAACTTTAAGTTAAAACGACCGAACTTTCGGTACAAGAGTGAATATTTAATAACGCGTAAAACATTGCTACATTTACTTCCCATATTTGTACTGCAGTTTCTAACATATACATACAAGATGTCCCAAAAGTTATGGGATAAATAGAAAGAAATCGACATTGCCGCATAAAATTTCTGCATACGAATATACAACTTTGAACGTACATTGGAATTCCATTTACCAGGTGAAAGTTCGAGGAAAGAGTCATTATTTTCAACCGTGTACAATTTCACGATGATCTATAATTAATTCGCCTTTAAAAAAATTGACCTTCTTTTCTTTTTGTAAACGAATTGCTGATAAATTCCGCGAAACAAAAGCTAAAAATATTGTTTTGAAAATTTCATTGGAAATATGTACATTATATTTTTGAATATACAAACCTACAGTACTTGTTAGAAATAATGGTATTACTTCGAAGTAGAATTAATCGCAATGGCTGCTGAAAGAGATTGCCCAGCACTTAGCGGCAATATAAAATTTTGCACACCTCATGGCGATGAATATAATCGGCGAGAAAATTTATTTCACGTATAAAAAGTTGAGCACCGATTATCTGCATTAGTATCAAAATTCGAAGCATAACGAAAAATAGAATGAATCATTCTGCCACCTGACCCACTCCAATCGTTACTTCACATGATTCAAAGTACAATCATTTTCCCGAAAAACGATGTGCCGAAAACTTTCTTCCGCAATTTCATCTCACTTTCCCATTGTAATAGACACAGAGAAAATTTAACTCCCAACTTCGTTTTTTTCAAGAGGTTTTATTATCACTTAGACTTACTTATTGTTAGACTATGACGATTGACTTTCTCCTATAATGTGAGCTCGAGAGTCAAGGAACCTTGGGTTTATAAAGGGTGTTGGAAAGGATGTAGTAGGGATGGCGAGGGCGAATTCCAAAGGACTACGGATGGATAGGGATTGTACGCAGTGTGATTAGGTGTTTTGGAAGCGATGACGCGATAAGGTTGCGTGACGAGTGTTTGTGACGACGGAACTTAAAAATATTTCTATACAAGAATCCTTGGGTGACTAGTAGATAATTAGAGTAATACAGAAATATATATGACAAGACTAATATAGATATTTGGGGGCGAATACATTACACCTTAATTAACCGCTCCCGTTCCGGTTACATCACCATTACTTGGAAACCCTGCATATCTTAATCCGCGTTACCGATACAACTTGTAAGGAAAGTACATGTACAAAGTACAGGATCGTCCAAACAATAACGAGAAGGTCCAAGTTCCAGTCTCGAATCGGGGCACCGTAATCCTCATTCGAATCCATCAACGACAGACAGATAAACGCATAATTATTTTATATTCGAGAATGTGCATCGAATAATAGATCGTGCACGTAGCACACGTACATAGGTGAATTTGTACGAGAAGAATTGCGTTAGAATCGGCACCGCAATAAACGAGCTGCTCGCGTTGCACTATATGTGCCTGGACGACGCAGAGACTATGTACATTTCACGATTAAGCGCGCGCGTCCACTTGGATTCATATGCATACCAATACCCGTCTCTGCTACAGCGTGTTTTATTAAAATCACAGACGGAGTATATCGTAGGGAACAGCAGCCAGACCGGAATAAACTGTGCATCGAACCCTGTCTTCTGTATCCCCGTCGGCGTTGAATCAGTTTACGTTTGAATTTGTGTGACGATAATCGTGAGATCGACGTTAGATCTATGCAAGATCGTCGGGAAAGGAAGAACGCACGGAACACCTGATCGATTGGTCTATTAAATTGTAAACGGTTATTAATTTTTCCGTTTTGAAGAATTAAGAGCTGTCTTCTTACTCTGTCCCATTTTATTTTATTGTATTCTACTTTATTTTATTTTCTTTCAATTGTTATTCTTTTCTGTATTTCTGTTTTTACTTTGTACTGGATAGGATACTGTTACACCCTGTGTGACACAGTCCCTTGTATACTAAAGGGTTCTCTAGGCCGTTGATTAACGAAAATATATTATTATGATTATTATTGTTAGTATACCTACCGCCCACCTTTGTTTCCCTGTTAGCAGTAAAATTTTCTGACCGCCTGCCGGTTCCACGGTAATGGTGATTGATAAAGTAGAAAAGTAAGTTTACTTTATAAAATTGATGAAGCAGAGTTACAGCAAGTTAATGAATATAATAATAATTACTTACCAAATACTTTATGTCGGACTTTCGCTAAGTTTGGCAGAATAAGTCTTTATAAAGCAACTTACTGTAGTTAAATCTACCTTTTTATTAATACTTTGCATACATAGAAGCATGAAGTCTGCGGAAATTATATTTATTTAATTAAATTATTAATGAGACCCCTTGGGGCCGATGTTGCGAAACTAAATACTGGGTATCTACCCCGAAACTACGTAATAGGGTTGCATTATTTTGCGGTTTAATTTGTGACTCGTTATAAAATATAAACATTAAAGAATTTTATGAAAGTCTACTAAAAATGTTTTTAAAAAATCAATTAAATTGAGAAAAGGAAAGTGCTTCAGTATCGGTCCAAAGCCCTACCACCCACCATGAAAGCTGGAACACCCACTAGTGGACGGTAGGGACCAGGTTGACTACCACTGGTCTATTCGAAAGCCAACCTATTTTTTTTTTCCCTTATATTCAAGTGGAGAAAAGTTCGCCACGTTGGGACCACGTTTGCGAGGTGAAAACAGAGCTGAACAAAATACTATTTCAAACAGAAGTTAGTAACAATAGTTTATAATATTTTAAGTTAGGCGCATAATTTTGAAAATGAAAATTTGTTTGATATTGTGATTGGAAATGGCATTTCATTCGAAGGACACTGAAAATAACGAGACTTACTTTATAGAGCTCGGTAAATTGCTACTTTCCATTGGAAACTGTAACCTTTACGACAACAAATTCATTTACAAGTTCTTGTTGCGTGTGTATGAGTAGTACTCATACTTACAGCATGCAAAAACTCGTACCTGAACTACAAATAAATCTGCCCCGCCAAATATCACAGTTTTCCACGTTGCACTATAATCTCTTTTTTCAACTTATTTTCATCGTAAGGGCACACGTATCTGATGCAACAAGGTTCTCAAAACAAAAATATCTCTTTTACCAAAATTTCGCGTCCTATTTAAAACATTATTCATATAGTGTTATTTAAAACAGTATTTGAAATACTTTCCCACCTTTTTCCCAGCGCTTGTTGCAAGCCTGCTAATCTTGACTGGTGCGTCCAATTTGTTAATGCCCTACGTTAATTGCCTAGTTAAAGTAGTTAGTAGAGTGGACGAATAGACGAATGGCGGTCGACGTGATTTCCCTTTCCAAGGTGTCTCGGAGAAAGCTGTTAATAAAAGGAACGTCCCGGTAATCTCGTCGCTGAAACGATACGATAATCGCGGATAACGATTAATGCAGGTACGAGGTAAAACTGATTCACCGTTTGCTCGATCAAATTCCATGATGTTCGTAGGAAACGTGACTCGTGTAGCGTTTAACAAAGGGACAGGTTATTAAGGCGAATTTCTTTGCTCAACCTTTTCCGATCCATCCTTATAACGCGTTCTTTTTATTTCAAGAATTTTGGATGATTGCAAAAAACATAAATCGAGATTGTTGTGAATACGTTCTGTCCCCTTAACGTTATATTAATAGCCCGTTGACTCTGGTCAGATGTTAGTAATAAAAATAGTAAAATATGAATGCTTCATTTGCCAAATCGATTAACTCCATGGAACAAAAAGTTGAGAAAAATTTGAATATTATACAGTTAGGAGTCAATAAAGCGTTTTGACATTAGAATTTAATAAAATTCAGAAAGTGGAGTTAATCGATTTGGCAAGTGAAGCATTCATATAGGTATGTAAGTTCTTTGGCTAATCGAAGATCATGGCAGAGGTGCAATCATGCGACAGATCTACTGTTCTGCAAACCATTTGCCATATAAATTGAAAACATAAAAAATAATTTAGACCCAAAGAGACTGCCAAGGGTGGCAAACCTAAAATGCTGCCATGAATATAGGATCCGGATGAAGCTTGTACGTATTAGATTGCTTCAAGTCACTTTTTGAATTTTTCTAAATATTACTTTCAAAGTACTTGATTGCTGCTGAACTTTTGACATCTAAATAGATTTCATTGATAATTATGTTCAAACTCGGTATATAAGTGGCATTCCGTGGCAGTTGACTGATAAATAATTTACTCCGGAAGCGCTAAATTGAACAGAAATATACTAATCGTCGTGTAAAGGCTACATTCGTAATACACGTACGCATAAGAAGAATGACAGAATATATATATTCTACAAGAAATATGGAAGAACAATGTCAACGAGTTAATCAAATTTCCCGGATTTTTGATTCGTGGGATTAGTTTGGCAAATCGATGAAATGTTTGCGATAAATAAAGGGAATATAATTGAGATTCTAAACGGTTAAATCTCCAAGTGGAATTGCAAAATTGTCTCGGCCTCCTGCCCCGGCAAGCTCGAACCCTTTTCACGTATCAAAGATACGGGCAACGATTACCGAATCGTTCCCATCGCCGTTACCAGCACAGCTGCGTCGGTGAATCCGAATTTCCTTTCTGCAACAATTCACTCGGTCCGTACGAGGAATGCGCGAGGGTGTTGGTGAAATGACAAAGCGGAATCGCTGCCTCTCCGACCGGGTTCACGATAATCCGTTCGACACTTGTCCTGTCCGATCGTAGATTGCCCGTTGCGTTTGTGTGAGTTCCACGCGCACGCGTGCACAGCCACAAGTGCCCCCGATGATCTTATAAAAGCGGCGGGACCGGCAGGATAACCAGGGACTCGCTGCTAGCAACAGCTACGTATCGAAACGATCGGGGACTAACCGGGCTTGAAAATGGCGCAGATCGTCGGCAAATATCAATACGTTTCCAATGAGAACTTCGAGGAGTTCATGAACAGTCTTGGACACAGCGAGCTGGTCACACCTTTCCTGCACTCGAAACCACTCGCCGAGGTACAGAAGAACGGCGACCAGTGGACCATCCACGTCGAGTCCAATGGACAAACCAGCTCTAGCACCTTCAAGCTGAACGAGCCCTACGAGGAGAAAATGCCATCCTCTGATCGCAAATTCCAGGTTCGTTTGCCAGTTGTTTAACCCTTTCGGCGGGGGACAGATTGTACCATAGCACTCAAAGGGATATCAACTAAGACTTCCTTTCGGATGTAATGTCGTTTTAAGAGCGGCGAACGATTTTTGCGGCATAGTTTTCTTGGTAGATAAATTGTCCTGAACATTTTTGGAAAACCGTGCTTTTTACTATAGTTGTTATGGTGGAATAATTTATAGAAGGTGAAAACTTGAATTGTAGTACGACACTTAGGTGACACTGAAGTATGTATTTTTAAACGACACGCCGGGCTGATAAAAAAGATTTCGATAAAAAGTAAAAGATTTCTGTGATAATTGATAGATTGGACGTTGATTTATATTTATATATTGTTCACTTACGAGTGCTAGGGAGTAATCGTGATATATTGTATCGATTGCAATTCTTAATTTGTATAACAATTTTGTTAACAGAGTGAAAGTAATATTTCAATAAAAGAACCGAAGAATCTATCGAAGAAATATCTTTAATTTCAATTATAAAAATACTCTAGTTTTGCATAATATTTCTACCTTTACTCAAATTATTTGAGTAATTAAAATTTGAGTCAGGTCAGCATTCGAAGAAAAAAGTTATTTAAATTGCATTTGATTTGTGGCTTAATGTGGGATCATGCTACAATCATTTCTTTTTGCAATAATTTATTCAATATTTCTATTCAAAAAGTGTTTATTCTATCGAATTTAAAATGCAGAAAACTCAAATACTTTTTGGTTCGATGTTTATCATTGCAAATTGTTTCGCCATTTGCAGAGTGTCACCACACAGGAAGGCAGCAACTTCAGAACGGAAACGCACGTGGGAGACGTTCTTAAAATTGTCAGATTGTACGAATTCTCCGACTCCGGGATGAAAGTGGTACGTATTTTTGAAAGAGCAATAGTAAGAATAATTTCATTGTCAAATACTATAAATACCGGAAACCTGGATAATATAGTAGCTATGTTGTTAATGCGTCTCATAATACATTGTATTAAAAAGACAAAATTAATAGGAAACGTGAATATGTTAATGACCTTAGATGCCAATTTGCTAAATATGTGTTTTCACTAATGCCCGTTTCTTTACAATCGCGCTTAGATCGATTCGGAGTTGGCCTCAAATTTGATGTTTAAACATTTTTTATGTGTGCGACGTTTAACGTTTTTCATTATATTCCATTGCCAATTTTTGAATACACAAAAATAAATTATTTGTTATGTAGAGGAAATTCACAATTAATAGATATCGTTTTAATCGATCATGCTTCTTTTTCAGCATTTGTCTACTAACAAGAGTGACGCTAAGGCCACACGCACATACAAGAGGCTGTAAAATATAACGATATTTAGACAAAGAAATAATATCACCTTTTTAACGGTAATTAAAAATAAAAACTTATTCATCAGTCGATCCCGATTTTTTCATCCTGTGAAACTTTGATCTATGTAAAAGAAAAGTTGAGTATCTGGAAATTTCGAATAAATAATGGGTACAACGAATCTAGACATAGTCTTTACGTAATATTTATTTAAGAATTTATAGTAACGCAACGGATGTATAAGAGTTTTTTTCTTCTTTTCTTTTTCAAAAGTCCTTCAATTTAAGATTAGAAAGTTTTGATGATCAATCAGCCCTTCATCATATTTCTCTAAAACAAACACTAACATTTTCGTAAAACGATACAAATCTTTCACATTATAAATTACCATATATAAAGCGCGACGAATTCTTCTTATGCGTACGTGTATCTGAAAGTTCTAAGTACGTTAATGCAAAAAAAAAAATCATAATAGAGATTCGATGAGGAATGAAAACGAGAAAAATCGTCGGCCTCTCACTAACATTTTATGCCGGTTGAAAACTCTTCGTGGTTCTGTTACAAATGGTTTAAAATTTTCTTCACTTCTTCTTTCGTATCGTTTAGTGGCAGTAAAGATCGAGTACCTGTTGTTGATCGTATAATCAATAGCATCTTCAAGACCGTCTACGAAATGATCCAAGCAGATAACATGATATTTTCTCTGTCATGATCACACGTCCTCCGCCTTTTATCGCTGCTTCTATCCCCTTCTCTCTCTCTTTTTCTCTCTAACACACTCTCTTTCTCTCTCTTCCTCTCTACACAGCATACAAGTGGTCACTTTCAGTCCCAGCGATTCACGCGTGTTATACACATATAAATTGTTCCTCCGTTTCGTATTTGTTCGAATTTATTTAATATAATATGTATCACATTAACTCATAAAAGTGCTGTACATAAATGGATAGAGAATACATAAGAATGGTATTAATGAAGGACAAGTTTATAATATTCTCTCACAGTATACTCAACTTCGGAATAGGAACAAACAAAAAGAAAATAAATATATGGTACTTGTCGTTCGCGTTTCGTGTTAACTGGTAGGCATAAGTATATTGTGTGTGTATGCGTGTGTGTGTACGTGTTTCGTGTATGCCTGCGTGTCTGTGTGCGTGTATGTATATATAATAAGTGTAATGTACGTCCTCTTTTGTAAAAAGTACGGCGGTTAATTATTATCAAGTATAATGCACATATAAAATTAAAAAGTATAAAAAGACCGTCCAGGCTCGCGTTTTATGTTAAGAATATGTTAAGAAACCGACTACTCGCATGATCAGGTGTGACATATATAACGCTTCCCTCCGGATTTCTGTATTAAATCTGTTTGCCGGTTTGCTTGAAATTCTGCGCTGCGTGGTCAAAAGTGTCGTGTTTAACAGGCCAGTTACAGCACCAGGCGTTGGACATCACTCCGGCTAATATATCTCGGAAACCGAGTGGAAACGCGTCCAATTTATTTACAAAAAAAAAACAAACAACCGATATTACCTCAACCCTTCCACCTCACTCCACTTCTTCCTTTTACCGTTACTCGCGATCATTTTTATTTACCTTTATATCATTTTTCGGCTCCAGCGAGACACACCGCTTTGCGAACACGACCGAAGCAGTCAAAAGCAATAGCATATATTTTGTTTTTTCTTTTTCTTTTTTTTTAAGAGTATATTCTCCCTCTTCCTCTCTATCTCTTCCTATCACGCACTCTCATTCTCTCTTTCGCTCAATCTCGCTCTCACGCTATCTTTTCTCGTATTCTCTCCAGCAAAATGGATAAACAGACTCATAACTTCATCGTTACATATACACATTAATATATTATACTTTATATTTTACGCTAATTATAGTAAAAACTCCTTCCGGTCCGTTATATATTCCCTACAGAAACTACATTTTTAGCGGGATGTTCTTATGCTCCTTTCTCTGGTAAAGGAAGAAAAATAAAAAAAAAAAAACGTTTATCGGTGCGTGATGTACGATCGACGTAAAGCTAAGATCGAACTCGGCCCTCAGTATTCGCTGCCAATTCAATCCGAGCTCATGATCAATTGGTTATCGTTCGGAGCGACCACGGGGGACAAATCTTTCTTGGGCACGTCATCGATTAAAGCGTTTATTTCGACCTTCTCGGATACTCCGTTTTGCACGATCTTCCCCTTATCGCCTGTCTTTCCACCTACGGAACTTTTGCGCGAGATTCTTGTCCCCAGGGTAGATTTCTTCGTCGGCGACGCCGTCGTGGTGGGCTTCGTCGTAGAGGATACACGTTTAATAGCGGGCGCGGTGGAGTTGGTCGTGGAGGACAGACGGGACGACGGCTTGGTAGGAGGGGTACTCGTTCTTCCCATGAAGATCTGTTTGTTGGCGGTCTCCTTTCCTTGCTTGTCGATCAACGGGGACTTGGCGGTCAGCCTGCCAGGTTTCGTTGCGTTCCCGGTGGCTGGTGCAGTCTTAGGTCTGGCGGTGGCTGTAACCGTGCTGGAAGTGGTGCTCGTGGCGGACTTCGTTGTAAGGCTGCTTCTGGTCCCCATGTTGGCAGACATAGATCTTGATTTCGCCGCTGTCGTTGATCCAATTGTCCCTCGCGTGGTCGATGTTTTGTCTACGGTAGTTTTGGTCACGGGTGCTGGTTTGCTGGGGGGTTTGGCCGCGGTTGTTTTGCTCAGAGGCTTCACGTCGCCATTGGCAGTCGGTTTCTTGTCAGCTGCAGTTGGTTTGGAGGTGATTTCTTTCCGTTTGGAGGCGACACTGGTGGTGTTTCTGCTGGTTGTTTTCGTTGGGGCAATCAAAGTCGTTGTCCTTGCCGTGGGCTTTGTATTCAATTGTTTGCTGGTCGTTGTAGTGGAACCGCTAGACTTTCTCGGGGCGTCCAGATCTTTCGGGCGAGCTGCCGCAGTCGCGGGTGCCTTCTTCGCCCCCATGAGGGACGTTCTCGTTGCGGGGGTTATCGTCTTGGATGGAGACGTTGGCGTTGACTTTGTTGGAGCTGCTTTCGATGCAGCGGTTTTCGTAGACTTTGCGGCGGCTGCCTTTCCTTTCGTTTTGCTGTGGGCCGCGGCTGCGCCTGCCGTTACAGCGACGGTCGCAGCTGCGGCTGCCACTGCGAACGCTGCGACTGATTTCTTTTCCGAAGATTCGGAAAGCGCCTCTGCCTTTGGCTCCTTGCTTTCGGATTGTTTAACGTCAAGATCTTTGATTTCTTCAGGTTCTTTAACGTCTAGATCTTTGATTTCTTCAGACTCTTTAACGTCTAGGTCTTTGATGTCTTCGGGTTCTTTAACGTCCAGATCTTTGATTTCAGGTTCTTTGACGTCTAACTCTTTCGCTTCAGGTTCTCGAAGTTCTGCGTCCTTCATCATTGGTTCTTTGGCTTCTAATTCCACGATCTCTGGTTCCTTCGCCTCTGCAGGTATTTCTTCGACTTCTTGCTTGTTCTCTTCTGCCTTGGATCCCGCGGCCTCGTCGACTACAGTATTCAAAAGTATGTCTGATTCTCCGGCCGCTTCTTTTATATCCTCTAGCATGATTTCTTCGCGAACCACTGCAACAGCGGTAGGTTCAGGAACCTCCTCCTCTTTGGGCTGCAGCTGCTTCTCCAAACCTGTGAACTCCTGCATGGATTCGGACAAGTTCAAGGTTGGTTCTTTCACAGACTCGACCGGTTCCACTGGCTGTGCGATTTCTTGCGCTGGTTCTATCGCTTCCACAGTTTCCTCCATTGCCTTCATTATCTCCTCTTCCTTGTTTTCCACTACACTTGTCACTTCTGGGGCCTCTTCGGACTCAATTTCCCTCGCCACCGTTTCTTCAGAGGTGACGGAAGGCTTCAGAGGGCAAACAAGGTCGTCCACAGTTTGTAGGAATTGGTGTTCGACTTGCTGAGGAGAAAGAGGCGGCGTCAGTTCGCCCTGAATTGCAGACGATTTTGTACAAATATCCAGCTCTTCGGCAAAGTCCAATAGATTATCCTGCACTGGCGCCTCCGTCTTGCACGTAGTCTCCTCGGCCTCTTTATTTTCAACCAACTTGGCTGTTTCAAACTCCTCGTCAAGTTTGGTAGCGAATAGCTGACGAGCCGTGTTCGATTCCTTAGGCGAGGCTGGGCAAGCGTCAGCCCCTTCCGCAGAAGTAGACCGACAAACGTTGTCATCTTGCGCGCCAAAGGACGGGAAACTGTATTGCCCAGGCATGAATTTTGGACATTCCGTGTGCAACAATAGTCGACTTTGCTCGGACGATTCGGCCTCTGTGCTCTCCGCAGGCGCCATGAATTCGCTTTCCATCGCGTCAGGAACAGGAGACAGAGAAGTAGGTGTGTCAGCTTCCATTGGACAGGGTTCCTGTTGGAAATCGTTTTCAGGAAGAGCAGCCTCTTCGCTGGCTTCGTCGATAGGCTTCGTCTCGTCTATATCTGCGCTGGAAGGCGACAAAGGTTGCTCGTTGTTAACGGAGATCACTTCTTTCTCCGACTCGAATTCCGCGGAATAATTTTCGGTCAAAGGAGAGTGGTCGTATCTGGCAGCTTCCTGCTGCTCAGTTTCGGGCGACTCTGGTCGCAGGTTCAACGAGTCGTCGGCGCTGAGCTTTAGTTCGTCCGCGTGATCGATGAAGGTATCTTCGCTGTCCTCCTGTTGCGAGGACAGGTTCACGAGCACCGCGGACTCTTCGGGGAATTCTAGCTTATCCACTGGCTCCTTTGCTTCCGGGGCAGCCATTAGATCGGTCGAGTCGGATTCTAACACTGGGGAACATTGCACGAGGTCCTGCTCTTTCTCAATACTATCGCTCTGCTCGTCCAAATCGGTATTGCTCAAGTTGTGGACGGCGTTCAGGTCGACACCCTTCTCGAACGCAGCTTGGAAGTCGCTGGGTGTAAAGGACATCGCCATTGGATCCTTGGCGATGTCGTAGTCGCGTTCCGAGCTCGAGAACGATTCGTCTATCATGCACATCCCTGTTCCGTGAAGTTCGCTGGTTGTTAAGAAACTGGCCGTCGATTCGTCCCCGAATTCCGCTTTCGTAGACGAAATTTCAGAGTCGTCTAGATTTGCAGCCATGGATGCTACTTTCTGTCGCTCCGATATGAAGTCTGTGTAATCGGAACGCTGCAAGTCTTCGCCATTTTGGTACTCCTTCTCTTCCGCATCGACCTCTCTTGGTCGTTGACAGACTTCTTTGTCGAATTCGCTCTGAGTGGGTACTTGGATATCGTCCATCGGTTGGGCTTGCTTGAAGGGTGAACCAGAAAGGGGATAATCGTCGACGAGATTATTCATTCGTGTTCCTATTAATTGTGGCGAGCCCGGGATGAACTCGGCCGCGTTAGGGTTCAGTTGAAAATCCATGTCGCTCAAGTTATCTTGCTCCTCTTCGCAAGCCTGATTTTCCTCCTCTTCCTCCAGCTCTGCTGCTCTGCTCTTGGCGCTAATCTGCTGGCGAGAAACAATTTCTGTGTTAACTTTGAGAGAAACACTTATCGAAGTCGGGTGAGAAGACTAATTTACGAGTAGCCACATTACTAGTGTATTCAAATTCTTTGTCTTTCATTATCTTGAGAAAGTATTCGATTCTGATGTTTGTGGTCTGCCACGTTCGAGCCAGTGATTATGAAAGTTGAATAAGTCATATATTCTTCGCTTGGATATACTTTAACATTTAGGTTTGTGTTCATTGAAATCTATTTTTTAACGATTGCATATCTATCCCTTTAAAATAAGCTTTCCGTGCAATTGAAACATTTCACTATCAAATTGTCGAAAAATTGATTTTCCGATATCTCTAACGGGTTAGATCACTTTCATACTTATTGGCATACTTTTGTTAAAAAAAGTCACACATTTTCAACTGCGAGACATCGAAACTGTAAACACTAATGTAACTTTCGGTAGACCACTTCTGTTCAGTTTTAATTCAACTTCCAAACGATATTTTCTCCGAGCTTTTAAGGATAGAGACGATTGACAAAAATATAATTGAATATTGATATACCTCTGTGTTAATAAGCTCAGGCGATTCCTCTTTCGGATTCTCGGATTTAACTTCTTGCTCTATGTCGTCAGACTGGATTTTCGATTCTGCGTCTTCGACGGGGTCCTCTGGAATTTTGATATTCTCCTCGTTTCTTAGTTCCTCAGGCTTGTCGACAGGCGTCGCGGTGTCCTTTTCTTTGTTCGGATCAACACGATAGTAATTCCACTCGTCTTCGGAATCCTCGCTGTCCGCTACATTATCCGCTTCGTGAATCAGTGCATGCTGAAGAGGTTCTGCAAAGGAATAATAGTAATTAGCAATGGTGCTTGTTCTGTTTAAATCATAATGGAATATTGGGAACAAAATCTATTTAAATTATTTATTACTGTAAATTTATTTGATTATTCAACCATTTATCTGGAAGGCAAATTTTTTTGGAAATTCTGTAGACATTGAACCGCCGCCAAAACAAATATATCACAAAATTTACAGATTTAATATTGTAATATACCCTTCGAGACCATCCTTAAGGGGTACCTTTTCGATGAGCTCACACGGTATAAAGATTCATCTGATGCGTTTATGGAAACAGTGGACAAGCGACGATCCCAAGTTGCCGCATATACATATAGCCAGCAACTGCACGTATAGGCAAGATTCAATGCAGTAGTGGCATCAGCTTTTCGCGAATACATATCTCGGAAACAAAGCCCGAGTGGCGTTTCACAACATATTTAAATCTTGTAAAAATCGGCGGGGGGGTAACATTTTCTGCATAATTGCCGAAGAAACAGGTTTAATTTATCGAATTCTGAATTGATATTTACAAGGGTTTAATACATTCTACCGGTTCGTCTTTAATATGACTTTAACGAATTATTTCTACATCATGCCCACTGTAGCGAATCTTCCCTTTAATTTTTCAGCCTTTCATTTCGGTCACGCGTGAGTTGTTTTTTCAAACTCTGCGAATTATTTATCTGTTTCTCGTGTCTTATCCTACATCGAATGACCTTCAATTGCTGTATTAATTAATCCACAAAAGTTTCACCTTATTGCAGTAGGACAAAGTCCCATCTTCTTGCCCACAGAGGGATGATAAATGAAAGACAGTAACACCAATGCGTACATTTAAAAATTTAGCACCAGATGCATTGCAACTCGAATGGGAAGCAGGATAGAAAAGGGAAGTATGGTGGCACACCTTAAAGCTCCAAGAAAGTTCAGACTTTGCCACTGCACTCGCAAAAATCGATAGATGCTTGCATTCACACCTGACTGCAGGAACTTTCGAACGTTTGCAAAAGCAGTAATCAAAAAAATCCCCTGCACTTTAAACATTTCGACGCTTCGATCAGCATTTTTTTCATTATTTTTTAACAACCAGTATCTGAACATCTTCCAATAATAAACACACTATAGAACGTGTCCTACGCGTCTTCGAACTAGGAAAGCAACGGAGCACAGGAAACAAAAACGCTGCGTGTAATCTTCAAGCATGGACCTCAACACCAGTGCTTCGATACACCGGCACGAGGGGTTAATCCGTATCGGGTAGCGACCACAGGAGAATCAACCCCCGAGACAGAGGGAGAGGGTGCCCAAAACGTGGGCTCGACCCTCGATTTGCACAGGTAGTAACTATATCAAAGCAGTCTGGTAACCAAAAGAAAGGCATAAGAAATGCACGAAAAGAGATCGATTCCACTTCTGCTTTCGATCCCGGCCTTCTCCCCGCAGTCAGGTGTACAAAGACGGAACGCAGGCAAGGAAAAACGTGAGAAGGGCTGCCGGCGCGGAGCACACGGTATACGATGGTACTCACGAGTTCCTGAAGGAAGCGAACAGGATATCTAGCCGCAGGAGCGATCGTCGCCGACTAAGAGGAACTACGCCCGTCGAGAGATGCATTATCGATCTAGTCTAGAGCCCCCGGAGCACCCCCTTCCTCGACGGCCCTGCCACCACCCACCTGTACCATACCGTATAGCAACAGTCGCACCTCATCTCCGACAGGAACGCCGCTCCTGCGATTGGTCCTGGCCCTGCACACAAGGTGACTCACCCTGCCGTCGGTGCAGGGAATTTCGTTTTAAAAACGAGCAACCGGTGTTCCATCAATTTCACCCCAAACCTTCAGACTCGGGATGCCGACGTCCCTACGGTTGGTTAGCCCACCCCTCTCGAGTAGGTTTATCGAGATGCCGGAGAATCTGTGTTTCCGGGAGGGTTCTTAGGGCAAGCCCTGGTGCCACGAGAGACACTTTAAATTTATGACTTTAAATTTATGATTTAAGACATTTTTATATTTGTCGACTCGTGTATGAGGGTGGACATTATGAAACGCGAGCTATTCGCTTGGTTTTCACGTTCTCTGGCTACTGCAGCAGGGACTGGATAAGCTTGATGCTAGCAGTTACTGGAAAAACCATGATGCAAGCCTTACCCTCTAAGGGCTTAACGAGTTGAGTCATCGAAACGCGTTAAGTCAGCATGAATTGTTTCGCGTTTTACGCTTATGAGTATGAGAATTATAGGGCGATTTAATTCCAATTTGAAGTATACAGACATTTTGAATTATTCTTTCTTAACTTGATAGGCAAATGATGTTCGACATCAGTTTGACTTGAATGTACTTATTATCAACATAGCGTGAGGAATAATTTATACTGATAGAGATCTTATTTCTCTTTTTTTTTTAAAACAAAGATGAGGTCGCAATGAAATACATCTGTAGCGGCATAAAAGGCACATTTTTTGCTCTCACAGTGATAACACAAAATTGTTATGATACATGGAGAACGATATTAAGTATGCAAATATAATGATAAAGAAGTTATGAAACGATTATTGAATTGTGTTTTAGGAGCACAAAAGGAAGCTTGGGACATTTTAAATAAATGAGTCTCCGATACGTAGGATTCGTATTAAAAATAGAAACTCAGGTATTTAGTAACTTTCTTTATTTTCAATCATTTATCATTTATTTACGTTGAGTGACATTAGTATTCTAAGTTACTACTATTATTACGTATATTTACGTAACTATTGGTACTGAAAGTACACCCAACCTTACAATACCTTTTTTTGCTGCTTATGGTTGTAACAATTGTAACAGCTGCATTGGCAACATACCTTCTGCTTATTTAGGCTGCAGTCCAAAGTTAAACTTAAAAATTCCTATTGAAATATTTCCTTGCACGTGGGAATATAAATACTAGGTTAACGAATAATTAACGCTATTATAATATTCTACACAACTTAGATGTAGTTAAATTTTACTCACTTACGTCTTACTAGCTCTACCTTCTGAATTTCTTTAAATTTTATTACCAAAGCGCTTGATCGGTGCTCAACATTTTATTATTGAAATAGATTTCCTTGATAAGCCAATGTGATTAATTCCAGACGCAAAATGTAATTAGAAATTTCTATTCGCAACATGAAAGCAACATCTGTGATAACACATAGATATAGATACATATAGACTTTTTAGAAGAAATTTAAAAAAACAATGCACAGTTGCTCACGAAAGTATTCGGCAGCTTGAAATCATTGAGGAATCTTTCCTCGCATAATATTTTGGAATTGTATTAACATAAACAGTTCAAAATACATATTGAAAATAGATTAAAATTTATTTTATTTTTGACTAATATATAATTTTGTGCAAAGTTTATCGGATATCTAACGTGACCAACTGTATATGAATTCATCAATTTTCTGTACTTTTAGTTTTTCGGAGTACATCGGTATGTACAGTCTGGTTCACAAGAGCGTGGACACGATATCTCCGTGTGAATAATTATTTTTTGTAAGAATTTTTATATACATCGACCGTACATCTAAAAAGCGAATATGCATTTAACTAGTAGTGTGTCCAATCTCCACCATTCACGATTATTGTTTGACAGCGTTTGGGCATACTTTCGACCAACTGTTCGGCGTATGGGACCAAACATTTTCTATTGGATTGGCATTAGGGGACTGAGATGACCGATCCAACACGTTGATACCGTTTACTCCTTTTCCATTCCATGGAAAGGCGGTTTCGGTGTTTCGAATCATTATCCCCTTGAAGTTTCCACTGCCCTCAAGTTCCATCAGGCCAACGTTTCACTGACGTTAGAAGACCACTTTCATACAATTTGATCACCTTTGGGGCATTTAAATTATCCGTAAAGACGCAGAACGTCCCAGAACCCCGAACGTTTTTATTTTGCGCCGCGATTTGGAAATTCAACGAAACAGTTTGCTTCTTTATACCGTTGCACCCATTTGCACACTAATTCGTGAGACTTGTGCAGTTATTTTGCTGCATCTCTAACACTAATTTTGGGCTCTCTTGGGGTATGGGTGCAAGATGGCCGTTTCAAAGCGTTTAGCGTATATGACACTTATTTCGAAATCATCTGTACTTGTCAATGGCAGAAAGGATACTAAGAGAACGTGGTCCATTGCGTGTCAGAGGAGATTTCGTGTGTTGAGATAAACCTAAGCTCCGCCACAATAGGTATCAAGATATCGCGTCCACGTTCTTGTGAAACAGACTGTACATCATTTTGGCAAATGAACGGCTCATTTAGGAGCCAATATAATTGCGATACTAATCTATTCATATGTTCCTTCAATACTATAATACTGCGATATTAGGAAGCGACATGCACGATGTCCATCACTGCTCTCAACATTGATCATTTTATCCCTAATGTTAGTACAAACGCAAGGCAAATGCGTTATGGAAACCTCTTGCGCGATTTAATTGGTTGAAGTACACGTTTATATCAAATGTCTGTGAAGCTTGATCCACACATTTTATTAATTATGTCAGACATGTTTCAAACATAAACTCTGTACCGTTGTTGGGTTCCAGGATATGAAAATTGCTATCGTGCAACTACGTAAAACTAACTAGCCCCGTCAAGTAACGATATCGATGAAAAATAATTTAATAAACAAGTGCACGTCATTATATTTTGCCAAAAAATTTCTCAGAGTCGTTTAGAAAAATTCCTCAAAGTGAAGTACCTGTTACTTTCAGCAATTTTGGTTAAAGCAAAGCTGTGTTATCTAATACATCTCGCAATTAAAATCCTGACTGCGTTTCAAAACACACCGATCAGTTTTAGCGAACCAAGTTCAATTCTATATTCTTCAGGCCGCAAACAAATTGTATCTCCCAATCCCCTATTTCCAGTTATCTCGCTACCATGATCACGAAGCGTGCATAAGCTATTAAGTTATATATAAGTTACTAATAGTTCTTCCTAACCAGTTTAATAATGTTGCACCGTGTGAATTTCACCTGCGTTTCACCTGATGTAAGAAAAAGCCATACAAATCGCTGTGAAATGAGCAATAATTTTTAACGAAGCAATTCAAGCGCAACAACTGGTTCGAGAATGTTTCCAACTGATAGCGAGCGTCGCAGAATTTTCGCGGAAAACAAGAAACCGTCGTCGGTCGGCCAGCGATATTACGAAAATCGCCTGTGGTTAAGTTTCAACAGTCGCCAAGCTGACGTAATCGAAGGCTCTGGAAGCCAGAAGTGTACATAGAAACAGGCTTAAGGGATGCCAAAAAAAGGGCAACCCACGCGGAGAACGTAGTCTTAACCCGTTCCTAATTCTAACCTTCCTTTACCACCAACGCGAATCCGTTGAAACGATCTCCGCATGCAACTTTCAAGATCTGTTCCCATGAAGTTTCCCTTCCCAGGATAAGAATTATTTTGGTTCGCCAGTTTTTTTGTCCTTCCATTTCTCTATACCACATTTTATCGTGCTTACCTCGCTACTTTTCAGCCGTAGGGCCTTAGTTGTTCTAGCACCGAATAACGTATGTTAATTGCAACGTACGATAGTATAGAATTAAACGAAGAAATATGTAATAGTTCTGGTGACTCCTATAATGCCACCGTATAAGTACAGACAGAGTTGCAGTTTCATCGCCTAGCTATTATGGTAAACAAGGCGGAGACAAGGAAGAAAAATAATATAGAAATCTACAGAAGCAAAGTGCGAATAAATATGTAATGCTGTTTGCGAATTATATTTAGAACGGGATGAAGCAAATAAGTTTCACATAATTTTAACGAAGGATCCTACGCATTTTTGTCTGTTTTATTATATATGTATATTTGTTTGTGATAAACTGTGAGTTTACTGAATGTCGTGCAAAATAACAATGGCGAAGCAATATTTATACATTTCATTCCAACCGTAATGATTGCACTATGTAAGTGCATAAGAATTATTTGTATCTTGCATTCAACGCTCTGATTGCTCTTTTCCTTTCGCTATGAATTTCTCTCCCACGTATTGGACAATTTCGCCAGAGGTGGACGAATGTTTCCACTATGTATTTTGGTTCGTCCGCAGAACCATACTGTCCGCAATGGAGACCTCCTCGTCCTCGAGAAGCTTCTGCCGTGTATTTATACTATAATACCGTGGAGCGAGTCCCTGCGATTCATTGGGACGAGGCAGAAAATGAGAAGACAACAAAAAAGTCGGGGAGGCAGGAAGAGAGAGAGAGAAAGGCTCCAAGGAGATTTGGAGCCGAAAGAGGATCCGTTGTGTCCCTACGCGTGTTTCCATTTTTACTTCTTTCTCTGTTCCTTCTCCTTACTTTCCTTTTCCTCCTCCTTTTTTTCATGATCCCGACCGTACGGTGCAACATACATATATCGGTTCAACGTGGCGTACACGGTGAGCAAAGAGGAGCTAATTTTAAACCGGCCACAGTAGAGGACCGAGACAGGAAAAAACGAAAACTAACCGAGACTCTCCCGCTATTCGAAGCGCGGGTCCCTCCCGACTGCACCTGACATAAGCTTGATTCGGCGCGCCGCACAGTGATGCCATTTCTCCATTTCAATTTTAGAAGTAATATAGCAGGCTTTTTCTAGTATGGGAGACTTGTTGTATATATGGATATATCGGTGCATCAAATGCCGTTTGAATTTTGCAAATATATTGATTGGTCATGCTGACATAGGTCGTGGAAGTTGATGAAATTTCATACTCCTTCGTGCCGTGAAAACTAGCATGAAGTATGCTTAATGTGTCAGGGAAAGTTGATCTTAAAAAAATTGGTTTTTTTATCACTTGTACAAGTGATATATCACAAGCGGCATGATTACCGTTGTTAAACGGCGTATTTACCGTAAAATAAATAATAATATTAATATTATTATGATTACAATTATTATAATATACGATAACAATGTAATAATTATTATGTCGTTTTCATTCTAGAAATTTCATAACGTCTACTATTATTACGAGTTTTGTCAGGTTTATATTTGTTGCCATTTTTATATCTTCACTTGCCAAATTGATTTACTCCGAGAGTTCAATAGATTGGGCAGCTTATTACTATCAATTCTAGATCTTCGACATTTCATTGCGTGGGATTGAAAATGCTGCGCGACTGTTTAGAATGATTCCAAGGGGTGAAAGGTATGTGTTTGGAGCCGAGCACTTGTGATTCGGGTGGACGTGGCCGACTGTCGCCAAGGAATGTCTGCAGTGTGTATCCTAAATGAGCGAGAGCAACCGAGAAATAGAATGGGAGAGAAACTAAGAGTGAAAGAATGCATACGTATAATAGAGTGGATGATGCGTGCGCGAGGCAGCATAGAAGAGAATTGAATCAGAGTTGAATTGAGAATTGAGAGAAGCGTTTGAGTATTGTTAGAGAGTCGTTGTGTTTTAGAGAGAGTTGTCGTGTGTCGACATTTATGTTAATAAAGTAGCTTAATGTTTAAAGGAGACTGAAGTATTATTACCAACCCAATTACCCTGTCCTGTATTCCATACACCTGAGGTTTTCAGAAAATAATCTCTACATTTGTATAACATTTGTCTCCTCATTTTAATTTTATGGAGTTGATCAGCCTGACTGCGAAGCTGTTTATATGGGATATTAGTTGGAAATTAATTTGAATTTCTCTATTTCTCCATTAAAAACATTTTTCACGTCGTTTGCTTTCTTAACGGTTTATTATTTCAAAAATGGTAGAAGAGTATTCAATATTTCACAGAGTAAATATATTGTAAAGAACCTTTTGTTGTAAATATAAATATCTAGATTCTAGTAATGATACTATGAGACTTGAAAGAGGCATTCTCGTAGTAGGATTTGCGTAATGTTTCCTCTGTATTCCTCTATGTATTAAATGACCCGCGCGTAATTGGATGCAAAAGAAGCGTATATTCAGTTACGTAAAGAGTGTAAAAGAAAAAGGACGTAGAAGACCAATACAGGCCAAAGCATTTTACGTCAAATATAAAAAGCGTTAAATCAGAACATGATTTAATACTCCTTTCACAAATAACAATACGGTGGAATGCAGAATAATTATAGATATCCGGACGTATTTTAAGAATTGAATAATTATTTCCTATCTGCTTATTAAACATGCAACAACGAAGATAGCAATATATTAAATATAAGATTCCCGTAATGTAAATTAAAGATGAAATAATTTGTCCAGTATTTAGCCAAAAAATTAATCCAACTGTCAGTATTATTCGTTGTATATAATTATATAATATATATAATCGATGAAAAGTTTGAAACAATTACAATTATTATTGTACTTTCCACTATTTACATAAATGTGATTTTATTTGTTTACGGTTAATTTGTATGCTTTTCAACATGCAGAAAATGTAACTTTGTAAAGTAATCGAGATTAAAAGTAACTGTTCATAGATATCATCGAACCCTTTTCCAGATACTATAAGAAAAATTAGACTTTGAAGGGAATAGTTTAACGGCACATTTAAATAATGTATAATCTAATTAAAAAAGGAAAGGAAGGGAAATTCATTTTTGCTGTTTCCGATCTCACAGATTCATTTATGCAGCATTCATGGGACCTTCCTTTCCATACATATGTATGTACATACATATATGCATTGCGGTTTCTTAAATTTATGACTGCTGACGTAACTGATAAGGTAACTGCCCTTATCTCGCGATTCATTTAGAAAGATCTGCGCATTTAAATTGAATTGATCTTCTTTGCTGATATCGCGGATATTACGATGTAACACGAAGTTACCAGAAATTTGTTTCATTCTATAAAAATGAAAAAATCTTCCTTCATTCATCTTTCTTTGCTTGCTACTTTACATTCATTACATTAATCGAGTAATATTTTACTAATTAAATCGTATTGTTTCAATAATAGACAGTATACATGGTCCGGTCGAATAACTTGTACAAGGGACGATCGGTTATTCCTCATGAAAAAATTTGAAAGAAAAGTAGACCACAATTTGGTGGTCCGAGGTTTTGTCTTCGGGAAAATCAAGTTTGAAAATTCATTCCGTTCAAGTTCAATGTCTGTTAGGATACGATATGCCGAATACAGCAATGTCTCGATACAAAACGAAAAAGTGGTATCCGATATAAACGAAGAGTTTATGGGGGGTACACCCCTTCAGTTGTCCAGAAGTTCCATTGACAATTACTGCCACGTGATCCTGAATCGAGTATACGGTGAATGCTAATTCAACGATAAAACTTTGCTTTTTCTCATTCTTTTCCTATGCAACTTTTACCTAGACATTGGTGACATCTTTCCGATTAAAATAAGTCCAAGCCCCGACAAAATTTGGATCACATGTATATTATTTAGTAAGTGATCGTGAACAGTAAATATGGTCCAAATGATATAGTGTTTGGTGTTATTTTAATCAGCAAAATGTTACCAATGGCTAGGTAAAAGTTTAATAGAAAAAAAAATCAAAAATCAAAAAGTTCAATCCTTGCATTGAAATTCCCGCTCAGTTACGCTAGATTTTGTTTTGCCTTGGACCTTTTCTTTTCACTCGCTGCCCATTTTTACGTTCGGTTTCGTTGGAAACGTAGAAAGTATTCCCTTATAAGCGAATGTTTATTCCGACGGTTTCGCTTATATCGAGACTTTGCAATATGCAGATGACTTAATTCAACGCATTAAATAAGTTGCAATAGAGACGGGCACAACTCTGCCTCAATTTGAACAGATAATAACACCAGAACTACTAATACATTTTGGTATTATTCAGATAGCATACGTTACACAGATTATGAACACGAATGTCGTTGAATGGCCATTAAATAGAGATATATAATTGTCATTCTGTCTTATTAAAACGCATAATAAAATGCTACAACAACACCTATATATTAATCATTCTAAAGCAAGAAATCTGAGACAAGTCAGTTTGACCACCTTGGTAGTTCTAGTGGTAATAAATATTCTTGGCAAAATATCTCTCTGTTCTTTATTGAATCCTGTAATTTAGAAATATCGTGTAGATATTATTCAGAATCGTATCTTAGAATTGAATTTCAACAGAACGGATTTTCAAACCTGATTTTCTCGAAAACGAAGCCCTGGTCGGTAAAAATTGCATACAATTTTGTTCTCCTGATTTTTCCACGAGGAATTACCCTGCGCCCGCTTGTACATGTCACTCGGTCGGACCCCATACAACACACGTAACAATATTACGTTCCAGGATTTCCAAACTTTCACATTTTCCAACAAAAAGATAATAGAACTGCTGGAGTTCTCACAGTCGTCCAAGCTGTTTGATATTCGGGCCGCAATTTCCCGATCCTCTTAAATATCTCTATGCCGAACTGAACGAATATTTGAAATTGTCGAAATTCCCTTTGAATTCTCCACACGTACCCCCAATTCCATACATATGTTCAAAGCGGAGGATAGGTCTCACGAAGCACGTTGGAAAATCGTTTCTCAGTCTCCTAGGATATGAGAAGCCTTTCCTCTCTTGTTTCCACGTTGGTGACTTAGTTTAAACCTCTGACAATGCCATTGTGCGTACTATGCATACTTTGCAACTCGATTGTACGGTACAACGAACTGCTGATTGATGTTTATGTACGAGAAAGAACAGACTGAAAATGACTGTTTCAGAACAACAATAGGCAGTGCACGTTGTTTGGAATGGTTCGTATAAAAAGCTTAAACATGTACAACCCCAGTGATTCATCGATATACGTAGAGCATAAGTTTAATATCGTTAATTAACTAGATTAATCGTTCGGGATTAATATAACTGCAAGGCGAGTTGCCTCCATTTTGATGCAATCTGGAATTTCCTTTGTCCTGGATTAACTAGCACCTGATTTTTAGAGGAACGATTTTCTCCAAGTTTCGGATATTTTTGCACGTTTTATTATAATTCATAATTAGGCATATTGATATATTAGTAAATAATAAACGAATTCGGCATTCTTCAAAGAGTCCATAAGCGGTTAAGCGGGATATTACATATTTTGAAGTAAGTTCCTAGAAACCGTGTTAATTACAAGGTGTAAGGAGTAAATATGAATGTGAAGAATGAGTTGCTGAGACTGTGGGTGATGCACGTGACACATACGAATGCTTCACTTGCCAAATCGATTAACATACCAAACAAAAAATATGGAAATTTATTTTAAATGTAGAAAGTTAGGAGTCAATCAAGCGCTTTGGCAATAAAATTTAAAAAGCTTCAAGAAGTGGAGTTAATCGATTTGGCTAATGAGCAGCTCATACATGACTAATAATTCAGTGCATGTACTATATCGGAGGTGACGCAGAAGGTAGCAATGGCGTTTATGGAATTACCGTAAACGAAAAGCCTTTAAAGTTTTTTAAAACCACAAATCATTAACAATTAATCCAGTTCGCTAGACAGTTTCAATCGACATATCTCAAAATAAAATAAATGAAGATAAAATTGGAAAAGTAAACGTCTGCAAGAATCGAAATTGCTACTCGTCCATTTGATCCTGCAATGTTATACAGTACTGGAAATATTATTGCACGGTTTTCTGATTCAACAATTCGGTGCATACACTTTGTGGTAGATACGACCGGAATATTAATGGCGTAACGATTATTTTATTATAAGCAATGCAGTATATATTTATTTTCAGGAATCTATATTGCAATAACGCGAGACTGTTTCTTATGGTGCACATAAAATGTCTTTATAGAAATACAACATGTAGTTTAAATATATAATCAATCGTATTACTTTGGTATTACATATTTACAATTCGCAATTTCTCAACTTGCTTTCAGATTTAAAACGGCTGCTTTCATTGTCTAATTATACCCAAGAGAAAACGTGAGTCCTGATCTATTCTAGGTACTCGGAGGGAGCCAAGAGAAATTCCTTTTAGAATGCAAAAGAACACAGAAGTCAACCCTAAAGTGACATGATCCTGCTTCAACAGAAATTACATTTAGACCAAGGGGTAGAAGATATGCGGCACAGCTATAGGCAATTCAGAAACTTGCTATAAAAATAGATTCGGTGTATCGAAGTTGGGAAAGATTACACAGTGAAATAGTAATCCCACCGATATTATAAATAATAAAATCAATAAATTATGTAGTCGAACAGAAGTTTCTATAAGACAATGCGGCAGGCGATACGATACAGCTGTGAAAAATTTGAAAACTGACCATAAAATTAGTTTCAATTTGAGTAACTAACCGATGCACTAGTGAAACGTTTGAACATTTACACTTTTCTAAAAGAAAAATGAAATGTCATTCCAAGTATTGATTTTTCGATACGACCTTACCTTGTACTATTTATACGTAAAAGGACACGAGGAATCGATTTTAGTAAAAAAAACTTTGCAGCGCAGCGGTGCACTTCCGGAAAAAATCGTGCGATAGACTATTGAAGCTTGCTATACTTTTAGTATTACACTATTAGCAAGGAATAATGGTTTTCGCTAAAACGAAAGTTAAAGCAATGCAAGCAATAGAAAAGTTATTTGTCGTACTGTATGCAGGCAAAGAATTAAATATCCCATTCCTTTCTAACCTTCCTTCGTACGGTAATGCGATTCCAAAGTTATACGGGGTCGTAAGGGGTCAAAGCAGGGCCCCCTATATCACGAAAGCAAACTACACTCCCAGATAAAAAGAGAGCACACACGCGCTTCAACTTTTCATGTTACAATAATTACTATAATAGCGTGAAAAAATTGTGAATGGCATATAAATGCAGCCTTGTAAGAACACGCGATTGAAATTTCTATGAGTTGCCTCGGAAGAAATATAAACATATAAACGAACAAGAGCATAATGATAGTACACACTTTGAAAATATGTATATTGAGAATCCATATATGCCGCATGCTTCAACAAACGAGGCAAAACATCAGCATACACAGACAGACTACTACAAGGAAAGGTCGCGAACGGTCAAACTTCGATTTTATTAAAACTTTGCAGCCTTGAAGAAATATCCAAAACACTAGATACGTACTTTTTTTGAAATGCGGTAACGCTATTTTCAGAGGTGAAACTACCATCAAAAGTTGAACCTCTAAAGTGCTATCTCAGAAACGGTTTGAGGTAGTACAAAGTTTTGCAAATAAAAATTACATGGTTTTTAATGTTTCGAAAGAAAACACTACAAAAATTTGTCTACCTCAAACCGTTTCCAAAATCACACTTTAAGGGTGCAACTTTGGAGGGTGGTGTGATGTGCCGACCCATTTAATCTTTAGCGGTACATCAAATATTATTGGATTTTGCCAAACTTTCCTCATCCTTGCCCTTACCCTGTGAATCACCCCGTTTAGTCACCTGTCCTATGCTTCTAACTCCTGACCTATTTTCACTCGTATTCAACCCAGAGCACTGCAGACAAAGGGTTAATCCTCGCACTATCTAGGGCGGGCTGTTTTGTGTCCATCGTATCGTATATTATATATATTTATTTTTAGTAATCGGACCGGTTAAAATTCGGAAAAAATTCGTTACTGTTGAATACACCGAGCTTAAGCATATATACTTTATTGCGGTGTAATTTGTATGCCGCAGTTGCTCAGTGAGAAGCTTGCGGTGCACCGCAGTGGCAAAGAATTGTGGTGTTCCCGTGAAGCAGTTGCATAAAGAACAAAATTTAATAAGCTAAGTAAAAATAAAATCATTTGCAGCCCGCGTAAAAGATAGACACGTCGGAAACGCAGGAAAAAAGGATTGCCTGAACTCAATGCGAAAGAAATACATCATCGGAACGGAGTAATCTACAAGGTCAGGCCGGATCTGACATCCCGCGTTTAATGGGGGGTTGCTGAGGCGACACTGAACAACTTGTTCCTTTACCAAAATGTTGATTGAAGCTTAGTTTTTGAATTATTAACGAAAAACACTGGCCAATCAGAGCGCCCGTAGATCGCGCGCTCAGCCACGTGGCTCTCATCCGCGCTCGATTGATTGGCTAGTGTTTTTCGTTAATAACTTAAAAACGACGCTCCAACCAACATTTTGGTAAAGGAAAAAGTTGTTCAGAGTGGCCCCAGCTACCCCCCATTAAACACAGAATGTCAGATCCGGATCCTGTATAAGGAATTTAACGCGAGAACACAAATCGTTTGTGAAATACTGTCCATATTTTAAATGGAATTAATTAAGAAACATGTTTTCTTGGTAACCGAGACGTTTATTTATCGTTTGGTCTGATACTGACTTACTAGGTAAAAAATTATTTCTCCAAGGCTGACAGAAAATTTCCCACTGTTGGTAGTACGAGTTTTAAAAGATACCTCGCTAGTGCAAGGGTTAAGAAACACCAACGTATTTGAAACAAAGCAAGACTACCGTCAGGTGACTTCGGTGCGAGTGAAACGTCACAGCTGGTTGCAGCTACGATAACAATGATTTCATGATGCAAGGGTTGCTGGCAGGCAAGGTATCGGCCTTACGCGAACAATGAACGAAACAACGTGCTCGTTTACTACGATTACGTTCGCTGCGAGCATAATACGCGATGATTGAGAGGTTTCCAATTGAAATCGCACCGCTGTTTTCACTCTACTTCCTCTTGCGTCAAACGCGATTAACAATTGCAATATCGAGCGTTGCGATGTTTTAGCTTTCCCGTGATCGTTAAACGTGGAGATTCCAAGATCGCGGTTTCCTCGCTCGATGCGATAGTTGCGAATGCGCCAGTCTAGATTAGATAAGGTTTCGAGCAATTTCAACCGACAAACTGCATTCTATGCGATGCAATTAAAGATAGGCAGGTGTTATGCTCAAACGTGTAGGCTGCCTCAGCCTTTTCTTCAGATACAAGGAGTTTATTGTTTGGATAAAAATATGGGGAAAATGTTACACAGAGTTTTGCTACAACGTTAAGGAAATAAACGTGAATTTTGGATTCAACGATGGAATAACGATAACAAATAAACGATATTAACTAGCAACGACGGGAAATTATTACCAAATATGTAATTATAATTATTTCTTATCAGGAGAATGATCTGTTAGAGTTTTCCCGGAAACCCGGGTATACTGTGCACATTGCTCGTGTTCAAGGAAAATTTTGTTCGCAAATTGGTGTGGGATGTGTCATTCTTATTTTTGCGACTGCAACAAGTTTCTATACGTTTGTAATATTTGCCCAATGATAAACGTATCGTCTTCGTGTAAATGAAATTTGGAACTGATATTTCGCAGCATGATAAGGACAAAGAAAATAATATTTAATAGGGCGTGTTAAATGTTTTGTAACATCATAACTGAGTAGAAAATTTCGCCGAGTTGGGGTAATTAAACCCACATAAGAACTATTCAAGTGATATTTCATTCTTCTTAAACATAAGATTTTCTTTTTATTTTCTAATTGGGTGAATGTTATAGTAATTTCTGTGCATTAATATTGCAGCAATTAGTGGACGACAGTGATGTCGATGGAATATGATCGAAGTTGAACCGACCTTCTATCTATATTATAATACTTTAAACTTCAAGCAATAAAAGATGTTCTAAGCATGGCTTTTTTGTTCCAAAATAAATGACCAAAGTGTGGGTGTTACTAAATTTCTACCTGAAAATATTCCTAAACATACTTCTGACTACTGACAAATTGTTTCAACTGCACACAAGCACTGTTTACGTATGTCGTATCTAAATTCAATCTTCCAAGCGGAAACACGTAGCCTGACCGCCGTTTTTGCTGTTGAACAGTATTTACTTTGCATCTGCCGATTTCTGCCACTAGAAAAATTTATTCAAAGTCACTATTAGTGGTCAACGTGATTAACCACGTGCGCAGAAGAAAAGAAAATGTAGCCTAATCGTAGTCAATGCTCGTTCACCTCTACGTTCAATGACGTTTATCTACAGCGATGTTCGAACAACACGTAATTCGTATAACGTAATCAATTCATTACGACTAACTCGTTACCTTCTAAATGAGAATTTCTTACAAAGTCTTTACCCTCGTGCGTGTTCCGTAGTTGCATTAATAATGCATTTACCGCAGGAAGTTGAACGATCTGTAGAGGCTGGGCAGTCATCTGACGAAACTTAGGACCCCTCGCTTTATCACGAAGAGACTCGCACCAAAGAATATCTCGGGTATTAAAAATAGACCTAACCTTGGAACGTATGCATCAAAGGCCCTCGTGACAAAATGTCACTTTAATGGCACATAAAAAAGACTAATCTCTCTCCACGATACAATGGCGTTCACTTTCAACCGAGTTACCAATCTGTTCTTAAGTTTTACCCGATACATTATCGATAACGTGCGTTTATCTCCTCAATGTTTTTCGTCCGTTAACTATTAATCGTTTTAGTCATACCGTTTAGCAGCACAAACGCGATTCTGGCTGTTACAAAATTATATGAAACAAATGGTCACGGCACGTAATAACAAATTTTGTAAAATAAGTTTAAGAATTCAGGTCGAGGAGCTACTATTTTTCTTTTTTTTTCACATACAATCATTACGTAATTGTTTCCATTTTGATCTCAGAAAATGATACATCCCGAAGTTCAATTTAAGTTTAAGCTTAAGAACTTTTCCTCCTTTATCCACCGAGCAACGTTGCAATTTGAAAATAAAATGACGTTTTAATTTTTAATACACAAAGATCCGTGACCGTGTCAAATTCGAAAATAAGAAGAAAACAGGAGTTATCTGGCGTAGGTACTAGTTCAGTGTCAAATTTCAGTCGCAAGAACGACTGTATGTACGAGGGAATACGAGAGCATGTAGTATCTTCTTGGCTGCATGTGGCACGTGTAGAAGTAATTTTTTTAATAGAATGAGATCAAGTTCAGGCCGTACTTATAGTGTAACGAATACGTATCAACGGGATGCATGTGTACTTAGGTGCTTGTACACTGTACGCTGCAGCACAAAAGTTTCGAGCACTTGCTACAAGTCCCATAATTTTTTGATACACATAGAAATCGTTTTGCAGCTAAATTGATTAACGCCGTTCTCTCCAATTTTCCAAATTTCAGCTGATTTAGATATTAACTTTTTATTAAACCAAGTAATTCTATTTGTAATGGCGATTTGTACAAAATTTTGTATCGCTGCTATATAATGAATAATTTATTTTGGAAACCATTGTGATTGACTCCACTTCCAAGTAATTTCTGTTTCTAATAAATTCGATAGCTTGCTACTATATGCTGCGTACGATAGGATTTATACTCGCATGTAGAATATACTTCTACTTGGTTATACACATTTGGACCACCCTGTATATTTTGCAAAATGCACCGGTAATAAGTGTAATAGGTAATAAGCATGCATGCCCAGCTGTTGTACCTGCAGTCGCGATTCTAATGTACAGATTACATTTCTCCATTGTACAGGGTTATCCAAATTGAGTGACACATCTTTAAGTTGAAATAAAACACAGATTGTTTGAGGCATTCCATGGTTTTTTATTGTAACATAAGGGACACATTATGACATTAATTATGGTACAACAAGACGGTGCCACATGTCAATTCAATGGCGATGAACGAACTGGAAAACAATATCACAGCTTCTATTGATGGAATTGAATCTCGAATATGTAAAAGTATAGTGCGAAACTTGGTGAAACGAGTCGAGCTGTGTTCCATAATCAGTGTCACAAAGTGGCCTTTATATAAACCAAGAAATCTCTCAAATACTTTCCGTTCGATTTCAATTTAAAGATGTGACACTCAATTTGGATAACCCTTATACGTACTTTGGGGTGATAGAGTCGGCATTGTATATTCTAGAACGGAGTTTCTTCGCAACTGCTACTATCCTGCAACTTGAATACATATAAGACAACTCTTCCATTTTCGATATTTCTTGAAACTGTGGGATTCGAGCGTTGACCCTTATTAATCGCGCTGCTGTTCACAAGTGTGACTAATCCGAGTATCGACGAACGTAACGATCCTACCCTAACGAATCACTCGGTTAAACTTAGTTTATTGTAGACAGTTTGGCGACCGAATGTGTTCCTTCGACTGTTGAAACAATTCTTGTGACGTGTGTAACAATTCCCACTGAATGACGTGTGTATCTTGAACGTTTCTTGGCATGCGAGCTTCGTACATTGAATTCCTGCCAAGGAAGTGCATACTGATTGGTAGAAACATGAAATTCTACTTCTCCAATCGGCACGTTTCACCTTTTCGTGATAGAATAATTTTTGAAAGGAAGATTCCCTTCATCTATTGATCGTCGTCGTCGTGTCTGTAACTGACGCATTAAATTTATATCAATTTTTGTTCGTATATTCAAGTGGGACAAAATGGGATTCGCTAGTACGAGAAGGCCTGTTAATCTGGGCTTGTCCCGTACATTCCTGTGGTGCGCCCTTGGCGTGGTTTTTCCTTTAACCCCTTGACTCGAGATAACGAGTGACGTTCGTGCAACAGATTATGCTAAAAAGTTGAGGAACACAAGTGTGATACGTAACACGGATAAGACAAATATAACAAACAAGCACGTGTACGACTCGTGCTACTAATTGGCGTTATATTAACCCCATTAATGCCGATCGGCATGAAAATGTCTGCCAGCTTTGAAATCATTTGTTCGCTACACCAGGTGATGGTAGTATACAGGGTGAACCACATTAATTTGTGGCAAACTGCCTTTTTTATTGGGTTAATCAGTTATGAATTACTGGAACTGCCCCGTTGCCTAACAAAGAGATTAAATAGTTCATTTCCGTGCGCGTAACAATGCATAAAATTGTAGGGTTAACCGTTCGCCATAGATTTTGAAGTGCTCGATCTATTTGCATTCGTTCCTCTATACTCTGTACTCTATACCAAACACTGTGTCGGATACTGCCATTGTATAATTTCAGTATGACTATTTGTAGCATACAGGGTGATTTGAACAAATAAGCTGAGCTATACCTCTGCTGCATGTAAAAAGAAAAGAAAATTGGCAAAGAAAGTGTAAACAGGACAGGTATACATAGAGCAGACACGCAGTGTATGAAAAATCTCTTCATAATTTTGACGATCGATTTTGGGTACGGTTACAAAATATTTTCGATAGTCCCTTTAACAATCTGGATTTACGTTGTGCTTTCGGCTATCGAGGACAAACTAAATGAATTTCCGAAGTATTTAAAACAAAAGTAACCTGCCCTTCTCGATCGTGTCATAAACTTTGGCAACGTAGTTGCATGTTGTTTTACGCGTTGTTCCGACACACGGTGGCCAGATAAGTTACAAGCTTGCAATTAGATCAAGTGCATACGGGGTCTAAAAATACACGCCTCGCTAGGGGGATGCATCGGTTGAATCTATGAAAAAAGTGTATCGATTAAGCGAGCAAATTTAATTTCTGATTTTGTAGCTGAAAACCAATAATCCTGTGCAACACTTTTTGCGAGGAAATACCCTTGAGAACTGAATTGCCGGATATTCAGATAATAACTGATTGAACGTTTAATATTCGAGCATAGGGGAAATGTAATTATTTAAGTATGGGATATACATAGTTCGGTGCGAATAACCGGGGAAGCACAGTTAACCAGTTAGTACTGTTTCAAAATGTATGTACCAGTAATTCAATGCTTTATGTTGGTTAACGCAGCTGAAACTTTGCATTGTTCTTTCTTTTACCTACAGTTTACAAGAATAGTTGAAAGCTTCTATATAAACAGACACTTTGATTGAATCAGTAATGCAACAGGAAAACTGAAATTAAATTTTGGCAATGATATTTAAAATATTTCAATTGTAATATTTATTCGCAGTGCAGGTTAAAAAGTTATCTCCTAGAAAATGTACCATATTTCTATAAATGGAAAATAGATTTCTATAAATCTACAAATATTTTTATATTCATATCGCGACAAGAACTGTGATAAAATAGTTGTAATTCAATGGTACTCGAATTGTACGTGTCAGAAAGGCGTACGAATG
The DNA here is from genome assembly GCA_907165295.1 of Nomada fabriciana. Taxonomy (NCBI): domain Eukaryota; kingdom Metazoa; phylum Arthropoda; class Insecta; order Hymenoptera; family Apidae; genus Nomada; species Nomada fabriciana. Next base: position 8,161,873 of record OU015690.1, on the reverse strand, counting down.
TTCTAGTTTGGCGGAAGTAAAATATCTTTATAGAAGCAAAATATCGTACAGATTTCGTTACAAATTGCAATAACATGTTCTACGGCGAAAAACAAGATTAAAATGTCCGTAAATGCTTTATCACAACGCTATGCCAAGAGGCACATTATGGGCGACAGGTAAAAAATTGGCGTAACGTACGCTACTGCCAATAATAGATTGGTGAAGGGGAACTGTTGACCTAGGTCACCTGACCTTACACCGCTAGATTCGTATTATATTTACCTTTAGGGCAGTGGAAAAGATAAAATTTACGACACAGAAGTGTACATGTATATTCGAAATGAACGAATTAAGAGAATCGTTATTGCATTTTACGCAATTAGGTGAAATCGTGACGAAATTGGGTCGGCGATAAATTTAATAGTACGCCAACACCAGGATTGTATCAATAAAGGTGGGAAACACTTCGATGTGCAAAAATATTTTTGTCACAACTGGCTGAGAAACCATTTCTGAACTGTGATGATATGTATATGCATGTTATTATTGATTCTAACTATATAAATATAAACAACTATAGACTATAGGAAGTTTTCTTTAAATAAAAAACATACTCTTTTTAATTTTCTTTGTTTTTCTATTTAATTATCAGGCATTATCTATGACACTTATGTGTGAAAAACGATATCTGCCAAATGACCACCACGACCACGTTTACAGACATCAATTAGAAAATGAAAATTTCCGATGACATTTTAGCATATTTGCTTGTTTAATTCACCAATTTCATTTCTAATGTTGTTTTTCAGGTCGTGAATTGTTGCTGGTTTACTGGCATAAATTTTGCTTTTCATATAACCCCAAAGAAAAAAGTTCAATGGGGCCAAATCATACGAACGAGGTGGCTAATTCACATCACTATTCCTTGAAATTAATCGACCATTGAATATCGATCGCAATAAAGTGATGTTTTCACGCGTTGTGTGTGGCGTAGCCCGTCTTGTTGAAAACAAACATTGCTTATGTCGATTCCATTTAATTCCAGCCATAAATAATCAATAATCATTTCATTATAACGTGCACCTTTCACTGTAACTGCACCTTCATTCTCTTTTTCGAAAAAGAATGGAACAATTACGTCTTTCGACCAAAATCCACACCAAACAGTAACTTTTTTTGGATAAAGCGATTTTTCTTTAATGGCTCTTGGATTTTCATCCCCCCCCCCCCCCCCCCCATATGCGGCAATTTTGCTTATTTACGTGTCCATCCAATGTGAAATGAGCTTCATCGCTGAAGATGATGTTGCGTGAAAACAATGCATCAATTGAACGATGTTAAAACAACCAATCAGCGAAATTTCTGGGTTGCAAATGGTCACGTTCTTTCAATTCTTGTGTTAATGGAATTTTGAAAGCATGCGAATGCAAATCTTTATGCTAAATTCGCCACAAAACTTCCATAAGAAATGTTCAATTCTTGAGAACGACGTGGAATTGAAGTTGATGGGTCATTAGCAGCACTTTCGCGAACAGCAGCAATGTTTTCATTCGAACGAACTGTTTTTGGTCTGCCAGACTTTGGTTTATCATGAACAGATCTGGTTTCACCAAATTTCGAATTGTTTGCACCGATGGACGATTATGTTTGCCGAAAAAATCATGTAATTTACGATGGGTATGTTTATTGAACACTGATCTTCAAAATGAATTTTAATAACTTTAACACGCTCTGCAATCGTATTCGACCCCATTGTTAAAATTGTCTATCATTGTAGGGTAGAAATAAGAGAAAGTGAGAAGAAACAAACATAGCGTTTGACAGATATTCTCATTCAACATCCATAAGGTACTTTTGGATAACCCTGTATATAGTATGCCATTGTATTATATATTATTATCGTTTATTTAATTTTTAAAGCAGCTTTCTCGGTGTGCATCTATGTACTTTGCGATAAATTGTAGCCTGCAAACATATTTGGAGTGGAGATTTCTCGTTTCTCCCGCCGATGACGTAAGGCTCCGTCGTAACAACGATACCTTGCGTTTCCCTGCGATAATACACTGAAGCAAAGTATCTGAAAGCCGTCATTTCCACGAGGTTGGTATAAACGCGTTCGCCAACATCTTCGTAGCAAACTCAATGGTACCGTGTCTCGAGTTTCGATGCAAAATCCGCGACACTCTCAACCCCACCCATCAACCCCATTACTTGCTATCCGCATGGTGAAGATCACGACCACGAAGAACGCAACTTGTCGTACGTAGACCAGTGTAATTTGCTTAAGTTCGAAATAAGCCGATCCACACCGCGTGCATCGGGTTAGATCCAATTATCAGCTTGCAGCCGAGAGACCTCGCTAACGTCGTGACACGGAAAACGAAACCACCACACTATATGTATGTATGTATGTATGCTGTCGAGCTTTCGAAACTGTAATACGGTCAGTAGTGCGCTTTAAACATTATTTATTACATAACGGCAAAGGTTACTGGGCGCAGTACACAAAGTTTTCTATGTTTTATTAAATTAAGGGCAATGCGTTTAACTTCTGCTCCGTTACACGCGAGTAACTTTCGTGCCCACGGTACGACCCCTCCTCCATTTTTGTTTCTTACTTACTAACGTCTTCGTAACTAGTGCCCAAGGTGTGAAAAGGTGTGTAATTTTTGTTTATTTTGAGTATCATTTTTTGCGTTCGTAAAAAGTGTATCGGTAATAGGATTTTGTTACTCGTTACTGCATTTTACGCGTCCCAAGATTACTGCGATTGTACCGTATAAGTTTTAGAGAATATATGTTTTATTATATATTTGAAAGAATTCTGGAAAAGTAACCGGGCGGGACATAACCAAACATATATACAATTCTAATGAATCTATTTATTTGCTTATGAAGACAAATTGTAATTTAAAAGTAGTTAACATATGGTATCTTTTAAAACAAATTTCCTACGTGAAATGCTGGTTTCGTCGTACAGGTTTCACAAAAATATTCTGTTCTTTTTCGTTCACCAACTGTACTCCGATTTAAGCAGACGACGCAATCTTTAAATTTATTTTGCGATATCTGCCATTACTACACAGTATGTCGGAAAAATAACGGAACCATTCAAATTAAAAAAAAACAATTAGTTATTTCGCCAAAATTATTCCTTTTTATTCAAAATATATCCCTTCCGCATCAATACACCGCTGGCCACATTCAACCAATTGTAACATAGATTTTTTCATGTCGTTTTCTGGAAACGCTCCAATGACCCCTGTCACGGCTTCTTGGACGTGTGTAACACTGTCATAAAACGTTCCTTTCATGGCTAGTTTGAGTTTTGGGAATGGGAAATAGTCACACGGAGATAAGCCAGCTGAATACGGAGGATTTTGAAGCATACAGACTTGTTTCTTGGACAAAAATTCACGAACAGCGACGGTCCTGTGCGATGGTGCATTATCGTGCAACAAAAACCAACTTCCTAGCACTCGATATTCGGACCTCACTCGAACGTTATTGAATAACGAAAATTCTGAATAATTGAAAATTCACCCAAGATTATAGATATAGCAGTAAGCTGTTGTGGGATTTAACAGAAATTTAGAAAGAACCGTTATAAGTATGTCAATGGAATATGTCCAGTGGTACTGGACAGTTGACCTGTTCAACCAAAATGTGATGTCCAGTGATACTGGACAGTTGACCGCAAAGGGTTAATAAGCGGCAGTAAAGAGAGCACAGCCGATGTAGCGATATTTGGAAATAACAGATGGCGTTAGTTTCACTGCATTCAAAAGCAATTAATTCACTTGTTTCTTGACGAAATACTTTTTTCAAATTACGCTGTACAATAGGCATTCATTACTCGCTGTAATGAATTTCTGATAACGAGTGTGCAACATTTACTCTATAATAGAATCTATAATAGAATCCTCATTTTCGCATTTAAAGGAATACCGAAAATCCATGAAAATTATAATTGTAAAATATGTCAATTAATGCAAAAAATGAATAGTACGACTCTGTAGAAATCCAATGACCTAGAATCATATAACATCAAGAACTACTCTAAAGCTTTAGTAATGAGGTGAACTTACGGTGTCACTTCATACTCGCAGCTTCCTCTTTTAGAAACAAGCAATTTTGAGTCCGCTGAATATGTCCCGTATCATAATACGCAGTCAAAGCAGATTAAATGACGCTGCTGATACAGACGAGTATGGGGTGAGTCATTTAAAAGGATACACCCAAATTTATGACTTCTCAAGATATGAAGTAAAAGTGTGATGCGCAATGCTGTATAGGCCGAAGATAGCGGCGGCGAACGTTATTTTTGTTACACAATCTTACTTTCCTCGATACATACTCCGAAACGATAAAAATGTTAGTTCTCATAGAGATTTTCTGACTGGTAATTATACAAAACTGCAATAAGGATTTTCTTTTTTTCTTCAAGGCTATTAAAGCATTATTTTCTACATTTCCGTTTAACTGCCGTTAAAGTTACCGCAAATATCTTCGAACACATTTACAGTATCCAAGAAGAGCACTAAAACAAAAGCAACAAAATGAGGAGGCTGATTTCAAATTTGAGAACATAAACATTTCTTTTTGGCAATGTACTATGCCATACAACTTATATACGATACTTTTTTTAATCTCCGATCGTATGTGACATAATTCGTATAATACTTATCTCTAAACGTTTTTCTGTGCATCACCTGCAAGCGCAATAAACAAGACGTTAAAAGCCGAGTCAAAATGTAGTCCAGATAGGTCAGTAAATTATTTTTCGCTTCTCCGTTAAACGAAAAATGAAGTACCGTTAAATATTGTATGCCATTTAGTGTTCTTAAGCTTTAATTCGTTGTCAGAAGTGTTTTAAGGCTTAAATATAAACTTGGCATTCGTAGTAATTAACCGATAGCAGTTGAAATAAATAAAGATAAAATAAAGATCTCTCTCATGTCAAGTTATGTAACCAATTTGCGAAAGTACATACATTTCTTAAAATTTATACACGGATACAAATAAAAAAGATAGTAATATTGATTTGCGTTTACATATTCACTTGCATTGAACTGTATTCAAATTCCATTCATTCGGTGTCACAACTTAATGTTTAAAATGCGCAATGAATAGTAAAGTTATTTAAGAAGAGCAATACTTCCAATTCAAAATTAGGCAAACGGTTTCTCCTTTACATGTATATAAACGAACAAAAATGAAGTCTGATTTTATTATGGGGTCGGGGCCTCCATGAAAGAACACGAGGAACACAAGTACAATTAATTACTCACCGAAATTTTTGTTCGGAAAAATGTAATATAAACGGAATGATGGAGAATTTTTAATTAATTTTCTCGTTTGGTAAAAGCAGCTCATACTTTAAATGCACTGAAAAACAGATGGCGGAAATCCGTATTCAAATCAGGCGTTCACAAATGCTAATTATTCCAAGCATTTGGCTAAAAGGCTAGTGCATTTGTCGATTACGGTGAATACGGGTGAAACGATAAAGAATCGCATTGCAAATTAACTGGTACATTGTCGTATGCCGTACAGTTGTGGCGCTGAATTCCAATAAACTCCTAAAATAATGCCCACTTTTGTGCAAGCTGTAAGCGGTAGATTAATTTTCTTTATTTCCAAAAATGACTACAATAATATAATAAACTATGATTCCTCCCTTTTCAGAGTTAACAAATCCATGCAAGTATACTTGCGAGCAATTCATCGCGTAATTTTGTTTTCAACGCGGGCAAAAAATTGATCACCGTTTTCGATAAGGAATGAATAATTTATGACCTTTTACGAATTTATATGTTTACGACAGTTCTACATTCAACATTGGACAACCAACAAGTAATTGAGAGTCGACATATTATTTTAAAGCTGAAGCTAATTAGTATAAATGATCATCTGAATATCTCGAGAGGAACTGTTATGGAACGTAATTTTATTCAATTGATAGAACAGTAAAGATGATGTCACAAAAACAACTCTACCACAATGAAGTGCCTAAATGAGATCGCAATTTCTGCGAGCAGTGATTGAAGAAGAATTCTGTTGCACCGACAATATTTGCTCGTCTTGGTCAAATTTCATTAAAATCGAATTATTCGGCTTGCACGAGTAAATTGATAATAAATTTGTCCAGCGAGCCAAAAGACTTTAGGAAACTTTTGGACCCGCCCTGGACATTTTAAATGGGCTTGAAATGTCAAGGTCATGCAGCATAGCCGACTTTTAATTTACCAAATCAAAATTCCAAGTTCGTACATATGCTTCAAGTTCTTCATATTATCAGTTCTTCGTTGTCAATTTGCTACTATGTTATCGTTAATTAAATTGCAAAAGTTCAAGTTCAAGTCCAATTTCTACAAAGAATATTTACAATTCGTTGCCAACTTCGTATCAATATTGTTATTAATTTGAGCTAAAATTGAAATTAAATTTCCGCATACAAATTATCGATCATTTGTGTAAACATATTTTTCCGATATGTAAAATATTTCCCTATATTTAAAAACAGATGTAAACAAATGTCCTGCATTTTGATAAACGTTATTACTTTTGTTCCGCATGAATCGCTTCGGGCGCTCAAAATGAACGCAAAATTATTGCAACTGTAATTAAATTAGTATTAGAGAAGGATAATGCACTCGTAAGGGGTTCATGATATGTATTCAGTTTCACTGTAACCACCAACGTTTTGTTTACAAATTAATCCGCTCTAAACTTACGGCTATACTACCCGACGTTGCACGCATTCTGTATTATCGCAACAATATGTAATGTTTGTGAATGAATCATGGTGCTTGTACACAGCTCCAATAGAACGAGCTGTCAGTTTTCTTGCCTTGCGCCGTCACATATTTGTTTCTTTTTATAGCAATGACGGGGTTCACGAAACTTACTAATACTCGAACGGAACACGTGAAACATGAATGCTATCGATAAATTACGGTTCCGTAACGTTTGTTCCTTGCTAATTGCAACTCTTTTTTCCCGCCCTTCCACCCTCAAAAGACTACCCGGACACGCCCTTGGAGCTCACCCGGGTAGTCGTCTGTCAAGCTCTGATTTCTACGCTTGCGGTGGGCATTAATTACAACCTAGACAGCACTTAACCTTAAAAGTGCAATACACTATTACATACTTCGCGTGGAATAAATATGTAGTACGTTTTTCGCGACACAGTTCGCGTTGGAGCGGTATCGCGCGGGGATACGCGTATCGCAGGCTGCTACGGTTTCTTTCGCACGGCAATGCGTGTACGATGGATACCGTTTATTCTAGCGAATTCACGACACATAGTATAGAGTGCACCGCAACACTGTTTCAAAAACATAAGGGCAAATGGGGAAGCCAACCTCAAAATATATGAATGACAGGAGCGCGGAAAGAGCGCGCCGAAAATACGCGGTTCAATTTCGACTACTTCTTCAGCCACGAGAAATAACTTCCCCTGGCTCGGTTGCTAAGCTCCAATTCGATCGTGCCACGAGAGGCACGCGATATAATTTCGGAATCGGGCGATTTCGCAAAGACTGCACCGCGTGTCCATGAAACACAAATATCTGCGTTTCATCCGCACGCCTGAGAGTGTATACACGAAATGTCGCCAGGGGGCTCGAAACTTTTTTCTGCGAATCATTTTAGAAACGCATATCGCTCTCGCACGAATGCTCGACCTTCGAAGATCGTCGAGGCACAGCTGCATAGATCGGCCGGGGGCCGAATTGCGCAGCGACGAAAAGGGAAAACGTGTCTAGAAATCCAACGTCCTCCTGGGAAGTTCCGAGGAAAAAGAATATCGCAGCGGATAGGCCAGTGGCAACGCGAAGCAGTTCGAATTCGTTTCTGAGAAATCCGGCCAAGCCCGTGACGAAGCTCCGGCCCTCTCGCGAGGCAAACAAGAAAACGTCGAGACGGTTTTGCGAGCAAACTAACGTCGCAGCAGCAACTCCTCACCGGCCTTCGAATACCCTTCGATAGTTTCATTAGCGACGACCCGAGAACGAGCTAAGGAATCCAAAGAATGACACGAAATCGACCGGCGAGCGTTCAACGCCGGCCGGCATCCGTTCCAAATTTAAATTCGCCGCAGACACCCGTTCATGGTGGACGTGATCAACGTACCTTAGAGAACGCTCTCTCGCTGGCACCGTTCGCTCCTGAATGTTCTACGCAACTTTCGGGATTCCTTCCCGACACACCGTCACGAAGGAAACAGTGGAGAGGCCTGTTATCAGGATGCACAATGCACAAATCCGACTGCGTTCGTAGCACGAAAACACTTCGAGCAAGATCAAAGGAGACGCACACTCGCTATCGTCAGGGGCTCGAGACCAACTGCCGGAACCCCCTTCCAAGCTGCCCACGCGGTACGCCGCGCTATTGGCCGACGCCCGTCCACCCGTCGGCCAATAGAAGTGCACTCCGCGTCAAGAAAACCAATCGTGGCTGCCGACGGCGATTCGAGATTCTTCTGCTGTCTGGCGGCAAATTTGACGGGAGTTTTGCGTACGTGCGTCTGTGACAGTTTATCAGCGATAATCGTAAATGTCTTTATCAGTTTCGAGTGACAGTTTCCTCTAATCGGAAAGAGTAATACGTTTTCAAATGAGGAAGTTTAGCGAAATGATTGTTGTTGAAAGTAGTAGAATGATAAAACAGGCAGCGTACTTGACTGATAAATGGGGGAGGGGGGGTATACACTAGTGCTGGGCATTATTAAAGAAATTTTCATTTAAATATCTATCTAAATGAAACTAAATGAATTTACTTCGCTATTTAATTATTATTTATTACGTTTTATTTACTATTTAAATATAGCTCCACTTTTGAATTCTCAGAAGAAAAATAGATGCTTGGTATCTATGCAGGTACTTGGTTGCTTGAAAGACCAGTTGTTTTAAAGGTAAATTGGAATTGTGAACTGTTTAGTGAGAAATAGCCACGTTAGATTTACAATTTTTCCATTGTTCAAAATAAAACAGGCAAGAGAAAGCGAAAAACTATTTACCTTTTGTTTTTCGCTTGGATTCAAACGAAAAATCAAATTTTATTTGCAAATGAGAAGCAATAAATAAATTACCCTTGCCATTATTTAAATTACTTTTATTTGAATTAAACAATTAATTCTTCTTCACCATTAAAAGTATAGTTTCATTTATTATATATTATTTAGTACTTAAATAAAAAGTTGCCTAATTTTGATTCTTTTGTATTTTTGTTTGGTCACATATGAACATTGCTGTATTCATTGCTTTAAATCGGTTTAGTTATAATTATAAGTACAACTGTTCAAAAATATTTAAGGTGCACTTCAGTTATTGAAGCTAGTTCCAAATATGTAATTCGCTGCAATGGTGTGTGGTGCCCACTCCTACGCGACAACAGGGTAATAAATTCCTTCAAGCGTACTAACAAGTGCTGTTTCCAACGCAGCCGCTTTATAAACAGTTATGTATGTACTTCTTATGAATACGGCAGATATTTGAATGAAAATGCCCATTTTCGGGGATGAAAGTTTGTAGTTTTTATATAAAATCCTTAAAAGCTACGAATGAAATAAAAAATCCACTAAGTCATGTGTTGAATGGTTTTCAAAATGAAAGTTTCAAAATATTTAAAGCTTGAAGAATGCATGTTAATATAAGCGGATGGCTTAATCTTGATATCTGCATGTTCGAACTTTGTGCGAACTTCCGTCTCCAATATGGGAAACCAATCGCAACATATCATGTATTAGAAAAACATAATATACAAAAAACAAAATGGAATTTTTTGCTCAGCTAGGTGTATATCCATCGTAATTGTGGCATCAGGAAATAAAAGTACACTCACAGTCTGATTAATTTTTACGTGTGCTGCTTCTCATGAATTTCAAACACGCATATACTGTGAGTAGATATATGTATATGGGTAAGTGGGAGTATAAATTATATAAAACTTGCTTATGTCAGCAAAGCGTATTGAAACAGCAGACTGGAATATTTCACTTTTGTTTAACCGCAAAAGTTTTTGAAAAAAGCTCGAACGGGAGTGGGGCTGCTCTAATATTAGCACCTTATGCCTATGAATAAAATTTTCATCGACTCCTGTACGCTACTATTGGAAATGAATAAAGAGCGATGCACGAAGAAAACTTTATCTCATGGAACAATTAATAAGGGTTGGAAATAGGCAATTTCCCCCCCAGCATCAGTTTTGAAAATCAGTTTTGCCAAAAAATATAACCATTACAACCCTCACAGGATCATGGATATTATCGTTCCGTCGGGTTCAACTATGGCGATAAATTGCAAACGCCTAATTAAATATTGGGGAAATTCGTGCAGGGTATAGTGGAAGTAAAACGACCTTGCGACTGCGTGCTCAGGTAAATTTAGATAGATGGAAAAAGAGGGGCGTGGTACAGTGAATAACTGCGCGCATACATGAACGGCATACGTGGCTTCTTTGGCACGTGAGTGTCACCGCGACTCTCCTTTTTTTTTAATATAGCCCTGTGCTTCGAAGAAAACAGTCGGCAACGCTTTCCCGTTGCGCAGCGACGAAAATATTCAACGGCTCGTTCCTCTGAAGCACCACCGTTAGCAGGATTTTACATGTTTATTGGAGGATAGTACATCTTTCATTGATCGCGAGTCTCACAATCGGCTTCTGTGTCTCTCTGTCCTTTCCTCGTTGGAGTTTTATTTTCAATATAAATCAGTTTCTTTCAGTTCTATTACGAACTTACTTGGTTCGTTTGATTGGGGAAATGAATTGCCGACTTGCAGAGATGAAAGACCAAGTACTGCAATGAAGCCCTGCTTTTGCGTTAATTATCACTGAGTGATTCCTGCAAATCTGGTAGCAAAGATAACTGGGGTGATGTATTGACAATACCTTTTCGTATCTACTGTACTCTGGAACTCGAGATACTTATGGCCGCAGAAATAGATTTCGTATTAAAAGGTGTGACATAATAAATTATTAACATGCATTCATTGAAGATGTATTCGTCTGTTCTGTTTTATCTCAAATTACACAATACGTTTCTATTGGGGATATTCTATCTCGAAAACAATTTTGCCCCCGTCCTCTGTTGTCAAGCGATTTGCACTTGCATTGCCATTCTTTTGTCATTTGTGGACTTTAAAGTATGTACATGCACACATATGTCGGAGGAGACGTAATATATTTGGCATTCTAAAAATTTAGCGCGCAACATTGTTTCATACGTGGCTTTAGGATGAATTATTTATTCTATTCCTATTAGTATTGCGATATGATTCATTTTATTACGCGACGTTCTTATACGTATACAAAGTATATTTTACCCAAGGTAATAAGAGAAACGCTCTATGGATGATTGATAATTGTATTCACAGATTTCGCAGTTGTGCAACGTAATACAATGGAAGCGTAATCGTGTCACTTGTATCGAACTTATTACAGGTTTGATATCGAATGAAACTTTATGCCGCAAGGACTCAACAATTAACTAGCAGCGATAATCGATTTCCCCATTACGGAATATCGATATCGCATATCATGTTTATGCGAAATGATTTAACAGCAAACTCGATGTAAGTCGTCGCTGGATAAAATACAGGTGCAAATATACCAATGTGTAATGTATAATAAATCTGAAAGCTAATACTATTTGCTTGTCGCAAACGATTTAATACACGCACGTGTTACAACTACACCGGCGCAACAAATGCACGTATACGCAAGAACAGGTGGACGCAATGAAATATAGAGTACGCGCAATCAGTAGATTTTTTAATTCATTCTTCAAAAAATAAATTTCTTTGCGCAATAACATTCGATGTTTTTTCGCCGGACAAATTACATTTTCCTCTATCTGTTTCGTAAATTCCGTCTTTATTCCTTCTCCGGTATAACAACGAGGTCCTAGCAAAAATATCTGATATTCTATACAGCACTGCGAAAGCTGAATCTTTGCTATTTCTAGCTCTTCTGCACGCCACGATGAACAATAGCGTGTCTTCGAAGATATTCCCTCAAGTTTAACTTAACAAAGCTATTAGCTGGAATTTCATTTCCTTTACTTTCACACACTCTTATATACTACTAAAAGAATTAGTATAACACGGCTATTTATAAATAGACTGTACCTAAGTACTTAGTTACTTAACGCAAAAGCTACCAAACATCTTACGCTCTTTTACTTATTTCCTTATCCTCGGCAGAGAAGATTGTACGTACCGCTGAACATGCCTCAACAGATTAACGCTGAACATGTCTCATTCTCCAGGCACCTAAAACTACTACCCTTAAAAGCTAGGACATTGCCATAGAGCTGTTTCATTGTTCATCAACCTAGTAAATGATATGCCAGCAAGTTATACATATACATACATCTATTACATTGTATGTACTTCTTCTGATTGAACGCGTTTCGATCCAAAGGATACGATCCATCGGTTGGATCGCCAAACGACGCAGAATCGTTTGACGAAGCTAACGCAAAGGTTCGATAGGAAATAGCCATATGTAGTGAAAGGGGGGATACGGAAGACTCTAGCATAGGAAGAAGGCTGGTCGTTTTGCGAGGCGGATGACAATCAGTGCAGGAAGTGCAGTGACTGGCACAAGGTGGTGAAAGCCGAAGTGCAGCGGAAAGTGGGCCGGTTCCTGAGCGATATAAAGAACGCGTAACAGTTCGAACGTCCCACGTTTGACATTCATATTTATAAGCTGAGCGGCTATAATATCGGATAATTTGCGGAGATTGAGTCTAAAGAAAATTGGATGGATAGGGCGTTCAGAGCAGGCTATTCGAGACAGCTCTACAGCTGTCTGAGAGCTTCAAAAAATTGACAAGGCAAATATTTAGCCAGCTAGATTGCTCTAAATAGCGTTCTTACAATCTAGGCTAACGGACAACGTTACATATTTTTCAAATCGGTTACCAATTTTTTGGTTAAAGGGCGTTCGTCGACGTGTTCACCCCATGGTTTTATCACTGTCTCAGGTGTTTCTCTCTGTATTTGTCGATGTACACGCAATAACAAATACAGAGCGGCAATTCGATAATACAAATTCAGGAGGTATAATTATGATAAAAAGGTTGCACGCTACAAATGTATAAGGAGATTCGTACGTGCAAACAGAAACGGGAAAAACAGTTTTTGCCTTTCAATGCCGGGGTAAAATGTACAATCTACAATATCCTTTGCATATTTACGAGCAGCAGTCTGCACACCAGTGATTCCCAACGTGGGGCAATTTGATTGTTAAGGGGGGCAATAATAATTACTGATAACTAAAATAATATAGAAAAATCTTTCATTAAAATTATTTCGTAATTAAATTTCATTTCTCCATTATAAGTTTTGAATATTTACTTACTGTGTTCCTCAACAATTTCCTACTGATTTCTTTCTAAAGCCTATCATTTAAGTTTCTGCGGTGAACAGTTCAATTTTTGAATTTTAAAGACTTTGGATATGTTACATAGGGACATTAGAATCTTAGTAAGGCTTAGGTGGGGCATGGTACAAAAAAGGTTGGGAAACACTGGTGTACACTATCGTTCAAAAGTATTTGTCCATTTGTGCTTGCACATTATTTCTTTCCACGGTTGTCTTATCTTTATTCAATGTAGCACTTGGAATAGTAATTCTTTATGAATGTACTGCGAAATTTTGGTTGCAGAAGGTATTATATGAAAAATGTTAAAAAACTCGTTGTTAAACTCGAGATATGAAGTTAGGCACACGTTTACAGCTCTTCGCTCATATTTTGATAAAAGATTATAAGCTTTGAGTTTTGCAAATTAGCGAGAAGCTATCCACGCATTTAAATAATGTTCACGAATTTCTATACTTATATTTCCGTCAACGTTGCCAGCAATGTTTGATCTTGTCCGCTTTCCACTACACGGGCAGGTGAAAAATTTCATCTGGAGAAATCCTCCCTGAACCGTATTTCTTTTGAAAAACACCAAATCTCATATATGGCAAAATCGACATTACACTTTTGCCCACCTAGTATAACGCTTTGGAGCAACGAACAACGGTTACTTATGTGCAATAGCTTATCAATTATTCAATTAACGGTACGTGAACCATATTCGAACGATCTCGATACAACATTCTACCTCCTACATTGGCATATGATGCAACACACACACTCTCGCTCGGAAGTTTTAGAACAGTTGCTATTTACGGCAAATTTTTCATAGATGACGTAAATCGTGACGTGCTTTATCAATATGCAAACAGGTGGCGCGCATATTGTTAATGCAACAATATACGCATGAAAACTCCTATGGTGTACTGTCTAGATGGCTATATATAAATAAATTGCCGATGTTTCTAGTTCGACTCAAATGATTGACCACGTTTAGTGGAAATGTACTTTAATGCAATTACCATTTGTAATAATACTGTCGATATGAAGAAGACACGATTAACTGGTACCGCTAATTAGATACCTTAATAATATTTAGAAATGGATTCTCTGTTAGAAAAATAGTACATGTATATAAAAGTTTCGTATTTTAGAGAAACTGCCAATTTTTAATTTTATAACAAAACATGTTCCAGAAACAGATTAAGATAAATAAAAACGCGAAGAAAGTAGCAACAACTGACTCAAAAATGTATCATAATATAACATTCAAGTTAGATATTTTTCATTATGATAAGTATACGACAAAAGTTCTATAATTAATTATAAAATAAATACCTAAATAAAGTAATGAAAACGTGACTCGCTAATAAATACCAACCAACGTAGGAATGACTTGTAAAATTTTGTTGCAAGATAATTCGTAACATAGATTGATAGAAAATGTGTAGTCCAATAGAATGCAAAATTAAAAAACGAATGCTGCAAATTATAATTGCACTCATCGAGCTTCACAAGAGAATTAAATAGTCATTGATATAGAACCTTTTAAAGAGGAACTTAAAGTTCCAATTAGGCAATTTCCTCGATGATCTTTAAAGTCCAGTTTAAAATTTTTTGAAATTGTATCGAAATAATGATTGGTTCGTATACCAAAATCAAATGTTTCATGCATGTATGATTGTGCGTAAATAAAGTGTATAATAAGGTGTGAATAATATCTCGGATTAATCAAAATTTAATCAAAGTGCTAGCACATGTAGAGGTCAATGTACATCGAATATTATCAATGTAAAAATTGGCAATTTAAGAAATTGTATATTGTATTCATCACTTTACAATAGCTCTATCCCTCCAGTAATTATAAATGGAAGAATCTAAATCCTAACTTGAGATAGCCAATTGTTCCTATTATATTAATTGCAGCCCAAGCATTATCTATTTATATTTGCAAGAGTTTATCATCGCGTTCTAGGTAAAAGACGAACCTTCATTTTACTGCAGTTTATGGTCTGTCTGTGCGTTAAAGTATTTTCTGTTGTTTCTAATAAAATCCATGGTTATCTATGCAAGGCCTAGGTTTTGAATGCCTACACGAAGAGATTACTGTGCAAGAATAAAACAACTTATCAGGCTTGCTCAATTGCACAGTGCTCCGGAAAGCGGTACCTTTCATGGCCAAAATTCGGAACATCTTCTTTTCAACCAATATTTATTTTGTGTGACACAACTCGTTTAATTACGTGACTGCTGACACGTTGGAACGATTATTCTGTGCAATGATAAAAAGAAATTGTCTCAATATATTATTGCTATTAACAGCTTATACAATGAATATAAAATATATAATATACAATAAGATATGTATGAAAAAACATAAATTTTTGTGAAACCTTCCTCAAAGTTTAAATTATTATTATTAACTTTGCGTATTTGTATAAATACTAAAGAGATTCTTGCACCACAATTCAACTAACTAAATAACTAAAATATAGGTGCTTGTATGCATGAAAATATATCGCGCATTTGCATTTTAATCTACCGCAATGAATAATTGAAACAATTTCTTCTACTTTCACCTTCAAGATTTCATGTGTAAAACACTATCCTTGGCCACAGAGTTATTTGAAAGAAGCAAGATTTTTGATTTATCAGTTCGGAAGGGTTCTCACTTCATAGGAAAAAGCAATATTTTCAAATATGAAAGTTGGGAAATTGAATTTTAGCCACGGAATACATATTGCTTTCTAGACCACTGTGCGTGGGTAATACGAATTTCTGAAATGGTACTTAGTACTGAGACAGGAACAGCTTAAGTATGTCAATAATATAACATAAAAATAGTGATTGCAACGGATACAAATTTAATACATATGAAATTATATAAAATATTGTGTAATATAATTGTAGCCACAAACTCAAGTAAAGGCAAGCAATCCAGAATATTCTTTCCGAACGATTATTTTCAAAGAAAAAAAGTGATGATCTCTTTCAATAACTTGCAAGGTAATAAATTTTGACGCTTTCGAAGTGAAGAAGAATTTCGTATTACTTGTGGAGTGGCGTAAAGTTGCTTACAAAAATATCAAGTAAAATCGTGTTCCGTAAAAGAAAATATAAGTTTTACGTAACGATGCTCGAAATTATCTGGTGGTATCGAGCCCGTTCCCAACCGGTTCCTTCGAATTATCGAAATCCAATCTTCCGATGCGAAAAGAACACGGTAATGTCACGAAAGATGTTTGAACGCTGTGGGGAAATTAGCTGGCTGGTTTTATTTCGTGAAACTTGAGCTAAAGTTTGTCCTGTTTTCCCTTTTAGCTTGTTTGCGAACGATAAAAGCCATTATTCTGCAGGGCTGTCGAAGTCTCGGATTTACTGTCTACATTCGTATCAGCCTTTCGCGTGGATTTAACAAAAATGTAATTCCCCCATTCTATTTCGGCGCACTGTTTTCTTAAATTGTCTCATTTTACGCAGGGTGTCCTAGTTAAAAATACAATACTTTATCGTTGTCGAGGTTCCCAAATAAATTTGCGATTTTCGGTAGCCAACTCGAGGTAATAAATTTCGCGTTACCGCATATTCCATTGTTCATTGTGATTGTTGAGATTCGGAAATTTTAGCACGTGTAGCATACTTGTCTATAAAATGTACTATATTTTCTATGCAATATGTGTAACAGGTCAATATAAGACATGTTTGATATTGGATTCTTTAGAGGAATTAATAAAAGTCTATCACCTGACAACAGTAACGTGTAAAATACACAGGGTGCTCCGCAAACTTTCGTACAAACATTTTCAGTGTCTTCAACAATGAAAAAAAGACTTTTCTTTTGTAACCAATAATCAGACATTTCTTAAAGCAGGGGTGTACAACCTTTTGGCTTCCGTGGACCGAATTTGAAGGTAAAAACCGCCCCGGTGTACCCTCCTACTATAGTACGAAGTACATTTTAATTTTTTGCTGTCTTGCAGAGTAACAGTTCGCAATAAAGGCAGGCGACAGTATGAAACGGGAACATAGGTCCGGGTTTACGTCATGCTTTATAAAAAGTATGTATTTATGGACTTGTAATGCATTCTTAGTTGCGGAGCAAAGTGGGACAAAAATAGAAATCTGTAGGGCACCTTGTATAATTCGCACAGAATATATTTTAATAAAAATAATCGCCGGTGGTGCAAAAGGTCCTGGTGAATGACCGAAGTGAATAATCACGAATATGTACATGTTTTACTTTCCACGACATATGGGTACCCGTAAAAATCACGCGAATTAAGGTACGGATACCTGGATACGCGTACACGCGTATTTAAATACAAGAGAAATAGAGACATCTATTTGCCCGTTAATTGTCTACGACTCGCTTGGTCTATTAACGGTCTGTTCAATTTACTAGTGCTTAATTGCATTGCAATCGGGTAACGGTACCTGACGTTCAAAACGTTAACAGAAGTGCCGACATAAATTACAATCGCATCCCCCTCGATTCGGCAAGGATAGAAGCCAGTCAATTTTCTGCGATATTACTGCTAACAAACTACGTGAATCCAGCTTAAACGATTACGTTTACTTTCCTTTCTTAATGAAAATAAATAATGCCTTTTAAATGTTATGGATTGCAGCTTATTAATGCCTAGAAGCCTATATGCCAATAAGATACTGTTAGAATGAACATCCTGTATAGATAGAAACTCCTTTAATAAGTGTATCTGATTGTAAGGGGAAATCCAATTTATAGATACGTAGTAAATAAACATAAAATAATAAGTAATCTAACGGTTGGTTATTGACCTCCCTTGACCAAACCTTTATCTACCAAGAGTTACACGGTAAGAAAGAAAGAGTTAAACTCGTGTTTCGCAAATATTCCCAATGAAGTTCGTACGCTGTTTAACAGTCAAAATCAGGGCAGGGTAGTAAATTTCGTAAAAAAACATTGAATTGTATAACTCTATATAGCCACCCAATACTGTAAAAACCTCCCTCCGAAATTTATAACAAATGTAAAACCAAGGTAACAACTACCTTTGAATAGCTACAAATGTAACAGTGGTTGCTAATAATCACGAAGGTTTATGCGACCTTAAACAATTAAATTAAATTAATGTATTTAACCTTCTCATGGAAATTGGATCAATTTCACTCTTTGATACAAGAATTACTCTCACTTGCTAATGCACCATTTCCAATTACCGTACACGGGGGAAAGTATAAGCAAGCCCACGATCAGAATTGAATTGTAGAAGCGTGTAATAGTAAAAATGATAATTAATATTTGTCTTTTTCCACTTGTCAGTTGCTGCGAGCTCGCGATACCAGACCGCATTGCCCCAAGATTGCCGAATCTCGCTTGCATTTATCAATTTCGTGGAAAGTCCAAACTCTGTTACACGCTATTTCATGGTACATCTCTTTATTCGAAAGAGAAAGCAATTTTCACACATGCGTCGCGTGCGCCATCTATCGCCAGACACCCTGCGTAATTTCAATCTTTACCCCGCCCTGCGAAGTAAGGAGGGCCACGCACAAGTTTGGTAAACTAGTGCAGAATTAACGCCCGGCGGAAGAAGAATGTCCCCAGCGAAGTGGGGGAATCTGTGACTCGCCTCAGAAGCTCGAGTAATCGTAGACCGACACGAAGCTCAGGAGGACGAACTTCCCGAAGATGAAAACGCACCTGGCGATCCAGGACGGCACGGATCGTTCGTAGAAGCGCGGATTAGTTTGCATTTCACACTTACTGTTAGCTTGCGGCGAGGCTGGCAAATCGTCATAGTCCACGGGGCCGGCCTTGTCAACGGCGTCCAACGCGTCGTCCGTTTCATCCTCGAGCTTTACATCCATTTCGTCGCCCATGATTTTCCCGAACGCCCCACGAACCTCGTGAATATTTTCAGGCACCTCGACTTGGACCAATTCGGGTGCCATAATATCGCCAGGAGCGCCGCGGTTCTCCATTTCATCGTCCTCGTCGTCGTCGTCCTCGTCATCGTCCTCGTCGTCGTCTTTGTCATCGTCGTCGTCATCCTCGTGCACGTTATTGTCAGAGATCGGTTTGTACGTCGCGTTGTCGTTCGTCGTTTCGTCCACGTCCATGTCGCGGAGGATATTCGAGTCTTTGTTGGTCTGCTGTTCGTCGTGATTGGTGTCGTCCTTGAAAAACTCGTAGGATAGGTTCCTGACGGGCATCGTTGGGACGTCGTCGATCGCGTCGACGTCGGTCTCCGGCCCTAAGTCCGAGTAATCGTAGTCCGCGTCACCGTTTTCGTGCTTCCCGTTGCTCGCCGCGAGGATGCCGTCGTCGTTGTGGCCACGCGGCTCCTGCGAGATCATCGTTTGCTTGAGGATGCTGGAGTTGATCGCGTTGCGCGCGTCGTCGATGTCCAGGTAGAGCGGTTTCTCCTTCGAGTTCATTTTCTCGAGTATATCATTCACTTGTAAACTATGGTACGGATGGGCGTATCGGGGCCTGGCTGCGATCTCGCTGGCCGGGGTTAACAGGACCACAACCACGGTGATGTTGTCCGTCGAGCCTGCGTGCTTCGCCCACTGCAGCAGGATCTGGTGCGCTCGTTTAAATCCGTCTGAAACGTGAAGGGATATCTTCGTTAGTGGATTCATTCCTGCTGGTTTTATAATAAAAATGTATGCAGCTCCTTCATTCGTGAATCGCATACCATCTGAAAACAATTGTGCAGGGTGTCTGAGGTTTTTCCGGGCAAACGTTGCCAGCGTATTGTGTGCACGAAAATAATAAACGAATGTTAGATGAAGCCGACCAGTAAGGCTTTATTACAGAGTTCTAACATAAATGGTAAAACTGCTTAATTCTTCTGCTTAAAGTGACATACGCCTAGGGCCTAGTGCTGTCTGCGACAGGGCGAACTTCTTCACGATTTTTATTAATATCTGCTACTGCATCCTTAATTCGTTGTACCAGAGCATCGCGTGTAGCTGTTGCAGTTGCATAAACTTTTTCTTTCAGTGTTCCGCGGAAATAAAATTCTAAAGGCGTAAGGACGAACGATCTAGGTGGCCAAGCAGTTGCCCCTCCCTCGTCCAATCCACTTTTGAGGGTAATATTCATTCAACCAATTTTGTATTACCTGCTGTGGCAAATTAGACGATTTTCCCGTTTACGTTACAACTTTGTAGTAAAGACTATTTGCTGGTCGACTTTCGTATAACCTCCTTGTCTTATTTTTGTGCATAGAATAGGCTGACAATGATTGTCCGGAAAAACCTCGGACACCCTGTATAACCACTAAATATTTAGTTGGGCTAAGTTAGAGATAAGTCGAGTGAATAGGTTGCTTGTGTAGCCCGAGATATGGTATTATCGTGTAATAAGGTGACGTATTTCCGGTCGCTCCATTAGTACTGATCTTCCATTTTTTATGAACTTGTTCGTACAGTTAAACATAACGTTCGATCCAGCTATTAAAACTTGAAAGTTTTCCAACAATTTGCGATGAATATTTGCTTGTTTCCCTATTATGCACTGTCGTAAAGGAAGAAGGGACTGCGATTTCTGTGACTCACAGTTTCAAGAACTGCTAACCGGTGATTTAATATGTTAATATTTCGGGAAGTGGAATTGCTCATTGTAATTGTCTTGTTCCGCTAGAAGGAAAGAAGACCGAGTCATAGAATGTGCTATCTCGTTGAAGCATTAAACGTTCTACTCTCCTGCTGATTTCCAATTGTAATTACGAGTCGTAACCTATCTGAAATATGTGATTCATCCGGCGATAGCAATCATTTTATAGCGAATAGAGATCTAATGGAATACAGTTCCGGTTAAAAGTCTGGAGTCATTTCAAGGGGGGCAGAAGCTGTTAGGATGAGTAATTTTCAGGTGAAAAGTTCAGAATTTTAAAGCTGTAATGAATCGAAACGAAGGAGATATTATCGAAGATTGACAATATAGTTTTGATATGTTACAAATTCTAGGAGCGTCTTAAAATTTTTCGTTACTAGTAGTAAATGGTTTAAAGTAGTAAAGTTAACAAAGAGGACAAATTTTTCCTAGAAAAAAGTGAAATCTTTTTTGGTTCTTTATTCAAAACTTAAAAACTGTTTTATTTCATCCATATAATTAGGCGATGCAATAATTTATTCAAACCATTTCTCTTTATTTTTAAATTGATTGCTTTTTTAATAAACACTAACCAGCAAGAATATTGAAATTATGTTTACTTCCTTTTAAAACAAATGTTTTCATTGGAAAAGCATTTTATACTTCTACTTTCAACCCTACATCAAACATATTGCCACGTTGCAAATTTCGCTGCGATAAATACGGTCACTAATTAAACATTTATAGTCAAGATACTTCGTACAATTAAATGTTCTTTGCAATATTAATTTTGGATTGCTATCGCTTTGCAAAGCTCGTTCATCTTTACATACTTTACACTTTACATACATATTCTGTAAATAGAACAAAATGTCTGCCTGTATGTTTGCTATTAATCCCTAAAGATTTTAATTGCATCTGCGTAGTTACTGTCTAGGAGTCGGCACACTGTCTTGCCTTTGCTCAGCCCCTTGACTCTTTGAGATAATATAAGTTTAATGAGTCATTATATAAGTGAGGATTGTGTAGCAATTAGTGAAGCCCTCACTTTAAAAATATTGAACTTTTAGGTAGTTGTCGCTAAAAAAGTAACAGGATGTCTCTAACAGCCAACTGAATTTAAATTGATTATTATAAATATCTATGTTTTTTACGCATTTCTAACGTAAATATAAGGAATCAGGCAACACCAGAGTTTCAATAATAACAGCCTGGTCACAACATGGCCACTTTTTCACATTTGCAGTAGTCATCGAGTAGAACTGTGATTCACCTGGCACGAAACGTCTCGAGGGAAAATGGCGCAATTGTAATTATTATATTAACTGTCTACCGAATGATGTAATATTACATGTGCAACAGTGGAAGCATAATGGAAGAATAACAATGGATACTGGTTCTCATACAGCAATTTTCGTTGTGCAGTATTTTACAACTTAACCAGTGACAAGAGAAGTATTGTACTTCTTTAGAGCATGGAATAACGGTACAAGAATATGTTTAAAAACATATAAGAATAATATAGGAAAGTGTTCGGCAAATGTACAGTTTAAGCATTTGAGCAATTGAAAACTGTTTATATAAATATCCGTTTTATTCCAGAAAAGACTGTGCTTAATCTCTGCACAGAGAGCACTCCCAATCTTAAGCCTTTCACCACGGGCGTTCCGTATACGGGGTGGGTCAATAGCATTGACCACCGGGCGTATCTTCTCCATTATTTATAGAGAGATGAATAACTTTTGCGTACGAAAGTTGTACGATTTTCAGGGGGCTATCTGCTTATACTTCACACCCAATTACGAATTTCCAATAATTCGTCGGGTCGCTCATTCACGTTCTGTCACTTTTGCTGGCACATAATAATTTCTTATCACTCATTCGTGTTCTGTTATCATACAATATTTGCAGCTCCTTTCTAATTCGTAATAAACGATACGCGAGATAATTAAAAAAGATTTACGCAATAATTTTACCATTAACACTAGAACTACCCATAAATTCTCGCACTACATATTTAGATGTCACACGTTAGACAGATTACGAACACGAAAGTCATTGAATGTATATTAAATAGAGGCATACATATAATGTTCATTCTGTCTTACTAAAAGTTGTCATAGACTGCTACAACGACAACCGTATGTTAATAATTGTAAAGTAAACAAATTGAAACGAGTCATTTTGACTTCCTTGGTAGTTCTAGTGTTAAAATAAGAGATGCAGCAAAATATTTTTCCATCACCTATTAGCGATCTGTGCTCTTGTTTGCAGTAATAAATTAAACAGCTGTAAACCATTTATCTCGCTTCTCAACCTACGCCATTGACGATACCGTTCAACGGACCACTCTGTATATTCGCAAAAGTACACTCAGAAGAACGTGCGTCCCCGAATGCAAGTGCGTTGACCTATGCTCCACGTCTGCGTAGGTCTCCTGCCCACCCTCTTCCTTACCCCAGCGTTGTTTCCTCTATTTTGCCCTCTACCAGTTCGTCTCTAGCTCCCTGATTTCGCTCTCCCGTTTGCGTCGGTGACTTCATTACGACGAAAACCATTCACCACCTCTCTTTTCCCCCTCATTAGTTCCCCCCCGGTCTGTTTTCCCATCGCACCGTCCGATCGGCCAACTCACCCCCTTATGAATTATTCCGAAGAATTTTCCCCCCGCGGTTTCGGAAATAATTTATTTTTCGTGTGTGATGGATCGAGAGGAAATGAAGTCAGCGTATACCGCGGCCAGGAACAATCGAGGAAGACTCTGTGAAAGAAAGTTGCAACTAGAATCCAGTAACGAGACTGGACGAGCTACTTTAAAAAATATACTGTGGCGGAAGGGTTCTTTTCACACCGATACTAATATTAAGATCTTCAAGTTTAAGGGAAATTGTTGCTTCTCAGATGTATCATGTTAGGCTGAAACGGAAAAGCCAAACGCATTATTCTTCCTTTCGAATCGAGAGAAATATTCCGGAAGGAACTCTTGCGTGGAATAACTTTTTTATATTCAACCAGTCCCCATTCTTTGGACAATTTTCCGCCCATTTTAAGGAACGTTTTGGTTCGCTGCATGAAAGGGCGAGTGTATTAATATAAGAACGATCCTTTTCGCCATTATGCGCTTTACATTTTCGTTTATCCCATAGATCGAGACATTAAGATATACAATAGATTCTCATTAACATAAAGAAGATGCTTTCTTCTTTTTTCGGCAAGGTTGTTTGATATTAACTTGCACTGTTTCCTACATCATAGATTCAAGTTTACTTTGAGTTTCCCTTTACAAAACGATGAATAAACAAACGGTTATACAGGGAATAATTTAATTAATTTATTCCACTCCAGCGGACGGCGGATATACTATTCTGAGAAAACGAAGGATTGTTCGATTCTCAAAACGACAAAATCAGTTCGCAAAATAAGCATTTCAATGGGTATTCAAAAACTGAAACAATAAATTCAACAAAATCAGACACGATGTTATGATCTACTTGGAATACTATTCTCCATGATAATAAATTGTCGCTGTTAACGGGTTAATCTTATGTACGCGCAATTCCTAACAAGGAGGCTACTTATAGATTATTCAGCATACATTTTCTATTAAATGCCTCGTTCCCTAGGATATAGTCGTGCTGACAGCTATGAAACAGGTTGTAACGTGTAATCGCTACCAATTTCCTACTGTGATTCCAGCTCTTTACCAATGCAAATGGCACGCCCGAAGATGCATCGACTTCAGATAGCAAATGGAACAACGGATAACACTGGACGAGAATATGTGTACGCCCTAAATTCCCAATATTTTCAAAGATGGAATGGTTTCGAGCATTTTACGAAGAAAAACCATTTGTTACAATTATGAACACAATTTCGCAGCTTCGCGAAATGTTTTTAATTCTGAAAAAAAGGAGTATTGCTCGTGCTATCACGTAACCCCTTGCATCTCTGAGATATGTGACCTTTTCGGTTCAAACGCTATACGTAGACTTCTGTGGTGAACTGCAGGTTGAAATGTGAGTCGCATTCGAATTATAGCTTATAACATTTGCAAAAATGTACTAATCCTCCTAGACTGCTGCTCAAATCTATGGAAACTGCCTTTAATTTATGAATCATCCAAATTTACGTATCCTTGCAAACTATGACTTATCCTATCATCTCTGCTCCCACCTCAAAAATCCTTCGAAATGTTTGTAAAAGCATAAATCAATGTATATCAAAATTCTCTAAACGCGATTCGTTATGGAGAGTAAAACAAGAAAGGGGTGAACAGTAAGAACATAGGTTCAAAAGCAGACACTACTAGGAAAAAATTTTAAATAACCTCCTGAATTTGACAAATATTGTACCCTTAATTAATCGTTCATTATTTCCAAATTAATATTGTGTAGACTAATAGCAATTTGTCTCGTTCAAATATTTCCTAATTTGGGGGTGTACATCAATATTCAACGTATACTTGTTAACACATTCGAGATGTTTGATGATCCGAAACATTTGACCAGCCATGTATATTATTTAATTACTATTTTTTGGATTTTGGAAACCACATTGATTATAAAATCTCAGATCTAATTTTCATCCCTCTGCACTCACAGTGCAAGCTTCGCTATAATCCAACAACGATAGACAATAGTAGTTCAAATAATTCCTCAAAGTTTAATGAAAATGCAGCCAGGCCTCTGTACCCAATACAATACAAATCTAGAAAATGACAACGATGCTCAGTACACTAATTAATAGACGTTGGATAAATAGATTAATGATATACTTGAAATTCTCTGGCAAACTAGTGGAAACGGGAAAGAGACATTTTGCAACGAGAGAACGTGCTAACAACGCGGTGAGAAATTACCTCTTCATCGTGCAATGTACTGCACAGACGAGAGGAGTTTAGGTTACACGGAAATATTGTATTACATATGCCATGGTAATGCAACAGCGGTTGGACAATAGACGGCTGCGTTAACACCAGTCTCCTTTATTCTATATTATTTCTATGTAGCCATCCCGTGATACGTTTCTGGAAAGTTTAAACCCGAAAGACACTGGCGTGATAATACTGTGAGTTGCGTTCTAATTACATAACTCTGATCTTGAAGCATCGAATTATATGTAGCTGTGTTACGTCTTGAATTTTTAAAACGAAATATTTGCGAATAACAAAAGGATTCGACCGCTGCGATAGACGATTATAAAGTATTATGATTTAATCAAATGAATTACCAACATATAGCAGGAATCTATTCAATAATCGAAATGTAAACTCGAAGACAAACTTGCAACATTTTAATAAAATGCGGAATACTTATTGTACCATTGTACATATTTATGTATGTGAATCGGGATAATGATTATGTAAACGCAACAGGTCGTTAATTATACCGCGTGTTAATATTTTATTCATCCAGTTTTGTTAGTAATAACATCTTGGGGATGATTTTCGATGGTAGATAGGTACGAAATTTGTTAATAACATGTGCATCTATAGATTGCCATGCAATTACGATATTGTAACATAACGGGCATTCAGAAAATTTAGGGGTCATTCATAGAACCGCTAAGTTTTTCAAGGATATTAGAACCCTTAGGCTATTGTACTGTAGCATTGTCAGATGAATTCTAGAATATGGATCATTAATCTGGTCCCCCTATTTTCATTCACATATTCGGACCTTGGAAAGTGCTAAACATAAATTCCTACGATTAGTCGCAAATCATATGGCATGCCCCATTATTCAGTTTCTACATAATTATGCGCATTTTACATACACTAATTGTAAGTCTACCTACTTTAGGGTATAGAAGAAAGATAGCAGATATATTTTATGTTAACAAAGTGCTAAATGGTTTGGTAAACTTTCCGAATATAATAAACAAATTTAAATTCAATGTTCCATCCAGAAACTTATGGCATTTTGAACTATTTCATCTCGAACATCATCGTACATTGTATGGTTACCTTAAGCCTTAATCCATATAACAGAATGTTTAGTAACGCCAATACCGCCCACGAATCATCCAACATATTTAACTGCTCATCTTCTTCGCTCAAAATATCTTTGCGTAGTGTTATGCTGTAACTGTTTGCTGTCTGTCTCTAGATATTTAAATACTTTGTTCTACTACTCCGTTTTCTCTACTATATTATGTAAACACTCTTTCACTAATAGGTTAATACCCGTAACTAACTAAATAGATAAATAAATAACCCTTTATGGCCTGATGACACTTTCAAGTAAAGCTAGCGTATGTCTGTTAAAATGCTGCCATGAATTTGCAACTCGAATGCAACTAAATTGTAAGTACGCGTTTGTACTTTTCCCTGCTGAAATTTATGATCAAGTGCTTGTAAATAATAATTACATTTAATCACTCTTCAAGTATACATATATGCCACATACATTCGTGTTAAAAAAACTAGGGCAACATACCACAGGCCTTGAGGGTTGATATCTTAATATGGCATTCAAATTTCTAGAAAATGGAACGGATGTTTGCCAATATTGCTGCATTATCTTGCACAAAACCTGAATGTTTAACGCCCTTCTTTTGCACAGTGCACAGTGCACATTCAGCACCCAGTATGTAGTTCGAATAGCTTTGTCGAATCGTCTATTCGAACTGTGTAAATATGTACATACATATATCGTAGTAGAAAATTTAATTCATTAAGGGCGTGACAGCTGTTGCTGCGCGTATCCTATCGGACCGGATGGACATTCGACTGATCGATAACGGCGTCGTTCTCACGAATTACGCTTTTCGTTCGTACGAAAAGTGAAACGTAATTTGGGATTAGTCACGAAACCCACGCGAAGGGTTCCTAGCGAAGGGTTCCTAGCGAAGGGTTCCTAGCGAAGGGGCGAAAATTCTGATCAATCTGGCTAAATTATCTTTAGCCCGAATTACCTAAATTATCATGCATTTCGGTAACGATAGTGCACGACACGGAGGCTTAATATTTTTTCACTGCTTTCATGCTATTGTGTAGAATTGAAGTTTATTCTTACTCTATTCTTACAACCTGTTTTGTTAATTTACTTGAACAGAAGGTGCCTGAACAGGGCCCCGATTATTTTACAGTACACTGGAAATATTTACTCCGTCGGTCGAGTATTGAACGTGTAATTCCATCACCTCTGCCTCTATTCGCCTTAACGATATATCGATATAACGAAGTATCGGTAACATATCGATATTATCGACATCTGTATCGGGAGTCACGCCTCCAATCACAACGCAAGGTAGAAATCAAACGAAGCGTCTCGGCTATTAAAAACAAAAAAAACGAAGCACAAGTTTGCAAGACAAGCGATCTCGTCGGCCACGAAGTCTAGCCGACTATCAGTAATCAATAACGAGTGATTTATTCAAATCAGCCTATTCGTTAAGAAGTGAAAAGAAAGCGGGCCAGCTCGGCCGCGGTCGCAGGCAAAACTTCCTGCTGCGAGGCGTTTCTGCCTTCAAACTGTTACTGTATCTAAGCAATATGAATTATGTAGGTGGTGCGCGCATAAATCAAGCCCCGCTCGCGGAACGATCGTTGAACCAATGCTCATCGGCCCTGACCGTCAGTATCGCTAGCCTCCCGCCGATTTTTCCATGAAAATTTCACCGTGCACGGTGAACATCTCTTTCGTGCACGAATCGTCGCTATTAGGCGTACCGATAAGTAATGTGTTAGAATATTCGAGGTACAGGAACGGCCGAGGCGGGCCATGGGCATTTTGAAGATGCACGCTGTCTTTGTCTAGCGTAGCTTTCATTTGGGGCGAATCCTAAAATGGTTAAAAAGGGCCATGGTGACGTAGGCGTCCTCATGAACGACGCTTTTGCCAAGGAAAGGCATTCTTGTATAGACTGCGGTCGAGAGAGCACAGTTTTAATAAACAGAACACCTTTTAACATATACACGCCTACGAAATCATTGTAATAAGTAATACCTAATCGAGATAGAGAGACTACTACCCTCTCATTCGATTATCTTACAAATGTAATCGACTATTTCTTTGGCAAATTTTCTTGATTTAGCTGTTTCTCTACATTTCTACTGTGGTCTACTGTGGTCATCAGCGACTATACATGTGCACAATGTGGGCAATGGAATGTTGAAAATGGGTCGGAACTTAAGTGTATAGTATACTAGGGTGGCACTTATTTACTCTTGGTGTTAATTCTTTTTCGCGGCACCCCCTAGATTAGCCCCAGTTAACAAAGATATAATCTGTGTATATTTTAAACTCGAACGGATAACGAGAGATCCTCCCCCCGAGCACTTAAACTTTCAAATAATTAAGGAAATGCTCAGAAAATCGATTCTCCTCGATTATCCTCTAACTCAGGGGTTCCCAAACTATGTTCCGCGAAAAGGTAATACAGGTGTTCCGTGAAAACCTATTTTATGCGTTATGTTTTAAAATTGTAATAATTACTAAATGGATACTGAATGTTATTTCTCATTTTACAATTCTACCAAATAAACAATGTGTTTCGTGAAAATTTCGGGATTTACGAAGTAAATTATTAAGGAATTCTCAATTTTGTGAATTCTATTCCAAACGAGCGACAACCTCGAGAATATTAAAGGGAATTTCTTGAATTAACAGCTATATTTCTTGGAGAATCATCACCCCGTGGAATTTCGTTTCGCATTCCGGGGGACATCTATTACGCGAGGTGGATGACGATAGCTATTTATTGTTCAACGATTGTTTTGTTTAAGAACGATTTCCAATTACCACCAGAGGATAAAACTGTAATAAGCGATATCTGCGTTTCCCTTCTCAACATATACATACGTTGAAGCATATGTTTTTAGCGCATCTTCTAATAACCTGCGAATAGTAATTGATACAGCAGAGAGAGAGAGGAATTAAATGAATAAACAAATACGCTTATAGAAGTTACGTTTTGCAAACTGTAAATCATTATCGGCGATAGTTTCCGGGATACAAAAACGAGACTTTGAGTGAAAGTCAATTTTTGTGAATAAACAGAAGTAAAAGAAAATTTTTTTACAAAACGGACAAGAAAGTGAGTATGTATAACCAAACTCCAAAACACAATCTTTCTATTCTTCTCGTTTTTTATCTATTCCCCCCACCGTGGACTGTCTAGTGTGCAATTTCTCAAATTATTGAAGTCTCTCCATTTAGTGAGCCTCGACAGTTCCTGAAATCTCTCTTCGATACCACTACATTTCACCTGTCGCAAAAATTTGTCTAGTCTGACTGCCTGTTAATTATTATTAATTATCAATTATTATTAACACTTGCATCACAGTTGTGCAGTACGCGTAATTTCGAAGAAAACCTGCACACCGTCGACAGAGTAACTGCATTTCACGTCGCAACAAGTCGAACGAATTTCTCGAGAAGCAGGTTAAGCGAATTCAAAGTAGGGTTCAAAGTGCTGGACATAAAGAGTTTCAAAGCTGTCGACGTTACGACGCGACGGCCAGAGCTTACCAAACCTAACCCAAACCACCAGACCCGAGAAGGATAAACCGATCATTCAGCTTTATAAAAAGATTGCAGACCTTGCTTCTGCAATAAGCCAGAGATTTATTTGGCGAATAAACATGCGCGCCTGGGCTTGTCGATAGAGCATTCTTTGAAACAGTTTCGTATCGGGTGACACGTTGCAAGAAAAGAAATGATGTCTCGCTTTTGCGAAAGCATATGGAAAAACAGTTAATGCCAGCTTATGGCGGCCATCGTATTGCCCCTGGAATAACATAGCTTGCTGGATGATATATCGCAGCAACGTGTGTTGTTTCTGTCATTTAGTGCTATGTAATTAAGCTGCTTAACTTCTAATATCGTCTATCGTAATGTTGCAATGATTCTTCTTTGAAAATTACAATTTCCAGTAGCAAAGTGACAAAATCTTGATCTTTTGGCATAGAAAATGCCCGCACACTTAATTGATGCGCACTAATAACTTTTCTATAATTAATATAATCCATTTTGTTTAGAAGCAAGCATTTAAAATTTATACACATTTGTGAGATTGCTAATGAAACGTGCGATACGTAAGTGTACACTCGCCATTTCGCTTATCCGAAGTTTAGAATTAATTTCCTTATTCGGAAATAATCCTGTTCTCATGTCCTGAGGTATTATTTAAAATTAGAATTATTTAATGCAAGGGAAACAGCTAATTATCTTAGAATTGCCTTGGAAGAAAGTTAAGGATACTTCAGCAATTAAAAATATTTGTAATTTAGATATAATGTAGAAAATAAACTTATTGTAATATTATGGTACAATATACTTCAGGGTCTATTATAATATGAGTTTAACCCACGACAATTTGAACTTAGGACATATTATGTGCGACGTTCATTTGCCGAACCTTCAAGTGATCGTAAGTAGCTGGCCGCCACTGCATTTACTTGCAGAAAACGAAAGTGAAATGAATAATATACAACGCTTTATTTGACCTATATTTGAAATTCTCAAACTTTCTCAATTCATAGCTCCTTTGCATAGGTTGAGAGATTTTTATCTACAGCCCCCATAACCCTTTGAGGTCCAACATAGGAAAAAATATGTTTTATGAAATATAAAAATACATATAAATACATCTTGCATCGAGACTCATTAGATGTAATGCAACTGCCGAAGGAACGTTTAGAAATGGTGCAATTTGGTAGTGACTCTTTCATTATATCTTCCACACTGTGGAAGATACAATACTGTAGAATCTACAGAGTCATTCTTAAATTCGCTCGAAACAGGCGTATGACTAATAAAGAAGAATGTTACTACACGCAGACAAAAATGTATGTCAGGATAAACATCATAAATAGCTTGAAGAATCGCATGACGAGTCTGACCCGTCGTAATACAATTTGGCTCCCAAACGTGATGACGGATCAGACCCGTCATACGGCGCATCATACGGTTAATGTATTAAAACAAACGCCAGCAAATCCATTTACGCTGATTGTAAGAACTTCGACGCGTATCAGAGAAATGATTACGTTTTCCTGCACAATTTGAAATATCTCGTGACCACTCTGAATATGTAGTATGCTCCAGTTTTAGCACACAAATGTATTAAGGAGGCTGCAATCTAACTAATGTAAGTACTGTAGGGTGCGAGAAAAGAGTACTTGTGTGTGTATACATTTGTGAATCTATGATTGAATGTACCCGTGTGAATGAAATCATAAAAGGCAAAGAGAATGAACGGTCTTCAGTGGGCAGCGCATTTTGTTATTGTTTATTAATTCACCTGGTAACAAGATTGCAAATTGGAAAGCGGTCGCCATTAAATGTTCATTCTAATAGTAATCGTTGTAACAGAAGCATCTATACAATCAAGAATCTTAAGGGATTACAATAAAATAATAATCTATACAATCAGAATAAACTTGCAATTCTTAACAAAAGCAATACCACTGAATAATATTCTCACAGTACGTACATGTTTCCTTATATCTTGCATTGGAAAATTTTGTCGAACTGGTAGAGGAGTTTGCTACATTTGCGCTATTGACTTTGTTATGGAAATAAAAAATAGAAAATGAATAATTAATTTGTTTGAAACGCGGTTTTGCTAGACGCCCACCTGTACACTAGAAGAAAAAGTTATCGCAACGATTACATTCCTCCTACAGAAATTGTATTTCCAAGCTGCGTATGAATAGCGTACAAATTATTCCAACGGCGATCTCTGAATGCGTGTGCAAAGATTTATGAATTATGTTGACCTACGCTCTCGAGAAGCGCGCGCACAAATATTACTAATAGCGTTTTCTCTAAGTAAGAATGAATGAATCACTGGCGTAAAACAGCTGTAAATCAGCGACAAGGACGAGCGTGACAAACGCTTATGCGAAGATCTTGCGTGCCGAACTCACTACTAAACTAATGTCATTATATTGTGATGCGTGCTGTGTATTTTAGACGAACACAGTGTACAATGGGACGACACATTATTAATAAATTGATCGTCGTCACGCTAAGTTCGCAGCGTTTCAAAAATCATTGGAACAATTTCAATGGCAACATAAGGGATGACTTTAAATTTGTATTCGATTTCTATTGCGGCGTGATACCACGAGCGATGAGATTACACAAAAGTGATCCTGCTATGTCAGGAATATACATATTGGAACAAAAACGTAATTAAGACAGTAGTTCGAAATATTAAGGGCTCGTATGATTTTTGTTTTTCTATTTGAAACCACGAGTAACCGGTTAATGGGTCAACTTATAAAACTTATTTATCTTTATTCAATGTTTGGAAATGGAAATTTGATAGTGCATTTTTCGAGTAAATGTAGAGATGGATCGAAAGTACAATATATTTCCGAATGAATGAATTATTGAGTTAAAAATATTGACCAATATTTAAAATACATCCAGGTGACGAGTTAACTCTGTGCCACCTGTTGTAGCATAACAGTTTTACCATCATTTCAACAGATGAGATTGTGTTTTCTAAAAATGGTCAAACACTCGGTGTAAGAACGAATTTATAACACATTTGCAAACGCATTACTGTACAGTGGCATTTGAAAGAAGTAAAACCTGTCAAACTAAAAATTTAAGCTTATCGAGAAAGAGTGTATGAAGGAAAACAATTTTTGAAAAAACGAAAATTAATCTAGGCAGTAAAACGTTTATTCGTTAGATTATTCAACCCCTTTCTCTAATAAAAACATGTTCAAAACAAATAAAATTTAAAAATGGTCCTGCATCCACAGCCTCGTAAGTAATTATACAAAATTTCTTTGCAAAATAAACGACGATCAAAATTCCCATTAGATAATCGATAGTCAAAAATCTATGATCCAAAACTGTAAAAATATTGGGAATGCCCATAAAGATAACGTGTTCACGCGCGAAATAAAAGGCATGCACCTTCGGCGATGCTTGCTATACCGCAAATCCGCCAATACTAGCATGCATTTCATTAAAATGCGGAGATCCGCTTTCTTTCCTGTTAGCTGCGAGCGGAACGCGATACAGCACCGTGTGTTACGCTCTCATGTTAATTCTGGCAATAAAGTTGTTTGCTCTCGTTTCGCGAATTCCTGGATCGCGTGAAACGTTGCTTTCTGTCCTTTTTCGCTTTTTTTCGATATACGGCTGCTAAACCGATGGATCAATCTGGCATCCTTTCCGGTGTCGTTATATTTAAATCTTTTTCAAGTTGCGAAAAGAAACTTATATCAACGGAAGCTACAGTATGAAGTTTAACTGTAAATTACAAAGAAAATATTGAAACCGAATTACTTCGGCAGCTAAATTTCATCTTTCATTTTGAATTTTATATAAATAATGAGAAACGACTACCCAATTGTCGTCACGGGGATAGAAATCCCTGTTTCCGGTAATCTACCATAGTAAAGTACAGTAAAGTATTGTACTTGTTAGTGTTCCTTCGCGAACATTTCTCGAAAAATTTGATAATTGTTTATTTTTCATTTCTCGAGAAACTTAGGGTTAAGAAATTTATTGTAAATGTCATTTACTTCCGGAAATGGATTTTCAGTTTCTTCAAATTGTATGTTACTAGTTCATGGTGGATTTATAAACTTATCTGCAGGCCACATGTTAATGCCATCGTATGTTACAATTTATGATAAATGTTAGCAAGCCATGTCAAAGTGAAGTCATGCGGTTAGTGTACTTGCATTCGTTTCACGATTCAATATGATAAAATGTTTAGGCGGCAAGAATCAGATTTCGGCAAGAACTGACGATCACTGTTGCTTCGCGGTCCAAAGTAATAATAGTAAATGCGTCAACGTTATTCCAAAAATATAAATGTTGCAATATTTTGTTAATTTCTCGAGAATTCTCCAGACTTCTTGAGTAATATAATCTGATTTCGTTTTTCTCAAGAAACGAAAAATATCGAGAAATCAGGACCACTAACGATACTGTATATCGACCACAAGTATTCGGACAAGCGATATCTTTTTCTTTTATACTTCTATGTATAGATTTCTTTGCACCGAGTAAATTTAGACGCATTTTCAAAACTCATATTATAGCTACCTACATATTACTAGCCAAAATTAACTCAAATGTACACACGTTTGTTAAACGCGTTACTTAATAGAGTGCTAAGAATAGATGCCCGAATAATGAGATAATAATACGAGGAAAGACAAAAACGATTGGCTGAAGTCACCTGGAAGTATTCTTTAAATGCCTTTAGAATTGCTGGTCAAACAACGACCCCATGGAAAGCAATCAAGACAACCAGCGCCATAGCTCGGCCGAATACTAATTTCCGGTGTTGCGTATCCAACAAGCTACGCGTGCCACTGTATAGAGTGCTTAATCGGTTATAAAAATTCAGTACACGAGAAAGCTACGTCAGAATATTATAATTCGAAACTTTATATGCAAGTAAATTTGCCGGTTAATAAAATTACGTAGACAGCTAATTCAAATGTTAAAAATATAACCACGGTTCTTCCTATTATATTATAATATATCTTACTTAAACATTCTACTTGAAAACTTTATTACAGAACTAATAAAACCTGCCTGCTATATTTTACTTAACTGGCACTGTGTCGTTGAATTTTTCGAAATCATAAAATCGTGGTCCGGTGTAATCGCATTTTTCATATTACCGATCTAAATTCAAAGACTCGTAAAATTAGACACGACGTACGTATTCGAAAGCAGCCAATGTATTTTTGAAATCCCTCAATGACAATTTTATTACGATTTCCAGGACAGCCAGAGGCTTGCAAAAACACAATTGTAACGCCGCTTCTTTTCATATCGGAACGCTTTCCTGAGGCAGATCCACCATTTTCAAGACCACGATTAAAGATGAGTCCCAGTTGGTTACGTGGTGAGGAATACGAGTCAATTTCAATTTTCCAATAAGTTTCATTTAATGGGATTCGCAAAAAAGCTATAACGTTTCAACGAGTATACACGCATCCAATCATTTTATACAAGGTGGTTCCGAGCTCTAGAATGAGCATCCGCAGGCTCGAAAACGTTCTTGCAACCAGTCCGATGTCAGAAAGAAACGAACCCTTCGCAAGTAGTGCTCGAATTCCAAGTCCGAGTGAGATGCGAATAGCAGATTAATATAACTGCCATTCATTGGATTTTTAAAGTGTCTCGGTTCCCGCGGACTGATAAGTTACAAACAAAAGTCTATCGGCCAGGATTCGAATACTCGAATCAATATACACTTGGCAGTACCGCTGATGAGTTAGTTTGTTCTTCTACTTGGAAACTACACACTACCTATTGCTGTCCTCTTCCTATATTCGAACTTACTTGCGACACATTTTATCACATCTCTGTTCACGATCGGTTTTTCGAACGGAGCGGCGCGACGGCCAGCGTTTTTTGTTCTCTGTGCACGGTGTTACGTTACAGGGACCTGCGGCTTACCGCATTTTCTCCGCTTTCATTCCTGCCCTGAGGCACCGAGATCGTAGCTCTTTACGACAGCATAAAATGCAATTAAGCACAGCGTCTACTATCACTCTGCGGTCTGCGGAGTGCACACCTAGAGTTACCGACCGAGGAAAATTCGCGGCCACCATCGGCTCTCGATTTTACTTCCTGTTACACATTATGCCGGCCACGAGCGAGTTAATTGGCGAATTTCGCAAGTGCTTCATGAGACGCGACGCCTCGAGGCTCTCCAAGCTGTAAAACGTGAAAGCCGTGCACGCACATCTTTCTTCGCCTCGAATCCACGTGGCATGATCATTAATAAGATCGATTAAAGGAACACCGTCGAACACGAAGGGAGCGGTGTCTCCCTCTTGTACCGTAAACTCAAAATCACGCGAAATTGCAAGATGGCGCGGTCCTTTCGTGGGTCTAACGAGGGTGGGCTATCTTCTGAACGAAAATGCTGGTGCTTAAAATGCTGTTGCAGATGAATGTAAATAATTCGCTTGATATTATTTAAATATTAATAAACCTTCCACTTTTAACCTTTTCACTCCAATTTATTGTTTTATAAAGCGCACTTTTTAAAAATGAGCCACGGACTGAGAAAAAAACATTGATTTCGAATTACTCTAATTTACTATGCCCACCGATGTGTTTGGAAAATGTGTCTGTTCGTACTAGTTTTTTACAATATGTATCGAGACAATACGGCCCCATTCATACAATTACTTGCTTGACAACTTTACGATATTTAACAAGCCGTAAGTATGATTATATATTTCTTTCTAACAAATTCGTTACGCCTTTTACACCTTCGAAGTTTCTTTTGAACAAATTTGATGGTAATACTACAAAGGGCGTTAAACAATAACGAACAGACTCTCACGATACGTGTGTACTTCATTTAAATTTGAGATTGTACGATTTGCGTTAATTATAACGAATGAAAAATATATATAATCTAAAGTATATAAATATAGTGCAAGTCATGGCAGATGGACGCCGAATGCTGACTCACAAAATGTTTTTAAAATTATTCAAGAAATTTAAATGCTTTACAATTTTTTGTTGCTATTTTCTAAACAACCCGTATAGTCTGATACTGCGTACAGTAAACTACTTACATATCTCTATTAAGAAACTAATATGAATTGAAGAATTTTTGAACTTTAAGATTTGTTTAAATTGTTCCCTCGAAGATTGTACTTATGGGATATTTGCGTTCGATATTACACTATCGATTAGTGAAATGGGTCAATGATTAACTTCTACCTGTCAATAATTGCGTAAAACGTAAAAGATTTAATTTCTCATAAATTCTGAACACTAAATACGCAATTCACAATTGCAATACAAATAATGCAGCTAGCAATGCGCTGCTACTACAATCATAACTATTTTCTAGCCAAAAGGCATTCATCACGAGCACTGTTTTTAAAATACGCTTTTCAATATCAATTTGTTAATAAAATTGAAAATAATGAAAATCTTCAATGCGCATGATAAATGAAAACATATGATACTTTTGTGTGAATTTACTAAAATCCATATGCGAGATTAATGAAAATATCTTGTTATCTTTGTTCACAGTGTATTTCACTTATTAGAACAATTACAAAGACCCAACAGCTAGGTATAATAAAGCGGAATGGATTTCCAAACGGTAAGATCCAATACACCCGAATAATTTGAGGAAACAAAGTAAGATATTGTTTATAAAAATTCCCCGTCAACGCACAAATTAAAAAATCTATTTACTCTCCTATGCAAAATTCCTGTCTTTAAATACCAACTCTAACTAATAAGGAATCGGAAAATTTCAGAGCTCGTTGAAAGCGTCGTGTTTTGGAGCAAATCATTCCAATTATCGAGAAGATTGAATTTACAGAATATCACTTTCATGTTAAACTTTTACTTGAGAAAAGTGCATACTTATGAAAAGAAATAAACATTTTCACTATAGTTATGTGGTCGCAAATAGAATTTGGTTGATCAAAAATGGCAGGTCGAAGAATTTGGTTCCCAGATCGCTGTTCAAGGGATTGCTGATATGAACCACAGCGATGCGCCTTTATAGTATGCAGGTAATAGAAAGTAGAGGAACGAAGAAATCGTTGAAAATTGCTCAACCACTCGATACTTGTAGAAAATGTATCGTACTCCTGATTTTGTACAATCGATGGCGCAGCGTGATCAAAATGAATTCACCGGTGCGGTCGGCAACGTGACAATTATAGCTTCGTGTAACCCCTTTCGTTCTCGTTACCAACTGCTTAAATAGAGTAGGCGCCTCAAAGACGCGCGAAACAGCAAAACAACGAGAGCTGGGCCGTGGTCGAAAGGTTCGACAAAATTCTCCTCGCGCCGCGCCGTTGAAAACTACTCCGAAGCATCAAGCTCGAGATACATGTATACATTATGTACTCCGTTCCTAGTAACACCAGATTCCTCGAGCCACACACACCAAAATTCGCCGAGGGAACGATGAAAACAGAAACGTTACGAATCAACTCACTATGTTATATACCGGCACCGGGGGTACGTGGTCCAAGCAGGTAGCCGTCACAGAACACCACTCGACGAAGAGCCGGCTCCCGGTCAGCTGGAAAAATCGTTCACGAGACCGCTACGAGACGTTCGTTTTGCGTGCGCAGACTCGAGCCGGTTTCCCTCGCGTTCGTAAAACGATCGTACGAGGGCCCGTGTGTATCGAGGTACACAGACGAAAATGGAATTCTCGCGGATTTGAAACGGCGGGCGTGGCGTTTCGCGACCGACTGGCAGACTGCCGGCCACCGGATGTCGCCACCAGACCGTTGCCGATGACTCACGCCACCCTCGTCTGCCTCTCGGCTTGATTGGTCCTTTCGCAACCCCCACCGTGAGTCTCGGTCATCGCTCGCCTCCCCCCTAGTCACGCTGGCTATCGTGCTTGCCGTCTGCCGCAAGAGCGATCCTCAAGATAGCGATCTGGTACGTAGCGTGCCAGGATCCATGAAATCGCTGGATCTTTCAACTTTCAACGACGAAAGTCGGAACAATTTGTTCACCGATCGAGAGGCGGATTTAAAAGGCTCCGAATGCAAATTCGTAAAGGCTCACGGAAGCATTTGCTCGCGACCGGAACTGGTACGCGTATTTAATAGAGATACTGCAAATGGTTTCGAATACTTTCGCGTAGATTCAAACGTAGACGAGATAGATTCGAACCCTTTACAAATGTTCTGAGACACAATGAGTGACAGTAATGAAATCTACTAGAAACTATTCGCATCTCGTTCGAGCTAAGAATTCGAGTGCCACTTGCGAAGGGTTCGAATCTTCCTAATAACATCGACCTACTTGCAAGTACGTTTTCGTACCTACAGGTACTCATTCTAGAGATAGAGCCACCTTGTATAAAATGATTGCATTGCGAGTATACGCGTTGAAACTTTACCCCATGAAATGAAACTTGGTTATTGAAGTTGACATGTATTCGTAAGTACGTATCGAAAGCTTGATTCCATCCCTAGTGTATATCTTGTCTGTTCGCCGGTCGATGTTTTCGGGCAGACCTTTTCTACTTAACGCATTGTGGGCTAAATCGAGAGAGAAAGTTGGGGCGTGGCGATTCTTCGTCCTCTTCGCAGATAAAGATTTTAGGGCAGCAATTACAATTACTGCAGAGAATATTCTAATTGTATCGTGATATGGAGTTGCGAGTTGCTGATGTAAGGTTAAATATCCGAATATTCCATAAGTAATATCGTATTTTCATAGGTATCTCTGGAACTATTATCAAGTGGCATCTGTCGGCTTTGATCAATAATTCCATTGCCCGTTACAATGTTAGTTATCTTTCAATTCTTGAGGTTCTCATCCGCAGTATTGCGTTTGTTACTTCTTGCAACATTAGGTGCTCCTCTGAGTAAATGAAAATGTACGGGGTCAAATGTACAGAACGCAATGTAATGTTGACTTCGTTTTACACGACCGAGAATGGTCGCGAGAAAAGAGAAATCTTTCATTAATGTTGATCGTTTCTACCTTAACGTCGCGTACAATAAATAATTGCAAACAATCTTATTCTGGAAATTCAAAATCAATTACTTCGAAATAATATACATACAAGCCCTGCCATGATGTGCAGCGGTTAGTACATAGTTTCATTCGCGATGCATAATTTTATAAATAATTAATTTAATGGTCGCGGGGATCGTCTCTACAGAACTTCCTGTAGATGGAATCAGCTGTTCAGGGTACTAATCATTACGGTATACAAAGACATTTTTAAGTGTAGGAAGCACGAAGTGTTCGACTGTCGACAAATCGACATTACGTTTGTAAGTGTAGGAAGCACAAAGTTTTCGAGTGTCGAAAAATCGACAAGTCGACTCGCGGGACGGAAGACGACCGGAACCAGGAGAGCCACGTATTCGATGACCATTATACATCGTGCATATTGATACGTGCCGATATTCATGCAACTTTCGTCCATCCGCTGCTGCTGGATTAACGTTCGACATTCTCGACGCGTTAGAGAAAATAATGGTGTTCCCTCGTGCCGCAAACCATGCGTCACACTGCCCCCCTTCATCTTTCACTACGCCGCGCACCGCTGCGTACATATACATATATCAGGCCCAACTATGTACTTTTTTTCCTGCCCCCGCTCTGCTTATTGTTATTATAACGTTCCTTCTATTTCATATGCATTTACATAGGTATGGACAGTTGCATACAAGCGTGAGACACGTCATCGGGGCGATAAGCTCTGTAAAATTTTGCGTTCGCCGTTTCCAATGATCTTGCGGATAAATTAATAGAGCATGAGGTGACGAAGCATCCGTAATTGGCTTCCGTTACCACCGATGCTAGTGGCTCTCTCGGACGATATATTGAAAACCGTAAATGCAATCGTTTCACCGCTGCTTACGATTGATTTGTTTCTGAACTTTCCTCCACAATTTCATCCATTTGTAACATGGAACTACTGAGATAGATGAAAGAGGCTGGAGCATCGATCGTGATTTGTATTTAACAGTCTTCGACTGTGGAATTTATGACAAAGATGCGGTTGAATTAAATTAAACACGGCTTTAAACGTGTACAATTGGAATCTAGAATGTAAATCAATACCAAAGTGAAAGAGGGCAATACTGTTGAAGATTGTATTATATGTTATTATTAGTCACTCTTTAGGTGACGTTTGCTTGCTATGTTTTACAGTTTTCCAAAAGTTTCATGGGGAAATGGAAGTATGGTAAAATTGTAAAGATCCGGTATTTCTGATACTTAATGTAGATGAAAAAGATGGAGGATTTAAATAGAGTAGGCAAGTCAGGTACGAGAATTCGGAACATTTAATTCCCAACGAAACCCTCTTCTTTCGTTAAATATAATTTAATCAATTTATTGATTTAAGAAATAATAAATAAACTTGGCTGTATTGTATTGTTCAAACTAGGACTGCAAAGAAAAAACCTCAGTTATTATAGACAAACTGGACGCCTGTAAACTATGCAGCATTTTTTTCATAATTTAGTATTCCTCTCATCATGTTTTTGTTATTTATGAAAAATGTGTGCCTGCACCTCTTATAAGAATATTCGAATGAACTTGCTCCATTGCATTAGTGAAACAATCATTCTTGAGTTGCCCAATACAATAATAAACAGGAGACAGCTGCTCGTAATTAAGCTTCGATTTTCTCATCCCCCTGTTATTCAACATTCTATTATCTAAAATCTCCGATGTTCAAGATTTCAGAAGATCAATAGCGTAGTCAGGCAATATACGATACTACTTTGCAATTCTGTCTCGCATATAAAGGAATTATATCAATATTTGCTTTCCTTCTATCGATAGTATCGAAGAATCGATATAGGCAATTTATGTCCTATTCAATTAAGAACGTAATTACTTCGCAATATTGGTTACTGAAGTTCCAGTCGTATTTTGTATTAGCTATTCCATCGTATGGAAGAATATAGTTCTGAATCTTACACTCGAGTAGTTGCATCTTTCTCAGAGACAATTAAATCTTATAGTAAATAAAAACGTGTGATACATAAGTAACACAACATTCAACGATCATTTTGTCTTCTAAATTCTTAATACAATTCTCAAATTGTATTCCATTCGTAAATCAAACGTTTGGCTGCAAGTTAGAATATTGTACAGCCTTCTTATTTTAAATGATGTATGACTGAACTATAATTTCCTCGAAATGAAACGCTATAAAAACAAACATACAGCATGATCGGAATATTGTAATGAGGTTTAATTCATTAAATTGTTATTAAGTATATTGCGCTTTTGAAAACTTCGGTACGCGGAATTTCGAGTATTACTAAGGCAATTTATCAAGCAATTTATAATCGAACAAAGGGATACCAGCGAGAAAAAGAGAGAAACTCTACTGTAAAGGTAAAAGGGGAGAACGTTGCAGGAAAGTTTATCTCTCGCGTCTGAGAACACTGCACTGGTACCGGTTTCTGGTCCTTGATACAGACTTCGTACGAAGAAAGCGAATAATGTAAAAGGCCTAAATTTTCTTTAGCCTTTAAAACACATAAATGGATTTGCAATCGCAAATTTAACGAACAGCATTTAGACATTTTATTACTAACATTTGTGACAGATAGCCGACAAAATAAGAGGGAGAATTTCCGATTGCACACAATTACTAATACCACACAATACCGACAAGAAAAGTGAATACATGTTTTCGTAATAATTTTCATATGTATTATACAAAAGTTTACTTTGCAAGAAATATGAATTGTACCGCATACAAAGAGCTGCCACTTTTTCCACCAGCAAATATGGAATAAAAAGAACTATTCCATCGCAAAACACTTCGAAGCAAACACAAATGCTGCCTAAAGATTTCAAGCGGGTTCAAAAATTTTATTCAACGGTGCATTAGCATTTGGGTGTTCCTCGGTGGCCATGCGGTTATTCACAGGTGGCACATATCCTGGCCCGTGTTGCGTACAAATGTTTCGTCGATAAAGCTTTGCACAGTTGCACCAACAATGAGTCACTAACCCCATATGTTGAGAACCTGATCATTTTCGGCGAATCAATGCCGCACTACGGTAAACTGTGCATTTTAAAATTAAACAACGCTAGTATTCGCTTTCTTCTATTGCTCTGATCGGAAACGTGATTCCTGTAATAGGTATCATTTGAAATTGATTTAATCTAACACGAATTTATTGTACAGAAAATGGAGACAAGGAGTATCTTCCTTTTATTAGTGCGGTCTCAGTATCGTTATACGACAAACACTGTTGGCATTCGTAAATTTAATTCATTTGTGACAAAGAATGTCCCCCATTGTTTCATTTTGAAAATTCATAATATCGACAAACATGTTCTTTTACAAAAGAAATAATTCTTTGACACCATTTTTTCTCATTTTTTCAGAAAATAAAATACCATTTTTCGCGATATTGATTTTTTACATTTAATACGAAAATTTGATTCTTCATTTAATTCTTCGCGAACAAACATTTCGCATACACCCTTCTTTAACAAATATATGTATTTTAATTTACTCACTGTTTTAATATCGTTCGCGTTTACATAATTGAATTAGTAATGCTCGCTTACGTCTAATGTAATTCCTAATTAAAGTTATTTTTACGGTAATATACGGTTAATTTTAATATGTTATACGTCTAGCTGCAAGATATTATAATATTTTTGTTAAAATGTTAAACAGGTGTAGCGAAGAATTTGCATAAAAATGTATAACTCTAATATCACGCAATACTTCTACTATTTTCTCTTCCTTGCATTACCGTGAACACCCACGAAGGCATAATTTTGGAAATATATCCCTATAGAGAATAAATCCTTCGTTTACGAGAACCGAACGAGAATTGTGCCCGAAAGTTGTGCCTGTTAAATAAAAAGATCAAGGACGGAGCATAAAATGTTGGTGCAAGGACAGCATGAAATTTCACAGGTTTTTCAGCGAGTCAATGCAAACGCGATGAATCATAACCACCAGACAAGAAACTACTTTCGCTTTTTAGCATTTCGCGCTGCTTACTGTCCAAAGTAAGACAGAAGCTCTGTTGGACTTGCCAATGTAAAAATTTCACGAGTTCATTGTACTTTTGCTGTGAAACGCGAGGGCAAGAAAAGTTCTTCTCCGTTGTCGAAAATCTAAAATGTGTAACTCGCGGGAACTCGCAAGACAATACTTTCGCAATAGATACTCGATTAGCGTAATCAG
Organism: Nomada fabriciana; assembly: GCA_907165295.1. Classification (NCBI taxonomy): domain Eukaryota; kingdom Metazoa; phylum Arthropoda; class Insecta; order Hymenoptera; family Apidae; genus Nomada; species Nomada fabriciana. The sequence continues at coordinate 8,117,295 of OU015690.1, read as the reverse complement.
AGTGCAATATCGAAAAGAAACACGTTGCACAGAAACGTGGAAATGCAACAAGAACTTATGATCTGCTAAATAAGAGATCGAGTAAATAAAAAGAAGGGAAATCGAATGTAAAATTAATGTTTAAATTTTCATAGTCCAAACATTACAAGGCTATCCTGTTAAACTTTGCAGCCTTGTATAAAGAAAAATGAGGCAAAGCTCCTTTACAAGTACTATATATCTGTCTGAGAAGTTAACAAATCGAACAGCGGTAGCAAAACACAAAAAGTACGACAAGAATCGGTTCTATTCTTTTGTAACTTCCAATAGACTACAGAATATTGAAGCATCATTGAATGAATTTGAAAAGTGGATGAAGAAAATAACGAAAGAATATAGAACTATTGTAAATGATAACAAAAATATATATATATATATCGTTTGTTAATAAGGTAATAAGTTAATAAGTTCGTTATAAATTTGATCATACAGTATGGCCTACATATAAGCAAAAATTTGGTATCTTATATAAGCGAAGATTTTATCTCCACTAGTGCGGGGTATAACCCTTGAGACGTCCAGAAGTTCGATTGTCAATTAGTGACACTAATTCAACTAATTCAACGATGGAACTTTGCTACTTCTCATCCTTTTCTTAAGAAATTTGTACATAGACACAGCTGACATTTTTCTGATTAAAATGACACCAAACACGATCTAATTTGGACTATATTTACTGGCTTAATTAACGGTTGTAAGTTTCGACCGCAAAAAGGATAGCTAGTGAAAAGAAAAGAGAAGCTGCCCTTTTCTCCGTTCGACGCTGTCGGAAAATTTCAAACAATTTCAAATTTCAAGTATCCGATATAAGCAAACGTTCAGTCCCGAGGCTTTCGCTTATACGGAGACTTTACTCTACTTATCGATTTCAATAGTAACTTCTAATAAAACTTTAGGCAACTCGTGTTATCGTAACATGTTTTGCACAAAAATCTGAATATTTTGATGGCAATACAATTTCAAACTAAGCAGGGTCTAATTAAAAATGCGGCAACTAATTTCCAAGCATTCGCATTGCAATTAAAGACGCACGATATTTTCCAAGATACGTCGTAATCTTAAACTCTGCAAGATTTTCGTTCCTCCGTTCCATCGTAAGAAGAACGCGCCGGCCCGGTCATACTTAATGGAAAAAGTAAAAGAAAAAGTAAAATAAATAAAAAGCCGCTGCAAATCGAACCGCTGAAACCGTCACGCCGCAAAGGGAATACGACCTCTCCAAATTACGAAGATCCGCAAGAAAAACGTAGTCCAAAGGGATAATGATTCCCCGCGAAAGAAACAGAGCCGCAGCTTCCGCGAGCAAGAGCTGCGAAAGGGATCGCCGAAGCAACGGCCAGAGCGGGTCAAACGTGACGTAACATCCGGGCGACATCTCGCGAGGTGGAAACGCTCGCAGGCTGGTAGGGAGTCGTCGAAGCGTGTAGACACCACACGTCGATCGCTTCTTCTACCGTTCTCCGTTACTCTCGAGGCTTCCTCCACCGTCTAGCCTTGCTCCCTGGGTACATTGCCACATCGCATTCCCCCAGCATGAATCACTAGAGAACCTGACGTACTTATTGTTAGATACGCGAAAACGCCTCTCTCTCTCTCTCCCTCAGCCTCTCCCGCCGCGCCATCCGACGACTTGCCTCGAGGTACTCCAGGAACGCGTGCCCCTCGAGGAAAAAGATGCTTTCCCCCGCGAAAGCATCCTCTCACAATTCTAACTACTTACTCACAGGAGAGAAATTCCTCGTCTCGCCTGTCTACTTACTACTGACCAACGAGCCGCAGATTAACGCGTATACAGTGCCTTTCAAAACTTTCCAGCACCTGACGATTTCTCAACTTTTCGCGCAGCTTAGTTACACTGACGCGGCACAATTTGCAAGATATCGACAATTATTCGTTGCGGCTGCTTGGAATACCTGGACGCAATATGTATATTTATAGACTAAGCGTCCTCAAGCTAGAGGTGGGACTCGCAATAGAATTCTATCCATGTATCAAAATTGTGCAACATCGCGACCCATTTTCTTCGAAATTGCTGTAACAATATCAATGAATTGGGTGAACAGTTTTTTTTATATACCTCTTGGAAAAAGTTGCACGATTTTTAATAAATCATTTATAAACTGATGAATCATCTTTTTTTTAAATTCCTTCAATCGATATATTCATTACCTGGTTAAGACCTTATTAATCCCTAGGAAAATAGGATTATATTTACCGTTTCCGGTTCTAAGAGTATGAGTCAAATGTATAAAAAGTAAAACCTATAAGAAATATAGCCTTTTTTCTTTTTGTTTTTATACACTTACTTTTTGTGTTCACCAGAAAGATGTATACGTATACTCCGAATACCATTCGTTTGACACCGGAAATTCATATTATTGGTACTACATATACATTACGTATAGCTTACATATAATACTTGTCCATAGCTATAAACAGCACTGTTTTCTTTAATATAGTAGCGGCTTCGATTATCCGTAAGTAATATAAAAAGAAGTGTCTACATGAAACCGTTGAAACCTGTAAGTACGCAATCCACACGCGTTGCGAATATATCCGGCCTCGTCATTTAAGGGGTTAATAACGGTACAGTATTGCTACATTGCAAGTACATACGAAGACGTAAATACCTGTGTAGTTATGGCTTGGTTCATTGGCTTTAGATTAGTGATTATAACGTTTCTATTCATTTCTATGCTACACGGAAACTGTTCGGCAATGCATATAGAAAATTTAGGATGTAAGTACCTAATTTCGTCCGTAAAAGTATCGATACATTGGTAAACAAAAAAAAGACAAACAGTAAAATTCGGACCGCTTTTAATGAACATGTTATATTGTTTCTTTTTTACTCGAAATTATTCAATCTGTTGTGCTAAAACAAAGATATGCTACAATACTGAACGTTATATAAATGGAACTGAACCTTTACTGCACGAGATCTATGGGCGATCGAGATCTATCGGTCGTTAGCGACTGCCACTCCATCTGTACAATGTAATTGGACGCGGGAACTATCTTCACAATCGTTCAGTATTTCACTATTCTATGCTGTTCGACACACCTGTATGTTCACTTGCGTCGACATTCAAATCGTTATTTGTAGCACTTCAGTGGCGTTTAGTTTTGTAGCGTATTTAACCCCTTCGTATCGGTGAACGAAATATCTACATATCTCGTCACGCGATTGTCATTTATGATAGATATGCTTTGGACGAGATATCTGGCAACGCAATGTATTACATGTCCTTTGTGGAACGCGGTGTCCGACATATGAGCTGCTCATTAGCCAAATTGATTAACTCCACTTCTTGAAGTTGTTTAAATTTTATTGCCAAAACGCTTGATTGCCTTTTAACTTTCTACATTTAAAATAAATTTCCATATTTTTGTTTTGCGGAGTTATATCTCGCTACACAAAATCGTTTACGCGACACTATGTGCAAAGTATGTACATATCTGGCGAGGCAATACCGTTCGCGTGCCGCTTTCAGCGAGATATCTAGCTTTCTCGTTTCTCAATGTTTATAACTGAATGTTGGGCGCGAGATATTTCGTCCACCGATGCGAAGGGGTTAGGCATGTACGACGAATTGCAAAGCACACTTCTGTAATAGCTTCATTTTAGTAGGCATAAATTGAGGCTAATATAGAAGCTGACAGTAATACTACAGCCTGGAGTAAAGCATTCTTAAAATGGTTAGATTAGCTAGTGCAGTACTGCAGTGTTATTCTAGCTGCTAAATTCAATTTATTTATAATATTTTACTTGCTTATATACAAAAATAGAACTACAAATAAATGGATAGAAAATGGAGAAAATATACAATAAATACTTAGTAAATATATGTCGACCGGGCTCCTTACAATTGAAATAGATTTTTGACACACTTTTAATCAAACTAAATCAGCAGGTACGAGTCATGGACGAGGTAATCTTATACAAACATGTCACGATGACTGACATGGTTACTGTCTTTGTAGTGGATGAAATAAAAAAGGGATAAAGCAGTTCATGGTTTAAAAATATCGTGACGATTGAAGTTGATTTTCTAGGCTTTCTTTTGCTATCAGCAGAATAAAAACTAGAAAAAATTAAGACAGCTTTGGTGTATTCCTGATACAGTGGCAAGTCTGCCGAAGAACCTTTCCAAATTTCAAGTCAATCGGACAACTAGATCTTGGGACATCGTGTCAGCCATGTCAGAAAACAGGGTTTCCAGAAAAACGCTTTAAAGTTATAGTTTCTGTGTCGTTTACATGATACTTTACGCGTGGGATACATTTACTATTTGAAATCCTACCTTATTTTGACAAAAACCGAGATATCCTTTCGCACACATATTTTCGAAGATGCGTCCATAAAAAAAAAATCGTTCAAAACACAGGTACCCCCTTAATTACGTTCTATCTACCTTATGCGTGTGGTTCTGTTTTGAATGGCGGCAAGGAAAACATTACGAACGAAGATCCCATAGAAAAAAAGGGAAATGCACTGCTACTTCGGGAGTTAGTGTACACACACTTCTTTTTGCGGAATATTGGTGTGTGGATACCTGTGGGCTACCGTAGAATTAATCTGCATCGAGGTCCATCGAGGTAATGATCTGTTCGTGCTTTCCAAGATATTGATACATTCTACTGTTCGATCTTTAATGGGTCTCGCTTCAGTAGGGACAAGCGACGATGACTCACGATGTAAATTGAAGTATTACACCTGCAGATATCGGTAAATGACCGCTAGAAACTTGTTGCTTTATATAAACCAATCCTATTAAAATTCATTTCATGCATACTGCTCCTTGAAAAGAATCGTACAGAATATTAGGTTCCAACCGAATAAATACATATGCAATTTTTATCTAAAAGATTATTATTTCATTTCCGATTATTTCCCCAGAAAAATTGAAAATACCATTTAAGATATCAGAGGAGGTTAATACCTGTCCCACTTAGCCTGCAACTGTTAGGTATACGAGATTCAGTAACTACAGAAATCAGTAACTACATGTTTTGCACGCTAAAACTCTTTGATGTTGTTGAAGTTCGCGGTAAGCATCGCGTTATTTCCCCCCTAAAGGGCACATCGGTTCCCTGCGAACCTACCTAGAGGCAAGGCCCTAAGGCAGTTGCGTTTTACCAATCTCACCTTGCTTTTATGCATAAGTATTCCCTATAAAATAGTAAGTACTATAATAACGATATATATATAAATACATACATCGTAGTGTTCTCTGTACGACTACACGCCGTATCCCACATAAGAAAGTCCAGCAGATGTATTGCTCGACCACGATAGATCGAACGCTGACGCGATAGAGAAAATGATTTATTACTTTCTTCAACCAATTCACGTAGAAACGGTGAGCCGATGAAAAGTTTCAAATTAGATCGACAGAACTACAATTCATCTGCCTCGTATTTTCTGGCCTGCCGCGTTTCTAGTCAATTTAACGGCCGCAATGGTGTCTGTAATTTTCTTCTCTTTTTTTTCCTCCCTTTTTTCTTCCCCGTGAGTGTCGGCGAAGAATTCGAAAACGGCGGCGCATTCACGGCCGAGTGAGTAAGCTTGTCCGAGTTTAGATGCCTTTCTCTGTGCTGTCCAGTTTCCTATTTCCTGGAGCACACGCGCAACTTTGATAGATCCCTGTGCACGCTACATCTTACGAGGGGACGAATTTCACGGAGTTGATTTTAGGAAGGCAAAGCATTTTACAAAAGTACGCGAAGGTAAAATACTGGATTAATTGGGCAGTAAACTTCGAATGAAATACGAGGGATATTAATAAAATATATTTTTAAACATCGACAGTAGTTCTATGAATAAAGTGGCATCTGTTAAGATTCTTCTATGACATTTGGAAAATAAAAAAGGCCAATAACATGAACGTATTTTTAGAAAGCCATAAAAGTCCAGCATTAAACGTTCTAACGCAAATGCATATATTACCTAAAGATATATTGACGGTAAAGGTTAAGCGTGAATGCGCGATGGAAGAAAATAACGTGAACGTTTCGTAATACCTCCTTAGCAAACTATGATGTACATGTTTGTAATTGGGTTGGCAATAATTCTATTTGAAAAATATGATTCAAACAAGGTCGAAGGAAACCAATTTTCGTGGTCAGATCATTTATTAAGAGCGTAACAGTTTTGCTAACATTCTTAAAAATGAAAGTATGTATTTAGAAAAACGTTAAATCGTTTTTGTCGTATATCGCGTGCTCTAAATATGATATATTATACATATTCTTATTAACTTTCCTACGTTGCGTTTATCAAAAATAAACGTGCACGATACGCGTGGCACTACCGCTAATTACACGTAAGAGACACACCCCTGGTATGTCATCACAATGTTATGAACCTGTGCCTAATTACGTTCGGTAAAACGTTCCAACCCGCTGCGCTACTCTGAACCGAAATACGATTAAGGAACGAAAAGTTGCACGTTTCTGTTGAGCTTGAATCTAATATATATTTCTTAAATAAAAGTTAGTAGCATTATTCTTAGACTTAAGAAGATGGCACATTGTGTGTAGCTATTTTTAAGGGTCTTTACTATTATCGATATAACAAAATTAATAATATTTGTACCGGTTGTATCGCATTCTTCGCGACACCATACCTGTAAATCAGACATGGCCGTTACCTCAAATAAGAATCGTATTATCGTAGCTATTATAAATCGGTGAGTCGTCCAAACGATGGGAAAATGTATTATAGTAGAAAACTCAGAAATATTTCAAAGTACATACTCGGCATCCCCTGCTGACGGAGCAATGAATATTTACCAATACCGTTACATTATTATTTTTATATTTTCACTTAGTCGTGCATTCACCTGACTGCGTTCACCGACATATATTAATTTGTTCGCGTGAAGAAAGATCTTCCCAAAAAATATCCTACCATTGTATGATAATATCATGCATGGCGTGTCAGCAGGCTGCGAAAGGTCGATATAGCGGGGCAATATTTTCTGCAACGCTGTAACTAATGTAGTATATAATGCCCTGTGGTATTGTTTGCGATGTTCTAACGTCTAACGGAACCTCTTGCATCGATGATCCTCTGGGGTTCGCGCGAAGAACTTTGTAGAAAGGCGTCGATGCAGCGAATGCACCACGTAGGTGTGGCGGACGCAGGCTATTCCCAGAAAATCCTAATTTTTACGGCAATATCCAACATGATTGGAAGGGGGAGAGAGGGAGCAGCCTTTCTTCATGGCTGGGGAATGAGATTAGTTCCATGCATCGCGTGAAACGAGCAAAGATCAAAGGGGTTGGGCAATCTAAATGATCGGAATCCGCGGCAAGTGCAGCTGGCATTGTTACTGGGATCCGAGGGGCAAACGAAAGGTCGTGGGTTTAAGAAAGGGAGGATAGTGGCAAAAATAGTAGTGGCTCGAGAAATTCTATTATTATCGTTGTAAGACTTGCCGCGGGCTCTAGGAAATCGCTTTTGTTTTGCAAATAGTAATGGCGTTCCACAGTGTCAGTCGTTGTTAGGTAAACGGGGAAGCATTAGGTTGATGAAGATGATGAAGATGATGAAAATACCAATGAAACATGACAATTAAATTAGACTCGGTGAAACGCGTTTAACTCGGGGAACTTAATATCTCTTTTGTATACAAGTTAATACAGTCGAGCCTCGATAACTCGAATGTTAAGGGCAGGGAAAAAAACTTCGAGTTACAGAGGTTTCGTGTTATCGAGTGTTCGAGTAAGAGTAAGAGTTTTAGCACACGAAAATTTGATTTATAGAGATGTATGACGGTTAACTTTTCGACTTGCGAGGACGGAAAGCGGGCAAATTAAATTTTTCAGCATGAATTTTATACTATATTTATCGTATACACATATAAACGCAATCAGAACACGAAAGTTATGTTACTATATGTACCTACTTCTTATTATTCAAAATGTCCGTAATTTTGCTCTGAATTAATGTATTAACACTATTTCCACCAAGAGGTGTCAAAAGACACATTTCCAATTTTATCTTTAAATTGACTTGGAGACGACTTTTAGTACTAGCTTTGATATAATTCACTAGGACCGAAAATTGATATACTTTATTGAGTAAGTAGGTTGCAAGGGCAGCATACGAATATTTGTTCGATTTTACAGCTAACTACTTTTACCCAGAATTTGGCATATTTTAAGTCAAAGGACTCAACACTTTTCGCCGTTTGTGTTTAAACACGATGTAGAAGAAGAAGCTGACGGAAAAATGAACTACGTAATACGCAGAATAAAACGAATGTGAAACGACATTGAATTGGACGTAACGTTTTTATTGAACGTCTGCGATTGATTTAGACGGAACTACAATAGATGGAAGCGACTACCGGTTTAAATACAGTTAGCGTCCAATTCGTGACTGATCACTGATAAACACTGTTCCGCGGCACACCCGCGGAAACAACACTGCATCTCACAACCACCATAAATTCATTCAGGCATACTGTAAATTCAGGCACCTTTCGACAAAGCGGCTGGCAATCTGCGAAAGGGACGACTTTGCACACGCAGATGGTCAGCACGTTTGTGACACGCAAGGACGAGACTGTTTTGAGGAAGTAGCTTTATTACCCCAAATACATTAAACTACCAGACGTCGAGTTTTTTCCACAACCTCAGCGGCAAATTGCACGTGTCATAAACGTGAGTTTCCTACAGGGTCTCGAAGCTGGCCGCCAGCTGACTTCGCCCAGGTCAAACCCCGGGGCCCTGGGGGAGATCCCGCTACGTCACCAATATTCAATGCAACGTTCAAAAACGCACCCCCTCCTTCATGCAACACGCTTCGGGCGCAAAGGAAGGGTGCGGCGACACCTCCAAAACACGCTGATTGGAAACCAGTCATTTTGTTAAATATCCAATCAGCGTGCCCAAAAACGGCTTCCGAGTCGACGTGCTGAGAAGCACTCGAGGAGGAAGTCAGTCGCAACAGACAATCTTGTACAGCAAGTCTTAGCAGAAACAATTAAACAAACTCGTCAGTTCTAGCAGTCTTACACACTCTTACGCGACAAGTTAAAGTTCTTATTGTAAAGGAGAATACCTCCAAACGACTCCGGAGTATCCGCGTACACGAGAGGTGCGAACATCGCGATTCCACCCGATACTTCGTCATCAAACACCACGTCGAACACTCACTTATTTGTTTTATAAATATATTGCATTGTTACCTGAAGAATTCGTTACTTCATTGATATCCTCCACTTACATCAATAATTATCCTATTCAAAAGAAGAATAGGAACTGCCAAACACCTCGCGACGCGACCCTAGTCGGAACGGAGATTTACGACCTTCGTTTTACCTGCTCGGCCCTGTCCACACGGTACGTCGCGGGTGCGCGGTGAAACATGGTCCTTCGAGCCGGATATCAGTGACTGTGGGCTACAACGAATCCAGTAACAATTCAGTTAACAGTGCAGTGAGTGACGGACAATTAAAAACCCGCACGCAAATCTTGCGTCAGGTATCTAACCTTGATATCCAGCCAAGTGGATTAAACTCGCGGCGGCTCACCGCTAGCGTGACCCCGCAGGATCCAGTTCGGCTTATCAAGACAACATACGTTCTCCGAGTCCGTAATGCGACCCGGAGCAACTACATAAAGCAGCGCCCCTGCTTGGATCCAGATTCGGCATCCATAACAACCTGAGGGAAGAAGACAAACGCGCCATCGCCGAGGATCTGATCCAGATCAACCATGCAGCTTCCTTAACAAGTAACATCCAAGGACATCGCAGGGAACTTCAGTCAAGTTCTCGCATCATAAAGATCCACATCATACAACTGGATCATACCAGATCCAGATGTACCAATGCACGATCTGCATCGTTCGCAACCGCTAAAAGCGAACTCTCAACCAACCGAATAGCCCACGCTATTCGAATCGTCAATCCACCTTGGATAAGGGTGCCATTCCTGGACCACGCGCAGCGACCTTTGGGGCATCCAACGTCAACCCAACGTCCACGCAACAAGGAACACCCAAGGACGACGCATCGCAGAGAACAAGCCAACTGATTGCTGCAATTGCCTACGATTGCCACCGCACCGAAGCACAACAGCAGTTCAAACATCACAGAGAACTCCGTGGGTGAGTACAAACAAGTCATCTTCCTCACACAGATACTTTCCTTTCTCTTGGCCTTGTTTCCTCAACTCCGCTACGATACTAACGACTATAGGCATAGGGTTATCTAATGAAAGTCTAAAATCGTTACTTTAAACCGCCAGCATAATGGCAAAAACACACAGTAGCATAACGAATGCTCCTGTAGATAATTATAAAGAGCTCGTCGGCATGCGACGCTCATTCTTATTCAAACTATTCGATCTTATCAACTTCCTGAAGTCACCGGCATGTAGTTCCGATTTGCTCACGCTAGAGCAACGTGTAAAGGACAGTGAATCATGGATCTATGAATTTGAATTCATATGTCTACAAATTGAAAACCTCGCAGTGGGCACCGGACTTGATGATTACCATATACCAGATCATGACCTCTTTTGGGATCTCCTTTCTGAGATCAGAAAAAGGGGTGATAATCGGATTGCCTCGCTAAAAAAGAAGCAATCAACCATAATACACAGCGTACCATCAACCGCAATCATTTCTACGACCATTGTAGATCCTCATCGCGACATTGAAACGCGATCATCAGAAAAACTAATTGATAACCTCGAGATCGATAAGCCAGAATCCGTAGATACCGCTTGTGATCTGCTGAGTTCTCCCGTCGACGAGACTCAGACTAAAGAAGAACCTTCTTCTCATTCAATCATTACATTCACGTCAGGTCATACCGAAACGCGAATAAATCCCATTGAAGAACCGCAAAAAATTAGTATACCTGCGACTCAATCATTAACGGGCGACTCGTCAAAAGGGACAGTCGACATATCCCACACGCAGGTAACGGAACTGGTCGGGCCCGGCCGTTTCAGAAGGTTCCCAAACATCAGAGGGAAACCTTACATTAGAAAATCAACTTCTGCTCATTACATTCGTGTCAATGTAACAAGGTACATTTATACCAAAGTAGCTATGAGGCGATTTCGAAAACAGGACTCGTCAAAAGAGACAGCCTGCAGAACCTCGGCACGGGTAGCTCAGCCGATGGAATCCGGTCTTCATGCAAATTCCCTAAATGTAAAGATTCCTACGGTACATTTTCCAGAGCACATACGGTCTCCAGTCAGACTAAATACGGTGTCAACCGCGAAATCATACACGCGCGGTCATTTGATCCGTCGTAAAGACTTGAGAAACAGTCACTTCTCCATATCGCCGTCTGACATTTCGTCAAAGGTAGCACCAACTACTCCTCGCAATCCTTATAAACGAGAATTCTTTGACATCGTGTCACTCAAGAATATCCAAAACGCGGATTCGCGAGAACTAACGGTTCAACGGGATCTTCAGAGGAACATACAATTCCTCTATTCCAAAAGGGTCAGGCTCAAGACTCATTTCGAGCACATTCTTCGCGGCCTGATCACCCTAACAAAAAGGGTTAAAGGCCACTAAAGTAATTATTACAATTACTGCACACATAGAAGGGCGTCAGTGATCCATACACTCGTGAGAAACCATTTCCAAGTTTGTAATCGAGGTATTATTACAAATTTGACACTGCGAAAAGACGAACCATTTCTATGTTGTGTTTCCGCTTTAAATGTAACTACGTGTCCCGATCCTCGAAAAAGGAAAGCCGTCTAATACGCAATTAAACTGCTCCTAATGTGCATACAACACATAGCAGGAACAACGATATTGTTAATCCAGTCATGTATTTGAACTTTACATCATTTACATTATTAGCATTCGTAATGCAGTAACACTCGAATTTGTTATTAGAATACTCGTGTTTATTTCGCCTTCGAAAAACAATCGAAGTCGTAGGGAAGCAGGTAGTACTCGTATCGCGGCAGGTATAACCTACAGGGTGACCTACCTGGCCATCCAACATCGTTCGCGTTGCACGATCTACCTGGACTCGACAAGCGCAAGTTTCCGCGTGAGATAGGAATAATAATCATAAAGTCCTCGAGATACAACTTTCTATGTTATTCTTTTATTCTTTTCATGATAAACCCTACACGGACATTCGCAAACGTGTAAGCAAATTAGACAGGCACCGTTCCGAGACGAATTATGGTGAATCCACACCTAATTCTTTAAACATACTTTCAATGACGACACGAAGTTCATGTAGCCAAGCGCCATTCGTTCCTTTTAACTCCTTTATCATTCCACTCCAACGACGCCTTGTCCTTAACACCTATCCAATTCCTGATAGGTGACTTGTGGGCGAACCCACCGGAGCACAATCTGGCCGATGTATGAAATGATAAAGTCCCTCGAAAACAGGACCAACACTGTCGTGATTAACACCACTGCGGGAGCAAGTGGCAAATCGATTTTACAGGAGCTGCACACTGCACGCAATTGGCATATTGCAGACTCTTCAATTCTCAAGAAGGACTACATGGATACTGTACAAAGGCTCAGACACCAGGCTCCGACGGCATTGTTCGCGCCGTGACCATTAAAACAGCCACGAACATGCTAGATCGGAGTGCGAAACGACTGGTACCTTTACCTCACCAGCCCGAAGACAAGGTCAGCGACCCGGCAGAGCCAGCATCCACCGAAGAAGCTGACTGAACCTCGGAGCAGTCCTTTAGAATTAGGATTATTTATCATATATAATTCACCATTTACAATGCACATTTCATTATACACGCACCTCTCATTACCAACTCTTGATCGCTACCCTCTCAACGGGGGGAGAATGTTCCGCGGCACACCCGCGGAAACAACACTGCATCTCACAACCACCATAAATTCATTCAGGCATACTGTAAATTCAGGCACCTTTCGACAAAGCGGCTGGCAATCTGCGAAAGGGACGACTTTGCACACGCAGATGGTCAGCACGTTTGTGACACGCAAGGACGAGACTGTTTTGAGGAAGTAGCTTTATTACCCCAAATACATTAAACTACCAGACGTCGAGTTTTTTCCACAACCTCAGCGGCAAATTGCACGTGTCATAAACGTGAGTTTCCTACAGGGTCTCGAAGCTGGCCGCCAGCTGACTTCGCCCAGGTCAAACCCCGGGGCCCTGGGGGAGATCCCGCTACGTCACCAATATTCAATGCAACGTTCAAAAACGCACCCCCTCCTTCATGCAACACGCTTCGGGCGCAAAGGAAGGGTGCGGCGACACCTCCAAAACACGCTGATTGGAAACCAGTCATTTTGTTAAATATCCAATCAGCGTGCCCAAAAACGGCTTCCGAGTCGACGTGCTGAGAAGCACTCGAGGAGGAAGTCAGTCGCAACAGACAATCTTGTACAGCAAGTCTTAGCAGAAACAATTAAACAAACTCGTCAGTTCTAGCAGTCTTACACACTCTTACGCGACAAGTTAAAGTTCTTATTGTAAAGGAGAATACCTCCAAACGACTCCGGAGTATCCGCGTACACGAGAGGTGCGAACATCGCGATTCCACCCGATACTTCGTCATCAAACACCACGTCGAACACTCACTTATTTGTTTTATAAATATATTGCATTGTTACCTGAAGAATTCGTTACTTCATTGATATCCTCCACTTACATCAATAATTATCCTATTCAAAAGAAGAATAGGAACTGCCAAACACCTCGCGACGCGACCCTAGTCGGAACGGAGATTTACGACCTTCGTTTTACCTGCTCGGCCCTGTCCACACGGTACGTCGCGGGTGCGCGGCGAAACAAACACCCTACAAACAAGAAATACCAGCTACGCGACAGCTGACTATTTGTATTCTTATTCAACGTTATTCGTTACAACAAATTAAATGTAAACTACACTTGTATATTATTTCAGAGCCTCTATTGTAAATTATTGTAGATCAGCTGACAAACCTTGTCCTATTTCAAAAGAAATTTCCTTAATTAAATTTCTAATAATATTAAGGGTAGGGGAGAATTAACACAATATTTGTATCGGTTTATCAATTTTCCAAACACACTCCACTGTAATAGCCTAACATTTTTCTGTAGCTAAATATTTTTTTACAAATTTTCCAAAAATTCTGCGTTCATTAATTTGTAAAGTGTAAGCTGATTCCACAATTTTCGTTAATAAATATAGTTAATCCAATTTTTATGGTAACTTTATTCAGCGATTATTTATTATTTGATTGGTGCAGCTAGCTAGTAGCTCCATTTCGGTATTTTAGGAGTGAACGTTATTACAATTTAATGAATGTCACAAATGCTTTCAGGGAACGAATGTTTGTCGCGACCAGATGTGACTTCCCTATTTTAGAGGCTGCCTCTTAAACTCTTTGGCTTTCTTACTAGCCCCTCTTTAACTCAAAATAGCTCTAAACTTCAGAAGAAAACTAAGGAAGAGGAGGCTGAAGATTACACCGTGTTAATACAAGGAAGTAGTTTCAAAATAAAGATAGGAAACAAATAATTTATATATTTATAAATATCCGCCGCGTTACGATGGAAGTAATCGATAACTATTACACGTACAGGAAAAGTAGTTGCAATTGAAGTGATATAATAGAACCAAAATCACTTATATTGATATTAGCTGTACCGGTAGGAAGTGCGCTATCCCATTTAGCAAATTTATTACTTAATAGCAAGACGCTCATCGATCTAAAAAATTAATGGATGCCTAGTTCATTGGCTATTGTATTAAAATTATACGATATTGTTAAAAATGCATGCCAAATTGATTAATCATGCGTAAGCTTGTAAGATTAATGCAGATTAATTACAACTCGAAGAAAATAGCCTTTAACAAATATGAAACATCAAAGCACCTGGATGACTATCAATAATAATTTTAACAGTTCTAATAACAACAAAAAAATCCTCGAATCGTTCCCATAACTGAAACTATGGGTATGCATGCATAGATTAAAATAGGGCTTGGTTATAGGGTGTTCTGCATGACCGTTGAGGAACGAGTCAGGAAAATTGGTAATTAAGAAATCAGAGTATATATTAGGAAGGATTGAAGGGTAAAGGTAAAAGAGTGAATAGAGTAATAAGAAAAAGTGAGGGCAAGGGACGAATGTAAGGCGTGAAAAAGGGCAATGTCAGTTTAGGTTATAGCAAAATTAAGTGTGCGGGTAGTAAAAAAAGTTAAGACGTAAAGATAAAATAGATTAAGTAAAAAGTGGAGCAGTGTTAAAATAGACTAAGATAAATATAAGATGCAGAAGCAGGTATGGAGGAGCGCGATGATCAAAGGCGAGGCGACAAGAAAAGGGAGTTTAGAGAAGAGTCGGGAAGAAATTTGAAAACTCCCCAGATAAAGAGAAAAGGAAGATAAGAGAAAGGGGTGCAAACACTGCAGAGGCGGGCAGAACCAAGGAGAGTCCAATAAATAGAAAGATAACAGAATTATGGTAGATAGCGTTGGCGAAAAAGAACGTGGAACATCCAATGAATTACTCGAATAAAAGGACAACAGACATTCACACTGAATCGAGGTAAGAATAAAGAAGGGGTCGAAGGAATTTTGGATAAGTATCGGCTTCAGACAGGGATGCCTACTTACAATTAGTCCGAAACTGTTTGCAATTTGTACAGCAGATATAGAGGAGGACATAAGAGAAGGGAATGATGGGAACAGAACGATGATGTAGGATGATGTAGGAACAGAACAATTTAGAACACTAGCCTGCGCAGATGACATAGCCCTGCTAGCTACGGCGGAACGGGAACTAAAGGGAACCATGAAAAGGCTTAATTAAATGTGATAAAGTCGAAAGTCTGAATATTTAGAAACGGTGGAAAAGCGAAGAAAAGTAATGTAAAGAAGAGAGTGTGAAGGCAGTAAACCAAAGATTAGTTAGGAGAAAAATTCCAAAGAAATGGAGGTACGGCAGAACACATCGGGGAAAGGGTGAAGGGGGCCAACGTAAGTTTAAAAGCAAATTTTAAGAAGAGGTTGTTTTTGTTCGAGATGTTGGTAACGGGTGTGCTAGTGTACGGGGTGGATCTGTGGGGGGTCAAAGACAGGGCAGAATTGGAGAACGTGCAGTTAAAATATACATATAAAATGGGTATTGGGCTAGGCACATACATACGTACACCGGGAAGCATTGTGCTGGAGGAAACGAGCAGGATGAAGATGAGAATTATAACAGGCCAAAAAGTCTGGAAGTTTCATCAAGAGATAAAGAAAGCGGGGGGGGGGTTAGTTAAGAGATGTATATTTATTAGTTATTTCATCTGGTGAGAAAGTGTAGGGAGATAGAGAGAGGGGTCAGAATAGAAGATGTGGCGAGTGGAAAAGGGGATGATAGGATCGAAGCCTGACTGAGGGAATTGAAGCGCAAAGAAGCGGAGGAAAAGGAAATAAGTGGGATGGATGTGCAATAGATAGATACGAGATAGCTAATAAGAAACGTAAACGTAGGTTCATTGCAAGCCAAGTCCAAATTTCGTGGCTGTGAGACCGAAATGAAGAATGTACATATATGGCACACACATTAAAATAATGAAAATATTTCAAAGTTAGACTATAGGTACTATCTTCGGAACGGTTTAAATAATATAGTGCATCTATCAGACATTATATCACTTGCACATTTTACACAAGTATGCGAACAAAATTTTAAATTTTTATTTAAAACATTCAACATTTTGCTCCACTCGGCTTCAGAATAAAATGGAGTTCGTTAATGCAAAGTTGAAATTTAGTTGAGGAAGGGCGTCGTCAAAGCATAGAAAGTATAGTATAAAGGAGAAACTAATTACAAAACGATTGAAAGCTCCGGGTGGCTAATTAATACCTCACACGGTGTGCGCGCTGCCTCTGTGTCAATAAAGTCGCGACAAACAATTCAATTTCCAAGCTTCGCCAGTCTCCCTTCTCATTAATCGAGGGAATTGCCAGACAATGAGGTGCGATATCCTTGTCGCAAATGATCCATTCCCCCGATGGTAAAGCATGATATACTCCTTTTCGCTAATTGCGTACACGTGATAATTAAATTACAGCTCACGTATGCAAGGATATTATTTGAAAATGTTTCAGTGAAATATGTAGTAGTAAATTCTATCTAAATAAATGCTGACAGCTGAAACTAAATATAGCAATAAAAAGTATTGGAGAATAAAAGCCGAAAGTTATTGTAACGACTTCTATTACTTCTTTCAAAAGTAGAAAATGTGCATAAATATTCAATATCAGCGGTGGTAACAGTTGCCACGTTGCGTTATTTACAATGAACGCTGGAAATTATAATGCTTTGCAAAGTCAGTTTGATCTAGTCTAGTAGAATCGTAATGATTATTTCAAATTGTAAAGGCGTCAAGTAAATTCATATTCTAAATTACAATTCGAAATACAATTAAAATACCTGAGTCTCAAAGGTATAGCAATCACTAGGCAGTGAAGAAGTTATTATAGAATTATTATTTCAGAAAATAGGTATAGAAGATTTTTAGTTTTATATAATGGATGTATTGTGCTCTTTAAGCCAAAAATGAAAAAAAGGTGTATACTTTGTACGCGCGCAACTTATAATTAATGCAGCTGATGAAATAATATTACAAGGAAAACCCGTATCTGCGTATATTTTCAATGTATTTTCCATAATTTCACGCATTATACCTCCATAAACCATAAATATTCGCAGTCTAGTGTTCACTTTTCTGTCGCCCTATAAAAGCCCGTTCGATAAAAGATATACAGTTTTTCTCGTTATCCAGAATACAATTCCCGTGACATAGCTACGTAGATATGTATCGTACATGCGTATGTCGACAGTGATAACGGTGAGGGAATAAAAAACGTCCGTTGCTCTCCACGATTATTCCTGTGAATGATGTAACGCGGAATAATGCGCTACGCTAGTGCACTGAGTGAGTCACTCGCGTACACGTAATTTTGCTAGTTTTACACATTCAGGCCGTGACACCGGTGCAATTTTGCCATTAACCGATTAACACTTACGGAACTGCCTTCAGGATACACCTACCGCATGAAATTAATCACTTTTCTCCTTCCTGTGACGGACGTGTATACCTCGTGAAACGAGATTGTATTTCCGTATCTTCCTGCTTATCCTCTCGAAACTTTAATATTAATCATTTCGATGGAATCATGTACGTTAATTAATACGTTAATAATCATGTATGTTAATTCTAAGCACAATAACCGAATTGAACCGAAGAATGTAAATTTAATAACGCAATCAACATAATAAATATATAAATTTTAGGATATACTGAAGGCAATGATATTTCGACCGGTCTGATTATAAATTTATTTATAATTGCCCAAGCTGTGTTATCCCTGGAAAAATCGGGGGGAGGATTGTCGAGCGTAACAGTTAGGAAATATTCAAAGTATCGTTTTGCCTTTTAAAATATTTCGGGGAAATGTTTTATTGTCGCTTATGAATTCAAGATCGAAGAATTGATTTTGTTTGCGCAATAATATTTATATTTTTATCGCAGCGAATCATATTTTCCAAAGTTCACGTTGCCATAAGCGGAGGAATTATTATCAATTGTAATCCTTGATGATCTAAACTTTGTTGCCATATTTATATCACAATTTTTATTCTACTAATGTACATACGTGAAAATTGACCAAACAAGAAACATCCCAAACATAAATATTTATTTAGAAACATTTCATTACGAATTGCAGCATGCTGGAAAACTGAAAAAATATAAACTACAGAGAATTTTCATACAAGGCTACTAAAAAAGTGTTAACATTCCAAGTACGTACTATACGACAAGGAACAAATATGAACACTGAACGCGCATCAAAGAGGAACGCAGTTTGGTCAATGTTAGGGTTGCAATTATGCAACTCGTGAATTCAAGACCGTTGGCAGACTTTCGGGCACACAATGCACTTGGTCGTGCTCGCATTACGCATTTTTGGAAAAGCCTATATTTTAAGCCGAGCCAGACACATCGGCGAGAAAAGTGGTAACGATGTTTGGCCAAGGCCCAAGCTATTTCCTGACTTTCCAAGTTGCGGTAGGTAACTCCGGGCATCTGCTTAATTTATTGGAGAACGGTTCGTAGGACAGATTTTCCGAACCCTAAATGGAGCGTTATGGTTCCATTCCCACCAAGATTGCACGCAGTTTCCACGCATCGAAATACCTGGCAAGAAAACCAATCTAATTCAATCGAAGAGGTCGATTTCGTTGATTAAACTGCTATTCTGTAAGTAAGGGTACCTCGTTGGATCGTTTCAAGAAGCTTCAACTAAAAACCATGAAACTGAACTATCGTTGCACATTTTACAACCAATGTTTCTACACGAATAATCTCTATTCAGCCAACTTGTTCAATTCGAGCCTGGCAGAGATACAACAATTCACCTTGCACATTTTCGGCAAGCAAAACATAGATTCCATAACCCGGGGCAACCTAGTTCCAAAAAATCTCTTAAGAGGTCGCAACCTGCAGAAGAATCCACGGATGACAATGGGAACAGGAATTAGCGATGCAGGCGATCGCATTCACCTGCGCGTGGACTAGAGGAAAGTGGGAACGAAGGAGTGACGCATTTCACCTGTCCTCTAGAGCTTTCAGTTGAGTAGGCCGATCTTCGGAGAAGGTACTTTACGATACCTGGAACGTGTCTCCGGTTGAGTTCACTTACCAACAGATTGGTCGGAAAACGCGTGCAGGGTCGACGACCCGCCACTTCCTCGATGAGAAATGCCTGCCAGCTGTTAAAATCGTTCAAACGGTGAACGAAATGGTCAAGGGGGAATGGTGTATGTATATGTATGTGCCGGCGCCTGTATTTTCGGTACCAAAAAGGTACAAGGAAGTCGTCTACTACTAACGTCGATGCCACGAGTGGAAAGTATGTAAATGAGATATGGGTGAACGATGGTACATGCTCGTTTGAGAGAAAAAGCTGGCTAGGTATTGGAATATCAAAGCAATCGTGTCGCCGATAAGTTGATTGCGGTTTGCAAGTGTAATTGTAAGAATTTAATTTTTATATTTAGACGTAACGCCACTGAACTGTTTTGACAAGTGAGATTGGATTGCGAATACCTCAAAGTGAATGTAAGATTTACGTATTTTGTACGCATCCTGTGTTCTTGACCAGAGTAAACGAATGAATTTATTAGTCTCGAATGGATCTGGAATGTTGGTATAAATATTCTTTCTGTATTACCGGCGCGATCTTTACACTGTTGTCTGAGTATTTATTCGATCAACTCATGGCACGATTGTTCTTTTTGGTCAAAGGTAGGCACAGTTTAATAGTAATTTTTGATAAATTGTACTGACTGCAAATGAGCTGCTCACGATTTTGTCGGATAGTTGAGCAACTTTCATGAAGCAGTTACTTAACTGCTCTCCTGTGCAAAGCGCTAACAATTGAACAATAAATTTCATTCGTTGTTAGTTTAATATAATATTTCAACCATTGATTATGCAAGCTGATTATTTGAGATATGCAGGGTGTAATTGAGGTAGAACAGAACAGGTGGCTAGCTCCGAGCGTTAAAGTAACTCGAAATTAAAAGAAGAGAACCCTCGCGTAAGAACCTTTGTATTTCGAGAAAAATAATTCTGAAAACATACCGAAGAAGTGACTAGCTGTGACAAGGTACTAGCAAAAAGATATTTTATATTACCGTGGAGTACTTAACGTTTCTGTCGTGGTTATGTTTCGAAACCAGGGCAATTTCGTACCTTATTATCGTTACTAATATCTTGTTCTCCTTCACGCTGCAGCGCGCTGCAGTTGTTGACTGGATCGGTTCCATGAATGATACAATTTTTCGCAAAACCGAAACCCCATGCCAAACTCATTTTCTTCACTTTCAACCTAATTATCCGCAGAAAAAAAAATCATTGCTTCCCCAATGGCGTGAAAACAGCGCAGCTTTGTCGAAGAAGAAAGTGTATAAATCGAACAGATACGGCGGAAACTCAGCTGCGTTAGGTTCTATTTGCAGAAGAATTTTCTGATTCCAAGCCCTCTCTTTGTCCACTCTTGTGGCTGTTGCTCTAACAGGAGCAACGTGGACGTAGCACGCGTATCTCCAGGAACCGGCGCGTCGCGTCGCATCGCGTCGTCTCGTTCGTTTTTCTCGGGCAAAAATGAAATTCATCCGACAAGCGATGCAAGGAATGTCGCCGTGAGTCAGATGCGAGCGTGCACGTTCGCACGGCCGCTAAAATTGGAACTGGTTGGCGTCATAAACGTAAAAAGCCGCGTGGAAACGCGCCTTTCCACCACATTTTCAGTCCATCCGTATTAGTATTAACTGTTCCTTTCGAAGCGACGTACTCGACCGAACCCTAGCTAAAGTGGATACGTCGCGTGGGAGAGATATAATATGATTTTTAATGGGAATAGCGTAATAGGGAAGGAATTATCGATGAGCAAAATTCCAGGGGTCGAGGAGAGATTTATCCTTGAGCAAAATAGATTTTACACCCGGCACGCGCAGAATGAATTAATGCTTAGATTTTGAATATTGTGTGGTACATATTAAATTATGTATTACACGTATACCCATGCAGTATAAATTAGGGTTTTACAATTGGGCCGGTTAGAAACCAAATTATTTTACAATTCTTCCGGTTTCAATAGCAAACTTCTCACAAACCGAATTAATTATCTTGACGATTCTATTTATCACTTCGTGACGTGCAAAATTTTGTACTGTTGGTAAAGAATAAACAATCTTTAATACATCAAAGTCAAAACAGTTTATAAATATTAAAACGTATTTAATATTTCAAACGAAATTTTGAAAAACACTGCTACCGAGTTTATCAATTTCCTCTACCTTTTGAATTGACGCTGCAGAAATTTCTATTGATAACAGTTCTTTGCCGCATCGAATATCGCAAGCAGATATCCGTGTGCTTTACGCAAAAACAGTCCAGCTAAATAAATTGTAATAAGTTCTTTCACTTTCGAAATTTTCTTATGTTTCACTGCAATCCATTTGCCATAAAACAAATAATTCATTTTATTCTTTAAATATCAGGATCAGGAGCATCGAGTAAGTAAATAGCAAAGAATCCCGCGATATTTGAAAAAATTTGCTCCGCAAATCATGCGACGGGAATTTATTGTACATTTGCCAGATGATTCGTCTGCATATTTCAGGGTGATTCGTGTTCTCGTTTATTGTGTATTCACGCAGCGATTTGTCTTTCGCCATGCCTCTTCGATGCCATGCGAAGGGAATTCGAAAGGGAAACACAAACAGAGTTCAAAGTGGCCACACTTTCGTCTCTGTCTTTTGAAATGGCACACATGCGCTGATTATCGAACTGACAAAGGAAAAGGTGTGTTACACTATGTACAAATTTCATTTACAATGACGATTCCTGTTTAAAAATAGAAAGCTTCCAACGACGCACTATATGTACTAGTTAATGGCAAGTAATTCCCACCTCTACATATATGTGCGCTCATTTACTTCACAGTTTATTCTACAGGGTGTCCCGTAACTATCGCAACATCGGAAAATGAGGGGTAGCTGGGGAGATCCTGAACAATTTTTTTCCTTGACCAAAATGTGGTTTGAAGCTTTGTTTTTCAGTTATTAACCAAAAATACTGCCCAATGAGGGCGCCCGTTACGTCAAAATGTAACATTTGCCGCACGCTCAGATACCCTCGAAGCCCCCCTTATACGGTCGAGCGCAGTAGAGTGGTACGGGCCTGGCTGTGCGCTCTAGGGACGCTCCCATTGGTTAGTGTTTTTGATTAATAACTCAAAAACGAAGCTTCAAACAACATTTTGGTCAAGGAAAAAGTTGTTTGGAATCACCCCAGCTACCCCCCCCCCCCCATTTCCCGATGTTACGGTAGTTGTATAATAAATGTATAATAATTAAGTTCATCTTTGCTCGCCTAATTATGTGTAATTTACAAAAATACCTTGGCCCTATGGTTACCACAAACTTCTCACTTACAATCAAAACATGCGTTACGATTTTCCAATAAATATTTTAGAGTAGAAAGTTTACCGATTTCTAGCAAACCCATTAGGTTAAATTTGCTATAAAGTCGAAAGCAGAAGTATGCTACTACTGCTACTACTAGTAGCAGTAGTAGTAACTATGCTTGATAGAGTGCTGGACAATAGTGTGGGAAGAAATGATTATACTTCAATTTGTGTAACACATTTTTATCAATGATATATTATCCATTTTGTTTACGCATACAGGACATTAACATATTCTTTCGTCTACTAACTCGTGTACTGTGCAATACCTTTGTCCATCACTCTATGTATGTATACAGTTTTAGCCATACGCGCCAGTAAAGTCTGTCAGACACCGTTCAGATAACTGAATAGAGTTTTCATCGCAGACAGCTTCCTGAATCGATTCGTAGCACTGGAAAGTCGCGAAGGAAACGCGGCGCTGGTCCAATTAAGAAACGCGGAGGATATCGCCAGACTGCTTTCGTTCCTGCGCCACGATTTTGTAGCAAGTACTTAACGGTATCGGTGTAAAAAGAAAACGACCGCGAAGCGTTTCGTCCGTAAACGCGTTCCGATGTACAGACCGCTCACGATACACTGGCGACTGCAAGCAAACCAGTCAAATAAGACCGATATACAAGATTCCCGGATTTAATACAATACTTTCCGGCAATTACACTGCGCGATCGACAGTGAAGTCACGTTGATGAATCCCAATTTCGTTAAACTTTTTTTTCCTGCCTTACTTTCTTGCGAAACAATGTAGCGATTAATTAATCGACAGGAATGAACGAAAACCGTGTGGGTTTCGAGTCGAACGGCGAGCTTCTTGTACGGCATCGTGATTATAAATTTATTGTAGAATCGATGCGAAGTCGAATGAGCAACAAGCACAGAGCAATTAATGTTGCCTGCGGAATAAAAATACGGATGAAAGATTCATCAAGAGCACGTCGTGGTTCAGCGAATCTTCTATTTTATTTGTTTATGATCTGCAATATTCGATGCGGAACAGCTGATCGTCCAGAAAGTTCTTAGCAATTCTTTCAATCAATTTGCATACATTTGTCAATGACTTTGCTAACTGACCACGAGATACAACGAGGGTTTGCGAAATTAGATTGCAAATGCAAGCGATGTAATAGAGAACTAAAGACTCGTTTTTCGTATGTACTATTGAATATGTAGTGGGTAATTGTGAAATTAATTAATTACGAACAGAAAATATTAAATCCTGTGACCTCCATAGAGAAAACGCAATACCTAGTTAAGGACGTGGTGGAGAGACACTATATAAACCCCATGGACAGAACGAATAACGATTCATTCAAGATCCAGAGCTCGAACCAGTCTACTAGCATCATTAATAAAGTCAACATCAAGAGCATGGAAAATACCATTCATAATAAAGTAATTAGTGTTTGTCGAAACAAGTCTCATTCATTTTCGTCTGTGACAATGCTTATCTATCCTTTAGCCTGGTCTAGTGTTCCAGTACTGGAACATTGCCCCTATTCACCGAGTCTAGACCCCAATGACTTTTTTCTATCCCCAAAAATGAAAGAAATATTGAAAGAAAGGCATTTTAATGATAACGACAGACAGCTCTGAGGGCCATTCCGCAAAACCATTACCAAAATTGTTCAGATACAGAATGAAACATTCTAAAATAACCAAATTGTTCGCGCAATGTTCCAGTAACCTTACCTTATGCAAATAAGATGAATGCCCAATTCGATGAATCATAGAAGTTTACAACTGAATGCAAAATATAAACAAATAACTACGAATTTCGAATTGTTTGAAATGTCCTCCGAAATATAACTTTTTATCCAGAATCAAATTTTACTGCAATTAAATTTTTTACTGAAAAAAACGTTCAGCCCACTTAAGTATATACGCAAAAAGTAAAATATGTGCACTTGTAATATCGCTGAAAGGAGGATGATATGTCCCAAATGCAATAACAATGAAATAACCCTCGACGTAAATGTCCCTATGGCCAAAAAGATATCACTTATCATTTCTCATAGTTGCGTAAGCGTGATTCCGCCATCGATAACAAACGTCGCGTGAGTAATACACGACTGAAAATTGAACCCAGGAGACTGGGAAGAACGGCTGTGACCCATTACTCCGTGAGTCACCTGTTACACTCAATTTTATGACCCTATGACGTGATACCGAACACTTCTGTCAGAGTATTGTAATTTGCACTTTTATAGGTCACGTTTGTTTAGCCGCCAGAAAAATAGTTCGGTCACGAACGCTGGTCATTAAATAATTGCTAACATAAATGGGCCAATTATTCATTTTTATACTAGAAATTTCTGTTTCGGTATTCGAACTCTTCTAATCGTATTTAAATAAGAATTGGAACCACAAGTACGCAAATTTTCACTTTTTCAGTACAAGAGTGGGTTAAATGTTCTTGTTCAATAAACAATTATTTTGCAAGTTAATACAAGTCTTAAATGAGTCCAATCAATAAGCAAGCTTTAAGAAAACTTGGAAATTATGTAACTATTACAATTTCAAGTTACGTATTCAAATATGAATAATAATTTAAATTGAGGCTGTACAAAAATTCCTACATATTATAATGTATAAAGACTGTAAAAGTTTGTCCATATTTTGTGTTAACAGGTGAAATGTGGCAGCACGAATAGTAATAACAATAACATTTATGGATGTTGAGAACACTGTTCAACACGCATCTTATTTTGTAACTTTCAATAGGTGTTTCTTAGGGATGGATTTCTTGAAACGTCGAAACATCGTACCCCTCGGAACTCGAGAAAGTTTCGAGTCTCGAAACATTGCACTTTTATCGTGATACGAAACTCAAATAAGAAAAGCTATAAAATTAACGAATGAAGAATTGATCGATTTGTGTGTATCCCAAGTATTCGATCCGATATTTCAAGACAGCGAATTCTCGGCGATCGGTTTTTGTTTTTTAGAATATAAATAGATTGGCGATCGATCGTGAAAAATTTACTGTTGACTCCAAAAATGTTGATTCAGTTCTTAAAACAAAATATTCCTCTTACAAAATAAAATCGGCACTTCGAGATCAAAATTTTTAGAGTTTCGAGCCTTACAAAATGTTGGATTCGAGTTTCGTGAATTTAAAAATTGGTTTCCAGCTCATCCCTAGCGTATCTTGTAGATTTTATATTTACAGTGAACGTGTATACATATGTATATCAGCTTTTTTTAAACGTACATAAATATGCAGACAGAATTCTCGCATTCGAAAATGCTTAGCGCGGAGTTTCAGTTAAATATCAACAGATATACAATGAAACAAACATTTACCCTTATAGACTATCTCAAATAAGGTATTCCGGTACATTTTCTGACCATGAACACAAGAACATCTGCTTCCCTTGCAGCGAAGCCTAGCGGAGCAAACAAAAAAAAACAACTTTCAGTACCTACAGAAAGTATCGGAGAAAGGCACATCCACCGTAGCCAAACGCCACGAAAGCACAGGAAAGCCGTTCAAACACGAGACGCAGGTTCTATGTGCAATGTTACACTTTGAAGTCGTAGAAAAAGGTGCCTAGGGCAACATTTAACCCTATACATGTATAGTAAATAGTAAACAGTTTATATAATAAAAAGTTTCTGACTGGGAATAAAAACTGGGCGATATGGTACAATAGAAACACTTGTTGCAATAAAATGGTAAAGGTGACAAATATTGCGGCGAACTAATTTGAAAAAAATAAGATAATTGAAAACTTCCTGGGGATTCATAGGATAGTGGTATTACGTGACAGTTTGAAAAAAATTGATTCATTGCAATATCTGAAAATGGTATACGGAGTTTCTTTTCATCAAGAAAGACAATAATTTTGAGCACTTCGCTCAAAATAAATGCTACAATTCATTGAAAGGAATATCAATCTCCCTTTCATTCTGCTCGCAGTAGAATAATTTACATTTTAATAGTTTATATTTTACTTTCTCCGACGAACGAAAGTATTAATTATTTCTAGTGCACTCGTAGCGCCTCCATCCACCGGGAAGTTGCAAATAATTTTTCTATCCCACGGAACAGTCAAAATAGTGACAACTATTACTGTGAACTCACTGTACGCGAAACTTAATATTTGGAACGTAACACCTTCGTCGCTGCACCCTTCAATGCCATAACATCTTCTCCCAAAGAACACTGCCTTCGAAAAGTCTGCTCGTCTCAAGCAATCTTTAATCGTCTCCGCAACATTTGCCGACGACTCTCAAGGGATATCCCGATTAAGTATAGTCTGGACTTTTTCTGGCCCTTTTCCGGGCTTGGCAGATCATTAACGAATGGAAAGTCGATGAGGAGAATCGGCGTCCACGTATTGAAAGGGTTATTGCAACGCTGCGGGATTAGGCCGATCCCATCCTGAATCACAACCGATGGATGAGCGTGAAAAAGGAGCGAGACGGAGAGATGGGGAGAGAGCGTCCTTCGGGTGATTCACCAGGTTTGCGGTTTCGTTACTTCAGTCTGTGCACTGGCAGACGAGTACGAACAAGTGGTTCTCATCGTTGATGCAAGATCCAGTGACCCTTCCAAGTTTACTCAACAGACAGTCCTGAGCTTCGCCTGAGTATCTTCGCCACGAAACTCTCATCAAACGATATTTCACGATATGTACTTGTCGTTCCATGCGAGCGTTCAAGTATAGAGGGTGTTTGAAAATGGCTGGGCGAAACTTCGAGGGCGTACAATGGACCAAACAACGTGTTTGCACGCTCTGCCAGGGCGACTGCTTTCTTCATCGTGTATCTTCTTCTCTTGCTCTTTTCTCATTATCGAGCTCTTTAAATGAGCAAAGTATGTACATGATTTTTAAGCGCGATAGAATAGTAAAAGCCGGGCACTGTGGGCCGTATTAAAGCAAATGAAAAGTGTTTGATAGCGTGAAACAAAAATTATTCCATAATTCATTTCTACGTTGTGTTGCAGTTTCGATTATTTACGTTTCGCTGTGAAGGCATATAAAAAGTGTCGCCCAAAAGGTTCGAGGACTCATTAATTCCTTAAATGTTTCTTCATTCACTAGTAAGAGAATGCAATGAACCGTAATCAGTTTCAAGACAAAATTACGTTCAATGAAACTATGCTATTGAAAGTAGTGAATAAGCTCTGTTATTTAAAATAAATAAATACATTAGTAAAGGGAATAACTAATTAAAGTGCTGGCGCCATCTTTCTTTTGCAGTTACTTGAAATATGGTATATGATATGATTGAAATACACATATCTACATATTTACTTTTTCATAAAGTATCCACTAAAATAATTTATACTTTAACAATATTTGTTCGCTGCAATGATTTTAACTGGTCGACTGTGTAGAGAAGATTCAATGACAAATTGGCAACCGAATGATAACTTCGCGAATGAGCACGTTCTGAATGAGAACGTAGCAACAAATTTTTAACTAACTTTTCCCCGTAATCTGAAATGCAAATATTTAATTTGAAATTAGTGCTATTTTATTTACAATTGAATACTCCATTGCTACCATGTGTACGCTCCCCACCAATTGAAACGAATAATTGAAACGAGTATCGACCTCCATTTTATTCTGCTTGCGATAGAATCTTCTTCTGGAACCCTATAAATGTACAGTCAGGAATACCGAATGATTTTCAGTTAAGGGGTAACTGGTTCGAGAACAAAAACGTTTCCGTTGCCTCATTGGGGATTTAAAAAGTCACACTAAACTGATGTCAAAGTTTCTATAAAAAGTTCAACATCTCTCAGAGCACTAACGGTAGTAACGTAAACGAAAATGGATTCACTCGATTTCATTCGATATGGCCTGCTTAACACCAGAAGAAGCACCATGAAAAGGCTAAAAATCAAAGGAAATATCGAACACCATGGTGAAACGTGCCGTATGAGTAATCGTTACGCCCGGCCCGTCGACAGTTTTATCAGGAAAACAGATCTGCCGTGTCTCGATTGAGAGACTAGACCGAGACGAAGGAACAGGTCGTGATAGGTATTCCAAAAATCAACGCTGAAAGGTGGAAGGAAGAAGCGCGTTGTGAATGGACGACTCGACGAGTCCTTTCAAGACGAAGAAACACTAGAGCCGTTTCGCTTCAGTAACCGCGGTCTTGCTTCAGCTCCTCCCGGATTCCTTTGTTTAATGCCTTATTGCGATATTTTAACACGGTTCCGCTGTTGCCATGCGGCTCCACGCTTACCCTGCTCGTCGTGTGTCGCCACAGTCGGCCAAGAATCATCGCACTCTATACTAGCGATGGGCATAATCTTTCTCAATTAGTATCGATTCTTAACGTTCAGAGAGCCAACAAGTTTCGAAGTGTATGTCAGTCGATTTTTACCAAAACGTTCGTACATGTGTAGAAGAGATATGCTTCATACAAATACGTCGTCGAGCTTTTCCCGCTCTCGAAGGACGAAAAATGATAAATTTTCTAATTTCGTATATGTGGTACTTACAAGGGGTTTCGATCGTGCTGATTGTGGACTATTATAATTACGAAGATAAGCTTTGAAAATTTCCACAATAGTGGACCAGTATTGCAGACTAAATTTCATTATCCACAGCTAATGACATGGGTGCAGAAGATTTTCTAGCTTCGTTTTTATTTGTTATGTTTTTCTTTTCCTTATTTCTTCCTTGTCTATTGCTTTAGAGGTGTTCGAATTTTCCTTCAACTTTAAGCCACTAAAATGGACCTCCGGCCGAGACTATGTCGTCTATCTGTTTTCATGAATTTCATTGAAGTTACTGCGTACAAAGCATTTGCAATATGACAAATGAGGAACCCACTACAAATAACACCGGTATAAATCGTAGAAGGGAACGGTTTCTAGAGACTTTACGAAAGCAATTAGTTGCACGTGTCATTGGTGGAAGAATCTTGGAAATAGAACGCGGGAAATCTCTGGCCCGCTACGAATAAATGATCGATTCCGTGGAGGCTACTGGGAGAAAAATTCATAGGCAAACAACTGTGTCAAATGAAAGACGAGGTACATGTTTTATACGTATCGAAAATGGTGGCACGTATAGACTTATCGTTAGATGCGACGAGTGTCAACGATATATACATATGTAACCTACATTCTGTATCTCAAAATAGTTTACTGTGCGTACATTGCAAAAAGTAAATGATGTTGTTCATTCTGTATCAGGATTTTGTTTATATTTTTTTGTATTCATTATTTGTTCAGATTAATAAAAAGAAGTGCAAATTATACACCTTTTGATATGTACTGAAGGTACATATGAATACACAAGTACCAAAGAATATCGATTCCTAGATGACACGTACCCAAAAGTATCGACAGTTTTACAATTCAATGTTTTCATTTGTTATTGTGCAGGCATTCGGAGTGCAGGCAGTTTGGCTATGTGCAAATTTGATTTGCAATAATATCGATACATTCGTTGTCGTCGCAACACCAGTAACTAGTAGTTAGTTTTCATTTTGGCAAGTTCTACACATTCCAAGACGATTCGAATCTTCAAAAAAATTATTTGATTACCGAATTGTTTGCAAATTGTGAGAGAGATTTGGATCACTCCCATCACTACCCCACACAAACTGCAGTTATGCAACGAGTCGTTTCTTACTCGCGATTACCGCGCCTTTTTAGGAGAATCTTTCAGATCGGTTGTGAGCTCCGAAAAACACTCGATATCGTGTCACACAGAAAAACTTATGTAGGGACAAACATGTATTTTAATAGCATGTATATTTGTTTCGGTGATCTTTTCACTTCCTCAATAGAGAAAGCTTTATGCACTGTTTATTTTTTCATAAGATAAACATATAGATAACTTAATTTAGAATGCGAACTTAACATCTTTAATGTTTAAAAGGCGCACGTGTCTTTTTTTTGTGGAGTATTCTGGCAAAATTCTATACGAATCTATCAAACACCAGAGGTACACAAATTGAAATAATAAAATATAATTGGGTAACGAAAACAAATTGAAATAAAAAGGAAATAATTGGGTCACGAAAAGGTAAAGGGTCTGAATATGTTCGAACGTTAGAATATTTAAATACTTTCCCTAAACTATCCTTGAACTTGAACTTTTTAATTGAAATATATATTTATTTCAATATACATTTAATATATTATATTACTAAACCACACGTTAGAAACATTAAATTGAATTTATTAAAATTTTGTTTTTATTTCCCTCACCCTTGCTGTTTCGATTTAAAGTTAGTTTGGGATTCGTATCATATTTGAACGTCATATAAATGTGCCCTTTCCAACGCTAGTTTTATTATAATAATTTTACTTCGCACACTTGTGTTGAACAATGAAATTACCCAGATAGTAACATAAGATAGGGGGAAGTTGGTATTCGGGCATGTAATATATTTACATATAACGTTAGAATTAAAGTGAATGGAAATTTAATCCCTACAAGGGTGTTCAAAAGAGCTATGAATACGTCTGCACTTGTTAGACTTCCTGAACACAGGCGTGGTGCCCTTAACACTAGGTTTACGGACAAGTTTCAACACTTATTTTTACTGACTTCCCCCAGATTAACGATTGCTAATAAAAATGCGCATTTTCTTTAAAAAATGATTTCACTTAATTTAGAAATGAAATATAATTAATTGAACTATATAATATTAACCTTATTCATCTTTGTGTTAAACCTAGTGTTAAAAACTTTAAAAGCCCTGGCTACGTATGTATATATTTAGAATTTATACACGCTGAATGCGTGTAGAATGTATAATATGTAGAACTACTTGTTACTTGTATCGATTTGCATAGTATCATTCTGCCTTTGATTAATTTAACTAAACACGATGTCTGTTGTTTCTAATTTCCTTAAGCTACATAAATGCTACAAGGAAGAAACTTTTACTGTTTTGTGTTCGAGTACTATGCTCAATTTGTTCTTTGCATTCAATATTTGACGCCACAACGAGGAATAGCAAAATGATTTTTTGATTGATATCGAAATGTCTCATAAATATTTGTATATGTACCTTCGCACGTTTTATAATATAGTAGGACCTCAGGTATCTAAACTAATATAGGTAGGATAACACAATATGAAAAATAATATGCTACATATTATATTGCCTACAGCTACATGCATATTTGCATAATTCAAAAGATATATGCGATTAAGCAGCCTAAGCTAAAAAAGTAACTTAGATGGGGAAAAAGTGATTGGCAGAGTATATTAATACACACGGATGAAAGCAATCAGAGCATCGCTACTGTAAATGTACGTATACATAATACATAAATATAAGTATATATGTACGAGTACATTTAAATAGTTCTTTCCTCTTCCAGTGTACTTCCGAATCTCCCGGAAACTAGTAATTTCGGAGAATTGATTCCTCTTTTATGGTTGACAGTGTCATAGTACATATTTGGAAAACAAAAATCTCAATAAGAAATTGGAAAGTTTAATTCGACGAATATTCATACTAGCAAGAAGCCCGTGATGGCATCGCGTGTTTATAGTACTATATTATTACAGAGTTATGTAGACCGTTATCAAATTAGAAAATGTTCCGCAAAGCGATACAACCATCTAGATTTTTATCATAAAATTCTTCTGCATATACAGCAGAACCATGAAAAGTAGGAAACGTGTTGCAAGGTAGCATAACCGGATTAATTTTCTCTAAAGATGTGAACGGAAAGCTCACTACCTGTGCACGACTTTAATATCAGATCATTCTATTATTATTAATCTTCTATTCGTCAAAAATAATATAAAACTTATTTACACGGATAAATTCGAAACCTTCAAAAGTGTAATCCATCGTACCTTCCATTTTGATCGTTGATTAGACATATTAAGATGTTCATAATGTAATAACTACATACTTGGATCACTGTATTCGGGAATCCACAGAATTATGTTGTATTAAGGGCAAATCTGAATGAACATCTAGGAAAAGAGTGGCTTGGAGATTTGTAGTCAGCTAATTAAAATCTTGAAAAAACTATCTATTGGAGGTTACAAAATCTGATACGTGTTGAACGACGTTATTTTTCACTGTTTTATACATACAGCTATTTGCGTAAAATATAAATAAAGACCGTTCTCTGTTAAATATTAAATATAATAATTTTAAATATATAAATGTTAAATATCTTAACTAGTCTGATGATTTTATTGAAATTTGTATAAAATTGTATTACGTGTCCTATGACTGATGAGCGGCAGTGCACATTTGTTTGAGTAACCATGATACGAGGCGTCTTTACCTGTGGTATCGCCTGATATTTTTGGGATCTCATTTACGAAATAAAGAAACAGCGACCGATCTCGTCAAATGCTATCGATACGCCAAGGAAACGGTTGATTTCATAACACAAGTACGTGAGCAGCGTTAACGAAATAATAAATGCACGAAATCCGCGGGGAACAGCCGACGGATTTGGTCGGTAAAAGTGCATACATACATACACGTTCGCGCTAGCGTGGACGCTTTAATGTCCGCGCAACGAAAGCAAGAAAAGCAGGCTCCGAGTGACACCGGCGTCTAAAGTGCAGCTGCAAGTGGATGAGCGTGCAGTGAATTCCGAGTGCGTCTAATTAAAAGTCATCTGCATATTTATGGAAGGGAATAACAGGGGGCAAGGGTTGCTGGATTAACGTACGGAGAGTAGAGATGAAGAGGAGCCGACGCGACGGTGTATTAAAAATAAAGGGCACAACAAAGAAGCGGAAGAAACATGCGTCTGGTTAAAGTGGCCGTGTTTACTACTTTTATATCTCTCATTATGAGCCGGCGTTTTCCTTCCTCTGCGAATCTTTATCTCGCGCCGCGCCGGCTGCCCTGCTTCTTTCAAACGGGCAGCAAACCAATTATCATATATACATATGTGTGTAAGTACATACATATGCATACAGAGGCCAACGCAACGGGGGAAATGATTTCTTTCGAAAGTGAACCGAATAAAACGGCAACAGGAACGGAGATGTTCCTGCGCTGGCTGTAGGTGATCAGAGATCAGTGGCGGCTCGTAGCTAAAATTAGTGTGGATGCTGCTGTAGAAAATTTTTAGCCTTTGTTTTAAAATTGTGTAAAAGGCAATGCGGCAAAGCGACGGTGGTCTGGCCCCCTCGCAGCCTCTCGTGCAGCTTCCTACTATTGGTGGAGAAATATCGATGGCATTATCGGTCTTATCGATGGTTACTAATATCGAAAACTATCCATAGTACATTTTTACTATCGATAGTTATCGGAAACGTGGGTTGATATTCGTAGTGTCGTGAATTTAAAAATGTTGGTAGCTATAATTTGATGATAGACATTTGATCCATAGCTGACGATAGCGATAGTATTTTGTCATTAAAGACTGTGTTTCTGTGTGATCTGGCGTACGAAAGAATCTGTCATTTAAATAATTGTATTTATATATATATGTATATCACATTCCATCACTATCGATAACTATCAATGGTCGATGATGCAACTATCAGAAACTATCGCTAGAGCTGACTATCGATATTTCCCCACCTAACAATTCTTGACCTAACAGTAACACACCACGCCGCTGGAACTGTGAAGCGCACAGTTCCATACAGAGATTTTTGTATGTTTTTCATAAACTGGGGATGGCTA
Source organism: Nomada fabriciana (assembly GCA_907165295.1). Taxonomy (NCBI): domain Eukaryota; kingdom Metazoa; phylum Arthropoda; class Insecta; order Hymenoptera; family Apidae; genus Nomada; species Nomada fabriciana. Next base: position 8,082,631 of record OU015690.1, on the reverse strand, counting down.
CTGACATTAAGCTTAAGGATGATATATTGTGCAAGTAGAAAGAAAGAATTAAAGAAAAGAAGACTCATTATATTAAATGTTATCGATGATATCAAGTGGAAATATGAGGTGCTGCAGTTCCACAGTGCCTGTACACGAGCCGCCACTGGCACAGATGGTAACTGTTGTAACCAAACTTTAACATGTTGTGGTGTAACAATTAGTATCTTAATTGAAATGATTGTGACTACGACTAATCAGAACAGTTGAAAACATAACTGGGTTCTTATTTCTGGCAGAAATGTAGGAACGAAAGTGCCAAATTGGAAACTTTAATTCCCATTAGCCAATATTATAGACTCTGTGTAACAAGATTTGCGTCAAGGTTCTGTGGACACAGCCATTACTATACTTTAGTTAAATTATAATTATTGTATCCAATAAGTAAATCCTTTCGATTTGAGAAACACTACGATCAGAGAAAAATGCACAGAATAGCATCTGAATTATTAATATAAGTCAAAGAACGTTCATTCACAGAATTTCAAATAAATACCTAACATTCGGATAATATAGTACATTGTGAAACGCGAGGGTTTGAAATATTTCGTAATTTTTCCTCACTCTTCCAACAGTACTGCATCCAAGTTGTAGCAAAAATGCCGAAATAAACTAGGCCAATTATGCATTTCCAATAGTTACACCCCTTGATCACTAGTGCCTTTAACAAAAGAAATTCTCGATGCCTCGAGAAAGTTACTCTCTATATTCTATATCGTCCAAGCACCTCTCCCAATTAGTAAAAAGTTGAAAACTCCTAAATGAAATGGAAGAAAAGGTGCTCCGGGCAATGTATTTCCTTTGATACCTTTTAAAGAGCTGACGAGGAAAAAGTAATCAGAGCCAACGGAACCGAAAAGAGCTCCTTTAACGTCCTGTCCAGTAAGAACAGTAACAGTAAGATAATTACATGGTTCGTGACCGAGAAGTATATTATCTTCACAGACGACTGTACCGAAGTTTCACGGAGAAAGAGATTTCCGGGCCGCTTTCAATGAACACCAGCATTCTCATGGTGAGAAAATATATTTCACACGACGATGATCATCCTCGCGTTTCTCTTCCTTTCTTCAACGCCGTCCAAAACTTTATCTTTATTTAGCGGAGAGCTCGGGAAGCAATAAATTATCCCGGAGCCGAAACGTATCCATTGCACAGTTAATCGTTCAATTTTAACCATGAGAAAGGGAGGATCTGTATCTGTATGTTCGAAAATTCAAAACATCATTCTATCACGCATTTATGTAGTGAACTTAAAGTTAGTAGATTTTTCGAAAAAGTAAATAACGTTCTTTTGTATTGCAGTACGATGCGTAGTTTGCAGAGGATATTAGCTACCATTGAATAGTTATGAAGGGCATATACTCGGTAAATCTCAATTTAATTTTAGTTATTATTTATCACAATAATAACTTTGAACTTTTTAAATTAAATCAATATATCATAAACCCATGCGTTCAATTATTTATCACGTAAGCAATATGTATACAACTATTCTGGATGGATTTGAAACCAACAGTCTGCTTATCCTTGTTTGCAAATTTTTATTGTCCGTTGAATATTTTATTCGTGCAATATCTGAATCTTTGCACAATTGTAGTTCATATTATGCTAAAACCGGAACAATTTTTATTTCCCGTTTTTAAAAAAAGCGGTCCTTGGGGTGAAAACATCCCCCCAAAGAAATTTTGACTTTTCATACTATCGCGAATAATGAAAAAACTGTTTAACATACAGGGAAAAAGTTCAATTTCAAAAGTTGGATGTCTCTTTATGGTCTATAATACGGATGTGAGAAATATTTGTTGAAAATTCGTAAAAAAATCTTTTGCCCAATTTTCGAATTGCCGAACTTCCTTTGTAAGTTTAATGCAACGAGTTGCTCACGATTAAAATGGATGATTGCGTTAAAGGTCGCAATTATTCTGTTACTTTAGTTGCCCCGACAAGTGGAAAAGTTCGTAAAGGGAACAATAATTTATCAAACTTTCTGCTTTAAATGGCGAAAAGAAGACGGAACCGAGTGTGCAGATGATAAGTGTAAACATTAAAGTCTTCTTGACAACTTTGTGCCAGAAATATCCCATGCGCCTCCTTAATTGCATGCCGTTTTCTTAATATATCATATGTATGAAACGCAGGTGGCAGGTGAACGACAGCCGTGTAAACAATTTATTCGCGTCACGTGTTCGCAAGCGCATAATTGCATGCCCTTTGCACGATCGTGGAATACGAAACGCGAGGGAACATTGTCCACGAATTGTCGTCGATATTAATTGCAAAATTGGCAAGCACAATCACATTCGCAGGAAGCAAGGCCGAGAATATTTATCGTTGCATTTCTCCAAAATTATCGGCCATCGAATAATCTTTCAACGAATGAAAATATAAATTGCGCAGACAATATAATTAGGCACGAATAGCTCGAAACTCAAATACAATTGGCCATACGTATTTAGATTGACATTCGTCCTTTTCTTACGAACTTTTTCTTCTCAGGAAATAACGAGTCAGTTTTTGTGCAATAAAACTTGGACAACGTAAAATCGCTTTCCATGGGAATAATGAACTCGCATATAATCGTGAAACATAATACGTTGCTAGGAAGTTCTTTTTAACACTGTGTCCGATCACGACAGTCGGAAGAAGAGCACGTTTAAGTAATTACTGCGATTAAATCGGAGGAAAATCTGAAATCTCGGTTAAAACCGCGTGCGTTCATTTGCAGGAGGAAATGACGTCAGGAGGAAGTCTTTCGATGCAACCTTTCTACCGGTTGCGTCCAAGGCACTTCTGCCAGTGAAAATTTATTTGTTGGAAATTTTCTATTATGTAACTGAGTGCACCTAGTTTTCCAACTTTTCAGGCCGAACGATCAAATGGCGCAATTAATTAATGTATTTATTCCATTGTGCACAAACGTAACAGAAATAATCAAAATATGAAAGTTTCGAAAGAACATTTAACCTTCTATACGCTGGCGTAACTTTCATATCGCATACTGAAAATCGATATTTTGTAAATCTCACCTAATTTTTTACAAACAATTTGCTGAAGCGTTCTGCTTGCCTGTTGCACCATTCCATTGCAATTGATCCGTTTATTGTCTCCCAACTTTCAATGCGAATTCACCACTGTTTCAAATCCTTTCAACCGTGAAAATCAATTTCTCAACCGAAGAAGAGTTTCAACGAGGAATAACAAGTTCATCGGACACCATTCGAAAATGTTCATTAGAAAAACGACGAAACAATCCTTTCCCTATTGAATTTACAATTAACCGTAGCAAAACATTAGCAAGATAAGCGTCGGTAATTGCGAACGACAACCAGAAACGAACTCCCAGCGAACAAAGTAGATTTTCCAAACGAAGGAATACATATGTCGGACTTACCAACGCGATGCACAGCTATATCCTCTTCTTCCCGCTGTATCAGAGCACCACAGATCACTAACCCAACCACTGAACTCCAACGTCGAACAGTACTTAACGATCAACTTGCTGTTGCGAACGACCCGCTATTGTCCTCGCCCAATCTCCAAAACAAGCCACGAATCGAACACGAATACGAAACAACAAACTCTCCCTTCGTCCGCAGGGAAACGTCGGGACGTACGAAACGTTCGAAGTGTCTGTCCACTGTTTTCCAACTTGCCGGTAACTGACCGATCGGTTTCGTTCAATTTCGTTTGGCGAGTTTGTCGGGTCGCGAGCGCAACGAAAGATCGGCGATACGCCGACAGGAAGCCGAAGGAGGGTCGACTGCGAGTTACCGGGAGGAAACGTGCGACGAACGGAAAGGTGAGAATTGCCGGTGTAGTCTCCGTCGGACGAGTTCACAAACGAATGACGAACGAGCGAATGGTCGGAGGTCCTCCAGGCATCGACTCTTTTGCTCGAGGACGAAGGAAGAGGTAGACACTGGGGCACGGCGCAGGCTGGTGTTAGCGATGGGAGTGATCGAAATATTTTTCTTGCAACTTTCAAGCAATTCGATTACTTGCGTAGGATAATCGAGATATATATTGGAAAATGAACGACTCGATAGCTAACTACTAAAATGGTACTGGCGTTACGACCACTGCATCGAATGTATCGGTGCTCTCGCAAACGGAATCAAGTGTCCGACTGCTCTGCGAGTATCGACAAACTGTGTGTCCCTGTATCTATGGTGGAAAAAAATGAAAACAATATCGTACCAACCCAGAGCCAATGCCCCTACTGTTATGTATAGAATTGTGAAACTATCGATACTGTATCGAGGATCGATAGTATATAGTATGCAGGATCGAATCTTTTCAGTAGCTGTCATTTAGGAATCGATAGTGTTCGCTGCTCGTATAATCGAATGCACTTTCGATGCAATGACTTACGTTAATATAATATTAATAAACTTATGTTAATTGGTTTTATGTTAGAAAAGTTTCCAGTTTGTGAAATAAGTTTTTCGAAAGAGAATAACTCGTTTCACATACGATACATTCAATTGTATAATCGTTTATTCAATTTGTCGAAAGCGTTACCATGACTTTTCATTTTCCCGGAGAAGTTGTTTAATACTTGTGGAACACCTGCGAGTGTGTACTATATATGTATATATCAGAATGAACTCACTCCAAGTCAAAATGATTCTGCTCAGCGCATTTACAAAGAACGAACATAAAATATTAAGATAATTCGTTCTTCCCCTCGCGAACAATGCTCGAAATGGTACATTAATAAATGAGAAAAGAATACAGGTGCTCCTCATTCCAGTCAGTTTAACCGAATTCACTATACACGACTTAAAGACAAGTAGAAAGGAATATAAGAATAAAATATATTTGTTGAACCAGCGCTCGATCTACGGGCGCTCTGATTGGCCAGTGTTCGTTAATAATTCAAAAACTAAGCTTCAGCCAACATTTTGGTAAAAGAAAAAGTTGTTCAGAGTCACCCAAGCTACCCCCCATTAAACGCGGGATTAAAGATATTAAAGATATCAGACCCTGCACATCGTTTCGAGTAATCACGAGCGGTACTGTTTATCATCTAAAATTCAATCACGGTGATGCATATCGCCTGTCGACGTGAATTCTATTTGTGCGAAGAGGAGAACGCGTAAACCTGACAATTTCTACCTGCACATCCGGCGCCTCAACCCTAACGCGATTGAGCTTTATACATACATATGTGCCACCGCGACTCTTTCTGCTAGGATTCGCTCGGCGGCCATGCTGCTTCAGACATTTCCATCTTCTTCCCTCTCAGCCGTGCAAGCCGGCTTTCAATTTTATTTCATTCCTCGATCATACACCGTACTTCGTCCAGAGATGCTGCAATGCGGCTCTACTGCCTCCCATCGATTCCACCGACGCGTCGCGTCGTTGCATTTCATCGTTGAAAACGTATAATCGTGCGCCTCAATGCACATATGTGTTTCCCTTTTCCAATGAATCCTGACGTGACTTTCACAAAGTTATCTGCTCACGTGTAGCTATTGCGTTAGTGAACAAAGATCGAATAGAACTTTCTTCAAGGATCCGTCATTCAAATTGGAAATATCAAGAAGAATCATTGTGAATGTAGCAAATTGATAAACGAGTAAAAGACGAAGAACAAACCTGCAGGGGTTCAAGAGTAATATTATACTGTGACAAACAGCAACGAATTCTCCGGTAAAGGTACCATACACTCAGGCAAGAATGAAAATGTTTAAAAAACGAGAGTGCTGAATACTGTTGTTAATAATGATAGTAGAAGAGACCGGGGCTGGTTGTCGCAAAGTTCATTTCACCTTTTGTATAAGCTGTATCAGGTGGAACGTTCGTCAGTACATGTGTGTTGATCACGCGGCCCAGAGCCCATGCATATTTCTCCATTTCTTGGTCAGGTTGCTTTCTGACAATCGAAACATTGTTGAACGCTAAACTATTTTTTTCCCCAGTTGATTAGCTTTTGCGTGCTGAGTGAGAATTTTTTACGTTATTCTAAATTTTGATTTTATATTATTCATAGTGGACTTTGGTTTATGTTTTTATATATGGCAGGATTGAAAAATTCATTTGATATCACTCTGCATACAAAAAACGTGGCGAGTTTTCAAATGGGGTTGGTTGTCACAGCATACGTGGGGCTAGTTGTCTCGTGTGGCAACCGACTACCATTCGTAGAAACCATTTAGTAGATAGGTAAATTGTATTTCACAAAATAATTCTACCCCATAAAATGGTGAGGAATTTTTAAAAGAGTACTAGTCGTAGGAAAATTGCTCCTGATGTTATGATGACGTACACGTTGTACATGTGTAACAAACTGCCAATCTGATTTTTCAGCAGTATTGTTCTGATGATGAGTAATGTTTTTTCAAGAAATGTATTTCTATTTTTCATAGATATTCCATGCGACAACCAAGTCAACACTTTGTGACAACCAACCCATGAGTGGGGTTAGTTGTCACAATATTTCTAAATCTTTCAAAACAGTAAAAAGTAATTTTTCTGAACAACATTGGACAATCTACAAAGTTTCAAACATGCATGAAATACAAGGGTTTCGAATGGTGTAATCGAAACTTCATTAGAGAGTACTGTGTTTTTTGAAATTTAAAAAGTACGGTTTTTATGGCACAAAGCCCCGGTCTGCCCTACCTGAACGAAGTCAACGAGGAGGGTGTACAAGAATACACGAATAATGTCAAGTGTATTTAAGTGTATGTGAGTTGACATGAAATGGTGTAATTTCGTGTACGAAACAGCAACACCGGATCAAGATCATTTTCAACGGCACGAACTTTCACGCTCTCGCCAAAGACGACGCTTTCGTTACCTAATTGATTGTCGTGTCTGCTCGCATGCGCCGTGCCACGATTTTATCCACTTAACGGTTCTTAGAAAATGCGAAATAGCAAGAAGTAAGTGTTCCATGGCTGATCAAAATTCTCCCCCGTGATCGCGTCAGCTCGAGCGTAGGTAATTGCACTCGGCCAGAGCGCGATACATTTAGCGATGATCAATTAAATGATTTACTTTCAAATAAAAATGTTAAAACATCGTTCGCAATCGAGGACAGAAATGTTTTAAATACATATCGTGCAATAGTTCTGAATAGAAACTTGTATCGTAATTGCCGTATTTCTTTTGAAATTTTGTGACTGGCCGAAACATAATGAAGCTTGAGGTTGATCGCTGCTTCAACATCATTTTCAATTAAGCCTGCAACAGATTTCGTTCGACACACATTCGAGGTTGGTTTTACAAAGTCAGATTTGAAACTATAATACCAAAAGTGTATTCTTCCTAAGAGTGAAAAAAGTTTCCTTTCACAGGTGTGAAGACGTTCTGCTTATATAACTACGTACTTACATACTAGTCCTGCAAGTTTGTCTTCATATTTTACACAATTTAGTACACAGCAATGATTTGTGCACAGCCTTAATAAAGTCGGGAATAATTAATAATAGGTAGATCTTCCTTTTGTTTATACATATATGCTCCGCGTGCCAAGGTAATATGGTTTTACCTATTTTCACGTCCTGGGAGTTAGTTTCTTTTCTATTTTCGATATTAATATTATGTTCCCATTCTACCCGTGGAATCGTCCGCTGGTCGACTTGAAATTCCAGCGGTTAAAAATATGTATATCCGTAAATATACGTGACCATAGAACTATGCAAATTGCATGAACGAAGCAGCTAGTATCTGACAATAAGTGTACACGTAAGTATACATACATACACGTCGATAATTAGCTAATTTTCAAACGAATAATGTATGAACAAATTTTATTCTACACTTTCGACTTATCATTTGATCAAGAACCATCACTTTTTCGATTTTACAACGATTTTCGTAACGCCCTGTACAATTTCAATAATTTAGATTGTACGTGCAAAAATTTGTTCAAACGGACAAACGCCATTAACCATTTTGGTAAATGAAATTTGATCAAGCAAAGTTTGCCTATCTATTGTATTTCGGACAGATCTAGGGTACTATACTTCGTCCAGTTCGAATGGTATATACTTATATACCTACTCGAGAGAGGCTTATATCCATCCGTAGCTGAAACGCTGCTAAATATCCGACACGACGAAGGAAGCGGCGATCAACGATGTGTTCGTGTGCCACGTGCCCGCAACACGCTCCTGCAATTAGGCCTAGGAATCGCTATTGTGTCGAAGCTTGACCCTCTCAAATAGAATCTCGACAATGGGAATGCGAGCAATTTGCTGAGCGGGACTGGCACAATTGCAGCACGTTCATGGAATTGGGTAAACTTTGCCAATAGGATTCGCCAAATCGACATCCAGGTCCGTTAATCAATTATGTAGGTAGGCGAACGTTCGTTGCTACACTTCGTTCCCTTTCAATCACCGTCGTATCGTTATTCCCACGGAAATTCAATTACCCAATCTAATTTCCAAAGTTCATTTCAAAAGAATTGTTGTACTCCGAATATCATAAAAGGTGCGCAAAGCCTTTCGAAATAACCTGACATAATGTTACGCTTCATCCTTATAAATGAAAAGTTCGATGTAGGCTACTGGCCATAAGCGTGCACTTTCACATTATAAGGGAAACGTGAAGAATGCCTACTGCCTACCATACCTACTTCAAAAGGAACTTTTCAATACAACTTTGGCCAGTGTATTAATAACGATTGGTGGACAATATTTGACACCAATTAGTATAAATAAAGAAGGTGTAACTAGAATTGCTAAAGCTATCCTTCAAAGCTTTATCGACTATAAAATAGATTTTACGTAATATTTTGATTAAAATGTTTGTGTCGCGTTCTTCCTCCTAACAGATCAACGTTTCTCCTTATCTATCGAAAATTCATTCACATTCGAAGAATAAATTTAATATATATTTTTTGGGTAGCTGAGAAGTACAATGTTTGAGTGAAAGCTTTGTATGGTGCAAAATAATCAAACAGTCGACGAACTCTCCTTGAGGAATTTCCATGGTTTGTGGAAACGGAGAAACTGTTTTTCTTTTTCTTCGGGAAGAATGTTCACGAAACGAGTGCCGAGCAATTTATTCCGATCTCCGTCCCTGAGGTAACGAGAAGCAGAGCATGACAGGGCCATGAAGAAAGACTGGACACAGTTTGTTGGCAGCCGGTTGTAAAGAGCACGAGTCATTAAGAGATTCGTCTTTTCCAGCGTGAAAATCTTTGCGTGACGGTATTCACCATACTTTCTCGAACGATCGGATGCTCGCATTCTGTCTAGGCATGGATAATTGGTGGGATATCGGGCTGCATAACTCCATAACAACCGAGACTGTTTAACCTGTTAGCTACGGCAGGACTTTGCGCGGAGCTGTATCTCTGCAAGGTATCTCGACACGTAGAAAGATGATATACGCCAGGTGCTGCCAAGCTTTTCTCCTCCAAGAGCCACCGAGTCCCCACTACCAGTTCAAGTCGCCCTACTCCTTTGTAAAGCCACAAGCCGTGGTAAGGAGCCACGCGTGACTCGCGAGCCACGAGTCTGCTGGAGCCGGAAATCTAGATAGGGCGGTAGGGGATACAGCGTCTCAAGGCTCGCGAGCCACCAGTTTCGTGAAGGTGGAAGCTCGAGATAGGGCGATAGGGGAAGGAGCGACTCATGGCTCGCAAGCCACCAATTCGGTGGAGGTGGAAGCTCGAGATAGGGCGATAGAGGAAGGAGCGACGCATGGTTCGCGAGCCACCAGTTCCGTGAAGGTGGAAGCTCCAGATAGGGGAAAGAGCTATCAGCAGTTCGGTGGAGGTGAAAGCTCCAGGTATAGGACAATAGGGGAAGGAGCGGCTCATGGCTCGCAGGCCACCAGTTCCGTGAACGTGGAAGCTCCAGATATAAGGCGATAGGAGAAGGAGCAAATGGCTCGCAAGCCACCAATTCGGTGGAGGTGCAAGCTCCAGATAGGGCAATAGGGGAAGGAGCAACTCATGGCTTGCAAGCCACCAATTCGGTGGAGGTGGAAGCTCGAGATAGGACGATAGGGGAAGGAGCGACTCATGGTTCACGAGCCACCAATTCCGTGAAGTTGGAAGTTGGGAGCCACAGATGGCTCACGAGCCGCCGGTTGACAGACCTGATACATATACGCGAAAGCCAGAAATGCTTACGTTTGCGTAACGTAACAGTATTGGAAATAAGAATTTAAAAATATGAGCATGTTCTATCATTTCGCAGGTATAAGACATAAACATTGTTCAGCTCCACAAAGGAGTTGAAAAGTGAAAATAAAAGTAGATAAATATTAGCCCCTTTTCAACAAGCGACGAGCGATTAAATAGGACTCTGCACACGTTTGCAATTTATAATCGTGAATATAATTAAAAAACGCTTTGCATAAACGTCTACTAATATGTAAACGTGTATCGTGATCAGCATTTCCACCCACATCGATCGCCAAGCAAATGTAACTCAATTAATAACGAGCTAATGTGCTCCGATAATTTCGCGTGGATCTGTTTCATCCCGAGCCTATAATTACTCGCTTCGATTGTTGCATTCGTGATACGCGAATTTTCTCTCCGTGTCTTGGCAATAAATCAACCAAATTAATGGAATATAACTAAGTGCGCTGGTTCAACACAAAAATGCATAATTTTCACTTGATTTTCTCCACGCAGAAGTAATTAGTCGGATACACTGAAACAGTTCCAGTTATTCTCTATACAGAACGCCCGAAAAATGGCCTTATGGCAAAGTACCATTATCGTGTTACCTCGCCGTTCTACCAGTATGCTACGATATGTTTCAGTATACGGTATTTCAGAGCGCAGTAACTTTTAAACACTCTGTAATTGCTCCCATTCGAAACAGTTTCTCACCTATTAAAAGACTTACTGTTGGCCGAAGAAAGTAAGGGAACTACACCGGAAGGGAAGAACGCAACGTATGTATATTATTACCAAGTGCAAAAGAAGAGAAGGAAGTAATTATATCAACTATGTTTATGCCAACGACGCGGAATCTTTCACGAATAATTATTTTTGGCGAAGATGTCGAAACCTTGAATAAAGAATCGCCATACGAAAAACGTTTCAAAGGCCGAAAGTTACAGTTACAGAGTCCCGATATGCCGATAATTTTCAAGTAAACGTTACAGCTACGTTAATAATATAGAAATAAATCTTGGCATAGGTAATTGCCAAATGAAGTGAATTTTCCCTTGCGTATCTCTTTTCAGATGCGTATAAGACAAATGAAACTTCCATTGTAGAACAAAAACGGAAACGAAACCTAGATGCCTTCGATAAACAAATTAGTACTCACTTGGATCTCGCCTTATTTCGTAGTACAAAATAGTCAATATATCCGCAGGCTCCAAGTAATCTGTTAATCCATCAGTGGCAAGAACCAGAAAGTCCTCTGTTCCGTCCAACAGAACGGACTTAATTTCGGGTTCACCCGTTACGTACGGCTTATACTGTACGTCACCTGAAACAAAAGTATAGTAAATTAAAGCTCTACACTATTCATATGTATTACATTTCTTGAATGCGTCTTGCAAATCCACTTAAATCTATAGACAGCCGCCCCTGCGGTTTCCCTTAAAAATTAGATAGAAAACGAGCACGTTATTGATACATTAATATTCTATTAATTCGATGTGAGTAACTACCGTTTACAAATTTAATATTGATAATAAATATTGAACATTTCAAAATGCAGCTATATGAGTTGCAATGCAGTGCTATACACACAGTTGAACCTGATAACTTACTTTGACACGAATTATTTTTTGGCTTGACATGTCCAGGTGCATCATTTTACTTCTGTAACTCGAATTTAAAATAGGCAAACCTCTACAACTCAAAGTTTATAACTTTGTGCCGGAAATGATTCGATTGTTTCCTTCCTTTCAACCGTAAGGAATCTCTCAAAACATAAGACGGAAAACATAAATTGACCACATGCTTATCCATGGAAGCTCAATTTTCCTCAATTTTCATAAATAAACAATGTGTTAATACGTTGTCTCAAAGCAAAATTACAGACTTTTTGAATAACAAGTTTGAATAATAAGTTAAATATGTATGTACTATAGTAACTTAACTTTCGTTTTCTGATTACATTTATATACATATGTGTACAGTAAAAATGTATTTCACGAGAAAAAATTTAATTCGCCTTCCTTTCCGTCCTCGCAAATCTCTATAAGTCGAATTTTCGTGTGTTAAACCTCTCTTACTCGAACACTCGATAACTCGAAGCTTTATTTCTCTTCCTTTGAGCTTCGAGTAATCGAGGTTCGACTGTATAATGACATGTACTATGATTCTATCACTTACGCGTACAGTGAATTATTGTGGCTATTTTGGAAAATGAGGTCTTTCACTCGAGCAAAAGTTTACTGCTAGAAAATGATTAATTTTATAATAACTTACAAGGCAAAAGAATTTTTATAATCACATGCTGCCACGTTACGGGTAATTAAGTGGACAATTCTTATTTTCATGTTGGTAATAAATGTTGGCTTTTTTATCAAATTTTGAAGGAAGATCTGTAGACTTTGATAAAGTTGCTTAACATCTGCACTAATTATTTGTTTCGTACATTCCAGGCTAATTAAATAATGTAAATTCGATAGCCTCCTGTTCTGATATTGTTCGAAGCAAAAAATATTCTCTTCTAATTAACAGTAGAAAGAAGAATTAACAATAAATCAACAACGACTTATACGTACTTCATGAAAAGATTTTAACATCACACGGATTCGGCGCTTAATATCTCATGATTTCTAATAATATTGCACCTGCATTAATGGCCAAGTGATTTGAATTCGATATTCTGGATACATATTCTGGAACTTGTCGACGAAGCATTGAAATGAACAGAAACACTTTAAACATGCGCGAGATTCTTCTTCCACTGGCCTTCAAATTTTGATACAAATGTTTGATTTCTCAAAGGCATTTGCAGAAACGGCCATACGATTTTAGTTCACGTTTGCAAGGCTTAATGACAGAATAACAAAAATTTCGAATTGCAATTTCTTTCAAGCATCTTTCGAAAATCCACTTTTGCTTTCGTTTTTATAAAAAATGAAAATAGTCGACGATATCAAAAACATTGGGATCGCGTCTCTTCTTTTACATACAAAATCCTGGTAAAATCAACGATATGGTAATTTTGTCTATTACAATTTACAATTTATTGGTTCGAACAGATTTATTTTCTGACACAATAAACAATCCAAGATAATAATCGATATATATTTTACAGAATAAAGTGGCAAAGGAATACGAAGGGCTATTTTCTTTCATTTTCGAAATTTCGTGTTTATTTAATTACTGACTGCACAAAGTTTCATTCATGGTTGTAGTAAACCAATGGAAAAAAAACGAGGAAATTTTTAATAACCGGAAGCGTCCATGTTATGGTGGTGCCATTATTTAAATTAGCCACGCCATTCATTAAATAGATAATTAAAGTTAATTACGGTCTAGTTGAATACTGATACACCCCACGCTTCATCGTTGCGTGTTTTTCAGATGTAAAAAGCACCGCTTACGTGTAATGAATAACTGTAACAGTTATCTTGACGTCCATAAAAATGCATGCCACAGGGAATGATATTCTCTCTCTCCATCCCTCTCTCTCTGTCCCAAATGGCAACATTTCATACATTCTAAAACCAGCAAAAACTACAAAATGCTTAATAAAATCTGAATTTCTGTGAATTGTACAATGGTGTTAAAGAGATACAGTCTTTGACGCAGCTGCGAAAGCGAGGCAACTAAAAAATCTACACTTTACCCAGAGATACAAGGATCTCCGGTGAAACTTAATGATTTAAGAAAATATTGCAAGAATTTGTTGTTTTCTTTTGAAAATTTTGATCAAAGTTTTTATCCGACAATTAACGTCGAGGACAAAATACACTGCTAGAAGTATTATGAAATTGTTGTGCTTTGTAGCATAGTATAGAGAAAAGAAAGAAAATAAAAGACGGCAGTCCTTTTGATGTGCGACACTTTGAATTGTTTAATGTGCACAGCGCATTAAAGTTATATACATATTACATGTATAATACATGTATAACACATAATACATATACATTATATACATGTATATGAGGATGAAACTTGAAGGTGTAAGCTTTGTGCAAAGTTTCTATTCTCTTTTGACACTCTGCAACCAAAATTTCACTGCCATTTTCAAGCGGTGCATACGTGCTTTTTTTCCTGCGCTCGTGAATGCTGTTCATGCCAGGTAGTTATGATTAACTGTATTGTCAAAGTAATAACTCACTGTTACTAATTAATTATTAATGAAGTACAAACCACTAACTAATAGAATACTTCACAATTTTGATTCATTCTACTCAGAAAGAGCTATGTATTCATATTTTCCTCCCACGTTACGTATAACGAGGTACCGTATTAATTTAAGCAAAAATGTTACGATACCATTTTTAATTGCTATCATTAAACGTAAATAAGTCTGATTCCGTGCTGCGTTTAATTAATATAGTCCTATCTTAATTTCCAAAAATGTTCGTAACTGTAGGAAAGCCCTGTGCGTGACGCAGGTCTGATAAGATCAAATGAATGAATCGTAAACGAAACCTACTTTCCAGTTTGGGGCTCCATTAATTGGATCTATCGCCAAAAGTCATTAAAACTGTGCCAATGTTTTTGTCTTTCATCTTGACAGAAAATTTTTATATAAACAAACGTTTTATATAAACAAACAGGATATGTATCACGAATGAGGTCCACGCAGAGAAAGGGGGAAATGATCAATTCAATGAATTATTTTAGGAGATATACGTACTTTTATACCGAATGGTGTATAGTACCTACATAGTGTAGTAATTGTAGATCACGAGATATTACTCCAAAGATCGATTTCTTCCAAATCAAATATGTATTTACGAAATCGAGCAGAACTTAAGTGGCATATCTAAAGCAAACGCACAGCTATTAAATTGAACACGATTAAACTTTTAAAGCGTGAATTACGTTGCCGTTACTTTTTCATTGCAAATTTCGATCGAAATATTTGAAAAGTGAGTTTCATCCGTGTTCCGAATTCATGGAACAGCATTACCATGTAAGTGGCAATACAAAGTGTTAAATTCATTTACCGCAACAAATAGGGCACCGAAATGTAGACCGATCTCTCCGATACAAATCAGGCAAGCATATTTCTACCAACCTGTACGGCAATAACTATAACGAAAATTCGGCGAATACCCTGAACTGATAAAAAACATTTTGCCAAAAGTATGACACAAACGTGATCGTCGGCCATAGAAATTTCGCGACGGCCAAGAAAATTTCTACAGACGACAGACGTCTGAGACACGCGTCTTCTCGCGATGCATAAACGGCTTAATAGGCTGTTAATTATTCCGGGCATGCGATTGTAGAAGCCGCACAGTAAAGCCTGCATCGTTCGAAGCATGGCTGCACGTAGTATTGTGTCAGCGGCCGAACGGAACCAACAGGATACCCGACACGCGTCCAGAATTTTTTTCTTTCTTTTTCTTCGCGATACTTGAACCATAGTTGGCCAGCTGTTGGTACAAGCTGACCATCCCTGTTTGGCTTCTTCAAAATAGCACGCGACATTATTCCAGAACAAATTGTCCCGTAAAGACGACCAAACGATCCAGGAATTGAAATGACGCGAAGATGGAGATGAATTTGGGTCCACAAATCGTCACTTGCTAAAAATTATAAGCTATTCTGGCATTTGCACGTTAACCAATTGTTAAGATGGGATTTGTCAAGTTTGTTCCTTGATTTGTCAAGGAAAAAGTTGTTCAGAATCGTTCCAGCTACCCCCCATTCCCGGGAAGTCCCATAGTTACGGGACACACTGTATGTATATGAAGGTACACATATGTGTATGAAAATATTTTAGAAACCTGCATAAATCACAAAATTAGGTACAGTGTTTTTAGAGTACCATAATGCTCAATTATAGTTTATTGAGCTCATGTGTTAAAGCCTGGGTGGAGGGATAAACGATTCTGCTTCAGAAAATGGCCGAAAGTCGAAATCACAACTCCCTAAAAATATTATTTGCTTTTTCGTTTAGCCGCGCAAAACTACGAAGCTCTCTTTTTCTCTTCCTTATTGTTTCCTTTCCTCGTGGATCTTCTTGACTTCTTTTATTTGTGAAATCGACTCCGGCGTAGGCCTGGAATGCATTGTACGCGCATGGCAATTTACAGCAAAGAATATTGGATTTATTCTTCTCCGGTTTTACATCGTAATCATGTTTTTTTAATTTGACGTGCTCTATTATTGCAGAAATTGTCTTTAATTAACAAATGAGCTACTTCATTATTATTATTATTATTATTAGTTGAATATAAATAAGAAATTGCGATATTTCACTAAGCACCCAAAACGAAAATTATTTTCGAAAAAATGTTTACCACGCATATGTACACTCTTTCTTTATTTCCGTTCTTTGTCATTTCCACCCAATCATCCACGCCGCAATTCACTAATAATGTTATACATACAGCGTTTATTATTATTGGCAGCAGCGGTGGGAGATTCTGTCTACATATCCATATACATCTGTGTTCTTACCTTGTATCTGCATCAAATAGCAGATTGGCGGCGGAAACCGAGCAGATCAACGACACAATCTGCACGTTTTTGTTGCATTTCCGTCGCCAATTTACTATAATAGCTGGATTAAACAGATCGTGCTTCAAATCTGTGGCCATTCTGTTTAAAAAAAACTGTGAAGAGGAATTCAACATTGCCAGTTTGGCAGACTGGCAATGTAAAATATATCTTTCAATATTATTTCGTTTACTGATGCTATCATTGAAATAAGAACCCTTGTTATATATGTAATGTGTTTTTTATTAACACGCACTCCCCCGATCGACGTGTTATGCCTTTCATGGCGGCAAAAAACAAATACAAATTACTTAATCCCAATGTCTACGATAGGGAACACCAACATCGTTTTCTATAATCTGTTGGTAACGTTGTGAATGACATGGAAATGGTAAGGGGTATTCCATCTCGTCTGTGATTCAATGTCCCGGAAATTGAGCCCGAATGAGTGACATTGTACGATTGGTCTATTTCTATGTGTATCTCGTAGTGGTGGAGAAATATCGAGTGTCAGTACTATCGATAATTTCCGATAGGGGGACCATCGACCATCGACCAAGAGCGCTCTCTCTGGCAGCCAAGGGAATAACTCTAGTCGCAGAGGAAGAGGAGCGCCCTCCTGAAAGCGCGTAAATACAGTTCAATCCTGAACAGAGGATATAAAATTCTTTAAATTGCAGGTTCTTTCGTACGCAAAATCACACAGAAAGCCAGTCTTTAATGAGAAAATACTATTGCTATCGTCAGTTACAGAACAAATGCCTATTATCAAATTACCAAACATTTTCAAATTCCCGGCATTATGAATATCACCCATATTTTCGATAACTATCGATAGTAAACATATATTATCGATAGTTTTCGATAGTAGCAACCATCGATAGTTTTCGATAGTAGCAACCATCGATAGTTTTCGATAGTAGCAACCATCGATAGTTTTCGATAGTAGCAACCATCGATAGTTTTCGATAGTAGCAACCATCGATAGTTTTCGATAGTTGCAACCATCGATAGTTTTCGATAGTAGCAACCATCGATAATATCGATAGTGCCAGCGATATTTCTCCACCACTAGTATCTCGTCGGTGTTAAAGTGTTGAAATGAAAAAAATTAAGTAAGGAATAAATATTAAACTGTTCTACTTCAATAGTACCAACAAACGTGAGTACCATAAATAACATAAATGTTAATAAAAACCGACTAAACGATCATGTCTTGTAAACGCGTAATTTCTTTGTTCTACGATCAAACTTTTTTGTAAGACGTTACAATATCAAATACTTTTAGGTATAACAATATTATTAATTCGCTAATAACCTAGTAGTTGATACGACGCTACACTCGTACAAAACAAAATATTATTAACAAACACATGCAATAAATGTAAACGTTCAAATGAAAGTGTGAGTACAAATAAAATCTGTAAGATAACGAAAATGTGATACAATTTTTTACATTGCATGTTAACAGACGTACATCAGCAAGACAAATGATCATCTTACTTATAAACAATTGTTATTTCAAATAATTATTACAGTCATTAATTGCAATGATACAATAACAATTTGCAAACCTTATTTCTCTTAACAATAGAACTTATTGTTTAAATGTTGAATTTTATTAATATTACTACATATTTTTGTTGCCTCCACTACGATATTGAAAGTATTTTTTTATCTTATAGATCTCTTGGATCAATTGTAGATAATTATGAAGTATTTATATTCTGCATTTAATAAAATAATCCGGTAGTAAAGGCTCTACGATATTCTGAACATCATTTTATTTCATTTGCTATGACATTAATCAAATTTAATTATTTTGGTTCTTACCAAAGGTAATATCTAAATGAATAATAAATTGAATTTAAAGTAAAATTGACTTACCTATTGCTCTTGAAACACCTAATATTCCATTTACCCGCATAATGTCCATGCTTCTCAGTACTACACCACCCATTTTTTGTATCCTTTGTACTTCATCCTATGAAAAAGACACATTGTACCTATCAAATATCAATTGTTTTCCAAACAAGGTAACCAAAATTACATTTAAAATTTTCTGTCAAAAAAATCAATATACCACAAGATTAATTTCAATATCATTAAAAACATTGTTGTAGTCGTTAACCAATTAATTCAAACTTAAAAATGCCTGTGGTTGGAACACAAATATATAGTGACAGGCGATTATTGGCTTTTGAAAGTTATGAGGATTATTTAGATTCTTTAGTAACGTTTGTCGATCTTGGATATCTAGGAAATCTTAGTATCGCACGTCAGTTAGCGGAGCTTGGCTATCGATGCGCAGGAGAAACCCTTAGTGAAAATGCATTATATCGGCGTTTGAAGGCTGTGAAAGATTTAGTGTTTCCAGTTTATAAACCGTACGAGTTGATATCGGAATCAATAATTCCAATTGGTACTATAATGCAAGAATTAGCGCTACGAGAGCGTGCGAATAGATTGAAAATTATATCCACTATTATATTTATAAGAAACCTGACCAAGCTTCAGTTTGAGATTTCTGGATATATAGATTTTAGCGACAGACTCGAAAATGAAAATTGGCTTCCATATTTTGAAGGTAAAAAGAAATTGTGGCCATGTACCTCCGATCTCTCGTATTATCATTGGAGAACTGGAAAAACATGTTTGAACAGCACACCAAATTTTCAACCAATTATAGATCCTAAACTAGGTCTCCGATTCAAACACTGTCACGATAGACATTTTATTAACGTCGATCCTGGAGCACCCTCTCCAGGCATATATACGACTCGAGTAAGAATACATTGTACGGACTATGAACATATAATACTATATGATCATGTTCTTCGGAGTAAAAGCTGAATATGGATTATAACCGGAGAAAGAATAATATATACTTACATCACGATGAAGTCTATGAGGATTCACTAACTGAACGATACTGTCACGTTTTATTAGCGTAGCTGTGGAGTCTCCTACCCAAGCAACATACATCTTCTTGTTCAATATTAATGTGCATACTGCAGTAGTTCCACCGTTTACTTTCTGGAAACGTATAATAGCAATATTGAAAATAACAGTTTTACATTGTATATTTATTTAAAGCATGTATATTACTCCGTAAACGTTTGTTCTTTACTTGTGTCTTTGATTTCTCCACAATCTGTGTGTCAGTAGTAATAAAAGCATCTCGTAAGGCACGCTCCGGATCTGTAGGGTAATATATACTTTCAGCTAAATACTGATGCAAATGAGTCGCACAATATACAGCTGCATCTTGTCCTGCATGTCCATCGAATACTGCATAGTAATTTGCTATGGAGTCACCCTGCAATTTAAACCATGCCTCTATAATATTTCATTTGTATATATTTAGAAAAAATGCTTGTCATTTGCATTTACCTGAATACCAAATGTCGTATGCAAGTCATGCAAAACCACATAGCGGTCTTCCATTTTCCTTCTGCAATTTTTGCTTCCACCAGCTATTATTTGAGGAAACGGCGTTGAAGGAGGTGGCAATAATGCCAATATACTGTTGTCCAGGTAGCGAGTGCATATTTCGTTAACTTTGCCAGTAATAGCTTGCATTAACTTTAATGAAGTATATACTGAAAAAAAATTATGTTAAAAAAAACCTTTCACAAGGAGGAAAAGAGATTTTTATAAAAAGACGTACTTCTTTCATGGGTTTTAAATCCACAATCTTCAGGCTGCTTTTTGCACATAGACTTGATTTCTTGTATTACTTGATGAACTAGATGTGCCTGCAAACTTGAGGGGCATTGCCTGGAATATTGAAGAATCCTTTAAATATATCATTCAGATTTTTAAGAGAAACAGCTGTTTTATATTTTGAAAAGTGATTATCCATGTTAATCACTCCCAAATTTCTATATAAGAATTACAATACAACTTGTAAAATTAACTTTTATTTAACCTCCTAAACACATATCAACAAAGAAGCCTCGGACCAATGATGTCTTATTTAGAAATATTAATTTTTTCAATATAATTAATCATGAAAAAGATTTCAGTTTGACTCAATATACAGGGTGGCCCAAAACCCAGGGAACATCGGGAAATGAGGTGTAGGTGGGGTGATTCTGAACAACTTTTTCCTTGTCCAAAATGTTGTTTGAAGCTTTGTTTTTGAGTTATTAACCAAAAACACTGCCCAATTAGAGCGCCCGTAGAGCGCGCGCCCAGGCCCGTACCTCTGTACTGCACTCGGTCGTGTACGGGGGCATCGAGGGTATCGAGGAAAGGGTACGGGAAATGTTACATCGTTAAATTAAGGATAATGTGGAATTATTCGTTACTCATGAATAACTACCACGACCGTGCGCGATTGATGAAAAGAATAATTAGTTTATTTGAATAACGTTAAATGAATAACGATGATAATGAGTAACATTTTTCATACACTTTCTTCGATTTTTAGTCCATAGATCAATTGTTTTAAATATCCCGAATAAGTTACATTTCAAATAAAGAGTTTGAGATATCCTGTTAAATATTAACATACCTACATAATGAACACAAAATATTCAAAAGAATGAATTGATGTAAAAAATATATAAAATCATCGTTTACATCGTTGGAATATCTTTAGAAAATTTGAGAATCCATAAGGAAATAAATATCCAAACCATTCAATGTTTACTTATCATTTTTGCATACTGCTATGTGTATAAAATTTAATTCTGTAAAATATGTATACATGAATCGTTTGTGTATGCTTTATAGGTATAGAATTATGCATATAACACTACATATGTATGTATATCCTTTTTCGACCACTTTACTTCTATACTTCTTTGGGCAGAATTATGACAGATTCGATTTATGTCCAAAATATGCATATCGGTTCAATAAAACAATGCAGTTGTTAAATATAGATGCAGCGTTAATTGTAAACAAAAATATATGGTTTGTCGTTATCTTTTATCTTTGATCGTGAGTTTCGCTTCTGTATGGAATACGATACTCGATCTCTACTATATTAGATTTTATTTCAACGCGCTATTTCTCGTCCTTATTTTTGCTCTTACTACTCGACTACTGTACTGCTATTACTATTACACTACTGCTATACTACTACATACTGCGCGACGGCGAGCCACCGTTCTTGTGCCAACTCAGCCGCGAAAATTTAAGTGACTACAGGTTATACAAATATAATACATACTCTTGAACTGTTAATTTGTTCCTCTGAACATTACTTTTTAGTTTCACTGCTTGTGAGTAATAATATCCTGGATGTGTTGCGCAAAAAATAATTCATTTAACAATTATTAACAATTATACTAATAACAATTATTAGTAGAAATTATTAGCACAACGCATTCAGGATATTGCGAAAACTGATTCTTTAAAAGAAAATATACGCAAATAATGACTAAAGTTTAAATGGAAATGTCTACAGAATCTACCTTTGTCTATTACACATTACGTTTCTAAATACAGAAAAAATAACGAATATTATACAGTGATTTATTCTTTACGATTTTAAAAATATGCCCAGATCGGTGTTCATCGAAGCTAAATAAATTAAAATATAAATTACAAGCAAACTTTAAACCTTATTTGGATAGATCTCTTTAGTTATCATCGAGTGTCTCCTTGTTTACTCCTATATTTACACTACCGCATTGATAACCTTTCAATTGAACATGCAGGTGCACATTTGAAGGGATAGAAAGGTGTTACGTCCAATCGAAAGCGGGACGAAAAATTCCTATCGAGTCCACGGGGGGAAAAAGGCGCGGATCGATCGTAAATGTGTCTATCTGTCATTTGCAGCGCGTGCCCCACCTACTTTTATTGCCTGTCACGTGTTGCGCGGCATAAAAAAACGTGAATCAACAAAAGTTGTATCGCAAATTAAAAATGGAACATTAAAAGTAGAACATTTCGCACTATCGTAAAGATATAACGCAGACTACAGTGAGTTTACAAGTCCTATATCGTGTATGTTTACATTTGACGCCGGCCGCCATACCAGCTATCACGAATAAACACATCTGATGCCAACCCACGCAGTGACATGCTGTAATACACATATTTGATTTAAAAAGCACATTCACTTACGTCTGGTTGAGGTACTGTAGAGTCACGTTGATGAT
The DNA here is from genome assembly GCA_907165295.1 of Nomada fabriciana. Lineage (NCBI taxonomy): Eukaryota > Metazoa > Arthropoda > Insecta > Hymenoptera > Apidae > Nomada > Nomada fabriciana. The sequence continues at coordinate 8,059,897 of OU015690.1, read as the reverse complement.
CTCACCGACGATCTCAGCTTCGGTTACATTACACGAGCTCACAGAGACGGGCAGCTGATCGTACGGGTTCACCCTGGCGACGAATTCGGAGAAAAAACGGCTATATGCTCCGAGATAATCACCGTCGGTGCAATCTTCCGCCATTCTTTGCCGTTTTCGTGAAAAATCCAAGTGACCGACACGCACTTCGATTTTAACGGAAAGAGCACAATATCCTCGGCGGCTCGAACCGTTCGTAAAACGCTGACACGATACGTCGGTGGCTGTCTCTTAACAAGTCAAATTGGTAAGAATGAAATAAAGAGACAAAGAGGAAGGGAGAAAAGAAGGAAAATGCGTTGGTCCGGTTTTTGTCGTTTTCGTAACTGAGCGCTCCTTCGATCGACCTATTCGTTGATAGGTGTTATTTGTATTTAGGTTACGTCACTCATTCAACATCGCGTACGCACGTAACACTACGGATCTGATCGAACGACGCGGTTCTCTATTGTGCGTCCCTCGATGTCCCTCGGTGGGGGGATTTGCCGCGACGTTTAAAACACTATCTCTCCCGCTTCTTTGCGTCCAGCGTTACTTTTTGCCTTTTCTTTTGCCACTAGCCACTTGCGGATTGACTCTCGCGTAACGGAGGAAAAAGTGCGTAACGGAATTCACCGAGTGCCGGCGTACTGCGCATGTCCGACACGGGACCCTGCGCTCGCTGCTTGAACCGCGTATGCTACGCTACGCCTCTTCCTTGTTATGCGTAATTGTTGTTCTTATCTTTCTTACGAGCTTGTGTCAGCGTGTGTAAGTACGCTTACGATTTTAATAATTCTTTCGAAATTAGTTTTGCGTCTATTACTGAATCAATGTTGCTCCAGTATACATGACACAAGAAACTTTGAAGTAACTGACGTATCTAAACGTCGATTATTAAAGTGCCATTGTTATTGTGACGAAGTATTGCCGCTCTTGCATTACATATAATTATTCATATTCTTCTGGCGTGAAGCGTATCGATTACTTTTCCTTCTCATTTTAACTTTTCATTTAAAGTGAAGTACCGTAGTGCAATGGCTCATTTGAAATATTCATTCATGGAGTCGTTTACTTCAATATAAAGGCAGAATATTTTAAGCATACTCCGACTATGTTGTAATGCTGCATAATTACCGCCTTACTAATACTTCAATCTTCTTATAGGTATTATTCAAACATGCCGGTTATTGAAAAATGAATACGCGATTAGAAATTAAAAGTGGGAAATGTATACTTTGGAAAATCTCTATTTTTTGTTTTTATACAAATAAGTAAATTTTGCAAACTTTAAATAATTTTTATGTATTGTAATTGTACATGGGAAGTACAAGAAAAAAGCCGTAATTCAAATAAGTGATATAACGTTTTAAGAACGTCTCCTATTTTCTTTCATAGCAATTTATTCTAAACATCTATTATTTTAATAAAAATACATTCTGTTAATGATTCTAATACAAAACTTTATATACTTAATTAATGAAATTGGCAAACCATTCGCTTTACAATTTGTTGTTAGAAATGTGAGGACATTATACTAAATGTTGATATATAAGCTGCATTTGTTAATAGTCGGGAGTAGTAAATAAGCAAATGCGTTTTTATTGACCAACAACCTCTATATCAACTGTTTTATACATTGCTATTTTTCCATTGATATTTATAGCAATGCATTATAAAAAATTGGATACATATGTAAGTGAAATATGTAATTCAAAAACGGAAAACAGATGAATATATTACTGAGAAAAATGTATGCGACCGTATGTATATAAAATTTTTGTATAAGACCTGTATATACTCAAGCATTTCACTGGAAACATAATGACTTTGATTTATATACTCTAATCTTAATATTGTCTTGCATTTGATATGTTATATTTCATATAAAAGCTTCCACTAAAACCAAAATAATTTATTCCCTGCTTTTATAATTTAATTACCGGTTTACAAGATATCGTTTACAAGTAAACTTTCAACTAATAATCATGACCTACTAATCAAATTTAAAATTTTATTCGCTGCATGTATTTTAATATTATTAATGAGATTAATTAACGACTAATTAATATCTTTTATATCATATTTGACGATATAAAAAAAGGCAAAGATCATCTTTGCATGGATTGTTCAAATTTGCAATAAAATGCAAAGTCCTTCATTTCTTTCCGTTTATTTTTTATGGTACTATTTTGTAACTTATTGCATACTAGGTAGTAATATTTACAATATACATGCTGATAAACCTTTTCTACATTATAGTACAGGAACTTTTCTGTACTTCTTTGCCTGTTGTTTCTTTCAATTTCTCAGTTATACATTTTAAATATGAATTTTTATTTTTTTCTTCTAACCACTTTGGTAACGGTGCATTCCAGTTCTCAGGTGGTTTATCTCTCCTCTGCCAAACATCGTTTTCATAATGAGATTTTAATCTTCTTAGCCTACGTGTCTTCTCACTTTCTATTAAATCTGCCTGCATACAATACAACATTAAATAAAATATCAAATACTTGTGTATAAATAAATTGTATCAAATATTTTTCTAATATCTGGTTTGTAACATACAAATGCTTCTCGAGATTTATAATTTTCCCACAGGTAACAATTGTCGTAGTCGGTTTTCCACTGTGTGCAATCTATTGTTTCTCCGTGTACAAAATATTGATGGAAGCGTGCTTTTATACTTTTACAGTCCTTGTATTCCTCTCTATATATTTCACATGGTCTTACCTAAAGTGGTCGAAATAATAAACTGTCATTCATAATAAGCAAGCTTTACCATATTCATATATTTTAGCATATGTATGCATTATTAACATATTGATTACATATTTCATGCTGAATGATAAATAATGAAATCTTGCATACTACTATAATATATTTTATGGAAAATAAAGTACAGATCTACATACCATCCATTCCAATTGTAATTCTTTTTCGAGTGTATTCTCAGATTTAGACATACTTTCTTAGTTTGGTTGGCTAAGTGGGAGCAGGAACTAATATTTTCGCTGAATGTACAAACGAGTACAATTATTTATGTTTTTATTCAAAAGCCGCTGATATCCCTTGATTATTCAGAACATTTATGTTCAAGTATAACTCAAAATTTCGATCAGAGTTTCAAATTGCGTAATATCACTGACGAAAGACATTTGGTGATATTTTAAATAGGGCCATAACCTATAAAAATAGAAAAGTGGGAAAGAGGAACAAGATTAACTCGTATTAACGATGGACATCGACTAAAAACTATCGATAAGTCGATAGTACCCAACTACATTTTTAGTCGACTGATTTTTAAAACTAACGACTAACGACTGATTTAGTCGTTTGGACATTGGACCATCGAGCTATTTACTGAAAATGGGTACATACATGTATACATACACGATATATGCATGGAAATTGGGGAATCTACCGATAAACTGAATTTAAGTTGCGGGAGTTATGAATAGATTTTATCAGGAGGTTCAAGATTCACTACTAAATGTATGCCTTCGACAGCGGTATTCAATAATTAATTCATTAAGCATGTGTATATTCAATTATGCATAACACAAACTAATGCAAACCTTTTAATCATTTGAAATTCAGAGCAATATTAACCGATTTTAACATGTACCCTACTTCCTGATATTTATAAAATGCAGTACTTTAATCTTTTTAAAGATATTATGTAATTTTCCCAACTATGTTGTAAACTAATCCTTTAAACTTTTCAGAATAAAGCAATCCTTTATTAATCTTTATTAAGCAATCCGAATTAATCCTTCCGATTAATTTTAAAAAGGGCATTTAATTGTTTACAGTGCACGAATACTTTCGTCCTCCCTTTTACATTAATAAGAAATAAGCAATTTTTAGTATCAATAAGAAAGAAGATGAGACGATTGTAACGTATATAGCCGTATATAGTACATACATATACATATACTATACAATTTCAGAATTCGGCTCTGTCACTTGAAAATATAAACATCGAAAAATCGAATCAGTGCGGGAACCAGGGGTGGGTTAGTATTTCTGACGAAAATAACAGTCATTGTTTAGTTTATTTCGAAGTTTTATATATTTTATTTATTTGTCTTATATTTTATTGTTTATTATAAAAATAGCTAATAATATGTTTATTATTAAGTCATAAAGAAAATTATGAAAATAGATCGACAAATCTCTTACATTCCTAATACAGCAATATTTATATCTACCCTAGGAAAAAGAGCAAACGACTTAAATTTTGATGTATAAAACATTAATTAATGCCGTCATGCTAAATGTCTGTCTATCTGATTTTAAATTTCAAGAACTAAGTGAAACATTATATATAACCTAATTAATTCTCACAAAATATTTAGAACTGTTAATTTTTAAGTGCCGAAACAAAATGGTTTATGACAAATTGAAATATTACTAATTGGTTAAAAAAGAAACTTATTCACCTTTCATATTTCTGAAATTCTAACTATGAACTAATAAATTTACAAAAAGTAAATACACCAATATTTCGTGACATAGTTCAGACTCCAGACATAACCAATAAGCGAAATTTCAGTCGACTAAAAACTATCGACTAATTAGTCGATAGTATATCGTTACTAATTAGTAATTAGTCGATGGTGCCCATCGCTAAATTTGCCCATTGCGTCAGTGGTGCTCATGTCAAATACACGTGTGAATTTGTGTTTTAAATTGTGTAGTGGGCCTAAAATAATGTTCTTAATGATACCTTACCATCGTATCGATACACATATTTGTAAGCTTTGCAAACGATACCCACTGTAATTTTTCTATACGCTGAAGGCCTTACTCCACCATTGAGTGTCACTGATCTCCGCCATTCCCTGTGCGCGTATCCTCGTATACGTATCGTCTTGTTATGATTATACTCCTCGTTGTTGCTTCGAATCGGAGAACGTTTGCTATCCCACCATCGAAATTTGCGGCTGCTGTCAGTTTCCACACCCCTTCGGTGACGAATGTGCCGGTGTTTCGTGTTGTGTTCAGTTAATAGTGACTTATAAACGCGTAACATGATGTCGCGATCTGTGCGTGCAGAGACTCGTAGTCGAGCCAAGGATGATATTAAGCGTGTAATGCAAGTTGTTGACAAAGTTCGCCATTGGTAAATCTCTTAAACATATTATAGATGCACGAGGAAATGTTAAAAGCTAAATGTAATAAAACTTTTTGGGTTCGACAAATGAATTAAAATGTTATCACACTTGCGAGATTTAATAGTGATTTTGCATTACGCATATCAGCTGTAAACAGACCCCTGAAATGATTCTGATAGAATCCGAAATGTTTCACGGGCGTTTATTCAATAATAGTGCTCTATCTCTCTGATTTTTTAATGACAGTAAAGAAGGTAGCTTCTCTGTCTGTTGTTTCGATATTAACTGAAGGAATGTGCCTTTCATACTGAGCCTGTTTTAGGGAAAAAAAATGGGTTACAATAGGAGAAACCACCATGAAGATTTACAAGTGGGTGCCTATATCTACACTTGATCAGGTAAATGGGAGTTATACAAGGCGATATAATAATACAGGGAGAAATCCATACTTGTCTCTAGTGATCTATCGAGAAATAGCCTATTGCAGAGTACACGGCTATGCATGAATATATCTGCTATCTTTCAATTCTGTGACTATCAGTTTCATTTCACCGATATAGCATAGAACATTAATAAAGCGTCTTCATTGAAAGATGACGTGAGATCCCTTAGGATTTTTGCCGACGTACTTAAGCAGCTTAGGCATTGTTTTGGAATGTAGTGAAAACAGCATCAACCTATATTATATATGCGGGAATAAAAAATAACAGTAAATATTGTATCGTTTAGAAGAAGAAGGGAAAGACCGTTGCAGACAAGGAAAATGGTTTACCAAGAAAAAGTGGATTAGAGTCTTCGAATTCCAATTTTGGACTTACAGAGGATTCGAATACATGTGAGTCAATTTTATGTACACGTATAGAATATCTATTATTTTTCAACATTAGCATTCATAAACATTTTCCACTGTGCTAGGTTTTTCAACAGTTAGCGATTCTCAAGGACTGACTGATTTTTCTGCGCATCTGGGGTTCTCCGAAGATTCCAACTCACAAAATAGTGAACCAACTCCTAAAAGGTTAAAGACTGATTAAAGTTTATTCTATGCTTGTTATTTCAAGTATAAGATATCTAGGAAATCATTTACATCTTTTACGAATTTAGTCTATCAAATTATCTTAAAGGGGTGCACCACCGTGTAGGCCTAAAAAAAGTAGGAGAATTAAAAATTCCTATTCTCGTGTAAGTACTCATCAAAACATGGTATTGCTTAGAAGGAACTTAAGTAATATCTTAACTATTTCCTTTTGTTTTTTTATTATTTAAAAATTTAAACTTATAAGATGGCAGAGTTCTATAACATTGACTGGCATCATATTTTGATTATTTGAATTTCAGCAAATCTTTTTAACACAGTATTCTTTGCGTGTAAAATGTAAAAATTATGCACAATTAACTTTTGATTTTTTGATATCGATAAGGTGGTGTACTCCCTTAAATCACAAGCACAAGTGAACGAATAAAGAAGAACATTTTTCGTTTTCGTATATTTAGTAAATTCTATGTATCGAAGAGAAGGGTGACCATGTGATGCAATTTGAATTGTGCTTAGTAAATTCATTTTGTTTCCATCTGTGAATTTCTTGCAGAGTCTTGAAGTTCAATTTAAGAAGCTAAGAATAATGATATTTTCATAACATTTGTATCGAATGTTCAGTCCGTTTTAAAATCTGAAAAAGTTATCGTACAACGATACAAATATTAAGTTATAAAAAAAATCGTACAAACAATAAGTTATGGTACATTTGTTCTACCTCTATAATACTTACGTCTAATGTTACATCTGTCATCGCGATATTCATACATCAAGCATAATCGCATATTCAATAGATTGATAACTGAATGTCATTGTACATATTTCAAATACCATACATTCAATTTAATATTCTAAATCTTGCATCCCGTGAAACGATATAATAAATAGGAGATATAGCGTGATCGTAAAATTAGCCAAACTACAAATATACGTATTGTACTAACAAATTTTTTAAATTTAACCCTTAATCTGTTTACCTGGCTTGGCTTTTAATTCAGATACTTCCCTTCAGAATAAATAAAACTGCATTATTGTGCTTTAAACTTTACAAATGAACTTGTCTTCCCTGGTTAAGAGATTAAAGGCTACCATGGGTGAAATTTCACCGCAAGAAAATTTTGTTTGAATATTGTTTACAAACTTTCTGACTAGCAAGAGTGATTCCTGGGCTATTAAGATAGTATTAATATTAATATACATATAGCAATTGAGTATTAGTAACAATAATGTTAATCCAAAATAAACAAGCATATAGTGTATGAAGCATAAGCTTTTTATTGTATTTGCTTCTCTAATTGGATTTTGACGCTAGCATTTAAGAGCTAATATAGTAATTAGAAATTCTGTAGAAAGGGTGTCCATATAACTGTCCAGATGACGGCAGGATAACATTCTTTTCCGCTTTATTATCTGCGACAGATACAGCTATTCGATGCGGTGATTTACGACCACGCTATTTCTCTGGACATACTATGCATTTACCATTTTGACAAAGATTACTTAATTTAAAAATTATAATTTATGTATGATAATTGTATATATGAATTTTTATCTATTATTTTAGTAATCCATGTATGCTATAAAGTATGTACAGAAAAATATCGGTTTATGAGAGAAAGTTGAATGCAGTTTTTAATACCTTTGTTGTATTATTATTAATTAATACATTAAACTAACTCCTTCTCTGCGCTGGAAACAATATCGTGTGTAGCCGGCGAAATCCAGTTCATCGAAGAATACGTGTCAGTTGTTTATAAAATTCGTTCCATTGAACAAAAAGTGCCAGGTTGTGGTATAGGAGTTTAAGTTCGGTTATGAATATTTAAAACTAGAAATTATTTGAAAAATCTTTATTTATTGAAAAGATAACAAAAATTGTCATTCATTGAAAACCGAGCAGCTTTGTTATTAACAAAGTGAAAAGAAGTAGTGTGTAAAAATAAAACAAATACATGGTAAAATCCGAATCGCAGGTGCAGTTGAATGAACCAAACTGTCCCTTAAAATTATTAATAATATGCTCTGTGCTTATTCTTTATTCATTACCTACTCTTTTGAACATTCTCCAAGTAAGTAAATGAAATTAATAGTAGCAGAATAATTCTTTAAAATTTATCAGAAATTTTGTCTCAGTAGATGAACCCAAAATTGTACTTATCTAAAAAGTCTGAAACATAATTTTACCCTACCAGGTACCTAATGTATTGAAACAAAATTTCTGTGTTTGTAGGGAAAATGAATTTGTAAAATTAAGTGTGAAATTTATACTAGCACAGTATACATTACATAGATTCCACATTGATAGATTCTTTAGATTTATAATTTTCAGTACTTAATATGTTCGAAAAATTCGCATGGTTAATATTTTCTAAGAATGAAATCCAGAATTATTGCAATTATATTGTCGTTTAGAAAAATTGTATAACTTTTTTCAATATTTTCAAAATCTCATCAAGCATAAGTAATAACAAAAGAAAAGATCGATAAATCTATAGAAGTTCCGATCTCGATGATTTTTGAATATGTTGCAGAAATAAACATTTTGAATAAACTCTACCTATGTATTAGGTACCGGAAAAAGTTCGAGCGGGTTTTTTCGGTAATTGTAACCATAAATCGATTTTCGTGTGGTAATTGGCAACTGTAAGACATGACTTTGGTTTCATTTTAAAGCTTGATCTTTGCAATTGGTATGTATGCTCTGTGAGTTTCAATTGTTTCGTTATTGTGTAATTACAGGAACAGTAAACATGGACATCGAAAGAGTAAAAAATCGTGCTTGTATTCTTTACGAATTTAAACTTGGCTATGCAAGCATCAAGATGCATTTGTAGCGTTTGTGTGGGAAGGTTCTGTTAGTGAAAGAACCACACATAGAAATGGTTTAAAAGATTCAAAGAAGAAACTGAATCGCTAGATGACGAGCCGCATTCAGGGCGTCCGTCTGTCGTGGAAGACGAAAAATTCATCGAGTACGTAAGTTCAAATTCAAGAAAAAGATTTTCAAAACTGGCTGAAGTATTCGAATGTGAAGAATCTACCGCAAGAAAGCGACTTCATTCACTTAATTTCCATTTAAAACAGATTTGAGTATTTGCATTTTGCTCTGAAAATCCGCACGAACTTCAGGATATTTGCAGCAAAACTATTGCCACAACTGCATTGAATTTTGTCCATACGTGCAGACGTGCACGTTTGTAGCAATGTATGATGCGTCAGCATCGGACCGTTGCTTATCTGCTATTTCTCTAAATGCATCCTAGCGGCCGGCAAAGAATTTTGATAAACGTCGAAACCGCGGCTGATTGTTATGAATATGAAAGCAGCGCATCGGCACCGTTTGGTGTATACATATGTACCTTTCTAGTCCATCCTTATGAGGTACCCTTTCGATGAGTTCACTTGGTATGCAGATTATTCTGATGTGCTTATAGAAACGGTAGATAAACGACGCTCCCATACTGACGCTTACATTCCCACGAACCTGCGCCAGCAGCATTTTTTTGCAACTATGCAGCACGGAAAGTAAGGCTGAGCGGCGGTTATATGAATAGGAAAAGTTGTTCAAAATGCCGATTTCTACCGCATATTCAAAAGTCATCGAAATCAGCGAGGTCTATATACACTTCTATACATTTACCGAAAGATCAACTGTCTGCCTACCAAGGCACAGTTTTACCATCATACTGAATAAAGCATCCTGTGTGTTGATCAGTTAATGTAGTTAGTGTATTGAAGATGCTCGTAACGCTACTATCGACATCCATGGGTGCATTACTCCCACCCATATCGGTTCGTACCCATCCAGGATGTAAGCAAGCGACAAGGATTCCATCTTCCTTTAAATCTACGCTCATTGACTTTGTAGCTGCATTGAGCGCAGTCTAAAAATTAAATAAATATTATTGAGCGTATGTACTGTAGAATGCGAAAATCCTTTATTATTATTCGCTACGCTTTAAATAATTAAATAGCTCAAAAGCGACGCTTCAACCAACATTTTGGTAAAAGACAAAGTTGTTCAGAGGCAAACCCTCCCCCCCCCATTAAACGCGGGATGTCGGGATGTTCGACATGTAGCCTAAGCGCTAGGTAATATTTATAAATGCGTGAATGTGTTAAGAAAATTTGAGTTTTCTAAATGAACTACACGAACCGTTGAAGTCACGTCTCAATTAAATGTTACCTTGCTACATCTGTAAGGATAGAATCCACCCTGACTATTATCTGCAATACTTCCAAGAATAGAGGACATATTAATAACTGCAGACCTATTAACATCCATTTTTGACTTGTCCCCGAAATTGTTAGCCGCTGTCTTCAGTAGTGGTAACATCGCCTTGAATATTATAAAATCAAATACTTGGTTTTTTATCTCATAAAAATTCAGAAAGTATAAAGTATTTATTGCATGCCAATTTAGTCCTCGTCACATAAAATATAAAATGGTTGCAACTTTCTAAAACACGAATTACTTTGAAAGAATACAAATGGATTGAAAAATCCTTAAGGATTATTATGTAAAATCTTACTAAAAAGAATACGTTTTAAAAATAAAATTTGTCAGCTTTTTTTCACTTATTTTAATACTTATCATAACTTATAGTAGCAGGAATATTTGTTGAATTTACCTTCGTCAATAAAATAGGTACTACTGTATTTATAAAGAATGTTTCTGTAAGTTGTTCCTCCTTTACAAGATTGAGTCTTGTAAATTTCGGGCTGACTCCAGCATTATTGAACAAAACATTTAGTCCTGCATTGCCTACTTTCTTACTTATACTTTGCACTATATTGTCGTAACCCTTCGTGTCAATTAAATCTTAAAAAACCAAAGATTATTATAAAGTACTTAACTTTTAAACATTTTCAATTAATTTATTGTAATCATAATGGCGTACAATGTACCACCAATAAAAGTGGTGACCCATTAAAGAACAAATTGTAGATAACAAAACAAATAATTTGAATAACATTTGTCTATTTTATACAACTTATACAATTACTGTAGATTAATAGAGTAGTGGAGGATTGGGGAACATTGGAGCACATAGTACGGGATTGTAGGGAAGATGATTAAGGGAAGTGCAAAATAAAACAAAAGAGAAAAACGAAACACTAGGGAGGGCAAGAGTGTGCATCAATCAAACTTCTCTTTGATTTGGGCGACAAAATCGAATCAAAAAATACTAATGACACAACTTCGGGATTGAAATACTATAAATGATACAGATAACGATAACAATGATATAGATAATTATAGGCAACGCCAGAAATACCACACTCGACTATTTGATATTTGAAGACTTTATGCAATATCCTAAAATCATGGTATGGTGCTTTGGAAGCAAAAGGTGCACAAACCCATGCTTCAACGTTGACAAGGAAAATTGCAGATATCGCTTTCGATAATTTTCTTCTCCGGTGCTAATGGAAATTTAACCATGAGCAAAACGATTTTAAACAATAAATTGCGTTTGACATTCATTTCGCATGATGGATGGATTTGAAATTAAACTTTTCGGCCAAATACTCCACTCTACGACGTACGGACTAAATACTTTAATTTTCAATTCTTGAAACGCAGAAAAAAGATTGTAATGTTTTTCATTTTTCAACATTTTGTTTGTCATAGCACATAAAAGACACGGTCTATCTAGATTTACAAGTTCACTTTTTATCTGTACCTATAGATGATAAATGTTTATTATATATGTAAATTTAGTGGTTGCAGAAATAGTTGTACATTCTGTACCACAAGGAATTTGCAGGGAATATTGTTCGATTTTCAAACTATAGTAACTGTTTTGGTCGATACATCACTAGTATACATATATACATATACATATTATACTTTTCAAGTGTAGTTACGTACGGTAAGTTTGTTACATTTTCACTAAACTTGTCGAACCATTTCCGTATAGAAAATGTCAATTGTTATATTTTATAGTAAGCGAGGCTTTCGTGACAACTGCGTTTACTAATTTTTTGCTACTTTTCCTTATCGTATCACAATATTTGGTTGAAATCATGATCTTTTACGATGTGAAAATGACAAAAATAATTTACACGCACAATTAAAAATGTACATGATTGTAAATTAAACACTAAATGTGGAATATTACTTTAATCTTAATGTAAATTATTCAGATATGTTTCAAATGTTTACATCGCTGTCAAATAATATACTTTCTCCAGTTTCTGCTTTGTCAACTATCCAAATTTTATAGATTTATTCATCCTCGAGTTTAAATTATCTTCGCCTTTTTTTAATCCTGCAAATTTTTATCTTTCCTGAGCATGCAGGCAAACATTTTTCGGTACAAAATTGATTTTCTTATATGAACTTCAAATTATTCGCATACTACTGGTCAAGGTGAGGAAACGTTTATTATCAGATATCGCAAGCACGTATCGATCAGCATGGTTATAATGAAATACCAACGATTTCGCGACAGAACACACAAGCAATCAATTTCTTGTTCTGTGTGCAGTGTAACATTACGATCATCCAATTTATAACAACTTTTTCTCTTTTCTCTGTAATTGCACATTCTATCATGAAATCTCACAGTTCAAAGAAAAAGAAATCGTGGTGCCTGATTTGCCGGGAGAAACCGCAAACCATGGATTCAGATTTAAGCGAGGAAGAAGTTGAAAAGTGCGAAAGTTCTACGAATAAATTCATGGAAGTACAAAATGATTCCGCAGGTAGGTGTACAATATCGCTGCAATATATTATCGATATTTTTGGAACGTCTTAGCTTATTGCATAAAGTAATAGTAACTGCTAATTTAACATTCATTTTCGGTGATGCAAATTTTGTAATATATTGAAGAATTATATTTAACACATTTAATTACTTGATGTAGGATGCTTCCAAAGATAAGATGTAGCGGTATGTCTTCTTTGTGTTAAATTATAATTATAACAATGCCATAGAAGTGAATACCCTACCTATTATAAATATTTATGTGCCATATCGCGTAATATATTGAATCTTTTTACAAACTGCGTTTTTATTTATTGAACAACAAAAGTATTATATCGTGAAAACACAAATCTATTTCTATTCTTATTCTTTTACTACATTTTTATTACTTTTGTGTAAATGTTGGTGTATATATACGCATCCTATAAACTGTACTGTTTCCCATCACAGCTCAACATTTCCTTGTGCAAAGTGGTAAGGGTATCGATTTATGTTAAATAATGTATACTACTAACTGTGAAGAAAGTTAAACTGACCATTATGGATAGGGGGGCCTATATGGAAGAAATAGGTCACAGGAATTTTATTTATTTCTATTATCTAAAAAAATAGAATACCTTGGCTTTACATATATTTTCCAAGAATGAAAATTATATTTCCCCGTGGAAACTCCACTGTTCAACTTTTGCAAAAACTCAAACATTCTTCTCTTAACTCACTTTACGCAGTTCCAATTTAGAATCCAAAGATCCTACAATTTGATAATACTATTTTATTTATCATCAAAATGTTCTTGGCAATGTTTCGTGTATAAACACGACACTATTGGAAAAATTTGTTTGGGTTACTACCTGCGATTTCTTCAACTGATTTAGTGTACGCTGGTGTTAATCAAATAATTGTTCATTGGGTAATAATTATAATTATACGACAAGAAAATAACATAGGTACAAATTATAATTTTTTTTTAATTTTTAGACTTGCCAAATATTTGCCAAATATTTATATAAATACTTGCCAAATATTTTAATTATTTTTAAGGTTTATTGCCAACTTAATTGGCCTCCGCGATTGGTTATGTGAAAAATAATTGTGGTGTTATAAATTCACTGAGAAATAGAAAAACTTGGGATGGAAAATTATATACGAAGGAATTTCTAAATGTTCTGATGTTTGGTTGTATAAACATGGGATTTACACGTTCATAGTGATATAATAATAATAATAATAATTTAAATCTATTTAACAATTGTACAGTTACATGAAACAATAAATGACCAAATCATTTTTTACAAGCCCCTTATAATTGTTATTTGCATTTAATGCATTAGAAATACGTGCAAATTCTTAAATATGAATGTTGTAAGAAGTGTTGCTGAATTCAGAATTGGCAGAAATTTTTAATCGCAAACATTGGATTTTTTTATTACACAAATAACTAATTTACACACAACCATATTTTCTATCAGAATAATATAATTGTTCGCAGTATATAGGATTTTCAGAACGGCAATCTTATTATTTGTGCTTTGTAATTGATCATTTTTTATGATAAACCAAGATTTCACAATTAAAGTTACTGGAAAGTCTAGAATAGATCACTCGCCCAAGTCTACTGATAAAATATTTTCTTAATAGGAATGATAACTTTGAGTAGTTTTATTTATCAATTATGTCTTTCAGAAATAATAATAGTATAATTAACTGCGATTTATATGTCAGTATTTTCAATTATTCAATTGTTCATTTGAATTGTTTTTTAAATATAAAAAATTGTGTTACAGACAATAGATTAAGGCAATTAAATATAACGCCAAAGCAAAAATAAAATAGCGCTGATTCTTTTAATACTTCGATTATTCTAAACTATTAATTTCCTTATTATAAAAATTGCATCTTCATCAAAGTTGCAACAGCTGTAATATTAGTTTACTGAAGTACAGTTTACTGTGAATTTTAAAGATATAGTTAGATATACACGTATGAAAATTTATTTATCGGTTTATTTTAATTTCTTTAATTCTCAGCTTTTTATAAAAATAATTTCATGTTTCAAAGTTTATTATTTAATTAATAATGTTTCTATACCGTTACTTACAATTAGATTACGCGAAACTTTATTAATACATGTATCTGAAGAAGATGAAAAGGATAAACTCATTGTTATTTAATTTGTAGAGAGATTTGGAAAAGAATGTCTAGAAGTTTTTGGTTTTGTTTTTTTGCAACATGTTCATAGAAATGACCAATACTGTAATATGTTAGATTATAGAAATGATAAGCATAATCATCGAAAAGATCTGTTTAAAATTACAAGACATCTTATCGCTACGTACCTATTTCGATAATATGAATATTTTTCGATTTCTCAGCCAATGCAGTTAATTCCTGAAACAATATATAAGCTTTTCAATTGCTTTCTCATAAATAATTGGCGTTTGATTCGCAGGAACAGCTATCCTCGATATTTTTGCAATTTGCAATTAATTGAAGGAATTTATGAATTATTCAAGAACAGCGTCATATGGGCATAAGTCTTAAGTTAGTACATTGCTTATACATGTGCAATAAACTGCAAAGAAGTATTAATAAAAATAACTACTCGAAAGATGTGGCGTTTGCAAAGGAGATACTTTACGAAATCTGTGCCAATTTTCATGTACATATGTCGATCATACCGATCGTCCAAAACCAGGAAAAAAGTAAAGCGCGGCGAACAGGTTTTTTAAAGTTCGATCTATAATGAAGGCCACGGTGACTTGCATGTAGCATTTTTTTCTTGCGTAATCAAGCGACACGAACGCGTGAGTCACTATAAATCTGACTTAAAACTCGTGCGCTTGCTACAGCATATAACAGATGGCGGTAAACGAACGAAGCAAGCGTCAGTTGATTCTTGTCTTTTAGACGTACGAAATCGTCTCGGTCGAGCGCTATATAAAGGAGTTAACATTCCCCGTAGAAATAAGCATTGTCCGTTACATTCCCTTAGAACGTGAAATTGAAAACAGTAGACAGCAACGATGGCACCAATTGGTAAGTGAATGATCTAGGGCGATTCAAGCAGTTGCGTAATGTCTTTCCTCGTTTACTTTGCCACCAATCTTACCGTTGCTTTATTCACGTCTCGGCAAGTTGCAAAGATATTCTCCGGCGGTTGCGGAAGATTCACCAGGTGTTTCACTAGACCCAGGCCAAGCCCGCGGTTGCAGCCAGTGATCAAGATTGACTTCATTTCTTATCGCGATTAATTTCACGGTTATCCTTCTCTCCGGTGATCGCTAAAGACGTCGCAAACCGCGAGCAATTTTATTATCGCGTAATCTTGTGCCGTGCAACACGAGTGACATCGGGGTGACGTCACGTGGCCGTGATCGGCCGGCAATAATCATGGCGACGTTAACGCTACTCGCGAGGCTCGTGTCATTCCGCTCCGCTCACGCCAAATTGCTCGAGTTCCCATGGTCCACCTGCAATGCATTCGCGTACGGCAGAACAGTGATGGCCTGCATGTGCTGTGAGTTGTCGGAATTCTACGCTTTCTAGATGTGAATGCGGCTTAATTTCCTTGATATTACGTAAACTCTGCGTTTCATGTGACTGACAACTGCTCGTTGCACCGGTTAGGTTAGATGTGAGCGGATTGCATTTAACGTGATTCGAGGACAATTTGTGTGAAAAAAAGCGATGATTATTTCTTATACGACACACTAGTCACATTTGCCTCATGACTCATGACACTCTTGCTAGACCGCATTTTTTTCTTATGGTGTAAATCACAGTGGCGCGTAACCTCGATATCCGGGTCGTCTTTTGTTTTTTTTACATACCTTGAAAATTTAGGTTTGTAGAATTGTTGTCATACCTACTTGTAAATTTCTGCAGATGATCAGAAATTCCAGTATGATCTTTTGGTCATTGGTGGGGGGTCGGGTGGTTTGGCTGCAGCCAAGGAAGCAGTGAATCTAGGTGCCAAGGTTGCAGTTCTCGACTTCGTAACACCGTCTCCACAAGGCACAACATGGGGTTTAGGTGGTACTTGTGTAAATGTTGGTTGCATTCCAAAGAAGCTGATGCATCAAGCTGCTTTGCTTGGAGAATCTATTCATGTAGGTTTATTTTTCAAAAGCTCATTGTTGTATTCCACTCCAAACCTTTGAAGTTTTAACATCGAAATTGGATATTTGTAGGAATCAACCGCTTATGGATGGGAAGTACCAGATCCAAAAAGCATTAAAAATAATTGGGAAGGATTAAGAACAGCGGTACAAAATCATGTCAAGTCTGTGAATTGGGTTACACGAGTTGAACTTAGAACAAAGTTAATATGAATTAAATTATAATTTTTAAATATGAATACACATTTTCCTTCTTGGCTAAATCTTCCCTATTGTTACAGGAAAGTCGAATACATCAATGCACTTGGTTATTTCAAAGACGAACACACAATATGTGGAAAACTGAAAAATGGAGCAGAAAAGGAATTTACTGCGCAAAATATCATAATTGCTGTAGGTGGCAGACCGAGGTATCCTGATATTCCTGGTGCTCTGGAATATGGTATAAGTAGCGATGATATCTTTAGTTTGGAGAAAGCTCCAGGCAAAACACTTGTTGTTGGTGCTGGATGTATCCTTTTTACATACAAAGCATTCACGATAATGTTTCAGTATTTCTTTTATAATCACTTTTTTTATGCATAGTCGTTGATGTAGAACTTTGTACACGTTTAAACAATTGAAAAGTATTTCTATGCAGATTTTGGGAGAAGTGTGCATCAGGTGTTTAACTAAAACAGTGAAAACGTTATGTCGTATATTTCATATCTTCTTAAATGAAGATTTATATATTTTGTTTCTTCAAAACAAGTGACAAAAATTGTCATCAGTGCAAAGTTTACTTTATCCAATTACTTTATCCAATATTTATTTTTCCTTAATGAGTAAGTAGACATTGGTTTGGAGTGTGCTGGATTCCTAAATGGTTTGGGCTATGATGCAACAATAATGGTTCGATCAATCGTTTTACGAGGATTCGATCAACAAATGGCAAATATTGTGGCTGGAGAAATGGAAAGACGCGGTGTACGCTTCATTTTTCAAGCTAAGCCAGCAAAGATTGAAAAGCAAAGCAATGGTCAACTTCTTGTACACTGGGTCGATAAAGTAAGTCTTATAGTCAAATACGAACAAAAGTCAAATTTGTATCACTTTTGTATAACAATGAATTTTCATTATTTCAGGACGGACAAATTCACAAAGATACTTATGATACTGTTCTTTTTGCTATTGGTCGCAAAGCCCTCACAGAAGAATTAAAACCAGAGAACATTGGTTTGAAGCTTATTCCTGACACTGTAAAGATAGATGCAGTAAACGAACAAACGAATGTTCCAAATGTATATGCCGTTGGTGATGTACTTCACGTGAGTATGAAATTCATATTCCTGATCAGCTTTTATTTCGATTTGTTGCTATTACATGTAGATTTCTAGTATTGAAATAAAGTAGTAATATTGTATTTTATTGAAACGGCGCAAGTAAGTATTTAACAACTCTCATTCTACATTGCAGAAAAAACCAGAGTTAACACCTGTTGCCATACACGCTGGCCGATTATTGGCAAGAAGGTTATTCGGAAACTCGACGGAAAAAATGGACTACGTAAACGTAGCGACAACAGTATTCAGTCCTCTAGAGTATGGTTGCGTAGGTCTCAGCGAGGAAGCGGCAATCGCTCTTCACGGAGAAGAAAAAATAGAAATTTATCATGCCTATTACAAACCAACAGAATTCTTCATACCACAGAAAGATGTTTCTAATTGTTACTTAAAGGTCGTTGCTCTCAGAGGTGGCGATCAAAGGGTGCTGGGTCTGCATTTCGTCGGCCCCCATGCTGGCGAAATCATTCAAGGTTTTGCTACGGCTATTAAGTATGTTTTTCTCAAACTTGTAAACCCAATTCGATTATTTTTATTTTAATACTTTATATTTACCATTATTTGTTTCTTCCAGGTGCAATTTAACATTTCCAAAACTGAAAGAAACAGTTGGTATCCATCCAACAGTGGCAGAAGAGTTTACGCGTGTATCTATAACTAAACGTTCTGGGCTTGATCCTAAACCACAAAGTTGCTGCAGTTAAAGCACCCACAATATTAATGCTGATATATGTGAATATCTTTTAAGCATGATCGACAGCAATTGTTTCCTGTGCTTATTTCGTCGATTATTCGCGTCGGAACAAATTTTCCGAGCGGAGTACTTTTCAACCGTAAATACCTTTTTTACAAAATGCAAATAGGGGAATTTTTTAAGATATTGCAGTATTTTCGACAAGAAAGTGTGAAGCACTGTATGGCGTATTGCCTTGTACAAGAAATTTGCTTCCTTTTGAGCGCCTCTAATTAAAGTGAACTTATTCTGTATAGCCGCACTTGTAGCCATTTTTAAGAATGGATTTTTCCATTAACAATATAGCCTCGTGCATACATTCGAAGGAAAATAAACAAAATAAAGATATTTATATGTAGTAACTAATTTATTTCATGATAATTAATGTATTACTGTACTCAAGCATAAACGTATAAATAATAAGTCATTGTTCTATCGCAGTGATAGATATATGGTCAACATCATAAAGTTTCGTCATATTTCCACACAATCATTTCGTACCAAAAGTAACTTAAATAACTACATATTGCCATAAAAGTAAAAAACAATTGCAAACTTGAAAAGTAATTTTCTTGTAATTTCATATTTTCAAAGACCATACGTTCTGCACGCTAAAGGATAGTAAATACTATAAGTGACGACTCTTGGATTTTAGAAAAACGAAATAAGGTTAAAATTGGTCGAACATTGTAATTTCTGTGTAATATACAATATACCTGTATATGCCTGTATGTTCATAATAATATGTAAGCACTACTGGGTTCCCGAACATTGCATCGTATAGTCATACATAGTTAGTTTCGGGATCTACATTTCTCGATACGGCTTTCGGGATTTCGATACGTTCGAGATCTCGATACGTTTTTCGGGATCTCGAAACGTTCGGATACTTTCGAGAATCTCGATGAGTAACACATTTCCGAGAGCTCGCCCGATTTTTCTCGACCCGACCCGAACCCGAAATATCGAGAACCCGCACACCCCTGTTCTCCACCGTATAAATTCAGTCAATAGCTCGATGGTCCAAAGTTGAAACAACTAAATCAGTCGTTAGTCGACAGTTTAAAAAATCAGTCGACTGAATATAGTAGTCTAGTACTATCGACTTATCCATAGTTTTTAGACGATGTATCGCTAGTATCGAGTGAAGTGAAGCGAGTTCATCGACCCGACCGTAACATCAGCTGATGGCCGAACGCGGTTGAGAGCCAACGCTCTCGTGTTTGAGCGCGCGCTCTCCGCGCGCTCTGATTGGCCACGGTTTTTCGTTAATAATTCAAAACGAAGATTCAACCAACATTTTGGTCAAGGAAGAGCTGTTCAGAGTTACCCCAGAAAACTACGATTTCCGGGTGTTCGGGTAGTTACGGGACACCCTGTACGCATACATACACCTGTTACTTTACATTTATTAAATTTCGACGACTCAGTGTCAACTAATAATATTCGCGATCAATAAAACTCCAATGTCAATTTGTGAAAAACATAAAAAGCAACAAGTTGTGTACACATTGAACATAAAAAAAACGAGCAATGAAATGTAATAAGAATTCTAGAATAAATTCGATACGCGTATGAATCGAAAAGAAAAGAAAAAAAATACGATAGTTTAGTCGAGGCATTGGTGTTGCGAAAAAGCGCGCGTTCATCGGTGCGATTCGGGGATGCTCGGGTTCAACCGGGTTGAACTGTTTGTGATTGGTCGCGGGTCGTGGCTCGCGGGTTGCGGATTACGGGAGCCCGAGTCGGCGAAACGTGAATCAGTCGGCGTTGACGGCAAGGAGCAGCGGGTTGGATTCTCGAAGCGGTGTGGAAACGAAAGGTTTTTGTAGGTGTGTGTTGCCGGTGAATGAAGCGGGCTAATTGTTACGTGCGATGGCCGCATGCTATAGCGAGCAGGTATCATCCGGCTCGGGCAACGTAACGAAGAAGGCACCTGCGGCCGCCGCGAAACCGGTCTGTTGGCAACACCGACTGTTCGGTAAACAATTATCGCGGTGCAGTCAGGTTAATCAACAGGACACGAAACCGTGCGATACTAGTGTTACACTCGGCGACGAGGACGGCCGGCCGACCTGCGAGGTGATCGGAGTGTATTTTAGTTTCATTAACCCTGGTGCTACCTGCGACGACTTTACGCGTCAGCTACTCGACCTGTACACGAATGTCAACTCGACCTCGCCGTCGTCGTCGCAGCCGTCGCAGGCGGAGAATGACCGGGACGCAGACAATTCTAGCAGAGGTAGAGAAAGGAGGAAAAGGTTTGAAGTCGTGCACGTGGTACTTTGGAGCAACGTAGCAGATGTTCTCGAGTTTGAGGAGAGCTTCCGTGCACACGTTTCCGAGTTACCTTGGTTGGCCGTACCAAACTTGGATTACGAAAGGAAGGTAAGATATATGCCTTCTAATTCTCTTTTTCGTCTCTTTTTCGAATTGCGTTATCACAGCTCGGGTACGTGTACTTTCTAATACGATATAAATAGTTTATTTAATTGCCTACTTATTTACTTGCTTAGCTAACTATAACCCTATGTGGGCAACCTGGGTAGTCGCAGCAAAATTTCACTCCTGATTTATTTCATCCGAATTTTGCTTTTTCCTAATTCTCCCTTCAAAAATATGCTTGCCTGTGAGAGATGATGATAATAATAATTATTATTATAACTGTAACACAATTAATCGCGATCCGACTTTCATCTATTGCCACCGCATCTTGGCTCATACAGATTTGCCTTATCTTATACCCTTCTATTCTAAACTTTTCTAAATCTATTCATTCCAGCAGAAAGCTTTTATTTTTATCTTAATCTGTAGTGAAATAATATATTAGTGTTCTTTGATTTCAAATTTGTATTCACCGCATATCGCACATTGCGTTGTTTCTCCAATCTTCTAAAATATGTTGCGTCTATTATGTTCTTCACTACCTGACAGACTTATTGTTAGCTAACTATCAATGCATGCAAACATACATGAGCCAGAACTAAATCACGGTTTATATGTATACAGGGTGGTCCGTAAATCATGATACAAATGGGGTCAGGAAGATTCTGTGGAGAACTTCGTTTTCGAAAAAAGTGCATTAAAAAATCAATCTAGCTACCGTGATTAATTTTGTACCTACAAGTATACGACCTTCATTTCCTGATTAATAAAGACTAAGCTCTTTATATCTAGGTATGAAAAGCTGCAGTGATAGCTGCAGTTCACGAGAATACCGTGTGCAGCAAATGCATTTCCACGAAGAACTTCCTATGCAAAAATCAGTACAGGCGCTACTGATGTAGCGCCTGTACTGAAATCCATAACGCGTTATCGGTTAGGTGACCGTGTCGTAGATTGATTTTCACGTACATTTTATTCTTGACTTTCGTCTTACTTGTACATATTTCGAGCTAGTGAACCTCCCTGACTCCATTTGTACGGCGACCTACGGACCACCCTGTACAGATATGTATTGCTATCACATATATTGTACGTTCGATCAGTCATTTCATTGCTAATTTTAGGAGAAAAGGAGAAGAATATATATGTAATTATCCTGCAGTATTTTTTGCTTAATATTTTATCTTCTCCTCGATGGCTTGATGACTTGTCTTATATCCATCACGATTACTATGAGCAAAAGAACAGTTCGAAATAATTACGCTCGAGTTGCTTAGCCTTTCTTTTCCGTTCCAAGCCGATGTCACCGACTCTTTATCGCTCGAATTGCGCAGCCACGCAGTCACAATGTTCTATTAAATTCAATGAAATAATTAGACTCGGTTTTTAAGTCGAACAACGATCGTGCTCGCCGGAACGTCTGGATGGAGTTAATTAGCAAGCTCTTGAAAGATACAAAACGTATTCCCATTAATTTAAAAACATTTTTAGTTAATATTTTCAATGGTTTCCCTTGTGTTTTAACGGTCGGCCGCATCTTTTGGCCGTACACGGAGCATTGCACGATACCTACATTATATTTCCACTGGGTCTGAAAATTTTACGGTCAGACAGGCTATGATCAATTGAGACGAGCGTATCATTTGAAATTTGTATACACATGGCTGTCATAAAGTTGCGCGTGTACACATAGAGGGAGCACACATGCCGTTATACAGAAGGACCGTGTGCGCAGCCCTTTTTTTTATTTCCATCGGGTGTTTTAACCCCTCGCCAGACGTGCTATTTAGGGTCCGATGTTATTTGCACCGCACACGAGACAGAGTCGACTTTCTCTAACTAAAAATCGTTCCTAATATTTTTTACAATACATCTGCGCATCTGCCACTGGCTGTAGCCGGTCTTTATAATGGGGGGTCGATTTTCATTTATTTCCTAATCGGTACTAGCATAACTCGAGTCTTTAAACAAATGTTCAAAGAATTTTATTCTTGTTTGATTGTCCCAATTTGGTTTTGTTAATATCGGTTCTTTGTTCAATTTAAACTTGCGTTACTGTAGCTCAATAACGGAACAGAATATAGTATAAATCTATGAAAACAGCCGCGCAGACAGCTTATGGAAAGTTTCCTAGTAATCGAATTCGGGATTCGATTCTTCTATCAAATGTATCCATTTATGCTATTTTTAATATTTTGAAAGGTTTTAGAAAAAAAGCGTGACGTGAACGTTCACAGCAATCGCCATACGATAAAAGTCTCGTTAGGTTGATTGTTCCTCGCCTCTTTATACGTACCTATTTATAATATTATGCTGCTTGTTAAAATTTCGGCAATAATAATTGAAAAAACTTTTATATTGAAATTCATATTTCATCAAATGTAATACAAAATATAGTACAACAGTTTTTCCAATTACGAAGTTGATACAAAATGTTATATTAATGGCAGCATGTCATATTACACACTATATTTATACATAAAGAATACCACTTACCTTAATAAGTACATAAAGCACCTGTAAAACGACGAGAAGTGAACGAAAACCGTACTAAAATTCGTACTAAACGAGTATGTCACAGAAAGTACAGATCTGCAGAAAACACATTTCTTGGCACCACATTTCTGGGAACAGGACGCACATGTAAGAATGTGTCGAGAAGAATAACTTTGTCCGAGACACCTTGCTATGTAGCAGAATTTTTACTTTAATTCAACTATTTTTTAATTAAACCTTATTAAATGATCGAATCCCATACGAGACTATAATGTTATTCATGAAGATTGAAAGCAGACGGCAGGACGGCTTCGTACATTGATCTTTTCATCACCCACGCACGACGATAACACTTGTATCTCTTGTCTCAAAAGTTTGAGTAACTCCACGTTATATGTATACTACGGCACTTGGCCAATCATAACGGTTACCCGTTTTCCCCTATACCTTTTATGCAAGCTAACGAGCTTCTAGTATAACCCTGGAATAACGAATTGAAAGAGAAAATAGAAAAAGAGGATAGACATCGTGCAATTAATGTATTCCGTCCTTCGAGATGTAGTGGCTTATACCATTCAATTCTTATTGGAAAATTTATGCTACAAAATACAAAATTATTGGCAAAATGGTATGAGCGTAATAGAGATGGCTCTACACCCCCATCTGATTGTGAGATGAACATTCGTCATACTTTGTCACTGGGTGTATACAGATTAGCGGGATATATGTACGTATAAATAGGTAAGAGACAATCGCAGGTTGTTATTCCCTGTCTTTTTTCCACGATCATTAGCTATGCGACTGAACTGCTGTTGTGTTTGTGACACATATACGTACATATACATCTACTCCATAGTCTGATTGGTGAGTAAATGTAACGATAAGCGTCCTGCGCAATTAGCGTCAAGTAGCCTCGTGATTCTTCCTTGCTCGTTATTCCGCCTATCTGGCCGATCCACGTTGAGAATCACCCTCTTGAAATCGTAGCTCCTTTGTGCACTGTTCCATTCATTTAACAATGATAAGTTGGTTTATGGAACGTTGCGGAAAAGAAATGGTCAAATTCTCCCTCCCTCTATTCGTTAACCCCCCCTCATTCAATATTTCTTTACTTCGTATGGAAAGCAAACAACAAAATCTGAGACCCGTGATATTTTCAACAGATGCCCCCAGCGAACCTGCGTTTCGATTTTTCTTTATCAAACGTTTGAAATACTGAATGAAATGGTCGTGCATATTCAATGAATGAAAAAGATTAACGTAATTGGCAGAGATTGTGCTGAATACGAGCTATCGCACCGTTACCATGCATGCTTAATGCAGCGCGTATTGACATCTGTTGGCAGCTGATACTAGCTGAGACTAGTATCCCTTTTACACAGCTTCTTGGGACGTCTGTCCAGCTCGCCCGACGAAACTGAACGATTAGCGGTATAAAGCAAACGCGTTGGCGCTACGCTGCCTAGCCGCATGAACAGCTATAATAGAGCTTTGCTGCTCATCGTTTGTACGGCATAAACCGTTTCATAAAGGTGCACGCCTTTACGGTCGACAACGTAGATGGGTCCGGGAAAAGGAGTCAAGCCGAGCAGTCTTTGCATTCGGGGTGGCCGACCTATATCTTCCGCAAATAGCTTTCTCATTCGACCGGTGAGATCAAGAAAACGGCGAAAGATAGCGGACGAAGAGGGACGACAAATATATGTTTACGTTTGTGTATCTATGCATCAGTGGAAAGCAGAGGGTGAATCGGTGGCGATGCAGCTTTCCCACGAAAGCGACTGAAACGCGAAGAAGAAAAAGGGAATGAGAGGAACGTTGGATTCTATATAGATAGAGTTTGAGGTAGTTCCTGCACGGATGGCCCGCACGCGGAGCTATGTAACCTATCGCCCCTCACCCACCTTGCCGCTTCTGTTTCTGTCTGCTATTTATCTAGCATATCGTGTAGATTACCCACGACCTACTCGCCTAAAGGAAAAGTGGAGTACGTGCGAATCGCCCGAATAAATCTATTCCAATATATGTATGTATACATATGTCTCGGAAACTTGCAGGAAAATTTACGAATGCTGTGACGTCCCTGAACCAATAGTGCTGCGGGGATAACAGTGATAGAAAGTTACGCGAGAAAAGAATTATGTAAATGTCCTCCGCCTTTTCGCCACCGATGTTTTCTATTCGCGTAATTCTTTTCGCGAAAGTAGTTAGTCCTTCTTTTCTACTTAAAGCAACGATTTTTCATGTTTGTAACCGGGTATTTGTATTATCGATGCAACACGGTGTGGCTGTTTTCGATATGTTGCGATGAGGTGGGATAGGGTATTTCAGTGACACTGCAATGCTGGAAGTCTGTCTCCATTGTCATTCGGAACCCTTGCAACATTGATCGTTGATATGATACGAGCTGTTCTTCCTGTTCTTCCATGTTCATCCAGTGTTTTCAAGTCGTGCTCATACAAACGTGCACCAGTTTGCGTGCAATTGAAAGCGCGGTCGCCTTAAAGACGCTGCCAGGGCTGACCAATGGAAACAGTGGTCTCGGCAGTCGCGGTCAGACGGGAGACGACAGAAGGCCGCGATATCTGTATTTCCAGGGGTGCGCAACTCCAAATATCAGGGGATGATACATTCAGCGGAGTATTTGCTCGATTACGTGTGAACAAAATTTAATCTGGTTTTCCACAGTATGGACGTAACGCGTTGCAATCAGAATGCGTGAAAACTAGTGCGTGTTTCGAAACATTAAATATAATATGAAATTAACTAAAGTATAATTATTTCTATAGAATTGAATATTGTATGTTTGCGTCAAGCACCGAATGCGATCATGCAGATGCCATTCTAGTAGCGTTTCGATAGAATCTCGGCAACTTTTAATAATTTAAACGGAGCGAGGAAAATAATATATGGTACACTTGAAGATTGGACCAAAGTGATTTGCATCGAAGCATCACGCTCTGATCACCGGACAATCTACACCTCAGCGAATGGAGCATATTCCATGCATCAAATATAATATGCAGAGCTGCTGGAGGTAACACATTTGATGGACAGCAAAGCGTAGGTACATACGTTGTGCACCTCTGCCATTCACGAAGGCGATTGGAAGCGCGCGAACGAGTCAACGGTATTCTCATCTCTTCCCCTCCATCGGCCGTCTTCTGCCCGATGTCACGGCGTGACAAGGGGGTTCCCCTTGCCCGTGAGGGACTAATATAAGCGGCAGAGTGTCTGGTAGAAAATGATCCTCCATATCCGTAAAAGCCCTCTTCCATAGCCGTGCAGGCAAAATAAGTAGTCAGAGGCAACAACGTTGTCCATTGTCGTTGCAACGGAGGGGAACGATAGAGACAATTCCAGCAATCTTATCGATTCGCATGCACGGATACGTCGGGCCGTCGAGTGTCCAGAATTCGGCTATTACTGTTGGAATTTGATCAGGGTCGTGTATTTGTACGGATCTAATCAGAGTCGCTCAACAGAATTGTAGTATCGCACTAGGACTTTTCGTACGAATTGAAGCCACTGTTGGGGGATGAAAGGGAATCGGCGAGGGTAAGCGGGCGATGGAGCAAGGACGATACGAGGGAACGAGGGAGCAGGAGCGATGGAAGTAGCGTGGTAGGAGACATGCAGACCACCGGGGGAAATAACGATAGCGGCAGCAACGCCAAGGGAGGACGTACGCGTTATCGACCGCTCGAGACGGAGACGGCGAACGAGTGTATACATGTATACGCGGATCGGAGGAGCGAACGAGAAAGCGCCGTAGGAAATGTACGGAAGGGACGAGGTAATGCTACCCAGTGGAGGGTCGCGATAACGTACGACGTCGCACGTTCGGCTACCTAGAGGAGACCCTTCTCGCCTTATTCCGATGCTCACCCTCTTTGTGTTTGCCTGCAACACATTGCATCGTCGTACAATTTTACGTGTTTCGATTTGGCTCGATCACGGGAAAACGCCGCCGTGGAAATTGGCGCGTTTCCAACGAAGAGAAAGTTCAGTTGCAGAAAAAAAGGGGCTGCCGCGCGGCGAAAGTTTCGAGGGAGGATCGATTTGTTTGGCAAAGGAACTCCGCGACAGGTGTCGACTGCGAAGGTTTATTTGAAATATCGCTGGTTCTTTTCATCTCTGGCATGGACGTCCTTTTTGTTATCTCCGGAGTTTGACTCGCGCGACAGATATTCGATTCTGTTACTAGCCAACATTGCCGTCTTCATTTCAAACGAGAAAGTCACGGATTCCGCGCAGCGAATATTCTTTCGAACGGTTAGGTATTTAGTTGGTGGACTGGTAGGGTTTGTATCGGGGATGTTAGGAATAATCGTATCGGTAAATGCAACGAAACATTGGATGCAAATGGCGAGCAAAGTGTCATTAGATGGCGCCGGAGATATTCTAAACGATCGAAAACGCTATCTCATCTCTTACTAAACTGTTCTTCGTCATCGGTTCTGGTATAAAAGTGTTCTGTCCATTGTGCTTGGATCTTCCCTGCTCCTTTTGTTCCTTAGTAATCAGACAGCTTAACGGGAGACGGTATTCAGTACTAACGAACGCCACGGTGTCGATCATGTTCGGGCAGAAGTGCTTCCTAGTAAGATCAGCAAAAATCGGTAATGCCTGTTCCATAGTATCCAAATATTGATTTGGAATTTCCAGCAGACCGGTGGGCTGTTCTGAATATTAAAAGGCTTCGTGAAGTAAAGTGATTCTCTTGCACAATATTGAGGAACATATTTCTATTTTCTATAAAAATCATTTACACTAATCAAACGACTCAAAATCTGAGTATCCGAATCATTTATTCGAGTTTATCGAATTGTAGGTCGTTGATAATTTACCGAATACTAAATATAAGTACATGCACAGCAAGTCCCATAAGTTTCGTACGTTTAGAGGTAGATTAGATTTATGTATATGTTTTTCTTACTAATTACTCAATTTTGGGTCAATTTCCTCTAAATAAGCTCTATATATGTGTTCATTTATACTATAAATTTGGTAGCAAAAAATTTATTGGAAATTCTCAAGCGCATTATCCAATTTGAACCATTTCCCTTTATTGGCAGTGGGGGTACGAATACTTATGGACAAATTTATTGCATTAGGTATTCTGATACCTATACCTTATGTAGTTTTTTTAAAAAAAATAGCTTCAATCATAAATTTCAAGGGCGACGTCAAATGGGATTTTAAGGCCTAGCGATAAGAAGGGGAATTCATCGAAAATGCAATTTAGGACCACCCCATGCATTACGAATTAACTAAGCATGGAATAAAAAATGAAGCGCCTCATAAAAATTGGGAACAGTATCGCAGACTTCACCCACAGTCTCCCAGTTTTATAGATTCATTTGAAACTGCGCGAAACAGAAACATCCGAGTCGAAGAAAGAAAGTGTAGTCGGTGCTTGTTTTAGAATCGCTACAGAAGTTCCGAGAAGTCTACTGCTTTCTAGACCACGATTCTCCTTTATCTTCGCCAGGAACTTCCTCCTTTCTTATCATCTCTGTTTTTACTGTTGATGCTACACTAAGCGTGCGGCTTACTAAAAGAGACAACGATACCTATTATTGGCAGACTCCGTTCAATGTGCGTCTGCCGAGGCTGGGGCACTTCCTTTTTAAGAGAAGAAAAAAGGAAATTACCAATGCCTCCCTCGGCACAGCCATGGGGTTGAAAGGGCTGGCTGCTTATCTAAGGAAAAACAAAAATCTGACCTCGTCTGGGTTAACCACCTATACATACTCTCCTCGTGCACGCCTATCCTTCGTTGTCTCCTGCGGCTTGGAAAACTTTCATCCGTTTTCTTCTAGCATGCCCGAGCCCTTTCTCTTTTTGCCTCTTGTAGCACTGTAATCATGCAGCTGGGGACAGGGGGGGATAGCACTCATTGTCAGCCGACATTACTCCCCTGTAGACACTCGTTGCGCCCTTTTTCGCTGTGCTTGAATTTCGTTGCGTGCTGGTGCTGGAAGGATAAGCGAAGAAACAGAGGCGGGTTACGTGTTTCGAATTTCTTAGTCGTGCATGCGCATATACGCTGTACGACGTTCTGTTTTCTGCTCTACGTGTATTCTACTCACGCTATTCGAAATTGATGGCTTTCAATCTGCCAATCCCCCCTCGTTTTTGTATCCGCTTCGAATTGCTTTTTGCTCTATCACAGTATCAGTAGGTATATGTGTACATAGATACATCTGCTGAGAGTAAAATGGGCAACTAGAACAGGCTAGTGAAAATTACGTTTTTCATGTTTCTTCCTTTAAAGTTATTAACACCATGTAGGTATTGCGGCAGGAATTTATGGTGTCCTTTAATAAGACCATGCAACTGTTATATGTGTATCCGAATTTAATTTACATCCAACCACTTTTATCTTCATAATCTGCCCAATGCATTGGAATGCGGGGATTGTTAACGTGGGATATGCCCCTGGATATACGCGTAAAGCTTTCGTGGGTACGCAAGGAGAACTCAAAAGTCACCTAGATCTGGCCACAGAATCGCTTGTGATATTAATTTCAAAAGCATTTCTATTCCCATTGTTATACTATAATTATAGCTTTGTATACCTATACAAGGGGTGCGCCAATTGCATACACATTTCCCGTGGATTCGTGACGGATTAAACGTTTGAGGCCCACTGGTTTAACTCGCATCAAAATGCGTCAGTAGTTGTATTAAAAAAGTATTTGCGACGTATAGTCCATTTAATTTATAAATGAACGATCTAATTTCTATCAAGTTTATTAGACGTGTAGGTAGAGGCAGGGCCGGCCCTGGGGTAGTCGGCGCCCTACTGCAAAGTTCTGTTAAAGCGCCCCCACCCCCATATTATTTTAAAGACAATAGTGGCCAATTTTCCGGTAATCAAAATAATTCACATTGAATTTGGTTTATATTTTAAAAATTTTAAAACAGCATGCATTTTATTTAAAAAAGTATTCGTACAAGGCGCCCTGGTGCTGTGCATCACTTGCATCGTGCTTTGGACCTGACCTGGGTAGAGGGTATTTCTAATGAGAAATATAGAATTACAGAAAAATAGTTTTAGATTTTTTTCACAGAATTCACAGACTGTATATGTATGTACAGACTGTCAATAATATGTATGTTTATTTACTATGTAGCTTTAATAACAGAAAAACAATTTTGTGTATATTATTGATATTTGTTATATGCATATGTAGATACGAACGACAAGCGAAACAGTCCTGTCAACGTGTAAAGTGAAATGGGGCATTGCACGCGATATCCGACTGTCTCGTTCGTACAGCTTAAGCTGTTAGAAAAGAACATTTTCCCCTTGATTAGCATTGTGTATGTATGTAGTACGTAATTCTCATATTTTTTAACAATCTTCAAAAACTATATTATATTTCAATCAACTACTGCGTCACAAATATGATGGTTATTTCAGAATTAATAATAAGCATAATGCAAGCAATCGTAATAATTAGTTGCGCCTACATTTTCTCCATTGTCACTCGTTGCTGAAGTCAAGTTATTTTACAAAATTCGCGAATTTTATATTGATAATATATTAACGATATGTTATACATATATAAATTTCATATTTTCATATTTTCCGTTCATTAATTTTCTCTTTTAAGCGTGAAACAAGCTCGTCAAGCAACCTAGTTCATATTCAACCTTATATCCATTTAATAAGCATTCAACACTTCACTAAAATACAGGTCATTTCATCGAGATGTAACTCCGTTTACCTATTTAACGTGTATGTGCACTCTATTCCCTCCTCTTTATTTTCACATTTTATTGAGGCATGTCCCGTTTCGTCAACGTTCTCTTTTCTTACACAAACGGACACTCGAAAGCTTATATAATCCATTTTTCGCCCCTCACTTCATACTTTGATCAATAGCCGAGCAACAGAGCTTATTACAACTTGTCATGAATATAAATCCCTCGCTACTCGCGATTTAAAACAAAGAGCGGTTGTTCTCGCGAATATTTATAAAGGAGTTTCAAGGATCGCACGATCGATGGTGAAATACCCTTACAGGCGATCAAATATCTTTTTTACAGACCAGACTGACTCGGAGGTATCGGATAAAGGCCGGTGTACCGACTTTGATTTTATTGGACGGTTCTAACGGCTCGGTGGTAACCAGAGGAGGCGTAGAGCGAACTATCGGCGATCCTTGCGGAGCTGAATTCCCTTGGAAACCTCCCCATCCGAAGGCTGCCCTCGAGGATGGACCATTATTGCCGTGTGGGGCCCGTGATAGCAACGAACCTATGCTGCACGAAGAGTTGCGCCATTGCTTCAAGGGTGTCTACTTCAGTGCACATTGGGTACATAAGTATTCAGTTGATAATAAATTAATATTGTTACATTAAGCTCTCGATGGACCGGCTTAATCGGCAGACAAGCAGGGCGACGGAATTCATATCTAAGTAGAAGCGATTGAAGCTAAACTTCCCCCAAATATTTCAAACATTTTCGAGCGTGAAGATACGTGAATGGTTTGCAAATAAATTATTACATACTACTATTCTACTGTACATCTGATTGCACGAAAATAAGAACGGCGATATTTCGGTTGTGCATCTAGCTGTTCTAATTTTTGTGTAAACGTGGGAATATCATGTTCTTGAGAATACTTGATAACCATTCATTTATTTTATATTCTCCGCCATTATTAACGACTTCTTCTTAAATTTCTGTCACTTTTCTTACCAATGTTTCTTTTCACAGTTTTAGATAATAACTGTGCGTACTTAAGTGGGCAGACTACCATGTTGGCCTAAAAACAGTAGCTAAACCTAACATATTTTTTCCACGCGTCATTATTAAATAAAGTATCGGGATTTTTTAAGGATTGTTAAGTAACATTTCAATATATATTTACCTATTATATCTATACATACATTGAACATCCTGTTTCAATATTTACTTAAATCTAGACGTGTAATAACTATCTTGTATTTGGTAATTAGGCTTACATCAGATACGACATGCAGTAATTTTAAATTAATCGAATCTCAACAAATTCGTCCACTGCAGTGTTCAGCACATACAAAATGAAAATTTATGGAAAAATAATTTGTTCGATTATTTAAAACCGACAAGGTGGTAAACCCCCTTAACTCGCATTTACTGTAAAATGAATATGCGACTGACAGAAAATAGTACATGTATTTTTCTGCTTACAATAGTGTCCACCTTGCAAAGCATTTACCCCACAACTTGTGGACACCTATCAGCGAATTCGAGAAAGAGGTCACGATTTCGAAGTGATTTTTGTAAGTTCAGATAGGTAAGTTGATAAAGAAATTCGTTAATTTTTGTTTAAAACAACTATTCACAGGGGTACGTGTATTAAATACAGTATTTCTCTCCGTTAGGAGTGAAGAATCGTATAACGTTTATATTGAAACGATGCCTTGGTTGAGGATACCTTTTGGTCAAGAGGAGAGACGACGAAAATTAGCAAGGGCCCTCGACGTACAAGCAATACCTACTTTAGTAATACTTGATCCTCGAGATAACATTGTGACTTTGGACGGTCGAGCAGAGTTAATCGAAGATCCCGAAGGGCTGGTAAATGACAATTTTCTGCATTGGCTTTCTCTATTTGTCAAGGCTTCTGTGATATTTTGCATTTAACATGTTTTTTCTTATTCTTTTCAGAATTTTCCGTGGACGAGCCGTTTGGTAAATATTTTGACGGAAAAATACGCTACTTCGCTGCACGACGCGCCAGCAATTATTCTTTTTGTTGGTAAGTTTTATATACATATAATAATTACACTGTTCAACACGGGTCTGATTTTGTAACCTTCAATAGGCGTTTCTTGTAGTCTTTAATGCGCTGAATACGAATCCGAAATCCGTTTTTCTCCAGAACGTACCATTTTTGAAAAAATCGATTTTGAAAAAAAACGCATTTTTTCAACTTTGGGAGTGTTTTGTACTTTTACGGTAATAGTTATTCAGTTCCGCTTGGTGCCAAATGATTCTTTGGAGTTTCACGAATAAAATGATATAAATAGTTGTTTGATTATAAACATTTAAATATGTTTAAATGATGATCAAAGTGAAAAGGACACCGAAAACGCACCCATTTTGGCCGATATTCTTCAATTTATTTCAAAAACTGAGGGTCTAGGAGAAAATCTGACTATGCCACGCGATAGAACAGACATTTCTGCCAAGGAAAGCACAAACGGAAGTTGCAAAATCATTTTCGTTTTTACTATAGAAGCGAAATAGTTTAGCAAAACACGCGGCGGTGGCAGTGGTACTCAATGACGGCAGTCGCTCCGCTTGCCGCTCAGCCTACTGGAATCGCTACACGCGCACGGCTCTGTTACCTTCTTGCAAATTTATACTTAATTTATGCAATCATTTAAAAAATATTATTTAATTATTTATAAACTATTTTATAACAAGCGCAAAAATATTGAAGTTGATAAAGCGAAGCGACAGCCGTCATTGAGTACCACTGCCACCGCCGCGTGTTTTGCTAAACTATTTCGCTTCTATAGTAAAAACGAAAATGATTTTGCAACTTCCGTTTGTGCTTTCCTTGGCAGAAATGTCTGTTCTATCGCGTGGCATAGTCAGATTTTCTCCTAGACCCTCAGTTTTTGAAATAAATTGAAGAATATCGGCCAAAATGGGTGCGTTTTCGGTGTCCTTTTCACTTTGATCATCATTTAAACATATTTAAATGTTTATAATCAAACAACTATTTATATCATTTTATTCGTGAAACTCCAAAGAATCATTTGGCACCAAGCGGAACTGAATAACTATTACCGTAAAAGTACAAAACACTCCCAAAGTTGAAAAAATGCGTTTTTTTTCAAAATCGATTTTTTCAAAAATGGTACGTTCTGGAGAAAAACGGATTTCGGATTCGTATTCAGCGCGTTGAAGACTACAAGAAACGCCTATTGAAGGTTACAAAATCAAAAAAAAGTTAAAATTTGTCGAACAGTGTTATATACGGGGTGACGAGGAGGATTGACCGAATCTTAAAGGCTAGAATCTAGTAATACTAATCATACCAATCGATATAGATCGTTCACATTTATGGATTACTAGAGTATAAAGAATAATGAAATAGTGTAGTCTGTACGCGTTTAATAGTCCCAACTATAATCTCCCATCCATTGACAGTGATTTTTAGTCCGGGTAAAGTTTGCCCTGCTATACTGTAGATACAGTACACCGTGTAAATACACCATTTCCTTCATTTTTTACTTACAATTAGACTACTTTCATAATTACCGGCGCATACGTATCTGTATGTTATACGTATCATGTTAAGGTTGCTCTTTTCATATTGGGCATATATTTTTTACAGAAGGTGACGACTGCGAGATTCAATTCGCTGAAAGCGTACTACTGCCAGCTGCACAAGCGTACAGGAAAAATAGACCCGATTATGATCCAAACTATGATGATCCAGATGATATTTTACAGTTTTATGTAGCATTAGATGTAAGCACTAATTTCATGTGAACGTTAAAGGTGTTATCAGTTTCACTATAATAAACGCTTCATTATCCAATTTTCCAGTGCGAGACGTCAGATATTCTTCGAGAGTTCGTCGGTTTGGACGACGCAGTGCCGCTGTTAACAGCAATCGATATACCTCGAGGAGATTACGTGGTAATGGAGGATGGTGCCGAAATAACTGTCGACTCTGTACAACAATTTGTCCATGGTTTCCGTAATGACAAGTTGCCTACAAGTAAAATAGCCGCGATACATAAAACTGCTAAAAATGATCATGTTTCGACTTGAATCTTAGAGGCACAATTGATTTTATACAAATGATCTGAAATCGTGTGAAGGAAGGAGCAGTTAGGTTCTTAAGTGGTCATTATACAACCACAAAATAAAGAAACCCCATCCTCTCTTCTCGATCCTATCTCTGTGATACCATTGCTCCTTTCGTAGGGAAGATCTCGCGCGGAATCGCGCCTGTATTCGCACACCCCTTTGTGGAAGTAACCAAAAGACATGTATTATATATCATAGTCAATAAAAACCGGGCGAATTGTATTTTTAAGTGTACACATGCACACGTTAATATATTATATAATGTAATACATAATAAACGCCAAATGAACACATCGTATGTAACTTGAGTTATTAAGGAATGTGTAGGGGAGAGCGGGGGAATGCCGATCAATCAAAGATCTATAACGCAGCTTTATTTTAGACCACTCATTTCTTATGCACTCCTTGGCATTCAATCTAGTGGACTAATTTATAGCGATTTCACGTTATTTCGATGCAACGTTTATGAAAATTTGTCATGTTTTCCTTATAACGTCTTGAAGAAAATAAGACGTCGCAAAATATTGCTATTACTTGATTATTTTGCTCCGAGTTTTATAATACAACTAGATAATAGTTTTACCATTTAGAAATCGTTTGATTAAATTTAAGGGTATTTGTAAAATGTGTCCGTCGGGCAATGTCGGTCACAGAAATGGAGGAATACTGGTTAGTCTCCGCGACCAAGTGTTTGTGGTACAATCGCAATACCTGCCATTTTTTTTTTAGATCGACACAACAGAAAAGAATTGTACAGTGGTGCAGTTACCAGTATGACATATTTCGGGCGCAACTGACTTAGCAAATTTTGTTCCATTTTGTAAATCTACTACTAGACTTAAAGTTTATTTAATTTTGTAACTTAATTTCTTTATGTCAATGCTATTACTAATATATCGTATACATGAAACAAACGTATAATTTTTCTTTCCCCATTTAAAACTCGTAGGAGGAAAACTGACCGGCATTACCCCATTCATGTGGAATACCGGTAAAGCACATTTTTCGTTTTTCCTACTATTGCTTGTAAATGGTTAATTTTACATATTACATATTTTGTCACGAGGAAAATAATATATTGAGCTGTCTATTTAAATAAAAATTTTAATAAATTTGACAACATAAGCTTGTTTTTCGACTGTTTTTCTTAAGTGTCTACCAGTCGCCCCACTCTCGCCATTCAAATGACGCCGAGTACATACAAATTTTGTCTTAACTTAACCAAAATATTTTGTCGAGTCCAAAGTAAATGCATGTGAAATTTAAATACATTTTTTGATATTTCTTTCGTCGAGTTTAAATAGTTCTTTTTCTCGTAAAAACGTTTGTAATTACAAACTATTAAATTGTACATTTATGCAGCGTTAATTTATTTCTTAAATTATTTTTCAATCCTTGGGCTTTCCGAGTTTCATTTACATTATTATTCGATTGTTGTTTACTTCCTCCTTAAAAAAATACTTTTAACTATTTCGTACATGAAAAAAAGTATCATAACGTACATCGCGGTAATTTTACTTTTATACACATATCTACATTATGCTTAAAGCTATATATGTCATTAGTTGTAAAACAAATATTACTAACCTACCCATGTCAATTACAATATGCCCCAAAAAATAAGACATTTTTGATCCCATCGTCGTAGTTTTAAAAACATATTGTTATAATTATTTGTACTATTAGTCTAAAAAAATAAATACTAGGAAGAAAGTCCTTATTTTCATACGTCAAACGAGTCGGTAAAATTTTACGCTAGGAGAGCGGCCAGAGCGTCCAAAAATTTGGGCCTTTCCTCAGTTTTCAGTCTTATTACTGAAATAAAAATATTGATGCGGAAGACTTAAACATTAAAAAAAAAAAAACAATCAATCCTTACTCGTAGTGTCGAAGTAGTCGGCTTCTAGGTATGAATTTGTGTTTTTGGCAGCTTGTTCAAAGGCTCTTCCAAACAAACTAAATGAAACATTATCGTAAAAATGTTAATAATAAATTGAATGATAATATTTGCATACTTTAGTTCAATCAATTAGTAATACTTACCTTCTTGGCTGATCTTCGCATACCGGTGGTATACCAACTATAAGACACGTACCCTCTTCTGCGTTGTATATCGAGGAAGCTACAAGTGGCCATTCTGGTGCTCGTCTATTTTTCGAAGAGTCTACATAAGCCCTTAGCGTAAACTGAGCTAACATTAACAACGGATGTGGGTGCGCAAATATATGATTATCGGCACTTCCTTCTGGGATAATTATGTATAGAAATGAACCAGCGCTTCTAATTTGTTTCATTTGTAAAATACTTTGCGCGATCTTGAAAATACTACTAAGCATAAGCTTTGCTCTTTCTATACCACTTTCTAAAATATCTTTCTTCGTTCTCGATAAACAGTCCAATGCATCTAAAAAACAACGTTGTGGCAACTTTTCCTTCGACTAGAAAGGAAAACAATGAATGTCACATAAAATCGTTTAGGAAAATTATGTATAGACGTGTATACAGGGTGAGGTCGAAGTTTGGACCACCTGGAATTACTTCCGTTATTTGTAATAATATAAACGAATGTCCGGTTTTTAATTTCCGCGAAGTCATCCTCAGCGTCTGCGTTATCTCAACTTGTGACACACATACACTCTCTTAATGCATTTTCCCGGCCCTCAATATACGAACCGCACATTAGCCAAATCAACTTCACCTTTTGAATCTTTTTCAATTCTACTGGCAAAGCGCTTAATCGGCTCGCAACTTTCTTTATAAGACACATCAAAGTTCTATGAAATAAATTTCCAATGTAATGAACGGCTCATATCTGATTATGGTTCTCAGTATGTCTCGCTCCGCACCCACGACAGTTTGCCAAAGGACACCCAAGTACTTAACAAAAATATTTGTCACGTATTTTTTTTATCTACCACGATCTATATCTAGAGGGTGACATTAGCTCTCAAAGGTGAGGATGAAACACATACTTTCTTAAATACTTTGCAAACTATTAGGTATGGAAAAGAACGGTTTAAATAAAAATCGCGTATTTTTTAATGACAATCTCGCGGTCTTCAACCACGAAGAAAGCACTTATATCAGATTATGCAACATTTTCCCATTGTTACTGTGAATTACGAAAATACTTTAGGTGGTCCAAGTTTATGCCCCATCCTGCACACGTGCATGTATACAAGTAGAAATACTAGCAACTTACGGAAGATTCCATTAAAGCGAGCATAGCATATACTATGTCCGAAGCGCAATATTTAAACCTATAACCATACTGTAGGGTAAAACTTGTTCCAATCACACTGTCGACTTTGTATTTTCCAGCTAACTTCTCAACCATTTGCCTAAATTCTTGTCTAAGTGCTAGGTCCATTGCAGAAAATCGTTGCTTCGATTGGGCTAAGGGTAAACCCATTTCTGCTAACAATTCCCTCAGACGTTGCTCCCCTCTAACCGACCAAAGTCGTAACGACACTGCAGTTGGTATTGAATGCTTCAAGCTAGCTTCTACAGTCCAATGGCGATATAAAGCAAGTAAAAGGCTATATATTTATCTAAGGAAATAATATAAGCCTTACATAATGTATAGGAACATTGTTAGGTAATAATTCTGACTTTGAAGGATACTCTTTATCATAAGTAATCCGAACTGTACTTTTCTGTTGCTGCTTTTCAACTTCACCCCCTTGTTTATGAGTTAATCTAGACACATGAGCTTGAAGAGAGCCTTCTTCGAGAACACTTAATCTTGATTCTACCTTACCAAGAATGGATTGTTCCGTGGAACCAACTATAGCCCACCAAACCATATCCATATTATCCTTCGACATATGCCACGCCATTTCGAAAACAAGCATTGCACTCTATAAATAAGATAAGTGTAATTAAATTCTTAATTTGAATAATGCATAAAGGCTGAGATGATGTAGGCGCATCCAATAATATAATCGAATGGTAAGTAATTTAATCATGTACATTTTTGTGTTCGAACACAAAAATTTGGTGGAATATTTTCGAAATCAATTTTTCTTATCGAAAATTCAACAGTATTAAACTCGGACTGCTTCTATGCACTAAACTATTTCGTCATAAGTAGCTATTGCCACTCGATCAAATTACATGATATGTTTGGACCAGCCTAAATAGTTTAATTCTCTCGCCATTAGACGCAAAGGCAGTGTCGCAGCTTAAGCACTGCCGCGAAAATCCTGTGCTTCCTCATATGGATCTCAAATGGAATGTAAAATGCTGGTGAAAATGCAGTTTACATATAAGTATACACAGCCTAATTCACTGTAGTGGGCCCTTCGGGCCCAATGTCCACGATGCGTCGCGTCAGAGATATACATATGTGCTAGAGTATAAAATGTGGATGCTTCCCTATATTTGCAAAGCGTGAAGCAAGTACTCAACTTCTTCCTGCATGAAAGCCCGTCGATATTTTTTACCCGGCGCATCTGCTTTTAAATACCTCTAATACGAGTTAAAACCGCGGCTGTCAACCAACGGCTTTGAATCTACGTAGTTTTGAAGAGTGTCGGGCGCTAGACGTCATAAAGATTGCACGACGCGAGGACAGTGGGACAATGACGCTTGGTGAACTGGTTTCTTACCAGTTTACAATTGCATGCAACACTGAAGTGTACAACAAACGATGTTTCTTTGCATGTGCATCGTGGATATAGGGCCTCCATTGCCCTAAGGCGTAGGACAGCTTTGCCTTTGAGTCCACTTGTGAGAGAATCACCCTATAGCTCATTATTAATTAGTTTTAATGATTCGTACTGATTTGCCATAGTAACTGTATTGTGTATAATTGAATAAAATAGTTGTCCTATTCTCAGCCCACTTCCTTTGTTCAGCTCTCTTAATAATATCTTCTTCGTTCAACCTTCTCCTTTTTCGGTTAGACTCCTCGTTTTCTAGTTCTTCGGCAATTTCATCTTCATCGGACTAAAAATCAGCAAGCACAGTTATATCAATGTCTTCATCATTTACCTACATTACAATTAACACATTGGCGACGGAAAACAACAACATCTCATTACTGAAGCCTGGATAACATTTTCAGATACTCAATATGACAAACAACAATTTGCACACAAAAAAACATTTGGCATTGTCGATTATTGTATCATCCAAGTTTTAATAGAAGATATTCCTCAATAATATATTTATATTGCTTTAAATAGATGTATGCATATTTCACATATACCCCAAGAATCATGTTTTACATAATAATGCAAATAAAAATAAGAAAATACAAGCTTACTGAATCGTCTTTGAAGATTTCATTGTATTTCGGAATTTCATCCTCCTCATCAGCTTTTCCAAGTATACGCACTTGATCCTCTGAGTATATGTTGCATAAATCATATGGCCTATGGCTATCAAGAATATAAAATATCACAGATTCTACAGGTTGCAGTAATTCCACTAAATCTAAGGAGCCCCCACAATTTATAAAAATGACATTCTTTATCTAAACAAAAAGCATATATCAGTATCAAAATTGTTGTACATAAACACATATGTATGCTTCCGTTCCTCATTTCTCTTACCTCTTCGCAATGTTCTTCAAATGCGCGAACCATATCTTGAACACCTTGAACAGAGACAAGTGTATATATCATATTATCATGTTTCAAAAGTTGCTGTAAAATTCTGCAAGCACAAATGGCGTCGACATCAAAGTTAACCAGTAAGAGGCATCTCTGCAATGAATAAACATCTATATTAATGTTACAGATTAAATTAAATGATCTTTGCAATTTCTTATTTAACAATCTGCTGTTGGGAAAATATACGTGAATGTTATTCTATGTATTATAACAAACATCGATGAAAATTAGTTGAAGAAAATACGACAAGGTCTCATAAACAAGTTGTATATGTATATATATATAATTGTATCATAGTCAAAAACACATCCGCAGCTATAATAAACGATTTAACCTATGTGCAAACGTGACTCGTTCGCAGATTTTTAAAGCGCAGGTGGCTCGAAAATATAACTCACGTCATCTCGTATTGAACGGTAAAATCCTCTTTCTAAGTTTTCCACAAACATGATGCAGTAATTCTCGGCATGGGAGTATTTTTTATATTTACTACTCTTTGTCTACTTCGTTTTACCCTTCCCGAGTTTGCCGCGAAAACTAAATACAACTTTCAGCTTCCGACAGTGGCTATCCGCAGCGTCGAATACAAAGTATTCGCAAGGACTTGGCGGATACATATTGTTAACTATTCATTTTAATACAAATTTTCGTAACCTATCTGCAAAATTTCGGATACAAAGGACCTGATCTAATAATATACGATTAGCGAAATTGAATTTGAAAACAAAAACAATCAATGCGTGAAGAAAACTAAAGGTGGGCTTTAACCATGCGACTCATGTGAACTGAATATTCCCTTTATCTTCATGATACTGTAATTGCGTTTATAAAATGCAATGAAATAATGTACTTTTTCCAATACATATGTTTTGATACGTCAAA
Organism: Nomada fabriciana; assembly: GCA_907165295.1. Lineage (NCBI taxonomy): Eukaryota > Metazoa > Arthropoda > Insecta > Hymenoptera > Apidae > Nomada > Nomada fabriciana. The sequence goes on along the minus strand of OU015690.1, from coordinate 8,017,623 downwards.
ATGCATACAACTTTATTTTACATGACCACTTCATGCTGTTTTGTTGTAGCACATCTACTCTATACTTTATTCGTGGAATTTCATTGCTAGATGCAGCTACTCCCGCGTGTTTGATGTCGCTTCGGTTGGTCAGGGTACACGTGTTATTTCCACTTGCTTAAAAATGGCAGAAAGCGGTAAATGTTATTATTAATTTTTTGATTATATTATACTATTTAACGCAGTTCGTACTAAAATGCTTGGGTTCATTTAATTCAACGTTCGACTCTTGCGCATAAGAATGGATAAAGATAGCTGTGTTCTGTTAGAAATATGCATCGAGGTTTAGCGGCAAACACGTGTTTTTCTACAAAACAAATTTCCACTGGACATAATGTTTCATTGTCCAGTAGTATGTGCACGTTCTATACGTCTATTTTTATCTTAATATATATTTAGTATTTTTCCGTACGATTGTTACATCTTACGACAATTTCAAGGGTTATAATGGACGTAATTTTATAGGTTAACTGTGCTTTCTTTATTTCACAGATAAGAGTAAGAAGAAAAATAAAAAGAAGTCCCTTGGAGAAATCCAGGCGGCAATGAAATGTCAAATTGAACCTTCAGACGAAGTTGTAAAGCTAGAATATAAGGATTGGCCCCTATTATTTAAGGTATATAATAAAATTAATTCTTTTGGTGATACAACTACGGTCTGTTCAACGAATTGAATCACCAGCTGGAAAAAAGCATGTGTTTGGCACATATGTGTTGTAATATTCTCAATGCGAGATACTTGAACTGACTATAATTGTCATTGAAGTTTTGTTGAAATGATATACACATCAATTGTTTCTCGTATCAATAATCATTTAGCATTTAACAATTAACTTTAGGATATAGGTGTAACTGCTGTGTTTGTTGCCCCATTCGAGCAGATAATTGTTTTGTTTATAGCTGGTGACCCGACTCAAGAAGTTGGGCATAGCTTTCAATATAGTCACAGTTGGTAATGAATTATATTATTTCAGAATTTTGATAAGCTGCTTACGCGTACGAAACATTTTACTCCTTTAACAAGTGGTTCAACCCCACTACACCGTACTTTATCCGAATATGTTAAATCTGGATGCATCAATCTGGACAAACCGTGCAATCCATCGTCACACGAAGTTGTAGCATGGATTAAAAGAATTTTAAAAGTAGAAAAAACTGGGCACTCTGGTACTTTGGATCCTAAAGTGTCTGGATGTCTGATAGTGTGTATCGATAGAGCAACTAGATTGGCTAAGTCACAACAATCGGCTGGTAAAGAATATATTTCAGTGTTTAAGTTACATTCAGCTCCAGAGAATCTTCAGAAGGTAAACACACTACATATTGAATTTAAACTGTTTCGTAGTTATGTAAGGTATCATTATTAATTATAAAACAATCTAGGTTAGTCAAGCATTGGAGAAACTGCGTGGTGCTCTCTTTCAAAGGCCTCCGCTTATATCTGCTGTGAAGCGTCAGCTTCGTGTCAGAACAGTTTACGACAGTTGGTTCCTCGATTATGACGAAGAACGGAATATGGGAGTCTTCAGAGTTAGTTGCGAGGCTGGTTCATACATAAGAACCATATGCGTTCATTTGGGCCTCTTCTTAGGCACTGGTTGCCAAATGCAAGAACTACGTCGTAATCGTTCGGGTGTCCAATCTGAAAACGATGGAATGGTTACAATGCACGATATACTCGATGCCCAATGGTTATACGAGAATCATGGAGACGAATCTTATTTGAGGAGAGTAATTAAACCGTTAGAAGCCCTTCTTGTAAAACACAAGAGAATTATTGTGAAAGATAGTGCAGTATGTATTCATGATTTATATCCAACAACAATTTTCGGTGGAAATACATGTATTGTTCGTTTGCCAAGAGATGGCTACTGACAGTTTACGCTCTCACTCTGCTGCTACCGCATGCGTTGCTGTTATTTGCCGAGGATGGTGACAAAGGTCGACGGGCAGCATATCGAGATAGAGTGAAATAGAATGATTCCAAAGCATTGGCGTGGCCTCAGGAAATCACTCAATTTCGTAATACATAGTGTACACTTTGATTGGGAGGCTACTTCAATGCTCCAAAGTCATCGTTCTATCTCACTTTGTCTCGATATGCTCGTCGTCGTTTTTTGTTTGGCTAATAGTGACAACACGTGTGGTGCAGGAGTTGGTGGAACAGAGTGAGAACGTAATATGCTGTCACTAGCCATCACTTGGCGAACGCCAACGTCTCTTACTATATTATACAATTGAATTAATAGGTGAATGCAATTTGTTACGGAGCCAAAATTATGCTACCTGGTATTTTAATGTACGATGATGGTATAGAACTGAATCAAGAAATTGTGATAGTCACAACAAAAGGCGAAGCTGTTGCACTTGGTAAATAATTTATTTATTAAACAATCTAACGGTTCGCATAGAATATTTGGTTACAGCTTTCAATGCGTCTCTTGCAAATCTAATAAAATAATATGTAATTAACGTTTCACAACCTTCTTTTATAGCTATAGCGTTAATGACATCTCCCACAATGACAGCTTGTGACCATGGTGTAGCTGCGAAAATTAAAAGAGTAATTATGGAGAGGGATGCCTATCCGAGGAAATGGGGCTTGGGGCCGAAGGCTTCTGTAAAGAAGCGAATGATAGTTGAAGGCAAATTGGATAAATTTGGAAAGCCAAATGAGAATACACCCGCTGACTGGTTATCAAATTATACAGATTACACTACGCCTGCTATTAAGGTAAACGTTACGCTTCTCGTTTTAAATATCAGTCCATTTAATTAACTTATAAATCTGTACTTTGTTTGTTATATAGACTGAGGAAAATGGAGTTACTGATCCTACAGCTAAAAAACGTAAATGGGAAGAGACAGTTCCATCACCGGCTGCAGAAGAAGTTTCGGTAAAAGAAGAACAGATGGAAGATGCGGAAACGGCATCGCCGAAGGAGAAGAAGAAAGATAAAAAAGAGAAGAAGAAGAAGAAAAAGAAAGAAAAAGCAGAATCCGAAGCTGACGAATCGATAGCAGTGGAAGGTGGTTTATCCGAGGTGAAATAAGCTACATTTTACTATACATTTAATGCGTTAAAAAGTTATTAATCGTTCGAATATTATTGCAGGAGCCGCCAGTCAAAGAAGAAAAGAAAAAGAAGAAGAAAAAGAAAGACAAAGACCAAGATCAAGAAGCACCGAGTTTCAATGCTTCAAGTTGAAATGTTTTCTGAATCATGTTCTCGTTGAAGTAATGTTTTCCATACGGAGATCCATCATGTGCGGCGTTGCACCCCTATAATGCATTGTGCATTGTGCATTTAGATATATCTTGCTCTTAAAACCAAACAAAATACTTTCATTCCCAGGTAAATCATTAGCTACGTACGCGTGCTAATGTAGAAGATATTGGACAAGTTCACAAAGCTTCGAAGCTTAGTTTGAACAACACTGCACTAGAGTATGAGCATGATTATTTTTTTCACCAAGGTGAGAGCGTTTACGGTACTGTGTAAAAGTAAAGATAGGTCTCCCATTCAAGGACGATTCTGATAAAGTATATACATATTTTGCAATTTGTAAAATAGATATTCACTTTCTTCAATATATATATATCAAATATTCAAGTTATTGAATTAGGCAAGAAAGTCCCATATTTTCTGTAAACTTGTACAGATCGCAATTCGACAGTTGTATCTAGCAATCGATTAGATTATATTCGAAAATTCATTAATACTACATATATTACCTTTTATTAGTAAGTAAATAAGAATTGAATAATGTCACTGTTATTTGAGTTTTATAAATGTTGCTAATAATGGAAATGTATATTGATACGAAATCTGGTATCAAAAAATGTAAATAGCGAATTAATTCCATTTGCAAATTATTTAAATAGTTTGCCAGTATGTGGAGATTCCGGTATGATCGATTTATTGTAATAGAATTTTGTATGTTCCCTTTTCAATATACCATGCAGTAGCATGCAGTATTTACATTTTGTATTACTAAGTACATATTGTCACCTACCATTTCATATTTGTTCAGACATGTACATACTTACTATATATAATATAGAAAGATAATAAGTTTTATATAATGTCTGAACATCTGTCATGAATTTATAAATACATTTCGAATAAAAATGTAAAAACCTACTCATCCGTTGTTTACATTCTTTTGTGTGAACACAAAATTACATAAAAATTATATGCAGTGGAGTGTCGATTATCCGAGACGAAGTGTACCGAGCCTACCTCGGATAATATGGAGGAATTGGTGGGAGTCTGTGCATCATAAAGAAAAAGAAAATCATAAAAAACATTTTGATAATATAATACTGTAAATGTATTTAAGTGTAGCTAGCTATTTAATCGATCTAAAGTTTGCCTTAACAGTACCTGAGTATTTGCACTTTTGTACTCTTTGTGTGAAACTTTTGAGGAAAATGAAGTTAGAGATTCTACTGTCAATTTCAAAACACCTCGGATAATATGCAACCTTGGTTAAACCAGACTCTAATAACCGAGACTCCACTTTATTTGTATACTGTGTATAATCGTTTATGTAAAAGTTACATGTAGGTACGGTTCCCGAATCGTTCCGATGCTGGCATTGGTCATATGCAATCAAAAGTTTAAAATTGACCTTCGTAGGCTTTTCCAAGGCCAAATAAATGACAGCACAGTATGCCCATCCCCCTCGAAACCATGCAATTTCTACCTAAAACATTTTTTCATATTCGCATTTTTCAAGATATTTGCTCTGGAAGATTAAAATGGGACACCCTGTATATTATACAATGTTCGCGCGACAACTTCGAATCTAAAACCATACATATCTCGAAGACACAGTATTATTGGAAAGAAGATAGTTGGCCTTCAAATAACCTTGAAAACAGCCAACAAATAAAGGGTAAACAGACATAGAATAGTTGTATTTACTCTGTAAAACTTCTGTAATTAACATCCTTCTCCAAAATACGTTGCATTCGAGATATATAGATTTGAAGTTTTCAGATGAACACCTGGTGGTATTTACTTTTCGAGTGCAGATTATAACAACATATATTTTAAAAAGATGTATATTTCTGAATAATATATTGCGAATCATATGTTTAGAATTAGTTATTTGAATACAACTGTATCAAGCATAGCTCCCAGACACTGAACGATGTTTGTAGACATAAGCGTATCCACTTTCTCTTCCAAATGCCGTTTTGGATCTTGTTTACCCACATTTTTTATAGCTAGTTGTTCTGGTGTCATCTTTTCCTCATCCTCTAACGCCTATGAGAGTAAAATCGCAAATTAATATAATATATTTACTGTGAAATATAAATTTTTCGCCGGCACAGTATTTTATAATATAAATTTGCTAGTATACCTTGTTGTAATTTTTGGCAAGCTCAAGCATTTCCGATACAATATTCTCATTAAGTTTGCTGTGCTCTGAATATTCGGCAAGTGTAAGACCGTCCATCCACGTTTTCTTGTGAAGGTTCAACAACATTTTCTGTTCTAGTTCGTTCTTGCGATAGTTAATGCTAATGCTATAGTAATGGCGATTTAAACCATGAATCAATGCTTGAACGGATGGCTTTTGTAGATGACCCAAATTAGATGTAGTTTGACGCGGTTCTTGCCCTAAAACCTGTAATTTTATATATCATAAAAATGGATGTGCATTGAAATCGCAAATATAAATGGTTATACTCGGAGCCACGATATAGCCAGGTCGTAATTTAAAAACTTTGCAAACGGCAACCGTTAATGTTCCAGTACCCAGGTTCGTGCGCTGCACTCGGCATTAGGATTCCCACAATAAATTAATGGTAGTATGTGATTTCATATTTTCTTCGCTAATGTAAATATTAGTTATCATTTGAAATTGGAATGCGACGACTGTGAACTTTTACTTTTATATACAAATAATATATTATACAAGAAACATTGACACTGACGAAAGGAATCTCATATTTCTGTCAATTCTGTTGTACTTCAACGTCTACTAGCCGATTATACGACCTCGCTATATCGCGGCCCGTGGACTACACACAGTGTGATTCTCTCGCCAGTGAACACAAAGGCAATGCTGGCGTCTAAATAACGCGGCGAAAACCTAATTCCTGCCAACAGGGATTTCACGTGATCTATCGATGGTAAGGCCATATCGTTATGTATTGTGTAGATCCACCGATCGGTCGCTGTGTGCGTATATTTGAGAATTGAAAAAGAACGACAGAAACATAAATTGGCAAGGACAATGTAGTTCATAGATATACGCACAGAGCCATCTCCTCTTTAGTAGGCTCTTCATCAAAAGATCACTGTAGATAAGCCACAGGGTTTTCGTCGCAGTCTTTACATGGTTGTATGGCATTCAAGTCCAGTAGCAAGAGGATCACTGTACAAAATTTGTTCTTTACCATGGTGTTCGGATTTATTAGTCTAAATGCATCAATAACAACTTTTCCTTTCACTGACTGTATGGGATCAATGACAACAGCTACTGCCCTTTCGCTAAGAGCTTCGAATGATTGTTGTGTATTAATATCTACACCGGAAAGCCAACACCCAAAACCTGGATGGGAATGATACCACCCCACTACCATTTCTGGACGACCAGTTTGTTTAAGCATATCTAACATTTTTGCTTGAAATACTGGATCGACTGCTTCTACACTGACCCCCTGAGAAAATATATAATTTTATTAATTACTCCACCAGATAAAAAGATATAACAAGTGTTATGACACATTAAAACGATATTTTTCTTACTGTTCCTGTTTGAGGCATAGCAAATACGTCAATAACACGGACAGTGTAATCGTCAACAAATTCTCCAAGCATTAAGCCCATGACTTCCATAGGTACACCGGCACGTCCATGTTTTAGCATTTTCAAAAGGGCTAACGACGATATGTACACCTAATAATATTAAGAATAATATAATAATAATAATTCATTGATAGACATCTAATTCTTGCTATAAAATATAACGGGAGTGAATAAAGATTATTCTCGTTCAAGAAATGGCAAAAATAATCGTTTCATTTATCCTGTGGATAATCTGTGCATATACATATGTCCAGAATTTGACATCTTGGAGTGCTATGAATGATAATACTGTGTAGTCAGAAATCTAGAACTACGGCGACAGCACTTTGGCCTGACAGTATGCTTGGCTTAGTCCCGTCCCATCCGCAAAGGGTTAAAGTATTAGTTAAAGATAGTTAGTAATTGAAATAAAAAGGTCAGGCAAAATTAATTTCACCTGTTCTGCGGTGTCAACAACTGGAGCATCTGAAGGTGGTGGTCCTTGATTGAGGCCTGGCATAGCACCTCCCAATCTTAATAACCGATCCATTTCTGTTTATTTTATACCTTTAGCACAATTCTGAAATCATAAAAATATTTATTTCCGTATCCAAAACATCAAATACGTTTTAAATACAAAATTGTACGTTGACGTTCAACAAGAAGTCAATAACGAGGTTAATTTCATCGGGAAAGTTCGAAAAAAGTTCATACTATCACTTTGATATCAAAATAGTTGCATTATTTTAAACGGTATGAAATAATCGTATTGACTTACATATTCAATTATATACCACCGATCGAAAATATAACAATTTCTCAGTCATTCGTGGTTTCAAACAAACACTTCTTTTGCAGGCAATGTACTAACAACTCTCAAATCTGCACAATCACGAGCGCAACCTACAGAATGGACTAGCATTTATGGTCGTTACACTTGTTTCGCTATCGCGTTAGCCGGCCTTAATATCTAGTAATATCGAATCAACGATCGACAATATAACTGTAACTATCGATAGCGATAATAACTTAGGAACGAAATTCGAAGTCGGAGGAACATACGCGATAAATAAAGGTGTACATTATTTAAGTACCAGCCGTAGGGTTGTCGAACAAAAGGGAACTCGGGGCATTCGAATCTTAGAACTTCACTAAGAAGATTCTAAAGGTTATTTATTACGGAGCATAAAGAAGTTTCTAAAGTCTATTGGAAACATGTACGACCTCCCAAGGTTGTCAGACTCCACGATATCCTGTTCTGGCAGCCACATGTTCTGCCGCTGAGCAAAAGCACAGACGAGATATAATAAGGTTCTTATACCTCGTCGGTGGCAAAAGGACCTCTCAAGAGCCACTTGACTCTTCGTCGCGTTTCCCGCGTTTTCCCTAAATACGCGCGTACCCTGACGCCCTTACGCAGAAGCTTAGCATTGCCACCTCCACGCGTCCAAGGACGAATAGAAACCCAACGAGAGCCAACCCCATCGAACGAGGACGATTTCGAAGGAGGACCAAGGAACTCAGGAAGAGGAACTTGAGCTGTAACGGAAAGAAGGAGAAGCCTCGAAGAACGGATCAACTTAAGCCTTGAACAGATTAATATAAACTCTCACCAGAGAATATCTTTATCCCTTAAACTATCAGTACCTTCTTACACCGAATTACAGAATAAAGAGTCGTCCTTTTTTACTTTACAATTTGTGTTTTTTTTTTCCGCGTTCCTCCACAAGCAGAGCACTTCGGCACCCCACGGGCACCCGAACCTGCCCAAAGTCCCCATATCCCACCAATCGATACGCAACCTGGCATTTTTAAAAAAAACATTGCACGGATACAAATAATGAAAGGAGAAAATGAAACAAATCGTTTTCGTAACTGTGGGGGACCGCATAATTTAGGTAAATTTCAAGTAATAAAATGAATAATTACATAAATTCAGTAGTTTAAAACAATTAGTTTTATTTTCAATCCGATGAGGTTATGTAAATCGTTTTGTGTCCAGAATACAATAAAAATTATTCTTCAGAATTGGAGAATGTTTATAACTATTTTATTAATGTTATTTAAATGAGGCAATAATTTGTATTTTGAACACTCGAATGTAAGGTAAACGAGAAAAGATACACGCTCTGCACAAAAACATACTTTACAGGGGATCCAGATGATAAATATTTAAGAAGGGTAGAAAAAGACGTACTTATTCCTCAGTTAATGCGAGATAAAGCGAAACAAGAAAAATGTGTTGAGGAGGTTGCTGGTAAATCAAGAATTTCACTGCTATATACATTTTGATATACAATATAATAAATACATATAACTTCGCAGAGTTTTCAAAATGTTGCAAAAACACTAACATCTTCATGGTATACAAATGCCAAAAACAAAATGCTGCATTGAAGGATTGTTTAGGATTATGGTATAATAACTCTACCTTTAGAGAAGCCTGTACTCAAGAATATTTGGAAGAAAGAAGTAGATATCGTAGAACCGGCATACCTAAAAGGTCAAAACACGCCCGAATGTTATCAACGTCTTCATAACTTGGAGGTAATTTGTATAAAATGCGAGCAATGTATACATGTTTATTAGCATTATCGTTTTCTTAGCAAAAGCATCAAATGTATATATACATATAACAAGAGAAATAAATCTATGTGGAATCCATGTGTTAATATATATATACAGAAAAATAATAGTTTTTGATTGGTAGGTACTAATTTATAAAATAGGAAAAACGTTATAGGTGTACAATTAAAATGAATCATCTTCGTCCTCTTCTATGTCTTTAGTATGCTTAAGGTTCCACCTTCTCCATAATAATTCTCTCACAGAAAAATCGGTTAACATTTCCAAATTTAACGAATTAGACGTCTTTGGAGCTGAAGATGGCCAAAAAACTTGGGCAAAGAGTATTTCCTATGTTAGAAATATAACATAGAGTTTGAAATGTATTAAATTGCATCTATAAAAGTAATTCAAATGTAATCTATACATGTAACTTACCTTAGCAGCAGTTTCTGACAACCTTTCTAATCCAAATAAATTATTCCATGTGAATTTACGCATACATTGACTTTCATCTCTAGCTAAAGAGTCTCCATCTAATATATCTATGATTACAATATAGGAAGCATGATAAAACGGTGGGCCTTGCTTATATAACACTAAAACATTGAAAGTTGCAAATATTTGTGATTAATATTAATAATTATTTGAATGTTGAAATTAATATTAAAATGTAGAATTATACGCACAAAAATCTCCTCCATATTTAAGTCCAGGTTTTACTACCCATCCCTTACTTCGAAAGTAATGATACACTACATACTTTGGTACAAAATTTGAGTCACTTTTGCAGAAAAAGTGCCAAGCACTATCAATGTCTAATAAATTTCCATCAAAATCCACTAAGTTTAAGCAACCTAAACTGTGCAAGAGAAAAAATGTCTCTTCGAACGTTAGGTGGAGAGTCTCTTGAATTGGATAACTTTCGCATTCAATTTTTGGTTTCACTTCTTTTAAATAGTTTTCAGTTTCTGAATCACTGTCGGGCAAAACGAGCAACTTGTTTTCAACAGCTGTATTGCTATCAAGAAAATATATGTCATCTTTTTTAAGATCAGAAACTATAGTTCCACAAGGCCCTTTCTCATTCATTTCAATTAGTTCTTTCGGATTATTATCGATACTATCACATTCTTTTTTAATATGCTTATCTATAATAACCACAGAGTTACCCTCCTTTTGTGGATTGGAATTTGTACACTTCGCTTCAACCAGTTTATGAGTTTCTTCATCCTTCTTATGGCTTGCATTGGACGAAACAAAATTTACATCTACTTCAATTACATCAGGTGTACTTTCATTCTTTGGATAATTCAAACATTTGACATCATCCTCGTCAAGGTTTTCAGAATAGTAGTCATTATACTTGTCCTCTAACTTTATAGGTTTCTTATTAGCTTCCATACTGAGTGTGTTAAATTGTTTTAACCATTCCTGCCTACGTATCCATTGTCTGTTCCTTATAATTGGTGGTGCTCCATATCGTGCTTTACCAAAGGCAGGAAAACCACGCGATAATGAACCTTTTCCAAAAAAACCCTGAATACAAAATACTTCTTAGTAAGAGTAGGTAAAACAAAAAAAATTAATTATATCTACAAGTATTAGTTATAAAAGGATACATACCATAGAATGTATCGCAGCAATTTCACTGGCATCAATCACATATGACCCTACATCTGTAAGATGCGCTGTATATGTGGTCCATTCATTTTTGTCTCCTAATATAATCGGAAATGGTAGTTGTTCTTTAAACTTGGGACGTCTTTTTTTCTTTGGGTCTCGTAAATTCATTTTCTAATTACGTTTAATAATACGCAGATAAATACATTAGAATATAATGTGTATTTTAGACTACTGTGTGTGACAAATACCAGATTATTTAGATACTATATACATATGTACTGCAGCATTTTATTATTTTTCAATAAATATTAGCTTTCCTTTTTATACTCAGCAAACACAACACGGTTTATTATTTCAGTTCAGCTTCCGTTTTTAATATAAATTAATCCAAGTGTAAGTCTCCTGTTATTATTTACTAAATATGAAGGAAGAAAGCACAGGGGCTGTCAGGAATTAACAACGTTAAGAGGTTAACGACAGTATCTTGCAATGCTGCTTCGTTATGCATATATACATATGTTTTTCCACGCATTTTTTTACTATCCGTTGAAAGTTTTCATTTATAAAGTTCAATATCAAAAGTAAGAATTGCGAAAGGTGTTCTGAAGTCTCGGAAGATATGTAATACGTAGATACATTTTTGTAGATTTCTATACACAAGATTACAGGTTATGGAGTTGTAGCTTTCATAATAAAGATTGCTGCATTTTCAAATGATATAAAATTATTTATTTCGAACATTATATTTACACAGGGTATATCTGCGGTAGAGCTAATGTATCATGTTTCGCATAAAAGTATCATGTACCATTGAAACTCGATTTAAAGTAATCCACCGCAAAATCTATATTTTATAGATTTGATCTTTCACAAGTAAATTTTATATGTTTGTATTACTTTAATGCAATTTCTAACATTTCATTAGTATCGACTATTTTTTCTCTTGGTTTTCCAACTGCTTTCCCCCTTTCACGTTCCACCTTGTCAATTTTTTTCCAACCTGTGTAAGACACAGTAGGTATTCCCCTTTGATCGAGTATTTTAAATAAACCCGCTGAACCCGATTTAGTTTCTGTAATTGATAGTTCTTTACTGATTAGGGAACCAACGTGAAATGCATTAGTCATTGTTGACATTATAACTCCTATGGGACCTGTTGCCACCCACCCTGCAGCGTAAAGCTTGTCTTGAACCTTCCCACCAAAATTTTTAACACAGCCATTTCTTTCATCGAACGGTACAGATGTATCTATTTGTACAGATTTGTAACCGATACTACGAAATGCTAGGCCACACGAAATTTCTTCGAATTGTTCAGTTGGAACTGCAAATTGAGTAGATGCATTATCTCCTTCAAGCTTATTTATAGACAGTTTAACACCATTTACACTATTCGATCCCAAGAATTTCACTGGGCTTCTTAAAAATATTGGATGTAATTCTTTTGTTAGTGTTTCTGTACACAAAGGTTTTTCTTCCAAATGTTTCACCATAAGCTCGGTTAGCCTCTTCCGTGGTCTAGCTAATGTGTTAACTGCTTCTTTCACATCTACAAAATCATCCGCACGCCAACAAGTTCTACAGCCATCTAATTTTAATATTTCTCGTAGTTCAGCAATTGTAAAAGCAGCTTGTAACGGTCCTCTTCTTCCCACTAATGTTACTTTGCGTACCTTGCTTTGTGACAATTTGTCCAGTGCATGTGCTGTTATATCAGTACTCTATTATAATACAATTGAGGATTAATTAAAGATGTTTGTGTATCACAAAATATACTTTATACAAATTTATTGCATACCTTTAGTTTGTTTACTGGTGTTAATAAAATTCTAGCAATGTCTATTGCAACATTGCCTTGTCCTAATACCACTGCTTCTTCTATATCTAAGTTAATACTTAAATTGCTATCAGCTGGTACTCCATTATACCAACCGACAAATTGCCGCCCTGATATTACATTATTTAAAGTTTCTCCAGGTATATTCAGTGCTTTATCTTTCTCTGCCCCATATGCCTGAAACGTTTACACACAGGGATAGATACTTCGCAATGAGATAAAAAGGAACAAAATTATTGTACATACCAGTAGAACTACATGGTATACTTCTTGTAATTCTTTTACAGTCATATCTTTTCCTATATTAACATTTCCTATAAATTGGAACCGCGAATTGGTTGCAACTTTTTCGAAAGTATGAATAACATTCTTGACTTCCGGGTGGTCTGGAGCTACACCAAACCGCACTAAACCATACGGTACGGGTAATTTTTCCAATATATCCACTTTTACATTACTGGCGATCTGTACCAAAATTATTTTATTTCAATCATGTACTGGTATATGAAATACATTGCTCACCTTTAGCAATTGTTGTGCAGCATAAAAACCTGCTGGTCCTGCGCCAATAATACACACTTTTGGTATAATTTGACCAGTCGAAAATAAACGAGTGCAACTGTAAATTGTACCAAATTTCATAGTAGTAACTCTTATGGATCTAAAAAAAAAAATGGCATCTTTCTCTATTATTCTGAATTGTTTGTACAAACATATGTTTTTATAGAAGCCAGCCAAGGATTATTAATTTCAGTTTGAAATTTCTTATGGTCTTAAATGATGAGCATAAAAAATAAAATTTAATTTTATATGAAGATTTATTAGTTTGATGATAATTGAGAAAAAAATGCATAGATAAACAGTACAGATGACATACAGATAACATTATCATACAGGTAAACAATTTTGTATTATATCAAAAATTGGGTGCAATTTTCGCTTTTTGTAAATTATTATAGGTTTATGAATTACTTTTTTAACTCATAGTACTTCTTTTCAATGTATCTAATACATAGTGAACGTAAGTTTTTATAACCCAATGATTCAAATCTTCCGACGAAGAGCACAAATCTTCACAGCCTAGAAAAAGAAATAATGTGAAGCATTAATATTGCTAGGCAGTATGCAGATATGCTGGGATCACTATGTAACTAATTGTAAGAACTGTTTACCTTTATACAAAACTAGTGGAGAAATTATTTCCGATACAGCTTTCTCTTGTTTTAGAGCTTCAATAGAAGCAGCTTTAATTTCATTTAGGAATTTTAATGCTCTGAGATTATAATTATAACGATGTAATGTAATTTTCAAACCCATATCCTTACAAGCTGTAATTTTTACAGAATTAAAAGTACAGCCTAGAAGATACAAAAGTCCAATATTGAAATGCGTGAGGAGCGAATAACCAATTAGAAGCAATGTCGCTCCGCTGTCAAGTTCCTGTAGCACGTTATAAATATCTGATATTATTTTATGACTGTCATACGTATCTGTATATCGAAAAACTAAAATTTCATGTCCTGGTTTATGCGAAATCATAGCTTCTAGTTTGTCTATAGTTCCTATAGCAGGAAACTGTATTTTACGTTCCATTTTAAGGAGCATGTCATCAACACGATTTAGTATCTTTAAAAGCTTTTTGCTACAGAATTTAGAGCTACATATTCTTTGAAACCTTTTTCCTGAACGAATTTGTAAGTCCTGTGGCAATTTATGGAATTTGTACTACAAGAAATATAAAAGATAGACTTTAATCATTGTGACAAGATTATTGTTTACTTAGGAAATCGATTTTCTACTATAACATGTGAAAAAGAAATAATATATAATTGCTTACTTTTATATCACCAGTGGATAACATATATGGTTGAACTATACAGGTATCGTTACAGAAGCTTTCTATTTGGTCTAAGAATGATAAATGTTGTTTTGCGCAACGTTCATTGTATGATTCCTGCAATGGTTTATTATATTCATTGGTATATGTAGTTGTCTGTAGTATAACTAGATTTCCCACAATTTCTCCTGATTCCAATTTTTTTAAATCATAACTTTTGATATACTTATCAGCAACCATACGTTGAATCTGTTTCATGTCGTATAATGCTTTAGAATTATCAGATGTAAATGTATTAATATTGTTTTTTATGACTAGACATTGTTGAGATTTAAAAAATTCACTGCACTGTATAACGTTTTCTATAAATGCACACGGAATATCTTCTCTTCTAAAGATTGCATTTTTTGGTCCATATTCGTAATGTTCTTTAAGTTTTTCCAAGTAAGGCATTATAAATTCTAATCCTTTGAAGTTTGTGCATATTACATATGTTTCTGAATTCCCTTCTTTACTCGTTGCTGGTTTTATTAAATTGACGTTTGCAAAGGAACAAGACAATAGATAAAGCAAGCATATTGAATTGCATTCGAAAATAGTGAAAATCTTCAATAAAAAGCTACCTCCGGTAGCTAAAAGTTGCAACGCAGCTACAGTTTCACAGTAATGTAGATGTATCAATACGTTCTCCTGTTCAGCTGGCACATCCGTGCAATCCATACTACCATCAGCAGTAACTAAAAATATATCACGACAAGGCTCCGCTATACTTGAAAATTCATTCAAATTTTTGACATTCATAAGATTTCCAGTATTATCTTCTCCAAAATACCAATGATTTAACGTATGCCTCATGAATCTGTCGTCGTCTACCATAGCAGACAACGAATTACCCTCATAGTATGGATTTAAAGTTGTAGCAATCCAATCCCACTGAACATCAGATGCATTTGTTTGTAACCAATGATTCAGGGAAGTAACAAATGCACCTGGAGCTTCGCATAAATGAATCGATTTAAAGCGTTTATTGTTATTCCGAATGTGATCCACTGGTACTAAAGGAAAACAAGATGCTATTTCATAAAACTTGCACCATGCTTGAGTTAACAGTTCTGGTTGAATATTGTTCCTTAGCCGTGTCATAACATCTTTCGCGCTATTCCTTAATTTCGTATGCATTTGCCATTTGTCAAGAGCATAATCGTTCAAACAGTTTTTCACACTGTTCAATTCAGTTTTCAATTTCTGCAGTTCATTGACTTGCCACACACAATCTTTGAACATTGTCGACTCTTTGGGTAACGAATAACATTCATTGTTAGCAATTGAAAAATGCTTACTAAATAAATTGTTTACAACTTCATTAAGGGATGGTTTTTTATGTAAAGAATCAGTATTTGTAAATAGTGTTTGAGTTTTATTCGAACCAGGTCCGTCCGCTTCCATTGTTTTATTTAGATCATTCATTCGATCGTTACTATGTGTAAGGACAGATGATTGTACTAAACATCTGTACACAATTTTGTATCACTCCTTTACATAGTTTTCGAACGTAAAGTAGGAACGTTTATAAGTATATTCAGACTTTTGGAAGGAGTTGTTTATCCTTTGCTAATTTTGTAATGTTAATGTACTTTTATTTAATAACCTCGGCTGACCTCTTATTTTTCACGCATGTACTTATTTCTCACCTTTTTACGGTAGTAGAATGAATATGATATTACAATTGTTAACCAACAAAAATTCTGCTACTTTAAGTCATAAAAATTATGAAGTCGCCGCAATTGAAATGTCACATGAGACGCAGTGCTGGAGAAATATCGATGACACTATCGATGGTTGCTACTACCGAAAACTATCGATAGTATATGTGTACTATCGATGGTTGCTACTATCGAAAACTGTCGATAATATACAGGGTGTCCGGCAATTCAGGGAAAATCGGGAAATAAGGCGTAGCGGAGGTGCATGTAAACACTTTTTTTCCTTTGCCAAAATGTGGTTTGTACATTCATTTTTGAATTATTAACGAAAAACACTGGCCAATGAGAGCACCCGGCGGGCGGCCGTTGGCGCGCGCTCAGGGACGAACCTCTCACAATCAGCTGTCGTGATGGGGGGGCATCAAGGGTACCGATGGAAGCATACGGAAAATGTTACATCGTCTTAATTAAGAATAATGTGGAATAATTTGTTATTCATGAATAACAAATAAACTAATAAGTCGTTTAAGAACAGTGTTCGATACGTTTATTCATTATCCGAAAGGAATAAACTGTTTTATTACTTACGAAAAAAATATTTTTTTATCGGCACATTTTCAGGTGGATAAATTATGTTTCCAGAAATTGTTTGCAGAATTAAGGTTAGGAAAAGCTAGTTAAACTTACCCATTCGTCCACGAATTACCCTGCTTAACATTGTGTGAATCCTGACCTAGGCAGAGACGTTCTGCTAACCGAACGAGCAACATGAATCGTACAAACGCAGAATATTACGAAATGTTTAAACGTAGGAATAATAAATTGTGTTTAAATATTCCCACATTTCACAGTGGCAAGTGCGAAATACCGTGAAGTGAAATGATCTTGAAGTGTTTAAGTGTTTAATACGTTGCCTAGGTCAGGATTCACACAATGTTAAGCAGGGTAATTCGTGGACGAATGGGTAAGTTTAACTAGCTTTTCCTAACCTTAATTCTGCAAACAATTTCTGGAAACATAATTTATCCACCTGAAAACGTGCTGATAAAAAAAATATTTTTTTCGTAAATAATAAAACAGTTTATTCCTTTTGGATAATGAATAAACGTATCGAACACTGTTCTTAAACGACTTATTAGTTTATTTGTTATTCATGAATAACAAATTATTCCACATTATTCTTAATTAAGACGATGTAACATTTTCCGTATGCTTCCATCGGTACCCTCGATGCACCCCCATCACGACAGCTGATTGTGAGAGGTTCGTCCCTGAGCGCGCGCCAGCGGCCGCCCGCCGGGCGCTCTCATTGGCCAGTGTTTTTCGTTAATAATTCAAAAATGAATGTACAAACCACATTTTGGCAAAGGAAAAAAGTGTTTACATGCACCTCGGCTACGCCTTATTTCCCGATTTTCCCTGAGTTGCCGGACACCCTGTATATTTACTATTGTTAGTTATCGAAAACGTGGGTTGATATTCGTAATGCCACGAATTTAAAAATGTTTGGTCAGTTGATGATATCATCAAATACAACAATGCCTATCTAGGCATTTGTTCTATACCGACGTAGCGATAGTATTTTGTCATTTAAGACTGGCTTTCTGTGTAATCTTGTGTACGAAGATCACACAGTTAGGCTGATTCTGAACTACTTTTTCCTTGACGAAAATTTTGTATGAAGCTTCGTTTTTGAGTTATTAACCAAAAACACTGCCCGATTAGAGCGCTCGTAGAGAGCGGGCTCAGGCGCGTGCCTCGCTACTGCGCTGGGTGTGTACGGGGCCCTCGAGGGTATCGTACGGCAAATGTTACGTCGTCTTAAATTCAGAATAATGCTCAATTTTTGGTTATTCATCAATAAGAAATAAACTAATAAGTCGTTTAATAACTGTGTTCGATAATTTTATTCGTAATCCGAAATGAATAAAGTGTTTTATTACTTATGAAGGAATGTTAATTTTACACGTAGAGTGAATGAGGCGTACGAGATGCACGAAGGTAGATACCACAAAACAAACAAATTCGAGGCCAATGATTTTCTTTAAGGACCAGTACCTCGCGGCGCGATTTACAGAGTTATTATAAAAATAAATTTAATTCTATTGTACAAAAGCTCTACGATTATGAATCGTAGTTATCGTATAGAGTAATTAGTGAATTAATGAGGAACGACGAAATACTCTAGTCATAAATTAAAATAATGGAAGGTGTTAGTCTAATTAAACTATACAAGATCACCTAATAATTTAATACTGTAGACCAGGGCTCGGAATTAAGTGAACTTTTGGACCGATTTTCAGAGGCAACGCCCCCTATCTCCCGCCGCATGTCTTGGCCCCCGCGATCGCCAAGCGGCAAGAAGCTCCTCAGGTGCGTAGCATATGAACCGCAGGATATGGTATATGGGGCCATGTGGAATTCCATTGATACGAGTGTCCCCCTAATGCGACCCGCGCGGTTCATATGTTACGCGCCTGAAGATCTTCGAGCCGATTGGCGTTCCCGGGCCAAGACGCGCGGTGGGAGAAAGGGGGCGTTGCCTCTGAAAATCGGCCCGAAAGTTCACTTAATTCCCAGCCCTGCTGTAGACGTTATAATCAGTAAACCTCCTGTAAGATAATGGAATGAGAGGGTATTCGTAGTGTCTCATCTCTATCTCGATTACGTATTACTCATTACAATGATTCTGTAGGCGTGTATATATGTTAAAAGGTGTTCTGTTTATTAAAACTGTGCTCTCTCGACCGTAGTCTATACAAGAATGCCTTCCCTTGGCAAAAGCGTCGGTCGTGAGGACGCCTACGTCACCATGGCCCTTTTTAACCATTTTAGGGTGGGTCCAGACTTGTTACTTCCCCGCATACTGTTACCAAGATAAGGACCTAGTCACGTGGTCTAGAAGAGGTTTGGGAGCAAATGTGGAGTGTTTTCTGTTTCCTCGTTGCATTAGTCGTTACTTGGTTCGGCGGGTGCCGAAATTGTCGGTCTTTTTACCCGCTCCAAAGGAGTCAGTGAGCTGCCGTAGATGTGTGCACTCGTCCTTGCGCCACTGCCAATGTGTTAGCTCGCCCCTGAACTGCTGTACATGTGTGAACTCGTCTGTACGGCGCTGTTCCTATGTATTGTAGACTATTTAGGCCTGGGAGATAGAGCTCATTCAGCCTATACCTATGAGATAGACCCGCCATTTTTTGCGGAGTAATTTTTAACCTTTCGCCCATCTAATTGTAAGTGCAGAATTTAGATGGCAAGGACTAGAATAAAAGAACACATGGTAAAGAGCCATGCAATTGCAATCGGCACAACACTTTTCCTTTTTTAATACAATTAACGCCATTAATATTGATCGACAGACATGTAAAAATCAATGCCGCAATATATCAACAAAAAGTTATTTGTAAAATATTTTAAAAAGTATTTTTATAAATAATGAAGATTTATTATATACGACTTAGAAATTATTATTATACTAGAATTATGAACTTTAGTCAACCTAATCCGGCCAAAGGCAGCCAGAAAAGATACAAATTCAAAGAAAGCTATAACTATTCACGAGCGACTCAAGTATTTCCTTTGGAGCGGGTCAAAATACCGACAGCGCATGGAACGGCTGAACCAAGTAACAAGTAACACCATGAGGTATCAAAAAACACTTCACATTTCTTCCCAGACCTTTTCTAGACCACTTGACTAGGTAACAAATCCCGGTACGGTAACAAATGTGGACGGACTTTTACGTGCATATGGACGGGAATCCGGCCAAACCCACACCTCGTTACCAAAAACTGACGTCACCGGTAACAGTAACAGAAGTTTGTAACAAGTCTGGACCCACCTTTAGGATTCACCCCAAATGAAAGCTATGCTAGACCAAGACAGCGTGCATCTTCAAAATGCACATGGCCTGCCTCGGCCGTTTTTGTACCTCGAATATTCTTACACTCCCGTCATTGAAAAAGGGGACAGGTAAGGCAATAATAATTCAGTTTCCTTTAACTGCTAACTAAATTTAATATAAAAATATGTAACCTCGATACACCACACTCTCTCAAAGGCACGAGGACTCACACGCGACTCACGATACTCTCAATTCAACAAACGATCCTCTTCTATTCTGCCTCGCGCACAGGCACCAACCACGCGTCATGTTTTACTCTTAATTCCTCTCTCATTCTATTTCTCATTTGCTCTCACTTATTTAGGATACACACTGCAGACGTACCTTGGCGACAGTCAGTCACATCTATACGAATCGTTGGGTCGCTGCACCCTTCGTGAACACGATCTTCCCAAGTCCTCAGCTCCAAACACATATCTTTCACACCTCGGTATCATTATAAACAGTCACGCAATATTTTCAATTCCACAATAGTTTGTTAATACAATAATGTATGAAAGCTTTTTTTTATCGTTGGTATATGTGCTTATCTTAATTTATCCAAAAAAACATTTCAATGCTCCTATTCTATTTACTATTATTCGTGTTATCGTCTCTTGATATAAACGCCTTGCATCTTAATTCAGACGTGCCACACACTGAACAACTGTATTAAATTAGATTCCACGACCGACTGTTCGCGTAGCTGGCAGCCAAATGAATGTCGATTCCGAGACATACACCTTTACCTCCCTTTTTTTTTACACAAACCTATCATTTAGCTTACCATTGTACGTAGTACGCTTTTAACATGAATAACGAAAAACGCACTTAAGCTTCATTGTACAGGGGTCCTATGGCAGAACATTTAATGTTCGATTTAACTGCTCGCCTACGACCAGTCCATCCGCAACAACATGCTTGCATGAATGAATTATTCGCTGCTATTAATATAGCAGGTGGCACTGTCGAGAAAATTTCCAGGTACTAGAGTACCGAACTATAAGTAAACGAAGAAACAAGAGTCTAAAAGCATACATGACTTATTAAACATTGGTAATCTTGTGGCGTCGTTTGCTGAAGGGATGTCTGCTCCTAATGGAAAAGCGTCTACCGATAAATTATTCCAAGGACTCTACCGAACTATAATGGAACGAAGCAACAAGCGTCCAAACGCATACATGACTTATTAACGATTGGTAATAATGTGGAGTCGCTTGCTGAGGGGATAGCTGCTATTAACGGATCAGCGTCTACCGATAAATTATTTCAATGGCATTAGGGGGCGATTCTTCGTTGTCGACCGCTCAGTTTTATCGAACATGGATTTGCGAATACTCGAAGAACGGTATCTGTCATTTCCAGCAGTATACGCCAGGAGAATTGGAGTATGGCCAATTCAATCTGCCACTCAACAACGATATTTATGTACTTTCGTGTACAGCATAGTGTTCGTTGCCTGCTTTACTCAGGTGTGTTATATTCAATGTATTCATTTTAATAACATTATCAGTGTTACGTAGACGGAACGATTCGACAGACAAATTGTTTCTCTAATGTTTGCTATGCCTCAACTAACAATGCCTTTAAGTGTCTATTCGACCGTTGTATCTTCATTGTGCAGGGGAAATCGGAGTAACATGGTGATACTAATCGAAAATAAGTGTATCTATTTTATTTCTTGTGAATGAAAATTATATTTTACAACTATATTTATAAATATCATTAGAAAGAAATAGCATTATTTTGAATTTATCTGTTACCAAACACTAACAGCTGGCTGGTGAATATATTTTCTTACTCCGATCGACCATATATTACATTTTTTTAATATTTCTCAAATCAAATAATTTATCAGCTTGGTATGAATCGTAGGTGGCTAGGATTGTCAAACAGTACAGTCTAGATATCCTGTTGGAGCAAATTCCATTCTTAGGTGTGCCGATAGTCGGAGGTGTAAAACATTACGGTTACACGTACAACAGTACCAAGGTGAGGATTGATAGTGAATTACTGGTAGAGAAGATGGGACCACCAGACGAGATGTTTTCTTGGGATCTTGTTAGTTTAAAGAATTGTTCGTGAGTATGTTGAGCGACTGGCAGAAGAAGATGACAAAGGATGAAGAACAAATTATGGAACGTTATGCCAACAGGGGATTATTGTACGCTGGTATATACACAGGTGTGATAAAAATGGTCTTGACGTATTGCATAACAGATTTTAAACATTAAATTCTGTGGTTACTTGTCAACTATTTTGGATGTTAATTAGCACAGTGTATTTTAATTAGTTTGGTGGTGTATAACAGAACTCCATTTAGTCAATCCCAATGGAAGACAAGAAGTTTGTGTAATATATGAAATGCGGGTTAAATACTTTGATCATTATTTAAACACATTTAAATGTTTATAATCTGATAACTACGTATATCATTTTATTTGCAAA
The DNA here is from genome assembly GCA_907165295.1 of Nomada fabriciana. Classification (NCBI taxonomy): domain Eukaryota; kingdom Metazoa; phylum Arthropoda; class Insecta; order Hymenoptera; family Apidae; genus Nomada; species Nomada fabriciana. Next base: position 7,994,883 of record OU015690.1, on the reverse strand, counting down.
ACTCCACAGAATCATTTGGCGCCAAGCACAACCGAATAACCGTTACCTCAAAAGCAGAAGGTATTTCCAAAGTTGAAAATTTGCGATTTCAAACAAAATTTATTTTTTCAAAAATTGTGCGGCCTTGAGAAAAACGGGTTGCAGATTCGTATGTAGCACATTAAAATCTATGAGGCACGCCTGTTAAATGTTACAAAATCGAAAAAAAGTTGTAATTTGTCGAACAGTGTTATAGTAGAATATTATGTCTACCTTTTTCATGAAATTATTTAATGATGACACTTGTACTACTTCCTACTTTTTTATACCTCCTCGTTAATAAAATTAATAATTAGGGTTTTTTGCGCGTGTCTAATTGTAAGATTAATTAATACATAATTTGATTGCGAAATATTATTGCCAAAGTTATCATCTTTCTTATAATATTTCTGATTTCTGGGATATATGTGAGACATTTCTTACTGTTTGCAACTGGGTAATTCATATAATAAGAGTCTACCGATTTTTCCCCCATTTCATGTGGTTTTTGAATAAAGTCTCGATTTATTTTGTACCAATATTACGAAGGAATTGAGCCAACGAAAATGTCGTTCTTAAAATAGGGTACTGATAAATCGAGTTCAACTGTACTATTGTTTAATATTTATGAATGTATAATCCTTGCCTTTCGGCTTAGGATGGCTTCCAATTAACGTGTGTACGTCTCTTTGTGCACCTTATTTTACTGTTTGTTTAGGTATACACATTGGATAAGTACCTTATATCTATGAATTGCACTTAAATATGTACAGGGTGTGCCGTAACTACACGAACATTGGGAAATGGGGGGTAGTTGGGGTGATTCTGAACAACTTTTTCCTTGATCAAAATGTTGTTTGATGTTGATTGCGTCAAACCACCTCATTAACGTTCGTACATGGTACATTAACTATGTTACAATAAAAACGGCGGTGTGACATTTTTTATTGCCTGGAACATACTCATTCTTTTCTCGAACGACTTCCTGAATATCTTTCGCCTACACTCCAGGTCTTCTTCATAGCGATTGTTGTTCGTCTTATTCTGTCCTGTATACTTGTTTTTCCTAACCTGTCAGCTTTTTCATTTTTTCTTTCATTTATCTACTCTTCCTCCACTATTTCCTCAACTTACAATTAGTTTCGAAGCCTCCCTTCCCTCGCGTTTCTATACCTTCACCTTATACTTTCTCCACTTCTTTGTATTCACTTTTAACTGTCCGCCTTGCCTATCATCTACATATTCGCACACACCTTCGCACTCCGCATTCCAATCGCGAAGTCCGCAAATTCCCTATTGCACTATTAGGTTTAATATCACTAAAATTAACTCGCTAATGGTTAGGGCATTTAGAATGTTAATTTAAAGGCATACAAAATGCTCCTGACCAGATTCTTAGGTAATTCATAATATCTACCCATGGTATTTCAATGTTCCAGCGAACGCATACTTCGTGGGTTTGGTATTCCTTTTCGTTCCATTCTTGCCATACATACTTGACTTTATTTTACCTCTGAACGAGACACGTAAACGAGTACAGATGTACGAGGCCCACTACTTTGTCCAGAACCAGGACGATTATTATTATTACATCTTCGCGTGGACTATCTTGACACTGACGATGGCTGTATGCACATTTATCGGAACAGACACTATTTTAATCTGTACAGTGCAACACTGCTGTGGATTACTTGCTCTCGCTGGGTAATTCTACGTGGCTAAATCTTATTCTTCAGAATGTCTATAGGGAAAAGTCGTACAGTTTCGTCCATTCTAAGAGTTTATACTATAACTTAATAAAGTAAAAACTATCCTTGATAAAAATGAAAAATATTAATTTATACGTCAAATGACATACAATGAAAGGGGATAAATCATTGATATTAAATTTTATCTGAAAGATAAGTAATTCGCAAAGACCAAAGAAAGTTGTAATTAGCAGCGAACGAAAAATTGTCTTCTGTACCAGCCAACTACTTATTGTTAGTGAATAGACTTTGAGGTCTAAGTAATTAACAATGTTAATAATATGCATTTAAATAGAATGGAAGTTTTATTTACGCATGTCTACAAATATCTAAGAATGACTCTTTGCAAATGGTGCACTCATGATTTTTTTTTCTTACTTATCTCTTCTAAGTAATATACAATGCAAGTGGCAAAAACTGGCGAATTTATAAACGTAGTTGTCTGAAAAGAATGTACGTAATATAACGAAATCATTTACTTAGCTGAAAAATAAGAAGTCAGCTATGAAAGATAACTTTTGTTGTAGGGAACGCTTTCCTAAATAATGATGTGTAACAACCATTGCAGATATCGTTTGAAGACCAGCTTGGACAAATGGTCCTTGTCAGGCAGTCACGCCAAAATGGATTACAATAACATGTACAAAGCAGTCAGTTATGGAATTAGCACTCACAGGCGAGCCTTAGAGTTAGTATCAAATTGTGCGTCTATATTTTGTATGCACATCAGCTAGTTACAGAAAGATATGATTTCACATTTGGATAGGTTGATGTAGATCTACTTCCAAAATGATTTTTCAGAGTAAGAAGGCCGCTGCGTGGTTTTATCTCCTTGCATTACCCACAATTTTTCAAATAACTTTTGGTAGCCCGTACGATTTTTCACTAATATTTTTAACCCCGTGTCTTACGATTTGGTACATAACGAGGCACGTCAGTGTTGACTGTTGAATTCCTGCATTGAGTTTCATGCAGTTTGAACAATTCATAGCAGTTTTATGCATGTAGAACTAAAAGCTTCCACGAATCCCACTCGTATCCTTTGTATTTGAATCTTACCCTAGGCTACGAGTTACCTTAATGTTTTTCGATTTTCCCATGTAACTTTTAATACGACTGCCATTCTTGACTGTAATGCAAGGGTTTAATAGCAGGGGTCTAAACACAACGTGGTCGTTTTACTTTTCCTCTGACTTCTACAGTATTATTTAATAAGGCTACCAATACTTAACGATAAATATTGCAACATTTTATTCGAAACTATCTTCTATATTGCATCGTAATTCTCATTATTTGTTAGTATTCGAGTAAAGTAACTCACAAAAGTATGATTTTCCTTATGTTCCTCCAAGGAAATAATTTTTTAGTTTGATAAAAAACAAATATTACCAAACAGGTAGGGTAAACTGCTATTTAATGAATTTAATTTTTCCATACACTTTTAAATGGCCAATGCAGTCCATTAAATCACGCAAAATACTTATACATTGGCAGATTCCTGATTGAAATCGAAAATGCCTACAAGCTGTCCCTCTTCCTTGTAGTTGGCGTGGCAAGTATAGGTTTTACCGCTACATTGGTGAAGGTAATAAATATTAGATATCATAATCTTTTTAAAAAATTGAGTAATAGCAAATAAAGGTAGTAATATACCAGGCTGCTACGGAAACATTATCCGCGGACACTTACCAGTTCTACGGATACGTGGTGGCTCAAATAGTGCACTTGTTCTTCTTGTCGATTCAAGGCCAATTCGTTATCAACGTACACGAAAGTGTTTATCGAAAAGGGTGAGTATTAACAGTTATGTGCGTATAATATCATTAGCAATGATAGCTTCTTAATCCTTCCACTGCCACTTTTTAGAAATCAACTTACACCATCGCTTGCACAACATAGAAACCTGATGTTTTATATGTTTATAATTACATTATAAACCTAGTATTTATATCATTGTACTGACGCACAATGGTCCGGATTGGGGTAAAGTGTGCCATGGCCTTATAACTTTTTATTCGTATAAGGTATAAATGCGAAACTTGGACTGGACAATGTAGTAATGTCAATTTAAGGATTAGTTAAGATAAAATACATCAATGTTATTTTTGTTATTATTATTTATAATAATAATTATTCCTATCATTTTGAATCATTTAATTATTAATTGGAGCGCTTTGGGATCTAATTCCTTAAATGTTTTGGTACATGATTTTATTCTAATAGAGCTCCTGTACGGATCTGATGTTAGCAGGAGGCGATGTAGTATATCCTGGTTTGTATCGGTTCTGGAACTTTTTCTACTATTTCTTACTCTAATTTGCTTGAAGTCTTTATGGCGAACTTCAAGGGCTTCCTCCAAAAGTTGGCCTATTGGCAGTAACGCATGTTGAATAATATCTGGTCCATGCATTAATAACTTCTGGACAGAAGGTGGCATATAGTACCAACTATACTTTTCCACGAAAGACGCGATGGCGCGCCCAACTTTAAAAAATCATAGTCTGAATAGGGGGACTAGGGGGGGATCGATTTTTTCATAGTTATTTAGAGGAAGGTGTCCGGAAAGTATTCCAATTTGCTAAATTGCGGGATTCTTTGGGACTTGCAACATATTTCTTGTCAAACACAAGACATTTGAAGAATTTGTAATAGTTCATTCGACAGTATTTTATAATAAACTTTATATGGTAATCATTAAATCGAGGAGTGAATTTATATCACGGAAGAATGCCCTTTACTGCAAAAAAAGAATGAACTAAATACATGTAGAATTGTGACCTCCATACCCAAAAGAATAATACGCGATTTTTCGATGAAAAACCACTGTCCTTAGAAAATCCAACTTTAAGTTGTCATTTCTACTAAAAAATGGCATTAAATTATGCAAATGTTTTCGTTTTTGAGACTGGTGGACATTTAGGAAGTAGTGTATATTCGAAAAATATCGATATGTGTAAGTTCACTTTTTGGTCATATGGCACACTTAACACCAATTCGGACCAATGTGTGACGTAGCGATATCTACTTCTTTATTATTAAAAACGGCATATACTTTCCGTCCAAATGTATTAACTCCCTACTTGAATACATACATTTCATTAGTGGCTCAAACGTTAAGTTGTGGGTCCATTCACTGTACAAAGTTTTTTTTTTGCCTATGCGACAAAACTCCGAATTTTTTAAATACTTAACGCGGTATATTATTTTAACAGGTATGATGCTACCTGGGACGACGCAGACTGTAAAACACAGGCCTTATTCATTCTGATTTTGAGACAAAGCCTAACTCCACCTTTGTTAACAGCAGGTGGACTCATAACGTTAAACTTGAATACTTTTACGGAAGTAAGATAATTTTACGGATCAAGTATCAGCTTCTAACATTTCCACATCACTTATGGGATATTTCTTTCAGACCATAAAGGCTTCTGTTTCCTACTTTACTGTACTAAAATCGGTGTAAACGCAGCCGCTTACATCCGCCTGTAAAGTACAGGGTGCATAACAACAAACAGTTTAACATCAATTTTTATCCTTGCACTCGTCCACCGATCCAAAAATGTAGAGTCACCCCTGAAACCTCCGACCATTACATTTTGTACACCCTGTACAAGCCTAGACAATTTATTCGTCTACAAATGTGAGATGAATTGGTAGACTATAAAACCAGATGAACCTACTAGTCGACTGATACTCTTATTATTAGTTTTTATTCGTATCCTTACTAGTGTAGGAACCGACGAGAAAGGGCAGCCATCGGGAATCGAACCGAGATCTTTTATTCGTAGGCACTGATCATCAGTCCAACTAATGGTAACCCACTAATGGTTTCCCGTTCTTCGCTGCTCTTATTTTGCTTATGTTCGTTGATGGAGGCGCCCAATCGGCCAGCCCGCAGGGAAATTCGTCGTCGAATTTCGTCCCTGATCATCTTTAATAACATCGTTTTTCCAACTCCAACCCTGCTGACAAGGGAACATATTGGACTGTCTATCTCCGATTTTGATGAAACTTGGTGGATATATTAAGCAGGTGGAACGCATTTTTGTATAGCGGCCCAATTGCAACTTTGGTGGGTAAAATCATCCTTTGAACTTTCAGCAGATAAATGGCTTTCGTCCGGACATAAAGAAAAATAACGACATGAGCTTAATAATGCAGTTGACTTCTGTTCGATAGATGTGCCTATCTCAAAACTTCGGGAGCTCACTATTTTTTCACTAAGGGGGATGGTCGCAACTTCTTCAAGTGTTATACTTTTTCGGAAGAAGAAGAATCCTCAGGGATATACGTACGAGATTCTTTATGAACTAATTTTGAGCCCATCTAGTAAAGCAAGTTTTTCGCGGCCTTGATACGATGCATATTCTTGCGAATGATGACATGTAATGTGACGTTCGATATTATTTTTCTTTACTAGGGTAGGCTGAAATCCGCAAAGAAAACACATCGGACGATTACTAATTTTTGCAAAAAAAGTTTTCCCATACCTTGTTAAAATATGGACAGTCTGCTTTCCAGACATCTTGTTAATATTTTAATATTTTGCTATTAATTTGTAATAGCACTGTACAGTTGACGGAAGAGTGATAGTTGTGTACTGTTCGATGGTTACAAAAAATATGTCTTTTTTTCCGCAATGTTCAAAGTAAGCAGGAAAGTGGGTGGTGTGCTGCGAAGAGAAGTGCTAGTGATAGTTCATTGGTTGCACTTTTTTCTCATGTAAAAAATAGGAAGTGGTAAGAAAAAGGCGAGGGATCGCAAAGTACGACAAGGAATAGTCAGCAAATGTGAAATTGGTGATTTATGATTTGTCTTGCAGTTCGATGTTTTATGGCGGTGACAGTTGTCGAGCCGCGGCATGGTGAATGGTTTAAGACCTGCAGATGTCGCCGAAATGGTCAACACATGGTTCATTAAACATTTGGCGAGTAGTTTCCATTTGTCTATACGGTTTATGGGACCGTACAGTACCCCAGCGTCATTTTGTAGTTATCATTTTCATATTTTTGAATTTTTCAACTTCTCACTGATAACTGTACATTCGTAATACTCATACAATCATGCTCTATTAGTCTTTTTCTAGAAAATTAAAATTTCGACCCGATGAACGGCGTAAGCACGCTTCAGTGTGCAAAAAAATCCAGTTTTCCAAAACGTGATTTAAATTTTAACAGTACAAAGCATTCTCCAAATTTATTTTTTAGCGCGATTTGTCACAAATTATGCCGTCACAACAAATTATCATGCGATACAGTGGAATAGGCCTACAGAGGTTATCACTGACAAAAAAATTGCGTCGATAATAAAGGGTTTTCCATTAAGGGCGCTCGAATTTTAAATTTAAATAAAACAATTTGTGTATGATATGTAAAAAAAAAATTTTTTTTATCTGAATGTGTATTCGATTAAATTATGGATGAAATATAATATCGTTTAAATGGCTGCCGCGGCTTCGCTGGACGGCGCGTATCCGAGAGGTCCAATTTTCGATGACTCGACCGCATAAATCGGGCTCGATATCATTTATTGCATTGGTGATGTTACCTTTTAAAGCATCAGTCGTCTGCGGCTTATTCGCATAGACCTGTGATTTAAGATAGCCCCACAAGAAAAAGTCTAATGGCGTTAAATCACACGATCTCGGTGGCCAGTTGATGTCGCTGAAACGCGAGATATGTAATCATGCCGTCGAATTTGTCGTCCAGAAGATTCATGGTTGTAAGCGCTGTGTGGCACGTAGCACCATCTTGTTGGAACCACATGTCTTTGAGATCCATATCTTCCAATTTAGGCCACAAAAAATTGGTTATCTTTGACCTGTACCTCTCGCTGGTGACATTTATGGCGGCGCCAGCTTCATTTTGGAAGAAGTACGGGCCAATGACCCCGTCGGACCAAAATCCACACCAAACAGTGACTTTTTGTGGATGCATTTGCAACTGATGGGTCGCGTGTGATTGTTATCTCCCCAAATGCGGCAATTTTGCTTGTTGACATAACCATTCACCCAAAAATGGGCCTCGTCGCTGAAGATGATTTTCCGTTTGAATTCGGGGTCCACTTCCAAGTGCTCCAGAGCCCAGTCAGCGAATGCACGACGCTGCCTATGGTCGTTTGCCTTTAGTTCCTGGGTCAATTGAATTTTGTACGGGTGCCGGCCCAAGTCCCGACGCAAAATTCGCCAAGCTGATGTCTGCGAAAGACCAAGTTCTTGGGCGCGACGAGGAATTGACTGTCTTGGGTTATTTTGCACACTCTCGTTCATGGCAGCAATGTTTTCTGCAGACCTCGCGTTCCGACGACGTACGGGTGTTGTTTGATTGGTTATGGAACCAGTTGATTCAAATTTTTTTACCAAACGACGAATAGTCGACTCAACAGGACGATTGTGTGCACCGTAAAAATTACGTAGCGCACAGATCGTAGCTCGAACTGAGCACTGATTTTCATAGTCAATTTTAATAATTTGCACGCGTTGCTCAAGACTGTAACTTTCCATGATGATTTGGCCACTACTAATTATTATAACCTCCACATTTAACAAATTAAGCTTGACAAACATGGTCGCTATACATCGTTAAAGTTCCAGCGCCCCTATTGGAAAACACGTATAGTACCACATGCGTGATGTGAAAACCTACGGATACGGGTGTCGCCCTAATGCGTACCCGCGCGGTTCATATGCTACGCTCCTGAGGAGCTTCTAGCCGCTTGGCGATCGCGGGGGCCAAGACGTGCGGTGGGAGAAAGGGGGCGTTGCCTCTGAAAATCGGCCCGAAAGTTCACTTAATTCTGAACCCTGATTTCGATAATAAATACAAAAAACAATTAAATTGAATTTTATAATGAATTATTATATTCATACTAAGTGGGAGTATTGCAGCCAAAACGTTAAAAAATGCAATTAGGCGGGCGTCGTGGCCGCATTGGCGTCCAAATAAAAATTCCTCAATATGTCCAGCACAGTGTTCCCTTTGAGTTCCAAAATGTGGAATATTTACCCTGGTTTCCCGCCAGCATGTTCTATATTTTAAGTGTGTGCTCCACTATCGGGATCAACGAAATTAATTTTAGGATTAACGGCTAAGTGTTTATATCCTTCATCGTTTAAGCAATTAGAGGAGCGCAGTCAGACATAATTGTAGTGCCCGATTTGATCCATTCTTTTATAACTGCAACAGTATTTCAGTGGATCTATTTGGTACTGCTTCAATAAATAGTCTTTTGGTAGACCGTTCGAAGCCCCCGAAAATTCAGTGTCCAGTGAGAAGTCACCCTTTATTGTATTTTTTTGCCTCTTTTAGCTTTGTCGATTTTCACTACTTCATTTTCGAATGTAGTGAAAACTACTTTATTTTCGCCGCCAATCTGGACAGCTTTTTCCCCCATTCATAAAATACAAAGTTCACGGTAAAAACGGGCCCAATCAACTATTGTATTTTGGCTTATACCTAGTTCACTTTGTAGAAAATGATGCCGCGTTGGTTTCAACATTATGTGATATGCTGCTATAAACCGCTAATCGTGTGCAGCGGAAGGTGGACGTATTCAAACCAAGTACCGGTATAGGCACTACACATTGTATTGCAATTTGTAGCTCTTCAATACTAATCTTTCCCAATTAAATTGCATCAATTCTCCACATGTTGGACAATCGATTCGACTAAATATCACTTTTCGCTCAATTAAAAAGTCAACTAATTTATGACAGCCATTGCATATATTTAAACACAATTTCATGGTTGCTTTTTGCGATGCGATGCGGAAGAAAGTTCGATCTCTACTAAATGTATTAAAAAATCATTACTTTTTCGATGAGTTTACTGGGTATACAGTTTTTTCGCCGGCCGCCGCGATGTGTTTAAATAAATATAGACAAAATTCAATGTAGTAGTAGCTACAGTTTTTTGCAAATAACTCGAAAACTAAGGACGTTCAGTTGTTCAAACTAAAGTTATTCAGAATACTGAGTTCTGCAACATATTCGGAAATCATCGAAATCGGTGAGGTAGTACCACTTCCGTAGATTTACCAATACTTCTTATCATTAATTTTTTTTATAATTTTTAACTACATGACAATGATCAATATTTGCTTACAAATGTTTTAAAAATATATACTCTGGAAAATTCTTGACCATTGATCTTAATAAGACCAAGCTCCTTATCTTGTTCTGCTAGAAGTTGAAACTCCGTCTTAATTTCTTTTGTGAGAATTCGTTTATCCCCAGTCAATAATAGCTTATTAGGTTGCTCAACATGAAAGTGTTCAACGAGAAAGCCTTTTTCTTCTACTTTATAGCCAACAGATTCTACTTGGTTTTCTACAACTTGCATAAGCTGACCAACGCTTTTTAAACCAGAAATAAACGCTGCATTACTATCAAAATAAGCATAATTATCACCAGTTCTATAAATAGCAACATGATTACTTGTTACTAGGTGAATAGTAAAATCACCTTTAATTCCATCTATATAGTTTGATGGATCACCAAGTGTTTTATAGTTCTTATTATGCATTAAGTTTGAAGGCAGGCTATTTCAAGAAGAATCTGGTTGTCTTTGGAAGTTATTTACTAAGAACAAAAACTTTGCTAAAAATTTCTAAATTTTAGCTGAAGTTTCTAAATTGTTTAAAAATGATTTGTCATTCTATGAAAATAAAGCTTGAGATAAGCTGCGTGTAATTGTCACACATTTACCATCAATCTCAACCCCACGTTTTGCAAATGAAGGTAAATAAAGTCCTTGTCTTACTAATTCAATGGATGCATTTGAAAAATAATGCGATATAAATTCTGACAAACGCAAAAACACTTATTGTTGCTTTATTTTAGAATATACTGACTATATTTGTGCTTTCCCTTTTATTATTTTCCCTAGACTATGTTTATGTTGCGAACTATTTATTTCTTCAGCTTTTCGCTCATGGGAACCAGAATTACTTTGTTATGGGCCAATTTTTTGCTTTTTTCTATTTTTATCCTGACTACCTGAACCCATATACTCTTCTTCATTACTTGAAGGAATAGAAACATCATCTACATCTATTTCGTCTTCTTCTATCCAACTAATATACTGTTGTTGAAGTGGTATATCATCTAAGAAAGTAGAAGGACCTTTCCTGACTTTTGTATATAATATATTAATCATCTCATGCCGATTATTTTTGATAAGATTGTTTAAATACTTTGTTTTGTTGCCTGCCTTACTAAAACAAAGGTCATGCAATTTTTCAAAAATAGGACAAATTTTAATTCCTACTCCATGTAATATCTTGGATAAATCCTTTGGTGTAAAAAGTTCTTCCTTGGTTAAGAAGTGATTCAAATAATTTCCTTTATTAAAACAAACTTTATGCAAATTTCTCAAAATAGAAGTGGCATTACTTCCTCCCATGGATAATATATTGGATAAATCACCCGACGTAAAACCCACCTTACGGAATTGAGCTAAAAGCTGCGTTTTGTTTCCTGTCTCATCAAAACAAACATCATGAAAATCTTTTAAAGTAGAACAAATATTAGCTCTTACTCCATGCAATATATTACATAAATTACTCAGCGTAAAACCTTTTTCCTCATTTAAAAAATGGTTTAAATACTTCTTTGTTTCTCCTATAAAGCAAAAATTGTGAAATTTTTCGAAACTATCCGATGCTCCACTTAATATACTGCACAAATCACATGGCCTAAAACCTGCCTTACAGAAGTCATCTAAAAGTTTTGTTCTTTTTCCTTCTTCATTAAAACAAACGCTATGCAATCTTTTTAAGATGGAAGAAGTGTGAACTCCTCCTTTACATAACATACAGGACAAGTTACTTGGCTCAAAACCTGCCTCATAGAAATCATCTAACAGTTCTGTCCTTTGTCCTTCATCATTAAAACAAACACCATGCAATTTTTCAAAAGCATCTTTAGCACTAGCTCCTACTCCACCCAAAATACTGGATAAGTTAAACATCGTAAAAGTTTTTTCCCCATCTTTATTCTCACTAAAATGCTTTAAATAGTGCCTTTTATTTCCATGCTCGTCAAACCAAAGATCATATAAATCTTTAAAAGCTTTAGGAGCATTAGGTCCTGCTCCACCTAGAATACTGAACATATTAGATAGACTTATTCCTTGTTTGTCTAGAGTTTTTAAATATTGTGTTCTATTTTCTTCTTCATCAAACCAAAGGTTATATAAATCTTTAAAAGCTTTAGAAGCACTAATTCCTGCTCCATGTAAAATACTAGATACAGTCAATAGATTCATTCCTTCTTTCTCTAGTGTTTTTAAATATTGCGTTTTATTTCCTTGCTTATCAAACCAAAAGTCATGTAAGTCTTTAAAAGCTTTTGCAGGGCTAGATGCTGCTCCATGCAAAATACTTGATACAGTAAATAGACTTATTCCTTCCTTCTCTAGAATTTTTAAATATTGTGTTCTATTTCCTTTTTTATCAAACCAAAGGTTATATAAATCTTTAAAAGCTTTAGAAGCACTAATTCCTGCTCCACTTAAAATACTGGACACACGAACTAGATCTACTCCATTTTCTTCTAGTTTTATTAAATATTTTGTTTTGTTCCCGTTCTGATCAAACCAAACATCATATAAGTCTTTAAAAGCTTTTGCAGCATTATTTCCTGCTCCAGCTAGAATACTGGACACATTGGATAGATTTATTCCTTGTTTCTCTAGAGTTTTTAAATATTGCTTTTTATTTCCTTGCTCATCAAACCAAAGACTATATAAGACTTTAAATGCTTCTGGAGCATTAGCTCCTGCTCGATGCAAGATACTGGACATATTAGATAAATTTATTCCTTTTTCTTCTAGAGTTTTTAAATGTTGTTTTTTATTTCCTTGGTCATCAAACCAGATATCATATAAATCTTTAAAAGCTTTAGGAGAATTAGCACCTGCTCCACTTAGAATACTGGACATGTTAGATAGATTTATTCCTTCTTTTCCTAGAGTTTCTAAATATTGTGTTCTATTTCCTTTTTCATCAAACCAAAGGTTATATAAATCTTTAAAAGCTTTAGAAGCACTAATCCCTGCTCCACTTAAAATACTGGACACACGAACTAGATCTACTCCATTTTCTTCTAGTTTTGTTAAATATTTTGTTTTTTTCCCGTTCTGATGAAACCAAAGATCATATAAGTCTCTAAAAGCTTTTGCAGCATTAGCTCTTGCTCCATGCAAAATGCTTGATATATTGGCTAGATTTATTTCTTCTTCTTCAAGAGTTTTCAAACATTGCGTTTTATTTCCTTCTTTATCAAACCAAAAGTCATATAAGTCTTTAAAAGCTTTTACAGCACTATCTCCTGCTCCATGCAAAATACTGGATACAGTAGACAGGTTTATTCCTTTTCTTTTTAGAACTTCTAGACACATTCTTCCTTCTCCTTTCACTAAAAAACCTAAGAACTGGTAAAACATAGACGTTCCTTCTCTGCCAACCACACTTTTAGCGAATTTTATTTCTATGTCAATGTTTTTATTCTGAATATGCTGATAACTAGATCTATTACTTTTTATATCTCCCAAAAGCTTTTCCATTATTCCTTTTTTAATTGGGCCAAATTCATGAGATTCTGACCAACGTAACGCTATTTCATGTAATTCTTCATAATTATACGGAACTTTATTAGAGTTATTTTCAATTTCATTTTTTATAATGTTGTTCAGTTCTTCTCTATTAGGCTGATTAACTGCAAATATTAGTTGATCTAAAAATTTCTCTTTCATTTCTTTTTCACTCTCATCAGAGAGTCTTTCTTTTTCCTTTTGGAAAGAAGGTGGAAGCTTTAATAGACTTGAAAGCTTTGTTCTTTCTTCCCGTGAAAATTGATAAAGGCCATTTTTATCTATACACGAACAATCTCTTAAAAGTTTATACTTCTTCTTTTGAATATCTATAGTATCAAGTTTTAAAGGATGGAAATCCTTGGATTGCCCTTTTTTTAAACCCTTTTCTTCTGTAAGATCTAGATCTGTATTAGTATAGATAATAAAATTATCTATTCCTTCCCCTGATTTTTCAACAAAAAGAGTAAAAAGCTTATCAATAGAAAACATATTTTTCTGTTGTTTAGAGGGAAATAACTGACTATAATCAACATTACTATCTGCGTAATGAGCCTTTAAGTAAGTAATTCTACCTTTATAATTGATAGTAATATCATTACATATATCACTGCTTTTTCCATCAAAATTTATGGAAAACATATTTTTATGCAAGAACATGTCGTGCAAACAAAGCAATAATAAATTGAATTCATATATACTTCCAGATATATAGTTTCCAAGTTTTTTATGTTCTTCTAAATTACTTAATATTCTTTCTTGTAATGTTATATAATTGTAATTGTGTTCAACTTCACTACTTTTTTTCATTTCACTTTTAATAATGCTATTCAGCTCTTCTCTATTAGGCTGATTAACTGCAAATACTAATTTATCTAAAAACGCTTCTTTCATTTCTTTTTCAAATCCCTGAGGAAGCTCCTTTTTTTTTATTACTTTCTGCACAGCAGGCGAGAATTGTAATTGCTTCAAGAGTTCTTGTCTTGTTGTTTTATCTTGTGAAAACTGATAACAACCACGTCCTTGTATGTTATTACTTCTAAATAAAAAGATTTGTAGAATGTCATATTCTTCTATATTTATGCTATAAAATTTGAAAGCATAAAAGTTTTTGGAACGTCCTTGTTTTAATTCCTTCCCTTCTGTAAGATCCAATCCTGAATTAGTATAGACAGTAAGATATTCCACATTACATAAACTATCTGACTTACAGATTAGATGTTTAACAAAACTATCAAAGTAACTATTAATAGAAGAACTTCGTCTTTCTTTATTAAATAACCTAGCATAACTGATATTACTATCTATATAATTATCCACATTTTCAACTTGTATATGAATAGACTTCTTTTTATAGCGGAGAACAATATTGTTAAACTTATCAATTTCAGAATCTCCAAATGCTAATGATAATGATGGATATTTATGTTTATATGTAGACTCTCTAAGTGAACAAAGCACAGACAAGTCTAATTGATACATAAGTCTAATCAGCTGATGCGGAATGCATCGATTAGTTTGATAAGAATTTTGCAATTCATCCTGTCTAGGTTCATCTTGTAGATCACTACGGAAGTCTGAATCTTCATTACTAGTGACATTCACATCCACACGTGCCCTTTTTGGTACATTATTACCTTTGTCTATAGCAGAACTCTCACGTTTTCTACTTGTTTTACAACTTTCTTTACCTAGACTCCTTGAATGACTACCTTGTTCATGTGAGGAGTTTTCAATATCTTGTAATGATGTAGAAATGTAAGATTGAGAAATATTGTGTGAATTGGAACCTACCACATTACCGTAAGCTTCCTCTCTACAAATCTTTATGCTTCTCTTTATGTCTTTTTTAATATTACTAAGAAGTGGTACAAAGTGGTTCCTGCAATGCACTATATAAATAATATTATTACCTACACCTACCTTACCTTTAGCAACATGTAATCCATCCATCTCATCATCTATCAATTCTATAATCCTAACTTTCACGCCATACTTTTCGCATATCATTTTTCCTTCAACTTCAGGTCTTCCCGACATAGCATTTTTCAACTTTAGATTCTTTATTTCTGAATTAGAGCCTGTATTTTCAATGTCTTCTATAGTAAATGCAATACGAGGAATATATTCGCAAAGTTTTTCATCTTCCCCTTTTAAAGCGTTACGCAACCATAAATCTTTTTTTGATTGATTAACTTGTTGTGCATATCGTTTACAATTTTCCCGCAATGATTTTACACTAAATCCTGTACTACCTGTAATCAGACCTTTATCTTTTAGCTCGTTCAATCCTTGAGCTACAGAATCAAAGAAACAATCCCCCCCACCAACAGCAGCTCCTATCTTAAACCCCTCAGGTAATTTTTTTCTTAGTGTCTCCAAAAGTTGATTAAGCTTCTTTTTTTCCTCTTTATCCTTCGCATTTTTTATCAGACTAAAAATGTAAATAGGTTCTCTAGTAGCAAAACCTGACTCTTTTAAAGCACTATCATTGCCTATCATTGAAGACATCTTTCAAATGACTTATTAATCAACACAACACCCACAAGCAACACTAAACCTGCCGACACTTCGTTTATACCTCTCCTATCGTGCCGGGTCAAATTGTTAACCGATTGTAAACTGACTACAAAAAACGCAGCGTTTCAATCTATTCTCATTTGTTCTCACGCACTTAGAATTAGCGATGGGCACCATCGACTGAAAACTATCGATAAGTCGATAGTAGCCAACTACTATTTTCAGTCGGCTGATTTTTAAAACTATCGACTGACTTACAATTAGTCGTTTGAACTTTGGACCATTGAGCTATCGACTGAATGTACATAGTTACTTAAAACTATCGACGACTTCAGTCGCTTAAACTTAAACGATCGAGCTCTTAACGACTGATTTAGTCGTTTGGACTGTGGTCCATCGAGCTATTTACTGTGCTATTTCATATGCATAATGTATTTAATATGTATATACCTTGGAGAATCTTATATATGTTGGAGAACCTACCGATAAACTGTATTTACGTGGCGGGAGTTTTGAATAGATTTTATTCGATTCGGTATCGAATACTTAATTCATTAAGCATGTGTATATTAAATTATGCATAACGCAAACTAATGCAAACCTTTTAATCATTTGAAACTCAGAGCAATACTAACCGATTTTAATAACATTTTCAATATGTATACTACTTACTGATATTTATAAAATGCAGTACTTTAATTTTTATTAAAGATATCCCAAATATCTTGTAAACTAATCCTTGTAAACCTTTCAGAATAAAGCAAATCCTTTCGTTTAATTTTAAAAAAGGCATTTAATTGTTACCCTGCACGAATACTTCCGTCCTCCCTTTTACATTAAGAAGACGTAAGGCATTTTAAGTATCAATAAGAAAGAAGACGAGTCGATTATCACGGAGGGCGCTCTCATTGGCCAGCGTTTTTCGTTAATAATTAAGAAAGGAAGCTGCAAACACCATTTCGGTCAAGGAAAAAGTTGTTCCGAATCACCCCAGCTATAATATTTATTTTATTATGTCATGTACATAAAAGGCGTTAATTTTAACTCGAACACCTAAATCATTTCCTCTGCTATTGAAAGTAACATAAAATGACTAAATAGGATGTGCACGTGGTTTTAAGGCGTGCATCTGATGGTGATAAAAAGAATCCTGCAAAAGGTGATTTTAACGGTTTCTGAAGGTCATCGTATTTGTTTGCATATTAACATGAATTTTTCATAACGCAATGTAGTAGTCGGCGTCAATATGAGTTCAACGACCTACACGCCATTATTGTACTGAATGTGTTTTACTGAAAGTACTTTTTCACACTTTATTGTTAAATTCCTTTTATATTTGCTTGTACAATTAATAACTTTCGTTCAAACGTTACATCTGCTAGCTTATTGCTCTTTGGTAAATTTATCGTTGACGCATGCCTGAATAATCTTTCCACGGGTGCCGATGCAGGCATTGGAAACTCGATTGTTGGTTTCAGAATAAAGTATTATAGTAAAATATAATAGTCAATTATTTGAATAAATAAGAAGAATAATTTATTATGAATAACAGATAATTTCTATCCGGATAAAATATTGGACCAAAATGAATTTATTCGACACCATTCTGAAACTGTCCATCTTTAGCAGGTAAAGAGCGCTAATCTTTGTATACAATATGAAAATCGATGCGTTATATAACCGAGGTTTGGTTAGGCAACATGAGCCATTTGTGAATGGCGTACGAATCGGGCTTTCCACTTCCACAATACCACCATAATGATTGCCTTGAAACTAATGAAATGAATGGAGTTCACACGCTTAAAACATTTGTTGGCCCTGAAAAGGGCCGTTTGTGAATTCGATGTTGCGACTGGTGGCGCTTAACCTCCGAACCCATAAAGAGTTCTGCCTTGACGCTTCAGAGCGTACACGACGTCCATAGCTGTAACGGTCTTCCTTTTAGCGTGCTCGGTGTAGGTCACAGCATCTCGGATAACGTTTTCCAGAAAAACTTTCAGAACACCACGCGTTTCTTCATAGATCAAGCCTGATATACGCTTGACACCACCACGACGAGCAAGACGACGGATGGCAGGCTTCGTTATGCCCTGGATATTATCACGAAGAACCTTCCTATGACGCTTAGCTCCTCCCTTTCCCAAACCTTTTCCTCCCTTTCCACGGCCTGTCATGATGCAACAATAGTTCGGTCAATTCGACTCAAAACCGAAAGACTGAATGTGGCTTGAATTACCAGTACCCTCATTTTATACCTTCCCCGGCACTTCTCCCCACTATTCGGCTCTCCGCCAATCAGAAGCGACCAGTGCTGCCACGGGGGCTATAAAATGACTGGCAGTTTGCGCTGGAGCGTTTTTTCGTGTCGAGTGTACGTGAATTTTGTTGCTCCGTCTTTATACTTTTGAGAAGCAATGGCTCGTACCAAGCAAACTGCTCGCAAGTCGACTGGTGGAAAGGCTCCACGTAAACAGCTAGCTACTAAAGCTGCTCGTAAAAGTGCGCCTGCTACTGGTGGAGTGAAGAAGCCTCATCGCTATAGGCCTGGAACTGTAGCCCTTCGTGAAATTCGCCGTTATCAGAAGAGCACGGAACTTCTAATTCGTAAACTGCCGTTCCAACGTCTCGTTCGTGAGATTGCGCAAGATTTCAAGACGGATCTCCGATTCCAGAGTTCTGCTGTTATGGCCCTGCAGGAAGCCAGCGAAGCATACTTGGTTGGTCTCTTCGAAGACACCAATTTGTGCGCTATCCACGCAAAACGCGTCACCATCATGCCAAAGGACATCCAATTGGCCCGTCGTATTCGCGGAGAAAGAGCTTAAATAACTTTTGTTATATACAATCGGCCCTTTTTAGGGCCAAAATTGAATTTTGACGTAGTAACTCTAAGTGCAGTATAATGTGCCGCTCAGAAGCTTTTATATGTAATTAATTCCATTTTAACCTTAACCTAATAACCGAATTGTGTATTCTTTGGTTCCAAGTTTTCTTTTGTTAACAGTAGCACGTGATTATAAGATTTGCTGCTGCGCATGAATCATTTATGTACAGTATACATTGTGCATTATGACCTATTGCAAGGCCTATGTTGAGTTTCTGCTCTTCTTGGCGACTACTATAAGTCCTTGAAGTCTAGACTCCTTCTTAAATACCCTGAATATTCTGTGGCCAATACATTGCATGTATCACCAATTCTCATTCTATTGTACGTTTCGCGACAAAACAACTCTTTTAAAGAATCACTAAAATATTGTTGGATTACCACGCGTAGGTATTCGACTAAAAGGAAAGTCAAAGCATTCGGATCTTAGAACACTTGGAAGATTCTAAAGGCTGTTTTATTACAGAACAGAAAGAATTACCTAACTCTATAGAATAATGTATGACCTCCGCAGGTAGTCGGCCGCTAGGGCTCATGGAAGGGGCAACGCTTCGCTAACGGGAAATGCGGAAAAACCCGGGGAAGCGCGTGAAAGTCAGAGAAAGCGCGCCAAAGAGTCGAGGGGCTCTTGAGAGGTCCCTTTGTTCAGCGGTAGAACATGTGGCGACCAGAACAGGATATCCTGGGGTCTGACAACCTCCGGGGGTCGTACGTGTTTTAATAGTCTTTAGACAATTCTTTATGCTCCGTAATAAATAACCTTTAGAATCTTCCAAGTGAAGTGTTCTGAGATATGAATGCTCTGACTTTCCTATTTTTCGCCAACCTATTACTGGCACTTGACCAATTGTCAGCTCTATTTATCGCGTATGCTCACCCGGCTTCGAATTTCGTTCCTTCGTTATTATCGCTATCGACAGTTACAATTATATTGTCGACCGTTGGTTCGATACTACTAGACATTAAGGCTTGCTAATGCGGTAGAGTAACAAAAGTAACTAAATTACTCACCACTACTGCCTACTGAATCCATGATAACTCCTATTCTCTCATTTCTTGGATATATAACTGAACAGATTTTCAGATGACAGAACTTGTTTATAATACCTAAGTTTAAAAAAAATATATCTTTCCTCGCTACAACCGCCTTCAATCCAATAACTAAACCGTTATTATAGAATATTTGTATTACACAACATTGCAAAGTGCCCTTAAGATTTCGTATATTTGAACAGTCGAGATAATCTCGTTTTGAGAAATTTGTGGCCCTGAAAAGGGCCAGTTGGGTTGCTGTTTAATTAAGCTTTCTTGTCAGTTTTCTTTGGCAGCAAAACTGCTTGGATGTTAGGCAGTACACCACCTTGAGCAATGGTAACTCCGGTAAGCAGTTTGTTCAGCTCTTCGTCATTGCGGATGGCGAGCTGCAAATGGCGAGGAATGATCCTAGTTTTTTTGTTGTCCCTCGCAGCGTTCCCCGCCAATTCCAGTACTTCAGCCGCCAGATATTCCATAACGGCTGCAAGGTAAACTGGAGCACCAGCACCAACACGCTCGGCGAAATTTCCTTTACGAAGCAGTCTATGAATCCGACCAACGGGGAATTGAAGACCAGCTCGGTTTGAGCGAGACTTTGCCTTTCCCTTAGTTTTTCCACCTTTGCCACGACCAGACATTTTGTACGAAAGTTTGGATGCACCGAAATGAACTTGGAAAGGTTCAAACGAGTTATGATGTTGCGAGCGCAAGTAGTTCATATTATAAGCCCACTCTCGGAGCTACGGCCAACCAATAGCGTCGACGTTCGCACCTGATTGGAGCGCCGTCTACGGCGCTTTGCATGCTATAAAAGCGCCGCTTCCTCCGTTGCGTCATTCTGTCTTCAATTGTTAACACGTGAAGGTTTCTTTCGAAGTTACGAAACATCTGCATAATGCCACCCAAAGCAAGCGGAAAGGCTGTTAAAAAGGCTGGCAAGGCCCAAAAGAATATCAGCAAGACTGGCAACAAGAAGAAGAGGAAAAGGAAGGAAAGTTACGCCATTTACATCTACAAAGTGTTGAAGCAAGTCCACCCCGATACTGGAGTCTCCAGTAAAGCCATGAGTATTATGAACAGTTTCGTTAATGACGTTTTCGAACGCATTGCTGCTGAAGCTTCTCGATTGGCGCACTACAACAAGAGATCCACCATCACATCTCGGGAGATTCAAACTGCCGTCAGGCTTTTGCTGCCTGGTGAACTGGCCAAGCACGCTGTATCTGAAGGCACTAAAGCTGTCACCAAGTACACTAGCTCGAAGTAAACGCAGCCACATCATTACAATCGGTCCTTTTCAGGACCACCAATTATTTCATTACGTAGGACAAATTAGTTCTCCCACCAAACACCGTATTATGAAAATTTCTGTTAGATGACAATTAAACATTATCAAAAAGGTACAATTTATAACTGATTACTTTATATCATTTTTGATTTTAGTATTCCTTATGTGAAGAACCAAAATAGAATAAACCAGGTAGAACCACGCGTTTGCGGTTATAAAGATATTTATTTTCTGACGTTATTCTAAGGTTCGGTCGACGTACGCACTCTAGTCCTGGCGACGGCAAACTTCGGCCGTCCATATATTTTTGGCCCGTGAGTTAATATTATTTTTTACATGATAAAATGAATAGTAAATCCAATTACGCGGTGTAACGACACGGCAGATAGTCGAGTTAAAAATAATGTACGTAAAATCGCAATACGGATCATTATTGTCAGATGACCACTTGCAAACTTTAATGATAGGAAGTACTAACTTCGAAGTCCAGTATGATGAAATATTATCTTAGAAAATCAATCACATTCAGCACATTAGTAAAAAATGTAACCAGTTCTGTGTATATACGTTTATTAATAAATGGAAAAACTTTATTCGCTTTTTTTGTAAGTGTCAGCATGTGTATAAATATTATGTAAAAATGCCACTACCTAATAAAAAATATTGAACCTCCTTTTTCCTGCTTCATGAGTAGAGTTACCCATATAAATATCTCTGAGCTTGCTACCTGACCCGTCGAGGCTAAAAATTTTATGATCTGGCCCTTTCCAAAAAAAGTTTGCCCACCCCAGCTCTACTACCCCTTATCTAACTTGCCTACGAATGTCTTTGAAAACATCGTTATTTGGAGTTCGATATATTAAAACCATTGATGTTTTTATATAATTGACAATTTCTCATCTATTCCATTTAGCGGAATATGCTATGGGGATGTATAAGTACAAAAGGTACGGAAAACATTGAATTTATTGATGAATAGTATATTCGAATATTTTGAAAAGAAAATTGGAAACAATCAGCAGAAACATTAAAATATGACAAGAATCTACTACTTCCAGCAGGATAATGATAATGATCCAAAGCATTTGTCATATTTAGTACAATTGTGGTTATTATACAAATAATATATCAAAACTGCTAAAAGCACCTCTACAGTCTCCCGACCTTAAACCCATTGCAAATGTTTAGCGAGAACTAAAATGTAGGATGATAAACGACAATTGTAAGCACACGCAAGATATTAAACAAAAGTCAAAAGATGTATGGGAAAATATTCCACCTTGCTTTATAACAAAATAACTGTTGTTTAGATTACTTCCTTCATTCTCCATTGCATTCCATACACATTTCCCCCTTTTAGTCCTTATGTTTCTCTCTGATCAGTTTGACCTTCCTTTCTTATCATGTCAGGCCGTTAGGAAAAAACCCCTTTTTCACCTATATTTTTCCTGTCATTATCCTAGTGATATCATTTCCCTTGAATACATATCTTTCTATATTCCACTTTCACTTCTTTTCCTTCCACCACTTTTTCACTTGCTTTCTCCCATTTTTCCAGTTCTACTATCAATGGACTGACCTTTTCTGCAACTCATTTAGCCTCCACTATACTTATTATCCTTTTAAATTCCACCTTGCTTTCTAAATATTGCTGTAGCATTCCTCTTCATCTGTACCTTTTGTATCGTAACTTTTATGTCATTTTTGATTCCGTTTCTTACTTAACTTCTACCTTTGACTTATCGTGCATCTTCTCTAATATTTCTTCTACTAATTCCTTTCTTTCTTCTCCCTTCTGTAACCTATCCTTCCTCATATTTTCTTCTATTATACTGAACATTTCTTCCATCTTCTTGTACAGTTCTTCTTTTTTTATTTTTGCTCTGCGCTCTATTATTTTTATTCTCTGAGCTAACCAATTCATTTCTTTCCTTATCCCTTTTCCATTTCCTCTAATAACAAGCCTATCGTTCCTTGTGTCTATGGGTATCTGCTTATTCTCTTTCTTCCACCTGTTGCAATGTTTTTTTAATATCAACACTTTTTTAATGTTTGCCCATCTCCTTTCTTATATCGGTTAGTGCTCCGAGGTAAGAAAACATTTTTGTGTTTGCCTTTCGTTTACAATGATGTCACATATTAAAATGATTGATAGGCAAGTCTCGTTTTATCTTTCATATGCAATTACGTATTACAACCCGCGTGTTCCTTGGCCATAAACTTGTATTCATTCATTTCTATTAAACCTTTTCCTAATCGCACAACTTTGCAACCTTGATTTTCAAAAAGTCTTACAGAGGATACCCTAAGAATTGTCACTCACTTAAGTCTAACATCTCGAACAAGTCTCATAGAAGAATTCCAAAGTACCCAAGGAACTGTTATCCAACTGTTCTGTAGTACTTGTAAGATTTTGAGTATTCAAGTTTATTTATATTAGAGAGTACCAATATTTTTAATACTTTTACTGTTAACTTGTCCTTCTCCTCTCTCTGGACTTGTTTCTCATAATTCACCTCTCTTTTTGTTTAACTCTTTGCTTCTATATACTCATTTTTTCCGCCAAGTTTTTCCAACTACTACTTCCTTTTCTTGTAACCTTACTTTTCTTCGTTCCTTATTACCATTAATTATTCACATGAAGTGCACCTACTACATTTTCTTATAATTATAGTGTCCTCTACTGTACCTCGTTAACCTCCCTTTTACCAATTCCCCGTTCCCTGCCTCTCACTCGTCCTGCTTACTTATTTTTTCTATTATTACATAATTTCCTACCTGGTACATCTCATCTATCAATGCTTTATTCCTAAATCTTTCCAAACACTATTGTTAAACTGTGCTCTCACGACCGTAGTTTATAGAAGAAAGCCTTTCCTTGGCCAAAGCTTCGGTCGTGAGGACGCCTACGTCACCATGGCCCTTTTTGACCATTTTATGCTTCGCCCTGGAAAGCTATTCTAAGCAAAGATAGTGTGCATCGACGAAATGCATATGGCCTGTCTCACTAAACCGTTCACGTACTTCGAATATTCTAACATATACCTGCATCTTCTACTGCAAGCGAAAGAAATTTTAACACCACAGGGTTAATTATAACTGACAAGGAAGGTTAAGCAACCCGGAATTAAGAAATGTATGGATCTTTGCATGCAAGTAAAGTGGCAAAGATGGCATCCTTGCCACAACCCTATTTTTCGTTCGTGCCGAAATTCGGCTTTAAGGGGTGAAATCAGCCCTCCAAAGAAATTCCGAATTTTCTTTTTCGTGAAATACTTCAAGAACGCTGACAATGAGAGATATGTAAAAAAAAGTATCCACAAAACTTGCATCGTTTTATTGTGTTTACTACACTGCTAAAAGTATCATCATTTTCTGAATTTCCGGTTTGCCTAACCTTCCTTGCGAGCGCAGATCTAGAATCTAAACTGAAACCAGAATATATGAACATGGTCATAATTCTAAATAGAATTACATGTTTATTAAAATATATCAAGTTCACCTTGTATATAAAATGATGTCTTATGTTTTCAGTATGAAACTTGTCATTCTTCCCGATGGTAAAAATTATTTCGTTTTAAGTTGTTTAATTTTGAACATAATAAAGTAAAAATGGTATTCAGTCCATAACTTATTACAAGGCTTTTGCACCCCCGATTGGCCTTCTTATGTTTGTTAGCATAATATGAACTACATTTATGCAAAGTTTCGAGTTGCCTAACTTCCCTTATTAGTATATTTCTTGTACAAAATATTTACAACATTCATTGGTTTAAAGGATAAATAGATTAATGAAATATATACCTAAGCATATCCTGTAAATGGTTCTTCTACTAACATTTGTCAGTTCACTTTATAGGCGAAGAATGATGTACAAAATCACGTAGGACAGAAAATATTATACATGCAGTTACCTCCTACATATAGTACGCCCGTCAAAATCAAGAGGCGCCTTTGAAAACTTGTTTTGGCTGTGGGGACATGAAAATTGCAAGAAATTCGAGAAGTTAAGGAATTTGGGCCCATGGCCAGGGGCGTACGAAGACACTTTTCATCCAGTGTCAATGTAACTTGTATGCTGCATTATTTGTATATGAAAGTGAAAAATCACACTCACATTTCAATTTCAAATAGCAATTAATATATATCTTTGCATTTACCAATTGTAGCACCACAACCCATGCTATCATTAATTTCTTTCGAAAACTCAACATATTTATATTGCATATTTTTGCTATATGTATATTCACGATGTACATATATGAATAACTAATTAACAATGGATACCACGCTATAAAAACAAATTTTTCGAGACTATTACAGCCTGACGTTACATTGTTAACAATGCCACTTTAGAAGAAGACCTTATGTCTCCTTGAAACTTACAGTCCATTTAACAAAAACTAAAATTAAAAATAATGTAACCGCTAAAATCATATGATTTGTAATGAAATGAAGTGATATTCGAAATTAAATCATCTATCGATGAATAAACAATTTGCAATTGCACCTTTTGTCGAGCTGTAGACAGCACTCCCGTTTCCACAAGAGAAATAATATCGTGAAAATAGTATTAAGTAAAACAATATACACTACAAGTGTACTAAACGCGATCTGGAATATCAAATAGGCAATCAAAATTTATTACACCAACGTAAACTGAATATTCCACTATCCATGAAATTTGACAATAATTCTGGGGTAGAATATTTATGCGGTACAAAGTACATCACTATGATGCCAAGTATTATACACGTTTACCTTGTATATCCTGCATATATCACGCAAACAATGTTACAGATATTAGCATTGGTTCCTCCTTTACAGTTTTCTATATGTCTGTCATGCGAATTTTTCAGCGAATATGTAGATTATTAACTTATTCTGCGATATATACTATCGTTACGAAATGGTAACTTTAAATGAATGCAGGGATATATCGTTCCTACAAAAGAATGAGGACAAAAATGTTCTAATAAATAAAACTACAAACACCCGTTTACATTGTCACATATTTGTTCTTTACTCATATGCATGGAGAGTTATAAAACAATGGCCGAAAGGAAACATTTATTTACCGCTTCTTTGCATTAACGGAATTGTGGCGCCCGCCATATTGCTAGAGACGCTCTTCGTGGTCCGCGCTTTAGTGTAATATACTCAAAATCCTAACGGCCATTTCAGTTTTCTACGAGCATTCGCATAGGGATATCTCTGGACATTTCTTACATTTCTTACCTGCGTTCAGCCATTCGGTAATAATGGAAGACAAAGCGAATTCTGGAAGCACGCTGATTGAGAGTGCAGAAAAGGCAACAGCCTCTACGAAGAAGATAGCGAAAAGCAAAGCAAAGGCTCCACGCGAGAAGTCTGCGCGTCCGCCAACGTCCGAGATGGTAACTGCTGCCATCAAGGAATTAAAGGATAGAAAAGGGTCTTCTTTGCAAGCCATCAAGAAGTATATTGCTTCCACGTACAAAGTGGACGGAGAGAAGTTGGCCCCGTTCATTAAACGGTATTTGAAGTCTGCCGTTACATCTGGCGCCGTCGTACAAACCAAAGGCAAGGGGGCATCTGGATCCTTCAAACTTTCTAGTGGAAAGACTTCGGAGGGTTCTAAAACCAAGGCAGCACCGCGTCCGGCGAAGAAGCCTGCACCGAAGAAGACACAGACTGTCGAAAAGAAGACTGTCTCGAAGAAAATCGCAGCCATTAAAAAGCCAGCACCGGCAAAGAAGGCTGTTGCTGAAAAGAAAATAGCTGCCCCGAAGAAGGCGGCAGCCAAGCCTGCTGCAAAACCCAAAGTTGCTGTAGAGAAAAAGAGCATAGCAAAAACGAAGAAGAATGCAAAGGCCCCTGCTGCTAAGACACCTAAACCGAAGAAGGCTGTGGCACCAAAAGCAGTCAAATCTGCAGGAAAAAAATAATCGTCTGTCAAAGGACCCATTCAACAAACTCAAATGGCCCTTTTCAGGGCCACCAAATTGTTAATTCGAAGAACACTACTCCTGTTTCACATGCATTTCAAACAAATTATTTATAGAATGGATTATGTGGAAATTTAAAAGAATTTTAATTTGCTACTAGGTACGAAGTGACTATGAAGAATAAAATTTATAGGTACTGAAGCAAATTAACTGTAGGAACGAAATATTTACGTGTTAGCGACAGCGCATTTTTAATGAAAAGAAAGGGACAGAGTAGCGAAGTGCTATGCATTCGGTGGGGGTTTTATGATAGGGACTTAGCCTAGGTACGCTTAAAGAGTGTTTTGCAAATGGGCAATCTGAACGACAGACAATGACTGGTGGAACGACCGCTATTCAATTATCGAATGTCCAAGGATTGACTGCTTATTAGGGGTGTTTTCAAAGTGAATGAATGAAGAGAGCTTCTGTAGAGCTTCTGTATGCGTCTTACCTGTTTGTCTGACATCAATTTGTAAAATTTAGTTATTCACGTACAAATATATAGGGTAAAGTTAAGACAGCCATTACGATATGGAGGGTTCAGAAGCCAATCAGTATAAGTTATTAGCATTCAAACCGAGATAAATAAGGATTTTACAAATTACTTGGGAAATAATGGCAATGCTAGTACCGTCATCTATTGGTTACGTATGAACATTGTGACTTAATTGATTTATCAGCTAAAAGTTTTAACAATAAAGAGATTTTTCAATTGCGAAACTCATGTTCAGGGAAATCTGGACTTGCACTGATTGGCTTCTGAGCACTCCGTATATAATTCT
Source organism: Nomada fabriciana (assembly GCA_907165295.1). Classification (NCBI taxonomy): domain Eukaryota; kingdom Metazoa; phylum Arthropoda; class Insecta; order Hymenoptera; family Apidae; genus Nomada; species Nomada fabriciana. The sequence goes on along the minus strand of OU015690.1, from coordinate 7,967,048 downwards.
TAAACACAAATTAAAGGAAAAGGAAAATTAAAGGTAGAAATTTGATGGTATTGGATTTAATAGACTAACATTTCAGTGTCACTTAAAACGCAGATACATGGTGCATATTTGAAGTACAATCGGTAAATTTTTTGGTTCAATGTTATACAGGTAGAAGAGTCGAATTGGCTTAATTGCCTACTTTAGAATGTTAATTTATTATTTTAGTTCGAATGGATAATTGGTTAAAAATTAAAACAGACTTAAAGAGATGATTGGTCTGTATTTTACAGTATCATCGTTGTGCGACTTGCATTCATTTTTTTAATTTATTTAATTAGCAACAACAATATGTGCATGATATTCTGTGAGCTAATGTGATGGCTAATGAACTGGTGTCCCTACTATGTATGTCGTGAAGAGGAATTAGTTAGCAAGCCTTCTTAAAGTCTAACGACATACCTTTAACATAATTACTTCTTATAAATTTCTAATAATTCTGTGCTCTATACTAAATAATCCGTCGCCTGGATTTTTGGACTAAAAAGTGAATTGAAGTTTTGTACGTTTTCATACAACACACATACACATTAGCATACTTTTCGTACGTATCGTACCTACAAATATAAAGAATTAATAAAAATGGCATTGAGGGTTGCCATTGGGTTCACCTGGAGCGCCCGTACTTAAAAAAATACGATATAAGGGATTACATGAAAATAACGGTGCTCTTGTATTTTTAATGTAATGTAAATGCATACAATTTGTTAGCTGTATGAAAATCTGTATTATTGGCCACTGTGCTCAGATGTGCACAAATGTAACGGATCCGGGAAATGACCGTATACTTACCTGCTCGTATTGTTTTCTGTTCAGGTGTGAAACCCCTTGCAGTGCTATCTCTCTACATATTATGGCTGCACAGTGTAACGGCTCTGGTGTGTGAACAGTTCCCGCCAAAAGCTACTATTCACGTGGCAGATGCACGGTCAGACCAACGTGCTTTGAACGCACATGTATGTATTATAAGAAACCGTTGACAGAAATGGCGGGAGACAAGCATTATATCATATCCATTGGAAATCGAACGAGGAATAATATAATTGAAACCAGTGTAAGACTAATTTATGGGTATAATTAGTCAGTAATGAAGATACTTGTATTTATTCCGAATACAAGCTAATAGTACAATATCCTACGGATCGCTATCCGTACGCTCTCGACGCTGGATTCCCATAGAATGCCCCGACGCTGCATCATGGGCGCCCAAAGAGCGGGCCTGCGTTCAAGGGTCTGCTTTATGGCACCCCCAAATGTGTATCGTTCCAGCCTCTTGGTGACATTTCCCAGATGGGCATGCTAGGCGCTCCGAACCCTCGCATTTTCTTACACCAGTGTTTATTATCGATGCTTAATAGAAACGATAGTTAATGTCAGGGTACTCTAAGAATAAAGATATTACAAGAAGTCCACTGGATGATTCCTTTTTGCGCTTTTGTATTTTGGAAGCTAAATTTAATGAATCTATTAAATACCTAATATAGATATACATGTATGTATAATTGATTTATTTTATTTTATAATAAAGCGTGAGTGGATGAGTATTCTCCCGTTGGAACAACTGAAGATTGTATAGAAAGAAAACAAGGGCACAAAAGACATGAAATAGTTAAAGTTTCTATACATCATTTCTGGATTAATACTGCTATGTAAAATTGTCAAATTTTCCGGTCGCACTCTTCAATGATAGGTCTCGAACAAAACAAGATACGAGTCAAGTCCTGTCCGGTATTTAATTACACGTTACACATTTTTTATACGACCCGGGCTAACAGCACTACAAAGGTGCGCCATAAAGTGCCCGTGGTCAGACCATGTGGCCAGAGCATGTGGCCAGAGCCACGAGCGCTCATCTGATTGGCGCGCAGCCTGTACCCCCCTCCGTTATATAAACGCGGTGCGACCAGCGACAGTTCACATTCATACCTGAGTTTCGGTAGTGTTAACATCTGGGACATTTACTTAAAATCAGAACAATGCCTCCTAAAGCAAGCGGAAAGGCTATGAAGAAACCTGAAAAGGCTCTGAAGAATATCAGCAAAACCGACAAGAAAAAAAAGAGGAAGAGGAAGGAAAGCTACGCAATCTATATCTACAAGGTGTTGAAGCAAGTCCACCCTGATACTGGTGTTTCCAGTAAAGCCATGAGCATCATGAACAGCTTTGTCAACGATGTTTTCGAACGTATTGCTGGCGAGGCTTCCCGTTTGACGAATTACAGCAAAAAATCTACCATCACTTCTCGAGAAATCCAGACTGCCGTCAGACTTCTGTTACCTGGTGAATTGGCAAAGCACGCTGTTTCTGAGGGTACCAAGGCTGTAACCAAGTATACCAGTTCCAAATGAACAGCATCATCATCACAATCTGACACAATCGGCTCTTTTCAGAGCCACCAATATTCTTGATACGTAGACGATTCTCTTTACAAAACTTTCTTTTGTCTTGGGCTGATGAAATATTTTGACTCGTTTTTTGTAGAAATATGTAGGCTTCGTGTTACAGAAGTTTCTGGTAAGAGTTTCTGTTAGTTAGTCGAATAAAAATCCGACTTACAGTGGCCTTTTATTATAATTTGTAATTTCGGATCATGTTTTTTACTACCAAACGTTTCATTGTTTTGTATCCCTAAATTAAATATACAATTTCAGTAAATAGATTGCATTGGAAAAATTGGTTCCTAATTGATTCTACGAATATACTACTCAGCAATAGACGCGCAGAAATATCGATGGGCCGTAAAGCAGGCCCTTGAAGGCACTGCGTCGTGGGTCCGACGAGCTCGCCTTTTGGGCGGCAATGAGGCAGCGTCGGGGCATTGTTTGGGAAGCCTTCGTTTAGTACGAACGTGGCTGAGAAATTGTCCCACTATCACAGTTTTTACTCGAATTTGATTGAACTAATCGGCCACGACTTTGTAGCCTTAGATCATCTGGCAACCAGCAATATAGCCAGAAAATTATAACAAAGCGATTGAAAGGTCCCAAGCGGTAGTTTTGCAACAAGCTTACTTTAAAAAAATATAAAATTTCGTTCTTTACGCCTGCAAATGAATTTTATTTCGCAAAATAATAGGGTGTAAATTATATGTGTCTAAAATGTATTACATGCCATAATACCATCACTATCAATAACTATCGATGCAAATATCGATACAAATATCGGAAACTATCGATGTTTCTCCACCACTACGCAGCAGTGGGGCCGAGAACTGGACTGTTTCTCCTATCACTGGATCTTGGTACAGAGTTTCCCTTGGCATGTATCGAATCCGGAAATGGGGAGCTGTTCCTGTGTTGGTTGAAGCTTCGTTTGTGAATTATTTACGAAAAAGCACTGGCCAATCAGAACGCACGTACTGCGCATGTTCAATCTTGCTCGATTGTAGTCCTGAACCAACGCGGTTCTTCACCCCAGCAACCCCCGTTTCCGGTTTCGACACATGCCAAGGGAAACCCTGTATCCACGAACCTAGTAACGTGTAGAACGGTGACATTGACACAGAAGGTCGAAATATGAATATAGGATTTCTTTACAACCTCAAACGGTTCACGAGATGTTCCAACACTATCCTGTAAGTAACTACCCTAATAAACGATGTGAGTGGTTGTACAAAGTTCCAGGGTTAAGCAACAGCGGCAGGGCGCCATTTAGTATTACTCTGTGGTTTCTGTCAATTCTTTGCCTTCCAGTTGAAAGGTTCCCAAGTTCTAAAAAAACTACACAAATCAATCTCATAAACTCTACAAATCCCTCCATAAAAATCCTACAAATCAATATTCAGCAAAATCGAAGTAAAAACCTGCTCTAGTCCTTTTTATGGCACTCCCTTTCTCTGACTAAGGGGAAGGGGAAACGCTCGACGTTACCGGATTTATTGCTGTCGGCTTGAATTGCCGCCCGACTCAAGTGGAATGATGTGGCCGGGCCTTATACCCAGTTCATAGCGCAGCAGTCCCGCCGAAACAAACCTCTCCAAATTCAACTTCAGAGATTGCGGCGATAATGCTCATGATGACGCTTTATCGGCAGACATTATTCGATTCATTATACATATATGTTACATTGACCTACGTATCGTAGGAATGGAGTCTAACAATTAGCTAGCATATTACTTGGGCATGTACAATACTACAATTTCGGAAATTGAAACGCGTGCATTCGTGGCTGCCTCTATCACAAAACTATGCATACATATATCTAGATCGCAAACATTTGCACTGAAGAACAAGTTACTACGTTAAAATAAGTGTTGGCCCTAAAAAGGGCCGATTGGATAGAGCAAAAGTTATTTAAGCTCTTTCTCCGCGAATACGACGGGCCAATTGGATGTCCTTTGGCATGATGGTGACGCGTTTTGCGTGGATAGCGCACAAATTGGTGTCTTCGAACAGACCAACCAAGTACGCTTCGCTGGCTTCCTGCAGGGCCATAACAGCGGAACTCTGGAATCGGAGATCAGTCTTGAAATCTTGAGCAATCTCTCGAACGAGCCGTTGGAACGGCAGTTTACGAATCAAGAGTTCCGTGCTCTTCTGATAACGGCGAATTTCACGAAGGGCTACAGTTCCAGGCCTATAGCGATGAGGCTTCTTCACTCCACCAGTAGCAGGCGCACTTTTACGAGCAGCTTTAGTAGCTAGTTGTTTACGCGGAGCCTTTCCACCAGTCGACTTGCGAGCAGTTTGCTTAGTACGAGCCATTGCTTCTCAAAAGTATAAAGACGGATCAACCAAATTCACGTACACTCGACACGAAAAAGACGCTGCAGCGCAAACTGCCAGTCATTTTATAGCCCCCGTGGCAGCACTGCTCGCTTCTGATTGGCGGAGAGCCGACTAGTGGGGAGAAGTACCGGGCAGGGTATAAAAGGGGGGTGCTGGTAGTTCGATCCACATTCAGTCTTTCGGTTTTGAGTCGAATTGACCGAACTATTGTTGCATCATGACAGGCCGTGGAAAGGGAGGAAAAGGTTTGGGAAAGGGAGGAGCTAAGCGTCATAGGAAGGTTCTTCGTGATAATATCCAGGGCATAACGAAGCCTGCCATCCGTCGTCTTGCTCGTCGTGGTGGTGTCAAGCGTATATCAGGCTTGATCTATGAAGAAACGCGTGGTGTTCTGAAAGTTTTTCTGGAAAACGTTATCAGAGATGCTGTGACCTACACCGAGCACGCTAAAAGGAAGACCGTTACAGCTATGGACGTCGTGTACGCTCTGAAACGTCAAGGCAGAACTCTTTACGGGTTTGGAGGTTAAGCGAGCGATTTAGAACATCGAACTCACAAACGGCCCTTTTCAGGGCCAACAAGTGTTTTAAGTGTGGGACTCTCCATTTCAATATTTTGTATTAGCAATAAGTATCATCCCAGTCCTGCAGTATGAAAGCTCGGTTACAAAAGAAAGGCGAAGTAGTTGAGTAGCTTTTACTTGCTTCCGCCATGGACGGTGTCGGTTTGGTTATTTTGTCTCTTCTTTTCGTCTCTGTTCTCCTCGTCACCATTCTTTTCTATCCCATCAACTCTTTCTCCATTATTTCCTTCTACTTCCATCTGTGATGAAAGTGATGTAAGACACAGATATAATGTTAATAATACTTTAGCACACGGGAAAGGTACTAATGAGACTAAAGTACGCGGTTCTATATTATACGCTTATGCCAAGTAGGTTTTTATTGTAAATCCGGCAAGACAAGTGGACCAGGTCTACTCCGAACGGCGATCGATACAAGAATGTCTCCCGATCGTCAACGACGGCGCCAATCGGCGCCATCCCTTCAAGGGCCTTGGCCACGTACGCCTCGTCGCCCATGGTGTCCGCTGGGTATGTGCGCTTTAGGGGCGCTGATGTTGACCATATGCCCCGGCATGGCGCTCGTGTTTCGAGATCTTTTTTAAGAGACCCACCTTAGTGGGTCCAAACTTGTTACAAACTTCTGTTACTGTTACCGGTGACGTCAGTTTTTGGTAACGAGGCGTGGGTTTGGCCAGATTCCCGTCCATATGCACGTAAAAGTCCGTCCACATTTATTACCGTACCGGGATTTGTTACCTAGTCAAGTGGTCTAGAAAAGGTCTGGGAAGAAATGTGAAGTGTTTTTTGATACCTCATGGTGTTACTTGTTACTTGGTTCAGCCGTTCCATGCGCTGTGGGTATTTTGACCCGTTCCAAAGGAAGTACTTGAGTCGCTGGTGAATAGTTATAGCTTTCTTTGAATTTGTATCTTTTCTGGCTGCCTTTGGCCGGATTAGGTTGACTAACGTTCATAATTCTAGTATAATAATAATTTCTAAGTCGTATATAATAAATCTTCATTATTTATAAAAATACTTATAAAAATATTTTACAAATAACTTTTTGTTGAAATATTTCCGCTTTGATTTTTACATGTCTGTCGATCAATATTAATGGCGTTAATTGTATTAAAAAAGGGAAAGTGTTGTGCCGATTGAAATTGCATTGCTCTTTACCATGTGTTCTTTTATTCTAGTCCTTGCCATCTAAATCCTGCACTTAAAAGAGAGACTTATAAAAAGTCTCTGGTGGAGTAGGGATCTTCTCGAAGTTGATTAAAAAGACAAACAGCCTTATGCTGAGGATGCTGACTTATGTCGCGTGGTCCAATGACCACGTGGCCACGGTTCTAGCGGACTGAAGTCTCGAATTTCGTGTTTCAATCACGCTGTACCACTAAGTACAAGTAAGTACACTAAGTACAGTGTAAGACTATGCACGTACGTTAGCGCAAAAAAAAGTTAAATTTTTATTTACAAAATCAAATTAATAAAGCTTAAAAATCATTTAGGTATCTGTTCATATTATTCTTTGTATTATCTTTTTCTAAAAATTAATTTACAATGCATCTTATAACTAAAACTTGTATTAAAGTTGTATAGGTAACGCAGGGACAGGAGTAGTTTCATGCACTTCTTTCTAGATGGCGATACTATAGAATCAAATTTTGAGTATAGGTATGGTAGGGACGCGAGTAGTTTCTAGCACTACTGTACAGATAGCGGTACTGTAAAGCGGAAAAATTTAATTTCTATTTACAAAATCAAATTAATAAAGCATAAAAATCATTTAGTTATCTGTTCATATTATTCTTTGCATTATCCTTATCTAAAAATTAGTTTAAAATGCATCTTAGAACTAAAACCACCGACGAGATATAGAAATAGACTGGACATGCAATGTATTTTTTCGGCCACGATTTCTGGGTCCCGGGGATCCATTATCATTTCCGTGTCACTCGCAACGTTACCCACAGATTATAGAAAACTATGCGAAAATTAAATAATTTTACAGAATTCTTTTGTTCTTAGCCGCAATGAAAGGCAACAAAGGATATGAAACATTTAATGTTAATTAAAAATCTTAATAAAGAAACACATGATAACAAGTTTTCTTATTTCAATTGTACTATCAATAAATGAAATAATTATTAAAGTTATACTTTATATACATATATTTTTATTTATATATTTTATTTATCAATATTTTTATGTATATTTTTTTAACACACAAAGAATAAAGTTGCCACAATAAAAAAGATAGCGACGATAATTGTACACTACAATTGTATACTAATCGAGATTTTTCGGAACATATATAATACCAAATTAATATTTGGAGTATAATTTATACTCCGATTCGAAGTAGGTCCAAGGATTGGTGGCGATATCTCGGCGGGCATTAATTGGGGAAATGAACGAACGGTCATTATGGTACATTGTATCCTAAGCACAATACGCAGTCAATTCGCTCGAATTATTTTCCACATAATTATCAAACGTCTGTTAAACGTTTAATAATTATACGATAAATAATTGATTGCCCGGGTCTCACCACGTGGAGGTTACTGCGCATGGAGACCCACCCTAGCCACGGCCCTTCCACCCTCCAATTACGCGAAAACTAATTCTAATATAGTTTGTGAAAAAGAAAAATCACCTATTATTGTCAATTTGTAGAACGTTCATTAATTGATCGTAGTACAAATATGACAACAAGAGGAGTACGTGGAATAATCACGACCGAAAGCTAAATTGAACATCAGGAGGAAACCTGACGGAAAATCAAGAAGAGAATTCAAATTCCTGAAATAAAACTTTAATAAAAATATATCCTATGATCTTACAAACTAGACAACGAAATATAATCACAGCAGTGTACACTGCTGTCTCAAAAACTAAGACACAGCTTAAAAAAAACCTGCCTTTTTAAATATTAGATTAAATTCAAATGCACCCTGCCTGACTAAAGGTCTAACTTAAAACTAGAATCACCCTACCTACTATAACATCAAAGAGTTCCATTAAACGAACAATTTCAATAATATCCTAACACACAGGGATATAATAGATACTTTACCATACCCATATAGGTATGAGTATGCTATATGCTATATACTTAATTCCTCTTCAATTAGTCCATATTACTTTCGTGGTCCATGCCTTCCTAGAACAGACAACTGGCAACTGGGCAGGGGCTGGGTAGGGCTGGGGCAGGGGCAGGGGCAGGGGCAGGGTGAGAGTGTGGTCATATTATTAATATTTTAAGCAATCCTCTTCTTTAGCTGATTCTTTTCAATCCTTCTGAAACAAAGACAAACAGGCAGTAATTAGTAAAGCATTCTAAAAATGTTAAACTCACAAATGGGATCAAATGGGAGGCAAGTAACGAAACTGACTGATACCGAGCAGTCCGCGAGCTCTCGCCCCAAAGTCTGGACAGTAAAACGACTTACAATCGACACCCATTTCGATACCGAGCCACAGCAGTCATTGAAGAACGAATATGCAAGACCACAACCGCGATCCCAGATTGTGTCCCATATGCCTTCTGCCACCCCAAGGTGTGCTTGGCGTGGTCTAACTCGCAGGAATATCCTACTAGGCGGGTCACCTGTCCAGAACCACAGTCACAGCCTCACACACCGCTCGTCGCTGAAAGTGCAACCCAAATATCGCCGCAGGTGCCAAAAGCGCCTTACCATCCATCATCCTGGCCGAGAGCAGAAAGGGGAATGAAACGAAACAGGGAAAGAGACGGGAAAGTGCAATGCGCAGTCAATTCGCTCGAATTATTTTCCACATAATTATCAAACGTCTGTTAAACGTTTAATAATTATACGATAAATAATTGATTGCCCGGGTCTCACCACGTGGAGGTTACTGCGCATGGAGACCCGCCCTAGCCACGGCCCTTCCACCCTCCAATTACGCGAAAACTAATTCTAATATAGCTTGTGAGAAAGGTAAAATCTCCTCTTATTGTCAATTTGTAGAACGTTCATTAATTGATCGTAGTACAAATATGACAGTAAGAGGAGTACTTGGAATATTCACGACCGAAAGCTAAATTGAATATCCTAAGGAAACCTAAATGAACATCTGAAATCAATTTCCTGAAACAAAACATTCTTAGAAATATATCCTACGATCTTAAAAAATAAACAACGAAATATTATCACAGCAGTGTACACTGCTGTCTTAAAAACTGAGACACAGCTTAAAAAAATCCTCCCTTCCTAAATACTAGATTAGATTGAAATGCACCCTCCCTGACTAAGGATCTACCTTAAAACTAGAATCACCCTACCTAATATAATATCTAATAGTTCAATTAAAAGAACAATTGCAATAATATCCTACCTACATAGGAATATAATAGATACTTTATCATACTCATGTAGGTATAAATATGCATATCCTTAATATGGACTAATTGAGGAGGAATTAATTGCGTGACCCATGGTGTCCTGGAACAGACCGACTCAATTTTTAGTTTCATAAACCCTGCCTAGTTAAAAGTCTAATAATTTCAATTAGTCTAAAACAAGCTTGTACAAAAGGGCATCGGCAGTGGCATGGGCAGGGGCAGGGGCACAGGCAGGGGTTGGGCACGGGCAGTGGCAGGGGCAGGGGCAGGGTGAGATTGTGGTCATATTATACATATATTAGACAATCCTCTTCTTTAGCTGATTCTTTTCAGTCCGTCTGAAACAAAGACAAACTGGAAGTAATTAGTAAGGCATTATAAAAATCTTAAACTTACAAAGGGGATCGACGAGGCTGGCTCTTCATAGTTTCAGGTCGTGCCTTTGATACCGTGAATCTGTAACAATCTCGCAAATTGGATTAGGAATGTCACGAGACTGGACGCTCATTTCATAGAATGCACGAAGCATGGGTCAATTGGATGAGAAGGCAAGCAACGAAAGTGACTGCTACCGAGCAGTCCGCGAGCCCTCAGCTCATAGTCTGGACAGTAAAACGACTTACAATCGACACCAGTTTCGATACCGAGCCACAGCAATCATTGAGGCACGGATATGCAAGACAACAACCGCGATCCCAGATTGTGTCCCATATACCTTCTGCCACCCCAAGGTGTGCTTGGCGTGGTCTAACTCGCAGGAATATCCTACTAGGCGGGTCACCTGTCCAGAACCACAGTCACAGCCTCACACACCGCTCGTCGCTGAAAGTGCAACCCAAATATCGCCACAAGTGCCAAAAGCGTTTTTCCATCGATAGACCTCTGAGCGGAGTACAAGAAACGAAATGAAGCAAGCAGGTGTGAAATTAGATGGGGAAGCAAGTAAAGAAAGTAAGACTCTTAGAAGAAGAGACTATAAAATGCGACGGCAGAAACGAGATAGGATCATACATAGGAGTATTAAAGGATGTAGGAAATATTGACACTCCAGTCTTGGAATGAATGAAGCAGACAACGAAAATGACTGCTACGGAGCAGCCCGCGAGCACCCAGCCCAGGGTTTGGCGGACCCGGGTTCCTGTCAGCCTTGAAATCGAATCAAGACTCGGTACCAAGCCTCAGATACATTGAGTTGCAGACATGCAGAACCGTGACCAAGATTCCAGATTAGACCTTTAGCCAACATCCGTTAGAGACGTAGTCTAACAGCGTGCGTATCGTCACCAGAACCACAATCACGGCCCCACTCATCGTAACTCGCTGACACTGACACCCTTACCATGCCGACAGTTACTACCTTACCTCGACTATTCCCCCGAGCCGCGGTGCATCAAACTAAATGAATCACGCGGGGGTGGCTGAGGAAACAAGTAACGAAAGTGACTGCTACGGTGCAGCCCGCGAGCCCTCAACCCAGAGTCAGTGATGGTCCAGGTTCCTGCCAGCCTTGCCATCGAAACAAGCCTCGGTACCAAGACGCAGCCTCATTGAGCTGCAGATATGCAAGAACCGCAACCATGATTCCAAATTTGGGACCAATAGCCAACAACCGTTAGAGACGTAGTCTAACAGCGTGCGTATCCCTCGTCCAGAACCACAATCACGGCCCCACACATCGTAACTCGCTGACGCTGAGCCCCCAACCATGCCAACAGTTACTTCCTTTCCATCGGTAGAACTCTGAGCGGAGTACGAGAAACGAAATGAATCAAGCAGGGGTGAAGTTAGATGTGAAAGCACGTAAAGAAAGTAACGATTTCTCTTAGAGGAAGAGACTATAAAATGCGACGGCAGAAACGAGATAGGAATATACATAGGAGTATTACAGGATGTAGGAAATATTGGGAGAAGTGAAAGTGCAATGCGCAGTCAATTCGCTCGAATTATTTTCCACATAATTATCAAACGTCTGTTAAACGTTTAATAATTATACGATAAATAATTGATTGCCCGGGTCTCACCACGTGGAGGTTACTGCGCATGGAGACCCGCCCTAGCCACGGCCCTTCCACCCTCCAATTACGCGAAAACTAATTCTAATATAGCTTGTGAGAAAGGTAAAATCTCCTCCTATTGTCAATTTGTAGAACGTTCATTAATTGATCGTAGTACAAATATGACAGTAAGAGGAGTACTTGGAATATTCACGACCGAAAGCTAAATTGAATATCCGAAGGAAACCTAAATGAAAATCTGAAATCAATTTCCTGAAACAAAATTTTCTTAGAAATATATCTTACGATCTTAAAAAGTAGACAACGAAATATTATCACAGCAGTGTCACTGGTGTCTTAAAAACTGAGACACAACTTAAAAAAACATCCTGCCTTCCTAAATACCAGATTAGATTAAAATGCACCCTCCCTGACTAAAGACAAACTGGAAGTAATTAGTAAGGCATTATAAAACTCTTAAGCTTACAAATGGGATCGACGAGGCTGGCTCTTTATAGTTTCACGTCGTGCCTTTGATACCGTGAATCTGTAACAATCTCGCAAATTGGATTAGTAATGTCACGAACGAAAGAATGATTCGATACTCTATGCACCAATTTTCTCTTTAAACGGAACACGAAACGCGGAAGATTTGGCCATGATTTTTGGCTGACGATGATGTGCCACCATCCAGGGTGGTTCAGGAACTGGCTTCCAACTGGAAGCAGTTGGGGACTGGTATTCGCAACTCTAATTAAAAACGCGATCTTTAATCAACGCAACACTAATTGGAATTCGCGATGCAATCATTTCGCAACACTATTTATTAGGGCTGATAGAAAGCAAACGCTAAATTATTTGTAATATCAAATACAAGCAATGTAATTAAAGATCCTCTGAAAAGTTAGCTGAAAGCTCAAGACGCGAAAATAATTTCCGCAACACTAGAAACTTTCTCATATGTAAAATATAATATAACCGAACAGCAAAATTGCAAGAACAATCGTGATATCATTGCGCAACGCTAAATCAATGACGATTTTCATTTGCCCGCGACTCTAACTAAAAACCGCGAATAACACCGCAACTCTAAGGATACACGAGACTCGTTTTCTTTTTCGCGACTCTACTTGAAAAACCGTGTGACATTTAACGCAACTCTAATTCGACCCGTTCTCAAGTTTCTTGCGACTCTAAAGCAACGCGATATTTTTGGGAGGGCTGTATCGTTGGGCCGGAATGTGCGTCGGCCAAGTACAATTAAAAATTCTACAAATGAAAATGCAAGCACAGTGACAAAGTAGTAACATAGAATGATTCCCCATTCTTACAAAGAATGGCGAACCATTAGTAGTTGCCCTCTTCAGTGACAATTTGTCGGGCCTCTTCGGCATATAGCCTCTCCTTTTCGTTGGACCCAAGGGCCACCTGAAACTTAAGCTAGGCTCGAGGCTCTAATCGGAAACCAAGGGAAAACTTATAAATGTGAAATAAAGTGTTTAAATCGCGGAGCTAAATAGAACACACGTGGCCGAATCACGATCAAATAAAATCGTAAAATTGTGATTACGGAAAATCGCAAAGATTACGATTAAAATTGTAATCGTTCTTCGTTCACACGTGCAGCCTCGAGCATAATGTAACACGTTTCGTTTCGGAGTCTAAATCGCGTCCACGACCGCGAAGGATTCGAAAAATCGATAGGCAAAGCCAGTGGCGAACGCATTTTCGTTCGCGCCACAGCTTCGCCGTCGACTTTTCAAATCAGATTTCCTGAAACAGGTTGAACACGCGAAAAAGTGCCTACCTGATCGGAGACTGTGTCAACCTGCCCGGCCCTACCTACTTATATCTATCAATCACACCAAGTATGCTACCTATCCTACCTGGACCTATATTTAAAAAATGGCAAACAGGCACACCAACACACGGCACTCCATGGTTCTCAGTCAAACACTTGGGCGCAAAAGCCTACACTAGGGAGGCGTCCCGGGACACCCCCGACACCCAAGTGTTGTCACACAACTTGCACACTCTAATGTACGTACCATTTTTCTGAAATCGACTGACAGTGGCTGGGATCTTTGCGTTCGCGTGGGAAGAAACCACGCCGCGGTAGATATTTAATAGAATATTTAAATAGCACCGATACAAGAGGTAGTTGACGGCAATTGAAAGGTATATATTCGATTCTCTTTAGCATTTAACCTCTGTCATCTTAAATGACAGAAACTTCGTGCCTCAGAATAGTAAAGATTATTAATGCAATTAATAGTAAAAATGATGTCGCTGTTTTAAATCAATGGACATCTTATCTTGGTCATAACAGCTACATTTTAGTACGGAACGACGCAACTCCACAGCCTAATCACACACACAATGCGGATATTACGTCGTGCACGATACACCAAACGCACTGTCAGTCGCCAACAATAAATCCTTTCATGGCTTATAAACTAAAAAATATCATCGTGCTCTACCACCGTTTTCCCACCCAAGTAGCACCTGGGCACGTGAGTGGGATCCGGGCAGTGAACACGGAAGGGGTTAAACCTGGAAATCCTCGTCTAAAAAGATGATAAAGACATACTGATTTTCTAACGGGCTAAATATATGTATGTATATATACCAGATCAATATATGATTTTATTTTATTAAAGACAAAATTAAATGACTCTACTTTATTAGAAAAATTATGCAATGACTCTACTTTATTAGAAGGATTGTACAATAACTCTAGTTTATTACAAAAATTGTGCAATGGCTCTACTTTATTAGAAAAAGTATTCAATGACTCTACTTTAATATACTTGGAATGGAATTGAACATCCTCGGGTGTTCCCGTCATCAAAGCATTGGTTCTAAAACGCAAGGTTGGTTTTAAAATAGATTGCTTTGATTTCGAGATCTACCCGTTCGCGTATTGTCTTCTTGTAAATTCAGGTTTAATTAATATCTTGTACGCAAAAAGTGAATTTATTGGTATCTCTAAACGGCAAAGACTAATATGGATATCGAATAATAAAATCATTCGATAGTTCCAACAATTTGACAAGGTAAGTAAATACCATTACTTTATATATAATCAAAGTAGAAAAGAAGGGAAATACTATACTCTTATTAACAATTTATTATAACTGTGCAGTAATTTGAATTGACAAATAAACGAAGTCGAATGGTATTCGACTTCTCTACTACAAGCTAATGCACGTATAATATTGGACGTTACTTTATATTCATTTAATAAGTAATAACTATTTAAATATCGTTTCATAGATATTCAAATAAATCCTCGATTATAAAAAGATATATACTGATATATTTTATACGAAATATGATCTCTTTTAATATTATCAAGCTATTTAGAAACGCGTTGTACAAGAAGACCTATCCTCATATAATATAAAACAGTAAAGAAGTTACTACTCATGAGTATATTTTCATATACCCATGGTCACAGTGCTTGCCAAAAAAATCTACGTAATTACAACCAGTCACTCGTGTCGGTTCGGACCTTTCGTCCTGCGACGTGATTGAGTGACCAGAGGAACTTTAAAGCATGCGACTCACCGGTTGCAGACTCAGCAGGGGTGCGGTCAAGCTCGTCGCTATCGAAGCCGTAGAAGCTGCTGAAACATTCAAAAAGAGCAGACAAAATTAAAATATTTGTACTTTCAGTACTTTTCAAATTGGTTAATTATCAAAGATTATTGCAATGCAAGATTAAAGAAATAAAGTTATATAATATAAAGACACTGACTCTAATACCGGAACACTTGCGATCCACGAGCAAAGTGATTCTAATCTCCCGAGCGTATTATTTCGAAGCAAACACTGACTCTAATTTCGCGTCTCTTTACTGTTATTTACGTTTAATTATAATTTAGAGCGGTTGCGCTCAAAAAATAATAAAAAGAACTTTGACGGTACAAGCACTGACTCTACCGACCGCATTGCGCGCGATCATCAAAATTTTCTGAAAGGGAATCTGTACCAGTTAGTAAATAGGGTGAGGAGGTAGAAATTGAAGCAATACACATTTGATTTTATTTGTCTCTTTATTATTTTGTCATCCTGTCGAACGTCTGTTGAGGAAATACTGCTTCTTTTTAATAAAGTACTACCGTATTATTATTCTGATTTAATTACTGTTAATTGTCTATTCAAGATATACTATTATAAATTAATATAAATGATTTATCAAAAGCATACTGTGACTGTTTTTTGTACGAGTTTTAAAGGTAATCATGATCTTATTGTTAGTAAGGAAGCAATATCGCGCATTTATACGTTCTCGTAGCTGCTTGTAGATATTAAGACTCGAAATTATTTATCATGCTTCCGGTGCATGGCAACTAGTACGTTAGTATGCGGGCAATTCTGCATCGAAAATACAATTTGACCGTAGTTGTACCAAGTCACATAGATAATAAAAGTGCCAACAAGAACACTAGTGAAGCTATAATAGAAATCGCGACCGATATGCAGCGAAACATGAACGTATTTCAATTTTTCGGTTAGAATTAATGAAATCTACTGACTCTAGTTTCAATCCCGAATGATACATTGTAAGTTCTATTTGAAATGTTTACATTATTTAACGAACATGGATATACGAATAGGGAGAGGTAAGTATTGAAATCTATTTACAATAATGAAAATGTTCAATAACTTTAAATGTTAAATGTTATCTTCCTTCATCATAGGTCATCGGACTTATTGTTATGCATCGCAGTAATTCTATCTCAATCATCCATTCCTGCAGCTTCAATATATTATTCTTTACCAACCAATCACCCATTGTACCTGTAACATATAGAAAAGCAACGTGATAAATCTGTGTTAAAATCAGAATCGAATTCAAAGTTGCGGAAGGACATATGTAACTGGGTATGTAAGTGACATTGCAAACAAAATAAACGTAACCGCATTGAATCCGAGTAATCGTGTAATATAATATAATAAAGATTCGAAGAACCGTATAAACTAATAAATTAATTATCCCGATATTTTAATAAACGAATAGATATCGCGTATCAAAAAATCAATGGTACCGGATGATCGGTCAAGCGTCCAGCAAGAGACTCGAGAAAGAGTTTAATGTGTATCCACGATAGTCAAACGATTGTTAAATAAACGCGTATTAATTAATAGAAACTAATAGACAAGTGTATGCGGTGGTAAAGTAAACCCCGAGATGCTATTGTCTTGTAAGGTGATGTATGTCGCTAACCTTCGACAACATAGACGACCCGTACGGTACGACGCTTGAATTGATAGTGACACCGCGTGCGCCGCGTTCCGTCATCCCCACTCCGCAGCGCGTCGGTAGCGCTCGGTCGCGCTCGGTGGTACTCGCAATTTCCAAAGTCTTTGAAGGTCTTCGACCGCGGTCGTGCGTACTATTGTACTAAGGTCATACGTACTGAACTTTTAAATTTTCTGTCCAACTTTTAGCCGGACCTACGACCCTAGAGGTCATATCTACTGTACTTATTCGTTTTCTGACCAACTTTTAGCCGGACGTAGGAGTCTGGGGTCCTGCCGACTGGACTTCTACTGTTTCTGACCAACTGTTAGCCGGACCTACGACCCTAGAGGTCATATCTACTGTACTTCTTCGGGTTCTGACCAACTTTTAGCCGGACCTACGTTCCTACGGTTATACCTACTGGACTTTTACGTTTTCTGACCAACTTTTAGCCGGACCTACGACCCTAGAGGTCATATATACTGTACTTATTCGGGTTCTGACCAACTTTTAGCCGGAACTACGTTCCTACGGTTATACCTACTGGACTTTTTCGTTTTCTGACCAACTTTTAGCCGGACGTACGACTCTGGGGTCGTGCCAACTAGACTTCTACTGTTTCTGACCAACTTTTAGCTGTAACCTACGATCCCAGGGTTGTACCTACTGGACTTCTACTGTTTCAGACCAACTTTTGGCCGGACCTACGACTCTATGGTCGTGCCGACTGGACTTCTGCTGTTTCTCACCAACTGTTAACTGGACGTAGGACTCTAGGGTTGTAGGGTAAAGTGACCAAATAGACTTCTTCTAATATGAGACCCCTGCTTATTTCCGATACATGACTCTTGAATGTATTGTAGCGATACTGTTTTGTCCCGTACGTAACTTTTTGTTAGTTATTTTATACACACATACATATTTTATATATAACTGATGGGTGTGAAGAAAATATTGTCCAAGGAAACCTTTGGTGAATTGTTGCGCCGCGGTAATTTATCGTAATTATTGTGCCATCTATAGTTAGATACGTTTGTTTTCAACGATATCGTGCTACGTTTTGTGGATGATGAAAGTGATTATGAAGAAAATGTGATTTCGACTCAACTCGAACCAAACCGAATTGCATTGCGCGACCAAGCACCGTAGCTCAATTTTTCAATTTTTTGATGGGACGCTCAAATCATTGTCGAAAGTCCATAAGATGTCCGGTCTATTCTTATATCTCGTCGGTGCTAAAGGCTTGACCGTTGGTCGACAAGAGCTACGGAAGGCTAGACTCTCCAAATCGGGAGCTTGGAAGTGACTTGGGTTATCTTTAAATTAAAAAAAAATTAAATTTTTATTTACAAAATCAAATTAATAAAGCTTAAAAATCATTTAGTTATCTGTTCATATTATTCTTTGTATTATCTTGTTCTAAACATTAATTTACAATGCATCTTACAACTAAAACTTATATTAAAGTTGTACAGGTAACGCAGGGACAGTAGTAGTTTCAAGCACTTCTTTCTAGATGGCCATACTATAGAATTAAATTTTGAGTGTAGGTAAGGCAGAGACGCGAGAAGTTTCAAGCACTTCTGTATAGATAGCGGTACTGTGAAGCGGACAAATTTAATTTCTATTTACAAAATCAAATTAATAAAGCTTAAAAATCATTTAGTTATCTGTTCATATTATTCTTTGTATTATCTTTTTCTAAAAATGAATATACAATGCATCTTGGAACTAACACTTATATTAAAGTTTATATGTTTAGACACTCCATGAGTACATATAAGTTTGTAAAATTAAATTGCAACTATCGTATAATTTGTTCCTACTAAACGTTGCTTTTAAAACGTAATATCCACTATCAGCGGGATCATTCAATCCTCAAAAAAGACACGTGGGTTTCCTTCTAACTACTCATGAGAATTTAAAAATCGTCGCGATAAGAGCGTCATGTCTTGCGCCCAATATTTTAGCGTTTAACAAGAGGAGATGAAAAGTCGATCTAACGTTTGGCTTCTCTAGGTCGGGATAGATGAAGATAACATCTGACGTCTGTTGAACGTTGACTGCGGGGGGTCCGTTCTCTCGCAACAGGTCTCTTGGTATGTTCCTACCTGTTACTAGTGTTCTCTGGGGCCTCGTCATTATAATGTTAAACGATTCGGGAGAGGATCGAGATCGATCCTTGTATCAGCTGCCAGATACAGTTCTCTCTATATAAAAGTAGAGCAGAAGTTATTTCCTCTCTGGCTTGATCGTGCGTTTCTATTTGCTACCCAAATGTAGACACTCTTCGACATGTGCGTTTCTTGCACAATGGTCCGTTCGATTATTGATTTATTTCGTAAGCTTACTGACAATCGCTTGTTTAGCGGTGTCTACTCAAAAGAAATTGTTTTTGTTCTATTTGGTTGTTCTGCTTTTCATTAGATTTCTATGTTGCAACTATCTATCACACTCTTGTGATACCGAAGATAAAGATGCTTTGCGAAGTACATAACTTGCGAAGACGTAGTTATCAGTGGAACAAACTCAGTGATTCATCCGGAGCAAATTAGTTTCATTCCACTGGTTATCCAGCAAGATAATAACGTGCACCGCCACTTTCCCTATCGCTGAAGGTTTACATTGCTCGAATAATTACATTTCAGGGGGCTTGCTCCTTGATCGATTAAGCAGGTTCTCCGAGTCGCGACACGCCGAAATCAATTCCACGCCGTATGTTTACGTGATTCCACGGAGCCGACATTTACTTTTTTCATGCAGTGAGATATCATTAATTATTCAGCATGCGTGCGTGACGCAAGTCGATCTCGACACACGTTGTTGTCCAGTGTCTAGCAAGCCTTAGCATGCCATTATCAAGCATGATCATTGTGTCACGAGCAAGCGGCAATTACCCCCGTGTACCTGATTGTCACACCGCGATAATCTCTTAATCCGATGACATTTTGTCACAACGATATCCAACGCGGTCTTTTTTTCTAATTAAAAAGTACCTTGTCTCAACACCGTCGAATATTATTTTCTTTCATGCACGTAAACTGTTGTCAAATGATTCTTTTCATTGTGACCATTATAAAAGAAATACAAATTCTATCAGCGTTTATTTTATTACTTTTATTGTAATGTAAAATATAATAGACGTGGAATTAATTCGGTTTTTATTTCTTATTTATAATGTTCCTTTCATCCTCGATTACTCTGCTAGCTATAACTAATCTAATTACTTCCAATGCCTTTTATGTATTAAGTGGAGCAAAAAAGCTGGACGTTATCCTGCCACGATCTTTAAAGCTATCAAAAGAGAAACTCAAAACCGCCAAGAGAAATTAAAAAGAAAAAGACGAATACGAATCACACGTGCGTCGCAACGCGTGCACGTTATATAAGTTCGTGCGGGTGTTTGACGTTATCTGATTGTTTCTGTGGTTCTGGCCAGAAGTCGTTTAGCGAGAGTTACACGATCGTCATTACGACGTGGTACGCAAGGGAGCGAAGCAAAAAGAAAAACGTATCGCTGTGATTGCGCAAAAGGGAGGCATCGAAACAAACCGTTCCTTTTTATCATTCTTTCCCTTACACTTATACCACGCCTTTGATCTCGAGGAAAATGATTTTCTTAAATGTTCCGGACTGTAACAGGAGAAAACGAGAAACTAGCTCGTGCATGTACAATACATATCTGTCAAGATAACGAGTTGCAAAAGTTCTGTAAAATATTTAGTGAACAGTCGTATATTATTGTTAGTTGGAATTATAGTTCCCGAGAAATTTCGCTGGATGCCTCTTGTTTCGCATCGGGTTAAAAATGTTCTTGTAATTTCGACTTGCTGAAATTCGCTCGGTGAATCGTTTCACGCTGGATAAATTCTATTCATGTTGTAGTTGATGGGAGAAAAATGGTACAATTGTGCTGGCCAATGGACGTGTCAAGCAACGATGGAGATTTCCCAACCTGACTTACCTAGAATTTGTAAATCAACGCGAAGTGGCTGGTGCGTGTGATGCAAACGCGTCGCCCGACCTATTCACGCCCACATACGTGGTCATAGCTGCCAACTATAATTGACTTTGTATTGAGATTTATTTGGTTCGCGGCGATCCCTCGACGAAAAATTTCCACGGGCTTGATTGCAACAGAAACGTTCATGATCGCAGCGCTGTGTAATTAAACCAGCATAATAGTTTACGATCTAACGCGGCGTGATCCGTTTGCTAGGTTAATATCGACGATTTGTTCCCTATGGAATAGAGATTTTGGGAAAATTAATACGTGCTTCCGTCTACCGTAACGAGAAAACGCGTCGCGTACTACAAATTAATTTCTGCTTCATTTACGTGCTCATATTTTCCAATAACAGCCACACAAAGTTTCATAACAGAACAAATGTTGTACGAAACGAGATTCGATGTCAAATAAAGAACAAAGCTTGTTCTGTAACTTCACCAAGGTTCATGGAAAGCGAAAGAGCGAAGTACAGAAGGAAGACGGTCTATTAGACGACGAAATTAGTTCTGCACATAAGGCGAAGGTAATGCAACGTACTCGTAAGGAGACGAAGTGAACGAACAGCGAACAACTCTCCGCTGCTGACCGTGGGTCGCGAATTTATGACCAGCCTGGTTTTATGCCCTGTTTGCAGGCGAAGCGCACGGAAGACCCTTTGATTATTTCCTAGTCCGCTTTTACGTTTCAATTTAGCTTCTTTGACCACTGGAGTTTCACCGAGCAATCGGTTTTACAGACTAGTTATGGAACAGTGGGATTCGTTGGATTGCCACCAAGCAACGTGCATTCTTTGAATGATTCGGGCTCACGATCACGAAACAATTGTATCCTTTCGAAGGTGGGTGATTATGATCTGATGATAGATCGCAAGATCATTTCCCCTGGTTTCGAACCTGGACCAATTTGTAATCCGACTATTAATTATTTCATGGAAAGCGTTTTTTAATATATGTTCATGTACTAATTGCAAATTTGCAAATATTTCATCTCACGAGACACGTATTTGCTCTACAAAATATTTGCTGTTGATGAAATAAATTATAGCTTACATTCAGAAGTGATATGTGTTCCAAGTATAAGTTTCAATTAGAATTCTTGTTATTATGCTCGTTAAAATCGGCAGAATAAAATACGATTCGCACCGGGAAGACGATACGACGGTAAAAGCTTCCTCGAACTCTTTCCTCGTTCCGCGCGATTTTTCCAAATTTTTCAACGTGTCCGTGTCGCAGCGTGGGCGTCGCTGCTTTCTCTTCCGTTTATAGACCGCTCGGCAGAAGAGACACACGGGTGTGCTCCGTGGTCGGCGACCTGTATAAACGGGAGACAAAACTAATTAGCCAGGATTATTAGAGACAATATGGCAAATTGCGCTTACTCACGGCCCAGCAGCACGATCGTGCGCCGCGATAGACAACACTCGGAGCGTCAGCACGATTCAGTTCATTAATTATACCCAGCTTACGATTACAAGATCGCTTTAATTGCAATTACGCAATCGGCGTCCCGATCGATATATATTGCTCCACGTCGAGCCTTGTATCGCCTGCAGGCTACTTTTCTGCCACGCGATTAACACACAGCCCGTGCGAATAAACCTCTTTTCCTGTTTTTTCTTTTTCGTCTTTTCTACCACACGGCTGCGCGTGGAGTTTATTAAAACAACGGGCAAAAGGTCCTGTCGGGTGGATTCGACGAGTGCTGCTAAATGATTCATTAAATAATACGAGGAACGTGTTTGGTACGCCAGGCTGTAACTACGACGGGGACCTTTTAGTTTCAATGGTTTCACTCGTAAATCACAAGCGTCGAACCATTCCTATTGGGACGTTCATTTTATTAGTCGCAAGTGATTCCGCGTGAAATGTGGTAAAATGTGTAATGAGTGTTAAGAAAGATGGTGAATATTATTTATTGTGCACTATGTTAATACATTAGGAGCTCCCGGTCAGTTCTGTTCGAGAATGTCATCATTTTCTTTCAATTCAAAAACGATCGGAACTTTCCGGTTGATTTGTTATACGTATGGAAGAATCGAATTCTCACAATCAGAATTGCAAGAGAAAGTCTTCCTTCTTCTGTTGAATCACGTATAATCAAAATTTGGTATAGAAATAGGTCCACCGGAAAGTTCTGCCCTTTTCAGAATTCAAGGAAAATAATACATTTTCAATACGTTTATTAATATTCACTGAATAATATAATTTCCATCGTTACGATTGTATTAGAGAAACCGTAATTTTCCGTAATTTTTTGTATTAAGAAACATATTAAATGTGTACATATTCTAAAAGGTGATATTTCAGGTATCTTTAGAAAAAAGTTTGATTAGGATACATTATTTTTCGTCAGTTTTATACGCTCTTGAATATAGATGGAAGCAAAGTGCATTATAGACATTTGATGCCTTTCTTTTACCGGAAGTTGATGGACCTTGGTTGGGATGTGCTACCTCAGATTTTCACTTATTTAGGTACTTACAATATCCCCTTGATACCAAAAAGTTTATTAATGTCAAGCTTTTTGGTCGACATTAAAAATCATATTGGCAAGTTTTTCAAGTTTTTCCGCGAAAATACGAAAAATAATGTGTCCTAATCAAGCTTTTTTCTAAAGATGCCTGAAATATCACCTTTTAGAATATGTACACATGTAATGTTTTCAAATATTTTGATGTATTCAGACCTGTCCTAATTCCACCTACCGAAAAACGGCCCGAACTTTGCGAACGACCCAATAATTTAGAAATGCAATGGTAAAAAGAGGCAGCCATAAAATATTATCCTACAGAACTATCCGGTAGACCTAATATTATCGACTCGAAGAATACGTCCACTTCATTATAATTCGATCTCAATTTTTTTTTATAGAAAATTTACAGACAGGCAAAAGAAAATAAAATTAACTGATAATTAAATCATTTCCTTGCGAAAGGTAATAATGCCTGTCTATTTTCTGTCTCCCTTAAACTTATATTTTATTGTTACTGTTTTCCTTGGAAGATCTTTTCATCAATAGTCTGGTGGGAATGTATTGTTTCTTGAATTAATTGTTCGTACGCTTGCATATGGCATCTCAGTGCAATCTTACACAATAGTGAGTTAACATCCTCGCTGGACAATGCTTCACGTCAGTGGCTCAAATGAGTCAGAATGACCCCTCGCCGTTGTCGAGATCCAGTACTGTGGATCGAATGTCCACCACCCACGGCTGTCGATCGCCGATAGATCACACCTGATCGTAAATAGATCACCCGCGCCTGTTCCTGGCCTGTAGGCGTACCTTCTGATCCATGCCTATGGTCCAAGTGATTTTCAATTTTGTCTCGAATCAATGCCACCGATCTCATTATAGATATCCCGTGGAAACTTGTTGTCCCGCCATACATTTCCTGCTTCTTTCTCCATCTTCTCTGTTCAATTTTTTTATTGCGTCCATTTCTGTTGAACAGGCGATACCATACACGCCGCGAAGCTAATAATCTTAAAAGATTTGCCAATAAAGAAATTAATTAACTTACTTTATGCTCGTCCAGCTTTGATAGCTCTCAACAGTGGGAGCTTGACGTTATCTATGATGTATCGAAACGTTCGCACACTGCGCCAATTAAATGGCAATAAGCATTGATACGATTTCATCGATATTTAATAAATATCGTTTGTGAATAAGCGGTACATGACTGTAAAATTTATAATCGATTTCCCGTATTGAAAAATCTTCAATGCGTGATATAAAATAGAAAGCGATTAGAGCACGGTTAAATTAAAAAGTTCTGACAATTATCTTCTCGAATAAAATTTCCCCAGATGAGTAGGTTTAGCGGCCATTCGATCCAGATATCGACCGAGATCGCCCCGGATCGATCCCCCGGGAAATAATATCGGTATACGCGTTCACATTGAGGGTTGGCGAAAATTATTATTCAGCGTTAACGACCTGCGGATAAGGGGATTGTTTACGATCGTCGTAAGTTAGCCATTGTTTGCCCAGGAGAGAATATTGTCTCTCTATCGTTTGCTTTATGGTCGTTCTCCTGGATACTCTGCGTGCGCATTGTGGCGCGCCGCAAGACTGCAAGGGGGAAAAGGATTCGAAGGGAAAAGGGAAAGAGCTTCTCTGGGATATCGAGAAATCTCGTATCCAAGAACGTCGAACGCTTCTTCTCTTGCTCTCTTGCTTTCCCCTTCTCTCTTCGTTGATCTTCTGTTGCATCTCTGACTGTATCCAAGGAAATGTAAGCACGTTTTTTTTTATGTAAGACTGCCTCGTGGAATTTCGTCGATCGTTTTTTATTCCGTATAGTGAGTGTCGAGTAAAGTGTAAGTTGAAGGGTGCCTTTTGTAAGAGGAGCTAAAGGGTTGATTTTTATTCGAAAGTTATTCAATTGATAAAAATAATTGAGTTTAAAATTGATGTGAATGAAATAAAAATGATATTAAATTTAACTTTTGTAATATAATAAAAGTTGGCGGTGCAATATCCTGAGATATTTTAGTTCGGAGAAAAATGAGAATGGTGAAATTGGAGAACCGTTTGGTATAAAATCTCTTATTGGTATCTTGTAAAAGATTGCAAAATTAGATACCACAGCTCAACCACGTTGTTTTATTCTTTGTAAATGTCTATTAACTCCAGCGACAAGTTCACGACATACTAAGCGGCTCATTAACGCTCCTAATTATACGACACAATTACGGAAGTGCTCCTCCTGCACACAGTATCGTAGAATTTTTCTATCCGAGCAAGGGGCCAAGTGGTACCGGTCTAGAAATTCAGGTTCGCCATCGTCTTCGTTTGAATCCCGGTTTCACCGGTATGCACGTGCGACAAATTTTATCACAGGTAACAGGGGAGTCATTAACGACGTATTGTCTTAATGCGCAGAGCATTGTTCGACGTTTGTTGAGCGGTTGCAAGTGTGTGACGCATTGTCTGGGCCCAACTGAGGCGCCAGGAAGCTGTAAAGGTAGATTTTTCCATCCTTCACATTTTAGTTTATGACATTCGTCCAAAGAACGATTGAATGCTTTACAATAATGGCGTTATCGCGTACAGAATATTTTCCCCACATTTTTATTCAAATCTGAAGGCTTAACTAATTTTGGCGCATCACACACTATGCACTAACGAATGCACACTTTGCTAAATATATGTTTTTAATTTTCAATATTACTACGAAAAATTTGCTATTATTGTTCCCCATCTGCCTTTCTTTTCGTTAATAATTTTTCATTTGCAATCGTAATCGATTTCCAGGGATCTCTGTCAACGCGATCAATGATAGTATGTAAAATGCCGATGCAAAGGGAGAGGTCGCAATGTCGACAGTGCGGTGTATACCTTGCCACCGCGGAGGTGGTTTCAAACGTGAAATAATCACGCGTGGTCGAGCAAAAGACGTCGAATGAGTCACGCCTTGCGATATTGTAAGCGAGTCGCGAGCGTTTCACCACCGCGATGATCGTTGGAGGGAAAAAGAAAAGCCGATTGCAGAGGAAAAGCGGGATTAATTGATCAACGGAGAGTCTCCGTCGGAGGCACAACACAGAATCATAAACTTTGCGGCATTTGCATTAATTCTTGATTGACATATTCAGCGACACAATTGAAAATAAAACACACTTTCCCAATTAACGAATAACTTTCATTCTTCAGATAATAGTCACCCGGCTTCTAATAATTTTTGTGCTCTTTTTAAAATACTTGTAATATTAAAATTAGATTAAGACTAATCGTAGAAATATCTTTGTACCAGTTAAATGTTTTTCAAAAGTACAGTTCTCTCTTAATTGAACAAATCTGCAAGCAACAGATAAACATAATTATCAGTTATGATTAAATATTTGACTATAAATATCAATTACACGATGCATGAATTCAACAGAATTCACGACAAAACGGGATCGAACAACAAAGCAGATCAATGGGGAACCATGAACGTACCATATCAGCAAGGGTTAAAGCACAGCTTAGCAGTGATATCACGTCAGTCTTTGTCAATGGGATTTCGCGGAAGCAGCCATAAATCTGCAATTAGCGTATCCGATCGTGCCGTGTCGGATCGATCGTACACGCACTCTGGATTTCCCCTGGAAGCCACGATCCACCGGCAACCGGTACGTGGGTGTTCCCATTAAGATTACCGATCTTCCTGACCATCGATCGCGACAAGTGTCCCGTGAAACGATCGGGGAACGCGAAACGATTGTCCTATTGAAAGAGATTAGATTGCGAGCACACTGATCCAAGAGGTTCACGATCGTGAAATACCTTTATTTCCACAGGGATCCACGACTCTTTGCCTCGATCGAATCGCGCCGATCCTGTCCGGGAGTCGCTCATAAACGAGATCGTTATCGATCTCGAGTTATCGTAATCGTCTATTCGCGGTACACGTATAGCTACCGATCGTGATACCGTAGATAGACCCCGATGACATCCTCCACGGGGATAACAATAGTGATAAGTATATGTCTAGTATCGAATCACGATCCGCAATTGTTGTTCCACGGCATGGCCGTAACTCGCCGTTTAATATATACGATCCGGCCATGGGACTTAATGTTGATGAGTAACATTGACGTCTGACATTTCCCACGTATGTGTCTGCCACGGCGGGCGATCGTAATTCGATGATCTTTTACGACGATAATCCCGAAATGTCACCCTCATTAAACAGTGCGGAGCGATACGATCGCAGAAATTCGAATTTCTTCTTTTTTTTTAAAGTCTGAACGAGATCTTGCACGGTGTCCTTTGAAGAGGTTCGACAGGTTGAACGATTTATCTGGTTGGGGCTCATTTTCTGTTCCTGTTATTCTTCAGACAGATTTTGTTTCTCATGAATGTTTAACCCTTATGTTAGCAAGCAAAATGGAGTAGAAGTTCGAAGCTTAGTGGTTCAAATTATATTGCATAAATTTGTTTTCACAAAACGTGATTTGACGTAAAATTGTTCAAAGAATCGGGATCTAGGTTTTGCGATATTTTATCAAGAACATACAAAAATGATTCAAACAAATATAGAAATGGGTACCCGGGTACCCGATTGCTAACATAAGTGTTAATAATGTTTTGATGGACAATTATATATAATAGCAGTGCATTCTTCAGAAACAAGGACATTCCTGCTCAACGTAATAAACTCATTTATTTGTTATTTCATTACTATTTGGTCGTAGTTTATTGTAGATTTTTCAATTGTAAAGAACTAAAGTGTGTGACTATTTGATGGGAGATTAAGACAGACAGGTGTGCAGTTTTCGTTTGAAAGGAAATTCATGTAAAATCATTGGAACGTTCATTCTAATAGGTGCACTGCACGCAGGGTATACATGCACGTGGTAAGGTGTACCAGAAGGACTACTACTCTTAGACTCCGTACCACGCCGTCATTTTCATAATGACAATGGACCGACAGCCTACACAGGGTAACCATGATGAGTAGTTTACGGTGTACGGTTTACAGTGTGACTCCTGCCACCTTCGCAAATCTCGAGCCGGTCGAGTCATGGATCCCTGTCGACCGACTTACTTGTTGAACCACAATCTACCTTAACGATTATATTAACAATTTCAGAATTGATTTCCTTGATCATTACATCACACACTTTCGCGATATGTCACCATTGTATCCATTAGCCTATTGTGTGATTCACACTGTCAACAATATTACATTGTACACCATGGTCTTTGCATTAAATCAATATTTTATGTAAACCACCAAGGATATTGTATCTATTCCATATATTATTATATATAAATTAATTAATCAAACAGCAATGATCCTACATAGGTAATACAATGACTCAATTACCAATACAGTAGGACATCGATAACTCGAAAACCTGTATAAGAGGAAAATTTTCTTAATTCCCTTCCGTTCCGTTGCATAAACTTCTATAAGTCGAAATAAAACTTACTTTAACTCGAATTATTTGCCACATGTCCAGATGCATCATTTTACCTCTGTAACTTGAATTTAGAATAGGCAAAGCTCTACAACTCGAAGTTTACCTCTATAAGTCGAACTTCTATTGCTGCTGCCTCTGCACCTCGAAGTTTATAACTTTGCCACAGAAATCATTCAATTGTTCCCTTCCTTTCAACCGTTAGGTTTGTCTCAAAACATAAAATAACAACGCGCGTATCCATGGAAGTTAATCGTTTTTCGTCAATTTTCATAGAAAAGCAATGGGTTAATATATTAACTCATAGCAAAATTATTGACTTTTGAATAAGAAGAAGTCAGTACATATATATATGTATGTACAGTGACCTAACTTTCGTCTTCTGATTACGTTTATACATGTATACAATAAAAATGTAATTCACCCGAAAATATTTAATTTGCCTTCCTTTCCGTCCAAGCAAGTCGGAAAGTTATCCGACATACAAAGCCTCTATAAGTCGAATTTTCGTGTGTTATACCTCTCTTACTCGAACTCTCCATAACACGAAACCTCTATAACCCGAAGTTTTTTTCTCTTCCCTTGAGAGTCGAGTTATCGAGGTTTGATTGTATCTGAATAAACCCTCGTCCTGTCAGAAATACCCGGATAAAAGCGGTTTTGAACACATTTATTAAAGTTATCATATCTTTCTTAAAAATAAAGATAAATCTCCACTTTTTATTTTATATTATTAGAAAATCTATGTAGTTTTACGTAAAAGATATACAAAAATTATTTTCCATAGATATACGTTTGTAATTATAATGGCGGACAAAAAATCGATTTTCTCCGGAAACACTTTTCTATTGGGAATCAAATGAAAACAGTTATATTTTATGAAATACAACAAAGTACAAATTTATTTGTTTCCGTGGCTAATAATTGAAAAAGTAATGTTGGAGAAAGAAATTAAAATAATCAATAGGTGTAATGTTGGGTTCACCTGCTGCTACACTCGCTTCAGCCCATTGCAATTCGTTGCATGTATCGATCTCTTCTTCACTTTCGCCTGATAAAATAATTAGACGATTTCTCAATAATGGAACTCTTATGCTTTCGTCACTTTCACTTGAAGTTATAATTCTACGATCCCTAACTGATGGAAGAACTATGCTTTCATCATCGTTTGTATCAGAATCTGTAGAATGGCCAAAATCTCTCGTTGTCTTTTGGCACAAGTATTCAACCATGTTTTCAGTAAGACATAAATTTGCAACTACACTGTCCACTGTTTCACTTCAAACCAATCGTATCCAGAGCCTCGATATTGTTTCTGTCGCCTAATCAAGGCGTAAGCTTGCCGATTTTCAGATAGCCGATGAAGGAACCGCATGCATGGATCTTACAGCTGTCGTATAGAATTCTTCACATATACTCTTACAATAATGCCTGAGATCAGACTCGGCGAAACATATATATTTCTGTTCAGTAAACGTGTTTTCTAATATAAAACCGTATTTTATAAGAATAAAGTGTCTTTAGATGTGTTAAAATTCTATTGAAAACGGAAAGCCGAAATATCGGCTCAAAGTATTTCTCGCCAGTCCCGCAAATCCGATATTTTCTGCTCGTGGGTGCTAACAAGAGGGTTAGAGGGTTAAGGGTTGAAAGAAAAGCAGAGTACCCTGGATTCGCTCACCCAAAATTTCTTTCAAAAATTAAATATTTTTCACGTTGCACATTATGTCGCATGCTATCGCCTGGACCTATTTATTTCGAGGTCAATCGAGCTAAAGTGGAGGAGCTCGAGAAAGAGGGGTGCCCGAGGCTTTCTCGATTTGCATTCTGCGTTCGGGGAGGCACGTGGGCCTCACTCAGTGTCGGTGTGACCGCAGTAATGAGTCGCGTTTATGCATACAACCAGTGACACCTTCCTCGGCAAGAGAAGTGTGAATCATCGGCCAGCTCGGCCACGAGAGTTTCTCTCTGTTCTGTCTTCCTTCGTGTCTCACCTACCTGGCCGCTTTGCTCTCGCCTCTCTGTCGCGGTGCACAATGCACGTGCATCACGCGGCGCCCCGGCAACTAGTTATTATAACGTTAAATTATAGGTATCCACGTAGGTGACATGCAACGACGCGTCGCGTCGGTGCGTGAGCCGGCCACGATTTATTCGACGCGTTTTGTCTCGCGGCGCCGAACGCAACAAGTGGGCTGGGAAGATTCACGCTCTGGATAATTAATTAACCGAACACCGCGTGAACGCTCGCACTGTGTGGGCAGATTCATCGATCGAACTATAATTTTCAGTCCCGACGATTACCGAGGATCATTTTCTTTGTGGCAACTCTTTCGAACCATTTCAAAAATCGCTTAATAGCATTTGCAATATATTTCAGTATTTGTTATTTCCTTATCTCTTCAGTAATACTTTTACCCGTGACATCTGTGAGTAATTACTTCCTCCAGTCTTTCTTTGAAACAAACACTCCTGCGCCAAACATACTAAAGACAACACGAAGGTAAAAGGTACGAAAGGATGAAACAAACATGCCCTCCCAATTTTTCTACCATTCACCTATTCAAATATACATATACACATCTCCCAATCGACAACCAAATTACGTTCCCAGCAGGAGCGTGGCAATTTGCTCGAAAAGAATCCAGCATTCCACGATTAATCGTACGAGATCTCGCCGGCTACAGTTCGAGGTTCAATTCGTTAAAGGGGAACCCGCGCCTCCACCCAAGGCTCATTGCGCCGCGGAATATTGCTATCACCGCGGTACCATCCGGCGAACAAAGCACCTGCGTTCAAATAATAAGGATCTCGAAAGGAAAGGTCGTCGATAGCCGTTAGTGTCCGGGTGCGCGAGGTTATCCGTGCCATGGATCGGCTGCCGGTGTTCTGAATTCCCCCGCGAGCACTGATCCATTAGAAAAGGAGGATAAATCGCGGGGAAACTAGGGATACGTCGCGTCACAAGGAAAGGTGGGACACGAGGACAGGAATAGAGCGAGAAAGATACAATGCAACACCCACTTGCGTTTCATGCGACCGTGGCCCGGGTAAACGTGTAATAACGTGCAACGAGCAACCGGATCGTCGTTGCGCGGTGCATACGCGACGGGGTGCAAGGATGCATATAAATCGAGGTGACATAATTTGCTTAATTCGCCGGGGGAAAGGGAACGGAACGGGCGACGCCGTTTCAGGCGTCAGCCTCCGTGTGATAAGGAATTAGACTGGTCATACCTGAAGCATTTCCAGGCATTATGCGAGCTCTCGCCTCGGTTAATTGATAATGCCAGCCGGATAAGGCTATTGAAACAGGCCTCTAAGCTTGATGTACGAGTTCCATGGGACGGAGGAGTTTCATGGAATTATACAGAGGATTTCGAGTTCGAATAGAAAGACCGAGTGTGACTCAGTGTTAATTTTTTAGGTTTTCCATTGAATTAATGTCCTCTTGTGATATACAATATTTTTAAACAATGCTACGAAGCATTGAAATGCTCGTTCCAAACGATAAGATCGGTTAGTCTTGTTGCACGAATAAATGAACCCTACGGTGCTGTGGTATGTATCTTATTTTTCAATTTCGGAATTTTTCAATAATAAATACGTACTGTAGTCGCGCACGGAAAAGTGAGAATAAAAAATAAGTGCAGATAGATTAGAAATGGTGGAAATCGTTTGTATTATTAATTGCGCCCATCAACGGTGCTGTGGTATATATCTTATTGTTTTATTCCGGAATTTTTCAATAATAAATACGTACTGTAGTCGCGCACAGAAAAGTGAGAATAAAAGATAAGTGCAGATAGATAAGAAATGGTGCAAATCGTTTGTATTATTAGTTGCGCCCATCGACCGAATTAAATACCAGACCGCGAGGCATTGGCCAAGTACTGAATCGCGTCAAGCAGCACGGCGGCCACGCAATCGGCGATCAGAGACGAGAATAAAGCCCGCAATTCCGGTAGCGATCGTGACACAGGCACGCACACGTCGTCAATCGACGATCATTACGTCGACGGCGTAATGTCGCGGCTAGTTCGTCGAACGATATCCACGGTTGTGTTCTAGCCATGAATGAATGTGGCGCCAAGTGAATGGAGTGCGTCTGTGCCAACATGCCTACGCACTCGCGACCAGCACGCATTTCATGCGGGGATCGTAGATTAATTTGCACGCACTTTACCTGAACACCTTCGTTATTTCCAAGTTGTCCAGCAATAAATGAATCTACATCGAAGCCCGCTGATAATTCTCGCCATAAATCTCCACCTCGATCTTCATTTTATTCTTAATTGAATACCGCGATAGTTTTTCGCTCCGAGCCTAAGGATTTTAATATTGGCTATTCGTTTACATTCCAAGACTAATCGATTCGATTATGGTTTATTAGTACCTGCCGATTCTTTGGCAAATACGCTCGACGATTCTTTAATCGCATCGATATGCATACACGAGCATATACGTATAGTCGATGGCTGCAAGCGACAGCCTCAGTATCATGGCAGCGAAATGCCAACCAGTTGATATCTAAAGCCTAAGCGGTCGAGCAACTTTGATGTGACGTGGCCAATTTGATTCATGGCTCATTGTCACGCACGGGCACGAACGATTGCGAGCTAATTATTTGCGACGCCGCGCTGTATCGAACGATTCTTGCAGGCTTGTTACATGCATTATGGGGGTGTATATTTCGTTCGTGATTCCCTGTTTACTTGCTGCGCACCACTCTCGCTTCGACTGTTTTCGAGATATGTGGCTGTTCGTTGTAAATCGCCACGATTGGAGCGTTATCGTGTGTTCGTATATTAGCGGCGATAGTAATGACAGCGTTTCGTGTGTTAAGTTGACGCCGCTATTAGCGGGAATACTAATGATCGCGTTATTGGGCTGGGCTTCGAAGATTATCAGGTGTGTTTCTTGAGTGATTAGGCATTGACGCGTCGTGGAACGGGAGTGATAGTTAGGTGGAAGATGAAAGGCAGCGATATTGGAAGAAGTTGCGACATGATCAGCTGTATAAATTCTTGTCATTAATTAAGGTTATTGCGAAGAATGACTATGCAGTTGCCGGGATGTTAAGAATTTGTAATGTACCGACCTACTTAATCTTGAGCTATACACCAAATATTATTGCATCTTGCCAAACTTTCCTCATCCTTGCCCTTACCCTGTGAATCACACCGTTTAGTCACCCGTCCTATGCTTTCAACTCCTGACCTATGTCCCTAACTATTTTATGTTCCTACTTTCGACTTCTCCTATCACCCCTGCTCCTATATTTCAGATCCCTTATAAACCCCTGACCATTCCTCCTCAAGAGCATTCTTATTTCTCAAAATCCGAGTTACAAGTCCGTCATCGTCGTACAAGTATTTTATAATCTAAAATGAAGCCAGTCTTCGAACAAGGTTGTTCCGACCTTACTTTCACGTGTAACCCATCCATCATAAATTATTTTTATGCAATTTTACTAATTTATGCTAATTTCGTTTTATCTTTCTTGCGATTCGTTCGTTATTTTTATTAGCCATTTCGTTATCGGAATACTTAATCAAACTTACATAAACAATTGTCCTCTTTGAAATTAAAAATAAAAATTGTAAAGGAAAACCATGGATAGATTATCGAACGCATATTCTAATAATGCATTTTAAAAATGTTTCATTTCATCTTTAAGAAGCTTTCCTTACAAACTTTTTGCTCGCCCTGTACATACTTCCTAACGCTATTAATTACACCACCGACACACAGCTTCCCCCAAAAAACAAATAGCCTCAAAAAGAAAGCTCGTTTCCAAATGAAATAAACGGCACGGTGAACGAGTCGATGAACCATCCATAGTCGGCGGGACTTCTAATAAAAAACATCGACTCCCTGCTACCTGCCGGACAGATAAAGCCAACCAAGGGAGGCCTCACGAAGAAATCGACCAACCAGATATACATATACACATTTAACGATTGCCCGGAGGAGGCTGGCCGGTGATCTTATCGACGACTGGCCCGTGGTCGGATGACGGGCAGGAATTAGGCAATTACGCGCCGCTTAATTGCTAATTACTCAAGGGCGCAACAGACCGGACACTAATTACTCCTGCTGACAATTTATATCGCGTTCGAGGTGGAACGCGCGATAATTGTCACTGCTACAAGCCGACACACGGTTCACCAGAAACGATTGCACATTTCCTTCTTGATCTTTCGAATAGGTCTACTCGTCGACTT
Source organism: Nomada fabriciana (assembly GCA_907165295.1). Taxonomy (NCBI): domain Eukaryota; kingdom Metazoa; phylum Arthropoda; class Insecta; order Hymenoptera; family Apidae; genus Nomada; species Nomada fabriciana. Next base: position 7,931,957 of record OU015690.1, on the reverse strand, counting down.
GGATTACACGAGTTAAAACACTGAAAGGACGATTCGAGTCGTGCATGGATTACGGGGAATCGTCGAAAATCGTAATTCATCGACCACGATCGCGGGAGAGGCAAGAGAGCCCCAGTAATCTTTGCGATTACTGGTTTTTTGGAAGACAAACGTGGACGCTGGGTCAACGAATCGCGACGAAACGAGTCTGGGAGGTAACGAGAATTCCTTGTACCCTTGGAACGCCAATTGCTCACCTGGCTCGCTGTTTGACTGGAAATTGTTTTAACGACAACAACATACTGAGAATTGGTAAAGTTCGACTGATTTGGTAGTCAGATCAGTGTAGTAGTTTGTATGGATGGTAGATTGTTGTTACATGTGATGCAAGGGCAGGCAAATGTGTGAACCACCTGTCGATCTGTGTTCTATGCTGATACTGACTTGGTAATAATTTAAAGTTGTAAAAAATTGTAATGTAAACTTTTACATCCTTTGCCATCTACGTCCAGAAGCAGACTGAGGCTTGCTGTTTACAACAGCGTTACTAAGAGAATAATAAATAAAGTAACTAGTTAGCATTAACAAAAAACGTGCAGCTAATCGATACTCAAACCGAACACACAAACGTTACAAACATTAACTCTACAATCACACAGCCACACATGTTACATACATTACAATACTACAATTTGTAGTCAATTTACTGGATTTTGTAGTCCTTTAAATCATTTTTCATTGAAGAAACTTGTGCCAATATTATTTTGCTTTTATAAGATACGAATGTAGTATTTCGTAAAAAATAATGAAAATTTCTTGCGCAAACCCCGTTTTCAATATTTCTAACATTCTTTCACATTTCACGATACTGTCGCCATTCGACTATTATAACTATTTCATGCGTTCTTTGAACTTCAACACCCCATAACGACATAACTTTTATTTCCCTTTCTGCTTTCCATTTTTGCCGAGCAACGAAAGCGTAGAACAATTACGATAGGTCACTGTCATGGTCGGTGCGATTGAAAAGCGGCTGATGGTAGGAAATGGAAACGCCCACGCGATATTAGCACGGTCTCCTCGTGAATTGAACCTCGTGAACGTAAACGCGTGCTACATTGCGAATTCGTGTACATACACGGATCGTGTATAACTTGGCTACGCGTGTATTCCATTAACGTGATCCATTGCGTCACGTGTAAGGATACACGCATCGCGGCTACCTGGCTCTGTTGCACCGCGTTATTTATGTGACGTCCCATTATAAACTCTTAATTGTTTGACTAATGTGCAGCTAAGTGTGCCGCCATGCCCAGCTACCGAGCGCACGACCCTTTTTTTTATTATTAATTTTCGCCTGCACGATTCCTGATTACGAGCGGTGCCCCCCTCTTTGTTGACCAATTAAAGCAACGAACCCTTTGGGGACTGCAGTATCGTGTCGGGACGAAATTGCGCGGCAATCGGCCGACGGAAGTATTCATAAACATTGTTTAATTAACGATTAACATATTTATGGGACACGTTTCTGTTCTGCGTCTTCTAATTACCAGCCCGTGCTTACTGTCTAATGGCATGGTGAGACTTTACGGATGGTATTTTCCATTTCCTGATTGCTTCGCGGAGGCAATCAGAGAAATTGAAGATGATGAATGCGAAGAATGTGCTTGGACAAAATTGTTAATTATTCAATTTGGAAAAGAGGGACGAGGCAATTTAAACAATTTGTACTTTGCGATTAGTTTCTTGATCCTCCACAGAAATGTTAAATAAACTTACTTGAAAATAAAATATATAAGAATATATAAGCAAAAGAGGATTTGTTTGATATTTAAACAAATCTGATACAAGTATAATACGTTAGATGATTATAAGTTCAACATTGCTATAATAGGATTAGTACCCCAAAAAGGTTCCATTAATTTCGCATTAAGGATCCACTACAGGTAGGTCCTTTTTAAGGGTGCGAAAAATGGGAGGTGCTATAACTTCAAGAAGTCAACGAGGCATAGATCCTCCAAAGATAGACGGCCAATTATCCGTTTCCTCATTATTTTTTGGCGATCGTTATCGACCTCAATCTGAGGAACCCCCAACAAGAACAAAAGGAGTCCCGACACGAGGAAGAATGAAACAAAAGAATACTAAGATACCCCACGGCGATGGATCATTACTTTTTATTATATTTATCCATCATTTGAAATATAACGCTCCATGGTTTTCGCACCTGGCTGACACATTACAGCCCCTCTGGGTGCTCGATTAAATATTGATTTTAGCTAGAACGGTGGAATTTAAAGAGGGGGGGAAGATGACGAACAGCGGGTACTAAAGAGGCAAGAATGCTTGGAGGCACCTGCCAATTTTGGAAGATGACTCGGCGACCGGTTTCCAAAGCCATTGTTTTTGCGATCTGACCGACTCTGGCGCCCCGTGGTCTCCTGCTGGTTAATATCCTTATCGATATATCGATAATGGAGTGTGGGTGCCCCGTCTTCCCTGGCCTCTATACTCCGCCGTGACCTCGCCTCGTTCGTCCCTCGTGCGCCAGCTAATAGACCATTGAATATGTTGATGGAACGTGTGCTCGTCGATACACTGTACACCGGGCGCGTGTTCGCGAACGTAGCCGCGCAAATATGTGTGCGAGACAGGGAGTAAGAAAGAATTCGAATTAAATTGCAAAACGTTGCTCCGGTGGAAGTGGGCAGTGAAAATAATTGAAAGACTAATGGACTTCACCGTTGGCGAGGCAAAAATTCACAGGGTCATTAGAATTTCAAGAACCTAACTGAACCGCGGACCAATGGTCGTGTACGGGGAAATGCGGCGGAGGTGGTAGAGCTTCTTGAAGATGTTACGGGGTCAGAATGATTGATGATCATCGGGTATCAGTGTTACCCGATTGTCTTATTGTTTCGATCGCCGCCGTCAAAGAGATTGTTGATTTTCTATTCTTTTTTTTGGGGAAGAGGGGGGCTAATAGTGTAATAGAATTTGGAGCATAAAATAGGTGCCGAGTAGTTGATTGTCATCGCATGACAATGCCCGGATCACCGCGTGAAATATAAATTGAAATAGATCGGAAAATATCATAAATTAATTATTTTTTAAATTGTAATTAAGATTAATGGATTTTGGAATTGCCATGGTAGTGATGGGCATGGTGAATGAAATTAAATATATGCGACTTTAATACTTCAACGACTGTACAGTATGCTCTGGAGAGAATGAAGAAAAATATCCACGCAATGCATATGATCCAGGTGAGAACGAGGATACCTTAGAGCGTTGCGCTTGCGTTCGTAGAAGAAAGCCTTGCTCGCTTGCCTTTCGTTTTCAATTTTTGTGTGGCTTCAGGGCCGACTATTTTGCAACTGATCTTCGATCGCCCTCGGCACTGGATCTCCTCGACAGGTGGGGACGTGTAGGACGATCATGGTTTATGGCAATAGTGCGCGAGCCTCGCCCATTATGCGCCATGATGCATTCATTCGTTGAATAAAACACCGATTTTACATACAAGGAGACCGGCGGTTGTCTCTCTTTGGCTACCGGAAGGGGCTGTGCTCGACGATGATAATGCCGTTAAATGTTCGGAAATTCATTTTGAAATGTTGTTGAATAATTGGTGGAATTAATTCTCGACCGCCCAATTTTAATTGCAAATATATGAATAGTTTAGAATACAATTGATTTATTTGTAGTCCAACTACATACATTTAAATATTTTACCACGTTTATATCAACAGTGTGAGATGTTTAACAGGCGTTTATTAATTTTTAGTCTTGCAACTGAAGGATTTCCTGTTGCAAAAAAACAATTAAAAAAATTCTTTTTCGTTGCCCGTTGATTATGAAAGTGGAAGTTAATCATTTCGACGAGTCACGGATGAACTGCAGTTTCACTTCCTCTCTGCTCCAGGATCTCAGGGATGCACCAGGCAGTCCTGTATACCTTTCAACAGAATCAACGAGGCATGCGTGAAATCCTTCTGTCAAGAATCGATTTCCCATCTTGTGACGAGGGACAACTGATTTCAGGGTTTGTTCTCACGTGAAATTCGAGTTCCTCTACCAAATGATAGAGTAATCTACGAGTCTCACAGTTAGCTTATTGAAATTTCTCTCACGATCGCCAATTGAATGCAATAAATGCGTGATGATAATAAAAAAATTGCAGATTTGCATTCAGACCTTTTCCAAACATCCGAGTGAAAAAGTTTGGCAGCAAAAAACAATCTTCCGTGCCACAAGTTCGTAATTTAACAAAGTCTGAAGCAAAAGCTATAGCCGTAAAGGGGGTCAAAGGTGCCCCTAAACCAAATTGAACTTGCGAGGTGCCATTCGATAGCTTATCAAGGAAAATCAATTCGTACCAAGTTTCAACCTTGTAGCTCGACTGAGAGGGTAGTCATAGCGAAAAAACAAAAATATAGTTTTTGCTCAATATCTCCCATTTGAACGCATACAAAATTTTGAAAAAAATCTGACGCATTGTAATTATCGAGACACATATTGTACAAGTGTTGCAGATTTTTAAATCGAAAACTTGAGCTGCGAAAAATAAAAAACGTAAAAAAATGCTGGAAAATGCCGATTTTGTATTGAAGGAATCTTTGAACCACATTTATATTTTTTTTGTAGATGCATACTATTGATACTAGTACTCCCAATTTTTTTCAGATTTTTGAATTGGGTGCGCTGCAGTTAAAAAAATTTAAAACGATGAATCTCCTCCAAATCTTAATTTCTGCGAATTTACTCCGAAACAACGAATCCAATTATTTGCAACGTGCACCAGCCACAAAAGTTATTTTTGGAGCAAATATTCAGGCTCATCGTGCGGCCAAAAACCCGTCGCGTCGCGTCGCGTCGAATATAATACGACGGCCACGGTATCTTGTCGATCGTGTGCGGTTTGGGTTCGGGTTTCCGGGTAGCGTGTCAGCCTTGACTCCACTTCGATAAGGCACGAAAACAGGAAGGGATCATGGCAACGTTGACCCAGACCCGATTCCACAAGGCTAAAAGGTAGCAGAGTATTTTAAACGCTGTCTTCGATGCGACCGCTACGTAAATGATAGAGCAGAGGGATCGTCGATCGTCGATCATTTTCCACACGGCCACATGATTGCACGCGGTCGCAAACGGTGAAAAGAATGCGAAGGATACGGTTGAACGATCCCGACAATATGGCTGTTATTACATCGTTTTGTTATCTATCGATCGTTGCATAGAAATCAGTCGTGAGCGGGGTTCCAGAAGCTATATAAACGCGCCTTAAAACGCGCGCCAGCATCGACCGATCGTTTTGCACGATCGGCCAATTCAGCCGCGATGGAATTGAATTTCTAATAAACTAAGCGCAATGAAGACTGCGATTTATGCCGCACTCCGTTCTTATCCCTCGCATGAAAGGCGGCGATTTAAATGCGTCGACGAACTCGGTCGCCCGGTATGAAACTTTCGAAATTGCTCTTTTCGCCGGTGTCGTAAATTCTTCTGTAAAAAGAGACGGTAACGAGCAAAGATCAACGTGTTACCGGTGTCGATTTCTATTATGATTTTATCGTAAGCCATTGCGGTCTATGATTTCGCAAGGCTGCTTCGATTGACGAATTCTCCCGGCTTCTGATTTTACAGGTAATTTTAATTCACGATTTCTGGAAAAGAATTAATAAGTAGAGCTTGGGATTATTTTAGAGAATTTTTATCATCCTGTGTGGGGTGTGTTTTTGAAGCTGTTACAAATAAATATTTCTTGTCATAGAGCCCTTTAATTTTGCTTTGCAAGTTACTACGTCTATTGAATATCAGTGAAGGGGATTCGTTTTGTGGAAAGGTTTACCTGACGAAAAGTCTAATTGCATAAGGCCTTCGTTTAATTATTCAGGCTTTATCAGTGGACCGATAAATAGGCACAGGTGAACGACGAACGATACCTTGTTAGCCGTAAGCAAACGTTTATCGGAGTGTTAGTCAGAGGCAAAGAACGTCACTGGAAACACCTCATGAAAGTGATGTCCAGCAACGTTGAAGATTCGCGAGGAATTTAATCTGCTGATATGCGTACGTGCTCGCGCGATCCCTTCTCGATTTCATGATGTCCTCGACGTCATCGTCGCCGTCCCGACGGTATGCAAACGTGCAACTTCACTCAGGGCTGGTCGGTTGGTTTCCATTGCATTGTAGAAAATCCGCGAACGCAGTGAAACGAAAATGAAAGAGGATCAAATTTAGCATAAACTTCTCTCAAATACACAAACAAACTGAAACATAAAACTGTCCCCAATTTTACTCCATCTCCTCTCAAGATTACTATCGAGCTTCGCCATACGCGGTACAATTTTTAATCCAATTTACAACAAACATTCTCCTGTTCCTGGTCAAACATTTTACCCATACAACCGTATCCTAGAACCGAATATTCCATTAAACAACTTCGCTCAAACTTTGCATCAAACACACCTCATCGAACGATCCACCTTCCAAATCTCTTTCACCGAACCACGCGAGCACCCTCTTGTCATTCGAGTCCCCACGTCCATTATCGGCCTTCGTCCCAGGGAGATAATTGAACAAAGTCTCCAGTAGGGAACACGCATCGTACGAATCGCGATGCATGTTCTCGAACGGTGTACATTGTAATTGATCCCATATAACGATCTGCCCTGTCAAAGTGGCGGCGGATCGAAGCGACGCGGCCCATGCGCGCATAAATGCATCTGAAATGTACCGGTCCAGCCCTGGCTGCAGGTAGAGAGGAGTGCAGCAGATAAGAGGAGCGGGAATCGCCGTGTACCGAGAATGCCTCGTCGAGGACATTCGATCCAATCTTCAATGCCTCGTCGGATACGTTCCAGCCAGCGGGGGAAAAACGGTGCCAAGAAGGTGGCGATAATCTGCACGTGTCGCGAATATTTCGCGGGCTGGAGCACGCGCGAATGAAACCCGAGACGATGCACCAAGGCGCGAACCAGAGGTGTCGTCGCCGTTGTAAACACACCACAGCAGAGGGAGGTTGAAAAGAAAGAGAGGATCCTGGCCACTCGTGGACACCGGCGAATATAGGCTCGTATGACACCTGGACCCGTGGCCAGCGCGCACTTTAACACGTATGCAACGCTTATCTACGACGCGTATCGGTGGGCACCGCGCATTATCATTCGAATTTATGCTGATCTATGCGTTGATCAGCCCGAACTTGATTATTCGTTTGATGGGACAGCATGCTGCGCGAATTTCGAACGGACGTTTGTTAGAATATTCGATGTACAGGAACGGACGAGGCGGGCCATGTGCATTTTGCTGATGTACGCGGTCTTTGTCTAGCGTAGCTTTACTTTGGGGCGAACCCTAAAATGGTTAACCCTTAGAGCGCTATGGAAGCATATATGCGTCCGGCGAAAGCGATGGGTGTGGACTATGAGCGCATATATGCGTTTGGTGAAAGTCACCAGCAGGGATGGTGGACGCATATATGCGTTGGTCAATTGTTTTGGGTTTCCCATGTAATAGTATTACAATTAACTTTATGTGACACAAATAGGTATATGTGTGTTTCTTAGCAACGGCAGTGAAAAAAACAAATGATGGCTACGCGAAAGTTATATTACCATCTATTTGTGATACCCTACAAAATGTCGCGTAATACTGTAGAATATATTATCAAAAACTGTATTCCATCCACAGCGATCGCCAGCGCTGAGCGCGCAGTCTCTCCGGAGCGCATCGACAGAGAATCGTTCGCACGCAAAGGGTTAAAAAGGGCCATGGCGACGTAGGCGTCCTCACGACCGACGCTTTTGCAAAGGAAAGCCATTCTTGTATAGACTACGGTCGAGAGAGCACAGTTTTAATAAACAGAACACCTTTTTAACATATACACGCCTACAAAATCATTGTAATAAGTAATACCTAATCGAGACAGAGAGACTCCCCTCCGTTCGATTATCTTACACGTTTGAGTTTATTTGCTGGCGCGATATTGTGCGATTTTTCGACGTTTTCGGTTCTTGCTGCGAATGCACTGGCTGGTATTTCAGGTTGATCTCTTCGGTGACGTACTTGGGCTTGGGTATCGTATTGTTGGATGGCTAGCCCCTGCGACATCGACAAGAGCAAGATACGCCTTAGCCCCCCCCCCCCCCCTCAGCCCTTAATCATGACATGTATTGGAATGACGGAGTTTGCCAGGACTCATGTTTGGTTGTGATGTCTCAACAAGGGCTAAGGTCGTCCTCACCCCTTCAAATTCAGGATACAAGTATCGACGCAAAATGGTCATGAGAAGACTTCCACTTGGTTAGACACTTAAAAGGACAGGTTGCGAACCATCAGACTTCAATTTTAATGAAACTTTGCAGGCTTGAAGGACTGAAAATATTAAACACGCATTTTTTTAAACCGGGGTAATTCAAGTTTAAGGGGTGAAACTACCCTCGAAAGTTAAACCCCTAAAGTGCTATCTCAGAAACGATTGGAGATATAAAAAAACTTTTAAAATAAAAATTACATGGTTTTTAATGGTTTTAATGGTTTTAATTCGCCCATGGAATTCAACAGTGTTTAGCGTTACAAATTTAATACAGAAAGAGATTTTATTTTTGAAAGGGCGTATAGGCCTGGCAGGGATTTACCCCTGCAAAGCGGCAACCCTTAAACCACGAGTGTCCTCGGTGCTCCAGACGGGGCGAATTTTATTCATACCAAAGGAGATATTCAATTGCTATTTAATTCAGTGTTACTCTGCGGCGCATAGTAAATAAAAACATTGCGTAAATGTTCAACAAATTGTAAGTTAAATTAATATTTCCAATTCCGAAGCAGCGGGCTAAAAATATCGCAGCCCCTTTCGAACTCAACTAAATCTGTTGCCAAAAAAAGAAGCTTTCCCTTCAGGCTGGTTTACGAGAGCGGCCCAACCGCGAAAATAATGTTTTATGCATCAGAGATCGACCTCGCAAACTTTCGGCCCGTTCTATTTTCGTTTCGACGCGTGGTCACCGAGCGTGGATCGACTTCGTTCGATTCGAAAGAAAGTAGTTGAACAGTCGGTGGTGGTTTTCATGGCGCTCAGATTAGATTAACGTCGCCGCAAACACCGATGTTGTTAGTCACTCTTGCCCGTATCTCCTCTTTCTTTCGTTGCCTACCAACGCGCCTTCTAATGTATGCAACGCTTACTCCTTTACCTGCATTCAGACGCGAGCACGCGGTGCGTGCAGAGTACTATCTCGCGTGGCCGGTTTCGTCGCAGGCGAATCCTACACTTCTGTATGCAAACGATGGATATCGCGGATTCCATACTCATAAGTAAGCGCTGTTAACACCTGACCGAGCGACAAATGAGCTGGCTATCGAATTTACTACGCGGGGCGTCGTGTTCCGTTAGCCGTTTATCGGTTCGTCTTTAATTGGCCGAGCTAGAAAAACATTTAGACAATCGGCATTGTTCGGGATTTCCCCGTGACAGATTAATCGAAGACATATTAGTCGCGCAGAACTGTGGGCGAGTCGAATCGAAAGTGGCGATTTTTACGAATTCGCCGAGGAATCGTTTCGTCCACGGCACAGAAATATACTGTCATTGTCATCGAGGACATTTCCCGGCAATTTACCAACGGATTGAAACAATCGAATGCCGACTACATATTCGGACAAGTGTTTCCAACCTCAAATGCAGCCAAATTTGATAAAAACATAAACCACACATCCTATTCTATACGTGTATATAAAAATTAACGGGGATGCGGGTGAATATCGCAATTGTTCAATAAATTGTTGTACAAATTATTTAAAAATTTCCGAGAAAGTATCGTTTTAGACATATATACCTAATCCTTGTCGATGCCGTTCCTGCAAATAGAAATACCATTAAGGTCGTAAGCATCTTTTTATTAATTTTCCAATCCTAAATTGGTGTTTTGCCCTCTGTGCCCCGCGGCGGCGCAGGCTATCTACTACAAGTACAATTGTGCGTACGTGTGGCGCTGATAATTGTCAGAAATTGATTTCCAGCAGAGAAATCTCGCTTCTGCAAGTTTCCCTTTCACGTTTCTCTAAAAAGGGTGTAAAAGCCGGCGTCCGTGCCGGTAGCCATCGAAGTGGCCGTCCGTTTTATAGCCGTTCCAGCCCCACGGAATGAAGTAATATCGTCGAACGACGGAAGCCGGTAACCGTCTATAAATAATAAAATTATTGATCAATTAATTAATCCAGGCGTCACGCGGCCCAAGAAAAGGGGGGGAGGTGGGAGGATCCGTGTACAGGTTTTACGAGCCCGTAGAAAGCTCCCGCCTCGGCCGTTTTAAATATTCCCCGCGTGTTTTCTCTCTCGCAAATTACCGCTGGCACTATCCGGCTTTTTCTCGCCGGACGGACATTCTCTGGCTCGTATCATTTTCACAGCGGCGCTGGATTTACCGTTACGAAAGCACGTGCGACTGCATTAAATCTCGCGCGAGCACGATCAACGGAACGGTGGTAGGAGAAGGAAGACAGATCGTAAGGTGCAGCCATATAGCCCGGCATGCATTGCCCACGCCTCGTGATCCTTCACTGTTCTTCAACGTCGATATTCAAATCAGCGCCTCCTCCACCCTGTCCTTTCTTACCCGCGACCATACAACGTCCTCTTTTTACCACCTTTTCGTGCGGCAATTTACCGTTACAAAAGTCCTCGCCCACGTGTCCCTCCCCCCTGCTCCTTGCTCCTCTTGCAATCTCCCCACCGTCAGATCTCTTTTTTTTCCTCCGTCTCACCTTCTCCCCTTTGCTCCGTCTTATATCCCAGATACAATCGAAGAAGGGATCGATCCGTCGATTCACCGTTGCCATTGTGCTGGATCTCGCATCGTCTTCCCCCGATCCATGATCGCGTGCAACGACGATCCGGAACGCAAACGTGGCAGGTGCCAGTGACCAGGATGAGCATAGGCGAAGAATCCCCGTGTCACGGTCCTTTGAATGCCAGGGCAGCAGGTATATAACCCTTTGAACAGCGACGGACGCTGATTAGCACCGTTTCGGGATTGATGAGCCGAACGATTGGCCGGCGTTATATTTTTCACCATCGCGTTGGATCGCGAAGGATGAAGCTGCGGGACATGTAAAGGACTCCCGAGCTACCTGTGTTCACGGACGTATCTTTGACCGATACTTGCCTGCTTAGTGTCGGATTAATTCTGGCTGGCAGACGTGTTCAGAGAGACGGGGCCAGAGGGTGATCGTTCGTAAGTCGTTCGGACCAATCGATTTATGCTTGACGAGGTATAACGACGGGGCGAACGACGGTCGATTATCCTTCAGATTCAGGACCGCCTTCCGGAATCAAATTTTATTTCGAGCTTATCAAAGAATTTGATAACGCTCCTGTCCGCCATAAAATAATGAACCATCCGTAGCTCCGGTTCAAACAAATACACAAACAATTAATTTCTCTTGTATCTCTTCCCCCCTCCTTTTTTGTTAATGTCTGCCCATATACTACGACCAAAATAAATGTATCTGTTGCTAAAATATTGTTCCTAACATCCGTTTGTATATTGCGACTATTTTAGTTATTATCATATTCTTGTATTATACTATTTTTTGCCTTTTTAATGCATTACAGCCAAGACTATCAAATATGCTATCTGTAATCAGTTCTAACAATAATAAATAGATTGAAATGATAAATCATTACGCCCTACACTTTAATTCCATCACTTCTGCCTCTATTCGCCTTAACGATATCTTAACGATACATCGATATATCAAGGTATCGGTAACATACCGATATTATCGATATCTGTATCGGGAGTCACACCTCTACCCCTACCCCCGGATCGTTCGCCCAAAATTCGCCCAACCCTTCGCCCATCTCACCGTGCCAAATAATCGCGTGCACCCGCAACTGGAAATTGCCTTGGCCGATTGAATTTCACAGCCGCGGTCGTAAACGCGGGAACGTTTAATAAGAAACGCGAACCTCGTTCCTGCCGGGTTCCCCGTGCGTTTTCACTCGCGACAGACGGCCGCCCTCGTCTGTCACTTAACGACCGACAGCCACACCTGTACACGCGGGGAGACGGAAGACTTCCGGTAGTGGCGGCAAACGATACAGGCGAAACTCGTCGCGGTCGTTAAACGCCACGCAAATCCATTCACTCCGCGTGGCGCAAGGGTTCATTCAGGCTCGTAAGCCGCCCGCCCACGTGTCGCTATTTGCATAGATCCGCGCCGTATGAACACTGCGGCGTGCACGCGCGCACAAGCACAGGCCGAGGCGAGTTTACGTGTAGCCTAACATTTACCATCCGGACGGTCGATCGGACGGCACGAGCAGGCGAAAAGCCGAGCCTCGCGGTTATTTACATACTAGATTCGCTATCGGGGACGCGTCGTACGACTGCGGGCCCCAGGGACGGCCCTGCAGACTTCCTTTGGGTATGGTGAATTTCAATTTCTTGCAGAATTTCGGTGGTACCAAGGCATTCTAGGCTGGTTCGTTACTTTTCATTTTATGGCGAGGTTTTAAGCTTCCAGGGACGCGGTCGAGCCTCTTTCGGAACGAACCTTGGGGTGGTTTGTCGAGTTCATGGAATTATAAATATATTATTTGTGTTCTTCGGAATGTAACTTCGTTTTTGCCCAATAGAGGACTTAATTGTATCTTTTTTACAGCATTTTTTACACTTACGCCGCATTATCATTATAGATTTTGACAGCTGATATAGCAAGGCTTGCTTGTGAAAAAGTTTGTTCGATCCTGCGCAATAGTTTTTGTTTGGCGCCCTATCAAATATGGAAAGTCGAAAGCAGCTTTTTCGGCATATTTTACTTTTTTCTTATCGAAAAGGGAAAATGCTGTACAAGCAAGAAAAAAATTATTCGTTGCGCATAGAGAAGATGTATTGACAGAACGTCAATGGCGAAACTGGTTTGTAAAATTTCGTTCAGGCAATTTTGATACCGAAGATGCACGCCGTTCTGGAAGGCCAGTTAAAGCTGATGAAGGCAAAATAAGGGCATTGATTGATGTAAACCGCCGAATAGCAACTCGTGGGATCGCTGAGAGATCAAATTTATCGGATTCAATAAAATATTTATACGCTATAAGAAAATTGTCTTTCCTTTTCACAAAAAAAAAAAACAAAATTACTTTCCGAACAACCTGATAAACCTGGATTCTATACGGGAAGGTTTGAGGGATGTTGACCTTTGTTATTCATTTGATGGATTTTTTAAATAAATTAAAACGAATAAACAGCCCCACCAAGGAAAATAAATGTTGTTATAATAGTTGCAAACGATAATGACCGCGTACTTAATTTTTGATTATTCATGTAATGCTTGTATCTGTTAGAATGACATTGTACATTGTACGATTAATTATGTTAAGGTGTTAGGGATTTTTTTGTTTTATTTTATGAGTCATTTGAACATTGTGCAGACGAACGTTTCGGCAGTTGCGAATATGTTCAAAGCCGGCCCTGAACATCGAGAATTCTACTCCGCAATCTCGTCCCGAGTACAAAACCGATTCCTTCGTCGCGGGAATCTCGAAGTTCAGTCGTGTGAATAGCTCGTTTAGATGTTAATAGAAAAGTACGGGTTATGTCATAGCCGGCTACGTCTCGGGCATAAGCCGCTGTCTCGAAATTCCTATTGTGACATTAAACCATCGACGTTCCCTGTCCGCCGCGAGATAGGGACTAGCTGTATTATAATGCCCCTCTGCTTAACAGGAGAATTGAGTTAATTTCGCCTGTGATATAAACGTTTAGGAGGAGCGTGGATATTTTTACTGTCGCATGGTCGATCGCGAGCGAGAATTTATGTCTGACGCTACTATCGCGAATAATGCATTTGCTGCAATAATGCCTACCATGCAATTTACATACGATTCACAAATTCTCAGAAATAGTTCCCTATCTAAGAAAAATCCTGTCACCATGCGCTGCTAGTAATCTCAAAAAACATTATTAAAAATAGGTAAACTCCAAGTGACTCGCGAACAGCGATCTCTAAAATATTCCATAGAATATTGAAATATTTCTGGAAAATAATATTCAACTGTTTTTCTCTCATATTTTTCCACCACCCTGTTACACATATTTCGTTTAAAAAATTCCCCAATGACATTACCACGTGAAAAATAAATTCCAACCGTCCGTCGAAATTAATTTAACCAAATTCGCCCGTGCAATCCCACCTGTACGCTTTCCCGCCGACGTGCGTGCCACCAGGAGATCCGCGGGGATCTCGATCGTGAACCGATTAATTGCCGCGAATCGCTTAATCCGAGCCGATAGAATCGATTCATCAGATCGAGCCCATGGGGGCGAACGATTTACGGGGTCGGATAGGTGTCGTAATCGCGACGAGTCTTCGCCGGTGCACATTCTTGTCGGTCGGCTTCTCTGGTGACCCGCGACAGCTGGGAGGAGCGTGTGTAAGCTGTGCAGGCAGCTGATTGGCCGGCCGGGGTGCACCAGAGCCGGTAGACAGCGAGATAATTATCCAGGTGCGATAAATTAACCCGGTGTGTCACCCATCGCGTGAAACCTGTCCCCAGACGGCTGTCCGGTCTGCGGGATTTCGCGCCGACCAATCGAGGCGCTCCAATGGCTCGAACCGGTCGAGATACGTCGCACCGATCTGAACTTTATCGATTTATAACGTCGCCAGAGACCCGGCACGGCGAGTGGCTGGCTACCGAGAAACCGTACGCCCGAGGAATCTCGACGAAGGGAAACGAAATGCCTCGTTCGATAGATCATTGCCTGGTTAGAATGGTGTCCATTGGCCGGTCAGGAGATAAGCGGTTCCGTTTTGGAGTAATTGCCGAGCTCTGGATGTTATTCAGGTGTTGTGGATTCAGGCAGAAATTTCTTCGTTATTTTTCTTTTGGATGCTTTGGAGTTCGGTGTTTGATGATTGCTAGTTTCGGTGGGCTTCTTTCGTAGACCGAGTTGCAGGATTTAAGGCGACGTTCGATAGATTAATAATGGGTCAGAGCAGTGTCCATTGGCAGATCCAGAACTCTGGATCTTGTTTAGAAGTTTTGGAATAACAATGATATTTATTCGTAATTTTTCTTTGGTTCTTATGGAGTTAGGTGTTTGACGATTTTTAGATTCACTGACTTTTTCGCGGGTTCGTTGTTAGGATTTCAATTAGATTTATTTTGAACCTTCGCACTTGTACTTTACTATCCAATCTTATATAACATTTTAGGTATTCAATTATTTGCGGTATTTTCTTACCTGGCTGGTTGAAAATTCCCTCTGAATATCAGGGAGACAAAACTGTATAAAACTTCCTTTTTATATCATACAATTTGGTTTAAATTGGTCATTAGTAATCATGCAATTATGGAAGATCGTCAGCATTTTTTAACCACTGCTCGTCCCAGGAAATGGCTTGCCTTTTCTCGAAAATTCTATTTCGCTGCCAGGTGAGACGCGGAGACACGTGCGACGAATACAGAAAATTCTCAAGTGAAGTCGTCCTCCCTGTTGATTTGCACGATGATCTTAGAAACGTTTCTCGAACCGTTATCATCGAGGCACGTGTCAACGTGCGCCATTGCACAAGGTGCATAACGTGCACCGTTGTGTATCGCACATAATAATCCATTCATCGAGCACCGCGGCTACAACAGGATCGTAATCATCCAACGTTCTCTGCACCATTCGATGGATCGCACGTCGATATTGTCTACGTTGGAAATTTCTCCAACGCCGATGATAAATGTCCCATCTCGGGGTTAATAGTCGGGTAATAAAATGTTCGAATGGTGGTTGGACACTTCGCTTCGAATGATAGTAAGCGCCGTGATAAAATGACAGTCGTATATTCATATTTATAGGTGGGTATTGAAATCTCGAATGTGTCGTACCGTAGGTGGAAATTTGTAACGTGACAAATCATACTGGGATCTGGGGTAGAAGAAAGTTGTAGCTTCGATGGAAAATTATTTGTTGCTTCTTTCATGGTTATTTTCCTGAAAAATATGTATATTCGTGTTTTTCAATGTGTTTTCAGGATGGAAATAATTTCTTGGGTATAAATGATGGAAGGTTGGAAAAATTGATAAGTGGATAAATAAAATAATTGGGATTTGGTTTGAACTATTACGATATTCTTGTATGAGACCGAGGGTATTCCTTCTGAACCGGATACGCAGACAGGAGTCTCGCTTGAAGAAAATAAGGCCACCCCTTTGTGGGAGCATATAATACCATAAGGAACGATCAAATCTTGAATGTCAATTATCGACATCGATGGTTAACGGTTTATTCCAACCATAACTGTCGGTATCCTGCATTCGAGCACCCAGGAAGTTCGTCCCACACCGGGTTTATTAATATTTCTGCCCCTCGTCTGATGCGTATACCTCGAATTTGACCCACTTTTAAGGAGCACCGTTCGTAGTGTATTAAAAGTAGGTCCTTGTTTCGCGCCGGATGCGCTCCTTTAGCGGCTCTCGTTGCGGGTGGCGACGAACTTCCGGTGCGGAAGAAAGCGACGAAAATAGGTCAAAACGATCCCGCTAGAAATCTTCCGCTAGATTCGTAGAGGGATCCTTAAGCAAATAACGGAGAAAGAGGACAACGAACAAAATGCACGAACAGGTCGAGGCGTTCATAGAAATTAGCATACAGTAGAGCGAGGCATAAAGCGACATTAACTTTATTACTCTTATCGCAAAGAATAATTCTACGATCCAAATCGATAACAGTCACAAGACAGTTTCAGTATAAGCAGCAATGGCAGCCTGCCAGCCTTAACCAGTCCGAAAAAGAGTGCGCAGGCAGTAGTAACATGAAAAGGAAAATGCTTCGCAAAGTTGTACAACCAATCTAATCGTGTTCACGTACGAAACAACGCTGCCCCGATCTGGGTGAAAAGAATCGGAGAATTGCAAATGAACCCATCAACGACGGTCCACTGAAACGCTACTCCGACAAACTACAAACATCGCACGCGCTGAAACACGAGTCAACTCGTCTCAGCCGGTTAAACGTGTCTTATTTATCTGAATACAAGGCCCGTGTACAACCGCGACAAGCGTGCAATATATCATACATATATTCGACTATCTTTTTCTATATCTCTGCGTATCAATTCGACGTCGTCTGTGCCCGGACGTTTATGCGAGTCGCGTGTGTTCCATGGTGCACCGAGCTGCCCACGATCTGTGTCGTATCACGAGTGAACGACACGACAGGAATATCGTCACGCTGCTGGCTGTTGTCCCGCGAGGCATTCTTTTTCAACGTTGTTAAATTTCATTGTGACACTTCGTGACACGCAGGCCATTAGCAGGAATTGAGAAATTAGGAAATTTTGTCAAACCCAGAAAAATTATTGCTATTTAAATTCGCGGCTTGTCTCGTATGGATCGCGATCTTCAGTAAATTATCCGGTAATGAAAATCGAGACCTGCAGATTCTTATACAGAATTGAATTATTTAATCGTAGCTTGCGAATAAAAATATCAATATTGTGGGAGTGCGAAGCGCCCAACGTCCAGGTACATAGCGTTTATGCCAAGCTACCTGGCACACAGATGTTCTGCAGGCGTGCAGCGATGGCCTGCACAACCGCGTCCCCCGTGTTCTAGGTTTTAATGATATGATTTAAGGATACGAGAGAGAGAGAGACGAGAATGACTGAGGACAAATGGAGATATGAATGGAAATGACAGATTAGATTGAACTGCGGTGGAGTATAGATCGAGGAGCAGAGTAGAGTAAAACAGTGTAGTACAGCGTAGAAGGAATAATGTAGTATTTTCTTAATAAATATATAATAATCTCCCTGTCAATTATATTACACTTACACCGGCTTGATTTCATTAAAACTTCCAATCCCACAATATCCGGAAAGGATAAAGTATCTTCGTGCAAAGTGGATCGAAATTTTCCAACAGTTTTCCGAGATCACGAGGGATAGCTACTTATCGCAGGGGGGGAGGGTTGTAATGCACGTTTAACGAAGACTGGAACGACGGAGAAACGGTATCAGATACAGTATTGCGGTATAAATAGTGTTCAGCTAAAATCGGCCGCTGTCACCGGGTCATTGTGTCGTGTCGTGGCGATAAGCCGGCTTTTCTTTGTGCGCCAGAAACAGGTACGGCGCCATGGAATTGATCGATCATTCAACATCCTGGGTGCGAGTTGCCTGGCTGCCGAGTCGAGAGGTAGCTCGCTGAACGCTCCATTTAGCCCGGATCTGTGGGTGACTGTGCGAGCACGCGTGCCAATTTTTCCCCAGCTTTCTTAGAAATTATAATACCCACTTGAATATACAGTAACGATGCAACTATTCAAAATAAATATGTCATGGGAGACCTTATTACTGTCTAAGATCCGACAGAAGAATTTTAAAGTACAATTTACTCCTCTATGTACCATATTACTATTAAGGGGGGACATTCAGTTAGAATCATCAAAAAATCTATAATTTCTGATTCTATAAAATGATGATTCTATAAAGTTTAATATCTTAAAAATATAATCCCAAAGTTTTATGGCGAAATTCGAGCTCTATTCGGTGCTACAGCTGATAAACGTCACTGGTGTCCGCTCGGCACCAGGCTGTCTTCGAAACTTTAAACGCGTTTTCCCAAAACCTGTACTTTTCAAATTGGCGGGAAAGATAACTCAAAAACTATTTAACCGATTTCATTCAAGCTTGGCACAGATGTTTATTATACTATTACCTTCTATGTGAACTAAAATCATATTGAAAATCGTTCAAGGAAGTACTTTTTTATTGCAAATCTCCTGCGGAAAATTTCAAATTTTTGGTTTTCAGCCTGCAATTTCTGTAATTATTGAATTTCACACAATGTTTTAAGTTCAAATAGAAACTACAAGCATTAACTACTAAAAAAAATAATATCATATATATAAGATGAACGACGGGGTCGCTAGAGTTCCCTCCGTTTTGGAACTCACGCCGCGACCTGCCCTGAAACATGTACCAAAACCCCGCCATCTTTAAATTTTTCAAGAAACAAAAATATTTTGCTGACCCTTAACTATATAATAAATAAGCCTCTAAGTTACAAAAAGATTGAACGATTGGAATTCTGTAAAAAAAACTTTGAAAATCTGCTAAATTTCATGCTTCTAATTGAGTGTCCCCCCTTAATGTCCCATAATTAAAATTAATACTCAATTAATGAAACACTAAAAGCACTTTCTAATCAAACCTTCGCGTAATAAATCGTGGACGATTGATCGATTCAGGTGCTGACTTAACAATCGTACGTGGGAATTATAATCAATGTATATGTGTTTCAATTTTAACTTACCACGAGTGAAGTTTGTCGATCGTGGTCTAGCCGGGTATCGATCGCCAGTGGATCTACCGAACGATCGAGTTGCACGATTGAAACGCACAGCCAGGTAACGTGCGTGTCTCTCGGCAATTGTTGCCATTCTGAACGGTCCACTTAACCCGAGCGTATTGGCATTGGAGATACCGGTGTTCGATACCGTCTCGCACATTGGTGTACGCGATTTAATTATCCAACATCGCTTGTCGACTTGCCCCCGCCCCCAAAAAGGTCACCGTTGTTCCCCTGCGGCTTTTCTTTTCCACATCTTTCGTGGAAAGTCGTGTACGTGGTGAAATTCGACGAGGGAAGGGGTTACACGGATTCGGAGATACAAGCCTGGCGTCTTAATTATGAAACAATGTTGCGTTTCCAAGGGGAAAGGAGACTTTCTGGTTTAGCAGCCGGATCTTTCACTGGCTACACTATTGTTCTGTCAATTGAATCGTTTAATATCACTGGTTACGAAACGATGTTAATCTTTTCATTTCACTAATTGCGCTATCGGTGGATTGTACTAAATCATTTTTCAGAATTGAAATTTCTTTTGGATTACATTACTCGTCTGTGGGTTATGAGACGTTTAATATTTATTTTGAACATTAGACTCATAGTAAATGTAGCTAATATTAATTTTTCTTTTATATATATAAGACAAGTATTATAATGGGAGGGGTAAAGTAAACCGAAATATGTTTCTCTGTAAAACAAACAAAGAAACGACAATTAAAGTTTACTATCTATACTTCTCTATCTATACTGCTAGTTCTCTTTATAACTTTTAACTTTGAATTTGCATTTTTAACTTTGAATTTGCACGTGTGCTCTATTGCGTACTTCCTATATCTCGCTCTCCTTAATTCTCTTTCCAATCGCCGCCACATCTATCGGCGATCTATCTATGAGGCGCGTGGAGCATGAGAAGCGCGGCAAATCCCAAGCTAAAGAAAGTATACTTTCTTTACATATATTTTACTAAAATGCTTTTACAGGTTTAACGATACCGATAATATTGAAGATATTCGCAGGGAACGTTGACGTCACGAGGGTACCATAAATCAGTAATTTCTTCAGCATGCAATATCGGAAGGGAGGATGGTGAACGAATGTTGAGGAGGCGGTAGCAACAATTTCAATAGCCAGAATTGCAGTTCGTTTATCCATCCTAGCCGCGTACCAGAGGTTCGTCTGATGGGAGTTATGGTACTGAACGGTGTTTCCGTGATAACTGGGAGGTGAAATTTTCAAGGGAAGTCGACGGGGCAAGTGATTGACTGCTCGAAGGTGTAAGCGGTCCGAAACCACAAGGCGCTGGAATCAATTTACGCGGTTATAAACAGCCCTCGACCGTCATTAGGATAATTTCTGTCCCAAGGCGTGTGGGTGGCAGATGTACGGGGCACCGTTACGAAAGCAGATTGCGTAAATCGTGAATTAACGACCAAGGATTTCGCGCCGACCGATGACCCCACAGGATAACGGGGGGGAGAACGATTGATTTCCAATGAAATCGCCCCCAGGTGATCCCTCGAGCGGGATAAAAATCGCTTCTGAAAATACTCGTGATTTTGCCTGGGAATAAAATTATTTCAGACACCCTGTTCATTTTCTGGCTACACGGAAATATTCTTGCGATGTTAAAAAGACAAATGCTACTGGCATTCGGAGTGCATTGGATACTGCAACGAAAGGGTTACAATTTTGGCGATATGTATCAAGAAGAATACGCAATAGGATGATAGATACAGAAATAATGCAAGTAGACGTGAAAGGAAAATGGTCCTAAGATGATAAAATAAGATGACACAGGAACTGGTTTCAAATATTTGCAGGCAAACAATTTTTGTTTTCACTCGATCCTTTTCTTCCTGTCTAATAGTAGGTACTGCTCGTGCTAGTTAGCCACGCTAATTTAACGATAATTCGAAAGTTTAGCGGCTCCGTTGAGCTAGTAACGAGTTAATTGTGAGCACGTGCAAGCGTGCTATTTAATGGAACGGCTTAGGGTCGGTGGTTCGCCGTAATGAGAGGCATTTCTTACGTGTCGGCCGCGAGGCCTCTTTGTTCGTGCCGCTCACGACATCGCCGTGCTCGGCACTGCTTGTAATTATTACAATGTTGAAGAAAACGCGCCGGACCGGGGAGGGAAAAAGGGGTTGGAACGCTGGGACGACTGATTAAGATAATTGAGACATCCGTCTACCTTTCTGAGGAATTTTGGTCACATATTTCTTAAATAACAGTAAATCCGTGATCTATTCTCTATACTCATCTATTCTATACGCTATAATCTATACTCATTCACCCTGTATCCCAATATATATATATAATAAAATCTACTGTAATTTTAGAAATATTAAGCATATAAGTATTTCCGTTTACAGCCTGGAAATTAAAACTGTTCTCTTTGTATCTATGAAATACCTACATCGAACTTATACTCAATAGATATTCGTATAATGTTCTCAACTATAATAATCATAATTGAATCTACTCCTTGATGGAGTCAGCGTTACAATACAGAGTCCTTAATCCTTAAAAAAAGGAGAGCTTAAAAGGTTATCTGTCAAATGAGCGAGGCCACTATTAATTTCACGAAGCAAACCATTCATCCCCTCCTTTCACTTAACTCGCCCGAGCCACACAGATCTACATCTTCAGCCCCCTCGAGTACCAGCTCTTTGACCAGAGATTACGCGACGATCCAATGGACGTAGCATCGATTATCCTCGATTATTCGCACGCTCGAGTGGACTTCCGTGGCGAGCTGATTGTCCACCGATTAGCAACTCTAAACCGAGAGGAATCTTGCGCTTGATCCTCGTCAAAATCTCCATTATCCGATTCACACAGAAACGCTCCACCTGTCTGACGTTCGACAATAAATCACGCCGTTTTTAATACCGGACGAACCAGGTGAAAAAGTGGGATGTCAAAATTTGGAGAGCCATAGGAGGTCCGGCGAACATGGACGAAGAAGGGATACTGTGATCACTGCGCTTGGAACGAAGAGGACAAGGGAAAAAAGAAAGAGCGAAGTCTGTCTCTCTCTTTCGCGAGACGATGATCACACGGCGATTCACGACCTGTGTATTCAACGATGATCATTAACCGACTATTATACGCTGCTTCGAGAGGGCAACGACTAGTTTTTTCGTACAGTCACTATACGGCTGCCACTCGCGGCTAGGACGGCCAGAAGCGAGATAGATGAACAGGCAGAAGAATATTGGAGTATTCAGGAGATGCGTTACACTTGTCGGCCTCGCTTTGTTCGGAATCGCACGCCGCATTATGCCGGTCATTACTCATTCGAAGGGATTGCCTAGCACGGATTTGTTCCTCGATTTTCCCGAATTTTTGTTTGGAACGGAGAAATGATTGGGCAGAGGCGGTGTTTAACGATGCTTAAAAGGGTATACGATTCAGCTATTAATGGTTTTCGTGTTATAATACAGCCTGTAATTGTATGAACGAACGAGATGCGTTAATTTGATATAAAAATTATTGGCAAATTATAGAGAGAAGGTAGGGGTAAGTAGATATTTCAGGAAATTGAAAGTGAGACAAAGGTTGGTGTATTACGGGTCTACTATTGCAAAATTAATTTTCTCGTCGAAGCACTAATAAACGATTGTTACTCATTGTTCTCAAGAACAATGAGTACCACGTATTTCGCTAGAAAATGATGAAGTATTATCTGTTATCTACATATGTATGTATACTGATTCATTCAGTCGGCGCTGTACACGCATCTGGCGTGGGCGGCAAAATTAATGAAATTATAAATACACCGATACATTCATGGTATCAATGTTGACAAAAAAATTGGGATAATTTTTTAAAAAATTTCATTCTGATCCTACGATCAAGTGGCTCATTCGTTCGTATCACACGAAATTAACACCGTTTCAAATGTACAGTCCCACAAATCAAAAACAAAAATTGACTCATAACCACCGTCGTATCTCATCGCGTAATGATCGTATTTATTCCGAAGATGACCACCTTGGACCTTACAGAAAAGCATTCTTCACAATTCCTATTTTTTCTAAGATCTCTGTCCGAGATTCCAGGAGAAGAGTAAATGAACACTGCGCGCACCTCGGCAGCTTTTAAGCATGCGTACGTAATGACAGGGTGTGGAGGGATGCCAAGGCCGCACATATAAATATCTTGGCCCAAGTCGAGGTAATGATTTCGGGAGCGTGTAGGCCCAGCCATAAATTCTAGGCCCATTTACGGGACAGATGCGCCGATAACTCGAACGTGGCCCCCCCGTTCGTCAGCCCTTTTCGAATTTTGGATGTTCGGGAAGGCCACGTTGCATCGAACACCGATAATTATTAAGTGACGGTTAAAACTTAAGAGAACGGTGGTTAAAACGCGGCTGTCAAAGAAAATAGCCTTGTGGTTTGCGCCTGTTATTCTCAGGCGATGAGCAACGTTCGAACGTTTTCATTACGACCCTGTCGAACATATTCGTTCTTCGGTTCGGCATATTCTCGTTGCTATCACAGTAGTATGTAGGTAAAGAGAAAAGTGATAACAAAATTAATTTGATTTATGATTTATGACTATTTATTTTATGACTATGGTCTATTATCTATGTATATAGATTTGTAATAAGAAATGGTATTAAAAACAGGGCTGTTCCTGGGTTATTGGCACCCAGGTGCAAAAACAATACCTCCACCCCTATTAATTTAATATTATTTAATTAAGAATTTGATATGCAGTATTTAGTTTTATGTATATCTATATATACATAGTATTGAACAGGTATGTAAAAGAAATATTTCTTTATCTTTATTTTCATACAATGAAGCAAAGATGCTTAAAAAGTAAATAGTTTTATTTAACATTTAATTTACACAAAGACATAAAAGAAATAACAAAGGCAACTATCAGTGACAAGTATAGCGAAATTAAAATTAATGTCCGGTCGTATAGGCTCGTTTTTGTAATAATGATGTTACATGATGTTAAATTCTGTTTCTCAATTAAATGTTAAATTATGTTTGTCTAAAAGGTTACTAATTATCAAAAAGTTTTGATTACTATTGTTACTAGTAAAAATTTTACATATATTGAACGGTCTGCGGCCGCCCCTAAATTGTGCCGCCCAGGTGCTGGAGCACCTTTCGCACCTCCGCGCCGCCTGGAACAGCCCTGATTAAAAATGTAATATTATTGCCGATCCCGAATTTGCATTAATCACGCTTTCCTTTATAATATTACCCGTGATGAAAATGTGAATGATTTAGTTTGCAGCCAAACCTTCGATTCAACCTACCAATATCGAAACAGAATTTCGTTTCCTGTTTCGTTAACTCTTATCTTTCCTCATTGTCAGCCAAATCCACCATAGCAATCGCAGTCACGAAAAAGGAGAGCCAGAGTCATTAATAAGCGCAACACCTTCATCCGTTCGGCCCACGTCTTCATTAGCAGCGAGTCGAGCGTGGCCCATTAGTTTTCCGTGGCTGCGACACGTGCATCATTAGGAATGATATTTAATTAAGCGGCGGAATAATTGGAAATATTCCAGGATGCTCCATGTCGAATCAGGGGGGTGCGCCCCGGGCCACGTTGGCGTAATTAAAACTGTGGGATCGTTACGCCTGCGTTTTACCTTTCGCCTGGATAACAGCACGTGTACACGTGTGCACGCGTGGCAAGCGAATTTTTCCGCGGTGACTCGTCGATGCCGATGTTGCGTGGGACTCGCGCAGGTGCATCTTCGATTGGCCGTTCTTTGTTGCGACCTCTTCAACGACGACACTGGGAAATCAACGTTCAACGATTTTTCCGTAGCCTCTGCGATGATTTGCATGTTAAATCAACGTTGATCAACGTGTCGTTAAACGCGTGATTAATAACGTCTTGGGAGACTGTCGTCGTGGGTTGCACGATGACAGTGAATGACTCTGCTCTCTGAATGAACCGCGGCGAAATTAATTTATGGACAGGTTTAATTATTCAATCGGGATTAACATCGGAATTGAAAATACTTTGCAATGAACAGAGCTATCAGATATTCTTCGTTCAATTATACAGAACGGATGACATTTATTTTTTGAAGACACTTGTACTGCATTTCCTAGATAATAGTTTCAGAAATGGGGCTACTTTTTTTTATTAAGAAATCCTGTTGATTCAAGTCTCTGTACCGCGAGTCCATTAATTTAATTTAAGCGAGAAATGTCTGGGGGCCAGGAAAATATTATTATAAATAAATTCTGTTGAACGTAATTCTAAAATTGAACACCCTGACAATATTGAACAACCCTTCAAACCAATTAACGACTAGCAATTGTCCATCGTCCTAGTGAATCCTCGATATACATATTCGTCCTCGCAATCAGCAACCCCACAGTGATTACGAATTTCTATTCCACGAGGAGCAAGCGAGACTAATCCCCGATATGAAAAGGCACAGAGACAGTTCGAACGGTTCATCGTCCAAGACCCGTTCGGTCCGCACGAAATCGATAAAAAGTCGAAGAGCCGTTACACCTACCGGTAAGCGGATTGGTATCTTCGCTTCCCTGTCAGCTCCACCTTCCCTTCATTTCCTTATTGTTCCAGGAGGATCTTCCTGCATGGCCGTGCTCGTGGGCCTCGCAAAGAACCGAAGGATTGCGTGCACCGCGAAGGTGAAACTAATAACAGCGGCACGCCGTTCGCCTCTCGGCAAACACGCAATTACGCCTGGATGGTGCGCCATGAATCCAGCTACCGCATTACGGGATCCACCGAACGAAATCACGTTCCACCGTCGCACGCACAGAGAAAAAGCGATCGTTCGTCCCTTCCGCCATCGCGTCACGTCGCACAGTGGCGAAAAAGTCCAAAAACGTGGGCAAAAGTAAAATTTTAATATATTTGGTATATTATGGGTATATGTATATTATAATAAAATGACTTCAGGAAGTAAACAATGTAAAATTGAATGGTAATACAGTTATTACGAATATTTTATTAATTTTATTAGTAATATTTATAAATAATATTTAATAATTTCATTATAATTAATGCCAATGCGCCCCGTCGGCGCAAACTTCAACGTGTTCCTGTCTCATTCCCTCCCCTTTGCCTGCCGTAAAATACCTTTGTTTTGCCACGCTTTCATTTTTCTGCCGTTCGCGAGAAAGACAATTAAAACTGTTTTTTAATAACTTATGCGATCACAATATTGTGTGACTGACAAAGGTGTTCCGGCACCTCGAAAATTCAGAAAAATTGGAAACTTTGCACAAATGTAGTTGATGTTACGCTAACAACGGAATAATTTTTCTTTCTTGTTCAAAAATTGTCCTAAGGGGTGAAAACAACCCTTCAAAGAAATCTGAACTTTTCATATTATCGCGAATATTTAAGAAACTGTTTAAGAGAGTTTCGACAAATTTATTTTTACAAATTTTCAGTAAATATTTTTTTTAATATTTCACGTATTCGTAATATAGACCCTAAGGATCCATCCAACTTTTAATTTAACTTTTTTCCTGCATCTTAACACTTGTGTTAGTAACCCGGTATTCGGGTACCCCATTTCTATAGGTATTTGCTTTAATAATGTTTGTACATTCTTGATAAAATATCGCAAAACCGCACCAGATCTGAATTCTTTGAACAATTTCACGTCAACCTACGTTTTGTGAAAACAAATTTATGCAAAATATCTTAAATAACTAAGCTTCGAACTTATTCACCATTTTGGTTGCTAACATAAGGGTTGAACAGTTTCTTAATTATTCACGATAATATGAAAAGTCAAGATTTCTATGGGGAAGTGTGTTTTCACTCCTTGTAACGTTCCTCAGCAGAAAACAAAATTGTTCCATTGTTAGCATAATAGAAACTACAACTGTGCAATGTTTCCAATTTTTCTGAATTTTCGCGTCGCGAGTTTTCTTTTTGATCGGCCCTGCCACATTAATAAAATCACGTAAAATTCCTGAACGAAGAATTTATTGCGGCCACGCTCTACGGTACTCGAGGTATCTGAAGAATTCTCGAACTTCCATCGAGAGATAGGATCTCGGTGAGAGATCGAGGCACAGCCTCCTTAGCTCGTCCGTTATACTTTTCCACGGAGATCGGTTCTAAGGCACGGTGAATCACGAATGTGGGTGACTTCCTCTTACGAAATGAACATCCCACGTACAGTTATTCGCGGCATGCATTTAACAGAGCGACATTTAATCCGGCCCCCGGCCAGGTCAACCGTCTGCTATTGCATAATGCACAGGTGACATCGCGCGGTGCCCTCGCAGCGTGCCTGCGTTTAATACGTACGCGTTTCTTCTCGTCGCGTGCGTGTATGTCACGTCATTACCATGCTCGCGAGGAGACCTCACACTCGACGCTATGTCGCGCGATCTCCGCGTGGGCTAAAACTATCTGCAATGTGATGTCGCATAATACGGGACTCGCTGATCTTACGGACATCACGTGAGCCTCGTTTCGAAACGGCCGCCTTCCTTCCGGTTCTTCGATAACGGTCCTCCTTGACGAACGATCGCGATCGCGATTATACGATCTCTCCAACGCGTTGGAGAGAATTTTCGTTGCATTGTGAGCACAAACATCTTTCGAATGCAATGACACCAGAGAGAGCTTTAGGAATAATACCATAAAAAATACCATAAGAAAATCGTTAATGAAATCTTGTAATCGTAAAGAAAAGTACTGAAATATTGATTATTTTCAAATATTAATATATTTGAAAATAATCAATATTTCAGTACTTTTCTATGGAGTGCACGGCCCTCGCAATCAGAGCCCTCGCAATCAGAGAGAGCTTTAGGACATACTAAATACCATCAAAAAATCGTTAATGAAATCTTGTAATCGTATAGAAAAGTACTGAAATATTGATGGATCAATATTTCAGTACTTTTCTTTACTATTATTATCAAATATTAATACTATTACTATTATTTTATATTATATATAAAATTTAATTTATAATTATATTATATAATTATAATTTTATATTATATTATTTTCAAATATTAATACATATATTTGAAAATAATCAATATTTCAGTACTTTTCTATACGATTCCAAGATTTCATTAACGATTTTTGTATGGTATTTAGTATGTCCTAAAGCTCTCTCTGGTGTCATTGCATTCGATAGACGTTTGTGCTCACAATGCAACGACGTACTATAAAAATATATGAGCTGAAAATGTGGAACCTGTCGAAAAATGTAGCATATACCTACCTGAAAAGCTTCCATAACGGCAGAATTTACACAAATTCCTTAAACGATTCGTAAATCGCTAATAAACTAATAAGCAACGATCTTTTAGAGAATGGTTAAGAAAGAAACGCGGTGCCATCAAATCTGCTAACTTTCAACGACAAATGCTGCTCCCCGAGTTCATAAATAATAAAACAAAAATTTACACATTGTTCCTCGCACATTCAATTTTCTCGGACAACAAAAATTTTTGTCTTTTGCAAAACTTTAAAAATTGACTTTTGTCCGCTTTTCCGGGCGAAATAGACCACTGTGCAACGGATGGTTGCGGTAAAAATTGTGCAAACTGCGGAGGATTGTTCGTGATCATGGAACTTGATATTGGAATAGAATTTGTGCGAGGTTTATCCTTGGATGAAATAAATAAAATAGATTGATTAGATCCATACAGCTACATCATAAAGTCGCAGGAGTTCAAAGATCGGCAATTTTTCAGTCGCAATATAGTGGTCCTTTAATTAATTTTTGTTCAGCAGTGCAGTTAGGCTGTTTTTAAAGTTCCAGAAAGATTATCGGAAATGCTTAAGGAGAACTTAATCTCGAAGCAGATAATTTTCACGGTTCGATCCTTTGAATTGAAGAATGATCGTCTATATGGAGCAAGGTAAATCGCAGGTATCGTGTGATGCGTTTCCAGGGCCAGGCTTATCTACCGTGGTTCGATAAATCGAGGCAGAAAGCGAGTCTGAATAAACGAGACAGCCTCGTAATACACGCTCCACCGTCGTGCTCGTGGATACGCGAAATAAACGATCCGCGGGTTAGGCATCGCCAACATCGGTGTGTAGGCGACTTACGTGGATTAAGTTATGGTGGACCTTGCTGCGTGCATGGTGCAACACCAGTGATCTTTTGCACCGTGTTGCTAGTCGATACCTCGGATGCTCGTAGATCGATCGTTCGCGATAGCTCGTTTCCGCTGCTCGCCCCTTCTTCACTGTCCGAGTGAAGAAAAGCAAGAATGAAATTTCTCTCAATGAACACCTTGAATCGGAAACTTCTCGCAGAAATATCTCCAACAAATATTTCAACGAAAATTAAATAAATAAAAAATTAAAATATTGTGGTAGATACAATTTTTTCATGTGATTCCTATTCTTTTAAATTCCTCAAATATTTTTATTTACCATCTACAGGCTGTCGAAGGAAAATTCGAGAAATAAAAGGAATTGTAAAATCCTATTTCCCTTTCCATTTTCCATACATCGTTTTCCTTGAATTTTCCTTAAGCGTAACCATCATAACGAGCGGAAATGTGATCCAACAGACAAATGCCGCAACGCATAGGCAACCCGCTCTTAGAATAGCATTTCAATTCTTTGGCAACTAGTAACGGTGTAAATATCTCGTGATTGCTTTCCTTAATAAGCGAACGTCCAGTTCGTTCCGGTACAGGGGGATCGCTTATATCGAACGAAACGAAGATTCCTGAGACACTGCTGATATTTCGCTTTGTTCCATACTGTTCAACCATCGCGCGTTTTGAAAGCTTCACCTTTTGCGCCGGGGAATAAATTACTGACAAATCACCTGCACGGTGTTTGCCGCGAAGCGAAGAAAAGCGTTTCGTATACCGTACACTCTCCAACGCCTCAATCTGTTCGTTCTGCCTTGTAAAATCTGTAGTGGAAGTCAATTGCTTGTTGTCAATTGCTCCACGTTCCCGACGGTAATTAAAATAAATAATAAACACACGGGTGGTTAAGCGTCGTAATAAATTCCCCTGCCAGGTGTCATCTTAAATAACCGATAGCTCGCGTTGCAAACGTGATCTTTATTAATTAGAGAAATTTCTGCCGCTCGTCGTATTTGCAAACTTCGTGAACTTCAAGCGATAAGTATGCAGGTAACGTGTATGTAATTTCCTATTAATTATCACAGGTATTATTATCGAAGCGCCGAGATTGCTGGCAGGTCAGAACTACGATCGTTTCGCAGATTTATTTGCACTGCATTCCCAAGCTTCCTCTGGGTCGCAGGTGTGATCGAGAAAGTCATCGATCGGATCGATAGGCATCTCGTGGAAAAGTTCAATTCTCTGGCGCCACGTATAGTATCTATCTGCGCGCACTGTGATTAGAGGTGGGAGTTAAACGGTGAACACGCACGTTTCACGCACGCAAATACACCTTGATCACCGGGAGGCGTATGTATAGGATAAGCATGAGACACCTGGGTCACGAAGCTGTGGCGCTTTGGAAAGGTAACTCGCGAACGATGATATATGTCGAGGCAAAAGTTGACCGCCCAGACGCCAGTAGACGCCTTTTGAAAACAATACGCGCCGTCTCCTCGGTGTTCCCTTTATTTCTCTATCGTAGACATCGTTTCTGAATGGGCCCCTCGAGAATACACGCTGGCACGCGTGGGCAGATCCTTGGGTCTGCCCAGTCGTTTAACAGCAACGTTGACTTAATTTCACTGCTTTGACGCTGAGAAATTTATTGCTAGATGGGAAATTCTGAAGGAGTAGGTATACAACGTGGACTGAAGGTATCGCAAAGAAGACGAGACGTTTGAAAATTAAAACGTTTGAACATTAATATGTTTGTAGATATAAACATTGAAATAATGAAGAATGCCGACGTTTATTATTTTGGGAATTTCAAAATTCGAACCTCCACGTGTTCAGCGTTTCGAAATATTGCAGATTATTTTATGTACGCGTGGGTTTCGTTAAGGATAAGCTTGGCCTCGTATTTTGGCTCTAGATAAAGATCTAATTAAACATATTTTTCTTCGTGCGTGCTCGAGGCGAAGGAGCGCTTAGGTTTAAAGGAGACACATCACATGAGGGGTATGTAATAAGTTCCTTATCGCGGTCGTGTATCTGTAGAATACCGCAATGCCCTAGAGTCCTTAACCTTGGCGCGTTATGGGCTCGCGATTACCAGCGTGAGTGGTAAAGAGAGCACACAGAATGGTATAAAACATTGGCGGTAAATCTGAAATTTCACGGTACAAAATAGACATATGCTCGTTTTATTATTTTTGGAAGCAGTATTCAAATTACTGTAATTTCTATTCCATCTCATATCAGGTATAAAATGGAACATTCTCCATCTACTACTTTCCACATTATTAAAATAATAAAAATTAATCAGAAAAAATGTTAAACAAAAAAGAAGCAATTTTTCAATAATTCAAATGTCTGACTTTGATTCTCCATTCACCAATTAACGATAGAACAGTTCTCCCCCCTTATTTCTTAGAATAAAATACAGTAGAACCTCGGTAACTCGAACCTCTATAACTCGAAAACCTGTATAAGACGAAAATTTTCTTAATTCCCTTCCGCTCCGCTGCAAAATCCTCTACAAGTCGAAATAAAACTTTATCTCGAATTATTTGCCACACGTTCGGATGCATCACCTGTGTAACTCGAATTTAGAATAGTCAAACCTCTACTATTCGAAGTTTACCTCTAGAAGTCGAACTTCTATCGCCGCTGCTGCGTCTGCAACTCGAAGTTTATAACATTGTGACAGAAATCATTCGATTGTTTCTTCCCTTTCAACCGCTAGGATTCACTCAAAACATAAAATGACCACGTGCATATCCATGGAAGGTAATAGCTTTTCGTTTTTCAATTTTTATAGATAAACAATGTGTTAATACTTTAATTCGGAGCAAAGTTACTGACCTATCTTACGTCTTCTGATTACGTTTATATATGTATACAATAAAAAAGTAAATCACGCGAAAAAAATTATTTTGCCTTCCTTTCCGTCCTCGCAAGTCGGAAAGTTAACCGTCATACAAAGCCTCTACAAGTCGAATTGTCGTATGTAAAACCTCTCTTACTCGAATACTCGATAACACGAAGTTTTATTTCTTTTCCCTTGAGATTTCGAGAGATCGAGGTTCGATTGTAATACAAAATTCGATACATCTATCGGAGTCTTCCCTTCGCTTTATAAAAACAATGGAGCGGAAAATTGAATCCCCGAAAGTCGACGCCGCTGGCAAAAAGTTCTAGCTTTGCCCGAGGTCTCTGGAGGCCGGTTATCGGCGCTATCGGGCATGATAGATTGCGGGCGGCGGCACGATAAATCACTGGATCGCACCGCGAGGAGGATCTACGAACGATCCATTCCGCGGCTGAGCTGTCGATCAGCGGCTGGAGCGTGCTCCTCGCCGATAACCATCGACGACGAAAGTATTAATTATTATTTGCTAGCCGCGCTTTTCAATTTGTTTTGCCCGGAACGCGGCTGGTACCGTTTCACTTTGCACCGCGAAAGTGACGAAACCCCGCTGGAACGATTTCACTTGGCGCAGATAAATCACCGCTTCAGGATTCCACTTTTACCGCGCTGCCTCGGCGTCGATGATGCACGGCGAGGCGCAGGTGTCGAAAGCGAAAGAGAGAAGATTGTTCAGGTGTCAGAATTTAATGGGGTTGCATTCAGCTATTCTGCGATACCGTTCGGTGTGCAACTATAATAATGTTGCTCGTGGAACAAATAATATCGTGATTGTTTGGACATCTTGATGGTGGAATGACTGAATGGAGTAATTAATAAATAAAAAGAAACGAGGTTTCAAGGCATATTTAAGTTCGAAGACGATAAGGAATTTATATAGGGTGTCCCAAAATTCGCGCAGGATTTTAATTTTGCGCTATTTGTGCGGGAAAGTGTTGGCAATGAACAAAGATAGCGGGACAGCTGACAGTTCAGGGTTATTAAAAATGGAGCGCTGCACGAAAGAACAACGCGTGTTCATTGTTGACCAATTTCTAAAAATAAAGAAGTCGTTTGCTGGTCGAGTAATTTCTCATTTTGGTGATCAGTGATAAGAATTGGCCGCCCAGGTTGTGCGATTTAACGCCGTTGGACTTTTTTCTTTGGGGTTTTCTGAAGTCTAAGGTTTATGCCAACAAGCCCACGACCACCCACGCCTTGAAGGAGGAAATTGAGCACTGCATCCGCGAAATTGAACCACATTTATGCAAAACGATCATGGAAAATTTCAACAAAAGAGTGCGTATGTGCCAGCAAAGCCGTGGAGGCCATTTACCCCACATTCTATTCCATACTAAACCCTATACTGTATACTTTATGAATCAATAAAAAATTTACAATTTTTAATTATAAACCTGCGTTTTCTATCAAAATTACTTCTTGGCGAATTTTGGGACACCCTTTACGTAGGAAGATTACCTTAGAGCTTCATTCTAGAGCTTCCGATCGCTACTTCTTTAGTTCGTAGAGCGTGAACAAGTATTCTAGGTGTAACACTTCATGCCTGCAGCGACATATGAACACCTTATAATTTTGCAACGGCCGATTTTTAAACCTACATTTAATAAGACCCCACTTTTACGGACGCATGTCCAACTTCGACGCCATGAAGACGAAAAGGGGTTAGAATTTAGAGAAACGATATATCACACGTAAATACGATAATGTCAATTATAAGCGTGACAGCGGCAAAAATGAACATGTCAAAGAGAATTCGAGGCACAGAATATAAACCCGAGTTTCTAATTGCTGTATAAAGTACAGTCGCATATTGCCACCTGGCGCCAGTTCACGTGAACGATTCTACACCATATAATTTCGTCTCGACTGTTGCAACTCAATCTTCACGCCACGAGGGGATTAAGCTCATAGAAAACATCGTTTTACGACTCTTACATTCACTGTGTACCAATTCTTCAATTAAAAAGATGGAACTCTGCGAACAAATTCAATGCTCATCTACTTAAAATCGATTGCACAAATCATTTTAAAACAGGCGATTGCAATTTAATATGTGAATAATGCAAAGTACAGAAAAATTGTAATCTTTGCGGGACATTGAAACCCAGGAATGCTCGCCCCGCGCAGATGTTCCCCAGAGAATTATTAACCCCTTCAGCGATGCGTTTCAACAGCGACACTTTTATTACTGTCTTCAAAGCTGGCCTGGCAATGTCGTCGTGGTGATTTTCGCTAATTGCACGTCTAAAATCCTCCGAGACTTAACGACATAATCGTCCGCGTAATGACAGGTTGAGTGTGCCGAGTCCAAGCAACACTGACACTGTTACGGTGTTTATTGAATTAGTTAATTACATAGAGGCGCTGGCTACGTTCGAGCAAGTGGTGCTAGGCAATTTGTTCGCGTCAACTATTTTGGCAGGTCTACAGATGCTCCGTTCTTTTTATTACTACGTCTTAATTCGTGGGTTGCCGCGATTTAAATTGTTCGCCCTAAATTAACACTATGAATTTTCTAACAAAGAGGGTTAGGCAACTATTCGGTTTTATGGGGTGAAATCAGCCCTCGAAAAAATTCTGTTTTGTAAACGTAATAAAGCTGAGCAAGTTTTATATTTACTTTTTTCAAATATCTCCCAGCGTTCCTGGAATATTTTACAGGAAAGAACATTCTGAATTTTTTTCAAGGGCTGATTACACCCCTTAAAATCGAATTATGGCACGAACGGAAAATGGGGTTGTATTACGGATGACGTACTTTACTTGTATGCAAAGTTTCATGCGTTTCTGAATCTTCCGGTTGCCTCACCTTCCTTGTAAGGCAATTAACATTTCCAAAGTGGTACATTTATTTTCGTCTCACGATGAGAGCAGTAAGTTGATTTCGTCTGGAACGAGAAAACATACGAAAAATTCATGAATTTCTTTCGAACAGCTTTGAAGAAGCGATTGCTTGACTGAAGTTTGAAAGGTGTGTGTAATGGACACAGAGAAAATTCAACTTCCGACTTCGGTTTTTCAAGAGGTTTTATTAACACTTAGACTATTATTTTGACAGTTGACTTTTCTTACATGATCTGAGCTCGTGAGTAAGGGAACCTTGGGTTCTTAAAGGGTGTTGGGAATGATGTAGTAGGGATGGTGAGGGCGAATTCCATAGGACTGTGGATGGGTAAGGATCGCTACGATTGAATTTTCGATAATAGATGAGATAATAGATAAAATATTTGTGTACATGAATCCTTAGGTGAGTAGTAGATACAGAAATATATATCATAAGACTAATACAGATATCTTGGGGGTGAATACATACAAGTGCCTTTTCCAACAGGATACGTCACAAAGTTCTTAATAGATCGTCAGGATCTACTCGATTATTGCGACTACTCTGACGAAGTGCTTATCCAGACATTAGGTCGCCATTCTGTGTCAAGCAACGTTTATTTAACCCGCCGCGTGGAACTTTCAATGTATGTACAGAAGTCTCCATGAAGGTGAAAGAATTCTACCGAAATGATTAAAAAATGACTATACCTATTATTACAAACTTTCAGTCAAGTGAATTCAGTATAATTTTGGTTCAAACGCCAAAGTCGAGAATTAAATTATCTCCGCTATTTGTAATTAATTATTATTTATATATCCTGCGTAAATTCGATGTTTAGAAAATACTGTTCCAAATAAAATCGCAAAGAACCACGCAATATACATTTTAGCTCCGCTTTCAGCCTCTCAGTGCCACTAAATCCACTTCCCTGACTTTGCAAACAAAAAAATTGTATGAAGCGACTGCACGTATAACGAGATATCAATGGATCGTCGATTATACACAGGGCACAGAGCGATCCCCCGTTTCTAATTCCCCTGTGACGGCGACAACGAAGTATCGAGCGTTGTTCCGAACTCCTACATTCGTAATCCCGTGTTCCACGATGGTGGTTCACCGTCGTTCCGCACGAGCGACCTGTACACGATCCAGTTGTGCTTAGAAAAAGGTGGTCAGTGCGCGCACGTAGGAGGTAAACACGCTGCACTTCAACCGGGCCACGGAAACCGACGATCAATTCACAATTGAGCTTGAAAAAAGATCCACTAACAATCATAGACAGAATCAGATGCACCACTATCACAACTGGCAAGCGAATAAACGAATGGACGCATGTCGATTCTACTCATATTTTCGTGGCCGAAAAAATGCAACAGGTATAAAAAATTACATGTTTAAAAATAATCTGTCAAATCGCTATAATACTAAATTGAGTAATTAATGTACAGTCGCCACTGAATGTCAGTTACCGGAATTACAAACAGTTTAAGTGTATAATAATGCAGGGGGATAAATTGGAAAAGAAAACGGTTTATTGGAAAAAATGCAATTTATGTTCTTATTTATAATGAGATTGGATGCCCGACATTCACATTCGACCGTCGGTTGCCAACTAACTTATTTGTTAATAACGCACTCGCCGTTTGTCAATGTTTATTACGTTTCCTTGGAAACACTCGGCTAGTTTCACCCTCTACAATAATAATTATAATAACTATTATAATGTATGTTTATATATTTTTATGTATTCTTTATAGTACAAGTACATACGAAAATAGGTTACAAGAATTTACATATGTCGTTTCCATTTGCACAAAAATGCCAATCGTTTACCTTACTCTCCGAGGCGACTGTATACATTATTTGAGTGGATGAAAAATTAGGCAGGATTATTGATGGACTATATTAAATTAACTAAACATCAATTGAATGCTTCTCCACATTCTGAATTTTATTCAATTTTAATGTCAAAACACTTTCTTGACTCCTAACTGTACAATATTCAAATTCTTCTCAACTTTTTGTTTCATGGAGTTAATCGATTTGGCAAGTGAAGCATTCAATTCACACTTTCGTTCTCCACTGAACGGGCTTTTACTTTTGCACTCCAATTATCGAGCTACACTTTTCTGTCGACTACAAACGCATCGCGTTCTCAATACACGTAGAAACAATCTAATTGTTATCGCGCACTTTCCATCGTCGGCTCGCAAAGAAAACTTACGCAACCCGAAAGTACACCGCCTGTGCACGTCCGCGGGCGTTAAAAGCTCCACTACCACGGCCCTTCGATCTCTAAAATCCTACTCCCTCGTCTAATCGTTGAAATCTCCTCACACGAAACAACGAACCGTTCTAAACAGAAAGAAAAAACCCACACTCTTTCCAACTACTCGTTTACTATTTCCATGTTGCTCGTGCTCGTCCTTGCTACGAGAAAACCTGGCGAACACAATACGAAACGGGGATCGCTTACGCTCGAACGCGTACGGCGTGGAAAGACGCCCGGAGGTCCCCATTGTGCTAGCAATCTAGATCGGGGATTACTTTTATCATTGGCAGGTCAGTCTGGCCGTTCGTTAGGCGCTCGGCCCGCGTGTAACGATCGCCTTTATGCAGCGTGAAAAGCGCACGCGTAACGGTGCGTGCCGAATAATAATAATAACAACGGTTCGCCGCCGATAACTGTGCATTCTCGAGGAAATTCGTTCGCGTCGCTCTCCAGGCTGGACAGAAAGAGGGAGGAATTTGGGTTACGAAATTTCGAAACGGACGCGGCGAATAAACATATCTAGCCACGATGATCGACAGGTATAATTCGCGAGATTTCTCGCCGCACGAGGAATTCCATCACCCCTTTCGAGCGATACGATCTGTATCGCTAAGTGGCTCTAATATCGAGCCGATTGCTAGATTTTCGATCCGATGATAATGACAACGATGAAATCAGAAATTGGTATGTACATATTGGTCTGTATCGCAGTCGCGTTAATTCGACTGCGAACAGGATACCATGGGAACTTGGGTATAGAATACCGACACGTATCGCGACTTAATGGGTGGAAATGAGCGGAATGCTGCCCGATCTGTGAAACAGGTGAATTGTCTGCTTTTGTCGGAATAGTTATTGTCCAGGTAATTTCTTGCGGCTGGTAGTCATTTATCAGTGAGTCACTTCGCGGGGGATAGATAATTGGTGGTATGTATGCGGAATACTTGCTTGGAACTGGAAACCTTTTCCATTCTCTTTTCCTCGAACGTTTCTGTCTGAGAATCCACGTGGAACATTTTTCACTCTACTTCCTCTTACTTATCGGCCATATAAAATTAGCAAATTTTCGAATTAACGAGATCATTCACGAGGTTTCACTTTCCCCGATAGGAAACGTGACTTTATGTAAACCGTGCAAAGAAACGAAATGGGGGAAAAAATCTCTACGTGATCCAGAAGCCCGTTGCAGGCCAATTAAGGGTTAATTCACCGTCTAATCGCTGCCATCTATCTCTTCAACCCCCCTCTACTTAATAATCGCTGTCGTGTCCTGTAATTTCCATTTTTCACGAAATTTCGCTGATATCGGTCGGCGAAAAAGGACACAAGAAAAAACACCGGTCTATGTATCCACGTTGCGCCGTGTTATCGCGAATTTCCAGAATGCTGATCGATTATCGGCGCAACGGTGACCGGTTGATTATCACCGGCGGGGTTTAATTAATTTTCTGGAATCGCGGCAACGACGTGCCGCGATTCGTTTTCCATGGGGGACAAGCCGCGACTCGCGCGTGCACGCGTGTACAAACGCAAACGGAGACAGACAGAGAGAGACAGAGAGGGAGGCGCCACGCGGAGGCGGAAAATATCGCCTCCTGGCGAAACGGGTTCCTCAGATTAACCCACACAAGCGTTGCACGCACGCGGATCGATCTTTTGCGAAACGCGAGCAATAATAACGTCCACTGGCGCACCGGACACTGTTACACATCCGTTTCGCGTGCGAGTTTCAGCCCGGTTACGAAAATAATCTGGCCGGCAAAACTCGACGCCGGCTCTTTTCATCGTCGATTAACTTTAGGCGATAGACGATCGATCCGTGACAAATCAATTATAACGTTGCTACGGATAGAAAGTCGCTCAACACAGCCTGGACCGTAGAAATGTCATTGCTGGTTAACGTTTCGCCCCCTGGATCTCGTAGCCGGATTGTCGAAATGAATATTGCCACCTTGCTGCCACGAGCCAGGAATTTGTGGCCAAACCTGTCTACGAAGGTGTATTTAATGAAGATATTTTGTAAATGGTTTTCCTTTTTTAGGAGAAACAAGGATTTATAATGTATTATTCGATATACAGGCAGAGGCAGATGGTTGTGACTTATAATTAATAAAGATCGTTATTGAATTGAGATTAAATGTCTCGCATTATTTCTGTAAGAATTAAAAGGAAAAATTTAATTTTACTTAAGGGGGTATTCTAGTGCGACGGGTAAACAAAATTCATTTTTTTTATATTTTCTCAGATTAGATGTTACAGAAAATAGATCTGCAAAAGGGTTCGTCTGATTTCATAAGAATAACAGAGTTACAGTGGTCGAAACGGCCAGCTTTGGACTAGGCCATGCCTATTTCTCTATTTTTTATATTTATTCATTCGCAGTGGTCATCACCTCCATTGGCATACTAGTCAATTGCCTTGAAAAAACTGTCCTTTTTGTTTTGCAGGACTGTAGGGCACATGTGCACCCTTGGCACCCTTTTACAGGCCAAACAAGACAAAAAAAATATCAAAAAACGAAAAATCAATTTCAAATTGCTGCCATTTTAAGGAAATTTAATATTTCAATCCAAATCTACTACCGGCGATAGCCAGGGCCATATTATTTCAGAATCTTTTTGAATTTTTTAGTTTCGATGACCAGAACGAGCTGAATCATGGCAATGAACCAAGCCATTTTTTTCGAGATGGTCTACTTCTGTGCGCTGTAACGTCATCTTTATTTCATATTTTTCATAAAAAAAAATGTTACACTATAGTTCAACATGTAGTAAAAAAGCAGTAAAAAGTTCAATATAAAAATCTTTCTCTAAAGCCTTAAAAAAAATTTCTAAAAATAGTGGAAAAAATCGTGTATCAGGTTAGAATACTCTCTTAAGAAACATCGATAATATTACTCTATCTCGTCTTTGGCCCTATTTAGCAGGGCCTTTAAACCCTTTAGCAGTTTAGCAAACCTAAAATACGCACATTACTTTGAACATATTAACGCCTGTAATCGCATACAAGATATTTGTATACCTTGTCATTAACATAATGCAGCATAAAGCATAAAGTACATTCTATAGATACCATGTATAATTGTTCGCGTCAAACACTATTCATTTCTAACAAATAACGCGCACAGAATGTAGATCATACTAATAGAATAATCAACGCCGAATCGGCCATACCGTTGACTGTTGTAATTTTCCGATGACGAGGATAACGCGGTAGATTATAATGATTATCGTATCATCGGTGTTTCGTCACGCGACTCGATTCTACCCCCAGGCCGTTCGTGGGCGGGTTCCGATACCGATCGAAATCACGATCAGATTAATTATCGCTCTAATCGTATTATCGGCCGATTTGTCGAACGGGGCGTTTCAATGCTCGCGTTACAACGCCGACGCGTACACGCTCGGTGCGTTGCAAGCTGCACTTTGTTGCGTAAAACGCATTGCGTCGCGGGCTCGACGATTTATGGCACTCCACGGTTCAGCCCGGCTAATCGACGCCCGATATTCCAGGAATCGCGAGACGAACGCGTGGTCGTGCCGTGAAACACCTTTCCTGAGAGCCTGAAAAACTTGGGTAAAATGCCAGCCAGTGGAATAAACGCCCTCGACAACGGCAGCACGTCGGAGAATTGTAGAAAATTGAGAGATGAACGATCGCACCTGTTTTCGAAACATTCGAGGAGGCGATTTGAAAAAAATATCATTGGTAAGAAAAATTCTAGTATGTATGTAGTATGAATACCTATATCTGTCTGTGTGTGTGTGTGCAGGCGTGATTGCTGCGTATGCTTCTAAAAATTTGACAATACGAGAGTGAATTAATAAATTCCTCCTCGATGTAAAATAAACAAATTGTGTAAATGTTACGCAGGATAAAGGTTTTAAAAATCTCATTTGAGTGTTTAAATGCTTAAAACACTTCACCCCTGATACAAAGCTTTCTACCAATAAAGTTCCGCTGTTAAAATATTGTACCTTTATTGCAGAAATAGTGGAACATAAATTTTGTATCTTTTATTAGACTGCGTTAAAAATATCTCAATTAAATCAACTTATTATGGATTGCCCTCTGTCTCTTTTCTTTCTCCGACTGTTAAAAGCACAGTCGAAATTTAACTGCCCCCTTGCCATACTATTACGATCGATATTATTCATCTCTTACGCCACTTTATGCGCGTCAGATACCGTTGAAAGATATACCCAGGGCGGGTCGTTGCAGCCAGAAAAAATATTGCAACGAAATAGCCATGCTTTTCATATTGAAATGTACCTAATGTCTCTATCTACGAAACATAGTAAAATAAAGGCATTCTCCGCTATGAACGTGTTGCCAATGATTTTCTAGCTGCGTTAAAATGCCAATCTTGGCCTGGTCGATAATAATGCTAGACGCCCGATAGCCACTTATATGCTAAACAGGTGACGATAAAAATTCAAAGTTGAAAAGTTAATCTAGAGAGGGGGACTTGACGCGACGGCGATTTCCAAGTATGTACCATGGAGGAAAGAGCAATGTACGTTATGTATTAGAGATCGTGTGTGTTGAAAGGATGCAGTCAATACACCTGTAACTACAAATTAAATTTTTATTTTCATATTACCGGTGTACCCAGTTCCACTTTAATTTTTGCATCGCATAAAAAGAAAGTTCTATTTCTTTTATTTGCAATATCCTGACATTTTATGCAGTATTTTTTACCAAATAAGTTGTTTGTTATAATGCTAGAAATGAGCCATTACAAAGTGAGTAAGAAGAGTTTTAGAACAATTCTGCGACATTCTATTTCGTAATAAATTTCTTACTAATTACTTTTCTCCTAATCCTACAATAATTATTTTTCTAAAACTTCGGAACAATCTTACCTACAGTAATACCCTATTTCACCCTGAATTAACCCACAACGTTTTGCTATTTAAAACAACAATGGAGTACTCCAGTATACCGAAAGTCTCCGTCAGAGGTGCAATCGAGCGTTTCTCTTAACAATCTCCAATTGACAACAACAGAATCAATATCGAAGGTGGTGTTAGAATAAAGGAACAAGCTGGGCGGAAAGAAACGGGCCTCTCGCGGGGAAACAGTTTCTTATGTGGGTATCTGGGTTAATCGGTTTTCATTGGCCGCGGTTACAGCGGCTCGCCACCGAAGTGTGAAAGTAAAATAGTGATACAATAAAGATAAATAAACCCTGCGAGCTTATCTCTGTTAATTTCGCCCCGGACTACAAAGAGGGTAATCAGGGATTTTTGTCGGGCCACAATAACGCGTACGCCACAGACAGGAATGAGACGTATGGGTGCACGGTGTGCAACGGTGGGTCCATGAAAAAAAAAAGTGCTGGTCTTACTCAGCATGCGGTATCATATCGAGACCAGCAACCTTATATTTTCTCGTCATATTAAAGTACACTCGCTGCCGGCAGATAGGGACCATTATTCTCTATCTGTTACGACACGCCACGCGGATTACGTGGCGAAACCGTTGCTTCTGATACGTACGAGTGTACATTTCTAAGAAGAGTTGCAGGAAAGGATACTAGGCGAAAGGAACTTAACGTCCAACGTTTATTGCCTACGAAATTTTTTTAAGGGAATGAGCATTGGAAATAGGAAGAGGGGTAATTCGGGTTGAATCTCTCTTGTTTCCAGAAGACGTATCTGAAGAAGATTTCAATTACATCTGCAACCAACAAATAACCATCCAACACCTGTTATATTAGTGTAAAATATACCAAAATCAGGGAGTGAAATACGGAATAAATCCAAGCACGGCCTTGACATCCCACGCCCACTATAAAAACACCAAAAGCCTCCTAAAGGAAACCAAACTATTCGAGAAAAAATAAAGTAGAGACAGTAAGTCGCCAAAGACCTCCAAGTCAATGCGACCGTAAAACTCTATATTAAAAGAAAAAAAGAATTCAACTGACGAGTCTAGGTGTTGCACTTGCAATTGTATTGCCGGCAGGTTTAGAAAGGTAATGCAATTAGAATTAACCTGGGCAAATATCGAAGATCTCAATATATTTCAATATTTCTCTCAGATTATATCAAAATAATTAAGCCATCTATATCATTGACAGACTCGTTCCTTTTAATGTTTCCAGCCGGTTGTCGCCTGCAGCAACCTTCGAAGAAGTAACCAAGCATCGGCGCAAAAATTGTCTGGCAGTCGAGGGTGGAGGAACGAGCCGGTGCACCGCAGTGGAACGACGGAGAAGAGGATACGATAGGGGGGATAAAAAGGAGTCACTGCTATGCGAGCAGATCGTTCAGGCAGATCTGGCCCTTTATTAAATTTCATTTCGAGAGAAATATGGCCCGGGGGAGGACGAATGAAAGAAGCGATCCACGATTGTCCCGCAATATCTTACTTCGATC
Source organism: Nomada fabriciana (assembly GCA_907165295.1). Lineage (NCBI taxonomy): Eukaryota > Metazoa > Arthropoda > Insecta > Hymenoptera > Apidae > Nomada > Nomada fabriciana. Next base: position 7,888,173 of record OU015690.1, on the reverse strand, counting down.
GGTATCCGGTAATACGTTCTTTCGCTACAACCGCTCTCGGGGGCAGGAGGAAAAGAAAAAAATGAAAAAAGGGACGGGGAAGGAAAAAGAGGGGAGGGACAGCGAAAAGGAGGGAAAAAAAATATGACGGCGCTCAGTGTGTGGTATCTGGCCCGCGACCTTATATTTTTTTATTATGCTACAACGCCGGTGTACTGCTGCTGCAGATAGCGACCATTATTCTGCCGCTTACGAACGACATGCGGACAATGAGAAACATGGGCCCACCCGCGGTTTAAGTGTCCCCCCCCCCCATTCAAACGTGCAAATTCTCATGCGTTACTTTTACTTGCACTTGGCAATCATAGACGCTCGAATTATACCGTGTAAAGGGGGTATTTGTATGTTGAACTTTGATAGAAACGATTTGTCTTTTCTCACACATAGAGTTTCACGCAAACGACACAGAAACTTTAAAGCGTTTTTTATGGAGACTATGTTTCCTGGCATGGCTGACACGATATATCAGGATCTAGTTGTTCGGTTTACCTGTTTGGAGAGGTTCTGCAGAAGGCCTGCAGCTATGCCAGGTACTCGAATCTTTCAGCAATCTTAATTTTTTCTAATTTTGTTTTGTGCTACAAGTAAAGAAAAAAATTCAACTTAAACTTTTACAGTGTCGCCATTCCTTTTAACAATGAGACCTTTTACCCATTCTAGTAGGGGCTATAACTAATTTCATACTGAAGAAAATAACACCTCGTTTCCTTGCCTCGGTCCACTATAAAGGCCGGAATCGTGTTAGCCATCACGACATGTTTTTAGAAGATTACCTAGTTTTAAGTTTTAACATATTTAATTAATGGAATTTGAATATTTGAAAGTCACTGTGGAATTTATTTCTACGTTGCACTGATAGTATTTCGCTATTTGATAAATAAAGCAGGAGTATTTTAGTTTGTCAAGGATTGTAAATATTAAACAATTCCTAATAATACGATGAATTCTTAGAGTGTCGGCGATATTCTATAAAAATATACAGCAGTGCTTCATTAATTATCGCAGGTTGCAGCGTAAACTTTCTATTAACTTGTCCGACTACAAGGGTAGAAATATCGAACAGATCAGGTACAACGTGGCGTGAGCAAAACCTCGAACAAGATTCGTAACGCACTGGCAAATGATGCAATCAATACCTGACCCATAAACGATTTTATTACAACGACACGGGGCATTTGTTTAGCGGAATATGCCGAAAGGCAAGCATTCGATTCGCTGAACGACCTCATTATGTAGCGTCTATGCACCCCGACGCGAATACTATGCAAGAACACAGCTCTCTTTGATACACAAAAGTCTCCTGGCAGTATCGTCGGCCCAGAATGCCCCTTGAATGGGCCCATTTCACTCCACGGGGGTTCACCGGTAATACGCGATCATCTTAACGGACGCACGAGCCACGGACGCGTACGATCACGACGAGATATTACGTCCGTTATGTTATTCCGTGTCCCGAAACACGAGGACGAACGAGTTTCGTTAGTCGAGTCGACTGTCCTTTAAAAAGGGACCTGTACAACGCGTAATTTCCACTTCCAATGTTTTAATTGATTCTTTTAATTGTACAATTATTTTAATAAAGATCGGGTTGCAAACCGTTTGTACATTGATCGACAGACTTTTTCTCGGTTGAAATAAAGCTTGGCAGAAATTTGCAACGCGAAACAGCTGGAGGGAAAGTGTCGCCACTTCCAAGAGTCACGAATATGAATCATTCTTTCACATTTGTTACGTTAGTGAAATAGTCGCCACGGGATCTGCGCGTTCGTGGCCATGTTAACCAACTGGTTCTACGTGAAGAATCGATAATCTAGGATGCAAGTGGCCGGAGAAGGACGAAACGATATCATTGCTCACGGTCTCGTAAATCACGAAGCGCGGTTGACAGTCGCAATTAACCAATGAGATAGCGCTAAGCCAAGAAACCTCTATGCACATATATACCATACGCTGGCCTTACGTCGCCAAGAAAATCCAGGAAGAACGGACGGCTCGTGTATATCTGCGCCTGTATATTCAAATTCGTCTGGGCAAACTGGCCTCCGGCTAGATTCTAAAATCGAGAAAAATATTCCATTTGCATCGAACTATTCTTTCTTGCTCGTTTTTTATGCGAACGATGCGTTCCACGATCGTAGGTGTTTATCGCGCGAGCGTATTCGATTCGAGTGAGCTACACGTAAAATTAAGTGGCGAGTATAATGATCGGGCCGCAATTAATTAGTATGCGAACGGATACCGGTAATCTTCGGCCCGTGCGAGAATTATCAATTTACCGCGTGAAATACTACCACCGTCCTGGCCAGTAAATCATTAAAAGGATATCGGTTGGACGATCCTTAATGAGCTGACGATATTCGTGTATCGGTTCAATATTATTGCGAGCGAAATTGGAGGCAATTTTTCTGCGCGTGGGTGCCGGTTTCTGCGGCTCATTAGGAGATCCTGATAACAATTTCAGTGAAACTCTTTATCTTGCGCAGTGATTAACCCCACGGCTCCCAAGAGTGGAATTGCTCGAACCCTTGATTTAATGACATTAAATTCAGATTATATTATTTCTTTAATTGGCAATGAGCCAGCTTAATGCGACGGTTACCATTATAAGAAAAATTCTTTATAGATAAATATATATTTATGTTTGTTATTCAAAAGTTTTGATTAAAAAGAGGAGAATAGTATGGTAAAGAAAAGTATTAGTTAAAATCCACAGGAGTACCTACCATGCAAAATTTAACTTTCATTAATATTTCAGTAATTATCTTATCGAGCCAATTTTTTCTATATGTTTTTTTTATAATTCACTGCGATAACCTGGATAATAATTTAATTCAATTTTATTGTTCATTTTAATTGACTGAATATTTAGAAATTCTTGGGGACTCCAATTTTATTAATGGGCTTCCAATAATTATAGCATCGATACAATTGTCTTGTACGAAATTGCCCCTCTGTAATAGGTAACACATTCCTTATGATCCTTCGCGTTGCAAGATTCTTTTATAATCTTTAAAACTTCCAATAAAGACAGATTTAATAGCCAGGTTTCCAGCAATTATTCTGTAGCCAGCATGCAAGCGTACAATCGTTTCTGGTACAATGTGTCTGCCATACAATACAAGGTGCACGCTCGCGAAATTCCCGCGTGCAATCGTAGAAACGATTTCCTCCGTGGTAGACACGTTCGCGAGGCAGCCACGTTATCCTTGACTCCGTGGCCGGATCGTGTAATTAATATAATAATAGAAATAGCCGCGACACGTAAGCACGTAATGGCGGATACGAGCGGCACGGCGGTGTGCACGATCGCCGTGAAATTGCACCGCTGGAATTTGGAGCAGGTGAAAGAGACACCTGAGCCTGGAAGAGGATCGGTTCGATAGTTGCAACAGGCACGCGCCCACCTTCGATCCCCGCGAGTGAAATAGAGAGATCGTATACGTGCACACACGCCTGCAACACTGGCCTGCCATCCGCATCCTTCGTCCTGGAATTATTTTCATACTTTCACGTAAAGTGATTGTTTCCTGCTCCCTCGAGCATGAACGGGTCCCGGTAATTAAATTTATATCGTGTCGATGCTGGAGCGTGGCCGAGCGCAGACATTCGACCGCGTATGCAGGTACGTGTGTGCTTGCTTGCTTCCTGCGTCCATAATGTTCTATCGCACTGCATTTGACGAAACGGAACTGGGTGGAGAATTATTTTAACCCTGTTAGTGCCGGGCGATGTTCCACGGTTCTGCTGGAAAGAATAATTGAAAAAGGATTGTCGGAGAAAATAAATTGAAATAATCAATAGGTGTATTAGTATTTGATGGAATATGTTTTGGTCCGCAGTGTTCTAAATATGGAAGGTTGGTTTAAATTTTTCCTACACTCGCTTCAGCCCATTGCAATTCCTTGCGTGTATGGGTTTCTTTATCACTTTCGCCTGATGGAATGATTAGACGATTCCTCAATACTGGAACTATTATGCTTCCTTCACTTTCATTTGAATTTATAATTCTACGATTCCTAACTGATGGAAGAACTATATGTACTTGGATCATCGTCTGTATCAGAATCTTTAGAATGGAAGAAATCTCTCGTTGTATTTTGGTACAAGGATTCAGCCATGTTTATAGCAAGATACAAACATACGACTATACTGTCCACTGTTTCACTTCAAACGATAAAGGTTCCGCATGCATGGATCTTACCGCTGTCGTATAGAATTCTTCACATGACTTTTATAATAATATCTGAGATAAAACTCGGTGAAACATATACATATACAGTAATTTCTCGAAGAGGGATCGCAGCTCGGGGCCGGCCGCGATCACTTAGAATTTAGAGTGTAGGGATAACTTTGCCTTTTTAGAAATTTGGCACCGACATCGATGGCCGCTGAAAGGGACAGAGAGTGAAAGAAAGGTCAGATAGCTACGTATCGGTGAGACAACATTAATACAGCTATAAAATTTCTTTATTGTTAGTCATTTCGTTCTGCAAATTTTATTAAATTATTGCTGAGACTGTTGTGATTAAAATAACACCAAACGCGATATAATTTGGATCATATTTGCGTTGATAAATTACAAAAACGGGTTGCAATATGAAGCAAATATGATCCAAATTAGATCGTGGTGTCTCATTTTAAGCATAAAAACGTCAACCATATCGTAGTAAAATTTGCAGACTAAAAGAACGACCGAGTGTGAAACGCTTCCGAACGGTCACTCCGAGTGGAGGCGACACACTTGTTCTTGTGTTCAGTAAACGTGTTTTCTAATATAAAAACGTATTCTATAAAAATAAAGTGTCATTAGATAAAACTTTGCGAATCCCGCAAAGCAAAGCCAAATCGATTAACTCCACTTCTTGAAGCTTTTGAAATTTGATTGCCAAAGCGCTTGATTGACTCCTACCTTTCTACATTTAAAATAAATTTCCATATTTCTGTTTTGCGGAGTTAATCGATTTGGCAAGTGAAGCATTCATATATCGGTTCATGGGTACTAAGAGGGCTAAATAGGCCCTTTAAGCCCATCGAATTATAGACTAAGGCTTGTCCGAAAAATAATCACTGTTGCATAAAATTTATGCCCGCAATAACTCGTTCGTAATACCGCTTGCCAGCAATCGGCCCACTGACCGTATAACCCAACATGCACCCCTTATCTCGATTATTCCTTTATTCCAAAAGATTTCCGTTATCCTTATTTGACGGATAGCCGCTTGGTGGCTCGTAGGCGTGGATGCTCCTCGGTGAACGCATCGTTGCGCCTCTTATCTCTTGCAGCGCAACGATAAAAGCGACCGTGCCTTAAAGGAATTAATCGATTCAACTCGATCGATCATCGATCCTCCCGGTCCCAGCCGGGCTTCCGCGATACGACGCGCACAAAGCAGATGTAAATAAAGATAGAACCCAACAATTTATCAACGATCGCGCTGGTACCGCGAGCGTGAGGTTCAACGGGCTAACGAATGGCGCGCGGAATAAATTCATTGCAAAGGGAAAAACGAACTGGAAAATGGTAACGGAACAAAAGTGTTTTATGCCCGCTCGTCTACACGTGTTCCCCGCGTTACCATTATAGAATAGACGGCCGGAGAGGGCCGTGTGTCCTCGATGAAAAATATTATGAAACAATCAAGCAGCGCGGCGCGATAGTTACGGAGGGAATTGCGACTGATTTATCTTCGCCAGGGGAGAACACCGGTAATACGTTCCGCGCAGCGTGGCTCGAGGAGCGGAACACTAATGCCGTGTTTCACGGTAAGTGAATACGAAAAATGATCGAGCCCCTCGGACCGAACCTCGATCGTTCGTATTAAAAAAGCATCGACGGTCTTACGCTGGCGCGCAATGCATACGCCATGGGCGTTCGACGGTTTTTCTTTCTTCAACATTACTTACGTGTACCGTAAGTCGCGACCGAACTTCCCAGACGAAGGTTCGAAGGTTAGAAGCTGGGGTGAAAGTATGAACTTGACGAAAAATGGTGTTCACGCTCTGTAGCTTAATTTTTGCACATATTCTTGTATTCTTTTATTCAAAATATCTGACGCTTTTGCATAGAGGTAATAATAATTTTGTGTATTCAAATTTGATATTATTATCACTACGAATCCATTTTTCGATTTTTATTCTTGTTTCAGTTGCTTTTTGAACTCGTCGCATTAACTTTCTGTTCGGGCACCCGTTAAACAACAGCGACCAGCAAGTCACAATGCTTTAGCTTGCCGCTTAACAGATTGTGTCAAATTGATCCAGTGTAGGTATACGTGTGTCTGTGGGTGGATGTTGGTGTGCCCGGGGAACGATCTTATTTCTATCACGTGTAAATCACGTTCTCTTGGTAGTATCGACTATCTGAAAAGTCGATCGACTATCGAATAAATTGCCACGCTCGCGGATATAGCTAATGATATCCAGGGTTATGAGGAAACCTATCCTGTTTACCCATTGTTTCGCCATTAAAATTGCTCGTTTGTGGATCATTTTCATTTTCAACAATTTTACATTTCATTCCAGTTGCAGCCAGCAAATGTGTCCACGCGAATAGAAAAATAACGCGGCAAAATTCTTAAAATGGATGAGATAGAAACGAACTGAATCTAATGGAATAGTTCTCTAGAATGGCAAAGTTCCTTGGTTTCGCACGCTGCTGTGACATTTTACTTCTTTCCCTATTTATTACAGAATACAGATTCTATTGATCCCTGGTACCATTTAAGTGCAAATTGACTTCGACTCCATTGTATGCTTGAAATCGTACAGAATATTTAACTGCAATAACACAGATTGTTCACCACCGCTGCAAAGCATCTTGAACAAAAATGTTCATCCTGAAATTACTTTCTTCCAGCGTGGATTTATCTCGATAGACACATCTGCGAAACAGAATATCCGTACTTTTATTCACCTCGACGCTGCCAACGTCTGCTCAGAATCTCTCCAAGAGTCTCTACAAACTTCTAATTTTACAAGATCATATGCCAAGACCGGACAGGTAAGGACTCAATAAAATTTCACCGTTTTCAACCACAAAACGGCCATTGAATCATCCATTGAATCGTCCATTTAAGATGGAATGCGTCGGATAGCAAGCTAATTGAGAGATCCACGATATTTTCCCTCGTAAAGTCGCTGCATAAGAGAGGAAGTGTCTCGGTTGTAACGCGGTTAAGATCGAACTGAAACAGGTTGAGTTTAATGTCCGCCGGCGGCGGTAGGAATCGAATGAAATGCCGTTTGGGCTTGGCACGTTCGTCCGGCACTGAATCTTCTCGACGCCCACCACGTGTCGTCGATGCACTCGTGGCACCGCTTCCCTCCATCCCTTTCCAACTAAACCGGGGCCCGTTGCAACGTTAGTCGCACGCGTTGTCTATTCCACGAACGTCATATAAGTCATTTTGACTCGTACGAGGCGAGCCGCTAATTTCCTTCTCATCCAACCTCGGGGAACACCCCGTGAAACTCGCCCATTAACTTATTACCTCCTCTCGCCCGTTCACGGACGTGCACGAAGGAAACTTTTTGACGTTGATGCACCTGGGAGCGTCCAGCTAATCGATTGCCTCGCTGTTTCGCTCTTTAAGGATAACGAGTTCCCCTGCGATTTGGAATTCTCTGATGGAGTGCACGGTTCATTGGTGATTTTAACCGCAACACAAATGTATATCTTCGGTATTTACTTTAACAATTTCTAAGTTGATATCATTTCGGTCATAATATGATGCTATGGCAGATGCTTTAAGAATATGTAGCACGGTTCTCCAATAATATTTGCCAATACTCTAGAACAATTGATATAATTTTCATCGAACCACCAAATACATGGTACCCTATTGTGTCAGAAACCGCCCCCATCTCTGTTTCCTTCAAAGAAACCGTTCCTCGCCAATAAGGACGAGCTACACCCCCGCAAACGAGGACTTCACGAGAAACGCGACTTTCTAGCGCAAAGATCGGCCGATTCACCCACGCAGACGGCGTGAACGTGCCGCGAGACGGTCGATTTCCAAGTGTAACTCTAGTACTCCTTGTGTAACCGACCCTTAACCGTGGCGCCATTTACACGTCGCCGATTGGAGACCACAAGGAGGGACAAAGGATGACCGACGATCGTTTGGTGTAACGAGGATCGAGACAACCTGCGTGTGTCGGCAAGATCGGTATAGCGATTCGCGGACACTCGAGAAAGAGAGAGAGAAAGAGAGAGTGACGGAGGGAGAAGGATAATACACGCATTGCTCGGTTATCGAGCTCTAGTCGCGATCTGACACTCCTCTGGGAAAATAATGAGAGTTGATAGAGTGCACTTAGCCAGTCCTCCTTATATGTTACACGTCTCTATATTTATGCGCATACTTTCCATCGAGATTCCTCTCGAAATCGTTCCGATCACAGAGACAGTGGTTTCCGGGAACGAAATGGGACGTTAGGAAATCGTTTTTTTTTTAGTTTTGATTACTGTAGGAATTATTTGATGGCGAACCATGGGTGATACAGAGTCAGAGTCATTTCAATAATTATTTTTAGTAACGGAAATGTACCAAATATATTTATTCGGTATATTATTTTAGGGTTGAAACGAATTAACTGACAAGGGAAGTTCGGTATCTCGAAAATTCAGAAAAATTTGGAAATTCGCATAATTGCAGTTCGTATTATGCTAACAACGGAACAATTTTTGTTTCCTGCTAAAAAGCGCCCCTGGGGGTGAATGCACCCCTCCAAAGAAATCTCGACTTTTCATATTATGGTGAATAATTAAAAACTGTTTAAGAGACAGGAAAATAGTTAAATTAAAAGTTGGATGGCTCTTTATCAGAATATCCGTATTATAGAAAATAAAGAGCCATCCGACTTTTAATTTAACTTTTTCCGATGTCTTAAACGGTTTCTTAATTATTCGCTATAATATGAAAAGTCAAGATTTCTTGGAGAGTTCAACCCTAGAACCATTTTTTTTAGCAGAAAACAAAAATTGTTCCGTTGTTAGCATAATATGAACTACATTTTTTTCATATTACAAATGTTGAATTGCCGAGTTGCTAAACTACCCTTGTAAGTTTTAATCACAGGACGAATATAATGTACAAATTGTATTAGCGAAAAACAAAAATGAATAACTCCCCTCCGTTATCAAGAAATATTCAAGTACATTCCCGTGAAAGAATTTCAACTAGATTTTCCAAACCAATACAAAACTTGTATCTTAAGCATCCATTAAGATGAGGTCCGTTTTAAACGGCCTATTGAAACAAAATTATCATTCCCGCGAGATAAGGTTTTACAGACAACGCGTTGACTCGTACATTACCTGTCTGTTATAATATTTAAACTGTAGATTACGAAATTTTTATCGACCGCTCTCAACGTGGCCAACCCCGAAACGATTATCGCGAACCTTTCGTGGGTGTTTGTTCTGCATACGAGGCGCCTATCTTTGTTAAGGGATTCCGGTCATGAGAGGAGCAAGACAAATTGTCGGCGCACGATCCCGTCGGCCGAGAGATCGAGATCGTGATCGTGACGGCGCCGACGACGTTTGTAAATCAATTAAGCCGTGCAGCCGATTACCACGGCGTTAATTAAGTACCACCGTCGGCAGGCCTGTCGAACTGTCCTCTAATTTCGTGCCTGCCTCTCCAACAGGGCCGATAATAAAGATCGTTGCCTGCTAAATGCCGGCCACTTATCTCGTCCAGATAGCGACCGAACAAAACAATTTCGCGTGAGAAGAATAATGATTCTGCTGCATGCTACTTTGGCAAGCTGGTATGACGCATCGAATTTGATAGGTTGTAGCGAGGACGGACATGATTCGCTTTTTATCCAAAGATACATCAGGAGTTGACGGGTTATTTAGAAAATGCTGCTCTCATTATCCTTTTTACAATATATTCAGATATATATTTTGTTTTAATCTCAATTACTAATGTATGTAATGTAATGTACAGAGGTACACCATCGGCAGGTTGCACAGTTTTCGTTCAAAGTGCGATGAAGTGGCAAAGAAAAAATCGTACATCGACTTTTCTGCGGCCATTGTAAAGAGGAGCCTTCAATCTTCAAATCAATAGCAATTTTACAGATTTTTGACTTCGCGCAAGTTTCGAAAGAAAAGTACTCCCACCTTGCCACCACCTACATGCTGCAAACAAAAAATGAAATGAGCGCAGCAATGTCAAAGTAAAACGGAACAGGTAGTACTCTTGCACAATTTTTATTTGACAAAGCTACAGAAATTGACAGATCGGCAATTCTTCGGTGAAATTGAAAGGGGTGTAGTGCTTCCGAAATTTAAATTTACAACACTCGCCAGTACTCATCACTCGTTCCAACGTTCGCGATTATCCACGTCTGTCATTAATTCATCTGTCCGACAAACGTTGAGTGCTTTGTTTGACGGGTTGCACGCACGACCGCGGTGCATGAGTTATGGAATTGCTACAGAAGTGGCGCTAAGCTTGACTTTTCCAATCGTTAATTTTGACGCTCAGTCCCCTAGTAACGAATAGCCATCGTATATCTTCAGTACGTACAGTGAACGCGTTTATGGGGAGTCGACAAGTGACACCGTGAGTACCGTTAATCCTATTAAAGAAGGCCTAGCAACACGGTAGTACACTGAAATCGATACCTATACCACGGGGTAATCGTATTGAATCCTGGGAACGCGCCTGTTATTCCTATAATCCACCTGCAGCTGCGATATCTGATAGAAAATCGAGTACAGGTAATACTCCCTGTTCGACGCCTTTGATTTTCTTCGCAGAGGAAGTGTATACAAATGTAGGCCAGGATAAATTATGATCAAATTGAAATTATGCCTATTAAAAAAAAACGTGACAGCCGGTATCCTTTTGTGGTTAATTTAGACGGGGTTCGTAATTCTGGAATTAATCGGCCGTCATCGCGAAGGAAAATCGAGCAACTTGATTATTAATTATATTCCTGGCTGCGTTTGAAGTCTATGAGAGGCTGCTTCTACAGGTAGTCAACAACTTACGAGATGAACTGGGATCATTTCAATGAAGCTCTTGATTAATTATCTCCATCGCAAATAAAAACGAGGGAATGAAATTCTTTTGCAAGAAATCTCCCCTTCATATTCATAAATTCACCCCATTCGAATTTCAAGTGGGTTGGCAAATAAAAATCAGCTCCAAGTTGTCGTAAATTTGTTCATTTCTGTGCGCGTCTCGTCTCTTTCTCTGTGGACAGACTGCAATGCTGCAGCAACCTCAATAATAATTATCGTGATTAAATATTTCGGGCGAACCAACGGACGTATGCGCTTTATCGCCCCTTTCAGCGATATTTTTCTTTTGATATTACCGTGCACGATGAGCAATGGCCGTATATCAACCGACCGTGGGTCGGTGTTGAAACACGTAATTAAAGAACTCGCGCGAATATGGTGGCCTGCCGGTTGCACGGTCTGCACCGTCAACTTATTAGGGTGCTCCAGGACACCATTGTGCATCGTGTACGTGCACAGTAATACAATGGACACGCGTGCCCGCTATGTTCGTTATGCGGGTCACCGCGCTAATAACGTTAATATTGCGACACGAAAAATTGCAATCTACTTTCAGAATTGAACGTAGAACTTTTCCATGAACAGGTAGCGTTCGGTAACCAGCAATATTGTGAAAGAAAGATCTATATGAACAGTTCGTGGTGTATATAGTTTTAATAATATAAATTTTACCACAATTAATAACTCAATAATAATTCACATTCACCACTGCAAAGTATTCTGATTTTATTTCTAAATCACTGATTCAAACACAGACACCGTACATTTTCCGTGGCTATAACAATAATTTGTTCAGCCACTGCAATATACATGCGTGGCTCATTTGATAATCGGGTATGTACCTTAAATTCACCATGTTATGTCGAACGAGACCGTTTTGAATCGATTCGTCACGGTATCATCGTGTTTGGAGCAGCTTGGAGCAGAAACGATGTGAAATGCTCGTCTGCTATCGACAATGATGAATCGAATGCACCCTGCGCGAGATGTATACGCTTCGTGCGTGGGAGTGTTACATTAGAAAATGTTACGTGCAGCGTGGATATTATGGTTCTTTCGCGTCACGAAATACGCGAGTCATCGTCGTCGTGTCGTCAGGTGGAAAATTTCACGGGTAACACGAAGGGACGCCTGTGTCTGTCGATTAAATTCTCTGAAACGAAATGAGTTACAGTTGCAATAAATTACAGCGACCGGCCTGAAGGAAATTTATTCGAGACTGTTAACGTTCGACTAAATTATCCGCTCTCGACAAACGATTCAACAGCTGCGCTAAAAAGGGCTCGCTATTAATTGCTGTTAATTTTTGTTCAATTGCACGTTTATTTTCTAAAGAGGCAGAGCTTAATGAAAGTCAAAAGGTGTTGAGATGGATGGGGGATAAATGGATCCTCGTTACTGCGATTTTTCTTCTCCCTCGCTGCCGCTTGGCTTCTTTAACGCCGAGCCGACTGTTTAATCGAATTTAAAAGAGCTTATTCGCATTAGCAGCCGCTGCCGCTGACGCAAGATCAATGAAGAATCGAGAGTGGGTTACATTCGTAGCAGCTGTCACTTTCGAATGTTGGAGCAAAGACGACTGAGTCGATCAATCCTTATTTAATTCTTTAATAAAGCTTATTTCTGGGGTGGATGGTGCGTGCCGTCGCGCATCTACTAACAACAATTTATCAAACTATAAAATTATTCTGTTTCGGTGTTTTCTGTCATGATCGTTTCGGAATACAGAATTTGGAATACTGGAAAAAGGATTTATAAAATGATTTCGATAATGAATTATCCAACATTAAAGTTGACGTCCATTGTTTTCTTCGCTACAGTCACTCCTTTACCCTTGTGGTATTATCAAATGATTAACCTGTGAACAGCGAAGGATATCATCTTCCTAAATAATTTTGTCCATTATCTTGTAATATAGTGTTTCTCTTCGCAGCGAAGGAAGCGTTGAAACGCCGGGATATAAAGTATACTGTGTTTCGCAGACGGGATTCTTTCGCAAACTTCTCCAGCCACGATTTCCGCATCGCGGACTATCAATCATCGACCCTCGCGGATGCGATTCTGAACTACTGATTGGTCCGAATCATTCACGCGTCATTAGTGCACCGCGGCTGTTCGTTCTAATTAATTGTCGCACGTCAAGATACCATCGTGCGCATTTCTACTCCCGTCAACTGAGTTCATTACACAAAGAACTCTTTTCCTTGTTACATGAATCGCTGTATCTAAAAAAAACTAAAAAAAGTTAATACCGATTTTATACCGAGTGCGTACACTGTATACTGTATATTACCTGTTAGTACACATTTTTACCTAATATTATTATATTTACTACGATATAGAAAGTTATGTTCAAAATAATGTCTGTGACATTGAAAATAGTTGACGAATTATATTGTAAATTTTTGAAATGATAAAATTCTACCGATTAATAACGATCCTGTTACTAATCTGGTCATCAAATGGAATGATCTCTTAATTGCTGAATAAATTAAGATACTTATACAATCCTCGTGATCTCGAGACGAGGATCATGTTATAAGAACTTGGATGGTTTTTAAATTCCATTCCGTGAAACCGTCCAACCACAAAAAACACGAAATTCCTCGATTGGCCATTAATATCAATTGGGACGAGTTGCGTTCCTGGAAGCTACCTTATCTCCCACATAATTGCGCACTCATTTCATTCACCTTTATTAGAGAACCGTTTTGGTCAATTTCGTTCAATCAAACTATACGGGTCCACCTCGATCGTTATCTACTAATCTGTCGTTCGATGTCGAATTCGACAACGCCAATGGACCACACCTGGACACATGCGGGCCGATTCCATTGAGGAGAGCTCGAGAAGGAATTAATTCGTTTACCGACGCTAACCCGCAGGTAAGTATGCAGGTAGCCTTACAGAACAATTGCTGAAATTCCTTTTCGTTTTTTTTTTTCCTTAAGATCAAGTTTATATTTCCTCGAAGGTGCACAGGTTATCCCAAAAGAATTTTGGTCAGAAATATTTCTGTCATTTCACGAGAATACAGAATTTATAGCCGTAGAAATTTATTATGAGAAGTAAAGTATTGTTACCAGATTTCATTTGTACAAGGATTCGAAATAAAGAACGGGTGCCAAATATTGATTATTATTCAAACACTATGAAGAGTAACATAAAGGTATATTTCTCTACCTATTCATCGTGTGAGGTGGTCGTCTATTCAAGGATGGACGAGTGTTTTCGAAAAATATTCACGAGTATTTGACCCCCTCGAAGTTTCCCATGCTGCTGCCAAGTAAAACGGGACTCGATAATACTTGTGGACCGGTTTTGGTTAAAACCTGCCACCCTCCCCGTCATCGTCAGGGTGGAAACATCACGGTACAGAAGGGGGGGCTCGTGCAATATGCCTCGTGCTAATATTATCGGTCGCCTCCCTCGCACAGTGAACCTTAACGATCAGCCACGATGATGCACTATAGTCCCACGCTCGTGAGGTCACGTGCCACTTTCAGGGACCTGCATGGTGCACCAGTCCGTGTGATTTTACGAAAAACCGTTTCCACCGGCTCCAGCATCCCCTTCTTCACCACCAGTCACCCCTTCGTTCACTGAGATTTATTGCATCCCTATTTGCGACTGGTTCTAGTACCCCTTTGTTCGACTGATGACATAATAGAACGCTGCCGTTTAGCCCTTTCGATTCTACACTCTTGCGTAGGTACGTTTATTTCAGAGAACGTGAAAAATAATAACACGAAGGAGAAGTAAAGTAGAATTTCCATTACTGGGCACACATAATGCTTCTACGTTTCTAATATTCCTATAAACAACCCTACGCAATCTTAGCCACTAATTATTCTATGTACCGCAATCTTGTCCCTGATTTATCCAATTGAATTGCTCGACAGAAACTTCAGGACAACTTTGAAACGGAATAAATGTTCATTCCCATTCTCATTGCAACACTTACTACTTACAGTCTTATTCCAAATCGTACTCGATTCGACGCAAGGTGATCGCGTAATAATTTCCAACTCTGCGGCACTGTGTCTCGCGAAAGGTGTGCAACGAAACGTTTATTAAGCCGGTGGGCGGCTACCGGGAAAGGTTCTGTGCATCAAAGGAATTGAACGGAACGATCTAACCAATATCGACTTCCGGCGTGTGATCGCGAGTCGTACTCGCGTTACGTGCGAGCTGCAAAGTGAATCGCAGTTAATCTATCAGCCACCCCGCAGCCGAGACGGGTCGAAGGGTAAAGGGAGAGTTGGGGTGAGGCGTAGAACAACCAGCTTCCGATTGGTACGAGTGGCTGGCTCTCTTCGCCTTCTTTCCCCCGTTGGTTCTCGCTCACCCTTGCACGCAGAGATAGAGATGGAAACTCGCGCAGATTCGTACGAGAGGCGTCTGATTCACCGGCGGATGTGCGTCATAGGAGGATTTCTAGACGATTGAACTAAGTGCCCGTTCCGCGACGAACAACCTCGCCCTTTTCCTACGAGAATTTATCCCGCGTCATTTGTCA
Organism: Nomada fabriciana; assembly: GCA_907165295.1. NCBI lineage: Eukaryota > Metazoa > Arthropoda > Insecta > Hymenoptera > Apidae > Nomada > Nomada fabriciana. The sequence goes on along the minus strand of OU015690.1, from coordinate 7,872,571 downwards.
GACACCCAGTCGACTTCAGACGGGGGGAAATGCGTTCGTCAATGGAGGAATCAATTTGTGTCGATAGCTCGTACCAATTAGGTTGCGCGTACGGATTCGATTGGGGAAATTAGGGTAAAATTAAACAGAAATTGTTAGGGTCGACTGAAAGCTTCGTGTAATGACAGTATGTAAAGGGAAATTGATGTTAAGAAATTAGAATTCTACGATTATATTAATTTTCATCCCCGTCTGTACAAGTATGTCAGTTTCTATGGGTACCTCGCGTTCATTTCAATTTAAACCTTCCACTACTTTTACTGAAACTTTTATTTGTATTAAGGCGTTCATAAATTATTTTATTCGGAAATGTCGAGCTTCCGTAACTCTTTTATCGTACATCCCAGCCTAGAAATCATGTTAATACTGGCCCGAATTTCCCCATGACAATTTTGTCCAAATTGGTCCCACACCGCGGCTGCCACACGAAGATTATGTGCACAGTCTCAATCCAGACTTATCGAATGTCAGCTATCAAATTGCCTGGGACGTAGGAAGTTCAATTAAGACCACGAAAATTTTTTTTACCAATGGGAATATCGGTCGTTATCGTGGCAGCAACAGCCACGAAATTAAAGGAACGTCCCCCCAGGGGCCCGGTTTTGGATTCGATTTCAGGGGCAGTTTGCAGAGAGGCCGGTGTCGTCGGGCATATGTGGCCCGTCGCGTCGCGTGTATTGTACGTCCGCCTTAAAAGCAATAATGAGCACAGAATCCGTGGTCGCGTGTGGGAAAGGTATACACCGTGTTCCCGTGGGGCACACGGCGATGGTCCGACCGACTGTCAAACTTTATTAGATAGCTCGTGTTACGAGGGAGCTTCTGTGCGTCAGTGTTGTCTTCGTCAAATAGCTCAGGGGCCGTGTACAGAGAGGGAACTCGTAGTGCACCGTTGCCTACGAAGATGAGTCAAGGGAACCTGTTTTCTACCCCCTTGATTCCCTGGGGGAGAATCGAAGCTCTAATTTCATGGCGACGCTGCGCGGTCTTATGTGTATACATGGTGAACGTCGAGAATGTGCATTGGGGTTATTCATAGTACGTGCGAAAACATGGACAGAAGTCAAGAAACTGGTTCCGAGTGGACTCTGTGTTTATTATTATAATAAGCAGGCCATTGAGACTTGACTTTGATTCAGTTCGGATTGTGGTGGCCCGTTCAACGGGGAGGGAATCTCTTTGAGATATGGGAAATAAGGGAGGCCTACCAGTTTGATTTATTTTTCTTACAGGAATTAGGGGTGTTAATGCAGTACCCTGTACTATAGGACAATTAGAATCATTTTGTTCCGCTGAATTTGTTGAATTCACCATAAAACAGCAATTGCAATTTCGACAAATTTTTCGATGAAGCTTTAACGATCCTTTAGTTTTGTGCAGTGTGCAAGTTTCTCGCAGCTAAATTCTATCGGTAGAAAAATTCAAGCAGCACGATGTACAGCGGGGGACTTGTATTATAAATCACCCTGAATCACACGGTCACGACTGCGGAACGATGATGTTCGCGAAAATGGCCGGATGGAAGCCGTGAACGCACGTGCACCATGGTCGCGTGCCTATGGCGGATGTACAGATCGTTTCCGCGATTTTTCTCCATGCCAGTTATGTTCCGGCGCGATAAAGGCAAACAATGCCATCGAAATATGGTTCTCAGAGGGATCCAGGATTTCGCTATTATTATTTGCTTCGATTCCCTCCACGCATCCACGTGGTGCGCGGTCAGAATTGAATTATAGCGAATCCAGCCACTTCTTGCCACGTGCCGACATGCACGTGATTTCTGCTAACCTATGGCCTATCAGCAAACAATAGGACCAAGATAAGGAATACCCTTGCCAAATCGAGGAAGTTGAACGAAACGTAACGCGTGCGACACCCTCGAACCGCGCACTTCATTTTCCACGCTTGTTCTGTACACGGATTATTTATTTCAGTTTCGAAAAGAATATTTATCTTGGGTCAAAGAACGCGTTAGTGCTGCAACTAGTTTAGTAGTTTTAATGTCGTCCGACTGGGACCGTTATTAAAAGTGTAATGCGAATAAAGTTTTAACAAATATTTTTAAAGGAATAAAAATATTTCCTAACTAACACCCTTCTACTAGAACTCAAAATAAAAAAAGATCGGCTATTCATTATACGAATGATCTTTCCTCTTTACATTTGATCGGTAAACGACCCCATAAACCAAACACCATTATTCGAAACATCAATTATTCGGTGACTCACCGAATGCCTCGCAAAATCGCCAACGATCAATCCCATCTTTACCAACAATAGTCCGAAATTACACTTCAATCGACGACACGAGACTCAGGCCTCTAATTATCGTACCTTTTTCCCTCTGGAAACCCAATTAAGGGCCTCCCTTGAAATAGAAAACCATCTAAAATCGTTCGCACGCGAGATCACGAGCAACAATTCTCTCTCTGTCCATTTCATCTGGTCACCGTGCAACGGGGTACATAGTCCACGTCACAATTATATAATTCGATGCACCCCTACACCGTCGAGGACCTGTGGCACACGCAACCCCACGATTGCACGCGTACCCATGGGAACCAGTAATGAGATGGTGGTCACGGTTTCCCAGCCTGCGAAGGTGGACGATGGGGATGCGTACGATGATGCTGTCGGTGGGCGATTGCTCTTTAGCATGGGGATGATACGGGCCCGACGGACCCCCTATGGCCTTTGTCAACAGCGGCAATATGCTAGGCGTTCCATGAAGCGACGATTTATGCGAACGGACCTGTGGGAACCGAAGTGTCCCGATGGTTTCGTTGCTCTGCCTCGATCCTTGACACGAATCGAACTGACACGTGTTTCTATTAAGTGGTGCCGTGAGTGGGAAAATAGAATTTGGTACTTCGTGTCGAGGACCGATAAATGGACTATTTTGGGGGCAGTTTCGGGTGTTTTCTGGATCGTGAAAAGGTATTCGCTTGGAAGGACAGTGTGGGATATTTCTTGAAACTGGAAATGCGGTTAGCTTCGCCGTGAGTTTATCTGGCAGATGAAATTTGGGAAATTCTGAATTCCTTTAACTGTAAGCATACGTGAGAAATAGGGGGAAAAATGTTCTATTTTCCTTATTGTATTTAAAGAATGGGATCTTGGCAAGTTTTAATACTGGCAATAATTTTCGCCAGGTGCCTTCGTCGAGAATTATCTGCTTCTTTCAATGTTAGTGAAACAGGATTGTCGAAGAAACGATTCACAAGGAAATTCGGCACGGAACAAAGGGTACGTCTGCTCACTTGCAATTTGCGCACGAGGGGAGAAGAAGGAGGAAGAGGAAAAAAGGGAAGAGAAGAAAGGCGAGGTAGACATTAAATAATCGAAATGCCCCGGGGTGCTCTTATTATGACTTCTCGAAAAGCGGTTCTGCCAGAACAGAATTCAATGAGCATAAATTAATTCAGCTCGTTAGTGACTGTCTGGCACCGCTGCTGGTTTCTATGTGAGCGTTACCACCGTCGATGGACCTCTACGAAACGAACTGGGCCTCTCAATGTATGGTATACTTTAGGCCTCACGTACACTTGCTACAGAATGTCATTAATTTTATTCGATCCAGTCACGGAATATTTATGCACTATGTAGTCATTTAAAATATTAGTTAAGGATGTTTAAACGATGAATAAATTAAAACTTCCAGATTGAATTTATTGATAGTGCAAGTATACATACCAATTTATTTTCCAATACAAAATTGCGGCTGAATATTTTTTTTTAAAGAATCAGCAAACGTTTAGCTAGAAACGATATGACATTTAACCTGTTTCGCACACAGATGTTATTAAAAATAATTTTTTAGCACTGTATAGGAAATTTGGCTCGAATCATTATAATACAGGGACCTAAAAGAATGTGATAATTAAATGTTCATTTATAAAGGAAGCTTTTACAAACTTTGATTAAACATTTACACATTAGCTGCGCCCATTTATTCCAGACTGCAAGTGTATACATGGCCTTAAGTTCGAGAGTGAACGCGTCGGTCGTGGCGCCATACAACGAATTAGAAAAGGGCCGGCTCCCAACTGGGTCATATTATCGGGTTAATTAGCCTGGATTACGTGTGTGTTACGATCGATCTTGGAACGATTGCCGCGCAACGTATATCGATACACGATCAAAAAGTCTTAGGAATACCGTGTCGACTGGTGAACATAGAATGCGACCATGGGGTACTTGTGTGTCAATCAAGCTCCACTAATTAGAAAACTAGAATGGGAAACAATTGCAACATATCATCCAACTCCTCAGACCCCACTGAAAACAATCATGAGAATGAAATAAATTGAGTAAACCTTCAATAATATATAAAATAATATTTATATTCACCCTATTCTAATTATTTCACAAAAATCGCCCTTCATGAATGAATGTCCCGAAATTATTTCAATTTACCAAATATTACACAAAATTATTTAGAATCATCCCACGAGTAACCTTAGGAACTGGGTCATAGCTTGAAATGAATTGAAGCCGGTTACTCCAACGATCTAATAAAGGACGGCCAATGCAGTATCGATATTCGATCGAGAAATCTCTTGGCGATATCATTAACCGGTGCAACGCGTTGTAAGACAACCGTTCGACCCTACTGTCACCGATATATCGCCGGGGCGCTAATGAAGCTGTATTAATTAAAAACGCCGCCCGGCTGTGTTGGAACGATCCAGGACACGCTGTTAAACGATGTCTTAACGACGACACGAACCGTGTTCCTCTTCCGTTCGACGATTCGTTCAGATAAGATACGAACGACGCTGGTTTTTCGCGCCGAGGATCAATCGGCTCGCGATCCACTCCATAGGAAACGAGACCGTTATGGCGCCGCGAGTTTGCCCCCCGATAATTTATAGTAAAGATCCCGCGGATCTTTACGGTGTTATAAATCAAATTAGACTATTTACGGGAAAATTCGAAAGTCACGCTCGTTGCCCGCGATAGATACAATCTGTGCTCTCTGCTGTGCGCAAACAGGATGGAAACTTGAAGATGTCGAAGAATAAATTTTGTCAGATTTGCGATACACCGCGAGAAACGTCACCTAATTTAGAATGTACGTTTCAGTTTGTTACGCAAGAGTATTATTCTAGAATGTTTCTTCGACTAGGTATTGTACTATCGAGGAGATTGCGATGTTTCAGTGATTAATAACAATTAAAAGGCGTGTATTGTTATGCACCTGAAATTTTGAGAAGGAGATGAAGATTAATTTGGGAAACTCACTGTAACGTGATGTCTGTTTCATTAATTTATTCATTGGGGTAGTAATATTTTTAGATTAATGTGCTATTAAAGTAAAGTTGTCTGATAACACTTATCATTTTGCAACCCCTGTTTTCTCACCATTTAACCAGTCTTTCACTGCGAGATCTTGTAAATCACATCAAGTACGTATCATGAACAGAAACCTTTAACTTACAGTCGTGCAAGTGATACGGTAGCTGCTTCTGACGTTTTCGCAGATATAATTTGCGTTCGAGAAGACTTCGCGTGGCTCGATCCTCGTTTGTTCTGTCACGTGTCAGACAGAGTCAACTGTCATCCACAGCACGCGATAGCCACGTGTCCATTGTCGTGGCACGAGACCAGTCATACCCTTTTTCACAACTATTGTCTGCAAATCAGCGCCGATCAACCGTCATGAGACTAGCCAACGATTGCATGCATGTGTGTCGTTCACGATTCTTCTTTACATTGCGGGGATTCTTCTAGTTAGTCGATGTAACGTGCATTGAAATCGTGCTTAACGAGGGATTTTAATAGAAAATGTAACAAAGTGTACTCGGGGTCCGAAAGTAGAATATCAAAATGGAAAATAGTTTTAGCAGATTGCGAAATTTTTCTTGTGCTACCCACTTGGTCAAATTTTTACCGTAAAATGTTAGTACAACGTCTTAAGAATATGCTCCAAAAGTTTTAAATCGAAATTCAAAGTCCTTCTGACTATTGAAATACCTTTTATTGGTTTCTTTCTGACCAATACTCTTGTGAAACGTCACAAGACGCGCTACAACTTTCCCGAAAGACCGTACGATAGCTCCACCAATTTGAAATATTTTGAAACAAAAAAAATACGTTGCAATAGGCAAACATTATAATAAATGATACCCAAAGTTCCAAAAATATGAAACAAACCTTACACTTTTAAAAAAAATCATTAAAGATCAGCTAATTTTCACCCGCCTAAAGGTATTCCCCCCCTTTATTTAGATTTGAACGAAATATTATAAATTATGTTTATCATTAAAAACGAGTTTATTTTAATCAAGTACAACAGTGCCTTACATCTCGCAGAAATATTTTGACCATTTTAATCTAACAAAACATTGATCCTGCCAATGAATACAATTTTATTCCTCGCGAATAAAATCATCCAGAAACTTTCTGAAACGATCGAACCGCGTCAGTCCCGCGTTTGATACACGACGACTACGTAACGGATTGCATTCGTCGTTAACCCACATTCAATTATCTGCCAACCGAGCGAACCTGCCGAGACAATGTATAATAGTTGCATTCCCGCGTTCGTCTCGCGTCGATTTCGAAACGCAGCTTAAAACCCGCTAAACACACGTTCTAGCCCGTGCAACCCTGTAACCGAGCCGCGTAATTATATTGTTCTGAATTCAATAAAATTCGCGTTATTTATTACGGCATGCGTTGCAATAAAATGTAATGACACGGTATCGCGCAAAAGATTCGTATCTATCCCCGTCCCTACGAGCGCACTACCTGTCCGCAAATTGCTCCATCACGAGCCGGAGGAAAATTACACGTGCGCCACTGCATCGTGAAAAATTGCACCTGGCAACGTGCGTGGATTACCAACGAAAACCGCCGGCACGTCCGTCGGGCACGATGGAAACGATGAAAATTGGACAGTCCATTCACAGGAGTGGTGTTTGGGGACGAAGTATATACAGTTTCGGGGGTAGCATATGGTTTTTGGTCCATGGGGGAGCAAACGCAGGGACGATTCACACAGCAACAGTCTCACCTGTGGGAAACAAACCCTCCCTCAGATTGGTGTTACATTGTGGGAAAAGTCGTCGACGAATTTCGCAATGCTTTCGGTTGAACAATCGAAATTGAAACCCGGAACATCCCCGAGTGGAGTAGATCGTGAAAATTTCCAAGACCTTCAACTCCCACGCGACGACGCTTGGTGTCTCGAGGCGCGAAAAATTCTGCTGAACGATCGGTACGGTTGTAATTATCCCTGTCTAAGCTCGTTTCCTCGGTGTAATTTGCATAAATAACTGGCGAGAGGGGGAGGGAGAGAAACGAACAGACAGAGTGGCTCCTCGTGATGGATGTCATTGCGAAGAGAGACTTATAACGCGTTACTGCGTTTGCGGCTGCGTGATGAATCGCACCCACTCGTTTGATACTCGAGCTACCCACTCTTGACCACCTTTGTCCACAACTTTGCGCTACCCACTTGGTCAAATTTACGGTTTCCCAATTTTTTTCACCGCTACCTTCGTGCGTGCATATGGGTAAATACGGGAAAAAATTGACCCCTGCGTTTGGTTTCTTTCCAAATATTACGTTTACATTCACTGTAATCTTTAATTTTATATCCGAAATAATTGTTTAGGAAACAACGATTCTTTTTATATTTGGATTTGGGGGCAACGAATGATGTTCATGTTACTTTGGGTTTAATTAATTGTTTATCACTGATTTTCTGCAGCAGTGGGATACCTTAAATGTGTGTCATATTATTAACAAGGTGAACAGGTATTTTTTCATCAGTTGTCTCCGTCTGGATGTTAAGAAAGCTTCAGCTCCGGGACTGTTGAATTATACGTCGCATCGTCCAGACGCACAAATCTCGAGCGGCTTGGTAACCTTTCGCTTACAGGCCGAGTAATTTTAACCAACTAACCGGTAATTACCGTGGAATTAATCATTTCTGTGCCTCGTTACACGAGTCACACGACGACGTCCCTAAATCAAGTCTCCTGCCTTGTATTACCTCCCGTAGTTGCCTCTGCTTTCTTCAAGAAACACAGAAATTACATGGCGGCGCGAACGCGGATGTGAATTATTTATTGCCCGCAGTCTATTAACAAAAATCTCGCGAGAGATCGTAAACCTACTTAAATTTCAATTAAATTTGTACCGCTTAAAAAAGACTGCCAATTCTTACGCAGAAAAATTGTAAAAATACACGAATAATAGAATCGATTGAGAATTTATAATCTTGCCGCTCCAAGATTTTTCCACGGGAAATTTTCCCATTCAAAGTTACGCCCAACTGGCACTAGACAATGCTGCACAATCAACAATTGACAGCCAACGACCCGCGCTTAACAATGCAAGCCCGATAGGAGATATAAACGCCAAGCGAGATAACATTCTGAAACCCACCCCCGTTCAACCAGGGATCGTAAATCACCAAAATAGTTTTACTAAATCAACGACCGATGCAAAGCGGCCCCGGTACAGTTCAGTAAAGTAAGATTTAGCCACGAGCCGCTATCAAGCGCTGACAAATATCGGCCATTCACGAACAGCTTTACCGTCATTTGCCTATGTGAGGTCTAAACGGAAGCTTTTCTGTCTCGAGGCAGTGTTCCCGCCGACTACTTGATAAATCAGCATAAAGTCACTTTCCAAGCACGTTGCCGGGCGTCTCGACGCGTTTCTCCAACCGACATCCAGCGTCGTGTGCGACGTTGGCAAACGACGTTTATCGATAACAGGCACGAGTCGATGCAACGACGTTTACCACGGCCCTCACAATGGACCCGTGGCGATATACGAACATTACGACGCAATATTATTGTCTATATTACCATTCACACGCAATAGTAAATTATTGGTTTCGTGGTCGATCGATGGTTAACGTGGCGCCAACTTGCAGACTCACACGTGTGGCTACGTAAACGCACAGGCGACATCGTTTCCCTCCCTGTTTCCAGCCGTTGCAATTCATAATGCAAAGCACGACCTTTTATTCTTGCAACTCGACCGATCGTTAAAAACAGAACTGCTCCGAACCTTATTAAAAAAAAAGTGCCAATTGAGGATGCTTTGAAGAAGTAATGGAGAGAATTATTGCTTTGAAAATTGTTCATTCGCATGGAGATATGTATGTCGAATTGTAAGGGGGAACGATCAATTTTATTTTCCATTAACGGTTAGATCGACAATGTTTAAAAGCTCCCAAAGCAATTCGGAAGGGGATGTTTTCTAGATCGACGGTCGTAATCCAACCGCGGATCCCTTAAAAACCCTTAACTTAACGACTTCCCCGTAATACAACTCAATTACCGTTCTACTTTCTTGCGCGAAGCCATCGTAATAACTGCCACGCCATAAACCATCCAAATCTGTGCCAGTCAAAAGAACTCTAATAAGCAGCCTACAATTTTTCGCGAACGTTTTACGGTTTAAACTGTCCGAGGCAGAGCAACGACAGGGATTAAATACGAAGACTTTACGACGCGTGTCAGAAGCCGATCAGAAGTCGTTGCTTCTACCCGCGAGTCGGTGAATCGTTGTTCGAGCTGTCAATAAAGATGGAGATCGAGAATGAACAAGAGGCTGAGAGAGTATATTTTATGTTCGGGGGGATGCGTATTCGCCACTGGAATCGATAATCGATAACGATGGATTTCGTGGAGCTTTTGCCATCGATAACGGGCTCTCCGGTTTCCAGCTTCTTCCACGGAACCACGGATAAAGGACGAAGAGGAAATATAAGATAAGAGTAAGAGGGGAAGAGGCTTTACGGGGTTCAGGGTCTTCCATCGACGGGCAGAGGCCGCTTTTCTGACTGTAATAACTCGCTACACCCATCTAGATACTATCTCGACAAATAGCAATGCCTACCGATCGTCTACCGTCCCTCTCGCGTACACTTGCACACCCACAGAGAGGATTTCGCATGCTTCTTGGCAGTCACGTGTTGCTGCCTTATTCCTCTCTCATCGACGTGTCGTTGGATGTATGTATATATACGTGTTTCGCGGGTGCATGGCTCACGGTGAAACCTGTACGTCGATCGGTTTACAGAAGGGAGCCGGGCTTTGAGGCAGACTCTTGTGGAAAAGGAAGAATCGATGGGGATGGGGTGTGGTGATTTTATTTATTTTCGTCGAAGTGAAGTTACGTGTCACGGACGAAATTAATTTAGGAAATGGAGAATATTTTACGTCAGTCTAGAATGTTTGTGGAAAATATCATGGGAATTTTTGGGGGGGAATTTCTAGTATTAAATATAAGAAGTCGAAGTATGTAGTCGTAAAGGGTTCAAGTTCTTTGACGTTTTGGTGGTTAAAATTTGAAGATTGTCATTAGGCTTCCAGAATAAAAATCCCACCCCTCCACAAAGTCCTTACGAGAAACACTAAAACTACCCCCAGATATTAAAATCAGCCTAAATGATAATAAATTCGAAAAAAAATATAATTGACTTCTTGGAACAAACAGTCCTATTAAAAAAAATGTAAACTACCTATGCTCGAAGGTGTAACGATCACCATTCTGTAAAGAACCATGTATTGTACAAGGTGCAATGTGCAACAAACGTGGTCGCTAATAGCTTTCACAAGCCAAGTGACCATGAATAAACTAAAAAAAAATCGCAATAAATATAACAGAAAGAGTATCACATTTGTAATGGACACAGAGAAAATTTAACTCCCTACATAGACTATGACGATTGACTTTTTCGTAGGATGCGAGCTGGAGAGTCAGGGAACCTTGGGTCTTTAAAGGGTGTTGGAAAGGATGTAGTAGGGATGGTGAGGGCGAATTCCAAAGTACTGCGGATGGCTAGGGATTGTGGGCAGTACGTCTAGGTGTTTTAGAAGCGGTGATGTGATAAGGTTCCATGTCGAGTATTTGTGATGACGGGAACTTAAAAATATTTGCATTTATGAATCCTTAGGTGACTAGTAGACAATAAGAGTAATGCAGAAATATATATCACAAGACTAATATAGATATTTGTGGCCGAATACATTACACATTCGTACCCCCGTTTAATTAGGTAATTAGCCCTGTCCGATCGAAAACCAAAACTCACAACGCTATACATCCATCCGACGCTGCGTTTCCATCGAACCCGGAAATCGCACTACCTTGCACAACCGTTAAACCAGCAAACAGTAATTTATAGAAATCCCCTTAATTACCCGATTCTCGCTGACCAAGACTTTAGCACCGTCAATCCTGTTGCTGCCACGTACTTACGTACGCGTCGCTAAATCATTCCCACTCTAATTCATCCGTCAGAGGAACGTTTCATTTAACGCGAAAACGCCGTTGCCGGCGGCGCGACGCGACGTTTCCGCGTGCGGATTACGAACACATGCCTGTACATACGTACGATTTATTTCCATAGAATGGCGGAGTTTCCGAGGCTGATTGGCGCGAAATCACGGCGTGCACAGAGCGGTTGCGCGCACACGTGGACATGGGAAGAAAATCGCTTGGCACCAAGGCTCGGGAAGGGGTGAGGGGGCACCAGACCGCGTATGGGGTTTTGTGCGGGCCGCCGATTACCGATACCGCGTAATTTATTGCTCCTTATTCGTGAAACGTGACGCCGGGCTCTCCGTCTCGTAAAGTGCTTCCAGTTCTGAGTCACGGGGCCCGGCGCAGGATTTTTGTCCAATCGGGAATGTCGATAGCTCTGTGGAGTGCGCGGCCGCCGCGGCACCGTTCGACTCGAACGAACCCCGTGTAGAACAGCCCGGATATTCTATGTATACGTTGGGCCCGCAGACAGGCGCGGGGCCTTACACGGCCCGATCGTCAAAGATAAAGACACAATAACTTTCTAATATTCGCCTAGGAACGCTCTGATTCTGCCGAACGGCGATGCAATGTTGATTTAATATATTGTTCCGTCGGTGGCGAGAAAAAAGGGTCACTAAGGGAGGCGCTAATCATTTTTCCGTAGGTCAATGGATAGGCGACGGATGTCTTGGACGAAGTCAGACTACCGCAGGAAAATGTTGAGGTCATTAATAGTTTATATGCAATGATAGTGTAAGTAGTTGTACCGCTCTCCTACCCCTCAGTAAATGATCGCGCTATTTCAATCAAAAATTCGATAATTTTTGTACGAGCGCAGCGTTCTGAGATATAAACATCGAATTATTAATTAAAACGTCTTGCACTTCGATCTCCTTTCTGATCTATGTACTCCATACAATTATCCTCTCTCCCAAATCGATTCTGTCGCGCTTGGTAATTATTCCAAACCTCCTGAATATGTACGCATCCGCCAGTGCCGTCGTTAATTCCGCGTTCATCCAGCCCCGGTATAAATAGAAGTGTTAGCCGCCGATACGTTCGGTGTCGACAAAAGAAAGGAAAAAAAATTCTGGCCCCGAATAAAAATAGCGTACACGGTTCGAAAGGGGATACAGTGTCGGGTGTTGATCTAATTAAAATTACAGGCAGCCTATTAGCTCCGCGAGTCCCGGAGCAGCTTCGATACCGGTAACAACGCAACAGCGAACGCGTAGAGCGCAGCCGGAGCAACGAGAGCCGGTGGTTAACTTATGGTGGCGTGCCACAGAGAAACGCCACGGCAACCGGAGAGTCAGCGGTGGCTAACGAAGCGGATTTAGTAATTGTTTTGCTGGATATCGCCCGCAGTGCGGAGCCCTGCTCGACGCGCCATTACTGGTTCTACATTGTAAAACACTTCTCATTGATAGCACGAGCCTCTTTGAGCCTGCCTGATGACGCTCGATCCTGCCTACCTCGCTATCCTATACAACCCCTGTGCGTGCGTGTATGTGTTGACACAGCAGCGAGTCGATTCCTCGATGATTCCGTCGATGTTTTAATGGAACCGGTGGATTGACGGTTTTAATGGCGGGAAGCGTGGGAGTTGAAGTGGACTTGCTTGTAAATGAATGCATATTATGTTAGTTGAAAGGGGACGCGAAATTGTTAAGAATTAAGTCACTTCGCGGTGCTACAGTCGAACCTTGGTAACTCGAATCTCAAGGGAAGAGAAAAGAAACTTCGAGTTGTAGAGGTTTCGTGTTATCGAGTGTTCGACTAAGAGGGTTTTAACACACGAAAATTCGACTTGTAGGGGCTTTGTATGACGGTTAACTTTCCGACTTGCGAGGACGGAAAGGTAGGCAAAATGAATTTTTTTCACGTGAATTACATATTAATTGTTTACATGTATAAACGTAGTCAGAAGACGAAAGTTAGGTCACTAAACATGCATATGTATATGTATCGACTTCTTATTATTCAAAAAGTCTGTAATTTTGCAATGAGTTAATGTATTAACGCATTGTTTATCTAGGAAAATTGGCGAAAAACGATTAGCTTCCATGGATCTGCACGTGGTCATTTTATGTTTTGTAAACTTCGAATAGTAAAGTTTTGACTATTCTAAATTGGAGGGAAAATAATGCATCTGGACACGTGGCAAATAATTCGAGTTAAAGTAAGTTTTATTTCGACTTCGTTTCGGTTTTTGCAGCAGAGGGGACGGGAATTAAGAAACTTTTCATCTTATAGAGGTTTTCGAGTTATCGAGGTTCTACTGTATTATGGGGGATTAATTTATACGATTCTGTTGACTCTTTTTGATTCATTGATTTGGCAAATGGTACAGGAACATTGAATTTCGTAAAACTATAAACTGGGATAAACATTCTGTTAAATGAATTTTGTGTACGTTCATTTAGTATTTAGTTTATTGGATTCCATTAAGTTTTTTTAAAGGGATTATGTAATACAATTTATATCTGCATTCCTCGAAGATCAACCCTATATTATCTCACCTCTATACCACATTGCCTATGACTCATGTGGCTCGGGTTTAATTCTTTGTTCGCTAGACCAGGTGTCAATCCGTAATGCTATTAATTGCCCACGTTTCCACCCTTATACATACTTTAGTCGAACGATACTATCGATTGTCTACTATCCAGACCCCGAATACAGCCTATCCGTGTTTTCCATGGTGAAATGTGGCACGTGCAGGTACTCTCGCCTCTTCGACTTGGCTCGATCGTGCTCCGCTCGACGTTTATATTCGCGAAAGCGTTTAATATGGGTACCTGCTCGGTTATGAGACCTCTTCGTCCGTGAAACGAGTCGATCTTTGGATTTATCGTGCTATTAATTGAACCACTCTATCCAATGAAACTTAATGCACGACATTACGTGTTTCGAGAGCGATTGAACATTAAGATCGCTAGTTTATCGAGGCTGTTAACTCGTCAATCATTTTTTTACTGCGCCAAGAATCTCCAGGAAATAGTATGTACAATGATTGAGAATACCCGCGATTATATAATGGTTAAAAAAATTGCGTTACGTAATGTTAATTAAGTTCTATCTCGGGTAGGTAAATTTTCTAATGCAAATACAGAAATGTTGTTCGAACTGCTCAAATTTAAAACAACTATTCTCCAATCATAATCCACGAAATTCTAGATTTATATAATTCTTGAATTTATCGCGTGCCGCACGGTGCCTTCACATAAAATTTATTCACTCCATAATAAATATACATCCCCCGATTATTTTCTGACTTCCGGAGGTATGAAATTTACATCGAGGTAAAAGTTCGTAAACGTCAAATGGACAGTCCGGTGGAAATTTAAAGTTCGCGCAGTACGGTGCAACGTCTCTTGCGAAACGTCGGATAAATCAAACGATTTAATTAGTTAGCCACGATGGGGCTCGATATGATCTCTATTCCATCCCGTTCGCAGCACTCCCGTTCTAATCGCGGATATTTTATGCAGTCGATAATTTCCATCAGGAATTTTTCTCATCGCGATACCTAATAATCCTCCGACACGGCCAGCCAGTTTCACCGCCGCGAAGGAATCGAAAAACGAAATCGATTCGGCCGGCCACCGGCGACCGGGGCCGCGATCGCGTCTAATCGATCTCGAGCGAGATTGATTTCATTTCTAACGCCGCGCAGCGGCCGTTCCTTCGGGGTTAATAAGCCCCCGACGCATTAGACAGTAATTAAATATGGCCAGCGTTGGCGTGCACGAGAAAATAAGGCGGTCGATAACAGACGATGATTCCGATAAGAATCGGCGTGGACCAACCTCTCTCTGATCTAACTGAAACGTTCGTATCACCATGGATAATTGGTCGACGATAATTACAAGGTGTCAGTGTAGCACCCTTTTTTACCGTGGATCGATCGGAAATGGATCCAGTGCCTCCTTGTCGCGAATGTCCAATTTAACCAACCAGTTACGAAAAAAAATTATCGCCCCGATCTTATTACATCATATACGCGCGTGTAATGATATTGTTGGCGCGTTAATTTGAAAAAGATGGAGGATAGGGACTGGGCGTGGGTCGAAGTTAATTGCTGATAAGAAAGCTAATGGGTGAAATTGTTGCTTTCAAAGAAGTCGATCGAACGTGAGTCAGGTGTGAAGAAAAGAACGTAGCGGGAACGAGTGGATGGTGTAAAGAAAAATCTGAGCCTGTCAAGTTGCCCAACGATCGGGGAATACGATTCGATTGACATTTAGTGGGATCGTACGAGGGAAAGAGGGAAAAGAGAGAGAGGGAAAAAATGGATAGAAACGTAAAGGCTATTAGCATTTTACGAGCGGCGTGTTTAATACGAGCCGCAGCACAGGAAACTGAGGCTCGCGAATATTTCACAGACAAGCACGGAAAATGTGATATTTATTGGCGAGTATCTCGTAAATCGTTCAGCGTTGAACGCGTGTCAAACATGAATCAAATATTTCTCAATTCTCTACGCCCCAACAAAGCTTCGTTTCACTCGATGCGTAACACCTGATATTCAATTATAAATTGTTCCATTCCGCGTGCTTCGAGCCACTCTCAATCGCAAACAAGCCGTCAATTTTTTCCCTCGGTGAAATAATAATCGTGAACTATGCGCGAGCACGTGGCAGCCAGGAAGATTAACATGTCCCAACCAGTGTTCACGGGAGTGGCTGGGCGGTTTTTTCTTCTTTTCGCGATCGGTAGAGCCCGACCGGCCAGGTAATTGGAATGTAATCGATGTAATTAAGGAATGAAAACGGTAGATTGCCGATCGTGAATGGGGAGGCCGGAGGAACGCGTGTCAAGTGGCGTGGCTCGTGATTTATCGATCGAAGGATAGCGCATATACCGAGGAAGGGATGAGTTTTAACCGATCTACAACCTCGGGTAATTATTCCTTAGTGGCGGAAAAGAATGTTACGAAATTATTTTAGGAATTTAGCAGCTTAAGAGGGACAATCGAATGCTTCTTTTGCCAAATCGATTAACTCCACTTTCTGAATTTTATTAAATTTTAATGTCAAAACTCTTTATTGACTCCTAACTGTATAATATTCAAATTTTTCTCAACTGTTTGTTTTATAGAGTTAATCGATTTGGCAAGTGAAGCATTCAATTATGTTCCGAATTTTCTGTGCCTGTAGTTACATTAGACTGTAATTACATATTTATATATATTACATGACACTGTTATTACATGCACTACATTAGTTTGTAATGTAGTTACTATTGAAATATGAAATTTGATAATTGGTTATATTAACGAGTAAAATAGAGAAAAGCAGAGAATCATTGAAGATCGATTACTTAAGGTTCTAAAATAGTTTCTGTGAATCTAGAATAAAAATTGGAATTCATTCCAGTATAAGTTCCTTTTATACTCTAACGGCTAGTTAAATGTAAATCGTTTTCAGTGATCAAACGTCCAGCCATTATTCGCGTAATGACCAGAACTCACGTCAGCTTAATCGATCGGGTCAGAAGCACGATCTAATCCACTTAAGGCCAATTCAGCGGCAATCTAGGCGGCGTAACGAGGAAACAAGTGACAACAGACCAACCGATCGTCCTCGTTATCGTCACCATAGCCGGTCGTCCTCGCTGCACCGATCAGGATCTCCACGATCCTTTTCGCCCGCGCTCCTATATTTAGAAATCACCGCGCTGGAATCGAGGAATCTAATAAATTCTGTGAAAGACGTTTATGCACGCCCGTTCTACATACCCTGTGCGCGTATGCGCGCATAGTGGAAACCCTACCGGCAAATATCGTGGGGCAAATAAAATAATTAAAATCCAACTACGATTCGTAACGCGTCCAACGGAAGAAACGAGCAAAAAGTATAATAAAAACAGGGACAAAAATGAGAGAGCAGGCTGTTTAAATGATATCCTCGCGACGAAACGAAGGACAAGTAAGTACGTACGGAGCACGGTGAAAACGAGATGGAAACCTGGATATCGGGCAGCAGTGAAAGGGAGACGAAACGATCGGGAGGAGAGGAGAGAGAACGAAGAACACGAGGCCCGCTATCTCGCGGGGGAGTAGTCTCGAGTAGTACTTACTCAAAGAGCAAGTCAACAGCGGCAGCTCGCCGCTAACTTATGAGAACCAGCAGATCCTCGGACCGACTACTAATGGGACTAGTACTACCAGTATAAACTCACCACCGCGCCGAGAGGAGAGACAGACAGAGTTAGAGGAAAGCAACGTTATGTTACCTACTCCTTTTATTTTTTCCTCTCGAACCCCTTTCCACCCTCTACTCCTTCCTGTCTTTCAATTTCTATCTTTCTTACACTATATCCGGTTTCTGGCGTTCTCCGTTGTTCCTCCATCCACGCTTCTACCTGTGTCTACCTGCTATTTTAATAAATACGCCCAACGACGCGGCGCAACGCTCTACAGGCACTTTTAGAAACGTAACAAATGGTTACACGTCAGGCACAAGGTACTTAAGAAAGGCCCGAGCTGCCGCACTAAATCATAGAAATCGTACGGTATAAATTACGCGCTCGCGCGGGTATTGTGTGCGCGCGAGCGGACTCGTTCGAGCTCGCGTCCGCTTACCGCCACCCGGGGAAGCGGCTCCGGAAAGCTTCTCGCTCCGATAATCCCCGACGACGAACCGGCTGACCTGTTCCGCAGAATTGAAGTACATTCGTATCAGGAAACACGAAGCTGTACCACAGTTTCGTGACTTTATGTGTCTGGATGGCAATGATACCCCATTCACGAGGGGTGAAAAGTATTTTATTATAGAAATTTTTATACAGCTGCGTTGCAAAGAAATATTGGTAATTGCGAGTACAGTAAACCCTTCTGTAACACGGTTTCGCTGTAACACGATCGTTTTTTGGAAACCCTCGTACAATACGGTTATTTACAACGCGGTTTTATATATGTAAACATTTAAATTTCTCAACTTGTTGAAGGTGGACAATAGACCAGTGTTTCCCAACCTTTTTTGTGCCATGCGCCATCTAAGCCTTTCTAAAATTCCTATGCTCCCTATGTAACATATACACAGTTTTTAAAATTCAAAAATTGAACTGTTCAACGAAGAAACTTAAATGATAGGCTGTAGGCAGAAATCGGTAGGAAATTGTTGAGGAAACACAGTAAGTAAATCTTGAAAACGGAGGACTCCTTAAATGGAGTACTGAAAATCAAGTACGAAATAATTTTAATGAAAGATTCTTCCATATTATTTTAATTATTAGTAATTATGTATTGCGCCCCCTGATAATCAAATTGCCCCCCCCCCCCCCCCGTGGGGCGTGGGTCGAATCTCCGCGCGTTTCGTAGTGTCCACGTCTCATATAACACGGTATTTTCTAGGAACCTGTTAACCGTGTTACAGGAGGGTTACTTTTATTTCGAATTTTTCAGAACAATCTTCACTTACGGCTACATCGAAAATTTAAACAGATCCACAAAATCCTCACCAAACAGAGACGCGTTTGAATACAATACACAGTGAAGCATTGCGCTAAAATAAATCTATCTGATTAACCGATTCGGTGAACACCTGATCTTTTCCGGCGGAACCCGCGAACATCCATACGGTTTTCTCGATTCCTGTCGTGCAACGGATTGCGTGTGCACCGATCGCGCGTGCCTCAGGCGCGGGTGTGCCCTCTCGGCGCGTTAACGCTCACGCAGGTACGTGTGCGTGGCACGCTCGTGCCCGCTCCGGTCACCTACACGCAATGCCGCGGAATCGAGAAGTATGTATTGCCACGTATCGTCCACGTCGAGATACCGTGGCCGTGGTGCTATAATAATTTCAACCGAGCATGCTGCCTCCAGTGTTCTAGTAAGCCAGCCTCGCACACGTGTTCGTCATTTCCGTACGCGTGCACTTGCATATATGTACATACTTCGTCGGTATCAAGCTACAATTCGATCATCGATCATTGTTCGTATCGATAATAATTGTCGATTTTGTTATTCGTCCATTGCAGCAGGAACTTCTATCTGCGATTAATAAATTTGTATACAGGGTGAGGCACCTGACACGACCACCTCGAATAGCTTCCAAATTATGCGTTGCACAGAAAAATTGTTTCTCCTGGTATCGAGAGGGACATAACGCGATGTACACCTTCATTTAGGACAGGCATGTCAGACACGTGGTCCGCCAATACATTGGTTGCGGCCTGCCGAGACTTTTTAATAAATTTTAAATACAGTAATTGACGCCTGACGCTGAAGATTAACCGATCAACATTTATCATCAATTTTAAAAATTTAAAAACACATGCCTGATTTAGGAGATTTGACGTTCAATTTCGTTTCTTTAAATGGAGTGCCCTATCCTTTTTACGGCGTGCAAAAGCTCATTAATTCCCAAGTAGAAAAGTGTTAAACATTGTATGTCCTATAGTTAATAATTAACGAGATATTAACGAAAGTTAGAAAGATCCGCATAAAGTCGCGTTGAAAGATTAATTCCTTTAGGATATTTATCAGCGTAAGTAATTTTGGCTCGCACGTCTTCACCATGCGTACCCTGATCTAAAAGCATATCTAACTTTTCACCATTACTAAATATCATTTGAAACCCCCTTCCTTCGACAATACTTTTGATAATGAAATGACGGCAGTGAATCATGGAAACTGTAAACGACAGCATTCAACGGATCGAACTTCTGTTAATATTTCCCTAATTATTAGCTTCAAGACAAGCAATGTTTAATACTTTTTTACTTCTAAATTAATGCTCTTTCGAACGGCTGCAAAACAGATACGGCATTCCATTTAAAAAAACGAAATTCACCTTCAAATTTCCTAAACTCCTCCACTTACAATGAAGTCGTGTACACCACGTGATACCCCACCCGATACCGTGCAACCTTTGTAGAAACAATATTCTTGTGCAACGCATAATTTAGAAGTTATTCGCGGTGGATCAGTTAGGTGTCTCACCCTGTACATTTATTTACTTTATAATTTCTTCGTTTTCAATGATCTTTAATAATCAATTTTTTTCAGTACTATGTGGCTAGTAACGCGTGAAATAATTTACATAATCCGAAAGTCTTGATATCGGGAGAACGTGGCAGGTTCATATACCACCTTCGTACACGGCCACTATCAGATCTTGTGTTAAACGACCGATACATTATTCGTTTTCGCTAGTCCTTGAAATTGATCATTCTCCTTTCCTCAATTTCTCTCTCTTTCTCACCGTTTGTCTGCGTTAGGATCTCGACTGCACGCGGGAACAAGCGTGCAACGTGAAATGAACTCGTCACACGGCTCTCATTAGAACCGCGAGAGAAAGTCGCCGGTTTGAACGAATGTCTGGCCCGATCTAATGATCCGAACTGATACTTTCTAACCGTGAAACATGCGCGTAAACCTGCATGAACTTGTAAATCTTTTCTGTGTCCATCAATTTTTCTACAGACTTATTGGACAGCCTGTTAT
Organism: Nomada fabriciana; assembly: GCA_907165295.1. NCBI lineage: Eukaryota > Metazoa > Arthropoda > Insecta > Hymenoptera > Apidae > Nomada > Nomada fabriciana. The sequence goes on along the minus strand of OU015690.1, from coordinate 7,851,802 downwards.
TATTATTATTCGTTTAGAATACCTTATGGCGATTAGGAAAATGTGAAATCGACAAGGCGTACATGGTCATACGGGCATTCCTATTGAATAGCTTTCTCCTTTCTGTTAGAAATTTTATTGACCGAAAGCACATCATTCCCTGCTTACCTTGGTCAACAATTTTCAGTAATTAATAAGCTATTACAACATAGACGAACTAAGAACAATTATATATTCGTTTAAAATTCTCAATACAATTAATATTTAAACTACGAAGCGAAGAACAAAGTCGTCAATAGTAGTTAATTATTTTCTGCATCTTCTATCTTCTAGTAATGAAATTATAACTCTTTCGTTTCACAATTTCCACGATCCTTCAAACGAAAGACTCTGTCGGAACAATATTTGGAGTCTAGAGGAAGTCTCACAGATTCAATCCCCACGTGTTATTCGTTTCCCTAACGGATCCGTCGTGGCGAACGTCGAAACAAGGACATAGATCGCACATACTTGCGTCCAATACTCGATATCCGCCCGCCACTCAACATCCACCGTGTACGACCACTGTAAGAACGAATGTCACCGTCGCACCACGTCCTCCAAACATCCTTCGATTTAAATCGACGCGATATATTTTTGCTCAACAAGTCATCGCGGCGACGATTAATCACCGAAAAGTTGAATAATTGATAAATTATTGAAATGATGTGCAAAGGCACGCGGATACACTTGGCTGGTGGTTCTCTTGAACCTGGTTAGTGGGATTATGAGCTCCTTGTATGGAAGGTATCGAGCTCGTCGATCTTTAACGCTGCTGTCGAAGCACCGGAGGCGACCGATCGGCCAGAAGCGATATACACCAGCCGCGATGAAATAGAATCTGCCGCGATAGAAACCGTTACACAGTGTGATACTAAAACGGACGAGGAAATCGGGATGTATCGACCGGTCTGGGGCCATTGTTCCTGGAGTACACAGGGAGATAGGAATATTGGCAGGTAGTTAGGTGCCTCGAGATAGAATTGCAGCTTTCTTCGAAACGGAAAAGAAGCATTCGGCGAGTGAATTTAATTGACAATAGGTTTCGATCGTCCAGGAGTTCACTCTGTTTCAATTTGGAAACGTTTTATTTTCAGACGCCAGATTTGAACCGGCGAACAGCGACGTCGAGTCGCCATTAATTTTGTGCAACACGGAATAATTGCTGCGAGAGATTGTACAATTCTTAAGGCGTGTTGACACGCGGGGGTGGGGCTGGATTTATCGTGATTTTAAAGCGGATTACGCCACGCCGCTTAATTACCATGCAAGTCGCGCACCGTTTAACGAAGCCGCCGATTATAAGCCAAACGAGCCGGCCACGCTGTCGATTATCCTGATCCTTTTTACCTGTGTGCTCGCGAGCCTAGCGGTACATACACGGCTATGGGAGCCTTGAAAATCATTTAAATTCAACTTTCTAATTCGTGTGTGTTATACATTGTCACTTGGTCCGCGACTTTCTTCGGCAGAAAAATATAAAAATTGATTTTCCCTGAAAAATATAAAAATTGCATTGCATAAGACTTCGTATAACGAAACATATTGAGAATGTAATAATATCTTCGTAGTCGGGAGTTTACCAAAAAAATGATTGCTATCTTAGTTCTCGCAGATCCTAGTTACGTTTATTATTTCACGAGGTTGGAATTGAAGTTTACAAATTTTAATAGCGATTAATTATGTGCAACCGACTTTTACGTTTATGATTTATGCGTATCGTTCGTGTAATTCTTCAGTAATAATTGGTGCTCCCCGGAATTTGATTTCTCCACGTTGAACGATCTAAACTGTTTCGATCGCATTTCTCATTCATAGCCGGACAAAATAAAATGCTTCAATTAACTCCCATATACCGCACACAAGTATCTAATTTCTGACTCCATTTATCTCTCTGGCTTTCAATCACACGAGCACTCAATCTCGACGTTACAACGTGGCAAAGTACTATTCGATATAAAATTCCCCGGCAATTATGTTCAACCCCCCACGACCAGCCTCTCTATATTCTCGCTCTACAATCGCAACCGTTTCCCACCGTTTACTTCCAACCACGATCGAGCCAAACCATACATAAATTCCGCCATGCATATCAACAGACAATTCTCCACGTAAAACTTCCACTGTTCACGTTTCTGATTCTTTCCAATTTCTCCCCCGACATTATTCTTCGTGAGCGTTACACGTTCCGATCCGGTATCATAGCGTTTGGGTCGCGGATCACAAAACCTCCACCGCTTGAGGTTAACTTCTGGGACTTTCGATCGCGCGTGAGCCGGTTTGTCGGCCTGTTGCATTGTTGTTATCGGTGATAATAAATGCCCGACAGTTTTGCATAATGGTCAGAGGGGACGGCCCCGGTCATTTCGGCGCGAGACTCGCGGAATTTATCGGACGGATCATCGGCGAGGCAAGAAGGTCGGGATTAACGGTGGTCGCGTCCAGCACGAAAATAAAACGCTCCTTAAAAAGCCACTACTCGCTGACCCGATGTGTAAGCCGCCACATTGAAAAATGCTGCGAGCACCAACGAGACCTTTACGGGCGTGTTATCGTGTCGTCCCCCCTGCACTCGTGTTCCATCACGTAATTAAAAATCGAATTACCACAGGATCAGATGTGATCTGGCGATCGGCCGATACCGCACGTCGGTGTACGAAAACGTTGGATCACCATCCTTTTAGGGGAGGCAAAGACGATTCTTGCTTTCGAAAGTATCTATTGTGCAGGCCTTAATATTATCGGTGGAGTTTTATTCGAATAAAATGCAATTTCTTTTCACTGGTGCAGTCGAATCCTGTCGTGTGAAGTTGGTTTCAATTGCATTCCGTAGTATCTTAATTCATAGGTGAATGATAGATTGTCCGAATAAATCGTGAACTTAGTACCTTCGAGAAGACGTTACCCCGAGTTCTGCACCCCGAGGGAATATACGAAGGAAAAGTAAGGAATACCGTATTGTCCAAACGCAACGAAACTTTCGACGATGTTACAAATCAAAAAGACTCGACCATTGCTTCGGGAGCACTTTTCTATCGTGCCTTATCTCGCCCCGCTAACGCCACGTTGGAGGGTCCGTTGTGGACCTTTTGGACTTTCCAACTTGTAGTCCTTCTTGGTCCTCGTGACTCAAGGAACAGCAACGCGTCATCGGAGTTTACCAAGTCTATGCTTGTGCATTACTCATTTAATCTATTTTCTATTGCGCATATCTAGTTCTCTGGAACAACGTCCATCAATGATCTTCGCAAAATCCGATGTCCATAACTCTCAACCAATTCACCCCCTTCTTAAAGAAACAAGATACAACCTATTCAACCCTTTACGCGTCTCGTATCTACCCTGGCCCATCCAATCTATGGTCCCCTTTTCAGCGTGAAAATATAAATACACTCGAACGGCAATCGAATATGACCGAGCCATCAGCAGACAAAGATTCAACGGCCCGTGTTCGCGGTCTATCGCGCGGCGGCCGTCTCGAACGCATTGTTCGATAATACAGTGCCGCTTAAATCGCGGCGCAGAGGCCCGATTTCATGGGGGACACATTCCCAGACGGTCGGTGGTCTTGGCGCCCGCCTATCACCGGCCAGCAAACCGTGGCGAATAACTTATCGGGCGCGAAACCGCGCCGCCAGCAGCCAGGACACTCGCGCCGCGTATCGAGAATCGAGATTCGAGCGATCGTTGTGAAACGAGGGGGGTGGGGATCAGGGGCACCCTTAGTCACCCGAACGCAACGATAGCGTTTCCGTCTTCTATCTCGCCACTTCCATTCTACCTGAACCACCGCCGCTGCTGGCAGCTCCTTCTCCTCGAGATTTGCGATACGAGCCCTCCTCGGATACGAGATTCGTACGCACCGTAGCGCGTGCAAGGCGTGTCGATGTGGAGAAGAGAAAAAGAATAGACGGACCGGTCGCTCCGAGAGAACTGGATCGATACGGATTCTGGTTTATTAATTGTCCGGTTAAAGCTGGAGATGACCGTCGAGATCTTAAGGAACGGGGACGCCAATGTTCGTTGGATTGTAGACGGTGATAAGTTTGGAGGCGACGGTGGGGAAATGTTAGGGGAATGGGGTTGTTATTGCGATGTTAGAGAATTTTCGCTGCAATGTGAATTTAAATTATTTCATCGACTGAGGGTTTGAATAAATTGGTACGCTATTGGAAAAAGGTACTTTACACTCTATGAATACGTAAGTTTGTAAAATTTTCGAGTTCACTTAAAATAGGTATATCAAATTTCCAATGTCTCTAAATCATGTTGTATTTTATATTCGTATTTAAATGATTTCATCGACTGAGGATTTTAATAAATTGTTACGCATACGCAAAGATCGAGTGCTGTACTTTACACTCTTTAAATCCGTCCGTTTACAAAACTTTCAAGTTCACTTGAAACACATAAAATTTCCAATGTCTCTAAAACATGCTGTATCTTATACTCGTCTAAAAAAGATACACCTTCGAGCAGCCAGCGCACAATTAACCAACTTCGTCCAGAAACGTCACCCCGCTTTATCCTACCGATCCTATCGATACGTGATCTATTTTCGTGAATCGAAATTGGAGTTCGCGTGAAGGACAAAGAAGAAGGAAAACGAGAAGGACAGGTCGTCGACAGACCGGTCAAAAATACGAGGCGGCACTTCCTCCTCCGGTTGGCCGGCCGCGGGACGCGCTCGAAGCCGGTTCTCGCGCACAATGGACGCGTTACGACACGCGCGCGATTATACGCGCGGCCGTCGCGCGGATACGTTTAACTGCCACGTTAATTTATTCCCGTTGCTGCCTATCGAGGGCGGCCACGCGAGTCCGCCACGGGATCGGCGAAAAATTCGCGCCGATCGGACGACACAATGGGCCATTGAGAACGAGCCGCGCGTCGCCGAGCCGGGCGCCGATAGCGCTTGTGCAGGCGTGCAAGTCGCTTGCAAACCGCTCCCGACCGATCTCCTCGTCGCGTACTTTTTCTCCCCCGTCGATACGCGTGAAACGCGCGACAAGGCATTAACCGGATCGCCTCGGGACAATCGAGCTGTCCCCAATTTATTTAAACAATACCGCCGATAAAACCAATTCGAAATTGCGACTCGACGGAGACGCGTGCACCGATTTTTATTCGTCGATCCTCGCCGGCCTCGATGGCCAGGAACTTCCTGCGGAGCGATTCACGCGTGCTCTTTCGCGTGCTTGTCGCGTTAATAAAATATCGTGTTTATACGGCGAACCGTACACTGTAATTGGCGATACAAGGGGCCCGCGGGTACGCGGTAGGCGATGCCTACAAGTGTAATCCATTAAGATGCGCCCACTTTGTTTCCTGTCTGGTGAACGATCCTGCGCGGCTGACAGCGTTACCTGTAACGTTGTTCCACTGGCGAGCAAGTTCGTGGAAAGATGTTCCTCGATTCTGGGGAGTACTGGTGGTGGGTTGTGACCTGGTTAATCGAGGGTGAATGAAATTTGAACATTTCGCGAGGTACGCGTGGGAAATTAAAATAGGGAAGGAAGTTTCTGATGTGAATGTTCGATGATTTTTGGTTCGGTTTGAGCACGTTCGAACGACTTTACTTGGTAACGGAGAGGCTGTTATGAAGTATAGAGAACGTTGTTCGAGTGGGCAACAATGTGCGCTACCCATGCACTGCGTCTATACACTCGTTCGTGCATAGGCGTGAGCAGGTCGCAGACGGTGAAGTCGTGTGTCAACGTGCATTGGTGTTTCGCAAGTTTCTAGTAGACTGTGTCTAGCACGGATCCCTTGTAGTTGAATGCCCATGGTCGTTAGTCATCCGGTAACACAACGTTCCATTCATTAAATCTGTGTAACCACCATCAAACAAACTCTACTTCGATTGGCTTCTCGAGAAGTTAACAATTCCCTTTTTATACAGGATGTTTAAAAATATATAAAAATTCTACAAATGGAAACTATGAAGTTGGTGCATAATTATCAGGCATTTTTAAACAATATCTATTTTGAAAAAAGGAACATAGAATTCAACAATAACATATTAAATGATAAATTCGGATCGTAAACACCATCCACTTCAATAATTGCTTCCCATTTACTTGGAAGACAGTCGATTCCGCGGGCAAAGAAGTCGCGGTTCTTGGAAGCAATCCATGCTTTGACATCGGTCACTAAAAGTTATCGAAATCGTCATAAACTTTGTTCACCTGCCAGTTTTTCAGCGTTCGATTGACGTGGTGGTCCGTAGGCGCTTCTGTGGAAAAATATGGCGAATGCGGAAGCAGTTCCCTTATTGGCGATGCATCAACTTCCGCTGATTGTTCCTTCGCTAAAAAGTTCGTTGAGATCGCGAAATGACTGCGCTGCTTTCCATCTTTTCTCGAAGTGATAAAGCATAATACGAGGAATAAATTGTATGTTAATCGACACGCATTTTTATAACCGAAAAATAGAAGAATATTTTTATTAATTTTACAAAATATTGTTAATTTTTATTAAAAAGTAAGACGCCAAGAAACACGCCTGATAATTATGCACCTACCTAATATATAGTATCCAAAATATCCATGTTGAAAAAAAGATAAATAATACAATATAATAAGTACAGCAATACCTCGCTTAGCCTGGCTTCGATTAGTCCAGTTTCACTATAGTCCGGTTTGAAGGTTTCCAAAGAAAATTTGTTTTACTTGGGAAGAACAAGAAAAATACATACATACATTAATATTACCCTCGTTTTATTTAGTGATAAACAGTTTTTCTTATCTCTTTTTTATGTACTTAGTTCCTCGATTACTCTAGTTTCTAATAGTCCAGCTAATTGGTGGGACCGATTACTAAACGAGGTACATATTGCTGTATACTGAAAAAAAATAAATTAAAATTAACTGATGTCGAGAAAATCATCTTCCTTTACTATATATATAGATAATATCAGTCTTGAGAAACAATCCCATAACACTAAAATAAATTCCCCTGTAGGCACGAATATACGAATCACACATATCCAACCCCAAAGTGGTACCACCGGCAATTAGGCGTGTTTTTCTCGAGATCCGTTTGACAAACGTTCGCGACAACGCTCCGAGGGCTTTTACAAGCTGGCTAACGTCCAGCCCCGATGAATAGTGGGCCTGTACACCAGGCGTGTAAAGCGTGCACGAGCGGGTCGAAGCACATATTACAGTCTGGTACGAGCAAAGCGGCGTGGCGCACGATAAAGAGGATACCGTGTCGTTCCACGGCAAGCAAAGCACAGTGGCCCATTTTCGTGACTGTTACAACTCGGTTATTACCATTATTACCGTGCCCCATTACCATAACGGAGATGTTATTTAAATAAGTCGCGAGCCACCCCGCGAGCGATGTCCTTGCGGAATAGAGTCGGTTGCTGGCGGCTTCTGAGCTCTCGCGCACGAGCCTGCGATTCGAGCAGCGAAAAAGAGAGAGAAAGATGGCGGAGGATTTATGTACAACTCGCATCGGGGAAGGTAGGGAGGTTTTAATGAGCCTGCTACAGCTTGGACCGTGAAAAAAATGATCGCGGGAGGAGAGAGAGATTCTTGTTAATTGATATCGTACTGCGGATTCGAGAATTGGATACACTTTTACACGTGTTTAACTTGATGGAAGCTTCGCCTTCCTCCGTTGGCAATAGTAAACGATACTTCAAAGGCTATTGAATAATTGCGACCAAGATTGCTTCAGTCATTTTTGTTGTGCCTTCGTTCTTAATTAATAGTAGGATTACCAAGGGGGTGAAAATGACTTGTTTCAGATTTCTTGCTTTAGAATTATTAATATTATATGTAGGTATCGTTGTTGCAATTTATGATGAGTTTTAATAAGACAGAATGATAATCATATATCTCTATTTAATGTCCATTCAACGACTTTCATAATCATGTTCATAATCTGTACAACGTATGCAATCTCAATAATACCAAAATGTATCGGTAGCTCTAGCGTTAATAAAACAGTGTGAACGAAAAAAGATATAGCAATATTTTTGATCCGGCAACTGATTAAAGTTACCTAAAAAATGGTTATTTATTGCAGTCAGAAATTCTCTTAGAATGTTCCAATTCGAATTTCGATACAATTTTTCGTTCATTGAAGAAACTTATCTACCATCTTCCTTCAAATTTTTATTTCCCAAAGGTCTCGAAATTTAACTTCGTTACTTCTATAGAAGATTTCCCCGAATTTCATTGGAAAATAATTTTCCGATCTTCTGGGGGTATCGAGTAGAAAAGAGCTGCGGGGCATTTTCATTGAAAGCGAAGAGGTTTCGAGGACGCCTCTCCGTGTCTCGTTGCACAAGATGCGTATCGTGCGTACACGCGCACGCGGTTGCGTCGCACACGCCCCCGCAAACTGAAGAGATGCCAGATTGCAGGCCGACTTCGCCCTCGTGCAACCGAAAGATTTCGTCTTATTGCGGCTAGCTGCAACGCGGCGACTCGATTACGCTTGTTCGTTAGTAAAGGCAGCCACGAAACGATCGTTTATAAAACTTACGTCCTATCTGATTGGTCGTCTCGATAATATTATACAAAAAATACAGTATTTAGTCCAACGACAACTGTTGCCAATAAATTCTTCAAACCCAAATTAATCATAGACAATGACTATACACAGACTATTCTCCATATTCTTCCAATTGTTGTGAATCGAGTAGTCGTCAAGGGGTTAGAGGATAGCAAGTACAATTCCGCGAGGGTTCTCTGCTCGCGGAAGACCAAAGGGGCAAGGTTCCAGAGGAATGCATCGGAGATAAGGAGGAACCACGCGAGAGCTATTCCATTCGTCTTGGTCAGACTAAGCGTCGAGAACTGTTGCTTTCTTTTCCCCCCGGGTCTTTCGAGATCGCGGCGATGCATAAGGCGATTTATTTGAATTAATGAGCACAAGCACGGTGGTGGAAGGCGAGCCATCGGGGCCGAAAGTCGTCGATCCGATCTACCGTGTACGAGATGGGGGCGGCCGCCTCGTGACCATGGGGACCTTAATAAAACGTTCGTGCACACGCCCTCTTCTCTTCCTGTCGTGGCCGTCGTTAGCCGTACGGTTTCCACGGTTAGAAAATCTCATTACCAGCCACCTTTCCGTTCCCCTTTTCACCGGGTTCGATCGGTTCAGGTCGTGAGATCATATCCTATTTTTCTTCATTCGCCCCGCCAATTAGCTACCACGGTTTCCCCTATTTTGCCACGTCCGTGACTCTTTAGAAAGTCAATTTAGCGCCGCGAACGACCAAAAAGTCGCGATATTATTACGGGGAATCGCGGGATCTTAGCGTCGAGGTGAAGCCCTAGAACCTGCTCCATATCCAGCGCCACCGAGCAGATACTGTGCGCTTGCGACACGCGTCGCGCGCCGTCCGATGTAAACCGTTGATACAGGATTTATGTTTCCCTCGCGGTACACCAGGTAAATTACCGATAAATCAGCGACGGAGGCGGCTGAGCACAGTCTCGTTCCGCCGATAGAAATCCCTCCAAATTTGGAGGACAGAGGCGCTTGGCCAATCGAGCCGACGCGATTGCACGAGGGAAGGTTTAGGTCTTTTCTCCCGGTGCTGCTGTTTCCTTTAATAAAGCCGTACCGGTGCGTTCGAAATAAAATCGTCCTCCATTCTTGGATTGAATTATTGTTGCCCGCGATTGCGATGGATTATGCGAATTGAAAATCGATGGGATGCGGCGAGGGAGCCAATAAAATATTCAATTCCTTGACGATGTTCGGGGATAGATTATATTATGGGTCGCTGAAATATTTTCTCGGAGGGGACAGAGAAATTGAAATACAATCGAACCTTGGTAATCTCAAGGGAAGAGACAAAAGGTGGAGTTATAGAGTGTTCGAGTAAGAGAGGTTTAACACACGAAAATTCGACTTATAGAGGCTTTGTATGACGGATAACTTTCCGACTTGCTTGGACGGAAAGGAAGGCAAATTAAATATTTTCACTTGGATTACATATTTAATGTATACACATATAAACGTAATCAGAAGACGAAAGTTAGGTCACCCTACATACATATAAGTACCGACTTCTTATGATTAGTCAAAAAGTCAGTTTGCTATGAGTTAATGTATGAACGCATTGTTTATCCATGAAAATTGGCGAAAACGATTAGCTTCCATGGATATGCACATGGTAATTTTATGTTTTAACACAATCCTAACTGTTGAACGAAAAGAAACAGTTGAATGATTTCTGTCACAATGTTATAAACTTCGAGTTGCAGGGGCAGCAGTGATATAAGTTCGACTTATAGGGGTAAACTTCCAGTAGTATAGGTTTGACTATTCTAAATTCGAGTTGCACAGGTAAACTGATGCATCTGGACACGTGGCAAATAATTGGAGTTAAAGTAAGTTTTATTTCGTCTTATAGAGGTTTTCGAGTTATCGAGATTCTACTGTAGTTTATTTTGAATCTAAAGATATCCTGTCGCCCCACTTGTTCCAAAAATTCAGTATCGAAAGATTCGGAAAAGATTTCAATATTTCTCCTATCCGTGTGGATAAAACGAAGAGGACGAAAGATAATTTATCAGCATGTCATAATCGCGAGGATTTAAAGACCATCAAATTCGCGTTTCACTTTCGACGCCCACCGATCGCGATCCTGGGGCCACAGTTCGCGCGCGCGCAATACGAGTTTCCGGGAGAGCCTCGAAGAAAGAGCAGGTTCTGTTTTGTTTCGGTGGATTCGACTTGCTGGCACGGCTGAACAGATTTACGATTTATGCAACAACATACATTTTAAGCGTCCCTTGCGATATAGCTATACTGAACTTTCGGTACGCCCACGCAACGGACTAACACTGCGAAAGACTGCGTCGACGATCGTGTTGATTTCCAGAAGCTGCTTTTCCTGGCGAAATATCTGAATTTTCCTTTTTATAGAAACGCACCTGACTTCTGGTTCTTCGAAATCGTAGTTTTATCCTTGATTGTTTTATTAAATATTTTCTTTTATTAAATCTTTGCCATGGGTACTATATCTCTGAAGTTATTTAGGGGGACCGGAAAGTAATGTCTTTTTTTTACATTAAATTCAAACAAATAAATTTTTAATCAATGATGTAATCACTCTCGTTATCAACACCCTTCTACTATCTAGTGTGAACATTTTCACTGCCGGATCGAGAAAAATAAATTGGTCACATAGAAAGTGTTGTAGCGATCGGAATAAATGGAAATCCGATGAACCTGCCATGATACCAAAAATGCCATCTCCAGATACTTTGCTGAAAAACCAATTGATTTTTATCTATCCGGCACTGCAAATTTGCACACTATATGGCGAAAGGTTGTTGATAACGAGGGCGATAACATCATTGATTAAAAATAAAAACTTGTTAAACATTTATTTGTTTCAATTTAATGTAAAAAACGACATTACTTTCCGGTCGCCCTAATGTATAACATGAAATTACAAATTTCATAGACATTATCCTCTGATCCCATTAACATAAATTTCCAATTACTAAGACAATACCGACTTTCTATAAACGTCAGTGCAGGACACAAAAGAACCGGCCTGCCAGAAAAAACAAAAGTCATCCGAAAGAAGTCGGATGATCCATTCAGCGACGATAATTGAAGCATTGTTGCGCAACAATATTCATATAACGAGGATTTCACTCGTCAGCGTTTTCGTATTCTAAAATGATTCGCGAAAAGAATACTGCGCAATCGTTTAAACTAGGCATTGTGCTTGATCGTTCGCTAAGAAAAGTAGGTACAACTCGCAGGTCCACCTTCTTTTTTCTTACACACGCACTCTTTCCCTCTCTCTTTATCTTTCTCTTATTCTGATAATTCGCGAACGTCATCATGCTCGCCACTCGATTTGTCGATTGCAATATACGAGCTCCCTAGATCGACGGATGAAATCGACGGGATCATCGGTCGCTACATAGGCCGTAATTGGATCGATCGAACGATTGAGCAATGACGAATGATCCATCGGTCCGGAGGTGTCCATAATGGGGTCCCCTGGAGTTATTAGGAGTCCACGGGTCCATCCGCGGGCATCTTATTGTTAGATCCATTAATTTCGATCGCTGCCGCGCCGTTATTCGTGGCTATCTTACGGCCGGACTTTTTTCGACCTCGTAGAATCGTATGGAAGAGATAAGATTGAGCCGTGGAAATATTTTTAATTCATTAGAGTGTTCTACGCGTCGATGTTCAATAATTACAAATACCATACGCTCGCAAAATTAATTAGCGGTTACTATTGAAATTGAAACAGAACAGCTCTTAGAACTCTGTGAGCACTTCAATTTCGAAGATTCGGGAGTGCAGCATTGCTCAAATATTAATTTAATTTAATTTAATTTAATTTAACGGGCCAAAAAACCCTAAGAAAGAACCCTAAGAAATATAAAGAAAGATTTCAATAAAAAATATTCCCCTATATTGAAACGACCTTTGCAGGAAGCAGAGAAGAATATTTCTTCTTTAAACTACGATACTAGTTAATCCTGCAAACCCTACAGATCATCGTCGATTGTTAAGATCGATAAATGGAGAAGTGTTCGTCGATTCCCTATGGATCTTTTTGAAAATGTCCACTTTCCATGTCGCGATCCATGTGGTTAGAGTTGACTCGAGGAACACGCCGACATGGCGGACACGTCGGGCAATGTGTCGTACGTGGGGGAGTCAATGGCGGTCAATGGCACGAGCGAGCTCGATCAGGTCCACCAGGAGCAACATCTCACCGGCTGGCATAGCAGGCGGCACCTGGACCGGACTTAACCCGACTCGGCGAATGCTGAGCACCGTTAACCCGTCTTCACACCGAAAATCGTTCTCTATGATCAGTTGAATTAATTATGAGATCAATTTTGCTATCGTCTAATCTATGGCGAAGAATGTCTGGACTATGTATAGAAGAACGCAATCAAATTGCAATTCCTGTTGAACAATTTCTCACAGAAAATGGTTGCATACATTAATTCCTAGGAAGCACAAATACACTCCTATTTTCTGTGAATTCAATTTAAACATTTATATAATTATCTATGAAATAATAGATCTAACGAGGACGAATAAGATAACTGGTGGAGATTGTTGAATTAACTAGAGTTCGTGCTGCTTCTTCTTTCATGCCTACAGCATTTATATTCATTATCATTATAAAGAAATTAGGCTATCGATAACGTCCTCCACATATAGTGCCACTTGGCCTTTCCATTTAAAATACCGGTCAATTACAATCCAGCCACCCAGACGCAATCGTCAACGTAACTGGCCAGGGGACAAGGATCCGTTTTCCAAAACGTGGCCGCGTGTGATTAATAGTTCGTCAGGCTTGAGCCTGGTGGACATCAGAAACGACGTCGATAAATTTTCTCCTATTCGAGAAGAATTATTGGGCCACTGTGGAGGCTGCCTAAGGCGACACTGAGCGGGCCCAGAAGCATCGCCGCTTCATGCTTCCGAGAACATTACTGGCCGTGATAATCGGCGCATTCATCTCCACTCTCCGGAGATCTTGGCCCTTGTGTTTTCGTCGATGCTCATCTCCTCCTTTTCTTCCTATTTTTCACACCGGCTAAACTATCTTCACACTTTCAAATCGTCGTCATTTCTTATTCGACGTGCGTACAAATTCCGAGCATCCCCCTTTGAATCGATCGTCGGTCCGGGGCGAGACTAAATAATTCGCGGACCGTCGATTAATCGTTAAGGGGCAAGGAAGTAAGGGAAGATTTTCTCTGAACGATTCAGCCGTGAACTGGTTTATTCACTGCTTGTGAATTATCGCAACGTGGACCGGTGGAATTGTTGTTCTATCAGATGAATTGAAAGGGATGCTGGCGATCATACCTGCTAAAGATAATCCAAAGTGTTCGATACAAGGTATGACAAAAGCCCAGTTTCGGATCAAGCCAGAGACAGTGCACTTCTTGAACCTTGCATTTCCTCCAAATAAAATAATAACAATAATTCTGACCATGTTGGCAATACCTGCGGTGCAAAAGTTTCAAAATAACAGATCCCAGTTACCTGCATAAAATAAAATTACACAAATCATTCCAATCCGTTCCACACCAGAATCCCTGCCTGAAACCTGTTACAAGAGACGGCCCATCACCAAAGGCTGTCCAACAAAAAAACATGGTACGTACACCGCGCAGAGTGTCGTCCATCGATTATCACGACGTGGTTACGAAAATTCCAAACAGTCGAACTACCGCTAGAACAAGTCAGCCAGAACTAGAATCCCGGGCCCGCGATTAATCTCGACATAATCGTTTCGTTGTTCCAAGGTAGCGTTGAAGCATCGCGTCCGTTCTACTCTAACCGAATCTTCCCGAGGGGAGCGTCGAAAGTTCAAAAGAGGAAGGAGGAGCCCATTTGGTGGCGCGGATTACAGATCTTATCGTTGGCCACGGTGCACCGTTGCGGCGCACGCGGCCAAACAACAGTCCGATTTCCAACCGGGGCCCCATATCGTCCGGCTGGGTCAATTATTCTCCCGTGCTCGAAACGGAACGGTATTAATGGAGGCTACCGAGGTGCCGGAGGCCTCGCGCGTGCTGCCGCTCTTGCCTTCGAATTATTCTAATGCCACGATACCGACGCGACGCTGACATGCTCCCGGCTTCGGATCGTGGCGATTTATAGACGCTTCTAATACGTCCACGTCCGCACTTCTCTTTGGGAATGCGGCGTGACGCGTATACGCGGTCACGTGGAAGGATAGTCGATCGTGCCTCCTCGAAACGCGCCCGCGGCGAAATTGATTTGAGGGAATTTTTTATCGAATGGCATTGCAAGCATAGTCCAATCTATTTTTCGGGCGACACGCAGGTACGTTCCGCAGGTGTAATAGATGGGAATTTTGTAGGGTGAGTGGTATCGTGCTGGGGGTGGGGGTTAATTTAATGCGAAGATTGCGGGGGGAGCATTGAAGTTCTTCAGAGTCGAGTTAAATGAAAATTATGCGAAGGTAGGTTTGGGCTTTGGCGGGGTAAATTCAGTGGGGTGCAATAACATAGTTTCCTTTATTGAACTGTGCAGAAGGTGTTCTGATTATTTTCGGAGGCCGGGATGTATATTTTCTGTGATGAATATTTCAAAGATGAAAGACGCTATAATTGCGAAATAAATCTCAATAACGACGATCATGTTATACAGCAATTTTGTAATCGATATTTTTGAATGGCGATAGGATAGAATGGCGAGGATCAAAACGAGACATTCTACTAAATGTCGCCTTCATTTTTCAGGGGTCGTAAATATTTTTTCTGTCACGCAACTTGTAAGAAAGTCGGGGAAGAGAATTTTCTTCCTTAATAATAACCGAAAACTGCAACTGTCATTTAGTTTGGAAATATGTCACCCTCTTTGTGAAGCACCCTATACATTCAGGCCAGCATGCTGACTGGCAGGTTTAATTTTTAAAGTAGCTACAGTGAGTAATCCCCGTCTTGGCTTCGAGAAATATTAATACAGAATTTTATGTTCTTTTTTTTCTGGATGCGTGTCCAAGAGAGGCGAACGACAATGGCGTCGCGCGAGATAGAAAGTGCAACACAATGTTTCCATCCGTTGAATTCATATTCGGTGGAACGAGCCTGTAGCACGCGGTTCAAATAGGTCGCTCGTAAAAGTCCTGCTATAAATTCACCCCAGAATCTCCGCGATGTCTCCGATCGAGCTTTCACGGAGGGTAGCACGATCGTAAAAAGAATCGCTCTCATCTTCACCAATCGTCTTTCCTGCGGAATAGATTTTCTTCAACTATGATGCTTAAGCTCGACTTCAGTAAGATCAAACGGCAGCAGATTCGAGCAAAAGAATTAAACATTAAACGAACTGAATATCCAAATGTTCGATTTAAAATATCCGTATCAATTTTTATAATCTACTATCGATAGAAATTTGTCTTACTCATTGTTGGCCAGATAATTTCTCGGTCAAAGTGGAATGAAATTCTTGTCCGCAGCCGTTTTAACACTAAACGTACCCAGCTGGGTCCAATGACCCCTTTTCAAATTTACTTTAAATTAAAAAAAAGTATACTTACTTTACTAAGTATACTTTTATTTCACAAGTAATCAAATGATCCCTTATGGTAAGAATAGGTATGTATATGTAAAGTACCGGTACGTTTAGTGTTAAACAATTTTTCCTCGAATATCGGTATGTATCTGGAGATACGAAAGAAGCATGCACTACGGTGTTGACTTTGAACTCCGGAACATTCATTTGGTATTCGATACGTCGAAATACCTGGTTCCGGGAACGTTGTGTTTTCAACGTACCGGAGGGTAGCAGCTGACGGGGGAATGGCACGCTTCCCGGGGCAGCCAAGAACCTTAGGGGTTGGAAGGGAGGTCTTTATGCGTCGAAGCTATTGTGTCACAATCCTACAGGGTAGGATAAACGTAACGCGACATGTGACCTGCACCTGAATCGAGATTCGCTCGCGACCGTGCAAGGGCGCAGAATCAACAATTTTCCTACCCCAAAGAACCGCCATAGCGTCAACTTAATACATACATTGAACTACAATAAAATATACCCTCCATCTCCTAATTTTTATTTAATATTTTGTACTATTTCCATTCCTCCTCAATGAACATTCTTTTATACATATACATATATGTATATAAGAATCGCAACGACAAACTTAGAATTTTTCTCGACCATTGAAAAGAAGAATGAAACAAATTGTACTTCGTTCGTTCAGACAATATAAAACCATACACCGTGACTGCCTGGCATCGAGAGATGCATCAAAGTATAGAAGATAGAGAAAAATGCATCGTACCTTCATCGTGATCGAACTCAGGCCAGGTACGACGTTCACGAAGACGCCAAGAAAAACAGACGTCGACCATGCGACGAAAATCTCGGTGTAAACGGTCGTTCTGTTCCTTTTAAACTTTAAAAGCGGCCACCACGCACACATACGGGTCCCGGTATTCCTTCGGGGTAGCTTGGTGCGCAGCAAAGCTTGGCTCCGTCAAAGACGCAACCTCCTGGGCCTTAACTCGATCCATTCAGGATCGTTCCTCGTGCAGGCACTTTGTGAGCCGCGAGCACAATGAAACCAGCCGAGCCGAAAGGTACCTGCCATCCGTGTATATACCTTTCAGCCCGTGGACACCTGCGCAAGAAGACTTTTGATTTTTCTCCTTGCCCGTGCACCTTGGCGAATTTGTCATTCATCCGCCTCTGACATGGTACCAAACGATTTGCCCCGCGACTGCGCAGTTATGCATTTAATCTCTTTGTTGTTTGCCCCGGAAATCGGATCAGCATTGAAGATAGGAAATCAAAATTATCAATTACTTATTGGCGTTTGATAAAAAACATTCAGGGACAAAAATAATAACTTCTTTAGTACTTCGAGAAACATTTGATAAACCTCGCGTATATTTCCTTATTGGAGGAATAAATAAGAACCACAAAGTTTCTACATTTTGTCGACCAGTATTCGTTACGCAAAATTACACGACCTTATTCATCGGCTCTGAATTTTAGACGATCGAAAAAGCTGCTCCAGAAAGATTATTCTCTATAAGCAATTAATTGTTCGACTCTTAATTTTCATCGGTTGCCAGGAACACCTTTCCGTGCACCATAAATCAAACTTCACCGCGTATCAAGCATGCATATCGCCGGTTTCAAAAGTGGCGAGCCGAGAACAGATGAAAGAGGTACGGTCCTCGCGCCACGGCTATACGTAACCGCCTAATCCTTTTGGGTTCCGGCCGGAGTCAATGGTGCGGGGCACGCGATAGAAAAAAGGGGTGAAGGATCGGCCTAGCCGGAAGCTCTCGTATGTACACGTGAGGCCCAGGTCATAATAAGTTTCGCCGGCAGGGCCCCTGTGACGAAGGTAAAACGTCGTATATGCCGACATTAACCAAATCTGAACAAACACTGGATCTCGTTTCTATTTGTCTCTTTCTCTTCCACATTCTACCCTCTTCTTTCTGCCACGAACAGCTGGTTCAAGTTTGGAACAGGGGCTTCATCATCCATCCCCAAAGGTCGACCCCAGAGGTACGGAATAAAAATGACGACCCGAAAACGGTACATCGGGCTTCCCCTCAATGAAACTCGTGCCTTGATAGCGTGCCTGGCTAGGAAACCTGGTGGAGCCCGAACCTGATGCGCCTGGAAGAGCAACTGGTAGTTTTCGAATCAAGGTGTTCCCGTTTTGTGAAGCTGCCTCTGTTTCGAAAACTTTCGATTTCGAATGAAATGGATAATCGTGTTCAATTATTATTATATTACAGAATTCTATGGTATATCGTGAACAAAATTTACAATCGCACAGAGAATATTACATTATAGAACGTGCAATATTGTTCTTCATAATTACTGTCCACTTTTCTACTGGAGATTTTATTCCTCGAAATTGGGGCCGATCTTTAATAATGGCAATCAATGGACCATACCGAACCGATGCCACGGAGATAAGGGCAAACAGTATAAAGGATGCCCGTTAAATCCTAAGGTTCGCAGGGGAGGAGGCGAGGTCATGCGGTACGTCGTGCAGGAAGAATCGTAATTACCCGACACGTGTACCTGTACACGAACAACGACGGCTGATATCGGCACCGAGGTCGCGATCTCCGCATAATGGGAGTAACCAACGCGAAGAATGCAGGTCGACCCTGAACCTCCTCCATTCCCGTCCTATAACAAAGATCAAGGTGGTCCAGAAAGGAACGCGTCGAGCACCGATTGCTAACGCATTTTCACAGTTATGCAATTGGAGCGCGTGCGATTGGATTGACGCACACAGGCCGTAAACGAGCATGACTTTTATGAACTTGTCGCCTTTCTGCCTCCTTGTACAGTAGATATTCTCGGCCTACGAATATAAATGATACAAAAACTAGCATTGTAGTATGTAATAGTTTTTCGAGAATCGATAATGAACTTTGAAACTTCCAACGCCTCTGTACAAGCTGCATCGAAAAACCTCTCGTTAAAATAAAACAACAATTACCAAACGAGCCCAGTATTCCCTAACTATGTAATGACTACTTGTCAGAACGGCGCTGTATATCAGCCCGCCACAAAAATTAAAACGTACGAGGCTAATCGACCATTACCCGAGGTTCGGTATCGATCCAAAATTTAATAGGCCACATCTGTTTCCCTCCTCAAATATTCCAATTCACTCCCGCCCAAGTATCCACGCCGGCGAACGTATCACCGATGGCTATTTGCAAATTTACGTTTGCGCCGCGCCACAAATTAATTCGCGTGCCGCGGGGACGCGCATTCTTCTTGGAAACAGGACTAGATTTATCGTGGCCGTTCTCGGTCGCGTTTATCGTTCGGCAACGCACAATGACTCGGGGGGAATCGACAAAGACGAGGAAAGGATGGCTCGAGGCGAGTCGATATTCTTCCCCTTCATTTCCTCGTGACGTCGTTCCGTTCCCGGCCGCTTCTTCGTCTTCGTTGCCGCGGATTGATAATCCTGATGGACGTCACGATAGTATTAGCGTCATGGCGCTCGCCGCTCCTGTCGCGAGCTGACGTTCATGCAAAGAGCAAAATAGGAAGGACACGACCGAGAAGAAGAGGAGGCCGCCCGTGTGTCGGCCTCGGGAACCCGATACCGGCGTGGTTTTATGAACGAGAGTGCAGGGAAAGACGCATCGACGTTCAATCTCGTCTACCCCGAGCCTTTTAAGAACAGGCCGAATCGATTTGAAACGTAAACGAGGCCGTAACAGTTTGTTAAAGATTGAAACGAAAAGTGATAGAACGTCCTTTTCGTTGCACCGTGTACCACCCCGTTATTAAGTAATTGACAAATTTATGTCGCAGTCATTCTTCGTTTCATGGTTATCGAGGATCAATAACTGTTTGATAGTACGGTGCACTTGAAATGGGGTGGTTCAATGAGTCTCACCCTCGTGAAATCGAACACCCTCTGGGACTTACTGAAAGGAGACAGGAAAACCTGTTTGAAAATGATAAATGTTCGAAGAAGTGTACTAGCTGGAACGAGTCGCGAATAAATCTCCATCTGTTTAAAAATTAGTTGCCATACAAAAATTCGACCGCATTGAAACATACAAGATTCGACGAAACCAGTAACACAATCAAATTCAAGCGACTTCAAAATATTTTATCCACGAAATTCCAACGAGTCGTTTCAATCTACGCTTTATGAAATACCGAAGAGCGCCGAGAAAAGATCGGTGAAGAAATACAGAAGAATTGAGAAAAATCGTAGGCATTCCCCGGTAGCGCAGGATCCGGACGAGAAGAACCAGGTGCTAGCGCGGGGCGCGTGTCCAGATTGAGGTAGGGGGCAGGTGGGCCCCCTGCATTGTCAATCTCTGCCTTTCTGTACCTCGTGGCTGCCTGCCTGGCTGCGTGTGTGATCGTGTTTCTGTGTCCCGACGAAGGGTTCCCCTGTCGACACGAACAACGTTTGCAGTTGTGTAAGTGTTACACACACGTGCGCGCACACAACGAACGAGCCACGGGGCTTCAGAGGGTGCAGCTAACACATAATGAGGATGTATGCGGCAAAAGAGGGGTGCTGGCCTCTCGGGATGGCAATGGGGATGCCGTACCTTGGCTCACCTAGTCCAACGAGTGTACTCTCGCTCTATTGTACGCGGAAAAGGCAGGTGATGAGAACGGTCGACACCACGCGACTCTGGACCGCGGTTCTCATTGCAAGGAACTAGATTAGCAGTGGTAGAATCGAATTAAAAAGAGAATTGAAACTGTAGAGCCTTCAGAATTTAGATTAAGTGGGGGCTAAGGCTGGAGAACAACTCTGTTGGAGAATAAGAATTGGAAGATTCTACATGTACTTGCGTTTCTTCTACGAGAAATAAATTTTCTGGTATTCTGCAGGAGCAGAAGGATTCAGAAGGAAATGAATTCTATGCTTTCTCGAATACCTCTATCAAATATAAATACAAATCCTGAGAAAGCTATGTAAAGTAGTATTCTACAAGAGTGATTGAGAAGAAAAAGAATTCTATGCTGGTAATACTTTATCAAATATATCTATCAAATATAAACACAAATCCTGCCACAGCTATGTAAAGCAGACTACCTGGCTGAATTTAAAAATTCCCCATTTCCAGAGTGATTCAGATCGTGTTATACAGTTTTTCTATCAGTTCCGTTTCAGGGTCCAGGACGATCGAAGTTTCAAAGCGAATTGAGAACCATCCTGGTCACCCAGCAGAGGCCGGTATTGCACCATTGCACCACGGGCTGCAGTGTGCAAAAGCACTTCCCCCACCTGGTATCGATACTCGAGCACGTGCCATCAGCTGTCTCCGCTGGACCACAGCTGAAGCGGAGGAGGCACGCCTGCACAAAGAAACCACGTACAATGATTCTGGTCACCGACAGTGTCTTCGAAAATTCAGTTGAACCGCCCTATACAATCCCTAAAATCCGTAAAACCCAAACCAAAACCGAACGAGCCGTCCATCCAGCTACGTGCACGCATACGTCCTCATCTAACGGGACCTCCTAATTTCACAAACAAAACCACCACCTTTGTCCACGCTTCTCCGCGACCATGAATATTCAATTGTTCCACGTGACCCTGTTTCAAAGCGCGTCGCCCGGGCTGCCCACGATAAATACAAGTTTCTCGTGTCTGGAACGGAACAAGGAGTAACGCGGTGCAACGAAAGCTCGAGGCCCGGATGAGCATGGTAAAGAAGAAAGAAGGAGTAAATGAATAAATAAAAATAGGAAGAAAACGAAACGGGGGTGGCAACGACGAGTTATGATCCGTGAGCGGGACGAAAATCGTAAATCCGAAAAAAAACCGCAGTAAATCTACGACCACGGACAATACCGCTGGAGTCGGAAGCACCGTGATCAACGCTTGGATCACTGAGACCGCCGTACTGGCGTGGCCAATGAGATTACGTTCTTCTCGCGCGAGCTTACGCTCTTTCGCTTCGACTGGTCCGCGACACGGTTCCGGTTCTTGCGGTTGCACGAGCTTGGAAAGCCTTCCAGGTCTTATCCTCTTTTTACCCTTTTTTTAGACGGCGAGTCCGGTATCGTACTTTCCACGGAACAGGAAGCACTGCGTTCTAATCGGGGGCAGTTGCTCTCGTTTCGTAATTTATTGTTCCCGAGAGGACTATCTCGTTCTGTTTGGTAAATAAGACAAACATTTCCGTGCCAATCCTTTCGAACTTGGAGAGCTTCTCTTATAGCACATGCTATATACGAAATTATAAATTCTTTCGAGTTCTACTTGTGAATTAGAAAATTCGGAGCGTGAATCTTCGCAGCTCAGGAAATATTAAATGCACAGACTCAAACTCTTTTCTTATTTGATTTGTTAAGCTGGCTGAAATTGCCGGTTAAAAAATGTTATCCGTATATTATCAAGCAAGACTCACACTTGCTCGTAATTCAATTAATTCCTCTTGCCAGATCGGTGGCCATTACTAATACACCATTCCTCTACGGCCATTAATTCTGCCGGCATCTTACTCCAGCCAAATCGTTCTCTTAAGGGCACCGAACTAGTCCGATGATCGCGATTCACGTCGCCAAAGGAATCCAAGACGTTTCCAGTTAGCAGGCTCCTCATTAGCGTGCGCTGGTGTCTTTCTTCTTCCCGCTGCGCTCGTAATTCACTATACCCACTCTCGCACCGCCCGTGGTACCTTGTTCTTTTCTATTCCGCTCCTCGCCTTGCTTCTATCTATCCACCTTTCTCCCCGACCACTTCGTGTCTCCGCGACTCTATCCCGCACTCCGTCTTCCTTCAACTCATCGATCCTCCACCTCTCTCTTTCCTTAACCCGTTCCACGCTCGCGAGAAACATAATAGCGCGGTCTTAAACACCTAGACAACACCGGGTAAGACAATCCTCCTATCAGCGCCAGCGTAATAGCCAGACAGGCAGTCAGCCAGCCGCTAAGGACAATTGCTTCGCGGCTTGCTGTTACAGCGTGGGCCCGAGCTCGTTCCTCACCGACCTAGCAGCCTGTGCTACGATCGCATACCTATGTCTAGCCGACAAACCGCCTTAAGGTTCGCCCATAAATGGAAGCGATCAACCGAACTACGTGCATCTTCCTCGGCGCGGCTGGCTACGCTTCGCGAGTACTCGCGACCGACACGTCGCAGGGTCTTCAAAGTGTCAGGTCCTGCGTCGAGGAAAATATGTATTGCCGGCGTGGATTCTTTTTGATGGACAGTCGCGAAGATATTTCATTTCTAGAATTTCTTTTCGATTGGGGAACTTTTGTGGACAAAAATGCTGAGACCTAGATTCTAGAGCTACGAGGCTGAAATTGTTTGTTCAGGAAATATCTGATAATTTTAATGTTGGGATTTTTCTGCCTTTTCGCAGCTGACGTGGAACATTTTTAAGTCTTTTCGGTCGACGCTTGAACAAAATGTCTCAACTCGTTTCAACGATTAAAAACTTCCGGATTATTTCTAGATATTATTTCTAGATATAATAAGATAGTATTTGTTTAGGAAATATCTGATAATTTTAATGTTGGGATTTTTCTGCCTTTTCGCAGCTGACGTGGAACATTTTTAAGTCTTTTCGATCGACGCTTGAACAAACTGTCTCAACTCGTTTCAACGATTAAAAACTTCCGGATTATTTCTAACCGCGTCTCGCATACCGCAAAATAATTGCCACGTCCACTTCGATCCGTGCCGAATCCCCGTAACAAGTACGTACTGTTTCACCTCCCACAACCAGTTCACCTCGGCCCATGTCAACACGTGGCAAACAAATTACGCTAGGTGGCAAGATCCAGCAAACTCGCCGGGCTTCGTAGACGGGCCTTCCGATCTGCGTACTATCAAAACGTTCTATCTACGATCTAAACACGAGGACGTTATAAATCCTCCGGGACAGATAGGAGCGTGTAAAAATTCCAGCTAGCCCAGCAGCCTTTACACGGGCCAGGTACGCGTGTACCAACGCGGGCAACATCGTCGTCGCTTTCTTCCTGCCACGGTGACACCGGCCCCGTACTTAATAGACCGATCAATCGACAAAATCGGCCACGTGTGCGTGGTGCTTAACGTCGTGCAAAGTGACCGGTCCCAGATTCGCGGACATTTGCTTTCTCCGTGGCGCTGGCGGTTCGATACTCTCGACCGTTCCCGTTCCTCGATAGGGGCTACCATGGTAGCGCACGTTGACCTAAAACGCTTCCCGGCTATCAATCATACGCGTTAGACGACCACGGGCTCCTTGCATAACGTTTACAAAGCACTGGCTACATTGGGCCGCGAGATCTGGATAAGAGGAACAATTCAATCGGGGCCGTACGGTTAGGGGACTAGTCGAGCGGCGTGTACGCACGATAACAGCGGGCAAAAATCATTATCCCGCAGTTGGTACTTAATTATCCCGCTGTCGCGGCCGTGGCGTTTCGCTGATTCCTCGAACATATGTATGAGAAGAGAAGTGCGATATTCTGGGAAGAAAGTTCCTGGACGCGACACGTGGGCTGACCTAATACACTTAGCGGCTATCAATCATTCGCACGCACACCTATGAAACGGGGGCAGATCGGTGGACGTTGCATAATATGGAATCGAGGATTTCTGTTTGTGACCGGGCGATGGTACGATGCAGGTATCGAATGATTCGATTGACGGTGAATTGAGAAAGAATTTTCGCCATTAAATATCGAATAAAATTGGAGTCATTTTTGTCAAAGGAATTGGGAATATTCTTCTACACTGAAATTCGACAACATTATCTTTTGTCAATGCAGACGAAGATCTCTATATTTTCCATAAATGTTTTCGATATTTTGAAAGATCTGAAAGAATTCAGAATGACCTTTGACACAGTGCTCTCTGCATCTTAAAATACAACCGGAAGCAACCCCTTCAAGTCCAACTAAAATACCAACATCGTTATTCCAGAATAAAGTACCCAAATGGGAAACCCCGATCCTTAAGCATTTCAAACTGCTGCTGCTTATGTTAAAAAGGAACGGCCAGGAGCTGCGGTGCAGACAGCATCCACGTCCGTTCTTCCGTCAGTCAGGTGAAACAATGCTGGAAGGATCGGAAGATTAGTGGGCCCGCAACGGAAATCTCGATTCCTTTGCACGGGCTGACCCCGAGGAAGGGTGGTCACAAAAGGTAGCACCGGTGTAAACGGAGGTGATTGCAAATCTTTATGGTCCTCTCGAGTGCCCAGGTGCACGATGAATAATGGCGAGTCCACATACCGACGACGATCTAGATACTTTAGAGTTCCGCTGCGATTTATATACACATACGGGCCCCGTGTGTGCAATTCTCCTCTTTTCTTTTTCTTTAATTTCTCTTCCCGCAACGAAGAAGAGGGCAATAATTTCAATTTCACGAGAAGGAGGAAGAGGCGAGGTCTGCCTCCTTCTGCCGTCGCAGAAGAATCGTTCCTCGAGTGCTCACTCACGCCAATCATCGTCCGCCGTCTAATATCGACGTGAAGGGTTCCTTTTTCTTCTCGTTAGTCGCGTCCATGCATTACCTGTCGTCGTTACACCGTGGCAAGGGTTGAAAGAGTTTCACGAGGAAGGCTACTCCAGCCTTCTTTTAACCAGGCCGTGAGAATCGAATCGCAGAATTGAATTACACGACTCGAGCACAACGCTCGCCCCAGGGGTGGCTCATTATTCGATAGTTCTGAACGCATAACCGCTGCCTCTCATCGTTCGTTTCTGCTACTTGGGTGGTTCGATGTGGGCCATAATGTAGTAGGAATATAGTTGAATTGCAATTTGAATTAATCGTGGGATCAAGCAGAGAGTAAAATTTCTTTGCTAAATTATTGAAATCAAATAAATCGATTCATCGTGTCCCCAAAGCAGACACAAACATTTTTTGGTATTTAAAAAATTGAACAAGTGCATCAACCCTACATCCCCTCCCCTGAGAAAAATGAAACACCAATCCAAACATAACGCGCTCCTAATACGACGATTCTTCAGAAATGTGGAGAATAGTATTAAATCAACCTTGCCCCGAAAAGGCGACACCAATCATTAACCAACGGAAACACACGGCCGAAAAAATTCACACCTGCCCCGACCCCAGGAAAATGAAATAAAAAATGAAAAGGTTTCAAAAGATTCCCCGATTTGTCACCACGTACCATTCCAAGAAATCAGCCCCCTTCCACCGTGCAACACCCAAACAGCCCCGAAAGCTGTAGAGAGAACGAGACCGTTAAAAGCCGATACACGACGCATCGATGAGCACCCGTGCGCAGAGGGTGGCTTTTAGACACCGTGAAGTAATGGAGGGGTGGGTCTGCTGGGTGCCGATGCACGTAAAATGCAGACAGATGCATGTGCACCTTTTAGTTTCTCGGTCCATCGGCAGCCTGCGACACATGTGCTTTCAGGTACACGTATACGTATACACACACATATATAAGTTTCTGTGGATGTGAGTGCACACATGCCCCCTGTCTATGTAAATCTGTGTGCGCACGCACATATAATACACCGAGCACAATGCCAATAATAACCTATCGCCCTCGTCGCATCCCTCGTCGCAGATTCCAGCAGATGCTGGATGCCTGGCTTGCAGCCCTTACACGGGGGTCTAGTTTTGTCTAGGAGGGGTTGGTCGCCGGCTTTTCTGCCGTACAATGAGCCGCAGGGGCAGGTGTGGACTCCCCTCAGTTCGTGGCGGGCGCGTGCCCCACACGAGCGGGGGCGGGGTACCTCTTTCTCTTTTCCTCGACTCGAGACCATCTTCCCCTCTCCGTGTATTCCATTATTTCCGTCGTGAAGAACGTCTTGAGACGCGAGCACCGTTAAGACCAGCCCTCGTTCCTCCTTCATCCCGACACCGGAAGACCTTCGCCAGAGGTCACGTGCGGGACTTGCATCCGATCACCGTGCTATGAATGAACGTGGAAGACTTCTTGCTTCTCGGGGGTTGAACGTCGCGAGCACTGAAAGATCAATCGCAATATGCTTTCTGCCGTTCTCTCGAGGGAAGTTCGGTTGGCTCGTGTTCCTTCTATTTCACGATAGAGCACGGGGCGTTGTTTTTTCGTGGCAGAGGGAATCAAAGGTGTCGAGGACAGAGAGGAAACCGTTAGAGACTTCTTAGTGTTAAGGACAGGGGTTGAACCGGGGAGAATAGTCTTTGATATCGGGGAAAATTGAGGGAGGTTTGAATTTCTCTTATCCCGCGCCGCGAAGGAGTGTTGTTAGTTGAACAGAACTGCCGGAGCTTCGAGTAGAGGCATTGAAAATCATGTATTATACACTTCCTTCGTTGAGAAGGAGGAGTTGAACGTCGACGAAACGAATCAATATATTTACTTCGAAAAGGAAATTAGATAATATCAATTTCCTGTACGATTTCTCGCCACGCGATACGCGCAGCTCTTACCCGAATAATATTGGGGGCCAACAAAAGCTCGTAGAAGAATGCCGGGTAGTGGGACATCGCGGACAATGGAAAATAAATATCGATTTTCCTACTGGAACGTCGCAAATCGGATAAGCTCAACGGTCACCGCGTAAAATAAGAGGGGTGGAGGCATGTGCGCGACAATAATAAGGGCAGCAGGCGCGTGTGCATTTCCGCGAGCGTGTGCTCGCCCCCTTTCAGCCAAAGTTTTCGAAACGGTCGCGTGCCATCGGTGAAAGTCGGTCTGGACCGAACGAATCACCGAGGGGCAACGATATGCACAAGGGTTGAATTCAGACGGAAATAGTCCGCCCTGAAAGGCTTCACTTTTTCAACGGACAGCTTGCGTTCAAGTTCAAAGGATTCGTTGTTATCTTCGTTTCCGATTCGTCCTTTTAATTTATTCAGCTTCCCTCGCCGTGTCAATTGTACTCTCAGGGTGGGAAATTGAATTTTTGATCAACTAGGCCGTCGGGATGGATGATTTTTTTTTTGTTACATCCCGAGACTTTTTACTTGAAGCGCTTGGAAGTTTCTTTGGGAATCGGGGCTGCAGACGGCCATGGCTTGTTTGTCCAGTAAAGGAAAACAAAAGATGGCTGCTTCCTGCGGTCAAGTGCAGCCGCCCTCGAGCACTTTGCTAATAAGCGTTCGCCGAAAGCGAGACGGCCGGAGGAGATCATGTTACATCGTCGTTGAAAAGTTCAAGAATGGTACTCTCGCCTTTCTAAACAACCTTGTTTCTACCGTTCCACGTTTCTTTCAGATTCCATCAGGTTGCACGTGATATTCCTCGATAGATATGTATGTATATACTTTCATCTTAAATTCAATTTTCGTTGTGAAAAAAAGATTGGTTAACCAAAGTAATTACAAAATTCTTATTAGTATTAGAACTGCTGTGTTCGAGCATCGATCAATGTTAAAAAAAATTTTTACGGTATCTTCTTTTAAAATATCGTTCCCAATGCTGTTGTTCCTCCTGCAGGAATGCCAGCTAAGAACAGATGTTATTTTATCAAGTGGCACATCTAGCATTTAGCAACCCTTCACCTACAAAACATAAGAGCTTCGTTTGAAAGGGAGATCAGTATAATCCAAGGAAGAACAAAGCTGCCCGAGGGCGTATACTCGATTGGACGGAACAAGAAGGACCGTTTCATATGTCTGCATCCGGTTGGTCACTTCCGGCACGCGCTGAGACACGTGGCCGTCGCTTGCCCCTTGCACTTCTAACCTCCTCTGCTACGCAGGGGGGAGTATTTTCTTTTAAGGGCCCACTGAAATTAGGACCCGTCCAGGATAAGGGTCCGTCTCTAAACATCGTGTAGGAAATATCTTTCGTGCTTGTCAGATGGGTGCTTCAGATGTAAATGCCTCTTAAACCTTTTCCTCTGCGTCTCTCCCCTCTGCGATCCTGAAATTAAGAATTACTGAAACATTGATACACTTAATCATCCATGAACCCTCTACAAAGGTGATAAGAGAATACGGTAAAACAATGTTTCAACCAAACAGGAATAACTTCCAAGTCTATGTAATCAATTTCGATTATCTTTGCAAAATTATTATCCAATTTATTTATTGCGAGCAGCTCGACGTAATTAATTAAACAAGAAGCGGCCATCGGTACAGCTGATTTTAAAACCCAACAGAATGTCAAGGCGCGAATTTAAAAGCCTCTTTCCAGAAGCCGTTCCTTTCGGCACACTTGTGCACCGTTTACGCAAGCCAATACGCACTTGCCGCGTTTCTCGGTTTTGGACGGTGCGGGTATACGTATAGCATGAATGGTCCACGGGTTTTCAATAGAGAAGAATTCACAAAGAACCGGGCAAAGGAACCGACAAAGGAGCCCAGGGCTCCTTTTGTCGAAAGGTCTAGCAGTCGAGGTGACACAGGCAAAGATTTCAGTGCCAAGGAACCACACAACCTACAGATCCAACGTGCATCATACTAGGTTGCCGGTCGAACTTCTTGAACCTGCAGAACGCTGTCCTGAGCTTCTCCTTTAGTGGATGAAAGCAAGGGAGAAGGAAGAAGAAGAAGAAGTGTGTGGACAGGTGAGGCAGCCACGCATTGATTCTCCTATGAATTTTTGCATCTGTCGGTAGGTTGATCTTAGGACCTAGTTTCCGAGAAGCGTGCCCGAGAGGAACCTTCCCCTTCACGCTCCTCGACATTTCTTCCTCTCCTTCCACGTCTACAGGGGTGTCTTCGGGGACGATACAATGAATGGAAAACCGCAATGTCGTTTACCCCGTCGACCGGAAAAATCTCGTCCGTTCTTGAACGGTGTCTGTTCGTGTTGTCGAACCGTGAATTTAAAAGAAAGAGCTTTGAAAAGAATAACAATGGTTATTCCATACCTAATAATTCTCGTAAATAATACCTACAGACTTTGATGTGTAAATCTATCTCGTGAACCATCAAAAGGATCAAGAGATTGAAGAATCTCCTTTAATTAAGTAATATAAATAAAATACGATTCGTAAATTTCTATTCAACGACTTCAGAAATCATTCGAAATTCCACGTCCGTTGAATAATTCATCGCCGCACAATTAGTGCACGTCCGATTAAAAAGAGCTCGGGGGGGAGGGCATTCCTCTGATTCTTTACTTGTTGCTTCCGTCCACGGGGCAGCCACTTCCGGAGGGAGCAAGATCTTCGACCGTCACCCCTGACTCGCTCAACAACGGAAGCATGAATGAACGTTTCGCGACAATGCGAATTCACCCTCGGAGGAAGGGTTGCAATTAGACCGCACGCGCATTACTCGAGCTTGTTGATTGTGCGCGCGAGCGCGTGCATCTGCTCCGCATCTGCAGACAGATGCGCGGCTGCTTGGTCGTCTCTCGCTGAACGTGGATACGTCGTTCACTTCGGATGCCCGGAAATGAAATTCTAAACACCCTCTACCACCCGTCCGTCTGCCCACCCTTCCTCTTCGTCTTTAACCTCGGCGAACAATGACGCGACGACGATGACTGTGATTCTGCAGAAACGTGTGTCAAAAAATCATGGGCGGGCGCGATCCTCGCGTATTCGCCAAAGGATGAAGTTACCGGCTCTTTCTTCGTCGAGCTTCTTTTTAAGTTGCAGAATGCAGTCGATGGTCGGAGTCGCGATACAGCTGGATGACTGGGGGCAGTGACGAGGATGAGGGCACTTCCTGTTGGTAACTGACGGCGGTGGTTTCAGAGGATCAGGTTAAAAGCAATGCAGCAGTTGCGACGGAATCGTAGAATTAATTGGATTTTTTTTGGAGTACGCGATAGATACTTTTTTTTTATTCTAGTTTTTTATGAGTTCGGTTCTTGTCACAGGCATCTAAATTCGTTTGCAATAATTTAAGCTTGCGAAATGGTTTGATAGGACTTGTACGACTTTTCCAATTACAGGGGTAAATATAATAAATAATAAATAAATGTCTCGCTGATCATATAAATGTTTTGCATTCATTGATTTTAATATTGTTTATAGAATAACATTGATACTTCTTTTTAAATAATCCGCCAGGGACCACCGTACTTCCTTAATATTCACTGACGCATGGTACAATTTCGGAAAAACATCAACACGCGTTGTTTGGCTTTGACAACACTCTAAGGTGCCGCCTTTCGTGACACGCGTAGTTCACCGAATTCCAGAAATAGAAGTGTATATAAGTAAATGTTCTCCAAAGACAAGGAACCGGCACGAGCCGCCTGTGCTTCCTGTTTTCCGGAAAACTTTCACTCTGTTTTATTTTACACCCAGAAATGTCCCCCCTAGGGCTACTAATACGAACCCTCGCACTTCTCCTGTTTATACAGTAAGATGGGGAAACTTTAAATCCTTAAAGGTATCCAAAACTTCTGAAAACATATGTACATTTTATTTTAAATATAATGAACAACAGTACTATCGCGAAAAAAACAAAATGTATCAAATTAATTTCCAATATTATTATACATACAATGATAACTTAAAAGCAACCCCCATAGAAACGCTTAGAATCTCATTACTTTCTATCATATAATCGTTCCCTCGCCTCCATTGTTCCCCGTTAATTTACCTTCTTACTTTACGATCGTCCACTTCCCTCCCCCCTCGAAACGAAAGTATTTATCAAACGTACACCACACCTATCGGTCCAAAAGCTCCCGAAGCAGATGGCAGAAAAGTAGCTACTCACTCAGAAAACACATGCTCTTTAGCCACGTGGTCTTTCGGTTACACCCATGGTCACGGTTCTACCCCATCTTACGTACGCTTATATGACGTGGATAAACACACTCTACCCTTCTCCTTTCTTCGCATTCATTTTCCCTTACTCTCCTTTACACGCTCCGCACGAGGCGAACCGATTCAATCTCCCTAATGGCACCGTGTTCGTTTTGCCACGAGCTAATACGATGTATCATGCACTCTAATGGGCCAATAGACTCGTACCTGATTATTTCGACCGCGGCGATGCGTGGGTCGGCAGGTGGTACTTTCCTCGATGAACTATTTTAAGGAGGGTCACGATACGATTCTCCTCACGGCATGTTTGCCAGTGATCGCTTATCGCACGACGTTCTAGAAGTCGGTTTTGGAAAAACGATGCTTCACGGATTAGTGAATGAGTTCTGGCTCACGGTTCTAGTCAGTTGAGTAATATGTTCGAGCCACTGAATTTTTTCCAATATTTTCCGAGTGCACGAAAATGTATTTTTTTAATACAGTCGTGATATTATATATTGGGAGTAAATTTACTCCAAAAATTGGCGGAGACTTTCCGAACAACCCAATAACCATATTACCATATTCTTTCCATATAATTTTGTTACCTTGAGTGATGTCACGTCAATTTCATTCAACTTCTCATGTGGCTATACCCGTGACAATTGTAATTAAGATTTCGTATTCTCCAGAACACGACAGGTTACGCAAATATTAATTATTTCCAAATTTCTCTTAACAATTTCAAAATCGTAACTCTAGAAACCTTTAAAGGGTCGTTTAGAAAAAGCATTTAAATAAAATCGGATAGTTAACAACTGTAAATAGAGATGATGCGACCAGTAATTAAGCTGTCAGCGAACAAAGAATTCGTTTCACAGTGGGACAAAACGAAAGACAGGAGGAAAGTTCAAGAGTGAAAGAGGCGAGAAGTAAATTCCAGGTGAGAGATCCATTTTGACAGAATTTCTCTTTCTAACAGCGGTTCGCACCTCGGGGCAATGGAAGCCGAGAAAAGGAGACGTGGAATCAATAAGATTTGATTTACAAGATTCAACAAAGTGACCGCAGGCATTTTTCACGGTCGATCACGCCTCCGAGCGCGGAGCCTAATTGACACCGACGTAACCAACACCTTGGCTACCCCGAAGAACTTCACGGCCCTTCGCCTCGTGAATCCGAGCGAGCAAAGACTGTGTGAGACTAAAGACCGGTTTGGTAATGGTCTTAAAGGCGATTTTGACCCTCCCCTTTGCGAACCGTTTTGTGTTTCGTACGAAAAGTGGCCTGCTTAGTGGGCCACTTCAGAATCCTCGGATACAGATTGATAAGCATCTTCGTTCTCAATGTGGTAGCTGCTTACAGCTTTGTAGAACATTTAGAGGAACAGAATTCTGGTAACTTTTAAGCACAGAATTTCAGCCACTGATTGTATTCGTTACAAAAAATCCTCTATGTATGTGTAATTTGTTCTTCAGCTAATGAATAGAATTAAATATTATTTTTAATAGCACGAAAACAATTTTATTGGCATGGATATATTAACAAAATTGACGTAGTACGATAGAAAGAAAATAGATAATTGGAATACTTACTGATCTACATTCTAAATTGAGTATGTCGGAAATAACTCTGAATCGCCTAAACTGCTGATTACAAAATAGATGTGCCATCTACCTAGCAAGTAAATATATTAGAAAAATTATCATCGACCATCACCATTTAATTTCCAAGGAAAAAAAATTGTAACCCACCCCAGAACGTTAGAGCCAATTCCCTTCAATTCGATACGAACCGAGGTCGCAGGTCTGCGTACCTAGAACTGACAACGAGACAGATGCACGAAAAGTTCGGGAAAACGTATATGCGCATCGGCGCAAGGAACACGTGCAGCGAAGATAAAAAAGAAGCAGCCCCTCGAAGGAGAGTAGACTGCCGAAGGAAAAGGGGACGTGGACGACCTGCGGTTACGAATCATCCTTGCGGTATCCTCTGGGGCACCATATCGCTTTTAAACACCGGTTAATCCGATGGCACGACAAACGACGCGATAAAACGTATCCTGCCAGGGCGACGGTTCCGTGGAATGCGAGTGGAATGGTCCTTTGCCACTCTGAAAATACCGGATGATAGCGGGCAAAAGGAAACTGAGCCGCAGTGAACCAGGTCGCGACAGGTCGGGTGAACTACTCGTCGATGATTAATAAGGGAGAATTACAAAGAAAGGAGGGAACCTCTTCTCCCTCGGTACTGAGATACCCGTAAATAATTCGGTGAGGAATTTTAATTGAAACCGTTACCATTCGCCTCCTGTCGTTCGTCTTGCCGTATTTTGCTGCTGCTAGTTTTTGGGGTATGTATGCAACAGCATGTGGGTTGCTGAGGGTAAGCAAATGGGGAAAAGGAAATTATTATTGCTATTATTTTCAGATATAATAGACTTTACTTACTTATAGAATCGTTTGGACTTACTTATATTACTTATAGGATTTCGTTCATTTGAATTGATTTCTTTATATTGTAATGTAAGGTGTAAAGGGAAGAAAAAATGTATAATTTTGCGGTGACTTCACTTTTTCTCTACAAGAGTTAAAAGCAAAATACACCATCAGATTTACCATTAGAATACTGTCTATAATTTGCAATAATTTCGGGGTAAGAATTTAAGAATCTTAATAGTAAATAGAAATATACATATTTGGCTACAAGTTAATGACGTCGTTCATTTTTGGAAATAGGAATTTAATCAAAATTGAGCAGTATTCGTTTGCAGGTAAAAAATAATATTAATGGGACAGAAAGGGAATCGCGATTCCCAGGTGTGACCGATGAGTCTGGTGGAATTTTCTGACACTGATAATGGGGGAGAGGAGTCGACTATCGAAGAGTCGTGTCCACGAGGAGTGACACTTTCCCTGTCGGCTTTCGATAAGGCTGTTTGCCAATTTGGCAGGTGACAGGCCGTGACACGTTCGTTACAATCGTGCACGCTGACTACGCACCTTGTGGCAAACGCAAATATACGGCGGATCCCATGGAATCACCATAGATAGAAAAGGAAACTCTCTGTGCACACACTTGACATACGTGTATGTACGTGTTCGTCCGCGATCTTTGCTTTCGTGAGATATTGATAAAGGATCGGTTGGATATTGGAAAGGCGACAGATAAGACGAAAGATAGGTCGTTCGGTAACACACCATAGGTTCTTATACGAGGGAAAATTCGGTTTTGGAATTTCTACAAACTATTCACACGGGGTGACAAAAAGCAACACGTGTACACTTTCAAAAAAAGAAAAGAAAAATCACCATAGACTAATACAATTATGATGCAGAATATTTTACATATAAACAGAAGTAGAAATTTGATTTCATTACAATGATAAAACCACTTTGAATGTACTTGTTTGCGCTTATCAATGAAAATTCTACAAAGCTGCCAGAATTTTTTGAAGTACATATTACTAAAAGTAGACTCGAACACTTCGAATTATTTACATAGAGATACTAATGGATTATTAATGAATGCTGTTACACACAATTTCAAGAAACAAGTACTAACACGATGTAAATATTTAAACTTGTCACTGTCCACGAGAACTGGGCGCCATAATGCAATTATTATGCGCAGTTCTCCATGCACACGAAGAAAAAAGCCTAATAATCCTCGAGCTGCGCCAGACACCGTTGTAAGATATGCCAACCCGTATAATAACTAAATGTTGCTAATAACCGGTTTTGAGCATTTAACTAATGCGAGTATTAGACGATCGAGCTTTCGATAACACTACCTCTCGAGAGAGAGGTACTCGCGGTTATGCGATCGGTAAATGGAACCGTTTCGTTGAATCCAACATCCATTTTATCACGACCACTTCCGTCTTATCCTGGCTATACCGAGGACAATAACGTCGTTTCGCAAGGTTCATTAGGACCGTTTCGTCTGATTTATAGCGAGGCTTCTAACTTTTTTGAAAGAACCGTACGACAAAGGCTTTAATCTCTATCACGCTCGCATTAATATACTTCGTTATTAGTAGCATTCTTTGGCTATACTCAACACAATAATTGAACTGCTTACAACGGGATCGCATTCTCTAGAATTATCTAGAATTCAGAATTTCCAACTTTCGAGAGCTTCAAATGAAAACATGTTAATCGAGTTTCAAATAAAAATATTCCTCTGTCCTTTGCAATAAATTAAAATGGCTCGAATGGCGCAAAAAAAGGATCGCGTTAAATATTTGTGGTCCGGTCGTTATTAGATTCGCATAGTTATACGTAACCAGGTAACAGCTGAGAGAGATTCGAAACCGCAAGTTTTACTGCGGTGCTTTGTAATTCCAACCGCAGCCGATATACCCGTCTCTTCATCACCTATCCTACAACTTCCTCGCGCTATTTGCTCCGAAACCGCAAGATTAAACACGTTAATCCCCCGGCCATCTTTCGTGCTCTATCGAGGGGCGTAGCTCGTTTGGCGGGCAACGACGATAAAACGTGTGTTAAGAAGGGAAAGAAAAAGGAAACAATGTCAAACGAGACGTCTGCGTCTGCGCGTCGCCTGTTAGCTGTCCAAATGCTAATCCTAATCCTTCGAGTGTACAGGTACGGGATAGAAACCGTGAAAACAAGCTAGTTTGTCCGCAAAACCGCAGCCTTAATATTTACCTTGGCCGTTTTTACGACCGGCTATCATCGTGGCCACCGTATGTTTAATTTCTCCCTAATCGGCCTCGTGAAAACGTAATGCCCCTACAGGGTTTCATGGAGTATCTTCTATTGTTTCGATTAACGCGTTAGGTAGGTCGATCGTTAGATCTCGTACGAAATTCATGGAAATTAGACAGTTGTAGGATGGAGAATTTCGGTTGTTAATAATGGTGGACTTCGATTATTGCGAAATTCGGACGATTTAGTGACGAAAGGGGTTACTGAAGGCAACGATCGCCCGCCACCTTTGCCAAATAGAACTGTATTATATTGGGAAGGTGTAGCAAATTTATAGAAATTAAATAGCCTTGAATAGGAGGACAGGTATACATAGTTAGATACAAGGACACAATTTAATGTGGGATAATTTGCTTATTAGACTCTAACGATTTGCGAAATTGATACTGTCCAAAATTACGGACGTCTAATAGTAAAAAGTGTTTCTAATATATTATTTCAAGGGAGAATGTAGACGGTTACCTATATCTGAGGTGCAAATGGGTAGATTTAAATAAACGATACGACGCAACGAAATATGAAAATTAAAGGGACGATTATCTAAGGAAAATGTGGGAATATGTGAAGAGCTCGTTGTTCCAATAATACAAGGTACCATTCACCCTTTCAGCCTGTCAGCAATAAAATGTTAGACCCCTCCTCTTTATCAGTTACACAGAGTCCCAATATATTTCTCATGGATCATTGTGTCGGCATTTATCGATCCCTCGATAACGCGTGCGTTCGCGTGAATTTCAATAGCACGCCTTTTTTTATCGTGCTGCCATGTGGTTAAAAGGGTACAAAAATACTACTGTTCTGCAGCCCCGTCGCAGGGGGCATGAATGCGCCTCTGTTGGATCACGTTCGACGTCACGGGTTACAACGATTGAACCCTTGTTTGCACCACGCTTATATTGCTTTACGATGTTCCGATTCTTTGGGGAATCTCCGTGGACTTACCAAGTGTTCATACGTAATAAAATAGTGAGTGTAGATTAAGTTAATACAAGTTAGTGAATACAACGAACCCTATTCCCTCTTTTTTTATTCTCCTATCGGGAAACACACCCCGAAACGTTTTTTCTATAGATAATATTCTGTCTTCTGAGTGACTCCTCTGTTCTGATTTGAGGGAAATCGAAGTTGTATCAATAGGTGAGATTTGTGCAAACATGTTTCAAAGATAGAAAAATAGTGGAGTCAGACAACAAAAAATGTATGCCATAAGAAACATTGATTCCACAAAGCCGAGCTCCACTATCAAATAATATTCACAGAACAACAATAAAATCATTCAATTCCTAAAAGGCAATTACACTTTCTGCACTGACAATTTCTTTAAAAAATTGTCTTTAAAAAAAAAAATATCATCACGTTATCTCGCTCGGGCAACAAAAAATTCAAAGCGTCGCGTTGCAAAGTACAATCGTCACGTTTCATTTGCAGATCGTTAAAGCGGGAAATCGCGATCGTCCGGCCGAAAACAGAGGGATCGCCGGATTAATTAGGGCTCGTTTGTTCGAAGCTACGACGCGAGTGAGCAACAGACAGGGCGAACAACCGCGGAGAAAACGGCATTATATTATTCAGAGCGTCTCGAGTTGGCCGAGGTCGGTACCAGCAGCTCCGCCAAAGGAGGATGATGGATCGCTGGCATTAGATAGGATGTTGGGCTTTCATGAGAATGCACGGGCCACGAGAGGTTGGTACACGAAGCGCGACTTAATAACGCCATTGAGGCTCCTGTACACTCTGACGTTCAACAGCATCGGCTTCGGATAATCCAGGAAATCGACCACTTCCGGAGAACGTCGATACTGTACGAATTCAATTTCTTTTTCAACCATTTCCTGTCTTCGTTCTTGCTTATTAATCCCCGTGGAGGAAAATCGTTCGGCACACAATTATGATGGATATACATATACTTCACAATTACAAGTGTCCAAGTTTTGTTTCAATTTCAATTTGTTGCCAGGAAGATTGCGAATTTCATTCCGGCCGAAAGGTCACCGAAGACAATATTCTGAATCTACTGCACTTAGGGGCATCGAAGTACGAAAATAGCCAAAGGGGTGACTTGAATTGAATCTCCAACGCCCTAAGAGTTAATCCATTAACCAATGTAACGCTCGGCTAACAACAGACAAAATACTCGAAACGTTAAAAATTACGACGGCCCATAGAAATCGTCCCCTGCGATGATAATCTAGCGTCACCCCTTCGGGGCTTCAACAATCGTCCACCGCGTCGACCGCTAAGAGAGTGGCCAGGCAGGCCGAAAGAAGACTACCACGAGCAATCTCTCAAGACCTGCGGCGCGCGTATAAATCAGTCGATATGCTAACACGTAGCAGTCCGTTGAGTAAACAACAATTTCACACACGTTGCTAGAGGGAGATGACGGGCTGTTCGGTTTATTTTTGCCCTCTTTGCGCTTCGAATCGTATGGAGAGGGAGAAAGAAGAGAACTGGTCGAATAACCGTCCACGGGCTTGACGTTTCTCTGCTCTTCTCCACTCTGCTGAGATGAATGACGAAATTAAGACTGTCCCGTAACTCACGTGGTCCCATACCCCTCTCTTACCCCGTTCGCACATCTTCCCTCTCCGTTTCTCCGTTCGTTTTCCCGTCTCGAGCATCGACTCGGTCCCTGCTGGAACAGATTAGCATTTCAAGCTTGGTCGCGACCGCGATCCCTTTGTCTCGAACGGGCAAGGTGTCGTCGCGAGAAGAAATCAGCGGGACAGAGACAAGGGAAGAAGATAGAGGACCGTGAACCGGTAGAGTCGAGGGATAACGCGCATTAGGGATCGTTACAATGGGGCAACGAGTGTCTTCGACGAGGCACAGGTGACTGTGGGAATGACCGTTGAGAGCTGGACAGGTTGAGGCCGGTCTTGTTGCAACGTAAGACCGTTGGACGTGTGAAAAACGACAGGCTGTCGCAGAAAACCTCGTCGCAGGGCTGAAATCGCTTTTTTCCGTAACCCGGGACGAGGAAACGAGACGTTGGAGCTCGTGGCGTCGAGATAAAGCGTTCCTGGAGGGTTCTCAATACACCGTGGCTGGGAGACACTTTTTCCTCGCTCTTGAGTAAATCCATTGGGGAGATAGAGATTTGATTTATGGCGAATTTTGTATACTGTTTATTTTTATCAGCTTACCTTTCATTTATATTAGAGACGAAGCATGAATGTGTTAATATTTGTATAACAAAATTGTAAGTGTTAATTGTTAATTGATAATAAGATATATAAGCGGACACCAACCAAAAGCGTGTAAGCCACGAAAGGGCATTTTGTAGTCGGTATGCAAAAGTTACAAACAAATGAAATAATCAAATGATAAATTTCATTCTGCGTTCAGGTTCTTCGAAACGGATACGGCTGCGGTGAAGTCTAAGTATGTGTGCAGCCTAAAATCGGCGGTTGAAGGAATCTACCGTAACATGATTCTAGGGTGGGCATGAAAAATCACAGAGAGAAGGTCGATCGATCGATCCAAGAATTGAACCGCATCTGCTCGTGCCGTGGGGGTCTGGCCAGGTGGCAGGAACTTTTCCAAGGCATCGTCATCCCGGATAGCCTTATGCGGCACCACTAAGATCAATAGCCCGCTAATTGATCGGTCGCGCCGGCGATCGAACATTAAAAAGGGTCTGGCGCCTTGGGTAGCCAGGCAACTCGACCGATCGATCGAATCGTCGCGGGCGGAATTCGTTCGACCTCGTTAAGACACCATCAACAGTGACTGCTCCTTTTCGCAATTCTCTTTAATGCTATTTAATCTCATTTGGCGACAGGTTCTAAATATAAAGTAATAATTGTACAGTACTTGATGAATGACAATTTTCGTGCAAGTAGAATCGGATGTAAAAATAATTAAATAATTTGAAACAATGGGAAGCAAAATTCTAGATACGTGTAGGATGGAGAAAAATAGATAAACGTAGAGAATACTATAAATAAAATGAAAATTCAGGCAGGAATGTAATAAGAAACTGATTAAGCTGATTTGCTTGTTAAATGCTGTGACAGTCGTAAAATGCAGAGCACCTAAAAAATGGTAATACTAAGGGTCCTTATTTTAATGGTAATTAAGTTTCACCCTGGATGAATGTCTGGAGAATGCCGGGCACGTTAATCCCGACGTGCTCATTAAGTCTAGACGACGCGATCGGCTTTTAATACATGGCCTGGTGTAATTAAGGGCTGCGCGGGGTCACGGGAATCAGAGGAATTGCATTGCCCGAAGCATCGATAGCAAAGTAAGATCGATAAGGCGTCGATTAAAGGTTCAGCGGCTCATGCTTCAATGAGCGGGAACAGGGCGTATTGTCGCCCGTAAATTATGCGTGTTTCTTGCAATCGTGCCCTGTGGCACATTGCGAGGCGCCGGGACGTCCGGGCCCTTGTAAACGGCGCCACCTGACGATCGTTCCGCCAGGTAAATATTTCTCTATGCGCGGACCAAAAGGAGGAATCAATTCAGTCTTCGACGTCCACGACGGACAAATGATTTATATTTAATATCAACAGATTTCCAAGTACTCTTGTGACTTAAGAACAGTGTTGAAGGAATTACAGTTTTTCTGTTTAGGAATAAATTAAGTTGGCCCAGGAGTGGAGGGGTTGGTCGAGGGTGAAGGAAATCGGAGGAATATTTCCCATGGTATTTCGATCTCACGATGAATAATCTAAGCATTGGTGGACGTGATACGTGCATCAATATGTCAGGCTATCATTGTGTACACGAACTGCTGACAAGTGGCAGACACGTAGGGTTCATTAAGAACATATTCCACCAAGTGTCTTCGAGAGTACTTGTGATGCGAGACACACCCCCGTCAAGAAACTGACGTGCATGCGTAATGGCCTTCTTTTTTTTTATCACCGCCCAGCAGTACCCTGCGAGATTGCCCACCTGATCTACGAACAGCGAAAGTCACTTTCGCTAGCCACTTACATTGTACAGATTCAGCGCTGTGCCTCAGATCTCAATTATCAGATAGCAAACTAAATTAACACGAGATTAAAACGCTATCTCGTTTCCTGTTTCTAGATTGCCGGACCTGCATTCCACTGAAGAAAATTGGAAAATAAGAATTTTTAATCAACTATAATGAGGGCTGAAAAGAAAAAGAAGAAAAATAAAATAGCAAAAGCTTAATAGTTTAATTTTATTTCCACAACAAATGTAGTAAAACATTAAACTAATCGAAGTTTCAATAAAAATCTTCTACTACGAAATATTAACACAATTTCCGTCATTTTCAGAGCCATTGTATAAAAAGAAATCGGGGCAAAAACAATTCCCACAGATTCTCGTTGACAATTGGAGCAATAATTGTACACCTCGTCTATAGCAAGGAGGAGTCGAATCGCAGCAAGAAAAAAAAATAAAAAACAAAGAAACACCGACTAGAAGTATACTCGTTCGCGGTTTTAGAGAAAGGAGCCGGTCTGCCGTGTTTATGCGAGTGGGTGCGACGGCGCGTGCTGATTGGAGCACCGCGATTCCTCTAATCATTCCCTCGGCTATTAGGGTCACACTTTCTCCGTGCGGCAGAGACAATGGCTCTGGCTCGATCATGCGAATGCGCGCGAGTTGCGTACGCCGCGTGCTTACGCCGCGTGCGTCGACGAGTGAAATTGTTGGTTGCGAAAATCCGTCCGGGGAAAAAAGTATCGAAAGGGAGGCAGTGACTAACGATCGAAGCTGAATCGCAGATCCCAATCTGTAATCTCGAGTGCCCGATCCGAAGAAACGTCGACGCGAGAAGCGGCTCCCACGGTTTTCGTCGTCGAAGCATCATCGTCTGCACCCTTGTACCCGGAGGCTTCCATTCGACGACGAGTACGAGGAAAGATTAGTGCTCTTGCTGGAGGTGTTGTTAATTTTTCTGCGGCGCAGATATATACAGCTGTTCGAGTACCAAGCATTGCTAATAGGTCAAATATTTACAACACGTTGACTCCTGGCGACGATGGAAGTACATATTTGTGAATCGTTAATCGCAAGCGAGGTTCTATTTAACATGTACAGAATTAGGACACGTGTGATTTTTTGCGCCGTGCAAAAAGTATTGCTAGAATTTTTTGGAAAGATTTCGTGAGACGAGGTAGACGTAGATAAAGCAATATCAATTTTTCATATAATTATTCGACATTACACTATCTTCAAAGTATTCAAAGTGTCTCCCCTTTTATTAAATATCAAACAAATGAATCTCACGATAATTCCTGCCCCAACTTATGTATATACGTACATCACAGACCCGTGTACCCCGTTTTTCCCAATCCTGCATACCAAAATCTCGTGCCAGCCGATTGCGACAGTCGCTAACCGCTGCGAACGACTGCTCCCCATAATATCTACGAACTAGCCATCGTGTATGAATTACTAATAAGTTTTCCAAGACGCGATGCACGCACGGTACACCCGGATGAGTAACGCGAGCCGGTCGCGCACCGTTGCTCGCCGATGGCGCAGTCGTTTTGAATAATCTAGCCGCGGCCGTAGCAACGAGAGCAACGTGAAAGCCGAAACGAGAGGTAAAAGATGATGGTACTCGTCTTTTATGCCGCGATGCTAATTAATTGAAACGACCGGCCGACAGTTTGCGCAAGGAGGTGGTACCGGCAGTAGCTTCTCGCCGGTGTGTTCTAAGCGGCCACGTTATATCGAGAAGCGGGATCCAGGATTATTTATTTAATGTATGCTCGGATGGGGACCACCGACTGGTAAAAGCAGTAGGGTGCACGGCTACCCACCCGCGTGCTCGCGCACTAATTTCATTTTCGGACGCGTAACAGCCGGGGATACACGTAGCCGTGGATTAATTGGACGGAAACGGAGCAGTTTTCATTTCACGATATTTCTTCCACCCGTCCGAATACCCGGTTTCTACTTGGCTGAAAGACTCTCGAATATGCGGCTGAATTATGGAAATTAAAGGGGCGATTGATTCGTAGTACAAACTGTGATTACGTACATATATATGTGTGTGTGTGTGTACAGTGATATTTAGAGGCTTTATTAATTAGAAATTTAAATAGGAGGATTTGTGTTGCGTGATGTAAGACGTATAAGTAGTAGGAGCTTATTTTCTGTCACTTTAGTGGCCACGGTAATCTCCCCGTTCTACCTATCGATTTTTCAAACTTTCACCTGTCGTCATTTCCAGGTTCTATAAATAACTGATAGAACACGATTTCAATATACAGTAGGAGACAAAAGCGGCCACTGAGAATTTAGATAAGACAGCCAGGTCCTCTATGCTGCTTAATATATTTAATGTATGCAAATGAATGTATGTAACCATATATTACACGCACGGAAAGTATAATAGTATACTGAAACAGAAGTTACTTCGTAGCACCTGGTAATTTATAATAACTCTGTCTAAACACCGTAATAATGTCGAATTAATTTCGTAATCGAAATGCCACTGTATTGCCTCCCGCGTTTCGGACGCCTTTTATCATAAACAAGACTTCTCTTCAAATAATATTCCATGCTTTCCACCTTGCCATCACAAAAATGCTTTTACTACAATTTCCCTGGTAGCTGCGCAATGCTCGCAACGAGCTACCTACCTGTTGCCCCGCCAAAGGTCGACCTTTACCGCGAACGGCGGCACATATCTCACCAGGGACGAAATGTTATCAGCGAGCAGGAAGGAAGAGCATTCTGGAGGACGAGAGCAGACAGGAAGAAGAAGAGGGAGACCGCCGTGGGCCATGAACGGCGCAGAACGACGACTGGTCGATCCCATGGACAGCCATGGAGGATGGGTAGCACGGTAGTTGCTGGGCCGCGTTGACGGCAGCATTTTTTAAGGCAGATGATATCGGCCCGCGGGGGACCAAAGACTAATGCATCGAGATAGCGGCAGTAAATCAAACGAGAATTCCAGGTCGTACAGGTAAGGATGTTTATGCTCGCGAGGCGACCTCGCGCTCCAGCCTCTCATCTCGCAACGCGAGATTTACTTTCTACGGGGGACCCCCTCGAATCGAGCAGATAAGCGTCCGCCCGGGGTACGCGCGATAAAATATTAACGGGACGACACTTCGGCGTGAACGTGCTCCGCTTCGCGAGACAACTACCAATACACGCGATGATACAGGGGATATCGATCGGAGATCGCGCGATTAAAATTGAATGGAGGTTCGAACGATATTCCTGATTAGTTTTAGCCGAGGATGAATCCGCCGGGACAGGTGATTCGATTGCGAGCGGTTAGAGCTTCATTTAAATTCATCTTCATTGTAAGATAATTGGAATTGGAATTGGGGATACGTGTGATCGAGGGTGATTAGATGGAACTGCTTTGATAGGAACGAATTGTGGATTAGGTCTTGTCTTTATCATGGGTGTGGTTCGAATTGTAACGTGAAATCGTTGCGAGCTCTGTGGAATGTAATATGGTCGATTGAAAGTATTCGTAAGAATTATGTACTTGTATACAGACTGTGATTTAAAATATAAAATTATTCTTGCCCGAACTAAAAATATTTCTTTCCAACCATATCCCCAGTTCCTCGCCACGATTTAAGTATCAATCGCGGCCCTGTCATCCCTATTTATTTAACGTTCTCTACGAATACGTGAAAGCTACCGCGAAAGTCCTCGTAATAGTTTG
The DNA here is from genome assembly GCA_907165295.1 of Nomada fabriciana. Classification (NCBI taxonomy): domain Eukaryota; kingdom Metazoa; phylum Arthropoda; class Insecta; order Hymenoptera; family Apidae; genus Nomada; species Nomada fabriciana. The sequence goes on along the minus strand of OU015690.1, from coordinate 7,806,814 downwards.
ACGAAAACCGTTCTATATTTTCCCTACAAACAATCCTGACAATGCTCGAAGAGATACGTTCTCGTCGTTCTTTGTGCAGCCGCCTCACGCATGCGATAGCTCGACACGGGACGAAAGGGTCGAAAGCAACACGAAATGGGATCACCACCCTCACCCTTCCGTTCTTATTCCTGAACCTTCCCTCTACTCCCAATTCCAGAACGTGCTCGTCCGCTCGAGGATCGTCTTATACGCGCAACTATGTGAGAATGCTGCGATCCATTGGAACCTCCTTCTCTCTCGCTCTCTGGACCAGTTCACACGAATCCAGAGGGAAGATTACCAAGATCTTTTTTATTCTTTTTCTTCTAGTCGCGTATCAACCGGGATTCCTAACTGGCCGGAGGCGTTCCTGAATCGGGAACAGGTCCGGTTTCCTTCTCTTTTACCTCTGAATCCTGCGGTCGATCCTCACGATCCTGAATATCCTCCTCCGCCTTCATTTATTCCTCTCCGCTTATTCTCTTTCACTTCGTCCTCTTCCTCATTCCCTTTCTTCGCCGCCGTTGCCCCGTCTTCGTGAAGGAAAGGGCTCATTGTACCATTGACGGGATGCGTGTACGCCTTGTCGACGATGATTATGAACGCAACCGTAAGCTTCGCTGACTGCGTGCTAACACGGCGCAGGAGACGTCGTCTAGGGTCGTTCAACCCTAAGCTGGTTTCAGTGCTTCTTTCAGATATATATTTTTTTTTCTTCTTCTTCTTTCAGTTGCTTTCCCTCAAGGGGTTCCACGGGCGCATCGCGAGTGGACGAGCAACTTTACAGCAAAACGGAGTGATTTTTTTTTAATTCACGGGAAGATGGAAACGGGGCATTGGTGGTACAAAGGGTGGTCCGTAGCTTTGTGGGAAATTCGGGGTGCTCGTTTATGGTTGTACTCAATGGAGATTGTATTTTGGAGCGAGCGTTGAATCGGCGTGAATTTTTGTGTGAAAATATGGCAATTCGTAAAGTTGTCAATATTATTTTTGTGGCGTTCAATATATCATCAAAGTTATCGGACTGCCAACCTATGCATGATATTCAATAATTATTTCACTTTCCTCAAACAATTTCGAGACCAATTCTTTCTCGAATTTTTTTGGTTTTTTTAATAATTTCCTCGTTTATTTGCAATCTTAACTGTGGGTGCAAGTGAATCATAAGTAGGTGATGAGTCCATTGGATCACACCCTCTGCGTTTTGATATAATTTATTGTACTGTAGGTCAGTGAAATCCATTCCCGATATCCGATGGTGTAAATCGCTTGGCAAGCCTGTTAGAACCCTGAAATAACCTTTCGGAGTACATAGTTCCTTGCAATTTTGGAGGCTTCGTGTTTAACCGAAGGAATCTCAAGCTCTTTGCGTAGCGCATCATTAGTGATGAAAGCATGATGCGTTTGTAAACATTCTAAGTATATATTTTAAACTGGAATCTTTCTAATATTTCAATGTTGGAAGTGGATGCAGTACCCCGTAGTTCCAACCCGTGTGTCCATATTGGTTTCAGTGCCTTTCTCGAATGATCCACAAAATAATCCATTGTTAAGGACAAAGCACGTAGCTGTGAATACCCGGGCGTAATTGCATTACCGGGCTACGAATCAAGCAAGATCTGCACAACGATATCCGGCATGGTCTATAGGGACGGTGATCGTTCGCGTTCCAGTTCGTGTCGATAAATCGTTGAAATTTCGAAGCGCGACGCGTAACAGCCGGGCTCGCCAATGGCTCGCCAGGTATATAATGTAATACAGGTTCGCGTGGACGCACGTGCACGCACACCATGGTGCACCCACGATCGCCCGGGGCATCCAGATATTGTTATCAACGGACGACGTACCTGTATCAGATTGAGATACCCGATCCAGGGCGGTGGTACTGTCGCAACACGGTGAAAGTGTACGCCGGGGCCCCGATACAACAGCCCAATTGAAATTAATTTAATTAACCAAGCCCCCTTAGAGACGTCGAACCTGTGCCACACCGGTCGCTTTATTAGTGTCTTATAATGTCGGCTCAATCATAATCGAGAACAATGCGCCCGGTCGTTGGTCGGTGAGAAATTGTGCAAACAGTGGAAAATTATGAGGTCCCATTCTTGTAAGCGGTAACGGAAAAATTTGGTTGGCAACAGAGGGTAGGATATGTTGTATCATTATGCGCAAGGAGTTAATATTTTCTATTGGTAACTTGTGAAGAATTAATTAATTTAGAATCTTTGCAAATTGTACATTTCCCTTCACGTGGCCGGTATTGTTTAATTCGATCTTACGAGGGATAATTAAATCACAACGATATTCGAGCTCGATTAACTGTTGCAAAAGTGTGAAAATAAAGTCAGGCTTGCGGTGACAAATTTTACGTCCATTCTGGTGGCCAGGAATTTCTAAAATGTACTAAAATTAAATGATCTTAGGGCGTTTTCATGCCTTTGTCAGGCAAGATGTCCAGAGAGATCAGATAAAGCCTCTAACGCGTGGGGTCTTGTCAAAACAGAATCAGAACTAGCTCATCGATGAGCAGGGATAATAATGGTCAGTGTGTCACGCAGAGGAATGGAAAACAAGGGCGCGGACGAAAAATATAAAAGTCAAGCAGTTTGTGACGCATCGTTCCGGGCCTGTGTCTCACCCTAATGGCCGATCAGATAAGGACTCCTTGTCCGGTGGTCCTCGAGAGATCATATCGCGTTCGCACGCTCTCGCACCCTGGAGACGTGTCCTGTGATGTCATTATAGGGACGAGGACGATTTGGTAAATGCACCCTTCGAAAGGGAGCTCCGCGTTGAAATTGTTTAATAACAAGAACAGAAAGACTGCGTGGAACGTGTAAGCACAGTAAATTGGCGTTTGAAATGGAGCAATGGTGTGCACAACGGTGGAGTTATTTACTTGGAAAAATTTGTAGAGCAATTACGAGAGGGCGTGATAAAAATTTCGTCGGTACGATTACATTCACCCCGATTGTCAAAGAAAATTGAAATAAAACAGCAAAAAATTTGTTCCTCTGAGAATTAATTATTTTGATGACAATTGTAAATTAAATTATCACGGACTTCGAGTTGGTTAAAGTTTTCCTGCGTCCCATCTGCTTATCGTGAAACGAGGAAAATAAGCTTGGAAAGTTTTAAGGCGTCTTTAAAATTGACCAAAGATTAATGCTCGCCAACTGGAGATAACTAGATTTTACACGATTCGACCGTTTCTGGAACAGTTTTACGAGACCAACATTTGACAGTGCTTTGGTCATCTGGTGCATTCCGTCACCTGCCCGCCCCTAAAACGAACCCCCGACGGGCACGCGTCCTCCTACCGAAAGAAAATCGCCTGGCAAACTGACCATATGCCGGGTTCCTGGAAAAACTATCCGCACCTCTGTTATCGATACAGATTTCCTAACGTTTCATTTTCAACGTCAGATGCTAGAGCTCCTCCACCTTTCCTTCCTTTATTGCTCGTTAAAAAAAGTAATTCCACTTACACCATTCCAGTGGAATACTACTAATACCGATACTAATCGAAATGATTTATTATTCACGAAATATAGAATACAGAACAATTGTAAAAAACACATTCCTCTGTACATACTGTATACTCGCAGTTAGTGTGTCCGTCCTAATATACGAACGATGATACCCTGCTAATCAAAGGGTCAAATAAACGTTCTATACGTTAACTAACATTAATCCAGCGAGGATGGAACCGTCGGCACAAGACAAATAACACGCGTGCCCCACGGCATACGGATACCGAAACGCTTTATTCGAGGCGCTAATAATAGACTAAACGCAATGAAACGTCCGGTCGGAAGATCATTTAACTTCCAGGGGGACCCCCATGCGTTTCTGGAAAACGGAAAGTTGCCACGCGCCCGGTAAGGATCAGCTGTCCTGGATCCAGGACAGATGTTGTATACCCAGGCTGCTGCATTCGCGTTCGTTGCTCCAGGGATTGGCACCCCGATCGGATTCTTTCAAGCGTCGATTTTTCCTTGCCCGTGCACGCAGGTGAACGTCTTGTACGTACGCGAGCAGGTTCGAACGCGCAAAGGGGCATCGGAAAATCGATATCGTCAGGGGGACAGGGCTGTTCCATCGAGCAGTAAAATTGAAAATTTTAAGGGAATCGTTGTGTGAAATGAAGGTCCGCCTCTGATACATCCAGCTTCGAAATTTTATTCCTCCAACGGTTTCGACGTTCCAGAGAAAACCGTGGGCACCCTAAAATTATATCCAAGAACTTGTGGACACTGTTTTGATCATTACATTTTGCATACCACACATTCTAAGAGCACATACAGTCGCGTCGTAATTTTAAGATTTAAAGAAAGGAAGGATATTTCTTAACTCGTTTATCAGGTAAAACCCCTAAACTCCGCAATCGTTATTCTATCCAGTACTTACTATAATACAGCTTTAAATAGTACCCAGCGTTTAAAAAATAAAGTCCACAAGAGCGCGCAGTGAAATATCCATTAAGCCCTCGTTTCCCCGATCTAATCGCGCTCTTAACTAAAACACAATGGTGTATTTAAACTTGAATATATTATCAAGATGGCGATCGTGATCACAGGGATTAGCGGTTCATAAACGTCGCTTATACCGTAAGACATGATCATCGCGGCGATAGAATCGGGCGGTCGGACGGGATCTCGGTCGGTGACGTGGATGCGAGGAGACGGTACTTTCGAAAAAATTGCTGCAGCAGGTCCCTTGGTCTGTGGGGCACACAAAGAGCAAGTACTGGGCCCTGCGTCCCTGACCGAACGAACGGACTTAAGGAGAGCCAGTGATTCTTTGAGATTTCGGCACAATGGGGAGACCTTACGTGCCACGACGGCTATTCATGCCGGGAGAGAAAGGAGGAGAGAGAAAATAAGAGGGAAAACTCTGCTACTCTACTCTCCCCCATTCACGATCAACGGTGTACGTGTATCCGTCGTTTTTCTAGGAGACAGCGGCTCCCCGGGATCAACTAAAGTTCACCAACAGAAAATTGATAATGAGACAGAAGGAGACTGTGAACCGAGGGATCAGAGACACTTGTGTGTCCGTTTGAACATGCTTAAGTGGATTTTTCTTTATTTCCGTAGTTATTCGTGCGGACGGAGAGGAAGGTCGGAGTAAGTAGGAAATCACCGGGCAGAATATGGACCAGACGATTAAACTGGAAAATTTCTGAACGATTTTCGGAATTCGAGTGGAGAACGAAGGGAAAGACAGATGGAGATATTTGTATTCGTTTGCTCGGAAATATCCCGGGCTTCTCGGCGTTTAACCGAGTTACCTTGAATATTTTTCGTACTCGGTGAAACTTGCACCTGTGCCGGCTAGGTATCTGTTTTTCGCGATGAATGAACGAGAGTCGCGATGAAAGGACTGAAACTGTGCTCTAAAGACACTTTAAGAAACCCACGGAAGGAAATACCTGCGAAGAAGATCGCTCGCCATTCGTCATAGACACTTTTCTCGCACCCCGTAATGGTCAACCTTCAATGAAACGTTTCATTCTTCGGGAGCCTGCCATTCTCCGGGATTCGACGTTCTTTGGAGACAATTCTGCGGCTGCAAAAGGAAGTGTCGTTGCGGAGTTTCGGGTAAGTGAGCCGGCGGGGTAGAATCGTTTGTTTTCTCGTTGGAACGGCGTACGATTTTCCGGGATACTATAGAGTATCTGGTGAACGATATCTTTTGGAAAATAGTTTGTAGGCGTAATTTCTGGTGACAAATGATTGGGCAGTAAATCACATTTAGCGAAATTGCTAGACTTAATATCGCAAATATTGCTGAACGGACGCTGTAAAATTATGGAACAATGTCAATTATCCTTTTTTCATATTAAATTCGCGATTGAAACGATCGATGCAAAATTCAAGTCCCGGTAATAAATCTCTGCCCTCGAAGAAAACAAAGATTGTCTGAATTTTAAAAGAATGCATTTTCTCTACGACCTTCTAATGACTATCGATAGAAACAATACTTCTCATCTGTTTTGATGTTTGCCGATTGAAATTGTCGCGAGAACGTCAGACGTGCCGACACGTCAGTTGTAAAGAAAAAAACCAAGAGGAGGAGTAAAAGAATAAACGATGGAGGAGCTCTCGAAACAGTTGGACGAAGGCTCGCAGGACAAAAGGATTCACGGGCCAGGTACGCAATGTGGGACAATGGGCCAGCGGGGTCCCGAAGGACTCGAAGCCGCGTCTTTACTGGCGGGTTGCTCAGGTACATTGTTTGCAACCTGATTATCTCAGTTGTTAATAACCCTGTAAACAAGGTAGAAAAAACAAAACTGAGCAGCATTTTAGAAGTGATACGCTTCGATGAAATAAAAATATCTCAGGGCAGTGTTTGTGGAAATGGAATCGTCTGTCATTTTCAGGATTGTAAGGAGAATCAACAGCTACCGCACTCCGTACAAAGTTTTGCAGTTCTTTTTCCAAGACCATTTTAACCCTTATATTAGCAACCAAAATGGAGTAGAAGTTCGAAGCTTAGTTATTCAAATTATTTTGCATAAATTTGTTTTCACAAAACGTGAGTTGATGTGAAGTTGTTCAAAGAATCAAGATCTAGAGCGGTTTCGCGATATTTTATTAAAAACATAGAAAAATTATTCAAGAAAATATAGAAATGGGTACCCGGTTGCTAACATAAGTGTTGAAAACGTTAGATGAACACGGACGAACGAATTGAAAAATCGTTTTGTTCCGCGAAATCCTGCGGGGGAAAAGCTTAGTCCTGTTATCTTGTCCTTTCCTTGACGCGTTCTTGACGTACGCCGAAGGACAATAAACGCACTCATCGCTGGAAAATTCGAAAGTTTCTGCTCGTAAACAGAGCCGTGCAATGACGCATCGCGGAGAATGCACCGACAACGACGGTATGCAGATAAGCGATAGGTAGAATAACAAATCCATAACGCGTCATAGAGATAAGCCCAACCTGATGTCTTGCCGATACATTTTGGAGCGGAGACGGCAAACAAGTTACCGGCCCTCCATTTCGTACAGCGTTTGATAGAACTTATTCACACGGCAATGTCTAAGCAAATGTCAATGAAAAAATCATTGTTTACGATGGAAAGTTCCCTACCCTTTTATAAGTGGATCAGTTCATTCGTAATAATTTTCAATTGTATTAGAAAAATCATGTTTACGATGATGTCACCGGTTCTACCGATGAATCAGTGAATGGCCGAACAGCCCATTCATAAAGTACCTGCGTGATTGTTCCTAATTAGCCGACAGTTCAAGAGCCTTGAGGCCGGGCCAGAAATGCAGGTGTTGGCCATTGTTACCTTGCCAATTTCCCGCTGCTTAAGTTGTTGTCCAAAAGAGGAACCCTCTATTTTCGAGGTAAATGACTGGTGTCACAGAACCGGAGCCGCCTGGCAACGCAACGTGCTCGTTGAGCTCGTCGAGTTCTCTTCATTCAACGTCTCACGGGTTCTCTGTGAAATACCGAACGAAAGAGGCAAAAAAAAGGGAGACAGAAAGAAAGAACTGGATTCCTTAAACGTCTATTGACGAAGCTGGGACATTGGTAAATGGCAAATACGTAAGCGTTATCGCGAATAAACGAGACGGCAAAGGTCAGCCCGTGCAATTCACCGTTTCTCTGTGAGTCAGACCAGAGTGAATCTGCCGGCGAGCACTGTCATCGAAACTAGCCACGGTTAAAGTCAATATTGATCCGCCTGTTCAACTACCGATTACGTGGTTTATATTAAGATAAAGGGGCCTTGAGTGGCGTGAGATTCGTTTGCATGTTTCAACTCGCTAGTCGAACACTTTTATTGTAAACAAATAGAGCAATCCATTATGGTTGTAACGAATAAAAAACTTTTATCCACTGAGTCCCTCGTAAGAACTGCTTGATGCAATTTCAGGCAACTTCACGCCCTCTGAATTGTTAATTTTTATTTTATTTCCATTAATCAATTTCAAAACATTCGTTTCCAATTCTCAAAAAAAAGATTGATAATACTCTTTTAATTAGTTACTACAAATTATTTTATCTTAGATAATTTTTACCAAAAAGAATTATGTATACATATAGAAATTCTACATTCCAGCACTACGAGATCAAAGTCAGGTTTTCTTGATTTTCCGGAAAACTCAAGCTTCATCACGGTTGAGGAGCAATTGGTTGCCACGAGAGAGGAGGAAGCAGAGACCTTTTCCTCCCCTCGGCCGGAATATACCTTGCACATGTCTAGGGATCCACGAGGCCCCGAAAAATGGGACCGCTAGTCTCGGTGGGGCCAGTCGCATATGGTGGCACGGCACGCACACACACATACAATACATAAAACATTCAAGCGGTAATAGCCAGGTGTTTCAAAGGTGAGGCTTATAGGGTGCCCCTCGCTCCTCGAGGCGGCACAACAAAAAAATAAACCAGCTTCCTTCCGATGGGGCTACCTTCCACGGCCAGAGTGGGGAAGGCCACCCGTTATACACACGTACGAGCCGTAATAATTATACAGATTTATTCGGCCGGACGAAATCACGACCGGTAGAAATGCCTGTATATGGACTAGTTAAAAGTTTCGAATTGTACACGTTCCATGGCATTTTATATTTTAGGGTTCAACCGATCGCACCTTTCGTTACCATTGCCACACCGTATAATTTACCCTTTCGATATATCTGAGCCAGCGGTATATCGAAATTGACGGTGCACTTATACACGTTTGAAATCATTACAATTTCCTCGGTTCCTCGATTACGTGAATTTAAACGTTTTAATAGCTGCGATGATAAATCTCATTTTTTCTTCTACAGACCTATTAATCAAACTCGTGAACGGTCGTTGTCTCTCAATCGGTACGGTTCCTCTACTTATTGTAAAGCAATCTTGTACGTGGCAGGTAAAGAGAACTTTTATCATCCTCGAGACACGCAACCGTATCCAACCGAAAGGATTCTTCAACCCCAAAGATGTATCTTGAACCGACCCCCTTTCGTGCAACTTCAAATCCGCAAAAATCTCCCCTTAATCCGAGCCACCCATTCTCAAGCCCGTTTCCCACAAAAGGGAAAGGCCAACACTCCATCGAAGGTATCCGAAAAATCTGCCAGCCCCATCAACCAAAAGCCTAACCCAGTTAAACTCGTATCGGAATCCCGTCTGCGAGACCTGCCTCCGCTCTAAGTGCCTCGCGCAACAAAAAAGGAAGCGCGATTTTTCGAGCAACCTGCGAACACTCGAAATACAGGAACGAGAAGCGATGGAACAACAAGACGTTCCCCTGCGTTTCGCACGTACACACAGTACAAGCAAACAAAAGGCGATGCGAGTTAACGTGGCCGGTATTTGATATAATTTAGCGGCACTTTTCGTGAACCCGCTTGTACCGATGCAACGACGAAAGAAACGAAATGCCACGGCGGAACCTGTGTCGGCTACCGGAATAACCGGCCCGAAATATACAGGTCTTCCTTCTGCGATTCTTTCTCCGTCTTTATTCCATTGGCCCGCGAAATCGAGCCGGGGTATAAAAAAGGGAAGGAGGGGTTGTTGCGAGACAGATATCTAGGTCTAACGTAGCGTTTAAGAGAGCACTTCTATCACGAAAAAGCGCAGGTAGATGGTACGCCGTGGTAACCGGTGCACGATTCATCGTTCCAATCACGTTATATATGTACACGCGTGTATACGTATGCGCGAGCGTGTTCGTGGGTCGGAAAGGAAGATCGTGTAACCGAAGTCTCGTTGTCAGCTGGTGGATTATGTGGAATCATAGCGCGGCTTGATCGATGCACCCTACCTTGGCCGCATATTTAGAAGGGCTGGAATAGGATTGCGGCTTCAATAAAATATGGGCCAACTGAGAGTGTCAGGTATGCCCGAGCGGTTTTTTTACGGCTCGTACGCGAGGGGATGAAAATCGCGGTCCCGAGAGGAGAATATTGGAACCGATTACCTTGGCGTGAAATGCGTCGCATAGATATTGCCATTCGTCGAGTTAAATATATCCAATTTATTTATTTCCACTCGGAAAACCAACCATTAACAAATATAGCCGCTCCACTTTGGTTAATATTACTCGAACAACGCCAGCAGCGAATAGCTCGTAAACGCGACGAAGGAGACATCGAGGTGCGTACGCGAAAATTGAACAAAGGTGTTAAGAACCCATTAGGGGATCCGTGATTTATGGCCAACCTTCCTAGCTGGACACCAGTTAATACTTTTACGATTTATTTTGCCATTTAATCGTCGCTGGAAATTCCATGGGAGCACGGTCGACGGTCGAATCATCGCACCTCCACCGGTGCACGGCTCGATCGAGTTACTTGTTGCGCGAGACAGAAATTGTTATTAGTTTGATGACTCGTGGTGCGCGTGCTGAGTCAACACGGCGTATCCGCCGCGTCGACTCGCCTCAAACTCGATGACCGGTGCTCTTGTTTGCTCGTCCCTTTGATCGTCGGCCGTGTTGACCGCGCCTCGAGTGTCAGGACACTCTTACACCGCGTGTACCGCGGCTCGTGGGTGTCGATGAGATAAGCGGCGAAGACGAGGGAACGAACGGGGCGCAAGGAAGAGCGCGATTTCTATGGCGAAAATAGAATAATAGATAAATCGGTGACTCATTTGCTTGCACACTTTTGTCCCACGGCGCGATTCCTTCCTCGTCGCGCGCACGACGGCGAAATGGAAATTTTCAAACGGATAATACGATTTCCCATTTGCTTTTGTTCCCTCGTTTACGATCGCTCCAACTATGCAAGTATGTATACTCTGTTTCCAGCGGGCCCCGTTCTATTGCACGCGCTCACGAATTCGCATAGACGTTTGGCCAGACTTGAGGTGCACGTAGCGAAATTGAAAGTCAATGAGTTCGGCCGAGCATAAATCACTAGCGCCATGGGAACCGGCTGTTCCGAGACACGTTCGCCCCGTGGAAATATAAAAACTTGGAAATTTCACGAATTCGGTACCGGTTAAAAATATATTGGATTATAAAAACGTATTAATATAATACGTCGGTACCGTGTACATCATTTAAAGTGTATTTATTATTCGCCCTATTCATTCCCGTGGAACAATGGGCACGCCTCTGACCATCGGGACTGGGGTTTCCCATTTTCGACCAAATCAGTGGTAATTCTTTTTACTCCTCTTCGTGTCACCCTTGGTTTACGCCATTGAAAAAACCGCGTACATAATATTCTCCAATATTCTACGGTTTAATGGGTTACCGCTATAAAGTATAGTTTCAAAAGTTTTTACATATGGATAAATTCCTTGATCGTAACTCGTAACAATTACCACCCATTATTCGTCACTGAAGAATCGACGCCGACTTCTCGAATCGAATCCACCCTTCGAGCGCATTGTGTAAGGACACGGTTCGCGTGTACGAACAACGCCGTACTCCGGTTCGTGGGTGTCGATGAGATAAGCGTGCACAAGAGACGCAAGAAAATGGAGCAACGTGGTTTCAATCGGTAGGAACAAGAAGCGATGCACACTGGGACAAACGCCCAATCTAGGTGGAAGAAAATTCTTGTCGCGAAACAGTCGTATCTTCATTTATTTTTGTTAAGGAATGTTTACTGACACTAGTAATGATCATAATAATTAATTTAGTGATTATTATGGGAATCAACCTCTGTAAACTGCAAACCTGATCACGACGAAATCGTACATTTATTTTCGTTGTAAAGAAAATTATACGACAGGAATTAGTAACATTTTGGAAACTTGTATGTATTATTGGAGTAAATTAGCATAAGTGAATGTTCACGTAGCAATATATAAATGTTTAAAATAAATATTGGATTTTTTTCAAATGCATTTTTTTATGGCGTTTACCTAACTTTAATAAAGTAGAACTGAAAAGTTTCAGTAGGTTCCGCTTTGAAAGTTTGATGGTACTAAGTTTGAACTATGTTGAAGGAATGTAGAAAATTTTGGCTGCAAATATTTGCAATTCTTCTAGTTGTATCGTTTTAAGGTTCTTGCAAATTTCGAGACAAGCCATCACATTTTGCGATATAACATTTTCTGACTAACAAAACATGAAAGTATCGGGCAGAGATCTTTGTAAAAGTAAAGTAAAGTAAAATGGTTATAGTTTAATAAAGAATTAAAAAGTTATCTCTATATTGTTCTTACTAAATTTTATATAGGTTTATGCGAAACATCATACCCCACATCAAACAGCACATACATATGTACATTCAAACACCCTGTACATACACTTATTATATGTATACCAATTAAATTATGTTTTCATATTATGTATTAATTTCATTTATATTTCATTACGTGTTATTTATTAAATTAAAATAACTTAAAATAAAGTATAAATTAAAAATCCTGTATTTAATGTGTGTAATTTAATTGTTAACATTAAAAACACCAGAAAACCAATTCCCAAAAATAAAATTTCATCGTATTATGATAATCGCAAAACGATTTACGAATTTTTTCCACCCAGATCGGGCGTTTGTCCCAGTGCGCGATGCAGCGATTCGATTCGTCCCCTGGCCCCGTGGTCGCGAATTCCCCGAGGAGTCGCCCGGTTTATCGCCACGCGAATCGACCTCTCGGTCTCGCTTAACGATCGAATAAATTTACAACGCGAGGTAGGCGAACACGCGGGCGATTTCGACTAATACGTCCTGCATAAACGTCGCGACCGGACGTTCGATAACGAACGACGAAACTCTCGCGCCTCCTTTCGACGACCGATGGCGTGCCAAATAAATAACAGGATATGATTAGCTCTTTTGTTTAAACCTAGTGGGGCTGGTTTACGAACCGGTGTTTAGGTTGGACTGATACGCGTCGGAGCACACGATCCCGTGGAGGTGCTTTCAATTGACCGATCATTTTTGTAACTGAAAAGAGCACTGCGCTTGAAGAGAATTTTCGAAAGAAATTTTTACAACAGCGGATATTTGAACGATTTACTTATAACACGTGGGATATAAATTTAGAAACGGAGCTGAATATTTTTTTTAAAACGAAACGCAATGCCGAAATTCTATCTGCTATGACTTCTTAAGAACGGAATCCGTTTTTATTATTACAAACACCGTTTTCGCGTATGAAAAGAAATAAAACGTATGCACACGTACGTGTACGAATAAATTGTTCTCCACGCTTCTCAAATTCCCTTGAATCATCAACGTGAACGCTTGACGCCTCAGCTGTCCTCGCTCGTTCTGCTGAATTCGCGCGGCAGAATGATTTCCAGACAAGAACTCGCGGGATAAATATCAGTTTCGCGTAGTCGCATCAAAGACGCGAATTCCGAGACCCGTGTCACAAAGATTCTAACCGTGTAAAGTTCGCGCCAAGAGCTTGCCCCTCTCCACGGTGCCACCTTTATTGCGAAATAATCCGGAGGAACGATCGGGAAACCAGCCCCGACGAATAAAGTGTTAAGAGAACGAGCTGTTTACGACGGCAAGTAGCACGAGGGTCCTTCATCAAAAATCGTGCCCCTCTGCGCGGCCATACCGGTCTCGGGCCACGGTTTATCGTTTCGCCGATCGATTCGACCGATCCCGTGGCGTTGTGATAACCTGATTTAACGTCGGTGACACATCGATGAACGAAATGGAAAACCGATCGAGCGGAATGCACGGCTGCCCCCCTTTGTCTCGTAAATTCACCGACAGATCAACGCGCCAGACACCATAGATCAGCGTTTTTTTAATCGGCCACTCGCGAAAGAATTCCTCCAGGGTTCGATTTAACGATCGGTCATGGTCATTAGGGACACGCGTGTCCCTAAATGCAACGGGAACAACGGTGACGCTCCGTTAAGTAGACTGATGCATATATCTTACTGCAATTGATAGCGAATTCTGCGATAGATTTCGCGAGTCAATTGCGAATTATAATTATAAGAAATTCATTCCCGTTTTCACGTATTCCCCGTATAACGTACAGAGGCGCTCAACATTCATTTTTCCTCGATGCGGAGCTGCGTAAAGAATTGTCTGAAAGCGCCAAATACGTATAACTAAGCACGCAATGTGTACGGACATTTATATTACTATACACTCCCACGTATCTCTCGCGCGCAGCGTTCACGGGATCAGGTTTAATTGCAGCTACCCTTGATTCGAAGGTTGCGAGGGGTGTGCCCGCGTTGATCCCCGCATCGTTTACCAGAAATCACAAAACCGCTATCGACTGGACGATCACGACAGCGGTCACGTGGCGGAATCATTAATGGAGCAGGCGCATCCTCCCCCTCTCGAGCGCAAAAATGCCAGCCGACGTTTGTGAATCCTGCTCTAGGGGGAGGGGAAGGGATGTGCTCGCACAAACGCCATGGGCCCTGGGTGTACGCACGTGCGTGTGTGGGTTCCAGCACGCGTGGGCGATGCTGTGGCACGCGACACGACCGTTACGTTCGAAACTGGTGGCGGCGGGGAGGCGAGAAAGGGAAGAGGGGTGAAATTCAGAAAGGGGAACCGGGCGGATTGCAACGTACACGCACACAGACGTGCCCTACCTTGTCGGTGTACACGTGAAAAGGCGGCTGACGTGTAAAAAAAACGGCGCAGCAAGCAATGCGCACTCGAGAGCGTGCACTTTGGCACACGCACACACACATGCATGCATATGTACACCATTCAGAGATCAAGCTCGTCGAAGGAAGCAGGCTAGAACGAGAAAAAAGATTCAGGTAGAGCCGAACGGAAATTCGAATAGAAAAATACGAAGCGAGCGGGATTAAGGGCGAGGGGAGGGTGCAACTGCCCCCTTAAAACGAACAAGAGTATACGAGAGGACAGGAAAAAGATGGGGATATAGGTTCGCGTTGAATCGGTGGTGCATATGCACCGACGACAGCGCAGAGGTGACGGGTCGTTGGGCCAGGTCTCGAGCCCTGAGGGGTGGTAACTTTGGAGGGGAGGGTGAGTGCTACGGAGGGACCCAGCATCTGCTCTGTACAACAACGCAACATAACAGAACTCGAACAGAATGAAAGAAGGAGACAGGGGCACAAGAGTGGTGACCTGTAGGCATGAAAGAGACAGTATTCGAAAAAAAGGGGGGAAAAAGGAGAAGGAAAAAAAAGGGGGAAGAAAAAGGAGTGCAAGTGAGAGAGAGAGGGCATTAACAAGAGTGAAGCGCAGCAGGATAATCGCGTCGCACTCACGAACATCCTGCACCTCCTGTTGTTGCATACAACAGAGAGAGGGGGGATTCGTGAACCGGTGGAACAGATGCCCAACATTTCATTGGACGATGGCCCGCGACTGGCCGTCCCTTATTGGCTTGTAGCGCGGGGCCCACAGGCCTGTATTGGTCGGGCAGCACGTGCGGGCCACCTGCACCTGGTCGGTGGGGCAACCGCTTATAAAAGGCCCTGTAGCACCCCCCTACCAGTCAGAGACCGGCTTGCAGCCGAACAGTTACTAGACTCACGAGATCGTGGGTTCCTTCAAACCATTCGAGTTCACCCGTCAGTCGTTTGTTCCTTTCCTCTTCTTTTTTCCTTCTCTTTTCTATACTGTGCTACAACCTCGGTGCCGGTCGAACAGTCAGTTCAGTTCAGTCCCGACGAGCGCACAGTGAGGATCGATTTTTTTCGTTTCTGTCCAGAGAAGATCGTGTGTTTACGTGAAAGTGAATTTTCACTGATAAACGAGATTAAGAAAAAAACTCCGAAGAATTGTTATTTCTTCATGTACGTGTGAAGCAGTGCAGTGATCGCCAGGATTATCTTGACAGTTTCCCATGAGTGATCAGTGCGATTGATTTGAAACAATTGGATTAACGCTACGGTGTATCGGCTTCGCGGTGTCCTGCGAAGAGCCGAAGTATATCTTGATAAAACGGTGAAGTTACCAACGGAACAGTAATCAAGATGCTGGTCGAAGAAATGCCGAGGAGCTTCGTGAAGAAGTACAACAACTACAGCCACTGCCCGCTTAAGAAGCGGCCAGTGCACGTTGTTCTCGCCGAGGAAGTGCCAGAAGCAATTAAAGGTGAGTCTCGATCAATTTCACTCGATATTCAAATTCTCCTCGACACTCCAAACAAATACTTTCCAAATCATTTTCCTCATCGTCGTCCAAAGAACCCTCGCCTTTGAAACAAAAATGAGTACGAATCTAAAGAACAATTTCCTTTTCTCTCTTCAGAAGAAATCATTGACGTTGTAATGGACGACGTCCAAGAGCCTGAGAATCTCAGCACAAAGCCCGAGGATCTCAGCAAGACCGCTGAACGCCAACTTCAGCAGAGCGAGCCCGAGGACGATGCCTCCTCGACTCCCTCACCAATCGTCAAAGTCTCCCAGTCTCCGCCATCGGCGACGAGGCCGGGTTCCCCGTCGATGCATCACGCGCATCCGATCCACCATATCCACCAACACTATCCAACGAAAGCTCTCACGCCACCGGTCGGCATCGCGCCAATTCATCCCGTGGCGAAGAAAGCGCGAGTGGAAGTGATTCAGCACGAAAATTCGTCCACGGCCACGTCGGCGCCGATGCACTTCATGGCTGCCAAGACGCCCATGGACCACGTGAAATTGGAGCAGATTAAAATGGAACCACTGAATCTGAACACACCCGTGGAGCCATTGGCCCACTATGGGACACCAGCATGGGCGAGATCAGCGCCCCTCTACCCACCGCATTATCTACCATACCCAGCGGCCTATCATCGTTATCATCACGCTGGAGCAGAATTGTATCCGTCCTATCCCATACCAGCGTACCCACATTCCTCGCCGGAGCATCAGACGTCAGTTTCCCCGCCGCCACACAGTGCACTGACCTGCCCAACTATCCAACGACCCATCGCCAGGAGTTACGCTCACTGGGCCAGTCCGGATCATTGTGGCTTATCACCAACCAGTTCCCTCGGTTCTGGATCCCTCAGGACGCCACCCCCAATCACACCGGAAGACCTTTCATCCCCTGGAAGCGACAGCGGACGGTCGTCTGCCGGAAGCACGTCGGCTGGCTCGACGATCGCGAACACGAAAATCGAGAAGACGGTGTCGAACGGATCCACGACATCCTTGTCCTCGTCATCGTCCTTCTCGTCGTCCTCTTCGACGACAACGTCGCCGAGGTACCAGTGCCCCGATTGCGGCAAATCCTACTCGACGTACTCCGGCTTGTCGAAACACCAACAGTTCCATTGCGCCGCGGCCGAGGGCCAGGCGAAGAAGTCCTTCTCGTGCAAGTACTGCGAGAAGATCTACATCAGTTTGGGAGCACTGAAGATGCACATCAGAACGCACACGTTGCCCTGCAAGTGTCATCTCTGTGGAAAAGCGTTCTCCAGGCCATGGTTGCTCCAAGGGCACATCAGGACTCACACCGGGGAGAAGCCGTTCAGCTGTCAGCACTGCAATCGCGCGTTCGCCGATAGGAGCAATCTGAGGGCCCATCTCCAAACGCACAGTGACGTGAAGAAGTACTCGTGCACGTCGTGCAGCAAGACGTTCAGCAGGATGTCACTTTTGACGAAACATCAGGAGGGTGGCTGCCCCGGCGTCGCTGTACCGATGGCCTACGGATGCTGAGGACGCGGATAACTTATTCGTGAGGAAAGCACGATGTGATGGTACCAGAGAGGAATCATCTTCTGGATTCCTTCGACACGTTCCTTTACTAGTACTTTGTTAACGGTTCGATGATGAAGTGCCTTACGCGTTGATCGGAGTACAAAGTAAGATAAGACGTTCCGAACGGGTTAGAGAAATCTTGGGTTCGCGAGGGGGTCCAGTTTCTTGGTGAAAATTGTAAGTCGATTCGAAAAATCCACGAGACAGAGTACCTGGCTCTCGATCGAAATTCATGCCGGGCGAAATTTCGCCGCGTGAATTTTCATCGAGATCGTATTACAGGATACAAAGATCAAGCAACTGAACCTCGAGGTGTCGCCGGGAGAAAATTGAATTCGATTGAAAATTTTTTTCGGCGGACGATGATTCTTTATTTTCTATTTCTCTCTTCTCGTAATCCGTTCCGTCGTCTCGTTGTATATAGTTCGGAGTGTGCGTGTGACAATCAGGTAGAATTGCGCGCGATACGATTGTACTTATAGAGAGTTCCCTTCGAAAAGGGAAGCAAGAAACACAGAAAGGTTGAGTCGATGTAACCGCTTGACGCGGTCCCGTGAAGCTGCCGTGCCATTTTCGTTTCTTTTTCACCTTTATTTTCTCGTTTACACGTTTCCCGTATTCGATCGACTCGAACGGGCGTTGAAACAGCAAACGATACATTCTGTTCGTTCGTCTCGCGGGAACGAAAAAAGAGAGGAGACGCGTAAATTGTTCGAATTATCGTATGTACCGTGCACCAAAGTGCCATTTCCGAGATCGTGTGCCACGTGCCAGCGTCGATTGTAAATAATCCAATGATAGCGGCCAAGGCACGCACGAAACAAAGTATTATAATTCGCCATACGTTGAACGAAATGAGATAGAGGAAAGTATTTAATGATTGTCCTGTGCCTGAGTGTTCTTCAAATATTTTTTTCTTTACACTCGATAAAAAACAAAAAAAAAAAAAATAAAACTCGGGTCTAATTCGAGCGTATGAGAACGAACGAAAGAGTGCGAGAGCTTAAGTATTTTATATTTCATTTGCCTTTTCGTTTTTTTTTTTTTTGTACTTTTATCTTTGCGTTTTTTTTTTCACTCTGTAAATCACTGTAAGTTACTCGAAGAAACTAGTCATTGTACAATAATATTATATATATATATATAAATATATCTATGTAATTGCGCGAGGAAAGACGAGAGGCTCACTGCGAGGAGGGCTACTCCGACTTGTCTTTTTGGTGTTCCTCGTGGAAAAGTCACTCGAAAAAAGATTATATTATAAAATAATCGAGCCGTCGGCCTGTTCTATGTTTTAAATATATTCGTGTAACTAAAAAGAGATGAGAGTAACAGCGAACGGCTCAGGGCGAGTACCACTCTTTCTAGTTTTTGTAAAGAAAAAGTAAACTACTATTTGAGATACAGATATCACCTATATATAGAGATATTTTATACGAAATAAATTACTTTGATTTAAAACCTTAAATATATGCCTACATGCTTCCGCAAAAACCCTGCCCATTCCGAACAGCTAATACCAATTAATATCGTTAGAAGTACAGCACACTCGTGTGCATGGAAAATAACTTCCGAGAAAACTACATTACCCGCGTCATATCGTTTATCATTATTACTAACACTTACAATTAAATCCACGCGGTATATCTCGTAAAGATTATGAGACATGCGTTCCTCAAAGATGAGAACAGTTCCTTCCATTCAATAATAACGCAAATGATTCATCTCACCGGAACAGAGAAAGGGAGAAGAAAGGATTATGTACTGCTATATCGGAGTCTTCATTGGGCCGCAATTAATAAAGGGTACCAGTCCAGGCCGCGATAAGGAATCAATCGTTCCAAAATATATATCCCGCGCAGTGGAATGCAGAAGGCAGCGAGATGCAATCTCACCGGACACCTCGAATATCGCAACGAGCTCGTTATCGCACACGGTCGCCGAACAAAGCATAACTTTCGTCGACGTGCATAATAACGCGCTTTGTCTTTCGACAAACAACGGGCACGCGGTTCGGTTTATCTCTCCATCCGTACGATCGAGCCCCGATCGGTCGTTGCTTCTCGTCGAAGAGCCTCGGGGGTCCCGTCACGATAAAAGTAATTGTTGCTGACCGGCCCCGGGTTCGAAACGAATCGATTCGATTCGTGGTAAGATCCGACGGACAAGCGAGCAGGGCATAGTTAAACAGCCGGCCGCGGAGAACGTTTGGAGTAATTACGTTACGCCGGGCGACAGATCTGCCACGTTAACGATAGATAAATCTATCCTGTTGAGCTGGCGGGTTGGTTTTTCTGCTGCTCGCCGTGGCTGGACACGCGGGACGTGATACCACAGACTGTTTTTCATTTCAAGTCGCCCGGTCAGTCGATCGAAATGAAAACATTAAGTTAAAGGAAGACAACGATTCGGCGTGCGAGCTCTCTTGTGAGCGATAAAATCGAATTTCGAGCGTTGACATTTGTGGAAATGGTTTTTTATTACAGAGATAGAAAATTAGAATGTATATATATATGTATATATGTGATAGATTTTCGTGGAGTTTCTTACACTAAATATATGAGCCGTCTATTTTGAAAGTGACCTAAGTCCATTTATATTTGAATTGAGATATTTAAGAGTTTGCGTATAGGATACCAATGTGTCACACTGCTTAAGTATATCTAAGAGTTAAATTTGCAAGTTGTATTAAATAAATAGCAATTACAAGTGAATAATATGTATTTTTTTACCACAAATGGAGTTATGCCATTGACAAAATCAAAATGTGCGTATAGGATACCAATGTTCCACACTCCTTAAGTGTATCTAAAAGAGTTAAATTTGCAACTTGTATTAAAATAATAGCAATTATTAAGTGAGTAGTATATGTTTTCTAACCACAAACGCAGTTTAGCTATTTTCAATATCAACAACCAGATTTATTATAAAATTTGAAAAAACCCAAGTCTATTCGACATAATATAAAACGCTCCAAATTGAAAAACAGTACTCAATGTATTTTATATATCTTTGCAACACTGCGCAAACACAATTTATGCAATTCAGGAAACCTTCCAACTACATCAATTCATTTAATCAGTATTCCCATCTTTGATATTCATTTCATTCATTCCAACAATTCCGTGCTCATAATTAATCCAACTTTCGAAACCAAAATTATGATCCCTTTAGCATTAACCATCTCGCAGCCCAAAAATTGACGACGCTTAATTGAAATGCAATTAATCGAGCACGGGCTCCTTCGCCACGCTTCCACGCGAAGGAGCGATTTCACGCGCGGCACAAGCCATCGGCCTCTTCCTCCCGCTCGTTCGCACGTTCATTCATACGTGTTAGCAAAGCGTACAAAGCTCTCTTAGCGAAGCAAACAACATATGGCGAGTAAACGCGTGTTCCAAACGCGCTCAATTCATTGGCCGACAACGGGCTACCTGCGCCGCGTATTAAATCCCACGCGCTTTTGCCACGTACCAGCGATTCAATTGCCATTGCCCGCCTCTGATCGGGCTTTTTGTTCGACGCTCTCGCCCATATGGGTGTCCCGAATCGCAGAATGATTTTCCGATCTCCCCCCGTCGTCGCCCTGTGTCACGTTGTTAAATATTTGGACACGATTCCCCGTCGAACGAGCACTTATCCTCGTGGCTGACGGAACGGCTTTCGTGTAAATATGTAGTTCATTTGATTTTTTCTCTTTTTTTTCGGATCGACCGACTTATTTTTAGTTCGCTGGTTAGGTACCGCGGCGGGGCGGGATCGACGTTTGATTGACGTCCACGCGGCGCCAAAAATTGTCGGCGGAAGTCAAAGGTGGGCGGAAGCGACACGTCGCGGAGCGTGTACCGCGATCGCGTGAAAATTTTGATACATAGTAGACAGTTCGGTGAGCGCCGCAGTTCTCGCGGGTTCTTTGATCCTGCATTCATTAGGAGCTGCGTGACAAATCGTAAAAATATCGACGATGGAGCATGGGAGCGGAGCTGAATTTTATTTTCATTTTATTTTTATAACCAACGACTCTCGATCACGTACATACATGCGGCCAGTCATTCGTTTAGCAACGGACTCGTTTTAGCACCGATTCGGAACAAACTGCCGTCCCATGTCAAGAATGTTAAGGTGGGTATAGACGAGCGCGATGCTGCTGCAACGCGGCATGGAACGAACGTGTTTGGGCGAATATTCATTCGTTTGGACGGTGGTACATTTTCAGTCGGTTTTTTGCGCGGCAGCAAAGGGATTCGTTGCCGCAGTGTGGACGGTTTTCTACGGTTTTGCCGCGATCGAGCCAGGGCACAGTGCAGCATTTAAATGGGCGTTCGGAAGAAAACTCCAAAAATTCATATAATGTATAAATAATGAACATTTTTATAGTGGAAAAGATGAAACTAGTTGTTTTACATAACATCATCGTAACAATAACAACAATCGTATTCCTTACCTACCGATAAATGACTATTTTGGACAAAAAGTTAAAGATTCATGATTTTTTCGACTGTGCCAGGTACCGAAAACAATAAACCGCTTTATCCGCGCATGTTCCTTTATTACTGCGAGCGGATCCTTTCCTGGGCCGATGGAACCTGGGTTCATGGTTCCTTCCTAGCGCGGCGCGAGTTTTTTAAAAAACGAAACTCCGCGCACGCGTTATAATGCCGCGTTGCAGTCGCGGCGCGTTCGTGTATACCCACCTTAACCCTCTATGGGCTCGTGTAACTCTCAGGTCACATTTTAATTTATCGACATTTTACAAAATAATTATAGCTTTTTCATGAGATGGCGCACAAATCTTAACTCTATGACGTTGCCAACGAAACCAATACTAGTATTCATGAAATACAAATTGTTTTATGGAACTCCACGTATGAGTTATTATACACAGAAGTGCAAACTTCATATTCACTATGTGACTTTCAAGTCACATAGTGAATATATCGCAATAAAATTGTTTAAACGCAAAAATTTGTTTTCATTTGCATATATAGATTTATAATTTCTGATTTCTCGTTCCCACAATTTTTATGGAGTTAAAACAAAAATTCGGCCCATAGAGGGTTAACAAGATTAGTTTCGAACGGTTCGATATAAACATGCGTATGCTTTCGCTAAACAAAATTCAGGAACAATCCCTCGTCTTAATAATATTTAAATCGTAGCTGAACGATCCAATCAAGTGGACGCTGCAATTGTCCCATTAATAGCACGAAACTTTCAGCCTTCCACGGTTCGGGTGGCAAATTCGCAACGACACTTCCGCAGAAATCTGATCCGGTCGAGTGTCCGCCGGATGACGGGCCCGATTCGACAGGAAATTTCTCGTTCGGACAGGTGGTCGTTACTTTCAAGTACGACCCTTCGCGCTGCTCGGATCGTTCGTATATACGCGTGTACATGGACGCGCAAGAAAGTGTGGAAGCAAAAGCTACCTTGGCCCCTGGGCTTTTATGGCGACTGGTCCGATCGAACAGGTGCGCCGCCGCTGTGTGTATACTCGGGTAAGAGGTCCCATTATTCCACGCCGGTGTATTCGTATAGCCAGGAATATGGCGTGCAAAGAGTCTCGGTTGAAGAAAAGGGCCGTGTAACGCGAGGCTGGCCGTCGCGACAAAAGGTCGTAACGTCGTAGCATCGACGGAAGAACGAGAGCTTTTCCGTCACAAAGGGAACGGGGTCGTCCTGTCCAACCTTCGTTCAAGAAAGTTTTCGCCAGATTTTAGGAAAAACTGCAGGTCAACGTTCTACGCCTTTCATGCCGATGTCTTTCAAACACTTTCAACTATCACTGAAGTTCGGTTCATTCATATTGTCCATTAATAAGAGACTGGAGATGAGACGTTTGGAACATTGTTATTGCAAATTGATCTGTTTTATCTGTTAGAAAGTATAGTTATTGGAGACATTTTCAATTCAAGGGGAAAAGAGAGTTATTGAAAATGATAAATTGGCAAAAAATATTGCAATTTTAATTGCGTAATGCATAGTTATTTTTCAGGGCATTTGTTTTCTATTCTCAATTATTAAATATATGTTTCGAGCGAGTTTCGAGCTCAATGACGGCAGTATATAAAACGGCTGGATAAAAGATCCATAGGCCACATCGACCCGGTGTGTATATAAAACTGGTCCCCCGTGTTCAGGGCGGCCGGCACACCTGACTATCGAGGATCGAGGCTCTTTCATCGCTTCCCGGAAGACTCTCGTCTTCTTGCAACCCTTTACTTCGTGGTGCTACGTGTCCCATTGTGCCAACGTCCACGGGATCTTCAATCTTTCATTCGTTCCAGGTGCACAGCAATTTTCGTGATAACTCGATGATCGTACGACGAATCACCCGGTTTTAAATAGATCCGATGATTCAGACCGAGATCGACACGTCTGTCAGTGCTCGATTTAATTACTGGAGAAATTATAGAGTCGTTTAAAAAAACCAAGACGGTCGGTGAGTTGGATTGTATATTGCGGTGTGAAAAGGATCAAAAGAACACATGGTCTCTCTCTGGTTCGTTCCAATATTTCAAGAATATGGTCCATTAAACCGTGGACGATGTTCAAGCGGCGGGACAAAACAATCTCTGCTGCGAGAGCTACGAGCAACCTGTTACCTGGCCCTTCGTCCACTCCTTAAGGTGGGTGCACAACAGATGGTCCGCGGTCGGTCTCCGCAGATTCCACCTGCTGCAGATCTTTGACCAGATTTGCTAGATTCCATCCTCCTCGACTCGAGCAGTTTGTAACATTGCCCTAAAATTAGCCCGGCTACGAAAGTTGATGGTGGGATGGTTTTTGGATTATCTTGATGACCTCTTGATGGGTGTTAAGAATGCTTGAGATATTTAATTTGAGGGCTGCTATGAAGACTCTTCTGTGGTTTCTTTTTTTCTGTTTTCATCACTTTAGTTGACTGAAGATTAATTATTGTTCGTATGAACTTTAAATAAAGTTTCTTTAACATAATAATTTAGGCAATCATGAATTCGAAAGAATCAGCGTATAAGGTGCAATATGTCTTATAGGAAATGGATTTTATTCCACGAGGTTTCCTGTTCGAATTTGGTTTGTGTGGGAAAATTTCAATGAACCATAAACATCACGTGCCCGCCACTTTCATTAAAAATGTGTCCGTATTCATCATGTGAAAACAAGCGTTCCGGGTTAAAGGGAAATAATTAATTTGGATTCTGATTGATCTGTGGAAATTGACGGGGTCTTCGCGGGCGCCTAAGCAGGCGTTCTCAGACACTTTTTCTGAATACAGGTAACCGCCTCACCCTTTCGAGACCTGTCCTTTTCGTATCAGTAACGCCTGTCCTATCTTTCCGAGGCGTCAGATGGCTACCGTTCGAATGTTTCGGAAGCTTTAGACCTGTTCGCCGGGGTAACTTTATGTTACACTTGAAACGTGTAATTTCCTGCGAGTTTTTTTTTTAAATCCGGAGGAAGGAAACGCGTTTAGTCAAGCACTATTTTTCATTTGATAATCCTTTTCAATTTAGACCCAGCTTAATTGCTCCATTAGAAAAAACAAGGCAGCAGAATGAATATGTGCAATATATTTCACTTTTTTTAATTACACGGCACGTGAAGATAGCCCGAGAGTTTTTTGGGGTTTTTTTGGTAAACGGAGAGGAATTCTTTTCCCATAGAATTTCTGCCGATTTTTCTATTTAATAAAGGGGTTGGTGGATTCGTGAATGAAAATATGATTCACACGCAATGGTTAGCAATCAGAGGACCACCCAGCCACGAGGCTGGACGTCGCCACACCTTGGATAATGACGCGAGGCGAATTACTCGAATTCGCTGACTCCATTTGATGACTGGTTAGCATAATAACGACTGGGAACCATTGGACGCTCACGCACTGTCGTGTTCGTGCCTTTCCTAAAATAAATTCAGCTTCTACACCTTCGTTCTCTACCATTATTTACGCCAATATTTATTTTTCGTTCATAAAACGAAATTTATAGAAAAGATCGAAATAAAAGTACTAATTTCTTTTTCGTATACCCAAGGGTAAAAATAAATTCTTCGAAATTCTTCTTCTTCTTCGAAATACATACACATGTATACCACTTGAAAATAATAAAGAACAATTCACTCAACCCTCGATGCCTTTTGTTCAAGGGTCCTGTTTCTTTTATGTACGTCCACTTTCGTGGAAAAGCATTTTCCGATTTCTAAAGCCACACTTCAGTAGCAACTGAAAGATCTACCTAGTTGCTATCCTTTTTCTGGAAAAGTACGTGAACGACGAGGATTCGTTATCACCGAACACCGAAGAGAAGCAATTAAAGCCTGCACTCCGAACGAAAGCAACCTGGAACGTGTTTCTTTCACGCCCTTCGTTCCTGACACGGGTATTTCGGGTAGCACATGGCTCCGGACAAGTGTTACGCTATGCCATCCATTTCCCGTGCATTCCATACATTCTGAATCCAGTGACATCCTCCTCGCTTGTTTCGAACAGAAATTCCACTTGGAGGACGCGGGCAAACAGGAATCTCTACTATGTAGAAACCGACAACCAATGGAGCGTCGTCGGATCGGAAATTAATTAAGCATTCGCTTTTTCTGTGAAATAACGTCTACCTTGTCGAGGAAGATTTAGATGTAGAACGAGGAACAGGCCCCTCACTATTTAACCATTCGATAGGGATCGATTAAGAGTGTCACAATGGGAACGGAACATCGTGCCACGATAACGACCGCGTGTAGGTGTTATGAACATTCATTTCTCGGCGTTCGAGGCTCTCCAACTTTCTTCCTGTTCCGACTACATTCGAAAGATTAACCTTTGATTTATCAGCGCGGTTGGGTTCCTTGCTCGATACCTTTCGGTTGCTCGGAAAAATGGAAATCAGACGGTGTACTGGAATTTAATTAAGTTACACGTGCTTCAGCGATCGTTTACAACAAGGTGCTAATTCTAACGCTGCGGTTCCTTGATAATTTATTTCGAATAAGCGGCGCATCAATTTGATATAGAAACATTTTTTTACTTTCCTAAATATCTCACTTGTCCTTCGACTAAGAATCTGCTGCAATTTTTATATAACACCGACTCCTTGATTTCGCTTCTAAAAACCATTGAAATTCCCCCCAAAATAAAGTCGCAGATATTTAATAAATTATAAATAAATTAAAGATAACAGCAATCAAACTCAAACAGAGGCCAGACAACAACTCACTCTAAATTAAGGGCACATCTCCAACGAAACGTTTCCCAAACAATAAGGGGTCGTCCATGAACTAGGTACATAGTTTTGTTTTTGCCACATTTTAACCACCCCCCATGGAATCCACCGTGACTTTTCACTCCCCCCCCTCAGGGTTACGTAGTTTTATTCACTTCTTTTTAAACAATTCATCGGCAAACAAATAAAATTTACAGTTAATAATCGATATATTATATTGTCATTATACAAAACTATCTAAATTTACAAAAGGCGACACTAAAACCACTCATGTAAATCGTTTATAATCGAAAACGTTATAAAGAGAATCACACGACCCCTTTACTCAACTCGATATTTGTTGCAAAAATCACATGGAAAAAAGTACCTACGTTAATTTTACACTTAGCCCCCACCGCCCAAATTTGTATTACCGTAACATTGCGCCACACACCCCCACCCTCCAACCCCATATCGACCACGTAGTTTGTGCACGACCCTCAACAGTTCCCCCGTCCAATAAAGCGCACAAAATACCCGAAACCGGCAATCAAGTGTCGTTTCTCGCATTTCCGAGAACCACGCGCGTGTCTCCGCTCGGCGAAACAGCCTAGTCACCGTGGACAGGCACTAAAGGCCCGTGACACCATTGACACCTTACGAAATTACATAACGACCAAGGCGAGACGATTCAAATCGAGCGGACCGATTTTAATTATCGAGAACGCCGTTTCGAGCGTGTTGCCATGCGACGTTGCGTCCCTTAACGAACCATCGTCATCTCCTACCATCGCGGGCCGCCATAGTTCGCACGAAGGCATAGCTGGCATACTGTCAGGCCGGTGGTCCGCCACTGCCTACGTCGTTCCTCCACGGGGCACCACGGGGATGGACCATGCCGTCGGTAATTAAAGCGAGTCACGGTGATTGTTCGTGCCTGATCTTGTCAACGATCGAATCGCGCTTCGACGTTCGGATCTATCCTCCCGATCCTTACTTCCTCCACCTCGCCCCTCTGCGCCCTTCGCACACCCCTCGCCTTCAAGCTGCAGCTTCCTGGCCGGCAATTAAGATAATGCTTTCGCAATCTCGCACGATATCTCGTTCGATCGGGGCCAGAGGGACTCCCGTTGCAACGACGGCGGTGCTTCTTGTTTGACCTTCGATGCAATGCCACTGCAAAGGATTTTGCACCTGCGATTCTGCATCGGCCGACAGATGTGCGTGTGCGGAAACTTGAGAGTAAGCGGGCTTCGCGGAATTGCAATTTTCGATAGAGTGTGATTAATTGCGCGACGATTAGTCCGGAGATGTTGAACTTTCGCTCGGAATTATGGCGGGATTTTTCTGCGACGATGGAGCAACTTTCGGTGCGCTGAGTTCGTAGCGTGTA
Organism: Nomada fabriciana; assembly: GCA_907165295.1. Classification (NCBI taxonomy): domain Eukaryota; kingdom Metazoa; phylum Arthropoda; class Insecta; order Hymenoptera; family Apidae; genus Nomada; species Nomada fabriciana. The sequence continues at coordinate 7,778,649 of OU015690.1, read as the reverse complement.
ATTGATTATTCCACGGGTGAATTATTGAATTTATGCGATTGCCGGCCGTGGAACGTCATTAATTAATGTTGAATCAATTTTGTGAATATAGTATCGCCGGTTCGATCGGTCAAGTGAAATGGGGCTTTATTTTCCATTCACCGGACCGGAACTTAGGGGTCTTCTTTATACCGACAGATCGAGAAACGCCTCGCTTCTTTCGGCGCTGTTGTAATGTGATTAATTAACGCCGCACACGAAGAACGTTACAGCGAACGTGAGAATAATCGAGGTAATGAGAATTCTCGGGGTTGCAGTCCATCGATCAACGCGTGCTTGCTAATTGCCGATCGCATAACGATCCTATGCTCGCGTTGACTATCGCGAACTGGGCACAGCCCTTGCAATTCATTGCGATTCAATAGTTCGGTCACTTGGATCAATTTCTTTACTCCGCTTATTACTTTCTGTTGCCAGGTTGACAGAAGTTTCGCGTTGCTCGTCGGGCCGTTAGGGAGTCTATCGATCGAATCTATCCATCGAATCTATCGATCGAATCGATGCAAGGCGGTCGCGGTAAATAACAAAGGATCGAAAAATTTTCGCGAACAACGGCCCGTGGCAGGCTGCGTGTCGCAACGCGAAATAGTTGCGGGAACACCTGTTACTCGACGGCTTGCGTGACGCGAATGCAGACCATCGCGATAAGCGGGGACACCGTGGCGAATTTTTCAGCGTGCCGCCGCTCGTAGATCGTTGCACGATCGATCCGATGTGATTTACTCGATCACCGGGACGCTCACCGGCCCGTGAAACTGTAATCGATCGACGATCGGAACGCGGGCGAGATTTTTGACGGGGACCAGTTCGTACGCGATGATAGGTCCCCGCATTTTATGCGCGACGTTCGATTAATTAATTCGCAGGTGTCGCGAAATATGCAGTGAACTCGTTTCGCGAAGTGCAAAAGGTTGATTCCTGCATATGAAGTTTCAGTAATGTTCATTTGAAAGTGGACGGAAACAAACATCCCCTTGGGAGAACATTATTTCCCTTCGCCGACACACATCCCAGCTTTCTCCAAAAATTCGACCACCCTCAGATTTATTTTCTAGATATTCATTGGCCAATTTTAAGTCTTCCCAAGATTTTAACGCTAGGGTCACGGGACCCGTCAATTTGACGGATTTCAGATTTCAGGAGCAAAATTCCAAAAATCCTTGCTATTATTTCCTAGCAATGTTTGCTGACTATTATTGATGGAATGCTACGAATATATACCCAAATCCCTTTCCCCCTCAGCTTTCTAATTTCGAAGTTCTGAAAATGTATACCTATTTCTCCGGATACCCGCCAAATTGATGGGTCGGCTAATTTCATAGTTGATCGTAATAAACGGGCTTCTTTCATGAATTTACTTCTCTGGTGTAAGACTATGTTATAACGAAGCTTAATCTGCATAAACTGTATGCAGATGTTCGAATAATCTGGATGTGCCGATTTTCTCTGTTCTCGTTACAAAGTCAAGTCTACTCGAACAGGGGTGCAAAATGCCCAAAACGCGGCAGAAATTTAAAAAAAGATGTTTCCACAGTAGTAATTATGATATTTTGTAATTTGTTATATAAAATAAAGTGTATACATGGAAAAATGGGATAGTAATGGGATAAACGATATAACAAAAATGAATAATTGGTTTCCAACTTTATATATTGTTTAATTTTTTACTTTAAAGTAAAGTACTTATCGCGCTGAAAAATGTCTATAGGACAAAACTTTTAAAGATCAAAAATTATACTCCAAAACAACAAACAATGAAAAGACAATTTTTCTAAATAAACATATGTATATCATAGTTGTGTTTAATCTCGGTTTTTCGTTTCAAGTTATATTATGATCTACGATCGATGTATCTTAATATTGCCGTACAAATTTTTTCAAATGTCGTTTCCATAGAAAACGAATTGTTCCCACGTTTTGGGGATTTTGCACCTCTGTGCGAGGCACTTTCGATCCAAGAATGCATCGCGGTCGTAAAAAAAGGCGGGCTTTTTGTTCCCACGACGCCATGCTTCAGTATTAACAGATTAAATCAACTTATATTAATTAAATCAACTGTATCCTCTTACAGAAAATACGCGGTTTCCGTTACCCGTCAATTCGTCGTGTGTCCGTAGGAATAGGTACACAAGAAACTTCCGTGAACCAAGTTTTAATATCAAACAAACGAAACCACCCCCAAATTCCACCCCCTACTTCTGTCGCGACACCGACGCAACGAATATTCCATTTTCTCTTTGGAATGACTCATATCTGACTAACTCCAGCGATCTGGTTCACCGAAAGCTACCATAAAGCAGAGAAACCCGCGTAAAAAGTGGGAATTTTTGCGGGCACGGTGGTGCACGTGGTGTTCGAAGTCCGGTGGTCCCCAACGGACGACGTTCACCATTCCCCTCTCGCTGGGATTATTCGCAGCGCGTTCACCGTAGGACGAAAGGACGGCACACGATTGGTTCGTACCACCTCTGTTCCCCTTGTGTGGAAGCAGAAGCATGCGTGTTTCGCGCGCGCGTGCGGAGACGCCCAAGTGGGTTAACACCGACAATTACGCGGCTTGTGCGTCCGCCCATACGAGCGAATTCTTCCTAATTCCGTTAACCGTGCGTTCGTTCCCCTACACGCCGTGTTCCATTACTTCCGGAATTTTTGTCGGACTGCAAACATATTCCTCGTGAATACAATTTAAATCCATTATGTCCAAGTCGAATGAACAGCGGGGATTTTTTATTTACGACCGAGTCTTGACGACGAACCTGTTCAGACGCGCGATAATTATAATATTGCTGTTTCAACCGCTCCGACACTTTGGATAAAAATCGGGCTTCTCGTTTCGACCACAATTCCCACGATTGGCAAACTTTTCAACCACCCCGATAAGTGCATAGACCGTTGCTGCCTCGTTCAGCACCGTTTGCCTCGCCCACGATTCCACAATTATAGGTACCTGCCACTCTCGATTCGATACCCCCAACGAAATCGCCGACGTTTCCGGCCGCTAAATCACGAAACTGGTGGCAAACGATCCCACTGAAACATGCTCAAACATGACGAATCGGGGATTCGAATGCAGGAAACGAATGGGACTTCGCGTCTCGAGGACGAGGAACAAGAAACTCTAAAATCTCGACAATCACGGTTACCGGGGAGCCGTCGCGACAGTCGAACCCACGGAGCCAAAACATTTTTCCAAAAACTCGACTCCCGGCCGTATGATCGTTGATTTATACCACTCGGTCTCATTGTACGGGGACGTCCCACTTGTTCGTGTCACGGGACGCCGTGAAAAGTGGCCGCGTCGAGGCGCCTATTCGCAAGGGTTACACCGTGCCGTGCGATTGGACGGACCGTGCTCGGGTCGCACGACGCACGACGGAGAATTATGACGGTCGACGTTTATTCGCGTCGTCGATAGGCGCCTTCGCGACCTGTCCGTGCCTCTAATGATTCATTGACCCGACGGGACCGCTAATCCCGCGCCCACGTAACCGCGCTACCGTTTTCCACGGGGGACGTTGGGGCTTCGGGCTTTGTAGGTGCGACACGAACGCACGCGGATCAACTTCTGGGACTGGCAGGGAAGTGTGGCCGGAGCGACCGGCGTCTAACAACAAGGCCGTCTAATCATACGGATTTGCATAAGCGGACAGTGGCAACGACACGGCGGAATAAAAAGGGGACTTCTTTATTGAACTGCCACTTCCGGTGACGGCCGTTGCGCGTTATGAGGGCGACGCGTTTGCTCGCGAGACGGTCGCTGGCCGTTGATAAATCGTGCGCGGGAGCTGTAGCGATTTATGGGATTGAACAGGGGACAATGTATAGCGCGGGTACGGGGATGGGATTAGGGGCGATAAATTGTACGGCAGAGGTGAGCGAGCTTTGGCTCGCGGTGGGCCAGCAGTTGAAATGTAATTGATTAATCATTAATCTGAAGTATGTTAATCAAGTAGTTTCATTTAAGACGCCAATTAGCCATTTCTTATTTGATTTATAACTAAATTCCCATCTGTTTTTTTTAACATATATGTACATACTAATATACAATACCTCTTATAGTGTGAAGGGGTTTACGTTTACATATTTTTTTAATTAAATTGAGTTAACTAATTATTTAAATTTATCGTCGTCAATATTAGGTGTGATATTCTAAAGTCTAGAATTCAATTATATTGACAAGCTTGATGACCTCGTGGCTGAAAAACAGAATACATTGTAGGGAAAGTGAGAATTGAGAATAGAATTGATTTAATAATTATTACACCACACTAAAGGTTTAACAAAAAGTTCGGTTATCGCTTCGTTATCGTTTCGCTTAAACTGTTGAACTCGTATCCAAGTTCAAAACTCAACTCTCTTCACACGTTTCCACAAAGAGTAAACGCACTCATTCAAGTCACTCGTGCAAACCATCATATACATACACAGTGTTATAGTCATTCCCATTATTATCATATCCCACAAAGTTATAATATCTCACTGACAATAAGTAAATATTAATAGTTATTCAATTCCATTTCATTAAAAAGCCACACGTACATACATGTTGCTGTACATGTTACTAATAAACAGTGAATCAAACTGAGAAAAACTGTTTCATCGTATATCTATAAATAGAATTACAAATAACAAATTCAATACTTAAGTATTTAATATTGCGGCCCGCATACAATATTAGGTTTTTACTTTTGGCCAAACGTCGTTCAAAAATCACGCGTGGCCCTCGCGTCACATCTTCTGGCCAACCGCAGTTTACTCATCAATATTCTACGGGAAGATCTAAATTAAAGCGATCCGTGAACGGTTGTTTCGATTTGTAACATATTTGGAGTTCTTCGCGTCAAATTACGAACAGGGGGACTAGAACGAAATCACTAACAATAAGATTCTTCGATAAGTTCTTCGATAATAATGAAAAATATATTCTTTAGAACCTCTCACATGGATCAAGCGCGATGCAATTGTTTCTTTTTCGCAGGCATCGCGATTTTAAATCTAAAGTCACTTTCTCGGCGAACTAATCCAACGTCCTGAAAATCTACTTCCTTCCAAGCAGGGCAAGGAACTTTGACCAGGATTCAATCAGTAGCTCGTGTACACACGATCGCATACCTGAAACGATCAAAAATGTTCGCCTCCGTCGTTGGACAAGGCGCAGAGCACGGAAGTGTCTAACGATCAGTGATCTTTGAGCGCGAAATATAGCACGGCCAGCGAGGATCGCCCGGGACCACGTAGATCGGACAGGTTGGGTCACGAGTAAGGCCCAGCGGCACGGTTGGGCCTTGCCAGGTTAACAGTCGACTTTGATAGGTCCACTTAAACGCCCCCGGTTATGCAACCGAGCCGTTTAATAAGCTTCCCTCGGTGTAAGTACCTGTCGAGCTGCGACTCGTCTTCCAGGTTGGTCTGGATGGCTCAAGAGATCTTCGATAGGATCGTTTCGTTGACCGAGCGTGTCTGTTTAGCCGGGAAGAACTACATATCGATATGAATCTAAGGGTTGCTGGATTTTCGAGGGGAAATATTTCTCTGTCAACTGTTTTAGACGAACGACGGAGAAACGTTTGTTTCCAATGTGACGAGAGGTTGAGCTTCAATAGTGGCAACGGAGCAACGGAACGTTGACGTACTGAATTTTCAGAACACAAGTTTATCAGTTCCCTGCTGAGAGGGCCGTGTCTTGATTTCCATGTCTGCAACTGCACTCGTCCTCGACTCGAACTCGACTTGGAGTGTGTTTGAGCAGTCTGAAGAGTCTGGCGTCTCGAGGTTCCGCTCGCAAAAGGTCTCCAAAATTTTTTCCATCCGCCTGTATACATATATTGTACATGAACGTATGTATGTATTTCCTGGAGTTCGGACGATATTGTTCATTCGTGAGAATTTAAACGCACTAATAATAATAACTCTATATTTTTCCATCCCCTATAATCTCTCCAAGGTATCAGGATGATCGCACCGCTTGAAACGGACGCAAGTGGAAGTGGAGTCTAAAAGATTTCCGAGGAAAGAATTCCAGGGAGGAAGAGGTAACATGAGCGGTGCAAAAAACGAGTGGCGTTGTTTCTATATTAAGCGACTCGATTGTAATCCCAACAATGCTTTTTTCGCCGTCTGGCCCTCGCCACGAAACGAGTCGTTCCACCGGTACTTGAATTCTTTCGTTCCTTTTTTGCAGAGGAGGAGTACCAGGCGGAATTGAACGCGGAACAGGAGGTGGAGGAGGCAAAAGGGGGCGGAGGGTACGACCGACAGCGGGACGATATTAAAAATCACAATGCGGCATATTAACTTGACCTACTATCGGCGCACCAGGAAGAGAGCACGCTCGTTTAAAAGTCTCGTCCGCGGGTCCACTGAAACGTACGTGTCCTCGGCGCATGAAATAATGCGCACGTGGGTGCGCGTCGACGTCTGCGTGTACTCCCCTGTGCATAAACAACAGCGCCGAATAATGGGGCAGGCGTCGTGAAATTAAATCGCTGAAAAAGGACAAAATAAAGCTGCACTCCGGCGCTTCCTCCTTGGAATTAAATTGGAATCGTGCTTTTCGACGACGGTTTTATTTCACGCTTTTACGGGGGTCTCGCGGAAACAACTTCATTGTAATAAACGTGGAACGAAATGCGAGCGGGACAGAATCTAGCAACCCTTTGTTATTGTTTAGTCTTTGTCACTTTTTATTTTATCCTTGTTACTTTTGTTAGGGAAAAAAGTGATATCTATGTAATATATTTTCCAAGGTGATACAAAGATCGGACCGCAGATACTGAAACAATTCTAATCTCGCTAATCTTCCACTCGCTCGTACTCTTCTTCTTATACTACTCGATTCCCGGAGGCTCCTACTCTCTCTCCCTCTTTCACTCTCTCATATACTCTACCACTCATCGCTGATTCGGCATTTCTGTTGAAATTATATTTTATTTTATAATCCGCGCGTTTCGATTGTATAGTCCGATATGCAATATGCGCCACAGTTGTAATTTTCACTCCTATTATACTACCGTTATTCTTATATTGTATTTCCTTTTTATAGTTAGACATAAATATAATTTAAGTTCTTAAGCAATCCGAGTTAATTCAATTTCTCTTCGAATAGTTAGCATCGCGTTTATCTAGCTGGTGGTTTGCGATTAATTAAAACGGAACGGGGTACCGAGAGTATAGCGGCCCTGCGGTGACAGCCACGCGTAATCACGCGCATTCGTGCCAGAGCGAGGCTATAGACGCCCTTGCTTTTACGACGGCCGAACTTTACTGCGGTCGAGAGGAACCGCAACGCGCGAATTAGCAATTGTAATGTTATAAGTTATAAGGCACCACTGGATGAACCGGCCGGGAGAAAGAAACGAAGGCGACGGGGTGGAGGACACGATGGAAGATGGTGGGTGGTGGACAGGGGAGCGGAGGGAATCCCGAACGAAGTATAAAGAATGCAGGAGCCAAAGGGTCACGAGGATTTCATTTGACGGAATAACGTGGCGTTTAAGAGTCGGTACCGTTATCACGTTCGTTGTATACAGGTAAGAAGCAGCAGGATCGAGCGACCTCCCACCTTCCCCGTAGCATTATATTTCGAGGAATCGAACGTACGTGGCGTGCGGTCATTTTTCGTGCCATCGGCAGGCGCCCCTGCTCGTCTGGTCGCGTGATTTACTTCAAGTAATTATCGCGCCTCCCGACCGTTAATTAACTTCTGACCGAGGGCTCATTGTTCGCACTTTTGCCTTGGATGCGACGGTTGTTATTCGATGGGCGTTTCCGTTCTTCAAATGAACCGGTTTAGGTTCTGCCTAATTTGTAGGCGCTATTGACGTGTCTGTATTGCGTGAAATGCAACTGTACTCGAAGGATATTATACATTGTTAATCCGTGAGGTACCTTGGACAATTCAACGCATCGCTGAAACGAGGGAAAATTGTAATCCCCTAACAGATTTGTTTAATGAGATGAAATTGTACAGTCGACGCGTTTCCCACAGCGAGCAGATTTTTTCTGCGAGTGCACCACGGTCGAGTGGCTTATCCAGAGAAGGGGACATCCTCCTCGGGATCATCAAAGTGTACCATAATGAGCGGCTCGCGCTCTCGTGTCAAAGGTCACGCGGTAATGAATTGTTTTGCACCTCGCGGGCAAACTGGCCCCGGCAAACCTTCTGTAGGACGGGCCCTCAAGTGGCGTGCGATGCGCATGCACAATTTACATGCACCGGGGAGGACTAATGTCCGTGGAAGACACTCGAGGCGACCTTCTCATATCGAGTGGGCAGCTTCTCGAAGGAAAATCCGAAGGAAATTCCGTGGACTAAACGATGGAGCTGTCCTCTTGTATTTTTTCACCAGTTTATTGTGATTTGTGTTATTAGAGGAACCATTTTTATTTGACAGCTTTCCGTGGTATATACATAACAATACTATCGGGGATCTTTCCCAAATAAACATGCTTTCAATGAACGAGTATGTACTTTGCATTCTAATCCACGTCTAAAGATATACATACGTCTAAACACCACTTAAATAATACGAACATCGTTTTCTCAATAGAAACTGTTATGTTCAGCTTCTGTTTTCCACATCTATCCGTCCATTAAATCCGAGAAGCGTTAAGAAAAAATGTGTTTCACGTTATTAAGGTGGCGAGGCTCGATAGTCGAATTGGTCGGGGCGTGGGCACGAGCCAGTTTCAAGGATCGTTTGATCGCTCATAGCGAGGCATTCACCAAAAAAGAGATTACCACCTCGTAGCATAGCTCTTTTCTGGCGCGCTGGTGGTCCCCGGGGAATTAATGTCGCATTACCAACACCTTAATGGGGCTCCCACTGGATACAGGTAATAAGAGAAAGAAGATAGGAAAAAAGTATACTATACGTTCGTGCAGCCAGACTGGAACCGGTGTCATAGTCGCATCGGGACTAGAAGGGGGGAAAAAGACAGAACGAGGGAAGAACTCGAAGAATGCGACTACTCAAGGGCAGACAAGTAATTTTCCAGCGCTGCCTTCGGGACTTCTTTTTGGTCGACCATTGTGAGCAGACCGCGGGACGTGTCCCGAAGAGTCTACTTTAAAATGACATAGTGTAATTTTATACGCCCGCTTCTGGAAAAAAAACCATTGCCTCTCTATCTGTTTTATGACACTGTGCTTGCGGCACTAGGTGTAGTCTTTCTTCCAGGCGTCGTGCCTGTTCTTGAACAACTGTTTTCTGTGGCCCCACTACTCCCGTGGATCCTCTGCTGATTAATGTAACCTCCTCGAGCAAGTGCATAAATTTCCCACTTTTTATTAGGAGATAAATTACGCTTCCATATTTGGGACATTATCGCCAAGGTCGGCCCAGTAACGAGGAGTTTAATTCATTTAATCTGAGAGGTGAAAGCATATACGCCACCTGTGCTATAAAAAATCATCGTGAACGTTTGAATGGTCCACACCTGACAGCGGCAATCATTCAAACTTAACCCGTCGATGGTGATTAAAATCGATTTCCCAGCGTCTCCTTAGAAACTGGGTCGCAAATGAGCTTTGTTTCAGGTATAGAGTCGTCGACCTTGAATTCTCAGGTGTATACTCGTTAGCGCAGCATCGTGACTCTCGTCCCCGATCGTTTGTTTCAAACAAGCACCCGTTGATTCGTCGACGATTCCTCGGATATGCTTCCCACAAGGGAAAGAGCAGACCTTCCATGACCTGCTGCATCCCCAGTAAGCATGCTAATTCTTAATTGATGAGTGTCATTTGTTACGATCGGCCGTTCCCTGCACTTTTTTCCCCACTTTTCTACAGGGAAAGATTCTCTCATCACCTCGACTTCCTTCCCCACAAAGAAGACGCTCCCCAGCCACCGACGTTGCGCCACGGAAAAGCTCGTGGACGCGGTTAATTGTTCCCCGAGGGGGCTCATTTTTCGGTATACCCCTGGTTCCGATGGCGCCACTTCCATCGACGATTTGTTAAACGTCAACAGAGTCGGGGAACACCGCGATCGATCGATCGATAGGGTCGTTAACTCGCTCCTCGCGTCGGCTAGCCTTGAGGATACCAGCATGTGGATTGTAGAGGATGGGAAGGCGGGTAGCGAGAAATGGCAGTCTAATTGTATTTTATCGCAAGGCAGAACCTGCCAAATATAAGACTGTGGTAATTGAAGCCTTCCCAGTTATGTACTAGAAATTCTTCACTAACAATAAGCTCTGCCAAAGGAGAAGCAAAAAATCTTAAACAAAACGGAAAGGGAAATAACAAAATCAGAAACCTCCGCCCTCCGTTTCGCACGGCTGCCTAAATAACACGCTTCTCAGCCAAAAATAATTCCACAATTCCAAAAAAAATCTCTAAACATATTTCCCAGCTTATCGTCCATATCGTACAAACCATACCCCCACTACCTATATCCAATTACCTGCGCGCACCACATACCCTTCGATTCTCTAATAATAGTAATCCAAATGCAAATCGCCCTACTTAGCACCTCGTAACACCTGAACCTTCCATTTCCATCCGCCGTACCCTTTTCTATCCGTATCGGGCTGAAAATCTAGCCACCTGAACCGATCCATCCTCCCGTACCAAGCAATCGTCCGATGGCAACGATCTCGTTCGCCCCGTACTGGCGAGCTCGGTTCTGTGGGAATATGGATCGTGGATCTCCTCCGGTTTCCATCCGCGGAATAGGGCAGACGGACCATGGGTACAGGCACGGTGAAAACGGTATATCCTGGCCATGGAACGGGCACCGGCCACGGCCATTCCGGACGATTGCACTTCTGATGCCCAAAGGCTGATCACGATTCGCGCGCGAGTTATACACAAGATCGGTAGATCACTACCGATGTAGATCAACGGTGCCCGCGGCGGCTGGATCGCCGGGTCGTACATACATCTCACCCCGGTGCACGGTTCGTTTTAATGCGATCGCAACGGTAACTTCGATGCGGTCCCGCGAGGACCATGGAGCGGATCCTCGCTCACTCTCCCCGCCGCCGTCCCTAATCCACCTTTCGTCTTTGCTCTCTTTCGGTGCACCTCTCTAGGTTCTTGCTCGATTAGTTGATAAGATACTGCACATTGTATACGTAATACGTATATATTATCCGGCCGATCCCGAGCGGTCGGCCCGGTTGCCACGGTACACTTTGCTGGCGCTCTTTGACGAGCACCGGGCACGGTTCGATACCTCGCGGCGATCCCGATCGAGCCTCGTTGCGTTGCATTCGGTGGCCGCCCGTAATCGCTTTATTTCCAGGTGCATCTTTTCGTTTTTTCGTTAAGAAATGTACGTAGTATACGTGCATAGATCTTTTGGGACTCGTAGAAGGACAAGGCGGTGGTTATAATTCATTTGTGTCGGGTGGATTTAATTGGTGAATTAAATTCGCCAATGTCGCAGAAATATATTACTATTTTAGGGTGTGAAAAGAGTACTTGTGTGTGAATACATATGTGAAGCTATGATTGAATGTACCCGAGTGAATGAAATCATAAAGGGCAGAGATAGTGAACGGTCTTCAGTGAGCAGCATTTTGTCGTCGTTTATTAATTTACCTGGTAACAAGATTGCAAATTGAAAAGCGGTCGCCATTAAATGTTAATTCCAATAGTAATCGTTGTAACAGAAACACCTATACAATCAGTGTAACATTACAATTCTTCACAAAAGCAATACCACTGAATAATATTCCCACACTATAATAATATTCCTTGTGCTTAATAAATACAGCGCTGTTGTCTTCGGAGCTGTTCCTCAACAATTCTCTTTCTATTTAAAAAAGAATGTATAAAAATTATCCACGAAATATTTGTCAAAATAATAAATAGGAACAAAATAAATTCACTAAATAGACCTTAAATAGAAGATCAACGTTGCAAAGTATTAAAAATTCCTCGATTCCAGGCAATTCGTCTCCCAAAGAAATGCTCTCCGGCCTCCAAGTAAATCAATCTTATCTCCCGTAGAACTATCATCAGCCAAAGTGATAGCCATCCTCAGAATCGTTCATTAAACGAAAGCAATCACGGTCCTACCGGAAAAGTATCCTCCGCGCGCAGGTACCCTTACGATACCAGTTACTCCAGCACCAAGAACCGCGACAATGACAATCTCCGTTCACTTCTAGACAACGAAACCTTCGAGTTCTTTCCGAAGAATTATTCGGCTGCCTGCAAGTCGGCCGACTCAACCGAGCGACATTTTCGCCAGGCCTGGTGGTCATATCCTTCGCTTTATTGGCTCATCAGGCCGGCCATTGGGCACGAAGATAAAATGATGAAACGGCAGGATAATGGCACACCGTGCTCCCAACCAACGAGAGAACGTTTTTGCTATTACGAGCCGCGGGAATTCGTTCCTTCTTTTTCCCCTTTGTCCCGGCTGAAAGGAGAGGGGCCCCACGCTCGCGAGGTTGTCGTTGCTCGAAAGTACGAAACGACAAGCTCCGTTCCGCTTACAAGGCCCGACGGGAACGTCGGTTGTAACGATACGTATTTTACGAGCCGCGCTGAGGTCTCTGTACGTGGCTGCGAGCCGTTCTTTTCGACGTGGTTAACGTGGACCGCCTGCACCTCCGTTTTCTCCGCTTTTACGTCCGAAAAGTGCCGGCCCGATACGGCCGAGTCACGAGACGCTTATCTTAATTCCGCGAGGCCTCAACAGTTACGTACTTTGTATAGTTTACGACCCGTTTAGATTTTCCATTCGACCGGGGGAACATGCGACAGAAACAAAGGGCTCGATAGCGATGTTTCATTGCCGATTAACCCTCCAGACGTCAGTTTCTCTAATAAAATACGCTTTACGGGCCGGGGCCCGGCTTTCGCGGAAACGCTGACAACGGTGCGGTAGGTGTTCTACAACGAATGTACGTATGCGCATTGGGACGCCGTTGTGTTGGCGTGGAATTACACATAGGTTGCTTTGGTTTGGAGTTCTTCTTTTCCTCGCGTTTGGACAACGGGGTGGTTTTTTAAACGGGGGAATCCTGTGGTGTTGAAGTTTAAAGGATTGTTTTTCGGGAACATCTGGAATTTGTTTTTGCTCGGAGTATTTATTTTTTCGGGGTTTGGACTTGTAATTATAGGGAACATTGATGTTTTCCTTCTTTCGATAATTCGTCTTTAATTCTCTTGGTTCGGAGCAGTAATCCCTCGAACAACGCGGTTTCGATTATGCACGGGTTATTTTCCGACGCATTCTTTTTTAAAAATTTGTTTGGAACTAATTTACAATTTTCTGTAACGTGGCGAGGTATAAGTGAGGCAAAGAAGAACAAATGCGAGTTTGAATCAGACGATTTGTGAATTTCTGCGAACTACGCGTGTATGTATATACATACATATATTGTATGGGCAATGTGTACATGCACATGCATTGGAAAAATATTTTGTGTATGTACTTCAGTTCTTGTTAGGGGTGGGGGGTGGGGGGTGGGCTACCAGAAATATTTTCAAGGTATGTACCACGCAAGGAAATCAATATATTCAAGCAACAAATATTATAATTTTTAGAACGGTCAATACCTAGAATAAAAATATCCATATTAAACCTAAAATATGCATCGCGAAGAAGTAAGACAGTTTTATCGAGCGCAGCGGCAAATATTTCACAGTCGTTCCAAAATCTTGATACCTTTTTCCAGAACTCATAACCCGAAGATGCATCGTACTGATTTTCACAGAAGAGGAATAAAAGGTGGCCCAATATGGCCGGGCAAAAATTACAACGTGCAAACGATTTTTTTCGCGTTTAGCACCCTCGAAAAAGGGGGCACGCGGTTTATGCGTCCCTCGAAGCGACTCGTAGACACCTACGGTCGTTCGCGACGCCGTTACCGTTCCAGGGGATGATAATGCTCGCAATTAAGCCCGCCCGTAAACTCTCCAAGGTAGCGGGCAACGAGGCTCGTTGTCTCTTTGGCGTCACCGCGATGGGGTTCACGGTGCCTTGTTTGTCGTGCTTCACGGCAGCGCGAATCTTGGCCGTAAAATGCACGCATAAATCAGGATGTTTAACCGTGTAATTTGGCAGACTCCCAGAAAAGTCGTTCGGGCTGTTTATACGCAGCCCTAAACGGTGCCTGGAAAAGGGTAGTTAGAGAAGGTGGTCGTGGAAGCAGCGGAACTTAAAGGCAGAGAAAAAAGTAAAACTATTAAGGTCTCAAGAATTTTTTTTAATGAACATTCGAACTCGTCATCGAAACATTTGCAGTTAATAGAAATTTCCGTCTCCTCTATAAATCGTGTAAAAATCGAAGCCTTAACACTAGAACTACCGGCACATTTTTGTTGTTATTCAGATAGCACATGTTAGACAGATTATGAACACGAAAGTCGTTGAATGGACATTAAATAGGATATACATATAATTGTCATTCTGTCTTATTAAAACTCGTCATAAAGTGCTACAACGATACCTATACAGGGTGGCCCAGAACTCGCGCAGTATCCGGAAATGGGGGGTAACTGAGGTGATCCTGACAACTTTTTCCTTGACCAAAATTTTGTTTGAACCTTCGTTTTTGAGTTATTACGATACCTATATATTAATAATTCTAAAGCAAGGAATCTGAAACAAGTGTAGGAATTCCGGGGACCGATACTCCAAAGACCACGGTTACTTTTCAAAATAGACTTTATTTTTATTCGACTCTGATCCTTTCGCTTTCATACACATTCTCGTTCCCAAACATTCCATCAATCATGTTTCCAGATTCGCGCTTTTCAAACACACACACATACACACCTAATTACACGCATCACCTTCACGGCTGGCGCGTAATTTTATTCCAAAAAATGTTCCTGTTTCATGACAGAGAAGTCTACCAAATTCATCCCCCTTTAACTTCAGAATGTTCCAACCTTTCCTATGTATCTGAATTCCACAAAACCCTCAACTCCTCTTTGATTTTCATTTTTTCAAGCACTGCATTCGAATATTCCAGCGCAGAAATTCTGTTGCCCATCAATAATATTACTAAGGCCGCAGAATTCAATTTGAAACTCCGTTTCTTCTACCCTTCGCGATACACCCCCTTTCCAAATTCCGCCGACATCTCTTCGCCAGAAAATTCTGGACAAGGCTCACTCGCCACGCGGAAGAATCGTCGCTCGGGCGCCGAATCACGAAGAGCATAAATATCCGCGGCAAGTATCTCGTGGCATTATTACACGCGTATCCACGCACACGTGACAACGCGAGGCGAAGGAACGAACGAATCGTCGTCGTATGTATGTTACCGATGTACTCGAACCGAGGATACGAAAGAGACACGCTCGTCGGCCATACCTCGAGCCCGGTGGGGGTTATACTGCTGCCAAATTACAGTGCCTGGCCACCCATAATGCGGCCACAGTGCTGGCCAGGGTAATAATGTTGGTATTAACGGCGCGGTTACGTTCCCGCCGTTGAAATTATAGGTGTTAGGGGCGTGTTAATTTTTATGTTTATTGATTTTCATATTTTACCACCTACCATCTCGTGGCTGGGCAAGAGGGCTGCAAGGGATGGTTTCGGGGGATGCTGCATTCTTGCCCGACGACGACACCGAAATAAGAACTGCGAGAGCATTCGGATTGTTTCCAGGGATGGGGATTTTACGAAATGGTTGACGAATCTGTGACACCGCGGATAGAAATCAGATTCGAATTTTATAATGCAACAATCGATCCTCAGAGGTGGACGATTAAAATTGGAAAGTCCAATAGCAGTAATTTATATTGAGCAGAAAAAGGTTCGGTCGTTAGAACGAGAGGCAGACGGCCACTAATTAAACCCGACTAAGAGGTCGTAAAGCAAGAAGAAAAATCCCTCCTGCCTAACGAACACCAATAACCAATCAACTATCGCTTTTCAATTAACCTCCGCATCGATGGTAACGACAGAAGCCAGTAACCGCCGCTCGATACGATCCTAATTGCACCTGGTCGATATAAAACGTCGCGTTACAACTTAATTATCCGGAACTCGAGGCGGCCGCGCTTTGATGCTCCATCGGCGACGATCTTTTTCCCCTCGCGTCCGAGGGAACGCTGGCCGGCCCCGGGGTCAGAGGTGGCGAATACGACGAGGTGTTTCAGGTCGGGAAGCCAGGTCGAAGGAAGAGCGAGTGTGCAACGTTCACGGCGAATTCCACGCGATATTCCAAGAATCGAACGATCTTTAATATACCGAGACTGGCCGGGAGGATATAAGCAGACTGGCGGTCGCTGTAGCGCGCGCCAGACAGAAGCGAAAAGTAAAAAAAAGAGACAGCGTGAAAGGGTTGGAGGGAGAAGGCACGATCTGGACACCGACAGGACGAAAGGAAGGTCCAGCGAGAAGGAGGCGACGTGGAATAGAAAGAGAAAGGACGTTCCCCAGAGTTACGGGCCATCCACGTCACGCTCAAATATTTTGGCAAATTTATGCCCAATAAAAATTAACCAGACCCCTCTTCTCGTTCTGCGGTTTCGGGCCCGCGTAACCACCACCACCATCAGCCTCATCCTCGTCGTCCCCGTGGACGTTTAACGACAACCTGGATCTCCGCTACGCTTCGCCCGTCCGTTACACGGCCACGTTAAGTCCGTCTGTCCGTCTCTGTGCAGAGCGGTCGGGAAAAAGCGGGGTGATTTACCGCGAGATTTCCTCTTTTTTCTTTTCCTTTCTTTCCCACCCTTCCCCGTTCTATAATACTTTCTACCAACCACTTGCCAAGGTCCCTTCCCTCTTCATCGCCGTAACAGTCTCTGCCTTTGGCTGGGGCCGTTTTAACGCGGATCCACGGGGACGAAAGGTTGCGTTTTCTTTTTGCATTTTTGCGTTGTTGTTTGTTCCTTTTTTTTTTGCACGCTTCGAACAGTGAGGCCTGGCGAAGGGCGCGAGTGAACCTTTTTTCATTCTTCGCGACGGCGCACCGTGCATGCACCGGGAATGTGTCGCCGGTGTAAATCAGTCAATGTCCCGGGGGATTAGAGTTTACGGTACCCTACGACGTTTCTTCGCGGTTTCAGGGATGGAGCAAGGTGACTGGCTCGCGAGAATTGAATTAGCTGTGGAGAATGCCTCCAGAACTGTGTATGCATACGTGTTACGTATGCGTGTCTATTTTGGGGAACTCTTTTTTACAGATATTTAACAATAGATGGTTTAGAATTTCCCGGAGGCGTCTACAGAATTTTTATTGAAAGAAGGTTTTAAAAAATAGGTGGCGATAAGAAACTATGTTAAATTGATGAATAATTAAGGTGGATTTAAAAATATTGGAGTACGACAAATGAAAGATTTAGGTTGCGATAATTTTAAATGGAGATTAGGAGCACTTGTTGCAAATTCAATTATTTATATAAAATATAATTTCTACCGAAATATGTATTAAGGTTTATGTATATAGAAATATCAAATACTATGTTTTGTATCATTCGGTGGGAGAATGAAAAAGGGGTGGCTTTAGCTTTTGCCTCGAACAATTAAATACTACAGCTGCTTTTAACATTGTAGATGAAATTCTGATACGAATGGGGTAAATGTAGAGAAAATTTGAAAGTGAAAAATGTAAGGGGGGTAACATGTGATTAGTACAACCGTCCCTGTAAGGCGGTGGTTATGGTGGCCAAGAACTAACAACTGTGACGCGCCGCGACCACAATCGCTAACGTAGGAAAGGCAAGATCAACCACATCGACTTTAGTCGATTTCACGGATACTAATTACTTCATACATTCTGTATCTCAGGTAAAAATGTAGAAATATTTTGTGAAAAATTCGTGTCGTGTCAAACGATCCTCCGATGATTCTTTCCCCCACTCAAAACAGTCAATTTCAATTAAACAAAAATACATATATATATATATATATATCATTCGGAACGAGGTTGCGTGAGTACATAATTATTTTCACTCACAACGAACGTACATAGCACGTTGTTATAAATTGCTATGGAAACTGATGTGACACCTGCTGACAAAAATGCCATCAACGTGCTCACGCAACAGTATGCTCGAAAAAGAAAAAAATCGATTCCAGTCACCTGCTCCAGATATTTAACGTAGATTCCCATGCAAGCCAGTAACGCAATAACATCGCGATAGTGTTGCATGGGAATATCGATGGTGAATCGTAGAAACTCGCTTCCTGTTCAGTGTGAACTTTGACGATTTCACATGGAGCACGTGTATACAATAATACGCAAAACCATATTTAATTCCTCTCGAATTTCGTGAAGCTTGAAAAAAGAGCTTACTATTTTCGCTGGTACAAAATTACATATACCATCATATACCATTTATAAATTTATTCTTTACCCGAAAAATTCAATCACAAATCTCCATCCCATAAACTACAGGACCGCGATCGACCCTTTAGAATTTCATCGATCCAACTCATCGATTCACACGTTATCAACGAAAGATGATCATCGGCTGGGTCCAATGTAGCAAAAAAAAGTCAAGGTATCTCGTACAGTCGAGACATGTTCCGCGTTATCGACATGCCAGATCTCCGAGCGCATTAATTCAGCATCCCCGTAAGCGGGGGATCCTCATGGGGCCCAGAAACGTCTTGATTCCGCGGCGGATCGTAAAGTTAATCGGTCCGCTCCATTAAATCGCCGCTGTTAATCGAGGCGATCCACGGTTGGTTGCAGTTGGCAAGCAACGCGAACGGTCCTATTTTCGTCAAACCGTTGGCCAACGAGAAAAAGACGCGACCTGAATTCAACGAGCCGCCTTTACCGCGACTCGAATGAGAAGAGAGCTTGCGGGGCACCGTAAAATACACGCGTTGTTTACTATGTTAATTGACGCCCTCGTCGAACACAAATTTATGCTAAAAGGCGAGATGTTATCGAGCGTTGCAACGTTGCTGACAGCTCCTGCCTTCCAGTGTCGGAACAAGCCGATTCGTGGCACCCTTCTCGGAATGATAACGCTGATTTCGATCTTCGATGTATCATTCTACATTTCTTTCTTTTTATGTTTTGTTCCTTGAGCATAAAGCAGAGGAAATCTTTGGGACGTGAAAAATTATAAATTTCTCGCCGTAATATCCTTGGGTATGCGCTCACGCTTTATTTCGTTATTTATATTAATCAATCTCACCGCACCTTTCCATCCACGCACAGCATGAAAAATAATTTTAATTATTTATACTTATTCCAGTTACTTATAAAACCTTAAATATCATCTGTATAATATAAAGTGTAAATAGAATAACTAAATAATTGCTTCCCGCGTTCCTTTACGAGTTGCTGAATTGTTTATAACAGCCCGCAGGTAATCTACTGGTACGACCAGCTGGGGACGAAAATCGAATGTATATACCGAATACAGAAGAACAGAAGTCGGGTCAGGCACGTAGAAATCCGGGGACCAGGTTTTATGGCCCTAAGACAGTGCACCGGTACCATGTGTTCTCCAGATACGTAGCAGAATAATGGGATTTACGTGTAATTCCGAAGCTCGGTGGGAAAGCTGTCCGTTTTTCAAAGAGGTGTGCACGTTCGCAAACGAGTGCCCGCCATACGGGGCACATGCACAAGGTGAGATTTTTACCTCGCACAACTTTCCCAAACACATGTCCCCGACGTTGTTCGTACCGTCACGCACCTACGATTTCACCAGCTTCAATCCTCGACCCCAACCACCATTTCCTTTTCTTCCTCTTGCCTTACCGCCTCGTCTCCATCTTAACGTCCGACAGGTGATTTACACACGAGGATTTACTGCTCGCATGATTTTACGAAAGGCTGTGACCCGCGGCCGAAACGCGACTCGAGAAACCCCTGCGCTCTTCCCAGAACGAAAAACCATTTTTTCTTTACGACGAATATCCGCTCGCGGTCTATAACGTACAGCCGGTCGTTCTCGTTGCGAATTCTTCGCGCTTCTCGTGGAAAGAAAGATCGCATCTTAATAAACGTGAAAGTATCGGGACGTAAAAGGTGGAAGTGAATGGATGTTAAAGGGTAAATTGATTGATTCGTGCTGGTATGGCTTCATTGTTCTGTCAGTTAATAATATGCCGCTACCTGTTCGAAGATTATACAAACAACAATGGTCGATTTTGTTGGACCAATCGATCTCGCCTGTAAATCATGATCAATTATATTTACGACACATAAAATGCAACAGGTTGTTCGGGAAGATATATGTACGATTTTCGAACGGGGAATGGAATTAGACGGAGTAATGGCCGTTGATTGATGGGGTTATTGACGAAGCCCCTTGGCAAAGAATTACTGGATACGTTCCGTCCTAAACCATATCCAATTAACACATTTTAAGTACTCCAGAATGTGTATGTACATCCGCTTTAATCGGAATTCCCCTTAAGATACCATAAAACCCAGCAGACAATCTCTCCCCAGACATAAAGGGAATAAACTAGGGGTGTCGCCGTGTGGCTTTGTGTTTCTATAAAAAAAAAAAAGAGAGAAGAAATGATCCTCCGTGAGTGCACGTGAATTTACGCGAAAAAAATCGCATGTGTTGCCGTATACATAGTTTAAGCCCGTAGCATTGGAAATCCCCATAATTCAAGGCTTTCCTCGAAAATCCTCGTGGTGGGCTCGTGTTGGAAAATAGGTGGCTTCGCCTGGCAAAGGGCGTGGGTGTTTATACGTCGGTTTTATTGCTTTCGATGGACGCTGTTCGACCAGCGAACAACGATCCGTTCACCACGACAAGCCGAGATCATTCTCCTTTATGGTTGAATTTCAATCCGGTCGCCGTGGAATTCTGGAAACGATTCGATCCCTTTTCTCCGGGCGAAGAAGAGAAGCAAGAATGGAGAAAACGATCGTGATCCACCATCGAGGGTGAAACGACACGACCGTATCACGTTCGAGATTAAGTTGTTCCTTCTCAGCCGGCATTAAAGAGCGGTCAGCGTAATACGTCTGATTGTTTAGTGGCTCGCATAATTTCCACGTTTCCACGATGCACAATGGCCGATCGAAGCTTACGTTTATTCGTGGCGAACGTGCTTTCGTCCATTACGATCACACCTGGGCGACTATAAAATCACGGGCGTTTCGTTTATCGGCTGGGAAAACCAAGCTAATTGTCGTGGAGACAAAGCCGATACCTGCTCCACGATATGCCGATTTTTCTTTGGGTACTACGGATATTTAATTTCGTGGGCTCCCTGGTATATTTGATCACTAATATCGTAAATGGAAGAATGCCATGTGTTCGCAGTAATAAACAAATTATTTTGCTTTCAACTTTGGCGAAGAATGAGTCTACCTAAAAATGTAATAAACCTCAAAAGGGTTACGGTATATTTAACTTATAAAAAATCAACAGTCATGAATAATTCCTTCGGACCACATCACTGTAAAAGAGTTTCATAATAATTAAAAAACAATTGTATACAAAGGACAGAACATACGATTTATAATTATTGTAATCCTACTCGAATCCTTTCCTATTTTATTCATCCCTGCTTTGTATCACAAACTTCTCCTCTGAGTTACTTACAGGAATAAACATCTTTAACAGCAGAAAAAGAGAAAGAATGTCGGATACGAGGTTTCGAGTGGCGTCTAATAGCGAGTGCTCGGGAACTGAACAAGAAGTCGGAGTCCCAATAAAACGCGAAACCGAGAGCCAGCAGCGTATCGAGTCCTCCGAGGTTTTTCCGGCGTAATTTATGCCCGATAATGAATCTACACTCCGTAGATAGCGTAAGGTCAGGTGTTAATGCCGGTGCGTGTGTGGTGCGAGAACGCGGACCCGCGTGGGACTCGTGGCCCATTGGGCCCACCCGCGTGCACGGTCTCGCTCGATTCAGCGCCGGATCAGAGGTGCTCACACCGATCTCCTCTTCAGTTTCAACGCTTATAAGCATAGATAAAAATCGTAACATCACGGGGCCGTGATTTTTACGTAATTCGTGACGCGGACGGTGCGTTTAAACTGCCTTTTTTCACGCAATTAAGGGCAATGTAATAAATTTCGATAACGGGATAATTGAGAATTAATGTGACATTTAATGGAAGATTGGTTAACTATGTGCACGCAGAGTTTTTGGGAGGAAAGATTATGTTTCCGTAATGGAGTGTCAAATATCAAATATCACCTGCGAGATTCGAATCCCAATTTGTCGGAGAGCCAAGGTATTTATACGACGGACATTTCCGAAGAATTTACAGGTTCCATGCTTGAGCTGTTAATTTTATCGGAGTTACACCCCATTAGATCTTTCACGGGTACGCCAAGTATTCGTGGACGAGGTGAAAACAATCCGGTAATGTTACGAAACCGGTGAATCGATGAATTGTGTGTTACGTACCCGTGATGCACATACGTGGGAGAGACAGAACCGAGGGAACGAGTCATGTGTACTTTCTCCCCGGCTCCATTCCATATCACTGCGCATTATGCATCATACTTTGAATTAACTATTCTATTACAAAGAAAAAAGATTAAAACTATAAAAGAAATACTAAGATCATCATTGAGAAACGATATAAAAGCCGCCAGAACTTTACTCCTACTCTAGTCTACAGTAATTTTCGGAGCCAGATACTCCAAAAAAATTGCAGAAATTTGCTTGGAGGTTGAGCACCCTTAGTTCCAGTACCAAGCATGAGTATCGAACAATGTCTACATTAAACAGAGTTTCTAGAAACAGGCTCCTCTGAAGGCTGGCCTCTAAAAGCGATTTCTTCGATTACTCCTGTCTGGTCCTATCAGTTTGTTAAGTACATGTTTACAATCGACCATATCGTAACACACAGTCTGCTTTCAACCCTCTGTTCTGTATCAGCTATTAAGACGTCTAAATAATATTACTACAAGATACAAGTCCGATAACAGATCGGTAGAAAAAGAAATGTTTAAAACGATGCCACGAGAAAATTTGAATGGGTTAAAGGTCGGCGTAGGGGCCCCGATTGAGTGACGAGTATCGGAGCGTTCGCACCGTGGGATATTTCGAGACGAGATATCGATCTGCCTAGCAGAGAGGCTTGATAGATCGAATAGAGACGCACGCGGTTGAATTATGATGGGACTGATTTTGTTATTCCCGCGAAGACCGATTCACGCGGCCGTAAATCGTCTCTGGATCCACGTAATTACTGAGCACGCGAATTCTCCGATGAGAGGTGAATAAGACGCTTCTGAAGAGCTCGACGTACAAGATTTTCAATGGAAGACTTATCGCACAGCTATCGATAGGAACGAATGCAAAAGTCGCTTCGCGGATGATGCTACCGTAGATTTCACTTGAGAATCTCTCGGCGGAATCGCGAATTTTTAAGTACAGGTTATTTCACTGTTGTATTAATTGAATTAAATAAACGTTTTATCGAATATTAATCATCATTCGCTCCAGTTAGCAACACTTTTAGTAAGAATTTTTACGAGCACGTGAAACGTAGAATGAAAATTATGCAGGTATGGTAAACTAAAATATTGCCACCTTGGAGCTCATGCGTCGACTAAAAATAATTTATAGTATTGCAATGCTTAAAGTTAATAATAATTGTAAAACCAGATAGCTATTATGAAATGTTGCCAATTCGAAGAATTTTTAATTTATCAAACAATCTACCCAGCTAATCTCTACTTACGAGCAATTCCCTCGTACCTATGACAAGCTAATTTTCTCTGCAAAGAACTCCTTGCTACATGGTAAAATACACTTGCTGCAACTCAATACTTGCACGTCGTCACCGCGAACACGTGCTGCAATGTATCAACGTTCGACGGCTCGTACGAAGAATTGAAACTCGTTCACCAGCGGTGGCTCACGTCTTCATTCGCTATCAGCGACCGATGCACCATCGTGCCGCAATGAAATCACACACGATGACCTCATTTCCTGAGTCAATACCATTCGGCCGATGTATACATATTCGGAATCGGAGGACTTCCTCGAACCGCAGACGCCGCGATTTCGTCGCGAAGAACGTGTCTGCCAGCGTAAACTTCGTACCGGTTTCAGCGTGCGTGTCCTTCGTGGTCGTCCAAGAGTTTCGTGGAATACACAGGTGCCGGTTTCCACGCACGGACGCGGCACACACGCGCAGAGAAAAAAGCAATTCGATTTCATTTGCATCGACGAGACTTTCGATCGATCTCTGGTCGTTCGTTTACTTCTCCTTTTGTTTTCCTTGTCTTTTTTCCTTTCGTTCGTGGAGTTTCAGGGAACGATCGAGGAGAAGAAATATGGTGCCGATTGATAATTGCCACGATCGATGAGTAATAAGTCAGTGGCACGGTTAGCGAATGCATTGGTTACCTGCGTGAATCACATTGATCGATGCGCCTTTGCGTATGCACGTAGAAAGTTTTCCACCGAGGGATAGGTGAAATGAGTCGTAAAGAGATCAGGAATCACGGGCGGTGTTCTTTCTCATTTTTTAGAAAGCTTCAGCTAAAGAAACTTAGACATCGTTTCACGTGCGTCCTAAGTGGCGCGATGATTTTTTTCTTTCTCGTAATATTTTTGCCACAGAAGGGTAAATATCTCCTTATATTTTTTCAATTTGTAAGAATTCCCGAACGCGTCGTCGCCTCTTTCGAAAGTGTTCAACGAAAACGAAGGCCATCCGTCACATGTCCATGCGAAAACAAAATTCAAGCAACCAAAGTTCCTTCCGAAAAGGTACCCACTAAAATACCATTGAGTGGCACTCCGAATTAATAACTTTCTTTATCGACACCTCGGAGAAACAAATTGTACTCCTCCCATCCGACGAACCTAAACACCACCGTCAACCATAAATCACGTGTATACGACGAAAAAGAGGAGAATCTCTGTCGCAGCTGCGGCTTCGCAAGCAGGCCAATTGGTCTCGTTCGAGCAGCGTGGCAAAGCAAATCGTCGCGATGGCGCATATGCGATCCACGTGCGAGCCTGCGCTTTATTAATGCTCGTCTGGTTCATTAATGCAGGTGCAGGTACGTAACGTGTACTCACGCTTCGAAGATTCGACAGTGTGCGCGCCATGTGTGTCGCAGGTATTACAGGCAAGCAGGTAAGGGCCCGAAAACATGTGACGGCCAGGCTCCGGGACCTGGTGCATGGATTTGGGTTCGGGCACGTACCACCAAGGACGCTCGGAAGGTGATCGTGCTGCACATGTCGAGAGCCACGGACTCGTTGGAGAGAGAAAAAAAAGGAAGGAAATAAGTAATGAAAAGAAATCGAGAAGGTGGATAACGGCGTGTTATATGCGGCCTCGCGGGACTACACGTCCACCTTGTTTCGATATCATTCGAGGGTACCCACCTTTTTTATCTCGCCTCGAGGTTGTTGCCTCTTTGCCGAGAGTTTTAATTGCAGGTGGACGATGTTGCTAATTGTTATTCCCATGGATGAAAACTTTATCCGCGCGTTCAGTGCCGCCCGGTGGCGTCGATGAATCAAGGTAGCATTTTAATACTCGGATAAGGAAACCATTTAGTTCATTTTTCAAAGCGAACTATAGAAGCGCAATAAAAGATCGAGGGTTGCAAAGATTACGTACAATTGGCATTTTTTATACAGCGTAATACAACCGAATTAAACATAAAGTGCTTTATTTCAGAGTACAGAAAAATGTTATAGTAACATTTTTAATTTCTATCACTTAATTACATGCATGCATATACCGTGTCGTACAGGAAATAAATAGAATAAAACGAAACATCAAGCGTGCTCCGATTTCACCGCTCCCGCTAACTAATCCGCGAAGCTCCCAAAAATAAGTTCCGCCGCTAAGGTGTTGCGAACTACGCGTGAAACATTACCATTGAGACAGGCCCATCTCGTTCTCACCTCGCGGTTATAAATCGCCGTTCGATTCTAAGATTCGCGCTCTCGGGTCGCGGTTTCGCCGATAATTAACGTCGACTGGAGGCGTGGCCCCCGGGGGCTAGCAGCACCGCCAGGAACGATTCGTCTTCGTCCCACGGTGCGTGCATTCGCGCGTCTCACGTTCGCTCATCATCAATTTATGCAGAACAATTCAACGACAACGGTGCATTACGGGGCCAACGGCGTAGGTTCAAAGACCTCCGCGGCTACACCTTGATCGCGACCACGTCCTCCGCGCAAAGGCGAGCTCTCTTCCTGCTACGAGTCGCGCGAGCTCGTCTTTTGGCTGGCAATTAGCATACGATTGACCCTGCGCGGTGACCCTGCCGCGACTCGCGGCCGAACGATTGAATTAAAATGCGTTTAAAGCCACCCGACGCGACGCGGGCACAGCCGATTTCGTGGCCTCGACCGGAGACGTGGTTGACTTTTTGTGAAAGTCAAGCGACTTCCTTTGTCGCGTGCGATGCTCACGAGGCGCATGCATGTGTGTGCGAGTGTGTTTTTTTTTGGTTGTTTTATGTAGAAATTATTTCGGGGCAAGGGTGACTCGGAAGAGGTGTATTGGTAGGGGTTAAATCGATTTTAGTGGTGGATAGTAGGGGTGAAGAATTTTGCAGGTGTAAATTGTGTGACATACCGAGGTAGTTATTATTGGATAGGTTTTGCGGTGGTATAGTATTATTTTATGTATTATTTTATTTTACTGCATGATATAATTAGATATTATTAGGGCAATATATTGAAAGATATTTGTTTGATATTTTTATGACCCCCTAATGCATTGGTCCGAATGAAATTATTATTATTGTTATTATTATTAATTATTATTAATGTTATTGATGTCAATTCTCACGGCAATCTATTCCTAACAAATTTCCAAAGCTCGTCATATGTCCATTGTCATTTTCTCCATGCGTATACAAATAATGATAATAAAATTGTGAATGGGCAATATGACAGATCGTACTTTCTAAAACATGGTGGCCTGGGCCCGGCGTATGTTTCTTGTTACGTTCAGGGAAAATCCAACTTTGCCGAATGTAACACCTTGTGTTCACACCACCAGCACATTTTCCAGTTTGGGTTTCCCCGTGATTATAGGAGCAATAGTGGATTAAGGTAAAGCACAGTACAGCCACCAGCAAGCGGCAATACGAATTAAGTATCCCACCAGCAATTCTATAATGGTACTCGAATATGCCACCAGCAACGTCGGCACACGTGTTGAGCCCTAAACGTGCCCCAGGGACAAATTTGCACCTTATGTTTCAATCATGACCTGCTTGGGTGTTTTCCCAGACGATTGTTTCGAGCAGAGGCACAATTTCGACGGTGCGCTTGACCGTTTCTGGGTTTTTTCACAACCCCCCGGGATGTTGCCACGCCTTCTACCAGCAAGAAATCCTCGAAACTCGAGCAGCAGGTCTTTTAAATAATGGCAACAAGTGTCGATTCGGTATGCCCCCCTATTCTGAGTCAGGATTTTAGTATACCGCCTTTGTGGGCTCTGTTTGACACTTTAGCTGGAGGATTTCGGTGGGAAAATTTGTTTCAGAGGCTTTTCTAAGAGAATGGGCCGGCTCGTTTGCTGAGAATTTTTACGCCTGTTATCGTTTTACTTTTTTTCTCTCTTCAAGGGATCCACTTGGATCTTATCGATACTTAATATAATTTGTTACAAATTTGTTGATATTGTATGTATATCTGGGACAGCGATTTTCAGCATTTGTTTATTAAAAAAAGGAATATTTTTCCGTTCTTGCTCCAAAATGTAAAATAATTATTTTTCCTGCTACGCATTGAACGCCATTTACAGATACGATGGCAAAGTTAAAATATGAAAATAAAGACCCGATAGATTTCTAATCATTCTTGTCACGCCGCGTTAACTTAATAAATTAAAAAATCGTTGACCCCTCGCGGCACACCGGTTGAAGATCGCTGATCTAGAGGAACAGGAAATTCCAAGGGGCGATAAACCTTTCGATACACGAAATATTCCACAGATTGTGCGTGCGTAAATACATAGTCGACAAATGGTGCCATAAAAAGTTTGAAATCGCCCGGAGTACCAGGCGGGACACGTTTCAGTTTGCATGCCATGGAACGTCGGGCAAAGTCACGTGCGCCGTTCATGTACCACATCCCCGAAAGTCTTTTTCATTGTTAATTTCTTTCATTGTAACGCATTATTTTACGACGCCCCTACTACCGCCGGTCAGTAATAAAAATTATTTCGAGGAAATTGCAGCGAATCTGTCGTTAATTTGTCCAACAAAGGTCTAAAGAAAATAATGCAATCGAATCGTATACCTTCCCAATACGCAAACCCACGGGGGGGCCAAGCCTTTCAATGCTTCTACCAACATGTTTGACAATATTCTGCGTACTAAAACTTCGTCCATATGCGTAACACACCTCAGCAACTATTTCCTTACCATAAACTTTGCCTGTTATGACAATGGTCGCTGGAAATCGTCGATCCACATGTTTGGCAAACACTCGCGGCCGAACGATGCCTGGAAACACCCCCCCATGAGAGCCGGCTTGGGAAAGCTGGGATTGGGAGCGAGCATATGGTGACAGAGAGGCCGAACTAACCGGTAGCAGGTGAGTTTTGTGCCAGCCACGATGGGAATGTTACGGCTACCTGTCAGTCTACCTTCACCCACGGGGACCCCAATGGCCTCTCTCTGTCTCTATCGTTCTTTGTCGAAGGAACGCCATTATCCTTCCTGGCAGGAATTACAGCGACAAGCTTATCGGCTCGATAGTAAATTCTCTTTATCACGGGGCCATTATCTGGACGTCGATGGATAGTTTCGACTGTTTCATATGGGGGTCGGAACCTTGGGAATGTAAAACTGGAGGGTTGGAATATTATTTACCCTGTTAAATTTGGTTCATTAAATATTTGTAGAAAAATATAGCTCTACTTTCTTCGTTCTCTATTATTATTATTACTATCATCATTGTATTCATATGCCTTTAACTAAATACTGTTACTCGTACAACAAAATTCTATCAGGACTTCTGCCGAATCCTAAATCGAAATGTTTACCGAAAAGCTCTGCTCGCATCGGCCCGTCGAAAGTGAGATCGAATCGATAGCAGGACTTTCTCGTATTCCCGCCGCGATTCGTCTTCGCAGGTTTTCCGTAACGATTCCAAAAGTGAGCGTGGCCAATGCCTCCTGTACACACGCGTGCGAGTTCTCTTTCCTTGAAATCCAGGACGTACATCGATCTCCCGCGTCCGTTTCACCAAAATCGTACCGGGTGTATTCGACGACACGGCCTCGCTGCTCCTCCGCTCCATAAATCTCTCGAGGTGATCGTGGCGCCACGCGGCGTCACAGATCGCGAGAGCGATTCTCCGTAAGGTAAACTGGATACATCGGCCTCCGGCAAAGGTGGATCGCCGGCAACGAGAGAAATTACACGCTCCACGTCTATTCCTCGCAAACGAGGGGGGTTACGTGCTTTCCCGCAAGAAACGTGGAAACATCTCGCCGGGATCTGTCGCATTTTTTACCACAAAACGATCGCATCGCGATAGGAACGACGATCCTGTGGCGATCGAGGTGCCTCGGCGAGGTACAAGTTATATATGGAATTTGTGGCTGCCTCATCGTCGCGATATTCCTGGCACAGGAGTCATTAAAATCGTGTAACATGGGGACGGGCTCGATACGATTCTTCGTTCAATTCGGTCGATGAAAATTGTACGGATACGCGAGATATACATAATACGGCACGCTGAAGCCTCCCCGTCTGAATTGGAATGATTGTCAGAAATGGAAATAGAAGAGTACTCGTTCGTTCTGGCTCCAATGGACAAAAATAAGAAAAGTCGAACTTTTTGTTGAAAATAATCATTAATCGGTAGGTAAGGAATACGAATGTAACAATTATTCCGGCAATAGCCATCTGTTTATAACAACGGAAACCTTAAAAATTAGATAACTCGTGCATCACCCGTTCTTTTTTGTTCGTATTTTGTAATACTGTTTGCTGCACCTTAAATAGGGCGAATCACATAAACGGTATGCAAATTTTTTAATGTTTCCTTAAAATTCAATTCGCAAAAAAGCGGCTCAAAACGATCTGCAATTTTTGTTGTTTTAAATCGATAAGGTATTGTACTACTACCTTGCTATATAATTGTTATCTGCAACTACCTGCAACACTACAAGTTATTAAATTTTGTTGAGAGGTCGAAACTCAAATCCCGGAATACAGCAGTATGTTAAACATGTGCCGTTCGTTCCACTATGTATTGTTCTTTATTATAATATTCATGTTTTACTCATATTTCGTTATGTAACAATTATTCCTCATTATTTGTTATTAATTGTTATTATACATTGTTGTTGCTACGATCATGTGATGTCATACAAATAGTTTGACCTTTTCCACCATAAAAATGTTGATTACTTCCACGTCATATACATTTTTTGATTTCTGTCCCGGACGCCCATTGGAAGGCCGCACTGCGCGATGGTACGAATCGCCGAAACAAAAAGATCTTTCACGGGAGGAGGCTCGAAAAGAATTCGACGCTCTCGATCCGGGCGTTATCACCACTTTTACTATTCCTTTCTTTTCACGGCGACCTTCGAGGCGGATTTCGGTCGCGTAGCGGTACTGGCCCCCGTGACACAAGTAATATCGATCCTCCTCCATCCGCGTCGATCTCTCCGAATTATCCGACCATCTTCCTTTTTCTCCTGTCCGTCTCTCCCTCTATCTCTCTTGCGCCGACCGTTGTCAAGCGTGCGTGTAATTGTATGCGTTAAGAAACGGCGCCTACGCCTGGCGCCAACAGCGAAAGAAAGTGCGACCGGGGTCGGGTTGAGATCTCACTCGTCCCATCTCTTTCCTTTGCGCTAAATGATCACCGTGCTCGTTTTTACGCTGGCCGAGGGGCCAGGATGCGGGTGCGATTCGGGGCGAGGACGCGTGGTCCCTCTGTCGCCTCCCGGAAACGAGAGGCCACGAAAGGACGACCGTATCGTATCCTCGATACGTTCGAGGACATCGTGGTGGACGTACCAAGCCGATGTAATTTGTCGTCAACTCGCTGCTACGCGCCGATGAAAGATGTTGGAAAGTTCCGCCTTGCGACCTCTACGTAACTGGGAAATTACGACGCCGACGGGTCGTACGGGGTGGGTGGAGTGAGACACTTTCATCGCGAAGACCGTGCTACAGGACGACCCAGAAGTGATTGTACAAGAATTTAGTATTTCTGTGAGTCATCAATTTTGCAATGGTAAGCGCCCGTTTTGTGTATCCTTTCTGTATGCGTGTACGAACAAAAATTTAGCGGGAAATAAAGTACCTATTTTTCTTTTTGTTACTCTCCCCGTATGCATTAAATATTATTTTGTCTCTGTGTGACGTATGTACTTTGCGCTGCTCGAAATGATATCGAAAAGGCAATGCTGTGCGTTTAACCCGCCACTTCTGTAACACCCTGTACGCACTGTATCGCGAGGGCGTTTACGGAAGTCCTTGTATCCATTGCCCGTTCGCTGCGGCCTGATTTACGCCACAGTAAAACGTATCCAGATATTTCATATTTATCCAACGATATCGTTAGCGAATCATCGCGTCGTAATTCAGACGAAATTCCGTCCTCGTTACCGCGGCCATGGTTAACTCGTTAAATTTAATTATCGCCGATGTGGCCACGCGTCCGGATACTTTTTAATTGTTAACAAACGGCCCACTAACGCCGTGTCAGATATTAAAACCGATGAGAAACGCGTGTCCCCGGACGGTTTTCCTGGAAACGATCGGCGGACACGGTCACAGCAGCCAGGCTTCCGTCCTGATTTACCATCGACCGCGAATAAAACGATCGTTAATAAGAATGATTCTCGTTTCGGCAACTCGTAAAGTACCATCTTAACGTCCCCTATATCGCGGCTAATATTCGGGACAGCTAACGCGCGTACCTACTCCCCTTTTGTGCGTTACGAAGATGTACTCGCTGAAATAAGCGCGTAAGTTACGAGCGTTTCGCCTCTCGCCCGTTCAAGACTTCTTTCCTCTGGCCCTCTGCACCGTCGAGGCGGGCGAAGCCGCGTTACAAGCAGAACGAGCAGACGAGCCCGTGGCTTCGCGGACTTCGTGTCCGACGTCCTTTTAATTGAGCGGTTCAACGCGTCGTCGTAAACATTCCACCGGTTCCAGCAGCTGCATCGACACGATCACTCCTCTTTTCGCGTTCCCTGCTCTTTTCCGTGTTGCTCCCCTTTTCTTCTGTTCGCCGGTGTGTTATGCACAGCGGTCCCTTTCGTCAACACCGGTGCGTGTAATAGAAGTTGGAATTCACGCACGTTTAATCACGTTATTGTTATTATTATTATCTTTATTGTATTTCAATATTTGATCGATGTACCAAGAGATTGTCGGTGTTAGTAGTAATAAATAACGATGAAAAGGTTTTCCTTAATTGCCTTGCAAGAATGTATACGTGTACATCGTCTTTTGAGTGCTGCTTATATGGGAACCATTATACGTATGGTATACGTGTATGTGTACGATTCCTCGTGTCGTTTTCCTCTCCTCGTGCCATTCCTTCGGTTCCCTCCTGTTCTTTCGGAGCTGGAATAGTCGAGGCAGAGGAAACAAGGCCCAAGGCTAAAAACCAGATCCATGAAACCCGAGCGGCACACGGTCCCGGCTTCCGCACACCGTGAGCTTCGCTGTGCTCCTGCATGCGGCAGGTGCATGGCCCACATATTCGGCATAAAAACTGGTAACCTAAGGTATCCGCAACCTGCCAGTGCTCGAAGTGGACGTGTCACCTGATAAAACGACCGGGCCAGCACGATATTTCATGCCGATTCGCCGCGGATTACCTGGATTGCTGCGATTTTTCGGGCCCGGAGAAATCCGGCTTGTTTTTGTACGAATTTCATGGTGTTTTTAATGGCTGGATTGATTTGTGCCGGCCCCTTCGTCATTCGCGTTGAACTGCGCCATGGAAGTTGCGCAATTCCTTGGTTGAATTTATTTGTAGTCTGTTTAAGAATTGTGGAGCATTATTTGGGAAGATAATTTGGGCAAATGAAAGTCTACATTTTCTGTCAAGTGTTAATGATAGAATTAATGATAGGACATCTCTGTCGAGCTATTTAATTTTATCAAATTTTAAACAGAACAGTTTATTATATTTCCACAGTTTCTTTAGTTAGTAGGAACAATTCTCAATTTGCTATATATGTACACAGTTTCGATGGAAAGGAAATTTCGTTTTGTCTTCTCAATAATTCTATTAATTAACCAAAGAAGAACCACCTTTTCACCCTCGATGCAAATGAACTTTCGAGCATTTGAAACCGGTCAAACGACACCCGTTTCCAGCCACGAAGCACCACGGGTTCAGTACAGTGACGTAGTTTATCCACGCATCCGTTTCCGCCACGGCGAAACCACGACATCACCTGTTCTGGAAGTGGCGCGAACCGCTCAGGTGTAACGCGGCCTGTGGGGGCAGCCAGATAAGAAATGCACACGAATACGGGGGACTCGGTGAACCTGGCCAACCCCCGGAAAAAAGGGCTGCAAGGAAGTTGGTCGGCGATTCGCAGGTGACGGCCACTTAATCGACGCTGAAACGAAGTGACTTGGGGTCCTAGGTGAGTGGAAAGGAAGTGAGGTCACCGGACCTTGGCCCACCTCGGTCACCGTGTGCAGCAGGTGTAGAGTGAACGCGTGGGGAACCACCGATACCACTAATATCCACGCACGTCGCTACTGGGCTACGCTAAAAGAACACACTGATTGCCATAATCGAACGCTTTACAGTTCGTAAAGAATGAATGACAAAATTCGGTCTTTTTTTTTAGATTGACAGCGAATTTTTATCTTTCCTTGGAGCTGCAAACGTCTGACGATTTTAAAAATAATTTATTATTAGCGGTGCAGGCTTTTCCCTTCAAGTGCCTTGATAATTTGTGTACAATAATTGCCGAATGTAAATACATATATAGTGAAATAAAATTATAATAGTTAACCCTTATGTTAGCACCCGGGTACCCGAGTACCCATTTCTATATTTCCTTAAATAATTTTTGTAAAATTGGACAATCTTACGTCGACTCACGTTTTGCGAAAACAACTTTATGCAACTTATTTTAAATAATCAAACTTCGAGCTTTTGGACCATTTCGGTTGCTAGCATAAGTGTTAAATTATTTTCAAGCATAAATTCTTGATAAAATACATGGTAACATATTTTTCGAGAGGGCTTACAATAAATGGGCTTCTCGGGATAACAAGAAATCCTTTCGTCCACGACATCCACAACCTCTCCTCCGCCCGAAGAATTTCCACACGACCCAGCCGCCCTCTCCGCGAGCCACAATTCGCATTCCCCGGTAGCACGAGCGTATAGTAAGAACAGTATCCTCGAAATTACTCGGCGCACATATCCTAGCCGAACGCCCGTCGTTTCCCGGACAAGAAAGCTCGTTGCGACTAAGGGGATCGAAAGATCGTGGCGCCATGAAAGAAAGGATCGCCAGCCACCGAGATGGACTGCTCGTTGGATCGCTGTGTTCGCCTCTGTGCGTGTGTCTGTCGGAACGTTGTCGCCGCGCGGGACATTAGCGAGTTTCTTCTGCAGCTCGCGGCCCCGAGGGCAAAGAGGCGTAATGCGGTAACGACATTGATGATATAATCTCCCTTACTCGCCGCTCTCTCCCTGCACACGCTAAGAGGGCCACACACGCGTGCACCGGTCGCGAGTGTTGGGATGTGTGCGTGGCTCGGCTCGCGCGTGCCCTGGCACACGGACGAGCCACCGCCGGCCCCGGCTGCTGTGTACGTACTCCATTTATCCCTCTCCCCTCGTAGGGCCCAAGGAAGTCGCGGCATGAAACGAGAAACTAATCTTCTCCGGGGCCCCTCATGAACAGGCGGGCTTGATTGTTTTGTGCAGCACGATTCGCTTCGTTTCGCTACTGTGCGCCCGACGGAATGGGCACGTGTTCGAGAGACGCGAGCGTGCAATTTTTTTGGTTTCATCTCGAAGGGTCTTAGTTCTTCGTTTTTATCCGTCGAGGCCTGAATTACGTCGGAGTTAGTTTTTGCATAGCTGTTTGTGTTCCATTGTGAACATTTGAAATGTGATCGAACAAGTCCCGTACGTACCGTAATGGAGCGCGTCACAATTTCTGTAGCCACGAGGAGATTAGGTGGATTCCAGACCGCGTAAATTAAGCCTGCGATATATTCTCGCGCATATCTTGTTCTACTATATTTTAGTATCCCAATAAACTTGTGCAATATCGACGGGCGAGAAGAAAAATTGCAGATCGGTTTATCAGCCATGCAGGAAGCATTAAGACTATCCCAGATTCTCTGGAATTCTTTGGAAACAGGAAGCCCTCGGAGATCAATGGAACAAAACAACGGCAATCTCCTAGAGATCGCCCACCTTCGCAAGATCCCGTCGCAAATCAGACAATATAATAGCTCCACGGTGTCCTGCGCCGATGGAGGGGCTTTTGTCTTTCATGCCTCGCCTTTTATACGACCAGCAATAATTATTTCGTAATACCAGGCAACGGTGCGACCGCGGCGAGAATTTATCGCGCGTGTGCGCGCACAGGATTGCTGCCGGAATCCTCGAGATCGTAATCTCCTGGTCCGGGGAGGCGAGACGCCGACATTTAACGAATGGTTTCCTCGTTACTTTCCACCGGGCCTGTATAAATTATGACAGAATAGCTTCATCTACGCCGCCTCAATCTCCCGTACTCGCGGGCAATTTTCATCATGGCCGCGGTAAAGGGAAGCCGCGGATTTCTTTTTGGTCCGCGGTCACGTGGAATTATCTTTGATAGTAATTTTATTTACGACCCTGCACGAACGATTTCCACTCGTCCGTGGGGCTCTTTCGAGCTCACGTGGCTGACCAATTATCGTTTCTCATTCGAGGATTGTTCCTTGCGTCCACTTTCCACGACGAGGATACTTTTACCAGGCGGATCGTTCTGCGGAATAGATTTGCCCCGCGCGGCTGTCTCAGGTGATCGCACTTGGAAAAATTGATCCAGGTGGTCGGGAAGAATTCAACCCT
Source organism: Nomada fabriciana (assembly GCA_907165295.1). Classification (NCBI taxonomy): domain Eukaryota; kingdom Metazoa; phylum Arthropoda; class Insecta; order Hymenoptera; family Apidae; genus Nomada; species Nomada fabriciana. The sequence goes on along the minus strand of OU015690.1, from coordinate 7,742,722 downwards.
TTTACTGAAATCGTCGACGAGTCCCCTTCAAAGTGCACGACTATTTCTGTTATCATTAATTTAGCACAGTATCCAAGTATTTATAATACCGTGCAGGATTCTGCACTGAGAAAACGCGGTGAAAAAACGGGATTAATATTCTGTAAATTAATGATAGACATATAGAAAGAAAAACTCTTCGAGAAATAGAGATAGTAAGGCTGCTCCTTTCTAATGAATGAAAAAAAACGAAACGATATACCGGAGGAAAAAATTGAAACATACGAACGTGATTCATCTCCGTGAGCAGCGATATTTTGTAAGAAGATATTTATTGCTCTCTGGTATATTAAACGAGAACGGTCGAATCGTGTCGAAAAATTGTTAATTAGAACGGGCTAATCGGCGGCTAACCATTGGACGATAAATGTCAGAAATTCGATATCATGGTCGCTGCATAATCCCATGAGAAACCGGACTTTCTCCAGTACTGTGGAGTTTACGAGGGGCCGTTTCTGTAGAAGCCGAGAAGAATCGTTCGCGAAGCGGTAGGTAACACGGCAATCGATGTGATAAGCGTACCGCTATCGATACCCAGGACACGGGTTTCGAGTTTTATAGTTTGGAAAAATGCGGCGAAACCTCCTGCGATCGCGAGAATTGTCCGCGAAACGGTTCACAGCAGAAAGAGAAACACCTTTGCGATAAATGCGCATCGAGATCCAATCACGATACATTTCCCTGTTGCTTTATTGCCCGAAACATTGTTCTATTTCAGTGGATCAGTTCCTAAGTTATTTTATATTTTCTTCAAATAGGAACAGTAGTTGTTAAAATCTACGAGCGAAAGAAAGTTTGCGATTCAATAATGATAATGATTGGTATGCACCATTTAAAATATTCCATTAATCTAGTCCCATCTACTTCTTATAGAAGAGGCATGAAAAACTCTAATGATACTGAGGGTCAAATGATTTATTTTGTATTAAGTTGGGAGCCGCATGTTTTCAATGATCCAAAAATGAATAAAATAGGATTTTTAGAATGATTGTATTATGTATTTATTATACTCAATGTCAAGCTCAATGTGTTGTATATTATACATACATAAACATTTTATATTTCATGATGTTTAATAAACTTAAACTATAAATATTCTATATTTTGTATAAAAAACAAGAATAAAAGTTATAATAAGAAGTAAACAAAATCACAGTTCAATATTACTTTTTAGAAAATATTACACATCGTTTTTCACAAAGCATGTCATCAAAATTTGGTTGAATATATTGAGCTGATGCAAGTTTTAAAATTGATGATAAATGTTGATCGGTTAATCTTCAGCGTCAAGCGAAGAATTACTGTATTTAAAAAATTTTAAAAAGTCTCGCTACCTATGTATGTATTGGCGGCCCGCGTGTTTGACATGCCTGTTAGAGATCATGTACATAGTTCTGTATCGACAAGGAAAGTTTTCCACGAACCGAGGAATAGAAATGGAAAATCGGAATATCAAATGTACCAACTCATATTCAATGAATAATAATAAAGTGGATTTCCGTTCTGCGAATACAGCCGGCATACAACTAACGTCGCGTCACGGGATGACCCAAACGACGAGAGTGAATTACATCCAGGCCCGAATAAGGAGACCTTTAGAGGCGAGCACACCGATTCACGGATACCTTCTCTACGCCTTCGAAATGGCTCTATCGTCGAGTGATCGAAGGTCGTGCGGGTCGTAACCTCTCACGGAGGACCGGATTGAACCCGGTGGCTACCAGGTGATCGACCACGCCTCATCACTTTGCTCGCTACCGAGGCAAACGAGGTATGTATGTATATACCAGCGCTCGCTGAGGGAAGAAGCAACTCTGAGCTGGTGCCTGGTTACGATCCTCATTATCATCATCATCATCATTGTACCTCGAACTCGAGGCGGTCATTCAAGGTCAGTACTCTAACTCTTGCACTATGTCCAGCCTCCTGCTTTGCTTCTTTGTCTTGCTGCAAAGTGCAGATCTTCGGCGATGGAATTTCTCGACGTATAACTATAGTGAATATCATATCACTTAATCTTAAGCTGTACACCCAATATTATTGCATTTCGCGAAACTTTCCTCATCCTTGCCCTTACCCTGTGAATCATCCCCTTCAGTCACCCGTCCTATGCTTCTTACTCCTGACCTATGTCCCTAACTATTTTCCATTTTGTTAGAATATTCGAGGTACAGGAACGGCCGAGGCGGGCCATGTGCATTTTGAAGATGCACGCTGTTGTTGTCTAGCGTAGCTTTCATTTGGGGCGAACCCTAAAATGGTTAAAAAGGGCCATGGTGACGTAGGCGTCCTCACGACCGACGCTTTTGCCAAGGAAAGGCATTCTTGTATTTTAACATATACACGCCTACAAAATCATTGTAATAAGGAATACTTAATCGAGATAGAGAGACTACCCTCTCATTCGATTATCTTACAATTTCTACTTTCGACCCCTCCTATCACCCCTACTTCTATGTTTCAGATCCTTTATAAACCCTTGGCCATTCCTCCCCAACAGCATTTTTATATTACACATCCGAGTTACAAATCCGTCACCGTCGTACCAGTTTTCATAATTTAAAATAAAGCCAGTCTTCAAGCAAGGTTGTTCCGACATTATTTTCACGTGTAAACCATCCATTACAAGATGGTGTAGGTAGAGAAAAGAAAGGGGAAGGTTCAACGGGGTGAATATTACGTGGCATCGTATGTGTGGTTTACACTAATCATTATATGCAAACGGTTAGGTATTGTGGTTTTCGTATGAAGGTTTTCATTCATGAAAGAAGGCCAGAACAACCAACCGTGTCTGTTATACAAACTACATAAAATGTCGATGGTAGCTGGAGCCAAGAAACGATTATTGTACAAATGAAACATCGAGGAAAGTTATCTGAGAAAACAGTTGGGAGATAAAAGATCGTCGAATCATCGTCGAGCCACCCACTCGGTTCGAAAGAAGTATTCGAGGCATCGTCCACCGACATGTGTACTCGAAACGAATCCCACCGATCGGAAGCGGGACTATTGGTCCCATAGAATTAACAAAAGAAAGGAAATCGATCCGGTTCGGAGGCAATCAGTTGACGGATTCGAACGTCAGCAGGCGTATACATATTGTATAATATATACGTTTGATTCATCCGTATAAGATCACAATGTCGTACACCTTATGGCCTCATGGTTGAATAGGTGTCGAGTCACGGCGTACAGTATGCGCGCTTCTTAATTAAGCGTATTTAATTACCTTTGCACCCTGCCCGTGAAGCTGTCGCCACGTATTTATCGGTGCACTCGTTTGAATCAGTCTTTGTTTCGCAATTATTTCCCATCTATGTATCGTACGATTGTGTACCGTACAATCGTGTGAAAAATATTTACATACGTTTGCATAAGCACGATTTCCTCGTCAATTCGATCGCAAGAATGTAACATGTAAATAATAGAAATGGAACAATCGGCAAAGAACAGTCCTCAGAAGTAGAGAGGAATTTAGAGACAGATTAAACTTTTAGAAAAGGAAGAGTTAATATGAATTGGTGATATTATTTCCGCGAAGGAGTCTTATAAACGTCAGCCACGCGGTTCATTAAGGGGGCAACTCTTTCGCGATCGACAGGACGAATAAATTTCGAGAACGTTCGTCTTGCGTCAACGAGAGCTCGTGACCGACTCCACCCGCGATATTGCCGAACGAAACGACCGCGAGGTTTGGAAATTATCCGTCGACTGAAGTAGCAGTTTACGCCCATTTTAAATTACAGGTACAGCGGCAGCATCGATTACGCAGTCCCCTCGAAGTAACGAAATGCAGACTCGAACGTTCTTCCCCGGCCGTTCGTACGATTCCCATCCAAACTTAACGATACTTCCTCCGACGACTCATTATCGCCGAAGTCGAAGGTGTCGGAAGTCATGTTTTATGTATCAAGACCGCGTTTAAATTTAGTCCGTATAAATCCGTTAATGAATTGCTAAGTCGTAGAATTGTGCGATAGAATTGAAAACTTTCACGTACGATATCTATCAGCGGTGGACTTTTCGGGGCGGCGGCAAACATTGCAACGTGATCGTTCCTTCGATCGGTGAATTAATAAAATCGTTTGCCACGCGATCGTCTTGCCGGTCGTGTTTGCAAATTGCCCGAACCGGTGCTTCCAATTGCACGCCACGAAATATTATCAAACAATTCTCGGGTAATCAGCGCGGAAGTTGAACGTAGGCCTCACGGTACAGGGTCGAATGCTCTGTTCGAGCGGGCCACGTCGCCGCTGCTCGTACCGAGTAATCACGGGACGAACAGTGGAAGGAAGAGCAAGAGATGAAGACGAGGAACAAGAAGAGGGAACGAGCGAGATGCTTACGTCAGTTTTCTGATCGTGACTGGCTCCACCCTGCGTTACCGACCAAGAGAGGCCAGACCGTGCCATTATTACCCTATTATATCTTGCATAACAGTAACAGTGAACGAAGTGAGCTATTACGCTGCCCGTCGTGGGGGTGGATGGAAGAAAAGAAGAGAAAGGAGGCCGTCTAGGCGGCCGAACGGCGCATGGAAGCTGAAGGAAGAGAAGGTGAAAGAGGTGGAGGTGGCGGTGGAGGAGGATGAAGAGTCGCTGTGGGTCGATGCGCTCTAGGAAGATATCGGTATAAAAATTCTACCTGCGGTTCACGCCACTTCTAATCGATCTGAACCCTACACCTTACTGAAATCGAGAGAAAATTTAATCACTGGACTCTGTTAAGCAGGGTATCGTTTCCTTCCCTCTTCGTTTCCTTGATAAAGTCTTTCACCTTTTTTCCACGACACCAGACATGATCTTGTAGCATCGCGTGAATGATATAAACGAATGATAAATGCCCGATCGGTGTACCGAAAATTATCATAAATCTTAGCCGTGCTTCGACCGGTTGATTGAGCCAGAACGCTCCTTGTGAAATGACAGAATTATGCAAAGGTTTCGGTGATGGAAGCGCCGTAAACGACGGGTTATTAGTAGCTCGGATGAGAAATTAATTAACGGATGTAAATGATTAAAAGAAATTTGTTTTCTGTTATTAATTGCTACTTGGCGGTGCCTAACGGTGCTATAAGAGGCAGATTCCTGTGGCGTTTTTCTTCTTTCACTTTCTCATTTTTTTTTGTTCTTTCTTCTTTCGTTGCTTCACCTGCGAGAGGTCGTGTATCTCTCGCGTGTCAGTGAAACAACAAGACTTGCCGGGTCGTGTCAACGTTTCACATTGTCGTATAAAACAGTCGGCCGGATTCGTGGCGTTCCAAATCGAATCGAAGATCTGTCCCCGATCTGTCCGTGAGCGAGTTTTCGTTGCTTGGCCCTCTCTCTTTCTCTCCTTCCGTTCTTTTTTTTGTTCCCTATTTTTCTCCGTGCACAAGGTAGAGATTCATGCGCATACATGCGCACAACGTAGCGCGAGCGTAGATATCACCGAGGCAAGGAGAGGAATTCGAAATCGGTCCTCCCACCTGTCACAAACCAGCCTCCGTCACGATACATCACAGATATCTACGGATAATCGATTCATATCGACGCCACGAATTCCTCTTGAAAACGGAGCCGCCATTCTTGCAGGTATCACGCCTCCGAAATACCGGAAGACCTCCATTTCTTTCTCCTCCACGCGTACAAATCTTCCCTTTATTCACCGTCGTCGGAGTTCCCGCATTTTTCTTCTCCTTTTTCCCTCTTTCCTCCTCAGGTTCCGTACTTTATAGATTCGTCTGGACAGCTTTGTCCGGGACGCGATGAAATAATACCGCCGTTACGACACAATGAAACCTGTCATTTGTCCGTTCACATTCTTCCCGTCGTTCTTCGCGGTTATTAGATCGTGGAGAGGAATTTAGGCACAGTGATCTATGACCCCCGCATCCTACAAAGAATCGGATCGCTGGAATGAAGTAACGTTCTTTTTCAAGAGGCCCCGTGTCGAGAGATTGCGTTAAGAGCAGCGGATTTTTGGAATTCCGGCCGACGAAATATCTGTTGCGAATGATTATCGTGAATTATGCGGCCCTCTTGGGGCGCTCCGTCTATTGTGCACGAGGATCAGACATTTTTAGATACATTCGGAAGATCGCATCCTGTACCACCCAGGCATCCATGGGGATTAAGATCAGCGACACCTGACCTGTCGTCGAACGCCGGAAGAGGAAGCCGGCCCATCGGCCACGAAAAAGAGGAGCCCTTGTCATTCACTTGTGAACACGTGTGCGTCAACTATTAGAGCGTAAAACACGTGCGGCAATCTCGTAAATCTGAGAAGTTTGTGACGGAAGATTTTTTTCTTTTCTTCAACAGATGATCGAACGTTTCCGATATTCTACAATGTATATTTATATTTATTCACGTCATCCGATTAGTAGAAATTGATTGCACCGAATGAATTCTTTTCGAAGATATAAATGCGAGGTACATATGTACATACTTTTACGAAAGTACGAAAGTGTTCGGATTCCACGTTATCGTTCGTCCACTTCATTAATTACCTGGGGGTAATGCGTTACGTGTTTCGACAAGTGTATACAGGCGAAGAAATTCTGTTTCTCTTTTATGTGTGTCACAGATACGTCAGAGAAGCCTTGTTACACATGTCGTACAAGGCGCACGAAGATTCCTTCGTGTCTAGTTTTTAATCGAAACGCGCCTCGAAATGCCAATATTTATACGATGCACGCCCACAGCTTGCTGGTTAAAAAATGAATAACGAAAGGACAGGCATTATACGCTCAACAATTTCGTGTATGCAAATCCATGGAGGCTGTTGCTCGGGCACGATGTCTATTTTCATTCGGAAATTCATCGACGGTGTTCGTGGCTCTCTTACGCCTCGTCGTGTAGGTGAATCAGGCAAGAGTAGGTAAAATATCGGTCTCGATGAATTCATAGAATGGAACGGATGTTGAGCAATTCGAATGGCTGGCAGGTGCCACAAGGTGGTGGGCGTCGTTTTACGCCAAATTCGATACGAGACGAGAATTCTTGTTTCCTTTCACGCGACAGAAATTCCTTTACCTCTTCCTCCTTTTTCCCCACATTTTTTTTGTAACTCTTCCTACGCGGCCGGAATTTTTTTTCCCAATTTCGCAAATCATACGCTAGTATCGTCCACTTGGATCACGATTCTATATTTATATTTTATTACATTCAGAGATTTTCTCAATTGCATCAGAAGGATACGAGATACACTCGGGACTTCGTAAAAGTTCTCGAGTCGCTATTTTTACGAACTTACTTTCCCATTGATATTTTCGAAAGACTCAAGGAAAACACGGGAGCTCGCATTTGGACTTTCCACAGGGAGCTGCGTGAACCAAGAAAAAAGTACGTTCCTACGGGGACGTCGCAGGTCCGACGGGCACGAAAAAGCGCATATGGAGAGACCGTGAAGCGGATGAGGGGTCAGAGTACTTCCTACACGCGGTGCCTATGGGATACACCCATACGAGCACGATTACGTGGGCACAGACGTGTGGGACATCATAGAACGGCCACGAGGCGAACGCACCACCTGTTAAATCTCCGGGGGAACGAAGAGGGAGAATGCACGGAGACGAGATGAAGACTTAGCAGAGTAGGAGATTCGTTCGTTCCACCTTCGTCTCTGTCTTTCTTCGCAGGCCGTGTGTCGTCTTATCTACCCGTTCCCTTGGTTCCTTTTGCGTTAGTCATCGTTGCCTTTCGCAATATGTACTTATTATCTTCTTAAATGAACCGCGGCCAATGCTGGAAGCCAGCCAGTTCGGTAATTGGCCATGATGCGTTCACGGATAAGCAAAAAAGCACGAATGTAAATCTTCCGTCGCGGCAAAAGTATCCCGCGAGGGCGTGCCGCGGCTGGTAATCATTCTAATTAAAGAGAATTATTTCCTGGGCCCTTCGATGGCTCGGGTAATGGAACGATGAGATTCTCGGGCCTCTCGAGGACCGAATTATCCGTTCGCAGAATTTGTCAATTATATATTCCAATAACGATTCACTGGAGGCCCTTAATTTTCCCACGTCAAGGGCAGTCGGCATTCGTGGCGAATAAATGGAAAGATGTATACGTAAGCTGTCTTGAATCAATCTAAATATAAATTCCCTTGAATAAATTTCACGGCGAAGTCTGTTCATCGATATTCGAAGTTTATCGCCTCGTGGCGTCTCGACCCTGAAGGAACGAGCCACGTTTTACGGCAAACAGAAACTTTCCACGATGCTTTGAAACGGGGGGAACAGTTTTTCCCATCTCGTATGTGTCCAGCACGTGGAGGCGGACCAGGCATTTGTCTTATTAGAGGAAATATATTAATGTCAAAACGCATTACGTCGTACATCTGCATCAACCTGTCGTACCAAGAGCTGACCCACACACGGGCTAACGTTCGCCGCCCCCGAGCCTCTCTCGGTATAGTATACGCAAGTCGATGAATCGTTTATGCGAACGTGGGCACGGCAAGACGTAAAGACGATTACGTATCGCGACGGCTCGTCTCCCTTTAACGAGCATTATTCAATAATATTTAAATTTAATGAGCGCCTCGTAAACAACATTAATGAAGCGGGAATCTGGCGGCACCGGTATTAATTAAAATATAATGAGACGAGCAATTATTGGAGGTCGTAAAAGCGTTTGACGAGTAATCGATGGAAACGTCCACGTTTCTTGCCCACAGACTGATCGATATCTAAAAAGCTGATCAATCTTGACTCTTCCCACGTGTACGTTTCTATGAAAATATCGACGGACGGGGGGCTCGGTGAATAAATGACTGGAAACGTTTACGAAATCTTCCCTATCGTTGATGCCTATTTCCTTGGGACGTGAAGTGATTTATCGCTGGCAAGATGAGTTAGAAACACGCGAAAATATGAAATGCTTGTCTCGGGTTTACCGGTCCTCGCTCGCCATGCAATAACAGTAATATAATTTCCATGAAGTATAACACGAATTCCACTGCCGCATCCTCGTGAAAGAATCGACCGAAGCATCCGAGGTATCGAGATGACAGAACATCCCGTTGAAACAATGAAGCTCATAGGCTGTCGGAATAAAATCACAGCCAGTATGGAGGCTGTGCAAAGGAGAGGGGTACGTGATTTCCTCTCAAAAGGTACCTGCACAATACCTGCACAGCGTGGGCGCACCAACCGCCAGGCCGCGTCTCAACCTGCTGAAACTCGTTTCACAGCGAGGCCTGACGAGGCTCCAGCACGTACGTCGGCTTCCGAGGACGACGGACTTCTCCTGGCTGTCGAGCCTACCGGCTCGAATCCGTTCTACGTTCAGCGAGATGTAAAAGTGGCGAGAGGCTGCGGAATTGGCGGGCCACGACGTGGCCGAGGCATATAAACCAGGATTACGGTAGACACGCGGCGCCGTAATTCTCGCCTGCCCACCGATCGCGTCTACGCGGATTTAAAAATCCTCCTCCACTCGACTTTTGATCGTTCATCGCGACCCTTCTGCTTCCGCCCGCCTCCCGTCGCCATTGGGTGAACGAGGGATTTTTCTTTGGATTTTGGGGGATTCTTAAATGCTCCTCGGTTTCGTGGATATGGGGAAGAGAGAATGAAGAAGTTAAAGTACAGAGTGTGATAGTTTTATTTTTTGAATGCCACTGGACATAGTTATATATAATTAACTGTTTCAATTTAATTCAGTATCCCAGCAGAGTTATAGTTTTAATAAAAATTGTGTGGCTCTCAGAATACATTGCAGCAAAAATGAACAATTGCTTAACCGTAACGTCCATCGACGTATCAACGATACAACTGTATCTTGGTAAATAAAACGATATTATCAGCAATTTCGCGACACCTGGGAATCCATGTGCGTCGCAGAGGGCTTACAATTTGACAGAATGCGAGTCACTGGATCCACGCGGATCATCCAGGGGAAAAGGATGCTTGCGCACAATGCCACTCGAGTGGTAATTTGTCCGAGATGGGTCATTACGGACTTGAGGCCCTCGCCTTTCCCCTGACGGGCCTCGTCCTCTGCGGGGCACAGGCCCTCTCGCGAGAAAGCGGGACCCGTTGACCTCATCGTGAACCGCGGCCGTCAAAACACGCGCGCGCGAGCACGGGGCCTCTTCAGATCTGGTAATTTCGGCGCAGAGCAAAAAGAAGCGGACGTAAAACGCATCGGCCAGAAGAGTGGCACGGTAGACAGATATACGTGGCGTGGACCAGCTTCCATGATGGCCAGTCTGCGTTCCATTTCGGTGAAATGGACACACTGGTTCGTTCGAATACCTTCGCTCATATGGAGCTGGAATTTTCGGACGGTTTCCGAAAGGTTAATTGGTTTGTGAAGGATCGGTGGTATTGCCGGGTAGCTGTACCCGTGTAGTTATCTCCGTGGAGTTTTCCATTTTTGGGCGTGACGCTTTTGAAAATTTCGAAGGGAAATTATGGGGGGGTATGAAAAGTCCATATTTCACAGCGCGGATGAAAAGTTGTATGGTATTTACAGCAGGGAGTATTGAAAGTTTAGGAATTTAAAGATATTTCGCCTGGCGGAAAAATTGAACGCTATTTTTTGTATTATTCTGTTTAGTGATGGATGTAAAATATCGTTGAGGGAAAGAGGAATCGAGCTCATCTTAAATTAACTTCTTTTATGCATTGCTGGGCTCGCAAATTTCCACCCACGCGGCGAAGGCACGATGCATTAAACGTGTCCTTGTATGCGTTCTTCATAAGAGCCAATCATCGACCGCAAAGTAACCCACGGGGAATCTTTAAAATACTCGCGAACAAGATTGCGCCAAATGGAAGGCTGGACGGTGTTAATTGAGAAATACAGATTCGCGTGAACAACACGAAAAAACGGGAGAGAGAAAAGGAGAGAGGAGAGTGGAGGGGCTGTCACGATAAATTCGATGGCCCGGGACAAATTGCCAATAAAATTGGCGTTCGCCGTTTGGACCGATACGCACGTAGCCGGCCTTAAGTCACATAATTCCGTCCGTAACTCACCTGTTTTCGCGTGTATCGGCCGAAATTTTAACTTACGCCGACCATTATCCCGTCCTGCGGACCAGTTCGGGGAGAAATTATTGCGGCTCCCGTCGCACGGTAGAGAACCGTCACGATAGGACAAGATATTTGCAACACGGACGTTCTCCAAATTGGAGAACATTCGACTGTCCCGTCTTCATCGGCGAAAATCTTTCCTGCCCAATTACAGAACCGTGGCTGTCGTAAAGGTAACTTTGTATACAAAATTTTATACGTACTCGAATCGAATAATTTTTAATTGGTCCAACTGTACATATCGTAGACGCCAATAAAAATTCTTCTTTGCTCTTCGATCAATTATGAGCCCCCGATAAAGAACCAATTATTCCCTTTATTAATATCTTCACGTATGACAGTATGACAAGGATACTTTTATATATACGAAGTTGTTGTATTGATGCTAATAATATTTTAATTAAACCCTGAGATTATTCTTTAAAGTGGCCTGCGTGCCGTTTCGATGAATTCATTTCCCGAGTGTAGCAGAGAATATCTAAAACGATGCATTAAACATGGCGCCGAGTGCACGCGTTGCGAGAGCAGAGAGGAGACTGAATCATCGTCGTCCGCTTGCGAAAGCTTTTCGTGGCTTGTACTTTCGATAAATGCGCGCGTGTCCTTAATCGGGCAAGGTACGGCCGGCTGTCTCGGATTTATGTGGATTAGCGTAGACGAGACCAGCGGTACCGTTCTTGAATCATCCTTTTCTCCCTTATTCGTTCTACATTCTTTCCATTTTGGGACGCGGCGCGGTGGTTCGTCGCGTGTCGCTGGATCGGATCTTCGTGGAACATTATGAAAGTTATAAGCTGAAATTGACAATTTCACGTCAGCTTCTCGATGTCTGGCTGTGGTCCCCGACGCCTACGCTGGGCCTGGGTTTGCAGGTGCGGCTGGGCAACCTGTATCTTCCTTCGACCGCGTGGATGCGTGCGCGTGTCACACGTACACACGCTCCAAAGCGTGCGACGCGTGATATACTCGGCCCTCGTCCGCCTCGTTACGCTCCGGGTGAGGCTCGCCGGGTCGTTTCGGACGCATCACGTGAAGGAATTCTCTTTTTAGAGAAAAACTTGTTTCACGAAGGAGTACAAAAATCCGTGGGAAAAATCAATTTTTCTCTACTGTAATTTGGTACATTTTAACCTTTACCTTTAACAGGACGCCCGATTTTTCACCCACCTGCATCTGGTAAAAAAAGTTTGGAACATAAGTTGCAGGGTATGGAGTGTACAATAGATATCAGGAAAAGATTATGGAAACAATTTATTTTCATGGCGGAATGGAGGTCAACCTGGATCTACAAATAGAAACGCATATTTTTTATTACCATATTGTATCTAACATATTGCTCGAGTTGCAGTAGTGGAAATGTGAAATATTTAGCTCTTCGCCGTACCTGACTTTAAGACAGTGTAAGACATTAGTTGACACCGATGAGATTACCGAATGTAAACACGCGACATAAGAAAAATGCACTTTATTTAATTACATGTTCGAAACTTTTACAGAAGTTTCAATACGTTGGTGCAATTAGACATGCTGGATCCACAGCTCTGCATGTTGAGATGAGTCTCTCTTGCAATTCTGCGATATTATTAATTGCTAATTGATATGCAACGGACTGTAAATATCCCCATAAAACACTCAGTAATCTCTTCCGTACTGCAAGTGTGTCGAAAATAGTGCGTCGCATTACAGGTAACATCCTGCACGTATTGCGTTTCGTAATTTTATTTATTTCTTTCTTTTGGAGTAGACAAATTTGTGTTATTAAAGATTAATGGACGAAGTATTTATTAGGGAGAACTTTATGACAGGGATTTTTATGCGCCGATACGAAGTATGTGCTCGCTGCTGAAAAACTTGATTCTGCCAGGTATCCAATTAAAAGGTTTTTTGCTACCAATCTGTAAGGTGCATCTTGCTCGACTGTGCAGCGAAAGAAACGTACGACGGTTCAAGCTTGACGGAACAAAAAAAATTCGTGGTAATGGAAAAGAAGAAGTTCTTCGTAATTCAATGCACAGTTACGATACATCTCCCCCTGAAACATTGCAACAATTAATAAAATTATCCATTTTCTCATCTGTTCCATCAACCGTTCAAGCACACCTTAGCAAGAATTATCGTTCATCGCGTTTAACACCTGATTCGCGCACAAAATTGTCCCTCCGCTTTCTTGCCAATAAAAGCTCATAAAATAAAAAAAACAGATATTTAATGATGTAGAGGCCGTGGCTGGCGATACCTAACATGATTAAGTAACTACCAGTCGTAAAGGCGCAGCAAGATAATCTGTGTAAACGCATAAATTGCTGGATATTTTAGATAGCCAGGCGTTATTCGGTCAGGTCTGGTGATGGCTGTACGTAAGTTACTGCTTGACCACCTAGGCGGATCACGAGCCACGCCTCGGCCCACCAAAACGGTCCTTTATGGTCGGAAAGCCAGGCACAAAACGCGCGTTTTATAGGGACACGCCATGGCGTTAGAGCGACAAGACGACGCGTGCGAGCTATCACGTTCTGGACCCTTTCGGATTAAAAGGGAAATCGACATTCTATTTCCTGCTGCCACGATTGGACAGCCTCTTTATGGGGGGACACGAAGGTGGTCCAGGATCGTTCGTTTCACCAGCGAAGGCTGTTTATCTTACGGGGAGCCATTCGTTCGTAACCAAAGGCCAGTACTGTTTCTATGCGTTCATTGTTTCTGTGGCTCTCGTGGGGGGGACCGTGAAATACGTTTGATCGTCGTGATCGTCGATCGTTGCCTGAGATCCGAAGGTTCCCGAGTATATCGCGGGATATCGTGTAGGGGGGAATTTTAATGGCCCTCCTTGATGGGGAACGCGACACGCGGTGAATTTAAGGGAATGCGCCTTATAAATGTCCATTGGTTTCAACGGATATTATGTTATGTCGTTTGCTCTGTCCCATCGAACACCAATCATTTCTACCGAATTGTTCGCAATTCGAGATGTGCATAGTGCTGCATCGTTTAGTTCATCCCTCGAATTATTTACCAATTTATCAGTCTTTTATCTTTCGTCAATGCATTTAATCACCACACCGTCGAACGATCCCATAATTCACGTCTGATTCACGCATCTTGACAAGCGCAGCGTACCAAAATAAAAGGAAGGGAAAAAAAGGAAAACAAAAAGAAGGGAAGGCTATTTCCGTTAAAAACGAACAATATCTTCGTTACTGAGAGACATCATTATTTGATCCGGCATCGAGGCGATACCACGATGCATTCTCGAGGACGAGAATCTCGAAGGCGCCGTGAGGATTTCTTCAATCGCGTACTGCGATTGAATTCATCGGGTTCTCGGGTTAGTTAGAACCGTGGCGGTGGGGAGATGCCGCGTAGAGACATTAATTTACATGACAACGAAATTCTGGTTCGTAACCCGCTTCTGACCCTCCTTATCGTGATCTCCCTCGATTCTTCCATATTTAAAGGAGCTCCGGCCAGTGACCCGCAGATCCTTCGCCGCCGTGAGCTCGCATACGTGGCTAAGGTGGCAGCAAACGACACGTAGGGCACAGGTGCTACGCTCGATCGTATCGAGGCCACCGATCATTGTATCGAGACGAGACCGCCGAACGAATTTCCATAAAATGGCCGGGAGAGATATACGGTATTGTCCCGCATTGGTCGCCGTACCATCCCTCAATCCTGCCACCAGATCAAGATCGAGATTCCCCGCGTGTAGGTAAATTCGTATCGACTGCGTAAATAATGGATCCGACCGGATGGAAAAGTATGGGAAACCTGGCTCGTGACACGTGGGCCCGTTAGGTACACGGCAACCTTGTTAGTGATTTAAAAAGGTATACAACACAGCACAATCGCCAGTGTTTTCGAATCACTTAATTTCGATTTGGGAGAACTTCACAAAGATTCTGTAGAATTACGGCTTTACAATTCTGTAGAGATCTTGTAAACTATTCTGGGTTGTCGAAGATCGTGGATGGCAATAGTTCTATAATTAAGAGGAACTCAAATATCGTTTAAACTATTTCAAACTGTTGAAACAGTGTTTAAACTTTTTAACTATTCAATTTAGCCGATGCACGATATGAGAAATTGTGTCACTATACTACTACATTGAATGAAATTTACTTTATTTCGCAAGGCTCTCCCTGCATTGAAACAAATCCTCGCTGATATCAAGACAAAAATGAATATCGACTGCGAACCGGACATCCCGAATCCTCAAAAACAAAAAAACAAGCAACCCTCGTTGACAAGCACAGATGACGGGGGTGCAATATCGCGCTTCATCATCGTCATACCGACATTCTTCGTTCTAACGAAAGCAAGGTGGGCAGCAGCCGTTTCTCTTAGGCACGATTCTCGGCTAGGTGATGTAGTGCGGCTGAGTGATTTCACAAAGGCCCGGAGAGTTAGAGCCTCGACTCGTTATGCCTAAATAATTTTTTTCGTCGTTTATACCCGTTGAACGTGCTGTTCCCCTTCGACGAGATGAAGGAAAGGGAGAGGGGCGAGATTTAAGGGAAACGACAAGGAAAGAAAGAAGCAGAGAGAAGAAGGCACAGGGAGATTCAACCTGTCCCATGCATCTTGTGGGAAGGGGCGCTTCCGTCAGCATCTACGGATTCATTAGAGAACAATAGGATGATGAGTGCAGTCCGTGAGTTGTAACAGACTCGAGACGTTGCATCGGGGATAAGAAGTAGAAAAAGAAAGGGGGAAGAGAAAGAGAAGTACACAAAGGCGCCCGTATGGTAAGGAGCAGCTAGCAAGGATTTTCTTATATGGATTTTCTTGGCCGGGCTCACAGTGGGCACGCTCGATTTTAAACGATGCTCTTACGTTGCCATAACAGGATCAACGAATACATCGTTGCGGCAGAAAAGTGGTGGAAGACGATAATTTGAGGCTGTCTATTAAAATTGTAACGAGGAATTATATCGCGGTACGCTGTGTAAATGTACGTCAATAATTTCATAAAGCTCTGTCGGGGAAGTATGAAAATCGTATTATAATATTAATTATTAATTGTGTAGGAAATAATAAGTAAACTTTAATTAATTTAATGAAATTTTTACATTCGATGTTATCAATGTTCAGAAGCAGTCTGAAGCTTGCTGTTTTTCAACAGCGTTACTAAGAGAATAAATAAATAAACTAACTAATTAACATTAACAAACAACGCGTGGCTAATCGATACTCAAAGCGAACACAGAAACGTTACACACATTAACTCCACAACCACACAACCACACATGTTACATACATGACCTCTACATCTGTGAGCTTCTCATTTTGACAGAAATAAATTATTAATGGGTTACGAAAGATAGCATAGGTGTGCATACTTATTGTTAGCCCATCTTTCTTCTGCCTTTCTTGTTCCTTACCTGCCTCATCCTTCTCCCTTTTTTTCGCCACGACGAAGTGCATACTCAGGAAGGGGTACGTAGAGGAGTATGTAGATTCAGGACAATGCGGTCCTATTAACGAGATCAAACGATACAAGGAGACGACCGCCGTGGTCCGGTATTGCGCTCCTGCCAGCCAGGGATGCATCCTTTGTACCTTTCTCCTTGCGTACGACTGCCCAATCGAGTTCACTTTTCAAGCAGCCTAATTACGTCAACAAAATTTTATAGTTAATATTCAACATCATCCTCACAATTTTGCATTAAAACTTCAATTTGAAAAATCTTCTGCAAAGCTATTTTATTTCCATCGCCCGTGCAAAATTTTCTACATTGTTAACATTATTTACATCTCCCAGAACCACTATCTATTGTTCCGCGGAATTAATACCAAGAATATCCGTCTACGTTTCATCATAATTACAATCTGTAGTTTATTTCTCATTCATCTTCACGGATTGTATCGTGAAGGTTCCAACAACAAAAAAAAGGTATTTTCATCCCTGTTGGAATATGTATGTGTATGGTGAACAGAGATGCATCAGAAACTGTATGTTAATATTAAGGAGAACTGCGTTGCGGGACCGTAGGTGCTTTCCAGGAAACTCCAGCTAGACCTGCGGCCCTGACGATGATAAGGCTGCAGCACGACGGTGGCGGCGTTACCGGGCACCAAGGATTTACAGAGGCGACAGACCGATATACCACATCCCTATCCCCATGGGTTTCTCGTTCGCTTTACCTCGGTTCGCTCTACTTTGCCTCGCCTCGATTTTTTTCTTCCCAACGGGGAGATCCCTTGCTTCTGTTACAGTGGCCGCTCCGTACGTAGCTCCAGTATGTAAATGTATTATACTTCGGTAAACCTTCGGCCGTTCATCCTCGCGCCGATATATAATTTATCCCCATAACAAGAATTTTAACGCGTTAGATGCTGCCATAAATATTCTTTTCTCCCAAACGTGCGAACGTATATCCATTATTACAATCACTTTCCCTCTTCTCAAGTCTGGCGTCATTGTTCCCCGTGTAAAATAATTTAGCAATTCATTCTGAAAGAATTCTAAGAAAGATTGACGTCAAGGTGTTGAAAGAAAAACCACGATTCCAGCATCCCTCTACCAATCTTCCTCAAATGTACCACTTGCATTGCACTGTTCGAATTGCACAATATTTCATTTTCAAAGTGCATTCGCGGAGGCAACAGGTACAAGTGTATTTGCGAGCGGGAAAGAATCTAACAGATGCCCGAGAGGTAAGCAGGAGCACGTAACGCGGCTCCTCCTCGCCGTGTATCAAGACCGCGACGAGGGTGGAACAGCGGGCACGGTTAAATCGTATGCAAAAGAAGAACGGCGCGCGCAAAAAAAGGGAAAGAAAAACAGGTAGAAAAGGGCAAAGAGAATGAACAAACGACAGTCAGCCAGTCCGTGAGGGCAAGAGACGAGGGACACGAGCGAACCAGATTGCTTTAATTTGTTGCGCGTCCAGCAAAAATGTTAATGCCCGTCGGCCGCTCGTAATTCAGCCCCGCCACGGCCACCTCTCTTTCCTCCCTCTATCCACGCTCGCTTTTCCGTCTCCCTTCGATGCACAGCCCCCTTGTAGTTTAGCCTCCTTCACGCGTTACACGCGGTGGCTCTTATCTGTGATTTTATGTGCAGCTTTGCGTTCGCGCCACGCCGATTTTTCGCGCCGGGAACACAAGAATCGAGGGGGAGGAAAACGATATCTCATCGATGGGGGGTTAGGCATCGCGGCATTAACATCGCAGAATATTAGAATGTCCTATCTGACGTATTTTCGAATGTTTACAAAAGCTCGATAATATTTTCTCACCTATTATTAGTAATACCGTAGATTGCGGTTAAGAGGGACCGCCGTTTATTGGGGACAGATACTGAAGAACGGAAACAAAAACTATTGTTTCCACTACGCTTATAAGGGAAATATTGTAATTTTATTGGGACAGGTTACGCTCGTTACACTTTACCATTGAAGTTACAGTAGATCTCGTTATGAAGTAGCGATACTGATTGGAAGTATAGAGACGATCCACACGTAGGAAAGGACAATGTGAATAACAGAAAAACAGATTAAAAAGTCGGAATCATATTGAATGAAGTGAGCTCAGGTTGACACGCTCCAGTCGTAGAACGGCGTTCCCTCCCATCACAACAACAGCGCATCACAAGATCACCTGAGATATTGTTAGCTTTGTTTGCATGCTTAACACGTTCCGTGGCACGTGGGTTGTATGCGCCCCACGCAGTCAAGACCAACATTTTTGTTTATGACATATATGCGGTGTAATATTCATTAAATTGCAAAAATCATGATGATCGAGTTAAAGGTATAACGTTTGACATACAGTACAGAAGGGCTACACATTTTGATTTTATCAAATTATCGTCGTAATTGCGGCACAATTTGTTTCAACGAAAGTTATCGAAAATCGGTCCGGCATCGAACTTGTTAAACATATATTTTTATTCAAGACCGAATATTACAAACGCTTTTCAATAAATCGTTTTTGGCTTTATCTCTTACGTTCTTCAGACTTCTCTTGTTGAATTTCGCTTTTTTGGGACCAATTCGTCCGGCTCAATGTGTCCCTATTACCTGAGATCCACTGTACATCCGTGCCAAAAATAGCAAAATACATTCGCACATTTCGTCAATGCATACAAGTCTCTCGAATCCTCCGTGGATGTTCGAGAAATCCCTGACTAGTTCTAGCTTCCTAAAGCCCTCGAGCGACGTATGTACGAAAAGTAACGAGGACGGAATTATGCGGGAACCGGCGGTCTTAAATACTCGCGACGCGGAAAGAAATGGGCCGAGCGTTCTGATAATAAACGCTGACGATTCCGCGCGACCCCTCGCCGGATTATTCCCCTTAAATTCCAATTAATCGCGGATGAATTATTCATGAAACGACGGCCCCGTAACGCCTGTAAATATCTGTCCAATAACCGATACCGATAATGTAATGCATAATAATCCAGGACGCTTGTCCAGGTGTAAAGCTGAATGTCCATAATTTCCTCTCACTGCCCGACGAGGAAATGCACGGAAAGCCGCGAGACGCTGCACGCTCGGGCCTCTATTACAGAATTTACTGCGTGGACAGGGCTAAGTATGATAGCCGGTGCCGGTCTAGCCGCGCTATATTCACGACGTGCCGCCTGGTGAAGTGCATCGAAACGATTCAGATAAAACAGCGTGCACCGCGCGGATGAAAACGAGGCAGCTTGCGCAATCTCGCTGAACCGGGCCGTTTCTCGTGGATTTTACCATAGCCGCGTCCACGGTGGACAGTCTCGAACACCTCGGCGCACACCGCGCGAAATATGGACGGCTGAAATGGTTTCTTTTCCCCGCGGACGACACAGACCCCGATAGATCCTAGTGGAGGTGGCTGCTGCACTTGTCGCGTCAACTTTCCCGACCGTTTTCACACGAACGAAGCTGTGGGAACCGATCTCGTTCGCTGCACCCAGTGCAGCCTATGTCGACCACTTGGAAACGACACCCCACAAAAAAGCGACCCCCTTCCGCAAACACTCTTCGACTCACGGACAGGGCCAGTCGCGCTGGTGTGAGCCAAGGTGGCCCGTTATAAGCATACGGAGAGAGTATCGATAAGTCGAGGATTCGCCTCGGTTATCGTTCCTCTTGGTAAATAGAAGAGCTGGAGATTGTGGACGTTGGTTGGCCGTTTGTTGGACTGCAATCGTATAGCGGATTGAAGCTGATTAAAATTTCCTCGATTCGCGGGGGGCATAATTTTGTGGGATATTTTTTATTGTTACGCGGACGGAGCATGGTTGTAAAAATTGCGATGCAATTTGGTGGAACTAGATGGCGTGGAGTTTGTTGGATAATTTCGTTCCGATCTAAGTAGTTATCGGGCGTTCATAAAAACTACGGGAAAGATAAATCAAAGTAATGGACTCGACGATTTCCCACAAAGGGTGAATGAGAAAAAGTTGGAGTAAAAAGTGTAGCCAGACGTCATCGAGGGAAGGTCCGCCGGGTGAATTTTCCCGCGGTGTTTGCCTTAAATATTATTCTACGACTCTCGAAAATCGGCCGCTTCTGAATCCCATTCATAGACTTGGTCAAATATTGTTGAATCCCAATCGTTTTACTGTCCCCCATTCATCGGTGAACTTGTGTGTTTTTCTTTTTTTTCTTCTTCTTCTTCTTCCTCTTTTTAAGCATCCGAACTCTGCTCCGCGGCATCGTCTATTCGAGCTCTTTTTTGTTCTTGCTCCCGTATATTAAATCAACAGCAATTTCTTATTGTTGACAGTGGTACCCTTTTTAAAACGGACAGGCGACGGAGTAGACAGAGATCTAGCCGTAGACCAGGCGCAAGATTGCATCTGTCGCTGCGGAAACGGCTGCACCCGCGACTTCCGTTCCCCCGTGACGGATTCCCACCGTCGAGAAACGTTAATAACCCGTCGGGGTACCCTGACAGAAAATCCCATCCTACAAATTTTATCCACCATACTTTTCCATTTAAAATCCCGCAGAATAATGTGCAGCAATTAATCTTCTCCTCTGAGCGCAATGGCGTTCAACGTTCCTCGATATTCGAAATAAAATATTGTACCCACACTGAATTATCAATTTAAACAATTAACCCTGCATCACCTCTCATTGTGTGCTCGCGCCATAGTCGAAATGTTCAACGACCGTCGATAACAATTTTTCACGTCGACACGGTCGCGCGAATGGCCGAAAGCGCTGGAATATTACAGCCGACGGTATTGAATTTCGAAGCGGCTTGGCAATTAATCACGGCGACCATTGACAAATGAACGGGGCTCCGTCGATGATCTGCGTACATCGTTTTAAAGACGCTTAATTCGTGGCCCATGGGACCAGATGTGCAGCGCAACGAGGGTCGAAGTGGTACAATCGAAAGACAAGACGTCAAGGCGAGGAGGTCGCACGGGGTCGAGACTCGGCAAAACTCGCGCTTCTCTCGCGGCTGGTGGTCCCGATCCATTGATTTCAACGCGACGGCGATCTCCCTAAAACCATCGTGTTTCATAAGGCGCACGATCGCCAGTCACTTTCTAAGAAAGATCGACACGGGAAAACCTACACGCTGGATCGCACGAACAGATGTTTCGTTACCCTCTGCATATACACTTTCCATCGTTCATTCTCCTCGTGGAACTTCCGTCTGGGAAATTTAATTGAAAATCTCATGAGACGCATCGCGATCTCGCAGTTCATATTAGATACCTTCCTACTTCTTCTTGGGAGATCCCTTTTAATATCCCGAAACAATTGAAATTAATTTGCGCAATATTTGTACAATATTTGCGATCTTCGGAAATTGCAGAGCGCGCTTATTAAAATTGATTGTCTTTCCACTAGTTTAAATCAATAAAAATAAGAAACGGCCATCGCATGCTCTCTCACACTTAGCCATCCATCCAGTCATCCATACGGTGACACACACAACAAATATCCTTGCAATATGAACAAATTAACGCTCAGCATCTGTTATACGAACACGCAGGAGATTAAGGAGAAGCGGTTGCCTAGAAACGACATAATCGACTTCAGTTTTTCGCATGCCAGCTTATATTTTTCGGACTGATAAGAATAGCTGGTGGAGATACATAGGTAGTGAAGCTCCATAATCGGAACTGCTCGGTTATCCGAACTGCCTTTTCCCCCAACGTGTTCGGATAACTGAGGTTCTACTGTGCTGCGGAATTGATATTTCGTAGAATTGCAATAGGATCGAAGAGCTTTTCTTTTCTCCTGTCCTCGGTTATTTTCAATCGACAATTTCCCGTGTGATGGTTCCCACCACGGGATCCTCGTCCTTGTAACATCTTAAAGTGTATATGCTAATTCGTGGCCGAGTAAGAGGAAGCTCAATGACCGCGTTCGAGTCCCCTCGCCCCTCGGGATCATACACGTCGCGTGGAAAGACATTTGCTCGTTGGAAAGATCGAAATTCATCGGCGCCGATAACGAGCGCCGAACGGTGACAAAGAAGGACCCTATCTGGAATCTGTCCGGGACGCAGCGCATACCGAGCAGCCTGCATAAATGCATTCTCTCTCTTGCCGTGCCTAAGGTGCTCGCAAGACTGCTCTCCTATAGCGTTGTCTCACCGTCCCCCCTTTCCTCGCTTCCGTTTCTCCCGGTGGCCAGAAAATCTCGAGAAAGAATAAAACGTGTTTCACAGCCGATTCATTCTTAACGCTTATGCTAATTCCATGGCTGTCACGCGTACGCGTTCATCGTAGGAATTTACCGGGGTTTATCATAAATTTAAATTCAAGAGGAGCAACGTTATCCCCATGGAAGACGGTGCCATCCCGGTCGATAAACTGTCTCTGGCCAGATGAGGTCGCCAGCGCGATGATTAATGATATACATGTACACATATACATGCACGTATATACGCATTATATTCCTCTTCGCCTTCCTTTCTTCCCGCGATGGCGTTCGAACGTCTTTGACGAGTAATAATCGAACGTGGTAGTGGAAGTAGGCACAAGTGGTTTCAGTTTGACTGGTCTGTTTCACGTACAATAAGCCATTGTTATCGAACGGCGGTAAAGCGTTCATTGGCGTTCCCGTGAGGAACCAGTTCTATCTTTCCCTCTGATACAGGCACGAGTTTGTAGGGTCAGCTCGGGGGAAGTCTTGAGAGACGCTGTCTGCGTTGGAACGCGACGCACTTGGAATCGTAAATGCGTGCTCCACTTGTCATCTCTGGGCGGCAGGTTCATCGTCCAGTGCGCGTTGGAACGCCGGATAGAAGGTGGTTCTGTCGTTTCTACCGGGAAAAGGGTATCGTTCGTTATCGTGCCATGGAATTTTCACGACCGTCGCAGCCGTACCCCTTTCGTTGCCGGAATGCACGCACGTTTTGTGGAATTTATTATCGACCCACGTGCGCATCATTTTATCTTAACTGCGACCGGCAGATAGGATTCTTGGGATTAGATCGATTTCGCGGGGCCAACGTCGCGCATGACAGTCGGGAAACATTGTGGGGGGTGGAAATTAATCAGATCGTTGCTTTCGATATACGTTAAATTGTTGGATAATTAAAAATTGAACAGCTTTACATTGTGTAAGGTAAAAATTGTCCGGAATTCGTCATTTAAAAGTCCCCCAATGAAGGTATCGAACAAATTTGTTGTGTTGAGCGATATCTGTTAATTATGTAGTTTGTTTACAGCAGCTGTTTATGTTAATCGTACTCGAGAGTCTTTTGCGATTTTCATAATGAATAAATTTGTCGAGCAAAGAATTTGTATGTTTTGTGTTGCCAGCGAAATTTCTTGTGCTGAATCGTTGAAAATGCTACAAAAGGTCTTTGGTGATTCTTGTCTGTCGAAAACACAAGCCTATGAATGGTATATGAGGCATTCAAAGAAGGTCGAGGAGTGGTTGCCGATTTTCCTCGTTCTGCTCGACCTTTAACGTCTGCGACTGAGGAAAACATCGGAAAAATCAAGAAAATGATGCATGAACACCGTCGTTTGAGTGAAATAGAGTTGGCTCTTGCGCTTTACATATCGCACATGCCTGTTCACATTTCGACTGATGTTTTGAGAATGAAACGCGTCGCGGCACGACTTGTTCCGAAAAGGTACGCGAATTTTTCGTCAAGAAATTAATAAATGTTATCGACCAAGCACAGTATTTTCCAGACGTGGATCCGTCTAATTCTTGTCTCTTTTCGAAACTCAAGTTACCACTTCGGGGAAGACGTTTTGATTGAGGAAAGAGAGTTCATTAAAGAAAATTTGCAGAAAGAGTTCTCTCCGTTCTTCTCCGTTTGAAAAGTGTTTTCAGGGCTGGGTTAGGCGATTGCATATATGTATTGCATCTAACGGGGCCTATTTTGAAGGCGACAAAACAAATGTTTAACAATAACTATATATTTTGTGTTGTATTCAAAAATTCCTGGTACTTTTCTTCCACAATGTATTTCTAATTCGCGGTTCTAGTACTGTATCGTTAATCCGTTTGATAAGAACAATAGTAATAGTAATAAGAATGACATTGAAATATTAGTATTATCTGAATTAAAAGAAATAAACCAGAGATCAATAATAAATTGAACTTGGAGCATTACTTCTCAGCTTTCACTCGCAATGTAACCCCATTCTTCATCCATGAAGGATCAAACTCTTGAACAATGGGGGGATCAACTAATTATCCAAATTGCTATCCGGATAAACTATTCACCTCAATGGAATAATCTACCAATTTCTACCAAGGCCGGTGCCACCCACCATGTTCCAGCATTCCGCCGAAAAGGCTGAGAATTCCAACGAAACACGCCACGTATCGGAGATCCGTATGATAAGCGGAATGCAGCCGATTTCTCCACCCCGGTTGAACCGGTCCCAGTGCTTGCTACCAGGTATTACCGTGATCGTTGTCGATGAGCGGCCATTACGAAGGCGCATAGATCATCGTTGCGATCGTTGATTCGAGGCCAAGAGCAAGGAGGGAGAGTTTAAAAGGCAGCGCGCCAGGTTCGGTGACAATCAGGATGAATGGTGAATCGTAAGGCGGCCATTCCTCTTCCTTGACCATGGACAGGTATTCCCTTCGGTTGTAAGGTCCTCCGGTTTCGTTTCTGCACGGACCGGCCGTGCGTTGTCCGGACTTTTGTAAATATTTCCAGCGCGGATGATGAACGCCGAATTAAATGAGCATTAATTATCGAGCGGGCGCGCGTCGCGTGGGTGTGATTCATGGGCCGGAAAGAGGCCCCTGGCTTCGTCTTCCCTCGCTATTCTCGCCTCTGTTCGTCCTACTCTCCCGTGTATACGGCTCTCTATCTAACACTGTTCGAGAGTCTGAATTTTACCAACGAACTACGCGCCGCATAGAGAAGTCGACGATGGAAGGCGAGAGATTCGACGGGGGAGGATTTATCGATACTGGAAGTACAGCTTGTTCCCAGTGTTGCTGTCGGTGTCGATTTTGGACCTTTCACTGTGAGTAGCTGGGTTGCTCGGTGTCGCGGAGGTGGCCGGGAATAGTTGGTGTGGGCTCCTTGGATGGAAGGATGTTGGTGTGAATTTTTATTCAACGAAGTACGAATAAACGGTATTATGAAAGTAGGCAGTGAGCTTCGATTTTTATCATTTTCGAGACTTTCTATCGTAGCCGCAACATCGTGGATATTCCTTATCCGTATTTCAAGTGTTTGCGAAGGATTGGAGCATCCATTGTGGGAGGTATCTTTCTTTTCACTTTACACTAAATCCATGCTCTCATCTGCCTTTGCAAGAATACTCTACCCCAACGATTTTAACTCTGCTGTGTCCTCGTCTTGTTTTGAAGTTTTCTCATCAAGTCTGTGAATGCCATTTAATGTGCAATGTAGCGGAAATAAATAGTTACCTCTTTTACAAACCAGTCAACAATTTGTTATCGGAGCAACGAAGAAACGAACAAAATATTTCTCGGTGTACCGTGGAATTTTAATAATTACTTCAATGCTTATCGTGCGATAAAAGAACGGTTGAAAATCCACACTAATTTCCGTGGTCCACGCTATAGTTCACACTGATTGCCCGACGGACACGCAGTTCCCTAGACCAGGGCAGAGTTACTAGGACAACGCAAATGCGTTGCGACGTCTGACGTCTGGCCGCGTAGCACCGGCCCGATTTTTCGCCTCGGTTCTCTGTTCCTCTTTCTGATTTGATCACCGCGGCCGTGTAGCCGGTGAGCTGGTTCTCTTCGCTGGATTGTCCCCACGTCAGCACCGTTCTGCCTCCTCGTGGTCTGCGTTCGACTAACGCGAAGCTACGTCGCCACACGTGACTGCGGCCCATCCCACATCTCTGGGACGAAGTTCTTGGCTTACCTAACCAGCGGGGCACCTGAATGATTTGCGTCCTAATCGGCCAGCGAACTCTCCGCGAGTATCGACATACCTTCCACTTGCCTCCCTTCGAAGCTCGTCCTATTGAATTTACTCCCTTGCAGAGACAGCTTACGTAACTACGCGGAACCACGTGGGTGGACAGCACGGAGAAAATGTTTTGATCGACAGAAACCTGTGACTCGTTCGTTGAAAGTGCAGAATCTTCTGTTTTATATTACATATCGTCGTGTTTGGTGTGCTAGATTAACTTTCTTTTTATTTTATCTAGGCTTTTGTATGTTCCTTTGGGAATGGCTTTATCGCACGCAAACAGCAATCAACCTGCACTGCGGTGCACGTTATATTTCTCCACGGCGGATACACCACACTGTGACGGATTTCCCTCGAGTAATCATTATACAGTGACTCGACGGAGTATGATGCGTACAAGCCCGTTAACGAGAGCATCGTAGTACCGCAACGTGATCAGGGATGCGGCAGATAAAAATCCCATGACACGTTTACGTCTATGCCCATGTGTTCCCCGTGTTGGCCAACCATCACCGCGAATATCCAGCGGAGATGACATGTGACGCAAGTAGATCGACGAACCGTTTTCGTATGAACTGTTAAATCATCCGATTCCAATGTAGACAGCAGTTATTACTCGTCCACGATTTTATTGCTTTTGAAATTTACAAGAGATTCCCCCTTTCGATTTCGACACCGAGGAGTCTTAAATTTTCCATCGTGTGTTGCACGCTGACGTAACGCGGAGCAGTGGTCGCTCATTTGCATCGAATAATCGTTGCTTTTCCCATAGTTCGAATCGCGGCAACGATCGGGATGTCCAGACCGTGCTCAGCGTTGTTTTACGGGCTGCTGATTGGCGCGATGCGTGACGGTTCCCCCGTGGAAAGGTCGACGGAGGAGTTGTTACTCATTATGCACCTGGTTTCAATCCGTGATACGTGAAATTGCAAGTTACCCGGCATTCTGCCGACGTGATCTACACGGGTGTGGTCTACGAGTGTGGTTGTGTGTATAATCCTTAAGGATACCCTGGGTTTTGGACGATTTCACGGATCCTTGCCCCCATAAATAATCTCTGCAATCTTCTTGGTCTATTTCCATGCAGGATTATTAAATTGACGGCGGTTACAGGGAAGCTGTGCAATGCAATTATTCATACTTGGCCACGATTTATTCTCTCAGTTAAGGTAATTAACCTTGCGTTGAAATTATTGCTATTATTGTCGGTAATATTATCGTGAATCGTGTAGAAAACTGTAGCGAAGATTTATATACAAGTTTCTGCACTATTTGACGCACTTCGGAGTATAAATTATATCCGTCCAATTATTCGAGACACAGGGCGACAGTTTACCAACTGAAAGTGTCAATGTCCAATCGCAAGCGACGCTGCGGTTTTCTAACGATGTTGCAGACATCGGCTGGTTGCAAAAGCTCCCAAGACACATCGTGGTGTTGCATTAATCCTGCCTCGTTAAGGTTTTAGAAAGGGAGGCACTGGCGTAAGATAAAGGGCCCCTATAAAGAGCAGGTGTGCGATCAAAGGCCAAAATCGCTATAAAGGACTATTGTCGGCTGGTAGCTGGCAACGATTGACCTTTTTGGCTGCGGCGGTTTTAACGTAACACCGTGGCTAAGTGGTGTAAATGGCTTGCACCAGCTATCTGCCTTGTGTTTTACGGTGAAAGGAGGGAATACCATTGTACCTTTTACGTCTCGTCCCGAGGAGACTCGAAAGCCCGGCGTTGCTTCAGGGAAGCTGCGAATTTAAGATCGCAAGAACATCGGAGGAGAAACTGTACGAGATTGCCGGCGAAAGAAATCGTTTTACGGCGAATCGATTCCAAGAGAAGCGCGATCCGGACAGCCGGAAAAATATATCTTCCACTCTGTGAGGATGCCGCGCAAGAAACATTAGCAGGATAGAAGCGTTTGCGCAAGCTGCACGCATGCCACCGTATTATCGTCACGCCGCGAAAAAGGTGCATCGAACGTGGTAACCGTGTCACGATTCATTTTATCGCCGAGGAACGTGTGTATCCCGGTGGTTGGAAAATGCCCATCGCAGAATAGTTGGATGAAAAATCCAACGGTAGCTTTGTTTTGCTTAAGACGGATACAGAAGTGACGGTTATCGATCGGAGCGAGTGAGAGGATCGATCCTTTTTATTTCATCGCAGGTTTCTGCGAAGAACGGCGATCCCAAGGATATCTCCGGCGAACCGACTCTGGGCATCGATCGATATTTCGAAATTGAAACGTCGACATGGTTTTCCAGAAGCGGCCGCCTCTTCATTATGTTGTCGTCAAAGCGAGACCTTATCGAACAGAGCGTGCCGCGAAGGGTGAAGCTCGTCGTTCGACACGCTGATAAATGGTTTAGGACATGCGATTCCTCGTGATTCCTTTGAGACCGTTGAACACACGATAGATCTTGCCCGCTTTGGGAACGACACACGGCCAACCGAACGTTCGCCTCTTCAGCAAACCGAACGACAACTACGTGGCGAGGGGAATCAACGGTGGAACAACGAAAGGAGAAGAGAATGGTTCGATGCACAGGTGGTTAAGGTTGCCAAGCTGGACGTATAAAGGAGGACTGGGATCGCGTGAGTACCGGCCAAGCGGTCGTACACATGTAGACATCAGATACCACGCGTGGCACCGGTCACGACAGGACTCAGGATCTTCGTCGCCGACTACAAGGAGCTGCGGAAAAAATCCTGGACTACCACGGACTAACACTGGCTGAACTCCTTCGATAGCGTGCCGCGGAGGAGGTTGCTGGATTGTTGGGAGCCCTTTTGAAGGATTCTTGAGGATACAAGAATATACGTACTGAGCATTTCTAGCGAGCATCGCTAGATCTTTCAGCAGATAGAATATCGCGTGAATTTCTTAAAATTAACTTTAGAAGATATCGATTGTTACTTGCTCTGTATTTTGCGGGCATCGTCAATCGATGCAAAGTTGTATTTTCCATCTGCTCTATTTTTCGGGGGGACCTTGGATTTGTCAATGTAAAAGTCTGAGGCTTTGCAAACGAGTACCCCGACTCTGGATGTCTCCAGGAGAGACGCTAGATCGTATCTTGCAGCGTGTAATGCACTAGACGATTCGTAAAACCATTCATGATACTCGTGGCTTTAATGGAAATACCAGTATCTGAATGTACTTGTTCCAGCACTTTGTGGACAGGGTAGATAGTGCAGTTTTCCTTTTCCTTATGCCTCTTCTGCTTCTTACTGGCTTCGCTAATATTCTCGAGAACCTCGTTGCTTTCGCGATTCATTCACAATATTACAGTCGTCACGAGATAATGTCCCCTAAATTACCAGAGTTGCGGCAAATTAAATTGCCGCATGATGTTGATAGCACAGCATACTGCGTTAATTAATTTCTTTACACACGTGTCGCAAACTAAACGAGCAACTGATTTATCATCCTTCATTGCCAGATAATCGAAACTATAGTGCACTGAAAAATTTCATCAACTGCTCGTCCTCCCCAAGAAATCCGGGGTCTCGCCGTGGGATAGAGAAACATTCGATTTTAATGCGAGTGAGATAATCGCCGGCCAGTAATCATGCATTGTGCACGGTGCCCATTGATTTCCAAGTTGGACAACCTCGGCGTTCCTGGACGCGCACACACGCGATGAATAATAAGACGATTTTTCAGCGGGCATTATCGCGAGTAAGTCGGCCTTTTAGTGAGTTCGCGGCAAAAGAAACGGGGCCCCAGTGACCCGGCGTTTTTCGGGTGGACGATCCATTTGTATGTTCAGCGGACTTGTCCCCGGCAGTGTAAGGACCCCTGCGGTTTCGCCACACTTGTATTTGCATTCGGTACCCTGGGCCCGCTCTGGGACCGTTCGTAAATTAACCGGCGCGGTTCCATCGCGTTTCGAATGAGATATCGAGCAGCCGCCCTCTCGCGAGCTGCCCTTCGATAAACTATCTCTCGTCCCGCCGTGAAAGGGCGATCTTGTCATTCCGTTCAGACCGGTTCACGCTTCAGACCTGTCGCTCTTTTTTCTAACTCCTCCAGGCGGCTGCCCCTTTAAAGCCGCGTGAAATATTCCACGGAGTGTCCTCCGTTATTGTATTACAATCTTTTCCAAAGCCTTTTAATTCATCGCGAGCCACGGGCCACCAGTTTAAAATCCGACGAATTTAATTTCGTCGTAGAATTCCTTGCGTCACGATTTCTCCTTTTCGTTCCTTTGCTTCGGACCGACCAGGTCTTTTCCCCCGTTTATGTTCCTTTAACGCGACCACCGGATTCGAGTCGCATAAACCACTCGTTCTTTTTTTATAGAATCATTAAAATATCCTCTGCATGCCTTTTGGCTTTACCATAGGAAAAGAATCCTCCTTTTCGAGCAGGAGGGCGCGACATTAACGAACCGTTTGTTCTCCAGCCGTAAAAGGCGATCCGTGGAGAACGTTATCGGCCGCGGGGAATTCTTATAAGCGTCGCAATCGTCACGGGGGTTTGGACCATGGATCCACGGGCATTACTGGCACGTCGTTCGGGTTCGACAAGCTTCTTGGAACAGCACTAATTCCCGATGATGGCTGCTGCTGACTGTTCTCCACCCATCGTGACCTCCCGCTGGGACCGGCCCCGTAACTTCTCCCGGCTATCATAACCGAACATTAGGAATTCGAGTGTAGAAGAGAGAGGTCCGTCCGCGAGTCTAACGGGGTTCAACAACCCGGCGAGACGTGAGCCTGGACATATTTCAATCGGCTTCAGACGTCGCGACGCGTCGGTTCGATAAGCGACGAGCATCAGTCAGAGGCGAGGTGTCCGGCTAAATGAATCTTCTAACCACGAATGGGAGAACGAAACCGCGTACAGGTGATTCCTGGGAGCTCCTACGGCTTCTGGTGTTATTACGGAATGCGATGGTTTATGGGGGAAGGAATTTTTTAGCTAGAGCTGGCACAGTCGATTTATATTCCTTCTGTTTAGAATATTTTTTGCGCAGGCAACTGTGCGAGGCAAATTATTTATTTGTGTATTATTTTGTTCAACTGGAGATTCATTGAGGTGAATGCATTCATTCGTGACATTTATCTCTGCTGGAGAATTATTTTCATTTATTTCTGTCGATTGTCTGGCGATTGTTGCAGACGTTGTTTAATAGATATACGCTTTATCGTTCGGAAATATTACATCTTCCACGGGTATTGGGCAAATTGTTTCCATGAAAAATACGATGACATTTAACCGGAATTCCTGTCAGGTGAAAGGGTGTGCACAAGTGTGACAGTTGACGCAAACGGGCCATAAATCGCATCGAATCGCGAGCTACATCGTTTTATACGAGAAGCGAACACCGTGGGACACGTGAATGGCACCATAGGCGTGTTAAATATGATCGCACGAAATCAAACCGATCTTTCCCTATGGGCGAGGCGCAGGTTAGACTCAATCAACCATCGAGAGCAAAACGAGGGACATCTATCACACGGCAATGAATCGTAATGGTCCCGGCATCCATGGGGGGCCTTATAGAAGGGGTCTTATAAGCGACAGCTATCCGTCACTGTGCCTTCGCCTCCCATCGAAACTTCCATCGGAAGAAAGAAAATGAAATTCGAAAGGGGTGAGAGAAACGTCGTGGGCAATTTTTATCCGACTGCCAACAATGTCTCGCGCAACGTTAGGAAAAATTCGACCTATCGATTGATTCGTTCTTCGCGTGATCCTGGAACTACCTTTTTCGGTCATCAATTCACCGACAGCGTTGCATCAAAATGACAGGTGCTACTTTTGATGAATCTGTATTCTGATGAGGCAGAGCTTTCGACTCTGACGGAGAAAGTTGATGAAGATGTCGTTCTTTTTTCATTCACATTGAAAAATACCTCTTCATTATTCGGAAGCGACCGTTCAATTTTTTCCCGAGCCAAAGATGAACAATAAAAAATAATAACCATCACCTGCGATAATATTGTTGTATTCCGCACAGCTTGTATTTATTATTATTAATAATGTACAATAACGCTTGACGGAAACTGGACGATTACTCTAGAGCGGCGGAGTACTGTCAATATTCTCGTAATAATTTTTCTGAATAATTAGACTACGTCGATGCAGTATCTAGTCTAAAAGAATTCTGATTTGGGATGTGGTTTACTGTATATAATATTGAGGGAAAATGTAGGAGTAGGGGATAGGGCAAGGAGTTCGAGGTTCAAGGGTTGAAAATGATTACTGGCAAAGGTGGAGGTTGTTATGCATTACGAGGAAGTTTGGAGTGTTAGTCATCAGAGTGTAGATGGGAAAAATACCGGATATCTGTGAGTGATTCGCATTAGATAGTTATGTGGGTATACAACAATATTTCGACAGTGCAAAAATCGTTCGCATAGAAACTAGAGTCACCAGTTTCGATACGTACTCGAGACGGAAGAAACGTGCAGGAAATTGTACCAGATAATCCATTGGGGAACCTGTCTCCGTGAACAAACTAAAAGATGAACCCGGTTCACCGATCGCGCATGCAGGTTGAGGTAGATGGTGCGGAACACGGATCGGTGTATCGTTAATACTCGCGTTTCGTGGCGTTTCTGCATCCATCGACGATAGTTGGAACGAGGTCGAAAGGAAAGAAAAGAAGATGTGGGAGCTGGCCAGATACACGATGTATCTGTTGGCGCGTCCTCCAACTAGTGGCGTTTGCCGATCGTTGGTCGATAAAGGCCCCCGGAATCGATTCCTCGCTCGGTTTACTTTAATGGCGCTCGTATTGGCTCGGTAAGTACGTTATGATTTCTCTAACTAGTATCACGCACACGTCCTGCAAACCTAGCCTCCTGCCGCGATTCAAAAGCTATCCGAGGGCGTCTTTTCTTCTCCCGTTTTCTCTCTTTCTCTCTGTGTGTGTCTCGTCCTTCCTCGATCTCGTTCAAACCGAGAATCGTCCGCAATCTCCAGATCGTATTAACGGTAATGGCATGGAAATCTTTATTCGAATGGCTCGAAATCGTTCGAGTGGAAGGCAAAGGAACGAACGGGCGATCGACTGGTCTCTGCGTCAGGGTTATCAATAAGAATTGGTTCAAAGACCGGTACCGTTTATTAAATTGCGAAATTCGATCGGAATCGAACTACTCTGTACCGTTCAAAGTAACGTAGGCGGATTATTTTCAAGATTCATTATCTGCCAAATGAATTACATGTATCGCAGAATTGTCGAAAAGCTTTCATATACCGATTAATAAATATTCAAACAGAAATGAAACCGCCCGGTGTTTCAATCAATTCACCTGGACAAAATTAAAAAAAAATTTGGCTCAATTTTAAAATCTTTAAACTGCAATTCATTTATGAACTATTTCAGCATCATCTTCTATCTAATTCAGCGTTTATAAATTTAAGAGAGACTAAGAGAGACGCGTCGTAGAGAAATTATCCGAAAATCTCTTTGCCTTCGTAGTTAATTATATCGCTCATAGATTTAACAAAAAATATTCACCAGTTGCCACCCCGTTTCAATTATTAATTCACCCCCCACGATAATCTCTCTAATCAGAGTTGCCAACAAGTGTATCGACGTTTGCCGGACGAAAGCACAACCATGGCGCGAAATAACACGCCACCCTGTCGTCGAAAGCGTACAAAAGATCCGCTCGCTGCCGCATTCCATCCAGATCGGGGCCTTAATATAAATAGAGAACGTGCAATACGTGTGTACGCGGTCGGCCAATCATCCTCGGTCCCCAGCCCTGGTTCGTCGATGAGAGTTAAGCCCGTGTCAAGCCCGTGACTTTACACGGCCCGCGGTATGTGTACGAGTGGCCCGTGATCTTGAGCAGCGCATCCGAGAAAGGCCGCGGCGTTATCTGAAATATTGCGGCCGTATCTCCCTTGGCGCGGCGTGGCCCGTACGCTGGGCACCGCGAAGTGACCCTTATCGAGCATGAGCGGTGACCTTTCACCGCCGTTGAAAGAACGAACGTAATAACTCGCGGCGATAATCGGCCGGGAATAAGGGGGTGAAGTAAAGAAAAAATCGTGGACCGAGTCCGATACCGGCCGTTCGCGCGCCACAATAAATAAGACTTCAACGTGGCACCGGGGAATCCGGGCTGGCTTAACACGTCAGGGCGCCCTGGGTGGTAATAGGAAGATTCCGCGGGCAAGTGGATGCACCGCGACTATTCCACTTCGCGATGTGCGGAGATCCACCTGACGGGGCTGGCAGATTGCAATATGTCTCGCGAATAATTAATCGCGGCGTGGATAGCGAATATTGCGTTACATTATGAACGGCTGATTGCTTGCACCTTGCGGAGTTCGAAGTAGGGGATGAAGTCTCGCGGGGGATGTGTGGCTAAGAGAGCATGGAAGAATGTTTCGATTGCAAATAATTGAGAGACTTTTGGGCAATACATATTGAAATTTATGGCAGCTTGTAATATTGGATGTGTGGGGCGAGTATAATTATATAACAATTATATAATTGTTGAGTCTTTCCGCGACTTCCTCAGTTGACATTCTTGAATGATTTTCCAATAAATTAACAATTACGTCATCAGCCATCAAAGAAGATCGACCAGAGCGTGGCTCGTCCTTAAACTGGCAATCCCCATTTCTGAATTTTGCGAACCATTTTTTAATGGTACGAAGAGCTAGTGCACGTTCGTCATAAAGCTCCTGTATGTTCTTCAAAGCAGTTCCCACTGTTACACCTTTCTGAAACTCTTGCAACATTACATGACGCAAATGAATCTTTTCGTCACACATTTTAACCATTCTTTTTTCTACCATTAGAACTATCACAAGATAGTTGAAACAAAAATCTCTGACATGAAAAGAACAATGTCGCTCTGTTTAACCGCTATAAACTTTGGAAGTGTAACAACAAAAGTCGCATCAGGAAACATAATATAGTGATACCTATCGGAATTGGGCACGAACTTTTGCACCCGCCCAATAATTTATGAACGATCAGGTGTCATCGAACGAAGTTACATAATAATAATAATAATAATAATCGCAAGTTTCCTCGAACACCATGCACAAATTACTGGTCTCGGGGGGAATACAAACATTGCCCACGCTGTAGCAAACTTATCCACTCGCGTACCAGAATTCTGACAGCGATACGACAGACGAAACGATCGGACGGTCCCCTACGGATGTCTCGAGGGAAACGTCATTTCCCGGAGCATCCGGATGCGGAGCACGCAGCTCACGTCGTTCAAAGTAATTCCGGTATTTATCCGGCATTAAGCGTCCACGCTAACGAGCGAATCTATGGCGATTCCGTCGACCTTTCGCGTGGAATATTTCGATTCGATTCGCGTCGTGAGACGTCGCGAAGGTGGCGGGTCCGTGACACGGCCGGTGTAAAGGGACGACGCGACGGGGCCAGGCGTCTGGTCGTATTATGCAAAACGGTGCTGGCCTGCCGACCGCTGCGCCTACATGCGCAAGATCGTTCGATATATCGAAGAGGTAGACCACCACGGGGCAGATCGAGAGTGGCACGGTGCCCCTGTCAATTTATTACGTCGCTTTGTTGCCACTCGCCATCGAATCTATCGTAATAACTCAGCGTTGACGTTCGTTCGACGGTTTGGTGCACCTTGCGCCGTGACTGATGAAAAATTGATCATCGATGCAATAAATAACCTTCAGAACCCTTTTCTCCTATTTAGAAGCATTTAGATGAATGGGGTGCAAGGTTACAAGAATCTATTGGAGGAGTCTTTTCTCTCAATATTTGCGAGATAGAAAAATATCTTCAACAGACTTAACAGTGTGTGATTGTTTCTGTCTATTTATCAGAATGCTCATTGCACCTGAGCAAAGAATCGATCATTGATAACCTTCAGTGGCTCTCCTCTAAAATTATGAAAAAAAATCGACCCGTTTCGAAGGCTGCAAGGCGATTCAGCGAAGTTCTCGTTTCGATTTCGCGGATACGCAGACATACCATAAATCCTCGGGCCTGTTGAGTGATACTATTGCAATCAGCGAGGCCGGTGTATCGTTACCTTCGAGAAATGAAATCGCAATTAACGAGCGAGATTTATGACGATCGCCTGGATAATGCAAATCTGCTAATAAATTCGATTCGTAGGCGCGGGTGTGCGATTAATATGTCAATGTCTCCTGCTCTGTTGCAATAATTAGATAAAAATAAGAGGTAATGCTATAGATTATTTTATGATACGACAGAAATATCAACCTCCAAATTAATACCCTTACTCTGGCTCGCATATATCTTCGATACAGACATAAGGGTGCATCCAATATCTTTTTTACAGATAATTTAATTACGAAGGGTAGACGAAATTTCCTCGGATCGTAGATCTTGAAAGGAGGCATCCGAACAAATGGCATGCTCGTTTTTTCGTGAACGCCCGTTGGCCGTACGAAACGATGCGATCTTTCGGTTGGCCAAGCAGCGCCAAGACTTCCCTTCGTTTCACAGATACGATCCACGGATATCTTCGCAGGGAATAAATATCCCGAACGGTCTTTCGAGGTTGGCCAGTTCCCTCTGTCGAGATCCTCTGTCGACAGACAGACGGACGTGAGATAATTGTCGAGCGCGTCGATCGTGCCAACAGATTGTCCGTCCAGGAGAGCACGGACAGAAGGTGCCGATGATTTCTTCGTCCTCGCTTAGGTGACGCAATCGAGGGCAACAGGGACGATGGAACGAAGATCGGATCGATCGATCGATCAACCCGATACGACGCCCTCGAATGAGGGAGTGACGCAATCGAATTTGTATCGGGACGGACACGTTCCTCCGACGGTGACTTTTAATTACCTGTCGGTTCGGTGCTAGCGTTCCAGCGAAAATTGTTCTACCTTATATCGCTTGTTCCGAAGATGCTGCTGGAATTCGTGAAAATGACGCAGTTACAGACATTAAATGCATCTCACGCGTAAGTCTCATATAGCGGCAAAGAAATTTTAACATGGTTTTACTCGAAACCACGTTTTCCGACCTGGCTGACACGGTATGTCAAGATCTACTTGTTCGATTGACGAGAAAGGTGAGGTTCTTCAGCGAACCTGCCGCTATAGCCGGTACTTTGAGTAATCTTGAGCAATCTCTGAGCAATTTTAATTGTTTAGTATACGAAAGTAATAAAATCTACCAAATCGAATTGAACTATTGTTGTATACCGATTTAATTACCTCCTTTTCCTAGTCAACTCTAATCGCAACTGCGAAGTGCTTGCAGTCTATATTAGTCATAGATATGCGATACTTTTCACGTTTCCACTCCGATGACAAATACTCTAAACCTCCTCGCGATGCATAACAACCCCAACCTTTGCCAGTGGTCATCCTCAACCCTTGAACTTCTAACTCTTTTCCTTATTCCCTACTAAATCCTAGATAACTACTCTTCCATTTTTTCCCAATATATGTATACATACTGAACCACATCACAAAAGCCAGAGTTCCTTTAGACTAGAGACTTTATCGACGTAGTCTCTCTGAGCGAATTGTTACGAGAATATCAACGGTACACTGCCGCTCTAAGTATTCGTCAAGTTTCTGTAATTTATTAAATATAATAAATAAAAGCTGTGCGGAATACAGCACTTTAAACCGCCGCCATTATTGTAAACAATGAGATCTTTTCTTTCTTCTAGTACGGGCTATAGCCAGATTCGTGTCGAAGAAAATCACACCTCGTTTCTTTTATTTCTATCCGCTACAAAGGCCGGAATTATGTCAGCCATCGTGGCATGTTGTCATAAGATGATCATCAATGACGCGTACCTGATACAATTTTATGCACTTTAACTTGAATTAAATTTGCAATGCGGATAAAATATTATCGACCATATGTGCGAAAGTAATGCGAGACCCTGTTCTGATTGAAAAAAGACAAATTCCGCGATGCAAATATCGAGGACAGTCGTCGGTGTTTAAAATGATTGAAATACGACGAGTGGGATATTTAAAAGAAGAAAAGAAAGGAAATGGCAGGCTCGAAATGTATGCAAAGTGGATCGGCTTGACGACGCGATGCGTCTGACGATTGTACAGAGAAGAATACACGGAAGAGAATAAACATTGGTGAATGCACGATACGCATCGCGTGGGTCGCGTTTGGCTGTGTCGATCCTGGAAGACGTACACGATATGGGACGACTTCGATCCGATCTGTCACTCCTCGTTCGCGGTGAGGAATTATCGAAACTATTTTATCGTTAACTTTCACGTCGCGTTTCACTTCCTAGAAATTGTCCTCGCTTATCATAAAACCGCGATTCCGCTCTCACCTAGATAATTCTAAATTCCAATAAAAGATATGTAATACCACATCGATTCGGCAGAATAGCACCGACAATCCGCGAAGAAGAACGACAATCCAAAAGACAACTACGAGAGAAAAGAGATTCTGTTTTCATATTAATGAACGATGACAAGCGAATTCATCCCAGCTACTGGTTTTCACCAGCCTCCCAAAAGAACCGAGCAGCCAGCCCAAAGAAGGTCGCATGCCAAAGGATTACGCGTCGGAAAAAAAGAAGCAATCGTTGATTTACACCGGCAGCGCTCAGTCGCAAATCCTTTTTCGACCATAGGTGGATCGCTTTACTGCACCTAATCCGCCGACAAATGTCAAGGAAACGTTCGAAGGGGGCAGCGTTCGAAAGGGGAATTTGCGTAGGGTAAGAACGGCCGTTTCTCGCGCGGCGCGGTGTCAGGAAGCGCGTTGCCGGCGAGTCGAACGAATATATCGTGTCCCGCGGAGGGAAAACGATCTCCAGCCGATCTTCACGATCCGTCCGCGGCGCGGTTGGTAGCCATGGGCTTCCCGTAACTCCCACAAGACCGTATAAGCTGCAAGGGATATCCTCCTCTTTCGCAGGCGGTTCTGGACGGGTCCGCGCGCGGTGCCACGCTCTGCGAGGATAAATTTCTAAGTGAGCGGCGTGCTGCATCACCATATAGGAGAATAATGTGACATTTTTTCCCACGTTCGGCCGGCCACTCTCCCAACGAGGAAGAACGTAACCGGCGCGGCGGCCGTACAGATATTCCGTACATGGCGGCACCAACCGCCGCCTCTTTGGACGGTTAAGCGAGTGGCTCGCCTCTATCCGCGCCGCGGAAACCGCTCGTAACTTATCTAGCGTTACGTTTACACAAGCACGGCCACCACAACCCTCTGCCAGTGTGCTCCACTCTGGATTTGTCGATGTGATAATAGAAAGTGTCGGTGGCGAGAGGTGTGCGCCGCGCGACTTCCTCCCCGCAGATGCACGATTACGACGGTCATTAGTTGCTGTGCTTCGCTGCTTTTGCCTCGCGTTTCTACCAAAACGGGCTCGTGTTGGACTTTGCTCGGGTTACTTTTCCACGGACGTTGCGCTGCAGGCGAGTGGATAGTTCCGGGGTGCATCGGCTGACCGGTGGGACGAGTGGAACCTTGCGATTAGATGTGGACGTTTCGTCGATTTTGTGAAGGGGGATGATTTACTGTGTTGCGTATCGGGGATATATTTTTAAGGGCACCCGGAGGAAAGGGTTGGATGTAAATGATGGCTTTTCCAATGCTTGCCTAACAATTGGTCAGAGGGTTGGTTTGAATACGAAGCTGAAGGGCCGGTAAGGTGGGGTACCGTGCGCAAGGTGGTCAGAAAAATGGCGAGCACAACAGGTAGAAGGGAATCGCAAGTTTCCTTGCCGGTAACGATAAGTGCACGTCTTTGTTCGCGCGATACACCGCGAAATTACACGGTTTATCAAAACTTGATCGACCTCCGCCGGCGTTTTTGCGGCTGATGGGCCCTCGTTTCTCTTAATAATTGGACAACGCCATTGTTCCCACCTTGGCGAGCATCGGTAGATCGAGAAAAGGTTCTCGATAGCCGCTTATTGTGCCGACACGTGTGCATCGATAAGCGGCGTGATTAACGATCACCGTGATTTCGACGGAGTTCCCTCGGTAACTCGTTTCGTTTCGTTTCCTTTTTTACCCCCCCACCGCCCGCCTTTTACCTCTTTCTCTTTTTCATCAAACGATCGTACCACCCCCCCCCCCCCCACATTTACCCGTTGATCCGCGAGCAAAGAGCTCGCGTTAGCTGGCGTGTTCCCTTCATCCATTCCATCCTCGCATCAATTATCTTGTAAATTCGTCGTGTACACGGAAAGTGGATTTAATAACATTAGCATTTTCCCCTATTATTAAAGGTAACGTTGCCTTTTATTCAGCGGAGAGTGGTTCATTAAATTGTAAGTTACACCATTGTACAGGAGGGGGGGAATAAAGTCTCATATTTCTTCGGTCTTTTTCACCTTCGCCTGGGCAAAAAGCTTGGCGGTGGGCGTTGAGCTGTGCCATTAACTGCAATTTCGCTGATGTGGTCCTTCTTCCGGATCGTTAGCGCAGCCACTTTGGCTGACTTATGTAAACTTCATGGACGATGCAGATGTGATTTAATGAAAGGGGCGAGGGACGACGATCGGCTCGAATCTGGCAACGAATCGGACGTTTTAATACGGCAACATGCGAGAATCGCGTATACACCAAGGTATTATACATATGCACGCGCGTTTGCAAATTCAAATGGCAGATCGGCCAGAATCGTTATGCAATCTGCAACTTTTACGGAATGCACGTGTTGCAACGGATATGCACGATCGAGCAGATTAATTGCGCCGTGGATAGACGGAGATGGTGATGCTCATTTGAAACTTTTATATGCATACTCTGGAATTTTTCCAGCGATAGAATTCAGTCGAAGTTCCATAATAAATACTTGGTAAATCTCGCTGCTATTGTTTTGAATAAGTATTTGATCAATATTTTTTGCCTGGAATTTTCTTGGTAACTTAGAATATCACTATGAATGAAAGAAAAGTGAAAAAATAAGAGCCACAAAGTACCATTGAATTTAATATTATAATTTGGTCTTATTATATATATTTCTGTATTAGTCGTACAAATATTTCTAAGTTTCCGTCGTCGCAAACAATCGTCATGTAACCTTATCGCATCTCCGCTACCAAAATACCTCATCATACTACCTACGATCCCTATCCATCCGCAGTCCTTTAGAATTCGCCCTCACCACCCCTACTACTTCATTTCCAACACCCTTTAAAAACCCAAGTTCCCTTAGTCTCCAGCTCAGATCATCCAAGTAAAGTCAACTGTCAAAATTATAGTCTAAGTGCCAATAAAACCTCTTGAAAAACCGAAGTTGGAAGTTAAATTTCCTCCGTGTCCATTACACTCAGCAGAATCGAGAGCACAATATTCCCAATTAAAACGCACGTGCAATCGCAACACCATATAAATACAAATTCGCAAAGACCCTCACAAAGTCCATCGGATTCCATAAATCAATACACTGAAACGTTTCGAGGAGATAGCACATTCTGAGGGTCTGAAATACTTTTGCCAAATAGCACCATGTATCTCGGATAGCTCGTACGTGCAGCGAGGGGGGTTAAACAGATGGAAATCAGCGTTTCACGCCGCACACCCGCTATCGGACCTCCGACGTAGCTGCGGCGAAGATTTTGCTAGGGACTGTATGCCTAACGATATGCGATTGTCGCCCCATTAGATGCACCTCTCACGGCCCGCTATATGGATATCTTAGCTCCTCTCTCCATATAGTGGTGGAGCCCCCATAGCGCTGTTTATCTCTCGGCTATGGCAGCATTGCACTCATATAACGAGACGAACCGACCCCGGTTGCCTTTCGAACAATGGTCGCGGTCTATGGTCCGATCATAACCGCGAGAAGGGAGCCATAGCAGAGGGGCGTGAGGGGGGGAAAACGTTGGACAGAAGAAGAATAAGTGGAGGCATAAGCAAGGCGCCTCCACTTTGCTCCCCTTTGCCCTCGCACCATCGTTTCTCTGGCTAAGTGGTACAAAAAAATTGACCCTGATTTATATATCTAGAACAGGATGCTGGATGAATTAAATGGAAGATGGTCTACGTGCTCACCGGGTCTCATTGTTCGATCTTGCGATTTTCGCATCTCGTTTTCTTTGACTGATGTGTATGGACCGGGATGCCAGGATGATTCGGGTACAGATAGATCTGTTTTGTATCGAAGAAGAGTATATTTTTGTCTCGGCGTGTGTCTGACGCGATATGGACTTTGATTAAGCCGAGGGCGATTTGGTTTTGGATCACCGAGCCATAAGCAGGTTTTTTAATTATTAACGTCGAGCATATTAGAATTGATTCTGCAGTAGTTGCTATTGCAGTAGCATTTTTTTGAAACATATTCTGACAGCTGGTTCTAATTAAAGTGAAAAGTGATGGCATTCAGTGTTTGGACCATGATTTTTGTGGATATACTTTGTTCATTAACACACAGGTTTACACGTAACGGAAGAGACGAATGCACACCCTATATTAACGCAAACCAAAGAAGAACTTACAAGAAGAACGCCACAATATTAAAAAATAAACTAGCGTTGTTTAATGCAATCCGACAAAAAGATAGACAGAATTAAATGAAAAATAGTATACTAATTAGAATATACGCTATCCCGTTGGATCTATAAACAGAAACGCTCCCGTCTCGTTTCTCTACAGAGAAACTCGCAGAAACAATCTGGAAGACCGCGTGAACCGTGTGCAAGTTCCTTATTGAGACATAGCCACGTACACCTGGTACATAGAACTATTAAACTCCTCCGACCAATTGAACCACTCTATCCATCCGTTGATTTTATCTAGCTAATTTTAATATCTGAACGACTGCCTACCGCGGCAGGGACCACGTTGACCCAGGAAGCCGTGGCAGCATTAAACCCCATAAGAAGCAGAGATATTGGAGTCGTTGGCGAGCACGGGGAATTGAACCGATACGTCATGCAAAAATAGGCCGTTCACGTAGCAGGTAATTGGAAGCACAAGTAAGTAAGTTATCCCGTGGCTAACTAACAACGTCGCGATGGTTCTCTCACCTGGCGGCGCCTTATCGGCCACGGAGATCGCACGATAAAGCGATTGGGAATGCGGTTAGACGATATTGTTGATATCAAGTCGAACCAGTGCAGCGTACACCTGAACGTGCACCTAAGGAAGCAGATCCTGCGAGGTTCTTCTAATTTCTGCTTAATGTTTCGCGCGTCAATAAAGAGGTAAACTAGAGGGGAATTCAACGAGTCTCGTTAAATCCGTGGGAAAATCACGAGGACGTGTTGATCAGCATTATTAAACCAGTGCGCTCCGCACGATCGCCTTCTGATCGGCTATTAAAATGTTTCACAAAAGCAAAAAGAATTCGCGCAATTAATTCATCGAACGTCGAGTCGTTTAAAACGATAAGCAGTCCGAGTATTTTCCTACGGCTTAAAGTTTTCAGCGCCCGATATAAGGCACCTTAATGCCCGCGAAGAATTTCCATCGCGGCAAATTACACGAGT
Organism: Nomada fabriciana; assembly: GCA_907165295.1. Classification (NCBI taxonomy): domain Eukaryota; kingdom Metazoa; phylum Arthropoda; class Insecta; order Hymenoptera; family Apidae; genus Nomada; species Nomada fabriciana. Next base: position 7,698,932 of record OU015690.1, on the reverse strand, counting down.
GGCTCCCATGATACGCGACGACACGCGGGCTCGCCGTTTTATTGATAAAGTCATTAGTACACTCGAACGACAGTCGCTGATCGAGCGTGCACGCTAATTATCCGACGTGTACGAGGTAATTCGAGCCCCATCGTTGCCCGTGACGTATAATAATCCAGGCACGCACGGTATGCCCGATAAAGCGGAGAGTGGCTGCCCACTCTATTACGCAGCTCTCGGGGCATAGTTGGGCCCGGAATTGCATCGTTGCTGCCTCGCTGATGCACTCTCCGATCCGGCTGCAATTACTTGACCAGCCTCCACGGTACACGAACGCATAAGCAGCGTGAGAAACCGCGTTCGTTCCTTGCCGAGCGGCACCGAATATTCTGTAATCGGTCCCCCGATTTGTTTCCAGTAAAAACTAGCCCGAGCACGAGGACGAGCCGCGACTGTGACACGGTCGTTAAGATCACTGCCTGAGCCTCGTGTTACTCGTGGCCAATGATTTACCGTACTGTCGTGCCCGCCTATAAAACGGTCATAATGTTTTATCATCCCAGACGAAGCACGGAAACGGCCTGGCTGACTCACGACTCGCGCCACACCGAACGTAGCGAATAATGAAATCTTACTTTCCTACCGATAGTCGCCGGTCGGTGTGCTTTATCAACACCGAACGATTGTACATACGCGCATACACCTTCGAGTGTTAATTAGATACCTCGAGCAACTTTGCGGAGTAATTATCCTTGAGATACTTCAGCGGGATTAAATATTGCACTGCCTTCGGGGGTTCCTCCATCTACTGTAGAAATTGCAATGATTATTGAAAGTGTTGGATATTCTTGAATTTTGAATTCACGGTGGACGAATGTTGAGGCTTTACGATCGGGAATAATTGAAACGAGCTTTCAACCAGGTACCAGCCGTGTCCATGAAAGGTTCACTTGGGTCAGTTTAGCGCGGTTACGAACAGGAAACCGTTATCCTACGCGCAATTAACAGCCACGACTTATTTGCCCCATGTCGATCGAAGGTGATCATGTTTTCCAATCGTCCGCGCGAGGCGAAATCAATTTCATTCGTTAATTGCGCGTGCATCGTAGCAATCGTAGCAGGCCGCGTGAAATTCTTGTGTCGTAACCGCGCGGATATTTTCCGCCGATCAATTTTCTCATTCGCGTACGCGAGATCGAGATTGTACAGCACTGCGCATCCGATAGCTACGAGCCGCGAGAAATCGATCAGTCTTGGAACTATAAGCGTGTCGAGCATCTATTCGCTAGAACGATTCGTCTTCCATTGAAATCGAGGATTACGTGCGCACCCGGTCAGACCTTGTGCACGGCGTTTCCTCCAACGGGGCCTCCGTCGAAGCCGAAAATTCCGTTCCACTTGTCCCCGATACCAGCCACATTTATATTTGCTGGTCGTATGAGCGAGCCACGCGGTGTGCACCAGCCGGCCGAGCTGCAACAACTTTCGCCCTTGGGCGACTCTCGTTGCTCTTATTTAAACAACATACCTAACTCGCTCGCCTCTCTTACTCGCGACTCCCCCGCCTCCCACTACCGCGATCCGGGAGTACCAGGCATCCTTTTTCAGGAGCGTACAAATCTCTCCGACCTCGGTTCCTTCAAGGATGCGCATAAACGTGGCCTCTAAGTGTTTAAATCGCGGGGCCCACGATTTTCTTGAAAAGTAGTATTTCCTGCAAGGGACAACGATCTAGAACTTTTGGGACAGCGAGGGAAATTTTAAAGGGGGGCCGTGCAATCCGGAGGCGATTTTAATTCAAGAATTTTCGACTAAAGATACCTCGGACGTTATTAAAGTATTATCGCGAGCAACGTTTAAATCGCAGGTGAAAAATAAAAGCTTCCACAGCCCCTACGACTTCCTCCGACAATCAGCGGCGAAGAAAAGGGGTAGAAATTCGAAAAATTCTCGTTCCCTCGATCTATCAAGGCAGGGAACTTCGACGTATTTAAAAATACGTCCCACGTGTTTGAGGACCCTCGTGGACGGACAGCACGGTCGATCAAAGTCCGCGCCGCGACAAACGAGATACGTCATCAGGGGGGCACCGTGGGGTCTAAACACGTCGCTGGTATCACGGGTCGTGGTACCCCGGCTGGAAAGAGCCGTAGCAAAGCTTCTTAGCCCCGGTCCGGCAGGTACCTCCGTGGCCGTGGCACTGATCGTCCGGCGATACCGGCGTAATTTAAAATCATCGGGGCACGAGACAAAACAGGCAGCCGGGGAACAAGTGTGTGCTTTGCCCCGCGGAATCTTGATTATACATTCCACGGATGACGGCCACGGGGACCCCGTGTTGCGCTTCTTTCTCCCTTCTTCCAGCTTGCGAACGTTCGCGCGCGACCCACGAAGATAATCGACCGTCGCGGATGTCCTTTAAGCTGTCCCTTTGATCTACGACGCTGGATGTTCGCACCTAAAGGCTCTCGCGAGGGGAACAAGTTAGGGGAGCACCGGAGGGGGTGAACCAGGAGGTTGAAAGAGTAATATCCTCGGTTAAAACGGCGGCCCTGCGATTGTATTCGTTCTTGACGGATTTATCGACTTTTCGGCGAGGCTGCTTTTTAAGGGCTGATCAGAATGTTCTGAAAAATGATTTCTAGTTCCTGCCTCATCATTTAATTGCTGCCGATACTTTGTGGCGAACGGGACGAATAAATAGCCAGGGGAGATTGAATCGAAAGAAGCCCAGGAATCGCCTACCACGCGGCAAAGGAATGTTTCACGCAGGAATGCGTTCGGCACGGGCTTCCTTCACTTTACGTGTACAGCTCTTTCAGGTACAACGACGCCGAAGAAAGTGAACACGCACGAGTTCTGCCGCGAACGATGTATTTGCCCAATAAATTCGGAACAAAGTAGCAAGCATCTCCTAGAGTCGCCACTTTATCTGTCTTTGTTATTTCTTAAACGCTCGACGTTTCGCCGTTTATACAGTGACTTGAATTAAGTTGGATAGAGACCAGCAAAGAACCAGATTAAACGGAGAACAGCGTTCCAGGGACGAACGAGATCTAGCCGGAACACGTAGAGGACGATTAACGACTGTCCGTGGCTGGTGGACATCCCTCACCATTCTAATTACCTGCCAGCGTGCGGCCTAGGATTATTCGTATTAGCATGTGCTGATTGCCGTTGGTGAGGAAGTGCAGTGGTCCCTGCCGGCTCTTCCCCCGATGGGATTCGAGGTGGAGAGAAACGTTTGATTTATCGCCAGGGACAACTGGACCCCCTCGCGGGGAATGGCATCGCTCTGGGAGATGCAAAGCGGCTAATTAGGATTGGAACGGGGGATCAAATCGAGCACGGCCGATTTGTCTGTAACAGGAGATTGCAGTCACAGGTGGAAGCGTTGGGAAAAAAAGTTGCTGCCGTTCCGTGGAGTTCATTCACTAGGAAATTAATTATTGTGAATGGAAGTTGCACCGTCAAACAAAATAGTTTTGAAATTAATTATATATTTTTTTGCTATGCAAGTGATGAACGACAGAATTAGTAGGACGATCGATTTGGGAAATCGATAATTCTCTTTTAGATTTAAGAGGATCGAACGGCGACTTGTTCCTGATGAAATGTAAATGCTGCTCCTGCCTTTTTGCTTTGAGAGCAACCGCTCTACCGTTAGTTCGATTTATGCACTGGGTTCGCACTAACCGCTGGATTATACGCGGTCGTTGCAACGGCAGCTTGGTATTGAGATACACGTGAGACTAATGCACCGGTTAGCTACTGCGAGATTCAGACGATGTGGAGAATCGGTAACCACCCCTAACTTTATCTGTTCAAGGAATCACTGGTCACCAAGAAAACGAAGCTACAAAAAGCTCTGCTCTCTATATAATTAATACTTTGTTCTCTCAATAACAACTAGCTAAAATTATTTTCCTCTCAATTAATTTATCCGCTTCTATTAAATCCTATTGATTCCTATTCGTCTCTACTAAATTTTACGGACTCCTATTACATTCTATTTCCTTTCCACTCCTTTCCCTTTTCGAACTGTCAAAGTCCAGAGAACAGAATATTTTCTCTTTCTTTCCCATACCTATTAAATCTTCCATAGAAAAGCGTGGAATGCGCCTAATCGCGACTGTCCAGGTCGCAATCAGTCGCAATCATCGTCGTGAAGATCGCGGCGAGTCCACGCGAGCACAGTCACGCCGATTCAGGATAGCATTAACATGTGCGGCACATAAATAATGACCACTATTAGGCGATCTCGTTGGAACGCAAAGACTGATACATCTTCAGCTTTGTACCCGGTACACGACCTGCTGAAAGGAGTCGTCGGTGATTTGTCTGCGAGACGATTCACGCTCGACCACGAGGCAAGGCCGCGGGTACAATTTTTCAATCGCCACAGATTCCAGACGGATCAGTGGACGATTCACGGAGATCGTGCATCGTAAAAGATGAACGTCGAAACGTATTCGACGGCCCGTGTAACCCTTTACCTCCGTCGTTGATGGGTCCAAGGGGTCCCAGAGGTTGCGACGATGCCCGGGGCCCAACAGTCGAGAGAGGTACGCACGATCAAAGAGCCCATCGCCGAATCGCCGGAATTCAACGATCCACGATGGCCACACGCCGCAGGCTAATAAGAAAGCATCGATATTTTGCTAAGAAATAAACGGATATTACCGAAACGAATCCCGGATAAGCCACGATATTATCTCAATTAATATCAGAAATAATCCATGGGCGGATGTAAAAGCAACGATACGTGTTCCTTGCGATAACTCGACAATTCCAGTTTCATTTCGCGACCAACGCTGGCTTCGCGGGTTTAGCAATATTTATTATTTCACCTGGAACGATTTTTCTAAGAAATAATTTACGCTTTCGCCCGTTGCGTCTCACGAATGGCTCCCCGATAAATATCTCGACCTCTCGCCGATCATTCAACGAGTAACCGCCCCGCGTTAAAAAGAAACCACGCTTATTAATCTCCCAATCCGACACCACAGAAACACACCCCTAACACGAAACTCGTGTCCACTTAATGGGCCCCGGATCCACGCGGATGTCGGCCAAGATTAATACCACCCACCGGGTGTTTCGGATCGGCCTTCCACCGCGGCCCGTTGTTCGCGGACGAACGAAGGGAAAAGGGAGGAACAAAAACGGGGGAAGAACTCGCGCGGCTCGTCTCTATTGAGGCCCCGCATGACAGATAAGCTTAACCTCCGGCCCATTAACATTATTAACATCTGAGCACAACGGACGTGTAGCCCTTTCGAGTCGTCGTGTGCTCGCCACGTCCGACCCACGCGTGCTCGCCAGCGCCAATACGCTCGCGTACACGCTTTCGGTGCCCACGAAACGCGCATTAAGGGCCTGTTGCGAGACGGGGCCGCAAGGATAATTAGGGGTACGCCGGTCAAATGCCGCTCGTGGCCCCCTTTTCTGCTTATTAATTCATCCCCCGACCGATCCTCCCCTCTTTTCCCTACCTGAGAATACGATCACGAATATCTGGCCCACGTGTAATCATACCGTTCTCTATCCGAAGACTCTCCGGATCAGAAAAGTCTCGCGCGGCGGGACTACTACCAAAAGGTACTCACGGATATCAGCCAGCGGGATGATTCGCGATTTCGATAACGATCATCGAGTCGTGGGAGGAGGAATAAAGAGAAAAATCGAAGCTGCCCGAAGCGGGGTCAGTCCGCCTCGCGAGGCGTGTCAACCTGCCAAATATTATGGAAATTTATTCCCGCCGGGATTCGACGGTGTAATGGGTTCCCGTGTGTGCGTTGCACGCCCGGGACAACTCGTATTCGACTCGACGAATATTTCCATCTTCAATCCCTCCGTCCCAAGACATATCGATAAAAATATAGGGTTAAATGAAATAACCCGAAGCGGGCGCGACGCTTGAAACTTAAACAGTTCGTTTCAATAAAATTACACCTATGGACACAGGGTGTCCCGGAGGCGGTTGTAAGACAGCGATTGCGCGGAGATCTCTGCCTCGGATTTTCAGGCGCATAAAAGAACGAGGAAAAAAAGAGGGGAACGAGAGGACGTCAGTGTCAAGACACTTGGCCGAAGGTAAGTAAGCAAGGTAAAGTGGGCAGAGAATTAATTCGAGAAATTTTTGTCGGCCTCCTCTTTCCCTGGTTTTGCTTCTCGAAACGCTCGAGAGAGCACACGCCGGCCATCGCGGATCTCTCGTCGAACCCTCTGCTCTTTTCCTCCAGCCTCTGCTTCCTTTCTCTTTCGCCCTTCACTAGGCTCTACGCTCTTGTCCGGGCATGACAGTGTCACGTCCCCCGGAGCAAAAATCCTTATAAAACGAGACACGCCGTGGAGAAGCGCAAGGAGATGAGAAGGAACAGCCCGTGAGAAGCGGCTAAGTGGATAAGGTGCTAAGTGTGGCCCGGAGGTGAAGTTTGGTACGGTGTGGCAGGCAACGCACGGCCACCACGAACCGTCCCTGGGCCCGGGCCCAATTACCAGCTTTGCACGGGGAAAGCGAACGACCACGCGATTTTTCGAGGTTATTCCGACTTGTCTGCTACCGTTTTTATGCCAGCTTCTTAACCGCCACCTCTTCGTGCAGAAGTCTCGCGCGCTTGCACAATACGACCGCAGAAGTCTCGTTTCGTTACTTGTCTGCGATTTTATTTCGACGACGACGCTGATTGTTGTAAACCCTTCGACTTTGCGAGAGCGCATGCACACATGGGATGGTTTTTTCCCTCTATACAGCTGGATTGATCATTGCGAATCGCCGACACAGAGAATGTATTTTATCTCGGGGTGTGTGACAATGAGAGGGTTAATATTGTAATGAAGCGTTCATCCGGATTGAGGGTTACCCTGTATGGCGAATGATAAATAAATGTATCGCGATTTGACTGGCGTTTAAATCCATCTGCCTGTGCTTCATTATGCAATTTCGTTGTCCCCGTTGAATAAATTCGAGGAGGACAATAACCAATTGGGACAGAACAACACACCCAGTTGTCTTAAACACTCGCGCCACTCCTGTGAATGAAATATGCATCTCTCTGTCACCTGTGCGTCTATCACCTGTACGCAATGCTCCTGTACAATCTTGCGGATGATCGCGTTACTCGAGTATAGGGGTAGCAGCTGTTCTCGATTGTCCAAGCCAACTAGAGGAGCCAATAAATCTTTCTCCACCAGGGTCTTCTTTTACTCCTGTCTCGTGGTGAAAAATAAAACATCTATACAAACATTTTGCCATCAGACGGTACAGGAAAAGGAGTTCGAGACAAACGTTAAATTAGATCAGCGTGCAGGTGAAATCTGAAAGGTCGAAGATCCTTCGGACAGGTCCGACATGGGATCTCCAAGACGTAGGCGGTTTGCGCAACTCGCCACGGCAACGCCAGGACCATTTCTTTGGATTTTTATGGGCGTTCAGCCGAATTGTTTGTGGCGGATCGGTTCGAGGGCGGTATCGAGGCGCGTGGCCAATCGATAATCGCCCACAGCGCGTATTAAACCATGCATCATCGGCATTATCGTTACGATGGAATAACGAAAACGATCGGAACGGGCAGTCTCCTCGCCAGCACGATCGCACGGTCACGAAAATGCCGCGTAAACGATACACGATGATTTTAAATCCGCTCATTACACCGGTCGGAATGTAATCTGCCGTGTGTATCTTCCTCTCCGATTCAGCGGAAGAACTCGACCGTGGAAACGTTGAATAAATTCGTCGATCTTATCTGACACGACCCTGTACGCGTCCAGGAGATCTAGGAAATCGCTTCTGCCTCGATTTTTCGATCGTATCGGCGCGGACTGGATTTCTGTTATCGATTGTTCGAGAGCGAAGCGGACAGCTGGGTTAAGTGGGTATCTTCCAGTTTAATTTGCGATACGACATTACTTCTGGTCCGATTCTAGCCCTTTCGCCGTGTAATTGAAGGAGCGGCGCAGTCTTCTCTAAGTCTCGTTCGTTTGAGGCGGCAGGTGAAGTTTAACTCTTCGAGGCACACGATTTTAGAGGAAATAAAAACCCTAGTAGCACAGACAGCAATTTTCCCCTCTTCATGTTTGTCATATAGAATCTAACGGGCAAAAACTTTATATAACCAGCAAATAATAAATTTATATTAGCTTACAAATTAAAAAAAAATATTTTAAAAGAATTTATGATTTGTACATACAATCCCACCACTTCACAGCTTCAAAATTAGTACAAAACATCAAATAACATGTTTTTTTTTATTATAAAACAATTTATTCACTCATAATTAATTTTAAGAAAAGAAACAATACATACCGTTACGAAGAACAAAAATTCACTGCATCACACAATGCGCCAACCTTACTCACAGCAGCACACACAACTTACCGATGCGTTTTTATCTGTATAAATTTTTCTTTCCACTTATTTACGCATTTACCGTCGGTGCATAGCATTGCCAACTGAATGAGAAACTTTAAATAAAATATTAAACTGTACGACTATGAGTAACTTCAACTTTTCGAGGTGGGTTAAAATATATCCCACCATGCATAAAAAGCTAAGCAAAACGTGGGACAGTTTATAACCCACCCAGCCCCAAAGAGTTAAACGATTTGAAACGAAAAATAAAATTCGGATCCCGATATACTTTGGGCGGATAATTTTCACAGCAAATTCTGTCCATCCATCACGATCTGGCTGTGACTAAAAATTGCGTCCGTGCTTTCGTCATCGTGTAATGAGCTTAACGCGACGCGCGTCTCGTCTGTACGCACTTTGCATACGAAAGTGACGCCCCTCGCTGTTGTTGCGTCGGTGCAGAACCCACGGGTCGTGGTCGCGCGCTCATTATGATTCATTATTAGGTCCCTTTGTGGGCAGAGTCCGGTTCTGCGCTTCTATTTCGCCGTTTTTTTCAACCGCCCTCGCGTCCACCGTCCCAGCGTCGCCCCAATGTCGATCTTCTCGACCCTATCCTATACCTTCTTCTTCTTCTTGCTCTTCTTCTTCTTATTCCCCTTCTTCTTTCCGCCTTTTCTTAACCGGCCAGTAGACGCGGCAGACACCTGTAGAGCTCGCGGTGACCGAAAAGAGGTAGATAGCAGAGGGAGTGAAAAAATCGGCAAAAAGAATCGAAGGCGAATGAAAAGCGAGCAAACGAAGCGGCGCGTCTGAAACCGCGGTGGAGAAAAAGAAATAGGATGGAGGGGTGGGGAAGGCAGAAAGAACTCTGGCCAACACGGTCCAGCAACGAAGAAAGAAAGAAAGAACACAGGGACGAGGCGAAGAAGAAGTCGACACGAGGCCCGGGGCACCGTCGGTGTGGGTGAACACACCGGGGTCAAGCGAGTTCAACTCTGCTTGGCTCGACCATCACAGGTCTCTCTCTCTCTTTCTCTTCCCTTCTCTTTCTCTTCTTTTCGTCATAGAAAAGATGTTCTCTCGTACCACGGATACTTGAACGCTCTCCCCCTTTTTTTTCAATTAAAAGCAATTTCCTTTGCCCCGCTGATCGTTTTACACGGAACGCGAAATAATATAACTGCTTGGAGAAACGTAATTGTTTCTCCAGACAAGATTTTCCCCGACCAATTACGTATACCGTGAATCCTCGCGGGCGCAGGTACACGAGCGAAACTCGAAGCACCTGCCTGCACAGCGCGCGGTAACCTGCAATCTGGCCCGTCCAGTGCTCCAATTTAATTCGCCCTATATATCCGCGGTCGACCTTCGCATTCACCTGCAACTCGCCTCCCGAGGAATTCCCTTTTTTATTTCTACCTTGGCAATATTCAGCTGCACGGATGGCTCCGTGTATTCATGCGCAGGAGGAAACGATTTACAATATCGCGACGATTCGAAGAAGCCCGTTCTTCCAATCGGAAGATCCAATCCCGTCCTCCTTTTCCCTCCTGCCCCCGGGTCTCTCGCGATCGTTCAGCTGCGCGAGCCCGACGACAACTTCATAAACTTTTTCCACCAGTTCTCGATATCTGCATATAATGATGACAGGCTGTTGGATCGGTGGCCGTGCGCAAAACCGTGGCCTCCTCTGTTCGTCGAACGACGTAAATCGCTGGCCCATCGCGGCGTATAACGCGCCAAGACGAAACAGGTGGGGCACCTGCGCCGCAGACCGCGGCAACCTGCGTGTGCGAGCGTGACGCGGACGGAGAACGTTCGGCGCACGCGGGTACAACGAAGAAGAGCATAGAGGAGGCAAGAAGCAGGTGTATTCCGCGATATAGCCTGCGCTGTGTATGCTAATTGGGCCAGAGTTAACGCTCGCCTCTCGGGATGCCCAGGACTGGATTTAACGAGCCCCCGAACAGGAAGCTCCTTTTACCTCCACCTTCTCTCCACCCTCGCCTCCCTTTCGAGCTTTCTTTTTTGTCTGAAACTTTTTCTTAATCCTTCCTTCTTCTCGTTTTCTTCCGCCGTTGCTTCGCCTCCTTGTCGCCCGACCGAACTAGTCGATCCGCCCTTCTCTCTCGGGCACTCGTTGCCGGTGCACCGCGAAGGAATGAACCGAGTCGTTGATACCGTTGTTGTCGATGTCTACCTCTTTCTCGTTTTCTCTGTCCGCGAGTTTCGTTAAGGTGGAATTACGCGCTCGTGGCCCGGGAATACGAAATTAGGCGGCCGAGCCACGCACACCGCGCGCATAACGAGGGCACAAATCAAAAGCGAGCGTCGAGAGCCGGCGAGCGTGTAGCTTTGCCTGTCTTTCGTGCGACGAGTCCAAACAAATTGGCATAAATTCCCCTGGCGATGCATCGTCCACCCAACAGCTCCTCGACTCTCTTGGAATCGAAGTTTGGTAGCAAAGCCCCTCGCCATTTTTAATGGTCGTGTTCTGTTAAGTCCAGCATCGTTCTACGCTATAATACGTATTATACTTTGAATCTGCTGCAGCGCTCTTTCCCTCGAACTCGATTCAATTCGGCGTGGCGCCTTTGTCGTTTCACCCAGATGCCAGAGTAATCGCGGTGGCAAGATAAAATCTTGCGTCGAAAGCGTCGCCGCTTCTTGCGAGGAATTACGTATTCCACGGTCATTAAGAGTCTCGAGTGTCCAGCTGTCATCGATGGATCTCGCTTCGAGAGTCTCGGGAAAAAGCTTCAAAGATGTATCGAGGGTTATAGAGACAGCTATAGCTTTTTGCCAGAGTAATGGTATGCCGAAGTCTGTCCCCGTGTACGATATGGGAGATAAGAGTTTTTCGGACGGTGTATACTGTTTTTAAAGTTGGGAAAAGAAGCTGACCCGCGGGTGGGCCAAACGAAATGGATAATTCATACCTGCTCGCTCTGTTTTGCTAGACCCCGATCCATATATTACCGAGGCAAGATCGAGTTCGGGATAGGTGCTTGGGATACCTGTTACGAAAATCTTGATCTTCCTGCATCACACGGAGTCATTTAATAAACCTTTGTAAACTTGACAAATTTCCGCTCATTTCGTTGCTCACGAAGTTCGTTTTCTAAATTATTTCCCATTTCAACACTTCTGTCCTCGAATACACGACATATCATTTCACCGCGAATACCAGCTATAATAATAATTGTCGTTATTGCCCAATCGAAATAAAAGAAGCCGTCACTGTGATATTTAACGGCACCGTAAAACGATTATAAAAATGTTAGTCTACTTTTAGATAAACGGCGCCCGGGCAGAGGTATAATAAATACGCCCACGACGTATACAACGTTCTGGTCCGATTCTTTTAGAATTCTATACACATGCGTATAATGTTCTTTACGACGAGATTCAATCGTGTTGCGATTACAAGAAGAGAATTTATTAGAAATTTCGTGGCTCTTGACCATAGTGGAAACAGGTGCATAAATAAGGTAGCGAGCTGGGCCACCAAATCTGGTGTGACGCCATCGAGCTACCGTCTCCTGTACAAATGACCGTATACGGTGGACTGGCGGACCTTCGTGGTCCAGCAAAATCTTCGGGATAAGAATCTGGATATTCGACAAAACCGTTTCGTCGACCTGGGGCTTGAGTGGTCCTGGCGATCTTATCGATGGTCGCTCGTCGAAACGATTTCGATGAGCCAAAAGTACGGGGCCAACGAAGCCGTGGACAAGAAAGGGGAAAACGTGGGCGTTACTTTACGTTGGCTATTAATTAGCAGTTAATTATCGGCCCGTTGCTCGACGACTGTCGATAACAGGCGTATCTCGGTTCCATCGTGGAAACGAACGCACGAAAGGTTTCTCCTGACGGGATCAGGTCGATCGTATCGAATCTAAATTACGTTAGGTGTTAGCGAAGACTACGGAGGCATGTGTGTAAAAAAAACAACGAAATGGGAGAGAGAAAAGAAAGGTAAGAACGACGAGTTGCTTGTTAGGTGTAAAAGTTGTTAATAGAGTTTTAAAACGAAATCGTGGGCGCGCTAAATTCCAAACACTTTGACACGTTCCGTGGTATCTGATGTATCTAATTAGCGCAAAGATTTTCGTCCGTTTGATAGATTCATTCCGCTCCACGCCGCCAGTTTTTCGTACGATACCGAAAAGGATGATACATTGTGAAATGTCGTGATGAAATATGATGGGTCCCGTTGTGCCACTATTATTCTCTGTCAATCACGAGCTAACTGTACAAAGAATTAAATCACGCAAAAGTATCGAGCGCCCAAGACCACCGTTTCGAAATCATAGGATTACGACCGTCAGCCATTAGGCACGTACATATACCCGGCGATCGACAGTGCCGATCGAATGAAATTTTATCTCCGTTGCACATTGAATTAAGGCAAACAAAAAAATGGCAAAAAAAGCCTGCTCCTTACCGGATCGCGCAATCCGTCTAGGCGGCGCTCGCTTAATTTCGCGTTATCTATCCCGGCGGTACGATTAATCGCCCGGTGCGCGGGCGCGTTTGAAAAGAAGCAAGAAAGAGAAAAAAGTAAAGCAGGGAAAAAGTTTTACGATTACACGCGGCTGTCCGCGGGAACCAGGTCGCCAAGCGTGCCTCTATCGATCGCCATCGTTTACGATTTCCATTCGAAACGACTACGCGCCGGCACTGGTATAACGAGACCGCGTTCACCGCCACGATTCTTTTCCAAATACAAATTCGAGCATTAAATTAAAAGCTCGCGGGTACCACAATACGCTCTAAAGAGGCCTTGAAGGCATGCGCGGCGCATATCGGCAAGCGGCAACGAGTTGCGTGCAAGAGCACGCGGGTGACAATAACTATAAGTCTATTGTCTCGCGGACCGGGTATTTATCGGCCTATTCAACGCAAATATGGCGAGCACGATCATAAACTGTTGGACCACTTCGGTTCGGGTGAAATAGCGCGCACAATTTTGCGGCCTGCGCGTATCATAAACGCGGTGGGTCCGGCTACGTCATTCCGCTCGCGTACAAGCTTTCTTTCTACCTCGGTGTTCGACGAATTCACGTTCGTTTAGCTCACCCTTTGCAGGCAACGAGAAGTCACGCGGGCGTGCTGACAGAATGGAAACAACGGTACGCCGAAAAGTTGCGCAAACATTATCCGCATCGCGCTGGCACAGTCTATTATTCGAACGGGATAATAATATTTTACGTGGATACTGGAATAATTGATAAACATGCGCGAGCTGTTAATTGCAATTAGAAGTACATATGCTACGGAGAAAGGGGTTGATGTATTCGAATTTCATTTACTCGTTGCTTTCGTAGAACTGATTCAATTTCTAGTCGCCGTTTATCCACCTCCGATCATGCCGGCTTCTTGTTTCTCATTCTCTCCGTGATCTTTTCTTCTATTTTCCCCGCTCACTTTTTTCCTCTTCTCTTCCTTTTGCTCTTTATCAGTGCAGCACGCGGCTTCTTGGAATTCCGGACGGCGTTCCAGCGCACGCCACCGGATCACCGGCCACTCTCGATTTCGTGCTCTGGAACCCAAACACGCTCGTGTGGTCCGGCACTCCGACGTCCGGAGTGCAACCGGGAATCTGTGGACCGCGGCCTCCCCGCAGCTTCCACCGACCCGGTGGAACCGGGTATGTAAAACATTGTTCCGACGAGTTCAAGAGGAACGGATCTCGAGGAAGCTGCGACAGTAGTATCAACGACTAAAACTGGAACGAGTAACGAAATAGGGGATGCTACTTGTATGGGGAGTACCTTGCGATTGGTTTTTCCCACCCCTATAGCAATAAATAAAATGGAGTAGAAAGAAAGAAACATTCGTTTGGAATTAGTATGATTCAATTCGAGGATGCGACTTATAAATATTGTCTGGAGGGTCGATTCGACGTTTCAAAGGTTAACGCTGTTGCTCAAGTATTTTTTAGCGTTAACAATCATGGCTTGGAGTGCGAACGATGCGAATGGAAATTAGGTCACGGAGAATTTCCACGTCCAACTTTAAGCGTTGGTTTCGTGAGGCGGCCCAACGTCATTTGACGTATCGTCGTATAAAAGCAGCGTGAAGTTAAAGAACCATTCTGGCCCGGGCTGTAACTTTCGTCCATTCGCTTGTAAAAGTCAAGCAATTCTCGGAAGCGGACGCTTTTTTTTTGAAGGTCTCAAGCTCCGGAGAAAGGCGATTACAAAGTAAAAAATATTTTTCGAGAAAGTTTCGGCGCGGCGATACTCGATGCATGTATGACGTCGAGAGGAAGAAGTAATATATGCGTGTGCAGAAATTTGGTGGCCAAAATGAACGTAGTAATTGTAATATAACATCCTGTAAGTACAAAACATTGAGGATAAATAATAAATTTGATTGCTTAATCAACGTTGTTTATTTCGATTTACGTGCCCGTCGTTTATATTTCATTTCCTTTCTTTATAGCGGGTATTTTATTCAACCCCCCCACACTCCTCATTCCTCGGTACGTTCGAGAAGGTAAAAAGCACTTTTCTTTTTTGCGTCTTTACACGACGGGGAAAAAAAAACCAGGCCGAGGAACATCGAGAAGCATAATTTAATACATTCCAATTAATGTTCGCCGGGCTTCACGAGTGATTTATCCCGAGTTTTCGGCGTCACGGAACACGTTTTTAGCGTCGTTTTAGCGTCGTGAATCGGCCGGGCTTGACTGTAAATTAATTACAATTAAAGCCCTCTTACGCCTAACGCCCGTGTCGTCGAATTCCTCTCGTAAATTCGATAATGTCGTTACAAGGCGGCACACGGCGCAGCTGCACAAAGTGCATGAACACCTTGGCGCTTGTAGCAGCTTGGCCCAGAGAAAGGCAACGTCCCGAAGAGATTGTCGGGATGGGTGGGGAAACGGGCCTAAGAGGATTCGTCGCGCTCCGAAATCACATTTTTAATGGCTCCCCTTCTTTTAATTGTTTTTACACGATTCGTGAAGGCGACACGCGGTTAAGAACACCGCCGAAACTCATCCAGAAAGTGTAAGACGCAAAGAAAGTATTGTCTGCGACAGAGAACACTTAAAATTGACTATTACCTGTGCAAGATGAGACTGAATCGGTTTGTAATTTGTTTCTTCTATTATTTGTACGATATAAGTAAAGATTGTATCTACTGTGTAAAAGATTAATAATTGGATTACTCCAAATCATTTTTATTATGCACGTATGTATTTATAAAGTTCGATCGAATCGCTGTACGTATTTGAAAATAGTACCTTATTCCATTTCCTTCAAGTTACACTATTCCCATTCAAGAATTCAGCACCCAATACTAAACGACCGAACAAGGTAAACGAACGGATTCTACATTCAGCACAGCCTCTAACAAGCTGACGGGCGACGATCTCTCAGATCAGATTCGATTTTATCAAGAGGAACTCCCTCCGTGCCGTGCCACGCTATTCATCCTTGCCCCCTTCTATAATATAATATAACACTTTTCTCCCCGAGGCGGGGGTACATGCCTGGCTCGCCAGCTTATCAGAAAAGGAGCAAACCGTCGGGACAGGGTGGTGGCCGACGTGTTATCACGGGCATTCGTTCTGGACGAGTGTCGCGGGGCCTCCTTTTCTCGTTTCCTTTCAACCAAGAACAGAACGACAGATAGCAAAAGGCTCGAGTGGCCCAGGGCACTCGCGAGCCGCTGATACGACACTGTCCTCGTCCGATGCTCTCCGTTTCGTCCTGGCTAATCTTGAATTGTGACGTGCTCACCGGCTCTCGCGAAATTTACCGTCCCCGTGCGTTTTCTTGCGCGAGACTCGACCACGGGCTGATACGCTGAATCTTAAAGAGACCACTGCTCCACGCGTGTACAACGTCCAACCGTTTCTCTCTCTCCGTCGTATGTACGCGTACGATCCTCTCTTCGTCCCTGTTTCGTTCACCTTCCTGCTCCACTGGCAGGCTGGCGAAAAGGAACGAAAACGACGGCGTTGAAAAATGTACACGGTAATGCGCCTCCGGGAGATTTATCGCCGGTCACTGCCACGGGGAAATTCATCGTCCGATTACAAGTACTTGTTATTCCGTGAATCGGGACCGAGATTATTGAATTCTCTTTTGACGCGCCGAAAAGAACGCTCGGTCACGCGCGCTATGAATCCTCGATCGAGGACGAACCGATAAATCTAGGATGCAGTCACGTATGTATGTATGCAAGTGGAAACAGTATGGGACTTAGGATATTTTTGGATTATTTACAAATTATTTGAAATTACAATTTACGGTCGAGGACGGACGAGGCTCGATGTAGCTCTGGTTATTTTATGTAAAGACCATTTGTATTCCGAGAAATGGTGAAACGATGCTTCGAGCGAATCCATTTCGGAACAAGTGACTGGTCCTATTCGACAGATCTGTTTAGAATATTCCACGATGTAGCACGCTCGATTTTTCCCAAAGGATTTTTCGCTCGATCGCGGGTGGTGGTTTCTAGTTTGTACGGGGGTAGATTTTTCTAACCACGAGCTATGGAGCACGGACCATTCTTTCTTCCTGTCTGATCATTCATCTTTGAATCCATTAGAGGAGCAGGCCGGCGAGCATGGTATCGCTCGAATCAGAAAGTACTTGCACGTGTGTATCAGTACCTCTGGCCTCGTAGCCATCGTCCGTGTCGTATACGATGTTCGGCCGGCTGTTCTGTGCCACTAGGAATCCTTCGTGTTCAGATCGAACGTGACAGTTACCTTGACTTTGATCCGCGAGCCACCGCATTGAAAATTCTTCAGCGAGACACGCTCTCTGTCTCTCACGATGCATATCGCCCCTTCGTTTCACACCGCGACACGTGTCGCTCATAAATTAGTGTTATCAACCTTTTTCACGACCCAGAGAGGTAGGGCATTGTTGCCGAAGAAAGGAGATGAAATACAGTAGACCTAGAAAATCATTTACCCATGCCCCTTTCGAGAAGATGAAAAGACCATGATGTGAGCCTTTTCAAATTTACTCCCAGTTATCGTAAGTATATAGGGGTGTTATTTTAATAGTAGTAGGAGTGACGGAAAAATGTAATAATCTCAGACAAAAATTTCGTTTCGTTTTTCAATTTATTTTTCACAGAACCTACTGTCTATGTATACTGTTCAATAGATTATTAGAGTTCACAGTATCATCATTTCTGCGAAGTCTACCACCCAATCAAATTCCCTTTTTCCTAAAAGGGTCGACAGAAGATCTGCACACGAATCTGCAAAGGGTCGAACTAAGAAAGCTGCGCGAGTTTAAAACACGTAATGAACCTACCAATTTCTCTAGAACGAAACCTCACGAGAAAATAATGTACGATCGAAGGGGTGCACGCTTTGGAAGTGAACACGATTCCAGCACGAACCCAGCGTCCCAACGATAGTTCCCATCGAGTAGGAGCGCGGGCGATTGAGTTATCTATCAGTTTGCTAATCTTAACAACGTTGACACTCCGGCGTGGCGACCGAATGCCACACACCTCGTGACGGTTCACGTTAACGACCCCCGGCGATTGTCTGTACCGATATCCCGTGCGATCCAGAAAACGGCAATTATCGAGCAAGAGAGAGGGAGCGAGGAGAACAGCGGAGAGGGCGGAGGCGAGGCGCCAAGTCGTGAGCTAGTTGTTAAGTGATTCCGATAACCTCTCAATCGTCCAGCGAACGGGCTCACCTGGGGAACGCTGTTTCATCGAGGGTACCGGAGAAAAAAATTCAAGACGCCTTGGTCGCGCGCGACCGTGGAATAATTAACGGTGGACCCGTGGAGCGCGACCTGGATCGCGAGAACGTATCGCTTCCTCGTCCACGTTCCTGGCCTCTTCCTTCTTCTCCCTTGTCCAGCGACATCGTTCGACACGACGCTAACGGTCGTCGACACTGACTGTTAGCGGTCAGACACTTTGGTCGGCAGAAAATCGACACGATCATGCTCGAAATAAGTAATGGAAATCTCATATTCGAAGACGCGAACTGCATGAAAGATCGGGGACAACTTATATAGAGCGTCTAGATGCAGACGATTAAACATAGATAGAGAAATGAAAATTAGGAACATTCTACCGGAAAGTTCTGTCCGATAAAATCATCTCAAGTTTCACCATTGTATGGCTCCCACTTTTTGCCATTGTATTTTTGAATATGTGCTCTTATAAATTATATTAGTAACGATGGGAACTATATTGTTCCGTAAATATTAATAAAAGCATTGAAAATGTGTTGTTTTCGTTGAATTCTAAAACAGGCAGGACTTTCAGGTAGAACATTAACCTATTTATACACCAAATTTTGATTGCACCTGAATCATCAGTAAAAGGAAGACGATTGCGATCTGATTCTGTTTTCTCTTGCGATTCTGATTGTGCGAATTTGATTCTTGTAAATAATAGGTCTAACAGAAACTTCTGTCCATTTTTAAATTCATAGAAAATAATACATTTCCAATACATACGTACCGATTAAAGCCCTCATATTAATATTTACCGAATAATATAATTTCCATCGTTACTAATATAATTTAGTAAAAAGTGTCAGCCATATATGTTGAAACTTGAGATGATATCATTGGACAGAACTTTCCGGGGGACCTAATAATTTCAATTGCTGTAACTTTGTGGGAAAAAATTGTACAAGAGTCTACCTGGGCCCGCTTCAACGCGATAGTCCAGTACATAGATACTGCAGGCTTTAAAATGGACCCTTGAGACTATCGAACAATTTTTTCTCACGAAATTACAGCAATTCGAGAATCGACAATGTTTCGTTGAAAATTTAGCGAATTTAATTTCGTGCAGGAGTGTATTGCGTTCTTGGGATACACCGTACGTTTTACTGGAAACTTTCCACGCATCGAAGAACCGTGAGCGCAACATAGGAATGAAGCAAACGCGCCATGGGAATAAATCCTCGCAGTGGTTCGTTTTCGAAGCGTGAGAGAAGACAGTAGTCGGCTCCCCGCAGATTTGTGGCTGTTTGATTGAAACGAACAGCCCTCTGATGCTCCCAGCTCGCGATCATCTGCCTGCATCGTTCTACGGTCGTAAGGACTTCCTTATGGTCGGATGTAAGCTACGCTGTCAGTGGGGATTGGAAGGAAACGTATGCGACAGCCACGATGTGCAGGAAGCACGGCGAAGGTGTTGGCGAGGGGTGACAAATATTATATTGACGGAGGTAAACGGTTGGTGGTTTAAACGTTTACGCAAGAAAAGGTGCAGCAACGCGAACTATGTATACACACATCTCGTATACCATTATCATGAAAAATCTACCAATTTTCCGTAAAACATCCTTCCAAGTGTCTATTCAACTGCAGCAACTTCTAATTGGCCACCCTATAAATCGACAAGATTTACGCTCGCTATTTCTGCGCAGAGAAATTCTACGCGAAACTTCAACTGCTAAACGTTAACCGCGAGATTGCTCGTTATCACAGACGCGAGATTATTGCTACGATTTGCCCAATTATTCTCCGCTCTTCCTGCGGCGTTTTCCGGGGGAATGAAAGTGGCGTCTTAATGAAATCTATAATAGCCGTTAGCTCGTTGAGCTTTGGTGCTTCGATTCGGTGGACAGCGGCAGACAATGTGCTCGCGTGCGCATAGAAAACGCCTCCACCTACGACCTGTACGCCCACGCGGCACGACGAGGTGAGCGTGAGCGGCGCGATTTCTTTTAACAAAGGCTGACAGGCATTGACACGAAAGCAGCAATAAAAGAAAAAAACGAAAGTCCAGCAGAAATATAAAATAGGATCTCCACTAGAATATTCAATTGCTCCTTTCAATAATGCTCGCGAAATTAACACTTTGCAGACCGATACTTACCTCGCGGTTTCCTCTTACCAATTCAACAATCATAAACGTGCCTCGTCTGATAAAAATTGCGCAACACTTTGCTAGCGGAATTCTGAGTCGTAGGGACAAAAATTTCATTAGAAATTGTACTTTCAATTAGTCAATCCTTTCGTTCCTTAAATTACTCGTTCGAGAATGTGCGATATTTAAATTCTTTTGTTCCATCAAAATAGTAGAGGGATAAAAAATAAGAAATGAAGGCAAGGTGATACCGACACACGAGTAGGCTCACGGAAATCCATGGATCGTTGTCCCGTGAATGGTATCGTTTACCAGTGCATGGAATTTCGCGGCTCGCTCGACACGAAACCGAGCGTCCATGCGCTCGTGGAAGTTCGAACTCTGTCAACGCGTGCAGCCGGCGACGAAAACGAGTAGAATAAGTAAAAGATCCATGGACCAGGGGCGGGAGGGTGTTGCGCGGAGGTTTGCGTGCCATAAAAAATCACCCGCAGCTCATAAAGTAACGCTAGATTTTATCTGGCGAATGCCGAACGGCGCGCGTCCGCTTCGCAGATTCCGAGCGTATTTCTTCGGCGTCGCGCTCGAATCTACATATGCAGGATGCTCGCCCCTTTTATCTGATTCAATGTTAATCAAATCGCGGACACGAGGTAACGAAGCGCCGTCTTAACGCCTTTCAACGAAAAACGACCAAGTTGCAACAAAAAAGGACGAAAGTTCACCGAACGAATAAAGTATTCTAGTTTATGCAATTCCGGCGCGAGCTTCTTTCTCGGTGGAACTCTTAGGAACAGAGGGTCCAGCTAGATTTCATTACGCTACTGCCAGGTAGGTTAATGAATAACATGAATAGACCCACGGGCACTGCTGATGAAAAGGATCACTCTCATTCAGCGTTGCTCGAAGTTGAACTTCAGCAATGTTCTAATCGCTGTCACTAGAAACGGATAAACTGAAATACATATGAAACAATTAACGATATACCGCATTTAACCGAATGCAATTGAATGTGCGAATAAAGGCAAGGCAACAAAGTTAAAAATTCTAAATTAAAAAAAATTAATCTCGCCCCACCGAAGTATTCTATTCTCCGCCTAAAAAAAATCGACGGTAGATATCGTTCTATTTTTCCTGAAACATTGCCTGACGAGAGTATCGCAAGTATTCCAATTACTGTATCCCAGAACTCCCATAAGGAGCCCGCAACAAGTTACCCAACGAAGCCTCAAGTATTCTAGAACAAGGCAGCAACACACAGGTGCCTGTTCACCGACGCGAGCCCCGTCTTCGCAATAAAGCGCGCGAGTTTTAGCGATAAAAAGGCGAACAGGCCGCGAGTGAGCGAGCCCAGCAGGACGGTGGAGCGTCTTGGGCCCGCGATATTCCTCGGGGACTTACCACGGGGCCACGGCACAGTGCACGACTGCGTAATGAATTTCGGAACGAAATTTCCGCCGGGGCCCGTTTTAATGCGGGAATAAAGTAGCGTCCGGGTCGATGGGGTCGCGGGCCGCGGCGCAGCGACCACGCTCGTGGAAGACAATGGGGCTCTGTGTACGCGTATGGCCCATATGGGAGGCCCTTCGCCAACAGAAACGGCCGGCGAGAACATTGTCTCGAAAAACCATAAAATAAAGCAGCGGCCGGTTTCGGCTCCGCCGCTCGACAACCACGCTTGTTGCTCCTGATGTCTTCGAGATACAGGCAGCAAGTTAGTCTATGTTTCTGCAAGAAAATAGACACAGTTAGCTCGCAGTCGGTACGGTTAATTCACCCTCTAAGGGAGATACACCTCGACGCCGTAGAACCGTAACCGCGTAAGTAACGCAGCCAACGACGGATCGAGTTTATTTTATTCTCGAAATTAATTGAAGCGATAACTCAATGGAGCCCGACGTTTATCCTACTTTACATAATACCTATAAGTAATATTGAAAGTTCCTTAAACCATGCACCAATCATTCGATGATACTTCAATCCGCCATAACTCGTGGCTGTCCAGTAAATCTCTCTCTATCACTTAAAATCCAATTACGATTAAATCGAACGGGGTACAGCGGGCGCGCAATAATTCAGCGGGGCATCAAGAAAAAGAAATTCAAAGTCGCAAGTCACGAGGGGACGTGACAGAGGGGGTGGGAGACGTAGTTGGAGAGGAAGAACAACGAAGTCTCTCGCGGCCACCCAGCAGCCCAGTGGTCGCAGCAGAATTCGGCCTCGGCCCGTCGCCCGCTCGTAAATTCTTTCGGCGTAATCATAATAAATCGTGCCGCCTCCGATCGGTCTCCCGTCGCCATTTTTCCGCTGCCCATTTGCAACCGATCATCCGGGCGTCGTTTCAATTGCCATGGGGATAAAGTACTCGCGTCGCATAAAGCGCTCACCCGCGTGCTCACACGCACGTCGTCGCGTTGCTACACGCGCGAGTAACGTTACGCCTCGCGCGCTCGCTCGCTTGCACGCTCGCGGAGATATCCATCTCGTGGGCGCCCGCGCGAACTTGATTTATCGGGTTCTCGCGATAACCCAAGCGAGCCACGACGGTGTGTGCAGTACCGTGGGGCGCGAAGTAAAAAAGGAAGAAAGAAAGAAATAAGCGGGAACAGAGGCGAAAGAAGAGGAACGTCCAAAGCTCTCGCCTCCCTCGCTCCCTCCTCTTTGCTTCCTTTCGGGGCTCGATTCCAGGAATCGACATAAATCCCGGCACTTTATAATCTGCGGTGGAAGGATGCACGGACGGAGATACGATCGGGTGGAGAACTCGCTGGTCTCAGAAAGTAAGAGAGCGGCTAGCAGCGAGAGAGGAGAGAGCGCGCGGCAGGTGCTGGGCGCGGGCAGATTTAAGTACGATCGCGTATTTCGCAATTTTTAGAATTCTTTCAGGAACTGACGGATCGGTTCTCGGTGGACTAATAGTATGCAACAATCCAGGGTTTTGCCATTAACCAGTTCACTGCAGTCGACGTGTATCAATGCTCTATTCTAGAGTAAAATACAAAATTACCATTGTGTATAGAACCTTGAAATTTCAATGAGATGAAATAAACATGTCACTTGGTGGTATGTTTCATTTATATTAGCAATAGAATTGCTATGTATTTTACATGTACTTTATGAAGAAGAAATTGATTATTCTTGTTGATATATTGGATATCCTCCGTACAATGATTATTGTATTTACTCTGTACTTACTGTATTTACTACTGTACATTACTCTTTACAGACTGAGTTGATTATCTTCTCCAATGCATATGTTGCCACACTGAAATCAACTGAATTCCTTAAAATCTGTTTTCTTTAGTGTTTCTTGTTTATAAATTTTATTACTTTTTGTCAATTTTTAAGATTTTAATAATAATAACCTTTTCAACAATGTATTGTTAATTTCGTATCGAATATAAATGTAATCTTTCCTCGTTTTGATTTACTTTTTCGTTCAATTTATAATAGGAGCATTTGCCTGGCGATCGACGTGTATACACGTCTTTGCTTGATTTTAATTCCGCATACCGCGAGGGATTTTTAAAAGTAAGTTTTTATTTTTAAAACAGTTATATTCCACAAGTATAAATTGATAATGTCGCGGATATATCTTGAATTCTTTTCTCTCATAGTTTCGAAAATGTTGTATTTCATAATACTTGCAACAGATCTTCCACCGGAATGTTATTCATCAAAATATGAATGAATTATTATTAATTATCCTACCCTCGGTATTAAATTAGTCCTTCTGTTGCAGGTAGGGCATTATTTAATAATCGAGGGCCCTATTCTGTTTTGTAGAAATCTCCCAGCTTCCCCTTTTATTTCAAATCTCGCGGAAGTATTAATTTGCATATACTACGCATACCTTCGCCACTTTTCTGGCAATCTCTACCCCGATATTCCGATCTTTCCGCTCGAACAAGTGGCTCGCGTTTTTATCACGATCCTTGCAAGGCAGTTCTAGACACGAGAGCTGACCGCCCCAAGGTATCAGCCTCATAATTCTACGTTACTCCTACATTAACTCGACGAATCATCTGCTTTGAGCTGTCCACCTGCGTAACGCGTTCATACGAATGGTAAATCTTCCCCGTGTCTCGAAGATAAGATCCGAGATTCGATTTCGTCGTGTTATTACGTTAATTGTCAGGCACTACACTTCCCTCCTGTATTTTCTATCCCGATTCTTTGTACCTTCCACTTATCGTTTAATTTTCTTCCAACCGCCCCTCCCGATTGTAAATCAAATTAAAATTGTAAGGAGTATCAAAGTGGTAGCGGAATATTATTTTCCTATGAAGAGATAGCTATCGAGAAATGGATCGATTTTCTTTGGAAACACGATACATACTAGCCACCCTCGCAAACTACCCGCTGGAACTCTAGAATCCTTCCAGATAATCCCACAGGCTTTCACGTACCGCGGCAGGACCAGCAGCGGAGGAAATCTTCCCACAAAAAGTAACAGGTAGGTATCCTGTTTCCATTGAGCGACAGGTAGGAATCCTTCGGCGCTGTCTCGAGCGTCAATAGCCGTCGAGAGATCCGTGAAAGGGACCCGTTCGGCACGGAAGGAAAGGATGACACCTTAAAATAGATTAATATATGCAAAAGTCCCAGACGTCGAACGATTTTTCCCACCGGAACAAGTGATCCGCAGCTACAGAAAATTTCTGCTTCACCTGTGCTTCCTCAGCTTCCCTCTTCACAGTTCTCATCGATCCTGGGAGAGTTTCACAGGAAGCTGATTTTTCCCAGGGACCGAAGAGGAAACTTCTGCCCGTGACAAAATACTCATTTTCTTGTACTCTGGCCTCGTGCCTTTTGAATATAAATATTCCGACGATGGAACTTTGTAAAACGTGTTCATATTAATTTCTATAATATAATACGACGTACGTGGTATGGTAGTATATATTGCACAATATGTTATGTGTTTCGTATTTATATATACATATGTATATTTAATATTCATAACACCCCTTCAAATTCGCCGCAATTGCTCCCCATTCTGAAGCAACCTTCAAGACATTCGACCAGCTTGACTTCCTTCGCGTTCAGGAACGAGGTCATTAAAAGTCTTTAAAAAAGTCGTTAACGGTCCACGATTCTAAGAACGTCAAAGAAACCGCGCATAAAGAAGTCACAGGGGTCCGATAGGAAGTGGATCCGATATTCAAGGCAGCATCATTCTTGTAATGGGTCCATGGGGTTGCATTTCCCATGGAGTGACCGCAAGGTGGTCCATCGGGTTTCTCAGACCCCTTGGTCGGGACCTCCGTCCAAACGAGGCTCCCATGGGGTCCCGTGAGCCCAACTAGCACCTGCCTACGGTCACCACCCCATCGGAAACTTCTCTGTCCTTCTACACGGATCTTCTAAACTAAACTGCTACCGTACATTACTTAAAAGGAAAAGGGGAGGAGCGGTATGGAAAAAAAAGGGGCAAGGAAGATTTTACTTTGAATCTTATGGCACGTCGATCGATAACAGGCAGCTAATTAATTCGTGTTCCTCCTACGATAATTGGAGTACCTATCCGCTGATCGATCCTTTTCTTCGTGGTTCCCACGTGAAGCGTTGCAGCATCGTTTTGTGTGATACCACTTAGCACGGTGGTTACGGCCACCGTAAGACTTAGAAACGTTCATCCGTTGCACCTATAATTGCCACGGACGCCGCGACGTCTCGATCTCCTTTCTCACGTGTCAACGACGCAGCACGTTTCGTTGGGGAGCTCGAGGGCTCATGTGAAACTGTGCCATTAACACGAGATGCTGGAGACTCGGGACTCAAATAGTTCTATGCATACGTATGAGCGTTTAAAAAATTATCCTGTGTGTATTAATTTTGGTGCGAAACGAATAATCGATGCCCCATTCCTTAGCACTTTTTTTATTACTAATTTAAAACGTGCCGAGATCGAATTACTGTAGAAGTGATTTATTATAAACCACGTCGCATTTGAAGCGAAATAAAAATTGCTTCAAAGGGAAGAGAGTATATGAATTTGTTTAAAAAGCAATTAATTTACCTATCAACTCTTTTTCTTGATACTTAATACGTATAACATTAAAAATAATAAGGGTCATCTCTATGAATCGAACAAAAATATGGTTAATGAGAGCTGTTTTTAAAAATGGTTGACCGGCTATTGTTCGTGTTATCAGATGCCAGGATTGCAGATGAAATTAATCAGTGTCGGGGGAAGTGTGTGGGTAAATTGGGGCGTATAAAAGGAGTAAAGTTGCGAACCTGCAGATCCGTCCGACAGGGCCACGACACGACAGAACAGCGGCATGGCAAGCGGCAATGGCAATAGGAGGCTGTGCCGACGTTGTGTCTAGTTCTCACGGGGTTACGAGAAAGCGTTTCCCTCTCTCTTTCTCTTTCTCTCTAGTCGCTTTCTTCCCTCCGCCCTGATTCGTCTTCTTTCCCGGACTAAAGATCGCTCGTAGACGCGGCTGATGGAGAGGCGAGAGCAGCCAGCTCGTGAACTTTCATCTTTGACGATGATTGTCCCAAGATCAAGAACGAATTCTTTCGTTCCGATAAACCATTTCGAAAGTTACACGTCCTTTGACTTTGTTCTCTCGCGAAAAACGGTACGCCAAGGAACACACAAGGAACACAGGTTCCATAGGAGTTTTAATCGTCCAATATGAACGCAATAAAAGCTTTTCAACAATTAATCCGTAGACGTGTCGCGTCGCCCAATGACACCGTGAAATTTCCCGTTTAGAAAGGTGTGCGGAATGTGCACTTCCTTCTCGATCGAAGGATGAATAAAGACTGCTCGCTGGCCACACCTGAATCTGCGCATTCGCGTTATCTTTTTATATGAAAATTCCCAAGGCTCCGGTTCTTCTGTTGTTATTCGCGACAGCTGTTTCCCAGCCGCCTGCGCAGTACTTATCAACCACGCGAATTACGTAATCTGGTTTTCGAGAATCGCGACGGTAAAACGAGAATTACGATCGGCGGAGTGTTTCGAAAAAATAGAAAAAAAAATAGAAATCAAATAAGGTAAAGAGTTAAGAGCGCAGAATTGAACGGCGTCAATTATAATTTCCAATTTCGTAGACGTTTAATGACACTTAATGGATGCCTCATGTAAAGGGTAGACGATTGGATCACGTCGAAATCACTTTCGCACGACCCAGAGGAATAATCGGTGTTCACCTGTACACGGGAACGAAGGTATCGTCGTCGTGGCCGTGTACGAAAGGTGAAATCTCGCAAAGGGGAACCTTGGCCCAGGTCGTGCGAGACCTGTCGCTTGGCAAAGCTGCATCCATTCGACCCTATTCGCTCTTTTGCTCCCTTGTTCGAACGGGAAGTGCAACCTGCACTTCCCACGGAAGCGGAAAAAGAGGGAAAGCCTCGCGACGTTGACACGCCACAGGGTTCTTAATCAAACTGCAATGGGGTACCTTTCCTCGATTTTCCAAACGCTTTTCGAAGATCATTGCAGTCGTTGACCTGACTTTCCTATGCCTGAGAATCAGTTGACGGGCAGATGTTTGGAAAGCAACCCTGTGTGAATTTTTTTACTTCGTGTATACCAGTTCACATGATAACTCTACAATATCGTTGGTTATGAGTTATGAGGCAGTGATTCACAAGAAAAAGAAATGATAGTAATAATTTGAGTAACATTCATTGCGAGCAAGAGTTTTTGCGTGCGTCAATTATGGGTCGGATTTTTATTAATGGATCATCACTTCGTGTGTTGTTGTTATTATTAAAATGCAACATTTGCAATAATAGCATATATCTGTATTATTATATTCTTTATTTCTTCTTATTTTAATTTATTCTTCAATAATACAAATTTTAGTCTTCTGTTTTCTTGAAGGAATCTATACCTGTCACTAATTCATAAATTCCCCGGATGTCTCGATTCCCAAAGTATTTATATTTTATAAAACAAAACCCTGTCGCTAGTACAGCATCGCGAAATTAAGAAACACATCAATCCACCCTTCACATATCGCTAACATATTACAATAAATATTTCATAGAACCAGCCACTTCTGAGTGAAACTTCAACATTCCATACAGGGCAGAAAAATCGAATAAATACCAATGATATTAAGACGCGTATTCAGCGAAAGGCACACTTATCAATTTCAACGTCGACCGGTAGAAATAATACCGTTATTGTTGCGAAAATCATCGCGAAGACTCGTCGCAATACGTGCACGTGTGCGTGTGTGTGTGCCTACCTGTCCGCGTGTTCGGAGTTCGTCTAATAAAATCTGAATACTCGGAGGCTACCTCTTGATAGCATTTGACATGAAGACAATCGCGGATGATTACCGCCACGGAGTATAATAGATATCCCTCTCGATCCCTCTCCAGTCTTATATTCTCCTCTCATACGGCTACCAGCACTCTCTTCCCACCTACGCGTAGCTAGTTCGCGACGAGAAACGCGCAATTTCATTCTAATTGATAGTACTCTCTGACGGTCGGTGTCCCTTGTACCGGTTAGCTGTGCCGGCTGGCCAGTATCCGCTCGTAACAAGTCGTAAACGGATTTTTTTAATGGGCCGAGATTCGTGAGAAAGCCTATTACGATAGGTGATATGGAAGGTTGAAACGGGCCGGAATGCTGCCGCTGGTAGACAGAAGCGCCTCGTTTTATTTATTTCATCGGCTTCCATGCGATCTCGTCTCTCCTTCTTCGTAGTTGCAGCCAGGAGCATTGCAAAATGGCAGCATGTAAATAAATTCTCATTCCGAACTTCTCGAAATATTTCTTTATTTATTCACTTCGAGGACGACTTCCACTAGAATCGTTGATCGTGGAAAAATAAATAGTTGTAGCTAACAATGTAAAAAAGAAATCTGCTGTAATCTATTCTGGATAGAATATTTTGTTCGTTCCACAGAGATCCATAAAAGAGAATTCCCTAATAAAATGCCAGGTAAACGATACCAGAAGAAGGTTATCGACCTTCGACACCTTCCCAGGATATTTCATCACTGACGAACCGGCTACTTTTTATCCAGCTTCCGGCTCGAGATCCCTTTGCCCCTGCCACCGGAAGCGTTTAGGCCTCGTCACGCTTGTTTTAATTACGTGAGCAGGCCACCGTCCTCGGTCCTTTTTTCTCATACACAGCCACGCATCTCACCTACACACCTGCACACATACACACATATGGTAAACCATATCCTTGGCAGGAGCTTCGACACCTGGCACTCCAGAAGGGAATTAATTTTTTGGATTAGCTTATCGCCTCTAGGCAAGCCAGCTATTTCACGAGGAACGGGGTTAACTCCTGCTAAGCAGCTTTGTGTTAATGAGGTTCCGGTCTGAGACAGCGACGCTCGTTTCTTCTTCTTCTTCTTTTACGCTTCGTTACTATTCCACCATTACTTTCGGCTAACACGATACCATCAATGGCTGTTTAACGAACAAAGTTACAGAATATTTAATACTCAATCGCTGACCCGACCGTTTCTCGAGAAAGAAAATTGAATATTAAATGAAATATTGGCCTGCGCATGTAGCAACGCACCAGTAACGCAAATGTAAGAATACATTAAAATAACATTAAGGGAGACGAAAATGATAAATTCAGTCAATATTAGCAGCCCGGATGACGAGTTAACTCGTCCTACCTGGTTAACAGGTTAAAGATCGCATCAGCAGGATTCCGGCTTCCGTTGTAATTGAATATTGTCACGCAATGAAATTTGGAGCCGTCTCCCCTGTAAACTTGTTCCTTCTCGGACTGATCCTCCGCGTGCAGCGAAACACGTCAGATAATAACACTAAATCCTCGGTTGCATGAAAAGAGTATCGTAAAACGACGTCGTTTAACGTCCCTGCCATTGATTGACGTGCCATGAGCGCCAAAATAACGATCACCGCAGGTGAAGTTGCGAGTGCTTTCGGTGCTCAGGTGTCGGTCCGCTCACGAAACAGGTTAATCTTTGGGATTCCGGCAATCAAAGCGCTATCGCCGTTCACGACCATCGCTCGAGATTTACCGGTAATGCTCGTCGTAAGGTAGATTGCACGTGGCCGCAGTTTCATCCGGTCGCCACATGAACGGCCGATTAATCTAAAAATACTGTCCTGACCATCGTACCCTTCCGCCCGTCGCTTCGACGTCTCGTTTCAACCCTTTCGCTTCGTTGTCTCGTTTCATCTTCGCATATCCGACCGACGATGATTGCTTGTGCACGGGCGAACGCGCTCCTGTCGCGACTAAACGTCGTTCCAGGAATAATTAAACGAAAGTTTACAGCTCGTACTGGCCCAACTGTTTATACGATCGATAAACCAGCTGTCGCGCGACTGGATATGGGAAAAAAGAATAAATGTTAATTGTAATGTCCACGCTAATGCGAGCTAAAGGCGAAGCTGGTACAAGTGTACACGCGTATCGGACTATAAACTCGATGGCGGTTGATGACGAAAACGGGGATTGTGAGCCACCCTGCGGAGGCGCTGGTCATTCACACGAACGGATTCGTGACTCCCCGAAGGTCCTAAACGCCTCCCGAGAGGAATAAATTGCAACCAATCGCATGCTGAGAGACCATGCCCCTACGATATACGTATACGGCGTCGCTTATATACAAAGTATAAACTTTTGCCGGAGCGTGGCGGGTATATACTGCTCGAAGGTTCGTGAGCGCAGGTAGATAATGTTACCGCGGGTTTTCCATTCGCGTTTGACGAGGGTGAACGTAATAAAATAGTGATACGGGCGAACGTTACAATTATCATAGACTTTTTCCGCCGAGCTGACGTTGGAAATTGTGCCGCGCTCAAGGGGTGTAATTACGGAGGTCTCTTTAGCAACGTTAGGATTTTTCCTTCTAATCGTCCATCGATTAAAAGTGTTGCTTGTTTGAGTACATTCACGTAGCGCATTTGCAACGATCGTATTTGTACCACAGAATTAGTCGAATTACGAATTTCATATTCACCTGGAAGTTAATTCGAATGGCCAGGAGATACCTGCCGAGAATTCTCCAGCAACGAGAGCGCCGTCGAAATAATCTGCCACGAGCCACATCGTGCACTTTGAAAGAAAAGAAAAATATTCTACCCTCGAGACTCGAGACGATAATTCTCTGGGAAAACTATAAAGCGATTGGTGTTCACTGAAAAGCGGGTGAAAACAGGCGAAAAACCGAATCGTTGGATCGCCCGGTCGAAATGAAGCGAACCGCGAAACAAGAATCTTCCTTAAGCCATACTCCCTTACGCTGGCTTCGTCTTTCTTCTATCAAGACGATCCAGGACGATCCTTTGCGGTACTATCCGTTTCAGCCAGCCATTGTCTTCCCGTTGCTCCTTGTCTATTTACACGTGGACCCTTTGAAGAAGCCGCTGCCAGTTTTTCGTTGCTACCGCTGTTAAACTAAGCGAAAGGCATTCTTAGAGCAACAACCAGGCTGGGTTCCCGTGGTAGGTACACGGTGGTACACTAGGCACCGCAACAGAGAGAGACCAGGGCCCTGTTTTAGGTCGGTATACGAGGTCAGCACGCGCTTTGTACTATGCGGGTTAAGTTACTCGAGCACCAAATCGAGCCTTTGTACCTTGTTAAGTTAAAACCCCGCTCTGCCGTGGAGTATTGCTTGTCTTCCGAACATGGTGCTGGGGAACCGCGCTCGGGGACCGTTTCTTATAAGAAATGCACGATACTGAAACACACGGCCGGGACGTTGACTAATCTCCTTGTCTCGTTTTCTCCCGGTGTTTGGTACCACGGTTTTCGCACCCAGCCGTGGTGCACGAACTATCGATATCGATGAACTATCGTCGGTAATTTGCTGGCGATCCTTCCGCACTGTTGGTATGGGATCAATGAATTGTATATACGTTTGATTTTCGGTCACGTGTGTATCGAATCCCTCCGAGTCTTCCTTGATCGTCTCTGCATAGTTTCCAGAGGACGCGAACAGCACACGAAAATAATCCCACGGTCCTTTTAGATCGCAGCATCCTTTATTAAGGAACGTTTGATTCAGTATCACGCCTCGGCCGCGAGACTCTTCACGACCACCATTCACAGGGCACAAGACGTTTTAACATATGAAAAAGTCTGCCGAGGGGATGAATGGAGCAGCTCCGCTTTTGTCGGAATTGCTTCTTCTTCTTAGTCTTTTTCTTCTGTTACGTCTACGCTGCATCAGTCGACAGGTTCGCGATATCATGTGGGTGAGGGTTAGGGTCAAGCCCGGATACTCCTTGGCATACATGAATGTTTATTGGGCTTCTCTACGTGTTCTGTTTTGTCTATTCAAAAACCCAGCGTCTGCTACCTTCTGTTCGCTCGTCAAACTCTCTGACACGCGGAGATGCACTATGGATGGGAATCGATATTTTATGAGGGAGCGTGTTTACAAATCTCGGACGATGGGCGATAAGATCTGCAGGATTGAACAAATTTATCATAAATTTCTTTTTTACTTCGATTCGACCAGTCGTCTGTCATAGATCCTCGATTTTTATATAATTCATTAATATTTTATATCTGTCTCCGTTTGTAATTCCACGAAAAGGTGATATTATATCGAAAGAATGAAAATAAGAAGTTGTAAGAGAGAATTTGTATCTCGAATAATAATAAGAACTTCACCCCTATCCCGAATCGTTAAATAACGTTGTCAGTGGTAGTTTAGGCGTGCCTCGAACTCTTTAAAGTCAATTTTTAACCATCGCACTGACATTCCACTACACGTCATGCCAGCAAAGATCGCATCTGACGTTTCGAGACGTTCGTTGGCGAGAAACTTCTTTGCCGGTTACCTTCTTTTCAAACCGCGCCACTTGACTCCCCGTTTCACAATGCTCGACCACGCGGTCTCTCCCGTCTTCAACCCTCCCCTTTACCTTCACCCTGGCCTGATTCGATTCTTTTATAATCTCGATCCACGAGCTACGCAACCCTTAATGCGGGTTCATTATATTCCGGTTCCGGACGTGCGCGTAAAGATCACGATCGGCTCGAGGACTTTTTTCTTTTTAGGGTGGTCGTATGGGATGGTGTTTCCGCGCCGCATTACGCAGCAACATGCACCAAGGATCAAAGGGAGCTGCTGGGGGAGCGGAAAGTACATTGCCGGACAAGTGGCTCGCATCCCCCTGCTGCGTGTCACCCCATGAGAGACCATAGCAAGAGAAACGTCAACGGCCATCTAATTGCCACTCGAGAACGCATCTTGATTCGACCTCACCGCGAGTCCAACCACCTGGCGAAATCAACCGTGATGCGATTGAATCTTATGGGGTGGTAGAGATAAAAGAGCTGCTTGTGAAATAATAGATTCCCCGTGTGGGACAAAGATCACGGTTTCTAACCATACAACGTATTGGAAATGATATTTTTCATTTCGCAAAGAACATCAGAATTAAATAATTAATTCGGACCTGTTTATAGAAACTTTGTAAACGAACCTCTTATTAATTTTACTTTGTGAACCAATTAGTTTGATCTGGTGTCCTATGCATGTATGTATGTACGTGCACACATACGTTGTATCTTCTGCTCCGTTAAATCATGGGCCGCACGAAATCCTGCACAGATAGAGGAGTAACAGCAATTTGTACAGCGTCAATGAAGAGCTTTTTGCAGACTGAATTTCAAGCGGGATGGCGGAGGACAAACAGGGCAGAAGAATGCATCGCTGGCAAGGCTGAATACCATGAAATATTCAAGGGGACGAGTCTCTTTGTTCGAGCATGTTCCAACGCCGCGACAAAGACATCCGTTGAACGACAGAAACATATATTTCATGCGAGGACTCGTGCGACACGGGCCATTATAATGCCTCCGATTAAATCGTAGCCGAGATTCAAGCAGTCAAGACGAACAAGCGTAATGAGTCTATTCCGGGGCACCCCTTTTTCCGATCTCATTCCTCCAACCTACCCCTGTGGCGCATAATGTCGATGAAAATCGTACGAGACACGATAACATCTCAACGGTCGCAAGGCTAGGAGTATGACGTGGACGGTATGTATATTACGTGCAACCCTGTAGGATGGCTTCAAGACGGGGGCAAAGAAGAAGGAAAAAAGCGGCGGTAGTAAAAAGAAGGGCCAACAATAGTCAAGTGTCGTGATTTGTGCTCGAGCAGGGGGTATGCCTTCTATCCAGTCTTAATTAAGCCCCGTTTCCCACGTGACTTCTTACCCCCGTGCACAGGGGGACAGTTCCACAAGGTAACGTACTTTTCTGCACTCCGTTAAGCATCACTTGCTATCGCATCACCTGCATCTAACAGCCCTGCTTTGGGAATCATTGTGCTCGATGGGGGATTTCAGGAATGGATTTAATATTTCGTTTGTAAATAGATTTAATATTGTACTTCTGGGGGCTGATACAATGGAATTATACGAACGGCATCGTTATTCACTCTGGAACGAAACCGAATTTCTCGCGGTCCACTACATAATTCGTGGCCCGTCACGAAGGGATGAATTCCGTTAACGGGCTGAAAACGCGGCAGCCGCTTATTACAGATAATACGGAATACACACGCAAGCTGGACCCTAGCCGCTTAGTATGTTGTCTATTTATTATCCCAACGGCGTTTCTAGCCGACGAGTATATGCGCCTTAATGGCTCAATACTCCATCGTGAGGAGGGCCCTGTCCATAGATCATAGGTAACGTTTTACAGAGGTGCTACATCTCTCCTCGCGTTTACGTAATGCCAACATTGTTTTCACGAATGGTGAGAAATGCGCCGGTGGCATTGCAACACCCTCTGCCCTCGCGGGGTTAACTCTCTGTCCGGCAGACATCAGAATAATGACGGCTATTAGGCAAGCACCCTCTACGCCTAAAGAACGAGCATCGCTCTTGGGCTAGCTGCGCAGAGACATGATCAGAAGTTTTAATACCACGTATAGGGGATGCTGTAATAATCATAAGAAGTTGCGATATTTATTGTGCGATACATTTTAAATGCAATTCTCCTTATTTGATTGAAATCGTTCCATTTGTAATCGCAATTTGTAAGATATATCGTAAACTCGATTACGTCCGACAGAAATTGACTTTCACATAAAACTTCTTCAGAATATTGACACTATACCCAGTAACGTCCAAGGGAAATGGAATGTTCTACAAAGTTTAATCGAGAAACAAAGCACAGAACATTGTCATTGGGGAATCAACGAGCCCACGTATCCCAGTTATTCAGCGAACTTTCGTAATCCTCGTGATTGTTGCTTCATTTATCCCAGCCTGTAACGGTACACCAGTGATTACAGATTGTGAGTAGATTTCGTAGATGAGTGGCGCCAGCACGGTAACTAGCTCTCGAAGCTAATATCACGGCTAATGCGCAAACGATAGACTGGCTTATTCGTGCAAACCCAGAAGGAGGAGCCTGCGCGGCCAGGAAAATACATTTCCGGCGAAGTACATATGACCCTAGCCAGATGAGGTGATGTCCCGGCCTGTAATCTCGTCTAACAGGGGCCACCGACAATCTTGACTTTGCTTTCGAGATAGCAACCCTTTTACCATTGCCCGCGGAACCGGGTAATGGAAACCCTGTGTTAGCACGTTGCTCGTTCGACTTCTTATTACTTTCGACCCCATGAGAACTGACTGTGGACTCAGTGAAATCGATGGTAAAGCAGCAGGCTTCCATTTGAATTTTTCCGCGAGCTATTGCTACCTGTCGATCGATAAACAGGTACGAAGCTGTACACGAACGCAGCAAATCGTTCGCCATTCTCATGGCGGAGTCCGCTGAGATAGCATCGTGAACAGAACCGTGCGAAATGTTACAAATTTCAAACAGACCACGGAAACCGATAGGATCGAAAGAAAGAAAAGGAAGGTTGACTTCGTCTTTTCATTCCTATGTAACGGGTATTCATCGTGATTCGTGTTTCAATCTGGACGAACAATTACAAGAGGCAGTAGTCGTTAGCCTATGGCCCCCGTTAGTATTCGCTTCGTCACACCTGACTGGCCTCGCACACGCGCTGCCAGCGAACGGAGAGAAATATCCTTGGCGATTCCTGGCGTTTCGTAACTCCTCTGTGGGTTAATGGGGAAGAAACGTGGCGGATTCCAACTGGATCATTCGAACCATCTGGATCGTTTCATCTGAAATCTATTTTACTTTCACCGGGAACACTTTTTCTTAACGCCTTTTGCACTTTCTGCTTCGAAGGCAAAAAAAGGATTCGAGACAAGCTTTTTCGCCGTTCACGATTCATTCCCCGATTCGCGTTCGATGTGTAACGAGAAGTCTAGAAGGGAAAGATCATCGTGGATGAAAGTATAGACCGTTCAAAGGTCGACGAAGGGAGGCAAACGTGGCAGGGTCGACGATGCAGGGCCCAGGGGCTCACAGATTCCGATGCTTCTTGCATAGGTAAACGAGAGAAGCAAGGAACGAATAAACTGTGAACTGTTGCCGCGTGCAGCTAGGTTCCCAGGCAATTCTATGAATACGAAATACGAGGTCGGTTGAACCGGCGCACTGGCCGTTTCGTTCAATCATCTTAGACACGCCCGGCATGTTGGTTTTGCATAAGCTAGCCCGCGAGCCTCGTGTATCTCGCTCGCGACGACGTCGACGGCGACGCTTCGTGGGTGACGTAGATACGCGAACGTATACGGCACCGTACACACGCAAAGGTCGGCCTCCTTATGGGAAAATCACGGGTTACGTCGCTACCACCATCGATAATTATTTAACTGCTAAACGTCCCCTAACCGACCATTACTGTCATTCATAATTTCATAGTTTTGTGTCTGCAATTTCCCTTGTGCATTACATTTCTTGGAAATTCAATGAAGCTGGACGGATTAAAATAAGCGGCGGGATCTCGGAGGGGGGACTAGAATATTCAATGAAAAATCAAAGATATTCCGGTAAACTTGTAATTAGTATAATATTTTGGAATCTGTTTAATTACTTGTACAATATAAGCAGGGATTAGAATTGCTCTGAAAATTGAAACGAATGTTTTCGCCTTTCCCCTCCTTGGTACTTGCATTCAAGGTGCCGAGCACGTGTCCAAAAAAAGTGTCGCTCCTTAAAATTTCCCGTCCCACTTCAGTATCTCAAGTGGTGATAGTCAAAACCGAAGCGGTGGCATTAATAATCGGAACAATATTATTAGTCAACAGAGAGCGGCGCGCAGCCTCTATCGGCGTGGCTGATATACGATCAAGTAGTCGCGCACCATCTGAACCGACCACGGTGTAATGTTCCAACGCGAAAATTCTTTCCTCTGCAAAAGGCTCGTCGCAGACTTTTTGCCGACAGCCCGTGGCCGGTCGATTGTTTAAGAACGTTCGATCCCCGATACCGATGCAGGGGCTGGTTATTGATGAGCCGGCGGTCTCTCGCGCGCGCGCACACCGAGCTGCTTTTGGCTTAGGTTACCTGCGATTTGTATGACATTCGATCCCTCGCCCACGCGAGTACCAAGGCCCCTCTGCTTCTCTCTGTACGCTCTCTACTCTTTCATCCACCTCTTCCTCCTTATACTTCACTCCTGCCCGCCTATACCATCCCTCTTACCTTTCTACGCGTGTATGCATGCATGTATGCACGTTTCCTTCCTGCCACCGTTTCTCTTTCGCCGTGGCTCGAGTCCACCAGTCGAACCGCCAGCCCGACGGCTCTATTTATTTCTGTAATTCGCGTTATTTATCCAACGTTACCCAGAGGAGCCCCTCCTCTGACCATGTTCCACGCCTTGTATCCCTGTCACCGTTGATAATTCGCATTAAGTCTCCATCGATGGCTCGTGGAAGCCTCGAGCGGGCCTACAAGACCGGCTAGACCAGAGAAAAACGAGAGCACGCGAGAAGTCCCCTTCGCAGCTGCACGACCGTGGTCAGTTCGCAGCTGCATCTGCTGCAATGTCGCCGATCTGACCGATCACGAGGCAGTTGCGTGGGTCTTCCGCAGGCTGAGTGCATCAGTCTTGCAGTTTAGCGAAAATTACTCTTCGCGTGTACTCGCGACGTGAATCTAGTAGCTGATCGCAGCGATACGTCACCGCTGTGCCAGCAATTTATGCTCGCCATTATTTTCCCGCGTTTTCGTCTCTTTGCCGCACAAAGCCGCACTGCTTGATCTAATTTCACGGTTCGATGTCGTTACAGACGTTGAATCGTAGGGAGAACCCGGTGTAATATTTGCGTGGTATTCGTAAGTAGATTGATTCGCCGGAGTGAATTATTGAAACGAATCCTGCACGTTCCATCCAGTTAGTTATTAATTATTATCGCATATTTTCGATTCGTTTGCAGCGATAGTGGCTTTGTTGTATTCCGCACAACTTTTGTTTATTATATTTAATAAATTATAGGAATGCTTTGACGGAAATTTGACGAATACTTAAAGTGTACCGTTGATATTCTCGTAACAATTCGCTGACTACGGGACTACGTTGATAAAGTCTCTAGTCTAAAGGAACTCTGGCTTTTGGTGATGTGGTTTAATATGAATATATTGGGGAGAAATGGAAGACTAGGGGTTATCTAGGATTCAGTAGGGAACAGGGGAAAGAGTTTGAAGTTCAAGGGTTGAGGATGACCAGTGGCAAAGTTTGGGGTTGTTATGCATCGCGAGGTGGTTTGGAGTATTTGTCATCGGAGTGGAAATGTGAAAAGTACCGGATATCTATGACTAATATAGACTGTGAGCAATTCGCGGTTGTAATTATAATTGACTAGGAGATAGTTATGTCGGTATACAACAGCTTATATAATATCCCGCGCAGCTTTATTCCTTCTGCTCGACAGTTTCATCGTGATTCTCGTGTCCAGCAAATTCTTCCGTCGTTCAGAATTCTATTCGAATTCACTGTTCCGTTTGATCGAAATCTCGTGATCGGTGCTGTTTCACGCAACACGACCTCTCAATTTACGGTGCCCGATCGCCAACGCGTGGGCACGCGGATCCAATGACGACATCAAAGCGAGCGAGACGTTCTTACTCGCGGCGCGATAAAAATCCTCCTCGGATCTAGCACGCGCCGTTAGCCGTCGATACATCTTTTTCGTAGTCGCGGCCACGAGTCGTTTACGGTCCAAGTGGAAGCCTTTCACGGTTTGTAATGTCCGCGCCGGTCAGGCTCTAAATTACGTTGATCACCGGCGGTCTCTTAACGATTGTTGCGCCAGCAGTGTCATTCCGTATTGTTTCGATGTCTAACAAACACGCCGTGCGCCGCCAGGCAGCCGTGCAGGAAATTCGATATTTCCTGCATCGCGTTCTGTATGCCTCTCTCTGCTAGGATACGCCCGACTTTCCACACTTTCCTTGCTTCCAAGATTCGTCCACGAGGCTCCCGAAGGAGTGGCGAACGAAGTCCCTGAAGCCCTCCATCTCGTTCTTCGGACACGGGAAGATCGACGCCGGGGAAGGAAACTGAAGAAGCACGAAATCAAAACGGCGGACGAACGAAACGGGTCCTGTTAGCCGCGTAACGAAGCCAGCTGTAAATAACGCGGACGGACAATGTTGTGAGTTACGGTGGTACCAATCCCATAAATGGCATGGTTTTATGTTGGCAGGGAGGAGAGACGCGGCCAGCCACACAGGGCGATCATTCGCTTCTTCGTGGTTCGTGTAATGTCGGTTCACCAACGGCCACGTTGTCACGCAACAAACGTGCCTCGCTCATTGTTGCCTCGTTACTTTCTCCTTGCTTTTCCGTTTTCGACCGGGGCCGCCTTCAGTGAGAATCTATAACGTAATACTCGTCCGAGATTTATCGACGGCCCCACTGAGCGATTGTTTAAAGGCTAAAACAGTTGTTCCTCCCAGTAGCCAAGGGGTTGACCTGTCTGTCGAATTTCCATTATCACCTTTACCTACCATATATCGTATCTTACAAGTGACGAAACAAAGTCTATGGGCAAGCAGAAAAATGTATTACTCATTTAGTCACTTTGGAACACTGGCTGAAACAATTACTACCCCCTCGTGCATTTGTATCCATTTATCCTTCGACTTCCTAGGACTACGATTCCGCACAACTGTCCAATGGAAAAAAGAGCAAAGGTGGAACCTTCAGTCTAGAAACGCTAGCGTGATCCAGGTACCTTTATTGCCCGGCGGGAGTTACGTATCAAGCTCAGGCCGCGTGTCGGCTCTGAAACGGATAAGTCCACGGACTGTAGAGAATAATGGAAGGACTTTCTACTATCAAATAGATTTATGGATATCCAGCCGTGTACCTACTACCGACGTTCGTACGGCCGCAAGTCCGGCGTCGTGCTTTATCCGCTGTTAACCGTACACATCTCACCGATATACGCGAAAGGTGAATACGTTTATCCCCCTTGAGCGTGAACCCTCCTCGGGAACGGTGGATAATATTGAACCGGCGAGAAAGCGGAATTTCGTATTGTTTGGGGATACTATTTCATAGAAGTTCGCGTTCTATGGGCAGATCTTCGGCCGATACGCTGACGCATTTTGAGTTACACACAAGCTGGCGGTAAGAGGTAAGAGGTGCTTGCCTACGCGAGACGGATTACTCGAATGGAACAATGGC
This sequence comes from Nomada fabriciana, assembly GCA_907165295.1. Taxonomy (NCBI): domain Eukaryota; kingdom Metazoa; phylum Arthropoda; class Insecta; order Hymenoptera; family Apidae; genus Nomada; species Nomada fabriciana. Next base: position 7,658,254 of record OU015690.1, on the reverse strand, counting down.
TCGAGGAATTATTGGAGTTTCCCGGTGGGGTCATCGAGATAACGCGTGCTGCCACTCTAGCCCATGACTCGACGATGATCAATACATACTTTTCGTGGACTGTCGCATCCTCGAGTTTCGTCTCGAATGCTGGTTATAATTGATGGTCAATTATTCACGGGGATGACTAGGCGGCACCGGTTGGCAGTCCTTTGAACGAGATTGGAGAACAACGATATCCATCGTCCAATTTTGATCCAGGCACGTTGGTGAAACGACTTCGGACAGACAGGTTGTTCATTACATTCTCTGCTGGTGCTCCTCTATTCTGTCTAGCATAGAATTGTCGGTGTATCTGGGTGAATAATTGTAGTAAATTGAAGAATTTATTTGTCTGCGTGATTGTCGGGTATTTTAACACTTATGTGAGCAGCCGGGTACCTGGCTACCCATTTCTATATTTGCTTTAATAATTTTTGTACGTTCTTCAGAAAATATCGCGAAACAGCACCAGATCTGAATTCTTTGAACAATTTCACGTCAACCTACGTTTTGTGAAAACGTAGCTCCGAACTTCTTCGCCGTCTTGATTGCCAACATAAGGGTTAAATGGTTCGTCGCTTTAATTACATATTACTAATTGGATTACTTATTTCGGTAGACCGTTTTCGTGAATTATTTCCCCGACGTTTTGAGCAGCTGTTATCCTTATCAGCGTCTGTACGCCGCACATAAAGTTGCGTCTGGTAAAAAAAAAAATTAAAGCTCGTTACTTCTTTAGAAAGCGATATCGCGTTACCCGCGCCAGCGACACGAAACGCACTTAATGCCACAATTCATCAATCGCGCACAGAGGCTGGCCAGCCGGGCACGGGGCATATTTCGAATACGAAAGATAAGTCACCTGTCCAATGGGACCAGCGTATCGGTCGATTATCTGCGATCCGGATAAACCGGCCGCGGCTTCGTGCCGCTATCGAGAGCCGATATAGAGCGTCGCGGTGTTATCGAGCTCGATCTTGATACTTCCGTTTGCTCGAGGGCGTAATCCCGCCCTCGATCACGCCACGATTCTCTCGTCTACGATTACACGATAAAAGTATGTAAACCTGTTTGTGAATTACTGTAAAGTTATTTGCTTTTTGCCCCCTTTTCTCTCGTCTGAACCACGGTCTACCCGTGGATGATCTTTTCTCCAACGAACGAGACATATCCAACGCGGTGAGGGAGGTGCAAAGAAACGCCACGGTCTCGCGTTTGGTTGTAATTATTTTATCTCTTAATAGGGAACGTGTTTCAATGGGATTTTACGGCGGGGAAAACGCCGCTATCATAATCGTAGGGTTAGAGTTTTATGATCCAGTCGGACGGTAATAATGCAACGGCCGCGGGTTGCCGTGAGGAGATGCGATATAAATAGCGATCGGCATCCCGTGTACAATTTACTGTTCTCCGACGAGCACTTCCGGCCACGTGACGTTCACCGTAGGAGCGAATTAGGAACCTTGTCTTCCACGGCGAAATTTTCGATAACGTTAACAAAGGGAAACGATAAGAAGGAAATGCCACGGGGTAAGTGGCTTGCCAATGTTTGTCGATTTTCTACAACTGTTCGTGAACGTGTAACACGCTCGTGTGGCGTAACGTGCGCGCGTGGCGGACGCGTGTCACCTGTCCGCCACGGTTTCGTGAGTACACGCCACTTTTCCTGGACACCCTCCACGAGGAGGAGACATGGCCGAGTGATCGCCAAGACCTGCTGCTGGGGACCAAAAGTATATACGACCCCCTCGCGTTAATGTTAATTCGAAACGTTTCCATTCGCGAGAGGAAATTTATTTGTTGTTGGAGACCGTGACGACTCGGTCGAGTAATTAAACGAATTCGTTAAAGCGGACTCGTGCCACTATTAGAATAGCTGAATACTTTATTGGGACTGGTAATTGGTTAACCAGTGGCTGCAACAGCTGTGCAATAAAATATAACGCTGCATAATAATGTAATAGAACGTCTGAGGAAAATAGGAAAGTCTGTATAAAGCGCGCTGGGTAAATATAGGCAATATAGTTTTGGCGATGAAAATGACGAAAGTAGGGGTCTCCTTAAAATTGATTATTTAGAAATTAACATGTTTGTTTCCATCGAGAACTCTTATATTTAATCAGAAATTAATTTTAGATCAATTTTTTCACTCAAATTTCTGACCCATATTCTTGTTTGGAGTGCTCTGAACCGCATTCCGAATGATAAATTAAGGTGTCTGCTTCGAGTGGCGGAATGCAAGGCGTCATGTGCCAAGGAATCATGCACGACTGCTCACTGACTCGAAGTACCCCGTCTTGGGGGTTGCAGGTGCAACAGACTTCCTTTAGCGGATTCATGGTTGCGTGATCCCAAGTCCGGAAGGTCCTCCACGGAGGGTCTAGCCGGTGGGTCCTCCGGGCACGCGTATTTCGGCCGCGAAGGAGGAACATATGTAGAGGAATCATGCTCGGATGGGTTAGCTTGCCACCCCGCAGGTTGTACCACGAAGACACTTGGCTGCAGGTGGTGGTGCACCTTAAACCGCCACCTTGTTCGCAGCAGGTTTTCAGAAACCGTTTCCCTACCACCATGGTGAACATAAAACGCGCGTCTTTATGGTGAACGTCTTCAGGAAGTTGAACATTATTTCCCAAAGAAATTCTTGGTCTACCGTTTTTATGCAGCGTTCATTAGCGTCTGAATAGTTTCTTCGAATTGTAAATTTTGTAGCAATTTTTAATTGCACGATGTAGCCGATATTTTCGTGATTACTATGCAATGAAGAGTTGCCTTAATGGAAATGAACTTGGATTTTGACAGACACAGCCGCGTTTCTTTGACCCCTAAGCGGAAGTGCTCTGTAACGTATTCAACAAGGAAAGGTAATAGCTACCCGTATCGGCAGGATGTCGAGAAAGGAAGGAGAGAAAAAATGTAGATAAAGAAACGAAAACGTAACGCGACACGTCGATGCACCGGTAGGTAATACGAAGAAGCTCAAACAGACAAAACCCGTGGGATAAGCACACAAGAGTCAACGGGGTCGGTTTGGGTCAAACAGTAAAATTAATTCGTGCTGCGCGCATCCGCCCGTTTAGATCGAGGGGGACACCATTGCGCCCACAGGTGGGGGGATTAATTTAGTGGTCGTTACTTACGTGACACAATATGTTTAATTATATCCTGGCCATCCGCACGAGAGCTACAACTGTTCCGATTAATTCCAAAATAACAGGCTTCCAGTTAGAAGCCAATAAAATAAAAACCTGAAGGGTAAAATATGTATCTTCGTTGTGGGGGAGCTTTTGTAATCCCTTGGTCTTCCTGACGCATTCCCTTCGTTCAAAAAAATGAAAAATGGTTAAAAACTTAGCAATAAAAAAATGTCCACGCTTCACTCAGTGAATTTAAAAGAAATTAAATAATTTCCTGCCCGAGTGTCGCAATGTATGAAAGTACACATAAATACATATATGTATTCTGAATCAAAGAAATCAACCAAAAAATTGCCCCCTATTATAAATTTCGCAAAGCTCGGTAACCCTTTTACAACTCGCCAAATATTACACGCTCAAAAATGAAAAAAAGAAGCAAGCATGACAAATCTGAGAAGTTTCTCTTCTCTTGCAAGAGATCGAAATCTAGCAATTGCCCGGGTCACCGGTGTTTCTACGAAGAAGCCCTCCACAGACGATTGAAATCAGGTGTCACGGTGGTGAAGCGCACCCCTTCTCGCCATGGCAACTGTTCTTTAAAACAACGAACTAGCTTCGAAAGGACGTTACACGAGCTCGCGTGCACCACGTTGTCACGCCAATCGGCCCAATGGCTGCACGCGTGCATGCGTCGGCACGCGCGGCCTGCAGGTGCCTCCTAGCTGCATCGTTGCACCGCAACCCACTACCCGCACGATTTCTAAGATAACGGGTGACTCTCGTAATTATCCTGCCCTAAGCAGATACGCATTTTTATGCTCGGTCTGCTGCGCGATATACGAACGGGGTTACGCCCACCAGTTTTCGGTTATTTTCAGTCGTGGCCGCAGCGCGCTATAAATCATCTTGCAGCGCACTGTTCTTAGATCTACGATCTAGCATGTTACCGAGAAGCTGTTACTTACACCTTGCTTTGGAGCTATCATCTTCTGACTTTGCCGGAGATAGAAATCGAAAACCGAGTATTATTAATGGGTACTGAAGGACAGTTGGTTGGAAATTGAACAACATACTTTCTTATGCAGAAATTGTTCGCTCGACATTTTTCCAGAAGCTCTTTTTTAATTGCCCGATTACCGCGTGAAGTATATTGGAATCCGGAATAAATTTATCGGCGACTGGTGAAGCGATGAAGCAATTTTATTCGTCATCGACCTAGTTAAACGTTGACTATTGTCGTCCAAAGGCGTTGGCATTGATCGTGCAATTGCTCAGTGTGGCTCTAGGGTGTTATTAACGTCAATTGCCACAGGTAACGAGTGCCGCTGACGGGAAATGCGACCACGAGGCAGGTCGCGTGGCAGGCACGCGCCAGCAATGACAATTTCCGCCCCTTGTACCGGAAATCGTGCTACGCGCGGAACGAGCAACTGCAGCCTGCATTCTAGATGCACCCGCCTTTCTATGCGTATGTTAAGTGCGGGGTAAATATCGACTTTTGCGTGAACTATCGTCATTTATATGCACATACGTTGTATATACGTTGCGTCTTGCACATAACCGTCGCCGCTTTATAATTCTTAACGCTAGATTGCGGGAGCGAGTCAATTTGACTCGTTTTAGAATTTTAAATGCAAAGATTAATGAAGATAAATTAATTACATTTCATTTCGAAATTAAGTGAATTAATTTTGTTAAGAAAACGCGCATTTTCACTGGCTATTGTTAATCGGAGGGAAGTCAGTAAAAGTAAGTGTTCAAACTTGTTAAGAACGTCATGAAGGGACAATAAAAAAAAGTCTATTATTGAAAATACAGGAACTAACTTCGGACGAACTTTGAATATAACAAGTATAGTGTTTTCAAAAAAGTTCTTTCCTTATTGTGGATAAAAGTTCATATTCAGTAACACTCGAATAAACTTGTACCTAATGAAGAAGTTTGAAATAGAGGACCAAGAATGTACGATTTAACCCTTCTTCTTTCCAAACATTTCTTTCGCCCCAAAGAGCTTCGAAGTCACCCGTTTCAATAGATCATATTTCACACCGAGATTTACAGCGTCCCCGAAGATATCCATCTGCGAATAAGCATCTCTCTCGCTTTTGACACGATAATAGTAACAATCGTTCGGCGTGCCTTCGACCAGGTCGGACACGCTCCCTCGCGGATCCATTAAGATCAAGATAACGTTTATTTACGTATTTCAAGATGGCTGCAGGTGGGTCCGGCGTAAAAGTTAACTCGTTAGATGATATAGTGCCGCGCCGATGCTCCAGCGATGCGGGAGCAGTGCCATAATGATCGTCGTTTTACCGCTGCGGCCATAGATCTATCACCATTTCCTTTCGGAAGACAATGTAACGGAAAATCCAAAATTTCTCGTACAACCAAACACGCTACGAGATATTTCGCCAATCTAATTTTAGCACTCAAGATAAAAATATATTCTATGTTGCATCGCGGAATTTCTAAAAGAAATAACATATTAAAAGATAAAAATACAGAATAAAATGAGAAGTGTTCCGGCGCTCTGTGATATACGTAGCCCGTAAGAATTAGCACCAATTATTAAAGAAACCCCGGTGTAACTAAGCGGGAATGTTGCACATAAAGTTCCAACGGAGTCCCCGCAGCAAGCCAATACAATATGGCCTCTCTCGTAGTGGTTCGGACGTATTTACGACGAAAGATTCGTCCTCGATCAGCTCGGCGTAAAATGTTCGCCAGCGGTAAAAGGTGCCCCGGCGTGGCTGCATTACGAAAAAAGGTTCGATGACCTATGACGCAGCCACCCCGTACGGTCGTACGTTTCAAGGACAAAAGTCGACCTCCTTCGGGGTCTTTTCCTGGTTCCTGTTGCAGCCACACTCATCTCTCTCGGTTTAATTTAAAGCCACTCGAACAACCACGGTTGCAATCCGCGTCGAGTAACCACCACGACGACGACGACGACGGCGACCTTCTTTTCTTTCACAAGGAAAGCCACACCACCCTCTCCACCTCATTCGCTTTTTGCCCGTCCGGCTGGCTTCTCTCCTACCTTTTCGGCCCCGTCCTCCAGGGATCGTTGGCCACCTTGAAAAAGTGCCTGACGCGGGGCTGTATATCGCGGCCGGCTAATCTAAAAATACTAAAGTCGACCTTTCCCGCGGCAAGAGTGATGGCCCCGGACGACTGCTAAATCAACGGTGAGATTGAGATGCAAATGCAGACCTGCCTCTCTTCCTCGCGACCATCCTCGTTGTTCGTTCGCGCGAAGACAGGGGGTGGGAGAGAGTTTACGAGAGAAAGAGACCAGCCATTCCGTTGGTCAAAGTTACGTCGGCTGGAGGCCGGCAGAGGAGCGCCGAAAGTGGAGGACACAAGAAACAGAGAAACGAAGCGTCCCCCGGGAGAGGGTGGAGGCGAGGGAAAAGACTGTTGCGATAACTGTGCAATTCGTGCAATTAACATTTATAATGTCTCCATCGGGCAAACGCTGACAAGGCCCCGGCCTGACCGCGCGAATAAAACGCGAAATTTAACGCCGATAATTCAATCCCACCGCGATTGTGCGCCGCCCCCGACTCGACCCGACCCGACTCCTTTCGTTCCTTCGTTTCCTTGGCCGGCTCGCGCGTCCACGCCGACCGGAATAACTTTATTGAATTTTGCGCGGTTCCCCCGATCTCGCAATAATTCATGCGCGATGCGCACGCGGAGAGTCGCGAGCAAAGCGCGCGCCCGCTCGGTCCCGCCTCGTATCGCTGCACACGATCTGCCTTGGGTGAACCACGGCGAAGCGTGCCGCAGCGTGGTGCTCGCTTACACACGACCGACCCCGTGCCTCCTATAAGACTCCCCCCGCGGAAATAAGTATAAATCATTGCGGCTATATTCTGCGGCTGTGTTCAAGTCGATGTCATCGGCGTCATGGACCGTTGCTTGGCGGGCGTCGTGACGCACCCTTTGCAGTGATTTCGCGTATTCTCGTGTGTCCGCGCAAGAGTTACCCCGGAAGAGTAAGAGTCTCGGATACGGAAAAGTTTAACTCGAGGTTCGAGGATTGCTCGATTCTGTATATTGGCGGAAATTGGCGAATTTTAGAGAAAATAAGCTTCGAGTAATTGTGAAATACTTTTTCCCACGAATATTCAGCGAAATTGACGAACATTTATAACGCGGTGCACTCGCTCTTTCTCTTTTGTAGAGTGAGGAATAAGTAAAGTCGAGGCGAGGAGCAACGTTCTGTGGCACGAGCCCGACGAGGATTTATTCAGGATTTGATTCTGTTGGACTGACTTACGAATTTGGTGAGGGGCAACGAGTCCATGTCCCTCTCTGTAACCGGTAGCCATTTGCACTCCATTCCGCTGGTCGACTGAATTGAAAGAACCGTAAATTTCATCAACGCTGGCAAGCGTGCTACGCGATTTAAAGAAAACTAACGGTTTCGTATACGCCGCCTGCCCTGTTCATCTTGCAAATCACGTATTTAAAAAGGATCGTGTGCGGTTTCGCGTTGAGGTACAACTTTCTCTCGCTATTACTCCTTTTCACGGTGATGTCTGAAGTGTTCGCTGCAACCACCGCTGTAATCAGACCGAACCATTGCGCAGAATGCAGGTCTGAAACGGAGGAACGTGTATCTAAACTGCCGGGGGAGAAAACATTCGGTATCCTTTCATGGTCTCCCCTTTTGTCGTGCTCGTGAACACGACGAGCAGTACGATCGACCTGTCATTATCTATAATTTCGTTGATTCGAAAAGAAAAAGTCTGACCCGTGTTTATCTTATTCGTACGGGGGTACTGTTATTCATACCTTCGTGGGACGAACGATCTATGGTCACCTCACCTTTGAGGCTCATGTCCGGTGCTATGTCCAAGAAGTGGCAGTCCATGACTAAGAAATCTAAACTGTGTTTATCGTTTCCCAGTGTCACCTTTAACATAATTTTGTATCAATGCAGTTTATTAATTACAGGAATTATCTTTCCTTCGCAGGGAAGAAAAATTTGGTTACCCTAAAATGTACATTGTCACCGGTGGTCTTGATGACAGGAAGTTCAGCAGCTCGCCATCGTGAATTGCTTTTCGCAGGTGAGAGGAAATCGCAAATAGGGCCGATAACCTTTACCTGTCCGGCAGCGCAGAAACATTGTATCTATAGTGAAAAATGTACGCAAACGATTACGTGAAGAGATGGTGAATTCTAAATACATTGTTTAATTGATATCACTTGGGATCCCGTTTGAACAAAGATATGACCAATCTGATAGGCATCGGTGTCCATGTAATGGGGTATGGGTATAAAATCGGGACCGGCAATATGTTCAGCGGCGACAGGACCCAATACGTACCAACCCTTTACCATGCTCATTGTTTTCGAAACGTGCACTTTATTCTTTCTCTTTAATGTCGCCACTTCTGGCGTGCGAAGCATCTAAATATTTGTACATTATCCAAATTACACCGAAACGTCATTGGTAAAACCACTTCACGTGCGAATTAATTCGAGAATTTCATGTTATTCCAATCAAATCATCCATAATTTCCTAACCAAACATTGTTTACCCTGTTTACCTTGGTCTAGTGGGTTAGGTTCTAAAATGTTGGGACGAAAAATTTCTTTGATCAAGCGTTGCCCAAGAATTCAACTGCGGCACGAATGGGTCCTAAATCGAATCAAGCGATATTGGGGGAGCGATCGATCACCCGGCTTCTCCTTTTGGTCGGCACAAGTATGTACAGCGGCCCGGCCATTTGTAATCATTAGCGCCATGGTGCCGTTGGCACAAACGTCTTATTATGTCATTTCATTTGGTTCGTTTGCTTTCTGTCTTCCCGCTCGCTGTCAACTTTTTCTCCCGTTCGTTCTTTTTCGAGGACGCGTCACCGTGAGTAGGTACACGGACATTTTCCATTGTCGTCGTCGATGATGAATCTAAACACGTAGCAGGAAAGAAAGATCGCCGTTCAAAGGGTCGAATTAACCTGACCTGAACGAGACTACTATCGCGTGGACAAAGGATATTCACCTTCGTTTAATTAAACACCCTTCCTCCTCGACTCGCCGTCTACGGAGATGCACATTGACAGCATAATTAATTTCGATCTCTTGCCCCGCGTTGTTTAACATACAAGCAGTTAAAAAATTTAACAATCATAACATATCGGCGGGCTGATACTGAAGATGTATCGTAAATCCATCTAGAAACGGCGTTAAATATTTCATCCTAATTATACGTCAACTTTGGAATTTCTTAATTTCCCCTCGGTCTCAGCAGCAAATTGTACATATAAATTTCATGACACACTTTTCGACTCGCATGGTGCACTAAACAGAGCAGCGTCGATTATCCCGCTTTACCGTGATTGCTTTCTGAAATCACGACCGGGCTTTATAATTATCCTGTTCGTGGATAAACACATGAAAACACCGATCATCTTGTAATATCGCGAGGCGAGTTAGCGGTAATTCCAAGGATGCTGCAACAGCACGGTTCGTGTGTTAGGTGTAGAGAATTCGCGGTAGTAAAGTAGCCTACAGTACTGTGTCTACACAGGGATATTTAATTCCCGGAATGCGATAAACCGGCTAATATGTGGATCCACGAACCACGGGCACGAAGTTGAAATTAGCGTCGCGACCCCCCTGAGACCTGGCCAATTTACGTGTTCCATATACCTAGCTGCGGTGCAATTAAAAGATTCGTGCGAATATCGACCCTGTTTGTGGGGCAAAATCGAATTTACGGTGAAACGGTACCGAGTTTTCTCATTATAATGCACACGATCTCTACCCAGTTCAATTTGCAAGACTTTTTAATCACAGGCAGTCAAGATTAACTATTTGAGATCGTGAAGAAAGATAACTAAATTATTCTTCTTGCAACAAACGCTTGACTAAAATGTTAATACAAAACACGAGGAGAAATATATGCTTTCTGCATATATTTACGTCTGCTACCGCCCAACGTAATAGACACGCCTATAAGTTTGGATACACACCAAGTTTCACGACTTTATATTCCCAATTTCAATCGCAACATTGCCACAAGCCCTGAAATTATTGGATAGACAAAGCTACAGCTTAAACCGACACTGTCACGCGGTAGCATTGGCAAGACGGGTGCGCGAGGCACGGTCGAGCCTTAAATTTCCAGACTGGCAAATTGAAACGGGCCTGGACCGCATCGCAGATATTGCTTATGGTACAAATTTAATAAGGCGCCCGCTGTGGCCCCCAGTTACCATGCTAATATCATCCGCCATCGAGCTTGGAGCGCAGCTCCTCCACCTGACTCGGTTGTGCCCTTGTAGGCACGGAGAAAAAGAGACCCGCGAAGGCTTGGAAAAGGGGGCCAGGCAGGCGGGTGAAAAAGAGAAAGAAAAAAGAGGAGAAACGACGACGACGAGGAAGATGACCACGGTGCACGAAGAGAGAGACTCATAACCCGTAATGTTATGGCACTGCCCACCGCGAGGGGGGGCTTTAAAGGGTCCCCGTGCCGGGGTCTTTAGTGCCAAATTGGTTATGCGAACGCTTTACGACACGGTTCGCCGATATTAGCCGAATCAATTACATAAATTATCCTTAGCGTTACGACGACGACTGTGACGAAAAAAGCGGCGGACGAAAATTTGAAAAGGAACGAGACGATTGATAAAAGTGATACGGTTATGTTTAATATGCGATTGTTTTCACTGGTTGCAAGAATGCGATGGTCATTGAACATCAAACGAAAAGGTAGCTAATATTATTCCACTGGGAAAAGAAATGGGGAAAGAAAAATAATGGTTGAAATTAAAATAAGATTCTTCCACTGGGAAAGGTAATTGCCAAAATATCGTATCGATGGCACGAGAACATTTCTATACGCAGAAAATCGAAACGCTTCGAAATTCAGCAGGATCCACGAAAGCTGCGGATCGCAAACGGCTGGAAGACAGTGTCTACGCGTCGCATGAGGTCCGATCTCATCCCCGTCGCTTTACCATCCCGTGGAGTCTTACGGGGTACCTACCGCATGGCTCTGCTCGGCTCGTCTCGTCTCGTCTCGACAGGCGCGTCTCAACGGGCAGCGCTGCGGTAATCTCGCATGTCCCTCGTCCTTCGTTCATTCCAAATAAGACGAGAATAAAGACCAACAGGGAAACAGAGAGAGAATAAACGCGGGGAGAGGAAGAATCGAGTACGAACATTTTGATCAGTCGTCGCTCGAATCCTCTGCGGGAGGCCCTGTGCGTGTGCAATTGTGTGTGTACTTGGTTCACCAAGCAAACCCACGACCAGGTGGATTTTAACGATTGACGGATGTCCTAGAAAATCCACGGAAATCCTACGTGTCTTACATACGGACATTTTTGGAATATATTACCCGAGAATACGGGATAGAAAATTCATTATATTCTGTATGGAAAAGCACAACCTAGGACAATGTCTAAATGAAGGTATTAATCGCAGATTTTTCAACACCAATTCACCTGACCTCATCTCTTCTATTTTGATTATATCCTCGAGTTCGGATTTGTTCTCATGCAACACCAAACGACAGACGTAGCAATAGTAATAACCTTTTTACCGTGACTGGACGAAAACTTCAGTAATCGTCCTTATTAAAGTTTCTTAGTTTCTACTTATCCTCATCTACGTATCACGAAGACGTAATAATGATAATAATAACAACGGCAGCAATTTTCTGGGGAACTCTCGAAAATGATTTCGAAGAATGGAAGGCCTAAAGCGTCCATCCTTTTCGGTGTCAGAACTGTGATTTCAATCGCAAAAACAGAACGGCGGAAGATTTAACGTGGTACTGGCGGAGGACGTGTCCTCGAGGGGTCTCCTCCTATTTCTGCACGGGCCGCCGCGATACACGACGCCACGAGCGTGCCGCTTCAGAAGGAAATTAGCATATGGCTGGAATCGAACGAGGTACCCCCGATGTCTCCATCGCTCGTGAAATGGATACCCCGTTGCATCGCGTTCTCCTTTCAGGATTGGTTTATGCTCGTGCAAGACTTACGGCTGGGCCGTGGCTCAATCGCAGAGAAGCATATACGGGTTGCCGCGTGTGTGGGTGTTTACGCGAATATTGTCTACACTAAATGTTCACCGCGTCCTGTTCTTCATCTATCCGCCAGTTTCCGCGTTAACACCATGGAAAGCTGATTTTCCCATGTCACGTATACCTTGTCGAATAATTCGACATAATTGCACGCTGCGAAGTATCGACTTGATTTGCGTGGAGACAAAAAACACGACCCTGGCGTCTGTGTATTTTGTGAGAATAAATGAGCTCTGAGATGGCCGGTGCATAAATTAATATTTCAAGAACACACACTTGCTGTGTATATAGAGAGGAATATTGCATCGTTAAACGTGGAAATTATTAAACAGTAAAATCTCTGAAGTGGATTTTCACGACTGGGAAACCGTTGCAAATTTCCTGCAGGTACGCGACGAGCCGACGTTGAATTACGCGAGCGTTCAACGTGGAAAAATTGGAAAGCCGGTTAATTTTCCATCGAAAGATTTCTTGCAAGTCGATTGAAACGTCAGGGATGCCTCGATCACGGAATAGCGATGTATCGGCACAACGGGGCGGTCGATCGTTAAAAATTTAATGTTCACCGGGTAAATTCAGACACGTGTGAGAAATTACGGGACGCGAGGCGGCTGGTAATATAGCTTCCAGGTAAAGACCGTAAAACGTCGTTCGGGAATCGATGTGATCGTTCTATTACAGCGATCGGCGCCGGAGGAGCGTAACAAAGCGATACGATCGTAGTAACCGTACTCGAACACCTCGAAACAACCTGGTCTTCTGCCTCATCTGCGAGGACTCTGCCTCCTCTGGATTTACTGGAGCAAATCGTCTCCCTGCTTTCCACCAATTATTCACCTCATTCGTGGATGTACCCGTTTCTATTCCGCCACGACGCAGTGGTCCCGGTGACACGTCGCCGCGACGAATATTTTTTCTTCCTCCTCGTCGCGCAGTCCGCATCCCCGCGATCCCACCCACTAACGTAAAGTCCAATTAGAGTCGACTAGTCGTTCGGGATAATTGGCGAACACTAGAAAGACCACGTAACTCAACAGCCGGCAGCATTTCTTCCTTCGTCTCTCTTTCGTTCGTGGCTCTGTACCACGTTCACCCGTGGGGTCATCCCGCTTTCGCTCGTTCCTACGGGCCTCGAACACTCCCTGATTGCGTTTGACGAAGATAACGCGCGCCCAACGGTAGCTACCGACACGTTGTTCGAGTCTTGGAACGACGGGAGGACGAGAAGGCTCGTGGGATGGCGGATAGAAAGCTTTAAATCCGTGGTGGGAAGAATTGAGTAATCCAGGAGCAGAAATAAATGACAGGAAATTAATTACTGCGAGCGAGCACAGCGTTACGGGGATGGTACGTAGAAAAATTCATGCTGCCATCAGTATTTTAACGGAGCATTGATTTTGGGAATGTAAAGAATATTGGGGTAGTCTGTAGGAAAACCGAACACTTTACCCGCAAATAGTCTTTATGTATTACATTGTAAGGAAAGCATTCCTCTCTAGTCAGAGTTGAATATCATCGTGGCGAATATCAGAGTTGAGTATTGAATATTCAGAGTCGATTGGATCTTCCCTTCGTTCCCTCCACTTTATAAAAGTTCCAAATTTTCCGGTTCGAGGGAGGCGCATAAAATTGAACGGCGGGGACGATAGAAAAGAGAATGGCCTACCATCTTCCCGCACCTTATTTTCTTCCTTGCCTCTTAAGATTTAGCTGTGTACGAGCGTGTGTAACGAGCCGAACGGGAGACGTATGGGAAGGCTGGCTGGTAACCGGGTGTACCGCGGCAATGGAGCACAGTCGAACCGATCCTTCGCTTGTTTTTGTTCCGACTGACTTATCGATATTGGCACGTTGTGTTACGAACGTGTACGTAACTACTTGGCAGAGGGAGGCGAGTGAACGGGGACAAGAAAGAAGAAAACGGAGACAGGTTGGTAAAAAGGAGCTAAAGAAGGGCGACGGGAGAATTGTGGAGAACGAAGAGAAGCATGGGGGGTAAATCGAACCGGACTGAATCGTTACTCAAAGGGGGTGGAAATTTCACCGACGTGATGCATGGCTCCTCGAACGTTTAACGAAATAAGGCGATTGCAAATTTTCCTTATGCACTGCAATTTCTGCAATTCCTAGTTCCAATTTAATTTCCAATTGCGATTCAGGTGCAGGACTGCATTATTTGAAATTCACCGGCTCGCTATTTAATTAAACCATTTCGCTAAATCATGTGGTTTCATTACTACTAGATGCCAATACTTTTGTTCTGCCAGGACGACGGAATCTTCCACGATAAGTTGATGCCAAACATTTGACGAGATACTGAATCCCATTAGTCCGGTCACAAAAGGAGAAGACGCGACAGGGTACCTGTATTATGTACAATGGAACGAATGAAGGCATAACTCATCGTTTGTCGTAATTTTTCCCGGGAAAACAAGGCAGGCCACTAAAAAAAAATTACACGTTCAAGGATAACCACAGTGGCACGCTAATATGGAAGCGCGTACAACGTTGAGACGTGTTTGCCCCTATCAAGAGTGTATTATTACCGTCCACCGAGCGATTGTAATGGCCGGCACGAGTGAAAGAATGGCTACATGACAGCCAAGAAGAAGCTACTCCCTCGTCTTTAAGGAAGGCCGATTCGCCACTTCCGCCGGCGTTAGAGAAAGGAGTATCGAGAAGCGTTCAAGAAAACCGAACGAACGTTCCTTTCATGAAGCCCGAGTTAAACGAGAGTTATTGCCAAGGAGGGATATGCAGTAGTAATAGAGACAAGTGAGCAATCGTTAATTCCAGGTGGACGTGGCGCATTTCTTTTCACGATGGCGTTAATTATCCAATTTCGGTAAAATTTGCTGCAACGAAGAGGGGGATGAATATAATTATTTCTACTCGCGTCCCTTTTCTCTTCGTTTAAAAGGCACGACGGCCTCGCGAGTATCGTTTCGACAAAAGGAGGACCGTGTGTTTGATCAGCGAAGAAGACGTGATCCGAGGAACTGGTTTCGAGATAAACGCAACTATGTAAATTTCGACGGCAGGACACGTGTATTAACGCTACATTTGCCAGCGGGGAGCAATAAATCCTTTTGTTCCCTCCACCGGGGATGGCGAAAGAGAAAGAGAAGCGTGGTCCACCTCCGTGTGTCCTCTCGGTTCGTTTTGTTCGTTCGATTTCTTTTCACGGGGGATTGTGTTAACGGTGTATCGACCTACTCGCGGTCAGAAGTGCAAATTGAACGAAGGACGAAGACGTACTGCTGGAAACAAGCAGTTCGAATCCGGGTTCACTAGCAGGACAATATTCCAGGCAATGTGCTTCACGCCAGAGGTCCACCTGTTGTTCCGTTCTCGAGTCGTGCCTCCGGTTCGTTCGCCATAATTCGATGGACCGAGGGCAAAGCTTTCGAGTGGCAAGAAGAAACAAGAGGGCTGCGCTCAGATGGAATCGCGAGCAAGTAGATCGTACTGCGCAAGAAAATGGTAACCGCGATGCTATGTGAATGCTTTAATTATTTTAGTCTCGGATCCCGCGCCTCGATACCACCTTCCTCGTTTTCTTGCCGCGGCCTTGGTAACATTGTACCTTCCCCCCTTGTAATTATTACTGGTGGCACGGTGCTCTTTACACACCGCCCGATAAATGCAGACTATCTGCGCCACTACCTGCTAACCACGGGATTATTTATTTCTCTTAATTTTCCACGACGATACATCGTTTGTCGCGAGAATTATTATTGGGAGTGACGGTGTTAACGCGAGGAAGTAACAGAAGCGTTCTCCGCGAGGGTAGAAATGTCAAATCGAAAAAGATATCGAAGCACAGTCGAGGCGGGAAATTTCCAAATTGTAATCATTGCCAGTGTGAAATGTCGAGAAGATGCAGCTCTTTAAATCCGCAATAAAATTCTAAATCGAACGTTCTGTACGCGGAGAACGCAAATCAATGAATAAAACTTAATGGACGGAATCTTCGATACTCCAACGACCGTCCATAAAATCGTCAAGGTCATGGAAAAGCTGTCGAACGAGTGAAACGTAATTTCCAGTAAAGTGAAGAATCCGTGGCACCGATCGGAAAATCGGACGCAAAACAAAAACGTGTCCAAAAATACCGCGCGGTCACGTTAGAAGCCTGAGACGGAGAAACAGGTTTCCCGTTCGCCTTTCGTCAGAGGCAAAGTCAATAATCGCAAGGCCGTCTAGCCGCGAGATGGCCCGGGACGATCTTGCCCGTTCACGCCATCGTGTCCGTTCTTTCCTCCTTTTTTCCTCGCGCCTCTCCCTCGTTTCACCTGATACCGAACACGATTAATACGACCACGTCAGTCCGGCCAGGTGAACCCCTGCACGCGTGTCTGCACGTGGGACGTGGCCGGATCAATAAGAAATTAGCGGCACGCTAAACGGCGAACGAATTAGAAACGCCTAGCCTCGGTCTTGGTCGCGTGAACGAACGGGCTCGACGTTTTTCCAGCCTGCACAAGGACACATCCGACTCCGGGACAGCGGGTTCGCACTTTCACTGGATTTTTCCAGCAACGGGCCACGTTAAATTAATGACCGACGTTAGAAGTTCGCACGGGACAGTTAACCCCTTGTTTAAAGGCGACGTACTTAATGTAATCGACGAGGCGATCGAACGTCTGTATTCCTGGGTCTAAGCGAGGATAAATTTCGCGTTCGAAATATAATCCATGGATAGGCTTGGGTGAATTCGTTTATAGCGCCCGTTTATAAATCGTATCGATTTATTTAGATAATAAGGAAACATTTAATTAAAGAGTACTATAATTCTTTTATTTCCGTGCACCGCTGCCCGCTGCTCCTTTCTCGTAATCATTTCGCCTTCTATTGCACTCCGAAACCAATACCGTAGTTATTGGCCTCCATCTAGGGGGCAGAATCGAAGATAAGAATATCGAACATTTAGTTCACCGTTTATTGCACGGCGAACACGATCGGCAGGGTGGACAAGACACGCAGAGACTCCAGAAAGGGACCTCAGAATGCGGGGGAGGAGAGAAGAAGTCAGATATGAAGAAGAAGAAGAAGGAGCAAGAAGCGGAGAAATAAAATGGGAAGGAAAGGTGGAGGCGTAGGAGAGAAAGAAAAAGAACGGGGAAAGATGAAGAAGGATACATGGAGGAACGAACAGAGAGAGAAAGAGAGACGCTGATGGGATTATAAGTAATGCGCCGCAGCACGTGGCCCCGGTGAGCCCACCTCCAGGTTGTCAAACCTGTTTCTTCCTATGTGCCATCGTCTCGAAGGCGAAGGTGCAGCGTGAGCGCGGGTGCCGCACGTACCACGAAATCCTATCGAACCGATTTCAACCTTCCTCCGAGAAATGGACACCGCGAACCTTCCGTGACTCTTCCAGCAAACGAAAATCGTCGATTAAAACGAAGACGTGCTTGAAACATAAAAAGGATCCGCGGGACGAACTATTCGCGACGGTTGCACGGCGAATATAAAGGCGTTGCCTCGTTAAGAGTGAGATCCACTGTCGAAATACCCGGAGGAGCAAGTAGCGACCATTAGGCGACCAACCTGTGCCTTAATGGAAAAATTGAAGATAACCACCGGCCTGCCACTCGACCACTCAACCGATTCGCCTGCCTCGCTATGGGAGGCGTTTTCGTCGATTACGTCAACAAACTTGGCCCCGATGATTTCGTCTCTGTGGGTCTAAATCCTTCCTCGAGCAACCTGCCACGGCCCTGTTCCCTTCGTTTCCCTCCTTCTGACGTGTATCGTTCGGCGAGAGAAAGGTCGCGGTTTTTCGGAGTTCTTTTTCGTCGAGCGCGCCCAGGCGAGAGATCGTAACCCTAATCATAATTCTTCCCGTTGCGGCTACGTTTCGCGCTTGATATATTTCCAGCAATTAGATCGCAATTCCTTGCCAGCGTGTTCCCTATTACGTGCATCGAACCAGCCCCTTTTAGTCGGATAATTATAGAGGGGAATACGAATCGCGCTAAAGATTCGTGTTCCACCGTGTTAGCTGTTATCTGTCCGTTGATTATTCGTTCCTGTGTCAAATATGCGGCCGGGTTCGCAACCTGCCTTTCAGTTCGTTGTAATTGAATCAGTTTAAGGAGGTCGCGCGAGTGAAACGTGGCGTTACCATTTGCAACGGGCGGGGATAATTAACATTGGTCGAGCATTAAATAAATTTCAATTGTCCCTTGAATAGATAACCGAGAAGTCTTGTTACACGATTCAGGTTGTCATTGAAGTATCGTTGCATCGAAATAGACGGTCGACATGGCGCGGCAAATTCTCGATAAAGTTCATCGGTGTCGTTTATCGACCGATTCGAAGGATCGATTGCGACGAATAGAAAGGTTGGACAAAAATTGCCACATCAGGGCTCCAATTTTAAGCAATCAGCGAATGCTTTTATTTCGTTGGACTCGATCGCGTAGATACAAGTACATAACTGTTGCAGATCATTCGATCACTCGTCCCGCCGTCAATTTCACCGCAGGTGTTCAGATCGTCGATATCCTTTTTCAGGAAGATCGATGGATCGCTGCTTATATCACGGGGCTACACTTCGATTCGACACATTGTTGTTCGAATTAAAACCTCTTCATCGAATTTTCCTACCTCTTTTTTTTAATTCTGTGAAAGTGGTAATGTCAGTGTCAATTTTTATTCATTCTTCTGAGCACCTGTAGATTAGCACTAGTTCTAACTGTTGAAGGGGAATTTGCGTTCTCTTAAAGCACATATCTTCGAAAATGTCTATATTCAAGAATATGCTGAGATACGGAAAATGAATGGAGTTACGTGTTTTTCTCGAAATCACGTTTTCCTGACGTTTTCAGGATCTAGTTGTCCCGCCGCTATGACGGGTACTAAAATCTTTGGGCAATCTTAACTTCTTCTCATTGTTACTATGCCAGATGCAACAAGAGTCTACAACATCAATTCGAACTTGCGATTCCATTTTTTTGAACAGTGAAACCTTTGATCCCTTCCAGTAGGGGCTACAATTTTATGCAAATTGACTTGAAAAAAAAATATAATGTATTTAAAATATTTGCAATCATATGTGCAAAAGTCCTAATAAATTATTATACTGTATTCTTAGTTTCTACGTCTTTTACCACAGAAACAGATATTCAGTGGGTTTGGAGATCCACGATAGAACGTCATTATGGGTCGATGAGTCGCAGAAGATTAACGCCATTTACGAACATGCGTGAAAGTCGAGTGCTCGGGACGCAGGTGGCGAAACGAACGCGTTTACGTTGAGCCATTAAAATCAAACTCGATCGTGCCGCATAATGGGATCGATTTGTACCAGCCAGCCAGTAAGTAGGAATCCACTTAAACGAGGACCGACTTTTCGTTAGAAACCTGTAGCACGCGTCTCTAGAAAATAAACTGGTGATAAACGACTTGGAGAATCGACCGTAGACATCGTTTCTAATCGCAGAATCGCGAGTGACTTTCCACCATTTCGATTTTTGTCATTTTAATATTCTATACCAAGCTTCATGCTGCATTATTCATTGGCAATGAACGCAATATTTCTACCCGCGCCGAAATAAATGCAGAATTATTCAACGCGAAGCAATTCAACACCGACTACCAAACAATCAACAAATTAAATTCACTCAATATTCTGCTCACAATAGTGCGGAATAAATGCGAAATAAAAAGATAAATCATATTCATCTGAAAATCTAGATTCTTGCAAAAACATCCGCAAAATATGTGCACTATAATTTTATTTTTCATATAATTGTTCTTGGAATTGTATTATACCAATAGTATCTCTACGCAGTAATGGCAATTATTTATTATCATAATTATTACAATCAGAAGGTTTCAATGGCGCACAGGTAATCCATGAAATCGTGCTGAATGTATTTCACGGGAAACGAGAATCGTGGAAGGGGCTGTTGGAAGGTTAAAGGGGGTTGGGTCAGATGGAGGCTGCATGGGTGTATCATTACCTGGCTGACCCCTCCCGCGACTGATCTTTCAGAATCTGGAGCAGACCGTTTCACATGTGAAAGGATACCGGTTGTGTCAACGCGTAACTATTGTCTTGGCTCACGGTTCAAGTCGCAGCCCGCGAAACGGACAACAGTTTCACGGTAAACGCGTACCGGTGCTCGAGTGAAACGTCTTGTAGGACACCGAAGCCGGTCACGAAACGAAGTTTAGAACAGAAACCGCGTCTCTGCCTGCGGCTTCCTCCAGACCTTGCTTCGATACACAGTGACGTCGATTGGAATTTCATTGGAAATCGACGTTTCCCACACCCCATCCCTGGCAAACACATCAAACGCGTCCAAGTATTTCGTAGGAAAGAACTACGGGGAATTATAAATCCGCTGTACCATTATTATTGTTATGTTCGTCTCGAATTAAAGATTCGTGAAAGACCGTGTCCTTCAACGAAGGCAAAAATTCATTTTGCGAAAAAACAAAGTCATACCAGAACGAACGGGGGGGACCGTTTCAACAAGTCGACGGAGTGACGTCTGAACGTTTATGCCATAAAGAATTTTTTTTATTAGCCAGCCATGATTCGTGGGCACCAAGGGAGCACGGTTGTCGACAGTCGCTGCCTGGTAATGCCAACAGAAATTACTGCTATTAACGATTGTAACGTTGCGAACGGGCAGCAACGAAAACACCGAATATCGAACGGCGTGCAACCTAACGATACGTTCTCGCCAGATATAAAAACAAATCTGTAATTTCCGACGACGAAAAAGGGTTTCGCGTGCCGACTGAGAGCAATAACACGGCTCCTTCGGTCCTGGAGATTTTACATAAACGCAATTGTCCTCTCACCTGCCTAATTGCCTTCGAAACGTTCAGCACGTGGTCAGTGGAAGAATAGTGGATCTCTATTAAGAATACTTTAGTCGTTTCATTTATCGGATAAATATATTATTAGCAATAAAATTGAATAATCTTCTGAAACAGACATTTCTAATTTAAATTGAATTCTTCTTCTTCGCATTTTGCATAAATGAATAGTATAACGCGTTAATTCGATCGGTGTAGTGTAACAATTTTGACTGTGTATTCGTTTTGTCGGTGACAGTATGAAGGATGTATCACACGATGGAACAACGACGTTAATCGATTTTGGCATGGCTCAATCGGGGCTGTCTGCACGCGTCCCGGTTACATTCGCCAGAGGCTACGGTTCATGCTGAATTTTAATTCGCCACTGGGAGGAGTGTAATTAGAGAGTAGCGGCGGCGATTCAGCGGACTTGGGCAAGCTCTAAATTAAATCGCGGCTCGATTGCCAGTCGATCTAAGTAACTTACGTACAGCTCGTGATCCTGCCACACGGTTTCGTGAGAGAAAACACGCTGTAGGACAGAGAAAGAGAGAGAGAGAGAGGGAGCGAGAGAAACCGACGGATATGCTTGCTAATCGATCGTGCCGTGGCGTGTGGGAACGCGTCATAATTAGGTAAGTTTGGAAAGAAAAGAGAGCGACACGAATTTGAGAAAAGTGAATCAATGAAACCCGATCGCACGATTGAAAATTTCTTCGTTGGATGCTCGATTTCGACGACCACGACGGTGTTTTAAGTACACGCACGTGTTCCGGAAAATGTACGCTAGTGCTGAAATCGCCACAAAGCTTAAGACAGGTCAGCCCGTGCACGGTTCATATTGTGCCTTGAGAAAACGTTGAGCCTCGATGTCGACTTAACGATTCGACTGGTTCCAGTCGTTAATCAGTTAGAATACCTTGAATGGTGGGTACCTAGTTGACGGCTAATTGAAGCGGACTGTTAAATGAGAAACACGATAACGGACAGTACCAGGACTGTTACAAAACGTTCTTGCAACAAGGCGAACCGAAATGTAGGAAAGATACAAATGGCCGCGGTGATTATGATTCCCTGAAACGTTACGATGACGATCGTTCAATGGAATTCTCGACGCATTTTTTCCCAATGCGTCTACGACGACAGATGAGAAATCGCCAGAGCGTCTCATGGCGTTTGGTAGACGATTTGTCGTCCCTGATGGATCGAAAGTGGTGTCAGGTGCTCGAGGTTCACGCTCCGTTTTTTCCTCTTCCCCCGAGAGACAGGCTACATGATTTTGTGGGGAACACATGACGGCAGAAGCGATTTAAGCAGAGGGGATTTAAAGTTGAGACACTTTTCGTCTTATCCTTGCATCTGCCCTACTGACAGATCGTTTCCCGAAGCAGGGAAGCGTGCCACGCACACGCGCTCGCTATTTCTGTGCGCGTCACTTCGGAGCAGATTCCGATGCCGAGAGACAACCGATGGTGTGTCTTAATAGGGAGGAGTGGACACAGCAAATGTTCGTTACTGAAAGATTTATCGGTTCTGAGTATCGAGACGGGCAAAAAGGAAGACAATTAAAAAACTTAACGTAGCAACGAAACATTCAGGAATTCTCGATTGACTAAATGAAAAAATCTAGAGATTAATAAATTCATAAATATAAAACGCAAATATTTTCGGCCGTCTAATCCTTTCACATAGTACCCAAGTGTCCCAACTTTGTTTAAAAGTAAGTACATTTACCAACGCCGCTCGCTCGTTAAAGAAACAGGATATCTCATCGCCTATTATTCCGTGGCAAAATGCACGGGGAACGTTGGGAAAGGGGCACCGTAGGCGCGAGCCAAAACGAGAGAAATCCTTCTTTTCGATAAGTCGCCGGCGTCTTCCGTGGTGAATTGGGACCCGTAGAGTGATTTATACCGCCTTGGGATGAATCATCCTCGTCGGCAAAAGGAGCCGGATAAGTATATAACCGTGTGTCGATGCCGGCAGATTACCAAGATCTGTGCTTGATACGAGCCCGACGTTGAAATGTGTGGGTGAGACGACCAAGCGAAGGAGGATCGGCTGCGTATTTTTCCTCCGAAACCCTCGTCGTTCTCCTCCGCCTCGCGCCGCGGAGAAAGTTAGCGTATACACGTGAAAGCAGCTCGTATAGTCTCACAATCAGAAGTACTCGTCTCGCTGCTGGTCTCGGGTACTCGCGTCAAGAACGAAGCCAGGTACGTATGCATGTATATGTACACTCGGCCTGATATCTGCATTGTTATCAGCACCGTAACACACCAACAAGATTATCGTTGCACCGCTGACGCGCGTGCAGGCGCATGAAACGTCAGCGCCGTCATTAAACACGAACTATCGACGAGACAATAGCACGTGCAGCAGCAGAGCGACCATTTCAAGCAATCCGTTTATCCGGCATTGCCCGAGATTGACGTCTCATTTCGCGACGGTGGACGATTCGTCCAAATTCGATCTTCATTGAATCGATCGATAAATCAAGTCGACTTCAGCGCAGGCCTGGCAATTAAGAGGCCTAAACTTTAAAGGCGTTTCCAGGCTATTGAACGGCCGCTATGGGCAAGTCAAAGGCGCCGACGAGAGGCGATCCGCCGAGGCGCGGCGGAAAATCGAAGGGAACGCCGCGCCTGGTCCTAAAGGATCGTAGGACTCCTGCAAGGACCTGCTCACACATGTCTCGGTTTAAGTTCCCTCCAGCGGCACCTGGCGTTCAGTCCTTGAACCTTTGGGGCCGCGCCTTCCGGGTACGATCAGGGACCCACACCCACACACATGGGTGCACACTTCTCGTCTACCACCGAGTGCACACATGTGTTTTCTCCCCCGCACCAAAGGCAGAGAGCAGTGGCGTAGCCAGTATGTAAATCAGTTCGTTCCTTCAGCTTCGCCACGGACTAGCCGAGGCGAAGCGGTGCTGCGAGGGAGGAAGGAAAGTTCGAAGGAAGATTCGCCTTCTTCGATTTCGACGAGCACGAATGAGCGTCCAGGGGGATCGAGCGTGAACAGGTAAATGATCGAGGGAAATTCGCGGAGGAATAAAATCGTGATCCCGGATGGACGAGTCTTTTCGTTTTATTTCCACCCCTTGTGATTTTAATACCGATATTTTATCTCGATAGTGATATTTCTTTAGGTTTGACAGGAGCTTGAGAATTGTATGGTTTTTATTAGGTAGGTGAAGGATTCGAGATTTGTCAATCGGGAAGAAGAGACGCCAATGCGAGGCACCCCGTGGCACGCGCTATCATAGGGAACCACCCTTCTTTAGCAGGATTTAGACGTTATATACAGAGCTGTACCGTTTCCTGGCAGCCACTTCCCGATACGACACGTGTCTCGCCAGCCACAGTAGCAATGCAGCCGAAAATCCCTGGGGAGAAAACACGATTTATTAGGCAGCACGCAGACGAATCTGCATCTGATGTATCGGACCAAAACGGGTGTTCTATAAATACTGGCACGTAGCTACAAGTTTCTTAATTTATCCGTCCATTAGTCATACAGAAACCTGTGGCGCATCCCTCGAAATAGAATTAGACACCGGGCAATATTTCAGTGTACGTTAATCAATGTTAACTTCCATGGAGTTACATAGACGTATCTCCGGTAAAGTTGTTAACAAGATTAAATTGAAATTTCGCGGAAAAAAAACTTATTATCAGAAGCACTTGAAGTCGCGATAAAATTCAAATTAATTTCGAGACAATATGAGTGGACAAAGGAAGCGTTCTAAATGATAATGTCAAGCGGGTTACTCATTCTCTCGTTCGCTTTCTTGACTGCCGCCGCGACGAGGGGAACACGTAGCATCGTGCGAGCACAAATGAGTGCGATGTTCCATCTGGTCGACGTGAATCCTGGTGCATGTCGCGGGCCCACGCCCAGAATTCCCGATCCTCTCCATCACCCGGGGCCACCAAATGATATTGTTGCCCCGAAATCTCGCTGTTCCTCCGTTACAACGGCGGCGAGGCAACGGCAAAATCGGGCAGAACGAGAATTCCATCGCTTGGCCCGTAAAACACGACATAAGACCCCCAAGTACAAGACAGGGAACAACTCGAACGATCTGCGTAGTGGTCCTTTCTTTCGCCCTGATGCAACCGTATACCTTTGCCGGTCAAGCTGATTCGTGTGATTGGAACAAGGATTAATGCAGACGTTCCAATCTTTGATGCTGAATAATTTTCCTCGCAGGTAAAATAATAGCAGCGGCCTCCAGAGTCCATTGGTAGTTCAATAATAATCAAAGAATTACTCTTGAAGTGTGTGATAATTGTTTAGGATTTCATTATTTACCGGGAAATATAATTACAATGTATTTGCAATGGGCAGTATTAATATTATTCGACTGTTTGATTCATTCTCGTTAAATTCAATTTAACAGAGTGCCTGAATGGTTTTTCCTATGCTGTAATCTATATTCACTTTCCTGTATTGAAATTTTTATCGAATAATCAACGGGCTGTAGATTTTAGAACTCCAAATGTATCCGAATCACATCGTGACTCGCAAACAAGCGACGCAAACCTATACGACGTGTTTGGGAAGGTATCAATGTATAAAATAGAGTGATCCCCTGGGAGATTTCTCTGCAGCCTCATTGTTTCAAGCCTCGGCTGCCGTTTGGGCGTGGAGATCGTATCGAGAGATTCACGTGTCGCGCCCATTCTCTTCGTTGATTCGACAATGTCTCGAGCACGGAAGTGGAAAAGATCACGGAAGACACCTAGGTGGAAATACAAATAAATTACGCGACGAGCGAGGCCACGATTATTGCGCCACGCGGCGCATAACCATCGATTTGTAATTATAATGGCGTAATTAGAGGGCCGTCGTGATCCATAGAGATCTACCGGCCCGATCGCAAGGACGATTACGATCGAGCCACCGTGTACGGCCGATCCTAAACTTAATCTTAAATGTAAAGTCTCCTCCCTCGTTTGACCCGTTCGTCGCGATTAGGTCTTGGGAAACTAGGAAGAGATATCTCCTTTGTCATTTTTTTCAATTGCCTTCCACCCATCCGCCTATACGAAACGACGACTGATTGATGAAAAGTTGTCTAACGACTTGTTTGAGATTCTACCAGCAGCTCCCGGTTGTTGATCGCTCGTAAACCAAATGTTCGAAACGGGTCTGTAAACCCCGGGGGCAAGGAATTTACATGGCTCTCATTTGGAAGAATGTTCAATCTGTTTCAAGTGTCTACTCGTAATACGAAAAAACGATTCAACATCAAACGATAAGGCTCGATGGAAAATCTGCCGATTAACTCGACGATTTACCCCCGAGAAATTGTTTCAATCTGCCAGCAAAACATCCGGATATACCCTCGGGGTAGTCGGAGGATGTTCCAGAGTGGTTCTGCACTGGTGTCGGGCGCGCAATCGAAAACTTAACGCGCTGCACTTACGAGCACGTGCCTTCGGAGCGTGGGTGATTCGATAAAGGTTTTCGTGCATGTACGTCTCAATGGTGGTCGAAAGGATGCGCCGTCGAGTTGAAGGGAGTACAGAGAGGAGAGAGAGTAACAGGGAAGAACGGAGGCGCGAACGCAACAGTATAGGAGGGTTTATGTAAAACGGCATTCCGCGTAGTGGTGTCTACTCAATCCTTATCTAAAGCAGTTATATAGAGTCGTTGGGAGTCGCGCCTTCTTCAGAAGGTAATGCACGGCCAGGTCTCCATCTGGTATCCTCCTTCCTTTACCGTCATCGGGGGCCAGCCTGATTCTCCTTTTCCATAGACAGTCTATCGTCCCTTACCGTCTGCCTGAATCCCTCGCATCCACACGAGTGCGTAGACACGTGAACGTGCAGCAGCAACGTTGCACGCAGGTGAGTATTTGCCTAGAGTGCTCCGCCATGGTATTCCATCGGTTAAGGCCGCACGCTCTCCGCTTCGCGATCCTCAGCTCCTCCCTTTCCTCCTGTTCCTTATGCAGCGGCCTTAGAACGCGCCTGCAGGGTTATCGAAACGTAGCGAAACGTGGCCAGAAGAGGTTGGCTACGATCAAGCCGTAACGCGGCTACGCGGATGCTTCGTCCCGATAAAGATATCTTTGGTTAAGGTACGACTCTAACCTGGCCAACCTCGGGGCTCTCTGCTGGCTTGTTCCGCCGTTTCCAGGTACCTGTAGTACCTGTAACGCTGCGCCAGGCGCATCGTGCACCAGGAACTCCGGCCAGATAATTCTCGCGAAAAATTACGAGGGCACTTTTCTCCGCGCTTGTACCACGGCCGGATCTGTAGCATCGATTTCGAATCAATTAACTTTCGTGCCCGTACGAACAGGAAGCGAAAGACGGAGAGGATTGGCCGGTGTTCGCCGCGCGGTATAAGGACTGGACTTCGATTCCGTCGAGATGGTACTACTACTTAAACCAGGCTGGGTGTCCTCGTAGATCGTAAATATCACGGCGATCGGTAGTTGTAAAGTCGCGGCAGGTGATTAAATAAGAAGAAAGACATCATTTGTCGCGTGTATCTTGAGCCTTGATCGGATCGTTTTACGACGTTCAGCCTTCGGCCCGGAGAGATACGGTGGAAACGCTCGTATCCAGGAGGGGCAGAAAGGAAAAAAGTCTCGGTGCCCTCGATTCGATTGGACCTCGGAGCATCGTCTGGCCGCGGTCGACCCCTTCGTACGCAGAAAGGCGTGTCCCGGTGAAAAAAAAGCTGCAGATTACGCGGCGAGTGCAACTTTAGTGGCATCGTAAACCGGTATCTTTACCACCGGACGCCCACGCGTCCACGCACTATCCTAGAGCGATCTGCCTATCAACTCGGCGTGAAAACTCGGTTTAACACTCTCGCGCACTTACTGCGCCTTTCATGACAAGCACCGAGTGGCCTCGGCCTTACCTGCTCTCGCCTGTGCCTCCCATTGCTCGCCTATACGTCTCGGCCAGATCGAAGCGCAGCCTTCGACAGCCCGAGGCGAGCTAGACGAACAATCGGGACGATCGATTACGTTCTGTTCATTCAATTGGACCGTTGCAACGTGTCGTTGGATCGCAACGGGGATGGAACGTTAATAGAAACGTTTCGGACAAGCTTCGGCCATTCGTGGAATGTCGTGAACGCACGGTTCCACGCTACTTTCGCCGAAAATTAGCACTCTCGAATCTAAAAGGAGCAGCCCAGAAAGGATGGAATACGTAACAGTGTTGCGAGGGGACACCTGTGCCAGCGAACCGGATGTTCCATTGACCATTGTCCGATACCGTGGGCGGTACCTTCCTAGGAACTGGGCTCAACGAGACTTTAAATAGAATTTAGTTGCACCTAGTCAGAAGGCAAGATCGACGACTTATTGTCGAAGGAGCTCTTTGAAGACTACGGGGAGAAAAGAGGAGATGCTGAAAATAGGATCCTTTCCCGTGAAATTTTCGCCGTACAAATATTGCTCGACTGGCCATTCAGTTTTCGACTAAACTTGCAACAGAAAGTGCGAAGGCCGAGCTACACTCGGGAATCAGGAAATAAACAGACTCCTTTCTTCGAAGCATCCGTCGGGGAATTTACCTGCTATTTTCCTTAAGAATTGCTCTATGGAACTGGTTGGGAGAAGGTTCGGCGATGATCGCTCCCCGATTCCAACGAAAATGGAAATAACGACGCGCCGCCGGAGAAAGAACACTAAGCATTGGGTATGGTGCTAATGGATTGGTTCTACGCGCGCTGCAACGCGTGCACCGTCTGTATCGTGATCGATTTCACCTTATAACACGAGACCCAAAACGGGGAAAGAGGCGCGTGGTCTGTATTTCACGGTTTACCAAAGAATTAGCCATTAATTTACGCTCGGTCTACGGCCAATGATCCGAGGCCTGTTCTTCTCGCTTAATAAATAGCCCGCCGGCCACCGTAGCCCACATGGTGTTTTCCGTGGAATTGCCAGGGCTTCGGAACGCTTCGGGGTGGAAAATGCAACAGATGAGCTATGGCCACGCGTACAGAACGAATATTTGTGTAGATAATTATTTCGATCCCAAAATAACGAAACTTAAAATGGAAACAAATAGTGACAAAATGTTCATCACAATAAAACAATGTTTCCCGCCGTATAAATATTGTTAATTCACGAGTACAAGTACGAGCAAATAAACACAGTAAAATGAAACAATATTCGTAAGTGCACGAGCTCCGCAGCGAGGCCCTAACAGTACCCCCATGTTCGATCCATCAGTCCGGACGGATCATCAGGAAGAATTTAATCCAGCTCATATTTTCAATCGTAATTACAGATTTTTCTGACGCAACTGGAAGCGATCTCTCGCTGGCACAGGTGCGATAGAGATCTCTTTTCAGCGAGACCACCGGCGCACGTACACGTTTCTGTAACCACCTGAACCGGCGGTACCTTCATGGTACTCGTTCCATTAGCCATCGGCGTGCGCCGTAAGACCTCGCCTCACGGAGAGATAACCCCTTCTGTCGGCGCGTCGAAATATTTTAATTCCCCATGGATGGAAACGCCTCGTTCTCTCGCCTCGTCTGCGCTAACTCATCCGCCGTGCCTGCATCGGGCAACCGGCCGGACCGAATTACGATCCTCCGCGGAGAACGAGGCGTGGTTTCTCGTAAATTCCACAGCTGATAAAAGACCGGAGAGACGGCACTGTGCCGTTGCAACTGTGTCACGTACCGAGCGATTATCGAGGTCGAAGACTGTACTTTTTCCAACCGCGGCTTCTCACCCGAAGGTTGCCCAGAACCAGCACCGCGTATCCATTTTTCCACATTGCTGAATACAAGCTATGCACCCTATCAACTAATTCTGATCTCGGCGAACCGATTCCAAAGGTGGACACGTCGCTGATTACGTATTTATGCGCCGTTACTATGCGAGCTATAAAATAAACATTTTTCATCGCGCGGATCAGGGTGAACTATTTGCACTGGACAAGCCCGTGTAACGATCGTTTGACAATTATCAGCGTCACGATTCCGCAGAACACTGCAATGACACAGAGAGAGAAAGAGAAGAGGGATGATTTCTAGCTTCATAAATACAAATCCGAATTTCGCATACTCGAGTCCCTCTGCACCCAGACCCTTTAAAACTGTGTTACAGTTGAATCGAATACCAAAGCAGGGTTAATCCGACTCTCTGAAACTTTCCACCAGCGAACTCTGTCGCGAGGCAGAAGTTTTGCTGGAGTGGATAGGACGTTCCAGAACTTGTTTTCTATCCGCACCTCGCAACAGATAACGAAGCGGACGATTTCGTTGCAGCCTATCCGCGGGGCGAACGCTTCTACCTCGTTCAACGTTTCCCGTGGTACACGCGAAATCTACCTGCGATCATAGATACCCTTGGTAACGCGCGTAAGGGACACGCGCATCGGCGATCACAGGACCTTACAGCCGGCATAAAACGGCGATGTTAGGGCCGGCCGCGATGCTGGGAGACGTTGTTGCGCAACACTTAAAACGGTCCAGCTCGTATCATGCCTCCCGCGCTCACCTCCACCCTGAACGAAGATAAACAATGCGCCAGGGATTCTCGGACTTCTCGAACAGGATATGGAACTTGAGAAGTCGACTGGTCGACGGTCAGTTAAACGGTTCGTACGCGAGGCGCAGAGGATGAGTACCGACTCATAACGCTCGCGCGTATCTCTACTCCTCGCGCCGCGCTGCCCAGAGAGAGAGATCCCGGATAAGATGGCGCCGTGGGTGGCCTACTCGCCCGGTAAGTAGTAAACGCCGAAGCGGACACGTAACCGCGGCCACGAGCTGCACTTACACTCGCCTTTTTCTCACCTAAGTGCCGTCCACGCTGGCGTTCGCGCGCGCGAAGAAACGGATCGAGGGCACCGCGATCATTTGCCGACTTAGAGCGACAAATGAGCCGCATTACCGCGACACTGACAGAGGTTCGAAGAGGACAGGGGTGAAGTCTCGGTGTATTGGAATAGGTGTATGTACTTGGATCGTTAAAAAATAGAGGGCACTTTGCTCGAGGAGTATATGAAAACGGTTTTCTGATTAGTTCTCCAGGGATCCCGTTTTGGACTCCGTGCACCTTAATTAAAATCGCTTCACGCTTGGAAGGAGTTTAAATAATTTCTTGTAAGAAGAATCTCTATAAATGCGGTATAACTTCTGCGTTGATTATCGTCGCCTTTTCTCTGCGTGAATAATTAATGGCATCTAGGTGGAAGGTTTAACTCGATCGCTACCAGCCGTCACATATGTGTGACACACCGGTTCGTTATCAGAGGCCCTTGTCACATGTATGTGACAGGCCTCTTTGGTCAATTTATGAAGACATGTTGAAACCCGTTGTGTTTTGAACAGAATTGTTAAGTTCTGAAACGATGAGATAGAATCCCGAAAAAAATCATGAGCTGTAGTGGAGGTTTTACCCACGAGACCCTGATAGCGAAGGAGTTAAATCAAATTTCGGCAAAATTCGTAGAATTTTCTGTAATTAATTTTCCCACTGTCGGGTTTAACATCTCTCGAAATATAAGAGCCAGCTTTGCAGGCACCGAAAACCGCCTGGATATCCGAGAATTGGTGCAGGTACATGGTATCTGTCATTGAATGGCATATAATTGCAGGACATTTAGCGGGCATTCGGGTGCACCTGTGAGGTGGTACTCTCTCAAGGTGATCCGTATGCAAGGCGAGAGGGGTTTAGGTACACGAGGCAAGGAATAAAATAGCCAGGCGTAGGCGAGTGTCCGGTTCCCTTTGTGTCCGCTACCTGTCTTAAGACATCGTCTTGCTCCCTCCCTCTCCCCCTCTGCCAGATCTCTACCCTACAGGCTCTTCCTTCTTTTTCCTTGCACACGCGTATTTACGAAGAGGAAGAGGGGAGGCCAGATCCTTTGATAGCACGGCATTCTTGCCCATTCGTCAGACATTTGATAGCTTCACGTGGGAGCCGCGGAATTCTTCGTGGTAGCTACCTTTATCCTCCCTCGGACCTCTTCGACCGCGTTCGAGTGTCAGGTACGCGCGGTACGCAGCGTCGACACTCCTTCCCGATACTCCACCTTTTTCACGCATCCCATCCAACGTTCAGCTATCTCGCACGAAAACAGACTTCTCTATCTCCACCGCCGTCCGACAGCAAGTGCCCGCACCTCCCCAAGGCTGCAACGTTTTCGGTCGCGCAACAAATAATTGCAACGCAGCCCCGTATACCTGCCGCGTGTTGCACGGTCCCTTTGGAATTTTCCAGGAAAACGCAAGCTCTAACATCGACGGTGCACAAAAGGCGGCGGAACAACAGCAGTTCCGTGCCAGCAGCCCCGGGTGTTATCATCTGATAAATAATCGAGGATGCCAGGGTAGCAGTTGGCCGCTCTCCGGCCAAGTTTCCGGCAGGCCGTGAGTCGGATTCAGCGGGGCGAAATAATTAATGATCGTCGTCCATCGGTGGTGGCCCGGCGATTTCGTTCTATTGTACGTATGTGCGTGCCTACTTCGCGGCGCGGAAAGTTTACGCGCGTTCGTCAAGCGTACAAACGGCTCGACGCCGGTCGTCGCAGTGGTGGATGCTGCTCGGCGGAATTTGCATAGCGGTTATCGTGCCGCGCGACATATGCTGGCGACTACCTAGAACCAGCCAGGGACTACCACGTTTGCGCCGGTGGACATGGCCACGGAACGCATAAATAGAAGCGTACGCATAATGCACGTAATATATTTGTAGATCGTCGTGATACCGGCGTGCCGGTGCGCCGCGGCGGTGGCGTACCGTACGGTGAAGCGACGCGATCACCACACCATGGTGAACGCCACGCTAGGCTAAGCCATACCTCGAGGGGGACCATGGTCATCTCTGTTCGGTTCGTGATGGCATAGCACGCCACGAGGGCAACGACGAACAGCGTCATGTGGTGGGAGACGGCATATGGGCACGCGCCCAAGATCTGATAAAGTCGGCCTCTTCAATTGACTACAATCATGGGGGTTAGATATTAACTCGCGGGGATTCTCGGGCGACGTGCAAAATCATCTGCCACCGTGGAACGGCGGTAGGAGTTTTCACGTAACGAGACTCGAAAACTACGGTTTTGTCGTGATTTTTATCGAGGATCGAATGTTTATGGGTGTTTTCGATGAGCGGGGTTACTCGATAACGAATGGGTTATGGGATCCTCGTTAGAGGATTCTTGACGTAGATTTGTTAGGGGAATAGAACGAAGCGATTTTTTTGTTGCATTAAAATAAATTGTAGAAAATCCTAGGAAATGGCGAGCTGGTGATTATTTGGTTATTAAACTGTCCCGGAGGAGACTAAAAATATACGAACACGGGTCGAGGAAAGGTGCACGAAGTTATATTGTGCTCGGTATATCTTCATTACTCGAATGGAGAGGTTTTTTTATACGAAACGAGGGAGGCAAGAAGAACCGGTTGATGAATCGATTGCCTTGGCAGCGTATCTTCGTTGACGAACGATATCAGACGAGTAACGAAGGGGTCGATTCATTAGAATCAATTTCATGCCCAATATGGTGGGCTCGCCTGGCCGGCTGCCCTTGCTCTCGTGAAATTAATTGGCCAGCAATTACCGCATTAGACGAGTCGGGCACGGCATACGAACGTTTGTCGTGTCAGTTGGCCACGCAACATGCTGCGTCTAAAACCGCGATGCGTCGTAACGACAGTACGTACGTTCATGTTCGTTAAAAACGCGCCAGGCGCGTATGGTCACGGTTAAACGGGAAAACGTATCTAGCCATCCCTTCGCCTTTGAATTATCGTTTAGAATGAATTAAAAGGGGTCGACCAACTGTGCCTGGGAATTGCTGAATAAAATTCTCGGACAATAGCCTGTTAGCGAAATGTGAATATAAAAATTTCAAACTATCGTTTCTACCAACGAGACGGTGAAATCCGTGTTTTCACGTGGTACGTATTATTGGGTAAGGCTCTTCACGAGGTGAACCTCGCCTCGAGGAACAATCCACAGAAATCAATCGCGATTTACCTTTCTACGAAGGACTCTTTTCTTCCGTGATTGAGTCCTCCGTTTGGAATTTCGGCCTGCGGTGAAACTCGACGTTTAAAGGATCACACAGCGAGAAAGGTAAAACATATAAAACGAAAGAATAGGGTCGGGACTCACGAGTTTTCAAATGGAGGCCGTGGTGAGAGAGTTTCACGGGAACAAAAATCCCGAGGATCGCCTGCGAGACATCTCCATATTTTCCCAAACGCCACCGTCGTCGAGAGAACACATTCGGACAAACGACCGTGCAAGAATAGCGGCGCGTAGCTGGAGTTGCATCACCGACAGAGAAAGGGAGTGTTCATCCCGTTTGCCCTCGGGATGCAAGAAAAATCCCACAGTTCGAGATGCACGAGAGACATTATGCCTCCCTGATTGGTATTGGTCCACACAACGTTTCTGGACAAAGCACCTTGCATTGTGCGGCTGTCAAAGCCCGAAGGCTACGCTGGCCCCTGATTCCAATCGTAACGAGATTATTGTAGGCGTTGAGCCATAGAGAATGGCCATAGGGTTCACAATAAGAATCCACAGAATGAATCCTTGGTCCCTTTAAACGCTGTTGCCAAACTCCCTTATGCATTTTCCCCCATCTCTTTCACCTCCTTGCGTACACAGCTTTTTTTCCGTCGACCTCTTAGCTGACGGCGAATTCCGACATTCTGTCAAAGCACCGGAAGGCCGGCACACTGACGAGCCATCAGGATAATCTACCTGGTGCAGAGTCAGTGTGCAGCCTAAGTTGCCAAGAGTAACAGGAAAAGGGAAACGGAGAGTGAGCGAGGAAGTGTGTCTGCGAGAGAAAGAGAGAGGCAGGGAGAAAGAATGGCGAAAAAAAGAAGAGCGTTGAATATTTGCACGGTGATGCAATTTCGGTCCGGGTCACCATGAATCCGGCTTACGGCGCGTAAAATATCGGACGGAGCGACTTCGCCGGGGACTTTTTTATTATCCTCCGGCCGGATTAACGGTTCCCCCATCTCTCGATCCTGTGCTTATCTTCCTCGTCCTCGTATCCTGGATCACTCGAAAAATATGGAACGGCCTCGCAGAACAAGCTCGAGGTCGTCCTCGGAGTGGTGCCGGCGTGGCACTGATTTTATGTACTCGTAAAACGAGCCGTATTTACGCGTTTATGAGATACACTGACATCGATGCGTTTTTACATTTGGTTAGTTTGTAAGTCGATTTAACGTCTCCTTCGAGCGTGCCGGACGACCGCTCTAAATATAGATTATCGTCTTTGACACTGGTCAATTAAACTCTCGTCTGGCTTGGCCACCCACTTTTCACCGGGCGTAGCACACGCATGTACATAGTATGCATGTATGTGTACGTGTACGTGTACCATCGGATGATTCGTGAAACCTATGGTGTAACATCGCTTTCGTGCAACGCGCGATTAGCGTGCGGCAGTGGCTGACGAGCCTAACCACGAGTCTACCTGCTCGATCGTTCGCGGCAGGGGGTGCAGAAACACCATAATGCCACCTTTACCATCCTTCGGCGTCATTAAGAGACGCGTGTTGTGCGTTAGACATCAGCTACCAGTGGATCAGCTCGTTGGATGTAATCGTGACGAGTTCTCTTATCTCCTCGTCATCGTCTACCTGACTCTCCTGGCCAGATGACACTTTAACCAATCTTCCGGTCGATGTGCTTCTGGCCACTACCTTTCTGTATACCTTTTAGGTAAATGGAAATGGATACCGAATGATCCCTTTAGTCATTCTACGTTAATAGATGAGTCACCTAATGAAAACCAGTCGGCGAGTAATAACGAAACAAGGCTGGAGGGTAGGTGCGCAAGAAAATGTATAGATATTATTATCAACTGGCAATTATTAATTCCTTTTAGTTCATCTCTTATCTCTTGGAGACTTCTGACGATCCGTTCTTTCATCGAGAATTTTATTTATATGTTTTATCAATGCTTTGTTAGGATTAGCTGAAAAAATGAACGTGAATTTTGGAAAGACACGTGATTAATAATATAGAAACCTGATGCCCAGTGTGTTCCATCCGAACGATCCCCTGCGTGTCCAATTAATTCAATGAGTGAATCAGACCCCCACTCTGCCGCCTGACTCGCCGTGTAACATTTTAATGATGCGCCACGTCTAGACCAGATGACTCTCGATGTTTATCTACCCTCTCGCCACCAGGAGGCACACCCCTACATTCGATCCCCTGACATCGAGCACGTGCCGTTAAGTAAAAAAGGCACATGTGACGGAATACGCGATTGCTCATTACAATGGCGTTAACGAATGCCCCCACCGGAAGCAGGGTTAACTTTTTTATTAGCCAGAAACATGTAATGTGGAAAACCTGTTGTTCTTGATACGTTCATCGTTGATACTCCAAAAAATTGTACAGGCTGACAGTTCACAGTTTTCAACGAATACAGTTCTATTCCAAATATTTAATACTCAATACCGTATAAAAATTAATTCCTAGGGCTTCAAAGGTATTTCACATTATTTTCACAACATGTTTCCCACAAACCTTATAAATCATAATTTCAGACAAGTGCCGACCGAAATTCTTTCCACCAGAAGGTTTAAAAATATTGAAAGATTTTCTCGCATGAGATAATTATATTTTCATCGCAGCAGGGGTGGATGAAACGTCAAAGCTAGTTGAACCAATAGAACACCATAGGCCACGGCGATTTTGTCGGTGGCGTTAATTGAGACCGACGTACATCCCCCTGCCGCGGCGACCGCGATGGCGGTGGCCTTTAAAATCTCCAGACACCAAGGGTGGGCGTACTAGAGACGTCGTTGCGCGAGATTATATGCACGCCCGTTATATAGCGCAAGAAAGGTGGAGGAACGCGAAGAAAGGAGAAATAAAGCCCCATCGTGCCAGGAAGGAAGAGAAAATCAGCGAGGAGCAGAAGGGAGAAAGAGAGATGCCCGCAGACACGCACGTGGTGCGGCTCGCCTCGTGGAATACGTATTACCTCAGGGTGTCGGAATTATTGCCCCGTGGGCCGTGGCTGTGCCGCAAATGGGACAGGTTGTTTCGCGTTGGTGGAAACGGCCGATAAATCGTGGAAATTAAATCGACGCCATCGGCTGTCGATAGGCGTCCCGCGAGGACGACGTATGAGACTCGTCGGCCACAAAGAAAAGCAGACACTGGTGGATTTCACCTTCCTACCTGGTACGACCGCGTATCTGGATACATAACGATCCTGCTGGGCGATCCCGAAAGAGATCGCATACACCAGCTGGGGGGAGGGGGGCACTGATATCTCCAACAGGACCGATACGTTCGACCTGAATTATATCGCAGGATAAATTCGATTTATTGAAACGTTCTGATTTGGCGGTGGAAATTAGAAGATTAATTAAAAAAGTACGCTGCGATAAATCTGATGGAAAATATTGATTATGTTGTATTATGTAATAATTTCCTGATATTCTGTTTATTGTCCGAGCTGCTGTGAAACACTTGCTCACTTACAAGGGTTGCCGTTCATGCCATAATTCGGTTCTAGGGGGTGAAATCAGCTCTTGAAGAAAATTCTTTTTCCTGAAATATGTGAAGAACGATGAGAGATATGTAAAACAAATTCTAAACAAGACTTGCATCACTTTATTGTGTTTACAATACAGCGTAAACAAATTTTTTGAAAAGTCTACGATTTTTTAATTCCTTTTTCCGTGGATTTTTAAAAAAAAGGTTTTACGTGGTTTTATAGAGGCCATAAAGCCATACAAGTTTTGTTTATACTTTTTTTAAATACCTCCCAGCGTTCTTGATATACTTCACGAAAAAGAACTTTCTAAATTTTGTTCAAGGGCTAATTTCACCTCTTAAAACCGAATTATGGCACGAACGGAATATTCGATTTCATTATGGATGCCATACTGTACTGCTATGCAAAGTTTCATACGTTTCTGAATAATCGGGTGGCCTAACCTTCCTTGTTAAACGTAATATGCTGAATGAAACAGTAAAATGATAAATCGAGTTATCCACAATTAACAGATATTCGAATATCTGAACGCTGCTAATAATCGAAGAACTATTTTAATCTAGAATTGAGTTGCGTTAGTTACTCCTGTCAGTAAAACTGTACTAAAAAATCAACATAGAAAAGACGCTGATAGTATACGATCAATTGACGACGAATTAATGAAACGCACGGAGATCCCGAAAGGGGCATAATGAAAACAAACGTAATACTTTATGAATGAACGTAAGGAGGATTCCCCTGGAGCCTCGCATGATGTTTCCATCCACGAACGCGATGCGTCCTCGCTAAACCCTGACACCCAAGCGGTGGCCTGAACGGCGTCGCCCTCGAAGATCCCATCGTGTATAAAGGTACACCAGGCATAGCGTGCGGAGTAAATGTTCCAATCGTCGTCGTGGCCTGTCCACAAATTATTCCTCGTGTTCAGCACGATGCGCAGCACGAGCTGGTCACACATACACGTACAGACGTTTCTGCATGTGGACAGAGGTGCACGAGAGAGTTCAGCGGCGCCGGTTGCTACGGTTGCACAGACTCCTCCACTCATTCCAAGAACCAAGGATATCACGTCTTGGACTCGTAGAGTCCGCGTCCTGTCCCGTATGCCACGATCGACCTAGCTGGACTCGATCCACGGTCCGCAGGGTGGCTTGGATGGCGAACGAAGGAGAAAGAAGAACGGACGCTTATATAACAAGAGGGAAAAGACGAAGGAAGGATGGTAGCGGAGAGAAAGAAAGGGAGAGACACCTGAGTGAACACGAACGAGAAGGAAAGGCAAAGGAAAGGAGATGGTAAAGGGATGGATGTACCGCGTGTGTCCAAGTTGCCTCGTTTCGTTTCGTTTCGCTTCGCTTCGGGAGAGCAGTCAAGGTGCTCTCGTTTGTTCCTCGTTTCGAGTCGTGTCGTCATTCGCGTCGTCAGGAGCTCGTGTGCAGGCCGGCCACGCTCTACTATCTCTCATCTACCGTCCACCTGTATTCCCCGTATTGTCAGCACGTGGAATTCCGTAGAAATTAACGATTGACCCCCGCGAGAGCCTCGTCCTTATCTGACTCGTTCGATCGTCCTATAGAACTCGGCAGTGAGCCCGCGCTCGCTACACATAGAGAAAGCCTCCTCTCTTGGTCTGCTGGACTGCTACCCGCGGTTGGCGATCGTAGATATTATACACGACGCCGTGGCTCTACGAGACGGTAGAATAGGATTTGAATAAGTATATCGTTGCTTGACGCTTCGCAGGCTTGGAGACGTAACTGCGATACCACGGGGTCGTTCAATCGTCGCAATTAATTACGTCGTATTTAATTCTTCCATTCAATCGGTCGATAAGTTGGGGGAATCCAAGATTCGCTATTGAATTGTGCGGACGTATCGTTGCGATCTTTCTGCAATTTAGCATCGAATTTTCCTTGCGATCAAACATCCCGTTAGTCGGCTGCACGGGACGCGAAGATATTCGCACGTTTAGAACGTACGAAAACGACCGTGTCATTCCCGAGAAACTCGAGGCATAGGCCCGCGATGACAACGTGCTCGTGATACGTTGCATGTCGCTCTAAAATGTAACAGGCCCCGCGAAACTGATGTTTTCGTTGCATTATCAACCAGCTGTATCTTGGGAAAGAGATACCTCGCGGTCTGAGGGCCCGATCCCCTGGGTGGAAGCCACTTGCACGTACGAGAACGACGACGTGAAAGTCGGAATAGAATCGTTTTGATCGTGGCCATAAAAAAATGATAAAACTAATGACACCGTGAAATCACGAAACGAACGATGAAGGGCGAAATCGTTCAAACGAACCCGCACTCGGTATCCCCCAAATGCAGCGAGGCGTTCGAAAAAAGCACCTGTTTGGCCGTACGTGGGCAGTGGCAAGGAGGAGCACGATTTGTAGCAGCGAGGACGACGAAGTCGTAACCCCGAAGGAGCGACCGCGCCCATATCGAGCGACAGCCCGTTAAACCCACTCTGGACTCCATCCAGATATCATCGCGAATGCTAAACAGAAGGGCGACTTCCCCCGTTCGTTCTCATCCCGATACCTCTCGGTTTTCATGCATCGAGATAACTTTTGCGGCAATGTTGCTACGACCTTTGCTGCGATGCTGCATCGAAATTATTCGCAATTTCTTATAAACTTCCTTCAACGCTTTGCAACATCGTTTCGTCGGACACGAAATATATACGTATACGCGTGTATATGAAATTCTGAACGGGCTTGGTAGAAATTGCCATTGTTAAACATGAACAGATTGATACGAGCCCCGATAAGGGATTACCGCCCTTAATCGAAGAAGCTCGCTGGTCAATTTGAATTTACAAGCAGCACCTTGTGGACCACTTAAGCCTTGCGTCGTTTCATAAATCGTATGCACGGTACTACTGAGGAAGATGCGTAAGCGAATACTTGGGGAGTATTAAAGTATAGACACTTGGGAAATAAAGGAAAATTATTATTATTAGTCCTGTCGTCATTATGTACTGAAAATCAGTATCCGCTCTACCCAAATAAAGACCACAGTTTAACCTGGAATTAATAATGGTATTACTAATAACCAGCCGGGGTATTTATTTGCAGAAGAAGCGACGATTTACAGGGGTGAAAGCAAAACGTAGCGAGATCCTTAGAAACGGCGCGTGTTCAGCTTTGCCTCGCTACCACCTGCACGGGTATTTTTATGTCACGACGTGGGTGGACGAGGAAAAGAAACGCGCGACTCTTTGTTACGAAGCAAAACGTAGGCGGTCGTATAGGTCGCGCGGGGTTCGCTATACGACATGTACCATCGTTGTCGTCGTCGTCTTCGTCGTCTTCGTCGTCGTCGTTGTATCGCGGGCCAAACGCCAGGAACGTGTAACACCGTATTACAATATATCGCGGGCATAAAATGATTTTCAGTGGCCCCAGCAAAAGGATTTCGCGCGGACACTATCGGACGCTAACCTTCGAAATGAGAGCTCCTCTTGCCGGTCTGCTTGAGGCCGCGTTTTACGGTCTAATAAAAACGCGGAGGAAGTTATTGTGCTCGAGTTTTATCGATTATCAAGCCAATGCGATTTCGCCGGGGTAATAGGACGATGGTACACCTTAACAATCATCGCCAGGCCACGGTGGGACGAGTGCAAACGTTTACGGCAGTTAAAATAATGCATGCACGAACTGTTTACTGCGTCACGTGGGCGTGATTAAGGCTCGTGGCAAACGAACCGTTCATTTTCACCGTCCGTGCGGAATTTTTCTTTCAACATCTCCGCACCTTTCCGGTGCGCCCGATCGCAGGAAGAGAACGACGATGATCGTCAACGGTTCAACGAGAATATTGCAAGTAGGTGTCTCGCGCGTATGTGCCATGGGCAAGTCAGGAAACGAGGGCACTCGAGTATATCACAGCGGGCCCCGCTCTTTTATATTAATAGGGACAATCGAAGCGTCTGTCACAGCACAATGGCCAAGGGTACGCCCGAGAATCAGTTTCGTCGGTTCTCTGGCGTGACGTACAGACATGTATGTAAGTACTTACTTACATACCTATGTTATGAACTTGACTATGTGCATGCGTATCTATTTCTATCGCACGCGATACCTGTGCGTGCAGTCGGGGGTCGTAAGTTCGTGAGCAATTTGGTACGTGCTTCACGGTGGCATACACGTGTTCCGTGACCCCGCGACCCCGCGACCCCTGAACACCTATGCAGCGTCACAGAAAGGGCATCCGGTGCACCTACCGTGCCAACTTCCCGCTACTTCGCGCTCGTGCCACGAGTGCATGACATCGGGGCACACCTACGAAGTAAATACGCGGCTTCCTTCCCTTACACGACCACTGTCTGCATATTCGCCGTGCTTCCTTCATAGAACTCCATTGACCACGGGGTCACGCGGTGAACCACGGGGAGCTTGATCAAGCTGTTCGCGTCGGGCTTGTCGTTGATCCGTTCGTAGAAGACTATCCTGTTTCTGTCAGAAGCCTTGCGAATCGTTGAATTCAATTTGAGATTGTCCCGATTTGCAGAATGAAGAATGGATACCACCGCCACGATAAAAATTAACAGCGTTTCTCTGTCGAACAATTTTTAAATTCATATGAATTGAAATTGATATGAATTACTTCACTAGGTTTCTGTATTTCGGGAAAAACTTTCTCTATCAAAAGCTTGATTGTCTCGAACATTTTTATCTCGGCCGTGATGCATCGACAACGCTCTGTCAGAGCGTTCCATCAGAATTGGAAGAGGTATCGAGAGTTCAGCGAAGTAGTTTGCGCAAGAGGAGAGCGCATGGCTCATGTCGCGGCATCTTTGTCGGCAGGGCCGGCTCTTCATCATCCTTTTGCCGATACGAGCGGCCCGTGCGAGGAAAAGAGGAAAGCAGAGGGGCGAGACGAAACCCAAAGAGAGACACCGATACAAAAGGGAAGATGGTACGAGAAAGGCGGTAAGCGAGTCTTTAAGATCGTCCCGTGAGACGAACCTGCTCGCCTCTCGCAGACCAATGGTGCTCATATATTAATTAGTACGAGGGGTCCGAGTTATTATTGGCTCGAAATTAATAGACCCTTCCGCGGATAAATAACCGGGGCCCCCTGCCTCTCCTCTGAGGTAGCTCTAAACCGTTCCACCTTGCGTTACTGGAAGCCTGGACAACGAACGAAAGAAACGAAACAGAACAAGAAGATAGAATAAGGGACGTGTTTATTGGCACGGGCCCGGCGAGTTTCCTTTTGTCGAACAGGTACAAGCAATTAGTTTCGTTCGGATTCGTATTTTATGGCGGCGCATCCAGCGCGCCGCGATCCATCGGCTCCGGTACGATTACAGATATAATGAGAAACGTCCTGTCCTCCTCGAGCAATAAAATGGTTCTTACAATGTACAAGTTCAGCGGTACTCTAGTTGTCCGCGGTACGACCTGTCCAACTTTACGCATGCAAGTGGCAATTAGTTTTTGTGTGTCGTGAAAATTAGTTGCGGGGCAAATATATCTCGTGGCGGATTGGCAGATTGAATTCACGGATGGAGGGCTATCTGGTGATCTGTAATTAACATGTAGCTTTGTGCGGCTGAAAGACAGGTTATCGGACGATGTACGAACCGGTGGAGTGTATTGGTATTGCACGCGCGTGTTCGTACGGGGGCTGAAATTTTCTCGTCCACACGGGATCATTAATCGCCATCACGTCGACGATGCACGAACGAATATCGAATTTCCTGGCGCGCCCTCGATTGACTGATACCCGGCCATTGTACCGGCATCGAGATCTACGAGGCGCGAACTCGTCGGTATCATTTATAAAACCATTGTCCGGCTTGACAAATGTTCTCCGGCTGAATACAAATGCGCACAAGCCACGGAAATTTATGGAACTTTTCCTTAAAACGCGTTCCCCCCCTTCGGATCAATTGTTCTGATTACCTAGCCCACGGTAGGAAGGAACGATAGAGTTTGTCTGGGGAGTTTGCGGAATTGTTTAGCCGTCTGCTTGTGGCTGATCGAACGTCCAGTAGTTCTCGATACCCTTACGGTGTAATTTGTGGTTGGGTCGTATCGATATTTCGTTGCGCAATAATTTGTTACCGCGACTCACCGGAGAAGTTCATTTGCGGGTGCACGAGGTGACGCTGTTTGTATCATTTTATCGTTTTACAAATTTTAAATATTGAGCCGATGTTACTTCCGTATCCTCTAATGGGGACAGAAGTTTAATCTATTCAACACGAATATAATAAACTGCGATGTCTATTAATTGAAATATTTACACGGAAGGGTAGTCAGAAGTGCGTTGCAGGCGTGAAGAATTAATTTAGAATTCCACCAGGTTCACCTTATTCCAGTTAAAATACGACTCCCCTACCGAGAGCAATTGATTTCTCACCTACGTCCTAAAATGAATCATTCGAACAGTTTAGGGCAACAATAACTACAAAGAGGTGTCCCGAATCTACGCTATCCACAGTCTCCCCCAGAAACAGCTCCAATTCCTTTTACACGAATAAATTCATGCGTGGCGCCCC
The DNA here is from genome assembly GCA_907165295.1 of Nomada fabriciana. Lineage (NCBI taxonomy): Eukaryota > Metazoa > Arthropoda > Insecta > Hymenoptera > Apidae > Nomada > Nomada fabriciana. The sequence goes on along the minus strand of OU015690.1, from coordinate 7,614,211 downwards.
GGCGAACCACTAAATCACAGCCAAGGAAAAAAAGATTATGGGAGTCTTGGATGGCACAGGTTGTACCGATCCATCGAGATCGTGCTGCCGACTTGCAGGGTGGTCCCGATGGCTGAACACGGGACAAACGGGCGACACAGGCAACGTGCTTCGCATCGTATACCCCTTCCACGCACCCCGGTACACGGTTTCTCTGGGTGCTCTTGCATCCACCCTCACTGTGCACGTCATAATCATCTAACAAATGGCCGACAGATTAGAACTAGAAACGGGTACGCGCCGGTTACGTTTCTCCCCGTGAGAGTCGGTGCCTTTCATGAAACTGGATCTGAAGGGGGCCGTCGCCCCTCCCACGCTGTGCAACCAGCCAAGATAACAGGGCAATAATTCAAGAACTTCACGATACTGGGACACGCGCGGGACTCCTCATCGTGAAAGATTAGTCACGGATACATACGTTTGTGCCGCGCTTCTCTTCCGCTGGGTCCCTCTTCTTCGTCTCCTTTTTCATCTCCCTCTTCGTCCGATTCTTGACTCTGGCCTCGCATTTCGTTTTTCTATGGAGCCGCACGAAAAGCGTATACACACGGCCCGGAAAGGACGAGATCCGGCCGACCTGACGTTGCTTTTTGTCGTCTACCTGAACGTGCATGCGGCCACGAGCGTGGAAACGATCCACTGGACACGCTTCACGAACGGTGCATACACTGTGGCATTGTTTCGAGTACTGTTACGACGTACAGAACATATTGGCACGAGTAATGGCCTTCATGATGGTTATTAATTATGTACGACTCCCCGTGAGTTCCCATCAGGTCTCCTTTGACCGATAGCGACAGATCGATACAGTTCGCCGTGGAAGAAAATTCGGGAGAATTATGGTACGATAGAATGATTGGCACACATTTGGAATCTTTGAATTTTGTATGCACAAGGGTAGCACTTGGTGTACACGGGGGCACGTGTAGATTGTAAATTTCGCGGCAAAGAGGAAGATTACGAGGATCTTAATTGCACAGCGTGAATAAACACGAGCTGTTCCAAGTGTAACAGCTTTACGACGTCCCCATGAAATGTCTCGTGAACGTGATAGTACACGGAGGGCACGCGACATACATCTTCGCGTGCGATCTGTTCACGTGAAATCGTTTAGAGAATGGCACACCAAAATGACACTGCACCGAGAAATGGTTAACTATATCCTTCCTTAATTTCACGAGACCCCGTGGTTTAAAGAATTCTCCGTGTGGAATATTTGTTTCCAGTAAACATAAAAATGTTTCGTAAGGGTCGACGACGTTCCATGGTGTAATATTGCAAGATCGGCGGGGGAGTCGCTGGGCGGGTGAAGGTTGATTTAATCGATCAGCCGGCAGATATCACGCAGCGAGATCAATATAATCAAGAGATGGATCGAATGATCGGTATCCATGCCAAGAGATCGTGGACCACCCTGACTTCATCGGCCGAGGGTAATTAAGTACCGAAGAGTGATAGGCTGGCGTGACCGACGGTCATACATCGCGCCTATGCCTTCGTGATCCGGGCCACGAGTTCCTGTTGATCGTTTCAATTCACGAATCGCTTAACTCGATCGATTTGTCGGGACGAAGCTCGCGCGACGAGTCAAAAACCCTTTCCATGTGTCAAACTTCAATTTCCGCCTGAATCAATAACACAATATTTCTCTGTTTTTTGTACAAACCACAGTCCAACACATTTGTTTGCAGACCTTATTCTCGTCGCAAATAAAATTATGTTTGCTCTATTTGCAACCGTCAACGTATAAATTTAGGGAGGAATGTTTTGTGTTTTGAATATTGAAAAAATAGGTCCTTGCGTTTTTGTCGAAACCATGTTTTCCGTCGTGGCTGAAACGATATCTCAAGATCTAGTTGTCCGATTGACTTGAAATTTGGGGAGGTTCTACAGAAGATCTGCCGCTATGGTTGCTACTAAAATCTTTGAGCAATCTTAATTTTTACTAAATTTTTAGTATGCCACAAGAAAAAAAAAGATTTAATGTGTTGCCATTTTTTTAAACAATAAGATCTTTTGTCCATTCTAGTAAAGGGGTTATAGCCACTTTCACGCTGAAGAAAATGACACCCCTTTATTTATTTCGGTCCACTAGAGGTGCCGGAATCGAGTCAGCCATAGTGACACGTCTTCATAAAATTACATTCAATGACGCTTATCTGCCACACGTTTATATATTTTCGCTTGGAAAAAATATATAATGTAGTCAAAATATTAGCAATCATATGTGCAAACGGCTGATACAATGCAGTGTTCTGATTTTTAAACTAATTTCTCAAAGGAGGCCTAAAAAATGACGTTAATTTAAAATATCCTCGCATAACAAGAGCGTGAAAAAATTCTTTAAAGTCAAAGAGTAAAAACTTTGACTGACAAACCATCCGCGCAAAAGTAATTGGTAATACGATTGGGGTGGTAAGAACGTCTCGAAAGTACCCTTTACTTAGCATTTAAATCTCTGTTTGGTGTACTTCTTTAGAATGCTCATTTGCAACGTGCATATAAGAAATTTCTTATTTCGCAGCCGGAATGGCCGCGACACATGTTCCTTCTATCCGTGGAGGGTCACGTTCACGCGTGCGTGCGTGTACGCAAAGATCGCGTGTGCGTGGAAACGCGCCCTTTGCGAGCAGGTTGCTTATGTCCGCAGTTTTATGTATGTACTCAGTCAGCCGCGCCTTCTCGAGATTCGCACACGATGCACTCTCATCTGCGTACCGCAATCACCTCTTCGCCTCTCTTTCTTCATAATAAGATTGTTTTCCTTCCAGGCAGGTCCGGTCCCTCGTCTAACTTCATTAGAACTCGTATACAATTAAATAGTAGCCATTTCAACTCGATTGCATACATTTCATTGCTAATTTCGTGGCGAACGAAATTGAGAAAATAATCGACTGAATTATATAAACTCGTCCTACTAATAATGACGATGATAAGAAGAAGAAATTCGTTCGGTATATCTAATGCAATATGGTAATTAATAATACTCTTCTAATGTTCTATATTGCACCAGATCTACGTCTGATAATTTCTAACAGGTTTCACATTTATGGTTTTAAGACGAGCGTTATGAACAGAACTCAATATTCCACTTCGTGTTAGTGGTAGTTATTAAAATCCAATTTTCCATATTCGTCTGTGGAACGATTTCACGGCAATTGCCATGCGATCATGGAACGCTCTGGCGCCGGTTTTACGCGATCGTTTCCCGATGGCTGCCGCGTTATCAATGACCCTCGATTACACAGACGCCCGATAGCGGCTACCACGTTATAAATCAGCGGTATTCGTTTGCGACTCCGCGGGAATCCATGGGAGATTCCGCTCGATTCAGCGCAGGAGTTCCCGATCAGCCGGTCTCGTTTACGTCGTACACGCATTCCGGAAAATGCTCACACCTGGGGAAGGGTATAAAACCACGGGAAACGGAATTAATCGATGCTATATTTATACGACATTAATTAAGGCGAATAAAAACAAAATTAATGGATCGCTAAATTTGGATTGGTGAAAATTGTCAATTCTTGAATTGCTGTAACTTTGTGAAAAAAAATCGTACAACAGTCTGCCTTAGCTCATTTTAAAAGTCAAACCCTCCACTTTTGCACCTGTGCATTGAATTGTTCGAAGACTCTTTTATGTTAGAAAGCTGAGTGGAAATCTGAAGGATGCTATTCTTGGCCGAAAATGTTTCTGAATCGGACGTCTCCACGCTATTCAAAAATTTGTTCTCACCACTGAAATCACCATCGATTTGAAGATCGAAACCTCCCCTTTACAACGAATACTTGAAAATCGATGTACGATATTTTCTCGTCATTTTATTGCTCATTGAAAGCAAGGCTCACTGTCAGCATTAGAGTAACCCAGGCTACATCTAGGCTAATGCGTGTTTAGTCTGTGCCATAATGCAACAAAAACGAGTTCTTATCGGTGAATCTTGAAATACCATCGCGAATCACCCAGTGGTGTATATCAACGAGTAGTGCAGCCTATAGTATCCTCGATTCCATTTCGAGCAACGTCAAAACGCATTTCCATCGACGTGTCGTGTAACTCGGAGGACAGATCAATGGAATCGTGGGCCCTCTTTCTCCGTTCCACCCCCTGGATCGAGCTTTTTCTCTCGCGCCGTGGAGCACATGGTAGAAGGCTCATGAATATTCAGCGGACAAGTTGTCCGCGAGATGCTCGCGGCTCTAACGGGTGACGTATACCCTTGTTGATCATAAGTGGGTTTGTTTCACTGATTGTTGTCGCATCGACTGGCCCAGGGGGTCCGTTGAATATGCATCGCCAAGTTGCGTGCGTCGCGATATGGCTCCCCGCTTATAGCTTCTATAATTTGCACGGTGCCGATAACAGAGCGGTCCTGGCGCAACCTGGGCCGGGTCTGGGTTAGGTATCGTTAACGTATCGCGAACGGAACGTTCCCTCGTTGGCATCGCGATTCTCGAAACTCGGGTCGTCGCGTCGCGAGCCAGGGGAAACCGGTATATAAAGTACGGTTTGACCCTTGTTATATCGAACAGAAGTACGAACTAATTTGCAAGATAATAGTGGTTTCGCTACCAATGCAATTTAAAGGTCACAGGAGTTATCTAGCCGTACGTATTCCAATGGAAATATTATGTACCGCGACAGTATCCCCTTTTTACCGCTTTTGTATATTAATGATATTCCCAAGAAATTCTTAAGCGTAGAAAAGAAACGCTCCTACGATCTAATGATATATTTTAGCCGTCGTCGAGCCAATGATCCTTGCAGTCGGCAATCAATGGTGCATATCGCGAAACCTGCTTTTAGCCGGAGCCTCAAAACCGCGCGCATGCGGCGTGTACAGTGCCAGTCTGAATCGGAACGGTTCGAACGGTGGTCGACGGTCCGTGCCGTGGCTGTAAATTAATTTACCAAAGGGTACAAGGGGAACAAGTTGTCCTACGGTCGGTCTCCACTCGGCAATCTTCTTAATCGCGATGAATTCATCTTTGCTGCCCGCGCTCGTCCCTGTTCGTGCACGCGCGAACACAGATTCCGATCGTTAACGCCTTTCGCTCCCGGGACCAGCAACTCGATACTCGAGACTTCTTTTCCCCGTTAGGCACGGAGACGTTGCTCTATGACGGGCGGCACATAATACCTGGTCCCAGTATCCTTCTAAAACCGGGAGACAGAATCGGCAAGATCGTCGTGAGAGTTACGTAGAACGGTGTAGGGATTGTTATGACAGCAATGAGACTGTGACGCAGGGACACGAGAAAGTAGGTGCGGGAAAAATTGGAAATGATGCCACTCGATGCATCTCTATCGCGGGATATCGTTGGGGTGATTATAGCATCGCTCCCAACGATCGACCAAGAACTCGGCTGCAGACAAAATGCACCAACTACGGACTCCCGGTACCACTTATCGGCTCCTCAATCGAACGTGTACACGACAACGGTAGTCTTGCGCAACCTGTTCGAACCACCTTCGCGACCTCGCGCTCGATTGCATCCATCGGAGCACGAATTATCGTCGGCACCTAACACGCATGATTGAGCGATCACTGGCTCTTTGCCGGGATGCTGAGGCGATCGTGAGGCCCCCGATCATCATTGGGGTCCGTTCATTCGAACGTGTGTGGTCGTTGCTTCCCTCGTTGGCTACGTTGTTCGCGGACGGTAGCTCTGACAGATTGCTCTCTAACGGTGGTTATTGATCGAAGCCATTCGTAGATAGTAATACACGATGGTACGATTCCTTTCGAGCGTTATGGTCTGTCTGTTGTTTCGCTTGAATATTCGAAATGCGAAGTAACGCGACGTTTAATATTCGTGGAAGAAGGGAGGGTAATTTGGGTAGCCGGTTTTGCTTCTCTTCTTAAGATCTGATTGGTAAGTTAGGCTGCTTCAATTTTTTGACCAACAAATAGGTGAAGTAGTGAGATAACATGTGAGAAGGGGTGATGGCAAAGGAATAGCAATTTAATTGAATTTAACATGTATTTTCAGAAGCAAGTAATTTCAGGAACACTTGCAAATGTGAGGATTAGTTCTATATGAGCTGCTCATTAGCCAAATCGATTAACTGCTTTCGATTAAAAGCTTTTTAAGTTTTATTGCCAAAGCGCTTGATTGACTCTTAACTTTCTACATTTAAAATAAATTTACATATTTTTGTTTTGTGGAGTTAATCGATTTGGCAAGTGAAGCATTCATATATTGTTGTATACCGACATAATTATCACCCTTTTCCTAGTCAACTCTAATCACAACTGCGAATTGCTCACAGTCTATATTAGTCATAGATATCCTGTACATGTCATATTTTCATTCCGATGACAAATACTCCAAACCTTCTCGCAATGCATAACAACCCCAACCTTTGCCACTGGTCATCCTCAACCCCTGAACTTCAAACTCCTTTTCCTATTCCCCACTAAATCCTAGATAACCACTACTCTCCCATTTTTCCCCAATATATACATACTGAACCACATCTCAAAGGCCAGAGTTCCTTTAGACTAGAGACTTTATCGACATAGTTTCCCTCAGCGAATTGGTACAAGAATATCAACGTTACGCCGCCGCTCTAAGTATTCGTCAAGTTTCCGTCAAAGCATTACTGTAATTTATTAAATGTAATGAATAAAAGCTGTGCGGAATACAACAATATTATATTTCGCAAACCGAAAGTGATTTGCTATTAAATGTTGGCTGATAAACTTTGTTTCCCGAATTTTTGCTCTGTCATTCCTCAATTGAATTACATAGATCCGCGTTATTACACCACAGAAGGTTAAATTTTGCTTGTCCGAGCTAGGACCGTGAATTAACCGCTCTATCGCCCAGTGTCTCAATATATTATCCAAGCAGGACCATATTTCACGCGCGTATCCATCGTCACCGGCGATTGGCGGCGGCCAGTCCATAAAATCTAGAATTTCACGTCGCTTACCGGAGAAACGGGTCTGCGTCTCGATATCTGACGCGTGGGTGGGGCTTTGTTCCTAACATCTTTATAGCAGAAAGGAGATGAAAGTCTCGGTGCCAGGATCCGGAAGTGGCCATACGTCAACGTACGCCTATGGACACGGGGAGTCGGCGCAGCGAGGCTGCTTATCGATATTAAATTGCCCGTAAATGGCCAGCTATCTGCGACAATAGAGAGTCATCGGTCTTCCGGGTGATCTTATTAGATCACGACGAAGAGGATATATATCCCGTTGTATGTTCTTCTTTCTCTTTCCTCTTGGTCTGTCCGCCAGCTGACAACGGTTAAAAGTGAGATACAGAGAAGGGCCGTAGGAGTATATGTGCACACAGGTGAGTGTGTGCACGCGGTAAACGCGCGAGGGCCGTTGATCGTGTCTCGCACGTCCTCGAGGAGGATTGATTTATCACACGCCAAGAGACAGATTGCCGTACGACGCTCGTTCGGCTCTGGAGGAGTTGTAGCTGGACTCCGTAAGAACCGAGAGAGAAAAACGACAGAGCGAAGAAAAGAGGTCGAATAAAAGGAAGAGCGAGAGAGAAGGCGAAAGGGTGCAAGAGAGAAACGAAGGAACGAGGGAATCCCGGTACTCTCAGAAGCAGATACAGCAACGCGCTCCAACTTGCTTATCTCGCTCCTTTCGTCTAGCTGGCTCTGCTAGGAAAGCCTCGCGTAAATGGAACGGACGACGCGACGGCTACGCGAGGCCCCAGCGGCGATAAAGGGTTGCCGATTTGCCCATTCGAAAGGATTTCCTATTCTGTAGGGGGGCCGATCTTCTATGGGAACAGTTGCATCCGAGGGATCTTAATTTAAGGAAAGATCGATGACGGAAGGGAGTGCAATTGAAAGGTACATTGGAGGAGATTATCTTCGATCCACGGTTTACGTTTAATCAACGTGATTTATATGTTAACGAACACTATCTGGCGAACGTGAACCAGGATTAATACTGGTCACCTGCGCGGTGTACAATTTTTTCCTCCAATACTAAATATTATCTGCTTCTGCATAGTAGCAGATTCGAAAGCTCTCAGGCTGTCGTGTTAAAATCGACGGGCGAATAAATTAAAAGAACCAGATACAGTTAAAACAAAAATAATGAAGATATCAATATTAGAGGCGAACGGCTGACAATTTTGAGACAGGTTGTCTCTGCCCAGGGCAGAGGATCAGGTGACGACATTGGCTGTCGAGAAGACAAGCAGGTTCAAAGATCAGTGTCCGCCGAGCATCGTTTACCACACGAGTGGCTGAGTTTCTTGCTATCGAAGGAACGCGAGGGGGACGATGGCGATGAAGCGGAGGCGGGCTATGCGTCCAGGACTTTTCGCAGAAAGATAACAACTTGATAATGACCACGGTGACCCAAGGTCTTGGAAGATAACCGAACGACGCTGAACATCCCGAGTCGGAGCCCCGTGGCGGTATTTGGATCCTTGCCGGGAGTGCGCACGAGGATCATTATAGTGATTAATGCTGATGGAAGGTCCCGATAGCGCTGATTTATCGATGTCACCGGCAAAGGATCCGAGACGGTGACGAGATAAATGGTGGGACGCGTCCTCTTACGCCTTTCTTCCCGCTCGCGATGTAATGCCCGCGAAATAGCGCCGATCAACTGTGAAAACCGTAGGCCATTCGGTCGATAAGTCGATTAGAGTCCCTCGGCCACAGGTTTCACCCCATTAAAATACTCCTCACAATACTCTCCTCGATAACGACGATTGCGTTTAATTGAATTGATTACAGACAGAGAATGATGTATCGAGCAGTGGCTGCCCGCGTATAGGCAATGTGGAAGTGCAGCACTTGATATTATCGATAACATTTAATATAGCGAGTCTTTTTTTCCTTAATTCTTTCTTTATACTTGTACAATATATGACCTGAAGCTTAATGTCAGTGGCCATCCCCCAGTTTATGAAAAAGATACTAGTTTCCTGGAGTAACACCCCCATTAATTTTAACTACGAGCCGCCACTGATATCGAGTTAAAACTGTTTTATTGCCTGACGTTAGATGTTTATTCTCTGAAGTTTTTGTAGTAAATTGTATAACCCTTCAGGTACGATGCATTATCATCTCAATTCGTGTATTTAAATAAGAAGTGTTGTTTCTCTCGAAGTACTAGAATGATCGGGGTTTGATGGTACTGATAGTACGGTTATCGCGATTCATGCCACTCCGAAATTGCATCAAGGAAATCAATATTATTGCGATTCAGTATCGTTACGATCGTGCGCTGCGTCATTTCGACGCAGATCACGATGCTTGCGAATCGATCGTAGGAACGAAAGAGTTAAAGGACCAAGGCAGATTTCGAAAGAGCTACTTTTCGAGACAACTTTATTCCCTGCCCTGTTTCCCGGCTGTCTGTTACTACCTGGCGGACAATACGCTTTCCTTGTTCGTGTTGTACGCAAGCTGAACGGTGTTTTCTCCTCGCAGCGCCTTTCGTGGCGTGGGCTAATGTATTCTATTCGATTAAACAAACACGGTATCTCGTAAGGAAGCTTGTACGTACGCAACGTTGCGATGTCGAGGCCCTGCGAGCCCAGGGCCAGCGATATCCACGCGGATATTCAAAGCTTGACCTCCCACTTTGCCAAACAGATTGAATACTCCACGATTACCATTTATTTCTAATAGCAATACTTCGTATTTCAATGCTAATGGTGGACGGTGATCGTCATTGTCTTCGAACCCTTACACTATTCGGAAAATCTTCAGCATTCTTTGGTTCCCTGTTTCTACAAGTTACTGCTCAAGATGTTTTATACACCTGTGTATATTATGAATGATTGTTTTCAATGAATCGTATACCATCGTAAACCAACTCGGTTCTGCTTGGTCTCATTATCTCACGTTTTCATAATTAAAATAATCCGAGCCGCGGTGCGCCGATGGGAGAACTCAATGGTTCCTCCTGGAGTGGAAGTTAAAATTCTGGTAGACTGAAGTGGGAAAAAGAGACATCTCGTAAAATTCGGTCGAGCTCACCGGTAGAAACCCACGCCTCCCAGCGATCCCGACCATGTGGGCGAAACGAGAGTTATACTGTGCATTGTCTACGATCCATTTTTCCTTCCGCCGTTCGTCTCGGTAAAATATTCGGAGAACCACAGGCGTTAACTGACCGAAAGTCAAAGACATTCAACTAGATATTCATGACCCCTATAATCGTATAAATAGCAGGAGGATTCTTGTCGTGTCTTTCGTATATTTTGCATTAGGGTAAAAGACGTGGCGATGGGATTGGCTAAGTCGAGATCGCAAATAAGGTTGCCGGTCATTCTTAACCCGAACGAGGCTTTTCAACTTTGCCAGCGAGCACACTCAGGGATGGGTTGTGCAGCGTCGTTTGTAAGCTCGCCATTCAAATACCGTGCCGCGTATGATAATTCGCAGTGAAGCAAGCAAGCCACGAGAGATCTTAAGAATCACTGCTCGAGAAGCAGTTGGTAACGCCACAGCGGTGTGGCTTAAGCATGACAAGCCTGGACCACCTCTGAGAAACTATTGGCATAGTCAGAAAGAGAAAGAATGTTTCGCAGAATGCATATTATGGAGTAAAGTGCAAAGAATACCACATCGATGTAAAACCTCAGTTACGAATATTATACATACAGAAAGTACCGTCAGATATTTCAAAGAATAAAAAGGCAGTTCTCTTTTCGACACTTTCGAATGTCATTAAATAGAGATGTATAATTGTCTGTCTTATTAAAACTCATCACAAATTGCTACAACGATACCTACATATTAATAATTCCAAAGCAAGAAATCTGAAACAAGTCATTTTGACCCCCCCTGGTAGTTCTAGCGTTAACGCTCCATTTGAAATACAACTTATTCCATCAGCCCAAAGAAAAATGTTCATTTAAAACAGCAAGCAGCGTAGTAATCCCGGTTTGCCGGGGGACCAGTTAAATATATGGTACCCCGCGAAATTAAATTAACGCCTATTGCCCAACATGCAAATGAGGGGAGAACCGACGAAAGAAATACATACCTCGATACAAAATTTATTTTGACCTTATCGACCTGTCTGACCAACGACATCCTACATATCCCTCCCCCTCCCTAGTCACTCTCTTTTTTCTTCACCATACAAATTTACCTCGTTATCCACGGGGCACCGGATACCGCCGCCACGGAATTCCCGATCGATCGTAGAGACAACCAACGCGCACGTGGGGTCCACGAGCAAACGTTCGGTTCCTGTGTATCGATAGATACGGCTAAACAAATCCGCCGGCTCGGATACGCAATAAACGTCGCCGTGGCGACGCCGTACGAGCTCGTTCGGACGACAGTTAGGTGGCCACTTTCCCCGACGTGGAGCATCGCCGCCTCGGAGCGTCAGAAAGAAATGTGGCGCTTAAATAAGAGGGCCCACGAGATTACCGGGCGAGGGCTCGCGCGTGTATAAGTAAGATCTTGGGATTTTATGTCGTTACCTCACACGAAGCTGTCGCTTCGACTTGCGCGTTAAGAGAACAAGTCTTCCTCCCTTTTCACCTTGCTCCATTCTACATACGTCTGTTTCATTTTCCTCGTTTTTATCGATTTGTCTGCCTTTCAATCCACGAAGATTGCCGGGGATTCGTGGGTGGCTCGACTGTTCCCCGTGTAAACAGGTGTAACGGGTGGCTGGGCGATTCACGTAAACCCGTTGTCCGATGCCTAATCGTCCCGACGAAACACGCGGACGAAGTACCGTGGAATTTCGCGAGGCCGACTTCTTTATTTCGCGACGAATCGCACGGTCGTTTCTTGATCTAAAATCAAGGGGAATGCGTAGACAGCTTTTCACTTAATTTATCTTTACGACGAGCAGCCTCGTGGTGGCTATAAAACGAATAGATTTTAACGTCGCGCGTGGAACGATTAAAGAGTTGGTGGAAATTTTCCGTCCAACGTACGCGACGATAGGTGACACGTAGGTAATAAACGTGTTGGGATTATGGAAGAAATGTGTCGCGTTTCTCTGGACACGGTTTGGATTTTAACAGGCGCCAATTGGAATTTACGATCGCTAGTTGTGTTTAACCCTCGCGTGTAACCAAACGGCCGTGGCGACATTATCTATTGAAATTTCGACCGATTTCTTCTCGTCTTGTATCGAAAATTAAAGAAATCGAACCGCGGCGAAATGTTCGTTAGCAAATATTATACAATTCATGTATTCTCTATTCGAATAAGTGAAATAACTCTAGAAGGGGCGAGCATCTCGCGTTCGATTCGAATGGTTACACCGTAATACGATCGTGCACCGTTACACCGTTAAACGAACGATAAATAAAACGCTTCTATTAAATCCGCGCGGAGAAATACAGGCTGAATAGAGCGATTCGGAGAACCCCGCGGAATAAATACATTCTTTTAAGGATTACTCGTCACTCGCGTGCGGCAGTAACATTGTACATTCTGGCGCCAGTCTGCCTACTTACACGCGCGAAACCGCCGGGGGAAAGTGGCCGGTGTAAGTCGCAAAACTTCCCGGCCGTTTTATCGTTGGATGGTAAAATGTATGAAATACGATAAAATGTACCGGTATTTTCTCACCGGTACGATCTTTAACACGGCCGAGACAAGGTGGAAGGGCCCTACGAGATCGTAAAGTAAAGTCCTATTGGATCGTCATGGTGTCCATGAGGAATCGTACGAGGCAGATTGCGCGGCGCGTACCGCGCGAACGAACTCGTCGTCCGTCGCCCGTGGACGTGGGCTAGTAAAGGTTTACGGCCAGGTAATTGAACACCCATGTCTTTCGAGATTCCTTCGAGCTGATTTAAGCCACTATAATATCGGGAGAGCACGCTGCCAGGTATACCCATCTATGGCGAATTCGAGCCGGTTGTGTCACGGGTGTCACCACCCCCCACAATGCAGCCAATCCTATCATCATTATTCTAGGTGACGGATAAGCAAAAAACGCTGAAAGCTGCAAGATAGTATACGCTATATTCTACGGGCGCGTCAGAGGGTTATTATAGTTTCATTCTATATTTATAACGATTATATTCGTGATATTTATAACGAAGCGCAACAGACGGAAGATGCACACGCGCGATAGGAATGTATAAACGCAGATCCGAAAAGAACAACCGTGCCGCGTTAAACGTACCACTTAATTTGCAACGATTAATCAGTCCAGCCGATAGAAGATTACACCTGGGCGCCGTAAAACGCGGTTGTAATAAGGGATAGACGTCGTCGTGGCTTCGCGCGATATAGACCACTGATTTTAATCAGCGAACGAAGTTATCGGCAACTGTAAATCAATAACCGATACCACGACGTGGAACTACCCTTCTGCTTGCGTCGCCAGTGGCACCGGAACGAGGGGCAGAATACTGGAGATTATGGTCGAGGCACTGTTTGAAACAAAGAAAAAAAAGAGAAAACAAATAAATAAAAAGACCATTTCGATAGCCACGAGTAATACAGCGAACGATTCTTCTTTTCCTGATTTTTTTCCCCTTCGGCCTTTTTTTCCGCGTCCCTCCCTTTCTTCCGATCCGTAGATGCGACCGACCGGTCGTTACTTAGTAGCTTATTTATTTTTGCATAGATAATCCAGCAGAGATACGGAACGAGATGTGGGTGGAGCGCATATGCTTGAGTCACGTGTGATTAAGCGATGTTATCCGCGGCTCACGGTGCCGTCGCACCTGTATGCTCGGAACGCCTACGACTTCTTTGCTTTTCTTCGACTTTTTCTCTCTCCCTCACCTCCCCTACCTGCTTCATCCCCGAAGCTTACCGCGAACGATTGACGATCCTGGCGATTGTCCTTCGAGGGTGTACGGAGAAAAAAACAGAGAAAAGGTGAACGAGGCGGTGGTACATACTCCCTGACTGTCAAAGAGAGGGGGGCACGAATTAGATTCTATGATAAGGCACACGATAAGGATACCACGAAAAATGAATGATAGATATTATTGCTCTGCTTGTTCACGTGCGCACACCTGCTAGCTCGTGTCCGAGTCTGACAGAAACGCGACCCGGAGTGCGTATTATATTCGCCGTCGTTCACACATGCATGTCAGGGTCTTGCGTGTACGACCCGACAGGAGAAAGAAAAGGAAAACGCGTCTACGAATCGGTTGCCCGCGATATCCAGCGCGGAGCGTAATGTGCCCGCGTATTTATAATTGCACTTTCTGTCCCGCAGCGGCTGATAGCGGTTCCATACGGAGAGGACAAGTGCACCGGGGAACGAGAGGGGGCCATTGGGAACTCTGTGGGATGCAGGCCATTTCATTTCACCATTATCCTGTTCACTCGAACGGTGCAAGAAGACGAGGAAAGATCAAACGCAAGCTACGTAAGAAAGACGAAACGTTTAGACATTCCAGAAGCAAGAAACATGGCATCCAACATTAACAGCAAAGCAATCTGAGCCTAACTGACCAAGACTCTAATTGAAAGGTGCACAGCGTGAGAAGATCATAAGTCATACCGGCCGGGGAAATTGTTCTCAATGAAAATTTGGAGCGGCCCCGCAGTCGCGTCAGTTAAACGATAATTTCCGAGTATAAAATGTAACTCCGGCATCCCGTGATTTCAAGCAACCCGCCCTGTAACAGAGCACTGATATCGTTCAGGTAAATTAAGAGGGGGCCACGCTCGATTAGTCGCGGACCGCCGTGAAGCGCGTTCGTTCTCGTTAGTTATCGGCGTACACGTACGGCCGATACGAGAATCGGCCGTCACCTCGACGGGAAGGAATGAAAGGAACCGTGGCCAGCGTATCTCGTGATTCAGTAGCTTCTTACCGAACCGAGTAATGCAGTACTCGTGTACCGACGTCGATACACCGGCCGTCTTGCAGTCGTTTTGCTCGCCTATAAAACGCCGCTCAATAAGAAAACCGCTATCTACTTTCCATGTTGATATCGGGCGGCGAGCAACGGTGGCAAGATCGGTTCCTGAACGTCAATAGCGAGCTCGATGCCGAAAGAACGAAAGCATAGCACGTATACGCGTACCTGTACGCGAGAGTAGATACACCATAGGCCGATTCGACTCCTTTTAAAAGTTGCTCAACTGAACCACGTGGCGGAAATCGAACGTACGCGTGTAACTGTATCGCGCAACGAGCATTGTACTTTCACGGTGTCAGATCAAAATCTACCGGCCGGGCCGGTCTAACAATTAATTTTTTCCCCTCCATTCGGCGCAATGATAATCGACCGGCCCAGTTGCGATGTGACTAACGCGGCAGGCTAATTGCAACTTTCGGCCGCGTACAGCGGTTTCTGTGTTGTTTTTATCAACGAAATGTCTGTGTTACGAATAAAGGAACAAGTTCTTTTTGGTGATTTCCCGGAAGACGTTTACATTTCTGATGAATCATGGAGAAAATTATAAAATGTATTCCATGTAGCAATACAAATTTAAAATAAAAATAATGTTTATTAAAATTGACGATCTTATAATTTTTTCTTATACGTAGTAAAGAAAAAAAATACCTGAACGCAAGGCGAATAGAATATAATGTATCGATGAGGGTCTAGGGACGAGCAATCGTCTCTTGTTAGTATAATATCGGTGAGGGTTTGGGGGCTCGTGAATATATGGTAGCGAAATATCGGTGTGAGTCAAAATGACTCCGTATTCGCTGCCCGAGTCACCGCTGTCGAAGGGTTAACACTCGCTGGTGTTCCTTCTCCGTGTCGCGTTGAAAAACTTCGCGAAGCTGGTCGAAAATGAAATGCGAAATAAAACGATCACGGTTATTACACGGCGGATACTTTTCCGACCACACCTGACAGCATTAGCATATTTATCAACTTATCATGGATACGTGGGGCAGTGGCCATAAAGACATATAAATGCAACGAGAATTCAATCTGATCTGCTTGCCCACTGAAAAGGGTACTCATTTATTCCGCCCTATTTCCGTGAGGAAAAAATCGACATCTACCGATATCGTTCCCGATTGAAAAATGTCTGCGGGACCAGGTTGCGTAATTGCTAACGCGAGCGAACGGAGCATCGCCGGGGTCCAGTGTCGCGAGGCTTTTATCTCGACGGATTTCTCGATCGCACCTGCACGAGACCGGAATTCGAATCGGTCAGGTTGAGGAAGAGAATGCGGAGTAAAGCAGCGGGTAGGAGGACGGGGGGAGGAGGCACACACGAGCCTCGCATTCTCCGCTTAAGTGAATTCCACGCGCGGCGTGCGGGTGTCGAAAACAAGCAGACCAAGAGAGCCCGAGGAGCACACGCGTGTGTACGCTCCGGCACACGTTGTTACGGGCGTCGTCGCGTTAAGTGCATCGTGTGCACAGGTTGCGTGCGCGCATTTATGCGACGCTCAGGGGCGGGTCCTTTGTGTTCCATATAAAACGAATCATCGGGCTGGTAAAAGGGGACCGCTGGAATTACGACCACGAGATGCTAAGAACAGCGGAGAGTTAGTTAGAAACTTCGTGGACAATCTCCCCACCATCCGTTTTACTTCAAACGGGATATTACGTAATGAGATTTATAGAGCCGCGTGTATGTACACACTGTACGAAGCCCGGTAGATCGAGAGAGTGTGTACGCCACTCTGATGGTGGTTCCGCGTCTTTTTGTCACTTGAAACTAAAATCGAACTTAGCCTTCTTCACCCCTGCGCCCGTTTTCTCCGCCGTGCGGTCTGAGAGGGAGCAATTGACGCGCGACATAAGTTCGCATCCAGCCAGCCGGTGGCTGGTACATAGAACCACACTTAGGGGATATATATCCGGCGGAGACACGCGGGAATACGGAACGCAAGAGCGATGTCCACTTGGTGGTCGTCTTCACTCGCTCGAGGGTTAAGGTTCCTCCCGACACGCAGCAGCGGTAGCCACCTATAACCTCTCGCCAACCGGGGGACGCACTAATGTTCGAGGTTTCTCGTAAAACTGGCAGATTTATGTACTGCCGTGGCTGCCGGCTGAATCTGTTTAAATAAAGTCACGACGTGGGCTATAAAATTCGAATCGACGCATCTGTTCTGCGGTGGTGTAAATTCTTGCGAGCGGGGCCACGTACTGGGGGGTGGTTTCGAAATAAAAATTGTAACAGGGCAAGAGAATATTTGCAAACGAGAGCAATATATTAGAGTTAAGCCAGAAAAGGCATTTTGTAGCCGGAAGGCAAAAATTACAAGTAAATAATAATAATATTTGCAAACGATTAATCGAGACTGCAGAAGAAGATATTGTATATCAGTCAGCTGAGTAAAGAAATTACTAGGTGCACGTTCTCTTCGAGAACATTTCGAATCCTGTTTAGAAAAGATCGTGGATCTACCATTGAAGGAGAGTCACCTGTACCACTGGCGGTTTCACAGCGAGTTGTGCAACAGTACAGTTAAGCAGGAAGCGATGCGTGCTGAACGATGAGGGTTAATTTTCGCGAGCACAACAGGCAAACTCGATAGGTATTGCCTTCCTTTAGCTGGAAGGTGGAAATTCCGTTTAAATCCCCACCCTCCCGAAAAATATCACCGTCCCTCGGCAATCGTAGAAATTATGCGACGGAATATAGCGCGCATTCACGTGGGCGCCCCGAGTTTCCGGAGAAGTTACGATACAGGGTTTATCTACGGACAACAATTAAGCATGCCATTATAAATACCGCGGTGCACGCTTGCCAACATAACTTCTCGGCCCCTTTGGTCGCCCGGGGGCACCGTAATGGCGCCTCGAAGATGCGTGTGCGCGCTTTAACGCGCGTACCTTCACCTACGCACCCCATGAAAATCTCATCTTCGCCTAGCACTCACTGTCCCTCGCTCCGCAAGGGATTAGCCGAAGGTGTTGAAGTCGCGTGAAGTGTTCCCCGGACGATCTACTGCATCGTTTCGCGTGGCACGGGACATTTTATACCCCGACCGGAATGGAGATTAAATCTTCCAAGTCTCTAAAACATCATCGATGACGTGGTCAGCTTGGGGAGGGGAAGAGTTTAGGCTCGTTAAATCCGTTGCGTTCACGCCGTTTACGAGCAATACCGTCGCCCGGCTGTCTATGTTTAAATGACGCGTAATTTATATCGAGCGTTAATGATGCACTGGTGTAATCGATAATCGAGTCTACGAAAGTCTAGGCAAGAAAGGGACACGGCAATGGAACGACGGTGGTTCGTAATAAATGCTCCGGTGTCACGGTCATCTTGCGTGCTCGATCTCAGGTGAGCGAGGACCTCGGGTAGTTTATGGTGGCCCCCCTCTGTCTTTCTTCTGCCTCTCCCTCAGCCCCCAACGATAATGCACGCTTTTCTCTGCTAGTGTCACCGGCATGAGAAGGCATAGCATTAACTGGTCGTTGCTCGCGCGACATTGCTGGAGCATTCACGGTAAGAGCAGACGATCACACGGCCATGCACTACGGTGGAATCTTCGGTCTGTCAAGGGAACGGTAGTGCCGTACGGTAGCCGTCAGCGCGTCAACCGCTGACTAATGGATCCACGGTGATGAGACGACGTGGTCGCGTCCCTTTCGAAGTGAGTAGCGGAGTTGGTAGCGGTGCCGGCGATCGGTAGCGTTGCAGCATCGGCTTATTATAAATAGATTCCTAGGTGGATCGGGCCGGTACACGGTCAAGCCCATAAGCATACGAGATTCATCTTATCGAAGCCGGAGAAGAAATAAATTATAGTCGTTTCGCTTCAGACCGTACTTACGATTAGAACAGAGGAATGAACTTTCCTCGATACGGCAAGACGTCCCCCTATTTTTTCTTCTTTTCTTTCTCTTTCGTCCACACCATTTTGTAAACTGTTGGATCGCGACACCGCGAAAACTACGCGGGTATAATCGTTCGATTGGTTCTACGATGAATTATCGACGGTTCACCGGGCCGCACTAATGAATTTATCAGTCGATGACATAATACAGCCATCGTCAATAACGACACGTCGACGATAGCGTGGGGGGATCGTAATTAATGCGTCGCCGTTGGCAATCGATGCTAAATAATGTTACTGCTAGCGAAACCCGCCTTGAGTTCTAATACGAATCGAACCAGTATTCCGTATTTCTCTCGCTTATCTACGAATCGAAGAAACAAGTCTCGCGTAAAACCCTCCAACGATCCCCTTCAGCGTTGAACCTGAACGAAACTCGACGTCTACATCGGTGGTCCGGCGTTCGGCGAAAGAAGAAAATTTCCTATCTCTGGGGACGAGACAAGCAACGCCAGGAACGCAATGCATCTAGGAGAATCGCCGGAGGGTAAAAAGCAGGCGAACGATTCACCAAGGAGGAAAAGAAAAGAGTGTGCATGTACCGCTCTTGTCATGATCGTCGATGATTTAGCCCCTCGGTGTTACACGTTCTCTCTCATCTTCTTCCACCCTCTTTTTTTTACTTAATCCAATTTTTCCTTCCTGAATCGTGATCCCTTCCGTGAAATCAACCCTCGAGTGGTGCTATTGATTTATCGTTTACCTAGGCCTCTCCATCCTTCTTTGCTCCTCTGCTTCGTGATCTAACCCCCGCAGTGCATTCTCTTCTCCCCTTTTCCATGCTTATTGAGAACGATCGTGCGTGAAGCAGGTGACAGGGTCTCATCTAATACAATTACCGATGATCACTGTTATTTATGGCTCATGGAAAACGTCATTGATATCTGGATGCGTATCGGGAAAAAGCTGAAGAAGCTACGAGCTGCTTCGGGCGACTACGAGAGTACCCCGAACACGTATCATGATTGAGAGTGCATAATGCAAGGTGTTGAGGCAGGCCTGACCGCGGCACTAATGATCGGGCGTGGGTGCGAATTAAACGAGCAGAGGAAAAGGGGGCACGGTAACGATGTTTAATAATGCGGAACGCAATGAAAACGGTGAATATTATACGTATTCTCTGTTGCAATAAATACTATCGCGTGAACGAATTATTCGGTCGCCAAACTTTCCTCCGCGGGGTGTCGGGAACTTGATGTTTATTGCTATCGCGATCCTGCTGATATTTAATTAGAACCCGCGATTCTCGATTAATTGGAAATTTATTCGCAACACTTGCAACACGTTCCACCTCGACCGCCTGCATTCGAGACGCAACTGCCAGGGGTCAGGAAAGAAATCGCAGGGAGCAGTGTTAACGTCGCCGGAGTAGCCGGCGTCGACGTTAATTCGCACGTCGCATGCAAATTGCACGGCGCAAATTTACAGGTGACTCGAGGCATTCTCGTATCGCGAAAACCGTCCGGTGAAACGAAACGAGAAATAAACCAAAAAAGTGAGAAACAGAAAAGAGCAATCGGGCGGGGAATTTTTTCAACAATTTATTCAGCGACGTCGATTACGAGGGAACGAACGGGCGAATAAAAATATTAAGCAAACGAGACGCCGCACCCTCGTTGGCCGTTCGTGGAGGTCGAAAAGCGCCAGCTATCTCCGCGACTCAGCCACACGGACGAGCAGCGAAAAATTCCAACGCCGACGATTTTAACACTTGGCTCATTTAGCGGCGCTATTGGCCCGCGCCCGCTTTTAATTGGTATCGAATCTCAATTACTGGAGATTACGAGGCTTTTTTCACCTGCTACCGGTGCTCGGCGAGCGAGCCTACCCACGACTCGCCTCGCGATAAGGTGCTTATGACTGCTCGGCGTAGGGATACCACCTACTCTCTTGCTCTCTTCCACCTGATCGTCCTGCATCGCTATACCTCTTTCTCGGGTTCCGCTCGCGCGGTTTCAATGTATCGGGTCTTAAGATATGCGGCCAGCACCGAGGCGTGCAGGAATATCATTTCTTCGTGGCAGTGGCGGCGACCACGGCTACTTACAGGAGGCGTCGCGTCGTCTCTTCCGCCTCCGTAAAGGATCGGGCTTCTTCCGCGCGCTGACTCGGCCAAAAGAATAAGGCAGCGCCAGCACGTGTGCGTGCACGTATGCGTGCACGTTCGCGCACGGGTCATAACTCATGCGACATTAACGGAATTAGCATAGCAATCTGGCTGTGCGGCTCTACGTGTGTCCAGCCTTCACTCGGGCAACGGCGTTCGGGGTTTGAAACTTGCCCCGAACCATGACGCATCCGGCGCACCGTGTATCCCGACGCGAGTGTCCACGTCTCTTTCGTTTCTTCGACGAGGTATCGCCCGCTCGATTTGCTAATCGCGCCGGTAATACGGCGGCACCTCTCTGTGATTCACGGCGCGACACACCGTAACTCGCGCGTAACCCCATAGCTTCCGTTGGCGGTCCGTGTATTTTCAATTCCGTCGGGCAAAAATCCCTCGACGTCTGTTCGTTGCTGCCCATTAGGGCGACCAGATCTCGCGACGGCTGTCTCGATTATCTATCCTCCTGATCGAACAGCAATTCCGCTCTTTGTGCCTCCGCGTTTCGAAGATAATTTACGGGGGCGATGCGAAAATTTGCCAGCCTGGCAAATCGAATTTATCGCCTGGCCACGGGGGCAGCCGTGAACCGCGCCGGGACGCGGAGACACCTTTGCCGGGCGATAAGTTTCGAAAGTGGGACGAAAAACTGCAGGTCGACTGCCTTCGCCGCGTATCAACACCTTTGCTTGTTACCGGCGGTATCTTTAATGCGATTTCCAAAGGTCGATATAGCGTTCTAATGTTCGCGCGTGGCGGGGGAAATGACTGTCCGGGACGAGAAAGAGGCCAGGCAAGAGAGGTCGTACCGGAGAGACAGACGTGGACAAATACCGCGCGGCGAGGAGGGGGTGGGTGTATAAAGAATAACTCGGGCTGTGATTAGAGCTCGCCGCCCGGTGATTTGTGACCGAGTTGGCCTGTTAATTGTCACCAGGACGCCCCCTCAGTTTTATACGCGTGTGCGTGCCGCAGTGCCTTTTATGCGCCGCTTGTAATGCGCTATCAGTTGCAAAGTTTATTTCGTTCGCAGTCGTCGCGCGGCAAATGCAGGTATATACACGTAATGGCGCCGAATGAGCTGCGAGCAGAACGAGGGAACAGAGCACTTTATAGTCGTTATCTACGAGCATGAAGACCTGGGCCGCGCTTCTAAACTCGCGGATAACATCGTGGGTACACGCCCGCGGATAACTCAGCCGTGATGTCTTCACCGTCGTTCCCTCGTCGTGCACATTAACAAGCTATAACGAAACGATTAATCGAGAAAGAATGCGCCGCAACCGCTATATACCACGAAATGACACGCTACCATGCGAGCAACCTTTACCGTGCCCCATTAGATGCAGCGACGTGGAAATTTTTCAATGCAGATTAGAAGACAAACAATTCCCGTGGATGCCGGCGCGCAAGGTAGGGTAGTAGATGGGGCTTGCAACGATAAAGAGGACTGCAACGTGCCCTCCATAAATGGCGCACGACAAGGACGAAGGGCGACGGTGCCTCGGCGACGTGTACGTATGTGGATACGTTTAGGAACGCATCACACGGGAACGAGGGAAAAGGTAGAAGGGGAGAGCAGCGCGTGCACAATGGCCACGTCCGTCAAGGTTGGATCCTCTTAATTAACTCGACTGGTTACATCGTTCCTTCTCTCGTGGACATTCCACGTGTGTGTGTGTGCGTGCGTGCGTGCGCGTCCGCTTCCTCCGCATCCCTTCGTCCGTTCCTGAAGATGCTCTTCTTCACCGGTTGCCCCGTTCCTCGACCTTCCATTCTCTTCCTCCACCGGTCCAGGAGAGCGGTGTCCTTTTGTCGGGATGAGTTGTGTCGCCGAGTACCAGCCGCATGGTGTCCGTCGTTATTATATCACTCTCATTATGCGCGCTTGCGCCAAAGGCGGTACCGGTCCGATCTCTCATGCGTCCCGTTTTGCTCTGCGCAAAAGCACGCGTATGTAAGTATGCACGTGAACCGGCCAAGAAGGAGAGACACAATGAGGCAGGCAAACGAGAATGGACCAGCGGAAAACGAGCGTGAGACGATTACCGTGCTCTCGATTCCTCACAGGTGCTGCTAGATCGCCGATAACGGGAGAAGAATCGACTTCCGGGGTGGTTGTTACATAAACACGATACAACCAGATACGATAACGACACGGTGCAGGAAGAAACAAGGTGAAACGTTTCCTCGATCGTTCGCTCGTGTACACATATATACGTTGTTCCGCTTTTTCATACCGTCGGGCAACCTGTTTTCTGGGATTCGATAGCATCCGCAGGTGGTACCGAATTCTTCGACAATTTATAAACGCGGTATGTATATGGTTTAACGGGGAGGCTGTTCGAGGCTGTACGTATATAATACGCGCGGGCAAGAGAAGTGCGTAAAGCAAGGAACGTTGCGAAGAAGGCAGCTAGATCGATCTTCCTACCAAGGAGGCCAGTGTATTCCGCGTGACGCGAGAGGTCATTAGGCTCCCAAGCTGCGTCGGATCTCTGGGATGTCGTCGACGCAGGACGATAAATTTCCGCGTAGGTCCACCCGGGGATAACGAGGATTTAGAGATACTGCAGAAGGATCCGGGGGAAAAAGGGTTGAACGTTGGTGGTGGGGCCCTCTCTCTGCTCTTAACCCTGCTGCGGAACCCGTTGATCCCGGAGTTGTCGCAGAAAGGCCGCGAGGTGCATCCGTAACGATCGTAACCGTAAGGGCGTAAGGGACGTAAACGCGAGCGTAAAGAGCTTAAAACGTGCCTCGTAAACTGACGTCTAACAATGTATATACACTGTAAACGGAGCGAGAAGTCTCCTCCGGATGAGACTCGAACGAGAATATTCACTGCGGTTCCCTATCTCTGTCTTGGACATTTTTCTGCCGTACCGACTACCTCTCTCCCTTTCTTTCACCCCGGAACTCGCGAGATATACGAGCGAATGCAACCTGCCCGGTAATGAATGCAAGCCGTAAAACAAGGATGCCTTGATTTACTCACCGGGCTAATGCTGACCGGGCAGTATTAATAAATTATCGGTTATTAAGTGCACGAGGTCGTTTCGTTATGCGGGGTTCTTTTTCGCGCGAGATTAGCCCGGTACGATCCGCCACAGTGTTATCTGGGCTTGTTAGATGTCTCGCCACTGTGCGAGTTTCAGGGATGAGTAATTTAATTGCCCGTCCCTATAACGATTTTATTGAAAAATTTCACCAGGACGAAGGACAGTGGACTAGAACTGTTGACGCGTAAATAAGTTGAGCCTAGGATAGCGATAATTTTCAATCGAACGTGCGTAGATTAAATAAAATGGCGACGGGTGCCATATAGTCCCTTGCTCGATGCTGTACCTGTGTATAAATGGTCCGTAATCTCGGGACGGGCAGGACCACCATGACTGCTCCGTGGTCTCTCCCGTGTAATACGACAGACTCGTAACTCATATCAGGGCGCCCACGCCCTCAGGTAGCGGCGACAACGCCGGACAACATCGGACACCCAGGGCGAGGACACTCAATTAGGTACCTCTCCTTCCATCGCGTTCTACCGATAAAACGTCCCTACTCGCGTTTATGGACGGGAAAGGGACAGAGGATTATCAACCTGACGCCAGACACCTTGCACTCTTTCGCCACCTTTTCTTCCTGCCGCGAGACGTTCGTCTCTAAATTCATTCCAATGACCATTATTCGTAAATGAACCTACAATGTCCAATTACCTGAAGGATTTTTCCATCCCATTCGGTTTTCATAGAATTCCCGTTGAAAAATACACGATTGATCGTTGAAGGAAGTTGAAGGGGTGCCGGAAGAGCGTGGTCCAAGTGGACTCAGCCGGTGGTCACACACCCACGACGACGCGGAGAACGACAAGGGCTATTACGACTACTACGGCGTCGGTGGTTGCAGGTACGATCGGCAAGAGATCGGTATAATGAGCAGAACCAATATTAGTCGGTGTGGCCACCGTCCGGCAAAGGAGTTGGTGAACGAGCACCGAGCCAAGGGATCAGCCGGGTAATTGCCATTACGATATCATCTAAATGCTCTCACGGCTGTCCGTAATGAAGACACACATGGACAGCACATTCGAACACCTACGTATACGCGGGTGGATATCGGCGTACGTATTCGCGACGATCCTTCGCACGTGGGGTTACATCGTAGCTTGCCCCTCTCTTTCTCTCTCTCTTTCTCTGTTTCTCCCTTTCTTCGTCTTTTTCTTTCTCTCACTTTAGATCAACTCTGATCGAACGCCTTCGACTGCCCAATGCCATCGACGAGATATGAGGCGTGTCTAATTACGCGATCGGTGCACGTCCAATCAAACTACCTTCCTGTCGACGATCACCATCGCCATTATCGCGATCGGCCCGCAAGTATCGTCTCACCCTTTTCCGTTTGCATCTCCCTGAGATCTTCAAGGAGAACGTTCACGGAGTGTGTCGATTCTTGACCCCTGAAATCACCTTTCAACCAGCCAATCGATATTCCCCTGTTGTAATATTCGTGTGACGTAATTCGAGGGAGAGACCGAATACATTATCCTTTCGGGTCGAAAAAGAATAAAAAGAAACAAGAACGGAGATCGATGAGATTAAAGCAAGGAAAGAATGCAGGCAATTCCCAAGCACACAGTTCGTGGAATAATGTTCCTTTAAACTTGTAAATGTTATACGCAGCGGTGTCGTATAATTATGGGCGTTCGAGACGAAAATCTCGTTAAGTCAACACAGAAGCCACGTGGGATACGCGTTAGTCCGCGACTAACCTTTCGACGTGACTTTCCTACGATCAAACTCGTTCCCCGATAAGATCATCGGATGGCGTTACGTTCGAGCAGGTATGCGCGCGTAATCTCCGATGCTGTTGCACCACGGCGACGCGGGAGAGTGCATTTTTTTCGGCCGCCTTAAAGGACTATCCGCGTTCCTACACAGAAGCTGTGGCAACGGCAAGGGAAAATGGATCTAACGGGGTGTAATTCAGCCGTGCTATCTTCACGCATCATGATCACCGGTAATTGCAGATTTTACCCGCAATCAGAGCATGAATTTATTGGCCATGGCATGGAAGGCACGATTGCTTTTCCCCTGTTCATTTGCCTGGCAAATGGTAAAGAATACTGCAACGAACTTATTGGACCGCGTTACTCAAACGTGGCTAATTAGAGCCGTTGTGATATTCGCGAACGATCAGTGGCCAAGAATCCTGTTGCGATTTGTCATCGGTTGGCCAGTTCGTAATTTCATCCGTAAAATTTTCAAGATCACACCGGAGTTGCGCTGCTTGTTTATACGACTCTCCTCCGTGGGGGATATGTTAATGAGTTCAATGAAAAGCTCGCAGAATATTGTGGAAATTAATGATTCGGGACGATATAATTACTTAAGGGGATATTTTAACGTCATTTTTTAGGGCTCTTTGGGAATTTTTTTTTATAACGGAACGCTGATTTGTATGAACCTTTTGCATGTACCTATGATTGCTTACATTTGAACTATATCATATATTTTTTGCAATTGAACTATATCATATATTTTTTGCAATTGAAAGTATGTAAAATTGTGGCAGGTACGCGGCATTGAAGGTGATCTTATAAGAACATGTCACGATGGTTGACACGATACCGGCCTTTGTAGTGGACCGATGCAAAAAACGAGGTTTAGGGTTAAAATTTAGAAGAAATTAAGATTGCTCCGAGATTTTGGTGCCTACCACAGCGGCAGGTCTTCTGCAGAAGCTCTCCAAATTTCAAGTCAATCGTGCGACTAGATCTCGAGATGACTTGAGAGATAACTGCAAGAATCGATTTTTTCAAACTCCAAAACACAAACATGCCTACTAAAGAGAAACGCCGCTTGTGTAATTATTATTAATCTCAGCACGAGATTACACCAGGCTTAAACTGGTGTTTCTCGAGGCTTCGTTTCTGTTTGAACTCTTTCGCGCGGATTGTGAAAACGTCAGGCGCATTTGTATGGAAGATTTTTTTGTGAAAGTCTGCGGTCTCGCCTACTCTTATTTTTCCTTGCTAGACAGGGTTTACACGGTTTTCTATTTACACGTATGTAGATTAGCAGTATTCACCGCTTCCTGATCGACGTCTCATTGCGAACACGATACACGCTGATGGGGAATATATCTGGCGAGTCTAACGCATCGCGGCGCGCATGTTTGCAGTGCAAACTTGTCAAAAGGCGTGTTCGTCGAATATGGGGGC
Organism: Nomada fabriciana; assembly: GCA_907165295.1. Classification (NCBI taxonomy): domain Eukaryota; kingdom Metazoa; phylum Arthropoda; class Insecta; order Hymenoptera; family Apidae; genus Nomada; species Nomada fabriciana. Next base: position 7,587,139 of record OU015690.1, on the reverse strand, counting down.
ACTGAGCTCCGACAACCTGGGTGGCGGACATGTTTCGAATCTCATCACCCTAGTGATGCTGGGTGTTGAACCCGTTTCGTTCAACCGATCAGAAAAGACGAACCGACAGGCTCGTTGCGCGAGTGCCAGCATTTTACGACTCCGTTTAACAAAACGTCGTTTAATGAACCGCGCGCACTTGACGTATCGCAACGAACACTTTCGTTATCCCATTAAAGAGCGAAATATGTTGGTCGGCGAAGTTGATCAGTCGATGCAGGCCTCGGATCAATATTCTTTGGTCGGTTACGACTTCTCTGATTCCTGGTGGCTTTCTGCTACGATGCGCAACAGGGCACGCTCGAAAATCCCTCTCAGCTTACGGATCAATTAAGTTAACGACTAACAGGTACGATGTTAACGCGTGGTTTCGCGTTAACACGCCGCCCGTGAACGCCCTTAGAAAGCCTCGTGGACTGCTCATAAAGGCGCATAAACACGAGCGTGTCGACGTCGCGGGTTTATTAACGCCGACAATTATACCGCCACGGGCTAGGCGTGATTTATAAGGGGAGTTCGCGAAACTTTGCAACGTTCGGTCGTCCCTTCGGCCGACTTTGTTCTTCAGACGCAGAAACGTTTCCTGGAAGTGTACTTTTATGCAGCACAAAAGGAAAATAAGAGAGGAAATTTAGGGCAGAGTTTTAGACCCTTAACCGAGCAACGCGAGACGACTTCCAGTTGGAAACTGTCGCGTGAAACATTATCGTAAACATAGAAGACGTGGCTGGTGCATAATACCTCACACCAACGTGGACTGGTGATACATAATTTCAAAGCAGTACGAGATCGATGCGATCTCTTTGCATCGAAAGGTTTGATGTACAAGAAGATTTGGAAAAATTGCCGCGAAAACGAAAAAACCGGGAGATGTGGAGTTTAAAAAGAGAGAGAATAAACGAGTCCGCGGTACCTGTAACTTGCCGTGTAACTCTTTCTAGAGTGAGCAACCGGCCCAAGAATGTGGCTACCTTCTGTTCCAAGAAGAAAGCCAAGTGGACTTGAACCCTGAAAAGCCGCGGTCTCTACCCCGGGTCCAGGATTCCCCTAATTTGTTTGAGTGAAACAATATCGAGTTACGACCGATGCTATCGCGGAAACACGCACGTGCTACGGCACACGGAAGGTTCATCGCAACCCTCTGACGAGCTACCGTGCCGAGCTATCTTCACGGATCTCCTGCTCGCTCCGAAAAGAAGATGAGGTGAACGGAGGAGATGAAGAGGACGAGGTAGGCCGAGAATGGAGCAAATAAACGAAGACGATTTTCCTCTGACGCATTCGAAACAGAATGTATGTATGTACTTCTACCGTGCACATATTTAAACAAGCAAGAAAAAAAGAATTGTCCAACTGTCCCGAAGTCCCGTACAGAGACATTCGTACTGATTTCTAGATCGATCAGTTCGAGGCCACGACCCACGGTTCAATGTAAAAGCAAAAGCGTGAGCACGGGGTTCCGGTCACTCTTTGTGAAAGGAACCGTGCGTAGAACATTCTCTACTACCGTGGAAACTCTTTGACAAGCCGACACGCCACCCAGCGCGCGAAATTAGGGTCGTATCGAGCAAAAAGGGGCCGATATCCCGAGCTGGACAAGATGTTGCTGCTTAAAATTCCACCCATGGCCCGTGCAACGTGGCATCAATGATGGATCCACCTTCTTGTTCTTGTTCCTCTTCTTCTTCTTCTTCTTCTCCTTCCTCTTCTTCTTCTTGCTATTCCACGCCGTCATTCTCTTTTCCCTGGCCCTCCTCTGACGAGGAAACCAAGAGGAAGAATGGCAGGGAAGGAACGGACCCGCGGAACGTCAAGAACGAGATCCCAGATTCGAGTCAGGGGACACGAGAAACTGTCATGCGACATCTGTGAACGTCACTCAATGCAGTGTCAAAACAACGATATCCTTCCACTGTCATTGTCTTCCTCCTCCTGCCCCTTTTGATTGCCCTTTCTTCTCTCGTTTTATTTAATCCTCGACAGTTTTTTTTTCCACCTCTTCATTTTTTACTGGCACGAGGAGAGAAGCCCTCCGTCGAACACGTCGTACGCGCGTGCGGACCAATCGCATTTATTAAGGCGCAGTGTCACCGTACACGTTACCTCCGTCCACCTTGTACGCGTACCTACAGCCTCGAGGTGTCAGCCACATCGATCGAGAACAGGTCGCGACGCGTGTCCCCCCATCGTGTATCCTAACGAGACAAAACGAAGTAATCGAACCGGTCGTCTTGACGCATCCACCGTGCGCGATCCCTTCCCAATTTCGTACTTCCAGGAACTCCTGGCTAATTGGCATTTCACGAGGCGCACAATAAAATTTGCTGCAGTATCAAACTCCGTTCTGTACCTCTTATCCCAATTTTCAATCGTTCGTCCTATCGACTGTTACAAAAAATAAAAATACAATATTTCGCTGGACACAAAGTGTAACTAGAGATCACTATTAGAAGCATGACAAATCTAATAACTTCGCCCCAAAGAATTGGAATACAATTGTACCGTAGAAGAAAGATCTCGAAGGTAGGTTAAAGTATTTCCACCGGAAAAAAAATGCGACTTACCTAAAGATATTCGGGACCCTGTAAAAAATTCAACACAGGAGCGAAATTACACGCGGTTTAACGATACCGATGATAGCGTGTCGTCCCCGTAAGATTGCGGTGTTTTACCTAAACATTCGAAACGTGAGAGGAATGCCCGGTTGAAATCGGCCAGGTCGGAGCCCGCGGGACGGACAAAGGGGATCGTGATTCCTGTCCGTCAGTCTCCGTATCCTGTCTCCGCGAAAGAAACAAGATCGTGTGAGGAGGACGCCGGAGGAGGAGTGGACGAGGAAGAAGGGAAACAAGAAACGAAGAGACAGAGAAAGGAGCAAGGTTGATAGAGGAGGTCGTCGACGAAGGGAGGAAAGGGCGAAGAGCGTCGTTTTGAATGCCCGTCTCCTTTCGGAGAGCCGGATGCTCTCTCGTCTCGGGCGGACGCTTCGCAAGCGTAATCCAGTTTATGAAACCCTGGACGCAACGCGTATGGATGTATGTACGCACAAACGTGGATCAAGCTGTGTGTGCGCGCACAGTATGAATGTACACCGTCTATTTTGTCGGTACGGTGCGAATGGACAGGAAACGGCTCGCTCTGAATACTTCTGGAATTGGATTAAGACCATTCCAGACCGGAGGCAGCCGCGTACCCCCGTAGCTTCGTCATGGTTTCGCCAATGCTGCAAACGATACATCGCCACCGCGACGATCCCGGTATACCTGGCTAAACGATTAGCTCCGATTTCCCGTGGAAGCTCGAAGATTATCCGAAAGGAAATTTCACGGGGAAGTTCGAAGGGATCATCCGAGAAGTTCAACTTCCGATGTACCGTTTGGCGTCGAAGACGAACTCGAACCGATCATACGGACGTAAGTCTATAATAATAACGGATATACAGTTGGAAAGTTGAATAACGTTGGCGTTAAACAGAATGTTTCAGGGGCGCAACGAATAAATTATACAGACTGAAAAATGAACCAGTACAGTAATATCGTGTAAGCCTGATTAATATTACGAGGTGTTCTACATTTATAGGCGTGCACCCATTTATCGGGAATTTAATCTCTGAAACGGTCACCATTCTGAAGCTTCTCGACTCCGTTCAATGAGTCCAATCAGCCCGCACAATTCGCACCCATTTTCTCGAAACGGCCTGGCCAACGTAACGGCGCTCGATTTACGAACTACAATGCCCGTTCACTTCCCGAATATCCCAACATCCGCATATTTGCCCTCTCACGAGCATCTCGTCGAGCATTCCTCGCGCATAATCTCGCCCGTGCTCGTAACGAGTTACCGGTTGCCGCTAATTGCGCAATTAGTTTGAATTTGGGCGGATCCGCGCGTCCCGCCGCGAAAGTGCGAAGAGAGGCGTACGCCCGGTTAACTTCATATAAACCCACGAGGGACGACGAGCAAAAAGGAAAGGAGAAAAGAACGGAACGACTGAAAGAAAAGGGTTGGTAGCCAAGTTGCGGAGAGACGAAAGGGTGGGGAAAGGGAGACGAGAACCGCTAATTAGGCGCCGCGCGCGAATACCGTGTCGGTATATATCGGGCGCCGTGATTATGGCTAAGCGAAGTCTCGTATGTCGAGACGGAGAAGGAGAATGGGAGAAAGGGTGACGGGGAGACAAGGGAGAGCGAGAACGACTAGGTACGTGCGCAGCTCATACGTGGGCTTCATTAACGGGCCGTGTTAATTAGTCGCAGATAGCCGATCGGCCGTGGTTGGCATACAGTACGGCAACCTCGCCGATGCCCTTCGTCCTCCGGCGAGCGAATGTGCACACACGTTCCCTGCTGCCTCGCCGGGCGAAAAAACGTACGTGATCCTTGATTTTCATCGAGTCCACGTGGACCCGGGTCAAGAAAAGTCATTCGTTTAACAAGGTTCCAGGATAAACCGTAACCAATTATAACGGGACGTTTTCGGACCACCCGTATACTCTATTTGTATATACAATGTACGTATACCTTGCACGCTTCCCTTGTCCTTTTGCTTATTCCGCGTGGAACACCTTCGGATCAAATTCTTGTATCACAAGTGGATCCAGCGAGTCCAATTAGCGTTCGTTGCTGGCTTATCGATTCTCCTCGTTTAACGATAGTTTTTGTCGTGGAATTGGCTACGTCGCCTACGTTTCGCATATAGTTTCCAGGGTGGAAATCGTTGGTGATTAGACGATTGTAATCCGATGGCGATTTGGAAGGATTAGAAGTTATTCCATCGCGGTTCGCCTTTGAAATTGCGTTGCAGGGTATGTGTACAGTGCGCGAGAGGAAGCATAAATCGGTGCAAGGCGTAATGCTCGGAAATTGTTAGGTGAAATTGATTGGACACGGAACGCGTCAAGTAATCAGGAAATATGGTGAACGGGGAGGCGAAAGGGCTCGTTGGGATCTAGAATAAAGCGTGCAGCGAATATATACGGAACGAGACATTAACGACACGTGGTGAGGCACGCCTACCGACAAGGCGACGCAGGTTGGTCAACCGCTTGGCGCAATTAACATTAGCCGATCGGAGAGGCACGGCTCAACGTTAATTAACGAAACGAAACTCTCTGCTTGAACGTTGACTTCGGCCCGCGGACAAGAGAAAATAGGGGGTGCAGCAACTGTTGGAAGCGCAAAGAGACGGCGGCACCTTTCGTCTCTAGAACAAACTATCCGCGGCCGAGCTATTTAACAGTTTTCAGGCTGTCTCCGCGCGTCAGGTACAGGACAGGAGACGAGGACAGCGTCCAACCTTCGTTCGCAATGCTATGCATCGTTGCACCGGCCACTTCGTGGATCGACTATGCAAAGGTCCTTTTGCGGTACAGCGGCTGCACTTGTTCATTAAAACGTGAAGATTGTTTATCCGTGATTGGTTAAGGAATGTTATTCTTTTATTTTCTCCCCCGTGTTTTGCCGTGCCTCGTCTATTGTTTGGCGCAAACCGAAATACTGTTTTCCTTTCTGGTAGATCGTTTGTTAGAACAACCCATCTGTACCGGGGAACATAAAGGATATATATATACGTACATGGAACGGAGAAATGTAGAAAGTCTGGACAAGCTGGCGGAAGGCAGGAAACAAAGGCCCGTTTTCTAGATGCATTATAATAATAAAAGCCGGAGTCACTCGTTACTCGACAAGTCACTCTCAGGCCATGCACCTACACCTCAGCTTAGTGGTCCGAACGTGGAGTGGGCACAGCCGGGGTCGTTTCTTCAATGGAATGGTGGGCGATCTGCCATGAATGGAGGTCATTTATTCGCATTCAGTATCGTCCGACTGCATCGTGGACCTGCTATTGTGTGCAGGAGGACCACGACTATACGGGGGTAAAGTCTATGATCTGACAAAAAAGTCGGACACCTCCGACATGACACCGACCGGAGGTGACGTCTATCTCCACTCTTTCGTTCGTACCCTCGAAACACTTTTAAAGGGTATCTTTCGTCTCCTGTCTTCGACTATACATTGAAAACCTTGCTCCTGACAGTGCCAGAGGACGTCTACATTACAATGACTTGAAGCAACCCCGTTTTTTTTTTCCTTTTTTCCTTTTACGTTAGCTAGAAGGTCACTGCCCTACTGTTATATACGGATTGCAGCATCGATGTTGAGCACAAGTTTAAGATAAAGTTTATAAGAGGTGGGACACGAGAGAGGCTATCGAATGGATTGCCACAATGAATCATAGAATAGTCGAAAGGGTATCATCCGCGGTTGGTCATCGTATGAAATTCAAAGTAGACTCGTGTGAACCTGGTGCTGCCTCAATAGCTCAATGCTCGCGAGGCGGTACATGCAACAATGTCCGGGTGGTTCATATCGCGTAATCAAAGGCGAACTGCTGAGACATTGGTTCCCTGTACGCGTCCACAATGCGAAACAAGTGGTAAGCGAACTAGCGGTCGCGCAACACGTGCTATTGTGCGTGGCCATGGTACGCATAGTGAACCCCTGAAGAAAAGGCTGTAAATCCCCGAGTTCTCTCATACGCGTTTCATTGTGCACAGTGCTTACAACGTCGCTCGTTTCATGGCAAATCCTTCGTCAGGGTAACCTGTAGCGCGACGTGTGTGGCCTGCGTGAACGTGTTGCTCCACGAAATTCATCGCATTCTTAATCCCACACAGCCCCATCATAACGAGAACACTGTCGGCCATAATCTAGCAATGAAGCTTGCGGAGGACGGCGTTGCTGAATTCGGAACATGATGTTGTTAGGTGTGGCTGGAAACGTGACTTCTGTCTCACAGTGGAAAGTTGACCAACATTGGCCTGTACCATTCCATTGTCTTGCCACTGCTCGCTCAAAGTAAAGTATACCTTTGAAAGGTGTTATACTGTCTAAAGACAATTTAAGATAATAGAAGAATCATTTGAAAATTCTGTGGAAAAAGAAGACATTTTTTGGAGCGTGTCCAAGATGATGTTAAGAGTCCATTAAGAAAGCCCCAGTGTTTTCCAGCTATTCGGAAAACATTAGAGTAATCTTCGCAACAGGTGGGCTCCGATGACCAGGAGAAAGATCCTCCCCATGGACCCTCGTCATTGATCGAGGAGGTCACGTACGAGCAAGGTGGTCGAACCCATGGGGGTGGATAAGCTCAGACGTTTTTCCGACACGAGGATCGATTTATTATTGGCAAGGTGGCAGATAGCTCGTTTCGTGATCCCTAGAGGGTCCATATATAGCACCAGACACGCGCCATGTGGAAGCTGAACTTGCCATGATATATTATGGGGGTGCGTCGGGAATTCATACGAAGCATCGTAACCAATTCATTGTGGGCGTCACCGGGAGAATTAGGAAAAACAAGAATAGATAAGTAGGAAAGACTTGCCGCTGGAACTAAGCTGTTATTGGAAATCGTTGGAATATCGACCGACAGCATTTCTGACATATTTGTCCCGAATTTTTATTAACAGTAGTACAATAGGAATGAGTGGAAAGATTATTTGGAGGAACCTGTATACATGTTCGATTTCAAGCGATCTGCAAAATCATCGTGATATCGCAATGTGGAAGCTGCACCAGCTGACATGTACCTTAATTATCGACTTGGTGACCGTGTCGTCGGTAAAAATCAAATAGAGAACACACGGTCAGGCATAGACCTGACAGTTGCCGCTACAAATGAGCCTGCGCCTTTATGCTGGTGTAGCTTTCTCGGGTGGCCACATGGTGCAATTAAAAACGGCGCCGCTTTCTTTGTGCCACGCGACCCCAAGGTGCCATATGGTTCTTCGGCACCCTCTTTGGTCCTCTTCCCTTCTTGAGGGTCGCGTTAGATAACTAAGTGGTTAAGAACACAGGCTAAAGTGCGTCCTTGAGGATGTCTTCTTTTTTTCGTGGACGAAAAAAAGATCCTCTTGCACGTATACTTATGTAGCCGAATTTGTTTCGCGGTCGAACAATTTCGGTGTAGCGTTCGAAAAGTTTGTTAGTCCTGTTAATTTCGCCAGGAGAGGCAAGGATTGGCCATTCGAGGAGCGAAGGGTGCCCTATGGGTGATCCTTAAAACCATTTCCGCGTGTAAAGACCGTTAACTCTGATCGCATGGCCTGTGGGCATGGCGGTTAGAATAATTTCTGCGTTTCTGTGCCAACGACTAGCGAACACCGCCTTTGGTCCTTTATCCATCTACCGTTAACTCCGATTTCGTGGTGATTTAAGTGGGTCGTATAAACAAGTGGAGGTAATCGACCAGGTGAATCGTCTTTCAGGTCTTTTAGAGCAATCGATGCATCAAATCGCAGGTTACCGGGTGCGCATAATCATTGTTGGCTCCGTTTAGGGGCATTGAAATGGTCTTGGAAAACAAGAAATAATCCTGGAATAATACATCGATGTCGTTAGTCCCGCTTCTTCCTATTTCTCATGGAAGGGAAACGCGAGGTCCGAAGATTATGGTGAAGAAAGAAGGGCAAGAAAAATATCAAGATTCGTTTGATCATCTCCAGGAAGCTTTTTACACTCCCACGGAGGAGTTGGAGTGTGAAAGCGAGGCGTGGAATCTCACGTGAAAATCTGAAAGGATTGCGAAAGCCGTCACACGTTGACAGCGTCCAGGCATCAAAGATGATCTTCCAGAATTTGTACGAATAAAGAATGTATACATATAGGAGGAAGCCACAGGGAAAACGTCTTTCTACTACATTCCCATGCGGTGTCCTGCTCCTCGACAGGAAGGGGAAAGGACGGAAAAAACACGGAGAATAGGGGACGGCTTCCAAGTTTCGGGCAACTCTGTGGGAAAGGAATGAATGAACGCTACACCGGTGTCCTGCGGTGCTCTACTATTATTCGCCAGGACAATGAAGTCTCAAGAAGGGGCTGTTTCACAACGCGGGGGGAGGGGATACGAAGCTTTTCGAGAAACGGACTAATCGAGGAAATTAAAAAAGGGTGCTCGATTTTACCCCTTCCTTGACTATTTTCCCAAAAGGGAAATCGTTCAACTGTCAAGCCGTGTCGTGAAAGGGGCCGCCCTATTTTACGAATAAATATGAACAGAGTTCGATGGAATCGAGCACGATTTTCAGCTTTCACCTAACCCAGATTGCAACCCAGGTCGCAATTCGAAATTCCTTGCGGCTTAGGAATAGCCGGGAATCAGGTGTATATAGTCGGCCCCTTTGCTCTTTCTGCATAGGTGTCGCCCTGTCGTCACGATATTTCAGCGACAAAGGACCCGAATCCGCGTAAAAGCGAACTCGTCACCGGATAGACAACGCGGCGGCGAAACTTCAGAGGGCCCAACGGGCCCCTGAAATGGGGCCAGTACAAGAGGCGCTTGAGGTAGGGGGCGAAAGGACGTGCAGGAGGATGAGGTGAAACCTTCGTCGCTCACGGTGCGTACTTCGCGATGCGCTCGGCGCGACAAAGTTGGGGAAAAAAACTTGTCAACAACGAGACTCGCTGGGAAAAAGTGCATTGTACGGAAGAACGGAACGGTGGACGAGGTAGATGCCGGAGCTGGAGACGAGAGATTAGCAGCGAAACTTGGTTGGTAAAAAAGCCAGTCCACCGACTGAATAATGCCTGGTTCTCGGGGAACTCGTTGCCAGGAATGCGAGACGTTTCAGCACCGAACACCAGCATCCGGCTGGATCGTACAAATTTGCTCTAATACGATAAAAACGTGGACACGCTGGTATTTACTTCACAAATTTAACCAGCGGGGGGATAAAGGGTCCGAAGTCGTGCGATATACGTTACTCGGAGCTCGTCCAAGGAGATTATTCTGCTGCAAGAGTTTCTTTTAACTAAAATTCGATGAGAAACGAAACGCGGAAAGTCGAGGGGGGGAACAGAGAGAAAAAAAGGAAAAATAAAAAGATCGTATCAGGTGTAGCGTCGCGATAAGCCAGCTTTCGCTATAGAACGAGCTACATTTTTTTTTTCATTCTTTTTATACAATTGTTCGCGCAGGTTCATTGGAGAAAAAAGGTTGGCGGACTCCATTATTCGATTCGCTTGGACAAAACATAGGGGGGCAGGGGGGTAGACACGAAGAGAAGGATCGGTGGTGCATCGGTGCAGCACAGTGTGGGGGCGTTCTTTCGTAAGAATAGGAGCAAGAAGTAAATCCGTATGGAAAAGAAGAAAGACGGATGGACAGGTCTGCCATGAAGAGAAAAAGACGTTCCCCGAAATATAAACACGATAAAATCAACAAGGAACTTGGAGAGCGTGGAACAGAAGCGCAACGAGGACCAGATAATTCTCGATACCATGACGACACGATCGAGAGGAACTAAAGAGCGCGAGAGACATTCTTTCCTATTCACCAGCGTTTTTACTTTGAATGGAACGTTCGACCACTGTGTACAGACCTGTGTATACCTTTATGTATAGGGTACATCTAAAAGCTCTATGGAAACGTAAGGTGCAAGGTATTGTCGCGCGGCCATGAATGGGCGAAAGAATGGTAGCTGGAACAAGTGTACCGACCCACAATGTCAGGAATGCGAGGAATCCAGAGTGATTTATGGAGTCAGTCTTCGTGAGCTCATCGACGTTTGCGCAGAGAGTGCAACACGAAGGACGAGGTCGACGACGATGACGACGACCACGGCGACGACGACGACGGTGGACGAAGAGACGCCTACACAGCCTGGAGCGTCTCTATACCCGCTGCCAATTACCGATCCCGTGAACATTCATAAATCGTAATTCGTTAATTCGCGGTGTTCGTGAGCGGCGTGCGAGAGGCAAGCGTGCGTACAGCTAGCGGGATTCAAAATACGAACGTCCAAGTTCGCCTGCGGGTGGAATGCTATTCATTCGGCTCGAGAGATTCGCGTGGCCATTGTTCATGAGTTATGTTCTCGTAACGAGAAACGAGGCTCGGGACGGTGCACCGTGCTAACAGTCGAATGATTCGATCGTTCCCTTGGTTCCGTGTGCACTGGGAAACGTGCAATACAACAGGGTGCCAAATGCCACGTTCATTCTTTTGTTGTTTGTCAAATTGGTAGAGATCAGTTATTTTAGATTGCTAGGGGATTTTAGATGTTTCTATAAGATTTACCATTGCACAGTTCGAGGTTACGGCTTTTAAGTTTAATAGGGAACGGAATGCAGTCTCTTCGGATGGTTATAGAGATCGACACAATGCTTTTACAGACGTGGAACTATCAGAAACGATACCGGCCCTTCAGAGGTTTTCGTTACTTGGATGAATGAAACTATTATTCGCTTCTTACGGTCGCAGGTTGTGTATGCGACCCTCTGCCAAAGTCGGATTACATTATGGAGTTTCTGGAGTACCTTAAACCTAACCCGTGTTACCTGGACGTTCTCTCCTCCCACTTTCCACCGCGTTCACGACTTCTTCTTCCTCGCATTCCTTCTCTGCTCGGGCACGTAACACACCGTGCAAGGATATAACATCGTGGAGGAGCCATTAATTTTTAATGGTACATTTTCGGGCACCGAATGGTCGAATGAACCTAAGCGACCGAAAGCAGACGAGCTGTGTTTTTAAAATGTATGAACCGTTCATTCGTCGAAGCATTAAAATGTCGAGCGTGTGGGAGATGTTTCGGATCGAAAAACTAAAGGGAAATGCCTGGAAGTTAAGTAAGAGGAATCAAGGTGAAGAAAAAAGGTCACGCGTGTAGATTTTATTATACCCGCGAGATCGAGTCCCAAGATTCATCCCTATAAATCTTTGCATCCCGGTCCTGTTTTCGTGCTCGTGCACTCGAGTGTGCCAGCTAAATCTCCGCGGCACAAAGGATTCCATAAAGTGGGTGGAACTTGTAAAGTGACCTTTTATGATCTCAATGAATGAGTGTCACGTGAACCGCCGCCACAATGCTTCAGGATTTTCCAATTTTCTGTGTCACCATTCGATCGTGAGAGATCGTATAGTCATTCGTGTGAACGGAGAAAACGGGCTTAAAACGAGAACAATTTTCACTAAGTTGCTGAGAATGCTGGCCTCTCCGGCTTTTGAGTGATGTGAACACGACAAAACGGTAATGGACTCTCGCTCTGGTTGATGTCGGAAGTGAAAGTCCGTTCATCGCTTCCATTTCGTCCGGATTATTCCACGAAATCAGTTTACTCTTTTCAACGATCGCGGACTCTTATCGAAGGCACGAGGACAACATTAAGTGGCAGGAAAGGATGAAAGAGAGCGTGAGGGGGAGAGGTGAAAAAAAAACAGAAAGAAAATAAGACGATGCAAAGGAACGAGTTATTTGCCTGGTACGCGCTACCGAATAACATTAGACGAGATTCCATTAACATTTAAAGCACCGTGTCCAAGACCACCAGGACTCCACTTTCGATCCTATTGATCCGTGTGGCCCGTGGAGACAAGAATCCAGCTAATAACGTTGATCAGTCAATAGAGTTGACAGCGGGATCAAGATCGAACCGGTTGTAATGCATCAACTTAAGCGTCCCATTAGAAATGAAATTCTCCGTTGTACGATATCTTATCTAATGAACCTGCTTCAGTTTTCCCCGACAAAATGTAGATTAGAGCTTAAATAAAGCATTAGTAAAATCCTGCAGTCTTTCACTCCGCTAAGAGATCTCGCCGTGGAAAAAGAAAATGGAGAAGGTTAACAGCCGAAGATCGCGAGATACACGTCTTCCGCAGGTGGTGTATCGATCGTGAGCAACAGTTCGAGGAGTATTCCAGAGTAACGGTCCAACGAATGACATCTCTTCGATCTCCACGGAATGACGTGACCTTTGATCGGTCGCCCAACGATCAAGACTTAACCTGGAGGATTCACCGATCGATTGGTCATTGTTCTCGTGTCCGTGACACTTTCATAGATGAGAATCGATCGGGTCGCTCCCCTCGCCCTAATGCAATCTCGCAATACTTCCCCATATCCACGACACACGTAATGCATTGGAAATGGTTGCTGCTTCAGTTTCACGCAACAATATCGGTTGCCGCCGCGCGAAGGTGTAACAAAGACAATAATATACTTTGTCTCTAGGAACAAACGATTCGCAAAGATCGTGCGAGGGCGTGACTGGGAACACTTGGACGTTCCACATCTAGGATTCGCTTCGTGCCCCAGTGGCCGTAGAGTACATACGGTACCCGTCGTTTTCTCAGAGGCGAATCCCGCTTCGAGTTAGAGACGTCCCTGCAGCATATCGAGCCGGAGCAACAAGTCGGGGCAATGGTAATGACACCTGATACTCGAGCGTCCCAACGAACGCGTGACCCGGAAACCGACCCGCGGCCATTTTTCGAGTCTTCGCCCAAGAGACGTTCCGTCGTGATCTAGATGGTCGTTCCTCTTGCTTCTCTGTTTTCGTTCGCCCCCTCCATACCCTGCCTCGTCTCTCCTTCACTGTTTCACCAACGAGGCGGCCGAACTTCTTACAGCTCTTCTTCATAGCACAGAGAGTCTGTGTGAACTGTACACGTACACAGGGGAGCGAGCCAGATTAGAGGGACGATGGTCTCAGCTCCGACCGTCCTGGACCTATGGACTCTACGGTCTTTCGAGGTCAACCCGCTTTGGGGCATCGTGCTAACCGCACCAGTGGATCCGTCTACCCGGAAACGGGTTTCTATCGGCCTCTCGCGAGCTCGATCCTAGGGGTAAGCCGCTGCGCTGCCTCCTTCAGTCTTCTCCTCGTTTTCCGGTTACGATCACTCATAGGGGTTTTATGGTTTCTTTGCTCGAAGGCGGAATGCATCGTATCGACTGGGTCGTTATAACAGACGCGTGCTCAGAAAGGGATATTGAATTTTGGATATTACTCCTTTGCTGTTTTGTGCAATACTTGCCTCGCTTTGCAAGAAAATAAATATATATGCAGCTTTGTACGTGTACACCAAATCTGACATTTCGTTCGGCGAACACTAAAGTGATCGTAATTTTTTTCTGACAAAGTTCGTTTATAAAAGGAACAACGTAGTAGTCGCCGTGCGCAGAGGGTTAACGGTATGCGTAATACGACTGGGTATTGGAATACCGTGCGAATAAAATTGATGGAACAGTGTACAGTCAATTCGGTCAGAAACGTAATACAATAGGCAACGAATCGAATTAAGCAATATCCTCCGATCGATCGGCCACGTAGCCGGCTTCCTACTCGAGGTTGTTACGAAGATGAACCTTGTACGAATAGCCGCACCTCCGTGCCAGATGATTATCCGTTCCCGGTGGATCGTCAGACTAGAGGCACACGACTTCCTTCCTCAATTCCCGTGGCAATCAGACCGCGATTTCTACCCTACCATAGACACAACGGGCAATTAGTTCGTCGAGCGTGTATCGGAGTGTATCGACCGATCGGCAACGGCGGCTGACGTCCTGCTGCCGTTCAGTGATTTATGCCGCATTGTCTTTTGCCCCACAGCAGTGGTCGTATAGTATAGCTTCGGCCGCTCAAATCCATCCGTCGTTTATATATCCCCTTCCTTTTTCACGTGGCTTCTTCCACCTCTGCTCGAATCAGTCGCTCTCGATGATCGTGATTCGGTATCGTTGTTCCAATGCTTCGAACCGACGCGTTGAGCTGGTACTACGCGTGACCAAGTACAGTACTCTTTCTCCTTTCGTCCTTCCGTAGAGAGAGAGTTTGTCTTCTCCTCTGCCACGCCATGGCACGCCGACGCTGTTGCCGAGGAGGAGTTTCTCGTCGCGGCGCGGCGTAACCTCATTAGTCGTCTAATGTCTCTCTTAATTGCTCGCCCTCATCCCCGTCGCTTATTTATTGAAGCTGATCGTGATTGCCAATGGAACGCTACGTAGCGTACCATTTCCCTTTAGAATTCGTTTCGTTCAACTTTGAACGAGGATGGAAGGGCTATTCGATTCTGACTGCTCGAAGAATGAGACATTCGTTGCATCGCATCGGTACGTTTCATCATGCCTCGTTGAAAAATTGAGACGCGAACATGTCCCTTGTGTTTCTCCCGTGTCACTGCACCACGTGGTTGGTGATATATTTCCCAGCAACGAACGTCGACTCCTCTGCAACCCCGTGCCGTTCGTGTATCGATCTCTTCTTAGCGATGATCGATGCGGAGATCCGAGGCTATGGTCTCGTCGATCGTCACCGTCGTCGATACCGTCGTTGTTACTCGATGATTTAAGTTCCTAACCCGAGACTCCTGCTGTCAGCTGCAACACAACGTCGTTCCCACTTCTACGCGGACTGCACACTGTTCTCCCTTCCCTCGTGTTCTCCTTATATATTTATTCTTCTTCGTTACTTGTGTTCATGACTTACGGCTGTTTCGAAACATCCCCACTGACACGCATATGTAGGTGCCGTACAAATATAATCTGCAGAAATATTGTTATCGTATCAACGATGCACACTACTCGCCGTAGACAGCAGGCCCTACCAAAAATCTTCACGCGATTCTTCGATGTCGAATTTATACAACTGTTGCAATGGCACGCGTGCAAGTCGATACATTCGAGAGCGATAATATTGTTCTACAAATCAGACAGCACGCACGCGTAGATCGTGTTCGGTTGCAGTCGCGTAAGCGTACATTTACGTGTACGTCGGCTCGAGATGAAACAGAGGAGGGAAAAAAATGAATGAATAAAAAGAATTAAAAAAAGAAAGGGTGAACGCGTACGTCTTATAAGTACGGTCGCGAGAGGATCGAGGAGGTAGATCCAGAGGGCCGGTGGAGAGACCCGCTGAGTTATGGACACATTGGGGATTTCTTCAGGTTGTACCTGCTGGCACTGGTTAGAGGGAAAGGGCATAGTGCTTTATTGAATTGGGTTACATGATTTACGATACCGCCTCCCGATCTCGCTCGATCAGCACTCCCTGTCGAGGTTGACTCGTAACGCTTAACCCCTTTCGAAGTACTTGCTCTTTGCGTGGACTTTTTGTCAGAAACGTGCCGTTGTTACCGCTTATAGGAAACAAATATCCGGCAGGTGTCTGCGAACGGCAAATTCATTGAACTGCGTACGAAAGATGATTGATTTTCCAGGCTTATTATACACAACGAAATTTATTTCGTCCGCGATGACGAACTTAAATTCGGTTTCAGTATCCATGGTGTCAAGACTATAGTGGAGGAACAAAGAAGAACGAAACACACATCCGACACTGATTTTGGAAAGAACGTACCAAAGGTAGAGTCTAGATTAACTAAATTGAGGAAAAGGTCTATCAAGGTTTGGGATATTAGGAGCTTCGTATGATCGCGACAGGTTGAAGACAAATTTCCGACATGCGGGGACGTTAAATAGTTCTCTCCCTCGGAGCGTGGAATGTACACGCGATATCAGGCGGCCGAATGAGAAATGTAAATTCTCGTGGCGGCGTGGACCGATGTAATTTAGTGATGCTCGAGAAACCTACCGATCGTCGAGAGGATTGTACGTGCGCGCTCGCGGAGAGATATTAGCGATAAGGTGTATCTGCTTCAACCTGCTGCACGAGCAATATTACTGTGGATTGATATAGTGCCGCGTCCCGGTGAATATGTTGCTTCGTGTACTGTTCAGCATAATGACGTTGTACAGTAATGGCATGGTAATCACTGCAACTATTAATACACCCTAGCGATATTTGTTCTCGGCCACGATCGTTCAGCGATCACGAGCGTGGCCGAGATAGTAAGCGGTGATTATTAAGCGTATACAGGGTGTTCCGTTTAACTGGAAACGGTAGGACATCTCACGAGAGGTTAAAGCTGTCAAAACAATGTTCTTAATTCTGTTATTTGGTACGAAGGGGTGCCAGAAATAATTTGCCGGTAGGTTTAATAGTGGGAGAGATATCAAAGTGACGTTAATTGTTTTAAATGGGACTTTTGCAGTTTTTCATTCATATTATGGTAGTGTATGACGTCGACGCGATATGGAGCAGAATGTCAAAAAGTAGATCCGAATAAGTCAGATATCGCTAGCTGAGCCCTAATATATCAAAATATGTACGTATTACATATTAAAGTACATATTAAAATACGTTAAAAACCTGTATAAATCGCAAAATGAGGTATTTAAGTACAGCAATGTTCAGTTATAGTTTATTGGAATCATGTGTTAAAGACGGCAAAAAAGTTGGTGAGAAATCGTGTAAGTCCAGCAGACTTTAGGCTTATTTCACAGTTTCCAGTTAAACGGAGCACCCTGTATACGTATGTATGTATCTGGTCGAATTGTAAAGATATTGCAAGGGGCTTTCGCTCGTTTTCGGTGTCTTATAAATATTGATGAAGCCACCGATGTGTTCATTTCTTAATCGTTCAGAGGAGAAATAGAATCGTTTAACGGTAAGTTATGAGTCTGAGCGGCGAAATTAAGCAACGAGCCAACAGTGAAACACGGTGAACATTATATTCACGGGATGCCAGTTCGCGGATTGAACTTGAGCTGCACGTGGCACGTGGGTTGAGGTATATCCCGTAAGTGCATAACGATAAAACAGAGGTGAAATCTTTTGCCGGCTGTTGCAAGGTAGAACGATTTCAGCCAGGATACAGAGCACGCGCCATACTAGCTCGTACGTCAATAAAATCAGCGGGTGTGGCCCGACTCATTGGCAGGCTCGTTCAGGGCCGCTTGGATCTTGAGATGCAGGAAGAGAGCATCGTAAAACTAGAGAGAGCTCTGTTCGTTTGTGCATCGATTGAGAGAAAAGTACCTTGCGACGTTAATCAGGCTCCGTGTATCGTCTGGCTTACGGCCACAATACGGCCACAATCTACAATATTAAACGCAGATTTCTGTATAAATCCTGATTCTACCTGGAAGATTATGTCACATTTTATTACGCGTCTAACATGGACCTAACAAATATAATACCGGGTTCTGTTATAATCTGAATGTATGAATTTAAAATAGTCCCGGGGGGAAGCTGTGCATCACGGATAACTTCTGTAACGAGGGATCGAGCGTAACACCGTTACAAAGATCTTCGATCAAACTTAATCGAGAGGAGTGTGACTGGACTGTCGCAAACTCTTGACGAGCGATTGCATAAAGAATTGGGTAATCCGACAGGACCGGTGTAACGACGGATGCGAAAGTTTCTTCGATCTGACACGACTACGAAGTAACGATACATCGAGTTGGATTAGCCTGAACTTGTTCTCGATGTTGCTGGATCCCTCAAGGATAGCCAAGGCTTAGAGCGTGTACCATAAAATCGCTTCACTATATTAATCTTCACGCTTCTCTCTTACACATTGTATCTGCGTGAGTAAAAAAAATGCCAACGAGCTGTCGACATAATTTTTATCCTCCCTATATCAGTTGCTCGTGTCAAATAAGAAAGGAAAAAAAATAGGCGCGCTTTCTTCGCGAGGAAGAAATAATCGGGGTCAAACGAAATATAAGTTACAGCCAGCCAAATCGATATGCTGAATTATTGCCGACAAGCAAAGGGCGAGACCGTGCAAAAATGTATGACTGTTATACGTTACAGATCGCCCGAAGACGGCGAAGAAAAATGTCGCTTCGAAAACGGCTCGCGTGCAGAAAGAAAATTGGCAAACTCGCGTTACGAACGTTCAGCGAAATGACTTTTGTCCAATACCGTCGACCTCGAGGAGTTTATCCTTCTGCGATGCAACGTGCAACAACTTCACGAATGAATTACGCGCAAAAACCCTGTACCATCGAATCCTTAGACCAGGACAAATAACGACAATCGTTGGTACTAGTAATTTATATCCGAGCGATATCTCACGATGCGGATACAGGTAATACAACGACAGAGCCCGCGAGTGTAACTGTAGCGGTGTGTAAAATCTATCGCAGGAATTTCGCGATTCGTGAGGGACACTGAAAGACGAGGGAGGGCTGGGGACGGTGCTTAGGAATTACGACGACGTGGCTCGCGAAAGGAAGAGCCGTAATACGATTTAACAGTGATTTAATAAGTAGACGGTGCGCATGGTAAAGAGAATGTCTCCGATACCCGGTGCTCTCTGTTCTTCGTTCCTTTTGGAACGTTATCTCCGCCTTTCTTCCAGTTCCTTCTTTCTCTCTTGCACGATCTTTCTGGGTAGAACTCCGCTGGACGCCGCCACAGTGGCGCCACGCACTCCCACCCACACTCGCGTGTACGGTTGAAAGTGGTTGCACGTACACACAGTGGTATAAGTGCACTCGGCGGCAGGGCTGCGCTGCGCTGGTCCGGCCGTGCAAGTGCAACGTGTGCATCACGTACATCGACGATGATGTCAGAAGAATTTGCACCTGGCGGTACGCGCTTGTACGCCAACGATTGTACGCTGCATCGCATCGTCCCGCAGAAGACGAAGAAGAAGGAGAGGCGAGTTCCTCGTGTCGTTAGAAAGTACGTGTACGAGCACCACGAGCTTATATAGTCGGTTACATGGGAAATCCTGCAGGCAATGGAAAGTCCTGCGGAACGTATGGCTACATCTTACTCCGCGGATACACCGGACGAATGCAAATAATTATCGTGGTTATTTTACGGTTGCTGTATCCGCGGTATCGTTTGCTACCGAGGGATAAGAACATGGAAAGCGTATATACATATATATACATATATTCGCATCTGATATGCGTGCAGCATGCGAGGGAGCCGACACGTTGTATAGCATAAATTATCGAAGATGCTACTACAATAATTTCTTATCGTTCCTTAATAAATCCACCAATAATTATTGCGGGGAAAATTGATTGCCCGTTGAGAAAAGGAAGGAAAAAAAGGAATAAAAATAAATATAAACCGAATGATGATTAATGTAATGTTTGAAACAGGTAGACCGCCGCGGATACGATCGCGAAAGCAGGGACAAGGTGGAAAGGAGAGGGTAAGTGAACGAGATACAGGTTGATCGATTTGGTAGACAGGTTACCGGTTCCTCAGGGGCGGCATCAGTGGATCTTCAGAGGTCCCGAAGGGGCTACTGAATTACTGACAGCCAAATAACAGGCCGATCCCTGGCGCGATGTTCCACGCGTTGTCGGCGCCCTTTCTCTTCCTCCATTCCTCTTGCTCTCCGACGTCACGCGGCTCGAACCTGCGGTGCTTGGTTGTCCCAATATGGGCCAACATATTATGCATATCGGCCATCGTGGCTCTTATCTAAACGACGTAAGTACGGGCGCTTCTCTTTGGCGAAGCCGCCTGCAAATGTTCGTCGTGTCCCGGTGCTTATCCGAGCCGCTGCCATTCGTCGGATCAACTTGATTAGGCCAGAACTCTTCAGACAGCTTCGTAAATGAAATGTACCTATCTTGGAAACTAGTAAGACAATCCGGCGTGCCTCGACCCGCTAGGAGATAATAGCGGCAATAATTCGAGGTTTTAGTTGACCGCGGCGAGTGAGTCACTTCTGTTTCGTTGCCCGGTTAAAGTTGCTGCACCGCGGTATTCGGAGAACAGTGCAAATGCGTGCATCGAACCTGCGATCCACTTGATCCGGCATAGACTGTTGCACGCCTCCTATATACGTGCACCGATGTAATTATAGATTGTGTCTCTATGCGACCTCTGCGCTGGATCTTATCGGAGCATCGTGGAAAAGTATCGCGTTGGATCGTAATTATTGCGACAGACAAGGCTTAACCGTTGTCTATCTCTGGAGGCTTCCAGATCGAATTGTCGATCGATCTCCGTAGGCGTAGGAGACTGGCAAGACGAATTTTCAGGAAGGAACGAATGATAGCAATAATGTGGATGAAAGAAATTGTGGTGATTAATCGTCCCACCCACTCCAATGGTACGCGTCTTGTGTAATTTTCCATCGAAATATTCAAAGGCTATCTGTTTCTATATCACACGTAAAGAATACAAATTCAGTGCGCCAAAAGATGATCCTGGTTCCCTTCGAGAATCAAAATTGAGGTTGTTCAACCGAGGGACGTACGTGGAGTTATTCGAGGCACCAAGGTGTTGACTTCACCTGCTGTCACCTGGCTGTCAGCACCCTCCAATCGATGCCTGTGTATCGGATGTCCAATTGACAGGGCTTCGCGAAGGATTTTTCGATACGTTTCGTCGCCTTGTCATCGAGAATATCGTTCCGGCGTGGGTGCTGCGATTCATTCATTTCGGAGAGGGTCCATAGAAATTCCGGACGACCCAGATGTAACGAGCAAACATTAATTTGTTCCCCGTCGAACGCAATCGAGTCTCGGGAGAGTTTAACCGGGTATGGCAGCTTGTCGTGTCGCAGTTAGTCAACGCTGAAGTCGGGACCACCCCGATTTGCTCGGGTTGCCCGGCTCTGTCTTTCCTTCGCTTTTCTCCATAGTGCACCGACCTCCGCGTGTCTCTTCGTCTTACCTTCTTCTCGCACGCGTTTCCTGCTTACCCCTTTTGTACTCTACCTCCACCTTTCTTGCTTCTATGTGATTCATAGACCGGCCAGAAAGTATCTGCACGCGGGTGTAGACCGCGCTTGGCTCTGTGCCGTGGCAACTGCTCCTCTTGGATCACGCTGGGATTGCTGGTGAACGGAAAAATATTGGTCTCCCCGAAGCACGAAACATTTATTCCCGTTCGTCGTTAGCGTGCTATCGATCACTCCCATTCTACGTACACTCACGTATTTTTCGACGACGGGGGGAAATAAATAGTTGTTTCGTTGGAGTTTGCACTGAGATGGCTTGGGCCAATATAGGCTCGTTATTCTAAAAGAGGTTGTGATTATGTGGTAAATGGGAGGTCTAAACGAGAGATCAGGTTGGAATTCAGGATCATCACTTGGAAAGATTGTTGGTATTCTGTGTTAATTGGTAGTCGCAAGTCGTTGATATTGAAAGATTGCACAAGCTCGAATTTTGATTCAACTATTATTCAATTCCATTGACACCCAAAAACCGCCTATTTTCAAACACTGTCCTCTGTCGCGGCACTCCCAACGCATAGAAAGTCGTACTGAAACACTAGCTAGTACGGGGTGATGTGAAAATCGGCTTGGTCATCCTCAGCATCGACAGAAATATCAAGGTTGCGACAGCGATTGCTAACTAAACGCGATGACAATGTCCTATTCGCGCTTTCTATATGCGGTTACGCAAATTCAGGATTGACACCGCGAGATAACAGAAGGGGTTTACTCAGGAGAAGGTATGTACTTGCTTCGAATCTCGTTACGAGAATTTGCTCAAAGTGTATGCCTCCGAAAATCGAAGCGACCGATCACTGGAATAGCAATCATGAATTAAAATACGTCACTGATGTACAGGTAACAGTAGTGGCCCCTTAATGACGCGGACCAAAAGTACGATCAAGCCGGTGTAAGGGACTATAAGTAAACGACTAACTAACAGTCGGCACGAGATAGCACGGGACAGAGATGCGGTGGCTTAAGACATCCGATAAGGAGCACAAGCACAGGTCGCTTAACGATTTCATAAACGAGATAACAGCGCAGGATAGAGGTAATTAAGCTGTATAATCCTTACATTCTGATGGTCATTAAAGGTAACATTAAATGTATACTTATCCATAGTGGAAGATACTTAAGATAGCGGGCAGAAACATCATTCTGTCTAATTATCGTTGACACTCGTATACCAAATCAGACTGTAATGCGTTTCGGTGTCTAGCGTGCTATGTTTTAACACGCTATAAAGCCAGCCATATCTCTGATAGATAGGCAGACTACTGTGGACGTTCCTATTTTCAATTTGCCTAAGGAACGGTTCCATCGAAAAAAGTGATCACCTGGAGAATCTACTAGTAATTCTTGTTCGACCAGTTCCTTCGGGTGACTCGATTCTAGTTTCAAAATCGTTCTGTGATGAATGAAATGTTCTCCAAAGCTCGTGCACTTTCTTCTTATATTTTTAAGGGCGGTTGAAATCAATTGTACATCCAGGGTTAAATATTGAACATTACTGCAAGCTGTATAAGGACGTGCAATGGAGGATGAATAGGCAGAGTCGGTGTTGCAGAGTGTCTGTACCTGTACAGGACAGGTTCGTAGCCAGAAGTTGATCCACGATTATGGCCGTGGCTGTCCTTGTTCTCTCGATCTGGCCCGATAACCGGGGCACTTGATGTAGGGATACGCGGTGCAGTTTTCGGCCAGAATCGTTTTCGATGTCGAGCCAATCCGCCTCGACCCGGAATGTGGCGCGTACTGCCGTGGACAACCCGCTGTGCCACCGATTTTTCGACTCTTAACCCCTTGATCCGTACGACAAACGACTTTTCGACCGGGAATAAATTCTTTCAAGTCGTTCTCCGCCAAGCAGAACAATTCAAATAAAAATACCCCCCCGATCTGAATTATGCCCGTGGACGAATAAAGGAGCGTTTGGAGAATAATTGAAGTACAAACAGGCCGTGCAGCTGATGCATTGCCGTATCGCAACGCAAGTCGATTGTGCAAAGAATATAATAATAGAAGGATACAGATCGGTGACATTTTCTATCGCGATACACCCACTCGTTGACAGGACGAGCGCAGGTGTGTCCTTTGGTTTTTCTACCTTCTCCCCACCCTTCCCTTTTGTTCTCCAATGTGGACCACATTGGCCCAAGAATGCATAGCACTTTCTTCGTCTCTTTATGGAAACGCGAGAAGTGTGCGAATCGGTCCCTCGCGTTCCATGCAACACGGTGGTAGTATAGAGAGAAAGGTGGAAAGAAAGAGAGGGAACGTGAATTCTCGTACGGTTCGCGAGTCAGACCGCACCTGCACGATTCCTATTCCCTTACATGCAATATCACTGTCCGTGATTGCGCTCCGTTTGTATACGTGAACGGGCATTGGGGAACCGTGCGCACCTGATTACATTCAGGTGAACCATTCCGCGGCACAACACAAATCGTACGTAGAAAGCTTGCGTGCTTATCAGATGATAAACGTCCAATTCATCTCCATTTACTTTCAATTTAAAAACCATAAGCGTCTTAAACGGGTTCTCTAATGATTTTTGGCGCGGCCGCCGCTGCGCCTGGCGCATTGCAAACTGCACCGCGTCGCAGTACAGGTAGTCGTCGACTGCAGGGGGCTTCACGACATCCAGCATTTCCGCGCCAAGATTATTTTCGCCCATAAAAGTCCTGCGTGTCGCGATGACGATTAGAATAATTTGGTTATATTGTAAATCATACCGCAATGTCACGAACAACCACCATAAACTGCTGCGACATGTGAGGCCGATATGCAGCGGGATTATGAGACTACATAGTGTTAGAGTCGCGTAAAGATGGTCATAAAGAAATCGAACAGGACTATGCCTTGACGCATTGCTTGCAGTGGGCGTGGAAGAATGAGCATAAAACCACCTCTTAAAACCATCACCCGAGGGATGACTATCTTTGAACTAACTAATACGTGTACAGATCTGTTTCACTGCGAATTGTGGGCAAATGAAAGTTCAACGAAAAATAAAGTAAAAGGTGACATTCAATCTTTAACTATTATCTCACAGTTTATACGGAATGTGTATCCTTTGACTATCCGCTTGATCCATGATGCGGTCATACTCTTGAAAACGTAAGAAGAGAAGCATCCTGAAAGGGACACCGGAGTCGCTGTCAGAGATTACCAACCGAAGGATCCTCTTAACAACTGCTGGCCGAACCAAGGGCCCCGGTGCTGTGGATATGTCTCGGGAAGACCGTGAATACGAGTCGTGGTACGCTCGTAAAAAGGTGAGTCGGTGACAACCGCTATGACGCGAAATTTACGACGTCGAGGTCGTAGCCCAGGTCGAATCGTGAACACCGCGGGACAAGTTGTCGTTGACGTTAGCAAAAACGTCCCCTATTGCTGCTTCACCTCTGGCTTGCACGTCTATCTTAGACGGAGACGATGCACTGTCCAGCATTCGTCAAATCGTTTCATCTACGTTCACCAATCTATTTCCCAGATATGAACAGTTAGGAAGAGCAATTGCCTTGTCTGAACGACGAGATGGATAAACGATACCATAAGACCACGGGCTGGAAATTTTGAATTGCAAAGAAGAATTTAGAGCTTACTGCTAATGTGGTAGCCGTGTCTCAGAGAGATTAAGACACTTTTAAGATGAATGATGTGACAAAGCTTTGATTTACGGTTCCATCGTAATCGACCTGAGCTGTGATAATAATTCGTTAGGGTATTCGTGTTACTCGCAGCCATTCACATTGTCATTCCAGGCGATATTAATGTGACCAGGCCTTCTCCCGTTTACACCACTCGTGCATAAGGTACACGTACATATGTAGCGTGCTTGCTGTACTGCGTGGTATCTAATTAATATTTCAATTACCGCGTACCATTTACGACCTAGCTAGTGTGCAAGCGTGAGCGTAACAAGTAGTAAGGGAGTAGTTTCTTATTGTGCCATCCGAGTAAGGTAATCTCAGGCAATGGCGACCTGCATTCTTATCGAAGTTCTGAAATAGATTTGTCACGAGAAATTTGATTGTCGCGAACGGTTCACGTCGATGCGATTTCTATCTCCGAGAATTACGTAAAGATATTTCAACGTTTGCAGCTTCATCAGCTCAAACATTCTGTTACCGCGCACCGATTTATGCCTATTATTACGAGTGGCGCACCATGTGTTTATGGTCGTTCGCAATACAAAATCGGTGTCAACTGCAAGTGTAGGGTAACGGTAGAAGGGAAAGTCAATTCAGCAAGTATTCGCAGTTAAACACCGCTTACCTTCCACTGATTCTTGTTCCCCGTGCTTCTTCAATCGATGAGCCGGGGAATTTTTCATTACCGTTGCGTCAGGGTAGCCGGTTTCATTTTTTCCCTGATATCGTTGAAAACATTCAAGATCATCGTGCACACGATTCTTGCATCAGTTCATTATACGGGACCGATCTGCGTCGTTAACTTTTTTTTTGCGCACAAAGACCTGGCGGGCAATTGAAATTAATTTCAATGGGAGAGTGTTTTATGCGCAGCGCACTTCGAGAATTATTTGAAGCCAAGTCGCACGGCTTTCGAAAGTTCTGCCTCTTGAATTTAAGGATCCCTCGCGGATGGAGGAAACCTTAAACTCACTTAGCCAGCCCCCATGCGATATTTTAGGGTACGCGTGTTTTTTTTTCTTTTTTTTGTTTCATGCGCACGACATCGAGAACCATAACCCTGTGACCTCGGCTGCGCAGAAGGATAAATCGTACGCGGAGGCTGCGAAGAAAATTCGAGGAGGACCCTACGAGAAGGCTGATGCAGAAGATGACTTTTTTTGTCCCCTATATCCGATACAGGTCTCTCCGTTTAATCACCTCCCCTACATAATTAATTGGTCACGGTAACGGGGTACGTGTAGAGAGCCGCAGGACTCGCCAACGGAATTACAAACATTTATCATCTATTAATTAAGCGACTAGTCCGGCGTCGCTAACGAGAGGCTAGCGTGTGATGGAATTTCTTTGCAGTGTATCTAACGCCGCCGGGCATTCTCTATCCCCACAAACGCCAGTTCGAAGCAATCGAGATAATCGGATTCTAATTCAGTTCGTTAGAAATGTGGTTAGATTGGATCCCGGTTTCTCAATTACTGTGCAATCTGTTACGCAGTGTTTTACGCGGTGAATCGAAGTTGTCGAAAGATGTTTGCACTCGAAATTATTAAGGGGGGAAGGACTTGTAGATTTTTTTCTTTGTTAGAACTGGAGAAATGATTAAAGTGTTAAAAGTGGCTCTTGTGTAGGAAATAACGCTTTGTTGTTATTTATAGTATACATCTTGCATCTCGAATACAATTTCTTCGAACGTTACAATGATTTCGAACTGAAACGGCCGTGCAACTGCGAAGGGCCCAGTTGCGCATTCAATGGATTGTACCATTACAATTGCAAAAATCACGATTTACGTTCGTTACTTTACAGGCAGTAACGCATGCACTTACGATTGCTGTTTCGAGAATCTACAAAGCATTGTCTACCGATAACCGAACGTTTTATCCAGTCAGAAGGGACGACAATCGTTACACTTTATGTCTGTATACGTATTCAAATGGGATGCGTGGGTGGTAAAGAGAAAAGACGCAGGTAGATTCACGATAATATACGACGCGTTGCACACTTCTCGCAGGTTGATAGACGCAACTATTCGTCCGGCCACGGACGCAGAAATTTCTTTCCCCCCGGGGGCAGCGCGTAACGAAAAGTATGTGCATCCAGGGAAATTTGTATTCGAGCAGATTTTTTTTGTCCGCTCGCGTGGGTGCGTCATGTTCTTGTTTCGCAAGGCACACGTTGCAATTGCACGGGTGACGCGCCGCCCCCACGATTTCCTCCGTGTTACAACGGGAGGAACCCTAAGAGCTCTCTATGAGGAACATTATAGCGCTGAATTTCGCGTAGGTTGCATCGTGTCGCCTCGTGAAGCGTGGCGCCACCGTGGCGGGACAATCCGCGTTATACCGATGCCACGCGCTCGTTTTACAACTTGCACGCCACATTTCTACGTGTTACACTTCCACGTGAAGCCCGTTTATCAAACCATTACGCAATCCTGTCGCGAAATTGATCATACAAATGCGCCGTTACCGGCCATTATTCCATTCTTACGAGCGTGGGTCGAGGAGAGCCGGCTCGATTCAGTAATTCTCGGTACAGCGGCATTTTTCATCCCTGTCCCCGATCAATAATAATGCTTCCCGATCAGATCGTGCCCGTGGAGCTCGCAGAACCCGATTCGGTCTGATAAAATTATCAGAAAGAAAGATGATGGCGATTTCGACAATAATGGTGGACGAGGAGGTACCGTTGTAACCGAACCGAGACTGTGCAGATCGGGGCGAGGGTGCCGCGATCGTGATCGATGTAGATCATTCTCTCCATCTATCCACGGTAATCCGTACCGGCCAGTCCGGTATGTCTCCGCCAACTAATATATTCGTGTATTTGTATATACATGTATGCACGTTGCCTTGTTCAATACGATTCATTTCCGAGTAACACCATGACAGGTTGACGCCGTAGGTACCAATACGCTATTATCCCCCGTATCCGCGATCTCGGTTCCTTTGCATCGATTAGCATTGATTTGCGAATTATCGATACACGCAACGCTTCAAGGAAGATCGTGCTTTATGTCTGTGTTAATTCCCTTGGCTCGTGTGCAATATCCGATCGTTCCGATTTGATACTGTTACGACGATTCCCAAGTGTCGGAAGAAACCGGAACGTCGCTTTTATACCATTGCGCATTTCGAAACAAAGTTTTCATTGTCGTTTCGCGTCTATTGTATTCCCACGTGCATTAAGTGTTTATCCAATTTACCGCGGCTCCACTGCGGAACACGTATGAAAATGAAATTAGAAAGGAGCCGTTGTACTAAATAAATAACTTTCTCAGTTCTTGTGTACACTTGCGTGTTCCTTTTGTTGACCACAATGAAACCCGCTCCGAACCTGGTTTTAATTGCACAGAAAGGTTTTCTTGCGAACCAATAAAGACACCTGCGAGCAACAAGAACTGCAATTACTCGCGTCTTCCAGATTGCGTAACGATTCATGCCTAACCGAGTGTGGGACTCGCTGTATTTCAAGCGGCATACACCGAAACCCTTAGATTCAAATCTATCTTCGACGAACGAAATCGCATAAACTGCAAAGATACGATCTACATCGGCCACGCCCCGAGTGAAGATCGAACCGTATACGTCGGAACGGTTTTTGACGTATCTACAAGGAATTAGCATACGCTGCGGCTTCTAGGCTTATCAAGAGTCAATACCACGTTTATTTTACGTACAAGCATAGCGAATAAAGGATACCATTACTCTGCACTGACGTTAGCACAATAGTCCTGGCATGGTAGAATGATTCCTTATAAGAAGACTTGCTATAACATGCAGACACAGCTTTCAGATTGAATTTAGAGAATAAGGATTTAGCAAATGAAACGAACTTATGAACAAATGAATATATAAATGAATGGAAAAAATACGGCAACAATTTTTTACCTCGTTCTCAGGTATTTGAAAACTTGCTTTCAGGCTTTTTATTGTCTTTTAATTATCGACGTACTTTTTATACCAAAAAATATATTGCTTTATACAAAGATATTGTAAGAATTATATTTATATCAGATGTTTAAATAATGCTAATAATCTGACACGCTTACCTGAGCTACTTTACTCGACCTGTAGCTGGTAAAAGCGAAATCCCATTGCAGTAGCCTGCAGCTACCTGCCTCGAGTAATAAAGGAACCGCTTCAAAGTTTTACTTATGTACGATCATAGAGGAAATCCGTTATCAAGGATGAAATATGTAGGGAAATATTTTTTCATCTGCAGGAATAAATCTACCGCGTGAGGCCTCCTACAGGTGGCCAACCCTGAACAATTTATTGCGTCACGTGTGCTGCATCGAAACCTCGTAATCAAAAGATTAATCACAACGAACTCCATTTCTGTAACTGCGAACAGCAGAATGCTTGATCAATTTATACGAGAAACCGTCCCCATTATTTTATTTATTCATCGTTATGTGATCACCTTCTGAAACATTCTATCCATGCGAAATGGAGCGTACTCCGAAATACACAGTGACAACGTTCAGCCATATTGAATCTCTACACAACGCAAAGTTACATTGACAGTGTTTGAAAGTGAAGTGTAAGGTCTATGCACAGTGTTCCCTGCCTCACAATAGTGAGAGGTGGGAAAAGCTATAGATTTATAATGTCATACTAGCCGCATGAAATTAATTATAGACCCAACCGATATTACCGATTGGGTCGATACGAGTCAAAATGCCGCTATGATTTCGAAAGTAAAAAGGGGACCCCGTAAGAACATTTCTTCCTATTGTAAGAGACTTTTAAGGATAGCCACGTATACGCTTCATTCCTCGATGTATGACGTAAGATACCGCGTGCGTAGCTTTAGCATTGACTTTCACCGATTCTTTTAAGGAAAGGTGTATTTGTGTTTGTGTTGCGTGGAGTGCGCGCACTAGGTGAGGTCATACACCCATCCACTCGCACAGGTGGTTCCTCCTGCCATTCACACCGTACAGTCACTCCGTAAAGCGAGTGCACGTCACATTCTCTCAGGGAGTCCCGTCTTATTGTTAGTTACTGTTAGTGCACCTCGCTATCATGTGTGATAACGTGTTATCTGTTAAATGCTCAGTGGCAATCGTGCTGGTGTTCGCGGTTTCAGCTACGTGCAGTAATTACTCGGACATTAATCTGCCGTCTGATCATATCAAGTATTACTTCAATTCATTTCCCACGGTGGCTGATGAGTGCCGTAACAATAGCGCCTGTCCGTACAAGGTAAGACGCGGTTATTAATAACGCTAATATGTAAGTAATAACTATTAATCAAGAGGAAATTTAATATTCAGTGTATTTGATTTAATTGTACAAAATTCGATGATAATCGTCCGAGCATTCGAAGTATCGCTAGTGCAATATGAAGAATTGTAGATAATGGCATACTTACAAAGGGAACAGTTATATTAACTATATTAATGTCAAGTGTTTCTTGGGAAATTTAGAATAGCCTTGATACCAAAGCTTGTTGGGGTTACGAGTCGAATTGCGAGGAAGAAAATTCTTTTTCCGTTCCCCAATGTCCAGGTGACCACAAAGGATGGGTGACGACAAAAAAAGCTCAGCTAGAGACGTTTTATGCCGAAGGAGATTTTGGCTATGTGCGCGACCAAAGGAAAGAAATGTCGATTTTTTGCGAACCATTCTTCCTGGTAAGTATGGCTTTCGAATCAGAATAAAAATATAGTCTTCTCCTAACATTTATTCTTTTAATAATCGTCCCATAGGACGATTCATCGTTAGAATGCTCGGATCATATGAGATTCTGTCGGGCAAGGAACGTAATGATCAATTTTACGGATTTAATCCAGAGAAAAGAGCCTATACGATACAAGATGGATGTTTTGAAAGAGGGACAAATCGGTGGATATTGCACGTGCGTAAAAAAAGAATACTGAATTACACGACGCTTCTTTAATTTTCATATCTCAATTATCACACTACATTTTTTATTCAGATTGAACGAGAAAAGATTGCAAGAGAATGCAGATCATATTAGCCCATTGCAATCTTGGGGGCCTGAACTGCGAAATTTCCGGAAGTTACCTCGGCCACCGATCGTGAACGGCGATTGTGATATCGTTATTGAGAAGCCAACGTATATAATGAAAATCGACGCCAGTAAGTCGCAAGAAATGATTGTGTGACGGTGTATGTAAAGTTCGACGAACAACCGAATGATTTGTCGAAGTGGTTCTGTTTCAGTAGTTAATATGTACCATCATTTTTGCGACTTTTTCAACTTGTACGCGACATTGCACGTAAACCTCTCGCACCCTACCGCCTTCAACACTGATAATCATATAATGATCTGGGAAAGCTACAGGTAACTGACACCGGTACAATAAAAAAACAAAAAACGCGAGACACTAGATACCACGAGTTCCTTTTTACTTTCAGCTATCGCTCTGCGTTCCAAGACACGTTCGAGGCTTTCACAAGAAACCCGCTGTGGGATTTAAAAACGTTTCGAGGGGAAACTGTCTGTTTTAAGAATCTCGTGTTCCCATTACTGCCACGAATGATATTTGGACTTTATTATAATACTCCTCTCGTAAAATGATTTAATTTTATTTTTAACTTGCGCCAAAATGCAATTCAGACAAATTATTTGGGAGTTTTAATTCCGGAATATTATTTTAGATTTACGGCTGTGAAAAGAGTGGTCTGTTCAAAGCTTTCGGTGATCACGTTTTGCACAGATTACATGTACCTCTACATGAACGAAAAAACCAAAGGATACGTGTTACTTTACTTAGCAGAGATACTCAGTACAGAAGAATTTTAAACGAGGATGAATTAGTGAAAGCTTTAAAGGAAAATCCGGAGTACAAAGTGAGGAAGGTAAGAATTGAAGGAATAAAGTGGTGTGAAATACGATATAGAATGATCGCAGTAAAAGAAACATTGTTCTTTCAGGTAGTCTATAACAAAAAGATCCCATTCAAGAAACAGTTAGAAATTACTAGAAACACTGATATTTTTATTGGCATACACGGAGCCGGATTAACTCATTTGATGTTCCTACCGGATTGGGCGGCGATATTTGAGATGTAAGTATGCCTAAATATTTTTTTTCCAAAGCTAAGTGGATTTCATCATACGTAATTATTATGTAGATACAACTGCGAAGATCCAGGGTGTTACAAAGATCTAGCCCGTTTACGAGGTGTAAAGTACTTCACGTGGGAAAATGGCTCGAAGCTAGTGCAACAAGATCCAGTAAGTGATTATTTTTTAAATTAGCATTTCATCCAATTTTTGTTGAGACAATAACTGAATTTTTATACAGGGTACACACCCCGACGGAGGAGCTCACGCTAAATTTACGAATTATAGTTTCGATGTTAAGGAGTTCTTACGTATAGTTTCTCGGGCTACAGATTACGTTAAAAATCACGACTCTTTTAAAAATTTCATCGGTAAAGAAACGCAGCGTAAAAGGAAAGAAGTAAAGAATGAAACTAGATGGGCAAATAATGATGGAAAGATACAAACACGTAAGTCGAAAGAGGCGACTGAATTAAAACCTGACGTTCAATCCAAAGATGAATTATAGTTGACTCTTTAGCCAATTTATTTTAGACACAACGAAATACTTTATGAATATATGAGTTAATGCGAATTTAAAGAGATTACTTGTTACCAACTACGTTTTTTTTTACTTATTTTTATACAGATGTATGTACATACTTATTTTAATAAAAAAAGGTACAATAAATACGAAATATAATTTTATATCTACGTGATGACCATGGAAATACATTAAAAATGACTATGTATTTATGCTGATTCCTCTTATTTAATGTTGCTTGTTTACTTGTTAAAACTACATACCCTGAAGTGCAATTAGTGCAAGGAATCATACGTTTTATAATTTAATTTGTACCTGCTTTCTATACAACAGTAAGACCGCAACAATATTTACAGCCATGTATGCGGTTAATATTTGTATAGCTTTTAACTGATTTACGTATAATGTATGGACTAACATATTAATGCCGCCAGTCATCAAATTAGATAACAGGAAGAAAAGTAGGCCATTATAATTAACAGCTTCGAATATTTCGATGCTAATTTTACCCGTATTCTGCTCGCACTTATCCGACATACTAACTCGTCTATTTTTCACGTTCGTTTTGTTCAGCTTCGTTTTCTTCTCGTAATAATCCGAATCTACGGTCGCGTGAATCAGTACATCGGAAACTACTTCTATCAATAACAATAAAGTAAGTATCATTACACCCAAGGTAAGTATCCACATGCAATAACCAGCATTTGCAAGCCGCCTTGAAATTCTGAAATACGAGTCAAAGAACAAGGTGGCTGCACATGTTTGGGCTGATATCAAAGACAATTTGATACACAAAATCATAGACTCGTTGTAACTGGCATCAAATTCATATCCAAAGAGTTTGATACGGAAAGTCTTATATTTCTGTTGAATTGAATGCTGTGCACGTGAATTCTGATAGGTAGAATGTATTAATCTACCAATAGCTACACCAATTAAATAAAGTCCAGCGTAGCCAGGTACAGATACTACTCCCTCTCTGTTAGCGGATACAAAATCATTCCTTGGTCTATCACTTAAGACCCATTCCTTCAATCCCTTAGTACTCAAAATGTATTCGTGCATCCCTAGTATCCAGATGCCCGATACTAATGAGTACTTTGAATTAATGGTACTTGTTATACAGCTAGTAAACAATTTAACAAAGGCCAGTGTTATAAAAAAATTCCAGTGAATCCCATATTCTGTCACATGCTTCTGATATCCTAGAACCTCAATGACAACAGATCTTCCAAATCCTAATATCAAGAGTGGAATACAACTTCTTGCAGAATGTTTTATATTTGTTGATATAGTATGAAAAAAACCTATTCTAGGCTTAGAAGTAAAGTCTTTGGCTTCTGGAGCCACCAAAGCATTTGCAAATATAAATAATCCCACGCCACTATCCATCAGACTATACCCAAACACCTCAGTTTTGGCATACTTACGGGGGAAAATATGAAAATCTATAGCTAATATACATATTGATGTTAACATATTGGTCAGTGCCCTAAAATTTGTAATGAAAGGCCTTTTCCCATAAGTGGATTCCATGCTACAAGTTGACAAAGCATTTGAACTAATTCCCAATAGAAAAATGTTCATAACAGATATCAGCATCATGGCACAGCAAACGGTAGCAACATGTTCAGATAACACAGTACAACAGAGAATAGATGGGATTACAATTAATGAAAATTCTAACACAACTTTCATATTCCTATGAATAACCCTGTCCAAGAGACCCATTGTGGTGGTAGTTAGGAGAATACTACAAATATTCGGCATGATGGCATATATAACTTCTCTGGATGTTGTTCCACCATGGCCAGAAACAAATGCTTCTTGCTCCTGGCGATAAGAATTTTTATTCCACGCGTTTGACATGTTTAGCGAAAAGATAACTAATCCATTGCGTGAATAATGTTCTGGAAGAAAGGGTTTATTGTTAAAACGGAATTACGATTTTTGTTACTATTCTGAACTTACGTGGATAGACATTGTCTACGAATTTCTATCTTGAAATATTTGTCGCATAAAATTAAACAACAATTTGAATCGTTCAGGAATATACGCACAGGCATGGACGAGATATATCAATAGACAAAGCACCTTGTGGACTTTCGGGGCTCATCGTGCCTGCCATATCGACTTAGAAATTCGCGCTCATTTTAGCGTCCTCTATTCATAAACGGTGGTCACTTGTTAAAATATTGATTAAACAAGAGTTTGTAAAATTAATGGAATATTGAGCTGAACTTACGACTCTAGGGTCATACCTACTGGAATTTGTTAGTTTTTGTATAATCTGTTGGAAACGTTGTGAGGAACACGGAAATAGTAAGGGGTGTTCAGCACCCCGGGAATTCGGCCCGGAACCATACATTGTACGATTGGCCTATTATTATCATTATTATCATTGGTCTATTATCATAGTAAAACGCAATCAATGAAATATAGGTGGCGCCAACATTAATTTTATCGGTCGGATTCTTCGAAAGATATCGAAAGCAAAGACGCAAAAACTTCGAAAAGAGAAACATAATTTGTGTTTATTCGTATTAGGAAATTGTGATTTAAATAATATGTAACGTATTAGAACATCGCGAATCAAGTAGGAATTAAATCATATCCCTACGGCCAAATATGAAGAATTATTTTAATAAAAATAATATGTAAAAGATAAAAAATCAGACTATGCTGTGCCCAGTTTGTAGAAAAGACTATTCAATAGATGATATGGTAAACCATACTGATTTATGCCTTTCTCAAATTCATTTCGTTTCAAAGGAAGTATCACACGCACCAAAGAGAACATAC
Source organism: Nomada fabriciana (assembly GCA_907165295.1). NCBI lineage: Eukaryota > Metazoa > Arthropoda > Insecta > Hymenoptera > Apidae > Nomada > Nomada fabriciana. Next base: position 7,551,746 of record OU015690.1, on the reverse strand, counting down.
CCTTATGAGGAGGGTAATGAAACAAATCCACCAAAGAAATATAAGCCAAATACAGTGACAAATATACCAAGTATGAATCAACAAAGAACAGTATCAAATACAGAACACATTCCTCTTGCTGAGAAAATGAGACCATCCTGCTTTGATGACTATATAGGTCAAGAACAAGTTATTGGTTTTGACACAGTACTACAACAATTATTAACAAATGGACATATCCCTAGTATGATACTATGGGGTCCACCAGGATGTGGAAAGGTAATACAATCATTACTTGCCATTAGTTCTTGATTCTATTTATATGCTAAAATGTTTTTTTAGACATCCTTAGCTAATATAATATCAAAATTAAGCAAAGAAATTCATGGGGACAAAGTACATGTAATAAAACTCTCAGCAACATCGTCCGGTGTTGCCACCATAAGAGATATTGTTAAGAAAGCAAAAGATGGAACAAAATTAAAGAGGGAAACTATTGTGTTTATGGATGAGATACATAGGTTTAATAAGCTGCAACAAGATATTTTCCTACCGCACATCGAAGCAGGCACATTTACTTTGATCGGCACTACTACAGAGAATCCATCTTATAGTCTAAATTCTGCTTTGCTAAGTAGATGCCGTGTATTTGTTTTGAACAAGTTAACGGTATCAAACATCGTGGAAATTCTTTGTAAAGCTATCGCATCTATCAATGGAGAAACGTACGATTCTCAAGAAAACCATTTGTCTAGTACCCCAAAGGACAAAATGAGCTATAGTTCTAACTCTCATTTCGCTATTGATAAGGCTGTTATTGAGTGGTTAGCAGAAGTTTGCGATGGTGATGCACGTGTTGCTCTAAATGGTTTAGATTTGGCAGTTAAAACTAAAGTGCTAAATAAACCAAGTTCCTCTAACTTTGTAACAATAACTCTTCAAGATGTTAAGGAAAGTCTTAAACAAGCACACATGCTGTCCGATAAGCAAAGCAATAATACGCATCATTTATATTCAGCGTTACATAAATCAATAAAAGCTGGTAAAGGAAATGCATCTTTATATTGGTTAGCAAGGATTATGGCAGTGAAAGAAGATCCTGTGGATATAGCTAGAAGATTGGTCAGAATATCAAGCGAAGATATTGGATTGGCTGATACAGATGCCTTAGGCATGTGCAAAACACTTTCATATTTTAATAATTAATACATGCCTGTAAATAATTAATTTCTAACTGTAGGCATAGCTGTTCATACCTTGCACGGATGCCAAATGATCGGTATGCCTGAATGCGATGTGCTTTTATCACAATGCGTTGTATACTTAGTTAAAGCGCCAAAGTCAAATCTTATTTACAACGCTTTGCAATCAGCCAAAAATATTATTATAAATCATAAGGGTCCACAACCACAAGTCCCGTTGCATATTAGAGACAGATCGGGACAAAGAAAACTTAATGCTATTATTGGTGAGACATTAGGGGTATCTGTGTGTTGAATTTCGAAAAAATGCCTTATGCATATATCGCATTCCCTTATTATTTTTTGCAGGAAATAAGGAAGCAGGGTTGCTACGTAAGGAGGAAAATGTTAAAACATATTTACCATTCGGTGTACAACATGTCAACTTCTTTTTGAAAGGTGTATAGGTTCCTTGTGCGCTGCAGGCAAGATTAATCCTTTGGAAACTGGATCAGGCACATTATTTTCTGTAATAAAGCATTTTTATAAACGCACACTACTGTTCTAATAGAGTCGACCTGCCCAGTAACACACTGTCCACCTTGCGCAAAATAAACACTTTATCCGTATGATATGATAGATTAATTTATGAACAGACTGATCAGGAAATCATAACAGAATAATCCTGCAGCAAAAATTGAATTATCAGCACCGTTTAATCACTCGTAACTGGTAATTACTTCACACACCGAGGCAACAAACTCGTCGCTGACGCAAACATTGCGATCTGATCGCACGATCTATTTTACGAACGATGAACGCACTTGTGAAAAATTGCAGAAAATGTTTAATACCATCATTGAGCTTTGTTAAGGAAAAGTAGAATTAATCTTTTTAATAACAAGGAACATAATTATTCGCTGGATTAATAATAGAAGTTTCTTCTAAACTCAATGTAACTTAGCGGGAAAACTTGAATTTTTGAACGGGTGCAAAATAGAGGGCGCTCTGTTGACCATTCGAGTTATACTTCAGATAGTACTGTTTGGTTCGGAAAGCAGGTATACCAACTGTTCGTGGATCGATATACGATGTAAGATTAAAGTTCATTGGAGACCTTTCGTACGATCTTTTAAGCTACATCTGGTTTCTGAGTCAGTAGACGCGCTTTGGTGTGTGGGAGTGTGGTGTCTTCTCGTGTGATTGTTAATAGTTTAAATTATAGTGTTAGCCGTACGCTAAATAGAAAATATTCGACAAAGATGAGGTTGTGGACGTCGCATCATACATTTGAGTGAGTGTCGAGTAAAAATGTTTATTCATTTACAATTTTCAAGGCTAGGATGCAGAAATATCTCATGACATCTTTCGTTTTTCGAAGAAATTGTCTGACGTTGAATATTTCAATGTATTTTTTCCTCGTAGCCACCCATGGGAGACAGTAGTAAAAGCAGCATGCAGAAAGTATCCAAATCCCTTAAACCCATCCGTTTTGGGAACGGATGTAATCAACAGAGAAGTAAAAGAGGGTGTCCTACATTCACATAGATTGGTTACAACACAGTGGCGTTTCCCTACGTGGTTATTGCCGGTAAGTTTTTTTGTTCAATAATAATTATGAAGGTTATTTGTTCTCCATAGTACCGACCATAACCTTTCTAAGGGAGATTTTCATTGGTTTGGGGCACATTACTTGTCCGCAATTCAGATTAATTCGCACAATTCGAACAATACATCGTTCATTAAATATATATTTTTAACATATTGTCATTCAATATAATCATGCGATTATGAAGGAAATAGTACAGTACAATACATGTATTACATTGCACAAGTCTGTATTTAGAAATGCAATTTACACCATTTGTGTAATATCTTTGCAAATACAAACTTTTTTACGCCTTCAATATTTTAGTTCAAAGGTATGTAGCTCTCTTAATTCTATTACTTATCTCACTATTGATTAGATATATACAGCTATCTGTTATTGTAATTCTTTTGAAATACAGTTCTTGGTCATTTCCAATATTAATGTTGTCTCCTACATGCGATTAAACCTTTTCAAATTATAGCAGGAACTATTTGAAGTCATGCACTGCTAGGGTATGCAATAATGATTCAAGAAAGGTGTTTCAGAAGCCTTGTTTGTTTTCATTATCCTTTATGGGGAAGTATATTCGTCAGCGCCTAGTGCATGACCAATAGCTGGTGCAAAAATTCCATTCCCCTCGTGGTTCTAAACTCTCCAGCATGTTCGGTTTAGTACGCACATTACCCGCACAGGCGCTGCCATCGCTTGGTAATACTCGTGCGTCAGAGCGCATTTCATTGGAAAATGAAAATAGAAAAAAGTGACTAAACAGATCTATACTTTTACGAAATATATGCACGAACCTGTTCATAGATTTCACGTGACCGTCTTTCTCTAAATATATTACAAAAATATTTTAACTTTCCCTCGACCTCATTGGAACGACCTAATAACTTTCCTCCACTTCGTGACCTTGGTAGCATTATCGTGTTAATATATTTTAAGATTTGATTGCCAAAGATTTATGGATCGGTTTTCAATTGCACGTATAACTAGTGATTGAAGACACGGCGGCACGTGCAATTACGTCCTCTGCATACGTAAGAACAATTGGCGAAATGCCGCTCGATGCAAGTGTGCAAGATATGCTCAAAACTTACGCAATCGAACATTTTCGAGTAGTTAGGAACAGCGTAGATTTATGTTTGGCGCGTGCAAGGTCTTCCTGACGTTGCAACCGGTCTCTAAGAAGATTATACATTCCCGTGATCAGATGTCGGTTAAAACCCTCAATTAAATAACACATAATATCAGTTACATAACTGTCAGTATCTCTGTGATCTTGACACAGTAAACTCTTTTACTCTATGATTAGATTTTGGTTCTAGAACGTACAAATCGTAAAGAAACTGAAAAACATTATAGTGAACTCTGTTAAAGAATACAATTTCCCTTTCCGTTTTATTCGACCTAAAAATCGATTCTCTATACTGATACGATTTGTCTTTTGTCCCCACACACGAACTGTACCAATGCAGTGTATCTCAAAGTTTAGATATCGTAAGAAATCAATCTACACGCAGGGTCATGCATCCCTTCTTTGTCAGACGCCAGTTTATAGACAAAACAGCTTTCCGCCGTTTGACCAAACAATCTATATGAACAGCAGCAGTAGCTAGTAGGAAATTCGAAACTTTCGACAACGTTCAGCAAGAAGAAGGTGCAGGGCAAAAGCTTGAGTTCGGGGCTACAGAGAATTACAAAACAACGACACCGACCGTATCAACTTTCATAATGAGAGCTCCCACCAATGTTACGCTCTTTGGCAATCATCCAGAGAGGCGCCTGCGTTTTGGAATACACACCAGCCACCCTTAGAGTCTCACTCCTCAACCCTGTTTCTCTTCCCAGCCAACGTGGGCGGAGGAGGAGATCCAAGCGTCGAATCCTTTTCGGCTCGGCGAATTGCTTCCTTTCGCAGGATTTTCTATAAGCTTGGCCATTTCGCAAAGCCGTCCTGTTGTGCTGGCACTCTCGCTCGAATGCTTCGAATCACAGTTCCGTATATAACGAATGCACAGCAGGTGGAAAGGAAAAAGAGAATGGGAGAGAAGGGAGCAAAGAAGTATCGCTTTCGCGTTTAGGCACTCTTGAAATTACTTGACGGAAGGGAAAGTGCAAAGCCTCGTTTCGATTTGAGTTAGTTGCCTCCTTTTATTCCTTCTTCATTCTTTTCTTTTTTTTTTTTTCTTAGCTCACTCTCACTTGGAACATGCTCGTCCAGCCAACTGCCGAATCGACGAAAATTTCTGACTAATTAACGGATGCACTCGAACAACAAGTTGCATCTGATGCCACTCGTTGGAAATTCAAACGTTTATCAATGCGAGAATGTCTCGTATCCCGGAGACATGGTAATAATTGACTCGGGGCATGCAATTAAAATATAATTAATTAAGGAAATGTAATTAATTAAAAGCAAACGAAGGGGACATTTATAGGTTGTTTATTTTTTTTGGTTTGGCTTTATTGGTTGTACTCTCAAATTAATTTAATTTTCTTTGATATAAATATCTTTCGCTGATGAAATTCAGTCGCCTGAATTTATCGTATAGTATCTGTTACGCAAAAGTTTGAAGAATTTGTGATTTATTCTTGTGCACGGACCCGCACACCTTCATTGATATAAATTGACGTCATTTCTGATCTAATTGAATCGACAGATGTTCAATACGATATTACTTTCTTCCCATTGGATATCGATCTTTGTCTGAGAGTCGATGAATTTTTACTAGGTTCGTTCTCATTGTAAAAACGATTTTTCCCGTTCTTGTTTCAGTTCTTTGGTCATCGTGGCCCGTACTATGCCAGTGAATGGAGTGAAGTTAATCCAGAATCCAAAAAGATGGTCGTCAAGACAGTAAATGTAAGTACAATAATTATTAATTGCGTCGATTATTCTTTAAAGACGAACCAGGGTTTACATTTTTTGAGAATATTATGAGTTTTATTAAAATATTGTATATGATATTCAATCAACTTAACGAGGACTGTTGTTGGAGCATATTTCTACGACGAATTAATTACGTTTCCTCTTTATTACTCGTATATTACCTGGAAAAGTATTTTGACTGCATATGTAATTTATTTCCCTGAAACTGGACAAATCACACGCGAACAAATCGATATTCAACGCGCAGCTACTGTTTTACACTTCGTATGAGATTGTTAAATCGCATTATCCAACGTATCGATCTAATAAAAATGGATAATTCGCTGATAGAACGAACAAATGCATCGCGTAACGAATGCATCTTTGAATTTAAATATGTGCATGAGCACGAAATATGACCAATTCCCCTGCTTGAATTAACAATTGATTGGGACGGTGAAAATAAATTTGATAATCGAAGTGCGGCTCGTGCACACACGGTTACGAACAATCAATATATTCCCAATTTCATTCGAATCCAGATCAGCAAGAGTAATTGGAAAATCGGTTCATGCAATTTCACCTGTAGAATTACACTCGATCTTTCCGACACCCGTTTTCATCACGTATATCTGCAATGCGATTTGTAATCGAAAATATGCCTGCAAATTCTAGTTTTCTATTAAATAAACTGAACCACCGAAAAAATGATACAGGGAACAGAAATATCATTGCTTCTGTTCTTTCCCAATGTAATATGTACTGCGAAAATATTGTGGATGCTGCAGCATCCAGTTCGAGGAGCAAATACATTCACTCGAGGAAAAGCATATCCACGAAGAGATCGGCATATCTCAGGATGGGCATAACATCACATCGCATCTAGCTTGGATATGATAGGTTATTGATGGGCGCATTACCGGGCTGTTGCATAGCTTCGTAGTCTCTTTGGTAGTATGCGCCGAGAGGATTTCAGGAAGACAGGATGGAAAACGGCGAAGGGAAGGGAACAGAGCATTCCTCGTAGCTCTCCTCCTAAGCGTTGAAGATCGTTCACCTGCACTCTTTGCGTGATCCTCAACTAGGGGGAATGAAAAAAGAAAACAGGGATGCTAGATGCATTGCTGCTATGATGAATGATCTGCAGGTGGAAACGTGAAGCCTTTCCATTTGCAAAGAACTGCCGCGTCGGTCGTCTTTACTTATTGAGTCCTTACTGGACGTAGTAGAAACTGTTTTGGTGCGCAAAATTTGATAAATAGACGAAGCTTTTTCAACAGAGAAATATTTTTATCGGGATATCTTGGAATGAAGTATTAACTCGCTGCGAAATGCAAAATTTCTGGTCAACTTGGGGATACGTGATCGCAAAGATTTTATTTCCATTGCGCAAATATTAATAATGGGGAAACACGGAGCAGCTGCTGCTCACGTGCTAATTTATCAGCTGATTTATATGTAACTTCGATGTTTGTCCCCATGCATCAAGTATGAAACGTAAACGTGATGGCTTCTGTGCAACGAGATATAACACGGATCCCGCAATACGTGCTCGATGCTTGACTAGCATGTTTGGATACATCATGTACCCCGCAGTTTCTTTAACAGTATTAATTATTCGAAAGCGCCGCGTATTTCGAAACGTTGCCGTGCTTGCGAGGGTAATAAATTTCGAAAAATGGAGGTTGCGCAATGGACCTCCAGCGGATAGAATTCCCAGAAGTAATTTCGGGGAAATCGGGGAAAATATTCCGTTGTTAAAAATACGATACGCAAACACGAAAGTTACGCAATATCGTCTAAATGAAATTGAAGTACACCAGGGCAAGTAGAATGAATTTGTTCGCAATCGCACACCTGCGTAATTTATTCTGCGATTCGTCCCATAAAAAATTCTCACAATTTCCAACCGATATCTCGCGCGGGCTAATACACGGCGATGCATGAATTATGCCCTCCACGCACAGTGAAATACTGACCCAAGCCCCAGTACAAACGTGGAATTTCCTCGGCGCACGGGTCGTTCGTCTTGCGAAGGTAAGCAGAACGCCAGATATCCTAGGTGACAATCCTCGACGTTGTCTTTCGAGCTGTCGTCTTTCCAATTAAGGTCAGACAGCGGCAGGAAGCACTGCGTGATATTTCCCTGCTGATCGTCGCACGCCTGCGTAATCTACGGGGACACGTTTCCATGTTTTCCTACACGCCGAGGGTTAGAGATGAGCTTCAACTAAAATTGAACAATTCCCTGTGGGATGTCAACGCTTTCACTAGTCGTGGCCGACTGTTTGGCGAGCACACGTGCCTTCTGGTACACTGAAATTGTGCACGCACATTTCGAGTTACGTCGCGCCGGCAAACGAACACATAGTGTACACTGCAGAGAAAAGCGTACCGGAGGCAATGTATTCTGCATAAGCTCGCAAGAGTCCGGGCCAGGTTATAACCTATCCCCATCGAATCCCAAGAGGGAGATATCTTTTAGCAATTTACTCCAGCCCGTAGCAGGCCGTGCTGCATACGTTACGCGGGATGCATACGTATCGTGCCGCTGGTTGCAACGTAATGCAACATCGTATCGTTGAACCTAAACGCATCCGGCGTATATGCATCGAGTATAAGCTGAACATAATGGCATAGAATCTCTCCGCCGCTTGCTTGGCCGGTCTCCGTTGGTCGTTGAATATTTCGGAGTTGATAATGGAATCGCGGATACACCGGCCAGGGATGAATCTTCCGAGGGGATAAAGGGTGCTGATCGGCGTTTCGGCACGGCGTGGATCATAAGGGGGGACGAAACTGTAAATATCCTGGCCGTTATAGAATCGTGTGCCGTTAATCTAAAACAATGCCCGCGTTAGCGTCTGGGGAATCGCGAGTTGCAGCCGAGTACAGGCGCCGGGCGGTGGAAAAAAAATGATGAAACATTCTCCCCGGTGGTGCAGGTGGATGGATATTATCGGATTATCAAACGGATTTATTGCAGCCGGGCAACACATGACGGTCGATCGCGTTAAGTTAATCGCGTTATTATTTAAAAGCTGCCGTAAAGTCCGCCTGACTTTCGAGCTCGATCATGTGTGCGTGAATGGCTCGCAGCTGGTGTACAAATTGCTACACCAAGCGCAGCAATGACGAAGTAACGGTGATACTTTCCTTTGTTCGCTCCAGCATCCGCATTATAATAAATCTACGCTAGTTCATTCCTCGCGAAATAAATGTCTACCCGTCTGCGCGAATATAACTGATGCTCCAGTAGACGTGCCTTTCGCTGGATATAACCTTTTGTTAAAATAATTCATTATTGGAAAATCATTCGACACAAATTTCCCGACTTGTCCACGTTATTTATGCAGCTTGCAAGTCATCAAAAATTGCTCGAGGATTATTCGTGGCCTGAACGAAGATTCTACGAATTATTGAACATTTCCTGAGTCGGGCCGAGCCGGTTTTGACTTCCCGATAACGTAGGAAACTAGGAGGCAATAGATCAATCGTCCCGCGTGGCGCGGAGTATCACCGTTCTCGCGTTATACGTTTCAAGACACGAAGGAAACCGGGACGATATTTTACTCGCGACGACTCGTGTATTCTCTCTAACGATCCTTCGCTCGTCCTGGCACGAATTTCCGTGCGTGCAGGCGCGAAACCCCGAGACTAGGGAGATATAGAAGGATACCGCTAGATGGCGGAGGCACGAGGGGGTGGCATAGGACGGGAATTAATAACGGACGCATGTATCGGTGATGTATCCTGGTCGTGTTCGGGGACTCCCCGTGGACTTTCCTGATGGAGAACTCGGGCGGGTCGCGTTGGGGTGGTATACGGGACTGACTGGATGTGCCACCGACTGAATTATTGTACTCGCGGACCTCTAAATCATAAAAACAACAAATTGCACACGGACGAACAGTGTACAGGGTTGACGCGTGTGCTCCAACAACCTGTACCAATGCGCCCGCCGTGGCATTTACGTATTTTTATACGGACGTACGGCCGGCAACGCCAGCACTTTTTGAATCGATTGAAATATAGTGTCCGTGAGACGGTAGGCAAGGTTAATGAAAAATGGTAACTTCGGGGTAACGGGATTCGCGCGTTGTACGATGCTCGTGTACATGCTCCAGCTTCAACCCCTTGATCCCCCTGAACCCTTGTCGACCGTGTTGTCACGCGACACCCCATCGAAATGTTCCCCACCGTGCTCCGATCCGCCGACTCGTCGGGTAAGTTTCACAGAATGGATATTAATGACAAGGACGACGGCGAACGCGTTAAGGCACGGGCTTTCACGAGTACCTTGTCACTAGCAAAAATCTCGCCCACGGCGAACGGGCGACTGCTTTTACGCTGCTTCCGATATTTCATAAAGCACGAATGGAATTCATAGTTGGGGTGGTATCGATTCGGCTTAGAAGCGCGGCTCTGTTTGTTCAGCAATGTACATAGGGTTGGAAACAAGTAATCGAATCGAATGTGCAAGGAAACCGCGTGTATCCATTCGGCTGCAGAAGCAGATGACTGGGAGCGGCCGTTTACACGATCTAATACGGATTTGTCAGCACACGATTCCCAATCTCTCCAAAATCCGCTGAAATCGGCGATTATCGTGCGCAAGAGAAAGCCCGAGGCCCAACTCTATTCGAGGTCGATCCAGCTTCCGGCGTTACGTCCTGTTAGATTTGGGTTTCCGCCCGTGGGTACCCTCTCGAGGCATCGAATGGTACGGTCGAATTGGGAACATACCCGATTCGAACAATGCTGCCTCCAGCCAGATCTGTAAAGTCCTCTCAATTATTCGGCGATGCTAATTACTCGCGAGTGCGCATTGACGGAGGCTCTTTAGTCCGCAGAACGACCCTTCATAAGGCTCGGTCGACCCCTTCGTTCTCTCCTCGTTATATCTACGCTGTATGAAACAGAATTACGGGCATTCTTGCTTGAACGAACTCGCGTTGTTTGCACGATAGTTCTACACTTCTTCATCTCGACGACGCTATTAATGTTTTCCAAAGACCGGCGATCTTCGGAAAAAATTCCTATGAAAGTATAAAGCCTGCAGTCTTTCCACTTCGGCCGCAATGAAATTTGGACATTAATCGAGTGATCTATAGCTTCTTCTCGAATCTTTTTACGTTTATGGGCGAACGAGATGGTCCTGGAAACGAGCTGGCTTAATCAAACTTGTCTATAGTGTTAAGAAGTTATGTTCGCTGTGATTTTTCTCGCACGCCTATTCACGTGGTGGTTTCCATTCTTTCGCGTCGTGATCCCGATTTTCGTTAACGACTTTCACCCTAACTGCGCTTCTAAACGTGACCGTGCCGCAATGCTGCGGTAAATGAAAAGCAAACCCCGTGCTTGCTGCAGAGGCCGAGGGATTGGCAAACATCGGTTTCGACACGCGGTTGACGAGAAAAATTTCAATTAACCGATGCACCAGATCGAAAGGGGCGGGGTAAGGGAGACCGGACCGGCGATGTACGCTTTTCGTACTCTCCCCAGTCTGGCCGAAAAAAGTGAAAATTAATTACTTCGTCGTTGACGCCAGGGCCAGGAGAGGGATCGATCGATCGCTTGATAGGATTAAATCGGGCGCCAGGCGTTTACCTTTTTTTTTTCATCCCTGTCGCGGCGATACTAACGCATCGCTCTTGTGAGCCGAGTACTTCTTTGAATGTTTCCCCGACCAGGAAGCATTATTTATGTCGATGAAAATAAAGCTTTGAAAGATCTCAGGGAATATACAGTGAACTGAAGGAGGATCGTTATTTCCGTAGAACTTACGTAGAATTATATTTCCAATGAAGTTCACCGATACGCTCGTCGCAAGGTTGCAGTGAAATTTAGAGGAAGATGTTCAATTAAATTTATTATTAGGAAACGACGGAGTGGTTCCTTTATTACAGTCTAATCACTGTGATTGCGTTTCGAAACCTCAGCCTTATCACGTACCAGAGCCGCTCGTTACGCAAGTTGCAATGAAATCGTTTGTCTTGCCAATTACAGCCCCTTTCATCTGTATTCTTGCCCCTCTTCCTTTTCCATTATTGCTCTTAGTACACGTTCGAGCGACCGGACCAATGTCTCGGAACGTTCGAATGATAAGGGACGAAGTACTAATTACTTCCACTGAAAAGAATCCCGTTTACACCGTACTCTGTGCACCCCGCGGGAAAATTACTTCTAACTACGTTCGCGCGGAGTGAAAACTGGGAACCCCCTGTTACAAGACATCGGGATTCCCCCGTGTGAACGCAACGGTTTGCAAACGGCTTTAAAATTCAGGGAAAAGAATTCAATGCGATATTTGCTCTGCCGACGCGGGATCGTTCGTGTGTTTCGACCAAATGAAAAAAGGGAACGAAACGAGCAAGCAATTGTAACGCTCGTGTAACATCAATAGAGATTCTATGACTGTCGAAAACAAAGGATTGCATCCGACGGCCGTTGAACGCATCTCAATAGCGATCGCCCAACGACTGGCGAATTAAACCATCGGCCTTTTCTCTAATCGTCGAGCCGCGCAATTGTTGGAACGCCATGTGAGGCGTGACGTTAATTTTTCGGTCGGTTCCAATTGCACCGTGACGACGGCGCCGCAAGATTGAAGGCTGGAGGAACTCTCTGCGAAGCGACCTGCTAGATAGTTGGGTGCGATGTAACACAGTCGACTTCACTGATTGCCAATATGGCGGGGAGCATAGAGGACCGTGGCTCTCTCTCTCTCTATCTCGATCAGCGTGGATCCACAATGTGCCGCAGGCGTTAATTCCCCCGTGAAACGTATTGCACCCTCGCGATTCAATTGTTCCAGTACCACGGTTACAGTGCTTCACGCTGCACTGCCGCGAACGAGTCGTATGCAGCTCATAATGATGTAATTGTCGAAGTGGTGGGCACATCACTGTTGTTGCCCTCAGACACGGGGTTCATTCTCGACAAAAGTGAGCTCTCGAGTAATGCGAAACACGCGATCGTTCCGTCGAGTTCGCCTTTGATTATAATTCCCCTGCGGAGTATAATCTCGTCTGGGCTTTTATTGCACTCGATTTTAATTATTACACGGCTGGTTATTCTGTGCAATGTATCTTTTTATTATCGCCAAGTTTCCTTTCCTAATTGATTCCTCGAATGGGCGATACCCTGGATAGAAATTAATGACCGATAGACGTTTGTGCTCCCCGGTTCTTTATTGCCCCCGTAGATACAGGTGTGTCCCCGTGTTTTGTTAAACGATGCACGCGGGTCGCGTAAAATCCCGGGCTATTTATTATGTATCTGCGCTATCATTTGCACGCGCACACGTGCGCATTAAAAGTTTGATCAAAGCGCCGCGACTGGGGAAAAGCGCCGGTACGTTTTTGCTGTGGGAAAGGTACGAACAAAGAGCCCGGCGTCTTTTGAATTATTCTAAAACGCAGCAATGTTTTATTGAACGATCAAGTGTACGGGATAACGTGGCACGAGACAGCTTGGTATTATACAATGCCGAGGGAAGCGGTCAGCGAAACAGCGATTTTGCTCTGTCACAAGGACCATCTCGAACTCGCCCGGCAGGCTTTATTTCGTTGCATCGATTATTCAAGGCGGCACGTTACTTTCGTGGAAACGTTTTATCTCGATAATGCAGGCTAACCATCTATCTGAAGGTTGCTAACCCCACGAGTTGCACAACACGCGATCGATACCGGAACACGTAACTGAAATGAGAGACCCCCAGTATCTAATGACAAGCATTGCGAGAAATTGCTCTTGTTCACCGCCTGCATTATTTTTCTTCGCTTGCAGATAAGCTTGGGGAAGCATGTTTCGGTCGGCGAGGAAGTCATATATTCGCAACATCCAGAGAAACCAGAGACAACGCTCCTGACGCAGCAAGCAGTCATTTCTATCCAAGGGGTGCCACTTATTGACCATTTAGAGAGGTTACTGACGTTAACCATCGAGCAAAATGCAAAGAAGGTAAGAAGAGTAAAATATTTCCGTACTTTTACGATGGATTTTTCAATTGCGTTAACTTTATTACTCTCGTTTCGTTTCTAATGTTTGCCAAATTAGATTTGTACAATTTATTGATATTTCTTGTACACATTTTAAGCTGTACTACATAACACTCGTTGAGGAGATCAATCCAGTAAATTTATACGGGTGCGAAATGTTACCTTTCGCACGGTGAAAATTCGTTTTCGTTCGATTCCGTTTCAGGGCCGACAAGCAGTGGAATGGGTCATCGAGAAGCTCCAATCCGAAGTGAAAGATATCGCGTCCTCTGCCGCGAAGTCGACGGACGAGTTGCTTCATCAAACGCGTCGTCAATTCGACGACATCACAAATATTACAAAGCAAGGAATGGAAGATATACAGAATGTAGCGAAAAAATCGTTCGACGAGTTTCAGAATTTAACGGTGCCCCCGCCGTCTCCGTCGATACCAAAGTTATAGCTAATATTTCACGTTAGCTTCAATCTCTTTAACTAATGCTTCGTAGATCTTCAATGGAACGGTTGAACTCGTAATAAAGTCGTTCGACAAAAAGATCATTTCCCTCTCATCGTGTCTCGGTGCTGATGTCTCAAATAATATGCTCCGCGTGGAATTGAATTAGCCAATTTTTACATTACTGCCTAATACTTGTACAGTCAATATAATTTCTTTCTTTTCTAGTTCGTTTTGTCAAAAGTGCAGCAGGGGCATGTTTCTTTCAGATGAATCTTCCTTAGAATTATTTTATATAATTTTTAGTTACGGGGGACGGCGCAAAACGTCTATTAGTTCTCGTATATTACTAACAAACGGGAGTACATTGTAGACAAGATAAAGTATAAACTTATGTGCGGTCATTCTTTTTATTCAAAGGGATAAAAGTTTGTAGTTGCCAATCGTTCCGCAGAAGTAGCCTTAGTAAAAGAGATGTAGCAGCGACAAGCTATTTATGTTTTAAATAGGAACATCCGACAATATCGTGGATTAACACGAATGATTAATTTCTGGCGAAACGGTTTCTCAAATGCTTTATGTTATCGAAAGCAAACTTTTTAACCGGAAGAGAAAGGGGAAAGTGCATGGGCATAGGGCATTCGCGAAACGAGATTCGATACTTGATAGAACGCTTATTTCCTAAGTTTCGTTTCTCCTTGAACGCCACAGCCGATCGAACAATCAACAGCGGCGCTACTCATTACGCACTCTTGAAATACTTTTCGAGGCCAGTGCATTGTACTTCTCCTGTGGCTGTTCAAAATATGTGAGCACGCCGATGTGATTGATTACTTTCATATTGAGTTGTATTCACGGAAGGCTTGTGCAGCAGTTTACAGTGATAGTTAATTAATTAGCAAGTAAACGCGACTTAAATTATAAGAAGACGCAGAGAAACAAATACTTGAATTCATGTAACGATTAGTGCACAGATGTCCATGTCAATTCATAAGTGTCTAAGCAACCGCTTGGATCCACTAACGACACTGTTCAATTGAAGACCACAGACACCCAAATATATCTACTTTTAAAGCAAAACGGACTTACGTCACTTCTTATCGTAACGTGTAATTATAAAGCAAAATCGAATGGCAATACGGTAATAGAATCGTCTCACCGAGTGTCCCTGTTCGATCCAGATTGGACCAGTCATCGGCGATAAAAAGAAATACGAAAATCCAGGTCCATCGTCAGAAATCGTTGTCCCAGGTGGTTCCTCGATATCGCTTGAAATCGTACGCCACGAAATACCCGGATACCTGTTCTCCCTCGTCTCCATCCTCTTCTGATTCTCCCCAGGGGATATTCTCGCGAGTCAGCGAGTGCTTCCACGCGTCGAGAACGAAACACGCTCGTATCATACGGGCCAAGTATCGATTCAACGATGGAGGGCCACTCTCGACATTCCGCTCGAGCAATTTCCAGCGCAGCGGAATTTCGACTGGGTCATTATTGTTCTCGGCGGTCTAGAGACAATTTCCATCGGTTTACTCAAATCTGGCCTGGCCAACTCTCTAGGTAAGTAGAAAGAAAGGGGGGGAGAGCGAGAGAGGGAGAGGGACGCAGGCACCCACAATGGAGAGTGAGTAAATGAGAGGAAGAGATGGAGGGGTTGATGGCACGCGAGGTCAGCTATAGGAAATCGTGCAATGGGGCAGGAAACAGACGAAATTTGACATCAGGCTCCGGTTAGTGGTATGTAAGAGATAATTGATGATGTTACGGTTCATCTCTCGGTACTCGGTTACCGGACATGGACAAATATTGACAGCTTCCGATCACAGGGCCGCTAGTATCCTTTGTAGGTAACTCACGCATACGAGGCCTCGATGTCTGTTCGGTTTTCCTGTCGAATCGGCTCGCTTAGTCCCTCGTACGTTAGTAAATCAACGTCCCTGCTGGACGTGCATGTCGAGCAAGTTTCGTAAATTAAAGTGGCCTCGTTTGCCCCCTGTAAAGCTTGCCTGTGGCTATTGGTTGCACGTGACGTCGCGCTCCACGCTTTGAGGACAAAGTGGCAGTTTTCCCTTTGCCTTACTTTTATTATGGCCGCCGTTTCGCCTTCGTGCTACCTCGGCTGGCTAACAAAATTACATCCAGGAAACTTAAGCCCGAGAATTTCGAGAGACCAGTTGTTAGGACCAATCGGTCGGGAGGAAGTACAGGTGACTAAGCTTAAGCTCGAGAGCATAGTTTCGCGAACATCGATGTCCTTACCGCTGCATTGTTCATCCGTAATTGTCTGCACGCCTCTCACTTTGGTATTTCGCGAACGAACGCGTGTTCAGTGAAAGGTTTCTGGTGAATCGGTTCATGACAAGTTATGTACGCAAAATTCGATTAGGCAGCTTCCTTATCTTGTGGCGGAACGCTCGATCGTTTTGCGGCGGGGCAAACGATTGCCCATTATCTAACCGCTAATGCTTCTTCGCTTAAGGCAATTGCATTGCTATTTCTATCGATCGTGTTCCGAAAATGTATCCTGTCAAATTTTAATTGGGACAATGCGTAATATTTATTCGACGGAAACTTTCTTTTTCAATGTACAGTTGTATTATTAAATAAATCGTTGAAGCTGACATTTAGCTGGCTGGAAATGCCCAAGGTATCTCGCTTGAAAGCTACTTCGAGGCTTGAAAGAGATACGATTTTCAAGGCCGTCCTCGGCGCTCCATTTTCCATTCCTTTAGCTTCAGTGCCGGAAGAAAAGAAGAGCTTCAAAGGCTCGAGAGGTGGCCGTCGAAAAGGCTCATGGTTTACACATCGCGACAGTATTCTCTCGTCAAGGCTCGTAAAAGCTCTCGGGACGATCGACTGTAAAAGTCGGCAACACGGTCAAGGAGATCCTTCTTGATTTCCCGCTTCTCAATTCACGAGCTCGTGAAAGACCACACTCCACATATTCCTGGTCACTGCGTTATATTATCCTTTGTTTTTGCTTTCGTCCTCTGCTCCGCCGTACCTTCCATTCAGGGGATGGAAAATTGTTCTTGGATAGTTGAACGCGCTATTCGAACTCGAATGAACACGACCGCTCGGTTCCCCATTTCAGAATTAATTCAGGAGTCCTTCAGGAAGTTTGAGCGTTTCCCTCGAAATTTTTGAGAGCTTCGAGAATGATCTTTTCGGCGAAATTAACCGTTCGGATAAGCGAGATTACTGCTTCGTGGAATTTGAATTCATCACGCGCGAGCGAACGCTTATATTTTGGCGCTTCTGCTGTTTCCACGAATACGTGACTTCTATTGAGTCCGGTTAGATATGTGAGCTTGATACTTGAAAATATCGGATGTCTCGAATAATTCAGTCGGCACGTAAAAGTAATTGCTAATTGAATTCTTCAAATAGCGAGCAGGAGACGAAAACGAATGTAGAATGCGGAGAGAAGATTATGTATTTTCCATGGCCGCATAAAATTGTAACAAGATACAGAGAATTGCATATTCCCTCGTGGTGCGCTACTGGAAGGTTGATCACACAGAATTAACTCGTGTCAACGTCGTATCGGAGAAATTGTACGATGAGCAGCAACGAATGTGCTGGCGTGTATGTAGTGTAACTCGGCTACGTACGTAATAACGGGTGATGCTGAGCTGTTCTGGGCGACGTGGCGCATACGCTCTGCTTATTAGCATACAATTATCTTTATGCTTCTTTTATGATTCATATTTAGTGGTAGTCCCGACCGCTTTTCGCTTCGTCGGCTGGCGCAGCTTCAAGTTTGCAACTTTTACGATCACGCTTGCTTCTAAACTTAACGTCCTCCAGGTTCACCTCTTATCATCGTTCCACGGCGCGGCGCTGGTATTCTTGCTGAACGTGCTTTTGCAAATATTCCTGACACCCGCGGGCAAAGCTCGAAAATTTGTTGTCGCACGTGCTGAAAATTCGCAACAACTATCGATTTCTATCGCGCTCGTTACCTGCCGAAGTTTCCCGCAAAATCCTGCATTTAACCACGAGTTGTTTTTTTTTTCTCTTTCGTTTCAAAGTTTAACGAAGTATCGATAAAGTATAAATCAGAAAGTATTCGAAAGTGAAGGAAGGTATCGATTTATATATTTTTTCACAGGAATGGTTCCGTATCGGCTTCGCTGTAGGGACGAGGGAAGAAACAAATCGAAGGAACAAGGGTCGATAACGCAGCTAGGTACCATTTCGTACGGTCTATGGGCACGATCATGGCAGCAATGACCCGCCATTCCAACTGGCTACGGCTGACCATTAATTTAATTAATGCAGATCCATTTGCAGCTGCACGCGAGCCAGCCATTTCGGCATTTATTTCACACCATTTGGACTTTATTTTTTGACGAAACGCGAACCCACTCTGCGACTGCACTCGGCGACTTTTTTCCCGTTTTTTTGTTCTTTTTTATTTAACTTGGTTGTTACCTTTACGCTTGATCCTTCTAGTTTTCTCTTTCGTGCTCGGTTGCCCCCATTAAACATGGAAGTAACATATAGCCCTTGCGCGTAGTATTAGATCATTTCCGTGCCCGGTAGTTTAGAAACTTTATAGGCAAATTGCACGATATTGTGTTCCATAATTATATCGAATAGCCGTCTGAAAAGGCGGCGCCACACGGATTATATCACTGCAGCTTACAGTGATAATATGTGACAGCGGCGGGCCATCCAATGGGTGTGATAGAACTTGAAGATCGTACGAAGTGTATCCCATTGACTTTGACGAAGCACCTTCCGCTATAGATACCTAATGGTTGTCTGAAAGGTTGGCGCCACATGGGTTATACTACACCACAATTGCCTATAGCGTCAACTTGCTTTGGTAACAGACTGTATAACAAGCAGGCTTATAGCGAAACATTCTTCGGACAAAAATAACATTTATGATTAAACAAATTGTCTGTCAACGAAGGTAGGATAAAATGTTAAAATTGTGTACCCGCGTAAACTTTGTGGGACACATTCGTTATGCGATTCGAGTTATAATATAAATCAGTAATGTGGATCGTTTGCAAGGGGCAGGTTTGATTTCAGTAGTTTTAGACCACATCCGGCCGAATGGCTAATAACGGACGTGCTTTGACTACTAATCGGCTTTGCGGAGATTTCCTGATGTACGAAGAGGTATATGGGTTAAATGCTGCGGGGAGAAGGGTCAAAGGGCAAGATTATATGCTTGCGACGGACTTCGGCAGAAGTTATGCATAATATATGGTCCCCCGATAGTACGTCGATTCATAATAATGTTCATCCTCTTTGGATATGTGTTTACATGAAATTTACAGTTAACGTGAACAGAATGTTGGATACTTGGTTAAACTGCTTGAATAATTCCGGCGAATTTCATCCCCTCCCCTATTGTCTCATATATCTTCGACTGTTTCGAATCGAAATTATAACAGGGAATTACACCGAGTTACTGTCTGCAATTTCTTCTTTCTTTTTTCTTCAATTAGGTATGAAACCCACGAGAAAGTTCCCTCTCCGGGAATTCATTTACATGTAATCCAGGAGCAGTTGATTGTATCTCTAATTGCTTCTTGGCGAGCACTGGAAACCGATGTTCGTGAAGTTAATTTTAATATTAATTTCTTATCGTTGATCTTGCTCGGCGACGCTATTCCCCAAGTATCACCGGGGCTCACCTTCCATGTCGTGCAAACACAGTCTGAGAACTAGTTGGTTGAATATCTTGCGATCTCTACGAAGCAGGAAGGTGTAAGTACCGTGTTAGTCTTTGGGGTTACGTCGCTGCTCGCAGAGCTAACTAATAGCCTCTTAGCCTCGGCTTAGGGAGGATCATGCTACAGGCAGCCGCACCCTCCTTTGCTCTAAGACTTAGACCGTACGTTCTCAGCCCTTGGTGCAATCCTTAAGCCACGCCAGGCCTGCAAACAACCAATCTCCTTCTCTAACGCCGACGATGGATTAACGATAATGATTGATTGGATTTCACACACTTTTCTTTCTTTCTTTGCTTCTTCAAATGATAACGCTGATGGATCGAATCCTACATACTTCTATCAGGATGCCTTTTTCGAGTGTTGTCCTTAGAGGTACAGAAATATTTTTTTATAAAACTAAAAAATTCTGAATACCATATTCTGAAATCTACGGAAGATTGGATTAAAAATTAAATGAACGAAGCTTCTTCGTCCCGGTGATTCGATCTAACCGTGGCCAGATTAAACTCGCCCGCTGTCTTACTTTCATTCTCATAAACAAGCTACTGTGCATCGAGCGCAATAAATTCTCGCTCGAGTCGTGCCACCGATTTTCATCCCCCGTGCTCATTCCATTATTCTTGTCCAGCGTAGCACGTACAAATGAACCTGTTACCGCAGGACTTGCACGATATTTACATTTACCCCTAGAGACGAAACAGAGACTGAAGGAGATTTCTCCCGGTGTGATTCAATCGAGGAATGGTTGTTTCTCTGCTATAAGCAGACCTTTAGCGAAAGCTCGATCGATTCACGGTAACCGTTCACTCTCTAAACTTGCGCGTATTTTTCACCGTTTCCTTTTCTTCGATATCTTTCATTTGCGTAGCAAATACAGGCATATAATAATAATATGTCATGGGACAACAGTTTAAGACCAGAGGCAATAAATAATTACATGTATATTATTTTCAAATTTTAATCTTCCCTTTGTAACAATTGATAAAACTATTTCTTTTTACTTGTGCAACGTGTTCTTAATTCAAACGACAATTTCTGCATTGAAATTATCACAGCTATTCTATGAAATCCAATAAATACGAGGATATTATTCAACAAGACTGTGCGTGTATGTACATAAAATTATGTAAAACGCGCAAGACGGTAAAAAATACTTGTATAGGACCATGTAAAAATGCGAAGGAGAACACGGTGATTCATGCGGCCGTGTACGCTTTTTGCGCAGCGAGGTGGCTTCTGTGAAAAACCGCACACGGAATCCCGATTGGGCGTGACTGGGTCTAATTTATTTAGTAGCCCAAAGGAGAGACAAGTTCCGGCGCGGCTCGACGTCGCCGGTGCCATTGTATCGGCAGCTTTTCACCACTTTGAAATATCGCCGTCCTGCGGGCTTGTTCAGCCCTTTGCCATGACCCCATGGGCTCGAATTAATTCTGCGAAGGAACAACTGTCCGCTAACGCGGTCTAGCCTTGCTCAAGGGAATCGAAATAAAGGGCAAAAAATAAATTGCAACCCTTTTACGTTTCAGCGGAATTGCTTTTCTTTCCTTATTTTTTCGCTCATACTTTGCGTCCACGAAGTCGTATTAGATCTATTGTGTGGCCGATCATGGTATGATTAAAATAATTGTACAGCTCTATCACAAATGATGAAGTAAATTTAAACCATTTTAATCCATTTTAGTAGTCTGTGGCTATAAAACGAAGATAATAATAATCATAATAGGAATTTAATATGATCATTTGTGACTACACTATGCAAATTTGAATACGAGAAATGATAGGCTTGAGAATTTCGACAACGTGGGAACGCAGACTGATACCACGTTTCGCGACGCGCGTTCTGTATAAAAATCACGACTCTCGCACACAGTCGTTCATCGAATCTACTCAGGGGTGGTTTACAGGGTTAGGAGGCAATAATCCAGGAATGCTTCGACCAATATTGCGAAAGTTTTCTTTTCCAAGTTCTTGTTCCGTTGAAGTTCAGTCGATCCTTCTTTTCGCAGCGACGACTGACATATGAATAGAAAGGAAAAAGGAATGCCACCAGATGCCCGATGGAATCTAGATGTCTTTCGACGTTGACTGATGCCTGTAGACCCGTACAGAAATTTCTATAGCTTCCTATATACGCCGGGACAATAATGTCGTATTAGTTAATAATAACTCCTTTATTTACACCTGACTTACGGCTTCGCGGAAACTACCTGCTTACATCTTTCTCGCAGCACAACTTACCACTATGTACGAGATATATCATAGACTTTTCTACTTACATCCTATCTAATTACTAATTTATAAACTCGAAAACAACCTTCAAGATTGCTGGCTCTCTTTAGTTTCTCTATCACTCGTCCTCTACTTCCATCCTCAATCTCCCTCCCCCTTAGTCTTAGTTGTTTTCCCCATTCTCGACCTTTCCCTTCGCCCCCCGGCAGTTCCCGTACGCTTCCCGTCCATCAAATCATTTTTACACACTCCCAGGAAAATGATCCAACGACTCCCTCGCCCCAAAACACAGTTCGCACCTTCTCCTGTCCTATTCCCAATACCTGTATGCCCCCTCCTCATGCCCACATCTCAACCTAATCGCGTATTAGTTTTTAACGCTTAACGTAGGAATTCATGCTCAAAGTGCATGTAAACGTGCTACTGGCGCTAATATTTCATCGCCCCAATTCGTGCTCACCGTTCGCTTCTTTTACTTCCCCGCACAAGGGACACGCCTGTGACGTTTAATCACGCGAGATCATGAAGCACGTAATCGGTTGTAAACGGCCGCGACGATAGTACGGTCGTTCTCGAAGACGATCTACTTGAGGCGCTCGTGAAAGCCGTTTAACGAACCGCTTACTACTTGGATAACGCGAACGCGCCACAGGATACGTATAAAACCCGCTTCTTTGTGGCCATCGCGGTCATTATCGCCGCCGCAAATTACAGACACCAGCGTGATTTCGATGACGGTTGCCGTCGAGACGATTCATCGATACAGCAAATCGCGTTTCCCTATCGGCGAGTTCTCTTATTCCTTTCGACGTCGAGCATCGCCGTGAAATGTATCACTACCGCGAACGATAAACCAAGGTTTACTGTTCCTCGCAGCTCAACGAGACACGAAACGCCCGGAGCAATTTGAGACAGGTTCCTGGACGAGATACCCCGTGGGATACAGCCCCCGTGGCGCGCATCGTTTAATCGACTGTCCGCGGTTTCGTGAAGCCTGAGCGTTCACGAACGTTCTGGTAACGACGCTCTTTTTCTCCCCCGCTGGATTTTCAGAATTCCCCCATTCTACGGCGCCCCTTTTATTACGGTCGTTGCGTGACAGGGTTTTTTAAAATCCAGGACACCGTTCCGGGATATTAGATCCCGTGGCCAGTGCAAAGTGGCCAGTAAAAGGGTCCTGACAGCATAAGCGTCGCAGCGAATCCTACGAACTCGCTGCGCCGAGCCGGCAGATGCCCGCGGAGATCCTGTCGACGTGTAACTACGTATGTAGAGTAACGTGCTTGCCACCGTGCTCAGTAATATCCGTGGTTGGTCATAAAGGGAGTTCGTAAACGACTGCTACGGCTTACATTCCCTTCTGTATCTCGCACTACCCAAGCCAACGACCGCCAGGAAACGTGTGCGACTTGTGTGCACACATTGCCACGCCGGTGGGTAGGTACCACGCGAAACCGAGAATGAATATAGAACTTTGCTTCGTACGTATGCACGTGCCAACATACTGGCCTGAGCTTACGCGAGAAAGCTGGCCGCCTTATTTTAAAACGCCGGCTAAATTTGTTTACGGATGCGCCGGCAAATGTAGGATCGTCTGGTTCATTTCGTGCACTAGGTTGTATAATGCGTGCATATTTCTCCCGCGTGGTAAATGAAATCAGGGAAATTCGTTTCGATAGACGTTGAAATTGTTTCTGCCTATAACTTCATTAGTAATTACCTGAAGGTAAACCCTTTAATCGTCAAATTTGAAATATCGAATGCTTTCTATATGCCTGACATTTCTATACAATCGAGGATCCTGAAATTAATCTCCTCGGGAAATTACCTGAATGATTTCTTGCTCATGTCGAATTCATTTTCCTTCCACCGAAAGCATGGTGCATCGAGAGAACGCTGTTAGAGTTCGCCATGGGAATGCGTTACGTTTAGCTCCCTACCGTCTCGCGAGCTTTGATACATCGCGGTTGGAGATAATTAGCAACTGGCTTGATAACATTTCGCGACGATGCTCGTCAAGAGACACGTTTAATTGGAAATCGTAGGAAGCGGAATGCATCGTGGCATTAGCGCACTGTTTATTGGGCCGAATTTCCTGTACATTTGCTACGGATCTTTGCGGGATTACGCGCGGACGCGCCACTTTAATTAGCTTTTCTTGTCGCGTCTATCCCCGGCTGTCTTTCTTCGATCCACGGTCCACTGGCCCGGCGAAAGATTCGAAGAGTCGTGTAATTGACACGCGAAATTGTCTCATGTGTTTGGCCGTCGGTTTATTTACTCGGAAACTTTCCAGCTCTCGTCGGAGTTTCCGGTTTCCACGGAACGTAGTTGCCGACAAACGGGATCGAAGTCTCTCTTCCCACAGTCAGCAAACTCGAAAAGCAAAGTTTGCGACATCTGAAATCTTAATGGATATTTTGACAGGATAATTAGCGGGTGAGCGAACGTATTCCCTTAAATTATCGTTAATCACCTTCTCGAAATATTTCGTGGAAAAATATTTTATTAATGCTCCGTATTAAAAAGTAATTTTAATAATTACACTCTGGTAAATGAGATTTTTAGTGCAAGTGAAAGTAATGCATGCGTGAAAGAATGTGGATCGACGGCTACCTATCACCTTGGACGTGTGATTGTTCTTTTCTTTATTCTTTTTCTTGCAATGCAGGGAGAGGTAACTTGAGCGCGATACCTGGTAGCAACGAGTGTTAATTTCATGTCTTGTAAATATTTAAGGCGTCGATCTTATAATTTTCATGTAACGATTTCAGAGCCATTTGATGTGACAAAAATTGGTTCAGTCTGGTACAATGTGTCATTAATTTTCTTCGTCGATCGTGAAACACAGGTGATGGTATTACATTTTACTACGGCCAGTAAGGGACAAAAGTGCCATCAAATTGTAACTACCACTGTAAAATACGAGGTTCCAGGCTGTAAAGCCGGATTACGATACGCGGCAATTATCCATTTTAATTGCGGATTGTATCCCCTGCTATTCGTACGACTCGGAAAATGAAAGTGCCCAGAGGCTGCACATTGACTCAGCGTTTCAGAGCTCAGATTTTTCTTGAAGATCACAAGCATTGGCAACGTCATTACCCATGTGTTGTTGATGTCTTACGAGGATAATGATTATTTTCTAGATGTTAAACACTATTACACTGTAATTGTTGATAATTGCTTGGACTTTAATGGCCAACGGTTTGCATTTTACAAGATCCTTTGCATTTACAAGTAATGCGTGTTTAGTTGCACTAAGGTAAAAACAAATCTCAGTTTTTGTAAATAAATGGAGGTAATTATTCCGAGCACTTCCTCGTTAAATCAAGGTCTTAAAGATCACCAGTCTTCAAGAGTATCCTTTTTTCACAGGCAAAAACCGGAGAAGGAAGAATACTTGTAAAACTGTCCGAGCGCGTTTACGCTTGAAGTTACTATCCTCAAGATGTTCAATTACCTGGTAAGGGCGGGCACAATTACGCAGCTCGTTTAATGAATCGAGCCACAGCCGGCAAAGAGGTAATTGTTTCTTACTGAAAACAAGTAAAAATTTCGCTATGGTTTTTATATACAAATTATCTGGCTTGCGAGACGAATGGCCTGCATAATGTATTATCCAGCGTGAGCGTAAACATGTTATACGCATACGTAATTAAAACGCATATTTGTCTCTATAATTTAAAAAAACAGAATGTACCAAAAAGATACAACGGCAACATGTAGTTACCATTATTTATACCAGTGGCACGTGCTCCGAATTTCAATCTATTCACAGTGTCGAATATTTTTAGAAGCCAATAGCGGGCATCCCACTCACACAGTATTACTCATAGTCTTGCTAAATATACGATAAACAATTTTTTCGGGTTACTATCTTCTTATTAGTCACGGAGGCTGTCCAGAAGGGGTCAACGGAAACAGCAGTAGAAGCGGATGATAGTTTTCCAGTGAATCGAAGGAATCGTCGCAAACGACGGCTGAAATCAAAACACCCGCGCTGGCCCGTTCTCCAAATATGTACATACATACATACGTACGGCTTGAACCGACGGACGTGATCGTGAACTGGTACGATAGAAAAACGTGTCGTGGTTGGTAACGATGTCGTTATCTATAAGAAACGCGGAGATAAACACACCAGCAAGGCTGAGGAGACGGTGACCGATGAAAACTGGTAGTATCGCCGCGGCTGTCTTCTCGTAAACACGATCACGTGTATAGAGGAATCGCAAAGTAGGAATCGTACCCGCCGTGCTCTACAGGTGAGACGACTACGCTAGCACAGCGGTGAGAATTCGCCGCGTGGACCCCGCAAATCCCTGCGGCGTTTGACGAGACGCCGGTGAAAGCGTACGCCATCGATTCGATCGGGCACCTCAGCTGAAACGTGGTGCTTCGGTTCCTTTTTCTCGCGGGTGCGATTGCGGACCGGCTGTCGGCTTGCTAAGTAAGTCGCGTTCGCGCTTCTGTGCGTGCCTGCATGTGTATGCGTGCGGGCGTGTGTCGTGTGTGTCACCGTGCGGTGTAGAGAACGCGTGTGGTGCTCGTACCTCTTCACAGAACATGACGGCGGAGCATGAGTGCGACTCGAGGGTCAGGTTAAGGAGGACCAGGAGCGTCACAAGGGCCGAGGAGATTCAGAAGGCCGAGTTACTGGTGCGCAGATCGCAGCCTGATAAACCGTGAGTCTTCTTTTTCTGTACACGAACACGGGCACGCTACGCTTTTCGTCGCTGCCGAGGCAGGGCTCGCGGCTACCTGCTCCGAAACGCGGACGCACTCTGCTGCTCCGTCGTGGCCGGTCCGTGGCCGTTCGATGCGACGAATTATTGGCAAAAATGCGTGGAACGTCGAACGTGAACACGATAGCACGAAATATTCAGGATCCTCTTCAGACACTCCGATGGAACAGACGGCTTTGCGAAGGAACACGCATGCGCGTTTCACTTTAGATTGAGCGCAACTGTGAAGGCGTGATCCCCTCTTCCGAACCGTACATTCCCTTTCTCGTTTTAGCTTAGGTTCTTTTGCACCGTTCTGCCCCATGCTATAATCGATGCGGAGATACGTCGGTAGTATTGTTGTATGCGTGGATTCCATACAGCTTGTTTCATAACACCTTTCGTGTGGCCCCCAGTTAATGAACCTTTCGGCCAGGTGTCGAGAGCGTCTCGCGTTCGCGATAAGGGACCATCCTTATCCGATGACGAGTAAGCTGTATTATTGTGATGGGATATTTTAAGAAGTCTTCTTTTATTTTCTTCAATTTCAGTATGCACTATTGTTTAAAAAAACTCTTACACATTCAGTATTCGTGATGATCAATTTAATCGTTGATTAGTTACGATCACGTAAGCAAATAGTGGAGCAGGGTCAAGGTTCAAATAGACGAGCGTTTAGCCATGGCTGTTTCTACATGCTGATTCATTCCGGTACGAATGTTAAAAATGAACTACATATGTGTGTAGTTGCCAAATCGAGATTGGTATCGTTATTTCTCAACGTCCCTGTTCATGGATAAAGCATTAATACAATTTATACCGGAATATCGACGAGGAGTCCTGTCAGTCTCGTTTCTAAGGGGACGCGTTTTAACAAACTAGAGTTACCGGTTGTGCGACGCGATAAATTGGCGATCACTTGCGCGAAGGTGACTAACACCATGACCAATGTTCCCCGTGACGCAGGGAATCCAGAAACGAAGCTAGACGTGAATGACTGGTACAAAGTTCACTTCAGTAGAACCGGCACGAGGACAGACAATTGTATACGGCCTGGAGTACAGGTTGCGGGAACGAAAACTTTCTTAATGAGCCGTTCGCTGTTTGCGATAGAACTGTATGCCAAGAAAACACGGCTGGAGAATTCGTACGCCAGGTACATGCGGCGTTATTATCGGATTTCACTCTCCCTTCGAGCCGCGGTGTTACAACGTTGGCCGCGTTCCTTTGCAACAGAGAAACTTATCTCGATGCCAAGCTCGCAATAACCGACAGTGATACTCGAGATTCATGCTCAAAAACAATAGGAAGCGCCCGGCGCAGCTTCATTTAAAGTTCCCGAGAAGTGAATGACAATTAACTGTTCCAACTTCGCGATCAATACGATCTTGTTACACAGCGGGAATAAGTAATGAATGTTCAGAACGCGTTAATCAACCGGCTCCGGCTACACGGTTTTCCCCCTTGTTCCTTGCGTTTTGTAATAAATCAGACCTTACTGTTCGCGCTGCACGAGATGAATCATAATTGTGTGCCGATACTTTCGACTTCTGAAGAATCGAAGGAAACATCGGAGCGACATAGAACCACTCCGGTTATTTAACTCTATTTTTGCCTCCATGGCGGAATTAATGATACGACGATAATTGCACGTTACTTTGTCGTTTGAAATATGTAACGTTTCTTTGCCTTTTGTTCGGGTGCGTAACTTCCCTGCATTATGCACAAAGTGCCGTCTAATTTCTGCTCTAATTTCTACTCTAGTTTCTATATGTTCTGACTGACTATTCCACTACTGTTATATGCTCTATGTGGTATGACTAAAAAAAACATCCTTTTGCCATGTTCCCCTGGTTTTAAGATCTCGCGTTCTTCTCTCCCATTACGCCCTTGGCGTGGTGTTCTTTCGGAAGGGGTACGTTGACTTTCCACAGGGGAACTTGGGGGTGGTCGACACACTGGCAGTGTTGGGGTATTTCCCAGGTATTTGCCAGGTGACGAGTCGCTGCCGTGGACACCGTAAGGTGTCGTGGCCGAGTCATCCATTGGTGCGGGTAACGTGCGATTTGTGTTTTGCTTAAAACCATTTCCTATGCGCCCTTTGCACATCTGCCGAAAAACTACCTATACCACGTACTCCGCGACTGTTGTCAATTAACCTATCATAAACCTTGCCTTGTCGCGCCCTAACACTTTTAATTACGTACATGACAGTATTCGCGTTTACACATGCAATTATAAGTCACGTTATGCATATCAGATCGGGGAGGAAAGCTTTGAACATTCCGATGGCAAGTTACATATCGTTAATAATCCTGAAATAATGCTTGGCTTTCTTTGCCCGGAAGATTGTGTGCGCAGAGAATTCTATCATGTTTGGCCGATAACGTTGTTGGTTTATGAGCTAAATCGTCTTAAGATATATTTGCACGCTGTTAGATTGGTGTTTGCTGATATATAAATAGCAATATATCAGGTCTAATCGTGGCTCGTTTCCGTTACACAAACAGAAAGTTGTCCGCGTGCAAAGTTGATAGTATTTTATTGCGAGGCACGGCATTAGCATGGCTAGGTAAATTTCGTTACACCATTCGCCGTTCCCGTTTTGTTCGAATTAATTATACTGACGTGCTGGAAAGCACAATGTTACGTATCGAAAGATAATTAAAACACTCGTTGTCCGAAACAGTTGAAATAACATCCACGCAATGAATAACGCTTACGTGCCTGCGTATACTTAATATTCTATGCAGATGACATTTTGTCGATAATTCATGTAACATTTAAATACTCCATTTCCTGAGGCAACTATCGCAGCGGCATTATGCATATAGCTGCATCTTACAAACGTGACGATCGTTGAGGAAAGTTTTCGATAACATTTTAAGCCGCTTTAATAAATACCAACAGAAGTTATTGGCGCATAGTACAATAGCAGCTCGGGCTCGTTTGATATCAAATGCTGTGGATTTTCGTTGCGGGGCGCATTCAGAAACAGATTCCATTAATTAACCAATCAAACGCTCAAAAACCGCACTCGGTCGAGTCGCACAGAATCGTGTACGCTTTGAGTAACGTGAAACGAAACAACGGTATGTTCCGTATTCACTTTGTGACAATTACAGAATAATTCCCTTAGGCGCGACGGAAGCAAAACACATACCTTTGTTCGACGTAATTAACGATCTCTCGTCTGCCTACTCGCGTGAGAGATCTAGCTTAATTAATTTAATTTAATCTTTTTGTTTACCTCCTTCTGCGATTGCACGTTCAATCATTACCCGACAGCTCGACGTCGAGTCCTCGAATGCTAGTCATTTACACAACGTTGTGTTCCAAGTTCAAGGGTTAGATTATCGATAGCGTGAAGCAATTAAAAATGTCACGTGCATTCGATAAGCATTTTTAGTTCCAGATAGTTCGGTGACCATTCAATATATTAACCTATTCTGTTCGCCCTCCACATTTTTCTTCCCTTCTTAGAACCCTCTAAAATTGCTGACGGGTTCTGGGCTACAGAATGCCCGACATGTTTTCTCTGTCGTACCTTTAATTAAAATGTTAATTCTCGTGACGAGGCAGAAACGCGTGGCCATGGAATAAGGGGGCGCGGTAGATTAGCAAGATAGCTGGATACATTGCGAAAATACTTTCGGTAACCTCCACGAGCTCACGCGTACGATGAACTATCATAAATTCATGGCCGGTTCACGATGTAGCCAATTTGAAGCATAGAAGGCCGGGCGTGTTCTGCAATGGGAATTAGCAATCAAAGAATCGTGAAACGGTTTCGCGTAAGTAACGAGGTGAAGCCAACTCGCTTCGCTATTTCTCCGTAAACAAAAATGCTGCATTCGATGGACGGAGAAGCTTGGCGCAGTTAGTAAACCCCACTTGTCCAGATTTATGAAGTTCTACGAGCGAGTTTAATATCTATCCGACGTGGAAAAAATTATTTAATCATGCCCGCGGGCTAATCGCGCGCTCGATCAAAAATTAACGCGACTAAAAGCAGGTTTCAAATTGGAGGTATATTACACTGGAAAGTGGAAACCGTATTCTATGCAGAATTTTATGGTTTCCGTGTACGTATCAATTGAACGTTACGTACGACGATTAGAATGAAAGGAAAAAGAAGGAATAAACGCAGTCAACAGGCGCAGCGGTCATTTCGCGCACGCAAACGTTAATTAGCGAGAAGAAGAGACAAACACTGCTGAAGGCTGATGATGCCAGAGGTGCTTTATGTCAGAACATATCCTTCCAACAAGCTCGGTTTTATTAGCCGGAGGTCGGCTACCTGAGTAAAAAAAAAAACAGCGAAATCTTCTTCCCCCCTTTGACATGCTATAATGACCTGCAAACAACAGTCGTCTTTTTTTTTACTTCCTTCCTGAAGAGGGAGGAACACCTTTTCTACCTTCAGTCGTTTCTCCTCCCCATCTTCGCACCCTTCTGCTTTCTTGCTCCGGGATCGTCCGGAGAATCAGAGATGGCACACCACTCCGCCATCTCTTAAACAAACGAACCCTACTGTATTTACTCGTTCCGTGTTTGCCAGATACTTCTTGTTTTCGCCAACTTCGCAATTAGGCGAGCGAGCGAGCGCGTCTGGGCTCGTTGGACGCGGTGAATATCGAATGATCTACCCCTTTGGTCGAATGAATTCGCGTGGAAAGCTATGTGTTTAACTCGTACGATCATTCAATCCCGAATTCATTTCAAAGTTATCCTTCACCCGATCCTTCGATTCTAGTCGAATCTAATTTAATCCACGGCGAATTTTCTTACAAAAGATTCCCCCTACCGATGCTGCCTGCTCTCGAATATTCATGCGAGGCAGTCCAATTTCGCGAGAAAAAATTTGTCATTCGTGCAATTACGTGGTCGGTAATTACATGAGAATACAGGTAAATAGCGTGGAATATCATTAACGTCCAGCATGGACGTTTTCCAATACCTCTGCCAGTTTGAACTGACTTGCTGCCGCCGCGGGCCGGTGGCAATAATCATTGGGTAATATGAAGTCGAACGAGAGACGAACAACAGTAATAACCAGGACCGTTTCCTCTTCTCTATTATATATTTTTTCTTTTGTTCTCTTACGTATCGATCCTTTGCTCGAGCGTTATCCGTCCACGCTGTGCCAATATTTCTGCAGCGCCTCTAATTACTGCACTGGACTCTAGCTCAGACTAGGAGTTTGATATTCGAATCGCTAATAACTTACGAAGTATGTTTTGTACGAGGCAGCTGAGAGTATAGGAATTGGCAGAGAACAGATGGGTATTCGATACTCTCTCTTCGCTAGGAATGAGAATAATCATCCCAGGATACGATATTGAACGACCCACGGGGGAGACGCGGAGGATTTTCCCCTAGAATTTGTCGCCCATTCTTCATCATCATAATCGTTCTCACTTCAGGTGTAATTACCAAGGGGGGTGTCCGAAAGGTATTTAACATAATAATGAAGATTGTAATACTTCTGTAATTATGATACAGAATATTCATGTTAAATATCCAAAGGTCCACGAGAATTAGTATTTTTTTTTGGAGCGAAGATTCCACACTTTTATTAAGAAGAAACAGTTTCTATTAATCGCGAACGAAGGGGATTAATCTGAGTTTAAAATAACTGTAGAATAACTCGCGTGAGTATCATAGAAACTTGAATACTCTCGTCGAACGTCGCTCTTTTTCTTCGCATTATCAGTATGTATGTTTCGCGATGCAACTTTTCTACCTTCCTTTTCTCTGAAAACAGTTTGCCACTGTTCGCTCTCCGGTCGCTGTTTCGTCACGAATTTTTCCGCGATTCGCCTAGTTGGGCAAAAACTTTTTAATCTTCGTCACCGTGCGACTGGACGACGCGTCGCGTCGCGGTTTCGGCTGACGCGACTACGAAACGAATGAGGATTAACGGTATTGTGCTGCCAATCTGGCCGTCGCTCTCTGCTTCCCCTTGTTTCCACCCTTTTCATTGCACAGCCCTTTTCTTCAACGAAGATTGCGCGGCGTCGGTGTCGAATCTCGCGCGCAAAATCAGCGGGAAGAACAATGGAAAACGATTACGTCGACGTAAGGGAGCCGAACTAGCGTTTGTGGGATTAGGCTTGAAGACGATTGCGGCGTTTGAGGCCGGCTGTGGTGTTGCCCCACACGATTCACATCCCCCTCTGCGGTCGATTCGGTCCTGGAAATCGTTCGTTCGTGGAATCTACTTGTTAGAATCGATTATGGTTACTGGAAGTGGTCAGTTTCACTGGAATTAGAACAGCATTTCATTCTACCTTCCTGGAACACGTAGTTAACAATAGCGAACAAATTTCTTAATCGCCAAAATATATTTGGGCAAGGAAAAGATCGCCCTATAGGGTAAAAAGAGTACAAAAATTCTGTTATATCTTATAACTAAGACAGTATTCTGATAAATCTGTATTCGAATGGAATGCAACGGCTAAAGTTAAGCATGTCTCGCGGAAAAGTCGGGGAACAGTAAAAAAACGAGAAGAAAAAACACGACCGACAGATAGAAAAAAAGATGGAAGGGTAGTGTTCTGGTAATCGATTCGCGAGAGCTTCCAAGGAGAATAGGATAGATGTGGAGGGAAGACGATGGCGAACGAAAAGCGGGCTTGCAAGAAGACCTGTTTAAAGCGCCATTTAATTTTCCTTCATGAATCATTTAGGGTATTCGTCTGCCCCCTGCCGTTCCTGCCACTGCTTGTTCTCTTTCGTTCGTTCCCGATCCGCCGGTAGCGGCAAGTTTCCCTCCTCATTACACGGGTAATATATGTATATCCGTCTATCGTTTAAATATTCACGAGGGTTCCGGTGTCAGGAAGATTCGCGAGGCAGATACGGGAACCCTATAAACCGGCTGCCCCTTTCTGCCATTCTACGCTCTCCCGTCCCGTTCCATTTTTACCCATCCTCCTCTTATCCTTGTGTCCGCCCTTGTATGTACAACGGCTTCTCCGCTTCCGCAGCAGTCGGGGCTGACTTCAGATTCGAGAAACAGCTAAGGGGATGGAAGAGAAACACGAGTGCTGCTTCTGCTTTTGTGAGACGAGATCTCACCCGGCCTCTCTATTCGAGGAGCGTACCAAATGTTACGTGCGGGTCTTGATAAGGGCTATATAGATATGTATATAGGAGATGGATAAATGATGGCCAATTTATATTTTGTTTGATAATAATATGTACTATTATTAGTATTAACAGGCCTGTTAACAAGCACTTAGTTAAAAGTTATTTTAGAAATACTTAAATGCACGGACAACGCATTCAGTAGAACGTACTCGTTGATAGTATTTTACAGGTCAGCAATTATAATTTTATTATAAATTTTGCGCGGGTGGTGGATCAATGATGCGCCAGCCGCTGATATTATTTCCCGCGCCGACGGAATATTTTTCATCGGGTTATCAATTTTGAAACGCAACGACAACCATGGCATCCTTTCAGTCTCTCTCGTATAATGGAAACGACAATGTTGACAGCGCGTAATATAATTTTCATGGACTTCTGCGGTTTAGATAATGGACGTTGGACAGTACCCCTTATCGTGAACTGAGTTACGAGCGAGTGGATAAGCACGGCATGAATCGTCACGCGTATCTCCCGATAGAATAACACTTTCGTTACGTCAGATATCCGTATTAACTCCGCGATTCACCGTGCGTCAAATATGGATTTCGGGGCGTGCAAAGCGTGCGCATAATTCACCGAACAATAAAACGTTGGTGGCACACGCTGAGCGGAATATTAATTGCACAGATAGAACTACAATTACTCAGAGGCGGTGTATTGCGAGCGGCGTTGCACGTCGCGTTATCAGTATCGATAATTTTAACGAGCGTGTAATTAACTAACGACACGCCGTTCGTAAGTCACGCGAGTTTTTTTTTATCCCGAGCAAACGAGATTTTCTCCTGCGTCCAGACACAGGAACCGCGGCCCGCACTTGGAGAGTTTTAATAGCGCCACACAATTATTAATACTCGAACCTCCCCGTCAAATATCGATTCGGCTGGTTTCCAAGGGATATCACGCGCGCAGACGGACAAATGGAAAATCAAGAGGCAGGGGGGAACTATCCAAACTTTTCGACGGTTCACATGGTATCGACGCAAAAACCCATTCACTCCGAATAATATTACTCGGGCATCGCATGCTCGGATAATTATATCAAAACACTGTCCGCTGTTTCGTTTCGCCCTGTGCACGATGCAAAACCGGGTTCCTGTTCTTTATTTCGTTTCGTGCGACCGGCGTGCACCGATTACTCTCTTCTCCCCCTGTTCCATCGTTGTTTTCAAGCCAATACTCAGCGCAACGGATGGAATAGGGGATCCCCCCTTTTTTTTACACCCGGCCTTCTCTAACGCGGAGAACAACGATCGACCACATTTTTAAATTAGCGCCAGCAATAACGTCGGCTGGGTTAACGCGGTGTTCTTTTGTTTTTTACGCCACCCCTATTTACATATTTCATGATGCTGAAATAAGTAACCTATGGCATTGCTATCGCCCGACATCGTGAAAATGGCTGAATGAATTTCAACGACGCCAACCGGCGAGCACAATTCATGTCCAATTCATGATTCAGTAGATCGACACCGCGATAACGAAGGAAGGAAATAATTCCCGTAATGTCCCCCCTATAACGACTTCGGCAAGAAATAATAATTGCTGTCGTAAAGATCAGCAAAAAATTTATCGACTTCCTTTACGACATCAATAATAATCGAAGAAGGAGCTTATGATACGGACGGTCGAATGGTTTGCGCTGAAAACTCGCGTCTCATGAACTTCCTTTCTTTGCCCGGCCAACGCGTCTGGACGGAAGAAACCTGACAACTGGCTCGCTTTCAGTAGCAAGAAACAAGCCTGCTAGTTCAAAGCAGCATGACAGGGATCCGAACTTTGAAAAGTAGACGGTAACTTGTGCCTTCTTGTCAGGTCATGGGGTGGATCGCCTCCGGCTTCGCCGAAATACACCGTTCCTAACTGATATCCCGATGTTCCGTTCTGGAATATTCTTCCTTTCACTCGCGAGCCCCGACGAGTTTTCTATCAAATAAAAACTCTCATTCGTATTAATACAATCGACGAGAATTTATCTTGCTTGAAAATTGAGCTTTCCTGCAGCCATCCCTTCTTAAGGGGGCATTTGTGTTTCGAACTTCGAAACCGTCGATTTTCCTTTTTCTTGCGTTTTCTTAGAGTACATCTACGAAAATATCTCTGTCAATGGAAATGCTGGAATCCGTCGAAGTAACGGAGTTACACGACGATTTTCTCGAAACTATCTGACGTGGCTGACACGATATTTCTAGTTGTCCGATTCACTTGAAATTCGGAGAGGTTCTTCACAAGACCTGCAGCTATGACCGGTACTAAAATCTTTAAGCAATCATATGCTAAAAGATTACTAAAAGACCCTTTATCTTTCCTAGTAGGGGCTACAACTAATTTCACGTTGAAGAAAATGACACCTCGTTGTTTGGCCCACCACAAACAATAAAATCATGTCAGCCATCTGGACATGTTTTTGTATTTGGACTTGAAAGAAATATACAATGTAGTTAAAACATTAGTAACCATATGTGCAAAGGGCTGATACAAAGCAGTGAACTGATTTACAAAACAAAAATCCCAAGAATGGGCCAGAAAGTGACGGTCCTAAAATTAATAATGCATAAGAACAATATTAACAAACGTTGAAAATTTGTTTAATTTCACAGTTATACTGAATCGAGAAGTCGGAAATAAGAGCCGCCGCAGCAGTAGTTAGAGAATTCAAGATCTGAACTCGGGAACATTTATAATTCCCCGCGGGTGCACCTTAACTGTATCCGTCCACTCGAAAGATCGTTTACGCGTTTATTGCTCTACCCTACGTTTCCAAGCCAAGTTATACGCGATACTTTGAACACCCAGTATAGTAACATACTCATGCATATGGAAGTTCTCGGTGACACGTCTGCATCCTGCCATACAGCCCGAGCCAGTATCAGAAGTGTGAGATAGCTCTTCCTGTACCGCCCTCGACCAACCCTGCTGGCTTTATCGTGTCTCTATTAATTACCAGAATCTGCCATAAATTCAGAGTAATAGTTAGGATTTACTCGGGACAGGAGCCAGGTTAAACGATCACATTAAATGCACATAGTTGCAGGGCATAAGGGACTTCTGTCAGGTAATTACGAGGGACAAACGACGCAGTATTTTAGAAAAGGCTTCCTTCTGCTGTATTTAATCTTTCGCAGCTTTATCCGCGCTACTACCTCAACCGTGCAACTTCTTCGCCGCTGATCCACGGTTGTGTATCGTCTTACTTCTCTTTTCCCTTTTTCTTTATTGTGTTTCGTCCGGCATCGTATTGTTCCTTTGAGATTTGGAAGACTTAACGTCTTGCGGATTGAACTCTCCGATCGGGTTGCTCGTAGGATCCCTGAAAACACTTGAGACTCGTGGCTTCCTACGACGTCGGCTTAGAAGCCCCGCTACTTTCAACCTTAATCACGTTTTAATATAAAAAGCAGCGAAACTGGCGGAGATAGCCGGAAGATTGGGGTTTTAGAAACGTACGGTGGCAGTTTTGCAGCGGGGGAAAATTCGTGGAACGTTCCTATGGGATTTAAAGGGCATAGACGTAACTATATATTCCACTTTTAAGCAACGCCGCTGAACACCTCACGCTTTGTTTCGTCTCCCTAAATTCTCACACTCAGGCGAGCGCGTCTTATCCGGAGAAGGAACAGAGGTCTCCTCGAACGCTTTATGCTTCGAGACAAAACGCTTTTGAAAAGTTTACACGATGGCCCTTGTCAGCCCTTGTCGTGCTCGCAGTCACGAAGGGATGATACCAGTAGTCCGTGGAAGCCGATTACTCAGGTTCACCCTGTGTATTATCTGCGTGAGAGATACCTAAGACGTCGAGAGGCTTTTGTATCCGCCACTCGCCATGACGTTGTATACGCCATTGAAATTTCGTGGAACCGTGCTCGGCTGTATTGTTAACATTGTCTACTTAATAGGTGAAAGGAATCCACGATATTTCAAACGCGCCTTTTATCGGTGTAAAAATA
Organism: Nomada fabriciana; assembly: GCA_907165295.1. Taxonomy (NCBI): domain Eukaryota; kingdom Metazoa; phylum Arthropoda; class Insecta; order Hymenoptera; family Apidae; genus Nomada; species Nomada fabriciana. The sequence goes on along the minus strand of OU015690.1, from coordinate 7,513,930 downwards.
GTGGGCGCATCGACGGTATATATGAAGAAGGCGCCAAGAATAACTATCCTTAATACACCGGTCTGACACAGTCGGTCCGTATCTACTAGCTTCGTCTCAAGTGGAATGTATCGTGGATCGTTCATGTTTGCGGAGAGAAAAAGGGGGGAGACGCACGCAGGGTTGGCCAGAAGGAAAAGCTTGAGCAAATGTTTTCAATACGTTGCATAAATCGCGTGCTTCTTCGTAAATTGAAATGGAAATGCACATAACCGTGCAGTATGGAAGCAGCTTTATTGTTCCATTCTTATTTCAGTGACGTTTCTATGGCGCCTTTCTTCCTTTTATATCGCGAACTGGGTCCGCTATCGAACTGAAACGAGAATTTCTTTTAACTTGGACCGCCCTTTCTCCTTACAGATGTCATCGTCCTAGAGATAGTCTGTTCTCCTGGAGCTCGGGCTTCAACAACTTCTCAGGATTCGTCAACTGGGGCTTCCTGTTGTTGGGCATCGGTGGAATTCGGCTGCTCCTTGAAAATTTCATAAAGTGAGTATATTCTTGTACATCGACAACGTTGATAAAACCGCGATCTTTGTCACATGCTACCGCGACGGTACGTGATTAGATTTTTCGTGTAGTCACGACTCAAAGTGCATGGATTTCGACCGTGAATCGAAGCTCTGTCGATAAATTGATTGTGCGAGCAGAACGACGCGAGCGGAAAACGTGAAAGAGCATTCGAAGAATTCTTAGGGATCTTATTGCTTTGGACCAATGCTACTAGTACCGTCGCGTATCGTTGATGTAATTTATCAAAAACCGAGTGTCATCTCGTGACACTGATATCTCTGCCTGCCACAGAGACGGTTCGAGGTCGGTCGGCCGATGTGTCCCCCGAGTATTTTTTTCTAATGTACACGAGGGTTTATCGAAGCGTAGACCTTTCGATCATGCAACTCGTCGAGGGATGGAGCTTGAAAAACATGAAGGAGAGCCCCTAAATGTGAACGGTGTTGCCTGATCCTCGAATAATACCATAATGGGGGAGACGTTCGAGGAAACGACAACTTTATTAAGCTGTCGTTGGATTTCGAACGGGAGGGAAAAAGTAAATTACGATGGGAAAAATTTGACTAAAACTGAATTAAATAGAATGAAACTTTTGAATCACGGATAAAATTTGATTAATTTGACGAACAATGTTCTGAAATGCGGCAATCAGAATTGCACAGCGACAATAGAACTGAAGAATTTTAAATTGATAATGAAAAATGCGACGTTCCCCGTTGTTCTTGGACAATGCTGAGCTGCTGGTATATAGATCTATTGATGTCATTTTCATCGGAAATCAAAGTCTTCGTAACAATCTAATCTATTTCGATAGCTATACATCATTATCGATAACCCCTCCATCTGCCACAAAACCTTTGTGTCGATTATAAAGGTTATTGTCGGAGACACGTGTACGAACGTATTAATTATAGCCGTCCATATAATGCGAGCTTGCTAATATGTCAATAACACTTGAGTTCAATGCATATTACAGACCGTGGTATGTATTCATGCCTGGCTTTAGCTTCAATTTAATTATTCCGTCGATTTTCACGAAACGTGACCGGACTGGCCGTCTAAATTGTAGATACTCGTTACAAGAATGGAAGGAGGAGGGAGCCAGCCAAAAATTAATTAATTTATGGACGATGTAGAGGGAACCCTCTTCGCTGGCCCGATTAAAATTAACAGCGTGTCGCGAACCTGATCTCGAAGAATACGCGACGCAAGAGACAGAATCTCTTTCCCTTTCATCCTCCACCAATTTTCTGGCCGTTGAATGGAGAAAGGCGAGGTACAATCCCGGTCCATGAATAATTTCAACGAGATTTTTATCGCCGCTGTAAACTCTAGGTTCTGCCGGCTCCTGGGGGCGCGTAACAGAAATTTATCACGCTCGTTAAGCGTGGAAAAACTTTTGAAAGAAACTTCCGCGACGTACTTGCCCGGGCTATTCTCGAAGCGTTTCTGAAACAAACGCCGGCTCGCAGGTCACTCGAAGCTCTTCGAAGGAACGGGCGAAGTGATTCCACGCGCGATCGGTAACAAGAATCGTCCCCCAGACACGCGAAGAAGTTGGACAAATTATTCCTTCGATCGAGGAATTTCGAGAAAAATCGAACGGCACTCAATTTTTATAGAAAACAATCTTTATCTATCGCGTGGATATTGAATCGCAATGATGCAGTTGTAAAGTGTACTTCGCGATCTTCTTGCAAGGATGAACGTTTTTCCATGGAAATCTGTGAATCATTGAAAAATCTGTGAAACTTGAATAAGTTTCACACCTCCCTTAATTTGATCGTGTTCCAAGATAATTGAATTGGCGAGAAATCAATTCTGGATACAAGAAGGGGTGTTCGTGGGTCGTATCACGAGAATGATACGAAGCAGGCAACGCGATTCCACTGCGATCGAGATTAATCGACGTAGAGAAACGTGGGGCCGCGGAGGTTGGAAGAGACACAGTAAGAAAGTGGAAGGACGGTTCTCTGTGAAGTGAAAAAAAGTACGAAGAGAGCTCAATTAATAGGACTCTCGGCGAAGGACTCCAGCTCAATCGATAAAAGTCCGTGGAAAGGTTTTGGGGACAGGGAGACAGGGGGTATCGAAGTTTCTCCCTTTTCCCTTGTCCTTTTTCGTAACGGCGCGGCGTTCGGTTCGGAAACTTTTTGAAAGGTTCACGATCTGCTCATAATTTATGCACTTAAAGTGAAACTATACGAAGCTCTGTGCAGTTCTTAATGGGTCGAGTTTACGAGGATGCGATTCGTGAAAGCTCGCAGATAGAATCAAAGATAAAATAAGGGGCAGACCGTTTTGTATATAATATCTTTGATGGAAAATCGGTCGGCACAGGAAAGTTAAGTTAACACTCCGACGATCAAGCTGAAATAAATTCTTCGTTTACGCTCAATTGTCCATTCTAGATTTTCTCCAATATTTGTAAACTTGTCGGGTATCGTTAAAAAATATCGAGTTAGAAACGTGATTGAAATGTGAAAAATAAAATAGAAGCACTGGCCCGTATATTTATGTATATCCTGTCTGTCAACAAATACTCTTGAACGGCAAGCGAAAAAGTATCGGTTCGCGATCAAGTTTCACTCGTTATTTTCTGAAGCTTTACCCGCGAGTTTCCTATTCGTAGGGACGATTACAATGTCCAGCTTGGAAAATTTTCAACGATTCGATATCGGATACATCGTGTCGGAGGGGGGAGACAGCCGAATCCATCGTGTCACGTTCATCCCCGTCGTTCTATATTTTGTCCGCGATTTTCGCAAGGATTCACGTCATGCCGAGAAATAAAACTCGTTCTCCGCTCATCCGGATTACAGTAGCTACAGAGAATTTTCGAAACTGCACGGTTATCTGATACCTTTCATCGTCGAAATAAATGGCATTAACCCTTTTGACGCACATTTTGTTCGTTAATTATTGAAAATAATCGGCTGCAATTTTTACGCATCGATATACGTCTGCATCGAAAAGTAACGATGGATACATTGAATCAATCATTTGTGCTGACACTTTCCAAAACTCTCCGTGTACACGATCTGCCTGAAGTTATGAATAGCTTTAAAGGTATTTTTCTTTGTAAAGTTTAAAATACGTTGTCCTACCGAAATAAGTTTACTTTAGAGTTTGGCCAGAGATGTCCGTAGCTTTCGGTTTGTTTCAAGAGGATTTGTCCAAGGTTTATGGACACGTATCTTCTGGTTGATGTTTGAGGAAGTGGGAGTTGTACGACAGCGGGCTTTAACGAACTACCCTTAAGAAATTAAATCATGTGGGGCGTGCGAATGAGCGAGACTTTCGTACCAATTTATTTTGTAATTTTAATTAAAACGCAGGTATTCTAAATTTGTCATACGCGGTTCCATGGACGACTCGATTGTGTTACGAGTCGTCATGGACACGCTTTTGAACTTAATTGAGGATACCACTGGTGAATGTTTACGCCGAGTTGCATGCACATTCCGCCTGCACTTTAATCCGATTAACAATCCCACGGAAAGTGATTTAAACTGACAGATTGCACGATAAACCTTTGTACTCGTAATCGGATCTTGTCAATTACACTATGAACTTGAAATTCCATTAAGCGATCGTGTGACGGAGGGGGAAGATTCAGGTCACCAAATTATACCTTTGGTTGTGGTTTCGAATCGTATTAATGATGGCACGGGTAGCAATACAGGCCACTGATTCTTTCTCGTTATACAGAACGTATAGGAGAAGTTGATTATCTCGACGAGGGAAAAAATATTACGTGTCGATGCATTTGCAGGTGAACGATTAAAAATTATACTTAGAGACTAAGTAACGTACGATTTTTTTTCTGGTTCGATAATATAATTTTGTGAAAGGGTGCATTTTAGTTGAATTAATCGCGATCTACTAGAACCTTGTATCGAGGCTGTAATTCCTTTAATTTGGGATTCCAGAAGCTTTCTGTGTCTTCTGCCTCGACTCAAAAGCTCGACCTTTTTCCTTTTTATTTCACCTTCTCTAGCCATCTGAGTTCTTCTTTTCTGCCGACGTGGAATTGGGGATTTTATCGTGACGCTGTATTAACGAACTTCGACGAACGGTGAACGGGCGCGGATTTAACGGTTGTGGGCACACGGATCAGAACGACCATTCTCGTTCGGGAAAAGAAATTTAATATCGTTTCCACTCACGCCTTGGACCGATGAGTTTCGATGGCCACGATATCCCCTCGAGTCCTTGCCGTTTCGGCTGCTTTATCAGGCTTATCTGAAATAAACAGCCACCAGTCGTCGTACTTTTGATAGATCCAATAAAGTTTTACACCGGAGAAGTGGCACTCCGCGTGTGAAACCTGGCCGCAACTGATTGGAATTTTTGTGTGTATTTTGGTGTTCACGCTGTGAAAACGTAAAAATGGTCGTCGATTGATTAACTTTATTAAGTAGCAGACAGAGTACCGTTCGTTTATTGCTTTCGCGATAGATAAGTATCTACTTCGTTTATGAAATTTATTTACCAATAAACGCGATTTCATACATTCTTCTCGTTATTAACGATTTATGAATTGTATTGGAACGTTGAAAATGTTTTTGGAGTCAATTATTTAGCGACAAGAGTTGTACATAATATGTAAATTGCGTGTGGATAGTTGTGAAGATTATATTTGAAGAAATACCTAGGTGATTAGACTGGAACTGGGGTGAATAAAGATTTATGAAAATGGAACCACCGTAGCATGCTTCCAATCACGTTCTTCCTGCGACATATGAATGTCTGCCCTTAATCCAAAGCCTTTCATTCTGGCGCTCTTAATTTCCATGATGTCCAGATCGATAGTTTTTAAATAAACTTCCAAACAAAACATTGCAAATTATCGAACGAATAGTTGCAACAGGCGTTGGAAAAAATACACCAATTTAACTCGGGAAATTGATACCCATGACCCAGTTTGAATGATCGCTTAATTCTGCAAACAAAATATCTGGCTTCCACATCCTAGCTGTATACAACGTGTCCCGTAAATACACGACCATCGAGAAATGGTGGGTAGCTGGGGTGATTCTTAAATTAAGGATAATGTGGAATTATTCGTTACTCATGAATGTCATGAATAACGACCACGACCGTGCGCCATTGATTAAAAGGATAATTAGTTTATTTATTATTAATGAATAACGATGTAACATTTGCTGTACGTTTTCCTCGATACCCTCGATGCCCCCGTACACGGCCGAGCGCAGTAGAGAGCTAGTGTTTTTGGTTAATAAACAAACAGCATTTTGGTCAAGGAAACAGTTGTTTATTATGTATAGCTTTATGAACAATAAAACAATACATATGGATATGAAGCACATATGCATCTGTAAAAGTCTAACTGATATGCTTCATATCCATGTGTATTGTTTTAGAAATATATCTTAAAACCACAATAATAAAGTTGCAAGAGAAACTAATGCACCGTGCGAATACTTTTTCGGCCCACTGTATGTCAATCTGTTGCACCAATTCTTTCTCTGTCGCCGCGCGATAAAGTGATTTCCGATGTGTCGGGGTCTTTGCGGCTTCGTATGTTTCATTTATATCGCAAAAAGGAATTAACGCGTATTACCGCCGCAATCCCGGATAGACGATGACGTGTATCGATTTTCACCGCGGCCCGCTAAAGTGTTTAACAATTCAATCGACGAAACTACACAAAGATATACGCGGTGTGCTGCCGGCCACTCTGATGATTTACCAGATAGTAATACAAGGGGATTGGTGCTCCCTTTTGAATCACTTTTGGCCGGCCGCTGTACTCAGAGGGCGGACAGTGGCTATCAATTATGAACGTTTGATTTTTCCGGCACGCTCTTCAATTATCATGGCCTGCGTCAACGTGACTGATTGCGTTCGTACCGACAAAAAGGGGGCGGCTGAAGAAGGGGTGGTTCGTTTGCAGGGAAAATCGCGTCCCAATAAATATCCTACCCCGATGTCGAACTTCACCCACTTCAAATACTTTAATTACTTCACCTATAAGGCTCGTTCATCATCGTTAGCCGACGCGTTCGCCCTGAAGCCATTAGTGTCGGTTACCCCGTAGGTCTTTTATTTTTCCCTGGTAGCCAGCCACGAATGTAGTTCGTTTGTCTTCCATGATCGCCGGTAGTCGTGTACAACAAACGCTCCTGATGGCTGGGATTGATACGATGGTGGACGATATATCACGTCGATATAGAACTGTAAAAATTGATCATCGGGCGAAAGTGCAGTGCACTTCGAAGTGGAGAATCGTTTTTCTTCTCGGGCAAAGTATGGTTAATAGACAATCGAGCAAGGATTGGAAGGTTTTTAGACGGATCGAAGGTTAACTGTTCTTTTTCTGCCTCCACTACAGGAATGATGGATTTATTCGAGTAAAAAAGGGAAGATCGTTTCTATTCACAGGCGGGTTCGTCAGCCCCTTTCAAAATTTTAGAAACGAACGCGGCCCGACGTTTATTATTTACCCGCAAAACAAAGGGATCGAGGGGTCCGTGACATTTTATTTGAACTGTCCCTCGACTTTTCCTATCCCCTTTCGTTCTCCTTTTTCTTTCGAAGACCCCGTGAGGAGCGTCGCGTCGAAGACAGACGTTAATAACGACGCCTTTGCCCTTCGACCCGTGTCGCAATGTAGACACTCGTTTAACGTGACTTCGAAGATAAAACTACTACGACGACAGGGGAATGATAATAACGAACGGAGCTCTCGTTCCTCTCTTTCTCCCCCTTCTTTCGAAGTGTTTACATGCTTTTTTCTTTTGTTCTGCCGTAGGTACGGGATCAGAGTGGATCCGCGACAATGGATTATGTTCATCAGCGGCAAATACGAGGACGCCGAGGAGCATCTCTCTATACTGCTCGCTATATGTAAGTCAACCCTTTGATATCTGGCCACGAGATTTCTGAAGTAGAAAATTGTGCGCCATAGACATCCTCTGTGCGAAACAAAAATACGTTGTGCACTTTATCAAATAAAAAAAGAAGAATAAACCATTTAATAAAAAAAGGTCAAAGGCCGCGGAGAAACAAAAAGTTGCTTGTAACATTTCCATCATATATTATTCACGCGGCAGCGCCGAACTATTGTAGAATATACATCTACGTGTTACACGCGGTGAGAAGAAGCTGCCAATTTAAATGTAAAAGTAATTAGCGTGATATTCGTGCACGCGGAGTGGACGTTCCAAGGTAACGTGCCTCTCGTGTCCGCCTACAATTGCCTGCTGAAATTTCAAATATCCCCGGCCATAATTTTCGTAGCTGTGTTTCAACGTTCTCGTGCGTTTATTGTAACGCGAAAGTTAAAAGACACGGGTGCGACGGGTTCAGTTCGCAGATAAGCCGTCACCCACACTGAATTCAAATTTATCGCTAAACGCGGTGCACACTTTAAACCGTCGTTTAAAGCACGACTTAAAAGGCACGAAATTTCACGCGGCGGAGTAGCGGTGCGCGTAAATTTCCAAGCTTCGGCGAGCCTGCTTTTTGGAAGTAGGAACTATACCCCACGCATTGTCCTTTTACCGCCATGTGATGCACTCGGTTATCCACGCTCTCGTCCGAAGCCACGACATTCGTCGCCTGTGGTGTCGTAAATGTTTGGCTTCTGCTTTTCATTTTGCCACCGGAGAAGTGCTTGAATATCTGCATAACAACATATATGTACTTTTACGATACGTGATTTATTTTTCTCGCTGCTCAAGATTTTATTGTACACACTTCCTTGCATATTACATGGCCAGGGAAATATATCGAACGTGAAAGGTAACGCAACGTAAATATATAAATATGCAGATTTTTCAGAAAAGAGGAAGAATTAGAAATGGTAGAATCGAATAATTAATTAATATTGTGCTTTCACTATAGAGGAGGCTATTTAAACAATTTCGTTCATCTAATTGTTTCTACAATATTATATTTAAAATACAGTTGCTGTTAAGGAAACGATGAGAGAGTCATGACTCGCCTCCAAACATTTATTACCGTATCTCTCCCTTCAGCCAGCAAACTTGGAAATTTATTAACAACCTGTATGTCGACATCAATTCACCCAGGCAAGAGTCGACCGCGCGGAATTTGCACGGCGTGTCGACTCACTCGATTAACGGTATACAAGGTTCCAAATGTTCCACCAGTTACGGAGTAAGTTGCCTCTGGAACTGACACAACAAGTAGCGTGCACGAGTGACCCACTAAAATCGCCTCGCAGATTGTGCCAATTCGTCGATACTTCCTCAACCCTCGCGCCCAATTATCCCCCCGATTATACAGCGAAATTAATTTCTGCCCCTCCGCCCGTTTAAACTTTTCCTCTATGAATACGCGTGCACAGAGAACCAACCACCCACCCCCGATTCACTGGGACTCGATGCCTCCAGGTACACCGTGAACGCGTTAGGCTCACGTTCCACAGTTGCGCGAGCAGGATGCACAAGCACGTGCAAGTCTGCAGATTACACGGACACGATCACAGGCACACGCCAGTGGGGCTGCAAAGTAGCAGTGGGACTTGGGGCGGTGTATATTATTTACACACGAGGGAAGGTAATGCCCATAGGAAAGTACGGCTAATAGATCCCATATTTTAGAATATTCGCCCGAGGCAGCCGTTCTTACCTTACAGCGGGGCCTTAACTTTCCCTCCTGTCCTTCTTTTCTTTTCCCCCTTTTTTATACCCCTCAGGCGCGTGTTGCCCCGTGTTAGGCGGCCGGCGTGGGTGGGATAGGGGTGAGGGGGCGTCTCGCATAATAATTTTCACGGCTCCCGTACGACCTGGACGCCGAGATTGCTTTTTAAACGGCGTCCCGGCCGGGATCTCTGCAAGTTCGCGGCTCGCTCTTTCGCGATTAGGGGATTAATTATTCCGTGGACGTCGTGAAGCGCGAATTATGCCGTTTAATGGTTGGTCCCGGTGATTTATCCCAGCTCTACGTTGATTAGCCGTCCGAAACACTTCTTTCGCGATTCTCACTCTTCTTCTTTTCCCTTTCCTCTGTGGGGTTTAATTAACTTTCCAATGTTGAAGGGAATGAAAGAGGCTGATGATTTTATGAGATTCTTTTTTCCACCCCTTTTTTTTAGAGAGAGAGAGAGACAGGTAGCTTTCATTGTTCATTGTAACCCGATGGTTATGCACTTGACTGTGCTCACATTCTGACTGGAATTCAGAGAATCGTTTGATCCGACAGTATGACGCGACTGCCATCTGACAGGCTGCGAGAAATGTATTTTTCACGGGCGAAACGCGAAGCGTTAATTGCACACTTTGCAGGGGCGCGATGCAATTTCGCCGGAGTCGAGCACGCGAATTGATGTCGAGAGGGTCATCGAGTTAGGGGATGCGTTATGGCATCATTGTTAAAGTTTCAGCCACTCTCCAAATCTGCTTTTCTTCGTGTCGAACCGACCATCGAACAATTGTACATCGTACATCACGTGCCACGTGATATCCGGTTGCTTTATATATATAGAGATTTTTTTTGCTTCTTCTGAGAACATCGAGGGAAACGAAACACAGACGTTGCATTAATAGAATAATTGAATTTACCCCGAAAAACTCGAATGCAATAAAACCAACCGTGATCCTGCTGGCCTTTCTTTGGATTCACATATTCCGCCAGAAGAAACTGCGAAACTTTAACTCTCTGGGGGGTGGGAGAAGAGAAGAGAAAAAAACGAGAAAGGAAGAAACAGACGCACTTCCACCCCCTTGCACTTCTGCCTATAGCAAGCATCCGTTTGATGGTTTTGCTGAAGTTTCTCGACGGCGAGTACCGTGGAACTTAAAGTTCACTGGAACTCAATGCGAATAGTCCTCGAGTGATGTAACGAGTCAAGAGCAAATATGAAAGGGTGCAGCAAGCAGATAACTTCCGGCACGCTGTAATATTGCCTTTCACTCCTAACTTCCCTGCCCACCATGTATAACAAAGTTAAATTAATTTCATCGAAGGGAGTAAAGGTATATCGATCCGTTCTTTAAAACCTATCATTCTTTCGAATCCTTTCTTCCTTCATCGAGTTCACCCTTAAACCAATCTATCTTAAGTAAACTTCAATCAATTCCTTAAACGCTTCGAGATTTCTGCATACACTCCAGAATCCTGAATCTCTGTTCACGATAATGGATATCATATTGTCAAGGGGTTTTTTTTCCTTCGGTTTGATTGAACAAAAATCCGAGAACTCGCGCGGGCGGACGGGGGGAGGATGCAGTTGAAATTAAGCTGGAAGTGACGGTACGGCGAACAAAGACAAATTGACCCGTGAAATCAATAATTCTTCCAGTATTCAAATGCATCGGTGCACGATACGTCTGTGTACAGGTGACCCAGATACGCGACGTTACCGAGTGTAGCTCGCGCGCGAAAAATTCAAGTAATTATCAGATATATCAGCCACTCGGAGCAGATTTTTGCAGTAGCCTGCAGGTGGTAGCGGGGCTTGGGGAGGGGGCCGGTGGCGGAGGGTAGTATTAATGCTGTCGATGCCCTCGCATACCGGAAAACGGGCCATTGAAATTTATTTTCGGCGCTGCGGGCAGCCGGGGCGAGGTTCGTGAAACCCCGCCGTTGAAAGTTATAGCTGCAAAACGACCATTGAAAGAAAAAAAAGTTTCGACTTTTTTCCCTTTTTTTCATGCCGCCGTTATAACGATCATCCCGGTCGTTTCAACGATAGCTGGCCCATGAAACAATCGACGGCTTGACGAAGTTCAACTTTGTTCTGCGCGTTGTACCGAGTCGACCGGAGGAATCGCTTTCAAATCGAATTACGAGTCCGGCAACTTTACCGTCGATGTAGTTGCGCAGAAAGAACGACGGGAATTGTGAGGGAGGGGAGAAGAAAAAATATAAAAAAAAGAAGGTAGAAACAAAGGAGGAAAATAGCTGGCAGGTATCAGCGATTATTCTTGGCCGGGCTGGATTCTAAACTTTTTTCCCAACGTCCGGTAATTGACGTGAACGGGGAAAATTTTTGCGACCGGCTCGAGATAATCCGTACAATAGGGGATAATAATAAAGCCTCCGTCATAGAGGCGGTTTGATAACGAAAAGTAAGAACGTGAATATCGGCCAACCTAACTGCATGCTACTGCGGCTGATTTTATTTCCTTACTGCTGCCGCGGATCATCGGTAATTCGACCGCGATGTGTACACGTAGCTCGTGCGCTCGTAAATGCATTCGAAAAGCACGGGCACAGATTTTGAGCGTCCGGGAAATTCATGGAAACCATGGTTAGTCGTGTTAGTAGCCCGGGGATATGGAAACGCGGGAGACGTAGCGCGAATCCAGGTATGAATTACTTAATCCACTGCCTATACACGGGCTGGTCTATAATAATCGAATTAAATGCGAGATTGCACCGGCGAAAAGCCTTTCACGCATCCGCCTGCTGCGTATCCGGCTTAATGTCTACCGTGGCCGACGTAGCCGTCTAAATACCGTGCTTATCGCAAACACTTGTCGACTTTGTATCGACATTGTATCATATCGTCCGCAGGTTTTTTTGCAATGCTTGAATATCAATTAGCTACGCGAGTAGCCTGCAAAGAATTACCTTGCGGGTTTGTTTAACATTTTTTAAAGCGAAAGCAACGTACGTTCGATCGGTTCTTTTATCTTTTAATTAAAATGTATCATGCTCGCGGGATTTAAAGTTCGATACAAAGAACTTGAAAAGAGTATGATGGATTTTTAATTCGATACGGTGTTTGCTTGCATGCATTTTCCACGCTCACTCCGAGTTAAACTTCTTCTTTTCAGTTTTCTTTTTTCGAGGCAGTGTTCAGACCCCTAAATAGCAGGTGATTTGAAAGAGGGAATTTCAATTAGTGAAGGGCTGCGAGCGGGAACCTTTTTTTTTATTCAATTGATAGTACTCTTTTGATGTTTGACAGGTTTTTGCGAATCTGCAAAAGTGGTTACAACGCAGGAAGTTTTTCATACGCGAAAAACAATTTCGTTTTTATCTCGTTCAATTTGCCAGAAATTCTCTCAATGCCCCGGCGTCCGTTTTGAGCGTCGCACATGTTGATTCAACGCCTATTGCAAAAATTGCTGTGAAAATTGAAAAGGATCGGGGGTAACAGCGTGTAAAGCAATGATTAGATTGCCCGGGATTTACATAATTCCGCGTAAACGAGTGCGGCTGAGAGTTTCGACTATGCCCGTACAAGAGTGCCATCGAAAATTTTACGTCTGGGATTATACGCGGCGTGTTTTCAAAGCCGATCATTTCTATGGTGTTAGGTTGCTTTTAATGGAGCCGTTAAAGCACTCGTGTATTATACGCACGCCTTTGCTCGTAATTCGTTTGCAGTCGAAAAGGGAAGCCCTAATTAGCACTCATAATTATTCGTAATTAGCACTTGGCGTCTCACGGTTTAGGGTGCTCGTGGAGCTCTTCTGGTTGATGGTGACGCCGCTGCTTGTAATAGAAAAACAGTGGAGAAAAGAGCTGGGAAGAAGTCAAGGAAGGAAGAAGTAGAAGAAGAAATGGGTGAGAGGGTGAAAGAGCTGGAAAGGAGGTGAAAGAAGCTACCGACTGAAAATCGCTGCTCTCACTCCTCATCTCTCGAGTTCAAGCGAGTATTTATATCTCGAGTTCCTCTTTTTTCCACCGCCTTCGTATTTCGTTCTCTTTAGTCACGGCTCTTTTTCCACTCTATTCTTCTTCATATATTCTTGATCCTGAACCGGGCTCGCACCATTCGAATGAAGGCTTTCACGGGCTCATACGACTTTAACCCTCCGCTTTTCAGGTCTCACTTCCGCGAACCGCGCACCAGCGGAGATTTATAACGCGCAATTTAGAATCTCGGCTACGATATCGAAGTCGTAGGTTCTGACGACGATTCACGGGGAAGAACAGGTTGCACGTTCAAATCCCCGGTTACCATTATTTGACACGACGGGATGTCGCATTGGGAGCCAACAGTAATTTCTCGTTTGTAAATCTTTTGCAACATGTCAGGAACGGTGGAATGATAAATTGCGTTCGAAGTAATAGAGACCCCTTGCACCTGGTCGCGATCTGTCCTCCTGGAAATGCTCTTTACACGCGTCCGGCATTGTTCATTGTATTTGTAGAGTTTTACTGAATCCATTGAAATTCGATACAATGGGGTCTTAATTCAATTTTAAATGATTCGAAGCGAGATTTTATGTACCTCGTAAGAATCTATTCATACCCGTCTTCCGCGTGGCAGCTACTTCTCAGACACTTATTCTCCGCGGCAGTCATCCCCATCGCGATATTGCCTGTAAATTATAAATTACGACTCACGAGTTGCTTGAGAGACCGGGCGAATGAAAAATCCTTCGACATCCGTTCCCGGTCTTGGTTTCCTTTTTTCATAAAAGTTTTATTAAAAATGAGAGAATGTTGCCAACTCGAAGTCGGGATATAATTAAAATTTGCCTGCTCGAATTTGATCTTATCTCGCAAGCCAACCCCCTTAGCCCCGTTTCCGACAGCTGTGCACTCGCGCCATCTCGGTCGACGGTTTTTCACAAACCTACCCCCCCGTAACCAACCAGCCGGTTGTCGTCGTGCTCCTTCCCTACGGGCGCTCGAGTAGATAGAAGAGACTTACCAAGGAAAAAGTAAAAGTCTTAATTAGTGGCTGAGATCCGAGAGGTGCTTAAGAGGGGAGGTCGATTACCCTCGAGGCTTCAGATACTACTGCTCATCCCGACTCTGTTTTTCTCACGCAGAAAAAAAAAATGTCACTTGTCCTCGCCAACTTCCCAATGAATTCGCTGAAAAATTTGGTCTCGTTAATACGACAGCCGTCTCGTTAGGGAACAAACTGCTGTGGCTCATTAGGAAATTCGCGGAAGAATTTCAGCGGCAGAAAAAAAGCATCAAAGCATCGTGCCAACTGTTTGTGATATTTCTTTTTAGAAACGGCGATATAACGCGTTTGTTCGTATATACCATTTTTAATATCGTATGTTTATGTTTCATTTTCTAAATAAATTTTGGCATCGAATAATTTGTAACGCTCCTCGAAGCTAATAACTGTTACTCTATTTGCGAACGTTAGTAATCGGTCTCTTTTCGTGTAGAATTTTATTTAACTAACCACGTAAACCGATACGTCGCGTTATTTCATGCTTCGCAGCAGTATTTACGGTTGAACACAATTATTCATTAAAATAACGTGATCGGGCTATTTAAGCCGGCAGATTTTTGGCAGGATTTATAATTCGATTTTATCACGATCGTTACGGCGTGAAAACAAAAGTGTTGCGGGGTAGGAGGATGTCCCTGTTAAATTCCTGTTAAAATATATAACCGATTTCGCGTTAGCTGCGGAACATTTGGCCGGCTCGAATGCGATGCATCGTCGATGTGTTTGATGCGTTCGTCATGTAAAACGACCGATAGACATCGAGTTTTTTTCCCACTGTGCTTTAATAAATGCGACGGGGTGATCAAAGAAAATATTGCTCGAACGTGAATCGATTCAAGCGTGCGCAATTCGACACAAACTTTATAGCAGTGCTTTACGGAAATGCGCAGAGCTTGGAACAAATTTTCTCGATCGTGACTCAAGCGTTTCAATTGTTTTCTATGGCGATCGTTTGTGAATTATTTTTTAATTTACTTCAACTATTATTGCGGGCAATTTTCTATTTTATTCACGCCGGCTACGAAAACGATCAAATCGTGCGATTATTCGTTCGCGTGAGAAATGAAACAAAAAGAACGGCAGTATTTTCTGAGAAAAGAGGTTCCATTAATATCTATTAGCAAGCTCTGCTCAACGTGACTCGGATTTGCTCTTTCTCCCTTCTTTACGGTGTCCTTTTCATGGGGAGCTCGAAGCTAAAACGGGTCTCAATAGAAACGAGGGATTCGGTTATGCTTTGAAATATGAGCAATCGTTTGTCCTTATTAAGTCACGGCGCATTGAAATGGCACTACGTCAGTGTCATTTAATGGGGCGATATGGTTTTTGAATTACCAATATATCTATCCGGCGAAATGGTTGAAAATCTCATATATCGATGAATAAAACTGTCAATCAATGTTCTTGCTATATTGTGACAGGTTAAAAGACACATTTTTTTCAATGGTTAATTGTATCTATAGGCATACGAAATCGAATTTCAGTCTGATACAACAGATGCTGCTACTACTTTAAGCGAGCCTAAACTACATCTTATGGAAATATTAATCTACAAGAATAATTTCGAATAGTGGAGATGAAAAGGCAGTTCATTGCTATTTTACCCTTATGATTATCATTATCATTATTATCTCACGGAACGTTAAAAATTGTTTAAATTTTAATTTTCAAAATGTACCATATTTTGCGCGACTCACAAAGGCCGCGTACAGTTTTTCGCAACAATGGCAAATTTTTCCACCCACCTTTATGCACGGAATACCTTCAACGAATTTAACGGACTGCATACCAAAAGAAATTAATTTCCTCCTTTGTGTGTACTGAGGCATTATGTGTCTCTCAATGAAATATACTGAAACACGTGAATGCTATTTATTGCATCAATCGACGGTCCCATAATTAATGAACCCTTTTCCCCGTCTCTTTGGCTTACTGCGAAACATTTAATTCGTCGATCAAGTCTATTTATCTTCCTTCGTCAAGGGGGGCCGTACGTGCTCGTAATTCAGTGCGTGCAGTGAAAGCTCGTGTTCGAATCGGTCGGCACCGGTCAGAGAGATGCTGGAAACTCGTCAAAAGGCGTTCGAATTCAAAGAGTTCGTAATTAGTCGACGAGAGCACGTGTCGGTCATGGTGAAACAATCGTTGCCACTCCTGCCAGCACGATTTGTTTCTTCTTTTTGTTCGTCGCTTTGCGAGATTGGGTCTCGAACTTTTTTCGGCCGAATCCTTTATTAACGAAATATTTGTCACATCTGTATATAAATTCCGCTGGAATCCGATGTTCCTCGCAACATTCAAGTTCGTAGATTAATTGGCGATAAAGTTCTCAAATCGAGTTTCGGTGAAGTGCGTTTCGAAACGTGTCCTCTTCATTGGGCACAATCGATTTGGAGGCGGTTAGTTTATGTGAAAAATTAAAGCATCGTGATCAAGGGAACCATAAGCGTAAATATCTCAAGCAAACAATCCTCTGGTTCGCATCGATACCGAGTGATTGTTTGTTAGAGAAAAGGGGAAAAAACATATTTTACGAAGTATTGGCTGACAGACGCAGAAGAACGATGGTGTCATGCATTACGGGTTTAATAATAAAATAGAATAGGAAGAGAATGTGGAAGTAAAGAACTATTTCGATCACTATGCAGATGAGCAACCAGAAATTGGCGAAAGTTTAGTCGTACATATTCCATCCGCGATATGCTCTTTCAATTTTCAAACGTCACTTCTTCGACGTTCGCTGCTAGTTCTGACGTGAATTCGATCGTCAATGACATCGCGTTGACGTTGACTTTCCCATAAAATAGCAGAGAATAACGCACTACTATTGTCTTGTATTGGAAAACCTTTTCTAGTCGCTAATTCGTTCCAAGTTATCTGTTTTTCCATTTCCCGATCGCATGCACGCCTGTACTACGCTATCGAAAATAGATTAACCAAAATCGATTACCCATTTGTGCAAACTAATCCTCTATTTTTGATATTCTTTTACCCGTTATGGTACAGCACGCAATTGTGAAATGTGTATAGTTAATCGACGAACATTTATGATGGACAGCCGTTTTATCAACAGAGACGACACGGAAGTCACAATTCTCTCTTATCATAATTAAAGCGTTGCAGTTTAATTCGCGTTAATATTCTTGACGCAAGGAGGATTTCATTTTCAAACGTTTCTGTGTTTGAGGTCTGTGACCCGTTTCCACGAAGATCTTTCCGACTCTCAATTTTGCGAGTGTGCCTATCGCACGGTTGCATCTCTTAAACTTATTTAAGTTTCGCCATATTTTATCTGCGGGGACGGACGATACTTGAAAGAATATGAGGACGAACCCCTCGGAATGAAATCGTACGTACATACCTGTGCTATCACGCCTGTCTGCGTCCCATCCAGTATAATCTACTGAAGTGTTTTAGCTCGGTGGATTCGAGGGGCCGCTTAGAAAGTAATAAAGATAGAACGCCGTATAAAATAAATAGTGTTTTATAGACGTTTCATTTGCGGCTTGTTTGTAGTCCTGTATTTTCGAAGAATATATGAAACAATACAAATTATTCCCCGCCGTACCGCTCTTATTTAATCGAAAGTTTGCAAGGAATTTTATTATTTTTTCATTGGTTGGCTTGAAATAAAAGTCTGTTTATCCTGCTACCTGTATCTCTCCTTTTTATTTTCCCGTAAGAAGCTTACGGTATAATGAAAGCAGGATTGCATAGTAAGAACAGGAGCTGGCGGGATACGAAAGTAGAGAGAATGAAGGCGAAAGGTAATGGTGGGGTTAGAAATTTGCGAATTGCGCAGCGGAAGAATGTTCTCTTTGAACGCTGAATGAAACAAGTCGCGCCTGAGATCAGTAGTTACGGCTCGTTACTAGCCAGACAACCTTGGCGCTGCAGCGCAGAGCCTTGCATAATCTCCCACGCATCTTCCTCCTACCTGCATTAACATCATATTTTCTACTGCGCCCTCAGGTTGTGATTCAATTCCCTTCGCAAATTCTGGTGCTTATATTTTGTTAATTATTTTAACGCGTCTTGTAAAAATTTCAAGCTTCGACGTTCCCCTTTAGTATGTTTAATTTCATTATACTTTTATCACACTTCAGAGTAGCAATTCTATGCATTATACCAATTATTTATTATTCTTGTTTCATTGCGAATAATTTGTAGGCGGGCAAGTGTCGACAGATTTAACCGTTTCCGTTTACTCGCAAGTATACCAGGCACAATTGAACTTTCGTTTCGTAGCGAGTGCTATTTCGGCTGATTTAACAGCAAGTTACTTTCGTCGCTGCTACCTCGATATCGATTTTTCCTCCTTTTTTTCGCCGGTTTTCTGCATGCGTCTCCCCATGCATGTGTCTGTCTCCTGTGTTATCCCTCCTAACCATTCAAGTGAGCCCCTCGATCACCAGTAGCGTTCATCCTCACTGTACAACCTTTGCCACACGCGGTGCTCTTTCTCCTCTCGTCCCTTTCTGTTTCTCCGCTTCGTTCCCTTTCGATTGCCTCTGAAACGTCACATCGTGTGACAGACCCTCGTCACCCGTTGCCTGCAACAAGTTACATAGAACGAAATCCTCTGCTATCCGATATTTTCCAAAGTTTGTCGTTTTGAAAATGCCGACGACGAACGGACCGGTTCGTCGATCGGTAATTCATTTGTGCAGATCAATGAATTATTTGTTCCGACGTTTGTCTGTTCCAGATTCCATGGTTCCCGTGGGCCTCTCTTTGTTGATCGAGAAAGGCCTGTCAGTGGTGAGTAACCCTTTTAATATCACGCCCGCGGACCATTTCGAAACGAAACACGAGAAACGTATTATTTCACCGGCTAATACGAGCGACGCAGGATGCACCGAGATATTAAAAAACTTTCTCCGGGCGAACGTGCAGGAAAATTTGTACATTTTTTTCGCGAAGCACATACACGCTACGTAAAAAGTAAATCGGGCGAAAAGCACAGTGTCGAAAAGGGGGGCTCACGGACGGGGAGGGAATGGTTGCCGGTGAAACGCGCGAAAGTTGGAAAAATATTTTTCGCCCGTTTTGCGTTGCTTTTTTCCATCACTCTGTTCCTCTTTTGGCAAGAAGCACGTCGCTAAACTAAACTAATAATAATATCTCGGGCATATGGCGTCGCTGACGGGAACTTTACGCGACCGCGGGGCAAAAATGGCAGACGTGCACTAGGGACGAACTGTGGATCGTTGAATTTTTCTCCGTATCAAGCACGGCCACTCGGCTCCCGATTCAGGACCGTCTTTTACATTTTATATTGTCAAATTGTAAATTCAATATCATCGTTTCAACGAACCCATTGGGAAATTTTAACGCACCGTGTGTTCGTTCAGTTTGCCATCGAATAATTGAACGACCATTCGACTAACCACGCCGTAGTGGTCTTTCCCGCTCGAAATTTAATTTCTAATTTCTCCTGTTCTCCACGGGAACGTTCACGGGAACCTTAGCCATCCGAGCGAAGGAAGTCGTAAAACCGACACGGACGCGGCTATTTACGTTTTGGAAATTAAATTTTTTCGTTTACTGTGTCGACGCCACGAAGGCAATTTCCTGGTCAGTAATTTAGCGGCTTTATGAGTTTACGACTAGTGCGGGCCGTTCCTAAGGAATATACGGGCTTCCTGTACGTGTCACATAATGAGTCCGCTATGAACCCGGTGTTGACTTTGTTCCGACCGAAAATTGTTTTTCAGTCGTTTGGAAAAACCATCGAAGCACTAGCTGTGCTTCGAGCTGACGATTTTCTTCCGCGAAAAAAACCCGCGGGTAATTCAATTTACGAAACACGAGTCGCGTTTGAAAGGCAGAAACACACGGGTAACACGTTCTTCTCGCCAAGTGGAAACTGCAGTCCAATTGAATCAACTTGGGAATCGAAGCAACTCAAAGTAACACTTCACGCACAGCTGGTTCAGCATAAATTGCTCGTAGGCAGACACTCGACTATTAAAATAAACTTTACAAACTGAAAGCCTGCCGATACTTTGCTCGAAAGCTTGGCATCTAAATGCACGAATCGAAGAGACACGCTCGCCCTTAAACTCTTTCTCCATTTGGATTTATTTAACTCATGAACGGCTCGCTGGAATATTCATTATCTCGTTCTGAAAAGTTTATGAGCGCAATCTAACTGGCGATAGAAGATAGAACCAATAGAATCAATAGCTGGCGGTTCAGGGCCCAGATAAATGGCAGTATGTTGCTTTATGGCGAACAGAGGACGATCTTATAGTCTCATGAAAGACGGAATTTTATCCAGCGAGATGGTAGCAATTTTCAAGTAGAATCTATGGCGTCTTCTGTGATCGTTGTGCAATAAAGATGGTTGAACTAGTCGATGAAACGTTCACCGCGGCGTTGATGGTCAGGCTAGTGTGAAGATCGTGTTGCGAAGCGTGGGTGTTCTCTACTCTTCTCTCTCCACGTCGACGCGAATTAGCGATGCTCTGCCTAACGTCTATATATACATATATATGTATTCTCCCTCGGCGGTGATGCAAATACACGTCTGTCTTATGGTGTCGTGTTTGCGTAAACACTGCAGCCGTTGATTCCATACCCGGAGTACGCGTGGTAAGTATGCGCATCGATCTACGAAGTTGCAAGTGGTACCGTCAGGCTTCTTTGCAAGTACGACCTGCAATCGTGACCCAGTTGACAGTGTGCGCAACGTACGCCCTATGAAATACTGTACTCGTCCTTATCGAGACGTGACCTTATCAGTGTCGAGCTGGTTACGAATGCTTCGAAGGCGGTCGCTATTCAGCTGCCATTCGAGAAAGACGGTTCTCGGCTGTCTCGTGGAAAATTATTTGCCTAACATTTGCCACCGCGTGGCACGCGTGTCTGTGTACTAAATACGAAATCAATAACTCGAATTATTCGTTGACTCTGCTTCGGCGCGACTTGTGCAGATCACGACCGGATGAGATTAATTGACGATTAAATGAATCTAAGTTGCCGCGTTGCACTCGCGAATCGCGGAACGGATCAATAATCGTTATTATATCGACACAGAGATAATTAGAATGACAGACGCACAATGCAGCAAGTTGTTTCTCGTTCTATCCTCCCCGTCTCGATTATCCCTGTATACGGGCGTAGTTAAATTTATGTTTTACACGAGACGCGTGGTAGTTTAATTAAATTTCGTCGAACATATGTACGGTTCGCTTACTAACGATACATTTTAACCGTGTAATTGGTATGTCGCGCGGAGTTAGCGACCGAAATTGCATTCTTTAGGCAGCTAATTTGGCTGGCTGGAACAAACAGCCACCGGTAGCCTCGCCAGCCTGCTGAACTTGATAATTACCACAGCCTGATTAATCGTCGCATCCTCCCCTCCCCCCACCTTAATCGAGTAATAATTCGGCTAATGACGATCGCACAGCAGCAACCTAGAATGAATAATTTGACGACGCGAGTAGTCATCCCCGTGTATGAGAATAGTGCGTGATAAATTAATCCTCAAAACTAACGTCACACCCGTGCTGCGATTTTTAATCCCTCCTGCTAGATTTCCTATTAATCTCACGGTCATCCGTGTCCCTATTAGCCCCGTGAAACCATACGACGTGTAAAATATTCAGCAATATAGGACGAGCAAAAAGAGTCGTCCGGAAAAAAGAAGAAGAGGCAGATGGGGAATAGATGAAAAGAAAAAATCTTGGGTGATCGGGGCGTGCTGCTAATTAAAATGCAAATGGCCGCATTTTATTAACGTCGAGAATAGCGGACCCGTCGTAAGTAACGTCACGGTTTTACCGGATCGGTATTAGCGTGGCTTTTACTCCGGCTGATTATCCCGATAAATCCATTTGTCCCGATTACCATGTCCTGCTAATTCGATCATCCGGAATTCCATTTCCTGTTAATACCTTTCTGCCCGGCATTCGTTCGGCGCTATCAAAGAGTCTCCGCGCCAGAGGTATTATTATGCTCGCCTCGTCTCGTCTACCCCCCGTTTTCCTCCCTTTGTATCCGCGAAGACGAACGGCGGTGTGGCGTGCGTTCCACCGGCGCCCGCGTGAATGTTTCAGTTGTGCAATTTGCCGGACCTCGTTTGAAATTCATGGTATTCTTTTGTCTGGGGTAATTGGGTCAAACGCTTCGTAAATATTTGCGCTGACGTACCGGTCGCCGTCGATTTAGTTGCGGACTGGACAAACGTCCTTTCAGCCCAGGCCCCGTTGACGAAAGGCTTTCACCGATCATTCGGTCGGTCCATGAAACTTGAAGGATCGGCCCGGCCCGCCGCGGCCAGCTTTATCTCGAAGAAAAACAACCGGTACAGCTTTCGCCCGCGAAACGTTCGTAAAACATTCGCCTTACCTTTCACGATCCACGTGGAGTCCTACCTTGAGGGTCCCGTGGCACGTAAATACGGAATGCGTAATGAACAGCTGTCCTTCTTCTTCCATATGCGATATTTTTATTCCTCTTCCGGAACGTTCTAACAGCGAGTAAACGAGGCAAAGCAAACGCTAAGACCCGTCGCCGGAAAATATAACGCCGAGGCGTGCCGTGGAATATTTTATATCAGATGAAAATGTTTCATCGCCTGGTCCGCCTATTTATTTCCACCAGCGGGCATCGCGTATTTTCATCGAGTAGGCGCGATACCGTGTTAAAACTGGCCGAACGATGCGTTTGAATAATTAACATCGGTTCGGGTCGTTTAATTTTTCTTTTTCATCTTCCATTGTGATGCGAGCGTCGAATAGCTTGCATTCCAATCGATCGACGAGAGGTAACCGATAACGGTATAACCAACGGTACGAACACTTGTAAAGACAGTGGCATTATATTTCCGCTGTAACGCGTCGTTCTTGCTGCGCAGCCATCTTTCTCGTTTAATTCGCAATTAAACAGAGTGCAATGAAATCGAACGACGGACAGCGGAGCTTGGAGCAGATTGAAATTAATATAACCTGCTGTGACTGCAACGTCGATCGAGCGGACCTTTAATTTACCCAGGTATCGGGTTCCTGTAGCGCAATATTTAAATAAGCAACCCTCGTAACGGGGCAAGAACGTTTCGTTTCGCAGTGGATTTCGCATCAGACGCAGCCGGATACGAACCTCTGCATGGATAATAAACGACTTTCGGTAGTTCAACGGACTGCATTTCAGCCTTCGTATTTTGAGAAGCTCACCGTTCCACGGACACCGCTACTACCTACCCCTGCACGTTTACCTCCCCTTTTGAGAACGCGGGTGGCGTGCTTCCCGTTCATCCCCTTTTCTGTCTAGCCCCCTCCCTCCTCTACGTTTCGTGTGCCACGCGTTCCCTGCAAGCAACTTCCGCTCGTAACTTGTACCTCTCTATTTTGTGCCGCAGGATATCATAGCTCATGGGCCAGGAATGGTGTTCCACGTCGTAAACCTCATCGTGATGGTACTGATGCCGATGGTGGTCATCCACGTGAAGGATTCCGGATTCAGCCTGTGTAAGCGCCATTTTACGTATCATTTCATCCCGCACGATACTCCAGCTCGTACAAACGATGCCGCCTTTGTACGACCGACCTACCGAAATGAAATATTGCAGGGAGAAAAATACTGTCGTGATAGTGTCTTCGAGTAAAGGCGTTACTGCTTTCGCAGACGTTCATATCTGTACCATTTATGACAGGAATTATTATCTGGTGTATATATTTTCGTTCTAGAATACACTCGTCTATAAAATTAAAGCATCACTTTATCGCCAAAAAATGTTGGAGCTTTGATCTTTGCAGATTTTTCAACAGAAATATATTTAGGGATGTGTAGAATATTGGATGTTTATTTAGTTTTGTGGTCGATTATTATTTGATTTTCTTAGTACAATGATGTTATTTAATGAATAATTTTCTTTTGGTTCCTATTATTAGAGTTGAGAATTATTTGTTTCCTTTCTGATAAAGAGAGAAGAAATGTTTTTAAAATATTGAAACGTCCCCGAAACGTCAGTAAAAAGCAAGCAAATAAGACTTGCATTCACATGTAAACGGATCGCAAGTCCATTTACAATCGTGTAGCCTGCATGTTACAGTTGAACAATTTGGAATTATTCAGCCTGTCGAAACTCCAAAAATGCGAGAGCTTGGGGAGATGGAAATGTCCAAAGGAAAGAATGCCGATTCGGAACTTTGAACAGAAACGAAACTTTATAGGATTCTCTGCATTTCGTGGATTGTTTCCCTTTTCACTTGAACCTTTTGTCAGCCGATTTGTTTAATTATCGAGACCCTATTGCGCACGGCACCGACATGTCGTGCGATGTATGCACGCTCGCATTTAATTCAACGCTGCTTCGACGAAGAATTCAATTCAATTTAAATGCATGCAATGGCGGGCTCCTTTAATTTCTTTCTTTAATTAACTGCGCCATTATAAATCGACCTGTTGTTGCGTCGTTGTGCACCATTTCCACGCTTGTACCCGTACCCGTGTACGCGTTGATTAACGAGACATCACTGATTTATGCTCATTAACGAATATTTTCAATTTTCAATTCTGATTAGTCGTTTCTGCCGGTTTCGCTGTCACGCGGCGCGCCGCTTTAATTCTAGTTACGAGATCCCTGTAGTGTCGTAGTGTCGTATCAAAAATTCTATTTAAATGCAATACGCACGGTGACCCGTGAGATCTGATGGTCGAGTGTCATCGTGCACACGAATGCAATTACACGATCCACCCGTTTATCTACGGCACGGCCAGTCGATCGATTATACCGGGAGACTCGGTGAAGTTTGCGAATTGAATTATCGAGGGAACAAAGTTTCATTGTTTATAGAATGTCGTGTAATCAATTAGTTTTGTGCTTTTATTTAATTCCCTCCCTTCTTCTCCCTCCCGCACACAATAAGTCTTCGATACTAGTTACCTGTTGCAAACAGTTCTAAGAATTTTCTTTCCTGTAAATTCATAAAATATTCCAGGAAGTCTGTCGTCCCATTTTCCAGCGATTAAATTGAAACTGCTTACCAGCGAGAAACGCGCGTGTATATATATACCCAACCTGTAGCTAAAGAAAACCCAAACAAATAATTAAAGTCGATACGGCGAGAACTGGAAAAAAGTTTCTCGTCGATTTACTTTCTCGTGGGAGCGGCTCGTGAATCTCAATTAAGAGAGATTTTATTGGAACGCCTTCCGGGATCGCTGGAAAACGCGCGAAGCCCGCCCGGAACGATCGAAGAAAAGCAATTAAAGAGTAAGCACATCGAAGAATCCGTAGAAGACGCCACTCTAATTAAAGGATTTCAAATTAAAACATCTTCAGCAATCGACGCGTATTTCGCGATCTTTCTAGCCTCGGCTTCCCGTTGCCCGCGTTGCGCTACGAAACTCGGATCCTGGTCCTCTGACGTATTATCATAAAGGGTCGCTTAAAGTTTCACAGAGAGGAAGGAAGCAAGACTTCTCGCGTTGATTAAAGAACGCCGGATGACAGAAGGGAGGTTGCGCGACTCGAGCAGATGTTTCCATCAGAAAAATATGTTGTTGATGTTCCAGTGATTTTCTTTATGATGTCTTCTTGTTTCGCCGACTGTAGCGTGAAAAATAAATATCAGACATCATATCCAGTGCGATTGCTGTGCGTTATTTCGCGCGCGGATAATTATTTAATCATTAATGTGCTTTCTGAATTCTTCTTGTAATACTGAAATATGTAAATTAAGATAGGAAACCTCCACAAATTATTTCATGAATACTTTTTTTATGAAAAACAAAAGTATTACTTCAATTACTTCACCTAAAATGTAATTATCAACAAAATACACAATGCGAATCTGGCTAACAATTAAAAATAAATTGGGGACTCGCGAAAATGTTGAAGATTCGGACCTATAGGGGAAAACGTTTGTCACGAACGACGATAAGAGTAAAATATATAAAAAAAAGCTCGACGATAGAGCGAGTCGGACAAATCCGTGCAGCAAGGGGGAAAGTCTTCGCGACGTGACACGTGAGCCACGTAGAGAGATTCATACGTCAACTAGTCGCTACATCCGGTTGTGTAAGCGCTTCTTAAAAGTTCTGAAGTCTGGCGCGAGTGTGCCTGCAGCCTAAAAGTAGTGCGGCTGAAGTGGCTGTGCAGAAGAAGAAGAAGAAGAAGAAGAAAGAGGCTCGGCCTCTTTTTCATCTCGCAGCTACTTCTTCGTCGTTCTCCTTTTCGTCGGCCCCTTTCCTCGGCTTCTTTTCCGCGGCTTCGTCGGAGATCCTCGACACGCAAAACGACTCTCGTACGCGTGGCACTCGAAAAAAAAACCGTAACTCGACTCTCGCAGAGACAGACTCACCGAGATTCTTCGATTCTTTCAACGTCGCGTTGCGTCTCACAGCAGTTTTCTTTTTTCTTTTCGATTTTCAACCAGAGAGAATGCGAAAGCAAGCGATACCTTTCGCAATTATCGACGAGCAGTTTTAATCCCCGGCGCTCTTTACCCGTGCACAGGAATTAAGAACGTCAATGCTCGCCACTTAGCGCGGTCACCGGGTAAAAAAAGCGTGGCAGCCTTTTAGCCGGATGTAAATTTAATGAAACGGAGCTTCCATTTGTCGCGAACACCCGCACGAAATTGCATGAAAGTGAGAGCGATTTTTCTGGAAAGCTTGAAAGTTGACGCAGGGATATCTATTATACGCGAGATAGCTCGTTTAGGCGGGAAATATGTTTATTGGTTGAACGCTCGTAGGAAAGTCAGTAATTAACGACGTTTCTTAAGAAAATCATAACGTAACGACACATTTGTTTAAATCGATAAAAATATATGAAACATATCCTTACAAATATCCGTACACTATGTATTTATATCCGGTCTTTCCATGAGTAATTCAATTGTTCGTGGTATTCCCATCCTTTTAAAAATATTAGAGCACAGCCTATTTATTCCCAATCGCTGAAATCTAAATGTATATTTCTGCATTGCCTATATTACAAAATTCTAGCATTCTCGTTTTTCAAACTACAATTTCCATTGCTCATAGAACGAGCCAATAATTTTCTCTCGACAAGAGCTCGCTGGAATAAACGACGGAGTTCGAGGATCTTGAAGAACCGCCGATATTATGCACCAGTGATTCCCGTACAACTCTTTGTGGTATCAACACGCTATTAAAGTCTAGGGCAAAGCAGGTGCACCTATACATCCCGCGATCACGATTGTCGATCGCGGCGAACATCGAACGCCGGTTCCGTTCGTATCGAATTGTCCAATCATTCGCCTCCTTCGGTAATTACCACTTTTGCGTGGCGTCCTTTGCTCGAGGCGATCGCCGTCGGCGGTCGCGAAAACGAGAAACGTAACCGTTTGAAAAAAACAGCAGCATCGATCGACGATTTCATTTTCGCGCTGCTGCACCCGTGCGCCGAGTCGTTTGCGACGACCAGTCGGGGCGTAAAAGGCACGCGATCCGTCGAGGATCGTCCGTCGTTTCCACGTTGGATTTTCGTCGAAACGTCGAAACACGATGAGTGAACCGTCGTAATTACGAGGCCAGGGAAATATCGATGAACGTCCAACGTCGAAATTCCATTCTACTCCAGTATCCCCGTGCACCGTGATCCCCCTTTCTGGCGTCACGGAACGCGACACCCAGTAGAAACGTGACATCGAGCTATCGACCTACGCCGCGCCGTTTCCCTGTCTTTCTCTGCCCCTCTATTTCCACTATTCGTACCCCCCTTTTCACTGCGTCCCTTTGGCGGCACCGTATTCGCCTCTCATCTTTGTTTCTCTCGTCTACCCCTCGGCCATTCGCATAGCTGCCACCCGCAAATGCAATAAAAGGCGTCGAGTGTTTACTCGCACTGTTAAGTGGCACTCGGTATCATATTGTCGCAGGACAAGCATTCTCGTCTTCGCAGCGTGATTGGACGCGCGTGTAAACCATGACAAGCGACACCTGACGATTTCGATGCAATTTTCGCGATCTCTTGTTTGCACCGGAAAAAGAAGCGAAGGGGAAGATAAATATATATGGGGATGGTCGAGGGGGAGGGGGTAGGGATGGAATTGAAAAGTGTCAAAGAGGGAGGCAAAAGTGTTTCATTGTGGCCCGAAAGGATTTTTATATGGGATTAATTATGTTAGACAAAAGCGTATTTCACTGTTACTGTGAAAACAATGCTCATGCCTACGCAATTGCGCCATTGAATTGCACAGATATGTGGGAGAAGAATATGTGAGAAGATCGTTTAAATACTGCAATAGTTCCCATAGTCCGGCTAATCGATTCCACCAATTAGAAACCGGACTAATCGAGGAACTAACTACATACAAAAACGACAATTGATTCCAAACAATTTGTTTTCCCGTTTTTCAATTAATAAAACGAGGGTAATATTAATATATGTGTGCATGTATTTCTTTGGTTTTTTCAAGTAAATATTTTGTGGGAAATTTTCAAAGCGGGCTACAGTGAGACCGGTCAACGCGAGATATTGGTGTACATATTTAATTAAAAGTACCGTTGTTTCGTCAATATGTTTAATTTCATAATTGCACGATTAACTCGAAAAACAGTACGCGTCGTATAATATTATCAGAAATAACAATTCGCTTAAAAATATAGATTCTATCTATCCATAGCACGATCGATATTGTGTTATTAAATTATTCTGCAATTGAGCCGCTTTATATCTTTATCGAATCTGTTGAACGAAAAACAAGAAGCCCATAATTGCTATCATGTATAAATATTTTACTAATTTCATTTAACCATGCCACCCCTATATCTGCAATTTAAAACGAATAGTCGATTTGCAACCGTAATCGTAGATTCCATCGCTTTTCCCGCCACTTAGAAGCACACAATTTCTCGTTCGCAAATTCTTGCTTGCATTTCACTCTGTCACCTGCACACACAGCCGCGTTCTAATAATTCTCTGCACCTCCGCCCTTTCGATTTCCACGTCAACCCTATATGTCCCCTCCGAAGCGTGCACTTTGCACGCACTTCCGTTTCGATATGCCGCCGTTCCGACATAAAGTAGTAACGAGGGCGAGGGCATCCTTTATCCATAAAATTTCGACACGTATCACCAGGTGAAAACGTAATAACGCAACGGGATAAAACAAAGGGGGGTGAGCATTTGTGGATCGAGCCGCACGGTATCGCCGTGTCTGCCCTGGAAATTTAATCGTCGTCGTCGTCGTCGTCGCCGTCGCCTAACGTCGCGTACGCGAGTGACACGTTAGCGTTAAAGACAGCATGCAGAAAGAGAATGGCCAGACGACATATTTCAGAATCGTGTCGGGAATAAGAGTCCTCTGTTCACGCTTGGCTGTGTCTTCCTGTGCGTGTCGCTTCTACGGTGCTATTTTATGCTGTTAGTTTTCACGTAGGCGAGGAATGCATTGCGCTGGATGGATATTGGGACGGAATATGATAGGCGTGCCTGGGAAAATGATAGGGGAGAGTAGAATAAGGGGAGTCGTGTAAAAATCGTTCCGAGGATAAACTAGACAGCGTTTCAGTTAGTGGAAAGAGAATATATAATAATACCAACGGAAGTATTTGCAAAAATATCGAGTGGAAAATAATGGAATCGAACTGCTTCTAATGTTAGAAAATTAGTTTGGTAATAAGTGTCACTCGACTCTGCGAGAGAAATTTATATTTGATCTTTTTTCACAACCTCCTGGAAACTTTTCAGATTTCTTAAGACTGTACGCACTAAGCTTCTTTCGGCTTAGGAAAGTTTAATGCCACGAGGATGAATGAAAATTAAAAATGCTTGGCACAATGAAGATTCTATCAGTCGAAGGATACGATGAAGTTTAAATGAATCTTATAATCTTCGAGGCTCCACGAGGTTTCTGGTAAGAGTCGTTCTACTCCCACACGCGACCGCCCGTAACTGTGACACAGATTCCAGGAAAATGGCGCGACCTAAACGCCTCCCCATTCACGATAGATGTTCTCATTTGCTCGACTAGATCCTAGTGGATTACGGCATGATAACGAAGTAGTTATTCCGGCTACTCCTCTCTGTAGGAGACAGGACGGGCTTCACGAATTAGTCGACGGTCCGCGATTTGTTATTCAAAATTCGCGTAAAGGTGCCCACCTGGCCACGAATCCGGTTACGTTCGAGTGTAATTTCCGCTCCACGTGTAAACCTGCCCCACCGTGTAATGTCTGTAAACGCTTCACTGCCGAGTATCCAACGAGTTAAAGATCCGACCGACCGAATGGAATTAAAAATCGTTAAAATGTCTGGACGAAAAATTGTGACTTGCATGCAAGTTGTTTAATGATCTCGAAGACGGCTGATTTGTTCGTGTTCATCAGTGAAAACGAAATTGTCAAAGTTAATGAAGGAACGAGGGGAAGTCTGTTAGTTAACGAGAAGGGTTCAGAGGATATTTCCAGAAAATTATGCAAAGTTTCCTTTCTTCAGCCGCTATTTACAGACGAATCTCCGTCTTCCCTTTCCCTCCACGTGGACGTACAAACACACTGATTGCCTCTTACATTCCACCATGCACTAAGCTCGACCGTTCTGGCGCGAACCTCGGCGAGATCCTAAATCTGATCCAGCGTTTCCTTTGTTCCAAACCTACCCTATTCGTTCCTGCCTAAACCAACAGTGGCTCGCCCTACTCTCCTCGTCGTAGACTCCACGTAGTTGGAGAGGCCGGTGTCTGAACGTGTGATTTGTAATTCCCGAGGAACTCATCCTTGCGGTAGTCTAACCATTCGCTGCATAATTTGTAATTCCAAAGAATACCAGCTATACGAAATCGCCGATGCGATCAAACGGGTAAGGAAGATAGACAGAGAAACGAATCACCGATGGTGAAATAACAAAAAAAAGAAGAGAGAGGCAAACTAACTTAAACAACCGGGGGGACGAAGAACGATGAAAAAGTGGAAGGAACGTGAAAGTGGGAATGGGAGAAATGAAAAGGACGACGGCACGACGAATGCAGTGCTCACACCTCTGAACCGTCAGCCCTTGTAAGAGGGGGTACGCAGCCAATTTCGTTGACTTCAAACGAGCACGATGCTCGACGTAGCGTGAAACACGGCGCGAGCCAGGCGAAAGAAAACGCGGATGGACGAGCATCGCGAGCACAGCACAGCGCGAAACGAACCAGCCTCGTATTCGTGCGTATTCGATTTGCTTTCACGCGCCGCGTAATGGCGATTCTCGAGTGCAAGAATTCCATGCATAGCCTATGGGAGAAACGGAACGCCGGCTGGCGTGGAAGGGAAAACGACTGGAGTCTAGCCAGCCAGCCGACGGCGCTGCGAGGCGCCGCGTTAGGCTAACTAGCTCGTGGCAACTGGATGCACAAAGGCGATCGTTCGTGTGCCGTTTACACCGGATAATCCGCGCGAAATTAATATGGTAAATTGATTTCCGCGCGAGTAACGCGAACGAAGTCACGGTTCCGTGTAGCATCGCTCGGAAGGAGGGTGGAGGAAGGGTGGGTGTGGTATATGTCGCGAGTTACATGTCGGAAGCGGCCGACTTGATACCGGATGCCAGGCTTTGTAGACACAGAGACAGAGGCTGCTTGAACCGGCTGCTTGGCTGGTCTGCGACTGCCTCTGGCCGGCGTGGATACACTTGGGAAGATGCAACAACGATACGCGGAGAGTCGCTTTGTAACGCTGCGGGGCAAATGAGCCTTTCGTACTGAAATATGAACGACGCGGCGTCGCGACGACCCTAGTCCGGCGTACGATTAAGGTTCAGCGTTAACTTTGATGTCGCGGATACGTTTCAACGGGAATTTGTTTGATGATTTCTTTTGCTCACCCACTGGTGTCTATTAGAGGGCGGCGATAGCTTTATCTTTTTTCGCCTGCGATCAAGATTGGAACACCATGGTCAATCCTTCGTATCAGGCATGGTTTAGATAAATGATTTTGTGTCGCGCGTATGCAGAAGACGCCGAGAGAAAAATTGGTGATTCGTGTTGAGAACAATACAGTGATGGGTTACGTTGAATATACATATAGTAATGATTATTGAAAATTAATATTGAGGAGAGATGGAAATAATTGATACCAAGTGTTCCGACGGTAGTTGAGTAGCCGGATGACGGATCGACCGTGATCGTCATAAACGAAATAATTTAAATAATTCAGAAGATTAACCCTATAGCTGTGTTTGACGACTATATACGTCATGCGTAAAATTCAATTACCATAGCCAATTACATACATTTTTCTAAGACCACACCTACCTCCGAGCTTAGAAAATTGTTCATTAACATTCCCGTTTTGTTTCGAAACATTGAACACCATGTAATTTAAATTCAAAACATTTTTTTCTATCTCAAACCGTTTCCGAGATAGCACTTTTGGGGTTCAGCGTCAGAGGGTGGTTTCACCCCTTAAACTTGAGTTACTGCGGCTAAAAAAAGATACGTACCTAATATTTTTGACTGTTCTTGAAGCCTGCGAAGTTTTATTAAAATCAGACTTTTCTTGTACGTATATTCGGTAAGTTTATTTAAGTTTATTTAAGTATAGTTTCGCTATTCTAAAAATAAGGGAAACTTGTACTCCGGAGTTTTACTTGCAATCAGTTCTTCGTCAATCCTGTCGTGATCTAGGTCCCGAATTTCGTGACCGATTCGGCACCACACCAAATATACTGTTAGCAAGATATTTTTGCTGTTCTAAATACTTATTCAGAGATAGTATAGACGAAGTTGAGTATCTCGAATATCGAAGATTCAGGTAGATTCTCCAACTGCAGCGCTTCCCACAACCATTCGAGTTAGTCGCATAGAGATGACAGCGCAAGTGTGTTGCAGACGGATATCTCGAATTTTGCAAGGGGGTCAGGGTATCCAGGAACGTCGTATCCTAGCTGTTTCTCCTAGGAATAGTCGACTACGCGAGTAAACCAAGACCGAGGTTCACCACCGTAGTAAAGGCCTGCAACGCGAGACATACGCGCTAATGTGGTCACGTTTATATCCAAAGCGAATACACGTTTCGCTTTGATCGTCGGTTTTCACGGCGATTTAATCCAATGCACTTTTAACCACAGTTTGGTCCCGCCTGATGCAATGCATGAAAGATTCATTGAAACGCGCTCGTTGTCTGCAAACAACCTCCCTCTTTCCCGAGAGAAGGAGACGATTTTCTTTGTCCCTTTCTGGCCCACGGAGGATCGGCTTCGTTGAAACAACACCCTAAGATATTTAGCCCGCTGCGAAGTCATGGAATGGAATTTAAGAGGAAATCAATACCCTCGAAGAAGACTCAACGATCCAACTTTGCGTCCTGAGATCGTGCCGCGAGCCAAAGGCACCAGTCGTAGAAAAGGATACTTGAAATTTAATTCGAATTCGCTTAGTTGAAGAACCGGTTCGGGGCGTATCGTGTCTATTGCGAGCGTGTCCTTTAAACCCGGAAGAACAAACAGAGTCCGAGGCAACGAGTACCGGAGTTGGATGCAAAAATTTCAGAGGGAAGCTCGCAAGTTATTCGAACGACGGGGACATGATTTGTCAGCCGGGGACAATAACAAACGCGTTGAATTTTCACGACTCCGTTCTACTGCGCCGAATCGAGCACAGAGAAAACGAGCGGCGAGAAGAAAGTATAGATACAGACTCGTGTATCGCAATGTTAGATCCGGACGAAAGAAACATTTTTTTCCGCGCACGATTTTTGCCAGACTATTGACTTTCTGGGATAAAAAAAGAAAAAGAAAGACGAAGAACCAATTCTCCATCCCATGCACGTGAAAACAAATAGACACGCGGTTATAGTATCTAGATAGTCGTGCGTGAAACGAATGCACGCAGCTTGCCAAGATCCGGCTTCACGCACGGTAACTTCGCGAGGTGATTACAAGCTCGAGCCAACTGGATACTGTGCCAGGATCAGAAATATTCCGGGGGCGGCGGGAACAGGCCGGGGGCCAGCTCGTTGAAATCGAAGGAACGAACGAAGGAATCGTCGGGACATAAGTAGGGAATTACGCGTGCCGGGTGAATTACGGTCGGGCGATCGATCTCGAGGCACGTCTGTGCAAAAGGCAGGACTTCCGATTGCAGAGTCTCTCGGGCAAATTTATTGGGAACATCCTCTGAAAATAAAGACTGCGTAGTTTTTGCTCGATCGGACAGGTACGCTTGAATGGTGGAAGCTTTTATCGATTTTTGTTAGCCGTTGTCAAAAGTGAAACTAAACGAAGGCTGTTTGATATTTTCGTTCGATTAATGATCGAATGTAATTCACGTTGATTCTCTGTGAATTAGAACACGCTTTAATATAAATGCAACGTTAAAAATGCTCGTTTCAATTTCTACATTGAGAAAGTAGAATGTATAGGACGGTTAAATGGATTCTTTGATTCTCGTGCTCGTTTTGGGATTCTATTCGGGAACTGGAGTTGTACTTAAGAATAATTGAGACTGAAGGTGCACCGATCTTACTTTGGCGCGAAACTTAATCCGATCTCACTGATGGACGACAATCGTGGAGTAAAATTGACGCGTCTATTGGAAGGGATTGAATTTCATTCGATACGATTTTTATCAACGACAGATCGTCGTAGAAGTCGATTTATCCAAGTCCTAAAAATATCGTAGTTAGGCAGCCACATTTTCATTCCCCTTTAAATAACCTCGTATTCACCATTATCACTTATCCAGTGTTTCTAGTCTATGAAGATACAATTGTAGCAAATTCTGGAATTCAACCAGTTAATTATTCCAATCAATGTGTATCGGTGCCACGTACAATGGTCTCTTAAAATTAATGTTCTGTGGCGATACGGTCAACGGTTTCGTCGGAGGAAACTCAATATCGGCGATTCAGGCGTCGCTATCGCGGAATCAGTATAACTGCTCGTGCAATTGTCACACTGCTCTCAGTGCATTCCATCGAGGAGCATTCGATTGATGTTATTGACACGGCTCACTCATGCCAGCCCACAATTGTACGAGTTCGTCTACCGCCTCACCGATTAATTAGCCCCAGAACCAGTTAACAGAAACTTTCATCATTTTGCAATGATCGACGAAATTGGAACGGCGTGCTATTCAAATTTAGAAGAATTTCCTAGTCTCCATAATTCGTATAAAATCGAAATGAAACACGATTCAAATTTTGTTAATTAGTTCAGTTTGCTCTGTTGCGTGGCGGAACATTTAATCTGCGAATGTTCAGTTGTCCGTGGAGGAGCAGAAAAAAGAAAAAAATCGGAGCATCGAATCACACTCCGCGCGCTAATGGAAAGAGTTACGGTGACAAGTAACCAACGTTAAAAAAATGTTTCCACTGTTGTCCTTTGTAGTGGGAGGCGAAACAAAAAAAAGAAAAAGATAGAAAAGGAAAACAATTGCGTTTCGTTCACACTGACGTACATATTTACGGTGTGGCAGACTCCCGTGTCTGCCATTCGTGAAACACCTTTGACGTTTTTACTCCGAGCATTACAGATTTTTATGAAATCGTAATTTCGAAAGTTTATTCGATTCAGACACATTCGTACACGCTCGAATAAAAGTTTCCCGATAAAACACGCTGAAACAATTTTCAGTCTCGATGGATAGTATAAGAAAGTGGTGGGGATAAAAACGGAAACGATATATCTGTTTTATCTCCTTTATTATCCATACTTTTCTTATCTTCAAATCGAACCATTTTAATATTACCGATATAACCTTATTATTCCCAATTTTTTTCCCCTCTCCGTCTGAATAATATTATTCAATTGCGGGTACCGCGAGTATGTGTGGTCGTTCAAGTAAAAGGAGCTGGTCGTGGCTCATCGAAATTCAGTGGATACGTATCGCGGAAATTTTAACGACGATAACGACGAACGTCGTCTTGCTCACGAATTCTGGCGGAATAGTAGCAGAGCGAATACGTGGAATTGGAAACGCAGTCGCCGTTTCTGATTACGATCGCGAATCGAGAATATACCGTCGTCGTGGCGCGTACGATCGGATTCCTATTGCTCGTTTTAAATTCCGTTTCCCAATTTTTTTTCTTCCCTTCCCTCGCCTTTTTTCTTGCTCCTTTCGTGCCCCCCCCCTTTTCTTTTCTTTTTTATCCTGTTTGATTATTTCATTCGGGGCGGTGAATTTATACGCCAACGTTGTTCAGGCGTGTCGACTACACGCAGCCCGTTGTCACGCCAAATGTAGCACGCGAGGCGAAACAAGATTGCAAACGTGTTCGACGTAGTCCCGACATTGTTCCATGAATTCGCAGTTAGCTCGTAATGCCTTCGATGAATCGAGCAATCGATAAAAGGAACGAAGGGCTTGTATTATTGTGATCTTACAAATTAATGTTGAATGTACGATGGTGGCGATTGTTGGGTATTAAGTGCGGTAATTTGTTAACGAATCGGGCGGTGTAGGTGGTATTGGACATGCATGTATTTCCACCAAATACTTAAGATATGAAATTGAACACGAAATTTGTATTTTAATCAATTGGTCGCCGTCGGTTCGTGGCAATTCATCAATTCAATATGCATGAGTTTTCCAATCTCGCGGGATACGAAATATAAAAAAGATTGCTATTTTAATTCGTGCACCAGCATTACAGAATGGCAGAAAGTGGATTGCACTAGTTAGTGCGTGTGAATGTATGTATGGAAATATTGAAATGTTTCCTTGCTAGGTAGGCGCGTCTGGCCAGTTGCGTGGATATACTACTGCCACGAGTTCAGACGGCATTAAGGAAAGTTTGCTGACGTGTCTATTAAAATGTCATTAACAGACACAAATATTTTACGTTAAAAACAGTTCGTAGCTTTACTTCCACGACCAATGAATGACCACAAAATATATAAATATAAACAATTTGAATTTAAATATTGATCAAATTACAGGCGTACTTATTCCATTACTTTTTCTTCAATTACTGCATTCTATTCGAATATTTATAATGATATAGCTATTACACAATACATAAGGGCACGCGTACAGCTATATAATTGTCATCACAAAAATGAAATCCTCCCGACCAACTTAATCGTAGATCAGTAACAATACGCAATTCCAATCAATTAAAAAGTACCTGTTGATGCATAACACATCACGAGGCCTCGTCACGTGCATTCGTCGCGTTTATTCCCCGACGCACGAACGAATACTACTCCCATGGTCGTCGGAACGGAGTGAACCCATAAAAGGTGAAGAAACTAAGTCGACCCAGGAGTATGAGCGGTCCTCAAAGAGAGGACGTTCTCGATGACACGTTTCCTGAGCGTGGGTGAAAGAGCCCCGAGTCTCCTCCGTTCGAGGCGGCACGCGGAAATGGATCCTGATCAAAATGCATCAGTCTGCTTCTTCTGCTATCAGCACGATCGAAAGTGAGAGCGAGAGAAACCCGAACGGAAGGATAGACGAGAAGGATGCTGTCGATCGTTGAAGAGGAAGGCGGAATCGCGGGTAGAAACGTCGGTGTTACGAGGCCAAGGGAATGGGGAGGGGGTGGTTGCAATCGAGAGGGCAGGGGAGGTGGTTGAAATGAGATGGCGAAGATCAGGAGTTGCGGATCTCGAAATGTACCAGGCGACAATGGGGTCCGAGGTGAAAACTGGCAATTCCTCAGCTCGCAGAGCGGCCGAAGAAAATGGGGAAACTATTTTCACTGTCAGAACTTCCACCATTGTTGCACGCTGGCTTGCACAATGCAGCTCGTTCGTTTGTTCGTCGTTGAATGTTGCACGCCGTAGCGCGGGCCGGATCGGTAAAATAATTCTCCGCGCGTTAAAGAAGATTACGCTTACTTTTTGCCCGCTTCCATTCCGCCATTATACATAGATTCGAACATCATTGTCAGCGGTGATATACGGCGGTGTCTTGAAAAATTTTTCGCGAATTGTTTGCCACCGGGCGATATATCTTTCTGGGTTTATCTGTACCGCGGACAGCTGAATCGAGCGGTGGGTAATAAAATCATCGATACGTATTCGAGCACGTGAAAGGCCGTGTTTGCATGTAAATAGGATTGCCTGCTGTCTTCTCTGTTGCGAAGTTTTATAACTGTCTATTGTTCCCGCGTGTCAATAGATTGCGCGGAAGGGTTGGATAAAAATATCAAATAATAGAATGATATTCGTTTCCGTCGTCGGACGATTTAGATCGTCCGGCCTGAGTTTCGTGTAATGGCATCGCTTGGAAATCTACCCGTGACATAATTCCATCGATGAAAAATTTACCCGGCTAGCGGGTATCACCGCGCATAAATCTTCCGTGACAGTACGCCTTACGATCCAACACGCGGACAAATTGTCACGACTTAATTGCACCGTGCTCGTATATTGCCGTGGAACACGAAAAACTTGCAGCCTTGTATCTCCGGCCGTAACGTCTCGTGCAAGAACGTAGATTTCAATCGACGTAACTAGGGGATACTATATGTTTTCCGTGGTTACGAAACAATTAAGACATAAAGGTGCTCGACGCGAGAAAAGTAATATGGGTTTAATTATTCTTTATGGAAAGGCGGGAACCAATCAGTTCTTTCTTTAAGGATTAATTCATAGAAGGAACGACAAGAAGAATTTTGCACCCACGTATCTAAATTATTTAAGTTGTTCATTTCGGTCGCTCTGCATTCACCTGGACTTAAAATCGAACAACTTTCGTCGGCTATATCGAAATTATTAGAAGGGACTGGTACACGCATTATCTGTTGATAGTGACGCAATGCCCCCCTCAGCAGGGTAGATTTGTTTCACCGTGCACGGTGTCAAAATATGGCGAACGTGTACACGTGTCACGGCATTTGGCAATTATCTTGCCTCGTACAGGTATAATGCGTACGTACATACATTACGCCCCGGGGTTACTCGCGCAAACTCTCGTGCGAATGATAATCTAGAGTTGGGTATAAACGGCAAACAGGTACGCAGATGTACTTCCTTCGCAACGCGATAGCGGCCACGCAATCCTCTAACCCACGTTAATCTCCGGTTTCATACGGCGTTTCTTTCGCAACCGCGTTCAAGACACGATCGATTCGTTCATATTACTCAGGCCACGAATTACAAGCCTGTCGTTTGACTTATGATACAACTGTATCTCCGTCACCGGAATCCCTTATTATCTCATCATCCGATGAAGATTAATCTGTCAGAGGCGTGACAATGGTACAATCAAGCCGAGAAATTAATATTTATAAACCGCTGATGGCTTTTTAATGAAGCTGAACGAACGAACTCTCGCACAGGATCTTGCAGCAAATAAACATTGAGCTACAGCGAAAAAGCCTTTGCAACAGTTGTAGAGGGGATTACGTTGATGTGAAAGGGGGCATCGAAGACTTTTTTATAGCTATATCGTAATACTCTTCAGGCAGAACTCCTCCAATGTCATTAACAAGCCTGGCAAGAGTTCGTTTTCTCGTCAAAGGAATCGAGCTACCGCGTCACACCAGCAAGGGAGCACTTGAACGCGTAGTTTCCGTGTTGGAATACGAGAATCCCTCTAATTAGCACCTTATATGGGTTTTTCCTGTACCGTGCGACAAAGAAAATATTTCTGGCCCGGAAAACGAGAAAAACGCTTGGTATAAAAAGCTGGATGGAAGAAATATATTATTAGTGTACACTTTAGTCAAGGTAGGGACATTTTTTGTGGTTACTCTGGTAGCCCGGTTAAATACGCATACACCCTGAAAATCGTATGGGCAAGTCCACGCATTTGTGCATACTTCGTGGAAATACCGTGGCTTTCTACGGTGGTCGTTGTACATCGTGGCCATTAACAAAAGACAGTATTGGTTGGCCGTATTTGTTACAAGCATTCCCATTATCGTAGCATTATTTTCCGGCTCCGCCATTCGCTAGTAAATTTTAATGCAACAATTATTATTATTATAATTCTGAGTAATTTAATCAGCGGTTCGTTAAAGCATTCGGTGTAATTTTATTTCGCGTTCGACGGCAGCGGTTTGGAATGGAATTTCTGTTACAGGAAACGGATGGGGAAACTTGATCAGAGAGTTCCTCAGGTAAAAATTGCACCGTAGAACGAGTTCGTGGAAATTGTAAACATTACGAGCGAGCCGGTGGTGTTCTTTTAAGCTTCGTTCGCCCCGTGGCGGATGATTTGAAAGAGCACGGAAGCTGTTATGCCGTCGTTTCGTTTAAAAACCTGGCAATGATAGGCTGAGTAAGATCAACTCGAAATAGGAGCGCACGGTCTCGTTGAAATTACATTTCTTTCCTGGTGCATTCCCCATCCAACATTATTGTTCTTGAGTTCAGAACTAACAACTTTTAATAAGGTCCAGCCCTGTCGTTTAAAAAGCAAGACTGTGTCATTTTATTTAAAAGAAAATATTTTATGACGATTATTATTACCATTAATGTTATTATTATTATTTCTTTTTTTGTTCTCGTTCTTACTAAAATTACGATTCTCCCAATCTAGAACATACAATTTGACAGCGATAGAAATAGTAGAAACCAAGACTGTAATAATATTATAGATTACAACAATCATTTATTCGATTCCAAATGAATGAAAGAAACAGACAACAGTCTAGCCTTCGGGAAAAGTTAAAAGTTCAACAATTAAACATGTATGCGGGGTCGACGTTTTGCTGACGGTCTTATTTCATCCGCGCGAACGAACTGTGTTTCCCGAGGTTATTTACATGCAAATAAAACCTTAATTCGAATAAATATTTATCAAACGGTTTTCCTCGGCGGTGGCACCGGGGCAAACCTATAGTGTTAAACACGGGGACTATCTCGCCCGCCCTCTGTCGGCAATAAATTAATGAAAAGGAAAATTGCCATCCTTTCTTCTTTTTTCTCTCATCCCTTGAACAGTATGCCCCATTAACGTGCGGAATCTGGGCACGCCTGAATAATCCTAGTACGAAGCGCGATTTAATTAAGATACGAACAATCCGGGTCGAAGAAGGCGGTCAGGATCGATGGAAATGTCGGGAAATATGAGGATCATGCCGGGCCTAGCATCGTCACCGTCTATAATTTCGTGCCATTAGCTGTAGCATACCGTTAGTAGCACCGCATAATAATAATTGACATTCTTCAAATTGCGATGCAAATGCCGTTCGCCATAATTAAATGCAACTACAACAGACAGTGGTATAAAGGGCGTTAAGACACAAACGTGTTCGCATCTTAATGTTCCAATCGGCGGAAGGGATATTGCTGGGAACACTGTGCAACGTTTAATCATTACGAAAATATTCACGCCACAGCCACGTGTAATGCTTCGTTAAAAAAAAGAGCTGCAAGAAAAATGAAAGCACGCGGGTAAATTCAGCGCAGGTGAAATTGGAGGCCGTGAATGCGTAATATGTTTTTATAAACCCTTTAATTGCCACATTCGGACACGCACGTCGGACGTAACAACGTATGTAGGGTTTATTTTTGCGGATGTATCCGCTGTCACGTACCCGGAGGCGTGTAAAATTGCGATGATTAAAATGTACTTGCACGTGCCCCGTGGACCGCCACGTACGCGATTTTTCATTTCCACGCGCTTTTTCTGTACTCGTTTTCTTTACGTGCTTTGCCCCTCTTTTTATTTTTCCGTTTCTTTTTGTCGTTTTATCTTGTCCTTTTTCATTAATCCGCAA
Organism: Nomada fabriciana; assembly: GCA_907165295.1. NCBI lineage: Eukaryota > Metazoa > Arthropoda > Insecta > Hymenoptera > Apidae > Nomada > Nomada fabriciana. Next base: position 7,472,151 of record OU015690.1, on the reverse strand, counting down.
GGAGTATTGCATGAGAGATAACGAACGCCGCAGGCCTTACAGAATTTCTTTAATGAAATTCTCGCAAAGCTATTCCTCTTCACTAAAAATTAGTGTGCTCAAGAGTATCACTCGGCCCATTCAAGAGTGCATAAATATCAGAAAAGTCAACGCGCATAACTGCAATAAAAATCTGCAACAGATTTTTCTAAAGCCATGCAAATATAGTTGACTGACGTAGTCACTCTACATATGTTAATAAAATGTCTCCATGTACCGTGCAAAAAATATCGTACACCTCGAAAAGTGCTCGTCTGCATTTCGAATTTCTATTTGGAAATAATCGGAGATATTGCATAATTATATTTCATTGATACGCGTACGATATTATAGGAATAATTAATTTTGCTTATTTCAGTCGGCGCGATGTACGTGTGCATGCTATACGCTATCCTGTTCCTGAAGCTGTGGTCGTACGTGCAAGTGAATATGTGGTGTCGTCTATGCAGCAGAAGAAGGAACACCAGCCAGGGCAGAATGCGTAGGCAATCACTTTCATACAACAATTTACAAGGTAAGCGGACAATGTCCGTGTAATGCCACCAGATACCACGTTCCTTATGCCCACTGTATTTTCAACGTGTTCCAATACGCGTATCGTGTCGGTTTATCGCGGCATAATAACGCGATGGCACCTCGTTTATTTCCATCGAACGGTGTCAATTTATCGGGGTAAACGTTATTCCGGAATTCTCGCAACGCGCGCGCCCCGGCATTTTCGATAACAACTATTATGCATTCCCTTTACATCGTTCCGTGCTTTCGCGTTGCAGCTTCTAATTTCAAGCGGATACCGAAAAACTTCCGTCGATCGCGTTCTCGCATATATATTTTTTGGACGACCGCTTGTGTCACACTGCTCCCGTCGAAATGCTTGTCACAATTCTTCGGCCTTCTGGTTACATGCTCTGGGTAACGGGGACACGTTGTACGATATCAAATGAGGCTTTTTTCCTATTGCGAAGACAATTGATTAGAGAAACATGTGAGGTAAAAAAGAAATATATGTATATACATATATGTTTATATAACTGGGTTGAAAAAAGATTTACGTTACTGTCGCTGTGTGTAATTTATCGACGTACAGTGTGTAACTGTTTTATCATTTTTCCGATGCTGTGATATCTTTTCGAACAACGAAAATCATAAATTTATTAAAGGACGCAGCAGAACCATGTACAAATATACGTGATATAGGAGACGTTTATATATACATATATAAGGTAAAGGCAGTAATTGACCTCGTACCATTTCTCACGTTAACGTGAAAAATAAGGTCTTGAAAAGTACTAATCTTTCGATAAAGGCGCGATAAATGTGCTGTACCATTTATCAGCACAAGTCCGAAACACTCTTACTTCAACTCAATTGTTTATATATATGCATAATTTATTTATATGTTATATATACATGTTATTTATACAGTTCCCAATGTACGCACACATTCTCATCTTGGTAATCCAGTGCCCTATGTCGAAGGTATTTGTTCGCTTCTAAAGGTGCATACAGAGTGTCGTGGCTGGCCTGCACACCCCAGCCTTGTGCGGACACACACCCGTGGTGGAAGAGAGGAGAATAATTTCCACCCAATTTAAACTCTCGATCAGCTTCGCCTCTGTTTCCTGGTATTGGCGATTGGTGGTGGTATATCGATTATTCGGGCCTGGCAAAGTCAAATTATACGAGCGACCTTTCCCCAATAAACTCACCACATGGAATATTAACCTTTCTCCACCCACAGCCACATTCCCCTTTCGTTTCACACACATACACACACACACACTCTTCCTCTTCAGCGAGAAATGTAGCACTGCTAGGACCCCATGTATCATTTTGACGCGTTATGGCCCTCTTTCGGGCAATGGAAATCTGTTATACAACTCTTCTGCTTCCTTGGAGTCCGCTTTAAAGAGGTCTCCAGTGTCGATACACGGGTCTCATGCATGGAAAGTTAATGTAAGAGGAAACGGTAACATTTTCGTGGCTATCCTTTAGTCGAATCTTGATTTAGAAGCACCCATTCACATTTATGTTGGTCCTTCGAATTAATAACGTTTCAAGATATCTAACTTAATCGAAGGATACCGCTAGATATAGCGTGTAACCTAATTAACAGTGTATCTTGTCGACACTGCATCAACATTGACATCCTGGAGGACGTGCATCTGTTGTTCCTGTTTGCCAATTCGATTCGGGTCCATTTCGTGACGTTCCCCTTCATCGTTTCCTGAGTTCTTGTTCACGGTCGGAGCTCGTTAATCAATGCCAAGATAATGCGAAGGGAAGACATAATGGCGGATGCATGTGAATGTACATCACAGAGCTGATACCTTTTCCGTAAGTTCGCCGAGCAGATGGCAAGGAATCATTACACCTACATGAATACCACCGTGCCGATTAAACAATATCATATAACATTTCAACTTTTCTCAAAGTCATAAATATTGGCCCCCGATTAATACATCCCTCGCCTTTTAAATATACATAGTAAACACCTCAAATAAAAAATTACTCGTCCAAGAATAATTAAATAACTATTAAATCTTCGTATAAATTCTCAATCATTCTCGATCGCGAGCTACACATAATAACGCCGAGCCAACTATAGAAAATATTGCATGCTAATGCGATTATCACAATTCGATAAGACGTATCTATACTCCCCTACAGCACGTTATATCGATTTAACCGATCGATTCGCGCGAACGACGAACGCACACCGGTCGTTTCCCTAGCTGAGAAGCCACGAACGCATATATATAATCCTCTCTCTGCACCGTGTGCCGTGTAATTTTCGTTCTCCACCCGGCAACTCGACGAGGCGCGTTATATTATTGCGACGTATAATGACGACGTTGACTTTCTGCACGTTCTACGTGGCCGCGTGCACCCGATTTTCGTGGAAGCTTTTTGTCCGTTCGTGTTAAGCCGGTCTGGTTGATCGATCCGTTAAATCGGGTTCGACGGCCTAACGTTCACTCGCGTTACTTTCAATAAGCAATCTGCTCTAATGTCTCTCTTAGCCGGTGCAAAGGGAGAAAGTCCTTTCGGAACGTTCCCAGCAGACACGAATATACCGACCGACCGATCCACCGATGTGGGTAAAAATAAAGGCAGAAACGGGCCAACCGTTGAGCAGACGTGCTACGCGACTGTGTTTTCGCGTGCATCGACTTCATTTCGCTCTACGAGCGCCTGGCGAACGTATTTTCTACAGGAAGTCACCTTTTTTCGTCACTTTGCTGGAACTGGACGATAGTGTCGCGTGGCTGATGTTTGGCAAGGTGTACTTTGGTGATTATTAGGGGAGACGTGTTTTAATAATGGATGAATCGTTGAGAAATTTAGGGATGTTATCAATTTTTAGACAGTTTTCATATGGTAGCGTGACGGTAATACTTTTTTGACGATTGAATTAATATTTACGTCGTATATTTACCCTGCTTTACCTCATAAATCTTTTTGTACAATTTTTCATAACCAATTTCGCGGTTGTATGTTTGCAACATCGTAGAGTATTAACGGTATGGAAATTTGAGCTTGCAGTCGGTAAATGTGGATTCGAAATTCAAGCCCGGTCTGATCGACACGAGTTGATATATTATAGAGTACGAGCTACGCAAGCAATTTTTTTAACCCGTTCCTCTGTTTGGGAGTTTCGGTAAAAAAATGGAATGGAAATTTCAGAATTAGTTTGAAAGGGTTAACAATGACCCTTTGTGTTAATAACGTACGCGGGGGATCGATTACTTGTATGTTCACGATTCTAAATTATAATAATTTCTCCAATAAATTATGTTTGTATCTTAGCCATTGATATAATCAATACGTGGATTCAACATATTTAAATTACTTTTATACAAATTTTATTGCTCACATGATTTTCTCCTTTGATTCTATCAGATTGCACTCACGCTTGCTATATTTATTTCACAATTACTCAGAATTCCCATCACTTACGGCTTTAAATACTTACTCAACGTTAAACGCGGTGCCGTATATCATAACTCCAAAAGAGAGAGTTGTCTAATGCTACTGTCAGACGAATTTTCCTCTAATTTATTACTCCGTTGACGTCCAACCTTTCATACTGCGAGTTCGTGGAAGCACCTATGCGTCTAAATCTTCTTACGTTCCGGTATCACGAGCTTCACAAGACCCAGGAATCCGACAACTTTGCACCCCACTACGCTTCGCGCCGAGGGTGGTTCTTATAGGATCGTGGACTCTATCGTTCACGAGAACAATTCCTATTTCATGCACTTCCCTGCAGAATCTATTTAATGAACCACCCTTTTTCGGGGAAAAAGATTTCAACGTGCTATTGAATATTTTCCTTAATATCCAGCGCACGGAATGCTTTATAAATATTTAACGGGCAAGGGTTCATTAATTCCTACGATACATTATTCATTTGGACTATCTGTCTCTGTAAAAATCCCTAAAATAATTGTTGCACAATTTTATCTGCATATTCGCACGCAGAAGGTACAGCGTGTGGCGATGCAATTTATCAAATGATTAAACGATGAAAAAAGCACTACATGGAAACGAATGAGGAATGATACATCGTGGAAGAAAAAGAACGGTAGGATCGCAGGGTGAACAAGAAATCTCACAAATTAAGCTTGAACGGTACAAGAGACGAAGCTTTCCGACCGATAGGATTGGCTGCAATCTTCGACAAGGCAATCCGGCGGACTCGTAAATTTCCTGGAACAGTGCGAGCCGAGCCTAACAGACCCCGACTGTCTCGATACCAGTTGGCCACAATTTCCCGACGACATGGAGATCTAATTCTAGAAATTTATTTGCCCGATAAACTGAAGGTGTTTTCAGGCGGATCCTCGAAACGTTGGTGATTCATTAAGCCAACGGACGTTTTCCAATCCACGGACGCGCCGTTTACCGAACACTTTCCTTCGACATTCCCGTACACATCCACGGCTTATTCCCAACGAATTATTTCATGCTGATTCGTATGGTAATTAGAGAACAAAGTCTCGAACAGAAGGCAGTTATCGTTTGCCATAAATTGGGAAAGTTTCGAAAAGTTTAACGACACTTCTAGATTCTTTCTGGTTATTACCTTCCGATATTGGTTAGCAAAGCAATCGAATGATCCGGCTATAGTTTGACAAACGGCCCCGCCGCCATACCGATTCGAATAATTTCGCCCGTTTAACAACGATCCCGCCGTTCAATTTATTAAAATACATATCAACGATGGAAGATCAACGAACAAATAATATTCGACGTCCAAGCAGCCGGGACGCGGGAAACGCGTATTAAAAATTCCTGTAGCGTCTCTGCGGGTGGCATTTCTCGCGCGGAATCCTCGCGATATCTCGCGCCTTCGTATTAACTCGAGGAAGGGAAAGAATAGTACCGTGTTCTTCGGTATTGAGTGGGCAGACGTGAAAAAATGAAAGACACGACGAAGAATAAATGAAGCAGCCGCGGGGCTAAAGAGAAGAAAGAAAAGAAGAACGGAGATAGAACGTGGATTCAACACGGAGGCGGTGACGAGATAAACGAAAAAGAGGCAGCAGGAATTTCATTTGGACGAATTCTCCGGCACTTATTACTCGAGGGCTCGCGGCCCATGGAACGTCGCCAGGCGTCGCTCGAACGTCCGTCGCGTCGCGTCGCGTCGTCGAGGCTCGCGAGCTGACGTCGATTTCTGCTGCTCGCGAACGGTTTGAACGTCGGCCGTGTTGCGACGAGACAGAGAATCGTGCGATCGGTTTGTTCTATAGCTCCACCAGTAACAGCCGACGTACAACTGAGGTTATTTGAATTCCAGATTGGATTATTCTTTGGATTTCGATAAATGAATGGATTCTATCAGTTAGCAATTCCTTCTGGCGGGGGATCAGACTTATAGGTGAGAATCGGACTCGATCAGGTGTACCTATTGTTAGAATGTGTCTGTAAAATCATTTAAACATTTTTCATAACCTTTTTGTACCAGGTAGTCTCTGTTGTTTGATTAACCCGTTAATCAAGTTGTTTCTTAAATAAGGAATTTCTGTTGCACACAAGCCTAGAAATTAATTTTAACTCTGCAAATTAAAATCGCAGTGATATATCCTGTAACACGAATGTCTGAAATGTTGATAATTTTTCGCTGGATAGATAGATAATTCTAGTTTGAATGTTTGCCGCTTTTCCCCCCGAAATATTTAAGCTACACTGTTTGCCTTGCTCCTTGGGGAGGTTCAGAACGATTCTCGTGCACGAGGAAGTAAGTAACTTCTCGGGTACCTTTTCATCAAACCCCCTGACGTAGCTTTCACTTTTTCGATTTTCGTTTTCAGCTTTTTTTGGCTCGGGCTGCCCGTGCAAGGAAAGTTCAGGGATTCCTGAATTTCTTGTTGCTTTCCCAGCCGTGGCGTGTGATTCATCGCTGTAATCTGTTTTTTTTCATCCCGCTAGTCTTAACGCGGATGTGATTCGTTGTTACAGCGTGCAGAGGGAAGCAGAACGGGATAGAGGTCGACGAATCGAAGCACGAGGTAGACGGAGCTGGCACGGTCTTGGTGCAATATCCGGATAACTTGAATCTCCGTGATCTTCTCTACTACATCCTGGCGCCTACTCTCTGCTACGAGCTCAACTTCCCTAGGACACAAAGGATTCGGAAAAGGTGAGCAGCGGGAAGGAAAAATTTAAAAAAATAGAAAACAATAGTTTCGCGCGTTCCAGTATTTTTATCTCTTCGATCGGTTTAAATTTATAGTGGTATTTAAAAAATATAATGATGCTCGAAAAATTCGATAACCTTTCGAAGCATTTCACGACTATTCGTTTTACCTCGCCGATAGCAGGCGATAGCAATTATCGTAGTAAGAAGGAAATGGCAAATTAAATTCCCAAGTTCTCTCCTTGCAGCATCCGAAGTTGCCTTCAGTTCTAATCTCTCGAGTGTACACATTTTTCTACGTACGTATGTACCCTACGGTCGTACTCTTTCGCGTGGCGCTTTACGAAAAAGTTTGCCCCCTTTCTCAGTTCCCCTTTGGGAGGGGGAAAACGGAGTGGAAGAAGGCAAAGTTGGCGAACCCGAGTGTTCGCGAAATTAGATTTAAGTGGGCTATTGTTGGGAAAATAGAGAGAGGATACGTTGCACGGACTGCTGCGCCAAAGTGATGTATTCCTTTCCGTGCTTCCGGCCTCGTACTTCCGATTGTATACGGAATCCCAGAGATTTTTGCGGAACACTTTCCTCCGTCTCCGATGCATACAGCACACGGGGTCGGTTGAGCGTAGTGCATCGAGAAAGAGAGTCTGGTTGGCCGACATTTCTTGCCTCTGGCAGTTGTCGGCCCAAGAAAATCCGCGGCCGAATTGCGATGGAAGAAGAACTACGTCATATTGTATCATACCCTTCTGGAGTCATATATTTCTGGATTCTCCAGATAGAACGTGGTATGCGAGATAAGAAAAATGTAGCCGGCGTGGCTAATGCATTATTTGTCGAAAAGAGCAGTACGTAGTGGTTGGCTTTAATTTACATACTTCCGTGGAAATGGGAAGTGTGCTGTCATTTTGTCGATTACGCTGATTCTTGTTTATTCATTTGATGTACAATTCATTAAATAATACGGTGATTCGTTTCTTTGATTTGTGCAGATTTCTTATTAAACGTATCCTGGAAGTGGTCGTCGGCTGCCAAGTGGTTATGTCACTGTTCCAGCAATGGATGGTCCCTTCGGTCAAGAACTCGCTGGTACCATTCTGCGTAAGTGTTTCATTCACCTTTCCAATAGAGCCTGCGAGATCTCGGTACAGGATCGCGATAGAAAACTTTCATTAGACCTCATGAATCGAGCCTCTCGAACCCGTACATCATAGCAAACAATTTTCCCCTTTTTCCCATCCCTCCTATCGTAAACGACGGTTCTAGTAGTATCGCGACGCCATGCATCACGCCCTTATCCCTTTTATTCTCGACCGATATAAATAATAATCAATTGTCCAATACATCGGCGGTGTATCGTGATCGTTTTTAAGGTGGTTAATTATTTATCGAGACGGTCGTAAATAAGTCTAGGAGACCAGCCACCTGGAACGAAATGGCTTCTAAGATTGAGAGAGAGAGAGCGAGGGCGAGAGAGAGAGAGGGCTGGTGAACAGAAGTGTAATTTGGTTTCGGCAAATAGGTACGATCAATCTTTCTCGTAATTCCCCAACTGCTAGCTACGATACGCACAAATATATGGCCCGCCGACCCCAACCTGTACCAGCCAGCCTCTCGCCCACCCCGTCACCTCCCCATTCTACTAGAAAATCCACCGTGCACCCCCTGGTAATGATGTGTTTCTACGCACGCCCCACAATAATGGTCCTGACGACCCATCACTTTTTATCTCGTCGAGCTGTTAAACGGTCTCCTCGTCCCCTCTTTTTCTGGTTATATTTGACGGGTCGGATCATTTGTTAGGAAACACTGCTGTGGGCAGTGGGCTCCCGTGAACTATCCACGGGGAAATACGTACGTGCTTTGGCCGTGTCGTGTCGCGAGACACGTCAACCGTAATCAAGTTTCGGCTGTAAATATTACGGATAAGCCGGTTGGACATTCTGTACGGGATACCAAGTTGGAGCAGACTGTGATTGTATCTCTTATTATTCACGATGCAATTGGTATGGAGAAAATAACGTCGGCCCAAGGGACGATGATAATAGTAAACGAGCAACGGGTACAGATAGACAATAATATACTGGATAATTGAGACGCTCCTACACAATTCCGTTGAGTATTTTTTAGTCAAAAGTCGAGGCTTGGCGCGGGAGGTGAAACTTGAGATCACGAGCCCGCAATTAAGCTCGTTCGTTTTCGCTGATGGGTCGATTTACTTGTTGCTGGATTATTCGTTATCGAATCGAACGCGCCTCGCCGTGTTGTTTATTATATTTATTGTCGGTGAATGTGATAATTGTATTGCCAGATTGTTCGAAGAGTTACGTTACGTTGTTTCCGCGGATCACGTTGAAACACGCGCCCCTGTTAACGTGAAAAAACCAAACGCAACGCCGCGAAATTATTTTTCGCCCAACATTCGGCTTCGACGCGAAACGCGATAAAGACAACGTTGATCTCGTGCGCGTAATGAGCCGAAGGCAATTATGCATGCATGCATGCGCGAGCACGAATTACGGTAGAGACAACACGGAGAATCAGCAAACAGCGTACAGTTGTTGGTACTATCTTTTTTTTTGTTCCTTTCCTTTGTTTTTCGTTCGCACCATTTCGCCTCATTTTTAACGTCTTCCCTTTGGCTTCTGGTCGGCGGTGTTGAATAGCAGACGTTCCAGTGCCATGGAGCAGCTGCGGAAATTACGGGGATAATTAACAATCTGACGTTTATTCATTTAATCCTGTGACATTAATTGAAAAAATCCAACTACGCTGCGGTTTTGATTGTTCGTTAACGAGGGGATGAATAGTTCCGCTGTCAGCGTGCACCGGTGGCAGAAATTTCCCGCGTGTGCTCGCCAGCTTCGTGGATTTAAATGGATCCTTTTACGCGGACAGTTTTAACCACGGCTGATCCGCACCGGACATCCGCGGTTTACCACCTATATCCATAGAGAGCCGTGTAATGTAGTCGGCTGTTATCTATGCACCGCCATTGTGAGAAGTTGGACATTTTTGCGGTTCCTTTGTTTTCAATGGATGATCAAGGCTACAGATATTTTCTCTGCCGAAAGATCGAATGTTTCCGATAACACGCATCGACACTGAACGTTTCGAAAAACTCATTTTTCCAACATTATTTTTTACCGAATACTCTGCACTATGTACTTGCTAATCCTCGGCGTACAATTTACTCGAAAAAGTTTCCCCGCATTTTATTATCGCAGCAACAGAGTAACGTAATTGCACCACGAAATAATTGAAATACTATACTCGGGCCAGCCGTAACTTAATTGCAGAAATAAATTCCCCGCGTTCCATGCACGCGGCATTTCATTCCCGTTACAATTTACCAAATGGAAATATTATCGCCAAGAAAATACAAACGCAGCATTTCACCTTTGAAAATTAAAAACGCTGCGACATTTTGCCGCGCGATTTTCTTCGCTGCATCTCCCGAGCAAGAAGACAGTGCCGGCGAGTAATGAGTGACTGGTACGCGGTAGCAAAAGCGTGGAGGCGCGAGGGGCGTGTCGTCGCGACGTAAAAACAAAAGACGAAGAGGATGGCGAGCGTAATTACAATGCGACGAGCAGCGAGCGGAGTTATCAATTCCAGCGGATGCACGCGATTCATTGGTGGCCGCGGCTCGCGGAGGAAAGCAATATCCACGACATCGATTTCTTCTCGTTGGTGTCAGGCTTCCCGCGGCAGTGATAGACCATCGCGAAGTACATAGATCGAGGGACGGAGACATTTTCACCTCGCCAGCTGGCCGGCCGAACGTCGACGTGACTGTCGCCTCTGTCATCGTGATTCGCAATTATCGAATCCAATTTGTCGGCCAGAAAGGCAGGCAAGCAGGCAGGGGCGGGAAAAAAGAAGGCGAGAGAAAGCGTAGAGAAAGGATAGGCGTCAGCGTACGATCGAAGATAGAGAAAATGACGAGACGGACGGCGTGGAAATGGATAGAGAAAAGGCTCGCCACCCTGGAATTAATTCTTGTGCACCTTGCACGGTAATTACTCTGCACTCGATCGATATCACGAGTTCGAGAGACGTACATAAATTGGACAGAAATATTGGGAACAGAGGGAATGTCTGGTTGGTGCAACAGTTGTTCGAAATTGTCTAAATTTTACGTTTGGCTGGGCTTGTTCATGGGTACTTCAAGTATTAAATTTATATAAAATAGGTAGCCGGTTTTGTTACAGTTTTGCATTGAACAATTGTATTCCATATTTTTATTTAATAATCAATTAATTCATTCTATATGCATTTAATTAAATTTAATATCGGATTTTGCATCCATACGAAATCTGTTCGGGTCTGAAACGATTAATAATCGGTAGAAGGGTTGGATGGAACAGGGAACGGGTCGCTCGAGATGCATTGGGGGTGAGAAAATGACGAGAACTATCTAATTCTGGATGTGCAAGTTCTCTTCGTTAAGGGGTGGCTCTTGTTGTTACCAAGTTCCACGACCAAGTGTCCGATTCTAGTTGTTTAGGGGTGTGCTTCCATTTAGAACTTGCTTTGTTAGCAGTCGTAGAAAAGGGAAATGTTATATGTAGTTAAAGTCAAAGTGCACTTGACGTTTGCTACGTAAAAGTATTGACATTTATTACTTATTATAAATATTATTCCCCTTGTTATTATTCGATTTGAAATTTTTACTTTAAACCCAAAATAAATTTGGATTAAATTTGTTGATTCGTTTGGTACATTGATTCTATTAGATGTTAACGCCCATTGCCTGATAAAAAATACGTGGCTTTATTTTACTCTGCAACATTCGATGGACTGCTACGTCAAATTTACGCAACAACACTGTGCTGTTGGTGGACCACAGAGTGTTAAAGTTCCGTGTTTTGTTTCGTTCAAGTTCGTAATGTTGATTTCACCCTAAGGCTTTCAGTATAACTTAAGTTTCTCTAGAAATTCTGTCGAGTCACCTATTCTAAGAAATACTCTGCAAGATTGTCTGCTTTCTTCCATTAGAACTATCCATCTTGAAATCTTTTTATTGCCACCATTGTCCGAGCTCCAATTCAATTCTACGACTTGTCTAAAATTCATTTTAATATACTTTCCCGAGTGTTTAAAATTTTCAAAGAACTGCAAATTGAAATTCATTTATTTGACTTTTTTAACGCATAAGGGATACGATGTTTTAATTGCAACAAGCTATATTAGAGAAACGCCTTTCCTTGCAATTGGCAATGCAAATTTGTTTCGGGGAACGGAGAAATAGAGTAATCAGTATTGAAGGCAACATTATACTTGGCGGTACACCTATCAACAGCATCGGCTAGCTTGTTTTCATTAATTAACATGAAAACGGTCACCAAACGAGCTTTCATTAATAAAGTTCCAGCTCAAACAGGTGGTAACGATCCTGAAGCAGCTCGTTCCTTCGCGATGGTCCCTTACATGAGCCCCACGTGAATTTTATTTCAATTAATTACTACTGGATCCTATCATGTATTGTTATCGACGTAGTATCGCGCGTGCACGTGTCGCAAGGTATCCGTTCTACCCCGTGGCCTACACTTAATGGAACTTAATCGCCAGTTTATTCCTCCTATGGTTCGTGTTGTTTGTTAATTAATTTTCTCGCCTAACGTTAACGACGCTGCTACCATCCAATCTGTACCAGCATCGTGCCAATGCTCCCAATGTATCGAGTGATCGATCCATCCGTTCCCCGATTTTTTGTATAAAAAATAATTCTTCGAACATAAGTTCCAGACGTAATTAACTTTCTAAACTTTCATCGTTGCTCTTGATTTAGGACAACATTTAAAACATACAGGAATTTAAGTACTGGCGGTAGTATCGTAAAAAGCAAAGCGTTATTACTATTATCAATAACATATTATCAGAAAATGTTCAATTACCACAGAATCAATATTTCTTCCAATCGCCACATTTTTCCCTGATAGTTGCCCGCATCAACCAGCAGAATTTTCCAGCATACCGTAAAGAGTAACCATCGCGGTTAACCGAGTTACCCGAGGAAGGCGATACTAATTCAGATTATAGCTCGTCGAAAATTTGCTCTTGTCGGTGAAATGCAAATGGCGGGTAGTACGTTTCGCCTATCTTTCACAGCGTTTCAGCACACGGACGGGTTCACACTGTAGGGCAATCGACCGATCGAAAAGTGACGCGGGGGTCGCATCGAGCGTCGGCTTATCGGCTCGACGACGTGCTGCTCCTTAAAGGGATGTGCGTTTAAAGGATTTTCGAGGGTGCTAGTGGGGGCATAGAAGTGGTGAGGGGCACAGCTTCTGCAACTTGGCTGCTCACACCTTTGAGGCCGTTGACAGCGAAACGGATGAAATATCGTATCGATTTCCCATCGTGAATGCTAGTACCTCCTACCGCCGTGCCACCTGTTTTCTCTTCTTCTTTTTCCCCGCCATTGTACGGACTCTTCTTCAGAGACCGTGAATGCACATGGACGAACGGGCACTGGAACGAAGAAAAAAAAATAGAAAGAAAACCGTGTTCGACTTTTCTACACGTTGGTGGCTTTCAAGCAATGCTTTTATTTTGTACGGTGCTGCTTCGTTTCTTTTTTCATTCATTGTTGGCATCGAGAAATCTTCCAGGTGAGCATATTGCCGTTGGAAAGTAGTTTCCAGTCTACCACGAGATTTGTCCGGCTTCATTTCGGGGCAAGAAGTCAGGTTCGATTCGAAATGGGACAGGTAGAAATGTTCCAGCCAGTCGTGGCTGCAAAGTCGATATTTCCCCTTCGACTGACAGTCGACAGCATTACAAATGGAAGGGCATCCTTGATAATTTCGCTCTTGACACCGGCAAGAAGACGGTATCCTATTTTGTCGACAGGACGCTGTTTCCTGATCTCCCGAACAGGAAATTGAGGTCCTGTTCATTCGATCGTTAACGGCATTCCATGAATATTCCCCTTCGCATTAGACATCGGATATCAAGCAGTGAAAGTATCGAAGTGTGACTGAAACGTCAACTCGGGAACAACCGTTCCGGAAAACGTGTCTATAATGGTTTAATCTTCTTCATCGTCCATTGATAACAGCATGATAAAGCCGACAGACAAAATAAGAACCATTTCTCTCCATTATGCGATGATGGGAATTCGATTACTGGCGTGTTCCGACGATTGCTCGAAGACCATCCAACACCTGCGTCAGCGCGAAATCATCCCCGAAAGGCAGGGTGCTCCGTCGTTTATGACGTTTAATAAATGACAAGAGGCAGCAGGATTGATTCGGGGAAAAATAAGAGATAGAAAGTAGGGGGAAGAGTTTTCCCCGCGTCGTTTCCTCGGCCCGACATCAGACGTGCCGCAACCCTCCTCACGGAATTACCTCTAATTTTTCTGCTGCGAGTGACGGAACAAGATGAAGAACGGAAAATATCACACACACGCCAACGTTCACGGTTCGCTCTCTGCTCCTTCGCCACTGTCAATCATCCCAGAATTCAATTGGAGGCCAGCGAATTGCCGCCATCTCGAGGGTACTCGCGTGAGTGCGACAGGATGGTATTTGTGGATGCAAAGTCGTAAATCTCCGGGTCGCTAATTGAAACGATGCCGAGAAAAAGGAAACGATATCGCGCAGGCTTTCTAGCCGGTCCCGATTCACGCGAAAGAACTTCCCTCGTCTTTTTCCAACCGTATCTCGTGCCTTCTTCTCGCGCCTCCTCTCCCCGTTCTTTTCATTGCACCGTGAAAGGTGCTCATAGCCGCGCTCGCGAAGAATTCGTCGCGTCCCGTTCCAAGGAAACAGTATTCAGTTTCAGTGGCGCAGACAACGCAGCTCGTGGGCTCGAGTTACGGGCTGCTCCAGCCTCGAGAGCGTTCGCGTTCTCGCGCGAGACGGCTTATTATAACCCTTTGTGCCCGCTAAGGCTTCTCCCGTGGAGGTTTCTGCCCTTTGATCCGAGGAGGGAAGATCGATCGTCCCCGCAACGTCTAGCACGGCCAAGAAGCAAGAAGCAGAGTAATGGAGGCGAGGAAAAGGCGAAAAGAATGAGATCGATGCGGCATGTCACCTACGTGAGCTGCTTTAAACGTTGCTCGCTGGGATGTGCACGGAATTCACGATACATCCGGCTTTTATTTTCACTTCGGACATCCTCTCCACTTTCTCCTTCTTCAACGCATCTCTAGTGGTAACATTCATTCGGGAGAACTCTCGAGTCGGGCAACCACCTTTCCAACTAGGGGAAGTAGAAGCGCCATCTTTCAGGGTGCCACGATTTTTTTGCTTCGAGAAAATAAGCGAAGACTATCGAAAATGAAGTTTCGCGCGAGTGCAGGTTTTTGTACGAGCCTTTCGCCAAAGGTTAGTTTTAAGGGAGATCCTTGCGTCCTGTGAATAATACCGAGAATAAAGAATTCCCGGTGGAGTGATGCTGGCTTGAAGCTTTACACCGCGGTAATTAATTTCCCTAAGAAGTGCCATGTCCTGTTGCGTCCACAGAGTCGAGTTAAAGAGAGTGCTTCAAGGGTAGGGATTCGTTGGGTATAGTAGCAAGTGAGAATAGTAGATGAGGAAGAGCCTGACAAGGGAACGTCCCAGTTGGTTACTGGTACTTTTGTGGCAGGGGAAAGAAAGGGATAGGAAGGGAAATACATATAATACAATTCAAAGGAGGTCAAAGGAAATCGATAGAATTTAATGGGAATCGATGGAAATGTACAGAACTTAATTGAAATCAGGGGAAAAGGTTCGAAGCGGATTAAGAAAAAAAAATCGTCTAATGAGGTTACGATCCATGGACGCAATACACTTTCTTATACTTATTTTACGTTTGTATTCTTTTTCTAAGTTAATCCTCGATCAATAATTCAAGCACTGTCGCCTTATTCCAATTATTATGTAGCAATTTCTTTCGGTGTCTACAATATTTTGTATACGCACGGTAGATAATTGTTTCGCGCATTAAATATATTCAAATGCGCGAAGAATCACAGTACCAACTGTTAAAGAACTCATCAAATAATTTGTTTAATTCGAATCGTTTTCATTAGCTCGTGAAATATGTTGACAGAAACAAATCAATAACGGTGCGTATGTACATACAAAATTGCATCAATTATCTGACTCGTAGCAATCAAAGAGATTGTTTAATCGCCTATTCATAGATCATAACGCACCGCTTTCAGTATTCTGGTTCCCTCAGATTAGAATACTATATTCCGGGCTTACAACGAATACGCACCAGACACAGTAATGACGAATCCCAGCTCACGTAGATTTATTCAGTATCCAGTTTCCAGTGTCCAATTTACGAAATTTTCGAAGAATTTAACCATGTTCCTTTCGGACAAATTCTATTGCGCCTTATCTCCCTATTCTTTCGGTTCTTCTTTTTCCTCGCTCGACGATTCCTGCTTCCCCCCGAAAATCGTGAAATTCCATTATGCTTCCACAGATATACATATAGTAAATGATTGCGTTGGTGTATTCATGTATAGTTGAATTTGTAGAGTATGTACGCGTGCAAATGTCGTGTTGAAATCGACAGGGGCCTCTTTAGGTATTTATTTGTAAGCCTGGGTATATAAGCACCGTGGGTTCTCATGTTGTGCCATTCCGAGAGACCTCGACAACCGCCACTTAAGCGGAAAGCCGGAGGGGTGGTTTCCTTCCCCTGTATTCAATTAGTGCACCGCACGAAATATCAATTCTATTGCTGGAAAGCTCCTTCGACGTTTTCGAGTATGGGGGAACGAGAGGATACTTTCCAGCGACCGCAAGTACTCATTGCGCCCAGTTACTGAACGTTGTTAATCTATACAACTTCGTGCTCTCCATTTGGTTTATCAATCGACATTTTAGTCGGTGCACATTTACATGCCTCTTGTGCCATTTCTATTATTGCCCTTAATCAAGAGGTGCTTTCTAACTTTAGATATCCATCGGAGTTTTGTTGCATTTTTTAAGACAAAATTCTATTGGGGGCACTTGAAAATTTCTGTTCAAAACAAATATTGCGTTCTGAATAATTGAAATAAAAGGAAAAGGAATTTGGGAGTACACGGAACGAGTGATTAAAATATCTTTCACGGTTACTAATTATCGAATTTCGTTGCTGTATATTGTTATACTATATGCTCTATGGGGGGAAAAAATTCTTCTAGGTATCATATTATATCACATTTTCATTCGCACCGGAAACATACGGCGCGAATCGTGACAAATTTTACGGACATATTTGGACTATTTACACTAGAATGAATAAATATAAATACTGGTTGCTGCACGGGCGCGACCATATATTTTGAACGTTTGTCAAACAAATAGCAGAAATTTTTGCAAAAAAAAAATAGAAAAAAGAAAACCGGCACACTATATTTCATGCAAAATACTAGCGTACAGTATATGCACAAAAATTATTCGGGGTTTCCTATAACCGCGATAAATATTCTCCCTATATTCGCCAAATATTAATTCGGTCGAACGATTTATCAGCAATTCACTACATGTTCCAGCTTCCACCACAGTACTTACATCAATGAGCGTCGAAAGAACGCAGTTCTGTTAATTATTTCGATGTTTTAATTACGCGCCACCCCGATCCGACGTAATCATTGTGCAAAAATTTCCGGGCGAACTGGCGTATCCACGCTACATATTCCGCAGGTTTGAATCCAATTAGGAACTTTCGTTTTGTACCCCTGTTTCACCGGATCCTTGTACCAGCGCTCCTACAACTTCCAATTCCAACTATATTTACTGCATACGCGGCTTTCTTCAAATTAATAATCGAACCCCCTTTTATTTTCCAGAACATGGACGTTGCAAAGGCTTCCGAGCGTTTACTGAAGCTGGCCGTGAGTATAATTCTATTTACTCGTAAACGAAGTAGCCGCGCGTTAATGGCCGACAATACCATTGTTATTAATTCTGGATATAATCCACGCGTCCCACAGTGGGGTATTTGTCTCGAAAAGCTAGCGAAAAATCAAAATTTTATTTTTGTCCGATAGGAATAATGCTTGGCTCATATGTTCCTAAATATGTATGGAAGTAAACTACTGTATTGTTTATGCGTGAATCGCAGTATTTAGCAACAAATAATGTTCGAAGCAATGTTCGAAAGTCAACAGTTTTCCGGCAAGTAGAAAATATCAAGGAACGTACCTTACGGAAGAGATGATTTCAAGTGTAGTGTTTAAGAAGTGCAATAAAAATTTATTTAGGATGCAGGGGAAGGTATATAAACCATTTCTGTAGCATTTTTTGTTTACTTTCTTTTGTGGTTTTGAAAATATAAGAATTCGAAAATATAATTTTTTCTTCCGGGAAACCAAATATATAATATTCAATTACTTTTTTATACCCCAAAAGACCTATTTGATTTTTGGTTACTTCGTTGCTTAGACACTGCTTTACATAATTCTTATAGATTAAGTACATCGTACTATTGATCAAGTGACTGAGTAATTGAGGTATAGATGAAAGATGCTTGAAACTGATTGTGGGTGAAAGAAATGTATTTGTGAACGAGAGATGCAAGGTGCAATGCGTTTGGACGCGATTGACTGCGAAGTGATGTATTTGGACAGTTAATTTTCGAGATTCTGTCCAATAAAGACAAGTTTTGATATAACTGCAACCTTATTACCTTCATATTTACTCCTATTAATCTCAGGTGAGATTGACGAAAAATAATTTCTACATTATTTTAAATAAACAATTTGTTAACAAAAAATAGTATTTCTTATCTTCAAATTATTAAAAAATATATTGTACCGTCATAAAATGCAATAAAATGTTAAGGTGTATCGATTAATTAGGTAAAATATTTTTGGCCAGCTTTTCGGTGCAAATGCCCCACTTAATATATTCTTATTACGCCTAAGACTATTTAAACAACGAAAACTTTTTCTTTCCCACGTGTTTCGTTGTCTTGAAGCAAAAGTTCATTTACTAACATGGAAATCACTATCTCATTAGAATTACTAAGCCCCCTTGCAACGAACGTTTCCTGTTCTCACCAAGAACAAGCCCGGTGCTTTTATCGAACAGTGTACGTAACCCATACACACGTTATTGCACCCTGTGTTCTCCGCGTGATCCTCCAGAATCGTTTTCTCTATCGTCGTATACCTCTTAGGTGGAAAGCCTCGAAGCAATATTTGCGAATTCAATCTCCTTTTCGTTGTGCTCGCGAACTTGGTCCTCGCGAGGCGTCGCGACGCCTCGTTCGATCTCCGTCGTCGGCGTCGTAAGCGTAGTCGTCGATAAGTGTGCCCCTTAATACAGCATCATTGCAAATCCTCGACGCGAATAGACACGTCGAACGGTTTAGTTTCGTCTCCGTGAAACGTTGCACAGCTACGAGCATTTCAATGCATTCCAAAACTTTGGTGGAAACGTACGAATTCATGATTCAACTTTCGCCGCGTGTATTGTCGGAATCCGTTCTGAATTATACGATGGCAGAAGTCGTGGACTGGTGTTTAACGGAGTCTTCCTGTAACATGCTGAATCCTCTATCGATAATCGAGCATGGAGATCGAGGAATTGCTCGAAGGGGCACGAGGAATTTCCCCTAATGTAATAAGATATTCTTTCCTTTATCGAGCCGGCGGCTGCGATGGTATTCAGGGTTGCTTCGTCGTTTCCGGAAGTTGCAGGGCAACGTTGTATACATATACGTATAATTCGCTTGCAAATTTCATATCTTCTGGCCAGGTTTTAATCCTTTGTGTACTGTACAGCAATATATAGTAGCTTCTTGTCAACATAGCAGAGAAATTAATTTTTTCAGAAATAAAAAGATGTTACGGTGAACCTTAATCTTAAACCCTTTTTTTCCCTCTGATATCTCGTTCCAGTAATTAATTGAACTCTGGTGGTTATTTTTTTATTGTCAGAATAGAATGTTGTCTATCATTGCCACGTGCCACTAATTTTCCATCTTAATTCACCCTGCCTATTCTTTGGTTCGCGATTATTCCACGCTTAGAAGGCGTTACAATGTAACTCTGATCCCTCGCGGGCGTCGTTCATTCACAGAGGCTTGAGTGCTTAACCATAGGCCCTTGTGTATATGGATTTTATCGGATTTCAAGCGGGGAATAAACGCGTTATCCCATAATCGACGACGTAAACTCGGGAAAACGTGGCCCCATAATTTGACACGTAACATTTGCGGATACCATTAAAACCGCGACCCGATGCTCGCCTCTGTGCTTTTAATGCGTTAATTAAATTTTTCACTTGAAGTTTACAGCGATAGTCGGCGCACAGTTTCGTGTACCACGTCGAGAGGGGTCACACGATGCGTAAAACGCGTTCGAGTACACGGTTATCAAAGGGACGCGACGTCGACGACGATAAAAAACCATTAGATTAATTTTGTATAATGTCATATCACGGAACGTTGTTATTCCCGTACGAAAAGCCTGTGGCGTGGCAGTGAAAACGAGGACGAGAGTGGGCGGGGGTCACATTAATGGAAGGGTAATCAGAAAAATGGGTTTTCGAGTTCCTCCTGTCCGCAACATTTTCCTGTATTAACGTGAAAGCTCGGACCGTGCAAAAAGTGTCGTGTAAATAAGCAAACCCTGCCACCGATAATGGACGAAGGATTTTTAATTCGGACAGAAAAATGTAAATTTAAATTTGTGGCAGGGAGATTTTTAATTTCTGTCGCAGCTGTGTCTGGTGTGACATTTGGTATGTTTAATAACGATTAATATATCAAATGTGTCGAGCACTCTGGATGCGTTCATCTTTTCCCACGGACGTCCTAATTCACAGTTCAGAGCACAATCGAATGGCAAACGAACGCTCGGTAAATGAAAGATCAATTGGCTCGTAAAGAAGAATATATTTCTGCACTTGGAGGCGGGGGAAATGTGCACGAGAACTCACGGATGAATTAATGCCGTGTGTACAGGGTGATCCGGACAAAATGCTCGGTATCGGCTCTTTTAAATTGGAGGAATTAGTGAACGATTTTTTAACTTATTCGTGATTACAGTGCAAAACTACTCAGCCTTCTTTTTCCACTATACAAAATCATCCCCTCTACGGAAGGCTCAGAAGCCAACCAGCCTAAGTCCAACTTTCCCTGAATATGAATTTCGTAGTTCAAAAACCTCTTTATTGTCAAAACTTTCAGTAGATAAGTGGATTAAATCACTATTTTCATACGTAAGCAATAGATGACAGTACTGACAGCGTCATTTTTTCCCAAGTAATTTGTAAAAACCTTATTTATCTCGGTTTGAATGCCGATGGATTTACACTCATTGGCATCCGAACCCTCCATATATGAATGCTTCACTTGCCAAATCGATTAACAGCACAAAACTAAAATATGGAAATTTATTTTAAATGTAGAAAGAGTCGCTTAAGAGTCAATCAAGCGCTTTGGCAATAAAATTGAAAAAGCTTCAAGAAGTGGAGTTAATCGATTTGGCTAATGAGCAACTCATATAAGACAATTAAAATTGTCAATTACATCTGTTTATAAAATTGTATCTTTAACATTGAGCTTCGCCAAGAATGAAATTCTTCGAACATCGTGATAAAGATTTTTCATTTTTTATTCATTAGAATTGATTCGAACGACAAAGTTAAAAACTTCGCCGGCTACTGTACTTTTCATAAGAATCACCCTGTACATTCGCGCGCATCTTCAATGTTGTGTTAGAGGCACTCCGCCGCGACGTCCGTCGAGGCCGACGGCCCGTTTCCATTCGCCCGTCGTTACTCGTGCTCGTTATTCTCTCGTTAGTCCGAATGCTCCAGATCGAAACTAGCCAGCCGTAGTGTTTCGATCAGTGAGCTGGACTCGGTGAACCGAATTCAATTATATGACTTGGTCCCAAAGCGACTACCGCGAACGTCCTCCTGAAGCGTGTATAATAGTGCCCTTTTGCCGTTGGTCTCGTTGTTGGCCGTTTGCGATTAAAACACCAGGCCGGTGAGCCACGCGTCAACGAGCTACGTTAACAAATTTTTTGCCGGCCGCCAATTAATTGGACGAATCGCGTCATTGATTATCCACGTCTGCGGCTCAGAATGTTGCGAGCAACGGTCCCGCGTCTCGTGGAAAACAAATTTTTGTTCACTATCCTCCTCTTGTACGTATCGTCGAGAATTATTCGATCGCTGGGAGCGCCATCGATTCGACCCTTCGGAATCGAGTACCAAATAATAATGTTTTTTATAAGGGACCAGTCACTTGGGAACTGTTCGATTCGAGATTTCTAACTGACCACTTCAAAGAACGATATCGACGCAAGCTTTGGACGAGAGAAATATAAGTGGTCCGTTCGTAGATTCCTCGAGGCGTGCAGAACGAAAACTCCTCTTCCAATCTCATAAGTCACGCCACAAGAGGGATTGCTCATTCCCGTACCGCCTCTTTTGTCCTCTCCTGTTTCCCACCCTCCACGAAGAGGGTTAAAGTGGGAAAAATAATTGTTTGGCGATCGACCTTGCGAGACCGGCAATGGGGGGACGGGTTTCTTCTTCTAGACGATAGAAAAAAGAACGGGGAAAAAAAGGGGCATGGCGAATCTCCTGGATACACGAACCTCATACGCCGAATCCTTCTTATTTTCGTTTACACCGCAAATAACTCGGAGGCTGGTCGCATCGACCGCAGACCACGACCGTCGTCGGTTAATTGCGGTTCTTCTATACGAACCTCAGTTGAACTTCGAAGACAGAAGATAGTGCTGCTCAACCATGGGGATGGATTGGTGAACAGAGAAGGGGTGGGCAAAAGTGGGTTGGGGTTGAAACTGCAATGTAGGACGAGACTTTAATCTCGCCGTAATGGGGAAACGCAATTTTCCTGCAGTCCGCTGCCAACGAGGTCGTTTCCTTAGATCGATTTGCTTTATACGAGCACGTCCCTTTGCTCCGTCCACTTGTCACTCGTTTCGGAATCTCTTTGACGCGTAGCGAACCCCCCTCGACGAAAAAGAAACAGGACCAGGTGAGATACGGCGGACGGAGATATTATGTACTCTGCAGGGGATCCCTTTTGCTCTTCTATCTGTCGACCTTGTGCAGATCGTGTCCCCGTGTCGTCCTGCGTCTTCGTCCCCGCATTAGACTGTAATGTGTGCTCTATGCATATATACGGAACGAAGGATCGATCGATTTCCATCAATAATGCAGGCATATTGGATTCAGGAATACGACGAGGAGAGTCCATTGAATATCCGATATGTACTTACCCATGGCTGAATGTAATATGGACACGACACGGAGGCCGGTATCGTTAGCCAATCGTGTGAAAAAGGCAACCGGAAGTGGTGAGCCATTTACGTGAATGTCCAACTAGCCCACCATTGTGCGACGTATTAAGTCTGCTTGTAATTGAAAGTGGAAAAGAAATTCTTTCGAGAATTGATAACGATGCGTGAAATATGATTTTGTAAAATTGAAATGCAAAGAGAAATAGTATTATTTATCACGAGTAACGTACTGCCAGCGTCGTGCTAAGTTGCTAATCGATATTTCCCATTTTCACCCGGATCCTGTTACACTTTACTTTCCTTCTCTCATTCCCTGGATTTTTTCTACTCGCCGTTGGCCTCGAGGGATCACGTCACGTAGTATTTACTGCAGCAGCCGAGAAAGGTCTGCATGCCTGTGTAATCTGCAGAGAGAGAGAGAGAGAGAGAATAGCTGTTATCGTATGAAGAACGGGATATAAGAATAACAAAAAAAAAGACGGAGAAAAATTGAGCAAACTTTATAGACATCGTGACGGGATGACGTTGAAATTGCCTGATCCTTTAACCTTGCCATTATACCTTCGGCGGTGAACTCGATGGAAGCATAGTCTCCCCTTCAAAAATCGACTGCATGTTCTACTCTTTAAACCAGTGTTTCCCAACGTACAGTGGGTAGTTTGATAGTTAAGGGGCGCAATAATTAAACTAATACTAATACTAATACTAATACTAATAATTAAAATAATATAGAATAATATAGAAAAATATTTCATTGAAATTATTTCGTACTTGAATTTCAGTTCCCCATTATATGTTTTGAAAATTTACTTACTGTGTTTCCCCAACACTTTCCTAGCGATTTCTTCATAAACCTATCATTTAAGTTCTTTCGGTGAAAAATTAAATTTTTGAATATTAAAAATTATGTATACGTTACATAGGGGCATAAGAATTTTAGAAAAGCTTAGTTGGGCCATGGCACGAAAACAGGTTGGGAAACTCTGCTTTAAACTGTAAACTGGTGCCTTAAAAAAATGTTGCTTTAATAAAGGTACAATCATCGGTTCGTTAATATTTGATGCAATACACAAGCATGCCCCTTTCGTTGACACGTTTGAATATCGAAGCAACGTAGTAGTTACACTCGTTGTTCAAAGTCGATACAGTGACGCATAAAATATTAAATTCTATAGAAACATCGACTGCGGGAAAATTCATGAAAAAGTTCATAGAAGTTATTACAAATTATTCGTGAATGCACTGAAATAATTTCAACAAAGGGGACAATACAGGGGGAAATTACGTGGCAAGGGACAGTTCATTGAAAAGGCCAGCTTTACCAGGGAAACTTTGTTACGCGAGCAGGCCAAACCAGCCGAGGAAATTTTAATTCCCGTCGGTATTACGCTTCGCCGCGTCACATATCATCCGCCAAGACTTCACCCTTGACGGTAGCCCCGATCAAGAGCAAAATGGAAGACGTTTCGTTTCTAAAATAGCCTCTGGCCAGGAAGCCGTTGCTCAAAGTTTACACGGTCGCTTTTTCCTTTGTGGTATCATCAGCGTGTCTCAAACGGTTCACCGGGGTTTTATCCCGCCTCCCTGTTGGGCTCCTGCTACCCTTTTCATCCCCTCCCAACCCCAGGGTACTGGAGTAAACGAAATTAAAACGTCGCGGTAAGTTTTTGCGGAGTACGTGGACTGGTCGTGAAGAAGGAGGAAATGGTAGTAGTGAAAGGGGTTGATGAAAGGGGAGAGTCAGAATCTCTACCCTGTGAAGAAGGGAAGTACGCTCTCTACCCCTCTCTTTTTCATAAAAGTGGCACGAATGCCTGCCGGCAAAAGAGACTTGACCTTTGTGCTTGGCAACATTATTAAGTCCTTTGGAGCGCGTAAAGGGCTGCCGGAAGCGGCAAGGATGCTCCAGGGGGGAATTAGAAGAGACAGTCGAAACGAAATAACTTCGAAATTCTTCGTCGGATCGAGCGGGAAGCGGAAAGGAAGAAGGCTTACACCGGAAGAATCCGTCTGATCTTTCATCTTGCGTCGCGATTGCCTTTTTGCCCGTTGTGTCTAGTCCGCCGCCGTTCTTCTCCTCAAATCTAATATTATTTCGTCGCAATTGTTCGGTAACGATTGAACGACAATTCGTAACGCGGGTCATATTAAATATTCCAGAACTGTGAAGCAGACACTATGTTCCCTTGGTGGTTCTCGCTTCGACGACTACCATATTTCCCTTCTTTCGTCGCTCCTTTTCCCAGGTCGTTGTTCAGCGAGCTTTCGCGTACACGTGTGCTAACACTGGTTAAGAATTACGTGAAATTGCACCGTCGCCTGAAGGCCATGGGAATAGAATATCGAGAGACACGAATTTACGGTGGATTAACGAACCCATCCCTTGAATCAAGACACGAAACAAGAGGAAATAAAATATTGTCTGCAACGGAGCCCTCGGCTATTCTATTCTCTGGGGTGTTATGTATTTGTGACGTAATAAAAATCGATGTACACGTTGCGTGAAAATTCTTTCACTGGCTGTAATAAAAAAGGAGTAACCAAAGCATAATAAATGTTTTCTCTGTGATACAGAATTTTCAATGGCATACTAATGACACTTTTTTTTATATAAACAGACACGTGATGTATAGTATGCATGCTTTCTTGTGCCTGCAGATACCAAACCATCTGGTGTGGCTGTGCTTCTTCTACCTGACGTTCCACTCGTTCTTCAATCTGGTGGGTGAACTGTTGCACTTCGCCGATCGGAATTTCTACTGCGACTGGTGGAACGCGAATAACATCGACACTTTCTGGAGAACATGGAACATGCCAGTGCATCGGTGGGCTGTGCGGTAAGTGTCGTTCACTCGATGTTCCCTGCGTACACGCTGTTGGATTTCGATTCTGTAACTACCAGCTACGTTTTGCCAAAGTAAACGCTTCTACGCGCCCCTGTTGCAACTCGGTCGAAAAATATCGATGCAAAATGGTAGATCGTAGATTGCATTGATCCCAAATGGGCCAGGCGTTTACGTTTATCTGATAGCCTACAGTAGATTGCACCACTTCGATTCTATCTCCAAGCACTTGCCGGGGATCATATAATTTAGCTGTTTTAAGTTATCGAATTTTCCATTGTCTCAGGTGGAAGTCTATAATTCGCAATCAAAGTTTGGAATTCATTTAATGTCACGAAAATTCACGCAAATTGGTTTCTGAAGTATATCATTATTCGAAAAGAATATAATGATAGAAACGGCTATCTCGATAATTAATTAATGCCCTTGATTTTTATTCAGGTTTTCTAAACTTCGGGCACTTTGAAATTACAAACATTGAAACGAACGAATCTGTAACACCGTATGGAAACTACCTTTCTTGTCGAACAAAATAGATGCAATATAGACGATACGAGGTGTAGCAAATAGCAGGGTGGGGTTTACGGAAACGCAAGGGAAAGAAGTTGCTATCTAGCCGCGAGTCGTACTTTTCATCGAGCTTCTTCCCTTCTAAGCAGCTAAACTTCGTTAACGAGTGTGTCCCGCTTTAAGGAGATTTAATTACATTTTTCGCGAGAACGCTGGTCCTGTCTGGCCTCCGAAAGGGAAGAGAAATTTCCGTGAATCAGAGACTTTCCCCGCACCTGCACACCCTTCAACCGCCACCCTTTTTAACCCCAGTGGAAACTGCTGCGCGGCTAATTGTTTTAGCTTCCACCCGTGCCCCCACTCTCCTCTGCACTCTTCTATATATAATAGCTACCACTCTAAGTACTACTTTTAATGTCCGTGTAAGTGGAAGGGGTGTCGGCTGACGGCTCGTGTTTGAAAACTATTCTGCCGCGAAATGGAACTACGTACAGGTTCGTGTGCAGTAAAATCTTCTGTTTCAACGTTTATTTCGGAAAATTAATTCCTGGTAGTGTTTGCGTGCGTAACGTGACATCGACGCTGCCCTTAATTAATTACTATTCGCCTCGCCACTCGTTTACATTTTTATTCGCGTTACCCCCTCCGCACAGTTGGGACAATAATTTGTATTCATCCGTTGCAATAATAAATTGCTCGTTAAATTGAAAATACCCCGCACGACGGATTTCAGATAATCGGGCAACTTTTTAAATCAACTCCCCTCTTTTCCTAGCCGACCGGTAAACTTTTACACGTATAAACTTTTTACACATTGATACGTTCCTCTTTAGATACACCTACGTTTGAAATGAAATTTCGCATGACCGATAGACGCGATCAGTTTAAAGAATCTTGCGAGATGCACACAGACAGACGTGCGCAAGCTTCTTACCCCATACGTCTTCCACGTCATCGTTCCATTGTATTATGCATTGTCCGCCCAATACAATCAACCGGGTCGGGAAAAAACTTTCCATACAGAAGCTTCCACTTTTCCGCGGGTTTTGTCGGCGCACGTGCTGCTAACAACTCGCACCGTCGCGGTGACGACGTTCCCCGTTGCACGGTGTTTTTACTTCGAAAGTAGCTCCGCGGAAAGTTTAAATCCTCGAAAAAAGTAGCCGTGGAAAAGTTGTTATTGCGCGACCGCGAGGAATAGAGGGTGGTGTCTGGTACGCGAAAGGGTTGAAATCCCGGGATCGAATGGTTCTTCTCGGAAAGATACACGAGAAAACGATCATTCTGCGTCGTCCAAAAGAAATATCAGCCCCCAGAGGACGCACACAGCTATGCTGCCCCTCGAGGAAGAACGTCGATGAGACTCGCTATTAAGTCGGCGTTTCAGATCCTCGGACGTCTCGATTCGAGGCGGATCCATCCAGGCCGGGATCTCATCAAGATGCAATTAACTCAATTCCGAATAATTAACCCGGCAAAAACAGTAATCGGCTTTGCTCCCCGGAAACGTCGGAGTCGCCGACGTTCCCAAGGCTCGAATTTCTACGTTCTTCCTCCTCTTACAACCTCTGCCCTTCTTCGTTCTACCTTCGCACCTGCGCTCCCAGACTCGCGTTCTTCTGCACGTCCTTTTTTTCCTCCGTCCCGCTCGAGATATGCAGCTGGCAATTGCAAGCTGCAACTGGCACGCAGCCATGCGACCGCGGCGGCAACAGAGGGTGGTGTAGGGGGTGGCGAGTCGCGTGAGGTGCAAAATGGAAAAGCTGTACAGAGACGTCGGGGGGCGTAGACGGGGGCGCAGACGACGGGGAAGGGCGAGGAACGACTGTCGGCGAGGACGACGTCTTTTCAGGTTTGTAATGGGAAAAGCCGATACGCATCGCGGTGCTCGCACTTAAGGCTGTTTATTCCCCGCGGCACTTATAATGCCTCTATAACTGGAAGATATTTCGAAGCGTCCTCTCCATGGACGACGGTAACCGTGGAGAGGAGGCGCCCTGGAGGGGAAAAGTAAAAACGAAACAGAGAATAGGGGGGTCGGTGCGGGTGGTCCGTGGTGTTTCACGGAGCAACGAAGAAAGCGGATCCTTAAAGAAAGGAATCTCTTCTTCGGGGCAACGAAACCCGTCCACCAACGACGACATCCCACCTTTGAATTTCCTTCCTTCCTCTTCCGTTTCCTCCACTTCCACCGAGTTGCTTCTTCTTTGCGCCACTTTTGTTCGCCCCACTATTCACCAGCTTTCTTCTTTCCAATGCAACGCCACTGATAACCCAGCCGGCTAACGATCCCTTCCTGGCCGAGCCGTTTCGTTTCCCTTGCGAACACACCAAAGTGTCGCCATTCCGGCAAACTTGCACGGCCATTGCCTTAATTTTTCCAGACGATTCCGCTCGTGCTGATCTGTAATCGCGATCCTTTTTATCTGCGTGTTTCCTACCACCTGGATTCTATTTTGCCTAAGAATGTATATGCACGCGTGCGTTGTTTTGCAGTTCATCGCGGCAATACGCGCGGGACTGCAGAACGAGGAGCACGTTCTCTTGAATATTTCAGGGAACCTGAAATCGTAGAGGGAAACGAGTCTAGATTGTTTCTATTAAGCGGTGACATCGTTTCAGGTAGCTGAACGTTTGTATTTCTATCGGTTTCAGGCATTTGTACGTTCCTATCATTGAGATGGGCTACGGGAAGTCGGTAGCATCCGTTACCGTGTTCTTTATCAGCGCCTTCTTCCACGAGTACCTCGTCAGCGTGCCGCTGAAGACGTTCAAAACGTGGGCCTTCATGGGAATGATGGCGCAGGTGAATAATTTTTATACATTATATGCTACCTTCAACGTTCAACGATTTCTCTACAACGAATGATTATAATTGAACGATGCTTCCCAAACGGTTGCTCTTAAATTACTTTGCACACCCCTTTTCTACGTGCAATATTCCATCATTTAAGCAAGCATAGAAATTTTCTGTGAACCATTTAGACGTTCCATATTATTCTTTCGAATACTCCTCGCGAAATACTTACTTTCCCGAAGGCGATTCAACCCAAGGACGAAACGTTTTAATTGATTTTTCAGATACCATTGACAGTGCTAAGTAGAATGGTGGAGACGCACTGGGGCGCCAAATGGGGCAATGTGACGGTGTGGGCGAGCCTCATTATCGGACAACCACTTTGCATAATGATGTATTACCACGATTACGTGATAACTCACTTCGGCAAGATACTGGCGGAGGATTATTCCGTTGTATAGGGGATGTACAATCGCACGCGTATCGACGATCAGAGGAAGTCAGGGGAATGTGAAAAATCTGTATTTTCCGGTGAAGGATACATTCTGGACCTGTTTCATCAATCGTGTCTCTTCTTTCACGTCGTGCAAACTTTTTCGCCGAGCCGTGTATATAAGTTATATTTCATTGCGAATTGCCTCGTTTTTCTTCTTCTTCTCTTTTTTTTTTGTATAGCTTCGAGCGTGAAAAGGAAACGGCGACGCGTTCGTAGCCGGGAAAAGGAAAACTCTAAACGATGAACAAATACGCCAGGCATTATATGGTAATATTTAATAGTCTCGATATAGTTTCGCAAAATTTCGGCGAAACGTCGGACGGTACAATGACGATCTACGATGGAAAATCGTATGATTTAACTTCGTCTGCTGTTACGTAAAACATGTCGACGGTGTTGTACGTCGAATTGGTGTCAAGTCGTTGAGATATTTACTCATTCAATAATATTTGTACGGATATTTTAGCCTGTAAGACTGTTACTCACTTTGATACGAGCGTTTTAAGAGGTCCCTGCAATTTTTCAGCGCGTTTCTGCTTCGTTGTTGTTCAATTGTTCGTGGTCCCATAGAAGATTACGATATTTTAAAAACGGCCGCAGCGCCGTGATTACGAGCGAGCGAACAATACAGCGTGTCGACATGCCGGCCATTTTAATCGATCACGAACTTTCATCGTGCAAGATGTATTTTATCATTTGAAACGATTTTATATTCGCCCGGTAAATTCGTCCTCGACTTTGCGAACGGCGCGCCAACGCGAACGGCGTTATTGTGCGCGCGTTAAGACAATAATTCTCCGTACCTTTTTTCTATCTCGCGGATGTGTAACTGTTGAACGATGAAAGATGTGAGCGGCGGGTAGCACCGTGGGGAATATTAGCCGTAATAAATTTATCCGGGGTGCATGAGTTTACAGCCCGCGTGTACAGTAAATATATTGGGAAAACCGTTGCGCATCGCGCGAGAGAACGTTCGCGGAGGAGCAGATGTCGAGAGTCGAGGATTTAACGAGGCAACTTGGTACCAGTTGTATACGAACAGACGATTCTGTAGATTCCGTCTTGTATTCGCGGCCGCGTGCCACACGAGCCCGACTGCTTGTCGAATAAACGAGATCTTTGTTACCAGCTTCGTTAAATTTCGTTCCATCCCTTGAAGCAAGAATCGGGGGACGCTGCTGCGCCTCTGGGGTTGGAAGTGCAGAACGGTTAGAGGATCAAAGGGACCCTCTTTAAAAAAAAAAGAACAAAATAGTCGGTGAAAACGGGGCTAACTTCAATACTGTAGAATAATTAATTAGAAAAAAGTGTGGTAGGAAAAAGTTAAGTATTTCGCTCCAGGTTTTCGCTTAAAATTTATGACACGCAAATTAATAGCAAAGCATACTCCGGAAAATAGTACCAGAGGCGCAGGAGATGATTCACGATTTTTCAGAATGTATGCAAAGGCTTTCCACTCGCCGAAATACCTTTTTTCCGCGTTTGCATCGTAGTAAAGAAACGAAGAAAAACAGGAGAAACAGATCAAGGGGGTCAGTGAAGCACTCAATGTCTCCTAAAAGTCTCCTCATCTTTTTCAAACGATACCTTTCGCTGCTTCCGAAATTTTTGTTCTTTCTTGGCTCGTCACACAGAAGGAAACAAGAAAGGAAACGAAAGTTGAAACAATGGAAGTGGAAAAGGGATCACCCTTGCTCAGATGCGTTCGAGGAGATGGTAGTCCGGATGAAGACGCTCCGGAAAGTAATGTTTTTTCAAGCCATCATCCCCTCAGCTTTCCTGGTTGTCTGATGAGCCCAGATGTCACGACCCGTTTACCCTGGAGCAGCCTCGGCGATGGATAAATTAATGATGCGGGGCGCTCACCACCGACAGTCGGACATACGTCTGCGTCACAGAGACGTGAACGCGACGTTATATAACATCCAGGTACGTGACAAGCGTAAAGACGTACGAGCAGGATGAACGAAGCGGTTCGAGGCAGATTCGAGCGGTTCCGCGCGGGCACAACTGTGTTTGAGATTATCGGTGCTAGTTAGGGCGGCTCTATGTCGATTATAGGGGGTTTGAAAGGGCTGACACGAATCCTTGGTCTCGTTGGAGATTAGTATATATTTAGGATGATTCCCATATAGAGTTAAATGAAGCTTTATGCAGATCGGAGTAAGTTTAATTAAGGCTGGATATCATGACTTGGATTCCAGGTCTTTTTAATGCCTGTAGCAAATTTCAAATTTCGAATGAAATATTTCTGAATCAGTGAGTGGTGCTCCGTGATAATAATAGGGGAATGCGTGTTGATCTACCTGTGGAAAAATTAGCAGAATGTGTAGTCGCCCCACAAAATAAATAGTAGGTTCCGGTGGTTTACCCAAATTGAAACTGGCCTTCCCAAGTTAAACTGAATCGTGGAAGGTTAGCGTGACGTTCACGCGCGGTATGACGAGTACTGGAGCGCGTCCAAGTGATTTACAGCAGGATAACGCGAGTGCCGGAGGATTCTAGTAAATTAGAATCAGTCACGACGATCTTACCTTCAATTTACCAGGCCTTAAACCACGCGTCGATCAACATATCAAAAAATCCGAAATTCTCATCAACACACTTGATCCTTACCCTGTTCCCGCTACCCCAATTACAAATCTAGCATCGTATCGTAACAAATTACACGGTTACAAATTGGAAAAATGCTTATCTTTTATTCTACGATTAATATTCTCGATCAACGCGATATACAATTTGTGTTCGCGAACACGAAACGAAATCCAGATTGCGGAGAATTAAATGTCCATCTATCCTTGCATATCGAACAAAGGATGAATAAATCAAAATACAGGAAATATGAGAAAAGGCCATCCAGCGGCAATTATTCTTTCCAGCTGAATCTCGAACGCGTTCATTTCCCAAGCCGTTCGATTCTCTCGCATGAGGTGGCGAAGCATACGCGAAGAATGCATCGGCTGGTCTTTTGAACGCTTATTCCAGAACGCTTGCGTTATCCTGTAAGGTAGGTAGCAGAGCTGGTGACGGTGAGGTGTGGGGTTGGAGGGGTGGTGCGGGTGGTTGGAGTGACGCGAGGGGCGCACGAGGTTCGCGGTACGGCGCAGAGGGTCAAAACGAAGGGTGAGGTGCGAGAGAAACGCTCCGGGAGGGGGTGCACGAGGGTAGGGGAACGGTGTGAGCGCAACACGATGCTATAAGGGCGGGTACGCAGCAAAGTCTCCGCAGTGAGCGCCGCGACGCCTTCAGAAACGTATCGGACGAAACTGTTGATCGTTTACCGCCGGCAACACGAGGCGGTTTACAAAACGAAATACCTGTACGAACGATTGTGCTGTGCTATTGTGCTTGATATTGTTCTGTTATCTGGCCGGAAACGTTTACGTAAAGAAATAGGAAAATTACGAGATTCTCGAAGGGTGGAGCAGCTACGATTTAGTTCACGTAGATGAAGAAACGCAGAAACGACCTGGCTGGGACTGGGTTTCGAGAATGTGCATGGTGTTTTCTGGGGAGAGACAGGTATGTAGAAGTAACATATTGTTTAATAGAAATAAATATTATGAGTTGGTGGTGCGTGTAATGTCGACTGATGTAGTGCTTTTGTATTATTTTTGTGATATGCTAGTACTACACGCGTGCAAATTTATCTCGCTGGAAAGTAATTGCAATCAGTCACTTGCACGCTACACGCCAATTAAGCCCTCGTGTAATTGGCAAATTTGATTCGTCTAAAAAAAAGAGGCAAACGAAAAACGTAACGTTGTTACTCTCTGGAAGACACCTCCAATGAATCATTCGTGCGAAACGTTAATTGAACGCCCGGTTAATTGGTACAACAGATGTAAAAAAAAGTAATAATTCCAGTGTTTCTTGTGTCGTATAATACGATGTCTCGAAAAGTACAATAGGACAGTCGTGGTCAGACCTGGCGGTTCTCTACGTTTCTCAGTTCCGTGTAAATTCTATCCAACGTCTTATTTACTTTCTTCCGGCACCAACGATAACACCTAGATAGACGTTGCAGAATCGAGGATCGTGTTCTCGCGTTCCACCTCACCTTTCCCCATCGGTTATCGCGAAAAAGCGACGGATCACGTCGTCCGTCGACGCGATAACAATGACTCGACGTTTGTTAAGGAACTTGAGGTAATTTCGCGTTGAAGAAAAATGAACCTGCTGGTTGGCTAGCTGTCATGATACGGCGAAGTTCAACGAAGAACAAGAGGCCGGCGCACAGGAAATTGAAACGATCCACGGTATTCGAAGTTTCGCAGAATGATCTGCAATATTTCATACGCCAGAACGTGACGTCGCAGTGTTTCTGACGGTGACAGGGGAGAATTATTCGCTGTCACGTGTGTATACATTTGTGATTAAAAATTCCGCTGGTGTGCAAGTTTGACGTTAAAATAAATCTGTGGCGATAAGATTTTTCTAATTTTAAATCCGTTGGATGCTCGTACTTTTTTGCAAGACATTTCAAGAATCGGATGTGGTTTCGTTTTATACGCGCTTTCAAAAAGAAGGTATTCTAAAAGAAGGTAGAATTTCTTTAGAAGAGAAAGATTGCTGTCCCGATAGGTCTTAATAATTCGACGAATCGTATTTCTTTCATGAAAGTCTGTACTACGGTCAGCTTCGAACAAGTACGTATGCATAATTCGAAAATTTATTTCCGTAAAAAGAGTAGACAGAAACGATTGTACTTGGCATAATAAAAATACCCAAGGCATAAAAGACTTAACAAGAAGCCAGTCCTCTTGAAGGATGTACCGCCGTAAACAGAGGAGATGTACACCAACTATTTGACTTTCAAACTGCATTTCACGAAGAAAATATTAATAGAACGCCCTGTAGTCGACTTAAAATTCAGTTAGGCGAACTTTCTCAAACTTGAACGTTAGCTGGAACATTTTTCTTCCGATACTCCGTTTCTACGGCGAACGGTCCCGCTTCTCTTTTTCTCGCGGGCAAAAACTTCTCGGCCCGTCAAACGTCGAATCATTGCCCGACCAACGTTTTCAATCCCTGATTGCCGATTCAGGATTACACGGCGTTAATGGTGGCTCGTCGAATCGGGCATTACACGACTCGGTCGCCACGTAACCGCAAAAGCTCGCGACGATTTTCTCTTCTTCGCGAGAAATCGCTCTATTCATCCTTTCTACAATCGTTCGTTTCTGACACAAGTATATAACTCAAGGTCTTAAAAACAGATATACGCAGACCATAGAAATGTGTTATTTAATAACATTTCATTGGTATTTTGTACGCGGCTTTATAAAAAGTGCAAAAATTGTAATGTTCGAGAATTCGAAGCTAAAGTTGTGCACTGCAAAATGTTTCGTCCCGAAACGTTTACGATTCAGATTAATCGACGAATATGCGCGAATTTTGTAGCCCACGCTGTTGCCTCCCGCGCTTGTTCTCAATATTTCATTATTCAATTATTATTCAGCTCTAGCGGGAAGCCAATTAGTCAAGTTAGACGCTGCAGACTCGAAGCGTATTTGATGTACCTGGGCAAAGTTTGCGAACGATCCGAAGGTTCGTACTTTGCGGCTGAAATTCCGCGCCGTTTTCCTATTCTTATTTTCACGTACAACTTCTTCGCGCTTCGTGAATGTACTTCTGTTGAATTTCATATGTTAGCCACGTCGTGACGCTCATTGACGCCGTGTAATTTTTAATCGATATCCGACAGGATCGTGAATGGCAACTCTTTTCTGGTCTGCTCGATTATTTGGTAAACGAATTTCCTTCATTTTAACATTAATACCTCGGCGCGCAATATTGAGAACAATAAATAAATTTCTTCACTTGAATATTATGTACATTGTCAATACAATCAGCCAATGGTTCTCAATGCGCATAGAAAATGGAGATTTTTAAACCCTGAATATTGGCCGCGAATTTGTGCCCGCGTGAATTTCTAAAACCAATACAACAAAGACCGAACCACGTTCGCATTTAAACATACAGCTTCGACAATTCTGTTCATTGTTGCAATTCATTAAATGCGCCATATTGTATCGCATTTCGCGCATCGTTCCGCCGATTTAATTCCCGAATTAATTTAATATCGTCGAAACAGATTCTGGGATACGTTTGCCCAAGCAGGTTATTCAATCTCCTTGCTTCTCGACCTGCTTACCGCAAGTAAAAAGAACTGGCACATTCTTTTTTTTTCCTCTGCCTTTAATGCAGAAGGGAAAAAAAAAGTTCGCACGAATGTGAATGGACCATCTCGAGATATCGAAGAAGTGACGTAGAGTGGAAAGGGGGACACGAGTGCAGAAGAAACGGCAACAAAAGAAACCCGAAAGATGACTGAAATAAGAGACGGTGAGGAATTATGTTCAACACGTGTTCCTCTTATCGTGTTCATTTTGAAACGCGGGGACCGCGGTTCTTTTGACGAGGAGCTTTAATAAGGACGAAAGGGTTGGGATACTTTTCGCGAGTTTCATTCGAATGTAACTCGTTAATGTGAACTTTCCGTTTCTCTTAGAAAGTTTTTTTCCCCCCTTTTTAAACGCTCCGAATTATCCGGCGGTATCTCGTCCCAGCCTCTCGACGTTAAATATAATAGGAAACAAAATTTCGACGTCAAAACTAGTTCAGATTTTATTCGATATCCTTTTCGCCATAATTATTTATTGAAGTGTGCAAGAGTTGCGATGGAACGTGTATGTAGAATTTACGAAAATCTGCCGAATTTCGCGGAAGAATTCTACCTGTATCATTTGGTTGATATTCATTAAAGTGAATTTTTAAAATAATAGAGGAATTAATGCTTATATTCATAATTCGAATAGTCCTTGTATTTGGCCAGACAAAAATGGGGAGAATTGAAACAATTAATAGCCTGACGAATGCAGAGAAACGGGTAAAAAACGCGGTACGATGGTTTAATTGAATCGTATAATATCCAGTCTACCAGTCTATTTATAAAGGTTATCAGAAATTTCAAACAAAATTATTAACAAGCGAACTACTACACCGCCAATCAAATTCAAACTGTTCCACAGAAATGAACACAATACGATACTGTATCATTAAAAATTACCTGGTATTCTATAGAAACACCGAAACGAAATATTGAATAAATTCTTACCTACCTCTTCCTCCCCTATCGCAGCCATGTGCCTATCGTCGCATGGAATCGGGTATTCGTTTTAAAAGATCGAGCCGGAGGAACGCAAGAAGAATCGAAAGAAGCGATATGAGATCGCACGAAGGGGACGGGGGTGTGTATCTCGTGACAGCAGGGGATGAAGTAAGAAGGGAGAAGGGTGGGAAAGCGTGCTCAACACGTGTTTCTCTTATCGCGTTCATTTCGTAGCATGAAGTGCACCCTCCCCGACACCATCACGGTCTGTGTTCGTCGCAGTAGGAACTGCAGCACTCCCCCAACACACCACCGGGCCCTGATTTATTTCGCACCTCGATAATTCTCTTTTATTTTCTCGCCTGCTAGCCGCTGCTTGGCCCGCAGCTACCTTTTGATCTATCGAACGACGACGATTCATTTTTATTTACGATCCGATGCCCCCGATTCCCTTCTGCATTTCCGTATATATGTATATATCTTTTTTTTTCATCACTCTTTGGCCCTCCATCGAAGTTATTATCGACGTATCGAGTACCGCGACACATGCAACGCCCTCAAATCAGGGGTCTCCTGCAAAAGAAAACTCTCTCTATTTTTACCTGCAATTAAATCGATTAAATCGATTAAATCCCTCCCGTCGTGGTTCCACGAATATTCTTTTGCGGACCTTTATTTCCACAGCTATTAATGGATATAGCATTGCAATTGCTAGAATCCTGTGGCGTGTGTTATTTAAATGAGCAGGAAGCTAATTTAGAATATTAAATTCGCCGGAAATTGGCCCCGATACGACCCAAACAACATCACCGCTCGGAAATATACACGCGATATCGGAAAATGGACCAGCAAAACAGGGCCGGCGGAAGATTTGTTTGAAATCGATGATCGGTGTGTTCGCGCCACGAGCGTTGATTATGTGGGAACAGACGGTGGCCAGCAGCGTGACGTTTTCGACGCGAAGAAAATATTTGTCGAAGCGAATTCGTCCGCGTCAAATTAGCCGGCGTTAATTCGATTTAATTGGAGCTGTGCGCCGTGCCGTCGCCGAAGCACGACCTTTATCGTTAGTTTTCTCGCTTGGTAATTAAGTTATACAGGCTGGAAGCGGGAGCAGGAAGGGACGAGCAGAAGGGTCACGTGGTAGGTTTTTATTCCACGATCGCGATCCACGTTCGCGTGAGTGGTGTCGGTTAAGATCGTCAACGATGGGACCGAGCGAGTGTCGTTCGACGGTGGATCTCGTCGCAGCTCGAAAAATCGTTCTGTCCAGGTCCGCGTCGTTTCGCGGTCAGGGGGTTCAGGAATCGCGATAGACTGTTCGCAGGCTTTTATTTCGCCGATGAAAAGCAAATCGAGCGCGACCGCGGCGACGGAAAAGTATCTGATAATCGATTCGATTTCGACGTAGACGACAAACAAACGAGGCACAGCAACGAACGCAGAAGTGGTGGGGTTGAAAGATCCGGATCGATGGCACAAAACGCTGTCGAAATTCGAAACACGAAACAACGAGCGTCGTCCCGTTTATTTTCATTCAATATAACCAGCCGCTGGCGACGATATTCGAATCAGACACGAACGATATCTCGATGCCTCGGTGAAAATGGCGTGCGCGTTAAAACCGGCAAATAGAAATAAGGGAGAGACAGCTGGTAAAAATGATAGCGGCCCCGGGCTCGTAAAGAGTCGACGATTTAGGAGCGTGTCTCTGTTTCGATCAACGACGTTCGAATCGGACCGAGCCATGCATAACGTAATGCATTTCCGGCTGAAGTGCTTCTCGCCGTGTTCAGCGACGTGTTCGCGTCGCATCGGTGAAAAAGTCGCGTAAAATTTCGAACGACCAGCGGAACGATCTCGCAACGCAGAGAACTTCATCAATTCGTGGATTAAACAATGAACGAGATGAAATCCGTCGGAGTTTTCTGCCTGTTGGACCGGCTCGGGGAGCTTGGGATTTTTTGTTTTTGTTTTGCCCGGGTTTTTTTTTACGCGTAGGTACTTCTGAATCGTGAAGTGTGCTAAATCGATTGAATTTTTCCACTCTGATTTTGCTCTTAATTACGCGCGTGCACTCGCTACGTAACAATTCTACGTTGCAACGTGAGGTGGGGTGTTTCGAGGGGAGATTTTGACGGTTCGAAAGTGTGTTATTAAAACAATAGTCGAGGGGCGACACGCGGACAAGAGACGCGGAAATAACGGCTCGAAAATGACACCGGCATCTGGCATCTCGATTCCGAACGGTCGAAGGGATTTTTCACTTAGAACGATTCCTCTCCTGTTCGATGCGTTTTACGCGCGAACAAACTTCTTTTATTCAACGCTTCTGAAAGGGGGGAAAAAAGGATATTCTAGAATTGGACGAATTAAAATTCACGTGAAACTGTGACGCAGATTAGTGACAGCAGCTTTCAATTCAATCCTACGTTTTCAGTCGAAATGAATGCAATAAATTAAAAATGTACCGCGACTGATGTGCAATTATTTCGCTCGTGTCTATGGCGATACTCTGAGCAGAAACGGGTTCGTGTTTCCCGCAGCAACGTGGAAGTTCAACGTTTTCATGCTCCGGGAAAAATATGACGAGAGGTAAATGCAAATCGTTTGGTAATTTAAAGCCCCGTAAATTTTGAAACAGTACGAGACTCGATGAAAGGGACGGCTGAATATCTTTTTATTTAAAATTCCTGAATTATAAATATGGAATCCACGATCGTTTGATTGCGAGAAGAGATATTTCTCAACCCCTGATATCAATGGATAATGAGACTTGATTTGCATAAAGTACTCGTTAGTCCCGTAACCTATGCTCGGTCAGCATTTTGATAAGAATGCGGTCCATTATCCAGCCCCGAGATTCTTGGTCGTATCGAGGTGTCTTTAATAATTTCAACATTTTGCCGAAGTTCTGTATAAAATAATGAAGGACTCTGTTTCGAGGATCTTAACGTTTTGCGCTTGTATCCGTTGATGATATACTTATTAAAACATGAATCAAAAAGTTAGTTTATTAAAGCATCATTTTCTAATAAGCTTGTTTATTAAAGTTCCATAAGATTCAGCACCAAGTAAAGTTAGTTCGTTAAAGCGTGACTTACTCGAAACCGAAACTACTTTGCTTCCGATGGCGAGTCATCGATCCATTCAGCCGCTACTTCAGGTTCCAGAACTTTCCTAATATTTTGCACGACATAATAATTAAATATCATCGCGCGACGAAATGGGTTGCAAGCTCATTAAATTGCCGCAAATAAAAGTTATAGAATTGTGCAAGAAAGCCTGCATAATTGGAACTCTAACACTTGCAATGCTGCGTCTTATTGTATGGCGTTTCAGTAGTGCAGGTCGACCATTGATCAGCCATACGCTATTATACTACCTAATAGCTTAACATACTTGACGATTTCTTAATCACTTACAGTACTCCGAACAATGAAAATTATTATACAAAGTTGACTAAATTTGTATCTGTAAAAACCAATAATACAACACGCCACAAGGATTTAACATTTTAACGAAATTTTCTCACCTCGAATCTTCTCTACTTTATCAAACGTAGAATCATACGTATTCTCGGTGAAATAGATTCTTCTTCTCTAAGATACGCCAGTAAAAAGTGCCAAGTCCCGTTTCACGAGGCAATAAGAACAAAATTGCTCACACATGACCACCATACGAATGCCCAATCCACAGACAATCGTCTTCGAAATATTTGATTATACGACACTAGCTGACACGCCAGGCATATGTTATTTCGTCACGACCGGTACCTTATCGATTCTTGTCTGCCTTCAAGGAGGAGCATGCTTAAGGGTGACTCGCGATGTCACGTATCCAATAATTCTCCGGGGGGGCTTTCGAAACATACGGTCCATCGTGAGAAACTTCACTCTTCCCCTCCCCCCTGCACTTCGCCCCCTGTAAATCACATTAAGCCCTCGAAGTCTCGTGACCGCGCGTTACCAGATGATATATCAATAGAAGACACGTGGGTCCTCGACAAATTTCTCTTTCGACCCGTCTACATTTCAAGGCGAAACTCAGCGAACGTAATTCTCTGTCGAATCCTTATGAATGGCTTGACGCGAGCACCAAAACCCGAGGCGAGGCCGGGTAACGAGAAAACGATATAATTTCCCCGGCGCTCGGGCGTGCTGGATACTCGAGACGGGGGCATTAATAATCCCCAGAGGAGGAACGGAAAGGGAGAAAAGGATGGAATAGAAATCCAAGTGACAGTGGTACCG
This sequence comes from Nomada fabriciana, assembly GCA_907165295.1. Classification (NCBI taxonomy): domain Eukaryota; kingdom Metazoa; phylum Arthropoda; class Insecta; order Hymenoptera; family Apidae; genus Nomada; species Nomada fabriciana. The sequence continues at coordinate 7,431,225 of OU015690.1, read as the reverse complement.
TATCGGTTCGAAATATCTCTCGTCTCTGCCACTTTCCCGATTCCGACGGGGGCGCGGGCGCGCGCTCATTCCTGATGTACGAGCGAAATGTCCTCGATTTTCTCGAGTACACTTCTCAGATCGGGAGGCCGATAGCGTGCCGATAAATTACGCCGGCAGATTCCCCGGCCGATTTTTATTTATTCATTGTGGCAATGGCCCGAGCCTAGCCTGACCCGATGGACGGACGTGGAAAAACGCGGACGGTGAAGCTCCCGGCTTACCTTATGGACTGATCGTGTACGGGGCGGGGAGAAGTGGGCTCAGAGAAAGAATGGAGAGAATTACGACGCGAGGTGGACTACTCTCGCGTCAGATCAGATAAGAATGAAAAGACCTCGACGCTGACGTTGAGAAAATACGGGGTCAAAGATGTCCGTGGAGATCTTCACGCACGCGTGGTCATTGTCTCGATTTCTGAGCCTGTGGGAAATCTCACGATCCCCAGTCTGCAAGAGAAATCTTTCAACAACAATAATGAGAGTAATTGTGCTTTTGTTGTTGGATGCACGAACAATTGCTCTGCTATATTTCAACAAGCTCATCGGCACGATGACAGAATTGGACTGTGCTTGCAATAAATTCATCATAGTAATTGAGATATACTGAATCACTCAGTGGGCGAGTGGAATTAGACACCAGCGGTCGGACGTGTTCCGAATTGGAATACTGCGGCACGGACCAGACGTATCGTTAAATAGACAATTGGATATGTTACCTGCAGGCATGTACGTTTCGGAAGGTTGTCTGCGCGAGACACGGATCTGAACGTTAAGGAGTTCAAGTATGAGTAAAAGGAGGCGTAAATTTTTATGTAACGACTGCTTCGTAGTCCCTCCTTTATGACTACCTAACGAAGCACGGAACAGCGTAGTTAGAGCGATTCCTTGGATTCGAATGGCGGACGGTATTTCATCCCGTCCGTATTATTCAACATTTTCGTTTCCCAATGCTATTGTCGCCGCAATATTATGCTCGTGCCCGATCAAAAGAACGATAGAGGGATTGGATGTTTTATAGCCCGATGTACAACGATTTAAGATTTGGCATAAATCTGGGAACAGGCTGAAACGATTGCACGTGTCTTTCTTTTGCATTCAACTTCAACTACCGAATTCCATTTGCGCATTTATTTATTCGTGCAGTCCAAAGTGCAATTCAAATCTTCGGGCGGACAATAGATTCCTATTGTTCCCACGGAATAAACGCATCGTAAACAGAGAAAATTTAATTGCGCAAACGAACCGCGATCTAAACGAAACAGCCACGTTCCATTCTGTTCGCGCGTTCCCGAGGAAATTTGTAAACACGAATAATCGAGCGCTTAAGCGCGCCGCGTTACTCGATGTGTTACACGTTTTAACAGCGCATTAACTAGCGAGAGGAGGCGCGGTCGATGAGGGAAAACGGCGGTGCAGTCGCGTGTTACACAAACGCGTTGATTAATCTTCTCCCATTCGTTCGGCGGGTCGCGACGTCGCGTTACTCTTTCACGGGTTAATGAAAAATCCAAGCGTTTCCCGTTAATGGGATGCCTTGAGTACTCTTCGGGAGGAAGCACCTTTGACGATACACCGCGAGGTTGGCTCACTTGAATTTGCACGATCAGCCGGGTAATTAATTCGCCGCCACGCTGCAGGCAAGGCGATAAGAGGGAAAATTGCAGATATCGCGTCCAATACAGCTTTTCAAATTTCTTCGTCGATCTTCCCGGGCCCCGCCTACCGGCTCCTGTATAATGCAATATCCTGACTCGGGCGGAAGTTGCACGCGCGAACGAATTTCCTGGTAAATCCATCCCGTCGCATTCTTGGCGGAAGTAAAAAGAGAAGATTCGGCCCGGCGCGATGCAAGGGGAACGAGCAGCTCCTCCGGAGCTATCGGTATTCTAATTACTTGCAGCACGAAAATAGCTTGCAGGAAGTTGGAACGCGTAATTACACCGAGGGACGCCCGGCTTATTAAGGTATCTCATTTTCTTCGGCAGCCAACCACCGACTGGTCGATGGCTTCTCGTACTTCTTCATCGAGTTTTATCCAATAAAGGCGCGCCGATCTCGTCGTCCCTGGAAAATACGATCCATCCCCGACTCGCCCCATGAGCGACCAACCACGGCGGTCAACATCGCCGGCTAATACCGCCGGCAAAAAGCGTCCTTTCGAGTTTAGTTAGCTCGCGCCAGGCAGGTTCGGGAGAAGCAAGCTCGTTGGAAACGAGCGAGGACACTTGGCAATCGAATTAGGTCGGACGTGGACACGAAGATCTTGTTAACAAAGCGGCCGAATTTCAGCGATACATTCTAGTGTCTGCTGGCTCTGGCGACCGGCTTTGATTGGATTTAGGATTAGGAAAGGCTTGCGCGCTGGAAATTATGATTCCGTGGACGGCGGTGGTTAATAATTATCGCACGCGAAACGGGGACTCGACGGTATTAACAGTTCAATATGGTAATTTAGTTTGATTTGGTTCAATTATACGGTATAATTAGTAGCGGGAAAGGTAATATTGCCGGGCAGCTTGATAGTTTAATTGTGGCTGCGGGGAACAGATGATCTTTTAAATGTCTGTCTCGTTAGAGACAGTCACTCAAGATTCAAAGGCTTTCAGTTTCTCTTGCCGATCCGGCGCCGTCACATTCTACTTTTAGTTTTCAGCAACTTCGTCACCGCGATCCCTCGCCCTAATGACAGAACTTTACTCGTCATTTGCTTTCATCGCAAAGCAAGCACGTTGCCTTTTACTCTCGGTAGAATTTAAAGCTGCTCCATGACTCGGGGCATCTCTGAGCGACACAGGCACATAGACGACCCTGTGGCAGATCAAGGGGAATATAACGTCGGCGACTGGCTCGTGGGCGTTTCGGGCTTACATCAACGGTGATTAATTTTGGAAGATTAACAGCCACGCCCGCCGGAATTAAAGGGAAAACGTTGTTCGAATCGCAGTGTCGGCATTAGATCGCGTTAATTAGCCAACGTCTGTAGAAAGGGTAGAAGAGTGGAGGGTGGGAGGGGGAGGGTAGTAACGAAGCACACAAGGGATTCAGAGCTCGGTATCTTTTAGGGGTTGGTAAAGACTTAAGTCTCGTGGATTGGCTGAGCCTTTAACATGCTTTTAACCTGAAGTTACATACATTCGTGATTAAAAGGAAAGTACTTTCGAGTTCCAAGAACGGTTGGAAAGCTCTCAAAACGGTGAGCTTTCTTGGCACGTTCTCATACGCGGGCTTTCATGCGAACGTTACGACTATTGCAGTCTGGGGAGTTTCAAGCGAGAATTAGCCCGGCACGATTAAGCTTACACCCACGGATCGAGATAATCGTTAACGCCAAGTGATTTAGATACGGCCGCCCGGTGGAAAAGTTTCTACGTGTTCGAACGCCGCGGCGTTCTTAAATCTGACGACTTGCAGAAAACAGTAGACGCGTCGAATGTTTCATACGATAATGTGGGGATTGGAAGTTTTATGGGATCAAAGTCGATGTAAGTGTAATAGATAATGCATGTCTCTATTTCATATATAAAAAGGTACTACACTGGATTAAAGTATATACATATAAAGTGTATATGTTACGGTTATTATATACAATCACCATTATGTTTGGTAAATGTGATCAAATTTCGTTCAGGCTACATCCATGTGACTTAAAATAACCATTTATTGAATTTTTAATTGTAAAGTATAAAATATTGTTATTCGTAGCCTCTTGTGTCATAGTGTCCAATGAAAAACTATCCTTCTGACTAGTAACTGCTCAAAAAACTGCGCTGTATTCTACCGGCTCAATCGGTCAAGATATTTATCACATTCGCCAATTACGAGTTGGGAATTATATAAACTCGCCGGTTAATTTGATAAGTGTTCAAGAATTTATCATATTTACCAAACTTAGTGGTGATTATATATAATAACCGGCCATTATAAATAATCACCGGATTAATCACATTTACCGTGGCATATATGCTATATTTGCTCCACATAAGACTGCGCTATTTCTCCCTGTTCCACACTACGCTGTTCTACACTATTCTGCTACTCGATCTACCCTGCATTCCTTCATTCATTCATGCATCCATTCGTCACCAGTCATTCCCTTAAACCTAACGGTAATCTTAGAAAAAAGGAACACGGTTCTACAGGCCATCGGTGCTCGTCTGCAGGGCAGCCGTGTCCCAGGTATCCCGGTTATAAACGTCATCTATGTAGCTAAAAACTACGCACTCCTACAATAATGCATAATTCTATAGTACCGCGGTACGGAAAACGTGCACTAATTGAACTAAAATTATAATTAAACAACAAGGCGCACCGCGTCTCAGATTAGCATCGTACTACTTTCAGCTAATAGGTATACGCTGACATAAACAATTACCTTCTCAAAATTCATTAGAGACTCGTTGTATCATAAATGAGCAAGGCAAACACCCTGTCATTGCTCCTAATTAGTGCTAATAGTCAGAACAAAGTGAATTATTCTAGACGACAAGTACAACGACGCTGCGTAGCTATTCCGTTTAATTACTCGAATTCACGTGCTTGTACCAGGGGTAGAATTGTTTGCCAAATGATGTACATGGCTAGACGAGAAATGAAGGTAGCCGAAGATCGATAGAGCTGTCGAGCGATCACTCGTCGGGGGGGGAAAGTTTAGGGTAGAGAGCGTATGTCCGGCGATATAGACGTTGACGATCTTATTTCTGCCGAAGCCGGACAAACCTTCGGGCCTGATGGATTTTCAGTGCATTAAAGATGGAGGCAATATCGGCGATGGGATTATCTTTGGACGGGCAATATCACGGACGAAAATACTCCCGTTGCAGTCGAACAGGGCGAACGGTTCGTCGCAGGACCGTGTCCGAGGATTAAACAAGAATTACCTTGGATTCCGGCTCTCGAATTCCGTCCACTTAATCCTGTTTCTGTCGGTCTACGTATACTAGCGGAACTTGAATGCCATTTTCTTCTACGTAATTCTTCGTTGGTTAATCTTAAATCCTCTGTTAATTGCCTAGTGCTCTTACTGGACGCGTTGAAATGTAGTTTTATAAAGGAACGGTAACGTGGTGACATTTTCTTGATAGCACTGCTGTATTGTTGTATCCTTCTTTTCGTGGGGTGAATAAATTCAGTTCAATTCGATTTGAAAATTCTTTAGAATTGTATCATGCTTGGATCAAGTCTGAGCAGTACTGAAAATCGTGTGGATGCTTATTTCGAATATTTCTCTTATTCTTAAATGCAGCGTGAGCAAACCCTATAATACCTCTTGGACATTATTGCATTTCGTTATGCATACTATTTAATTATTCTCGTGCTTCTTGTTCTCCCATACTTTTTTTTTCAACAATTACGCAGATTGTACAACGTACGTTTCTCCTGGTTATTCAGGCTCATTGTTCTCTTCATACACTCTAAATGTTCAGAATAAAAGCAACATGCAATCCCAAAACAAAACGCTGCGAATAAACCGAGCTGCGATTTCCAGCGGCGATCAGAAGGCGCCGCAATCAGGCTCGGTTTCACGACGCACACCACGATTACGAAGCTCTGACGAATGTTTTTATTTGCAGGTGAGACCGTGCTGAAGCGACGCGTGCTCTGCGGATGCGAGAAATCGCTGGACCATTAGGCCCTACCCCCCGTCTCGTGAAGCAAACGTTTCTGCGCACAACGTGAAACCAAGCATATCCATTTCGAAGCCCTTATAAGAATCAAAAAGAGTGCACGCGATCCCTCGATCATGCTGCTCAGATAATAAAATAGTGAAATCCCTCTAAAGTGCTCGATCATGGAAAAAAGAACGAGCTCCCATCGAAAACCCATCAAATAAATATGAAAAACGTGAGCGCCCGCGCGGATTCGCGGATGGCTGTTTTGAACGAACTAAGGAAGTCGTGCAAAATCGAACGACCTTTCATTACCCCATCGGACGCGGAACGAACGTGCCCGTGGTCGTCTTAGTCCCGGCCCGACTAATGCAGACCGAGAAACGTAGTAAACGTGTTAGACCCATGCCTGGCAACCGATCGATCGAGATAGTATCGAGCCTCCTCGCGTGAAAATAACCGTTCGACTGATCGTCCCTGTGAGGCAAAGCCGGCCGAGCTTGAAGGAAATCACGACGATGAGTGCAATATAGAGCCACGAGCAAAGCCTCTTCTCTTCGTGTTCATCGATTTCATTTGGATATCTCCGCTCATTTCCCTTTATCTTGGCCTATTTCCATTCGACGAACGTCCCGTAGTTTCACGTCCTCCCACGTCGTGCGCATAAAAATATAACGAGCCTCCGCTCGGCTTATGGGGCCCGACGGGGAGCCAAGGGTGAAAGGGAGGCGGATAGAGGCCAGACCGCGCGATATACTCGCAGCATCGGCCGGTATAATCTCATAAAACCTGCAGAAGAGTCCATCTACGTGAGCGGTAAAGCCGTCGACGACGTTCCAACGCTTGGAAGTGGTACACTGCGCATTCGTGCTGGCCACTTTCGACAGTTCCACGGGTGTATTCCACGCGATAGGCGGGGATCACTTCTTGAAAAGGGACTACCTTTGTAAGGAAGCATCTTGTGAAGTGGTTCGGATTCCTGTATTCTTCGCGAAGAAGACATCCTTTTAAATCGATGCTCAATAGAATAGGGACGCAGACTGTTTTACGCGCACGATCTACAGTGTAACCGTTCCTGGGAAAACTCAACGTTCCGGCAGTCAAGATTTATATAGCACACCTGTGGCAAGAGTATAATAGATAGTTCTACTCATGAAGATTATCGTCAATTCCAATTTCGAAACGAATGAAAGTCCGGCAGATTGAAATTTTTGTACCATCTTCGACGCGTATTAAATCTATCGCGATCGAACAATTCTTCTATCAAGTAGTACATGTTGAATATTAGAACGTCGACTACGGACAGTATTATGTGTACGTGCGAGTGCTTCTGATTGAACGCGAATCAAGAAGAATGGATCAGGTACACGTGAAATCATCTAGGTCAACCTCGAGGAGCAATCCAACGAAAATGGCGTGCGAAAAGGCGTCCAGACGACTGAGGACGATCTTGGTGAAGGCGTCCCGTCTTGGCGTCTCGACGACAGAGGTTGCCAGGCTGTCCAGCGCCAAGAAGCTTATTCCGCAAAGGGATCACGGATGGAAGTTGGCGGTGTTCCTTTTGCTGATGTTCGGTGGTGGCGTGATCGTCGCGCTGGCCTGCACAGCGAGGAAAGGCTGCTCGAAACTGGAGGAGATTGTAAGTAGGATTCTGAGTGAATTTGCTAATCGAAAATATCGGTTTCTGGGCCAAATTGTAAACGAAAGATACGAATATTTTGTACGCGGACGGGTAGACATTTTTCAGCTTCTTACAGTATTAGCTTTTTCTTACGTGCCTAAATTTAACTTCAATTCGACGAGAAGGGAAAACCGAGACTTTCGATGGAATACATTATTTTAGTTGGTATTTCTGTCGACGGTATTTACTTGAAATGTTATTTACCGCCGATCGATAGGGTAAGCTCAAGGTAGAAAACTGTTTATCGTATTTAAGCTTTGTTTGCAAGTTACAACCGTCTTCACTGTTTCAATAATTCCAGCTCGAAGCCGCATTTGCATAATTATTTCCGTTCAAATATTTACGCGACGCGCTTTCATTTTTTATGTATGAACCCGATGAATATTTGTCGCCGCTGCTATGATATTCCACGAATTAATTGGCTACATTTCCCTGGATAAAAAACAGTGCGTTGCCAAAATTTCGACGGAAAATATATTCTGTGCGAAAGAGCTCGATTATTAATTATTATAGCTTTATTATTTTTTGATGGCCATTCAAGAAATGTTACATTAAATAGCCGCTGTCATTTCTCGGTAGCAAAAATCTCTTACAGACGAGAAGAGTTTTAGATAGCTTTCTTTTAAATGAACCCGTGTACTTTTCTGTTCCTTTTCCTTTTGCTCCAATGGAGGACCTTCAAACGAGTACAGGAGATAGGGTAATTGAAGGCCGTTTTAAATCCCTTTGTCACGGGGGTAACGTTATACATACAGATGAGGCGAATTAGACGCGTACGGTTACGCGAATGCTCGTAAACGAGGGGAAAGGTCGCTTGGTAATGCGTGCGCAAGTGCAGAGAAATTTGAAGCTACGGTGACAGTGAACGTGCTGACCTGCGTGCAAAGAAATACAAAATCGCCTCTAGCTTCGCAAACGTTCGTCGTACATTCAGAAGAAGTAATATACCTTGGAAGAACTTCAATCTTTCCAGTACTAAAAAAACTTTTCCTCGAATTTTCTTCATCAATAAATTCGAGAATAACGAAATATCACTCCATTATTCCATAAGTTAACGCGTGTCCGGCCATAACTCCCTCATTCTACTGAGACATCTCACAGTCTCGATATTCCATAGACTAAAACCATTATACTTCCTTATTATACTTCATATATAACTTTATTTTTCCTTCCGTTCATTATATCAAAATATTACGCGCGTGTGCGATGCATCGACCAGAGTGTCTGCAAATAAAGACGCAAGCCGGTATGAACAAGAACGTAAGACGACGGAGCAGAATCTAGCTTCGAGTGCAAGAAGCGGTATACATATAGACGAGAGATCGGGAGCGTGAGAGAGAGAGGGATGGAGGGATGGAGGAAGAGAGACAGGGCGAACGTGAACAAGAGAACCGTGTTAACGATGTTTCGTGTAGAGAGGAGGCCGGCGCTGAAATTACAGATCAAGGGGTTTCTAAACAATTACGCTGTCGGCAGGAGGTCAGGCCGAACAGCGTGAGGTTAGAGGTTACGGCTCGCAGGAGCCAAGGCTTGCGGCCTGCGGCTGGTTGTGGACGAGGGTCGAGGCTAACAGGAAGTGCTCTCTCACCGCTGGCCAATGGCCGAGTGGCTACATCGTCGACTGGCAAGAGAAGCATCACTACACACTCTCTCCTATCCTCGTGATATTCCCCGGGGAACGCCGGCTTCCATTGTCCCTTCGGGGTAAAGAAAGAGAGGGAGGGGGGGAGGAGGGAATAAAGAGATAGGTATATCGAGGCAGAAGGAGAATCCTGCAGGAAGGTGAGGATAAGAGTGGAAGGTTTAGCGGCAACGGTCGAGTGTGTGTTGCAGGCCAGAGCAAGCTTTACCACGGGATCCTCCTCGGGAAAGGCTGTACACAGTGTTACGCGCGGATCGATCGGTCGCAATAACCACAACTTGGAAACTTCTCTCCCTTTGAATGGTCGGCAGGATTGGTAGCGATTTTCACTGACGTGGCACGAAGTCGGTCCAGTGATCATCGGGGTCAACCGACTGATTGGCGGTCAGAAACATCGCCCTCGGGCCTCGGAACGGAACCTTAGCCCGACACGTTTAGCGAATGGAAGCCCGAAAGGTATTCTCCTTCTCCTTTCACGATCTCCCTTCTCTCCTCCCCCCCTCATCATCTCTTTGACCATTCGTTACCCCGTGCTCGTTGGCCGTGAGTTGGTTTCCTTGAGATCGACTCACCTCTCGCGACGTATCCCACCTATGGAGTGGACCTGGGGCCAGGGAACACGACCAGATGAGTCTCTTTGATGTCGACAAGCAGATCGGTCTCTAGGCCATTGCTTATATTATATAAAGCCTGTTAACGCTATCTCTATGCACGGCCGATGGACACATGCATGTATATTCGGTTAGACGAACCGAGATACGGGACACCGGCGGCGATGAAGCGTGAAATGTAAAGCAGGGCGATCTTCAGCGGCCACGACGATGCGAATCTATTCAGGGATGCCGTGGATTGGTGAAAAAAAAAAAAAATAACGTGAGAATATCGCGGCTGAGTTTATGTCGGGCAAAAATGTCGGGTTACAGTTTTTATTTCGTCGTTTGTTAAACGGACGATATTAGCGCGCCTATGGGCCACTGAATATAATAAACATTTGCCGTCTGAAAAATTCACATAAATTACGTAATAAGAGGGAAGGATAGAATGAAAAGACCGTCCGAAAAATAAGAGTGAAATGAAACAATAGGTGCACAGAGGTTGGCCAGACCCGCGTTTCAGCTGGCGACTCGACGCTGAAAATCCACGTCTACGCCGTCAAATCCCATCACGGGGACGGCATAAATTTCTCTGGCCGCTGAAACCCACCTCCCTTTTCATTCCCGGCTCGCCCAGTCCTATAGATACCTTCTCGCAATGTCATGACTCGCTTGCGTACCCGCAACCGTGTCACACGGAGCATAGAGCGGACATTTATGATTCTGTTCGTTCCTCATCATGCGTGGAGAACGCGCCCAGCCACCATTTCGCCCGGTGCATACGCACACATGGACACAGGCGTAACACACGCCCGCGTGAACGCACAAACTAACCCCGCCTATATGGTGTTTTTCGAAATGCTGGTCACGCTGGTACGACCGCAATAATTTCCAGAAGTTTGAGCCTCGAAATAAAATCTCGTTTGTCCCTTTGTCCACGAGGGAAGGGCGGATAGGCGTCTGTATATATTTTTTAATTGGATCTGGTCGGGCGGAAAATTTGCAAACGCCGCGGCTGGAATCGCGATCAAACGATACCGGGGATGTGGGCTCTTTTATGAGCATTAGCTTGACAATTTTTACTGGTTTAAAATGGGACATAATTGGATGGCGTGTGCAGTTAGAGCGGTTTGATTGATTGACGATGGGTATTTCGTTTTTAAATGGGGAACCATTTTTTTGTTATGCTTCGTCGACATATTTGAATGCTTAGGATTTTAATCATTCTGAACGTTACTGAAATATTGTTGCCCTGTTGTTCTATTGGTACGGCGTAAATGGAACACTAGTACTATCGCTGTAATTTTTGTTAGCAACTTATTTTTGTTTTTAGAGTAGTTGTATTACTTTGAACAAGTGTTTCATTTGATGGTTAATTAAAAGTCGTCTCGCATTGAAGCACCTTTATTTTTGTATGTAATTTTTTGCTGCAATGTTTTAGCGATATGTACGTTTTATCTATCTTAACTTTCCCACGTGAAATCATTAAACACACGTTTGTAGTTTCAAGCATTGGACGAAAGAAAAATACGAGCCCTCGTATCTTGGTCCAGCAATCGAATCGGTCGATTTCTTTCCACTCTGCAATTTATGTTTGTGTTGCGTCGTTGAACGACACTTGGTCACGAAGGAAATCCTCCCTCAACGGTACTTGAATTAACCCTTTAAGCGGCTAGAGTGGATATATCCGAGGGAGTAGGTTTTTCATACGATGGATCGAGTGGATATATCCATCACTGTCTTTATTTGTTTGGAGGGACGTGATTGCCCTTTGAAGTGCGACCCTTTATCTTATTTTCTTGTCGACGGTTTCTACCATGGATGAAAAGTCTCTCGAAAAGTTCACTTGGATATTCCCAATTCAAATCTAACATAACCAATATTTAAAAAAACAAGCTATACACATAGAGGTTAATATTTACACATCGTGTACTAATTAGTAAGCTTCGAGACTTCATCGATTTTACTGAGATCAAATTTACATGGTTTTAAGGCCACCTGTGGACCAAAATAAAATCCAATACACGTCACTCCTAAATGCTCATCGCCCAGCGAAAAGTCACCCTCCTGTTCAACCCATAATGATCAATTAGACAAAGGGGCGTTGTGTGTTGTCCCGTGTGAACGTGCACTCGCGTGACTCGTTAGAGAAGACAGGTGGCATCTACGTTGTTGAGCGTAGCACGCGAATCAACTAGAAATCATCCGATCCGCGGACAGATTCACACAGGCCAGCACAATTTCGAGGTAACCCCGGGACAGCAGTGTGGGATGTCCGTCAGTTGTGTCAGGGGTATGATCCCCGCTTGCTCGTCGCATCTGATTTGTCCCTGCACCTTGTAATTAATTAATGCATTAATTTACCCCGCGGCTGTGCGGTTCGATCTGGCCGCGCGAGGTTAATTAACGGGGATACAAAGAAACGAAAACGAACTGACCTCGTTTGACAAATATTCTGAGGGGAAAAATACCTGCGATAGTAATTAATGGAATATTAAATTTATTAGGGAATTTAATAAAGGAACACTCGCAAGTAAGGTGAAACGTACGGTTTGCGAAGTGCAATATTGGAAATAAAATTTTATTTGTTACTCGAGCGCTTGACATTGAAACATTGTAAATGTGTATTTTTTTCTATAAAATATGACTAGCAGAGTAAGCACGAATCGCAGTGAGAAACGACCGTGTGCTCGTGATATACAAATCAATAGTTGGACAGCCTAGAAATTGACATTCAAACTAGGCACGAACTTGCGTTCCACCGTGGTGCAAATCAGTAATGGTTTACATACGTTTTATGTAAGCAATCAAGGCTCGTCCATACCTGCTCCGACCATGCACACAATGTGTATGCTTTACAGAGGGACCGACCATTGCACTTTACCTTTATTGCTACAGTGACCGGGTTCTATTTGCACAGTATATTTTCCATGTAATATACCGTACAACAGATTCTATAAAAATTGAGTAAGACAACGACACTGAAGGGGGTATTTGTGTTTTGAACGTTAATTTTTAGGCGTTTTTGGGGAACTTTGTTTCTAAACATAACACCGCTTTGCATTAGCCTGTTAGCACATATGATTGACCAATACTTCAACTACATTATATAGTTTTTGCAAGTGAAAATGAAGATTGCTCAAAGATTTTAGTACCGGCTATATCGACACATCTATTGAAGAGCTCCTCCAAATTTGAAGTCAATCGGACAACTAGATCTTGAGATATCGTGTCAGCCATTCCAGAAAACATGGTTTCGAGAAAAACGAATTCCAGCGTATACTCTGGAATAAGTAGTATAAGCCACTTTTGGTCGGACACTCCATTACGTAAAATACAGCAGGCTCTACTTTCTGAAGATTATTGAGTTTCAATTTTATTCACAAGTAACGTCAGTGTAAAAAATAAATGTCACTTTATCTTGCAAATTATCCCTTGCTAGAAATTAGCCTATCGGCAAACTATGGGAGTTGAACGAACGAAAATGTGAACGCTCGAACAGCAAAGAAAATTGCATTCGGACGTTCTAAAGGATCCACGCGACCTTGTTTTGTTTCCTGTCACGGTATCGAGGCACCGACATGACGATAGCGCCGTGACGCTGCTCGACAGTAGAAAAACGAATGCAAATGGAGAAACGCTTTCGAACGAGCCACGTCGATCCGATTACCGTGCGACCCGTGGACGGGTGTCACCGGCCATTAGTGGGAACTCGAATTTCAAATCCCGTTTCCGTGATTACCGCGCCGGAAACTAGTCTATGAAAGAGAAGGAGGATAGGAACGAGGGCAAAGCGGAAAAGATGATTGAAGGGAAAGCACGGATCCGTCACAGCTGCTGATCGTTCCGTGAATCCTTCTGTTATAAGAGTGAGCAAAAAGTCAGGCCCTCGAATGTCAATTTATTCGGCAAACTTCACGATATTTGACGCCACGTGGCTTTTATCAAGATCCGAGATTATCAAACTTTGCCTTGCCTGGTAATAACTTCGTTGTTTCACCGAATAAATAAAGGGGAGGCCGATTTGTACGTGGAGCCTCGGATGACACACGAGAATCATCGTTTAGGAAACGATAGACGGTATCCTGAAATTTTTCATCAGTCTAGCAGGAACTCGGCTGAATGATTCAATTATCAATTGAGAGTTTTCAATTTAAAAAAACTTTCCGAGCCTAAAGCATCGGAGTTTCAAAGTGTAATAAGTAGATCCACTGATCAGGTAGCACTCGAAAAAAACGCAATCTCCATTTCGACAAACCTTCTCCCAGTCTACCGTCGCGGTTGAAATGCCATCGATCACGGCGTCGAATGGGAATCAAGGTCCACGCAGCGTCCCGGGTATCAGCGATAACGCTGAACGATCCTGTAGTCGAGGGGCGTTAGTAGCATGCACTGTTCTGCGATAATGTCGAGCCTCGGTGACATAAAAGGCGGCGAGCTAGCAAAGAGGAAACAGGAAGAAGGGGCGTAAATAGAAAACTGGAGAGGTGGAGAAAGAGAGGATGCAGCGGTGGTGAAAGAGTGAGTGGCAGGAGGGGGTTAGGTTCGTCGGATGGGTCGAGTGGGTGGTGGTTGGGTGGTGGAAGGGTGGTGGATGGGCGTTAGAGCGTAACCTGATATAGCTGCCAGCAAGCTGCCGTAGACCGGTATCGTATCAACCCCCGCTCTCCTCTCCTCTGAGCCTCGTGTCCCACCTTTAGTTTCCACCCTTCCACTCCTCCCCCGCACCTTGGTCTGACTGCATACGCTTCCTAGAGATGCACGGTTACCCCAGGAATATTCGCTACGTAAATGCAGCATCGATGTTTTCTCAGCGTTCGAGGCCTCTCGATGCTTCTCTCACTGCCTCTCGCTTACACCCCTTTTCTTTCCTCGTAGCCTTTTTCTCATTCCAGTATTCTCGCGCTACCCACTGTTACGTATCTCTGCTTTTCCTCCGCCCACCTCGGATGTTACACCGTCCTTTTATTCGCCGATCCAGAATGCAGCAGCTGTTACAGCCCGAGCTTCCACCGATATGGCAACTGCTCGATATTCCAAGAGACAATCCCGATCCCGTCCGACCTTAAACGTAGGCTCGAGCTAAACGCGGATATGGAATCGAATATCGTTTTGCAGTAACCATCGTTCGAGGTGGGGGTGAGGGTGTGGGTGGGTTGTGGGTGGAGGGAGGAGGTCGTGCATTTTCTTTTTTATTCATGATTTTGGCTGGACCAGAAATGTTTGGGGATTGAATTTTTGTTCCCGTACGAGCTCCAGTGTTTCAGCAATTTTTCCGCGTTGGAGATTTCCAAACGATGGCAGACATTGTAGAAGGGGACGGAGGTAAACAGCTTCCCGTTCGGAGTGTTGTTCTGAATTATAGAGGGGCCGAAGTTTACGTCAACGTTCCCCATATAAAATTCATTGCTCCCGCGGCCACAAATCTTTTCACCTAGCAACAATTTCCGTGCTTTCATCAAGAAGTTATGCCGCTACTTCTCCGCGCAAGAAAAATGCGAAACTATTGAGAAACTTCGGCCGAGATTAAAATTGATTGCGTGGCTTACCCTTCCGTTTCGCGTGAGCCCGCGTAATTTGATAATATTACGCTGCGAATAGACGGATGGGCCTGCGTAAATAGTAAAATAGCAGGATTCTACGGACCCATTACCGCAATTCACCGACGCTAGTTATGAAATATTCTTACCCCCCATCAGAGTTTCTGCAAATACACAAGAGAGAAGGGGAGCGAGGGAGGGAGAAAGAGGAAAAGGAAGAGCTAGCGCAGGCTATCAGCGGGTGCCCGCCGCGCATAGGAGCTGATGGAAGCTGTTGTGCAGTCTCCTTTTGTTCCCGGTTGTTTCGCGAAATTCGCCGGAGTTCATCGTCGACGCGCTGAAGACAAATGCAGCAAATAGAATTACCCCATTCGCGGCGAATGATTAAACTAGTATTCGCGATGTATTCTTAATTAAAGCCCCGTGATTCGTCGCGTGGAACGAGAACCGTGGTAACGCTCGGAGCACTGGATTGTACCAAAGACGTGTTCCTTAATAAATTGGGAATCGAGTGTTGATTAAAAGCGGAAGATCTTCGAAGGTTTATCAAAGGAACAGCAGGCACTCGCGAGTAACAGCAACTCTGATGAAGTAATTGAAGAACAAATTTTAATGAATGCTCTGTACGAAATGTAATTACTTTACAAATTCTTTCCACTTTTAACGAAGAACGACAAAGAAACCTGTAATACTAAAAATTAAATCTTCTTTAATATTCGCAGAATTACTATTTAACTTCATATACCACGATTTCTCGTATACTGTGTTTGACATACTGCACAATTCTGCAACTTTAACAAAGGAAAATTTAATTCCAGCCGAGCGCGATTTTACATTTATACCGAGAGTTTCACTCGTTAGAAAAAAACATGGTTCGTATAATAGAAACGTTGGAGTAACAAGTTTCCTTCATCGATATTTTATCCGACGTTGTTTCTGTTCCGTTAAAAAAAAAAAATGAAGTGCCAGCATCGATAGCCACACACAGCAGCCACGCAAACAAGCAAGTTCCTCGTCGATCGGCGGTATTGCTATTAACCCCGCGTGAAGCGCGCCCGTTAATTAGCCCGGCCTGGTCGATACTTGTTATAAACCGTTCTTATCGATACCGTACCTTTGAAACGACACCATTACCGAACTTCCACCAGGAGGCGGTTTCGTCCTCCGTTTACGGGAACTTGAGAACTCCATTATCCTCGTGGGTCGCTGCAGGCATTCCCGAAAACCATGCTACACCATTGACCGAGATCCCCGGGTGAAACTGGCGGAGAATGTTGCGGCTAAATGGCCTTGAACTCGATTAGATCCCGGAATCCGGATATTAGAATCTCTTTTTACACATCCACTTTCTGCATTCCCCGCCGACTACTACGCCATAACCGTGTAATACCGTGCACCCGACCAATGCTAACGTCATACAATTAGTAATTACAGCGTACAAATATTTGTTACTCATAATCCTTTGGGGGACCTTAACGAGTACGAGGCGAGAGATTCCTTAATAGAAACGGCGAAAGACAATTCCTTCCGCGAGAGTAAGAATAAAGACACAAAGAAAGAAAGATATAGATAGAAAAATGATCCAGACTTGACACCCTCGCCGAGACTTCCCAACGAGCGTAACAAAAACAAAAATTCCCAAGAATTTAATCGCCGGCAATTACAAATCCCCTTACGCTCCCAAGCCCGTACTTGAAACCGTCAGACTGAAACATCCAACTCCTCCGCCGATCCATCGATGTTCCTGTAAAAATACGCTTTCGTCGAACGCGACGGTGGGCCGTCCCTGCTCAACCGTCCATAGGCGATAAAACGGCGAGACGAGCGCGACGGACAATTTCGTTTTCGCCTGACGAGAGTTCCAAACGAGCCGGGTAACAGCATCGGTGCCAGCAGCAGCCAGCATCGAACCGATCTACGTAGGATCTGGCGGCAGCTGCAGCGGCGCCCGTGACTGCAGCTACATCGGGGTCGACCGTATGGAGGAAAAGAGGCGAACAGGAGGGAGGGATGAGCAAGGAAGGGACAGGGAGGGTGCGGGGGAAAGGGTTCTTGTATCCGGTAGGGTGCAAGTGCTGACGTGGAGCAGCGTGCACGTATTGCAAAATAGAGGCAGAGAACGGCTGATGCAGGGTAAAGCGTGTGTGCACCGATGGAAAAGTGGAAGCCAGGACGATGCGCCAGCCGTGCTATGGGTGTAGGTACCTGCCACGTGGGCCAGGAGTTTTAAAAGCTCTGCTACGAGATTCGTATTTGACCCCGAACAGGACAGTGTACGAGGGATTGACGACTCGGGCTGGAAACCGTTCTTAACGATGCATTTACGATTTGTATTAAAGCGTCGAGTTTGGTAAGGAATAAGAAACTTTGGGAGGCTTTAATGGGAGGTCGCAAATGAAAATGAAATGAAAATATGAATTTTGTTTGTGAAGGAAAAGTACAGGTATTATGGAAGACAGCTTTCTTGGGGAACATTGTAGTGGAAGGATTAGGACTTTTAATTGCTGTCGTGTATAAAAATTCATAATGTGGCGTTTTTATTTCGTGGGCAATAACTTTTTTCTCTAGAAATAGTACTTTATGTTGCGTTTGAAAAATATATTACATATCGTCGATATTACACTCCCGCGTACGCAGAGCTGCGTTTTCCTCTTTGATGAATAATAGCGGAGAACGTTCTCCACTTACGTTGACGTTTCATCAACGGTTTATTTATTCTTTACATATGCCCCGAGTGCTGGGTGGCTTCCACCCCCGTCTCAGCAGCCGGTGCTCGGAGAATGAAACTTTAAATTCTTGATGAAAGCGGCTGGAACGATGTAATAAGAAACTCCCCTGGAGGAAAAGAAGCTCGCTCGAAGGTGCTTCTTGCATAATTCGCGATTTCCTAGTTTCGAGAGGGGTGTTAATTAAGCCGGCAATCTGTTCCCTCGTTTCAAAAGCAACACAGCTGACGCCACGACAACGCTCAACTTTCTGTCAGACATTAAATACATGATATTCCAGTGAACTCGCGACACGAAGGTGCTCGTTGGAATGAATTTAAATCAAGACCTCGAATGATCTACAGCAGGGATCGGCGATGCGGTGCCCGCGAAGCAATTTTAAAGTGCCCGCCGTTTAAATATCTAAATACAAACTTTTGGACATTTGAACAACAAACACTCGTAGTTGCCATGAATAAATTTAGTAAAAAATCTCATTTCATCTTACTAGATAATAATTCCCCCATTTCTGAAATATGCCCTCCTAGTAAAAAACGTTGCCGACCTCTGATCTATAGACTTAACACATTATTCATCGTACATATTTTCCCTCTCTCTCTCTCTATCCTTTTTCCCCATACGCTGTATGCACCATTTCTCGTTAATTCGCCCAGAAAAGTGGCAATTCGAAAGTCCGCCGAGCTTAAACGTGCCTCTCTCGTTCGAAAGTCGTTTCCCGGAACGGCCGTTTCATTCTACTCGTGGAAACACTTAAATTCGACGCAACGGAGAAAAAAAGTTTTAATATAGGTTCAAACCCAGGCCGGCTCGGTTCCGTTCGAAACGAATTCCTCGTGTGTGCCGTCTCTCGCGAGTATCTCCGCGCGTGAATCCTGCAAAACGCACGGCCGATCACCAGAATTGCTGTGGAAACTCGTTGAACGAAGTGTAATTACAGGTACATAGTACAGTGTCGTGGTTTGAGTCGGGTCGCACGGGAGGTTGGGCTCGTTTCGGACCGCGCGATCGGCCGCCGTGAATTCGTGCTTCGTATCCCAGATACGCGTCGCTGATCACGATGAACCCGCGACGTTATGAACGTGATAATTAATTAACTCGCTACCGTCGTTCGACGAAAGTTGGAGCGTCGAACGCGGCATAGCACAATGGATCAACGGGAACTTTCGTGAGGAAGTTTGATTCGGGGCATAGAAAACGATGGTTTGGAACCGCATGGTAATTATGGCATTACCATGCTAATTGGAACGCACGAACGGGGATCCATCGAATTAAATTAAAATTACAATTTCGACTAATTAGATTCGTCGTCGGGTTAGCGAGGAGATATACAGGACGGGGCAGATGGATTGGAGATTGAAAAAAATGCAGGGACTTACCTTTGCGGGGATACTTAAGAGGCGGAGTTGAAAATCAGTCACGAACTATTTTCCGGGACTTAAGATAAGAATTAATTAATTAATCCGAAGAAATGCATGCCCGTGTGTCCCGTACACGCGTCCCCCCTGCAAGAAAGGGTACACAGAGCTAAGGAATCGCCGCGTCGGTGGTTCACGAGTGGTTGATAGCACAGTAAAAGGCCGGACGAAGAAAGGGGAGACAGAGCAATAACGTAGACGGCCGGGTTATAAAGGGGACGGGCTAGGACGAACAAAGAAAAGGGGTAGAGGAGATCACGGTCAGAATGGGACGTAGCCAGGGCAGAAATCAGCCGGTGGAAATATTTTAGCGCCACAGGGTGAATCCCTTGATGACAATTCCAGAGCAGAACCAATCCCCGGGCTTGCCTTTTGCGGCGACGGAGGCGCTTCTTTTTGCGCGGCGTTGCGCGTTCCACGCACGCCTTTGGCCGGAAGCGAAATTTCCGTATTAAGCTCGGCGTACCTCGTGCCCCGGTATCGTTGTTCCCCCCACGGCCCCCGCTTCTTGCTTTGATCAGCGTTCCTTGGGAAAAGGACATCGTGTTGTGCGGTCCTTTGTGCTGTACCAACGTGGCGCGGTAACGTCGCCTGAAATGTTACGCTGCTGGCTTTCTCTGTATCGACGCGGCGACCCAACGTCGAACGATTTCTAGGGAAAGAGGAAGGCAGAGCAGGGAGAAGTCGTGACCGGGTGTCCGGACGTGAAATTAATATTGAAATATGCATGAAGCGCGGCCGCGTATCGGCGGCATGGAATTCATTAGCGTGTACTTATCTTGGGCGGTTTTTTAGCTTCCGCACGACAGCGATATTGCCGTGTTACGAAGGCACGAGCAGCCCAATATACCTGTTCAGCTGACCGGCTCGACGCGGCGACTGTTCGATCGGCTTTGCCCGATCAAAAGACACGATGCAGCCGTCCCCTTTGCGGCCGCGCGATTCCCTTCAGGTGTGTAGCATATAAATTGCACCAATCGATTCTACGTCGGCGATTGTGCGACGCCGATGCTGGCAGCGCCCAGGTTGTGTGGCCTGCCCTTTTGTGGGCGAGTATGCGTCTCCTTGATGCGGGAATTGTTACGCTGGGTACGCGGCGGTCATTAGTTGTAAATGAGAGGAGACGCGCAGAAAAGTTTGAGGGAAACGCGAAATTCTGGTTGCATTTAATTAAATAAACCTTTTGCATTCGTGGAATCAAAAGGACACTGGGAAGTAATTAACGTCGTAAAACGTTAGAACACAAAGGCAGTGCATAATGTAATAATTTCCAAGCAGTAGGAATGAAACTAGACGCTTGTACAATTCTGGCGCATTTATTTTAACATTTGACTACTTCCTGGCTGAAACGTTTCCCGCCAGTATAATGCATAAATAACGTGCTCGCCTGTAAGGACGAAATTCCAACGAAGAATAAAATAATGCCGAGCGTATTTCTATAATTAAATTGAACGAAATTGCCTGTTCATTATAATTAATGAACTTCCCCGTTCCACTATTCGTGTATTCAAGTCCGTGTATCAGCTAAAGACTTTTCATTTCGTCGAACTCGTTTCGCAATAGCGCTTGAATGTTCCATCTGTTCATTAATTTATTACTCGGTACGCGAAACTGGCAATTCATTATATTTATTAACACTGAATCATCCCTAATCGGCATAATTTTATCACTTACAATTTCTTTAACGATATCTACAGAGTATTCTTCAATATTAACCCGTGTAAAGTCAACCTTTACCACAAAAAGGACAAAAAAATATTGCACATTTTGTCGATAGATCTGCATTCTGCAGACAGGGGATAATGTCCCCTTTAAATTGCTCTTTGTCCGATGCCGATATCTCAAACCGTTTCGGAGATATGAGCGTTTAAAATATAGCATTAGGATGCAAGGACTTTTCATTCATAAGTACGCGAACGGTCTGACCTACATTTTTTCCTGGAAATGCGTACGCGCGTAGCAAAAAATGCTGACTCAGCGTCTGTCACTGACCACGACGGACAGACTACCTTGAGGTAGGTCAGTCAAGACGCGCGCGAGTGAGAGGACCCGAGTGTGCGACAAAGATAGACGGAGTCGAATCTTGAAAATTAAGCTTCTCTTTGCACGACGATATCTCGGGAACCAAAAGTCGTATCGAGATGATTCAAGCGGCATTTTAAAGAGGAAGGTTTTGCCGTTCCAACGGTGTGAAATAATTGACGAAAACTTGAATAACTTCGGCGGCCCAGTTGTTTAAAGTTTGGTTAATTTTAATACGTTTTAGATAAGTTTTTGGATGAAAATCGTAATGAACACGATTGTCCTTTGTTTAATATTGTTTGTAAGGATGCGTTTCATTATGTTTGCTATTTTAAATATAAGACGGCGTTCATTCCAAGTGTTCAACAGTCTTATGATAAATTTAAGTGAAAGAATTTACTTCGAGGTCGTTTCAATCAATTCTACGAGACTTTTCGCATATTTAACTGCACGAAATATGTATTTTGCAACTGTATTATTCGATAAACAGGCCCCACTTTCACGAAATACTCGACGGCATCTTGCATGTCGGTTTTACCCACTTTTCCTTCGCGTAATTCACTTTCAAACGGCTTTCCGCGAAATGTTTACTTTCACTCGTACCTATGCAAGGATGGGTGCACGTGGCTCTATGAAAATTTACGTAAATAAGCCAAGCAGCAGAAAACTTTTTTTTCCAATGCTTTTTTAGACAACATCCGGAGGATAGAATTTTGTAAGCCAACCCAGGAAATATATATTCCCGGACTTTATTCAGTCAAACAGCAAGAATTTTTGTATCAAAGCTCGCCTAAAAATATTGTCAGCGTTTTAAACTGACATATATGTATTTCTCTTTATATTTCCCACTAAAAGTTGCTTCGCATAATTTAACCGCTTGCTGCAAAGCAATCGTCCAATCAGATAAAGTAGCTTGCGCGAAAATCCACATAATATTTTTAGTTTCTTTTCAACGAAAACTCGAGCGTCTTGCGTTCATTTATTGCCGCGCACATTTCGTTTACCAGTGAATTTTTCTGGAAGATTCAGGCACGTAGCCAAAAGTACAGACGTTGTCGTTATCATCGTCGTTGAAGCATATGTCGAGGGAAGAAGTCGCGCACTCGGAATACCGATATTCGAATCAGTCGCTCTTCCAACCATCTTTCACCTAGAGTAAGCAATATATTTGCTGCATCGGGTTGCCTATCAATCTGTTAAACGTACCAAGAAAACGAGTACTCGTCCCAGTTTATTCCTGACAAATTGTTCCATCGATTTCGTTCCTGGAATTATCAAAGCTTGCCCGTTTCCCGAGGCCCCCGCGATTCTCCCGCATTCTCCAAGGAAAATTTCCAAGGTAATGAAAAGAAAGGAATATTTTCAAAGCGTAAAACGGAACAGGGACGGCGTAATTTTCAATGTACGAGGAAGGCAAATAACTAGGGCGCCGTATGCGACCGTGTACCGAACACCGAACTTCCCCGATATGGGCGCATAACGAAGTTACAAAACAGGCAGGAATAAAAATTGATTATCGAACTTGTTATTGGTTTCATCTGTTCGGAACACCTTCGCCCCTTGCCGGTTCTTTTCTTCCCTTTTTTATATATATATTTTTTTTTCTCTTTGTCATGAACAAAACGAAAAGTTCCCGACCATGGATGCCCTATATCGTATCGATCCGGGGACCGTCGGAGTTACTTTCAAACTTGAAATTGCATATTATTGGATTCTATCGACGTCGAAGATATTTCACGCTGAACTACAATGACCACGTCTAAATGTATCAGTTTCAATTTTTGTGTACGATCGTGATTTTCGCGTGGACCCTTTCTGCTTTCTTTCTGTTCCGTCGACGCTGAAACCTCGCCCCGTGGCAGCCGAACGTTTTTATTCCAACCTCGTGACGCGATGCAGAGTCGCGTGTTTCCCCTGTTTGTCGGCTGAAATTCTCGCGTCAATGTAAAGCGAAATAGCGCCATGGCAGACCGCTTTTGAACCGTGGACAAAAGGACAGAATCGAGAATCGACTGTACCGACAATTTATTTCTAATTACACTGTTCCGCGTACGTAGCGACATTTCCGCGGCTGTAATTGTTCGAACATTACTCAGTCGTAGCGAAAGAATTGTTGCTACGCACGCTATTCTTAAATCGGCTCGCGTTTGAAAGTCGTGTTTTCCCCGATGGAAAGTCCGCATGGACATTGATGAATACGTAATCAGTTCTCAAGCAATTCGTAGAAAATTGTTCATTCCAATAACTGCACGAAATGGAATTAGTTTGTTTTCTTCCTTTTTTTCCGACGAACCCGCTGCAACAGAACCATGCGATCAATCGTAACAGATAAAACAACCGTAATAGACGGGCAATTTACCTCAATAATAAGTTCGAAAATGGGTCGCGAGAGATATAAAAAGACAATTATTGTAGAGGGGCAGCGTTTCGTTGAAAACGAATCATTCGCATCGTTAGAAATGAAAACGATGGTCTTTTCGAGTGAAAGATAATACGTATATTTAAGCAAAGTTTGGTTCATTTCGGGCGCAACGCGATATCAATTTGGGCAATTAAACGCTACCTGTTTGTAACAGCGAAACACGTTATCTACATGATTATATCCGGTAGCGGCCCCTCCGTTCTATAAGCCCGTGGCAGGGCTCGTCGAAACGCTACAGTAGAAACACGCAGTCGCGACAACCACCGCGGTATCTATCGGCCTGGGGAAACCTTGTTAGAGGTGAGCACAGTTGGCACTACAATCTCATATCCTGCACGTCGTACTTGTTGGCGTCATGAGGACTGTTTCGGGCAAATGAAACCTCAGCCCTTCGTCTGCAAATATCGTTGCGACTGGGAAAGATCAGGTCAGATTTTCAAGACGGTCTTGGGGTCTGGTTGTTCGCGACGATCATCTCCGTTGATGAGAAAGAACTGCATAGAAGAATTTCGTTGCTCTTTGTAACATCGTCTTTCTGTACATTTTAGCGAGGTACGAAACTAGAGAATTACCCTGACAAAAGAATATATAAGGTATGATAAATAATACTTATCGGAACCGTAAATTATTCAATAGAGGCATTTAAATGTTTCGAGAATTCAGTGCCATATTTGTAATACAAATTTACCGGAGTGAAAAGTTCTGCGGATGGTACGCAGTAAATAACTCTGTTTTTTACACAGAATTGTTACTCCATTTCATTTTAAATTAACCTCGTCTCAAACAAATAAATATGGTACGCATATATTCATACGTGCCAGTTGATTTCGAGTTGGGTACGAAATAAACGCAGAAGAATGTGTATTGGTAAACCGCAGAAACGAAACGGAACGAGGTTCGTTCGAACGATGTTCGTTTATTCGCGGTAAACGAATATCGTAATTCCGTGAAAAAATAATTAGCCCCGAAACGCGTGTCAGAATGTTAAAGTTAATTTCGCGAATAATCGTCCGGGTAATTTGCCGGGCGTTCCCGTGGAAGCGGAGCCCCGATAAATTCCGCGTAAATCGTTGAAAAGAAGATGGAAGAGTAGAAGGAACTGTGCAATTACTAACTAACCGGCCAACCAAAGTTTAAGCCTTCCCTAACGAATTCCAACAAATTTTAACTAGATGTCCCCTATACGACAGTGTAGTAGAAGCTGAAATACATTTCACCTCGACGAAGTCGATCAGCAGTAAGACATATTTTAATTTCGAAGTTGAGGAAACTTTTCTCAGACTGAAGTTTCATTTTTGCCGGACTCCAACTGTCGAGCATTATATACTTGCGATGGCTAGAAATGGAATAGAAATATTATTATATAAAATACACGGAGAACTGAAATATAATTAAACAAACGAGTCGACTTTAATTGAAACAGAAGCGTTTTCTCGTACAGCAGAATTACTGCAAAATTTCGACCAATATCGCTGCAAGGTGTTGCACCCCCACGCCGATCTGTCCTGTCTTTTGGATACACGCAGGAGTGCTTCCCGGAGGATTTTCAGAGTATTATTCCCCCTGCAGCACGGGAACACGTTACGCGAGCATCGGCCAAGACGAAAAAAAAGAGAGAATGAAAGAAAGGAACACGCAGCGCTCGCTCCATCGCTAAAATGATTGCAACACGGTGATTCATGCGCTCGCTAGCAGGAGCCTCTGTCAAATTTCGCGGCGCAATATCTTAGAGTGCCCGATGTATTTTAATGTAATCTTCGAACCGCCGGAAAACCACCTGAACGATCCCATCCCCATTTTTCCGCCGGTTATCGCGCGTTCATCTCTTCTTCGGAATCCTGCAAAATTTCCGCAGACGTGCGAATCCAACGTGGATTCACGTGTTACGCGTGCACTTGAAGTGTTCAGTACGAAAATTCCACTCGACGAGGCAAGGGTTCGTTCAGTCAAGGCAAATAGGTGAAAATTAGGAACTAAGGGGTTTGATAGGGTGGAACAGGAAAGGGGTGCGTATAATCACGCCGCCTGTCGTTTCTCTGTAATAACCGCACGCTATTAAGGGCGGTTGGCTCACAGGAATACAGGGGATGAAGGCGATAGAAACGAGGGGTTGGAAGGCGTACCCGTCCGCCGCAATTAGTTTTACGCTGTTCTCCTTTCCAGCTAGAAAACGGGAGACTTGTGATCAGCTGCTATCGCTCTACCCTTTAGAAACTCCGTCGCCTCCCCCGCTCCCTTGCCCCATCGTCGTAGCGAAATTCAAACACGCGTAACGAAGGTTAATGTCGTGTCTACACGGAGACTGCTTGTCCCTTGGCTTCGTTCTTTTCTATCGTTCCGTGTGCTCGTTCCGGGAATTCGTTTATATAGGGTAGGGTGGACTGGAAGACAAGTCGCTGGTACTTTCCGTTCCCTTTGCGGCGGCTCGTTAAGAATTCATGAGTCGAATATGTTACGCTGTTGAGTAGGGGCTGCCTTGAGAAATTTTCACGGGGAACACGCCGTGGATGGATATCGTTAAACGATTGGAAAGGTTTTCGTCGAGGCAGATGGCACGATATCGTGATTCTTTTTCCTTCGGAATTAAGCTGCGGCGAGGGGAGGCCAGTTGATCCCGGCCACCCCGTTTGATTAGCAGCGCTCATGAAATATTTATCAAGGGGAAAAGCAGCGGCAGCAGGGGACAGGGGATGTTTCGCGATGGCACTGCGCGATGGTAAATATTTATGTCAATTACGTATTCGGAGAGTGCGACCCTTTTGGACGTCCACGCTCAAAGGAATTTCTTTAATTCTCGTCCTGTGATCTTTCACGAAGTTACGCGCCCCACAAAGAGGAGGAAAGACAAAAAGTGGAGCGGGCACAAAAGGGAGGTTGAGAGGCCTCAAAGCCAGACATATGATATAAAGGGCAAACAGGCTTTAGTAGAATTCACCGGGCATAGAAGGTATATAATTCATCCCCATTTTCGTACCACGACTCGGACACGTCCGCGTATGTGCAAACGTTACACCTGTCATTTATGGGGGCATTTATATCGGCTACGGAGGTTATATTCGAACCGGGGATAGTTACAGGCAAGATACCATCGGTAGAGGTGGCTCCAATCATTTCCCAATTAGCAGCTGATTGCGTACAGTCCATGGTAGAACTTTGACCCACCGCAGATCGGTCTGCTACGGTTAATTCAGCCACGCCAGAGACGTATTCGATATACGCCGAAGGGGGTATACAGCAAACGGAGATTCGAGGGCAGGTATCGGGATAGATATAGAAGCCGGAAGGGGGCTCGGTAGCCTGTCGTTAATATCTCACGACGCGAAACGAGCCGGCAGCAATATCGAGGATCGCGCAAATTGCGATCGGCAACAGAGATCTTCGTATCCGTGGACGCACGCGACCATGGAGGATTTATAGGATGTCCGTTTTTCATTTGCACCGCGGCGCCGTTGCAAAATTAGTCGACGAATAGCGGTATCACGAACTCTCCATTCCGCCTTTTTCTTCGTCGCGACGCTCGTTTCCCCGCCGCTGGAATTTTTATCAACGAATCCGACCCGCGCTTCGATTGTTCGATAATTATCACGGGCAACGGAATATCTGGGGCGTTCGAGATGAATGAAGATGAATAGAAAGCGTTGTCTTTTGGGGCGCGATATAATTCCACCGTAGAAAACAAAGTACGCCCGACTAATGCCGGTGCTGGAATAGAAAGCTGCGCTCTAATTATTTCACGATGCACTAATTTGATCACCTACGAGGTAGAAACATTTTCTACTTTAACAGAAGTACCTCCCCTCTATTCCACCTCCCTCGTTCCGCGTAATTTCTCCTGTTTCAAGGCGGACTGAAGTGACCGCTGAATGTCGTCAATGAGTACGTCCACTCAGTTTCATCGAGAAGACCGTGGAATTAGCAGCCTCGGGCGGGCAAGTCGTGCGATATTTCGTCGCACGATCGGATACCTTCGTCTCGTTAACAGACATTGTCGCGCGTAATTAGAGAGCGATTTCCCTTTTGTTCGTTCCCGTGCGGAATCTGTCTCTTTAATTCGTGAACAATGCACCGGATGCTGAGTCGTACCGGCGCGGAAAGCAATAAAAAAAAAAATAAACGACAAGAATGAAAGGAAACAAAAAAAGCAGAGATAACAAAAAGACGGGCAGAAAGAATACAATAAAAAAGAGAGAGAGAGAAAGGGAGAAGGAGGGAGAGATTAAAACAAAGAGACAGGGACCGGTCGAGGCTGAAATCGCGCGTTTCACGCACTAGGCGTTTTAACCGTTTTAACGAGGGCATCGTTCATCATTGCGTATCATTGTGTGTTGCAGAACCTGGCGACCTAGCCGTCGCGACCCATTGTTCACCGCTGGCCAACAACGAGCGAAGCAACAGCGACGACATCGCGAATACCTATGGCAGGTACCCTGGCAGAAGCTATTCGCTCCAGCACCGCATCCAGCGCGTGTCTACGTCCGTTTGAAGGCATTTGGCTGCGCAACGATCCAACGGCGGATTGCTCGGATGCCGCGGAAGCGTCTTCGCGGCCGCGGAATGTGTCGATCAGAAAATTGGGGATTCTGTGCTGCCAGTCGTCGCCCCTCCACCCTGTGTCTTCCTAGAACGATCCCTGAAATCGTGGGGATCTTTGAACAGAACACGGGCACCGGTGTGACCGAGGGGGAATGAAAGGAACGAGGAATTATAAACGCGAAGATGACGTCGCGAATAAAGAATCGATGTGCTACGAAACGTCGCTGGTCGGGTCACGTATTTTCTACAATTGCTTTCCAATTTACTCTATGTGTAAAGTCTTGACGAATGTATTACGTACAATTAGTTCATCGAGAAAGATCGCGTATCTCTCGCGGTGAGTCATTTTTTGATTTAAGAGGTGGAACAATCGAGGTAAAGGGGCAACTGTGCCAGTGAAGTTTCGCTCCCGTTACTCTAGAATCGGACGTGAAGCGGTTTCCGTTCTGCAACGGTTTCGTGCGGTCTATACGGCCGGATAGAAGGGGGCCAAGAGCCCGAGATTTTTCTTCCGACGCGAGGTTGCACGCGCCGCGAAGGAAGTCAGCGGGAACGGTTGTTACTGGAAGATAAATTAAGGAAGAATACAAGAGGGGGCGGAAGCAAACAGAGAAAAAGAAGGGAGAGCGGTGGTGGTTGCTGCGAAGAGGAAAATTCATGAATGCCGTGGCGGGCACGCACCCTGGTGCTCGCGTGCTCCCCGCGAATTAGAACGGTCCTGTGTATTTGTATCTGTCCTTTCTGACAGGCCGCTTTCTCTGGTCGCGTAAATCATCGGAATTAGCGCAATTTCGACGTCGAGTGTCCCGGAACAGCGTCTCTGTCCCTTGCGTTTCTTCCCCGGTTCGAGAAGGATTAATGGACACGACGCTAGGCGAGGAATGAAAATTTCGGGCGGCCAACGAGGATCCCGGGAACATCGTTAACGAGAAACACGTTGCGAAAGAAACAGGTGAAACGAGGAACGATCCGCTCGGTATTTTCCACGGGGATGGGGAAATAAATCTCGCGAGCTCTCGAAGTGGAATCGGGAAGATGTCTGAAAAGTTTTTGCAGCATTGTAAAACGAAGTTGGCGGCATGGAACTAGGCAAAGCGGCGGCGGGGAAACAACACCGCTTGTGCGCGCGGGCACGCGGAATCGCGTGACACTGAGAAATTACCGAAAGCAATCTCCTCTTTCTTTCTTTCCTCTATTACTCGTCAGATGGTGAACATTATGCTACAGGGGAAACGGACTGACTCTGGAACACGTCGATTTATCGCAGCTCGAGAGCGTGCAGTCAGAAAGCTCCAAGTAAGCACAAAGAAACGCGAACTTCTGCCTTCTGTTCCCTTTTAGTCTTGCTCGTTTATTTCTTCCTTTTTGTTATCTCGACGTTCCCCTTTTCGAGGACAGTTTTAATTAACCCGCGCCGCTTTCGCGGCTATTTCAAGTGAGATGGAATAGTTAAAACGCGCCGCGGCGAGAAGCGAAGAAACGAGGCCGGTGTGCCGCCTATTATTTTTAATCCGCGCGAAACGGAGAAGCGCCACCCTGCTCGTCTATCAGCGCAGACACACAGAGACGCACTCGTGACCCTTTCACCCCCTCTATTTGGTACAGCAAAGGGGTGGAGGGTAAACGAGACTAACGCGCTAACGATGCCAACGTTAATTACCGGGCCGGATAGACCGCCTAATCGTCGAGCGAGTGCACGCGCTAATTACGCGGAGCCGCCTGCTGATCGGGCGAATCGCATGGTTAGTCGAGAATCGTGGAGGCACGTTGGTATCCCACGTTTCTTGCACACTCGTTTTCGTTCCAAAGGATTCTGACCACGATCGAATTGGCCTGACGCGAGCGGCGTACTATTAACACGACCCTGTATATTTCTTCGGTTCGACGCGTGAAGAAAAATCGATACGAATTGAAGAGAATCAATAAAATTTTGGTGTGGATATTTTTCGAAAGTTGACAGTCAAAGGGGGGGAATAATTTCTCCGTGTAGATTTTTGATGTGTAATTCTGAAACTCAAAGATGCTTCAATTTGCGCTGGAGAAGTTTCGTTCGCTTTGTTGAACGTATTGGAACGATAAGTATTAAAATGACTGAAGGCTATTTGATTATTTGCCGGGGGAAGAATTTGAAAGTGAGGAGCTTCTTTCGTGAGCATGATACTTGCGTGAATTATTTGTGAGACGTGCGACGAAGCACGGTCAGAAAATCGTGAACAAATTCCTGCCAAATTTTGTACGAAAGATCCCACTGCGATTTCCGGTTGGCCACGACTGATAGACGTGGTGCCAAAGGCGAGGAGATAAGGAGCTAGAAAAAAGGGAAAGAGAACGCTGCAGACACACACGCGTAGCCCGTTTCAGGGGCATGATCCTACCATGTAGTTTTAGATTTAATAAGAAAGAATGACGAAGAAAAAGACACTTGAATTGTATCGTTTAGAAGGTTTCCTACATAGCGACCACGTGGTAGAGAAACGCCACGTGTACTAAGTCTAATTGCTTAAGAACACACGGGACACGTAATTAAACGTACACACACGCACACACGCGCATACACACAGAAAACATACGTGAGAACTCATTTGCAGCGATACCCGATATCTATGTAATTTTGTAAATACACTGGTATAAATACCGAATGAAAATGCGTTGTGATTGGAGAACAGGTTTAGCTACGTAAAAACAAAAGACAATGCTCCTTTCTATACTAACCCCGTAATCTATACGAAGCATCCCCCATCATCCAAATGATCAAAGCCAGGTGGATCAACGAATACTGAGCCATGAGTCGTGAGCGAGTGTAACATGGACATTTTCTAACGAAGTACATACACAGAATTGGTCACGTGAATTCCTTTCTCCCTTTTCCCCTTATCGTCGTACGTGTGAATTCTCGAGAAATTCGAAAAATATCGCGAAGGGGTAGATTAATTTCTGTTCTCGTAATAATAAAGACGAACAAGACAACAATAACGAAAGAACGATTGCAAATTAGTATTTAACTCCAATGCGACTAGACGCGAGCAACGTTAAAAGCGTCGAAATCAGAAAG
The DNA here is from genome assembly GCA_907165295.1 of Nomada fabriciana. Lineage (NCBI taxonomy): Eukaryota > Metazoa > Arthropoda > Insecta > Hymenoptera > Apidae > Nomada > Nomada fabriciana. The sequence goes on along the minus strand of OU015690.1, from coordinate 7,399,952 downwards.
GTGAAATTGCTACAACGTTTCTCTGATGAATCAATCGAACGCCGCCAATCAATTCTATCCCAGAAACGATACACAATCGAACTGTTACGAGTGTTTCGCCACAATGTGGCCCATCGGGCAATGCCGGTACGAACCACGAGCGAAGGAGAATCCTCGTCGAGAGTGTGGACCAGCCGCGAAATCTTTTCTAAACCGAACAATCGTGTTCGTGGCCGTTCTGAAACGTTCTCGTTCGACGTGGTTCGCGTGCGAGTGCCCGTCGAAACGAAGAAAGATGAGGGAAATGAGCGCGTGTAACACAGGGTAGACAACAGGGACCATCGAGAGAGAAAGAGACATAGAAAGAAAGACAGAAAGAGAGAGTGTGAGAACGAGAGAATGAACGCGGGCGGAGACGAGCAAAAGGCGAGGCGATCCGACGGCAGTTTGTTTCATGAATATTTCAGCGCCTGGTGTTTCTGGTAAACAGCGGACGCCGTGGAATTATGTTTCCAGGGTGTTCCCGGCGACGCCTGGCGTCGTCTAGCGGAAGAATCGCCGCGTCTCGTCCTCCGCAGGCCACAACCAGCCGCGGAATACTAATTGACTACGAGGCGACGGAGGTGTCCGGGCAAAAGCTCGCTTCCACACCTTTGCTTTTCAAAGCTTTCACCCACTGCGCACTTTCGTAGACTCTTTTATATTACCTCCTCTATTCATTCCGCCCTTGTTCCACTTTTAAAACCATACTTTCCATTCATCCTCTGCCCTCGCCGGAGTTTCGTTGTTACAACGATTTGCTCTGGGCCCGGTTCGGATGGAAAAATGTCTGATTAATCGCACAGTGGCAAGGGGCTGGCCGAAATTAATCACGTCTTCCAAGGTAGAAAATTCTGCTTTGAGAACCTGAAAGAGATTCGAGCACCGAGAACATTTAGCGTCTCCGGTGGAATGTACATAATTGTTTGTGCTTTTGTTCAATTTTGTATGCGCACTGCGCGCAGAAAATTTGTCGAAAATCAATTTCCTCGCGACACTTATCCAGGCCCGTTCTTTTCGCTGATTGGCAGGCTTCGTTCTATTTGTTTATTTCTTTTCTGTTCTTTCCCGTTCGATCGACGCTACGATAAAACGAACCGCAACAATTACGAATTGCTCTCGCTCCACTAATCGACCAGACATTCCACCCGGCTGTTACACATTTCAAGTTACACAATGGAACATCGGGCTCGTCGTTTCGATCAGTTAACGACGTTTCAAGCCCGCGAATTTTCCTCCGCATTCACCGCCAGCGAAAATGCAATTTCTATTCCGGCCGGTGCGGTGCACGCGCTCATGGAAGCTTTATTGCGAGCGGAATCGCGGGGGCGAGCCACACGACCTCGATCGAGAGCACGAACGAGAATTCCTCTGGAGAGGATTTTAAGAGCGCCGGCAAGGGGCGGGTGGGTTGAAAGGAGGGACTAAAACGTTCCCTTCGTCGTTGGAGGGAGCGTCAATAATGACGGTGCCGCGTGAAATCGCACGTCGTCGAGCGTGGAGCGAGAGCGAGAGGGAACGTGCCACCTGTTACACCCTCGCTTGCAGACTCTTCCACCCTCTCCCCGTTTCTCCCCGTTGACGGAATGGGCGGTGTGAACGAGCATAAAGTCGAAAGTTCGGGTTCCTTCGACGCTCGTAGTCGCCGACACGATGGGAGTCGGAGATCAGGAGCGACCGGTGTTTCTGGCCGGCGTAAAATTTTCGAAACTTCGCCGCAAAAGTTTCCTCATTCAAGTCTGAATCGTTTTGAAACTCATCGAAAAATGTATATATCCGTATTCAAACTTTGTTTATCTGTTCGTCATATGCTTCCTCTACCCCCACCCTCCTCCCCCCCTCGTTTCGTTTTCCTCGCTTGTATTACATTTCGAGAGGAAGTTTTGTGATTTGAGAAAGCACGTGAGATTGTTTAGAGATACGTAGGCTAAATTGAAGGGAACACGTTCGAAATTTATCGATACACCGGGAGAGGGTAATGCGAGGAGGTCCATTGGGAAATTCGGCCGGAAGATATATTCGATTTAATACTCGTGCTTCGTTTCACGTCCCAGACAAACAATACGCGTCGTTCTAACGGATAGAAATTCCCGACGTTTCGTTGGGCCGAGCTCCTGAACTCTGAAAATCGTGGAGAGTCTCTCGTTGAAAGGCCGCCCGTCGGAGAAACGTTGCTCTTTCTGGAACATTTTTTTTATTTCAACACGCTTTGTTCTCTGACGTAGCGGACCGTGAGGTTGTGTGTGATGGTCAAACACAGTAAGCTTGAAACTATGTACTTAACCTGATAAAGAACACGTTCGAATAAAAATATCACGTGATAGAAGCCTGACTGAGCTTTCATTCTTCTATTTAACCCGATATCATATTCAGTTTAACAAAGGAACACTTCTATAGTTCATATTTATTTCCGTCGAAAAGAATTCTTTCAATTAATTCTCCCTCAAAAAAGTGCAAACTTGATTCTCCTCCAACCAGCATTTTTCGTTCGCCCTTTTAATTAAAAATGTGTACAAGTATTTGTTCAAGAAGAAACAGAAGGTAAGTGGTCGTTCATTTCTGCTACTAATCATCGAGACAAATCGCGAGACACACGATCACCAATTTCGAAAACGTTAAAGGCACTCTGGTCGCAGAGTAGTTGATACACGTTCAATATCGCTCCCTTCGTCGGCGATGGACCGGTAAAAGCCAGCAGCAATTGGCACAGGAACACACGCATGTCGATTTTACCTTTTAGTGCATTGCACTTTCGAATGTTTCGCGGCTTTTATCGTGCGCCAATGCGTTTTCCACGCTCGATCGACGTTTGACCACTCTCTCCGTTGACCATCGAAACGGCTGACGGTATATAACCGTATAATCGAAAACCACGTTGCCTGATAGACCAACACAAGCTTCCATGTCGATTAGCTTGAAGGAAAAGTATGTTAACGGCACGAAGCCAGACCCATTCGATATTTTATAACCATTACGCTATTTCGAGTCGTGAATTTATACGGACCAGACAGGAAAAATCGTTGAGAAGAATTTTCACCGCGTTTTCAACCACCAGGAAGAGTAAGAGAGAGAGGGAGGGAGGGAGAGAGTTACTCTGTACGCTTTTGTTGGGACATTTTACAAACGTGTACGAGATATCGAGGTCCCTCGAGCGAACGTAAGAAAGCTCTTTCATCTTTTCCGCCGTTATTTAAATCTTATTTGGTTGTTGCTTTATCGCCGTCTCGAGACGTGCCATTCAGTTGAAGAAACGTCGCGATATTCGATATTTCCTGACGAGAAGAAACTTTTCCATCGAGCACGCGTCGCGACGCCCGGTTGCACAAAACCATCGAACCCAAGCCAAAGGAGCAATCCTTTTGATGTGCCGGGAATATTTTTCGCCTCGTTCTTTCGGGGTAAACGCTTATCGAGTATACCAATGCAGAAACAAAAATACCTCCTCCTCGTAAATACGAAACTTGATCGATGTTCAATGAAAATCGAGTAAATTAATCTTCGACGATGAGGAGGTGATTGAAAAGTATTTAATGGGAAAAATGTGTGGCTTTGGAGATTCAATAAAATCATCCCCATCGACGAAGCGGCATGGAACGTTGGTATCTGCGAAGAAATGGTTCGAGAAACGTTTTTACCCCCGTTCCATGTATTTCTTGCACTTGAATGTCGATCACGCGTGAATGTTGAATACGGTCCTTGGCGGTTTGGATATCTGATTGTCTGCTATGCTTTTCGAACAGCCGATATCGACGCGAGAACGAGGTTATCGGTCTGGTTTGTAAGTATGCCGCAGCGGGAAAATCTTCTGGCGAAATAACCTGACCGACGGTGGGAAAAAAAGAAGAAGGAGAAATGGCGAGACTACGGTCTACTATATCACGAACGCCCGTAAAAAGAACCATACAGAATCCCGTGGAAAGGTTACGACAAACACACAACGACTAATAAACCATAAAACGCAGGGTGGTACGTGTATGAGCGAAAGCTCGTTTACTGCACGCGCGTTTTTCATCAAAAAGGGAAAACTCGTTGCGTGTCAGCTTTTTCCTACCCTTTTGACAAATTCCTTTTCTTTAGCGATTCGTCTGGATTTTAGCCGTATGTTTCTTTTACCTTACTTTGAGGGCACTCTCCGCTAATAAATCGTGGACTTTCTGTAGCGAAATACTAATAAATAGTTTAGCTATATATTTTCTTTTTCGCGATAGATAAACGCTTTACCTGTATAAATTTTCATATTATATAAATTCGGAGGAATATTGTTAACCATTTTCTGACATTTAATTCATATTATATAAGAAATGATCCATAATTTTAAAGTTTTCACTCGAAACCTCAATAATTCGCTCGTCTGTTCGCGAATTTATTCAATAAGTCAGTTCGATCTAACATAAATCCCCGTGATTGAAACATAAACCGAGGCCAACTAAAAGCCCAAGCTCTATCCCAGTAACCTAATCTATTAGACCATTCGTCCAATGGGCAAGATTCGAATCTGCTCCAGCAAACAAATTGATTTCCCCCCCGCGTGAATCCATTCGCATAGATCCAACGCGTAGATTGGGGTACTTTGTGGTGGAGTTGCGTGTAGAGTTCCAGCTGGTGAGAACTAACTTGGTGGTAGCAAGATTCCTGTTGGAGAAAGATGGAGAAACAACCAGCACGACGGAGAGGCAGATGAGAGTAGGTTTATGGCTTTTTAACAACAATCGTTAACTTGACGATGCCAGTGAAAATTTGGCCCGGTGGAACTGTCACTTGCAGTTGGTCGACGGTTCTTCCTCAAGCACTTGGCGCACAGAGCTCGAGATGTTTTCAACGCATGGCGGTTAGTTAAACGACTTGTTTGTCAAGTATACTCGGTTCGTGACGTGACACGAGAATATTAGAGGAAATTCCCTCGCGGTGCAGTCCAAATACCATGTTCATCAGATTTCTTCGACGCATAAGAAACAATGTCTGACGACAAACGGAATAATCTAAGAAGAAGAACCAAAACAAAAAAAAATGACGAGCACCCTGTGTTCCGGAAACATTTAGACTAGCGGTTGTCTGTGCGTGCTTCCTTTACCCGGATCACTCGTTTCTTCCCCATAGGGAGGAAAACACTCGCGGGATTGAATTTGAAAAATCTGCGCTCTGTATTCGCGTCACGGTGCATAAACAGAAAATTTCACGAATGCATGGCGAATTTGAATATTTTTCGTATTTTATCCCGTATCTCTGTATAATACCACGAAGTGTGCTGCCATTGATCAAATAGTAGAAAAGCTCCGGGTCTTCCTTGTGTAAAATCGGAGTAGATACGTCGAATAATATTAACTGTATTATCCCAGGGATATTTGAATAAATGAGAAATAATTTTATTGCTGGATAACGGGAAGAATAATTTCAACGTAAAACCCCACGGATTTTGTGAGATATTCTCCGAGGAAGAAGTGGACCACGTTTGCCGAAGATCGTACCCGGAAGACCGGGAGGATTGTTTTAACCGTGGGTTCCCGGTTAAACGCTCACTCAACCCACATTTAGTAACTTCGCGTAGTAATTGCTACTCGGAGCTGTCAAGGTCCTAAAGCGCTTCGCCAAGTACCTGAGCTACTGTTGTTCGAGCACCGCGGGGAACAAAAGCAAGATTGTTTATCGTGAAACTCTGGCGTTGTTATCGTTCTGCTCCAATGGCAAAATGCATAATGAAATAGAACAGAAAAACTTGCAAGTGAAAACATGAATACGGTCACAGATTCAACGCAATCTACTTTGGGAAGATCACTAAATTGATCTCGTACCATTATCACAAATTATACCGTGCGATATCTTCCGTGACAAATCTGGAATCCGTGCTCCGAGTTCACTAATCAGTTTCTTTAATCAATTCATAATTCAGTCCTCGTTGAAAAACATGCTTGCTAAATTAAAAATTCAAGCACTAATATAATAATAATAATAATAGAACTAAAAAAACGCGAGAACGAAGGAACGAATAATATTTGTAACCGCAGCAACGAGCCAGGAAAGAATTCGTCGAGTTCCCTTATACAACACGAATCTCCTTGCATGCAAATCTAATCTCGAGGCAACCGGGTGTCCACAAATTCCCTGTTACGCGGCCCACGAAGTAGACTCATAATTCTCCGTGCACGATGACGCATCTCGACGCTTGTGTTCCAGCTCGTCGTTCGTTTAACCGATCAGACGGTACCAGCACGCGACGTCGAATGATTAATCATGCAAATTCGTGGACGCGTGGTGAAGGTAAAAATTGATAAAATACATTCTCATCGTACCAAGTAGTACGACGCGAACGGTCACACGATCGATCGACGCTGCTTGAACGCCGCTTCGAACGCTCACGCGACGCGTCGCGACGCGAACCGTCGTCCCCGTGTGTATGCGTCTCTGTCGCGAGGCGTCTCCGTCATTTCCATGCGTCACTTCAATTTCGTTCGTTTCGCGCGCCGCACAGATTGCTTAAACTTCGGGGGACTTTTTTTCCGACTCGCGTACTGTATCTGCGACGGGTGAATTGCGATCGTTCGTCTTTCGGGACAGCTAGAAATTGTAGGGGATATTCGATTGAGGGTTGGAACAGAAGATTTGATCGATGCTTTGATGAAATTAAGATTTCCAGCAGATGCGCAAAAATACTTGTCTAATATACTGCTACGCAGATATAATAAATGTGAAGGAAAATCGAAGCGTGAGAAATTAAGCCGCACTGATATATCTCCTTAATTGAATCGTTCTGTTCTGATTGAATTAAAAATCGTACGAAAGTGGACGATCGAAGGGGTGGGGAGCGTCATAACTTCTCTACTATTTCTGTCGGAAATGTCGACAAGTGATTTAAACGGGACACCCTTGTGTATCTGGCAAGATCGACAGGACATTTGCATTCATATATCCGCAAGAGAATTCGTCAATATCCATGGAAATACGCGGGTCGTTCTTAAAAAACACTTCGCCCCCCTCACCCTGTTCGAAATATATTAAAAGAAGATTAAACCATCGAGAGTAATTTCTACCGGCAACGACAACACTTTGAGCTTTGCCAGATATGAAGGGAGAAATAAAAAAGGAGAAAGAAATTGAAAGAACGGATTCGGATATTAAACAGGCGGCCGGCCGCGTATGCATCGAAAATTAATTACACGGGGACAGAATGAAATTGCTAATTTCCCGATAAACGGAGTAACGCGATGCACGCCAGCGAGGATCCACGAAATTGTCGGTTACTAAGGAAACAGCTGCACGCGGCCCGTTTTAAAGAATAATCGATACCCGTTAGAATTCCGCCGTTCGTGAAACTCAATAATGCAAATTCGCGCGTCACCGTATAATAATAAGGACAGAACGAACAGGACGGGCAAAAGAGATCTTTATTACCGGACGTAGGGCCGGACGGATCGATCGATCGACCAGATCGTCTGTATCTATCCACCGTTTCCCCGTATTTTTTATTTTTTTTCCGTTTTATCCCCTTTTCGTTTCGACCCGTTGTTAATTGCGATTCGTTCCACCCGACAGCGTGTTGTTTGTCCCCGTGGTCATTCATCGCACGTTTAATTCAGTACAACGTTTACGTGCACGGCGCATCAGATAAAAACGAATCACGTCCCCCTATTGGTCTATTCGTCAGCGGGCTGCGAGAAATTCTTTGGCTCTATCCCGTTTCGTTGGGCGCGAGTAGACAAACCATGACAAGCTCGGCGAGAAAAAGAGAGGAGAAGAAGAAGAGGAAGAAAGGTTGTAGAGGTGGAGCTCCAGTAATTTCCCGGACAAGAAAGCTTGCGCAAGGGACGCATTAACCGAGACTGAGCTACCCCCCGTGCATCCCTGGACCGGCAACCCCTTTTCCAGGGGGCTCTGCGTTCCACGGCATAACAGCCAATAAAATGTAATGGGCAACGAAAATACTGCCCCTAATACGACCACACACGGAGGACGTTAAATACCGCAGCCGGGTCATTCTAGACAGATAGAAAGCGTTCTACGTGGAAACGATCGAGTGTACGTGATCGAGGGTGAGATTCATAAAGCGTGGTGAAACGCAGACGGGCGGAGGAATATATCCCGTAAATTTTCAGGCGTAGCTGCAACGCAACGGAGTCCTTTTTATCGGTCCCCGAGGCTCCCCAATGTGTTGTGTTTTATTCTCCGCAAGGGCAAACGGCGTAACTCGCAAGTTCATGGCCGTAAGTTTCGACCCTTGCCCGGAGGGTGACACGACTGCTGCGACAGAAAACTGGAGGAGGCTCAGAGACACATCTGAGGGATTATGCTTTTGTGGGGGTGGTTACAGGAATACTTCTGCTGAATAAAATATATTTGGTAGCGAAATAGGTTTAGGAAAACCATACTTGTCAGCTGTACTGGTTCAGCATTCATGCGATGGTCTTGCGAGGAACATTGATTGCTATTAACACTGGAACTACCGATAGATTTTGTTACTATTTAGAGTTTGTTAGTTAGTATACGTTAGACAGGCTATGAACACGAAAGTAGTTGAGCGGACATTAAATAGAGATATATAAGTGCTATATTTTCTTTTTGAAAGTCATCATAAATTGCTGCAACAATACCTCTATGTCAATAATTTAAAAGCAAGAAATCTGAAGCATTTTGACGGACTTGTTAATTCTAGCGTTAATTGCCTCACAAATGTAGAATATTTCATATTTTGTATTACATCTACGTTTCGAAATTCAAGAATGCCATTTCAACGTTGCAAATTCACAATATGTATTACAAAGCAACAAATGTACAATACACCCTTTTAACACCAGCCAGAAAATATTCTGCATATTCTACAGCTCGACTCATCGCTTGCCTTCGCACTCGTTTCATACATGTTTATTATTTCAAATGTGCCGTGCGTCATCGTAAACGACAGACCCTCAAAACGCGGCCAACAGGATCCTTTGATCTTTCGTTTCACACGTACTTCAACGGGGTATCATATACACGGAATTCCCCTCGTGCTAAAATCCCTTTTCATGGTCGCGTAACGGTGTGTTCGAGTTTGCGACCAGCCCCGGAGACAGTTAATTTCACGCTGATTAGAATGGCATGGGGAAGGGAGAGAAGACGGGGGAGTTTTAAGCGGAACTGTACGCGAAACAGATACGTGTTCGTCCGTGAAATGACCATTAGGTCCAGCTGGCCGATAGATCCACGCAGAATTCCGGAACAGCAGACTAGATAGACAGCAAGCTAAGCATGTAACATATGCGCGGAGCAAGTGCACGCTCTGCATACGAATGGCGGGTTAAATCGTCCGGCGAAACGTCCGGGCGAATCTTAGCCTCCTTGATATTTTCATGCACTTTAATCTCGAACAGATGTAGAACAGGTTGGTACAGAACGATTCATTGTTGATACTGTGGCCTGTTCCGTTCGTTGCTTCGCTGCCAGCGTGAATTACTACGTTAACCAACAGAGAAAGCATGTCGTGTTTATTCAGAAAATATAAAGGCCGCCGTATAAACAGGCGGATGTGTGTCTAGGAAAATATGAAACAAACGAAAATTATCAAGGAAATAATCAACGAACGCGTACGCCACCCCGTTTAGCTTTGGGTGGAACAGAACGTGACGGGGCGAGAGTTAACGGTGTGACAATCGGTATCGATTAGACGGATCACGGGAATAGAAGTTTCGAACGACAAAGCGGCGGGCTTTAAATTTCCAGCAGCTGGCCCGGCGACTACGTGACCGGGCTGCTTTTACCACGGTTTCCAAAAATAAGTTATTCCAGTGTCGTTCCCTTTAATCTTTATCGCCGCGATCTTGAATACCGAATTGAACATGAAGGTTTATCCCAAAGGCAACAGTACAATCAGAAAATGGCAAGCCTTTTTACGATGCACTTTTCCCTAGTTCGTTAGACGTCCCCGTTTCACGTTGCACCGACTGTTCCCCGATCGTTTCACCTCTCTGCCGGTTCCTGAAACGCAGCACAATAAGAACATTCTATCGGGGATGCAAGAACCGGGTGACCGCGTTTAAATTCGACGACACCTCTTCAATGCTGATGCCTTTCATCCCCTTAAAAGGCAAAGTTACGATCCGACTGTCTCTCTGTTCCGAATTGACTTTGGGACAGGTTTCTGTCCTTCGATTCTGCCGCGGTGCCGCGTGGAATACAGTCGTTGCTAGAGTCGTATTCCAGACTCTGTTTGCCAGGCAGTAAAACGTGTTGAGAATTCAGAGAATTAAAAGGAAACATTCGGCAAAGTATAACGAAAGATTGGTTCTCCCCAAAAAAATGGCGGGCGAAATTCTACAATTAAACGTTCGATAATATTTTCAACAAAGTCAAAGCAATTGATTCGACGTTAAAGTAAAATAAATTCATGCGAATCCACGGTATAATTTCAAGTGTGAAACGTTTCCTTTAATACAGCCCATTGGATCCACAGAGATTTCCATCGGTGGAACGATGAATTCCGTTTAGACAAAAGGTAATTCATTAACGTTGTAATCAAGTTCCTGGGCAAATCGGACGGAGGCCAGCCCGGAGGCATATCAACCGTTCCTGATGAAGTAATATCACGATATATTATACGATTGTCAGTGGCAACGTGGCCGAACGTCAGCGAGGATTTCGCGCGAGCAGGAGATCCAGATCGTGTTACCATCAAGGGATTAAGCAACGAAGTTGGATTGCTGGGGATCTGAGGAGGATAACGGAAACGTAGAGATGGGGAATACGAGCGGAAAGGACCGCCGACTGTGGAACGGAGAGGGGAAGAAGGAAGAGCGATCCACCAGGGGAGAGATGCCGGTTGCCTATTCGACCTGATGAACGAAGCGACGCACAAACTTAAATGGCAGTTGAGAAATATAATTTCCTCAGCTGTCAAACGTGTAAGCCGGAACTGTGCCAGGGGATCTGCACGTTTCATCCGCGTACAACAAGCGCTGCCAGCTTCAACGTGCCGCTGTCGCTCTCTTTCCCTCGCACTTTGTCGCATCTCGTTTCCGTCCCTGTCCCTACGAAAACCGCCCTCAACCGTTTACATGTTACGGAAAAATTGAGTTACATTCGTGGAAGTCGTTTAATAGATAGAGGTACAACTTGGATACTAAGTAGACGGGACTTGAATTATTTATGAAGGGATTTGGCCGAATTGGATTTATTTGGATTAGCTTCGTTAAGAGAACGACGAAAATATTTTAAGACACTTGTGGTAATGCTCCAAGAATAACCGAAGTTACCGGATTTAGAAAGAGTATTTCTATTAATAGCGCCAGTTTCGTTGTACTCTGATTTCACTACTTGCAGTATCAGTAGCAAACGTTCTCTTACTTTTGCAATGATGTATGTCTCTTTATATTAGCTGTCTGACTGTAAATTATTACTGCAACATATGGCATTGCCAGACGTTCCCAGTGTTTCACGCGTGACTATAGAGTGTCTGCCAATTGAAGCACGATTTTTCGAGAATTATTTTTCCCTTCTTCATACTTCAAATTTGGGATTCTAATTTGGAACAACAGTATCACGTCCCACCGTTATCTTCTTTGCGACGGCTACCCTTCCGCTACCCAGTTTACCAATTTTGTCCTGTGAACTCGGGTAAAGGAAGACAAAAAGAATATAAAAAAAAGGAGAAACGGTCTAAAACTAACCAGGTTCCAGCGGCCACGTTATTCCTTTCGGAACGAGGGTCGCTAACACATGCAACCGGCGTGGCACTCCAACACGCGGGCGCGTTGATTCAAATTTAAATTGCATAATTAGATCGCCGCGGTTAGCGTCTCACGTGGAGCTTAAAATCTGCTCGTTTCCTACGTGCTGGGATTTGTTAACCGGCTGGCGTATCGTGCACGGGACTCAGGCCACAGGGGCCTAGCTAATTGTCGCGCCACTCGTTCTGCTTCGCGAAGTTATGAATGATACATGCGTGCTCGCTAATGATCATATCCCGTGAACACTCGTTGCGTTTTTATTGAAATTTCGCCCGACAATCCAGAGAAATTAGCACGTCCGACAGACACGTCTTCGCGAGTAGTTTCGTCTTCTAAAATTGCCCCGGCTAAAACGAGGAGCGGCGGGAATAAGGTTTTTCCACGGGCTACAGTGGGACGATATTTCGCGGACGAGGAGAACGTGAACTGAGAAGCATGAATATTAAGAATCCGGTGAATTCTTAATGAACACGAACCGTGTGACACTTTGAGGCCCCCCCTGGGAATTTATTGATTTATCTCGTACTTCCATTCGCGAGAATGAATTATTTCTTCCTGAAGATGTGTTCGCCCCCTATCGTTTTCTATGTATATCTAGGTTTTCCACGAGAACGTGCAGGAATACTTGAAACTTGGCAGAACCAGCGTATATTTTCGGCTCCATAAGCGGAACCATGTAAGAAGTGACAAATCAAAGTAATAACCCAATAAAGGCACGGCCATGGGATTACGCAAGAGGTGGAAGACTAAGTAGGTGTAGTTTGTATTCCAACAAGCGGTATCGAATCGATAATCTTGAGGCATGCCAGAACAAGTACAGGAACGCGATGCAACGGCCGAGGGAAACGCTCGATTCCTCCACGCGGATATCACTAAGCTCCGTTGCGACCAGCCGAGCCGTTCTTATCAACTTTGTTTTGTATAATCGGTTGATGACGTTGCGAGCGACATGGAAATGGCAATGGCAATTCCGGGCGAAAGAATACATTGTGTGATTGGTCTATTCCCATATCTCGTCGATTGTCTAAGAGGCCGGGCACCGTAGAATCCCGTTTCACGAATGCGTCGCAGTCGATCGATTTTACAGTCGTCTTCAATTTTTATAGCGCACTCTCGTCGAGCTACGATCGCCATCATTTTTCTTCGCGATTTCTGGACCAGCATGTAAATAAGCTGGGAGTAATAAAGGTCTGCTATTTATTCCTCGCACTAGACTCCTTTCCCGGAACCATTGCCATCTAATGGAAATGGCCATTCCCGTGTATAATCAAATTAGAAGATATTTTTGTGCAAATTATTCTGTTGACGGAGGGCAAAGATATTTAAAGTTTATAGAAACAGGTGAGAAATGACAGTGGCGACGAAGTAGATTAAGGATAAATAGGTCTTCTTTTGATGAAATTGCAGCGCATTAAGAATTTGTCATTTACAATTCCACTTTCCTGACAAGTTGCCTCTATACGTGACCCGTTTCATTATATACCAGTTTTACTACTTGCATTATCAGACCTTGTCCATACCACTTTCCTGATTACACATTCCTTTTATGTTACTTTTCTGATGTTACCACTGCGTCATTTGCTTTGCTGTTTGCCGCCCGTGATGCACTTTTGTGCACTGCACGCCTGACCATACACACCGGTTATACTACTTATAGAGTCTCGTTCCTCCTCCCTTTCCCGTCGCCGCGGTGGAATAATTTATCCAGGTGTTGTACTATTTGATCGTGTACGCTTGAATTACCTGGAAATCAATTCGATTAAAAATCCATCCGATTAACCGCAATGTATTCGAAGTTTTAATGCGATTTCCGTGGCACCGATAACACCGTGAGTAACAACGGTGCCATTTTATTGAGCCATTTTTATTTCCACCTGGAGGATCAATTAAGCTACACCGATCAGACGGCATGGCGAACAATAGGCCGCCATGCCGTTTAAACATCGACCTCGATGAAGCGACGGAATAAAATTAAAATAATCGTTAAATGGAGCGCGGTGAATGCCTGTAAAGCCCGGTCTCCGTTGTTTTCCTTTCCTTCGGTTCAAATTTATCGGTTGACAGCGATAACCCGCGGAAACAAAAGCTTTAAAGGGTAGCTCGGCACAGAGGGGATGAGATCGAAGTTGAAACAAAAATAGAGGAAAGGTGTTTCTTTTCGAGTACCGAACCACCGTTGGGGAGGTGGGTTCGCGGACGGAGAAAGAAACGAGTTGCAAAAAAAAGAAAAGGAAAAACAACGCGAGACGGTACGAGCTTCTAGATCCAGGTTTCTACTCTCTCCCTGCCGCTTTCGTGGCTCGTTCATTTGTTTTTTGCGTCTGGCACTTGCGACGTTGCTGGTAAACCGCAAATCCCCAATTCTCACAGGGAGAACCGAGAGTGAGGGAGGAATGAAGAGAAGCAGAACGACAACAGTGAGAATGGAGGCTTGATAGACATTCAGGGAGAGAGAAATCCTAGGATCTCTTGAACCACTTAGTCTTTTGACGACGTTGGCTAGGGAAAAAAAAACTTTCCTGTATCAAGGACCCTCTGCTTGGAACCACGAGTGTCATCGATCTGACTTAAACTGGACGAGAGGATACTGGTCCCGAGTGAACGACCGGATAAATCATTTAATGAAAAAGAAAAGAACAAATCAGAATTCCATATTTACACGATAATAATCAATTGAGATATTAACTGCATATCTTTCATGTAAAGTTTATTTCGCGTTTAAACGAAAATCAAGTCGGCAGATTGAATTAACCGAGTACAGGTGGTCACGCAGCCCTGTAATTGTGGCTTAATTGGGGATTAATATCAACCGATCAGCTCCACCAGAATCTATCGCAACTCACGAACGAATTATCGTGCGTCGATTATTGAAACGGGATCGATCTGAAACCGAAAATAATAATAGTCACGCGCACACGAGCGTCACTAATAATTCACAAAGCTGCACGTTATTATTTATTAGAAGAAACATCATCGATGTAATTGCCCCATGGTTATAGCCCCGTGCGCAACCACTCTGTGGCACAGCTGGCTGTATAGAACCCGGCAATAATTTGGTCAGATTTATACACACCGGGCCCTTTATCGATGTTGCCCGTAATTATACTAATAGCCGATCCGGACTGAATGAATATTACGCGTATCAGATTTACAAACTGTTCCCGCTGTGTTTTCAATCCGCCGTCGACGAATTTCACCGTGACGAGCGTGCAATTATAAATAGCGATACCTGTCGATTCTCTACCCCTCCGTTCATTAAATTTATATCCATCTTAACCCGCGGATCGAACACGATCGATACACGTCCATTGTCCAATGTAATTCTTCCTAATGCCACGATTGACCCACCGCTATCTTATCGTACAGAAGTATCTAACACGCGTGCATCATTCAGACGGAGACATCGGCGGCCAGTGAATAATTTGTCGTGGCGCAGTCACATTGTAAAGTGCCTTCTGCCTCCTGGCACGATCGATCGATCGTCTCGTGGAAAGAGGAAAGGGTTCGGCTGGAAGTAGAACCGTGTGCCGTGTGTGTATCCGTGTTACGGGCGGGATAAAGGGCATGCCTCGAGTCAAGTGACCACGTCTGGAATTTACTTGAAACCACACGGGGGCCGCGTTCGCCTGTATTGTTTCTTTGTGCCGGGCTCTTAACGCGTTTACTGCTCGTTCGGAAAAGCTCGTGGCCGCTTTTCCCCCCGTCGTACAAACAGGAATTTCCGTTTTGCTTATACGAACGATCGTGAGAGAGAATTGTATTGAAAGCGAAGGCGCGGTGCGGCGACGTTCGGAGATTTGACTATCAATGAAATTTCGTTGCTCCGTTGCCATCGATTGGGCGAAAGAAGTTGTGCCGCGAGCGATTTGTAACACGCCGTTCCGAAATGCTTTTTATTGGAGGGCAACGAATTGCGATTAATAAAGCGTACGTAAAATAATGATAATATGTCGGTGGAGGGTGTAATTTGAGAAATTAAGGAGAATTAAAGTGTAGGAAAGTGTAGGAAAGTGTTAGGAATTTATTGCACCGTTCTTTTATCGTTTTAGTAAAAGTTTCTTGGTCTCCTGTGTTTCCCGGTTTTACACGATCACATTCCTTCCGGACTTATTCTCCGTGTTGCTGGGAAATTAGAAAATGCTATTTGCACGCAAATGGTCGCTTGAATTCGAGGTATGCTTTTCGGCAGGATCCTTTAGCGATCCACAGAAGCTTCGGTATTTTCTACACAGGGCTCTCTGATCTTTCTATCGTTCGAAGATGTTCGGGGGAATGTTTGAGGATCGGGAGAAACTGAGAACAGCAATTGCAAAGGGCGAAACTGAAGGGAGAATAATCTGAGGATGAGTAAAGACAGAAGTAAGAAAGGGAAAATGGCATCGTGTTCAAATTATTTATTGAAATTGCATTATTAATTCGAGCTACTCGAACGAGAAAATTCTCTAACATTATTCCTACAATATGTAATATGAAAATTTATTCAGAAAGTCTTATTTCATCATTCTTTTATCGCGCCCCTACATCTTCCCATAAAACAAACCATCGACGTCTGACCAAGAAACGCTTTTACTACTGCGACCGTTTCTCCGTGAAATATAACAACGAGCTATTTGCCAGCCTGCAAAAACGTTAGGCGATTCTTGTAGCGCATTTTCACGCGCATTCATGCGTACGTACGACTTAGCTTTACGATACTCCATAGGGAATAAAAGGAAGAATTATGATGCTCAGACTATCCGGATGTCAGCTTCGCGGATTCTGCGAGCAATCTGAGAGACCGTCCAGAAGCTACGTGCCAAAAGTGGCGGGACAATGTCCCCAGAAAGTACAGGCCAACGAAAAATCCCGCGTGTATTCTTTATCGACCGCAGCAATGAAGAAAGTTACAGTTGGTCGAACGAATAATATATTTAAGAAAGATTCAGCAATATTATCGGTTTCATCCGATTGCTGTAATAAATGGATAATGTGTAATAAATATCCCGAACACAGACGTATCTGAATCCGTATTTTATAGGCTCCTTACGGTCGAATTTATCTCTGTCCTCGGGTATTCGGAAACGTGAGGGAAATTTTGGAAGGACAGACGTATCGTTTGTACATCTCAGGCCCTGAAGTCGATCGGCCGACTTCTTCCTGCTACATGGCTACGAACTGTCGATTTAATACTTTGGAAATATCGAACGTGTCACGTTGGTCACGTGTTGGCCTCGTAAAGGCGATACTATAAATTGCAACATAGTGGTTGGCCGAACATTCAAGACGTCACCGTTTCGAACCAACAAGTCTCGTAAAATCTACATAGTATTTCGGTCACAATTTAAATTGCAACGTGTACGTGCTTTCTATCGTATAGTTCGTAAATATTTCATTGTAGAAACTGTGGGACAAAATTTGCGGATATTACAGTAACCATTGAATTATCTTTACCTCATAAATGGGTGCTTATATTTCTGAGGCAATTGTGTCTGTGGGCAACAATCAGTTTCGTTATTCGACTAAAAATTATTTCTCGCATACCGATTAATTGTATTGTCATTGTATCAGGTATAATTAGAATATCTTTGCCGCTTCATGACGTGAGAATCGAATTCGCCAGAACAAACGTGATTTCGTTGGATTGTTTCTAAGCCCACGAAACGCTCGTTAATAATGTCTGTTATATCAATTTCGCATGGTCAAAGCGTGGCATAGCCTGGTTCATTTAATCACAGCACTGGTATGCCAGAATTCCGTCACAAATTGCCGTCTGGTTGAACTTCGTTCTGTATCTCGATCGCTTTACACTTTGTCTTCGCTGCGAGCAGACATGTAAAAAGCACGCAATAAACGACCATTATTGCCATCTGTTACGCGCACTTTTTCCCCCCCAGGCTTCAGACGAAATTGATCAAAAAAATGTCGCGCAGAATAAAAATTCCGCAACGTTGATCAAAAAAATCAATACGTCACGTACTTCGTTTAACCGGTTTTTAATTTTTGTTCAATTCTCCGAGAAACAAGAAATTGCTATCGAAATGTAATGATCGAACTTGCACCAGCTGGAAACAAAGACAAAACGATTTAATTAAACGCCGCCCGGTAATCGCAGCTCGATTCTGCGAACCAGGTGGATTAGAAACGGTTAACGTTGAAATCACTAATTTCATAGCGTGCACAGAGTTAATTTATCTGCCAGTGCAACAGAGAACTTGATACCGCGTATATTATAAACAAGCCACCGCGGCGTGAAACGTGTTCCTCTGAATGCACGATTCACGATACGGTCACTACTCTCGCTAATTTATCACTGTCTACAATTTATTACGAACTCTCGATTCGTGTAGAAACCTTATTTTCCTAGACCATTTTCCTATTTCATCCGCGTGACATAAATATATTCGATCGAGCAAAACGAACTCCTGATATCGTTCAGGCTTATCAAAAGTTGCACAAAATGGCATGGAAAAATGATGCAACGAAAGTATCAAAGTTCAAACTACCGTAAGGTCCTTTACCCTTTAACCGTTTCAGAGTAGAACCGTCCTTCCAAGGAACGATTAAAAAATAACACCGATACTCTACGAGCGTATCTAATGGTCTATAAGGAGAAACAGACCTAACATCACGCAAGACACGACCGTCTGAAATCATAAGCCAGTCGTCTAGTCGAGCCGTAGTATCGTATCGCGTCGCCGTCTGCACGTTATAGCAAGCGTCACTATAAACCTCGTGGGTCTCGCTGTTGCTTCCGCCTGCATCCTGTTTTCCAGAAAATTGAGAATTATAATAAAATCACTATCCGGACGAAATGTGAAGCTGGTAGAATAAGACCTTTCGAAAGGAAATTCAAGCTCTTCCCTTTGTCGATCTTGCCTTTTAATTTGCAACAGAATTTCGCTTTATGTGCTTCATGTTCTCCAACCAGTTCTCCAATAGTTGTATCGACTAATCCATCGTGGCATGAATATTGCTATCACTTGTATCATAAAAACTGATACACCCATAGATGGGAACCGATCAGGGTTATAAACCGAGTGCCTAGTCAAAACGTAACACGAGCCATCCCTAATGCTGGTCACCCCCAAAGTTGGTTCGCGATCCCTATTCCCAACACAGGGTGTTCTATGGTGACGGCAGGGGTGTTTCCGCTAATGGAAACCGGCCAAGTCGTGCTGGCAGAGTTATAGGTCTGGTACGCGACGGGTGGATCAGGGGATCACTTACCGCACGATTTCGAAAGGATTTTGCGAAGGGTAACAGCCCCTGTCGAGGTATCGTATGGAAAACTCAATGGCCCGTGGTATTCGACCGTGTAACCGAGAACGCTTGCAAACATGGGCCGAGAATTGATTTTAAATTCTCCGAAATCGATTCGCGACTCCCCCTTTATCTTCCTATTTCTCTTTTTTTATCTTTCCAGCTCGTTCGCGGCCGGGGCTGGATTAATTGATAGTAATTGAACAATGCGAGCGTATATTTCGTTACGGGGGATCGCGATTAACCCAGCTTCGATGCATGTTAACGTATTTCTGGTTACGCGGCTCGCTTATCTTTCGTTATTATTTCATGAACGGTATATACGAGATCCCGTGTTACGTGTCACGCACACGCGGTCTCGTACTTTCCGTCCCCACTCTGGCATTATTGAAAAAATTATCGCGCCGAAATGAACGAGTCGAAATTTCGGATAAATCGTCCGCATTAAAGTATATGGACATAATATAACGCACACTGTTTAATATCGGTTGATATCGGTCGGCATTACCATCGTATAAATTCGCTACTAATATCAATTTCGACGATACGAATTTACAGTCGATCGAGATTTCTCTCTCGCTGCTGGTACCTTCGTGAAACAAATAGGATTTATTCTGCCATGGCTATTGGTAGATACATATACCATCCATTATATCGGGTGGGTATTTATCGCGGCGCGTCCACTATCCCCTCGCCAAGATAAAACCTTCCGAAACTGGGACGAGTGGAACGGCTGGCCGTTCATCCGACGCAGATATCAAACGTAACTTCCGTTCGCGTATCAGTCGTCGACCCTACTGCTGTTTCCCCTTGAAATTCTCGCGATAAGATTTGCATTTTGCTCCTGCATTCCATCGGATGATTGACCGACGCTTGTCAGCAACGCACGATGGATATTGGAAGGATGTGACAGGCCCGATGCATTGTCTCGTGGCCAAAGGAAGCTAATATCCGTCACTGGCCAAAGCAGAATACTGCTATGACTATTCAAAAGCTTCGGCAACAAAGTGATATGACAGGTGAATAGCATTCATATAGGAACTTATATTTTCCCTGCTGCAGTTTAATAAAATAGGAAAGAAGGGCACCAGTGGGGATAAAATTAAGTGAGACCTATTATCACTGATATTGACTTCTATATAAAATTAACCCTTAAACAGTAAAACTTATCCGGGACAAAGAAATAACTCCAAAAATATTAAATTACACCGAAACTTACAAACAAGCTAAATTTTTTATTTAAAGCTCGTTTCTTGTGAACATGTACTATCGAGTACCTTTTCCATACTCACAAACACCGTAAAACTGTTCAAGAACGTACATTGCAACTAAAACTACGTTTGTTTGTTTCATACTGTAGTACATAACATTCCTCGGTGCACGCTATACGTAATTTCATCTTTCATTGTTGTTTTTTTCGCAACTTCTTTCTGATTCCTGCCAGTCATCGAGGAAAAATCCCCTCGATTCCCTTTCTCATAAGGGTGGTAGCGTTATTTACCGAAGTCTCCCGAGCAGGAAATAAGTAAGTTTGGAGCGTTGTTGCCTGATCGTCGTTGGATCCAGCAGTCCACCCAAGAAGAGGGTAAAAAACTTTCTATGACTTCGCGCGAGTATCAGACTGCGACGGGAGGGCAGGTAGCTGTGGCCGCAGGGAAGTATTGTCGTTCGCCACTTCTACACTCCATCCACGTCTTCCGGTTCCTTTTTATTGCTGGCACACGAACGTACGACGTTGGTTGCAAAAGACTTACAACCACACGGTCGTAGCCTATATAACGTTACACAAGCCGATACACATGGTTCGAAAGAACTGATGTGCCAAGGAATCGTACAGCACTTCGACCGCGATAGAAATAATCGACGACAACGACCACGAGAAGAAGAAGAAGAGGAAGAAGCAAAAGAAAATACCGTTTCATTGATAATTCTCAATTGCTTCAACTCGATGTGAAGTAACAGAAATAACGCTTCTCCGAGTGCTATTTTATTGGATCGTATGGAGCAATTAAATTGAAAAAGGACTACACGAGCGAACTATACTGACAACTGTACGGTCCATCGTATATCTCGCGAGTAAATCCAACGGCGTATCCAATACGTGAGCCGACATTGCGAGCAGGATTGTCCATGCACATAAAAGCAGCATAACGCACGGAAATGTTGAGATACGCGGGATGCTCCTTGCTCGATTGTATTTACGATAGCTCGTTTTACGGCACTTCTTTTATGCCTTAACAGAGCATAAAAGAGGGGCGAGAGAGAGGCAAAGAGAGGGGGAAAGAAACAGAGGGAGAGAGGAAACGTAGACTGTGTCTTAATGCCTAACGAGTTTCCGTGGAAACAACAGAGAACCCAGGGGAAGGTGATGGAAAGAAATCAGACAGTGGGAGAAAAAGCATTGCTGGTTACTGCAAACTTTCGTCTTTTTGTCCACGAAAATATTTCTGGTTTATTGCTGCAGTGAACGGCTTATACGATTCACGCTGAAGTAACAGGAATTACTTTATCGATTCCTTTAAATCGATTTCCTCGAGGTTTCCCGTCTTCGTGAATAGGAAAACGCGGCGCAGAGATGCAAAGAATATTTAACCTGTTACATTTCCTATTCGAATTTGCTCAAATTTTCGAGATAATAATTGAGTTGCATAAAGATTGCAAGTGCAATAAGTTTGGAAGCCTGTAAATACGACATATTGACAGTTTAACAAAATTTCCTTCCATTAAAATTCGAAATACAATACATAATAGTTTGCAATTAAAAGCAAACACTTGAAGGAATGTCTGTTATAAAAAACGAACGATCAAGATCAATTTCAAGATTAAAAAGTTGAAATTGTTTTCATTCCTCGCAAACGTAACGATGACACCGTGACTCTGGGAATAAAAACGACAGGTATCCTGTTCGACCAAGGACCGTCCGGATAAATCATTCGATAGCAAGAGAGCGTGTACGCGTGTAAGCACGTATCGTTCGGAAGTCTTACTCCGGTAGCGTTGCCTTATGGTCTCCCATATTCTGCACGCGTGTCGCGCGACATCGTCCTCGTGGTGTACGTGTGCGCGAAACGTGGGTGATTTCTATTCATCGATCCGCGCTAGAAGCCGCTCGTGCTTGGGTTATATGAAAGTAACGGCGGTTTTATGGCGCGGCTCGATTCCACGTTGGTTCTCGTAATATTCTCTTTTTTATTCCGCCTCCACTTCCGCCCCCTGTTACCCGACTTTCCTCGGCGCGAGCAACGACGAACTTGTGCACTCTCAGGTGAGCCTGGCGTAGACGAAGGAACCGGATGCAGCCTCGAGAATCCGGTTAAGTTGAGCTTCGTAACGCAACGATCCCTCTGATCGCACTCCCGTGAGTTATGACTGGTACATGAAGTGCCAACTTTATCGGTTGTTTAAAGTTCCATCCGCGATTTGTCCGGCATCGGGATTACGAAAACTCGGTGGAAGCTGGGACTAAGCCTCGAGCTATCGTGAGTACACACTTCTTTCACAAAAAAAAAAACTAACGAAGAGAATCATCGGGGAAGAATGATGACTGCAGTTAATACTATTGCAAGATGGGAAATTACGAATTGGAATGGTGAATGTTGGATATTTGATAATGATATCATGCTGTAGCAAAATTGCCTCAACGGTTTTAGAAATGTTTTACTAACAGAGATAGTAAGAGAACTAGATGGGCCTGGACTTGGAGAGTCAAAACGGCCTGGTTGTAAGATGAGACAATGCGCATTCGTGGGTATAAGTGGACCCCAGTTCTTCTGGATGTTTTGCGTTCACTTCTTAAGAGTATTTCATGGTGAAAGGACATTCCTTCAGAGCTCTTCCGAATAAACGTCTTTAGAAAATATAATAGTTATTTCATTAAACACATCATATCCAATAGTGAGGGATATTGTTCGTATTAATTTTCCAGTTGTATAACAGAACTCGGAAGAAGGAACATTATCTTAATTTAGAAAATATAATTCGTACATTCTACACTTTTTCGTGCTACCAAAAATGAGTTACGGATTAAATATAAATTAAAGTAAAAGAATAATAATTTGTGAATTAATTGGGTATTCAATAATCTGAAACGTTAGCATCGATAAACGAAAAATCCGGTCCGGAAGAAACGGTGGATAATAGGGCGCAGTGTCTGACTATACACCGACTGTTACTACTTGCTACTTGGAATGGTGAAGGATATTGTTCGTAGTAATTTTCAAGTTGTATAACAGAACTCGGAAGAAGGAACATTATCTTAATTTAGAAAATATAATTCATACATTCTACACTTTTTCGTGCTACCCAAAATGAGTTACGGATTAAATATAAATTAAAGTAAAAGAATAATAATTTGTGAATTAATTGGGTATCCAATAATCTGAAACGTGAGCGTCGATACACGAACAATTCGGTCCGGAAGAGACGGTGGATAATAGGGCGCAGTGTCTGACTATACACCGACTGTTACTACTTGCCGCCGCGACATCCAACTGTTTCTCGTTGCTGCAAAAACCAGGGAAGCAAATCTCGAAGCCGAATTAACAGGAAGGGTTACTCTCGTTTGCTCTGTTCAGGATTTATTCTTATCGCGCACTTTTTATGCCATCCAACGTTGCTTTGTTAAAAAAAAAACCAAATGCCCTCCGTTCTATCTCTGCATCTCTGTAAGAAGATTGCACGGGTCGTTAAAACGCGACGTTTGCTAATTGTAACGGAATAATCCGAGAATACACTAAATGCAACGTTGAAAAATGTCATTCAGCCGAGGTTGAACTCAGTCGCACAGAAAGCTACGATTGTAAGAAATGTAAGAGACGAAGTTACTCTCCTACATAGTAGAAGTTCCCAATAAAACAACACAAAATGCACATCTTCGAAGATTGGAAAAAAGTATCCTCGTAACGTGAGGCATCTCGATTACTCGGTAAATATTGAGCTAAGCCCGGGGTTGATTCAGAAAAGTGCATCCCCCAAAGGTATTCAGTTTCGATACATTTTGGAACCGGAAAATCAAAAAACTACCACACCTGGTGGTATTAACTTTCTTCCAATCAGTCCCAAAAAATCTCCAATGCTCGCTTAAATTAATAGCAGAACGGGTACAAACGCGTTTCGCTCGATTTAAAAGCGACCATCCCTTCTACAATTACATCATACACGTTTCATCGTTCAAAGAGAAACCGCGGTAACTCCACCACATTTGCCAGGGCACTAAATAAAGTATCGGGACGTGATGGCCTCGCCATGACCAAACCAGGTGGACGCCATCGTCGCGGTGCGTTATGAAGCCACGTTACGAGAGATAGAGAGCCCCGAAGGGCTGGAAGGGTTGCAAGTGGGTGGCGTGCGATCGTGGCTGACGCGCATCGTTGAATATTCGCGCACAAAGCCAGAGAGGGAGAGCGTGTACGTGTGTGTAGGTGGTTTCGGGGGGTGCCGGTTGCGCCGGTAGATAGGGTTCAGGGGTGTGTGGAGGTGGTTGGCGAAACTGGTTCCCTCAAACCCCGTGGTTGACGCGCGAACAGCGTGGGTGGAGGTCTCCGTTACATTGCGTTACAAAGAGCGCAACCCAGCGGCAAAATCCTGTCAACGGTAACGAGGGTTTCGTGGCGCGTTAAAATTCTGCGGCGGGAAACAATATTGACCGAGTTGTTTTTGTATTTTTCGTCATCCCCGTGTTACGAGTTCTCTCTGTCTCATTTCAACGCTTACCCCTTTTTTTGCGTCACCATCCACCGGACCATCCCACCTTTTTTCTATCTCCGGTCATTCCCAGCGATAATTCCTTTTGTTTATTTTCATTATATTTTATTTACACCCGCCGGAATTTCCGTCGACGGCCACAGCGCCGGTCAGCTCACAGTGCACAGAGGGACGGGGCCACGAGGCCTAATTGTGAGATTAAATTGCAGCAACAATAGCAGAGCAAAATACCGGCGTGGCATCTGTTCGCCCCCTATCGTTTAACGACTTTCGAAACGTTTAACGCCAATCGGTAAAGATCGAGCGACCCTCCATCTGTCTCGCGTGCCATAAATTCGCGAGCCTGCCTCGGTTCTAGCGCTCGTGGAATGCGCTCGATGAGGAACGTTGATTGAATGAACTTGGTCGACGGCTTTGAATCCTTAATCATACGTCGATCGCGTTTCATACGATCATGAGAGCCGGAATTGGATTGTGTGTAACAGGTTTGCCTGCTAAATACGTCTGTCGCGGTTCTAGTTCAATTATATTAAAGCCGAGCAATCTCATCTGTCGCCGTTTTACAAACTAACGAATTAAACATTCCTCAATCGTTGTTCGTTTCATTCGAAAGGCAAAAAAGAAGCGGCACGTCTGTTCTATAATTGCGCGCTGCGAAACGTAATTTCCGTATGCACGCGGCGCGATCTAATTCTTTTTCCCGCTGTGTATTTACCGAATGAAAAATAATCCACATATTCAATCGAGTAATCGAAATGTTTCGACGATCCGACGGAATACCGCGTGCCGAGGCCCAGACGGGAACGATTGGATGATCAAATTGAAATGCGATTACAGTTCATTAGCCGAAATGTTCGGTCGAACGAGAGATCCAATTACCAGCGGAGAGCATCGAGCATCGGGCACGCGGCGGAGAAGGACGAACGTTGTACAGAGAACAGTGCTCCCTGAACGAGGAAGAAGAAGGAGCGGGAAAAAAAAAGCGGAGAAACGAGGCCGGGTAGCAGATTGGCTTGACAGCAGACAGGAAGCGCATACGGTGCTGGTGATCCAAGTAATTCAGCGAATACGGTAACTGGTCTGAGCAAGAGCTAACTGTGGGACAACTCGAGGGGAAAACTCGAGGATAGATCATCCTGGAAGCAAGCGTGCTTAGAACGCCTACCTTCGCGAAATAAACAGACGCGTGTCCGCGATATTAAACAGGTGGAGTTAACGTTTGCGAAAAGTTTACACGGCGTGCAAGCTTTCACCTCGATTAACGCGATAGCTTTATGAATACGTTGTCAATTTTGTATGAATTATCGATGCTGAAATAACGCGTCGGTATCATTAAGCGGGGCATAGTTACATACGGACGGGTGCTCGTTTCACAGTAATTTCAAAATCCAATACAAGCGACCTCTCTGTTTTTTCGAACCGCACGAAACATGTTTCCCCCGTAATGCGCAAAGTTGCACAAAGAACGAAAGAATTATTCCAATCGCCCGCAAATATTTTCGTTTTATCGTAACAAAAACAAAATGAAGGATTAATACAACACGGTGCAAAAGTTTCATCGTCGATCTACTTTTAATTAAACTCAGTTCCGTTGTGCATCGACCGATCCGTTCGAAACGTGACGTACGGCTAATTTATTAGATCTATCTAGAAAATCGCGAAGTTG
Source organism: Nomada fabriciana (assembly GCA_907165295.1). Lineage (NCBI taxonomy): Eukaryota > Metazoa > Arthropoda > Insecta > Hymenoptera > Apidae > Nomada > Nomada fabriciana. Next base: position 7,373,633 of record OU015690.1, on the reverse strand, counting down.
CTCGCGACGTAGGCACGTCGCGGTACAGCTTACACTCGGGGACGACTTTACGAGACGACGAGGTTGTCGACGACGTTGAACGTTATGTAAAGTTCGCTGATTTATGCGCGACAGAGTTGGCCCACGAGGTAACACGAAGGATTCCGACGCAAGTTTAAACGCTTCTGTCGCGGCGGGCGGCCCCCCTCGTCGAACGAATAGTTGCCGGTGAAGTTTCGAGCCGCGTTATGGCCGCGTGCACCTATATAGCCGTGCCCACGTGAAAGCGGGGATTTCAAATCTTGATTAATGCGACGGAGAAATCGGAACGATCCCGGTGCGGATCTATCGCCGGGCAGAAAAATCGTATTCGTAACTTTATAGTCGGGACTTTTAGACGGATCAACGACGGGATCTGTCGTTGAGTAATCGTCGACGATTAGCCGATAGCATTTTTCTTTCGCGGTATCGTCAAAGAGGGGGGTAAAAAAAAGCAGAGCGACGAGCGGCAAACGAGCAACAATTGACACGTCTCTCGTATCAAACGGTAGCCGGATTTTTTCTCGAATGATAGTTACTCTATGTTTTCGCGTCAATCTCCTCTTTTTCTCTCCCCCTCTCTGCCCCTCTCGTCGACTTTTTTCTCCTTTAATACGACTGCAGAGAGGCTTGCGCAAATGGAAACGTTTTTTAAGCCGGCAATTTCGCATCGGTTCTGCGAGCCCACCTCTTTTTTTCCCAGTCACTCCTCTCCGTGCATCCTTACAAAATGCCCACTCGTCTCCGTTTTACGTAAACGTTCAGTCGCGCGTCTCTTTTACAACGGCGCGTTTGCAACACTTTCTATCGACAGTCAGTCCACAACTTTGCGCAGATTCGTATGAGTCAGAAAGGTGCTTCTGCACGACGGATGTTCGTTAGAAGAGAAAACGGTTTGTGGACATCAAGGTACATTTATTTGCCGAAGGTGGTGAATCAATGGGGGACGGCCGAGTGCGGCACGGTCCACGTGAAACATATTCATCCCGAAAGAATCCGCGGATTGCAGTTGCTGTTCGAAAATTGATCCGAGCATTAAACTCGGGATTATTGTCGATTCCACGGTGGTAATTGGTTGACGGTAAATTCGTGTATGGCTTACATTTTAAACGGCCGTGCTGATGATGCCAAAACAGCGTGCAACACACGCGTGTAGACGGGCACGCATAAATCTTGGATTACACTTAAAGCTATAGCTGGCTGTATAAAATATATCTTTTTATTTGCCGATGTCAGACCAGCCGGCGTACTCCTTTTATTTATTGCTGCAGCGACGTCAAATATATCGTTATTAATGCCCGTTCTAATTTCCACGTGTTAATGCGTTACAAGCGCCGGTAAATCTTCATCGTCGAACTGCCCGACCTTTTTCCCCCTTTCGAAACACATTTTTCTGCCTCGGTCATTTCCTACGAATATAAATAATACCTGCACCCGCGGCGTTGCTCGGCAGGTCGGAACGTCTGAATTAACCTTTCACAGTGGGACGTGCATCAGGCAATTAAAGCGCTGGTAATCGACCCATCAAAATTCAAGGAAACACGGCGCGAAGCGGCTCACATCCGGCAGGATTTTCGACGAAGAGGAAGCTGCTACGTAGTCACGAGTGGCCGGCCGCGCGCGCGAAAATGGATTCGTGTGGGCAAGCATCGCGAATTACTATGCACGGAAATGAATATTTTACCATTAACTTTGCGCGATTCCATTGTAGTAATTGCGAACACTTCCGACCAGCGGGTGCCAAACCGCAGGGCGCTACAATCAATTACGATGGCGTCATGCCGCAGTCCATATATTATGCAGCACATCGAATGTCCCCTCAAATGATACCTACGTGTTTGCAGGGCCGTGCTTTATGCCCTCGTCCGTGCACGTCTCTGAGGTTGCCCTGTGTGACGGCTGGCTTAACAGTGTTAGTACGGCCGTCGATGCATGCCGGAAACCCCGTGTGCGCCACGTGTGCGTCAGGATTCGCCGTTGCGTGCACCCCGACAAATTGGCAGCGTTAAATTTAATGTCATTCATTTCGTCGTCGATCCCCGGGCATACGTCGCCTCGTGAAATGTTTTGCACGCACGTGAAATCGTACCCGGCTCGACGCCGTGACAAAGTCATTGGCAGTTTCACGCGCGATCACGTTCGTCCACAACAACGATCTTCTTACGGTTCCCCGGGAATCGAAGTGGATGAAAAGTTCGATACATTTCAACGTATGGGGAACTAGTTATTTCAAACGACATGCTCTTGGTAATTCAATAATAGACATTTGAGAATACACGTAGACGACTCGTTGATATTTCTCTTCTCCCTACGTTAAACAAATCTTCTGCCCTGATTTTACGAGACAATGGTATTCAAGCCTTTTTTTTTAAAAAAAAAAGTTCCACGCTAACGGTGCTGAGTAAGCAAGGACTTTTTCGCCTCTTCCGGTCGGATACTCGTCTTCCGGCAGCCGGCGTGCGAAAAAATCATATCTTTGTGATTTACTGCTTGACCGACTTTCGTCGTAAAACTGGCCCGCGTGCATACAGAAAAACCTGCTTTTCTTGGAATACCTAATGCTTTCGCCATTCGTGGCCACCCTGACGGAAATGGCCCTCTCTCGTTTACGCCATCGCGTTGCGTAACGTGCTTCTAAATAAGACAGGAATATATCCATCGCTATTTTCAGCGTTCTCTGTATTCCATGTTTCACCGTTGCAACGAAAGCAGGATCAAAACCTTGCAACCTGGATCAGCTCGGTTAGATAACTCCCGTATAATTTTCCCATTAATACGTATTTGCTGGGAGAAGCCACTTAAAGCTTAAAACGCTGAAGAAAAGCACAGGAGGGAGGAGGTGTTTAATCCGTGGCACAGACATTCATAAAGATAAATTTTTGTTTGCGAAGGAAACGTCGATGATGCTTTAAAGTCACCAGAAGCCGTGCTTTATGCGATATAATATTCTGGCTGACAAAGCGTTGACCTATACTACTGCGTTGCGCCGCGAACAGCTAACACGGCTACGCTACGTTGTAATTAACGATGTTAAACAAATATTTTCACGTTTGAAACTATTAATATTTGCACGCAACGATGGATTTGTAGATGCACGCAGAAATTCCAACATAGAAACGAACGATGAACGCAATTTCATTCGTATACGTCGGCGCGTATTCGATTCGTAATTTCCTTGTATTTAATTTCATTCCAATCGTTCCACGACCACTTTTTACACGCGAGCAAGCAAACGTACGCGGACATCTATTACACACGAGCACACTACAGATAGAAAAACTAATTTTCTTTGCTACGCTAGATTTTATTTACAATACAACTCGCAGATCAAATTTACGTGTAACACTTTAAACACAGGGTTCACCGAATAAAGTAATATTTTCGAGTCGATATCAACGTGAATAACTTTGTAAACTAGCGGCAAAATAAAAACGAACTGTGTCAAGAAGCCAATAGCTTTTTCGTTGTGAAGTATTTGCCCGTCATGTAAAAGGGAACACAGGTGTCTCGTGGACGAAATGAAAACGAGATTTTACAAGCGAACCGAGCTCGTCGAGTTCCTAAGAAATTACGTCTTCCCACGTAATTTCCCACGTCCTCCACAGGCCAGCGGCGGAAAATTGATTGCACTTAAGACGCCGTGTCGTCGATTGAACGGACCCCTTGCCGACACACTATACTGTCGACGTGTCAAATTTTCAAAGTTATTAATCAAAGTTATTGGACAATAAAGAAGCTAGAAAAAAGAAGCAATTGCTTGTTTTCTACCGGGACATTCACAGTGGCATAATAAACGATCTCAATTAATCGTCCAGTGATAGATAATGAAAGGACTTTGCTAACAACGAAACAACGAAACAGAATAATGAAATCAATCATATAGATACATTAATAGCTTGCTCTTAATCGCAATAACGTTCACCATGCTTACCATAAATTTTAATATCCGACCAAGATGCGCCGAATAATTTTCACTTCGCCGAGCAAATTTAATAACATCCTCCAAAAAAAAGCCAATGAAAATTCCAATATCGATCACAGAACAGCAAGGGAAACATTTCGTTGCCCAAGACGTCTGCTTTCCCCGAGCTTCTTCCAATGTTTCCCATTCCCCTATTCAAGAACCCTGAATACGTATCAGTGCACTTGCATGCGTGATACGCGGATGACCTAGGAGATCACGTCGCATGACTCATCCAGGAAGAACGACGCCGTAAAAAGGGCATAAAATGCCCGGGCAAGAATACACGGGCCACCTTAACGCGCTTTTCAGTCGACATCGGGACCTCGTATCGTGCAGGTCCGTGAAGGGGCAAACATAATAGAGGCCTGTAACATACTGGAATTTTCATTTTTCCGGTCGACCTCGCGGAAGATCATAACCTGAACCGCAGCAACTGACGCAGGACAGAGGGAGAGAGAGATAAAGACAGGCAGCCGTGTCTCGGAGCGTCGCGACGCGAAAAATGTACGTCTGACCGGCGTCGTTCCTCCTCGTATATAACGGCCGGGGGCAGCCACGCTTTGGTCGGTTAAATGTCTGCCCTCTAGGCTCTTCCGTACACATCGTAAAAAACTTGCATGCCCCGGTGTATAATCTCCGGGAATCGGGCCACCCTGTTGGAAGAGATTCATTGTGCCGTGCTTTCGGTGCTACCGTTTCGTTCGTCCACGAGGAATTTATGACTTTCCTCTTGCCGGGCTGCTGCAATTTGTGCATTCGACGCTTTGCTAGACATAAGATGGTATTAAGATCGTTTGAATGTTGGTACGCCGCGTTCCTTCGACGAGCGCCATTATTTATCGCCTCGTTTCTACAGTAGATCAATTTCTAGCCCTTCCACGGTGATAGTAATATTGCGGGCAAGCCGCGGCTGAGGTCGGGCAAAATGTGTACACGGAGAAATTGGAAGCGTGCAACGTTGGGAAAAGTGCAAGTGGCAAATCAGCAGACGGCGACGCGGTGGTATTATAAGCATCCGTGCGTAAATCTGGCCGCGATATGGCTGGCGGTAGCAATAACCGATATCCAGCCGAAGATTGCGTGGCATAATAGCGAATGGAATTTTTATGGAGCAGCATTTTTCGAACTGAATGTTTTATCGAGACTGCAGCCAGCACAGTTGCTGAACCATTTTCCGTTCTTCGTAAGTCCACGTCTGTGTAGAATGATCCTTCTCCCTGTGTTCGTTCCAACTACGTGTTTCTTCTTTCGTTCGTGTAACCTTCGTCATTCTTCTTTTTCTTTTTCTTTGGCTCCACCTAAAACCTACTATTGTCTCTTTCTCTCTCTCCCTCTCCTCTCTTTGCAGGCCACTATGTTCCTTTCCATTCCGTCTACCGTCTCCCATGCTCCGCGAGTCCGTTAAAAGCCATCCATACTTTATTCTCGCTTCGGGTGTCTTCACGGTCTTCTCTCTTTCATTATCCAAGAGAATTTCGACGGATGGCTTGTGTACCCAGCCTAATGCAGCCTGACACGCAGACTCGTTCAGCCACGTGCTAGACGCCAGGCATCAGCGTCGTAATTTCGGATCCACCCACGGGGAAGGTGAATCGACCTCGGTAGGAGAAAATCGTTTTCCACCGGTCGAACCGAAACGAAATCTCCTTTGAAGGCGCGAGAGAAAAGAATCTCCTGTGGAAATAAATCTGCCCTACCTCGAACCGCCTCGCTCGTCACCTGAGGCAGTTCTGTAGATTTTCAGATTTCACGAAAGTGATTCCCAATCCTGGCAAGAAATCCGAGAAAGAAAGGTGGATCATTGGTGTATCGCGTAACGAGACTCGAAGGTAGACCCTTGGCGGTAGTTTCCCGCGATTTCCTGACGAACCACGGGGTGCAACATGCACCAGCTCTCCTCCGCACATTTTGTAAAAGAATTTTCACTCGCTGGTTGGCTTAGCGAACGTTTCGAGGAGGCTCAAAGGTAACAGAAAAAAAAGAAACAGGTATCTAAAAGAGAAATTCCACGTTCTGATGGCATTGTTCAATTTCACCCAAGCCCGTTAAATGAAATACCTATAGATCTCTGGATTTTTCGTACGTTTCTGGGGGCGCAGGAATTGAAATCGATACATTGTCGTCTACGTTTCAGAGAGAAACGTTCGTCCGCGGAAAAAAAGAATGGTCGTGTAAAAAGGTAGAAGGGAGTAGAGTATGAAGGGGAAAGCAAAGGGCCGAGAGAAGGAAAAATGTGGGATTATGAGTTTATGCCGGCTCACTGCAAGGGTTTGTTCGTGTATTCGATTTTCAAACGTTCCACCCCCGCAGCCGCATAACCAACGTAGTATCCGCATTGCTCCCCCTTTGCCTCAACATTCTGGCTGATCATAGGTGGCCACTCGTGAAAGTATATTGCACTTTCCACCACGGTTTACAAGTTGCATTCTCTGATGATTGGATTGAAAATCGATCCTTCTCGATTGCGTTATTGGAAATGAACGTTGCCCGTGCGAATATCTTGAATCTGTGCGCCAAGACTGGCGAAAAAGATGCTTCCCATCGATTAGTCCCTCTTTTACTTATTTCGTGACTGTGTCTTTATGTTCTTGTTAGCTGTTATTCTATTCGTGTTCTGCTTTTGCTGAAAACGATGCCAATTTAATCATCGGCCTTAATTACAATATATTTGCTTCCCGTGATTTTTAGAGATTTTTAAAGAATTCAAATTTCACCATCCTATACTTTTCATATATTACAGTTTAATGCAACGTTCTTCAAAAAATGATTAAAATTCGTAAAATAAATTCTCTTCTTTGGTATACCGCGTTTTAATACCTCGAGGTCTCTTAATTCATTTTATCCACGTTCAAAGATGCGACAGCAGCTGCTGCGTACACATGCACCATAGGTAAAGGGAATAAGACAGTTCCATAATCAGTTCCCCGCGGCTGCGACAAAGAGCAGGTGCGTTCGTGGTAAACCGATAATATATAACGCGTCGCGTAAGAACGTTAGGTTGCCTTGTATTTCAAAGAACTGCACGAGCTAGGAGAGGCAACTATGCTTTGGGATCTGCTAACTGAACGCTATGTACTTGCATAATATTAGGTTTGGAAAAATACGTGGACCATAAAATGCTTCTGTGTGGTCAAGCACGAACAGGTAAACGTAAGCTCGGCGAAACGTAAAATCGGTCGTAGAAAAAATCACGCATTTTTCGTTTTCCAAGTCGGAAACTTTTCCCCGCGTTATTTAACGCAGCTTTCGTTTGCTTATGTTCCAGGGCGCATACTATTTGTCTAAGCTAAACATTTTGTTAACAAGACTGTCAGCGTTTCTTGAAGACTAAAATATACGATATCCTTCTTAAACACTGTCCTCGAGCAAGCTTTTAAATATCATTAATTTTTATGTCCCTAAATCTATCCACTCACATGAATCTATTCAATGAACGAATTAAGATTGCAGGAACATAGATTGAGCATCAATTAATAATAACTGTCTTTCACAAATTAGTGTCTTTCCCTCGTTTATATTTCTACTGCAACAATTATTCATTCAACGAAATTGCGGCTGCTTCGATTATTTGCGGGGAATGATATTTCTGTTCATACAGTGAACTTCTATCTTAGCCAATAGTAGATCGTAACAACCGTTGATACACGTGTAAGCTTCAATTTGGACGCGTGTTGTGTATGTCTATCCGTACAACACAGATGCAACATCGTCGTCTAACCGAAAGCTATCTAAGACTTAACCAGCATCCAACCGAAGCCTAACCTAAATTCAACACCAATACAACCAAAATTCCTACCAATGAATTATTCTGCAACCCTTGAAAATCGTGTAACCGAACCTCGGCCAAGATTTGGCCAGTATCACGAAAGTAACGTTTCGTTCAAAGATTTAAGTCAAACCTATTTACACACCACACATCCAAATCTTTCTATTTAGCCGGCAACCGCGTTTCAGCTAACAGATTCCGCTTCGAATAAGGAAGCTTTGTTCCTATATCGAATGTCGCAAAAAGTGTAACAAAAAAAATAAATTATCGCTCACGCTAGATCTGTATTGGTCGTGGTGAAATAGTTTCAGCGAAAAATTCGAGTTATTACGAGTCGCAATACCATAAGCTGTTTGAACGATACGGTACAGCCTGATGGATAGCTTGGATAGCATTAAAGTATCTCCAGTGAAATACGTATGTGAACTTTGTCTGATCTCTCAATACAAATGGCACGGGGGCACGGCGCTCAATGGAATTACGGAAATAAACTGCAGGGTCGCGGGCGACGTGTCCAACGATGTTAATACAGGATTCGAAACGAGGTTCCTCTGTTAAATTATAACAGACAGATAGATTATTCTTTCGCACGTGCGACAGAGACGCGACAATTTTAAAACACCGCTCAATTATTAATCGAGGGGCTATTTACGGTCGATAGCGACCAGGCAGGTAACAGTGGCCGGGTGTCTGTAGCAGAACATATTGATATTCTGTCCATATCATTACCACGGGATACTGGATTATTTTACGGATATCAAAATTGCTGGGATTTACCGATTAAACCAGTCTCTTCACTGGAAAGCTAAACGCAATCGAGCCTTGGCAATCGAAAGCTTGCGTTGGCTATATGCGTTCACGACCCGTTTGATTGCCTGGTAATAGTTAACACGTTGTCGAACTAGCGGTGTGTTGTTAATAAGCATAATTCAAACTGCATTCAATGCATTGCGTAAGAAAATGATACATTTTTCATAAGTATTAAAAACAAATATATTAGCAATTCGAAGTGAAATTAATTTTTTATAGAGATCAGAAATTCTGCTGAAAGTTGACAAATCTTTGGCGCTTTATTTCGACCTTTTGCACCTTCAAGATCAGTTCACGTTCCTTAGGTAAATCAGTAACAAAGTTGCAACGAAAAAAGTATAAATCATTAACTTTTATCACGTTATTCTGTTGGCGTAAAATGATTAATAACGCTCGATGTCATTCGATACTCTGCATAGCATTCATATTAATTAATATTATACATAGTAAATGTAACCGCGTATTATTAATAAACATTCACCTTTCGCGTTACCTGCGGAAACGAGTGCATTTAACGGCGAACGTGTTTCATCGACGATTCATAAGGGACCGCATTTTAACAAATACATCAGATAACAATTAATTTAATGACAAACGAATACCAATCAATTGTACACCCTGGGTGGAACAAATGTGTGTGTGGGTGTGTTTGTGCGTACGTGCAACGTAACACAGCGCAAACCACGATTTTCCTCCTGATTATTATCCGCGATGTGTCGAGTATCGTTGTTGTCGGTAACAAATGCTGGAATAATAGGCATTCGACCTGTTTTCGTCAGTAAATAGTAACAAACAACGACGATAAGCGCGATTACATTCTCTGCACAGGGCTCTCGTACGAGGGGTGTTTAACCCCCCCTTGCCAACCCTTGTCGATTATCAGGATCGATCTAACTACTGTTTCTGATAAATGAGCATCCGGCCTTCTGCTGATCGCATGCATTTCAGTTAATACGTTCAGAAGACTGCTAACGATCCGCAAGTACGAAGGGTAAAGCGCATTAAAGCGTGCCGCGAGATTGAAGTGGAAGATTTACCACGAATCAATTTCATAGCTGATCGAAGCTATCGATGCGGTGGCGGAAAGGGGAAAAAAGCGTTCGAAATATCAGGGGTGATTCAGAGAAAGCGGATACGTAACAACCTGTGATACGGTAAGTTGCTAAGATTAATGAAAGAATGACTGGGATTTCTTTGAATAATATCTCGAATAATTTCTCGAACGATTATCAGCATTATAAATTGGCAGACCGTTTCAAATTGATCGCGTTCATTTCACCGATGAAAAGTGTTTTCAAATTTTACAATGCTCCGAATTCGGATCACCAGTAGGCTCACAATAGGTTCACAAAATTCAAATAGAATCGTCTGCTTTCGTCCTACGACGGAATTGTGAGTAACATTCCGCACGGTGAAGATTACCTCGATGGAGATTCACCTATCGATTAAGTCTGCCTTTAATTCGATGATCATCGAATCGGTCATTACCCGCCGGTCGATTGTGCGACACTGCTGAAACGATAGGTGCAATGAAATTCCGCGGCGAACAAAGTTTGGGTCGCCTACGCACGTTTCATAATTTATTTCGCAGCGTACACGGAACAAATTGTCGCGGCAATGCAATTTGCCACGCGCGTATCAACGATTATTTCATGAATCCTCTCGTCAGCCGAGGTCCCGCTAACAAACGCCGAACCGGCGTGAATTCATCAGCGTACAACTGCGGATATTGCAGAAGCACGCTCACAGCTTGCGGTACGTATGGACACGGCGAACAGGGGAAGGCACCGTCTAATCTCGCGTACAGTGGATAACTTCGAGAAGACAATCTAACTATCTTGCTCACGTACGGAACAACGGTGTAACTAAGGAGATAGCCAAAGGGTTCGAGGGTCGACATACAAGTCGAAGTCCGTCTAAGAACCGCTTCCCCTCACGTATCGCGGGTCCTTCTGTTCCCTGGGTCGGGATGAATACGTCGCGTGGAATACAAGGCATTCATCCCGCCTTTATCCACTTGCTCTCGAACTCCGTGCACTTTAGTAAATGCCGTGATAATGCGGGGAAAACGTTGGCGGATAATATTCGTGAAATGCGAAGTGGGCTTTTAGTGGCGTTTAAAAATGTTTCGATGGCGGGAAGAAAAAGTTTAATCGGCGCGAGCTGTGCAGATGTGAATAAGTTACTTCGAAAATGCTGCATAATAATGCTGTGAGGATTGTTACTTTTAGATAAGTATATGTATACGCAAACTGTTGCAGTGAAATAAAGTTGAAGTGACGAAGACTTAAATAAGTCAGACGTATGCTTATTTCAGAAGGATGTTAAAGAGCGGGGGCCGCGGGCGATGCGATGAAATTTCCATATCGAATATCTCGCGATCTCTTATCAAACAGTTTGAGAATTCAGAATCATCGATGGCTGCGTTCGTTTGCATATCTCACGACGACGGTTCGTGTTAAACTAACGTTATACATTCTAAAGTGGCGGCGGAAAATAAAATCCCGCGGAACCATCGCGGAAAGCAAATGCACTTAGAATTCGCCGAGAAAATATGTACATCGTGAAAACGGAAACGGCCCTGGAGAAAAAATTAACCGGGCAACGAATCATCCTCTGGTTGTCCAACAAAATTTCGTACGTTACATTTTAATGAACAAACCAAAAATAATAGTAACACATAAATCTTGTCCCGCCGCGTCCAGTTCAATCTTAATTTAACACCAAAATAACTTCGTCTCGCCGTTTCGATTCGACATCCCGTTTTACATACCGGAAAGCTTTTTTACCCGCGACGGGGTGAAGGTTGAGGATGTCCGGATCAACGGGTAGTGGAGCAAAAATTGACCCAGATCCCGATCAATTTGTATCTCTGTTACCCGGGTGTGCGCGACGCCGGGCCTGCGCACGCAGCTGAATAAAACATCGGCTGGGTCCGTGGGGCAACTAAATTTTAAGCAACGGCGCCGCGGCAGCGACATTTCGAAAGTTCAACGACACGCCGAAATCCTGCCCGTGAGACGAAACGTTCTACCGGAGCATCCGGTATAAAAATTGTAAATCGCGGATATAACTGTGCGACGAAACCGGAGGGAATAATCGTGCCTTACCGTCGGGCTCTTCCCCTTTCACTCAGCCTCCCCGATAAGTTAAACGAAAACGATAAGATCTAACATAGAAAGGAGCAGGACAAATCGACTCGTAAAGCAGCGAAGGTACAAGAAGCTCGAGTGTTCCCTAAGGGCGAAGCGCTCGAACGAAATGGTAAGGGAGGCCAGCAAGAGACCACGATGCACCGTTGACTTCTTCATTAATGGTAATGATCGCGTCCTGAAAGTCTTCGGGAACTTGCGAAAGGAAGCATCGCGATTTGTATTCAGGACGCGATATGGCGTTGCTACGTAGCGTGGAACAGGGTTCGAGCCAAGCTGGGGCGGTGGGTGGATTCGCGAAATAAACTCCCGAACAAGGGGGAGGAGGAAACGGAGGGAGAGAGAGAGGAGAAGAGCGAGAAGAAGGTACAGAAGACGAGGGTAGTAGTAGACTCTTGCGTTCCAGTTCGGCTTCCGACAATAAAAGTGAGCTAAGACCACGCACACGTTAGCATCGCAGCATCGTTGCTCCGTGAACGTACAAGAAAGACCGCTGTAGATTCCAGGGAGTGGAACACTTGAAGATGCCCTTTCAGAGACTTTATTTGGCGACGCCGTTTGCTCTTCGCCGTCTCATTGCTCCCCGTAATCGAGCGAAATTGAGAACGAATGATAATTTCCATAGGGATATCATAGATAGGGGTAGGAGGATGCGTGGGTACGTCTAGACCGTATCAGAAGCCCATAACTATAACGGCCGGTATTCTATCGCTGTGGAATGAGCGCGGTGTTGTTATCGATTAGAACGAATGATAGATGAAAACGAGGTGCGAAGATAAGGAGGAGTCCTCTGTGGGTCAATTGAAGCGCGCCGAGAAGATGCAGACCTAGATACACGAGGACAATGTCGGTTCTCGCCTGCAAGGGGTTCTCGCCAACAGTGGCTCTCTTTCCAAAACGGGAGAGGGTTAAAAATATGTAGCACGCGGTTCGTTTGAATGAGGCCTCTTGTACAGCGTTAACGGCGAGGTTGCACTGCGGGATGGCACGACATTAAAGGTTCCCCAGTAATTAAATAAAATATGGAAACACGTGGCGAGTTTTGCGCGGCTTCGTCTTCTTTTCACGCGGATGGATCTTTTCCCCAGGCGGCTTCGCCGGTATTGTGCTTCGTCGCCGTTTGTGCGAGCGTAAATGCACGTGAATGAGACTGCACGGGACTCTCGCGTTTTGTTTCCAGAGAAACCGCTTTGGCTTTCGAGATACTTGCCACGGTGAACCCTTGAGCAAACGTACTTAGGTGGCTAAAGGCCCCCGGTTGGCTCTCGTTGATGCCTTTCTTCCGCGAGTAAATGTAATTAAAAATGCTCGCTCGGTTAATTTTCAAACAGGCACCGCGTGCCCGGAAGCCACGTTATTACCGAAAAATTTCGCTAATGGCGAGTACACAAGGAGCCGAGACGTTAACAGTCGCGGCGAAACTTCTTGATCTTACTGCGGGATTAATCGTGTTCGTAGGAAAGTAAATGATAGAGAGGAGGGAAAGAGGATGATTGATGCGATCCAGCTGCGGATAGTGGACGTAGAAAGAATAACCGAATCCGGCAGTTTATTTGAGGAGATTGGATACGATGTGTCGTTTATTTTTAGGGTTGCAATAGAAAATATCACGGGAAAGCGATACGTTATTCTCAGCAGACCGCGACATCGAGCTCGGCTGACGAACCAGAAAAGAGCACGGCAGCACTTCGTTTGGAACCTAAAATGTGCATCGGCGTGTTTCCTAGGAAATATAGCCTCGAATATTTCATGACGTGTAGAGAATTTTCGATATTCTTGAAAAGTCGGCGATGAAACTTGCTCCTCCGCGAGCCGGTATCAGCTGGCTGAGGAACGAAACGCTGGTCATCACCTCGCTGGTCCATGCCCCCTCACGGGATTAGTCAAATCCCAAAATAATACCGTGGGCGAGCGAAGTTTGCTTATACCGTGGTACAAATGGCCACACCGATGTAAATCAGCCGGTTTAAGCTATTTGTATATAAATCCCTTTGCACGCTCTATTAAGTATTCCCGCCACTGATCAATTATATTCCACTAATATTGTAGAATACGTCACTTTTACCTTCGATCGTTATAACGGCGACCATCAGTTACTCCAAACCAATTATAAATTAACTACCGTTTCAAACGTGCCCGTATTTCGATTAACATCTACCAAGATCGCTAATTGAAGCATCATAAACGGTTTCCATTCTGTCAATCGCTGGAATATCAACGATACGCGGATGCCGTTAAAAGACCTGCGCGTACACCCGTATTTTCTCTGTTTTGATATCGGACAACGGGCGCGCAGACAGCGAGAGTGGACTTGAAAATAACCCACGGCAGGAGAAGGCCTGTCTATTAATAGTGAACCGCGGAGTATCTTTGTCGTGCGTGTTCGGCAGCGTCCCCGTCGGTTTCGCAGCGAAATTCGTCAGTCGATTTACCGTTCCGCGATACATTCTTCGCACGTACACGCCGGGGAGACGCGTAACTCGATCGGAACCACGATGTTCCGCATAAGTTTGCGCCCGTACCCGGCAGCCCTGGTTGTCTGCTGAATTTCCCACTTGCCAGGGGGATGGTGGACGTACCCAAAACATCGTGAAACTAGAGACCACGGAATAGACAGATGGATAGAGTAGCGGTGGGGGCACTGGTAGAATCGGGAAGACGGGGACGACAAAGTGGAGGACGTGAGACTGGCGTGTGAAGTGCAGCGAAGATTCGTCGAAGGTTCCACGAGTTTGCCTTTGCCCATAGAACTGGAAGGAAGTTAAAGCCACATCCGAGTGAATCTAAATAAAGAACTATGCAGAGCAGCGGATGAGCAGTGGGGCGGAGCTGGCTGCGAGAGGGAATATGTGGTGAGTAAGAATGGTACAACGAGCCGCATGCAGCATCGAGGCGAATACATTCCCCAATGGCGTACGGATCAGCGACCGCGAAGGAGGAACGTCGTGCGTCGTCCCGACGGAAGCGTCCGTAGACCACGTACCGCGTAACGAACGCGAGGGACGTGGTAACGCGAGATTCTCGTTGTTCAGGTGGTTCAAGCGGTCCGGCAATCGTGAGTCAACTGTGGACAAACGGCGGAAGATCATCGAGAAGTATCAGGAGAATGACAACGGACGGCAACGGAGCGTCTCGTCGAGCGTGGAGAGCGTAGACACGTTTTACAGTACCACCACTGTTCGCAGTTTCGCCTTTCACACCGGCACGCTGGGCAGATGCGATGGATTATCGTTAGATGTACTCCGACAGGCAGCCGAGGTTGGACCCTTCGCGGCTGGAGCTTCGAAGGTTACCGTTGGCAACAAAGAGAACGAGATCGCGGACGTTGCTTGCACGCTGCCGACGAACGCTCACTCTCGCAGACGAGACATAACTGCCAGATATTCCCTGCAGCCGGCAGCTACATACAATTCCTGTGGAAATCTGCCACTGCCGGATCGACGATTGTTAGATTCGTTGAAGAGGCTGGACGATCGAAAGGCACGTTACAACGTCAGTTCTACCCGAAGACGGGTGCACGTGAAGGGGAAACGACGAGCGCCGAATCCGCCTGTGACGTCTATCGCGGCGACAGAGGTAGATGCGCGCGAGACAACGAGGCACAGCAGCAGGCGAAAGCGACGAGCGCCTAAACCGCCGGAGAAGATCGTCGACGGTAATTCGGCTGCGAAAGGGGACGAGACTCGGGTTACCGATGGCGGAATGGACGTAGAAAGGAGAACAGACGTCGAGGACGTGCAGACCCTCAGCAACGACACGTTGGTGCTCCAGGGGGGTGTTCTCCTTTCAAAAAGAGAAATTAAGCAGAACACGAAGGAGAAGAACACGAGGGACACGAGTGCCGGCTCGTCAGACACTGGCATTCTTCAGGACAATCCGACCACGGTCCCAGGCATTGGAACTTTGAGCACAGCCATGCCACGGCCTTGGTACAAGCGGAGCGTCTTCGAGCATTCTCGGGATTCCGGAGCGTCCAGAAAGGGCGATGTTCTTCGGGGGCCTGCGAGTTCGTCGATCGAAATAAAAGAAGAATGCGCTGCCTCTAACACAGCCTCTTCCGCCAGCTATTCCGTGGACGCGTCTTTGTCGAGGCTCAGCTTCTTCCATCGTGGCGGGCAAACGGAAGACAGGAAAAGGGAAGCTAAACGGAAGTCTGGTTTGTCCATTTTGACTAACATCAGTGAACTTGACAAGGAGGCGGCTGCCATTGTCCAGGAGGAGCAAGCTCGTGCCAGGGCCTCTATGTTACTGAAGTCGTCCAGGTTCGTGGACGCGTTTGAAAAAAGGAACGAGGTGAACGAGGAACTGGTTCAGGACATCGTCACGTCGGCAATGGAGAACTCGTCCCCCAAGAGAGGAACACGGGCATTGATTTCCAAGTTCAATGCCATTAGTAACATTACTAAGGTCACGGTGAACGCGAATTTCTTCGCGAGAAACGCTAGGGATCAACAAACGAACCGATTTGAGAGGGACGTAGTGAGGAATGCAAGAGCTTTCGAGCATGCTGCCGATTGGAAGGAACGCTCGAGATTTTCCGTTCACTCTGCACCTGGGCAGAACAGTCAGACCGAGAAGGACATATCCAGATACTTTCCGCAGCAGCAGAAAGTGGCTCAGAATAAATCGGAAATTACAGAAATGGCTGCAATGATTTCGGCGAGCAAGATTAACAGTTCGGTTAAGGAACAGAGCGATCGATTGGTCAGCGAGACTTCCAATAGAATATCATTTTTACAGAGCCAACTGGCTGCAAATCGAATGAACGACTCCACTGTTCACAAAGGTACTACCGCTGCAGTAATGGAAGAAAGAATTAAATCAAGGCAGGAAGTCCCTGCGGAAAGAGGGGACAAGGAGACAAAGGCGATTAATGACGAGACACGAAGAAGTTTATTTGCTCGTAAGTCCGGGGATATCAGAGGAAACACGAGATCGAGCATCTTCGAGGAACCAAAGAAATTGGACAGACAACGTTTCGACGGTGTGCAGAAAGAATTCTCGGATATATTCGACGAGATCGACAAGCAGCTACGTATGAAGGAGTTCAAATTCATCGACCGTCGTGCGGCCCGCACAAATGCGACTGCTGCTAATCAGAGAAGTAAAGTTCAGGAGGAGGAAGCTGGAATATCAAGTAAGGTAACTAAAGTGCTCGATATCCTGGTGGAGGCGGAGAAGGGCGCTAAGACAAAGAGCAGTGCACAGCTGGAAAAATCGATAACTGTTGAAGATGCCACTCGTTCAACAGACCTGAACGTGAAAACAAAATCGACGAAGGCTAGATCGCCGGTATTGAACAGGGTGGAGGATCCAGTTACAACGGATTTAAAAGAGATGTTAAAGGAAATGAAACACTCGTTGCCAAAGCGCAAGAAGCCGGAAAAAAATGTCACGCGTAACGATGTTAATGCCACCGATAAATCAATTGTAGAGAAAAAAACGATGGCCGGTCCTAGCAAGACCACGTATTTCGTTTCGGCGGTAACAAAGGTGGAAAATATCGCGCTGCAGAATGACTATGAGCTGGACAAACAGAAAGTGTCGTGTTCCGTGCAAACCAGTGGAAATGTACGAAGATTGAATCAGCCTTCAGCGTCCGTGGAACAACCATCCACTTCGGGATGGAAGCAAGAAAACGTTGTCTACAAAACGTCCGGGAAAAATATAGGTAATTCTGGATTGGTGAAGAATACGTTCCAGCTGATACGACCGCGAGACTTTGCTGAAATCGAGGCGACAAAAACGACGAAAGCTGGATGCAGCGAAAACACTTACGCCAATGTGATCGAGCAATCGATTTACGCCAACACACATGTCCCTCCTTCGCCGAAACATCGTGCATGTCCCATGGAAAGTAACGTTGCGAAAAATAATAGTGTCAATAAAACGTTGAAAGCACCTCCGATAGTTAAAGAAAGATTCGCTACAAAGGATGATACATACGGGGGTAGCGAAGAAGGTAACATTAATTGCTAAGAATAATGATCTTTGTCCGAATGAATCATGCGGTTAAATTTATTATCTAATTAGTTGCCGGACGTTTTTCCCTGTTACATACACTGTTAACGTTCGCGCTGTTTGTTTCTCGCAGATGACAATTCATCGGGGAAGAACATGAATACACTCGCTATAAACCGATTACTCAGAAAGTTAGAAGCAGCAATTGCATCTGGCCATCATCAACAAGCTGCTGGTTTAGCGAAGGAACTGGCACGGCTTAAGATCCATTGTTCCGTGATTCGACAACGATCAGCCCGTCTCAAAGATCAGTTGATTAAAGTCAATATGTACATTGAAGACAAGCTTGCTCACCAGGGACCGATACCTCTTCAGGTAAATATCGCTAGCTACTCAAATCAAGATGGCCGGGGTTTGCCAAACTAAATGACGGACATTATATACCTTACTAAATCAAAATATAATGGCAGCTACCCAGCGGGATGACGGTCGCTGAATTGAAGGCGAAGATACATACGGAATTCGAAATACCGACCAATGTGCAACGTTGGATTATTGGTAAAAATTTAGCAGATCGCGACGAGGCGACTCTAAATGAATTACAAGCTGTAGATGGGTCCCCGGTATTTTTATACCTCGTTGCACCAGGTAGACGAAAAGAAAAATAAATTAAATCATAATTATTTCATATAATAATAATATCAGAAGTTTAATACACGCTTAATTGCAGAATTACGATCAGAGAAAAATGTGATACAAGTAGAAGCAGTTAGTAATGTACAGGAAGTTCCAACTGTGATAAATGATAATGCAGTGACGTCGGCGGAAGTACTGCAGATTGAGGAAGAGGATCAGGAAGTAGTCGAAGAACCTCAGGTATCGAATAGTAGGAGTAATTTATTTCCCGGTAAATGTCTTTTGTAAATTATTTAAAAAATTAAAACAAAGGAGACAGAGGAAAGAAGCACACCAGAAGAGGTGAAGATGGACAGGTATGAGGAATTAATCTCTCTGGAAAATTGCGATGTTATACCAAACTCCGAGCCAATCGAATGCCCCGTATGCTTCGTTACATACGGTCCACGTGAAGGAGTAATTTTGAGGGACTGCTTACATATGTTCTGCAGGTATGTACACCAATGTTACTTGATTAAAAATCGAGAGCTATAATTTGAGTCGTCGCTGATTAAAAGCGGCCCAGCAGAAGGCGAGATAATTGAGTTTGTTTAAAGAAATTATAAACAAATGCCATTATTCCGACGTGCAGGCGAGCTATATCAATGATCAAACGAGATAAATTAAAGTTATCAGTTTAAGCAACAATCTGCAATAGGTGTTAACAATATTCCATGAGCGGTTGATTTGTTATAAACAACTTAACAGTTTAAATAATTATTACGGGCAACTGGATAAAGTTACAGCAACGGAACATTCTTTTATGTGTAGATCATTATTTTCCCCTTCATTTGAGACCTCATGCATTAAAAAACAACCACCAGGAGCCGAGATACGAATTTTTTAAGTTTTCTAACGGAAGACCAAAAGATAGAACAAGTGCTGCCATCTCGCGTTTGCCGCACGTCGAGCAACTTCAAAACCAATTTTCTGGATTACTTCGTTAATTTAAACAATTGCGCTTTTCTCGGCTTCCTGGTGGTATTATTTATCCGGACTGGTCTCAAATTAAAGCTGAGACTATAAGCTTTACTTTCCATTAGGTTTGAGAAGTATGACATTTATGGTTCAAAAGTTATAAACAATTAAAAAATTGGCAGAAATGAACTCCGAAACGCTACATTAATGATCGAATGCTTAAAATGAATGTAAAGGGTGCTGCTACGCGCCTATAAACGAGTTATGAATGCTACTCGCGGTATTTATTTTTTATAAGGAATTGAAATATTCGCAATTTATAGCTCGCCTGTAAGACGGAATAGTGGCATTTCTTTATAATTTTTTTAAACAAATTAAAGCTCTTGATGCAACTAAGAAAGTCATGCATTTCTTGTAGGTCATGTATTGCTAATACGATTCGATACTGCGACGAAGCTGAAGTGAAGTGTCCTTACAGGGACTCCGAATACACTTGTGAATCGACGCTCCAAGAACGTGAAATTAAAGCAGTAAGTAGATCGGGAAAGAACCCAGCGGGTAAATGTCTAAACAAAAATTCTAGCTTACGATTCGTGTACTTAGCTCGTCGAGCCGGAAGTTTACCAGCAACATTTAGCAAAATCGATCGCTCAAGCGGAGAACAATGCCGGGAACAACGCGTTCCACTGCAAAACACCAGACTGTCCTGGTTGGTGCATTTACGACGACGATGTGAACAATTTCCTTTGCCCTGTGTGCAGGGCAAATAATTGTCTTACATGCCAGGTGAAAAAACGAAGCTTAACTTTCGTATTAATATTATAAGGATCGAAATTAATTATTATTTATACGTTAGGCTATACATACCGGTAAAAACTGCAAGCAGTATCAGCAGGAATTAAGATTATCGAAGGAAACGGATCAAGAATCGCGAAGAACGGCCGAAATGCTCGAAGAAATGGTGGACAGAGGCGAAGCACTCGCTTGTCCAACGTGTGCAGTTGTTCTGATGAAAAAATGGGGTTGCGATTGGTTGCGTTGTTCGATGTGCAAGACCGAAATATGTTGGGTGACGAGAGGCCCACGTTGGGGTCCAGGAGTAAGTGAACAATATACAACAACGTTATTCTACTATGGAAATATTAATCCATGTCGTTACGATGCGATTGTTTTACTCCTTTATCGATCCTACTTGTGGCATTCGTAGGGAAAAGGGGACACATCCGGAGGCTGTAGATGCGGAGAAAATGGAGTCAAGTGTCATCCTCGTTGCAATTACTGTCACTGAGAACCATCAAAATATACAATTACTGCAACGACCTGCAACCACCGGTGCGCACAATAGACGAGTGGAAACGTAGTGCACCCTGAAGACAAAATATTTTTGTATCGTTATCAACGTGCCTCGCGCAACGGGATGAACCGCTTGGTTAATACGTCAACGGCTTGATATCTATTTAATAACGAGTTTGATAACCGATAATGCTGATACTGATAAGTTTTACGTACGTATACGTCACATATGCTGCTTGCTCAACGATTAACCTTATCGCGGAACCGTCCTCCATGGAATTGGAAGCAATAAAATTAATAAAGAGGCGGACACCTCAGTTTCGAACGATTATTCTTATTTTCTGTCGTAAAAAAAGGACACGGGTGAATAAATTGTGCTTTAATTATAGCTTCGTGTGCATCATGAACGTATAATAAATTATAGATACAGGTAGTTTTGCAATTATACAGGCACCGATTGTTCATTGCTTATCGTCGGAGGTTGTCTCATTTGTACCGATCTGTTTCAAACGTGACACCAACGTTGATTGATGATGCGTGAGCTGTTGATTCAAGTTAACACCGCCTGCACTCTGTAATATTTGAACCAAACGTAACTGTGCCGTCGTGATATCCATATCACTGAATCTTAGGAATTCGTCGATCTTTAAAACTTGTCCTTCCAGCACTCCCGCTGAAAAATATTGAACAGTACAATAAAATACATCCCGCAATAGTATATCAATATTACTTACCAAGTAGGCACATCTTTTTGTTCTTCTTAATAATTTTTCGTAAGACAGATACGTTTATCTCAGAGCTGAATACAAATCCAGTGTTCCTGCAAATTAACGGTGCAAGTTTTTCGTATGGCGAATTTTTAATGGCTGCTCGAACAATATGCTCCCCGTACTGTTTGTAGTGCATATTTTGTTTGTGCAATAGAACTCTGGTATCGAATTTTTCTAACTCGCTTATACTGTTCAAATGTAAGCAACCGATCATTTTCGAATTGTCGAACCAATTACGAACTTCTCTCGATAAAATTTGATCGTAAGGTTGCAGTGGTCTTTCAGATTTGGTTTTTCTCGTTTCCAAACAAAATTGGTCTAGAGTTTTATCCTCCTCCTGATTGATATAGAATGGTGTTAAAAGTTCGTTCATCACCGCCTTTTTGTAAAATATTTTTGGCTTTCGAATATTTATCTTGCCTCTGTACCGTTTTTGCTGGTACAACAATTGATTCGGTGTTAATTGAAATGCTGGAACAGAAGGAAAACAATGGATTTACCATGAAGGTGGATTCATTTGCCACGAATACGTAATTAGTCTACCTACCATCATTTTCTCAGATTCTCTAATATACTGTTTGTATCGAATGTTGGTTTGAGCGTGCGAATTAAAATTGACGAACGTTCTTTAACGTTATCGGAATTGCAGATACAAATTTTAGAAACCTCACGATTATCGATAACGATGGAATAGTTTCCACTTCAAAATTATCGGTTATTCAACTTACACATTGCTTATAGTACGTGCACAGTTTTATTTTAAAAATAGATACATGATCGGTACGAATCGAAGACGGATACAAAAATTATATATATATACAGAATAAAGTTTTTTTTTTCTTTTGCAATGATTAAGGCACTTTGGAACAAATCATACATATTTAAGTATATACTGTATAAGTGTATACGTAGTACGAGACACGTGCGATACGTGTTAAAAGGTGTGTATTATTTTTTTTTCGTGTATAATATGTGTTTCTAGGTGTTTTGCACAAGTACGTTTATGTATATCTTAAATTTCGTATCTACGCTATAAGTTCCCTTTGAATATTATGCGATATAATTGATCGTTCCGCTGCAATAATTACTGGTTTCATGACGAGCATCTATACTATCACCGAAATTGAGCGATTTCCTATTTTTCCCTAATCGAAGCATCGAACGGATGCCACCTTTCTTTCTCGAACGTTTGTATCGATCATCTAGAGCTGAATTGAGAGATGCCTGTTTCACGTCTCCCCGAGTGGTTGGAAAACCCTCGCGGTCGTCCTTAAAATTATTGCTACTCGTTATCTCGCCGTGTACATCATCTACAAGCCAATGCTTCCTCGGTGAGGTGAACTTATTGTTACATCCAGGTATGGTATATACGTATTCCGACTGAGCAGGATCCACAGATTTCTCGTATCGTTTCATACTACCGTCACTAGCAGTACTACCCTCGGTCGTACTTTTACTCTTTCCCTTTTCGTAGGTGTCCGATTTGCCAACCCTTCTGTTTTGATCCTCTGAATCTGTCGATTGATTCGCAGGTTTTGCATTATTGGCCTGTTCCTGATTCTTATTCTCCCGTCCCTCTCGTAATTTTTTATTTCTCTTATAAGTATCCGTATTCTTTGCATCTAAGGCAGCATGTCGTTTCTCTGACATACTCTGTCTACCTAAAGCGTCGCGGGAAAACTTATTGGAGGAAGAATTAAATTCCTCCAGGGATAACTGACTATCGTACGTCGGGTCTCCGGAATACTGACTATCTTTGTCGTCTGCGTTTCTTTTAGCTTCATTGCACTGCTGATCATTGGATTCCTCTAGCAATACTGGTTCTACGCGGTCGTCGCGTTGCCCTATCGTTATCTTCTTCACGTTACTGACGGGTTCCATCCACGTTTTATTGGTCGCGATGCAATAACTTTCATTCCTTAAACTATTCTTATTATACTGTTCCGTTAATCTATCGATAACTGGGTTCCACGGAGAGGCCGTCACGCAAGATAATAGGCCTCCGTTGTCCAGGATGTCTGTTTGAGAATTCAAGTTGTTCTTCTCTTTTACTCTACCCTCGTTAGCCTTCGCGGAGTCAGATATGTATATACTATTCGCGGATTCCAATTTACAGTGAGAAGGCAAATTTTCGGGTACATTTTTATCGCTCGAATCGTAGGAAGATATCCTCCTGGCTATCGTTAGAGTGATTACTCCTGTTACAGAGCTGTTCGTATTGAGCATTGCTCTTCGCAAAGTTTCCATCGCGTCTGAATTCGACAATCCTAATAAAGATACCCCGTTAACATTGAGCAATTGATCATTGGTCCTTAATCGCCCATCCCGTGAGGCTGCACCCCCGTGAAGGACGCTTTTAATAAAGATACCCAAATCCATGTTAGTGTTTTCGTCGGTGTTGGTAGTTTTTCCTTTAACGCTAACGCCCAGCCCTGCCTTCTCTGAATCGTGCACAGGTATGTCTAACGTTAAAATCATACGATTTTTACGCGGCGATAGAACAATATCTTCCGACGATGATTTCACTGGTTTGAATGAGCATTTATCGTAATTATGGCTACTAATTTTCTCTTCGACATTCTTTTTCACCGGCGATGTATTTAATGCGTTCCAATACTTCGAGTTGTCCGTAGTTTCGGAGGGTTGACTTGTCGAACTAACATGAGACTGAGAATCAGCAATACTGGAGGAAACTTCCTCCTGTCTTGATACCACCATCCTTACCTTCCCACCCGGTGGTATGCTTCTAAGAAGCGACACCACTTCTGCCTGGCTTTGACCCGTCATTTCTTTATTATTTACTTCCAGCAGCCTGTCTCCAGACCTCAATCTGCCGTCCTCAACCGCAGCACCTTTTGGTAATATATTCTTAATATATATCGGGCAATGACCGCCTGCTGGATTGTCGCGCGTCGTAACGCTAAATCCAAGGCCATTACTCCCCTTTGTCAGTTCGATCTCTATCATACGTCCAATCTTACGTGTATTAGCAGTCTGCAGTAAATTATAATTGCTGCATTGAAGTCTTTTAACATTGTCATCGATTTCTTTTTCCGATCCGCCGCTGGTATTGCCGTGATTTTTATGCGACGATTTCGCCTGTGGCTTTTTATGCTTCACCACAGAAATCTTCAAACACGGCTCAGTCATACAGGTACGAAAGATCTCCTGCACTTTGGAGAACGGTATATGTAACAGATTATGTCCGTTTATTTTTATTATCTTATCGTGCAAGTCAATCTGTCCATCTCTGGCAATTCTGCCATTAGGCTCGACACCTTCAACTCTCAGTCCTTGGTCGTTACCCAATAAATCATAGCACGGTACCACATGGAGGCCAAGCGGTCCTGTTTCATTCTTTATCACAATGTCTCTTACCTCTCCCTGGTCCCCTGGTTCAATATTAGCATTTACATACTCAAATGATACTTTGGCATCTTGACCCAACGGTTCTCTGCGTCTTGATTCTCTTGGTAGGGACTGAGCGGAATACGTGGTTAGACATGGTTCTCTGGTTGAAAGTGCATGCATTGAAAATCTTTTAGTGCTTTCTCGCTTAATACCACTAATTGGTATAGTGGAATGTGAATCAATAGAATACGGTTGGTCCTTTCCATCTGAGTGGAAAAAATCAGGGCTATTTGTCCCAACTGAACTTGCCCCATCGCCACCAGCGTGCGTAGCATCGGTGCTCACAAAATGAGCCACAATCTGTTCTCTGTCATCGGCTACATCACATAACCTATCGTCCGGATCGAGGAGGCCACCTCCAGTTAAAGAGGAGAGACTATTTATTGTTAGTCCACTATCATTTTTTCCAGTGGCTTTTTTATATCTTAATATAGCCTCGTGCATTAAATCTTTAACCAGTAGGGTTCCATCCCCGCACGGAACCACCACTCTAACGTTATCGAAGCACACAGTTACCTTCATGCTCGCTCCGATTTCATATTATCTTGTTATAGGTTTACGGCCGAGGATCGATCACTCCCAATGCAGTGACACTGCTTGAATTGTTTCCGATTTATTCGCAAGTAAATATGGTGAAACAGATGCACGTGCCTTGGAATATAATGAAACGAGAATTCTCTTTCGTATAATACGATTATCTTTCTATTATCTGTCGTGTACTTCCATATTCCGATAATGAATCACCGACATCGTACACTCAACGCTGTATTCTTTTTGTCGTCGGTCCTTTATTTTGAAAAACTAGACGAATGTAACGAAATTACATGGATATACACGGAAAGGAAAAAAAAACTTTGTCACGACTGATAAGGCGGACGCGTACGCCCAACTTTATCACAACATCAAATATGCGGAACAGACGCACTCGCCATTACCACACTTTTATTCCACTATTCCCAATGGCAATCCAACGGCAGCGAGAAAACATGGCGATATAAGCAGTCTGGCCAACAAAATAACCCTACGTACCGCTTCCATAATCGATATACCAAGAAGTACATTTTAACTATATTAAGAAAAGAATTGGATCGAAAGTACTTACCTTTCTTCACTAAGTGTGCCATTGTTTATTTGTATTGTTCTTAAGACGAAGGCAATAAATGGTTCATACAGAAATTATATATTTTCTACACGTTCTATCGCACATCCTTATTTACACACTGATCTCACTGAAATGGTTCGTATCCACTGGTTCTAGTTTAACCTTGAATCCTAAAGGCTGCCCTTCAACAAACGGAAAGTGCTTCGATGTCACAACGAAACTTATCCGCAATAGGCGAATAACCAAAGTTTTCGATATGTGACAGTATTTAATTGGACTCACTTTTAGAAATTTATATGAGATTCTAGTCACTGACTTTTGTGCCATTTATATTACTATGTATTCCTTCGAATTCAAGCAGAAATAATCATAACTATTCCCAATAAATTCGACTCATTTTTTAATACAATCCAACCGTTACCTACCCAAACCTCAGTCAGATTTTGAAACGTCAAGTTCTAAGGAAAATTTCTAGTGATTAAACCACTTTTTCATTACGTCATTACTAATTGCTAGCATAATAAAACACAGATATCTTTAAATTCTCCAAAAAAATGAAGTGGTTTGAAGGTAGCATCAATGAAGCAGTAACAACATCGAAATCGAGGAAAGCAATTTTCGTCGTATTTATTGAAGGTATATATTTAGTCTAGTGTTAGGTTAAGCTATTATTCAATCTGTTGTTGCATGTATATCATTAACACTAGCGTATAATGTCGAAAATAAATAAATTCGTCACTTTTCCTGCGTTTTCTTACCTTCCCCCAACAATTATTGCTATGCATGTTTCATTAACGCTATAAAACAAGTAGTCTTGAAATTTATTTACAGGCAAGGACGATGCATCTGTACAGATTGCTGAGGCAATCAATGCCACAGAAGTTTCTTGCCGATTGGAACAAGAGGAGTTTGTAGCCATCCGATTGGAAAGTGGGTCCGAGACCTACAGATTCTTTGCTCAGATCTGTATCCTTTCATGAAATGTGATTTTCATAATCACAGTAGCAATTTTGTTAATACTTAACAAATTCATTTAATTTATATTTTCCTAAGTGACCTTGAACAGATCAATTGGTGCCTGTTCCTTCTTTGTTCTTTATCGGTGAAAATGGCACACCATTGGAAATTATTGCCGGCAGTACAACAGCAGCTGACTTAGCAACTAAAATTGATTTAGTTTTGTCCAAAGTAGAAAAAAATAAAAATGCCTCTCTCAGTTTGATAGACGCAGAGCAAAAAGCTACTGCGGCAGACAGTGCTACTACTTCTAATGCATCAATTACTATAGATAAAAAAAATGATATCGCGATAAAATCCGAGGACCTGCTAACAAAAACTGTATTAAAAAATGAGAGCAATAATATAATAGAAAATAAGATAAATGATGAACAATCCACGAGTTTGAAATCAACTGAATCACCAATAAATGAGACAACCGAATCCTCCCCAAACGAACCGACGGCCGAAGTACGATTGCATCACGATTTTCTACGTAAATAATTATTAAAAGCAAAAATTCTAAAATATTTTTAATAAATGTGTTATATCCTCAGGAAAAATTGAAGAGAGCACGCCAATTAATGCAAGTACAACGAAAGCAACGTATAGAGGAAGAGGAAAGGAAAGAAAGAGAACGCGAAGTTGAACGTCGTAAAATGGGCCGCGATGTACAAAAAGTACGGCAGAAACAGCAAGACTTAGAATTAAAGCAGGCTTACGAAGAGAGAATGAGAGAAAAAGCTGCCGATGCAGCGGCCAGAGAGAAGGTTTTGCAACAAATCGCTCAAGATAAGTTAGAACGAAAACAGAAAGACCTAGCTAAGCAGGTTTGTACAACTTATTTTTCTTGTTAATAAGAGCATTTATTAAATTACATTTCTAAATACGAACAAGACAATTGTATTGCCTATAGCCACAAGTGCAGCAACAACCAAACCAGGAATCATCGGAACATTCTAAAATATCTGCATCGGCGGCAACTATCAGTAGAATACAATTCCGATTACCATCTGGAAATCCGTATATTGGACAATTCGAACCGACAAGCACTTTACGCGACTTGCGTAATTACGTTGTTGAGAACATTAACGTACCTTTCCATCAGTTTGCGATGTCTACGTCCTTCCCTAGACGGGAGTTAACACAGGAAGAAGACGAGAAAACTCTCTTAGAATTGGAATTAGTTCCCACAGCAGTGATCCTAATACTGCCTTTAACAAATGTATGTTCTATTTACTCCTTGTTCCCATTTTAATTGAGAACGTGAAAAAATTCATCAAGGTTCGTCCGAATTTATGATTCCAGCCGAACGCCACAACAACAGTCACATCTACACAAGATGTCGGCCTTATACCACGGTTTCTACGGTCTACGATTGCAATTTGCACAGCCGTATACTATTATGTACTAGGCTTCTTTACTGGAGGTGTACGCGAAGACACGCCAAAACCACCGAGCATTTCTGAACAGAATAAGGGAACAGATGCTAACGCAGGAGGTTCCGTTACATCGAACGTTCAGAATACTGCCACCACATCGGGGTAGGTTTCGTATAAATAAGGATGTTAACAGGAATAAACTATAAACTTGAGTATGGTTAAAATATTATTTATGGGATTTAGTTTAGTTAGAAGATATTTGGGTAATAGAGGAAACACAGCCATCAAAACGGAAGGAAATATCCATAGATTGCATTCAGGTGGGGATGACAATGATGAAAATAATACATGGAACGGTAACTCAACGCAACAAATGTAGATTATTAGAAATCAATCAAGTTCCAGCGAGCTTTATTGTTTCACTAATCAGAATTTTAGATATACAACAGATATTCTATCTTCGATTAAAAATATATTTTGTTAAACTTTTATACCTTTTCGTTGTACTGCATTACGATCGAGTTTGGCATAGTTGCAAAACATAATTGCAGGGATATATATTTTGCTTCGAACGATAAAAACTTTTATTTAAGCAAAATGGTTGATGTGTTTTTCGTATACATTAAAAAAAATATTTATCACACCAAGATTCGACATCGTGTTATCAGATATTAAATTGATAATATCCTTAATAAGTTACAAGTGATACAAGGACCAAACGCAGTTTGTTCAACTGCAATTTAAGAGAGAAACTTACATCGTGAAAAAACTTTCGAATATATACTTTATATTCGTAGTACGAGACTCGAACTTACTAAAATTCTTAGTTTAGTCTACATTTTCTGAAAAGTTATATTATTATCTTACACTAATCAAAGTTACTGTTCAGTTTCGGGTACGGCGAATTATACTAAGAATAACAATCACGTTACACTTCATTTTAAGATAAAAGGCAACATGTACCAACTATAAGGCTTTTATTCCGTTAATGTACAAATAAAAAGATATTAAAAAATTCAAAAAAATACTTGTGGTCTTATAACCTATCCCTAAAAGAAAAAGCTTCCCGAAATCATTGTTCTGTGGTCGCACGAGGTGTCAAGTTAATGTCGCCAGCTAACTAGTAAGATGATACAGAACAGTTTATTACTACTGTGAGGACATGTAATTCGTGACATGCGATTTCTCGTCTGACGAAATATGATTCCAAAAATATGTTCAAGGCGAGGGATAACAAACGCCAGAAAAGTGTCTCGACAGACTTGTTTTGCGGTTGACATATTCGGAAGAACCGATAATTTACATCCTTCCTACCACGTTGCTGTCGATTGTGCCACCAATTAAGCGTAAAATTGACAACATTTTGGCTGTCTTGTTCCCTCAAAGGTTTCAGCTTTCTGGCAATGTAACATATTGCAGAACCTGCTAGAGGTGTGTCGTCTAAGTAACGTGATCTTACAGACACTCCTACCGGTCCTTTCAACAGTTTACTGCCCACTGACTTGAACTAATGTGTTCGTCATGCAGAACACTGCGAACTTTAGCTACATTTTATTTAACACATTTTGTTCACTATGTTAAATTAAGGAAAATATGTGGAACTTGGTATAAATCAAGCACCGTGGATATAAATAAATGTTAATCAGAAATTATCCGATGCCAATATTTCTGATTCTAATTTATTTAGAAGAATCGCGGCTTGGCTAGGAGAAACAAATTTCTGTAGTGTACTTCGCCGGTTCGCATAATCGCAGCCAAGTTTCACGTCTGTCAACAGTTCTTGTATCACTCCATCACCCCTATCATCGTCTTGTTAATACACGCGATTGTGCGTCTAATAATCTCATTAAACTTACGGCCGATTGTACGTGTCCTCGCAACATAAATGACATACTTGTCACACCGCGGAATTTTATATGTGCCCATTGGAATTTAGACGTTGCAGCGAGCTAGCTAAGATCTAATAATACATTCAAGTCAATTCAGTTTTTCATGTAGTTCACCCAGTACAGATTTATATTAATTTTGCCAACAGTATTTTCCATGGATTTCTTTGCCCCTTATGTGCCTCAACAATTCGTCCCCATTACAATATCATTTGGACATTAAATTATAACTTTGAGGAATTGTCCCGTTTGGCAAATTTTTCAACGTCGCCTCGAATTGAACAAAGACGAGATATTCGTAGAAATGATGTAGGTGGAACAGATTGAAAATCGGTATCAAATCACGCTCGACTTCTGTCAAGACAATTATTAAATAGCGTTTCATGGCGGTGACAGAAATTTATGGATACCTCATTACCACCGTTTAGTGACTGCTACCGTCTCGCTGTACGAGATCATTAGGGGCTCCTTCCAGAAACGCACGTGCTTGCCAAGAACCGCCCAAACTTTCTTTGGATTGGTTGAATACACCCTGACGTCATGAGCACGTGGCTTTTCGACACCGCCTCGAAGAAGGAAGAATTTGACTTGGTTGCCAAAAAAAAATATTGTTGGACATCGTGAGCAACCCCGACAAACAGTCGCTGGTTTCAACTCTAATCCCGCGAACGGATCACAGGGTGTCTATGAATGGTGTGACTCGATATCGTACCTCGAACCATCGCTAAGCAGATCATTACACCCTTCGATTTGAAAGAACATCGAATTGCTTCGTATATTTTTCAAATTATACACGTAACATTCGCTGTTTAAACAAGTGGTGTTTGTGATACGACAGTGATTAGTACAGTGGTAAACGTGCAGTGAATTTTACAAGACCGGGTTCTTGGATGATCGGTAGATACGTATCTATAAGTATCGCAGAGGATATCTAATCGATCTGAGCATTATACGATCGAAGCAACAAATTGTGATAAGATCTAAATGATAGTGTGAGGCAATTGGAAAGGAGGCAAATTTAGGATGTCGGAGCACGGAAAAATTCCAGAAATCGCCAAAGAATCAACCGAAGTGGTTGAAAGCCCGAGAGTATGTTCGTTCAGCATCGAAAGTCTCTTAGCACCCAGTAAGAAGACTGTCGAAGAAGAAAATCGGATATCTATTCAGACCGAAGCGTATTTGCATGGACATGAATGTAAGTGTGAAAGAAAAATGTTTGATATTGTATTCTATAAAAAATCAAAGTACAGGGTTAACAGTAATATTAATTTAAACAGCGAACGATTCAGAAGGAAGGAAACTGGTAGCGCCTGATTCCTCGATGTCCGTAACAGAAGAAGTCGAATTTGACGATGCCGATATGGTTTGCTCTGCTTCCCCTGAACCGGATATGTGTTACGGTAAGTGGAATTTCATTTTTGTAATTGTTCAAATGAATTTAGAAATAAGTTACATTTTTCGTGTCGGGACAATGAACGTCGTTGATAAACGTTGCTAACTCTAAACAACTCGCTAACCATTATAGAACAGTAGATAAAATAATAATTAATTTAAATATATTGTTTTGTAAAATTGTACGGTATAATTTGACAAATCAGTTCACGTTGTTAATAAAGGGGTATCGTACAAAAGAAGCCAAAGGCTCGAAAGATATTTCCATACCTAAACGATAAACAATGAAGTTATCTCAGTTGAAGATTTCCTATTTAAGTCTTTTTGCGATATCTGCTGTGTATTTTTATATCCTTACATTGCACGATTAACGAAGGTATCTCAATTGCATGACAGAGGAACAAATATTACAGGCGCAGTACCAAAACAGTATCGTGCATATCATTTGCAAATAACGTGTTCTGTTTCGGTATACTGAACGCTCACTACGCAAAGTATTGTTTAAAATTTAATTACACGCCATTGCATAAAAATTTCTCCTTAAGTCCCGAGTAAAGAATCAATAAACCTTTCAAAAAGATCTGCGGCGCAAACATTTCGATGCCAGTGCGAAAGATCAGTATTACTTTGTATCTTCCAACTTCGCGGTTATTACGTGCTGGTGTAATAATGGGTGATTGGTCCCACTTAATTCGAATATTGTTACCAACGTCGAAAGGAGTAATTGTTACAGAATTCACAGGCTTCCTCCGTGTGCTAACGAATCCGTAAGTTCACGCGGAGGACCGTTGCCCGTGAGTTTGATCCATTACTTCCTGCAGGGTCCACGCCCACTCAATGTTCCTGCTCCTCGTCCACTATTTATCTGTCTCCTGCTAATTCTGCCATGGAAATGCAGCAAAATGTGCTTTCGCGGCTGTACCTAGTACAGAATGAAAAAAGACACCGCGGACAGTTACCATTCGGTGGTGCCTCATCCGTTGATTCCATTCGATTTCCATTTCCAGTGCTGAAGATGGCCAGTATAATAATCTTACCAATCGAAGGGAAAACTTTTTGCGTAGCATTGGTGACAGATGCTCTTCTGAATAGTTTGCCGTTTTTGTAACGTATTGACGATCGATACATATTAGTTCTACCACTGGCACTAATGATTCTATGTGACAACTGTGATTTACAAGCAACTATCGATGCATTTTACCCGGAGAGTTTTAGAATCTCGACGACTAATTTCTACCAAGGGCCCTCGCCTCGCGTGATTTACACAGCATAATGGTGGCTACGATAAATTCGAGATCTAAGGGAAGGACAATTCTCGTTTATGCCGTGCGTTCGGACTGAGATATGTGGGACGTCGCGTCCAACTACAAAGCCGTCAACGCGACGCGTAAATCTTTGCAAAAGCAGCCTTGCGAACGAGTAAAGTCATCCAAAAGATGCTCCCCTTTTGAACGGGCCCACTTTTCTAAGTTCTAATGAACCATTTGTTCTGCGTTTCAATCATGTTTAATGCAAGCCATTATCCTTTCTAAAGTATCTGCCATCACTATTGCTCTACAATAATCTTGATCGATTTCCAGAAACTTATATTAAGTTACTTCAAGGCTTAAGTCCTCTTTTCTTGAAATTCCATGGACATCCCTTGATGGCATTAGTAGACGATATCCTTCATTGAAATCTCTAAATTCGAATATATTCTTGATCACAAATCCCGTCGTATATTATCCTAGATCATAACAAAGGGCCTAGCCATCTATCTATCTATCCAGAAGTGACCAATCGGGTGCGACTCACAAGTACGAATTAATTATCTTGCTAGTTGGCTACGAGTGTGAAATCGTGCAACGCCGAACGAATGAAAATTAGCCACGCTTTATCGCGCATTTCTACTCGTGCTCTCGCCATTCATCACCGAATAATTAGGAGACAAGTTCACCGTGGCTCGCGGCAATTAGGTAAACTAGAGGGCGTGGTGTTCTATTTCGGCTACGCTCGCGGTGCTCCTCTTCGGCTTCCACCGCACGCTTCTACAAGTTCTAAGCTCCTTTTTGCACCGTTGCTCTTCCACGCCAACCCTTTCCACCTCCTTCTTCTTCTTCTTCTTCGTCTTCGCGGAGCTCGTTCGTCAATGCAACCGAGTCAGAAAGTCGACGACAAATGAGCCGCTGCCAGAAAACGGCACCCTCCGAAAATATTTTCCTCTTCCGTTCGTACAAATGCTTCCGGTTAAAGAATGTTTTGCGTTGAACAATCCACGGTCACAATTTTCACCCGGCAAACGATATTTCACCGAACGGTCTTCGTGCAGTCTGCCCGCGTAAAATAGGGTGGATTTAGTACTTCGCCAACTGCAACGTTTCAGGACTGCATTATGCTAATGCAACAGATGCAACGATTCAATTGGAAAATGTAAACACGTGCAACTTGTACGGTTTGATATTATTATCTGCGGCATACTGTTTCACAGCATTCGAGTTGGAATCCTTCCTGAATTTACACGTGCACGGGCGTGCACGTCGCGGTTCACGTCGAGTGAATTAGAGGCGGTACAGTTTTAGCCGGCGATTCTGTAGTACGGGCCGAAGAGAAGTCTCGAAAAACGCGCGAGAAACGCGACAATTACGTCGCCATCTGACAATTAGTAGCCGGTAAACGACACTCCGCGGTCTCGGTACCAAGCCGCAAATACTTTTTTCGAGATATTTATTGCATCTCCAACTGCAGGGGTCGCCCGACTCGATTCATTCTCCTCGCCAACAAGGAAGGTTTTTAGTCATCGATTTATTGATGCTAAAATAACTAATCCTCTTCGCGCTTGATGCAGTGATAGATGAATTGCCCACTATTCTCTTCGAAACGCATATTCCATCCATTTGAATATTTGCGCAACTAATTATTATTCAAACGGCGAGAACGTAGCAACGTTTGCCTTTATATACGATGCGTTTAATCTTCAATTTATGATCTGCTACCAAAGGTGATAAAATGGGGTACAGAATGTCCGCGGCAGAGCACCGACGGTATCGTTGCGTCGCGTAGTGCTTTTTTCTTCATAGTAGCAGACGTATATTCAGCGGCGAAACGTCGCGCTGCCACGGTTTTTCGTCGGATGACGAATGAGCAGATAATTAGAAGATGATCTCCGCTGCTTAGAGCGCGGTCCTGTTACCAGTCGACTAAAAGAGACCCCAAAGACATTCCTCATGGGCGAGGCGCGACGTCTTGTACGAGCGGCTTGTAAGCGAGGGATAAATATAAATATAAACAACTTCGACGGGGGAAAGAGTTTGGAGATTGATGAGGAAAGAAATCTTACGTGGGTAATTGGTCCTTTTGAATTCTGAAAGAGCCGGTGTTTGTATTGCTCGCCGTCTAAATCTCATTTAAAGGCAATTAAAATAAGAACAGGCTCGCGTTATCACTAATTATAGACCTTTGTCACTGCTTCTGCTGTTTAATCTAGTTCTTCTCATTCCCGATCAAATACCGAATACAATGATACACTTTGTAATTTGCGGTTGTCTGATGTTTAATCTCGTGTGACACGTATTATTACAGCTCATTTAATTACCATACATTTTCATTCCACTTAATCGCGCCGAGGTAACGCGAGCAGCGTCGCGCAATTATTCGATAATTACACGATAAGGAAACGTTGTTTAATTATCATTCCTATCGCCGATGGGTACACACCGGTAAGAATCATTCTTCTTTCGCCATGTTACCAGAAGCGTGTACCAGCAGCAGTGGCGGCACGTCCACGATAGGTGCGGACACAGAGGTGCCTGAGAAAAATGACAGCGCCATTAGCGATGACGAAAGAAAGAAGAGGCCACGAACTGCGTTCACCGCAGCGCAGATTAAGTCACTGGAAGCGGAATTCGAGAGGAACAAATACCTTAGCGTGGCGAAGAGATTGCAGCTCAGCAAAAGCTTGAAGCTGACTGAAACACAGGTACGTGTTACATAATTTGTGTCATTTCTCATTCCAAACAGTGATGCAACGGAAACTGATCCGCTTGCGGGCATCGTTGACTTAGGGGAGAAAAATGAACTCATTATACATTATACATCGTAATAATGAGAGAAACTAAGGTTAGAAACAAGAGTCTTCCTGTGATTAAAGAAAAACGTATCTCGAGGAAGTCGTTTCGAACAAGATACACTGTACACAATAAATTGCGATAACGTCTCCGACTTCCGTAGACCGGGACACCTGAAATAGTTTATGTTTCTTGTACCCCGAGTTCCTCAAAATCATCCGAGAACTGAATTATGACTCTAAAAGACACCATATGTGTAGAGGCGCCACACCATGGCGCCATGGGGGAAGATCGCCCTTTAGGACCAATTAGCACTTCTACGCCCTTTCTCCTTTGCTGGTAGTAGAAGAACGGGAACGTAAAACGTTCGGTCATTCCTTTCGCGGAAGTCTTTAATTAATCACTGTGGTGCATATAAATTGTATTCTACTTAGAAATTCAATCCTTTTCGTCTCCCACAGCGACACGTTCAAACGGCTTTATCTTTTTCTTCCTCTTTTGCTTATTTATTTCGTGCAATTTAGTATCTGCTCTCTAATATTATCCAGGCAATTCGAAGTGCAAGCCTTCAACGAAGATTTAGATTAATCCCCGCGTTAACTGCACAAAGTTGTAGAATGGATTGCGACAGTTACATAATTCTCCCATTTACTTTATAGTACAGGGCGCGGATTTCTGTTGCACCGCTTTAAACTAATTAATTTATGATAATGCCCCAAATATTTTCCGTTCTGCCGGATTGCAATCGGCCAGGCCCGCAGTGTCGCGGGCTGTGGTAATTGCCAGAACGGTAGAAATATCGCGCGCCACCGTTGAACGAGGCAGATAATTATCTTCGCGATCACAGCAAAAGGGAAGGATGATCAGACGACGGATCAGAGGGAAGAAGGAGACGTGTCGTGGCGCAGACATAACTGTCACAATATTTCTCGTAGTTAACGAGCCAGTTCAGGGAGTCTCCCTTCTTCTTGCCCTGCTGTTTCTACGATTCGTGCGTGCGTTACCAGCATGCCACAAGAACGAAGTACACATCCCGGGACAACGGATGCTTCGGGGCGACGGACCGAAGAGGCGTCGATTTTTTAATTAGGATATATTACCACTTTGAATGTTCTGAATCCGGTTTAGGCATTCCCCTTCAAAAAATTCTATGGAAATTATGTCCAAGATGCTGACATCATTTTTTCCCTGTGTTGCCTCACGTGTTTGATCTCTTTCTTGCGGTTGAGCTTAATCCATTTTCACATACGAAACGCCCGATGTGGACTATTCCCCTTTCTTCGTAATGTTCATCGAATACTGCTGGTCAGTTTTTTTAGCTCGTTAGCAGTAATAGTAAATGCTTGGGTTTTTTTTAAATGAACACATAATTTGCTAAATGTTAGCTTGCAAATTTTGCGATTTCACGTGTTTTTGCAGAAAGCTTTGCAAGCGCCTCGGTAGCGCAGTAGGCAGCGCGTAAGTCTCATAATCTTAAGGTCGTGAGTTCGATCCTCACCCGGGGCAAATATTTTTGTTTCTAATCAGAAAATTCGTTGTGAAATCACTGATCTTAGTATTTTACACGCTGCAAGCTAGCTTATATAATTAGTGCCTTATTTTACTGATTGCTTCTGTCAACTAAATCACTTTAATCCTTCGTCACATATAATACTAATAAATCATTAATTAGTATTATTCGCCCATGCTATCTTCATCGTTATTAAACTCTGACACTGTTTCATTTGTTCGCAGATTAAAATTTGGTTCCAAAATAGGCGCACAAAATGGAAAAGAAAATACACTAATGATGTGGAACTTCTGGCGCAGCAGTACTACTCCAGTTTGGGAATACCTGCGCCTCGGCCAATTTTTGTCGAAGATCGATTATGGTAAATAATAATTTACTTTTTGCACTTGTGTATATTTGTCTTTATTCAAAACACGAAATATTGTACAGGTTTTTTAATTACCCGGCGCAATTGCAACCAGGAACACCAATTTTCCCGCAACATTTAGCGGCTGTTCCTTTATCACCTGGCATGCCCATTGTTCAACCATTACCAAGTAACTTGACGATGGGACAACAGACTTCGATTTTTCAAAACATCCCATCTAGCAACCCCACATATCATTTAAGTCAGAGGTTGGACTTCAGGCATCAAGATTCTTAGATATAAGAGATCGTAGTGTTCAGATCATATCAATCATATGCTGATCGAGAAATTACTTGATAAATAATATTAATTATAGTGCAAGATTGAATTATTGAACCTTGAGATCATATGTGATACGTATTTTTGAAAATTGACAGCATTTTTAAACGTCGAATAATACGATCGATTTAATTGCTAAATTTTTGTACTATCTGCATATACTAGTTAATAACACTGAATTGAAGCCAAAATCGCACCAAATATTGCGTGTTAAAAACATATCATGCTGGAAACTTAAATTATGAAACGTTAAATATTTATAATTAAATAACGATAAGCGTATAAAAAAAATCTGAAAATAATCCAGATTTTTATTTGCATTTATTGCACGAGGGCAAATCGAATAATTTTTATAGCAATCTCGTGTTTCTAATGAAAACAAAAAAAACAGCTAACAAATATAATTTTATTTCTCAATGATGTACATTCATATATTGTTAATAAATAGTGTAATCCTTCCTTGTATGCGATTATAAAAAATATAAATCAATATATTATTTATTGACTGAACAATGGGTCAAGTTGAAAAACGGGTAAACAGCCAAAGTGGATACGATTTATTTTATATTTATTACAAAGCTGACGGGGAAAGCACTTTGCTGACCCCCAAGATCTTCTCATCGTGAGCTGCTTGATCCTGCATAATTTTGGCATATTTTTCGTTGTCCTGTAGATCTTCTTCATCCAACATTTCTTGCATTCTCTGTTTGTAGCTGTAACCATGTAAGGCATAATGTACCGCCGTTAAGTAAAAGTGCCTTACCCACACTTTATTCTTCCATTGTACTCACATTTCGCTGTCAGGATTATTTTCCTGATTCCTACATTTTTCCAATTTTTTTTCCAATGCCCTTACCACATCCCTCGAGGGGGGCTCTACACATTTAGCCATAGACCTTATTTCTATAATACATATTGCACCATTTTATTATAATGTATTAGAGAAATATTTCTAAACAACTTAAATGAATTAGGGATTGTATTTACTTCTTACTGCTTCTATTATGCACCCTAAATGTTCCTTGGAGAACAAAATATCGGTCACATAATTATCCAAATTAGCAGAGGCCCTGGATGCAGCGTGCAATGTTGCAGCCAGTGCAACTTGACTCGGTGCATACAGTAACACACTGTCTGTTAAGAAAACCCTTTCTAAAAATTCATCTATGTATGGCCTCAACCTTTCTGGGTTTTCTAGAGATGTGTACCTTGTCTAAAAGTGCATTGGATGAATATATCTGTGTAGTTAATTTGACATTGATATAAAGGTATCAAACGAATACCTTGATATCTATCATCAATCCTTCCACAGGTCTGAATGGATTATGCACAGTTAAATTATAATTTAATTGCTGCATAAGAAGCAACTCATTATTAAGTATAATGTCCGATGCTTTTTCTCTGTCCCCCTTAATGTTAGCAACAAACTGGCAGATGGAAACATTGAATTCCTCTACCTAAAAGGAACTATTATGACTAGCTGCAGAGATTCAAATCAACCAGTTACTGGAGTGAAAGATATTTACTTTGCAAGCCAAGTAGACGCAAGTCACTAGTATCTCTTTTGGATGGTAATCCATGACACTGTTTCTCAGATAAAATCTTTTGAAATAATGCAACGCGGTTGCTACTGTTGCGCGTGGCATTGATGGAGTAAAGCGACGGCAAAAATCCCTTAATTGCAATTCATAGAAACGAAGTAATGTACGTTCCTCTGTATGGGATAGGAAGTACTCCTCCCTTTCCTCTTGCTGTTTTAAACATAAGTGTTACATTGCAATCCAAGAAAGTAAACCATGATCATTCGTAACAATATCGATTGTAAAACAAACATATATCGATTCGCAAAATAGATGGTTCAACAAAAAACGGCGAAGTATATTGTCCATAAAAATGGACAAATTTTTATTAAAAAACCCAAAATCGGTTTAACGATGGAAGTGAACGCGTATTTAACCTATAAGCGAACGAAATTCATTCGAGAATAATGGTTCTATTATTGAAACACAGGACACACGATAGAAAGTATGATTGAAATTCCATAAGATAACTGCAAAAGTTAATAAACGGTTCTGCACGACTTACCGTCATATTCGCACCATGTCTCTCAATAAAATCTGCATTTGTTTTCTCTCGGAATACTGTCAAATCATTTTCATCGCTAAATATCCAGTACTTTTTCTGCGAACTATGCGGGAACATTATTGGTTCTCCTCTGACAAGTATACTCGACAATCGAACTGTAACAACGCAGTATTCAAAATTGACAGTCACACAATGAAATAACGCGGCAAAATGTGAAGCTGAATGTTTAAGATGGCATTCCCGGGTGGTGCTTCGATCATTGTGTTGAAGAGGGCAGCATCGGTTGTCGTTTGGTGCATCTTCATGTCGGTAGGATCACGAACTACACGAAGGACGTGCTCGAGTTTGATGGAAAAGTTTTGTTCGTTCAGGAAGAAGGAAGAATCAACTTTAATTGGAAAGAGCTAAGGGAAGACCAATTCATAAATACAATTTCCGAAATGATAAAAGGTATATGGATATATAAATTTTAATTCAAAACTTATTAGCAATGCGATTGCAGTCGTGTATGCATAGCTAACCATTAATCAGTAATGATCTACATTGCTTCAATTGGCACTCTCGTATGAAAAACTTGACATAAACAGCAGGTTAATAGATACGAGATGAGAAAAGACAATTATAATAATTATCTCATTTTCACAAAAAGATTGTTTAAACACAAGTGGATACAAGATAATACGATAATAGGCAAAAGAGAATTAGCAAAATTCATATAATTAATGTATGTAATACACGAGAAATAACACGAATGTCAAGCGTCACATTTTGATATACTTCTTCAGAAGAGTTGCCAGACAAAAATACGAGCTGGTGAACACAACAGGGGTAAGAGTTTTCGGTAAAAGGGATCATATTTTCTGGTAACGTGATTGTACGTGCCGGTAATAAACAAGATCGGCGAATGGTTGATAGAGGGTCAGAGGTGGGGGTCCAATTTTAATATGTACGCCCCCGCAAGCGGTTGCACGTCGGATCTGAGGAGGCGTTCCTACAACTCTTTGTCAACCGACGACGCCGCTGCATCTTATCACGATCAAGGCTTGGGATCTCCCATTCTGCTCTTCCACCTCGTTCAGCCCTCGAGGCCATCCCGGTGCTGCCGCTTGTTCAAGCAAAGACGTTGCCTGGACGTCTCGGTGGCTATAACTTTCTACTTTTTGCCCAATGATTTATGCTCCTTTATACTATGCGACGATACGTCGACGTGCGGTACAGCGGGGATCCCACAAAATTTAGCCGAGTATCAGCAATGCGTATCACGATGATCTGAGATACGAGATAAAGGAATTTTCTCAGAATTTCTATTTGGCTGAGTTAACTCTTATACAAATAAGGAAATGCATGTCACTGGTAATAATGCATGGCAATTAAAGAGAGGGCTCAATAATTGGAAGTAATTTCCAATTTGTACGACCGATACGAACGCCACTCGAGAAGTTTAATTTCCGACGAAATCCACATGGGCAAACGATACGGCACCGAAAGTGAAGTACATCCGCCATTAATCTAATATTGCGGTTGCCGCCGCCCTCGAGTTTGCGTGCAGCACCCTTTCACGCCGAAGCTTGCTCCCTTCGTCCAAATACAAATACTGCCACTTCCCCCATTGTGGATAAGCACTTATCCGTGAACATCTATACACCAGGTTCCTCGTATTCGTGTACGAACATTGAGAGAAAGAGATAGACTCGGTTGATTGGCAACGATAATGCGAAATCAATGTCTGGCACAGAATGCGAGGCGTGACGGATAAAATGGATTACCTTCGCACCCTTTTATCCCGATGGTTCACCGTAATCAAGGAAAAACTTTCCACCCGATTGAAGGTCTTTCTTTCGCCAATATAAGCCGCAAGTGGAATAATAGAGCAAGGGACCAAGGGAATGTCTCAGAGTTTCGAAGTTGTTTCGTCGCACAAATGCAAACAGAATCGCATCCGTATGCACTTCTTCTTGTATGCGTGACCCAGTGTATCGCATGACCGTTAGCATGCCGTGGTATCGTCGTCGGTTAACCCGCAAAAAGCGGTATCACGCCTGCTTCTAACACTCTACGTCTGATCGGCCAAGTATCTTGCACGCAAGCCTTCGGCGATCGAAATCTTTTCGTGTGCTGTACGCCACGATGGACGTACTGTTTGCATATTATATAAAGTTCGTGGTCACAACTCGTCTTTTTCTCGCCCGAAAATGCCCACCATTAGGCGGACAATGTTTCAGAAATGGTATTATGATAATCGATTTGCCTCGCGAATCGAGTGACACGAACGCGTGAAACTATAAAACTGGTGTAACCCTATAAATTGATATACAAGGTATACCCCCTGCGAAACGCATAAAATCAATATGTATACATATATATATATATATTTTGGTTTCTTTAATTATTTAATGGAGCTTCGGATACATGTTAACAGGCAGTATATCACTGTCTTCTGTACACGGTGTACATTATCTCCTATCGGATGTGTGGAATAATGTGCGTTCACTAGTCTGTGAAATGATTATATACGGCGCGTATGCGAAACTAAATTTACAAGAGACGTCGTTACGTAACAAATCATAAATCTCGTAGCCAGCGAGCGTGGATCGCCGGAAAATCGAGGCACACTGGCTCACTGCAATCGCCGATGCATTTGTACACTCGCACGTGTGAGACTCATGGACATGTAACAACGTGAATACGTTTGTTCATCCCGTGCATATGCAGGTATCCTACGCAGCACAGTCTGAACCAGTGTCCGCGACTCGTGCTCTGACGTTACGTGCATACGTCGATGATGTCCAATCATATGAGTCATGGTGTTTATACGAGATTACTACAATTTATCGAGGCTGCTGTGGGTCCGAGCCGATTACAAAGACCCACTTCAATGGTTAACAATTTTATTTGGGCAAACCGGTAAATGGATCAACTTTGTTTCGCGGCGTCTCACTTCTTGACGTGTGCCCAGTTATGGTCCTCAT
Source organism: Nomada fabriciana (assembly GCA_907165295.1). Taxonomy (NCBI): domain Eukaryota; kingdom Metazoa; phylum Arthropoda; class Insecta; order Hymenoptera; family Apidae; genus Nomada; species Nomada fabriciana. The sequence continues at coordinate 7,330,845 of OU015690.1, read as the reverse complement.
GAACGGACCAAATAAGAAGGCACAATGTATAATACGGAGGAGCACGATTGTAATTTACAAGATAAATATGTGGATAGAAAGGGAGGATAAGGGAACTTGTCGTGAAAGGAATCGTCCGACGGCAGGCAACCACAGGCGGCCCAACTTTTTCACGAATATTAAATTCCGATCTGAAATTACGATCACGTCGCGAAACACTGCTCGAGATGTGTACCAAGATATACATATATACCGTGGTGATCGCGCGAACGGAACGCCGCTTCTGAACCAATTATCGTCTTTCAAATATCCACAGAAGCATCATGATGCTCCAGGCATCGAAGATGCAAATAACACGGCTCTCGGAGATCGAGAACGGCGACAATACGCTTAACCGTATATTTAACGGGCGAGTCATTAATTAACGATTCGTACTAATTGTGCGTCGATAATGTAAATAAATAATTTCTGCTTCTATAAGGGAGTCTCAACAAAGTTCCTCTTTGCTGGGATTTATATCTCAGATGCTGCGTTGTCAGTGATAAAGCGATGGACGAATCTAAATAATTGTTATTAAATAATCAAGAACAGCAGCGCAGCAAGTGGAATGATGCAAACGAAACAGACAAGCAGGGTGGAACGGTAGAACAGAGCCTCGAAGACGGCTGCTCGAACGCAACCTTCGCCCCCGGCGGGACCACGGTCGGCGAAACACGCGTTGAACAATAAGAAGCATCCAATGAAGGAGAGGAACGGTGGAAAACGAAGGAGAAAGTAACGCAGAAAGAAAGAGCAAGGCAACGCTCGGCTGTATACGGTATAATTACAGAGGGCAGAGCAGTGGCTAGACCCACTGCAGCAACTTATCGTTGCCCAAGGCGCCAGCATACTCGAAATCGGCGGGACCCGATCCTGCTGCGACTTGGTCCTAATTCGTATTCGTGCCCCGGGTGTAGCAGATAGTAGACGTCTCGAAAAACGACGGAAGAACCGGCAGGAATCTCCTATACTACGCCCTTCCACCCTATCTGCCGTTCTCTTCTTATCTGCTTTTAGAAATGCAAATCTTGATGGTGAACAGTAACCCACATGTTCAATGATCCTGGCGAAATCTTGTGAAAACATCGCTCGACGTTTCCAAGGTGTATCATAAAGTGCAAAAAGTAAAGACTCCCGGTTTAACCGCGATGTTAATAATTCATAGATTCTGTGATGTATTCTAGTTACAAATGGAAGCCAGTTTCAGCTTCCTCTCTTACGACTGCGAGCATGGACTCGATTATATTCTTCCGTTTTAATTTTATTTCTGCTCTTAATACGAGAGGAGTAGCGATCTCGAATCCTCTAATTTCGGTCAGCCGCAGCCACCGATAATTAACGGCCGTAATCAGGGGGCCAGTCCATGCGATGCAACGTAACGAAACGTAACACGGCGCTTCAGAAACGCCTAGGGGTGAGGCGTGTGCATTAAGATGAATGTACATCTATCCAATTGCATCTGTGTGCACGTGTTACAGTATCAACGCGGGTAACGCGGAGGAGAAAATGTTCGAGGCTTATCAGATGCTTCTGACTATAATGAGCCGTACAGGAAAAGTGTGCGACACTGTTTTGAACCATCTGATTGCCGTTTAACGGACTGACTAACGGCACCTCGTCAATTACCGGCGCATTAAAGTGTATGAAGAGTTGTGAATCAAATACTCCCCGCGCTAATGAAGATAAGCAACGAGGCCTAATTAGAAATTTCGACCAGTTCCATGTGAACGTCGCCGTTACTCTACTGTGCTCACGAGGGATCGCTTTTACGGCGACGAGTTAGAGCAGTCTAAATATTTTGCTCTTATAATAACATGGTGCACGGTTGCACCATAAATGGAAGACGACAACCTTGTACCAGCCTGCGTGAGAGACTTCGAAGCGCGATTACGTTTCGCGGTCTCTGCTTGCGTGCAATATTTTTTTTTGTGCACCCAACACGGAAAGGAAAGCGTTCTCTGAATGCGACAGTATAATGCAGCCACGCTGTGCAGTGCCAAGCAAGAGGACTCAAAGGAAACTCAGTAGGACGGATTACCATTTAAATGGAAGGTGGAGGACCCCGTATCTTAACTGGACTTAAGACCGGTATCTTATCTTAATCTGCACGTAGTTACTTTTATTTCGCGTGCCAAACGCATCGTACTGGATAGCGCAATATATTCGGGACAGTATTATTGGCAAAACTTGACAATTGTTTTTGGACCTTTGGGCGAAGACAAATGAACAAGAAATACATGCATACCCACTGGTGCAACATGCACCTCAGGAGTAAGGATTATCCACTTTTGCGGTAATTTGTGGCTGCGGATGCGCATGCTGTACCGCGCAAGATGGCCGACAAGTTGCGATCGCTGATTGGCGATGGCGGGGCGGGTTATTTGAGCGGCGGTTGGTGGTTCCAGCACAACCTGGTGCGAGTAATTTTGATCGTGATTATACTAATTTCATAGTATGCCCCTTCTCGGTGGCTTAAGCACCGGGCGAGTTCACACGAGCAGCAGTACAGGGCAAGAGTATCCGTGGTAGCGAAATCGAACGGCATTTGTAGGATTCCTTTCGACGTGTGTAAAAGTGATGTTGTGCGTTTTGAATCTACACTTGTGCCTCGATAGAGAATCAGAAAAAGTTTAACAGCAGGTAAGTGTATGTACTGTGGCCCTTTCGTACGAACCGATAGCGTTTGTGCCGAAACGATTCAACGTGCACGCGATAACGATGTCACGATGCTTCAGCGACGATAATTTTCATACGCTTACATATGTACAGTGAATTACTTCCTTCGCTCCTGTACATCAATCATTTGCATGTAATGTATCTCGCGTAATGTTACACGCGCCGGTTGCCGCACGAAAGTGATGCACACTTTAAAAATGTTTCACAATGTATTTCCACCCGATTAAGGGACAAAAGAAAGGGCTGTGCGTGTGAAGCCGCCTCAGCTATTGCTGTTAACGTCAGCTATATCGAACCGTAATTGTCCAGTGTTGTTAGTGCGCCGTATTCACGGGCAAAAGACCCCCGTTTTACTCTCCTCCCTTCCTGCCCCTCTTCGTCCCTTTCTGTCTCTAACATTTTTTATCCTCGTCCACTACTCTGTTGCTTCTTCTGCCTCTCTTTTTCCCTCTTACACGCTCATTGCCTCTCTCCCCCCTGTTGGGCAGCGAGTGGAGCATCGCCGCCACGGCGGTGGGGGCTAAATTACCACAATTTTGTACTTTTTATACCGCGAGGGAAAAAAAGAGGATAATTTTTGGTGGAAACGCAACAATTTTATCGGCCGTTGTTATGTGAGATCAGTTGGTGTCTACTGCCGCTGCGCGTTACACCTGCCTGTCCCGTGTGCTCCGTTCAGGGTCGTGGATCAACGAGTTCTGTTCCCTCTGTCACCATATTTTCCTTTCCTTTCGCATTGTTTCCAGTCCGAAGGTAATGCGGGAGTGTCCTCCGTTGGATCTATCGACATTCCTTCGTATCGCCGCCATTTTGGGAACCTTCTCCAAGGTTTCGTCGAAGTCAACGCTGTGGATATCGTCTGTTTCTTATTTTATTTTATTTCATGTTTACGTTAATCGAAGTGACAGTTCGAGGTCGTAGTGCATACATCAAAGTGCAACCACCGGTGTTCCATGGATGACGCGTCTTTGTTAATTTGTTGCATTCGTTTCTAAGGTGAATCGCTATGGATTGTTTAAACGCATACTGTGAAAGTGAGTGGCCGCCATTTTGGTGAACACTATTTTGTCCCCTCACGATTTCCCGCTGCAGTGGTGTGCAACATTCTCACGTGAAACTAAAATATTCTGTGCGTATAATGGTCTCGTCAGGACGGTCTATGTTTTCCTTTCATTGAGTTAATTTTCTCAGAAACAAAATTCAAGAACGCGACTATGCTGCGACAATGATATTTATTAGTCACGCGAGTGTTAAACTAACATAATAATCAAAGTTCAATGGATCACAATTTTTGTTAACGTTGCAACTGAACTTGTGCAATAAAATCTGCCTAGATAGGGTATTGTTAATACAGTCACTAGTTTGTTTAATAAATTCATATTTAAATACATACTTGAGCTACGGTACAACGAGGTAATCTATACAGTATACACCCCCCCCCCCCTGCTAAGTAGTACACAAAAAAAGACGTTTGTTCCCTTTTGCTTTATCCTGCAGATAAATTCTTCTACTCCTCCAACATGCCGCAGGCACAGACATCACTGTCACGGGAGATTTATATTCTTTGAAAACTACATGCTTGCACAGGCATACAATGCTGCTCACTTTGCCCATAAAATACTTGTTTCTTTATTTATCTAGTCGTTGTTTTACCTTCTCCCCAACGGACAATGTCTTCAAGTACGCACAGGACCCTTACGATTACGTATAAATCAGCAAGCTGACTTCGCGTTGAAATTAACATGCATCTCTCCCAAATAATTTTCTCACCAGAGCAGCGAAAAAAATCGTTCAAGGATATAATTTCACCAGTCGCAACCTTTGTCTCGTATTTTTCGGTATAAAAATTGTCGATTCGCAAATTGGAAAGAGGATCTCGTTTCTTTGCGGTTCCTCCTGTGGCTGGAGGAATTGGCGATCCCGTCGGATCCTTATTGATGCAGAGGATATCTATCGCTCCCGGGCTTGCTGGACCAACGTTGAAAAAGGGGGGGAGGAAGAGGCAATAAAAACTGCAAGGGCGAAAAGGACGGAGGTAAATAACGGTGGAGAAGGCGTGGTTGGCGCGATGCGGCGCCCTCAAAGCACGATCGCCCCTCGAGGGTACACCTTTTAAGAGTTCGAGGTACGAGGACCGTCGAAACTGGGAGCCCCGGAGATAAGATCCTCCTAGTTATCGAACGGACTCCTGTTCACGATCGATGTACCAGAGACCCATCCACGGGTTTCTGATATTCCCGCAGGCGAGTTGATCCTTCCACCTTTTGATTTCATCGTGTCTTAGAAATGTGGCCTTGATCATCTACAAGGACGCATCTTCCTAAAAAATCCCTTGGTGCGCGCCGATAGTTCTTCGAAGGGCCCTCAACCTAAGAGTGGCGAAATATTTTTCATGGAATAGTATTCCTGTACTTGCCCGACGGCCGGAGACTGTTGTGTGCCTGATTCTCATTCAACTCGAAACTAATTCGGAGGAAATGAAAGAAGGGAAGCCGGATCATTTTAGTGGCGCCGACAGGATGCCCTGATGTCCTAGTTCCACGAAATCAGGAAGAGTAATCCGTGGTTCGTGAAGGAACGCTCGTATAAGGGGCCATCTTTGAATTAGACCAGCCGCAGGAGACACTAACGACGATACGATGGCCTCAAAAACGGGGAAACAAAGACCAAGATGTACGAATGAAAGAATATACGTCGTTTAAGACAACGGTAATTACAGACTCTGAACTATCTTGCGGGACAGCGGCGGCAGATGTGGATAATGATACCCTAAACGTGCCGATGTGTCCCGTTTCAGGGAAGGCGCACCCGGGTTTCCAGATGTTTAGCCTCGTGGATCAGAATTTCGTAATCCAGTAATAGATAAAATGGATATCGATCGGCACATATGTAGCGAGAAGGAATAGAAGCTAAAAACGAATTTGTTTGACTGAAAGTTCAAAGAAAATTCTAAGAGTTCACAATGTTTCTTTCCACATTTCGTTTCATTTTCTGAAGAAACTGACGCGTATGCAGATTACGTGTCACGATGGAGTTGAAATTCATGGTGTTAAACACGAGGTACCTACAACTGACAATGTCCATAAGGACGAAGATCCGTAGTAAAATTTGGACCCGACCCGCCCGACGTCTCCTGCAGTCTCTAATTACCAAAAATTGTACGAGCCGCTCGTCTACTTCTGTCATTTGTTTGTTCAAGCACGCCAGAGCTTTCAGCTAATTGATAATCTGCTAATTTGTGACGTTGCCTGTTCGAAAGACACCTAGGATCACCTGTGCGACGGGTGCTGTAACCATGATTTCGCATCGGCATTTATCTCCCGAGCTTTCTTGAAAGCTGAGGATTTTTTGTTCGAAACACTCTCATTCTACGCTTAGTGAAATTAATAAAAATTAATTAGAGCCATAGGTTGGACAAGTTGGATGGTCTTTATCGTCTAATAGACCACAATGCAGACATGTCAATAGTAGTTCCACGTGAAAGCAGGGGATTTATGTTTACCCTTGTCTTGTTCGTAGATCGGCTAATTGTATTAAACTTGATCCGGTGGGGACAACGTAATTCGAGGTTGTTGAATGCAATCTTAGCGCCATGCTCTAATCGTGACGAAACAATAGATTTCTGCCTCATAATTGACGCAAATAACACTTCTCTGTAATAATTGGTTTATCGATTCCACAATTGCATACAAAACCCACGGTACAAATCTTCCACACCACGATATATAAAAGCCTGCAAGGGTACCAAACAATTATCCCAGATGCCAAATTTCTAACACGTATTTCTTTTCGCTAAATACATATCCCCTCGACTCCAAAATAATTCTCAAACAATAAAGGGTTGCACCATAAGCGTACACCCACGTTATTTCTCTAAAGAGCAGATGCTAACAACGGAGTTGCCAAAGGTAACCGTGTTAGGTTCGAATCGATAAGTATGCTCCAGGCAGTTCGGTCAACCTTATGCCCCGGAACGTGAATGTCTCAGAGGTCCAGTTTTGAGGTCACAGCCGACTGTCCTTTTTCGCGGTGTATCATGGATGGGCAGTGGATCACATAAGCCGAGCTACACGGACCAGAACCGCGTAATAACACGGCAGCACGAAACAAACCGACGAAGTAGGTACTATCGGGTTCTGCGAAAGCGGTCGACAGACGGACGGATGGACAGACAGCTAGCGTAAGGGCCTAACGTGCCGAAGAACGAGGAACTTTTGAGGGGCGAAGAGGTTGGGAAGGAAGAGAAGCCTCGAAAGGGCCTGGCCTCGTGCAATTACGGGCCCCAGCAAACCCCGACATTATCCCCAATTATCCGCGTGCGTTTTGAAGTTAGGTTTTCGGGGCCCCTCCGGGCCAAGAGGCGCGCGAGAGCCACCGCGAGGCATCGCGACCCAAACGTCCACGTAACCCACCCCCCTCCTCCTCAAAAAGAAACAGGGGACAAAGGGAAGAACGAGGGTTGGAAAGAGAGACTTTGACGTGTACGAACGATCTATTATATGGCGTCTGGCATCACACACAAATCGATCCAACACGTTTCGGTTTTCTGGGTTGTGTGCTTTCTCGTGAACCGCACGACCGCAAGGCATGCGACCAATTCGGCCGTGAAGGGTTGATGCATAGTTATTTCCGTTACCGCAGATCGGATACCGGCGATGCAATCACAATAGAAGCGAGCCGAGTGGTAATGAGAAACGGAGATGAAAATTGTTAGAGACGACTTTTCACCAGCGAAAAGTCTCAATTGATTTTCTGTTGCAATTTATAACGCACAGATTCGTTCAACTATTTCCTTCATAGTCCCGATAACTTACCAGAGACTACTTGGCACTTTGAACCGCTATTATTCGGATTTAACACTAGAACTACCAAGCCTGTCAGAATGACTGGTTTCAGATTTCTTGCTTTAAAGTTATTAGCATAAGGTATTGTTGCAGCAATTTATGATGACTTTCAATCAGACAAAATGACAATTTTATATTTTTATTTAATGTCCGTTTAACCACTTTCGTGTTCATAATCTGTCGAACGTAACCTGTCTAAATATGTAGTACCAAGACCTATCGGTAGTCCTAGTGTTAAAGGTAACCGGTGTTCGGTGACCTTTCGCGATTAACGCATTAACAAACACCGTTTTCGACCCGTATGTAATTAGATATATCCATCGCCGAATGTGATACCCAGTATTAACTGATCCGTCGAAGCGAAAGCGAAACCGAATAATATATTCATAACTACCCAGCCGAAACAGTCTTAACTATGGTATAGTTTACCTTAGGCCGACAGAATACCTCACTTTCATTCGAAGGGCGTAGTTGTTCGCGGTATCTGCTAACCTTTCAGCGATCGTTCCAGCGATCTAAAGTACTTGGTAGCGAGGCAGGGCCGAGGGACGATAGAACGATGAAAATAGGGCAGTTTCGAGGACTCGGGCGGACCTCGTGTCGGTTAGCGTGCTGGAAAAGATTTACAGTCTCCGCACCGGAAAGGGTACCGTGAGGGCGGTTGGTGGAAGAATGGTTTCCGGCGATAGCTTCTAGCTTTCGAGCCTACACCTACAGCCAGGTCGATACGCGTGTCGGCTCGAAATAGCAGTGATAACTAGCCGGCGTTGATATACATACATTTGAAACTTTAACCACATAGGTGTTTTCATACTTCTTATAGGATATTTTTATTACGTCCGTGACTTTTGTTCAGTGCGGTCCCCTGTTTCGATGATAAAGGGTACCGTAAGCTTTTGATACGGCTATTCATACGGTTCTCGCATATGCACAACAATTCGCAACTGAATTACCAGCCAACTTACACCTTTTGAATACAATTTTCATAATGCCGTGCGAAATGTATGTGGTATTCGCAGTCTGTTGCGTGGTTCCACCTGGCTTATAGAGTAAAACTGGATACCAGCTGACCAATCCACTTAATATTATATGCCTTCGACTTCATACTCGCTGCGAAAGCGACGTGTCTCCTGGATTACATTCTTTTGTGCCGCACGCACTTGACGTTGATAGACCATTGCAATAATCTTTCCTTTCTTTTTTTTTTTGACATAGGGAAGAATGACAGATTCCTTTTAGCGAGTAAATTGCTGGTTGTTTTTCTTTCTCAATTTCTTTGCAAAAGTAGATATTAGGATACGTATAGCGGCCTGCGTACCGAGGCCACGTCGATGGATAGTTTAGGTTTTTGAATGATAGAATGACATGTAAGTTTTTCCATTATCTTTTAAACAGGAACTTCGTGCTTGTACCCGAGGAAAATTATTATTCACCGTATCGAGTCGGCTCGGAACGTGGCTGAATTCTCACGCGAATTCCCGCATGCAGGAGTCGCGTTTCTACGCTATGCACCTCGGCTTGCCTGCCGACCGTGTGTGTAGGTTTCGAAATATCACGTTGCCCAGCTCTATAGTTCGGTGCCTATCAATCACTTGGCGCATGGTCCGGCAATAAGACTTCTCGAAGGAGGGAGCTATTATCCTGCCAGACTCTGGTGATGCACGACCTCCAAGCCGACGCTGGACCTTAAGCTCCCGCTGAACGATCGTCCGCCGCACGAAAATTCCGCGGCTGCATACAAACCGGCGGGAATAAAATGGTGACCACCCGAAGAAAGAGTAGAATCCGTCTTCTTGAGAAATCGTCGGCGGACGGATATGAACTGGTGCATCGATTTACGTTGCAAACGGTTCTATCATTTACGGTCGAAGAGAACGGGAGGAAAGTTTAACGAGGAATAAAAGGCAAAGGCACGAGCATGAAAATGTAATAGCGTGTATAAATCAGCGATCGATGAAAAAGTAATGTACGCAGTCACCCGTTGAAGGGGGGGCGAAGAGAATTATGACGCCAGGAAGCTGTACGTTCGCGTTTTATCTCGGACGGGACGGTATAATGAAAAATCAGACGGCGCGCATAAGTTAGGGCCTTCACGAGAAAGAAAGATCGAGCTCGTTCGCCTCCTGAATATTCATCGATCGTGGTTTCAACGTGCAATGCAGGATCGATCGGATCCAACGAGAAAACGAGAATCTCTTATTACGGAACGCTTGAAGGGTCCTTTGACCATTAGTGAGAATTTCTTGTTTCCTTGGCGGGTAATCAGTTTCCTCGCGATGCCTGCTACGCGCCCTATGCGTCTCTTCCAATAAGACTAATGAAATTATCGCAAGCGTGAGAGGAGATTAACCCCGGAACGAAGTTGGATCGCGTGCCCCGTAAATTCCCTGCGGTCGGACTGAGCATTCCCATTCGTGACAAGTAAGCCGCCGAGATGCGTGTCTATTCTGCGATACAAAAATATTATCGAAGCAACGCCGGTTCGCGTTATGTGCGAAAGTACCGCCGCGTAATACGCACGCTACTGTATACATGCATTGAAATTTTCCTCCCCTGTGAATTCGCGGATACCGCGGGAACACGCGATCTAAACGGATGAGGATACATAACCAGTTCTCGGTTCGAAAACTTGAACTTCATTTGTAGTTTAACGAACGTGAAAGTTCAAGTCGGATGTATGCGAAAGATCCAATTTTTTCCTCCCTTCACATATTCCCGGGGTGAATTTGGGGTGGGTGTAATCGCTTACGAAATGACATGCAAATGCAATGGGCATTCAAGGCGAGTCTGGTTTTTCAGGGCGTTACCCTCGGAAATTCTGGTCGGTTGGTTGGTCGATGGTGAACGTTGAGGGCGGCGCATCTGTCGGCTGAAGATTTATATCCTGAGGCCGAGGTTCCTCCACAGACTTGCCCGTTGCAGCGTTACCTGCGCCAGACACGCCACCAGAAAATACTTTCGAGTATTGTACAACCCTCTAATATGTCAATAATTGAACTAATAGACCATTAGCTAATTAAAATCCTTTAGCGAATGTAGTTCTTCTCGATACAACTAGCGCCACCGTTCCACCAACTAGTTTCTAATAGAACTAGAGTTTAGCGTCGTCTGTATTGTCGAATACTTTTGTTAAAAGTTCGAACTGAGTTTTTAGTTAATAATACACACCTCCACAAAATGCAAGGGTCGCTAAATATTCGTCGAAAAGTTTTCGATTTTTCAAGTGGTACAACATCGTGGAGAAAAATCGTACAACAGTCTACCTGCGCGCATTTTAATGAGTAAAGCTTCTACTTTGACAGACCATAGCTGATTTTCTGCCAAGAAATTCTTTGCGTCGCGGAGGGGTCGGCAAAATGGCGGTGCCTTTTTTGAAATTTGTGCAAATTGAGAAATTTTTCTCGTGACTAAAATCACCATGGATTTAAAGATTGAAATCTCCTCTTTACAACGGTCACAGAAAAATTGACGCACTATTTTTGTTACCACTTTATCGCACTTTGAATGAAACCCCGCAATCTACCCGTGGTGTACCTTAAATTACTCGAATGGAATGCTCCTCATTCAAAGTTCGATAAAACGGCAAACAAAAATCGCAGATCAATTTTTCTTTGGTCGTTGTACAGGGCAGACTTCAATCTTCAAATCCATAGTGATTTCAGTCGCGAAGAAAATTTCTCAAGATCCGCACAGACGGTTGAAATCTTCGAACAAAAAAAGTACCTTGACATTCCTTTTTGTTTCCTTACTTTTCGACGAATCGTGAAGTGAAATAGAAACGGCGGGATTCTTCTGGCCGCCTCATAGAACAGCATCACCGATAATCAGCTACCTTTACGACCATGACGTCGAGGTTACTGCGTCCAGACTCAAAATGGAGGACTTCTGCAGCACGGCGAGAAAACGATGCGATGCGGCGCGATTATACTCGGCCGCGAGGGCCGTCCGGTCTATCAAAACCCGCTCGGCTATACATCAATGCCATCTGTACGTATAATTTCGATGTCGACTGCCTCTCGTTTTATTTGCCGCGTGCAAAAGTGAAGGTGTACGCAGGACGGTTTGAATTTGTCGGTCTACGTGCTTTTAGCGATTTTGTTCCCGTTCGCATTAGAAGAATGGAAACGGCTATGCAGAAAGCGTGCGGGAAAATCGGCACGTGAAATAATCATTCACCCCAGCGAACTTAGATAAACGTAATAATCCATCCGGTTGTTTAATCAGTCGAGCGATTAAAACGAATGGGCTGCATCAAATTGGTAAATGTTCTCGTTAGTCGGCCAATGTTGATACGCGATAAATTGTTAGATAATGTACGGAGACGCTAAAGAAGATGCACGGTATTATTGGCAGTTAAATGACACGGTATTATCCGAAGGTAATAAATGTCACAATACAGTGTAATGACTCTGTAATTTTGGTCACTTAACCAACGTTATACCTTCAGTTATAGACATGCGAGCGCCACGTTGTCGATCTTCATTTAGCCACGTGGTAACAGGTTGAACAGATAACGCGTGATATTTATTGCATTTTCCACTTAGATAGGAGATTGTTGCCTGGGTGTATCTTATTCATCGGCGGGCATTTTCGTGATCCATCACGCGGAGCAGAATACACAAACGAGTTGTACGATATCCGTGGTACGGTATTTAAGCTCGCCCTTTTATTGCATGCCTCCGCAATTCTTTCTCGGCCTGCTTCTTCAAGCTGACACTTAGGAATTAACAGATCGCTCGACGGCAATTAAATCACCCCAAAGTCTAACTCTGAACGTTGGTTCCCATGGTTGCGCTATGTGTCTGGTTCGTTGCCGGCGAAAAAAGAGCGCACCGAAAGAAGGAAACGTGGGCATTCGAAGTGGTGCGAGGGGAAAGGGAGACGTGGAAGACAGACATCATCGACAACCCTGGTGCATGGGGTACGCGATGTTCCTGTGGTTGCGGCGGGGTCGTGAGACCAGCGAGAAAAAAGAAAAAGCGGGAGAGAAAAGAAAAAGCCGACCAGAAAAGATACTGCTCCGTTCTAGAGGGCAATATTTACGAGAAGGGTTTGGTTCTGCGAGTTCCAACCATGGGACGTAATTGCACCGGCAGGCTACTCTGATTTATTGGGTTATTACAGATACTGCGTAAAAAAAAGTTCGACCCGTGTGCTGTATGGATTTCTTGCACCCTTCGAATATCTTTGGAGCGTTTAAAGTTGCGTAGGAGTTGCGAGAGGAAAGTAATTTAGGTGCTGCTGGTGCCAGGAATTTGTTAGAATTGAACAACGAATTGAGGAATGAAAATATGTTTCACGAAAATAATATAAAATTCATGAACGTGGTTGTTTCTAACGTCAGTCGCAAACCGCCGTAGCTTTTCGTACGTCGCGAGGGTAGCTTGTAGGTATTGGCAGTGAAGAATGACAGCTGGTATTTTGCGAATAAATTTGCGAAACATGTGATTGTATGTTTGAGTGACAGGTTGCGTTTATTGAAAGACGCCTGTGTCATTAGAATGGCAGAATTCTAACAATTGCATTACTCATGGGAAACCGAAATCGAATGTACCTATAGATAGCTATTACGGCTATTATGGCTTCATAATACAGTCAAATCTCGATTAGTGTTCACAATCGTTTATACGATTAGTGTTTGTTTCTATCCCAACTACTTGGGGTGTTCCCCCCTGGAACCAGCGAAGCGACGACCGCCGATTCTGGAGCAAAGTGCACTCGGGACACTGGAATCGAGATTTTACCACCAAATTTATAATCTCACTACTAATTACCTTGTTCTTAACAACATTCACAATACTTCACAATCGCAACAGTAACAATACACATTCCGGTTGTTATCGGAAACAATAATAAAGAGGAATACAATTATTAATGCCACGATAAGTAAAAATTGTCCAAACCATATCGTGCCATTTTAATCGGGAGATTGTAACAAACATTTTGGTAAAATTTCATTTAAAACGGGCCAAAAAGGAACAAGTCTTAATCTTAAAATTGTATGGCGTTAGTATTGTCTGACGTAATATAACAACATAAGGGGGACCCGAACTCGCTCGAGAATCGTGTCTGCACACGATTAGTGTTCACATTCGGTCCCGAACGGAGGACACTGATCGAGATTTTACTGTAGTCCTTCTTGCAAGAGATATGAACTAATATCAATAAGAACACGCAGCAAAGCACAGGAGAAATGAAGCATTCATGCTCTGTATTAATTAACACGTAACATTAATAAATAAGGCAACCTGGAATTGGAGTAAAATCAAAGCAATTTTATCCTGACCCAATCTAGATCGAATTCCTCCGGTATTTTTGGCGTTGGGCGATAAATCTCGAAACCAGTAGGCCTCGGGGTTAGCCGTACCGAAAAACGAAAACCAGAAAAAAAAATACAATGGAAGAATGCGTTCTGCCAATAGATTTACGAGGCTATCCATCTTCTTAGTACGCTGCTTCATACTTGCTGCACATATTCGCAAGAAAAGCCGACCCCTCTGCATGTATTACACACATACAAGTGTACCTGCGATTCCAGTAGAACGGATCGTTATTATAAGCCACGAGACGTAATTGTTTCCAAGGAACCAGCACGGTGAAGACCTTGCCTGGGAACGTCGAAGTGTTAGCAGCCTTCTACAGGACGTTCCATCGATAGTGCCGCTAGTCACGACCACGTCCACCGATTCTAATCTTCCGATGCAGAGGAACCGCGGTCTTTTAGATTTCTGTCGACGTTGTGCACGGCGCACAGAGTCATAAAGAAGGCGTACGAACGAACTTCTGCAGATGCACGACGTAGCGAGCGTGTGTCGGTGTAGATTCCGATTAGATACATTACAATTCGCCGCGGGCTTGATAATCCACGGTAAAATATGGAATTGAAAATTAGACGCAGCTCCTTCTTGTATCGTGCGCGCGTGAAAATCGCGTGCACGCACGCTTTCAACTCCTCGGTTCTTGTGAGATCGGTGTTAGAAATCCGTTCATATTGTTCCCTCTGTTTCAGATATTCGTCGGTCCTAAGTTTATGGTGCATTCCCCGTGGTACTTTGGAAGATTGCACGACAGCTAACGAGCAAAACTATTACAATCGTGTGATATTAAATGAATGTCTTTGAATTCAGACTAATAACGAACTTGCGACTTGTGGACAGTTCACGCGTTTTTCGTTAAAGATTTTGAGATTTTTTTCCGTGGGATTTTTGTTTCATTTTGAAAGCTGCTGGTATTATAACGGCAATCCGTTTTAATCGTGGCACGCCCATTGCAAAACTGCACCGCGTACCTATTACATCATGATCGCACTAGATAGCTAGTCTATCTATAACGAGCCCTATGCCTGTGCCCACCTGTGATACGTATGTGTGAGGTACAATTAAAATTTGGAAAAAATTCCTGAAAACCAGTTCCAGCCGGGCGAAAATATTGCACTACAGGGTGGCCATTCAGCGATGTCGATTCAGGATGATCCGATTTAATTATCGTAGTCTAGTTGTTCGCTGGAATATCATTTCGCACTCGGTCAGTGATTTATTTATTTCCTTGCGAATTGAAACTAATCGATCGCCAGGCACAGGGTACAGATATATTTAGAGATAGACGGCAATGGAAATAAATAAAATTAATAAATAAAATAAACGGGAAAAATGTTGCGTTCGTACAAATTAATACCTCTCTAAACGAGTATGTAAATTGTTATCTATACTGTGCAATTTTGTGATCAATATAAACTTAAATATATTTCATTCAGTCTGCCGAGTCTCAATTTGTTTACAGCACTGTTATAAGTTATAAGTTATAACCGAGTTTGCTATGTACAAGTCGTAAAGCAAGTGACAATTGTGAACGCCATCGAGTTATGTCTTTATGTTACCGACCCCCCTTGTCGCAACCATCGCGATTATCGTTTTTCCCTTTAGCCAGAGAAATGAATAATCGATAGCACGGTAATAATAGTATCATATTTCCAAGATACTTATACCGGTCGTTCCGTTGCATTTACAGTCCGAGTATTATTTCAACCATTCTCACATCGTAAGCAGGTCTCGTTGGAAAAATGATTGGTCGAGACCGCACATATCGTGGCTTGATACCGTGCTGCTTCTCGGAAATAATTTTCTCCCGCGAACAGAACATGTTGTATCGCACGCGGAATGGGAACCATTTGCCGATTACGTTCGTGCTTTACACTGTCGCTAATTTCAGAAACGACGGCCATATCGAACGAAGGGGATCGCGAGACGCAGGGGGCACGGCCACCATTTTGAAAGATGGTGCATCCTGCAAGCCGTGCAACCTACACCCACGCAAAGGTAAGGCTGCCGAGAAAACTCAGACCACTACAACCACCCACGTTTCTTTCCCATTGGCTGAGCCGTTCTCACCCATAAGATACCACACCACCCACGGTCTACGGACCCCATACAGGTCACTGCCAAGCTTCTACAGGATGTCTATAATATACAAACCTCGAGTGCTCTTTAAGCTTGCCAACGAATATTATTGAATAAAATGAAATCGTCGTAACGAGAAACGCTGATGTAAATCTACGATTGAAAGAATAAAATACAAAGTAGTTCCCAAGTGTTTAAAAATCCATATCCTCGTCTTACACAAGATCCCATCTACTTTCCGTGTATTGTCGATTGAATTCGATCGACTCGGTTACCAGTACAGAACTGCTGGTTGCTGGATTTTTGCAACAGACGTGCTAGAAGCACAGTTAACGGAATGGAATAGGAAGAGAGGTTCGAGGAGTCCTCGACACGACTTCTACGGCGCTCGGATTACAGTGGGTTAGACCAGCGCTAGATTATCTCAGTGACGGTAAGTATAGGTTGGATCGGCAACTCTAGCCCATCTTGCGGCCATACCAGGAGCATTGCTTCCCCGAACACGTAAGTCCCGCACTCTCGGGGCACGCCGAGCCACGCGATAATTCATGGAACTTTATGCGCACCTCGTGTAATGCCAGTTCCTTCTTTTTTCGGCCGTCATGACGCGGCATAGTCAGCCACGGTGCTGCACGAGCCTTAAGAATCGCATGGGTGGTACTCTTCAAGGTGAACTGCCGTTGAAAATCCGTGAGCAGAAAAGACGGCTGGAACGGTAGACTCTTTACGAGGCTGCCGTACGATAAGACGTAGAAAGTGGTATATATCCGCGAGAAACGATTCTTGTTCCTGTTTTTCATATCTCATTAGATGCTTATTTACGATATTTACACAGTGGAACCAGACTGTCAATTTTCATTCGTGCCAATCGGTGATACTAATTTGCCGTGTATGTATATCTGAATGAAATTGGCTAATTTACGGGACACCCGTTCGACCACTAATAACATTGCGCTAGTTTTTCCTCGAAAGATTAACAGCGTATAGGTATGCCTACTCAGATCGGAGATAAGATCGGTCAGCATTTATACTTTGTTCCAGTGTGATTTTCTATGTTTCAAGATTGTCAGCCGCGACAGAGAGATGAAATCTGGCACGGCGCTTTGCGCTAAAGACTGCAATTTTTTCATTCAGGGGCCACTAAATTTTTGCTACAATTAACGCTGGCAGCAAATTGCCACTGACGATCGCCGGAGATAACCTAATTACTACATAATATCAGGTAGAGTTGTTACGATGTGCCGGCGAAGAAGGTGGGGTACGTTTAAGTACAGCCGAGGTTTCAGTACCAACGCGACGGCGAGATAATTTTTCCGCTGATTGTGGGCACGTGCAATATTTCCATTAGTTGTCAATTTAGTTGTCGGCGCTTGATGGACGTACATTGGATATATCCATGCAACCGTTCAGGGAATAAGTAACAATAAATTATCCGCGGAAGGTATCATTACCGCGGCTAATCGTGACAAATTGACCGTTATATTATTAAGTAGCTTGCGGACGCTAATTGCGTATCTCGTGTGAATCGTTTGAACGGGAGCAAGTGGATGAACGTAAGTAAATAATGTGCACTCGGAACGATCATTTAGAATAATAGAGTGCGCCGAGTGCTTCAGTTCTCTTTGGTAATTACATCATAGGAAAAAGAAGAGAGTAAAGCACAGTTGGTCAATTTAGAAGACAGTACTTAGGTGTTTTGGTAATACTGGTTCTTTAACTATGTAAAGGGCGCTGAATGGCTCTAACAACTGTTAGAGTCTTGTTTATAATTTGACTAGTTTTCTTGGTTCTTTGATCCAGAAAGGATCAAAGGAATTTCTAGAGGGGCCAATAACTGCCGTGGTCAATACTTTTCCCCTTCTTCCTACCAAGGCGTTTCGGTGGACACCTCTCAGAGGACGCTGCGATGCATGTCTAAAACTCAAAGTTGGCCAGAACGCTGGCAGATGGCACAGGTAGTCCCGCGGAACGCAAGTGCACCCTTTGAAATACAAAGAAAATTATTAGACGACCGGTTTAAAATATGACAAATTTACTAGCGCACACGCGACTGTGTTGCTAAAAATATAGAGCAAGTGAACGCAAACTAATACTGTGAACACCGAATAAATATCCATGCATAAAACTACCACCTAAGTGACGTCGATTAAACTAAAGACTAACAAGAAAATGAAAACAAGAATAACAATAATGCCTCCTAGTTAGCGAATGAACGGTTCTTTTGCACTTCTACCGTTATTACTTATCGTGCCGCTATTACAGCAGAGTAACTGAAATATTAACTCGAGTAATTTGGAGCGGTGTTTAAGTTGATCGCCACGCTCTTAACGGATCCATTACGTTATCCTCGTTAAAGTAACACGTACCGAGCGAAAACGGGTGTTCTACCACAAGCAACATGCAATCTCGAATTTAGAATTTCGATAACGCCGTCGCAATGAAACCTGTTCCCATCGAACCCGTCGATGTTCGCAGCAACGGCAAACATTGGTATAGAACGCGAGCTACGCCTACCCTAAGGAATCCACGAGATATCGACGTTTATCGACGAGACGAATGATTCTACACGACCTACCGATTTCAATTTCTCTCCTTTCCCCTCACGACACGGCGACACGAGCGATTCCTCGTAATACGGATCCCCGATCAAAGTGTAGAGCCCGCTCACGATTTCGCACAATCGCATATCCAAGCGAGCCGAAAGTGCGAAGCGTTTACACCGGTATTTGAACTTCGCTGATGACGGTAATCACGCTCGCTCGACGCTTCAATTGCACGTTTCGTCGGGTTTCTGCGCCTCGGTTACTTTACGATCGGGAGTAACCCAGCGTGGTGGTCAGGATCGCGTCCTCTTCGTCAATCTCCGTCCGCGATCCTCTCTCTCCTTTTTACTCTGGATTTTTTTCCCTCCACTCCTTGCGACGACTATCCTTTCTCCTCGTTTCGGTAAATTAACGATAGGCGCGCGCCTACGTGTGATGTACCGCCGTGTAAATTTGCAAACCCTTCTATACGCGTTGCCGCGAAACTTATCGATTAGCACCGGGATTTATGTTCGGTGACGTTTTTATCTGGTAACCCCCGGTTTTGTCGAAGCGAGATATAAAGCGATCGCGAACGTGCCTGCTGGAATTAAATAATACTCGCACTGGCCGAGCGTTAATTAGTACGAAATTACTGGGTTCGATAAAAATCGCAGTTGGGAGAATTGTATGAAGCGTCTTATAACAATTTATTGTATTCAGTTATTTGAAACTTTGAAACTCAAAATCCTTTGAAACTCAGGATTTTCTTAGAAGAAAGTGTTGTCGAATTATAAGCGAGAGTAGTCTTGCAATTTGGTAAGTTTACCCGGTGATTAATTGCGAACACTGTAGAAAATACAGCGGCGCTGCGACTTTGCCACGGAAATTCCAGGATTCCCAACAACTGTACGTCCACGGTTCGCATTATTTGAAGTGTTTCTATACGCGGATGAGTTATTACAGTAAATTACTATTGTTACACGTCCCCCACCCGGAATCGTGTGCTACCGTAATCTTTTTAACGCGCAGCGCAACACACAGTTGCTCTGAATCCGTCTGAAATTCAAATTAGCCGCACTTCGGCGTATTAGGCCGTGGCGCGCACATCCTGACGAGCGTCGACAACCGTACGAATCGCCCTGTCAAAAATATTTTCTAACCGACCGTTTTTCAACCGTCCGTTCAATATTCGGCCGCGTGAAACGACGACCGCGATTGCGCGTAATTTCAACGCCGACGATTTCAACCACTCTGGCCGGTGTCGCGTGGAGAAAAAAAATATCGAGCGTATTTCGTTCGTTCCGGATACATTGTACAATTCACTTGGACGCACTCCTTCCTGGATGTCTGCAAGTCGCGAGGCTTCCCTCGATCTTCTGAGATGAGACGAGCAAAGGAAAAAAAGGATAAATGAAAAATAAGAAGAGGGAAATACCCCATGAAGACGGTGGCGCGGAGACACGGTCGTTCCACGGTGTTCGGAAGGATGCTACGACATTATCCTTTCCATGTAGCGAGCGTAACGAAGACGAATGCAAGGATCCGCGTGCATGTGGGCACCGTGTATACACACGTGTACGCTTATACACGTTTATATACGAGATCGCACGCACGCACGCACGCGGCTAACAGAGCGCACCGGTTCGACCGGAATCGAAGCTCCGTCGAAGAGCAGCCAGTCTCCGTGGCTCGATCTCTCATGAGAGAGAGAGAGAGAGAGCGTCATGAACGCACGCACACGCACAAGGGAACACGCGCGGAAAGTCGAAGCCAAAGCCCAGCAGTCGTGGACGCTTTGATGTGGCCGCCGCCGCCGCTACCTTCGCCACCCTGAATACCTTTATATCTCGCTCTGCTGTCCTTCCTCTTTCTTTCGCGTTGTCCCACCGCATACCCTTGTCCTTCTCCCTCCGCTACTCTCCGTGGATGCACCACGTTCTCGACTTCGTTCCGCAATTCATCTCGGCGTCCTCGCGGTCTGAACTTCACCCCCTGTCGAGACCGCTGAGTGTGACGCTCTATGCTAGCGTGTCACAGGTACTGATTTCCTTTTTCCTTCGGCGTTCGATGGGAGTTTGATGGCGGAAGTTAATTGGAAGGGGAGGAATTTCGAGTCAAGGGTCTTCGGTCTGGTAAGAATGGTTCTGGTATTGAATTTGAAGGAATTTTTTTGAGAACGATCCCTGACGTTGTTTACACAGATAAATTTATCTCCTGCATAGAGAATTAAATTTTCTATAATCTCACGTTCCTTTTTTTAAGGAAAAATTCAGTACGCGCGAGTAAAAATATTCTGGGATGGAGATATACACGGTTTGGAATCGGTTACGAGTGCATATCGACACGTCGATCAAAGGGGCACGAAAGAGTGACGGAAAGCAAAATCCTCGGCGATGCCCGACGTGGCCGGAATGTGGGACGTAGAAAAAGCGGTGACGTCCCTTCCCCCCGCTTTGGCGGTACCGATAGGAACAGCACGAGGATATCGCGAAGCTCGCGTTCCTGCGGGATCAGGAAAGAGGACGACTCTTGGCCAGCACCTGTAGCACGTAACCGTGCGTCCATCTGTCCACCCGTAGCACCGGTGGGAAGGCAAGGCCTGACTTCTTGCAGCGCAATCAATCGAGCCGCCGTCGTGGCCTGTTCCTATTCCTTTTCGTTCCCATCTTCCCTTCAACTTCATCTTTTCCACCGGCTACGTCCGATATCTATCCGTATAGGTGACTTTGGTGCTCTTGGAACACGATTTCATTCGAAGTGCCGAGGAATTCGGATTGTTCTGCAATTTTACCCGCCTGCACATTTTTTCCTACTTCTTCTCCTTAAACTATGGTATGACGTCTTTGGTGCAAGGGTTCCGTGACACTTGAGTTCGAAAGTGTATTGCGAATGGCGAATTTTAATGCCGATGTTTCTGTGGCCAGGAGTCCAATTATTCACGCGAGGTCTACGATTCACGGAGACCGGGTGATTTCATTACGATTATTACGGGGAAGTCAGGCTGGTTGATCGACTTTTTCGTGCGATACACTTGTCTGTGTTTTGTGGCACGCGTAAAAGGGAACCGCACATTGCGTGCCACGTTCGAAGAATGTTACGCAAGTCTGTACAATTTCTTTCCCTCGTGTCGAAGCAGTGACAACGAAAAAAACCTGCGGCCTTGACAGTTCCACCGAAATCGCGTCGAAATCTTGCCCAATTATTCTTTGACGTTGCATATCCAACATTTTTTACGCTCGCGGAGGGGGCACGAAGCGACAATAATGGTGTAGAAAAGCTGCCCCTCCTGGAACCAACAATTCGTAACGCTTAACAGGTCAGAATCTGCATAGGCGGCAACCTTCCTCTGGATCCTCGTTTCGGAGTGGAAGAAAACAATAGAACCGACAGCGACAGTGACAGGATCGATAGTCACGCTTTCGACTTTTCCTATTCCTCCAGTCGGATTATCGTCATTTTTTCTCCCAGGATAGACACGACCACTTTTCATGGTTCAATTGCGAGGTCATTTCTATCTTATTCCTTTCCTCTTCAATTGCGGTGTGGTTTCGTCAAGAGACATGTAATATTGGCCTTTCTATGCGAAACGTATCCCAGTGACATGATTGTTCGTTGTTCGTGGAATAATAAAATTGAACGCTTCTATCGCAGAGGCGAATAATAATGGCGGTGTTACACGCAGGCGTACTCACAGTGTCTGCGCAATATAATTATCAGTAGCCGTGCACACACGCTCAGCAACAATTGTCGGCTCCTCTTTGAAAGGGAGACTCCCTCCCGAGGCGATAATTTATTATTTTCATAGGGCGCTATTCATCAATGGCAGCGTCTTCTCCGTGGTTCTTCTTCTACCTTGTTCAGGACACCCGCAGTAGATGAAACAGAGGGAACAGGTGTCCGGATTTTGACGAGGAGAAGGTTAATCGTCTTCTTCCGTAGAAAAAACTATTCTCGGTATATATCTTGATATTTAGGTATGCACTGTAATTAAATCTTCTTGGGAGGAAAATATCTTCACAAAAACTAGTAGCGGGGTGAAAAAAATGCTTCCTCTATGATTGAGAAACCTAATGCACCGTCTTTCAAGAATACTTGCTTAACGGTTCAAATAAACGTAGTATTCCTTATGGACGAGTTTCAAGAAATTGCGAAACAAAGTCCACGCACTCGCAAGGATCATTTCAACGATCGAATCTCACTTTAATTGCGCACTCGTGACGCCCAGGTGGTCCAGGACTTAACGCTGAATTGGCCATCAGGCACGATTCTAATTTCCATCTAAGAGTCTGGCGATTTTTCGCGGACGTTCGCAGCGGTCAGATCGCTTTGCTCTATTTGCATTTAAACGCTGGCCGCGGTTGACAAATGAGGCCGATATTATCGGACAATCGATTGCCAGGCTGAAGGAATCGCTTTGTTCACGCCCGCCAAGCCGGTGAATCTCTTAACTTCGCGAGTTCCGTTTCAGGAAAGGGCCGGGAAGAGGAGAACAATCGGACATGCGACATGCCTCTACAAGCAGACTCCGTGTTCTCCGTGTCTCCCTGTTCCCCCTTCGTGTTCTATATCCTCTCTTTTCTCGAACTCTTCCTCCCCTTTTGTTCACTGTCCGTTTTTGTGCGACTCATTTCTTCAGAGGCGACGGTATCTATGGGAACGAGACGCAGGATTTCGCGAAGGACGCCCGAAAAATTGCTACTCGAAAGTATCTCGTGCCAAAGGATCGTAATACAGGATTGTAATAAGAAAAATATCTCCGTTAATTTGTCCCTGGAAAAATACCATTTTCTTTCGGCGTTTATTTTGATTACACGAAAGGATCGACGGATGTTTTAGGACGGGAACGCACCAATTAGGGATGAAATTATTTTTGGTGAAGGCCACGAGGTTTTTGAACCTCTTGGGAATCGAATCGGGTAACGTTCGGACGGCGTATGTCGCAGAGGAAACTCCGCACGGGCAATTACAATATTTCCTACGTTGTGAAAGAGGATGGGCTTGGCTGACACTGTGACAGCCCGTAGTCAAATGTTCCACGCTCCCTTGCGTTCCCGTCTACGTGGCCATTGTATATCTCTATACGCACATGCCTGCTTCCCTAACAGTAACTTCTTGTTTTCGTCCCGTGGTACACGTGTCGCCGCGCCGTTAAAACTACCTTTCACTCGCTTCACGCACCATGAAGTCGACTCTACCACGAAATCTGCTCTCGTTCCGTGCTTCCATCCGTCCAGTACACCACGCTCGTTCGAATTATCAATACGAAAACACAATGGGTCCATTTAAATTGTTCTTTCTCGTCGATAAAGCGGGAGCACGTTCGACGTAAATGGAGCCGCTGAATTCACGGTCGATAATATCGAATGAATTCCGTATGAAAGGGGGAAGGCTCCCACAGGTGAGCGTATCGCGCAAACGAAAATCTCATTATCGCGAGACAAAGGTGGAACGATTAATCATCATCATCGGTGTATCTCTGCGGGCAGCTCGTCTGTCTCGCGGCGGAAGTGCGGGATGATAGGCCGAAGGAGTCGAAACAGAAGGAGAACGAAAGGGAAGCAGATGAGGAACGAGCGTCACCGTAGTAGGTTGTGCTCGTGAAAGGTCCATGCGGAACTAAAGTCGTTGCCCTTTTGTTCTCGCGTCGCTGGACCCATTCGTAGCCACCTACCATCGTGCTCTCGATCCTCCCCGTCTTCTTTCTTTTTTGATCACCCTCTAAAAGAACATCGTTGCCCTCCCTTTCTTTCACTGCTGGCAACGATACCGCGACAGGGGGGCTCGATTCTTCCACGATTCGTCGCAGTTCATTTGCGTATAGATTTCTCGGCGAACGACTTCGAAGAAAGAAGCGCAGTAAACAACGTCCGTATCCACAGCCGTGGGCTGAACGTCTTCAGCTTCTTAATAGTGTCTATTGCCAGAGTGGAGCTGTCGCGTTCTGTCCGACGAATTCGCGTATGGCGTGTACACACTGACAAGGAAAATTAGTCATCCCGAAGATTCAGAAACGTATGAAACTTTGCAGGCAAGTAAAGAATGTCATCCGTAATGCAACCCTATTTTCTGTTTGTGCCATAATTCGGTTTTAAGGGGTGAAATCAGCATTTGAAAACAATTATGAATGCTCTTCTTCGTGAAATATTTCTAGAACGTTGACCGATATTTAAAAAAAGTGTGAACAAAATTAATAAACAAAACGCTAAGGCGTTCTCGAGATATTTCATGGAAAAGAACTTACTGAATTTTTGTCAAGGGCTGGTTTCACCCTTTAAAATCAAATTATGATACGAACGGAAAATGGGGTTGCATTACGGATGACATACTTTACTTGTATGTCAAGTTTCACACGTTTCTGAATCTTCGGGTTGCCTAACCTTCCTTGTGAGTCGAGCAAGGGGACGTAGAAAAATGTGAGCGTAATGGCAGTTCTTGTACAGTCTTTCGTCACCGAATATCGTCCGCCATGGATTCTTAAGCCCAAGACCACCCTTCTCGCGTTTGTATTGCGAAATCGCCACACGAACGGCTCTAAGCTTCCTATTCAGGCGTGTCCACCATCATCAAGCCATCGAGGAACAATTTCTTTATCTATCCTCGACCGTACAGCCGGCGTACGGTACATCTCGCTCGCGTGTTTCATTAACAAAATATCGCCTGCGCTAAAACAGCTCGCTATAACGTCGCATTAATGACGTTTAATTGCCGCAATAATACTTTTTCCCGGCGTCACCCCTGGCAAAAAATCTCGGAAAAACTGGACGATGCCGGGCTTACGAGTATTGGCAGTCCCTCCATTACTCTTAGTTAGTGTCCATACGCGAATCCGCGGTGTGATCGAGGAAAGTGCGGGGAAAAACGAATAAAGGAGAGAACGTAACGCCTGTCGTTTCGCCGGCTAGGTCGAGCCGATCGAACGTCTCGTAATTATTGGGTGGCCTGGACGAGAAACGGTCGGTGTCGACAATGAAAAATCCTGGAAGAAGGATTAATCTCCAGCTCGCGGCACCGCGCCGCCACGATAGATCCCGCGTCTCCTCTCCCTCGGGGGGAACACGGCGAACGTGGCCGTTCAACGGGCGGAAGTCCCATCGAAATTCCGGCGTGCACGTGGAGACCATCAATCTTGTTTATGCATATTAGAAATTACGCGTACATGTAAGTACACGGGACGGCACACGGTGTCGTACGAAAAAACGAGGAACTAACAACGTTGTCGAGCATCAATCTCTGCCTCTGTTCCGTTCTGGTGTCGCCGACCGGTTTTTAGGCGAGTCGACAATATTATTAAACGCTATTAGAACGAATCTTTTAAACGGGACCCCGTGTTTCCGTGGATGAGAAATATTCGAAACGTCCTAGATAAATATATACGTCGAGTTTAATTCGCCGCCCGAGCGGTTCTTCGACGTTTCGAGGAATCAAACGTTCACCTGCAGTGGCGACGAGTGTCACCGGAGGTGGTCCGCGATGATAAATGCGAGGCCTTAGGCGGACCTCACCAGAGGAACGGTAGGTAGCCGGGTAGCCGACAACACACAGCAGGGGGCTCTTCTCACCTCCGTTCGACGGTACTTGTGCCAAAGAAACGACACGCTTCCGTTCGTACGAATTCAAAGGCAATCTTCTTCTTCCATCTATACTTTGACCAATCTGCACGACAATGCATCCATAAACTACCGTTACCGTTTGCCGTTGTTGGATGAAATTTGTCCAAACGTGTCTGTTAAATACCTCGTTTACCTCTCATTCTCGAACAGGCGGGAAGAATGGAAAAGAAACGATCATCGTCGCACAGAAAGTAATCAGCTTTCTTTGCGTTTGATTTGACACTTTCATGAGTGTAATTGGAAACTTGAAAGGAAAGGAGGACGCTTATATTGTATCACGGCGAACAAAGCGGCAGACAAAAGGCGAGCATCGCGACAGGGAGAAAGGAAAACACTTCATTCACTGCCGTGAAATTATCAAAGGTAGAGGGAACGGGGTTTGCAAACGTCGAGATGCAAAAGAGGCGGACGCCGTCAGCTCGCGAGAGTTCAGAGGTTAAAAATGCGGCCTTCTGCGACAAAAGGGAGCAACCACTGACACTGGGGAGGAACGAGAGTCGCGTTATAAATATCATATGCACACGCGTGCAAGCTTCCTTCGCGTGCGTGAACGGCGACGCGGTGTGGCCTGTAAAAAAAAATTGCCCGATATAAACAACAATTAAGTAGGAGCGCCGTGGATACCTTTCACGGAGCCAAGTCGTGGGAGAACGCGACGGTGAAAAAGAAATCGGAACGCTACAACGGAGGAGCGACGACTTCCTCGTGTAGGCGATCTCCTCCAACGCCGAAATTGGCCAGAACAGTTTTACAGAGGGGAAATAATTAGCTTCGGGAACGATCGCAATTGTTCTTCGATTACGGACAGTTAAAGCAACGAAAGGGAATGTGCCCGACGCTCGCGAAAGAGTTATTAAATCTGAACGATTTACTTCGTCAGGTACCGTCTAATTAGCTAGTCGATCCATCAACCACTCGACGAGGAAGTAGTCTCGCGTGATCCGATATAATAGACATCGGGACTATCGAAATAGATTGGCAGGAAAATTTCAGTAGAAAAGAAGAGAAAGCTGCTTCTGTTTCGAACGTCTTCGGAACCGGCAAGGCTACATTTTTTTTTTAGCCGCGCAGGTTAACTTGGAACCTTACCCTGAGAAATCCTCGTGCGAACGAGATTCTGCAGGTAGATAATCGTTGACGTTCGTGAGAAATTATTGATTGTGTTTCGACTCGTCTACGAAATGTTTGCCACTTCTATTCTTGTCGATTTTAATCATTCACGCTTTCATTTTTTCTTCGTTCCTCAAATAACGTTTCACTCGATTTTTCGAGAATGTTAATTTTCAACCACAATTAGATTGACTCGGGAATAAAAGAAATCTCTGTTTGCTTTTATCAACGAGGAAGGATTATTTTCGAGGCTCCATGCTCAGTTTGCATGGGGGTTGTAAGTTGGTTTAAGGGGGCGGGCCGCATCCCCATGACAACCGTTGGCTTCGCTGATAAATCGACTTCGTGCGCGGCACATCGGTACACCGTGAAATGTGATTCCAGATTACTTCGAAAGTTACGATCCTAATTAACGATCCACGAACGCACTCGTTGCTTAAATTACCGCTTTCGTGGGTGCACGGTTCGGTGCACTGGAAACGAGTTCTGTAATTCAACTCCGCTGATAAAGTTTCTTAATAACCAGCCTTAAATGGCTTTATTATAAATTAATAGTTTCGACGATTGTCTAACTATTCGTGAAGCCGGTTCCCCGGTTGTAACACTGTCCAGGAATATTCCTCGAATTTCTCAATAATCTTTCGTTCAACGACAAACCAGCCCGAACGGTGCAATCCTTCGTCGTTGTTGATTAAAGAACCATGACGCAGTAAAACGTTGCTGAACAAAAACGTAACTGCTTCAGCCAGCCGTGGAATCGTTCGATCAGACACTTTCAGCAATAGTGGACGTCGCTGTTTCTCTGTCTGTCCCCTGGCTTTATCGTCCCGCTACCTACTACAACACCCCGTGCATACCTATGTACATAGCCGCGACAAAACATCCAGGTTGTCTGCCTTTCCAGAAATTTTCCGCGCCGTTCAGATGGAACACGAAGTTCTCGCGCTCTTGCAAATGTATCGCAAATTGTCGCCGCGAAGTGCTTAATGCAGGAGGCGAGGTGGTGGACGCCGAGGTGGCAGAGGATCAGGACTGGGGCGAGGAGACGCTCTTAGACGAAGGGAGACGAGCCATTTCGCCGTGCCCGCCCACGCTGGAATTCGAGGCTGGTCGACGTCAGAGGCGTAGCGAAAACTGTCATCGAGCGAGGAAGCTGACGACAATAACCGAGTCGTCGTTCCTAATGGCCCCGGTAATGTTGCCCGTAAAGATAATCGACCGTGAGATCTTCGGCCGTCGTGGTCTTTCTTCGTCGCGCGGAATATTTCCATGGGGACCGCGAATCGCGGAATGATTTTCCGGGCTGGAAATCGAGGATGAACGGTCGTGGATGTAGGTACACGCCGCCATCAAGGGTGCACTTCGTGATGGAGCATTCTTTGAAGTCGACGAGGTTTTCTAATGTCCCCTTCCACCCGGCGACATTTCGCGGCAAATAGTGGCCGAATGGCGGTGACGCAGTAGTGGTTCCATGGTTTTTTTTCTCGATAATAAAACTGTGATGCAACTTGAGAATCATTTGTCTTTCATTTTAGGGAGGGATTGATTTCTTTGTAGAATTTATCAAATATGTAATGAATACAGGGATTGTAGAAGTTTTAATGAACATTTGTTGGCTTGTTTTACCGTTTGCTGGGGCCAACGCAGAAATCTGCATCGGTGCATTCGACGCGAATGTAGAGCTGTGGCGATGCAGTAACATAATGGCCCCAACAAGCCATGAGGGGTTGGGTCGGTGGCTTGGTTGCCCTCAAATCATCACGGGGGTGTGAGGCAAATGACGTTCGGCCACGCGGAAGTAACGCGATAATGGCAGCCATGAAAGGCCCCACCGCGATATCTGGTGCTTTGATGTCCTCTCCCAAAGCTACTCGCTTCAAAATCCATTCTTTTCACTAACACTTTAAATCCTGCAACCGATGCACAGTGCTATTCGACATTCTATCGATCGGTGCTTTATTATGATCTGAAGTGTCGTCTTTCCCAAGGTAATTACACATGTCACTGTCGGGTCATTATAGAACAATTAAATAATGTTTCTTGCACAGAAGTGTGCAGCAGAATTCTAGAAAAAAATAACAAAGATTTGAAATTAATTAGGAAAACTTAATTAGTACCCGAATAAAGATATTCGCTGGTATTTTATTAAAGAGCTATACTATTTAACATAGTGCACCAAGTCTGGACACCTTCGGCAAGCAACGAAATACTCCAAAATATTTAAGAAAAGCGTTCATCGTACATACCAATGATAAGAGCCAAAGCATCTTCACTATTACCGCCTCGAACTTCAACCATCATCCACCCTCGAGCCAAACTATTGCTCCAATTTTCCACGCGCAATCTATTTGCCAAATCGGCCGGAGGATCATCCGAATCAGATTCGATGAACAACGTAGACGAAGCGCAAGGTGCACGTTACACCGGAGTTCGACGGGATCGATTTCGAGAATTGTTTTTTAGCGGCTGAAGGGAATATAGCGGGAGGCGAAATTGCATCTCGAACGGGTTGAGGTCGTAGTCTACCGGAACAGAGACTCGTCCGTAGTCGCAGTTTGTCGGCCAATGGGACCAGACAGAAACGCAATCGCAATGCAGGCCAATCCCTCTGCCCCGTTCGTCCACCCGCTCGCTCGCCCTCCCGTTCCCGGTAATGACAATCATTACGGGGAATGATTGCAGCGTCGGGTCCGCCAGCGCGCCAGCCGCTATTGGGGGATGGAAACCACCTTATAGAGTCTCTCCTCGGTCCTCGATGCGAGCGGATTGTCACATGCTCCCGTCGTGGCAAAGTGTTCCCTTTTCGTCGCGGTTCCCTTCGAATTGGATAAACCAGTGGAAGAAACGAAATATCCCTTTCCGCTGGACGACGAGTGGCTACGGAACGGGCGAAGGTCGGGGACGTGGAGTCTCCGGAGTTATGGCCGACGATAGGAAGTTTGTTTCACTTCATTTCAATCTATTCGACGCGGTTGATTTTCGGTGCACGCTGGAGTAGTTTGACGGGGTTGGAAGGAATTTCTTGGGGCGTACGGTGTGCTCAGGTGAATGGTGGTACCGTCTTTGAAGTGATGGATGAAATGGACGGAGGTGTGTTTATGCGGATCAAGCGACGGACGGAAACGTGATGCAAGAGTCAGTGCGACACGAGTGCGCCTTAGAGTGTTTGACGATGGAGGGAAGTAGAATCTTTGCAACAGTCGTCGGCTTTCGTTGTGGAAGGGGGACAGAAATTGATTTCTGTTAATGAATAATAAGATGACCGTGCAGGAATTGTTTGCGCGACGGTGATCGAACAGGTAGAAGAATATGGCGGTCGTTCGACCACGTGACTGTTCATGTGCATGGAAGGTGATCCATAGATCTTCGAGGTAGTTATTTCGTAACGGCGTCTCTTAAATGTTCCATAGCACCGAATTCATTTACTTTTACCTGTCACTTTTCTCGTGACAAGTAGTTGGGACAATTATATTGTCTTTCTGTTTAGCACCATCGGCCACTGGAGACCCGCCAAGTTTGCCGAAACTCCTCTGCGTGGCCGACTTGCGGAGTTAAGGCGTTAATTGTCGTTTGAAAACCGATCGTTTCTTGCCCGTTGCGAATTTCTACGTCCGTCCGAATCGCAAAAAAGCCCGGCGACCATAACGGTAAGCTGATAACGCCTCATTAAAATATATTATCATGCCGATTCGACGGATGAGCGCAATCTCCAACGCTGCTAATAAGAATACACGACGAAGCTAATAAGATTTACATGCCCGGATGTCAATTTGAGGATCGACAAAATACCGATGCGCGATAAAGTTGTTGCGAAGCCTGTTCCCTATCCTCGTAGCTGTTTTGCAAAAAATGTCGAACGTAATAATACTTAATGCTGATAATTGTTCGTAATCAGAGACCAAACGGAATCCCACAGTTCCCCGAGAATCATAGAATCGATCATTTCGCGAGTTATCCGGATCATTCCTGCGAAATCCTGATTTCTTCCTCGCGCAAATCGCGGCCGCGAGACCGGTTAAGGCTTTAACTGGTATCGAAAGAACAGATTGCAGGAAACGCGGAGTAAAAACACGGCTGAGCTTCGCGATGCGAGGTAAAACATCGCGGTGGAAAAAGCGTAAATTGCTGTCTGTTTAAGAGAAGCTTCTGAATGAACGTCGGCACACATCTCTGTCTGTTTCGCGTCTTCCAAACGAATCCTATACAATTAGGCTTCCGTGCAAATAGAGATCCCCGTGAATGAACGAACAATACACCACACGTAAGAAGACCTGCATAGACCAAGCCAACCATAGCAGCAAAGTAAACTGAAGCATAGCGGATCGCGCTTCACCAAGAATCCAGCATTTGCTTCCCTAAATCAGCACCAATCTCACTTTTCCAAGTAACAAATTGTCAAGTACCAATCCGCGTCTCCAAAGAACCCCGTCCAACCGCCGCAGCAAAAATCATTATCGAAATTATTCCCCCGCGCCGTTCTGTTATCCAGCAGCTGATTTAATCCAGCCCCGCCAGTCCCTGCTCGCCGAAAGGGTTGCGTCGGGTCGCAAGGTGCACCTAAAGACCCAAGGAAGAAATTCGATCGGACGGCGACCGGAATCGTTACTCTCGTGTTCTCCATCTGCGAAGGCGCGCAGCTCGGCTCGCGTGTGTGCGTATTTCTGGGCGCGTTCGCTCGTGTGCGCGTCCTTTCTCGCCGCGGAAAATATAATGATGGCGAGCGGAGCTGCGAGCGTTCGTTCGTTCGCCCGGTCGGTCGAGACCCGCGTTGGAAACCGGCGATAAGGAGGGAGTGTCTACTGCCGCCATAATGATAGCCCTGAGCGGCTCTCTGACTCCGGTACACGCTGCACCGAGCCGCGTTGTGCACGTTGCACCGACTCCGCGTACATATACGCGGCTGTACGCGCTGTGTGCACGCGCGCCGAGCCGCTGCACGGCATGCAGGCACGCATGCACGCGTGCACGCACTTTACGTGTCGCCAGCGAGCAGAGCTCGAGAAGGAGGGAAACAATGAGCGAGCGTGTTCCTTCACGTGCTGCGACTCGCTCACCGGCGAACCTCAACCCTTTTTCCCCGTCTTTACGCGCGCACCGCGGCGAACCTTTGCGTCTGGTTGATGTTGCGCGCGGTGAATTTATTTTGGGGAGCATTTACTGAATTTTCTCATAGCACTACCGAATCATTACATTTGGCAAATGTAATGGATCTACGATGGAGTATGCGACGAGAATAACGATAGACACCGCAAGGAATTTCCGTGGCGAAAGGGGTGGGATCGGCGGTCCCGTAAAATACTAACATTAGCAAGATTTCTTTCGGATGTTTATAAAAGTCATCTATATCTCGGGCGCAGGGAATAAATTACCCCGCCGCTATCGCGATACTTAAAGCACGAGTAAACGAACCTGCCTCTCCTCGTGGGGGTTAATCTTTCGCCGTATCTCGCTCGGAGATTTGTTCGAGTCGATAAATTAACGTAAAGGGGGAGAGCGGCGCTGTTCGTTGCGTAATAACCATTGGAAATTTCGAGGGAAAAACGAGAAGAAAAAGAGAGGGAAAAAAATCCCGGCCGCGTGGCCGGTCGTTCGCAATTCAAGCGATCGCAGAAAAAGAGGAGGATTTCTGATCGACCGGCGCACACCGCACCCCGGTGTTTCTGGTACCACGGCATCGCCACGAGGGTTACACCGGGTTCACCAGCGACGCACGAGGTCCCGCCATTGGTCGGGTAGGTTCAGATTCATTAGCACGCGAACAGCGATTGGCCGGCCGCGAGGCTATCGTCTTTTTGCTTTCTGCCCGCGTAATGACGTGCTGCGCGTCTCGGCTTATATGCAGCCGAGCGATCGTGCATGGCAGATAGGTTTTGCCGGTGTCTGCATGTGCATCGTCCACCACAGGCGCAATAAACATATACGTGCATGCCACTCGCACGATGCCCGAGCGTTCGTGTGCGCTCGCACGTATAGGAAGCGGCCGGCCAAAGCTCGAAGATACCTCGAGGGGGGTGTGGAGTTTACCTGCATCGCAAATGGGTCTCTGCCGTACAGCTCAGCCCCGAGTCTCGAGAGGATACGTACGCCCTTTCTCTAGCACCCCTCGACGAATCGACGATCGTCGAGGGGAAGTCGAATCACCTGATCGAGATCCCTAGATTTCGTGAAAAAATAATTGCCAGAGAGCCGGCGAGAGATAGGTGGACGGTGAAATTCGATTCCAAGGGATGTGCACGCAGCGCGCGACCGAACCTCCATTTTGAATTCTCGTTACCGCGACGAAGGGGTTGCAATGGTAACGCGGCGAGAATAATTACAATAACATCGAGATTAGAATGATTCTGAGCGCGTTGGTTTTTACGAGGCTTGGTACAGATTTACATGCATTTGCTGTCCTCCTGTTCTACTTATTTTCCTGTGTGTTTCATTTGTTTTCGTTAATCAATTGATTCTCCGATTGCGCAAGTATCACTGGGAAAAATTGGAGGATCCTTCGTTCCCGTTTGTGTGGCTGAACGAGTGCACATTGGTTATACGTATGTACGCAAATTGGTCAATTACGAGTACACGAGCCGCGCTTGTATACAAAATGCTGAACGATTCTTTTTACGCCCGCGTAATTCACCGTGAGACACGAATGCAACGTATCATATACCGTGGTCTCGTTTGGTGTATTTCGCAGCGTAGCCTCGAGTGTTCCGTTCTGCTCATTCCCTCGCTGTTTAATTACCGATCCAGACCACTGTTTCCTCTTAACGTTATAATCGACTGGAGGGCCGTGACTCTTAAATCAGTCCTCGGCGACCAATGCGCAAGTGTCGCGACAGTACACCCCTATGCGTCGTCGAGAGGGCGCCGGGTTACGTATGGGGTGAGTTTGAGTGCTCTAGGAATGCGTCGAAAGCACTTCGCGTAACATGGAGACCTTGTGACTAATGCTTTGGAAAGAATTCGTTTCGCTATCGAGTATGTTTTATTTTTCCCGCGGCTTTATTCATCTGCGATTATTACGAAATTATTGCACAGACGTTGAATTAAACAGAACGTTCGATTTCCCTCGTTCGTGGTAAATAAACGCTTCGCTGGCTCGGAGATTCGTCGGCATGATGTAAACGCGGCTAAATACCATAAGGTGCGCAGAACATTGTATTTAATCATCGCATGCTCGTTCGTTGTTTTTTAAAAAAATATTCGTTCCCAGACGTCCTTGCCGCGAATCATAATTCTTCGACGTGTTCATTATTAAAACTCTCGAACATGTACCTTCTCTGTGGTATTCTGCTTCCTCGTTGTGTTACTGTTTGCATCTTGAACCACGTAATTTTCCCATGAATTTATATTTGACGTAATCGCACCCCGAATTAAACTAATTCATGTTATTACGTTTGATTTTCGCGCTACCGAGTAAGTGCTGCTTATTAAAATACAAACGTTACAAAAGATTATGCACCCCTGTGTTTAAAAATATTCTCTGCACTTAGGATAGCATAACTTTGACTAAAGATAAAGATTTCCCCGTATAAATGCCGCGATGCCGGTATTTAAAATGCACACATTTAATAATCATGCGATTCCCAAAGTTAATAAACAATGGTTCGACTGCAGTACACGCGAACCGTGTAATTAATTATACAACGACGTGCACAGCTCGGATATTTTGATCGACGATAGACCCAAGTGAAATGATAAATGATTTGTGTTAATCGACGGACAATAAAATCGAATGCAGCGTAAGGGGTGAATGATCTGTTCTTTCGCGTCCCAACACAAAATGGCCATTGAAACGTGACTTCGCGTTAGCAGATATGGATCGCGCCTTCCCCGGAGGTCGGAGGGATCGCTGTGGCGCTCGGGGAAATGGTGAACTGCCGGAGGACGGGGTTGGTGTCGCCATGGCAACAACGATCCCTCAGTAGCCGAGCCCTCCTACACCCTTCATTCAACTCTGCCACCCCTGTAATCCGCTCGAACTCGAAGACAGCCACTACGCAATTTTCGTGAGAGGATACATGTTCCCGACGATGTCTTTTAGGGATCGAGAGTCAAATAGTGAATCCGCCGAGAAAGTGACAATCGCTCCATCTCATGCGCGTTCCTCCGCGAATAATATACGATATTCCACGTGTAAGTCTCTTTAATTATTGCCAGGCTATCTCAGTGAATGTTTCAGCGTCTCAATAAGAGGGGGGGAAACAATATCCTGAGAAAGGAAAAGCAGTGAACCCGTCCCTTGACGGCGTCTAATTAGCGGGGACCGTTGAAAAGGGTTGTCCTTTGACAGGAATCTAACGAGGCGACGAAACGTCGCTTTAATCGGTCAAGTCTGACCTAAATAAATATTCATGGCTTTCGCGAGCTGGGAAGAGCTTCTCGGTAGTCCGTCAAAAGCCATGGCTTCTACCCCCGTCGGTATTCCCCGTTCCTATTCCCCATCTCTCCTGTTTATTAATTATTTTTCGCCAACTTATAATGCGTCGCGACGGCCAGAATACATATATGCATGCCGGTCCGCGAATATGAGACGAGTAGGCGAAAAGTCTGGACGGGAAGGGCCCTCGGGACCCAGCGTGGCGATAGTATATTGTAATATCGTCGGCTCGATTAACATAATATCTTTGCTCCTTTCGTATTCAAAATGGGCCACCACCAGGGCCGTATAATGGTACTCTCGATCCGTGTTTATACTAATGCTAGGTTCCCTTGGACGAGCTCTAAGATCATAATGAGGCTTCGATCGAATTAGGAAGGCGGGTGACTCCTTTACTGGTCTCCCGTTCCTTCCCCCCTTTTCCTTTTCCATGGTCCCACCAGTTTCGTTTCTGTTTTTTCCCTTTTCTCGTTTAGGGAGGCTCGATATACTTTTCACGGGCCGCATCGTTACAGCAAAGGACGAGCACGGTCTACGGTAACGCAGGGTGGACAGGACACTTTTTATTCTTGTTCCCCGTCTGATATTAAACGGCGTTTCAGGGAAGCGTCCCGAGCCCTCAGATATTAGACGAGACATCGTTACGTTCGGCCGATTTTCTAATTGGTTAAAAATAAAACAAAAAAAAAACGAAATAAAACGAAGAGTCGACTAGAAGGCGCATCGACGTTCGACGGTCTCCAATTCGATTACACTTTTTTCAGGGTATTAATAGGCGTGGCGAGTGCAGCGTGTGTGTCGGGACGAAAGAAAACAACGAGTACGCGAAGCACGATGCTTCCTACAATATAAATTCCTTATTCCAAAGTGGACCCGACAGTGAAGAACCGCTTCTTCTTCCTCCCCCCCCCCCCCCCCCCCATTTTATAATGCACTTCCCTTCGATATCGATTCCCGTGCGATACGAAACGAGAAGCAGAGGGAGGAGGGCGCACGGGCGAGAAAGTAATTTCTCGTTCGTGGAAAATCAACAGTTTTTCCGCGAAACGAGCTTAAAATCTCCCCCTCGTCGGTCGTAGAAGTGCCATTAGCGGCGGCGGCGAGTACTTTAGAAGCTTCCAGCCTCCCCGCGCCGCTGCATCGTCGTGCTTTCGAGTACGGCAACACGATGTCGTTGGTCGTTGTTCCGTTAGAGCGTCAATGACGTTCGTAATATTGCATCCGTTCGTCGAGCTACCCGTGGAAAATAGTGCCCAGCCGTTTCCACGATTTCCCCTATATACCCGGTCAAGAACTCACGTCCGACCGTGTCACCTTGAAAATCACTTTCGCCCCCCTTATTCGCGCCTCGAAATGACCAACACCATTAAAGACCGAACTTTTTCCCCCCCGAAAAACTTCTCGATAATTTGAAATTCATTTCAACGTGTCTACGGGGGGATAATCCATTCCCCCGACTGTCAGACATGCCTCGGCGGCTATCACGGGGTGGTAAGAACCGGGTGGAGCAATAATGCGCGTGCAACGCGTGAAATCGCGCGCCGGGAAACCGAGCGTTTAAATCGCACGAGTCCGCGCGAGGCGACCGGCCCGATCCAAGGCGAATCCAGGATTAATGCGTTTTTAATAGTGACATAACTGCGCCGCTCGTTCGCCTTTTTCTCCTCTCCGCTCGCTCCCTCTTTCCCTCTCCGTCACTCTTGATCGCGGTTTTTACCGCGACGAGTGTCGGTCGCGCGCGTTCTTTCTGTATCGTCGAATGCACTTGGCGGAAAGTCGAACCGCGTGTTCAGGCGTTCTTAACGACGGGAGAAACGAGATTGGCGGCGGGGCAGGGGGGTGAAGGAAACGGAACGACGAGCAGAAAATCGCGTGAATACATTATACAACGGGCGCGCTCCACTTTCTTGCCGGCGGAATTGCGTTTTGCAAGAAAGCCGGCACGCCCTACCCGCGTTTTTTTTTCTTTTTTTTACCCAGAAGCGCACGAAATCGACGTATCGCGCGGTCAACTTCGAGCGTGTCGAGAGAAAGCTCGATCGTTCTGATTCCCCGCCGCGACGTTTCGGGATTTTACTGAACCGCGATGCAGCATTGTTGTGCTTCGTGGAGAGAAGGCTTCGTGCGAGGAAATGATTAAGCGATAGGAAATATAGGTTTTCGTCGGGCTAATGGGTATTTAAGTAAGTTTAAAATCTGACGGTGAAAATATTTCATTTTCTCTAGATCGAATTCTTTGTACAATATAAGACACCGCCGTCGACACGTTGCCAGCCACCATCGACGCGCAGAGGGATTAAAAATTTCGACGTTGGCCAGGTCACGAGATAATAAGATCGTGTATGATTATTGGAATTAAGCGTGCCTGTCGCGCCTGCGAGTTGCTCGTTTTTCTATGAAAAAACAAGAAGGAAGAACGGGATGGTTCTTTTGAGGTTACGCCGATGGAAGGCAGGTGGGGACCGGCGCGATACCGATACGTATCATAGTTTTATTCCTTCCACGACCGGGGAAAAAATGTAATTGGCCTGACCGAAATCTATCGCGGGGCCAAAGGGGGTGGGAGAGGAAGGAGAATGTTCAGGGATGCAGGGGATGAACGGAGGAGAAAAAAGCACGTGTGCGAACGGGCAACCGGTCGTAATAACAATGATTAGGACGACGAACGGACCATGAAAAAAGGTACAAGAAGAGCGGGTCCTACTTTGGTTTCATCTCAAAATGGCGGTCGTGTAACCAACCTTGGTCCCGCCGAACTATATCAATTTTTTCGACAATCATGAGAAAAGAATTTTGTGTACAATAAATTCTCATACAATAAGTTCCAAGTAACTTTAACAGAATAAAATACTCCTCCCTTAGAGATTCTTTTATTTAAAATTTAATGTCAAGGTGGTCGAACGTCACTGTTCGTGAACCAACGAACAACTCGCGAGGATCTCCCCTTATCTTTGTATCTTCGCGTAGGTTAAACCAGGGGTTAACTCTTCGCCGTCGTCTTCTGCGTTCATGTACGATGCACCAGGACGAAGAAGGAGTTGAAGGAGGAAGAGGGTCCAGCATTGTTCGCGGACATTGTAAGCACGCCCGGAACAAAGAGCGGTAATCGACCCGTGTAACATTTATAACGTAATGGGAGGGCCTCACCGGCCCATAATAATATCAATTACGGGGCAGCAGGAGAAAGTAAGAGAAAGAGAGGGACTCTGGCCTGCGAAGAAAGAGTGACGACACAGGGGCGAAGGGTGAGGCTTGGGGTTTTAGATCGGGGGAGCACATTGGCGACGCGGATTCGCGAATCTGTCGGCCAGAAAATTGACCGACGAGCCCTCTCCAGCCAGCCAGCTGTCTTTAGAATAGGATGAGGGCGCCATGACGCTCTCGTTAACTCCTGCGATCCAACAGGAGGGTAGCAAGATTCGTATAGAGCCGGGATAAAATAGAGAATTTTCTAAATGTAGAAAAATTAACCGCTCCAAACTTCGATCGGGAATAATCCTAAAAATTGTTCACAATGTAAAACAATTGGCAGGTCAATTTCCACCCCCAATAAACGATGCTTGGACCCAAATTTTTATTTAACGCCCCTGTTGCTCTGAAATCTCTGATATAACGTCTGTGCTCCCAAGTTTAATCAGACCACCGCGATTTTAATATCACCCTCACCCCCAAACTCTGAACCCCGAAGTGGTGTTACGCGACGTTCCAAAGAAGTCACCTTGCACCCCCCCCACGTGCAACCAAGAACGCCCGAATCGTTGGGACCGATTGACGGGGCGCATAAGTGAATCGACACGTCGCGAGGCAGTCAGAAACATCGTGGAAGCACCGAAACGGTGTTGGGGGCAAGGTCGAAAAGGTATCGAGGAGGGCCTGGGACCCTTCGTTTTTTTAATTTCGCTCTCTTCTCGCAAGGTTTTGTTTAATGGCGAAGGCGGTAACCGCGCGCAAACCAGTCGGCCAATCGGAGGCCGACTGGAAATCATACGCGGCATCGCCGGCCTCACGGCGGCCCCCGGGAGTGGAGGTGAAGTTGAGTTAGGTGAGGTTACGCTCGCTCCCCGCGTCTTCTTAACATTCGACGGGCCTGTCCCGGCACGGCATCGCTCTTGCAAGAGGTGGGGCTCGGTCTCTTCGATCGGCGCTAGGCATTTCGTCTTCTTCTTCTTCTGCTTCCTCCACCTATTCGTTTTCTTCAACGTCCTTCTCCTCTTCTTCTTATACTTTCGTTATTCCGTCATCGCCTCCTTCGCCCTTACGATACTCGTCGCTGGCGACGAAGGGTGCCCCTTCACTATACTTAGCTCTGCCTTCGTTTTGGGACCACGTAAGACGCTGAGATAAACCGCTATCGTAAATGCGAATAGGGTGCTGGAGTTGTACAGTTATCAGAAGTCGACATCTTTGAGAATGTTTTCAGAGTGTGGATCCATTACAACATTCTTTAAATTTCTCTTGTCGCGATGGTTTTATTGTCTTGTCCTGGGTTCAAATTCCAAAGCGATCGTCATTATTTCAATGTTTTATATTATGTTTCACTTATTCTCTTGTATTTTGATTATTTTCCAATGGAAATTGGAAGTTTGCAATGCATGGGAGGGAACGTTTCGGATAGAAAATGTTTCTATCGGTGGCTTGTTAGAGCGTCATTATCGTTAGCCTGGGTTTTCACTTCGCAGCCTCTGCTGCTCCCGTCCTAATAATCGGGTTATCGGCCATCGATACGCCGGGAACTCTAATTACATTCCTCTGTGTTACTGTTTAACTGCGCGGCGCGCAATCCCTTCTATTCTGTCAATACCGAGCAAAGCGTTTCGCAATTCCTCTCGAGTGCAAGAAATTATGGGGTACGATCGAAGACGTGGGAAGTAGAGGTACTCTTTGAAGACCAAGAAACTCGCGGGTTTATCGGTGCAGCGGATCTGGCGGGTCGAAATAATTATCAATGCTTGACGAAATAATATCATTTCGCTGCTGGATCGGGGAATAAAAAGATGAAAAATAATTCCATGTTTTATCTCGGAAAGAAACAGCCGCGTGTACGGTTACGTATTTATCACTCGTAATTAGACGGACATTCATGAACATACGCAGTCCGCTGGATTATAAATATAAGAAGAGGATAAAACGAAAGCCTGATAAACAGATTCGCAGTGATCGCGTGATTCTGTCGTGTACTCCGAAATAACAATCACGTGACAATGCGTTCCTCGCGTGTCCCATCCTAAGTCCGATTGATCCGCAATCTTTTACATGGACGAGGACACTGATACCGTTAATTATTAATTAAGTACAACGGTGTATCGGTTGAATAATCAACGTTTTGCTGGTGATTACGACCCATTGAGAGGATCGATTTAACGAGAAGCAGCCATTATCGAGTGGTTTCGAACGTGAAATTTTTGTTTCCCCTCCCCTCGAAGGTTACCGTATCTTTCGTACAGGTTTTAGCGGGAATGTTCGTTGCACGAAATGCAGCAAAACGAAGCGTGGAGGAAGGGAAGGGAAAAAAAGGGAAAAAGAGGAACGCGTGGCCATTGATGCAGTCCGCGCGCACCTTCGTTGATTCTTTTTGCGGCTATTGATCGATGGTGACCGTAATTTTCAGATCGCGTGCCACATCAGTTGCCACCTTCCTCTCCAATGCAAACCAATGTTATCGGAACGCGAGTTTTTCCTGAAACTCATGCTTTTTTATTTTTCACACGGCCGACATGGTGCGTGTTTTCCTGCCGCGATATAAGACAGTGATTAGGGCTTGTTTGTAAGTTCACGACCAATTAATTTTATTTTTTCACAGTGCACGGTAATTAATATTCTTGCTAAAGACGAAAGTCGGGAGCCATTCTCCTTTTTTCTTTTCCCCTCCCTTTTTATCTTCTCGGAGGCACGGAAAAATATTCATTTTCCTCTGCGGTGCACTCGGTTTCGAGAAAGGGAAAAGAAAAATGAGAAAAAAAAAAGTGGGGCTCGTGCGTGTGCCGGGGCGCCGACACAGCAATCACGTTTCCGTGTTCTTTTCTGTTGCAGGTGCAGCGCCGACACAGGGACAGAGGAAAAAAGAGAACGAGAACCTTGAACCAATCGTAAATGGCGTGGAGTGAAAGCGGTCGGTCTCCGCGGTTTTCCCAGAAGAGCGCGAGCCACGAAATTATCGACCTGTAAATCGGAACGAGGGATCTCGTTTCTTGCCAACGCTGGTCTAACTCTGTCCCCGCGCGTCCGAAGGAAACCGCCGCTCGAAAATGGAACGTCGAACTGGACCGGGGCGAGAATCACGTTCGACGCCCGTTTCAGACACTGAATTCAGACGATATAATTCGCGGCCGATTGCGAACAGGTCTGCCGCATCAATCGTCGCACGTCAGAACGAGGCACGATCTTCGATTGAACGATTGATCCGCGTCAACTGTCCGACACGTTACGACCGTATAACGATGCTTACACGTTTCGAAAACTGTGTATAAGATTCCTATCGGCAACGTTCTTGCGCAATCCGCTGAATGATTGATGAGCGCGTGCGCTACTTTCTGTTTCAATGCCGAAAAAAAAAACAGAAAAAACAGAGTAGCGAAAAAGCAAGGAATGTAATTTATTTTCCCCGCTGATAACTATGGGAACCGTCGCGCCTCGATTAATGGATCGCCATTATCTTATCGATTATACTCCACGATTAATACGAAGACAAATCGGTAGCTGCGCCTACGTGGAATTATGTTGGAATCGTGCGGCAATCAAGGGCCGAAGACGAGGCGCAATAAGTGGACGGGAAAAGCGTCGTGAGGTCGCACCTAGCGCGATCAGAAAGCAAGATGAGATAGAACGGTGACACTCGACGGACAATACACCGTGACTCGATTACACACGAGTACCGTTAATCATCCTAATAGCGTGCGCATAATGCCAGATACGATCTACGTTCGCTGGCCACGCTGGATTCGTGATTCCACGCTCCTCCGACGATCGTACGGCCCACGTTCGGCCCCGTGTTGCACAGGTAGGATGCGTCGAATATGAAATGATAACGTGCACCGTCGCCACCAGGAATCGTTCGATTGGATCGTGAATGGGCGTACAAAGACAATCAAGTGTCGAGGCGCCTGAATTCCGATTGGACGTCGCCTTCTAATTGAGTCATCGTGTTATTAGCGTTGCAATAATCGCGTCTCGCAACAAAACGCCACCCCTCTTTGTCTGTTGCGCGCGGTACACGCGGCGAGAGGTATCGACGCAGGCGGGAAAAGGTATGGATCTATAGGGGATCGTGCATACGTAGATCGATGTCCAATTAAGCTCAATTACCGGCACGGATAATCGGCCACCGTCGGTGAAAGAATGATTATTCCGCGAATGACCGGTTAGAATATCGACCTTGGCTGGTTTCGCAAGACGGATTGCAACGATAAAACGTACACGTATGGAGGAGAAATTACGGTCGAGCGGGAAACACGATTGAACAGGACCGAGCGAAGACAGGTCGTAGTTTCTTCGATTGGACGTCGATTCGAAGTGAAAATAGATTTCTGCCAGATCTCACCCTGCGACGTTGCGCGTCCGTTCGGGGCTGGATTTCGCTGGAATCCGTGGCAAAGGGGTTCGCATTTTCGGAACGAGTTACCGGAACATCGCGTGCCACCGAAATATTCTGGAAATATGCTAATTACCAGTTAGCCAGTTTCTTGTGGCATTGCGCCCGTTTCTGCGATCGCTATTGCTTCTCCTCCCTCGACGTTTCCTTCCTTCATCCCCCGGCCCCGTGTCCCGGTTTCCAGGGTTGTTCTCGTCGTTCGTTTCAGTCCAACCCGATTGTCTCGATACGTTCAAAGAGGAGGATTTCGCTGCCGACCCTCTCGCGTACGACGTGTCACTCGAAATTACTATCTTTATTCGCGTTAATGATACGCTGATCGGCTCAACCGAAGTTCCATGATTTCAAACTTAAATAAACTAGCATTAAGGTAGCTCTGTCGTTTTACCTTTACCGGCCTACTTCCCTCTTGCCAATTATAACAGGGGCTCACCCTTTTCCTTCAATAATTAATCGTTCGATTCCAGCTGGATTGATAAATAGTTACACGGTGCAAGAAGAACTAGTCTGACACCTCGCCAATGTACCCCTCCCCGCTCCTTTGTTGTACACCCCGCAAGGCGTGCATACTTTTCTATCTTCGCTCCCATTAATTAGCCGCGTCGTGCACGCGGCTCTTCTCCTGTTTTGAGAACGAGAGCCGACCCCTGCACTGTATTCGCCGGCCTACAACATCCGCCCTGCATTAATTGAATATACGGCTCGCGTTTACACGCGATACGTGCCAGCCTTTGTGAGCTAACTAATACAGGCATTCTGCTTGCCGGAGAAATTAAAAATTCATCGGAAATCGCGCGTAGGACGGCCTCCCGTTTCCCGTGAAACCATATAGTTTCGTGTGATTCGATCCTCGAGTCGTGGCACCCACGATTCACTCGTTCGTGAATTCATTTAGAAAAAAAAACTTGCAGGTACTTCTTGGAAACGTATCCCCCGATCGCTAATAAACTTCGACCTCTATCTCTCTGGGAATACTTATTATTCCTCGAACAAAATGGCCGACGCTAGTGTGGTAG
Organism: Nomada fabriciana; assembly: GCA_907165295.1. NCBI lineage: Eukaryota > Metazoa > Arthropoda > Insecta > Hymenoptera > Apidae > Nomada > Nomada fabriciana. The sequence continues at coordinate 7,286,694 of OU015690.1, read as the reverse complement.
GTAAAAATTCAAGGATAGTCGAGGAATGTGAGCCGCGTTCTGATATTTTCACACCTTAGACAATCTTCTAGGCGTTTGTTTCACCATGCTCCAGTGGTGAAACAATCGACGTTTGCACTTTGGTCCGTACCACAGACAACGTGGAGAACAACCGGAAACGAGGGCAGGTCTATTATCGCCCAGGAGGTTATACGACCTAGCCGAAGTTTCATCGCCACTGAGTTCCAGGTACAGCAATATGTTGTTTTATGGTGCAATCATCGGCGCGGTAATAATCATTAAATCCGTTGGTCGAAGCTGTGGGTTCCAGGAGATCTCGCAGATCTTTCGACGAGCTCGTCGCTAGACCGAAATTGATTAGCCGATTCCGATTTCGAATAATGCTACTAATTATTGGATCTTGTTTTATTATGTCTTTTATTTAAGAGCATCTTTTCATTCCGAAATTCTTCGTTCAATTTCTTCGCGGAGAAGTTTTTTTTTCATCAATCCGGAGGCGCCAGTGATGACCACCCGAAAAATGTGTCTGCCTCGTCTCGGTATCGAGGACAGGAGGAGACCACTGGGCGGTTAGTTAGTCTGTTATATGGTGGCCATAATTACGGTTTATTGTCTCAATAAATATATATGACACACGCCGGCTGTGCACCAAGGCATAGGCAGCTTGTCCGAAGATCCTTCCCGGGATTTGAAATCAAGCGTCGTGTGTAAGGGTATAAAGCAGATTTTATGGGTCTGCTTAATATGGTTTATGGTGTTTTGTCCTCCTGGTGTCGGCTCCCTGCGAAACCGGAAGACGCCTAATGATCTAGTGAGGCTTCTAGTGGCTAGCACGAGGTTCTATCCACGATGGAAAATTGCGAATCCATTTTTGAATAAACATTTCTATTATAATCATCGCGACTTTCCTCAACAGTAAAGTTCAGTTGCCTATTCCAAACATCCTTTGCTTCAAGTTAAGTTTACGATAAATTATTTCAAGGGACGAGTAAATATTGTTTGTCCTACCCGAAAGTGGTGTTAAAATTAATATTAATTTTTCTTCTGAACGATTGATCATTGTCCAAGTGATTGGGTTAGGTTATCGGTTCAAACGTATCTATAAATATATCGTTGGATAATAAACGATTAATGGTGGCAGGAAGCGCCTCCAATTTGCTATACGAACTGCCTTCCGTTCTGAATTTATCGATCCCCCTGGTCGATTGACAATATTTACCGATTCGTTTTGCCCCGTTTAATATTATATTTCCAGCAACGTGCATCGTCACGGCAGCGCAGAACCGCCTATTACACAACTCACAATAATTAACTAAATAAGTGGCGTAAACGTTCTACTTTTCTAATCTCCTCTACAGTCACTTTATGCCTACATTTCTTCGATGACTACCAATTAGAAGTTCGTTATTCTTATCTTAATTGCGCTAACGCGTTGCTGCCTCAACATTGTTGTGCATCCACATGGTGCGAGCGTCGGCCCGCGAGGTGCGCTACGTGTTATTCCACTGGTATAATTTAACAATAATTCATTAAACACAACTTGTTCCGCACACGTGGCGATTGGAAGATAATAGAAACGACAAACCACACCCCCAATAAAACAAAGGAATTTGGAGAAAAATGGAAATATCTACACCAATACTAAATTATAGATTTTTCGACAGCAACTTTTCTGTTCGGCGTTACGAATATTGAACTCGATGTTCACCGGCGATTAGAAGCTACTGCAGCATTCCTATGTGTCGTCGTCAAAATTAATACATGCCCGCGAACGCCGCATATAGACGTTTTTCCATTTTCTGCCTGGCTTGCACGCAAACTGTAGACGTTACCGACAGAAATCGAAACTAGTTCATTATCACGATGCATTCCTGCGTACAGTCTAAAAGCGTTTTGTCTCGCAGCCAGCTAATTCCAGTTAAACTTAACAGCAAGGACAGCCTAATTGATCTATGCAATTACGTCTTGCTGGCGTAAGTGGCGCTAAGTGAATACCGTGGTAAGCCTCGGCTTCTTGTAAATTATCGGACGGTAATTTGGAGCGCGGAAAGGTAAAAAGACCCCGGCGGATCCCTTCGATCGTCAGGAATATACAGCTTATGATAATGCTTCTTGCCCGGCTCGGTTTTTCGTATCCTTAAACCCCGCTGTATTATTCGAACTAGTTATCGCGTCGTTACGGTTTACACAGTTATTGGAATCTGTCATTTTCGTACGACTCGTGTATTTCTTCCGCCGCCGCAAATTACACATATTCCATTCGCCCTTTTCATGGCACGTTCTTCTTCTACGTATCAGTCCGCGTGTTTCTTTGCCGCAACGATTCTACTGCACATTTTTGAAGCCCCGTACGCTCGCATTCATCCTGTGACAGTGCTTTGTTCCGTTGCCGAGAATTTCGGAATCGATCCAGCTCCAGCGACCCTAACATTAAAGCCGGACTCGTTTTCCCGTAATGACAGTCTGCCGGAGACTGTTTTCGACTCGGGGATTCCGAGGCCACGGGGATCAAAGACATCTCGCAGGTCGTTCGATAAACACTGCGACAGAGAAGCTTTCCCACGTATACGTATTTATATTTTTATTACACTGGAATTACAGAAATTGTCTACGTATCGCAAAATCCAGAAATTGGTGAACGAATTAATTTACATCGATAGTAATAATAACGTCGGCTACTTTTGGTGATCAATTTTATTTTCACGAGTGCAGGCCTCATAGTTCGCGTTAACGGTGTTAACCGCAATTCAAGAATCTCGCAGTAAAAAGGTCGGTCTAACGCGTCGAAAGGAATAATACATTAACCATTGCCAGCCGTTCAGACGCCTGTCTTCATTTCACCGGTCTTTTTCCGGTAAACTGCATGATGGACGCGACGGCAAGAATGCAGCCGACGCGACAAGAAGAAGGCAAGCTACGCATTCTTACATAACAATTGCGAATTCACGTAATAAATAATGACACGTAGCGGGGTGCCATCCTCGTGCCATCAAGAGGCTCATAAACAATATTCTCACTGCCACCGATGGCGAACGTTCGAGCCACGCGAATCCGTCCGCCGGAAAACGTGGAAACGTTCTCCGACCTGGCACTAAATCGCCTAGCCTTTCCTTTCGGAAAAAAAAGAAAAATCAAAGAAATGGAAAGTGAAAGGGAACTGACTCTGAAATTCATCGACGTCAGCGAAACCGCCGTTCATTTGACACCGATGGCCGTTCTGAAATTCGTTGCAACATGCTCGTCGCTAGTAAACCGACCGATAAATATTTTATACCCTCGCGTACCGTTACTTTCTTCCACTTTTCTACTCGACAAACGAATACACCTATCCTTCGCGCACTCAGGAACTCGAGGGGAATATTCCCATAGACGCACGAAAGTTTCATAATATCACGGGAACGGCTAAAAATCTCTGAACCACGCGATCCCGTAAAAATGAACGTGGATACCACGGGATACCGCTACGTCGGCTCCAACGTTATCCCGTGGCCCGCGACTACTTTCCTTTCCCTCGGCGATCTTTTTCGCGAACGGCGAACGGTACGATCGATGGCCACGGAAAAAATGCGGTCGATGCGGCAGGAAGGACGCAAGGTGGACACGGTCGAGAGAGGGTGCAGCAGGGTCGGTGCTTTCCGTGAATGCCGGCGGCTTCGTTTGATGGTTTTTACCGAGAGTCCTGGATACCGTGCGTTCCTATAGCACGATTGGCTCCTTCCATGGGCCCACGATCGGTCATTGGTCCTTTCCAACAGGATCGTAGGTGCCCGTGGGACAACTTTAAACAGACGTCGTCGCCTCTATGCTCCTTGGCTCGCAGCGTGCGATTCTTTTATACAGGATCACGGCCGTATATGTGCCGCGGGTAGAACGACGGTTGACATTCTTCGGGCCACTCGCGGCGGCCAACCTTTACGAGGTTCGACTACGGCGAAAATGAAATAGTGTCCGATCATGTCGCGAGGCCTCAAGACTTTTATGGACTTCTGGCCTCTCCGGTTCATGCGCTGGGAACCGTTGATCCTACGGTGACGCGGTTCAAGGATGCCTTGGACGGGGTACGAAAGTGTTTGAGTCGCGGTGGAAGGATGCGGGGAAGCTTTTTAAATAAAGCAAGAGGGCTGAAGCAGTTGCATTCATCAACTGGGTCGGTTTGGAAATTTGGTAGTCGGGTGAAGAAAAGTTTTGTCGTCGGCACAGTTGATTACGGTTGGTAGCGATCGGGACTCCAGCGAGCTCCATAAATTGTGAACTGTTTGATAGTACGAAGAGGAAGAATTTAATGGCGGTTATTGCTGGAAATTGGTCACTCGATATTACGTTTCAAATTCGGGGACCCAATTAGCGGTGGTGCGTGTTATTGTAGCTTGACGAATCGTGGGGAACACGAGGCAGTTCTGTAGACTATAAATCATCATCGATCCGTTCTTGATGCTTAAAATGTGGCCTGGTTAATGGCGAATCGATGGGGGTTTTAACGCGAACTTGAACCGCGTACGACCGGTCCACGGTGTTTAGAGGATTTATGGGGTGCCTTATAAAGCGAGACAAAACCGATATTCCCCTTGCACGATCCGATTCTGGCGTGCAACAGAGGTTTGGTTCTTCACTTCCTGAAGAGATGGCGCCACCATAGCGGTCGATACAACTTTCATAGTCCTTCGCGTACAAAGGTTGAGGAGGAATCGTGAATTCATCGAATTTTTTTGTCGTGGCAAATAATTCAATGTAAAAGTGTAATGCCATTCGTTAACAGCCGTTGCCCCTTGTATATTCACAGATTAATTTATACATAATATTTTAATTGGGATTTAACGAAAGTTACAAAACGATGGACACACATGAAGTACATGCGAACGTATCGTGTTTAATGTCCTCCGTTCCGATGTCGCTCATTTATTTTCGCGTGCACTCATTCAACGACTGGGTACACGCTTGATAATCCCTCTGTATGGCCCGATAAAGTGTATGTAACTTTCAGCAATGAAATCATAATCGCGCGCAAATCGTCGGACACGATGTGTTAAACACATGCCAGCCCTGTTTGTAGTTGCACGTAGAGGCATCAACGGTTCTATTAATTATGTAGATGATGCTGTTGCGTCATTGAATCCACGCTGGAAACGTTCAACTGATTCCCATATGTGTATATATATATATATATACTACACGAGAGACGAGCGATGCTTAATGTCCCCTGAAAAGAAATGAGCCGAGGAAGAGGATTGCTGGTTAATCGGCCTCTCAATCTCTTAAAGTCGTGTCAAAGGACTTGGATATCTTCGCTGGATATTCTCGATTCCACGATTCGAGAACGATATTAAATTTTCTAATAGATGGCTATCGATGTAATCGTTTTAATGATACAGATTGATTGATTAGGCTCGGTCAAGTGTCTTGGTAATAATTATCTGTAATCCTCGTCGACTGTCGTTCCAATTTTACGAGGAGAAATGAAGCCGTGAATCAAGTCCGAAGCTGAGAATTTCGTTGGACGTCAAGTTGTTACGCGGAAAGCACCAAACACGTTGATGAAGTGCTTACAAAACGTTGTCCAGAAGAGAGACAGAAAGGCAGAGGGGAGGAGGAGGACTCCCCTTGCTGTTCCTTCAATTCAATTGAATTCTATTCCAGCGTGCAGTTGATATCATTGAGGTCGCCACTTAAATCCTCATTGTCGTTCGTCGCTTATTGTTTCACCCTTCGTTCGGCTACCGACGAATGTACATACGTGCGTTTCTCTTTCACATCCGTACCCGCACCTCTAACCGGTCTAAAGAAGTGCCAGACTCGAGGGTCCAGCCCGCTAAGAATTGAAACTGTGGTCGCCGATCGCGGAGTGTTCACTCCGGATTAGAAACCCCAGTTTCAAACGACGGCAACAATAATCATAATTCACTATCAAATAACCCCTTGGAATATAACGAACATCGATGCGAGACATTTCACGCAGCTCTATACAAAAAATTCGCAAAAGTCTTCCAATTGCTTAAATGTATTCCAAAACTGTCACCTGTGCAAAAGCGACTTCGTGCCCAGCAAGAGTGAAAGCAAACGAAAATACCAATGCACTTCGTTCCTCTAATATCCCTACCGTGTATCAAAGATTTACCAAACAATAAAGTCATTTGCCCGAGCGATCATCCAATTACGTCCCAGCACTGTAACACCGTAGTCTCGTAATCTCTGTCACACAGAAAATGGACGTGGACGACGACGAAGAAGGGATGAGTCTCGGCGGTAACCAAAAATTTGGTCACCCAACCCCCCTGTCTGCCTGAAGGGCTTCCCTCGACTTCATCACCGCTCGAGGACGCAGGTAGCGCCATGCGACTCGACGCTACTTGCCGCGTAGCGAATTTCGAGGAGGGCTCTTCAGGGTCTTTCAACAGTGGCCGGCGAGCTGGAGAACCCTTCGTGTACCGTGGAAGGCCTGGGTAGTTTCTGGCTACGATGTTGTTGGCAACGTTCACGACAGGGACTACCCTCGGCACCCCGGCCACATGGAAACGTGGACGGAATAATGGACGAAGTGAAGTGCGTCGCGGTTGCTCCCGAAGTGGGCATTGTTGGCCCACATGCTCGCTCGAACAAACCAGGTTGATCGACTTCGTAGGAACACATGGGAACGTCGACGAACTACTCTTTCCCCGTCTCCTTCGTCCCATTCGTTCTATTTCTTCTCACTTCTATTTCGTCTACTTTTGTTTCTTCTATACGTATGCACGTCTAATCTACCCGTGCCAGTATTTACGGCCCGGGTTGAACCAGTCTTTTAACTCGTTCCTTACTCACGGCCTTGTACAAAACGTACATACGCGTTCCTTTACGCTCAACCTAATCTGTAAGATCTGGACGGAATAAATTGTTACGCAGAAGTCATTGGAACGTTGTATTATTGAGATAAGTCTCGCTGGATTCCCGCGGAGATTCGTGACGATCATGTAAAGTGAATTATCCTACCTGATTATATCGTCATTGTCATTAGGTCCCGATCTCTATCGCCTTTTCTCTGTCCCAGCCACCTACGGTGCCCCCGTTAACAATCCCACTTGATTCCGTCATTGGCGACGTTGGAGTTCCTGAATGAGTTCGTAACGAGATGCACAGCCAGAGGGCTGGCCCACGTCAGGGTAGCCAGCACGTGTCCTCAATGGACCAATCAAAGCTCACCCTCTTCTCTCGTCTAGTCTCTCTCGCCGACACCCCACGCGTTTCTCTCTCCCTGTATCCAGGCTTTATGCACATTAGCCTAATACGATGTACTCGTTTGAGGATTTCACAGGTCCGTTGGATCATCTTTGAATGAAATTAGAGGAGGTTCGTTCCAAAGCCTTTTAATTGACAACGCGGCAAGATATCGTGTCGATCTTTATTCGGCGGATAACTCCCGAAGGATTTTCCGAGGGAACTCGGACCTGGATTCAAATGACCAGCGGGCAGAGAGTTCACACGCACGTGCGATTACGTGCACGCGTTCGAGCGGTAAATGCGCGCTCGCATAGTTTCCGCGAGCCTGACTGCGTCTGAAGAGGATCGGGTGGACTTATCGAACAGGATAGTTTAATTGCCGCACGAGGGTGACGTTCCGCGTTAGCGTTGCGTTCTGCGGCAACGAATTCCGTGGGGAAAGCACGCGATTCCGGCCGAGTGAACACGTTTTCGTTGCACCCCGCCGCGCGGTCTTCATTTGCAATTTGACTTCTATAGTGACGCACTTCTGCCTCCAATGATAATTCGCGATAAATGCTTCGTTCATAGGAGCCAGTTGAATCAGAAACGTTTGGGGGCAGAAGAACTGTTACAAAGGGCTTCGATAAAACTACCCTTTACCGTGGAAGGAAATTCAACGATGGACTGACAGAACGGACACCTCAATTTTGGACATTCCCAGCGGTTCTGGGAATAAATAATTGAACGTAATTTGCCTTGGCGGTACAGTTGCACGGCGTAAAATCCATCCAGGCGAATTTAGCCCGCGGAATCCGCGGTGCGCAAGCAGAGAGGGAAAAAAGAGAAACATGTAACCGCTTGGCAGCCGTAAACCTCGAAAATTATAATTGCACGCGGCATAGGCAAGAACGCAATAATGCCAGTTCCAGTTGTAAACGCGCGTGGACGCACACGTACATCGTGTGTAGCCCAGGTGTACGGGCGTAATACGCGTTCCTATATTCGAGAAATTACGGAAAGACGCGAGGTTGCGCAGTACAGGCCCAGCAGCACGGTGGCTCGCCGACCACGGTTGCGACACCTCCTTTTAACAACCACTGTCGACATCCAGGAGAAACTTGTGACATCAAAACTTCAAGCCGAGTACGATTGCAGACTCCGCGATTCGTCGATTCAGCGACACGCCGAGTGCCCTGAATCGAAGCCCTGACTCGTCTTTTTCTCGACCAGGTCGTGTTTTGCCTCACTTTCTCGAAGAATCGTGGACATCTTCGATGCAGCTCCATCGCAGGATTTTATTTCAAACGCGGTAGAATTAACAGGGCGTATTATTGTTTCGACAAAATTTTGTCGCTATTTGCACTGAAAATAATGTTTCTATATTTTACATACGTCAGAGATAAGTATTCACCTGTCCTGCGATTCTGAATTCTCTTCACAATTAGTCCGCAAGCTTATATAAAAGTTTCCAGCTACGAACACTTGGCACAAACACGTAGAAATTAATTCTTGACCTAAAAAATATCACAATAATTAATAATATTCCTCCTGCTACTGCCTATTGTCTTACAAAGAACTCACCCCCCGCAAAGACTACAATTTTTCTAAATGACCCCTTCGAACCGTGTCTCCAGAGACTGTGCGATACAACGATGAATACGTACTGACCGATCGCGGTTGCGCGAAATTTTATCAACAGAGAAATGCCATCAGGACGGGCGGCGCCCGCGAAAAGAACAAAAGCACTTTCACGTGCAGGAGATAGGCGCGGCTAATTGAAAAAATCTCGACGGACGCTCCAGTAACAAAACGTGACTTTCGGCGCGCCGCAGTTCATGGAACGTGAACGGATTGGCTCGGGTTTCCACGGCGCGAAATAAAAGCCGCGTGGAGTAGATTCAATCAGGCCACGAGGGGGTTTGATGAAGGGTCCAGGGGGTGAGGGAATCCAGCCTCGATAGGGAGAGTGCTGCGCCGAGAGGCAGCCGGTTGAAGTGCAAACGCGAAGGGCCTCGTAAAATGCGTACACGTATATATCGGAGTTCTGCACGGGACGAGCAAGGACGAACGCGTTCTTCTACACGTACAGAGAGTTTGCGCGTGTATGCATACCCCAATATCGTGGGGTGCATTACGCGCTTAAGTTAAGTTACACTTACGGATCGTCGTTGAACAGGATTACGTACATACACGTTAATGCACGCGTACAGAGTCGAGTGCGCGTTGCGACGAGGGTATGGGGATTAAATGAGTTCCATCTCGCGAATACTAATATCGGGGTATCGTGGAAGGTTGCTTTACGGTAATAGAAATTAGGATTTTTTGTTCTACCGAGAAATAGGTCGATTTTATTTAATTTATTTGGGATCATGATGAACCATCCCTTGTAACATTCCACTTCAACACTAGAACTACCGATAGGTTTTGGTACTATTTAGGTACTATTAATGGACATTAAATACAGATATGTAATTATCATTTTGCCTTATTGAAAGTCGTCATGAATTGCTGCAGCAATACCTATATGTTAATAACTTTAAAGCAAGAAATCTAAAACCAGTCATTTTGACTGGCTTGGTAGTTTTAGTGTTAATTCTTTTCACTATTTCAAGTCCAGTTTAATTTCGATTTCCGTTTTCAATATCTTTTATCAATATTTTTCATGCCACAAAATAGCGATACTATTTTTACTTCACTTTGCCGCAACGGGATGGAAGTTCTAAATAGTAGCCCGATCTAAATCTAGAGATCTATGTTCGTACAACTCTTCTGCTCGTTTCCTGTTCTGGTTCTGCCGCTTTTTCCGCCAAATAAATCGCTGTTACAACAGGCCAGTTCGAATCAGCGGAAAATGCGCTCTGCTCTTCGACTAACAGTATGGCTTCTCGGTATCGCGAATACATGTATATACTTTTTGTTGCTTGTACGCCGGTGGCTATGCTGGAATAGCATTAGACCGACCAATTGGTTACATCTGTTGACTGGTAACCGGGTGACCTCGCCTCTTATCAAATGCGTTGACGCGATAGAAGTCGAGAGGTCCATTTGTTGGGCGTTAACGTTGCATAAAAGGGAACCAGAACATTCAAGGGGGGAAACACGATACTGATTGCGTCGGCCGATTGTCTCGGCAAGACCGACGAATTCGGTCCTTCGTGAGGGCTTCTTTTCTTCCCATTATTAGACAATCATCCGGCAGAGGAAAGTTCCTTATTGTCCTCCCTCGTAATATCGTCACCAATGCATATCTACGCGAACGTAAGTACACGTCAGCATCAATGAATTAAATTCTTTTATCCGTGGCAATGATGTATTAAATCACAATGGACTTCGTTTAATATTTTCTGAAGCTATTGTATTGTAATGCTGCACGTATTTTTTTTTATGAGACAAATTAGTTATTATATATATGGCGATATATTGTAATTTCTCGAGAAGAATGCAGGGACTCGATGCAGAGGGAAATGTTAAACACACTTTTAAATATTGTAACAAAATTAATCGTGGCTGCGTCAATAATCTCTGGAACACTGTAATTCTATTAAACGCAATTCCCGGAGTAGACGTCCGTTTGCTTCGCGATATTTAATTCACAGTTCCCCGGGTGAAGGGTAAAACCAGCACGATTAATCAGCTTCACCGTTGAAGCCAAGTTTATCGTTGAGACGTCGATGCCCGGCATTCGAAGGGCCGCCGAGGAACGATTCAGGGGGTCGTTAATCGAGGAAATTCGGTGAAACCGTAATTAGCAGGATGATCGCCGTTATGGCGGGCACGAAAGTTCGCCGGACCAGCAGCCTAATGAACTCGTTACATATTTACACGTTGTTCGTGCTTGGCCGCCGGCTCAGGGAGCTCAGAAAACCACATCGAATTAAGAGGTCCTTTCGCAAATTGCAGACGGAACACGAGAGAGCGATTTAAGCTTATCGATCCACGAACGACTTTCTGATCTGTTTAACACCCACGTTCTGTTCTGTCAATGTTCTGGTTAATGACACTGTACACGCCCGTTAAACCGCTAATTTGAAACAAATTATCCGCGTCTACTCGTTTATATATCTATATGTATATTTAAATCGACCTAGCCTGTAATTTGCCGCCAGTTTCCGACGTTAAATAATTTCCACGTATTACGAGGAACTGTGACAGACACGCGTCCCTATTGATTTTATTATAAACGCACGATTTTCTCGATATTTTCTACGCCTACCCTTATCGGTAATTTCGGGGTGCAAACGGAAGGAATTTAACAAACATTTCGCCCGAAATTCAGCAAATTCTTAACCACCGTTCTCTGTCACGATTACAAACGCGAGCCCAATTCGACCATTTAATTGCAGCATCTGAGATTCAGTTCTCCTCCCTGGTTTCACTGCGGCTCCCTCGCGAGGACAACGAGGTTCGCCAATTTGTCGTGGCATCGGTCGAGGCAGTTCGACCACTCGGCCAAACGGTCCCACACGTGTAAACGCGTTCGCGTATGCATAGAACGCAACACGCCTGTCTGCATTAGTGTTTGTGTGTCGTGGGGTTAATTGAATCAAGCAGCACGCAACCAGCTCTGTATACACTGCCGGGTCATACGGGGTCAAATCGGTAATGGGCTGACCCTTAATTCACCATGTGGCCGACCACCGAACGCCGATACATCGTCGTCGTTTGCCTTCTTCGACATGCGAGGCATCCTAGATACCCGGCGACCTTGAACTGGAAACATCCACGACGACAAGGGTGGATCCGCGCCAGCTTGGCCGGCACGAAACTCAACCCTTCGGTGCAATCTCGAGCAATGAATATTCGATCGGTTCGATCATTTTTATTTCTCGTGTAATAATAGGGGGGAGATATTGCAGGAGATCTTCGGTGTACAGTCGGACGCGTTATAGTTGCTCTTGGTTGCGCGAGTAACACGCGGTGGTCAGATTGAAAATGCAATATAATTTTTAAATTAATAATAAATTGCACTTGGTACGTTAATCCTTTCTGCCGGGAATTGAACTCCATAACAACGATAACAATAGTACTAATAATTCGCAAATGTATGAAAATAGAATATACAATTATCTATTTGTTCGCACCTAAAAATAAAAGAAGTATATATGCTCTAGAAGAAACCAAGGAAGACTCTGGGAGCGCTGCGATTTCAGGGCTCGCAATCAGCCAATAAAGAGCACAGCGCCCAATTCCGGGAATTGAATTATCTCGCACTGGCCTGTAACACGTTTCATCTTCACGGGGTGGAATTTCGAATCGGTGGAAAGTGGGCCTCGATCCTTTCAGGATCCAATGTCCAGGTGAAATTATACGTTGCGATACATTGGGCTGCAAGGTATCCGCTGACGATTCCTCGAATCTGCATGCTCCTTGACTAATTCGAGACGCGTCTACGCGCATCCTGCCTCTGTTACACACAGCCGCAACTGGATGCCGGAGAACAACAGCGAGATCAGAAGTCGAGTGTGACCAAGAATTCTTGATTAGAAAGCCGGTCGCCTCTCATCGGATGCGAAGGCGTACACGTTGAAGAAGAACGCGAAGCAACAGAGAAAGGTGAACGAGCAAACGTTAGGAGAAGAGAGAGTGTGGCCGTCTGATTCGCTGGAGAGACCACTCGGAGAGAGGATCCATCAATCACGAATGTCCTGCACCTCGAGAGTGCTGCTTCTCGCCGGTAGCAAGAAGCTGCGGAGCCTCGTAGCCTTTGCAACGACGTCGTGGAGGAAGTCAGAATCCATCCTGAAGAGTTAGCCTGGGTCGTTCCAGCGTCGTGGTGCAAAAACCACGTAATAATCCTCCGGCCGTTGTGCGTCAGCCTTGAACGTGCTGAGGATAATATTGTTCTGCTTTCGAGCTGCATATGCATCATCGGTCGAACCGCGAGGAATGGCAAAAAGTATGCACGTACCCTGTGGAAGTTTGAATGAACAGAATATTTCGAAAATTTGGTAACCCCCTTACAATTAAAAAGGGTTGGTCTCCGGTTTAATTTCGGTGCGCGGTGGGCCAAAGGTTTTCTAACGGAGTATTCATTTCGAATGATATACGAGGGTTGGGTACCGAGATGCTAACTAGGTTACGCTGCCAGAGGGATTGACCTGGTCACCAGAATCCAGGTGATTCTCGGACCGTGACTAAAGGATCGAAGCTGATGGAAAGAGAAAGCCGCGATGGGAAAAAGGGGGAAAACAGGAACGGGGAGGATGGCCCATGGAAAAAGACGAAGAGGACAGAGGCGGGCTATCTCGCAGGCGAGATTGTGTGTTAATGTATGGCTGGCATTCGGACGACAACCGTGACAAATTGCTTTATTAGGTTGCCAGCCCGGGAGCCTTTCCACTCGTGGCTCGCACCTTAGGGCCGCTACTCATCGTGATTGTACGCTCTATTCTCCTCTACCTCTGTTTCTTCCTCTTCTTCTGCGCCGCCCTCCTCTTCCAACGCGCGGCAAAGGACAACGTAACTCGCGGCTGGATGAATGGATGAGCAAGAATGCTCGCCGCGGGAGGCCGATGCTTTTTTGAAATCGAACCGAATCGCCTTACCGGTCCGTTACGCGACTCTATCTTGTCGATGCTTCTGCGCGAGAAACTAATTCATTTAATGCCCTTCGTTTTGTGTCGCTTATAATTTCCCTGGAAATGAATTACACATTCGAATTATACTGGCGCGAGGGATGACTAAAGACTGGCGTGCAATGAAAGTATGCAGTTCGATTTCATTTGAGAAAATCAATACCAATAAGCAACTATATATCATAGTTCAACGGGGCCCGAGATCAGGAAGCTGGGGTGAAAAGATCGGGCCGGTATTACGTCACCTGGCCAAGGCTGCCACCTTGCAAGCTCGTGTCCGCACAGCAATCGAGGCGAAGCCGCGGATTATTAATGTTTGCGTCGGGTCGTTAATGGATCGGGGTCTCCCATTCGAACACGGCGAACGTAGAATGCGGGTCCAGCTGTGAACGCGTTATAAGATCCTTTTTTGCGAGGTACAATGTCCTGGCGACTCCCGGATGCGGCATCATTAAGTCACCTCCCTCCACGCCGCTCCTCCTTTCGTTCTTCGTCTGTTCCGCTCACGGACTTTTGTAACTTTCGTTGAACTCCGTTGAGTCCCAGCGACGTGGAATCGAATATCGACGTGACGGCCCCGTGACCTCCGTTGCTTCTTCCTTTCGCTGGATTATTAACTCTCGCCGAGAGGTAATTAGCCACCGTTACTTAAACCGAGTCAACTGTCTAACGATCCATCGTCACCTTCAGCCTGTCGGCTCTCTCGTTCGACTTTTTACCTTTTTCACTCAGGCCGAGTCTAGCTCACGCTCGACTCGTACCTCGTTACTTTTATTCCACCTGCTGGTTGAGTCTGACCGAATTGCCAGCTGGGAAATTGACGCACGACTTGTTTGAAGATCATTAATGGTCAGCTCGATAGGCAAGAATCGATTGCCTTTTTTGGGAGCCCAAGAGCGTCGAGTGTTTTGACTATGTTTAACGCAAGTCACCTTTGTCTCGATGGTATGCGAAAGTTTGTCGGTGTACGTTAAATACCCTAGAATCGATCGACTACCGTATTGCGGAAATGTTAATATATTTGCTAAGCAAGTGCTGCTATATTTGAGGGACGCGTTTATTCGGATTCTTAATGAATGTCCCCGGTATTCGAGGAATTTCCTTCTTAACCCCTTGCACTATTTTCACGAGTCTGACTCGTGATGAAAATTTTAGGCCAAACATGGATGTCACGAGTCGGGCTCGTTGTTCAATTCCAGACCAAACATGAATATCACGAGTCTGACTCGTGGTCTTAATTTCGGGCCAAGTATGAACATCTCGAATGGGATTGTGTGTCCCCGTGCAGAGCACGTGCTACCTAGAACGTAGTGCTGCTTTTCATGGTACAGATAACATATCCAAGTTAAATAAACATTCGCACGCGGCGAGACCAAGACCGTTCAGTCGATCTTCAGTTTGTACCATTCTTTATACGAGGTGCACACGTTTCGAACAGCTTGCTACACAAAGTGATCTCTGCATATTCATTTTTAATTCTACCAACCCCTCCAGCATGTACAGTTTGAGAAGCAACACCAGTAAAAAAGCAAGTAGTTCGCGTGGAAGTAAGAGCCGGGGAAAGGCTTCCAATGTTTCAAGCTGTCAATCGATAGATCATACAAGAATTAGAGACAGTGATGAAAATTCTAGTGACAGCAGTGTAATTGTGCCACTAGTGAATTCTGCAAGAAGATTAGTTATACGCGACAGTGATGAAGAGGAAAATCCCAGACCTGAAGTGAGTCTTGAGTGGAATTGGCAGGAAAGTGATAACACGCCAACAATTTGGGAATACTCGGAGGCTTGTGGTGTAAAAGACTATGTTTTAAACCAATTAGGCACGAATGACGGACTCTTAGATTTATTTTTTATTATATTCGACGAAAATTTGTGGGACATTGTAGTTACGCAAACAAATCTTTACGCGCAACAAATAATGAATGATGGGAGAAGAAGGAAACTGGATGATGGTTGGTTCCCAGTTACTAAAGATGAAGTATTGGCCTATTATGCGTTGTGTATTTTGATGGCGCAAGTCAAAAAACCAAATATACAAATGCATTGGTCTAAGCGGGAAGTGATAGACACACCTATATTTAGAAAAGTAATGCCGCTGAAAAGATTTACCCAAATTTCACGATGTTTGCATTTCGCAAATAATGTAACGGATTCCAGCAATGATCGCCTTCACAAAATAAGACCAATCATTAATTATTGGAACGAAAAATTTAATAAAATTTACACACCGGATAAAAATATAAGTATTGATGAATCATTAATGCGATATAAAGGCCGCTTAATGTATAAACAATTTAACCCATCCAAACGAGCCAGGTTTGGAATAAAAATATATAAACTATGTGAAGCAAGTACTGGATTCTGCAGCAAGTTCAAAATATATACTGGCCAAGATAAAATTGACCTGACTGATAGTGCATCAGAAGGTGTGGTTATGGAATTGGCAGAATCGGTATTCGATAAAGGATACACATTGTACATTGACAATTGGTATTCCTCGCCCGCTCTATTTCTAAGATTGCACAAGCGAAAAACAAATGTTATCGGCACCGTGCGTAATAACAGGAAAAATATGCCGAAGTATCTTTCAACAAGCAAATTAAAACCAGGAGAACATCTATACAGAACGTGTAATGGGATATTAGCTGTAAGGTGGAAGGACAAACGTGATGTGTATATGTTGACAACGAAACACGCATCTGTAGAAATGACCGAAGTGACAGACAAACGAGATAGGACGAAATTTAAACCAAGTTGCGTGATTGACTACAACAAAGGAATGGGGGGAATTGACCTCAATGATCAAATGTTGGCATGTTTTCCCATTATGAGAAAATATATCAAGGGTTACAAAAAACTCTTTTTTTACATGTCCGATATGGGCCTATTTAATGCATACGTAATAAAAAAAAAACTACAAGATCCAAGAAGAGAATCATACGTAAATTACAGACTAGATATAGCCGAGGCAATTTTAAAATATGTACAGCTGCCTGATTATACAACACGTGCGAAATCCGCTGAAAATCAAACAGCAATGCGATTACAGGCGCAATATTGGGCTCATTTCCCCAAACATATTGATGCAACTCCTAGAAAGCAACACCCAACTAGAATGTGTAAAGTGTGTTACAAACACAAAAAACGAAGCGAAACATCCTGGGAATGCAGTAAATGTAAGGTGGCTTTGCATGTACCGGAATGCTTTACAAAATATCATACCATGCAGGATTATTGAATTTATACTTGTAAGTATTTTTCCATTTAATAATTTGTTGATATTTAATTGTTTATTTATATTGTGTTTTTCAGTTTTAGGTTTGATATTAGTGAGATAAACAGAAAACTTATTTGAGTTCAAATACTACTACCGTGGATTTGCTTTTACATATTTTTATTTCGTTATTAATTAATTATATTATTATTACTTATTCAGAATTTGTTTTAATCTTATGTGATAATTAAAGTATTTTTAAAAAGTTTTTGATTCCATTTCATTTGAATTTCACAAGAGTTCCATCGCGTGAAGTAAATACGGGCACGACTACCTTGCGCTCGATCGTAAGATAGGTCTCAAGTTTCGGCACGCGCGCTCCACCGCTCGTCCTTCACCGCGACAATTGAGGCAGCCGCGTTTGGCCTGACTTTTCCCGAGGTTCCGCGTAGTGCAAGGGGTTAAAATTGTAAGCACACACGAATCGGTACAAGTGCCATAGTTTCGCAGATTTCTATTCGCAGAGATTGCAGGGCTGATAGGGATGTTTGCGTCAGCAGGATCCAGCCCGGTGTTGATTCTAGGGCTATCAGACATCGTCTAAAGTCAGACGCGTGCGATTGGACCAAATGCTATAAGTGGAACATGGGAACAGTCCGGATTTCTGGTCCACGATCACGTCGCGCACGTCGGGCTCGTCAACGAATAGATAACGAAGGAGAATGAGCTAGTTGAGGCGGTTTGATACATCGGCGACATCGCCGCAACATTCATCTGCATAATTCATTCTTATCAGTACGATTCCCTCAAGCAGGGATTCTCAACCGACGGCCAACAATTTCCCGCCAATGGAAATATTAACTTAATCGTTGACGTTTATTTGCGAACCGTGTCCAAGCCTTTGCTCGATGACGTGCAACCCTATTTTTCTTCCTTATTGGTGAAATGGAAAGTGTCGGGCTAAATATTTGCGAACGATGGAAAACGTGCGGCCGATTATCCTGTTCGATTCGAGTGTAATTTATACAAACTGGATCGAGAGGCGAACGTTCCAGTATGGAGAGCCTCTTTCGGTAAAGTGCCGACATTGTTAACGTCTCCGTGGATAGGCAAGCTGAGCAAAGCGACGCCTTTGACGCGATGGCACGATATATTAAGCGTGGTTCACAGGTCGCGGGATTCGCGTTCTCCGCACGTAAGAATAAGACGCCCACCGTATTTACCCGCTCTGAATTCCTGAGTCGCGGTTCGCCCCCTCGCGAATTGTTGCGCAGCGCAAACCCAAACTCTTAATTCTTAAGCTCGCATGACTCGCCCGCCTGTTTATCTACTGGGTGTCCTTTAACACTTATCTTACAGAACCGCAATCATTTTTTGCACCTCCACTTCTATTAAAATACGTGCAACACCTTCGTGGAAAATAAAATCAATTGTGCCGGAAAGTCATGGCGACAGATAGATCTTTTAAGAGGCAGCGACTGTATTTGCAGAAATGTTTATACAGGTATTGAACAATAAATTTGGAGAAATAATTTCGATTGTCATTAATAGCACCACGTTTCTCGTATTATAGGCTGACATTGTCATCGGCGGGAATTGATGTCAGACCACGAGAAGATTCTTTGTTCTTGCCACAGAATGAATAGCATCGTTCCGGCAGGCTGAAGATAAATCGAGATACTTCAAGAACACCCCGTACCTATACAGATGTTTAAGAGCTAAGCAACTACTCAGAGCGAGTGAGTTGATGCGAGCCGCGTATCACGAGAAGGAAGTTCAATTTAACCCAATAAAGGACAATCAGAGGCCGACGGCGACCAGAGACGAGTACCTACTACTCCTCTGATGGATAAACGGATCGACCGGGGGACTTCGCCTTCAGGTCTTTTCGGCTCGGAAGACGGAAAACTTGTCGACGGGTTCACCTATCGAGCAGACTTCATCTCATTCTCTATAAATTTCCAGCGTACCCATCTATTCCGTAACCGAGCAAAAAGAAAGGACCAAATTTGAGACCTGATCACAGTGTACCTTTAATTGCAGCGGATAATATCAAATGGAACAGTCTAAATGGAAATGATGGAAGATTTCTGGTAGATGCGATTTATTTCATGCTTCATTTTTAACCATCTGTTCTCGATGTTCGCAGCGTGTTCCTATTCTATACGACTAGTATTATACGTCACGAGGCGTTTTCGATTGGCAAATGCGCATTACAAGCCGACAGAGCACGTGAAAATGGAAAAGGCCAATTCCGTCCATTCTTCGGGCTCGCTGCTCTGCGAACGACAAGGAGCATCTAGCTCACGATCCAGTGGACCGTGAAGCCTGTGACATGGACCAAGTGGATTTTCAGGCAGCGTGTTTCTTACAAAAGGCCGCAAAAAGCCCGCAAAATGGCTGCAATGATCCACTGTGAGAAGGGAAAGGGGATGCGGAGTAAAATGGCCCTAACGGCTGGACAGGAGCATCCACTGATTCGAAATCGCTGATCAGGAACATCGTTTTTGACGTTTCCCAGCGGAGGTAAAAGAATGGCCGGTTCTCTCCATTTCAACTATTTTCTTTTTAATAAAAAGTCGAAGACTCAATCAATATAAATTGAAGCATTTATGAGTGAGTGTTAAAAGATTGCTTTGTAATGTTTGATATCACACGTATCATTGTACTAAGTACTTTTCTGCATTCTTGGAAATATCAAACACCTACGTATAGCTACTTTATCCTGCTGCTTCCACCCTTCATATTTGCACAGTAAATTACCCCGTAATTTCTTTAATTTCATACCAGCGTCGCAGTATCAATCATATGATAGTTAACCCTATCCGCATGAGGGTTGACACCCACATCAAGATGCAAATTATTTACGATACATTCGTAACAGTGTACGGAACACGGCAGATAAATGGGACCAATGGTGTCTCAAAAATCTCACGGGGTTCATAAAAGAAGCGAGACCTACCTATGAGATTAGCGACGGTTCATCCTTAACCCTCCCCAAAGGGATGGATAAGGGGGTTTGAGCATTAGCGATTATACGCACCGCGGAGCCCATACATCGGGTGTCCCCGTGTGGAACTAAACAGACAAAATGGCCACGCTCTGGCTCACCCTCGATTCCGTTTTCCTTTTTACGAACGACAGTGGCTATCTCTTTTTATCCCTCCTCCCTTCCTGCAGCCTCTCCTTTCTACCTAGACGGTATTACCGTGACAGGGAAGAGGCGAGTCACGAGATTTTCGAAAGTGCTCTCGCCTCTTTTCCTATATCCCTGTATGTATGTGCATCTCTTTGGAAAGCGTGCTGTTCACTCCATCAGCGCGTGGCATTTCTCTTCTATCGACATTGTTGTATATACGTTTCATATCTCGATACCGTTGAAGCATCTATCGAGTGGTATCGTTTGTATTTAATTACAATTCCCTGAATAAACTGAACAAAGCATTATTAAAATGGTCGATGTCGAATATTATTTGAAATAAACTACTCCAATTTATCAACTGCCATAATATAAATGTCGTATTAAATAATAAATGTAATTCAGGAAAAATCGACGGCAATGTGTGTATGATGTTTAGAAAATCGCAGATTACCAAGGGCGATGTTTTATCAAATAATGATTACACCTTTCATTGGCATTTCCTTTTGTCCCTGCCCGAATCACGGTTCAAGAAGCATCAGGTCCATGGAAATGGAAGCATATGCTCCAAGCTGGTCCACAGGAATGTCCCAGGAGATCGGCTGTCGCGGCGTGTTGCGGTATGCATCGACAAACGAAAGTAGCTTACCCGTGGAGGGTAAGATCGGTGTCATCCCCTTAAGTGGGGACAATGGCGCTAAATCCGATTTTCGAAATGATCGCGTTAAACGTGCCCAGGGATTTGCAGAGGGCGGATGCCCTTCTCAATAGCCGATGTTTACCGGTCCCAATGGAAAGGGATTACCCCGTGCATATCCATTGCACGGGAAAGAGTGTGCTCCGACGAACTCCCGCGGTGACAGAGAAGGGATGTTTGAAAGTATGCGCCGCGGGGCGCATTGGGCGTGATCTCGTGCAGCTCTTGCGATACCTTGGCCGGTAAACTGGAATATTAAGATCCAGAATGAATTTAGAACGATCTGAATCTACTCTGTGCACACTTTTATCCTAAACGCTTGTGACAAAATAATTGTAATGATAACTGTGCTCGAAGAATTGCCGTCGATGTGTGTGTGCGCCGAAGAATAGTTTTCGCAAAGCTCTCTGATCCTTGCTTTTCATGGAAGCACGGGTCACGATAGAATTAGAAATACAGACTTGCAGTGGCGAAAGTTATGAACATGTGTCATCGCCATTGCAGTGTCCTCCGTTTATCAAATTTCTGTCAGAGCATACGTAGTAACAAGTGCGCTCTGGCGGGGTAACTTTAAAATGATATCGTTGCTCGTGGAAAGGAAGGCTCGACGAACTTCCTGAACAGTTCGAAACAAGCAGAAATACAGTAGTTAGATGAGAACGATACAAGTTCCCCCCTCGCGCAACGTATATAGAATCCTCCCGGTATTTAAACTGTCGCGTACTTTGTCGTGCAATATAATGTCGTACAATTAAACGAATCCAGTCATCCTTGCTGTACCGGCTAAGAATGTAGTTCGGAGTTCGAACGTATCGATCCAGCTCGGTCTGGTTGTCAGGAAGTTCATTCAGAAATTAAGACAAGCAGCGTACGGCCTTTGCCGCGGCGACTTTAATTGCGGCTAATTGTTACGAAGGTCGGAAGCGGCCTGTAAAGACGCGAACCCACGCAATTGATGGTCACACTAGGCGATAATACTGGGTGATCGAATAGTAACGTGGCTCGGTAGGTCGCGTACCGATTACAAAAGGAAAACACGATTCTCTATGATCGACGTACCGAAACGATACATGTGCCGATAATACGTAACACGGATTTTCATCCTTGAACGCGACCATAATTCCCTCTCGAACGGATGAACGTGCAGCGTAAAGGATATTGTCCGTAAACACGTCGAAAGTATCAATCACCGATAATTTATGTCCCCGGAAAGTTTGTGGAATCACTTGTAATTACTTCATTAGCTCCATACCTCCAATCTATCATTGTCAGCCGGTTTGTCCTTTTAGTTCCTGCTCGATACACTAAGAAATCGATTATAATAAAGGCCGATGGGCAATCGTATTAATTCACGAGCGTAAACTACGCACAGTGCAGCGGTGTAAAAAAAGGGAGAGAAAAAAGAAGAAACGCGTATGGTTGTGCAAGAGATGAAATCATAGGAGACGGTTTTCCCGAGAACGAATGGATTTTTCCTGCGAATCCGTCAAGGACAGTGCGGTTGTATTCCGTTATTTAATGCTTATCGATCGACTTCTTCGTGCACGATTGCACACGCGGTGACGGGGAATAAGTGCGGCTGAAATTTCGTGACCATTTTTCATTCGAACCGGACAGAAACGGTGGATCAGGTAGAAGAAACGAAAGGAGCTGCGAGTATGAGGTGGAATGCGAGGGAAAAATTCTAGCGTGTGCATTCTGCCGTACACGGTGTACGTATTCGTTCGTCTTCTTTTACTCTCACCTCTATCCCACGTTACCGAAGGAACTCGCGAGGTCTTTCAAGGTTGGTGCATGGGCTTTTCGTGCCAGCCACGCAGACGCAATTTGCCTTTCGGCCATTGTCATTTCTGCACGATACGCTGCTACGTATGGTATCTTGTGCGTCTGTATCACCATCCATGGTTTCCTCCTTTTTTTCCCTTTCTTTTCGCATCGTCAATGCAGTCTGATTTTTATAAACCCCACCGGTCCACCGGTAATTTTGTTCACTGGACACGGTACGGTATTAGAGTTCGCTGTTATAATAAGGCGGTGAAAGCATTGTTATTACTAATATTATTGTCATTTCTCTCGATTCGACCAGCCATGTACCTTTGACGAACAGTTATCGATGTATTCAACAGGAGCTTCCTCCAAACTCTAAACAGTAAATCGAGCTAAACCAAAAGTGTCTAAGACCAAGGGGGCACTGCACACGAATACCCAGCGCTCCAGGTGCAGCATAGAAAACCAATCTGCCGTCGTGAATATGCCTTTCAATATAGCCAATCAACGGCAGCCCTTAACGACAAGCATTTAGCTGCACAGTCACGAAGGTGATTCCCTGGAATCTCGGCTAACTGATAACCGGCCAAGCCGGAGCAAAACGCGTAGCGCGATGTCAAGTAACAAGGAGGGAACCAGAGAAGAAGATTCGCCGTGTTATTAAAGTGGTCGATCATCTAATTACGCTGGACGCGGCCTGTCCTCGTTAGCCCGCGAATGAAATAACGAAACGCGGGCTGACGAGACAATCACCCTCTTGAACTCGGCCGTGTAATAACTGTGCCAATAAGAGAAACGAATAAAGGGAACGATTCGCGGGAAACGGAGAGAAAGATATAAAATGACCGGGGAAGAGTTGAAACCGGACGTGTTCCACGACTCTGTAAAGTAAAAGGGAGAGGAAACGAGGAATATAATGGCCGTTCACGGAGGCGAAACGAGAGAAGAGATCTGCTTGAATGGTCGTTGCAGCAGGCGCGACTTCAGCCTGGCCAGGTATAAGCCGATGGGATTCTGGGATTCATTAGCGTAATTAACTGGCCCTCATTAAGCGTATTATGGAACGAACGAGCCGTCCTTACTAGTCCGGCCATCGGGTAGCCTTCTGCAAACTGAACCACGCGTCAATTACATTCGAGACGCGTGCTCCTCTTGTTTGACTGTGCGAGTTCGTTTATCCGCGGCCATTGGCGGGTCCTCCGGAAAGAAGTTAGTCCACTGTTTTGCGGCAATTAACCCTACCAGAGGCCGGTGTTGGACGTATACCGAAATTCAATTCGACCGTGTACGCGGCACTAATGAATCTTTGACCCGAGCTGAATTACAAGCAGCTTCCACGTATTTCGCGAAACACCCGATCAACTTCCCAGTATTTATTGCGATAATGGAATAAGTGGAATGATCATTTTTGGGATCATATTCTTCCCTTTTTCTGCACGGGTTACACCGCGGTCTTCGTGGCCTTATTGGGTGCAGCATGGTTCAACGAGCTCGACGAAACGCGCGCTTATAGTGTACGGGGAATTTTAATCAGCTGCTTGGCCGGTAGCTTGTATCCTTTTAATATTTACCGTATATAATAATTGAGGTTAATTGGAGAGCCTGGAATAACGTTCGTACGACAATAACTGGGGTAAAGTTGATGAAATGTGCAGATTTATCAGTATCAGAAATATAACCAGACGTCTTCCTGAATGACCGCTGGAAATGGAAGCGGAATTATACAATATTAAATTCTTTTGTCGTTGTTCGGTAATGAGTTCCAATACGCGCGCCCCGCTAATCCTGTTGCACGACAAATTCCAAAATAACAGCGCGTGAAATAAAACGCGGGGTGCGTGTGCAATGAACAAAGGTCGAAGGGCGCCGTGCAATAGGGGTTGACGCGTGCCATCCGAACCCTGAAATCGGAGGTGATGATAGGTTGAAACGGTGATCCGCCGTCGTACCTCTGACTGTTTCGTTATCGTGGCGGCACAAAGGATCCTCATACGGCGCCCCATAATTTTTCATCTTGCCCGTGGACGTTGGAGCATTAAACTACGATTGTCTGATAACATCGTTGTTTATGCAACACGCTTCCATGTCTGCGCAACCTGACGTCGTTTATCTTGACATTACAGGCCTGAACCGGTGTCGTGCGTGTACGTCATTTGTTCGTATGTAAAATTCCAAAGCTGGACAGGAGTATCGCGAAGATAGGGGTACCTGGAGTACGTGGCTACACGTTTAATATATTCGCAGTTTTATAAAAATCTAAAACACCATATGTTCGTGGTATCAGACGGGAAGTCTCTCCCGTGTTGGCTTTGCTAATGAGGAAACTTGTACAAACAGTTGATACTGGGCAGTTCAATAAAAGAACAACCTACTTATTGGCTTGCCTTGTAAATTGACAGTTTTTCTAAGCGACTTTTTACAAAATTATAAAAAGAAGCCAACTTTAAAGGAAATAGAATTGACGAATGAATAAATTACAATAAAATACTTAGAATTAACAAGGGTACAATATTTCTTAATGCCGAAAGAGGGAATGTAAAAAATCGTGGATCAAGGAACACGCTCGAAAGCGTTGGAAAAAAGAATTTCGGCACGTTTTCTGGCTGATGGGCGTGGTACGAGAGGGGGTGTCGCCCCGGAATATTTTATAAATTAATGTCAATGCGAACGACGATATCCGGTTACACCGGAAGCACCCGGTACACGCGGCCGACTTACTGCCGGGGGTTGCTGGCGGAACCGAAGAAGAGAAAGGACAAGAGAGAGAAGGAGGGTGGCATGTCAGGGTGAAAAAAACTTACGGGGGGCGCGTACAAAGTCCTCCCACATTGTAAAGTACCCCTGCACTCTAACACCGGTTCAGCTTTTTCATCGCGCATGCTTTTTTATTTTTTTTTTTAACCCTCCTCTCGATCGCGATTGTGTCCGAGACACCGGGGGCGTGAACTCACCTATGCCGGCACTGGCCTCGAGGCGTTTTTCGCATTTACAAGCACCCCGAAGAACCGTTGGTGCACGCGAAAAGTCCAGCTGGCGACTCGTTCAAGAAGATTTGCGTGCTTACGTTTTGACAGACTCCACGCTTGCGCATTAAAACGCCGGTACCTTGGAAAGACATGATTTTTAATTACAGGTAAAATTGTTAGATTTTTTTTAAATAAAATACATAAGCCTCAGGCGAGAATTGAAAGATGAGAACAGTGTCGGGTGTCTTAATATCTAATAATGACAGGTAACGTATAAATAATTAAGAATAGTTCAAGGATTATATAGAGGACAGAAAGATATCTTTTACTGGAGATTTCAATTTATACGAAACCACAAGCATATGGCTTTATCTTTTAAAGATAGCCGGGCTTGTTTTAGCCGCACTGTCTACTAATTGTAAGACGTATTGATTGAGTTAGCAGTCATCATTGCATATTATTTTAGAGCACTGCTCCTCGCATGAGATAATAGCAGCAATTGCATTCGAAAGAAAGAACAGGGTACCCCACGTAATTGCCCCTTTCGAGTTTCCCTTCCTTTGATTTAATCCACAAAAAAAAAAGGAACGCCGACTTGCCTAACTTTCCCGATCAATTATTCAACGCATAATCGTGCGTTTACCTTCCCTTCTCTTTTCCTTTGATTCCACATACGATTCTCAGCCGTTCACCTTCTGTTGCTGTACCTGGAGCCACGAAGACGCTTAGGGTGCTTCCATGGGGTCTATAGAATACCTTAGATCGGGGTGGAAAGGCACGATTTCAACCCCTCGATTTTACACGTCCAGTCGGCGGTGTGCGACCTCTTCGTCTGGCATAGACGTGTCTCCAACGTTATTAATAAATATAACGCCTGTTTTCTCCATCATTCAATATGATTATACGTTCGGACAAAGTTGTCAGAGGACAACCCAATAACAAATATTACAAATATTGTTCGATCGCATAATAATAAGGAATGAAAAAATATAAGAAAAAGACGTATATCTCGAAGAGTAAGAAATTCAAAAGGATCTCACGAACCGAATCGTACATTTCCCGTCGCGCTTGAATAATACATCCACCGTTTCTTTTCTCAAAGAGGTTGGCGGTCATGCGACAAGTATCGATAAAAGAGTGACGGTCAGTATATAGACTCGCATCGTTCAGGCTTCTTGAAACATGTATGAAAAGTAAACAGATGCATCCGTCAATCAGACACAGTTAATCTAAACCTGTGATCATTCGATTTTCTTCGATATATTCTATAAAGGGAGTAAAGTCAACAGAAAGAGGTGACCGACAGGAAATTTCGCATTCTTACTTATCGGAACCCTAATAATTTGGGCCGGGCCCGTCAGCAGATAAGATCTAAGATTACCACGGGCCCCGTTAACGTCAGATTAGTGTCACCAGCCCTTTTCTGAAGTGACCCCACTCGACGAGAGTGGGTCAGAGGGTCGGACGCGCGCCCGCTGTCCAATGGCCTTTAAATTCTCTCGGCTTTACGACTACCGTCCCACCGGATAAACGTTCCTCTAAATCTGTTTATTTTTGCGCGGCTTTGCCCGACAGGTAGACGCTCCGGGTCCATCCTTTCAGCGAGCACCGTGATCAGAAAGTAGCCTCGTGCCCTCTGAAAATCGCTGCTTCAAGTCCCTTCATCCTAATCCCCTTAACCCTTCTTAGCGTTCTGGAATAAAAGAGAAGACGTGGACAGATCGGTTCGACACACTTGACTTTTTCGAAACGAAATCGGCGGGCGTGTCTCTGTGCTTCCGATTGCCTTTAGTCATCGTCTGTAAGGATGGAAATTCGGTGCTCGTAAAGTTTTGGGAGAGACGAATTTTTTTTTGAGAGCAATTACGGAACAGACAGTAGTAGTAATTTTTTTTCTTTGTACCTGTTATATTTATTTCTATTTTGCAGAGGCCAAGAATGTTTCGTATGACGGCTACATCGGATTGTGAAAGGGTTTATTTGCGCACCGTATGAGGCACACTCGCGCAAAAATGTATAATCGCAATCAACCGTTGATTCGCGGAGGAAAAAAGGGATTACGATTCAGTTGCGTCGCCGCGTTATTTTACGATGGTACAACGGGGGGCTTTATGAGGATGGAAAAGCGAATATGCGCGAGATGAAGGAGTACAGGAAATAAGGAGGAGACTGAGACTTGATACGACGGGATTAGGCCCGGCTCCTTAATGAGCGATAATGGCACGTGATTTCTTAATCACCTTAACGATCGCCATGTGCATAACTCGTCGCCGTGGACAGTGGGGACCAATAAAAACCAATTTATCCGATATACTCTACGCGTTATGCCGATTCGTCTGACATCCTTTTTTCCCCTCCTTATTTTGCGACGCAATGATCATTCTGTTATTATTTTTCTTTTCTTTTCGTGGAGCATCGTCGAGACATCGCTTTTACTGCGACAGCTTCCCTCAACTATGATACTTCTATGATAGCTTCGAGTAAAAAATAAATTTACTGTACCTTTGTGCGTGTCCAGCGATCGATACATTTTTTATATTGTAAAGTTTATTTCCTCCATTTTCGACACAACGTATTTATGTTTCCGCGTGTCTCGGAATAATTTCCTGCTGTATAATATTTTAGTTTCGAATGATTTAACTCATTGAATCGATTGCGAAGACTCATTGAAAAAGTAAAGTTCGAAACACGTGTGCTCGACGAACGATTCCGAGAATCGTGTGCGAATATTTATAATTTATGCTAAGCAATGCCTTCAATCTGCTTAATAGTCGCTTTACATTTTCAATCACGATACTTTGTTGGCGTCTCTTTTTTCAACTGTGAATCGAATATCGAGAGATCGAGTGGAGTTGCAGCGCCACGTGTAAGATGACTTCGTTCCAGGACTTTCGTACCGAATTCGAATCAAGGGTCAAGGCCTTCATAATTTTCCAGGTTCATTAAAACGACAAGAGCAACAAAAAATGTAACATGCTGACTTGTTTGCATCTATCGTATGCATCGAGGGCAGACTAGATTATTTGAAAGTTAAATTCTCCTAGAACTCACAGTTCCGCTTTTTGCAATTCGTTAGAAACATTGAACAACTGCACTCGTCGGTTATTTCTTTTACGTAATACTTTATCTTGCGTAATATTACGTGTGCATTTGTGTAATATTAACAGTAGCGATTTAAATATTAGTACAAATTTGATCTGGCCGTGTATGTTATCGAATAAATTCGCTGAGATTCTTTTATCTAGGGGAAAGAAAACAAGGTACGCGAATTGTCTTTGCCGGTGTTCGATTGTATCCGGTTTCTCGTGCGTGTCTCGATTATTTAATCCTACGAGAACGTATGTATGTGCCTTTCCTCCACGTGGCTTCAACCCTTGCGAGACAAACGATCCGCTGGGCGGAGTTCTGCGTTCGTTTCCTTTCGACCTTTGTGCCTCTACGTCGTGCAACTTCGCCAGCTGGATGTCCAGAAGGCGTCGTGACAATTCGACATTTATAGCCATTATATTATGTAGTACACTAAAGGCGCTGCGGTCTCTTTGTAAACGATTCGAATTCAATGTTCGATAGACGTAGATCGGACTCAGATATTCTGATATTGGTTGGATTAACGAGAACACTTTTTTTATTACTAAAGAAACAGTAGGTAGGTACTATTGCATGTACGAGGCATTGTGGGAAGAAGCGTTTATATAAATGCAGAAGCTGTTTCAATGTGTGCGATGACTAATCGTTGCGGGAATATTCATCGCAACCATTTGTAAATTAATGCAAGAGGATGCAGCGTTTAACGCGTCGGCGTCTAAATCATGGGAGCGTTCAAACGGACAACTTATTATAAAATTAATGTTATACAATGAGGAGCGACCGATTATAAATTCTTTTTATATCGCGGCCGGTATAAATAGACTTTAATTGTCGTGCAACGATTCATACGGTGTTCGCAAACAAAACCCGGCCGTCCCAGGTTAATGTACCCCTACAAAAAGAATCATTATCGTACACACACGGAACAGATTTATTAATACACGTACTATAGGCTGTGCTTGTGCCGTTGCAATCGCGGAACCTGTACCGTCACTTTCATTCAGCTCGTAAACGCCGTTTTCTCCATTTGCCGTCTTCAAGGTTGAACCCATTGGTCTCCATCGGCATAGTAGAATTACGGGATTAACGCGCACGAGGGTCGTCGAGAGAAAGATGGCAGGGGTAGACAGAAGGTTAGGGTTGTTCGACAATGTCGCGCAAACGAGCGAACCACCCCATGCGCGAGCCCGCCACGCCCTTCTTGCTGCGTGGAATCGCAAATTGGCACCCCAACCTGACCACCTCTTGCTTCTTCCACCTAACTTTCCTCCCCTAACTTTTCCTCTTTCTCTGCCCTTCCCGTGGACCACCCTTGCAGCCTTTGGATCGGCGAATTTGAACTTTGATCACGACTGATACCGTAGTTTAGCATTATGTACATCCAGAATAGTATTTTATTAAGCCAACGGAATGCCAAAGCAGATACCACGAGAATCGGATGTCAACGATATAAATATCAATAAACGCTAATAGAATTACAGGGATAATAGACGGCAATAGACAATAACGGGAACAGCAGCTGTGTTTTTGAAATGTACAACATTGGGATAATTAAGAAGAGGTGGAAGAGACACTTGAGGGGTCATAGTTCAATCGACTGCTGTAACCCATTCGTAATACGATTTCCCGGGGCAGAGATTGAAACGAAGGACACATTTATCAGCGGCTTGTCACCGAGCTTGTCACCGTGCTGCATCGTCCCAAAGACAATCTAAGCGAAAGAGTGTGGTCTAACAGCGATGATCCTCGGGTAGAATAGAAGCGACGTATGGCGGTGGAAGGAAGGGACGGAGTAATAGAATTAGTTCGACCAGACAAGGAGACCTCCTCACTTAGCTCGCTATAATACGAGGCAAGTTCCGTCACGAAGACCTTAATATCCGCCACTTCCTCCGCCTCCCACTCGTTCGTTTGTTTATTCGATATCGTCCGCCGTCTTAGCAGGCCGTGGCTCCGTTCCTCCTGACCCCTTGCACGATACTAATTCCCTTTTCCCTCTTTGTTATATCGTCCACCAGCAAGTGCACGTGTGTCCATACGTGACGCGTTTATCGTCAGCTTTCATCTATCCTCTCTTTTCGTTTCCTGTCGATCCTGCTACGCACCCGTACTTCGTTGCGATTTTGGAATGTTAAGTTGGCCTTCTGCAATCGCATGCTTTTGTGGTTAAAAGAATTTAGTAGAGATTAAATGACAATTAATTGAGGCTTACCGCGACGGCGCGAATGACTTGATTTCTCGACGCGATAATAATTATACCGAGTGCTGTTTTACACCTACTTGTTCGACAGAAAGTAGGATGATAGCGATGCGAGATATCTGACTTCTCGAGCACTTTAATACCTTAATTTTCTGCGCGCCTCCTGTTTGCACTTCGCTCTAGATTCGGATCTCATCTTCGGGAATGTAATTAAAGAGGTTGAAGGATAAGGGGAAGACCGAGTAATAGAATGGGGGGGATGTTGAGGGAAGTTGAATTAAACGGGCTTTTATATGCTACTTCAAGCGTTTGTCTAGAACACGATCTCTGACACGATTTGATTAGGCGGAAGCAGTCATTAAAATTCGATCTGCATGATTCTCTTTTGTTCTCTCTCTCTCTCTCTTTTTCTAACATAAAGAAGTGCAACTACAGATGACCCATAATTCATCGCGTTCTGCTTAAGCTGTTAGCTTGTATCAATTTTTGTTTCATTCGCGAGTCCTCTTTTCCCATTACAGTTTCGCCTCTATAAAATAAATGATTTATTAAGATCAATCTCGACCCGTTCCTATAAATTCGTTCTGTCGGATAGATGATAAAGTACAAGAAGCGAGATACGAGAACAGAATCGACGTGCTAGTGATAACGTGGCACACATGCGACGAACTCGTCAGGCCTGATCGTACAACTCCACCTGAAATCTACAGTGTGCGCAGGTTAAATATGCCACCGGAAAGTCGCGCAACACGTTTGTTCGAGAGAATTCAATTTTTCTTGGGGAAAAAAAGAATCGTCGATATCGGCTGGGGAAGAAAGATGGAGTTTCAAGAAAAAATTCAAGATCAGATCGAAGAATAAAACAACGAGCATACTCTTGGGGAGAAAAGAGAAAATGAAAAGAAGCAAACATCCATTCGACGTAATCTTTTCGAAGGTACACCACAATGAATACCGGCGCCTTCCAGTCGAAGGTCCACAGTCGAGATCCATCGACCATTGTGTCCATTATAGGTTTTTGTCCCCCATTGCAAGGAGGTTTCCCCGTGCGTCTTGTGAGACTTTATGCCGCTGCATTGTCGTTCAACGGTGCTCTCACTCTCTCCCCCTCATCTCTTCTTTCTGTCTCTCTTTCCCTCCTCTGCCTCCCTTTTTTTCTCCCTTTTCACCGAGTATAAGTTTACGTTTGGAAACCGCGGCGAGGCGCGCACACTGCATTCATCGGAACATCGGTACACCTTTTTCTGCCGGTGGTCCCGCACGGACGAGCAAGCGTAGTCGCGCGTAGCAAACGACTGAGTGGCTATGGAACATGGCCGCTTTTGTCGGGAAGAGTGGTCTTTGGTTCGTGAAAATCAATATCCAGATAAACGAACGATTTAATCGTCGGATTGCTAATTGGCTTGTTAAGCACCGCGCCGATTATCGCGGTCGATATGATACCGAGAAATTAGATCGACTGATTTTTCTTAGGGGCGGTTGATTGTGACTTCTTGGGGACTCGATCCGGAGTTGGTCAGAGGGCTTGGTATCCAATGAAACTATCGGACAATGTCTGCCAGGGCTACGAGCCAGTTTTACATGATTGATCTCGAGATTTTTCGAAGTATCAATATTTCTAGACACCGTGTAGAAGATACGAGACACGGAACACATAGTCGGTGGCTTCGCTTTAAGCGAGATAGGAGTACAGTTATCCATAAAAGTAGAGCATGCGTACGCCGCGCCGGCTCTAGAACGGCAGGTGGTGTCCGCTACCGGTGAACAAAGAGAAAAGGAAGGAAAAAAAAAGGAACTCGAACCTACCATCAGGACATTGGAAGTCCGTTCTACAGTTGCGATTCCCCTGAAATGATCGAGTAATCGACTCGTCCGTATGCCACGATGCAAATTCCTCGAACGCCGTTTAAAAAAATCCATTTCGTCGCATCCCCGGCGAGTATTTCCATCGGGGGTGCGGGAGGGAAAGTCGGGCGAGGGTAACAAATAAAATGTACAATGGACGATTTAAATTGAATTAATTAGTTATTATTCATATTTTATACAATAGTAATCATAATTAAGGTATTTTAGTCCTCGTAATATCTATATTCGTACAAGGGTACTCGATAAAATTGATAAATTGGGGTCTGCCGTATTATTAACCTATATGTATATAGACGATTTCTGGCTTCCACTCGCATCTCTTTACATCTCTTATCACAATATCGTATTTTACACAGATTTCCTTTTTTTACGGCTTACATGCTAACAGGGGCGGGCCCCGGCGCAATATGTACACGCACACGGGGAATCGATCTTATAAATCTGTTCACGCCGCTCGAATCGACCCCCGTTTGGCTTGCGCCGGGGCTAGTAACGCTAGTAAATTCTACGGACTCCACTTTTTCGTTCTCCTCGTCTCCGTTTTCGTAGTTCCGTTGCAACGCACGACACTCGCCATTCCGTTGCCACCCTCTCGCTCTAACTCGCGCACCGATTCATCTTCTCTCGCGCCGAAAGAAAAACCTCCCTCTTCTCGACGGACGAACTACCATCCCGCGGACTCGACGAAAGCGGAACGTCGCCGAACGACGGACACGCGTTCCCCAATCTCTTTCCCCGATTCTCCAAAAGGGTTCAACGGAAAAGTTCACGTCGAGGAGAAGAAATTGGCGTAACGGTGCCGCGCGTGTTCGCCCCGCTTTCAACGGCCAACGCAACGCTCTCGTCCAGTCCGCCGTGCGTCGAATCGTTTTACGCTGTTTTCCTCTCGCAACACGCTCGGCCTACACGCAATTTAGGAACTCGGGGAGCTTCGTCTTAAATTATACACGCACGCGCCTCCTTATTGCACCGAATACGAACGCAAGAAACCGCCGTCCCGTCTCCGTTCCGCGTCTCGTAGCTCTGCGGTCGAATCTAACGGCACCTATCAGTTGCACGCGGAGGGAATCGTCGTCGTCGTCTATCGTCGTTGTCGCGCCCGAAACGTGCCGACGAACAACGAACGCGGCGAACTCGCGACGACGAAATGCAACGAGCAAAAAAATTTGCATCCTGAGCGCGGGAGGGGCAGGGAAATAGGGGCAAGAGGAAGAGCGACGCCGACGTCGATCCTCCTCGTTGCGGTCGTACGTTTCTCCGCTCCGTTCTTGCTCGCGGATTTCGAGGTAACACGCGATGGCTCCAGATGTCCAGCGGCGTGAAACTGGCTTTGTACTCTGTTCCCATGTCGAGAGTTTCACGATGGGAAAGCTCGAGCGTGCTCGGGGAAAAATAGCCTAACGGGGATTGTCGGGTAGCCACGAAATGTTGCGACTTCGTCGAAGAAACCTGATTGTTTAGTAAACGAAACGGCATACTTCCGTGGGATACGGAATCGGGGTAGAATAATTTAATCGATTAAAATAATAGGGATGCTAAATTTCTCAGGGTAGGGGGTGTATTAGTTCGCGGATTTGGCAGGGTTCCTTCGACGCAGCTTTTCTGACAGGTTCGTGTACACCGTTCGCACGTCGCTGGCCAGGCGGTGGTATCTCTGGAGGCGAAAAAGAAGGCAGAATCAGGAAGTAAAGGGACTATGCGAGACCGCGTTCTCATGAGACGACCATTGTTGCACCGACACGCCAGAGGATTTGGGTCAGCGGTGGGGCTCACCGGCCCTCCCAGTTTCCCCTGGTCGCAAACCGCAAGCGTCGTTTTTTCCTGCGGTTTCGTGGCGTCTCTTTGAAAGCTAGCTATATTGCTGCCGAGATGCAAGATGGCAAAGGGTGACCCAGCATGGCCGACGGGAAACGGTAAAAACAGCGTAAAACCTAGGAAACCTATCCGCGATATTTTCCCTCTATCGTCGAGTAGGAGAGAAATTGCTCGCGGAGAATAACGAACGGAACGACACAGAGGGAGAGTAAAAAAAAGGTGTATCATCTTCGAGAGTGTTAGAAATGAAAGATTTCGAGAGGAGAGATTGTCCGACAGTTGTTTCTGCTTGATGTTCCATTCAGCCACGAGCTTCGGATCCACCTTGCTTTTATCATTCGCTTTTATTTGTTGCTTTCCTCGCACGAATTCAACAAACGTGCACTTATACAGAAGTGTCCGTCGTCGTCAAAAGTAACGATCTTTCCGCTGTCCTCCACCTCGTGGTTTCGACGCGAGACGCGCGTATCATTCGTGTTCTCCGCTCCTTTACGGAGAAGGCCCTCTTGTTCGGTTGCCTCATCCGGAAAGGAGGGACCGGCTGATTGCAGCGCGCCACCGTGATTGCCGAGATCGTTTGACTCACGAAAATGTCATTAGGATTTCATTACTCCCAACCGCCTTGAGGAACGACCGCTCTCGCTGACGACGAGTTTGTGCAACATTTCTCTCCCGGTCTGTCCTTCTCCGCCGCGTTTTCTTTCCGCACGCCTCGCGTCCCCTTTCGCGGTTAATCTTTCCGCATCTCCGCCTGGCTGTTCCCTTCTCGCTCCGTTCACCGTTGGACCCAACGTGATCCAGCTTGCCTCCAGAGCACGAAGTAGGTCGGCCTGCCGCGGTTGGCCAGCTGTCGCAAAGGATCGACCGATCTAACGTCACCGACGTCGGATTGGCATTCACGAAAGGAAACAGAAGGAACGTTCGAACGCGAAAGATCGCGAGGAGGTGGCGAGAATATCGTTGGTCAGAGAAGCCAGGGGGATAATTGTTCGCCGACGGTTTCGCAGGAACCGATCGCCATCCTGACATTCAACTCTCTGGCCGACGTCTAAGCGTTTCGCGAATCGTTGAGTTTCTAGGGACCATCGTCGAGCGTTGTCAGATCGGTCGACCGGACCCGGTTTCGCCTGATCTATCATCTACCATCGATTATTTGTTCGACGATTCTTACTTGAACGTCGTCGGCCGTGTGATTTTTCGGCCGTCCCTCCTCTCTTCCTTCGAGATCGGTTTTCTTCGTCGGAGCGATGGTTTGCGATACCGCCGCGTCGCGAATTCGAAACGTCTCTGGCGATAACACACGATCGTCCGTGAATTCGACATTTCAGACCTGGTGTCTCGACGAACGTGGCGAACGTGTATTCGACGATGGAGAAAACGTTTTCTAACTTTTGCTACGATCGCGATTTGGTTCCCTAAGGGACACGGGTTCGCGATGCTTTGATTTTTGTCGTTTTCGTGGACGGCCCGTCGTGGAAACGGGCCGCTGACGCGGCCAATGCGACTCCGTTAAGAATAGAAACAATTTATTTAACATCGAATGCGAATTCCATCGCGACAGGTGCTATACGTATTCACACTTTGGGGCAGGGGCGCTGGTACGTCCGCGGTGCTACGAAGAAACGATTCCTCCTGAACACAGCTCGAAGGACATCTTCGTTAAACCGCCGGCCACACCCTGAAAAATACGATAAACGAACGAGCTATTAAAACCCAACCCTTCGTGTCAGCTCATGGGTTATAGTCGCGGGGTGAAACTGTACTTCATTCATAACGATATCTATTGTGTGTTCTATGAAACAATTTGATTTAAGAAAAACCCATACCAATTCCTCCCCACTATAAATCGTGAAATAAAAACGATTTACAACAGCAAAAACGAAATAATATAAAATCTAGCGCAGCAACCCAACATTTACCAACGCGTACAATATATTCGCATTAAAAACCCTCTCCCTTGTATACGATATATCATGGTCGATTAGTCGAATAGTCAATCGTGGTATTCCAGAAGTGGTACTTACGTGAGTAGTCCAGGATTAGGATCCGCCTGGTACCAGGAGTACTGTGGCATGTAACCCGCGTGATGCGGTGGCGGCGGTGGTGGCGGTGGATGATGGCCAGGCGTATGGGGGTGGTGGTGGCTGTGTGGCGGCGCGTGCGGATGCGGATGGTGCTTCATCTCACCCGACCAAGAGGGTGCGGGTGGACTTTCGTTGTGCTGAGGCGACATCTCGCTTCCGGGGCTCGAACTGCCGGGGGTGTGACCCCCTGCACCACCTCCCATGCCGCCAAGGTAGCCCGTCGTCGGACTGCCCGACACGGAACTTCCGCCTCCTGTAACGTAACGGAGAACGGTCGTGATCGATCCTCTAGATATAGACTTATCTCGTGGGGAATGAAACGAGGGGGTGGAGTTTGATTCGATGGAGCGTTTCGTTGACGCGTTACGGGGATGATCGAGCTCGAGGGTAGATTGATCTATTGGGGCGGGAGCAAATATTAAGAGGACTTGTGCTCGTGAGCTTCTCGCGCCTTCGAATAGACTTTTCTGTACTCTATCGCGTTCGATATGTTTAACATTTTCACTGCCAAATGGTATTTGGAAAATTGTTGGAATTCGCCTGGTAATTATTTTTGTTTCTTTAGGAGAAGAAAGACATATTTGTCTGTTTAAGCTTTGTTCTCATTTTTCTTAACCAGTATATCATCCGGGAAGTTTTTTAAAAAAAATTCGTGACGCGCATTGATCAAACTACAGTCGCATCGCGGATTCGAAAGGAGTTACGCGAATGTGGATCTGCAAGGTTGACGAACGGTTCTATGCCAGTGGCGTCACGATTCGATCTCTGTAATTGATTTATATCTTCCGACTCGATATTCGCCAGTTACGTCCAGCCGTGGAGATAACAGCGCGGACTTTTCGCAGCCCTTTTTCCCCCTGTCGATTAACGTATGTAACACGTTCGTTACACTCAAGCATAGAAATCATCTCATTAAGCCACGCTATCCAATAAATTGGCCTGACATTAAAAGCGTATCGGAATCATGTCCAACTCGGTTGAATCGTTCTCCACGATACAGAATAATAATTAACTGATAACGCTGTGTGATACAGACGTTTACGTGCACACGCGTGTGTTCTCTGGCAGCCATGGAACAGTTACCAGTCAGAAGTTTCGTTTCTTCCTTCTTTTTTCCACCAGTGATCGTTATATATTATTCATCAAGCTATTACGAGGGAACGTACCTCCTTGCATGAGACTTCCGGGTTGACCTGGTTGAGGGGATGGTCCTCCAGGTAGAGCGGTTCCACCGGCTAGAAGGTTGCCGTGTTGCCCGCCGCCGCCACCGCCGCCTTGCTGCGCTGCCTTCATCATCTTCTTGTATTTACTTCTTCTATTCTGGAACCAGATTTTCACCTGCAACAAAAATCAACGGAACGGTCGGTCAGGTGAAACTCGTTTCGCTAGTTGTCAGTGGCGATTGGCGAAAGAGACTAAATGACGAGGAGGGGGGAAAAGGACGCAGATGAGAACACAGACAGGACAGAGAAACAGGAGAACGAAGAAATCCATCGCGACCGAGGTTGATGTACTATTTAACGTGGACCGAGACGCTGTTGGTAGCCAGAGACCAGCAATTTTCACTGTCTCTGTTACCGCTGTCCTTCCGTCCGTCAAACATCCGATAATTACACAGCCCGATATGAATTTCTGCGAGTACGCATCGCGCGTAATGATACAGGCTTGTTCGTCTGGCGTATATACATTTTCCGTGAGGGACATGCAACGCTCGATACTTTTATCGATGCCGGTATACATATGTACATGCGTATACAAACAAAATATATATACACACATATATGTGCAACGAGTACATCGGTGCTTGAAGAGGAACATACGTGCGCATGCACACGGGCGTGTTGGGCCACGCTACGCGGAATCTACATACATAATACGTCGCATCATTGCTACCGGGTTGAAACCGATGGAATAAGAGAAGTAGAGGAAAGAAAAAAAAGGATGCGGAGAGGAGCTGCTCGTTTCGTAACTATCGTTTCTTTTGCCCGCTTCTCTGCCTACACGCCGCGCTTGGAACATCGAGCTCGGCCTGTGCTGCGGATACTAATGCGCGTGTGCCGCTGTTAGGATTGCACATGCGGTATTTTTTTTGCTGCCCCTCGCGCGATCTGTACGTGTGCCGTGTACACGTGACGAGCTGTTCAACCTTACGTAAGATCGAGCCAAGCTAGGCGAACGCGGCGGTGTGGAGGAACGTTTCGTATGCTTTGCCATGTGAACCAGGTAAACGGCGCGCGTTAACCCTTGCTGGTGGAGAAAAGAAAAATACAGGAAGTACTGGGTTGACTTTTTCCATCGCCCGCGCGGACGCACGTAACGTTACTTTAACCGGGATTCGAAAGTGGAAGCACAAAAAGCAATTATGCGTGCATACAAAGGCTGAATGGAACTATTTGAAGTGAACGCGAGAAAAATCGAGGTCCTGTCTCCGGTTCGCGCGGACGGTCTTCCCTCGTTTTATCTCGTTGCGTAACAGACGGGACAGCGGTGGGTGCCAGGGCGCCCGGCAGTTTTTACGCCCCGGGCGTCAATCAAAAACCGTACGGTTGCTTTAATTAACTAAGTCGGCTCTGTGGGCACAGAGCCGGCGGCAGTAACATCCAGAGGGGCCGAGAGGGGATGGCTAGAGTGGCGAGAAAGAAAGAGGTACACAAGAGGGGCGTCGTCACGTCAAAACGAGTTCATTAAAACCGCAGTGCGGGTTCGTCTAACCGCGAAAGAAACCCGCCACTCGCGGCCGGCATTGTTTCACGTTTCGTAAGGCGAATCGGTCCTCCGAAACGCCCGGCAACGCTACGTGCACGCCGGTTAGGTATCGCACACGTGTACAGGCATCGTAGGAGACTACCTGTGCCGGGAATGCACGTGGGCCGCGTGTACGACTGTGCCGAAACATAAAATGGCCGCGGAAGTATGCACATACAGTGCATAACGTACGGTATCGGCCGAAAAATATGTTGCTGCAACAACACTCGCTGCCGTCCCTTCTCTTATTGGCGAGCGTGCGCCCGGCGTGCCGGCGCAAATAAATCTCTTTCTAATTGCTCGCTGAAGAAGTCGAGCGTGCTTGCGCGCAGGAGATGGCGCCCGACAAAGGGGGCCAGCGCTAAAACCTCATCCCCGGTGTAGTTTATTTCGTTGTCGAGCTGGGCCCGGGCATTCGCCACTGCCAGTGCCTTTGTTTATTGATATTTACAGCCAACGCGACACGAAGAAGAACACCGAGGCCTTTCACCAGCAGGACAACAGGGTTGCGGGCTTTTGCCCGCGAGATATTCGTCCGCGAGGTACGTTCCTTTTTTTGCCAATGGCGTGCACGGTGTCCCCTTGTCATGCCACGGCGCAGGTGTAGATTCTTTCGACTGTTCTTGCTGAATGAAGATTGTTGCGTTCGTTAAAATAGTGGAACAATGTGCGCGATTCCGATTATACTTAGCCAGAGAGGCGATGCAAATAATGCGAAAGGAAAAGGAAGCATGCCCGTCCTCGGGAAAAGACATTTCGCGTCCCGCCATCGAATTATCCCAATCAGTCTAGCTGCACGAACTTGAAGGGACATCCGTGACCGGGCAGCGGCAAGAATTCCGGTAAAAAAAGCACGGTCCGCGGTTCGAAATGTATGCAAATCCGCGTGACGAGTCAGCACGGTCTCGCGACGGAATACGTAAGTGCACGGGGGTAGAAGAGGAACGAGAGGCCGACGACGAAGAGGAATTAGAAGAAGGGAGAAGACGAAGAAGTGGCGGCGTGTGCGGAGCGGGCATAACGCCGATGGCCAGTGGAACGGCACGGTGGCAAGCTGCTGTTATCTCTTTCCCTCCAGCATCCCGGGGAATACACGCATACACTTAAACGAGGGTGTGCATGTGGCTTCGCGCAGTCAACAACGAATGGCCGCCCTGTACGAGTGCAAAAATTGCCTGCTCCTGTCGGCCGGTGGTCGCGTGAACCTTGCCAAGTGAAAAACAAAGAGGAAGGAAGAAGGATGATGTCGTTGCTCGCGTCGTTGACGTCGCTGTGACCAGCAACGGCTTCCGACATCGCCTCTGGCGAAACGGTGAGGCTTTCTCGTAACAGCCCCCGCCTGTCGATATCGCCGATGCATACTCAACGAGCGACAGATCGTCGCCGGAGGGTGAAGGGGCGTGAGGTATACCGAGGGACGAAGGTAGGGGGTACAGCAGCACCAGCCACCAGCAGCCGGGACAAGGTTTCAGAGTAAAAAAGTACGAGAACGTTTCGCCTGCGTGAATCCAAGACCGCGCGCGCCGCCTGTTTAATATTTATGAGAGAAGCATCTAGGAATAATCTACGTCCAAATGAAAACGCTCCCACCGATTCGTGCTGAGATCGCGGTGAGCACTCTCTCGATCTTGGACCAAACGATTTTGCCAGTTTCCCTTTGATGACTTGCTCTTCGGACTATTGGAAAATACTTTGGGACGTTGGAACAGATTTCTTTTTATTTATTGAAGAAGTTTCATTGCAGCTGTACAGTATCAGCAGCAATGAATTAGAGAAAGGTTCAAGAATTGATCGTTTAAAGCACGTTTGGGTGGTTCAGACTATTTATAACATTGTTGATATTTTTTTGGTATGATCCTTTGTGGAGTTGCTATGGAAATAAGTACACGCATGGAGATAACGTTTACATAGGGGGAAGTTAAATCAATTGAATATTTGAAGAGAGTATAGGAATTCCTGAGTTTTGCGCCAGGGCATGCGTCTGACCATAGGCCGCCCTCATTCTACTTCGGGCGTATAACAGCGACGTGAATGAATTCGATGAACTTATTTTTCGTTAATCTAATGTTAGGTAACGAGTATTTGTGGCCACTGTTATCGATGTCTATATGCCTGTCGGTTTTGATATTAGCCGCTGAATGATGTATGTCAAACATGGATGCCATAATTGGTGCTTGCTAAAATGTAGTCCTTGACTTGATAATACGAGCCGATAGTGGCACGCCGTTTCAGCGCAGTTCTGCTAACTATAGTTACAACCTAGTTATACAATGGCGTTAGGCATCGGCGATATAACTTTCGGAAGGTTTCGAAAAGTTATGGTAATTCGAACGTGAAAACGAAGAAGCTTCGTTGTGTCTGACTTACGCGGTTCCTTCAGAAACGGCGGGTGATATTTGTTCCGTCGAACAATACTCCATGACGAATCGACGTCTTCTATATAATAATCAGTCCGATGAAATTCATTATTCCGAGAGCAATAATACAAACGAAAGAATTTTTATCGTATGCAAATTATTGCTTTACAAAGGCGGCAAATAATAGGTCGATTCTTGGAATAAAACGGCGGGTAAACAAACGAGTGGAGATCGTGTAAAACGATGGTTTTCGTCGCACGAAGGTTGCCTATATTCCATTAGCGGCCTATGCTGTATCATACCTCGAATAATCGAAACGGGGGCTGGACAATTAAATGCAATTACTCTAATGGTGGCCGCTGCGTGAGCAATAGCGCGATACGAAACCAATAGAGTGATGGTTGGAGGTCATTTCTCCAGCATTGATAACACCGCACGGTCGACGTTGTTCCACGTTTTTAACACATTCCGTTTGACCAACGGCTACGATGTTTATCTACGTATAATTACTTTGTTTTCGAATAAAATGCATCGGCAAACCAGTTTACGCGTGTACAGCCGGCAACGGTTGTCAATTGCACATCTATCAGAGAAATGTTACACACATATTGTTTTCGCAAACCCCTTTATTACCCCCGGCAAAAATAATTCAGGAATAGCCATATCTGATCAGCTACTGCAACTCGAATGAACTCTACAATTTCCCGCAAATTCCCGTACAAAGTAATCTCCCCTAAATCAGACCAATCGAAGCCTCATTCAGCAGAGCCACCCCTAAACTGTATCGGCAAAGATTGAACGTTAGTCAGACACGATTCTTAATCCTATTTATCGACGGACACGCGTCCATAGTATTACGCACATAAAACTGATCGAATTACGATAGAAAAATATAGCCGCGAATTATTTCGGCAATCATCGCGTTTCATCATCCACCTCCCCGTTGCGTTGATCGTGTGCAGATCGTCGCTGGCAGAAAATTGGAGGTTACATCGTAGCGGCGTATCACCGGTTGGATCGAGTTATATTCTCGTTGCGGGTCGATCCCTGTCTATACAGACCTGGGACCCCCGTCCGCGTGTTCTGAATGATCCAATCTGTTCGCACAATAAATAATCACGCGTATCGGCACGGCCTACCTGCGCCCTCGGTTAAGCCGAAAGCTGTAACAAACTAATCCGTCATCGGTACCGGACGGCGGGCACATAGTGCAAATCGCTGAAGTGTTTTTCAACGGGACAGCAATCAACGACGTATCGACGTGCAGAGACACGTGGACGCGGGGTGGACGAGATTACGAGGGTGAAACGAGAGGGAACGTGTGAAGAAAAAGAATGAATTTTATA
This sequence comes from Nomada fabriciana, assembly GCA_907165295.1. Lineage (NCBI taxonomy): Eukaryota > Metazoa > Arthropoda > Insecta > Hymenoptera > Apidae > Nomada > Nomada fabriciana. The sequence goes on along the minus strand of OU015690.1, from coordinate 7,243,663 downwards.
ACAATAAAAAACAATAATTTTTATTACTGCTAATCTAGAACTACCGATTGGTTCTGTTGCTATTTAGAAATTGTACTTTAAACAGATTGTGAGCACGTAAAGTGGTTCAATGGTTATTAAATGGAGATATATAATTGACATTTTGTGTTATTGAAAGCCATAATAAATTGCTGCAACAATGCCTATGTGTTAATAATTTTACAGCAAGAAAGCTGAAGCCAGTCATTTTGATTGGCCTGGTAGTTCCAGTGTCAAATACAACGGGAATTGAGCACAGATGAAAGACTTGTATATAAAATAAATATATCCCTTTATAGGACGTTCCAGGAATTAATTGAACTCTCTGAAATAATGTTACTCGCACGGAATTGAAGCGTCGTTAGCCTTTATTATATCAGTGCTGTCCAGCTCACATTGCCTCATGGGAACTGTCGAACAATTGAAATGGAGGATCTAAATTCGATGACAGATTCGATTAATGTATTCAAAATAATAGACGGATGGATGACATGTGTCACGTTTTCTAAACTTGCATGCCTGTTCGAGCGTATAAGCAGGTATCATAGATACCTACGATTTCTGTCTAGTTGAGGGTGGCGGAGACGAGAGGGGATGACGACGGCCAAAGGAGGGGGATAATAACAGCCGCGTAAATGCGTCACTAGGGCCCGTTCGTTCGCATAATGCTATAATGCCTTTTTTTTTATTTCGCTCGCCCGTTCACTCCCACAATGCAACGTCGGTTCCACAGTTCCCCGTTCCCCGATGTTCCCCCTTGTCGACCCCCTCGCTGCTTCGGCGATTCCCACTTCCTGCCTAGCATCGGTGATGCGCAGTGCCACCTTAACAACAACGAAATTCTCCAGTAGTGCAACGGCCCCCTTACGCTTTGTGCTGTTCGACGTTGCGTTTCTATATATAACATAACATATATACACGTACTATTCGCCCCCTTTTCTTTTCCTTCTTTCCCAACAGCTGTACTGCTTCTGCGATTTAAGGCGAACATCGGGAACCCCCGAGAAATCAACAGAATACCGTTACGCTGAATATACAACAGGTATACAGCATTGTGCGGTAGCTGTTGAAAAAATAAATTTAATTGCGCGTGTCGTTTATAATAAGTCGCGTTCATAGTTGGACACGTTAGACAGATATCGATCATAGCTCGTGCGATATTCCCGTCTGCGGTATTCCGTGTTTCCCCCCCTTCCCTCTGGTCTAATCACAATCGCGAGAAACATTTTATTGCTACCGGCGAGCACAATAGAGCACGTGCCCCGCGTTTGTTCGTTGAACAGTGGAATCTTAATCGGGAACCCGATTATCAGGAGCGTTATTACGCGATCTCCGGCTGTGTATCCCAATGGCCATGGTCCTCCATTCGCGCCTTTTATCCGTATCGAACAGGTGAAAAACGAAACGGCTGAAATCGAAACAGCGTTTTACATCGCGATCACGTAGCGTATAGAACGCGGCAAAAGCGGTACACGCGCGTTCCCCGTCACCATTCCTTTGTATCGGGACCATTTGTTATTTTGTACATATTCATAACGCAGTTACATCATCGCGTACCGATGCATTCTCTCGCGGCCTTCTCCTTCTCTCTTTTCCCCCGTCCCTCTTTCCACCTGTGCGGACACGCACATCTAGTGCCGGTTACTGTTCATCGATACCCGTGCTCAGTCGGAATTTTGACGAGGGATTTAATATACAGCTCGTCGGGAACCGGCGGGACCTCTGTAAATTGATAGACAACGATCTATCGAAAGTACAAAATTTTCGTTCGTATAAAATTGGGAAATAACTAACTACTTTTAGCGATATAAATTCACCGATTTCTGGGTAGTTGAAAGAGATATAAAGAAGATCAGGTGGTATGTAAATTAAAGCACCATCGGGTTATCAGAGGTCCCGAAAATCGAATAAGCAATTTTCGAGTTAAGGATCTCCCGAAATTAACAGTATTAAGGTAACAAAATTTAATGCGCATTTGGGGAGCTGATAAAAAGTTCGAATAAAATTCCGCAAGGAGAGAAGGATGTCCCGTTACGCGTTTACGTGCTTTTACGATAAAATACAGATGCGCCGGAGCAAACGTTGAACCACATCTCCTTCTCTCTCGGCTGCAAGTAGATCCTGGCTTACGTGAGAAATCTAAGGGAACCGTTATTGTATATCGTACTGGCTGTCGTTCGCAAGACACAAAGGCCCTATTCATCCGCATGCAATCGCATGCATAGGAACTGATCCTGACTTCCAGCATGCCTTGCATCGCTTCGCGCCGTCCTCTACATCAACGTGTGTGTACCTCCTTGCTCGCTCAACCTGGTTAGATCGCGGTAAAAGAATAATATCCGGCGTTGGAAACGACGTTCCATTAATGGATATCTCGATTATACCAAGTTTCGAACGCTTTCGCTAAAAATATTTATTGCATCCACCCTGAACACGAGATGGTACAGTGTTCTACGTAGAGGTGATTTATTTGTGCAACCATCTGGGGACGAAGTGAAATTGTGTAAAAGTTTGAAAGTGACCTACTTTACAAGAATTTCCCCACCCCCTTGAGAAGGGTAATTTTTCGCGGCAATGAAAGAGAATCGATCATGCCAATCTCCGCGAGAAGGAAATAAATATCCCCGTCCCATTTGCATTTGTTTATGTGGATCAATTTCGGCAACATAGTATCCAGAAGAAGGCTACGAATTTGCCTCCCCTATCTCCATGATTTTGCTGCACCGTTACCAGTACAATGGTACATTTACTCAGTACAAAGAATTCGCAAAAACTCCAATGAACAAATCTCGCAACCCCCGAAACCCGTGGATAGAATCGAAACCCACGAATCACCGTGCCCAACGACTCGATCTTACGTTTCGGTCGTCTGTCATTGGCATAATTAACGACGAGCCTGCGTCGGAACAGGCCAAGCCGATTCCCATGTTCGTATTCGCGAGTTTCCACGAGTTGTTCGTAGAATAAGTCCTCGTTTGTAGGTGGATACCTTCGTCACGGTGAGCGGTTCGCACCATGGTTTACCGGACAATCCTGGTGGACGCGCTCGAGGACGATGAGCGGAGACAGGACAAGAGAGAGAGAAAGAAACGGTAGAGAATGATGAGGGAAAAAAGACAGGGGGTGGGGAGGTGTAGAAGAAGCGAGAGGGGAAGAGAGAGAGAGAGAAGGGACCTTCTTCTTGGTAGCGGCCGCGGAGGAAGAAAACGAGGGACCACCGGGAACAGGGAGGCAAGGGGCAAAGAGAATGTCGTGCTGTGCTCATCGAGGTGTAGATCCTCGTCCCCTGGGTCGTTCCTACGCCGTGGTCAGCGTCCCACTAAGCCACGGTCACGTTTACATTCGCGTTCTGACTGCGTTTAAATTGCAGCCGCGGAATAGAAAAATGAGTCGCCTCCTGTACTCCGTTCGTCTTTCTAAACATTAACCCTCCGGTACCTCGGGGGACCATATTTGGAATACAAAGACCGTGGCGGATACTGCGAGACTTCCCAAAGGATTTACTTTATATGTACGTGCGAACGATATTCAAACTTCGCGATCTAAACGTTTGCTGTATTCCTTGCAACTAATTCGAGTTTATAAATGACGAGAGGGATAGAAGCATCGGTCTATTTGCCGGTGAGAAATGTTCTTCCGTTTGTAAAACTGACTTGTACACCTTTTTTTCCCCCAGATGTTCAGGAAAGATTCCAGCTACTTTATTACAAGTGTCCAAACGATTTGATTCGTAGAAGTAGACAATGCGCGTTAATATCTCGATCTCCATCAGTGCCTAACCACCGTTCCCCCATACGATATATATCCCTAAAGACGCTAGAAAAGAAAAGCCAGCAGCTGATAAGATCGGCTCACTCCTGTTGGAGTCTCGGTTCAGCGATCGTTTCGCGCCTCGGATCGCACCTGTCGACGCAGCTTGTTCAAGCCCGCAGTGGAAACGCCGCGGACACGATAGCGCACACCAGTCTGACATCTTTAAGAGGGACGACGGTGCACGGATTAAGATGTAAACGACACGTCGTAACACGGCGGCCGGGCCGCGATAGGTCGACCAGTCGACCAGGGTCCCTCTTTATTTCTCGTTCGTGGAAACCGTAAAGTCCATTTGGAGCGCGCTGAGTTCGCGCTCCGATGGGCTGCGAGAGCGTTTCTGGACTTTTACGGAAATCGGGAACCTGGGAGCACGGTGCACCATGTACAGTGCTCGGCCTATGGTGGCGAATGACCTAGCCCGAACCATAAGCGTACTCGGCTCGGCAGCACCCCGCTTTCGCGGGCATGCTCGACGCGACTGATGCTCCTCGGTGCGAGGGGAATAGAAAAAAGAAAGCAAATTGAGATATCACCGGTACTGGTCGATAAACGAGCCAGCCAACGTGTTTTCTTTTATCAGGAACGCGGTTGTCGGAGAAGGTAGAAAGGTTGTAAATGCCGTGCGCGTTTCCACTTCGACATGCCTCGCGCCTTTGGATCGATTGCTTTAGAATGATCTAGCCTCGGGGATTTTACAACGATATGCAAGTGAACTATCCGCGCGGATAACAATTTTCCCTCCTTCTTCGACGCTCGGGGGATTAAATAGCGCCGGAAGCAAGTGTTGCGAACATTTCGTGGGAGATTAAAGGAAGATTGAATCCGCGGTTAAAATCGCAACAGCGACGCAACGAGCGCCGCGGTCACGCAGGTAAATCGGCGGCGACGTGTCTCGCAGCAAAAACTAGACTTCGTCGCTCGTGTTTACGGTAATAAATTAAAGCAAGGCAGAATCGCCGGAGTGACGTAGCCGCGAAACTTCTGCCCCTGCGCGTCTGTGTGTCGCAGGATGATGAAGTGGACTCTCCTCTCCGGCCCAGGCTACTCATTGCATATATCCAGCTCGTGTCTACACAATCATCGGTGCTTGTATACACGCTTCTCTATCGCGCGTGCATCACACGCGTATGCATTATTCTAGCCTCGAAGTGTGACGCAGAACACTGGATAGATAAAGGCTTATCGTTCTCCACCGGTGCACCAAAGCATCGCGTATATCCGCGATCTGAAACCGGGGAAATCCCCGATCTTCATTACCATACAGCGTCCCTAGCCACGTGCATTGGAAGAAAATTTCCATTTGATCGCGGCGAGGATCGACGGTACACTAACCTGATTCGCGCGGGGATCGCGAATTTCCCCCCACTTTCCTTCGTTTCCACTTTTTCTTCCCCGCTAAATTCTGCCGCAACCAGACCTCTCATCTCGCGGCTGATCTCCCAGAGTCATCGCTGATAAAATCGCGACGAATTAAACACCGCGCTCGCACGTTTCATTTAATCGGGATTCCTCGGCTGAAAACCGCGTCTCCTCGATTCTTATCGGCGGCATGATTATCGTCGGTGCGAGGGAAAGAACGGAGGACGGCGCGCGAGTCCCGTTGATATCTGATCGATGGGCCGCGAGCAAAAATTCATCTCGTTAAGGGGGGAGATTTATAACCGACCTATTCCAGTTTCGTTGCCGTGGATTCTATGGACTGACGTGCCTCGTGGAACGTTAAATTATATGCGAGACTCGCGCGTGCACCTTCAGCCGGCGTCGCTGTCCTCTTTCACCGCAGTCTTTCTGGACTGTGGATGGATATCCTGAATCCAGAAACTCAGGGCCCCAACAACGGGCACACCGTTGCCTGCACGGCGATATAAAAGTTTTTTGCACCGCGGGGAAGCAAACAGAACGCTTCGGAAGATGTTGCGGTGCGAGAAGAGTTGTCGAGCGTCGGGAACGGACGCGGAAAAAGTCTGCGGGCATTCGCGTATGAAGTTATTTATATCGAAGCGGGCCGCAGTGATTAGATTTAGACATGGTTCTGCTCGAATCGGGCTGGCGAAAAAAGCTTTATGTCTGCATGAAAATATGAACGGTTCGTTGCAACTATTCAGCTTGGAATGCGTACTCGACCGAACGTCTTCTTTGGATAAGATGTTTTTGATAAAAGCAAATGATTGCTTAAAAGTCAATATTATCATTATATTAGAAAGTCCTTCTATTCGAAATGAAATATTATCGCGCCCTTTCTCGCGATCCAAATATCTTCAAATAAAATACTTAATCGAATACGTGGAATAAATTTGGTATACGCAGAAGTTTCATCGAATCTTCCCCAGTAAAAATGATTTAAATGAACGCCGCCAGGAAAGCCAGTGCCCTTTCTTACAGGCACACCCCGTAAGTACGCTATGGTGTACGGGATCCGTAAGACGCTCCAGCATTATTCGTAAGTGCTCTCCGGCGTATGGCGGGCGCGTGCAATTTTCGAGTGGTTTCCGCGGGCTGGATATCGAAGAAAGAAGGAGGGTGGAGAGGAGAGGCCGAGCAGAGAAGCAAAGGGGGCGTAATTTTAGCCGGGTTGCCGGTAATTTCACGCTTTTACTCGGGCAGGTTAGCAAGGCGCGGCTCGTTCTCGTGGAAAATGTCGTCCTCCGCGCGTACTCGCTCGTACACGCTCGCGTACCGCTTCGTCCTCCTCTGTCCTGTTCACCGAATGCCTTCGAGTGGGTGAACACACGAAAACCGCGAGACCGTACATCCAGATAGTTACGGGACATGACTTCCTCGCTCGCGGGATTTTATCGCCCTAGAAATCTGCTGCCGTGTGCATGAACACTTACGTGGCCGTGCATGCATGCACGATGCACACCGTCGTACACCTGCTCGCGTTCCTAGCTCGCCGTCGTCAAAGATTTGCGAGTGTTCACTTGCTGCTTGTGTCCTGTCGCGACACGGGGGCGCAGTAGAACCGAGATCATTGTACATTTAGCGAGGTCCGAGTTGAGCTGAAATATTATTGTCGAGCGAAGAAAAAGGGTAAATCAAGTCAATGGGATTATATTGCCCGAGTTCCCGTAATTATTCAAGCCGAGTTCAACGTATTCTAATTGCACTCAAAGAAATGGCACTTTTCAGACACGATTATTCCAACCGGTTTCTATTTTTATCATTTTTTCTGATTCATTCGTAGCTGTCTTACTGGAGATGTCAGACGAGAGAGGAAGGATTGTTGTTGCCCGAAGTCAACGTCGCCTGTTAGCTCGTCGGAGGCTCAACTTGAAGGAGCACTCGTTTGCAAGGAGCAACGAGCGATCGTTGATAAGAGTATAGATGCGCCCCGGGTGTAGGCGTAATAAATTGTTTGCTGATTCTATTGAGCCTACACGATGAAAACAATGGGGCGAATCGGGGACGGGAGGGAAACCGAGAGGTACCCAGGAAAATGAAATATCGCCGTGACTGTGGATGTCGCTGATGAAACACGTTCGATTTCTAATCCGTATTTTTCTCGCCGCGGCTCAGACACGGAATCGAGTCGAATCTTCGAGTATTGCAGCTAATCATATAGACGGGCATAAATTTAAATAAAAAAAAAACAAGAGTAAAAACCGGCCACTTCAGTCGACCGCTGAATAAATGAAGTCATCGTGATATCAAAGGGTGAAGTCCAACGACGGACACCAGGAATCTAGTCTAATTAATACGTTGAGTGGGCAGATGGTACCGAAACGTGAAATCAGTACCTGTGTCCACCATAACTAACCGCGACACTCAGCAGTCGCTCGTTTGTCAAGGATCGGTTGGCCCGAGATGTCCCATCGCAAAACGAGTAGAATCATCATCTATTCGCCGTGTTCTAAATCGCCGTGAATCATTAGAGGAGCAGTGATCAAAAGAGCCGCGACGAACCAAGAATTCGTCGATGGTATAGTACGCTTCGGGAGTTAGGCACCGGGAAGATCGCATATCTCCGCCACCTCGTGCTGTCTCACGCAGAGAGCATTGTTTCGCGTTTAACGGCAAGGTGAGGTTATGCAATCCCTCTAGCCGTGGAGGCGCGAGAAGATGAAGAAGACGAGGACGTGAAAGGGAAGAGAGGAAGAAGAAGAAGAAGAGGAAGGAGGTGGAAGATGGTATCGCTCGGTACGATCACCGTGGCTAACTATGATGCGCCGTGTATGTGTATTTACATGCTCCCGCCTTTTGCCTCGATTCTTCAGGACCCCCACAATCTTTCTCTCCTCCTTTCTTCAAGCTTTTCTCCCGCATAATGCCGCGCAGTGGATTGAAGATGAAGTACTTAGGAAAGATACGAGATTGTCATCTTAGTCGAGAAAGAAACTTCATCTCAGTCCCCGGCAGTGCATTGAAGATAAAACGGAACACCGTCGACGGAGTGCAGAGATTTCGTGCGGATCTCTCGAATTGGCGACGTTGGCGCGAGCGGATGGAAAGCGTGACGCAAGGTTAAGGAGAAGTGGGTCGTATTTTTGCGAGACTGAAGTTGCAAGAACTCCAACACGCGCAGTTAATACTACTCAATCGATCGGCCGATCTCGTACGATTCACCATGCCGCAACCTCAACCTCTTCTTCGCCGAAGAATCTCGAGGATATCCTGCTAGTTAAGCCCTCCTTTTAAAGCAACGATTTTCGCGCGAAGACAATGCACATCGGCTTTAAGAAGCACACTCGTTAATCACAATCCAGTGAGTCACTCGCCGCGGGGAACTTTCATCCAGGCGCGGTCCAAAGAAATTCAGAAGCAGGACAAAATAAAGGAAACGAAATTTCGAGCTGTGACAATGATTACGGAATCGATCGAAGCGTTCGATCTCCGCCATAAGGGGCCACGGTGGAGAAAGACAGACGCCGTATAGCCGTTACAAGGTGGGGTGCTGGGAAACAGTTAATAGGACAAATTACACTAATAAAAGGTAACAACGTCGGCCGTTTTCACGGTAGAATAACAATGGGCCTCGCAGGTCCATTTGAATATTTCCCTAATGCCTGGCCGCTCTGCTGCAGCGGACATGCGCGCGCTTTTTCGTACGCACCAATGCCCCGTAGGTAGGTTCCGTTGGTCGTCTGTCGTCCGGAAGGGTAGGTCCTATCTACCACGAAACTCCTCTTTCCCGAAGCTACTGTCCTCTTCCCCCCGGGGGAAAGCGGCCAGCGTGTCCGACGACGTGGCATTAAATTCGTTCTGCCACCCTGGCCATTCGTCTGCGGGCTGTGCCGCGTGTATTTCCGCTCACGGTCGCACGCTGCCGCTTGGAATTTATTGTCTTTTGTAATTGGTTTATTGAGCTGTAACCCCGTTCGTAACACGTGACGCTTTTCTTCCCTTTTCTTTTCTTGCGTAATCGATGTGGATTTGATGGAGACTTATTGGACGTATAAATGTGACACGGAGTTCGAGTGCATCGAGAAAATTGGTAATTGAATAATTGTCGAAATTATTTTGAAACGCAGTTAATTTTGATTCACTTTTCGTATGATCTTTCATACAGTTTGTATCACCCCGCCATTTGGATAGGGTGTTCGGGAATTTAATGAATGCTCTGGACGAACGGAGAATGGTGACAGTACGGTACGCCATACTTCATCGTTATCGGGGACTGCTTTGCTCTGGTATTGGACGAGCATCGATCGTCGGTAGGGAACTGGTGATGGGGTTCCTCAAATACGGGGCTGTGTTAAAAGCACGCTTAATTTCACCGTGACACGGAGGTACCCTGTCCCGGCCAATCGGAGCGTGGAACGATCGCGGTGGAAAAAGGAGACCACGATGACTGGAGCCATATAGTGCTCCTCGAGCTATCGATGGATCGGAACCTTCAAGCCGTCGAGCACTAGACTCTGCTATAGACAACCACGCTCCTCTCATTTTCTATTCAATTCGAATTTCCAGGAAAATTTCTTTCGCTCTTACACGAACTCGCTAACGTAGCTACGAGAAGTATCACTCGATATTATAAAAAGAAACTTCCAAGAAAAACAGGGCACACACGCCGCAAGTCTAAACAACATTACAACTTGTTTCCACCAAACTTCAAAACGCAGAAGCAGCGCACGGTTACATAAAAAAGGTGGACAACGCAAGGATCCGTGCGACGTAACGCGAAGATCGTTAAGTATCCATAAGGGAAAAAAGCGCACCCCGAAGATGTAATTCCCGAAGCGTGCAGAGCACGTCCGTGGCTCGTTAATTTCAGCGTGTGGAAGAGCGGATGCACGAGTCGCTCGTTTCCAGGCCACTTTTCACGAGCTGTACCCGCTCTCGCGTTCGAGCAAGGCCTCCTCTGACGGCGATCAGGTGTCTTCCATGCCGAACCCGAGCACAGACACCGTGTATCGCGCCGGAGGCACGCAATGGGCGTGTATAGGAGACGCGGCAGTACCGACGACCGCGAGCAGCGGAGAGAAACCATAAAGTTTCCCCCATAAGTTAGCGACCGGCAGCGGGCAGTAAAAGCAAGGCTGGATTTCCATGCAGCGCGAGCGGCTGAAAACGAGCGGGCTTATGCGTCCCGGCGAACGTAAAATCGCGGCTTTCCAACCCTTTGCCTGCCTCTGCGCCGATTGTAAAACTCGTGCTCATCCTGGACCGGCGTTCTTTTTTCCGCTCCCTTCTGTCGGGTTCTCACCTCCGCGTTCTGTCGGCCTTCTACAACTTTGCTAATTCACTTTTTCCCCGCACTCGCAGCTGAAGCACGCTACTCGCCAGAGGAAATGAGATGCAGAGATCCGGGCAGCAAGGGAGATTTTATGGTGGATAATGTGCGCGGGTAAATTTTCATTTTGTAACTCTGCTTTACGGTGTTCCCGTTGATATACGATTAAGAAAAACGGCGGTACAAAAAGGGATACTTTTTTCCTATATGATCGAGCGTTAACCCAGAATGAATGGACGGGTATTCCATTCAAGCACCGTGACGATTTACGAGACATGAAAATGTGTTTCAGCAACCGTGGACTGCTTGATCGTCGAACAAATTGATAAAGTCACGGGGAAACAAGTTTCGATTAAATTGAGTTGCCCGTCAGGACTCGTTAATGTAAGTTTCGGCGGAAAGTTATTAAACGTAGCAGTTACAGGTTCCATCGAAGTACAACGAACTGGGGGCTACAGAATCGGTCCGATCGCGAATGAAAACAGCGTGGATCGGTCCAGAATACCAGCACGCCAGTTTTCCATCGGCGGGACAGTATCAATGAACGCGAGTCGCGTTGAAAGCGCGTGCACGAAGGCGCGAGTGACCGTCGGCACGATATTAATCGACAGGTCGTAACGAGGCGGCCTCATTAGCCGGCTGCCCCTTACGACTTTGATAATTACCCGCGTGCAACCAGCCGCGGAATATATCTCATCGGATCAGAAACATTGCGCTGGACACGGAAAAGGAAATCTCTTATTCCCAGCATTCCTTGGCCACTGGAGTTCTTTTCAGTTTCTTCAATCTTCTTCAATGTTCTTTTTCAATTGATCCGCTTGATCACCTGCTCGCGATCGATATTGTATTGACTTCGATGCATGCGTTCTTAAGAAGTACTGGAAAGACTATAATCACGGGATGGCTTTCTGGCTTTTCATTTTCTCCGTGCTTTTTGTTTGCGGAGCTTTGGTTGAATTTGTTTTACTATCAATTATAGTATTATGCAAGAAAAATTTAAAGCGGTTTTTTCTCGATTTGGTTCACCAAGCTGTTTCTAAAAAGACTTTTATTTGGAGCAGCTATTTTTACTAGATATTAATTTTCCTGAATTTCAGTAAAATTCTGGGCACTGTACTGTTTTTCCCTTCATGGGAAAGACGCAAGGATAAATCTGCATTACAGAGGGATGGACTTGGATCAGTGATGGCCGAAAATTGCGCCCTTTTTTTCTCGCGGGACCCGGAGCAAAGTTTGGCGCGAAGTATCGTCCCGGTTTAAAGAACCGCGCTGAATGGACGCGGCATGAAAGTAAGATAGCGATCCGACAACTTTAATTAACTTTGACATTGCCGCTGTAATTACGGGCATCATTAAAGCCACCGGCATTGTAATTGAGTTAAGAAAAGCGATTTGCACCGCGAGCAAACGGCAAAAGTCTTGCACCCGTCGATTCATTTCACTTCTAGGTGTTTCCCGGACAATTCTTCCACCTTTACAGGTATACACCGTATGTCATCCATATTTATACGCAATAAATATTGTTAAATGGTGCAATAATCGAGCCAATTTCTCGCCTTTTTTTCTTCAGTAATTACCATTAGTCATTTGATATTCCCATTGTTCTCGTTCTGCGATATCGCGGACGAATTAAACGATTGTCTAGCCTATTTGGGAACGTTAGCTGGTCGTGGACGTATTTCCAAAAATATGGTCCGTGACACGAGGCGGTATATAATTAGCGTGGCTTTCAAAAGACACGTATGTAGAGCGAAGGTGCGGATTTTCCTCGCGCGATTCCTCCTCTTCGCACGCCGCTTCGCAATCTGCCTCCGATCTCGCGGGGTCAAGAGATTATTTTATGAATATGCATAGCGTTACTCATACATATACATGGCCGAGTAATTCATAATGGTCCACTCCCCCTCGACGTGCAACGACTCCGCATTAATATCTAGTTTACTCTCGCGTTTTGCGCGCCGCGTCTGGAAGAAAGACCGGCAGACCGTTTTAAGTGGCTTGTCGACACTTTGACAGAAACACGGTTACCACGAAACTGATATAACGTCATACAGCGTAATTTCGTTTTATGAATACTTATCGTACGGGGAGTCCGTCACTGTGCGGCAAGGAAGGAAAATAAAAGGAAAGGCAGGCGGTGGAAATGGCGAAAGGGGAAAAAACGAACGGGGGAGTCTGGCGATAATGAAACGTTCACACGAGTGAATCCGTTTCATAACTATTTGGATTAACAGTCCGCCTAATGGCAAATTGTTCGGCGATCTGTGTTGAGAACTCTGATCAATCGAATTAAAAGTGGTGTTACAATTATCATTATATTATGTTTTTTTGTAACGTTGGACAGTGTGTTTTGTATGAATGTAATTGGGACGTGTAACGGGCGCAAAATAATTAAGTAAAAATGAAGTGTCACGGTGCTGCAATTAATATACCAGTCATATCAATTGTCTGAATGAAAATCGAGAGCTACCATCCTCCGTATCAATTCATATCTTTCCTGAATTAAAACATATTCATTCCCCTCGGAGCTTTTACAACTCTTCCCCGCGGCACTCTGTTTTTATACACCTCTCTTTTCCTCTCGCAAGAGAGATATAGGGGGCAGGGGCAAACAGGAAAGAAGAAAAGAGAGAGGAGAACAGAGAAGGAGCATGAACGAGTGCTCGGTATTGATGCATAAAACGTGCATATTTACGGAGCCTGTTTTCACGGATGTGAACACCCGGTATGCGGTGCTCGAGAGAGGAAGGCAACCGGGCCCGGACTGCATCACGAACGCCATTTATTTATTTTACCCCGGCGGATGGATAAAACTTGTTTACGGTACACGAACGCCGGTGTGTGTACGCTTGTAGAAAAGCGTGTACGCGCGAGCAGAAAGCGCGGATTTGCTCGTAATGAACGACGACAGCATCCGACTGAATTGTCGGTCGTTTCTTTTTCCGACGTGCAGAAAAAAGAAATGAATAAAAGAAGTGTCCTTCCTTAACTTGTGGCAGAAATCAGTATCGGAGGATCGCGAAATTCCAAGAATAAATGATACGGAATCGTCGATGCGTCGAAGGCACGAGGATCGAATGATATTTCTTTCGACGAGAAAATGGAAATGATTGTTTTGTTCGGGCATGTGTTTGCGTTAAGTACCAACAGAATGATTGATCTCGAGTTGATACGGAAACGTTGGCCGCTGGAAGATTAATTATCGTCGTGCTGGCAAGCGCGGAGTTGGTATACATAATCGTCGCGATTTGCATGTGCTCGCCGTGCGTCTCCATCGTGTCTCTAATTAATAATTAGCCGCAACTGAGGCGCGTACCACCGTAAATGGATCTATGGAATTGCAACCTGTATGCGCGTGGATAGGTGTACGTATAATTGTGTGACTTTGTTTCGCGGGTAATTCGGGACGTCGTGAAATTATGAAATATGGAGCGATTACAGTTCTGGGCGTTTAAGTAAGTCTGATTTATCGTTCGTTTATCGGTAATGGGGGTTTCCACTTTTCTCGCTGTCGTATTATTAATGTTCGTTGAACTTCGTGGTTGGCGATGAACGGCTGGATGAGAAATTCTGTTAAACAAATGCGCACACGGTAGGAAAGTAATTAAGCACTTGACGAACAGCGTGATTACTTTGGTGTATCCTGAAAAATGAATCAGGAGGGTAGATTCAATTATAGTTGCCTGACTTTCTCCGCCTTTTGACTACCAAGCAGTCTACACACGAGAGTATATTGTAAAGTACGTGCCATGTGCGTGGGTAACACGCACTTCCTACGCTTGTCGTGCACAGCTTCCCACGTATCTGGATCGACGTAAGTACGTGTCACGGAGGATAAAATTTTATGTTTAATGTCACGCATCACTATGCGGGCTACAGCCAGACGTTTGCATGTCTAGCGTGACCAATCGATCTGCAAAATCAATTTTCCTAATCGGACTAATACACTGTATCTCCGACTACGTCACCCCGGCCGCGACTTAATACCTGCAAACGGGTACGTATCCAGATCGCAAATTATACGACAACATTTTCTGACCGACGTGTTAAATATTTGGAGTTTCACGTGTCGTGACGATCGGACGTGATGTGACACGTTCGATTGGCTCAAATGGCGAACGAAATGTGTTCTTGAACACGCAAGGGATACTTCCACGGCAATTCAGAAAGAGCGAAAAGTGCGGGCACCAGCCGGCAGAGGCAGTTGCTGGTTGCCAACTGTTGCCGAATATTTTTCTACTTCCATTTTGAATAATTTATTACCTATTTAATGCCCGATCAAACTTAACTGTACGTATCTTTTTTTTAAATTGGTCTCTGCTACGCGAACGTTTGTTTCGGGTTTCTTTTTATTACTAAAATTAAATTCCTCGAAGAGGAGGATAAGTCAATAGAAACGCAAGGAAGGTTGTTCACACGTCGAAGCACGAAGGTTCATTGTTATAACAGGGAGAGGAAATAATTTTCAGCACGTCCTTGGGGGAGGGGGCATTTGTCCTCCCATCCGCCGACGGCCTCTTAATGGGTTTTTAGCCGAGGCCGTAAAACGCATTAAAACTCGTACCGATGACGAAGGAGGAGGTTCCTCCTTGCCAAAAATCAGGCTGTGCATCAAGGTTCCCCCCACGAATTCACGGCAGCACAGTGGTACTTGGCACTTTTCACTTGCGTTATCCCAGTGGTACTGTCGCTTATGAAATTATCAAATATTTATCATGAAACATGATAATTAACTTAGCGCCGTTAAAACTTTCGATACAACATTGTTGAAAAAATTATGAGCAACAGCCCGTATTATTTAACCCAATATGAATCCGCATCTGATTTATGGGGGATGAAGAATTTAAAATGTCATTGCTTACAGGTTATATAACAAAGGAAGGCTCGATGATGTTTTACAGCCCGGTTAAATTATATAAATTGTGATTTTGCTGGTACAAGGGCGTTTGTGTTGTATTGAGTATTGTATTGAGAAACACTGGCAGGACCATCGTGGGCGTACCTCAGCGCATCCCATATACCTAGAGACGTTATACACTGCTATTCGCTTTTCGTGTTTAGGCACAGTCCCGCGGTCTGGCCGCTTCCAAAAACTGCCGTAGTAAGACGATCCTAATTTTCTATTAGGGCGCAAATGTGCAAAAACCGCCGTTATTAGGTGACGAAAATCGATCCCTGTCCGCACCCCCTTTCGAGAAGCTTGCACGTTTCTGTTTCCCCCGTAGAGAAGGCAGACAACTCGGTTCCGTTCACGTAACATCACCTGCCCCTCGTTTCAACCATCGCACACTTTCCTTCTGCTTCAAGCATTGCGAAATACCGGCGACGACCGAATTTCAGATTATTTCACTTGAAGAACGAATTGAATTGCAAGCAGACTGAAATTACGCTCGCCTCGGAGGAAAGAAACAAAAATCACCGAAATGATTTCAAAACACTCGACCCTAAAAATCTGGCATTCTCTGTCACCGTGCAATCACCGCGTTACCTAATCATTGCCACACAAATACGAGGAACCGACAGGTTATCCAGCAATTAGCCGCACTCCCAAGGTCTCACGGTCCACTCATTTCCAGAAGGTCCGCTATTTTTCTACGTTCCGAGGATTCGACGGCGTTTTCACGACACTTTCCTACGCAAAATGGAAAAACAGGAGATACGAACTTTCAACGAAACTAGGAAACTGCTATCAGTAGCCGCGTACCTTCGCGACCGATAATTGCGTCACGAAACGGGCTACGGTTAGACCGATAATTTCCTGCGAAGTTCTTGCATCGTGACTTCAGTCCCGTTTTCTATACCGGCGTTGATACCGGTCACGACGAAAGTAAAAGGCGCGGCGGTCGGTAGCAACTATGTTGCGATCGCGAAAGCAGATCCAACGATCCACATGCGATTGAGTTATAAAACGGCCCGATCGGTGGATCGATGTTTAGCAGGAAATAAAGCCCTGCAAATTACCCCCGATGAACGGTGGAGAAAGACCGCTATCGAGACAAGGCAGGAAGGTAACGGAGCAAAGTAGTATTATGGAGATCCGACGTATCGCGGCTGGCCGTTTAACGAGCAGTTAACGGGTGCTCGGTTAATTACGCGCTGCCAATAACGTAACCAGTTACGTTTCAGATTAACGACTCAATAGGCCGTCCAGATTTCCTCGGCGTGGCCCGAAAACGTTACACTTTAACAACGAGGGGTTTCGTTAACTTTTGGGCTCGACTTGCCTCTCCCTCCCTCGAGGTTGAATTGCTGTCGGGAAATTTGGATAACTGGCTTCTCGAGAAATAATTGACGGTTATTTTCTGCGAATGTACTAATAACAATGATAACAATAATAGGACTTCATTATATGTACTTATACAACAGGAAAGAGAGACACGTGAGTGAACGAAGGGAAAGATATGGTAATCTGTATAACGTATAATATTCTTGGCGGTGTGAAATTACGAGTGTAAAGTGGATAAAACTGTTTGAAGTTTCCAAATGAGAATTGGCTAATAGAAAAGGCTCGTGATATTCGTGCAAGATTTTCTACCAGCGAGAGATGCATGCCCAGTGAAATTTCAATCCCTTGTAAAAAAAAATCAACGAAGACAAGGAAGACGCATTGAAAGGAAACTAAGTAGAGAGGCAGCTAGAACGAAGCAGAGGAGGAATTCGCGTGCGGCAAAGGAACGTAGGCGGGTCTCGGAGGCTTTCGCCTCGGTTGGAAGTGTGCACGGGCCAAAGTGGCTTTCACCGAAGGAAGAGAACCACAATGCTGTGTACAAGGGGGGTTCCCGCGCAATTTTCTGGGGAACGTGAAAAAAATCGCCCGGCGGAAAATGTCGATCGTTGAAGGTCCACGGATCTAGATTATCTGATACAATTTTTCGATGTCTGACACGCTCGTTACCGAGCTGCTTCTTCTACCGTGGAAACGATCGCGTGTTCCACGGCGACGATTGAACTTCGCTAAATCGAGGACTCGTGCTCGCATGGCGTAGCTATTTTTACTTGTCGTGTTCCTCGTTAGGCAGAAAGAAAGTCCGGACTATAGCGACGGAAGTGTATCGATTCTCTTCCCGACGTTCTATCGGACACGTGACGGCCATGCCGCCCTTACGTTCGCGACGATTGTTAAAGTCCAAGAATGTTGCGTGCATTCCAACGAAGAAGACGGTAAAAACAGAATGTAGATGTTCTAGAAGAACGAGGAGAATTGCTCGAAAGAAGAAGTTTGCGATGGAACGTCGGGTCGCCAGAAGCGCTCGCGGTAACCAACCTGTACAAATTATATAAAAGACGAGAGTCATAAGATAAACGAGTGGGGAGGACGGAAAGAGAAAGAGAATGGCAGCCGGGGAAACGTGTAAATTGCACGGCGGCCACGCGATAGTGATCTAACGTGGTTCTGGATAATGCTGATTAGAAGTCGGCCAGAGTCGATTGAGCAGCGCCGATCGATTCGTGGACATAAATCAGAACGTCGAGTGCTCGAATGATCTAGTACGTGGCAAAGAATCGGCTTGTTCCTCGTGACTTATGTAACGAGGATGTTTAAAGAAGAAAGTCGTTCGTTTCCTTTCTTTTTAATGATTCGACAGGAGCAATCGTGCCATAAAATTTGTTTCAATCAGTTGCATTAATTGGAACCTTAAATTCAGAAGGGCAATTTACAAGTTTTCCATCGACGACCGGTGAGATATTGTCCTGCATAACAGAATCGAAATTTTTCTTCCCACCTCGCACGCGAATAACTCGATTGTGCACGAGCACATAGTAATTTGCGATCGACGTCGCGTAGGCCGTGGCGATCAGGTAAAAATCGGGCATTACACGCGTCGAAGGCGAGCAGAGATTAGAGATAAGGGTGGCAAGAGGTGAAACGCATAAATTACGACGCCGTGGCCCGTTGATATCGATCTTTTTCGACGGGAACCGATTGGTACACGCGGGTCGATTGCGCGGCACCGATCCTACCGATTCGACGAGCCACGTGTATAAATCAGAACTTGTTCGCGTATCTTTACCAGAATGCCGCGGATTTCATCGCGGCGATGCTCGCGAGGTCGCGGCATAAATATCCAGCCTTAGCAAGCCTGGTACACATGTGCACGAGGGCTAGTAGACTAGTAGTAGCTGAAGATCGTGCCGCTTTTACCTCCTGGCCACTTCTGTGCCTCCAACCGCTTCTGCCACGTGCTCTGGTTGCACTTGTATGCACCTTTAAGGACACCCAGTTCCACTCGATACACTTGGGTATTTTATTTCGCGTGTTTTATATTCGTGTTAGACTTCGAACGCCTCGGAAACAACGGCAATTGCAGTATTAATAATATTTGAATCAAATAATTACCGCCCTAGCGGAATAGCTAACATTGTCACTTATGCAATTACCTTTTTGTCTTATAATACATGTTGTACCGTAAGAAATTTATTGCTGACTTTTTCTAATGATGAATATATATATGAACCAGTGATTTCTTTCTTCATTCAGCTTAGCTGTAATACCTTGTCAATGAAAGGTCAGTCTTCCAACGGTATGCTCGTATGTTGGATCGAGCGCATTAGACAAAAAAAGGTTGTAAAGGTTGTTTTTTTCGGTGAAAAAAAGGGTGATAGGTGTAGGCAAGGAACGGTGCCCCGGCAGCATCCAGAAGGAAACGGCGGTCGATTAACCGTCGTGATAGCCAACAGTTTAATTAGCCGGTGAACGCGATTTATGCCAACCTGCCGCGGTCAGATACGAAATTTCCGTTTTATCTGTGCGAACAAACCGGCTAGAAGGAGTTCTAAGATCAGTTCGTTGGAATTATCCAGGAAGAGGACAAAGCCCATATGCCAACCGTGGTTCTACCTTGCTTTCATTCGCATAATTTTATTTACCGATCCTCGTTGTTATCAACAACGAATGACATTAATCGCAGTGCACCTAATAGGACAGGTTAATGGCGCCAATTAATTTTGAATAGAGCCTAATGCAATCACAATATTTGTATATCCCTTATCATAATGACAAACATCGATATCCCACGTGTAACACTTTTCCAATCATTGATACGTAATTAATTCGACTAATATAGCATAATAATTAATCGCGCTGCTATCCGTGCGTGATTAAATTGCGCAGATATGTTGCACAGTCCCGCGGGGGAAAAAAAAGAAGGACGAATCACGGAAATTGGAAAAAATCGGAATGCTGATCGTTCGTTATAACACTGTGATTAATAAGAATTGACGACGATGGCGTAATCAACTACATATATGTATATTTTATGGATGCTCCTTGAGCTGGCACCAATCATCACTCGCACAGGATTAACTGCATATGATTAAAATTGGTTACATATTACACAGCTTTGAATTACAAGCGTGCAATAAAGACAACATTCTTTCATTTACATTCGACTTTTTTGTATCACTTAATCCTGACGCGATGTTCCATTAGCCACTTCTGTTAACAACTGTTCGCAAGAGGAATTAATAAAAAAAAAAAAGGAATCGTTCCTGGAATCTGCGACAATTCTACTTCAAACGAATATACAATTAAATATCTGCCCGCAATTTCGAATCCTATAATCGAACACCGGCAACCTCCAAACAGCGCAGAGGAAACAATGACCAATACACAGGAATCGACGATTCTAATCGCAACGATTCGCGATGAGCAAGCGACTTGCTGGAACCATCGACTAGTCAAAGGACTTCCGGTCCTTCCTATGTCGCGTCTGAAAGGGCCGGATGCGTCGAAGCGTACTAGTCGGTCGTGGTCTCTTACGCAATCGAGTATTACTACGTGTCACAGTGGCCATCGTCATCGCCGGCGTGTCGACGATAGCGGAACGTGCGAGGGAAAGATAGACGAGAACGACGGGGGACAGAAGGATAATACATCGACGTCTCCCGCTGGAAGTGGGGAATCGCTTACGTAATTTCTTCTTCTCGGAGTAACTCGCGACGTACGTACACAAACACTATCGCGTATGCATCTGAAAGAGGAAGCCGCGCGACTGTTGCGTTACATCCATCGTTTCGCGGAAATCTGACAATTCGACGATGGTTCGTTAACGCGGCCATGCGGCTTTTCGTTATTCCTCTCCGTCGGCTGCAATGGAATCTCTCGTCCCGTGGATTCTCACAAGAAGAATCGCCTCCTGGCGGATTCCACGCGACACGAGTAATCATGGATCGTTAATTGAATCGCGGTTTGATGGAAGAATCCGCTGATTCATCGACGTTAATGGTTCGGAAAACGCGGAGCTGAATATTCAAAAGCATTTGTCGGTGTTGTAGGAAAAATCGGCATCCGTCTACGTTTCATAACATGCGGAGCATCGATTCAAACGCCGCTTCGAGCGCCTCCTCTTTTGCCCCGAGATCCTTTCGAACCGTGAAAACCAACGCCCGATCGATTTCCATGAAGTGAGAATTCAATGTCGCTCGATAAAATATATTACGCCCACGTCGGGCAGGAAGTTTCGATCGAAGGATCGGTTTTCAGCACGCGGAGAGCATCTTCCACCTAGTTTACACGAGGCCTGCGGTTTAATAAGTCATTGATGCTCTGCGTCACGTCAAGAGCGTATGACTAGTATTCAGTGCGCCTCGCGCAAACCAGAGCCCGTTCTTCAGGCTTTCTATCCATTCGATGAATTCTCCTCGTTCCTGGATTCCTGGGACCGTGGAATTCATACCGCACACAACGCTCTACCGCATTGTTCCACGTTCCTCAATTATTCTAAACGCGAGCCTTGCTCGTCAGAAGAAAATCCGGCCGACGGTTTCCCTTCTATCGGTCGGTCAGTTTCACTTCTTCTTAAACGAAACCGAAGCATCTCTTTCCCCCGGAAACTTGATTTCAATTACTGCCACAAGAAGCTAAACGTTTGCCGCGTTTTCTACTATTCTCGAACTGCAAAATATGTTTCACCCGATCTCCAGCGACCGATCTCCAAAAAATGTTGTTCAATTTACGGGCTCGATTGTCGGGGATGCTGAGACAGCGTTTGTTATTAACGACATCGCGTTTCCCGGAGAAGTGGAAGGGCGACGGGTAGCTACAGGTGGTTCTGTAACATCGTTCTCGTACTCTGCTACCGATCGCTACACGTTTCTCTCCCTTTTGCCTCTTTTCTACCCTTTTGTCGCGCGACCGGCTCCCGTTTCCCTCGCGCGTTTAATACACGCCGCGATCAAATGAAAGCGCCGCGCGCTCCCGGCGTAATTGCTTGGAATTGCAACGAGCACGTTCAGCGTGATAAAATATTTCTCCCGTGAAACGTCGCACACGGATGCTTTATAAAATATTCGGCCCGCGCTACGTGCCACGCGGCGGATACAGCTCGCACAGTTCGGCTGTTAGTAAAGGGTGGCGTGGAATCGTCAGTGGCAGCGAATTACAAAATGATAATGAAATTGTAATGTGATACGCGGCCTGTCCAGCCAGGTAGAAAAGTGTGAGCGTAAGAAATGAAGCGGGAGTATCGACGTGACGTTTACGAGCAGTTTGACATAATTGCCATGAATTGCAACGTGTGCGTAGAACGAGACGAAACGTCTGGCTCGTAAATTGTTAACTGGAAGTATTTGACATGCTCGAGCCACGCGCAGTGTTGGTTGGAAGAAATTAGTTTGTAGGTATCGAATGGGGATGTAAATTTAGTTGCTATCGGGCTGCGGATAATTTAATGACTCGATGATTTTTCAGATCTGCAAACCGAAAGAGATATGTATGTTGCAAGTGATAGTTAATCGAATATCTTGTTCGCGCAGGACACGTATATTAATCGAATATCTTGTTCGTGCCGACACGTTACCAGTATTCTATATCGTAGTTGTAAAGTATCCTGGCAACTTTAAGAAGTCTTACTGTTCATCCGACTATACCCGAGTCACACTGGAACGGTACTCAGGAATGTTGGGCTTCTTATCAGGGAACCTATTCACAACGTTGCCTAACCGAGACAATTGAAGCTGCTCTTATAGTACCCGCGGAGGCAGGAAGTTACCGCACAACAGAAGGAAATCAGCGGAAGAACAAAAGAAGATAGCGGACTCGTATTTCAAAAATAAAATACCGTCCTCGATAAATGAACGTCAGCTTGCTAATAATAAACCAATATCGTCCGCCAACAATTTCATCGAACACATCTAAATCTCGCGAATTCTCCGGGGACCGTAATAAAAGGGCTACCTAAGGAATCGAGTCACCCCGGACAAAGACCCCCATCGATCTTCGAATCGCCAGGATCGACAAGATCGCCATAGACGGTGCTCTTTGTGCGTCCGCGTAAATGACTATATTTTCCATGGGGTAGTCGAACCTCCCCGTGGTCTCGTGTGCGCGCAAGCAACGAGCCAGCCCTGGAAACCGTAGGACGATTGTGCGGCCAGATGCCGATGTTCTCGGATCCAAGATCGAGAAAGAGGGAACGGCAAGAAGAAAGAAGCATCAGGCTTCGTATAGGTGCGTCGTAATGACTGCAGCTCGGCGAGCGGCCGATGGA
Organism: Nomada fabriciana; assembly: GCA_907165295.1. Classification (NCBI taxonomy): domain Eukaryota; kingdom Metazoa; phylum Arthropoda; class Insecta; order Hymenoptera; family Apidae; genus Nomada; species Nomada fabriciana. Next base: position 7,220,674 of record OU015690.1, on the reverse strand, counting down.
TCGTTGGAATACCATGGTAGCATCGCGGAGCCGCATTTTTCGCGTAACTGGAAAGGCTGCGCGACCGCGGGCGCCCTTTTCTCTCAGTACACACGGCGGTGGAAGGGACGAAACAAATAAGAACAAGAGGATACGGTGGAAGAACGGCGGAGACGAGCGTGCTTATATAAAAGAGAAGGACGGAGATCGAAGGTCGAAGAGGGAAGACAAGCGTGACTATCGTGGCCGATTACGACGAGACCAAAAGGAAAATTCTGACTCGTAGGTGGCGTTTTATCGTGATTAGAAGGAAACCTTCTTCTTGTTCTTCGTCTCGTTCTTGCTCGTCCTCGTCTTCTTCTTCTGCTTCGTAGCGAAACGAAGAACTGCCAACTATCCTCGAGGCGAGATGGACTGCCACGCTCGAGGGAGCCTCTGACGCGTCGCATCCGCAACGACGGAATTCTTACATAACCCGCGCCACCTCTCGTTCCACGTTATTGTTGCCGTTGCCTTCGTTTCTGTCGTTTGCTCGAAATGCCGATGTCGTCATTCCACGGTGGATTCAACTGAAAAGAGAGGTAAAGGGAGAAGGGAGGCTGGAAGGTTGCACCAGAGACGCGAAATTAATTCTGACGAGGCGGGGATTCTCTTGGACAATTGTTGTATAATAATTTACCATTGTCATACATTCTTGGGCATTACGAAAGATTGTTTGAGTCTCGTGCTCGTTAGACCACGATTGTACAGGGATCGGATCGGCTCGTCGATTGGCGTCCATTCGAAATCGATTGAAACAGTCAGATTTATCGAACGACACTCTGGACGGGGTAACAGGTGGAACAGGAGGAGGCGCCGCGTCTTCTGCAAGGCGCGAATCTCGCGGCATGAAATCGCCGCTACGAGAGAAAACCTACGGGGCCTTATAATGGGCCCGAGCTGGTCGAGTTCTCAGGACGCGGCCGGCGAGAAAGAGGGAAAGAGAGAACAGGTGCGTGACGTCAGGTGGGCAGCACCTCAGGGCCGCGCGAGTGAGGCCCCTTACTACTTTTCACTGAAACAGATCGCTGGTCAAACGGCGCCGCTCGCAGCCGCACGCACCTTCGCAACCACGCTCATTCCTCGCGAGCTGAATAATCCGCTGCCATACCTGATCGCGCTCGTCGTTGCGCGTTCATAGAATTTTGCTAAATGCGATGACACAACGACACTGCAAGATAAACAGAACTCTTCCCGATTATTTGGGCGAGTCAGATCTTTCCCCGTTGAAGCTGCTCAGACCATGACACATTTCTTAAATCCTTCGTTTCCTTCCTTACGATTTCTCCGGTTGCAAAAACATTTGAGTCCGAGGTGACCAACAGTGGCGCAACAGAAATTGGAGCCGCCACTGAATTTTCAATTCAATCAAACCGTGGAATCCTAATTGAAAAGTAAAAGACTCATAATGACCCGTCGCGATTGCAGAAAGCATGAAGCCAGCGCGAACTTTCCCGCACAGGGAACAGTCGTTGAAAGGAGGAAAATTGAGAGTCGAGCGAAAGGTTGAAACGATGGCAGGAATAATAACCGTGGAATTGTAAAACTGTCTCCAGGGTGAGACAAACGACCGTGCCACGGTGGTACGCGACGAACACGAGCAACCGCGTCGCGTCGTGCCGATTGTCGAAACGGAGGGAACATTGGAGTCGCAGCGGGAAGGAAGACGAGCACAGAGAGCCGCGGCTTGTAAATTATGTATGAGAGTGTACTCACGGGGGATTACATAATGGCTTGTTTACGGCTGCATGTAAACAGCAATCAATGAAGCCGGCCGCGATCCCCCGGTTTTGTCCACGATCGGTTGTATCGAGGAGAACGTCTTGTTTCTATGGCTCGCCTATGCGTCATGGAATGGCGTAAAACCTAGCGCACCGCAATGGAAACGTGTATCGCGGTACGGGACCCGGACTGATGGGTTTATTAATTATTTATGACGATCGGCTGCCACTTTCGCCGCGGCGACACGCGACCAACACTTGATCTTCCATTTTTAAATAATCCCTTCCTCGGGGGTTCACACCATTTTTGCTCGTAGAGCTGCACTAGGCGAGCAATGAGTTGCATTAACGCATTCATTAGCTAATTTGATATTCGACTATTTGCCGGGTACGTTGACGGGCTTCAGGCGGGATTAATCACGATTGTCTCGTATCGTAAACCTTCGAGTTTCTGCTCCGCTGGTTACAATGTAGAACCGGTGGCAGGAACGTGAAATTCCCTCGATGACTATGAGGTTTCTGCCGCGATGCATCCCGCCGGCACGGTACGATTGCAAATTACACGAATTAATCTGACGATTTCTATGAAGGCTTTCAGTCGCGCTTAACGACCGTTTAACGCAACGCGAAAGATCATTAATAACAGGGAAAGCATTAAGCTCTGCGTAAGCGTCACGGAGAATCTATTTGCATTGCTCCACGCTTGCTAAGATACTTTTTACTGCATCCTCGTTTCTTTTCATCAGCTTCGATTGCCGCGTGAACATTGTCGCCCGAGCTACGTTAAGTGACAGTCTTATTAACCCCGGCTACCCGGTGTCGCATTAAATCTTAGAACAGCGCGAATGATAAATGAACGACCAAGCGCTGCGCTTCGACTCTATGATAACGCCATTATCATGCCCTCACGTATTCGTGCCTCTCTTTATCCAACGGTTCTCAGGATCTCAACTCTTTTCTATGCCCTCGATCAACCTCCCCCAAAGGTTATCTCCCTTTCCCTTCGTTCATTCTCCTTTTCCCGCCAGTTGCGATGCAAAAATGTAATTAAAGGCGTGCGCTCGCGCGCCACTCGCACACAGGCATAATGAAAGTGGATGGCAACCGGCGCGGCTCGGCCGCTGCGAGTGAATGACGCCCGAAGGCCACGAAGGTGCCGCAACATGTGTGCAGTTGCAGTGGTTACGTGCACACGCGTGCAACACGGGCAGGTAAGTGCCAGTTAGACGTTCGTTCTACGCGAAAAACGCCTCCTGTCCCGTGGAAAAACGTTGCATCGATTCGCCATGGAGGCCAAGGGAAAAAGAATCGTTTCGCGACGAGTGCGTACGGGTGACACGCGGTCTTGGCAGAAATCCATCAACCAAGAAGAATTTCCTCTCCTCTACCGGCGAAACGGAAGAACAAATGAAGACATACCGCGGTTTTTGCGGGGGGAAATATGAGGTATGGGAACGTTGTCCCTGTTTCTTCTTCGATTTTGCAATGGAAAGGGAGATACAATCAGTGGCAAGATAAAGTGACCAAGAAGTGGAAACGATTATTGTTTAGCCTTACGTCAGAACAGCTGTGTTATCGCGGAGAGGGGGTTTCATTTATTATACATTTGCGTTGCTCACGGTTATTCTTTGATGTGCAGACATTGGAGGATTAAATGTATGTTCGCACCGACAGCGAAACAGTAACCCGATTCTATATACATACGTGCACCTGTACCTCGTTGTATTTTTGTGGACCGACGAAGGAAGTTCGATAGACGATAAATTGACGTTCCCGATCGCAATAATTGTCAAGCACCAACAGCGATAGAGCAATCGAGAGGGAGGTACATACATACGAAATGGGGCGACTACTTTTTTTCATGTAATGAAGGACCAATAGCACCATATAAATGATGGAGCACTAAATAAAAAGAAGTCGTAAGTCACAGAAGAGGAAGCCCGTCGTGCTTCACTTAGAAGTGAAGAACGATGTCAGACCGTAACTACTTTCCACGTGTAATTGGGTTAGATACCACTCCCACCTTTCCTTTTTTACCCGCAAGATTTCCCATTATTCCTACGTCGGCAGCCGATCCTTGCCACGATCATGCGATCGATTCCGCCGCGGCGATCCCTCGTTTGTAACCGGAAGACCGGGAAAGGCACACAGTGGAGAGAAATTTCTTCTCTCTTCACGTTGACTTCGCGCTAATAGGCAATCTCTCTTTCTCCCTGCTGTTGCTCGTTTCGTGCTTCATCTTTTTCATTTTTTCTTTCTATTTTTTAATGAGCCACGCACAACCATTATCTCCACCTTTCTTTCCCGTGATCGCAGCGGGAAGGGTTGCTTAATGAAACACGCGTAGGTACGTATAAGCTTGGAACTCTTTCGAAGAATTCCGACTTTCCTTCATCATCGGCGTGCAAGTCTTCTTTTTCCCCCGAGTGGTAAACGAATAAAAATATAATTGAAGGGGCTGAATTACTTTGGCGCGCGATAAAACGTCTGTCGCGCGAACGATCTGAATCCACGGGGGAGGGTGTGCCGTACAGGTCGAACGAGGAAAGCAAAGAAACGATGCTCGTGAGGCGTGAACGCAATTAACGCGATAGTTTCTTCTGTTCGGGGCTGAGACGTAATTGCGGGACGTCTTACGTTCGGTTTTCCATCAGGCAAGATCGCGATAGCTTTTACGTTCGGCTTTCAATCCGCTCTTCCCCGCGGGAAAGCATAATTCCGAGGGGAGCATGCGGGGAGAAATAGTTAACAAAGATAATTGAAAAGGAAAGATGCACAGACGTTACGACGATACACCGATGATAACAGACTAAACTTTATTCTTGGTCCAATAGAATATTTAAAAAAAACTGTCTTTTGCATTCATTGCCCTGGGAAAATATTACAAATCTCTGCTGTCGATCAGTTATCTAGATTATCGTAGGACAACATTTGTCGAACTCCCACGCAATTACCAAAGATGAGAGCGAGACTTCTTGTAAGGAGGACGGGGCACAACAAGTTGAACATTTTTTTAATAAGGGGATGCAACTAAACGAGACGCGACGGAGTTGCTTTTGTTTTTGGAGGTCAGAACAAGAGGAGAGTGTTGAGCAGCACTAATTGACCTCAGGGGCCCGACTGACCCGGCGTGCGTCCGAGCTGACAGCCCGGACCAGCCGACGATTAAACTTCCCGTTAATATTGCTCGCTCGTTCTCCCCTTTTGTCTCTCTTATTTTCACTCTGCCTCTACCATAGGTATATACATATATACACATGCACCCCGTTCCTTTCTCCGTTGCACGTTTCCATCCGCGGGTTCGTCCTTATATGCTTATCGTATTCGTCCATCCGATTCCCCTCTTTCTTCCACGATTTCGTCGCTGTTTCAAGTGTTCCGTCTGCTCGGCGTTCACCTACGCCTCGGACACGTTGATCTATGAATATTTATGCCGGCCGGGTAATCTAGGCCCTTGCACTGTAACGAGTATTGCCGAAACTCGCTGATTCAGGGTGGGTAAAACTATCCCCTACGCTCGAGTATCCCTTCGTGTTCGATGGGAGGCATCACGCGATTGCAATCACTGAAATGACGCAAATGCAATGGAGTGGGATATAATGATTAGTTACTTGCCTAACGAACAACACAGGAAGGGATTTTCTCAATAATAAATACCTAGAAAATTGTCCTTCGTGTAGAACAGTTAGAAAAACGTGTGCACAGCTCGTCACAGATGACGCTACATTTATAACTGTCGTCGTGGATCCTCCTACGCCGAAAGGTGTACGCAAACACTCGAAACGATGCATTAAAAAGAACAGAAAAAATGTGTGCGCCTCTTCCGGTCACCGTTAGGGGACACACAGGTCCCCGAAATTATTTGTCCGACATTGGGGTTACCGGTTCACGGTTCAGAGGCACCCGGGCACCGATCTTCGAATGATTCTCTGACAGGCTTGAACCGGAAGTGTCCGGCCTGCGATCGAACGGGAACGCGCTAAGGACGAGGTGATTTCGTGGTGAAAAATTTTCGTTGCCGCTTCCGGATCTGCTTGTCGAGCCTGTCCGAAGCGAGGAACGAGGGAATGAGCGAGCACGAGCACTGACGCAGGGCCCCTGTCATTATTTCCCACAGCCGCCGTATGTTTCTACGGTTCCGCTAGGCTAATCCCAAGACTCGGCGAGAGAACGATGGAAGGACAGGAACGGTGAACGAGAAAGAGGGAGAGAAAGAAGCCACTGTGAGAGGAAGGAAGGATTCCTCGAGGGGCCCCGTGTACAACCTGTCGTGTCCGCCTTGACAAAACAGCGAAATTGCCTTGGGGGATAACGGCGGCGGCGACCACGGTCAAGAAGAGCAAATTCTTCTTTATCAAATGGAGGAAGAAATTGTCGGACGGAAAGCAAGCAGTTTTATGAAAGCCGTCGATGGCCCCTTCACGGGGAAAGACAATTATTAACTCAAGTGGAAAGTCTGATTTTCGTAGGTTGGTTCTTAAATGTGTCGACGATATTTAATTTGGAAGAATGCGCATGATATGTGGTTTAAAAACGTACGAAAGCAACGTACCATTGTTGGGCGGTTGAAATTTCGGTTGAGACGTTTAAACTGTTTGACATAGCGTTGAGTGGGAAAGAAGGAGGAAGTATTAAATTGTTTTTGGGGTTGGGAACTATTACTTCCGCAACCATTTTGTGCCTAGGCTCTTACGTACGCCAGTGAGGACTTGATGTGAATTATGCAGGTGAGGCCAGATATGAAAGTTAGGTCGCCGGGGTTCGTAGGTTCGTGGTCGGCATACCGTGGTGCATCGGCATCCTGCCTTTGTGAATGCTTTTCTGCCTCTCTTTCTCTCTTTCTTTTCGCCTCTCACCCTATCCCTTTGTGGCCATTACATTGCACACTTAACGCAACTATGAAAGACTCGTAACTACGGTCAAAGTCTAGACAACTTGCCTTTCAGATAATTTAAAAACAAAATGTAATTCGATGAAGTTTGTATTTCGATTGTCCGAGTGTAAGTTTAGAAAAATCAATAATTCACGCAACATGTCCATCACAGCCGTGCGATAAAAGAAAAATCGATTCACACCTCTTCCACAAAAGAAGGAAATAAAAAATAAAAACGAGAATAGTGATTAAGTAAGAAAATTAGCAACGGTTATCCCGCCTTCTCCGGGAATGTTCCTCAACTCGGTGTCACTTGCGTGTAAGTTTTTTATCAGCAGCCAGATCGATGTTTAATTCTGGTGTGGTAGGTGTATCGACCTAGTACCGGCATGAGTTAGTAATAACAAAGAATCTGGGCTCTCGTTTCGCTGCCGCTGCTCAAGTTGCCGTGAAAGGGCTGGCAATAAAAAAAGAAAGTATAAATTGTCAGCAGGAGCTCCTATCGATCCTCATCATCGCTGCTCGTTGCTGCCGCGTTGGCATTGCTGCTGGTGTCCGTGCAAGGAAAACTTTGCCATTTAAATTGCCGGATAGCTTGGTGTGCGCATTCTGCACAGTCTATATACGTACTGGCAAGCTTTGCTGCTTGTTGTACATAATCCGAATCGAACCACGGGGCTAGAATCGTCGACGTCACCCGCAATCGTTGACATCAACGATTCTACGGCTATAGTATTCCGCGAAACAACGTAGAAACCTCGACCAGGCAGCTTCTTCGACGTTTCTGTCGCGAAACTAGAAACTATAGCGACACTCGTCGACGTTCGCAGTTCGAGCAACATTTTCTTGGCTATGCTGCTTAAACCAGTCTTCCCTTTACTTGTCCACCTGTGCACGTTCGCTAGGTGCATACACTTTTTGAACGAATCCGAAGCACTTTAGCGCGGCTGGAAATTGTTTTAGAGTTTTATGCTTTTCCGAGCAATGTTTTTTTTAGCCACGCTGTCTCCATGAGAGTACAGGATACCAGAGAATTATTCGAAATTAAACGTTCCCGCGACTCGAGCGTTTTTACACGCCACTATTACCGGGTTCGTGTTGTAACGACGAAATTAACGATCCGTGAAACCAACGCCGCGTTAGCCACGATCTCGATGGACCTGGCTGCTAAACGTGGTATGTGTTCGGAGTTCTACATTTCCGTCGTATCGTTTGCGTTGCCGTAACTTCATTGTCGAGTGCGTATTAACGGAACGTCAGTGGCTTGTAGGCACGGAATGGCATGGGTTCGTTAATGGAATTGGCACGCACGATATTACGTGGATATTCGTATGAGAGAGAAGCAAGTTTTTTCCCCTCGATATTTCTTGCCCGTTATGGAGGACGATAATTTCGATCGGCGTGGAATGAGAAGAAGGGGGAGGAATCATAATGTTGTGACGACAATCGTTGCCGTGTAATTTAGAGAAGCTCCGACTGCCGAGTTTCGCGTACAAATTAGGACTACGTGTTCCAGCGTTACGACCTGGTTAATACGTATACCTCTTGAGGGGTAACACGATAGCAGCACCGCGGCCCGATTTACAAAGAGGATCGATCGACAAAGGGCATCTGATAGGCTCTACCGGGATCTTGCATTGAATGGATCGCGGTCGGTTCGTGGTGTGGTTTACGCGCTCCCAAACGCGAGCGGTATGATACCGGGGTGTAAGGCTGTGAACCTTTAAGCCTGACTTACACGCGACGATTCCAGCCGCCCTTTATTTTTCAATAATACCATTGCGAACAATTCTGTAACCAAAAAAGCCCTACCTTTCTCAATGCTTCACAAAATAAAAATAAAAAAAATGAAAGATATTATAATAATTTTCTTTCGCAGTATTCGATTGAAATATATACAAATTCCAGTCGATCACATCCCACTGCCGACCGTATTGATTCTCCCTCCTCGTGTCCAATCTTCGATAGAGTTACTCCGAAAGTCTTCTCGGCGGCATTATGTTATCATTGTGCAAGATTCGCAGAGGGTGTATTAATTAGTGTGGGACAGGCTTAATAAAAGGGGCCCCGATCCTACGGTTTTGGAGGAAGAGTACAAAACGCAAAGGGCTTCGAGCAAAGACGAGACGGTGGGCGGGGCGCTCCTCGAGCTCCAAGGCGATCCACTCCGACCTCTACCTTCTTACTTAGAGAGATAGTAGGCGAGCATCAACGGGTTACATCGTTCATGAAACAGCAAATGGGAATTAGAGATCGCAGAAAAAGTATTGGGCGCCCGAGTGGGCACACGCGTGGTTCATTCGTTCGGCCGCGTGCTGTTGAACGATTCCGCGAGACGCAACGCAACAAACAGCAGCTGCTTGAGATACCATCAGCGTGGCCGAAGCTGCTTGATTCTGACAGCGCATTAAAATCATTCTTTTTTCCCCGGGACTTCGTCCAGTTATAATAACCTACGCCTGAAACGAGTCGCGAGTACTGCGACCGAGGCGCCGGACCGCCTGCCAGGTAGACAATAATTATGGCCAGGGGCCTTTTCAGCGACACTTGTCGAGTTCAGCACGAGGAATTCGTTCCTAAGGATGATTGATATTGACTGGGAATGCCGGCTCGCTTTTTATCGGAAGAATGTGTGCAACAACCGTGACGTTTATTCAGCTACGACCGAAGTGAATTGAATTATTGGAGATTGAATTGAAGGATAATGCTCGGGAGATTTCGAGAAAAGTTCGAGAAATCAAACGAATTGGAGAATTCAGTAGTTTATAAATTGAATGCCTCGATGCATTCACCGCTGAACGAGCGAGAAGCAATTCTGCAATACTTAAAAGGAGTCGAGCAGCGGTGAATGATAGACACATCGCACAGCAATTGCACAAACTCTATTAATTAATTACCTCTGTAACCTGCCACGGAGGTGATCATTAAAAAGCCTGCGATTCATGAGGCGCAGCGAGTGCTCGAATTCGACCTTTCGAGTTAAAGATCTAGCGATCGTAATCTAGGCAACGCGAGGATATACTCTGCGATTCCAAAGGATTTCAGCGACACCCCCTTATTTCTAGTTTCCACGTAACGATCCCACGTAACCGTTGCCACCTGCGTCTCCTAGATCCTTCCCAATTCGTGCACCTCATACACCTCAGGTTTCTTCGTCGACCGTTCCCCAGGTAATCGATGGATATCGTTATGATCGCCGGATCGCGAGTGCAAACGGGATCCGTTGCAAAAGATCTCGCGAGGTGCTGCACGTCGCCGCTGAAGAAGAAGACGTCGTGGATCGATCGATCGCCGATCGATGCCGATTGAGACGTTCCACGGGGTGCAGCGGTGCCGCCACGTCCTTTTTATTCTTCCGCAGCTTTGTGTGCAGAAACGGATTGACGAACGATGTGTCAGCGGTGACAACTGGCGCATGCGCTGGCTGAATACAAAATGAAGCGGACGTTCGGTTGCCCGTTCGGCTTCTGTGGCGGCCAACCGAGCCCACGTGTCTTTGCCTGCTCGATTTTTACAATGTACCGAATGAATAATCGATGCCGTGGCGGACGATGGCGAATTCATTGGTCGACACATTTGTCATCACCTTCGGAATCTAGCGACACGTTCTTCTGGATTCAAGTTAGGTCCCTGAATCATTGAACAGCGCGGTCATTCGATCGGGAGAACGATAAGAAAAATTCAGGCGAAGAGACTAATTAGCGATGGTTGTGAAACCGTTCAGAAACGCTGTATTACATTTACTGAAACATCTTGGAGATTGCGTATATTACGCGGTGATGCTAAATCGACGATTATTAAAAAGTACAAAAGAAACAGAGAAACTGGTGAGAAGAGGTAAACGAAGAGGTCAGAACGAATCGAACCTGCCCGGCAGACTGCACATGCTCGCTTTCCCCTCGCGATTCTATAGATACCGAGTTTTTTCGTTCAATTAACGTAGTTGTTTCCGGAAGCCGAGCTGTCCAATGCCCGGCAGCATAAATCGACTTGAAAGCGGAATGAATTCACGTGAACCGCGAAACGTGCATTCGGCTTAATTTATTTCTCCCAACGTACGAAAGAAAAGCGTGCACGCCTAGACCGATAAATTGAATCGATATAGCCTGTCAATCAAGGTCGGGCCTCGCCTCACGGATATTCTCGCTGCGGGAATGAAACGTCGCGTAACTCGAATTACGTAATTGTGCACCTGCCCGACAATAATCCACCCGACGCCAACTACATACCCCGGTATTTTCTGTTCAACCGCGGAACGTTTCATTAACCTCGCACGTCCGCGCAGAGATTTTTCTATCGCCCGACGAAGTAGCGAACGATCACGTCGCGATAGGTAAAGCAGTAGGTGAACATCCACGGAGGTCGTATCTCTTTACGAAGCCAGGGCAGGGTTGTAAAACTGGGCCCGGCCCGGAGCGATGCCGCAACTATGCGGTACGCAGGGTCGTCCTGGCAATAGATGGTACACATGCACGGAGAAGATTGTGTGCAACGGATCAAGAGGCACCACGGTGAAAAGGGGAGGTAGAGGGACAGAAGACACGAAGGGGAGCCGCCATGAAACAAACGAATACCGAAAGGGCTGACCTACAGGCGAGACAGAGATAGAGGGAGAAAGAGTTGCTCGGCTGTCGAGGCAGTGGGAAGGTAAGAGGTGGAAGAAGAAGAAGAGGAAGGCGACACGGTAAGAAACCGAGAAAGCAAAAGCGCGGGGACCCTGCCACTTCAAACGACCCGCGCATTCGTCCTCCCTCCACCCATCGAGATGGTTGCCGCGAGAGTGGAGCAAACTGGATGGAAGAAGGGAGACAGTGGATTAAGGGAAGGAGCAACCGGGACGACTACTCTGGATTCCTATAATTGTTCATTTTTGCAAATTCCGGAGTTTTTGCTCGGAGACCACGGGAGTTCGGTAACCCTGTGCGATCCGGGCGTTTCGTGGCCCCGGTGTCACTTTGGAACGACTCCTGCACTTCTCTTCGGAGTTCTATTCGGGAGTTCACTTCGGAATGAAAAATCGTGGTGGATGCGCGTTCTCGTCTCGCCACGCGATATATTATTCCACGCGCGTGTGTTAATTATTGACCGTTGCTGTTTAAATTAAGAGGGGCGAGCTTCGAACACAATGGATCATGAAGTTTCATCGATGGTTTCACGCGAAACGCATAATTCGATCGTTAGGGCGCCATTGAAACCTCCCCAGGATGTTCCCACCGGACTCGACACGAACTTCTCTTCTCCTCTTCTCTGACTTCCTCTGCGTTTCGAATCATTCCGAGAAGTCGTAGAACCGAGGCGATACTCGCAACCGCGTGCCGATCCTCTGCGCTTGTTTCCAACTACCCTTGTGTCCTAGCAGCCGAATATCGAAGGGAAAATGAAATCGGGGCTCAACACCTGTGCAATATATTGCCGTTCCTCTCGCAAAAGAAGGGGATCCTGGATGTTCCTGTTCTTCGAATTCTCAGATCCTCTTCCCCGAGGATCGTGCGCGACTGCCACGGGAGAGGGTTTGGATTTACCGGCGAAATGTTGGATTTATTAGATCGAGATACGCGTGGGCGTGCCTGGACGTGCCCCCCTGCCCACCCTTTCGGCCTTACCGTTACCTACGTGCAGGAGAGGCTCATCCAAGCGATGCACAGACCAAACTAACCTAGACACGACGGAGAGGAGCTGGTACGCACACGCGTAGGTCGAGCCCAGAAAGAGCGAAGGTGGACCATCGCCGGGCAGACGCGGCTTGATGAAACTTTGAAACTCCTCTTCGGGACGTTGCTGTTGCGCGAGGTTCTAGGAATCCAGAGAGGGACGCGGGTATCGTGAATTCGATCGTCGGCGCCGAACGATGATTTATGGACGAGTAGAAGGAGAAAGCGGGCGAATTCGAGCGAGGAAACAACGAGGATGAAAAGCAGCACGAGGGAGAAGAAAACGATGAAAGAGCTGAGGGAAAGCTTGTATAGATATGATACGGTGTATACAATGTACATGTATATACCGGACTATGGGATCCATAGTGCTCGTGGGAACAGTGAATCATCATCCCCTTTGGCTCGAAGTAAAACCAGGAGAATTTCCTGTTACGAAACGATCGCGAGGATTTCAAAGTAAAATAACCGAGTGTCGAGTGGTGGATTGCGTGTCGTTAACACGGAGCGTTAACGAGATGCGTAATATCGGCGAAGAGAACGGAAGTGTTATACCCTGGCCCTAGTGTCGGGCAGGGGAAAGTCTATGCGGGGTAGCACGGTAGGAAGAGAATGTCGAGACCTATGTAACTACGACCTATCTAAGACCGATTCACCAACACACGAAAGCGTTACTAGAGGAAGCCTTTTCCTTTACCTCCTGGCGGCAAGCAAACGCCGCTGCAACTCGCCAGGTTATTTACAGCTTCTTGGCATGGAGGTGAGCTCTGCGCGGAGCCCGGCCACTGCCAGCAAGAAGGAAGTAAGGATGATTTATATCCGCTGCTACCAGTGCTGCTCCCAACCCGCGATAATACCAATCATTATCATCGCTTAATAACAGGCATTACTGCCAACATTGAAATAATGTGTGTGTACCCCAAGCTGGCTCAACCATAGCTGACCCATTCCTACCATCGCGAAAGGTATTCCCTTACACACGGTCTCTCTCTCTCTCTTTCTCCCTTTCTTTCTTTCCTACTAACGTGATCTTCTTCTTCACCGCCACCATCATCAACATTATGGTCTAACCATCGCCACCTACTCTTTTCTTTTGTTTCTCTATGCCTGTCAGATGTGTGTATGTATGCACGCATGTATGTATGCACCGTACACAGAGCAAGGGGGTCAGGATCATGTTTGATATCGTAAACCTACGGTGCCCTTTCTTGCCACGAAGTTGGTCAGGTGCAAGCGTGCGCCGCAAACGAAACGCATTGCGCCGCCGGTGATCTTCCTGAAAGATCTTCGAAGAAGGCGGGGAACGGCAGGAGGCTTTCGTTCCCTTCTTGGTGCAGGGATTCCTCGCACGAGGGAGGAAGGAAGAGGGCGCACTTCTGCCGGTCGAAACCCCTCGAGCCTGTTTTGCGCGAATTCTTCTCGACCACTGCCGTGGTTCTCTACCCAAGGGACCGCGTTTGCTCGCTCGGCGTCGATGTATTTTTAGTTTCCACGTCGTAATAATTTCTGAGAAAGTCGAACGTCATTTCTGGCTTCGTTGTTCCTTTGTTCGATTCTATTGCGTCGGCGATGCGATAGGGTGAAAGGTCCTTTGGATAATTGGAATCATTGTTTGGCTCGTTTGGTCGGGTGAATTCTGTAGAATCTGTGGCGTGGCCTGAGTAATTTCATTGACGAGGAGATAGCGCAGCATGAATGGAGGGGTTCTTGTTTAATTGTGTACGTGTTTACACCGCGCCGGCGGATTGAACCTTCTCCACGATTATACTCATTAACCTTCAATTGGCACAGTGAAATGCTGGTTACGTAAGCGGCGGGGTAGTGTCAACGTGATAAAAGAAGTAGGTTAAACGTACGCTTTATCTACCCGAGCGTACTATTGTGCCCGCGTTAATGCACCTTCGACTCGCCGCAAAGCGCCGCGTTACGAAAGGATTCGAGACTGAATTTAACCCGATACAGAATCTGTCGGCGAAGATTCAACAAACACCGCGGTTCTGTGCTTTACACAAATCTATCTACAGGAGTTCGGTGGCAAAACAAGACATCGCAGAAACGTAAGTGTCATATTAATTCCACGAATCGCAGCGAAATAATTATTTCGAATTTCACCGAAACGTCGCGGGAACGAACGGTGGCATGTCTCGTCGCACGTTTTCCAAGAACTCCTCGGGGTTTGTTCGTCAGCCACAGAATATCGTGGGCAAAAAGAATCCTTTGAAGACGCGCGTCGACTCGGAGAAATCACGCGACGCGAGAACCGGGTGAAAAAGAGGCGCCCCCCAACCCGCCCTTTGTGGCGCCCCTTATACCACTCTACGACACGGTGGCGCTGCTTTTCGCGTGGTATACAAGAGGAATCGCGGCAGGACATCGTTTCTGCAAACATCGAACTCGTCTGTCGGTAATTATTGGTATTTGAGACACTGTGGGAGGTCCCACGAGGCACGCCAGGCTCTTTCGAACCGCGTACATGCACACGCGGCTGCGTGAAAATAATTATCGGCCACCTCTGCTTCTTCAAGAGCCAAGCGCAAGTGAAGAGTGAAAGGGGGTGGGGGGAGGGTACACCTTGGCAGCCATCGATAAAGGAAAGACGAGTTTCCGTCGCTCTTTTACGTTCCTTTTGCTTTCCACCGATCGGAAAGGTACGACATGCCTTTTCGCTTCTTTTTACATCCATCTCGTCAGTCACCCTTCAATAATTTAGAATTTTCATTACTCTACGGTATGTTATTATTGCGTCGTAGAAATTGGGTTAGGGTTAAATTGTATTACTCTTCAAGTTAATCGAGAAGTCGTGTGCCCGATTCAGTCACGAACCTTGGGGACTTCGTTCGCAACTCTTTCAACCACGATATCGAACAATTTGCCCGCTGTTACTCGACGTTCCTTCGACTGCCTTTATTAGCGCAACGGTTTGCACAAAATTCGCCGCAGCCTGTTCGTATTGATATTGCGTTAGCGTAGAAAAACCGACGCTTTGCGGTCGGGAGATTTGATAGAATCGTAAACGTCGAAAGGGAAAGGTTAATCAGAGTCGGCGGTTATACGAAAGATGGAAAAAAGTGGGCGACTACTTGAAGGTGTTGTTTAAAGTTTACGCGCCCAGTGGAATGCTGCAACTTTATTCTTCGCCCCATTGAGCACTATTAATTAGTTTCAAGATCTTTTATCGTGCTGGAACACAGTGGCATAGTTGTGTCAGACGTGCATGACACGCGTAAAATAGAAGGCGAAACAGTGCTGCGGAGTTTCGTGGCCTAATAGAATAACTCGTATTACTGGATTCCCTTTTTTCATTTAAAGGTGAATAGGTAAATGCGCTCTTTTGTGCGTGTAGAAACACACAAAAAGTGCTTGTGAAATTGAACGCGTCAAATATTGACAAGCAGTTGGTGCGAGTAAAATTGTGTCGTGCCAAACTTGTCCTTGGTTAAGGGGAGTTATTCGAAATTATCCATGCCTATGCACAATTCAATTTTCCGAGTGAAAGAATTTTTTTTTACATCGACCAGGTACTGTGCCAAGGTTAATAAAACGCATTCGCGGGGTACCTATGTACGAAAGAGAACTCATGTATTGAAGCAATATTTATGTAGAACGCTGATCGAGTAAAAACTGTCCGTGTATCTGGGTGAAGGAAAGTACACAGTAAACGTGAAGACGTATGATTATAGCAACAACGTAGGCCATTAGACAACGGAAACATCAATCCTTTAGCACGTCGCATCGTGTACGACAACTTTCGTCGAATCCGAGGGAAAGTTGAAACAGTGTCGTTGCCATCGACGATGCTGTCGCCGGACATTGTACAATAAAACAACCCCGGACACGAATAGGAGGATGTACATAGCAGAAAAGATTTCGTAGTATGCAAACAGAGTCTATAGCGATTTGTACTATACAGTGTTACTTCTCAGTTCTATCGATACTGTCCGGGGAAAATAATGGAAGACATCTCGGTATTCGTTGCGAATCATCGAAAATCTAATCTTCTTTGTTCCACTGCGAGTTAATTAATAATTGATTAACCGTGTTATTGCAATTCTCAACTCTTGCACCACGCATTATTTCGCATTTCTCCATAATTCATTCCCAACAGTGGTGCACCACGATAGTGACAGATTCCGTCGCAAATCTCGAGAACTTGAAATATGAATTTTATGAGAGAGATTGACGAGCTCGGTCGGGACGAAATTGAATTAAATAATGTCGTGCACGATTCACGTGGATCAGGGCGGGATGTACGAAAATACACAAGGGCGCGCACGAACGGTCGTGGAATAATAAGTCGTGCCATGCCGCGGATCGCGTGCCAAACCGCGAAACTTTCCCATTTGTAGCCGCTAGTCGACAGATACAAGCCGATAGCGGGACACATCGGCCTCTGAAGCTCTATTAGTTTTATTGCCAGCACGTCGATAAGGCCGCGAGAGGCTGACGAACAACAGATGACTGTCATATACGCGAAACATAAAATAAAGACAAGCAATTCTATTCGTTGAACACATCTCTATCTTGATTCGCACGTACCGGCCGACGCGTCGATGAGATAATAATATGATAAGCTGGTTTAATACTGGTTATCTGACTAGAGTATAGGATGGAGGATAGCATTGACAGAGACAGAGGGAAGGAGAGAGACAGCGGAGAAGCTTGTTAAGTTGAAGGAAAGAAAAGGAATCGGCTGGTTAATCGTTCTCCTTCGAGAAACCGATAGAAGGCTATTTTGTATCGAGTACATCTGAATACGGCTTTTACATGAATCAGTCGTTTCGTGAAATAATTTGCTTGGTCGTCGATTCCAGATTTAGCAAGATTCATCGACACAGTAATATCGTGGCCTAAATATAATACCCTTGAGGTATTTGCAATATTTTTGCCACGGATGAAAGATTGTAGGATTCGGAAAAATGTGCCAATCATTTTCTCAACCACTTTCTCCGCATTTCGAGCGTGCAAATATTAATTACTATTACGATTCAGACCGCCTAATGCTACGAGCACAATGCAGCTGACATTCCCGTCGAAGTTGGCGCACCACTTTCACGCGGCCGTCGCCTAACACCGTTCCGAACAAACGGCGTTCGCCTAATGATTCATACGCGAGTCCGTCCAGCAGAATCATCAATTATATTCGAGCCATTGTTCCGCGACTGGAGACTGGGCCGCTATTATCTAATACATCTAGCCTACAAAACTCCTAGCGACGCCGGGGCATGCTCGACCACAATCGAGTTGCACGTTAAATTCACCTTCGAATCTGATAACAGAGATTGCACATGCATACGTACGGATCTACATATAGAGAAGGATGGAGAAATAGAAAGAAGTCCTCTGCTAGATAAAATATGTAGATCGGATGAGAAATATACGAGGCGTGTTTTTGCTGAATTAAATCATAAGAGTTCGCGACACAATAATTGGGCCACAATTTTTACCGCCAACTCTCCCATTAATTAATCGATTAATTGTACCGCGACGAGCAATTCGACTGCATTATCATTGCAATCTGTATCGATAAGCTTGGACGAACGGCTAGCAAAGGCAGCACCGGAGGCATGTGTACGCCAGTGATAGGCAGATAAATGGACGGAGATAAACGAGCGTGAAGCAGGGGTGAAGGTGGAGATACAGGGCGGAGAGACACATACACGCTTGATTATTCGCGGATCGACGTCTGCCGCAATATTTCGTAAGTGATCCGGTGTTACGTAGCACTGGTAGCCAGGACAAGAGGGCAGATAGTACGCTGCCTATTTGCCCTACAATTTTCATGCTTTATTTGGAAAAAAAAGTAGGGGAAAAAACGGCGGAAAAAAATCAATCTAAGTTGCACCATTCATTTTTCTAATGGCCAGAGCGTTTGCTCGAGAGACTCTCAAGTAAACTTTTTGTCGTCAAGACCGTAGAAACACCTAGCGTACCGGCCGCTCGCGTATATCCACTTTGTACACAAATCGAACAACAAATCCAGCGACACAAAGCGTTTCTAGAAAGTCTGCTCCGCGGGGGGAATAAAGAAAAATCCCGCTGGAATTCTCCGAGTTCCAGCGCACGGTTGAACGCAGCGAAAGGCGTTACACCGTCGATCGATCGCCGGTTTTATATATCACCCCCTGAGTGACAGCATTATATTATTCCCGAAGCATAGGAGTTAACTGATCGATACAGGGGTAGTTCCATTCGATCGTTCGCGGGTTGCAGCGATATCGATACCGCGAGCCTAGGTCCCTCGCGGTTCTCTCAATAATAAATAACAGGAGGCATATAGAGGATGATCCAGCACGATATGTATTATATATTCCTTTCTGATGGCCGGCAAATCGAGATACCGTAACGCGTTACACCTTGCGAACCCTCGGGGAGGGTGGCTGGGTCCCATCGGGTTGGCCAACGGTGGCTGTTCATCGAACATTCAGATTTCGAATTCACTCGGCGTGCTGCTTCCCTCGTGTGCGCGACTTTCGAATCTCGTTTCGACGCGTTGGCATTCCCAGGGCCAATGAGGAGAGATCGGCCACGTTGGTCGGCGAAGACGAAGAAAAAGGAACCACCACGCCCAAGGTATATATGCGTGGCAGGAACGCAGACGTTCGTGTTGGTACCTATGTAACAGCGTCTATCCCTTGCACGTACACGCTCCTGCTCGTGGCGATGTGTACTTCGCGTGTACAAGTACACCGCCTGTCCCTCTCCTTTTTTCCCGGTCGGAGAAGCGGTACCGGCGGCACGGACGCGCTACCACGTCCTCAAATTGAAGCCTCGAAGAAAAAGAGATGCTGCGTGGCCTCACTTCGCTCGATCGTCTCTGTTCTCTTCCCCTTTCTCGGCGTCTCCGTCGTTCTCCGCGGCGAAGTCGAACATCGCCAGGCAAGCACGGGAGACGAGAGGGAAGAGACGATGCAGAAGAGGGAAGAGAAGTCGAGAGACGAAGCGAAGAGGTGGAGACCAGCAACGAAGGGAAGATGGAAGAGTCTCTGAAGGCTCTGTGTGGAGGCGCCATGTTGCTGGCGATGACAAGAAACCCGATGCGACGGTAGCAGGGCCAACCGAGTAGACAGAGGTGCTTGCTCGAACGCCTTGATTGGCCGATTACAGATTATACACGGTGCACCCTGAAGAGATGCATAGGTGGAGAGATTCTTGGAGACCGAAGCGCTACTGTGCCGCGTCATTCTCCACGGTGGAAACTATTTCGTTGCGTTCAACGCGCGTTTGAAATCTTTTGCGCCCTTCCTTGTACACTACCCCTGCGGGAATTGGGGCAGATTAAACGTACGCGAGGTCGAAAGAAAAATGTGAAATCTCGGTGAACTCCTTGAATCAGATTTCTGGTGTTCTTGCGACCGACCAGGAAATTACCAGTCCTGTAATAGATTCTTCAATTGAAAATCAACGCGGGAATGCTATTTTCTGCGTTATTTTGCAAACAACCTGACGCGCTACCGCGATTACTCATCAGCCTGCGTCGGGCTCGATTCTCTGAATGGAGTGGAGAGGGGAATAACTCCCGCGGAGCATGGACTAATGAAATTATCCGGTCTGGGACCCCCTGCGACGACATCAGCAAACTACGACAGCCAGTTATCCCGTGATTACGCGATAGGTAGTTACATATCACGTCGTGTGTCCCTATGAGAAATCATTTGGCCTTTTGACGACTGGGGTACAAATAAATCAATTTGGTGGCAATTTCAATAGAACGATTCGAAATGATAAAATATCAAATGAAATTTTCCTCCTACCCTGATCTCCTCCTATCAATTCGAATATACTGAGACCGATTATAATTAGAGGTTATTTAACTCCTTTCTCAAAAACCAGCTCACCCTAGTTATTACAGAATGATAACACCGATCAAAGTTCACAATTAATAAAGTAAATGAAACTATTCCACGAATCACGAAATCGAATTTAATTCGAACGACTGCCTCGCGATAAATCGTAGAGAGATGTCGGGAATAAAGATCCGTGAGCTGTGCGGTTCGGTTCAATTAGCTTCGAGGCGCGATCGTGGTCTAATAAATCGTTAATTGGAAGCCGTGGGACTATCCGCGAGAAATTCATGGCTTCGAAGAGACCGGCGCCAATTAGCTTTTGACCACGGCACCCTTGCCCCGCCTAATAAATCGTTAATTGGAAACCGGGCAGGATAATTAGCGGAAAGTCTGTCAGTGTCCTCCGCGAAAAGCTGAAAAACACCGCGACCGTCCAGCCAGCGGAATATTTATGATCGTCTCGTTAGTGTTTTCGCTGCACAGCCTCTCCCCCTTGTTTCATTGGACGCTACTACGCAACCCTATCCCCGATGTCCAGGGCGTGGCGGATCGTTGATTTAGTAAAGTCATTTGTGCCGATAATACTGACAGATGCCGTCCATCGAGGGTCCAGTTACACTGGACTGTCCGTGCAACAGGATCGCCTCGTGAATTCGAGGGATGAACGAGAAACATGACTATCTCACGCGGAATATAAAAAAGAAAAAGCTAGAAACAACATAATCGCCTTGCATGGACGAAATAGATACATCGAGGAGTTCTATAAATGTTTCATTGGATGTAATAGTCAAGCGTTGCACCTGAGGGTTATTACATTAATTCCTTGTGATTTTTAACGGAACGTCTTGGCGAGACGCTACCAGTTTCCGTGGATACGTTTTCTCGGCAGGCGAAGCTAAACGCGTACCGAATGAAATTTTCATGGAAACCGCGGTTAATTGCGGAGATAACGTGAAAATACCGTAAAGAGTCACGGAAGAACATAGTGGCGCGTTGATTCGCGTGACGAGTGCGGTGTTCATCATCCGACCGACGATCGTGCACGTGAATTTCGTTGCACGTGAGAACACTCGTTCGTGGATTGGTACTTCCGTGAGAGAGGATTGATCGCGTAAAGGAGGAAAACTTATAGGAAAGAAGACGGCGAGACAAAGAAACTCACCTGTGTCTGCGTCAGTCCGAGGCTCGCCGCCAGTTCCGCCCTTTCTGGTAGCGCGAGGTACTGCGTTCTCTGGAACCGCCTGTTGAGCTGTTGCAACTGCAGGCTGCTGTAGATCGTTCTCGGTTTCCTCATCTTCTTGCCCTTGCCATTCCTCAAGGAACCGCCGCCACCGCCGCCAAGTTCGTCCACTAGGCTGCCACCTTTGTCGCCCAGCGGCGAGAGGTCTGCGAACATACACCACCCTAACATCAACTTTCAGAGTCCTCGTCACCAATTGTGTACGAACTAAAGGAGAAATTTAAAAGAAACCTGGCACACCTGTGGCTGTGAAAAGTAACTCACTGCGATGCCTATTGGCCAGGAAATTTTCATTGCTAATTGTTCGGCTAATTGTGAGAGGAGGATGATTAATGGCGCCGGGAAGAACGCGACAATGTTTCGAAGATCATAGGTAACCACGGTAAATCATGATTAATGTCGTGCAATTTGCCACACGTGATCGCTATCGCGGCGAACAATATTGGAGTGCTAACTATAGTGCAATTAATTAAAAAAAAGAAAGAAGAATGTTATATATTAATCATCGAATAATTACGCACTGACTAAATAAACGCATCGTGCCAGCCCGGCCAGCGCTATCGTCCGTACGATCGCGCCATTATGTTTATACCCTAATTACAATGTAGCGTAATACGACGCGCGGTGTGAATCCATGAACGTAACACAGTCATTTAGAAATCCAAACAGGCCAGCCTTGTCATTTTCCACGCGGCGGTGTTCAAGGAAACGTCACTATAGTAAATTTAACCAAGTTTCCTATAGCCGTGTACATTATGTACCGCACTTCAAAATCGACACGGCCGCTATCAGAACGCGTATAGGCAGTAAAAAGGGTTCGAATGAGACATCCACGACGAAACTTTGAATTAGCTGTGTAACGCGACACCGGAATACCCGCGGAACCTTTACCTGTGTGATAATAAGCGTGACTATTAATTAACGTAATTTATGGTGAGCGGACAGAAATGCACGCGGTGCATACACACACACGCACATACACACACACAGAGTACGATTCTCATGATTTATTGCTGGTCGTGTCACCAGCAACGGGGCGTGGAGTCCTGACCTGTGGATCAACGAGTTTCAAGATCGATCGCGAAGCGACACGGCAATTTTAATTTCCCAACAAACAATACCGTCGGCTTATTTCTTCCTGGCGAAAATTTAAAATATTGATGTTAATTATTGTAACGAGAAATCGTGCGTAAGAACGCCGGAAACAGAGCTTCCGATCGACAAGAATTCTTTCGGTAGGCGACGTCCTTCGTTTAGCAGGAGGTTTTCGCGCTGTCGCGAATAGTATCACCGAATACATTAACCTACACGATTTCCGGTCTACGAAACGCGATACCGATTATTCGGCGTTTTATCATTTTTCCACAGCGAACCGGGCAAGCCGCGACGCCATCCAATATGTCAGCCCCAAAGAAATAATGAACGTTTCGTTATCTAGCCGCGTTCTCATGCAGGAACAACTTTTATATTATTCCGCGGCTAATTTATCGACCGGGGGGCATAAATATAAAGTATATCGATACTTATGCGAAACGGAGCAATTTATCTGTTCGACAACGAAGAAAAACGCTCGAAAGAAAACCTTATCAATAATTAATTTTTCTCGATACACTAATGAAAAAAACGGCACACGTGTAGCTCGGATAAAGAGCGAGAGAGAGAGCGAGAGAGAGAGTGGCACGTCACGTTGGACATTCTAGAATCGTCGTCTCATCGCGAACGATGTATGCTCGGGACAACAAACTTCTCGTCAACGGACCAGCCGCGTTAATCACAGCCTCTCGCTGAACAGTACAAGGCAAAGGTGTGCGGAAGCTTGTAGCCTTCGGGAAACTAGGAAAAATCCTGCCAGAAGGAGGCAAGAAGGTTTTACGATACATTTTTCTTGCCTGTGTACGCCACGAGAACTCGCAGAGTCATTAACGCCGGTTGTATGCAAAGCGGCCTTTGAAAACCGCTCCATCGCGGTGAAACCACTACTTTGGCGTAATTCGCACGGGTCATTTGCGAGTGGCCGTGCGTTCTTGGCTCCCTTCGCTGTTCTGTTCCCAAAGTTGTGTGAATTTCGCGTGTATCGATCGGATCCATGGCCACCGATTATATCCATATGGAACGATCGTTCCGCGGGTAGCAATTTTTCGACCTGTTTATCCTGTCCGAGCTTCGTGCAAGATCGGCCACGGACTTAATAAACCTTTCGTCGACAGGAGAACGAGAAGAGAGGGGTGGCCTGATGTTTTGAGAAACCTGTACGAAATCCTTGTGTTCCCTTCGATTCGACGGGGGAAAACGTCGAAGTCGGACGAAATAGTTTATCGTCGATCGTAGCAGCTAGCCACGACCGCTGCACTTTGCGTGACGGCCATTCGAACCCTACTTTTCTCATTGTCAGCTGGGGAACGAACGAATTCCCAGGATCCGGTTGAGTGGCAGCCACACGATATCTGCGGATGTATCTACGCTAGAGAAAACACGACTTCCGTGTAAATCCTCTTGACCCTTGTGGAGCAGAGTCCGTCATCGTCGTCGCCATCGTTCCACGAGGAGTGTAACGCCGTGCACCCTGGCGCAGAGATCTGCCGAGTGAACCAGGCGTGTTCCAGGTCGGTGTTCCTAATCCTTGTGAAAACAACCGTTTAATACCTAATCCATCACCCTGACCTGGGTCCAGGACTGTTCGGAGGAAGGCGCATTGTCTTTTCAACCGTTCCGGATTAATTTGGCCGCTGGTTGCCTGGTCCGGTGACTAATGTAGAGTTCGGTAAAGGTAGCCACGCTAATTGGATTCTGGTTCCCGGCACGTTTGCCGTGCTGCGAGTCGTCGGTGAAGATTCAACGTTGATGACAAGACAACCGAACGATGGTGGAGCGATTTTAATGGCCGGTTCATTTGTCGCCACGATGAGATTGCTCGCCGATACACGTTTACCACCTACGGGGGCACTGTTTGCGCATCGTCGAGTGTGAAATTGTGCGGTGAACGATCGTGTACACGATACGTGATCGTCTTTTTCTTTCGTGCTCCTTTGATTCTGCTCGGTCGACGGGAATAAAGACTGGGCGACTGAGCGGAGGTGAGTTCGTTAGGAGGAAATTGTAATATTATTCGTCGAATAAGAATATTCAAAATAATTGATTGTTTATTCGGAATATATTTGCGAGTGATATTAAGTATTTCGTAAGGGAAATTCGTTGTAAAAGAAACGACAGGGGGCAGGTAGTTAAAGGTTGAAAAGGATATGCAAACAATAGCGTGCTCCTTGGTAATTTGCCCGATCGCGATTCTAAAACGATATTTGTTATTTAATTAATTCAATCGCCTTAATCGGTAGCGGCGATATTCAGGCATGTGTAAATTGTTTCATCGCAATCTGTCCCACGTGTGAACGCGACACTTGTTACGATTAATTACACAATCAAATAATTATTGCGGGGCAATTATAAAGAATCTTGCATTGACACGCGGGAAACGCGTTCTTTTTTAGACGTGTCGGAAGAAGAAAAAGGTAGCTCAGAAAATAAAAATAATCGGGATAGAAGAGTATAGTGACTGAATAATCTACGGGGATCGTGCGCAATCAATAAAGCAGCACGTGGCTATCGGTCGATGAATCAATTGTACATTATCGTTTCCACGCACACAACACTGTTAATGGAAACAGATCGAAGCAACATTATGACACGGCGATCGCAATTCGTCGTGTGGAGAACCAAACGGCGAATCCCCCTCGAGCAGTATTTCCTAGCCCGCTATCCGGTCCTTACGTGAACAGAACTCGTAATAGTTCTATGGGAATCGCTTCAGTATAATGGTTGATGAAAACCGAGTACGAAGAAATTGTCATCCTAATGAGAGAAAATGACCAATAATCTGGAGAACGATTCCCGTGAATCGGCGATCGTAGAGCGTTGACCATTGCGGGTCACGACCCTGGAGAAATACGTTTTATACGCCGATGGTTAGGCATTTGCAAGTTTTCAAATAATAGACAAAAGAAAGAAGCAAATTGCAGAGAGTGTGTAACCTACGACCGTTTATGGGATTCTTCCATGGCGGAGTGGAAAGAAAAATGCACCACAACTGTCTCAAGGGTGAACCCTTTTATTTTTTATCGCCAATTCGACCAACCTCACCCCCCCCCCCCCAGTAATTTCGAAAAATCGTCGATTCAAGATTACCCGTAACCGAGGTGCTTGTGGTTCGAACAGGCGAATACCTCCCCGTGGTTTCTATAATGCAGAAATGAAATGCTGCATCCTGCACGTTCATAGGAGTAAAAGACAGGTGGAAAGGAAGTTCATCGGTCATTATTAATTTACGTGACAGAAAGGGTTCGCACGGGGGCTGTAGAATGTCCCTATGCGAGACAGGAACGATTCTATAGCGTGCCGGCGGTGGAATGACTCGCGTAAATTCTTTCCTAATTAATTTAGAATTTCTCGAGCATCTTCCGTATCGCAAATACCTTCGCGTTTAAAGAATTGATTGGTCTACTGAGCTATCTACGCGTTCACGTAACTGCTTATGCCCGTCGATACATGGCTGACAGCTTTATCAGGAGAACGATATAATGGGGATTTCAACGGGACGATGTTTCCTTGTCGAACATTATCGTCGGGAAATATTCTTTGGCAATGGTATTGAGAAATATACAATAACAATTAAGAATTTTTCATACCTAAGTGCGATGAGGAAATTTGTACCAATGGAGATGAAGAAGATTAAGAAGAAAGTGCAAGGGAATTACAAAAGAAGAACAGTTGCGCATTGGGCTGTTTGAATGTCTAGCGGCACTCTTCGAGCACACAAGAAACCCGCGACTTCTATTCTCATTCAGACGAGAGGCTTTTTGTTTCGTTCGTTAGCCGCTTTGCGGGACTTTTTCGGATCCCAAGGGGATTCTCTTTCCTAGTCGTATATCTTATTCCGCTTCCCGACGTTATTGTGCCTGTCCAGGCCGTCGACCGACCACTACCTGCTACTCTAGATTCTCTCTTCCGTTTTCGTTTCTTTTTTCGTCGAGCTATACCAGGCGAATTCAACATTCGACCAGCGAACAGGAGGTTTACGACTTCGACTTGGCGCCTCATCGCCACGCGTTCACACATCAATGATGCGTATCCGAAGAGTCGACCTCCCAAACAGAGACCAGTGGGAAATTACCTAATGGAACTACCGACGGATGTTAGAAATACGCCAGCTTATTTTATACACGTATTCACCATCGCTGAATTCGAGAGGAACGTTCTTTGCTGTTTCACTTTGCAAACATGTAATTACCTATCTACGTCAACTGGAAATTTACCGACGGTCTCCGGCACTGGTCGCAACTAATATTTTTTATCAAAGATTCGACGAAAGGTACAGGAAATCATTTACAATTTCGAGGCTGGCACGATGAATCACTTATACCACACCACAGGGAACTCTTAAATTTAATTCTTCACGCTTAGAGGCTATACATCAAAAGACTCGAACGCTCCAGGTCCATGGAAATTACTTTACACTTGAGAGTCCCACGATCTTTCCGAAGTAATCAGACTCTCGAACACCTCGCGTAAAACCTCTACACCGAAACGTTTTGTACGATTCCAAGGAACGTGAAGCGCGATTCTAGATTTACTATCTGCTATTCTAATAATAAGAATAAAAATTGGCTGCGGATACATACAGTTTGGGTACTCTCCGTCCTTGGGCGGCGAGGGGCACTGGGGCGCGTACGATCCCAGGTGATATCCGTAGGCGTTGTGCTGGTGCATGGGCGCGAACGGATATCCGGCTAGCGCGGACCTAGGACTGGGAAATCCTGCATCCGCGTGTTGCTGATTCCCGCTACCTGGTCCAGACGTTTGATGGCCTAGCGCCCCTACTTGATGGGAAAACTGATGGGCACCAGGCACATTGTGTCCCCCGGGATAACCACCACGCAGACTGGCTGGATTGTACAAATTATTGTGTTGCAATTCGATGAAGGCTGATTTGCCACTTTGGGAAACTGGGGTGCTCGATGTTGTACTGTCACCGCCGTTACCACCAGGTGGTCCAGGTGTCACCGATCCCAACCCCGTATGATGAAGATGTTGCTCCATGTCGGAACCACCGCCTCCAGCACCTGCACCACCGCCACCGCCACCACCTCCGCCGCCAGACGGTCCACCGCCACCCGACATACTATTCGGGGTCGGGGTGCTAGACGGACAGGGGTCGCCCGCCCCGAATGGGCTCCCCAGATCCGTGAAGTTGAGCGTCGTCGTGCTGCCCGGACGCTCCACCTTAGTCGCGACGTCGATGCCGCCGCCACAACCCACGGTTCTCGCGGACAAACTCGCCGACGACGTCGTCGCCGCCGCCGTCGCGCGAACACCGTACGGGGCCCGAATCTTGGGGCCTCTGTTTCACGTTGCTACAACTGTCGTCAATTGTTACGGATTCGGCGTTGATGCGGCGCTGACAATTGTCGTCATTGAGTTGGCGATAACGCTGACAAATGATTGGGGTGGTGCTGTTTCAGGTAGACGGTTGACGAAGGTTCACTATCACGTAGCAAGAAATTGCAGAGGTTGTCCAAATTGTCGCTGTATAATGGTTTAACCAATTGTCTGTATTCGCGTGTTCACCTATTTACACTATTTAAGAATCCTTCATTGGATAGTCTGAGTTTGATTGGAGTTAGAACACTAAGCACTTCACCCGCGCAGCGGAGATACACAGGAGTCACTAGTAGTTTCGTATATCACTGTACAAGGGCGGTACGCGTCAGCTCCTCGCGGAGCTTCTCAGGTCAAAGCGTTCCCCATGACCCGGCGAACTGGCCATCGACATATTGGTTCTTTTCACTGCGCGACGGTGCGCGTTGTTGGTCCCCTCGGTCACACCTCGACCCCTCCGTCCGTGTCACTGTTAAGTTAATCACCTTCCGACGTTCACCAGCGGCGTAATCGCGGGATCTAGCCAGAGGCGGAATCCACGTAATGCTGGTGCCAGTGCGAGCAGAGGAACACTTTAGATACTTTTCGAAAATCCCAAGTCCGGTTGGCCCAGCTTCGCCGACGGGAACCGGTAACCTGTCGATCCCAACTGATCCGTATGACAGGCAGTGCACTCGCGTGAACTGCGTGGCTTAATTGTACGTCGCGGATGACACAGAACGTGCGCGCGCGCGCACGCTCACTCTCGTTCAACGGCAGCCAGCAAGTGCTTTTTCCACGCGCGTTGCCGTGATTATTCGACGCCGATCGAGGCTCGGACGACGTGGTTGCCGACGAGGTAGAACGGTCACGACGAAGCGCCGGCCAGCGTAGGGAGGAAGAAGAAGAAGAAGAAGAAGACGACGACGACGACGAAGAAGAGAGAAAAGCACACACGCGCGCCTGGCCCAGTAACTGCAGTGCACACCGCGCGGCGCGGACCGGTATAATGATACATAATGAAGCCGGAGCCTCTCCCCGGAGCCCGGTGCACGGTTTCTGAAAGTCGCCGCTGTGGCGCCACTCGACGCCACGCCCACATTGGCCGTTATTGCGCGCCGCGATTGGTCATTCGACCGTTCCCCCACTCCGTGGCGGTGACGTCTACGCACCGGATTGGCCACGCGGAGGCCATTATGGTGGCGTAAAGGGCGTGATACAAGTTGGGCAACGCCCACGATCTCCCGGCGCCCTCGGGGCACCTTTTCGTGGAGGTGTTTTCTCTACCTGTCCGGGGACCCTTTTCGTTCGTCGTGCGCCGACTACGCTGCCACTACTCCTGACAGACTCCGTCGGGGGTATAGCTTCGGTAGAGAAACACGGCGACCACGCTCGACCAGCTTGTATGCATGGTGCGAGGACTTTCGGGCTTCCCCCGGTTTCTATCGACCGCGAATTCGACGGGAATCGAGGGTTGAGGGCGACGATGACATCTGGGACGCGGGGAATCGGTGGCTTGTATTTTTTGTATTGCTGGTGAATTTTGCCTTGTACCGTGAATTTCGCGAGCCTTCTTCGTTCTTCTTCAGCGTTTATTCGAAGCATTTTAATATCTGTTAAATTTTTCCGGAACGATTAATCTTCGCGAAATTTGAAGATTTAAACGATGGGGATCAAAAATTCGGGTGATCGGTGTGCGTTGCATAGTTCGTACCAGCAAGTTGTGACCCGATGGATGTGGTCCTTTCTTCAATAAATATTCGTCCTCTAACAATCAATTAAGCGATGCAATAAAAAGGACAGTTAATTTCCCTTCGCTGACAGTTTGGTAACAGACGTCCTTGGCTCCGCCCATTAACCCACCGCGAAAGGATTGGACCGCAAATGGAGGTGGAGCAGCTCGTATGACACGTTTTTTCTTTCCCATGTACACGCGACGTCGCCGTTAACTACTCGAATCCGTTTTTTCAAGAAGGCACTCTCCGCGTACGGATTCCCCATACTAATATTTCATTAAGTTCACGCTCGCACAATATCCCCTGGAAGAACTGTCCGTCGTAGAATTAACGCTCTTTTTCTTCATTCTTCTTTTCAATAACTTCCTTTGTTGAATATTTGTAACATCTTCGCACGACGATCAGATACAATATAGATTACCATTTTTATACCACGAAAAAGCACGAGAACATCTCGTCGGGACGAGTGACCTAAATTCTCTATCAAAGATTCTAATCTCGCCGGTGGTCGTATTATAGGTAATAGAATTTTTTATCGGAACAATTTCCCGTTGCCTGTGTAGGAACACAGGTAGCACGGATGTGGTAGAAAAAATTCAGTCGGCAGGCAAATTTCGTAATGCGGCAGGCCTTTTTGCTGATCGTATCTCTGCGAATGCAGCACGGTAGACAGGTGAAGGCGCGGAAAAGGATCGCTTCCTATTCGAGGATAATCCGAAGCGTGGTCGCTCGCCCACGAACGACCTTTGTCTATTTCTCGTTCCCGTAATATTAATTCGGATGTCAATAATGGCCTCTTCTCCGTGATCTCACCATCGTTCTATTATATTTCGTACTGCCTTTCAATCAGCGGTGCGATTGAAATTTCTAACACGTCCCACATATCGTGTATCTACAATATCTACTTTCTGCTAAAGACTTTATAAACTATCTTACATGTCGTCGCCATCTCCGAATATTTAAACGACTGTAACCTCTCTTGGTTTAATCGTAAATAGGGTGCACGTTGTTGGCCTTAAGTAGGAGGCGAGATTAAGGCCGACAAAATCAGGGCGACAGCAGAGTCTAATTAAGTCGAAAGTCTTCTAGCGACTGGGAAACGACAGGTTCCTAGTCCCTTATCTGATCGTTCCTAATCGTCTTCCCAGAATTGACGTTATTTTTTCTTCCCCCTTCCATCCGCAATCACGTCTTCTCCCCCTCGGCAATTTTTTTGATCCCCGCCCTTCCGACGAGGCATTGTTTGCCAAGTCTCAAGCATGAATGGAGAATTTACCCAACCGCGTAATCGACCGGTGATAATTTTAATTAACCACGAACCTGCCACTGTCTCGACTCGAGGCAGTTTAAACGGATGAGAATTGACTAGATGGAAATCGAGAGCAAAAGCGTGGTGTCCCAGTACCATAGATGCGACAAACCACAGGGACATTTCTTCTGCCGAATGATAATTACGTCTAATCAGCATCGCTGGGCACAATTACCGGCTCAACAGCGGGTATCCTCTGCAATGATACTTGTTGCCGGATAATACCCCGTTCATTAACATTGCATCACGTTCCACCGACGCACACCTACCCGACGCTTCAATTACACGAATATTTATTCCCGATACAGTCGTCCAGGCACGTGAGATTAATTACGCGACAGAATAGAAGAATCGTGGAAAAGCTGATTTTCACGTATGCAGGTAACCGAAACCGTGCTGCAATCTGGACGCGTCCCCGACTGCGATAAGCAGGCCCGAGATTGTCCTCGAGGATCCTTTATAAAACGAAACCGAAGCCGATAATGGAGGACTTTTTAAGCAGTAGGTCAAAGGCTCGGGGGTAACCAGTATTCCCTTTATCGATGAACAACATAACCGGATACAAAAATAACCAGCAAAGTGCCGGCGGTGAAGTACTTAAAATCGAATTTTTCTACGTCTCCTCCGAAGAAAATCACTTCCCTCTTGGTAATACATGGGTATCGATGCGCCCTTAGCTACGGCACTAGGCCAAAAGAGCGTGGCACGCTCTTACAGCGCGAAATTATATTGGGGGGCTAATTGCACGGCGGCGGTAGCGCAAACACGTGTCATCAGTTGACCACCACCAACACCACCAACACCACCAACACCACCACCACCACGGCTATCAGCATCGGTATGGTCATCACCATGCAATGCCCATGGTGGGTAGCTACGCGGTCGGTTGTGTACGGTGAATTGCGTAATTGAGGTAAATGGCGGGTATCCAGAGTGCGGGGAACTGTGCTAAATAAAATGCCATTCAATTAGGCGACGAGAGGACCCGCGTCGACGTTGCTCACTGTTGCCTGACTGGCTGTCTGTGACGAGCTACCGTACCGCAGAACTTTCCTAAAGCCGATAGCTTCTGCTGTCGGCGAGAAAGTTTCTACTTTAAAAAGACCCCGCGACGGGAAATCAATCGGCAGATAATTGAGTGAAATTAATCAACGATCCCTGCTACTTGAATAATTGTTTCGGAAATGTCAGCCGCGATTTAGACGCGCGGGAAGATTGAAATGTTTACGCCAGGACGAATGGGGAGATTTTTTTAAAGGTTCCGATTGCTGAAAAGAAAAAAAAATTGAAAGGAAAAAGCAATTGATGCCTTGGTGCGGGATGCTTTTTTCAACAGTTTCTTTAACGCGCCTTGCTTTTTTATGGAGCAATTTCGTGGTTCTACCATTGAGAGGGGAAAACGCAGGAGCTGGTGTAGAATAGTGGAAAGTAGAATATAAACAGTGGTGGCGTGGAAACACGCGGACAAATTGCACGGCGAAGTGGCGATTTCATTCTGCTCCACGGCTCTCGTTTCCCGGCCAAATCAAAACGACGTAAAAATATTTCTAAATTACAGCGCGAAGTAACACTTTTATCGCTCCGGTGTAATTGCGCTCGCATCTCGCAAAACGAGAACTTTCTCTCGCCTCTAGTTTCGTAGTTTCCGTGATCGCCTCTTTTCCATTCCTTCTCATTTCCACTCGTTGCTCGCTGGGCGATCTAACGATCCTGTTTCTCCACTAAATTACTCTAACCATCCTTTAATAATTGCGCATAAAACATATATTTTTTATGAAGCTAATTGCGTGTGATTTTGAAAAAGGTAAGGGTCCAAAGGAGAACGTTAAAGCCTAGAAAAACATCTCTCCGTTAAAATAAAAAAATTGTTCGCAACAAAAAGAAATAGTATTACAGTGAAGTGTATTAGCTAATGTATCATTCTAATTAGAGCCTAATCTACAGTAAAACAATTTTCCACCAAAGCGTGTATCCTTCAACTATCACGATTGTGTTACATGTGCGATCGCAATGAAACGAGGAACCCCATGAAAGAATAGAGGGCGGCCGATGGCAGATCTGAGAGAGTTGCTCGACGCCTGGAGCAGTGACAAGCTCCGATCATAATTTTCGTTCTTTACTGCCGGGCAGTAAAAGCCGGGACGAGTATGGGTGGGCGTTGCCCGCAAACATTGTGTTTGACCGTGTTCTACACGGTATTACCCCGTCGAAAATCGTTTCCTATATTTAGCCGCAGACCACGACCCCACTCCGAAATACACTTCAAACAGTACTGCATTCACGAGGCCACTTGAAAATCGCCAAATGGATCCCCGATAATGGAATACAGTTTCGTTGGAACAAGTTCATTCCCATTTGTAATGCGCTCGACAAACTTATTCGCCTTTTTCCTCTTCTTTTCCCGTTTTTTTTTTACAAATGCGAATACCTGGTGCATGCAGGCATACGTATGCGGGTATGAAATTATAGATCAGGTGCACCAGATCGCTGGAACATCCGGCTCATTAGAATTTCAGTTTCGTTTAATTCGACGCTGTACGCAGCTTTGCCGCGTATCTCGGGGCGAGAAAAACAAAGAAATACGAAGGTGGCGTTATCGCGCCGATATTCAATGAAGTGAACACTTGTCATGTAAATGTATGTATGGAAATGTAAGCGGGATACATCCTTGGTGGTCAGGGGGTTGATAAATTAATTTGAAATTCAAGAGAACGCGATGGAATCGAACGCGAGGGTAGGAAATAGAAACGTTCACGAGTCCTATACGACGAGGTAGAGAAAATAATAGGGAGGCTCATTTTTAAATTGGAGAAACGGATAACAAGTGGGGAGAAGAATTTATTATCTTAATTACAACTCGGTTATCGAAAACTAGGTGTACAATAATTATGTATACGTACTTTTTCAAATCACTGAATTTTCTTTCAGCATAATATAAAAATCGTGCGCGGTCTCTGAAATAATGGCTTCTAGCGTAACAAAATTTATAGAAACAGCAAATATGTAAATTAAAAAATACACGATTAATGGCGCATTAATAGCGCAATATACAAGCAGCCAGATAAATAATATTGGCACGACTGAAAAAGAATTGGGGGTGAACGAACCACGAGCCTAAATTGAATGTTTCTCGTTCGCCTCGCGATACAGGTTTTTAATGATCATCCTAGAAAATCGATGCGGCTAAAGATTGCCAGGCATTTCCCACGTTAGATTCGACCGAGATCGATCAGGAAAAAGGAGCAACATCCGCCGGCACCTGTAACCTCTCATTGAAGGGACGTTCTAAGCCGGGGAACTCGCCACACCCTTCACGGTGGCGTTCCCTCGCCCCCACCTTTCACGCAATTATCACTTTTTTGACTTAGCTGATGAAACGCGGCATCCTTTTGTTTCCATCGTCCATTCACTTACCGGGCGACCACCGTAAGAGCACAGTTTCCTCTCCTTTTCCACGTATTTGGAAGAAGAAGGAAGCAAAACGTATACTACGATGATATTGGGGGAAACCTGGTGGGGAAAAAAAAGGGGGTCGAAGAGTAGAGGGAGTGGACGGGCAGGGGACAGAGTAGGAAACGGCCCTGTATAATTACAGGGTCGATCTTGTGAGAGGCCCATGCAGGATGAGTGACAGTGGAGACCACCTTTCTCAATCTAATGGCTCTTCCGCAGAGGAAGTGACGATCCCAAATTAGCCTGGAAAAATTAGTTTTCTTCGAGGCAACCTGTGGGACCATTAGAAAAAGAAAACACAACACTGTCCCAATCGTTCGCGCGCACCATTTACCCATCCTCGCCGCCGAAAGTCCGATGCGTGCTCGCAGAAGAGTTCCTCCTCGCTAAACTTCCACATCATCTGGTTCCACGGGTCCGCGGGAGAAGGGTGGCTTCGTGGCCGCGCACAAAAGATGGGAAGACAATGGAGGGCGGTGGAAAAAAAAGAAGTGAGAGGAATAGAGAACACGAGGGAGAGTATCGAGAGAGAACGTCAGCTGGCCACGTTCTCGCGTGACAACGCTCCGAACCGTCGCGTCGGCTTGGCTCCCTTCGTCGCCGTGGAAGACCCGCCTCGTATCTCTGTCCTTCATTACTATTCCATGTGTCGTGGTGGAGGAGCGTACCCACCCCGTGTACCGTGTGTACAGGCAACAACGACAACAGCAACGGCAACAATCAGGTCGTGTGCGTGCCTAAGCTGTGCGTGCACGCGCTCGCGCACGACCGAGCCTCTATCCTCTCGGCGTGTTCGTTCCCTTTTTTTTTTTTTCGAGGAGAACCGCACGGGGTGCTCGCATGTGCGTGCCAAGACAACCATGCTTCTAGCCACGCTAGCCCGCAGCGTTCGATGTCAACTCGTTGCCATGCATCTGCCTAACCGGCCTTCGGCTGTCACGCCATCGCCGTGGAGTGATCTCTCGCGGCTCTCTTCGCGAGGAACGAAAGCAGGCATCCGTGTTGTGCAAAGATGGAAAGTTTGGGGCGGAGAAAACTGGCGGGTGGAAGTCGGGGGTAAGCACGACTGGTCATGGGGTGGCTAGATGCGGATATAGTACGTTTCAACCCTGTAAAATGGTGGTTGGGGAAAGAAGAATTTACGAAGAACTCGAATGTACTTGCTTCATTTTTGTTGAAAATTTGGGAATTAACGGGACGTTATTTTTCATTGCACAAAATCAGAAGTTGGTATATTTGTGAAGGCAATCCTCAGCGAAAATTTCCCGTTGCTGTTTAAGACGAATGCAAGAAGGGGGATGAAAAGTTTGTAATGAGATGAACAAAGTTGAAAGAATTCTTGAAAATATTCTATTTATATATTAATCAAATTTATCAGAATGAAAGCAACAGTTATTAAGATACGAGAACGCCCATCAGGTGGTCCAGGATTCTGGCCCGATACCGTTGATTGGCACGCAGCAGCAAGTGCATAGAATCGCTGCAGGAGGAAAGGAAAGAAGCGGGAAGATTCGTCGCGGGGTATTCGAGGGTAAAAGGAGCCGGGTGGAGGGTTAATCCAGTTGGACCCTAACTCGAAGAGAATCTCTGTGGCGTTTCCCTCTTCCCCTTTCTCCCGTGCCATAATTGGCCCCAGCGAGTTCTCTAGCCCGGTGCCAGGAGGGATTTCTAGGAGTCGATGGGCGAGTCCAATTTAGTTGGCGTTTATATTCCACCGACGATCTTGGGCTCCGGTATTTATTGGTGATCCAATAAAAGTCGAGTTCGATCGTTTCGATCGTTTTAAACACGACTACGTTAACCTTCCATTGATTTAAGAAGCGTGAGAAATGGTGGACAGGTTTCAAATTGTAAAACGGTAGCGCGTGAATTTCATAGGCGATTTGTTTTATATATGTCCCGATAAAAATGAAAGGAATATTCGATAGTGTCGTTAATTCGTTAGTGAGGCTGGACGATGGGATAATAAATTATGTGAGATCCAGGTGCGTGCCTGTATAAATACCATCGAAGGATAGCCTCCCCGGAGAACAAAGGGGAATCTGATGGAAAGGACAGAAACGAAGCCGATGAAAGGGTGGCCGAAATAATTAGCGGCAAGCATGAAGAAGGTCGGGCGGAAGATCTTGGCCAGGAAGCGGCGTGGGGAGTCCTGTGATCTTTGGGAAGTCATGGGTCAGCTATGTGTGCTTTGGCTCGTTTTTGCTGGCGAATATTACCGCGAGCAATTAGCCCTGGCTCATTAGTTACTGTCCAATCAATCACACCGACGGACGGAAGGAAGAGACTTCCTTGTGAAACTGTTACATGGCAGCCGACGCGACAGGGTCCGGTTTCCTGGAAGATCATTTATTTTTTTTAAACGGAAACCTGTATAATTCAAGAGAAGGGAAAAATAGTCTTCGGTACGAATTAGAATTGTCTATTTAGCACAGAAATTTT
Organism: Nomada fabriciana; assembly: GCA_907165295.1. Taxonomy (NCBI): domain Eukaryota; kingdom Metazoa; phylum Arthropoda; class Insecta; order Hymenoptera; family Apidae; genus Nomada; species Nomada fabriciana. The sequence continues at coordinate 7,184,039 of OU015690.1, read as the reverse complement.
GAACGCGTTTTCAAACGTTGGTGTTGATTCCGCTATTGTTATTACTATTGCGAGCGGGTAATCTCGCGATGCAAAACCTGCAACATAAATCTTCTTCAGCATCTACCGCTTAACCCTTTCTACGAGAGTTTAAACGAGAGCCAGGCAATCTACCGGCTGCTTGAATCCCGCAGGTTCATTAGTCAACAGACTAAACACTGTTGCCCCACGCCGCTAAGTAAGCTGTAAAGCCTGAGCTATCAGACTCGGCCAAAAGGACAAGCACAGTGCAAGGGTGGACTCGATTGATCGTCGCCGGATGATTGTGCAGAAATCGCTGTCACGTGGCCGTTAGGTTCTTTCCAACAGCTGGTGGTACTCTAATGGACCACTTAAAAATCGATTAATTACTACGGGAAATGGATCCCTTCCCCATAGTCAACCTCTATCTTCGTTTATTCCTAAAAGTACAAGAATATCATGCCGATAGGTTGACCTAAATAATCCAAGTGATATTAAGCAGGAAGATTTTCTTGGAAAATCAAAGTATCGATCACTCATTCGTAAACGTTGAAGCTTCTCTATCGATATCCTTAATCCTCTAAAATTTGATCGCTTTCATTTCACTCGAATCCGCAGGCCTCTTAAAATCCAGCACTCTTAAAATTAAAAATTTACAAAACAAACCCTTCTACTTGTCCCATTTAGTCCGCAACAATTCCCCAACAATCCTTCCCCTTCGAATCCAACTCTGAATTACAGAAAATCTAGGTCTAGTAGCGGCCTAGACCATTGTCCATCCACAATTCCGACCTCGATCGCCCAACTTCGTTCACCCTTGAACCCACATCCGGTGTATCGAAATGGGTCGACCGAGACGACGCGGTGGTTGGCCAAAGAGAGCGCAATTACAAAGGTAGCACGTGGCTAGACGCAACAGTTTCGGGGGGGACAGTGTACACGGTGGTGATGTGTGACGTGGCCTGACACGATGTCGAGATCGGGTCCGTTGCTCGACCAGGGTACATCGTGGTCGTACATGATGTATATGGTGCGCGGGAATGGGGGCGGGGCGGAGACAGATGGGCGTGCGGAGGATCCCTTTGAGGCTGCCGCATGCGGCGCCAGTGCCTCTGCCCTGGAACTTCTTCTTTTACCTCTTGCCTCCATCGAAAACCTGCGGACGATGCTTCGAAGACTGAAGGAGCTTCGAGCCTTACCCTGGCGCCACTTCAAGCGACCGTCTAATCCTTTTGGTGCTTGAATAACGCGTCCACCCGTTAACTACGTCTATCTCAAGCGTCGATGAAATGTGTTATCGTTAATGACGAGACAGCGACTTGGTTTCTCTAATCCTTTTTATTCTACACCTTTGACAGGGTACATGTATATTGTCACTGTAGTACTGGCATAGTCAGTTTCATGAGGCTTGATGAAAGTAGGGGATGAAATTTATAGTGAAGGGTGTATTAAATTGAGTGTATTTACCATTATTCGTATCATTATTATTTATATAAGATATTTCTCAGTTAAATAGCTGGGTAATTGAATTAATTATTGAGAAATATTTCTCGCATATTAACACTTATGTTAGCAACCGGGTACCCATTTCTATAGGTATTTGCTCGAATAATTTTGGTATGTTCTTGATAAAATATCGCAAAACCGCTCTAGATCTCGATTCTTCGAACAGTTTAACGTCAACTCACATTTTCTGAAAACAAATTTATGCAAAATAATTTGAATAACTAAGCTTCGAGTTTCTACTCCATTTTGGTTGCTAACATAAGGGTTAAAGAAAGATTGAATCAAGCACCAGGAATTTTGTTGCGGTTTCGGTGAAATATAACAACATTCCAATGTAATATTATCGATTGTCGCTGAACCAACACACTGGTGATCGACTCGAAAATGCTCCGCGGGGAACGGCTACCAAAGGGGGTTGAATCTTTCCCAGATAAACGGACGAATTATCATCGAGGAGAAAGAGCGTTGCGTCCTGGCCAGTTTATAATGCGAATGTAATTACTCAATTCATCTTGCGCCCCGACTAATTGCGCGATCTACGTGATCTCGATTAGCCAGGCTAGCGGTTTAATTGCCGCGCCTGATTTTACGAATCGCGCGCGATTCGCGTGTCTCGTAATCAGACCCCCCGACGAAAAGATTGATTACGGAAACACGCGATTCTGCTTGGTTCCGTTCAGTATCATGACACCTTCCCCGCTCGTTATTAATGAGCCACCGCCGGATGAACGAGTGGCAAGTGTCAGTCGTTACGATCCTGAATATTTTTCTTCGCCGGTGCTCAACGTCGTCCGAGCCATAAATAAAATAACGTTTCCTGATTATATAATTGGATATCGAAAGGCAGACTCGAGCGGCCCGTCGATAAATGAAAAGAGGCGAGACTTTGAACGAGGATCAGGCAGAAGGATGGTAAGCTGGCCCAAGGCGAAGAGTCGCTCTACCAAGAAGTATAGAGGCAGGAATTTCCCGCGGGGCTCGCGTGTCCCGGATTTCAGGATCAGGCACCCGTGAATCCTCGGGCGTCCTCGATCTTCTCGAAAAAGGCCTCCTCCGGGGGTTGACTAGGCCGGCTAGGATACGTCGGGAATCACGCGAACCTCGGGGCGACCGAAAGGTTAGCACGGAAACATCAGCTCGAGGATCTTCTTTCTTCCAACCTTTGTAGACCGGGGTAGGCCTCGAAACTGAATTATGACCGCTGATTACTGTCGTTCGAGCTGCCCCCTCCTGTTTTATCTTATTCGCAAAGGATCCTGCCGAATGTGGAATCGACGATATCTCTGCGCTACCAAGTACATAGTACAAATTCTAGTCGTTCCCGTGTGACACGTGAATGGATATCCACGATGTTTCTAATATTTATATTTTATAAAGTTACTAATTCGACGATGCCTGGCGACGTTGGAGCTTCTGCAGCAAATAGTTTTCCAATTTACTGCCCCGTTCAAGTCCCCTGTCACCGGCGATTCGCCACGAGGGCTCGTCAGATTTACAGCCGGGCCCGTGAATAAGCGGACAGGTATTGTCGCGTGGCGGACGCTCTAAAAAAAGGTAGAGGTAAGTGTCACAGGTAGTCGTACAACCTCAAGAGGTAGCTACCACGTCGAATAACTCTGTCCAACCAACCACTAACCGATTGTCGTATTTCTGCTGCATTCCGGATGGCTTAACAAACGTGTAACCAACCCTGTGTAGATAGAGATCGGTTACCGAAAACACTTCTGAATGGGTTTAGCACCCAATAAAAATGTGTAAATATTTGATGAAAAAAAAAAGGGAAAAAAAATAAACGTGCCCCGACCGAAGGTCTGTGTCGGGTGAGGCCACCGCGTGGGTCAGTCGGTGTCCTTTATAGAAATGAGGGAGGTCTTTGGCTAGCGCGTAGCGGCCAACCTTTGTAGTTCTGGTCTAACCTCGTTTGTGAAACAAGCCGACTACAGGTACGAGACAGACAAAGACCCCACCGCTTGTTCGTTTAAGTTATATAGGTATCTGGTTATAATTGCTTCTGGGATTTCCAATATATACGATATTTCGGGCTCGTGTCCTCTTATTATATATCCCCCCCTCCCCTCGTTCCCTCGATACTGTTTCAATGAATTAAATGGGAGATTGGAAACTGTTAAGAAGGGGTCCAAAAATAATTACGTTCGAAAGACGTGCGCGGTTCTGGTTGTCGAGCGGAATGGTAGATTAAAATTTCAAGGGAACAATGGAAATACAAGGTGGAACTAAAGAACAAGCTTATCCAATGCACTTGCCTCAGTTCTTTCTGTTCGATTCGATTCAGAACCGGGGGGAACGAGAGGATCGATGTTCGGTGGTACGGGAACTGGAACCGATGTGAAATTTCGTGGCCACGAGCCACGAGAAATCACGGGTTAGTCCAGTTTTCACAGTCTATCCGTTTACCCTTTACGAATTGTCGAACCCTTTTCCCGTTTCGAGCGCCAGGCGCCAACGTTTCACGCCTCCTCGAACGGCCCGTTCGAGCTCCTTTTCTTTCGTACAGGCTCGCAGTTAAGGGTCCCGAAGCGTCGTGCCGCTTGTTCGGGTTAATGATTTCGAAGTCTCGAGGAAATTATATCCTTCCGACGGTGGTCGATTCGCTTCACGAAAATTTCGAACGCAATGATCGTAGACAGTCAACAGTAACAAATACTTTCTGCCAATTCTTTTAACGATCACTGTGTTTGTCGTACAGTATTTAAAAGAAGCAACAAAGATATTGATTAAACTACCGAAGCACACAACACATTACTACAACAGAAATGATGTTTCGCAACGCAATATTTATTTTACATTTGGTTGGATTTTATTGTCCCGCTTTCTCTCCTCTTTGTTCCAAGCGGCTACTAGGAGACCATCGTTCTCTGTCTACCCTGTCCGCCGACCACCTCGGTGCAAGTCATTCCAGAATAATTTATAACCCGAAGGATCGGCTAAACGGGCCGGCTAAGTTAACTAAACGCCGTGCTAATTTCATTTAACGCCTGCATCTGCCGTGCTCGCAGCGGGGGGTTGTTTATCGAGTGTCCCTTACGTACGACTCGTAGCCTCAGTCACCCCTTTCCACTTGTCTCGTCGCGCTTACCCTCTCGGGCTAAACAGCAGGCCGCAACCCTCTCGCGATACTTCGTCGGGCAGCTAGAAGGTTCTTTAATTCATTATTGGGCGGCATCCCTGTGGATGCCCGGTGCCACCCCTCGCGCGAGACGATCGAAATGTAAAGGCAGAAGGGAGGAAGAGGTAGAAGAGGCAGATACGTGCGATAGGTTCTTTCGGCACGGTAATGAAAACGAATTCGATGGCCTCATTAATGTCCGGCTTTATCGATTTGGGACGAGCGTAAATTCCGCGAAACGACGTGCTCCAGCTAATTTTTATTATGGCCGAAACGCACGGGTTTACGGAGGAGAGACACGCTGTTTTGACACCCCCCGAACGGAACCCCATTGAAAATTACGACGATGCCTCGTCTGCATTAAGAAATTCGTTCGGCTACCGAGTTCCAGCTCGATTCTCCGATATATTACGAGGCAATTCTTAGCACGCTCCTTTTCACATTATCTTTGACCGATCTATTAAACGAATCGTCCGCCCGAAGAGACGTTCGTACAGAAATCGCGAAAGCATCGTAACGAAAGAAGCAAATCTATTCTAATTATAAAACTGTCACTAACCGTGATGGTTCTTCTATGGATGAGCCGGCTTTTTTTTTATCCCACATTAATTATCAGTGCTCGATAATAGCGACACGGTAGCTTCGCCTCGACCGACACTTTAATGGCCGACACATTGATTCAAGGAACGTGTACCGGGAATGAAAGGGAGATGGCACGAAAAAGGGAGGAATAGATACGAAGAGGAGACGGTAGCAAGGACGTCTTTTATTTCTTTCGACTTCTCTCGGTACTACCTGGCACGCTCTTTCTCTCCGTTCGCTGGGAGATAAAGGATGGTAATTGTTTTTTTTTCTCCTTCTTCTTTCTCCCCTTCCCGCTGTTCTCTCATCGAGTTTCTGTTCCTCTTCGAGCACAGGGCGTCGCGTTGCCTCGCCGTCATTACACGGCATGACAAGGCGCCTCTGTTCCAGGCTCCTCGACTTCTCGCCACTTTTTCTGCTCCCCATTCTCGTACCACCTTTTCACACGCTTCTGAACGGCAGAAAAGACTCGAACAGGAGGAAGCGACGTCTCTCCTTCTACGCGGCGTGATAACCTTTCAACCCTCTTCAAAAACCGCCTTCGCATTGTGAACGAGCGGCTCCGAGGGGCAGAGAATTGCTGGCGATAAAAGTCGATGATGACGGAATGGTATCTCGCGACTATAATTCCGCCAGATAGTATCAGCGATAGTCGATATAATAATGGAACGCTTCAACCCCTAGCAGTATCAGATAAGTACCAACGAAATAATAATTCGTGGAAATGAAGGGACGACACAGGTGCACACAAATAATAGTACTTCCAACTAAACAAATCTGGCTTTAAAAAGAAATAAATCGACGATCTTCGGATAAATAGTTCTCCGCGCTTGGTAAGTCATTTATAATTGATAGAACTGTATTGAAATGCAAAGAGTATTAATTTGTACAATATTTTGAGTCGAAAAATTAGCCGGTGAGTGAATGAATAAACGATTTCGTGACGTTGGGTTTTGTTCCGAGAAGACCATCGCTTCTGCAGGCTGGTCCAAGCTTTTTGTCGTCCCTCGGCGTGTATTTGACTTCTTTTTTCACACGATTCGTATCCCGAGGGAAGACCGACCGGCAGGTCCCGCAGGTTTACGAGGTCCTACACTTGTGCACTCGCCTAATTGATCCGTGGCCGACCGACTGTTCTACCTGCGGGGATGAGAAGGCGGTTCACGGACAGAGACACGGCCGAGGCGAGCATGCACACGCAGAATATCAGAGTGGAAGCCGCAGTCTCTTAGGGTGAAACGGAGCAGGAACCAGGAACAGGCACTGCATTTACTGCCAGCGAATTGCTCTGTGGAAAAAGCTTGTGTCTTCGTAGAAAGACGCCTGTTCCTCCCATTCTACGTTCCTCCTCTTCGTCTCCTAATTTCGAGGCACCTTTCCAGGGCTGAGAAGTTTTTGCCTCCGATCGTGAAGCCTCGCAAGGCACCCCGAACACGCTGTGATTTTTCCCCGTAGATACTTACGACCCTACATTTATATATTTCACTTAACTTACTATACTCATTTATTGCCTCGAATTTTTAACACAAACGCAAATAAACTCCCTGCTTCTACGATGTCATCTATCTTAAAATTAACTTTGCCTCCTCTAAATTCAACGCCCAAACTTCCCAATCACGGTACAAATGCCGGTTTACCAATCAAAATTAACTAACTACCACCTCTACGTATAAAAATCATCCACCCCGATCCTCGAAGCCGTTGCTTTTATCGTAATCGCATGCTCGATCCGCTCCAATGTTCCCACCGCATGCGAATGTCGTTGCGCGAGGGTCTCGCGGTTCCCAGTCGATCGTTTGAACAACGGGTGCGAGGCCAGTGGGTCGAAATGTTTCGCGACACCGTTGTATCGCCGTTCGTATGCCCGACAAAGAGGCGCAATCGGTTTGCAGAGTGGCACGCCAAAGAATAAGGGGGACGGGGAGGGAGATTCGCAGAGGATGGCAAACAGCGAACAACAAGTTGCTCGTAATAGGTCGCCGATCGGACGGCGGTCTCGTGAAGCACTGGTCGAGGAGAGAGCCGGGGTTCGTTGCATGCCACAAATTGGCTCAAATATTTACGCAATTGGCATGATAACCGCATTACGTGATTATGTACGGTTGTTGCGCGCGATCCCGATGCTCACCCTCTCGTCCCATCATCGCCACCCTTCTCTTCGCCGCTTTGTCCTACTCGCCTTCTCTCCCTCTCTTCGCCCGCTGCGCTCTCCATGACCTCCCGCGTAAACGGCAAATCAGGGTTATTAAACGACCGCTCGCGGGACACTCGTATTGTTCCCGTCGTCCATGCAACTTCCGGTTCGACGATCTTCCGGTTCTTCTCGATGGTCGACGATTCGATGGCTCGTGGCCGGCGTTCGATTATCGGAAGGAACGGTCACGAGTTTCGTCGATGAACGATCGTTGGATAACGCGTGTAAATTTGTAGACGGTTTGGAGTGGAAGAGTTTTCCTAGGATTCTGAAGAGTCAGGGCTAATTTGATTTATTCGTTCGGCCTGGATGATGAGTAACAGTTTTGTTTTTGTCCCTTGCTTTGACGCTGGAACTGTCAGGCAAGTCAAACTGACTTGTTTCAGATTTTTTGCTTTAGAGTTATCACTATATAGATATCGTTGCGGCAATTTATGATGACTTTTAAGAACGCAGCATGACGATTGCGTGTCTCCATTAAATGTTCATTCAACTACTTTCGTGTTCTTAATCTGTTTAACGTATGCTATTTAACTGGCAGTGTCAAGTCCAATCTCTAAATTCTAATACTCTCTGGAAAACGGAAACCTACCCCACACCTACCACCGTCAGCCCCCAAGAAGTTAACAGTATATATTTTTTCCCCTCACGAACATTCTCGACCTTCTGCACGTTCTCCGAGCGAGGAGCAGAATCGGGGCTCGAAAAAATGGCAAAATAGAAGCCGCACCCGCCATCCCGATCCCAGAGGCGAAGTTCTGCCTCGTGATTCCGCCTGAGCCACGGAGGAGGCTTCTTCTTCGAAAATACAGTTACTCTGGCCGGCGATCTAGCGCCGATCCGTTACGTAACACTCCGTGGAAACGCTCCGTGTCGACTTCACCTCGTCTCTCCGCCTCCTCCGGCTGACGGGGAACGCGCGTTACGTGCGGTTTCCGTAAATTGCTACGTGCAAACCAGCCTGGGCCTGGCAGTGGTGCTCGTCTCCGTGTACCCGCGCCACCGGGGCATCTCTGTCTCACCTATTGATACATCTCGCGCCGTAGAATGCCGGCCGCACGAAACGGCGGTGTTGTGCTGTTCACGGAAACTCGGGGTTATTCGGCGAAAAATCGACGCCGCGGCTGCCGCACGGAAAGGTGAAAACGTCGTACGTGCGAATTATCTGTTGGCACGAGAGCAGGGAAAAGGATAGGCGTAAGAAATCGTAGAAACAGAGAAGGCAGGAGCAGGGAGTCCCATGGGGGGATCCCCTTTGTACGCGGCAGCCTCTTTCGCTGTGCAAGACCTCCACCACTTGTTTCGGTGTTGTTGTTGTTGCGGCGGCCACGCTCGCCACGGTAGTCATTACTTGAATTAAATAATACTCGGTATAATTATTTGGAAAGTTTAACGGGGAGATGTGTGGGTCGCTCGTTCGAGGGAACATCGCCGAGAGAGCGCGCGGCTTTTAATTACGCGGCCGCTGCCAGGCAACGCTTCTTCGAGGATTGCGCTCCTGGCCCACGGGGTAATTAGTCGATGTTTAGAAAGCTGCGCGGGTCTATCGATGACGAGCGTGTCGCGGATAGAACGTAGGCCTGGACGAGACGTTTAGGAAAAACGGGATCGTCCTGTTTCGTTTTTCGCTCGTGAGAAGAGTGGAGAAGAATTGTACGGCGATGTTGGAATGAACGGCGAGATCGGGCAGCTTTGCGCAGACTGTCTGGCTTGGTAATGAATTGAAATTACCGGTTGCACGGTTGCCTCCGCTTAAATACCGAGCATTGATTTAAACACCGGGATTATTGTAATTACAACAATTTATTGTTTCGTGGTTCAACGAAGCAGGGCGGTATGGAGAGAGTCGTTTGAGATGTCGGTGGCGTCAGCTATCGGTCGGCGCGGCAAGTGGGTGTATCGCTTTAGGCACCTGGCGCCACCTGGCAGCTGGTCTAGCAAACTACTTATTTATTTAAAAAATTGTTTATATGATTCTTCGGAAAATATAAAAAATATAGTGGACCGAATGTGGAACTTGAAATATTTTCATAAACGTGATTTTTATTCATTACATTCACCGATACTTCTTTAATAAATCACTATGATAACAAAGGTTTTGCAGACTCTGATTTCTAACGCGAATAATTGTATAATTGTTACACGAATTGGTGCAAGTTATAATACTTTGTAACATGAAGTATGAGCAGCTTAATTTTGTTTAGATAGAGTACAAAGTGTTGGAATCTTTATCGACGGTAGATGATGATATCCTGAAGGCTTTCATAAGGTGATACCAGGGTGACTCCTCCTCGAGGTCCGATCCACCCGCATTCTGACCAACACGTGTTGCAAACGATCACGCGCCTGATCGAAGCACAGCCCCCTTATTATCATAACCGCTTCTCGAGTACTAACCCTAAGCGGAATCTAACGAGAAACGGTGTTCACGATCGTGACAACCTGCGGGGCAGCATGCTTCGTGTTCACGCGAATCTGTCAGGCACATATTACGAATCAAAGATCAATTGTTTTTTTTCCTGAATTAGTTTTTTAGTATTATCACCGACGAGATATAGGAATAGACCGGACATCTTATGGACTTTCGTGGCCCACCGTGACGGCCATACCGACTCAGAAATCTGCGCTGACTTCACCGTCCTCTGTTCATGAACAGTGACCACTTGAAGAACTATTATTTACTGATGTAGGTTGGGAACATGATTCCTGGGATTGTATGAATATATGTGAGTGCGTTTGGGGGGGATCAGGAAAGCTATTTCTCGGTCAACGTTTCGGTAGAAAAATTGAGCTACGGTGCTTGGTCGCGCGATGCACTTCGGTTCGGTTCGAGTTTAGTCGAAATCACATATTCTTCATAATCACTTTCATCATCCAGAAAACGTAGCACGATATCGTTGAAAAAAAACGTATCTAACTATGGATGGCAGAATAATTACGATAAATACCGCGACGCAACAATTAAACCCAGGTTTCCTTGGACAATATTTTCTTCACACCCATCAGTTATATATAAAATATGTATGTAAGTATAAAATAACTAACAAACGGTTACGTACGGAATAAAAAAGCATCGCTACAATACATTCAAGAGTCATGTATCGGAAATAAGCAGGGATTTCATATTAGGCTACTTTACCCTACAACCCTAGAATCGTACGTCCAGCTAACAGTTGGTCAGAAACAGCAAAAGTCCAGTCGACACGACCCCAGAGTCGTAGGACGGACTAAAAGTTGGTCCGAAACAGTAGAAGTCCAGTCGGCACGACCATAGAGTCATAGGTCCGGCCAAAAGTTGGTCAGAAACAGTAGAAGTCCAATCGGCACGACCATAGAGTCGCAGGTACGGCCAAAAGTTGGTCAGAAACAGTAGAAGTCCAGTCGGCACGACCCCAGAGTCGTAGGTCCAACTAAAAGTTGGTCCGAAACAGTAGACGTCCAGTCGGCACGACCATAGAGTCGTAGGTACGGCCAAAAGTTGGTCAGAAACAGTAGAAGTCCAGTCGGCACGACCATAGAGTCGTAGGTCCGGCCAAAAGTTGGTCAGAAACAGTAGAAGTCCAATCGGCACGACCATAGAGTCGCAGGTACGGCCAAAAGTTGGTCAGAAACAGTAGAAGTCCAGTCGGCACGACCCCAGAGTCGTAGGTCCAACTAAAAGTTGGTCCGAAACAGTAGACGTCCAGTCGGCACGACCATAGAGTCGTAGGTACGGCCAAAAGTTGGTCAGAAACAGTAGAAGTCCAGTCGGCACGACCATAGAGTCGCAGGTACGGCCAAAAGTTGGTCAGAAACAGTAGAAGTCCAGTCGGCACGACCTCAGAGTCGTACGTCCGGCTAAAAGTTGGTCAGAACCCGAAGAAGTACAGCAGATATGGCCTCTAGGGTCGTAGGTCCGGCTAAAAGTTGGTCAGAAAACGTAAAAGTCCAGTAGGTATAACCGTAGGAACGTAGGTCCGGCTAAAAGAGTTCGGCACGACTCAAAGAGTTTGGAAATTGCGAGTATCACCGAGCGCGACCGAGCGCTACCGACGCGCTGCGGAGTGGGGATGACGGAGCGCGGCGCACGCGGTGTCACTATCAATTCAAGCGTCGTACCGTACGGGTCGTTTATACTGTCGAAGGTTAACGACATATGTACATCACCCTACAATACAATAGCTACTCGGGGTTTACTTTACCACCGCATACGTTTATCTATTAGTTTCTATTAATTAATACGCATTTATTTAACAATCGTTTCACTATCGCGGATATACATTAAACTCTTTTTTGAGTCTCTTGCTGGACGCTTGACTGGTCATCGGGTACCATTGATTTTTTGATACGCGATATCTATTCGTTTATTAAAATATCGGGTTAATTAATTTCTTAGTTTATACGGTTCTTCGAATCTTTATTATATTTTATTACACGATTACTCGGATACAATGCGGTTGCGTTTATTTTGTTTGCAATATCACTTACATACCCAATTACATATGTCCTTCCGCAACTTTGAATTACTGTTCAGTTATTGAACATTTTCAGTATTGTAAATAGATTTCAGTACTTACCTCTCCCTATTCATATATCCATGTTCATTAAATAATGAAAACATTTCAAATAGAACTTACAATGTATCATTCGGGATTGAAACTAGAGTCAGTAGATTTCATTAATTCTAACCGAAAAATTGAAATACGTTCATGTTTCGCTGCATATCGGTCGCGATTTCTATTGTAGCTTCACTAGTGTTCTTGTTGGCACTTTTATTATCTATGTGACTTGGTACAACTACGGTCAAATTGTATTTTCGATGCAGGATTGCCCGCGTACTAACGTACTAGTTGCCATGCACCGGAAGCATGATAAATAATTTCGAGTCTTAATGTCTACAAGCAGCTACGAGAACGTATAAATGCGCGATATTGCTTCCTTATTAACAATAAGATCATGCTTACCTTTAAAACTCGGACAAAGAACAATCACAGTATGCTTTTGATAAATCATTTATATTAATCTATAATAGTATATCTTGAATAGACAATTAACAGTAATTAAATCAGAATAATAATACGGTAGTACTTTATTAAAATGAAGCAGTATTTCCCCAACAGACGTTCGACAGGATGACAAAATAATAAACAGACAAATAAAATCAAATGTGTATTGCTTCAATTTCTACCTCCTCATCCTATTTACTAACTTGTACAGATCCCCTTTCAGAAAATTTTGATGACCGCGCGCAATGCGGTCGGTAGAGTCAGTGCTTGTACCGTCAAAGTTCTTTTTATTATTCTTTGAGCGCAACCGCTCTAAATGATAATTAAACGTAAATAACAGTAAAGAGACGCGAAATTAGAGTCAGTGTTTGCTTCGAAATAATACGCTCGGGAGATTAGAATCACTTTGCTCGTGGATCGCAAGTGTTCCGGTATTAGAGTCAGTGTCCTGTTCGGCGAGTTCGGGCTTTCGGCCATCAACTTGACGAGTAAGTATAACTTTATTTCTTTAATCTTGCATTGCAATAATCTTTGATAATTAACCAATTTGAAAAGTACTGAAAGTACAAAGATTTTAATTTTGTCTGCTCTTTTTGAATGTTTCAGCAGCTGCCACGGCTTCGATAGCGACGAGCTTGACCGCACCCCTGCTGAGTCTGCAACCGGTGAGTCGCATGCTTTAAAGTTCCTCTGGTCACTCAATCATGTCGCAGGACGAAAGGTCCGAACCGACACGAGTGACTGGTTGTAATTACGTAGATTTTTCTGGCAAGCACTGTGACCATGGGTATATGAAAATATGCTCATGAGTAGTAACTTCTTTACTGTTTTATATTATATGAGGATAGGTCTTCTTGTACAACGCGTTTCTAAATAGCTTGATAATATTAAAAGAGATCATATTTCGTATAAAATATATCAGTATATATCTTTTAATAATCGAGGATTTATTTGAATATCTATGAAACGATATTTAAATAGTTATTACTTATTAAATGAATATAAAGTAACGTCCAATATTATACGTGCATTAGCTTGTAGTAGAGAAGTCGAATACCATTCGACTTCGTTTCTTTGTCAATTCAAATTACTGCACAGTTATAATAAATTGTTAATAAGAGTATAGTATTTCCATTCTTTTCTACTTTGATTATATATAAAGTAATGGTATTTACTTACCTTGTCAAATTGTTGGAACTATCGAATGATTTTATTATTCGATATCCATATTAGTCTTTGCCGTTTAGAGATACCAATAAATTCACTTTTTGCGTACAAGATATTAATTAAACCTGAATGTACAAGAAGACAATACGCGAACGGGTAGATCTCGACATCAAAGCAATCTATTTTAAAACCAACCTTGCGTTTTAGAACCAATGCTTTGATGACGGGAACACCCGAGGATGTTTCAATTCCATTCCAAGTATATTAAAGTAGAGTCATTGAATACTTTTTCTAATAAAGTAGAGTCATTGCACAATTTTTGTAATAAACTAGAGTCATTGTACAATTCTTCTAATAAAGTAGAGTCATTTAATTTTCTCTATAATAAAATAAAATCATATATTGATCTAGTATATATACATACATATATTTAGCCCGTTAGAAAATCAGTATGTCTTTATCATCTTTTTAGACGAGGATTTCCAGGTTTAACCCCTTCCGTGTTCACTGCCCGGATCCCACTCACGTGCCCAGGTGCTACTTGGGTGGGAAAACGGTGGTAGAGCACAATGATATTTTTTAGTTTATAAGCCATGAAAGGATTTATTGTTGGCGACTGACAGTGCGTTTGGTGTATCGTGCACGACGTAATATCCGCATTGTGTGTGTGGTTAGGCTGTGGAGTTGCGTCGTTCCGTACTAAAATGTAGCTATTATGACCAAGATAAGATGTCCATTGATTTAAAACAGCGACATCATTTTTACTATTAATTGCATTAATAATCTTTACTATACTGAGGCACGAAGTTTCTGTCATTTAAGATGACAGAGGTTAAATGCTAAAGAGAATCGAATATATACCTTTCAATTGCCGTCAACTACCTCTTGTATCGGTGCTATTTAAATATTCTATTAAATATCTACCGCGGCGTGGTTTCTTCCCACGCGAACGCAAAGATCCCAGCCACTGTCAGTCGATTTCAGAAAAATGGTACGTACATTAGAGTGTGCAAGTTGTGTGACAACACTTGGGTGTCGGGGGTGTCCCGGGACGCCTCCCTAGTGTAGGCTTTTGCGCCCAAGTGTTTGACTGAGAACCGTGGAGTGTCGTGTGTTGGTGTGCCTGTTTGCCATTTTTTAAATATAGGTCCAGGTAGGATAGGTAGCATACTTGGAGTGATTGATAGATATAAGTAGGTAGGGCCGGGCAGGTTGACACAGTCTCCGATCGGGTAGGCACTTTTTCGCGTGTTCAACCTGTTTCAGGAAATCTGATTTGAAAAGTCGACGGCGAAGCTGTGGCGCGAACGAAAATGCGTTCGCCACTGGCTTTGCCTATCGATTTTTCGAATCCTTCGCGGTCGTGGACGCGATTTAGACTCCGAAACGAAACGTGTTACATTATGCTCGAGGCTGCACGTGTGGACGAAGAACGATTACAATTTTAATCGTAATCTTTGCGATTTTCCGTAATCACAATTTTACGATTTTATTTGATCGTGATTCGGCCACGTGTGTTCTATTTAGCTCCGCGATTTAAACACTTTATTTCACATTTATAAGTTTTTCCTTGGTTTCCGATTAGAGCCTCGAGCCTAGCTTAAGTTTCAGGTGGCCCTTGGGTCCAACGAAAAGGAGAGGCTATATGCCGAAGAGGCCCGACAAATTGTCACTGAAGAGGGCAACTACTAATGGTTCGCCATTCTTTGTAAGAATGGGGAATCATTCTATGTTACTACTTTGTCACTGTGCTTGCATTTTCATTTGTAGAATTTTTAATTGTACTTGGCCGACGCACATTCCGGCCCAACGATACAGCCCTCCCAAAAATATCGCGTTGCTTTAGAGTCGCAAAAAACGTGAGAACGGGTCGAATTAGAGTTGCGTTAAATGTCACGCGGTTTTTCAAGTAGAGTCGCGAAAAAAGAAACGAGTCTCGCGTATTCTTAGAGTCGCGGGCAAATGAAAATCGTCATTGATTTAGCGTTGCGCAATGATATCGCGATTGTACTTGCAATTTTGCTGATCTTATTGTTAGTTAAATTGTAGTATTTTATAATACATTTTACATATGAGAAAGTTTCTAGTGTTGCGGAAATTATTTTCGCGTCTTGAGCTTTGAGCTAACTTTTCAGAGGATCTTTAATTACATTGCTTGTATTTGATATTACAAATACTTTAGCGTTTGCTTTTTATCAGCCCTAATAAATAGTGTTGCGAAATGGTTGCATCGCGAGTTCCAATTAGTGTTGCGTTGGTTAAAAATCGCGTTTTTAAATAGAGTTGCGAATACCAGTTCCCTACTGCTTCCAATTGGAAGCCTGGTCCTGAGCCACCCTGGATGGTGGCACATCATCGTCAGCCAAAAATCATGGCTAAATCTTCCGCGTTTCGTGTTGCGTTTAAAGAGAAAATTGGTCCATAGAGTATCGAATCATTCTTTCGTTCGTGACATTACTAATCCAATTTGCGAAATTGTTACAGATTCAGGATATCAAAGGCACAACTGGAAACTATAAAGAGCCAGCCTCGTCGATCCTATTTTTGAGTTTAAGATTCTTATGATGCTTCATTAATTACTTCCAATTTGTCTTTGTTTCAGAAGCATTGAAAAGAACCAGCTAAAGAAGAGGACTGCTGAAAATATGTATAATATGACCACAATCTCACCCTGCCCCTGCCCCTGCCCGTGCCCAACCCCTGCCTGTGCCCCTGCCCCTGCCCATGCCACTGCCGATGCCCTTTTGTACAAGCTTGTTTTACACTAATTGAAATTATTAGACTTTTAACTAGGCAGGTTTTAGGAAACTAAAAATTGATTCGGTCTGTTCCAGGACACCATGGGTCACGCAATTAATTCCTCCTCAATTAGTCCATATTAAGGATATGCATATTTATACCTACATGAGTATAATAAAGTATCTATTACATTCTTATGTAGGTAGGATATTGTTGAATCTGTACTTTTAATTGATCTCTTAGATGTTATATTAGGTAGGGTGATTGTAGTTTTAAGTTAGATCTTTAGTCAGGGAGGGCGCATTTGAATCTAATCTAGTATTTAAGAAGGGAGGATTAATTTTTAGGCCATGTCTTAGATTTTAAGACAGCAGTGTACACTGCTGTGATAATATTTCGTTGTCTATTTTGTAAGCTCATAGGATATATTTTAATGAAAGTTTAATTGACTTGCAGATTTTCTTTTAGGTTTCCTTCTGTGATATTCAATTTAGCTTTCGGTCGTGAATTTTCCAAATACTCCTCTTATTGTCTTACTTGTACTACGATCAATTAATGAACGTTCTACAAATTGACAATAATAGGTGATTTTTTTTCACAAATTATATTAGAATTAGTTTTCGCGTAATTGGAGGGTGGAAGGGCCGTGGCTAGGGCGGGTCTCCATGCGCAGTAACCTCCACGTGGTGAGACCCGGGCAATCAATTATTTATCGTATAATTATTAAACGTTTAACAGACGTTTGATAATTATGTGGAAAATAATTCGAGCGAATTGACTGCGCATTGCACTTTCACTTCTCCCAATATTTCCTACATCCTGTAATACTCCTATGTATATTCCTATCTCTTTTCTGCCGTCGCATTTTATAGTCTCTTCTTCTAAGAGAAAACGTTACTTTCTTTACTTGGTTTCACATCTAACTTCACCCCTGCTTGATTCATTTCGTCTCTCGTACTCCTCTCAGAGTTCTACCGATGGAAAGGAAGTAACTGTTGGCATGGTTGGGGGCTCAGCGTCAGCGAGTTACGATGTGTGGGGCCGTGATTGTGGTTCTGGACGAGGGATACGCACGCTGTTAGACTACGTCTCTAACGGTTGTTGGCTATTGGTCCCAAATTTGGAATCATGGTTGCGGTTCTTGCATATCTGCAGCTCAATGAGGCTGCGTCTTGGTACCGAGGCTTGTTTCGATGGCAAGGCTGGCAGGAACCTGGACCATCACTGACTCTGGGTTGAGGGCTCGCGGGCTGCACCGTAGCAGTCACATTCGTTACTTGTTTCCTCGGCCACCCTTGCGTGATTCATTTAGTTTCTTGCACCGCGGCTCAGGGGAATAGTCGAGGTAAGGTAGTAACTGTCGGCATGGTAAGGGTGTCAGTGTCAGCGAGTTACGATGAGTGGGGCCGTGATTGTGGTTCTGGTGACGATACGCACGCTGTTAGACTACGTCTCTAACGGATGTTGGCTAAAGGTCTAATCTGGAATCTTGGTCACGGTTCTGCATGTCTGCAACTCAATGTATCTGAGGCTTGGTACCGAGTCTTGATTCGATTTCAAGGCTGACAGGAACCCGGGTCCGCCAAACCCTAGGCTGGGTGCTCGCGGGCTGCTCCGTAGCAGTCATTTTCGTTGTCTGCTTCATTCATTCCAAGACTGGAGTGTCAATATTTCCTACATCCTTTAATACTCCTATGTATGATCCTATCTCGTTTCTGCCGTCGCATTTTATAGTCTCTTCTTCTAAGAGTCTTACTTTCTTTACTTGCTTTCCCATCTAATTTCACACCTGCTTGCTTCATTTAGTTTCTTGTACTCCGCTCAGAGGTCTATCGATGGAAAAACGCTTTTGGCACTTGTGGCGATATTTGGGTTGCACTTTCAGCGACGAGCGGTGTGTGAGGCTGTGACTGTGGTTCTGGACATGTGACCCGCCTAGTAGGATATTCCTGCGAGTTAGACCACGCCAAGCACACCTTGGGGTGGCAGAAGGTATATGGGACACAATCTGGGATCGCGGTTGTTGTCTTGCATATCCGTGCCTCAATGATTGCTGTGGCTCGGTATCGAAACTGGTGTCGATTGTAAGTCGTTTTACTGTCCAGACTCTGAGCTGAGGGCTCGTGGACTGCTCGGTAGCAGTCACTTTCGTTGCTTGCCTTCTCATCCATTTGACCCGTGCTTCGTGCATTCTATGAAATGAGCGTCCAGTCTCTTGACATTACTAATCCAATTTGCGAGATTGTTACAGATTCACGGTATCAAAGGCACGACCTGAAACTATGAACAGCCAGCCTCGTCGATCCCCTTTGTAAGTTTAAGATTTTTATAATGCCTTACTAATTACTTCCAGTTTGTCTTTGTTTCAGACGGACTGAAAAGAATCAGCTAAAGAAGAGGATTGTCTAATATATGTATAATATGACCACAATCTCACCCTGCCCCTGCCCCTGCCCCTGACCGTGGCCAATCCCTGCCTGTGCCCCTGCCCCTGCCCATGCCACTGCCGATGCCCTTTTGTACAAGCTTGTTTTAGACTAATTGAAATTATTAGACTTTTAACTAGGCAGGGTTTATGAAACTAAAAATTGAGTCGGTCTGTTCCAGGACACCATGGGTCACGCAATTAATTCCTCCTCAATTAGTCCATATTAAGGATATGCATATTTATACCTACATGAGTATGATAAAGTATCTATTATATTCCTATGTAGGTAGGATATTATTGGAATTGTTCTTTTAATTGAACTATTAGATATTATATTAGGTAGGGTGATTCTAGTTTTAAGGTAGATCCTTAGTCAGGGAGGGTGCATTTCAATCTAATCTAGTATTTAGGAAGGGAGGATTTTGTTTAAGCTGTGTCTCAGTTTTTAAGACAGCAGTGTACACTGCTGTGATAATATTTCGTTGTTTACTTTTTAAGATCGTAGGATATATTTCTAAGAATATTTTGTTTCAGGAAATTGATTTCAGATGTTCATTTAGGTTTCCTTAGGATATTCAATTTAGCTTTCGGTCGTGAATATTCCAAGTACTCCTCTTACTGTCATATTTGTACTACGATCAATTAATGAACGTTCTAAAAATTGACAATAAGAGGAGAATTTACCTTTCTCACAAGCTATATTAGAATTAGTTTTCGCGTAATTGGAGGGTGGAAGGGCCGTGGCTAGGGCGGGTCTCCATGCGCAGTAACCTCCACGTGGTGAGACCCGGGCAATCAATTATTTATCGTATAATTATTAAACGTTTAACAGACGTTTGATAATTATGTGGAAAATAATTCGAGCGAATTGACTGCGCATTGCACTTTCACTTCTCCCAATATTTCCTACATCCTGTAATACTCCTATGTATATTCCTATCTCTTTTCTGCCGTCGCATTTTATAGTCTCTTCTTCTAAGAGAAAACGTTACTTTCTTTACTTGGTTTCACATCTAACTTCACCCCTGATTGATTCATTTCGTCTCTCGTACTCCTCTCAGAGTTCTACCGATGGAAAGGAAGTAACTGTTGGCATGGTTGGGGGCTCAGCGTCAGCGAGTTACGATGTGTGGGGCCGTGATTGTGGTTCTGGACGAGGGATACGCACGCTGTTAGACTACGTCTCTAACGGTTGTTGGCTATTGGTCCCAAATTTGGAATCATGGTTGCGGTTCTTGCATATCTGCAGCTCAATGAGGCTGCGTCTTGGTACCGAGGCTTGTTTCGATGGCAAGGCTGGCAGGAACCTGGACCATCACTGACTCTGGGTTGAGGGCTCGCGGGCTGCACCGTAGCAGTCACATTCGTTACTTGTTTCCTCGGCCACCCTTGCGTGATTCATTTAGTTTCTTGCACCGCGGCTCAGGGGAATAGTCGAGGTAAGGTAGTAGCTGTCGGCATGGTAAGGGTGTCAGTGTCAGCGAGTTGCGATGAGTGGGGCCGTGATTGTGGTTCTGGTGACGATACGCACGCTGTTAGACTACGTCTCTAACGGATGTTGGCTAAAGGTCTAATCTGGAATCTTGGTCACGGTTCTGCATGTCTGCAACTCAATGTATCTGAGGCTTGGTACCGAGTCTTGATTCGATTTCAAGGCTGACAGGAACCCGGGTCCGCCAAACCCTGGGCTGGGTGCTCGCGGGCTGCTCCGTAGCAGTCATTTTCGTTGTCTGCTTCATTCATTCCAAGACTGGAGTGTCAATATTTCCGACATCCTTTAATACTCCTATGTATGATCCTATCTCGTATCTGCCGGCGCATTTTATAGTCTCTTCTTCTAAGAGTCTTACTTTCTTTACTTGCTTCCCCATCTAATTTCACACCTGCTTGCTTCATTTAGTTTCTTGTACTCCGCTCAGAGGTCTACCGATGGAAAAGCGCTTTTGGCACTTGTGGCGATATTTGGGTTGCACTTTCAGCGACGAGCGGTGTGTGAGGCTGTGACTGTGGTTCTGGACATGTGACCCGCCTAGTAGGATATTCCTGCGAGTTAGACCACGCCAAGCACACCTTGGGGTGGCAGAAGGTATATGGGACACAATCTGGGATCGCGGTTGTTGTCTTGCATATCCGTTCCTCAATGATTGCTGTGGCTCGGTATCGAAACGGGTGTCGATTGTTAGTCGTTTTACTGACCAGACTCTGAGCTGAGGGCTCGCGGACTGCTCGGTAGCAGTCACTTTCGTTGCTTGCCTCCTCATCCATTTCACCCCTGCTTCGCGCATTCTATGAATTGAGCGTCCAGTCTCTTGATATTACTAATCCAATTTGCAAGATTGTTACAGATTCAGGATATCAAAGGCACAACTGGAAACTATAAAGAGCCAGCCTCGTCGATCCTATTTTTGAGTTTAAGATTCTTATGATGCTTCATTAATTACTTCCAATTTGTCTTTGTTTCAGAAGCATTGAAAAGAACCAGCTAAAGAAGAGGACTGCTGAAAATATGTATAATATGACCACAATCTCACCCTGCCCCTGCCCCTGCCCGTGCCCAACCCCTGCCTGTGCCCCTGCCCCTGCCCATGCCACTGCCGATGCCCTTTTGTACAAGCTTGTTTTACACTAATTGAAATTATTAGACTTTTAACTAGGCAGGTTTTAGGAAACTAAAAATTGATTCGGTCTGTTCCAGGACACCATGGGTCACGCAATTAATTCCTCCTCAATTAGTCCATATTAAGGATATGCATATTTATACCTACATGAGTATAATAAAGTATATATTACATTCTTATGTAGGTAGGATATTGTTGAATCTGTACTTTTAATTGATCTCTTAGATGTTATATTAGGTAGGGTGATTGTAGTTTTAAGTTAGATCTTTAGTCAGGGAGGGCGCATTTGAATCTAATCTAGTATTTAAGAAGGGAGGATTAATTTTTAGGCCATGTCTTAGATTTTAAGACAGCAGTGTACACTGCTGTGATAATATTTCGTTGTCTATTTTGTAAGCTCATAGGATATATTTTTATGAAAGTTTAATTGACTTGCAGATTTTCTTTTAGGTTTCCTTCTGTGATATTCAATTTAGCTTTCGGTCGTGAATTTTCCAAATACTCCTCTTATTGTCTTACTTGTACTACGATCAATTAATGAACGTTCTACAAATTGACAATAATAGGTGATTTTTTTTCCACAAATTATATTAGAATTAGTTTTCGCGTAATTGGAGGGTGGAAGGGCCGTGGCTAGGGTGGGTCTCCATGCGCAGTAACCTCCACGTGGTGAGACCTGGGCAATCAATTATTTATCATATAATTATTAAACGTTTAACATACGTTTGATAATGATGTGGAAAATAATTCGAGCGAATTGACTGCGTATTGTACTTAGGATGCCATGTACAATAATGGCCGCTCAATGTTCGTTCATTTCCCCAATTAATGCCCGCCGAGGCATCGCCACCAATCCTTGGACCTACTTCGAATCGGAGTATAAATTATACTTCAAATATTAATTTGGTATTATGTGTATATGTTACGAAAAATCTCGATTAGTATACAATTGTATTATACAATTGTCGTCGCTATCTTTTTCATTGTGGCAACTTTATTCTTTGTGTGTTAAAAAAGTATACTTAAAAATATGAATAAATAAAATATATAATATACAGTATAACAGGGGTGAAGTTAGATGTGAAACCAAATATACAGTATATAAAAATCCATATCGTATTTCGCTGTTCGATTCTATATGTTCTTGCACGCAGATGTAGCCAGCGGTTTACTTTTCTCAAGGGTTGCGATCGATAGCACATGTAGGACCATCTGCCAGCAAAATTTGACAACGAAAATTTTCAGATTACATGCTGTCTTTTATTCATTGTTCCGCAACTGGTGCAAGTAATTTTGCCTTGGGGCGATATTACTCTATGCTCGTATCGATAAAATACTAAATCAGTATGGGAGTAAACTAAAAATATCATCAAGACATCAGAAATATTTGTAAAAAATAATTTGCATATATTTTGTTTCAAAATAGTTCAACTTCTTACTTCTATGTTCTTTTAATTCATCGATTCCCAATACTACGTTAAAATTATTGGGGCATCTGCGATACTGCACCTGCACCAACGTTCCCCAAAACAAGATGTACAGAAGGAACGTTTCTGGTACTAGCAATTGGAGTTCGAATGCCCCAAATTACGAGGCATGTGTTTAATTTGATACAGGGGGAAAGAAATGATGTTTAAAATAACAGTACATCTCCTATTTACATGTTTATTGTTCTCGATATTTTTCCCAGCACCTTACACCGTCAACAACCATTAATTATATTCACCCATGGGCACCATAAGTGCCTTACACCACTTCGTTTATGCTAATTCTCGTCTGAAGCAACAGCCTCGTTCCCCGTCCTCTTCTTTCGCTTCCATATGTCATTGTCGATGCTTTTTTTTCAAGAAGAAATAAAATAATCCGATTAAAACAATATTTAATTACGTTCCTACATTTTGTTTTTGTTAACTTACTCGTCTGTAGTATCTTTGGAATATCCAGCCAAAGTTCGCCACAGTTCACGGGGTCCTTCTATTGCAAGGGGAAAGTGCTGCCAAGACCAGGCATCTGCTAATATTAATAAAAACTTTTGTGTCTGATTATTTGCATTTATAAACGAAAATATAAAGTGCAATTTTTGTTTACCGTCAGCTGCTGGATAGTCTACACGTCTCTTTATGGGTCTTGAAAAGGGTTCATTGTTACCATACGATGGCCAAGATTCGGGCTTAAAAAATAAGGAAAACATTTGCATTGTATAATGATTTGTTACCTGCACTGTTCCTTTGCATTATGTATTACCTGCGAACCACTATCGTGCCCGCCAACTTTAGGTACGTTCTTTCGAGATTTAAACAAATCATCGTAGCCGTCACTGCGACCCACACGAGGAATATTCTTCGCGATTTTTAGAAAGAATGCCGGTACCTCGTCGGCTTTCGATGAATTTTCACCAATTAACAACGCCAGAACGCCAATCAAAAGCACTAAAATATTAAAAGAAATGGTCACATTAAATTAGAACTATTCAACTTTTCACTCCTGATCGCCATATAATTCACACTCTAATTCGTCCATACATTCACTAATTGTTCACCGTAAAAGTAATTAAAAGATTAAACTCACCGCAGACGAAGAAACGTCTAGTGGATCCCAATGGTTGCAAAATCGCCATCGTTCTTGCCAATTTGGATCTGCAAACGAATCGATCAATTTACGATCAGTCCTCCAGGAAAATCATCCGACAAGCTAACACCCTGTGACTAACTAAAAATTGTATCTAATGGAGAGGTGTACTCGCTGGACTATTGCCATTCTTCGCGTACAATTCGACGTGAAATTTCGAGGCAACAGGCGAACCGATGCACGCGACACGCGCCTCACGACTGTATGGAGAAAACTGAGCGATTTTTCCTAGGACTTCTTCCATTATCGCGAAGAGTGGACAGAATACTTGAGGACCGTGGGCGAAGGAATAGTGGAGTTTGCCTGGCGAAGCCCCATCGCATTTAAATATCCCGGATATTTGTGATGGTATCTGCGCGTTGATCACTCAAAATCTTTTCCGCGTGTGCGTTCCAGCACATCGTCACTACTTAAAACGGCATTGGATCGTCGAATTTTAAAGAATAAAATCGTGCTTGATCGCATCGTGAAACGTGTACAGACGTGTGTGTGTACTTGTGTGTAGCTTATACTGTAACTGGGGAAGCCAGAAAATATAAAAGCATGGAAATGGGAAGAGAATCTATTGAAAGCTGCGTCTGAGTTTATAACTGATAGTGACACTTACCTTGCTGCGATCACGATACATTGAATTGATAGCCTCAGGCATCCTCCCTATTTATAGGTAAATTCAGAATTAATTAAGTATTTCAATCAGGTAGCATTATATGGGACTTGTAATGGGTGCTTGTTGCTCCCCTATCATGTTGAATAAATTTTGGGTTGAATGATAGGCGCGGAGGAACTATTGTCTCAGGTCTTTCGGCAATTACTTGTAATTCATAAGAATTATTTTACATCCATACGCAAATTGATTCAGTCAAAATTTGTATTTTGGTTATTGCTTTATTGAATTGTGGAATGTAGTACATTTAATATCTCTGATATGACTAATGGATATCTAAATCAATTTTTATTATTCGAATGTGTCTATTCAGTAGAATATATTCTGGAAACGTATTCATCATGCCATTGAAGAAATAATTTTAAGCCTTAATTAATCACGTGAAAGTTTTAATTATCCTGTCAATTATTTTTCTGTCACTTTTACGAAACTGTTTTTCGTCCACAAATGGAAAAGAGCGTAATTCTTATACCTGCGGGTGAATGAAACGTGCTTTCCATATCAAATCTATTGATCTGCATTTCACATATTGGAGAGAGTTTCATTGAAGTCCTGTGCGTTAAGTAACTTACTTTACGTTGAATGTGATTTCGAACGAGCATTTGAAATGATTCTGTAAACCAATGAACTGTATCTGACAATGAGCGTATTTATTCGTGAGACACAGATTAAAGTGCACATTTATTTATTCCTCAAACATTTCACTAGTGAACTTTCGCTAGAAAATAAAGTAGCACGAATATTAGCTAAATGAAATTTCACGTAAAATATGCAAGATGTATATTTGGAAATTAAATATAACAACTTTATATTAAAACTATGAGGGATTGGATTGAGTACGACTAGAGTAATTTTACGCTATATCATATTTTATTATATCAGAGACATTTACAGCACCATATCGATTAATTTTAATCTAAGCTATATTATTATAGAAGGACGAGTGATTTGGACGACACGACGATTTTCAAAGCGCCAGAGAAATTAATAATCTAAAGATTAACGTAGAGTTGTTACTCGTTGGTACGATGATTAAGCGGTGGTTCTTAGCGGTATATGGACTCAATTAAATCCTGGTCGGTTCAGTATCTTCAGTTGGAATCCTGGCGTGCGATCCAGGCGTTGCATGTCTCGGTAACAGCTTCGCAAACCGAAGACATAGCCCGGCTGGTGATTTCGTAATCTGTAGAACATTATGAAATGAATAAATAGAAGATTGTATAGAAATTATTATCATAAATAAAGGTCATGCCTCGGAAATAATCAAGATGAATCTAAAAAATTTGATGGAGATGCTTGAACAAATTTCTCGAGCAAAATATATTTTATTTTGGAAGGAATTATTTTGAGAGGCCATGGATTTTATTTTTACCAGTAATGGTGCTGGATCGTTTGCCGAAAATGCTCCCGTTGAAAGGAGGTTTTCTGTAGGCAGCGTCAACGCTGATAGCGAGGACGAAGAGGGCAGCGACGATGGCAAGGACAAGACGTGCGGACACCATTTTGATGATTTTGGTTTGTGAGCTATTTTTAATTAGAAAACAATTATTCACCAAACCAATAGAATTAAATAACGGCTCGAAACTTGAAATATTATAAAACGAAGAATTGTCTTTATCGGATCAGCTTATGCAAACAAGAAAATATTTTCTGCGCCAGTAGTCAGTTTACTTACAAGTGTAGAAAACGAAGGGTCTTTTACGATAGTTGGTCAACGAGTGTTGTAAATAAGGCGAAAGCCGCGAGCTTTTATACTACAGAAAGGAACTGGAGACAAATGCTCCTATCAAATGCAGATGGCTCACATTATTTGCAAGTAAACTAATCAAAGAGTTTGCCCAAGGTGGAATCGATCGGACAAAATGTCGAACTGTGTTATATACTGACCACCATTATCTCAAATATTAAATCGATTCTAATCACTGTTTATAGAGTAAAAAGTACCAAGCAATTTGAAAAAATATTTAAACAAACTTTAATTCTTTCTAGACAAGTATGGAGATAGTTACCTGAATTTTTGAACGAAAAATATAGAAATTTTGGTATAATGAGAACTATAATATTACCAACACTGTATATCTGATAGTACCTGAAGCTGTAGAATGTCTTCTTCGAAGGAAGGATGCTTCTGATCTGCTGTTTTCGCTTGTCGGCTCAGCTTTTATAAGACGCCAGAATGTACATCGTGATACGTAGCGTAATATTGTTATAGAATATCATTACTAGCTATCACAGACGAAATTTAATTACGGACGCGCCTGATTGTCTTGTATCCCAAGGGAAATAGCGCTCTATTTGCGGGGAACAAAAGACACGTACAAATACGAAAAGATTGGCAATGTTATAATAACAATACGAAACATCTTCAACCCTCTAAAAAAGTTTAATAAATTAATTTTAATATTGGGCTAACAAAAATATATTCGCTTCTATAGATCAAATAAGGCAGATGTATTATTTCAAAATTACTAATGAATTAATGCAGTTGCATCAGGGAAGCGTTGGACAAAGGTTTATCCAATATGTCAACGGCTATTCAATATTTATAAGTTGGATAAAATATAATGAATGTTCTATATTTCTTTCTTCTATGGTATTGCATCGATTGAAGGTTTAGCGGGCTCTACTTTTACATCAGGCTTCCTACGTTTACTACAAACGGTGCTGTAGATTATACGAAAGACCTACGGGAGCACCGACGATATATAGGAAGATACCAACGAAAAATATTGGGACCATAATTTGTTTAAAGAAATTATAAACAAATGCCCTTATATCGACTTGCAGACCAGCTCGATCAATGATCAAAGTACATCAATTAAAACTAGGAGTCTAAACCACAATCTCCAATAGGTGTTAACAATATTCCATGCGTGGTTCATTTGTTAATAATAAATAAACAACTTAATTAATTATTGCAGACTACTGGGTAAAATTATAGCAACGAGATAATTACAGGCGAGTAGCTCATTCTTTTACCTTTCATTTGACGCCTTATAGATTAAAAAATAATCACCAGGAACCGAGGTAAAAATGTTTTAAAAAATTGTCGGTAATGTCGGGTGTGATCAACGTACGGTACTAGGGCGTTGGAGCCCCACAGGCAGTGGACAAAGTAATACGTGGCGCCATCTGGCGTTTGCCGCACATAGAGTAGCCATCCACGCCACCAAAACCAACTTTCTGGATTGCATCGTAAATTTAAACAGTTGTGTTTTTCTCGGCTCCCAGTGAATATTTTTCAACCGGACTGGTCTTAATTTAAAGCTAATGCTCTTAGCTTTGCGTCCCAATAGGTTTCCAAGATTTGGCAATTGTAGCTTAAACGTTATTAACCATTAAAGAATCGACAAAAATGCGCTCTGGGTCATTGCAATTATCACGGCTTCTGAAAGCGCTAGATTAATTTTCGAATGCGTAAAATGAAGATAAAGGATGATTTGTTTTACAAATAATTTAAACATGCGTTTGAGAATTCCACCGTAACTATACACGAGAGCCATTCTAAAGGTGGAACGAAATGTCCCTCGAATCCAGAATTTTAATTTGAGATGTCGTTGATTAAAATCGGTCCAACAGAGATCGAAATAATGGCATTTGTTTATAATATTATTAAACCATTTTCGCGAGGCACAATTTCAATCTTTCTTGGGGTTTCGCAACGCGTTATTTAAAAACCTTGTTGTATTAAGCATAAAAATTTAATCATGTTCAAGGCTATTTTCACAAGTCCTTCGCTTTAGATCTTTGCATTTAACGTTCCTGAGCTGTAGTATATATTTGTTTAAGCAATTGGAATTAGATTTTTTCAAGGATTGTTAAGGTGTGAGAATCAACAGTACAGTAGGATGCTGTTCATTGAAGATTTGTATCAATTAATTAATCAAGATACAAGTTAACTTATGAAATATTATTTTAAAACTATTTACAGTACATCTTACAACTAAATCATATGTGAATTTTAACTAACATTTATGTAATATAAAAAGTAGAATGAATATAATACTTCCAAACTGAGAGCGTTGTAGGCTCTTACAAACCCTTCTCTAATAAATAATCAATACTTTATCCAGTGGCCGCCGTTTATGAGTTGAGGGCGCTAAAATCAGCATGGAATTTCTAAGTCGGTATGACAGTCACGATGGCCCACGGAAATCCATGAGGTGTTTGGGCTTTCCTATATTTCGTCTGCGATGGGAGATAGATGTCGATAAATTATCTCTGAGTTTCTGAACTAGTTACAATCGATACGAAAGGGACTCAGAACTAACTTTATTTTCATTTCTTTTATTGATTATTGTTCAACGTTCAATATTGAAAATGTCCAATAATGGAAGTAGAGTTTATACTTCAAATTAACCATGCAATTTGGTTCGTAGCAGTATTTTCTTAAAACAATCATAATAAATTGTTGAGGGATTGATCAATAAAAAAATATAATGTTCAGGGTATAATATTTTTTATTTATCATATGACAAAACATAATGTGAATATTGTCCAATTATATCATATATACATAATGTACAGTCATAAATATAAATAATATAAGTACATTGGGGACACAGAAGAATGTGTAAAGTCCACGAACGAGCCTTTGAGCGTAACATTCTTCGCCATGATATTCTTAGATTAATTAATTAATTAATTTCGACTGCTTGTCGATAGTAATCACATATATAATATATTCCTTAAATTTACGTTCCAGTACAATAGTGTATTATTCTAATTAACAATGAATAAATTGCGCAGATTACTCCTAGATTTGTAAATTGGTACCCCAAAGTTTCGACATTATCATTAATTAAATAGAATCACCATTCGCATGGATCGTATAAATATTTACAAAGCAATTATGTTACTTACAACTATCCATAGCCCAGTTATGAAATTGCTGAATACGAGTCTTTCGCGCATTTCTGGTTTTTACTTTGAAATTATTTCGATGTGCAGATTGAAGCCTCACAGTAATATCTATTACCACGATCATATTTATTATAAATCAACGTCAATAATCAATAGGAATAGTTTCCATGATGTACCTTAAACAGACGGATTGCTGGTGGAAATTGCGCGAAAGACAAAGTTGCATCGCATAGGCATACTAGAATCTACATCTTATTGTCGCCTCACAACGGTTTTTTTTCTTTTCTTTTCGAACGGCACACTATACAGCTAAACGAACGCACGTTTTACTCGCCCACGCAGGAACTCGATAAGCCTCGAAATTCCCCGTGGTAATCGTGATTGCATTAAAAATTAATCGCTTAAACAACTAACGTCGCCCGACAGATTCTCGAAAATTCATTCTACAGGCTCGGTCGAACGCGAAGTAGCGAACATACTACAAATTGGAAGACTTGGATTTTGTTCTGTTTCGCTTACTTATTATCTTAAACGCTAATCCCTTATCGAATACATTACAATCGCGTACGTATAAAAGATTATTCACTATAATAGAGGAAGTCTTACGAAACTAGTTGCAATTTGACGCGCCGATGCACGCGTTCGACGTAGCATCGTGGTCACGTATAAATATCGTTTTATTGCATAGTATACTCATCGCACGTCAATGTCCACACGCCTTTAATTCGAATAACGCTCAGAGTATATGTATATAAAATTCAGTGTGATATCGAATCCTTATTAATTATTGCGAATGTACGAAGAAAATGAAATCCTATCTATGAAACTGTCAACACGTCGCAATAATGAACCCCTACCCCTTATCTTGAAGAAAATCCCTCTATTGTCACCTTTGATAAAAAAGAACAACGTTTTCCTTTTAAACTGCCCCATTATAGCGCGTGAACCGGACCTAGCGTCTAGAAAACTCTTAAGTCTAGGAAAATGAATTAAGTACCTTATCGACTGCCCGCTAATCTTTGGCCGCGATCATTTCGAAAAAATTCCACTCTTGTTAAGCCGGCTTTCCTTAATCAATCGACGGAGTACAGCCAACCAGATCGAAAGCATCTTCAGATAAGAAAAATGTTGCCTCTCCCACTTATACCTCCATCGTGATACCGTTCTATGAAATTGTATACAAATTGTTCCAAGTTGGAACCCGGTTTCTCGCCTCGCGCGTATTATCAAGGAACATGTAGATTTGAAAGGGACGATACGAAAGACCGCGTTCACCAATAAAAAGGTTAAATATTTTATATCTACCGCAACCAATAGACCGACTGGCCTACGAGATATGTAAATTCGTGCCGGCTCTCGAATCTTCATTTATCCTCTTCTTCCTCTTCATCCTAGTCCATCCAGCGGCCCATCTTCTTCATCTTCAAGGAATAATGTCACAATGGCAGGCGCTGCCACCCTTGCCGTGGTCACACTGGTTCATACACCACAAGTCCCAATCTATGGTGGTCTCCTCCGTGAAGTCGGCCCACGCTGTTGGTGAACCGGCGTCTGAATTAACAAGGGCAGCATACTGGAACCCTGCTTTTTCCAATATCTCCTTTTCTATTTCGTTGATCTCCATGGTATTCTGATTCGTCTGGCCCAGTTGACGTACTTGCACGTCACCAGACGCCACAGCTTCTTCCTCGTCATCCTTCTTCAACATATCCGTCCCGTCAGTCCCCTTCAACTGATTCTTCTCGAACTCTCCAACCCTTCGCTCTTCTTCTTCTTCTTCAAGTTTCCCAGAGTTTTCATCGTTCAGACCGTCGCAGGAGCAACCCTGTCGTCTGATCAGAGACCGCCTGAGTACACGACAGATACGACTGTCGTCGAACAACAGAGTGTTCGTAGTGCCAACACCATGACACGGGGTCAGGCAGAGCCTGAGGAGGCGCTGAATCGGGAAACGGCCTCCACTGGACTGAAGGACCAGTTTCTGCTGATGCTCGCAGACTCCTGTGGTCCCGGGGTTGGGGTTCAGTGCATGGCACAGACGGACGCATGCGTGATCGGTCGGATGCGCAGCCACCAGGGCCAACAGCATCGCCAGCAACACCCACCGAGGTAGAGGCGTCATCTGAAAGTGATGGCTAATCAATACGAAAGCAAACGAGGAACTCGTCGCGATCCGATACCCCCGGAGGAGGCGTCGGAGGGATTGGTTATGGCAATCGGGAATTTCCTTGCGGCTCCGAACTGCTCCCTGCATATGCCCCTATATATGGTGTACAGGGTGGCTCGAGATGAATTATGGACGGCCAAGAAACGATTCTAGTTCGCGAAGTTAATGGAAAAGACGGAATGACGTCGTTGGAACTTTGCTTAAGACAACGAGGGATTTGTAGGAGTTTGAACGCACGGGAAAGTACGAGCACAGTTTGCAATTCTTTTGGAATTGAATGAAACGTGCGATACGGTGTTAGGAGAAATTATTTCTAGGCTCTGATATGGTTCGATTTTTAAGGCGCGTTTGTGTTTGGTTTTGGATGCTGTATTATTGGGACACACTGTGTCTGTGAGGTTTGCTTGGCACGCGAAGAGAGTAATACCGGGATCTTGGTATCCGTTATCGGTTTCGGTAGTAGCGAGTCGATAACTGGTCCCGCCGTTTCGAGTTCGCTCGTGTAACTGGCAAACTTTACTATAAATTGCACTAATTGTCGCGAACAGGTTGTACTTTCTTAAATGAACGATTGCCTTTAGTTCGTCTGACGAAAGTTTCCTTCGGATTCAAGATTTATGAGGAGGGGCTCCAAACAGAACGAATTTCGCAACAGTAATTGATTCTGCATGCAGAGTGCAGCTCTTTGTTGGCTGCATTTTATTATCCAATTTCGCAGGGCATTTAATTAAAATGGCAGCAATAAATTGCGAGTAACTGTACACAATGTGATGCACCAGTTGCTCTCCAATGCAATGGATAATTATAATTAGTGAATTGATTGTATTTACAATGTTGATATTCAAGAACATCCGACGTAACACGAAATTGTACATATAATTTGAAATTTATTGTCAAAAAACAATGCGATTCTTCCTTTTCTCGCTGAAAAAATGGAGAACAATTTTTGTATTAAATATTTCACCAAGGTTAAAATAAATTACCTTCTGATTTTAATTGAAGTAACAACACTCCACTTGCCAAAATGAACCGAGGGATTTGCAGCTTTACGACGCACGACACTAGCTGGACTGTTTGATCACCGACAGTATGTATCGCATTAACTATCATTGGCTATATAAACTGGTACAGTCTGATTACGTATAAACGTACCCGAACAGCGCAATGAAAGATAACACGGTGAACACTTTTCTGTACACGTTCGTTTCCTTTCGTGAAGGGTCACTGGCCGTACAAGTAACACTGCGTCCACTTAAAAGTATTTCCGTATATTAAGTTGATTTAATCGACCGATCGCATGTACCTAATACAGGTCAAAGTATTCTTCGTTTCTTGGTAAATAACGTTACTCGTAGAAGGCTGAATTTTTTTACATACAATATATAAAACACGAGTACCGTAGTAAAGACAAAGAGTAAGTGGATGAACAACGAAGATTAAGGTATCTATATCTTGTGTCAACGATGAATGATTATGGAGTATGCCTTTATAGTAACGTCGGCCAATGAAACGGAGTTTATACAGATTAGCAGAATCGTTATGAAGGAAGTTGGCTGGCGCGAAAAATTGTTCTATCCTGTTATCGCCATTCATCGAGAAAAACACCTCGCTGTAAGTCAGTAATCGGCATGATGTCATATTTCAAGAAAATTGTTAATCACATTTTATCGCGCAACTAATTACCATGCACTCGACGGAAGATTAAATAATTGTACACCATACGAGAAATCTTCGATTACGTTTCCTCAAACTTCGTAACTTGTCCGTGGAAGCTTATCACGATATATACTGATAACAATAATCAGGGACTGCGCAACAAGAAACTGTTAGATCTACATGATAATAGGATCCAGTTGGAATTAAATTCTGTTTAATCGATCTTTTCTGTAATATCACAAGCGTAATTATTTATTCTAACGGGTAGACTATTTTGTCGGCTCGTGCCATATAAAATATCACCACCCCCTGTCGCGACGGTTACTTTGTCGCAGGAGCAGAGACTTTTTTACGGAAAATAACCAACGCGAGACAAATGTCCACACGAAATTCGCCAGGTTTTCAATGCAGGTTACGCGAAATTCGTTTCACGAGATAAACGAGCTCGTTCGTCTGCCTCCATGAATATTCGCATTCACGCGTAACCCTTTCGCGCATGCAGGTTCACGCGAACGCGGTTAATCCATACTATGGCATACGTGGAATATCGATCGTTGTCTTATTTCAATCATTCCGCCGACCCAGTGAAATTCTGTTTCCTTTGTACTGGATAAGTTATCATTATTATTATTTGCACGCAATTAGTAATCTTCGAACGGGAACAGTTCCATTCACCGTGAGATTAACTCTTAAATTAATGTTCGCGTTTAAAGCGATTCCTTAATATAAAAAATTTCGTTCCATCTGGTGGTATCTTAGATTACAAATTCGTGCGCATTAGCATCGACTTTTTTCCCACTTTGTTTTTGATGTGAGTAAACAATAAAATCCGCTACGGCGACGGTCTTATCAATACAAACGAGTGCGTACTTTGGCCCCTGGATAGAAGTGGTTTCTCGCGAATCTCTCGCGAGGACAGAAAGATAAATTGCGAATATCTGGAAGGAAACAGCGAGGAAAGAACTTGGATACAAGTAATTTGTATTCTCTGGACCTATGGCGCTCCTGAGAAATTCATCCCGGGGCGTTCAAGAATTCTTTCCTCGACGCTTCAGGCTAAATCGCTTCAATTTAAACCCACCCTGTGATACAGCAACTGTGCGAGAATTTGTTGCGCTTTTTTTTACCAGCACTGCAATGGAGTTCTTTCACAATTATACAATTATTTTGAAATAATACGGTATCCCCAATGTTCGTTTATTGTTTATTATGCACTTCAAAGAGTTCTTGGGAATTATTGGCGCGCCAAATTATAAAGGAATTAATTAAATAACATGATTATATCACAGAGATCGAAAAAATCAAAGGTATAACACAAAATTTCGTCTAGATATTTATTAGATTGCGCAATACTAATTGGATCAGAATTTTAAATACGAATTTCAGCGAATCAGATAAAATCGCCACGAAGCCTTTGATCTCCGCGAGCTTTCTTAAACGTTTGATGTAATGAGATAATCGAAACTGCGACGCAGGAAGTCCGATTGATGTGCCAGACTTAGCATCGCGACAAGTTGTCAGAGAAAGAGAGAAAGGAAGAGAAATATGGGGAAAGACTAACAGTGCTCTCATTCAAGTTCAACAAAAGATCCTATTCTTCAAAATGCACCCTTTTATGGCAGCCTTCACTTTAAGGCCAGTAAGCACGATCGAGAAACAAGGGATGTCGCTAACAAAAGGAGGAAACTCATATTCTCCGGCGCATATACCGGGTGCCCCAAGAACGCACGAGCTGAGGGACAAGGTGTATCAACCTCAATGACGCGATTACGTGCACTCAACGACGAGTTGTTACGTCCCTGGCATTTTCTGGGTCTCGCCCTGTCCTCCATCCTCTCACGAAGGACGGAGGAAGTATTGATTAAATTCACCGTCGGCCATTTTGTCTCGCCGTCCGATTGGCTGCCGTCCATTTTGTCCTTTCTACCCCTTCCGCCCTTGTCTAACACTGTTTCTTCCTCTTCCTCCGTTTGTCATTCCCTCGATGTCCACGTTACCTCTCTTGCTCCGTCCCGTTTCAAAGTACTCAACCCTCTCGAAGAAACGACGGAAGAAACGTACGCGTGGCGACATTCTCCGCGAAAGAAATCAGCGACCAGAATTTTTTGCCTCCGCGTTTCGTTGTTTTTCTTCTCGAAGGGAACATCAGGTGCCCGATGTCGCATGTGGACATGGCGAATCCCATTTGTTGATTCTCCCCCTTCAAAACGAGCCACGGTTGCGCTGTAAATTCCAGGGAGGCTTCATCAAGGAAATATAAATGATCTACGTCGGCGGGATATTATTTCAACCCCTTATCGCAACCGCAGTTTCAATGCTCCGATACTGCCCGAGCGTGTAACCCATATTAATAATATGTGACAGAGTTTTAACATTTACCCTGACCCACTAACATTTGCCTCGAAGGCTGATCCCAGTTGCAACCCCACCGCGTGCAAAATAATTCCACGCACTGTCGATAACGGAAAGACATTGGAAGAGGTCTGTACCAGTTCTGTGGCAAAAGCACTCGCAGCATTCTCTGCGCCAACCCCTCCTGGCATGTACTTCTTCTAAAAGGCAAGCGTGGCGGAGATTTCACGGCTAAGTAGCTCCCCAGAATCCCATCGGTTCCACGTTCGAGCACATTCGTAAACATATAAAAGGAACGGCATCCCTGTGGCGAGAGCCACGCGCGACAATGCTCGCTATCTCGGGGCTAAAAGAGGAAACAGATAAGGGAGAACGACAAGCGATACGTCACACTACCCTCTGACGTCAGCGTGACGTTCGAACGAGGATTGGCCGGGGATCGACCCGCCCACCCGTCCACCCTCGTGCACGTTGCTTCAACCCCTTGCATTCGACGAGGCTTAACGCTCCGCCCACGTAAAAACAACCCCCGCCAGCTGGACACGAGAGGGTGGCTGCGTGGGTTGTACAAGAGAGAAACTGGGTCAGGCAGACTCGAGGCAGGCCGAGTCAGGCCGAGGCTCGAGAGTCGTCCAGGCGTTTTCGGTTGGAAGCAGTCCCTTGGAAACCACCCCGAAGCCCGTCGTCGCTTCACCGGTCTATCGTCGTTCCATCCTCGAGTCCTCCTACCGCTTGGGCAACTTCATCCCCTGGTCGCGAACACCGAGACCGCTTCCGTGCTCGAGCACCCTTGCAGGAAAGAAGGATTTTGGTGAGTGTTCCTTTGAAATCGTTGGCTACATCCCCCATATCTTTTGTCACCTTGATTATTTAATGTCGTACGAAATTGTTGAGAGGGTTTCGAAAACGCGATCATTTTTTTTTACGTCGTAGGATGTTTCGAGGGATGATTTGAGAATTGTTAAAGGGGTGTCATTTGTGATTCAGAGCCGGGGCATATCTTTTGGAAACCCTCTCGATGTTTTGCTTGAAACACTTCGTCGCTTTTCATTCTCGCTTCATTCTTTCCGAGTAGCGCCGCCGAAAGATACTCACGGACGATTTAAATTAATTCGTTCCTATGTTTAGTTAAATTAGCATTGAATTTACTAAGTTCATGGGTATCGTAATAGTTTAATTCCGTAAAAATAAGTCGCTATAATTGCACGATTCTGCGCACGCCATTTTTCTCTCCTCATACCCATTTGATTGACAGTGTTCTATTTAACTACTGTCCTTTAAATAGACCGATCCGTAGTGTATGATCTCTTCAGGGCCGCCTATCGCTTACCTCTATACGCTCCAAGGACCAGTCGATCGGTTCAGAGAGCAACGACATACAATTTTCGTAACGAGAAACAGACGATAAAATTATCTCTGAAATTCAGACTAAAAGTAACCGAAAAAAAAGGAAGTGCTCTCTGTCCATGTTTCTTTGGTCGCTCGGCCTGTCGTGCTCCTTCGCGCGTTTAATTCTCGCTTCGCAGTTGTTGCAATTTCTGTCAAGCTGTCGCTGGAAATAAAATAAAAAAACAAGTTCGAAAGTTGAGAAAGCTCGACACTGAAGCGGACACTGTTGTTGATTGTTGTAGGGACTGAGGCGAGGGGCACAAGCAGAGACATGGACAATGTGCAAATGATCGGCACTAAAATCACAGCGATCAAGGAATACTTATATGTAAGGCATTCCCATCTCGCTGCACGTCATTCACCGTGTCTCTCCCTCTTTCTCTCTGTTCAGTTTTTCTGTAACCATTCCCCACTGTGTCAACCGTAGCCGTTCTTCTACTCTGCTCCACCGTACCGTTTATTATTACGTTAACCCTTGGATGAAACAGGAATCGCAAATAGATTTTTTATTATTACGATCGTTGCCCGAGGAAACGCTTTTTACCGTTACCGTTCTCGTCAACAGGTCTCGATGATGTTTCTTTATTGTAATGCTAGACTTGCACTGTTCGACAATGATTGTTCTAAGTGAATGTCAGTAATAATCGCGACGAACGTTGCGTTTCATTTGTTGGTCCAACAGGCACAGATTCTCATTGTCGATTTCAGAATTTCGCCCGGACGCACTCGCCCACCAGACTAATGAGTTCCGAAAACACGTACTCGCTCTCCAAGGAGCACTGTAACCTCAAGTACTCGGGTAAGCTCGACATGAATATAATTCTGTAATTGTTTCGTTATTGCGGCATGCTGTGTATACTCGACGAATTTCCATCGAATGTTCGATCTCCTTAAATTAACACTAGAACTACCAAGGGAGTCAAAATGACTTGTTTCAGATTTCTTGCTTTAGAATTATTAATATATAGGTATCGCTGTAGCAATTTATGATGAGTTTTAACAAGACAGAATAACAATTATATATCTCTATTTAATATCGATTCAACGACTTTCGTTTTCATAATCTGTCTAATGTGTGCTATCTGAATAATACCAAAATGTATCGGTAGTTCTAGTGTTAATATACACTCTGTGTTTTTTTTTTAATTTTTATTTAAGACTTATTCAATTCAATTGCATGGATGTATGTCGGTATTATTGCATGACGCTTAAAAATTCTATAGAACAATCAATTAGTTTCTGAACAGAAGCTAGCTCTTCGCGTGGCCAGTTTATTCGTTGTCTGACCACGTACGTTTTATGCCTATGCAATGAAATCATCATTTGTATCGAGACATTTCCTTGCGTGTTACGATACTAAAGGAAGCCTTGGCTTCCCGGGAATGAAATCCCGGAGTCACAATATTGTCCTGATTTCGCGAGGCTCGCGGTAGGGAAGGGTGCATAATAATAGAGGATTTAGAATTGGCCTGAAGAGGCTGGTAGTCGACGAATGGATGAGGACAGATTACACGCCGCAGAAAGGGCTGAAGGGTTTGTTGTCCTGAGCCTGTTTGCACTTGGGCAAGTGTTGGACACCGATAAGGGCCTCCACGAAGCTGAGAATTGAATTTAAAATATGTTTCGTGCCACAGAAATCAATAGATTCTTTTCCGATTTAAGAATTATTCCACCTTGCCACCGAAATATTGATGAATCGCAATTTTCATAGTCAGTGATCTTAAAAATCTGTATAACTATAGAATAATTATGAAAGTGGAGCAATGTGGAAGCATTACATTAAGTTCGATTGCCAAGTTTTACCAAGTTTCTGCAAAGATCGAGGCAACTTCGAGTTTCTTCCGACTCGTTACTATAAATTAACCTTGTAATCCAGCTTATAAATCGCTGGAACTAATTGCCACGTGTAACAGCCCCTAGAAAGCGTTTTGATTAAAGCCACGATCCGAGGGTCCGATGCATCTGGTGCCAAACGATGTACGAGTTACACGTAGATTAAGCTGAAAGCTGTAATTCAGACGGGAATCGGAATTGCATGCGTTCGATGCTTGCTTCTCGCACGATTTAACTTTACATTATTAATGTTCCATTTGGTATATATAGCCGTCACTGTCGATTAGTCGAAATAACAGTATTTATTTTCCGGCTGATCACTCTTTCCATCAAGAGTGGTATAAACCTCGAAAGGAGGAGAGTATGTCGGTCTTTTTGGACGTTAGATTGATAGAGCTGGATTAGCTGAAGGAGAGGCTCTGGAAGCTGGGGATTTCCCTTGTCTAACCATGGGCTTAGAGCGATTCGCCATAAGGTTCCATTCTCCCTTCTTTTTTTCATTCGATTCTCATTCATCGTTCCCGTGATTATTGAAAAATACACTTACCCCTCTGAGGGAGCTTAGAAAGTTATCTTCTAAGAGACATCTCTCCATTTCGATGATAAATACTTTCGTACCATGTGTCTCTCTAGGAATATTAAATTTCTTTAAAATTTTCATTCAGATACTCATTTATTTGTCGAAGATTTTCTATCAAGAATTCAGTCTCTTTTGATATTATTGAAGCAGCGAAGATGCAACGAGTTTAAAGCGCAGCTGCTTCGTTCGTCTGCTTATCCATGGGATCTCCTTAATACAATAGGAAATGAAGGGTGGTTTATTCGACGAGATACATTATGGTTACCCTGCCATTGAAAGACAGTTCAATTTACCATGGATTTCCCACGAGCACATTGAAATGTTTCAACGCAGACAATTTATGTTATCTGCACTGATACCCAGCTTAAAATTGTCCCGAGATAACATTTACATTTCTTAGAGTGATCATAATAAGATTCTTTTCACTCGTATACCAATGTTTGTGCTTTAAAACATATTTAAAAGGATAACACAGAAATCGTATGGAATGGCGCATATGATCATTTACATTTTCGTTCGTTGCCAGCATGCAACTGCATGTGAATATTTTAAGCAGTGAAACAAGTCACTGGTCACCAACTTCATACGCGAAAAAGAAGCTGAAGAAGAAGACTACCATGTGAGATGGTGTCATCCCACCAAACAAGTGAGAGTGTGTCAATATAGGTCTATACTTTCAATTGTTTGATGAGGTGAAATCATTCTAATAATTGACGTTTTCTACGAAGGACGTCGGAGAGCCGACGGTAGGTCGAAACGACGGAGCGTCGACGAAACGGACGCTCGATAAAACGGTATCAAATCGATCGATTTCGCTATCGTAGAAGAGATTTCACTTGATTATAACAATTAGAGAGTCATCGTAGATGAGTAGTCACATGTTACGATTATTCCAATTCAAAATAATTCCTTGTTCACGTGAATTTTCGTGAATTTCCGTTGCCTTGAAATCTTCGAAATTGTACACCGAAAAGTGAATTTATAAAGAACGCAACGTTTCACCAGAGAATATCAATTTTTCACTATAGTTTTGAAGATCCAAAGGAATCGTTACTTCTTTAATTTAGAATAGCAGGTGTCTACTTTTTTTAAATCTCTCTGTTTATTGCTCCCAGATATCCTGCCGCAAAATGTCGAAGGTTATCCGGCGACTAAAGAATTCCTGATGAAGGTGGTGGATATTCTGTTGGATTTCATTAAATCTACAAACGACAGGAACGGGAAGGTGCTCGATTTCCACCATCCTTCCGAAATGATGCGCCTACTGGATCTCGAAATTCCCGACAGTGGTTTGACTCTTCAGCAACTTCTCATCGATTGTTCCACTACCTTGAAGTATCAAGTCAGAACAGGTAAGGCCAAAATTAATATTATATGTACAAATTTCTATACAATATTCAAATTGGTGAATATTAATTGCAAGTGAAAATTCCGGGCTAGAAAAAAAGACCAAAGTTTGTCCCTGTCGTTTCTTCGAAAATTAAATGTCTGTGAGCTAGAGGAAAATAGGGATGATGTTTAGCAGGGAATCGTTTAACTCTGTCCTATCGCATTTCCTTGCACCCACGAGGGCGATAAGCCACATAATTTCATATTCAATTTAGCATACGCGCTCTCAGGTTGCAGATAAGGTGGCTGGAGACACTTCCAGCCTTTCTGTCGGCTTCAACCCCCCAATGATATACACGTTGGTCTCGTGCACGTGATAAATGAATGGGGGGGTCTGGCATGAGACAAAATAAAAAAAAGTACGATATCTCTGCACACCATCTATAGTGCAGTTTTCCAAAAAAAAAGCAGAGATATTCCCACAATTTTATTCGAAAGAATTGCATCTCTTTTTTGTCTATTTCTGCATGAAATAAAAATAACAGTAAACGTGAAATAAGCATAGCTAAAAATTCATACATGCAATCATCTTAAGGGAATACAAAAAGAAACAAATAGGTACCTTATATGAATTATACGTATATTCTATTGTTCTACGTTTGTACATTCCAATTAAAATCCACCTACGCCAAAAATCAGAACAAAAGCCCCAGTGAAATATCACAATGTCAACATTTTCAAGCGTAGGTGTTAACCTACTACTCTTGACAGACTGTAGGTCTCTCGGTTCGGGAAATGCCAAAAGTCAACCACAAATCCCCCGCGAAAGTTCGCTATCTCGGTAGGATTCGATTACCGGCTTGAATAGATGCTAATGCACAATGGAGGAGGGCTAACCGAACTTAGGCCAGAAATCAGGCTTGTCTGCTGGCGAGTATCGTTGCAGAGGACTGTCGACAGAGGGTGGTGACAAGCCACCCTTGTGTATTGAAGGACGTGCGCACGATATATACAAAAAGTCGTTATTAGATTATATGCCACGAGATTCCCTCCGTGTATCGTGAATCTGGCCATCCTCGGGATCGTAAAAGGAACTGTCCCCCCGTTTGCAGTGGCATCAATTGATTGCAGATACGCTGGAAAATATTTTTCTCCGGGGGCACTGCTTGATAAGAAAGTCGATGATGGCCTCGTGAAATGTGTAGCAGTTATAGTAAAAAGAGCAAAGTTACATGATAACATCGATTAAGGGTAAACCATGTTCTTTAGAAATCAAGATTGTTAATGGAAAAGAGATTACCGTTGAGAGAAAATCATTCAGTTTACGAAAGTTAAATGTGAACTCGGAATTTCTATTCATTTTTTACGTACCTTGCGGTTAGAGGGAATTAATATTGATTAATAGGGAGATACGTATAATGGCCGTGATTGATTGCGTTACACCCGGTGGGCCGACGTTCGTGATTGATTCGTGTTTATCGAAGACGACAAGCTGTCGATAGGAGGAAGGCATAGAACAAGAAGATGAAGGATTCGCGTGGCCTAAAATCGAAACGGATCGACCGCGTCGATATTGAAAATAGGTGCTCCAGTTGTTTCGACCTGGAAAATTCGAAACGTGCCGCAGAAGAATTGGTCAATATAGCAACGGAAACTTGGCACGAGGACAAAACTGCTGAATCGTTTTCTCTGTAAAGTTAGCAAGCAACTGGGGCACTTGACAAAAATTCAATACCACCAACAAACCTACCAATTTTTAATTTAAAACTCCCCTAAAAAATGTCACGTAAAGTGAACAAGCAGAATTTCCGTGCCCGTTTCCTTTGAGAAAAATCGCTGGAATCCAGGAACGGGTAAATAACAAAAGGGGAGGGATAACAATACAAACTGTGCCCATCGAGAAACGCTGTAGCGTTAGCGCACGTGGCACCACTGCGCAGGGTGGCGAATTCAATAGGATCGGTGT
Organism: Nomada fabriciana; assembly: GCA_907165295.1. Classification (NCBI taxonomy): domain Eukaryota; kingdom Metazoa; phylum Arthropoda; class Insecta; order Hymenoptera; family Apidae; genus Nomada; species Nomada fabriciana. Next base: position 7,141,266 of record OU015690.1, on the reverse strand, counting down.
AATTAAGAGCCATTTCTACACGATTTTCCCCCGCTAGGGTAGAGGGAAATAGTAAATAGGGGCGAGCAACGGGGGTAGCTACGGGACCGCACACTATGGGGTGAACCCTTCGCGAACTTTCGGCACGAAAGCATTGGATACACCCACCGTTGGAATTTAAATTGGTATCGATAGCTGGCCATGGAATGTAGGAATCGTTTCGTCATGGAACGTAAAAGTTGTTACGTCACTGGTTCAGCATTTGCACCGTGACATTATGAAATAAGGGTAAGATTTTTTTGTTGCAGTCAAAATCTCGGTTACTGAAATATTATATCTGAACTGAAATACAATAGATTGGAAATATGTGGACAATTTTAATAGTTTTAATGAATTAATTATATTGGTGTCGATGGAAGATTGTTCGTTTATTCCCAATTGTTTTTAAATTTTCTTCTGATACTTAAAAATAGAAGGGGCATACGAATACGTAAGAAGATCGACGTTGAAAGAATTTATTTTCTTCATTCGTCGTTTAAGTCCAAGTTCAAGACTATATTCGAAATGTTTCTCCTTCTGGCCATATGATTGATTGCACGGTATTAGCTTTAAGCCTGGGTTACACACTTCTCTTCATACAAATCCTGAGCCCTGTAATATATTGCCACGGTCTGTGTCGAACAGGTTCTCCACGCTTGAACTTGTTCCCTTTTCTCTTTTCCACATGGGGAAAGAGGGGAAATTAGTCGGAAAATGATACCCTCCGACGTTGTAATCGTTCGCAAGGGCAATCCAGTGAAAGGAACAAATCGTAGAATCTATCATATTGGACCACTAGCTAGTTCTCCCCAGGTTTTCCTATACCTACTATAATTTTTAAAAAATTACAGCAATTTAATCAACACGATAAATATGACAATCAATCTCAATCCTATTTACGCCGTCATTTCACTTCAATTTATTATCCAAATTCATGTTTTATATAAAAGACTGATTCACGCGAGAGTAGAACAGAACGTAACGAGAAAAGATTGCCGTCCATTACATTTAACAGTCGAGCCTCTGTTTTGCCATTACTTCGCGGTAATGGAAAAGAGTATAAGGGGATCCACTTCGAAAATCCTAGCAGCTTCGTGCAGAATTAACATACCCTTAAATCTGCATAATACGCCAACCTGCCTGGCTTATCTCGCTTCGCACGTTGCACTCGTGTTTGTTTTTCCTATCAACCTACGAGCTGCACAAACGAAACACACTTCGCACCCTAACATTTCACCCCGCAATCCCGTCCACAATTCTTCAAAAATGCTGCCCTTCAAAATCGTGCAACATTTTCCTCGAAATCCTCCACTTTCCAAGCAATTCAACCGACCTTATAAATCGTCGAAAGTTTCCAAACTTTCAAGAGATTTGGAAAGTTTACCACAGAATAGTTTCCCTCGGTCCCACGATTCCTCGCCATTTGCATAATACAGATCGACTTATCCCACACCGTTTGGTCGAAACAGTTTGTTTTATCAACGTTGCTGGCCGGTTTGAGAGCCTCTGCAAACAATCTAGTCGCGCAGCGACGCGTGTGACGCGCAAAATGCGGGCGCTTCGGACCATCGACCCTCCTCCACCCTTGGTTGAACCACGAGACCGATACTCCTGGAAAAATCGGGGGAGAAACAGAGAAAGAGAGACGTCTTCTCTGCACACCCCAAAACCGGACGCGTGCCACGATTCGCAGACCAAGATAATTGCGAATAACACTGCGACAAACGGCACGGATACTGCTGCCCGATATCGCGTTTGGGGTGTCCACTTTTTTATGGGAATACACACTTATATATTCGGGGATTTCGGTAACAGATTGGTAGATTATTAGAAAAAAAGGAATGCGATGAATATTTTTTGGCTGGCGTGCGAATGGGACAAAGTTCGAAGAAATGGAACGAATTGAAGATATTGAAGTGTCTGAAGATGTTATGGGGAATTTTCGTGGAATTACGATGAAAAGGAGTTTTCAATATCAATGGTGAATACTTGTTTTAGAAAAGAATTATTCGAACTGCAGTGACCTAAATTAAACAACCATTTGTATTATCAATTTCTTCATTTCTTCGACAGCAATCGCAAATATCATTTGAATATTACATCGACGGTCTTCAAACGGCAACTGTTAATTTTTATTTATATTTTACTCGCGAGATTGATAGGAATATGGGAAACAAATGTCGAGTACTGTACGAGGAACAAAGGGATTTATCGGTGGTCTTTGATCGGTAATTGAAGTTCACCATTGGGAAAATCCTGGAATCCAAGGTCCAGATGTTGCAAGGGGAGCATTTAGCCCTCGAAACACTGGCGTCATACGTCAATCACAACGTAATACCGTAAGATTAAAATGTTCATGCAGCACCCTCGAAATTCTCATTCGCGTCTATGCTCCGAACACTCGGGGCAAGGTATCTGGTGGGAAACTGTAACATAACTATGAAGACTTCTCTCAGGATGCTCGTTGGTTATCAAAGGCTGCGAGGTTATCGCGTACCCTGGGGAAAAAGTCTTTTCGTGGCCGGATATTCAATGGAGTGAATCCATCAATTCTCAGGATCAAGGGATCTACGTTATTTTAGAGAACGATGGGATACAGGTTCGAAGGGTGGACAAAAGTTCCCGCGTCATAGAAACATAAATTTCAAGTAAACGTGGCACCCACTATGAATTAAAAATACCAGCAAATAAAACAAATCTTTCCCATCATTTTTAGCTATGAAAATTCATATCTATTGAAACGGTACGATTTATAATATAACAAAGAACAATGACACAGAGTAGAATTGTTTGGAACGAAACGATTTACTAACTGTAAGGGTGAATTACGCGTCTGATACGACATAGAAATGCACTGGACGTATGAGAAATAGTGGCATCCTACCACTTGTTCCCCCAATCGCATCAGAAGGCAGTCTCCCATCGAACAGAAGCATTAACCCTGATCCTAGCGCGATGTTCAGCAGAGCGGATGACAACGTACTCAGAGAGAGGCTTAAAGCTCTCTTGGCGCTTTCTATCAGCGTGCCTTTAACGTCTGTCCTCTGTGACGGTGCCACGAATAGCGTTAAAATAATTTTTGGCCACGTGCCACGTCAACGTTTATTAATTACCCTGCCATTAAACATCGTCTCGGTACAATCACGACGCTCGCAACGGTATTTCGAGTGCCGCCCTTGATTCATAATAGAAACAATTAATTTTCATCAAGAGGGAACGTGTTTCCTTCATTAAATGTAGACGCAATTTGTCCCGGGATAATTTCTATTTAATTATTACTAAAAATCAGCCTATTCATAGGAATCATTTTATTTCTGTCTTTCTTTAGGTCATCCTCATTTCTTTAATCAATTATCATGCGGCCTCGATCTTGTCTCCATGGCTGGCGAATGGCTGACCGCGACAGCTAATACCAATATGTTCACCTATGAAATCGCGCCGGTGTTCATTCTGATGGAGCACGTTGTTCTTCAAAAAATGAGGGAACTCATTGGCTGGAGCGGTGGCGATTCCATTCTTGCTCCGGGTGGTTCCATCAGTAATCTCTATGCCTTCCTTGCTGCCAGACACAGAATGTTCCCCGCGTACAAGGAACGGGGACTCTCTGCCATCGGAGGACAGCTGGTAATGTTCACGTCTGACCAGGTACGTTCTATTCTACTTGCGACAAGTTTGCCGCGCTGTGCATTACGTATCACGTATCGTCTAATATTAAATTAATGTTCTCTTAACTATTACGTTTAAAATTGAATGATTAAAGTAAAGAATAAAAAGAATCATTAATATTCGTGAATTATATGTTAATCAGTAACAAAAATTGGGACGTCGAAAGTATGAAACTTTGGTGAACCACATAATTTGGGGGAAATGTTCTCGCTCATGTGCAAAGAAATTTTGCAATGGAATATTCGGTGTTTCACCTTGGGCTTATATGAAATTGAAGGTTTTATTGATTTGTTCAACAGTGTCACTATTCGGTGAAATCCTGCGCTGCAGTATGTGGACTGGGCACAGACAATTGCGTGATGGTTCCTAGCGACGAACGGGGCCGTATGATTCCATCGAAATTGGAAGAACTGATTCTGGAACGCAAGGCCAGGGGGCATATTCCTTTCTTCGTGAACGCTACCGCCGGAACCACTGTCATCGGGGCATTCGATCCCATTTCAGAAATCGCTGATATCTGCCAGAGACATCAGCTCTGGTTGCACATCGACGTGAGTGAAACGATTGCTTTTATCTATAAGAGAAAAAAAAGATACGTAAAAATCGCTGCCGGATCCAGTATTAATGTTTGCGAAAGAAAAGCTCGTGGAATTTTATTAAATAGTACGCGCAATAATTAAATCATCAAATATGAGCGTGCAAGTGTTTCGAAGCTAGAAAGGGACAACAGAGATTTCCACTTAGCCAGACAGCTTATTCAAATCGGTTCAGCGTTCGAACGATAAATGCCAAACACGTAAGAGCCTTACCGTAAATAATAAATGTGAGAAGCGTCATATAGTCGAGGGCAGCCTCGCAGGTTAAATCGAGGGGAAATTTGGAAAATCTTGAGATTAACGAGTCAACGCTTACGAAGTCTTTAGTCGAAATTTTTCCATCTCTCCAGCTTGGAAATTATTTTTATTCCAGGCGGCTTGGGGTGGTGGACTGCTTCTCTCGAAAAAATACAGGCACCCCAGATTGACTGGCATCGAACGGTAAGTCTAATAATCATGGTATCTCCTTTAAATTACCCCCATTAAGGGTAGAACGTACTTTCGTCCTACAGCTGCCTCAACTTTCTCATTGACGCGTCTCTTTTCGATCAACCAGAAACACCTACACATGTGCTTCCTGGAAGGGTGGCTTAATCCTAGTACTTTATAGTTTATTGAGGCTTAGCTTGATGGAGGCGTTCGAGAAGAAAGACAGAATCGATAAAGCCCTTCGCAAAGTAACCAAGACGGGAGTAAAATACTTTAAACCTCGGCAGAATCACTTTGCATAAGAATTGAACAGACGCTGCATAGAAATTTCGAGATTTTATGTGAAAGCCCACAGAGATTGATCGATCGTGATATTTTAATTCGAGCATCGGATAGAACAATTAATTTCTGTGGAAAGACGATATGCATACCTGCAGGCTATTCGTGAACAGTGTCGTAATCTGTAGAATCGAGGGGCGATAGAAATGAGTGACTCCTGTCCCCGGCACATGCGAACTTTCGCATATACAGCCCCGTAGACGAGTGATGTTCAACCCCTCGCGTTGCAATGGGGGTCAGGGGTAGGCCGATTCGGCCGTAGCTCAGATGGGGTTGGCGAGATTAATCCACGATTTGCATCCGGCCGCATCTGCTCCCCTCATTCAACTCCAGACAGTCCGTGACCCGAAAAAAGTGGCGCGAGGCCTGTCGGGAAAATGATTTTCCAGCGAAATGTCACCAGTTAAGAATAATATCGACTGTAGTTCTGTAAAATTTATTCGAAATCCACCGTCCCCTTGACAAAAGAAATATTAAAACCACGCGTTCCAACAATTATTGCAGTCGTCCTTCTGTATTATAGAGAGAATATCCCAAACAAAAGAATTGATCGATTCGTTCGTTCCGCCGTGGAAATCTAGCCTTCCGACCATCCTTTCGTCTGGAAAGTTTCCAACAATACCAAACCGGATTGTCAGGCTTGAAAACTCTTTTGTTTCGCGAGCACGTCTCGCGAATCTTGACAAAGTTTTTGACGTCCACCGTGTCATCGCGGTTTACTGCCTACACGGACTGTACCCGGGAACTTCCTTCCTGCGAAGGTCTTGATTAAAATGGCAAACGAAAAGTCCGAAGGACGAGCAACAGCTGGATCAGTTCCCTGGAGCGCATTTGCAGAACAGAACTCTCCTCTTTATATATCGACGCGCCGCCGCATCGTGCCGTACCTTCCGCGGGCATGAAATAAAAGACCGTGCCTCGACAATGCTGGATTAAACTCGTACAAAGGGAACAGCTTCCCTCGTTCTCTCGTTGTCTGTCCTCTCTGGCGACTTCCCTCCACACCCGTACGCCACGTTGTGCCCCTTCTTCGAACTGTGCGGCGAAGGTGCGCGAAAAGGAGCAACCGAGAAAGGGAGGAATCGTGATTCCAACGTCGCGACAAAGTCAGAAATGATTACGCATAAAGGGTCTCCGGGACGGGCAAGGTCTGTAAGCGGAAGTGAAGTTGAAAGTTCACGTTCTGCTTTCGCTGAATGGATTCGGCCGCTTTGTCGCGTGCAACGAAAGGTTTGGAGGCTTTCAGGTGTATTTTTCTTTCTTTCTATGTACTTCCTGGAGTTGCGAGACGTCCCGATTTTCTAGAGTATACATTTGTTTCGTGAATATTGCTCTGCTGGGATTTCCTTACGGGTTTCCTGTGTGTCACATTTTTATTCCCCTCGATATTCCTGGAGTCGATTAATTAATTTATTCCTCGACAATCGATTATGTGTGTATTCGACACTATCGGTTAAAAAATGGTTCTCTTTTATGGCTAGCTTTCTTTTCCCTGTATTTCACCAGTGGGATGGGCGGATAATTAGCAACCCTCGTAATATATATTGCGCGGCCTTTGGGGTTGGCACCTAGGACGAATTTAAGAGTGAACGAAGGGCTGCCGCACGCGCCAGCCCCAGCTGCGAATCGCATTAATCACTCAAGCTTTATGTACAGACACTGTGCATACTCTTAACTCCGACACTTCTAACTAATTGAAAATCTAAGTACACGCCGAAACACCGTTTAATGTTTCGAAACTGACTGCTTGGTATAAAAAGAATTTTGCGGCTCATTACGACACGATCAATACCGCGAGCCGAATCAGACAAATCATTATGTTCACCGAAACAGCGTGTGAAGTGTGTGAGCTTTGCGGGATACACGAAATGCTGTAACTCACAAGCTCTTTGAAATGCTGGTGATACAGCAGTACAGCAGCACGACAAACTTGTGCGTTGAAGAGGATGCAGAAGAGTGACTAATGGCAAACGCCTGTCGCCGACACGAATCTCTTCTCCTGACCGCCTCGAGTACCCTCGCATCATCCACAGCAGTCAACAGACTGGAGGGACAGTGTCGCGATATATGTGTCACTTGCCAAGTATCGATAACGTTTGTCATCCTGTGAACCGTCAGGCCCGCCTGCGCGTTCCACTTGCAATAATAATAATAATAATGGCAGTAAATTTATTTTAAAGGCAATGCCTCTTGGACAGTGCACCGAAATATTAATATTTCATCCGACTTATATTCAGTAGGTATTTCTAACAATTTATCAATAATGTTCAGCTTTTCTCCATTCTGATTTTGTGATTTAAACTTTTCTCGAGGAAGCAGTAATGGAAGATTGTATTTTAATTCAATAGCATAGCGAGCAACACTTGTTGAATGAGTGCATTGGAAATTAGCGTCAAGTTGTAGACAGATTCTCGCATTTCGCGACGGCATGGATTAAGAAGGGTTAAGAGTTCTTTTTACCGCAAGGGTGTGTCTCTTAGGTGCGGAGGGTTAAATCCAATCCCGTGGCTATATTAATAGCTCTCCTCTCGAATTGATGGACCCCCGCGTTGCACGAAGGGAAGATAACTCATATTTTATCCCCTATTGGCTCCCGTGGGAGTGGATAACCATTTGACGACCAGCTGAGCTCGTTCGCCATTTTCAGCCACCTTTATGCCACTCTTTCCGACAGGTTGCTGATAAAAACTGTTAAAGACGACAATTCACTGTCTTTCACTGTTAAACTGAAACAGTGTCCAATATTTTTATAATATCTAGGTTCTAGAATATTAGGTTGTAAACTGTGGGCTGTTAATGTTAAATCCAAAAATCGGACACACCCAGACCAATTCTTTTCATGTCATTGTTACATTCATAATTCAACTAATATTTCTATACCGTACAAATGTTCACAGAGCTGATTCGGTAACCTGGAACCCGCACAAATTGATGGGAGCTCTGCTTCAATGCTCGACGATTCATTTCAAGGAGGACGTGAGTTTTCAATTTATTTTTATTAATTAATATTCGCATTTACCGCACATGCATTCGCACGCCCAAGTGCTTCGCATTCTTCTCACGGGACTTACGTATCTCGTACACGTACGTTGCACTTGCGAGACGAGCTAATCGTCGGCCGAACATCGTGGACCGAGTGAAATTCCGTTGTTCTGGAAGGGTGATGACACAACAGTAGCTGCATTCCAAGGGGGTAGGCGTACATGTCGGAACGCGGCACTGCAGGAATTTAATTAAACTAAGAGATAACATATGTTGCCGACCGTACCACGACGGCTTGCCCTAGGGTTTAACCCCCACGCCTGCGTAGTTATTGCTAACTCAGAGCATCCCCTTCGGATATTAAAATTCCGTGCACCGGTTGCCGCAAAACGTTTCGGGGGAGATTGTACCAATTTCTGTCGTCCTTCTTAATATCGTCATTCCTGCACATCTGAAAAAAGACATTTTGAAAGATTTTTAAATAAAAAGAACGGTCCCATTTGTAGAAAATAATTTAGGGGCAGAAATGCTTGCCAGAAGTGTTCAAGGGTTACGTGTACATATTTCGCAGATTTTATTTAATCTACCAAACGGATTCAAAGAACTCCGATGGAATCTTATTGAAGGAACTACCCTTACGATTATTCTATCGGGGAAATGTTATTCCTTTTACGGCTGGACGTTTCTCGCGGTACGAAGATGAATGAGTAGTCGATCAAAGTAAACGCGGACATTAAACTGCGAGGTTTCAATTAACGTTCACGACGCGAGAGACGCAGGTTCGTCCAATCGTAAAGAGTATAATGGCGGCTGATAGAGGGTGGCAAAGTTTCAGTCGCCATTTTGTAAATTCAATATCCCTCAGTTTCCCTCATCCTGCGCATGAGTTGAGTTTACCAATATCGACCGGGACCCGTCCCTCCGTTTGTTCCTTTTCGCGCCTGTCAATCAGAAAACTTTCCAGAACACGGCTGTGAACGTTCATTGTGGTCCGCAAAACGGAGAGGGGAAAAAACGAAACAAAAATACAAACAGACGAGACGATGCTCTCTCCCCTCGTTCACGATGCATCCGCCTCGTTATTTTCCAGGGACTGCTGATTAGCTGCAACCAAATGTCTGCCGAGTATTTGTTCATGACGGACAAGCTGTATGACGTGAAGTACGACACCGGCGATAAGGTGATTCAATGTGGACGTCATAATGACATCTTCAAACTCTGGCTGCAGTGGCGAGCCAAGGTGAGCAATCGAATGAAACCTCGAACGACGAAAGAAATATGCCGCTAGCCTTTGTCATGATTATTAAGAGATTTGGAAAGGAATTGCTAAAAATTGGTTTCATTGAGTGTAATGGAAATGAAATTTGACACATAGAATACCTCCAATGAAACGACCAACAAACCATTATGCTTCCTGCTTTGTAAATTCGGATTGAAATTTAATAAAGACTTTAATGTTTATCTTTGTACACAGGGAACTGAAGGATTCGAGAAGCTCATGGATCGACTGATGGAACTCTCCGAATACATGGTGAGGCGGATTAAGCAGATGCCCGACAAATATTATCTGATTCTGGAACCAGAAATGGTGAACGTTTGCTTCTGGTACCTGCCAACACGCGTGAGGAATATGCCACATACCGCTGAAAGGATCAAGATTATCGCAGATGTGAGATTCACTTTAAATCGTTGATATATCTTGGCGTGCTCATATTTGTGACTACATTTCGGTCGACGTTCATTGAAGTTACTCAGCAAATAGAAACAAGGAACACATTATTTGTTCGCAGATTTGTCCCATCTTGAAAGGTAGAATGATGCAAGCAGGTACGCTGATGGTTGGATACCAACCAGACGATCGACGACCGAATTTCTTCAGGAACATTATTTCGAGTGCCGCGGTGACGGAAGCTGACGTGGACTTTCTGCTCGCTGAAATGGACCGGTTAGGCCACGACCTGTAAGAAACCAGCCTGTTCTAATCGGTTGCATAATCAGTCGTGATGTAACGGCTGAATATGTCGCGACATCGCATCGAAAGTTAATCCTGCTGATATTAGAGGTTCATTAACGGGCAGGAGTACCGCGTCGCGTTTCATTATGTGTACAAAAGAAATCGAAGGCCAAGTTCGAGAATCGCAATCATGGTTGACATCAATTTAAGCACAGAGCACCGATTTTTCCTTTTGCCTCGATAGACGAATTTTCATTCGATTTCATTCATACTGAGGATGTGAAATTGATTCTTGTCATTTCAATTTATTTCTGAATTTACGCAAATAAAGTGAGTGATTGTTGTTTTATCAATGTCGTTAAATGCTCGAGCTTGATGTTAAGGAAAAGTGAGAATCGGTCTCTGGATCATCGTTCGTAGTACGACAAACGCTTCTTCGGCATATTACGAGATAGCTACCGATGATGGAAGGATACTCATAGCACGTAAGTTCTCTAGGTGTAAGCGTACAGCACATCCGTGAAACGAAATGACAAATTGCAAAAGCTGTAGCGATGCTTCCGGCCGTAAATGTTACTAGTTCTCATTCCTCAACGCTAAACGTATTCGCTAGGGGGAAAGTGGTGACGAAGAATGAGCAACGACGCGCTATCGACGTCATAAATTGTAGCAACAATAAAGTATAGTAATCACGCTTGTAGATATCGTGTTCGGTTTAAATTGACTTTAATTTCTCGTGCGGGATGCACACGTACCAACAGTTGACACACATTCGTCTGAAATATTGTTGGAAGCTGTATTGATTACGTGAAGGAAATGAATCGATATTGATCTCAATTAAAGTATTAAAGTTACGTAACATTCATGTGCGCAATAAGATGAATTAATGGCAGAGTTTCAAGACCTTTGAAGAAGGCATCGTAATTAAAATGAATACGTTCGAAATGAACGGGCTAGATGTACAAAATATTTTTACTTGGAACAGTACACTACGACTGTAGGGGTAAAAATGATATGAATTATTATTTTTCGCTTAGAGCGGTACACGCGAAGCTGCCTGTTGCTTTGTTGAGAGATTAAAGTATTTGTTGTTTATTGATTGTTTGCAAAGCTGTAAAGAGAAAGAGAAGAATGGCCTGCATCCATTATATACAAATGTACGTGTGTTAATTATTATTCATTATTGAAGAATTTCACCAAACGGAGAGTAATATTTATTAATATATACAGAAATGAATAGGAAGTTAACAAAAAAAGAAGTATAAATATATTAAGAACAAAGCGTATATTATATATATATATAAATATATTATATTTAGCGTTGAGATTTTAAAATACAAAACACAAACCCATGAAAGTACATGCTTTTTCAAGTATTCGTGCGAACGGTTGTCATTTAGTTCGTCGATTACCTTTGTACACTATTGTTGAGAAACTGATCTAATTACGTGGTGAAATCTTCTTAGATATTAGTTTCGTAGGTTTGGAAAGTTTTCGTGTTACAGGAACTTTTTAGGAGAATTCTATCGATCACTATCACTAGCCTGTCACTTATCACGCGTTGATTCACTCCGTTGCTTTTTTAAGTAAAGGGGATACAATAGTTTTGCCCAATAATAAGAGCGACGACAAAATTTCAATCTGTTCGACAATAAAGAAGAAACACATAAGAACCGAACGACTTTATATAGATTTTTCGATTCACTCGCCATCGAGTTAATGAAAGATGATGATACTAACCGTAAGTAAATACAAACTATTTACGTGTACACTAAAGTAAATGTATTTATTGTAAATGTACGAATTTATCCAACGTTTCTTCTTCCCGTCGATAAACTTTATTTCATTTCCGTGGAATCTGAAACAAATTAAGCCGAAGAAAATAGAATTGAACTGTGCAGGCGGGCAAAGTAGTATCTCGAAAGAAAGGGCCGACGTAATATTATTTGATTCAATTGATAATTCCTACGTTCGAGTCAAATTAAATATTGACATCGATTGTATGTAGAAACGAACAAAATCCACGACGACATTAGTCAATAGAGGGAAGAAACAGAATTGATGTATTTTTGAGAAATAATTGAAGGAGGAGAAAATACAGAGACTTGATCTGACCACATTACTGATACCTGCAAGAGGCAATTTATAGAACCGTTGTTAATTGTCAACAATTTTATCGGCGTTAAAAAGTTTGTTTGACCATTGGGTGAGTTTACATCGATCTGCATTCTATTGTAATCGATGAGAGAAGAAATAAGAATGGTAGCATCACGAATTACCAATACACTGACAAATGTACACATATATTTAGGAAGAATTAATATATTTGTACAAGCAAATGAATTATGCACTGATCCTGCTTAAGTAGATAACTCGAGGAATTAATTTGCATACACACACTCACCCATGCATACACGCACGCCCATATACACATGAAAATTGTAGGAATCTAAACGTAACAGGTGTATACGTTTTGTAAATTGTTCTTGTGCCCATTTCACAAACTCGACAGAATTGAAGTAATTATATTTGGCGTGATTATATACACGACTATGGATATTATTTGATATGTCATATCGTTGTTGAATGTTCTTCACTGTCGTACATTGTTGTTGTTCCCTTTACAGTTTAATACAGTGTTATTCGTGCATACTTTAATTCAATTTAATTTTATGCACATTCAATGTAATCTAATTAAAGTTAAATGCACCTCCTATTGTTAATTGTAAGCAAATATTTGTTATAAATAATGTATTAGAGCACTGACGAAATTGGCACAAGTATAATTCACATTGGTCAATTCTTTTCCTTGTGATTTATCGAACTAACCCGGGGTGGCCAACCCTGACCTCAGTATCGTTAATTAATTAGTCCAAGTTGGGCGAGAAAGAAAAGCAACAAAGTCCCACGTCTTCCAAAGAAAGGTGAGAGAATATTATCGAGATTAAGAGAGTTGCGTCGCGTTCGTCGAGCTAACTTATACATTGTACGTAATTAAAAGAAGGACGAGACGAGAATACATTTATATATATATAAATAGGTGAGGAAATAATTCTATATAAATATGTATATGTGTGCGCAAAATTCTCCTGATTATAAGACGCGCGAAAGAATATGGACTATGTAAAGATATAAGTGGTGTCGTAGTGATGTTTGCTGCCACGTCGTGCACTTGTTTCACGACAAGTACCACTTATCCACCTTATTGACCTTATTATCCACTGTATATCAATGTCTAATAAACTGCTGTTATCCCAAATTGTGAATACATGTTGCGTGAAACTTTCTGTCTTTACTCTACTGCTTGTCCTTTCATTCGTTTTCTACCATTCAAATTTTTCCCGAGCAGAAATTAATTTAATGGCTCTTTATAGTGTATTAAGAAAACTAGAATGCATTATAAAATTATTAAATACAGCAGATAATACGTCGGACTGATTAAACAAGATAACACAACAAAAAACGTAATAAAAAGATGCGGCAAAAATGAAACAAAAATAACTGTTATTATTTTACATTTAATAGCAAAGTTTGTGCATGCATGGATCATTCCACAAGCACAAGGCTCGTTAAACTTCAATCATTTAGAATTTTTAATAAAGTGGCAATAACAGGGAGGTATATCTGGGGAACCAGTTAACCTGGGGGCTCGCTGGTAACCAGGAGAATAAATTTTCTCATAGTAGCTGGTTAACCTTGACGAGCCTCCACGTAATTATCATATGTCGCTGTAAACAGTTCTAAAATATCGCGGTTCAGTCTTTGAAAACGTTCGAGATCATGAAGTCATTCGTGGAATATACGTCAGATTGCGATTTTCCCATCGAAAATCTTCCATATGGTGTTTTCTCGACGTTGGAGAACGTAAGTACACCAACAAAATAGTGTGCCATAAACGTAGACATAGAGAGAGATATTGATATTGCTTGGGAAAACACACTTTGTGGATTTAAGGGGACAAAATTCGTTACATTCATTGGTAGATAGGGTATTATCTGGTATGAATAAAAAAAAATGTATGTGATATTCGTTACTGATAAGAAACAGCTGATCCTTCGGCACAGTTAAAATACATGTAGCAAGTAGCAAGTCATTTCAGTAAAGGAAAGAGCCATCTACACACAGTTCGACTAATAAGAACGGACATCACGGCGCGTGTGTTCAAACGCGATTATTTTTATTGACAAAAATTTACTTTCGACTAAATGCATTTTTGTTATTTTTAATTGCAATCGAAAATCTGTATACTTTTTTATTTCATCAACGATTAATTAAACTCCACACATTAACATAATATTTGCAATTTTTTTTACCATTTAGCAGCAAAATTAATTATCCCAAACAATGAAAATATGTACAATTTTATTTGCACCTAATTTATAGTCAAAAATTGTTTTTCTTTTAATTTACACATGGTGCTTACTTTCTTCCCGTATTATCGCACGTTGGTAATGTACTACATCACGGTAAATTTGAAATCTTCCAGCCCAAAAGGAGAATTGGAGTAGCCATAGGCGACGAGATCTTAGATTTATCTGCGATCTCTTCTATGTTCGATGGGCCACTGTTAAAAGATCATCAAGATGTATTCTGCCGCGATTGCCTTAATGATTTTATGGCTTTAGAAAGACCTGCTTGGATAGAAGCAAGGACTAAACTTCAATGCTTGCTCTCGGTTAATAATGTCACACTACAAGAACCAATTCTTCGTTCGAAGTAAGATAGAAATGCTTTTCTCGTTCATCCGACAATAAAGAGAAACAGTAAATCACACCATTGCACAATTCCTTCTATTTTATTCAATAGAGTATTCGTAAAGCAAGCAGATGCAACGATGCACGCACCAGCAAAAATTGGCGACTACACAGATTTCTATTCATCCATTTACCACGCCACAAATGTGGGTACAATGTTTCGTGGAAAGGAGCGTGCTCTGATGGCGAACTGGTAATTGATTCCTATATTAAATTAATAAATTAAAGTCCTGATAAAATGCGTATACCTGTAGGAAACATTTACCGGTTGGCTATCATGGGAGAGCAAGTTCAGTCGTCATTTCTGGCACACCGATAACAAGACCACGTGGACAGACACTTCCGGTGGAGGGTGCGGACCCAGTTTTCGGCCCTTCCAGGTTGATGGACTTCGAACTGGAGGTAGCCATCTTCGTTGGTGGACCGCCAACAAATTTAGGCGACGCCATTCCAGCAGCTAAGGCTTATGATCATATCTTTGGCATGGTCACCATGAACGACTGGAGTGGTATAATTAAAATCGAAACTGGTATCGAAATAAACGAATGAAAAAGTGTAATTAATTCGCTGATGTATTTCAGCAAGAGATATACAGAAGTGGGAATACATCCCACTGGGTCCTTTTAGCGCAAAAAATTTCGGGACCACAATTTCCCCATGGGTAGTCACCATGGAGGCACTGGAACCCTTCAAAGTAGATAATATGCCCCAAGATCCTACACCATTCCCCTATTTACAACACGCTGAATCTTGTAACTTTGATATCAAGTTAGAAGTTGATATTAAACGTGAGCTACGCCATAGAAATAATCTATTCTATACTATAGTTCTCGCACAAATGTTGAAGCAGGGTTTATTTGTAATATTTGTAGCTCCTACCGGTATAGTTACCACGGTTTGTCGCAGCAACTATAAATTCCTGTACTGGACACCCCAGCAGCAATTAGCTCACCATACCGTAACCGGATGCAATATCAATCCGGGTGACTTAATGGCTTCCGGTACAATAAGTGGTGAGGTGCGTCCGAAATTTTTATTCACCGAGACCCGTCAACTAAATTGCTCGTGGTCGAGCCAAACAGAAATGTAGGTAGCGTTTTTGTTGTATACTGTTGTATGTTACAGGCTGCTGATTCTTTTGGTTCTATGCTCGAACTCTGTTGGAAGGGCACTCGAGCCATACCGTTAAAAGATGGAACCAACAGGAAGTTTCTTCAAGATGGTGACGAAGTGATTATTCGCGGTACGATTGTCACTTTCGTTTGAATATATTGTAGTGGCAGATACACTTCATAGTAATAAGCTTATTAATAATTGAGCATTGTTTTTTGTTAGGTTACTGTGTCGGTGAAGGATACAGGATTGGGTTTGGTCCGTGTTCAGGAAAATTACTACCTGCTTATGATGACAGTGACTAAGTTTCGTTTTCGTAAAAAGCATTTGGGATACGGGAAATTATTATGGTTAAATCTAACATCGTTTTTACGATTACGTGTTATGTGTCATTAACAAAATAAAGGATTAACAGTAATGTGTGGAGTACTTTTTTCTTCCTAACATATTTGCTGGAAACGTAAATTTGTCTCGCATGGTCGAATCTATGTCATGACGCAAGATAGTTGAATTATCGATTTGAATTATGGCCGTTGTGAATTCGATCAATAAGGAGGCCAGTACAGGTGCAGGTAGAACGAGTACTAAGGTAACATGGCTGCGATACTGTTAAAGTAAGTAGACCGTGGTAAAACTTTCTTAAAATAATATATATAGTTTATCAAAAATAAATAATCGAATGCTCTGTAACAATTCGTTACACTATTCCGCAATTTTAGAAATATAATTTTCATTTAATATAATAAACGCATTAAAAGAGGTCAGAAATTAGATCAATAGTACGTACGATACCGTTGTATTCTGCCCTATGAACCAGCAAAGCTTTGAAACTTTCACTTGGTATAATTTTTCTATCCCCCTGATTTAATATTCATTTCCGCGAACAAGGCCCAAAGTTTATTCCGTCCCACTGAAAATTTTTAGGAGTCTGCATAATTTGGAGGCGTTAGACGAACCAACTGCAAAATGGAGCGTTCCCCTAAGCGATGGGAATCATGTGATAGAACTCGAACACGGTACTGCAACTGGTCGTCGATTGGTGAGAATAAATGGCAAAGAATTGATCCATAGAGACTGGATGTTCAATCTGGTCGGCGATGAAGTATTCATGTTCAACGGGAATAAATTCGTAATTAGAATCGATCCGATCCCAGGTAAGTATAGTCCAGACTAATGACACTGCTATCTTTATGTTCAACAAACATTGCAAAGTAAAGTTTCACGTAGGTCTAAGATATTCCTACACACTTTGGGTGAACGGGAAAACGTACAGGAACTTCGTGCAATCACAATCCAAAGTTCTAGATACTTGGTCGGCCAATGTTGGAAATGACGAATACAGAATAGTATTGGGTAGGTATAAATAAATCCTTTTGTCTAATGGAAGGGGAATTATAACGACGTATTGTTTTATAGACAAACAAACACAAAATATTTGGGTGAACGGAGAACAATTGGAGACGGAGGTGAGACAAACCAATTATTTTTATAACGGAGACGAATATTAATGGAAAGTTTTTCAGAGCGAATTCACCGACGATGGCGCCCAAATATTATTCTCTGTAGGAGATCTACCTGCAGCCATTAGAACTCACAGTTCTGGTAAAAAGGATATCGGGATAACGTATACTTTGTACATAAACGACGAGGAAATTGAAAAGGAAGCACTGTTAAAAGATGACGAAGAAATCTAAATGAATGTATAATGGTCCACTTCTACACTGTGTTCTTGCTGTTTCACGTGCCACGAACTTTTCTTACACTTTGTACATAATAGAATAAATCACTATACAGTCAAACCAAGTACACTTACATACCCCTCACAAATAAACGAGTGAACATAGTAAATAAAATAATATGTGCGCAATATTCCGGCGAGAGAGTAAAAAGGAAAAACTTAACCCTGATCGTAATCCCAGATTTTTGTAATTCATTTCACAATTAAATAACTAATCACAATGTCGATACGCGAGAGTATAATCAGCATCGGATCTCGAATGGTCAACAGAGGCGACGAGGACACAAATTTCGACGGTACATGTCAAGTATACCCCATGAAATATCGTTCAACATTTTTAACCCGATTCCAAATTTGCAGTCATGAGTCTCAACGAATTGACCGAAATGCAGGAGAATGTTTTGCAAAAGATCTGGATGTTGACCCTGGAGAATGACGTGTACGAACGATATATCACTCGATACGATCCTACATGCGTGAGAAGTACAAAACAAAAATATATATTAATATAATTCCATCAATGTTAATTAAAATCGCGACGCAAGTATTTCAAATGACAACTATATGGAAATATTTATCAAGCAATAATGAACCTCCTGGAGAGAGCAAGGTACACGCGAAGAGTAACACGAATGATACCAAGATCATCGAGAATGAGCTTTCGTGAAAGCATACTGAACCTCCACGATGGACAATTAGGCCGACCTAGTGTTATCAGCATAGGCAGTGCAACCAGCATTCCATCCATAGCCCGATTCAGAACCCCAAGTCTCCTAACCCTAGCCACTCAAGGCGATGCTGCAAAGTTAGAACAGACACGAAATCTCCACGAAAATGCCACCTTTCTATCCAAACCATTTAATTAGCCCCATATTAAATTACGATTAGAATTACCACGACTCATCGTATATCAATGGCTAAAAAGGAAGTGGAGGAGCTGCGAAAAGTGTTGGAGCAGTTCAAAAATGTGTCCACCAAAGAGAAAGCCAACATGAGAGCTCAGATCGAAGAAATCGACATTCGCGTTACCGAGGTGTACGAGGCGAAGGAAGAATTCGAGGAAGATGTCGTTACCAAAGGCGTGGATCCCATCACTGGAAAGATCCCCGCAGAACGAGTGATCAGGTGATTACACGTGTTTCAGAGTGTGCCACGGCGTTGCGAATGCATTTTTCACGCGCGAGTTCTCCGGAAGATTCATCGACGAATGGCTGAGATCGGCGAACACGATAATAGAGAGGCTGAGATTGAAGACCGCGACAGTGAGGATGCACATCAGAAAGGCCAAAAGGCAACTAGTACAGAGGAGAGCACTGGGTGAAACCCTTCACTCCATTGATTTTCAGAAATTGAACATCGAGAATCAGGATTTCGAAAAGATGCTAGAAGAGAAGAGCATCTACGTGATCGATATGAAGAGGATCGCAGGTGATCGATCACGATCAACGTGTCTGGTGCACAGGATGAATCTGTTCGTTGTATTCTCAACAGGGCGTTATCATCTGAAATTGACGCAACAGAAGCAGAAATTGAATGATCTATTGTTGAAACTGAACGACCTGAAGAAGGAATATTTTTCGAAACAGGAACAGATGAAAGACTTGAACAACGAATGCGCCGTGGTTGAACTCAAGGTGAAACGAATGGACAAACAGTTGACGGAATTGATACATTTCATGGAGAAACATGAGGTAACATGTTCACTTTTTTTGTGGAGTCAGGTGTTTGATATGGTTGAGTGACTGGTGAGAAGATATTTCTTTCTTCTAGGCACCGGATATTTTAGACTTTGTACAGTTGCACGAGGAATTTGCGGAATTGAAGAAGGCATATAAACTGTTGCAGAGACGTAGAAATATTGATAAGGTAGTGTACGACAAGTATGTGAAACAGCGTCAAACCAACAAGAGGGCTGGTTTCAACAAACCAGTTGGAGAGAAGCAGTAGGTTGGACAATAATTTTAACAACTGCAAAATTGATTAATTGCAATTTCGTTTTCAGTCGAGAATTGCAGAGGAAATCAGACACGTTACCGTAAATTATTTTTTAAATTATTCACCTACATTTACATCGACCTGCCTCATGTTCTCTGAAATCGTTTCAACTTGATGGGCACGAGAACCTTCACTGGAACACGACGATACAATTATATCTGTAAAAAAAAATTACACCAGTGCTGTACCGTCACTGGTTACGCCATCGGATAATTGGAGTTACGGTGCTTGTTTAGAAGACGGAGGAAGCCTGAAACGACTGTCCACTTTCCATAACACTCATACTTTCCATAAAAATATAATTTTCTTGAAAGAGTATTAATTTCAGTCACAGAACAATAAATTATCATGCTAAACGAATTCTTGCTCAGCGATTCACAAATTGACATACAAATTGAAAAGTTGCAAACAAACAAAAATATCTGCAGACATACGATCGTCCTAATTTATATCCCAATTTCAGGCTACATAAAACAGTCAAAAGTTTTTACCCGATGACGACGTAAAAAATCGGGTCAAAGCATATCTTGATCGTTCAACTTTATGTCGGTGCAACCATTAACTGTACGAAATAAAAAACAGACTCTTTGTCTAATGGCGATCATATGTTCATGTAGAGCTTGTAAATGCATTAAGAAATATGAATCGAGTTGAAGATGGAAAGATTTTGGCGTGTGCCACGGTGTGTTGGGTGGTCATGCTTCACGCACCGACGATGCCTGTCCCTTCCTCTTTTGGCCCGTGGAATATCCGTCCCGGAAGACCATGTCTCTCTTTCTGCGTTTATTCAGTTTTGCGACGACAACATCGGTGTAACGAGTAGCCGATCAGCTGCCGATTCGTCGGCAATCTTATTGAAAATCCGTGTGAAAATTGCTGAGGCAATTTCTAATTGGAAAATTCGAAAATGTGCTCTACTGATCGAGTGAATCTTCGCGTGAGGGAATAAAATAGAAACTTACGAAACTTCAACTTATATATAATCTAAAAACTGAGAGTTTCTTTTGACGGTGGACTAGTTACATAGAGAAGTGAAAAAGTTCCTTGTATTGATGGATTGTTATAAAAGGAAAATTGTTGAATTAAGATCTTTTGTGAAAGACTGAATTTTTGTTATGTTCAACAAATGACGTGTTACTGAAATGGCAAGAATAATCTGTTCAGTGGCGCGTGAAGAACCGATTGGTCAACTTCCTGACTTTCCAATTGCATTCTATTTTCCATGAGGATGAGAAACAATTTCGGGACATATCGAGGAATTTTTCAATTGATTTAATTCATTGTTGGATTCATTTAAGGGATTGCGAAAATGTCGTTTATAAGGGAAACAATCACAGTTCTTATAGTTTGTGCATTCCTTGTGCAGAGAAACTCGAGCAAGTATTTAGAGGTAAGAAAATTGTTTGTATATTATTTGTGGAATTTTACCACATTAACGGTATTATGGAGATGGTACACTTTGATAGAAGCCTATGTACTCGACATGGTTGGTAGGAGACTTATTCTTTGAGAGATATTGGTCAGATTTGAAATTCTAATCAGATTGTGCAGCACGTGCTCGTTGTTTGTGGGCCAGTAGGAAAATTCGTCCAATCTGTGTTTATGTCGAAAAATATACAAGTCGACGAAAATATTAAGACTTAAATTCGTTACTATTATAATCCAGGGGATGAACGTGAATTTAGGGGAAGCTGTGCAATTCATTAGGGAATATGACAGTGAAGCTTCTGCTATGTGTACACGAGTAACAACAGCACAATGGAATTTTGCAACAAACGTAACTGAAGCAAATCGTCGAAGAATGGTACAGCAGAAATTTGATAAACCTATTCTTTTTCTCTCTAAAGCACTGACTCATCAGAAAGTATCATTTTTTTCATACATTTACATTAGTTGGAGGAACAGGCCTTGAAATTAAAATTCGATCGAATTTCCTGGCGAAAGGCTGTCAGTTTTGCTTGGAGTCGAATTGGAGATACATTTGCCAAGAGAGAACTGAAAATGATTGCTATTAAAGGCCGAAATTCACTGACTGATGACAAATTTAATGAGGTAGCATCATTTTTTTTTAAAATCTTCACACAGATATTAAAAAATCTAAACAGCAGCAATGATATACGATGATAATTTCCAGCTACACAACCTAATCCTCGAAATGAAAGAAGTATATGCTAGAACAAGATTGTGCCCATATCGAGCGGTAGGAGCAAATTGTAGCCTAAGCTTGGATCGTGGTTAGTTAATAATAATTTATCATCAGTTAATTTGTAAGTGTGAAACAATCGTAATAATAATTTATTTCTCAGACGTCAATAACAAAATGGCTCGATCAAAGGACTATGACGAATTATTATATTATTGGCATGCTTGGCACGAAGCAACTGGACCTCAGCTTAAAAACAAATATCTGAGATACGTGCAACTTGCGAATCAAGCTGCCAGGTTAAACGGTGAATAAAAATCTCGTTCTACAACATGATTTCAAAGGTAAGATATATTAAAATTATATCGCATGGTCTGCAGGTTTCGAAGATGCGGGTGATCAAATGAAAGAGCTTTTCGAGGATGAATATTTTCAACACAACACAGCAAACGTAATGTCGTCGATCATGCACTTGTATAAAAATCTATTCACCTTCGTAAGAACGAAATTATACGAAAGATACGGTGATAGAATAAAGAGAGACGGGCCACTTCCAGCACATATATTAGGGAACATGTGGGCACAAAATTGGGAAGATCTCTTTGACTTGGTTCAACCATTTCCAGCAAGCAAAAAGCTTGACGTCACTTTGGACATGATAATACAGGGGTACACACCTTTGAGGTAATCTGATGATAATCACAATATTTTAATTGAATCATGATACTTCGATGTGGAAATTAATATATATCATTGAAATGTTGAAGGATGTTCCAAATAGCAGAAGAATTCTTCACTTCTCTTGGAATGAAACCAATGCCACCTGAGTTCTGGAGATTCTCGTTGTTCGAGAAGCCTATCGATAGAGAAGTCAAGTGTACATCTAGCGCTTGGGATTTTTGCAATCGAGTTGACTACAGGTATTTATCACTCACTGATCAATTATTCTTTCACGTAGTTGACGAATTCATTTTATAGAATCAAACAGTGCACTGAAGTTACAATGGATGATTTACTATCGACCCATCACGAGATCGCTCGTTTACAATATTATTTACAATACAGGGATCAACCACTGTTATTTCGAAACGAGGCAATTCCAGGTGTAGCAAGAAATATTATTATCCCTATAATAGAATTTATCTAATCTTCCATATGCTAATTTTTTGCGTGACAAAATTAGGATTTTTCGAGGCTGTCAGCGATGCTATAGAACTTTCAGTCTCTACCCCTCAACATCTAAGTAAAATTGGACTACACGACAATTCTACAGACGATTATGGAAGTAACATTAATTTCTTGATGTTAATGGCACTTCGTAAAGTTGCCTACATCCCATTTGCTTATATAGTTGACGAGGTTCTATCACAATTTAATTACGCCCCCATTATCTTTATTAAAACGTGTTACAAATATTTTTTTTTAATGCCAAAAAGTGGAGGTGGCGAGTTTTCAGCGATGGTGTTACGGACATGACAAACAAATGGTGGGAGATGAGATTACAGTATCAGGGAATCATACCACCTGTACCACGATCTGAAAGGGATTTCGATCCAGCTTCAAAATATCATATTCCAGCCGATGCTCTTTATGCAAAGTACAAACGAACTTTTACAAATATTCTTCTATTTAAATTGTATTGCTGTGGCATCGGAATAACCATATTTCTTTGTAGATATTTTGTTGGCGTTGTTTTGCAATTCCAATTGTTCGAATCTTTATGTGAAATATCAGGCCACACTGGTGACCTGCACACCTGCGATTTTTATCGGTCACGTGAAGCTGGCAGGTTGTTGTCGTACGTGTGAAAATTATTGTAATCGGAGAAGAAAAAGAAAAATAGCAACAGTTTATTTTACTATTCTCTTTGCTTCCATTAGCGATGTATTATCAATGGGTTCATCTAGGCCATGGAAAAATGTTATACGACAGATGACAAGAGGGAAGACGGATAGAATGGATGCTGGGGCTATATTAAGGTATTTCGAGCCATTAAATCAATGGCTGAAACGACAAAATGAAATGGAACCGGTTGTCGGTTGGATTACCAATCGCGACGACACCGGTAAGAATAAAAGTAATGTGGAATTCTTAAAAGTTAATTATGAAATTTACTATAAGTGTCTTTCGACTACAAATGTTTACCTTTTTCAGCGCTATTTTTTCACTGGTATCAAAGTGGGGCGCGAGAAATGACCTCCTACTTATTCCTTTCACTGTTTTTGATTATTGTGCAAATCTCAATGTATTAACGGACGAATGAAGGGTGAAATATTATTGTATATATCTTAAATATTATGTAAATACTTTGTGCAATTTTACATTACATACCATATGTGAGCAATATTGCAAATATACATAGCAATATTGTATAATAATATAGTCAAACAAGTAATAAACATTTAGTTAAACCGATTATCCATTGGTAGAAATAAAAAAACCAAACTAACTGATAACAAAATATTTATATGACGACATTAACCAACAGTTGTCCATGAAGTTCCCTGATAAAATGCCTTCACAAAGATGGATACCGCTTATACCACGCAATATAAGTCTCAGTAGATGGCAGAAGTGTTGCTCCTTCTATTGAGATTACTAAATAGTCTTTTACAATGAAAGATACAAAAAGCATGTGAAATTTCATTGATATATTTACGCAATTTTTACAAACATTATTTAAAGCCAACGCCATCGGGACGTGCGTGTCTTTCGGTAAGTCCTGTCCAATTTACATCTACAAACCATTAAGGACATTAAGGTCTAGAACTACTGTTATCACATCGTACGAGATGCAAATATATTAGTTTGTTGGTTAGAAATAACAGCGGTCGTTTTTGAAAATGGACGTGGTATTTTGTCGGGGAATGAGATTCGCTTCTACTTTTGGATTTAGTCCAATATTGGCGACGAAAAATTTCTTAGAGACGACACGTTTTATACGATGTTCTGATGCAAGGCGTTGGAGATTGAAACTTCTTGGTAGGTTCATGCGTAAGATTACGTGGGCGATATTTTAGAATGGCACGACTGGTACTATCGCGATATTGTTGATTTCAGAAAGTCATCCACATTACAGAAACTTATCGTGCAATTATGTCCCATTCCTTAATCACATTAAAATGCATGACTTGCCACTTAAACAAAAATTCAATAAGAACGTTCTGGTTGCACGGTATTGCAATTCGAATGCTACCAAAGGGAATGACCCGAAAGAAGCGACGAAAAAAGTATCAGTATTCGCTAAAATGAAACAAATGACCAAGGATTACTGGCATGTTTTAATCCCGGTTCATGTAATTACCTCTATAGGTTGGGTTGCTATATTTTATGCAACAATTAAAAAGTAAGCATTACCGAAATCGAAATAGCAGTAAGATAGACGACAACCAGTATTTTGCAATTTGTATTTTTTCAGTGGTGTGGATATTGTAAATCTCATGGAGCTTGTGCATCTTAATCAGAAGTACATAGACATGGTAAAAAACTCCAGTGCTGGGAACTGGGCTTTAACCTATGTACTTTACAAAATATTTACACCCCTTAGATATACTGTCACTATAGGTAATAAAGTATAGACAATTATCGACGTTACGAAATATACGAAACATTCGTTGAAAGTTAATAATTGTATGTGTGTGTGTAAAATATAGGGTGCACCACAATGGCTATTAGACAACTTAGCAAATCAGGATTAGTAAAACCTTTACCATTTGGTAAACAACCACAAGTGGTGTACAAGGTATAACTACATGAAGTTATTCTTTTACTTAAGACTAAGACTAATTAAAAGTTCCAAAACTGAAATCTGAAATATTTGTGTTACATGCCTTCTTGACGTAGCCTGCATATGATACTGTGTGTAGGTTTACATTCTATCGTTCAAAAATTAGAATTTCCGCTTGGAAAAATATTTCGTTTTCTTTTCTACACTTTCGTTAGGTTTTTAATATGCCACGTTTAAATTTATAATATATTTTATACAGCGCGTTTGTTGTAGACAACAGAATCAAATAAAACGACGACCCACAAGCAAGAACTCAAAGTAGAACGACAAACGGAACCTCCGAAAACGTAGCGGTGTATGGGACAAAGAGGATTTTCATCTGGACACAAGGTTTCATTTTTCACGTAATCTGAAACCTTTCGTTGTTTGAATGGGTGTACGGTGTCCCTTGTAAATGTGTAAACATTATTGTGTTATGGTAAAAAAAAACAAATCATGTATGTAATGTTATACAAACCACCTGTTATTTATCTGACCCGCCCACGAATATTGCAAAATATTATCTATAATATATAAGTTACGATTGATCAGGTATATTCTTTTTTATTTCACGGTCACCCTGTCTTACATACCGTACGTACATTTAAATAACATTGTACTTTTTATCTACAATACTCGCAGCTTATATCTTAATTAAACATGATACGTGTTAATAATTAATCGTGAAATGTAGCGAATTTTTGTTTGGCAGCACGAGCTGTGCGTTGTAGTAGCATCGTAAAATTGTTCATCTTCGATGCACTGAATCTTATCTCATACGATTCACTCATCGAAGTATTGAAAACTTGTATAAATGTTGAACTTATTAAAATTCCTGAGTAATATCAATAAATCTCAAAAGTATTGTATAAATCCTGGTATTAATAACCGATATATAAGGTATTGTCGTAATAAATACTGTTAGCAAACGCGATACAACGAGTACGGCGATAGTACGCCATATTTATCGTAAACCATCATGTCGAAACGCATCCAGAATTCCTATTTATAAGAACATGGACGCGTTCTATTAACACGATTATGCATATATTATATACACGAACTACAGTAAGGAATCATTAACATGCTTAACGACAATATAATTATTATGCTAATATATCACAGTTGCCTGCGCAACTCGTTCATCCTAACGAGACCACTGCAGTCGCGTGCAGTACCTTCGACGAAATAAATAAGAGCACATACTTATATTAAATATACTGCTAATCTACATTAGTAGTTGGCGATGGAAAATTGTTTCCCGTGATTGGTCACAATTTAAAATATTTCTACAAAAAATGTATTCAAACATCGACCCGACTGATCTAAATGATCCTAGCAGGCAGTGTAAGTATTTCGCTTTTGTAAATATCCAGTCTTACTAGGTTACTGTAACCCCTTACATTTTGAAGGAACAATAAAGCTATATTTCGTACGTATCCATTAATTATATTGCAGATATCGATATCTGTATTCTCTATGAATTTCTACTTCGTTTATAGTCAGACAAATATAAGTATCACCGTAGTAAATAGATTCGTTCGGGCGCTGTTCACGATTGTTCTTTTCATTATATTGGATGATCGATACGCGAGCGCAGTTCAATTCGAAATGTTCGACTTAAAAACTTTAACTTAACTTAACCCATAAATTGATAACTAGCTGATACTGGCTGCGGTGCCCTGGGCTGTGTGTGGGATATACGTTGGATGTGGCATGCACGACACATGAGCCTACCATCGAGTGGGTAGCACCGTTTGTCTGGTTCGTCGGTCAGTTGCATTCCACAATCCTCACAAACGTAACAATCTACGTGGAAATCTTTATCCATGGAGACAACCCTTACGGTTTCCTCAGTTCCCTAGGAATAAGAGACAAATAAACTTAAAGATCGTCCAAAACGGAGACTAGAAATAGAAATAAAAACATGAATACTTACCTCAACAGGAGTAATTCCCTTTCCGCAAGAAGCACACTTAGGCGCGAACATTCTGTGGTAATCGTTGACGCAATATATTTTATTGTCAACGTCAACGGTGAAAGGTACACCATCAAGACACTCGTTGCAAACGCAACATCTAAAGCACCCGGGATGATAGGACTTCCCCATAGCTTGTAATATCTATGGGCAAGGGAACGTTCAGTGAATTACAAGTCCTAGTAGTCGTCGCGTTAACATTCCAAACTTAATTACCATTTCCATGATGAGATGACCGCAGATCGCGCACTTCTCGGCGGTTTGTTGGAAGCCAGAGTACTGCGGACAAAACTTTCTATGAGCTACGTCATCGTATCACTAACACGTCCATCGCAATTACTATCTTACGTACCAGATAATCTTCCTCGCAGTATACCCTCCCGTGAACGTTATAGAACGCTTTGCCACGCAACGCTCTTCCACAGGAACAGCATATAAAGCAATTTGTGTGATAGAGATTGCCCATAGCTTGGCAAGCTTGACCTGCCCCAGTTACTTTTTCCCCGCATGTATGACAAATACCTGTCGAATAATATCAGCGTACCCTTTAAAATATTGTACGAGTGCATTCAATTTACGTTACAAAATTGTATCATTTTGAAATCAAGAAATGTGCCTTTGTCAATCACAACTATATAACTCAGTCTCTATAGTTCAGCCATCGACGAGATATAAAAATACCCCTGTCGATACTCGACAATAAAATCCACTCTTGAGGGTCGACAACAGTCAGAAACATAGGAACCAAACCGGATGAATTGCACTTACAACTATCAATGGGTAACACAGGCCCTGCCATGCCCTTCGTAAAAGTCCTTTATCCTTCATTCGCCGTTCGTGGCGCTTATACTTTCGATTCTACGATTCAGTTTCACTAGGCCAGCCTCGGTCGAACTAGAATCTGCCAACGAGCCGGACTAGTCTATCTATAACGAGATTACTTACCGCGGCGAGCGCGACCTGGCCACGGCAGACTGCCGTGTACAGGACGTTACACGAAGAATAGAACTCGTGCACAAAAACGAAAGAGGAACATTAAGCCCGCCTAAACGCCAGCTACCACTCGACTGACATTGGCTCGCACGACTGAAGTTCCTATCCGCTCGCGCGGATCTTGCAATTCCCCGTTGCCTATGTTTAAGCTACGTTCAAATAAAATTCAGACCAGTATCGGATGAATTATTCCTGAAAGTACTGGTTTTAGAAAAAATGGATAATCGAATACAGGTATGGCAAGAGCCATTTGCGTCGAATGCGTTGCTGATAAGTGTTTCATGGTTGTGCAATCGCACCGGTGGCTAATTTTCGAAGCCATTAAAATGACAAACGTGCCATTAAACGTCAAACGCGACTGAATATCTTGGATGTCTCGAGGTCTAAGCAAGATAAAAGGCACTATTTCTTGCACCTGCGCCGTGTCGGTATTTTTAAACGATTATTATTTAGTGGCATAGAGGACGACTGATTACAAAATGTGATCAATGTAAAGAGAACCGTCTAATGTGAACTCCACCTTACGATACTCGGACAAACACGTGTGAATTCAAAGGAGAAAGTTTGATTGTAATTGTGCACCTATCGAATGCGTGGTACTTCCACATGTGTCGCACCTCATGTAGGTGCGAAACCACGTAGGTGGAAACGAATGGGCAGGGAGTGAATGTCAACGAAACTTCTGTTAAAAAAGTTCACGATCACTGAGACATAAATCTATTTTTCAAAACTAATTGAGAGACACTTATACCGTAGGGATTGACACGGTACATTGTCTTTTATTCTTTTCCAGAATTGCTCCAAATGAAGTATCGAAATGTCTTCAGAATTAAATCCTCCAAGGACAGAATAATAAGAAATTATTACATCTTAATGAAAAGCTAGCATCGACAAGGCAATAAAAAATGCCCGTACAACCGGAAGTTATTGTGCAGCATTTTCAAGAACAGAAATATCTTCATGGATGCTCGATGATTGTTTTATGAGTCGTTCAATCGTTGTTTCTTACCGAAGTATTCACCTTCCTCTTCTTGCTTCTCCATCTCTTCTTCCAGTTGTCTTGTCAGTTCTTCTATTTTTCTCTCCGCTTCGGTGGGCCCCTGGAAAAAATAAATCACATCCCACGTTGTGATCGGTACTGACAAATGATGCCATAAAACGGGATGGGATTTCGTCACAGGAGCACAAATTCTTCATGCGGTTATAATAACATTCATAACGAAAGAAAAGAAGTATGTGCAGGAAAAATATTACATGCTTCACGATCATGCGTTTACAGTCAATGAATAAAATATTTCACGGCAACTATACAGTGCTTGACAGAACTGGACAATTTACAGCGTATGATTCAGCGTGAGTTCGAAGAAAGAACTCGTGACGAATAGTAAGATATTGCTAAAGTGCCTGGTATTTCTTTTCGCCCGTTACCAAAAAGCAACGAAAATGATGATATCAACTCGACTTCTCGATGATCACGGAAGGGAATATTTATCGAGCTGCTTGAAATAATATTTTCAACTGTACGAAACGGTAATCTTATCGTTACATGGGTCAAACATTATGTAAAATATTCACGATAGCGGCTGACATTCGTGACATCATGGTTTAAATACGAAAAGCGACGAAGGGTTTTTTATAACTTGCTCCTACATCTCGTACCAGCACTGTATTACGAACAAATTTACAATCATTTTTCATAGCAAACCAGACAATTGTTAGAGTGTTAGTCTCCATTCCTTTCATATGAAATCAGCATGCAGAAAGATCAACGCTTGGCATTCAGCCAAAATAAATCGAAAGCAACGATGCGTTCCCTTAACCCAATTAAGAGAGATTACAGTGTTACATCGTGGACATGCTTTACAAACATAAAGAGCAGAGCGTGAGGGTTAGTGCTTTTGCTTTATCTTACAAACTAGTTTCTTACAGAGGGCCTCGGTGGTATAACATTGTAGGGCAGCAACCCCTTGCCGGTAGTCGGTTTAATCGGCGGACTGGTTGACTTTCTTTCTTCCAGTTCAAGTTCAGGTGGCCTTTGTAACACAGGTACACCAGCGTTTAAGAAAACTGGGCCAGCCACACCACTAGTCACACCTGGTGGGAGACTAGTGATTCTGGGCCCATGAACATTTGGATCAGATTCTGTGGTGGTAGGTGTACCAGTGGTCACTCGTGTATGTATTTGACCACGTATAGGGCTTCCCATAATATGGTTCGCGGCAGATGGTGATACACGTCTAGATGAATTAATTGCAGTTTGTGCGACCGTTTCTAATGGCCCTTGAATATGGGTTGGGCTTGTCTTTGGAGAACCTCTCACATTGTTATTATTAGGCACAATTCGAGAAGAATCGCGACTAGGTGAATACATGGGCGATGGTTTCGTGGCATCAGAAGGATCAGATGCATCTTGAGAGAAATTTCTATCATTCTGCAAATTACTTAATCTCAAGTGTTCTGACGATCTATTGGAGGAATAAATCGGAGAATTCCTAGCAGGAAATTCGCCCCTAGATTCCTGATGATGATAGTTTCTCTCACTGGGTGGTAACCCCCTACTTGGAGAGTAACAGGGAGAATTACGACAAGCAGATTGCTCCCCTTGCCTTACACCATAGACAGGTGAATTTCTAGCCTGCGTCTCTCCAGGAATGTTTGCACTTGTAGTTCTTGTGGATGCCTCCATGTATGGTTTATAACTTTGGCTACTATCTTGCCTGTATTGCGGTTGTTGTACACTTTCTATATGATTTGTCGCTCTGAATCCATGTTGTCCGCCTAAAGAACTGTCCAAAGAACCACGGTAATGGTGTGGTTCTGGAGGTAAGCGTATTGGCGGAGACTCACTGTGGTAAGGTAGACCGGTTCTAGGGGAATGTTGTTGTTGTTGTTGGTCAATATTATAATTAAAATTCCTAGTTGGTGTTTGTAATTCAGATGGGGGAACGTAAGCACTTCTGCCAGCTTGATGATCCAAAGATGAGGATGATCCTTGTAAGTACCTTGATGTAGATGAATCAATAGAGCGCTGTAAGCTTGATCCATCATAACTTTGGCCACGTATATTGGTCCCTCTTTGTTGCGTATACGATAAGCTTTGTGTCATACCTCTTTGAGTTTGCGCTTGACCCACTTTGCCAGTCATCACGACATAATCACCACCATTAATTGTTGCTGGATGGTAGTAATTAGGTGGAACTTGAGGGCCCGGCTTATTCTGTGTGTTTTCTGGAAAATGCACCTCCTGAATATTCTCATAAACAGGAGGTGCCTCATACGGAGGCAATTCTTTTGCCGGTGATGCAGACTGGTATCGGTTTCCACTGGGCACTTGTGGTTGTGCTTTTCTAAAAGTTGGCTCATAGGAATCACTTGCTAAGGAGCCCCTTGGACTACTCTTAGGGCTCTTCCTAGATTCCACTGGGTGATAATACGGTGGGTGTGGTTGACTTTGTTGCGGATAGTAGTCAATGTTTTCATACACCGGTGCTTGTTGATGACTCATACGGTTCTGATTTTGTTGCTGCTGAGCACTGATCTGCTCAACAGGCTTTGGTGTAGCAAACCTGGATGCAGCTATTATATTTTCACGTTCGTACAACTTGTAATCAGTTGTTGGCTGTCTAGGAGGTTCTGCATTGCCCTCAATGAAACTTTCAATAGCACCAACTGGTCTACCAGAGCCTCTAGCCTCGGTTCTACCAATGCTATTTCTAGACACGGGTACCTGGGCCTCAGGACGTGATCCCGTGACCCTACCGGTACCTGATGCACCGCAGGCGTCAATGGGTTCATCCCCGAGTTGCAGATAACCTAGCTTTTGTGCGTACGAAGCGTCGGCTGAGTTACACATTGGCAGTGATTCTCAGTCAGTCAATCGACGATAATAAAAGAAGGTTTTCTGCTTCTTACACGAAAATTATTCAGGTATTACTATTTAACGATAGAATATCATAAAAATCGTTACAAGGCGATTCGACATCGTTCACAAAGCTGAATCAGCTCGGTGGTCGTCGTGTCAAATCGATCTTTCTCGTCTCAACGTACGTACTCAACCCCTCCAGCTCGTTCTCACTCACGCTTCTTTTTCTGCACAATTGTAATGTTCTCACGGAACACGACAAAACACAAAGCACGTATCGTAGAGAAGTTTACACCACGAAATCGGGGCCGTTTTTCCCCCACGATTTTGGGATACGCCCCACGACCACGGCGCCTCGAACTTGAATCTCCTCGTTCCGATTAGCGTCCGTCCACCAGCAAAACTTCAAGCTTCGTCCTGCACGAAAAATCACCACCTGCGAAAATTCACACGATACGCACACACATGCACTCTGCACGCATCGTGGTTCGTCAAACCAGATACCTGCGAGACATTTTCCTCTGCTACGAGTCATCCAGAAACAGCTCGCGTTGCCTTTCCTGGCCACGACGTGGCGCCACGTTTACTAAACCATCGACGTTGGATAGGAAAAGTAAGATTCCTACATTCGACGTAACGATCCATCCTTTCAATCTTCAAATCAAATTGAACTGGCGTATTCATCGACAGAAAATCGAACAATTAATTACTGAATCAAACATACATTACTTCGCCATTAAATGAGTCTTTTTAGATGCATTAAAAAATCACATTGAAAAGAAAGATATTAATAACAATTATCGAATATATCTACATACTTGTGCATCCAAACTTCGTGAAGAATGTAACTTTCATTGGCATACTTCAAAAGAGTGGGAGTAGATGTTTCTACAGAGACAAAAACCGTCTAAAAGGTGTCGTTGCTGGTTCACTTTACGGAACCCAAATGGCACGAGTGTTCGTGCATTTAAATGAAGATATCTTCATCGAAAACTGGCAGGAACTGCGCACGGAATCGTTCCCCGTGTCTACTGATTGTAGGTAGAGCAGAAGCGAATGCATTCAGTTGTGGCCGAAACAGGTTTTTTTCGGGACCTGCCTAGGAACAGAATGGACAGGTCGACAGGTAAAGATGCAGGGTCTTGTCTCGTGCGCCATCATGCATTCACAGGAACCGTGTCCGGCATAATAATGCAATGTAATTCCAATACACCGTCTGCGTTCCATACCTGCTACAATCGGCGCAAAGAAGCTATCTATCGGAAACATCGCTTGCACAATTTTCTATCCAGAGAAATTTATGTAGAATCAAACAAATATTTCCTCTTCAATTTTTTATTCATTATCATCCCTGGCCCATATTAATGGTTCCTGTTCTGATTATTTGAAAAGGCCACTTGTATGCCCCTGACGGAATGAAACCGGTGCATCGGTACTCGTTAGTCTCAAAAGATTTGGGATAATCGACGCCTTGTTCAGAAGATCGCATCACCGACATCGTGATCGATGGATTCTAAGAACGGGATCAGCAATGAAATTAATCACGCGTACCCACTGCATCGAGTTCTCTGTTCGCTTTCAAATAATTTGCAACGATCGACACGGTTTCTACGTATTGCGACAATGTCCCTTCAATTACAATCAGGCAACTCCAACGTTTGCCTCGATCGGCGTTGAAATAACGTCCCCCATTCTCTATTCTTTCGAGGTGAAACGAATTTTTGCATTTGCCAGCCGATCGTTGTGCGGACTTTGCACGTGTTGCCGTAACCAAGTCTCACTGTCGTCCTACGCGGGAAAGGAACCAACTTTTCATTCGTCGTGTCCCGCAGCTGCTCACCAATCGCGATAACGTGGGCGACGCGACCTCACTCAACGAAAACTTTATAATTTTCGAAAGGTGAGCAAAAATCACAGATTTCTAGCCTTCGAGCCACCCACGAGACGGTGGCACCCACGTTTTTCCAGGCACCTGCACACCATGTCGATACCCTATTGGCCAATACCTGTTAATCGATCGTCCGCTACAACCTTTGACGTAACGTTACGTGCTTGTTCCTCGCCGTTTCATTAGCCTCGTCATGGATGTTTAGTCTCGCCTTTCCAAGTTTGCGTCGAAGAAATTTCATTCCCAAACACTTAATGTATCTTCATTCAATTCTACGTACATGTATCTTGCCTAGAAATTTAATGTCTTTTCATTTCGTTCGAAATATTCCAATGTTAAAAATCACTTGAAATATATAATTTCCATTTCATTTAATTCTAACCATCTAAATTGAAACAAGAGTATAATGAAATTTTTATTCGAGGTTCTAACAATATTCCCCGCATAAGAAGAAGGTGCATTTATAATCGAGTATCGGCTGTCATGTACAGTCTGCAACAACTGTTACTACAACTGAACGCAATGCATATCCACGTACGTCGCATATGTCGCGAGCGGAAGTGCAGAAACGAACGACGGATCGCGATTCGCTTCTGTCTACGTCGCGGCACAATATGACATCGGGTTCTCATGTACCCACCACGTTGCTGCGACAATAAACACGCGGTTTACGGCCGCAGGGTCGCACATGTGTACGCATTGGCGTACGCGTAAAGAGCTGGCTGGCTTATGAGTACACAGGAAACGTGCGGCTCTGTACTACCCGCATCACTCGGAATGCACGAGAATAGAATCGCGTTGAACCGTGTGTAGGTTTGGCGTACAATAGAAATGACACCCACCAGCGGTGCGTGTGTATACACGACAGAATTTATGCTTGCCAGAGTGCTGGGTGAACGTAGTGACAGTGTACGCGCGTATATTAATGTTCGTTTAACTACATCCTCCGTGCGTACGATCGAATCGTACGTGTGTACATTATAATAGTGTGTACACCTGAACGTACGCGACAGGCGTGTACAATGATCACGCGTACGTTACAGGTTGTTCCTTAACTCCGTTGGTGTGCACTGACTGGGCAGAGAGGCTATTTCTTCGCGGAAAAAGAAGATAGGAAACTGATACGCCGCGGTATCGAGATCGTCTAATTAACCGGCAGCGTAATTAGATACTTTCTGTTTACCGATTTATATTGCTCGCGAGGCAGCTGTTAATTCAGGTAAGGAGGTTCTTGGCTTTCTAACAGGGGAATACGAGCGTGTGATTTCTGTCGACAATCAGGAAAGCTTGTGACTTCAATTTCGACACGACGTGGACGTTATATTTAGTCGACGTTGACTTTCCTTTCCTCCCCGCGTATAATAAGTTTCTTCATTTACTCTGCCGACGCATGCCATCGACGTCTCTTTTTATGCCGTCGAATCGAATTCCTACACCTTCTAGCCCTGATGCCCCGAGCAACGGAAGTCCTGCCGGTTTTCTCGTTTAACCGTAGTGCATGTGTGTACAGACTGCACGTGTTGCTCTCATGCGTATCTCGTTCGACACCGATCTGTAGATGCATACGTCGTTTGTGTCGGATATGAGACCGCTTCGTGTAACGTTATGCTGCTTCTTGATCGTTACCTTGTCAGGAATTTAGACAGAAGTCCGATTGACGTCCCAACGATACCTTATCCTTCTAAATTCTCTTCAATCTAATTGGATCTTCGTCCAATTGATGTATTTTATGTATTTACCAGCATCGTAGAGATTGATCGACATTATCAAGAACAATTACGTCTCGTTACAGGTTTTGATTGTCAAGCATGTCTGCTTGTCTGTTCATCCGATCGAATATTTATGATAATTAACGAAAGTGGAACGCATTTTAATGGGACTCATCTGCAATGCAAATGATTCGTGTAATGCCCAGCTCGTTAGTACTCCCGTTGGATTGTTTCGATTCGAAATTTTATTAATGTGAAAATCTATGATAGCTGGATTTAAAAATGTTGTAATTAATCATTATTAATTCTCGTCGTAACTTCAATTAAAATTCCTAGATCTCTCTGTACATAATACTTCTGAATTGGTGCCCAGCGATGTGATTATTTTCCGTACGCCCTCCATTTTACAAATTTCAGTCATTAAGGCGACTCTGTGTCAGGTGGTTCCACTCTATCTTTCCAGTTAATCTTTATTGTCGAACGCGCCGTGTTTGCCGAGAAACAGCTATATACCATTCGCGGTTCCCATCTATCCCTCACGAACAATAGATCGGCCAACAAAGACAGAGAGAATGCCGCTGCTTTCCTTTCTCAGAGAACCCGCCAGACAGACAGGCGTTCGAAAAGTGCGCGATCCTGAAAGCAAGAGGAAGGCAAAATTGTTTCGAAACGCGTAGCTGTAATTGATAACGCCAATTAGATTGTAAATAATAACGGGTCCGCGGAATAGTTCGCCGTCTTATTCCTCCGCGCAAATTGGAAGATTTTACAACGGATAAAGAACAGCGAGAGTGAAAACACCCTTCTGGTAATGAAGGGAGCCGAGGAAACGGCGTAAGACGTAGCGGAACGCGAAGCTTTCGAGTCGCGTGATCTTGAAAGCAAGAGGAGAAGGAAATGTTCAGGAAGATGCGCTAGAAATTGATAGAAACAAGAATTCGCGTATTCGGAACAGTAAAACTGGTGAATATATGTAACGAGGAGTTAATTTGCCGCTCTCACGCGACTCAGGAAGGCCGTTATAAGCGAAGGACGCTTCCCACGTTATTTTGCGTCAGATGTGCGCTACTGGCCTCTCGTCTCGTCCAGGGAACGGTCCCGAAATTTTTTCCAACACCGTTGAAACGACCAGTTTAATTCACCCTTTAATTATACGAAAGGAAGATCTGCTTTTTTCGAACACGGACGATGAACTGACACAAATGCCTGTGCGAAGAAAATCTCCATATAGGTATGCTGAGGATCGCGTTATAATAGAAATCTATCTGTGAAATTAATGGAATCACGCCAAGTTAATGTGGAACAAGAATGACCACAATTTTTCAATGGCCTTGCAAAACCAATTGATTTTAGTTTTAAAAAAACCTGATCAACACTACGCATACAGGATAGTAATTGTGAGAAACATTTTCGGGTTGAAATAGATAGAACATTAAGGACCAGAATTAGATGAGACACGTTTCGGTTCACCGAGGTCGCACGAGATGGTCACGCGCTGCCAGTTCCAAGGTATGGGTGTTGAAATGTCTATGGTGCTCCAGAAGTTCGGGTTTCCAGATTCCTCGCTACGTTCTACGTCCCTGCATTGAGTTTATAAAATTGACAATATAAATATGAGTGGATGGAAGGACGAGGAAATTAATTTATTCTTCGTCGTTCGTTTTATATTCAAATTAACTTACTTGATCGTCCCGGAATCGAAGGGAGGGGCAAAGAATTCGCCCCGGTAACACGAAGTTCTTGAGCAACGAAAGTATCGAACACTGTTGCATACTGCGCGCGCCGGAAATGCGTAACACGTCGTGGTGAAAACTCGATCGCGCATTCATCATATCCTGAAATTAGTAACCGCTAACAAAGTTCCCAGGGCTGAAAGGAACGGGTTTCACTGTGATTAGAATTCAGGCACTCGAGTTATATATCCCTTGCGTTTTAATTGCACAGAGTGGGGCAACTTCGCGGATCAATAGAATTTTCATGTTTTCCCACGTGCAACAAGTATTTTAATTGTAATAGCAATAATTGGAGCGGGAAGTTTATTGATTTATAGAGATACAACAAGTACTGAATTGACTAAATGTAGCGATATAAAATAAGTAATAATTATTAGGATGAGAGTAACAGTATTATGTTCTACATAAAATTAAATCAATTCAACCTCGATTCGTTCCACGTGACTGCTCGAAAATCGGTCAAGTTACACGCGATCTGTCTAATTGAAGATCACCGGAAGACTTCATTGCATCCTGACTGCGGTCCCAATTGTCCGTTTCTCAAACTCGAATCACGGAAGGGATCGATTGTCACAGAAGTATTGCCACCTGTTGAGTCGCCTGTCGGAAATCCCGGTGCTCTTATCTTCTCCTTTTATCGAATCGTGTCTCATAATTTTAGTAATCTTTTCCTGTAAAAATGGTTCGCATTTTCTTAAAGTACATACCTTTTTAAAATATCTGCGTGAATGGATATGCCGGACTTCGTAAAAGTAACGGAGTTACTGCTATTAATTACAAAAGGCTAACGCAAAGCAGTGTACTGATTTGAAAAAAGATTTCCCAAAAGGGCCTAAATAAATTACGTTAAAAGCACAAATATGTACCCCCCTAAATGATTCACGACAAAGCAAATTCACGTTCGTACACCTTATTTGCAGTCGTCACTTATCGTGCATCGTTATCGTATATACGTTGCACGAGCCATGCTTAGATCAAAGATCAACAAATGATCTGTGATTTACTGGCTACTGCGTTTCTATTAGTATCTTTACATAGATACCGTCGAACATTGTACATAGTAGCAAACAGATGTCAGATATATACTTGACAAAACGCACTATGTACTCGGTAATCATCCGCGTGTGTTGATGCAACGTGTATCATTGCCCTCGCATACTTAGACCATGACTTTTCAAGTAATAGTAATAATTTCTCATCGATGTTCCGCGTAATTTCCCGTCGAATTTTCGTAAGACCCGTAACAAGCCATGCATGAAATAAAGACACTCGTGTGTCGACGTTAATAATTATTTGCGTCTTCGTTGCGTACAATCGAAAATAGTCGAGGTAATTTTTGTCGCTCTTGCTGTTTTATAACAATCTGCGACTAGTACTTACCTGTCGTGGCCATTTTGCGTGCGGTAAATAGACACAAAAATACGTAAAACAGCGTTGTGAGAAACGCAGTTGCGTGTATACTAAAATAGGGACGCAGTTTAAAAGGAGGGACAATTTTCAGTAATTGGCATTGTTCTTTGCGACGATTCGTAGATTTTGCCAGGACGGTTAACGGTACTAAATTGTCGTAGTTCATAGCGGTATACGAGCATAGCGTGCGCCACAGAATCATGCTTGAAAATGCTGCTTCTAAATTAAAATTGGGGGTCTCTTCTTTCAATGTGAACCCCGGTGAATGCACATTCTATGGCGTAGAATCGTAAGAGTAATTTAGAAGGGAAATATAAACCTATGTATCTGGCAATTTTAATTTTCGTTTGTTACGGTTAGGTAAGTAGGGTTCCGGCGGAAGTGGAAGCGAGTTAAGTGTTGCATCGTCGTGCCGGAAACGCACAGGGAAACCTCGTGGAACAGATCGATTCGGTATTGTTCGTCGCGAAATCGTGCTTGCACCCGGAAATGTTGCCTGGTTACCGGAAGAAGGTGAAAATGTCTAGCGAGATCGCGATTTTAACGAGACAGAAAGTGATGGTGCAGTTACAGTACGTTATCTATTGAAACGATTTGTGCACGTGTCTTCCCCCGAACGTCAAGCAAGCATCGTTTGTTATTTAGTCACGCTTTGATTGATAATTGTATTGTGATCGAGACGAGACGAGACAAAGGGAAACCGAGGAAATTCGTGTTTGCCAGCACTGTCGTCCGTTTCATTCCGCTTATTAGACTCTGTCACGAAGATATACGAGCCGTTCCGCGAAAGACGTCCATTATTCCCTTGGCGTCGTTTCCTCTTTCATCAGGATGCTTTCACGAGTAATCACGTTAAAGTGGCTTGATCACCTGAAAACGCGGAGAGAAAGAGAAGCAAGTAACGATCCGCCGTGTGTTTGCGTGTCAGAAGGGTGGAAGGTGCAACCGAACGAGCCGCGCCTTGCGAAAGGGTGCGGCCTTTTTCGAGGGTGTGGTGTTTGTTGCATGACAATGCCACGCGTCTGCTCCCTTATTCCTCATCCCTGTTTTATAGCCATGCATTAATACACCGCATCCTGTATAATTACCGAAAACAAAAGCTTCCACGAGGAGCACGCGTTGTCATAAGAATATTCAATTCCCCCCTTGCACAGTTGTATGCAAAAAGGTATACAAGACTGGCCTCTGAAATTACAGTTAATTACAGCTACCCGTGAACTTTGATCGTTAGACGAGGCTTTAGAATCCACATTAAATTTATCGGAACTGTACATTCTGTATCCTTCACGTGCACCGTTGGACGTGTAAATAAGAATGAACATCTTGCATGAACATCTCGAGATTCACGAACGACAGGATAATATACGCGCCTGATTCTCCGGTTACGATAGATCCGTATGGCGAGACGATTTATACTCCTGCGGTATCCATTGTCAGTGAATGTTTGCCAGTGGGCGATCGGAATTGTTTACCCTATGACTTACTCGTCGGCATTATAGTCATAACTTATTTGTCATACGATATTCAACTAGCTACGTACAACGGCGTAAACGTCACGCGCATTTCAGATAAAAAGTCTAACAATGGAACAGGACTGTGTCGCGTCGTAGAATTATCAATCGTATTTGTCGATACGTGAGATGCGCTTCGAATGTCGTTTTTTCACACCGACTGTAAGCAGATAACTAAATGTTAAACTTTTATTAACCTTTTTAATAAACTTTTATTATACCTTATTAAAAAAGGATGAAATTAAGGGTAATGTAACTTTTATTAAACCTTATTAAAAAAGGGTAAAATTTATTGCTCCGTTTTTATTGGTACTTGTAATATTATATTAGGTATATATACTTTTGTTTAGTTTGGCGTTGCTGAGATTCACTGAGCTACCTGTGGCTTATTAATATTCTTTGCTCATTCGTTCCCCTTTGTTATCCCCTGTCAGCTTTGCCTGGATATATCCTAGAGTTCACAAAGCGTGTAATGTAAGTCAATCGTGGAGTAGAATGCAATAGGTGACCCAAATGTGCATAGCCAGGGCCACTCCCGAATTGCCGATCCTTTACACTCGGGACCAATTAGGCCATTGTGTAAAAGTGATTTTATCTTTGTTGATAATTAAACGCTCGTAACACTCGAATTTTGTATGCTATAGACACGTGCAGTTAATATACCGCGCGAGTAAAATTTATGTCACCTGTTTTTTTTATTTATTATAAATTGTAATATATACGATGGTAATAATTTTCTCAGGAAGCTGTGCATTTTTCTTGACACGTTTTTCAAACTACAGGTAAGCTTAAAGGAACGGAAATCGACTATTACCTTCTTCTAGTATCAAGATTTAACACCTGGTATATGACTGGACTAGTTTCGCTTTTTCTGTGCGACTTATCCTTTTCCTCCGATTCGAATATACCGAATGACTAACCATTTGTTGTTGGAAAACTATTCAACATTTAATTGAGACTAATTTTCCCAATGAACAAATTCTTTTATAAATGCTTCTTATACGCTAAAATAAATTTTTATTTCACTCTGACCTTTTCATACAGGCGTGACCAAAATAAATAAAGTATAGAATTCAGAATAGGGTACTGTCGTGACAAGGACAAGATGCATCTGTAAAGTCGGCGCAAGACTTTCACACAGGAGGGTTGATTTACAAGGGGGTCCTTCGTTAGAATGCATCGCCAAAAGGACGAGAAAAACCCTCCAAGGCGGCACAACGAAAAGGACACTTCTATTTTAACTGCCGGCTGGAATATCCTTCGAGCGCTACGTGATAGGAAATTGTAGGGGACATTGTATTTTTCTGTAATATACAGTATATTTTGTTAAAGGCAGAACACCGGTCTGGCAGATTTATTTTAACATCTCACTTTTACGTAGAAGTCGTCGTGTTTCTTTCAGAAGCTTGTTGCCTATCGTCCTTCTTCTGCAGAATTAATGAAGTCTGGCCGAAAGTAGTGGCGGCGTCAGACACGGCTTCACGTTGCTTCAACGATGAAAGCAACACTCATGGGAATGAAGAACTCATCGAAGAACTATCTCCTGAACTAGATGCCGTCAGCGAATCTTGTTACAGCAAATGCTGCGGGGTATGCAATCGAGAGATATCACGCGAAGCCTCTCTCGGTCCACTTAAAACTTTTTGGGCCTCGTTACTCCAGTTTTCTTGTGCTATTTGCATGAAAAGGATACTCACATACAGGACGCTCATGTTGCGTATGGGAAGCACTTAAGCAGTCGATGAAACTCGAATGGCAAAGTTATTAGGTCGTTGTAAATTAAACTCTTGAATTGCCTGCTAATATTTGATTTATACAGATACGTCAGGTAAGAACTTTTGGAACAATATTTAATTCCCTTGTACGCTTAATAGAACTTTAGTGCAATCGGATATAGAATTAATGTTACAATATTTAAAACGGGATCCTAATAATATTCAAATAGTACAAAAAATGATCAGTTGTTAGAATTAGCGATTCATATACCCCAGTTAACAAAAATATCTGCGTAGTATTTCGAGTACGATATTGACCAAATTGTTTCTTCTGTAAACAATACTGAGCTATCGGATTAGCGTACAGTTACAGACGAAAACAACACCCATGGGAATGAAGACGAACTCACCGATGACCATGGGTAAAGGGGCCACTCGATGTCGGGGTCCCATTGAATGCATGCAGCACGGAACCAGTCCCGGAAATCAGTCCTGTCACGCAGGCCGGAAGCTGGACATTGCCACGGCAGAGGATCGACGTTAAATCCCATCGATCTATCTCCGTGCCTGAAACAATTTCATTTCTCCCTTTGACACGTTTACAAATTCCGCACAAAATCTTTCCAATCTAATCTAGCATCGCACTCTCTTTTTTTCATTCCATTTTCCGACGTTAATACTCGACTTTATATTTTCCATATTTCCCATCGAACAGAACGGAACACGCGATTCGGCCGTCAAAAAATTAATGCCATATCTGCACTTCGTGACACGGCGCTTTGTCGGATCGTTTCCGGTAGGTGCCGCAGCCTGAAATTTAAAGATCCTCGAGGGTAACATTATTTTGCAGGATAACACTCGGACGTAACACTCGGTTTGAGGCGATATTCGGTTTCGATACCAGCGAACAGGTTCTCCTTGCAAGGTGAGATGCGTGCTTCTCCCGTTCTTTCATTCCGTTCCACCTTCTCCGACTGCCCATTTTCGTCTCGTGTCTGTATTCTCGTTTACATTTGTCTGAGCTCCTTCTTTTTATATGTGTACGCAAGCGTGTTTGTGTGTCCGTATTGAAGCGTGTGCAGGTGCACGGTGGGTGTACACCATGCAGCCTGGAAAGAATTGCACACGAAGGGAAGAGACTCGCCTGTGGGAAAGTAACGCAACACCATGAGAGCCAACGGCCTGGACCGCTGGCTGCCAAACTCCCATAGCGGTGTATGCATGCCATGGCGGCGTGTTCATGGTGCTCGACGCGCTCGCTGCGTGCACGAGGATAAAGTGGCTGACCACCGTGGTTCCGATCTGCTCTCTGCCATCGTTCTAGCTGAGTTCCCGTGCTGGTTTAAATGATTCGCCTCCGCTAAAATTATTGTAATTTTTATATCGTGGCGGTACATTAAATGAGGGATCAAAGTAAGAGAAAAAAAGTTATAATAACGAGACAAATTTGGGTGGAAAAATTAAACCATATATGCACTTAAAGCTTGAGTTTAGCAAAGAATGTATTCGACT
Organism: Nomada fabriciana; assembly: GCA_907165295.1. Taxonomy (NCBI): domain Eukaryota; kingdom Metazoa; phylum Arthropoda; class Insecta; order Hymenoptera; family Apidae; genus Nomada; species Nomada fabriciana. The sequence goes on along the minus strand of OU015690.1, from coordinate 7,097,462 downwards.
TCTCAGTTTCTTAGGAAAAACAGGAATACATATTTCTATTTTACAAAATTGTAAGAGGAGATGCTTCTGATAAGTCATTAGCGAATGTTTACTCAAAAGATACATTAATTTCGTACGGCATGCGCGTTCAAAACTTATCTGCCAATTTGCAGCTGCGGTAGAAACGATCTAGAGTTGGCAGAGCTACATACATAATTGAATTTTCTCCTCGAGGTCGTCGTGAACGAAGCCAGACCATCGAGGGAAATGTTTCTCACAGGAGGCTCGTTGTTCACGACAAAAGGCACGCGTGTTGTGCCAGCGAATCACGATATCACGCCTGGATGAGAGTCCACGACTTTCACGTTAGTATGTCTACTCGCCATTCCTCTACTGAAGGGTTGATATCTCTATAAAACGCTTCTGAGGATGCCGACACTCGAATCAGAGTGTTTTACACGCTTCTTAGGTCTTCGACCTCAATCTAGAAAGACTACACCCAGTGTGTGCTCTTAATAATACTTAATGGAAGTACAGAAAAATAATTGCAAGTAGAAGAAAGAAATCAAATAGTTCTTTTCCGTTGCAGTCTAAAATCGTATGCGTTCTAACACTTCAAATGATTTATGTATTTCGGCACATTTGTAATACCTGTGCCTGTACATTGTCCACTAGTTTCGAATTACCTGGCCACCCCACCGAATATCCCTTTTCGAGGTAAATCCCACTCAGGTATAATGGTGGCTTCTATACGATCTTTTCGACAATTCGCCGCCACCTAACTATCCCCTCTCCAAGTGCCTATCGGTTTCGTTCGTGTCAATTCTTCTCGGTTGCCTTTGTGCACGAATAAAGCGGTGCACCCGAATAGTCGTGTGAAACAAATTTCACCTGCTGAAAGGTGATGTAGACAGGAAACTCGTTCGATCCCAGACAAGGGAAAAGCTACGTACGTAGGTTACGTCGCAAGAGAAATGAGTAAAAAGATTATCACTGGCTAAAAGGAAATTCCTCTGGTGGTTTCCGGAATGAAAGCAAACGCATAACTTTCGTTCATCATCTGCTCGAAGGATCGCGTCGATTCGTATCTCGAATCGTTGAAAAACAGAACGCTTTTCATTTAGATTTCATTTAATTTTATTTCCTTTCCTACGTGTACCTGTTGCTTTATTTTCTTTTTCTTTTACAGAATCGACGTAAGACCTTTTCCTTCGCGCGTGAAGTCAACGCCCATGCGTCCACGAGTAATGAGCAATCACGTGGGACGTGGTCCTCGTTTCTTTCCCCGTTCTGCCGTCAGGTACAAACGCATAAATAGAATATTATCACTTCGGAGAAAAAAAAACAAATTTCTGCGTCAAAGATAACTGGTTGTCACGGCCGAATCACCGGCGCGAGACGCAGCTATCGCGTAGGAGTTTATCAGAGTCTGACGGCCACAACGTTTTTTATTTCCTGCGAATAAAAATACCTTTGAAAAAATTATTTCTCAATTTTTTTCAGCCAGAATCTGTTATTTATTCGATAGATTTGTGCCAGAGTTCACGGTTTTCTCTGCGAGAATCGCGTAATGCTTTCTTATATGTATTTGTGATTTAAGTTAATTTATTCCCACTGAATATTCTGTGCAGAGAATGGAAATCTATATAGCAAAACAAATAAATTTCATCGAACCATTATCAGATAGACTGCATTCTTTTTTCTTCAAGATTCTCTAAATTCACGCGTGACATTCATTAGTACGTAGAACTTGTGTATCCAACGACATTTCTAATTTACTCCCTTCGGAAGCTGTACGCTGCGTTTACAGAATTTCAATTGTCATTTAAAGCGTCGCCTGTCACGGAGTGAATTACATACTACACACTCGACAGTCGACTCACAAATAAATTACAGACCCTACCGAATAGTTTCCAATGTCGTGTCAAAACCGTCACAAAATACAACTTTTAACGACCCGATTAAATTTTCTATCACACGGCACTTATCCATCTCGTAATAAAAGTAACAAAAATAATTCACATCAGAAAACTCCGTACAATCTTCTTTATATTTATCAATGATTATTCTTACACCCGTTTCATAATATATGCACCGTAGATGTAACGAAAGGGGTCACTGATACAAGACGAAAGAAAAAAGCGAATTAAATCCCGGACATCCTTCGGCTTACGAGCAAACGCCCACGCGTCGTTGAAAAGTTGCAAGCTTTCACACAGAGAAAGAAAGAGAGGAGACCATCCACGGACATCTGACCATAGAATTCTGAGCTTCCCGCCCCCGCACTCACACAACGAAACCGACTATGCGTAGTACGTACTACGAAACGCTCGGCACGTTTCGTGCACTCACAGGGAAGGTCGTTTTCTTTCCTCAGCGCCGCGTACGTACTCCGCTTACTACGCCGACTTTACTCGACCGCTCACGAGTTCCCTCCAGTCTTAGCTGAGCGCTCGTGGCGTGTGGAACGTTTTTGTCGTCGCGAGAGCGGGTGATTTCAACGCTGGCAGAGGCGGTTCGTTTTTCGTTCTAATAAAAACGCAGCCATACTTTCCAACATTGCTGCACCTATCTCACAATCAGTGGAGTTGTTCAAGAATTCGGACGAAGAACCGAGAGTATAATATACATACGTGATTTACGACGTCTCTTGTGATTAATCACGTAAATCACGTGGACATTGCGAGCCTGGTTCGCGTGGTGCACAGTGTTCCGAGTTTTTCCGTGGACATTTCCATGAACATAGAGGATATTTAAACGGTGACTGTTGCAGTGTAACTGTACGAAGAATACTTGCACAGAAATACATTGCGCGGTGTCCCGACGGTGTACATATAATTGAATCCACTCAATGCCACTTGTTCACCAAGTGTAAACATGACTCCCGCGCATTGACGTATGCACCGGACCGCGAGTGCAGCCTGCACTCAGCTGTGAATTCGTAAATGTGAGTATTCTTGTGATTATTCATAGGCATGCACCGTGATAACGCGTTGTCGATACAGTATCGTCTATCTTTCCCGCTCTGTACACGCGTGACGTTTAACGTGCAGATGTATGTATGCGTAGCTGTTCTATGTGGGGATATTGTTGTTTGATTTTAATTAATAACGAATAATGAATACGGTCGATCTTGTATGATATAATGAATTCAGTGCAGTCCTTCCGCTGATGCCTGAACATCTCCTTTTAAACTGTCCCGATCGTAGAATGGCTGATTATTATTTAATAAGAGCGGTACAGTTAGCACCGTGTGAATGGTTACCATTTTTCTTCTTACGCTTCCTCGTTGTGGAACCATTTAACAATCGTGCTGCGTGTTACACGCTTCCTTCTAGAATCACGTCGACGTCTCGCGTACTTCGCCAATGTTTATAACGTGCTTGGAACTTCTGGCACGCAGCTGCGTAACACTTGCTGCGTTTACAGGCAATCTAAGGGTTTATGTACTTGGCTCGCAAATTCGCACATATTTCGCAGCCACACAGAATAACACCGGCACTCTTGCTTTTGCTCTCACTCGAACTAAACTTTCCGCGTTCACGCACTCCGTAATATCCCTGATTTCCTTTCCTCGATGATTATCGAACGACCTTCGCCGCGGTTGCTTCGTTTCGTATCCTTGGGCAGAGAAACCGAGGAATCCGGCAATTAATACAACGTTCTAATTTAAATAAACGCCACTTCTGCGTTACCCTAATTTACTTGGTGCTCGCACGAAACAACAATCGAGATAAGACGGAAATCGAAGGAACCTGTTTTAATGATTCGTTTTAGTCCTCGCTTCCATCGGGCTGGATCAGTTTCCCCCTTCTTGTTGCATTAATTAAGAGAGTGAACGGCACAATTGGACGACACACTAACGATCGTTGCAATTTAGTGTGCTCCGACGTTTTCCTCGCTTAGAAGAAATAGTTGCCAACGATTAGAATACATGAAATATTGCTCCGATTTGTGAACTGAATTATTATTTAATTTCGCGCGTTACCCGATAAGACGAACAGATGGATCGGCAAATACTTTTCTCGGAAGAAATTTTGAAAAAAGACAACAATGAAATCCTGTTCTCAGACGACATCGAGGAGGCATGCTGAAGCACGTGTCAGTCTCGCCATGGAGAGGGCGAGCGGACAGCGTGAGTCTAGCTTCCAGCGGGGGTGCAAGTAGCTGCGGAAGCGGAAGTCCAACCCCTGGTCACACGCCACCGCCCTCGAGGGCATCCTCTTGCGCCTCGCTGGCACCCTTAACCGCCCTTTCGAGCTTTTCACCGGCCGATGCAACGCCACAACAGGTATGTGCACCGTATACATAAATATACCGATCTGAATTGTTTTACGAGAAACTTGACAAAAGCGGCAGGATCAATAGAACCCCCGTTCGTGATTCGATAATGGACTAAAGCCGTGCAAAGGACCGTAATAAATGAAAAAGTCACGCAGCAGGCAAAGAGAAAGGTCGAAAGCACCGCTGTGGGGTACAGAAAAAAAGCTAATGACGTGGTTTCTTAATAAAGCAAACGAGGAGAACAAAACGTTATTCGTGACGGGCATTGAAACCGTTTCGTGCAAACGAGAACAAAACGATTCCCTGCACTTATTAACAGCTGGACCACGTGTGTCCTTGCCCAGCGGTGCTAATAGAATCCGTCATTCTACGCGTGTTTAATCCACGATTATTTCTGACGCGGCCGCCTGTTTCATTACTCCGTCGCCGAAAATAGCCTGCGATTATTCACGATTGGGCAAAGAAAATTCGTGACAAACATTAACTATCTGTCCATGCGAAATCGTAACGCCACTCGGGATGTTCGTCGCGTTAATTGACTCGAGACCAGTCACGGAACAATTTCGCCGACTCATTTTTGAGGGGCAGAAGTCAGGTTTTGGACGAAGGGTGCCTTTCCCACGATCGAAGCGGCCACAACTGCGACCGTGTATACGCGGTACGGTTTCGCATCCCTTTTTGCACCAACAGAAACATGAATCTTCGTGGCCCTTGATGCCGACAAGATGTTTAGAGAGGCCAGTTTCGTCTGACATCTGCGTAGAAACTCCGATCCCCTCGCGAAGTCTGTCCATTCGAATAGACGTTTCGAACAAGTAACGCTAATTTCTTTTATTTCGATGCGCAAAAATTCGTTCGATTATGCAGCTAATTGGCGTTAAGGCCGAGCACTCGATAGAGAATTATCGTCGACCGGCTCCAATGAAAATCGGGGTCACCGCGTTTATAAACGCGAACTTTGCATTATTGTTGGCATCCCAGTTTCTGTAGCGCCAGATATTAAAACCTCGCCTGTTGAATACATAGGCGCTCATGGACAGGCTAGACTTTTCATTGTGTCCGAGTTTGCCTGGCCCGTTTCACACGTGGCTGCGGCAAAGGTTGCTACAAAACGCTTCACTTCTTCCGTTAGTTTCTCGGAGAAACCATGTGCGTTGGTACAGAAACATCCTGCCACTGATGTACACCTTTTTTAACGATGCTGCTTTTTCGTGTTTTTCGAAGGAAAAAATTGTTTTTCCTCTTTTTCTGAAAAATATTTAGTGCCAGAGATGACCGTCGTTTTCGGTGGTCTTCGGTTTATCCTACGTCCCGCAGTTTTTTGTCAGTGGAACCCGGAATTTTCTGTGAGAACCCCGCATGCCCTGGTGTCGCACATTGCGCGGCCAACTTACAATGTGAAATGAAAAACTATACGACGCTGTCGTAACCCTGTTGGATCCACTTAATCGCACTTGCTCCTTGTCTACAGACCTCCGTTCTTCGGCAGGCTGCTTGGGATTAGTCGTTCGAACGGCGCGTCGTCACGAGTAGCCAATATGTCGTAGAAAAAGTTGAGAAGAAGTAGAAAAATGTGGCGTATATAATCGATAGTGGGTAAACTAATTAGGGGTTGCTCGAACCACGTACAAGAAAGAATGAAAAATTTTATGTAAGAAATCCTGCAAAATATAGCAGCGTTCTACAAGAGAATATTCAAGTGAAAATATTAACAGGGGAACATGTAGTTTGGTGTAGCATTAAAGTCGAGGCATCTTATTATATGTGTAGCTTCATAGTCTTCTATAAATATTAAGTGGCGATCCGAAATATCGGTGCCGAGTGGATTATGTTATAATCTCTTATGGCGATAAGTTGTCGAAGCTATAGACTACACAGATGTGATAGTGATAGGACGTGTACTCTGATATTTTACTCCCATTGCGATACCTTCTTCTTATTCTTTGATGCAGCAACTTAGGTGCAATTAAATTCTTCTTTATTGCTCATAATCAGCGTCATTAGTTTTTTGAAAACAGACCAGAATGACGTATTCCAAATTCGAACATTAAAGAGCTATGTATTTTTGTATCGGTGCAGTTTTGCCAACCAAATTTTATCGCGCCAATGATAAGATAAGAAATCCGCGGAACAGCAACGATTTTACGACTCACTCGTTCGTCGAGAGAGACACTGGAACCGGTATAAAATAAAATTTATTCGGATCAAGTTTTTCCATGTGTGAAACTGAGTGTAGGAAGATCGAGAAGTTGCAGTTGTGGTTTTCGGTGCACCGCACAGATTTACGTAAGAGTTGCGAAAAGTGAGAAATTGTCTTCCTGTTAATATCCAGTACGATGCAAATAATTATTACATTATTGCCAGCAGAATATACAATAACTAATCAGTCCTAACATCAACTTTTAATTCATCTCGACTGTCCACCTAGATTTTAAGTTATTATCCGATTGGATATTCGTGTACAGCTAACTCCATTCACTGTCAATGATGTAAATCATTAAATCGCTCGCAATCAAGTTGTCATGCTATCTAATATAATTATGACGACCAGTTTCTGCAAACATAAATCGCGATAAATCTGGCAATTATATCAATTACTTTTTATTTCGGAGCACACGTTGCTCCAATATCTTCCACGTATGTATAATCTCGCCTTATAGTATCGACGCGAATTAAAAACCGCAGGATTCGCTTTGAAGAAACTGGCTCGAGCAGGATCTGGATCATGCCCACCAATCATCCCAGATCGATCATTGTGCCAGCACGACACGTATATACGAAATCACGTTCCACGTTTTCGTTCTGCCTCTGGGTCCCAGACCTGTCCTGCGTTCTCGGGCCTCGCAACATCCGGCGCGGCGGCCCGTAGTTCCGGCTTTCTTGTATACGCGCGCCTTTTATTCGAACCGGTCTTGATAAAACGTACTCGCCGTTGTTCTATCAGAATGTCCGACTTTTATCCGTCGATCGACCTTCGCCCTTGTAACATGTTACTCTCATACCTTCTTCTTACGACTATATTTTTACACGGGCCACTAGATACTTTTTCAGAGAGGAAGAGGCGAGAAGATACACCCCTCCGCGAAATTTAACACCAGGTTTACGGGACGCGTCAATTTGACGCATTTCAGAATTCGGAAGGCAAAGATTAATGAAGGTCCGTTAATATTATATAATTAAATTAATTGTATTTCATTTGTAAATAAAGACAGTTAACTTTTTAAAGAAAACGGACATTTTTATTGGTAATCGTTAATCTGGGGGGAGACAGCGAAAATAAGTGGTCAAACTTGTCCGTAAACCTAGTGTTGAGGATCGCTAAATTTTTAACGACAAGTTGTCGATCTTTCAACTGCTGCAATCTTTGAATGGTGATTTGAGTCGTGAAGAAAATTTCTTAACATTTGGGCATTTGTATTTGCAAAATTTTCTGACAAAAAAGGTACCTTCACTATTGCACCCCCCACGTGATATAATGAAACAGATTAAAATAGAATTAACTATGGATTGTTAAAGTGGAGACTTCACCCTTCAAAACGAGCCCAGGTAGACTGTTCTACCAGATCTACCTGTCCAGGTCAAAAATATTGTGCACGATGTTAGAGCAATTGAAATACAAGTTCCCGCTCTTTCGAATTTCTCTCCAGTTCTCGACACGTAACTGTATTGTCTCCGAGACAAAATCAGAATATGTAGTACTTACGTAACTAGATTTCCATGTGACGTTCAGTGAGAAGGGAACGACTTCGTGAACAAACCAGGGAAATCTTTTGGCTTCCTGCTCCGATTTCTTCATGGTCTGTCTAAAAAAACTAGGGGGCATAAATGAATTGTGCGCCGCGTTAAGTATCACATGCCGGTGCGCATACAACCCGCATGCCGGTTACACGGCGGAGTAAAGATATCAAAGGGAAGCACGTCGCGTAGTCTGTCACAAGATTTTTCAGTATAAAGCCTATAAATGGAATCACAATACCCCATAATCAGGATACAGACGATCCAGGGTTCCTTGACCAGATCCAAGGATGCTTCCCCCATAGGATTCACCGCATAATCGTCACAGTCATGCCTGTTCCCGAGTCATCTTTTTTATGTATCCGCTCGAACGAGCATGGCATTCATACGATTGTAGTTCAAAAACTGGAATAGAGGAGGGCCGATCCTCATTTCATGTCGTCCATTGATTTATTATCGTATTAATGATTTTATAGAATGCTATTACTTATTACTTATTATATACATATATATTAAATGACCCTTTCCAGCGGCAGATAAATGTCGTTACGTTATGCATTAAATCGAGAATAGACCATAAACGTTGCTGCAGTCGATCCTTATTATCAGGGACAACGTTACGAAAAAAGAATCCCGTATTGTGTCAACCCTTTGGGTATAATTTTGGAAACACCTATGGGGTTTATTTAAAGCGCGCGCGAGCCACGGGACGACACCATCCCTAGTGTTCCTTCGCGGATAATTATAGGTTATTATCTGCTTCTGTTCTCTTGTAAGGGAAGATGATCTCTTCTGTTCGAGCGCGTCGGGGACATGTGATTTTTAACCGAGTGCTGCTGCTTAAATAAGCACACATGAACGCAACAAAAACATCGTCGACATCTGTGAGCGAGAAAATATTGCATTGGTAGAGTATATGTCTTTTTTTCACGGTGCTTTATGGCTGGATTAGAAGCCGATCTTGCGACTTTTTGCCATTGCGTATTAGGTCTGTCTATTAATAATTTTGGTAAGGGGTGAAATAGGGGCATATTTACTTTTCACATTACCAATTTCACAGTTTTTTTTCTTGGTTAACAATACCCGTGTTTTATTATCGAATTCCTGGCAGATATTGTATTAAGATACAATCTCTCGACAATGGATCCGTTCAGACATAGATGTGTACACAGATTCGGCAAAACTGCGTGTATGTACACATTGTTCGGGCAAACAAATCCGTAGATAAGTCGGGGGCGGAAAAAGGTTCCAGCGATTAGAAGCCGGAATTCTTGTGCAATCGCGGTACGTTCCTACTGCCAGCCGACTTTTCTAGAGATAAAGTTCAATTCATTCGCAGCGTATGTATGTATGTATAGCCAAGATCAGTGAATGAGACTTCCGTTATTCTCCAATTAATACCAAGAATCGGTGAATCGGCTTCCGTTGCGATAACGCTCCTTGCCTATCGATCATCGAACATAAATAAAACCGTTTTCTTCCCATTTATCTTAAACTCTCAGCCTCGCAATGATGCGCTTTCCTCCCGTTATCTGTGTCGTTCACCCGTTTTTCCTCGAACTAATCGCGTATCAACGAAAAGAAAAAGCCGCAAGATTGGCGCCAGTCAGAAAAGAAATCACGTGCCAGCGTTTTAAGCAGCGTTTGCATCGAAAATTACATTCAATTCTTCAGACAGCAATAATCATACATGCACGGGTACCTAAGTTACCTTCGAAACGAGTGATACAATTACATGACGGACGCGATTCATTATCAAACTGGCGCTGATTACAGCAGCATTGAAAGAGATCTTCTCTAAGGACCATCGTGGGCGAAAATTTCGTATTCTGACCGCCTGAACATTGGTTTATTAACGTAAACCGATCCGCTTGTTACATCGTCCTCGACGATTAATCGTCACGGTTAATTCCGTCTCTTCCACCATTTTCAATGCCACAGCACGAATGCCAAATTGAAACGTGGTCCTCATTACGGCGATGCACAGTCACATCCGCGATTTATCGTTTGAGCCGATTCTCCAGCCGGAATTCGTTGCTTAACGCGCACGACAATCGTACGGATTGCGCAACACGTGACGCACGTATATACACCTTTCAAGTACGTTCTTGACGATCATTCGCGAGGGGGCGAATTCTTCACACGGACGACGAACGACGACGATTGAACTCGATCGTTACCACGAAGAAGGAACTTCGATCGCGAGCACAACGACAGTTTACGGTTGATTGAAGCTTGGCCCATTCATGATCGTCGCCGCGCGGATTCTTTTAGCATGAATGCCGTCGGGGATTGGTCACGAGCAATCGGTGAAAGCACATGCAGCCGGTTACTCACACACGTGGTTGCACGAGCACGCGAAACTACTCTTGAGTAGTCATACCGAGAACCGTTGCGCTGCCTGTGACGCATGGGGCCAATTAGACTTCCATTTCGTATGTTTAGTGCATCTTGTCAATCGTTACGTTATTCCCTGCTAGAAATTGTATTGACCCCGTTAAATATGGGACCATATATCTTATACGGGGTGCCACGTAGTGGCGGTGCAACGGGATAGGGGCTGATTCTACGTTAAAGGACCAGACGAAAATATGGAAAAAATGTTTTCGTTTCAGACTTCGTTTTCGAAACGATCTACTCGCTGCACGTACAGTCGAACCAGTCTCGACTCAACGGATCTTAATGCCTAATAGATAGTAATGCCTTTATCTTATGCTCTCGTTTATTCGATTTATCTAAAGAAGCATAAAAATATTAAGAACGTTCATTAACATGAACAAGGACGGTCTGCAGTGATATCCGTTAAGTTGAGACTTGGTCGAGTGTACGTGTACCGAGTAGATTTTTTCGAAAACCAAGTTTCAAATGAAAATTTTACTCGATATACATGTTCAACTTATTTCTCGACGTAGAATCAGCTCCTATCCGGCTGTAACACAAGTCACATGACACCCTGTATATAACTCATCACATTTTAACTTTCTATTTTCACATAGAAGATAATAATAATTTTCAAACATATTCTGAATCACCTTGTACAATATATTTTAAATGGAGTCACTGTACATTTCGCTTTCCTTTAAAATGAATAACATATTATACTTTCTACGTGTCATTGCGAAACGCCGACAGAATGCATAACGTATCACCCGGATAATTGTTTCCCTGCCGCCGTACCCTGAGATCTGCACACGGCGAAACACTGTCCACACAAATGTGTGAACATGTTAACGCGACGCGTAATCCGGTAGCTCGTAGGCAACGCTAGGCGACGAAAGGTCTTGTGTCAGCAGGAATTCACGGTACCAGATACAATCGTGTGGGTCGTGTGCTGCATTCTGCGAATTCACATGTCCCACCGTCCCCGTTCTTACGAGCACATCGACCGGGGACCATTATCGAAGCCCGTCGAAAGCGTCTGAATCGTAAATCGAACGTCCAATCGGTTCTTTTAAAAATTGTTTCCACGAATATGACGCAAACGTCTCGATTCTTGTTCGATTTAGGTATTTCCCACTCGCGTTTCGATCGGCTATCTTGCACAACAACCCCACCTGGCTAAACGAGCGGAATTCACGCGTACGAAAAATGTTTCTGTGGGCCGTCATCGATCGACATCTGGTGGAATGGAACGCCACAATTGCGGTCCAGGTCTCCGGTGCAGATGGCCGCGCTTCGCGTTTCTCCAGTGTCGAACAATCACAATTGCGTCACTTAACATTCTTCCTGTACGGCTTTGCTATCCGCGGCCTTTCTTTATGGGGCTGGAATAATGATACCTTCGGTTGGTAGCACAATGAGGGAAGTGAAGGAAGAAGGTGGGACTGCACTTGGGACCGTTGTGTGGTCGCACACGTGCATCAATGCGAGGAACGAATCTGCGTGTAACTTCTTGGCACCCCTTCTATTCCAAACTAATATTTGTCGGAGTTCGCATCCAATCCTGCTTCTAGATTTTTGTAGATAACAAGGGAGATCTATTATTGTTTTTAAGGAACGGATTGGAAACGGCTCGATTAGAATAGTGATATTTATAAAGGTGATCCTTCATTGTTAACCTGGTCGATATTGGAATATTATCGGTGGTCGAATTTTAAATAATGACGGAGAGTTTGTATATATTTTGCATTTGTTGGAATTATGATTTAATATCATCTTAATGTCGCCGCAAGTTTCACCATTGTATTAATACTGGTAACTAATTATATTATATTAGTAACGATGGAAATTATATTGTTCAGTAAATATTAATCATTGTATTATTTTCTTTGAATTCAAAAACGAACAGAACTTTGCGGTAGACCTATTTATGTGCAAAATTTGATTATACGAGGGTAATGAGTAGAAGTAAGACTTTCCCTTGCGATTCTGATTGTGAGAATTTGATTCTCCTAAATAATATACATATATCGATGAATACCGGAGCAGTGTAAGAACTCTGTCCCCTGTAAAGATTCGAATGAAACCTGTTCGTGAGTGCATTACGCTTTCGAAGCTGACCATGAGATAAAAATTTCAACGCGAAGAGCTTCGTGTTACCGGATCAACCGCAGGAATTAATCATCTCGTCTTTCCTCGCGTCTTGTATACAATTCTTCTTTTCGTCGCTTGCTACCTGATGCATACATGCTTTTGTTAACATCTTCCTGATGCACCTATATAACTCCAGTCCCATGAATATCCATAGCTACGCGTGACAAACAAGCCACTCGAATTCGATATTAAAACTGCAAATTAAAGATCGTTGCGTGAGTAATTTCAGCAACTCTCCATTGCCGTTACCCGGACACACGCCTCTCAGCATTACGGCTCCAGATAATTGTTCTATTTACGGAGACTTTTCTATCTCGCCATTCAAATCCCCCCTCGTCCCTATTAATTGCAATTCATATGCTTCCCTAATGATTCTCGATGGTCGTCAATAAATTTTCATTAATTATCAAAGGTCAGAGCATCAGCATGCAATCACGCTAGACCGTGACTATGTATTCGTGCTAGTGTAATAACCGGCACAGATCTTCCTTCATCATTTAGAAATAGTAATGGAACGAGACTGGCGATCGCGACCGGAGTCGACCATCTGGCACACAGTGCGCCCATTCACCCTTTCTTTCGTGAATCTTCCCCCTCCAAGTCCTCCCCGTGTTGTAGTACGTTCCTTCATTCCGCTCCTTATCCTCTTTTACCGGCTTTGTGCTCTGTTCATCGTGGTCCCTCGGTTTTATATCTTCCCGTGGTATCAACGGTACCTCGTAAACGTTTGCCCGATAGCCCTGTTTGCATTATACGTCCCGTGTGCAAGAACAAAGTTCTGATTTTTTTTCCACAAACCGGCGAACCTTTGTCGACTTGGGGTTCGCTTCAACTACGAGCATTCTTTGGCGACCAAATATTTTCCGTACACTTTTATCGCCACCCTAGCTCGACGCAACTATCTTAAATTTCCTGTTGAACCCACGTTCCCATATAATTATCGGGTCTCGTGAATGTCTGCCGCATTTCCTCATAGGCAGAAGTTGTAGTTCCATTTCACTTTTAGCCCGGTCGTGTTTCAAAGTCCACTTGCTCCATTGTGGCGACAGTCTTGTTCGAGAAAGATGTTTACCTATTACACACGGGATTTCGCGGAAAACTCTGATCGTACCGGATGAATGGATGCTTTCCGTGGAATCGTTTTTCGCGACCACTTGGCGTGACTCACCGGTGGCTGCAGTGTAATTAGTCTGTTACGAAACGCGGCGTGTAACCACCGATACAGATGTGTGAACCGTTGAATTAAAAGTGCAGGGAACCGCGTCAGTGAATTGGATAGGATACAACCATTGATCCGGGGAATACAGGCTTGAATGTTGAACCGGATGGGAAACGTGCAAGGGTTCCAAATAGCCGGAAGTGCGGACACGATGATGGCACTGGTGGCCCTGCGCCGGACGGAAGAGAAATCGTCTCTCATCATTCTTTTTTGGAGCAAATGTATGAACCAGCGCATCGTTGGTACAAATGAAAAATTATTTCACAATCTTCTTTACATTTGAATCGAAGTAATTTTTATTAGGAAGAATAAACACAGGCGCCTAAACCCAATACCCATGTACATACATTGATCTTGGTAACAACGAGTGGTTTAAAGGTATGATCCACATGGTACTCGAGCGGTCAACACTCACGATCGTTAGCGTAGCCTCGCGCACGCTCGTTGAAACGCGTAAACGGTTGTGATACACGCTGCAGTAGCGTACGTGTTACGACGTATTATGAGTTAAACAACGTAATGATAGGCACGGCGCCAGTAACTCGGCGTATCTCTGGTGCGCTATGTAACGGGTGTCTCTGAACACTTTGATTCCCATTATCGGGGGTCATTGAAAATGTCACCGTCTGGTACCCTATCATCATCGCGTATTGTTATTCAAGCAGTTATTTATAAGTAGCAAGCCTTCTTTTAAACTTCCTTGCAGGGGTGATTAAAATTTTCCATTGCCCTTTAAAGCACCGCTGCCAGAAATTTCGAGCACGTTGATTGCAATGATTCTGTGAATGCAATTGTACGCAAAAGGATCTTTCGACACAGAACAGCAGCTACTATCGGTCATGTCTTCAACAATGATAAACGATAATAATCGTACACAGAAGGAACTTCCCACAAGTCCACGGCGAGAGCTTCTTATCGTCGTCCACCGTGCCACCGCGATTTCAAGCTTCCCCACGGCACTGACGAAAGAGTTAAAGCACGAACACGAAACTTCCGGTGCAATGAACCCGTCGAAGTAACGCGCGGCTTGTTACGACACCAATATTAGTTTTACGGCCAGCTTCTGGAAATAGATCGATGAAACTGTATGTCATCGAACGGCCCGTTCGACAGCCTATGCATGTACGTTTGTATGGGGTAGACGCAGCTATTGAAAGAGTGCAACGGGGCGCAGGTGCATAGTGCACCTGCAACCCCCCAGCAAAGATGAAATAGAATTCCAGGAGACGTGACTGCGCGCAGCTGTATCTTCGATATTTACGGCCATTCTAAACTTGGTATAAAAACAATTACATAATCTATTCTTGGAGAGCAATCACAACGAAGGGTGGATTTTTTTTGTTTTGAAGAAATCAGCATGGCAGCAATTAATGCATTGTTGTGTGAATCTTTTTTACTCGCATATTCGGAGCTATCAATCGAGGAGAAAATGCAACACGGTCGAAGGTTAGACGTCTCAGCTGTTTTTCGGTCTTGACATAGTGTACGACTTATTGACACTTGGTCAAGTGAAGTCAAGAGGACGGGTTAAATGAAGCCGAGAGCCACAGCGCGCTGTCTTTTAGTTTTCGACCTGTAAGTAATAATCTCGTTCGGCGTTGATTGATCCTTTGGAAAAGTGCAGAGATTATTGTTGTTCGGCGTACAATGTTCTCGAGCAATGTTGATTTCAGATTTATGGTACACTTGTAGAACGATTAGTACAAGGAGAGAACGGTACTATGGAATTTTAAGCGACTCCCTTCAAGACTTCGTGCATATATTTCTCGGTGACTGCGCTGCTTTTGCATTATTCATGGAAAGAACCACCGACTGTTCCAGATAACCCTCCCTTGTCGACCTTATCGCCTTATGGTTGCGGCAATCCTAGTCAGGTGTATGCATCGTGCACCGACTGAACAGGGGGGCGATTTTGCTGGTTAGGTTAAAGGAACGCAGGGACAGAGAAAGCCGTGTGATCGCGTGCATAGATAACTCTATGGCCATCTTAGTTTTCCACCCTGTCGTGACTCCATTGTATCGCTTCCTGGCGCGATATCGCGAAAAAATTTATGCGTTCGAGATAGCGGTGAAATTATGGCTCAAGTGCAAGTACGAGGCTCCGTCTCATAGATCGATCATTCACTCGTGCCGGGCAAAGTTATTTATTCGAGGCGCTGCAAAAGCATAACAAATTCCTGCAAACTTATTATGTAATTTATTGCAATTAAATTACGAGAAATAGCCGCGTGCAAAGACACCCTGTACACTTTGAATTTAATATACTCAATAGACTCTGATATAATATACTCTGGTTTTATCACCTATCATGGAATATTGAATATCCTGTGTCACTGATTAAATCATCTCGTTACAAGGGTATTCTTTTTCGTTCCACAAGACTCTAGTCTAAATAAAAACGAACCCCGTATAATCGAAGAGAGGCAGATATGTAATTGGAAAAGAAATTGTTCGGCGGTATTGTGACTAGTGGTGGAATAAAAATATCGCGAACGAGAATGAGCGACGCCATGCCATATTCTTTATGCGATTAGAATCGTACTTACCTCGAGTTAACGTGGAATTGTATTGTCACCCTTCCATGGCCCACGAACCGGATGTATGCGTTCCGTGCATGCTGGTTGTGCCGCTAATAATCGGGCGCGTGTTGGTGGTAACGGGGGACTTAAAGTTGGTCGAGTTGTTCTCGTTTAAAACAATCAGCAGCAGAGGAAGGACCAATTATACGGACCTGCGACCAGTCTGTCACCGACCTCCTGTTCTCTTAATATCATAGATCAGACCGCACTAGTAAATATAAACAAAGAAAACAACAACCAGAAAGAAAGCCTCTAATAATAATAATGATAACCATTTAATTCAACCGGTACAATACTCCCAGCATTTATTCTCTGTACGTAAAATGAAAAATCGAATTCTTTTTAAACGATTAACCAGAATCGCGAAGAAAGAGTAAAATAAGTCGCCGTTAACGTAGAAGTAAAAGTTAATGAGAAAGTTGTGCACAATGTCGACGTGTATAATTAGACAAGCATCGAGTCGCGTTTATGTGAGCCAGGATAGATTAGGTGCTTGTCTTATTGCAACAATTACACGTCGTCGCACGACGTACGCGATTAGAACGTAAATTACACGAAACCCTACTGTTCTCGTCAACATTCCGCCCGTCCGCGAAAGTCAGAACTGTCAAGCCAACTTCCGAGAGGGATTTTACGGTTTAATTTATCCGGTCATTAAATAACTCGACCCAGAAAGCCACCAGTGAATCGCGATTGTACGTTTTTTCTTCTTTTTTTATTAATTGACCCCCCGAATCGGGGAACGGAAGCCCGGATGAAAACGGCGCGTGGAAAGCTAGACCATACGTAGACCAGTTTTCACCGTGTCGATGCGCGTGAAAATCCGATATCATCTGACAGCCATGCGGTCTCCTTCGTAATTGCAACGGAGTTTCTTTTTCAACGCGAGGATTCCGCAAGTGACGACAGGTTTGTCTTCTTCATCGACCACGTTTTAATTGGACGCATCCAGTGACTTATTTCACGATGAACAGCGTTATACACCACCTCGTCAAGACTACGAAATAGAAGCACGCGTCTTGTTTAGAGCGTCGACAGAAGATGAGAGTATACGTGTATGTCTGTATTTGCTCCTGCAGCAGCCCACTCGACCGATGGGTTTAAAAAATAAAAGAGAAAAAGTAGAGATCGAACAGCTTGCTGCCGGTCCTCGACTATAAGTGGACGCACTTCGGAGCATCGTATATGTAAACAGCTGCTTCAATTTCCTGACCAGTGCCTACAAGAATATCAATTTCCAAAGATGCTGTTTAAAGCCGTCCGCATTCTATAAAATCAGTCAGTTGCAAGGAACCACTGAAGTGCAAATCAAAAGAATAATAATTCGATCAAATAATACCGTGCGAGCATCGGCACCCGATTGTAATAAAAATGAAAGCTTAATTTAATAAATGTTATTCAGAACCCTCTGCACGATGAATTCATAGCCAACGGTCTCTACTCGAAGAAAAAGTAAAGTGCATCAGTTTTTCGTATGCGCATACATACATACGACGCCACAGATTGAATGTCTCGCGGTGTCCATCAACCGTGGAATCATTATCAACGTGCATGCACGCTTCTCTATGCACCGATGCGTTCTGTTTTGCTTTCATCTCGTGCCAAGAAACCCTGAACTGGAACACAGTGCCATATGGCTCATAGGAGAAGTATCAGGAGGACGTGTATACGCAGGAAGGAAGCTTTCCAGCAAAACCGTATTATGTTCCCGGGTGTTCAGAACATATTGCGAGGAAGAAGCTGGACGAGAGGGAGCGCGAGCACGTGAAAGCGGGCACGCGATGCTACCATCGGGGCACGTGCCCCATATTCTTCGAGGAGCCTCCTCCGCGTCGTTTCTTTGTGCAAGCACAGGAAACGGGTGTCAATTGTCAGCCACTTGGACGTCGACGGTCGTACGCACCGGACACGGTTGTTCTCCAGTGGTCGAATTGGTTCGCTCCGCCTCCTGTGTGGTCCTTGGTAAATAATTACATACGAATATCGTAGAGACCTCATGGTGTTTCTCAGGAGGATGCCCTTTATGTCTTACTTTCGTGCGTAAAGAAAAAAGAACATAGTCATCAGCTGTTCAATTCTTCCTCTTCTATATTAATATATTGGTTGCCACGCGTGTTTCATTTTAATGACACGTTGGGAAATGTAATGTCTTATTACGTTGCCAATTGGAGCAGCTTCTGTTTCAATTGGAGTGTCGGTAGTATGTAATTTTCCTTTTATCTATCCTAGAGACAGGTACAGCCGTTTCCAGGAATGTTTAGAAGCATTTATTTTCACGTGGACGACAGCGATGATACGTAACTGCCTCACGTGCGTGTTAATCGTTCGAAATCGGTACGATCTCGTGCAACTTGAAATTCGAGTCTCGTTATGGGCCGCGTGCTACGAGCCGCGCCACGTAATTTCACTTATCCCTCGGATACTTACTCTTAATGCGTTTTGATGAAACGTTCAGTCGTCGATTCACGATAAGGATACTTAGCGTGCCGCGGATATTCAGCGAACGGTTCATTGACACGTACCGTGCCGAACACTTTCTGCGGTTGCGTTTCACCGATGAGAAGATGCTTGGCTTAAGGAGGTATCACTAATGGCTGAGCAAAAATTCGAGGTCATGCCTTTTGCGTTTTTCTCATAGCCATTCAAAATATATTCCCCGAGGGAAATTATGAATTGCAAACATATGCCAAATATATATCATAGTCGTTTTAATAAATTGTTGCGTATTTCTCGAAGGACAGAATTTGTTAAATATTTAATTTACAATGCCTGTTGTAACTCCAAAGGTAGTCGTTCACGTATCGGTGAACAAATTTTTTATTAGATAACGTTGAAGCTAGATTTTTATTCCGCCAAGGGGGGATGATTTTGTTCAATCTATTCTTTTATGGCTATTGCAATCTCAATACGTCTATATTTGCAACATTAGAAAATGTGTTGTTTAATCCCGCATCAAAATCTCAATACATTCGTATTTATACCTTTCACACCAAAAATTCCGCAGAAAGCCCTCCTTTGTCTCCGCGCCAATAAAAACACCCCTTTTACCGTTCTTAATGAAACGGCTCGATTACATCGTTAGCGGATCGTCTAGCTTGCGTTTTATGCTTAATAATCGTCCATGACGGGGCATTAATTATCGTGTTTCTGCACTGCACGGATCGAGGGGCACAATTAAGATTCGGAACGGCTGTGGATTCGTGCATCAACCTGGAAAATACACTGGTGTGTTGAAGAGCAGTTGATTGACAGACCGATTACAATCCACGGACTATTTTGTCAATTTTCGTTTGCGTTTCTCCGTAAATCAGTCTGCTCTTGCATTTATTTGTAGCTCTATTAACAGTATAGAAATATTCGCCGAAGAGGTTCCCTTCCATCGGGACTGTGAACAATCGAATTAATCAACAATTTCAAAATATTTCAATTATGCAGAAAGAATTCTTCAGTTATACGTGAAAGGCGCTGTGGCCGATGAACTGTCGCCGCAATTACTCGGTCAGACGATAGCTCGAAATGCTTGCCTCCGTTAATGTAAGTGACAGTGATTGACCCACGCGAGGAATTCTTGACCTCGCCACGCGAGCTTCGGACGTTCGCGATTGACCCCGTCGCGCTCGAATCTGCGGTGAAAATTTCCCGGGCAAAGAAATGCTCTGCAAACCTATTTCTGGCTCTGCTAGCATGTCTGGTATCAATTCAAGAAGTGCCTTTATTCTGTACGTATGCATATACATTCACTGAATACAGAAGACTCTGAGCATTACCCCGACGTATGCTTTCCACTCGTTGTTTCATTTTAGATTTCCGATAAGTCCTCATTGTTCGTTGCAGTAACGTCTCCGGCGCACACGACTGCACAAACAGGATATGCAAACTGGCTGGTAACGTTGTTACGAAATAACGTCGGAGTTTTTTTGTTGTTCTTCGTGTACCATTTCAGGACTCGTTAGCATACAAATTGCACTTCGTAATTTCGAACAAAATCATATTCGACAGGCAGTATAAAGATTGAAGAGAATCGAAGCACAGAGTTTGCATAGAATTAGATATAACAATCGAGCTTCATTTATTCCAGGATAACGATTTGTGCCCACGATATTCTTCGTTGAATGTACACGCGAATTTCTTAATCCTCTGTTAATTAATCCAAATGGGTTGAAAATTGGAGCAGACTTCATCCTTCGTGTCACGTTCAATCGGGAACACAATCGAGCACTCTCTCCAGGTTTCTGGGTCCCACGTGAGCTTTACTGCTCCTTTCAGGATCGTCCCGTGATCCAGGACGATCTGGTCGTTGGGTTCGATGAGAAATCACGGTATTCTCGTTTCCTGCGGATTCTTACTTTCGCGCCGACACTTTCCCGCCACGGAACAATGCGCCACGAAAGCCTGGGAAGCCTAATTGTTGCCGAAAGAAGCACACTTCGCACGCTCGATGGAAACCTGCACGGTTGAAGACGACTAGAGCGCGGGGGGAAACGCGTTGCCACCACTCGAAACTTCTTTTGTGCTCGAATCGTCGCACGACCCGGTTTACATAACTCTGCTCGATGTGTAACGGGAATAAAAATTGCAGATTGGATAATCATTCGACTATCTTTGAGTTAAATCGTTCGAAAAATCTCATCGAAATACTCTTGATTAAATTTCCTAAGACCATACATAATTTCAAGTGAAGCGTTCTTACGGAGCTTTGCTTCATTAAACTGCGCGAGCAATCAGAAAGGTGATATCTGAAAGCAATGTTAAGGAACACGATATTAAACCTGGCCAGTTTTCGCTGACAACGATTGGTAAGCATTTGACGACACCGGTAGAGCAAAGGTGTCCACCTTTTGATCATATAGGCAGCTCGTATTATACGTGCTCAGCGAACCCTTTGTGCCACACGAAACGTATCTAGACAGCAACAAGATCGCCGTTATTTTTACCCCGATTGGATGTCCTTTTCACTAAAGTTAATTTCGAGAAACGTAATTTTCCCGGTAGCGAGCCAGCTGCCCGGTATCACAATGAAATCACTTTCTATCGGGAATCCTGCTCACCTGACGCCTCTGACACGATGAAATCGCGGTGGACAAAGCCCCGTGACCTCGATTTCCGACCGAAGCCGGAGCATCCGTGCAGAACAATCGTTTCACGGCTTCGTGGAGGGAAGAATCGAGACGGTGAACACGAATTCCTCTCGTTCGGGGGGGCGAGTTTTTGTTCTAAGCGTCGCCAGATCCCTCTTGGTCTTTTTCTTCGGCCGGAAATCATAGAGGGGACACGTGCTCGAACATCAACAGCACCTGAAGACCCTGGCGAGAGGACATGGCAGCTGAGAGTCGAAAAGCACGTGCCAACCAGGGAAAGGGGCAGAGGAGGAACCATCGTTCGGGATTCAATGTACTTCTGGGATAAGAAATTTATTATGCGAGGGCCCCTACCTGGGCCTGCCTGATACTGCCACCATTCAAACCGAGGTCGTGCACCACGTCTACGTGGGCTCGCATGAAAATTAATGAACACTTCCCATCGTGGATATATGTATATTCGTCTTCGTTGTCGAACACCGTGTGACGAAACGAAGGGAGAAGTCCAGAAGTTGCCACGCGAGGTGTGTTCGTTCATTGTATGCGCGATATCCCGTATTTATTTCCTTTGGTCGTTTATGGTGTCTACGCGTGAACGCGTATACACGTCGACCGTGTTTCATTTTCATTTTTGCCCCTTCGTTATTCCACTTTCTATTAATGTTTCCACCGACGAACGTATTGGCAATGGGAAATCAGTTTAATGACGTTTATTGTAGCAGGATTGGCGTAGATACAGATACAGTGTCGTTTAATCGGCAAAGAGGCACAAATTATTGTGCATTGGGTGGTTCCATTGGCGTGGGACAGCCGACGACCAAGAAATTCTAGACTATCTTTAAGCCTGCCCCGCACGATTTTCTTCCTCGTGCTCTAATTATAAAGCGCGCTGCTCATAATCCCTTGCCATTTCCGGATTCTGTAACGTCTACCCGTTTTGTTCGACCTAAATGAAACGGAGTTGGGTAACCATTCAGAAGTCTGATTTTTGTCAGGAAAATTTCTCTACCATGGGAACACGGTTTTACTTACATCAGAAATAATATTAACAACCTTTCGTTTATTCCTAGCTTCGATTAAAAAGTGTATCGCCATTTAACGTTTCTATCAATTAGCTGATTAGAAAAGCAGCAAGGACGTTCGACAGCATTTCCGTTGAAAGGTGTCGTTTACCTTGCTCCGAAACGGGGATACACGATCTACCGGGTGTCGCGAACGGCGTTCACTGTTCTACTCCAACCGTTGATAACGATAAGCTCGCGATACGAGCCTATTTTTAGAGCACCAATGAATCAACAGAGTATATTTGCATAGAAATTCACCATGAAGTATCATTATGAAAGCCTGCTCTGTCGCACAAGATAGAAGCTGTGCAAGTAATCGCCTTAAACAGAGATTTTATTGGCTGAGAACCTAAAAGTGTCCGAAATGCATTCTCCGAAGCGCAACAAGGATTTATGGGGCTTTACGAATTCCTGTTAAGAAGAGACCCTTCATTATAAGACACCCTGACAGCATATGGTTATGCGCTTCCATTCCACCCCAGTGCTCTTCCTTAACCACTCCCTAAAATTTTTTTATATTTTACGCTCGATACGCCAGATTACCCTGTAGATTTTCTTTAATATGGGGTGCACTTCCTCTTCGACGAATTCCATCCTATTAACTTCCCCGTTAGAACGATTCGTTTACACAGCCGATATTTTTTGGCTTCCCGGGGGAAACTATTAATCCCTCGTGTTCCACTGCCTCCTCCTATTTGGTACAAGTGTTTCTGAACCATTCAGTTTCTGAGAAACTCAAATTAACTAAAGAAGCCCGACTCGAGGTGCCCAAGTTAATTAAATTTCAAGAAAACTTGGGAAGTACATATTGGGAACAAAGTTAAAACGCTGGGATTGATACGAAAATTATCGGCAGCACAAATATGATTTTTCATTACAATTTGCATTACAAAAATTGATAATAAACCACGTGAGTTATTGAAATTTAAACCACCACTTTTCTTTTTTTTTGCGGAAGTGATTGTTCGGAAGGGTCGACACATTTAACCCCAATGGGTACCTCTTTCAAACAGAAATATCTTGACGTGTGTTTCGGTTCATATGGCCGGCTGCAAGATATTGATGTCTCTCGTAACAGGGTGGCAATGCCCCTTCCTTGGGGCAGACCCTGACGAGCCGCAGACCTTCCCTTTGACACTTGTATGCGGTCGTCTACAAGCTTTTTCTACCTTCCGCATTATTTTCTCTTTCATTAGCCGCCGCCAACGGGGGAAATACACTGCAATCGAACGGCAAACGGTTCTTCTTTAGACCAAGACCATCATCAGCGACTTGTATTCCCTAGGAATGCAACGCGTTATTCCTGCCGTTAGATAAATATCACGAAGCAAAGATTGCCAGTTTGTATTCTGTGAAATGTTTATACACTACATGCATACAATAATAATAATAATAGTAATAATTCGAATAGAATCATTGGGGAATGAGAAGGTAAAAATAGTCGAGACACCACATACATAGCAAAAATATTGCAATTACTCCAAATGGAAGGAAGTGCAAAGTTCTGGGAAGTGGATACTCCCGGATCGATGCTGCATAAGGAATTTGGAGTGGTCGAACAAGAAGTGGCCTTCGCTGCCTCGATCATGGAGGAGAAAAAAGTCGAACAAAGATCGATACTTGGTTCGGTGTACAAGCACCTGAGAATTCCGCGTAAACCGCATTAAACTTCGCGCGTAAGCGTATCGGAATTCCCGTGATGATTCAGTTATCTCGCAACGTCTCCGTGTCAATGGAGAATTTTTTTTCTCCTCCGTCTGAAAACGTCCGCCAGTGTATTATAAAACAAGAAACTACCAAAATTCGAATAGTTCAGACGTGTTCCTTGCACACCGTCCGTTTACGCCAACGATGTATATGTATACACGATTCGTGTCTGTTTTGCTAAGACTCGTTAGAACTGCCTCTCTATCGATTCTCGGTCATCGTAAAACTCCACCAAGAATTCCGCAATTAATGGCGTACTAGAACCCCGCTGTTTGTTTAGCTGAAACGCAAATACGACCACGAAATCTACGGTATATATACGTTCTCGATAGCGAAATCGAAATATGCATGGAAGTGTTCAGAAAAGAAACACGGTTCTTCAAATAACAGCTTACAATCCGAAAGCAATTTTTGAGCAGCGAATATTGATACAAATTATAGTTTCGCACAGCAGATGCAATAAATTAACTACTCATAATATTTAAGAGAAGAAAATTAATAGCATAAATTATTATACAAGAACATTTCGTTTCAAACGAAATACTCGAACGTGAATCTACAAATTGGCACGCGACACTTTTCAACGTTCATTCAAACGTATCCCCGGACAATGCCCATTCACCGTGTCCAATTTGTCACGAGATTTAAGCGTACGACATAAAAGGAACATATTGACGTAACAAACGATACACAATGAAAAGATAATCTCTGCATTCTCTTTGAAACGTGATCGTCCGGCGTGGATATAGCTTAGCGAAAAACCGGACGAGCTCAATCGAGATTCACGAACGCTATTCCATACCATGATTTCCCTTGATACACGCTGAAAATCATTGTGCACCGACACGTAGCCGAGGCACGCTTTTGGCCACTTCTCCATTTGTACACGATGGGCACACGATTCGCCACATTTGGCGCTGATTGTTACCGTCAGAGATAAACCATGCCATACGGTCATAAAATCTGCCTACACGTGTTGGCGAAATTCTGAGTGGTACTTGCAAACGGGTTTGGGCCATGCGTAAGTCGTAACATT
This sequence comes from Nomada fabriciana, assembly GCA_907165295.1. Lineage (NCBI taxonomy): Eukaryota > Metazoa > Arthropoda > Insecta > Hymenoptera > Apidae > Nomada > Nomada fabriciana. Next base: position 7,072,248 of record OU015690.1, on the reverse strand, counting down.
AAAACCATTCGTGACAGGTTGGACTTTAAATATTTACGAATATGTAGTTGGTGTTTATAATACGAATTCGAGGCTTTATTTTATTAATTGAACATAGAAACGAAAATAAAATTAACCGCACTATTTTTACTGGATATTTCTTCGCTTAAATTTTGTGGAATATGTATATACCAATGAATATTACAGTTCTGTGAATTTAGTTAAACTTGTTTTTTTACAAGACACCCCTGGTTTGAATTTTATAGACCACCGTCTGCGCAAACGCGGTCATAATCTTGCCGTATGAATACGAGCGAGGATGACTTTATAACCATATGCGAACGGGGTGATCTGGTGTCTGGTTTATTTTCGTTACACGCATCCCCTCGTAGCCTGGTGTATCTGAAGGGTTGATAGCGTTTTATCTGGCGCGCGTGTCCAACGTCTGTCTCCGAGTTAATTATGGACTAATTGTCAAGCTTCTCGTCGCGTCGAGTTTTTACCATTTTTTTTGTCCATTGCTCCTCTTGGGACAACAGGACGTCGTCTTCCTTCCTCTCCTTTTTTCCATCGGCGCCGTTGACTCGTATTAAGAAACCTCATATCCTTTCCTAGAATAGCTGGTCCTTTAAACGATAGAGTGTTAAGCTATTGCAGCTTCCTAAAATATTATACATAGCCCGACGAATTAAATTAAAACGTTTCTTAAAAAAAAAAGAAAACACGTGTATACAGAATGTAGCCTGAACAAGTATCAAGAAATAACAGGAAATCTGACTTCAATCACAGTGCACTAAAACGGTCTATCAGATCCAGCCCTTTTCCTATAACAGTGATTCATGTTATCATTCGTTATTTTTATTCTTTTACAGACAACCATAAAAGTGTACGCGAACTGCCTGCGGCCTGACATCGAGTACAAAACCCTGGGCATAACGTACGAGACTACGTGCCGTGAGATCGTCCAGAATCTATTGAACAAGTATCGTATGAGGCACCGTGATCCCAGACTCTTCTATCTCACCATGGAAGTCACCGTGAGGCGACCAAACGTGAGGACGGTACTCCCCCTGGACGAGGACGCGAGGCCTGCAGTTTTGCAATCGTGTCATCCTCGTGGCGATTCTAGGTAAGATCTGACCTCTCTCCTCTTGCACGATGATTCTCCCCCTTTGGTTTCGGTCGGCTTCGTGACGTAATTTCAGGGCTCGCGACCGACCGTAAATGCGACTTCTTGTGGGTCGGTGAGCACGAGCTAACGACGAGCAACGTCCTTTTTGAGAGATTCCCTTTGTTCTGGCTTCTTTAAAGTCGTTTGGCTCGACGGCGCGAGACGTAGCTTTATTTATGCGATCAGAGGGAGGGAATTCTTTGGTTTGATGGTTTCGTTAAGATTTTTAGTTCAATCGATACGGAGGTGGGGCGATTTTTGTTTTGCGCCACAAGTTTAAGGGAAATTGGGGAGTTGAATGCATTATTGAGAAGGGTGTGCTATGTAAATTTTATTTTTAAAAAGGGCGTTAAACGTGGGTAAATTGTGGAGGAATTTTTATTACAAGGAAAGGGGTTGGCGTTCTTTAAATATTGTAGATGTTCTGTAGGTAATAGAAGGCAAATATTTAGGTTTTAAGTATCGAAGCTTCTGTTACGGTGGGGTATACAGGAAAGGCTGGAAGTCACCAGTGTTTTCTTGGTAGCACGAAACTTCCGGCGTAGGTATACGTTACGTAGATAGTGTTTGACTGGAAGTTGGAGTCCTGTGTTTTTACGCAGAAGTAGTCTTCGTCGACCTCCTTTGAACTCACCGACTCCTACGATATGCCCAGGACTCACGGATGTTTTCTTGTTGCAGATTCTCCTTGCAGACACGTCGTGGCGGACTTGTTAAAATATACGATAGTGCCCTCATGTCCGGAGTAAGTTACTGTGTAAATCGCTTATGCTAGTCCACGTACAAAACTCTGGTCACCCTATGACGATTAAATATTTTCTTGCTTTTTCTTTCCTTACTTCAGTGAATATTAATTTGCTTCTTTCTTAATCTAATTTTGTCAAACTCTACTACACTCTGTTTAATAAATATTAAAGGCTGGCTTAGAAGTGCAGTATCATCATTGTCTTTTACCATTTGCAGTCAAAATACAAGAGTCTATTGGTCTCGGAGCAAACGACGGTGGACGAGCTAATACAAATGCTGTTGAGCTGCTACAGTTCGAAGGAACGGGTCGAACAGTTCTCCCTGTATGAAGTCTGCGAAGGCGAAGAGTACCAAAGGAAACTACATCCTGACGACTCACCCCTTAAAGTCACGCAACGATGGACAAGCGCTGATCGCCATCTTCGTATAAGGCGTAATCCCGACTACAATCCACACAGACGAAAAGTAAGCGAAACACCGTTTAAGCGATTAAACATTGCCTCCATCGCGTATCGAGTGAAAGAAATGAATTTATTAAGAAACAAATGAATTGTTCATATAAACCACGATTCTCGTGGCCGTTCTCACGCCTCGAGAGACAAAAGAATTCCTTATCTTGGACACGGTCCAAGATAGTCGAGCGTAATTACGCGTACTGACGCTTCTCGAAGCGATGCGTCACAGTCGCCATCAGCATTATTCATAAGAATATAATAGAAAGTCAAATTCGTTACACAATCGTCTTGTTTACAGAGTATGTGGGCGTCGGACTCCAGCATCAGTATGGCGATGTCAAGACTGAACCTTCGTGGTACACATCAGAACCACTACGCCCAGGGGACGGACAACAACAATCATTTATCTTTGTATCAGCACAAAGAGGCAAATACGATCAACAACAACAGCATCCACAACAACAGCATCCAAAACAACAGCATCCACGCCAACAGTATCCACAAAGTAGATCGACACCATATGTCTCTAGGTGCTCTGAATCAGAGACCGAGGATCGTCGTGCCTCATACGACTCAACTGCCACAGTCGCAAGTTCCACGGGTGCAACAAATGCCACAGAGTGTTCCAACGACGCCTATTTCGTCGAAACACGTCACTGCGTCGTCGTACGCGAACTACGAAAATTATCTTTTCATATAGAGTGCGCGCGATTAATTGCACTTTGTGTAAACTTGAAACATAGGGTTTAGGGTGTTTATGTCATGACACAGAGAGGATGGAACAGTATCAGATGTTGGAGCTGTTCCAGGTTGTTGCAGATGATTAGCTGCAGCTTGGGTGCAACTGGTGGAGAGCAGTATTCTAAGCTCGATAAAAAAAAATGCAGCAAAAAACATTTGCTGCCCGGAGAAATGAAATTCTGAACATTTTATGAGATAGAGATTTTGTATTTTCTTCTGTTATGAAATTTCGTGGAGCACTTGCATGGATTGTCCGTGTCGAGATTATTTGGGGGATAGCTTGGTGATGAGGGGTTCAATGGGAGAAAGGTAGAAATGGTAGAGCACCGGTTTGTGTTTCGACTATTTCGCGTCTATTAGACGAAACAAAGAGAATATAGAAACATAGTCAATAGCGAGAACAATTGTACCAAAGGTAGACGTACGAAACGTTAGATATATAGCATGTTCAGCCGTATATGTGTAAATGTTTTTCGTTATGAATTTATATATTTGGAGAGGCGATATAAAGTTTAATGACGTTTCAGTCCTTGGGTCTTTTCTTCACCACTGTTGTATAAATGATTAATTAAATCGAGATATTCCTACACCGTAGGAAACTTCGTGGGATAAATATTGATATTGTTACGGGATAATTTTTATACGTTTTTTAAAAAAAGTAAAAGTGGTGGAAAATAGTCCCGAGGATTTTTAACATCGTGTATTTATATATTGCGAATTGCATTTATCCAAAAACGTCGCAAAATGCGGCCGGTATTATTTATTTATAACAACTGTATAGTGAGTAAGAGAACGAGCCTGAATTTTTAAGTTATTTGGTAGAATCCTGTACTGTAATTATCGTCGTGCAATGTAAATGACCGGGATTCGAGTATATTCGTGTAAATAGATCCAATAAACGACGAGCACTCGGATAATTTTGACAATTACAAACCAATAAACAGCCGCAGTTGCAAATGTTAATTCCGTATATCGCATACGTCACACATCGTTCCTTTTCGGTTCATCGACCGTGCGAAATTGCCTGCTTCAATTTTACTTTCACAGGCTTTTAAAACACGAGAGACATATTATCGACGTTATATTTTTGTATACTTCGCTGTAAATAGATGATCGATTGTTTCATTGCGTTTCGTTAACGCCGAACATTGCATCAATTGCCAAAGAGTTGCCGCGATACGAAATAGAAAGAGCCACGCGGATTTAACGAGCAGCCTATATTTTTGTTGTGTTTTTTTCGCCGCTTGTACGTGATGTAACGCGAAACGGAAATTGTCACGAGTCGCTTTAGATATTGTGCAAAAATAGTCACGAGCTGTGCACGTCTTTACCAGCAACTGTAACGAGTACAATGAGTCTTGTATTATTCCAAACGATACGATAGAATGTAAATAATACTTTGTAACGTCGTTTATATAATTCACCGAAAGAAAGATATTGTTTCACGTGTCCAACAAATTGGTCGTATGATTTCCATCCACCATTCTCACGTTCCCTTGGACGTAATTAAAAACGAAAAGAGAACAAGTACGACGATACTGGCAAATTATATAGAATAATATACCACGAGTTGTCGTGTGATGATAAAAATTTTATTTACAAATGCGACAAATGTAGGAATTTTAGGTACCAGTGACGTATCGGAGAGACACAATCGCGACACTTGGTCGATTATCGATCGCTATACTTTCAGGTTCCCCTAACAATAGTAACATCTCTTCCGGTAACCATATCCCATCATATATTTCTGAACGCGTTCTCGTCGACGGCACGTCGTTCTCTCCGTGAGATCACTGATAGAGGAGAGAATCACTGAGATGTAACAATAATAAACTTTACATTAAATACGATTAGAATCTAGCTATTTTTTTTAAGGGCTATGCGGAGTGTTACAGTAATAGAAATATTCTTTTTCCAAGGAGAAAGGGGTTCGTCTTGGGGGATACTTTCTGGAAAATAGGGAATGGGCCGTATCGTAGAGGGGGTGGGAATACAAGGAGCATGGGGAAGGGAATATACTTTTTTTTTTTCATTTGAAATTTCAAAGGATAACATCACAGCATTGACATATCAACATCGAAACGATCAAAGCATCGCGCTCCCAGAGTATCGTCGACGACGAAACCAAACAACCAAGCAAACACTTTCCTCTATGCCTCGCTTTTCAATTGTCAGATACGCATTCCACACTTCTTCGACACGACACAAAAACGAAACGAAACGGCAAAAAACGGATCGGTCGTCGATGAATTCCCTAGGGGCGCGCTGCCGCGGCCGTAGCACTTTTCATTTTTGCTATAGAACAATTTACAACATCTCGTTAATTAATCGCCTCAATTCCATCTCCAAATAACCGCAGCTCGCGCACACACCAAAGCGCAAATCCTCTTGTTCTTCACTCTTTCTCTCTGTCTCTTTATTCACTCGTATCTTTCTCTCGATCCCGTTCACGCAGACACACTTGCTCCTCCATATCCTCTCGTTTCACCCGATACAATTAGACGAATCGTTAATTCGATTAACAGCGAAGCAATAATTACTCTCTCCGCATCGCTCGTCAGGATCATTCTCTGTTTCTCGCACGATAATTCCGCCTCAACAGCAAACGAAACAAAATTCGTTCGATAGGTGGAAACGAATGTAATACATACATATACATATCATTCGTCCCCGATGATTTTTCGCCTCTTTTACTTTCTGTAACCAAGAGCAATCGCACGAGGGAATAATAGACAATGTACACAGTGGGGGAAAACCTTTGATCCAACGAACCAGCCGCGAAAGAAACCAAAAAAAAGAAGAAAGTAATTACCGAGGACGTGGATGCGCGGATCATTTTATTCTCTCGCAGAAATTGTACACGCGCACCACGTGGGACAGACGCGCGCGAAAGCACGTCAAATTGAACACGTTTAAGAATTCACGTACACAGGACTTCGTCATCGGAGCAACGCCGGTTGATTCGAATCGACAATCGTATTTATTAGACGGGACGGCGTGACAAAAGCAGCTCGTTGCAGCCATTTAACCGCAACACTCCAACGATACTTTAATCTCTCTAAAAAAGAAAAAAATAGAAGAATTCGATCGGGGATATTCGGTCATTTGCTAGCTTGAGTTCGAAAGCATTCAGCCGCGCTTTTTGTGTATGCTCAGACTGCATGCAATCGTCTCTATTCGCATCTACGTTCGTCCTAAATTATCCTCTAGAAATGTTCTACATTGTAATCGTCTGCAATTCTGTTTTGCTATGGTTTACTTTTTTTTGTCTTTTCCTTCAGAATTATTGGGTCTACGAAAGCTGCAGCAGGAAGCCGACTCATGTCTCTATTCGCGCATAAACGTAGTTGCTTGAATTGCGTTAAAAATCACGATCATCGAGTCAAACCGACAATGGCGTCCATAGCAATACCAGCACCATGTATTTTCTTTTTGTTCTCTCTTCCTCTTTGCCACGCCTCTCTCTCTGTACACACGGATATACTTTCGAAACCACATTATACCGCGGCCAACAACATTTTTAATTACGAAAGCCTTAAGACTCGTTACAAGGACAGGCATTTCGCGATACTCTTTAAAGCACACCAAGACATAGTCCGCATCCACGAGGGTTTCATTAAAAATTACCCCAAATTAGGACCGTAATATCCTTGTGCATCGTTTTAAATTACTATCCCTTCGTTGATGCTTCGTTCTCGTGTTCTTTTTCTGTTTTTTATTTTCTTCTTTTTATCTTGGACCTTCCAACCATTCGTAATTGGGGGGTTTTACATTCCTCGTGAAGAGCGTCGATCAATCCGATGAAATCGTTCGTCCCGACGCCAGCGTAAAGCAGCTTCAATTTAACAACACGTTCACGTGCATACGGTGCAAGGGTGCATACGCGATAAATTCACACCAACACGAATACCATTTCGCGCCCTATGTACTGAACGAATTGTACTTGCGCCCCCTCGACTCGCGTACACCCTCGAATAAAGGTTCATCCTCGCTTCCAGTCTTCCATCTCTCGCTTTCCGTTCCTCCTTAATAAACATCATTAACATCGATATACATATACTCCCGTAGCGTATTCTCAATGAGTCTTGCAAGAAAATTCGATTGTGTTCCCGATTGGACTTTCAGCGTTCCTGCTTGTCATCGCGGTTTCCAGTGATTCGTAATTATTTTTCCTGAATTTTTTTTACTTTTTATGTTTCTTACGAGGGAAATTTGTTTCCCCCTTTTCCTAGGTCGTTTGCGAAGTCAAAAGCGCTATACAGAGATTGTTTCGCGTTTACGAAGATCCAAATTACTCGCGAATCATATTATCTTTTCTTCTTTTTGCATTAATACAACGCGCTAATGGACGAGTTGCAGAGCCGAACGCTAGCAAGTCTCAGACGAGCATATTGAAGGAAAAAACGGACCGGAAGCCGATAACCTCTGAATTGAAATTGTTGCAAGCCCACGAAATTTCGTGGCTGTTGCTACCGGACCAATTTTCTATGAAATATCGAAGTTTCCTGGAAATCGTGTATTGTGTTCGTGACAGTGTAAAACGTCATAGTCGTTGCATACCCGTGTCATCTGGATTTCTATCGCTGTCTGTCGAGAGAGAGTCTCTTAGAAAATGTTTTTAAAAAAATGTCAATTTCCACTAAGACGCCATCTCGACGTCGTCACACATCGGCTATCGATCGTTTTCATTAGACACGTCGAATGAGACCAGAAAAAGTAGTTGTACAATAGCTACGATTTAAAAATCGAAATATTATCAATCAGTTACACTCGGGAATAGAGATACAAAATTGTTAAAATAATCCAGAAAAATCGTCACGATGATTTCTCTTTTATGCAAACAGTTTGGATCTAACGAGAAGAATGAAAGTACGAAAGAAATTGTGGCTAGTACGGAGCATTCGTTTACAAATGTGCACTCGAAATCGCGACGCGATGAACCTTTGATCGAACTCGACTATACGACGGATGTGGAAGCGTGAGTATCTTTTAAATAATCGTCGCCCAGTAATCGTGTGTTGCAAAGTGTATTTCGTCTAGTATTTACAAACGTTCGCTGCAAAAAATGGATTTTACAGTAAACGACTAATAAATCGTTCCTTGCGAAACTCGATCGCGAAGAATCGGCGTCAAACATTTCATTGCTCGTCTCGAATACGAAATTCACTCCTTTGTTCGCCTTATAGAAAAAATCTTGCCGTCTTAAAGATAGAAAGTGAAACGTTCATATTAAGCGAAATAGCCAGGAGCAATAAAATTTACCACAGCGGTGTAGCAAGCAAAGATTGAGAAACTCATCGAAATCTGATCTTCGCAGGAACCTCTATCTAATCTTTAAGGCTTCACTCTAATCCATTTAGAGGCGCCGTTAAAATTTAATGAACGGTGTGTTGCATCTTCGCGCGAACACCTATATAATCTTGTCTATAATAATCTTCCCGCGCCAATTTCAAGTGGCGAACGAACAACAAGTTTAATAAGAATTCGCATCGCTTTCAATGCTACTCGATAAAACGACGATGGATCGCTGGCGTATGCGAACGTCCGCTCGTGAAATCTGAACGAACGGAAGGGAACCCACGGTGTTTTGGTTTTTGAATTGCCTTTAAGAATAAAGCTTGCCAGCGATCGGTCGAAGAAGGTGCGAAAACATGTTTGAGAACGAAATATTTCACTAAATCGACACAGCAACGTCGCTGCAAAAGTATGCCTAACGATTTAATAAGTGGCTGCTTTTTAGCGTCTAAATTATTTTAGAAAAATCCATTACGTTTTCTCTTTTTGTCTTTTAACTATGTTGGCCGTGTGCGAGTTCTAGTTCTCAACGAACGACGTGCCCGAGATTCGGTCGTTCTAGTTAAGAAAGAACGCTGATCCGTGCTTCTAAGCGAAACAACAAAATTAATTAAAAAAAACCAATATACACGATCAGAATTCGATCTGTGATATCGGTTGCCACGATTGGATTCATGCAATTAGTGTATACGTGTGTGTGTGTGTGTGAGATTGTGTGTACATGTGTACCTTCCTGTTTGTGAATGTGTAGAAGTGTCGATTGAATTAATTATTCAAGAAATATTTTCTCGTAGTTTGCTTGCAGCAAGTTCTTAGTGCGTCAAAAAATGGCCACGTATCATCAAGCGGGCCCCAAAGTGTTGTAAATTGTAAAAACAATGAGAAATCTCGCTGCAGCCGACAAACACTGCATCCACGACAAAATTGAAACAGAAAGCACTCGTTCATTGAAGGCTTCTTACAATATTTACACAATTGTCTATTGATTCTATGGTATATAGTAACATCTCTCTTCGTTTCTCCTCTCTTTCACACATTTTTATTACCTCGCACTCTAATTCTCTCTTTCTCTCGTGCATTCTCCTGTTACCTCGATCGGAATTTTGTCGAGTGACAGAGGTGGAAGTGTTCACTGCGTGCATACGCATACAATATATTTATATATAATATATATTATTATTATTTATGTATGTATACTATATACACAAAATTGTGTTCCTGTGTACGTGTTTTGTGTAGCGTGTCTGTGTGCATGTCCTCAATGTGTACTTCTCGTGTAATACCTGTGTGTATCCTCTTGACCAAATAGACTCTAGTAAAATGTATAAACATGTCAGCCTAGCGCGGCGATCATCAACGCGCTTCGTATCGATAATCGAAAACTTTCAATCATTTCATGATAATGATTATCTGATCCCAACCCATCGCCACGCACATTGATTCGTATATTTTTTTGTTTATTTGTTAATTATGTTTCTCTCATGCTCGTTCGTGAAATCGTGAAATTCCGTTTTCACGACAAATAATATTGCCGTGAATTATCTAAATTTCTATAATAGAATTTAATCATGCGATTCTAAGATATCGACTAGAGTAACTTTATTCTTTTTCTCCTCTTGTCCCCGTCGTTTCTCTATGTCGAAGCTGTTTCTGTCGGCCGAATTGAAAGAATTCTACGTGTAATTCGTTCGTGTTTTTTTCCTCAATTTTTTCTCGCCTACGTCGTTTCTCACGATTTTGTTTTATATATTTGTTTATCTTTCGTTAGCTTCGAATGATCGTCTACCTAATTTTCCGAGCGAAGACCCCGTGTCGTTCAAAGACTCGAAGCCGATTCACGAGTTCTTCTAGCTGCTTGATAAATCATCGATCACAAAAATCTGATGTTTCTCGTGGTGGTGGGTATAGGGGCCCAGGAGGATTCAGCGCAAGAATTAAGGCCCCAGGGCTCTTTTTCATCTTTCTCTGTTTCACACTCTTGCTCACTTTCTCTCATTTTCTCCCGAATCAGTGTGTTCCTTTGGTTTAATCACGTGATTTTTCTCGTATCTATTCATCTCGTTGTGCTGGTTCCGCGAATGGGGGATTTATCCTGTGCATACCTCATCGACAAGGACACTCGGTAATACTTTTAACCCGCCCATCGATTTGCGAAATTCCTGTTGAAAAAAATGCTCCTTGGCAGAATATCCGCTACATATACTTGATAAAGGAACTACAAATTAAGAAAGGAAGAAAATTGTATGAATGCTATAGAAATTACCTCCATCGTAATCAATTTTTTCGCCAGAAAACAGCGTGCACGATTCTTTGCCAATGAAAACAATAAAACGTTGCGGTATATCCTATGAATGGAAAGGAACGAAACGAGAAACAATACGAATTCCGTGTGAAATATATACGTACAGATAAAACACGATTAAGGGGTGTGGCATTTAAATATTGGGCTAGCATAATCGAACGAAATGAACCATCCTACAGGTAGCGACAGGAAAGAAACCCCATTAACAGACCAGAGTGACAATTTTTTTTTCATACGACAGCGTAAGCACTTTCGTACGTTCATTAGCATACCAGGTGGCGACCCCACTAAAGAGCAGTGGTGCGCAGGTGGGGACAGCGCTGTAGCGACAGGCCCCGGGGCCCCAGCTCCTAAATGGCATTTAACGCGCGCGGATCTTGCTGCTGGCGACGTCTTGATGCACTGCCATAATCGACGCCAACAACGTACGATTGCTCCTCGCCCGGATCACGGTCCACCTTCTCCAGCCTCGATTTTTGTGTCCCTTCGCTCATGTGTCCGCCGCTATACGAGCCCGATCCTGGATTTAAAGCAAACTCGTCTTTAGTATGGAGAGAAAATTCGATGAGCCAAGCCTGAATCTTATACAGGAGGTTTTATACGGAATTATCAATAATTTATATTTCCAGTTAAGAAGATTTTTTTGGAATTATGCATCAGAATTATTAGCAAATATTTTGTAATAATTGATCAGCTTTCTTAATGTTCAAGATGCCTGTATAATATTCACGGGCCCATTAGGGTAGCTTTGATTATGGTAGTTAGGCATAGTTTAATATGTGTAAAATTCGAAAGGTAATACAAGGTTAAATACAATTGAGATAATTCAATTTGTTGCCTGTTAAATGTATTTGTGATTGTAATTATTATAGTTGTTTCCCTTCGAATTTTAGCTGCTCGAGTTCGACACGACAGTCAGGGGTGATTTTCTCGTGATTATATTGGAATGCTTAAATTGTCGAACTCGAGATTGAAATTTCAGTGAATTCACTCACAAACTATGTTACAGAAAAGATTGTTATTTTGGTTACAGTTAATTGAACGAGTCAATTCAGCTACGTGTTACATCTGAAAACGCTACGACGCTTCACACTATTCACAGTGCATGCAACGCTAGATATGCAAAAAGAATAAGGGAGGAAAAAAAAGTTAAAGAAAACGAGAGGGAAAGAAGTCACGTTTGTAAAGACTCCGACGTTCGACGCTTAAAAGAAGACCAATTTCAAATTCGACGTAAACCTTCCTTCGAGGATTTCTATGAGCTAAGAAAAAAATATTCCAAAAAGAACTGCTGTCCACTAACTAAAAAATGAAAAAAAATCAGGGGAGAACGCATTCCAAGCCAGTAGTCCTAAAAGAAGAATTTCGAAAATCTCCTCGTGAAACTGCTGGATCCTCTACAAGAGAACCACGTGAAAATATTTCTAACTAGAAACTTTGATCCTCACAGTTCACATAACCATGTCGTTAATATTTCGTTAGACTATTCTATGAACCTATTCTATGTGAGAAGGGTTGGCGAAGGGCTTGCGAGACAACAACAACAAAAAACAGAGAGAAAAAAAAAGAAACGAACAAGAAACCAAACTTAAAAAAATATATATGTCAAAATCTCCACGACAGTATGGGAAATTATTTGCACAAAACAATAGAAATTTTGTTGACAAATGGATAAAGAATGACTGGAAAGAAAATGAATTAAGAAACATCGAGAAATGTAAGGTGAACAAAAGGAACCCAATTAACAAATGATAAATCCTTCTCATTGGGTGAAGGGAACAATATTGGTCCCGTTCACCATCGGGCCCATGCACCAAACCCATCTGTACTTACAACGCGCCCTCATTTAAGAAGGTTTCCCTATTAACACAGTCTCTAATTCTCTCAACCGTCATCGTATTCCCCGTGTATTAAGAGTTCGGGGATGGGGAGGACCGACACAGTACAAATTCGTCACTCGGTCTACGCCGTAAAATCTCATCCGCGATGGGGATGAAATGTGGAAGAATGTCGGTCGTTCTAGCCTTTAGCTCGACTCTTTGGGCTTGTTCTCATCACCTGGACCATAGGTGACCTGGCCCTGTTTTCGGATGACTCCCGTGGCAGCCACCGCCTCCACGTCTTTTACAATTAAACAAAGAGAACATCGGAGTCAGGGCTGATTGCCAAACCAATGTGGACTTTTTTTTGTTAACTTCCCTTTCTGTTCGATCTTTCCGATTTTTTTTTTATTCCCGCGATTGTTTTTTCGTGTATGGTCGTCATTCGATGAAGATTATTACGATACGAGAATGAAGAGAAATTTAAAATGGCGTAAGAGAAAAAAAAGAAGAAGGAAGTGAATGAAGCGAGGAGGTGGTGAATTCCCTTTGACACGCTCGGTGTTAGTTCTGCGTAGCACTGATACACGTGTGGATGTAAAGAAATTAATTGTTAATTCATAAAGCGTAACAAAATAATTTGCAATGGAAATGAAAATTTAATTTAGGAATAATAGAAATTCGCGACGTAAAGATAGAACTATGTGAAGTGTTGAATAATAAAAAATACAAATGTGCTACATGGCCTGGAATTGATGAAAATTCTATAAAAATAATCCACTCGTGTCAGTATGGATGACAGGGCGCAGCGTGCACGAGATAAGCTGCAGCTATTAAAGTATAATAAATGATCGCAGAGATGAGGTGAACGTCAGAAAAATATGAAAGACACAGCTCGATCGTGTCCCTCTGGTGGTGTACAGAAAGGAAGAGGAGATGAACAAAGAAAACAAGATGAAAACGTGGTTGAAACTAACGAGAACTAACGCGCCATTGTCTTGCCGAGGTAGATACAAGTTTGCCGATCCATATTGTATTGTCGCTGAAAAGAAATTCAATGTGAAGGTGTCGTGCTCCTTATACGAACGCTACTCTCCGTGATATGTATTTTCTTTCTTCCTTTTTTTTTGCCAATTTAAAGACTGCTAGTTTTCATCTACCGGCTCATGCATAGCACGAAAGTATAGTATTGCAATTTAAACCAGCATTACTCATGAACAGTATAACAATTCTTCTACGTAAATCAGAGTACAAAGAACGAACGATATAAAAATTTCAAACTGAAATTAAAACAATGCTGATCTAAACGGAGTAGAAATATAGCTTGATATTTACAACACAAAGATAGATACAAAGTTACTCGCACCATTCCAACACAATAGTGTGCGTATGAAGAAAAAAAAAAGCGTGCGGCGTACATCGAGTTTCAATCATTTACAAGGCTGAGCATAGCTCGCAACAGTTACTAGCAGTCTTTTCAATAAGAACAGCTCTACATTCTAACACGAATCCATGCAACGACTACGTGCACCCAATGACACAAGATAACTACAGACGTGTTTCATTACTAGCTTCGAATGTCGCCAGTATGTTCACTGGAGGAACGTCTTGGTAACAGAAGGATAAATAAAAGAGGAACGCATGTTTCTTGTGTGTTTCGAAATTCTGGACACAAAACTATTTTTTCCATCAAACTTTTCTGCTTGGTTTTGTCAAGTTGTACTTTATCGTGCTTCATCAAGCAAGTAACGGAACACAGGCTGCGCGACGATGAACTCAGAAAAAGAAGGGACGCGTGTATTACAATGTCGAGCTGGAGGAATAGGTTGGGTTACCTCTTGGCACGTGGTCGTAGTAACTCTCATGACGGATACCTGAAGGAGCAAGAAGAAAGTGTCGAGTGTTAGTTGACGGAATTGGGGCTCGTTAGAGTTTCAAGTGAACTAGAAATCTCGACCCAGCCAGTTCAGGCTATGAGAAGTGGATCGTATTAAAATTGTGAAAAGGATTGACAATGGAATGGACGAGAATTATGATGATGACGTGTCGCCAATAATTCGCTGTTAATCAATCACTGAATCAAAACTGTGATCTCCGGTCGTGTCTGATTTTCTGTCGGGCGCGTTTTGTCATTCGGTCAACCTACAGGCGCTAATCCCAGTCTATCTCTGACAAAATTCAGTTTCATTAAATTCAATTTCACCTTAAATACAAATACTCTACCCTGCTGCAATAAAGTGTATATACATATAACCTGATCAGGCCATTCTCCACGATAATGAAACCCACGTAGAATATTTGTACTTCGAAACATTCAGCTACACGATCCTCGGTAATGTTGTACAGTCATTAGAATCACTGTGCTGTAATTAACGAGATACCTGATGTGACGCGAGATGTCAGTGCATCGACAGGTGCATCTGCGGCAGGAATTGGACGAGGCACAGATGCAACTGGCTCGGGGTGCGTGGCTCTCCAATAAGCTTCCAAATAATCGGCCACGTGCCCGCAAGCTTCTTCCAACTGATTTTCATCCAGGATCACGTCGAACATTTCTGGCGGGCACTGGGCTAGTTTCTCGGCAGCCACCATTTGTACATTCAGGTGTCTGATCTGCGACTTTCCACGGGACTTAATCAGTCTTTGGAGCACTTTTGGCGACGAAATCTTCAGGTAGACGATCGTAGGCGCCAGGCTGGTCTTGGCTAGCTGCGACGGATGATTGATGGTGTCGCAATCCAAAACAACCAACTGAAAATTAATGGAGATTAAACATCCCGAACGAAATGAACCAAATTGAACATTTATTTGTACAATTACAATTACCTGGAGGGTCCTGGCGAGCTCGAAGATCCTCTCGATCTCCGCCTGTACCTCTGCCAGACAACTGCTTCTACTGGTAGATCGTTCCATGATGGCTCGTTTCGTTGGATTGTTCAGCAACGATCTCTTGGCCAGTGAAATGTCGGCCATTACCCTAGTGATAATTATCCTGAAACCACGACGAACAATCAGAACGAGCGAATCGAAGAAAATATATTAAGAAATCATCGTTGATTCGAACAATAATGTTCTAATAAAGTTTCACAACCGACCTGCCCGCGAACCGATGCTTCAAAAAATCGAACAACGCCTTCTGCATCATATCTGTCACCTGATAACCCTTCAACGATGGTCCCACCAAAACAACAGGTCTCATGGATGGCACGACATCGTACGGCGTAGTCATTTCCTGGAAGCGTTACATATGAATCAGTCTGAACCGATTAGGGGGAAATATTGCACACCAGGATCAGCTCCAAGATAGTCTCACTTACGTAGGACTTCGTGAGCACCGAATGCAACATTGAAAACATTGAAAACAGTTAATGGCCACGTCGATTCGAGACATGCGACCTACCCTCCTGCACGGCCAAAGTCCTTCTCACCGTCGTGTCGCATGGTTCTATTCTCTTCAGCTTCCAAAGACACTTTGGCCAAGCAGTGCGTTCGGTTACTCTACGATCGACCTAAGCTATCAACGTTATCCTACGTACTAATCCCTCTAGCTAGAAGCTATTCTATTTGTTGCTGCGAACCATTTTCAATAACAGAACCGTGTGGATTCATCGAAAAGACACGGACTTGGTCTTTGATAAATTAATCTAAGATCGCCCAACTACTACCAAATGGTCGACCAGTGATAAGAATTGCTACTAGCATCGGCACGCTGCTAGGATGCAATTTGTATTCCGGAGCATCGAAACAGCAAAGCATACACAGCTGACAGAATAAACGCGAAGAAGATGGTTCGTTTCGATTGCTGAGCATGACAATCTGTTGAAACTGGCAGGAATTATTCGTTATACTCTTGGATAAAGAGTTACGAGCCTCGAATGCCCCGCGCACTCCTCTGTTAATTCCTTCTTCTTTCAACAAATATACACGATGCACGGAGAGAGGGTTCTCGCAGTCTCGTACACACAGTAGCATACTCACAGAAATAAATCTGCTAGTCCTCGCGTGGCCCACGATATTTTCTAGCACCGACAGATAAATTTAGTCACGAATGCCTCGTCTACGTCACCGGCGTTATCGTATCTATACGCTGAACGCTTTGCCAAAACCACGTAAGAAAGAAAAATGTTAATCGTTTGGACAACGGGTAGCAATGTCGTCGGCAACGTGGACGTGACTCTCGGACTGTATACTTTCGACTACTAATCTAGGGATCCTAGAAGTATCAAGCACGACGGCAGACGAGTGTGTGCACAGAAAGGATCGAGGTAGTCACAGAGAGAGCTATTCGTCGAAATCGTTTACCGGCTTCTTGAAGAAGTTCTTCCGTTTCTCCTTAGCCGGTGGTGTGGTCAACGTTGCCTTACCGCCACGCACGTTTCCTACGCTGTCGCTGTCGTCACCTGTCGAGGAAAAATTCATTTCGAATTACTAGTGGGAACGATTGCCCGTTTATGGTTGTGCATCTACGAGTGTCCCTCTTTCTCTCAAGGAAAACTATGTACTGAGAAGCAATCGAAGGCAGACTAACAACCTACGGTACTATACAATTCGATGCATCAATGTGATGGTCTTTTGTAAATCGTGAAAGCGACTACTGAAACTTTATTAACAACGATAATAGGTGTAAGTGAATACATGGGTGAGATCGTGGTGCCTTTTCTCTGTGTAATAGTGTACAATTGCGCGTGTACGTGGATTCGAGTAACGTTTTCCAAGGTGTCGTTGAATAGTGAGCGAATTAACATTGCCACTAATGTCAAGCATGTGTGAAAACTTGTGCGTGGGTCATTGACAAAGTCTCGAGAGGATAAGGATTAATTATCAATAGCGGGAAGGGTACGTTAAACGTCCGTTTGAGCTTCCAGTGAAATTAATTCAATGACCAACGCAATCACAACTAAACTCCCTACGATCTAATTCGCAAAACTCGATCACCGCTACCGAGGACACACCTCGGGACTAAGAAACCAAAAACTTGGGCAGAAATTAGGGGTGAAGGTAAGGTAGGAAGCTCGCGATTTAGATGCGTGTAGAAAGAAACGTATATAAGCTATGGAGTGTTTGTATTTGTTCAAATACTTAGGGCCAGATGGGTATTTAGTGTTCGTATTTTCTATCATATTTCTTTTCTCTCTCGTATCTTTTGTTCTCTTTTTTTGCACGGCGAGTCGAGTTCTCCCTCCGTCTGTTTTCACCGTCGTGACATCGATTGGTCGAGATGAGAGAACTCCCGAACTGGTCGGTACACCGTGGTTTTCGGGGCGGAAAGAAAGAAGGACGTGCTAGGATACCTGGTGTAGGTGGTGTGGAACCACGTGAGGGCATACCACTCTCGCCAAGGTTCCCTAAAGACCCTCCACGCGCCGAATAGAGACCCTTCGTGCCACGTGCAGCGCTCGCCTGCTGCCTCAGGGCTTCCAACTTCACAGGGGATGGGATGAAACCGACGTCCGAGTTCTCTTTCACGAGCCTGCCTATCCACCAGTTGTTGTCGTACTTCTCCTAAGGGACGAAAAGACAATCAGTATTTTGGATTTGTTAAGGAATGTCTAGAGGAATGTCTAGAAATTTTAGGAGGACGAAGATTCAACATAGAAGTCCAATAAGAAAAATTCATTTACCTTGATGTGCAGAAAGTCGCGGACATCGAAGCTGACAGCCGAACCATGAACTGGCGAATCGTCGTCGACGGATCCGTCATAGCTCACATTGGTCCGCACCGCGAACGCTACCGGTTTCGACTGAATAAATAGTAAACATTTTTTATCACCAGTATTCGAATAATGTTAATTCTGTTAAAAAAGATTGCGCTATTATTTTTTCTTTGGAAGATGTTTTAATTGGAAAAACGGCGGAGGTAATATTGATACGAAGTGATGCTTGTACTGCAACGATACTTGTGCCGGTGTAATTGAAGTATAAAGTAAAAACCAATGATCACGGATGATCGGTACATTGTTATCGGTGCTCACGTCACGTACCGATAAAAAAATAAAAGCTTCCTACACTGAAAGGGTGCCTCTCGCGTTTGCTACAATGTGCTGTCCCTCGAAGGTCGTGGCAAGTTAATCGATATTCATTTATTGTTCGGCCGAAGCTGATTCGACGATCGGTCGTGCATACCAGTGAGCTCCGATTTTTCATCATTCGAACGTAATTTCTTGCCACTCTGCTCCAAATACTCCGCACGATTACGGCATATTTGAACTACTCGCGCCAAAGAAGTGGGCGGCATTATTAAACGGTCGAGAATTTATTTTATTCGCGAGGCATTAAACCCTCGAAGACCTGGATAATTCAAAATTTAAGAAGCTTTGCCGAGCTGGAAACAATTACTATTCCAAGCTCTCTGTCATAGTTACAAAAATGTATATCAGTTCCAAGCTTAAGATAATCCGCTCGCCTGTGTATGAAGCGAATTACACGTCGAGTAATCGCAAGTTTACCAAATGCAAGCGTGCTGTATTGTCAGTAGAAGGGAGCCTATAATTAAAGGCAATAATAGCACGTTTGGTAACGCGTATAATGCATTTGCATGTATTGTCGAGAAACAAAGGATCGCAAGTAGTTTAATTGGTTTCGTCAAACCGACGTATGTCTGGCGCGATTATTCATTGTCACGCTCCCCGTTCGTGGCGGGCGACTTACACGTTTGACACCCAGCCGGCGTCTAAGGCAATAACGCCGTTCGGAAGTCCCCGGTCGATACGAAACGATTTGCGAAGGACCGGTGGAAAAACAAGCCGCGGGTGTGGATAAAGAGAGGAGAAACTGGAACATACGAAAGATCAATGACTTACCCTGGCTTTTTCAAGTTGATTGAGGGCCTGCCTCTCCTTCTCACGACGCAAGCTCTCTTTCTCCTCGTCCAGCGAGAGATCCGAGCTCGGCTGTGAGTAGTTTGAGTCTGCCGAGCCCTGAAATACAAAACAAACTCGTTTAAATTGCGCCCCGAAGCGGCCAGAATTATTACATTGAAACTGCTATCGAATATTTATTCCGGTGCGACAGTTCCATTTCGATTTCGGATAATAATATTACAGTGACAGAGCACCTGAATTGCGTTGCTTTGTCTCCGTAAAGTTATTACGATATATTATTCGTCGAAATGTTGGTGCGAAGTAAGAAGGAAAGATCGAAGTTAGAAATTCGGGGATATTAATTGCATGCTTTGTTAATATAAATTTTGTTTAAACTCTCTCGTAGGTACGGAACGCTATAGAACGATTCTCGTGAGAATTCTCATAAAGTCTGGATTCTAAGAACTGCGATGTTTCGCCAACGGAAAGTCGTGGAGTAACTCTCAAGGGTTTCGAGGTTCAGAGACCATTAGTTTAAAAAGGGAACTTTCGTCGGTTCTGAACCGACGACGGTCAGCTTGCTTGTAAAGAGTCGACCACTTTGCAGACATTTTAAACCGGCAATTTATAATGATTTAGTAGTCGACGATTTAATAAGTACAGCATATTTTGTTCATATGGAATTTATTTGGATATTCAAAATAATAATGTTAAAATTACTTGCACCATATCACAGAAATTTAATAAAAAAATATCGTACGTATGAAACTCGAAGAAATTAAAATATTTTAAAAATTAGAGAACAATTCGCGCGCAAGTAGAATCAGGCCGTTCCTAGCCAGACGCGAGCACGTACATTCCAGGCCAGCATAATCTCCATGAAATTTTTTTTAATCCTGCTGAAAGTAGTAATTATGAAGCAAAGTGACGTTCTCCGGAGTACGTAGTGAAGCTTTTACATCATTGAAAGAAATGTAGCACCGTCGCTATATTTCATTTGCGTAATGCAACGTAATAGGAAAAGTATGCGTTTGGAAAATGACACTGCCGTCTGACGCTCGTCCAGTGCAATTTTTAGAATAACCGCGGCACGATTGAGCAAACGTCGTCGAGAATTATCCGCGACAAAAATTAGGATTCTATCTATACTGTCGTGCGACGTAATTCGTTACGTCAGCATACGAAACATTCGGCCAAACGTTTCAGGAACAGCTCTCAACGTGACCGTTGACGAATTAATCGGATCGATTGCGTTCACCGTGGATGTCCAATCGATTTCGCGTGCAACGTTGATACGAGAAATTTATCGCGCAAAGAAATGCAGTTTCGAATAATTTTTCCCTCGATTCGACGCGACGACATCGGCGTATTGATCTACCCTTCATAGTCGAAGCTTCTACCTGTCCCGTAATTAGGCACTTAATTAGATGCAAAGGATGCCTCAGCGTGTATCGGACCACTTAGATGGCCGTTCGTTTTGCATTTTAGCGTGTTGCATTCGGGCTTTCCACAGGCGATCCCGAATTTCGTTGGACGTTAAAAGAGAACGAAAGAAAAATTGGATTCGTTTATGGAACGGTTCTCGGATACTTCTCCAGCATCCCACCCCTAAAAGGGATTTTTTTTCGGGGCATGAATTCATTCCGCCGGGGGTTGTAGCCATGCCAACGGCCTTTACTTAATCGTCTCTGTACCTGTCCCTCGTGCGTGACTGTGTAAACTCGTCTAGGCGTGCCACCACGACCTTCTTCGATTCTCTGGGGAACTCGTGGACGAGAATACTTTTGAGGAATTGTTTGCGACGGATTTCCAGCCAGGGAATTTTCATATCAATGGTCAATATCAATTTGTCATTGAAGAACAGAAGCCGATAAAATAATGCACATCTATATTACATTCTGAAATGTGTCAGAAACGATCATCGTATACGAGTGAAGGAACAATGCAGACAAAGTAATAAAAATTTAGAACGTATAAAAAGGGGGGAAAAAAAGAGCCTGTGAACAGGATGAAAACAACGACTGCAGAAGCAATGAAGCATACTGGAAACGCTCGGTTTCACGCTCAAAATGTGAACTAGATCAATTTAGATTGCAACGTAAAGGATCGAGGCTGTGCATCGATGGCACGCCTGGACGCTTTTATTTCACGCCAGGTTGAATAATGGAAAAACTTCTGTGACGCGTCGCTCGCCATAGAAAACCCTTTATAAATCGAGAGAACTGACGAAGACGCCATACTGCCCCCTTGCAATTAATTTGCTTTGCGCAAACAGGCCGATTCATTGACACCCTTTGTGAGGGTAACTGCGTTGCATTATCCTCTTTTAACCCTACCTATATCCAGGCCCCGCATAAAAGAATAATAGGGTAAACGCTGGCAAAACAACATCCTCCTTAAGAATATAAACGATAAATAAGACCTAATCAATCTTTAATCAAAATTAATACAGCCGCACCACCAATACCATATAGCACCCTGAATGCTTTACTCAACCTCAACCAGTAAAAAAATCTACGTCCAAAGCTTTTACGATCGAACCACACAATCTTGGAATTCGATTTCCACTTAAAGAACAGCCAGAACGATAAACTCAATCTTGAAGGGAAACGTCCACTTGGAATTTCCAGCGATAATTAAGAACCTTTCGTCGATGTTGCCCAGCATCTCTCGATACAGATAACCAAAGGAGAATTGAAATGACAGTTCCCGAAGGTATACCTGCGTGAATAGCTTGTTGTAGCCAGAATTGTGTTGATTGTATCCGATCATCGCCGGAAGCCAGCGCCGTCGTCGCCAGGGCCGTTGTTCGAGTGGCTTTTATCCACTTCCGCCGGACCCTTCGACTCCGTTACGGCCCAGATTCGTTTTCTGAACCGGCTTTGTGGCACGACGTTGATCCGCTAAGCTCTCGCTTAGCACACGCTACCGCATTGCGTCTCGTTCCTTTTCTTCTGCTTTGCCTGGTCACCGGTCACACCGAATTCGACGGGGCAATGTTCGAACAAGGTTGCGTGAATATTTATTTAACCGCTGTTACGCCATACCGGCCGGCCCGAGGCCTCAGGGCAACGAAACTTCCCCTCAGGCGCTCTTCCACGACTTTTTCCGCTTCCGTTTGCAAGCCATCCAAACGTCAGTCGCGTTCTACTCCCGGCTTTCGAGATTCATCGCACCTCGACCACCTGGTGCTTCGACTTTCGCGTGCATCGTGAATTCCTTCGTGAGAAAAGATCACTTTTCGACGATCTCCTCTTGGTGTTCGACCACGAGCACGCTGATAACAGGAGGATCGTTTTATGAGACTTAAATGTGGGGGAAGTGGATGGACGAACGCAGACAAGAGTCTAGTAGTATCATTTAATTTAGCAACGTTGAATTACTTGGGCCGAGTCTGTAGACGAAAGTCGAGGGAAAATTTTCAGAGGGAGGCGTACTTTTTATCGTTGTTCACGTTTTAAGGAATAGCCTGAACAGATGATAATACAATCGCGAGTGTAGATAATAAAATCGATTAAATAAATAATGTAATTTGAGAATTACACAAGTCAGAGATATTTCAGTAAAATTTTTTGTTAAGAAGCTACCTAGTTCCTATCGCAGAGGATCGCCTGGTATAGATTTACACTCGTTCGCCGGTGCCAGACAGGCGGCCGTTTCCCTGCTGTCACGAAATATGCTGATATAATTGCTCTCGAGGAGGAGGATCTTAACGAGGGAGACGGAGGGCAACGTCTTTTGTCGCACGCGGTCCACCTAACGACTCCTCGACCGTTAATTACACGGTAGCAATTAAAATAACGACGAGGAACGCGTCGTTGCCGTTGGACGAAAATGTCGGCTGTATACTCGGCCTGATCGATTCGATCGTCCGCGAAATCCGATCACGTAACACAGAAACCAACTGGATGAACGTTTTTTAGAGCAAGCCGAGGAATTTCGTTTCCAAGGCTCTGGCCGTATACGAGGCTCAAACAAGATTGGGGGATCGTCTGGATGATACTGCTTATGTAAATCGATAGTGGACATATCCCTGTTACGTGCCATGGGTTAGCTTGTTACGCATTTAAATAGCTGAGATCGAGTGGTATCGAGTTTTTAAGGCTTCGATTTCGTGCAACCACGGTGAAATATCGCTAAGAGGATTTCAGGCTTACCTGAAAAAAGGGAAACGGATGAAACTTGTAACGAAGTCAGGCGAATTCCTAAACAGCACGCGGGTTACAAGATCCAAATTGAAGGATGATCTAACGCATAAAGAAAATTTAATGCAGATCATATTGCTGAAAAAGCTTGGACAGGGCACGACTGGAAGAACGTCACGCAAGTCCGAATTCTGTATAATTAATTAGCGCCGGTTCTATCTAGGTGAATAGCTTCGTATTTAGCTCGCGGCCGATCGAAACCTCGACGATTCGTAAAACTCGACTGTCTGGAATTAACAGAGCCACGGGGGTGGGGGATGTAATCGATTTCTTTGGCCTGTCTCCAGCAGTGTGTCATTCGAGTTCGTTATCCTTCGCTAAACAGTCAAACAATTATCCCCTTTGAACGATACGATGAACAATTCCGCGACACCGACAACAATTTCGTATAACAATGGAAAGCGTGAAAAGATTCAGAAGAAGTGATCCTAGCCGAAAGTAACGGCACTGTCCTTTCAAGAATAACAGGCTCTCCTTATCCACCAAGTTTCCTTCCTGTCTACCCTGAACGCCACTGCGACATCGTTCGTCGGGAACAGTATCGATACTATAACCAGCAAAAGAAGAAAAATTGCGAAGAATAAAGAAACAGGGGACAACCAGGGAGGAATACAGAACGGATGTCCCATTGTAGACGGCGCAGTTTCATCATTTCGTCAGGGACACTCGACCGGTTCGCGAAATCCATGAGGGTTACGGGTGCACGAAACCTCGAACTCGGTCCCTATGAAAGCGGAGGACGCACGGAAGCGGGTCAACGACATCGCGAAGTGGCGAGTTCATGTTATTCGATCGGCTCGGCCCGCCGTCAAACGTTATCACCATGATATCGAAAAAGTCTCTTGTCCGCGTCCATCTACAGTCCACCTTTCTTTTCTCTCTCTCTCCCTCCCTAGCCACCTTTCGTCCAACCACAAACTGTATCGTAAATCCCTCATGCACACCACTCGCACGTATGCATCCCCGAGAGTATGCGGGCAATACCTGTGCTCGATCGTCTCGCGCGGAAGTAGATAAGGAAAACAAATATCAACAGCTTGGAAACGTTGAAAAAGAGAAGTGCAGGCGGGTTCGCGTGCGTGTCTCGTCGAGGCTCCCGGCGCGACGCGTGTTCGTCGAAGCTGCGAAATAAAGCCACGCCGTGATCGACGTCGTTTCGACCGTTTTATGCGGCACGATAACCGATACCCGATGTGGATCGCGACGGAACGAAAAAGAAAACAAAAAAAAAAAGAAACACTGAAACAGCGGCGTTAATTTTAATGGACACACACGCGACACGACGACGACGGGGACGACGTTTCTACGTATACTGACAACTACCGTGCTACGTCCCCTCGAACGCGAATCGCGTCCCTGGGTTAGTTGATACACCGGCCTAAGGGTTTGCCGACTCACCCGCTCTGTGGCGCCACCGGGGAAGCCGGACGACACCCCCGTAACTATATCGATCCACAACCCCTCCGCCCCTCCCGATCTTTGCCACTCGTTTCGACCCACACGACAACGCCAGGCCACTGCACCCTGAAGGCAACGTGTCCTATCAAACTATACGTATATGTACGTGGTCGTGGACGTTTCACTGTGTCCGTCGAGGATGGTGTACGTAGGCGCCTGGTAACGTGTATGCGCGACGACGATCGGAGTCGAATCGCGGTACCACGAGGCGTCTTCGTAGCCGCTCTGCGGTCAAAGGTTTCACCGACCGAAAGTGTGTCATTCGGATGAATCGAATGTTTAACCGATGAGTTCGCCGGGTCACGGCGGACCGATCGGGAATAGAAGCGAGCTTTTTGCGTTACGAAGGACAGTTGGTCGGGTTGGTTGATTTTTTTATGGGGTGGTCGGGGAATAAATATTGGCCGATGGACTGGGGCGAACGTGGAGTATTAAAGGGGTGTATTTCTGGCGGAGCTCTTCTTTCGGGGACGACGGTGCATTGTTAATTATTCAACGAGTATATACGTTTTAAATGGTATATTTGTAAACCATGGAAAAATTTAACGACGACGCGGTAGAAAATTTAGGGCGGCCGGTTGTTATCGTCGCGGAAACAAATTTTCATCGAATTTTTCACATCGGCGACAGATTACGTGCCCGGTTTACCAACGGACAGGGTTTAACAAGGATTTCGAGGCAGATTCCATCGCGTTAATATCGTGGAATTACCGGGGGATCCAATTTATCAACAAACAGTGTGACCAGTTTCCACGAGACTATCCCATGTGAGTTACAGGTTGGTTCAAAAACTGGGTCAACCCGGTGCACTTGTACCCGTCGCTTTTTCAACTTTGACATCAGCTTTTGCCTCGTGAAATTTCTCGCATTTATGAAGGACACAAGCGTGCACCATTGCTGCGCCGATTTGACGAGAAAGAGAACGTTTGTTTGAGACGTTCGATGCAGAAAAACCAGCTGACCTTTCTTCTTAACTGAATCAATTTTATGGAGGAATAAGTTTCAAGTGGGTTGAGTTCATCGTCAGATGCGCATGTCTGTTTCACGTAGGAAGGCTCGTAAGCGCAAAACCGATCGAATTGAAGCATCATTTCGTATACAGGCTAGAACAGTGTATATCGTTGGATACGCGAAAACGTCTCAGTTTTCAGGAACTTTGGATAGTTCTGCGCGACGAAGGAAGCCGTGTCCAATTTGCAAATGATGCAAAACACGCATTACAGAGAGGCTGATTTGGCAAACTTGGCGACACGGGAGGACACTCGGGCATCGAAGGACGTCGCATCTATTTCAGTAGAAACGAGGCATTAGAGCATCCTGTCATTTAAAGTACAATATCAAGAATAGACCGGTTACACAAGGCACTCCTGTGAAACAATTTTATTATGTTATCGTATTAACTCATTCTCGTTTCATCGCAAACATCTGTCAATATTCATCTCCGAATACTCTGACAATCATGTCTTCAACCGTGTCTTCGCCTATCACGATACGCGATCGAATAATAAATCGAACGACGTGTTGTATTAATTCGATAGGGCGCAATCGATTGTGCTTGTTTAACAGAAAACAGAGGGTTCGATTCCGTTTCTATTTTCCTCGAAGCGAAGCATAGTTAGTAGAGGAATAATGGCTCGTTAGTTCCCGTTCGTTTACCTTCCTCCTGCCAAAGGACTTGTAGTGCTCCCGTCTGGCTGGTCGTCGAAGATGCGCCATTTTCCGGGCGCACGGAGCACAGGAAGCTCGTGAAAGAGCGTGGATTTCGCTAGTTGCACGGACTTTCGTGAAGCAATCAGCGGAGGCCGAGAAATCGTATGAATGAACTCCGTTTACTCGGTCGCCTACGTGGATCAGCTTTCGTCAGCTTCGCGAGTCCATCGACTTCCGGCACGAGGTACGTCGAGTCCTGGTTCTAAACCGCATTTATCCGAGCCGGCTGTCAGTCCGTTTTCACTTCACGCACGCGATACACGCATACACAAAAGTCTACGAGTCCGTTTTTGGCGTCGATGGCGGAGGATGCATCGAGTCCGATCGTTTTCAAACGTCCAACGACATCTCAACGAGGTGGATAACTATAGGGAAACAAGAAACGTTTGTTCTCAGTCGTACGGATGGAAACGAATGATTAAACGCGCAAGACGGCCGATCTTTGGATCCATGCCGAACATTAAATGGGATTGCTCGTAACGTGTTCGTCGTACATATCGTACGCATAAATCTGCCGCCTTAACCTTGACTCCCGAAACCGTCTTCGCGATGGGATCAATAAAAATGAGAAAGACACTCGGGGTGTAGATATTGCAGGATTAATTGGAACAGAAATAGTAAGGGAAATGACGTACACCAGCGATGTTTGAACTGTTCGAGAGAGCTAGGCAATATTAGATTAGAGGATGACCCATCGCTGGCTCAATGCATCCCACGCTCATTCATCTCTCTATACACTGAATAATGTCTTCTGTTGCAGTCGCGTCACGATTCCTCGAACGCGGATCAATTCCCCCAACACTTTGCGGCACTGTGTAAATTCCACGGAGTCACGTGTACACCGTTCGATATGAATGAAAACGAGCGGCGATAGGAAGAAAGAAAAAAAAACAGATTCGACTCGCCGGTGACTTAGTCGCGATAGAGGATCAATTATCGACGCTGGAACAGCGTCCTGTTTTCATTCGTGTCTCGGACAACGCGGACAGACGCTGATCGGTAGAAACTGGTACGAGAGGAGGCCGGTACGCTTGTACGTGTGCTACTGGTGCGACGAGTAGCTTTTGGAACGCATCACGACCTCCTCCGCTATAAATAAAACGGTGGCCGCCACACCGAAAACTCTGCCAGCCAGCCAGAGAGTGCTCGAAATCGTCGTAATTTTCCTCGTTCGACCAAGGAACGCATGAAAGAAGAATGCGAACCGGCCATAGGTGATTCCTAGATCGCGGTATCTGAATCATCGCGCTTGGCCCTTTGAACGATACGTTATCGACACGATCCGACGAACGGAGCGTACCCGTTGAAAGAAACGGAAATGAAGCGGCGGCTCGGGGATGGATTGGCTTTTTTAAGCCATTGGCAGAAGTTTGTTTGCCCGTCGGATGAGAATATATTGTAGAAATTCGAAAGGCTGCAACTGTCGGAGCGGGGAAAATGATGATGGGCGATTGTGATCGAAGTTATTGTGTATTCATGGCGATATCGAAGACAGGCTTGATGAGTTGGTTAGGTAACATTGGACACAAACGGGTATTGTAATCGATAAGTAGGTCTGGGTTGTGTCTAGGTTGAATCGAGCTGCGTTCTACTAAAATTTGTCAAAGCTGAACAGGGTATCTCCATGCCAAGGCAAATAATCCGAACGATATCATCATTTTTAATGACATTCGCGTGCAGGAAGATCGGGGAAGTTGGCTTGGAAATTCATGTTACAGCCTCCCTAGCCCCTTGTAGACATAGTAATCGTTCGGTAACTCAACTTTTCATTCAAGAACCCAATCGACTTTGTTTGCACGACACTATTCAACAAAGCTACAAGGAAAACAATAATAATAATAATAATAATAATAATAGTACCCCTACAAATTTTATAGTCGCACGCAATTGATAACAAGTTCCGATGGAATAGGACAATTTGTAATTGCTTTTACCCCCGGAGAATTTTCAAACTGATTTCGCTTGAGCGAATGATATTAATGCAGGGCAACGTCGACATCGTTCCGCGCGATGTTCAATTGAAATTCTTCGCGCGGCTACGTTTAACTATTTACTTATATTTTAATCAGTTCCGAGGAATGCAGATTCAGCGTCTCGCCGTCGACTCTCGCTTTTCCGTCGCGTTTTCAAGAATTTAACTGGGTCAGCTTCTTGTTTTCTCGCTCAGGATAGGGCGCGTCGTCGACGCTTTTCTTAATCGTAGCTAATTTTTCTTGTTCTTCTTTTCTTGTTCCGTCGACAGAGTAAAATGTAGAACCGTGTTGGCAGTCACGAAAAGCTTTTGTTTCGTCGCATAAAAGTTTCTCGCGAGACGTCTGGCCTGGCACGCAGAGGAGGCGTGGAAATTAAATTATTTAAATCCCGTTCCATAAACGAACTTTATTAGGTGTTTAAGCATTCCTCGGACCGTTTATATGCCAGAACCAAGTGCAAGCGAACCGTACTACAGCGGTTTAAAATTTCTGTGCCAGCCAGACACCAATCACCTTTGGCATCGCAGTTGTCTGGACTCGAAAAAAAGTCTTCTATTTGACAGAACGTTATTCATGATTTGTATTTCAGTGTCGAACAGTCTTGCAGACTTTGAATATAAATATAAGTTTCACGGCAAACTTGAAGACGACATTGGTTGCCTTGATCTCGAGGAAAATGATATTGTAATGGAGCTTAAATCGTGCTTCTCTTTGTCGTCTACGCATTGACAATAAACTTGATGGATCGTGTAAAGTTAAAATAACTTTTAAACTTCAGATAGATAGGTGTTGCCTTAAGAAGGTAACTAACTGTACGGCAGGGTGGAAGCGCTTCCAACAACTTGTGACTGCCGCTTGCGGTCGACAAGGCAAACTAAAGCCCACAAATATATTCCTATTTCCCGCCGGAAGAATATTGACTACGAGGCATCCTTTCTTACCGACCAACGATGTAACAGACGTTGAGAAGTAAAGGGTTAAAAAGACGGTGGAGGCCGTCAGAGGACTCTTAGCTGTTGCATGAAGGCGCGGCTTAATTTCCAATCCATCTAACGCCATTAGTTTTTACCCGCGTATAATTAAACTCTCGAGAAATTATAAAGTAAAAAACGAAATATATATGATTATACAATTATTGAATCATGGAGCGGAAAATGGATTAATTGAAAAAGATCTTGCGCATACTGCAATTAATATTTGTCATCAACCATTTACCACAGTTATTCCGCTGATATTAAACGTTTTGCTCTTCATTGAACTTCTATTCCACGCGAAAGAAATCTGAAAAACCTATTAGCAGCTTTGTCATCAAGCTGAAGGCTCTTTGAATAATCGTCTCTCGTTATTGTCATCGGGGAGAGCATCTCTGTCTCCGTGGCGAAAGAATCGATACTTAAATGTACAGACACCAAAAGTCGCCGCCCCTCGACAGAATGAACTCACCGCGTTTTTAAACGGTTCTCGCTTTAATTATTCACCGTCTGAGTATTTCCCCCGCCATTTTCGTTGTAACTACAAGCAGCAACTTCTTCTTTGTACCAGATATTTCTACCGCTATCTGCTCATCGAATCTCCATCAACTCCTATGAATCATTTTTATTGGATGTAACTGGCTTTATCTCCTGACCCATCTGAAGGATGTGGATACATAAACTCTTTGGAAGAGACAATTTAGAATTGATTTGCAATTTCGAACACTCGCGAGCAAGTGGATTTTAATTAATATAATTTGTAACCTACCAATTCTTGGAATATTCAATTGGAAAATTTTTACCATTTCTATCGAATGTTATCTAATTCAAAAATTTCTAGAGTTCGCACTATAAAGCTTTCACATCCCTCGAAAACAGTTCGAGTCGAATTTTCAAACATTTTTCTTGCTTTCAACATACTAAAAATTTAGACGA
Organism: Nomada fabriciana; assembly: GCA_907165295.1. Lineage (NCBI taxonomy): Eukaryota > Metazoa > Arthropoda > Insecta > Hymenoptera > Apidae > Nomada > Nomada fabriciana. Next base: position 7,041,685 of record OU015690.1, on the reverse strand, counting down.
AATCTGGATAGCTTAAAGGTTCTAGTACCTGCCATAGCGGCAGGTATTCTGCGGGACCTCTCCAAATTTCACCTGAATCGAGCAACTAGATCTGGGTGGCTCACGTCAGCCACCTCAGAAAACGCGGTTTCGAGAAAACCAACGATTCCTCGGCTCAGGTAATTACATATTCACCATCGCGATACTCGACGTTTCTCCGTAAAGTATGAATTGCCCCCTTACTTAGCAGGCACGTACGTTTCTCTGAATGCCCCGTACGTCATACTAAATTTCATTTTCGCACGGTTTAACGTGCATCCGCACCTGTCTCGCCCCGCTCGCGGTTGCATCATCGCGGCGCTTGCCTCCGGAAATATAGGCCGCTTCTATCCGCGGAGCGGGCAAAGCGAAGCAGATTTAGCATCTCCGTGCATCACGCTCCTCCCTTCCCTGCCAAAGCTGTGCAGCCGGTTCACTCTCGAGCCGAGTACGAGCCCTCTCTTCGAGTTTTTCCAGAGGCACGCGAGACACGAAGCGATGCCGCCGGTTCCGTGACACGGATCGCAGCTGCGACACTGCACCGGCGGCAATAAGCGAAGGTCGGGCCGTAAATTGTTCTCGATTGCAGCGAATTAGCGAACGATCGCTATCGCGGGGCCTAAAAAATTATTTTCCCCGGCGCAGTAATCGCGTCGCACGAGTGTACCCGCGAGTAATTGCGCCGCCAATACTCGGCCGTTTCCTTTGGCGACTGCAATTAACGAATTAAAAGTTTCGACCGGGATAACCGTGGCGCTTTCCGCTCCGACGCGCGCAGGACTTTTGACGCGCGCGAAAGTCGACGGGGAACTTTTTGTATTGGCGGACATCGAACACTGACCGGGGTGCGGGGAATCATTTGATATAAGGGTATTTAGAGTAGCTTCGGCGAAGTAACTCGTATGCAATGAATGGTACCGTGCATGGGTGGCGTATAGAATGTTCTGTGTAGAGTTTTGATGCAGAGTGTTCTATTTGAACGCTCTGTGTGTATAGGAGTGTTCCATAGAGCGTGCGCTATGTATACAGATGTATGTATATGTGTATAGGGTACTGTGCACAGAATGTCTTGCACAAATTGCTCCGTACAGGGTGGCCTAAATACACAGTCGCTTATATTCTCAATATGTATATACAGAGTTCTGTGCAACTAGAGTGCTGCGCACTGAAACTGCAAAAATTCCCTACACTATGATAGAAACGTCCCTGTGGTAACCACGGTGATGTTTGCCATTATGGGAACTATACCTTTCAAAGGATAAAATATTTCACCTGAACGGAGTGTACGTGTGTACATATTCACAGAGTTCTCGCCAATGCCCGAAGTTTCAGGAACCCGGAAATTCGAATTGTATTCCGGTCGTGTCAATTTTCTCCATCCTCTCGAGTTACTAGGTTCGAAGAAGAACAGCAACCTCCGCTGTTTTCGGCTGGCAGTAGCAAACAGGGTCTGCGGCGGCGGGTTTCGTTCCCTGAAGGGCCAGTCGACAGACGGCAGATGGCAAGCACCTGACAGAGTTCCCTTTCGAAAGGTTCTTTCTTCTCGAAAAACCTATTCGATAACATCGAACATGCTCGATTTTTATATTACAATCGCACCAGCACCGAGCCAAACCGAGAAAGAAACGGGGCGCACGCGGCTTGATACGCTGTCGCCCTTGAACCGGTAACGAAGACGACGACACAGAGAATCATGAAGGCGAATTAGATCCAATCGAATGATTAAGGACGACAGGCGACTGTTCGAGGTGGACCCGATTACCTCGAGATAGCGTAGCTCGAACGGGAATATAAACTTAGCGAGTACAGTCTGATCCGATGGCGTGGATTAGAAGTTTCCTCGTTTTCGCAAAGACAATAATGGGCGATTTACTGGAGCAATAGAATTTGTTCCATGAAGATTTAACGAAGATTCCGATGTCTTGGTGAACGTTATTTTGTCTTTCTATTCAGTCGAACAATATTCTTGGTAGCGACGAACCTCATGAAAGGTGAGAGACTGGCCAATAATTATGCTGGTCGTTGCTCCAGGCAGAGAAGCATGTCTAAGTAAGTGTTAAGCAACAAGCAATACGCACAGCCCGGACAAAGCCGGAAATATCAGAAGTAATAAAATGCTTCGCGTTTACCTCTCGCGGGGAGATTCGTCATGTCCACGACTAATCCCTATTCTTCGTCCCGTATCGTTCGTTCTTTCTTTCGCAATTTCTTAGACGGTAACCACGTTCGACGTTGCCCCCTTCAGAGAAATCGTTCCGGGGTTTTATGCAAATGTCGGGATCGGTAAGACCCTTTCTGTTCCTAGTATTCCGCGGGAATGAAATGTGAGCGTTCGTTAAACGAAAGGGCTCGTTCTTAAAATTGCCCGGAGGATTCCTGAGACGCCTCGGAACCTTTTATTGCGCCGACTTTGTACGAAATTTCGCCGATTCATAGAATTTTACGATCCGCCGCGATCTGTACACGCATCTACAGACGAATTACATAAAATCTCTTCACCGAACCGACCGGTCCACCAGCGGGGCCCAACAGGCCACAACTTTTTATCGCAATTTCATAAAAGCGTATCCCCGAAAACTTTATTATACCGTTTATTTTCTGGGCACAAACACGACCAATGCGCACGTCAGGCCGTTAAGAAACGGTCTTAGGATAATCCTGTCGTACGTTTTACAGCCCGCACTTACACGACCCTGTTGCACACCCACCAATGTGACGGGCAATGTGTGTAAGTGCGTGTACAGGCGCAAACACATGAGTATGCCTCTAAACCGCCTGGCTTTCTCTTTTTATAGCCTTCTAAGCATGGAGCCCGCCTCCGAGGCTTCACCACACAGCCAGAAACGTGGAGTACCGATGCATGGATACACTACGCTGCACGCGTGGGTGTGACAAGACCACGGTTGAGTATGTGTGTGTGACGGAACCACGGAGGCGGATAGAGCTCCGTCCGGGGTATACCATTTTTGTATACGGAGCCTGTGTTGTACACTCGAGGAAGATCAAAAATTCAATTTCTCTATACTGGTGTATTCACCGGTGGATAATAATATTAAGTATTATATTAACAGATGAATGGTTATTAAATGTCTTTGGTTTAAATACGATTAATCGAAATCGTAGGATAATAGAATGATACACTAACATTTCATCGATAGATTGGAATTACCAATGCTACTCTGTTTCACGCCAATGCCGAAGATATTTGCAGCGCCGCGTTTAAAAGTTGTCGCATTTATTGCAATATTCCAGAGACACCCAAAACGTTTTACGAGCGTTTAATGTCCAAGGTAACATGAGAAGTTATTCGGTCTGCGCCGCCACCCCTTCCCCAGGGTGAGGCACGAAAAGAGACGAAAGAAGGAGGACCTGATTTTTCACCTCGCATTTGGGCCCCCTCCTAATCACGACCGGGCTCGGAGGAGTATCGCGTTGAGATTGCAGTTTCTCATGCAAATGGAGCGACAGATAAGGGAAGCAAGTGGCCGAAAGTGCTGGTACAAGTATAACGAGGCAATATCTTTCCGCGTCGTCTCGCGAATTCTACGCAATCGGAGCCGACGCCTCGTCGGTGAATTTTTATTCCCAGCAATTTATACGGATTTATCGGTGTCGTTACGCGCAAGACGCCGTCCCTCGATAAACGCCCGATCGTTCGTCTTGGCGCATCGGCGAATCATTTCGAAGGTCGATCGAGCCATTTTTCTCACGGATTTTTCGTTTTCGAGTCGGACGCGACCGGTTATCCGCGCGCAATCAATCGGCGAGGGCGGGGACGTCGGTGATAAAGTTATTAGTAACACCCGAGCCGCACTCGGGCGAAAACACAGACGCGGGCGAGCGCGAGAAATCGCTCGATACCTCTCGAATAACAGGAATCCGTTCGATACTCGTTACTGTAAGTGGCACGAGTACTCAGACACGCGCGGGCCGCACAAATTACTCCGTTCATTACCTGTTTACAGTCATTGGCACGTAACTGCGGCACACGTTTGCACGCGCCTGCACGATCATCTGGTAACCGACCGGCGAAAGAGAAAATCGTCATCGATCGGCCCGCTTACGTAACTCTTGCACCAGGTTACATATTCGGGGGTTTGTCGAAATATTTGTAACGGAACGCTCTCGATATAATTGATTTTTTCGTACCGTTGTGCGATATTGAATATTTGAGCAATCAATAATTGCGATAATATATTCCGTTTCCATTTTGAATTCGACCATTGATTTCCAGAATCATTTCACACGAATATTCAAGATGTACCTTTTCGATTATGTTCATCGGTTCTGCGTAGAAATATTTCGGGCGTTCTGAATTCATTAATAAAATCTTGATAATCAGACATTTAAACCCGCCGAAGTCTATGTAAAGTACTCTCGTGTGGGTGTATAGAATAGAAATTAAAAGGAGTCGACGATATTTCTTTTAACAACGCTCGATATACTCTTTATAATTGATTTCGACGAGCTGCTTACGGCTAACTAGCCTAATATCTCATGCACGACCTTGTTGACTAGTCTGCGCACACTCCAATTCATACTGTTTTATGAGTCATTTCGATTCATCCTGTTCGCGGGCACATTGTACCATCATGGCTCTGTAAACGCTTCGAATAAAGAGCGAAGTAAGTTTGGAACGTTCGAATTTCTCATTTACTTGAACAGGAAAGTATGTCAATACACGTAGAGACCCTCTGTATACAATTGAAATGAAAATGGTTCGAGCACGATCAAGGAAGCTGAATTAAAGCCAACAAAGAACCCAATTCAGTGAATTAATTGCTCCCGCAGAAACTTAATTAGCCACGTTTTTAACACACCCGACCAGGCAGTGCTGCTATCGCAAATTCACCCGAAGCACTTCTGATTCTTCGCATTTCCCACCACGCTCGAACCTGGGAGCGAGATTCTAGCCACTCCCGTATATTCACCTTGATCACAGTATTCATCGATTTTCGTCTTTCAAACAGTAAATGAAAAAGCGGAGGGAGGACATTAAAATGCCCGAGGGCGTTACGCTGGACAATTTCTTCCATGGAAACCACTGTGAACCACCAAACGCGTGACGCGACACTTCGAAGGAATTACATCCGATCGGATTAACGAGATGCCAAGCTGCAAAAAGGATAAAGACGGGCGAGCGTATGAAAAGGAGAACAACAAAGTAATAATTCAACAGGTGTTCATTAATGTGCAAATACGACTGGCGAAAGAAGGCTCAGCTTGAGGTCCATGGTGCACAAGACTCTTTGATTTTCCTGCAATTTCTTAGAAACAGCAATTAAGATCGATGCAATTCCATCGACGACAAGCTGCGTGCAAACCACGTATTCTTCTTTTGCGCTATTAACGAGCGTACTGCGAGAATAATAATTTAATCGGCCTCAGTTTGTTTCTTTCTTTGCCCGCGCACACACGCCGTCCGCGGGCACATACCCACGGAGAAGTGCGGCCAATACGTGTAACAGGGACAACGTGTTTGTCCGGTTATCATTATGCGCAACCTAATTACCGGCCAATGGTTTCATGGAACGCCGTCCGAAATCCAATTGACGAGATGTCCACGCGATTACCGATTCAACGACGAATTAAACGCCCGCTGCGGCCGCTCGTCGGAGCATTTACATATTTAATGCCAAGGACTTGTCGCGAGTTATACTCGAAGATGTGGGCGTTGCCCGCGGACACGCGTATTTCCTTCAAGAAGTACCAATTTCGAGAGAGAGCCAATGTCGTCGTGGACATTGTCCCCTTTTGTCGAGGTGCTTAATGATGTGACCGGTTTTTAGGTATTTAGGAATCAATTGAACAAAAATGGAGAATGTAATGGGGTGGAAATTTATTGTAGAAATTGCAGGGGGACAGATAAATTAGTTTATAAAATAATTAATGAGAAAGTATTGCGGTTTGGTTTGGTGGAGGTGCAGGCTGCGATGGACGTTCGTTTAGTATTTTGTTTCGATTGGAAGTATTAATTTCAAGTAGTGTATTGCGTGATACGGAATCAGTCTACGGTAAGTAAGTTCAATGACAGGGCACGTATGAATGATGGCGATTATCGTGTGTATCATCGTACATATGCGTCCACGCGACGGCACTGGCAATGATTACGGTAAAGTCATCCTATTGTGAGGAATGACTTGACGTTTTATCATTTCTATTTGCGGATTGACAGACATTTCTGCCCTATCGTTTGTCAACAGGGTCTGCCTCGCTACCAATGATTCGACACCTTCATTCATCCACCTACACGAGCCTAATAATGATCCTTCTTCCATCAACAAAATCATTAATCGTATATTCGTAAAATATTCCATAGGCTTGAAAATTCTTCTAAATTCCGCTCATTATTATTATCATGATTTTATCTCAATCGTTAAATCCAAGGAATGAACACGTATATGTATTTCGAAAAACATAACGGCTCAAAAAAATTGTTTACTCGCATAATGATGAAGTTATTTCTCCATTACACCTCCGCCGTGCTCCGAAGCATGTCTTGAAACTCTCTCATACATCCAATCGTATTTACAAATTTTCGATATGCATACATCGCCACATGAATAGTAAAGTTGCCATCTTCGGTGTAAAAACGTCGACAGAAACGGGCCCGCCTCGCGAAATCTCGTTTCGTACTGCATACGTCACTGCCAGTGGCCACAATAATAATCCTCTATCCGCGATAAAGATAAACAGCTATCGCGGGGCAGAAGCGTAAACCTCTACGAGGCAAATATATCAGGTAACGATATGCTTTTTAAGGCGGCCATTATTTTCCAACTAGTTAACAACTTTCGCTGAAAGCGCTGGATATCGATTATCGCTCACCATAAATATCGTAACGATTTCACGGAGCCCTAGATGCCCGCGTATCTCGAACGATCGTGAACGGAACAGGTCCTGCTTTGACGTTCGCGCGTATTCAACCACCATCACCATCGTAGCACGTGGGTGTTTAAAGGCAGCCTCTGCGTTCCGTGCAAATCGACTTTCACGAAACGAATTGCACACTGTGCACGGCGTTCGTGTGAGTAACAGTCGACACCGTACATGGAAACCCGTTTGCACGTTGTTTCCTGCTCGCACCGTGTCGCCCTTAAATAACGCAATTAAAACGTTCCTCCGCAGTGGCGTGGCGGAGGAATCACTTATGTCCACCTTTATCTTGAACGGATGAAAAAGTTGCGGGTAAGACTGGTTCCATTACCCGGGCCCGGACAACCACGAAATTAACTTTAACGCGCGAGAAACCTCGACGTCGTGGTATCACAGATGAGACTTCATGAGGCGTTGTTTAATTAGAGGGGAGGCGAATATATTTCTGTTGAGACATAAAGAACACGTTCGGGCTCCGCGATTATTTGGCACAAATGGAAAATATTAATTATCCCGTTGCGCGTATTAATTTCTTTTTCTTCTTTCTTTCGGTATTTAAGTTTGCATAATAATGTAATATTCGGAGATTGAAAACTTGGCCACATGCTATCCGTACCGTCGTAGTTTTTAACCTTAAATTTTAATGAGCATCGTAATTATATTCCAGCGCTATTGCCGCAAGAGTTTCGAAATTCCAGTGAAAGCTTGTAACAGCATACGAACAAAAATTATTTTTACAGACTGCCATTACCGTATGCCGGACACGAGCCACTAATTTTGCGCTTTGTTTCAGAATCATTTAGATTTACACCACCCGGGGAACATTTTTCATCGCTTTAATCCACGTTAACGCATCGACGTTTACGATAATCATAAGTCCCCTGAATTATCGAGACACGTATACACTATACATAGATAACGCCCTCGATTTCGTTACCAATTTATGCCGCTCATTAAACCGTCCGAGGAAAAAGAAAAGGGACATCGGCCAATCGTTTATTACAGAAATAGCGCCAACTTCAATGATATTTCGCCGTGTGTTTAACGAGCGACAAAGTTACCCGCATACACAGGCCTGTCTAATTATCCTCGTGAATTAAAGCCGGCGTACTTCTAGCCGCCAGTAAAGAAAACGCTTCCCTCGAAACGAAGTTTTATTACCGCGGACGCGGTATTTAGACGTTAACGTGGAAAAAAGAAGGAAGGGGGAAGATCAGAGGCGGATACGTGTACGTGCACGGAGCACGCTGTACGTGTGGGCCAAGGAGGCGTAATAAATTCACCGAAACGCTCTCTAAAGTGGCGCGGGTGCGGTGAATCCGTCGAACGAGCATCGGATTTTAATGATCATGCGAGAGAAAGCGCGGCGGAATTATCGCCGCCGGTAGCTTTGGTATTTCGCCTCGTTGGAATTAGCCCGCTTGGGTTTATCCTTTTCTAGGCGTCGGAACGATTCGTAAGGAGACCAAGAATCGCAGTCTGTCTCGCGCGACGGAACGGTAAGAACTCGAGTTTGCTTCTTGCTCGTTTACGGAGTACGGGACGATTTATGGCGCGACAAACCGCGACAACGCCGGCCGTCCGTACGGCAAAATATATCGCGTGGACCGTGTAACGATGATAATTACAAGAAAATCCAATGTTTCATGCAACACGCGTGAACCGCGGCAAAACCGGCGCGCGCACGTACGTATACATACATTTCCCTCGCGATTTATTTTTCCCTACAGGTGCGCGTACAAGGAGATTTCAACGCCGTCCGTTTTCGAATCGCGTGGCAAACTTTCTAATTGGTGCGGCACAATGCACGACTCGAGATAACGATAATGTATTGTATTGTACTTCGGTGTATGTATGTATGTATCGCCGGTAAGTGGCAACGTGGACGAAGAGCAACGGAGAAAAGGTACGTCGTTTAAAGAGTCCAGTCATCTCTGAAGGCTTGACCTTGATCTTGAGAGAGAAGAAGAGGAGAGGTAGAGAGAGAGAGGACGGTAAGGTGCACCACGAGGGCCAGAAATAAAGGCGGCAGTTAAGGCGCGTTTCGTCGCCTTCTTATTTTTGGCATTCGCGCGAATTCAAGGGGGACGTGCTAAAAATTCAATCCCACACTTTAAAGTAACTTGCATGTCAGCAACGCTCGCTGGCGTGAATACACTCGACGAATGCCACTTGAACATTTTCGCGCGAATCTTCTCGATTTGACGTGAATCGAGCACCGTCGACCGGGAAGAAGAATCGTGAAGGAAACAATAGATCCATATCCGGACGAAATAAACGCGGCTCACGGATGCGTGCAGCGGACCGTGAAAAAAATCTGCTCGTTCTTTGTTTTTCAAAGCATCACCGAAAGTAATCCTCAACAAAATTAGTCTCCCGGAAAAAAATGGTCGAACTATTTGTTTAAAAATTCACCGAGTCCCGAGCCCGGCCTAAAGGTTATCGTAGTGGCAGAAAAAGATAGGGAGGGATGTCCGTGGGCTTTTTTCATGGTGTTGCGGGGGCCTGAACGTCGGTGCCGGCGGTTTTCGGCTGTGCACACCGGCCTTAAGCCTTCGCAGACGTAGCGTTTTCGTTCTCTCCTCTCTCGCGGTGCTCGCCGCGGTATAATGGCAACGTGTTTTCGTCTAATGTACTTTTTGTGATGTCCTTGATGGAGGAGTCTGCGAATGCAGAACTACAGGGCAGGCCCGGTGGGGCCTGCCACGGTGCGGAGAGACGGGTTGAATTCTCTTTGGATTGAAGAAAGAGGGGAAGAAAGAGAGAGGGGTGGAGAAGGTGGACAGGAGGGCCCGGCAGCACCTCAACCCACCTCAACTTTGGGCCTAGTCAAGGTCAGTGCGGCAGGCCCCACCCTCCTTACCCCCTTCCTTTTTCTGACTTCTTCCTTCGTCTCGCTTCTTCCATTTCTTCTTCCTCTTCTTACTCTTCTTCTTCTTTTCTCCCAGTTCCACTGAACGTAGACCCGTACCGCATTATCGCGTCATACCATGTTCGGACCCACGCCCTCCTCCGTTTTGCTTCACGTTTTTTTCCTTACCCTCTACCCTCCCCCTCCCTATCTGCCAAGAGGACCCGCGAAATCCCAATTAGCGGAGATACCCGGTGGATACCGGTCGGCCACCGTATTGAATCGCGTTGAATCTCTCGACGCGAACGAGTTATCGTCCTGCAAGATACCGGTGATGACGATAATTCGTTGGGGGAGGGAGGGAACAGCGAAGAAAGGATCGCTTCAGTGAAAGAATAGGTAACGTCAGGTACGTTCGTCTTTATATATGATGGATTTTGAAGGATGAAGTAATTTGGCCGGCGGTGGAGGTAGGATAGGGGTGGTCGACTAATGATCGAATATCAAAATGATCCATATCGATAAAAGGAAGGAAAGAATTAGGAGTCATCCCTCTAATGATCTGTTTAATCATAAGGCGAGCCGGGGCTGTACGGTGTTCTGTAACCGGTCATGCTCACACTTTTGCATGATGCACGTACACTAGAAGCGTGTTAGGTTTCAAAGAAATGAAAGAAACAGAAGCGGGCGACGTTGATGAATGAAGCTGATGAATCAGACAACCTTCGCGGAGTATCCCCGAAAGAACTTTCTTTATGATCGCGGGTGTCATGATAAATAGTCTGTTTTTTTTTATTATTCCTCAACGCGATATAATGCGACGCAGCTATTTGGTCTATGCTCTTGTGTGCATGCACGCAACGATGCACAAAAGAAATTTGGCCCCTCTCATATGCAGATAATATTTTCAAACACCTCACATCGAGACGATCATAATACGAAAGATATAATATATCAATGACCCCACCTATATCACACTGAATTTCCATTCAGATCAATCTCGAAGCTACTTCGTCGAACTTCAACAGCTATAATTAAAGAAGACCGTTCCCCAAGCATTCGCCAAGCTCGACAAACTTCGTCAAGGACCACTATCGAAATGTATATAACGAACACCTTCCTCTCAGTTTTGTTGCATTTGCACCGCAGATACAGCATGGAAAGTCTGGCGATAATGATCTACGACGAGGTGGGGAGAGAGCGTTTTCGAAGGAATCGACGATGAAGAAAAAAAAAGGAACAGAAGGGGCCAGTAATCCGAGGCTCGGAGGTGAGTGAGCGGAGGCATGCTAGTACCAAATGAGTTTAGATGCTGACCGTGTAGGACGACTTTCGGGCCCTGCCAGCCTGCCAGGGTCCTTTAGATTCGGCGAAGCCATGTTTCCCCTCCTTCTAAGCCAACTATACCCGCCATATTCCCTCTGGTGTCGAAGTTGCATCTTACCATCGACGCCATTCGGATCCGTTTCTCGAACGTCGCGAACGCGACGCGACGCTGTCGGTCACTGAGAAATTCCTCCTTCGACCAACGATTTACATTTATTCGCTGTAGCCGAATTTTATACACCCGGTTCGGGAACACGTGTAGAAAACACCGGCTACCGTTATGACAAGCCGTCGTTAAAATTTCGACGATTTAAATCGACGATTTATACGCCTCTAAACCAGCCGCGTAATCAGCGTCCGATTCGTTTAATTGCTTTCGGGCCTCGTCCGATCCTGCTCCGACTGAATTTGTTCTCTCGATAATTTTCTAGCCTCTCCTACTGTATGTACAGTATGCTATATATGTACATACACACCATTGGTTCGACTTGCCTCGGGACCGTTTCACGCGCAAGAATCGAGTCGACTTTTCGGCGTTCTAGCAATCGTGTGCAGGCCACACTCTCGAACATATGCCTGTATATGCATATAGGTACGTACGTACGTACATACATACGTATATTTATGAAGCACACAGGAAAACGTTTCCCCACTTTGCCATATGGTTTACAGCGTCCGTGTTGAACTTACGCCGCCACCCCCGGCGTCGGGTTACCCGCCCCTCCGTCGTTTCGACTAAAAAAAATCCTCGTAATGCGGCAAATGCATTCTTTGTCCCGGATACGAGTGTTCACGCCGCCTGTTACCATTTATTTCAGGCTTGTCGCTGAGAATACTCCGTTTTATATATGTACATATACGTGTACGATTATTCGTTCAACGATTACGATCCTCGTGAACGGGGCAGGGAGAGAGATAGGGCAGTGGTAAAAATTTGTCTCTGTAAGAACATTGTCGAGAGTGTTCCATATATACGCCGGGCTTTCTAATGAGCCGCGTTGCAGCTGCACGAAATTCTAAACTTCTTCGAAGGTAAAGGTGGGCCGAAAATGCGAGGAAGATTAGATCTATCGCGACGGTCGAGGGCAAAAATTTCGTACCAGCACGTTCACGGCTATTTTTCGGCCGGAATCTAATTACCGACAATTCCCTTTTTCCGGGTAGCGTGCGTGATCCCGCATTAATTGCCACGGGGGCTGCACGCATCTGCGCGTTTATACTGTTGCGCGTGATATTAAGCGGACCAGTGTTGCAGCTGCAGGTACCCGAAAAGAAGAAGGCAGTGCAACGGTTTCAATTGTCCGCAGCATGGCTGCCGGCTCAGCTAGGCCTCATAGTCGTTATCCTTGAAAGGCCCGTGCAGTGTTTCGTTTTGTTTTAGAGCACGGGATGCGCGCGCGGGTGCGACCGAGAAAAGAAGAAAGACGAAACGAAGGTACGGCGAGGAGGAACGTAAGGATACAGATAGGCACTTAGCCAGAGAGAGATGGAACGAGAGGAACCACGCCACAATGAGGGCCCGAATGTTGCAAAACCGCCTATATCCGTGACTATACCCACACCGGCGGCCTGTACAAGAAATGATAATTACCAGTCTCCCCCTTCCTTCCCCTCTACCACCAATTCTTCGTCGTCCGTTCTTCGCCTGTATCGTTTCCTTCCTTCACCGACAATTACTCGTTTATCTCTTCCCTCTTCGCGGATTCGATCCTGCGGCTAGATTGCGATCAGAGCAAGCCACATTGCTTGGAGTAACGAGTACGTTCCGTTTGTTCGTTCATTTTGTTGTGCTTTCGCGTGGCGTTTATTAACGTTGAAATTGAATGCTATATGAGAGGAAGGGTTCTGTATATTCTTGTGATAATTGAATACAGTTTGGAAGGGGGTGACTTTGCTTGTTAATCGATCGCCAATTTTCGTTTTAATTTCAGGGATAGTATCTCGTACATTTTTCTTCCCGGTAAGAGGGGAAATTAATTAATGTAGCTGAATGATCGGTATGTTACAAAAGTACTGGTTATCCCGGGCAGTGTTCGGGCGGAGTTTTTACGGGTACGGTTCCCATGAAAAATCACTTCTGCTCCTACAATACTGTTCTCTGTGCGGCCAAGTCATCCCGATTCAACGGTCAGAAGCCATATGTTCCTTGGCCGAATGTGCTAAGAAGTCATTGAAGGAACCGCCGTAATGAGGGACCACCCAATGAGTGTTTCGCGGTGATCACCGTCCGACCGGAAACTCATCGAAACGGCTTCATTATGCGACTCAATGCGTCGATGTTTTCGCGCAGCAACTCTTTTCGCGTCCCCCTCCATTCCAATTACGTTCACGAATTGTTCTTTTGCAACACTTGACGAGGATGCGACTTCTTGCACTGTCACTTGATTACTGAGAAACAAGGATCATTCAATATCGTACGTAGCACGGAGGGGAAAGAAAGGAATAAGAACACAAACTTCGAAGTACGATTCAAAATATTATCTACGCCAAATCGTCGGACATATAAGTAACGCTTAAGCGAATTAAAGAGATTTCAATCTGTTCGCGCGGTGAAACCTGTTCCACGGAGTTAAATCAATTTTCAAGTTTTCGTGGAATTCATGGAGAAAGGTCTGGATGATATTGCCGAGCAATTACAGCTAGTCGTAATATTCTAGCGAATCATCAAGCCCCACCCTAAGGGTCGGTTCTACCTGCCATCCGTGGAAGACGGTATTATGGCCGCCGTAAAGCACTAAAACACCTCCGATAGTTGTAGCTGGCCCGCGGGGGAGGCCGTAAGTGGACATTAACGGTGGCATTGTGAATCGGACCGCATCATCCGACCGAAACCAGCTAGCTTCCAGCCTGCACAAAGAAAAAAAGCCGCGCCGGTATGCACCCTCCCATCCTCCGATCTAATGAATATATATACTTGCACCTTCACTAGAAACCGAGGTAAATGTATACAGGTCTCAGGTGTATTAGAGGAAGCCGCGTTTTACGCTTGGTGGATATTTTTGGGCCTTCCTCGCTTGTGGCCCACCGGTAGAGGGGATTGTTAGTTCGACCGGGACAGCTATTGGTTACTGGGATTGCGTTACCGAGTCTCCCGATGGGTGAAGGCCCGACAGGAATTTATCGTGGATGTATCGAAGTAATTGTGATTCATGGTCAAGATTATCCGTAGTTTATAAAGAATTATCAATTGATGGATGTATTCAAATGTACGGTATACGATATTTTTTAAGTACATCGCTACGAGAGAAAACAAAATTATAATAGCGTTGGAAAACTACGGGGAAATTACTTATAAATGAACTATGGATAATTGTGTAAAAGGAAAACAACTGAAGTTTAATCGGGAAATGTAACGTTATCTCGCTATCGAGGACGCAGAATTCCTACAAAGCAAATCCATAGGTACAGCCGAGTTATTTTAACAGATTTCAAGATCTACAAGAATAGAGTGTTTCTGTCCGTTGCACTAAGGAGGATTTAACTTTCGAAAGACTTAAGAAAAATCGCCGGGTCGATTTTCCAATGGGAACAATGGCCGAACTCCGGCATTTGCATCCATGGAAAAATCGCTCCCCGGTTGGAAGGGTCAAAAGCTTTGACGTCTGTTACACTTGTCAACGGAAGTGACTCGGCCAGGCTTTCCAGTCATTTGCGTGCACACCCGTGGGGATGGTCAAGAGTTAGGTCAGGTTAGGGCTATCCCCGACCTGTGCATCTCGTTCGGGGATAAATGCTCCCCCTTCGAGGGACTGGACCCTTCTTGTCAAAAGAGTTTCACCTGACCCTCTTCAACTACACGCGGAGGGGTACGTAGCCCCTCACACCCTCTATAGTTTCGACTTTTGTCTCAGGTGAAAGAAAGGGTCAGTCCTTTTTTACGGTTAGATGTTAGAACACTCCAACTTCAATGGACAAATTCTTGGCGTGAAAAAATATAGATATAAAGAGAAAGGCGACCCACAAACGGTCGATATATCCAACAAGTAGCCTGTGTACACGCGCTTGAAATTCGATAGGTGTTGGACGAGTCCCACGAAACAGGTTCCCTAAGAATTTGACCAAAAGTAAGTAACTGTTAACGGTAGAACGATTACGGGCCGGACTTATCATCCCCGAATTCGTAGTCATCGGGGACATCGTGTATCTCGGTTCTCGTACGTTGAAAATCAATAAAGAAATAGGTAATGAACCAAGTTGGTGGACCTGTCTCGAAGTGGATCCTTGTGCGGTCGTTCACGCAGCATCCCAATTGTTTCTTTTCTCTCTTACACTTTCATTCTTTGAACGTTAATCCGTGGAGCGTACGTAGGTGGGCGCACGCACCGCGCAGCTTATGGTACCTGTCAAAAACTGGCGCTGCAACAATGCCCGAGGTCCGGGGGACCCTTGGCAGAAGTTAACCGCAACACAGCAGGGCTGCAAGGGCCAGTTCGCCAGTTCAGACGGGCCTTTTGCGTATCACGAGAGAAATAAGTCACCCATTGGCGTGGGGCACGCAAAAATATGTACATCTGATTGTTATTTGTAATGGATATCGGCCAATTCCACTTTTTTCTATCCTTAAGAATTCTTGAAAATATTTCGGCCTCTGACTCGTTAGATACCCAATAAATATTTAACACGATTCTTCAAAATCAATTTACTTCAATCCCGTTATGATTGAACGAATGGAATGTTTGTTAATAATTAACAGGCAGTGCTTGGAGCAAATAATTTTAAATGTTGCTAGTCTCTGTTAGAATTTGTTATTGCTATCACTCTGATTGCTGTTCCTTTTATGCTAATCCTTTTTATCTTTGCGTTGAAAAATTAGACAAAATAAGTCTGTACGTATATTGGTGAAGGACGCGTTGAATTCGCAGGGATGCCAGTGTCTACGCCAGTGGGGCAGCAGGTCAATGCTGCCGTAAGGATCTCGGTGAGGACAAAGAGATCCCGGTCCCTTCCATTCCCTGATCCTTTCCTCCCGCTTCGACTTCCCCTCTCCCTTCGTCCTCCTAGCACAGCCGTCATTGCACTAATGCAAGTGTGTCTGCATCGTGTAACGTTGCTGCAACGACAACATGCAGCTGCCGAATGCACCGCCTCAAAGGATGCATCAGCATCTCGAGAAGAAATCACGATCTCTGCTGGTTCCCCGAACCAACACCCAAGAAACCCACGAGCGAACCGTAAATAAAATTATAAAATCAGAAATGCATGTGTACTCCGTTTGACGAATCATCGTGGTTAACAGCGACGAAATGACGTCCAGTTTTAATGGTACCAAGGCGTGCAGTTCTTTTTCCTTTTGTTCCTTGTTTTGTCATTTTTATTATTCTCCTCGTGGTTAAGCCGATGGTGGTTCTGCGAAACGAAACGAAAGAGAAACCGAAACGACCGCGCGCACAGTGCCCGCCGCGTTTCACGACGAGTGAAAACGAGAGCGCGGTTAGGAATTTACACTTGAAAGGTCGGAATTAACGCTTTCTTTTTCGGCCGTTTAGGGGCCTCGTTAGTACCATTGTCGCGACTCGCGCGTCCCTAGCATCGCCGATTCTCTTCCCCGAAGCGAATTAAGGTGGTGCCATTATTCCGGCGTGTTTTCTTTCGCGTGCAGCCGTAAGTATTATTTTGCGATTCGTTTTGCCAGTCGGCTGGCCGTGTGAGTCAATCCTTGTGCATCCAAGTGCAATTAGAGAAGAAGCGAGAGAGAAAAGTGCCAGAGAAGGTTCGTAAAAGCATTCTTGTGATTTCTGGTGCAATTGATTGATTTGTTTGTCTCTTCTTTATTTTTTCTGTTTTTTTTTGACAATTCTATTGTAAACTGTAAGTTTGTTTTTTTTTCTTTCGTGACATTGAAGCTTCGAATTGCACCAAATGAATTTACTTACGACGATCGTCGATCTCGCAGGCACGCGCAGATTCACTAATTGTAGATCATCGCGACCCTCGTGCAGCGTGGCTCTTCCGTTCGACCTTTCCTGAAAGTCCATCAAATTCTTAATATGCATCGAGATTCATTGATTCCCATGCTAGTCGGTGCAACGGTGATTTAATCTTCGCATAGTGACCGGCTCAAAGTGGAATGATCATGGTTAAACGTATTGCGGGAATGTTTCGAGGCTGAAACGACGATGGAAGATGGTTGATAAGACAGATTTTCTTAAGTAATACCCTTGAAAGGAAAGTATGTATCTCCGAAAGTGGCAGGAGAATAAATGTCTCCCGAGCGAAAAATATCAGCGACACCACAGCAATTTTACCTCGAAACTTCGAGGACAAAATAACTATCTAAAAACTATGCAATAAAGTATTAATCATCCTGAAATTCGCAAATGATCGACCCGGCGAAGGAACATTTTTCTCTCGCCTGATTACACAAAACCCTTCATCGAACACTGTTTCACAGTTTCGTCGTCGAAAGGATCCCAAGAGGGTCTCGAACAAAAAGACAAACTCAAACAGAAAAGAAAAAAAAAAGAAGGAAGGAACACTTCTGTGTAGTTGACCCTGCCTTCTTCTACCTTTGCAGTCCTATCCTCGGCAGAGAGTGAACGAAGAGGATGGCAAAAAAAGGAAGCAAAAAAAAATACAGAACAAAAATTCATAGGGTCAAGGGAGGAAAAGGTACTTGCGGATTCTCTCCAACAGTTGGTACTAATGATCCAACCTGGCGAGGTACATCAACGGTATCCGGTATCGTGTAACTCGCTAAGTGAAAATGCGCGTAGATCCTGCTAAGATACAAGATCACCGGCCCGCCTCCCCTTACCGTTCTAGTCCGGAGAGAAACAATAAAAGCAATAACTGGCACGGGCATAATCCCACAGGATCCACAGCCACCTTGCCATCCTGGTATCCTTCACACACAGCTTAAAAATCTTGCAACGCTACGCGGACGAAGCGGTTTGCACGGTTTTTCGGCTTGTTCTGCGTGTCTAATCCTAATTCCAGGATTTGGAAGTGTTGCACGACGCATATGGTCGTTGGACAAAGGAACCGTGTCGGCTGAAAGGATCTACTGCCGCCGCCATTTATTTCTCTGACTCTTTTGCTTGCATTGTTTGGCAGTCTATTTGTTTATGAGCTCTTCAAATTCGATTTCCGTATAGAGCTTCTGTCCTGTGAAGAATCCTGCCGCGGGGAAATCTTTGGTTTGCGCTGTAACAACAGTGGTACATGATGTGTACTTCTCATTTTTCTTCTACGAAGAGAAGACATTGTACAATTGTTGAAGGGACTCTCAGGGTATGAGAATTTGTTTCATTGCGTTACACCCTGGAGGGTGGCAAAATTTCGCATGTCATCCTTTTCGCATCAACGTGCTCTGCACGGGGATCAAGGATTATCCGTGAAGAGACAGACAATCGTTCCCACTCCGTTCGACTTCTCGATTTCCACCGTGCACTACGGTGTACACATCCCCGCGTGAGCCCTGGAAAATTTATCTGCCTTTTCCCTTTTCGAATGGCCGGCTATTGGCAGAGTTTCCCATGAGCTCGACAGCATCGACACACTCTGGAAGCGGTTCGTGAGCGAGCAAAAGAGAGGATCGTTCTATGGAGCGAGGGAGCGGGGCGAACAGGCAGAAACGAGACGGAGAGAAGAGTAGAGCAAGTGAGAATATATACCTGCTGGTGGATATTAAAGCGAACATCATACCCTCGTCACTTTTACTGGCCCTCTCTTTGTCTCTTTCTGTTACCTCCCTTTGTCATCCTTGTTACATCCAGACGTCGTGTTTCACCCTCCTTCTCTCGCCTATCCCTTTTCTCTCGCTCCTCCGTGCTATCCTGCAACTTAAACGCATCGAAAAAAGAACGATGCTGCGCGGCGCACAACTGCAAAGTCAAATCCTCAACGTTTCGTCTGGCGTTCGTATAGTAACCCAAGCTAAGCCGAGCAAGAGAAAAAGAGACAGGCTCCCCCGTGCACTTATGCCGCATTCCAGGCTTAGACACTCGTTTCTACTCTCCATTTTCATCGTTCTCGCTTTACGGTCGCGTCGTTAGCCCTAAAAGCAAGCCATGCTTGCTCGCGTTCTGCCTCTCTACTTGACGTCGTTGGTTTTAGAGGCACGCCTGGTCGATGGATCTCGGCCGCGGCTTAATCCACGTGATATCGCTGACGGGATGAACCACCCTGACGACGCGATTTAGCCGCGGGAAAACGTACTGCACACTGAGTATATAACGTCGCTCGTATTTCACTACTTTATCCTGGGGATGCTTTACATTCTTTTTTTGAGCCTAATGAAAAAGTTATTAATACGTTGAACGATTTTGTTGTACAATAATGAACGCCGAATTACATAAATAGAAACGCACGGAACCATCCCGATAGATACAGCAATGGAAAAGTACCACCACCATTGAACCTCGGTTAATACTATGAAGTGTCCAGACAAATAAGTATTGTGCATCGAACAAACGTTCAAACTCAACTCGTATTAATTGCGATAGCCTATAATACAAGTCCACATCTTCCTCGGCGGCATTGCTCACCGCCCACGACAATTTTTCTCAAGATCACCGCTTCGTCAGTCGGCCATCAGGCCATCAATAAAACGTATCAACTCATTATCCCGCGTCAGCCCGCGGCGGGCAACCTTCCCTCTGACTCACGAAGCACCCTACCACAGTGGTTCAACAGTGTATGCAACTCGGCAGCCGTGTGTCGGCACGCACGTCCAACTGATTACGTTGATTGTCGGTGCAATCAGGGGATCGGTCGCGCGTCTCGTCCCTGGCAAGCGTACGCACGTACGCGCGCCGCTGCTCGATTCCGCCTGTAATTGCTCGCGAGCTGCAAAAGTACGTATGTAATCTGTTCAGGACAATGAGTACGATGTATATTAACGGAGGAAACGAAGGGATGGCAGGGGGAAAGAGAAATCCACACGGGGTGCCATCCTGGCTGGCAATCAGAGGTTCCACAAAGGTGGTAGAAAGTTGCAACATGTGGTTACCGAGGCGAAAACCAACCCCCGCTCTTCAGGGTGCCCTATACAATCGCCTTGGTGCCTCTTTATTCCGTGTGCGTGTCGAGATTTGTACCAATCCTCGTCTCGTGAACGCGTGCTTTTCACGTTTCTCTGCACCATTACGCATACATACGTATATACGTGGATTCGAGTCGGTGTATACCCTTCGAGGGGGAGATACGAGGGTGCAGAGGGGTTGGAGTCACGCAACGAGACCGTTTTCTACCTAGCTACGTGACCCACCGAGCCTACCGGCAGATTATCGCGGAGAAGTCCGGCGAATAAGTTCCTCGAGGCGGCAGAACACGACGAAAGAAATAAGAGCACGCAACGAGTGAAGCGTACTTTTACGACAGGGTATTCTTATGCAATCTTCTGGATTGATGTGAACAGCGCAACCTTGAATTACATCATGCCGCGAAACGTATTAATCCTTCGGTGAACTTATACCGTGTTGAAAACGGAAATAGAGGGAAAAGAATTCGAATCGAAACGATAAGGCGACAAACGAGGCGAATTCTGGCCGGTGTACGAGATATCGACGGGGCGGGCCGAAATTTATTGAACGTCACCGTTCGAGTTAACGCACCACGGACAGGCCAACTGCGATCGTTTCACGGTAAAAGCCCGGCCCGGTTGGCTGATAGCTAGTTGAAAACTAGTTCCAACGGTACCGGCAACAGATTTTCTTGCAACACGGTGTTTCCTGATAACGCAACCTAGTTAACCGGTCAGCACACCGACGCACACTATTAACACGCGTGCTCGTAATATCCCGGGCGTCTTGTAATTACGAGCCACACCGCGTGCAACTCCTACGCGAATATCTCTGGGTACCGTCCGGTTAAACCTCGCGTATTTCTTCCCGCATAAATTCCCCTTCGAGTGGAAAAAGCGGAAACCACCGGGGAACTAGTTTCGCGGATTAATAATAACCTTTAATAATAATCGGCGGCAATTCTCCCGGGCGTCCGAGTGCCGAGGATAATTTTCGATGCGTGCACGCCGCTGTGCAACCTGCAATTACACGATCGTTGTTGATAACACAACGGGCCTTCTCTCGGTGAAAGAATTCTTTTATCCCTCGCAGCCAATCGAACGATGATTAATCGCGTCCCTTTCGAATCGAATGGAAATATGTATTCGGTTTTCCTTTCCACGCGCGCGTTTCATCGAGGAAAGAAAGAAAAGAAGGACTTGGGCGCGAAGCAGTTAGTCGCGTTAGCGCCGCAATGAAAACCCGCCTCGCGCCTAAACCGGCGCAATCGGGGCCCGATCGGGGCACGCTCGAATGCTCCCGTGGCCACAGCCGTGGCGGATCTTAATTACAATCGCAAATGAGACGGCGAGCGGATAATTGCGGCGCATGTCGCAAGCCGCTACAACGTAGTCCGGCTGGTGTCCCCATGCCAGAGCACGGCCACGTTTCTGTGTTTGAAATGAATGACATTCTATCGGTTGGCCGGTTGGATAGATCGATCTCTCGAGTTTGACTTGTCGATGACAGTCTGGAGAGATAGATTTCCCGCGAAGAAATCAACTGTGATTACTATACGTCCGTTGCGTTTTGTCTCGCCCGTGAAGTGAATTGTCGTCGATGCGAACAATCGGCGGAAAGGGAATTTTCATTTTTATTTCAATTCCTTTGTCAAGTGCGCGATTCGATTAGCCTGTTTATCGGTCAGAAGAGGCCCTGTCACGGGAGGAAATGTTTCGTCCTTTCAATATTGAAATGGTGCCGTGGCGAGCAATGAATTCAGATGGGAAAAATTGGATAAACGTCGCGTGTTGGATAATTATTGGATTATCCCGGTTTTAGCCGCAACTTTACGCCGTTACACGTTATACGTATTCCTTTATTAAGTGTACCAGCTGGCTCTGTGCATTCTAGGGACTGCAGTCGATCGATAGTTCGCCAATGCGTTTCCGTTGACACCCTTCTGGGGAATACACAATTGCACTGGCGCATAAGTAATGTTTATATTTAGCCAGTTTTCCATTCAGCTGAATCCATATCCACCGTTTCGTCGTGGAAATTCCTCTGTCTCATCCAACCGCGAATGTTCCATCGTACATTTTTTTTTTATTCGTCATCGACGCAACGTTCTTGCGTGCCTGCTAAACATAATTAATCGCTCAATGAATCCCGTTGACACCCTTTCAAGGAATCGTTCAACCATACCTGCTACCATACTATAATTCGCACGTATAATATTATATTTATAACTTTCGCTGGTTCAACGGGGATTTCACTTGTTAAACGACGTAAATCTCTCGTCCGTGTCGTTTTATATCGTTTATTGCATGCGTTCGTGTTAATAGCCCGTCTGGTGCGTTCATTTGCGATTTTATTAAATATGTAAATCATAGAACTTTCCTTTTTTTTAGACGTACATGTCGTTCGTTGCACGCCGTTCGCTAAACGCGAGTCACCCTTCGTTCGACGTTTTACTTGATAGGTAAAAACTGGCCGCACTGTACCGTCAGAGGAACGATCGATTAGTCAATGACGCGTCTCCGTTGACGTGCTTTGTGTGCTCGAGCATCGCTGCGACAAATTACAGGTACCTGCGCAACAACGTATTTCTTTTTCGGACGTGGGATGATTTAATTGCGCTGCCTTTTATCCTGGTATCGAGCCGATAATTTCCACGACAATTATTGACGTTCCTTCGCCCGTTGCTGGTGTGCAGAGATACCATTATTCCATCCGGGCTTTATCTTATCTGCCTTGCAAAGCTACTAAACCGATGCAGAAATAGCGATCCCGTTTCCCTCCTATAGCACGCGGAAAAATGATGCAAAGGAACGAGCAACACAAGCTAGCCCAATAACCCACCTTCCACCAAGCTGTTTTGCAATTACACCGAAAGGAATTGAACCCATTAATATTTCTCCCAAGAAGCACGTCGTTTCTTCGACGTTCACGAGCCACTTATGAATCTGCGAAACCGCGGTGATTTACGATTACGATGTTTCCTCGTTTTCAATCACTCTACCGCGATTCGCTCGCCAATCGTTGTTCCCCCGGCGCAAAAGCATAGAGGGAATATCTATGCAATTTTAATCGGGCGAAGTAATTCACGGGCCCGAAGAAGCTGACAGAAAAGTCCATTAGAAGTACGTTACGTGCAAGCACGTTTCTTCTCGAAAACCGTGCAGCCAGACGTCGTGGAATGCCGCCATATAAAATGATACACTCATACGGCCTATCAAAACGATTTCTGGCCCACGATTTCCGGGAATAATGGAACACGAAGGTCCAACCTCGAAACTGGAGAAAGAATACCGTGGACCGGCCACCGGTAATGAGTATAATCAAAACGATTTAGGAGGAAAGTAGCCGCGAGCTATACGGGTACACGTCCCGCTACGCAGCCCGTGCAGTTGAATTTGAATTTCGACTGGACTTTTGCACAGCCATAATACTCGCCGGTCACGAAGACACCATCTGATGGACGACCAAATTGCCGGTCTGGGTATCTTAGAGCAGCCCTTTCCTATTCGTCTCTAGCTCTGCACTATTGTTCCCTATGGTCTAGCTTCCTCGATCGTTTTTTTTCTTTGCATCGCTACCGGCGAAAGAAATCCGCAAACGTTCTATTCGCAGATGTTCGCCGGCGCCTACGGATTTTTCGTTTTTATTTCCTCAGAATCATCCCCCGTCCAACGATCTGGTCGCGGCCGACCGCAAGATATTATGGTACTTTGATTCAGGATTTTCAGGTCGAACAGTTGGAGGAACATGTGTCTGGATAACAATAATAATGATAATGGTGATCGAGTACAAGATTCAACGGTTTGGAAACATTTTTTGTGTTGCCGTAAAACTTGCTGTTGAATAAACAGGAAAAATACTTAGGGATCGATTAACTTCGCGACCGTGTTGTTCAAATAATTTCACTTGAGACGAATCGTTTTCTTTTTCCCTCGCTGTTAAATAGAGCCTGTAAATTATTTCTGGCCAATGGTTGGAGAGATTCAAAGGAGGTCCATTCCACAGAAGACTCGTGTATCCTTAAATGATTTCATTCCTGACCGCCTTTCGACCGTGGACCAGGTATAGAAGCAACGGAAGAAGGAAGACAAGTGCGCTAGAAAAAGAAAGGCGACACGAAGATTGAATTACCTCGTGCTCCCAATGGTACCTGTATATATATTTCAAGCCGGCGGATTTATGTCGGTGCATCAAGGAAGGGGTATGTACTTAGTGGCTTCGAATCGAAATATACCACCCCCGGCCAACCTAAATAAGATCCAGCAGAAAATCTTTCTTCTCTTCGCCGGGCATTACTACCCACGACACTTCTCACTAGGATGTAATTAAAATTCTTTCGCATAACTTTACACGTAAACGATCCCACGTTGCGTGATAACGCCAAACGTTCGCCGTTTTCTGCCTCCTTTGCCTCGTATCGACGTCCTTATAAATAACCGTGCACCGGGATGGATAGGAAAATTACTGTCCACGGCGTTATGTCACAGAAGCCGCAACATCCTCCGTGGGTTCAGCAGCCTTTGAACGCGATGAACACCACGGCAACAACGAACACTCGAGTTCGTGTAGAAGACGACAGAGAAAACCGTCTCTGAACGCCGAAGGGGGTCGAGATTATCGTTCGTGGGCTGGAAAGCCGAGGATAACCCGATGAAGGGTTCCTCTTCCAAGCCAGTGGCGCGTGCCCGTTGTTGATCACCCCTTCCACGCTTTATTATACCGATGCAACCCCGTTGAATCACGCCCCAATAGCCGTTCAGCTGCCACAGAATCCAGCGATGTGCTACACACAGCCAGCGAAACGTTACTCTCCCACAGAGGATGATTCTCTTAACAGGGACGTTCTAATTTTTTGTCGATGCGCTCGGTTGAATCGTTTATCGGCTGCATAAGCGGGGAACGATTCGAGAGACGCTTGAAGAAGGTCTATTAAAAGCATCGGTAATCTTTGGCCGTTTACCTGAACCACTCTTTATACATGATATAATACGAAGCGGTTTGAAAGAGGGGGATTGTAGGGAGAGAATTGTTATGCAATAATGGCGTGAACCTTTCACAATGTATATTTATTCCTGGATTGTCTGCTGCTAGTCTGGTGTGCGGGGAATATCTTTAACCGAGAGCACGATTATTCTTGTCTTTGTGTAATCGAGAGAAAAGGTCCGTTCTATTTCGATACGATACCCGCGATATGTTTTTTGCTCGCTCTGTCGGCAATTCCGTTTAATGTTGAATATGGAAAATACTTGTACATTCAGAGTTTATCCAGAATTGAAATGTACCTCGGGATTTTGGAGGGAAGCTTGAAGTTTCTCTATGAATTCGGTCGAATCGCGAAATATGTAATCTTCTGCCAGCACGTGTTCCAGGAAACTACGGTCTTCGTGATTCACGCGATACATCGACACCTGGCCGGGCTGGTGGTTGACTTAACGGCGAGACACGAAATAATCCTTCTGCTTGTATTTCCGCCTATTAATTTGGATAAGGCGATTGTGCCTCCTTCTGTTTCCCAGTTTTTTTCGCGTGCACTCGGTCGAGAGCCGCAGCATGGTAACAGAAGGTAATTCGAGCACGGTTAAACGGAGACCTGGGGAGCAAGAAGTCCCTTATGCTCTCTAAGTACTTAATAAGGTCCGACAAGGGTGTTCCTAAAGCCACTTTAACCGTGGTTCCCCTTTTCGGATTAAGATTCTCGACATGCCGGAAGAAACCGCCAAGGAAAATGCCAATAGTCGTTCAGCAAACGTTTGTCTCTTTTCCCTCCTATTCCGTTTGTCAGGTTAACGTTTATTAGAGCGACTGCAATGTGCTTGGGCCATTAACTTGTCAAGTTATTTGGTTTAGACACGAGTACGCGTTGAATACTGATCGTAATCAAACGTGACGAATGTAAGAGAATGTCGTGTCAAGGGAGTGCCAAATGTATCAAATTTGATGCCCCTCGATTTTACATTTATCAAATGCCAAATTTTGACGTGCAAGTTTCAATGGACATAGTTCACAATTCATTTTTCAGACCATCTTTGTTCCCCGACAAATATGTTTGCCGATCGCGCAAAGCATGCGGGCGAAAAATTTCGTTGCTCGTTGCCACAAATGTTTTAATCGCGTCTTCAACTCTCGCACACCTAGGACTATCGTGGGGTCCCATCCGGACTGACCGCATTCTCACCCGCGTGACGTCAGCATCGAAAGAGATCCTCTTTACCGCGGTCTCGTGGAGGCAGCTCATGAATTTGCGCCTGGCTACATGTCGGCTGGGCGACCTTAAAAATTCCCGGTGTTCGTTTATAGCCGGCTAATTAGATTTTTATCTTCATTAACGGCCCGCCCGGCGGATCCAGTCTCGTGAATCGTTTCTCCGTCGTTCGCGGTTCACGCATCTCTCCCGAGTATATACCCGTTTGTACCGGGTGTCTGGCGATTAATTCGCATCGATTACCCGCGGAACAGATTGCAATTCTAATTCACTCTTATTCTAATTAGAGGCTTAACCGCTGGCCTTGGCGTATCCTTTCGTCGTGAGCACAGAATACTCTGTACATATTCCAAATACATATATCTCTTTTATTCCCGACGAAGATGGTCAACTTCAACTCATGCTCAAATAAAATTCCAATTATCCTCGACGACTGAATCTGCCAGCCGTCGTCGTTGAAATCACGAACGCGCGGCATTCCCGATCAGGATGATTCAAATCGGGGAAAATGTTCCAGGAATACTTCTAATCTGAATCATCGATCTCGTAAAGCTGCGGTCATTCCACAAATTCGATCCCGGCGAAGGCAGGAACGGTTCACGCACGACCCAGCACGCTGTACCACGGAGTACGCAACAGATCATGCGTCTCGTAAACGCTGGAACGCGCATAAAACGTCCGTGTTCCCTTCCCTCAAGGGACAAAATCACGGATGCAGAAAGAAACAACCGTCAGCCTGCTTCAACGAACCGAGATGCGGTTAATCGCGAACCGGTGCCACGGTCACCTAACTTTACGACTTTCTTTTTAATTTCTGTACGTATTCCACGGTCGGTGGATCGCGAGTCGTTCCATCCGACTGTCCCTCTCTATCCGTTTAAAACCGCCGATCGACCAATACGAATGTACGCCTCGCGACAGGATAATGGAGAGGTGTCAGTATTTCAGTTTCAGGTCGCTATCTTACGAGCTCGAAATAAATTCTGATTCGTAGAGGAACGAGGGGTGCAACGGGGGGGAATAGAGGGAGGGGGTCGGAGGGGGCTCTGACATTACTTTAAAGAGGAAGGGGCAGGTGCGTCGAGTTCTTAAGTTATTCATGAATTCGTTTAATCGGTTTCTGCTCGTTGCCGGGCTATCTCGTTTTCTAGATTTTTACGCCGGGCCAGGTAATCAACATTAATTCGTAGAAAACCGTACCTGTAACGAGAACTATAAATTCTTTATTAGCCTGGCTATACGGGTACATACTATTACACTCCTTTCGTCTTCCCCTGTTTGAAGAAGAAATTATCGGAGTTCCTTCGGCCTGACGGAGCAACCGGGCGACGCGGAGGGGAATCAGGCTTCTATACGTACGTATACACGAGGAGTATTTACAGCGACAAGAAGTAACCTTTTAAATCGCCAAATGTCTCGCCGCGGGAGCCCGGCCTCGCTCGATCCACGACTTCCTGATACCCAGTTAGTCTGGATCGCGAACGAACTCTAACGCGGTGGAATTTAAACGACGATCCCGGCTTCTCGATCGCCAGGAATCGCGAGAGCGGCGTGGAGGGCGAGAGAGACGAAGAGCACGAAAGAAAGAGATCGGGTCGAATCGAGTACGCGCACAGGCAATAAAGATACCCCGAGAATTTATAGGATCATTCTTCTGCTTCGTATTTCGCTCGATGGCTCGCGCGCCAGCGGACAGAAATTACATAATCCGCGAACACCAGGCCGCAGTAAATTGTATACGCTTTTATCGATGCTCGTGCTGCGAGCAAATTATCGCGGAAAAATTATTTTCATCGTTTCTTCCCTCGTTTTCGTTGGATCTGCCTCGAAGGCGTATCGGGGATGCGAGGATGGGTTTTTTTTTTTTAGAAAAGATTCAACGGAGAATTATGTCGAGCACGATGCCGTGCTCCCTTCGTTGGGACTAAAAGGGGGTAGTAAAAGAAAATGGAAGACAAAAGTCGGCCATGAGTCGCGGGTTAATCGATATCGAGGCTTCTTCGCGGTGGAATTCAAATGTTTGGCGTTTGGCTGAATTCCATGAGGTCCGGAATGGTTGCTTCTTTTTTTTCCCCCCCCGAACGATTTCAAGTGGAATGAGCTTGCAATAGCAAGCTGACTTTAAATATCCGTGGGCCACGCCCCGTTCTGATCTTTTGTTGTCCGCTGGAGCTTGAAATAATGACCAAGCCAGTTCGATGTTAAAAAAGAAAAAGAATCTCATTTGCCGCATTTCTTTTGCAACGGTGGATATTATCGGAAATAAATTCTAAGAACTTGAATAATCTTTTGAATTCAGCATCCATAGATGTGGGCTGGTATTTTTTCTTCTTATTTTTTTGCTGGAGTTCACCTTCCGTTCTATACAACGTATATAACTTTAATGTCCTGCACGGGTTCCTAGAAGTTCCTAGAAAGTTATGTCGCGGATTTCAGCGAGCTTAACGATCCTGTGGAATTCTTATTGCCGCAATGAAAGCCGCTTACCTGGACTCACTCTCTTTCTCGCTCTCTATCTGTATTTCTCTGTCACTCTGTCTTCCGATCCTAGGCGATCGAAATACCGCGACAGACAGACGAGATCGCTCTTTTTGCCGTGGCACGGTTGTTCCGAAGTCGCGGTTTCTGGGAAGAGGGTAGCACGAACGGGGCCAGGAATGCGGTGGAAAAGGACGAGACGCTGCTCCATATTTATCGTACCGCGTCGTCAAAGCCCTCCACTAACGCAAAACCCCGGCTTAGATGCCTGAATGCCTCGGGCGCAAGAAACAAATCAGTCTTATTAATTAATTTAACCGGTCTAAGTGATCCAAAGAAGCGGCGATTCCACTGCAACGTGGCCGGCTTTGGACGCGTGTGAATGGCAATACGACTTTTCTTGCTGGAGAAACCAAGAAACCTGTACCTAATCCTGTTGAAGAATTTAACTTCCAGATGTACAGTAATTTCTGGCGACTCCAACCCTCAACGATCGTTCAAACAAAAACGCATGAAGAATTTACAAAATTGGGGTTTAAGAAAGTAATTAAAATACAGATTACGATCCTGTTTTTAAATAGAATTAATAATTGCAACGGGGAATTATAAAGCAGAAGCTATCAGGCATCGAGGAAACA
This sequence comes from Nomada fabriciana, assembly GCA_907165295.1. Classification (NCBI taxonomy): domain Eukaryota; kingdom Metazoa; phylum Arthropoda; class Insecta; order Hymenoptera; family Apidae; genus Nomada; species Nomada fabriciana. Next base: position 7,012,333 of record OU015690.1, on the reverse strand, counting down.
GGTAGCACTGAAATTTAATGACAACAAAATATTAAGAAATCATTGATTACATTTACCATTACAAATCTGTTTCTACCGAGAAACCATTTCCCCTCGACCAATCGCCGATGCAGTGGTTTAGACGCGATAAGGACTCGAAAAGGATCTCGGTCAAATTTTTGACACCACCCTTTTTGAGACAAGGAAGGGAACTAGTTTCCAACTCGAAGGTCTTCTAGTCTCGGGTTCGTAATCGAGGTAGCCCTAGTCGTGGCAACAACCATACGTCGCTGGCGCACTAATGGTGCGTCTAAAGGTAGCCAGCGGGAACAAAATGAATTTCGGAGGCGGTAAAGAGGGAAGAGGACACGTCCTTAGAATAAGAGAGAGGCAAGAGTGGAGTAGTCCTGAGGCTGGGCATGGCTTACGACCGTTTCTTGCTAGAAACACATGAATAATGCAACAATTGGCCGGAGCGAGGACGATCCTTTGTTTTCGCAGGCCCTTCGTTACAAGCCGCCAAATTGCTCGCGAGCTATCCGCCTCGTCTGCTAGTCACCGGCCAATTTCGTGCACAGACAGAGCGCACAGCACGTCTCTCGACACCCCCTGTCCCTTAACTCTTCTTTTCGCGAATCTGCCTCGTGAAACGATTAATAATTACGGCCTAGGAATCCTCGTCAAGCCGCAGCTGCATTTCATGCGGGATCGTGTAAATACACGCGTGGACGGATAATCTGTTCCGCGAAATGAATCGAATTAGCGAGACCCGTCCGATGATCTGGGAGATTCTGGGCAGACGATAATGCTCGTTGCGAAATGATACCGCCGCTTGATTTCGAATTTCGTTTGTATCGAAGAATTTTATGGAACGCTGTGGAAGAATTAATTTTCAAATTGAATCGCCGAGTTTCATTGGTCTGCGGTAAAATGTCAGTGTCATTGTCATTGTTCTTTAATCTCGAAACCATTTGCCTGTTTAGAAGAGGCAAGTATGGAACAAGAGAAGATTGAAGCCTGGATTCGTTGGAATTATCTTAATGAAGTGTCACTAATGTCCACCTTGTGCGTTTCTCTTTTCTCCCATGGAGATCCCTTCGAAGATCTTTCATCCCTGGAGACGTCAGGTAGCCGGGCCCTTGTATTCTCGACCGCGAGTGAAGAGGGGGCCAAGATTTCCTATGATAAAGTGTCCGTGGAATCTCGAATAAAGGTACAGAGAGGGTCTTAAAATCTTTCCCTTTCTTGGTCGAAAGTAAGCGCAACGAGTTTGACGAGACCTGTCCCGGGTAGGTGAACTAATCGCAACCCCATAGTCCATAAATAAGCTATGCTTTCCAATCGACAGACGAGTTATGCTCTCCCATTGTTACAAACGTTATAATATTTCACTCGAGGCGCAATAAATTCGTCAGTGGTGACAGAATTGTATCATTAACGGAATCATAAAATCGAACAATAAGGTATCATATCGTCAGGCGCAGGAACAGAATAGAGACTTGCCAGTGATTTTATTGCAGCAATAGAGGCGTCGATTGTAATTTATACCAACCTCCCATATAATTATACGAACTTTCTATAGTATTCGATTCCTGTCATTGGTGATCCCAGAAAGGGGATCCCGCTAAGAATATCGACCTAATGAACGGACACTGTAGGCCACCGTGAGAAAACGTTTCCGCACAGGTAGATAGAGGGACCGCGTTATACGAATATTTTTAGCACAGGTAGGTACGCAGCGTCTCTATGAGCGGTAAACACACGCTAAAAATCGACGTTGAAGCGGGTGGAACCGAAAAACGCCCCCTCATCCATCCTGGGCTATCTCTTTCTTCTTCTCCCTGCATCGACGTTCGGCAAAAAGGATCCTCGAGCCTCGGCAGCCTTGGTATTGGTAACCACATCGGCGATGGTGTGGTACCTGTTTCGATTTACCTGAGAAAAGGCTCTCACCGTTCTAGCTGAACAGAGAGGATGGATACACTTTAACCGTAGGAAAAGAGAGACTTCTGGCCCGAACACTTTGGGCAAGCTCTGGTCAGCGGATAAAAAGGGACAGAAATTTCAGCCCTCCCGATCCCCTGTCATTTGCTACGAGCTTCAAGTCGTGAGGACCTCGAAGGTTCGTCGTCCAGTGATGCTGCTTGCATCTACGATTCTCCACCCACTCATACACGCGTAAATTTGAACGTTGTTGGCTGTGTGGTACTGGCCGCAGCGTTCACATACCTGGACGGACTTGCTATACCCTCCCCCCGTCCTTCCGTCTCTCAACCCTACTTACCTTTATACCTTTATACCTGCCACGGACAAGCTTCGCGCACCGACGCGACGAGGAGATACACGCGTCATTAAATAATCCTGGGCCCGACGCTCATCAGGATCTTTACGAGGCGAAATAATATTCGGCCGACCGTCCTGCGGATGGCCGCGCGATATTTTACGTAAGGATCCCGACGCCTTGTCTTTCTTTCTCTTTCCTCGCCGCACTTGATCCGTTCTCCTTTTCGTTCACGTGCCCGCTATGGGGATACCGTCAGCGTAACTTTTTCTTCGTCTCGGCTAGCCATTTTTCTCCCACCTTTTTTTTTTCCCCGCCCGTTTTCTGATTTGTTGTTGCACACGAGACTCGCTTGGCGTATCACGCGAGCCAACGCGAGACATCGCCACTTATTTATGCGTTACATACAATTGCTCTCACCTGGAATCTCGTAGATTCGAGAACGATGGTCTCCTTCGGACGTAGACGATCGGTTTCGAGGGAATTATACGGATCACGATTTTCAAGGAGAAAGATTGCTGCTAGTTTTTGGTTCCAGTTATCGTTTGCGAAGCGTGGATTAAAATATTACATGGATAGTTTAATTAATTGTCGCGCCTCTTTTTAATTTTCTCGTACACGACGAATCGTGTTAACAGTTATTCATTTCTGATACTATGTAGTGTGTCTAATCTCGTGTTTCTCACAAAAACCGGCGCAACTATGGGGGATAGAATAGAAAAATCGTTGTGCAACTGGTCCGGTAATAACCCATGTCTGGATTCAAGGTAATGATTTATCGATCGATGCAAGGAGCAAACGGAAGTTCAGTGAATCGTGACGGTGAATTTATCTTACGAGCTCTATCTTCGAGCCTGGCAAAACGGGGAAACGATCGCCTTAAATAATACGCTAAAGAGACAAGAGGCGTTCCTATGTTCAAGAATAAGTCGAAAGTGCAGAAATATACTCGTTTCCGTTATTAATTCTGATGGAAAATAGTCTAGTGCATGAACAGTTAAGTTTTCCACTTCGAACCACTTGCGCGCGTAGACCAGAATAGACGCAATGGTTTCTGGAACAATAAACCGTCCACCAGCGAAGAAACGCGTTTATAATCTTGAATGCAGATTTTCAGACGAGCCAGAGTGTCCCAGAACATTATTAAATTGAACTAACTTAAAAGCTTGGGTTTCAAATCGTGTTTATAGCAACGGTCGTGGTGTCGTGGGTATTATTCTGCGTTCGACCGAATGGCATTCCAAGATTATCGGGAATTCCGATTTCCCGTGTCCCACTGTCTGACCCACCCCTTGCGACAATTATTCCAGGATCGCCGCTATCGTGTGTACCCAGGGCGTTAACTTCTATTACGTTCCCGAATTACGATCCAACTGTGCCCACTCTCCACCGAGCATCGTCCTTCCTTCCCCTGGCTGCCATAGAAATTCTCACCTCGCGTGTTTCACGCGACTCTTGTGCGCAAACAATGCTCGATCTTCGTGAATCTTTCCAATTAAGCGGCTCGTTCGATCAGGTGCAAAGGGAGAGAGGGTGCACGAGCCGTTTCTGTTGCTTTTTCATGGCCCGAAGGGTACCACTTCGAAAAGGGAACAGTCACTTTCTGTATACCTCGTCCTGTTTCCTCCTGTTTCCTCTTTCCATTTTATTTCTTTCCACTCAGCCTTACGTTTACTCGTCCAATTCGTCGATACGAGCCGGCGACACTCGTTGGCCCCGTTCCGAGAAGAATAATAATCGTGCAATTTCGGAGGCCCGCTGCTACGAGCCAACGTCGCCCGGGCGAATCCATTTTTTCGTTTTCGCGACTGATTCTGCAGGTGTACGACGTTCGGGCATAAGCAGCCATCGTCGTCAACGACGATTTGCGCCCAGGTCCTCCCTCTTTCCAGTCTGTCTTCCTCCTACTTCGTCCTACATTAGCAGTTTCGCGTTGCAGCCTGCCTGCGCGAACGAAGAGGCGAAAAGGGTGAACGCGGGACGATGAACGAGGATGGAAGCATAAGACTCCGAGCTGCTGGCTTAGGAACGTGTTTAAGGAGCGGCGAATTGGAGGGAGGAAAGAAAGAGTGTAACTATGGCGTGTTGTAACAAAACACAGTCTAGAAGCAGACCGAAGGCCTGCCAGCCTAGGACAACAAAGGCCTGGGTCTTGCCTCGCGATCACGTCCCGCGCCATCTCATATACTGCTCCCTTGCCACCACCTTTTTATCCTACGTCCGTTCTTTTCTTTCCATCCCACGGTTACGGTGTGTCTTTATTTTTCCCTTTCGACCAGTCGCGGGGTAAGATCGGGGAATTTGTCGCTGGATTTTTTTATCCCGATGATCCGCAGTCCTTTGTCGCGTTTATAACGCCTGCGTTCACGGACGTGAACATTTTCTGCCTGACATTTATCATAAAGTATTTATCCTCCGAATTATCATGCCGTTCGGGGGAAAAAAGCAAACAAACAGGTAGTACCTGCCCTCCTTTGTATTCAAAGTCAAAAAGTAAACCCCTTTGTGAGGAGACCCGTGTCGTTTCTCAAAAACTACCCGGCACTCTTCGAAGACCGTGGAACAATATACCTCAGGGAAAAAAGACACGACCGAAACAAGATCAAGGGCGAGACAAAGGAACGTTTAATTACCAAACGCGAAACCTTCTGACCGCGGATGCATTATACGGATTCCTCCGGCTGAAAAAGAAGCGACCGGTTCAGCGGCGCGATATATGCGCACACCGCGAGTGGTCCATTAACAATAATTTCGTCGGTGAATCGGCCCCGGGAGGGCCCACGCTCCCAAGGAGAGAGAGAAAGAGACACGTCTGAAGATGGAATCCTTCCTCGGCAAAAAGGAAGCAGGAGGGAAAAAAAGGAGGAAGGAAGGGAACACGCCTGTGCAAACCCGTTTGGCCGTTAGCAGACTCCTTCGGCACGGTCCAGCTCGCTCCAACGCGGGACGATCGCTCGCCTCTGTTCAGGGCTAAAAGTCTTAGCAGCTCTTTTGCTCCTGCCGGCTTGTACACTGACCTATATTCGATGGAACCGGGTCTGGAGACTCGGAGCAACCATCGGAGACCCACTAGCCCCGAGAAGTGTATACACGCGAACCAATGCGTGGGTTACGTACGTGTATAGTATACAGTGCTGGATGGTTCGCACTTTCTCTACGTACACCCTCGAAAAATATTCTCCCGCTCCATTTTTGGATATAGACTTCTTGGTAGAGAAATTTGAAAAGCCCGAGGGTAGCCGGTTGTGCTCGATATTTGAAGGGATGAACTTATCCTAAGGGAAAATTATGAGGGGGAAATTTTTTTTTTCCAGATATCTTCTCAGAAAACTATACGTACATTTCATTAAAAATTAAGTGGGTATAACTTACTTGGGTATAACTTACTATTGTTTCTATTAAAGTTTCCACAGATTACTCCACTGATTTGAAATATTTCGCGCGACACTTGTCGGTGAAAGAATCCAGAAAAAAGGATGATCAATCACCTATCCCTATCGTTCACGTTTCTCTATCGTTCTATAATCACTGGCAACCTGCCTACCCTTCGAGCGAAAGTGTTTTTTCGGGCAAAAACGTGTCGCCCCTTATTTTCCAGCAAACGCGTCCAGTACGTGCTCCGTTGCGTTGAATGATGCAGTTAGATCGATGCAGCCTGCACACCCGGCCCGGTCGAGCAGAAAGCTATTTATGTATGTGTCCGGCGCTTCTGAATCTTTCAGCGTGTGACGCACTTGGAGGACTATCTGGTGCACGATAATCGATCCTCGTTTCACGGCGACGAGATCTGTTGATCGGCGATCTTGCATGTACACGCGTGGGCGTAACTGCCGATCAGGTGGATGGTGTCACGTTCAGAATGTTTTTAACTCCCGTAGCTCGCGTTCATCGACGCGTGGGTGCATGGGAACGTTTTTCATTTTCCAGCCAGTGCACGGGTCGTTTTTCCAACGGCTTACCGGATACCGTCTTGCGGGAGTTTAATGAAAAACTGTGAATTATAGGTACGCGACTTTTAGATCGTAATACGAGTAACTTATGTAGTCATACACCTGCGCGCTGGTGGGAAAACTTGTTCCGATAAACGATTTCGGTGTTCCAACGAATGGGAGAAGATATTAGCAGAAACTTCGTCAGATGGATTTAAGGCAAAAGCTGGCTGGGGATCGAGTTTTTAAATTGAGTTGTATTTTACCGCGGCGACGGAAATACTGCGGCTGAGTTTCGCAACGATTCGTAGAATTAATTTTCACCTTTCTGCAGTACGGAACAGGATACTCGGGAGTATAGAATATATCCGGCCGCGGATCTGGGTTAAGCGAGGATCATCCTCGCCGCCCTACTTATAACTTAGATTGAAACATCTCGCCGCGAAACTTGATCGATTTCACGGTTTGTACACCGAGGTGAGACGTTTCGAGGTACTTGACTGCGCTCGAGTACGCTAAAAATTAAAGAACGCCAAGAATAATTGCGCCGGCTGCTATAGTGAAACGTAACAGAATTGCGTTTTTTAAAATTTACGGAACGGTAATAATGAATTGTTCGACGAGTATTTTATGCACGGCACACGGAATCGTCGATAATTCAAGTGGAGATTCGCGAAAATATTATAGATGAAAACAATAATCGATGATTCGGATATCGGATGCATATGGAAACACGCGTTTCATAAATATGTAAAATCTGTATTCGCAATGCGAGCAACGCCCCTCTAATCCGTATTCACGGTAACAAAATTTTGGTCTCGGCCAATAATGGATCGATCGTTTACCCAGTTACGAATCCAGCTGCCCTAATTTCCTATTAGCTTTCACGCACATGAGTGTATAATCCTCGGTCAAATTCTGCCGCACGATTTTCACTTTTCACGCGCACCAACATTCGCTGTCGCGATAAACGGTAATCAATCGTTAAGCCCACGGACTACACCCTTTTACGTTCTGGCATTGAAAAACGATCGATAATAATTGGCTGTGCGCAACGACAGGCAGCGGAAAGTCACGATTAAGTTTGCAGGATTATCATGCTCGATAGCAGTACAGTTGCATTTTAATGCATGCCCCGTTATTTGCATAATTATAGGTGTGATTATAAAGCGTGCGGCGAAATGGATATGCGATCGCGATACATAAGGGCCCCTTTGTAATAAATCGACTTGTAATTGATACCAGAACACGAATAAAGTTATCGACTAAAGGTGTTTGATTTTTAAAGTAAAAAAATTATATATATATCTGCTGCCAGTGTCTGACTCGTTATAAGAGAGAACGCTTCGATGTATCCATACGTACAAAACGCGCGTAGAACGAGGAATGCAAATTTTGCGACCGATGGCTATTTCGTAAATGTCAATAATTCTGGATGCTTGCGTTAAAACGAATCTGTTTTTGAAGGAACTCGTTCGCACGGTTCTCGCAATGAGCGTGTTGTAAACTGATTTACATACCGAATAGAAAGCAAATGAATAAATCAGAACAGTGTGTCCAGGTAATATTTTCTTGCATCATCGTTCGCAGATAAATACGTAATTCGCGAACGCTTACATATCACTGGTACGTGACGGTACACATTTAAATTATACAGAATACATATTTACCCGCCTAGATTACGACGAAATTTTTCCACGTCACATGAACCGTACGACCGACGGAAATTCAGGTGCCCGAGCACAACAAACTTCTGCCATAATCACGCGACAAAACGATCTTCCGGGTTAAACAATACCGCCTGGCGCACCTTTCGTCAATTCGAAAACTTTCGTCGAGGCTCTAAACGAATGGGAGCAACGTCACTTCAACGACACTTGATTCCGCTGGACCGCGTAACGCTATTAAAATCTGTACGACCTTGGCGAACAAAGCGTGGCCCAGTTTTCTGTATCTCGCGTATCACGCCCATTTTCATCGACAGAAGAGACGGGCGGAAAAATGAATCGTTCCAAAGGCGACTCGATTCCATTTTCTACCCCATCATCTCGTGTCTGTCTCATTAGCACTTCTGACCCAAGTGAAAAAGAGCGCGAGGAAGAGATAGATGGATAAAGGAGGAGAGTGAGAGAGAGGTGGTGGGAAAGGGGTTGTGCGAGGTACATTGCGGAGAAAGCCAAGCCGAGCCCAGCTTGAATGCAGCTGCAAATGAGAGGCACCAACGGTGCTGCGGTGGTCGCCTGTTTCAACTATAGTAACTTTCCTCTATGAAAGATTCAGAGGCGCTAAATGAAGAGCTTGGTCACTGGGATAGCGTAGATATCAGGGACAACGAGCGAGCAGACTGTAGAGAAGAGCTTTGATCAGGCCGTCCGTTCACCTTTCATTTTCTTGCATTTTCTTTGGCGTTCGTTTCTCGTCGCATTCGCTATTCTTCCCACGCGGCCGGGGAACATATTAGGCGGCTTTTCTTCCTGGTGAACTAGTTTTCTGAAATGCTTCCGCGTTATAGCTGAAAGTATATTTCCATTCGACGAGAAATTAACGCGGCCGGCGATGACAACATCGGATTGATTATTGCATGCGAAATATTGTGAGAATTAGCGAATAATGCAATGGTATAAATTAGAGCGTGTTTACCTGTGGGAATTGAATAGAGTATTGAGAATAGAACTCGTTCCGATCGAGGAGGTGTGTGGAAAGCAAGTGCCCATGTATAATCGTTAGGAAGCTGCATATATAAGCCTAGCGTAAGATTGCGCAATAGCAGGAAGAGGAAATATTAAAGAAATATTTCAGACGAACAGTCGTGACTATCTTCTTCTGTTTTTATACGTATCTCTGCAGGCCTATGTAAAGTCTCTACACGTATAGGGATATTGCTTCCGGAGATTTTTATATGTGACAGCACGTTGTGTAACATCCATCATACAACCCCCTGTATACTATAAACGTGGATAGAAACGACTTTGGTAGCTACAATAAATGTAGAATTCTATGGCACGAGAAACGGCTTTCATATTTTAGTATCGGGTATAAAGGTGTGCAGCGGGAGAAAATTGAATCGCTCGAATTTGCAATTGTTTCGTACTGAAACCTCGAGAAGGTTCATTGAAATTTTCCAAAATTCACAAAGAGTTCGATATCAGCGGAAAAAGATAAGAGGCAGGCAAACAGTTTCCAACCTGTCCCCGCAGCGATAATAGATAAGCTGTTTGAATTACTTGACACCATCTTTTTCCTCATTGTCTGTGTACACAGATGACACGTAGATTACTTATACCTCAAACTAATATCAAATCGACTAATATTCTCTCGATAATATGTGAAAAGTAAAATACCTGCCCTGTGCCCGTATCTAGAATCCGATATTAGCATCTAAAATCTTCAGTCACTTTATTAGGAATATGGTACCAAAATCCTTGACCTTGGTACCGACTGAAGTCTCCCACCCCTTTACCCTGCCTTTCAATCTCAGATTCGCAAGCCCCTTTAACCCTACTCCTGCAATAATGATACCCACGGCTTATCACCATCCAAGCTACAGTGGTATCCAAAACCTTGACCTTCGTACAGTCTGAAGTGGCTCCTTCCTCTACAGTTCCTTTAAGCCTGCCGAAACGACCATACTTACAACACTACCCCTACCCTTACGAAGCCCAAAAACCAAGCCCCGCAGAACTTGCTAATTCTACCCAGAAATATTACGTCATCGTTTCATGCACCGCGGTTCAAAACCTTGGAATCATCCCATCAATCCAGTACTGAATGTCTCATTAAATTCTTCGTCGATTCAGAGCCAGCATTGCAAACATTAATATCGAAACGCTATCTTACCATTCAGGTACCAAACTGAAATTATTCCACCTGGCTTCATCTCATCATAAATTCCAATACTCAAACCACCTAAAGTCTCTACAGGCACGTGCATGTTAGACCAATTAACAACATTCCTAAAATATCGATACTCCCCCCAAGACACACACATACACCGATACCAAACTCTTGAACCACGAACATATAAGAACAGAAGCACAGCTTGAGGTGGACTCACCGGATTGTTGGTGAGTGCCGAGGTGGATGCAGCGGTGGGATGGTGATCGTAATCCAGGTAATCGTCGCGATGGTATCTCCCGGAACCGTGTCTCTCCGTATCGTCCCTGACGTCCCTGATATCCCGGTGGTCCCTGAGATCCCGAAGGTCGCGGAGGTCGCGCTGATCTCGGAGGTCGGAACGGCTCACGTGGTCCCGTTCACCGCGATGCTGCCACGACATCGCCGTCGGTTCCTCCACCTCCGAGTCGAGCAGCAGCTGCTCGACTCCACCGCCGCCTCCGCCACCTCCAGCACCACCTCCGCGTCGGGCGGGATAACGCCGGAGGTCACACCATCCTACCTCCTCCTCCGCCCTTCCGGCGACCTCGCCGCGAGGCAACCGAGCCGTGCCTGGGGCCCTCACGACCGATCTGCCTCGAACCTCCTGCCCCCGCGGCCCCCCGGGGGGCTCCACCACATCACCCCCAAACGCTACGCTTCTTGGACCCCTCACGACACAACTCTTCTACTTCCACTATGCACACCTTTGCTCTCTTCCCTGATTTCACGTTCTGTGCTTCTTCGGGTTCCCCTTGGTTCTTGTTGATTTTTATCTGACGCTTCTGTGTTCCTTTTCGTCTTGCTTTTCGCTTTTAGATGGCGTGTTGCGGACGATTGGTGGCCTGGAGGCGACGAGACGGCGGCGGACAAACGGAAGTAGAGAGAGTGGCGGTTGAGGATGACACGCTTCGCGAAACACTTCCAGCGTCTGTAAACAGAGGTGCGAAAAGGGTTTAGCGATCGATTCAATTGGGAGTTTTGGGATGGTTCTTTTGCTGGGGAAAGTTTGAATCACTTTTTCCCTTTTCGTTCACGGGAAATTATCTTGAGTATATCGATGAGGGATTGGAACAGATTGGTGCAAGGAAATATTATTGGTGCACCTATACAAGGCGCAGTGAACGGGAGATTAGTTTCAGCGAACCTCTGGAACACGATATAACGCTGTGCAACCACGTAAGATGTAAATTCAATTTCCGCGACGTTACCATACGCCGAGGAGGATAATGCAATTTAAATTTAGTGAGCTAAGCTATTTTGACACAGTGGCAGGCGTTCTTCTATTGTTCCCTCGTGTGCATGTTTCAACATTCCTTAGATGTATTACGAAGTTCGTGTAATATTTCAATTCATTTCCAACTCGTGCAACGAAATTAAAAATAATAGAAATTAAATTTGAAGTTCAACCTGTATTCTCTAATCTCTCTCACTATCACTGACATCGGAACGTTCTAAAAATATTCCCCATCGCCATCTGCTATACACTCTATTCCATCGTTTCCGCCTCGATCGTTAAGCGATTGCGGAGTCCGTTGCAGTTTTTTAAATTGATAACAATTAATTAACGCGTCCCCTCCGGAAGACACGATCTATCAGTAATAAACGCGAACTTCTCTCTGCCAAGGTCAGACTCGGCCATTCGAAAGTTATGGCTGCTCTGCACTGTTACCTTGAGATACTAGCGCAATAAGTCGCGCGCCTCCGCTCTAAGCTAGAATAGAAAAGTTATGAAATAACGCAGAAAAATGTCGCGGTGCGAAGAAAGAAATTGTCCCGATTAACTGGCGTGAAATCATACGATAAACCGGTGCGTAAAGCCCTCCCTGACGTCTCATCCTTCCGCAGGAGAGAGGGTGGCAACGAAGCTCACCCAAGGTGGGGTGAGTTGAGGTTAGGTCACGCCGCAGACCGCGAATGTAGGGTTGTGGGTCGCGCCCGGTCGAGCTCAGCTGCGTTGCGACCTAAAGGGGTTGCGGCTCATCTCTGGTCAGACAGGCTAAAGATACTCGACTATACCCCTTGTATCTTCCCGATAGACACTTCAATCAACCCTTCCTTATAATTCCCTCCGCCTTTGATACCCCCTGTGCCGTTTCACAGGCTGCTGCGTACAGATATTGCGTTACGCGGCAGTAGAATGCGACCGTCACGAGTCAGACCGAGAGTCGTGCGCGTTGACGCGTCGACCAAGTGTCGTAAGGGTATCGTCGCGTTACTTGTTAACATAAGTCCGTTCTATAAATCGGGGCAACCCAATGGAATGAACGGTGTAACCTATCGAATAGGCGTGGATACCGAACATATACGTGCATGCGGACAATCTTCGGCAGAATTTGAGGGGAATCAAGTCACCGTCCCCTGAAACTTACACGATTTCCTGATCGACCCAGGGTCCTCGTATCGCGACCTTTCCAGTCAAAAGGCCGAGAACACACCACTCCGGAACACTTTTTTACGCGCGCGCGGCTCACATACCACCGTGCTCAATCAGATCTACGACACGTACGACGGTGATGAAGGTGCAAGACGGACGGGGTTGGCCGCGACGAATACTGATTTCCGCGTGGACGATCCGGCGCGGCGGTAAGAAAGTGTCCACGACGTCGAAACGACGGTGACGGTTGGGGCCGTGCTCGCGTCGACGGCTGCTGCTACCGCGGCTCGCGATACCTCGGCCTGTCTCGGTCGGCCTCGTCCTTCGTCGGTCTTGCTCGGCTCTTGTACTTGTGACGTCCGGCGGGGAAGCGAAAACCCAGGCGGTCTAGAGTATCGATCGCATGCGCCAGCGCAAGCGAGTTACGCTGCGGCGCGACAACACGCGCCTTTCTAGACTAGCGTGAGGGTTGCCTGACACGTGGTTGCGTTTCCGTTCACCAATCGTCTCTTTCTTAAATAGCGTACCAGGTAGATTAATATTTTTATTTGTGTGTGAGCGTGTGTGTGGGTTTCTTTTTAGTGTGATTTACAGGCGATGGAAATAATTTGTCTGAAATGGTGAGGGGAAACTTAATTTTTTTCGACACGATTTGGGGATGATCCAGGTGTGAAGGGAATCTACATGTCAGGGGATGACCTTGCTTTAATCGCATTCACTGCTACAGCAGCGTGGAGTGGATCGTCAATTGAACCGCACATTAGCCAAATCGGTTAACTACATAAAATAAAAATTCCTTTTTAAATAGAAAATCGAATAAACATTATTGAATGTATTATTATTATTGCAGAAAAATATTATCCCTTTTAAATTACTTACGTGAGCGTATGGAATTAATCACATTGGCTTCTGAAACAAATTGTCAATTACTTTGTGGCCAAATAAATTTTTGTTATTTCGTGATATTAAACCCAATAATAAGGAAATGTACTTTAAATATGAAAATTTTAGAGTATATCAAAGTGGAGTTAGCAGTTAACAGGTCAAAATTTGTTGCTTCCTTTACCTGTCTGAAGAATTACGGACGAATTGATTTATTTAAAACAGTAGGATAAATATTCGATGTTTTTTCTAATTTTATTTGAATTTATCAACATTTCCATCGCTCCATCAGTCATCTAAATTGCAAATAGCAGACTATCCCAAGTATGATTTATCGATAGGTAACCCGATTGCACAGTTTTTTTCCAGCGTGCAATGGATTAACGAAGTGACATTGATTCCGAGCCGTGGTTAAATTCGCGGTTATCGAGTACCGTGTAAGCGAGCAATTAAAAAAAAATGCATTGCGAGTATAGATCGTTCTGCTTGTTCGAAGCTGACTCGTTATCACAATAATTCTCATTGCACGTGTAGCCAGTTTCGAAATGACGATACGTCGTTAAGCTGTTTACCGCGAAGCAGCCATTAAGAACGGCGCCTTCATTTAATTACGCGTTATTAACTTATGCCCAACGCTGCGGGCTAAGCTGGATTGGCCTAATTACAAACCATTGTAATTAGACCTGCCTTTATGTTGAATACGAATTTATCCTGAATATAATAAAGGTTCATAAATAATGAATGTCAACGCGATACGAAAATTTACCTCGAACCTATCTGTCTATAGCATTTGAAACGTGTGGTATCCATGAGGGGGGTTGAAACCACCCACCATGTTCACCGAACAGCCTGACATCTGACGGAGGGTAAAAGAAGTGCGACGAAAGAAACTGGTCCACGAAAGGGGAAACGATCTGCAGTTTTCTACGCGGGGGTAGTCACCCCCTTTTCCAACCCTCCCGATTTTCACCCCAGAATTTCCCTTACCGACCTACAGTGATAACGTACAAGTTTACCCCGACTGACCACTAACTTTCGACAAAGGCACACTTACTTTAGACCAATGGCTATCGTCCAATCGAACATTATTGATCGTAAAACTACTGTATTAGAAGGGTTAAGAGTGTTCGAGCCGTGTACCATGCAGTGCTGCATGCTGGTGGCTGGAATCAGAACATTGTCCATTCGAGGGATAATTGTTTAAACTATCCTATCATAAACAATCTGTTCCGACGCGATCTCTTAATACTTCTATCTTAATGTTCAGCAGTAATTCAAATTTATATTAAGGGCAGCGCTGTTTCGAAACGGGGTTAGTAGAATGACAACTATGTTCTCCAAATTATTAACGATACCATAAATCTTGCACTGATTTCAGAGTTACTTAATTCTGTCCTAAATTAAAGATCGATTGTTTCATCGAACGACCCAAGACATTAAAGCTCAAAACATTCAAAAGAACCATCCTAACACCTCGTATTAAAAAAATAGCTCATCCCAAAGTGAAAGTCAAGTTCATCGTATTTCCCCCTGCGAAAGGCATTCTTCACCCCATCTGGAAACAACCCTTTCCTCTGCGTACAAAAGCGCGTTATCCCATCATCGATCAACCGATCACCAAGAAGGATCGTCAGGCATTGTCTGTCGCATGGCACGAGTCGCGTCGCATAGCGGAGCTTCCGATCGGAGGTTGCTGGCAATAGTATCGTGTACCGAGCGAGACGGTGTTGGACGCCGGCGTCGCGACGCTCGTTGGCAGTCATTCGTGTCCGTCATCCCCGTAGCTACGCCGTAAGGTGGCAACGTTGCTCTCGCGAGAGAGCATTAGAGTCAGGCGCAAGGGGCAATGCTACCGCTCATGCCAACAATACAAGCTGGTAGGGGAAGGTATAGAGCACTCTATAAAGGAGCGTGTTGAAGCTTGGTGGGGGCGAGCAGCCTAGCGCGAGACGAAGAGGTTTTCTGTACCATGGTAGGGGCAAGTCAACAGCCGATGGTGGGGCTGAAAGACAAGGTAGCGCGAGAGAGAACGCCGTAGAGAGAACGGGAGAGAGGTAGAAGGTGGAGAGGGAGCGAGAGGCCGCCGAAAGCGCATAGCGGCCCATAATTCGGTGCGCCGCCCCGCAATCAGGTTCGTGCTCCATGTTTCAAACCGCCTCGCTCGTCGTAACCGGGAGAGAGAGACGGTAGTGCACGTTTTTACGTTTGATCGTCAGCTACGTAGCCTAAGTACGGTCCGGGACAGATTGGAGAACGGGTGCTCGTCTCGCGTGATACAATTTTACTTTACACACCGCGGTTATCTCGCTACTGTTCGTGATCGAATTCGCGCGCGCGCGATTCCTCGTTTTGTTTATCGCCTGCATCTGCCACTTCGGAAACGTACACAAGTCCGACCAGACGGAATTTTAGCGATACATTAGTTTAACGTAAGCCATTCTACGATATTAAATCCGACCACCGTGTACGGAAGGTGGGCAGGACCGGAAGATACCGAGGATAGTCGAGTTCGTGTGGGGAAAAATTTGAATACGGAAGGAAGAAGGAACGTAGTGGTTCCACCGGTGCTGACAAAAGGACACTGCGTCTGCCAGTCAACCGCGATCGACCCATTCACTCTCGCAGTCAATCATTCAGTCAGTGCCTGGTTCTACGCTTCGAGACGTTTCTCTCCGTCCTCTGTTTATACTCGCCTCAAGTTTATCAATGGTAGCTGCTCTGCTGTGTTTTGCTGGCAGCCAACGATGATTCGTAAGTGAGGACGCGAGAAAGAATAAACGGAAGCTGGGTGGAGACGGATCGTTTGGTGTTGTTACGATTTGTGAAACGTCGCTCTGAAACACCGAGTACTTGTACCGAGTATTTACCTGGCTGAATACAGTTGGCGTTCGAGGAAAAATGTGCTGCCGCGCCACGCCACGGACACGGCCAGTGAATAATGCATTTCATACGTGATTAATTTTCTTACGTTCGATTCGTTCGATTTGTTGGTGATCATTGTGCTTGTCCACGTCCGTCGTTAAGGAAGAGAGGGGACCAATTCCGACCGATTGAAACTCGTCGATCGTTGAATGTTTCTTCGATTCAGCTTGGTCCACACGTAGTCACGTAAATATATAACGAAGCAAAAGAATGAGCAAAAATGAACGTTTGCATGCCGCGAAACCGCGTCCCGTACGCACGTGTGTGCACGTGCACGAAGAAACAAACGCGTTATAGTCGCCGCGGCTAGCTACACGGCTCTGATTATTAACGAGTTATTACCGCGATACTAATTAAGTTTAATCGCAAGGCCGCCGTTCGTTAAAGTTAATTGCACGATCGACCACGGCCCACGTCGTTAACTACGCCGCCCGGCTCGGCTGCGTAGTCCTGCTTTTATAAAAATTACGTGGGCTCGATCGGGAGGACACACGAAAATTATTATTCTATCGTGCCTCTTTATTCTGTTCTTCTCGTCTTTCTCTTTTTATTTCTGTCTCGAGAAACATTTTGACCGGTGCTTAAAGTTACGTGGAAATGTTTCCCCGATGCACAGCTTTAGCTTGTGCGTCTGTTACTGTGTTGCGTGAATTGCAATTGCAATTGCAACAGTAGACGTCACGGGATTACATTTCCCGCGGTTTCGAGGTAACACAGGAGCCGTATACGATTTTCTCCACGTATTCCGTGCATCGTTTCGATGATTCAGACCGATCGTTGTCGTCGGTATTACCGCGATCATAATCGTCTCGCGTTTATTACAAGTCGTTGGTTAATTTGTTCCACCGTTCGGATACATTATTGGCAATCGTTCCTCCAAGCGTTGTGTATTTCGACGATACCGCTCTGATTAGACTTGCTGTTCGGCATTCTAACGGTACATTTTTCTTCACCACTCATTCGTGAGTTATCGATGAATTCAATTATTCGACCTTCTATTCACTGTCGTCTTTTGGCGTTTGCGAACGATTTTTTCTTCACGATCCTTTCTCGATTAGGCTCGGTACGGTGCGGCTAATTCTTTGAACGAACGTTGAACTGTACATTCTTGAGGAAGCGAGATGTATGAATGTGATTATTTCAATTGCGTTTCGCACAGAGAGTGCTACGTTTTTTATCTTGCGACTTGTAGATTTCTCAGTATTGCCTCAATAAGTATTTTGTTTGTACCATTGTTGTATGAGTCACGAGGTTTTCGGAATGATTAATTAACTCTCGCACTTGCGGTTGGAGGGTAATCTTGATCTAATTACGAAAATTGATTTCCCGGAATTCTTCAGAGTGTTCGGTAAACACAGTTGCTTTCAATTGCACCGCGATAAACAATGTCGCTCCGATTGCATTTGCATTTGATACTTGGAGGGCTCAGAAGCCAATCGGTGTAAGTCCAACTTTCCCTGAACATGAGTTACGTAGTTCAGAAATCTCTTTATTGTTAAAACTTGCACTTGATAAATCAATTAAGTCACTATTTGCATACGTACTATACGTACTAGCATTGCCTTTTTTTCCAAGTAATTTGTAAAAGCCTTATTTATCTCGGTTCGAATGTTAATGGACTTACACTGATTGGTTTCCAAACCCTCCATTTAATAATTATAGAACACTTTGGTTTTACTATGTCGGAAACGATAAAGTACAGTTGCAAAATGTGAAAAAATATATCCTGCATCCGCTTATCGCTCGAGTCTCAGACAATTTATCCATCGAGGGTTAAGGATCGTGGTAAATGCATTTGCTGGATGGTTCCACGACTTTTTTTTCTCTCCATCTAGCTTCACTCTGATTTAACGTCGAATTTGATCCCCTTTGGGCTTTATGCTAATGCATCGACTCTGTGCACATGTCACCGTGGATCATAAACAGAATTTGTTAAAGTTCGTCTGCTGTTGGTTGCGACACGCAGACACACGCGTCGTATATTGCGGGCGACGCGTGTGATCAATAAATTGGGCTGTGCAGCACTTACACGAACGCATCGTTGCGTGTACGCACGTGGCCTGCACACTCTGCTGCAGGCAGGCCTAAAACGTAACAGCATTCCCCTTCCATGTGTTTCTACACAATGTATTAAAAGAAGCCAGGTCAAAACGTTCACTGTATATTATAGAAATTTTCCTTCAGCGGCTTACGGACCGTCGCAAGAACTGCGTTGATGCCACGAGATTTTTGTCACTGTTGCGTATTGGAGCAAAATTCTTGGACCCAGAGATTGAATGGCAAAAATGTTTCAATCCCCGGAATTTGGTGGTCTCTTCTTGGAATGATGTTTTCCATTGGTTGATTTTATGTCTTTTTCTTCTTCTCTATTATTATTTACATCATTCCTACCGCTGTAATTTCTGTGTAGATGAAAATACCGGCTTGCCTATTTTTCTTCGTCTGAACTGTCGATACATGCACACTCGCGATTCCTACTTCGAAAATAATTATATTTTTAAATGGAGCAATTATTTGAAGTAGACTAAATTTCGGACAGAGTTAGTATGCAGTACTTTGGTTCGGTTTCTCCTTGGCCTATCATCTTATAACAAGCTTCCCGTCGTGTTTTTTTTGATAAATTCGATACGAAACTTCCTGGACGCACGGGATGTCGGACACGTAACAAATGGTACGCACATGCATTATCTCAGCATGTAATACGCGTTCATGTTCCTTTCGTTGATCGAGATCCATGCTTCTTAAATACATCCAGCAACCTCTATCGCGGGATTGACGTATCTATATTTTTCGAAAATGAATTCAGAATTTATAATAGATCCTCCCCCCTCATTTTCTCCATTTTCGCGTGCGCATATTTACTATTCAGCATGATTCCCGGGGACGATGAACGTCGCACCGTCTCCCGTTTGAAATGGAAATCCCATGAGAACCGTGGCTTTCCACATGGCGTCCGATGGTTATTTGATCGATACGAGCCCTCGCCTCTCCTTTTCGCCGTGAGCATCGCGTCCCTTTTATTAATGACTGACTCACACGCATCTTGATAAGCTGCGACAGTCACGAGCCTCGCATTTAGGAACGTTCCGCGCACGAAGGTCGTATCTTTTTTCGGACCATTTATTAAGTGTCATCGTGTTGCATTCTTCCCGTTCATACGGCTCGCGAATTCGATCGTTTGGATCCGCCTGTATTAACTGCAGACGAAGAAAAATATTGCTTCGTTGTTTTCAAATAGACACTTATCAATGACGATTATCGAGGCAGAAATTCTCGCGCCTCTTGCAACCCGGTCGGCCGTTATCGTGGCCGATGAAACGGAGTCACGCGCCGCACGTAAATCATCCTACAGTCGTTCTTTTTTCATTTTCCAAACCCGCAGACGGCGATGCAAATCTCTTCCGCGAGTCCCGTGGTTTCGATGATGCGTAAACACGATTCGATTCTGAAGATGCGATCCTTATCGTTCTCACTATCCGTATTGAACATCACCTCGGCTGCGATAGGCTAAAAATGATAGTAATTGAATGAAAATATTTTCAAGTGATTCGTACACTTTTGATCCGTGAGGAGAAGTGAGTACGATGATTTCTGTGTTACTTAAGATACGCGTGGAGACGTTTCGAAAAGAGGAGCGGATATTTTCGCGCGGTAGCAAGTCGGTGCAAAAACAGTGCAAATTAACCGAATTATGGAAGCGTCGCGTTCGCTAATGATTTATGCGTGACAATGTGCCGGTAATTGGCAACGTGCACGCAGCAAGCGACTCGCGGCCTGTCCACCGATTAATTAATGAATTGACAGGCACAGGATTGCGGCCGCGGAATGATGTACAATGTACATACATTCGTCACTGGGAGACGGTCAATTGTCAGTGCAGCCGTGCAGATCTTTCGCGTTATTCGCCCGTGAGTGTCACAGACGCCCTTGCAACAGTAATAGTAATCGGTTAGGTAGCGTGGGAATCGTTGCTGGTTGCTGGATTAAAGCTGCAACGGGAAGTATATTTTCGTGCCGATACGTCCGGTCGATTAAGCGACGTTCGAGCTACGTGAAAAAGGGAAAAAAATGTTCGAGGCACAAAAGAGTGTAATAAATAGCGAAGGTGATCGTGAGATGATCGAATAGCACGCAACAAAAAGATAATTACTGGAAAATGGTAGCCAATAACGAGGGAGAGGGTGGGCGGTATATAGAATTTTACAAGCGTTCTCTATGGCTTCCTTGCAGCTATTTTTACGACCTGAACAATTTTTTTTGTTTCGTCCCTCGTGGCAGATATTTCGGAGTGCAAACTCTCGCAGTACGTACTCGTAAAATCGACCGGATTTAGGAAAGGAAAAAAATCTCACAGTAATTCTAGTATCGTTCCCCTAAAGATACCCCACTACTATCGATTGCTGATCGTTCGAAAAGCGGTTTCGTTTTCAAGAGAATTGTTTTAAAGTGTTCGAGCGGCGAACCGCAATGAGCTAACAAAATTTAAGGGCGCTAGGGATCGTAGTTACGTACCTGGGTTGAAAAACCTACTACACGCACATTTTACCGATCCTCGCTTCTAGGTACGTATACTTACGTACCTGCTGAGAGAGGCTGAAGGGGCCTCGAGGGAACGTAGCAGCTGGCCCGATAATTGCGCCGGCGATATTATTAATGGTCCCAAAGATTTGCTTCGGCCCAGGACCCAGGTAGACGGGCTAGTATGGTACTGTACTTGCATTCTGTGCGCTCACCTTAATCCTCGGACTACGTGAAAATATACAGAATGTAACCGTGCATAATGATACTCCGTTCTGTTCGAATCAGGTACTGGCGTCAATAGTTCCCTTTTTCCATTCGATTTCTGTGCCCACGGAATTTTCGAATTTTCCTACCCTTCAGGTAGTTTTCAACGTGTGCGAAGAAATTAAAATGCACTTGGAATACTTTGCGCAGCGACAGGAATATTATTTACCGAAGGCAATGATTTCTAAGGTTGATCAGTTTTTTTTTTCATAGGATAAATTCGTAAATTTGTGATAGGATGTGGCAAGTATTTTTTTCGACGTAGCAAACATATTTTAGATAAGTTCTTCCGGTTTTTTTAGATAGCTACGGCAGGTTTACATAGAGATATTATTAGGCAGGATTCACGAAATGTCGGGACGATTAAATAGTTACCATATATCGATTTTCTTTTCTTCCTCTTATTATTTATTATTCGAACGTATACGTGAGTTAATTTTGGAGGGAAAACTCTGTCCTGTTCAGAAGTCTTTCTCCCACCAGGAGCCGGGTGCAAAATTCGAAAATCCTTGGGCTTAGTCGAGCAAAGAAAAACGCATCTTTCACAGTTTCCCTTCTAAGAAGGGTCAGGATGCAAGGGACCGAGAGGGTGTTTATTTTCGGGCTCGAATGGAATGCTTGCTAGGGTGCTGTACACTTTCATTACGGTTTCGTGAAAATCTTTACGTCCTCGTTGCGCTCATCTGGTAATTTGAGCGCCACACGTCAGCTTGTTCTTCTTCTTCTTCTACGTCCTCCTTTACCTTTTCTTCTCCCCTCGGTACTTTCGATATTTTCTGGTTTTCCAGCAGAGTGACCTGCGTTCCGTCCGTTTCGAGGTTTCAATGAGACGAAGGACGCCGGTAATACGAGCCACGTTATGGGAATTTCCCTTGGCACGAGCACGTGCATCCGCAAAAGTATGCTCATGGCACACCCGCCACATGAAAATCCTGTTTTCACTTTCGTTAAACCAGTAAAAGCTTTCACCGGTCGATTCATGCGCAACAACGCAGGAAACGACACGCGGCGAAATAAAATCAAGGACGTTCGGCGACGTTTCATTCATTGTACGTCTTGTTCCGTCGTGTCCGTCTCCACCGATGTGCCTCTTCAATATTTAAGCCGTGACGTCAGATCTTTTGAGCACCGAAGAAAATCATGCATTCCTACTCTTCATTCGCGAATACATTTCAATATTTAGGACCGATGCTTTCCGACTGCAAAGTTTCTTACGGAGCAAGCGCCTCGTTACAATGCTTCGCTGAAAGTTCGAGTCTTGCTCGAAATGCATACCGGTCCTCTATATTTCACGGGAAACGGTTCGCGAGGAATGTATATAAGATGTTGCACGATCGACAGATGAATGATCTTTCATTAAGATACAACGAGGGCATACATATTTCTGTTACGATTGAAACAGTTTACGCTTGTCCGTTGAAAAATACACTCTCTTATCGAGGAATTTTCTCGTCTAATACAATGCAGATAAGAGACTAGCAATTATCTATTTTCTTATCGTCATGCATACACGATTTCTCATACTTTTCCACAATTAGTCGCCGACCGATACAGTGAAATCGGTTTAACTTTTACGCCCGAGTTGAAGTTGCTATTACACGACTCCCGCAATTACCATTTCCGATTGCGTACGTGCATTTCGATGCTTCCCCCCCGCAGAACCAATCCGTTCGTCCCCCGTGCAACCGCGACCTCCGATTGAAACCGAGCCAAAGAAATTTCTAACAAAACCTCCGCTTCCTCTCGAAGCTTTTTTTGCATTCCTCCGCGAACGAATCATTTCACTGGTCTTTCATTCGTCGCGCATGATCTTTTTCTCCATCGTCCTTGGGTCCAAGGGGGAGCAATCGTGTAACGAGTACAGAAACGGTATCTGTCACGGACGATAATATCTAACGCCACACGGGTACCGTGGACGAATCCGAACTTAGAGCACTATATTAACCGTACGGTAGTCGGGTAAGTTTGCCGCAGAAGGTGTTCGAGGAAGAGGTATCCTTCGTGAAGAGGGCGAGGGGGGCGATGGATCGAGTGCCACACCTCGAATTCGCGGCATTCCTGCAACTTGTAGCCAATCTCTCGGCTCGTCCCGATCATTCTCTCTCTCTGTACTCCCTCCATGGCTGGAACGAGCTATCGCGGGGCACGCGTCTGCATTTCCTACTTGCGAATAAATATCGCGACCTCGTTATCTGCCATCGGTCGTTAGCTCGCGATAGGAAGAGGTTTTTTTTTTTCTTTTCCTCGCCAGGGAAAAATCGGACGCGTTGCGTGGCCAATAATCGCGGACGATTACGTTTTACGAGCTGATTACGCGGTTGAAATGGACGGGGCCGGTTGTTCGTCGATTGGAGCGGTTTGGTGCAGCGTTCGATTGGTTCATTTTTTTTTCGCAGACCTAATTGGAAATTAACAACGGTCAATTAATTAGTATTTTCATGTATAATCTGGTGTCATTTTAAAAGTCACGTTGAATTATGGAGTAAACATAATTAATAATCGTGGCAATGTATTTCGGATAAGAATGTAATAATACCGCCACATCTTCAAGATGGATGGTTTAAAAAGCAAGAAAAAAGAAATGAGCGATTACGATCAGCTTGCACAAGCGACGAAATTAGCCAGTCACTTCACCTTGAAAATCGTAGTAACTGCGATAAATTACGGCCGGCAAATAAAGGAATTTCGAGTCAATCGGCGAAGGTAAACACATTGCGAGTTTGGATGCGTATGTGGCCGGTATGAATGATCGACGGTGCCTTGTAACGCGTCTCGTAATCGATCACGATTTCGATTTGGTTTTTTTTATCTACGGACTTCGTTAATCGTTCGATAAGCGTCGTCGATCGTATGAAAGATATCATCCGGGGGGAAATACAATTATTTTCGTCTTGGCGAATTTCGTAGATGTTAAACGACGTTTGTTTGATATTTGCTCAGTTCATTGTTTCGATACAATCGCATTCGTTCCCGACAACAGATTCTGGAATTAATCTCAGGGGTGAAGAGACTCCGTGTACCATCCTGATTGCACGTGCATCGAGACGTGGGTTTACGACGACGTCAATAATTATTCATAGCGCAGGGACAAAGTATGCATGTACCAGCGGTTCGTATGGCACGCAGAAATCCGGACTTTCTGCGCCCATAAAACACTTTCTATCCATTAGCATCTGGCTAAAACAATTTAATGAGAAAATGTACGGGTTTCGTGAAATTATCGGGCCCGGTCGTTCGTGGCGTAAACTCAAAACGTTTAAGTAAATAACGAGCGTGTAAGGTTACTACGTTTTATATTATCTGCATGGAAAACTGTACTGAGAGTAATTGTACCGTGTCGCATTGAAACTTTCGTATTCTATTATTTCTCCCTCTTAAGGCAGATAGATTGGTTTATGACACAAAAATATCAACTGTTCCTTTGAAATCGGCCATTTATCCATAATTCCGACGATATTAATTAAACGGCAATTGTTCGAACAAATGTCTTGATATTTCGTATCGAAACAATAAACGAACAATAAACCGCGCGGGGTATTAGCGATTATTTAGATAGCGCATTATCGTGTAACGAATGCGCTCGTCAAACACCAAAAACAAATCGCCATTCGTCAATTTTATTATTTCGCCGGCATCGATTTCTCCCAGGCTTTCACCTTTGAGACCAATCTCGCTGCGATAATCGAGCGAAATAAAAAAATAAAATAAAGCAAGAAACGAGGAACAATGAGAACAAAACCAATTATAAACGGAGAAAAACGAATCATTCGACTTATTGTTAGTTTTACCGCGTTAACGTATCTCTGGTTTGCACGTTGAAAAATCGTCGTAGATGCGACTGACGCGACGAGTAATCGATCTTAATTTCGATCTGCCGTATCTCTTTTTCGCCCGTTTCCCCGTCGCGCCACGCAGATCCCGCGGTTTCGCGATAAAAACGCAATATTCTGCAGTAGACTGCAAGATAACGCGTTCCATATTGCAGAGAGCCGACGAGATAACAGCACTCGCGTTATTTACGTACGCGCGCGGAGCATTGTGCTGCATCACCAGTTTTTTTTTTCCTATTCCGATCTCGCCACTCTGCGCCGCCATGATTCTTTTTTCCACCTGCATCTGCATAAAATCGATGGCAACAATTTATATCGCGCTTGCTAAGTAAAAAAAATACAAGAAAGGGGAAAGATAAGAGAACATACGAAAAAAAGGAAGGGGAAGAAAAAGACTCGGACGGAGATCGAATCGTTTGGAACGAGTTTCACCTGTTACAAAGAAACATTTGTACAATATTGACCGTCGAGTTTTCGCTCCTCCTTTTGGTCTTCCGAGAACTAAGTAACCGTCAAACGTTGATTTTCAAAAGGGAAAGAGATATGGTCAATTTGGACGTCGAAGGCACACGAAGTTTTTTGTACGGGAATTTCATTAACGCGTCGATTGCTAAATGTCTCCTAATTAGACCGCACTAGATCCACGAGAACGTGCGTGGTTATCAAAGGGTCGACAACCTGACGTTCCACAGAGAACGATTAAGGAAATACCTGTAAACAGGAACGTATAGGTGGACAGGCAGGTAGCGGCCAGTGTGTGGTCGACACAAGTATTATGATAAGTTTCATTTATGATACGAATCTGGTGGAGAAATTCGTCACGATGAATAAATTTAGAAAAGCACCATTCAGGCTAAAATAATTTCATAGATTCTGTACATAGATGTACGTAAAAAATAAAATTAGCTTCGTCCTTACGTTATATGAAAAAACTAAACCAAATAGAAAAAAATGAATCAAACCAAAACCAAAGAATTCTTATTGCTTTCTTATGCTCCCGATATCGTGCTAAATTTTCTATCAATACTTTCGACTTAAAATCAATCGCGTACCGAGAACCAACAAAATGTGGCCCATCGATGAGCGCAATAAATTTGGTCTTGTTCTCCAAACGAGCAAGCGAAAGCACTATTGAAACACGATGTTGAACAGTGTACACGTAGAAAGTACAAGGTTCGTCCAGAGAAGAAAGTGTCATTGCCGGTGCTAAATGGCTGACGAGCCTTACACATAGTCTTACACCGTATACGTACACACCGGTTCAACATTAGCCATTGCACACATCCGTGCCCGACGAGAACCGCCATGGAACAGTAGAGAAAGTCATTTCGTCGGGGCGGGCTGATTATTATGCTATCCGGGCAATCGTCATTCAATTATTACACTGGTGGCCGGTCTTCGTGCAGCGTAATTACGTTGGACGCGCGAAACCCTGTCCGCCTACTGCGTTGCACGAAATTCAACGCGTATGCAAATCGTTGCTGTTCAACACCTTTCGAATTCAATTTGCGTCCGCTTGCATCGCGACGAATGGTGTTTTCATTGTCCGCCGAGCCTTGAGAACAGAGAGCTTGTCTGGACTTCGTCTTTGATTAAACGTTATTGTCCCTATTGAATCGGTAGGGTAAAGTTGGAATAATGCGTGTTGTTTTCAAGTGTCTGCCCGGTGACAGGAATTATCTGCCTACCGTGAGTTCTTCAACTACGACTCCCCGCCGATGCACTTTCGGGAAAGCGTGGAAAATTTTCGAGCGCGGGAAACAGTGTTCCATAGGTTACGCTGCCCAATAAATTTGTTTCTGTACGGTTCGCGAAAGAGGAGGCTCCGTTTGTATCTAGAGGAATGTGTAGATCGATGATTTAACAATTATTGACCGGCGATTACGACGCACATGCAAATCGTCGCGACGCGACGTGTGTTATTGAACAGTTTTCAATTTCACATGACATTTACATATATTACGGGGAACAATATATCTCGACGATTTTCAGTATAAAATTTCTTGTTCGTCGGTGACATAAACCCTGATGTGAATTTAATTGCAACCGTCTCGCGTATCGGTAATGAATCAAGGCGCCCGACGGAAGGGACAACGGAAATTGTTCGGCGGTGAATGAAAAAGGAGGGAAAAAAGACGAAATAAAGAAAGTATTCGTCGAAGTCCGAAGGGAGGCGGCTCATCGGCGGTTGCGCTGCAAGAAACGCAATAAAGTATTGAAAAGTATGTACCGTGCGTGGCCGGAGAGTAATGCGATAGGCGTTGTTGACTTGCGATTATAAACGCGTTGCGCCGCGCTGCAATGAGTTTTACGATCGCCCCGCGGAATATAAAACGAAGAACGTATTCGAGGAAGTTGCACACCGGCGTCCTTGATTCGATTCGGCGAAACTTTTTCTCGCGAATGAAATATTTAAACGTTGTATCTTTTGACTTATCGTGCTCGTGTGCCCCGTCGCTCGTGCAAACACTTTAGATACAAAGGAAAAAGGGAAAGAAAAGAAAGGTGTCACACGGTGCGTACTAGTGGACGGACACGAGACGCCCCGATCTGCCTATACGTATCTTGATCAAACACAGAGGTACAATATTATACACTTCATTTAATAGAGGAATGTCGACAATTGATCTTCGGAACGATCAATCTTCTATTTCTACACAGTTGCTGGAATTGTTGCGTGCACACGGTACAATCGAACGTGTAGCTTACGTATATGATTCGTTTCTTCTAATTAAAAGGAGCGGCGAATGGGGACCGATAACCGCGAGAGCATTGTATCGCAAAAAGATCGAGGTATTCCAGCCGCGGGCACAAAACAGCAACGATCGCTAATGATGTCGAGTTTCAGTCTCTCGTTGATCTCTCGGTAGTTTCATAAATCACTGCCGCGTCAGGCGTATGCAGATCGGCGTGGTTTTTTTTCCACATCGAATAAGTCTTCTTTCTTGAGCGAGTTCTGAATTACAAAATGCCCCCGCTGGTCGCCTTTGCTTCTCGTTCGAAAACGAATAATTAACGAGACCGGGATACACGTAACATAGTGTACGATGCTGGGATCGAACGTTCGAGCCCTTAATTATCTCATTCAATATTTACCCACGCTGAAAACACGGCGAATTTTCACCGATGCTCGCTATTACACTGTTTGTAACGTAGAGCAGAACGAGAGGAGGGGACAGCTTTAAGCGCCAGCAACGGACGGATCGATCGATCGGTCGAAATATATTCAGGGACGCGAGATTCATTCATACGGCTATAATGAAATACGTATGTGTATACGTCGACGACGACGCACACGTGGAACGCGGAACGATTTCGCACGCACGCTAATTGCGAGAGGCTGGAACACCTGATTGGAAGCACTGGGTGTTACAAGCTTATTGGCGAAAATTTTCATAGTTGATAGTGCTTCCAAAAGTATAAGGCGGAATTTGTTTGAAAATTCTTGACGATTTTCAGAAATTTATATCACTGATTATGTTGATTAATAATACCGTGCGCGATGATAATTGCATATATTTACCGTGTCTCTAAATAACATGCTGTCTTCTATTCGATACTCGCAATTAAAAATAAATATCGCTTGCATTATTACCGTGTACGAAGTAGAAAAAAAACTTGAATGTCTGAAATACAAGACAGAAAGTATTACAGAAAAGTGTAGGCTAATTTAGTGCCAGGTCATTAAGCAGAAATTTATTTATTAAAAATACTGGCACGCCTCGCAGGCTGCGACCGGCTGTTTTGCGCGAATGATATTTTATCTAGCCACCCCGGGGGTCGAACAATTGGCATTGCTCACGGGAAAATGCGTGTTTAATTTCAGTATCGAAATTGAGATAACTGGTGTACCACGCTCTCCACGCCCCGTAACGCTTTCTAGGTATGCGCTTGCGAAATCTTCTGTTGGTCATTATGTCAGTTTCATAATGCGCGAGTGCTCGGAGGCGTATGTACGTTTTTGATTCGTGTCGCGTCGCCTGGATATCGTTTGCAGCCTGAATTGCATCGGCACGATACTTTTTCTACTACGCTCGAGATTCGAGTCCGTACCTCCACGGTTTCCAATGAAATCCCTCTCGAATACGCCTCGAGAAATGAATTTCTAACCGAATACCTATTAACGAACAAAGATCGTTGGAATATTAGACACGACTGTACTCCAGACTGCTCCTAATCAGCTGGAAAGTATTTTAGCCGGGCGTATACATTATTCGATTTCCTGAAACGATTGCAAACCAGCTCGCGTTTTGCAGCCCCGTAATTCGTCCGCGTGTTTCCACTCGTGGCAGGCCTTAATACACGCTTCTGTAATTTAAAAGCAACCGGCGACAGACGAGAAATATTCGACTGCTTGCTGCTTACAAAGCGCCTGGCCCGAGGTGAAACGCAATCAGGTCTCCCTCTTCCTCGCAGTGCTTCAGCAAAATCGTGCCCTTTCCCGTAATTAAAGGTGGAAAAGTAATTATAGCTCGGCCGGTTGGTTCTTCTATCGAGCACAATCCGGTACTGTATATCTCGCGTGTTTTCTAATATTTGTCAAGGCTGTTACAAAGTAAATTCGCGGAATCGTAAACAACACCGATAGCCGCGTTATCGTTCTGTGATATTTGCCAGCTCACGATTTTCTTTTATTATCATTATTATTGTTTCGTTTATTCTCCGTCTGTTCATTTTTGTCCCTCTTTGTATTGACTGTTTTTTTTAAGTCTGCCTTCGATAAAAATCGGAGGGTGTGCAATTTTCTATGATTTGTATGGACGAATATTTCGTGCGAAGCTCACGCACGACTGTCGGATAGATGTATTATTGGATGGTGAATTATTCGATGGCGGAAAATCCCTGATCTTATCGGACACTCGTGGACCATTTCTTGGACGCGATCATTGTGGCCCACGGATGCAAGAGAACTGGCAAGGAAGGTTAGGCAACATGAAGATTCAGAAACGTATGAAACTGCATACAAGTAAAGTATGTTATCCGTAATGCAAACCTATTTTCCGTTCGTGCCATAATTCGGATTTCAGGGGTGAAATCAGCCGTTGAAAAAAATTCAGCAAGTTCTTATTCGTGAAATGGCTCGATAACGCTAAGGGATATTTAAAAAAAGTTGCAGCGCTTTATCGCGTCTACAAATCTGTGTAAACAAATTTTTTGGAAAGCCTTCATTTTTTTGCCCCCTGGATTTTTTAAAAATAATTTTTACGCCGTTTTCTCTTAGCGTTCTCGAAATATTTCACGAAAAAGAACATTCTGCATTTTTTCAAGGGGTGTTTCCACCCCCTCAAACCGAATTATGGCACGAATAGAAAAGAGGGTTGCATTACGGATGATATACTTTACTTGTGTGCAAAGTTTCATACGTTTGTGCATTTTCGGATTACCTAACCTTCCTTGTGAGATCGACTGAGAAATGTGAGAGGACTGCATAATTCAAGAAATTTGTTTCCAACCCTGCGTGCAATAATTTTCACTTGAAGTCCTAATCTATCGAGGATTCCTTCACTGATAATGCACTCCGTAGCAAGGAAGTGAACGCCTAATGGTTTCTAAAAAGCGATCACTTACTCCTGTACCCGCGGTAGGAAAACTACGATTAGTCACAAGCTAGTCCATGCAAGCGTAACTACTCGTTTCTTATCGTACTTCGGTTGGTTTCCCTGGAGAAAATCAGAGGAAAAGTTCGAGATTAATACTACGTCATTCTGTTGCAACTGCTTCGTGGGGTTGAACGGTGGCAATGAACTTGTGATTTGTTCAGTGTGTTGCCATCTTCGTTGATAGAACCAAGCCTGACTGACTGACTATTAAAAATCCTCCGAAATCGAAGCACTACGTTCCTCAAGGGAGCGAGAAACAAATGAACGAGTATGATTCGAATACTCGTTCAATTTATCCTTCGATATTTAGGTCCATCCATTCACATATTGTTTTAAACATAATCATATGCTAACGTGGTTTCTTTAATCTGCTTTGCAGAAGGGAGGCATGACCAAGGCGGCTAAATAGGAAGAAGGAAAAGGTCAGTGGAAAAGGAGTGACTAAGAAAAATTGGTAGGGGCATGATAAGCAAGGACACGAAAGTTTCAAAAGAATCAGGCGACCTGATAGACAGTAGTGGAACATTTGGTGCCGAAAGAGCGAGGAAACATCGACAGATTCGTCGCGTATCACGACAACGAATGTCGGAATGACGCGTCGATCAAGCGATGGAAGGGCAGCGGGTGCACGGACTTTGTTAAATAGGAAAAAGTGATATCGAGCGTTTTGTGTGCTGGAAGAAAGGGAGAGGAATCGATTGGCGAAGGAAAAAGTAGAAGAAAGGAACGTCAGAGGTCGTCGAACTTTTCATAGAAAAGGTAAGCACACAATTTTCGTTTCTTCCAGCTTTTCATTACGATGTTCAATTTAATTTAATCGCATTCAGACGCATCATGCAACATCTTACAGTCCTAGAATCATTACACGAACAAAATAGAATACTATTATCAATTGGTCGTAGAATAAAAATTATTTCACGATGCTTTTATTGGTAGCACTATGTTAGAGAGTGAAAGGAATACATTCTGCGGCAAAGCTAGATTAAATTGAGTTCACAGATCGAACAAAACAGTAGAGCTGTTTAAAAATTTGATAAATCGCATCGCGCCCCGGCTGGCCCAGCGCTCACAATAGACGCTGCATTGTTTTCAGAAACGATCGTGGACTTCGTCTCGTCACTCTCCAGCAATAGCGACGGATTACTTTCTCTCGTCGCTGTCACAATGTCGTGATTATGAGAATCATCGTGGACCCCGACATCACCTTACACCTGACAGCTCCCGGAAGAAAACTCTGTTCGTCGTATTTCGTCGTTCTTCGTTGATCTTTCAATTCTTCGATACGCGTTGGGAACTCGGGACGGACCAAACAACGAATACATAAACCAAGGAGCGAATCGTCGAGCGAAGAACGAGGCTACCAAAGAATATTTTATTCGAGAACGTGTACGGAATATAAACGGGGTCAAGTTTAACTGACCTTGGCTGAATAATAATATAAAGAAGAAACTGTGGTGCGATCACGTTCGATTAGAAGAATAGATCGGGTGAAAAAAATCGCACGACTCCTCGTGCTTCGGTTAAACGTAATTACGCGAGAACAGGCAGCAATTGTCTGTGTGGGCTGCGCGTAGAAGAGCCAAGGTAGTCGATCAAGGATAGAGGGGTGCGTGGTGAAACGCGACGAGAGGGTGAAGTGAAGGTGTCTTCGTGGGGTGCCAGAGTGAGCACGATAGCACCTCTGGTGCCCTCGGCCGTGGGTCCCGAGGGGACGGACGCCATGGCGGCCTCTTCGTCCTCGTCGAGCGGCGAGCAACAGTACTCACTCAGGTGGAATGACTTCCACTCGAGCATCCTCAGCTCATTTCGTCATCTGAGGGACGAAGAGGATTTCGTGGACGTGACCCTGGCATGCGATAGCAGCAGCTTCACCGCGCACAAGGTCGTTCTCTCTGCATGCAGCCCTTACTTCCGGCGACTCCTTAAGGTCAGTGATCTCTTTTGCTTACACATTTATCGTTTGCTCTTTGCCGTATGGAAAATGTGTAGAAATTGTTGAATCGTCGCGAAAATGGTCGCGTGGAATCAGGAGTGTATTACACTTCTTGCTGGTAGTATGTATGACGTGAAATCGGTCACGTGTGCGGTGTAAATAGAAAAGATTCGCACTATTTTCAAGTAAACTACAGCGTTGTTAAATTAATGCGAAAAATGTGCAATGAGGTACAATTTTGTTAATGCGTGGTATGCTTGAGAGTTCTCTCCCTCTCTCCCTCGTTCTGATAGATTCGCAAGTGAAATCGATTCTATGGTTTCGACGTAAAAACGGCGAACTGTTGATTGCGCTACGAAAAAAGGACGCGTTCGATGGAATTCTCTGAACGTGTTTCGATTATAGTATGTTATATTTCTTCTTTTTTCATTTTGTTAAATTGCCGCCAAGTGAAATCGCTTTCGCGGGAAAAATTCGTTTTCGCTCCGTCGTGCATGGAAACAATTATAAAGCAATTGCATTTTAATTTGCTCCAGTAATATTCGATACATTTTTACGTTATACCTATATGTTCATCGTTTGAAATTCGCGCACGCTATTTTGGGATAAAACCGCAGAGGGGTGGCGATTTTAAAATCGCAATTTCAGGAGAGCTTGAGAAAAATCGTATTCCATTCTTTGCGTGGGCGGTTTGACGCAAATTGCCGTACGAAGGAAGGAAAGAGGATTTTTTTTTTCTTCGTCGGAACAAGTTTGATAGAGGGTAGATAGGACACCGATTTCTTTGGCCACCGCAATTTCCTGTAATGCCAGTAACAAAAATCGCGTGTGCCACGTCTGCTGGCTGAATCAGAACGGAGTCGTATTATTTCCTCAATTAACGCGGGCTAATTATGATCGTTGCCATCGTCATTTTGTTAAAATTATAAGTGAGGGATCTAGCCTTGGATCTGGCATACGCTCGAATTTTCCTCGCATTTATTCAAGCAATTTACGCCGTGTCGTGCATTTTCGTGCGCATAATTCAGTCGTTGCAAGTGTAAAATTCGAACGAACAATCCCCGTTGCGTTTTCGGAAGCGGAAGGGAGTAATTACGGGCCCGTGGCAGCGGAGGAGGAATCCAGAAAGGACTTCCGGTTGTATTTACATAATGGCGTTGCCATCAAAGTCGACCAACTCGAATCGTTCTTGCCGGCCAAAGGACTATCGATCACTCGGATGTGTCGTCGCGATGTCGTCAACCACATCCACCTCTTCGAGAACTCGTTTCCTCGAATCCCCCCCTCGATCGATACATCCTCTTGGCCGACTCCTTAGAGGATTTTGGTTCTATAAATTGTTCCGAAGCTTAGAACGTGCTTGCTACATCAAGCGAATAATAGACGAAGGGGGTGGTAAAGAAAAGAAGAAAAAGATAGAAATGAAAAATAGTCAGTCAATCAATCTTGACACAAAAATTATTTTATATTATTTTAATATTTGCCGGAGATTAGACAATTTAACGCGGGGAAGGAGAAAATGAATAGGGACTGGGAACGTGCAGGTATTTGAAACATTCGAGTCGGATAATGCTGGGTATTTATGTGCGATAGGCGCAGGTAGTTAAATTCTTTATCCCAGGTATAAATCAACTAGCTTCAAGAACTGCTAGGACCTTTGTAATTTCAATGAGCTCCGTTTTCATCTTTAGAAATGATTAGTCTGGGACTGAAAATTATTATTATTAATGTGATTACCAAACATTTAAAAGTTGGGAATGAAAATTCCTTTTTGTGGAGCCTTGAACAAAAACGAAAGGACGATCGTTTCACGTTCTGTGGCTTGTGGAACTGACATCGAACCGTCGGTCGACTTTCTAATTGACGCGTACCGCTAATTGATTTTAAGTGTCAGGCGCGGTACTACTTAATAACATATGACGATTTGTCCTCGTGCTTGCGTCACGGCGCTATAGAGACTGAAGTCGTCGAGACGTATAGTCTATAGCGGTGTCGCGTCGTTTAAATATAAGTCATGAGGCCGATGTAATAAAAAAAATTGCACACTATGTGGTCACGAAGGTGGAGTCTTTTGCACTCATTAATATCTACATTATTATACTTTCACCGGCGCCCCTTGTAGCATTGATACGTTTGCTTAATGTTCCATAGACACGTCGCCTTGACGATTACTCTGAAATATACGATGTTTGCGACATAAAATTATAAAGAGAAAGGAAAGATATGAACAGCTTTCAGTTATTGTTGATGCAATTAGCAAGGAGATTAATAATAGTAGATGAACCATTGTTACGGTGATTCAGCTAGTTTATTTTTGTTGGAATATTTTCGGGTGCGCTCGATATCGTACGCGCGACGTAACGACAACGGGTCTGCCCGAAACACCTGACAGTCGTACGCGTTTTGATTTATGCGTTAGTGCACCACCGGTGCAACGATTTACGACAGCCCGTTCATTTGACTATCGGCCGGCAGTCGATGACGAATCACTGAGTTATCGACTACGTCCGCAATGATATTTGCCAAAATACGAACGCCGCACGGTATACACAGTCCACGCTATCGATAATAAATTTCGACCTGTCCGTCGCGGATCGATAATATATTGGCCGGTGGTTTGTCTGGATTAACGCGGGGCTCGTGAAAAGAGAATGCAACCGACAGAAATTACACTCGGTTTCTAGTTTAAAAGATACGGCCGAAGAGGCGATTCGAATTATACCGTGGCTCGAAAGCTCTTCCATAGTTCTGAGTAAACCAAATTTTGTCAAAATGCTCATGTTATTTATTTTTAATAATTTTATACGAGAAACTTAGTATTTCAATATTCATGAATGTTTAAATTGCTGAATTATTAATTATGGATCCTTAAAATTTATGAATATTTTCATTTTTAAATCCAGTTTTTATACTCCATCCGCGTATCATTTTCTGTGGTCTTTTATATTATTTTATAACAATGTTTTTTTAAGTCACTCTCATTTCCATCACTTCTTCATTAATTCCTTTTCTCCGTGAATATTAGTCCCGTCATCGTACCAGAGATTGCAACGATTTTGATACATAGTAATCATAACGTGGGGCAGATAATTGCGATGCAAATGGAACATCAAGCGAGGATCCGATGGGATTAAAATGTGCGTGTAATCGCATGTCACTCAGGTCTGGGGGAATAAGTACAAGGCACGACGAAGAGTGAAGTTACGGTAATTCGTATGAAACTACGTGAAGATTAATTCCTCTCAAGTGGTCATCACGGTTGCTGGGGCATTAATGCAGTTATCTCGGATCGTGACAGTCTCTGCGAGCCGTCTTTCTTTTTCACAGATTGTCGCACTGACAACACGAGCGATACACCATATGAAATGAATTTATAGATACAAGGTATCTGATACAAATTATAGGTATCCCTCGTCCCGACACTCTGACAAAGTCGGCCAGAAAAGTTCTAGAGAATTAATAGCCAATTGTAATTAACTGCTGCGCAGTTCCATTTAATTCGAGAGAGCCGAGAGTTCGGACGGCTTTCCAGGAAAGATTCTAATTGCGTCCATGAGTGTCTTCAATGAACAAGCGGCTTCAGAATTATATTCATTGACGAACAAAGCTTGGATCTTGTACAGTGGGCGTTAATGAATAGTACAAAGTCCCGTTCCACGGTCTATGAACGCCGGGTGCCGTCTTTACGAGACACAATAAATATTTAAAGTGTCCCGCGGTGGTCCACAGTGTGGCGCAAAATTAGAGGACAGTGCTTGCGTCTCGTTATTGCGGCCGGGGAAAATCGCGAGTTACACGCGCCGCGGCTATATTAATCGCGAGGTATCGGTCGTTTACGCATCGCGAGAACGACAGGCCACGTGTCTAGCTTGGAAATAATATAAAGGGATGGAGGAGATACGAAAGTGGAGCGTTGACAGTATTATTCCGGCGGTGGTAAAGCAGCACCACCTCGGCGGTAAATTATATCGACAATGAAAAGGAATATCGTGGTGGCGTCCTAAATCAAGTACATGCACTGGTGAAATTCACTCGAGTCGATCGAACCGATAACGATACCTGAAATGGTCTAAAATTGACCGGGCAAATTGTCCACCGTCGTAAACAATTTCTTACCAAGCGTCGATCACGAGCATCACTGTATTTGACTCGTGAAACACGATTCCTCGTAAACAGCCAAATGCTCGGGAGACCCTCAATTGTCGTTCCAAATATCTTTTTTTATCCCGCCAGCAATGTTCGACGGTGTACAAAATATAGAATAATTAACGGCCCCGTGGAACACAATTCTCCCCGTTGGAAATTTTCGGGAGCCAGCCCGGGTGGGGGAGAATCTGTTTCGAAAGAAAACACAACGGAGGCGATGGATAACCTATGTATGCGTACGCGTCGTAAAGGAAAAAAAGACGCGGAGGAGGAAAACGTAGCAGCGGCACGTGGTGAGTGCAGGGAACAGAAAATTACGCTTGCACAATCCCATCGCGTCGCGGTGGCGGGTAAGGTGCTCTATATTCTATATTTAAAGGCGCTCGTAGGGCGGCCGAAGCGTGTATAGCACGCGCGTGTGCGCGTAAATGTACGCCTCTCGCGCGCAAGCGATTTTACCCTCACGTACTCCTCCGTGCTGTGGGTACTTGCGTTTCTCGTCTCGTGACCGGTCGCATTTAAATTTACCAGCGATGCTCTCGACGTCGCGACGCGGCGCGTTTTCTCTCGATCTGCTCCAACTGGCGATACGCGTTGGAAAGGGGCGCATGGAACATGCACACGTACGTGGCAAACCCGAAGGAAGCACGTACAGTATATGAAGGATTCGAGGGAGGGACGGAGAGAAGAACGTACTGGAAATACATATACGGGACGATGCTGGATCTCGTTTGTTTCCGGCTGTTCTGTGCGATTCGAAACTCGGCTGTAACGAGAACCTTAACGCCGCCGAGGGGCAAGGGAGGAGGGTAGCTGAAGAGATATCGTGGCTTCTATTTTCTACCCGAAGAGCCTCGGAGTAGTTCGGATCAACGGATGAGACGATACGACCGACGCGGTGGAAGTTGGGAGAGAGAATCACTTTGAAATCCGGCAAATAATTTACGAGCGTGTAGTGGAAACACCGCGAAGATTCCACGAGGAAATTTGCTCCTCTCCGTGAACGAGCAACGTGGATTACTTGCCAGAACGATTTCGATACCATAAAGTAGCTACATATAGAATGAGACGTACAAAATGAATTAACGCGTAATTCGTGACGGGAGTTGAGAAAAACGTGTGCAGGCTATTGGAGAAATATTAAGTATCAGCAATGATGCCGAACCTGGAGACTATTATTTCGCGTTATTAACACTAGAACTGCTGATATATTTTGGTATTATTCAGATAGCACACGTCAGACAGACTATCAACACGAAAGTCGTTGAATGGACATTAAATAGAGATATATAATTGTCATTCTGTCTTATTAAAACTCGTCATAAATTGCTACAACGATACCTATATATTAATAATTCTAAAGCAAGAAATCTGGAACAAGTCATTTTGATCCCCTTGGGAGTTCTAGTGTTTAATAATGGAGCAGCTATTACCGAGTAGATTTTTTTTCTTGAATATCTTTGGATCGCGGATAAGAATCGTCAGGCGCGTCGCGTACTGGTTTTTACCGATAACGATCTTACGCCGTAGGATAATCTGCTTGGATATAATAATATGTGCTTGTATCGGGCCGATACGAAGTCGAACACACTGTGTTTCGTAGCATTCATGGAATCGTGCGAGATAAGCGAAGTTCATTTCGCGTTCTAATCAAAGCTTCTTGTTTCTTCCGCCTCGCAACGTCACGGCTGTTTACGATTACGTGCGTCATGCTTAGCACACCCACGTACTTTACACGTCGGGCAAAAAGCGAGTCCCATAATGGCAGGCGAGTACGTAATGATTCTTACCAGCCGGCGAGTAACGATCCGATGGAAACTTACGACCGCACGGGATCCCCACCTAACTGGACGAACGTAACCGCATAATTGTACGGTTCAACGTTTCTCGACAAATGCCAGCTGTCGATGGCCAGAAAAACGCCTCGTTACTGCGATCAATTTCTAGAAATCATCGCGCGGCCATCGTTTAATTGTTCGTCCGTTTTCCCTCGGTCGAATGACATTGGAGTTACCGCAATGGAGGAATTGACGCGATCAAATTTATATCGTTGAAGAAACAGGCCGTGATCGTCGATCGAAATGTACGATCCAGATTCGATCGGGAATAACGTTATTTTCCGGCCGATTCGTTGCTTCTTAATCGACTGGTTTCTGGTGTTTACGCTGCTACGTGTACTCGACAAACAGCGTGTAATTATCGAGCAATATAGGAACGCAAGCGTGAATCGACGTCTGACACAGAATGTTTGTTTTACTACGTACCAGATAATACGTGCTGCTCGATTAATCCGATATTCGATGAATCCGTTTGATCGGTAATAATAATCGAACGCACGATTAACACGTGGAACACGATTTAGATTACAATTTACGAATCGCCAATAATGGTAGCACTATTGCCATAATGTAATCGACGATCTGGTAACATAGCAGCAATACCGTTGCAACGATATATTAAATATATTACACTTTTTAACGCAAGCAAGTCCTCAGTTGTGCAACACGGGTCCAGCAGTTTGCTCTCGTACAACGTTCGAAAAACGTTCGAAAAACGTTCCAAGACGATAAGTTGGCGAAACCCGAATGGGTGCCCCATCGGGTGGATCAGTAAGAAACGCAAATGCTCCACGCATTAAAGAGACCTGGCGTTGCGTGCTTTAATGTACGCGTACGTGCCCGCGTAAGTGGTTCCGTAGGGAACGGCCGTAAAGGAAAACAAGCCACGATTTCATGACGCTGTCTCGGATATACGGCGTCATTTAACCCCTCTAACCCGCGAACTTCCATCGACGGGGACGCCATTTAATGCGACGCGCCTATTGCTGGGACGACGTTAGAATTAGAAATACGATGGACCCACTCTCGTCCTAATTTCTTTCATTTTTTTTCCTTCCTACTTCTTCGTTCACTCGTATCTCTTTTTTTTCACTTCACTCTGAGAGAGAGAGGTATTGGTAACGATCACCAATGGTGGTGACATTTGACGTACGGTCCGGCACGGAGATATACCGTTGCTGAAGCTAATTAGAAATACGTGTAAAGCTGGTAACGAAGCGTCTTTTTTTTTCTCTCTTGAATTTCTGTTTCTTCTCCTCTCCATTTGAACGACCGATCGAATAACTGGAATCGAGCCGTGGTTTCGTTAAAATATCCACGATTGCATTTTCAGTGACGAATAAGTAGAATTTCTGTGATTCCGCCGGCGGTAATCGATGGCATTTAACGATTGTAAATTTTATGCGCGACCTTTGCTCGGATGCCATGGCCGCGCGCATTAAAAATAAATTAAGAAGGAAAGATGCCGAATATGATATTGGATACTGAGCCTTTCTACACCGTTTCCATGGGACGGGCGATTAAAATATTGTGTCCGGCGACATGGTACGGTCAAAATGATCCCGCCGCTTCGTGCGACTATGTATATGTTTCCGAGATGATCAGACAT
The DNA here is from genome assembly GCA_907165295.1 of Nomada fabriciana. Taxonomy (NCBI): domain Eukaryota; kingdom Metazoa; phylum Arthropoda; class Insecta; order Hymenoptera; family Apidae; genus Nomada; species Nomada fabriciana. Next base: position 6,972,349 of record OU015690.1, on the reverse strand, counting down.
TCCGAACAAACAAAATCATTTTGTCCATTTACTCACGCGAGGCCGTGCCACGAGTCGAATTTAGACGCCGCGCGTACCTACATACATATGTACGTGCAACAACAGTGCCAGTCAACAAAATACTTTCGCCATTAGCGCGTAACAACCCACCGAATTATCATTATAAACCGTGATGTAACGTGCATTTCAACGAATCGTAGTACCGGCTCCAACGTAGAACACCGTACCGGGTCATACAAAAAATGAGGAAGATAAATTATACCATAATTCATTTATTCCTGATCGAACGAATCGCGTCCACGTACGTTCAATTCGAAGACCGCGTCGCACGTTGTAGTGAATCAGTACGTACTCCAGTAAAACGTTTCGGTGCCCACAAATGTACAAGCGTACCCTATCGGTACAGCGAATTAACCGTTCTGTGACTCATTTCGATCGCCAACGCAACGGAACGATCCCGGCGGTCCTCGGTTTCACAACTTTCTACGCATCGCATAATCACACACACGCATCGCCGACATGATTGACATGTATGTACACCGGCTCGCCGAAAATGTCCAAGCGATTCCTGCAATTAACCACGGATGCAGTATCGGTCTCGATCACCGATCTTCGGCCGTCTTAGAACATTTTTCGGGCTCCTAGCCGCGGCCGCGTCAAATTTAGACAGCCGTAGTACATCTGTCGACTATAATATCCATTGACTCGTCTCCCCGTAAGTACCCCACACTGGTACACGCGCGTGTAATTCGGTCGCGCGTGTGTGCGTGTGCACAGCCATCACACACGGAATACGCGTGTTGCGCTTGTCGGTAGTCTTAAAATAAGACCGGCCACCGCACCGTAATAAATTCTGCGTGCCTCCTCTTCGCGCGTATCGTGTGCGTACGTGTCTCCTCTTCGAAGTGTCAGCCAGAGAAACGGGGAGAAAGAAATGGAGTACGAGTGGGCGGTGGGGATAGGGGGACAGAGAGAGAAAGAGTTGAAAAAAAGGCGGAGGAGAAAGAGGAAAGAATAAAATGAGTCACATCGGAGGGATCGAAAAGACCACGGAGAGCCAACCCTATTGCTCCGAGTGTGCACCAAGAAGCACGCGCGTTACTTTATAAATGTGCTCGCCAGAAGATGCTGCTATATATGTTGAGCGTGTAATTCAAGAATTTAAGCCACGACACGCTGCCACACGCTACACGATATTAAGAGAAAGCTGGTAGAGGAACACGGATGTATATAAGAGATTAACGACATTGTTTTCCTTTTTTCATATTTTCGGGTTTCTAATGGCTCGCCCTGGTGGTGCGCGTTTTACCGTTCACTCGTGATATTACCGTGGGTAATTGTCGAGGCCCTTTGTTCGTTAATAATTTATTCGTACCCGGTATCCGATAGAACAGTCCCGATAAGGTATCCACGGACCGTGCAGTCACTTTAAACTCCCGCAAAATATCTTCGAATTGTGCGGTGCAATTATTGTCCGTGAGCAGACAAGTTCCTTTGTTCCCAATTTTCTTTTTCCTGTGAGTCACTGGTCCAACGAAAAGTGGCTGTTTTTTTTTGTCTTTTCTCTTTTTTTCTTTCGGGTGACATCCACGCCGGTCGTCACACCGACATTCTGGAATATTTGTCCCCGGTCGGTTCACGGCGGTGCGTTAAAACTTGTTTCACTTCGGATACTCTCTTGGTTCGTTTTCACGGAAACTCGTTAACTGGTCTATCCCTCGATATTTCCCTTCTGCGTTGACTATTGCTTTCTGGAAATACACAGCTGAATCATCTCCGTGGCAATGGACTTTCAAAGTCGGTCATTTTAATTTTTCCCCTCTTGCTTCATTCACGGGATATGGAAACGTACCATAATTTCGTTTGCCCCCCTGTCGTTACTCATCGCTTTTAATTTCAAGAATATTACCTGAGTCACTTTCACACAGTATCATGGGTATACACCTATGGGTATTACCCTACATCGTTCTTTCTTTCATTTTCGCCCACTCCGCTGCCGTACGTTCCCCCCAGCGGATTGATCATTGAACTGGCCACGGTAGTTTTTCGTTCCAACCGGATTATTCGTTACGTCACACGTTGTTCCTAGAACACCTGGCCAACACATCTTATCGGGAAATCAGATCGAGACCGTACGTAAATGTTAAACTTAACCGTGGTAGATTGAACCATTGGCGCATTTCCCTCCCAATCGCCACGCGGACAGATCCCAACTTTCCAGCTGCGTTTCATTCAATCGCGTGTCTATGGTACCACACAGAATAACAATTTTTCCTCTCCCCCTCTCTTTCTCCCCCTGTCTGTAAACGTGTGCGCCTCGATTTATAAAACATTTCTAATTTCTCCCGAATAAATCTGGATTCCTGTTTCAAAGCGACACCTAAAGCAACCGCAGAGAGTACCGCGAGCGTGAAATAGACGTGTGCACGTGTAATTACGCTCGCGTACACCTACGTCGCGCGGACATCGTGTAACGATCCGTTAATAACGTTACCGTTAACCACGCATTAGTGGTCACCGTGGCTATTTGCATATCGGATCGGTAATTTCCATCCGCCGGCGGCCAGAGAAACGAGAAAGGAACGTGTATATACCGAGTCAACGTGTCCCGTGCGTGATACACACGGTTGTATTAAAACGCGCCGACCGTCTAGGTACCCCTCGCTGTGGCACCTACGTGCGCCATTACGGAGAACCGTGTACCGGTGATTTATCCAGCACGCTCGAATCGAAAGCGTCCTCTCGATCCGAAATGGATACACACAAGCGGCGTGGCGGCGTGAATATATAAAATGCGCGAAGATCGTCCTGTCCGATAGCTGAAATAACAGTACGTTCCTCTGGTAACTATCAATTACTCTCCTGCTATGGACGCTGCTAGGAGAAATATCGGCGGTAGCGGAAATTCGAAATATGAATTTGTGAAAGGGTTCGTCGAATACACATACGTACATGCACACGTATATTCATATGCATACGTGTATAATGCTTGAGATATTACCAAGATACATGGCTGGTACAGAGTAGAAATTAATCGACGATTAGATAAGATAATTACGATATTGATATTCGAATTTTCTTTCCATTCTCAGTGCCTCGACACGGGATTGCATCTTCCACCGTGTGTCTTCATATTTTAAAATATCTTGCCTCCCACCGACTGGCCGGCATGTCTAAATATATACATAGCGTGGTGCTCGTGTCAATTTGCGGGAATGCACAGAGCAGAGGGAAACGGAGAGCTGGACACACGCTTTCCTGTATATATCTCTTGGTCCCTCGCGCGCGTATTTAATTTCCACGCGGGTACTCGTCGTCGTCGTCGTCTTCTTCGTCGACGCGGTTATTCGCCGTAAACGTGCTCTCTACGCCTCTAATAAGCCCTCGTATTCTCGTTTTTCGTTAATGCTGCGTCTATGCACACGGTGCACTCGCATTACGCTTAATGTCGCACGACTATACATATAGTCTGCTCTCTTCATCGCGCACATGCGGCCAGCGAATTATCGCCGGTATATTATTGTGCTGCGTGTGCGTATAAGGCTCGTTCCGTCCTCCTTCGACGTTCATCTTTTTCGTCTTGCTATTCCTCTTCCTCTTTTTTCTTACACGCGTACTCCTCTTCCACCTTCGCCTGTTGTGTCCTTTCCTGCCGTTCGTCCCCCCGCGTTTCACTGTTTGCTCTCTTTCCGGCGTGTACAAGCCAAGCGAAATGACGATGGTCGCGCGTGTACCGAGACACATTATACCTCCGTGTATTTTTATCAACGGAAGTGCGTAGTTGTACGTGCGCGCATTCCTGCACAGCCCGCGCCTGGAAAAGCGACGCAGAAAAAAAGGAGGGAGCGTGAAACGCGTCGTGGCTACGCGTATTTCTTGTTCCCTCCATTGTCGCAGGCGTACATACGTGTCTCTTCATGCAGCTTCGATATGTTTGTCAATATTTATGTCCCAGTTGGTATTTAATCGGAACATTGTTCCATTCGCTTTCATTTCATCGTTCCTTGGGGGTAACCCTTCTGGTTCCCCCCGATGGCAGCCAATTAAGCATTTCGCTAGTTTCCTCTAAGATAGACATTGCGCATTTTTGCGGGCGACATATCTGTGAAACTCTGCAATTTCATAATTCAGAACTCGTTTAAAATGTTGAACTTTAATTTTGGTCCGAATTAAGAAACAAGAATTATTAATACATTTCTAGGTAGATGAATGTAATCTTGCGATAATTTCCCGTCTCTCATAAATTTATTTCCCACTGTTTCTTGAAAAAGAAAAGACCGTCGTCGCGGATTCTCCAGTGTTGCAGAACGAAACGAGGTAACCGTGATCGATACTCCGACACCCTAGCTGTTCCCCCACGATTTGACTGGTTAACGCGAGGAAAGCTTAAAACATGCGTCAGTAAAACATCAACTATCCAGATAAGCAGATAAGGGAATCAATGTGTGTACGCGTGAACCACTTGCCCGTGTATGTATTCCCTCGTGCGACAGTTGCTGCATATGCGACCGGGGTACTGTAACGAAGAACGGATATGTTTCGCGAAGCCATGGCGGCTGCGCGTTCACTTCATAACCGGATCAGAAACCATGCAATCGTATCTACTTTTCTACTTACGCTTTAGTTGGGGTGCTTCGTCTACATGCGATCACGATGCAGTCGCGACGCTCGATTACAGGAACCTTTTTCAAATGCTCAACGACACAAACTCCCGTAACCCTTTTCACGGCACCTGCTCTACGCGAGTCTTCCGATACTGGTCAGGACATTTCTACGAGCTGTTGGAATCGTTCCAACTTTCGTTTAAACAGATACAAAATTTCCCCCGAGAAGGTCACTGTTCGGGCAGTTCTTATTAATTTAATATCGAATCTTCGGGGACAGCCTGCTACCTGTTGATATCTTCGAGACACGAAAGCAACAGCAATGTCACTCCAAAAAAAAACTTTAACCGATAATTTCAAAGGGTTGTACAGATCAACGAATGCGTCTTCTCTCCGATAGGTTCCAGCGTTGAATAAATATGTGCATGCCTCGTTGATATTTTAATTCTCGCGTCAGGAATAAATTCACGTCGACTAACGTAAGTGCAAGTGAGATGTCAGGCGTCTCGCCATAGATATAATATATTTCCCGGGGGATCGTTAAAAGATCGGGTAACGTTGATCGCGAATGGGAGTCGCACGACGGTGGAATTTAATGATACCCGGTCCCCGGTAATAATTCCTCTTATTTTTCCGCGTTAATTCTCATCAGCCGACGTTTCCAACGGATTCGTGTTAGCCTATACGATGCGAGATACCGCGAAACGTGGGAAACCTCTCGCCCACTTTATTACGACGCTTTTGTAGTCACGCTCGTGGCGGCCAAAGAAATTTTCTTCGAATAGTTTCTGCACGGCAGATATGCCACTCTCGCTGTGTATATCACCTATGTACATACACAGTCGCTACTACTCCCGGCCGTAATTTCCTAGCCACCTGTGTTCGAAGCGATCACGCTGGAATCCAGAGCGGCCGCTTTCTAAAAACCGTAAGTAATGCAAGTGGAGAAGATCGTTCGGATCGATTAAAATGGTTAGATAGGGAAGATTGGCGAAGAACGTTTTTCTGCGAGGAGGTTTCCGTGGCCTGACTCGATAATTGATTAATGGAAATACAGGGGAACGTACGGGGACACACGAATGTAGATGAACCGAAAGAAATAAACGGGACCGGCTCCGGAATGTATTGTATGGCATAATATAAGCAATTACTTGGCTCTTCGCTCTTAGATCGTAACACTCGATAACCGTGTAACCGAAGGTATTTGATGCGTTTTTAACGAGAATAAAATGGTAGAGAGATAACGTAATAATTAATTGTTCGGTTATCTTGAATTTTGTATTGCAGCCTTCCTTTTACCTATAATGGCTGGAGTACATTCGTAATTACAGGGCGTTTTTTTTTCAATCTTTGAACTTCAACCCGTTGAAGCTTTAATGGGGCGAAATTATAAAATGAATGTAAAACCTTAAATATTCAGTTGGAACGGCGGGACCGCAGACTGATTTCGGATGGTTGGCATATTTTTTTGAAGATGATCAATCGTTCCGTTGTTCCTCGTTCAGGTCACTCAATGTTTCCCTGGTTTTAATTTACGAACGTGGAAGGACAGGAGGAAACGAGCGAAATGTTCTTTGTCAGCCAATAAAACTCGAAACCCTGTACGAAATGAAAACGATGGTTAAACTACGTTGCGTTACATGGAAGACTCGTTTTTTAATCATCCATCGACACACTGGAAACGTACTTTTCCCTACTTGTTGACGGAATGCGTGCGCGAAATACAACTCCTTGCTCGCGGCGGCACGTCGCGCGTGTATTATTACATGTCCGGCATCGGCGTGTCTAATTACCTTCGATTCAATTTCGAAATTACGCTTCCATGGGAAACAGATTCTACCTACATTCCTCGCGGAATAATTTGAGGACGGGCAAAAGGAGGAGGTGCGGGCAAACAAGAAATCGAGATACGAGCAGGTGGCGCGATAAACGGACGAGAATTCTAATAGTCGTCGCGAATATCTCACCCTTTCTGTCTCGCGTTCGCTCGCTCGTCTACGACGCACGAGCGTCCATACAATTAATTATTGACCCGTTTTAATCGCGTTAGGCCTAATTAGTGGGAGAGGGAGTCAGTCTCAAAGTTGTTAATTAAATTGGTTAACGCGATAAAGGAGTCCATGGCGGAGTTCTCTGCGTTCCCTTTCTCTTCTCGCCTCTTTCGTACCCCTTCCATCATCGAGCTCCGCTTCTTTGTATATACCGCCCGCGCAAGACTGCACTGCAGATCAGAGATATTGTCGGTAATGACGATTATTTCAATTGCAGCAAACTATTGCCGAAGTCGCGTACCATTTTATTTCTTATTTCCAATGAATGATAGGCGTGACTAATAATGGATGCCCGTTTTGCACGCACTATTTCAAATTTTTCGTAATTTCATTGGGACTTGAAATTGTAAAAATCATTGCCGTCGAACAATTCATTTCGATATAATTCCCCGGTCAACCCCTGTCGCGCTTACATCGCATTACCACTTCTTTCTCCCCCCTTTCGTATAAATATGCACAATAATGAAAATCACTTGGAATAAAATATTACCGATTAAGTCACGTTTCCAAGCAACCGCCTTTCACGCGACCGAATAATTCTGAAGGGAACAGAACGGGTGAAAATTCGAGTCGATAGACGGCGTCGAGTTTCAACCGGTCAATACGCCAATCGATATTACAAAACCGGCAACGATTATAACTGGCCTCGTAAACCGATAGTGGTGACCGGTAATAATAAATATTCCACGGACCCCCTATGCCTTCCACATATCTTTGATTTGCAAGTCCACGCGCGGATAATTGATCCCAACCACCATATAGGTTTTCGCCCAGATATTCCGACTTGTGCGTACACGTATGCGGTGTCCCGCGTGTTCACTCCACTCGTGTTCTTACAAGCTGAGGATCGACGTTGTACGACACCTCTTGCAAACGCCTGGAAATAAACGGCGGTGACGTTGGCCTGGAAAGCCCGTTTCAGTCATTAATTATAATTAATATCGGTGCCGATAATGGCAGGCAACGTGGTCCGTATATTGCCAGAGCATAGATCGGCGAGAACGCCTCTAACGTGTAAGTGCGTGCTATATACGTCCATATAAATTCCCATCTTCCATCGGGATGATCGTTCCTGTTATAGGGTATCGTTTACACCAGTGGTAAATTTGTTAGCTAGTCGGGATGGTTATAAAATGAAAAAAGAAAGAGAACAAAAAATCGCGGACAAGAAACACAAAGAGGAGGGAAGAATCGGGGGAGAGAAAAGGAGAGTACGCAGTCTGTGTAGAGTCGTTAAAGGGTACGGCGAAAGATATCGGCGACGTGGATTAAACGTTGCTCGTTATACGTGTCGTGGTTGTAAATCGTTGTTGTAAATCAATTGAGCAGACCTGGCCAGTCTGAACGGACTGATAAATAGGATTAACTGATTTACATGAACGAGATTCGTCCGGCCAGCATCGATCATAATCAACGCTCCGGATAGCGCAATCTAGAATTCATTTTCGTGTGGCCCGTTCGATAGTGTTCATCTTGTATCAACGTGTGTTTTTTTGTTTCTTTGCACGGTATATAGGCTAATCCATGTCAGCATCCGATCGTGATCCTGAGGGACGTTGCTTCTTCGGATATGGAGTCGTTGCTGCGTTTCATGTACCATGGCGAGGTTCACGTGGGCCAAGAACAGCTGGCCGCTTTTCTGAAGACTGCACAGATGCTTCAGGTTCGAGGGTTGGCCGATGTGAACAGTGGCGCTGCCACGGCTAAAATTCCACCCCCTTCGTCGTCTGGTGGCAACAATGGTAGCGCGCCGGTAAATACAATTTTCTTCTCTTCGCCGTTTCGTTACTTTCCTTAATTCGTTGTCGGTCTCGTTTCAGAGTTACTGTAAAATTTAATTGGATCATTTTGTTTGGCTTTCATAGACGACGCCGCGTAATCCTTGGCAAGACAATGGCAGGGGAGAGCTGAACGAGAGCGGCTTGAGTCCACCGCCGCAGAAGAGACCTAGAAGTTACAGTCCACCAATGGGAAACCATGTCGAACAGAAAACAGACCTGCAGGACTCCCTTTTGGGCCAGGCTTTGGAAGGAGGACCCACGATACACACGACGCCTACCAACAATGTACAGGTAAGGCTGTAATTTTTGACTGGACCTTCGGCAGTAAAAGAAGGGTTTATGAAGATTGGATGAAGAGAAGAAATTTGTCGTTGGTTACAGGCGCAGTCTACTGGCGAGGACTCGAATTCCATGTCGGACAACGAGGAGGAGATGTCGAATAATGACAGTATTCTGAACTCGGTGAAAACTGAACCGAGCGACATCCTGAATGATTCTATGGAACACCACCGTAACTCCTTTCCTACGGCGCTCTTGGGACTACCAGGTAATAAAATTAAAATCAATTTTTCTTTTTAATTGCTACAAGCTTTGGGAGACTTTCGAAAAATTTCGTGTAATTGAAACGAAGAATATAGAAAATTTAATTAATATATTATTTTCTGTTCGTGATGGATAAATGTGTAAGACGATCGTTAATGGTGGTCGTAATTAATAATTGCAGGACTGATACCAGGGCCATCAGGGATCCACGCGGCGAATCAGGATCCGAATTACGGTAAGTGATCAATTTCCAACGATTCAATTTCACGATTTATTACGATTTCGTAGCCCAGACTATAGTACCCTCCCTTCGATTCCCTCAAGACTCTGGTCTCTCGTTGTTGCGTTGAATGCATGGAACTCTCGTACCTCTCACAACCCTACATCCCTTTGCCCAACTACCCTATTTGAAAAATAAGAAAACCAATAAATGAAATAAAATAATAATATAATCGAAATGAGAACATGATGAGCAACAACGCATCGTGGAAGCCGTGTCTCCGACGGCTCTTCGAGTTCGTTTGCTAGTACAATGTCGATTTTTCTCCGCAAAAGGCATGCGGTCTCTAGAAACAGATTGTTAGGGTTGCCATGCAAAAAAAACAAAGAAAAAACACCAAGCTTCACTCTTTGTAAAGTCGAGTTCTTTCACGATCCCTTCGAATTAATTGGTCGGTCGACGAGGTACGAATTCAATCGACTGTTAAGAAAACTGTTCAAACTGGAAAAATAAAACAAAAAAACACAAGGGTGCAGGTTACAGAAACGGCAATGAAGATGGACAATTGTCACACACGTTTACCACATTCACCAGGCAGACAAAAAATCGATACCTGAAATCTTGAAACAAAACCAAGCGTACGAAGTATTGTACAATCGATGATTCGATCTTAGATTTTCAGGGAACAAAAATAAAAAAAAACACACGCAATCAGGGAAGGGAACAAAAAAAACGGAAGTACGAAAAAAAATCCGAGATAGATGAAACAGAACAGAAAACGAAGGGCTGTGGGAGGACAAAAAAAAAATTGAATAGTGTTTAAGGGATCGTACGAGGTTGGCTGAGGACTGACATTGGCTGGTGGTTCCAGGGCGATGGCAGCCCTCTGGAGGAGACGGCTCAAGCTCGAGTTCCGGCTGGTTACCGGGTACGTCCTCCACGAGGAACGAGCACACCGGGTCTGGAACTTGCCAAAGCGGAGTTCACAACTCGAAAGGTCAGGATTTGTCGTCTCTGCTCCAGCAGCATCATCATCACCATCACCTCCACGCCACCAGCCAAGCGTCGCAGCAACACGCTCTAAACGCCCTGAACTCCTTGAACAACTTGAATACCGAGCAGCTGACGATGATGCATCAAAAGCTGCAGAACAATCTACAATCGTTACAGCACCAACAGCAATCCAGCACGGCGAAGAATGAATTGAACTTGATGCTTCAATCGTGCACGAAGGAGAAGATCCACGAGAGTATGGCGTTGTTCCATCAGCAGACACATCGTCGGTTTCATCAGCAGCAACACCATCAAACGGACAGCTTGAGCCAAACGGGGAAACCGAAGTGTCCTGAGTGTGGCAAAATTTATTCGAACAATTCGAACTTGAAGCAACACATCGTGAACGTGCATACCGTGCAAACGGAATACGTTTCGTGTCACGTGTGCAGCAAGCAGTTCAAGACGAAACAGTATCTCCAGATACATCTGCTGTCTATGCACGGTATCCGGAAACGGAAGAGTTATCCGTTGTACCAGATGCAGACGCAAGTGCAACAACAGCAATCTGGACCGCAAGTGTCTGGCGGACAGCAAACGCAGCAGCAGTATCCCGTACCAGAAAGATGGTCCGAAGACAAACAGTGATTGGATTCTGTGTCTTGTGTATCGTTGATCGATCGAGGAATCGTTTAGACATGGTGTTCCCCCTGAACGATGTTGAGGGGGTGAAATAGGGTCGATAAGAGGGATGCTGGCAATCTGTATAATTGACCCCTGTAGAACTAAGCGGATAGTTCGAAATAATTGTTGGATATAAGACAACTATGACCTCGCAATAATGTTCTTAGTGGATGTATATACGATCGTAAAAGGAAAACATGTAGGGTAGTAGGAACTCGTTTAAAATCGCCGGAAACGTTCGGTAGGTAGTTTATTATTTTTTATTTCATCGATAGAACGGATCAAAAGGCAGTGGTGGCAATAGGAAAGAGAAGGGTGAAAGAGGGTGCTGATACGAGGATTGGTCGACCTATTTTCGTATTGTACCGCAGTGCGCAGCCAATCCTCCTAGACAGCGATAAGTAAATCCCCACGATTGGCCTGCCCGAGACTTTTTAAAATTCTCGCCGCAATTCTTATCGGTATAAATAGCAGAGAGGGAAGAAAGAGGGATGCGTCAGCTTCCTTTCTTGAAAGGAAAGTCATTGACGGAGAAATCGCCGATAGGGTTGTATTCATCCCTTTGAGAGGCATCCAGTGAATAGTGAATTCGAAAAGGATAAAAACTGTACCGGTGGAAATAATCATTCCGATGAAAGATATTTTATTCCATTTTCTACTCGACATACATCTCTTCATATTTATCACAGGTACAATTAGACTGACCGAATTACCCGGGCGGGGGGGAGGGAGGGGGCTTGTATTTTTACAAAAGCGGGACGAATTATTTCGAGAAACGAATTCAGGGCGGAACGTTCGCTGGTCCTCTAAAGAGACTGGTCTTTCTTTTCTTTGTACCAGGGTGCTTTTAAAATATTGACACGCGTGGCTAAAACCGGTAGCCAGAAATGCGAACTCGTCCCATTTGCTCCCTTTTGCCGCTTTCTCGGTCTTGACGCGTCACATTTCGCTGCAATCGCGCGGAAATGTGTGCGCGTGTGCACCCACAGGTACACGTGCAGCGACGTGTTCTACACACGTGCACACGTCGAATGCCCGCGCACATTTAGGCACACGGAATTACGAGGCAGAAAGAGATAGACCGGCTTGTATTGATCTCGAGGATTCAACAAACAGCACCTAGTGCCTCCCGCTCCTTCCTCTCTAACTTTACCTTACTCTTCCACCCTCGACCTCACCCTATCTCTCGTTTCGTTCTCCACGTATTCCATAGAATTCGACTCGTCTCTTGGATAGAGTTTGATGAGGTCGTGCCCCCCCCCCCCCCACTCTAAGCGATAGTTTCCGAGCCAGCTTGTTAGCTGACGTACTCTTCCATTGTCTGTCTTTATTTTCGCCGTGAGTTAGATCGAGGATGATAAAATGAGAAGCCTACACGTTTATTTCTATTGAATTTGTACTTTTAATCGAGTGAATACTGATTTTCTGAATCACGTCGGTGTTCTATTAATTTAAAATACTATATTTTATGCGAACGTACTTGGAATAATTAATTTATTCTGTTCTAAAGATCGTTTAATTTATTATCCCGCATTTGTTGAACCCATTTTCATTTTTCCTATAGAATTTCAAATACCGCGAACGAATATGGATAGATCGGGTTGGCTGTTCCTAGTGGGGTGTGTGTGTCAGTGTCGAACCATTAGATCACTGTTTTCCGAGGGTGAATAGAAGAAAGTTGCACGGGACACGCAATGTCCGACCCTAGTGAGCGTGGGCCACGCGATGCTACCTCAGAACATCCTATCACCCCCATTGCGAACCCCTGGCAAAACAAACCCCGTCGGCTTATCCAATTCCACGGTATTTCCACGAATCTCTTCCATCTCCTGTCCGTGCAACCCAACCCTGACGCTCGTAGTTCCGACGTAAATGGAGGTGGATATTCGCATTTGTACCAACCATCCCCCTCCCTGTCCTCTCTTCATTCGTTCTAACCCTTCTTCGTCACTCACCCTTCATTTTTACTCACGTTTTCTCCATTTCCACCTTCGTCCCTGCAACCCCCTTCCAGTCACCTGGCTGCTCGCCATTCCTTATTCTTATTTCACGCCGCGAAACTCTGTCGTCCTCCAGATTTGTCTCCGACACTTGTTCTCAAAATGTGTTGTACAAAATTACAGTTTCAACAGTAGAATCGAGAAATAGCTCTATTTCGTTTTGTTTGATGTTTTCCGAAGGATATTTTTTTGCGGCCGGAGTTATTTTATTCGAAGATAGTTAAATTGCGTTTCTCACAGCGGTTCTATAAATATGGCAAGGTTTAATTCGTTGTAATTGTCTCGGGGGTTGCCAGAAGTTTCTGAATCGATTCTCGATACGCTTCCCCGCGTAGATTAAAGTCATCTGTCACCCGGATTCCATTCGGACAACTTCGCTGTTCGTTTCAGTCCTGGCTAGATTCTTATCAGCCTGACGAGTTTTCCCGATAAGACCGGGCTCTCTTTGGGTCTGCGTTTCGTGTCCGATACGCAATATTCTTCGACGTGTATGGGGTGGAACTTGGGGTCGGATAGAAACTATTGGGAAAGTATGAAAGCGATCGCGTGAGTGTCATGCAGAAAGCGCGGAAAGATACTTTTGCGTGTATCACGTGTATCACGTGTGTCACGTAGCGAAGAAGGTACTTGGGAAATAACTTTTTCCTCTCTTTTAATTCGACGCAGTGGTCTCGCTTCTCAACTGCCCCCCGTTCTGCCTTGAAACACGGAGCATAGATTCTTCTATCATCTGAGACGGGAAGCATTAAAAGTTCGGAGGAAAAAAGTTGAGCGAATAACACGCGAAAGTAGGTACGATGGATTGCGTTCTGTAGGAAAGTGTAATCTGGCTTGGAGAGTAGCTCGAGAAAAACACAAAGCGGTGAAACAAAGAGGACAAGGGAACAGGAAATGAGATGGGATATAGGGATATTGTGGCCCACTTTGGCGGCGACGATCAGATACACCGAGCCTTAGGGGTCGACGGAAAAAAAAGATGGCTGCTTATAGAAGACAGGGTAAATCGGTAGAAGAATAAAAATGGGATTTCGTGCGATAAGCGGAACGTACAGTGTCGAGTTGAAATGTTTGCTCGCTCGATCCCCTTACCCTCGTCCTTCCAACCCTGGCGTTGCGTATTTTTTTGTCTTTGCTACTCTCTTTTTTCCTCAGCCCAAGGTCCACCTTATCCCGATTCTCCCGTTGGTCTTTCTCGTTTCTTGTCGCCCTAATGTTCCGGAATCCCCCTTTTTTTCCTCGCTTTTACCCTCGTGGCATCCACGTGTTGGCGACCGCCCGACGCAAGGGGAGGATCAAGCGACCCGAAGGGTGGTTCATCCTATATTGCGTCGTTCGGACAAATGACAATTGCAATTCCCTTTTGGAATCTACCGCATTAATCTCCTGTCTGGCTGGTGAATCGTTAGATATCTACGTAAAACTGCTAGCTCTGTTCGTGGGACACTCAATTTTAATTCCGTTAACTGGGAAAAAACGTGGTAGCGGTTCATAATATTTTGAGGTGCGAAGAAAAATTCGTTGGGAGGATGTGTAATACCTTTTTGTACAAGTACAAACAGTAATACAGTATTAATGATTTGATAAAATATAAAAGTGACAGGAGGATCTTAACGCAACTGGGGTGAACGGTTTCGACCGTTTCCACAGCATTTCGGTTCAGTCCTTTTTTGCAGACGTGGGTGCTCGAAATTACGAAAGTTTGGCGCGCGATCAAGAAAAATGACAAACGGAGAACGTGCCCGGCTGGGGCGCGCGTGTCACATGGCGTTGGTCCTTCCCCATTCTTCTCGTGCGCGTTTCAATATCGCTTTTGTTTTCATCATATCGATTCCGTTCGTATAAAACGATTCCAACACAGGCAGAATAATAACGGTCGGCGTGTCTCGGTTTTCGAGGAGATTTCGCAACAAACGAAGGAACTGGACGCCTAACGAAAATCGATCGCCGTTCACCGAAGTTACTAAAAGAAATTAAATCCTCCATCTTGGCGACGAGCGCGGGCTAATTACAAGCGATCGTTTTTCATCTGATTCCTGGCGATGCACATGCCAAGAGAACTGTCCAAATTTCGCAGCAGGTACATAGGCATCCTCTGCACCTTTCGCCCGAAGGGTATCGATTGTTCCGCGTCGAACGTACAGAAACGGTAGAATGAGATTGGGTTTCACGGGTGCAGCAACGACGGATGGGGTGGTGCAGCACGCTTTAGCAGGAAGATTGATTAAGCTGCCGCAGCCACCGCCACCCGCGCGAGGTATATTAAAGACGTGACCCGACATAAAGGAACCACCCCCACCCCCCGTCTTCAGGTTCCATTCGTCTCTTTCTATCCACTCTATCTTCTCTCTGACCACATTGATTTTCCACGCCACTATCTTCCCTCTTGCACGTTCCCTCTTCCTTTTTTTCCCCACTCGAGTCGGTTCCTTCCTTCTTAGTCGGTAATTTTCTTTCCAACCGCGAACTCTTTTCCTCTTCTCCGCCTCCTCCTCGGAGTGCAAACAAGCACGAAGGAAGAAACGTTTCCCTTCTTCGTTGTTGTTATCGTCTCTTGTGATCCTCTATCTCTGGAGCTTGTTGTTTACTTTAGCTGCAAGCTCTCGCTGGCACTTCAGAGACGGACGAGGAAGACTTGCCCGGCTCCCGAAAGCTTTGCAAGTTTGATTGAATTCCAACGAGTGGCCGGTATCAGGAAATGGACAAGTTGCTCCGTGTTGCCTGTTCCACCTTTATCCCCCTTTTCTCTCTTCCCGCTGTCTCTTCCTGTTTCCTTGCCTCCGCCCTTCTCGCCTTCGTCGTTCTTTTTTACCCCGCAGGTTCGTAGTACGATCTCCGTTGGAAAGCTTTTAGCCTTAACTATCCGAAGTGCCGCCACACGAGCCCAGACGCGGTTATTTTCGGTTCTCACGTTCGCCGGCAAGGATTAGAGAGGACGCGAGGGATTACAGAGTTTCGTTATTACCGCGCTAAATGTTCATTCCCGTTGCGGTTTCTGAATTAAACGCGGCTGCGGCTAGAGCTCTTATTAAAAAGCTCTCGCGACGCTTCAATTTCAAGAGCAACCCGCGGACAGGCGTATTTGAAATTAAAATAGAGCCCGAAATTAAAACGAAGACGACAAGCGGCGGGAGAGGAGGGAAGAGGGGCTTGAAGGGGGCGGCAGAGCGAGAATAGACATTTTATTCCGGCTGGAATATTTATTTCCAACGACTCCTTTGTCCCTGACGTTCCAGTTTCCAACCCCCGCCGACGAATCCTCCGCTTCAAGTAGCTTTTCTCGCCTTCGGGTAAATTGCATTTTTCATGAATATCCCGTTAGTTGAATTTTCGACGCTGCGTGGATCCCGGAGGAAGCGCGGTTCCTCATCAATTTCACAAAAGGTAGAAAGGACCACCGACCGACTTCTTCTCCTCCGCCATTTCGCCATATTGTCACCCAACGTGTCAGGCTATTGTCCGTCTTAAATTGCCATTGTCCTTGGACCTCCCATCGGGAAAAGGTTCCTCTAACCTTCGAACGGACACTCCTTATGTCACAGATTTTTCCTTCAAGAAGTTGTTCGCCCCTTAAAATTCAATTCTGTGTATCCTCCAACGATCTATACACCTATTTCCCAATATCGTGCTATACATATCGTCCAATCATTTGCATCTCCTTTGATCCGAGACAGAACTAAATATTTCTTCTTCTCGAGAACGCCCATTCAAATTACCCAACTGCTTCCGCGACGCAACAAATGTCCTCTAAAAATACGTAGAAACGAGAGAACTGCCGTGCTCCAAGTAAGTCCCTCTGTGTGAGCGGCGAGCAAAAGCCATCGGACGTTTTCACCAACGAGGAAGAGGGACGAGTTGTGAGAAGGCGAGAGATGGTTACGAGGGCAGCAAAGGGGGTGGGGGTAAAGTGAGAGACAGAGCAGAGGGAAAGAGAAAGAGCGAGAGGGTGTGAGAGAGTGAGTGTCAGAGAGTGAGAGAGAGAAAGAAAGACTGAAAGAAAAGGGAGAGAGAGAGGCCGCGCTTCCCCCGAGGGTCCTGGGATCGATCCCTGTGCAATTTCCCGCACATGTCCGCATTGATCTGCCCTCACTTGCCCCCGGTACCCACCCTTGCCACACTGAACCACCGCCACCCCCACTGACGCCGTCACTGACGCCGCCGCCAACCACCCTTAGCTCCTTCAGGGTTCCTACGATCGTCCAAACACCCATCTCTCACACCGTTCTCTGTCCAAAGTCGTTCGAACTACTCTTCCACCCTCTCTCCCACCCCCATTCTAGTTTCTCGCTAATGTGCCTTAGAGGGTCTCTCGGATTCACACACGCGTCGCACGCGAGACGCCTTCCGGCGGACACGATTTTTCAATTTGAGGATTGAGAGAGACACGATGATTGGCATTGGTTCTTCTGCATTCTCTCTGGGGGTTGCTCTCTCGCGGGTGCCCATGTGTCGCTTTCGACATGCACGCATTCGCGTGGCGTTCGAGTTCATTTAAAAACGCAAGGGCGGGGAGGATTATTATAGACGCGGCGTGGACGACAGCTTGTGAACCGGGATAGGCGAATGAAGGCCCGTTGGTGTTTTTTTTAAATTCTTTTACTGTGAAACTCCAGGAGGAAACTCGTAAAAGTTTGGCCGACGAGGGATATCGCGGAGGAGGTGGATGCGCACGAGGGCCACGAGTTCCATCGTGGCCCACCTAAATTAAACTTTTCTCTCCCCGGTCTCGAGCGTTCCCCGCCCCCTTCGGTGCCCCATACATCAGCCATGTCATAAACCTAAGCCGTGCCAAGCCGCGTTCAATGTAACCGATTGTTAAAGAAACTTCGCTACCAGAAACCAGGTGTTCCTTCCGGCGGGAATAACCGATCGAAGGAACTTCACGGTCTATGCACGGGATAGATATAAAGAGCTGGAGTTTATTGATCGGTTTTCAATTGCTCGACTTCGGAGGAAACACGAAATCGTGCCAAATGAAAAGCTTCTCTGCCTCGAATGAATTAAATTTTTCGGTGGATTCGATTTCTATGGAGAATGGAAGGTATAGGATTATTTGCAAAGAGGTCGAGGATACCTTTATTTTTAAGCATTCGAAATTCGTATGTTATTCATGCTTTGGTAAATAAAGTTAAAAAATTGGCCGTCAGTGGGGAGTTCGACCGACCGAGAATCAAAGATTTCTGGACTTCATAAATCTTCGCGGAAGAAAGGCAGACAGGTGGACTTTTGTCCGTGATTAGTTCCCTAGGGAGTTCATGGTCGGCGTGATTGAGAGGATCTAGGTTCGGTTCACAATATAGAGTCACCCAGAACGTTCTTTCTTCGTGTCTTAAGATATTCGTCGAAATAGAAATTACCCTGATGGGTTCTCGTCGATATCTTCCTTGTCGTTCACAGAATCGACGTTTTCAAGATATTTCGTTGCGTAAGAGGAGGTAGACGGCGAAGAACTTTGCCGGAAAGCCGAAGACATCGATCTTCGGCTTTCCCCTCGGCCAATCAGCGTGCCGACTGCTTCTTGAGAAGCGGGTCCTCGTTAATGCAAGCGCAATTCGTCGGAGCGACGCCGCTAATGGACTGGCGCAATCATCCCAACCTCGCTACCGAAGCTTCGTCCTTCGTCAACAGCATTCCATCCTTCCTTGCTTCCTGTTCCTATGTTCGTTCCATTTTCTGCATTCGTTTTATACCTTCGTTTTATACCTTCGTACTGTGTCCCTCTTCTCGTTCTTCTGTTTCTTCCTCCTTGTATTGGATCCACGAACCGCGGAGTATACTTTGCAGCTTTACAATTGAGCAGACATTTTATTTAGCTGGCTCTGTTTCAAAAATTGTAGAACGTTTTTTGCTGGCCTCCTTTGATTTCGTTCTTTTCAATTTTTTTCGTATATGGTTACCTTCGTCTCCCTTCTGCTTCAGTTTCTGTAGGGACATTTCGATATTTGTCGATACACGTCTTTGGAGAATGAATTGTTGAGATCGAAAACATTTGAACGAAACGATTTACCGATGGTGATTTTTCGTCTGCATTTTGTGGACACGTTCTCTGTACTTGCTCATCACGTGTCCGTAGCCCACCCCACCTCCATGATCCTCCTGTCACACTATCTACACCGTATTTTCCCCTCTGGCTGGACGTTCCTTCTCATCCCCTTGTTCTCGACGTTCTATCACATTCTTCCGACCGATCGGCTCAGAGGTTCGTTGTAATCAAGCCCGCACGTACACTTCCCACCCTAATCGATCGAACTCGCTGGTACAATTACTCAACCGACTGTCTCGCGTGATTCTATCCGACGAAAAAAAAGTTCCCTTTACGTTGCTAGACCTTTCAGACTTGTCTCTTTTAATCCTTTCGCAGTATCGTTTAGCATTTCCTTGAAAAACATGTCGAATGAAATAAATTTCCCTGGCATAGACGAAGAAATTTTATTTTTTTGCATTTCTTTAACAAAGAATTCTTCTTTCCTACGATCGATAACAGACAAGGTACTAGAGCACGCCTATTTGCGGCCTTAATTCCTCGTGGATCGCGGCACCCCCGATACGTAAATCATTGTCGAATACGGTTTCCCGTTGCCGACTGTACGTGCCGTTCGCGTAATTCTAATAACTCGGTTTGTCTCCCGCTGTAAATCAAACGTTGCGCCATTGCTCACACGACGATTGCTATTACCACGCGAATCTCCTTATCCTAGCTGTAATTCGTGCACCGGAGAAAAAAGGTTGGTCTCATCCTTCGTTAATTGAACCCGTCGCGAACGGCGTATACTCAGTCGTAAATTAAACGCGATTTCACCGTGGCGTCGAGTGATCGTTCCTCCAAATGAAATGTAACAAAGGATGACGGAAATGATTCCAAAGGGGTGGCTCGTTTATGGAAGGCGATTTCGAAGGCGGATACCTGTCACGCCGTGCCTGCACATCCTTCCCCTTTTACGTAATGAGACGTGCACGAAAGTGGGAGAGGCCTTTTGCTTAGAGATTCGTAGGAAAGATAGTCGTAACGAGCCGTAGAGGGTGGATCAATACGAGGGTTCTTACGTAGTTCGACCACTCTGTCTCTCTCTTTCTGACTGTCTCATCCGTGTTCCTTACACTCTGTACTCTATCTTTCTCTCCGCGTGCGTCCTTTCTTCCCCGACAATTTCACCCTGTCTTCCGTCTCCACTTATCTCGTTCTGAGATCAGGAACAACTCCCTTTTAATCTGGGACTCTGTCTATCTGTATATCTTTGATTTCTACTTTGCTCTCTGTCTATTTCTCTCTCTCTCTCTCTCTCTCTCTCTCTCTCTCTCTCTCTCTCTCTCTTTCTCTGCCTCTCTGATCGAGAGCTTGGAATGCACGGGAACGAAGGTGGCGACAATGCTTGTTGTGGTGGATTCATACGTTTCTCCTCGACTACCTTTGATCGCCTTAAAAATTTTCCGCGAGGAGACGCGCTATGGAGGACACGTCCGGTGACTGTTTCCCTCCCTTTGATGTCACTGGCTAGAGATAGAACGGGGGATGATTGGGAAGCAATGAAACGTGAAGAAAACGATGATTCTCGGAGGCTGTAGAAAGTACGCTTGAAAGTTTGCGAAGATATGGAAAACAGCGGCGTAGGTGGCCAGATCGTTTTTATGATCGACACACGAAATATCGGCGTACCTTTAAAACGAGTGCGACGCAGCTACATCATCATCAACATCAACAACAACAACAACAACAACAACAACATCAACAACAACTACACACCAAACATCCTACAACCGGGCATGCCCTGAGAGTACGAGAGTAGCCTGCGTGCGTGTGTGTCCAGGTATGAGAGTGCGTGTGCATGGAACGCAGCGTGTATGCACGTGGCGGAGGAGTCGATAGAGAAAGAGAGAAAGGATCGATCCGTGTACGACGGTGTGTGCCCAAGGGTGCGTGAACACGATCGAGAGAGAAAGTGAGAGAGCTTGTTCGAAGGGAGAGAGTAAGAAAGAGGAAAAGGGACTCGCGTGAGAGGCTGGTCACATGTGGTAACCACGTGTAGGCGTGTGTAAGCGGGTTTTATTGTACGTACGTATGGTGCCACGTGCGACAGAGAGAACGAGAATCGCACGACTGTGTGTATGTGTAAATAGAAGAAAGAAAGCATTGAAATGAATGTGTAGTGATATGAGTTAGAAAAAGGACGAATGTGTGAGAGAGAGAGACAGATAAATGGAGACAGAGAGAAAGGGTGAGGGAGGAAGAGAGAGAGATAGAGAGAGAGATAGAGAGAGAAAGAGAGAGAAAGGCGAAAGCAGAATCAACTGACGGGCACGTCCTGGTTGTAGGATCGGTGATGCCGAAGAGGGAGGAAGCCGCGATGGCGGCGGTGGCTGCGGCCGCCAGTGAAACTACGCAAGCCGTGGAGAATTTCGCGAGACTCTACACGGCACTGCGCCACGATGATGCTAGGCCTCTCTGTCGTTACTGCGGCAGAAGCTACTCGTCGCCGAGCAACCTTCGGCAACACGTGAAAAATGTCCACTCGAATTGGCCGCCGCCGGAGACGTGGCCGCAGTGCAACGTGTGCGGGAAACGATGCAAGACCAAGCATTACCTGATCAATCATCAGCTTCAGGCGCACGGGATACACCAACGGCCCAGTCTGAACAATCCCAATCAGCAGCATCAGTCACCCTCTTCGTCCTCCTCGTTGCCATGAGTACGGTCCTCATCGTCTGCCGTCCCGTTATCCCTAAGCGACACTCATAAAACACGTTCCGCGACCAGGTGAAGCCGGGGGTTGTTAATATCGTTAGATCGTCGCCGATACAGGCGACCCGTGATTGCGGCCGATCCAGCAATGACTTGGAATTTTTCGTCAGTCCATTCTCGAGCTTCCATACCTCGTCGCTGTATCCAGGGTATTATGGATTGCCGGGGGTTGATTCGGGTTATTTTTAACAGGGGAGGGTATTCGAGAAAATGGAACGAGCCCGGCTTGCGTATGCCCCGATTCGTATTTATACGTGGGCGACGGGCAAAGTTATTTTCACGGTTTCGTACGCGCGACGCTGAGAACGGTTGGACGCCTGTATTAGCGAGGTCACGAACAGATTCCTATTTTCTACAGAACTTAAACGATGGCAGACGAAAGAACGAGGTGATCCTTGTTCTGTGTAATAATGACGAGACACGCTTTAACGTTCCACGATCACGATATTATACGTAATGGAAGTACGTGCACAGTATAGATACGCCACGAAATTCGAGACGGCACGCACGAAACGCGCATCGCACGGCAAAAAAAAGAACGAAAAGATATAAGGTATTTTCTGTGTAACGTATAATACCGAACGCTTGCACACCTCCACCACCTTCGTGTCGAAAACACGTCTGATTCTACCGTAGACCCTGAGTATCCACGAGGAGCGCGTTCGCCAACCCCGGTATACAAATACGTTTATATGTATATCCAAACGAAATCGATCGTTTTCCGTAACAATCTGGCACGCGAGATTCTACCCGGACACGTTCAAGCATCTCTCCCTTTAGTATTCGATTTGCGCGATGATTGCGCGAATTCCGTGCAGTCCTTTGTCTGCCAATTGTGCGCGATATCGAATAGAGAGCTAGTGCGAGACAGAGCGAGAGAGAGAGAGTGAGAGAGAGAGAGGGAGCAATTAGCGATCCGCCAGATATAACCAGTAACCGGTAACCATTTGTGGGAGATGTAACCTCTCTAGATATTCCGCATGAATCAAGGGAAACGCGAACGGGGGTTCGGCTGAATGGGTGGCATAGAGAATTGGGTGGGGGGTGGCATATTCGCGAGCTTTTGGTACTGTCTGTTTTTATCAGGGGTTGGGTCGGGTTGGGGTTTACGGTGGTGGTGGCTGGTGGTAACGTTGGTGGTGGTTGCAGATCACGGGCTCGATGAAGCAGAGGGCGCGGCTTACCACCACCACCACAGCCATCACCAGCAACATCATCTGCATCGTCATCATCATCCACTATCCGTTCCTCCTCCTCACCATCACCATCATCAGGCACGACCGGAAGACGATCAGCAGCAACAAGAGCAGCCAACCACCACAGCATCGACCACGAACGCCAACGCGACCAAGTATCAGCGTAGCCCGGCGGACTACAGGCAGCAAAAGATGATACGCGATCATTATCAGCAGCATGGTTACAGGTGTCCCCTTTGTTCTAGGACGTTGCAGGACATCAGTACGATGAGGGCTCACTTGGAGCATCATTATCCACGTGATTCACCCACGTGTCCCGTTGCCTCTTGCGCGAAAACGTTCTCACATCCGAATAGCGTGAGGAATCATATGCGTTTGAAGCATCCGGTGCAATGGGATCAGATTAAGACACTCCGATGGACATACGTCTGATAAGAGAGGCAACGGACAACGTTGGCTATATCTTAGGATTGTCTGAAATACGCGTAGTCGAGTTTTTTGCTTTTATATCTTTTCCTTCTTGCGCCAATTTTTACGGGATACCGAATCGGTTTCTGATTCATTTGTTAGCCCTCCCATTTTTCTGTTGTCTGTCTGTTGAAAATACGTGACCGGATATCCGTTTCTTGAACACTGTGAAGGGTGCGTTTCCACGAATAGGTCTCGCGTGCCAGAGTCTGTATAACTTCGAAGGGGTTGTGTACGCGAAATTGCGAGCTGGCTGAATGTAAGTATGCCACCGCACTATTGGAGAGGAGGAAGGACGGGAGGAGGGTTGAGAACGATTTCGGGGTGAGTTACGCCGAGGATGACTCTGTCCCTTTTAGTGCTTCTAGTTATTCTCGAAACGCCGCACGAGCACCCGCCTCTCTTCCTGACAATTAATGCCCATTGAGAAGCGCACACTTTGTAAATATTCGGGAGATATTATATATATATAAAAAAGAAGAGAAGGAATATATTATATATATAAATAAATAAATATAAATATAGAGAGAGTATATATATATATATATAAAGAGTAAATCTATATATATAGAAAGAGAGAGAAAGAGTTGATTTTGTATAAAAGAAAAATGTACGAAGCAGTATTTCTAGTAGAGCCTGAAGAAAAGGGGGAAAACGTAGTCACACCAATAGAAATCGTGTAATAATAAGGCCGACGTTGAATATAAGACTACGATGTTGACGACGATATAATAATGGTTAGGTTAACGTATCTTAACAAGAGAAAACAATGTTCCTCTAAAGCTGAGTAAGCCAGCCTTACGTTAACGAGCGTAGTTTTTAAGGAAGAACGTAGAAAATGAGACAAGCAAGTCTTTTTTAGATGCAACAGAGACGTAGTGGAATTTATGAAGTAGAGAAAAAAAAGAAAAAGAAAAGAAAAGACGAAAAAAAGAAACTAAACGGTGAGAAAGGGAATGAGGATAATCGAAAAGAAATGTTTAACACCGGGCGAGATTATGTAGGCCGTGTATCGATTATTGCGACTAACTTTGCGATGCTTCCGTACTTGTTGTCCGAAGGAACGCGACGCAATACGAATATTAATGCGTATATTTACACGTACTATCACACGTCAGACAGTCACACGTACACACGTTTCACACACCGGTAGAGAAATATATAATAAACGTATTAAGCGCGAGCGAATGTTGAAAATACGATCGACCAGCACACGAGAAATAGTCGATTCGAACAATGCCTAACAACCTTATTTTTCTACAGTCTTCTGTTTTTTTCGACAGTATTCCCTAGGTAAAGAATATTCCCCGTACAGATTAAGTTTTTCTTTTCAATAGTTACTAGAGGATACGCTGCGAATAAATACGAGGAAATACATGAATATAAATATATTATATATTCGCGTGCACGAGTTGTTGGTTGAGCAAGTGGGCAGGATCGAAGAATTTCCTATCTCGATACAGTTACAACTGCTCGTGAACGTTTTATCCACGGTCTTCTATTTTTCGATAAGCTCGGAACGTACTCTTCCATGTTTCAATCTTCGCAAGTTGCACGATAAAGGAGGGAAGGCAGGAAAAAGTAAAATAATAAAATCACTTTCGCAAGTGACAGCTCGTGACACGGAAACTGTATAGAGCATTATACGCACTATTTTAGCAGATACTAGCGTACGTAAGATTAAACATAAGACACATGAAATGAAGTATATACTATTTAAGTAATGCTTTGTACAATAAAAGGTATTCAAAGAAGTTGCCTCGTCAATCTTCGTCCCATTCGATTCACCTTCGTCGAATTTACCGGGACGTTACTCTATATACCACCCAGCAGCAACATTCTTTTCCTTACTTTTCTATCTTTAATTTCGTATTCACTTCTCAACCGTATCAAACCCCCAGGATACCTTCTGCTAATTCTCAAGAATAAAGACGAACGATTTCTCACGAAACTATTATCTTCATCAGCCTTTTGTTTGTCTTCTTTTTCAGTAGCCCGTCGCAGTTTGGACATGATGCGGGTACGCGCCACAGATCCACGTCCCTGCCCGAAATGCGGCAAGATCTATCGATCTGCCCACACGTTGCGCACCCATCTGGAAGACAAGCACACAATCTGTCCAGGATATCGTTGCGTGTTATGCGGCACCGTGGCAAAATCAAGGAACTCCCTGCACTCGCATATGTCTCGACAGCATCGAGGAATCAGCACCAAGGACCTGCCGGTGCTTCCAATGCCCAGCCCGTTCGATCCCGAACTAGCGTCGCGCCTGTTGGCCAAGGCGGGTGTCAAGGTGAGTCCCGCGGAGTTACGAGCACGTGCGAGTCCCACGGGGCCCAGGAGAGGCGACATGAGATTGGAGATGCCACGCGGCGGTGCACCGTCCGAGGCCGGGAGCAGCGTATGTGGTGGAGACGATCCGGAGGATCTCACGTTGCCACTGAGCCTCAGGTATGGATCACCAACGCCCAATAACAATACTGTGATCACAAAGGTGAGCGGTGGCAACAGCAGTAGCGGTAACAAGAACTCTACGGCCACCGCGATAGCAGCCAAGTCTTTGGACACCATGCACGGAAGTCGCGAGCCAAACACAGCACCCCTTCATCCACCTGGTCACCTTCATCCTGGCCATCATAACGCCAGCGCGACAGGATCGGCGATCTTGGATACTTATTTACAATTTATCGCCGAGAATTCCGGATTGACGACGATGGGCCTCAGTCCGGAACAGGCCGCCGCGGTGGCAGCCGCACACGCTGCTAAAATGGCGCACATGAGTGCAATGGACAAGCTAGGTGGCCGAGGGCTGGAAGATTATCCTATGATTGGAAGAGACGAGGGACGAGGACCAGGTGTGGTGCACGAGGATCGGCAAGATTCGATGCAGGACAGGCACGGCGGATTGATGGACGAGGGCGAATCATCCGGCGGCGAAGAGGATGATTTCAGCGAGAACGAGGAACCGGAAATCGTTAAAGCTGAATAGACGTGGCCACGCTTGCAGGAATCTGCGATCAGAGTTCGTGACACGTGACCCGGTTAGGGAGTGCTTTGGAGGCGTGTTTGGATAACGTTCGATCCAGACACGTTCTTTGTTCGCAGTCAAATCCATCCACTACCTCAGTAGAGACTTTTACTCCAGTTTTCTGTTTGTTGCGAGAGATAGAATTTTCCAAAGAAAGAAGATGAGAACGAGGTCATCAACCGATCACACGAGTATATTACCGATAATGAAAACGGTCGGGGAACGAATCCCTCCCACGCTCAGCTTCTGGAATACATTACGGAGTTTCATTTATTTTTTTTTTCCTTTTTTTTTCGTTGCGTTGTCTACTACGCCAACCATACACACATGTACACAACACATACGCGCGTATACAGTTTAAACCCCGTTTAAATATTCCATCTGTCTACCTCAGTGAACAGGATAAACGATAAGTGATAGGGCAGACCAAGACGAATCTCATGGACGAAGGAACCAGAGAGAAGAAACGATAAAGAGATGTGTAACACCATGGCTTATTTACTTACGACTTTAGTCGCGTTACAAAGAGAACAGTAGAAAGAAACAGAAAAGTAATCGCGATAATTTCGTTCACGGTTCCAAAGGGATTTTTCTATGCTTCGATGCAGTGTCTCGTTTGATACAACCACGAAAAACATGATGTGAACCGAAATAGCCGTGCGACACAAGGGCAACTGTTTAATTCTTTTTATTTTCTAAAGATTTAAAAGAGAGAAAGAAACGGTGACCGTCGTGAACACCGCGACTCCCGAGAAGATATTATTATTATTATTATATTATTATTATTATTATTATATATGAATGTTGAGGAAAAATATATATTGTCTAGATTTATAGAAGAGTTAGTGTACCACGATGCGTACGTAGGACACGTACGTGGATGGACACGCGCGTGAAAAGAAAAACGGAGAGAAAGGAACATATTAAACTAACGAGTAGAATGAATACGCGTAGCGCTAGGGTTAGAAAACCACCCCTCCCCCACCCCCTGTGTAATTTCTAGGCGCGTGCACTTCGAAACTACACACCCACGTGAAATACATTACACGCATACACCTACACGGTATTACGTGCATAAAGTAACCCGCTCACACAACAATTTATTTACGTACGATCGTACATACGTACACGAGAAGTTGTCCTCGCGTGTGTTCAGATCACGCGAGAAATAATGTGCGGCCGTGTCCCGCTAATTAAGAGGCCCGTTTGCTAGCGCGACGATTAATGCGATTGTTAATCGGCTGCTCGTTTTATCGTAGGGAAATAGGCGGGATGCGAACGGAACAAGAGGCGACGGGTAATTGATCGTATCGATTGGCGAACGGGAAAATCTATTCGGGTAATTTATTTCGTTCGGACAGGTGTACAGGACGATACGAAGTTTCCTTGTGTTTCTTTCTAACGGCCTTAACAAACGGTAATTGCTCTAGCTCGACGGATAGCGTTTCACTGGAATCTCTGCGATAGATTTGCGGGGCAAGGCGACGGTGAATGTTTCTTGTTTTAATAATCGATACGACGATTTTGTTCGGTTGCGAAATTGGATTTTTGTTAATTATCGAGTACGTTTGCATCGTCCCGCGTTCCTCCTGTTTTCGTTCTTCTATTCGGTCGCACACGTCGATTAATCGAAATGAAAAATCCATCCTAGGGCTTGCCATGACCTATTTAGTACTTAAGCTTGTTCTTCGGCTTCGACGTTTTCGCGTCGCCCTTTGGAAAAGACGATCCAATTTTTTTTTTTTCGTTTATCCACGAACGAAATCTTCTCTAGACAATTGGTTGCTCGTGTATTTTTGGGTTTTTTGAATGAGGATAATATTGAATGAAAAATCGAACGTCTCGTGTGAGAAACGATACAGCCACGATGAAACGGGAACCACAAGAACTGTTCTCTCTTTTCTTTATCTCGTTCGATTACGTTGTTTCTCGATTAATCCAGAAATTAGTTTCTAACGTTTCTTTTCGTTCAGAAAGCATTTTCGTCACCTTTGGTTCCTCTCGGTCAGCGATCTTCAACATTTAGTTTATATTATTCATAAGTTAATTAAAGAATTTCTGCTTTCTGTTTCTATTTTAACTAACAATTGACGATTAATACAATTGATATTGGTTTAATTTATATTACCCTCGTAAATTTGACAAATGTGATTCTCGTTTTCCATGTGAACTGGATTAGAATACAGAAGAGAAAGGTTTAAAAAAAGGGAAGGAGACGAATTCGTTAATAGATCGCAACTGAGCGCGCGCGATTTCGCGTCCAGACTTGGGGAGTATATTATTAAAATGGTTCCTACTAATTGAATACATACACGAGCTACTTTGATTTACGGTATACCTTGAGAATACATATTATATATATATAAAAATATATATGTATACATATACATAATTAGATACGGCTAGGAAAAAGTGAAACTTAGCAATAAGTAGTGGCACAGCGCGGTTTGAACGAAGGGTTTCATTCGTTTCACGTTCTTTATTATAATTATTACTATTCTGTCCTTCTCATTTTTGTTTTCCCTTTTTGTTTTTTGTTTTTTTTTTGGTTCGTTGCGCGAGTGTGCATGGACGAATGACAGTAGCATTGAGCAAATGTGTGAATCGATTATGGCTGACGACTTAACTATGAACCATCGGGTTTAACACCTGTTCTTCTTTATTTTGCCTAGATTTTAGTAGGTTGTACACAATACTCGGAGTATACTAACCCTTTACTTAGCCTGTAAGAACATTTTATCGATGAAACACAGGGACTCTCAGTGACTTTGCCAGCCGCTGACGATAGAATACGTCACGTTCACGAGGGAAACGTAAACTTTCTTGTGTATCTCGTGCGAGACGATACGTCCAAAACGAAAAAAAAGTTACTTAGATTTGAGAAATCAAAATCGACGAACGACCGTGGATCGGGCGCGAGACGAGCGAGTTTTTTTGACGAGCAGCGTCGACTCACCCCTGTTGAAACGAATTCTCCGAACTATTTGTTAGACGACTGAAGCTGTAACGTTGGCGACAGAAGAAAAAAAGAATTTTTATCCAAGACAATAATTATACGAACACGTGTAGAAGGGGAAACGTCGATTAATTGTCAGAATTATCAGGACGAAGGGTTTGGAAATTGGGGGTGAACTCGTCACTGAATTACTCGAATTTTTTAAACTTTATATTGTACATACAGGGAGGGTATTTGTATACGATCGAAACACTTGTATACGAATCACGTAAAAGAGTCCATGATTTTTTATCATGTACACACTCTGGAGCGTGTTGTTTTTAACGATTGTTATGGACACTGAAATTTTGTAATCGCTCGTTTCCCGCCGATGGATTCACGAGTCGCGTCACGGGGTTACTTGATAAGCTTCGTAGATAAACGTGTTTTAGATCGAGAGAAAGAGAGCGAGAGAGCGAACGAGCGAGAGAGAGAGAGAAAGAGATAATGTGAGAATGATCGATCGAGACGCGATCTAATCGGTACAAAGAAACCACTTCTTGCCTTGAATAAAAGCTCTCTATAAATATTACGGATCAGACGCGATCGTGTCGCGGGACAAGGGTAAAATGGAAAGAAGAGGACAAAAATCGGAGAAACGAAAGAAAGGGAAAATTGTTCGCAGAGTACAAATTTATCCACGGCGTTGTGCCGAGGAGGAGAATCTTAAAGCAAGAAAATAATAGACACCGATCGAAGGAGGAAGCTAAAAGGTTTTCTGGGTATCGTAAACGCGTTTGCGTTTAGCAATCGTCGGTTCGGGTAACGGTCGAAGGGTGGAAATGGAAAAACCGAGTTGATAGTTTTCGTTGTGCCATTGTGAATAGTTAATCGAACGTTATAATGCCGTTCAGATTTTCTTTCTTTTCCTTTTGTCTTTTTCTTCCTCTTTTTTTCTTCGTTCGATATCCTTCAACGAGAAAGCGCATAGAGAGTGCAGCCCATTATTTTCACCCTCTCCCCCATGACGATCAACGTAATCATACACGCCACTGATCGACCGCGTGCAACGTTGATTACCAACACAGTGATCTCGTCGATAGACTTTCTTCTTCGTTTTTTCTTAGTCTTTTCGTCAATTTTTTTTTCCTTTTTTTTCATTTACCTGTACGAATAAGGGCGACAGTTTCACTGATTGTCGCGTGACAATACGTTACATAATAACACTCACACACAAATGAATGTACTAATTGTGCACATTAGAACACAGAGGTACACGTGTACAGACTCGTTGAACGTTGCAAAGAGACTCGTACATACATATACACACATTGTAAGCAAGCATTATAGTTAAAAGGGTTGGCGGGATGCACTCGTTTCCTCTCTAGAGAGACAGATTCACGCTCCTCCCTACAGATCATAGTTTTCTACGACAGTATTTATATAGCTATATACATATATATATTTACATATATGTGTATATATATATAAATAAATATATAAATGTATACAGACAGAAATATATTGTATGTATATACAAAATGTACATATGCATATTAAATATTTTTACACGAACGAATCCCCGCAAGAGCACTCCGCCATCCCCAAAGCCAGGCGTATCGCCAGGTAAAATAGTCCGTTGAACATTGTTCGCAATAGTCACTTGGAATAGAATACCACCAACTACAGTATTGCAATAGTTGTTAGAGAGACAATCGTGTGCGTAAACCACAAAACGCTCCCCCCAGCGAATTACTTAAAACAAGCGAGGAAAAGATAAGGCATACGCAAGATCGTGAACCTTTTAATACTTGAGAATAGCCGACGAGAAATTTCTATGGGAAGGAAAGGAACAATTGTTCTGCAGAATTTCGTACGACAAGCTGAGACAATTAGACACGAAAAAGGATTAAATAATTTGCGATCTCGCGTCATAAAAATATTTGCTGGACAGCTGGAGAATACACGACAGAATGTACGTCGACGATATCAGCAATGGTTCAATCTCAACTCTGTATCGACAATAATAAATGGCGGAGCGTATCGGCGCTCGTAAAGGCCGAAACTGTGTGCTCGCTTACGCGTAGCTTTACGGTTGATTATAAAGGCGAATTAACGACGCCGTAAACCGCGGCTAAGTATTTTGCGAACTGTCCAACAGTCAGAATGTTCGCTTAAATCGCCAAGTGAATGAAAGTAAGAACTCTGCTAGAGAAACAAATAGTCTTAACTTAACGAATCTCATCGCCCATTTATATAAAGATGCAAGAACTTCTTGCACTTTCTAGACCAGGCGAGAGATTTCGTTTGCAATAGAGAAACCAGTATGAACCAAGTGTTGAGTCTTTTTTACAGACGTGTCTTCGAAAAGACTGCCAATAATAATAGTGATTGAAACTTCAAAATGCTCTTCCATTTTTCATTTCATCGTAGATAATTGCAATTGCAGTCGTCGAATATTCCGTCGTGTGTTATCCTTTGAATACCAAGCAGGATCTTGACAGGAACAAAACAAAAAATAACTTAAGGAGAAAGGGAGCGATCTGACATCTCAGGTACTCGAAATTCGGCACGATTTAATAATGCATTGTTGTAAATGTAATAACAAACTCAGGAAATCTGAAGCAGCCAGGCCGTGATACTATACTTATAGAAACTACTACTACTACTACTGCTACTACTTTAACTACTACTACTACAGGTGTGATTCTTGTGTTAATCAGGCGCTCGGATGATTCGCGAGCCAGCGTCTATTCTGTTTTGTTTCGTTTGTTTGTTTGTTTCTTGTTTGTTACGAGATTTTACACTGGCAAGTGGCAGAAAGCGTGTGCACACCGTATCTGTATATCAACGTGTGTTTGTTGAAATTCTAATATTATACTAATTATATAATATTATTCAATATCATGAAATCTTTGAATGCTGTATTTAATAAATTGTCAACCGAAAACCCTTTCAATAGCCGCACGACGATTACAGATACAAAAAGGGAAAAGAAAGATGATTGTGAAAATCACCACAGCTACCTCCATGTTAATTAAATATCAGTCTTCTTCTCGCGCTATACCCACGCTCATGATTACCTAAAGCATATATGTATGTTACTTTTACGACGTTCGTGGCGAGTCAGACCGTCCCGACGAAACCATACGTCTCCGTAGCGAATATATGTATATTATTATATAATTATATATACACAACGTTTACACATAGTCAGAAGCGCGAGATAATATAGCTTCCACGGATTATATAGGTTTAAGGATTTGCATCCTTGCGCGGAACAGCCGAGCCGGCGTGATAAATACAATAAAATAATAAATGAACGTAGAGAAGATATGGTCGAAGAAACGCCTTTTTGCATAGAGAGTCGAAATAAAGTCTCGAATGCTGGACGTGTTTTACAATGAACAATAGATACACTGCTCGACTTTATTTTAAGATCGTATATTTTAAATGATTTGGAGAATAATGTTTTACTTAAATATGTAACGACAGGTACACTGTGGCATTCTTTCATTTTTACTTTAAATTATACATATTTGTACATATATATATTTTTTGTTCTTTAATGCTTCCATCAGTTTTACTGCCTGTAAGATATTGTGGCAGTCTTTATTCTGATTATGATTTCTTCGAGCAGCGTAGAAATTTGATGAAAATAAAAGATGGAATACGACACGTGACGGAATACAATGGAGCTACCTCAGTTTTACGATAGATTTATGGCGTGGATAGCCGAATATTGACATAGACGTGCGCTCGAATTGCATTTTTCTCGCTGAAAGTGGACAAATATTCACTGCCAAACACGCTAGACTTGGCTGTTACGCGAACGACAGTGCTGAATTCCAAAATCACAATGCAATACGTTGTACTTACAGTCGTTTTTACGCGTTGACTCGTCGATATATACCGGTTAGTGATTTTACTTCTGCATTGAGGGAGAGAAAGAAAGCGAATCGACAGAGAAATCGGAAGGAAAGTACGATAATTTTTTGTTGGCGTGTGTGCGCGTGCGTGCGTGCGTGTGTGTGTTAATAATGTATGATACACGAGATACGATCGTATGAAAGATAGCGAAAATGTAGCGAATTTTAAAAGTGTGACAGAAAGAACAATATGCGCGAGGAAGCGAGAGAATGAGAGAGGATCCAATAAAAGAAAAAGAAGAAAAAAAAAACCGTTCGGATGGCCTCCTATTATACGCATATAATTATATATTATTAGAAAGTGAGAAGAAAGAGAAAAAAATATAAAATATACCTATCTACGTGATATTTTACAGAGAACATAATCAGGGACGCGTCGTAACCATAGGCATATGATTATTATATTATATATTATATAATAGAGTCTTTCTAGTGATAGAAACCATAAACACCTAACTTATTTTGTAATTGATCGTCGGATCTGTGGAAGAAAAGTAGAAGCAACAAAAAAAAAGAAAAAACACGGTCGCGTGGGGAAAACCAATGAACGTGCAACACTCGACGTACGGCGTGACCAAAATTACGTTTTCGAAATCGAGGAAAATTCTGCACTTATGAAAAACCGCGAATAACCTCGTTCGCATCCTCACTGGTGGAAACTGGATAGAAAAAGTGTTATCGGAATCCGTGTCGCGGGACAAGCTCAATTATTTTCACGCGAACTATTATTAAATCTTTTCACGATAATTTTGTCATGGTTTCCTCCACATGGATCGCAAATGAAACGTTCCGTTTCGTCTGCATTATTTCGGGTCGTCAGTGAAACACGGGGGCCAGTAAAACACGCCGTCTTGTCTGTGAAATGTATTATCGATTTGCTTGTTATATCGTTATCGGCGCCTTGCTACCCGCCGCGATTCTCCCATTATCGCATCGCTAGCTGCCGACGTAGTTTGCATATTGATCGTAGAGGAAGAAGCAGCGGAAAGGAAATGAAACGAAAGGAAAGGGAGAAACGAGAACGAGGAGCGAGAGTAAATTAACGAATGAAACGAGTCGGGCAATGTAGTTGTAAAATTTGCGAGATCTCGAGCATATCCCGTCGCGTCGAAGAGTTTCGGCGCCGCGAATAGAAGGAGGAATAAAAATGATAGAGAATGAGGTGGCAAGTGAAAGAAAAAGAGAGAGAGCACTGATCATCGGGCCCCATCATCGAGACGCAACGTCATTCTATTCTTTACTTTGCGGTTAACTATCATTAAGGTGCTTCAATATTGTTACGTTACGTTTTTTCTTTTTTTTTTTTTATTATCGTCATTTAATATTAATGTTATTATTATTATTATCATTATCATTGCATTACTATTAGCTTCGCTAGATCGCGGTTAGAAAAGGGTGCACATCTGTCTCCTGGCAGGGAAAATCGAGAGAAAGAGAAAGAAAGGGGATTTAATCAAATTCAGAAGAATTTCTGTTACGTCGTGGGCATTGAAAAAACAATTCTGTATAAAAATATCTGATCCTTAAATTTGTTTTTTCTTTGTCGCTGGTTCTCTTTTAATCTTTTTTTTCGTTTACTCGAGATCGATTTTGGCCCACCTTTCTCGCCAACGAGACAGAGGCAGTCTTGCTGTACGTGAACGAGCCAGTATGTCAAATATATCCTGTCTTTTTCCTGAATTCTACGTTTTTCGTCTTCCATTTTTGTCCCCGCCCCCCTTTTTTTATTTGTAAATATCATACAGTCTATTTATCTATTATTAACCGTTCCTCGTCTACGAATTCTCTTGCGTTGTATTTGTCCCCCATTCTTTTATTTTGTAAACTTTTGTAATTTCTGTTCTATCTTTATTCATCCCTTCGCTCGTACTACGTTACTATTTTATGTTCTATACGTTTTTTTTTGCCATTTGTAGCATGTAAGCCATCCAACTTGCCAATACGATTACAATAAATATGTTTAGAAAGGAGAGACTGTGCTGCGTTCAGTTCACGCCCACTTATTTCAGTTCCTTGTGTTCTCGTTCACTTCGAACGTAAGTATTTCCACGGGCAGTTTGGTTTTGTCGATTTTTCGGGACACGGTAAGTCGGAAACGTTCATATTATCATGACGGGGACGAAATGTGCTTTGAAAAAAAAACCGCACAAGAAAACAATTATATTTTAGTTCAAGCAGCAGCAAACAGATACCCTATTTTTCAATAAAACCAGAATCTCTACATTCTTTATTATTTCTTACCATTATAATTTAGAAGCGGTTTTCCTCGCGATTAAATATAGACAATTCAAAATCACGCCCTACGTCGAATCGTCGACCTCGTCAGAAAACAAAAATCAGAGATGCTCCAATTTAAATCTCGTTAAAGTACAAAATTCAGCTAGCTTGACGTCCATCCAAAGCCCGGGGATGTTTCGATAAATGAGCCGCAGTGAACGACGCTGGTGTCTTGGCCACGAAACGAGGCTAGCAGAAAATATAAAGAAGGTTCACACGTAAAGGAGGGGAATAAAAAGCGATTTGGAAGGATACAGATTTCACGTTTGTACGATTTGCACGACGGTGAACTCAGCCAACGCGTTTTATCGCCGTTTATTATTTATCGAGGCTGCCCGCGTCCAGGAATAATGGATCCGACAGGAAATTGCCTCTAAATACGTCGGAGAGCGTGAAACCGACGCGAAATCATGCAACCGTACATGGTGCATCGCGCTCCAAAGGGGAAGTCGTGAGAGGGTGGTAAAACGGTCGCGTTTATGTGAAACGTAAATAATTCTATTCGGATTTGTTGCGCAACGTTAATGTTAACTACAACTGAGATATACGCGTCCAGTATGATCGCGAGATTAACTGTGACGACCGGAGGGGGACTTCGAAGACGATCGTAAAATCGTAAAATAACTCGTCTGCGACGATTATAAATTGTACACTTTGTCTTTTATTACTGTTCCTTCGTTATGGTTCTATACATAAAAACGGGATGAATACGTTGAGTGAGCTGCCGGAATTATCGTCAGAGAGACCAAAGACCGTAACGACATTTAAGTACGCTGTCGATATTTTCTTTTTCTTTTTGTAAGTCGATAAAAAGAATTGTGGCGAAGGAACTGTCGGAGAATTGAAAAAAAGGAAAACAAAAGATCCGCGTGGCAGCTAATAATTCATTTGTTCTATTTCAATTGCTGTTCCCCTATATATGCGCGGCCATATAAGTTTGATAGATAAAAAATGACAGCGTCTGGCAATGAAATTTCGTTTAAAGCTTATGGCTATCAGCGAGGAACACGAATTCACGGTCCACGGTGCAGATTCGAAGGTGGAAAAGGTCTGCTTTAATACGGATGCGCGCGACGTTTCCATCGATTCGACGTCGCGTATTTCACGCAGAGCGCGGACGAGTTTCCTCCTCGTGGAAACGAATCATCCTGAATTACGAGCGCGTCGTCTCGCGAGAAAAGGCCAAGCAATTTTTACCCGACACAACCACACTGTTTCGTGGACGCTTCGTTAATCTAACGAGACGGTTCTGTAACGAACCGTCGCGACGTGCACTTTCGTCCGGGAACATCAACGATTTTTCGAGCCTTTTATTAAATGGTCACGGGCCGTCCTCTCGCGGTAGTCTAGGAAGAAGCTCGGTGCCTTTTTGCGGCCTGTTTGTACGCAAATCGCACCACGAATTCGTCCGATAAAACGATTTACAATATTTTCTTTCAGGTCATGCCGCGAACTTCTTTCGACAAATAGATGGTCTTGATACGGTTAATTGAATGTTTTTGTATTTGTAGAAAATATCTCAGGCGATCAATGTAGAGTAAGGTGAAGGCTGAAGATTTTAATTCACCCTTTCAGAATAAAAATGATCTTGTTGGTCATGAGGAGGATATTTAAATAAATGGACGAATCAGGTACATCAGGCGATCACAGTTCCTATTTTGCTCCCGGCAAATTTAATGTAAGGCACTATGTGTGTACGAGTAAGAATAGAGAGAGAGAGTATTATACAATAGAGGTCTAGAATATTGTACGTACATTGTAACGAGAATCTACGGTATGTTAAAATAAAGTATATATGTATACACAATGCGACAGACGCGCGAATAATATTTGACTGCGGGTGTTCGTATTTTATAAATAGATATCACTGCATTGCATAATTCGATGCATACTCTTTTTTTTCTCCTAAATAAAGTTAGATTGATTCTTTTTAGAATTGCCGAAAATTATTTGTGTCATTGGTAAATTGTTCTAATTGCATTTAGAGAAAGACTTTTTCCTTCACCCTTCTTAAGCATTCCTTCTTTATTCGTTTATGCTATTTGCAGACACCTAAACTGTTGCAAAAGTTCCGCTCCATTAGGTACATACATATGTATATCGATCTCATAGTAACCGTGTTAGAAAACATCATTTAAAATTAAATTGATATCAAACACGACTATATTTAGATCGATAAAATCTCGGGCGAGATAATTTAATTATTTTACGAGTATTATAAACAAATACCATTATCTCGATTTCCCGGTATGTTGGAACAGTGTTCGGGGGCTTGACTTAAAGCCAGGAGTCTAAACTACAATCTCAAATAAGTGTTAACAATATTTCATGCGCGGATTGATTTGTTATCAATAATTAAACAATTTAAAGAACAATGACGTGTAACTGGATATTGTTAAACCGAGGAGATTATTATAGGTGAGTAGCTTATTCAGTTCCCTTCAATTTGACCCCTCATACATTAAAAAATAATCACCACGAACCGAAAAAAATGTTTTAAAAATTTATCGATAACGTTGTGTGTGACATGGAAATGGTATTAGGGCGCTGAAGCCCCACAAGCAGTTAATAAAGTAGTACGTGGCGCCATCTCGCGTTTGTCGCGCCACGAGCAGCTCCAAAAACAACTTTCCGGATTGCATCGTTAATATATACAATTGCGTTTTTCTCGGCTTCTGGTAGGTATTTGTTAGCCAGACTTATCTTAAATTAAAGCTGAGAACCTTAGCTTTAGTTTTCAATAGGTTTAAAAAATATGGCAGTTCTGGTTTAACAGATATTAACAATGAAAGAATTGGCAAAAATGCTCTCCGGGTCATTGCAATTATCTCGGCTTCTAGAAGCACTAGATTAATGATCTGATTTTTAAAATAAAGGTAAAGGATGCCGCTACACGGCAATAAATGATTGATGAGTGCTATTTACGTTGTTTATTTTTTATAACCTATTCGAAAGTAAAGTTTAGAGCTTCATCTTTAATTTGAGACCAGGCCGGTTAAAAAATACCTGCTGGAAGCCGAGAAAAACGCATTTTTTTAAATTAATGAAGTAAACTAGAAAGTTGGTTTTGAAGGTGCAGAAAACTGCTCGAAAAGCCGAAAACGCAAGGTGGCGCCACATACCCAGATGTTGTGTCGACCGTGGCACAAATTAGTTGTAAGAATAGGCAAATCACCTTATGGATTTTCGTGGCACAACGGGACTGCCATACCGACTAAGAAATCCGACACTGATTCGAGCGTCCTCTGCTGAAGAACAGTGATAAGTTGAAGCACTACTATTTATTAAGTAGTGTTGGGGACAGGATGCAATTGTGCAGATATACATATGTGAATGCTATGGGGGGAATCAGGGAACCAATTTCCACAAACGAGATATATGGATTTTTATATTTTGTCGCTGTCTGTGTCAAAAGCACCGACGAGATATAGCAATGGACGAATCAGCCAATGCCTTTTCTCGGCCCGAATTCACGGGCCACCAATAAATTAGCCGATTTGTCCATTCCTCAAATCGCAGCCAATTAGCTTGATCATGTGTTTTTTATCATGTGTTTATCAATTGTATCGCAAAAGGATAAGTGATAGAATTGGTAAATATATGAC
Source organism: Nomada fabriciana (assembly GCA_907165295.1). Taxonomy (NCBI): domain Eukaryota; kingdom Metazoa; phylum Arthropoda; class Insecta; order Hymenoptera; family Apidae; genus Nomada; species Nomada fabriciana. Next base: position 6,933,301 of record OU015690.1, on the reverse strand, counting down.
GAATAACATCGATTGCCCAGGTCTAACCACGAGGAGGTTTCTGCGAATGCAGACCGGCACGGCCTTAGCCGTGCCCCATCCACCATCCATTTACAAAAATTATTATTTACAAAATGAACGCTACTTCCTTCTGATGTATATTTGCAGCACGCTTGATATGCAAACGTTGTGCAAAATAACAATGGAAGGAAGTATTGAAAGAAATGATTGTAATGAAAGCTGAAAATAACAATTCTGATCAACCTGTTGAAATAACGAATAAAGATTATAAATACAAACATTCACTTGCATACTAAGATGAAAAAACTCTATTTTGGTATCAATAAAAAGGTATTAATAAAATGGTATTAATAAAATGGTATTAATAAAAAGAGAGGCAAAGAAAAATAATAAACTAGAACATTAAACAAATTCAATGGCCAGAGGGGCATTCTGCTATTAATTATCGTCCACTTGCTATAAGCACGATAGAAAACCGTATGTCTCTTTTCTTCGCAACACTAATTCACTGCATTACTTGCAATGTCAATCGCGTATGGTGCTTAATTACCTGTAATATATTATTTCGTATATATTACAAAAAATAGGAAAAGAGAAAATAGTAATTCACTGCATCCATAATTTTTAATTAGTAACACTGTTAATGGAGATGTCATGGTAATCGCATCCAAGACTACCATCGAAGCAATCACCTTAGTCTACGATTTTAACCGTAGCCTTATACAGCTTTAATAGCTGCCTTTGGTAACTCTGGAATCAGTTTGGGCATTTCATTGTGGTCGCAACGCTACTTCAAAATCGCGATCATTTATCATCGCAACACTATATGGAATCTAAGAAAAATATTCGCGATGGAAAACTATCGCATTATTGTTAGTATAATTAAAACCTGTGTAGAAAAGAAACACGACAACTATTTTCGCAACGCTAAAAGCAAGTACATATACAAATATAATTCAATATAAAAGCAACTCTAATTCAAACCGGAATCTGTATTAATTCGCAACTTAAATTCAACCCACGATATACTTAATCGCAGCTCTAGTTGTACCAGCGATTTGATTTTATTCGCAACTCTAATGCAAACCGCTTTCAATCGTAGGCGACGCTAATAAAAATCACGATTTGCCCAATACGATGACGGTGGGCCTGGCAATGCTGCTGGCCAAACAATAAACTACAACTACAGCATGCAAAACCGAGCATAGTGACAAAATAGTAACAAAGAATGGCTCTCCATCCTTTGGATGCAGAGCCATTGGTAGTTGCCCTCTTGAGTGACAGTTTGTCGGGCCTCTTCGGCTTTTAGCCTCTTCTTTTCTTCGAGCGCAATGCCCGCTGAAACTTAGTCTAGGCTCGAGACTCTATTCGCAAACAAACAAAAAATAAACCACGTAGCTAAACGAAACACACGTGGACGAATCACGACCAAATACAAACGTAAAAATTGCGATTATGGAAAATCGTAAAGATTACGATTAAAATTGTAATCGATTTTCGCCTGCACGTGCAGCCTCGAGCATAATGTAGCACGTTCGCTTCGGAGCCAAATCGCGACCACGACCGCGAAAAATTCAAAAAATCGATAGGCAAAACCAGGGGCGAACGCATTTTCGTTCGCGCCTCAGGTTCACCGTCGACTTTTCAAATCAGATTTCCTGAAACAGGTTGAACACGCGAAATATTGCCTACCCGAACAGAGACTGTGTCAACCTGCCCGGCCCTACCTACTTATATCTATCAGGTACACCAGACGGTATACTACCTATCCTACCTAGACCTATATTTAAAAAATGGCAAAGCATTCACACAAACACACCTCATTCCACGTTTCTCAATCAAACACTCGGGCGCAAGAACCTAAACTAGAGAGACGTCCCGGAACGCCTCCGACACCCGAGCTTAGCATACAATCATTCACACTCTAAGGGTACGTACCAATTCCTGAAATCGGCTGACAAAGGCTAGCGACCATTGCGTAAATGTGCGTAAACGTATATGCTTGTGCATTACCTTCGTATAAAATATTAATTGTTGAAATATATTGTACATTTTCTTTCAACTAGCAATAAGTACACTTGGTTTGTACAGTACTCTATTCGTTGCTATATTTTAATAATTGCAATTGTAAAACATATTGCTATTCGTGCAATCATAGTATAGTTATTGGAATAAATACGTTTATAATTTTCAATGAAATTCCCGAGCCGACGCAATTCCACAGCCTAACCACATACACTCACAGTGTGGAAAATACGTCGTGCACGGTGCACTAGCAAATGTCAGCCGCCAAACATTGTTATCAATTTAAAAACCATATGATCATCGTGCTCATTGCCTTTCACTCACCCAAGTAGCACCTGGGCACGTGAGTGAGTTTCTGACAATGAACACGGAAAGGGTTAAACCTGAAAATCCTGAACTAAAAAGATGATTAGTACACGTAATATTGCAATAGGTAATGGTATATTTTATTTTCAATTTCTTTAAAAATGACTCGACTTTGTAATTTATGAAATATCAATAAAGATTCGACAATTACTGATAAATAATTTATTTATTAAAGGAAATTAGTCCGAATGACTATTAATGAATGAAATGACTGTTATTGAAACTGAATTTACTAGAATAAGTAATGGAATTAAGAAATAAATGCAATTAAATATTTAGTTGAAAAATTGACAAGCTATTAAATAAGCCTCAGGTGATTCCTTAATCGAAGTAAATTGTTCAAGTTAATTACTCCGATTTGAAAATCTGCCCGTATACAAAGCGCCTTCTTGTACATAATGTGTAATAATTTTCATACGAAAAGGACTAGACTATAGCATATAAAAATTAATATTGAATGCTATACTGAATGCTATCATTGGCATATGCATATTCAATGCTGATTGTAATATACGTATCGTTATATTTATTTATTTTAATACGTGGTTACTATAATCATGAAACACCTGCAGTAACGAAGTCGAGGGGTATCCAACTTCTGCTCTGCTCAACAGTGAAAACAAATTTCGATTGATTATAAATGCAATTATAAATTTAATTACACAATATCCTCAATATATATACATTTGTTCAATGTATTTATTAATGTCATCATATATTTGTATCGAAATAGAGGAACGCACGGGAATATTTTATCAAATATGATTTGGGTAAGATATATTTCTACGGTTTTTCATTTTTTTATATTAAAAAACGCGGAGTACAAGAATGCAGATCTAACCTGATATAAGAAATAATACACAAGAAAATATTGGCGGTCACTATGCTCGCAAAACTACTAAATAAATACAACCAGTCACCCGTGCCGCTTCGGACTAATTGTCCTACGGCATGATTGAGGACCGGAGGAACCAAAACGCATACGACTCACCAACTCGTTGATTGGAAAAATAGAGGAAGTACTCGTGGAAGACATCAGGAACATCACCGAGGCTGATTAATTTAACTCAATCGTCAGGAAGTTTGCAAACTGTAACTAAACAAGAAAGCAAGGAAAATTAAAATCTATTGCTAAATCTACAGAATTTAATTCTTCACATAAAACTGAGCATTGTTTAAAAACTACTTACACTTCTCACTTCAAAAGTGTCGCATAAAACATCCCCTTCAGTGATGCACTGACTCTACTTCCGATGGCGAATACAAGAAAAAAATAAAGATAAAAGACCATAGAGGCGAGCGCAAATTATATCGGTGATAAATTAAGATGCTAATTTCGCGATTGAAATAATAGTATTAATAAATAGTACGCGAAAACCACTGACTCTACAATCGCGTGTAGCCCAAGTGTAAACGAAAATTTAAGCAAAGAGCCACTTGCTCTGGAAATATTAGAAAACTGCGGAGCAAACACTGACTCTACCGATCGCATTGCGCGCGGTCACAACATTTTCTGAAAGAAAACATGTTCATCCTATTGAGTTCTTATTAGGGATATTTATGAAAAATAAATATGCCCGAAGGATATGTAAATATCTATTAAAAATATGTAAATATGCATGAAAAATATGCAAGTGTGCACAAAAAATATGTAAATCGGCATTAAAACTATGCCCGTGAGCATTAAAATATGCATTAAAAATATGCAAGTGCGCACCAAAAATATGTAAGTATGCATGAAAAATATGCAAGTGTGCACAAAAAATATGTAAATATGCATTAGAAATATGTAAATATGCAAATATGCATGAAAAATATGCAAGTGTGCACAAAAAATATGTAAACCTGCATTAAAACTATGCACGTGAGCATTAAAATATACAAATATGCATTAAAAATATGCAAGTGTGCACAAAAAATATGTAAACCTGCATTAAAACTATGCACGTGAGCATTAAAATATACAAATATGCATTAAAAATATGCAAGTGTGCACAAAAAATATGTTAATATGCATTAGAAATATGTAAATATGCATTAAAAATATGCAAGTCTGCACAAAAAATATGTAAGTATGCATGAAAAATATGAAAGTGTGCACAAAAAATATGTAAATGTGCATTAGAAATATACAGGGTGGCCCGGGACTCACGCAGTATTTTTAAAAAAGGGGTAGCTGATGTGATTCTGAACGATTTTTTCCTTGACCAAAATATTGTTTAAAGCTTGGTTTTCGAGTTATTAACGAAATACACTGGCGAATGAGAGCGGCCGTATAGCGCGAGCTCAGTCACAATCGCGCGCGGCCGGGATCGGGTGCATCGAGGGGCGACGTACGCCAAATATTACAATCGTCTTACATTAACAATAGGGTGTAATTCTTCGTTATTCATCAATAACAATTAAATTAACAAGTCGTTTAATAACGGTTCCATATTTTTATTCGTTCTCCGAAACGAATAAAGTGTTTTATTAATTATGAAAAAAGTGTTTGAATGATTAATGTTAGAAAAGGGTAGTCAAATAAACTTATCCATTCGGCCGCGAATTTGCCTTCTTTCGCGGTGCCTTGGCACTTGGTCATTGTACCGATCCTGACCTATCTTAACCATGTGAATGTTAACCATGTGTATGTAACCATATGTTTTGTGCCACGTCTCGACGATCGATACAGATCTGATTCGCACTTGTTTCCAAACGCACATGACACACACATTAACTTTCGACATGTTCGTCAATGCGAGTCGCGTGCGTGTGGAAACAAGTGCGAATCAATTCTGTATCGATCGCCGGGACATGGTATAAAGGGAATAGGTCAATGACTAAGTGCCAAGACACCGTCGAAGCAGGCAAATTCGTGAACGAAAAGGTAAATTTAATTAACTACCCTTTTCTGACATTAATCATCCAAACACTTTTTTCATAATTAATAAAACACTTTATTCGTTTCGGAAAACGAATAAAAGTATGGAACAGTTATTAAACGACTTGTTAATTTAATTGTTATTGATGAATAACGAAGAATTACACCCTATTGTTAATGTAAGACGATTGTAATATTTGGCGTACGTCGCCCCTCGATGCACCCGATCCCGGCCGCGCGCGATTGTGACTGAGCTCGCGCTATACGGCCGCTCTCATTCGCCAGTGTATTTCGTTAATAACTCGAAAACGAAGCTTTAAACAATATTTTGGTCAAGGAAAAAATCGTTCTGAATCACATCAGCTACCCCTTTTTTAAAAATACTGCGTGAGTCCCGGGCCACCCTGTATAAATTGCACGAAAAATATGTAAATATGCATTAGAAATGTGTAAATATGGATTAAAAATATGCAAATACGCATGAAAAGATGCAAGTGTGCACGAAAAATATGTAAATTCGCACTAGAAATATGTAAATATGCGTGAAAAATGTGCAAATATACAAATATGCATACAAAATATGCAGGTGTGCTTTAAAAAAAATGCAAGGAAAATATACAAGCTTAAGAATGAAATAATAAATGCAATAAGTTTTTGCATATGGTTTTAAATATAAAACATAAAAACATATGCATTATGCAAAAAGGGCAAAATAAAAAATCTTATTCCAATTGCAATTACTCAATTGTAATTGGAACAGAAAATCTAATTGTTTTTATCAGTATTTTAACTGTGGTTGTTTCATCTTAGTATCAGTCATATATAATACAAAACCAATATGAAAATATGATAAAAGTGCTCACATACACAGGCCTTGGCTGAATTGAATTACTAGGCATCATTGTAGCTATGTATTGCTTTACTCTATGCCATATACATAATCAACTCTCTCCATACTCCTGCATCAAAGAATAACAGGAAAATTAACCAAGTTCCTGAAAGTAATGATAATTGTGATATACAATTACAAGAATTCAATAATATTCAATAATACAATAATACAAGCAATAATTCAACTCGAATTCTGTAGAAAATGTGAATATTCGATTTGCAAATGTATAGGCACACGATGCTAACAAAAGGTTCAGTATGGAAGCAATATTATGTGAAGTGGTAATTACAATCCTAATAAACAAACAGCAGCGGTAATAGAGTGAAAATAATTGTGGTATGGCTATTATGGACGCACCTCACTGACAATGAGATGTCTTCCATATGTTTTGTCAGCACGGCGTCAAGTAGTAGAATGAGAACCCTCACCATCGGCCGTTGCCGTTAGGCTACATATGTTCGATATCCGACTAAAGCCAAATACCATTTTTGTTTACGATCGCTTGCGTTTCGCAGATACATATATTTCAGCGCCAACGTTACTTGGTAAGCGTCTTTTTTTGTTTCGCGATAAATTGTCGACATTTTCCAGGAAAAACAAGCTTCCCGCCCACAGGCCGAAACAACAAAGAAATACTCGGCAATAATTGCTTGTATCATGTTACTATTTGTTTACAACACGACTCTACATCATACAAGTATTATACGTGGTATGAATTATAATTTAATAGAGATATATTGCTAGAATTCTACTTAATTCCACAAGAAATTTGAACAACGCTTACCTGTCGGCGAGAAGTTTATTTAACAATATGGTGCCGCGTCACTCTGCTCCTGCGCATTCCCGTTCAAAAGTGTCCCGTTCGCGCCATTTCTGTTTCAAAGCAATCGAAAGACACGCCATGGAACAGAATCCAACTGAAATTAGAGATGAATGTATTAAGAATCGCCAATATTATAGTAATATTGCTAAAAACTGCAAAATATGCTGCAAGATAATGGAATTCTTAGATAAGATACATATATGCATACGTAAAAGTAATACGTGTATGCATACTCGAGCCGATTTGACAATGCACGCCGCGCGGTGTGATTCCGTTCACTGCACAACATTTTCTTCATTGCTTAATTCTTCATTAATATTAACAAAAAAACTACAGGAAACTTGGAAAACAGGGAAATGAAAGCAATGCGTATATCATTTCCTTGTGTCCGAGAATATATTAGACTTTGTGACATACCTTAATTCGATGGACACTCTGAGCACGTCTATTCACTACGAGATCCGTTGGGCGAAAGAGATTACGCTAATTGGCTGGTAATTGGGCGGGAGGTGGGGGGTGTTGTGCTTTCTTTAAGGCGGGTGTTTTTGAATGTCGTGTCGAACTGCATATTTTCTGTCACAAGTATTACAGAATGGATATTAGTCGAATTAGTGGGACACAAATATAATTATTAGTAATAATAAACAAATCTGAGTAATAAAATGTTTGTAATGTCTGTTACACTATAGAATAAGTAAACTATTTCCATCATACAAATATTTGTCTTGCCTTAACTTTATTGAAATTACAATTCCTACCATTACAAGAATCTTTTGACACCGACGAGCCTCGAATATCATGGATGTCGAATACATTCTTATATTTATGAAGTTACAGCAACATTTCGATTAGTATTCAAAATAGTGGCTTTTGTATAGTGGCAATTTTAGTATACAATTATCGTCTCTATCTTTTTCATTGTAGCAACTTTATTGTTTGTGTGCTAAAAAAATTTACATCTCTTAGCTCAATTTTGTAAGTAGTTGTACATCATTCATTGACATTTATCAGAAAATAATGTAAAATATAACTTTAAAAATTATTTCATTTATTGATAGTACAATTGAAATACGAAAACTGGTTATCATGTGTTTCTTTGATTAACAGATTTTTAATTAACATTAATTGTTTGATATCCTTTGAAATTCTTTAAAATTATTTAATTTTCGCATCGTTTTCTATAATCTGTTGGTAACGTTACGAGTGACGCGTAAATGGTAATGGGACCCGGGGTCCCAGAAATGCTGACCGAAAAAATACATTGGATGACTTGTCCATTCTTACATCTCGTCTGTGACCTGGTGTTGTGGCGCTAGAGCCCCATTGCCATTTCTATGTCACTCACAACGTTACCGACATATTAAAGATAATCATGTGCCACGAATATTTGGTTCGAATAAAATTATAAATTATTTATCTCGGCTCTTGGGGGTTGTTTTTTTTTTATCTATCTGGTGTGAAATTAAAGGAAAAAGAATAAACTACACACCTGTAACTATCTCGTTGCTGTAACATTATCCAGTTTCACGTAATTATTAAATAAATTGTTTAATTACCTGAAACAAAACAACTGCTTTGAACCTATTACCTACAACTTGTTGGAACGTTGTGTCTGACGTGGAAATAGTAATGGGGTCCTCAGTATCTCCGGAATTGGTAAAAAGAATTAATTGCATGACTGGATTGTTCTTATATCGCGTCTGTGCTGATACCATAAACAAATTGTGTAGGCGTGTTTCTTATGTTTTAAATGCAAGATACCTTACCATCTGTCACCTTTACCCACCGTTAATACTGGGAACGATTTTCCAGGCAACGTACTTATATCGATCGACAGCAACTTGCCAATGGATAGTAAATTACTTGCAGTGAGTTACCACAGTTTTCTCTTTCATATATCCATCCTTAAAACGTTCTCTTGTTTCAGCCAGGCTACATAGGTTTCGTAATATTCTCACAACAGTGAAACAGGTATTCAGCACAGTCAAGGCGAACTCTGGTGCGCATGACAAACGCTCATAAAGCGTATGCACTTTGACTTTCAAAGCGGGAATACTGGTCGGTTTCCCTTGCTAAGAATAATGATCACGTAGATGCAAATCTCAGCCCACTTAAAAGTCGATAACTCTTCGACGAGATGTATGAAAACATTGCTGGATCGTGAAGCTTTGGATGTCCAGTTTATCGAGTTCCGTGCGATCAGGAGAAATCACGGCCGGCCAAACGACTTATTATTACAAGTTCGCACAATATATTCTTCAATCTTTGTCGCCATTGCATGAATCATTCCCGTGATGATTTTCACGCTCCGTTTCATCCTCGATTCATTTGGAACAAGTCAAAACAAAAACCTTCTACGAATGATTACGATCGTATCAAATGAATAGCTTCTGAATGAGCCTTCGTAACGTTTGCCGAGGATGATGAAGAAGCGAGAAAAAGAAAGACTCGAAAGGTAAAATGGAGAACAGGAAGAAAAGGTATATGTACTGCATTCCCGCTTGGCTCTCGAGTACCTGCTAATGAACGTAACCGTAGCCTGCGAGTTTGGTGCACTTTACGCTAATGCCTAAACAAATGACCGACCTCGTGAAAAAGTCGATTTTTGTACGCCACCGGTACGTTTCTTCTTCAACGTTGCACTAGAAATCTCGAGGGAGGGCTCTTCACCCTTGAAAGCAGCCTCGTGAAAGAGTAATGTGGTCCATGAGAGGCGGCACGAGTCGTTGATTACTTTTCCTCCTTGCAAGGTCATGTCGAGAAGTTTCTTTTTCTTAGGATTAACTGCGGCGTTTCGTTGAATTACTAATGACTCGCAGCCACTCGAGGAATTCATTCTCCTTCCGTTCCTTTCGCCCCGGTGCTAACGATCTCCCCTTTCGTTCCAGGTGATAAAACCTTTGCTACTGCAAAAGAGGGACCACTGTGTGGAGAAACGCGACTGTGGGGGTCAGAGTTTATATTTCGGTGGCCGTACAATACTTCGTTATTGGTGCTCAACGATACTGGGCTTTACTCCCTGTTCGCAGTCAATATGCAGTCATTAGCGAACACGTGTGTGCACACGTGTAGTTGCTCGATCAATAGATTGTACGCTCACCTTTGAAAAAAGAGGTACGTGTCCCGTGTGAAAAGTCCGGGCTCCTTGCTAACTCGATTACAATGTCAGCTTTGTTATTTGTCGATTTACCTTCGGACCCTCGTAGTTTTCGTTTTTAATAAACCAATAATTAAATGGATACTTCTATGTTTCAATAATCACATATTTTTGTAGCATGGGAAAAGTGAAAGGAGAGTTCAGATATTTTTATAAAACAGTTGAGCGAATATTTCTCATCTATTGTTCGGGCTGGTATACGGTACATACAAGCCTGCAAGCTATACGCCACAAGGGCAATAACATAAATCTTTAATGAAGGAGCAGTTACGAAAGCACGAAGAATTTCTTCCATGAGGTTGCTGAGACTGTTCGGTAAAAAAAAAAAAAAAATGGGTCGGCTGTCGATGTTACGGGTGACTGGAATTCATGTAATTATCAGTGACGATGCATTTCTCGGTCGAGCAAACACTTTTATGATTTTCACACGGAGGGTAAGTTCGCCATGGGGTTCGGGAGTGACGAATTTTCTTGGAAAAAGAATCAAGGATATGGTGATTCGTAATTGTACGGGATACTACTGTGGCGGTTGTGTACAAAATTGTAGAAGGGCCTTCCCTTTCTTCCTAAATGACCGCCAGCTGGCCAATCGGGAAAGTAATGTAACAACAACTGCACTTTTTGCTGCGTAACACCTTTTTCTATGAATATTTTAATCACAGATAAAGAATAACCGTTTATTCTTAAAACCAGAAGGGACTTATCATTCAATCTCCCAGAAATGAAAAAAAATTTCAATTTTTAACTTTTCTGGTTATGAATAACGATTATAAATGACTAAAATATTATTGTAAATGTAGTAGTAAGTACCCAGTTTTGATGTCTGATTTTAATATTTACTATTTCTATCTTGGTAATGTATTTCTAGAATTATTACTGATCTATTACAAACATACAGTCAGAACAACATTAAATAGAAAACTATGAAAAATGGTTGTTATTTTAGTTTAATCGAAACCAATCGTTCGATCGTTCTATTGATATCAAAATAAATTAATATATATCTTTTTGTTAAAGCAACCAAATGATATATTTTTCAACAATCAAGCTGCAAAGACTGTCTCCATCAAGTATAATAAAAATCAATTTCCCATAACACACCCTGTTCCCCGGAATACCCATCAAACCCTTCACGACCAATTACCACCGTGCATTGTACCCCATCCCGACTGTTCCCGATCACGTTAATTTTCCCGTGATGCTTCCGTGAAAACGATCCTATTACCTTCCCGCGGGTAACATCCGTTTCGATAGTCCGTGACTGTGGAAAAAGAGAGGAGATAAAAAACCTGTGCATTCTTTGGTCGTTGAAAAGCTCAGGTCGTGCGTGTCACCAGGATGACTCAACGGAGCACGACCGAGCGAGTGTCCAAACACGATTTGCACACAGCAAAACTATGGAACGCGTCTTCGTCGTACGATCGGCCAATTACCTGTGGCCCTCGTCCAAGAAACCACGGCTATTGGCGCCTCCATGACTCACGCCGTTCCTTTTCGTGCTGTTTGGCGATATATTTTCACCACCCAGTATAAATATATATATTAAGGCAACCACGTCTCGCAGCGTGTGCCCTAGATGCGTGCGGCCCGCAAACAATAACGATAATGACTTAACAGGCCCATCTGCCTCACGATGAATCGAGGAAGGGTGCAGGTCTTGATGGAAGTCACTGTCGGACTCTAAACGATAATGGATATCAATGTATACGGTATACCCATGCACCTACGCGTCTTTGTAGCCTGAACCTCGTGTATGGAGAATTAATTGTTTCCAGCGGATTGCAGCTTGCACTGATTGTTGTCTGAGTTAATTCATCGGGGATTTTGTATGGCACATAGAAGACCGTTGTGGCCAGGTCGAATTGACGCTACCATTTACTGGTCTATTAACGGATACAATATGGTGATCTGTTAATCTTGCGTTGCCCGCATCGACGACAGATCGTTCTTGGCGCTTTTGTTGTTTAATGGGGAGTGCACAGTCCATCTTGTTAGGCTGGATACAAAGGGGATGGAATTTTAGGTAACGGATAGTTTGTGCGGAGAATCGCGCGACGGTATTTCATTGAATTGCAGAAGTCCTATTGTGAAAGGGCATGGGGGATGCGCGATCAGATTTGCACGAGATTGAAAATATGTTAAATAGACTGTATGGTAGTTGGGTCGGAATTTTCTACGCTCGTTGAAAGAATAGATAGCACTATGCGGGGAATGTGTAACTGTTTTCTTTTCTCGGTTCACCGTATCGGGCAGGCAAATAGTGCTGATTGGCATGCGGCTGGAGATTCGCGAGCGAACGGAAACGAACTGTTTCGTCGTGAAAGGGTTGGTCCCTGACATTGATTGCTTGATTGTCTCAGCCTAGGCCCCAAACGTGGCGATCTAGCGCGATGATCTAACGCGACGATGACCGTTCGTTGACCCTATCGAGACATCGTTTTCTCGCTTCGCGCTATTTCTGATGGTTTAGTATCGCGGATTATTTCTGCGCTACGAAATCTCGTGCTCTGCGATAGCTGTGTTTCAAACGCGAATCGGAAACGCTGGGTGTAGCTTTCGTATTAAGAGACGCAACTATTTTCAAGCGGTCAGAAATTGTACTATATATATTATATGTTAAATATTTATATATTGATATATTATATTCAAATATTAAAGTTTTCGAATACTAAATATTTTTATTAATTTTCGCGATCTTGATTTTTCAAAATGTTATATCCGCCATCGGTTCATCTAGCATTTGTACAAAGGGCAACCCTAGAACCGTTCGATCTTATTAATCGTCAATCAAACTTTTACAACCGTAGTAGTCTCCGGTATACCTACATATGTATGTACATGACCAGTCTGGAATTTTATTGGCGACTACTAGACTCTATTGAATTGCAAGAGGACATTCATTCCTCTCAAATACAGTTATATGACGTATAAACTAGGCTGATAGTCGACTTGCGTGGAGGACGAAGGAATGGTACCGCGTGATGAATAAAAAGCGATTCGTCAATCGCTCGTGGATGAACGATTTCTTCCTCGACCTGTTTAACGATAGAAAAAACTTCAATGCCCAATTTAACAGAATGTAAAACACCAAGAGTATTGTGACTTTTCGTTTTTCACGTACAAAATATCAAACATTTCGAACACGATTGTCTCGACTACCACGAGCGTTTCGAATAGACATCCCAACAACAATGGAACCAGACGATGGCGTGGGTGCGCCGATTCGTTCCGGGAGAAATCGATCTTTGGTAAACGGAGCATTGACGAAAGGACGAAGGGTGCACAGATATCCTTGGGACAGGAAGTCCAGGTGCGAAGTGCAGCACGCGACTCTATGGTCTGTCGAAAATGCATTAGAGACTGGTCTGATACTTCTGGATGAATGAGCAAATCGAATGAATGGGATGAGTTGGCTGCTGGTCGAGGCAAAGCTGTTACTGGAAGAATACGTGGTAGGCCTGCTGAACAGACGAAGAATTTCACCTCGATTCTCCGATTTTCCGACCTCTCAAATAATTTCGTTGTCCACGCTTCGTAAAATTTTGTCTTGAATTTCATCATGCCGGTGATTTTAGCGAAGAAAGGTAATGGAAAGATATATTTTTCGTCTACGGTTGTCAGAAATGGGGTATATTATTTTTGGCAAAATGAAAATTCTTTTTTGGTTCTTTTCTAGAGGCAAAAATAAAAATCTCATGGATTCAAGGGTAGATTTTGTGACACAGTTTCGGTCTCATTTCGCGTACACACAGGCCAGTTCGGAAACTGGGTCGAGTTGCATGTCTTAGAAAGTGTTTACGAAAGAAAGACTATTCAAAACTAAAACTACAGAATTGCTCAGGCATTCTATTTTGTTATCATGCATTTAAGACCATACATATTATAGACATAATACTTCTGTTTTACTGTAAATGAAATTCACCGTGAAATTATCCCATATTAAAAATAATTAAAATGTAGCCACATGGTACTGCCATTTAACCCTTATGTTAGCAACCGGGTACCCGGGTACCCATTTGATGTTTCCTACTCAAATTTTTTATGTTCTGGCAACAATATCGCAAAACCCCTCTGGATCCCCATTACTTGGATGGTTTTACGTCGATATGCCAATTTTGAATAAAATTGGTTCGCAATTTTTTAAGTTATAAAGCTTTAAACATATTTATACGCTTGTTTGGTAACCGGGGTACCCGGGTACCCATATACGAGACGTGAGTGTTAGATGTTCTGTGCACATAGCAATGGACCTATTTTTAACTAAAATGACTTATTTATTTATTAAATTACAATAATTAAGAATTCTGGTGACATTTTCTGCATATTTCTATAGTATTTGCGAGTTCATCACAAATAGGACGGCGGCACTTGTAGCAAGCCTTTCGTGTTTTTCGTCGCTTCTTTTCGGGATCAGCATGACACATATAACAGGATCCCACGACTGTTTTCCTTCCACTGTCGTCGTGTTCTTGTGTAGAAGTAGAAGGAATTTCATTTATTTCTATTTGACTATTTATCATGCTTTGTATTGCCAATTTTGTGGAACGATGTCTCATAATTTGAGTAGCTTCCAATCGCGTTCGAATTGTTAGACGACAAAGGTTTTACCCTAATTGACGTGTTCTGATAAAATAATTTGACACTATAAACTTCTAAAACTTACAAATTATATTTCACAAAAGCACTGTACGTTTCACCTAACTGGAAAGAATCGTGTGTCTCGAGTCAAACGCTGAATACAAACTGATGCATATTGGAGATGGTTTTTGATTCCTACTTATACTTGTTTATATAAACAAGATAAGCATCCCTTCTCTAGTTCTAGAACTAGGAACGATTCGAAGAATCAAAAGTCGAAAAGTAGACACTTGAGAAACTGGGAGACTTTATAGAAGAGCATGTAGGTACTTCAAATATTTAAAAAAAAATGATACTTGATTTCAGTATAAACATATATACATATGTGTAATAGATTTGCATAAAATGTTTAAAGCTGCAGTTGTCGAGTTATAGAACTGAAAGCTAACAGTCTCGAAAAAATATAATTTCGTACTTCAGCCACTCATTGACCAAATTGGTTAAGTCTACAAAACAAAAATAAGTCAATTTTTTGCAAATATAAGAAGTTAAACATCAATCAAACGCTTTAACGATAAAATTTTAATAAATTCAATAGGTGGAGTTAATCAATTTGGCTAATGTGCCGATGAAAACCGTATGGGGTACCCGGGTACCCCGGTTGCCAGACAGACGTTGAAATTTCGGTTGCTAACATAAGAGTTAACTAATGATAATAATAATAATTATAATAATTCTATACTATGACATACAAATATAATTGGGCAAGGTTGAGTAATGACTGCTTTCACATAACCTACTCCAGATAATAATACATATAAATTATAACACGTAAATATTTTAAACAGTACTATGTACAAAAAATGATAGAAAACAGATTAGAAACCATTAGGTGAAATTAAATATAATGAAGGGGCGTGGACTTAATGATGGAAGGCTTTGGAGAGAACGGATCTTCATTGGAGTTTTATTATAACAGAAATAGAAGAGCGGATTGGGTCAATTAATCTTAATCAATTGAACTAACTATCGTAAACCCTGATGGCGCCATAAATTAGGCATTTCCTTCGAAATTATATGGTAGCTCTATGTCCACGTTCTTTCGCCATTAATACGATGTTAAACGAGTTTACATGGCCCGTTTCAACTTCGCCACCGTTATACGCATTCTTCGCGTCTTCGTCAAACAATAAATTGAACTTTCAGTATGCAAATGTGAAACTCTACCGACACTTTGCTCGATTCGTGGCAAACATTAATTTCTAGTCTTACTGGGTCAACCATGCGTTCCACTAATACATAATTCTCTAGATATTCGAACTCGGCTCGATCAACTAGGGGCCACAATAAATTCGATTAAGTTTTAATTAAATTCCAGACTCGACCTCCAACAAGGGAAAACCTATTTAGGTTGTGGAACGATTTCAATCGATTCACCGAATTTGATTCATTATTGAAACCGATTTCCGACCGAAACCTGTGAACGATTCGTTTCCCCTAACCCTTTGTCGACTCATGGGATTTCGTCACGTGCACGATAATAATTTCGCCTCCCCGTTCGTCAGGGGATATTGCATCCGACGTGTTTGCAAACTACTCTCTCGCAGAATTTACGAGAATAAAAGGAAAAGGAGAAAATAATATCCGTACAGCGGGTGAGAATGAATGAAAGCGTAAAAGAAGAAAAAAGTTGAGCCTTCTGAATCCAGTTTGGGCAGTCCCAGGACGCGTCTTTTTTTTTTCCTCTTCGATTTCATTGTGTTGATCTTGCCGAGGAGAAATGCAGATCCTGCTGAAATTATTTTTCCCCGAATCTTCTTCATAAGAACGATAAATCGACCCAGGGGGTTGTGCCTCTGCACGCTCTGTAGAAGAAGTTTCGACTCTCTTGCAGAGACAATCCTCCAAATTTATTTATCAAATATTTCAACGTCGCTTTCCACGGGGTTTCATACTTTTAAAAATATAGTTACGACTCGTATTCGCAGAATCTTTCTGTTATCAAATTACTCGAACTCAAACTCAGGCAATAATTATTTATGAAACCTGCTTATTCTATTAAAGTGGAATTCTATAATTACTTTTAATCGAACAAATTTTTGTCTGTAAAAACAGCAGGCAAAAAATTCTCCCGGATATTGCAGCTAATTTGTCACTGACATAACTGACACATGTATGTAACTATAATTTGTATCACGCAGGTTCCTTCGCAGTAAAACACGTTTTTCCTTCGTAGAAGGAAAAAGTACCCCCGTGGAAAAGGGCGGTGCTGTGAATTTTGACACTTACCGTGGAATCCCCAGAAGGCATAACAGGAATCGGGTTCACGTCGCACTATGGGGCACACACTACAGCATCCTCATGGTTTCCGTGTCACGTGACACCTTACGTCCACACCTATACATCCCTTGTCCTACGCAGTTGAGCCCACAATCCTGTTATCAGACGTAGCAAAATGCGATAGCCACCTACAATATAACAATTATACGCATAGATTTATAACCAGTGCGATTAAAATATACAAATTTCTCAACTATAATTTCTCTCCCTTAGCAAATTTGTTGCCCTCATAATATAAAATAAAGGACACAGTTTTCTTTAGACTCCTTGTGGTTCGAAAATTATGAAACGAATTTCTTATTTTTCCTTTGGTTGCATTTGAATGATTACTTTAATATATAAATCACATTGTAATTCTTGCACATTCCAATTTCTTTTGCTCAGTCTTATACCGTTTATCGAACATAAGAGAAGAAGGCTAAGAGATTTATATCTCTTGGACGACGTGGGTGTATCTAAAGTTTTGATCGATAGTGCAATTACACCGCGTGGTAGCAGCGAATGTGCCAGAAGATCGTTCCAACGATATTCCTTTTGCAAAGTTTTTCGCGAGATTCTAATACTAGATTCGAACTATCTCGATACGCAATCGGTTGTCTGATTTATCCCTACACGAAGTCGTTAATTCACGTTATTTACTCTCGGTTCAATTAATCTGACGTGCAATTTAGTCGGCTCGGTTCTTTTTAATTTACACGTCTCGCCTCCCGGTAACCTTTCGGTGGCTCCGGCTCAAATCTAACATTATCTGGACTTTATTATCACGTACACGTAAACATTTCTTTCGAATCGTTTTTGTGTCGTTTGAATAATTATCTCATCGTCTCTTTTCTCATCATTCAGAGCAATGGCGATACGCTTGATTCACGCATAGACTCGTAAAATGTTTTTCATATCCAATATAAACGTCACTTTTTGCGAGACTTTCTATCGCGACGCAACGCCGTGGAATGTTTCGCCATAAACTGCAGTTTAATTACGCGGACGCCGCCGTATAATTGCAACCGGGGAACCATTATTGTAGTCTTTGATTACTGCGGTTGCGGCGAACGTTTCGCCCTTCCTCAAATGAAAGTCTCCGACCACTTTTAACCAACCCGCAAATACTTTGGCGAAATGTAGTATATTACATTTATAAGCTGTCCCAAATAAATTCTGATTCAACAAAATGAATAGTAGCGAATCGCTGTGATACAAATATCATTGCGAAAGAATTCTCCGACAATATTTCCATCACAAAATCATCAATATAATTCGACTAGAATACCAAAGAAAGGAGTTACCCTCCAGAGAAGGAACACGAGACAGTACCTCGATAGCTGACTGCATCTCATCGATCACTAACCAGACTATAGGCGCAAAAAAGACAAGACTGTCCCATCATAAAAGAGCAGCAAAGAAAATGGAAGAAAATCGATGGGAATGGTTTACCGGCGGAACGGTAAATCGTTCCGGCTGAATGGAAGAAAAAAAGCAGACAAACTTTGCAACTTTATCGACGGCGCGAAATTTATATCGCCCGCGTGCGTAAATTTTTCGCGGCGATCGATAAATTCCGATCGATTAATCCGGATCGCCGGGGGTTGGTGTCCCCTATTAATCTAATCTAAGAATCGAGAGGCGAGAAAGTCGCGCTTGAAATCGCTTTCACGAGTGTCGTTGCGCCGTTACACGCTTGTCCCTTCTTCCACGAGACGCGCATTTCTGCCCACGCGTTTCGCGGCTCTATTATTCGTTTCGCGGCTGAAACGCGAAGAGAAAGGGACGTGGACGGTAAAAGAAACCGCAGACACGCGTATGTACAGCGGAAACGCGTAAACCAGTCGACCAACGTTTCGTCTCGCCGATGAGCTACGTTTTATCGTTCCGTTTGTCTCCGTCTACCCTTGTATCTGGTCGGGGAAAAATCCTGTGAGTAATACGACAGTCTGGGTAGGAAGCGACTAAATTATTTGCGAGCAGCGAGTTTCTATCGTTACGGTTCTCTTCTGCGGATAGAGCAAGAAAATTCCTCAGAGTTCATTGTGAATTGTGATTTATTTGATAGGGCCAGGGCCGTTTCTGGATTGCTGGCCGTCCAGGTGCAAAAACGATACCGTCGCGACGTGTCGCCCCTATTAATTTAATGTTAGTTAAAATTTTACATGTACTAAACTATTTTGCACCCACATGAGGAAGGACTCTGGATGGGACTTAATATTATTACAATTATTATTATTATTATACTTTATATTTTTATTATTTCTTATATTACTGAAAATTTTGTTGTGGTAAGAATAAAAAATATACAATATTGAAATAATGATTACAATGAGCGTGTAAATTATAGGAAAGGGCTGCACAACCTTGAAATATAATCAAGTTTTGAGATCGAAGTTAATTTCTCAAATTGTTCTTACAATGAGTTCAGACTGCGTGGCGCCGCGAAGAAAAGTCATTTTTTGCCGAATCATTTAACCACGTCTCCCTTCTAGACCGCAACGAAAAATTCCGGGAATCAAGGAACGAAGGCCAAAGAGAGGAAACACGAGATAATATTTGCCAACCATCAGACAGATGCGTTTGCTCCCTCTCACGAGTAACATTTCTACAGACTGTTCTGAATTCTCTTCAAATGCCGACATTATTTTTCAGATACAACGAAAAATGGGGTACAGCGTGCAATGCACGGTCAACAAAAATTGCGCAAGTCCAGTTACCAAAAATAGGAGACTTGGTTGAAATTCTAGCCGACCTTTCGTTGCTAAAAATCAATTGTAATTCGATGCGTGTGTGACTAATTAATTGGACTCGGCAAAAAAGAGTTTACCTCTGCAGCTGGGTTTCGTCGAATTTTAATTTCAACGCCATAATTGAGGCGTCGAACAAATGAGTTATCGTCCATAAATTCCCCTTGGCCGGATTCTCCATTCAATGTGCATACCGCCTATCATAAATCTCTTCCCTACAAATTTCTATCGGTTAGTGGAATCCCCGTTTCAATGCGGGAAATATATATTTTTGATCGTAAATATATATTGATTTCCTTGCTTCTATAGAACGTTGGGTCGTTGAATTGGTAATTAATTGACAAATAATTGTTACGCGATATTCTACCATGGCGTATGTAATATATAATTGCTGGCTGTTTCGATAGGTGCCTTGGGAAAGATATTCTTCTCTGGTGTATCATGTTTCACAGGTACAACACGTTAAAGTATACGCAGGTATATACCGCGTACTTCCATTATTGCAATAGTTACCACTGCAGCCACTCTGTTACGATTATTGTGCACTGTTACCATTATTGCACAAATTGGCAGACAATATGTCTAGAATTTCTCCCACAGATACTCGAAAGCTGCCAATTATGTAAAACATTCCACTGGAAAGTTCTACCATTACAGTTCCCCTAGAAAGCAACTCAAACAATTTCAAATACAGCACCGTTCCATACGAATTCTATCAAAGCGACCTTGAAAACTGTTAAAAGCTCCTGTATTTGATTAACGAGACAGCCAATAGGTAAACGGCCGTCGTATCATAAAAAAGACACGACTTTGACAAACAATTAATATTTTCTGAATATTTCTTATCCATCGTCAACTCGAAAATTCGTCAGACGCTCATTAATCAACACTCCTGGCCGGCTCTTTATCGGTCACCGGTCACGAGAACGTTCGATTAAAGGCACAAGGGGCGGAGAGTAAAAACGGAGCAGCCAGGGAAATGCAGGCCACTGCAGAGCATACGAACCATTTGGCTATCTGACGTAGCTTGAAAGTTAACAGGACACGAGAGCATCGCCGGAATTGGCTGACCTCTTGGCTGGTGGTCGCTGGAACAACTTTGTTCTCCGAAACCACCCAACCCCCTTCGATCATCTGTGTCACAGCTACCACCGCAGTCACAATGTCTGTGATCATTTGAGGGTTATATTACGTTTCGTTTCGACGGTCGCGTTAGCGTTGTTCGTTGAATCGACTACAAGTTCGATTTCTCGTTTAACGACGAGATTTCGTTATCCGGCCTTAGCCAGACACGTTAAAGAAAAGGGCAAAAGTTTTCTCATCTTCTGGCTGACCCGATTCTTTACGATCCTTTGGCCTGGTTTCCTCGTGACTTTTACGGTTCCTCCCGCGCCTAATTCTTTACCATGGAGACGGCTTTCGAAGTGGCACCGTTTAAGGGGGGAAAAATAACACGGATGCGACGAAAACGTGGGTGGAAAAACAAGGGAAGGTCCGCGGTCGATAGGATCTTCGCGTTGTTCGGGGCTTGTAACTTCGTAGCGCGTTCCCTTAAATTTCGTTTTATCGCGGTTTTCTTGGCGTTCGTCGCGAGAAACTTTTTACGATCCTTTCCGGCGGAATAATTTGTGGCAGGCTTCGTCCTCGAAACAAAACACGAATATGGCAAAGATTCAGGCGGGATTGTAATGGGACTTAAAAGTAATTATAATTGATACGCAAGTAACACGTGTTCGTTGGTTTACGGGGGATGTCGTATAATCTGCCCGTTCGGGCAAAGTCTTCGGTGAAAGCTGCAGGAAGTAACAACTCCTAACCACTTATCTCACGATCGGTCGTTCTAACTTCGGACTCCTGAATATTCATGCACAATTTTCTGATCGCGGAACAAAACTTCGATTTTACCCCGTCATCTTTATTCAAAGGATAAGTACAATGTTTTGCATTTCGAAGAACTGTTTCATGGATATTTGAAAACTTTGATCAGGCGGACGGAAAAATATACAATTTACTTACCAGCGTAGTTGCGCTCTTCTTTTCTTTTAAATGAATCTCTGCGATAAAATGACCTCGTGGATTTTCTTTACTTACACCAGAAATAAATCCTGGAAATAAGAAAATGCAACTCGCACACAAGCTATAACTCTTCCAGGTGGCGAGAAATATAAGAAATCTGTTCTGCTCGGTGTGAAAAATTCTGTGCAACGCTGCAGGTAATTTCCTTCGTCTCACCGTTGTTTCGTGGAAATGAAGAAAACACTGCTCTGTCTTCCGGATTCAGCCCTTTCTGGCCTAAGGCGTGTAGCACGTGCCCAGAAAGATATCCGACGTTGGTGCCCGCGATATTAAGTATTCCACTCGCATTACCTCCCGCTGAACAGAAAGTTACACACGCCTCGTTATGCGGCCAGAAGCGGCACCAGCAGCGTTGTGCAAACTTAATTAGCGACCCTGGCCGGCGGACATCGAGAAAGGAGACACTTCGAAGAAGTCGATGATTTATCTGCACGGGCCTGCGGGCCCTGGGATCTTGTTTGGTGGCCGTGAACGAGGGCACCATCGATTGTAATTATCTGGATTGCAAGTTTATATGAAGCTGGTAACGAAATTGTTTGTTTCATCGCTTACATTTAAAACGCCACGCAGTGTGTTAACCCTTTTTCGTCACGGCGTCCAGTGCACTGTTCAAAACAATACAACTGGAAGAATTGCAGATATTTGCAGCCGAATTTTTACCATAACAGTACCAGGTACCATAACAGTTTCAAAGCGGAACCTCTTGGAACGTTTTAGCTGTACTATATTAAAGTCAGGTGAACGACATAAACAATGCATTTGAAAAACATCCAATAATTATTGTAAAAGGCATTAAGGTCGTAAAGTGCTATGTGAACATTCACTTACGCTAATATTCTCCATAATGCATAGAAGTTTAAAGAATGTTAGTAATTCCTGTCATATCAATTTCTTTACAACGAAAATAAATGTACGATTTCGTCGTGAGCAGGATTGCACTTCGCTATTATTTATGTTTGATACGAATTCAAGTATGTCAAGCGATAAATGTAATATAATTCGTCATCCCGAATATTGTCCACCTAGAATGACGACTCGTCGCACTGTGCGGTGCCTTTAAAATTGAAAATGTCTGCGCGCTGCTATAAAAGAGTTTTTATCGGCGAACAGCTGTTAATTAAATGCCCGTTAATTTTAATTAAATTAATTAAATAATACGTCCTTGCTGTTATACTGTTCGCAGCGAAGCAGTTAAATTTTATAAAAATACGGTTCTTTATATGGTACGTATTATTACATGCGGATTATTTAAACCTGCAATCCAAGGGGTATCCATAAAATTTCATTTCGTTATTTCGTTCATTATCATCCGTGGAATTCAGCGGCGTGAAGGATTTTTAGTTGCACGATCAAAGGTTTCGCAGCCACGTATGTAAGTTCGTTCGAGAACATTTTATTCAGAATTTCCAGACCATTCAAACACGTCCATTCCGTTAATTAAAATTGAGCTGAAGTTTTGTTTTACCCAGTTGATTGAATCTAGAGAGCAACGCGACTGCTGACGGCGCGTTTATTTTCTTTTCACGATTTAATGGACACGCTGACTGTTACTTATTACAATATACATTCGCATCGAGATTTCAAGTCTTGCTGCTAACTTTGCATCCTCGCGTGCCGAGCGATCCAGAAGTATGTAACTTGTGCGTAGTAAATATGCTCTTGTTACCTTGGCTTCCGTTCGATCATCGTTTTGACGTCGTAACAGACTCATGCGTAAATACATGATAGTGCACAGACTTTATGGGCACCCGTCGTAAAGATCTGCTCGCTGCTGCGCCATGGAGAGATGTAAACATGCTTCCCGTTGATACCGTGCTTGTACAACATAGTGCAGCGCATTTTGTTTCGCATGCTAACGTAATTTGCTCCGTTCGAGACCCACGACGACGATCTTCCATCGATAATGCTACCACACTGGGGGTAACTGGAATTTATTGGCTACGCCGTAGACTCATGGGTACCAGTTTGGGGGTAGCTTTGGGCTGCTAAGAAAATTTTCAAGTGTAACATCCTGTACGGAACATGGGCCCCTTGATCGCTCACCGCAATAATAACGATGATGGAATAGGGTACACAGGATGCGAGAAAAAGTATGTACAATTTGTTAAAGGAAAGGTAGGACAACAAATTGGTTCGCATTAGTTCAAGGGCTCACACAGAGATGTTTGTACAAGTGTGCAATGCTTTATCGGATTCTGGTTCCAGAGTTGTTCGTCTATTTTTGTCCGACGGTTATGTGCAAGCTAGCTACGGATCTACGGAAATATGTGTAATGTACATACGCGCAGTGAAATGATATTCACGATCTGTAAAATTGAATCCTACTTATCTGTTCAGAAATATTACCGACAAAAAAATCTTCACAGTTACTGTTCCCACGAACAAGGCGTAATTT
Source organism: Nomada fabriciana (assembly GCA_907165295.1). Classification (NCBI taxonomy): domain Eukaryota; kingdom Metazoa; phylum Arthropoda; class Insecta; order Hymenoptera; family Apidae; genus Nomada; species Nomada fabriciana. The sequence goes on along the minus strand of OU015690.1, from coordinate 6,909,057 downwards.
GTGGATAAATAACGAGCAATTCTTATCGATGGACACCACGAGGAATCTATGAATGAATGGGTAAAGCAAATAGTGGGAACCCAAGGGAGTCTATGGGATGATCAGCAATCATTGTTTAACGAAGAAAGATAACAATGCCGGATCGTTTGGTCCGCGATCGTCGCAATAGCGAGACCAGCGATCGGAACGGTGGAGGCGCAGATGCGAAGAGCTCTGCTGCGTTTCGACACGGATTGTCGATCCCTTCCGCCCCTCTGTTCGGCCCTCGGAGCACTCTTCGGGATCCCGGCTGGTGTTTTCTGTCAGTCGACGGCAGGCCGTGGGTCGAGCTGGTCGAGAATACACGACGCTCCTAAAATCCAGTCGATCGACACGCGTTCGATACACTTTCGTTTGATTTATATGATTATTTCCTGGATTATGCAAAAGGGAAGACGGGGTAACGAAAGTTAACAATGCAATACTTGCACCCCGTTTGTTTGCGAGTCAAGAAGAAAAATGTGGGGATCGAAAGTTGATCGAGGAATTAATGCTGCCTGAGCAACGCTGTCTACAAAGCCCGGTAAATTAATTGTGACACGCGTTCTATGAATCACGGGAATGAAATTGTGATCCATCGGAGATTGTTCTGTGCACAATCCTGGAGCTTATCCTGCAGGATTCCTGGATCGACGAGACAGGATCGATGGACTTGGTTTATCTCTCGCAAGCGGCAGTCGCGGTCTCAGATTTCGGAGCCAATAAACCTGCGGACTCCGCAACGAAGATATCGCACTGAATCCTGCAAATAAGTTATCGAAAGGGTCACGGGAATGTTCCACCGATAAAACGACGGGACTCCAATTTTCTACGGGCACGAGAGGGAGGCCGCAAATTTTTTACGAGTTTTTTAAACGATTTAATAGAAAACGAATTGCTCGCGTCACTGAGGACGAGAAGGCGAATATCGCGAAGGGGTTGAACGAAGAATTCGCGAGCACAGAGATAAGAGGAACGGGTGGCCCGTTCTGTCAAGGCACTGTATAAAATCGACGATAGCGAAGTCGACAGCCGGCAGTGTCGCGGGAGCTACGCGCGAGAGAGGTCGTCGCGTCGTCGCCGGTGCTACGTCGACGCATGGAAAACAACGTGTAAACGCAAAAACTACCTGTGCTCCCCACCGCGCCTTGTTTTCGTTTCGCGAACATCACTTACGTACCTCGTGTACGCTTCAATTTACGCGTATCGTACAACCTGCCACCACTGTGCCTGCAACGAAACGCTCCATTATGTTTGTAAGAAAAAAAATTCGCGCGTCGCAATCAGTAGTTACCTGTATCGATTGACGGTTCTAATTCAATCGCAATAAAAGCAACCCCCTTCGATGTACAATCGCCAGGTGTGTGGTCTGCCCGTGGATGGCGTGGAATCGTTTAAAAGTCACTGACGATTCGTTGCATTATACGCGAGACTTTTATCGGCCACTTTCGCCAAGAATCGTCCAACTTCGAGACGCCTGAGTTTTCCAAAGTTTTCTTCGAGGAAAAAAGAACCGATGTATGACGATGCAGCGCAAGAACGACGCGGACACGAGTGAAACCCCGAAGGAGCCTTGAGGGATTTGCGGAAGAAGAACGTGCGAGGCGGACAAGCAGGAAGAGAAGTGGTGGAAGGGGGAGAAGAAAAATCAAAGTTGCGAATAAGAGGCAACGAAGAGGCGAGGAAACGCTCGAGGAATGCCGTGGATAAAGTGTTTGGGTGGCGGGGGCGGAAAGGCCAGAAGAGGCAAACCACTCAGCGTCAGCCAGCCGATCCACCTGCTCGTCAAGGTAAGTTTTTCATTTCGGTTCTTCCGTTAACAATTTTTTAGCTACGCGTCTACGTACTTCCTGGGCTGTTGTAAACGGGGTTGGCAGAAAGACCTTGAGGGAGAATAAACGTAATATTGTGCGTAGATGTTTTCTGGAGCACATGGCTCCGATTCATTTGCCTATCGAATGTTTTCTTTCCTTTTTTGCCTACGTTGAAGAGATCCTTGAGTTGACTCTCGAAGGGATTTGGCTTTTCAAGCTACACGATTTTATGATCGCCCTTTAACTTTATTGGCACGGTTACAGGCTACTAAATCGTATCCACTCGAAGTCTGGCTGTACGTATATATAGAACGATCAGTGAGGCAAATATTAATTTTAAAAGCTCGATACGGCTGTGATGAGCGGTCCAATTATACGGATCTTTAAAACGTGAAAAATAACGAAGAAAAATATTTTAGCCCGAGCCTCGCCCTCCTTATTAAAGTTTCCAGCCCATTGAAACAAAAGGGTGAAGTGTATCGATAGGAACGTAGATATGAATTATAGGGACGTTTAATAATTGTCATGATTTCTATTATAGATAGAGTTTAATTATAGGAATAGAGTACAGTTGAAACATTTGTAAAAAAAAGAAATGTTTAGATGGCACGAACGGGCAAAGGCTTAAAAGGATTATTAGGCCAGCATTTCTTTCACGTTGGAATGCCATAAAATTAGAGGGATACGATATGATGGGATGACGAAGAAGCGCCATGGTGCCCGTCCACCAATCTGATTTATTAATTTCTTCTTCGAAGGCCTGTTCCTTTGAGCCCACTACTCGAGACCGCCCCATAGTCGACTATATCGATCCGAAGGTACTTCAGCACGACCCACCAATTAAATTGATAATAACCCGCCGCGTTACCTGCTCGTTATCGTGCCTGCTGGTTGACTCTTAACGCAATCGTTAAGTGACACCCACTCGTACGCGATCGTCACGATGAAAGGGCTGGCCACGAAGGGATGAAATCGGTGTGAAAATTGTCACAATCGAAAGCCATTGTACCCACTGTATACGTATACGAGATTTTTAAACGAAACCTTGAGGGTGCGGGAATTTGTCATGCTGTCTAACTCGAACGATTCTCTGACAGCTAAATATTTAGAGTGCGGAGAACAAAGAGTCGCTGCACCAACATTTCTTTGGTCCATTTAAATTGCACCGTTCTAATTATTAATAATATCGTTCCACTGTTAACTCAAACAATACGCGAGATTATCGCTGTAAACGCTGTATCACAGAAACGTGTTACATTCGGAAACAAGGTCGCGTGTTTATTAAAATAACGCAGGCTATTCAATGCATTGTTTCCATGGAAATAATACTATCAAGGCCGTGTTTAAACGAAATGAAACGAAACCACCGCGAAAGGATGAAATTAATTTCGGCCGCGAAACAGCGTGCGATTCGCCAATTAATTAAGCGCCGCTTAAAATTGAATCCGCCGCATTAGAATTCCGCAACGACGTGTCACGAACGATCGTTTTCCTGTTTCCACGCTCGTATACCGTGCATCACGTATTCAACGAAATAATTCATCGGTCGTCGTAATGAAGTATAATGTACATCAAGCTGGACACCGTAATGAAACACGCCGGTATCGGGGCAAAATTCTCTCACGACCCAATGGTGTCCCACGCGAGTCTCGTTTTGTTTCAGGTAGCCGGCCGGTAGCATCGTTAAGCGAATTACACGGGGGAAAAATCGCGCGCTAATAGCGGCCTGCAATTAAATAATAGTAAAGCGACCTACCACCCATGGTGGTGCGCGCCAGCGATTTCATTAAAGCGCCACTTAAAATGCGGTACGATATTCCATGGAACGAATACGACCATGATTCTACTGAATATCGGCTGGAGTCGTTTCAAATTGTACAATAATTACTGGGATTAGAATTGTTGTTGGCTACTGTTTGTTTCCTTCAGTTGCCCAGAAATAAATGTATTACGAATGTCACGAAATAAAGGTAAATACAAGGAAATTGTTATTTCTATATTTTCTTCTGCGCAGAATTGTTTTATTTTTCTTTTATTTTGCAATTTTTCCCTTCATAGTATAAGTATTGTTCGCGTAGACGCGGCGACGTACGTTAGCTGTCCATGAACATAAGAAAGCGCGCTGTCTGTTATTATAACCGTACTATTATCGGTACTGTACACCTGTACGATAGGCCCTGAAGTATGTACGCCGCCCATCGAGCACGCTCCGCAGCTGGTAATTAAATTAGCGAGCCCCTGGCAATTCTGTGATTTTTTTGCGCCATGAAACTTTATGTAATGGCACGCGATTAGGCGGAAAGGTTATACGACCCTGATCCAAAAAAAGGACTTTAAAATTTGCTTAACCCTTCCGTTATTTCAACCGTAAACGCGAAAATATTCTTTGCGCACGAACCAGCATTGCTTTTATTTCAAGATAGAGCAGGAAGAAATTAATATTAATATTGTTTTGCATTCTCTTTTGCATCTTGATGTATTTCACATTTTTTAATTCGAATAACGTCGTCAGCCGTTTCTTGTTTAATAACTTTCACGAGGATATTTAAACATTCGTATGCATACGCTGCTGTTATCAGACATCCACGGAACAGAATTCCAGGCATTGATTCACGTTCCGTGTGGCGCTACGACTGCTTTGTACAAAGTCCAGCAATTATGCTAAAGCACCAACCTTGCGTAATTGCACCAATTTTTTTTTCGCAAAGATACCTCCACTCACGATATACATACATCTATCTTTTCTTTTTATCCGTCATTTTGCCTTGGAAACGTACGCGCAGATAATAACCTGATCGATATACACGCTCTGAAGATAACTCAGTTTTAGTAATTGTTAAAAGATTCTGATGGACGTTTCAGTTTATTCATTGGAGAGAATTTTTGAAAATATTTCGTGGAAAATATCTGGCGAAATTTGATTGATTGCATTAATAAAACCACTGAGCACGCTCCGATTATGTTTGGTCAAAGGTCAGAAGGCAAACTGGCGGTGTCTTTCACGGTGAATCAGTGGCGGCTCATAATTTTCCTGGAAGATTAGGAAAGCCTCATAACTATCGTCATCATTGTGGATGCATACCGTACGTGTACCAGGTCGTATATTACGCGGAATATGCATGCTCATGCCATTGACTCGTACACGCGGCAAACCAATGTTTTATTGGCCGAGCTGCATCGAAATGAGGCGCAGCATTTCTTTTTGGAAGTCGAACTGCCTTCGAATTCAATGCCAGAAACGTTCGAATTATTTGGAACCAGTTTCTTTCAATCGCCTCTTTTATTATATATTTTTCGCCTATGAAACTTTCGAGTAAAGATGACAGGAATAAATTAGAAATTACTGGAACACGTGTTAAATATTAGCCCTCCAGAATTTGGATGATACAGAGGTTGCACAATGATAAATTAATGTAAAAAAAAATCTGTCGAGCTTTTAGAAGCATTAAAGGACGAATATTCATTTACGAAATTGATAGGACACAATGTTTACACGGAGAAAAAAAATCAAAGATATTAGCTGTCGACAAGTGATTACTTTCCATCAGTGTACAAGGCTGAAAGGAACGTATTTTTCAGTTAGCCTGCCGGATAGATAGACGCACGTATACGCGGGTGTCGATAATGTTGTGACATCGCTTGAAAGGTGTAAAGTAAAAAGCATGTGTGCAAAGCAAACAATTCCTCGAGTTTATCGAGCGATGAAGCTCCGTCTGTGAATGGTTTCAGAAGTCGAGTTCACGCGTGTAGGTTGATGCCTTCTAACCTTTTCAAAGATCAACAGCCCCCGTTTCGTCCTAATGAAGTTCCACGTAAATTTAGAACTACGTAATGATTGGGTTATTCGACTGATGCGAAGTATTTGGCACGTCATATGTATCCTTGGGTTTATTAAATTCAACGAGAAACATTCCAGTCTAAAAATGTACACGTGAGTCAATTCATTACCTAGATTTCTTCCTAGAATTATTCTTCGATGCTCCATTAAACGTGCAAAAATTCGAAACAAATTGCCTCGATAAAATTCGAAGCTTCTAATTAATAACTTGACCACGATTTAACCTTGCCCCATTTTCGGCATCAGGGTCAACGAAGACGATCCAGATATAGGATCGGCTTCCTCCAAAAAATCGTTAAAAATAACCCGTTCATTTGTTTCGTCTGTGCTTCTAGACGCGCGACGACAGTCTTTCCCGCCCGCTTGCCAATTCTGGCGCCAAACCTTTAAAAGAAACGCAAGATAAAATATCTGTCCGCGGTAATTCAACGTGCACTTCGCAAGGATATAGAGGCAGGATATTTTCGATAGTTTCGAAAGCCGGGTTGTCAGCGTTGAATGGAGTGAAACGAAACTGAATCGTCCCCGATCGTGGCAGCCTGTTTCAAAAAAGGGGAAAAGAGCGCGGAAAAAAGCAGCGTACAGCGAAAGAGACTTAACGAGCAGCGAACTGAGAGAAAAGAAACGAACGATGGTGGAGATTAAATCGCGCGATATCGCGGCTAACGATTCGAGTCCTGCGACGATGGCCGACCCCTTGAGATTCCTTAATTGCAGCTGCACGCCGCGGTGTGCAATTAAAAGTTCTTCAATTGGGACACACGTATCGCCTCGCCGTGTATCGTAGTGCTATCGAACCCTTGGGACAGCTAATCGGAGTCTTTCTTTCCCCCACGGATTATTGCCGTCGAAAGCTACTTACAATTGGACCTACTGCGTCCGGGAATCTTCCGGAAACACTTTTCAAGCTTAGGAAATCTTGAACTTTTTGTACCCGAAAAGTCGCCCACGAAGATTTCCATTCGTCTCGACCAGCGAATTCCACGAAGACTTCTCCCGTGATTCTTTTCGCGATCCTTCGATTTTTCGTCACAATGGAACTCTCTGTAAAAGGAAAACCTAGAGCCCACCCGTAAATCTTGCGCGTACAGCTGGACAGCGAGCAGTGGCAATAAAGATGCAATCGGGGGGTGTTCCGTTGTTTTGGAATAATTGATGCGGCATTTGTCTGCCGATCATTCAAAGAGAACAATCGAGGCATGTTCCGTGCGCGGCGGTTTCGAACGAGCCGATTCACAGGACTCTACGTACGACGACGATTCATCAGCGAACTATCTGAAATCGTAAAAAAGTAAATCTCGCGACGTCGGCACGGCGCGCGCGTGTAATATGATAATCCAGTCAATATCGCGAAATGTCAGAAAGTGAGATGCAGTTTCGTCGTGTGCAGTCTCGTTGCGAACACGCCGCACACAACCGTCGCGAATGGAATTTGTTCGTTCAGCTGTTTCCAGGCAGACGTACTCTTCGTTCGACGGGAATTGAACTATTATTCTTTGCGCAGACGTGTTGGACGTGACGCGAATAAATTCTGCGTGGCGTGTAACGGTTCGCCGTGGAAATATTTTAATTTGTAGGGAAAAGAAAGAAAGGGGGAAATCCCTGTTTTATTCCTAATAAATATTGAACAAGAAAATTCCAAGGGGTAATAGTAAAAGGCACGAGCTGCGCAGCTGGCAGAAGGGGACGGAATTTTCGGCAAGCTTAAACTATAATGAGCATAATCTTGCGTTTGAGAACAGAATTTTGTTAAGGAACTTTGCATAGCAGTTTCCTTTGGAATCACAGTTTCGTTCCCCTATCCACGGTTCGCGGGCAGAATGCTTGGCGGCGCAGCTGAATCTCGGTAATTCCAAGCAATCAGCCCGACAAACCCTTTTCACCGGGAGTACCGCGACACGACAGAATTCTTCCGTGGTCCCCGAGGTGAAGAAAGGTCGTCGGATGATTTCTCGAGAGTTCGTAATGAGCAACGCGAGTGGAGCTTGCGGAAAATACTTGAAATCTGTTACTTCCTCAGTCGTCTCCACTGAAAGTCGTATACACTGCGCCGTACAAAAGAACCATATTTTACTTTGCATAGAATTAACGAATGATCTTAGATAAAAAGAATTAAAACAAGTCTTCCTTAAATCTTTCTTTCAATTTTTTCCTTTAGAAACAAAAATAATATGATAAGCGTATCGTTTTTCCTCACGCTCGATTTTCCAGGAAGAACCTCTGACCCCGATTTTCCGTTCAATCGGAGAAACTTTCAAGCGTGGAATTTCAATTATTGCCTTATCTCTCGAATCGGGGAAAAAAATAACGAGCCCATGGCTACTATCAATTTAGACTGAAGATAGTTGAAAAGTCATCGACGCCACGGGTCACGTCTCGGATTTCTCACGAGCCGTGTCTTTTTCTATCCCCCGTTACCGTGGACGCTCGTGTAGAGATGCTCGTGGCGAACGAATCAACGGGCAAGGAGTACGAGAACGAGGCGAGGAACGCAGTCTGCCGTGTATAAAAGGGTGAAAGGTGAAGATCAGTTAAGGGTGATATAGTGGAGGCGTTTAGTTAAATCGATCAGATAGGGGCTTTGCATGGCCCCTCGGTGGCACCCTCGCGCGTTCGCCACTGTCTTTTCCTGAATTATGAGCAACGTCCACCAGCAAAACGCTTCTTCCTTGATCCGTATTCCCACAACCACCACGTGCCATCGTCCAGCTTGGACTTGTTTCTGCCAACCACGATTCAACGCGATCTCTGTTTTATTCCTCGTCTAAGTCAGTGTACGGGGAAAGAGTTAACATATTTCGAAGCTCGTTAGAATTTTATTTCTTCTCTCTAATCAGTCCCGCGTATACTTACGTTTCAGAGACGTTGCTTTCAAATCACCGCGTTCTTAATTGGCCTGCTGCGAGTGTATTACGCTTGATTGTGGTATCGCTTAAAAAAAATGTAGATATATATGGTTATAGTAAAGGGATATTCAGAGGCGAGTTACGTAAATTTGCCTAAAAGTGTCCGTCGAAAGAATCGCCTAATCACCGGGCCGAGTTTCCAGAATTACGAGAAGCTTTTTAGCCGAACGATTTATCGGTCGGTTTACGACGTAGAACGAACGTTTCACTTCCTCGACGATATCGGGAATGGTCCACGAGGTCCAAGGATAATGGGTCGATGAGTAAACGATCATCGTAACCATTACCCCCTCCCATAGACCCGGAACAATCTCGCATTTACCGCGATTCACGATAATCCTTCCTTTCTAACACCTTCTCCCACTAAATCACCTAATAACCGAATTTAAAAAAAGAAGCCACGAGCGAACCACAATTTCATCCCCTATCGATTAGTGCAACTTTAAAACGTATAACTACGAAAGAAAAGTAAAGTCGAGCGAGGAAAAACAGATCCACAGATGAAAAGCACGAAATAGGGATGAAAAGTGTAGTTCGAATCGCGGCTCGTTAATCGGTCCGATCGTTTCCGTGCACGTAACGTTTCGAACGAGCAGTTCCGCTGCAAATCGGGATCGACGAGAACCGAGAGGAATCGAGAGGAATCGAGAGTTATCCAGAGACGCACGCGTGTCCAATCGCAACGTGAAAGCGGCGCGGGTTTCGCGCAAAGTCTGAAAGGAGAACGGAATCCGATCGACCGGATAAATGTTTAAGCACGCTCCCGCTTCCTGTTTGGACCATTAGCTCCGCCATGTCTGTGCAATCGTGCCGAAGGATCGAACTGCACGTTACGTGTACGTAATAATCGCGCGCTGATTTTCGCGAGGACGTCGGGATTTCCCACGAAAATCGTCGCACTGCTCGTTGGTCGCGGACAATGACGTTGAACGAGACATTCTGAGGCGAATCGATATCTTGGAATTGGGCGATAATATGTTCATTGATGTGTTGATATTTCTCTTTTAATTTGTTCACGACGTGCAGGATTTAATTGCCGCGATCGTGGACCATCGTTTTGTCATAGATCATCGGGTTTCTTTTGAAACGAGCGATGATGTAATGATCGTTCCTATGTATTCAACTCGTCCCCTCGATGAAAGATAATGCGGTAATGAAAATGGTCTCGTTAGAACTTACAATGGAATGACGTAGCGGGTAGAATCGAATCGGGTTATATAATTTTCCTCTGTTCGAGAAGGGTAAGCAACGTCGTCGACGGCTGGGAAATTTTTTAACTGGTCTCATCTCGACGACAGCGGACAGATCTGAAGCGCCGTCGGTCTTTCGTAATTTCAATTTAAATGCCTTTGTTTCAAACGGATGGAATTATCTGTAACTCTGTTTGGCAATAGTATAACAGCGTATCGGAGAGTCCGTAAGAGATTCTTTTCGTTAACATTGTTGAAACGTCAGAAGTGCCGTAGTGGTTCTTCATTTTTTACCAATAACAGAGAACGATCATAGCCTGGCCAGTATTTTCACCTGTCAAGATAAGACGTTCGTCTCATAAAATCATTCGAGATGACGATGACAGATGTCCATAGCCACGGCACGAATGCGCAGACTCGTTTCTTCTCTTAAATCCAGTTAACTGGACCGCGTTACGTGATTTTCCGACGTGGCCAGCGACGGAAGAGTTTCTTCGCGCTGTAAAACCCAGTCGTTCCAGAAAACGGGCCGCCATTATTCACGTTATTGCGGGCCAGGATGCTGGAATATGCGACGCGTGGTCGTCGTTCCATATATTCCGTCGTCTGGCACACTTCCCGAATATTCTGTACCCTTTGAAATAACACGCCCCGTATAAGTACGTGTGCACGTGTGTATCCGTGGGCAGATTAAAAGTCGTCCCGAATTTTCTACGTCCCCGGGCACAGATTCCCTGTAATCCTGTCGCTGGCGCCTGTAATCCAACGTGCCCACGTGCAAATCCAAGTAGAGATGGAAACAGGTGTGCAATTATCTGGCGCCGTTTATCCTTCGGATTTTACAACTCTGATATTCTGGCTGTTATTTGCCGTAGCTTCGAGGATTATGCATTTGTTTCCTTCGACTTGAACTGGGCCACCTTGGCTCGTTTAAGTCCCCCTGCGATATTTCTTCTCTCGGACTGATACCATTATTTAATGCAGGGAGAAAATAATGTATACAGGTATTGGCTTACGCAGAGATCGCAGACTTTCTCGAAACAAATCTTGCTTAAGCAAGAAATTATAGGTTCGACTTAATCGAGTACGATATTGATAGGACACTGGGATGTTTAATTAAATTAATAATTGAAAGGAGCTGCGTGTCATAAAGTTGCGGGTGAAGTTCGTTCTACGGTCTTTTGAAAGGGTTTCAAATAAGCAGCGAGGGTAACCGTCACCCTTATTAAATTTTTCCACCAGAGTATTCATGACCGTGTGAAAACCATCGTCCGCCTCATTTCCCGTTCTCGCGTTTCAAGATCCTTTCTGTATTTTTGCGTATCATCTCGCCCCCCTCTGTTATATCTACCTGTAACAACCCCTCGAGTCTGGCGAGACGACTAATATTCGCAGCTAGCATCCCCCGTTCATGACAAAGACGCGTTATTATGCACGTCCCCGGTGCGACGACGGCTTTTCAAGCAACCCTTCCGCGGCAACAACAATAACAATCGTGTCTAGTCGCTTGCGTGGCACAAACGCAACACAGGAAGTTCCACGGTCGATTTGCCGGTGGTTGTCGCGACACTTCCGTTGAAATTAACAGCACTGTCGAATTATCAATTTTCGTTGTCCCTGACGCGATTATTTGTAAATTCAGTCCGACTTATTGAACATTTTTTTTATATGAAATGAACAGATTTACTTTTGGGTTCCTTTGTAGGAATGTTTTTGTGAATATCTTATATTTTTTTATTTGATCTGTTAAAACTTTGCTCGCGCAGTAGAGAGATATTGTTTAGTGCAATTATCTGTAGAAATGATCTTAGCGTTGCACTTCTCTTTATTTTCCACGACAAAATGACGTTTGCACTCGTGGGTCATTCTGTCGATTTATCATCCCCCTTTGTCAGAGCACACCGAAAGATCCCCAAGGGCAACGACGATTCGCAAATATTAGCCAGGCGAAATTTTTGTGTTTCCAAGGGCCTAACACTTCCGATAACAAGATAAATACATACACCCTAATATACAAACTAAGATGCATCATCCTGTCTCGAAGGGGACGCAAATATTTTAGCAACGTCGCACAGCCCCATAAATTAATTTCCAGATGAATAAGGCGTCCACTTACATATATCGAGTAATAAAAATTCTTCCACGTTCGAATCGTCATCGATAACAAATGAAAATACGAAGATCGCCAAGCTCTAACGATCCCCGTAATTCTCTCAGTGCAGTCGGTAGTTCCGCGATCATAATTCTGCCGCGCTTAATTGTACTAATAAATCCAATTAGGGAGTCGATTGAACGATAGCCAATAATCGTGTAGATGGGCAGATTATCGTAGAGTTCATTCCAGGCGGAAAGGTGAGGGTGCAGATTCGCGTGCTTCCCCTTCTCTACCTTTAATCCCAGCTTCCTCGAATCCCCTGGGACAAAGTCCGATCTATCGAATGGAAATTCCATTCTCGTTAAGTGTTGCGGGACAACTTATAGAACTTCGAACTAGGATACTGGCCAGGTCGTGTATATGTATACACGTATACGTATACTGTAGCAAGGGGAGGGAACGATCGAGTGGAATCGAAGATACGTCAACGACGAACGAGGAAAAAGGGATTGAACAGAAGGAAGATAGAGTAGAGAAAAAAAGGAAAAAAGTAGGAGAGATATAGATAGAAGGAAGACTGAAACAGCATCTACCAGCAAGGCGAAGCAGATTAGAGCAGGTCGGGAACAGTGAGATTTCATCTTGCTTGTCCTTCCTCTCTAGGCAGCCGCTCTTCATCCTTCTCTCCCTCCATGCCCTTCCTCTTTCCATTCTCCTGTCGCCCTTGAATACCTTTGCCCTAACGATAGGACGCACACGGCTGAGCCGAAGGTCTTTTACGGGGTCCCATCTGGGTCCTTATCGTCACCTATGAAAAATCGAGAACCGGTTTCCTCGTCGTTTAAAGAATCTCCTGTTCATTAATAAGACAGCTTATTATGCGCGTGCGTGCCACGATGTGCGTACAAGCTTTTTCGTCGTATTTGCAAATTCAATACGCAGTTATGTACATACTTCGTTCCGTCATTTACTCGCGGTTGCGTTAACAGCAGTGATTTTTTGATTTCAATCAATTTTAATCGAGTTAGCACAACAATTTTCAGACCGGTGTTATTTTAAAGCAATTTATATTCGATTAAACGATGTATACGTGTAATCGAAAGCTCTTTAACCCCCCGAATACGCTCGCGTATGCCTTATGTACGTATGTAATTTAGTTGGGCACGAACTCGCGTGCTGGCGGAAGGAATCGATTAAGAAAATATAGCTGACATTCAAAAGTGTCTCCCCTACGACCGTCACACGTTGTAAAATCCTTTGATCCCCGAAGGAACGGGTTCAACCCTGTCATTCTCACGATGCCTCGATTTAAGGCAAATAAATGGCTGTTCGTGGTGCCCGACGCATATCTAAATACATTTCGAACGGCGGGTTAATGTGTCGTCGTATCACGAGGGCACGTTCGACTGGCCGTTAAAGAATTCACTGCTCGTTCACGGGAACACGTATCCTGTTCGAGGGAAGAACGTGCGATCGTTGTGTTGTTCGGGAAAGGGATTTCACGGAAACGCATCGACTATCGGGTAAAGAAAAGGCATTATGTAAATACGAAACATTTACTGGAAACGCCGTATAGTTTAACGTGTTCGTGAGTTTCGTGGATCTGTGAGAAATTGATCGTTTTGACAGAAGTGTATTGCACCAGTATTCTCCTATCAAAATTCTGTCAAGTCACTGTATTGGAAGGAACGAACGTCACCAGGCGTAAATGGAGATTCGTGCTGGCGCTTTTCAAACTGGAAAGAGTTAACGTGCTTGATATAGATGCGGGCGTATGTTGCATTAAAAAAAGGAATAACCGTAGTTTTCACTTCAGACCCGAGGAACAAATTATATCCTGCACCGTGTGCAACTCTTACAAATTGAATAAACTACCCTTCAGCTGTTTAATTTAAACCCTCGTATATTATACGTACGCACAGTTTCAAGCGCTCTGTTTAAATTTTCTCCCACAAAATTATCTCGCTGCTATATTCATTTCCCAAGTACACATACGCACAAGTATGTATACATGCATTTATTCAGTACACATTTCCCAAGAACTTGGGAAATCCAAAAAGGCAGAGTAACCCTTGGGCCGATGGCACGTGGCGAGGTTCGCGTTCAAGCACGGCAAGAGGAGGACCAAGTTGAAAAAAAATCTCCGCCGCTGGTCCAGGCTGAAAAGAAGAGGATTCCACCTTCTCGCCACGGGGCATTATTCTACACGTGCGAACATTTCGCGGGAACAATGGTCCGGTCGTTAGGAGGAGTTTTCGTCCTGAGTTAGGATCGTGTCCGGCTGGTATTATTCCAACGGGTTCCTGGAACGGCCTTCGTTTGTCGGCGAAAATAAGAAGCCGTGAAAAACTGTTAAAGCTGCGGAGGTCCTCGAGGAACCTGCTGCCGTCGACTGGCAGTCAGGCAGAACCGACCACGAGGACCCTCCCTGCCCCTTCTTCATCTTCTACACGTGTTTCCTGTTCTCTTTTTCCCTTCTCGAGCTCCTGTTTCCCGACTTCAACCTACGATCCTTCTTTCTTCGTCGCGCGTGCTCATTGTTCGCCACCATTGCTTCTCGCGAGCGCATTTTCTGATATTAATTGGCCCGTCGCCTCATTAGACACGAAACTTGAGCCCCGGATAAACTGACTTGCTTGAGGAAAAAACGCACGCACCGTGGTGCCGACTGTGGACCAAAAAGGGCGTGCAAATTTCGCTGGAATTGTTTAATTATTCCGGAAACACGAATGGGGAAAGGGCGCGCAATTTTTTGCTACCCTTCAGACCGGTCTGCAGTCATTCAAACTGTTTCTCTTAACCCTTATGTTAGCAATCAAAATGGAGTAGAAGTTCGAAGCTTAGTTACTCAAATTATTTTGCACAAATTTGTTTTCACAAAACGTGAGTCGAAGTGAAATTGTTCAAAGAGTTCGAGATCTACAGCTGTTTTGCGATATTTTATCAAGAACATACAAGAAATTATTCAAGCAAATATAGAAATGGGTACCCGAGTACCCGGTTGTTAACATAAGTGTTAATATACGAGAAGGATGGAAGTGCTTTCGCAGCGGCGAGGGAAATATCTCTGCCGAGTGCAAGATCCAGTTTGCGTAACGAACGATCGGAAAAGCCGCGGGCTTTTCAATTTCTCCAGCCGATAAGAAAATCGTTCGAAGGGATCGAGTGTTACAGGAACCCTAGACAAAAGTCGTTCGACGAAAGCACGCGAGACCGAGCGATTCGTTCATGTGGGTGTACACGCGGATGCACCCACGCAGTTCCGCAATCGTGTGCAGGTAAAGGACGACGAATCGGCATAACAGTGGGAGGTGAGGCCACCCGTGGAAGCGCGTTTTACATAATCGGTCAGTCTCGAAGGGTAACGACGCTTCGGCGAGCCGGATGCGTGTCTCTCTTGAAAATGTACATACTACGCTCGGCTGTAAAGAACTTGGCTACCATAGGTAGAATTCGCCTAGAGGCATAAACTCCTCCCTTGTACATATGTATGTATTTCGATCCGTGTGGTTTCGAGCCACGCCACACCTATGACAAATATCCTATATTTCGTCGAGCCGTTGAAGCGTGTTGTATCATCAGCCCCGCGTATCAAAGCGTCCCAGTGAACGATGTAATCATCGTTTAACCGGAGACGCGATAAATCTATAGTCTACGGCGGCGGTGTATGTATTCCTCGTGTTCAGGAATCACGGAATTCGTAGAAGGGACAGGCGTGATTCGAAGGTAAGACGGAAAGGTCTGTGGGATTCTAATCCGTGGAAAGGAAGGATCACGCGGATGGTTGGGCAAAGACAAAAGAAATATCTCATGATCGACGGCACCGGAGATCTTTTGGCCAGACCTGTGGAAGGTATATCCTGACCTCCCAGCAGGATAAATCGTCGTGGGACTTAAACTTCTGCCTGTTCTTTCGTTCCCGTTAGCGTCATGGTGAGGCAATCTATGCGTCTTTCTCGATCAACGGACCGGTTAATCTTGAATCACCCGGCGCAACCTGTCCACCGTTTCCTGGGATCTCGAATTACGCAAGGAAAAAAGTTGGGTGTTCCGTATACACGGCCTGGCAGAGGGGTAGAAAGGTTGGGGCAGGAGGAAGAAAGAGGATCGGTCCTTGTCCATCCCCGGCATGGTGTGACTACGGTGGTGTAAATCCTCCGCAGGCACAAGTGGCCGTTTAGGCGGCCCTACAGGGTCGAGATTAATGTGTTACCAGGGGAAACGAGAGACCCCTCTCGAGCCGTGTCAAAATATGTCGACCGAATCGAACTACCACCAGTGTTCACGACAATTACCGTCTGCCCGAGTTAAGTGCTTCTGTCTACACTCGAAAGGGAACTCGGACGGAGAACAAGTCATTTTGATGATTTTAAACGTTGTTCCTGGATGAGGGACTACGTATATAATTTCTCTTTGTTATGCATACATGTAAATACATGTGTTGCTACTCGTTTTATTTTATTTTGTATTGAGCGATAGATATTTGATTTTAGAAGACCAGTTGTAAAGTTCTCAAATAATTAAACGAAAACTGTGACAACATTTTGGACGAATGAAGCTTCAGTAGAAGTATAGAAAAAAAGCATAAAGTATTCCATACTGAAAAATAACAAAAAGTAAATTGTGGATAAAAACAATTTCAAATCAAATGTTTGCATACGTATAAATTTTTATTTCCTCGCTATGCGAACTATATGCCGGAATATGACATGGCAGTTTCACGTTTATCGGGAATCAAGGGAATTCGGCTGGCAGAAATCACGGATAAGAAGCCCCGAGCGACAGGCGGCACTCTTCAAAGCGACGCCGGAGAAGTTGCACGGGCGTGGGATCGCGACAAACTCGTTGAGCGTGAACGACGAAGAAGCTGTTTCAAAGGGAAACAAAGTCTGGCTTGTTAATCTGCTTGGCACTTGCCGGGAAACGGGACGAGTCGATACCCGGCCTCGGCCCGACCAAACGCGATTTCGAAACGAACATCGAAAATCGAGCTTCGATTCTGGCACGCCTGGTACTCCATTACGTAATTCGGTCGTTGCACTTCGTTCTAAAATTTTGCCACACCGCTTCTAGTTCCTTGTCTGAGTCATTGTTGTTTCTACGAAACTCCGAAATATCCACAGCTAGGACCGGAATAATGGTATTTGGATTGGATGTTCGTGGTCAGGATTGGTGAAGATGTTTATTTAGGGCTATTCAAATACAGCGAATTTTTCTATCGGTAATCAAATCTTTCGGGTCGAAGGAAATTTGAAACATGAATAAGTTTCTAAAATTTATATTTCAGCGTTGAACAAATTTCAGTGCAAGAAATTAAGCTACATTGTAGATGATATTGCGACAGGTCAAGAATTCATAGAGTTCCAGATTATTCTCGGTAGCCGGAAAAGATTCCAACGCTCCCAATTAAAACAGCCAATCGAAGCAACTATTTGTTCCGCAATGACAAGAAATTGAACACTCGAGAAACACGTCTCCGCGTAAACGTCCAGGTGCTAAGTAATGCAAAAAGCGTCGTCCAAGTTTTACCGCGGTCGTTCATTTCCCGGAGCGTGTCACGTCGAGAATCATTGAGGTGGTGTTCCGGTCTTCGATCGTTAACGTGTGTCAACTGGAAGCTCAGTCCATCAACGTCCAGCTGAGGCCATTGTCTTCATCGTGGACAAGAACATTGTTGTCGTTGGTCAGGAAAAGATAGAAGAAGCGATGGAATCCACGAGGTCGGTAATGGAGCAGAAGGAAAATGGGCAAACAGAGGAAGAAGAAGGGAGACGGAAAGAGATCTAGAAGAATGCGAAACTTGCACAGCCTGCACGAGGAATCGAGTTCTTGGATTCCATGGTAATCGTGGGCAAGATGGGCTACCGACCCATTAACTCTATTTGCCTTCTATAACGCTACACGAATATAGTATTTGTCTTTACACGAAACCAATATTTTATAAAACGCATGGTTCCGTTGTCGCATCCTTATAGAATAGTAAAGAAACATAACTTCCATTTGGGTGACAAATTTTGAAAGTAAAAAGAGAACAGAACAGGAGAAGAAAGTTATTCTATTTCGAGGCACTGTAACGTCTAGTCGCGTTGCTTGTCTGATTTTTAATCAGGCTCGTGTAAGCCTGTAGGTATTTACATCGCGAACTGGTTCTTTATCTGATTTCCACGCAATTATTCCTGCCCCGAGGATAATTAAGTCGGATGCAAGTCGAATCGATTGTGATAAACGAACCGGGGGACCTTCGGTCCCCTGAATTGCGTAATCATTCGTGCCGCTCGATTCTGTTCCCCTAGACCCCTGCACGGTTCTCTTTCGCGTGCCATAGAATCAGTCGTGTAATTGTGTACTAATATAGCCGTACGGATAGGATCTATGGTGTAATCGATCGTTCGGGATAATTCTAATTTATGGCACACACTGGGCGTGATACTTTAACCCCCGCACTTCTCTTGTCTTAATCGCAATGAACATTGTAAATTCAGAATTCATGAAGTATTATGCAATCCTCGAAATGATCAAACTGAATAATTGCACTGTTCTCGGATTGATCAGATTTCGCTGACAATTCATTTCAATTTGGAACTCAAGTAATATACAATTGTTGATTCAAATTTCAACTATTCCGATGCTTTCCAAATGATCAATTCTCACATACGAGACTCCAACCGAGAAGTATCAGCGATCTTCCTATCAAAATGTCAACTGAAATCGGTCAAAGTGAAAGAAGAAATGGAGACAGAGAGATCATCCACGGAGTCAGTGGACTCGAAGACGGTTTACGCTTGTCCAATAGAATGCACATACGTATGAGGTCGGGCACAATGGCCGTACGAACTTTTCAAGCGTCCTCGTGGCCGCAGTCCGCGCACTTGCATTTAAAATTGAAATCACAGCCGACCACGAAGGTTTACACGCCCAACCGTTCACTCATCCGCCTCTGTTCGATCTTGATCATCCACGTTCATTTTCCACCACTTTTTTTCGCCACCCATACTTTCCCCATTTTTTTCTCCATTTTTCTTGCCTTTCTTTTTTGTTTGCGTCCCTCGCGTTTCACGTTTCCTGCGGTCGTTCATAAGCGACCACGGGGCGTCGCATGAATTTGCACGAGCCCGATTCGTCTGGCGTTCGTCCAGGACGAATTTCTAGCGGCGAACCTCCTCACGACCGGTTCATTCATCGATCGCGACCACCGTCTACCTCCGCGCGATGGTTCACCTTACCGTCGACTCCAGTTCGCACGATTAATCTCGGTTTCGGGGGCTGCAGCTGGCGAGAAGATTTTTTCGTAGAACGACGCGTAACATGGTTGATCCGTGGCTGATACTTTTACCGGGTGTTTGACTAAAGCACGGAGTGTGTTGACTCTGCTCGCGTGGGATAGAGTGTTCGTAAACTGATACTGCTTCCGGTGTAACGTGCAAAAGGTACAGATAGTCCGCTCGAAATTAGTCCGCCTCGAATAATGGAATTCAAGGGATTCGTCCCTTAGAAATGTTACGGCAAATGTCTAAAGAAGGGAAGAGTCCAGCTTCGATATTAATTACTGTCATTGTGAAGCATCGATATCTATGTAAAAAATGTTACAGTGGACGATTTGGTATTTTATTTTGATAGTACACCAGCCAAGGGATATTGTAGAAACACGAGTTCACAATTATGCATAAGAGCAGACTGTTAGCTCGCTACGAAACAAAGGAATCACAATCCCACTACAAACCGTTCGAGCTATCGCGAAACAGAATACCTGTGGCTCCAGCTAACCCCGAAGCACCATGATTCCCGGTAGCAATCATTTCACACGGTTGTCCGTAAATTCTCGTCGCGGCAGACCGTTAGCAACAGTTCGAGACAGCAACGGTTGCTTCTTGTATCGCGCCTGGAAGGTCGGGACAAGAGGTTCACTGGGTGGTTTTGCGGTTGAATCCACGGGCACTCGAGCCTGAGAAGCGAACCGAACACGTTGTACGTACGACGAAGATGAAAAGGACGACGACTTCTAGATATTTCTACGAACATAAGTCGCGTTTGCGCTTTTTGCACGTTTTGCAAGCGGCTAGGTGCCGCCGCGACCATAAGATCCCGTGGATCTGACGTAAGATGGATATCGTATTCCCTATAATGCATAGCCGGCTGTATCGTGAATTCCGTGAAGAAGAAGCGGCTTGCGCCTTCCTCTGGAGCCCGCGCACGAACTGTCTTTTGCATAGGTTATCGTGGAAGACCCAGGATACAGCCAGGCCTGGCATTCTTTTCGCCCTCGCCAGAGTGTATACGGCCAGTTTCACGTTGGCCATCTCTTGCCTTTCTTTCGCGTGCCTCCGCGAACCCCGATCCGGACACACTAGCTTCGTCCGCGTGGAATCTCGATTACACAGTGAGGGGAATTTTCTTTTTCCGACAGTTTCGATTTAACCGGAATATTCAAGGGAACGACCAAACTCTTTGGATACTCGAGATTCAGATTTTCTTAGATGGGATCTGTAGAATATTCTTGCATGGCGATTATAGGGGATGGAATAGCTTATTGTCTCTCGCGTATTAACCCTCCGACATTCGACAGTATGGGTTGGTGTATTATTTATATTATTACGTCAGCCTCGAATATTGGAGAATGTACAATGATATTTTTAATACAGTTTAATACAGTTCTTTGTGAATGTCAGAGGAGTGGTATGGAGATTTTTCGTGACGAGGGCAATGCTTGCTCCTCGATTGACTTTCTGATGCATTGGGCAGAGAGTTTCGTGAAAGGTGGTAAACGATTCGCCCCTGGTTGTGCAGCTGATACTTGCATCTGCCGCGATCTGATTTCCCACCCGCGCTTATTCGTCGGCCCATTTGTTCGTACTTTGTCGGGCCGGTTGTTATTGCACGAGGTGTTCGATGAATCGACCTCGATCGGACTATTGTTCGGTTTACAGCCATGGTCGCGTAAATCGAATGCTCGTTAATGACCCTGCAAATACCGTTCGATCACTCACAGATGTTCTTCTTGAAGTTTCTGAACGACTTTCCAACGTTATTGTCGATTTATCTCATTTTGAATATTCAAGTATCTACTGTGATAGGTATTTAAAAATGTTTAAAAATTGTTTTCATTCAGAAATTATATTAAAGACAATTTCTGGTGCATTTAACGCGATGTTAAATCCCTCCCTGGTGCAGTGGGGTTCATAATCGAAGGGAGAAAGTAGACCCCTGATTGTGCGGATATCCGTGACTGCTTGTACCGGAAGAACGCCTCGCGTTCGTATTCGTAGGCCGCTCAATTTTTTATGAGGAGACAGAGATAATTATAGTGGTTTTGTTGTAACAGTGAGATACGAATTAGTTCGATGTTACTACACCGGTTGCGGTCATTATACACCCCCTCATCCAATTAAAGGTTCACTTAATTTAGACCGAAAAATGATGGATATTTCAATCGATGTAACTTTGTGAAAAAACATCGTACAACATTTGGCCCGGGATCATTTTAACCCGTGACGTCTCTACTTTTATCCCCCGCAGTTCATTTTCGTGTTATAAATTTTGTACATCATGCAGGGGTTGGCAAAGTTAAAGTACATTTTTTCAAAATTAGTGGAAAGTCGAATGATTGTACGGACCCCGTGAAATTCTTCCCATGACTAAAATCACCACGAATTTCAAGACTGGAAGACTTGAAGCAACAATCTTTGCAACGATCACAGGAAAATTGATCCACAATTTTTATGCACCATTTTATCTCGCCTGGAATGAAATGTCTGCGTACCTACTCGTCACATTCTAGTCCCACAAAACTGATTAAAAAAACTATTTTTAAACGGCTGTATCTATAAGAAGACGTATGTGCTCGCAACGCTCAAGAGTTCTAGGGTTAATCACGTTAACGACCAAGGATAGGGGTCTGTTCGAACGGCGTATCGGATGCATACGTCGAACAGCAACGTTCTCACGCACGTTCTGCCGCATTTCTTTTTTAGAGGCCGCTCTTGCTCAAACGATGGGTGTGTCTGTGCCAACAGAACGGCCACATTAGGCCCACACGAATATTTCTCGATCGTGTTGAACGAAATTTATATGGCCGAACGTGTGGGCATCGACGCACGTGTTCCACGAAAATTTCACTGATCGATGACGCGTACGAAACAGCGGCACGCCGACAGGAAATTAATCGACCGGCCACCGCAGGGGTGCGGCCGTATTTTTGTTGGCAAAAATATCGTTGCAACGTGCCCGGCGAATTTCTGTCAACGTTCAAAGCGCCGCGACGCCTTTAATTCACGCTTTTAATTCTCCGGTACACGCGCCACTCGACACGTCCGGACGTAAACGCAATTCGACGTTGGACGAGTATTCTCGCGCGACATTTTATGCACACGCCCCCGCCAACCCCCTCCGCAGTCACGACAGCTCTCTTTTTTCCCCTGTTTTTTCGGCCTTTTTTCAACCCACAGAATTTATCCCGAATTTACGCGATGAAATTCAACGAGCCGAGCCACCGAACCAACTGCAATTAAATGAATTATAAAGCCTTTCCCAGACACCGTGCCCAGCAGACAATTACGAGATAAATTACGACAATTCCGCTTCCGCAAACACCGCGACAGGGGGAACACCGTTATATATCCATTGCGCCCGATTTTCATCCGTCGAACAGAGATAGAGGGCGAAGGATACGCGCCGTGCGATGATCGTTTTCGGTGTGAAATTTAATGAAACGGCCGGTCGCTTTCGCTGAAAGAATCAATTATCCTTTATTGCGTGTCTTTCAGCGGCGCATAGAGCTCACGCGTGATAACTCGCCACGCAGAATGAAGTTTAATTAAACGAGTTACCAGATCGTTGTTCGCACCGTGGGCACAGCGGCGAATTGCTCGTCGACGATCGCCGGACAAGTTACGATAATGATTTGTCTTTTTTTCGCCGAGTCTCATGAAACGGAATCATGAGAGTTATTGCCCCCGGCCTGTGCAACTCTGTGACCCAGATGCCCGGATAGCTTTATTCGCGGATAGCTCACATCCCTTTTCCGCCAATCGTTGCTCGTTACGTTGCAAATGAACGAGGCGGAAAATATGACGGACCGCGACAAGCGACACCGGTATATTATAACTTATAACACCGCCCGTGATCGGACCGTCACGGGTAAACTGACCGAAGGGATTTTATTGAATTACACCGCGACGACCCGCGGGAGTCGCTGAGTTACGGCTAATGAAATCGTTCGGGAGGATTAATAATTACGAGTAACGGCGACGCTGGATCGACCAGTGTTTACTTTATTAATGAGTATTATTAGGAGAAGAATGTTGGATTATTTCCTTGCCGGGAGAAATTGCCTGTGCGGCGCGAAGGAAATGATCACGATGATTGGCATCTTTATGTACGTGTGTTTTGCGCGGGGAGACGCTGAACAAAGTACGTGCGTACCTTGAAAAAGACTGACGGACATTTCAAGGCATCGCGACGAGTTTCGCTTCGCGCCAGGAGTGATTAACATTTGTGTCAATATCGCAAGTTGAATTTATACATATTATATCTTGCGAGTGTGGTGCAAACAATTCTGGAATTTTCTGTCCGTGGAAATTAATCGGCGCAACTCCCGTTCTATAATCTAGTTTCATCGCGACGAGTATATCTAAGGCCAGGATATCGTCCTCGAATTTAATTCAAGTGGACGTTGCGTTCAATTCCATCGATCTTTATTTTATTTCCTAGTCTCCAATACGAACACTTGGCTGGCCGTCGTTTTCTCTGCGTTCTGTCTTCTCCGCCTAATCCGAGTGGCCAGGAAGGGGATGAACAAACTGGGATCCGGTTCTCGAGCGTCCTTGTGAAATATTTTGCCAGTGACCAGGCTGGTTATGTATCCCACGAGCAACGTGATGATTAGACCGAGTGGATTGTACCATAGATACGATATACGGTACAAATAAAAATACGAGGAGTCGTTCACCTGTCTGAAAATCGTAAGAAAATGATCAGGTGATTGCAAGACTGTGCAACGCCACTGTCACTTGCGTTATTGATAAACTTTGAATATTTTCGTGCGCATTGGACATTGATATGTTCAATAAACCCAGCGAAATGGAAGGTGAAAAGTAGTATCGCGCTGTTTGAAACATGCGGCGAGGAGAAAGCAATATTGTATACAGCTCTGGAACGCGGCGGGGACTTTAAAGGGGCCGTGATCACGGTTTATTAACGCGTAATTAGCGTTGGTTGCTATCGTGGGAAACGATGACGAGCGAGTCGATCGAGAAAGCGGCCGGTGGAAAGAAATCGGGAAGTAATCGCCGCTTCTTAACTGATTATTGCTACCATAGAATCATTCCACGCCCATGCTACCATGGTGAAACGTTTAAGCGCACGATAACGCGTATCCTGGAACGATTCGTTTGCTGATTTATCTTCCAATTACGTTTCAATGTGGCTTGGACCATTTACTATTTGCCGATGAAGCCTTCCGTTACTGATAAATTTGTCTTGGCTGTTCTGCATTCATTATGCTGAAAGGAAGGACCTTGGATATTATGTGCATATGATCCTAGACGAACATTTCACTTGGATTTTTTCTTTTTGCAATAAGAGTTTCGAGAGTAAATGGACTGGTAACACGTGTGCACGATTTCCTTGTTGGAAAGGAAATCTTGCTCGAGATTGAAACATTTGTATAATATGTAGAAACACTTCAGCAGCATGGGTGGGTAGAAAATTGATTCGGTAAAAAGATTTTATAAATTACAAATTATTCTCCATTAAATCAGAGACAGATTTGCTTAATATTTCTTCCCGATTTATCCGCTAAATTTGCTACAAATAATAATGTTAAAAAATCTTTCAACCACAG
Source organism: Nomada fabriciana (assembly GCA_907165295.1). NCBI lineage: Eukaryota > Metazoa > Arthropoda > Insecta > Hymenoptera > Apidae > Nomada > Nomada fabriciana. The sequence continues at coordinate 6,884,358 of OU015690.1, read as the reverse complement.
TGAAGAAAAGAATTAGAATGCTCGTGTAAAATAAAATAAAAAATAACCATCCCGATTAAAGGTTAAAATCGATACCAGAAGTTTTCCAACTTTTTGCCAGAAGGATAACCATTTCCGTCAATCAAACTCCGCCTTTCTTTCCTGCACAAACTCATAAACCTTCTACAATACTGGCGCGTACTCCCCGGTATACGCACTTTCCAGTGGTGCCCGGCAAGCTCGTTTTCTTAACAAGCAAGAAACTTACTCGTCGGATCGAATGGCATTTCGATGATCCAGCAGCAAAGTAGAATTTTCGCAACCGTCTACGGACAACGGAAGTGCAGGTGTCGGTGGCTTAGGCTTTCCAAACGCTGCCCAGAGGCACGCCATCAAAGCAGAAACGGTCCCAACGATGGCTCCGGTCTCGTTTGCTCTTTCCACGAACATTCCCAGAGTGAAAATGCCGAGTATCGGCCCAGTAATAGCTCCAGATATTCCCAAAGCAGCCTCGACCAAACTTCCCATGGATTTGGCCAGGAAGGCCATGGCCAAACAATTAAAACCATTAAGCACAACGAGTAGCTTGGCAATCAACGCGGCCTTTTCCGTTGGAAATTGCACTCCGAATCGGCTGCACACCGGCTTCACGTAGTCCTCTAACGCAACGGCGGCCAGAGAATTCAACATGGCAGAAATTGTGCTCAAGCTGGCGCTGAAGATACCGGAAATGAAGAGTCCCGCGATGCCGGGAACTCGTGACATCCGTTCGGCCGCGAAGTATGGCATTATTTGGTCGTAGCTGTCGATTTTTCTGGACAAGACCGGATCGCAGTCTTTGTAGACAGCGTAGAGGACCAGACCAGAGAAGGACGTGAGTATTCCAAGCGCCAAAGTGATTGGACCGCTGAGAAGTAGTGCATTTTGCGAGGACTTCAAGTTTCTGATACAATTGAAATGATAATAATAATAATCATTTAGGAATTGGTGAAGTTATGAAATGGCTGTTAAATACTGGTCAGACTTAAAAGTAATACACACTTGGCAGTCAGCAGACGTTGCACTTGAACTTGATTCACCGCATATATCGACAAGAAAATAGTCGTTCCCCCAATTAACGAAGCCCACCAGGTGTGCCTCACAGTTGGGTCAATCCTAAAACTGAGAGCAAAATATATTGAATAAAAGGAAATCAAGCATATAAATACAATTTCTGGTCATACTCGAATAAATCAACTCGACCGCCCTCTCGAGCAATGCTCCAGACATTGGACAGGCCTCCGTCTAAGTCCGCTGCAGCGATGCAAAGTACGCAGGCGATTCCTGCGAACATCAGCAACCCCTGAAACACGTCGGTGATCAGGACAGCCTTGATGCCGCCAACGGCCGAATAGAAGGTGCAAATTAGGCCGATCAGCACGATGCTCATGTTCCCTGACAGGCCAGTCGTTGCCTCGATGGCCAACGACGGCGCGAACAACACTATTCCAGTGTACACGAAGAGCTGAAGAAAGTTGGCTGAACTGGCCACGAGACGAGCTTTAACGCCGAAACGTTTTTCGAGGTACTGCAAGAAGACGGATCATAGACGGACTCTACAAAAGCATTCCACATTGTCAACAATAGACAGAGAACCAATCGATCAAAGAATCACCTCGTACACGCTCATGGTGTTCAGCTCGGCGAAGACGGGAAGATAGAAATACTGGACGATCGGTGTGCCAATGATGCCGCCCAGGTAAATCAGCACGATTTGCGCGCCATGCTCGTAATTTTCCGCGCTGATTCCTAACAGCGTGATAGCCGATATGAAAGACACCGTCAGGGCGATCGCCAGGGTCACGACGCCCATCGACCGGTTGGCTGAGAAGTATTCCTATCGATGGTAATCGTGAGACGTTAGTTAATTTTCATCAGATGACACGCGTAGATTGGAATAATTGAAAGCTTATCGATCAATAACGAAACACGTCGAAGTTCGAATGAATAGGATCGCGCCGGCAGCGAAGTGTTTCTATCTGAAATAATTTCTTACGCCGATCGATTGAAACGAAATGAGTAGCAGAAAATACGGAAACCTTGCTATTCATCCTGCGATATCGTTATTGCAGACATTATCGCGTGCGCGATCGCACAGTGTGAGTAGACAGTTTTCGCGTGGCCCTCTAATTCCGTTCGCAATAACGTTTCAGCATTAATTAACGTTCTCTTTACGGCCGTTCGTCGAGTGTGGTATCGCGGTTGCGCCGATAAATTAAACAGCGTTTCCGATAGTTGGCAATTTGTGCCGATGACAATATTTATCGCGTTTGCCAGATCGATCGATAAGAGTGAAAGATCCGAAGCTTGAAACGTTCGTGGTCCATGCTGTGATCTATAAGAACGCGGCGGGGTCCGAGTATCGAACACCAATGCTTGGTTATTGGAACGCGAGTTAGTCGACCCGATGCACGATTCGAACGTCCGCGTTGAAATTAATTTTCCAAGGGCTTAACCTCGGCAGTGCGCTGTCTGTCGCCGGTGAATCGGTAGTAGATCCCGATCCCGGCCGAGATCGACAGCGTTACACCGATGACAAGATAATCAGGCCATTGCAGCATCGTTGCGCCATTATGCCCGTTCTGTTTCTGCAAACGAATCTTCCATTTATCGTATTGCCTCGTGCAAATTATTTGTCGTCCTGCTTATAAACGTGGGGAACTAGCAACTTAACGGAACAATCGAATAAAATTGTTCCAATTTAACCCTTTATTAATATTCTATTATTATCTATATTTTATTATTAATAATAAATTGTTTTATTATTAGTAATTGTCCAATTAACTTTCGACTGATTCAACTGAGCTGAAAAAGGATATTATATATTTTTCCAATTTCTATAGGGGAAGGGATTAGGATTTATTATAGTACAGGTATTAATAAGAAACCGACAGGATGAATTGAAACGGTTAATAATATTGGAAATGTGAAACGACCATCCTTTGGCAAACACGTCTAAAGTAATATTTATTAGAGATCTATAGGCGCCTCTAAGAGGGGCTACAGGGAAGACGATCGATCTGAACGTTTTTATGGAAACATCACTCACGTTCATTCTGCGGGTTGCACTCGTGTGATACCATCGACTCGCGATACACAAGAAATTCGATATCTCGAGCTTGTTTTCCCGGGAATCTCGCTTCTTCCTGACACCGTTTCTGCGGCGACGAAGGAACACGCTGCGACGCTGTGCAGTTGCAGAGGTTTTGCAAACGATGGGTCCAAACGCGGTCACACAAAGGGGCACGCGAATATCAGAATAATACGAGGTGCTCACAGGACTCGTCACCTGCGTGTTTTCTGGCCGAGTGCGTTCGCTTTGACGGCCATGCGAAAAGGCGAACGAAGAAGCATTCTGTTACGTAAACCTTGGCTCAGCATCTTTTCTGTCAAATGCACGCAAAGCCTGGCCACTTTAAGCGAGCGCTTGAAAAACGATAGTAAATTCAAGGAATATTCTGTCAGCTGGGTGGGCCGAAGGAAAAGAAAGAGGGGGAGAGAAAAGAATGGTACCTGGAAGGAAAAGAGGGTCGTAACGATGATGGTACAACAATTCGGTATGGTTGAATTGTACACGATCCTATCTCAAGAATGTAACTCCGCCAATGGGTACGGTTATTGAAAAACTAAACTTTATGATTTAATGACTGTTTAATTATGTGAAGCCGATAACGCGGGGCCACCCTTGCGACAGAACCAGTTCGATTGCCATCGAACCGCGGCCCGTTTGAGCGCCGCGAATAATTAATCTCGGAAAGGTTAATGAATTCAAGATAAGGAGGAATTTTCGTCTGTTGGCGAATTCCTGCCGCTAGGTGGAGTAAATAACCCGCCGAATAACCCTCGTCGAAGGGGAAATCGATTGCGAAAGTGCCTCACCGTTTTATCGTTCTTTCGACGTCATTTAATTGGAAGCGAAGAAATGTTTGGCTTGAAGGGGCAACGTTCTATGCGAGGAATAAAAATGTAAAGTATTCCCCATATCTGAATAAAATGTACCCGGACTACGCCACTGTCGCGTCGTTCGCGCATAACAATTATTCGCGAGACGGTAGCTCCTGGTCGTAATGTAATTTCCTAGTATTATGAGGCACAATCGAGAGGGGCCATCAGGCTATTATTCCGTGAAGGGAAGCACCCATAGAAACGTACATAACGGCCGGCAAGAATTCCACGATCCACGCGGAGGGATTCATCGATCTTTATCGGGTGGTTCACGAAGGTTATCAAGATAAAGGAAGATCAGATATTCAATTCACTGAAACTGTTTGTGATTTATTATGAAAAAAATGTACATCAACATAATACACATTTAATTGTCATAAAATCTGGCCGGAGACAGATGTAATCACGTTAAAATTGAACAAGGTCTTGCCTCGAATTGAAGACGATCTAGTTTCACGTCCGTCGAGCAATCTACTGTTAACTACGATTTAACCCATTTCTGCGTATCGCGTTTGCAAGTGTTCTTATTGAGATATATGTAAATGGAAGCAAGGGAAGGATGTATCGATCTTTATCACTGAAATACACGAAGCTTACTGAAGCCGGCGATTTATAAGAATCGCCCGGCCACGGATATCGTGTTCCTTGACGCAAGAAGAAATCGCGACGTTTCTTAATGTATTCAGATCGCCTAATACGACGCACGATTTACCGAGTTGAATTTATTTCTTTCGGCGTAATTGCACGATGCACGGTACTCTGGGGGTTAATAGAGATCCTTGTTGAGCATCGACCAATTTTCGACATTGTTACTTGACCGTTGCCTGGGTCGTTTTACGCCGATGCTATTCGCCGACGAAGGAGCACGGGAGAAAGACGACGCACGACAAAAGAGGAGAAAAAGAGGAGCCCGTAAGTGGCAAATTCCCGTCATTAAGTCGTTAGTCGGACGCAGGACGACAGCAGGCTAACCGTCGGTTAACTGGCTGCTAAACTTGATCGACCAATCGTTGACCCGTATGGTCGATCGAAATTTACCATGTGTTCACCCGTTAGTGCCACCACCCCTGCATTTTCTTCTAGTTAGAGATCGTTTTACTTTATTAAACAAATGGGAGGCACTGTTTGATTCATTGTGACACAAAAAGCATTGAAAATCTGTTGCAACGTTTGGTGGAACAGGAAGGAAGAAAATAATAGAAGTATGCACGTATATGGAATTTTTGGCATTTTTTGATATTCGAATTCGAGGATTTCGGTACACTTGCTAATTCGAAACACCTGAATCTTGGGAAGTAAAATGTTCCCTTCGTTTACCTTGCCTATAATTTTGTGTGTCCTACGTGGTCGACGATGGTCGTATTAGTTAAGTTGGCTCAGCGGTGAGTGATAATCATTTTCAAATATTGAATTTGGAGAGAAGAAACGTGCCCTTTTCCGGAATTTTCAAGAACAGTTTCCAGGATACTTGTGGTAAATGATCAGTTTGTTTGATTTATGTTCACCGTTCGTCGCGACAGGAAGAACGCAGTTCCCATCAAGTCGGAAATGAATCTGAGAAGTGTGAATTCTTGGATTCTGCTCGCAACCCTCGTGCACAGCCGCGAGCCACTCTCTCCAGATTCTCCTGTTTAGATAATCAAGATGTCGTGTATTCACTCATGGTTTCCCCCTTTAGTTAGTTAGACGAATGAAGGTGAGACACACTTCTAGATTGAAGATCAGACGTGCTTTTGCTTAAAGCACGTGCTCCTAGACATTGTAAGACGAAGCTCGTTATTATAGTTGGATGCTCAAAGTAAGACGTCTTCGAAGGAGACTTGTTTAAGCTCTCTTACACTCTACGCACTTTATGCAGAATTTTTATGAACCTCAATTGGGAACACTCCAGAAATGCCAAGAGCAATTCTGAGTTAACAAAATATTCTTGCGGTACAGTACACTCGTGTGTTTCTCATAAGAATAGGGAATATAAGAAATCAACAATAATTATTATTTGAGTACCAGTTCCTTGAAAAATACAAAGTTTATGACTCCATATATTCCTTTTTATTTAAAGCAACGCGATTAAATAATATTTTGAACAAAAAACCCTTATCAGACGCGTTTCAGTAGAAAGAATATCTGCATTAGTTCGGTTCGAAAGTCACAAGCGTTTCACGTGTTTCTGTTCTACACGTTTTAACGTCGAAACATCGGAAAGTGGCCACCTTAACGGCTGTTCCACTTAAACGCAACGCATTACAATGCCGCATATATTTTCGCAACCGCGATAATTCCAAGGCCCTGCACGCGACGAACGATTTACACGATCGTCGGCGGGAAGCGTGTCGTTTCAATGGATATTTCGAAAACGATTTCACAGCACTTCGATGGATGTTTCAATGCTGCGCCGTAGGTGGGCGTTGCAGCTCGTCGTTGTGACGAATGCAGCAACGATGAGTGACGATCCGATAATGAGCGTGCCCGCGTGCCGGCTCGTCGGGTCCTCTGTAATTAATTAACGAGGAGACCCGTTGTGTTTCACGGTTACGGTGTTTTGGCGGTGAATCGTGCATGATTCCATGCACACCGTGCGTCGATCCGATTTCGCCGGCTTAATTAATTCGACGCGATCAATTTGCTCCTATCGTCAATTAACGTTCAACGGCTATTAAAGTTATGACGATTCCGTTGGCTGTTATGACTACCGGTAATTATCGTTAATTATGTATTCCAAAGACGACTATATCGTGATCACGCGGAGCGAATTTCGATTAGCCCTCGTTTTCGGGGATACGAATATACTTCTGCCAACGTCATCGTGCTTTTGAATAGCGGGGGAGAAAGGGAACAGGAGAAAGGAATTAATTGGATTTAATTCTGAAGCTTTAATTATAGACGAAGATATCTGGCTGTAATGAAAATATGAAATATATATCTGCGCACGAAACCGCGAGTGAAGCTAATAGAAATCCGGAGTTGTAGGTCAAGTGATTCATTATTGATTTATAGATTTACAAATCTTTCAACCAGAGGGATACTTGTTATACCGGATGATCACTCGAGGGATCTGGCTTATGAATAGTAAAATAACAGTGGAATAAGAGCTACCTGGCATTTCAGAGAGAATATTAATCACCCTCGAGTGTGTACCATCAATCTATATGTATATTAATCCAGGGACTAACTCTATTGCTACCGCATCAGCATTTAAATGTTAAAATTAAATTGAAAGGAACAAAATCTCTTTATTCTAATTACATCTGAAGCAGACCACCCTCGGGATATTTCGAATCAGTGCTATTTAAATCTATTTACAAATCCCTGTACACCGCGTTACCAATTTTTCTTCCTCCCTTATCCCCTATTTTTCGTGCAAATTCTCTTTCGAGCTACACCAGGCCAATTGCCACCATACAAAAATCCACCAACACGACTGACGACGCGTTGCGACCGGCCATTTTTCTTCGTTTTTGTTTTTTTTTCAACGCTGAATGCAAACAAGCGACAGCATAGTACAGTCCATTCTACAACTATGTTCACGATCGAGATCCGCAGATAAAATTCACAATGGTTCAACTGACGGTCGCATGAGAAACTACCTTACGTAATTCGATCATTTGCATCGATGATGCATCGTCGTGAATGGTTTCGCGGGCACGATTTGAATACACGTTACATTGAACAGAGGCATTGCCAATAATTATGCGTCTCGTAACCCGATGGTTAACAAGATATGGACGCGTACGCGCGTACAGCCGTGCAGACAAACGAGATACAGATTCGACGCGCGTCGATTCGAATCGATTCGCGTGTTGGACAACAGAATTTTCATTATGTTAATCCCAGTAGAAATTATGGAAAGTACACGGTGCACTATTTCGTGGTTTCGGAGAATATCGATAGGCGGCTTTCATACGCGACCGCCGTTAAATGGGGCGCCGTTCGTGTAGGTAATGGAAAGCACGTCGGGTCATCAGATTTAATGACGCTTCTAATATTAATAGTCGATATGTATACCTGTTTCTGCTAAATGAAAGTTGGGTGGGTGCGGTAGTTTTTCTACGAGAACTTGTTCAGAGTATGTCTGCATTCTTCTTTTCATTCGTTTCTTTAAATATCCAACCCTTTCGCTGTATATATTTATATATTAACAGGTGAAAATGTTCTTGACTCATAATACGGAACATATACGCGTATAAATATTTGCATATGCATTCTTGTATTACGTTTCTTAAATGAAAAATTTGCTGCCGTTATTGATAGTCAGAGCCTCTCGGGAGTCTATTTCACACCTTTCATAACCGTTCGCCCGTAGGTGAAAGAAACTGCATTAACCGATTATATTCAGCAGCAAATGCTCATTACAACAACGTTGATTTCTTCCACGGAACAATGGCATCCTTTTAAAAGGACGTATTAGCTTCGTACAGAGTTATGCCTTAGTCATTTATGTATTAAATAATGTCACTCTCGTGTTATGTAAAATCGGGGCTCTTTGTCCGTTAAATAAATAAATAAATGTTTTCACGGGGGAAGACCAGTTTCGAATCGTCTAAGATGGAGATTTTCTACATTTACTTTTCGCAGCATCTCGCGTGTCATCGTCTCCTGTCATTTCCCCGCGTGCTACTACTTCGAGTTTGCATTCGAGAGGATCGATAATATGCGGTTGCGCCGTCATAGTACATGAAATTGCTTTTACTTGCCGACGACACGTGATGACCCGCTCTTAGGGGATTGCCTCGCTGATCTCCCGTTCGAGAGCTAATTATCCTCAACCGGCACGTAATATTAAGACTAAAGAACGTATGGTTTGCGAGTCACGTGGCGCTAATAATGCCGGAAACGTGTCCCTGGAGAACGTCGGTGAACAGTTCTTTAAGAAAACGTTCCTCGACTTCGTAAAAAAGATTGTGTCGTGAATGGGGAAAAATAATATTGCTCTCGGTAAATGTTCTGCGTAGTTGAAATTTATTCCATGGGAGTGCTTTGTGCCTTTTTGTTCGATCAGCACCGATGCATTATTTTATCGGAGCTATTACATATAATGAAAGCAGGGTTCTTCATTCGAAAAATTTTTTCCCAGCACAATATCATGATGTGTTAGTACAACAACAAAAAAACACACACAGACAATGCTCCTTTTCTCGTGGTTCAATTTCACTAATGGCGGTCAAAAGAATGGGGCTGCGGTGTTCGAAACTCGAGACTAACAAAAGGGATACGAAGATCAAATAGAAAAGTAACGTCAATATTTTCATTTACTTCAATCATTTTTTATTTAATTACATTGATTGTAATGACCTTATCAATCGTGACAAATCGACGTAGGAATAATTCGGTGGACCGAAAGGGAAGATGACGTCGTTGATGATGCCCTTGTCTTCTCAATGGATCCGCTTAACAAGTTGAATTACGAGCAGTCGATGTTGATGCTACGCCTCAAATTGTACAGGGGCCATGTTGTTCTGTCAATCATTGTTGAGTAATAAGCCGATGTGGGGTCGGATGAGTCGTAAGAGGATATTGAACGATCCATCATATAGTTTTACTACCATTCACATTTGGTCTGAAATATTACTCTGAAAAAAGAAATTAAATTATTCAATAGGCAAGCGCCATACCAGAAATAAGAAAATAAATCACATCTCCATGCAAGAATTGAACAGTCGTTAAAGTCGTTAAGCAATTTGTGGATTAATACAGTCCTATCATAAATACTATATCATTATTAGTGGATTCATAAATCTCTTCCACATTAATAATCCACGAAGAAGATTTAAAGAAGGTTTGAATCGTATAAGCTTCTTCTGCTTCAATGGCTCCTTGTTGGAAAGTTATGTACTATATAAATATTAATTTACGAGATGCATCGATATAATTGCGACTCCATTAAGAATCCGTGACAATGTGCACAACCATTCAGCATCTCCGTGAGTACCGCGGGTCCTTGAACTCTTGTTTATCCGGTTCTTCACACGGATCATGTGGATTCGACCCACTTTTAATTTGTACCAATTAGCTGGAGCAACGAGAACGCGGCGTATACACGCCGACACCATCGTCCCAACGAAATAGTTACGAGGTCGTGACTAGTTGTGTGTTGCACGTGTTCGTGACTTGCGGCAGTGTATTTCTCAATTTCAACTATCGTGGCTGGCTCTTCAATTCAATTAGCCACTTCGTGTAAAACTTGTTGGTACACCGTGCCGATAATCGACTGGTTAAAGTTGTGCTACGATTTAGAAATTTATGATCCAAGCCTTAACGAATAATGGATCGCAGATCACGCTGACCACAGCGTGTCTGGAAAAAATTCATCGAACAGCCATCTTTAGACGCTTGACAAAACATCCCAGACGGTGATTCTTTCCGGAAAAAATTATTCAAGTGTAATTCAGGACTGTTTGAGGTACTGCTTCACGTCTTTATGTTAAGTGAATGGCTTCGTTTGATGGATACTTTCAAAGAACCGATGTTTGGTTTCTCATGGTAACATTGTTTCATTATTTTACGACCGTATGAAAAAGTGCAGCACTGGAAAGGAAGGCGGGCGGGTCGGAATATGGGACACTGCAATTACGCAGAACGCAAGGATTATTACGTTACATAACCGACCGACCGAGCATAGGCGCGTCACGATGTACTGACTTACGATTTTCCATGGATAAACACATATAGAGAGACAACAGATTAACCGTTCATCGAGTGCAACTTTCATGGGGTACCATCAACATTTATGATACCAAGCATGTTATATATTCTGCAATAATAGCTATACGAAAATCCCCCCACAAATTATCCCGATATCCTTGAGAAACATTTATTACCAATAATTCATATAAACTGATCGATTAATTCGCTGAAGTTACAATATTAACGTACACTCCCCCACAAAATGAAAGGATCACAAAATTTTCACCGAAACATTTGTTTCGTAACTGAAATCACCATGGATTTAAAGATTGAAGTCTTCTCTTTGGAACGATTTTTGTTTGCCAACTTATCCCGGCGATAAGTTTGCTAACTCCGGTGCACGTCAGATGAAACGATTAATGGGCGGCACTGTGTGCGTGCTAGTTGCGTAACCCTTTACTCGAGTGTGCTGTTACGCGTGGTGATTTCTCGACAGATGCGTGGCTTCATCATTTGCGATTGGTATGTCTCGCGAGCCACGTGGCGACGTGAGTAACCCATAGATGAGTACGTGAATCGTTTTCTGAATGGCACCGGAGGTTTCCATGAATCGAAAGACCGCGACAGCTGTCCGTGCAAGTTTAACAAACTTTATAACAGTAACAATATTTGTACCAAAGCTATATCGCTTCCAACAATGAAATAGTGTGATTGAGTTAAAGTTGAATGGTATAATAGACGATCTGGTCTATCAATCACTTATTATTCCAACTTATCATAAATATTTAAGTACTGTAATTCATCTTTCTCGTGTACACCTGTTCCTCTTAGTATTCCAACGCACTGAAGATTAAACGATCCAAGAATGATCAGTCAAGATCAAACTCAATCTCTGCACTTCAACAAGCTTTGCGCAACGCTCTTTCGACTCGTACAAGAACTACTTTACAGGAACAACGCTATTAGCACGCAACTTCGCTCGATGCCGATTCAGCGCAACGACAGGAAGTGCAGTACATCCACGATCTCCGCTCGACGATATCCTCGAGCAATTAATCGTGATGAAACGCACAGTCCTTCGGTTCGCTTCGGCACGTCTCGCGCCGCGTATCTCGACCACTCTGGCAGTCTTCCTGTCTTTCTTTTTAGTTCTTTCCCGTTCTTCAAAGAGAAGTAATCCAGTGCCGATCGGTGAAATCGGACAAGCTTAGAGGCTCTCCTCTAGTCCTCTCCGAAACGTCCTGTCTCTCAGCGTCAAACCTCGTGGCGTGTCCAATCGACTTAAGCACCGCGTGCGTCCGTGTAAAACCCCGTATATACACACGACACAGAAAGAAAGTGTAAGACCCAAGAAGGAAAGTAATCGCGTCAAATTGCGTTACAAGCCGCGTTCAATGTAACGACGTTCGACTGATCGATCTAGAAGAAACAAAACAATCGCTAATTGCAGCGAAGACCGACGGACTCAGTGACGGGGATGTTAGAGGATCGTTGATCTTCTTTGTCACGTCTCTGTTCCGTTATCCACGTTGTCCGACCGTAATCCCGTCAACGTGAAAATGCTCGCGTCGTTGCACGCTCGATTTACTACGTTTCCCAACCGTCGCTTCGTCTTTTTTATTTCCACCGTATTTTTTTGCCGAGTTTTTGCCCCGTCAAGATCGCTACTTCGTCGCTATTGGCCCGGACACGGGTCGTTACCTAAAAGCCGGCGAGTAAATGTATTTTTCGCGTGCACGTCGGGTGGTGAGGCAGTCCGGCTGTTTAAAACGGGTCGGCTCGATCGTTTATCGACAAACGTTTGCGCAACAAGCGCTTGGGAAAATTCAAATCATTCCGCGGCAATGGCGCGTTACTCTGTCATTATCCTGGATACTTTTGTTACGTGGCGCGGGCCGGGACATTCTTACGCGGTTAGATCGAAAATTATTTTAATCCTATCGTTGCCCGGCTCGTGTTTATCGTGCGGAACTCGTTCACGGTGAAATTCGCTGCGGGCTTTCCGTCTTATTGGCAGCGGGGAAAAAACTGTACGGGCTGATGTGTGTGGAATGTCCGACCAGTATTTACTTTAAAACCGTTTCGCTCCGATCCATTGGAACCGGGAACGATTCGACTGGAAACGCATTGAACCTCCAATAACTAATGATAAAGGGGGCTTGAGAGAGTGTCTGAGTAAAATTGATCATGGATACGTTAATGCAAGTCGATACAAATTGTACAGCGAAATCGTGGATAGTCTAATAATATCGATGGCATGAAGCGAGATTTTTTCAATTTAGAACGGTCAATTTAGAGGCATGCGGAATATGTTTTACGATGAACGTTTCACCCACAGAGATTGCCGACGTCGTCAGTAAAACAGGGACGACGACTCGTCGTTCAATCTCACGATCCCACGCGAGCCTATTGCCAGATTACAAGATCTGGTACAGCGTGCTTGCACTTTAGTTCACGGTTAGAGCTAGATGTAAAGGGGCACTCGTGGACCGGAGGGGTTGCGTGGAACGCACGAAGTCCCGCGGAAGATAACGCTGACGCTGATTTAATTAACGATAAGTAATTACGAGGCCAGTGTTACTTAATTGTAAGGCCGGGGTACATTATTTTTGTATCGTGGCGCAAATTACATATGTAGCTCTATTATGATTAGAATCTCGGGCTCGTTTCGCTTATTTTACAACTCTCATTAGACGGGTCGAAGGAGAAACAAATTATGTGCTACGGTAGAAAATATTTCCACGCTGCTCTACGCAATCTCAAACTATCATTTTTACATCTCGCGATACAACAAGAATATTCTCGACGGCCCCTCAAAAATTTCTTTGCTAAAATATTGAAATTAAATTCCAAGAGAATAGCCGAAGAAGAAAAATTTAATTGTCAGGTAATTGAAATAAAATTCCAAGAGAATCGCCACTGGAGAAAGATTGAGTCGTTAAAAAATTGAAATAAAATTCCAAGAGAATAGCCGCCTTTCATCTTCGTACCGTCGCTGGGAAAAATTTGCGATGAATCTAGTAATTGAGAGACACGCGAGTCGGATCGAAAATCGTTTGACTGTAATAACACGGCGGTCGGATAACGCTCGTGCTCGTTATCCAAAGAAACAGCTGTTTCGCTGGTCGGTCACGAGCGTTTGCCAAGAACTCGGAGAACGTTTCACGTGAAAACTGGGGAAGTGGAGCACTCGCCTGGGACCCCGGAAGACAAGGGCCACCGACGGGACGAGAATTATAAAGCGTTTCTTTCTCTTTGGTGCCGTGAATAACGCGTCCCTTGAAGTGGCACTCGCGCAAAGAGGAAAGGAAATAAGCGCCGACCCGCCAGGAAATAAAAGAACGGCACGAATCGTTGGCAACAACCGGTGTCCGTAACATTAAACGAACGATTTAATTGCAAGAAACGCGGAAATCGTTCGAACGAACGGGCGAGTCCGGCTGGAAAGGTCTCGTTTACGATTTATCGTGATCGCGGTGAAAAGAAATCGATGCAAGAACTTCTATTCAATTTATAGCACGCGTTGCGAGCGATTTTATACGTTGCACGTTTTACAGGACGTTGTATTGTTTCTGTGCGCCCTGCGACGAGGGAGAATAAAAAGTGGAAACCTTTACGAGCCGCCAGTTTACTCGGTACACTTTTTCGCCGGATTCCGTGAACGGAAAAACTCTGGATTTAATTCATCCCGTGTCTCGTTCTCGGGTGAACAGAAAATTGTTGCACGGTTTTGTCGAACCTTTTTTTCCAGGGACTCCTTGTGTAATATGATAAATCGATCCTCCTCTCTTTTGAAAAATGTTAATGAATCGATCTCGCACCGATGTTTCCTTCAGACAATTCCGACATACTTTCGAAATTAGTTCAAGTAAGAATTTCCTCTTCCATAATGTTCTAAGAATATTCGAGCACATTGTAGACGCTTCTGCTTATGAGGCAGAAGTCAAAGAGGGGTGACGTTGGGAAAATTATGAGCATTTCTGTAACAAATGACTTATTAGCCGTCAGAGGGGACGCGGCATAGCCTTTGTTTAGCCGTAGAGCGGTGTCTGAAACGGCGTGAATCGTCGACGACTCGTCCGTGGATGAATTCCGAGACGACATTAAGAGAGTCTGGAACGAAGGGCCACTGGAAGATTTATACGCGACCTTCCATCCATATGGGCGCAGTCGAAATAGGATTATGATGTTTCCAAGTAACCACGGGACACGTGTACCACGCCGTATTATTCTTTACGACGTGTTTCAGCCGCCCTTTGAGCACAGCCGAAAATTTAACGGCGCTAGAACGCGATAGATAAGGTATTAATCCTGATCGTCATAAAAATTGAACCCTCCGCTCCTCCTCCACATAAGAAACGTTCGAAGAGGACAAGCGTAACATCTCTGTCCCCAAATACACATAGTGTACCGTAAACTTTTGATACCTTTCCATTCCCACGGAATTCGAGAAACAGACAACCAGAAATATCCAAAAATCTTACGGACTTTTGTATCATGAGAATTGAGAATCCTTTTTTTAACACTTGTCTTAGCACCCGGTCTTTGTCTTTGCTTTAATAATTTTTGTATGTTCTTAATAAAATATCGGAAAGCAGCTCCAGATCTAGACCCTTTGAACAATTTCACGTCAACTCACGTTTTGTGAAAAGAAATTTATGGAAAATATTTTAAATAACTAAGCTCCGTACTTATTCACCGTTTTGGTTACTAACATAAGGATTAACCCTTTTCGAAATCGAATTCTGTCGTCCGCTTGAAGTATCTTCTACGCAACGCTGTAATACCCTTTAGTTTCACTTTCCTCGACGCCATGGTACGAAATTTTCATGTATCCGCCTCGTTTGATTCGAGGCGCGTTATAAATTCGTATTTGCCCGGGTAGAAGGCTGCGGTAAAAAAGGTGTACACGCTATAACGACGAATTTATATACTTACCTGGGCAGCGTTTACTGGCGCACACCTTTTACGCACGCATTAGAAATGCATACACGACGGCGCGAAAGAGGTAGAACGTGTGGCGGCGGATTTCACGGGTCGAGATTTAGGACTTGGCCGTGGGCTTTCGCGTGCGTGATTTTTCCGCGTGTTTCGCGAGCTAGCTTATTGGCCCGTTCATTCTGTTCGAATAACCAGGTACATATCTCTGTGATATACCGGTGGCCGGGGAAATCACAATCGGCCAAATAATCCCAAACCGTTTGTCATCGTTAGGTAGAACCGCAAGCAGTGAATCCGGACCGCCTCCAGGTGGGATTACGGGCAAATCGAGTAATAGTTTCAATGCGGATCTTCTTCTTCGTCTCTGTGGCCCACTTCGAGCCGAGTTGAACGATAGTTTGAATGAGCTTGCTCCAGCCATTGACTGAGCTCATTCTTATCAGCGAGCTGCCTTTTTTCTTGGCCTGTCATGGGTCATAATATTATCTGCGTTATGGCACCGATAACTATGACGAAATAGTCTTCGCTTGGCCGCTGTACTTATTACACTTCGGTGGATTATTCGTTTGGAGTATGTTATATGTTTTGTCGGGGTACGATTTTGGCATGCTTCGAATTTATTCGGGTTAGAGAAATTGGACAGATGAGAAGGGAATTTGTGCAAGGTGGTTGCCAATTTGTCGAACGTCACGAAGTCCTCTGTTGATCCTTTCTTTTCACTGGGGAGGAGGACTCCCGACTCCGATTCGGGGATTTCACGCAGACTCTGTGACGAATGACGAACACATTGGTCGCTCGACAGTACTACGACCGTGGCAAAGAAGCGGACGATAGCGGAGAAGTAACCAAGGCGATGTCGGGGCTTATCGCGCAACCACGACCGCGTGTTCGAGTGACTTTGAACGATTGGCTGTTTGCGGTCCGCGAGGCGGGAAGAAAGTCGATTAATTCGAGTTCTCGCGGCTGGGAACACATTGGACAAGCCAGTTCCATTTTTTTCGTTTGTTTAACTACGCAAACCTCTCACCGGTCGAGAAAAAGAGAAGAGAAATGTCTGCACGTTTTGTTTCCATTGCATTATCCTTTGAAACATTCCGATGGCGATACTTTAACCCTTATGTTAGCAACCAAAATGGTGAAGAAGTTCGAAAGTCAGTTATTTCAAACATATTTTGCATAAATTTGTCGTCACAAAACGTAGGTTGACGGGAAATTGTTCAAAGAATTGAGACCCGCAGCGGTTCTGCGATATTTTATCAAGAACATACAAAAGTTATTAAAGCAAATATAGAAATGGGTACCCGGTTGCTGACGTAAGTGTTAACCCTCCAAAATTGGAACAACTTCCCTTTGTATCGAAACACAATCTGAAATAGTAATAACGATTTTTCTTACTCCCGCGCGAGTAGCGAATATTCCTACGCAATCGTGGAACTTACGAAATCATCGCGAAACGAAACGAGGATGCAGCATTCAAGGAATGATTCGCTTTATCTTCCTCCGCGAACTTTCTCGCGGGATTTTTAAGAAGTACGTGACGAACAAGCAGCCGTTGACACACGTGTATTCGATCCGCGACCATCACGAGCACGCCCACGCTAAAATCTGACCGAGGTGGAACCGGTTGGACGGTGGTTCGCGGGAAGATAGAGCACCGGCAGCTCGTTATTCCGCATTTTAGCCGCGATGCAGAATCACCGGGGCGTCCGTGTTGCACGTGCAACGTAATCTCACGTGGTGTGTCAAGTACGCCGTTGCTCCTTTATCGGCGTGTATCTGGATCTTTCAACAAGATCTGCCCTCGCCTAGGCACGTAAATGCACGATCCCTCGCTGCTTGCAATTCGAGTCTCACGTGTCAATAATATCTCCGGTTGCATCGTTGCCCGCGGGGGCGAAAATGTTGGCTCGCGTAAGAGAAGATTTTAATCGGGCTTAAAGGCGAACAGGGCCGAAGAGGGAACGTTTAACGGTGGTCTTACTCGTCACGAGCGAAATCGTTTCTATGGCCGTGATTTCTTTCGCGCGGATGGATCGAGTTTGGTACGATGATTGATAGAGAGGCTTCTGCTTCTATGCGGATATCGATCTCGCCGTGGACGGTGAATAAATCACCGCTTATAGACGGAAAGGATTTTCTTCCCGATGCGCGGGTCCCGCTTGTCGGATTATGTTAATATAATCTCTGCATATTTTGTGTCTCTTGTGCTACCTGCAGCGGGTTGATCTTCGATCAAGATTTGTCGTGGTGTATTTAAATATAATGCGTACTTTGTGTTCGCGAATGTCGCGCCGCGATTCGTATTTTTATGCCCGACATTATTTCGCTTCGCCGGGACCCGCTGTTCGGTGGAAAGAAGAGCATCGGCATTATCTCTGCCAAACCGCTCTGCACGCTGAATTTTCCCCGCAAGCAAAGCGAGTGCACGTATAGTCGTGCAGAATCGTGGACGGTTTCGCCTGCGAGCAGAACTATAACTCACAAAAGTCCGGAGTCGCGGTCCGGGCTATCGGCATTCCGGGCTCGGTGTACGAATAAAAAGCACGAGAGTGCAGAAATAAAGGTGGAACGAGGAGACTGCCACGGTCCTGATTGGTAATCCCCGGTGCCAATGGCGTGGTAAACCCGTGGCAGAAAAAGGGATCCGAGAGCGTGGAAGAAACGATATTTCGACGGATGGGAACGTATGTATGTACATACGTAGGTGCACGCGCAAACAAGACCCGAAAATTTATTCGCGTCGAAATAAGTTTCCATCCGGAGGCAGACTTTTCTGGCCGGCGAGCGGCGAACACGTATCAAAAATTCCATGGTGAATTCTGTGAAATCGCCTATCGCATATATCGTTTACAATGAACTTACGATTATGCGAACGCCGGTAGGAAGGGAAACAGGGCGCGCCACGTTTAACATATTACACCGACGGATATGTGTGTCGAGTTGAAACCTCGCTGGAAAAATTTTAAGGGCTCTTCAGAACATCTACGATTTTTGTTGCACAAAGTACGATGGCTATCTGGAGCACCTTTTGGCCCCTCGCCGTTTCGCGTGGCGTGCTCGCGGAACTCCTGTTTCATTAAATTACCACGCTGTTCAAACACGGATCCCGGATTCTTTCTGACACGATAATACCGCGCAGCTGTGTCAAAGCATACACGCGTACGTTTTCTGCAGTTTGTTAGAGCTGCACTGTGAGCCTCGATGTTCCGAATGCTGCCTCGATAATTCATCGTCCCTGCCTTCCTTCCTCTTCAGTATTTCCCGACGTTGGCCGCGCCGCTCCGTTACACGCACGACTTCCAACCGGAGTAACGCGATCGTAGAGATGTTTTCGAGGAAGTACGCTGGATTTAAAGCCACCGTCTACACATTGACGTTGCAGGGTACAAGCCTCCTCCTATGCACGCTCTATCATCCGCGCAAAGATGTTGTCATTCGAAGCATTAGCCTCGTTTATATTCTTCTTTTCTCTCCGCGTCGTTTCTATCGCGTTAGACCACCCTGGTAAATCGTATTTCAACTCGATCGACTGGCGCGCATTTGCTTCTTCTTCTTCTTCTTTCTCTTCTCTGTATGCATCTCGTATTCACGATTCATCGATAGTGGTTTCCTTGTAATGACTCGGCGTCTCGCGCTCGTTCTCCTTTTTCCGCGTCGATAAATTTGTGTTTATGGTGTGTCGTGAGATCCGAGGGTATTTGGAGTTATAGCTGATTTTATGTCGCTTTATCCTGCGTTTGTACTTTCTTGCCTGTCTTCCATGCATTTCCTTGCCTCGGTCGATTTGATACGTCCCTCGCGCGCCTCTGCAGCATTGCAACTATAGTAGAATAACTATTTTCCAATGTTCCAGGATTTTAATTCGTTGAAATAAATCCTGCGGCTTTCCCCCGAGGGCTTTAAAAATGATCGTCATAGAACCCTGCCAACCCAGACGTCGCTTGCGAGCCCCTCGTTCAAATTGCAAATACATTTCGCCGACAGTGTCTCGCGGAACCATGCACGTCTGTGCATCATCGAACGTTGCCGTAAGTATCTGCCTCCGCTACAAGGCGGGATAAAAACGTCCCTTTGAGAGGCAGACGGAAAGGCGTGCACCAGGAGATACGAGTGCGAAAGAACCAGCGTGTACTCGCCCGCAGTCTTCCCCCTTTGTATCAGCGCGCGGTTAATGCGAGCCGAAGTGCTCCAAGTCGAAGCGCAAACACAACCCGACAAAGCTGACTCTGTTCGCCGGGTCCACGGCCAGCTCTCCTTTCTCCTCGTCCACGATGCTTTTACGCGAGAATCCGCTCGCGAATCAGAGGCGTACGGACGCGTATCGTTGCGGGAACGGAACGCACTTGATACCACTCGACTCGATCCTCCAGAACTTTGAACCCGTTCGACTTTATCCGGACTATGGTTAGAGCGTGCGCCTGTCTGTCTTCCCGCGTCGGTTCCACGCCCACGATCACGCGAGCCTAGCGTTCCGTTAATTAACAACTTGTTCTGGAAATTGGGTTTCATCTCGATTCCCCTCGTATCTATTTGTTTCTCTCTGTCCCTCTTGCTCCTTGGATTCTTGATTTGCCTTTGTTCCGTCGCACGAAACAACTCGATATCTTCCTTTGGCAGTGTTTGGCGCGTCAGGGTCTAAACGCTCCCCATGTTCGTCACGTTCGCTCGCGTGGAACCACGCGGAGCTTTCCTGTGCACATTCGTGGAATGCAATTTTGGAAAGAGAGATTCGGTATTGGGTTTGGCTTGGGTTAGGTTTCTTTGGTTCGATGTCGGTCGAGGGGAAATTGTTTCGTTTCGGTAGGAAGTTTTGGATTGCAGGATTTATAAGTTCGATGGGGTTGTAAATGATGGGAATAGACGAATATCATTTTTTTTTATGATCCTTTTGCCATTTCTGCCGTTTCCATTCTTATCTTTTGTTATTTCCGGCTCCCTTCTCGTTTGTATAATTTTTCATACGTATTTCCGTGATTGCCCAATACGTTTTTCCCTTCGACAACCTTGAAGCAAGTTCCTTTGCATAACAAAGCCCCGATTGGTGTTGAATTTTTTCGCATAAGATCAAAGCGATCGCGACGGCGTTGTAGGGCTGATTAAAATTCCGAATGATCGTTCAGCCTCGATATTCCCTAGGAAATCCCTTCTCACCTCGGGACGCGAATAAAATTCCGGACTCGTTCTGTCGCGGTGTACATAATCGCCACGCGTGCTTAAACTTTAGACCGCGAACCTTGTTGCGGTTTGACGGCGTTGTAAAAAAACACGGTGCACGGGTCGACTGCGACCTCGACCCCGAGCTGGTTAAATATTCGTGGAGAAAGGCAGACGTGGAAGAAGTTCGAGTGACTAATCCGAATGACCGACTGTCAAGGAAGCAACGATCTCGGGACTTGAATGGATTTTCACGAAGATTAAGGATCAATTAGCCGTACGTGATCAATGGCGATGAGTCCACGTGGACATCAAAGGTCAGTCTCGCTAATGAATCCGGCAATTAGTTTACCGGGAAAACGTGTGCAATCTGCCGTGCAACATTCGCCGGAGAGAATTAAGTTCGCACGAAATTGTACAACGTCGGTAATTGTTTTTATCGTCGTGGTTGAACAAGACGTACCGATGATAAATCATCCCTAATAATGGGATGGATGGAATTAAGTAGCTCCAAGATTCCAAGGAACATCGACTATTAAACGATCGAAGAAGGTATTTTAATGATTTTTTATCGAAGATCGATGAGCTCGACAACCCAATGGAATCATTCAATCGACTAGGTAATTTACATCTTAATTAAAATAATCTTTCATTATACACGAGGATTATTCAAAGGTGGGTCCAATCAAAGTAATTAATAGCTAAGCAGCGCCTGCATCGTAACAAATATGTCGTATTGAAATGTCTAACTAGAAGCTATACTATTTCCATAAGTTTTTCCAAGATATTTAAAAGCAGTGTATACTATTGAAAGATGCGACGAACGATTTCGACAAACGCACGAGCATTCGTCATTCTTCTATCTGATACAGAAACACCATTCATTGTTCCGCGAAAGAAAAAGAGGCAAGAAGATCAAGGAGAGGAAGAATGGAATCTGCGTGTGTACGTTTACGATGACAGCGACTACAACGAGCTTTTGCATACAGTAACCAATAAGGAAGCTCGTTCTTCCGCCTCCGTGTTTTGGCGAACTCGTTTGTCGTGTCATAATAATTCAACGGGTGACTCGCGGCTGGCCGATAAAACTGATAATTACGAAATACTGCTGCCTCTTAATGGTACAGTATTTTACAATCTCTGTCTGGGGTCTCCGATACCGACGCAACTGCGGCGACAGAAGATGGCTTTGCCTCGATAAAGCAACATAGTGGAAGAAGGACAAGTGCTACAGATTTTCTTTGGGAGTCGTTATCGCCAAGCTTGGCAGGCGTTATCGCATTAACGATTGGAGAATCGCCAATATTCTATGGAGAATTAAGTCGAATAATCGTCGAGTTCAATGAAAACGAAGTACAGTCGATTGGAAAATGTTGACGACGGTTTTCCACGATAAGGAGAACCATGAGAATGTGCGTGGAATGCTAGGCCGATGTTGCGTGCGGTTCGGTATTGGGTTAATTGCAGACTGCGTGAAACCAACGACACAGAAATATTCTGCAATTATCGTGCCCTGGAAATCGATAGACGAAGCCGCGGAATCTCGTTTCATTTATTCGGCTGCCTTTACAAATTCGCCTTTTATCAAACTATTTAAACAATTATAAATTACGCAGGCAAATTAGCAGGGCGATGATTTGTATAAGAACCTTGACAAAAGAGCAGAATCATCCAATCAATTAAACCACTTCTGGCCAAAGTCTTGTTTACGCAAACGAAGAATTCTAATTAGATTAAATTAAATACGAACAGCCAGACGCAACCAAGGTGAGCAGCTTCTTACACGAGTGAAAACAAACTATTAAACAACACCCGCTGCTATTATTTGTCGTTCACACGCAGAAGGTAGACCTTTCCTCGAACAAGACGTTCGCAGTACACAAAATTCGTCGCCGATTTTGCGTAACGCGACTACTGGCCCGTCCGTCTGACCGCGACCGTCCGTTTCCCCTTACGCGCATTCCACTGTGCCTCGTCAAGCGACAGGCCCTTTAACGATCGACCAACGAGCGAAATGAATGGCGAATAATCCACGCAGATGCACATGCGGTTCTTCAACGGCACGATATCGGCAGTCACGATCGAGTTCCCTTGAAAGCCGATTGAATTATCCCGTGGTCGCGAGGCGAATCGTAAAACAGCGCGTCGCCGAGACGTGGCGGTACGCGAAATTTGGCTCGCGTCCACAGGTGTTGTTTTCTACGAATGCACCGATCGATCGGACGATCGATCGGAGCGGGTGAAAGCTCGAGAGGTATCCGCTTCCCAGGGAAGAGGCGAGTGTTGCGTGTTTATAATCGGAACCCGCGCATCGCGGGATCGCGAAACGCTCGGGGCGATTATTTGCGCATAACTTCGCGGTCCGACCCGGTGGATTGCGTGGCGGGCTCGCTTATGCGCTGTTAACAGATGGAGTGTTTGAATTGAGATGGCGAAAGACAACAATTACCGGCTGCCAAGACGAGAAAGGCAGGAAAACTTATTCCTCCTTGGAGTTTCTGCCGAGACGGGTTTCTTGCCGCGGTTCAATTCAGAATGTACATACCATCCATGCTCATGAATAATAATTTCGAGTAGAAGGCGAAGTTTTTCTGCGCCTCGGACAGGCGTTGAACAGCCGCTTCATTTAGATAGTCTAGACCGCATTCAAGTTAACCAGCAAGGAGGCCCTTGTACGCTAATTAAAGCCGTTGAGGAAAAATGTAGGAATAATAAACACGTCGCGGAGGCCTTGTGTGCGTGTTGAAAGATGCGATAATTAATTTTGTTTTATTATGCATTTCTTTTCCTGCGGTTTCTACGCTGTCGCCGAGAAAATGATCGATTCTAATTAAAATTTCTTTCCCTCTCGATTTGATTGCAGAGCGAGTTTGAACCACAATGCCACGTGTTCCGTACGAAGCAGTTGCGCAAACCGCGTCCGTGCCATTTGTGCCATCAGGCGGTGATCAAACAGGCGTCGTGCTGCAGAGGTGAGTCGATAAGTTCATTCCCTGCGGCTTACTTGCTGCTGGCGTGGAAAGGGTTCAGCCGGTAGCTCTGTCGAGGCTGTGCACGGTAAAAAAGGTGTGGAAGAACCTGGCGGTAAAAAAGTAGAGGGTATTTCAAACATCGAACAACCGGGAACCGTCTGCACTCTCGTTGAAATTCTTTACTACGTAGGAATTTGTTCCGAACAGTTTCAATAGTTTTTTATTTGACTATCGCGATTAATTTATGGGAACAAATTGCATAAGCACAACTTGAAAATATTCTTTCGTTCAAATTATTCCCCGTCCACTTGAAGTGTAATCGAGGCTTGATTCTTTTCTTTCAGTCTGCAAGTACATCTGCCACAAGACCTGCGAGGACAAGGTAAGCAAACACATTTACCCATTTTTCTTCCCGCGCGATTTCAACCAAACAAGCGGCAATTAAATCCTCTTCGCCGCGCATCATTCCCCGCGAATTACCGCACACAATCAGGCAGCGTCTTCCGAGAAACTTTATGACAGAGTGGATACCTGAAGAGTCCTCGTTCGTACACGAAGAGGCTCTCTAGTACCGGCACGCTGCTTCTCGTACTTCCTGGTACTCAAACAAATCTGCTCCGCCTTGAACACGTCCAACAAAACGTTCTCGAACGAGCGAACTGGCATCGGGGCCGATCCATAGCGAATTTTTCCGTCGGCCGAGCGACGCGACGTATCAGTGTTTGTATACGCGTCCCGAACCGGAAGCGATCGAGAAGCAGACCAAGACGAAGAAGAAGAAGAAGCACAACGTAGAGAGATCCCACTTAGTAGATGCATCTTAATTCGAGCACGCCACCAATGGAGCTGGTCGATGAGATTCTCGGTTCCTCGAAGTCTTTGCCGATGCGACTAAGACACAATTCCCTGAATCTCTGTACGTACGTGTTAGAATAGACCCGTTGGTTACCTGTGTGAGACACTGTGTGGGTTCAGTCACCGGACAGGGCACGAGCCTTACTTACCTTACCTTCTTCGTATCTTCAAGTACTTCTGTGTCACACTCGTGAGCACACATCCACGATTCACACAGAGCTGTTCACTCCCTCACGCGTATGAGAGAGACATAGACAGGTTGAATATGTATACGCGTGGACACGAAGAGTAGCGGAAGGATGGACACTGGACGTGGAGGAGAACGTGCCTCAGACAGTAGGAGAGCACGACTTCCTTCTGGTACGTGGCGAGATGTCGTTTGTTACCCAGGTTTTGTGGCGCACCGCGAACAAAACGGTCGGCTCGATCTCTTTGATACGTCTATTTCGACGCTACGGTGCTTCCATTACCGGTGGAAGAATACGGTCCGTTCGGTAGGTACTCACTCAGGGGACAGCGCGGTGAAAGTAGACAGAATCGTTCGTCTTCGTACGATTAACATTTAACAAGTCCGGGTATGTATATATGCAGCGTTACGTCGCTCGATAACTCTGTTCCCGAGACGTGACTTTCGCCAAAAGCTTGTCACCGTCGTCGAGTGATTAGCAATCGGGCCCGGTACGACATTTCGATCGTTCGGGTGGAAAATATAAAATACAAAGAAGTGGAAGATATAAACACGGAAGGCATAAAATTTAATTGGTATCGTTTGGACACGGATTGTAGCCACGATCGTTGGAAAGCTGGACCCGCGGTCGAACAGAAAAAATATTACGATTCCAGTCTAATTGGCGATTCGATAGATATTTCCCGATATTAATGAGTAAGAACCATCGCGGCTAATGGTAGATCTACGATCAGATACACGCCACCCCACCAGTTATCGAATCATCGATCTTCTTCCTGTTCCTATGATCCCGTGGATCCCTGGCGATTTAGGCTTATTAAGTTTACAGACCTCGGCACGAACTCTTGTTACCCTTTCGCGGTGGTACGACAACGACCGGGCTGCTCGTTTCGCGAAAGAATTTCGCGTTGGTCACGTTTGTTCTGGACGTTTTGAAATTCGAGTCAGCTCGCCCGGGTCCTTCCAGGAGTTGCCACGATGTCGCGTCACCTCGTGACTCGCTTTTCGCAGAATGTCAGACTCCGCGGGATACTGTGACATAATTCCTTGCGCACAGTGTAACTGCAAAGGTGTGCTATTTTATATGAGCAACTAAGAGAAATCGTTGAAGGATCTTGCGATGATAAATCCAAGAATCGCCATTGAAAATCGGCTAGAAAGTACCCGTAGCATGCAGTTCCACGTAACGCTATAACGCTACCGTACACGACCCAGCCATGCATCATGCCACCTATCTTTGCAAGATACGCCACGGTATGTGCGAGAAGGTATTGATATCATCGTTTAGCCATGACTCCTTCTCCCCCCTGGAATTCCATCAGCAGTTGAGATTGAGAACCACTGGGACCAGTTAACGAACGACATCGTTCGTCGAATATGGAAAGGCCAGATGTTTCCTTGACACTGAAGGTCGTAGTCCCTCCACCAACTCTCATCTCTCTTGCCTTTCTTTCGTGATATTCGTCGAAACTGGAACTCACGTTCGACCATAACAAAATACGTATAGCCAAACGTCGTTCCAACGTTCGTTCGTTGAAAAACCACCTTTAAAAAGCCTTTGCTGCTAAATAAACTTCGCTGCGTGGTCCCCATCAACACCTCTCGATTGCCCTGCGACCAGATTTCCAACGGAACGTAAAAGGCTGCTCCGTGCGACCGTAGTTTCGATCCACGAACTTCCAACGGGCGTCCTTGCTCTCCGTGCACGGTCATCGTCGCGGTGAACTGGTAGTCTTTAGCCGAAGAGGGAGGAGCTCGGGAACTCTAAGCCGAACGACCAAGCCCTTTTAGTGGCCTGACTCGCCTTTGAACACCGTGAACACACGGCGATGCTTACTCGCAGCGGCCTGCGTCGCGAGGTGCATCGACCGTCCACCGTTGTAAACCGCGGTCACATCTCGTCCTCGCCAAGTACGAAACCCGTGGCTACCATACCTGGTGATAGCGCGGTGTGTACAACCACCTCGGCCTTCCAGGATTGCAAACGGCCGGCAAGAACCGGGGAAACCAGAAGGCGATGGGTAACGTTTCGTCCCACTCTTCTTCTGTTTCTTTCTTCTTCTGCAAATTTCTGTCCCCCGGCGAATCGATCGTCCGGATCGGCCCAGTTGCGGCATTCTTTTGCCAGAAACGCAACACGCGAAACGGAGGAGGGGGACTCGTAGCGAGAGATTTTGCGCAGGCGAATAAAAATTCAGAAGGTTGCTGGGAAACAGAGGGAACGAAATGCCAGAAGGCGGTTTCAAAGTGAAGAATAGGTCTGAGGGTAGCACAGCCCAGGATTACCACGGCGCACCATTGTTTCCGTGGACAGGCGAGATGCCTCTCTGTGCTCCCTGATACATCGTCTTTATCTTCCTTCTCTTTATTTTCGTCCGCGACGTCGCTGGAGCTGATGCATCATCAGCAGCTCGGATATGATCCACCTTGATACCCTTGTTCGCGATGAATGCTGAATTGTTGCCGGTGTTGATTTAAGAAGCGGAGATGAATAGCAGGAACGAGAAGAAACCGGGTTACGATGAACGATACTTGATTAAGGGGAACAAGGGGTAAATGTTAAAGTGGGCGTTGAAGAAAAATTCGATTGTCTGCGTATCGAGACGTCTCTTCCAAACATAGTACGATCAGCGTATTCTCAGGTATTAACCGGCTGGCGATACGCTTGTGCGGTGTGCGCGAATTAAATTCAATTGAACTCACGTGGAAAAGAAATTCCTCTTGGAAATTAGATTCAATTGGACCCACGTAGAAGAGAAATTCCCCTGGCCGCCACGGTACCGCCCTTTTCCACTTAAGTTTTCAAGCCCAATCACTCCGCATACGTTTTCGAACCGCGGAAGGAAAATCGATGGGATCGCGTGCAAGGGCTGTAACGGGATTCGGAGCGGGGTCGAAGCCATTGATCGAACGAGGAGAGAACGGATCGACACGAGGATCGAGACGAGGAAAGACGAGATGGCGGATAAAACGTGGGCAACGAAAAGAACGTCTCGCGGTGTCGTGACATTAACTCAGCGGTCAGCGGACACACGGTTAATGAGTAATAATGTCCGGCATTGAGAACGTCGCGAAAGTACGCACAATTTACGATACACCGCTGCTCCGTCGATTTATCACCATGATGAAATTAAGAATTACCACGATATCGCGTGTATCTTTAATTTTATTCGATGCTCGATCACGTTCACCGTGGTTACCTTGAACCTTCGATTAAAGTGCCTAATTAAAACCGTCGCGCCATCATTTTCGCGTGCGTACAAGTTTCACGATTAACCGATGAGGCAACCAGCAGAAGTTTCTGTTTCAATTAACTTCCGAGGTATCGCGTTTAACCGTGGAACGATACAAGCTGGTATATCATAACAGACGCGCGTACCAGAGGAAAATAAGGCTCAAGCTGAGAACGGTTAACAAGCTTCCTCGAAAATCCAATTTTCTTCCCGCGTGTCGGGGCTATCGGGCATCATTACGCGCCGCTGAGGTGTGAATTATTTCACGCCCGCAAACGAGCGGCCGATAAATAAGCCAGGCTGTCTATACATTACGAAACAAATATGTATATTCGCGACGGCCTTGCCGGCGATAAATCAGGAAGTGCTCGTATATTATTCTGAACGTCGCCGGTGCAACAGCGGGTTGTTAAGATTCGGCCACAAATTTTCTTCGCCGGTCTCCGTGTATTTGGTGGGGTGTCTACCTGCGGCGATAGCGATGGGCTCCGTGCACGCGCGACGCGGAGCTCTCCAGTCCGCGAACAGCGCTCCAACGCGAACGACGTGGGGAAGATCGATTCGTGGCCGGTTCCCTGGATCCGTCGAAAAGTTTGTAACCGATCCGCAATACGATCGAACAGGATCGACGTTAAAATACGCGGCGTTCTCGATAGCCAATTCGTCCTCTCAGTTCTCGTGGACGTTACCTTCGTTCGAATCAGCCCAGCGACGGGACGTATTATTAAAGTCCAGCACACCGTTCCCGAGCAGCTCGGATCGAAACCTATAAACAGTGCAAGTGAAGTGACGTGATACGAGCCAAGGGGGTGGGGATCCTCGATCCTTATCGTCGAAGAAACTGTGTTCACTGTCTTCCAGTAACGCTCTCGGTGTCCGACAAACGGAGTGGCCCCGATATATACCCCGAACGATCGATCGATCCCGCGATAAAATTCTCGAAATAGTGTCGCGTGCGAACCGAGTGACTCGCGAAAGCAGCATGGGGAGGGTCGTCGAACCTGAAGGCGCTCGGGCAAAATTCGTCGTGGTGACGATCGTCCCGTGACCTTGACCCGGCGTTGACCAGGTTAAGTCGAGATCGAGAGTGGTCCGCGTTGGTACGAACTGTGTGCGACACCCGCGAGGGGCTGGAGGGGTGTTGGCTTCTCCGAGGCACGACGAAAGCTGCACGAAACACGGACGAAGTGAGATGCGCCATTTTCGAGAACCGATGCGAGAAGGTGAACGATCCTTGGAGCGTTTCGCCGCAGACCGGTAATGGGATACCAGAGGTGACGGCAAGATGAACGGTCACGGTTCCACCAATGAGGTACTTGCGCCGCGTTCCGTCCAACGTTTCTTTTCCTCCTTCCCCGGCCTTTTTTTTCCCTCCGTTTTATAGCCATGTCGCCCGCGCGCACGCGGTTTCTTCTTGTTGCGTTCTAAATTCGCCGCGCGACGGACTTAGGCCTCGTGCACACTGGTCACATGGAATGGCGAACGGTTCGTCGCTGTGGGGAACGCTTGTCATCGGGTACCTTGCGGTATTCCGAAGAAATTGGTGAATAATCTCTGGGGGCTGGAATCTAGGGGTGGAACGGGATTGATTCGCGATTGTCCTCAACAGTTGATTTAGATAGTAGTGTTTATTTTTAGAACGGTGGACGCTTCGGAGACACGACGAAAATAAGATTGAAGTGGCTCAATTGGCGAAAGAATTTCCACGCCGATGTATTTGAGCAATTTTATTTAAATAGCTGCTGGAATGGTCGAGCAGTCGGTTGCAAGGGGTATTCGGATGATTTGGAAACCTTGGAAGGCTTCGCCAAAGTTCACTTCGCTGTTTTATTGCATTTGTGTGCACGAGGCTTTATATATAGCTCCAGAAAAGACGTGGAATTCTTGACGTTCACGTCGACGTCTTATGTGTCCGTGGCTTGCACGACGCTGTTCGTGATTTCTGGACTGCAGATACTCTATCGTCGGAACTTTTCACACTTTGCATTTTTCGTCGACACCCGTTTTCTGCTCCGACTTCTTGGGCGATTAATTTACGGTCAAGGTGGTAAGAGGACTTTAAATATCTTATCGTAATCGATTTAGGAAATATATATGTGAACTTCGATCAAGTATTTTACTCGTACATGTAATCTCGTATTTGTGACCATACCTTCAATACGTGTTTGAGAGACACGAAAACATAGTGCGACTTATCGAGACTTCACGTTTATCGAGGAGCTTCTGTGCAACGTAGATTTACTTAACCTTTTTCTATTTTTAAGCAAAAGTTCGCAATTTCTGTATAATTTATGTTTGAATGGAAACAGATAGAAGGAAGGGGGCGATAACGCTGTGCACGATTAGATAAGGTTCAGTGACAGGTAAAGCTCTGTTTGCACGTAAAAACTTGCACGCTAGATCTTACGTAGGTAGGCAATAGTTTGTATTCACGGCAATCTCGAAAAATCTCCCAACGAACTTTATGAACCACAACCCGCCAATTTATTCGAGGCTCGCGGTAATTGGGACGAATTTTTCTTACCATTTACAATGAACGAAACGATCAAATTATTTAACCATAATTGGCAGTAAATATTGCCTGATAAGGCCGTATCTACGTCAAACAATTTTAATTATCGAACAGGAGATAACGGTGGCAAGTGGCGTGCCCGCGATAACGTTTGCCTACGTGTACGTTGAAATTTTCGACGATCGGAGCAACTGTGCTCGATATATCGAGGCCAGATGGCTTTTCCGTCTTTTCCATGTGGCCAGATTGATTGGACGGCTCGAATAGCGATTCCCTGGCAAGCATCCAGCCATCAAAGGGAAAAGCGTTCAATGGACTCGTTTTCTCGCACGCAATGGCGAACGCCGAAAGACGAAGTTTCTTTCTCCGTGCATTGTTCTGACGTATACAATCGTTTGCAAATACGTCGATAGCCGTGCTTCCTGTTCAGGCACCGGATATCTGTGTCACGTTTTTAGCATAACCACTATCGCTTGTTTGCCGTTCGGAGTAAAGTCAAATTTCCTTTTGTCGTGAGAAATGAGACTTGGAATGCCGTATTATTCATACGGCTTTAAAGTATGATTTACATTCTGTCAATAACGAGCAGGGAAATGGTTAATGAAAGGACGAAAGAAATTTTTAAACACATACCTACTCAAAGGCCGTTTCGATGGTGGAATTTTTAATTCGGAAAGGAAATATATATGTAGAGGCTACCAGCGGCCGTGGCGCCATTAATCTCGCGTAATCATGGCCAATTAATTGGCATGCAAATGAGCTCGAGCACAAATTACTGCGAACGAAGGCGGATCCATTCATTCGATACCTCTCTTCCTTCGTTCATCTTCTTCGTCTGCCCCCTCGTCTAATCTTCGATTAACGAAGAACGCGTGCGTGCACCTATACGTACACCTTAAGTACGTGACGCTTTTTCCGCAAGCTCCACGAGGAACCTCGGTGGAGGCTAGTCAAGGCTGCACGCTTGAAGTTCACAAACGGGCCGAAATAGTCCTTCCAAGAATCGCGTTTGGCTTTTAAGGCCGCGCATAATGTGTCTTTTCCCTGAAATTCCTCTCAGCTGCGCCGAGGTCTCTGTGTATTTTGCAACGGAGCATTTCACGCGACGTGCAGCAATCTGTTGGGGCCACTTAAGTACACCTAGTCGAAAGACCCTCGGTTCCATGAAATATTCATGAAATTTCGCGAAGAGCAACCGGGTATAATGTATTTATTAACAGTAGCCCCGACAGAACGTTCGACAAATTAGGGCCATAAATTAATAGTCCTTGTGCTTCGTTTATATTTGATTCGTCTAATGGAAGAAGTTCCGAAACTGTGGAACGATCTCGAATTCCTTGACGTTCGCGTTTACTGAAACTCAGGTAACAGTCGAAAGAAGAATTGAAATCCCTGGCCAACGGAATAAGATCCCTCTGAACTTCTCTGTGCTCAAGTTCGCGAAGCTTGCGGAGAACTCGAAAGTATGTAACTCGAAATAACGCGAGGATTCACGGGCGTATTATAGGGTATAAGAGAGTCCGCAGCTTACGTCTCGACGTTCGAAACGTTCCTTATTGCCCGACGAAAAACACACCGATAATTCCTTTCTGACAAAACAACGCTACAAAATTCTTCCCTTATCTTCGCCGTTAAACCACTCCATCCAACGATTCCACGCCGTCCACTTGTTTTATTGCTCGAAATTACTACAAACGCCCTTCCATAAAACACTTGATCTGCGGGGCAAACATTATCGCGATTTCGTTAAGTCACGATTCGAAAAATTATCAACAATTCACTCCTCGCTATCGTCCCTTGAACCGTACATAAAACTGTGCCGCGTCGTCTGTTTCGCGAGTCGTTAAACGGTAACCCACGATTCGCACTTTCCGACGCGAGACTTCCGTTTTCAACGCTACCGTTCGCGAGAACGCAGGAGCAGGACAACAGGAGACGTGGGACGACGTAGAGGGTGGATCCCACTGGTTTTTGCGGAGTTAACCTCGGATTACCAGCCATAACGTTTTACGAGCACAGCTCCGTAGGAATTGCCATTCCGTCCGTGTGGATAGCTCGTAAGGAGCTCGTAAACGACTTGCATAAAATTGATTCGCCGCGGTCGGCATCGCGTGGACGACACCGCTTGTCCATTCGCGAAACCAGCCCGTGGAATTTTCGGCGACCCTTAAATTTCCTTGTCGAGATAAATACGCAAAGGTGGAGAAAGAAGAACAAAAATTCGCGTGCATTGTGGCACGGTTATAGTCGGAAACGAAACCGCGCCTGACACGTTTCGAAGCAGGTCGATTCGATTCGACCAGTCGGTCCAGCGAACCCTGTACTACTCGTGGAATTTCTAATCGGGCCGTCCAGAAGCGTATGAGCGGGTCTCGTCGATTTAGATAACGTCGTCGATATCGGATTAATCGCGGCTCGCTTAAAACGAAGAAATACGGGACACCTTCATTACGCGGACTGGAACGAGACAGCTCGCAGAGCATTCTAATTCCGTGGATGAAATTGTCGATAAGATAACGGCAGACGTCGTGCGAAGGCGTCTTGTGGCAGGATTTGCCGGGTAAACAGAGCATTTTTATTGCGGAGCAATTTTTTTCCAGATTTCAGAGACAAACGGCAGATGAAGGAATTTGGGTAACAATGATTGGTGAATTTTTTCGAGCAGTATTGTAATTTTTTAGTAAAATTCCGTGCTATTGAAAAGAATGATTTACGGGGGATGTTTATTATTTATGGTCTTATACTTGTGGAAAAATTCCTCGGTTAATGGGGGACGCAAGCAAATGAGTAATTTAATATTTAATATATGCAAGACATCTGAAATTTTCAATCTTCAAAGTTCATCGTTGTTTAACAATTAATGTCGGCGGTCCATTCATTTTGGTCCTTGATTATTTAATCTCGCTGGTAAATGCCAGATGAATGCACGGTTTAAGGGGTCTCCCTAGTATGGCCATTTGAAACAATTGATTTTTTGCCCTTTTTCTACAGTTTAATATCTTGAGAATATAATCGTAAAGTGATTTTAGGAAATTCGAAAATTATAAAAGTTATAGGCCTTGGAGCCGAGCGGCACGGCACCTCGCACGACACCATGTAAAACTTGAAACGCATTTTTCTCTAAATGACACATTATAAAATAGCTACCACAGTAACTCAAGAACAAATCGACCGATTGTCTTGAAACTTTGGTAATAGGTAAGTTCAACAGACGTATAATTCTAGCCCGTATTAGAATCAAGTCGATATCTTGCAAAATTAGCAGTTCATAACTTCAAAACGCAGCAATTTTGTGAGCAAAAGTAGACACTTTGCTTTGAGACACCCACCATTTCGTTATCTTTAAATATTTTTGGATATCAACTGGGACAGCTGATATAATGGCAGCCAACACTGAAGGTTTTTGAAAAGACCTTTCAAATATGTGCTACAACTTTTAAAAAAAATTCTAATTTTACATACAAAAAGTAGGTGATATTCCTCAAATGTAGGACAAGAACTGAGTAAAGTCTTGAGTCGATGAACAAAGTAATATCTTGAAAAGGAATTCCGAAAGTACGCTTTAATTTTAAGCCGTCACACTAGGGTGACCCCTTAATAAAGTGACAGGA
The DNA here is from genome assembly GCA_907165295.1 of Nomada fabriciana. Lineage (NCBI taxonomy): Eukaryota > Metazoa > Arthropoda > Insecta > Hymenoptera > Apidae > Nomada > Nomada fabriciana. The sequence continues at coordinate 6,850,309 of OU015690.1, read as the reverse complement.
GATGGTCCGAGAGTATTGGTCGATGTCAGTGTCGTGAAAGCTACAAGCATTACGGTAGTTTTCACGGGGGACAGAAAAGCCGTTGCGTGGGCGTGTCGACCGTATGTATCTTACCTCGGCGTGAAACGAATCTCCTTCGTCGAGACGTGGTCGCACGTGAACGCACGCGTGTGCTTTCAGGATGCGTGCAATGCAAAGTTCACCCGACCCGAGCAATAAATTGATATTGCACGGTTCACGCTGCAAGATCGAGGGGTTCAGGTAACGGAGTCTTGTGTAACGAATTTCGATTGCGTGACAAAATGCTGACCGTTGCGAAATCTTCAACGTTGTTTAGCCCCCGTTGATGTGGGATATATTCATTCGGTCACGATAACAGAAACTTCTTTCGTGTTTGGCAAAAGTGTAACAGCTTAATTGTTCGGGTTAGGGCTTCGTTCAGGGAAATTGAGGAATTTTATTCGGGCGAATGCAATGGAAATAATTATTTTTATAATAATAATAATAAGGAGAAAAAGAAGAAGATGAAAAGGAAGAACAAGAAGAATATTAAAAAGAATTTAGAAACCAGTATGCTTTATTGGTGCAGATTGTTATTATTATTTATTCAAATGAAATATAAATACACCTTTCATGCGATTCGCTGAAATATTCTTGACAGTAGACGTGTAAAAACGTTCAGAACTTTAATGGCATAGTAAAGTTAGTTCTAAGGTAACTATGAAGCCGTGTGTGGCTCCGGTTGTTTTTCTACCTGAGAAAAGTAGCCCAGACTCGCGAGCAAACACGTGTTCACAGCGATCGCGTGAATCGTCGTTCGAAAAAGAATCCTTTGAAACGCGCGGCGGGTTCACACGCGATGTACGCGTGTACACAGTGGGTCTGTGGGTTACTCTGTGGCCACGCAGAATTATTCGGCCGGTGGAACGAAGCGCTAATGAATATTGATGCGGCAGAGGTTCGCTCTCGCTGAGGTCGATGCATTAACGTCATTAGCACTTGCTGGCGAAAGAACCGAAGTAAAAAAGAGAAATCTGGTGAAAAAAATATCGTAGAGGTGATAAAACATTTTCTGACCAGAGTCGTCAAAATTTGTCTCCTCCCTTACGAAAATTCAGTGCATTCGAGAAATTTCACACTATTATTAAAATTACTTTCCTTTCGGCTGGATTATATTTCATACGAACAGTGACAAGTTGGAATTAACTGAGAGCTCCTTCGGTGTTAGCATTGAACGAGGTCAGGACGTGACCAATTGGCTGACTACGAAACAATTTAATGCGATTAGATGGTAACCAGGGAGTGGCAACGTCTGTCCGCTGTCAAATTTTCTGGCCAATGTGGTTTCTCGTGGACGAGAATCGTGTCGGTCCATCGACTGCTCTGTCTTCTTTTAAATGTACTGTTTTTTGCTTCGTTGAAATATTATCATGACAGTCTTGAAATATTTTCGATAAAACGGCAAACCCTTTATTCCAAAAATATATTTCATCCAAGTTTCCAGCTGAGGTAATCGAGAACGGGAAACGAAGAGTAAATCACGGCCAATAGCTGGGTCAGAATGTTTTCTTACTTTATCGACTGCCTTTTAAAAACTGCTCGGAACTTTTTTCTCTTCAAGCGGGCACTTAGCTTTTCTACCAGGTCGTTCGCCGATTCGTTTAGCGATTAAGCCCACGAAAGAACGTTCGACGACCGCTTCCAACGAATAGTTCCCAGAGAATTCCCCCGATTACTTCAACTTCGCTCCGCGAGATCTCCAAAAAGAATCGACCTGATTACCCACCTTTTAACCCAAATGTGCCAGTAAAAAGTAACGAACGTTCCGAATCGGGGGACCCGGCGCAACTTTTCAGCTGTCGATCGCACCAATGAAACAAAGAAGAAAGTGAAAAAAAAATACGCACACAGAAAGCAAAATCTACTCCACCGAACACACTTTTTTCACAGCAATCCCAGGTACAATAAAACCAATCGGAATTCCAAAGACAAAGGTAACTTTCTACACAGTCCAGGGACCACGGGGAACTCTCTATGCGCTTTCCATCACAAGCATTTCACACGCGCAGCGACCTATGGATAAACGTTACCTATCAAGATAAAACTCGCCCAACTGTACACCCCTCCGCCGGTACGAATAGTTCGCGGTGGTCGTCGAGAGTGACGGCGAGGGAATCGCTCTATTACCTGGCCGCTTATACACCGATCCATCCTGTCTACCATGGGCCGTTAGTCACCGGCTAATATCACGTTGTCGGTTCAAGCTTGCTCAGCCTGGCGTTCGGTAGAAAGAAAGCAAATTCTAACAAACGATTGAACGCCGACCGGCTTCTTATTACCCGTGACTGTTCCTCCGCCGACGTGCAACGCTAATTACGAACTTTCATTACAAGTCACGCTGCCGGCGGAGCAGATGGTGGAGGGGACGCGGGATCGTGATAGCGTAACGTGGCTTCCGCGGCTAGAAACAGGAACGAGAAACCTTTGGCGTTGGTAGAAGGGAAGCTGGATAATAATTGCAACTATTAATCAGGCCGGTCGCGAGACGTATACGCAAGGGAACACGCATCGATTAGGCTGCTTGTCTGCGTGGCCGGTGATCCGCGTGGGCGATCGACTCACTCTCGACGATCTACGACCAGTTCTCAAACGTTCTTCTCGTTGCCCCTGCGCGCCAGCGTACAGTGACTGAGAAAAGGCGGAGGGTTGCTTTGGTTCTTTAGTACGGTTTAAAGGAGAACGATTTAACGGGGTGAAGGAGCCCTTTATCCGGCGTGACGAGCGCGAACGTCGTTCGACGTTAATTACCGGTGCTCGCAAGGGTGAACGATCACGAACCGTGGTGATGAAGATGGCAAAGGAAGCTGGGCTTTGCATCGAGAGATTATTTACGATTATTAATCAAACGGCCGGCTAACTCGGCGGAGAGCCGGTTCCCCTATCGGTCTCGGATATTCCTACCCCCGTGGCTTGTAATTTCTGCGAATGATCAATGGGGAGTCGGTCGTTACCGATGCACGCCTGCTATCTGTGCTTCATTAGCTTCGCCGTGGTTAATGCGCTGATATCGTACGGCAGGCTTGAAATCGTGCCGGTTCAACGCGAGAAATCGTCCCTACTTGTCGTCGACAGGGATTCTTTGAACTGGAATTCGATTCCATGGTGTTAACAATCATTGCTATCTTGCAGCGTTAAAAATGTTTGAAAGTGTGCTATATTTTAGTCTTGTGGATAATCCAGAATAATTGTTCTTTCTTGTTCATTTTATTGCGGTAGGCTTGCGAGTATGTTAAAGTCACGCGAGGTCGTACGGGGTTAAATTTGCAAGATTAACCGTGGATCATCAATCAGCTCGAATTCTGTCACGTTCGAAACAACAGCCGGATTGATCGAGTCAGGCAGAAGGTATCATTTATGACGTTTACGAGGTATATACGTAGGTTAATTGCGGGACTGAGGGATCATCGAGGCGAAAAGAAGCCGCGATAGGTAATTAGGAATATTAATCAACAAACGTCGTTCGTTACCTGTAGGGCTTGAAATGGAAGATCGCTCGGGTTGGCCAATGTTCGAGACGGTTTGCGTACCTCGATTGTTCATTTTGTGCATCCGCGCCTGGCGGAGGTATTCTCGCGCGATAAACCGGTAACCACACAGCCGTTACACCGTGAACACCATGGCCACTTTGTCGTAGTGTGTCTACACCCCTTGGTAACCTTAAAGCTTCGCTTACAAGTGTTGGTGAAGGCGAGGATCGCGTTAACCGGCACGCTAGAACGTTTGCCTCGGATATAAATTGATTGAACAATGCTTCACAGAAAATAAGACGAATGTATGTAATATAGAAACGCGGAAAGAGAATTTGGAAATTGAAGAATTATTTGTCTCGGCGATAGAATGAGATAAAAAAAGTTTCATTAAATATAGTATCATTGTCGAATATACCTTACAAGGAAGGTTAGGCAAAGTCCATGATTCTTTTCATGTTTTTTCCTGTGGATTGTTGAAAAAAATATTTACGCAGTTTTGTAGAGGCAATAAAGGGATGCAAGTTTTGTTTATACATTTTTTAAATATCTCTCAGCGTTCTTGAGATATTTCACGAAAAAGAGCTTTCTGAGTTTTTTCAAGGGCTGATTTCACGTTTTAAAACCGAATTATGACACGAATGGAATATAGGGTTGTATTACGGATGACTTACTTTATTTGTATGCAAAGTTTCATACGTTTTGAATCTTCGAGTTGCCTAACCTTCCTTGTTAGATGTATAACGAGTCGGCTAATTAAAAGTCTGAACGTTTATTAACAAAATTAATACCAATTTACGAATCAAGAACATTTCCAGTGTTAAAGGTGTTACAACGAAAATTGTATATCAGTGATCCATATCTTGTTGAGATCCCGAGCATTTATTACAGCTATCGTATTTTACGTCAGCAATTTCTTCCTGTCTGTTTCTAGATCGATCTGCTCGCGCATTAGCGAGCAGATTTATCGTAGGGCGCATCGCACTTGTCGAAGCACCGGATGAGAAATGGCCCGCGACCAATGAAAATCAGAACTGTATGCACGTGTGTATACTGTACTCATACTTACTTGCGTGCACACGTAACTTCATGAACGATTCATCGAACCGACGAACTTGTCCGTTCTTTTTTTCCCCATTTTTTTTTTTGTCGCTCGTTCGCGGCCAGGGTGAAGTGGGCCCTAACGAGGGGACAAGTCGACTCGAAGATATCTTCCAAGACGTTTCCTGGCTGGTGATCGGTCGGTTTTTTCAGACATGCACACGCACTTCGGTCACCTTTTGCGTCGGCAACAGCCGGAAGTGAAAGTGATCGACACGGATCGTTTTTTCCAGCGGCGAAAACCGCGACATCTCGTCGCACGTCGGGTCGATGATTCGTCAACACGGCGACGCTGAATGGGCGCCCATGGAAAAACGCTTTGCGTAGGCGTATCGGAGCGCGAGTGACGCAACCGTGATTTCCACGCCGAGCCGAACCGTCGATTCCTCGGGATGATAATGACGATCCCGTTATGGTGGCCCGCGTGTCCTTATAAAGTATCCTCCGTTGTTACACGGCTACTTTACAGCCGGACGGTTCTCGCCCCTGGAACGTCCGTTCCTCTTCCTTTTTCGCCTCCTTTCGCTGCACGGAGGATGCTTCATTATCATAAGGTAGCCCGTGAATCGTAAAGCGTCTGAATTATTTCGTGCTTGCCACCGAACCCCTTTTAAATCTCCGCACACACGCTCCGCGAGGGAATTTTATTTGCAACGCGAACGCCGTCTCATTTACGATAAATAATATCCCGGCCGCGTTGTCTTTTTGAAAAACAATTAATTATCCGGCGTTCCGACGCAGCGATACCGGGGCCCCGAGAAATTTCATACCTACGAAGATCCCCGACTTGGCTCGCCTTGCCAATTAAGCGGAGGCCAGGCGCGAAACCGTCGGCTGCGAAAGCGGGCTCGTTTGCAACGACACCGGCGAGAAAGGTGGCTGCGATGGAACGATGCTTTCGAAGAAAGCGATTCCATCGCTTTCCTCATTCCGATCCATTTCTTAATAAGATAACGTTACCAAAGGATGCAGATTAGAACAAAGCTGCTCAACGATTAAATCGCGCGCGTATGAAGCTTGTGACAGAGAATGGAATGCTTGAGGAGATCTGAATGAACACCTTTCAGCAATCGGAGCAGCTGAATTATTCAAGACGCCGGGGAAGATTAATAGCTCGAGGACGAGCTGATGTAACGATAGAGAAGAAACGCGAAGTCGTTCGTTTCCTGACCGTTGGTCTCTTAATGGCAGCAGGCTCGGGAGCGTGCCAGAAAAACGTAACACGCGGTCAGGCTTTTTCAAAGAATTGCGCGTCCGCGGCGTGCCCCGATTGGCTCAGCAGCCACGTCCTCGTGGTGATCCCGACGACCTTGAGGCCGTGTCTACTATAACATCGGCGAACAACCTCACCTGGCCTCACCTCTCATTCCACCGTTCTTCTTCTTGTCAAGCCCCCTCTACGTCGCTCGCTGCTGCACTTGATCGATACTGGGCATCGTTCAAAATGAAATGATACGACGATAAAAATATACGCGGTGACTGCTCCGAAAAATATAACTGAAGTTTCTTGAAATTTTAATAATAATATAGTAATAATCATAATAATGCTGCGGCTTTGCTGCCACTCCTTGTCTACACCTTCTCTTTACATGAATTTATTCCATTACAGTCTAATTTGCATACTAATATATATTATCACACTGCTACATACAAAATCTTATAGCTATTGTTGCTTAGTTTCCTTGGTTTCCCTTTTTCCCCCATCTCTATCCACCTCCCTTTCCTTCTCATCCCCAACTGCTTCCCCCTATTAATAATATACTTACATGCAAAAGCTTTTCGAGGTTTTAATATCCAGAAAGCAGAATAATCCTTAAGAAACCAAGCAGCTTGTACGTACATATATGAAGAACAGCTTACTGAAACGTTTAATAGCTCGGTGAATTAAACTGATCGATCACGACAAACCCGACAGGAGAAGCCCTTCGTCGAAGTGGCCTCCTCATTCTCTCGTTCGAGACGACCGCTATTCAACCGATCCAAGTGCATCGAGTGCAATCGAACGTTTTTCTTCACGCCTTTTTGCACCGACCGCACGCTGACCGCGTAGCGTTCGAGCTGTCGGAAAAAATCATCGTCTGTACGCAGAGCGTACACTCGATAAACCTTCCCGTTCGAAAAAACGGTGTAAAATAAAGAAGAGCAAATACGGAACGCCGTGGACGAAGTAGGTTGACGTATAAAATGTTCGAGACACGCTGCTGTAGAAAGTCGTAACTTAAATGTGATCCAGATGCCTCGTTATTATCCGTGACAGAAGATTGGAGCGGGAGAATTTACCTCGATCGATTATACGTTCGATTGTTCTCGGGGAATTCGTAGCGTGTATCATGTCGCTCCAAAAGTCGGCTTCCCGGCAGCTGGGTGGATCCCAGGAAGATCGTTTTTATTTCTACATACTGATTTACATGTGTACACGTATGTGGGTCAGTGAGACCATCGACATCGACATTCTGAACTCCCTTATCGATCGACGCCTTATCGAGAGTAAACATGGAAAGGCTTCGTAGTACTACCGGGGAGATAAGGGACCGCCTGCCAAGTCAACGGTGGATCCATTCACTCTTTATTCGAGCTACCACGACAGAGACAACGTATCCCGTAATTAGTACAACGAGAATGAGGGCTTTGACCGACGATCGACTAGCTTTATCGTGGCTGCTAAGATCCACCGGATATTGTTGCTCGTTTCTTCACTGGGGGGACGATATGCCCTGGAATCTGGATCAATTGGAGTAATGTTATCAAGGATTAAAAATTAGCACACAAACATCGAGACATTGGATCTAGTGAAAAAGAATTCCACGATAATGAAGCATTTCACGAAATGTAAAAATATCGGTCTTCCAAAACGGAAACATTTTTTCCACCTTCCAAACAGTTATAACGTTTGTCGTATTTATTTAGTACCATAGTGGGCTTTTAAGCCGTAGGATTCGCTCGAACAAATAATTCCCCGGTAAAGTAAAGAGTTCGAGAGCTATTCTCGATCGCCCGTGGTCCTCTTCAAGATCCCTGGCTGTTCACTTGGTCGTCCCGAAGATCGAAAGAATGGCGAAGCAAAAGATTACTGACTCGTCTAGTGTCCGTAACACGGTGAACACTTCAGCTTCGGTACTTCAGCTCTCCGTCGATCAACCAGTCAGCCAGCCACCCACTTTAGCCTGCCACCCACGTGGGTGTGTGCACGAGCAAGGCATACAGTGTTCTCCGATGTTTGCATTCCTTCCTTTCGGTTCTCGACATTCAAGCGTGTTACTCGTTGCTTGAGAAACGAACAACGCCCGACAAGAACATTCTGAATCGACTCGAAACGTTCGGTGTATTTAACTCGTAAGCAAAAGTAGAAAAGTTATTGGTAGAAAGAATATGCTCACTTCTGCAGTACATTGACCTAATTTTATTGGTCAGTTTAGAGTTGTTACCTTATCCTCGATATACAAAGAACACACTGCATTAAAGCTTAGGCAGCAATAGCATGCACGCGCGTGCAAATACAGACTTGGTGCTCACGAGTTACAGCGATAACGTTCATGGAAAAGAGTCTGGGCTCGACTTTACTTTGCTTTGGGCGATAACGACTTAGCACACGTTTCGACTGTAATAAAATGCATTCAACATGGTTCTCGCATTTATAGTTGAACTAAAGCGTGTCCAATAATTCGCGCTACAATAATCAAACTTCCTTAAGCTTGTGTTTTCAGCGTCAATTTTTGGGTTTCCCATGGGAATTATTTTTTCTAAATCGGAGCACTGCTTTGCATTGGCATTTCGCGTATAGGGTTACTAACATCTTAACTACACGTGTATATTTTTTCACGTCAATATACGTAAACTTGTAGCAGGTACGCGTCATTGAACTAGGTCTTACCAAAACAGGGATCGAAGCGAAAAAATGGGGTGGCATTTTCTTCCTCCCTAAGCTCTTTTTCTTTGCTTTCAGTACAAATGAAAAATTAGAAAAAATTAAGGTTGCTTAAAGATTTCTAGTACCAATCATAGCGACAGGTCTGCCAAAGAACCTCTGCAAGTTTCAAGTCAAACTGGATCCTGAGATATCGCGTCAGACGCGTCAAAGAAGAGGAAAAATCGATTTCCTCGAAGTTCAAAACACAAATGTGCACCCCCTTAATGAGTTACATTCAGCTTCTTCGGACAGTCACCTCTCGCGGCAATTATTCAACGGCCAGGACAATAACCAATGACAATCGTTCGGGCGGCCTTAATTAACCAGTCGATCACGCGACGAATTCCAGCCGTACGAAGAAAACAAATTGCATTCCGCGAAGTTTCTGATCGGTATGCAATTACGCCGAAGAGACAGGTCGGCAGACAATGTCTCGTAACTCAAAGTCGACTTCCTTATGACTCCATTGTGCCGCGTCCTTGCACGATGAACGTTACTCGATGCTCGCTTCTCCTCCGCGAGAAGGACGGCCTCGATGATGTGTGCCTACCCTTTGGGAACCAATCCTCCCCGGCCGGTGTTTACACGTGTCGGCAGAGTCAGAAAGGAACTCGTTCTCTTCGTGCAAACGACTGTGCATTACCGGCCCGTGTATCACGGGTTACAGGCGCGTGGGTCGCGCGAGGGGAGACTTTTTCCGTTTCATCCGCACCGGTGTATCCTGTACGTGGTCGGGACACGTGGGTGTCTGCCCACCTTCTTCTTTTCGTTTGCACAAGGCTCACGTGTCGCCCTGCGACGTCTTTTCCCGATGAATTTCTAATGGACGCAGAGGAAATTTATCTTCGGTTTTTCAAGGGGTTTTATTAACACTTAGACTATGATTTTGACAGTTGACTTTTCTTGGATGATGTGAGCTCGAGGGTGAGGGAACCTTGGGGTTTTAAAGGGTGTTGGAAATGATGTAGAAGGGGCGGTGAGGACGAATTCAAAAGGACTGCGGATGGGTAAGGATCATAGGGCAGTATGACGAGGTACACATTTTGAAAGATAAGGTTATATGACGAGTGTTTGCTACGACGGGGGTTCAAAAATATTTGTGTGCATCGATTCTTAGGTGACTAGTAGATAATAAGACTGATACAGAAATATACATCATAAAACTAATACAGATATATTGGGGGCGAATACATTACAAATTTCTTTTTCGTAATCGTCGTTGCGTGGAAATTATAAGATTGAAGTTGTACGGAATCGTGATTAGGTAGAAGTGTTATGGATTTTGTTCGAGATTTAACAACCAAGTTGGAGCGTATATTTGGTACGCAAGATTTATGATAATCGGGGTGTTATCTTATTGAGGATCAATGTTCGTCCGTGTGATTTATATTTTGTTGAACAACTTTGCAAGCGCAAACAATTGCACAAGGGATGTTCGTGATACAACGTACGATTAATATTCGCACGTGCATACGGCACTCGTGGGAGATCCCTACAGTGCGCTACGGTAAACACTGCTGATCTTGATTACTCCGTTATTGGTGTTATCGCAATTTCCGTTCTTGCGAAGGCCGATTGTTAAAGCACCCGCCAAGACGCTAATAATGCATTACGTTCTCTTTCATTGGTAACATTGGAAGGCGAGTTGCTCAAGAACCGGTTGTTACATCGATCTACAGTGACAGCCCATTCAAAACTAGACTTGGTAAAGTGAAAATTTTCCGACTGAAATAAAAGAAACGTGTTCCCCCTAACGAAAAGAAAAATTGTGTTCGTGATAATGTTGCCATCAAAATTATTCCTCATCGGCAATTCAATTCAATTCATCCAGAAATGATATGGTAAACGGTTTAAACAAAATTCAGCAGTAGTGGACTTTCAAATATTCAAGAGGAGTGAACGATATGGTTATCGAGTTCATAATTCTTGCCGCCAAGCACAAGGTTCGATTGGTTACGCAAGCACAGCAGGCGTTCGGTCCGCATCGTTGCGACTGCAGTGACTCCTGCTGCAGTTTATAGTCTCGTCCCCACTCTGAACGATCTCGTCGACGTTCAAGCGCCCCAGCCTCTTCTCCAGTATCCGAGACGCGAACCGCCACGACAATATTTGCGGGAATCGCCAAGATAACTGCGGCGATAAAGGCAATCACGACCTCGTCGGTTAAACGCGGACAATATCTCAATGTCGAGGTTCATTTTCGACATCCAATGGAACTTCTCTGACGAGAGTGTTCACAGTGGATCAAGGTTGCGACAACTGACCTAACAAAAATCTCCAACGATCCCCAAGACAGCGGCACCGGGAGAAATTTGAACAAATATCCGCAGACAATTTCCAAACGGCGCCAAATAATTGCAATAATTCCCGCACACTGTCGAGAGCCACGATAATTCTCCAAAGAAACGCGGTCGAAAGAAACCGCTACAAGCAACGTGTTCGTATCAATAAAAAAAATTCTTTCGGAGCGAAAGGTTCCACGCTCAGTCTCGATCCATCGCGAAGAAATTCCTCGCGGAGGAGTTCGAACTCGTGGCGATCTGCATTCGCGACGTTGCGATCGGCGCCAAGGAGGTCGCTCGACGGAGGAGGGCCGCGTGTACCCGGGGAACGGCACACGCGACACACGGTCTAGCTTCGTGTTCCGCGCGATCTCCGCGCGGCCAGCCAGTTGCGGTACGCGCATACGTGTAAGCGCACGCTCGTCGCGTGAGAGGTCCCGCGGCTCCAGGCATTTCCGTGGCAACGGAAAATTGCCAGTTCGCCGCAGCAAATCGTTTGCCTGCCACTCCGAAACCGATTCACTGTTTCAACCGAGGAAATCGTGTACGATCTTCATCGCCGCGCGGTGTCCACGAGCGTGCCTCGCCGTTTCATCTGGATCGCGACGCGTCCCAAGGTTCGCCAGTCGCGTTGGAGCCTCACGCGAGTGTCCGTCAGTTGATCGATGGATCGGAGTGACCGTCTGTAGATCAACCTGTGCCGGTGAGATTGGCGGCTCCGTTCGATTGAACTGCACCTGTGCGGGGCGCAGTTTCGGCGTCGGAGGTACACACTGTGCGTTCGCCCGCGAGTGCGGCCGACCTTTCAAGATAATTAAATTGCATCTCGAGAGGCATACATCGTTGGGCATGGAGCGAAGAGCGGCGCAATAAAGTCGTGCCGCGTCCTCCTTGGAGGAGCTTTCAATTCAATTAAGCTGATCCGTCGATCCTTGAATCAGGGAACCGCGTCATTAGCATCGCGACGTCCCTCGTAAAAGATTCATTGTCTTCTGGATGGGGGCACGCGATAGAGAGAACGAGAGGGACAAGATTCCCCCCTGGCTGCGAGATCTACGAGATCGTCGGTACGGATCTATCTCCCCGGAGCGATGGATAAATATTTACGAGGAATATCGTTGACTCGAGAGAAGAGCAGAGCCGGATCGTGCGCGCCACGATCTTCGAATCGTCAGTCTTGCTACGTGAATACGTGTGAGAGCACGTAGCACCACGGTTCTGTCATCCAGTTCGTGAGAAACTTCGTAGGTTCGCGTGATTTCCCGCCCCTGTGCCAGGCAGATCGAATGGTCCATCGATTACTCGATACAAGACGGAGTGATCGATCGGGAGTTTAAGTGTTAATTCTTTCGTGATGAATCACTCTGACGAAGTTACTCTTGGTTTTTTTCCGCTTCTCCGTTTCCTGAACGTTTTTGCGAGTCGTTGCCTGCTTAAGTGGAGATTAGCGACGCTCATCGAATTAAGTAGAAAGCTTGGTCACTTCTTGCGGATTAGACTGCATTATAATTTGTCGTGTCTATAAATTAACGATCCTGATAACTCTATGAACCTTCGTTTCTTCCTGCATTCGATGTTTCTGTAAATCAGACTGGTCAACATTTTGTGCTCCGATTTAGTCAGCTCGCTATGATCTTCGAAACTCTTCAGATAATTTTTTCTTAACACCCTGTACTACATCACGGTCGTGACAATGACGCGGGAGAATCGTCAATGATCGCCGAACACGCGTGGGCAGCGGTCATGAAATTATGTTCCAGATCGAACTCGTGGCGTATCTTTAACATGGAGCAAATGGAGCAAATGGAGCAAACGGAGTCGTGTGCTCCTTAAAGAAATTTTATAAAGAAAATTAATTTCCGTGGTACCTCTGTACTATTCCGTGTTGAAATTTATTCCCCGCATGGCGTGTGCAGATGCTCGCGGCGCGTGTTACGAAACCCTCGATTGTTCCGTCAGCTCGTGTCGATTTCGCAACGGATCGGCGACACGAAATAAAAGTTGCCTCGTTGAAATGCCCCGCGATATTGTGTTATCGGCGATTGTAGGTGCACACGGTGGCATACGATAACACCTTAAGCACTGTGCTCACAAGAACGCAAGGTTTTCACAGTTGAATTTAGCACGGTCGAAATTAGTGGATTGACGTTTAATATTAATGCCGAGTTTGTAATACTTCCTATTAATATTCAACAGCATGGTTCTTATTCCGTACGAACTTCATAATTAATATAACCAATTTGCTTCTGCCAGCCAAAATTGAAATTAAATCTTTTGTCTGTTTACATAATACATCAATTATATTTATATCAAATAATTCACGATTTAGTTTCGATTCATTTAAATCATAGAACCTTTAACGGAATAATTTGTCATTTATATTCGGGTCCATGGTACAATCACGGTATTCGATTACCAATAAAATCCACTACATACACTGTACGTGCCGCGAAGTAATATTAATAGTGGAAAGCGAGGCACCTACACTCTTCCGCGAAACTAAGCCACCGATCGGTTTTCTCGGGAAGAAAAGTCTCGCTGCTGGGTAACCTGAATTTCTCGCAGCAGGACAAAGCAGCTGTCGCCGGGAACAAACGGCGTCCAACGGTTAAATTAGAGCCGTACACGGGATCTCGCGAGCTTTTGCCGCCGGTGCAATCTCGATCTCCGTCGAGCGAGAGGTCGTTTATCCTCCCTCGAGCTATGCAGCCAAGAGATGTCCGGCTTCGTTCTCACGTGGTCCCCCGGTTGTGTCCGCGGTTTAGAACACGCCGACGTTAGAGGAACGACGATCAAAAGGCCGGCAGGAATGCTGCACATCGTTGGACATTATGGGTTCGCTTCGAACCTCTTCCTCGAGACCCGGGTGGACCGTAAATTTCAAGTGTTCCTTGATACGAAGCCCGGTATAAAATGAAACTTGATATAATCCTTTTTTTTCTCTCTTCCTGGTACCCGGTAGAAAGTTTACGATTTATCCCGCGAACCTGACGAATCGTTGAACGAAATTGAAGAAGCGGGGTAGTTTGGCGGAACCATCGAGGAAAAGTCAAAGTGAAACGCCCTCCTTCCGAGGCGAAACTTCCCGGTGCAATATTGGCGAATTGTCCGTCCAGAGCGCGAAGTTTTCCCTCGATGTACGAATTCACCTAGCAATAAGGAATTCCAAGGATTCCACAGATAGGCTCCTTCAACGTTTTCTTTCGTTTTTCCCGCGTGGCACGCCTTCGTTCGATTATTTGATTCGCCTGTAGTCGCGGACAGATCGTGGAATTTATGCGACAGGTTAACGGCACCGCGGAAACTATTCTGTGGATAATGCCGATAAGAATCGCGGACAAGAATCGGTCAGCGCGAAGTCGTGAGAACTCCGATCACACCGATTTCTCCGATGTCATTGAGAAACCGTACACGTTTTACACGCCCATCGTATCAATGGCTCGGCGATCGAAATTCAGTACCGGTCTGAAATACGAGATGCCACCGACGACGGAAGTACCGGTCGTCTGGCAGAGAAAGGTGCAGGAAGGAGTGCTCGGTAATTTCGCGTGGGCGTTTGGACCAGTTACATTTCGAAGGCTGACGGGGTCGCCAAATAGCAGATACGATCGAACGCTCGGAATTCAGGAACTCTTGGGGGACCGAGCCGATTTAATTAAACTCTCGTCAAATTCCTGAACACCTCTGCCGACCATTCGCTGCAATAGCTGTCGTTGTCACATTGCACGCGTTGTCATTATGTTTATTATTGTTGTCGTTGAAAATTCGCTGCCAAGGCGCAAGTGGAAAAGGTGCAACAAGTTTAATAATAACAATGATAATATTATTTCGTCTCTCGTCCCCGTACGTACCAATTGTTACTTTCACAAGTATTTCGTTACGCGCGTCGTGTAACTCGATAATTTCTGCAACTCCAGAAGTTTATGCATCGTCAGAGTGTTTCAATCGCGATGGGAAAGCGGTCGGTTCGCAGCGAAAGAGGACACGCCGCGAATCGATATCGCTTTCGGAAGGACCTGCTGCCCTATCTGGGCGAAGTCACGCGAATTTAGGGCGTGGAATCGCGTTACGAACTGCACATCGTGTGCAGCATTCGCCAAGGACGAATATTTAACACGACCTGGCCGCGTTTTAACAGAGACGTATTGCTCACGACCGTCGATTTCGCTTTACAGAATTCGTTCGCGACGAACTCCATCGACGTTGAAAAACGGCGACTAATTATTCAACGAACTAGTGGATCAAGGGGAGTATGTAATCGGAAGAGGTGTACCAGGTGGCTCTTTAACTCGAACATGTCGACTCGAGCGAAAAGTGCAGACCGATTGTACGATATGGGTATTAGCCGGCGACCTTCTGACGCAGTTTGTGCGTCGCGTCATCGACCATTTGTGTGCCTAAAAAGACGTAGCGGATTCTGAGTGCCCGACAGAGATCCCCGTTGGAGTGAACGAAACGGAGGCAAAGGCTGGCGACGTTGTGTGGTGAAATAGTTCCATCAGAGAGAAGAGACTCTGTCTCGTCTTGATTCAAGATCGGGCAGATGGAATAATTCGGTCGACTTCTCTGTGTGCATAAAGTTCAATTCGAGGAATGCCTGCGGGATGACGGCAAAATTGTCGCGGAAAGAATTGAACGATCTGTTCAGCGAGGTATGACTTTCGGTTTTATAAAGACTATCGCCGGAGAAGTTTCTATACAATTTCTTTTCCCGTCGATGCAATGCCTCGTTTCCTTTTCCCTCGCTCAATTAAGATAAAGGAAATTAGTCTGACGCAGGAAATATAAATTATGGGTGATCGGAATGAGTAACGCAAACCGTAAACCCGAATAACGCGGCAGTGTGTCATGCAGTTAAGGTCACTCCGTTTTTTCGTAGCCAACCATAATTCCGCACGGTTCTTTCGCGTCATCGAAAGAATGCAAATAGATGTTTCGCGCGGAAGAAGGCCGAGCACTGTAGATAAATAATTTCTGTATTCATACGGCCGAGCGTTTATAAGGCTATTTTCGTGCCTCGCTAGAATGCACATTAGAGGCCTAACCACGGTCACGATCATTTATCAATTTCTGTTTTAAACGCTCGGTAATTACATTCTATCCGTTGAAACGCGTCGCCCGGGAAGTCCGCTACGCAGCGATAAGCGATATTTTCCACCTATTCGGAGCGACACTCGTGCTAATTGACTCGATATCTTCGCGATCGTTTTCAATCTCGCCGCGGTAATTAATAATAAACGACCGCGATGTTTGGCGAGACGAAAAGCGGCGATAAATCGGTTGCACGCGATGCTGATTCCCTTGAAAATTAATCGGGGGAACCGGCCGCGAGCCGTTTAAACGGAGGTGCTAAACGTGTGGAAAGAAGGCTGGAAAATGATCGTTCCACGCCCTCTGTCTCTTTTAGCCGCATGTTTTCCTTTATCAACGTCGATATCTCGCCATTGAGATCACGCTGCAAGATCAACCGTTATCTATCGCGTAATTCCTGTTCGCGCAACACGACCAACAAGAACGTGCACGTACCTGCATACGCGGGGAAGCACGTTCGAGTGACTTACGAGCAACACGGAAATTGATTGGACCACATTGACGCCTATGCAGCCTGGAACGAGAAGCTCTCTCGGCTTGCCTTTCTTATTTCTCTCCGTTTTATCCGATGCCACGTCTGGTCTCTCTGTTGTTAGTGCTTGAAACGACGTTCGTGCGCCAGCAGGGATTAGGGAGAATTAATTTTTTTTATCGGCTCCCGCGAGGTTGGGGACCGTTAACGTTTCACGCAATTGCATAGCCGAGTGTGACTTGGCGAAACACTGTTCGAATGGTAGAAATCGAACGAACGTACGTACAATGTATCCTGTCAGCCGATACAGTCAACTCCGGTCGTTCTCTTTTTACGGTCGATCGGCGATAAAACGTTTGTTCGCGAGTCTTCTATCGAAATAGTTCTCGCGATCTTGACGTTATCAACGTACCGAGACGGCACTATTGAATCGTGATAAGTTTTGGCCGTGCACCAAGAACTTTCTCACGAAGAGTTCGATCTTGTGCCCGATGCATTTTATTGACCTGCGTGTGTAGTTGGATAAATTACGGGCCGTATAGTATAGAAGATTGTCGCGGACGACTATCTGGGATAGAAAATTGTAATCATTTCGAGTGTCGCAATTAGTCGTCTGTTTATCGTGTGTTTCATGTGATCGATGCTTGTCTGTACACGTAGGAAATACGGTGCAAGAGATGCGCCGGTTTTATGTGATTATATTTCGTCGTTACGTAATTGCACGTGTTTTCTTCTTCATTACTTCCTCGTCGCTTAATTAAAACCACGCCTTTATTTACACGAGAAGCAATCGTGGCCGGTGTAAACCCGGTGTACCGTATTCCGGTAAGCGACCCCCACGATCGAAGGGATCGATACCGGAACGCTGTGAACGTATCTGTCGATCTCGATCGTGCTGGATCATTCTTGGTAGAGCAGTTGGCTGCACGGACCGGGGTTTCAATCGTGGCCTGCCCGATAGTCTCTAATTCGTACGTTTGTCTGCACTCGTTTCGCCGTAATACCTTGAAGAAGATAAACGTAGCTGCATTCATAGTTCGTTGTCGAGATATATAAATGTTTCTAAAAAAAAAGAGAGCTCTGCGTTTCGAAATATGTACTGCGAAACGTGGAATCATAATTTTTGTAATAGCTCTCGAGTTTCTAAAGAGTATGGGAATTTAAATATATTAAGTCTAATGTTATTCATTGCTGGGGACGATTGAATAAATGTTGTTCGTGAAATATTTACAATAGATTCGTCTCGCGATAAGGTTCATACTCAGACTTCACATCCCTTGAAAAATCGAGGATCTCCAGCTGATTTTTGAATGCATACGACGCAAAGAAAGATTGATCGCCTCGTGGCAGCCTAGCCCAACGAACGCGCCATGCTTTCGGATGCAAAAACATGCGTGAAGATTGGATTTTTAAACGAGTCCCTGCGCTGTTGAATTAATGAACCACGTGCATGGAAATTCACAACGACGCGTGTACACACGCAAAAACGAAGAAAACAAGAATAGCCACTGCAGAGCGCAGTATCTTTTATCGTTGAACAAAACTGCACGCTGCTAACATTTATCCGGTTAAATATCAAACTCCCGCATTCGTCTTTCCTCTTCCCTTGCATCCGCCAAAGAATTATTCGTCAAACGAATTGAATTGCATAAAAATATACAACAATTTCTCGTTTAGTTGAACGACGCAATTCCACGGGCAATTAGCCGCCCGTCTAATGGAAGAAACTGCTCGTATTGTGCTTGCCGTTTGAAAGAGCAAACACAATTCCGGTCGAGAATTATTTCCATTGGTCGCGGAATTAATTCCAAAAGGAATTCTCGGGTCCTCTCTTCTCAACTTTTCCATGAACGGAAGGGATGTCTCAACAACTATTTTCTTGCTCGTATAACGAATAACAGCACCACTTGCGCGTCCCATTATACTTCTATGCTAATCGTTATTATGGCAGGTTGTTGCATAACTGCAATTACCGTGCCGCGAGAGGCAACCTCCCTTTTCAGTCGCGTTGCACAGTCGCACGCGATCTTTTGTTGTTTCATTTAAGGTCTACGAACCTTCATGGAAGGTGTCAAACACGTATTTCTTAAACGCTATTCTACTAAGAATAAATGGTACGCGATTTTTTCTTCAGGCGTCTTTTAAACCTCGTGCGGATACCCACTGTAAATGATGTACTGTTTCCTATTGTTTCACGATTGTCTAAAGTAATACGTTCGCCAGATTCGTTTCGAACGAACGCGAGTTCCCCGTTCAGCTATGGCTGCGTAGATGAGAATACGCCTTTCGAAAGCAGTTTTTCAGTGGACCGTGCCGAGCGATCGTTTACGATACAATTGTTCGGAGGCAAATATCCGCGACTAATCGAAGTGTGTCATCGTGCGATTTATGATGCACAGTGGTGTGCGTAAGCGATTCGTGCGGTCTGATTCTTCAAGGATTCCTGTGCCTGTCATGTGGCGTTCTTTAATTACAATTTTAACACAGCTTCGTTGAATGATGGGTTTTTTTATTTCGCTTAACACTCGTGTTAGCAACCAAAATGGTCAAGAAGTTCGAAGCTTAGCCATTTCAAATATTTTGCATAAATTTGCTTTAAGAAAGAGCTGTCTATGAATTTTCTCTCAATTGTTCCTTTTTTTCGTTTTCAGGGTGCTAGATTTCGGGATACCTCGCAGCAAATTCACAAGCAATGGCAGGCAGACCCGATACGAGCATTTCCAACAGTTGGCACCGTCACCACAGGCTCAGTCTCACCCATGTCCGGCGAAATTTCAACCCCGAATTCGACGCCCAGCCCGAGTCCTAGTCCTACCAATAGTCAACAAGTCGCGGTAAGTACATCTGACCCTGTTATCGATTTCCTCCTATCCGTCAAACCATTTCAAAGGCCACGAGATTCGTGGCACGAATGAACGTGACCAGGGTCGCTGATTCAGAAAATTCCGGGGCAGTATTCGCGGGGAACCAGATCGGTACGATTCGTCTGAGAAACTAGTAAAATATTTCATATGCGATGATATCATCTATCGGAGAATTAAAAATGAAATTGAAAATAATTATTGTCCCACGATGCATATATTCAGATAGATATCAGAAAACTATTATAGCGCAATAAGGGGTGTTAAAAACCCTTGTCCCCTTCGGCACCTATAAAGTTTTCTATTCCCCCTCGCAGGAAACGGCGAAATCTCGATTCATATACAACCCTTCCGGGCGTAAATCTCGGGGATAGCGTCGGGATATAGATATAGGAGCAGCGAATATTTTCTGAAACTCTCGAGGGATGTATCAACCGACAGCCGGGATTCTCCCATACATGTGGGCCAAGAGGTTGAGTTAGCACTTTTGTGCATTGTGCTGGCTGTATCGCGAATAGACAGCCGATAGCCAGTTTTTCACATAGTGAAGATCGTAACACTTGGGCAGAATTTCTGGAATCTTTTTTTCAAACAGTTTAATTAATTTCACGAAAGGGTAAATGAATTTATTTTCATTAAAGTGCAACAGGTAATACGAATTTCGTATTTCAAGTACAGATTTGTTGAGAAACATTATTTATATCTCAACTCTTCGACAATGGGCAAGCAGTAGATAGCACGTAGCTGCAGGTATATACCTCTAACTAAACGTACACCGTTGTTTGCGAGACTATCGGTACTAGAGCAGTACATCCAATTAAACCAGTCGAGAAGTCGATGCAGGGTGGCAACCCCTCGCTATAGTGGCGTTGCACTCTCGTGGCTGTGAAGTTTGGTTCTAGGTCAGTAGGAGTAAGTGAAAAATTGCAGAGTTTACGTGGAATCTCGTTTCGTTGGAATTGACCGATCGGATCAGTGAAACACGGATTGATTAAGGAAAAAGAAAAAGTATTGAATACGAATTCTTTAAATCAAATTCACATTTTCATTAAAAAACATTTGGTCTCATTTCTAAGCTGCCTGTTTCAAATGCTCGACGAATATAACGGTGATTTCATTATCGTTGAACGATTAATCTTGTTTTTCATTCGCGGGGATCATCCTCGACACGAGGCTGCGAGTAAAATTCCAATACCAACGCCAGATGAACGGTGACATCAACGACAATTTGTACATCTCGTCGAATCGTCGACGATGCCACCATTAATTCTTTTTCTCTCGCCCGGCTGACCTAATTAAGCAATTACGAGCGACCAGTAGATAACTATCGCGCCACGAATTCGGGTGTCCGACGTGGAAACAAAACCACAACGATGTATACACGGTGGCGACGATCAAACGACCAGCCGCGCTTCTATCGGAACATCCAATTGGTGTAAAGTCCAATTGGATTATCAACGGTCGTTCAATTGCACGCGCGATTGCAGCCCGACATTATTATCCAATTCATGCCGATTAGTATGTTCTCGTTAGACGGCGAAACTGGCATCAAAATATTATAACGCGCAATTTCACCACTGCCACCTCTAATTAACGAACACGTACCGTTGAACGCGTTCCACCTGAATAATATCCAACTACCGCATTCTAGGATAAATTAAAAAGCAACACAAAAAAGAAGAAATAGAAGATGAAAGAAAAGAAAATACACCACCCACGGGAAATATCGTAACAACGAGTAGCTTTCTAATGCAATAATTTTCTAGCATAAACTCTCTTACAAATCATCCTATCCGTATTTATCATCTCTCAGCATGAAGGAAATTAAGCATTCGTTTACTGGCACGGTGCAATCAGTGTGTATACCAGCCGGCACGCGCAATCAGTCGCATTAGAGATTCTCTTTCGTTAGCAACGCCAGAAATCAGGACGGTGTACCTTCTGTCATGCAAAGAAGTGCACTACCCTCGCGACTTAAGCGAGTTCCGTGAGTCGCGTTGCTAGGCTTCCGCGACACAGGTGTGCCGCGGGCTCGTCTTACCGGGTCATGATTAATCCTGAAACGTTTTTTACCCGACGCAATATGCCTGCCCACTTTCGTCCCGGCGCGGGTTAATTAACCCACCAGGAGTTCCACGCGGCACAGAGAAAACGCACGGCCGGTCAATCTTTCGATAATTAACGTCTCAATCGAGCCGTGCTATCGCAATTGCCATCGCCGTTTCAACTCCCGCGTGTATCGTTTCGCGAATCTGACGAATCTAGGCCTCGATAAAAGGAAATCCTTGGCACGGGATCGGATCGTTTAAAGGGAAAAGGAGACAGCGAGATTCGTGAACGTTGGCGGGGATCGTCGGTTACGTCTGTGCACGAAAATCGGTTACCGCTTATGGTAGCGCATACATATGACCGGTGAATAAGAAAACAGGAAGCACGAGGTCAAGGGGGTTTCGAGTGGCTAAAAAAAGAAGGTAAGCAGGTCCTCGAGAATCCTGCAGCTGCCAGTCGGCATTGGTTCATTGAACGCAGAGAACCGCCTAGCCTGTTCCACGTCCTGGCCGCTTAGTGCTTTCAGGGGGTTAGAAAATAGAGTAGAGATCGTTAAAGTGTTGGGCTAGATATGGTACAGCTCGCAGCTGGGCACGAGCGCGTTATTCTTTTCTTTTTTGCTTCCCTTTTTTCAGAGAAGTGTATATGGCCACGTATTATTACTATGTATAATTATGATCCTCTAATTATTTGACGGATTGATACACAATTATAGTTTTATTAGTCTTCGACGTATTAACGTGCAGAATAATTTATTCACGAAAATCAAGATGCGCATGTCGCAAAATAATGCCAGCATTTCTACAATTGATTGCGCGCAAAACAATTTGGTCGAAGGCAAAGGAACAGAGCACCTTTGTTCCATCCGACTCGCAACCCTTTCTACATTTTCAAATGCAATTAATCTCGCGTTGTCTCGTGTATCAACGGACGCACGAATTCGCGTCGGCACGGGCAGATACAAGCCGAGCCATTGAAGTTGTTGCATCACGTCGGGCATTAATCTTATTTAACTTAATTGCACGGCTTGGCTTTGTTAGGAGAGCCTTCTGCGAACAAAACCGTGCAACAAAATTCTGCTCACGTTTATGTATATGGCCGTGTATAACCCTGCGCCCCTTCGAGGCCGCGGGAAAATTCGTCCCAAACAATTATACAAACATGTAAACCATTCTGTAGTGCCCGTTCTGTAAGTTGTACAAACATTGTGCACTCGAGGAAGTCCATATCTGAGACTGTTCAAGATGTTTTCCAAACCGCCCTGCTTTCTTTCCACTGCAAGTATGTAGCTATATCTGACATGGCACGCGTAAACGAAATGGATTTATTTACGGTTCGAAAGGGTTTACATACTGCGTTCGATCTTTGGCGACAGAGACGAAGAAGGGAGGCGGCCACTTCCATGCCAGACACCAAGTGTAATCTTCGTTTAAACTTTAAAGCGTTCCCCGTATCATCAGCCTCCTAACTTCCGGTTAAATTTACTTAGATGTGTACACATGCACCGTTACTGTGTTTCACTGCGTCCTCGTACGTTTATTACGCGAAATTTATCTAGGTGATAACGGAGGGGACTACGAGGCATCGGATGAGATCCAATAAATTGGACAATGAACGGATCCGTCTCGTTGCCGGTTCTTTATATCGATTTAAAGATAATACTGATGCGACTTAGGAAAGTAACAAGATTTGTGGCGAGTTAGAATTCTTCTTGTATCTTGATCGAACGTTTCAAACGAGTCTTCAATCGGCATTAATTTTATTATCATATATCACGGACAAAATATTTATCGAATTCCTCTGAAGTTGATTTAAAGAGAATCGATGTGCTGTAATGTCGACTAAATATTTGTTTAGCCTGGGAATGAAATCCGTCGACGATTTTTCTGCCGGTTTAAATAAATGTAAATTTTATTCCGCGGGAAGATTTCGTGTCGATTACTTTTCGACGCGCCGTTCCAGCGCATCTTTCGAATCCGCTTTTAGTTTACCGAGCGGAATCGAACGTTTTCCCAGGCTCTTGAAAACGGCGTCGGGAACTTCTTGAAATATGTATCACTCTGCGTATCTGCTTTGCATATACGACTTTTGTAGTCAGATATTCGTGACGAACACGCTCGGAAGTTTCATTCGCCTGTCGTCGTCCGCACTCCCGCCAAAGGGGAACACTTTCTTACGAACGATTTGTCATCGTGTGTCGGATCGTCTACCCCGTTCACGGGGTCCACTCACTCCAAC
Source organism: Nomada fabriciana (assembly GCA_907165295.1). Lineage (NCBI taxonomy): Eukaryota > Metazoa > Arthropoda > Insecta > Hymenoptera > Apidae > Nomada > Nomada fabriciana. The sequence goes on along the minus strand of OU015690.1, from coordinate 6,826,781 downwards.
CCCTCGGCCGGCTCCGTAGAGATTCCACGCGCCCAAAAGGGATGGCTGCAAGCGTCTCTAAGTGCATCGAAATTTATGAACCAACGTCTCCTGGTCTTCTCGCCGCAGGCACTCGAAACCGCCAACCGATTAATGTTTCGTTCCGTGGTAGAATTTCGCGGTGGAAGCGTGAAAAATGTTGCAGTACCACCCTATCCTGTCCGGTGAATCTCCCCCTCGAGATATAAACGAGGCACAAAGAGCGTTGCTCGCAAAGATCATTTGCATACAGGCAGTATAATAAGATTCAGATGAGGAGTCTGGCGCTTAAAAATTGAAAAGTGTCTTGCGTAGGTGTGGATTGTTCAGGAATAATTGATTATTGTCCTGAAACTTAATCCAAGATATATTGCATATTGTTTTGTCAATATTAAAATTGTTTGATCCCCGAGTTGTTCGATTTTCAATACGTGACATCATTTCATTATTAAATATTGATGCACAATTTTGAATGTTTAGTACGTGAAATTATTAAGTGATTAAATATTGAAACACTGTATTCAATTTCTAAAATGCTGGCCGGAATATTTCTGTATAATTCGCAAGAATAATACTGCTGTATCGTTATTAGAATCATTCACAATAAATACGACCAGAGAAATTTACGCAAGACAGACGCGGTCGTTCCGAGTGTGAACATTCGTTTCATTCATGTAACATCAACATGCATAAAGAAGATTTAAAGGTGTCGTAAAGTATCATTCGGCCACTCCGAAATATCTTTACAATGGCCTGGCGCATCTTGAAAACCAGCTACATATGTGTGCATCTCCGACGAACACGTTTCTCTCGCTGTCTTCTAATTACGTCGGAGATTCGTATAGTCGATAAAGAATTTAAATGGGTGGGGTTTAAGGCGTTCGTTTTTTTCCCACCCATTAAATCGACGTCGTTCGATACTTTCATCCTCGTCGAGCACCCTCGTTTCGTTTATCGATCTTTTCCCTCGTGCTGATCCGCGTGGGTGACGAAACACGAGCACCGTGCGTGTGTTTTTTAACGCGATCGCGATTATTATTGTTATCGACACGGGTAAACGGCGATCGAGTTCTATTAATACAATGCTTACGAGAAATGGGCTGGGAATGCTGGACGTTATTATTACCATGACATTTGGTTCATGTTCACCATTGTTGTCCGCGGTTTTAACCCTTGCTCGATGGGTTGAAACGATTATCGTGCAACTGGAGTGCAGTGTGATAAATTCGACACTGCTCGAAAATCGATTAAGTACAATTGGTGCTCGAATTGAGAGTTGAAATTTATCAATGAAAAATTATATTGTACACTCGACTGTGTTCGATGTTAAATAGCGAAATGGATGTTATGTTTTCCTCTGACAATCAATCAAAACTCGTACTGCAATATTTTAAATAAATATATTTTGATTGCAACATAACGGTATCACAATAAAATGACCCACCTGTTCATTGGCTGGGACGAAGTACAGGCGGCGGTTTAATTAAACACGCGAAACGAATTTTGCATATCGATTATGTAGAGATAGAAATGTGTTTTGTTGATTATCGTGGATGACTGTCGAAAAGTACACAAGGACCAGTTTTCGTGAATTAACGAAGGCGTCATTGATCAATTGCATCCAATCAGAATCTGATCGAGGATCAAGGACGACGATGACACGATGCCGAGATCGAGGGAAAGATCGAACGGGTCGAAACAAATGATCTGTGCCCAGGCGAACCGGTTTCGAATCGATAAAAGTGACGAAGATGCTCGGGATTGAATTTGTATCGATAATCGTTCTCGATGCAAGAAGAAGGAGCTATTAAAAGTCATGGATCTAATATTTTCGTACTCGTATGCTTTTGGAGCACAAAGTGAACAATACAAAATTATTACTACTATTATTATTATCATTACTGTTACGTTGTTGTTATCATTGAGAGAAGCCTTCGACTTTTTGCGAACCATTCCAATGCTTTCAGTCTCTATTCGAAATATATGTAAATACCATTTTAAATGCCAAGCTACAAGTTTTTGTGCCATAAGAAAGCAAACGACTTTTTTATCTGTACATCGCAGTTCCTGCAAGGAATCAGGTTCGTTCTCGTCACACTGGTATATATAACTATTGCAAAACATCCTGACTGAATAATCAGCGTTTGGTCATCGGCAATATTCCCAGAAAAGGTACGATACAAACTGTGCTCCAAATAAACAGAAAATTCAAAATAGCATATCCATAATGCCCAATCTTTTTCTAACCCGTAAAAGACGATTGCTCAATAACAAATTCGAAATTCAATATTTCACCCATCCACCACCCTCGATGCAATCGAGGAAGGACAACGCAAAAGGCTGATTCGAACATACGATAGCTACAGAATCTTCCCATGGTCGACTCGGTTATCACCATGGGCCGAAAAAATGTCAAGATAGGACGTGGCACCAGCTGAAGGAAGAAACGAACCAAGGGGAAGAACTGGAGAACAAGGAGAAACCAAGCGTGGTCCCAGGGCGACTTTGCCGAGGCATCGCGCAAGCGCGTTCCGTATACCTAAACCTATACGTTCCGTGCGTGATCCGAAAGACACGAGCTCCATTCGAGTTCCGTCGGCTTTTACCGTCGAACGTGCTGCGTCTTTTCGTCGTTCGCCACTTCGTAGTTCACCGTAATCATCATTGCGATCCACCCGTGACAGTAAATCGCGAAAACAATACAATTCGTCGGTCCGTCGCCAATCGGCGCCGATATGCCCCGCGCATTCGTTGGCAAAAGTATGCGTTTCCGGTTGTTTGTTAAAGAAGCGATGATTCAGTCGGCGAATGAGTGGGACAGAAAATGATGGGTCAACATTCGTTGATCCTGGTGACAGATTGAGTTTTTTTTAAGTGCGTTCGATATTGATCATCATCGGTCCGTTCTCCCGCGGTTGACAGCTGTCAACATGCTGTCGACTGTACAGTGTCACGGAGACGTGCACCGGAGGAACTATCACGTCAACTACACGGTGAGTTTTTCGCATGGAACAATGGGAATTTCGCCGGTGGAACTGTTAGAAAAATTCATTGGAACGGTGACAGACGATTTAAGCGATGCCCGATGAGTTATCCGTGGAATGACGTATGTATATAAGTGAAACGGATGTAACGTTGTTCTAAGAAATTCCGCTGTCTTGTAACACGCTTGAAATAGAGATTACTTGAATGAATACAGGACAACCCGCGCGAATATGTTCGACTAGCCCGATCGAGCTTGGAATGCTTTTATAAAAACGAAGGAATTCGGTCGTAAATTTTTCTTGCATCAACCGATCGTATTTTCTAACTGTTCGCCGGTTATTGAATATTGTTTCATCGAGCCCGTGCCACGTTGCATTATTCCGAATCGTAGCGTATTAATAGAATTTATAGGATCGAAGTGATATCGTTCCGCAATGTCTGTCATTATTTATTTGAGGCTTCAATACTGTCAGACGCTGCTTTTCAATAGAAAACGCAGGATGATTTTCTGCAGTATTTATGAGTATGCAAACATTTATATCGACGCAGTTACGCAGCCAGTGATTACTTGTTGACACGCTCGGCTGTCGTGCTCCTATGCACACGGAATACAAACGAAAACTACGCCATACTCGTAGTTACAACAACCATTAATGTTAACGAATAATATCCTTTGGCAGAAGCAAGTTCGAAAGTCGGGAATTTTATTCTTCATTCACTCGCACTCTGCTATCGAATCTCGCTCTTTGGTCTGATAAAAAAATATTTGAATAATCACGCGATAAGCTCAAAATGTTTATGCAAAATACACTTCCATGCGAGATTTACGAATATGTATCGAGCATGAATCGCGACCTCCCGGCGCCTTGCGTCATTTGTCTATTCTCGGTTCGACGTTATCGCGGCGAATGCGTTTACCCGACTGTCGCGGAATTTTCAAGCGATCGCCAGTTTTCACATACCGGGAGGAAAGCCATGGAAATGTCTGTCACCCGGAGATTAGATACCATAAACGCGTGTTGCGGGCATATTTCTGTCCGCCTTTCGCAGTCGAACGTGCGTTGTGCTCGTGGGCACGAGTGCATATTAAACAACCCCGTGCCCTGAATCCTTAAAACGACAGCTTCGCAACATTCTCACGAAGGGCGCCGAACTTCTAGCTGGAGAAAAGAGTTGCAGGTTAAAAGACTCTCTGCTTGAAGGAAATTTGAATTTTTAAGTGCGTCCCGTTCTGTATACTACTTAAACTTTACTCCGTCCATTATGTTCCTTGCTCCAAGTCCATTTAATTATTCTTAACTCGTTGTGGGTTCTATATTTTACTCTATATATGTAATTGCATTGCTATAGCTTCACCATAATTTTCTATCTATACTACTTAACGGTGTATAATTTTTGTATAAGGTTTACAATTTTTAATATGACCACTACAGTATCCAGTTCGAAATTTCTGCGCTTTATTTTTAATTAATAGTTCGTTTATATGGTATTTATATTTCGTCGTCAAGCTACCGTTGCTCCAAATCTCGAAGGAACTTCCAGTAACTCGGGCTTGCTCATTCCGCCTCGCATTCAAGAAACCTCGAGCCCTCGATCGAAAGTTCCTCGTGTTTCTGAAGCGCGAAAGCAGCCGACTAACAATTAACTGTAAGAAGAACGTGTCTGCGCGAGATAGTTACAAGTTCCTGAACAAATTAAGCGACTAGTGCTCCAGCTGACCGGGACGAAACTCACGGTGGAAACCGCATTACAGAAAGTGAATTGTAACATTGCCGGTCGGTTAAATTGAATTACGAAAATCAGCCAGTGATTCGAATCGCGGTTAAACATTCTATAATTCAGATAATGGCGTGCATTTAGCTGCCATTAAATTTAATCGATGCGGCAATTTTTAGCCTGCCCGACACGGCGTAATAAATGCAGCGGGCATTCGAGACTGTTTATCGAAACGATATTAGATTGAATGCGAAATAGAATGAGTGACGGGATCGTTCGCGGCGCGCCTCGATCGGTGATTTCACCCTTCGATTTATCGATGATATCGGACGATTGGTTTAATGGCTCGCTCGCCGAATCATGTGCTACTTTGGCGCGTCCGCGTGAAACCGCCGCGAAGGAAACGCGAGAATCAGGAAGCGTTCGTTGTCGCCTGCTTTTGCAACGCGTGGACCAAGGCGAAAGAGTGGCGTCGTGTAACTCTTTCACGGAAGTACTTCTATGTATCATGCGAACGCGTAATCCGAGATCAGGGCGTGTGAGTGCTGGAAGGACGGGCTGCGGTGGGAATGATCCACCGCTGTCTTGTTAAAACAGATTCAATAAATTAAAAAAAAAGAACTAATTCCACAGAAAAAAATAACCGATGAATTCTGGAGTACAACTCTGAACATGTACTCCGGAATAAGTTTTAGCCTCCGCTATCTATTATCCCGGAGAGATCTACAAATATAAACAATTATATTAGTCGAATAGAAGGGGTTGAACAGAAAGGGCCACGTGGTCCTTGATTAGGGACCATCGTGAGATCCACAGAGCCAAGCGTTTGGTAGTCGTCTTTCATTAGTAACACTCGAGGAAAGAAATCAGTCGAAGAGATACAATTGAAGAGCGTGTCTAAATATGAAGTGGACAGGGCCGTTCCTAGCCGACGGACCGTGTATATATGTATACGATAGGCAGACGAGCGTCCCTCAGGAACGCGGAGGCGTGTATTTACGGTCACTAACGACAAGTTGTCGCCAGGCCGCTAATTGATGGCCCGGAATGGAGAAAAAGGAACGGAGGCAGATCGTTCACGATTTGCCTCCATTTGTTCGACGGGGCGTGTATACGCCTAATGTCGCGGCCGATTACTATCCTATAACAGACGGAATCGAAGAGCACCGGCGAGAAAACCAGTTTAGCACGTGTATGGTCTTGTCCGCGAGGTACCAGTTCGTTGAGTCCTCAAGTTCATCGACTTGACGCGACGTATCTGGTTCCCAATGCATGCACGCGATCCCTGCAATTTTATTGCACCTATTCGCGCTCGAAACTTGATTCAATAACCTTCAGGAATCTTCGATCCTTCACTCTGTAACGCTCGTAAAAGATCTACGCCGCTTTACACTTTTTTCCCTTTTCTTGTTTTCGTTGAACAAGAAAATATATTAAACTCGTCTACCGTTTAAATCGATTCGTAGACCGCCGGCACGTCTTGCACCGAGTATGCGTTGCGATGTACGAGGGGCTCTTCATTGAAGCTACGAACTCACGCGAGCTTTGTACATCGGGAAGTTGATAACGGTGTTAGTCAAAGAGAAGGTGCGCTTTGTCGACGATAATTCTTCCTGTTGCTTTATTCATCAACGTTGTCCGCATGTGTACATCTCGAGATGGTTTATTATTTGTTGGTCACGAAGCGAATAAAATGGAATTTTCGCTGCGAAATATTTCGCAGTTGTACGTGACAATGACGGTTCTTGTTTTTATTTTAAGGGGATATTTAATATTCGTGATTTATGGTGAAATAGACGAGGCGACGATCTCAGTATATTGTGACAAGCAGCATGCAAAGCTATTTCTATGATTCCAAGTATACGGCACGTGTCGTGCAATGCACTGCAGTTCATCTGGTTCGTGTATACACCAGATGCCGTACCAATTCACACAATCTAATCCTGGATTTTTAATCGTTCCCGTAGCATATCTCTGTGCACCGCTGCCGGCGACATCGCGAAACCGAAGAAACGGATAAACCAGTGTAGCAACCATTGTTGACGCTCGCGCGAATTTAATAAATCACCGTCGAAACACCGTCATTACTGTCGACGTGGCAAGCTTGATTTATTGGTATACTTTAGTTTGAAAAGCCAGCCAATTAGAGAGCATTAGATGCATTGTCCAGAAGCGTTTCTGCACGGTGACGTAAGCTTGTCAAATAAATATCACTTAACGAAAAAATTGCTTTAAGGAACGCCTGTAATTAAATTAAATAGCCATTGTATTGAGACGTCAAGTTTTGTAATGGATGTTGCAAAAACGATCAAATAAGCAACGCTGTATAAAGGAATAATTTATGGCCTCCGATTTATTCAACATAAAACTTGCTCGAAGTTTAACGAAAATTGTAGAGCAAATTTGTGAATTATTAACGTGTGAACATGCTAGCTTTTCTTCAAGTCGCATCGAACGTGAATAAAATCCGGTGATACGTCAGGTACATCGAGCCAAGTCCACGACGCAACATCCATCCGGAATTTTCACTGCAAAGCGTAATAAAGAAACTTCCGATTTTTTGCTTCTTCCTTTCGTGACCACAGAAGACGTCGCAGTGGCTTGTACGTTTCGAAGAAGAAAATTTCGATAGTTGGCAATGGTCCAGGGAGTCGGGTCGAAACCGACATTGCAAACGATTCGACTACGAATAACCGGAAAGCTACCTATGAACTTTTCACGGAGTCTCGTTGCTGCTGTCCAGTTTCAACGAGTAATCTAATCTCGAATCTTGGAAATCATTTATTCCAAGACCGTTCTGCGGGATGCTTTCTCTTTCGTATGGCTTTAATTTTTATTAGAACATCTGGCGCTGTTGGCAATTGTAATTTTGGCATCACTATTATCTCACGGACAGGTGTAATTAGTTCTTGCTTGGACAGGACTAATGCTGAATTGCTTTCTCGTACATACATATACCAATGTTATTCCAAAATTTAGAATCACCGGTACAAACATAGCCGCCGAGAATTTTTTTGCTTCCCCTTCTACGAGACGAAGGACAGTCGAATAAAGTAATTTGTCAAATGTTCATAAATTTCTAAAACGACTCTTGTGCCTGAAGTCGAGATCGGGAAGAGGGTAGAACCGGCTGGTTCGCACGAGGGATCACGGGTCAAAGATAAAACGGAGCTTCGCAGATAAAACGCGTGCTCCCTTCGCGCTCTCTACGATCTCTATCGCGCATTATATTGCGCTTACGCTGATCGTAGGTTTACGTAAACGCGTGGAGAACTTGCAGCAAGGAAAATAAGTGGAAAGGGGAAAGAAAAGAAAGGAAGGGAAAAGAGAAGAAAGGAAGACTTCCTTTCTTCGTTGCGTATTAGCATGCATGATTCGTTAGTGCGACGCGAAAGGATATTTATAACGATGAACAAGGCTTGTCATTTCCTGTGAGGTCATAGGAGAACTCGTCGCGGGTGATCTTAGAAAGAAAAAGTGTTTACGCGTTCACGTAAAGAACTGTACGTTGCGTAAGCATCGGTCATTAGGTGGACGAGCGAATGTATCGGCTCATGCTCGCGGTGCAGACCTTCCTGTCACGAGTCAAGGATGCGACCGGTGCTGAAAGTATTGTTTTCTCTTTCAATTCGTCGCAAGTTTTATGCCGATGTTTTCGAATATTCTTTTCTTCGCTTTCAGCCACGTAGAATGTCGTTCTCTTCGAGTGCCAATCTGTAGAATTTTTTGAAGCTAAATTCCCCAAATCGTTTCAGTATTTTTGCCTCAAAATATTCGTGATTTCGGGATATATCACGTAATCACGGCTTGAAACAATTTTATAAAGCCGCTTTCCAGCGCACAATTACGAAATTTCACGAACAATGCAACCCAACGTGACTCTGATCGTTAATGGTATTTTAATTCTTTCCTCATAGCACGATCACGATCGCGCCGAAGTGAACGTTGATTCTTCAGCAGCTGTGCTCCGGTTGACTGTTCGTAGCGATACTCAATAGTAATACGCGATTTGTTACAGGGCATAAGTCAATTAAGCCGGTATTAACCAACTCGTTGTCTTCCTTATCGAGGCAGCTTGGCTTCTCGTTTGATTATATCGTTTGTTACGTTGCACGAGATAAAGATAAACTGTCACGTCTATATTTAAACCGTCCGATATTTTGGTGCGCAAGATTTTTTTTCGAACATATGATAACAGCCTGGATGACAGCCATCGGCATAATCATTTTCTTCATTCGTTTCTCCTTTCTTTTCGTTTTATAATTAGCTGTTCGCTAGTCGATGCTTCGACGCATTCCTCGCACTTGTTTTGCCAGGTAGCATACCTGTAACACGTTGTTACAACCGGCCAGAAATGATATTTTATTCGTCGACGCGGCTAATTAGCATCGGGGAAGGTTAAAACGTCGCCCGCGAAAGAAACTGTCGAGACGCTAGAATTTTGTATGCGAATTTCCTGGCGCGAATTTGCATTTTTAAAGTTTCATCCGTTTCCAAGCTGGCGACCGAGAACAGAAGCCTATTCGAAACTCGAGCCGCCAGCTAAGCAATTCGTCTGACTGGCGACGACGTTTGCTTTATTACCTATTCTTCGTATTAAAATGTCGTTTCTGTTTCAATTCCACGACCGTGTTTCGTGGCGGAAAGAAAGGGGGAAAAAAAGAGAAGAGAAACGTACCGCGCATTTGTTCGTCTCGAATTAAATATAATAAGAACCTCCTCCTTGCTCGACGCATTAATGTTCTAAAAAAACTGCTCTTTTTGGAACGAAATCGTGCACCTAATTTATGCGCCTCGAATGAAAACGTGTTCCTTTGACACATATTTTATGGTAAACCATCTTAAATGGATTCCAGCTACAGGAAATAAGAAATACAATCTACTGCTGAACATTTCCATAGAGACTACATTATTCCAGAACTATGTATATCCACCAGTGCAGCACATACTTGTTCCTGCGAATTTCGATGCAAAATTGGTTACCTGATTTATCGCCCCGTGGGTTCTAAAGGCATATACAAACGTTCCGTGGCATTACCAGGCCATAGAATCATACGTTCGTGGTGAAAAAAAAATTGCTTTTATATTTTCCCCCGACTTTCGGTATTTTCGTTTGGTAAGGCTTAAATTATCGATACCGTGAATCTGAATTACTACGTTTCGCATCTTTATTCGCACCGCTCTCCGGAACAAGGACACCCATCTATTTATCCGGCCACATCTAGTCCTGGTAAAACGTGTTCTACCCGCGAAGGCCTATGGGCTAGTTAAGGTGATTTATCGTCTCGTAAAATATTCTTCTTGCGCGCTGCGTTCGGGCAGAAACATACAGCGGCCAATTTAATTTCAATTCGCGTACAGAATATCTTTGAACGGCCAAGAAAAATGGTGCCATTGTCTCGCACGAAATATTAGCCAGAAAACTTGAAATACCATTTCTGTTTCAATGGCGCCAAGAAATATATGCGATCGGCCAGGCTAATTTTCTTGCCGATTTATCGATACTTTATTATCGCGCAAATCACCGGAAGCATTTCTATTGCAACGACGAAACGCGACGTGGAGTCGAGGATTCGAAACCTAAATTGATCTATCGCAAGTACACGACATCTGACACGTGCGGTACATATTACTTTGAACGAGGATACCATTAAATTCGCAATTTTGAAAGAAATATTTCATCCGATCCGCCGGAAATTAGCCGGCGAAACCGAATTTTCCCTCCGCTTAAATATTCATCTGCCCCATCCGAGAGCGGCGAAAACATGGAAACCATCCAAAAGTTCGGGGCAAGATAAAATCGAATCGCCCGGAGCATGTGGCACGGCGGGATCGCCAAGGAGGCATCGAATTTCACGGGTGTGCGACAATTTTCCCCGTGTAATTATATTTACAGGGAGTGGCACCCGACCTACTCGAACTATCCGCGTCCCTTTTTCCCCGTGCCGCGCACAGAAACTCGCGCGATCCTGTAGAACCCGGGGCGCAGGACCTGCGTGCAACCGCGGGACGCCAGTTTTCGTTTCCATGGTTACTCGTCGCGCAACCCCTTCCCCCGACCACCGTGGAAATTCTCTGGAAGCGGGATGCAGGGTTTCATCCCTCTGTGCGGCCGCAGCGCCGGGGCGGCTCCCGTGCAGCGCAGACGTTCGTGCCGGTTGACCCAGGTCGCGTGATTCCTGCACGTCTTCGATTATTCTTTCACCCTTTTCCCACTGAACAAATCAGTGTCGCCTCCCAGTACCATCGTCCAAGGATCAGCAAGTGTCTCGCACGGCGGTATTCGTCGTCAAATTCGCAAAAGAACCTATCGATTTCGTAATAAACGGTGATAGAGCGACGGGAGGCTGAAAGATACGGTGACCTTCAGCTGCAGCCAGACGCAGAGGAGGCGGCGGGAGAAGCATGAACAGTGAACGAGTTGAATCGTCGTAATCGTTCGGATGTATCGAAGGATCATGCGATATGATCGACTGCAACGGTGCCATGCGTTTCCCCGGCTGTAGGAGACGAAAGAAACGGAAAGGGCGGAGATCGTCAGGCCGGGGAGCGTTTGATTAGCACGAACGAGAGGTTCCTACTCGCGGACACGCGCGAGCACTGAAAGGGCGCAATCACGTCTTCCGTTTCGCGGCAAAGTGAACGAGGCGCAATGGAAACGCGTGCGAAACACGGACCACGGACGCCGAGAGATGAACCGCGAGATTTTCGTCGATGAATCATCGCTGCGGTTGGCAAGGCTCGCGAATTCTGCGCGGAAAAGCAATAGGAGGAGTGTATGCGAGGGAAGAGAAGGCGGTGCCCCGATGTTGCAGAACAATTCGTAAACGAGAACACGCTGGCACACGGCGCCGACGTACTACGTATTGGCACGTGGCCTGTCGTCATTCTCCAAATTTCTCTTTTATCCTGCTTCCCCTCCGCCACTTGGGCGAACGAATAATTAATGCAGGAAAAGCTGCGGCATTAGTGGCATTAGACCAAAGTGTTCCAACGAAACACAGAGTATCTATGGTATAATATATCGAATATCGCGCGCTATATCGGTAATTCCATACGTCTTCCAAATTTAAAGAACCATGACGAACTCGAACAGTAGCTCGCTGTCGCGCGCCTGGCTGCGAGCGAACTGCTGTCGCTGCGGTGACACGCGCCAGGATACGGTGAACAATAACCTGAAGGAGGAGACACCGCTGCAGGAGGAAACGGAGACGCTTTTACACCGCATCGCGTTCACGGTTTGGCACACTGCCCTCCATATAGAGAGCGAGGTGCGTGGGCATTGTTCGCGCCGGTCTCTAACCACGTTTTTCAACGCGAGTTTTCGTTCCGATGAAAACGGGGGAATGGAGGGATCGTGTACGGTCGATTTTATGCCGGGCAATTCAATCCAATTCGTCCCCAGGAGGGATGGAACGAAATTTATTTTTCCGCGACACGGACGATTTGTGCGGATCGAGGCGTCGATGATGTTTATTATTGGAACGCGCGGCGCACGTCGGACTTGCATTTACGCAACAGCTGTTTTCAATTGAACAATGGGAATAATTCGCGCTCGGTGTTTGCTATCGTTGCTCATCGGGACGAGCAACCCGTTTCCATTTTCTGCCTTCAATTTTACACGCGTTGAAATACCTGCTGATTTTACTTTGTCTTTCCTTCATGTTTTGTTAAATAGGCGCAACGTGAGTGACAATTGTAGGTAATTCATCGATGTTTTTTAATTTTTTGTTGCAGCACAATGGAGGTTACGAGACGCAGCCGAAGAATGTTAACACCGTTTCGAGGGGCAAGCAGCAACAGCAGGTAAAATATCGCTGCAACCTTTTACTTTCGCGTTATCATAATTTATTCTCCGCCGTTGCACGTTCATTTCGCCATAAATTATTTCGATCGATAGAGCCGTACGTAGGCGTAACGAATCTACATTTTTGTCCCTCGTGAAAATAGCTCTCGTGCCTCTTCTCCGCACGCTCGTCATAAATTATTCATCGGAATCTCAGTTACCGGGCCTCTGTTAATGAACCGATTCGATATTACCCTTGGGTAAATGCACGTTTACACCTTTTGGTCGTTGTACAAATTACACGGTGCAATTCGTTTGGATAGATGAAACACTTTTAACGTTTCGAAAAAATTCGTATACGCGGCCTGCTGCGATCGTTATGCTAAGTGGTCTTCGCTACGTTGCACCGAGGTTTATCGTTCCCGATAAGAACGTACGATTTGCGCCATTTGCAAGCTGCCCGTCTAAATATTTAATATCGTAGCAAGACGTTCGTGATACGCACGAGGAAGTACCATCGTGTTGGTCGAGGGGCCGCGATTGCATCTATCGTGCCTTCATTTATTCCGCGGGAAAACACGGTCAAGCCCTATTTACATTGGAAACGTTGCTCGTTGTTGGCGCGCTGAGTACCTTCCGTTTCGCGTACACGTGTACCTGATGTCGCGATTCAGCGTTTTTGCGAGCGATCATTATGCAAAACTGCACTCCCATCGGCAGTTTTCGGAAACTACTTTGGGATTTGCAGAAAGTACGACTTCTGGATCGCCACTTGCACAATTATTTCTTTGCTATTACAAAGGCTGTTAATTTTTATGAATTCTCTAAGTATAGTTTATTTATAATAGGGGTTTTACCGGGGGTATTACAGGATACAGAGAAAGTACAATATGCATTTAGCATCAGATTACAGATTTTCTTTCGCATTTATTCTCGTGATAAACTTTCGAAATTAGTCTTGTGATAATGCAACGGGTAGTAGGATTAAAGGTAATGCATTGGGGAATAAGTACACGAAAAATAAACAGGAGAGATGGCTTTAGGGATGAGCGTTCACGCTTTATTAGGGGGTTTTTAAATCATAGCATCCGGTAGGCCAGCAGCGAGGCGTCTTCTACGCATTAACGTCGACACCGGAGAAAATTATTCGCTAAAATGGCAGTAAGCTAGCACACCGTATGAACGGTGCAGGTATCAACTGATGCTCCAGCGAGATAATCCAGGTATATTGACGTTGGCCGTGTAATGTATTCGCGAAACCCTTATCCACGCTCATGCCCATTGGTGTTCTCGCGAAAATATATGCTGGGATGAGCGTTGAATGCAAAACGCGCCGCGTTTAGAGAGGATACTGACAATCGCTCGTAACTGGTTATTACCGATTGTCGCGAAAAATCGTTAGCCCAAAGGTAATCGTGGACAATCGTGTAGAAATTGCACGCAACGACGACGGATTAATTTATCCAATTTTCTGCAAGGGGCAAAATAGTGGAAGAAATGTACAGATCTGCGCGAGCAGAGAATTTCGTAGAATTCTAATAAGCTTGCAGGGGTTGCACTCTCTTTAAAATCGTTCGCAGAACGAAATTTGTTCCGGTATCGATCGAAATTTCAAAGCTACACGTTTCCCCCGGCACAGTGCACGCCGAGGCGGAAAGAAGTCGATAACGATAAAGCCCACTCTCACTTGGCACTCTACTTCCAATTAGAAATTAGCCGCCAGCAATTAGGCGGATTAACGATAATTGACATTACCAACGGAGCGTTCCCTTCACGCCCCCGAATAATTGCTTCCAACTAATGTCGCGTCCCACACACACCCTTTCAACGTTATCACACCCAGCAAACCAAACGGTAAAAAACATTTAAAAAACTCCACCCCTATTTCATATCTCTCGTAACCAGAAGCAAAACAACTCGTTTAAAATTCATCTCGCGTGTTATCAATCCAAGAGCGCCACGTGGCCCGTTAACCAATCCAGATTTCAACCCCGCCGCTAAAACTCTAATCCCTTCCCATTGCGATTTCCATTCACCCTCGTAAAACTCCCAACGATATCCGTCCACGTGTCGCCGCGTCGCGGTGCAAATTGAAAATTTAACGTCTCCCCGGCCAGTCGGCGGCGAGAAAAGTGTCCAAGCGGTCTCGTCGAAAACGCACGCGGGAGCGAAGCCGATCCGCGCTGGTTGTAGAGGGAAAGGATGCCGGGTGTGCGCACGCCTCTAAAAATACGTTTATAGGATCATAACGCTTGCTAGCCGCTTCTCCTAGCCGCCTGCAACCAGCCTCGTCTCGCGGGTACGTCGCGGTCTCTGCTACGGTCATAAATTCCGCCCGCCGTTAGGTCTCACGTGTGAAATTGCTATTACACCGGCACGGTCCTACCGCAGCTGTCGTTCTTTGAAAGCTCAGGCTACCCGGCACGTTGCATGTCCCTCGTATTTCTCACGCTTGCTTAGGATTCGATGATCAACGGGGGGGCCCTTTACCGTATACGACGACCGTCCAACTTGCAATGAAGCACCTACGGCGAGTACGCGGGATATTCGCGCGATTTGTCAGGCGTCACGCGCGAATAAGTCGTAATGTCGTCTGACGAGCGGCTGATTCTTTTCTGGGGACGACGAGTAAGCTCTGTCGCGATAGCGTTACGGGATCGTGCACGAGCACCGGTATTCTTCCTTCGTTCTGCTGAATTATCCCGTGACATAGGATGGCAGAGTCACGGTCACGATAGTCTTTATGCACTCGGCGAAAATCTTCTCCATCGTGAAGCGCAGAAATTTTGTGGAATAATGCGTCCCCGTTGTGGGATTATTTCTTATGTTCAAAAATATTTGTCAATAAGTATGAATGATCTAGGATAGAGAATAAATTTGTTGTAGATTTATCGTTAACCCCTCAACTTAAAATTTTGTTGCATAAACTTAAAAGCCCGTCAACCCCAAAAGCCAGTCATTGGAATTTTAATTTTCCGTGGAACCGTCGCAACCAACGCAATGTACTTATAGGTTTTTATGGCGCCGGAAACAACGACGCGAGTTCACAGACAAGGAACTTATTCATACATCTCCGCGTAATTTTGCCACGCCGCCCTTGAAGTCGAATTACCTATACCGCTCGTCGCCTCATCGTGTTCTCCATACGGCAAGCTCGCGGGATTCGCTAATGCATCCCGCGTCTAATGACGAGCGTGACTTTGACTGAAGTCACGCTACCTGGACGAATTCGTTACATCATACGAACATCAGCGCATAGAAATCGTTGCATAGTTAAGATCGGGAAGGGGAAGCGCGGAGCGTCAGGTGTGCAAAGTAGAGGCCTGGATGCGACTATCGGGCACGAAGCGAATTCAGTGGAATCGAAACGAACACCCGACGGCCTGTCATTCCGTCGTGCTCCATCGTTCACGTGTTATTCTTCGTCGGGTGAAACGTTCGCGATAAATCAAAAAAGTTGTTTTATTTTTCATGTCGATTCGTTGTGAGAACGCGATTCCCATAAGGGTGCCGCCATGTCGGGCACAATTGTCGTTAGGATTGTATACGCGCCGAAATACTCCAAGGTTTATTCAACAGTTATTTCCGAAC
Source organism: Nomada fabriciana (assembly GCA_907165295.1). Taxonomy (NCBI): domain Eukaryota; kingdom Metazoa; phylum Arthropoda; class Insecta; order Hymenoptera; family Apidae; genus Nomada; species Nomada fabriciana. The sequence continues at coordinate 6,810,685 of OU015690.1, read as the reverse complement.
AATTTCTGATAAATCTTTTTTTTATTTGGAAGGATAAAATAGGATATTTCGTTTCTCGGTTGTTTTGATAGGCCAATCCATGGAGGATAGTGGAATAATTAATTTGGGGTCCAATCGATTGCGTTGATCGTTAAAATCTGTATGGTATTAATTATAAATTCATCGTGCTCCAGATACAGTACTCCTCGTCGGCGACGACACCCGCGAGGACGCCGGGCGTCGGCGCGGACGCGACGACGACTGGATCTGGAAAGGGCGGAGGTCGTGTCACAGAAGTAATGGAACTTTGTTACGTCACCGAAAGGATCATTGCACTCTGGTACAGGGAAGATGCACAGGGAGTCCTTGAACATGCCACGTCGCTTCTGCGTGGAAAGCACGCCGATAATTATATGGTGAGTGTCGGGGGAATGCCAGTAAATTAATGGTCGCTTGCCTGATGTAACGTTTTTATTAAATAACCATAATACCCATTAAGCGAGAATGATCCTAGGATAATCACTGTATTACCAGATAACCTTTATACACCTTAATTAGTGCAACAATTATCAGGATACTCGCGTTTGGATCTCTCTCTATAATATATATTGCTGAGTGATTCGAATTAATTTAGCTCCCGTGTATTTAAACACAGTTTTCCTCGATATTAAAAGAAGAATTATATTATTATTCTGTTATCGCAAATATAATTAAACTTGCAAGAACTCTGCGAAATGAATTAATAATAATAGTAACTCCATTATGAAAGAAATGAAACATCATTTCAAAAATACAGATATACAATACATTCTTCATCCCACTGTCCCTCTTCATAATTGTCTTCATAATTCCATTAATGCCTGACATCTTCCAATTCGACGGAAACTTTCAGATATTCAACCTATCATCGCCGGGTCGCGCAGGGGAACCGAACACCAGAGAGGCTGGCTGGCCACGGGGTCTGGCACCCAGTTTGGAAAGACTGTGCGCCCTTTGCAAGGAGCTGGACTCCTGGCTGAACGGTGCACCTAATCGCGTGGTCGTCCTGCACGCCAGGTGAGTCGTTCGGTTTTTCTCGCCAGGAGAGAGGAGCCGATGGAAAGGTGGTTTCGTAAGAAGCGGGAAACTCATTCCGTGCTTCTGTTCAGGGGGAGCAAAGAACGATTGGGCGTGGCTGTGTCCGCGTACATGAACTACAGCAGCATCTGCGGCGGACGTGATCAGGCGTTGGACAGGTTCGCTATGAGGAGATTCCTGGACGACAAGATTGGATCCCTGCAGGTTCCGTCGCATCGAAGGTAATGACTACAGAGCATGACGTTACCGCCTGTTGACGTTGAACGATAAAGCGAACTTTATCGCCTCTTAGTTGCGGATAACTTAGATAATGCTTGGATGGGGGATACATACGTCCATGGGTGTGGTTGCCTCGGTATAGCGTTACGACTGGTTAATCGTGTTATCCCGTAGTCCTTATTTCAGAGCTTACGAGCCTGTCGTTGAGGCATCGATCGTAAATCGGCGTGCATCCTCCGCTCCGCGTTATGTAAAATTTGTGTGCGGTAATTAATGTGCGTGCCGTGCATGTCCAGGGTATTAATTATTTTTAGATTTGCCGCGATATTTTTCTGACGGGACGGTACACTGTGTTTGTTGATGTGTCACTATTGCTGGGATTAATTGATACGCAGGGGAAACGTTGAGATATGTATCTGATGATTGTTTAATGATTCTCACGTGCGGAACAGGTTCATCCTTGATTATTTATACCGATGGTAGAATTGTATACCGGTAGACTATAATTCGCTATCATTTTGTAATTGGCAGATAGTTAGAACGAAGAACGTTTGATATCTGGGTGTCAATGATAAGCCTATCGTACAAGTCACGTCAATTTCATGATAGACCAATAATACCAAGACCGATACACATATTTGTCCGCATGCCAAGCTGTCTCGGCAATATTCAAACCAATTAATGACATCGCAGCAAAACTTCCACGTTTAATTATTTAGATGCAGAGAATGCTCCACTTAATAAATTCACACCGCCTTAATTCAATTCAATATACATATATACATTTCGTGGTTTCCATATCGTTAAAAGTAACATTCCACGAGGCCAGCCATGGTTGTTGCATCGCCACTGCCTTCGTCTTCCTCAACCGTCGGTCCTGCATCCCTGAACGATCGACTTTCCCCATTAATTCCACGAGCAGCGAGCATTAGCATGTCGTTAGCGTGGTGGCCGTACTCCCGTGAACGTATGAATCCATTATCGGGAATCCAGAGGAAGCTAGAGGCCTCCTCGAACGTGTGTAACTCGCGGCGCAGCACCATAGGTGCCACCGGGGAACGGTTATTTTTGTTATTTTTCTTTTTCCTTTCACGAAAGGATCGACCGAGAGATCGTATCTACTTCGTTACGAGCGACACGCGAGAATTCGTGAGAGAGCCCGCGAAATTACGGTCATGAACGCTCACGATGCTGCATAATCGGCAGGTAGTTTGAACGGTTCGCTCGTTCTGTCCACATCTTCCGTGTTTGCCGTGTATTACAAGTGGGAAATTAATCGCTCCTGTCATGGTACACCGTTCACGAACGATCGAAAAGATCGTCCGACTCGTCCACGTAGCGTACAAAGAGCTTCACGTCCGTCGCCGTTTATTGAAAGTTCCTCGTGGCACGTTTCTGGTACCTTCGCGCGGTAAGAAAGGACACGCGCGAAGTAGAAAAGCCCATTCGCGGCCAGACACTAATTAGCACGCGTGTGTCAGAGACTGTGAGACGCGACAGCACTTTCGCGCAGTGCGTTACGGCGGATCGCCAAATACGGCGGCGGTCGTGTGAAGTAGAACCGGCCATACGTGGTCAGACGCGAATTATTGCCGGAACGGCCGTCGTTCCTTTTTTTCCCCCGAGTCTTTCGTGATGGAAACAAGCTAGGACTGACCGTTCTGGTTGCTTTACCGATGGGACTGCGTGCGGAAAAAAGTCTGCTCTTACCTTGACCTAAGTAGGGTAAATAATACGGTTCCAGGGAGGCATTATTTAAACGGTAATTGCTGTATCGTGTCGCGCGTCGCAGTATTTTTATTAGGAAATTTCGTTGACACGCGATAGTTGTGCCTTCATTGTTTCTGCATGCTGTTTGGTGCTGGCAAGAATAACAATTTAATGGTGTAAACGATCGAAATAAAAATATTGATATTGATTTAAAAAAGAAGGTTCGAAATCGACGGTAAATTAAACTTCTTTTTTGGGTACAATTTCAAGGTTTTCGTTATTTTTTTATTTTTGTAGGTACATTCAATATTTCAGTGGACTGCTCTCGGGTTCATTGAGGATCAGCCAATCGCCGCTCTATTTGACGCACCTCACGGTCCTCGGTGTGCCGCTCTTCGAGCCCACCGGTTGCCGGGCATTCCTCAAGGTCTACGAAGGTCTAAATCCCGTCTACACATCGGACCTCTACTCCGTGACAAATGCTCGTGAATTCACGGTGAATCTCGGCGGTCTTCGTCTGAGGGGCGATATTCTAGTTAAATGTTACCACAGGGTGTACTCCAAGCAGAGCCGGGAAGTGATGTTCTCTCTTCAGGTAGGGGAAAACAAAATTTCAACACTACTTCGACGTTCGATCTCATTTAATTTTCATTTCCTCCGACAAGAATAAACTCAAATAAGGAATCCTCTCGATATTTATTAATTAATTTCAACGAAAATATAATTTCCCACAAAATTCTCCAATTCTAAATTCTAATTCGATTCAGGTCGATTCACAAGTACCCCAAGAATGTAATTAGTACGATCGTATCGCTATTCCAACTCTCCTTGCGAGTTATTTCGAACACGGGAAAAAAGAACTTGGTATCTCTGTTGCGTAAGAAACGATCGTTGGTATCTAGACAGGTCGGTATTCGTTGTTTCCGTAGTTCCACACCTGTGTAATTACCGAGAACGTGGTATCCTTTCCCCGATCGGAGCTCGACGTAGCCTGCGACGATCCACGGTGTCCCCAGGACAGCGTGGTTACTTTGTACTTCGCCACCGACGCCAAGCGTCAAGACGGTCCTGTACCTGCACCGACGCCAGCTGTGCCACACGCTTCTGCTCATCACGATCCTATTCTACACTGGGACAGCTACACGAATCTCGAAATCAGTGACGATGGTGAGTGATCACGCAATAATTTTATTAGTCTATCGTTGTAAGGAACTTAATAGAAGTTCATTGGACTTAGGACGAAAGAATTTCTGGGAGTTCAGTTGATTAATGATACTCCCCAGAGACGGGGCACTTCGCGTGGAACGAAACAGTCGATTGAGTTAGATTAGAGTAGATTACAACGCGGCCGTTCAATTTGGTGCAATTGCTGCAGAGTTGCGTTACGTAGGTTACTTAGGAGCACAGTGACGAGGCTTTCTGGAAATGATCGCGTAGGTGAATGGGAAGGGTCTCTGGAAAATAGTGGAGGATAGAACGCGGTTTTATTTCGCGTTTCAGTGATTTTTGTATTATACCGCAATCTCCAACCATTTTGCCCGGCTCGCTGAATGGAAATGTAAATTTAAATTCATCCGGAATGAAGATTAATTGGGGGAAAACTACGAAAATTATGGACGCGAACACTTTGAATAACGTTTCTATTATCTGCGAACTTTTTCGAAATAACGCCCCATTTCAATTCAGAAGTTTGCGGAGTTGATAACGCCGCGACTTGTCCCGCGATTAATTAACTGATAGCCGAAAATTCGCGAGTCGTAATTCAAACGACGGAACTCGTCGTCCGGGGACTAATTCGCACTAATTTTCGCGCTAATGGTAGCCAATTAACCTCGATCTGTCGGTGAGAAGCAGTCACAGAAATACAACTTGGCTCCGCTGGGAGAGAAAGAAAGGTGGTCGAGGGGGTTCCTCGTAGAGAAGGGAGGAACCAACGAAGACGAAAACCTAGTTGTTAATGCAGTGTATTTAAACAGGCTGACTAAGCACGCCGGAAATACGTCCTGCCGGACGAAAGTGAAATGGTGCTTGATCATGACGATACACGGTTTCTCCGGAAATAGATGAAAAGTCGACCCTGATAACCAAACAAAATCTATAATGATAAATGTTCCTGCCGATTCAATTTTCTTTTTATCGTCGTTTTATGCCTTTGCACACCGACGAAAGTTTACGTATTTGAGAATTGAAAAATTTATCTACCGAAAAATTGGAGACTTGCAAGTTGAAACTTCGAAACTTCTCCACTTGCCGCGATAGTAAGGCAACTTTTTGACAGACAGACTTCTGAAATTCCACGAACGACTCCTGATTTCCCCGGACCAAATTCCGACCTACGTTAAACGAAACGAATCGAATCGTCGCCCACGCGATTCCTCCCCTGGTTCAGCGAACCGTTTCGAATATTTGGAACGATTACGTCACCACGATGCGCCCGTCAAGCACTGTAGAAAAGAAACGGGACGAGATGAAACGGGAGACGACACCGATTCAATTCGTTTCGTTAACGATCGGCCCGCGCTTCCAATAAAGCTGTGACCTAAATTGCCGCCGATGGTTGCATCGATGTGATTACTTTACGGGACTGAAAACGAGACGCTCACGATAGGGAAAACCAAATAGAAGCAGGTGTAAGCACGAAGGTAGAAAATATAGGGTTGGGCTGGTTAAATAAAAGAATGGTCAAGCCCAAAAACAAGTTTACCTCAAATAGTAACGATCAATCGTTTATGTTGAAACGAAACACAGGTGTGATCGAATGAAGAAAGAAACAAAAAATACAACTCCAGCATTCGATAACTAATCAATGTATCTTTTTTCAAACGAAAAATAAATATACACACGTGTAACCCCGTATCATCGAAGTGAATCGATTATATGGTCTTCATATTCGTTCTGCATTTATATCCCGTCAATCTGACGCGACTCCTCTTCCTGTTATTGACGTATCAACCGTCGCGTTGCCAACAGTTTTTCATTTCCCCGTTGTCTCTGGTGTTTGTGTATCGAGAATGGGCTCCGATAAATGCACGCTGGTTGCAGCCGGTTCTTTCATATTCCAAACGTAATTGAAACCGTACGGCAACGGCAGCGCCGTGAATTCATGAAATTTACAATAGCGGTTTATTGCAATTTCTGGTATTAAAAGTTTGCGGCTTCATAACTCATCGCTCGTCGTTCCCATCAAACGGCGAAATGAAATATAGAAACGCACAGCTGGAAGTGAAATCCGTGACCGTGTAATATTGTCTCCTTATTTGCTTACGGTATTCAGTAGGGAAGTATAATGAACCTACGCGTCGAACCTTGAACAGTAAAATGGTAGACGTTATACGAACCCACACCGTACACCCACGCGAATTGAAAATAAGGTTCGAGGTGCTGTGTTCTCGCCTTTACGAACGATCGACATTAACGAACCGACGAGCTACGTGATCTATGATCCAGCGCGAAAAATTTCTACTTTTACTTCTGTTGGCGAGTGGAACGTGAAATAAAATATCGATAAATCTTTGCCGACTTCCGAGCCATTTGGAAATCACGATATTTCTTTCACCTACTTTTCAAGATTCTTTGGACGGAATATTTTACCAGATTAATAATACGTGAAATTCTACGGTATGTATACTTGGAACGGCAAATACAATTCTTTCCTTTGGATGGATCGGTTGCAAATATTAGCTGCTCTGTTCCTAATGGAGTTCTATTTGCAAAAGAATTCTATTACATCTGCACTATCGATTTTGTTCTACCTTGGAGCAAGAGACACAGGGCGCGGAAGTAAGGAGAGATCGAGCCTTATGGCGACGTGGAAATCTAAAATTAAGAGCACGTTCCTTGAATCAAGTGGCTCTGGAAGAAAATAGCTGTGCTCTTTGGAATTCTGTTTTTCGCAACGCAGACGATTATTACGCTCGTCCCCTTTCATTTCCGTTTTCCTCGATCCCTTATTCATGCCATTCGTTCTATCCTAATGTGTTTAAAGTTCTATTTCTTCTTCTCGTGTAATGAAAAATATCTCTCCGACTGAAATCTTAACGACCTGTAAATATTAAGCAGTTTTCAACTGGTAAATTGTTCGCTCTTTAGCATCTCATTATTTGTAACATTTTCGTTCTATTGGGACAATATCTTTCCACTTCAATTCAGCTTCTTTCCGTGTCCTGTTTCCTGTTTCCTCGGTTTCGTTCTTTAGAAAAGAGTCTCGATTTAACAATCGTTTTCGAAAGGATCGTTAAATTTCTTCCGCTCGCGAGCAATGAGACATAATAAAAATTGCAAATAAAATAGATTCTGTTCACAGCGAATACTTATATGCTCGATGTTTGTTGTTTGAAAATTGTAACAATCGTTTTAACGAGGCAGCTAACGTATCAGAAGTTAATTTGTGAAGAGGGGCGGAAACGTGAAGAAGGTTGAAGGTGGTTCCAATGGTGGGGTGAACGTGGGTTTATTCTTGGCATCGCGTCGGGGCGCTTCGAGTCGAGACCAAGCTTAATAGTTTTCGCGCGATTCTACGGCGAAGCACGAGAAGCTCTAACCGCTCTCCGATTTTTCCAGCCGTCAATTGTGCCTGTGATTTTGTTGATGTTACACCATCCCCTTGTGCTCGATTTATTTCCCCCGTACACTTGTATCTGTTGGCAATTTGATCGCAATTTCGACGCGACACCGAGACCAACTGTCAAACACGCGGCTAAGTTTCGACGTTGATGGAAAATTACAGAGCCCCGAAACCGTATTTTGTAAGTAAAATGCTTGAGACAAGCATATATTCTTCGAAATCTCTTACACGGCTGTCGTTTTTGAATAACATAATCACTTGTCGAAATGATTTTTTCAATTAACCCAAGTGATAATTTTCTGCATTTCTTTATTAATTATGGCTTACCTACTTGTCAATATTTCTTAATACCCTTTCAATATCATTCGCATTATTGTCGCATTGTTATAACTTTTATCGCCGGGGTATATTTTAGGGGGTAAAAATCCCCTCCAAGCCATTAGATAAACTCATAGCGTAGAGCTGTCAGGGTACATCACTTGCATTATACGAACAAGTGCACACTCGCGAGTGGAGCACGTTTCCTCGAATGGAAACCGTGTTCACCTCATGCGAGGGGAAAAGCACGGACAGAATAGAGACTTCTGATCCAAAATTGGTAAATCAACCTGTCGTCGTTGCTGCTCTCGCTCCGAGGAAACAGCGACGGACCGTTGGAAAGTCTGTTCCTGGAAAGTGTTGGTCGTTCGTAATCTTTGGAAAAACGAACCGTGTATGGACGTGGCCGCGGACGCGGACAACTTCCGTTTGCGGCGCGAAAGATTTCACCGACGTCGATATTGTCAGGCAGAATGTCATAATTGTGCCGCTTTCCTCGGCGATTTCTAGCCCGATTATCGTTCGGCCGTTTGCGCGGGTTCAAACGGCGGTTATTCTTCTTTCAGGGGGACGACACCGATCTCTCCTTTTGATCGTTGCATCTCGCGGGATCGCTTTCAATTTGTTGTTCGAGCGCTGAACGATGCCAGCCTGACCTTTGCCTTGCGTCGAGGCAGCTGGCGTATCGCGAACCTCACGATTCTTTAGACGTATTGGCGATTCTCTTTGAATAATAATGTCGCCTTAGATGTCGGGTGAAAGACGATAAAAATTGATTTGGCAGTAACTTAGAGAGGAAAATTTGGATTGGCAAACATTTATTCTAAAGCTGAGCAACGAAGGGATTCCGAATCCTCGAAAATATGAAATTAGATATTTTCTATTTTGTGATACGAACGAGTACAATTGTTGATTTCCAAAGGATGACAAATTCCCCCGATTTTCGATAATAAGCTGCACTCTGCTCAAATTATATTTAGCATTTAAAGCAATTGACGGACGCGTCTGGCGAGACCAGAATATAGGTAGGGGCCAGTTAAAGACAGGAATAAAAGGGCGAATCGATTGCACAATGGATATCGAAGTGACGAAATAAAAAAGCACGAGGTAGCGACTCGGGGTTGGAGAGTAAACAATGGTGACGTAACAGCAGGAAGACGTACGATCAAGAGCGACAAGACAATGGCCTGTTGTCTCTGTTTTCTCTGTTCTCAACCCCTTCTCTCTTTCCATCCTGATTCGGTCTCGACGACCAACGTTTTCTCCTCTCTCGTTGCGCCGCGCAATTTCTTCGACAGCGACCGAACAAAAGGCTGAGGTCGTGCCGTGGAAACGATTTTTGAGAGTCAGCATACGGTGCACGCGCTTTGTTCCACGACTGGCGAGTTAAAAATAATCCCCGTTGAACTTCAGGGAATCGTACAAGTATCGATGCATCGATACATCGCGAACAACATTACGAAAGAATCAGTTCAGTGGTAAACCCCTTTTCTTTCTGGACAAAATAAAACTGAACATTTTTATCCCTGCAACCGTACGAAATAGCCCAAGTCTGAAATTAGAGAAACATGATTTGTAATCCGGGAATCGTTGATCACTGATTCATATCCTTTGTAAACTGAGAGCTGAGTTCCAATACGTTTTCTGTCGCCGAAGAGGAATGAGAATGGTAATAAAAAAACATTAAAAAAAGGCGAACAATTTTTAAACTGGCGGGTTATACCGTTTTCCCGTGATTTACGACAGCAATTTCGCGACGCAATTTTGCAGCTGCGTTCATTTGTATCGGCGACAAACGATTAAGGTCTGGTTCCCACAGTTTCGTTTCGTCTTTCCGCGGATCTCGTGTATGGAACACGCGTTGCACGTCACCTCACCTTACGCACAAATCGCATACGCGTCCTTGTCCCAGATTTTCTACCTAGGAATACCGCTTTGCCACTTGCCAACGCTAACTGACCAACATTTCGCTCTGTCCTCGTCACTGACGGACAGTAGAAATAGCCACGATACGCTCGGACGAACGCGAACTGGCGCTGCTGAGACAAACACCGCCGATCTGGATTTACCGGTGATGAATCACACACCGGTCGGCTTACGATTTTCGATCATTCGATAGCCAGAGGTCTGGCTGGTGTAACATTTTTCTGAAACTCTTTTATGCACCTATGTATGTATTAAAAGACTTGACGTTTGATGTAGGAATTTTTACGATCAACGAAACTCGGTTGTGAAGTCAGGGAAAAATTCCGAAGATCTGTTACGAAATTGTTTCTTGGAACAATCAGCAATGGCTGGTGGAAGAATAGTTTGTCTTCGTACGAAAAAACAAGAATAATCAAAATTGTTAGAGAAGTCAAGGTATATGGCATACGTTCAGAAAGGATTTGCAAGAATTCTATGGGGAAATGAATGCTTAATTTGCACAATGAAACAAGGAGTTCGAACAGCTGATTCGTAACACCGTATTACAATGACGATCCTCATCTGCGGTCTAGTTACTCGTGCGGTGCATTTATGTAAATTTCGCGTGACATATGAGCCCATTATGCAGCCTGACCTCCGCTCCAAGTGGGTTATTATTAGGCTACCGGAATTCCAGCTACGTCCTATACTTATTTAACACAGATCTGACGACTGGAGCTCTACTGCACGCCTGTGCATCAGCGGCGAACGTGATTAGTAATCGTTACGAGTGTCACGTATGATTCCCGTGAATGCATGCTGACATACTTGACACCGGCTCGAAACTTTTACACGTTGTTTGTATCTAGAGGCATGCGTATTTTATTCCTACGATCTACGATTGTGTTACGTCATTTATAACGCATCTAATATAACACTGCTGCTGTATATTTATTCCATTCCGTATCCTGGCAGCGTTTAAAGAAACTGTTAATTATAATAACAAAAAATTAATTGACTTGCAATAACGATGCACGCATGCGCATATGTACATGAAAGGAATGTAAATTTCGATGCAGACAGAAATTTCTGCTCGACCGAGCCGAGCATTCCCATTTGCGATTCGGATACAATATGAATCGAGTTTAACGCGGCGGATAGAAAACGATTGATAAATAAGGAGCAGACGAGCATGGTGTAAAGTACATTGTAAGGAACACATCCTGAAGATTAGTAGTCATCGCGTGCAACGATCGAGCACGCATTCTGTTGCTCGGTACGAGCAGCGAGCATAGATGCGTATTACGCGTTATGGCACGTGTCCTTTGCAAGCGTGCGGGGTAGAATACTCGTTCTTACCTGTGTACACGCGTGTGCGTGGCCTTTCAGCACGCTCAATCGCGAGCCGCTCACTGGACGATGAATTATTAATTGCCGGCCATTCATTTGCACGGGCCTGCTACCGGTCTCTCTTCGTAACGATTCGCGCGATCTCGATTAAAGCAACGTAACACGGTAGGTGGATACAATTGAAGAAACGTGTTTTCATTTGGGACTAGCAGAATAATTGGCCAGTATAATAGATCAAAGTAGAAATAACAAAAGTATTAACCAGTCCCTTACTCGAGACCCTAATATAACAGCACTCTTAGTTGAGATTATCTGAAAAGTAGTTTAAATAATTATCTAATTCGCCGAAAGTGTAAATGATAAATTATCATTGCAAGAAGAATACGAACTTGGTTTCAACCTTTCTTTAAAAGATACATACAAAAAATATACCTTATACCCAAATAATCATATGTTCTATTGAAATGAAACAGATGTGCTCGCAGAAAAATTCAGAGACGCAAATCAATGTATTAAGAATACTGGCGCGAGGAAGATTTAACTCCAAAAGGGTTAAAGGATAAAAGGGTCAGTGATGAACACGAAAGGCCTAACGAGAATGCTTGCACGCGAAATGCCTGTAATTCTCCGTGATTCGACTGAAGATTCTAAAGGCAGATTACGCCACCACGTTCCCCTGTATTCCGCGTAGAAAGCAGAATACCGAATTTAGTGTCGCGGGCACGCGGCGTGTACCGTTTCCTCGGGCCAAATAACACAATTCCTGCGTGCACGCACGAAATATCGACTCGAACGATCGACCACGACGAGGACAACGTCGAAGTCTGGTTGCGCGGAGTTGAGTGTTGCCGTAGAAGGACTGGAGACTGGAGGCCGTACGAATGAGTAGAGGGGCCTCTCTGCGAACACGCAACACGCTACTCTCTCGAGTACATACTCGTGACTGCTTCAACACATACGCTTACGCAGGTCAGGAACCACGTGAACGCGTTGGTCATTCGATAAGCAGCATCGACGTGCACATCGAGATAAACTGGATTAATACAAAATGGAATGCAACGTTTAGATCAAGCGACGCTGGAGAACAGTGGATTTTGAAGTAGAATAGGGGCGCGCTGGTCAGACGATTCTAATTTTCACGTTGATTGCATTCATATTCAATACTGAGGTCCATACTTTTTTTGTTCGGCGATTCCATGTCCCAGTAATGTATGGAGGGTTCAGAAACCAATAAATAAGGTTTTCACAAATCACTTGGAAAAAAATGATGATGCTAGAACCGTCATCTATTGCTTGCGTATAAAAATAGTGACTTACTTGATTAATCAACTGAAAGTTTCAACAGTAAAGAGGTTTTCGAACTACACCAATTGGCTTCGCAGTCCCCCATATAGTTATTAGAGAAACAATGATTTTTACGGATTGGAATATATTGAGTATCGTTAACTATTCCCCAAAGAACATATAATTCCGTCAACTAATTAAACCACTATTCTGGCGTAATTTGTAAGCGACGAGTTGCCAGCAAGGAACGAGTGACAGCCAAGACTGCCATTAAAATTCACACACGTGTCGCGGTGTCTATTCTCAAAACCAGACGTTCTAACAATAACTGGACGTCAAACGCGCTGCAACACCTCCGAACGGGAACGCGTATCATTTGAAAAATGAATAATCACACGGTGGATCTTGGCCGTGCAGTGTTCCCTTAAAGCGAGCATACAAACACGCGTACGAATGCAATGGTATTTACTGTACGTGCACGGAATGCGCGTGGAACATGTTTATTCACTGGCGAACGCGGAGGCAGACCGAAACTTTGCCGTGCCAGCTTCTTGCGTAGGAAGAAACGAGGCCCTGCCTCCAATGATGATGACGATAGCCCGGTTACTGGTTCTGGTGAACGATGGTGTGACGCAGTCGGTGGTGGTGGTTGATGTTGATCGCGATGACGGCGGTGGTAGTGGTGGTGATCAGCATCGTTGCAGCATTTGCAACGTACAGTGCCGTTTCTGTGCTCCCGGTGAACGGAACACGCGTTTCTTCTCTTCGTCTCGTCGACGTCTCCCGTTGAACGAAACCTCCGTCTGTCGAGTGATTATAGGGGTAACGTGGATTCCGATCTTGGAAGCATCTGCAATTGTGTTGGGCAATCATTACGATCACTATTTCCACGTCTATGAAGTGATAAAGGTGAAGTTGCCCTATGATAATCTCTTATTACCTGAACGATATAAGCGAAAGGATAGGCGTGCAATTTAATTCCAGTGTTAAGGGTTTTTGTTTTTTATTTTGGATAAATTCAGTAATTCGCTGCACAGAGATCATCCTGAAAAACTCTAACGGGGCATTTTTACCGCACCTCCGCCCTCGTTCGCATATTCGTCGACGTACCCGACGAAGGTACATTTCGTCTGGATCGTTGCCCACTTCCCATCGGCGTCTCATGAATCTCTATAAGGCCGTCAAACGAGTAATTCGTCCGTACGTCTCCTTTCTCTTTCTCTTTCTCTGTTTTGCACACGTGCAACGGTGATCTTCCTGTCTCTATCACTTCTTTCGCGCTCACTCTCTCTGTCCCTCTCTCTACCTTTCTCCGTTCTTTTCTGGCTGGACCTTTGGTTTCTTTCTCCTGTGTAAAAGATAACGACAGTCCGCTGCGGTTGCACGAATAGAAAACCGGCCGTTGGCGAATTTTACTACTATAAGACAGGCGAGAGTAATCTGCATGGTCCCATGAATGGAGGAGAGAAGTGTGCGTGTGTATGCGCAGATGGGAGGAAATAAAATAAAGAAGCAGACCAGATGAGAGAGAAAGGAGGAAGAAGGGAGAACCGGCTAAAGCGATGACGTCTCCGCGCGAGAATCTAATTACCATATTCACCTCGACGAGCAATGCAATTCTATGATCCTCCGGTTGCTGGCTTATTAATACATACGTGTACACCCTGGAATACGCGAGCAAACGGCAGCCGGTATTGGTGGCAGGAAGAGGGAAAACCGAGAAACGAAATGATCATCCGGCGAAATCATATAATATCGTAGTGGCTCGATAGATTTCGTTGCCAGCACCGCTGGGAAAGATATCGCGCTGTCTGAGAATGGTTATACGTTTTCTCGTGCCTCGTAAAGATACTAGCGGCAACCTGTGCGTTCATTAAAGGGCGTGAAATCAAGCTGGATGCCGAGTTCCTTATGTACACCTTGGGGCAAAAGTTTCAACGAGTCCAGCATCGGCGTCGAGGCGTTTAAACATTCCTTCAAATTAGGAACAGGTGGAAAGAGGAAGAAACACGAGGATCGAAATAGAATCCTGCTATTTATAATAAACAGTGGATGGTTAACCACGAGATTGTACACAGCGACGTCTAGTTCAGAATCTTTCCGAGGCCTCTTGCATAAGCAGTTAAAAAGAGTCTCTTCGTAGCGCCGATTGTCCATTGTTGAAACGCTAATGGTCGATCGTCAAATCCGTAGTTTCCTTGGATGCCTCGCGAATGCGTTAATTCCAAGCTTAGAAATGCTCCACAGACTTTCTCACCGTGAAACATTAATTCGTATTACTGCGGAGACTGGTATATTTCACGGAGAAACAAATTCCTCGGCAATTCCTCGAAGTTATCGTTATTGTTACTGGTTATTCCAATAATATCGGGCGAATGATTTCGCGTGCACGCTTCTTAATCAATGAACGTCGAGTGTGCGCGACAGAGACATTAAACAGCACGACATGAAATTAGATCGCGGTCGTTAGAAGTCTTCGCTTGCGAGGCTTTAACAGCCGCGTTGTCCAGCCGTCGTTAATTTCATCGTTTACTTAGCGAGGTGCAACGAGCGCACGAGCACGATATTTAAGTGCAATTGTTTATGGCGGTCGGTGCTCGTGGAAACGATCGTTCCGTCGGCCACTTCCGACGCGTGTGCTTGGCGAACGCTTTATCCCGCTTGCATACTCCCGTGGAGAAGATAGGGTTTATCGCTTCCTCTATTAACCCGATTTAATGGAGCGAGTCGCGAATCATACGCCGATAACACGACGCTTTCTTCTGCTCTCAAATTTTCTCCAGGAGTCTGACGTCTCGCACAATTTTAAAGGTCTTGCTGCACTTATTTCGACAGTATTTATTTCGACACTCGGTCAGAGGGGAAAGAATTGTTCCAATTCGAGGGATAACATTTTCTTTGCTGTAAGATGTTACGAGAGAGAGTAGAATATAATATATAAATCTGGAATCATTCATTCAAGGAATTTAATATTTATATAACATAGAGAGTTGATACAATGAAATCATGTTTCGTTTAAAATATGGCATTATTTGTGTATTTAATTAAGCAGTTCGTATGTATTTATTTTAAAAAACCTTATAATACAGGTTTGTGACTTTATGAGGATTCAGCGATGTTACAGAGAGCGTTGCACTGTTGTGTGGGTAAAATTGTTCACGTATCGAGCCAAAAAATAATTGGTGCCCGACCATCACCGTCGAACAGTATAATCAAGAATAATTCGATAAGAATCGATGCACATTGTAAGTTCCATTCGGTCAATCCTGTCCTTGTCCTTTTTTTCCACCGATGTATCAGGATGCAAAATGAAATGGCGAGAGTCGAGTCGCAATAACAGACAGGCAGAAACGTAATCGTTGCGTGGACGTATCATTTGGTGCAATAAATCCGCTCGAATCGTGAGCGACTATTGGCCGGCGGCAAAACACAGCTATCCTTTGGACAGTGTGCAGTTGTTGCAGCTGTAGTAACTCTTGCACGTGTTAAATGCTCGTCGTTGATCATGAGTGTTTACCACGACGATTAGCATGATCTATACCCCTCTATTGCTGTATCGAATCGTTAGAAATCGATGCCACATCGTCCCCTTCACTGTCTCGGCCACGTCCGAAAGAATCTTTCAACAGAATAGGAGCGCACGGAAGAAATTGTTTCCCTCGGGCAGCAGTCAGTAATTATTGGTTCTCGTAGACCACTCGAAAACCTAAATCCATCTTGCGGGCAAGCTTCCACGAAAAGTTTCCTGGGTGGCCCCTTCGTGGGTGGTGTCGAATCGACCCGGGAAAAAATCAGGTATTCGCGCAGAAATATTTTTGAATGCCGTTCAAAATGCGCTGCGTTCATTTATCTCAGGTGTGAATCACAGATATTTCTTTCCTTAACCAAGGCCACCGATAAACGTATCAGTATTGTATAGCGGCTCATCCTCGTCTCTTATCTCATCTTCGCAAATATTCGCCCCGCTGATTTACTGCGTCGTTGCATTTCCCCGTTCGTACAGCATGCCCGACGCCGTTTAGATTCGCCGCTCGTCCGAGTGTGAAAGAGGCGGTGAAAGAGCCCCACAATAATCCGCTGATTTCGATCAAGAGCAACAGGCTGGTGGTTCGCGGCGTGCACCAGGTTTGCGCGGGTGTTAAATACGATCCATCTGGCCGGGCACGGTAGAATAGACGCCATTGACGGGTCAGTTTGCGAATATAATCCGGGGAGAAGCGAGGGTGTGCAAAGATGATTTGCACCTGGCAAGATGTACCGTTGCTGCGGGAAAGAAATAATTTTTCACGTCTTCAAATTCAAATCAGTCCCCGTGGAAATGGTACGACACTAGTCAGACGTGGCGTGTACATAGTTCGTTCGGCATTTCGGAATTGAGGGCAACAGGCAATGAAATAGATCAAGGGGTTGGATGTTGAAAAGTTGTGAGAAATGTGTTGCTTTAAGGAGAATTAATTGTTAGAGCCGGCCCTCGTTGAGAGGTCGAGGCAGTTCGTTTGAATTCCTCGGAATTTTAGATCGTGAAGCTAGTTATTTTCATCGTAGATCGGCGTAACTAGTCTGTGCGATTGTTAGTCCTTTGCTGCGACCAAAATTAAGATTCTCATATTTCGTATTACTTTGTAACGTTCAGAAGATGATAGGACAGTGGGGGGAATTTTCAGCAGAAACTTATGGCATGCACGAATACTCCCGTAAAGTTCTCTCAGACGAAAGGAACCACCATCCACTTCAAAGTAATGGCATGTCTATAAGAGCCAGCGTGTTTTAAAGCCCCTCAACCGTTGTACTTTGAAAGCTACACTATTCCCCCCGTTCTTTTATGTTCGATTTCAGTCTTTATTACTGCCAAATGCGTAGAAAATGTTTGAACAATAAAAACGGGTCCTTGCACCGCGCAAGAAATACCGTGAAACCACCACTAAAAATTCGATATTTTTCTGTGGCTGTAAAAATAAGATTTTTCATCGAACTGCTTTATTTCATTCCAACGAGAACAAAAATTTGGTGAATGACGGCAGTCTCCGGATGCTTTTACGTTCTCGTTGAAATCAAGTTCGAATTTCGGACCACGAACTACCGGCGGATATATTTCTGCGATTCAGTGGGGAGAGGCAAGGTTTCGAGATACGTGACAGGGATTTCTGGAAGTCCAGATGAAAGTCGCGATTGCTCGTCAAGCGGATAATTCAGCAACGGAAGCTTGAACTTGGTCTTCCCTCGATCTGGATCTCGATCTCGTGAATAATGAACCGCGAGGACATTACGTCAAACGCCGGCACGCGAATCATTCTACCGTGTAGATTAGCGTTAAATTGCGACGACGTTCTGGAAAACGAACGGGAGAGGGTGTTACATAGATCGAACGGTTCTTAACCTGTGTTTGCAATTAGTCCCTGCCAGTTTCATCGTTCAACGATTTACAGTCGATTGTTCCCCCTTAACGAGACCCTTTGTTCCCGGCCGTCTGTAGGAATTTACGCGAATAACGAGATTGCCGTGAATTTTAGGTCGAGAGGACGAGATAGCGAGACGTTAAATTAAGAACCGTGTTAATTTTCACTCCGGTGATTAAAGATTATAATCTAGATGGAGTATTGGATATCCTTTCGAGGAGTAATTTTCATTTGATATCATTTGTCAAACATTATTGGAAATTATAGTGAAATTTAATACGACGGCGGAATTTTTTTTGTTCAGAAGGACGGGAAACACCATTATCACCGCCACCGCCTTCAAGTTCATCCATTCAGACATCGCCACGTGGATTGGGTTACACTTGCGGTCCCATAGATGGATCTTTGTACGCTGTGGTACACCAGGGTGCTGCCGGTGGTGCTCGTGGCTCGCCATTGACAGTTTCCATGGACAGCGGAATCAGCAGCGCTCCACCGCAACGTCCTAGTCCACCAGAGCCAGAGCCTGATAACCAGGCCCATGGTGATCTTGATAAGCTTCTTCATGATATGATGCTTACGGTTGAGGTAGGTCGTGGCACTTATCATAATCAACTCGTCTACCGAATGATCTTAATAGAATAACTATAATAAAATTTAATTGCACCACAATGAAATAACAATACAATAATTTTCCTTCAATAAACCCTATTGTAAAAATTAAAAAAAAAACTATTGAAACTAATTTCACATATATTTGTATTCCTTGTTTGAACAGTCTATGCCAGACCCTCCGTCGGCGGATTATAAAACGGACAGAAGCGAGAAGATGTACATTCAAGAAACTCGCAACTACAGCAGCCACACGAGCAGCCATACCCCGTCGACTTATTCGACTCTGAAGGATCCGTACAGAGGGTACAGTACAGGGAAAACATCGAGCCCGCAGTACAACTCGAGCAGCAATTATAGTACATTGATAAACGAATATCGGGAGCCAGCAAAAATTGAACATCGAAGGGAGGAATTCGAGTATTGCGTGTCGCCGGATCCAGAACCAGATCTGGTCGCCACTAAGAATATCTACGGGAAGCACACGGACTCATTTTCACCGCCTGGAAGTATCGACTACATCGACGAGGACATCCCCTATCACGCCAGACAGACGAGCCAACCGTTTTCATACGGCGCCACGACGGACATGATTAAGCATCAAAAACTTTCGTCGCCTTCCTTGGTCAGGAAGGCTTCTGTCCGCGGTACAGCGCCAGTGGTGGATTTCGAAGACATCCTGGGGGAGAATTCCAGGAGGCCCATCAGCCCCCTGAGTCCAAATACACCAGATCCACCACCCGAGTTCGCCAATGGTCCTACGAAGAACAGTTCGGACCACGTGGACGGGTAAGTTTCGCGTTCTTTTTAAATTATACTTAGACATTGCAATCAAATATGAACACCACTGCTACCCCTCAGTCTTTGAAATTAATATAATCATATGCTCGTTCTTAATCGTCACACAAATGATCACGTCAGTTATATTTGGAATACAATTTATTCCACGTCTCTTTCATACGGTAGCAAAAGTGTTTTGATATTTGATTAACTGCTCTTCCCTCCATTCGCAGCGAATGTAAATCGCTTCCGTTCTGTTGCTCCCTCTATATATACCCTTTGAAACTGATTACGGGGTGCCCTTTTCTGGCACCGCTCCCGGCAACGTTACCCGGTGTGTAACAAATCCCATAATTAAATGCTTGGACCGTCTCTAATAATACGACGCGCGGCGAGACGTCGTCCGGCGAAATGCGTTTCGTCACACACGATGTATATTGTGAAACGGGAGGAACAGGGACACCGGCAGATTAGGCGGTTTTCACGGAACCTGCCGTGGAAATCGTGAGAGAAGCAAGTGGGCCGTTCCTCTGGCAGAGCTTCCAGACGACGATCGTCGACAAGGCGTGTCGCAACTCTGCCTCCGAATCGGGCGCCGTAAAAGAGCCGCGGGAATTGAAAGGGCGCCGTGGATACGCGAAACGGGGAAAGAGAAACAAGGATGAAAAGTCTCGTTGGGACAATTAATAAATTGTCTACCCATAGGCGGACGCGATTGCAACGCGTTTCTGTTCGTCGTTTTTCTGCCAGGAATGGCGAACTCGGTCGCTGTGAGTCATTGTCGCTCGCGATGCCAGGAGACAAGTGGAAAGAGGAAAGTTCAGTAGTTACGGACGGCACTGGCACAGACGAGTCGCGTTATAAAATTCGAGTCTCGCGGATGGAGGAACGTACGCCGCGAACATTCATCGCCATGTCGCATAATTAATTCATCGTTTCGCTTCGCTGTTTTTGGAGCTAGAAATGAATAAGGGAATAATTTGAAACGTTCACCACCACGACTCGTACTGTGTTAATAGTAATGGTATGGTAATCAGTAAGTACGGAGAATTATATTCGCCATGGTGAAGTTTCATATAGAAGGAGTTATAATAATAATAACAATAATAAAGCTGGAGATATCGATGGATAAAGATTTTGAACATTTGACGTACAGGGTGACGTTTAAGTCCGTCGCCGTCGAACGCGATTCGTGACACGGTCAGTCAACCTGCCCGTCGATTTTCGCGGACGAATTCTTATCCGAGCCGGGGAGAAAGCAAAGGTCCAGGTTTAGCAAGTTTGTTAAAGCGTGTACCGTTGGAGAAGTTCGACGAACCGGACAGCAGCCGTCGTAAAATGCTCGTCTCGTTTTGTGTATCGAGTAGCTCGAGGGCCGAGAGCCGTGAAAATAAACGTCCCTTCTTCTGGTCTCGAGGCGGGTTCAGCCTGTGAAACCGCAAGTTTCGCCCGGATATTTATGAAGAACCCCGATCCGCTACGCTGGAGAAACAGGCGACGTTTATGGTCGAGGAGATCGACAGACGTTTGGCAGGTCTGCTTTCTCAGTCGCAAAGAAGTTCTCCTTTCGGGGCTTCACCGTTCGTTCCTCGTCTCTGGATCCTGATTTTCTACTTCCCCTTTACTGTGCAACTGTTTAAAGTCCTTTTACGGTGGCGGGGCCTTTGGAAACAAAAGTTAAGAACACTGTAGATCGTCTATACCTTTGCGAGAGAATTTATAAGGGTAGTTCTTTCGATTGTTACTTCGGGACAAATTAATAGCCTGAGAGACTGCTAACAAGTAATTTATACTAACACATACGAGACGTATAACGTAGCCTCGCGTTTCTTCAAATTATTTAATAATTGCGTGAAACCGGATACAGTTACGGGGACGAGATAATTACAGGTGTGTAGCTTATTCTTTTCCCTTTCATTTGACACCGTATACATTAAAAAATAACCTCCAGGAACCGAGATAAACCATTTTTCATTTTATTCAAAGAAAAAAGCACGTGGTGGCCCATTACATACTTTCCGGAATAGATCGGTAACGTTGTCAGTGACATAAAAGTGGTATCGGGGCTCTAGCGCCCCGACAACAGGAGTCAACGCGATATGTGGCGCCATCTCGCGTTTGCGGCTGTTCGAGCAGCTTTCTGGACCGCCAAAACCAACTTTCTGGATTACATCGTTAATTTAAACGATTGCGTTTTTCTCAGCTTGTAATGGGTATTTTTTTTCCGGACTGGTCTTAAATTAAAGCTACGAACTGCAGCTATATTCTGCAACAGATTTCAAGAATATAGCATTTATAGTTTAAAAGTTATAAACAATTGAAAAATCAGCGAAAATGCACTCTGTGTTGTTTCAATTATCTCGACTTCTGGATGCACTAGATTAATGATCGAGTGCTTAAAATGAAGGTAAAGGATGCTACTACACTACAATAAACCATGTACAAATGCTCCATTCGCCGTTTATTGTTTATAAGCAATTTTAAAGGTGGAGGAGATTGTTCCTTGAATCGGGAGCTTTAATTTAAGACGACGGTGATTAAAATCGGTCCAGCAGAAGTCGAGAGAATTGAATTTGTTTAAAGAAATAATAAACAAATAGCATTATCTTTATTTCCACGCGAGCCACATTATTAATCAAACGACATCAATTAAAGATAGAAATCGCTGTAATAATCTGCAATCGATGTAAACAATATTCCATGAATGGTTTATTTCTTATAAACAATTAAACTGGATAAAGGTTTATAATAACGTTAAACAAATTCAATTATCTCGCTTCGTGCTGGACCGACTTTAATCAACGACGGTTCAATTTAAATCTCTCGATTCAAGGAACAATCTGTTCTATCTTTAGAACGGGCTTCATCTACAGTTACTGTGGAATCGTTAAACGAGTGTTTAAATTGTTTATAAAGAGAAAACAACGCAACTGCCATTTATAAATCGTTTATAGCCGTGTAACAGCACCTTTCACCTTCATTTTAAGCATTCGATCATTAATCCAACGTGTCCAGAAGCCGAGAAAACTGAGACGACCCGAAGGGCATTTTCGCCGATTTTGTAATTGTTTATAACTTTTAAACCACAAATGCCATATTCTTGAAATCTGTTGCAGAATATAGCTGCGGATCGTAGCTTTAATTTAAGACCAGGCCGGTCAAAAAATACGCACTAGAAGCCAAGCAAAATGCAATTGTTTAAATTAACGATGTAATCCAGGAATTTGGTTTTGAAAGTGCAGCAAACTGCGAAAAAGGGCGCAAACGCGAGATGGCGCCACATGTCTGATTATCGACTGCCTATGGGGCACTAGGGCCCCAGTACCATTTCCATGTCACACACAACATTTCCAACAGATTATAGAAAAAAATTAAAAATGGTTTATCTCGGCTCCCAGAAGGTGTTTTTTAACCGCACTGGTCTCAAATTAAAGCTGAGATCCTTAGCTTTACTTTCTAAACGGTTTCAACAATATAGCATTTATGGTTTAAAAGTTATTAACAACTAAAAAGTTGGCAAAAATTCACTCCGGATCAATGCAATTATCTCGGCTTCTGAAAGCGCTAGATTAATGATGGGGTGCTTAAAATGAAGGCAAAGGATCTGGCGACAGGACTATACACGATTTATGAACGTTCATATCGCAGTTTATTTGTTATTAACAATTTAAGTTTTCGTTTGAGAATTTCACAGTAACTATACACGAGGGCTGTTTTAAAATAGAAAGAGGTTCCTCCTTGAATATTTACTTTAATTTGTCATCACATATTTAACTTTCCTTTAACTTCAACAACAAATGATTATAAGCATGATATCAAAAAGCAATATCTTGTATTCACAATCATTTAAAGAACAGAACCTTACATTATTCTGCTATAGTCTTTTGGAAATTATTCATCCCTAACTTCAATACTTCTTCTATACTTCAATAGATATTATTTAAAGTACAATGATATTGAACCACGAACCACCACAGTGATTCATTCCACCATCAATTTAGGACAGACGTGAAAGAATTTCGTAAAAAGAAAGAAATCTCTGCCGGTAGAAAGCAGACGAGAGAATCTTCTTCCTATTTTCGGATTCCGTCCGCCCTCTGACATAATTATAAATATAGAACGGGCCAGACGCACTAAATCGGCCGCCACCAGATTCACCCCTCTTTCCTTTCGCGTTTGATTCCTCGTCCCTTTTTGTTTCCCGCGCTTCTCCAACTGTATTTCTTTCCCTGGCAATTTTTACATCGCCGCCGGAGCTTCGCGGAACTAGAGCTCTCGGATACGGAAGTCATTCGAAGTAGAAGCAGCAGCACAAAAGCGGCTCGTAAAGCCTCGTACAATTTTCCTCGACGAGCTCGCGTTTCCGACGTCCTTTCCGGACGGTCCTAGATGGGGCTGCTTCTCTTGCTCCTACCCGGTGCTATTATTGCGAAGAGGAGTCGCTTTTCAGCACGCGAAAAAATTCACGTGGACCGGGGGAAAATACCGCATCCTGGGGAAAACGCCGTCGTTATACCTTTATACCGCCATCGGGGCGCAGTGTTTGAAGGGTTCTTGAAAATTTAATGGAATAATAGTAGTTGTATAAAGGGCCGAGGAAGGATAAGAAATTGCAAATATGAAGGCAGACGAGAACGAAATCTGTAGAATATATTAATTTAACCACGTCAGAAGGAGTAATGATAATGATAATAATAATAATTATTATCATTTAGAAGATTTGTTATATAAAATACTATTGGCATTAAACGAACCTGTCTAATGAAAATTCTACCGTGGTCTCTGAGTTGTCATCAGTGTTGTATTATACGGGACAATTTAAATTATTGTCCTTCTATGTTGGAACCAGCAATTACAAACATCAAGTATTTCAGTACCACTGTTCAGAGTACATAGTCGTTGATCGTTTCAGGCTCATTACCAGCAAACATTTATGTCCCCGTTTGATCTGTGGCTAAATTAACTTCTAGTCCAAATACTTGCACCCTATCAGCAGGAAAAAGCAGGAGACCTGTATCCATCGTTCGCCCTTTAATCCACATCTTGATTAAAATCCTTTCAAATATTTCTTCGCCATCCTATACATACAATTAGAACCGAATTAATTAACATGCCAGTTCACTTTGCAAAAAGACAATAATCCCATTGAGTATATGCCCTCAAGTAATGCCAATACCATCGTGTTACCCCATAGCCACAGATCGCAAGGGTGTGGCCATTCTGGCAGAGCAAAGTATAAATTTTATCAGTCACATAAAAATAGAAACGAAAGGGACGAGAAGAAAAAGGCCACGCGGTATCGATCCATTTATTACGAGGCTCGGCACTGCTAGCAGAAACAGGCAGGAATCGATTGCTCGAAGCGATCTCATCGATCAGGATGCAATTATCCAGGATCTATCTTGGTAGGAGGTCCCGATTCCACGCTTCTTCCGCCTGAAACCGTGACGTAGCTGTTCTAACGAGGCTTTGTTACTCGACTCGCGCGTCTCGTGTTCCCTTTCGAGAAAGTAGCTTCTCGTGTTTTCGTCGTCCGCCCGCGAGTAATCCGAGAAGCGGCGCGTTACGCCGAGGAAAGCGAGAAATCACGATTTACAGGATGAAAACAGCTGCTCACAGGCAAAGTAGATATTAATCTGTGACAGGTGGCTCGCAATCAGACGCATCCTTCGCGAATGCAAGAATTCTTCAAGGGAACCAGAAATACCGTTTCTCATTCAAATCAATGGTGGCGATTTTGTTTGTCAACGGGTCAGATATGTTACAGTTGCGACGTTTTTAACGGACAGGATATCTGTCGTTGATAAATTCGAATGAAATACCGACGAGCGAGTCATTCGGTTAAACATATTCATTCAGATGTTCTGCGTACAAATATCGTTTGTCGTTTTCGCTGACTCGGTATTTGAAACAGATCTCGCGATACGACAATTGGAAAAGTGCCCGCGCGAAGTGGCATAGTTTCACCTGGCTCTTCAACTGTTGGCAGATTATCGTGGCTGAGACAGCAGCAATTGAAACTTGCCGCGAGAAGGGATGAAAGAAATCCCGGGAAGCTTTGGCGGCAGGAAACCGGAAATCGTGTGATCGGCGAACTAAGAAGCCTGCAGAGAGGTAGATTGAGGCACGACGGATACGCGAGCGATTCTGCGGTGCTCGACGACGATGACGACACGTGGCTTGTGAATTCCACTTCTGGACAGGTGAGAATCAAAACTAACACGCAACAAAGTGATATAAATTATTAAGTGATAGACCGTCAATTATTGTTTGAAATAAAATTCTCAATAAAGTCGACTCTGATACAATATTTCAGTCATACTTAGTTATAGTTCGAGTAAAATATTTGATCCTCTACAAATGAATAAACATTTAGACGCAATCGAGGCCAGTTCCTTACACCTCAGCACCAGCCAGTCCTCTGCTTCCGCAACGATCCAGCAGCCGGAAGTACAACGGCACCGTCGGAACCGGCACTCTAGGAAGGCCTCGAGCTGAGAGCGTGAATGAACGTCCCTTCGTGTCCGTGAAACGGGCGTACGAGTATCGGAAATACGGCGACAGTCAGGTAAACGGAGAAGCGACACGCATTGGTGATAGTTGAAAAATAGGATAGACGAAATAGTTTAGCGCAGAATAGCAAGGAATATATGATAAGTTAGAATCGATCGTGGTTAACGAACGTTTGAAAATGTCCAGGAGCATAAATTGTTTACCATCGTATAAAGTAACGAAAGCACGGCAATCGATTGCACGATAAATATTTATTAAGTCGTCGGTTTGCGGCAGGGAAAAGCAACGCCGACACTACTAAGAGCCGGTTACCCGAGGCACTGAACTACTTAAAATAATTACCGGTAATAACGATAATAAATCGAAAACGGCGGCACGATCGATTCTGCCTTTACGCGAATGAAACGGCGGCAGCACGAACGCTACAATTTAGTTCCCCCCCATAGATAGCGATTGTAAAAGCAGCCTTCTTCTGCGGCGCGGTGTTTTATGGTTATGCCCCACAGTTAGATCCCAAACAGCAAGAAACGTTCCCTTAAACCGTGGACGCCGCAAAAAAAGATCGTATCTTTAGATCCGTGAAATATAGCTTAACCCCGTTCCCCAGCCGACTTTCACAAGCAATTGTGCGTTGCTTATTAATTTGATCATGATAAACGAAAGTAATTCTACATTCTATAACAGAACTTGCCATAAAACGTGCACACGTAATATCGATACATCTTCAACCTAACGCAGCATTCATTTCCGCGATTCTAAATTGATACATAGACAAAAATGAAACAAAATCACCGGCTACAGATTAATCAGATTTATGTACCAAAGAAGAATCATGATAATTCGATAGCTAATAGACATTCAGCTCGGCACAAACAACACCGTGGCAGGAAAGGATTAATATCCCTAGTCCTATCTAGCATGAAACGCTTGGCTTGCTTTTCAGAGCCCTCCGACATCCCCTCGCTCAGGCTTAGCAAGCACGCAACCCTTAGGATTAGCAATGCAGCAACAGGCAACGTTCGTTAACACTGACAAGCCACAGCCACCGAGACCAGAATCTCGAAGCGACAGTTTCGCTCGTGCGGACGCCTTTCTGCGTGAACATCGACAGCAGCAGCAACAATTGGCCAGCAACAGCATAAATAACCACGTCGAACAGAAACCAGCAATGGGTCAAGATTTCGCTTCGACCATGACGCGAAACTCTCGGTCGGAGTCGCGTAATCGGGTCGTAACTTATCAGACGCTGAACAGAAACACGGTGGCCAGCAAGGACGGGGGCATCGACCACGTGGACGCTGGATTGCTGACCATGGTCGATCAGCAATCGAAGTCGCAAAGCAACGCAGACCCACTCGTGAGCCTTATTCAGTCACTGGCTGAAATATCGCCGATTCGCTCGCCGCAATCAGTTACTAACAACAAGGCAATCACGAACGATCATTCTACAAGCATCACCGCGGCAACCGCAACAACTGCGAGCAGCAATGTTGCTAACAACATCACTAATTGCTCCCCTAACCAGTCGCCCAAAGCATGGCAGAATTGCACCCAGGTTTGTCCAGCCTCCTCCCGCAGGAATCCTTATTTGGTTGCGTTTCTATTTTTTCATCCGTGTGCGGGCGAATGATGAGAGAAATTTCATAGATTACATTTATGCTTTTGCAGTGAATTTATTTTTATTTACTAATTGGAGTTTTCATGAAATTTAATCACAAAACTTTGCATTGAATAATTACTGATAAACACTGAAAATCCTGTATTTCACAAAAATCGTTTAGTGAAAAAGTTTAGCAAAAAACGACAAGTTCAGTAACTCTCTCGAATCATCCTCTTTGCACATTTCGCAGAGAAATTTAAATTGTACATTGACAAAAGTTGCTTGGCACGCCTGGCTTGAGCACAGAGCGATTAGAAGTCGGTTGCATTTCACGGTCGAATTTTTCCCAATTATTCGTCGCATAGGACGCGAGTGAAATTTATCGAAAATTTACAGTCGCACAATGACTTGGGGTCATCGTGGACCGAGAGGAGCGCCAGTCCCGTTAGTGCAGTGGTCAGCAGTGCGTCGAGGCCGCAAACACCAGCGTTTCCGGTGCATCCTAGAACACCGTACGTGAACAATTCGTCTCCAACTGTGACGTTCGCAGCTGATCGAGCGTACAGCACGTCGAACACCAGCTACAATGTGAACAACAACAACAACAATGTGAACAACGTTGAAGCAGCCGGGAATAATAATAACAACGTCGGGAATTACACCAGCGATCGAGCGATTTATATCGAAGAACGAAGGGAAGTCTCGAAGGAGACGGGACTTCCACCCAAGAGTCCGACAACACAGAGGTGAGCAACAAATTAATATTTCTTTTATTCACATTAACATACTGTTTTGTTCCCTCCCCCCGAATAACGCAGATAATATTGCGATAATAACAGCTCGATAGTAATCTACCGAGTTAAATGATCATATTTCAATTTCGAGTTTCGAGAAACTCGGCTGTATCAGTGAAACGGCACGCCAGGCAAATAGTTTTCAACAGCCGCGAGATTAATCGATGCCACCGACATTCGAGGCTTTCTCCTTTTTTTTAATTAACATCGAGAAGGAAATTGATCATGAGATCATTCATCATTGAACATCGCTGGGCGAAGCAATGATTATGACGCAGATTGATATTCGTGATTCTAGACGCTTGAGTTTCCCGGCAAGCGGTCCACTTAAACAAACGCATAACAAACGATGGCCGCTCACTAACCAATCGGCGTCGTTCGACTATAGGTAATATATTATTTGAGAGCACTGGAACGCGTGGCAAGTGATGAATTCTTGTTTCTGTACGACGTAGACGATGCGCCGATCCCGCGGATGCGTCGTGAATGTTTAACGTCGTACCACTAACCGTGTGTATTCAAGTGCAGCTGCAACTGCATCGTGCTTGAAAATTGAATTACGCAAAAGCACATGGAGATACGAAACGGTTATTTCTATTTACGGCTTGAATCTTTCAAACCACTTGCTGTCACAATTGATGCAGTTGCAGAAGTATTTCGCAGATCAGCATACAGATAAAAAAGTAAAAGAGAGGAAGAACTTACGACACGCATTATTCGTCGTGTATGTGTGTGTGTGCGTGTGTTTATGTGTAATTTGCACCTATCGAACTAACAAAAGCTCGAGCTTACTGCATCGTGAATCACATTTGAAAACACACTGTCATGCAACGAATGTTTGATGATCATTAAAATATAGGCATATCGAAAATCACGGAATAATAACAATAATACATCGACAGGCTTTCTATTAATAAATACAAGGATAGGCATAGCAGGGATTTAGTAAGAATTGATTAACATGCATAATAGTATGTGCACTATTATTTATACTCGATGACAAGTAGTTTCTCGATAAACGTGCGCGTGTACATAGACGTGTGTGAATTGTTATTAGGCTAAAAAAAGTATTGTCGGTCACGAGACCTACCATTAATGTATGTCTTTTTGTTTATACATTTCTGTCTGTGCTTCCTTCATTGATGTACCACCTCCCGTTCCCTGATACTCTCTCTCGTTCTTGTATGCACCACGTTTCCGACGTACACCACTTTTGCACGAGTCACCTGGCCATACATAAACGAACACACACAACAAATCACAGAACACACTTATCTGCCTGCACGCGGAAAGCGATCCTGCTTGAAGTGCACTTTATAACGATACGCGTGATTATTTCCTTGTAGCAAGGACCGATCTGTTTCTCCGATAAACGAGTCGACGATGCAACAGCCGCAAGCTGTCTCGCGTAGCCCCGGCACTCCAACTCACATCGAATACGCCCAAAGTCCTAAGGTGCGTACCAATTAGATCGAATAAATTGTTCAGTGGATAATAGCTCGATTGCATTCTGAATTGCAAACGAGGTCGACGGAATTTTTGATAAATTAAATATCTGCATTAAATTCCAGAGTGCCACGTCGTACACCTCCGTAAACAGCGGTGGCCAGTCGTCTCCCCAGGTCCAGTATTATGGTTCAAGACGGTCCAGCGTTCACTCGAACACCGAGCCCCAAGAAGTCGCAGACGTCAACGTGAAATTTGTACGCGACACCAGCAGGATCTGGTACAAGCCTAACATATCTCGGGAGCAAGGTATTATAATAATATATTTCTTAAGCACAATTTTTCCCCCTATATAATTCTGCATAATTGTAAACTGATTATATTCGAGTAACGGAAATCAAGAAATAATATTTTAAGAATTACATTAATTAAATTAATTAAATTAATGTCTAACGGTGTAATATTTTACAGCAATCTCGATGCTGAAGGATGCTGCACCAGGAACATTCGTCGTTCGAGACAGCAATTCCTTCCCAGGAGCCTTTGGACTAGCCCTCAAAGTAGCAACACCACCCCCAGGTGCTCCGAGCAGCCCTAGAGACCCGTCTAGCGAACTAGTCAGGCATTTCTTAATCGAACCCACTTCCCGGGGTGTCAGATTAAAGGGGTGTGCCAACGAACCAGTTTTCAGCTCGCTGTCGGCGTTAGTTTACCAGCATAGCTTGATGGCGATGGCTCTACCTTGCCAGCTGTTGCTGCCAGAACCGGAAGCAGCGGCCAGGGCCCTCGATTCACCTGGGGCGAATGGTACACAACAGCTACTCGCACAGGGTGCAGGTAATTTATTCGTGGATTTAATATTCAAGAGAAACTCGATACGAAAATTTGGTATCAAATGCAATATAAATTTAACGCGGGTTTAATCTTAAAATGAATACAAATTATTCAATTATGTTTTAAAATAATTTTTAATTTATTTCTGTTTCAGCCTGCAACGTCTTGTATCTTTTCACCATGGATACAGAGTCATTGACAGGACCTCAGGCAATTAAAAAAGCAGTCACGACTATGTTCGAACAGAAACCGTTGCCCACTGCGACGATAGTTCATTTCAAAGTATCGACGCAAGGAATAACCCTGACGGATAACGCGAGGAAAATCTTCTTCCGTAGACATTATCCGACGAATAATATCAGTTACTGCGGCCTGGACACCGAGGAACGCACGTGGGATTTCACCAGCGAGGATAGTGGACGACCACTCAGTGCACAGTAAGTAATTTTCATTATCAATTTTTATTTTCCCCTCTTTTAATTTGATTTAAAATTCTCGCGCATTATTTAACAAAAATCTATATCTAAACTAAGCAGCGAAGAAATTATATTTATTTAACAGTAGAATATGTAAAGGAAGAAAGGTCGTACAAATTAAATAATGTCTTCAGAGATATTAAAATCAAGAAGAAAAAAGAAATAAGCGATAAGATTCATAGACCGACTGAATTGCTCAACTTCTAAATTCAGCTTCAATAACTCTTTAATATTTTTAGTTCAGTATTTTCATCGCGAGATATTTTTTCAGCCGATGCTTTGGATTCGTGGCCAGAAAACCTGCACATAAATCGGACAACCAGTGCCACGTGTTCGCCGAATTGGAACCAGAGCAACCAGCCACAGCCATAGTGAATTTCGTGAACAAAGTTATGATGGGCAATTCCATAGCCAAGGCCAATATCGTCTAGAACCCCAAGATGCTGGAATAACTGGCTTGATGTACGTGGCTGGGGCAGAAAATCGACGAACGAAAGAAATGATACGAATTCATTGAAAAATCTAATACTACTCGAATGACATTTACGAACGAGAATAAGAGGATCGTGTTATTTAAAAGAGTCTAGCTGACACTTGTAATAGATCTTCGTGAGAGTAAAATCGATTCAGTAGGGCAGGTACGTTCTAAACGAAAAATTAGAAAGACACGTACCGTGTCATTGGGCCGTTGTTCAATGATAAAATGAAATGAAAGAAACATGATTCCATCCTCGTGCCGGGGGGCGCGAATTTCGAGAAGCGAAATATTATTATTGACGATCGTTACTGTTCGTAATTACTTTAGCGATTAGTAGAGTAATATAAACGATCATAGAAGCAAAGTATGATAGTGCAATTTGTAATTCGAGGGGGGATAATTTTTTATAATCTTGTACAATGTGTAGAATATTACGTTATAAAGAGTGATTGTAATAATTATACCAGTGTCGTGAATTATTTTCTATCCAATTTTTTATATGTTCTTACGTACGTGCGTGTTCTTCATTGATTCAGATAATTGTTACGTGACGTTTCATTGCGCGTTAATCGCACGTCCGGCAAGGATTTAGAGGGGAGTTACCGATGCTAAATATCATGCTTTGCTTTCGACACGAAATTAATACACGAACGATATCCAACACGAACATACCGATAGCTGGTAGGCATAGCTGACGAACATCGACCGTGCTCTGTGCGCGAATCTTTAAGATCGTCGCGCATTCGAGGCGCAAAATTTTCGCGAGTGCGTGTTCCGATTGTAAATCGCAGAATAGTAAGCATGCATTGTACGTACAATAATTGTCGCGTAAGAAAAAAAAAAAATGCGAGGTGAAATAGTTGATTATCCATGTACACGTTAATTAATCATGTTATACTTGAGACTCTCGAGTAATGTTTATGGAGGAAATGTTACGTCGTTGCGGAGCCGTGCCTGTGTATCGTAGCTCGCGATGCCTTACGGGAAAAAGCGATTAACGTTACGAATAAGAGAAACGTTCTATAAATAACTGTAAATAAGTTAATGCAAAAGGTGAAAGAGTAGAGCCGCGTAAGTGCGGCGGGCGTTCGCCGAACGAAAGGGAAAGGGTTGAGGTGGGAAAAATTAGGTCGAACAGAACAGACGGGAGAATCGATTCTCCGGGCGTCAACGAGGCGACGACAGAATAAACGATACTCGACGAGGGGTAGCGTATCGAGAATGGGAGAATAAAGGGAAATAAATAAATAACGAAGCATCACATTGTGTTTGACGATCCTGCGTAGGTTCTTGCCATTTTATTCGCCCACGCGACGAGTGGCTTCTTTCGTTTCGTGAAAGTGATTCGGGAATTCGACGAGGGAAGATCCCATCGGCGCGGACGATGATAAGCAGTCAATTATTATGAATGAAACGTTTCATGTAATTACGACAATACCGTGTGGCACGAGAGGATTTCTGATGAAACTGCTTATCGTATCCTCGGCGTTGCAATAACCTTTTTTCTGTTTTTCTGTCCCTTCGCCTCTTTTTTGCACTGTTTTAAATGCCATCGAGAAGATCGATCGGGATTGTAATATAAGCTTCCTCTTCTGTGCATCGTTCCGCTGGTTGTTGAAGAATAATGTTCGGGTGCGAATAGGGAGAGAGGAATTTTCTTTGGACACTGTGCTAGTCAAAATTCGAAACGGAAGAGGCAGAGATATCATATTTGACGTGTAATGGTAATTCTTGATCCGTGCGTTAAGGGACAAGAAAGCTGTAAATCTCCTGATCAATCTTCTGGATCTTCCTCTGTTTTCTTCTTCGTTATCGTTGCCCATGACTGTATCGTGGGTGACGATTGTTGTCTCGTCTTATATATTTCGATTTTCGTACACGTGGAAAACTAACAGAGTAATATTAATTTAACATCAGTCATTATTATAATAGTTATTAATCATTATTACTTATTTTATGTTCTATTATTACGTACATTCACGCAATAAATGTATCGTTACATACCGGGACGGTATGCCCTTATAGTTGTAATAATAATAAACCATATTCGCAGCGTAACAACAGTTAATCTACAGTATAATACATATAATTCTACTCCCATGAATACATAAATATTTATGAAACTTTACAGCGATGAAGCAGCATTCGGTGGGCTAAGAAAATTTGTTTAACTCTTCCGACAAGATAGGCATTCAATAGTATAGATAGATCTATATATTAAATGACATTCAAATAAGATAAAATTTAATTTAAAAAAAAGAATGAAATCTATATCAAAATCTTAGCTATTTGCTTGATATTATTTATTACATAATTTTTTAATTATGTTATAAATAATATCGATGTTCTGAGTGCACCATTTGGAGGATGCTACGATTAGCGGCCAGTCCTAAAATCCTAGTCCCAATCACCATTCTTGCATCCTGTTGTTAATTTGTAAAACTAGTTATGGTGGTCCTTCAACTTCAGAAGGTAGCTATGAATCGTATAAATGAAGACGGACTACGGGACACCGGTCTCCTTGCCTAATTCCAATGCGCAAAGTAACAGTAATTTTATTTCTATTTACTCATTATTGATTAAATAACACTTTCTACAAACTCATATGCACATCGTATTAACGTTTATACACACGACCTATATGGAATCGTGTCTTC
This sequence comes from Nomada fabriciana, assembly GCA_907165295.1. Lineage (NCBI taxonomy): Eukaryota > Metazoa > Arthropoda > Insecta > Hymenoptera > Apidae > Nomada > Nomada fabriciana. Next base: position 6,776,693 of record OU015690.1, on the reverse strand, counting down.
ATTTCATTATATTTATATTTCTCAGAGTTCTTTTTAAAAAAACTATTTTTTTACTTTTCTGAATTAATATTTTATTAAAACGAAATACCTGAAATTTCACCATAAGTAATAATATATTACACAAATAAATGCTAAATAATAAAATTAAGTTCCTAAATAACTTCGTCGCCGAATTAAGTCCTGGCGACTGCATTGAAGTTTCTCGCGAGGGTATTGAAAGGTAGTCACGCGAAAGGTAAAATTATATTCCACTAACCTCAGTACTTTCGATCCACTACTGCAAGGCCTACAAGACTAACGAAGAACATGAGTTCTGAATACCATACAGAAATCCCGTAAGCCGGGCCCGCGAGGCAGCCCAGTGAAACTGTCCTTTTTCGCATACACTTACGACCAACAAGTCTGAAAGACTGGTTCCGGCTCGAACCACGAAGACCAGTCAACCAGGAGTCTTCGAGAAGATCGCACATCCTGGCCTGATCCAGGCAGATCATGGCTGTCGACTTCAAGTCGATCCTGTGCCTTACGTTTATCGGTTTATCGATAATCGTCGCCTCGTATCACGCTGATGCTCTGCCACAGAGTAACGATTTTCGATCTTTCTCTAAAGAAAAGTACAATTGTTCGTCTGCGAGAAAAGATGATTCGTCCAATCACGGGGGCAATCTCGAAACGAGGTTTGATTCAATCAATGGTGTTCAAAATAAAAAAAAAGTTGTATTATTGGTGAACAGTACCTGTGATATTTATTTCAATTTTAAATATCGTTCGTAGTAAAATTTAATCTTTCCGAAATGGTGACAGTGAATGGATTATGGGCACGGTTCTAGGTACGACAACGAAGAGGACATTGTGTCAAATGAAACTGATGACGATCGAACGATGGATAATAGCAGTAGAGGATTTTCTTTCGTGGATATCATCGAATCGATGTTCTCAGCAGTAGCGAACGGCATCGGTTCTATCATGACTAGCATTATTGGTACAGAGAAAAGTTCTAAGTCACGGTCTGCCAGAGTTAGCTATAGGAACTATCAATTAATCAGGATCTATCCTAATACACAAGGAGAAGTGAATGATTTGATAGAATTGAAAGAAGCTGAGCCTGATGATGTGAAATTCTGGACTCAGCCAATGCACAACAAGTACAAAACGCTTCTTTCGCAATTATTTATCAATTAAAAGATTTATTTTCAAGAACGGCGCAATATTTACATTGAATATTTTAGAACGACGGACGTACTCGTCGCGCCAGACCTTATCTCGGATATTAAGACATTTCTTAGAGACCGAGGAATTGATTTTAGAGTGTTGATACCGGATCTTCAGGTACGAGTTAATAGCGATAAATTATTTTACATATAAGACTGAAACTGGGGAAATTATAATAATTAAAAGTAGAAATGTTGGGCTTATTAATATAATGCTACGATAATTTCATTTAAGTAGAAGGTGGATTGATATCCCTTGTAATTGTTTCTTTAATTAATTGCGATAGAGAACGATAGCTCATCAAAATCCGAAATTGTCGAAAGAGCAGCGTGAAGATCTTGTCAGCAATCAGGGTCATAGTATGACTTGGAAAAGATATCATCGATACGGAGGTAAAAATATCGTTCCTCACTTGTTATCAATTTTATGTTTGTTTATTAATGTATAGAAATGTTTTCTTATATTCTACTTATTTTCTTATGACAGAAATTTAATTTTTTGGGGTTTTTAATCCAAACCCGAATCTACTCCCACATAAATCTAAACTAGTATTACCCCTGCAAATTACTTAAAATAATAATTACTCGTGCAAATAAATCTGAATTTCTTCATTTTATAAGTTTTACTGAATTTATAAAAGATTTATTTAGTGCGTAAAGTGCATGAGTACTTTTCAGATATTGTCAAGTACTTGGAATACTTGGCTGATGCGTATCCGAGAACGGTCGAACTGATAACTATAGGACACAGCTACGAAGGTCAACCCATAAAGATGGTAAAAATTTCTACTGGACCGACCAAAGAGGGTGGAAGCAAACCAGCTATCTGGATAGATGCTGGTGAGGTCCAATTTCCATATTATTCTTCTAAAAAGGAGTTCACCTGCCATAGAGAAATATACAGAAATTAATCGACCTGCCTGAGCATACGTGCTCAACATTTTCCTAAATCGTGAGCTTCGAAATTCTACTGTTCTGTTCTTTCGCATCAAAGCCTGATCTTTAATATTCTAACTGACGTTCCGTGCATTTGCATACGTATATGGTCGTCCACAAGCGACTCTATATAATAAAGTAAACCGCGTTGAAGGTACGCGTAAGTGGACAAAGATAAAAGGAAGATTGGTATTTCCTGCGGTAATGAAAACTCTAAGCGTTCAGGAACAAAATAGAAAAGGTACAAGAATCTATTAATAAACATAGGAAACTAGATTGATGTCCATTAAAATTGATCAGCGAGACTTTTTATTTCGTTTTAAATATAAACGGAAATTTAAATGGAAATAACAAAGTCAAATAATGCTCTTCGACAGATTAAAAATTAAAGTGTAAAGAACAAAGTAATTCATACTGTTAGTTCATCGAGAAACAGTAATTTCTACATCAATGCATATCGTTGTTCTTTCTAATTACTATCACAGGATTAGAATTATTGCTGTGCAATAAATAATAAAATACAAACTTTCTTAATCAATTACAAATTCTTCATAAAATACTTAATCCATCGATCGAAACATAAAATACAAATTTCATTCTCGTTTATTTTACGGATCGATGGTAAGACAATTTTTCTATTCGCATCTCCCCATTATTATTACAATCAGTGAATTTCCAAGAACACATAATTTTCGAGAACAAAGAATTTTCATGCTCGGTGCGTTATTCGCGAACCTCTGTCCCGTTACGCTGTTTTTTCCTCGAATTGTTCTCACATTCGGCAGGTATGCACGCACGTGAATGGATCGGATCTGCCGTTGCGACCTACATCGTAAGCCAGTTGGTAGAGAAGAACTCGAGTTACTCTAAATTGTTGGAAAATTCCGATTGGATGATTTTGCCAGTGGCGAATCCCGACGGTTACGAGTTCACTCACACCGGTGATAGATTATGGAGGAAAACCAGGAGTAATTATGGCGACAGTCAAGATGACAGTCGGTACGATTGAAATATTTCGTTCTAGTACCTTGCTACTTCAAATACATTTTCAGGGGAACAACACTGTGTTCAATGATGATAAATAAATCGATAATCCTGTGTTATTGGTCATGATTATAGGAATATTTATTTCCAGCCTCCTTCAATTGGTGAACCATTATTCAAACTGGTTTTGGGGAAAATGCGAGGGTGTTGATCCGAACAGAAACTTTGGCTACCATTGGGGTGAAGTGGAAGAGGGAGGGGCAAGTTTGGACCCTTGTCACGATACTTATGCCGGACCATATGCGTTTTCCGAACCGGAAACGAAGGCGATGGCCGATTATATTCTAGCTAACAAGCAGAATATTAGGTACGTTTGCAAAAACAACTTTAACCATGTAGAAATATTCTTTCATCGCTGTGAGAACAAATTCCTATTCATTTTGTTAATGATATTATGCTGGAACAAGAAATCAACGAAAGCCAGAAGCGATTCAATAATTAATTACCCTCGAATCTTTGCGAAAGAAAAGTTTGGTTTATAACAAAAGAATTGATTCAAGTTAATACAGTTTTATACCTCTCCAACGACGATAATAAATAGAAAATAACATTCAGGATGTATTTAACGTTGCACTCTTACTCGCAAATGTGGCTGGTACCCTGGGGGTACACGTACTCGAGGCCATCCGATTACTCGGAGTTGGTAAACGTAGCTAAGAAGGCGATAGGTGCAATTTCCAAGATACATGGAACTGCTTATCAACTTGGCCCGTCTGCCGATCTGTTATATCCGACTTCAGGTATGATAACACGAAAATAAATATATAGCAGACACAAAATATATAGTATACTTGATCGTTATCGTAAATTGCTCGATTACAAACAGCAAATCATTGCCGGAATTAATTGGGCTAATAATTAACGAGCTCTTAATTGGCAGAGTAATAAAGAAGATATTATATTATATATAAGAAAGATAGAGGGTTAGTCAGGTTACTCAACGTCATGAACTGCTTCTTACCATAGAAACTAAATATTCCACAAAAATATTAGAAATATTCCAAACACTCGATGGTCAATGTTTAAAATGTTAAATAAATTTTAGGAGCTTCGGACGACTGGGCGAAAGGTGTGGCTGGAATAAAATACGCGTACACGTTGGAACTTCGAGATCGTGGCACTTATGGATTTTTACTACCAGCAACGCAAATCGTGCCCACTGCTCGTGAAATTTGGGCCGGTATAAGAACAATCGCACGTCTAGTCACTTGTAACACGTGGAATCAATAAATAAAATATCCTTAATATTGTTCAGAATAGGCCGCAAAAGGTTAAACGGTGAACCGTCGCGTTTTTCCCCAGGAAATATTATTAAATGATTATTGCTAACTGCTTGGAAGGAAGTATGTCTACGGTCTGGCGGCGATAATTCTGTAACAATTGACTTTGATAAACTTGGATATGATCGAAACACGAGATAATGCTAATTTACGATCCGTTCTAAGATATTTGAGGATGTGCAAAGTTCAATAAGATAATCATCGAGTTTCCCTTGAGAGGATCCAAATCTGGCTTACTACGATGGAATTTAATATTTATTTCCAGCGTTTCTGGATAAATAAGCGTATTGGGTTTTTTGGACCGATGTGTATGTACATATTGTAAAGTATCGATAAAAGTACGAAAGATATAGTCGAAGTTTAACTAATTTTGCATGAATTTCGAATGTTAAATGATAATGTAGCGTATATGTTATGCAGTGCTTAGAAATATTGAAAACGAATGAATAATAATAATAATAAAAGGAATAGTAATAATAATAATAATCTTAAATAAAGAAAAGTCGCATATTATTGCTTAAAATCCACAAATATTTTGTTTCTGTTTTATATGCCTATGATGTTTTAAGATTGCCAGACAATTTCTATGTTTCTACGACTTTTATAAAAACTTTACAAATATTCGCTCCCAACTTCAATCACGCCATACAAGATATCGCTAAGAGCACAAATTATCAGACTCTATCTAATTAAGAGAAATCTGGCCGAGCAATCAGTACAAGCATTTAATTAAATATGGCTTCGTATTACTATGGAATACAAAAAATAAATATTTCGATGCTGCATGATAATCGATGCGTTCTTTAAAAGTCAATGGGCACTTTATTCGATGCAAACAAATGTAATATAATAATAGCATCGAGTACATTCTTTATCAATTATAATTTAGAATTATCGAGAAAATATCTGGATGCAGCACAATATATAAATCGTAATTTCGCATCCATTACCTAAGTTGTACCGAGACAATCATACAACAATGTTCACCAAGTGTGCTCTGCTTGCCGCCCTCGTGCTCCAGGGTAAGAAAATAACAATTTTCATCAACCGCATACATTTTCCTCGAAAACTAACATCGACCAGTATACGGTAGTTCAATGAAAATGGAAAAATCTCCACTATTAAACACGTTCATACAAAATAATATATATTTTTTATTGCGCAGTCTGCTCGGCCATCCCCTATGACTTGTCACCTCGTATCACCGACGGCGTTGACGCCAAACGCAACGAATTCCCGTACCAAGTGTCCCTGGAATGGGCACTTCGTTCTGGAGGCAAATTCAGCCACATTTGCGGTGGTTCTATCCTGAGTGAATACTATGTACTGACTGCTGGCCACTGCGTCATGAAGCTGGGTACTGCGAGGGTTGCAGTCGGTAAATATGAGCTGAACAAAAGCGACGGACAAATTTCGTACGTCGAGAAATCGATGGTCCACAGTGGATACAAAGGGTAAGTAATGTATACATATAGTTGAAGTATACAAATTTGACAAAACAAATTGGCTCGACGAATCGGTGCAGGGACGCGACAAATCAATAAGATCGATAATACTATTCTTCTTCAAATCTTAATCATCACTACATTCGTGTAAATCAACGAACCCGATATTAAAACGTGAATGTCTCGAGTAATTTGCTAGTAATACGCTTCATTCTTAACTGTGAAACATCCCAACCATAACAAGTCATCACGTGTACAAATAGTATTTCGATATCAGCACTGTTAGTGTCGTCCATCCTTATCGTATCGTCAGCAATTGTTCGATAGTCGCTAATTTTAAAAGTCGTTTCGGTATTTCCTATTTCTTGGCTAAACTGGACGAGATAAAACAGATACTGTATTGATACTCGATCGACGCCACTTTAAAGCAAATATCAATATCACATGTCCCACTAACATACTTCTCTTCACGAATCCATAGGGGTGTCGCTCAACATGACATCGCTCTGTTGCGTCTGAAAACGCCCCTCGTGTTCTCAGCATCGGTAAAACCTGTACAGTTGCCCCATCAGGGAGAGATGCAAACTGGCACAGCTATCCTCAGTGGATGGGGATCAACATCGAAAAGCCTAGTACCCAAAGTGCCAAACATTCTCCAAAAGGCTGTGGTACCAATTTTGGACAATGTAGAATGCTTGAAGGAACTCAAATCGCAGAACACAATTGGCAAACAACCTGAACTTTTCGACACTCAGGTGTGCAGTGGAAGTACTGGCAAAGAAATATCTGCTTGCTCTGTAAGTAATTTTTCTTTTTATTGAGAATAGATTGCGTACCTTTTCAGAATTTGAATATAATCGCGATTAGAATAGGAATGGAGAGAAGGTGAAGAAGGGCTAAGACGTTGATGAATTTATATATTTTTTTTTATTTTTATTTCAGGGTGACTCTGGCGGCCCACTTTCTCAAAAGGTTGGAAATTCCTACGTTCAAGTGGGTATCGTGTCATGGGGTATGATGCCGTGTGGCGCTGGTCACATGCCATCCGTGTACACACGTGTCGCATCTTACGTCGACTGGATAAAGGAACGCATGAACTAGAAAAACCTTGCACGATTCATTTGATTAAAAACAGAAACCTCTCCGAAATTGTAAAAAAGAAGCAAATTTTTCATTAAATTGCGAAACAGCAAATGTAATAAAATCGATTTTCACGAAATTATTATTTTCTTCCCTACCTTTCTCTGCATCGTACGACGAATTAAAATTAAGATTTGTCATCAAAGATCGTGATTGAAATGTTGAGAAGTCTTGATAGAAAGTATACAAACATCGCAACAGCGGAAAGGCTTGTCAAGGTACAGGCATTAATGTCGAAATCTTGTGATGATAATCCAATCGATCTATATGAATCAATAAAAAAAAAGATTAATTGCAATCGAAGAAAAAGTGCAACAATGATACCATCCGATCAGATCAATCACTGACTTGTACAATGTTCTTTGTATATGAAAAATAATGGTCATTTAGATTTCGAATAGAAGATTCCGTGAAAAGGCGAATTATCTTCTCATACGTGTCTATCTACACTCTTTGTCAATATCGATAACCTTAATTAACAACTACGCTACAATTCTAATAGAAGATCGTTATCTCGTATCGAACGCAAGAAGTGGAACAATAATTGGAGTAAATCTGAACGAGACTGATTGTAACTGATGAAACTGCCAAAAATACCAGTGAAAAGACCATGCCGTACGCAAAATCGATAAGACGTTGGTTCATCAATCAAAAGGAAACGAAACAAATCTGTAGCACAGTGAAATCTTTTTAATCTAGACTGTGTTACCAACTCTTCCGTCGATTAAAATATATTCTTTCGATAAGGTGCCGTGAACGATAACGGATTAAGTAGCGTATATAAACTCTGGCTACACCGAAACGCTTCAAACCTGCGAAATGTCTCTCAAACTCGCTATCTTCACAGTCCTTCTTGCAGTGGTTGCGGCAGGTAAGTCAACTTTTGCCATACATTTTTTTGCCAACAATGGCCTACGTTTCACGCTCAATGTAATAATTTTATAAATCATAACGTTTCTTTTTTATTACCGTGGTCGTGTGCAATTTTATAATTGATTTAATTCCAAAATTTCAGAGGAGCCCTACCGTGGCTATGTTCTGCCACTGTTCGGTGGCCGTATAGTTGGAGGTCACGACGCCGCACCAGGACAGTTCCCATGGCAAGTTTCGCTGCAATGGGGAATTCTTAACTCGCTTTCTCACTTCTGTGGTGGCTCCATCCTGAATGAGAAATGGATCCTGACAGCTGGACACTGCGCCCTGGCCGTGCCAAGTTATGGACAACTCGTTGTGAAGGCTGGAAAATACAATCTGAAATCTGCGGAAGGCTCTGAGCAAACCATCAAAGTCGTCAAGTCAATTGTGCACGAGCAATACAATGGGTAATAAAATCTGTTCTTCAGCAATCTTAATAGATGCAGCACACCAATTCAATTGCATGTAACATGATTATTTTAAACGAAAAAACAGTTTTGTCCATGATCTGACCTATATCCTTTTTTTGTAATTTCAGAGATGTAGCTCCTTATGATATTGCTTTAATGAAACTGGACAAACCATTGAACCTGAATAGAGCAGTTAGTTCGATTCGTCTGCCAAACGCAGGAAGCACACCTGCAGGAAACTCAGTATTGAGCGGTTGGGGATCAGTATCGACAACCAACAGGCCAATTATGCCGGAAAATCTTCAGACAGTTGATTTACCAGTCATCGATCTAGCTTTGTGCAAAGAAGCCATAGAGCACCTGACTGGTCCCTCACCATTGCACCCGACCAACGTTTGCACTGGACCCCTTGGAGGCGGATACTCAGCATGCAGCGTAAGAATTCAGGCTTTGTTCGTTTTAATTTGGGAAAGTTTTGTACCGCTTAGATGTCTCAATATTTTCTTTTGTAACCACAGGGCGACTCTGGCGGCCCATTGATCCAACACAAGAACGGACAGGCCGAACAGATTGGTGTTGTCTCATGGGGAATTGTACCATGCGGAACGCCTGGCGCACCATCCGTGTACACCAAGGTATCTGACTTCGTCGACTGGATCGAAGACAAAATCGCCACTAACTAAAGTATTGTAATCGAAGACAAGGTGAAACGAATGCGGACAAATGTATCGAGGAATTGAAATGTAATCTAGACTGAAATATATTATAAAAAACAACTAAATGTTAGGATTATTCTTTTATTTCATCCGTTATAACGTGTCCGTCGACGAATTGCTTGAAGACCAGCAGAGATCAAATTCCAGCTCCATCTAGACACACCGTAAAGGGTCATAGAATAGTATAAAAGTAGGAACTAGTTCTAAGATAGACGGTAGGAAGAAAGATCCAGTTCCTCTTCAAAAGGTTCTTCCGCGATTACTTTCTCGCGTCTGACATTCAATCCTTGCACCTGAAACAGATCGAACAACGCGACGAAATTCTCGAAAATGACAAACGTTCCTAGTACGTTCAGACATTTACTTTTAGTTTCAATTGTTTTGCTTAATACCACACTTGTGCCGTGTTCCGATATAAATGGTGAGCGATTCGTATTTCAATTTCACCCGTCAACTCAAATGACAGGTTCATCTCGGTCTAATTTTATTCCAATCAATTTGTCATCGTAGAAACGGTTTCGAGTGCGGCTATGTTGGCCCAAAGACCAACGAGGATCGTTGGAGGAAAAGACGCGGAGAAAGGGTTGCATCCTTGGCAAGTTTCTGTCCATTGGGTCGATCGTGAACGACAAATTCGAGCTAGACACATCTGTGGCGGAAGTTTATTAACAGCTGGATGGATATTGACGGCAGGTCACTGCAAAACCCTGGCACCCACCAGAGGAGAATTTTTAATCTTCGCCGGGAAGTATACGTTGAAAATCGTTGAAGAAACCGAGCAAAGCCGATTGGTGGACGAAGTGTTTGTTCATCCGCAATACGATGGGTACGTTTCGTAAGTTCCGTTCGTGACTTTAGATCTCGAGTTTACCGATTCAATGAATTTCTAGACGCATAGCACCGTACGATATCGCGCTCATGCGAGTGGAACGACCATTCGAATTAAATCCGTACGTTTCTACTGTCTCGTTGCCGTATCCCGAGACAATTCCTATGGGATATGCTATGCTAACCGGATGGGGAAGTATTGGAAGAACCCGTGCCCCAAAGACACCAGAAAATCTCCAGCAAGCAATAGTGCCGATTATAGATTACGATGTCTGCATGAGAACGTTGCAGAAAACTTTGAAACCAAAAGAGAGGAATCCCCTTCACCATACGAATATTTGCACTGGACCATTGGATGGTAGTTTGTCGGCATGCAAGGTGATCTTAATTTGAAGAATTTTCATTTTCGTCTTGCGAATTTTGTGATGCAACAAGTTTTCAGCGCTCTATTCTTTTCCAGGGCGACTCAGGGGGACCCTTAATTTTGACGAACGCATTTGACGACGCAGAAGTGGTGGGGATCGTTTCATGGGGTGTATTTCCCTGTGGAGGGAAGAACGCGCCCTCCGTTTACACCAGAGTGTCCGCTTTCATCACGTGGATCAGCGTAATCATGTTAAATAATTCGTAAATAATTGCTCGTCGAAGCTTCGTTACAATTTTATTCAATAAATAATGTTTGTTGTCATTCGCCTTATTCGCTAGTAAGTACAATGCTCATATATACCATACATACAATAACCAATGCTATTTCGTATTTATACAATTACAAACGGGCCTAATAATTACAATGACTTGCAAGCTTCTGCGACGACCATCACCGCAGCTAATGCTTCCTTGGCTGTTGGAATGATGTAACGGGCAGGCAGAACGAAACCGTGCTTACCGGTGTCCCTTAATTCTATCGTGTACGTGTACTTCATTTTCAAAATAGCTTTGGCCCAATCATCGGAACCACCGGAAGCTGCGTAAAGGGTGGTAGCACTATTTCCAACAGTGTACGCGCTACCAGCGCCGCCTGCTTCTCTCATAGCTGATGCTATTTCTCTGCCAATCATTTCCAAATCGGCATAATCTGGTGGAACACGTTTGTCATAGCCCCATGGATATAAAATATATTGACCATAGCTGTGGAACGTTAGGTATGCCTAAAAAATAGAAGTAATCAGGGATTTAAAAAATTACTTAGAAAAATCAATGCTCAATATATCATTGACTGTGGAGAAATTTGTATCGGTAATGTTTTTCGAGGAAATGAAACTTACTTTGAAATTAGCAGCACTAGCCTCGAAGAAATTTCGAATGGCGTTAGTCTCCGGTTCAGAGAACGGACCAGAACCAGCGTAAATTTCTCGGCAAGGATCCTTGCTAGTTCCCTTACCACCCCATCGATAACCAAAGTTCCTGTTAAGATCCACACCGGTGCACATGCTGCCTACAGATCGTCTCCTGTTCTTTCTCCACAAGCGATCCCTGGTGAACGTGTATTCGTACCTGCAAATCAACCATCGTAAGAAATTGATAATTTTTTGACAATGGAATTATTCATTTAGTCGACATTAACCCGTCAGGATTTGCCACGGGAAGAATATAATAATCAGCTTCAAGAGTTTCGCTATTGTCAACCAGGTGATTAATAATGTACGTGACAGCCGCAGGTGAGATCCATTCTCGAGCATGGATACCACCATCGATCCATAATGCCGGAACATTTGGTTTTCCATTGCTGATTCTCAGAACCTACGAAGAAAAACGTTTTACCTCTCCGAGCTCTAATTTGGATCTTTATAGAAACATTGCAATTTTGATTCATTTGTTTACTCACTTTGAGAGCCCTCCCCTCGACAGAATTGCCAATGCTAACAACGGAACAAACGTCAGGGAAAGTTTCGGCAAGATAATCGAGATATCCGTGAATATCATCAACTCGATGATAACTGGTCCACTCCATTCGATGACCTGACAGGTATACCTTCAAGATTATTCAGAGGTTGCACGTCGTGTGCCCTTAAACGACACGTGAGAACATTCCGCTCCGTAGATTCAGAGACGAGCAATAATTAATTAATATGTCTCGTTTGTGTCATTGAAAGAATCCAATGAAAAAATTGATTGAGACGTTTAGAAAATCATTCTGAATCGACGAAGCGGGTTATCCGCGCAAAAAGCTCACCCCTAAAGTGCCAAGGGCCACCCACACCGTATGCATAAGATACAGGATAACGAACAGGGCGAGAGTGTGAAAATCTACTTGGCACCCTGATCATGACTCTCTGCCACCAAGCGTAACGAGCTAAAAAAATTACTCAAAAGCTCAATTTTCAACAGCATCTTTGCCGTCTATATATCGAACCCGTAGCCAGCATTTAATTACAAAATTACGAGAACTTTGAGAATTCAAGGATGTTCATCAAGTTTAATTCGAAAGTGTTTCGATTTTGTGTAGGAAAGAAAAACGAACATGCGATACGCTAAAAACATCTACGCGTGAAGGAGTACACGTGTGATAAAGTTTTCAAAAAAGAGTCAACCAATTTCCTTGCAATTCAGGAAGGATCGAAGGTTCGAAGTTCTTAAACGGCTTTCGAATCGGGCTGATTGCCAACACGTGTACCCACGTTTGGCTTGAAACAGGTAACGGAACTACGAACGAAACAAACAATGCTGTTTGTGAAAACGTGTTGCCACGAATGTGTTACAGATGTAGCGTGGATACACATGGGCACATATAACTGTTAATGTTAATCAGTATTGTCGATGAACTGAAACTGGGTTAACGGGTTAAATCGCGGCGAGGCCGGTAACCTCGTACATCTACATCGAAAATAGCCAGCAGCTAACGATTTTTAGAGGATGTTATCGCCAATGAGACTCTATCATAATTTTCAGGAGCATGATGTTGCAACCAGAGCGTAGATTGTTAATGGTACGTAACATCAGGATGTCGTTAAACGAATGGATGTTTCACGAGATTGATTTGTCCAGAACGTCGAACAACAATTACCCTTGATAAACCTTCCTAATCGAAATCACTTTCGAATTGACGACTCTGTATGGATACCCATTTGTTCTCGGCTTTCTTCCCTACGTGATTCGACTACGCGATAATGCTTCGAACGAGTTGTCTTGGCGCTGCCATTTGTGTCAGTGGAACGGGAAAATGACAAGTGAAACAACGTTTCACTGTCGGACGCGTCGGCGCTTAATTTCGTTTGCCGATGATAAGCAGAATCAATCGTCAAAGCATTGCAATCGTAGATCAGTGCAATGATTTTGCGAAATGCGGGAATGAAATGGAAAGCACCAAGCATGGAAAGCGTAAAATATGAAGCAGATAGAAATTTATAATGATCAACAAAAGGAAATGATGAGTGGGAGCATTGCAAACCTTTACGGCCCTCCAATTCTTCCATTTGTTGTTCGGAGAGCGATGGATTCTCTTCGTCCATTGCCCTCTGTAGATCCTCGATCACCACGTTGTACTGTAGATCCTTTTGCCTCAAATAACGTGAAAGCCTCGGAATTTCCTCTGAACGAACCATCACGTCCACCTCAGTATCATTACCAACCCACAATGAAAGCACTGCGTACGATAGAGGTATTTAAATTTTTTTGCATCTTTCCAGAACAGATATTGTTCTTGTTATAAATTCCTAGCCTATTTAATTCAACTCCCAAAACAAGCAAATACAGTCAGATGAAGTCTGTTCGATATTACCCCTCAATTAAGTCATGAAAAATTCCATTGCTGACAGATTTGAATTTAATAACGAATTAAAACTCTCTTAATAATTGAAACATTTACGAACATCCAGCCTCCTGGAAGTCCATGGTCACGTTCGACACCAAATCCTTCTGGCTCTCGGTGGCGTGGACCCTCCAAACTTGTGCACCATCGTAAGTGATTTTTGCGTCCCTTACTCTAACTGCCCTTTGGATAGTCTTGGAACTTTCCGCGACCGGCTCGTCGACGATTTCGATCCAATCTGGTATCACGAATTCCCGTCTTTGACGTTCGATCACAGCTGCCTCGGCGACCAGCACAACAACGAAGAGAAACGTTAATGCGACAAAACGCAGACTGCACGGTCTGCAGGTCTTCCCCATCGTGGTCAACTACTCTTGGATACCTGATGGTCACTGCTTTTATAATATTCGAGCCGGTCGACGATCGGGAGTAACGGGACTTAACGAGCGTGTTTCGAACCGCCTCGATCGCGGATCCCTGGAACTAATGGCTTCGAGAATCTTTGACCTCGCAGAGGATTCGCTTTGCAGCGCGATCGACGAACTTTGAATCTTCATAGAATGGCATTGTTGGTTGGAAAGAGTAGATGAAATTCATCGGCAAATTTTCCTTTACTATGTATACAGAAATGAAACTATAAAACGATTGAAAATTTCGAAGAGGGCAAAGTACGTAAGTCATGGTTCTATAATAGAAAACGAAAAGTAAATGGATAATTACTCTAATTACTCTAATTTGACGACGAATTATTGAATATACCTTCTGGTATCAATCACTGTAACTATATGTTGCAAATGTTATTTCTATATTGTGATTTTGTTAAATGAGTTTAGTTTAGTACTAAAATGTTTTGAATCAATGGACACGCGCAAGCGTCTCAGAATTCATTCGGTTTCCGCGCGGTGCTTCTGATCGTATTTAAGCGTGCGAGTTAACCGAATAAAGTTGAAACGGCCAGAGTGCTTGCATCGCTCTGGACAAAATCGTAAAATCATGAAGATCCTGCTGACGACAGCCTGTCTGATCGTGGTGGTTGCAAGTTTCGAGGTACCGTTTTGTGTTTAATGTGAGAAATATTGCTGCGTTTTTCTGCATCCCGTTACTTGGACGGTGTTGAAAAAAAAACGGGAGAATTTTGCGCGACGTTAGTTGTGAATTGGTGAAAAAAATAAAAGTTTTATGATAGACAAGAGGTATTGAAATTTACAAGAGTAGCAGTTACACTGATAAAATTGAAGAATATCTAGATAACAGTATGATTAAGTATGACAGTATAATTAAAATACTATTATAGGTAGAATTAGTATTGTTCTGTTATGTGTGAGGAAAATTCTAGGACCGTCTGATGAAATTCCAGCAACGTATTGTCACACAAAGTCCAGGTTACGAAAGAGATTAGAAAAGATAGAAGTATAGATCGAAGAAGTTTTGTGCTTATACAGGTTACACGTAAGGCTTCCTTCGTCGTTAGGTACCTCACATGCGTATACTAGTCGCGAGCATGTATTCGATACTAAACAATACTCTGTGCACACGTGAGCAGATAATTCTTAATTGTTACCGGGGAAAAAAGAATAATTTATACGAAAGACAATTAATGAGAAATGATTTTAAATTACTATAATATATAAGCATTTATTATCAGATCATATGTTTCCTATTCCTGTCACTAATTTTGAATACATTAACATAGAATGACAATCTCACTGTCACGGATCAAGTGTACTTCGACATAATGATAGACGATCATCCAGCGGGCAGAATCGTAATCGGATTATTCGGAGACATAGTACCGAAAACGGTGAAGAATTTCATCACATTATCCACTGGTGGAATAGCGGGAAAAACGTACAAGGGTAGCAGGTTTCATAGAGTAATTAAAAAGTTCATGGTACAAGGTAATGCACGAAATGAATGGTATATGTACAGGTCAAAAATATGTACATAATAGCATTTGCATCTTCTAGGCGGCGATTTAGAAAATGACGATGGCACCGGATCGATTAGTATTTATGGAAAATATTTTGAAGACGAGAATTTTGAAATTGGTCACAATGGACCTCTGTATGTGAGTATGGCAAATGCTGGAAAGGATACGAATGGGTGCCAATTTTTTATTACGACCATCCCTACACCGTGGTTAGACGGAAAGCATACTGTATTTGGGAAGGTAATGGAAGCTGCATTCAATTGTAAGGTAAAAGGATAAAATTTTGTTCGCTTCAACAGGTTGTCAGCGGTGAGGATGTAGTTTTCAAAATTGAACAAACAAAAACAGATGCGGACGATATACCAATTAAACCTGTTGCTATTTTTGAATGCGGTTCTATTCCCACTCCGTCTCCGTTTAAAGTAGATGACAACATATACAAGTATGACATCCGCTTTTATAGAATAATATACAGATTTATGAGGGGTGCCCCATCGAAGTAGATTAGGCATAAACCAATGTCAGTTAAATTAGGACGATATGTATTTTAGCACGTGCACTATTAATATGATATAATTAATACGAAAAAAACGGTAACAAATAAATATATTTTAATTTGCAGTATATGGGCATGGATAAAGGCAACGTCTGTACCACTAAGTTTCAGTTTCTCCATTCTTGCATTTTTCCACTACATGATGAGGAAACTCGACGCCTACTGCGTATAGATTAATGGCATACATAATGATAAAGAAATTGTGGTCACCATTATTAAATGAACATGTAAAGCAGTTCCCCTAAAACCAAATGAACCGCAATACAATTAAACATCTAAAGTGAATATTGTACTGTAAAATTGAATCTCAAAATTCACAACAGTAAAAAGTAAATCTAACCCAAATTGACTTTCGTGTTTCTAATATTCTCGATATGTTAAGAAACATTGGCTAAAAACTTTAGATTACAATCTCCCAAGTGGAGATACTAAAACAATGATCATTTTATGCTCCCTCCAAGAACAAATCAAAACTCCCGCAAGAGACTCCCGAACTCCAATTGAGCATAGGTCATAACGCCTACCAAGCAAACCGTGATTGTTCAGCCCAGTTGCTCGACAGACAAGTGACTTACAATCGACGCAAGCTTTGATACCGAGCCACAGATTTCAGTGAGTCACGGCTATGCAGGACCACAACCATGATTCCAGATTATGCCTCATACGCCTCAGCTACCCCAAGCCATCCTTGGTGCAGTCTAACAGAAGGCGGGCACAATCACAACAATCAACAAAATCACAATCACAGGCCCACTCATCGCTCCCCGTTGACACTGCAACCCAAATACCACCACAGGTGCCAACAGCGCCTTTCCATCGGGTCTCCGTGCGGAGAACAAACAAGTTAACTCGAAGTACGATTTACACTCGCACTTGCCAACCAGAGTGCGACTACCCGCGCAGAGCTAGCAACTGCACGAGCGACACATTCCACGCAAACCCGAATCTTCAAAGGGGAGCGATAGGCGGAGGACGCGGTCGCCTATAATAAAAAGGAAGAACGGTTACGGTACGGACTTTTGAAGAAAGGAGTGCAACAAAACTCTGCAGCAAAACAAGAGGACCGCAACTAACACACACATACACACATACAAACAAGCGCGGCCTGGCTTGCTGGACCACCTCGGCCCACGATGTCCAACGATGAATTAATAATTATCTTCGTCGCGGCGATCTTCTTCACGGTATCTGCATGGTACCTGTCGCCCAGTCGCCGTGACCAAATCCCCCTGGCGGATAAATGTAACGATTAAACTGGACCCCAGATACCTGCAGTTGTTGTCTTAACTACAGTGCTGTAAGCTAGTTTTAGAACACTATTAATTTCGTTTGAAATTAGTTTAGTTTGACCGTCCTCGTATAAGAGCACTTCATTCTTTCGGAAAAAATGCGTCCCTTCGAATTTAATGTAAGCGAGAAAGTGAACGCCCAAACTAGCTCGCACATCACCAGTGAAGTAATCATGTGGCATGTTCTGTGCCTTTCGTACTATATAATAAAAAACATAAAATACGCACCTCGCCTGGGCTATCAATTTTAATTTGAACGTCCACGTATAAAAAAACGCCTTTCCTCATTTTTTTTTATCGAAAAAGTGCGTCCCTTCGAAATTGAGTAAGCGAGAAACTGCATGGTATTATAACATTTGAGAAACTCATAATTTGTCATTGTTATCAAAACATTAATGAAACATTAATGAATAAATTAAATTTGAAATTGGTGTCGGCCTCTTCTCTTTTAATTTGTGTTCATTAATATATACGATTTAGATCATTCAATAACAATGTTACTTATCATAAATAAACAGTTACACGTGTTTATTTCACGACTAATGCAATCAAAAAATACTACTCACCTATCTTGGAAGGGCGATGAATTTCTTTTTTAAAATTTCTGTATATTGGCTTTTCATCACGAATTTGATAGACTGTTCTCACAATTCGATCAAGGCCGGGAACTCGCTACGTAAATAGTAACAAAGTACTTAAATAGAATGGTAAATGAATCGACAATAAAGTAATTACCATAATAAATTGTTAAATTAGCAATGCCGATGAGAAACACAGCCCTGAGCGCCTTCTTCGCCGCGTCTTCTTCTTCACGGCACACAATTTTCTCTCCGATTGGTCCGGCAAATTACTGTAATGCATCAACATAAACGTGCATGGATTTTCAATCCCAGAATAAAATGCACCAATTACATGTTGGTTTACAATTTCTCATCGTCCGTTCAGGTGTATGAATTTGTACAATTCTCGAAAAATAGTAGCTTCATTCTCTCCTTCCACCCCTCAGCACAATGTAAACAAATTTTTCAGAAAAAGTGAACTAAAAGATTTGAAAGTAGACCCTTCTAGTAGTACAGTAGAGAATTGTTCCGCGATTTTTGTTGTCACGAATTTACAGCAGCTGAAGTATCGACGATTTTTCATCGAAAACACAATCCAGATCCAGATTCATTTACACTGCCGCTAAAAGTATAACAATAAAATGAAAGAATTCCAAAATTGTTCTCCATATACAACATACGCTACTGGCAGAGAATGACGTAAAAGTGGTACGCAGGCGCGCATCCCGGCGACAGGAGCGAGCGTGGAAAGTGGCTTCAGTCAGTGTCGAACCGGTGTTCAACGCCTGTCGTTGCCAGAGCATGTTCGTGACCGCTGTGCCAACGAATGCGGCACGATTTTTCGTCGCAAACGCCTCGTAAGCGTTCGCCTAAGTTCCTCGTGTTACTTCGTCGAACATAAAACGAAATTCTCAGCGAGACAGTGCATAATCATAGGTGGCATAAATTGCAATTCAAAGAATTGATAGTGCGACACTGTGACAGACCAAGTTCCACGCGTGTAAAAGCCAAAAGGCGCATGTTACTCTGGTCGAAGTTCGATCGACGGGAAGACAGCTGGGTGAAAGGCACTCTAAAGGGATGCTTTGAATCATCGCCATACCTGTTCCATTCAAGGTAAGCCTCTTTCTTTCCATGCCCGCATTTGGAGCGTATTGTGCGCCGATCCCAGTCAGCTGACGGCGACTGAACGCGCCTTGTATTTATACACATACGTACAAGTTCGGTACGTCAGTATGTTATTCTGAGAGTAAATCGTAACCGTATGGTACGTTCAACCCGTTGACAGTGTGTTTTAAACGCAGGACGATATAGAAATAGGTGCGCGGGTAGAGGTAGCAAATGAACTGGAGTAATGGGTTTCACGTGGGTGGTGTATTTTAAGAAATTATATGCACGGAATAGGAAGGAGAATACGCGAGTCAGAGACAGACGCAATAAAGTGTTTAAGGATTGATCGACACGGTGCAACCGTGATTCCAGCACGTACTAAGTAGATATAACAAAAATACTTGATCGGATAATGGTAACTCCTTTGGAACGAGGCCGGCGATACTTATAAATGCATTTATACCGAAACGAAATGTAAATGCTGTATTCAAACTGTACATTCGCGAGACTGCAGTGATCGAATGATATCGCATTGCTCTTTCGACCTACTAGCATGAGGAGTATCCTGAAATTCGTATGAGATTCTTTACTACGCCGAACACGGAGGACGTAAAACTCTTTACACGAAATCGTAACGGAAATCACTTGCGAAGTAGCTGACATTTCGTGGGTTTACGATTTTGCAGTGGTAGAGAGATCGAAGTCAGCGTTCGCGAAACTCGTCCATCGATCTGTTTATTGCGGAGCACAGTGGCAAACTGGAATCACCGAAACACCGGAGTGAAAAGGACCGGTTTAATCGATGGATAATGTTCCAGGCTGTTTGTTTCGATTCACGACAATAAGGAATTGTCATACGAATGCGTTCCTATTGTTCCGTAAAAACGAATTAACATGCGGCCTTGTAGAACAGACTGATAGCACACCTACTAGCTTTACTGGGGAAGTTTAACTGTTTACAATGCGTGATTCATACGCAGTACATAGACAGTATTTGACATCTGTTTACTTGGAAATTTCATGGCGACTAAGGGATAATCTATGATATAGTAATAGTACGAAGAATTATTGCAATTTACCTTGAAGATGTTATTGCAATTAAAACATTTATAATGAACGTATTCGTATTCGTCTGAATACATATTCTTCGCGATCAATTCCTTCGCTGGGTCGGTAAAGATTTCGTTCGTGTAAAAAGAGTTGGCGATGATTCGTAATTGTTGTTTCTTTCTCCGCTTGTGTGAAACATGTTTGATAGGAAGTATAATGAGCTCTGAGATAAAACCGTTTAAACTCTGTTCAAAGGGTATCGTCGTTTATCCAGTTATCAGGAAATCCAACGCAAATTCTCCTCACCATAAAAGCGTAACGACGTGCACTCCCTTAATCAAGCCCTTTTTGTAGCGTGCGACACGCACTACGCAATTCTGCACGCAATGTGTACAATTTCCTTTGCTAATGAATATACGAGGAATTTAATAGAACTTAGCAGGCGGGAGTCAAGGCAAGTACTTTTTGAAATACAGAAGTAATTATTCTAAGAAGTAGCCGTACGCGTGCACGATTCATCATTCTTCTTTCGCTGCTTTGGTGTTTCGTGAGAATCGTTTCGTATTTAGTAATAGGCGGTTTACTTTAATTAAAAAGCATGCAATTAGGTAATAGTAGAATTTTCGACTAGCCTGTTACATCTTTCATAATAATTGCTAGCTAGTTTAATGTGTAAATTAATAGTGGCTATAGTTATAACAGCATATCTTTTACTGCAGTTGAACGTATGTTTACGATAAAGAGGAAAAAAATTGCTAATCTAGTTGTCGCATTGAATAAAATCTATCAGCTTGTAAATAGTATCGGAGGTTCATTCAGAAACGATTCTAGCTACTCTTTGAAACGAAATGATGACGTTTATCGTGCAGGCTGGTTGAGTCTCTAGAACGTTGCAGGCTGGAATTATCGAGATTCCACAATGCTTCTGTCATCACTATTGATTCATAGTGAAATGACGAATACAAATTAAACCACAGTTTGCTCCTTAGTAGTCGTGTAAATCCATATCACGCACAGTTTACCTCTTTAGGAGGTGAAAAGTAGTAACACTTTATAGAATATGAATGGAACAATAGAAATATAGTTACGGTAGATCAGATTTAAAATTACACGAAAATTGTTGCAATGATTATTGTATCTATGATTAGCTTGGATGCATTGTAGATTAAAGTTTCACGATAAAACTACAATGGCATGGTTTCTTCTACGATAACACTGGCTTATCTGTCCACATGTAAATAATTCACAGGTGCTCCTGTCATTTTGTCAGGGTAATACTTCTCGAACCGGTTTAGCGAGAGCAGACGACGTCAGGCTGATT
The DNA here is from genome assembly GCA_907165295.1 of Nomada fabriciana. NCBI lineage: Eukaryota > Metazoa > Arthropoda > Insecta > Hymenoptera > Apidae > Nomada > Nomada fabriciana. The sequence continues at coordinate 6,755,204 of OU015690.1, read as the reverse complement.
AAAATGCAGCTTCTCATGTGTCAGCCTTAGCAACACTAATACTTTTAATGCGAAGTGACAATACTGCTTGTTCAGGCTCTGAGAGTTATAGTCCCCTGTGTTCCATGGCGCCTTGGAAATGTTTGTTCACTTATTTCATTCAGAAAATCATAATGAATGCACGGTATTCGAAGTACAGTTGATTGTTGCAGAACGTACTAGTATATTTCATAATACTTTTACAATATTGTATTACTGTCTCAATCTGAACATATACGTACGCATTTCATCGATCGTACGTTCCGTTAACAGACTGCTGTTTATCAAAAAGGGGACATTACTCCACCTTTTTTTGTAAGCCTCGATAACAGTATCCTCGATAAAATATATCCCGACAGGAATTATGTAATAACCACTCGTCTGGTATCGTATGCCTCAGTAGTAACCATGCCTGAGGCAACCTAACGTGACTGCAAAAGAATTCGAATCTTTTTCCAGGCTGGTTGAAAATTCCTAACATTCCGTAGCATCTATTTTAATTTGATAATATAGCAATTATTTCGGAATTCCATAAACAATTCGCAGTAAAATGTCATTCGATGGGAAACGATAAAAGCGATAATTTATCGGGATATGAATTTAATGACTCACAATAGTACAATAGTTATTGTTGTCAGTCCTTGTGACAAAGGACGTTTTAATTATCGTTTTATGATACCGTTAAATTCAAGCATAGTGCCTTCATCTGGGTTAAACGATAAAATCTTGTACGTACAGCCATTTATTGGAGTACCACAAAGGAGAGCTGGTGAGCTGATCTATAGATTGAGATGAATTTAAATGAGCAGCGAAGATGTATAGCACCAGCAGACTAGATAGGCATTTTGCATTTAATGGTTTATCATAAAAGACTCAAAGTTCTTTTTCGTTTTAGCTAAAGAATGCCTGCAAGACAAATTGTTTTCTTTGATAGATGAAATGTGGTTCGGTCGTTACGGTTTTCAAAGTTTCTTCTCCCCCTTTCTGCCCTAATTTTGTTATCACTGTCAAAGGATAATGGTGTGGCACGCTCTGAAAACAGATAGACGCACCTTGTACGGTACGAGCTGTATCCAACCCCATATAATTACCTGATAATTAAGCCGGGCACGCCCGTTTTTACCGAAACTCTCGCAAGCTAAAAGCTTCGCTCCCCTTAGAATGATATCGTCAAATCATTTTCACCCCACAATTACTTTCCCCGATAAATTGTTTCTCTTCTTATTGATTATAACCACGTGGATATGTGAAAGTCGTGCTTTTGTCTTCCGGTTTATTTTATTTAGGATGATGCATGAGTTATTTAAAGTATAATTTATATGACGATTCAAACTAACAAGTAACGAACGGTCAGACCCTTTCCTCAGGAACGAAACATTGATACCACTTAGAAATCTTATACGGAAGCAGGAAATGAGTGCAGTGGTGTACGCGTTGCACATCAAGCATATACACTATGTGTTTGTGTCTTACATTTTAAACATTTGGCAGGGTCACAATTCTCCAGAATCAATGGCAATGGCACTGAGTAAAAATAGATTCCAAAAGTTTGACACGAAATACAAGCGTCACGCACAATCGTAGAAACAATTTGTAGAAACTTTTCGATCATTCATTCGTGTTGTATAATTCTTTTGATAAATTAAACTTCTAATAAATTAAACTTATCTACCGTACTATTAATTATGATGAATTTTTCGTAAATTTCGAGAGCTCGTTAAATAGCCCACGTTACTTTAAAGTACAAAGTGTACTATATCGCCGGTTTAATTAATTCCAATTGATCTCGTCGTGTCAGTGGATCATTAATTTTCGCAGCGTACCAGAAAAATTTTTAATGCAGCGATGCGACGAAACTTCCGCCAGTAAAATTCTATAGGCTCTGAATTTTGAAAGTGTTGTTACCGAATGTAAGGACAAGCAGTACCGGCGGGTACTCTTGGTAAAACGAGGTTAAAGGCATTCGACTGCGGCAGTGCTGTATCGATTCCAGTCGAGCTGACATTGATGTTATGAAATCTCGGGATGCTAACAATGTATACGATGGTTAATTTTACAAGCAGCCTTCCTTTCTTTACTTGTTCCAGGGTGAAAGGACATTTGAGCAGGCGCAGGCATGACGACGTATTGGATAAACGTGGCCCTCATAAGGGTTGTTCTGCCCCTCGTCTTGACAGGATGTGAGTGTCGTAATCACTGTATTACTTGCTCTTAAACATTTACAATACTTTGCAGCACACGTTCCAAATTCAATTCATGTTGCCCATACAAAATTGAAATAGACCCCAGTTTTCAAATGCACAGATTTCCGAATGTGCCATGAAAATTATTTGAACATAGGAATAATTATTTATGCGTGATTTCTTTTTAAAGAACGCGTTACTCATTTTGTTCATTATCATTCTGAATTGTTCTCTTGCGATGCCGGCTGCTTTTTCTGCATACATGTACACGGATAAAAAGTGCGCAAGGATAAGCTTTCCGGAAGTTCCATGTCATGGCACGTTAGTGTAATACATGTTGTTAGCTTTATAGTAAATAAGTTACATTGATAACTCATGGGGTAGTTGCAACGTTCCTTGAAAAATTTCGATCTTCGCGCAACCGGTTTCGTATACAGGTTTTTAAAACCGGTTTCCAGATTTAACTGAATTTAGGAAATCGATGAAGCTTAATACGAAGGCAGCCGATTACATCACAGCGTTTAAATAGCTGAGATTTGTAACCGATTGATGATGACCACCGGTTGCAGCGAATGAATTGTGCAAGATTGAAATAGCTGTACCGTTTTCCAGACAGAAAATAGAAACAGAGTAACAATCACTTGGTAGAAAGGGAAATATGTCAAACTGTCAATGTTGACCGTTCTATTAACGTAGCCGATTTAATACAATGCTGTCATTTATTATCAAAGTGTTATCAGTGTGCCACATATGCTAGATAACTTTATGATGCGTCACAATTTCTCGCACCAAGCGATGGGCGTTGGTTTTTTTGCAATTAAAAAAGTATTGTTTTACTAGCCAAATACTAACTCGTACCTACATGATAATAATCCTTTGGGTTAACATATACTGTAAGACGAAACATTCTGAGAATACACATCTGTCAAAATGAAAAATGTACTGTAAAGACGGTGATAAATTCGAATAACGTGTGTACAAGTATAAATGTAAGAGTTCTCTTCAGGATTCCACGATGACAGCGTCCAGACACGTTTTAAACTAGGTTTATAATTAGATGAAGCCGCTTTCGTTTCACTACCGCAGAAAATCCACCTTTATCATCCATTTCCTGTAATCATTTTTAATTTGTATTTTATATAATATTTTGCTTGTTTATTTCATGGATGAAGGGAAGTTGTAATTCGTTCGAGTAGCTTCTTTAATGCCCGCGGTAATTTCGAGACACCGCTTTGATCTCGTGACCTCAATCCACGCATAGAAAAAAAAGAAGAGGAATTACGACGCTGGTGTTGAATGTAACGTTGTTATCGCGGGAGTTATCATCTTGCATAAGCTGAACAGAGTAATTAGTTGCCCGTGGTTTCTATAATTATCAATGATCTGCCAAAGAAACATGTACTTCATATTTTTATTGACACGTGAGCGTAAAAAGTATTAATTTCTTTTAAAATCCCAATTTAATGAAGCACTTCTTTTTTTTACTTTTTTTTCTTTTTGTATTTTCGATTAAACTGAGGGAAGGAAAAATAGGAAGTTGAAGCGAGGGCATAGTAAATTTATCTACGATTGTTGGAAAACAGAATATGCATGTATATAGTATGTATCTTGGTTTGCTTGGCAACCGGTCAAACTTTTCGTTTATGCACGCGGGATACAGAAAATAGTAAGCAGAATGCTCTCTCCGAATAGAAAGTGGATTCAAGGGGTCGTCACGTGAATTGGAGCGATATGAAACGAGTTTCGAGAACAATTCTCAATTTCTTTTTTAAAGGAACCCAAGATGTCTTCTGCAGTTTGCAGTATTTTCTGTGGCGATGTTGGTGAAAGGATTAATTATTTTTATATTTACCAACGAAGCAAGAGAAAGTAACGTTCCAGATAAATAACCACAACACTGTTTCCATTTAATTATCTGCACATATGTTCCATTCCACGAGTCATACGCCATGCATACCAATGGGTTTTAAATTATTTTGATCCGCTGCATAATAATACACGACGATGAGACGTAGATGTTTATTTTATTCATGAATACAAATGGTCGAAATTTCATTAAAAACTAAGGGTTTCTAAAATGTCACTGATCATAGTTTCTTTTCTGAACTCCCTTGGTTGAAATTGACCTTTGTTTCATCCCCTTTGTCTTCTCACCCTGACAGAAAGAATTGCATTCCTACGCGTGACGAATATCACTTGGAAAATGTCGTGGGACTCACGTGTCCCTTATATCGTATATTATTCCCAGAAAGAAAAAGGAAATCACAAATAATACAATTGTAACAACAATAATAAAATAAGTGGTGCCACTAAAATTCCTTTTTCTCAAATTAAATAGGTATAATATGGCGGCCTGTAGGACTGTCTATAGTTTACTTGGCTCTGATGCTATACTTACCCCATGTGCCTATACCAGACTCGAAAACGATGGCTGGACACACAGGCCACTATCTAAAAACTTGCATCGGCCTGTCTTTTCTCACAGTCATAAGTCAACTCACCTTCCACATAGTTTTATTGGCTCTGCCCACTTATGGACACTTCCTTCAGAATTGTACGTAAACCAGTATCGTGAGAAGAAAATGATTTTCCCAATTAAAACGACTGTATATTTTTCATAATAAAAAACATTTTTTCAGGCGAATCGATGGAAGTGATATTCAGGCACATAGGTTTTGTAAGATTAGATAGCGCATCCGTGTGGGAAATATTTTTCTGGCTGACACCAGAATTGATAGTCTTTCCCGTTAGTGTAATAATATATTTCATATGTCGTTACCTGTCACAAGACTGCACCAGTAATGTAGAAGACGATGCCTCGTCGCATCGAACCGCTGAGACAATTAAACGAACTGCTGAAGGAAGGGCCAAGGTATTGTTTCATTAAAAGAAAGCAGTATTTCATTGGCTAATAAACTTTAGCTTATTTATCAAATTTGGATTTACAAATATTCCATTCTATTTGCAACAAAAATTCACAATATATTTAATCAGTTTTGTAGAAGAGCCCGGCCTTAATATATTTTTCTGCGTCCAGATTATCAATTTCTTAGGTCGTATTGGAACCTACGTGGTCCTAGCGTCACTATGTATCACAGCAGCATTGAAACCATCGGTAGAGGGTGGGTTTTACTTCCTGGTTTTCCTGGCCGCCGCTACCTGGTGGGCATGTAACAAAGAATTGCGAAAGGGTTTCGCTGTACTGTGCAGGATCGTGATGATCGTCGTGGCCATTCACATTCTGACCCTGCTCAGCTACCAAAATCAACTTCCACAAGAGTTAATACCCCTGAACAGCACTTGGCAGCGATACTTTGCTCTTACTCCCGTTTATCAGACGAATTGCACTGACCCAAGAGACGTGAAATACACGGAAGGCGCCGATTGGCTGATATACGGCTACTGTTTGAGGCTATTCTGGGTCTACTATGTTTTGGCATTGCAATCTCAATTCCTGAATAAAAAGCCGGTGAGTATATTGTTTGTATTTTCCATACGGAGCGAAAAGAATAATAATTATATTAATAGCGACACGTTAGATTTACAATACAAATAAATAGCTACGTCGTGAATTGAAATGATAATAATTAGTGCTATTGTTTCGAGGGGTTCAAAGAAGCCTAATGAAAGTAAAGCAAAGAATTACGAGGTGTGGGTAAAAAGTTGGCGAAACGAATTTGTTTCTTTCAACCGATAACGCTGCTTGCGGCACGTGGTTTGTACGCAGTGGCAGTATTGTTATGCTCTTGTTATCCAATGTTTCGCAAACTTTTTGTCCACACGTCGTAGTAAAAATTTCGGTACAAAATTAACGTTTCATTGTTCAAGATTGTACGCAAGTACATATTATGAAATCAACTCTCTTCGATGCCTGGTAATTAAAAACCATTCTGCATACAGTGCAATTCATGAAATAATCAAGGCCTGGCACAAGCATGGATTATCTTAACGACGCATGTTGAATTCTATGTGTCTGTTGCTCATTCAATTAACTTTCGTCCGGTTAAGGAGAACGATTAACACTGGTACCGGTTGAATAACACGATTTAAGCTTACGAACTAACGCCCGAACGATCTTATAACCCATCTTGCAATATGGATCTACTTTTGAGAAATGTTGCTTTTACTAACGAGGCGTTCCAGGCAAAGAAAGTGAAACGTTTGAGTGGCAAGCTGGAAAATTTGGACACTCCATTATCCAGGCACGTTTCCATCAGGCGAAGAACTCCATCTCAGAGATGGCAATCGGCACGACGAAAGGCTCGCGTAAGGATTCCGTCCTGCATGAGCCGAATTTTCCAATATTTTACACAATCACGCTTCGAACTTTGCCTTGAATTTGTGGTTTGAATTAATTTTTATCACTGCACCAATTTGCTGTCACAATAATTTTAATTTATTCGCCGATACTGTTATGCATTCTTGGCCCATCACTAACTTACCACGACGAGGAGAAGAAGGAAGTGTAAATATGCATATCGTCGTGGAGTGTACAATAGTAGTTAAGAAAGATTGATGTAATTAACTTTCAGTTACCTTTTGCTTAAAGGGAATGATTGAATTAATTTTTACTTTAAGACCTTTTTATTTATTTAACTAGACGTCGTCGTGCCCCCCCCTTTCCAGACGAATCTCGAGTTTTTATTTGCTGTCGCCTTCCAGATTTGCGGTTGTTCTTTAATGCCGAGCAAATTACTTTTCCGTTTGGATGCTGCTATGTTTAGTTTGCCATTGTTTTAGAAGCCGATCGTTAACTCGTCGTCCCTACCTGTCGACGAGCGCACACCCGTACGTATAATGATTAAGTTTGCACGTTTGATTCACACAGCAAACATTTTTCTTCACATTATTCACGCCAATCACTATTGCTGACCTATACAAACTGGTCTCACACACATTCACACACTTTTGTCTTCTGTTATGTTTAATTGAAATAATCATTACACTTTGAAAAGCAATTTTCTAGCCAATGGTTAAGGGAACATTATTTCATTTCCACAATACATAGCTTGCATGCGTACGCTTAAGGAATTAAACGTTGTTCCATAAAACACAATTTTAGCGAAAGTTAGCTTTGATCATTGAAGACAATACTTTAGGTAGACAACAAAATTAATCATTTCATCACGAACGGAGAATAGTATTGTTAATTTTATTATTAGCTGATGCGGTTCGGGTCCGGGAGAACGGGGCTGCTTCAAGATTCAACCGGAAGCGTCATCGTTCAGGATGGTCATCCGGACGACAGTATACAATTGCAAAGTCTAAACGAAGGTTTGCTATCAGAACTGTTCAAATGAAATTCGAAAAGCAAAACGTATACATTAATTAAATATTGCTTAGCTACTCCAGATGAGCACTCCGGAATTATTGAGCACATTATTATGGCTGTATACTCGATCTTCCAATTAATAATTAATTCGTCCTATCTTGCCACGAATATTATCATGATGGTAAGCACCATCGTACGCGTTAAACATTGTCCAATATATGTAGAAAATTTCTAATGTTTAATACAAACACTTTAACAATCAGACGTGGAGTATAATGTATCACAGTTGGACAACTTTTGCCCTTTTGTTATGGGCTTTGATACTCTGGATGGTGCCTAACAAACGAGCTTCCATGATGAAGTGCTCGCCGTTTATCGTTTTATACGCAACGATTCTCCTCCTTGTACAATACGTTTACAGTATGGATTTAACAGAAGAAGAACTGCCGACAGAAATAAATGGGACAAGCATGTCAGAGATTGGTTTCAGCAAGGCTGATCAACTCAGTCGTTGGCATTTAGTAGTCAAAGTAAAAATAATTCCCGTACTTATTGATAGAATAACGCAAAGAAGATAATATTATTCACAACATGTTTGCGACTACATTGCAGTGCTTATTCATATCAATGTTCTGGATAACTATGAGACAATACACCGCTGAAAGAACCAGACAGAGACGTTTTTCAACATTAAGGGACATGGTAGCGCCGTTGCACGTCTCCGTTTCGACAGCTACCACGGCAATGAACCACGAAGCCCCGGAAATCAAAAGCAAATTTATGCAGGACGTTGGCATTGTTCTGAAGAAGTTATTAACGAAATTTTGGATCGCCGTGGTAGCCATCATGCTTTTCATTTGTGGCATTACCGGCGAACGTATGACTGTTTTCAGGATTATTTACATGTCACTCTTCCTTGTTCTAGTCATTACTTTCCAGGTACATACCGCATGATTAAATCAAATGACTTTAAGAAACTATGATTGAAATTATTAGATTCATGTTTTCCTTTTATTCTTCTTCGTGTGTCAGATTTCCTGGACAGTGTGGCGAAAAATGATGTATCCATTCTGGCTCACAGTTATTGGATACTCTGTAGTCATGTTGATTCTTGTATACACTTACCAGTTTAATAATTTCCCGGAATATTGGAATTACCTGCATATAGATGAAAATTTGCAAATGGATATCGGTTTAGAGACATACGAGACGAAAGATCTTTTCGTCAGGCTATTGACGCCGACATTCTTCGTTATAATCACTGTTCTGCAGATTCATTATTTCCATAAAGATTTCTTAGAAGTAACGAACATCGAACGATTCGGGTTAGTACATCGTATCGTCAATAATTGTAGAGTAATGTAGTAATAGGTCTGATTAAAAATTTGTAGCACTGAGAATAGTCCTCGGGATAGACGGTCCAGTCTTGGACATTCACCAATTTTACCTATGCCACCGATTGCACCAGGAGAAGTATTTCGTACGGAGGACGATAAAGACACCATGTACACCTTACGACAATTAAAACGTAAATAAAAAATTGTATACAGAAAAAATTCATCTTGTAACAGAAGTGCTGAATTTACGGAATTGTTTCTAGAAATGTTCAAATTGGAACGACTGGCATTATTCCGTAAAATTATGGAGCATTTATGGAACTTTTACAACTATATCTGGCTATTCTTTGAAATTCACATGCAGAAGATTATTTTTATTTCCTTAATGCTTTTCTGCGTCAACGATGTAAGTTACAATTAATTGAATATCAAAATTGTACGTCTGACTAATTTTTCGTTTAATCGACTCATTTCAGGTCTGCGCTATCAATTTTGTATTCGTTCTGGTATCTGTGATCATGATTAATTCTCGAAGGAATGTACAAATATGCACAGTTAATGTGATAGCAGCGATAATCGCCATCTTGATGGTCGTAAAAATGTTGTATCAAATTCAATACATCGATCATAATAATTGGAATGTTAATTGCACGGTAAATACTCGCGTTTTTATTTAATCAACACAATTATCCGGGTTAAATTTTGTGTTCTATTATTCATAGAGGCAAGTGGAGGATTTGCTGAATCAGTATGGAAGTAACAATACGGTGTACAATATAGCCGAATGGTTTGGAATAAAAAAAGCGGAGCCTGGACATCTTGCAGAACTATTAAAGGGTTACATAGGAATTCTAGTGGTCACTACTCTGAGGAAAGTCATCAGGATTAGACAGTGTTTCTATAGAAAATCGCAGGGTGAATCCCTGGACACACCCCAAGTCATGTTCCCTTCGATCAAGAGAGAAGATGCCGACAAGGGCATTCCACAGTGTTTGAAATTCCTTTTCAATTATGGATACTATAAATTTGGGGTCGAAGTGTCTCTGATAGGCATCGTGGCACTTATTGGAACGAGGCTCGATTTTTATTCAGTGCTCTACAGCATCTGGCTTCTATTGTTCTTCTCTTTGAAAAGAAAAACCATCTCAAGAATTTGGCCATTCTTCAAAATATTTGTTGTCATTCTGCTACCTGTTCAATATTGCTTCGTCGTGGCACCGCCTTCTTGGCTCTGCATAGGTTATTAAATATTTACCGTGCAGAACGTTTAAATAAAATAAATCCATTGTACGAATAAATTAATTTGTGTTAACTTCCAGACTATCCGTGGAGCGAGTCCGAAACATTAAGAAGACTGCAAGAGTGGATGTATCTTCCTGATCCCGATTTTCCGCCCAACCCCCGAAAATTAATGTGTACGATTCACTGCGATATATCTGTCATTAATTTAATCGATTTAATAATAGAAAATGTTTTATTCGGACTTTCGTTCCAGGTGATTTCATTTTGTTAATGATGATCGTTAGACAAAGTCTCGTTTTCCAAATCGAGCAACGGAGCGCAGCATCGGGTAATGAATTTACAGCCGGTCACAATTATTCCGTGTACGAAAATATGGAGAAACCAAATTTTGTGAATCCAGTAAAGGATTACGTGACTCATATTCATTGCTGGTTGGACATAGTGAAACGAGGAGTATTTATGAGCCTCATGTGGGTCACTTTGTCGATCATGTTCTTAGCTGGAACAGAGAGAACCAATTTATTCTCCCTTGGTTACTTAATCGGCGCGTTCTCGTTTCTCTGGCAAGGAAGTGATTTTTATTTGAGGCCAGTAAAGACGATCTTGAAGTGGTGGAATTTCCTCATAGGATACAACGTGACAGTGATATTCTTGAAGGCTCTGTTTCAAGGTGTTGGCTGTGTATTAATAAAACAGGTAATTTTCTATCGCAATAAATAAACCTAAAACAAAGCGAAGCAGTTTCAAATAAATTATACAATTTTAGCTGCGTGTGGTGGCTTGTTCATTGATCCAACTGTTTGGAATAACCTGTCTAAGAAAATTCCGAAGCTCCGTCAGCGACATAATCCCGGACAAATATGATTGCACAGTGCCGCGTGAAGACATCGGCATGGTGTGGGACGGCCTATGCTTCGGCTTTCTGTTGCTCATGAAACGATTGTTCAAGAGTTACTATTTCTTCCACATAGTAGACGAAACCAAAGCCATGAGCATTCTAGCTTCGAGGGGTGCAGAATTGCTGGAAGAGCTGCATCAGAAACGCATCGAGGTACAAGAAGGCGTCGAGAAGAATGTGCTGCAGAAGTTGAAGTTCAAGATGGACAAGATCAAAGCGAACCAGAGAAAGATACAGGGTCCCAGTTATCGGGAGCCGCAAATTCATAAAGTTGGTAAGGATTGCTTCAACGAAACCAATTATCATCTCCAAGGTATACGACAGTCAGACTACAGACAGAACGAAATCACGTCACTCCCGAATCCTCTCAATTTCCCAATTTAATTAAACCCCGATTCCACGTAGTGTACCTTGGTACAGTCAACGACAAGAAGTTTCCCCAAGTCTCGACGTAGGTCCACCAGCATATTTGTTCACCGGCTAACGACCAATCTCTATATTATTTAATGCACGCGAAAAAAAGATGGGGAGGCGCCTCTGGCGAGGTCTTCCAGCGTAAGCTCGTGTGTCTCTTCCGGTCACACACCTCCTCAGGGTTACCAGACACCGATCGACGAGGACGACGACGATCCGCCACCCTTGACACCGAGGGCCACGTCGCTCTTGCAGGCGCCCACGCCGAATTCCGCTATCATGACAGTGAGCCTCGAGGGTTATCTCGAGCCAACTCGCATCTCGTTCGGTTCGCCGCCGAGTAGCGAGCTGAATCCACGTGGACCATCCCCGGACGAAACGTTCCCGGTGTTCTCACCGCCGCCGTACGGCCGGGGGCCGTCCGATCGATCGTTAAACTCATCCATCAGACATCGTCGACAATCAAGCTTCATTGGGCCACCGTGGATGAGCGGACTACAAACACCGAGGCAGTCCATCATCTCGACAGCCTCACGTTCACCGCGATCACATCATACATGTAACGACAGAACAGGAACAAGATCTTCGTCGTCGAGCTGCTACGATGTCCTGTACATACGCTTCAGCGACAGCACTTATATATCATCTTCCAAGCACCAATATTCTCCTTGATTTCGCGGTTTCTTTTTGTTGGTTATCGTTTCGTGGGATTCGTACGGATTTTGAGGATGATCGGTTCCCGTTTGGATCTGTGCTGTCCGCGATAGCATGACAGATAATGTTAATATATTGGACAGCAATTATTCTTTTCTTCGTTTCTTCCGGGGGGCAGAGTTTTGTTCGGACAGAAGTAGCCCAGTCAGCCAAACCTGCAATAGCAGATTCTGTCCGGATTCTGTTATCAGGTTTTGTAAACGGAATGGCTGCTGAATAGAATCTGATGGGCGAGTTGCAGCAGGATCTGCTCGGTTTCTATTGCCAATTTACTGTCAGATTCTGTTTAACAGGTTTTGCTTGCAAAACCCAAGCCAAATGAGGACGGATCTGTAGGCAAAACCTGTCAGTTCGGTTGCCAATCTGCTGTCAATCTGCAGACAGATGGCTGTCGGGGAGTATGAGTAATATTGGTTACTATTAATCGGTCTCTTCGTTGGAAAATTGTTTCTCTTTTTGTTTAATTTTTTTTTAAGAATATAATTTGATGGAAGTTTAGTTAAATGTCGTAATTTGTTTGGATTCTGTGAGGTGTACATACTTGAACATATTAGTATATTTCTGTTACTCGATATCGTCTGTTAGTTAGTCGTGTGTGTTTTCCTTCGATTAGAATCCCGTTTTAGCATCGACCATCACGTCCTTCCCCTCCATCGTCATTTACAAATCAATCGAGCCACTCTTTTGTAGGAAAGAATTATTAACCAACATCCAAACATCCGTTTAACTTATTAACAGATCGTCCTGTATCCTGTCGATCCTGCTGACCACGGACTAGGGGGATTCAACCGTGATTGACCGACGTGTAATATACATAAATGTACATTGTTGTGAGATAGATCTCTGTGCCGATGATTTTCGCATCGTTTTCAGTTTTCTATCTATACCTTTTGTGTGTTTTCTTTTCTTTTCGTTAGATACTCTCTATGGAGGGACACGGCCGTTGTACAGAGTTCGCGTGCCAAAGACCAACAGAGAGGGTAAATGAATATTGTTTTTTCTTTTCCGCAGCTTTTCTGGGCTTTATCTCCCACTAAATGATGCCTCCACGTGCCGATTAACTATCCTTCAGCCTTTACAGAAATTTCGCGCTGTATATATCCAAATATGATTTAATTGTGTGTGCCACTTGCAGTTTTAACTAGTACGGCGAACCAAAGGGGTGGTGGGTGCTTCCGCGTGTGTTTTTGAGTGATTGTACACTAACAGTTTATTTTAGATCTAATAGACGTACATTGTGTTTTCGTTTTGAGTCAGCGTGATCCTTGTGGACTAACATGTTGCTCAAGCACCAGTGTTCTGTCGAACGAAATATATGCATGGCTTTTCGCACAATCTAACATAAGCGACGATGCTCGATCTTCCCACGCGGTGGTTGTGAAACAATTGATTTCTTTTTAATCAGCTATCAGATCGGGTGATTACTACATGTTCGACGACTTGGACGACGACGACGTCACTGATCTGATCCCCGACACCGAATCTGAGAAGAGGGAGGAGGAAGATCAACGGGAAACAGAAAAACGTACCAGACGAATGACTATTTCGGAGGTACGTCATATCGTATAAATTTTAATCGCCACCGGATTAATACGAGACAATTGTGTTGTACTTTCTCTTGGAGAATTGAAATTCGATTTTCTGGGTTGTCTGCTATGAATGGTACGATCTGAAGCAAAGTTTTCGACTAATCCGTATCGGGGAGTGTTTGATCCACTGAGAAATTCCGAGAAACGACACAACAATTCTTCCATTCAAAAACTCAATATCGAATTCGTCTTTGATTTTCCCATCACGATTTTCGATATGATTTAGCGTTTCAGTTAACTTCGTTAACTTGGTTTCTCATTCGGCTAAATCGGTCAGCTTCGATCGAACGAAATCATGCTCGTCCCTCAACGAATCTATCAGATGGATCATCGGATCATGACAAAAAGGTTGATTTTGATCTCCGTGTGTGCATAAATTCTGGCATTATCTATCGATCTACCATTAAGCTTCCCCCCCATGCCCTCCCGCCACGGAAAAGCTATTTGCTCACTATTTTCTCCACCCTTGACCCCATCGAGGATTGGTCAGACAGCAGACAAGAGTACGCCAAAAAGAAGGCAATTGATACCTCATGGAATGGAATGAGTCTAAAGTCTGGTCCCCTTGCAGTTGATGAACACGCTGATTAAGACAGACATTGAGATCGCGACGCACGTCGCCATGTACGGAGGGACCGAAAGGGATGCCCTGAGACTACGTCGTCAAAGTGTGCCTTTAACAAGGAAGAAATCGTCTATGTCGTATCTCAGTGCACGTTCCGAGGCCGACACTGCTGTGGCCACCGATGTGAGACCCCCTTAACAGGCTGCATGTCACTGCTACGGGCTCTATTTCTTCACCTGCCCGCCATTTTCTACTTACTCATTTTTATTGTTGTTATATATTTTGTATTTTTTTTTTGTACCATAGCTCTTCTCCATTTCAACGTCGTTCAACTCCGTATCACTCGTTTCATATTATTTGTCTCTTCCTGTTTGCAAATTTTTCTCGTTGTTCTGTCATCGTTCGTAATGCGTGCTCAGTCATCAGTCTCCTCTTTAGTAGTTTATTATTTCGTAATCATCCCTCTTAGCTTTCGTCGTACATTGTACTTTTTTTTTGTTTTTGTTTTTGTATCGTTCATTGATCGTTGTTTTATCGAACTTCTTTTTATTGTATACTGATTTCTGTACCGTTTTAGTTATCGTTGATATCATTGCCTACATTGTACATACAAAAACACACACGAACGTCGCTTCACCGATGACGTTTTGAAGTATTTTAATAGCTACGCTAAACTCATACAGATTTTTTAACACGTTTTTAACATAATAACGAGTACACAAGATACAGGCACACAGCAAATACACGAATAACCGCGGTATTAATTAACAGTAAGAATGTTATATATGCTAGTTGTTACAGCGCTTCAACAGTAATTCTTCCTTTGTTCTTTTTCTATTCGCATCTTACAGCTTTGTAAAATATAATAGAAGGAAGCGGTGGCGTACTACTCACCTTGATATTCTCTCTTTGTTTCTGTTCTTTATGTAATTACTTTTCAACGTTGTAATCGCAGGAGGTACCTCGTCGTTGGTGTACATATAATCTGCCGCTCGATACTTTGCTTCCTTATTTGTTTTCATTGCGTTTACAGTGACTGTAGCACTGTAATCACACGCTTTCAGTATTATAACAATTATCTTCGATGTCGCGCAGCTAATTACGTGGATTAACAAGAATATAAAAGATAATTTGTCATTGAAACTAGGGTGGTGACAAAACAAGTCTCGCATCTGCTGACGTGGAAGCTGAAGAAAAAGATGAGTCAATGACAGAGGCTGAGAAAACACCTGAACCATCGGAAGATGAGTACGGCGAGGATAAACCGGATGAAAAAGAGATAGAAGAGGGAGAACAGAAAAGGGTGTCGATTATCACGTACTTAAAATTCCTCGTGGTAATGATCAACAGTAGCCTGACGTCGATGACAAAGTACCTGAACAGATTTTCACGAGATTACAGATATATTCGTAAAGTTTTAACGCAAGAGAAGCAAGTCCTGAAGGTGCGTCGATAAACAAGTGAAAATTACAAACTGACAATCGTGATAAATTACTTTTTCCGCGACCATTTCATTTTCAGGCGAAGCCAGATTTTCGTATGGGCAGACGATTGGGCATTAATCAAATGTGGCAACCAATTCCATTGTTGAAAGGAGGGTAAGATTTCATCAATCAAAAATTATGTATTTAAACAATAAGGTCCATGGATTTTTAGCTGCGTTCGAATAGCTGTTCTTAGATGCATAGCTGTACAGATAGCAATAGTATAGACTACTGTAGTAGAGTATCAGAAGCTCGTTTTCAAGGATTCTAAGATGTTCTCGAGAGTGCATCCTTAGGTTGCAAATTCCTCTTTTTTCTACGATATCCCATAACATTTTAGAGCTTCAGTATCAGTGTGCTTCTCCCATTATAAATACTTGAAATCCCTTTGGAAAAAAGTAGTCTGTACCTTCCCCTGCTATTTAGGCCAAATATAGTAGAAGGTAGAGTAGTAAATGTGCTCGCTCTGACAGATCGACTAATGGAAATACCGACGAACCTTACGATGCGGGTGAGGGTCCCAGTCAACCACGTCCACAGGAGCCAAGGTATAATTTTGTAGAGAATCTTCCTTTTTCTGTTCTCATTTCTCTCCCAGTAATCTAATTCTTCATTGCAATAATTGCTCATTTTAATGAAATTAACCAAATAACTTTTATTCGTTGGCCTTCTTACTTTGGTAACAATTAGCAGTCACTGTTTAATTTCTCTGAAATTTTCTTCGCAATTCATTCAGTGTAGAAATAAAATTTTCCAAGTGAATGCAGACAGAGAAAAGTGTTATTTTTAATAGGAAACGAAGCTCACTGGCGATCCCACACATTCGAATTCTGGCACCGAGTTTGGAGCGAGGATTGGATATGTCCTCCTCCAGGTATTGAAAGAAATTCGTGAAATTGTTGATTCGTTTTCCACTTGATTGTATATGCACACTTTTCACGTTAGCCTTTGCTGGCAGCATGTATCTTCTGATTTTCGTTCTCACTCTGTTCAAACGTTCAAGCATTCAGTCCACTGTAAAATTGTATCATCTGTAAACCATCGCAATTCTGTAAAAATATGTACATTTACAGAAGGAAGATTGTCGCTTGAATTTGTTCAGTTCCATTTCACAGGTATATGGGTGGAGCTTTCAATGTGCTTTCGATATCAGTATCTTGTAATAGAAAGAATTCTGTTTTCTTTATTCTTTATTTCTGTTGAATCATGTTATTCATTTTCTTCTGTAATTAATATAAATTATTTTTCCATATACAGTACACTTTTCTCCGAAATGACACCTGTGCAACACGAAGACGAGGGTGGTGAATTATCTGAGGTCGATCAACCACCAATTATACAATTATTGGCATCAATTTGGCTCGGAATATTGGCTCACTCGTGTCTGCTTTGTTACTTCATGGTGTTCCTCCATCAAGTTAAAAACGCATCAGTTCTTTCTACCCCTTTAGCTCTCATGGTGTTCTGTTGGGGTTCGTTAACTATTCCACGACCCTCGAAGACATTTTGGATAACGTTAATCGCATACACCGAGGTAAGACTAAGGTCCTCAAATCGTATAAATATTTGTCATTAAACAAAAAATTGTTAAAATAATTTATAATGAATTTGTCTAGGCAATCGTTATAATAAAATGTATTTTCCAATTGGAAGTATTACCATGGAATCGAGATGCGGCCCCAAATAACCCTTTGTACACCCCCAGAATTTTGGGGGTTGAACGCAAACATAATTATGCTCTGTGGGATCTGTTACTACTGCTCATGATATTTTTCCATAGGTAAATCGTTGTTTAAATTTCTTAGAGAAGGATATATTTGTTATAGAAATCCATTATAAGTATTATTCTCAGATTTATGCTCAAATCGTTGGGTCAATGGACTAGTCCCTCGTTAAAACCACGAAAAATTATCCCTTCCACTGTAACTATTGTGTCATCGAAGCCCCCGCCCGAGGAAAAGGGTCAAGGGGAATCTGTGTCGCGAGAGGGTGAAGTCGAGTATGTTAACTTATTAATTATTTGATCCGTTTCTCGAGTATTTTCTTATTAATATTTCTTTGGCAGAGACGTTCTTCAAGTAACACCCAAAGGAAGAATTTTAAACCTTCATACCACAGCTGAGGGTGAGCATGTTCAAACAACTAACGAACATGAGAAACTTGTCGTAGTTCAAGGGGATGAACATAATCCCTTGAAAGAGGAATTTAATAAAACAGTGGACATAACGTGAGCAAATATGTTCTATTACGCATATCACAGTAACTTGAACATTAATTTTAATACTACGATTAATTTTCAGTGTTGATAAGTATGTAGAACCAATGAAATATTTTTTCAAACAAATCCTTCGACCAAATGGAAAAGAGAAGACGAACGTGTACGCGTACATGTTCCTTTGTGATTTCTTTAATTTCTTGCTGCTCATTTTTGGATTCTCCGCGTTTGGAGTGAGTGTTCTGATATTTCATTTTTTCTTCTTCTTTCTTTTTTGTGAATAATATTAATATCGACTAATTTTCAGACGCAACAAGGCGATGGGGGTGTCGCGGCTTATTTCCAAGAAAATCGAGTTCCAATGCCATTCTTACTAATGCTGTTACTCCAGTTTGCCTTAATAGTAATCGATCGAGCTCTGTTCTTGAAGAAGTCAATTGTCGGAAAATTAATCTTCCATTATTGCTTGATATTCGGTGTTCACATTTGGATGTTCTTTATTTTACCAAGCGTTACTGAACGGTACGAGCAATTATTAATTACGATAGCGAAATAAAGTTCAAAATTTTTCTTTAATGCTGTTTCTATTAAAAATTATTCTTTACAACAACAGACAATTCAACGAGAGGCTCCCACCGCAAATTTGGTACATGGTTAAATGTTTCTACCTTTTATTAGCAGCCTATCAATTGCGACAGGGCTATCCAACACGTATACTTGGAAATTTCCTTTGCAAAAACTACAGCATCGTGAACTACGTCTTGTTTAAAGGGTTCGAATAAATTTGTCTTTAAATTTTGGACACAATTATATTTACAGTTCGATTGAAATTTAATTTTTCGTTTACTTCAACAGATTCATGTTAGTCCCTTTCTTATTCGAGTTAAGAGCTGTTATGGATTGGATCTGGACCGATACTTCCATGACGATAATGGACTGGTTCAAAATGGAAGATATTTTTGCCAATATTTATCAAATCAAGGTATGCTGTACAATTTATTATAATATAATTCTATATCTACATTATTAAAAAATTGTAATTACAGTGTATGCGAGGTGTCGAAACCGATTTCCCTCAACCAAGGGGCGTCAAGAAACAGCAAATGAGCAAATACTTAGTCGGCGGTGGTGCTCTCTTTTTCATGATAGGTTTAATATGGTTCCCCTTGCTCCTATTTGCATTAGGTGGCACAGTTGGTGTCTCCAATTTACCATACGACGTATCAATGAAAATAAGAATTGGCCCCTATGAACCCATATACTCCATGTCAGCGCAAAGTAGCTCTATCATTGAATACACCGAATCCCAGTTCACCGACTTTTCCAATTTATATACGAAAGACAGACCTGCAGTCACTTTCCTGGAGAATTACATACATTCGGATGTCGCTGCAGTGAAATTGAGTGGCTTTTCTCGGAAATTATGGAGTATATCGCCACCAGACTTAGAGAGGTAGGTTTAAGATCAATGCGATCGTTCATATAATCCGTATATGATTTTATTTGAGAATTATTTCGCTACAGACTGATAACAGAATTGGAAGATAATAGTACCACTGTCACTGTCCACGTGGAATGGACAGTGTCTCGAAAGACAGACGCCAAAGATGCCAGTGGCGTAACGACGACAGTGAATGATATAAAATTACCACCATTTGTGAATGATGAATTTAATCCTGTGAGAAAAACGTTAGCTAACATGCTCTCTCCCGACGAGTCCACTGTGCACAACGGTACTATCACGTTGCAACACGCTTTTCCAAAGTTTCTGAAAGTGACTGGTCGGACTACTAATATTGTTCCACAATTAATGCGAATACGTAAGTTTCGGATAATGAAATTAGCCCGCGGTGAATATATAATTAAGGAATATCAATAACGAAAATTTTACGATTGATTTTCAGCGAAATGGATGGAAGACGACGTGGAGGAAGAAGACGAGGATCAATTGTACAGAAATATTACTCTTCATTTATCCACGGACGCGGACTGTTGTGCTCGCCAGAAATGGTGGGTCGTGAAAGAAATTTGCAATGACACTTTCTACAATCAATTGTTGGTCAATGTTCCCTTAAACGACTGCAAGTACATTATCATGTTCTTGTTCAACGATAAAACTTTCCCCGAGGGGCTGAGTTTTATCAGTGGCTTCGGGTACGTTGAAAAATCTTCGCCTCAATTCTTCTTCTGTGCAAGAATATAGGACCATTGTAATTGTCACATATATTTTTTATAGAATATTAGGATTGTACACCACTGCGGTAATAGTCATAAGTCAAATGATGAGGAAGATAGTGAGTGAGATGGCACCGAAGATCATGTTCGAAGATCTACCTTACGTGGACAGAATTCTACGTTTATGCTTGGATATTTATTTGGTCCGTGAAAGTGGGGAATTGTGCCTCGAGGAAGACTTATTCGCCAAATTAATATTCCTCTATAGATCGCCAGAGACGCTGATTAGGTTGATTTTCCATATAGACCATCTGCGTAATTAATAATAATTATGTTTGAAGAAGGTAATACGAATAATACAAAATATTTTCTAGATGGACAAGGCCTCCGGAAGAGGGAGAAAGAACTGACAATGAGGATCAAGACGACGCAGAAGATGAAGCGGCAGCACAAAGGGAAGAATCTCGAGATGTTTCTCGTCAGGAATAAATTAACAAATGTGTCACAAGGAGTGAAAGGTACAGATGTTAACATGTACGTGAGAATTTGTGAGATACCTTTAGTAAAATGTTCTTGGGTATCTTGAACGTCGGAGACGGTAGAATGATAAGCAATCGATTGGAAACTTTTAGGAGCTCAGGAATTGATTACCACTGCATTCCTCGTTAAAGAGTTAATTAACGCAGGGATTGTTCCTATCTTCAAATACGTATATTATAAAAGTGTACATACGTGGTTAGTGAAGAGGTAGAAAAACTTTGAAATAAAAACCGAACAAGAAGCATCAAAAAGATGTGCTACAAATTTTAAGCGAATACAAGAATATATCACGCGGTAGAATTATTTATTTCTCGATTTCTGTATTTTTAAGTAAAGTTTTATAGTTTTTTCATGTCTTAACATAAAGAGAAACTTGTGATTACACGACATTGGTAACACGATTATCAAAATAGCGCCTACGCTTAAGTTTGTCGTACTCTGTGTGCGAGGTAGTGCTTCATTTTATTTCTAATATATTAGAATCTATGTAAACTCAAATACATAATATGTGTATGCATTTTTACTTTGAAGCATTTAAGTTTGCAACTTTATCGGTAAAAAATACAATCCCCTTATTCCTAGAGATTCAAACCTCCCGATACTGCCGATAGCAATCGATCTTTCGTTCCCTTTTATACGTTTTTCTAATCATCAATCCAATCACCTATCATTCGTAAATATAATTATCTGGCCATTTTGCCAAGCCTTGAACGAGTTTTATATATTACACATATTCAATGAGGATATCCATGTCATAAAAGATATCATTGTTTGTAAATATTTGCATATAAATATAAACGCATTGTACGATGTGCATTTTCGTCGAAATACTGTATCATGTCGCCTTGATATGTCTTTTAAGATTATCCTCAAATATAAATTGTTTCAAATGGACAATAAATGTGACTCTTCTTTCACGGTCCCTTTTATCGAATAAAAAAGGATACAATAGTTAAATCAAAAAGTATTTTATTGGGCATTCTCTTACAAGCAACGATTTATTAGATTTCTTAGTTCAATAAATATATCGAACAGAAATCGACGCGGTTTAGAACATTACAGTACGGACTTCTGTGGAAAATTAATACATTCTAAACGATGTAACATACATTGGCTTTTTAAATATTTCATACGCCTTAAAAAATATTAGTAAAAAATCTTAAAAAATATAGCGTATCAGTAATCTCACAACGCGCATTATCGCTCTTCATTCATAATACGCAACAATTTGAAAAAACATTATATAGCTAAAACATGTACAGAGTGTTATACCTCGACAATTATCAGCCACTGACATTAAGCGGAAAGTTATAACACAATTAATCTCGAAACTGATATGCATCGTGAAACGTGATATTTATCATGAATTTTATACGCGAATGCACGATCCTTGGCCGGCAGTTTTATTAAATATTTGCGATGATACATGAGCATCTTTTTATAACGTGTTAAATGCAAATAATAATACTGTTCGAATTCAATAGAGCGTGCACGCTTATCTAAATTCAATCAGTCAACGCCTGCGTCGTCTTAACTATAAATTACTTGCTACTTCTATTACATCACATGTATTGTGCAAATTGTGTAAATACAAAATAAAGACGAGAAATTTCTTACATCATATTTACTGTTGCGAATTATATACTTCTGTCGATATCACCGCAAATCGTCGTACATTCAGGTGCTGATCAATTTCTGGAAAATACCGGAATTCAGCGCACCTCGTGTCCTTCGCGATTTGAATTTTATTAAAAAATTAACAGAACACACTTGAATAACGTTTAACACCAATAACTGATAATGGTAAAAGCACAACTGCCGAATGGAATGGATCATTTCTCATCAACAAATTCGAAGCACCTAAATAGTCAAAACATTGTGCACCTCTGCTATTGTTTAGACAACTCCTTGTATTTCAATTTCAGTGCAGCGTTCTCTTGCTTCAAATGTTCCAGCTCCTCCAGCTTCTTATGCAGCTCTTCATTCCTTTTCTGTAGGACAATATTGTCCTCTTGCAGTCTCTCGTTCAATTCGATTAAGCTTCTAACTCTGATCGAGTCCTTGCTGGGATGCATTTCACTGATTATATCGTCTGTTTGAGACAGCAGATGTTTAATGAGATTCGCTTGAGAATTAAAGTGTAGTTCTTGCATGGCTCTCAGTATTTTCGTACTCTCCTGTTTTGTGCATATGCTCACGATTTCTTTGATGCTATTAAGCATAGTAGAATCAGTTTCCTTAAACTCTACTGTTTTATGAGTGTCATAGGTTTTGATTTTCTCTCTGACAACTTCTGCCTGGGAAGTTGCTTCTTTCAACGGATCGGAGGGTCTGCTATTTTCCTTAACATCCGAGGCCTGAGTGTTCTCCTTATGGCTTCCAGAACGACGGGTCCTCTCCTTAAGGATCACGTTATTCTCTGTACTCTTCATCCTTGACTCTCTGATCTTTGCCTTCATATCGTCTTTAATTTCTTGCTCCTTCCCATCAACTTTAACTTTGTTTTCTATTGGCTTCAGTTTGGACTCCGTAGATTTCCTCTCAGGTGCCTTTACTTTCGCTTGGTGCTTCCTTACATCGTGCTCGGATATTTTTCTTAGATCCTTTGTAATTACTTGTTTAACAGCTGATTGCTTTACAATGTGCACAGCCTGCTCAGCTTTTTGAAGCACATTTTCCCCTTTACTTTTTGAGGTATGTTGCAAAGGGGACGATGTTACTGTTCTTGTCGTTATATGCCGATCCACAGGATAGGCATTAACATTTTTAACGTCCGACGGTACTAATTCTAAGTCCTCTAGAAAAGAATCATTCATATTTTTAGAGCTTCTGCTACTTCAACAATAAATAGAACCCAGTTGTTGTATATATATATTCAAATGTGGCGATCCTTGTAACCCTGACAAGTTAAGAAGTATTGTGCAGATACAGTTGTCTACGATTTACTACTTACAACTGTACTTTTTAGGCTCCTGAATCACAATAGGGTGCACCAAAATATTACGAATTCTTCTCATTATAGAATGATCGTAAAAAATTGGTTGCTGGGTCAATGTGGCACAGTTTGATCAGATGTAGGACAGATACTTTATTTACAACAGCACAATCGTTTCTAAAATACTGTAGCTCTTGTTTAAAAAAGAAAAGTACTTAGTTCAACCTTCCATTCGATTGCAGTGCAACATATCCATGTCCAATTCAAACTTGTCAGTTGCAGTGGTACAGTCAGCTGGTCGAGATTCGTGAATATTTCTGATACGCCATCTGCGAAACCGTCATTAATTTGAAACTATAAATTATCAGGGTGGTCAATGGTATGTTTCATTCAGTATGAAATTAAAGTTAAGTCCCACACGAAATTCGAAGGTCTCCTGTGAATTTTAATTCCGAACTTGCGTGTCGATGATTCAGACGATTTTGTTTTATCTGTAATATTAACCGTGGGCGTAACTGCGTATATTTTTTGGTTGTTACATTGGTATGATTGGTACGGCGAGTATATAAGGTTTCGTTCGGCGTTCAATCATGGCAATATTGTTTTTGTACCGTTCGGTACCGGTTTTGAACTGTAGTTCAGCGATCGTGCTTTACTATTAAGGGTAGTCGTGTGTCATATAATTAAACACGATGAAGGGAATCGTTCTGCTTTCACAAATCCTTCTCCTTGCTTCTGTTGCAAGGGGATTTATAAACGTTTATCCAAAATTAATGGAAATTCCTCTTTTAAACGAGGAGGATGCTGGGACACCTCTGTTCTTGACACCGCTTATCGATAGTGGTAAGATAAATGAGGCTCGCAACAAAGCAGTCGTGCAACACAAGGAAATGGGCGATGTAAGCAGCTATGCCGGTTACTTAACTGTTAATAAAAATTATAATTCGAACATGTTCTTTTGGTTCTTCCCAGCTCTGGTAAGTAATCGAACTATTTCGTATTTACCAATGAAAAAATGTCCAATACTCTTCCAATCGATCTTTCGATCGTCTATAATTTCTCTTACGTCGTTCGTAAGGCGCATTTTTTTTTGTACAGTACAATCCAAAAACCGCCCCTATT
Organism: Nomada fabriciana; assembly: GCA_907165295.1. Taxonomy (NCBI): domain Eukaryota; kingdom Metazoa; phylum Arthropoda; class Insecta; order Hymenoptera; family Apidae; genus Nomada; species Nomada fabriciana. The sequence goes on along the minus strand of OU015690.1, from coordinate 6,730,501 downwards.
GTATTATGGCTACAAGGTGGTCCTGGGGCTACATCCATGTTTGGTCTATTCATGGAGAATGGTCCATTCGTAGTAACATCGAACAAAACGCTTGAAATGCGCAAATACTCTTGGAGCAAGTCTCATAATTTATTGTACATTGATAACCCGGTTGGTACTGGTTTCAGTTTCACTCATGATGCTAAGGGATATGCCACCAATGAAACTGACGTGGGAAGGGATGTTCACACTGCATTGGTTCAATTCTTTAAATTATTCCCAGAATTGCAAGCCAATGACTTCTTTGTCACTGGTGAGTCTTACGCCGGTAAATATGTGCCAGCTGTATCCCATGCCATTAAAGACTATAATATTAAAGCAACGACTAAGATCAATTTAAAGGGCTTGGCAATTGGGAATGGATTAAGCGATCCAGAGAATCAGTTAGTTTATGGAGATTATTTGTATCAATTGGGATTGGTGGATGAGAATGGTAGAGACATGTTCCATAAGCTTGAACAGGAGGGCAAAGATTTGATTAAACAGAAGAAATATATAGAAGCCTTTAATGTGTTCGATGAGCTTCTTAATGGAGATTTAATTGATCACTCCTCTCTATTCGCGAATTTAACTGGGTTTAAATACTACTTTAATTATCTGCATACTGAAGACTCAAATGAGTCGAATTATATGAACGAATGGATACAGCGAGCAGACATTAGGAAAGCCATACATGTTGGCAACTGTTCATTCCATGTTGAAGATAACACTGTGGAGGAACATCTGAAAGCTGATGTAATGCAATCTGTGGCAGATATAATAGCAGATCTGACACAACATTACAGAGTTCTGTTATATAATGGACAGCTTGATATTATTGTTGCGTACCCTCTGACTGAAAATTATGTGAGGAACTTGAAATGGCCCGGTGCGGAGAAATATAAGCAAGCTAAAAGGAAATTATGGTGGGTTGGAAAAGAGTTAGCTGGCTACTCAAAGAGTGTTGATAACTTAACAGAGGTCATGGTGAGGAATGCTGGACATATGGTTCCTTATGATCAACCTAAATGGGCTCTCGATCTTATTACCCGTTTTACCCACCATAAAAAGTTCTAAGTACTTAATTACTTTTGCAACACATGTGATATTTCTACTATACTCGAATTTACAACTTGGGATTGTAAAGAAATGTAGTTCCATAGTAGATATCACCCAATGAAAGTATTAGATACTCGGAATAAACATAACGAACTGATATTTTATAATGAAAAGGATAATCATTTATTTGTATAAAAAGTGTGTATAATTGTATTATTAGATATCTAAATAAAGAACTTTCCTACTTATATTTATGAGGTACTCAATGTTCGTTAAAGCTTTCAAAATATATTCATTACACATTTTAAAATTACGTACCACCCATACTAAATTAATTTCAAAATACTAAAATTCACGAGTTACCTGATAAAAAATCTCGGTTACATCGAATGTCAAGAATATGAAAAATTGTGCGTCTTGTGGGATTTGCTTATATGCCAACAATTAATTACCTAATCTAGAATAGAAAATGTTAATCCAAGTATGGCAACAGATAATCGTCTACTATAGAGACGTTTTTATGCCACTCATAATGTGGGATATTTGGAACTGTAACTACAGTGAGCCTTCCACTTTCATCTAGCGTTTTCAGTCCAATTAAATCATCCTTATAAATAATTCCATCACGCATATCTATCACAGTTTCGTTTATGTTGTAATGTCCAAAGTGGCTGCTTTGCCACGGGGTGATAACACCATCGTCAGGCCCTCCAATTAGTACCATTTTATTTAGTTTAGTAAGTCCCTGTTTAGACGTTGGAACCCCCGTCGAGTTTCGTTCATTATTTATGTACGGAAGAAATTGACTATATTTATAATACAATTCCTGTAAAAAGAAATGCGGTCAGAATTTATGTGGAAAAAATAACTGGAACAGAGAGATACCAACTTGATGATGAGGATCGTTCCAATAATTCCCGACGCTTGTATGTTGTCCAATTTTTGAATAGAATAACTCGTATGCTGTTTCACATACCAAATTGGGAAAAAACAGATGCAAGAATCGGGCTAAAAAGGAATATATGATTTTATATAGTTATTCCCTTTGGTTGTCTTGTTAGACAGTAACACAATCACCTACTTCCATATTGACCGCCTTGTGGTGCGCTCAATGAAATAAAGTTTCTAACGTTATGCTCCGGAAATTTCTGCAATATTGCTCGAGCTAACAAACCACCTTGGCTATATCCAATTAAGTTTATTCCTTCGGGAAACGCCGCGCTTATTGATACAATGTCCATTCCTATTTCTTCCACTTGCCTCCACATTGGGTCCAAACTACTCCATCCAGCATATCTTGGCGTATTAAAAACTTGTGTTCCTGGGTGCATCTAAAATAAATAATTATACGAAGAAAACAATTATATATTTATGTAATCTAATCATGTTTATCCGACATATTTATATAGAATGCAATATCTCTAGCATGATGTGCTCTGGAATTACTTACCTCCCCGATTCTATTACTAATTAATTCCATACTGTCGCTTCCCGTAAGAATACCATGGATAACGACCACGGCGTGATAACTTTCGGCTACATTGTTAATTAATGTTGAATGTAGTAAAAGAAGATAAAAAATATTACTTAAGGTAGTCATTAATACTCTCAGAATATGACGTTACTACAAACCAGTATATATGTACTGTTTACGGTTGGCTTACAAAGCAGTTCTGGGTTTTCGCATCGCAACCCTATTGACGGACTGGGAACACAGTCGGTCAAGAAACCACGGACACAATGTCCAATCGGTAGTGCAGTAAAGGCAGGGACACGAGAACAAACGAGATACACGAAGTGTATAAGAATAACAAACATGTAATCTAATACTGGCCGAAAGGCCAGCATTTCTGGGACTCCGGGCCCCATTACCATTTCTAGTTTTTAGAACTAGAGTCTAGTTTCTAGTTTTCTAGTTTCTAGTTAAATAGTTTTAAGGAATTCTTTTGTTCTTTGCCGCAATGAAAGGTAGCAAAGGATATGAACATTTAATGTTAATTAAAAATATTTTAATCAAAAAGACACATGATAACAAGTCTTCTTATTTCAATTGTACTATCCATAAAGGAAATAATTATTAAAGTTATACTTTATATTATATATTTAATATATAAATATATTGTTATTTATATATTTTATTTATTCATATTTTTAAGTATATTTATTTAACACACAAAGAATAAGGTTGCCACAATGAAAAAGATAGCGACGACAATTGTATACTACAATTGTATACTAATCGAGATTTTTCGGAACATATACAATACCAAATTAATATTTGGAGTATAATTTATACTCCGATTCGAAGTAGGTCCAAGGATTGGTGGCGATGTCTCGGCGGGCATTAATTGGGGAAATGAACGAACATTGAGCGGCCATTATTGTACATTGTATCCTAAGTACAATACGCAGTCAATTCGCCCGAATTATTTTCCACATCATTATCAAACGTCTGTTAAACGTTTAATAATTATATGATAAATAATTGATTGCCCAGGTCTCACCACGTGGAGGTTACTGCGCATGGAGACCCACCCTAGCCACGGCCCTTCCACCTTCCAATTACGCGAAAACTAATTCTAATATAATTTGTGAAAATAAAATCACCTATTATTGTCAATTTGTAGAACGTTCATTAATTGATCGTAGTACAAGTAAGACAATAAGAGGAGTATTTGGAAAATTCACGACCGAAAGCTAAATTGAATATCACAGAAGGAAACCTTAAAGAAAATCTGCAAGTGAATTAAACTTTCTATAAAATATATCCTATGATCTTACAAAATAGACAACGAAATATTATCACAGTAGTGTACACTGCTGTCTTAAAATCTAAGACACGGCCTAAAAATTAATCCTCCCTTCTTAAATACTAGATTAGATTCAAATGCGCCCTCCCTGACTAAAGATCTAACTTAAAACTACAATCACCCTACCTAATATAACATCTAAGAGATCAATTAAAAGTACAGTTCCAACAATATCCTACCTACATAAGAATGTAATAGATACTTTATTATACTCATGCAGGTATAAATATGCATATCCTTAATATGGACTAATTGAAGAGGAATTAATTGCGTGACCCATGGTGTCCTGGAACAGACCGTATCAATTTTTAGTTTCATAAACCCTGACTAGTTAAAAGTCTAATAATTTCAATTAGTGTAAAACAAGCTTGTACAAAAGGGCATCGGCAGTGGCAGGGGCAGGGGCAGGGGCAGGGTGAGATTGTGGTCATATTATACATATTTTCAGCAGTCCTCTTCTTTAGCTGGTTCTTTTCAATGCTTCTGAAACAAAGACAAACTGGAAGTAATTAGTAAGGCATTAGTAAGGCAACTTACAAAGGGGATCGACGAGGCTGGCTGTTCATAGTTTCAGGTCGTGCCTTTGATACCGTGAATCTGTAACAATCTCGCAAATTGGATTAGTAATGTCAAGAGACTGGACGCTCATTTCATAGAATGCACGAAGCACGGGTCAAATGGATGAGAAGGCAAGCAACGAAAGTGACTGCTACCGAGCAGTCCGCGAGCCCTCAGCTCAGAGTCTGGACAGTAAAACGACTTACAATCGACACCCGTTTCGATACCGAGCCACAGCAATCATTGAGGCACGGATATGCAAGACCACAACCGCGATCCCAGATTGTGTCCCATATGCCTTCTGCCACCTCAAGGTGTGCTTGGCGTGGTCTAACTCGCAGGAATATCCTACTAGGCGGGTCACATGTCCAGAACCACAGTCACAGCCTCACACACCGCTCGTCGCTGAAAGTGCAACCCAAATATCGCCACAAGTGCCAAAAGCGTTTTTCCATTGATAGACCTCTGAGCGGAGTACAAGAAACTAAATGAAGCAAGCAGGGGTGAAATTAGATGGGGAAGCAAGTAAAGAAAGTAAGACTCTTAGAAGAAGAGACTATAAAATGCGACGGCAGAAACGAGATAGGATCATACAAAGGAGTATTAAAGGATGTCGGAAATATTGACACTCCAGTCTTGGAATGAATGAAGCAGACAACGAAAATGACTGCTACGGAGCAGCCCGCGAGCACCCAGCCCAGGGTTTGGCGGACCCGGGTTCCTGTCAGCCTTGAAATCGAATCAAGACTCGGTACCAAGCCTCAGATACATTGAGCTGCAGACATGCAGAACCGTGACCAAGATTCCAGATTAGACCTTTAGCCAACATCCGTTAGAGACGTAGTCTAACAGCGTGCGTATCGTCACCAGAACCACAATCACGGCCCCACTCATCGTAACTCGCTGACACTGACACCCTTACCATGCCGACAGTTACTACCTTACCTCGACTATTCCCCCGAGCCGCGGTGCAAGAAACTAAATGAATCACGCGGGGGTGGCTGAGGAAACAAGTAACGAAAGTGACTGCTACGGTGCAGCCCGCGAGCCCTCAACCCAGAGCCTGTGATAGTCCAGGTTCCTGCCAGCCTTGCCATCGAAACAAGCCTCGGTACCAAGACGCAGCCTCATTGAGCTGCAGATATGCAAGAACCGCAACCATGATTCCAAATTTGGGACCAATAGCCAACAACCGTTAGAGACGTAGTCTAACAGCGTGCGTATCCCTCGTCCAGAACCACAATCACGGCCCCACACATCGTAACTCGTTGACGCTGAGCCCCCAACCATGCCAACAGTTACTTCCTTTCCATCGGTAGAACTCTGAGCGGAGTACGAGAAACGAAATGAATCAAGCAGGGGTGAAGTTAGATGTGAAAGCAAGTAAAGAAAGTAACGATTTCTCTTAGAGGAAGAGACTATAAAATGCGACGGCAGAAACGAGATAGGAATATATATAGGAGTATTACAGGATGTAGGAAATATTGGGAGAAGTGAAAGTGCAATGCGCAGTCAATTGGCTCGAATTATTTTCCACATAATTATCAAACGTTTCTCAAACGTTTAATAATTATACGATAAATAACTGATTGCCCGGGTCTCACCACGTGGAGGTTACTGCGCATGGAGACCCACCCTAGCCACGGCCCTTCCACCCTCCAATTACGCGAAAACTAATTCTAATATAATTTGTGACAAAAAAATCACCTATTATTGTCAATTTGTAGAACGTTCATTAATTGATCGTAGTACAAGTAAGACAATAAGAGGAGTATTTGGAAAATTCACGACCGAAAGCTAAATTGAATATCACAGAAGGAAACCTAAAAGAAAATCTGCAAGTCAATTAAACTTTCTTAAAAATATATCCTATGAGCTTACAAAATAGACAACGAAATATTATCACAGCAGTGTACACTGCTGTCTTAAAATCTAAGACATGGCCTAAAAATTAATCCTCCCTTCTTAAATACTAGATTAGATTCAAATGCGGCCTCCCTGACTAAAGATCTAACTTAAAACTACAATCACCCTACCTAATATAACATCTAAGAGATCAATTAAAAGTACAGTTTCAACAATATCCTACCTACATAAGAATGTAATAGATACTTTATTATACTCATGTAGGTATAAATATGCATATCCTTAATATGGACTAATTGAGGAGGAATTAATTGCGTGACCCATGGTGTCCTGGAACAGACCGAATCAATTTTTAGTTTCATAAAACCTGCCTAGTTAAAAGTGTAATAATTTCAATTAGTGTAAAACAAGCTTGTACAAAAGGGCATTGGCAGTGGCATGGGCAGGGGCAGGGGCACAGGCAGGGGTTGGGCACGGGCAGGGGCAGGGGCAGGGTGAGATTGTGGTCATATTATACATATTTTCAGCAGTCCTCTTCTTTAGCTGGTTCTTTTCAATGCTTCTGAAACAAAGACAAACTGGAAGTAATTAATGAAGGATCATAAGAATCTTAAACTCAAAAATAGGATCGACGAGGCTGGCTCTTTATAGTTTCCAGTTGTGCCTTTGATATCTTGAATCTGTAACAATCTCGCAAATTGGATTAGTAATATCAAGAGACTTGACGCTCAATTCATAGAATGAGCGAAGCAGGGGTGGAATAGATGAGGAGGCAAGCAACGAAAGTGACTGCTACCGAGCAGTCCGCGAGCCCTCAGCTCAGAGTCTGGTCAGTAAAACGACTTACAATCGACACCCGTTTCGATACCGAGCCACAGCAATCATTGAGGCACGGATATGCAAGACAACAACCGCGATCCCAGATTGTGTCCCATATACCTTCTGCCACCCCAAGGTGTGCTTGGCGTGGTCTAACTCGCAGGAATATCCCACTAGGCGGGTCACATGTCCAGAACCACAGTCACAGCCTCACACACCGCTCGTCGCTGAAAGTGCAACCCAAATATCGCCACAAGTGCCAAAAGCGCTTTTCCATCGGTAGACCTCTGAGCGGAGTACAAGAAACTAAATGAAGCAAGCAGGGGTGAAATTAGATGGGGAAGCAAGTAAAGAAAGTAAGACTCTTAGAAGAAGAGGCTATAAAATGCGACGGCAGAAACGAGATAGGATCATACATAGGAGTATTAAAGGATGTAGGAAATATTGACACTCCAGTCTTGGAATGAATGAAGCAGACAACGAAAATGACTGCTACGGAGCAGCCCGCGAGCACCCAGCCCAGGGTTTGGCGGACCCGAGTTCCTGTCAGCCTTGAAATCGAATCAAGACTCGGTACCAAGCCTCAGATACATTGAGCTGCAGACATGCAGAACCGTGACCAAGATTCCAGATTAGACCTTTAGCCAACATCCGTTAGAGACGTAGTCTAACAGCGTGCGTATCGTCACCAGAACCACAATCACGGCCCCACTCATCGTAACTCGCTGACACTGACACCCTTACCATGCCGACAGTTACTACCTTACCTCGACTATTCCCCCGAGCCGCGGTGCAAGAAACTAAATGAATCACGCGGGGGTGGCTGAGGAAACAAGTAACGAAAGTGACTGCTACGGTGCAGCCCGCGAGCCCTCAACCCAGAGTCTGTGATGGTCCAGGTTCCTGCCAGCCTTGCCATCGAAACAAGCCTCGGTACCAAGACGCAGCCTCATTGAGCTGCAGATATGCAAGAACCGCAACCATGATTCCAAATTTGGGACCAATAGCCAACAACCGTTAGAGACGTAGTCTAACAGCGTGCGTATCCCTCGTCCAGAACCACAATCACGGCCCCACACATCGTAACTCGTTGACGCTGAGCCCCCAACCATGCCAACAGTTACTTCCTTTCCATCGGTAGAACTCTGAGCGGAGTACGAGAAACGAAATGAATCAAGCAGGGGTGAAGTTAGATGTGAAAGCAAGTAAAGAAAGTAACGATTTCTCTTAGAAGAAGAGACTATAAAATGCGACGGCAGAAACGAGATGGGAATATACATAGGAGTATTACAGGATGTAGGAAATATTGGGAGAAGTGAAAGTGCAATGCGCAGCCAATTGGCTCGAATTATTTTCCACATAATTATCAAACGTCTCTTAAACGTTTAATAATTATACGATAAATAACTGATTGCCCGGGTCTCACCACGTGGAGGTTACTGCGCATGGAGACCCACCCTAACCACGGCCCATCCACCCTCCAATTACGCGAAAACTAATTCTAATATAGCTTGTGAGAAAGGTAAAATCTCCTCCTATTGTCAATTTGTAGAACGTTCATTAATTGATCGTAGTACAAATATGACAGTAAGAGGAGTACTTGGAATATTCACGACCGAAAGCTAAATTGAATATCGGAAGGAAACCTAAATGAAAATTTGAAATCAATTTCCTGAAACAAAACATTCTTAGAAATATATCCTACGATCTTAAAAAATAAACAACGAAATATTATCACAGCAGTGTACACTGGTGTCTTAAAAACTGAGACACAGTTTAAAAAAACATCCTGCCTTCCTAAATACCAGATTAGATTAAAATGCGCCCTCCCTGACTAAAGACAAACTGGAAGTAATTAGTAAGGCATTATAAAACTCTTAAGCTTACAAATGGGATCGACGAGGCTGGCTCTTTATAGTTTCACGTCGTGCCTTTGATACCGTGAATCTGTAACAATCTCGCAAATTGGATTAGTAATGTCACGAACGAAAGAATGATTCGATACTCTATGCACCAATTTTCTCTTTAAACGGAACACGAAAGGCGGAAGATTTGGCCATGATTTTTGGCTGACGATGATGTGCCACCATCCAGGGTGGTTCAGGAACTGGCTTCCAACTGGAAGCAGTTGGGGACTGGTATTCGCAACTCTAATTAAAAACGCGATCTTTAATCAACGCAACACTAATTGGATCTCGTCATGCAAGCATTTCGCAACACTATTTATTAGGGCTGATAGAAAGCAAACGCTAAATTATTTGTAATATCAAATACAAGCAATGTAATTAAAGATCCTCTGAAAAGTTAGCTGAAAGCTCAAGACGCGAAAATAATTTCCGCACCACTAGAAACTTTCTCATATGTAAAATATATTATAACTGAACAGCAAAATTGCAAGAACAATCGTGATATCATTGCGCAACGCTAAATCAATGACGATTTTCATTTGCCCGCGACTCTAACTAAAAACCGCGAATAACACCGCAACTCTAAGAATACACGAGACTCGTTTTCTTTTTCGCGACTCTACTTGAAAAACCGTGTGACATTTAACGCAACTCTAATTCGACCCGTTCTCAAGTTTCTTGCGACTCTAAAGCAACGCGATATTTTTGGGAGGGCTGTATCGTTGGGCCGGAATGTGCGTCGGCCAAGTACAATTAAAAATTCTACAAATGAAAATGCAAGCACAGTGACAAAGTAGTAACATAGAATGATTCCCCATTCTTACAAAGAATGGCGAACCATTAGTAGTTGCCCTCTTCAGTGACAATTTGTCGGGCCTCTTCGGCATATAGCCTCTCCTTTTCGTTGGACCCAAGGGCCACCTGAAACTTAAGCTAGGCTCGAGGCTCTAATCGGAAACCAAGGTAAACTTATAAATGTGAAATAAAGTGTTTAAATCGCGGAGCTAAATAGAACACACGTGGCCGAATCACGATCAAATAAAATCGTAAAATTGTGATTACGGAAAATCGCAAAGATTACGATTAAAATTGTAATCGTTCTTCGTTCACACGTGCAATCTCGAGCATAATGTAACACGTTTCGTTTCGGAACCTGAATCGCGACCACGACCGCGAAGGATTCGTAAAATCGATAGGCAAAGCCAGAGGCGAACGCATTTTCGTTCGCGCCATAGCGCCATAGCTTTTCACCGTCGACTTTTCAAATCAGATTTCCTGAAACAGGTTGAACACGCGAAAAAGTGTCTACCCGATCGGAGACTGTGTCAACCTGCCCGGCCCTACCTACTTATATCTATCAATCACTCCAAGTATGCTACCTATCCTACCTGGACCTATATTTAAAAAATGGCAAACAGGCACACCAACACACGACACTCCACGGTTCTCAGTCAAACACTTGGGCGCAAAAGCCTACACTAGGGAGGCGTCCCGGGACACCCCCGACACCCAAGTGTTGTCACACAACTTGCACACTCTAATGTACGTACCATTTTTCTGAAATCGACTGACAGTGGCTGGGATCTTTGCGTTCGCGTGGGAAGAAACCACGCCGCGGTAGATATTTAATAGAATATTTAAATAGCACCGATACAAGAGGTAGTTGACGGCAATTGAAAGGTATATATTCGATTCTCTTTAGCATTTAACCTCTGTCATCTTAAATGACAGAAACTTCGTGCCTCAGTATAGTAAAGATTATTAATGCAATTAATAGTAAAAATGATGTCGCTGTTTTAAATCAATGGACATCTTATCTTGGTCATAATAGCTACATTTTAGTACGGAACGACGCAACTCCACAGCCTAACCACACACACAATGCGGATATTACGTCGTGCACGATACACCAAACGCACTGTCAGTCGCCAACAATAAATCCTTTCATGGCTTATAAACTAAAAAATATCATCGTGCTCTACCACCGTTTTCCCACCCAAGTAGCACCTGGGCACGTGAGTGGGATCCGGGCAGTGAACACGGAAGGGGTTAAACCTGGAAATCCTCGTCTAAAAAGATGATAAAGACATACTGATTTTCTAACGGGCTAAATATATGTATGTATATATACTAGATCAATATATGATTTTATTTTATTATAGAGAAAATTAAATGACTCTACTTTATTAGAAGAATTGTACAATGACTCTAGTTTATTACAAAAATTGTGCAATGACTCTACTTTATTAGAAAAAGTATTCAATGACTCTACTTTAATATACTTGGAATGGAATTGAAACATCCTCGGGTGTTCCCGTCATCAAAGCATTGGTTCTAAAACGCAAGGTTGGTTTTAAAATAGATTGCTTTGATGTCGAGATCTACCCGTTCGCGTATTGTCTTCTTGTACATTCAGGTTTAATTAATATCTTGTACGCAAAAAGTGAATTTATTGGTATCTCTAAACGGCAAAGACTAATATGGATATCGAATAATAAAATCATTCGATAGTTCCAACAATTTGACAAGGTAAGTAAATACCATTACTTTATATATAATCAAAGTAGAAAAGAATGGAAATACTATACTTTTATTAACAATTTATTATAACTGTGCAGTAATTTGAATTGACAAATAAACGAAGTCGAATGGTATTCGACTTCTCTACTACAAGCTAATGCACGTATAATATTGGACGTTACTTTATATTCATTTAATAAGTAATAACTATTTAAATATCGTTTCATAGATATTCAAATAAATCCTCGATTATTAAAAGATATATACTGATATATTTTATACGAAATATGATCTCTTTTAATATTATCAAGCTATTTAGAAACGCGTTGTACAAGAAGACCTATCCTCATATAATATAAAACAGTAAAGAAGTTACTACTCATGAGTATATTTTCATATACCCATGGTCACAGTGCTTGCCAAAAAAATCTACGTAATTACAACCAGTCACTCGTGTCGGTTCGGACCTTTCGTCCTGCGACATGATTGAGTGACCAGAGGAACTTTAAAGCATGCGACTCACCGGTTGCAGACTCAGCAGGGGTGCGGTCAAGCTCGTCGCTATCGAAGCCGTGGCAGCTGCTGAAACATTCAAAAAGAGCAGGCAAAATTAAAATCTTTGTACTTTCAGTACTTTTCAAATTGGTTAATTATCAAAGATTATTGCAATGCAAGATTAAAGAAATAAAGTTATACTTACTCGTCAAGTTGCTGGCCGAAAGCCCGAACTCGCCGAACAGGACACTGACTCTAATACCGGAACACTTGCGATCCACGAGCAAAGTGATTCTAATCTCCCGAGCGTATTATTTCGAAGCAAACACTGACTCTAATTTCGCGTCTCTTTACTGTTATTTACGTTTAATTATAATTTAGAGCGGTTGCGCTCAAAGAATAATAAAAAGAACTTTGACGGTACAAGCACTGACTCTACCGACCGCATTGCGCGCGGTCATCAAAATTTTCTGAAAGGGGATCTGTACAAGTTAGTAAATAGGATGAGGAGGTAGAAATTGAAGCAATACACATTTGATTTTATTTGTCTGTTTATTATTTTGTCATCCTGTCGAACGTCTGTTGAGGAAATACTGCTTCATTTTAATAAAGTACTACCGTATTATTATTCTGATTTAATTACTGTTAATTGTCTATTCAAGATATACTATTATAGATTAATATAAATGATTTATCAAAAGCATACTGTGACTGTTCTTTGTCCGAGTTTTAAAGGTAAGCATGATCTTGTTGTTAATAAGGAAGCAATATCGCGCATTTATACGTTCTCGTAGCTGTTTGTAGATATTAAGACTCGAAATTATTTATCATGCTTCCGGTGCATGGCAACTAGTACGTTAGCACGCGGGCAATCCTGCATCGAAAATACAATTTGACCGTAGTTGTACCAAGTCACATAGATAATAAAAGTGCCAACAAGAACACTAGTGAAGCTATAATAGAAATCGCGACCGATATGCAGCGAAACATGAACGTATTTCAATTTTTCGGTTAGAATTAATGAAATCTACTGACTCTAGTTTCAATCCCGAATGATACATTGTAAGTTCTATTTGAAATGTGTTCATTATTTAATGAACATGGATATATGAATAGGGAGAGGTAAGTACTGAAATCTATTTACAATATTGAAAATGTTCAATAACTTTCAGTTAATGTTCAATAACTGAACAGTAATTCAAAGTTGCGGAAGGACATATGTAATTGGGTATGTAAGTGATATTGCAAACAAAATAAACGCAACCGCATTGTATCCGAGTAATCGTGTAATAAAATATAATAAAGATTCGAAGAACCGTATAAACTAAGAAATTAATTATCCCGATATTTTAATAAACGAATAGATATCGCGTATCAAAAAATCAATGGTACCCGATGACCAGTCAAGCGTCCAGCAAGAGACTCAAGAAAGAGTTTAATGTATATCCGCGATAGTGAAACGATTGTTAAATAAATGCGTATTAATTAATAGAAACTAATAGATAAACGTATGCGGTGGTAAAGTAAACCCCGAGAAGCTATTGTATTGTAGGGTGATGTATGTCGTTAACCTTCGACAGTATAAACGACCCGTACGGTACGACGCTTGAATTGATAGTGACACCGCGTGCGCCGCGCTCCGTCATCCCCACTCTGCGGTTCGTCGGTAGCGCTCGGTCGCGCTCGGTGATACTCGCAATTTCCGAACTCTTTGAGTCGTGCCGAACTCTTTTAGCCGGACTTACGTTCCTACGGTTCCTACTGGACTTTTACGTTTTCTGACCAACTTTTAGCCGGACCTACGACCCTAGAGGTCATATCTACTGTACTTCTTCGGGTTCTGACCAACTTTTAGCCGGACGTACGACTCTGGGGTCGTGCCGACTGGACTTCTACTGTTTCTGACCAACTTTTGGCCGGACCTACGACTCTATGGTCGTGCCGACTGGACTTCTACTGTTTCTGACCAACTTTTGGCCGGACCTACGACTCTATGGTCGTGCCGACTGGACTTCTACTGTTTCTGACCAACTTTTGGCCGGACCTACGACTCTATGGTCGTGCCGACTGGACTTCTACTGTTTCTGACCAACTTTTGGCCGTACCTACGACCCTATGGTCGTGCCGACTGGACTTCTACTGTTTCTGACCAACTTTTGGCCGTACCTACGACCCTATGGTCGTGCCGACTGGACTTCTACTGTTTCTGACCAACTTTTGGCCGTACCTACGACCCTATGGTCGTGCCGACTGGACTTCTACTGTTTCTGACCAACTTTTGGCCGTACCTACGACTCTATGGTCGTGCCGACTGGACTTCTACTGTTTCTGACCAACTTTTGGCCGTACCTACGACTCTATGGTCGTGCCGACTGGACTTCTTCTGGTTCTGACCAACTTTTAGTTGGACTTACGACTCTGGGGTCTTGCCGACTGGACTTATACTGCTTCTGACCAACTTTTAGCTGAACCTACGATCCCAGGGTTGTACCTACTGAACTTCTACTGTTTCTGACCAACTTTTAGCCGGACCTACGACTCTGGGGTCGTGCCGACTGGACTTCTGCGGATTCTGACCAACTTTTAGCCGGACGTACGAGTCTAGGATCGTGCCGACTGGACTTCTACTGTTTCTGACCAACTTTTAGGTGAACCTACGATCCCAGGGTTGTACCTACTGAACGTCTACTGTTTCTGACCCACTTTTAGCCGGACCTACGACTCTGGGGTCGTACCGACTGGACTTCTGCTGTTTCCGCCAACTTTTAGCTGGACGTACGACTCTAGGGTTGTAGGGTAAAATAGCCTAATAAAAGACCTCTCCTAATATAAAACCCCTGCTTATTTCCGATACATGACTCTTGAATGTATTGTAGCGATGCTGTTTTGTTCCGTAAGTAACCGTTTGTTAGTTATTTTATACATACATACATATTTTATATATAACTGATGGGTTTGAAGAAAATATTGTCCAAGGAAACCTGTGGTGAATTGTTGCGCCGCGGTATTTATCGTAATTATTGTGCCATCCATAGTTAGATACGTTTGTTTTCACCGATATCACGTATGACAGTCACGTTGGGCCACGAAAATCCATAAGATGTCGGTGATTTCGTCTGTGGTTTGAGTCACTGCTTTATAGATGGCAATACTGGGTAGTTAGCTATTGTGTGTAGGTGGGGCAGGGACATGTGAAGTTTCAAGCAATTGTTTATAGATGGGAGTACTAATGTTGAAATGATTTTTAAACCATGTAGAAAGTATACATACGAAACTTTCGTATTATTATTTAACTATTAACTATATAATGGAAACCTTAATCTATTTTCTTCATTGTTACTCAAAATTGAATTATTACACGATGTTGTATATTGGGAGTGAATTATATTTTCTTGGTAAGCGACCGGAATGTCGCGTACCCCTTTTCCCTCCCCTCCAGCCTCCTCTTCAGAATTTCAAAGGGGTTGCTTTTGAGATAAATACATTTCGATTAGGATATAATAATAATTGTTGTATAATTAGGATAATTTGAAATTAATAAACAATATCGAGAGATAAATCAAGTGTAACAATGAAGAAAGTAATTCGGTTTTCCGTTTGGATAAAAATAATAGAGTATTATATGTGATATTCTTACGCCTTCACTTAACAAAAAAAAAGTATATCGGATCTTACATGCAGCCACTGCTTCTCACAGGAGCAATTCTTTCGTTACCGTTGCTCTCTTGTTGCATTGTTGAGAGAAGAGTAGCTCACGAATCGATTTTACAAGCAACGTGTTCGGTAGAGAAGCAGAAAAGAAGGATACGTCGATTATCGGCAATGATCATTTCCATTCCAACCTGCAACGATTCTGTTCCCGAATAAAAATTGTTCCTATGTTCTAGCCATTCATAATAAATATATATTCCACCACAATTAATAACAATTTATTTTTCCAGAAATAATTGCTTTCTCACGATTCTAAGGGAATCCCTTTTCACAAATGACCCTCCAAGCAAGATTGATTGCAAATAAATAAGTTCTTTAATCATAACGATATAATTATTGTCCACGTTTAAAAATGTGCGAATAGTTTTCATCGATATAGCGAAGTCAATGACACTGAATGGAATTCAATTGTGTTCGAAATAACGTGCTGCAGCATGTACCAGGACCCTAATCCTTTTGCAGCTGTGTGGAAGGTTTGCTGGGCACGTGGCATTTCCCGTGCTTCCACAATATATCACCGTTTACTGACATCACCCCTATTTGGCATACAAAACTCACGCCTTAAAGAACGAATGTCAGCCGCATTGTTTCGACCATCGTTACGCTCGATAATGAAAGTTCCACCTTTGTCAAGCGGTATTTGCCAGCCTGCAAGAACCTTGCTGCATTTTTGGGCATCATTCTACTACCATATTTCAATGATATAGTCAAGTACACGTTTTTAAAAGGACACGTCTGCTAAAGCAATCTTTCCAACTTTGCAAAGTCATGCATTCAACCGAGGGCCCCATAGCAATTTCAAAATACAGCAGTCATTTCAATATGAAACGGTGACAAAAGTTAAGCACCTGCCGCGTGATACGAAACAACCGAATGAATAGTACATCTATTTAAACGGAAGATGTAGTTGGAAACGAATCGTGCTTTGGCATTTCTGATGTCGAATACTTGTTGTAATCGAGTCCGCAGAAGCTTTAGAACAGCCAACGTTTCTTTCCCTCGGTGAAGAGGGAAAGAAGCCAAGGGGAAAGAGAACGGGAAGAGAGG
Source organism: Nomada fabriciana (assembly GCA_907165295.1). Lineage (NCBI taxonomy): Eukaryota > Metazoa > Arthropoda > Insecta > Hymenoptera > Apidae > Nomada > Nomada fabriciana. The sequence continues at coordinate 6,713,691 of OU015690.1, read as the reverse complement.
AAAGACGGCCAATCCAATTCCACGCGCAAACCCGACCATCGTGATGGCGGAGGGTGGCGAAAAAACGCAGCCACGCCAGAGCTTTTTTGCGTTTAATCAAGGATATTCGCGGTCGGCGGACTCGCTATTTTAGTCCACCAAGTGCTAACCGAGCTGTGCAACCACCAGCGACGACCATATCCCAGGAAATGGATGAAGGAATCCTCGTCCTTCGACCTCTCTGGGATACACTCATTTGTCCTTTCTATTTAGACACGCGTTTCCTATAAATTTCTAGCGTTTTAGACCTTACCTACTCAATGGGTGCATTCAATTCTCATTTGTTCCCAATTAAAGAATTATTACGACAGCAACACGTTACGCGGGATAGAGGATACCGCACGGAATGGCAGAATGTTTCGAAAACTTACAGCTTCGCGGCAATGATAATAATTCGGTGGGTAGCAATTCGGCTTCCGGTATTGTAAATTCAAATGTACACAACGCCGGACGAATGAACAACGCCACCGTAATATTTGCAAAAATATGCAGGGACCGCCGCTGGTGGTTATGTTTTTCATACCTGCGCTGTCTTCATTCAGTTATGAAGGTAAAAAGGGCCGGCGAAATAACATTCGTTATTCTTTTTCTATCCAGAGCAGAAGGGACAGAAATGATAATGAACGAAAAAGCATGAAACACCAAGAAATTCTTACTATTTAATACAAATAACACCATCGTAACGCACTTGTGGTTGAAATCCTTTTCAATTTCTGCGCAAGCATTTTTCCATTGCTCCCCAAGAGGAATCATAGATCCTCTTCATTCGAGAATCAGCTCGAGAGTCTGTTTAAGGCCACCCTCTCGCCCAGCAAGTACAGTGGCGGGAGAGAAGACGAAGTGGGTGGTACGGTGTCGGAGGAACGGCCGGGAGATTAGCGTTAATTACAGAGTTGAGCCGTTCCGGGGTTGGGACGGGCGCGAGGTATTTGTCACTCGGCACTGCTCTCGACTCCTGTTCCTCGTTCTGAATATTAATAACCCCCTCGCCGTTCTTCCACCTTCGCCGTCACCTCCTCTCGCCTCTCGTTTTACGACATCCGATGAATAGCACGGAAGACAACGCTACTCATTATGCTGACTGCTTGATTTCATCAGCGTCGCCGCGACGCAAAAATTAATCGTCCGGTGATCGGGAAGAATGAGGATCAGCATGCAGATTTCCATCAATTTCTGACGGTCCCTCGTTCGTATTTTATCATCCTCAGGAATGAACGATAGAATTCGGTTTCTTTTTTCCTTTCTCTTCGTAGTGTATAATATATTGTCCAAAAATGACACGATGGCTGAACCACCACCCCCATCCACGTAACACGTCGATCAATCGATATCATCCTTTCTCGTCCTTTCTGCGGTCGGTCCCTCGATGGCGGTCCCATTCCCGCGCAAAACGTTCAGATATTCAAAGTCGGGGAATAGTTTATTCATGGCCGGCTCGGAGAACTTAGAAAGATATTGGAAGCGGCCCAGGAGAGGGTAAAAGATAGAAAAAGAGACGGGGAAGACCGAGGAAAGTCTTGGAGAGAAGCGAGAAGGCGAGAGAGAGAGAGAGAGCAGCGATATTGGTTGGACGGAAGTGTCCCCTCGGGGAAACGAGAAAACGGGAGGAGCGTCGTCTCACCCCCGATCCGATAAAACGAAAGAGGGACCCCCTTGTGGCACAACCACCACTCCTCCACGTTGACCCACGTGACAGCGTGCCCGCCAATAAAATTCAAATAAACTCCACCGTGCATACTAAATTATCACATCTTCCATTACCCGACCGCGTGTCCATCCCCAAGCAGCTTCCTTCGGTCCCAGGGTAACTGTTTCAACATTGCGCCGAAATTCCAATATTTTTTGACTTTCCCCCAGGATGGAGGCAACAATTTCGTGTTTCGGTGACGACGAAACTGAACGTTGATATGATTTCGAAGTTATTGCGAATTGTTTAGCAACGGTCAGCGAACAATTGCATTAAATCCAAGGCATTAACGTTTACAGCAAGGTGCCTTTTAATTGATTGATCGCTCGTTGATCAGGATTTAATCGGTTTCGTTGTTCTGTTTGATGGAGAACCGGAGGATTGAACGATCGACAAAGACCGTCGAGTGCCGGATCGTTTGAAGTAAGATTAAAAAGGGTGAACAGTTTGTACGACAGTGTATTGGTAGGTTACACCATCATCTGGTGTCATTAATCCATCGTTGGATACTTGCTGAGAGAATGGCAATGACTCGACCAGGAGGGTCCAGTAACGGCGATGAAGGGGCGCGAAAGGTCAGGTGGTCTTTCCCAGGAACGCCCCAGATTTCAACATTACTCAAGCAGGATCAACCTGCCAGGAAGGAGGCCATTGTTCGCCTTTACGCTCTTGAGTTTCCTTCCGCATCGTTGGTACACCATTCTGGACCATCGAGATACATGGCATTTTTTCCCTCTGGACGTTATCAAACACTCAGCAGGAACCTCTCGAGCGGACGAATCAGGGAAATATACGCATTACAATCGTAGCGCCATTACAGAATATTTCCTAAAGGGTTGATAAACCAAACGGAAGAGAAAATTCAGTCCACAATTTTTGTATTTCAAGGATTATCTTTCGAAAGCGAAATGTTATCAAAGTTTCGTCAACAAGAAGTGCTCATTGTTTTAATTCTATCGATTTTTTTTTTCTCTCTCTCCCGAGAGATAAACTCGTTAAAGGTGAACAGGAATTAACCAAACGAAGTTTCCACTGCGTAAAACAATTAGTAGCTTAGCTGTGCCCCTATTCTCCCTATCAGCTTGTCTACGCCCCGACTATTAGTATAATCGCTCGAGGCTACGACCCTTAGCTACCCTCGGGCGGTTCACTTTAATTCTTGGCAAGTTAGAGTCACTCCTCCCTACAGCTGCGATCTGCACGACTTTGCGCTTTGTTCCGTCTCCACTGTGCTTTTCGAATCAATTGTTGAGCTGCATCAATTGTATTTTCGTCTCCTTTCGAAACGTTTCGAAAGTACGTAATCGTATATTCTATTTGCATTAGATTTCTTCTTTCTCTCTATTTTTCTTCTTCACCTCTTTCTATACAGATTTATCTTGCCCTATTTTGTACAATAATTGCTTATTTCAATCAGACAACTGTTTTCAACGCTTTCGAAATAAATTGACTTGAATTAGTATCGACACACGAGGCACGTGCAGACGTCGTTGTTTTTCTTCCAGCAATTAGTGCGTCGATTTTCCAGAGGCGTTTCGTCTTTCGTCACGTCGAGAACAAATGTAGCGTTTCGCTGCGTGTCTAATTGATTTCCGCCACGGCAAAGGGGCTTGCGTTACGACCGCATCGGGGTGAATTTCGGACGTCGAACCACCCCTTTGCATTATGGATGCACCTGATTTCACACTTGTTCGTTCGCACTGGCAAACTCCTCCGCCACTATAACGTCTCCATCGATATAAACGGGCCGCAATTTGCTGGGCCATTGTAAACCGCCCCCTTCTATTCGATTCATGGGTAATAAATCCTGGCCACGAGATATATGGCGAATTTATGTTTACGAAAGCTGCAGGCGAAGATACGGTGTCTGCCCACCACCTACAATCCGTCGTAACAATTGACACGTGTGTGCGCAATATGTTTTTGTATCTTTTAAATCGAACTCAGAGATCTTCTTGTCAATTATAATTATCACTGTATTGTATAGAATTTAGAATTACGATGACGAGAGATCCGCAAAATTATCTGCATTCGATTTATTTGAATCAAGAAACGAATGCACTGAATATTGACAAACAAAAAGTCATGCCATAATATTTTTCAAATATTTCCTTCAATTGATATCAGGTGCATGATTTGTGTGGCATATTTCTGGTACTGCAGATGTAATATTCGAGTTATTGTTCAACGGTGACACGACAGCTAAGATATCAAGGGACTTGGTTTACCAATTACGTATCGTTTTGAGTTCATTGCATTGGGCACACGTTCGAAATTGGCCGTGTAACATGTGAATAATCTGTGCCACGTGTCGCGAGCACGTATAGCTGCAAGCCATCGTTCTGCGCCCCTCGAATCTGTCCAAATTTTCTTCCGTTCCCACAAAAATCCACTTGAACAACCGGTTCCTCCTTCTATTCGTTCGTTACTCATCATTCAATAGCAATTTGTCCAGTTACCGAGATTAGAAAGCGACTTGAAAGCGATGCTAATTCGTCCCGCGCTCGCTGCTTTCTAATTTAGAATTCACCCTCTCTGACCCCGTACTTATTGCTCTATATTCCGTTTTATATCAGCATAATGAACATCGATCGGGGCGTTCTACGTACTTCCTTGCATTTGATTTCTTAAAATAATACCAGACACAGTTGTTCCCAAATATCGTTTCGATCGTTGTTCAATGATAAAATTAGAAACATTTTTCTACCGGCAATATAGAAAATAAACTTTTCTCCATTACAATTATTTTCCAACGCGAAAAGTGTTTTTGCTTCATCAAGATTTCCGTACTCAAAATCGTTTTGTCATCTGTCAAGCCTTTCACAGACAGATGAAACCAGAGTGAAGCAAAACCTTGTCCAAGCAGACAGGCGAAAACGGTAAAAAGGACATCCGCAGCTTAACATATGGCTGGCGAAATTGCCGACGGGGTGGCGGTAACAATATTTACAGAAGGCTCGGCTAACCCCCGGTGTTTTGTTAAGACTGTACACCGCACATTGCCGCAGCCCCGGGGGCAAGGGTGTCACTTTACCCCGATAATCCCCCGTAATACTCTTTAGCGATCCGCGACTCGGAGCGATATTAAGTCCCTTACATTCAATTTCTATGGACTTACACCTTGTTCGCGGTGATTAGCATTTTGATTGCGACCGCCTTGACACAGTCTTTCACCTCAGCTTTGTTCCATTCAGCGGAAGCTTCAACGATCTTTCCGTTTCCAACCAAGAATGAAAAAGAGGAGAAGATTCTCGTTCCATCTGTCTCGCCGGGAAATTATTTTACCAACGTAGTTGAAACTGAAATTGGCACAGCTATAATTAAGCAATATCTATGGATGATAGAAATGAAGTGCAACCCTCTTGAGCTATGGTACACGTACACGCACGAACGTCCACTATAGGCAATGAGTTTTCCGAAAGTTACTCGTTGAAATGGCCGGGATTTTCGTTCGTGTCGCGAACGAATGCCCAGTGGAATAGCGTGTAATCGTCATGCACGGTGCACGCGTGCACAAAAATTGGGGCCGCATTCTACGCGTGACTCGCGGAACACCGAAGGGTGGCCCCTCGTATATTTGCTTTAGAGCTCGACAATCACGTCGAGGGTGGTCCAAGTCCACCAGACTGCGATCCGGATTAGCGAGATCATAATCAGCCAATCACTGACACGGCGCAGCAAGGTGTCGAATGTCAACTCCTGCGGGAGAAGGATTGATTTCTTCCGTAGATCCGTCGGGGTTGATCACGAGCCTCGTGTATTCGCCGACATTCGACGCTAACAGGATTCCAACGTGTTCGAAAGGGAATCGACGAATTGAATTTGTCCCGGCGCGCTTGAAACTGTCATCGTTTTACAACGAGGAAGTTCGACCTTCCAGACACTGTCGTGCATTAAGTGCGCGGAAGCGGATGCGGGGACAAAGTGGCTCTGCGAGCAACCATTATAGAGCCGCAATACCAAACACGCCGAGAGTTGGCTAACATAAAGGAAACGTCCAGAAACCTAGGAGATCTCTATTCGCAGAAATACAGATCCTGCGGTGGCCGTGGGTAGGATTAATACGAGAAGGTGTCTCAACGATTGCACAAGATTCAATGGAATTTCCAACACCCTCGGCGTGTCCAAAATTGTCTGAGAATTATTGATCGACATAGAGAATTGACCGCCAGATGAATTCGACGCGTAAGACTCCAATCATCCCCCGAACAATTCCAGGCAAATTGTCCCGCTACAGAGAGGCGAGGCAACGATAGAAGGTCCATCGAGGGGACAAGCGTGGCGGTGGAAAGTGAGCTCGAGATTTGCGCGAAGCGTGAATGGAAGAGGGCGTGGGAAACGGCGAATGCGGATAGTGTGGTGACTTGCGACCGGTCCGGTAATTGTCGTAATTGTGCCGAGTGATTCACACATCAGGATCGGCGCGGCCAAGTCCGCCCGTGGTTGCTTGCGTGCCCGCGGCGACACTCGCACGATATTCGCGCACGTACACGCCTGCAAACGGCAGCGAGCGCGAGCGCATCTGCGCGGGATTTCGGAAACAATTGCCGACAATTCTCGCCACTTGACTCGCGGCCAGCGATTGACGTGAGAATCCGCTTAGACGGTTGTACAAACTTCGCTTACGGAGAGTATGAGGTCATCTTCATTAAATCGTTCTCCGCTTAATGACTGATCTAATTTTTTCTTTCTTTCCGTCCGAGCTAGCATAACGACCCAGCGCAGCGTCCACGACTTTCAGCCCTCTGTGTTCACCTTCTTTTATCTGTTGTTTTTTTGCTCGCACTCTCCTCGATCTTTCGAGGAAAGGCGACTCTTCCTCGTCTTTCCTTCCCACGTTCTTGCCACTGGGACGCCAGATACTTAATTACTGTATCCTCCTGAATACCTCGTCGTATTCGTCCGTGTAACAAGATTCTACGCAGACGTTCTACCGGTTACAGTTTCCTACAGATATCGATTCGCCCTCCACCTCTGTGGTCCACATTTCCATTCATCAGGGGCGCGCGAAAAACGGGTTAGAATTAATGACCGTTACGATGCTCCATCTCTGCAAATATCGATGTTACAGTTCCACCTGGCAGCAGATGCATACCGATATTGCGGCGTGCCACCGTGAAATACACGCATGCCACGGTGCCGGTGCGGTTCCAGCGAGGATGGCTCGTAAGAGGGTTGATAAGGCTATCGCGCACATCGCCCCGCGCGTTTAGCATACATTTGAATAATGGGCAGGCGGGTAATCCTTTAAACCGTTGGGCCCTCATCCCGTAACTAGGTATCCTTTCATCTCTCTGGCTCGAAGCTCGTCCGAGGCCAACCATCCTCCTTCCAGCCAACCCCGTACACCACCACCACCTCCAGCTCACGTTCACTTCCCTCCAGGCTGACTGTCGGGGCTTCATTCTCTATTTCTCTCTTTCTCCTCGGCTGCCGTTTAAAGATATTTCGTTAAAATAACAGTCTCGGCCCGACTGAGTGCTACTACACCCTCCCCGCCCGCCCGCCCTTCCTAGTTACCCTTATACAGACCGATGGTCGTGGCAAAAAGGGGGTGGCATTTGCAATGCAGAGGTTAAATGGCTGCGGGGGTCGGTCCAGCTCGGAGAACGGGGATGAAACGTTAGAGAGGGGAAGATAGTACGCAGCCACTGCACAGACTCGATTGGTTTTTTACTTGCCTCTCGAGCTCTCCGCTCCTCTCTATCTTTCTTCCTTTTATCATTTCCGTGTTCCTTCCTCGATCCCCCTGTTCCCGTCCCTTTTAACGTCGACTTTCTTCTTCCCGTTATTTCTCGTCTATACCTATCTCTTTTTCCGCTCCATCGGGCCGGGCTTTTCGTGATGCTGAAACGGTAGGGGAACACGGGAAAAGAAACGACCGGAGGACAAGAAGGAACAGAGAGAATATTACTCGGCGGGGGAAACGGGGGGCGACCTGGGAGGTGGGCGAGATTAAACATTTATTTAAATGGCAGCCGCTTTGGAGCACGAGTGGCACGCACACCGTCAAGTATGTGCACGCATTTAATATATGTGCCCTCTGTGCGCTACGCGTCTACGTGCTTGAAACGTACACGGTATACACGGCAACGTTTTTCCCGTGGAAAAATACAACGGTGCCGGGGAATCGTTGCAGGTGGACGATCCAGGATACACGCGTGTACGTGCGTCGAGGGGGCGTGGGTGCAGATATTGCGAGTACGCGCCGCAGGAAGGAGATTAGTCTGGTGGTTTTCAATCCCATTTTCATCGCGATTCTACCACCCTTTTCGCGGCGGTACGATACCGTTGTACCTCCATCCAGTCCACCGTGATCGCGCGCAAATGGTTCGAGAATAAATCAAAGGTGAACGCGAATACAGGTAGGTGCGGGCCTCTCTAATTTTCCATCAGGGAAACAAATTCTCCCCCGTGTTCGGATCATTGCGTTCTATATATATTTTTGTATTACATGTAGTATTTAACGCGTGGCAAGAAGAACGAGAGGTCGGGTTAGGTTCCCTTCGATTGAGCTGAACAATCTCTGTCGACCCCGTTGAACCCGCGACGATTGATACTTGTATCGATGCATTTGCTGAAGTAGGTCGGCCAATGACCAACGAACAGATATTTGGCATCTCGCAAACGTGATGCACCGCGCGACAATAATGCTTTGGCTTGGCGGTTTATTGAAACGACAGCAACGACACGATAATGAAACAGTAGCGTATAATTTCTATATTGTTATCATTATCGCCATCGTGCACCGGTTCGCACCCTCCGAGACGATGTTAATTTAAAAAAGGGAATATCACCCGAATTCTACGAAAATATTTCGTAACACACCCGTGATTATTAAACCTCGTATCGCGATGGTGATTCAATTCCGACGGGGTTCTAATTAACCGCAGAAGAAACTGTGTCAGTCACGATCGATGACCACGAGTCAAATCACGCATCCGCGAGGAACGAGCGTTACGTCACCGGTTAATTATTCCTACCGTTTCTGTGCGATCTGATTTTAAACAATTAGCCGGCGTGGGTGTGCGGCCGAGCATCTCCAGGGAACGTCGCACCCATCTCCAGGTTCGTGTCCCACGGGACGAGCGTGACTTTCCACGTGGACTTAATACTCGCATGCACCATGTGCCCAGACCGACCGGTGTTTTATATCTTCGTCCTTCGTACTCGTTACACCCCGCGTCAGGGTCTCTAAAGGTCCTGTACTGTACGTATGCGGAACAAATATCCTTGGACGAACTGCCTGTGAACACGCTAGCGCCGTTGGTCCAATTCGATTCAATTCCACCGCTTTCCCTCCCTCCCTCTCTCTCTCTGTCACTCCTTTTCCGCCGTACTTTTTTTCAGTCGGTCTCTATCTCCGACTCTGCACGATCCAGTTACTCCCCGGAGAGCGATAGATCCTCGGTTGACTTTGCTCGGGGTGGTTTCTCTCAACTCGCCTCCACTGTCTCCGTCTTTGTCCCTCTTATCTAGTTTTTCCTTACTTCCCCCACAGCTGATGAAGGGTCGCGATCATCCGGAATACAATTCCCGGCTCCTTTCAAATTATCATTGATTCCATTCCCTACTCTCCGTGAATTTACGGGTACCCACTGCCGGCTACCAAGATCGACAAGTTAAATATTTAACTTGATGGAATTTTAATAATTGAAATTCTTCTCACGCGAGTAACGTGTCCACGGGTGTGCGCGTTTTATCCGTCGGTCGCGTCGTTAATTCAATTGCACGGCCGGTTCGTTTGTCCACGGCATTCGCGTTTCATGTATGCGCATACAGACCGAAATGCATTTCGTTCGGGACCGGCCAGCGCTCATCAATCCTTTCAGGCAACAGAATTCGAGAAGGCTGCGTCTATATCCGGCAGTTTGTGTTCACCACGCGGCCAGGTCCCCCGTGTCTCGTTCATCCTGGTCAGTTAATAACCGTGGTTTGGATCCACGGTCCACTAACGTTGCTGACCACCGTTGCTGACCACCGTGTCTGGTTGGGTTTTCGGGCGAATTATTTAAACACGCCGTTATACGGTGCGGTGGCTCGATGATAACGCAGCGAACCTCCTCGTTCCTCGTTTTAATTAAGCCCCGTTTCCACCGCCGTTCCTCTCAAGATATCCCGCGCTGTGTCTCGGCGCAAAACGGATACACGAAATGCTTGGCAGATGGTGAACTTCAACCCGGATTCCGCTGTGCACGCGGAAATGAATCCTTTCCACTCCCTTGGAATGTAACCGCGAAGGCAGCGCGAAGATAGTTCCATTTCGGTTTTCGCTGCGGTAGAGCTTCTCTTCTTCTTCTTTTTTCCATGTTATTTCGCCGGGGGATACTGAAACGTTTCCGGCATGCGTGGAATTGAAGCACGAGGTTTTTTTATGATGTACCAGTTGACCATACGGCGTGGTCAGCTCTGGATCCCCCACTAGTCTGCTTTAATTAAGCTTCGTCTAGCTTGCTGGAACAAGATATCGCTCGGGCTTAGAGGTTTTAATGAAATTTCAGGGGAACAAATTTCGCCACGCTGGACGTTTGGATTTTGATTTTTTATTGCAAACACCGGACAGGATTGCCTCGCACGGATATCTTGTATTATTAATTAATTCAGGTTCTGTTATCGGGGATTAATTAATCGGTTCTCTTATTAACAGATTGCAAGAATGAATTCTTGATTCCCCGGAAAATTGTTCTTTCCAACAATCTTGGATTCTTATAACTCGTTTCTCCAACCGAGTTTAAGATACCCCGATATTTGTACCTGTATTGAACGAACACTTCCACTCTCTCTGTGTGTGTGTACTCTTTACACCAGCGAAAGAAGCGTAGCGATAATATTTCACAGACGTTTCTATTGATTTCACAGTTTGGCACAGTCTGCCAGAGGGAACGTATCCGTTCTACCGCGAATTTTTCATCCCCGCCAAGAGTGAATCAGTCTTTCCGTTCTCCAGGGTGGAGGCATCGGTCCGTGTAACGGGAATTTGATAACAGAGGAAAAGTTCGAGGGAAAGATAGGAGTCCGTGAAAGGAGTAAAATGATAATAGTATTTTCATAAGGAGAGATATGGGAGCTATCATTCTTCTTCTGTGTTACGATTCCCTGACTACGGTGGAGAGCAATTAGCTGCCAGGCCACGAGGAGTATGGCAGACTCGTAGTAGCCGTGGCAGGATTCATTTACGAAACATCTGGAGCGACGGGATGCATGCAGTTCCGTTTATTCCGACAATTTCGTTTAAATTAGCTGAACGCGAGCGTTTTTACGTCGACGCCGACCGGTTCACACGTATACCCCCCTTTTCTGTTCCCGCGAGTAATCATCCAGATTCGTAAATTACTCGTTGCCCCTCTGCGTTCGTCCCTGCAAATCCACTTTGTTTCCGCGCGTTTGTCCAATTGAAATTAAAAACGACGATACGATTAACCGGATATTGCGCGCTGTCAAACGGGATCAAGTTTATCTTACTTCTCCTTTTCCACCGGGCATCATTTTTCCATTTTTCCATTTTCGTGCGCCGAGTATCCACATGTCGCAATGTAATTCCGTAAAGCGACAAGAGAATTTGTTTCCATTCGGTCGCGCATTTCAATTCGCGTGAAAAATTAATTTACGCTAAGTGGCTCGTCAAGTACTAATCAGTGCCACGATTTTTCCTCCCTGCGAGGAGGGACACGCCTCTGCGGACCCTCTTTGTCCAGGTGCTCGCTTTTTAATTGGCGATCTCGAGCACGCTGGGGAGACATCGGGCAGACGGCGAGCAGAAGAAAGCACGAAAAGTTAAGTCCTGGGTTGCGTAAGGGCACGTCAAACTGCGAATTACCAGCCTTATTATTATCGTTCGCGGCTCTAACGCGCCACTTTTTCTTCGTTCATCCGCTGCCCCATCGCCGAGGGATAAAACAAGGAGAAAAAAGCCCTCCGGGTAATGGGCTCGCGCCCTTCCATTCGTTCCCCGCGAGGAACAGTTATGGAACGTCGGTATTATTTATCGCTCGCGACCTCCAGCTCTCGACCAACAATCGTATCCACCTTATCCCGTTCCATCCGTTTTTCCATGAATAAGAAGGGGAAAAAGAAAGGGGGAAGGAATTAATTATTTACAGTGCTAAGTAGAATTTCTGCCCGTAAATTACGCCGGCGATTTCTTGCAGGACCAAGTTTTATCAGCACGGATATATTCCACGAGGATTTCTTTATCTTTCCAGTTTATCACGCAGGGCCCGGCAGAACCTGGCCGGGGAGGAGAAATTTAATTAAAACCAAAGCAGCCAGGGACAGGCGCACCGCGAATGTCGAGAAACAGAGCCGACGAAAGGAACACTCTTAATATCTAGGTGAAAGAACGTCCCCCTTCATTTCGAACTAATCAAAGACTGACGACTAATTAAATTAACCGATCGTAACCGTGGATAGGGCCAGGCCACTATGGACAAACGAGCCGTTCCTTCTTCCCGTCTTCGACGATACCTCGCGTCGCTTGACGATCCGGCCTCGAATCCCTGGTGTACTGCGCTAGGTACCCCCGATGGGCATAACCGCACCCCTGTTTGCCACTCACTACCCCTGATTAGCTGGACTTCCTGTCCACGAGCCGTCGCAACAATTCTCTATACTATATATATACATGTATGTAGACGCGGCGGCTAAGCGTCGCGTACGTGGCCAGTTTATTCATACAACGTGTGCTCACGTTCGATCCATCGATGCTTCCAGGGGTTAATGATTGGGCTTGATTGCTCGACAAACATAGGCGAGCCTCGAATCACCACCCCTTTGTTCCTCACCCCCTTTAACGTCGTTTACGACTTTGCTCGTCGATTCTATTCCACGTATCATCTCGGGAGTAGAGAGGTTTTCGTATTACAGACAGTTAATATCGGTCCTCAGTTTGATAACTTCGTTAGAATATTGTGGAATTAGATGGCTACGCTGTGCGCGGATAAAACACGGGGATTTTAGATACTTTATACTTGTCCTAGGTATTTCCGAATGCATTCGTTATTTATTATTTATGTATGTAATTCGACAACGCATTTTTAGTATTCGCAAGCTCCGGAGATTTTGTAAAATATTCGCAACGATGCGGATGCGTAATCTCGAGGTTTCCGGAGAAATTTTGCTCGCGGCGCGTTGCGATTAATATTTTTCGTGCGCCAACGTTTGATAGATGCACGGCTAAATGAAGACATTAGTACTTCGGCATGCTGGCACGAAAAGTGGCGGGGTCAGTTTAGAAAATATATTACATCATCGTCGTGACTTTACGGCGAACACGCGCCTCCTTTGCTACGACATTGCCCGTCAGAAGATTCGCCCGATGAAGAAGGAGGGACGCGAACGAAGTCAACGATGATGATGACGGGGATGAGTCAGAGTCGAGATTGAGAATAGCGTCGGGGTTAACTGACGAAGGAAGTCCGACTTGACCGGCATCGTTTGACCCTCGAGATTAGTCGATCGTCCGGCGGCAACGACCCATTGATCTGCGATCAATCGGATTCATTGACGCGTTTGCTCGAATCGTCGACATTTTCGCGGCTGCCGAACAGCCCAACGTCGCGCACGAAATTCAATTCCTATCCGACGTGCATCGCGAGGACGCGACGCGATATAATCCCGCGCAATTATAAAATCCTGGCCGCAGAATTTTCCAGAGCGATGGGGTGTTTCGCCCCGCGGGGGAGTAAATCTCGAATCTCTGGGTTCCCTTATGGCTGTGCCGGCGCCGATGCTTTTAGCGGCTCAGGTGGCATCATCTCGCGATAATATAACGTTATTTTAGCGGAAGCGTTCTGCCAGCTAGACGGCAGAGATTGTTACGTCCGATTCTACCGCGGCCAGACCCAGGCGAAACTTGGATAAACAACAACCCTCTTGCAGCGAGTTGCCGCTCGTAGAAGCGTCGGGACGAGCCGTGAATTTTATTATCGCGATCGTGGGTAAATCGACACTGTCGCAAACTAAATAGAACCAACCGCGAACATTCGAAGAAGGCTTCCACGATTTTCGTTCGAACTCGTAGGAATGAAATATTCGTGCGTCTCTGTTAAACATTTTTCGGAGAGGATCTCACGAGTCCAGCTGCCAGCATGTACCTGAAATCGTTCGACGGGAAACTCTTGGCTATGGTAACCCGCAGGCGACGGGGGATGTCTAGGTTCCCACAAGTTCGCGTATCTTTGCGACCGGTGATCTTATTTGAATCGAGCGAATCCTACGCCCCTCTTTACCGTTGTCTTTCACTTTAAATACGGCGAACAGAGCTTCCGCTTTCCCTGCGAGCCTTGTATAGGTTGCGAAGATGTATGCCAGGGATAGACGGGCCGCGTAGGGGTAGTCTTTGATATGCTGACGTCGATATTATCAATTCAGATGAGGCAGGGAGGCGCAGTCGTTTGGTAAAACTGCGTTTGATCTGGTTCACTCTGGCGCGTTACACGTGTGCGTGAATGCACAGTATGCATGTACGTAGTTCGAGGTACGAACGCTCTGGAAGACAGCCCTGGGCAATTTCTCGTCAGCTAGGAGGACTCGACGGCGAATAATTATCGTATCTATCGTCTTGTTTTCTGTCTGCTCGACAGATTACAGTATAAGTTATCGGCGATTATCAGATCGATGATGTACCGCAGAAAATCTGGCCGATATCGTCTTGTCTCGTACTAATTGTGATTATTATTTTTCGTACAATCATTTATCATGGGCAATTTATCTTCGAAATAATTATCATTCTGGGCAAGCAACGTTCATTCTACATTAGGCGGCTCTGAGGTCAATTTATATGTACGTACTTTGAAAAAATTCATTTCAATTAACAGTGGCGATAAATTCATGTATTCCGGATAAACTCGGTTCATCCATTTTGCCCCGTTGATTATTAGCTTTTCCGGAATAACGAGCTTCCACGAACGGTAATAACCGCCGTGTCGCGACGTGTACACTTATAAAAATTAATCGTTTTGCCCGGTTTCCTAATTTCTGCCCCGACGGGGGTCGGGGCCCCCCCTGTTCAATTGGTTTGTATGGGCATTGCTCGAGGCTGAGCAGTCGGACAGTCAAAGTGGGTCTTTAGGTGACAGAGTAGCTCATGCGGGTTTTACTTTGGGCTTCCTACCGAGAGGCCAACCCTGGCCACTTGGTTGTCTACATTCTCTTTCTCCTTTCATTCCCCGTCCCGCCGTGTTCTGATCCGCTCTCCTTGTTCGCAGTTCGTTCCGACTGTCGTGTATAACCTAATAATCATTTAATTCCGGCAGTCGTACGCGCAGCGCTTGGCGCCAAGTCAATCTAAGCCAACCGGATATGCCTCTCTCGTCTGCCTCGTTCAGCCACTGACGTAATCCCGAAGTTTAGGAGCAAAGGAGGAGGCGGCCCTCTTGCCAATTGCGATCCGGTGCCCCCTGTCCAGAATTTCGTAGGACCTTGATTGCACCGAACGAACCAGTTACGAGTCGGCCAAGTGATAGTAATATTAACTGGTAGCGGAGACGATTGAAATATTCTGGAGGAGACCAGGCCGCCGTTTTTATCGCGATACCGAGCAAATCGTACTTGCCCGTACGGTGTTAATAAATTGTACATGATTTCTGGGGTTACTCTGATTAATGTTACCAAGCATCTCAATCTCGATTCTCTCTGCTTCGTGTCGAAATGAAATCATAGATCACTGCAGAGGGTAGCAACGTTATGGGGCATCGAAGTACCCTTTTGAACGGTTATCATCGAGAACGTCAGCCAGGTCACCGTTTCTCGTCTCTCCCTCTGTCTCTCGATCATTTAGTGTGCTCTCTTTTCCGCGCCCGCGTTTCGTATCCTAGCGTGAAACAGCTAATGAATACCGGCCCTAAATATCAGCCCACAGGGATCCTGTGTTCGAGGGTGGCCGTATTCGCCGGTGCATATGTCTGTATATTATGGGGGATTACATACCCCTTCGAAATTCGCCATGAAAGTCTCCATACGTGTGTACAATAGAGCCCCCAACTCCGGTCACGCTCGTTTGTCCCGCGTTAAATGTTTCTTTCCCTTTTCCTCTGCCTGCCGCCGGCACGATTTCTCTCCTTCTATTACGGTGGATACTGTGCACCATGCCATACCATATGCCAACTCCCATAGCACGGGAGTCAAGGCGTGCCTTCGTACGCTCGAAATACCCTCTTCTATGAAAATCCAATCGGCCCACGACTTCATGGCCCGATGCTTCCTATTGAGATATAATGATTCAACACGATACAACAATGAGATTGTTCATTTCTCCGCGAACGTACGATAACGCAAACTGTTACGATCGAACAGGGAATTCGGCCTTTTAAAACCTGAAGACTAACTGCGGTCTAGATTAATTCTATTTAATGGAACAACGATTATGTCTACGTCGCGATAGTAATTCGTAGTGTGTCTACAATAATATTGTCCTGAACAATAGTGCAGTGGAAGCCTCGCATGAACAAGACCGAGCAGAATGAAAGCTCCGACCAGAATGTTTTCGCCTAACAGAACGAAACAACGGCCTTGCCGTGATCAATGAATCCAGCATTTAATTGTTCCTCGTGCACGTCCCGCCCCCGCGAGGATGCTCGACGTCGAGGATCCATCGATCTTCACGGATTTACATAAATCGTGGCCGTTTCGTCGTTTCGTCTCGAAGATTAGATAAGAAACGTCGATTCGACGAATCAACGAGACCACTCTCTAATGCACTCGTTATGTTGTTGACATTATTGTCTTGTTATGCAGATTCGATCGGCCGACAACAATTATCCGTTTCGAAATCGTGTCCCTAGCATCTGATAACATCGAAGCCTTAATATTTCACACACGAGTTCTTTCACCGTTATTCATATCTCCCCGAGACAAGATTTTCTTCGTTACCTCGTTATTTCCTGTGTCGGCGAACAAAGCGTTTAATAATATACGTTCCGCCGTCGTTCCTTTAATTAGATCTCTCCCCCAAAAAATGTATGGATCGAAATCACCGATTCTTCGATCCACGCGCGAAAGATTCATCAAGATCCGGATTAATCGGCTTCAATTAGGCCAATTCTTTCCAATTACGACGTATCTGTTTCCAGATAGCGAACGCTTACTGTAAAACGATCATTCGCCTACCCGCAGGGGTCCATCTGTGTTTCCACGCGTAATCCTTCGCGTGTGTGCACGCCTGCCCACATGCCAGCGTGTGGCTGTTTTACGAACGAGCAATATCAAGAATTATATTGTTCACCGCGTGTAGACGTGTTTCACGTATCGTTTTCTGCCGGCGATAACCATCACCCACATCCCCCTAATTGGTAAAGACAATCGCTAATATGTTTTCTCCTCGATTGAGAAGTGACTCATTCTGTACGTCCACCCGTCTGTCTCGTGGAGACACAAACGCGAGGCAGCTATAATACCGGCGAAACAATTGTTCGACGGGACAATCAAGTGTTAAATTCGTGGCGCCAGCCACTCGTCCCCTGTATCCGGCGCATTGAACTACTTCGTCAAGGTAGATACTGCGATTTGTCGGCAGAAAATTTTCAGACATCGTATCGCAAAATTTTGCAGAAAAGAAATTTAATGGAAATACTGTCAACGATTGCAGAGCGATCGATCCGTTTTCTGACGCGTACGAATACATTCCACGTGTCTATACATTTTGCACACGTTATCGTGAATAAGGGAGACTAACAAGTGTTTTGTAAGTGTTGCAACCACAATTATGATCAGAGCGAGGATTTTTCATATATATAATAAATTATCGATACACTTGAACGCTTATCTTATTCGTTGACGTGAAAACACATTCTATATATGGTATCACTCTGGATGGATTAATCGAACGGTACAAATTTTTGGAGCATTATTAATTAATCAGTGTGATTGTTCGCTTTATGAAAGATCTTGTGTCACCAAAATATAAATAGTAGATTTAGCCGGTTGCTCGTATTTTTATCTTTATTTAGTTGTTTTTAACGCAGACTTCATTTTGAAATGTACTGCGAATGATTTTGATGGATTCAAGGCTACGCGTTCCGGAACAATACTTGATTCGACGAAGAGAACCGTGACAAAGTGAGGCATGCTTGACGCTCGCCTCACCGCTCGATGTCCATTTGTGTGCTGACGGATTAAGTTATCTTACAGCCTGTAAATCACGTCCGGTATATACTTGAACAAACAAACGTGGGTAGGTTCGGAAGAGAGCTGTCCGTGAAGTGAACCGACGAATAAGAAAACTGATAAAGTACATATCTTCGAAACGTTCGCTATTCCACGCGATTTTCTGTACCTGGTGTATTCCCCAATAATGCAAACTTGATATCGCTAATCAACTTTTTCGAAACGCAAGAAAATACAGCATACAAATGTATTCCCAAGGAAATAATACCTGCACCCTTGCCATTTTTGTTTTTCCGATTCCCTCAAATATGCTCGTTCACACGGTCACGCCTACTGGCAAGTTCTTCTATTTTCACGCTAAGAGACTAAGCAATTTTCCCTGCGAAGATAGAACGAGCCGGGGCACCCTCAGATACTTCAGGGAAAATGTACCACGACAAGATGCGAGTGAGTGAGTATGATTGATGCGATTTGTCGTTTTTGCCTGACGCCGAACATCTCGTCTCGCAACAAGCTACGCCCCTGATGACACTTCTTTCGTCTACGTGCATATCTTCCTCGCCAACGAACGTTTCACCGTGCTTCGGTCGTCTGACAATTCGTGAATAGTTAAGGGAGTGCTCCTACATTCCGTTAGAGTGCCCCCTCCCTTCTCGGGGATGCTGCAGATGTATCAGTGACCCCATCAGACAGACAATAATTTCGATTGAAACGTTAAAATATTTTTTGAACATATACAAAACATTTGTTTTGGAACACTACGATGTAGAGGGAAATATTTAATATTCTGTTTAATATTCTCAGATAATTATTCAGAGGAACGGTAATAGGGGGTGGAAGAGTCATTGGTAGATAATATGTTTCGTGAACAGGGTGCAATAAACGGTGAGTGTCGTAATCGGTAAAGCTGCAATGGATCCATAAATCAAAGAAAATTTTGGACAATGCATGTCGTGCGAACGTTTCGCAATACGTTTAAATAAAAATGTGGATTATCATAGCAGTCGAACGAACTGCGTACTTTGGTAAATTCGTTTCCGAGAAAAATCAAATGCTCGAAATCCTCGAGTTAACGATCATTTCGTACTTAAAGTCCGCTCTTTATCGAGTCAGCCGAAAATGAATCGAAATTAATGCAGCGTGATTGATGTAACAGTGAGACGTAGTTTCCTGCGCTTTGTTTCTGCTCCTACTTCGATGCACCTAAGCACACATAATATACGACTAGTATAAAACAAACCTCTGTAATCTCGAAGAAAAAAGAAAACATGCGCTAACCCCGTCCAGTATTACTGATCGGTCGAAAAACAAATGATCACAAAGTGAAACAGAGATAAAGTAGAGTTATCGATCCTCATTAATCCATCGAGTTCACCCCTTCTACCATCCTGATCCTTGGAACAATCACCCGGCCGATTATCCGCGGGCTACCTGTCGTCTTTCACGCCTGCGAACCTCGTCCACAAATTCACCAAACACACGTACACGTAGCGTGTAGGAGGCGTGCAAGGAGACCTACAAGAACGTCTGCACAGAGCATTTACTTTCGGACGTGTAGAGCGGCGCGCACAAATATCAATCAGTGGAGTCAAGAGTAGAATCAGGGTGGCCGAGTGGTTCCACATAATGCTGCAACCGGAGGTGAGAGAGCGTTGCACACCGTCTCCCGTGTCCATTCGCAGTTGCCTGTACACCCTGCACACATGCACACAGGCACACGTGCATGGCCACAAGTTCGCGTACACAATACCACACAAGCAAGTGAAACACCCACACGTACACCTGGGAAGCGAACAAACGTGTCCACGTTCGTGCACGCACACGTTCAACAGAAAAGTAACGTGTATGTTAGTGGTTGGTAGCGTACGGTAGCATCGGGTCTGAAGAGACGTCGATTCGCTTGTATGCCTCGGTGGTATCCAAAGTGTACGTATGTGTGCGTGATCAGGGCCATGGTGAGTGGTTTCGTGGGGGTGGAGTAGGGACGAAGAGGGCGTGCCTCGGAGGCGGAGTCTCCATCGAAAATCCCGGCATGCATCCAACATCTGTGTGGGTGTTCCTGCTTCGTAGCCTCTATCTTTCTCTCTTCCTCTCTTCTGTACTGGATAATCAAGCTCGTGTGCGCTCTCCCCCCTCTATTTCTCTCAGTCTAACCCGCGACTTTCGTCCGTCATCGCATGGGAGTTCCTCCACTATCAGACCCGTTAACAACAGTCGGCGTCGAGGCACCCGCTATAACGTCTCTCACATCCCCGGGTGCCGGTGCTCGCCGTTCCTGACCTGTCCGGCCAATGGGCCGCACGGAAATCAGTGTCTTCGACAACCGGAAGCTTGGTCCATTCGATACGCGCCGTCGTTCATCAACGAACACCAATCGAGAAGAGTTTCTGTTATTTGGCGTTAAGTAAAAAAAAACGGTTTCGAAACGTTGACATTCGTAGAGGAGTCAACTTTGGGGTGATTTGCTGGACATCTAGAAGGGTTCCTGGGAGGGGATGATTTTCGGCGAAGATCCTTGAAGAGGAATAGTGTTTTTTCGTATTATTGTTCGTTGCTGGAATAGGAAGATATATGGGTGAACGGTTTGCTGATACCGTAGTGGTGTAGCACGCTCCTTGAACGGGGAGCGTATGTCGTGTACAGTGAGGGGAGGATTGTTGTAAGAAAAAGTGATCGAACTGTTGGCCACGATGATGGAAGTGCAGCAGCAACACTCGCCTGTTGGGGTGGGTCCTCTGGACTTTTCGCGCAGGGGTGTCGCGGAAGCGTCAGCTTTTCGTGTCGTCAAGCCGAAGCAATCGGCCTCGTCGTTGGTGCACCAGCAGGCATTGTCACCGGAGGCGAACAACAATGAAAATCATCAGGAGAACCCTCAGGTTCCGGTGGAAACTGAAGGTACGATAGTTCTATCGATATACGCTTAAAAAATATTCCTATAATCATTGACTAATATTTGCAATTCAGACCGATGGTCATTGAGAAGATAATAAGTCAATTCGTGCAGATCTTTTGGTTTAAAATCCTAGTTCAGTCACCTTGCCAGCTTCTAATTTCCACGATCGCCCCCGTTATCGAATTATATTTTAATTAGCTTCTGTACATCAATCTCCTGTCAACCCCCATGTTGACAAAGCAATAAATTCTACATTCAAGTTCACCAACGA
The DNA here is from genome assembly GCA_907165295.1 of Nomada fabriciana. Taxonomy (NCBI): domain Eukaryota; kingdom Metazoa; phylum Arthropoda; class Insecta; order Hymenoptera; family Apidae; genus Nomada; species Nomada fabriciana. The sequence goes on along the minus strand of OU015690.1, from coordinate 6,692,700 downwards.
ATTCACTCTGTGAAATCAAATATATAAATGCCGGAAGATTAAAAGTACCCACAGATTAAAATCTTCAATAAATCAACCCCTATACGAATAAAAATGTCCACCTCTCCCCCAAAATATATGAACGTTACAAAATACAAAGATGAATACAAAACGTGCAAGAGCACAATATTACATTTCTCTCGGCCGTATCAAACTACTCTCCAATCGTGCCAGCATCCCTCTCGCGGATTCGCGCCTCACCCCTGACATTCATCCCGTTGTCGCCTGTCATCATCCTATCTATTACCTGCCTATTATCCCTGCAGCGCGTCGTTTACGCCCTTGAATTCACGCTGACACCTGAACAGACACCCCGCGTGCATTCGCGAGCATGTGTGCGTGCGCTTGCATGCACGGATCACCATCGACTCTGGGTTAGTAAGTGCATGTACACGCGTAAAATCGAATGTCTCGCGTACACGGGCAATCCCTTTCACGCGCGATAGAGAATGCGAGAGAGAGAGAGAGAGTGCGAGTGCGTGGGTGCGTACAGGTGCGTAAAGGGCACACAAGAGTGGTCGTTCAACAGGTGAGAGGGGAGGGACAGGCATTAGATGTCTGGCTATTACTAATACTGCTAATAGGACTAATAGCTAACGCAATAATATCAAGCGCGTAGGAATCGACCTAAACGGTTTATGCGATAATTGCCAGGTGATAGGCAGGAGAGGGTTGCCTCTTCTTCGCGGTGGATGCTATTACTTAACGTCTCGTCTAGATGATACGTTTTGAAGGGGTAATTGGCTGTGACGAGGGTTGAGATATTTCGATTCACAAGATTTGGGGACAATTCTTGTGGATGATTAAAAGAAAACTGTACGAATGGTACATACACTATGTGCAATATACATATTGGTTAAAAAAGTATGTGTACATTATATAGATTCGAGGGATGAAATAGTCCTTGAAATACAGCGATTATCGGATTGCTAAGCGAGTCACCGGACTATCCATTGCGCTTGTCCGTCGAAGAAAAATACACCTCGTGTCCCGTGTTTGTCTATGAATTTGTACACAGGTGGCCCGGGTGAAAAATGCCCCGAAGATTTCCCTTCGGAAATCACGCTGTAGGATTAACCGTTTATAGATTTACCGGCGAACGATAGCGCGGAAGAGACGGCGCGCAGGATAAACGTTACCGCGAACAAACGGCGATAATATCGTCGATGCTCACGGGCAACAAATACGTATTACCTGCACAATGTGTACACACGCAGTATCGATGTTAGTTATGCACCTAAACGCGCGGTCATCTTATCTCGGCCGCGTGGTGTGCTCGCTTTATAGGAAAATATGATTTATTTCTGATAATCCTGCGAGAATGAGATAGCCTTTGCGGTGTGGCGCGCTAATCTCTCGTCGCTATCTGAGATTATCCCGACCGGTACTATATTGCCCGGATTACGGATTTCATTCCATCTTTCTTACAGTTTTTCCCTTTTCTGCTCTTCCATTTTTCTTCCTCGAAAGTTCTTGATACGTGCGTGTCGATGATCGATTTCAGCCGCTCCTCGGCCGAGAAAGAACCCGTTCGATTCCGTGAAACGCAATAACAGAATCAAATCTCGATAAGCCGTTTGATTGCGGGATTTCATTGTACACGTATTTGCAAGATATACATATATACATATATGTAGGTATAAAACAATTTTTTCCTTCTCCTTTATTTAATTCTTCCCTAAGATAGAAAAAGTTTATGCCACCTTAAGACAAGGTGAATTTACAATCGTCGTGCACTTTGATTCGATCCGCGCGATAACGCACGATTGCAGTCTCCGGTGCAAAGTTCGAATTCCAGCGCGCTGCCGGTGTCGATCAAAGAGGCAGGGAAAACGAATGGCGGACGTTCGCGGATAGGAATGCAGCCACGGAGAAAGAGAGCGAGTAATGGCCGGGGCAAGGTTGATAAATAGAGAAGGGCCTCCCTTCTTTCTAATAAAGACGCTCTTGTCGAGGGGTTGATCTTTCGTACGAACAGGGAATACCAAATTTGTCAGCGCTAAAGACGTCGGTTCTACGTTAGCGGCTGGACCGGCGCGACGACGCGAATAATGATGCATGAACGATTCAGAAATATGCGCGAACCGTTTACTGCCTCCTCTCCCATCGTATCCTTGCGTGGATTTCACGTGACATTTAGCCGGAACTTCGCCGTACGATTCTGGGAACAGGTATATTTCATGGCGATCTCTTTTTTCTTTCCTTCCAGGCGGATGCAACGTTCGTTTAATGTTCCCCAGACTATGGGCACCCTTTGGAAATCCCAACGAGGTCACGAACCTTCCTCCACATCCGAAGAGTCACTCAGGTACGTGAAATTTCATTGATGATTGTTTCAAAGGCGTACGAATCGAACGATTCTGACAAGGTGTGCTTAATCGCGGGTAGTTAGACGGTTTATCGACGGTGGATCAAAAATTGCACACGCTACCTGATCGATTTTAGGGTAATTAATGCGTATCGCCGAGGCGTGCGATAAAAGATACGAAGCTTCAAAGATCCCTGATTTCGCAACGAGCATTGCAATGTCAAGATTATTCCAGGTATTGTTACAAGACCAGTATAAATCCCTTTCGATTCCAAGCAGAAGAATCGAATTCGTACAACGGGTCCCGGAAACTACGAATTCGTTTGTCTAATGGTGTTTTGATGCGTCAAAGGGTTGCGGGCGCCGCGGAAGGTGTAGATGCCGCGGCCCGTTGCCCTCTTCGGCTTCCTCTTCGAACGACGAGTAGTTTTTATTTGCCCATCGTTAAGAACAACCGGTTGTCCGATGATTGGGATAAATGGTAGCACGCGTCATACCGCGGAGGGACATCGGCCCTTCTAACTCCTGCCGTCCCAATTGGAGCGGATTAGAGACGCGGCACAGGGATTCGGACGCGTCGCGTCGGCCCCTTTGTACTCGCACGACAGTCGGCCTCTCAGTTCTACCTACCCTGAATTAGTAACATCTTGTCATGTTAAACGCTCGCGCATATACATAGCTCGCCCTGCCTTCCGACTTCTTCCCGTTGCACGTGACCATTCATTAAGCCGCGCGCACCTGGACAATCTTCGCGATGATTCTTCAAGTCGATGATCTTCTCGGTTTTTTTTTGCCGTTCCCTCTAAAATCCGTTTTATTGTTTTATTCAAGAGTACTATAATATTCCTACCGGGTGTAAATGAAGTGCCACACGCGTGTTGATAAGTGGCAGCCTAATTGTTTCAACTGTATTCAGCGGTGATAAGATCGGACGACGATTGATAAACTTATTTTCAATTAGAGATTCCTTTAATTGAACGGGACAGCCTTAACTATCGACCGTCTCGAGTGTTTTTTATTGGACCTTTCGCCTCAGAAGTCGGAGATTTTTGTTCGTTCCCCTCGTTTATTTTCCGTTTCTTCGTTCCGCGTGATGGGATATCACGGTTAAGGATCTTGTTTTCTATTCGGATGCACGCAGGGATTAGGATTAAACAGGCAGCGACACGAGGATGAGAAAATCGTTTCTGAAAACCCACATCTTCCTGTCACTTGGATCGATTGATGTACCGCCTCTGCTGTACGAGTCGTAGTTTCATTCGAATCGTTGACAAACAGGCAAGACGGAAGGGGTCTGGAAACGGTGAAGTGTGTAACGGCTTTAATAGCGGCAGATCGCTACGCAGTAAACGACTGACGGACGACAGAAGATTAAAGTTTTGCCGTTAACTCGATCTAATTGTTCCCCCGTCTTGGCCTTCCTTTATTAATCCACGTCCACAAGCATCTTTGGCATCGCCATCATTGTCATCCCTTGTCACGAGTCTCCTTCTAGATGCTACTTGCGGATCCGTTGTTGCGTCTCTGTAAATTGTCTCGCAACTTCGAGGCAAATCATGGTCGTCCTTAGCGCAATTCCCAGTTGAACGCAAATTCCATTCTTTGAAATCAAATTCGCACAATTTTCTTCCTTGTATACCACGTGACAAATTGTCAACCCTTCGACGGTGGCAATCCTATCGCGCATAAATATATTTAGAGAATTGTATTTCTCGAGCGGAGGAAAGGAATACTTTCAGCAACCGTTCTCCTTCCCGATCCGTGCATAATAAAAGTTCGATCAGAGTCTTTTCTCGTGAAATAATAATTTCGTAGGACGCGTTTCTCGAATTTCCTTTTTTTCCAAGGCTGGCACGGTACGATCCCTAATAGAAATTCTGCCGCTGGAAACGTGAAGCGAATCCTGCATGAGGCTCCAGATGTACGTTTCACGTAAATACGCGTGTAGAAGCGTGCAAGCGTATGCAAGCACTGCCGAACCCGGAGCAAAAGTAACCCATCTGCCGGACGGTTGGCACGACGGTGACGGTTTTTCTCGCCGGTTTGCACCGTCAGTTTTTACCGCATTCCAGCAGAGCCAGACGTAGCATTTGCGTAAGCAGTTCTTCCTATCTTGTTTCGAGTCACATCTGTCCGGACTTCCTCTATCTTTTTCTTTTCACTTTTGCCCAGGACTCGTGTTCTACCTTTTGCTTTCTCAATTATTACAACTCTCGCCTCTGTATATATATAAATCTGTTTTTTCTCTTCGACCATCAACCCGTATCCCCTTGATATACTTGGCGTTTACGAGGAGATCTTGGAGTGTATCGGTGGTTCAGAATGGCTGAACAATTTTATAATTAAATTGGTTATCTATTTCGTTAGATGAGGATTAATTATACGTATATATTTTCATGAGTAAATTTAATAACAGATTAACCTGTTTGTACCAATGAAACAGAGTATTAAGTAATCTACAATAGATATGTTTATCTGGTTCTTATCTGCGACGATAAACCAGCAAATTGTACAAGAATAATCGAACGCTCTTCGCTCGTTATATATTCGTGAATTATTTAAAGAAAAAGGTAGAAAGAATCGTTTCTTGCATACAATTTTTTATTTCAGCTCGTGTGATCTCTCGTATCTTCTTGTAGTCGCGAGCGATTTTCATTACATTAGCCCAGCCTATCGAGGCTCGTGACGTATTTTGATTCGATTGCAAAGCCACCAGGAGACACGATAATAATCGGCCCTTCAAGAATAGGGATAGCGGAGAGCTTTAAATGCGATTAACCGACACCGGTGCATCATATAGTCAGGCACGTGACCACGTGTCACGCGCACGGATTATAAATATAATATACTGGGTGTACACCATGCATCGTACGAGAGTTGGATTGATATTGCGCCCCCATGAAGGGGGGAACACAGTGCGTCCCTTTTTCATACCGGGCCAGACGCGGCCGATTTTCTGAACGGCACTCGTCGTAAATCACTGCTCACGAGATCGTTCTCGATTATTAGAAATACCGCACGCGCGATACGTTCAAGACGATGACTCGATCGAGAGTGATTTCATTCGACCAGATATGTTTCACTGATTATCGCGTCGATGATCGATCGTTGACGTGTCGCATGGCTATTGTTCTGATTTAAATACACTTCGCCTGACACGATACTTTACCTCAAGTACAATATTCACCGGACGATCGATCTTCGCCGTTTCTTCTTTAAGTAATTTCTTTCTACGGATGTACAATCTATCTGTTTGCCCACGTTTATCGAATGAAAGTCAACGTTAGCGGTGGAATTATAGGAGGTGTCTCGAAGGAAACATTCTTCTCCTAGATGTGCAAGCCTCGATTTTCTCCGTGATGCCTCGTTAACCCTTCGCTCTTTCCGCCTTCGTATCAGTCAGGAAAAAAAGGGACCCGGTACGTGACTTAAATCTTATTCAGCCGGCCACCTCTGCCAGGAGCAACCGAATTTTCCTTGGCCCTCCGATTCTACTACATCGTCTCCCCGCATACGTGACTTACCCTCTTATTTTTTTCCTCTTTGCGAGATACTTCTCAACTATTGTAAAATATTTCCCTGAAACGACAGACGACATTTCTGTTCCAGAACGATTGTCCTTCGGGGTGGGTCGTTTAGTGGGTTCACCGGCCACGAGGAGTCCCTCCCCGTCCTATTCTCCTTGTCCAGACTCTCCGCCGTCGGATCGTCGGGACGCCGAGGTGGACGTTGACGTGGACGAAGAAGAGGTCGACGTGGACGTGGAGGAAGTCGGTGACGAAGAGGATCGTGATGCTACGTCGAGTCCGCCGCGATCATCGACGACGCCTTCGCCTACCAGCGTCGCGACGTCACCCTCCTCGAATCCACCAAAAAAATCCGGCGACACTTTCAGCGTGTCCGCTCTACTCAGGCCAGATCCACCATCGGCTCACCTGCAGAATGCCTCACCGCATAGAGACACAGCGTCGATCGGCGCTCATCCTCCTCCGCCAGGATCCTCTATGCTGTATCCACCTCTTCATTTACAAGGTGGTTTGTTACCACCCCATCCTCATCATCCTTTGTCTTACCTACACCCTCAGCTCCTTCCTCATCATCTGTTACCACCACACTTGCACCCATTGCTGCGTGGAGTTCATCCAGGTCACCCTGGACTGCACTCGACTCACAGTGCACACGGGCTCCATCATCATCCGCTTGGAGATGTGTACAGCTGTGTCAAGTGCGACAAGATGTTCAGTACACCGCATGGTCTTGAGGTGAGTTTAATGAAATCGCTGTAATTTGTTTCTGCCCTCGATGGTTGATGGAATTCGATACTCGTAATGAATGCCTATTATATTTTTCATTAATCTTTCTATCAGTCAATTGTTTTGTTCATTTTTGTTCAATCATTTTGCGATTTTTTCGTGTACACTTTATTCAAATTTCTGGATTTATAATAGTCTATTCATTAATAACTTTATCTCTTCCTGTCTGGATAAATTACGGGGTTTTAAAATTACATCTGTGGGTTTGGTCAGAGTTAAATTAATTATACGTGTGACCAATAAAGTTTGTAAAAGTTAAGTGGTTCCTGTCTTTGCAAGTGCAACGGTTTGCAAAAGTTTCTCAGACAAAACGTGGCTTTTATAGGTGCACGCAAGGAGATCTCACAATGGGAAGAGACCGTTCGCCTGCGAGCTGTGCAATAAAACGTTCGGCCATGAAATCAGCCTTACGCAACACAGGGCCGTGCATTCCGCGGAGAAGGTGTTCGAGTGCAAGCAGTGTGGCAAAGCGTTCAAACGTTCCAGCACTTTAAGTACTCATCTTTTAATTCATTCGGACACGAGACCGTACCCCTGTCAGTTCTGCGGGAAGAGGTTCCATCAGAAGAGCGACATGAAGAAGCACACCTACATACATACCGGTGAGTGATTTTTTTTTGTTAAACGTACACGAACCATTTTCTCAGCGAAACATTTAATAGCGACAATTTAAACATTGTAAGATATAGACATTTTTTAAAACGTTTAGTGAAGATAATTATTTTGCATGGGTTGGAAAATATCTTCCCATAAATTCAGGAAAATAATCAGATTCGAAACAGTTGCAATTATATTGATTCACATTTAATGTTCACAATCATGCACGAGAAATTCCACGTTTGGGTTGATCGCAATAGGGGCGCTGGGGATCAATTAGCAGGGCAACTTCGTATAATAAATAATGCAGTTAACCGTCTGGACGGAGTCTTGTCGTAAGCAAGAGGATCCAGTCGGATCGAGGCACATGTGGCCGGTGCATTTTAGGGGTGGCGAGCCCCTCATTGCGAACTTCACTCGGTAATAATCGTAATGTCTTTCGGGGTGCCTGTCGTTCTATCTTCTTCTTTTCTATCACGACCTATACTGACACACTAGACCTGCAATCTTCGAATGGAATTTTTCTATGACGAAAATTGGCCGTGGGAAACACGGACAAGTCCCTTCTGCTCTCTGGACATAACCATCGTACATATAGACTCCTATTTCGTAAATCGCTAATCAAAATTTCGAATCGCAGCAACACTGATTCCTCTTCGATTACTTTTTATCTTATCGAACCTTCTATTTCAAAAAGGATGCGTCTATAAATAACTTAGAATATTTTATCCGACAAAGGCATTCAAGATTAATTAATAATTGCTATAACATTGAATTTGAAAATCAATTTAACGTTCAATGAGGAAAAACATTTTTCCTCTTCCGTTTCGTGTTTGCCTTCGACAGCCAGTGTCTCTGTCGAAAGTCGAAGACCAGCCGGTGTCATGGAGCATCCCTCAGGTAGTCGTAGGTGAGTGGGTGATAGTCTTGGGACACTTGACACTTAGGTGTCTCACGGCTGATGGAGCGTTGCTCCTGAAGGAGCAGCAGGTTCTTGCAAGGGTGGAAGGAAGCTAGAGAAACCGACGGAGTGTTCCACTCGGGGGTCTGGGTTTTGTATCGTCTCCATGGCAACCCTCCCAATGTCTTATCAAATTATCACCTTGCCCTCCCCCATGCTCCTCCTTCTCCTTCACCTTGTCGCTTTGACTGCCGTTCGCCTCCCTCTCGTTCACCCTCGTTTCGGTGAAACAACCGGAGAAGGACTCGGCGAAAGAGGATACAAATCGATGGTCACTTCCTGTAGACTTGTAACAACCTATGGGACCTTCGCCCGTTGTCCACGCGCCTCCGTTGTCCACATTCACGCACCACCTCTTCGAGGGTCGCCACGGAACATTTAATTCATTATTCAGGGGGATGAAAAATTCAGCCTGCTGTCCGACGTCGTTGGTAATTTTCCTCGGATACATGGAATACCACTGTCGTTCACCTATCCCTATTCCGCGAAAAAAATTCTCTAGAATAAACAGAAAATCATTTTTCAATCAAACAATTACCATCTTCATATCAATTCACTGTTAACTGGCTCAATTAAGATGATTCCGTAATCGATGATATCTGTTCAGCCCCCAATTCGTAACACAAAAATCCCTCACCGTCACGACCTCGAGGTGCGTGCGTACGTGCGTCAAGCAGCGAGCCAAGGGTGTTCTGGGACTCTGCTGCTAATGATAATCAGTCCTCTCTTTCCAGTAGCCCCCTGTCCCCCTTTTGCTGTATTCCCTTCGTCGTGAACACGGGCCATGTGCAATAAGGGTGCGGCACCGTCGGATTCCCAGGGGACCGGCATGGCGTAACGTAAAATCATTATTAGGTAGGTAGGTAGGTGGTTGCTGGTGCACACGAGGGGTGGCGAGAGAAACGGTGGCTTGGTGGAGCGTATACAGAGGGGCGGGAGGGCAGGGTTGAAGCGGCGCTTACGGGGTTGGGAAGTGCGGGAATAAGAGCTCTGCAAATATTGTTCGTGCGCGAGCCAGCAGCTGGAATGGCTGCGAGGGGTCGAGCGGGTAACTTCGCGTTACCTTCGCTTTTAGCTGCGCCTTTTGGTCTACGTTTTGGTCTACCAGTCAAGTGCACGGCCCGGGGTCCGGCCACAAGGGGTTGACGAGCCGGTGGATGGCTCGGATGAAACGGTGACAGACCGACAAGTGGCCGCACACGCCCGCCACCGATGAGAAAACATTCGACTTATCTATTTCTGATGATCCTACGCGTCCCAGCCCGGAGAAAATATTGCTCTTTGAAGTTCGCCAGCTCGAGTGGCGCGAGGTGCTTAATGATTTGGGAGAGATCGGAGTGTGGGTGATGAGTTTCGTTTGGCGGGGAAACGTGGAATTGCTGGCGAATAATTGGGGCAGGTTAGCGATTCGCTATTGACAGTTAATCATTCTTTCGTGTTGGTATTAACAGTGTTATTTGCACCAGTTCTTGGAACGAGTTGTGCCTTTATATTAGCCTGCAGACTTTTTATTTGTTTCTTTGTTGTTATTAGTGTCTCTACTGCAGCATAGAATAAAAATGGTATTAAAATACAGTACAATAATTACAGCAATTAAAATAAAGGGAAGGCATCAATGGAATGCAAATAAAGATTAAATAATTTAACGATACAAAGGGTTAGCAAATTCCTGTAGGAGGGATTACAAATTCAATTAAATATCGATGCCTTTAAAAATCTTTCAAAAATTCGGTTAAACGGTTTGAATAGTTTTGCGATGGATTACACGAGCAGAATCCTGATTAGCGTGGTTTGTAATTAAAGCGAAATGTTGTCGATCAAAACCTGTGTCTTTTTGGTATCGTGGCAATCGTGTTGCACGGTGCATGCGCACTTAAACACACAAAGCCTACTTGCCTGTACGGTCGAACGCACAACAGTGGACTCGAATGTTTTCACAATAAACACAACCTGTCCACTGTAAGTAAAGTCGGATAGGGATGAAGATCGGCGAGGGGTTAGTATACCGTCTGTACACTCCCCGATCTCACCGCGTAGACGAGCCTATATAGGTTCTATGTTTATACTTCCTGAGATGCTGCGCACTTCACTTGCAAAGAGATGGCTCTCCTTTTTAGAGCTTCAATCACGCTCGTCGTAAATCGTCATCGATTTGCTCGTACACGATTTCCCGGGGCGTTCGTACTACGTTCCGGCGTTTTATTTCGATCGACCTGAGGGCCAATACTATCGAGGCATTCCTCGATATTCAGCATAACACTCCGCGAATGAAACGAAGAATATTAAATGAACCGAGACATTGAAAATAATTGCCGTTCCATTTTAATCAAACCTGTAGCAGAAATAGTAATCATAATTAAAACTAAATGTGTACTTAACAAGATAAACTGTACCGCCAATTATAATACTTCTTAAAAAGTACGGCTGTGCAAATAATTTCATACAGATAATTCTTTGGCGTATCGATAGACCCGGACAATGAATTCCGTTACTGCACACGGGTTTCCCAGTTTGCGGTCCGAGGGACGGTTTCATAGCTATACGATGTAACTCTATAAACATGAAAGAGATACAGACATGTTCCGCTGGCGTATTATGAATTTAGCGGTGGCTCTAATGTAGGGATACCTGGCCGAACGTCTCCCTCAAACTCACCTCGAGGGTGCGGTTATCATATACCCGGCAAGATACAAGCGTGCAACCTATACAACCACCTTTGTGGCCGCGTACGCCTGTGGTCTCTATCTTTCTCTGTCCCCCGGTTTATCCCTCTCCTTTCCATGCAGACTAGACGGGGCTATTAGAGGTTTCCAGCTGACTTGACGCCCCAAGCATCGGGGGCGCCGCAACATCCCTCTAAGCTGTTTAAACTTCGCGACATGCTCCGAGGACCGCCTTTCATTCCACCTTCCTATCTTTCGTCCCGTTTTCGTCTTTACGGCTCGTTAGCGACGCAGACCCGTCCCTTCCGCTAGTGGAATAATAGTTCGCGTGCGAGACGAGTCACCTTTGCGGTGCGCACTATACGTTGCATTTTTGTGAAGCAGGAAGGGTCGAGAATCACAGTGACATTTTCGGAATTCAATTGACTTCGTTCCCCTTGGAAATTAGTTCAAGCGATTCATCGTAGATGTTGTACGATAAAATGGCCTTACACATTGGATACGAAAGGAGACCATTACTGGAAAGGTGTTAACAGGTACAAGCTCCCCGTTCGTTAGACCACGCGACGTTGTATTTAATGTCATGAAGGCGAGGCGTTATATAAGCAACCGATACTGCATTAAACATGCAAATTCGTCGGGATAACGTTCCGCGGAACCAAGACATCATCCATATAGCGGCAAGTGGTGCACGGTGTTCATAGTGAAGCGGCATGATTAAATTTCCAGGGATATCGACATGCCAGGAGCACGTCATCACGCCCCTTTCGCCCAGCCTGCCATATCTCGCTGCTCATCCCTCTGTATTCTCCTTTTTCGTTTCTCCACCTATCCGCCTATCCCGCAGCTCGAGCCAGAAAGCCCCTGCCACGGGGCTTGAAATTAACTGGGCGTAGAATGTTAGCGTTGCATCGATGCAGTCGTATGCATAGGTGTTATGCCCCTTGAGACTGGCTAATAGGCAGGAAAGAAATGAGTCGGCACGTTGAAATCTTTCCATCACTTTTCACTTTAGACCGTGATGATACTCGCGGGGGATATTATTTCAGTATTTCATGTTTCATATTCAATTTTTCGCGGACGACTTCAGTTCTTTAATATTGCTGAACTTTCGTGAATAACTTTTGCGCGATTAATTTCTTGATCGGAAAACAATTGTATACCATCTGGTATTATATTAACCTTCGCCGCGATAAATTGTTAAACTTCTTTTTTGTGTCGCGAAACTTTATCAAACCGCGAGGATTTCTTTCGTGTTATCCGTATCTCGATGATCGAACTGAAGTTCACTTAAAGTATTCGAAGCAATGATTTCTCTTATCTCGATCATGCTAAGTGTCCTTTACGCCTCGTGCCAATCGAGACGAATCGTATCTATAATATTTTATCTATCGTAGGCGATCCGATTTCTTCGAACTCCAGTATTTCATTCGCATCGATAAGGGGCGCGGGTTATTAACGGTTTCCCCGATGGGGCAATCTCAATAGGCGGATAAAAGAAAGTCGTTCTGAGTCACAATTGTCAATTAAGGTGCGCGACGCACGGAAAGCAGGCCAGCAGAAGGCCCTTCGCGCTCAGATCGGATTTGTCACGATTCCTAATGTTGATCGACGCTGTAATAATTTAATAGCCATACATCCGCCGTGATCGTCCAGGAGAGGATTATTACCGCGGATCCCTGCGGTATACCGAAAGCACTAAGGAGCTAACAGACTTACCTCGGGTATCGTGTTTCTTCCTTGCTTGGCCTGAAACAAGCTTTCCCCCTTCTCGTTTTACGACGGCCAGGTTCTGGCAATCACAAACGCATCTGCATTGTAATATGAATAAGAGAGAAAGCTAAGCTTGTTCAATCTCCCTGTTGTCGCCAACATTTACTATATTTTCTGCATTAATTCGATGCGTTCAAAAATTGCACTTAATCATTCCAAAATCGAAAATATCGTTTCATATTTTAAAAAATTTCACCTTTATATAATTAAGCTAGTAATTAATTAGCGCTCACGGTATAACCCTGTACATCTCAGAAATAAATTGCCCCATTTCGTTGTCCGTAATTCCTGTCGAATATTATCCATCACCGTATAACGATTATTAAAAAGCTTTCGCCAGAATGGACGCCCCCGAATCGACGATATTTTTCATCCCTAAAAACCGACGGCCCGGCGATTTTTTCGTGTTTACCAGGCATTTCGTCGTCGGGGCAGAATATCAGTACCGTGCAAAACATTTCCAGCTGCAGCTCGACCGCTGCAAATTCCCAGGGCTGTGCTCTTGTCATTGGCGACCCTGCACCCACCCACTCACTCGTCCGCCATGTATCCGTATCGGTCGTGCGAACGATGTACCCTCCACGTACGTGGTGACATGTAAAACTCGACACACATAGCATCTCGTAGTTGTCGTTGTAGCTGCGCCGACAACGTTTCGCACCGTGTTGGCGTTTTAGCTGGCCGCTTCATCCATTGCTGACTACTCGTGTACGCGTGAAATAGTAAATACAACCGGGTTGTTGGATCTGCTGGCCCCTTGGGGCTGGTAACAGCCCTGACTAAACGCTGCTGGACGGGCAAAGTTGTAGAATTCTAGAACGACAAGAAATTTAAAGAGATCAATGGTTGCTCTGTATCGGTTGATATGAGTCTGTATTAATTGCAGTTGGGTTTTCATTGCATTTCAATTGTTATGGTTTACGACGGTATAAGGTAATCTTGCTTGTGGATCCACGGTGAGGTGTTTTGATAGTCCGCGGATAGTTCCTCGAATAATTGTAGATCAGCCAGTTTCAGTTAGATCCAGTCAGATGGTGAGTAATTGGCACCAGTCGCAGAAATGGTTTACTGGATTCCTGGAAAATTTACACGGTTGTTATATAACATTGCAAAGTGCGCTGTATTAAATAAAAAACTTTCTTAAGGAAAACGGAAAATTATGACAAAGGCTTGTAGCAGAATAAAGTTTTGTCATTCTAGTAAATCTTTTGGAATATTCGTACAATTCCATCAAGAAATCTTTTCGTTTGGATGGAAGAAAATGTGTGGCAGGATTTCGTATGAAAATACCAGGATTCTGTTTCCTGTTCCGTGTGACAGAGGCGAAGCTCGCCGGGAAAGATCCGCTCGACGTTCCCGGATAACGCTTACGCAAAGCTTTGCAGACGCGTAAGAAAATCCATGCTGCCCCCGATATGAAATATGAGATATGCTACTTTCCTTCGATTTTCTCTTTCTCTCGGCTCTCGCGAGGATTTCAGTTAGAGGGTAGGGACGCCCCCCAGAGGGTCGGAACGTGGTCGATGAAGACGAGAGGAAATCAATGCCTCAGCCAGAGTCCGGCTCACCTTCCTCTCTCTTTTCTGGCCACTCCTCTACACCGGCGTTTCATCGTTGAAATTCAAACAGAACTATCAGGAAAATTCCTCCTTCTGACTCGAATTTCAATTCGAATCAATTCAATGCAACGGACAAATTCGCAAATGATCTTGCAAATTCCTTTAAATTTACTTAGGTCGATTTTTAACAAGAATCAGTGAAAAGATATTACTTAATATTTCACATCCCCCTATCGTTGTTAATACTTGGCAGAATATTATATTTACAAGCACTTAGAAAGGGGAGGAATTATTCCGCTGTTATAAAAATATCAGTAAAACAAAACCATTGAGTAGAGAGACGACCAAAAGTTAGTCCTCTCGACAGAGGAAACGATCAAACTACCGTCTTGGTTTTCCGCTCTCGAGAGTTCCTCCAGGCGGACAGAGGGTTGAAGGATCACATGGGGGATGATGTTTCTAGTGGGCACTGTCTGCTGGGGGCAGGCAGAAGGAACGCGAAGAAGGGAGGGAATTAGCGAAGGAGAGAGAGGACCCTCGCAAGATTTCCTGGAGTTTAATATAGTTTTAGGGGCGTCGGCCGACAGCCCAGGGGTGTAATGGCGTCTTAAACCTCAGGGGCTCTCAGCTTCGACTTCCTTGCTTATCCCTCTTCCGCTCGTTCTCGTTTCTAGAAGGTCCGTTTGAAAAATTGAGAGCACAGAATCTGTACTGGCAGCCAGGTTAAATCTTTGACCAGGTCGCCTGTTTTGCTTTGGAACCACGTACTTGTATGAACGAAGAAAATGTTTGCGAACGTGTCTGTGCGTGTAGATTTGCTGCAGTGTAGTATATCCCGAGTGGCGCGACGGCGAGCACTGGAAACATGTATCTGTTTGGCTGCGAGCAACAAAGACCAAAAATGGAGAAACGTAGAATGCACCGGTGAGCGTTTACGTCATAGACGAAGCACCGGAGCCACGGTGGCTGGGTTTCTCTAGGAGATAAAGAGGAAAAGGGCAACCTCGGTGCGAGAGCACCGACGGTTCTTGATTTTTATGGCCGCGTAAATTCCCTGAGACATCCCTGCTCGCAAGCCTCTGCTCCGCCGCTATTTCTCGTGATACGGAAATTCTTCAGTTCAGTCGAAATTCGCTCCGACGAATATTCGGGAGATTGAACTTTCGCGGAAACATTTTTGCTGCTGAGAATTGTCATAATTTGGAATAGAATTTTGTACGCACAGTTTAGAAATGGTAGATTTACCGTTTTATCAGAAAAATCATTTTTCTTTAGTAGTACTGGATTCGTCTGTTTGACGTGTACTTTATAAATGTTCGGTGCGATTTTGTTTCTTTTTCGGTTGGGAAACAATTTATATGGAGCAGGCGAGTAAAAGGTACGGGGGTAGTTTTTGATTTTATGCCCACGTAAATTCCAAACAGTACTCCACGGTTTCGTTCTCCGCTCTCATTTCTCTCCGGTTTTCCAGCCGCTGGCTTAATGCCGCGAAAATTCTATTCATTCTGCCGTTTCATTCGGCTAAGAGAACTCTGTGGAATTTCATCGAGCGGAGGCCCCGGCGAATTCCAACTGCACGCCCTTGACGACTCACCCTTAACCCTGAATCCTCCCTTGAATCCCGATTTTAAGCGTTTCTGAATCGTTGCGGTTTTCCGTGCAAAATTTAAATCATTCCACGACATTTTCTCCCCTTAGCATGCCTGCCTCCCTTTAGCTTTTCCCTTTGTGATTTGCTGCTTTATATTATTTCGCGATCCTCATCTGCGAATCTTTCGGTTATCCCTTCATATAAATTCTGTCCTCTTCTTTTCCGTGGATTATTTATGTTGAAAGAACAAAACAATTAAAGCAGTTGGTATATTTCCGAAATGTCTTCCACCTCTTCAATTAATACTTTCATTCATATGCCCTCGATTCCAAATATTTGCACCCCCAAACTTTCACATCCCAGAGCGGCGCATGAGAAAATCAAAATTCCAGCCGGTCTGACCGAAAAGAAATCAAGATAACGATCGGGTATAATCGCAAAGGTGATCGACGTCCCGCTCGTATCGGCGGGGCGAGATTGAAGGCTCGGCTAACGAGTTGTTTATGGATCCACCCACCACCTCACGGTGATCTCGATTCCCCGTGTGCACGCTTGCGTGTGTGCCTCCTGTATCCACTGCGCGGTGTTCCCTGGACAGACCTACGGTAGGAGTGGACGTACGAACGTATGAGAGAGTCCATTAACTGCTCCGTGCTGCCCTCCGCCAACATAGTTCACATTGCTTCAACCCTCCACCCCCCTTCTGCCGTCCCTATCACATCGTCCATCCCCGTCGTTCACGAAATTCTTCCTCTGCCCTGAACCCTTTTTCTCTCCTTTTTTTCCTCTCGTCAACCGTACGATCAGACTGTCTCCCTTCCCCAAACTCTAAAATCAATCCCCTTACTCTTTCTATCACTCCACTCTTCATTGGTCGACCTCTTTCTCGTTCTCCAGCAACCCCGTTTGATCTATCTTTCTCGTTCTTTCACAGTCGACCGCCGGGTTATCCCCGGTAGTCATGGAAACACAAGGGTTGGAGCCGCCCACGGTCACCAATCAGAACTCCCGGCCGCCACGAGAGAAACGAACGGCTACCCTACCTGTTTCAACCACCCCTGTGCACGTTCCCCCACTCTGTAACCCAGACCCGGTTACACCCCCTACCCCTGCATCCTGTCTGCCGCGAACTCTTCTCTCTGCCTCGCCGCCGGGGAGGCTGAGATTCTCGCTTGGGAGGAAATCTTGACCGGGCGTGCCCCGCATCTGTGATACCACCCCCTAAAACACCTCTACCTTCTCCAGGAGTATCTGTCGTGCTTCGTTCAGACTTGTACTCGGAGATACTGTCTCTACGATGTTGGTTAAGGGTCAGACTGCCTTCGAATTAACGCTCCCGAGCGTCAGAATGTCGGTGTCCGTAAGTGTGAATAGCTTGACTAGCGCCGGGGAGATTTCAATCGACTTTTAAAATTGCCGCAGTGTTTGGCTGATGTTTTCGTTTTTATATTTTACGCCAGGATGTAACGTGATTTTCAGGCACCGTATGTTTACCTCCTACGTTTTAGTGTTATCATTAGCATTATTATTAATATTTAGAATGTCCACGGGATAATTTAATGAATCCTTTTGGAAGTACTCTATGGCGGGAATACGAGTAATAATTTCGTTTAATAGTTTCGCCTGTCGGCGATTAATCATATTCACGAATTCGTCATACTATATTGATAAATAGTAAGACGTCGAGAGACTTTGGAAAATTTATTTTCACTTAAATTCTAATGCGTTCATGACATGGTAATGATTGATTCTTTAATGCCAGATTCCGTTATATTTGGTTCCTGCTTGAATACAATTTTTCTCACAAATGTTTCACCATTTCTGTTGCAGGTGAAAAACCGCACAAGTGCCAGGTATGCGGCAAGGCGTTCTCCCAAAGCAGCAACCTGATCACGCATTCGAGGAAGCACACGGGCTTCAAGCCGTTCGCCTGCGAGCTTTGTGGCCGTGCTTTCCAACGAAAAGTCGATCTAAGAAGGCACAGAGAGACTCAGCACGCCGATCTCAGCACACCGCAACGACCGGCGATCTCGTCGATTCCCGGGCAAAATTCGATTCCAAGCGGCAACCCGCCCATGCTGCAGTGAATATCTCAAATCATAAGAAAAGATAAATAAATAAATAAACTCTATATGTATCCTCTGAGAGGAACAATTCGATCATGTTAATCGAATCATTTCGCAATGGTGCAATCGGTGAACACTTCGGCGCGAAACGTTTCATTCTCCTCGTCGTCGGAGCGGAGACTTCCTTTTTGTAGACTGTGTACGTTCAATCGTACATTCGACGAACTCTGTATTTATTATTTAAATAATTCGAGTCAATGGTTGGCGCGTTCGTTACTTTCTTCCTTCCAGTGCAATGTGACTCTTACTCGAGAACGATGTTAGAGTTCGTTCGATCGGAATGCAACCGTACATTCCAATAAGTTATTCCAGAGGGGGTTGAACACGAACGGGTGCGCATAGTGATATAAACGGATGATCGTTTACTAAAGCTGTACATTCCATACCAAAGCTCGAGCAAGAAAGTACTATTATACAACGAGACAGGTCCTTTTTCTTGGGCGAAAATATCGCGATTTTCGTCGAGTCGTTAGACATTTTTAGTGGATTCTATGACAGGGCAGAGGTAATCGGTGCCCACGATAATTGTTCATCCAGGGATGAATTACTTTGTTTCGAGTGTCGTTACTCTCCGTGTTGAATCGTTCGTTAAGTATTGATAATCGTTCACTGTACTTCTCTTATTAAGTAGACGTTTACACGGTGTTCATTGATTGACAATTAAACGAGTCTATTTCTTATCGTGCGGTACGCGAAATTGTGCTTCACATATCTGTTTGAGTTCCATAGTGAAAGTTCGTGACGGTAAATGAATTTTATTTCATTCGAATTTTTATCAGGGCTCGTTTTATTGTCGATAATGAATAAGGTGTATGAAAGTACGAGGAACGTACTGTATTGTGCATATCTTCAGCACCTATCGTTCAAGAAAGGGCATCACCCACTCCAAAGTTGCAACTGTGACCAAAAAAAAAAAACAAAACTTTGTACATAGCACATAGACTGTATCTCGCCTAGCCTAAGCGTATAAATATATACATATATAAATACGAATATAAATAAAATTACAAAACCGAGTCGAGGCTATAAATATTATAAATAGAGACGAAATAATAAAAAAAAGGCGTATGGAACCGATTCGTTCTGACAAAAGGGGACGAAACAGCCCCCGATGCGGCGCCGTGAAATAATTGTATTCTTTCTCTCTTCACGCTATTGAAGTTTTTATTGTTGTACCATTCCTATCATTATTGTAATTATTGTAATTAGAGAACTCGCTCTTAATATTATTGTCATTATTATTATTAATATTATTATTAACAATAAATGCTGTTACCATTTGTAACTCTTTATCAGTGGCACGATCAATCCCTCTCATTTTCACTGAAACGCGTGTTTCGAATTTCCACGATAGATTCACAAATTCCGACGAAGTTTATATCATCGTTATTTAAATAAAACGAAATGTTATTCCAAACCCTTCGTCAAACTCTTTTTATATCTCACTCGCTTTATACATTTACTTCCGCCTCCCCGTTTCACAGATTTCACTCGACGATCTTCCTTTCCCTTATTCCTCCTTCGGTTTAATCGCGAGCAAAAATTCGCCTGATAACAATATAACGAGAGATCACGATCGAACTTTTTCGACCGCGATCAATCATTGGCCAGGGAATCTGGCTACTTTGGATCACGCTCGTTTCGGCCTCCACGATCCACCCGGTGTAATTCATGGTTAAACGGCCGTGCCAATTAAGCAGACTACCCCTTAACGGCAAATCCCTTAACGGCCCAATATGTTTTCTGGCGAGCTTCGTTCCTAGAGTATCCACGACCCTTCCGTAACTCCACTTCCCCTGCTTACTATCCCCTTACCATATTTCGGTCCTCATCACTTGTCGAGTCCTTCGGATAAAAGCATGCTTTCGACGTAAGATTTTCCTAAGACCCGTTTCGAAGTACATTTCCACCAGTTTCGTGTGCAACAATGCGGTGTATCGTTGCAGAGGAGCAGCGAAGGGTAAAAAACAAGCGTGGAATGGTAGAAAGACAGACGACAGGGGATGCAAGGGGTGGCAGGAGAAAGGAGAGCGTTACAGCACTGACTGCACGACACCATGACGCAGCCACGGGGGCAGATTGGACAGTTATTGCATTCTGGGCAAGATTAATTGATATGGGGACTCGCGGGGGTGGCTGGAACACGCTGCCCGCTTAAATCGTGTCTCAGGAATGGGGATGAGACAGCGGTGATTAACCGATTGCACCGTGAACGGAGTAGAACCGAAAATTCTACCCCTCTCTCCCGCCATGCTAACGTTTCATCCCCCCTCCCTAATAGCTATTGAGTAATAGAGAGCCTCTCATTATTAAATAGCGCGAGACGATGGGCGGACACGCATTCGTTCGCTCGCTCGCGTAATGACGTGATTACTGGGAGCACCGTGTCGTTGCTCAGATTTATTAAGCCTGTTCATTTCCTCTGGACAGGTACGCGAGGAATCTTCCCGAACAGCCACCGACTCGATTCTGGCGAATCCCGATGGCTTCTCCCTATGGTTCATTTCATTTGTACCTGTCAATCACAGAATTGAATTAAGCAGGTCAATAATTGTGTTCAGACATATTGTTGATAACAATATAACAGTACAAGCGAATATATTAAGGCGCCTCAGTTCCATGTTATAATATGCCACGTATGTCAAACTGTTTGTTCCTGCAATTTTCTCATCCCACTGAAATCAAACATTTTTCTACACATTGTTCTTAATAAATTGAACATTCAGGGGGCGAGTTTATTGCGCGAATTTTAAGTGTTCCCGCAATTTCACCGCCGTTCTGCCCGTTCAGGCCGCGCGATAAGCGTCGAACATCAAGAAGATTGCCAGACGAACCAGACAATTCCAACAAGTACCAGGACGAGTGCAATTCTCGTTGCATTCCGGGGTATCCCGGCTGTGCCAATTCTGAGTATTTCCAGCGTTTCCCGCAATTTTCCACGATATAACCGGTCCAGTTTCCGGGGACGAGGGTTGTTCGAGAGGCCACGTCATATCCGAAACGGAAAACGGCCGTCCAAGACTGTATCGTTTCACCGCGGAAATGGGTGCAAGAACGTTCGAATACGTATATGGGGGAAGAGGGGGTATAGCATCCACATGTGGATACACCTTATGGCTATTAAGGTATTCACGGCTCCTCGGAGGACACCTCACTTTGAAATATGGCACCTTGGATCATCTTTTGCATACCAGGAATCACCCTCTACCCTCTTTTGCTTACTTTCAACCATCCTCGCCCGTCTCGCCGCGCTCCTCTCTACTTTGCCTTTTATTTCACGTATCTCGATTCTTCGGGGCGTATTCATGCGCGTTCAACCGGATCCCGGTACGCGTGTATCATATCTAGCTGGTTTCCTATATTATTTACAGCCTCGTTCTACATGTTACTTTGCAATAACTGGAGCCGAGTGCAGTTGGACGCGACAGTGTCACCAAATTGTTGGGAACTGGAGAATGTCGTAACCGGTCTCGTTCCTGTCATCCTTGAGTGATGTACTGCGGGACGGAATCGACTTCGTGCCGAGTCTAGTAAGGGAAAACAGGCAACCGATAAATGTGTTCGTCGAGAAAATCCAACAGAAGTGTATGAAATGTACATTACAATTAGCTTGAGATTTAATTTTTATTGTAGAACTCCGTTTCTCTATTTTGTCATCCCTGAAAACGTTTAATCAAAAGTGATTTGAAGTTATGAATTTGTCCAGGATCTTTTTCTTTGACTAAATTAATGTTTTATATGGAGGTGTTATTTAATAATTTGTTCTTTTGTAATTTTATTTCGCCTTGAAGTTTTGCAATTTAAACAAACATTTTTTGTAAGCGATTTCGATGCATTGTTAATATAACATATAGTATATCTAACGAAATACACATACAAATGGAGTAGATAAAGCAATACTTGTCACACTCACTGAAATCCTATTTTACACGCGAGGGCATAATCTCGTTTTAGCTTGGGGATTTTCCTGTCAGTCAAACGGTTGTACTTTGTTGTGGATTAAAAAACGTCAATTTGCAATAATTGTTCGTGTTACGTTGTCCAGGCGTACGGTTAATGGAATTTTTGAGAAGGAGATTAGATCTCGCGTTTTATCCAATTTGCCCCGATGCATGGTACACGCTAATTCCATATTCGTCGCCTCATATAGACTCTGGCATCGTGGATCTTTCTTCTAATTACATGTACTCTTTTTATATCTTTCTCATTTTTATTACATTGAATTTTAAACGTCGCCGTGAACTGCTCAACGCGATAATAATAATTTTACTAAATTCGCATCATGTTTAAAGGGTGAATGTATTTTTTCCAAGAGCATCGAAGATCCTAGACTGCGAGGCAGACTGTCAGCAGAAGTTCCATTTGTCAATAGGCTTTTCCAATAACGACTGGACTCTATCTTACGTCGACAGAGTTTAAACAAATAGCCCGGCAACAGGGTACGAAGAATAAAACAAATGGTACCGGCTCTCGGAAGAAGAAAAGGGAATGTCGCACGAACCGAAGCGATCCATCAGGCGTCTTGGCTTCGACTGACTCAATAATCTCCAAGATCGATCCAATTTTTACCTGGCTCGGCTTGAATTTAAAGCTTCTATCGAATTTCATACTTTCGATTAGAACGAGCCAATAAGTATTTCTTTTTAAATTTTGAAGAATATTTTATTAATACATACCATGCTAATAAATTTTCCATATTAATTATTCTAAAATTGTGATCAAACACTACCAACACAAATAGTTCTATTTCACAAATTTTCTTTAATCTAGCGTACTTCTTCGAAGGAGAAGAATCTTTAACAAATTTTTCGGCGCGTTCCAACGTTCATGGGTGACGTTACGGGATCACTAAAGTAACCGAGAAATAGGTCTATCGATGCGAGGATACGTTGGCGATGACGACGTTCCCTAGGGGGGACGATTCATTACCGATCTTGAATAAATGATGGCAGAGTAGCGTGGCCTATTGGCAAACGAATAGAAGGATACTTTCGAAAAGTGATTATTCGCTCAACGATGTCCCGTTCACCAGGACGAAATCGACCCTCGAGGACGAGCATCGCGGCCGTTCGTGTCATCATGTATCTCCTTTAGTTGCATCATTGATGCACGAACTGGTCCAGTCTTTCCAGCAAGATGCGTTTCCACGTTTGCACGTCGATAGGTATCAAATCCCCCCGCGTTTGATTAATCTGCGCGCACACGCAATTCCACTTCCCTAAATTTACAACTATTAGTCTCGTCGGTTTTTACATCGATGCAGAATTCCTTGCGAATTAATTTCGCATTGTTCTAGAAATTCTCACTGTTTTCCAACGATACCTCATTGATAAATTATAGTAACTAAAGAACAGCCGCGTGCAGATACTACTTTCGATAATAAAATTTGAATGATAATAACGTTCTTGTATCTCAGAATCACAGGGGCTCTAATGTATTTCTTAATTTTTCTTCCCTGCATATATCTGCTTATATTTCTTGCTTATGATCTAATTGCTTCAATTTGATCACATAAAGAAATCAAAGGAACCATACAAAACCTTATCCCTTTACTGTCCCTGTGTCATCGTTCGCCACGAACGAAAATTCAAATGGAATCAACCAGGCCTTCCTGTCCCCGGTGCATAATTTCGCGGGTGTCCTCGCGGACGTATCGATGCCTACCTGGACCACGTAGCAGCCGTAACTCAGTTTAGAAATGGATCGCCTCCCAGGAATACTTTATGCGTGCTACACGTCATTCCAACCGTAGGAGCTGAACCTCTCGCTGTTCCACTATTCGGGATACGAGGACAAGGATCTTAGGTATTCTACGCGTCGCGCAGGACGACTGCATCGAGCTTAACGCGCTGTCGATCCTACCACGGGGTAGACAAGGATAGAAACAGAATGGGGAAGGGGTAAGGAAAAAGCAACCCCTACTCGCAACCGGTTGGCAGAAACTGCGAGCAGGAGGTCTGCGGATAATCATATAAGCAATGGCTAGGGCCACGGGAGGTGGTTGGGTATCAACTTTTGATCCTTCGATATCTCGAACGACGACACCCCCATCCAACGAGATCGCGTCGGTATTCAAACGGGTCTAACTCGATATAAGCGGTGCTCCCTAAGGTATCCTTCCACGACGACGAGGAGGACACCTATCTATCCACTCACGCCCCTTCCTCAACCACTCGCACTTGGCTCCTGAGAGAAATAAGAGTATCGTCTTGCTGGGATGGCGAATTCAATTTGCATCTTGGCTTCTATTTACTGCCTGTCTTTACTGTCTTTCGATATATCTGTCTATGACGGACTACGGGGGATATTCGTTTTCCATCGAGAGTTTATTGGCGTATGGTATGTCGTTGGGGTGCTTGTGTTTCGCAGGAAATTACTGGGCGACGAGAAGTCAATTTTCGACGATTTAATTGGGAGGGTTGCACGGAATTTTTGGAAATGATCAAGTAAAAGATTGGTAATGAATTTTGTATCGTGTATTAATCGTTGCTTTTTTTCTTTTTAATTAATTTTTGTTGTTTGTTCTTTGTAATATAATGGTGGATTGAATGAATTTCGGAGAAGAAATTGGTCGATATTTTTGTTAATCTTGCTTGAATTTTCTTGGGAATTGTTCTTAAATATCGTGGTTCGAGGGTTGTGCGAGGGAAACGAAGGTTCCTCTCCGATTGCCTGCCAAGCTACGAAATTTCGAGCTATCGATCGTGCCTGCTTGCCGAGGGATGGTAACATCTCTCCAATATCGAGCTACGCGAGTCTTGTGTGGACTACCTATTTTGTTCCCTGCTAGTACGAAGCAAAATGCGCTGCTATCTATGTACCTGCCGGTACCGAAAACTACTGTTACGACTACTGATGGTACACGAATTAATCGATAGTAGCTTGCGAAATTTTTTTTTTTTATAAGTAAATGTATGAAAAGAAAGTAGAAGCAAAATATTTCTACTGCTTGCAATCTATGTAAAAGATTGTAATTTATGATACTTTGTATTGGAGTATAAAGGGTGGGTGGATGTTAAATGAAACCACCTGGAGCTATATTTTCTCGTATTTTAATTGATAACCATATCCAAGAGTACGTCGCTGCATATTGCAAG
The DNA here is from genome assembly GCA_907165295.1 of Nomada fabriciana. NCBI lineage: Eukaryota > Metazoa > Arthropoda > Insecta > Hymenoptera > Apidae > Nomada > Nomada fabriciana. The sequence continues at coordinate 6,667,673 of OU015690.1, read as the reverse complement.
AATCATTCTCCTCGGCTTACATTACTATAAAACGATTAGAAGCCGCGTTCTCTGTCTTCTTTATCATTATTATTATTTATTATATCTCTTGCAAGAGTTACGCGCCTCTCGAATATTCGGAAAAATGATTATTTAAATGCGCTTTTACTTTCGTCGATGAGAGAAAGCCAATACGACGCAACGATCGCGGGGAAACGAACGACCTAAATGTCGATTGGCTGCTTGAATTTTCCCGTGAGAGGGAGGGAAATGCGAGGTTTATCAAGTAGAACCAACGGAAGAAAGGTGGAAGTATCAACAATTTCAACATTTCAATGATTTCAACAATTGGCAAATTAATGATGCTAAGAATGATCTATCATTTCGTCGACCTTCTTCCGTTCATGTCTAGTCGCTTAAAGATCACTTGCTTCCCTTCTATCTACACGTAATAACGTCGGTAATAATATTCTAATTATACAAACGTCTTCCTATATCGTCACCCTCCGGTAGACAAATAATCTCATCGCAACGAAAGCTACGGTGAAGTCTTATTGTTCGTCGTATTAAAAACAATTCGCAATTAGCGTTGTACTTGTTAAAAAAGTTGACTGAAAAATTGGCAGCGATACGTAAAAACTGTGAACTATCCACGAGCGTGGAGAAAGATCGTGGATTCATTGAAATATATCAGGCTCCTCTCCTTTCGATAATGTTTCTCGTTGTGAAAAATAATATTAATCGCATTCGCAGTAACGCAATTATTTAATTAACGCAAGGGGATCAAATGCGTAGAATTATTTTCGACGGTGTACAAAATTTGGCCAGACCGTTTGGAAATTTATTACGAATTTAATCACGAATGATAGACGTTCTTGTTTCGTTCCATTTTATTTCATCGAACACCTGACAAAGCTTGGCAACAAGGTAACTAGACGTTTCCCCCGCGTGAAAGGGAAGCATGATACATTTAACGAGTTAAAAAGATCGTTTAGTAAAGTTCATGGGTATTCTGTCCTATCATCGCATATTTTTTTTGGTTTATTCATAACCTATTGGATAGATTAAGAGGAGACTTCGATAGTGAATCACTAAGCTGACGAGCGTCGCACGATTAAACTTTAGTTTGGCACTTGCATTCTTGAACGCGATTTTCCATCATCCTTTTTTTGTTTATTTATATTTCAATGAAGATTTACACATAGCATGATTACACTCTCATTCTGTTCTTACATTTCACAATCAATCACGAAAAGGTCCAGCTCATTTTATACTATCTCGTACACTTCTCGTTCGTTTATTCTCATTCTTATACACTTCCAGTCCATCCACGATGCTACGGAACTCAGGCCTAGCTTCGTTTATCGTTACGTCGTTTATATGATAGTTACGAGTTACGTGATCACCTGTCGAGTGCCGTGTTAGAAATTTCTTTGTTTAAATATAGAAATATTCAAACGTATGAGACTTTCTTGTTAGCCAAGAAAACGAAGTTTAGAATTTTAGAAAAACACTTTACGATATTATAGAGGAGTAGAAGAACTCGTGATCGCAGTTTAACTTAACTCTGAATGTTTACGAAATATGAAACACCGAATCCTTATTAAAATTAACGATGTCCCCATCATCAGTGAGAATGGAAAGCGGCAGTCGACGTGTTGATAATTTAAACGCGAAACACTTGGCGAAGAAGTTAGCTTTATAAAACTTAATCGTACGTGTACGTGTTCGTATCGACGTTGCACGTATAAATTCTATGCATCAACTGAGTATACTATTTCTTTGTTCGTGTAGTTCTCTTCGTCTTCTATTTCTTCTCTTCTTCTTTTTTTTATTTCGATTTTTCTCTCGTTTTGGTTTTGTTCGAGAGCTCAAAACGTTCAACAACGTGTATACACTACTAGACTTAATCGAATAAGTATAATAATAAAACGCGTAATATAGTAAATATAACGTGTATGTATGTATACACGTATGTATATAATATGTATAATATATATATATATATAATCCTCACATCGTGTATGTCGACAAACCATTTAAATAATCACCTATTAAACGTCTTAATCATGTTACACTTTCTTACTAGATCGAAATTATCATTATTAGGGTTATCGTTTATTTATATTTATTGTTACTATTATTATTAATTATATCTTTATCGTCTAATTACATTAGAAATTTGGCGTATTTTTCATTTGGCATGTGTCGTTTCGCATCCATAAATAAATTCGTCCAATTTGAGCCAAACGAGCGTATTGTTGCTTCATTCCTCTGTACCATTTATTATATATTTATTTTTGCTTGCGTACCCTTTTTGCTCGAAATTTAATATCATGATGAATCGCATATTCATGACAATATATATATATAGAAATATACAATAAAAATGTGAAACCTGATGAGTTTCGATTTTTTTTCCTTTTTTTCTCGTTTTTCTTCTTTTAAACCTTTCTATCAACGAATTTCTGTTGTACATTCATGGAGCGTTTGTACAGACATGTTCTAGGTACGTAAGCCTGCGTTTCTTTTACATACAAAAGGAGAAAAAACAATTGTAGCGTGACTTATTCTGTTAAATATTGTCCACAAATTATATATTTGTCGTTCGCAATGTTGCTTTCGTTATAGAACGATAAGAGAATGAATCACATGAGGTTGCGTTTCAAATCGAACGTCTGTCTGTGCGGGCAAGAGAAATTCTCACATGAACCGTTTTGCAATTGAACGCAATTGAAATATACAAAAATCTTAGGGTTATCGTATTTTCGCCTGTATCATTCTACCGTTCTTTAACATTTCATTTCCCATCCAGCGTGACGTTGTCTTTTATTCCCTTCTGTACACGTGCATACAATCGATTACAAACAATTAACGCAATCAACGTTGGAAGAAGGCGCGAGAATATTTGAGAAGCATCCTTTAGAATTAGCAACACCTCCATGCGGACTTTTCGGCGCAGTGAATGTTCACAATTTTTTTTTTTCTTTCGTTTTCTTTTGTCTCGTGAAATGATAATCGAAAAGCCATCTTAGTTTGATTACAATACAAGTGATCCTCCTTGCTGGTGTTTCTTCAGATCAAAGTGCACACGTCGAAGATATCCGCTTCCTCCTGGATTCAGCATCCTCAATGGATCCTCGACATCTCCGTGACTTCCGGTTCGTCAAGTGACGGTGCAGACTAACGCAAGGTCGATTTCGAAACGAGCCATTCGGCTGCTACTGTATGGAACACGTCAACGGATGTGACAAAGCATGGTCCAGCAGAATGGGAGTCCCCGCAGCCAATTCCGTTCTCGCATCGCCGAAATCCTCCTCGCAATCGAAATAATTGCTCTGCAATGAACAGAAATAACGTGGTGTCATGATACGTCAAACATCAGCTTATAGTGCGTTATCGCAAGTACGAGAATTTATCACAGAGAAATACGTGTTGCTCTGAAGTTGCAATCTAAAATGATATATCGGAACGTGGAATATAAAAAACTTGGTCATATTCAAGGTCTGACGTCGGTGCTTATTAACATGGAGCTTTAAAAATAAGAAGCATTCTTCGTTACGTACTAGAGGTCAAAGAATTTCCACGTCGAGTTTCCTCGAAGTAAAGTAATTCGGTTCTAAAAGCTAACAATTGAAAGGTCGAAGGTTCCATCCTGCGAGGGTCCACGCGAAGTAAAATGTGTTAACCTTGGAAGTCCAATGCTAAACTGCTTTTTAGCCCTGGTGGCTCAATGCGAAAATTCTCTGACCGTAAAAGCCCGAGAATGCATCTTTGTCGCAAGTCTGAAAGATGTGCGCTCGATAGCAGACAGTCTCATTAATGTTTTGGCGTATGTACTCTTTCACGAGAACGGGAATAAATCTCGTTGGTGTTCGAAACGCGTACAACTGTGCGGGCGTGCAGTGAAATTTCTACGAGGCAGAAATTTCACCGGGTTAATCGATGCACGGTAAAATTTTTAATTAAACTCAGACACCCGTATCCGCGTTTCGTTTTCTTCCAATGGTTTTCCGAAACGAGAACGTCAGCTGATGGCGCGGCCGCGTTCGAAACTGGGACAAAGAAATATTTACGCGTCGCAGGGGAAACAGGCAATCAATGAAACCGCCTCGCTCCAGCTAATAATTGGTGCACAGAGGTTGGGCAATTATTTCAAAAATCGAGAGAATATCACCTTGATTTCCAAGATTATTCCCACTGATTCTCCCTAATTGCACGCGCCTCGCAAGCGCTTCTATGAATAGATGCGATTACGCGTCGCACGTTAGAATGGCTGCAGAGAATAGAAGCGGAAATGGAATTTTTATTCCCAGGTCTCTTCATTCAAGTACTTCTATCTCCCGTTTAAGACCAAACGAAATACGAGGATTATTTAATTAATTTTTTTCTTCACTCGATCGAAGTTAAACAAAGCATTCAGTTTCTTAAAGTATCTTTGATAAATTATTCTGTATTGACTTTAAAAATATACTGCACGAGATGTACACATTTTTCTACGGTAATAGAGGATAGAATTTTTTAAAATGCTTGCCCTTACCTGGCAATCGATACATCGACAGCTATCAGTCAGAGAACAGGTAAGACCAAGGATCTCGACAGCCTCTTTGTACAGTTCTGCGCTTGATTTACGTTGCCTCGGCGGTGTGGTCGGCGCGCTGACTGTACCCGATGGTATTCTGCCTCTCTTCAGCCTCGAAGAGGACTCTCGAGACAAGGAGGAGGTCGACGTCGACCCTCTCCGTCGATTGTCAGTGGTGAGCAATGCACGACCCGCTGGCGAGGCGAACAGTTGCAGCATGTCCATATCCTGTAATCACATTTCGTTACTTTTGTCAGTGATAAATGATAATTCTAGAATATACAGGTGACCCTCCTACAACACGGTAGATTGGTTCCTAGAAAATGCCGTGTTATGTGAAACCGTGTTACATGAGGCGCCTCTGGGGACGCCACAAAACGCAAAGGAAATTCGAAAGTCTATTCTATTCCTTCAATAAGTTAAACAATTTTAAACAATTTTAATGTATACATATACATATATATAAATCCGCGTTGTAAATAACCGTATTGTTCGCGGATCTCCGCAAATTTCTGATCGTGTAAAAGCGAAAAGGTGTTGTTGAATACTGTGTTAAAAGAGGGTTGCCTGTACTCGAATGTTTACTTCATTCATCCAATTATTGGCAAACGAATATTTCACATAGACAGAAATTTATAAAATTTCTCTGTCATCCTCTTTGCAACGTCTACGAAGAAATTAGGTCCAACTCCATAAATGATTGCATAAATAATAACTGTCCTACAGCTGTTAATATAATACTTTTATAATTCACAAAAGTTTAGACTGATCTCGATTATGTTTAAATGGATAATCAAGAAATCATTTACGACCCTGGTGGCAAGTTTAATTGTTGTCCACGAACAACCGGGGTTGATTGGCTATTGTTAAGGGTGTCCATGGTGGGCTATCTACGTCTGTATCGTTGACCCGTTAGACTAGCGCGAGAGAAACTCGTCGGTTGCCCCGGTAGGCCATTATTCTCTTAACGAGGTAAGGCGTGCTCGCGAGTACGTCCTCCTCTCGTCTGCTGTCTCATTCGTTTCATATAGGCGAGGATTCTTTGAGACTTTTCCATCGCGTTCAAGACCACCGTGAAAAAGAGATTTTTCTAACGACGCCACGACGAGTACCGTCACACCGAAAAGCCCATGTCTCTCTGCTATTACCACGACGATCCAGTAGAAAAAAGTGTCCGAGGGAAATTCTCTACCTCTGGCGAGTTATCATAGTAGAAAGCAAAAAAGTTCTTTGAGCGTTCGTTCTTCTTTCTACGACTTCCTTTTACGCAATGTGGTTCAGGACAATTAAAGTTATAATAAAGTGTACGGGAGGATTTCTCTCTCTCCCGTAATATTTCTATCCGAAGTATTTCAAATATATGCTGGTATTTATTCAAAGAAAATCTACCTTCAGACTCGAGTCTGAGACATGCGAATTTTTAACCGCCGTTCATTCTGTTAATTAGGGTTCCTCGAGGAGTACTTGTATAACTCTTTCACTAATTCCTTTCACGCTGTAACTAGCTGCCCCGAGAGTTCCCGTAGAAATTAGAAATTACACCCACTTCGGACCGCTTTAACGTTCGATCAAAAGGAACTGTAATTTTTGAGAGACGAGACTAGTCGCAAAAAAGATTCTCAAACACGCTGCGTCGCTTGGAATGCACGAGGTAAGACAGCCTTGGAAAATGCTGCACGAAGATAAGATTTCGTTTCGTGAAAATGAGGCACACGGTTGATTGAATTTAACGGATGGCAGGAACCGGCGTTCTTAATTATCAGTGCCGGATCATTAAAATCACTCCCACCGGCTGCACGTAAGAAACGATCGCAGCTAACGCTATTACAACACGAACGTGAAGACCGTTTTGCTGGAAGAAAATAATTGGAACGATCCGACTTACGTGCGAAGGAGCTCGTCGGGAAAACGGAATGATTATTACGCGTAACGACAATTTTGCGGGCCGTTAGAAAAATTCTGTGATACGCGACAACATGTTTCAACTAAATTTGAAATTATTTTCCCAGGTAAATATGTTATTTGAACATTTACGAAACGTACAATATTTGTATATTTACCAATTTACTTCTCGTAATATCTCGTAATATTATGCTCTGTCGCATTTCGTATTACATTTATTTCGTAATAATTTCGGGAAATTGCATTAACGAAGAACGAGGGCAAATGTTTATCAAAAATGTCCACTCGCGACCGAGTCATTTTCATTAATTGAAGATACAATCGATAACGCGAGTGCCAATTAGTCAAATACAAACTCGCAACGGCGTGTTACGCTACTAAATATATATTTTGCACGCGATAATTCAGAGACGAGTCCGCATTGTAATTATTTCAGCGCGATCGTGTCCCGTTTGAACGGTTTCGACGATGGGGAAATTGTGAAATCTCGACGAAACCGCGCAATCGAAGTGAGTTCGGAAAATACACGCGAGTTAAAAGCTTTTTCGCCCTGGAGCCCGAGTCTTTCGAACTATTACCAGCCATAAACATCGTCGAAAAGCGGGACGCGCTTTTAGAGTTCGGTTCGGCAACACGAAATCTTCGTTGGAAATGCTCCCCTTCCCGGGGGAGGGTTTTAATGGATGTTTCTCTGGTGGAACAAGAATTTAGAACGATAAAAGAAATTCTATGAGAATCTATTGGCTCGCAATCAGACATCTGGAGATTTAAATGTCTCTGTGTTCTATTTCAATGATTTTTACAAGCTTCAGGCGGAACTTTGTCCAGAGACTATTCAAGTATTTGAGGGTCTAACAATGGATCCAGGGAGAGTAGTTTTCCTTGGTTAGAGAGGAAAGATGAAATTCTTCAGCCAGCGAAGAGTTAATATTTGGCTGGTCGGTCAAAGTTTAAGTCGCCCCGGAATGAACTACTTGGCGTTGATTTAAGTTTCATCGGTAAGCCAGCCATTTCGTGGAGCTGGTGGACAGCTGCGATTAGATTGAATCCCTTGGAAATATATTGGGAGGAAAAAGACGATACTTTGGTTGCTGGGAAAAATTGCAGTTTTCAAGTTGCTTCAGCAATGTTGGAAAGTTGGTGAAATTAACTCATACATTTCCAATTAGAAACTTGTAAAGTCGCTGGAAAGTTTCTAATTAAAAATCAATTCAACTCCGGGTGAAATTTGTATTCGAAAATCCTTGTAAAAACATCGACATTTAATTGAAAATTAATGTTTAAATTTTCGCCGAAATAATGTAATTCGATTGAGGAAAGAATTACTAATTACCCTTAATTAATTAACTTTCCAATATAAAACGTTTGCGATAAGGAACCAATTTTGCATCTACGACCGGAAAGATAGTCTGTCTCTTCCAGAAATCGCTCGAATCTTTATTTCTGTGACTAAGGACAAGTCCTGCATGGGACGTCGTCTTCAGGTTTCGGGCAGACAAAGGAGCAGACAGGAAATGGCGAAGAGATCAAATGCCTGCAGATAACAAGTACGAAGCTGACTCGATGTACCGGGTGTACAGGCAAACGGAGTCCAAGGTGCTCCCGCGAGAAACGTAGTCTACTTTCTCGTATTCCCTCGCACGAACTTCCTCCAAGTCCTTCAGCGCTGATGAATAGCTCGCTAGAAAGGACAAGTTAACGCTGACCGTTTCCTTTTTCCAATGGAATTTCTACCGCACCGGCGGAAGCGTGATCGAACACCTTGGAATTCAACGAAACATTGATGGAAGTTTCATGTTCCACGCGAACACTCGGACATCCCGTATAAACGTGAAAGGTATAACGTTTCGTCTCAATCAACCCGGTGAAAGAATCACGTTGCGCCACGGTTAAGCGCCATTACGGATCGAAACTTCACTATAGCTTCCCATTAAGCGCGGAAAGAACCTACACGTTTCCCTCGGGGCGAAGATAATTCGAACGGTTTGTTCGTTTTTGCTTCTGTGAAAATAAGGGGATATAACCGGCTGTTTTATTGGAGCTACGAACGCGTAACCAGACTCAGACTCGTTTCTATAACGTTGCCTTAAGTGCAACTAAAAGATGTTTATCCATACGCGAATTCCGGAATAAAGTTACTTCCGAGAAATCAATCAATCAAGAGAAATTTGCGCTCTCGAAATCGTATGATTTCACATTCGCAAAATGGTTACTTCCTGTTATATAATAAACCTTTGCTCGCTGTAACGATGGAATATGGATATCCGTTTCCCTCGATTTTTAACAAGCATCAAAAACGATTTGTTTTTCTGCAGTTATACTCATAAAATGCGCACAATAGCACACGATCGTGGTAAACAACCAATAATGACGTTCAAACAATCCGCCAGAAAGCTCGTTTCACGTGCAAACATACCGGTCAGCTTCCGGTGCTAATTTCCCGTGACGCGAGTGCAAGGGAAAAATTGTTCGCACGTCAAACCAGTCGACGTAATTGCAACGAGATGAATTTATTCCGCGACGTATAAGGGTCCACAGATCGAAGTATAATCGGTTGCCCCTTTGAACGCTTTGTCGAACACTTTATCGCGAATATTTAATTACAGTAAACGCGACTGATTGATCGATTCAATACGTCACCGCGAGATGCCGGAAATTCGATGTCTATGTCACCATGGAACCGGGAAACCCCCCCGCGAGGTTCCAGCAAATTACATTCAGCCTTGTGTACTGAGTACACGGAACACCGTGTACATACACGTATCCGTATACACGAATAACCGGTGCACACTCAAATATAGCGGTGCAAGCATCCACATCCGTCGATACATATCTTGGATTCACGCTGAATACGAGTAAATAGACGTGATTACGGAGAAACGTGAAATATCGTGGCTAAACGGGCGACAAACTGAGAGCGATTAACCCTTCCGTCAATAACTAAAATGTTTACGGTGATTCCATAAGTTTCAGCTCATCCGCATACGTTGACCTATACTACTTAATGAAGGCATCACTGGCAGCAAAAGCGAACCTTTCCCATCCCTTTTATCCCATATACCGTAATGGAAGTCCCGACGAAAAGACACAGTACCACGATTACAGACCACCGAACCTTCTAGTTAATTTTCGATGGCATGCGGTCCCCAATAAAGATTTTCCATCAATTTTCTACCTCAATTCCGGGCCTCGTATTTACCCAACAGTTTCCTTTGGCGCTTTGAAATCACCTGAATCACGTGTTCGTATATTTCTGTTTGAAACAGCAATTTCTCGTAGAAAATTGTTTTACAATTTTGTTATACAGCAAATGAATTTATTTTTAAACGAGAATTCTCGATTGTTAATTATCAACGATATTTGTACACACGATCGAGAGATTCAATATTTTACTCGATTCAACTTGTGTTTCAATATCATTTCGAATCCTGCCCGCTGTCGCCGACGAGCAAGCTTCATTTGTTAGTCGGCTAATTAACTTAATTCATAAATGCAGTCACGCTTCGGGCCAACGATTTCGTTTTTGTTTTTTCTCCGCAGCTCGTCGCCGATAATTAAGTGAATCGCTCCGTTCGGCCGACAATGATATGCGCGCCGTGTACACCGTTTAACCAGTGATTAATCTGATCCGTACAACAGTGGATTGCTTGGCATAAACCGACGCCCACGTGAAACTGACCCATCAATTATTACTTGAACCATCGTTCGCGAAATGCTATAGCGTTTAGTGCAGTTCGTATAGACGATACCAATTTTTCCCCTTCCTTCTGTATCGTTATTCGAACACAGAGGGGATGCTGCAATTTTATTAAAAAGTCGACTCACACGTTGCGTTCTGTGTTTCATTTTTCCGACAATTTACACTTCGTTAATATTGCGCCACGTATCGATTTAATTTATTCGCGGTATTTACGTACTTCGTTGCTTCGGCGCGTGCACAATGAGCGAAAAATGTCACGAGAAATTTTCACCCCGACCCCGGAAGATACGCACGCGATCTTTATTAGATTCGACTGTTAATCAAAATGCGCGGCTGCAATTTTTGATTGGAAACGAAGTCGCGCGATCCGCTATTGTTGAATTTAATTAACTTCCAGGACGAGCGCCGAGGCGCTCAATTTTTCGCTACTGTTCCACGTCGAAATAGACACCTCTAATATACATACATAGTACAATAGATCTGACCGATACCTTGGAGTATCTAATTTTGTTAAGCCACAAATCATTGAGAATTACTTAAAATATTAATCAATTATTTATTCTCTGTAGAAATACATAATAAATATTAAACTATTATAGTATAAAAATATCCTAATATTGTTGATAACAAAATTTGAGATCGCAAATTTTTATCAGACCTTTAAACTACCATTTCTCTCTCTTATTTTTTTTCCACTTTCTATTCGACAGTGTCGTTCCCCACCCTCAACGAAATACTGACTTAATATCCGTATTAATTCGCGTTAATTTCTCAGCGCGAAACGTGGCATGCAATTACAATTCCCACAATCGACTTAAACGCGCGAACACAGGGGAACGAAGCGCAGGGTAACAGCCGCGACTAACTGGCTTGTTCTAAATCGTACTCACCGGCAGGGTTTCAGGAGTGTGGTCCAGCACGTATATGTTGTTCGTGTATCCATATAACATCGTGTCCAGATCTGAAATCCAAGGAGCGAGCAGAACATTAAATTGGATCCAACCATTGGCAACAGCAACGTGGAATACTAATGCTATGCATAGTTAGCCAGCTGCGCTACCTCAATGTTTCAATTAAGGCAGAGTTACCCAAAAGCTTCTTATCAAACGTGTCCCTCGTTTCCTATTCGTATTCGAGTGGTCGAGAAAATTGAATGACACGATCGTAAAGTTCTAGAGTCACGTATTGTTTCGCATATTTCTTAATGGAACACCATAGGTACGTTTTATTTTTGTATTCTTTGAAATTCGTAGGACTAGTATAACGAAATATTTCAGTGTTCCCGTTAGTGCATGAAATACGCCAATATATCCGAGATATGGAAAAATGATTGCTTATCAAGTTCGCTCGCCGCGTCATCAAGTGAAACTAATTTTTCATTTAATGCGCGGTTGGTTACCGGACTTCCTAACTTCAGCGTTAACACAATTTTTGTCAAGACTTTAACGAAGTTTCTTGCGGTGGTCGCTTATGGGATAGGAACGCTGAACGATGGAAAAATAATTAGACGTAGACCTGGGGCTGAAACTTTGTCACCCAGAAGATCGATCTTCCGGCCAGTATTAAGATGACGATTTATAAATTTGTGTGATAAAATTCAAACGTATAAAAAGCAATAAAACGCCCAGAGAAACGCGGAATTTGAATACGAAACACGAGGTTAAAAATGACAGAAAAATCGTATAACGGCAAAGGTATTCGATATCAGTGCCTGGAGAATATACGAGCGTGATGCTTCTCGGGGAACACTTGCAAACACCGATATATCACGTGGAATCCAGCAACGAGCACGATTTATGCGCTGAAATCTCAGACTGAGCTCAGGGAACGGAACAATTTTTCAGAATTATTAGCCAGGTCTGTGCGGCTATCTGTCGATGAACGACAGATAGCCACAGAAGAGCCACTCTCGGCCTCGATCGCGATTCATTTCCATGCGAAAGGTCTTTTGTCCTACTCGTTCCGCCACGTTTATACCTACTCTGCCATGCACACGACCAGATGAACATTTCGTCCGAGGAATCTATCGGATTCGAAGGCCATCCGCGGCACATCGACCGATATTTCGTTCATCGTTCACGCTTAGAAGGGACACTCACATTTCATACTTGCACGTCGATCATTTGCCGCGGGACTCGATAATTTTTCAAATGAAACCAACGAATTTTATCAGCCCCATGAATCTACGATTTGCGTGACATTGAATATTGATCTCTGGCGGAGAGTAATTTTGTTATTTCTGATGAAAAAGAATGTAATAATCTTGTAGCTTGGAATTTCGATCGACCAAGTTCGATCGTTTCAATGGTATCAGACTTGTCTTACGAGTAACGTAATTCTACTTGCTGAGTCGAGTACCGTAACAAACAGATTATCTAGATTGGGTACGTGTAGTTCGACTTGTCTGATCAGGCACGGTCCTGTTCCACTTGCGCCGCCAAACACAGTACTATGTATTATATACCGAGAGAAAACTATTACGGAACTTCGAATAATAATACTTTGTAAATGACAAAAGGTTTCGAAAAATTGATTAACAGCGGCGCACACAAGTTCGTATTAATTTCAACCGATGTGAAATCAAAATATCAGACAAATTTGTATCGTTACGAAATCTTGCCACGCAATGAAATACTTTTATTTTTTGTATTTCCATTAATTAAACCACTCTGCGACGTTTAAGAATACATGCGAGCGGCGGACAAGCAATTATTGCTTGCGTATTCTACGATTTAACGAGTGTTCCGGAAAAAGCTGAATTTTTTCGGTAGCACGATTCGTGTTACGGAGGGCCAGTTTCCGGTCAGCTAATTCCGACTGTAGCTTTTGCACGAGCCGTGCACAATCGAGCCGGAAATAATGAATGAATTTATTCCGGCAACTGTTCTGCGTGAATGGTCGCCATCGAATGAACACGTACACTCTGTGTTACGTTATTACTCGTTCCCATTCACTTTATAGTTCGTGCGTGTATGTGTACGTGGCATCCGTTTCGTTTCTATGACGAACATTAATTATCGTTCAAATCCGTACGGTCTTTGATTTAATGTCTGCCAGTGTTTCATGAATCGCGTCATTGGGGCAGAATTCGGCCTCGTTATAATATTATGTACAGCTAATGAGAATTAAAATCTTCAGTAGAAACGGGCGGCATTGGTCAGACGCGGGTACTACCTTTACTATCGTGCCGTCACAATTTTTTATTATCGAAATATTGGGTGATAAGGGAAGTTCATGGAATTGCCGAATTTATTTTTGCCGAAGTACAAAGATATCTCTAGTAATCTCAAAAAGTCGACAAAATGTCACATAGTAGCGTGTCGCGATCGTTCCCTCACGTGTTCCACTCTTTTTCCCTGTTCCCCCTCTTTCCTTATCGTACCTACTGCAGGCACATTCATCTTCGTAGCTGCGTTTCACATTCCAACGAAACCTGTACTATGAGTTATCCAGCGGCGCATAAAGAAAGCGGTGTACATCAGGCTGCCAGGATTTATTGCTAATTACTTTCCTATGCTCACCCATTCGCCTCATCCAGCAGTTTCGTTCCCGTGAATTTATTGCCATTATTTTTCTCCTCGCTATCTCGCTCACCCTCTCTCTCTCTCTCATGACTAGCAGTAAAATGTACGTGAACGTTCGACCAATCGTGATATGACGTGAAAATGAGAATTATTATTACGAATCGTTGGATGCTGCGACAGTTATGCCTGCAAAGAGCCACGATAAATATCGCAAACGATAAAACGAGGGGCTGCATGAACAACCGTTGACCAATCGATAGTAATTTATATTTATTTCCTTTTTTTTCGTCGAACAGCTATACGAAGATATTCGCAGCAACGTATTAGTATTCTTATCAGCAGCATAATTAGCAGGAAACGAGGAGTCACGTAATTGACCGCGCGGTTACATCTAGATTGCCAGCCAATTACGTGCGAACCAAGATCGTAAATTGTTCGAAGACGCCGTCCAAGGAACATGAAGGTGCGGCAGGGAATTAATACTATAACGACGGCTACGATGCGAAGTATTCGGCTACGACGATGGAACTCTAGTGGAACCCATTTAATGCCTCACAAACATCCGCTCTACTGATCCGCAAACTCGTCCAATTAATCGCGGTTCTAGTAGTAACGAACCGCCGTCCATAATTGCGAGCCTCGCCGTCTCCTCGCCATGCTAATAGCAATCACACCGCTCGTTCACGGGCAATTTGGCGTCGTTGCGACACACCGACAGCTGGATACGTTTGATTTTCTCTGTCCGTTCGGCGAGGCGTCGTTTACCAAAAGCTCGCAACCCCGCCAATGCGAAAACCATCCCCGTGACATTCGCCACTCGCGTTAAAAACCTCTCGCCGACTCGTACGATTTTTCCTTCTGTCCCGTGACAAAAGTTTGCTTCCATGTCGGCTGCGCCGTTAGAATCGCGGTGCCCGTCGAAAGTTCATCAAGCTGCCGGCTATTTGCGTCATTCTGCCCGCGTGCAAACAATACACGAGTTTACTTTGCATCCGGCAGTTCGAAGCCCGCTTGTAATTCCCCATGTAGATGCAAATTTTATGCAGCACCGGGAACTTTCCTAAGTTTTACGTCTGCATGTTAATTGGTCCGACCTGGCCGGCTTGGGATATTTCGCGACAGTAGCCGACAACTTTTTTTGCCTTTTTCTTTTTTTTTCAAACTTTCCCCCGTACATCCTTCGGTCGCTTCCGTTTCATCTCTCTCCCGCCATTCAGTTGGCCACCGCTGGAGCGCGGCAAAGAAACTTTTATGACACAATTTGCCGGGGGAAAGATTTTCGGAAATGTCCAAGATAATTGCGTCCTCCTTCTGACGTATTCGTTTATCGCGTTTATTCTTCACTCGTTAGAGAGAGAGCCCTGTAAAACTGTTCGACGTTACGCTAAAATTTCTACCCCCCGTTTAATGGGGGCTTAAACGAGCGGGTAGTTCTTATTACAGCAGCGTTCATTAGCTACGCCCCTGATGATAAAATCTTTTACACGCCACTTCGTCTTACTTTATTAAAACGTCAACTGGGCACGTGATTGATAAGAACAAAATTTACCGCAAATATTATTAAACTCGACTATAATTATCCCACTGCTTAACCCAATCACTACGAAAGGCGTATATATACGCCCTCACAAGTCTAAAAATATATACGAAAGGCGTAAATATACCCCAACTACATGTTTCTTAGGAAGAAGTAGAGTTTTCTAATAAAACATTCTCCTAGTCTGAAGAAGAGAATCTCAAGACACAACAAACAAAACGCGGTTTGCGCTTATTGAGTTCTGTCGCAGAATCATAAAGTGGAGATTGAGGGGAAAAGGCTGTTGGGTGCGTCGGGGCTATTACACTATTACACTATTAACAATTAAACAATTCAATGGATCACACAATCTTTATATTCTTTATACAATACGTCTTCCCACAATGCACGCTTCTCTGACTCTGTCTGTAATGCACGTGTCTGTCCGACGCTTCTGGATCGTTCTTTCTACGCGATCGTCTTCTTTTCGAAAACGGCGCACGGCGCTTGGGATGGTCTACGTTAATTGGCGCCCGATTCGAACCGTCTCGATCGGTGCGACAATCTCAGGCCCTAACGTAGACCACCATGGCCGAGCAAATGCAGACTGCCTACGTAAAATCCCCTACAAGATCAAAATGTTTCACCATCCCGAACATCTCCCCAAAAAAATTTAAATCCGAAAATACACAATTTTCATGCAAAATATTCTGGATGCAAATCAGTCCTACATAACTTGTCGAAACCTATAGACTATTTTCAATTATTTCTCCCAGAATCTGTAGTAAATTTCATTGTACAAGAAACAAACAAATACCACAATTTTTCCAAAACAAAGCGTCACTGGAAAATTAACTCGCGAATAAATTAATGGTCTGCATTCGTGGTTCTCTCCGAGACTTCACCGTAGTGAAAGGGTTAACCAAAATCACGTATCATACCTTAACGAAACCGGGACCAGCATTTAAAATGATCAGTGTACCATTGAACAAAATAAAAATCTACATCGAAACCACCGTTCCCTTACTATTCCCAACTTTCACCTGAAGTTCATCGAAATAAGAAAAAGAAGACGATGAACGGATACAATCGAAACCTTGCATCCAGCACAGTAAACGACCAATGGTCCTCGTTCTGCATCCGTCCCGTAACCAACGAACCTTGAATCGAGGAAATCAAGCTTGCCATCTACGCGTACGTCGTCTGGCCGACGCAATTTCCATGCAATCAAATGGCAAACAGAGCCGCGACACCGTGGGCGAAGCTACGACGCCGGCTGCGGACCGTTTTCGCGAGCTGTGTAGTTCCATATGCAAATTGCGCGCTACGACCTAGCACGTCGTGCACCGAAATCGAATCAATATTGCATTAGGAAGGCCGGATGCCACCGCGATCCAAGCACGGTCCTCTACAACGTTGAATAAATTATGCTGAAGCGCAGCGGCGCTCTTGATAAACCGAGACCCTGCCTCGCCGCGTCGCGACGCCGGTATGGCTCACCTGGAAATTTTTGATGGGCCTGCCCCGCGGTTTTGTCGCGAATATTTCATCGCCGAAACTTGTTTGTCGTTGCCTCCAATGCTCACGGAAAGACGCGAACCCGGCTGCCGGGCACGAAACCGGGTTTACACGGAGAAATCAATCGACAGACGGGAAATTGGACAGGTAATTTGTAGCGCGAACGATATTAATTCGACGACACGATTAACGAACGAATTCGAGAACGCCTTGTTTCATTGATTTCTGTATCCTGTTCTCAATGGGCGGCTGATGTTCCATTTCATTTGCGCAACACTGCATTTGCAACGAAAGTGTTCTTTAGTATTTGGAAACAGGGCGTTGTTATAATATTAAGGGACGAACGGTTGGAAATTATTCTGCGTCAAGTATTTTACGATTGCTCGCCGTCAGACTTGTGAAATGTTTTATTTCGCTCGGAAGTCAATATGAGACACTTGGGAATGGAAGAAATTATTGTCAGTCTGGAAACGTAATTTTCCTTGCGTTCCACGAGTTTCAACGATTCTGTGTTTACGGCTACCTGTTAGTTCTTGGAGTACAGAACAAGCAGAACTCTTATTCCAGACAAATAATTACCTATGCGCCGCCTTGATTCCAAAGTTCTCTTCTGATTCAGGCGAAGATTGTTTTACTGCAATTTATTTGTCGCGAGGGAAACATTCACTCCCAGATCTGTATCAGTTCCATTCAGAAAATCTCCTCGTCGAATAAATTGATTATTTCCATTTCGCTTCCCCGCTAGTGACTGCTATAAAGTTTGGCATACATGTGAAAATGACCGAAAAGATTTAGGGTCGTAAAGAACTCATTTCCATGGTCCATTATGCGGTCGTGTAACTCAAAAGCGACCACCGTACTTGGAGATTGATTTTGTCGGAGTAATAGAGCGTGGCAAGTTGTGGCGTTTGATATCGAGAGAAGCAATAGGTCAAGGGGGCGAAGTCAACCGAGATTCCTTGATAGCCTGAAACGTAGACGCGCATTATAGGTACCCGATATTCTTGTTATTAACGGATGCACTATATATAGTTTCTGCATCCCGTTTTATCGTACACTTCAGTCACAAACCAAATCCATGATAAACCATCCTCATTTTTCACAATTGAATTCTACATATAACTTTAACATAGACAACTGCCTGTTCCAAATTTCCAACAAATTTAAACAAAATTTATTTTCGTCCATTGCGTTTATTTTGTTGGTGGCGATCGCTTAAAATTCCCGCAAACGTTGACAACCAGAACTGACTCGGTTCGAAGGTAAATACACCGAGAGCCACTTGGCTAGCGTTAAATAATTCATAGACCATCCGAATCATACCACTGGTGCGCCGATATCCATCGGACCGTTCATCAAAGACTATTGATTGGGCTTCAAGCTTTCCCATCCCGATTTCCTTCTCGCGCTTCTATCCAACTTCCTCAAAGCAATCAGACGACGTATGACATTCGCCAATCACAAACGGAAGCTCAAGGAATTCAGAAACGGGAGATATTGTGCAGACGTGGTTAGCATGGACCGATAAATGATTCACAGTTTGTTCAATGTCGTGCTCTACCCCTCGGTGAATTTACAGAGGCGCACTGTTTGAACCCGATCTTGTGCATTCCGATAGCAAGCGTACCGCCTTGGGTGGATAAAAATAAATAAACGGGTAGTATTGATATTCTCCATTTTACTATTGCGATTTTTTTTTCGGCGAACATGTACGAATTTGTTCATCAGTTTTCTTTAAATGCACAGCAGGTGGATATACCAAAGCGTGCACACCTTATTTCTGTTAGCGGCTAAAGAATCGCACGATTCCCGCAGGATGGCGTGCTGAATTAAACGTTTTCGTATTCATCTCGAAGGCTCCTTGTTATTGGAGTGCGTGCTATAAATCTCCGTCCGTAATAAAGCTGCAGGTTGACATAATAAGCTCTTAACGGCGCAATGGTACTCTGCGTGCCCGATCTTTTATTAATGAGGTCAACTTTCCCGTCTTTTCTTCCGAACGCTGCATAAGCTTGCAACCCCTCCCCTCGCCGAACCCCTTCGCAACCCTCTGACTCCAATGTTTCATTGCCTGACGTAGTCGGCGTTATAAGCAATAAGGTCGAGCAATATTCGGAAATTAGGGGTGGGGTGGTGGGAAAGAAAAAGGGGAGAGACTTCTTTTATTTCCGTCGACCAGAAGTGACTAGCTTCTCCGCGAAACAGGGTGAAAGTTCAAGCAGTGGCCCCAGCAAAGCTGCCGACTTACTTTTAACAAGGCGGTACCTCTTTCTTACACCGAGCTTCATGACCGACCACTGCGTGCAAGTGTCGCCTAATTGGATTCTGTTATCGCGTTCCTTTGCGAGGTATATGCTTTACTTTGGCCGAGACGTCGCTAGCAACACCGGCAGGCAACGTTTCCGCTCGTGCATACGATAAAACACGTTTTGGAAATGTTTCTGTTACAGATCGCGATTGGAAAATAAATTTCGATGCCCGAATCTAGACTTTACTGATTTGCAAAAATTCGACTGCAATACAATAATAAAGTTATACAAATTCTACTGATCCATATGAGCAGGTCACATTTTGTCACGTCGCTGAACATTCCCAGACCACATTTTTTAGGACCTTTTTTACGCAGTCATTCGTGGAACGACAGAAAAGAAGGTTGAATATCTATTCGATGCCATTTGAACCGCGCCCAAAAGTCTGGTCACCCCATGGGACTCGACCCAGGCAAGTTCCTAACGCGAGATTTCCATTTTCCAGCCATAGATCAAAATGTCGTCGTTACCATCGAACAGTAGCCCAGTTTATCCCACCCCTTTTATTCCACGCGGCAATCCAACCTTCGATGGATCGTCTTCCTCGTTCGTAGAAAAGTAAATAACGATCGTTCGACAAAAGGCTGGCGCCATGGGCAACTTTAAAAAAGCTTCGGCCTTAAAAACTTTCCGGCAGCTTTCGCTTCGTCCTACTGTTCTATCCTTTATTTCTGTCCCCGTTCCCATCGAATCCCTGGCCGCAGGCTACGTCGAAAACTTAGGCAATTACGCGGAATTAAACTTCTCAAAATTTATATGGGTGGGCTGGTTTGACAGAACCACCTGGAACTAGAATAGACGACACGTTCCTTGAGCATTTATCGCCTCGTTAATGAGCCACGAAAGTATTACAATTGTTAAGTTAGTGTTGTCTAATAAAATTGTATCGATCTATAAAATTACGGTAATTCTTAGTTGATACAGAGAGGTTAAATATGAAGCCGGGAATATTCAAGCCCAGCACATGGAACAGCCAAGAGAAAAGGCATGAAATATGCAGCCCACTTTTTCATGTAGAATTAAATTATTAATCAGAACCCTGCAAACTTTTCCGGTTCTAAAAATTCCAACTAAAATTCACGAATAGATGGAAATAAATGAATTTTTTAACTGCACGGAATTTTTGAAGGAAAAAGTATGAATATAATAAATTTCTAATTTTCTTTCTCCCCCTATAATATATACACATAGTTGACGATACCACTGTCACTTTAATATTGCGAAACGTAACATCATTATCCGTCCCATTTTATCTTGACTGTATAATTTATTTTATTTGAAAAAATTATATAAGTTAGTACCCAGAGTTGCACGAGTTCTTTATAATAGAAGACCGTGCACCGAGTTATCAATGACAGTATCATGTTTACGCGAGGGCCTTCAATGCCAATCGGGCTTGCTCTGCCAAGGATCCCAGGAAAGGGAAATGGCAAGATCGAAAGGGGCGAAGGGTCGGAGGTTCGGGCTATTTCAGGAAGCCGTAGTGATTACGCTTCGGTCGCCAATGAGAGCTTATCTCACCACCTTGTAAAGAAATATCTATATATACTTAGCCATTACTGGCCCCGCTGTAGAAGCAAGTACCCCCTCCCCATTCAACCCCCTGTCCGGCTAAACTCCGTCAAGCTCCCTACGTTATTACGTCGTGAAAATAAGGAGAAAATTGGAAAGCGGTTTAGCCGTGAAAGTGGTGTCAATTACTGTCTCGATAGCTAAGGCCAAGCTGGGCAGTCTTCAAACCCTTTCGACCCTCTTTCGATCAAAAGATATCACGATGCGTGCGGCTTCTAATCTCATTGAAAATGTTCCCGTCTTTCAACTTATGAATCGGGTTACGAATAAGCGGATTGCAACGTTCCTAATTAATGATCGTCGTCGCAGCGACGGTAGAAGCATGTCAAAGGGTATTAACGTCGTTCCTTGGCATAGAATTGTTGAAAATGAACATTTACGTGCCGTTCCTGAATTACTAACGATCTTATCAAAATTTCACAGTCGTGTCGTGATGCGAAATTGAGGTTCCCAGTTCTAAATAAAGATGCCAATCTCGCGAGGCAGCGTGTACGCCGCGTCTGACCAACGCCGTCCCTTTCTACTTGGACGAAGTTAGTTGCCAGCGAGTTCTATCGTTTCCCCCTGCAACTTCTAATGTTACGAGGGAAAGGTTATCTTATTTTTAGCGTCGCCAAGCTTGCCCTTGAACCTAATAATACCTTCCTAATTCCGTAGGTGTCTTTCAGCTTGCTGTTTTATTCATTCAACACTTTTACATTTTCATTCTATACCATCTACGTGCGACTACGTAATTTCCACCAGTTGATTGCCACGTGAAATCAATGTAACCGTATGAGACTGATAATTGGCCGTTCTATTGGTCGATAAAAAGTGCCTGCCCCGCAGCTGACACTGCGTAAAGTCAGATCGTCAATCATGAGCGATACCGACGGTTTATTGAGATAAAACGAACCGCCCATTGGCTCTCTATTGCACATAGGCCTGAGGCGATAATAATGCTGTCAGGAAGAGGGAATCATCGATCGAACCCCCTGTTCTTTTCTCATTCAGCTTCATCGCGAGACGTTGGTCGTGCAGCGTGAACGGTAGTGGAAAAGTGGGGAACTCTAATGGGACGATTTTATAGATTAAAATGATCGTTGAATAATTCCATGGATAATTCGTGTCTCAGTAAGTCGCGTATGGACGCGAATGGGGACGAAACCACGTCGGATCGCGAAAAGGTCGAGGAACAAGGCCATTCAGAAAATATTCTATTTTCACATCGAAGCGTGGACAGGTGGCTGAAACTTTAATTACGAAATGGAAACTGGGTTGATCGCCGGCAATTTGGAATACTTTAGGACTAGTTACTACGGGCAGAGGACATTTTTGTGCAGTCAGAACGCGAAACGTCCAGCGACGTCTATCTCGTTTTAACGATCGACGAACTGAAATTACTATGTACACACCGCGGATTGAAATTTATTGGCCCGCTGTAAAAACTGCGAACCTACTGGCCTTGGAATTGATACGAATGGAAATGCGCCGCGAGGAATAACTTCGCGGGGCTATGCTAACAGTGTGGCAGTATTTTCTCCGTTTTCGTTATTTATCGGTCAAATTTACGACTGATTCGAAAGTTCTGCATACTCCTGCGAGTTTAGATGTTTGCCGGATTTACTGCGGGGACACTGCGTCTCCATTTAAACTTTATGAATAAAGCCCAGAATCGATATATCAGCCTGGAAATTCTCAGCATCGTTTTCATTAACACTAAATGCGGTTGAAAAAATATATTTCCCCGAGCAATTAAAATCATTCCCCGTTTAATTTACCGGTTTAACATTTAACTCGGGATACCATCAACTTTCTGGTCGAAGTTTGCGAGAATATGTAAAATAAACTAACCTGTGGGTGTGCAAGGTGTTCTTGCTGCCTCCACGAGGTCCTCGCGACTTCCGGGCGGTGCTTCCAACATGGTTCCGCTGCCGGAGAATTTCTTTACGCATAGCAGGCTCAACGCTGAAAGTAAACAAAACAATTCCCAGAAATGGTAGATTAAGCTCAAATTAATTTTTGTACATCTCAAATAATTTTTTACTCCAATTGTTTCTCGGATAAAAATTCCATAAATATTACTAGGATTTATTTCATCGAATTACTTTTTCATCAAATGTCCAGGAAATTGCACGACCGAATATGTACGAGGCGATTTACAAATTACCCAAAACGACTTCAAATGGATAACTTAAATTCGCCGAACGAAATCCTCTAAATGGCTGAAAATGAATTTTTCGTTTAATTAGAGTATTCCGACGATCGTGTGACGCATTCCTCGTAGAAATGATAATAACGGAATTACAGTGGAACCAATAAGCAGCGCTTTCCTCTAGCGTGTCTCGTTATCTCCACATTATTGCCAGCGAATTGAATCTTCCTGTCCCGATATAGTAAGCACTCTACTAAGTACGAAACTTTTCCCTTCGTAATAATCTGGTTTTCACAGTAATTCACTGGCTGGTGGGTAATTATTAAAGAAGCTCAAGCGAGTCCATCAAAGAGAATTCTTGATTGGATGATCTTCTTCAACCGCTACGCAATTAAGATCACTGACATGAATCTTTGGCCAATGTAATTCCTTCCATACTACAAAGCTTCTAATGAAACTCAGACATCGGACACGCAATGAAATTTCTCGTATTTCAAACGTCAATAGCTTCTTGTCTAATTTCACGTCCATGTATCAAAATAGAAGCAACGTCTGACCACACGCCGACCTTATCTACTTAAACTTTACTTCCACCGCGTTCTACGTTCGCAGTAAATCCTTTATAATTAACATCATTTTTCGTCGTACATCCTAGCATAATTATTCCCTCGTAGACTGCTCCTCTAAGTAATGAAATACCCGTAAAAAGTGTGGTTGGTCCAGCTGATACGGGAGAATTATAGCCACAGCCCAGTCCAAACAATTTTATCCTTCTCGCAAAATGTTTCACAACATTCGTTCCACCTTTCCCCTCAATTAAACATCTGGCCACGGCAAAAGGAGAACACTGGCCGTCGCGGGATCTCGTTATCAGCGCGAGTTGCCCGCGTAAGACTCACGTACACGGTCGGGATGCGTTTTAATTAAATTTTCCGCAACCACAGCGTCGACAGGAATGTTTCGTTGCGCGTAATAATACGCCTGAGTCCTCGTGCACACTCTGACAGCGTAATATGTTCACGATCGCAGGTACAAATACGACCTGGTGAATATTGTTTTTATCTTTGCGTTCAGCTGCAAGTCAGAGAGGGAGAGAGCGTCATCGTTGCACCGTGTGACGGCGTATGATTAATTTTGCAGCTTCGTCTGAAACGTCAGGCGCCAGCTGGTCGGTTCGGGTTTTCTTTTACAGTAACCGCCCTGTCACTGAAACGCCCGTGGAACGGAAAATTTCCTGGGAAATTTGCGATCAATTGAATAAAGCCTCTAAAGGGAAGCATTGATGGCGATCAAGATCATTTATTTTCTTATAATCTAATTTGTTTCAGTTCTATTCTACTATTATCATTCTGCAATAAAGGATAATGAATATTATTGTTATTATACTTTCGTTCTGGTATGTATGGTTAAAATAAGCGGGTTCGATATTATCTATACTCCGAGGGAAACTTCCTTTCATACACCAGATCCATTTCAGGTTTTCTGAAAGATGAAACAGCTGCTCAAGATACTCGAAGACGAGCCACGTGGAACAGCGGTGGTTTCTATTACACTGTTCTTCCATTAGAGAAGCAAAAACTCCCCTTTTATCGCTTCAATCATGCCTACTTGCTTTGTACTATAAATAGAACGATTCTAGAGTATATTCAGCCATCAGTTTGTTCATTAATATAAGATCGACGTTTCTCTTCACGAGACTCCCAACTTCCTATGACTACGCACTTCCGTTCGAGAAGGGAAACTTTGCTTTTATTAACGTACTATGGCGGAGCTATAAAATAAGATATTCCGAATCCATAAAAAATTAGGGCCGATGCCATCCCTATTTGCTTCATCATTCTTGCTGCGTTTAAAAGTATTTCCTTTTATTCTTCCTTTTATTTTTCCTTTTATCTCCCCTTTTATTTTCCCCTTTATTTTTCTTTGCTGAATTTCCTACAAACTCGCAGTGGAAAAGTTCAACGTTCACGCCGACGTGTTCCAGCTTCCTGCGGTTCAATTTTCATCCTTTGACGATAGCCGAAAGCCAGGAAACATCCAGCATTCGAGAATCGGTGGCAGCAGCCACCAAACCGCCGTCTTTGTCTCGCTCTATATTTTCCAATGGTTCTTTCCCTGCCTCGCCTTCTCCATCGATTCCCTCTCAATTCCTTTCTCCCTCCCACTGCCACACTCTTAGTCCTTTTGTGCCGGCCAGATCGAGCGGACCGCTTTTTCCAAACGGCGGCGACGGCAGCCACGTTCTAATCTCCTTCGAGCGTTCGCTCTGTCGCCTTTCTGTCTGCGAGTTTGCGGATACTTTGAGAGCAAATTCGTGGGTCGCGATTCCAGACAGAATTGCCCCTTTCACGGCGATTCGCGGAAGAATTCCGAATTGTATTTTAGCGACGCGCGACTCGGCCTGCGTCCAGGATCCGACGAAATTGAATCACAAAGGGGAGAAAAAATGCCTCCCTCCCCGATTATTTCCGAACTTTCCAGTCTTCCATGCGTATATTTTCAATCTAAGTTTTCCGTTTTTATCGTCACCGTTCCTCGCATCGTCCTGAGGGTGAGGTATGTTTTACTTTAACGTCACTTGGAATGCTGTCCAACATTTTCGACATTCGAACGAATTCCGGCCTCGACGGGGAAGCAAGGGAATTTTATTTATCCGAATGCCATTTGCCGTTTATCTTTGGTCTCTCGAGGTTTCACGACCGATAGCCTCTGGCCAACTTTCGTCCCAGAATCCAATTTTTTTGTTTACCGTCCGGGGTACGATCCCGGCTAATGGATTGTCTAACATACATCTTCGTAAATTCTGAGCATCGCGTTCCACTGTTTCGAGTAGACCAAAGTCGGCGGTGTAACAACGAAACTGATTGTCCAAAAGATATTTAAAGGGGGAAAGGAAACTCACCCCGCTTCACGTCTCGCCACGTGTTCGTGATTTCGTCGAATCTTCCTTGCCCGTTTGGTGTTCACCCATATATTCTTCTCACATCGTTCTGACGACCGACGTTCTGCGAGCCTGTAACAGAAGAAATATGTCAGGTGTTTCCGTTTCCCTATTCAAATTCTAATTACGATTCCCAAAATATTTCGTAAAAATTCACCATTCAACTACATATAATAGGTTCAATTTAAAAAAATAAGTTTATCACTTCACTTTGAAAACTTTGCTCAGGTTATATTTTAAATCAATCAGGGGGCTTTAATCGCCAACAAAATAATACGAACAAAATTAATTTTCTATTTCCGCATAACGAGTTCTTCTTTCTTTATTTTCACCATGGGTGGGGCAACCGGTCATTGGGGTTGGACACACATGCGACAAACGCATAATGCTGTCCCGGGCTGCATAGCACAGGGTTGCAGGCCATATTCACGTGTACATGTGCAGGCACGTGTGGCGAGAACGTATGCACCGCAGACCACGCAAGAGCAAATAAGAGAGGCGAGCGTGTACGGCTTATGCAAAATGTCGGCTACAAACTGGAATCGTAAAACCCTTGTGCCCGGTAACTTTTATCTCGCCGCCCCGTTAGAACTATGTTTTATCGTATTAATTCGTTTAATACGCGGCCGCTTGGATCAATCGATCAGTTTGGAAATGTTTACAGAAAAACGGGCCACGCCAGGGAAATGCAATATTTATCTTGATATTTCTCTCTCAATTTCTGTATTTTCCCTGAAAATTTCATACATCCGACTGTTGTTTGCTTGGCAAATTGTTGGAAATATCGAATTCTGTTACCTGAGCTCCCGATTGGATAACGTACCGATTTTATTCCCCACAGCGCTTTTGTTTCCGTGCACTGTTATATTTTCTTTCTATTGTAACGTTCATTAATTCGCAAGATCCTCGGCAAGTTCTATGGAAAACGTTAACGAAATTGGCGGCCCGTAGAAATAAATAAGAAATTCTTGAGCGTAGTTTAAGCATTCGCGAACTGTAAAACGAAATTGCTCGTAAATTCCTTGACGGGGAATCCTTCTTTTCACAATGTTCTCTCTTATCCAAACTCTGGTTACCCTTGCCACCATTGCAGCATAATGAATTCTCAACTGTGTTTCCACATCTCCACGCAGCACCGTGCAATGTCTTTCGACCACTCTTTCGCTCGACACCTCTATCAACAATTCTAATCGTTAACACAAATATTTAATAAAACTCCAGAATAACACGCTTTCAACGTCGCGCGTTAATCGGGGGAATTTTCGCCGAAAATATCGCTGGGATAATTAATGGAACAATTTCGCTTCGTTATCGTTACTTCGCTCTTCATTCGTTGACTGCCGGGGAAAGACGAGCGCCAGGTGCTGCATTCGCCAGATAATGGCGTAGCTATTTGCACATCTCCTAATTTCGGAATGGGAACTCGCGGGAGAATAGCAGGAAAATTCTGACAGGAATTTCAGCTGTCGCTCGAGTGGCCACCGTTCGGTCGTAACCTTAACAGAACTAGAGAACTGGTAATTGGTGTCTGAAAGCTGTTTTCAGCAGGAAACCAATCGTCCTCTCCGACCAAAGTTTTGCTGCAGAGTTTCCCGCTGGACTGTCCGTGCCACCACTCGAGTTGCCAATCGCTGAGAAAACCATGCCGTCCGGCGACCAGAGAAGAAAAATTGTGGCTGGCGAAGCGCGAAAACTGTGCAGTACACATGGATACGCTCTCGTGTCCACGTGTAGCCAGCGTGTAATCGCGCCACTTTTTCCGATCACCAATATCACGTGGAAAATGGAAAACGGTGGTTTCCTTCGCTGTGATTGGACCTAGAAATATTACTGGCAAACATGGACTGGAACTCTTTAGAATTCAATGCCTCTTTAAATGAATTAACGAGTGCAATTCCCATTGCAATTTGAAAGAGAATTTTGGGCTGAATAATGTGACAGGGAACCACTTCTTGGTAGTGGAATTTGTTGAATTAATATTAATTGGTAGGAACAAAAAATTCGTCGTTACGGTGGTAATTTGAACGTTCATCGAATTTCGGGTTGATTCGACGAGCCTAACAAAATTTCTATCGATATAGAAGTATGAAATAGACCATGTATGAAAGTAAAGGAGGACAGGGGAGTGAAATTCGCCACTGAAAAAACGCTTCCCCGGGTGCAAAAGTAAACGAGGCCGTCGCCGTTATTTTTCCGATATCACGATGATATTTTTGTTCTCTCTCCCTCGATATACATTGGAGTTATTGGCGTGCGGTTTTTTCGGCTGATCTATAATTTCTGTTAACTTTGAACACGATGCAATCTATCCTGTTCATTTAAATATCGGGTATATCAAACAACAACCACACCATTACCGTTCCGAAACGTAACGAATATATAATCTCCACCATGTTTTATCATAAAGTTACGAGAGTTCAAAGATGGGCAATTTATCCGTCACAATTTAGCGATCCTTCAGTTTTGTTGAGCACTCAATATTACGTATTAAAACGAATGTATCAACAAAAAGAATAATAATAGAATACGGTCAGTCAGAAAATTAAGCATATTTCCAGATATTTTCACGAACACCAGCATATATAAATCTTTATTCGTATATTATACAGGCATGGAGATCTCCAGCTTCTGTACAGTATACCAGCCATCCATATACCACGCGCACACGTGCACACTTCATTCATGAACCAGCTCCCAGGAGTCGTATAGTTGGCGACCAGTAATTAGCTAGACGAGTGACACTATCTACGTTATCGCTCCCAGGATGCAAGGGACACGCAATATCCAGGCTTACCTTCGCAACGTGTATTTGTTCGTGCATCCCTAATTTGTGCACGTAATATCACGTTATCAGATCGATCAGAATAATACTGTTTCAACAAGTAATCAACATCGACGATAATCGAATAATCCATCGCAAAGGAATCCGCTTGCATTTCTTGAAAGCCGATTTCTTCTTTAAACCGAATAAAGCTCATTATTCGTGGTATTTTTCTGTTTATTTTTCCTTGCTTCCCCGTTGAGAAATCTGTGCACAAAAGAGGTACAGAGGAACGGAAGACTCGTAGCTGAACACGAACCGTCCATCCAATGCAGCTCTTCCTTCTGTCTCGGTATTTTTCCTTATTTTTATCATCCGCCATTCCTCCCCATTCCTTCCTTTAACCATCTTCATTCGTCTGTATCCTCGTATATTTATGTATATATTTATAACAGCTATTTCTTCGTCCCTCTCGAACGTTTGCCCCTCTCTCTCGCTCATTTTGTTTTCTATTCTTCGCATGTCTCGTTTCCTGTTTCTGTGGCGGGATGCACGTTTTTCCGAATGCTTCTCAGCTACGTACACACCTGAAAGACGTTCCGCAAGGAAAAAAGGCGAGTTCATAACCCGGAATACAGACGAGAATATAAAGTAGACAGTATGCTGGAACGATCTCATAACCTTTTCCAGCGTTACTGTATATATATTTTTCGCTTGCTACCTCCCTTTCCTTCTATTCTCGTGCAACCCCGTGCCCCCCTTTTTGGTTAACGGGAAGGTGGACAGGTTCGCAATTCTTGAGGCTCGAGGGAGTTTACGATACGACCTCTGGATACAAAGTAAACTTCAGAAGCAGTTTCGATCATTGAAGAAAATTAACGTATCAAATATTCACGAAACCAATATAGTTTCCCATTTTCCATGTTTCCTATTATTCATAAGGAGAAACGCAACGAGGAGACGGTTGATTTCTCGAAGCTCGATACCACAGTAAATTACTAATTACGTGTAAAGCGATTGATTGAACCGATGCTTGTTCACTTGCATACATTAATCACGTGTTAAATATTGATAAAGTTCCCAAGACTTTTTAAACTTTTTGTTGAGAACAACTGGCAGAAGTATTAGCGTTACATCTCTGTACAGTGATTAAAATACCGAAGGTGAAAACACGAGGAAACTAGGTAGTTGTAGAGTTTATGAACACCCTGTAGCATGTAAGAGGTCCCTTATGCCACGAATATCATGGTTAGTTTCCACCCTTAGTTGCACCCTTATGGCGAAGGGATGCTGTAAACTTCCTGTATTCTTCAGGCAAAACTTCGCTCGTAATTTCGTGAACAGATTGCTTCGTTCCATAACTATGATTATTATGCTGAACGTGTTGATTATCTTTCCAAAACTTCAGCAATATTTAATCATACCCTGTATCGCAATTTGCAATTCAGATTCGCGAAAAGACGCTTCACCGCTAAAAAATAAACGAGAGCGGAGTAATAAGAGAAACATCCTTCAAAGGACTTGCCAAGTTTCGACTGAAGGCTCCAACTTCAAGAATAATAATATTCAATCGTTGCCAATGAATATTAAATGGATTGGACTCCCTCGATTCTTCTTCTCGTTCTATTGTTGCACACTATACTACAATTATTTGTTCAACAAATAGAACTTTATTTACCCTACCGATTCATCGATGATTTCACGCCGATCAATAGAACAGATCGCATCGGAAGCACAGCACCACATCCAATTACCATTTGCGTCGAGCCAGGTAATCGTTTCGCCTTATTTATGCGGGGTCGAAACTGCATCGCGGCGACGTTTATACTCTTCCAAGTTACCACGCCGAAGCTTCAGATAACGTGGGTCGCACACGCGAAACGCCAAATGCAATTAAAGTGCATTACGACTCTGTGTTTCACTGGCGAACTTCGTTCGGTGACAATAACGCGAAATGGATGTGCATTAACACTGTTTCCGTGCGTTCATACCGCGTCAAGTGGCCCAGCCTGAATAACCGAGCGAGTTCTCCGCTGATGAAACTCGTTTCCACCCTTTACCTTTGATAAAACTTTCCCTTTAACGCACAGAATTTTAAATCGCACGCGCACCGTCCATGTTTATTATCATTGGACGAGCACAAAGATAGAAAGATTCGCATTTCTGGTACAAAGGAACAGTGGGCATTATTTTTTTCAAACGAACAGCGTGACTCCGCTGTAACTCCGCGAAATACTATCGCCTACAACAATGGAGCAGTCGCCGATTCACCCAGGATAAATCAAAAGCCAGGCACGATAAAGCCCCGACACCTTTCTTCCCGGGCAAGGATAATCTCGAGTAAGTTTTCCAGGCCGAGGCAATAACCGCGCGACGTCGCGACGCCCCCGTAATCGTATTCGTTCCACTCGTTTCTGTTTTTTTTTCTTTTTCGTCTTCGCCTATTCGATGAACTTAATCGACCATCTTGAGTCTCACGACGAGTAGCTAATTATTCGGATGCGTCACACCGACTCGTCATCGACCACGTTTTACTTCGACTGCTCGTCGCTCCACTGGATATTAGTGAAAGCTTCTTTTCTTTCTTTGTCTCATTAAAATGAAACAATAATTTGTGTATAGTCACGTAGAAGCTTTACCTCGATGCCTGTGAATCCAGTTTCTTCCTGTTCTTACGTTCGTTTCGTTTCTTTCTCTTCTCTTTAAGACTCCTCATGGTCACCCTCGAGCGTTCTGAAAGTGGTTTCGTTTTCCCCAAAGTGTGCGTCTGAATGTAATGGGCTTGATGCAACTCGAGGGGTGGATAACCTTTGAGAATGTAGACAGCGTGGAAACACTGTTGGGGATTCAGGTTTTCTTCTTTACACCGTCGTGTACAAATCTTTCCAGTTGTAACAATTTACTTTGTCGGTTGTATAGACGAACCAATACTACTGAAACATAGTACAACATTTTTTCCCACGATTTTGGTACCGTACCCGTGTCCAATAATAATAATAATAAATCCCTTATGTCGACTAAAGGAATATTAATCAAATTATATTTTTATCACACTTTCTGTGAACCTTAAGAATTTTCCAACGATCGAACTATCAAAAATTCCTGTTCTCCTATATCAGGCAATACTTCACAGTGCTTCCAACAAGAAATTTATTAAGAACGTTTCCACAGGTCAGTGATTACGATCGTTCATATATGAGACAAGCTGGGCACCATGCCCTGAAACATAGTACGTAGCATCGAAATACTACCGCAGCTTAAATCGCAGGTATTACGAGTTTATGTCGTTCCGCGGCGGAAAGTTCGAAGTACGCTTAAGTGCGCTGATAATTGGTTCAGACAAGAAAGTTCAGCTCGTGTTACCAGCTGAGCTCTTCGCTCTGCAAAATTTCCTAGCACTTCCGTTCTGCAGGAAGCAACCGGGGAATATTCGGTAGATTTACGAGTGAATCGTCCAGGTTGAGTTTGTATCACGTTCAACTGAAAATCGGGTCACTCTGTTGGGAAACGAGGCATCGATTTACCGATAAATTCTAATTAGACGTGATGGAGGCTGCTTTTAAAGAGGGACACCCGGTATTCCGCCGTTCAATAGCACACGCTAGTCGACACGTTTTCGCTCAAAGCTACGCGTTTATTGTTTCTCGGCTGGTAAAAAAAAAGGAACAGAAAAGTGTATTCAGTGCGAGCAGAATAGCGGACGTAGGCGTTCGTGAATAGCTAGCGATAATGGATGGGAGAGACTAGGAAAGTCTACTCTTGAGAGACGTCTTAATAGAGAGATTAAATGTCTGTGCAGTATGTTGATGAAAATATTACGTCTACCGGAAAATTCTCTTCGATAATATCAACTCAAGTTTCACCATTATATGGCTGCCTTTTTTACCATTGCATTCCTGCATATGTGCTTTTCTAAATTACATTAGTAACGATGGAAATTATATTGTTCGGTAAATATTAATAAACGTATTATTTTCTTTGAATCCAAAGACACTTTCCGGTAAACATATTTATACATACGAAAGTTTGATTATACGTGATTCATGATATGATTCTGCTTGCACTTGCGATTCTGATTATGAGAATTTGATTCTTCTAAATATTTCTATATTACGAAATATGAAGTATAAAATTGTGATAAAAATAATTGCCAAGATTGCTTCAATCGAGTCACTGTTTCTAAATTAAATTCAGACCGATTCTGTGATACATCCCTTTGAACAACGAATGAGAATGAAATAAATCGAATGAAAAAATAAGGTCAGTGAAAGATTTATCCAGGAGACACGTTACGTAATTTCTTTCTAACACCATGGAATCAGCTTTCACGCCTGCAGCTCGATGTTTTCCCTCGGCGTGTCGTACAGACAACCAAGCTTAAGCTACTTAGAACTTCGTAACCCCCTGGCTGTGACTGTTCCCCGTGTACACAGCCTCGTCTCTGTACACGTACACGACAATGTCTGGCTACGAATTTGAAGCAATAGCACCATCGGTGCCGGCGTAACTCTGATGTATCGGCGGATTAGGCAACCGACCACGCCATTCCAGTCGAATTTCCCTTCGACCCCCGATACTGCAAACCTTGCCTGTTTAGCAAGTATACTTCTGTTCCGGATACAGTCGTGAAACGTTTCTTAGTTTTCAGGATGATCCCTAATTTATTTCTTCCCTGTGCTCTCCCGACTTCCACTTGGAATTGAAAATTTTATACCCGCTTTGATTCTTGGAAAATAACTTCCGAGTTCCACAAATAATTTATTTCAGAGTTATATGTCGACTTCCATAAATTATAATGCTTTATTATATCTTATATATTCTCCCTCCTTTAATTTCAGAATGACCCACATAAAAGCCGGTAATTATAGAATACATACGCCCACTGAAAGGAATAATCAGAAGAGATTAGAGATTGGGGATGGTGGAATAAAAAAGGTAAACCATTTTGTGGCTGTTTTGAAAGCAGTCA
This sequence comes from Nomada fabriciana, assembly GCA_907165295.1. Classification (NCBI taxonomy): domain Eukaryota; kingdom Metazoa; phylum Arthropoda; class Insecta; order Hymenoptera; family Apidae; genus Nomada; species Nomada fabriciana. Next base: position 6,634,266 of record OU015690.1, on the reverse strand, counting down.
GCTACAGAGTTTGTTATTTGTTGTACACCGCTGATAAATGTGCCAGTTCTATCATGAAGCTGGGATGCGCAGTAATGGAGCAGGAGTGGTGTCCCATTGTGACGAACACAATGAACCTCTCGTTTGAGCATTCCTAAGGAGAATGTCTCTGGCAGTTCGACGTAGTACGGGAATAAATGCCGCGGAACATCGTTGTCAAACAACTTATCAACCCGCAAATGCATTGTTACCGACGTTTGTACTAATCTTCGTGAACTGGACCATTCGTTCGTATTTTATTGATGTATGAACGATTTCGATTTAGGGCGAGCATAAATAGTTACAGAAAGTTCGGTCTACCACTGGAATTACGACTACCAATACCCATGACAATAAATTTATGCCACGTTCACATGGAAATATCACAGTATTGATTTTTCATTGCAATTCAATAGAAACACATTGCATACAGAGAACAGTACGTCAGTCAATCTTGCGATCCTTTCTCACGAAATATTCAATCATATATTTTTAGGGGGGTTTTCTTAATTTTTAATTTCCCTGAACCAATTCTCCTTGGATATTATTACCTCTGAAGTAATTATTTTCCATTTCCAGTGAGACTATCGCGCTGCCTCAAATTTTCTCCAAAAATACAAGAGAACCATTGAACATCCAAAGGGCAGTAAATATGAAATTCCCTCCAGTGTCACTGGTAACCCGTGCGTCTCAGATCCCATCCATTCACCACCTTTCCCGATGGGACATCGAAGTATTATACATAGACCAGCCAGATTACAACACCCACCATTGTCTTAGGGGATACGTTCCAGAACAATAGAGTTCCCTCCTTCAGTTTACGTTTCAGTAACGCAAATTTACACCCTGCTACGTCACCGTCTTATATCCCCGAATATTCCGTCGGTGGTGTGCACCACGTTTCCACCCCCAACCGTCCATCCGTACTGGTTCGATCCAGAACACAAAGAGAATTCCAGATAACACGAGGTTGCAACGCGTCGTTTCCGAGGTATCAGCACGATGTTGGTGTCCCGTCGTCCGAGCATTGTTGGCCCCTCGTGTCTGTGCCGGACGATAAATTAAACAACTTCCGTCAGGTAGACATCGCGCAATCTGCGAGCTGGTTCCCGCCAGCCGGAACTCCGAAAACGATGCTCGAAGATAAGGCTTAATTGAGAAAGTTTCAATCACCCGCTTGGAGAACGTTATGTACGCGTCGACGAGTACAGGTAATCGCCGATGGATACGTCACAACACGGGGCAATAATTGAACACAATTTATTATTTGAAGCCTGGTGGCGAGGTCAATTTGTTTGGTATAAAAAAAGGGGCAAACTTCTCGTCAACGCCCTAGAAATAACTTATGACCCGTTGACGTTGCTCCACTTTTCCGCATGTTATTAATTCCTCGACCGCATTGTCGCTTTCCAATCGTTTCGTCGGCGGATCCGAACCGTGCCAAAGATGAAACTGTATCCGTACCCATCGCCCTTTCTATTTGCCGCCGTGTCCATTTTATAATAGCCTCGAAACTGTAGTGGACGAGGGTTAAATCGGAATTCCGGACACTCCGCATATAGAATCAGGCTACGTATTATCAGACTGCTGTTCAGAAACGGTTAGCCGTTCCATTTGTTCTAGTTACTTCATTTAGCGATTAAATGGCAGGTACTTTTATTCGACAGAAGAAGAAAACATGATAGAATATTGAAACCTTTGGACCTTGCTCCAAGGTGCAATTTAATAATTTTAATATACTCTGGATTTGGATATCCAAGAGTTGACACGTTAATTTAATTCATATTACTTATGCAGTATTTTTTTGTTTTAATCGGTGATTTAGGGAATGAACTGCGAAAATTGTTTACTGTTGTAAATGGAAAATTAATGACACTTCTATAATTGAATTTACATAATTCCACTGCCATTTCATTCATGCATTGTTTCGGGTTAAATAACATGTAAACGCGTACACGCCGAATATGGTTTCCTCTGTCGTGGGAATCTGTGTTCCTGCAAATTCACTGTGCGAATGACCACAGAAATAATCGGCCTGCAGCAATGTGTATGTATCGTATTATACGAGTGAAATCCAGGTTCATATCACCTTGGGATAAATTACTTAAAAACGGGGCATCAAAGTTACAATTCTTCCAGCAATGCTTCCCTTCGAAGTTAATATCTTTGGGAAACATTTTCGTTGGAGAATTTACGTAGGCAAGAACTTCTGTTCCTCGTTCGCCTGATGCTTCAAGAACTTTCGTTCTACTCGGGCAAAATGAAAAGGAAGAAAAGTTGCAAGCGCCAGTCGATTTAACAACACGGGTATTATCAACAAGAAATACAAAACAGCAAGACGAAGAACGTCGAAATTTTGAGAAGAGAATTCCCTAAGGAAAATAAGAGATAACAAAAGGAGAGGAAAGCAGGAAAGCTAGCAAGAAAATGCAGCTTGCGACTGAAACGAAAGGAGGAGAGACCAGCAAGAAAGTTGGAACTTAGTTTAAGGAGCATTCCTTGCAAGTAAAATCAGATCACAGTCGAATTTCTTCGGATAGAAACACCTATGTTTGTGCAACGTCTACATGTGTTGGGTGCACGTACCGTAATTATTATTAAAATAATTAAAACAACAGAAGGACTACCTATCGATCATTGATATATTTTGAATAAACGTTTAGTTTAGTGATGTATTGGATATGAAGTCAAGGCTGATCCAATACGAAATATATTATTATTAACTGATGTGTTATTAATATTAACTTTACGTTGATATCGAATTTAACGTACGGTATTATGTGCTCTATCACGCGACTGTTTTGCACGTGGCATTGCTCGTTGCCTTGCATTAAAAGGATTAATTAAATAACATCTGAACAAGGCGGCCGAAATTACTTTTTCTATATGGATATCAAGTAATACAATTATTCTTGTCGGACTGTTTGATAGTATCACAGGAATTGTTTCATCGTAAATTACACAACGAATTATAATACTTCAAAAACTAAAATATTTTTTTCGTTGAGTACGATTGGCCAAGATAGAAATTATAGGCAGTAATTCGGAATATTGAAAATGAGTGCAAGAAAGCATCTTTTTGCTTGGAGAAAGTAGATCTCCATCTAGAAGGAAGAGTTATTTAAGCGATAACTGATTTGTAACCGTGTACCAGTTCAATCGCATAAATCTTCTTCTCACCCCTTTCTGTCGGCTCTTTCTTCCTACCCTGGCCTCGTTTGCACTCACGTAAAATGACCCGTATACGTGTGTAACCCTCACCCTTTCTCGAAGGGGTGCACTGGAGCTCGCTCGTGCGCGTTTCCTACGTTTCCACTATCTGGCATCCGACTGCTGTCACAATAATATCCTTGCTCCCTCGCCACCTCCGTGATTTATCCTTTCAACCCCACGTCACTATGCGAGAGAATTAAAGGTTTCTCGAGAGTAATTGTAGTCTTTTGTACGACTTTGGCAATTTAGAGGGCGGTAATTTAAGAATCTATTGCCCTCGCAGCAAATTTAATAAATGTCTCGATAAATAATGTAAGAATGCTTATCCCCTGTTCATCACAAAAAACAATATATACAGTCACCTCGGAAAGGAAGTTAACGCTCTGACCAACAGTTTAAATGTATAATAATAATTACACTGTATACATTAATATTGTACTGTATATTTATATGTTTTTATGTATTCTTAGTACATATAAGTGCATAAAACAATAAGTTACAAAAATTTACATATATCCTTCTCATTTGCACGAAAATTTGCCAACTGGCGACTGTGTGTATCACAATAGTCAGGAAAAACTACCCCCACAATTAACAAGGGAGTATTTCTCTTAGTCAACTACGTAACGTAGCTTCCGTAATTAGCGGGTACCAATTCATTTCGACGTGTTTCCATAATCGGATGATATACGGTCAAGTCAACCAGCTTCCCACGCACCCCCATTTCCATCCACCCACAACGTTGCATGGATTCTATCATAACAAACGCAGTGTCATGCTCCCTTCACCACCCTTCACCGCAATGATTTATGCCCACGCGTGGCACGTTGTGTACCCTTGCGTGTGCTGTGCTAACAATGTCTGTACGAGGTGCGATCATGCAACGGCGGCATCGTTACGTATTTCAATGCATGTACCTTTATATTCTACGGTGTATGCATCTGCGTACGAATATGCTCACAAAGACAGCGACAGTGTGTGTGTTCATTGCATATTTGTCGCTTCGTAGGTGCAGCCGTACAGAAATATGAAGCTGCTTCGAAAATTTCTGGGACCAAACAGACGTTGAATAGTGTTTTCCAGCTAACGTGAAACTGATAACCAAGCTCCGTTCTACTCGTGGAACGTTTCGGCTCTTTTTGTTTTGCTTTTTCCTGGGATCTTTTCGTTCTCCCCGTGCACACGTTGCGCGGTTCGTAACGAGAAAAGTGCAAATACGGTCTGATTGCGCAACGAGGAGCCTTGGTGCGTGTAGTATGATATTTGGGGGTAGTGAAGCTCAAGCTTTCAGGGGGGGAAATTGGAATAGAAAACTGGAACGGTGGCCTCATGATTGGGAGGATCATATTTCTGACTCGTTGTGACGGATGGCGACGAAGGGGTGAAAGTATCGAGTTATAGAGCACGAGATCCAGTTTTTATGAGCTGCACGAGTGCGTCGCAAAGTGCTCGCTAACGAAACGCACAATTAACTGCAATGGACGATCCTGAGTGTTCGGTAATCGAGTTCCCGTGTAATTGGCTCTGATTCCGTGCCAACGCGGCTCGTGTTAACACGCGTGAATTCAGTTTGAAACTGAAAGCTTGTACCGTTGCGTGAATCATTGCAGATTGAGCATTTACAATGGATTTGCCGTCTTCTGCAAACGAACGTTTCAAGCCTCCCAACTTGTAGTTCATCGAGTCCATTAATAGACATGCAGAAAATCATTTTCTGTTCCGCGAGAAATTAACATGGAAATATTGTACTATTCTCTGATTAAAAAATTGCCGATATTTATTAGGAAAACAAATCTACTCTATAGTGGATACTCTATTAAAATGATGAAAATTCATTAAAATGCTTCGTAGGAATTGAGACCTGATCGTTAACAAAATTGTGAAATAGATCGGTCCTAGGATTGTAATAGAAATGGTCCATGTTTCGAGGGAATAAAAGTTTTTGCTAATGAGTCGCTCTGTTAGTACTAATCGTCGTGTGCCGCGTGACCTGAATTTCACGATCGAATTTCCCTACAATTACCGGGTGATTCCCCGAACGAAAAGGCATTGTCGTGCGTGTACGCATTGCCTCATTAATGCTACGCCCCGGTTATTATCAGATCGCGATGTAATTATCCATAAACGGCACTACCCTAATCTAATCGTAATTGGACGTTAATTATAATAGGCATATCAGTCTGCGGAAATAAACAAGGTAATCAAATTAGAGAGTGATTGATCGAGGGGCCATCAATAGAATACCAACGAGACGGCCATCGATAAACATTTTAACGCGGTAAACCGTGATTGACGGAAGACTTAATTTAACCAATTCATCCCCCGTGAATATTAATTGTCATGTTACTGAAAAAGTAACGTTTACTTAAAACTATGTGAAATTTAAAACTTGTCTCTTTTTACTAGCCCCAAATGATACGAAACTCGTACTGCTTTGTGGGAATTCGACAATTTCCATACTGCACGAATGCAACTTTTCCCCTTTGTAAAATTAAGATTACTATTTTCTTCGTCGCAAGCTTCCGTCGAATTATCCGTAAAGGAATTCCTCTCTGTGCCGATGCCCCAAATAATGATCAGAATATAGATGGCAAAATTGAACAAAGAACCAGAGCGGATCTTAATTCCGATCAGGCAGAAGAACCCTCCGAACTTCCGGGCAAAATGCGGTCTGAGTCGCTGGCCAATAATTAGATTACTCTTGACACAGTTCACCTGAATTTCCACGTGGAGAATAGAAGTGTTGGAACGTGGATGTCAGTTCCTCCAATTACGTATGAAACTCCTTCAACTGCTCATGAGCCTAATTGCACATGCCATTTCGCTTTTCCACGATTGTCTCGCAGCTCGACTTAATTAGACACGCGAAGAAGCAACTGATGGAATTGAAGATCAATCAATAATATATTACTCCTTCCACGAATATCATCGTCCACGACATATCTTAATACCCCTCGAACGTTATTTCGCGTTAAATCGAACGATCCAATAGGAATCAACGGGTTATGACACGGTTCGAGCACCGTTTCCAACTAATAAGATTATCGACAACGTCCATTGACCATTGTCCCGATGAACTGAACTCAACGCCGGGGAACAATCGCGATCAGAGAATGGCTGTACAGACGATTTCAGAATAAATTTTCGAGAATCCCTGATCCCCATTTGAACTATACTTAACATCGTTCCTCGAGCACCAACTCCACGCCTTCCGCGAGAAGGCATCTTTTTGTTAACACCAGAAACTTGGCCCTCGAAGGGCGAACCAATTACCGAGTGAGAACCCTCGATGGTCTTCGAGCACTGATTTCACTCGCAGCCTAGATACCCCAGACCCTTCGCTCGCCGCAGGCGTTAATTACTCTCCTTTAGTAGAAAATATTCAATCGAACTAGGAAACGCCGCGCGGAATCGATCGATGCTCTTCTCTGCCGCATTGTTTCGCACAGAGCTTCCATTAAGCGTGAACGAACGATAATTACTCATTCGGAGAAGCTGCACGGAGAAATTCCGATGAAAATCATGCCTCTGGCTGGACTTCTTTTAATTTTCGCCAACCACCGCGGGCTGAATATCAAGTGGGCGATCTCTAACAAGCTTGATCTAAATGGAACTCGGCTAAAGATGGTGTTGGAGAAACGATTTCTGCAGGATTCGACCGTCGCGTGAATAGCAATTACCAAAAATTACTGCTGGCCGACATATACGCATGCATACTACTTTGATCCGGCGTGCTTCCGTTTAATGGCGTAATCTGTCAAATTGCTCGCGGCGCGAAACAGATCGTGGGGAACTGCTGCCCTTTAAAACTCTGCTTTCCCGTCTAATTTCTATTTCCCTCCGTTTGGAAAGGGTGGTTTTATGGGCCGAGTAATAGCAGTTACCACTTGCTATGTTGTATATACTGTGGCGTGTATTTTATGTGCAGTAGCAACCCCGAACTTTCAGATGAATAGAAATCTCGTCCTGTATTTTCTTCTCAGATATGTCAGATAAGTTCTGAATAAAAGTTTCATAATCTACATATTTGGAAAATATTTTTAGTCCTCTTGCAATTAATGAGCAGTCAATTTCTTCGGGTCACGGAATATTCAAAATTCGACATTTCTTGATAAAATACTGCAAAACACTCTGCTGTTCAGTATCGCGAGGGATGCCACGTCGTGTATTTCACCGGTTCAAGTGTTTAAATTTTAACGAGGATGCGAAACAAGAAACAGTGTAGCTGACTTGTAGCACTGGCCGGCAAAAAAGCATCATAGACCGGTCGTTGCGAAGTCTGCTGTGTTCCAGAGAGTCTGAAGATCATCTAGCCGTGGTGCAGTACTATTTATTCAGAAGAAGCTGCTGCAAAAACGTAGCTGTGGAACGACGCCACTCGTGCAAAACGCAATGAGTGCCGAAGAAGAATATTTCTCATAAACGCGTTTCATCCCCGAGCATCTGTTTGAAAACATGAATTTTTTCGCAAGGCTTCCGCAACAATTGAAATGATATTCGTCGTAGAATTTTCACGACGGTTTCAACCTCGCTCGATTATTTCTTTTCCACCCCTACTTTGACTAAAGGGCTGAATTTTTTCTGTGCGATGCTAGAATTAATTATCTGCACGGTGTCTTTTTGGACATAAATAAAAGAAAAAGCGGTAACGACCGGAAAGGGTGCAGCAAGGAAATGATGTATGGTGTACCATACGGAATTTTATACGAGACATTCTCAGACAAACAGATGCCTGTCTACTTGACAAGATCCGGAGGCTTTCCCCTCGTATATTTTTCTTTCTCATCCTCCACGATCCTTGATATCCCTTTTGTGCCACGACAACACGACACGCCACGTGCACACGACAGAACGTTTGATAAATTATAAGCACAAGTTTCCTGTTTGATTGATTAAACGACAGATACATGTCGCAGTCGGACACTTGATGTTTAATTCTCAAGCCAACATTGGATACTCGAGGAGAATGCGTTAAACGAAATAATAAAAAAAATTGATAACATGGTTTCATTTTTATGTTATATTACGCGATCATTCAGTCTAACAGCCCGAGTAAAAAGAGAACAGTTCAAGTCTATGAATTTTAAATTAGACCAAGTTTGCCAAGGAAAGAAGGGTAGGGAAATGAAACATTGCCGTTGAAGTAGAATAACGCGAATGAAAACTGAAACGAATATACTGGCGAAATTTAGGGGATAGGTCTGATAATAATCCAGTCTCCTGTGAGTGCCGCTCATACTTTATCTTTAGTGCGCGAATTTCTCATGAATTTCCTGAAATTTATTACCATGTGAAAACTGTTTCATTGTTTGAATACGATCCACAAATTTTTACCAACAAAATGACTATGTGCACCGTTCCAATATTGCGATAACAACTATTAATTATTACGATACATACTAATTCCACATCGTATACCTTGCTCCCCAATCCTGTAAACACCCTCTGTATCATTCCACCATATGAATTTACCATAAACCACACCAGAAAGACTCGAATTCACTGCGGGCTGAAACCGAGCACCCGAATTAAACCCAAGTTGTCTCGCTGATCAGGCCCGACCAGCTTACGATTATCGATCGGGCGATTCTCCGTAATTAAAATGATATCCCGTGCACGTTTTATCACGCAGTATGGCAATTCGAACAGTTTAATTCCGGCCAGGCCAATCGCGATGTCGAATCGAACTCGGCCAGAGGGCAAAAGGGAGATTAAATCGGCTCGCGTTGCAAATTAAATTCGAATGATGCGCCGGCCGTTTATCTTGTTACCGACCTGCATTACCTAATAATTGAAATTTCCACGGGGGTCAGCTAGGCAAACGGATCACGAGCGACGGTCAAAAGCCTCGCAATAATGTTCTCTGCATACATACACACGCGGCCACTACGCGTAGAGGCAGATGAATATTCGTGCAAGCTTATCCCCTCTGTGCACGTGAAATTGTGAGCATAGATCTGCCCTTATTCGACAATTCCGAGAGAATATGGACGCTACGTTCCACACTTGCGGTTATCCAAATCGTTAAGTACCGATTGACCGGTCCTATTGATTCGGTGGCGTGGAGGTGACATCGGTGGTTCCCTTCACTGACGGCAGGTTGGTGACCGGAAACTGCATTGCCTGCCATTTTCTCAGGCCCCTTGGGAAGCCTCGCAATTGTCAGAATTTCGGATAGGCTTGTGTTCATACAGAGTGACGGCGGAGAAATGTCCTCAGTCTCGTTGAAACTTTGGTAACTTTGCGAGGGAAGTTCGTGATTTTGTAACGTCGTTTAGGTAATACGATGGTTTGATCATTTTACGAATTACCAAGTTAGCTGGTTATCCTGATGACTGGATATCAGTAATTTAATAATAGAATTGGCTTGAGAATTACGAAGGGTAATTTGGTTTTATTCGAATTATATATACTTAATACTCGGTTTTCCTGTAAAAATGATTTCGATGGAGTTGCTCCGATTCGTTGTTCCGAATATACGGAAATTGTTCGCGTTCCGATACTCAGGCTAATTAAACGCGTTGTATAATAATTGCGATGGCGCAACAATGGAAATGTGCCATGTTCGTTTCGCAAAGAAAAATATAAAAATGAACACCGTACAGCGCCAGTTAAAAATACGAGCCCATTGTTACATTTTATCGCGGCGGTAACTCACTCTTATAAATCACTGATTCTCAAATCGATGCTTTTAAACCATAAGATACATTAACCATTATATGCGGTTCAATGCAGAGTTTCAGAGGCCACGATACTTTCGTTTGGAACACGAATTTCAGATTGATTAGATAAGTTCCCACGAATTTATTCATTTTAGCATCCAACTGTCTCCGCAAAAATACTGAACAAAAAGTAACTATTGGCCAACGGTATATCATGAAATCTCCTCGTCGTTTGTCCAGCCGGCAAAAATTTCCATCAAAAATTGCCCGGGGACCATGTAACATTGTATTCGTTCATGCATACCGCGTGTACTGTCTGCCCCGGCAGATGTGTAGCGCCGAAAAATAGAGAATTCGGGACCGTAACGAAAACTTGCGACAAACAGAGGGGCAAAAAGAGTGTCGAAAGCTCGACTTCCTCTGCCTCCTATTGAAAAATGTCAATAGCAAGTGTTGACGAAGCCATGCAACGTTTCCGTGCCGATACGGGGGAGTCAATCGCACGTGCTTTTGATATTTCCCCGAGATACATATACCGTTCCCCTGGCCAACCGGAGACCCAGTCATCCACGAGGAACGATTTCGTCGCGCATTCACGGCGAAAGTATCGGAAACTCCGACACTCTGCAGTGAATCGAATTAACCGTGATAACAAAGTGAAATTGAATCAGTTGAACGAAGATGAAAGTGCTTCTTGGTGAACGTAAATGCTTGGCTAATTGAGTGCTCGTGAGAACTCCTTTCCTCTATTTGCGATCATAATATTTGCATTGAAAATTACATGGGTGTACGCTTTATTCGTTTCACGCATACGTATATAAATTACGGTAATAATAAAAATGAGCTGAAAAGAAATATGCGTATGTTCCTTCCCAAAATTGTTTAAATAAGATATATATTAATTTGGTTCGTGGACGAGATTTAATTACACCGGAAGCTTTCAACATCGATACGATTAATACAAATTCCGTGGCGATGCAATGGCACAGTTAGAAAATCCATTGTACAAGAGGCAGGCCTTGCGCAACGAGGTAATAATACTTGATTGGGGTAATAAGCTCTTTCAATTGCAAACGGTCGACCTTTATGCCTAGCTACTGGTATCCTGGATGACCAATTTCGGCCGGTTCAATGCAGCGTTCGGACAATTTACGCGGTTCAATTTCGGGAAAAAATCCGAATGGTTATTGGCCGGCGAACCGCCCGGTCACGGAGCTGAATTTCCCAGCGTAGAACTTCAATTCCATCCAACAAACTTCAAGCGCGATAATAGAAAATCGTTTCACCATTTTATCCGTAATTACAATTCCACTTGCGCGCGGAATAAATGTAATTTTTATAAAACATTGTTATCCCCGAGAAATCCCTGCCCTTTAATACCGACGTATATTGACACTTTATTTTCACAACCCCATAACCTTCATCGAAGAACCATAATCGGGTCCGTGTCCCCGTGGGCCGGCAGAATAAACAGGTACACATACCATGTTAGCCAAGACCCCCCCAGAGAAATTGCACGAAGTGTCCATTCTTATCCGATGCTGGGCTTTTTCGTCGAGGATAAACCGGTCGAACGTAATTTTCTTGCCAACTCGAACGGCTGAACAGCCAGTAAAGAGTAAGTACATACAACGAAAAGGAACGATATCCGTTTCACGTTAAATCCGCGCGAGCTCCACGCGCGGATTTTCGATCAAACGAAAACTCTCGGGCGGGGCGAAAATATTGAAGCCACAAGCACCGAATACGTTCGGGCGACAATTTATTTCCTGCTGACCGTTACAATTCGTTGCATCGAATTGCTATCGTAACGGGTAATCCTCTTGTACGTGTACGCCCCGGGGATCAAAGTGCGCGCGTTAAATTGCCGACGTCGACGAAAGACGAGAGACGCACTGGCGAATTCCCTGGCAAACCGCGTCCAAACCTAGTTGGACGCGTGTGCATTCGTACGCTTGGACGCAACATTCCAGAGGCCGCTTCTCCAACAGGAGAACACTTTGGCCCATTGACGTCACGTCGCATCGGTAACAGCTGTGTCGTGTTATCTGTACAGTCGCATACAGATAGAGTACAAGTGCGGTTAACTACCAGCGAGAAGATCTCGAATGCAAAAGGGTTGACTTTTGCTACAGTTTCAGTCGGGTAGCTGCTTTTGTTCGATTTTTCGAAGCGAGCAGCGCGGTAAAGAGCCAACTTTCGGGAAGCGTTTCAGTGTTGATTTTTCCGTCGCTTCTACAAGGGAGACACGTTGAGAATTAAAAGGGTTGCGCATTTAATTGCCAGGTGCTCGTAATTAGTATGGCTCTCTGACAGTCGTGTATTTGACGAGCGTGGCTCATTCAAAACTTTTCTGTATACCTGAATGCGAGTGAAAGGAACCGTTGTGCCGATTGTCAATAAATCGCGCCGAAATATATGGCCTGGGGTGGCACATTCAGCTCGAGGAGAGACTTAAATTTCTAATTGGGCTTTACATAGAATTTATATTTTTTAACAGACCGACTAGGGTGCTTAAAATACGAACGGTGTTATCCCAGCTATTCTGAATGCAAAAAACCACCGGCCATTTGTTCCCACGGCTGCAGACAGGATTAAGTGGGAAAAGAATTTTTCTCTCGCGCAATATTCTCTTGGCTTAAAATTTATCTCCGGTTAGACAGACTACTTAGCGATAATAGAACGCGATTACGCGACATGAAATTTCAGCGAGACGTCTTTGAGGCCTGAAAGAAACAGAGACAAACCGAAGGGGGGGATCGGTATTAAAAATGACACGAGATCAGTGACTCATAAAAGCATCAGACAGTGGAGAGGCAAAGATGGCACTCAACAAAAAAAATGATGAAAAAAATTAACAAAAGGAAAAAGCGAAAAGAAACGCTTCAGTAAAGTTCCAGTGCTCGACGGGCCCACTGACTTTTGTCAGCCTTCTTAATGATCATTAGCGCGAGACAAGTGTACTGACACTGTACATATATCTAAGTTTGTTTTTTATCCAACATCCATGCCACACGCGAAGACTGACTTCATATATGTACGTTTTTCAATGGAATTATTCTTCCATACAATTCTTAAATGAATTTATTTTCTATCAAGCTGATAACTGGCGAACAAATAATTTTATAAATTCCAATCTATTTTTACGATTTATAATTTTACAAAGAATATCGCTTCATATTGTTGTAGATTCCGAGAAGTATGCAAGGGAACTTGGTAGATGATTCTATTTTTTCCTCTTCTTTGAACCTGCGCTGATAGGCAATGAGCGGTTCTTCCTCACTTCCGGAAACGGTTCCTGGAAGGGCTTCTCTTTGTGTTTGGGGAAACCTGTGCGAACAAGACGGTTCGTTACCGAAATGGAAACTCAGCCTTTGTACGGGGCTCGTGCCAAGATAAGCGACCAAGAATACCGATAAGGAAACAGGATAATCCATCGCACGTCTCCGAGCAAAGGCCGACACTAAAATTCCTTTACGAGGGGTGGCTGATCTCGGCCAGGCCGAGATTAACCTCGTTACACAGACTCCTATAAAGCTGTCTGGTTTATTATACACGTATACATTATACTTAATTAAACGAACTTCCATCATGGGGTCAAATTTTAATAATCCAACATCTGCCAGTTTTCATGCGAAATCATAATATGAAATTTCGAAAATATAATGCACCCCATTTTAGGATAAAAGTGTTCCATTTGCATTTCGACGCGGGCAACGAGATGTGATTAAAACGTAGGCTAAACAAGGGAGTGCAAAATTGTAGAAGCAATTATTCTTCTCAGTTGGTAAAATATTTCTTGGAAATATTTAAGCGAAAAAGAGTTTAGTTTCAGGCAACGCGAGAGAGATCGCTCGTTAATGAACACAACGGAATCAAATGCAACCCCTATCGCAAAGAGAGGCTGGAAATGAAAACTTTCAATTTCTCCTCGCGATATTAAAGAATGTGAAGCGCTTGGTGGAACCCGGTTCCAAGATTAAATAGGAAATGATTTTACGTTGCAACCTTCCGCGAAGAAAAGAACTAAAGTGAATGCAAATAATTGGAATCATTTGACATCCAATACTTAATTGAAGTGTTGATGAATTAACCATACAAGGGAGCGTAATAAAGGAACCTATAAACACGGAAGTTAAACTGTACGCAGCCACAGAATCGATTTATTTAAGTGTCTGTACCATCGACCTTCCTCTTTTATATACTTCTTCTACTTCGTGAAGGATGAACTCTAACCGAGCAATTATTCTTCGACTATATTTTACTGTTACGTTCGAACGACCTTTCCAGTGTTTTATTACTCGCGAAAAACGTCTCGCGTGTCCACCAGTGGAGTGCGTTAACCAGTAATTGCGACAGCCAGAAAAATGGGACTTGCTATAAAAACGATTGGCCACTTCGGGCTGATTGCAGAGTCCCGATTGTTTACGTGTTTCTGGGATAGAATTCGATACGTTCGTGTGAATGTTTGTGAACAGTGAAAGCGAGATAGTTTTTAGTCGAAGTAAAGAGGAATCGAACTGAGGAATGTATTTACGACCCTTAGAAATTTCAAGAGAACAGGTAGAGGCTCGGTTCTTCAAAACCTTAAATATCCGTGGAACGTTTATGAATTTTTGCTATCTGCTTGTCAGTGTTTAAAGGATTTTCTGCTTCCTCGGTTTTAAATAAAAAAGATTAGCCAGAGGGAGGAAAAGATTTTTTGTTGGGAATTAAAAGTGTCAGCTGTGGATGCGAAAAATAAAACTTTCTGCCAAGCAATTATTGTGAGTTCAATTATTCAAATTCCGTTCGACTCACCCTTGGATAAAATCTTCATCTGTCTGTCAATATCTTTTAATTCACGACCGTATATCGGTGGAGTTTCTAGAAATAAATTACGAAACCTTGCTCCTGGTTCATTGTCGCATTTTCTTAAAATCGTCATAGCACACTAAGCACAATAAATTAGACATCTTATTTTCATTGGTTCTGGATAATTATTTTCAATTTTGATCGTGTACCTGTAAGATCTGGATATCAGAGAGCACATAGAATGATCGATCCATACTTAAGCCATCAGATTGGAAATAAGATTCGGAACAACCTTTGTCTATAATTTCCTCGGAGAGGTTTTCGTTTCGAGTCACGTTGATACTTGGGCTTCTGGAACACTGTGTACCAACAATTGGCTCGTCTGCGATCACATAAATTCTGCCGTAGAAAATGAATAGATTAATAAATAAACCTTTTTGCTAATTATTTCCCCAGGACGTAATAATTTCCAATTTATTAAACAATCAATTACTCTGGATTGCATATCAATTCGAGGCCTCCTTTAAGCGTGATAAAATTGAAAATGGCCAGATAGTTCCACTCAGAGATCCGGCAGTAAATTCTAAATGGTTGCCCATTGCAGATCGCTGCGACCTGTTCCAATAATCGTGGGCCACGTCATGCATATTAATATAATTACAAGAATATTTATTAACGTTTATCCGAAGCACTACGTTTATCAACAGGTGATATCAACTATTCGAACGAATTCTAAAGGAGGCTGTTATAAATTCTTATTAAAAAGGAATCATTCGAGCGTGACCAATTGGAATTTATTGTAACTATCAATGCTTTAATTGGCATTGTACGCTTGTACGTATGAAATTCATACGACCAGCTCGTAGTATTCGAATATAATAAATCGATCGCCCTACGAGCGTAAAAAAAATAAGAAAAAGAATCCCCCTCGCAATGGAGAAGCTTTTGTGTCGTGCGCTGGTGTGCTAGGTGCGATCTTTTCTCTTTTTTAATACTTTTATGCGTGCATTCAAGCGCAACGTGGAGATAAATCGGTATCGTTCCGCTGCAGATAGGAAATTTTCCATTTATGAAACGGTTTAAAAGCGTCGCGACGACGCGAAAACGCGCAGTTATAAGGTATAATGGAAGCTGCGAGCTGCCATGATTAATATTAAGTGGATTAAAACATTGACTGTACATTAAATTAAATTGCCTTCGATCAGTCGTGAACGTGGGATAACCCGTGGTTCCAGAATACCCCCGAACGATTAGTATTGATAACATTCATGGCCGGTGTAAATAATTTAGCGGCGAAAAATACGATGAAGTTGAACTTGGATACATTGAAAGAATAATTTGTCTATTATTTGATTAGATTAAAATTAAAATTTCTCTACAATTATAATATAACAAATGAAATAAGAGAACTAAGTATTACTCTAAGTATTACTTAGGAACTTTAAACGCGTCAAAAGCATGAAAGAAAAACCATCTCTACAGAATATATTTCATGAATTGAATTAAATATCTCGAGCGTCAGGAAGCACTCCAGAGGTATTCGGTTCTGTGGGGAATTATCAAAGTGAGAAATAGTGCGATACATCGGCAAAAAGGTCTGCGATGCCTGGGAAATGTTCGTTCTTCAAGGTTATTGTCGTTCTCTGTACAGTCATACTGGGATTTCGCACGATGGTCACGTTAACTTCCACGGAGGGATGCTGCAACATGATTCCACTGCGGACCAGTTCCCCCTCTCGCAGAATCCACGAATATTCTTGCCATTTCAGCTCATACGTACTTCTCGCAATTTCCCCCGATTTCTATCATTGTCAAAATTCCATAAACATTCCACGAACAAAGTGAACATGTCCCTGAACGTTGCAGATTTCGTTGTTCACGGCGCGTACGTGTACGAATAAAATTGATCATATCGAAGGGAATATTCTGTCTCTCGTTTATTAAACTGTTCCTGAATTTTCTTAGCTATACTCGATCTTATGTTTCTAATGCCCCGTCTCATTCGTCCACGAAACGAAATCCCAATGGAAGGGGGAACGACTGGACAAGCAGTCAAAGAGCCATCGATGCTGCATTACGATTTCACGAGGGTTGCAAGAATCTCACATAACTCATGCCTCTTTTCTCCATGACCACCATATTCGATTCGTTGATGACCATACAGAAACGTTTTGTAACGCTGATAACACACGTTCCCTGGGGATAATCCGAACTTTTGATAAATCGTCCAGCATTTCCCCTCGCTGGGAGAATCTCTTCTTCGAAACCGTTTACGATCATCTCTCTTAAAGCTACGTTTTTCGAGGCATGGATAAAATCAGCGTCGGATTAAAAGTTGTTATCGCGAAATTGCATTCGATATTTATGGAATAATTCCAACTAATTGTCCGCCTTGAGTTACACGGGGAATTCACAATCAGCGCCGTGGAAAATCCTTTTACTGCCTCTATATAATATTCCGTGGAGCATTGCTTCGCGTATTCGAATGCGTTTCCGTATTTAACCAACTGCCTGGAAAATGCTGAGCAACAGAGAATAGATACTCCGTTGCGGATACGTGCGATTGTTCCAGAAGGGAAACGATGATTATAGTATAAACGTTCTGGGTAACACGATGGAAAATTCGATTCGAAGAATTCTTCAAGGAAGTCTCGAAACGTTGCTTCGTTTCGTTCATATTCTTTTATTCTACTTCTTCACTCGGCGAGAGTGAAAAAAGGATTCTCTACTACAAGCCTCTCGACTTTCTTATATCACTTGAGAGACTTGAGACTGTCGAAACTCTTCTTTCGGAACATCCGAAATTCTCCACTTAAAAGATTCTGTAGAATCTCCAGTCTTGGGAGCAATAGGATTCTACATGTACAGGGTGGTCCGTAAATCAGTACAACCGGACAGGAGATGATTCTACTTTAAAGAAGAAGAAAATATTGTGGTATAACCTTTTTCCATCCGGGGCTCCATTTTCGAGAAAATTGACTTTAAAAATCTACTCGGTTCTCTACTCAATGGACATCACTGTAGACCATGTCGGTAGTCTGATGGAGACTAAGAAATTCTTTGAGTAGAAACTTGGTCGTGTGTACTTGTAGCGAGCAGATTTTCCAAACTGATTTTTTTCGAACACGAAGTTTCAAATTAACAAATTTCATTCTATATCTTCGACTTATTTTTTGATGCAGCATCACCCCCTGCCTGGTTGTACTACGATTTCCAGCCCACCCTGTATATTTCCAGCGTTGAATAGAAATCTCCTTGTTCTATCAGAATGATAGCCAGTAACCAACTATACATTCCAAGTCTCTCGATCTCCATAAGCGCCCGACGAGTTGATCCCTGAACTACCAAGCACCTGAACTCCAGGAAGCGATAGACCCGTGCACCTGATGAATATCCACAACGGAGATCATCGAGAGTTCGAGTCCTGCTAGCCCCTTTCTTCTCGCCATACATATTCGAGTAGCGTCTCCGCGGCTTGATCCGCCGAGAGCGATGGTCTTTGTGATGGAAATGTCCCTCCGTGGTGTTGCTCTGCTCGTCCCTGCAACACGTCACGTATTTCCTCTACCCTGTTCCTGGGTAAACACGCGTCCAACCAGCCGGAGGAAAAAAGGGCTAGAGTTCATTTTTTTCCAACAGGCAGTTGAAATCGAACGAGGTCCCGTTGCTTCGATGAATTTAATGGAGTCGATCGTGGCAGTCCGCAATCGCTTCGTAAATAATTGCTGGGACGAGATCGTTCCCTCGAGGTGAAGGTTGCTACTGAGGCAACGTGGGCTGTTGCTTGTTTCCTGTTCCCGTGGAAATGGAAAATTAAAACGGGCCGGGCCGAGCTTGCCAGCGATAATTCGTCACGCGTCGAGAGTCAAGGGGAAAAGTTGATAATTGAAAATGACAAAGAACGAAGCTATGTGTAACTTCTTCGTTTACTATCGGCTGATTTTATTTGGTACAAGTTATGGAATTCGATGGTGGAACGAATGCCTTTGTAAAATGTTATTATTGCTATTTTTAAATTTAAAATGGAATGAACATCCACGATAAAAGCCATCATTCATTTCACGAAATTGTGAATTATGTCGACGAATGATCCCTTCATTTCAATTTGATTCGTACGCGTTTTCCAGGATAGGGAATCCAATTTTCTCGGCAAACGATCAAACGTGTTCGTTCCAGTTTTCGTTGCCAATTGTTTTTTTTTATAGTATTTTTTCAACGCTTCGTACAAAAGTTCCTCTCCCCTTAAAAGAGTTCTCGTTTCTGCACGTATGTATGTATTATACATATATACTATACATACACATTTTTACCAGCAGATGTCCCCTGTAAATATCATTCCATTGCACCCACGAATTCGATATACTCGTCGAAACAATACTTTCTATCTACAGGTAACAAGAACGACTACAAAAGAATCTTTGCATCGTTACTAAAATTGCTACAATTTTTTTTATATACTCTGATCCTTCGTTGCATCGCCATTTCCGACTCGATCAATTTTTCATCAAGGTATTCGCAGAATTCTCCGTTCTCATCCATAAAGGATTTATCCTGTTGAATCTGTCGACGGTTCAAAAAATTTTGCAGGCAAGTCCTTTTAACAATGGATTTTTGAGTTTCTCCAAATAAAAATCACCCGTTACATTCAAATTTCTCGATCTATAAAAATTTGTGAAAAGTCATTCTTTCATTTTTCAATCCATTGGAATTTTTCTTGGACTTAATATGAGAAAAAGTACTTTGCTATATTTTTTTATCCACGTTCATTATCATTTTTATAATAGGACTCGCGCAACCAATTTCTGCTACGTGCTGGGAAAGTCTTGAAAAATATAAATGTTGCAGTGCACCTCTATCCAATGGGTCCTCGATCCCTCTCGAATGAGAGGCCATATTTTTCCCCGACAATGGGTGCCGAACCAACAACTGAACGCGCTCGTTGTTTCCACTTTGCAAGGGCCTTAATTGCGCCCGCTGCAAACATTTGCATTTCAAGTGGCTTTTGCTTGCCTGCATAATGTTTGACACAGCTGCAGCGACGGGCACGGGCCTGGCTGCTGAAAAACATTCTTAAGTGCCACGAAGGGCTGGCTTGTATATCGTGTAAACCTCATAAAAGTACGCAGGTACTATAATTAAAGGGCACAATGGTCTGCGATAATTATTTTTGTTCCCGCAAACATTTTCGGAAAGAATGTTTCACTCGATTGTTCAAATCCACGCAGCTTACCCCTTTCGTTTTACGTTCATTTCTGAAATGCTTCCACGCTAACGCAACTCTTCAAGGCCGCTCGAGATTGGAGCAGCACGAAATCTCTGCTTCGAATAATTTCCAACGCTCCGGCAGAGGATCGTTTCGCTTTTGACGAGTTTCGCCGGTAAAGTGCCATCGAAATGGCATTCTACCTTCTTAGCGGCTTCCATCGAAACGTATTTCGTTCCACGAATACCATCGACCCCGGCAAAACTGGAGCAACGTCCGCAAACTATGATTAAAGTTGCAAACTTTGTGACGGTGGTCGCTGTTATCGCGTGAAACGGGTGTCCGAAAGTTATCTGTGTCTTCTTAAATGTAGTATGTATAGTGCTTTGTGATACACACCAAGGTAGACGCTCTGTATATTTATCGCAGGTTTCGATTGTGTCGAATTTAAACAGAATTACGATTTAAATTGGAAACATTTCATCGAGTGCTGTCGGCCACTCCATTTTGTAATAACAGTGCGTACAATGTTTCTCAATTCACCAATCAGCGGGCATCGGATTGAAACGATGACGTTCTGTTTGTTTTCAAAAATTAGATTGTCAAGCGGAGCGTTAACGTCGAATAATTTAATGGAATTTCGTGCAAAGAGATTGCAACATCGAGCTGGATTCTGTCGGGTTGAAAAAATTCAATCGACACACCGTGCAACGTTATCTGATTTGCTTCGTTATTTCGCGGAGGAAATGGAGAACGGGTTGGGATAGGGGTGAATGTTTTTCACGTTCGATGGGAACTTTGTCGTGATCAATGGGCCCGTACAGTTCTACGGGGACGTCGAATAAGTATCGGGCAGCTTTCGAGAAATTTATTCGCCGATGCCGCGCCTCACGCGCTGGAAAGGGTTTTATGTACGGCGAGTTTTCACGAACAGTTTCCCGGAGGTGAGCGAACAACTGGGAATATCCCGTAGGCAAGGGCACTAACGTCATTTTAACGGCCCACCGCTGCTGAGAGAGAGCGACGCAGCCCAACGATGGAAAACTGGAGTTTCATTCGTCCTCTGGCGATTAAAAAAGGGATATAAATTCAATTAGTATCCGAAGACTCATTACTCGTACCGTTGTAATCTCCTATAAAAATATTAACATAGCAATGATTCCATTGAACGGAGAAGATAACATGAAATTAAATCGCAAAATACGCGAAAACAAACGGTGAATGTTTCAACGAAAACTCATTCAGAAGATAGAGGAAAGAGTGCTTTTTAAAATCAGATTTCTTTCCCGTCGATAGCTCAATTGATTCCCAAGATATGGAGTTTCAAATTTTTAGCGTAAAACAGGCAAGGGTGTCGAATTCTTGACAGAATCGCTGCACCAGTCACCTGTATTATTTCGTGGAAATGCGTACACGTAACAGTAATACCAAAAAAAAAATGCTGACACACCGTCTGGGCACGCGACGCTAATTTGCGACAGGTCAGGGAAGACAGTGGTAGAGTTGAGATGATTTTTGTTTTAGACAATACCTATCAAAAGCGTGTCGATACGCAGCCAGAAGAAATAATTGTGCAGGAGAAATAGAAGTTGTTTGTTCGTTTCATAAAACAGACGAAGTTCCATTGGACTTTGACAGTGGAACCAAGCTCCTGTTGTGCAAACTACGAATTGGTGAAACGAAATGACACTTTGATACGACAGATACGAGGAGAGGAAATTAAATGATATTATAACATGTTATAACATAACATGTTACAACGAAATAGTTCTTATATCGACATGCTACCAACGCGAGTTATTTGAAATCAACAAACTATTACACGAGCTTGATGAATTTTATAAGAAAAGAAAATAATAATGGAAATTTGCACAGTGACAGAGTTGTGCGTAAAGGGAAGAAACAGGTGGGGCTTCGCTAGTCGGATTAGAATTCAGCGGCTCGTGTAATTCTGTTGGAATCAGAATCTACTCGCCTGGAAAATATCCACCCCTCTTACTTGTTCTGAGAGCTTCTCGTAACCTTGGCTAAAGTAACTCATCTTATTTCTTCGAGTAATGCCCACGATTCTAACGAACAAGATAACATTTGAGAGAATTGAACTCGAGAATCAACTCGAAGAATTTGAGAAACAATAATTGAAAGGAAAGGAGGAATCTAATTTACAACTTGTGGACATTGTAAAAAAACCAGCAGCAAAATTTTCCACTTTTCACCACCCAATTATGATCGTTATCCTTTACTCCGTAGCTCGTTTCCTCAATTTCCAGACTGACCATTATCCGGCTACGATTTAAAAGATAAGAGAGAAGCCCCTGTACAGCGACGTCTCATCTGTTGCGCGCGAAGGATTAATTTCAGGTGGCGACGAGAAGATCTTGTTTGCAATTTCTTGCCCCCCGGGTATTAGATCGACGGAATTTCCGGGTCTGAAATTTCGTTCCACCTCGATTCGCGTGCATACAGAGATATACATATAAGTATGTGTGACAAACGAGCACCGTGCACCAGGAAACCTCAACTTCTGTCTATTTCTTGCTTACAGAAAGATCACGAACCAACAATGTGATCAATCGCAGAAAAGCCCGTGTTAATTTATTGGTTAAATTGGACGACTATCAATTCCAATACTAGGTACCTAGCTAATATTTGTTGGAATACTGTTAGCAAAGAAAAGAGCTTTCAGGATTAATTATAATATTTAGAAAGTCATGAACTTTTCTATTCCTTAACTGAGTTATTTTTAATAAAAAAATTGCCTGGCAATTGTTATTAAATGTTTCTTCTATTTCCATGATACTGTAAAAAATTTATCGAAACTATATTGCTTAAATTATAGAAAGCAAAAGAAATTTTGAATCAGAAAACCACGAATCTCAGGTAGCAAAATTTAATAACGACCCGAGCTTGTCTAAGAGGAAGTTCGACATCGTTGGTCTACCCTTCGAGGGTTAGCTCATGGAACTTTCAGAATTAATCCGAGTTAACTTCGAAACGACTCTGTTTCTGCTTAGGCGAACTTGAAATGCCATCACCAACGTGCCATCTGACCCCGAGGGTTTCTAGGATTTTCAGAACAACCACTGTCACCCCCTGCGCCACTGTTGTCCCAACCCTATCTAACTACAATGTTACACGTCGCGAGAAATTATCTCGAGCCTTGTTCGAACTTTCTTGGGAAACCAGTGAGTGGAAATTAATTAGCAAGCGAGATACAAATTTATTTCCAAGTTCGTGCTGTCGTACTCCGTTGAAATTTTTCGTGAAACTTGAAGGAATAGAGCAATCGTAGAGAATGGTACAGGTAAATTGCTCCCTAAGTGGTGCAATTTTTTTCCCCCATTATTCATGCCATACAAAACTTAGCTGGAGTTTAATATAATTATAAATATACATATACATATGTATATGTCCAGCAATATTTAATTTCTTCGATGCATTCTCAATACGTTAATTCGCAATAATGAATTTAGAAGATCAAAGTCTGAAATTTCCGCGACTCCAGTCGAAACCAGTCTCACCTTGACCCAGAATCTCTATTTAAGTTCCCACGGTTATTCAATCACACTCCCCCGTCTTTCTGGACTTGCCTCGTTCTCCCTTGTGTTTCTAGACCGAATCGTGTTCTCCCGGGAGTGCTCAGCTACTTCCTGCAAAAGAACAAAACAACTGCGATCAATCTTCCAAGCTCAAACGAGAATTTCGCGTTTTAAGGTTAAGTGGAAACCCGAGGCACGACATAGCGAGTGATTTACTAACGCGGCTTTATTTTCAATGACTCTGTTGTAGTTTGCGAAATCGCACATTCACGAGTGCTGTCGGCTTTCTTGCCAAATCAGCCGATTATTAATCTGACTATAATTCAAATCAAAATGAAAAATCTCTAAGGAGTTAAACAAATTTTGCGCTCATCTCAAATACCCATGGACTCGAAGGTTGAAGTCTCCCCTTCACAACGAGCACGGAGAAATAGATGTACGATTTTTTCTGGTGATTTTATCGGGCTTTAACGTGGACCATGCATTCTACCCATGGCGCACCATAGATTGTTGAAAGGCTGGCGGTACCCTGTTCGCGTAAGAGTGAAGTAAAATGGCAAAAAAAAGTCGTAGGGCATTCAGCCTTGGCTCATTTTAAAGTGCAAAATCTCTACTTTCACTCTCCTTGGCTAATTTTCTTTGAACAAATTTTGCGCTTCACGTGGGAACCGGAAAAGTGCAGGTGCCTTTTCTCGTAATTTGTGCATGTTTCCATCGTCTGTGCGAACCATGAGAAATTTCGTCCACGTCTGAAATTACTATGCATTTTGAAGCTTGCAGTCTCCGCGTTTGCAACGAGCACGGGGACACAGTGAACCCTCTGATTCTGTTCGTGTCATCCGTGTCGCGTGACACGGAATCCAATGTGCAAGCTTTGTGCCCGCTGGTAACGCCGTGTAATTCTTTTTTCGGCAAGAATTGGTTCCGAGCAGCTAGGGTGGAAGATAGAAATGAGATTTCCAGGGGCAATTTGAAGCGAGTTTGCCTGTAAAGGGGTCGAGATGGAGGTCTCGAGACGAACTAGAAGAAGTAGACTGGCGGGGGTCGAGGACTGACGCCGAACGAGGATGGAAACGCGAGATGGAACGAATCCGGAACGAGGGAATAAAGTGGAGAACGGAACTGCTTTATTATGAGTTGCCGGGGAAATTTATCTGCCGCTTCTTTGATCTATCACAGCTGAACTGAAGGCGCGAGCAAACGATCTGTTTAAGGAACAATTGAAAAGATTGAAAGCGAGGCTGGATAAACGCGATCGAATCACTGTGTACTGTTTAACCCCGATTATGACGATTGATTTGAACGACGACGAACAGCAGAAATTTTTCAACGAGAACAAGCTTCGACATTTCAATGTGACGCGCGGTGGTACTGAAGTACAATTGCTTGAAACACGCTGTTGACTTTAAATGGTGTAAATTAAATGTTGTGGGTCCAATTACATTTCGGCAGGAATGTAATTTTCCTCGAGATCGAATGACTCGACTCGTTGGAGCTTGCTCCATTTTGCGGATAAGGGATTAAGGAGGGAAATGTGGCCGGATTATTTTCAGATGTACAACATTAACTTGCAAGAAGTTTCGAGCCAATTTCAGGCACATCTCGGAGACTTAATGCGATGTAAATCGTTGTAATACCCAGAGAATAACTTACTTGCTACTAGACTACGTGTATACTTATGGAGTTATCTATTTAGACGGATTAACGTGGCTATATACATATATGTATAATGAATTTGCTTCGTGTCAGATCTTATTATTAAATTTTCAGGGATAGTTTCATTGTTTCGTTCTTGTTCTTTGATGGGTATAGCTTACGAATTGCAAAGGGGCCAGGAAGTTGAACTGCAGCCGTCAGTGAAAAGTTTTTCGCTTCGTATAAATTCCATGGGATCGTCGAGGGAAGAGGGAAAATCGCGGGAAAGTTGTCGCAGTAAAAATTTCGCATCCGTTACCGTTGAGATACCGTGGCACTATCAGACGAACCTGAACGTCCAGGAAAAAATCTACCCGCATTTTCCCCGGTAACCAGGAAATACGCTTCAATTACTGCCAAAAGGTGAGATTCCCTGGAAACATTCCAAAATGTTTCCTTCCTTCCCGTCATAATTCTTTACACTATCCGCAAAGTTGAAAGATTCCCACTGCTTCTACTTCTCTATTATTTAAAATTGCTTGGCGAAGCTATGAAATTATTTGAGGATCAAAACTGCAAAAATTACTATTGTATTTATTACTATTATATTATAAATTTTCTGTCAGGTTATTTCGAGATAGATTCTTATTCGACTCCCAGAGAGACACACGGTGCAACCAGCACAACCAAACCCATGTATCACGATTGCAGATATAATTATGAGGTGCACTAAGCCGTATAAATGATACATTAATATCCACCCCTATCCGGTCTTCGCGTACATTCTCTCTGCATTACGGGATCGTGTAATCATTCACCAGTTCCTCGACGAAGATTAAATCTGACCGTGCGCTTAATTATACTTTACCCCGTTAATTTAAACCAAGCAGTGAGCCGAGCCGTCGCCTAATTAACAAATTCGTATGCTGATTTTAAATTTCGACTACTGATGCTCGATTAATTTTTACGGAATAACCAGAAAAGGGTGCTGTTCGGTACGAATTTTTGAATTTAATAATTCGACACGCAATTAAACTGAAATATCCATCAAAAGCATTTTCCATGAGAGTCTAATCAATTATCTCCAAATGTGGAACAACGTTAATTAATTGCGTATTATTAATTGGTATCGTTTCATGAAATATATACGCAACCCGTATACGCGAACTTCGTTCAGAATTTTATTCTACTTCCACTATTTCTTTTTATTGGTGGAAGTCGACGACAAAAGTAAAAGGAAGCTGGTCCAAGCAGTTTTCTAAACGTTCTCGTCTGGTCTGCGACCCATGATCGAAAGAACGTCCGGGTAAAGAAAGCAGGCTTCGGTGAGTAGTAAACCTTTGACAATATTGAATCGAATGGCCACGGCAAAGGGAACCGGGCTATAAAACCATCGAGAAGTTTGTCGATCCACAGTTCCTGACACGATACTGCAACGGCCGAGTTCTTGTTAGTTCTTCCTCGTCACCCGTAAAACAAAGTTAAGTTTCCGTGGACTTATATGCAGTTACAGTTTTCAGCATGGAAAAACGATATCGACGATCAAAGGGAACAACATTCTTGCCGAACTGGCCAGAAAATAAATGCAATGTTATGGTAAGAAAGTTGTCGATCGAATTGCCATTACGAAGAATATTCTGGTTTAAAAATTCCACCAGACTGTTTAATCTCATTCGTCATTCAAGGACCGCTACTTCAATGAACGATGGAGGATAATAGGAACTGGGAATAGATTAGACAGGCTCACAGTAAAAGCGATAGAGGTTGCCAACTGACAAGCAAGCAATGACTGATCGTCGCGGTTGCTACTATCCACGTCGTTTCTCTCTGTCACAGCCATTGTTCGTGGACTAATTAGATTCTCCTTGAGATTAATCTAGAAATTTGCTTAGCATCGATGGGCCCCATCCACGTAGTTACGAAACATCGATTACTATTGTCTATCGGAATGATCAGAATACGAACCTCGAGAAAAATTTTAAATGACTATTTATTAGAAAAAAAATCTTCCAGAATATTGAAATAATTCTATCAAAAATAAATTCGAGATCTTTATTTTCCCACGTTCTAAATATTCAACGACACTTGTGCTATATTTAATTTAGGAAATTCTGTCGAAGAGACAGGTGCAAATATCCGTGTATAGCATAGTAAACTTGACTTCATTGTCACGCTGCACCTCGAGAGACGTTAATGAATGGCGAGAACAGAGGCTCGCCCTAATCTTGGCGAGGATCTTCACCGACGTTTACGCCGACAATTATACATCGGTACTTTGTCAGTCGCCGGCAAATTGCCTGCAATTTCTTAGAGTCTCAAACATATTTCTGTTCCTGTCAATCCAACATAACGAAACGCGTCCGTCGACGAAATTGAAAACTCGATTCCCTCCACGATCGTTATAAAGAGAAAGACAGATAGAACGGTGCTAATCGATAAAGATTAATCGACCGGAAGAACCGGGTAGAAAATTTCGCGGGCAAAGACACAATCGACGTTGCTTCTGCCCCGTTCGGCGAGAAAATCTTGCCCAACATTCGGAACGATAAAAGCTTCCAGCTGAACGAAGACAGGACACTTCGACCGTGTCTTTCAACACTTCCACCCCACATGTCCGACAACTTCGCACTCGGGTCTCGGACTTTATGGGCCCCCATGTTCCATTTCACGCGTCTCTACAACTTTTCTCGCGTTCCTCGACCGCTATAACGAACCGCACACTCTCTTCCCCGTCCCACGTGTCTTCGGCCAGCACGATCGATTCGTTTGGCTCGTGGCACCGCGGACATCGTCGATTTTTACCTGGCGAAAGTCGCTGTATGGACGTTGCCGGCCAATCTATCCTCGCCGTGAAAAGCAATTCGACGCTTAACCGGTTAGGTCAACGCTTCTCACCGGTTGGTTACCATAGCTTCACTCTCCAATTTTATAGGGGTTTTATTCCCACTTTGTTTGAAAAGTGGACGGATAATGGACTCGCTGACGCGTAGGAGATCCTGCACGTTGAAGGGTAACGTAGAAAATGTGGAAAATCCGAAGAGCGGGTATCTTTTTTGCAGCAATTAATTCAAAGAATGCAGGCGGAATAAATTTCGAGGGTTTTACCTACGTCATATACGACGCGGTGGTATTAGTCGGCGTTTCTATATCACAGTATCGTAGCCATAGAAAGCTCCTTAAGCTCCGGGGCTTAGCACGGACAGCGGAGAATGCTCCAGAGAATGGATTCCCCGAATCAATTACCCCTATTTTCGCGGAAATCGGTGCAACAAAGACCTCTTGCCCAGAAATCCCAAGGAGAATCATGGATTTCCTAATTTTCACTCGATTTCGATGCACCGTTCGTATCTAGAAAAGTGTTTCCGCGGCAAACATCAGCGAGCGTTGTGATAATATTTGCCCCCGACCTGAATTGCAGAAAGGGACAAACGAAATTGTATCGTAGGGTGCAGAAAGGGTCTCATGTTTAATACGAGAGAAATCGTGCTCGTCGAGAAGCGAGACGACGTCGTTAATAATTCCTCTATCTCTTTCTTCTCTTTCGTTGCTGATGGCATGACACGCGAGATCCCTGCCCCCCGTGATGCTCCACTTAATTACGTCGATTAATCATTTTATTTCGTTCCAATTATTTAGTTTGTTTACCCTGCTCGACGAGATATACGAATGGACCGTCGGAAATTGATTAATACATAATCACTGACGCGTATTGTGCAACAGCATTTGTCCCAAAATAAATAAAATGTTTATTTAGACAATATTCTATCATGTACTCTTCAATTAGTAAAACACGGTAGTTTCAGCAGATATTGTTAATCCCTCTTTAAACATTTCAGACATTATTAATTTGGTAATGCACATCATTACACGTACCGTAATATCGTGAATAAATATTGATCGATTGAACAACCTAGTTCCTCTTCAGGGAATAAAATAGTGAGCACACGGAGGAAATGATAAAAGACAAAGCAGAGGAGATGCAACACAATCTTGCTGGAATCAAGGCAGCGTACACGGAGTGAATATGGCAACTTCGTTTGTTTGACAAAGCAGTCTGACAGGAGAGAGTATTATTCCGCTGTTGGTGTTTCTCGAGCCTGGGTTACCTTGGGGTATTCGTGGTGCAAATGCAAAATCATCCCTCCGCCTGGGATTCCTGGAACCCAGCTCCCCAGTGAAATCCTCCCCAATGGTAATTACAGAATTATTACCAGCCATTTCGGTGATCACACATTTCGCGGAATGGGAGATCGTATCGATTTCTCGCCCGCCTAGTTCTTCTATCATCATCATGCAATTTGGCGCAGGAGACTTTCGTATCTTTTTTATTTCCAAATCCATTCCAAATGTGTTTGATCGTTTTACCGTGGTTAAATATTAAATCCGACGTGGAGTTTTAACTTTAATCGCGATTTTATAGGACATAAAGCTTGATACAAATCCCGCGTAAACATGTTGCGCACACTTTTTTCCTTTTTATTTGGAAATTATTTTAATCCACGAGCTGCAGGAAATTTTCACGTCAAAATTGCGCAGAGGTAAAGTACTGTGTTTCGTGCTTGCCTTGCTTGTTATCGAGGCATCGTTTTACGTTCTCCATACCTTGCAGCGGATTTTTTACAACCCTCCCATGTATTTCTCCTTGCACCCGCGCCTCTTCTTCTTTCTGCGCATCGTTAAATTTGATAAAAATTTTCACCGCTTTACGGCAGCCAGCCAGTAATTTGATCGCTCGCGAACTCGATCTCCCGTTTAGCATTGGACGACCCCCGATTTAGCAAAGAATAAATTTTCCCCCGACCTTCCAATCTCAGTTCTCTTTCTGTCGCGCGAAATCCGACCTTCACTTTGAGGGAAATCGAACTAGCTGCGACCGCGTAAATTCAATCTATCAATAAGTTCCCTCGGTACTGGGTATCGATATAGGAAGCGTGTGATTGATGGAACCACTGTTACGCATTTCGTACGAAACCTCTCGCATTTTCAGTTCCCACGAGAAGAATTTTAATTCAGTATTTCACCCGTTGCCATGTGAAATTAGATAGTAATCACCCAACGAACTTGGAATGCCTCTCTAATAATAACAATTGTGTTGCACTATACGTACTCCTCCACAAAATTAAAAGTTTACTCAATTTTCATCGAACAATTGTCGATCTCTCAATGGCTGTACCTTCGAATCTCGAAGAAGCTAAGAGGCACGAAAAAATTTGCGCTGCCTTAATTAATAACAGGGGATGAAACAGCGGGAAAGGAACACGGAAAGAAAGATAACAAAAGGTGTACCTCGCTTCGCGTCCCCCGTTTTCTTTCCTCTCTACGTTTTCTTCTTCTTGGCGAGTCAGAATTAATTATAATTTGCTCGACAGCGTTTCGTAGCTGGGCGTGAAATACTTCTGAATAAATGAAGAAGAGACAACGGGACAAGGACAACATCCAAATATACCTGGTAAACACGAGACAGAAGAATTTCCCTCCTCTATTAGTTTTTATCCACCCCGCTGTTCCTTGCTTTTCCTTCCATTTATTTCACCCCTCTGTTTCATCGACCAACAAAGAAAAAAACTTGCTCTCTGCTTTCGGTTCTCGTCCGTCCCTTTTCCCCTTGTCACTTTTTCTCTACTATTTTGGTCGAACGCATTCTACGACCTCGTCCATTTTCGACGGGGCACCGTTGCAATTGCAACTTTTACTGCGCCATAAATATTTCTGACGTTGATGGTAATCGATCAGCCCTCTTGCTCGTAACTACAACTGCCGCCTTCCATTTCCGATGATAAAATTGCTATCGCACAACCCCACCCCCATCCCCCCTTTATATTCAAACATACAAACTAAATGCACGTGCATAAACATTCTTTTACATTCCCCGGTGCGCGTATATTTATTTTAAATATTGCAACGGATTACAAAATTGATTAATACATCGCTCACGACCGTTGTTACATTCAAAGAGAATAGCATAATGTATCGATCGCCGTATTAATCAATACCAAACTGTGAATGCACAAAAGGGTGCGTTATTTATAACAGGACGTAGAAATTATTCAAAGATGCATACCGATAATCCAACTGTACGAAAATTAGCGTCCAACGGTCAATATTTTATTAGAAAAATCCATCCCCTGGGAACACATTTGTGTGGCTGATAAAATGCACTTTACGTAAGTGCATACCTATAAGTCTTCCAGTGCAAATTCGCAGCTAAATCGCATCGTGCTCGGACCCGATATTTATAGGCGAATTATGCGAGCGCGTCGTTTCGATACGCGAAACGAACGGGTTTTCTTGCGAGGTCATTCATACCCTCGCTGCACTCGAGGGCTCTCCTCTGGCTATTCTCGATACACGAATATGCCGTAAAAAGTCGAGGAACGTTTTATCAAACGTAAATCCGACATTACTCACAGTAGGACCCATTAATATTCAGAATAAATTAATATCGGTCATGGGATGAGAAATATACCGATATTAAACTATTCAACCATTTCCGCGAGAACTTTATCTTTCTCAATCAATCTTTCTTCTCTTTCAGTTAAAATTAATGAAGTGTTAGGTAACTTTGCATCGAAAATCGCAAGTTTCTTGAAAAATTATTAAAATCATATCCATGGTAGCCTGTACACTAGTTTCCCAAACGAGAGAAATTGATATACCTCCTTCCACTTCTTTAGCCGTATTCCGCGAGCAATTTATCGTGCCATTCGGTATTTGGAGATGCTTCTGAAAGTAGTATATCCAGAAAATGTAGGCGGGACGAAGTTTGAAAATGACTGTCGCGAAACTCAAAGGATCTCCCATTCATCTCCCTTCTGCGGCGAATCCATCGAAGATCAGAAAGGCAGCAAATTTTCCCCGCATCTATTCGTCCGCGCGACGTGAACGGACAAATGGAAAAGCGCCGTTCGTCGCGGCGACGGCTATGAAAATTGTAATACCGTGGAAAAATGCACGCGGTGGTCGCATTTTCCGCGAATAGAATTCCCGTGACGAAACGGCAAGAAAATTACGCGGGAATTTCAATATCGCTGCGGAATCGACCGCGTTCAGTCTCGATTTTCGAGAATTCCCGATCGCCCAGATGAATGGGCCCTTTTCGGCTCGAACGAAAAATCGAGCAGAGCCCTGTTGCTCTTGAGGGCGTCGCGTAATTTTGCGCGCGAACGTCGCTACCAAACGGCAGTGACGTGTGTCGAGCGTTCCGTTCAGACGGAAGGTCTTGGGAAAAACGGGGAAATGCTCGGAAACGCGGGGAAGAGACAAACGAACGAGTTCGAGAAGAAGTTATCTCGAAACCTTGGAAATGTACAGGCATCCAACGCTCGAAGCGTCGCGTCGCAAACTTTTGACAGACTTTCCACGGCGACGAGTGCACGCGCACGAACAAGCACAAAGCTTACAGAGAATTCCTTCGGCCTCCATGCCATTACTTTCTGCGATACACGCGAGAGGTGGGCTGCACCGAAGGCAAAAGCGTTCAACTAAGGGAAGTTTTCTTCGACTGGTGCGCCATTGTCGTCATGTTACGCAACGCAATATTATTGCCTCGCCTGCGGATCGAAGCGGGTACAAACGAAATGAAATTCGCGGGATTTATCGTGCACGTGACGGGTTTAATTCTGATTGAATGAAATAATTGATTTCGTGATGGCCACCGAGGGGATGAAGCGCGTATAATTCTGCGACGATAAATCTATGGAGGCTGAATTGAATTTATTTACACGCGAACGAGAGCTGACGATGGTGTTGGGTTGCATGAAAACGATAGTTTATTCGATTGAAAAAATTTCTAACCAGAAGTGTAATATACTTGAAGAATTGTTGCCCGAAATCCTACGACATCGTACAGAACTTCCTCCAACAAATGCCCACCCAACACATGACCAGGAAGGAAAGAGTAATTATGACAAGAGTCAGAACGAGTTACTGCAAAATAACCCATGTACACCTACTTAAAAAAACGGAGCCACCCATCTGCAACCTGACAATAAATCACCTCTGATTCGAATGTATAAAGTACCATAATCAAAGAGCGATGTACAAGCTAGATCCTCACGCAGGCTTAACGTGACAAGACCACACAATGGACACTCTAAAATTTCTAAAGCACACCAAACTATACCAGGAAGTAGAACCTCACCCCAAGGAGTCGCTAATGACTAAAAGTCGATGCGACGTTAAATAACTATATAAAAAAAAAACAATTGTTGCTGAATTATTTTACATTTCTTTGCCGTCTATTTGAAGTACGAGTCTGAACAATGCTTCGTTTGCTTGACGTCAGAAATACTCTGCCCCTATTCTGTACGCGTGAAATTGCTAGTAATCAACGCGAAAACAGACTGGCAGCGGAAACTGCATCAACGAATCGTTGTTTCTGAATGCATCCAATTCTCTCGCGGCCCATTTACGATCCACTTTGGTTCACGAAGCTCTTGAGCAACAAGAAACTTTCTCCCGACGTCTTTCCCGCCTTCGAGACACCTCTAATGGCTTTACCTTAGAGTATATCCGCCGCCGAGTCATCGCCGGATGAATTTCAAGAGCCAGGTAATCTGTTACCCTCGAGATGGACACCGATGAAGAAGGGAAAGAGAGTGGCGGTAAAGAAACAGAAAGACGGTTCTTCAGACTGCAACTTCTTTTCTTTAAACGATATCTTTCTGAGGGGATTCGCTCCTCCAAGGAGACTGAAGATCGCTGAGCATTCATTAACGGTGAATCGAAAGAGAATAATATAGATCATAATGAGAATAGTATAATGTCTTTGGAACGCTGAATAAAAAAAGGAGAACAGAGATAATTCTCGATCCTGGAAATATAATGTTTCAAAGTATAACATTTGAGATGTTAAAATTAGAGTTACAACAGTGCCAGAATTTCTTCAAAAATACTTCTGTCCGAACGAAAAAATAACTACAGAAATATTTATTCGTCGGAGAAAGTGTTACAATTAGAAATGAGGAAGTCAAATGTAATTTCCTTGAATTCTGCTGGGGGCTCGCTATCTGTATCCGGTTAGAACACGAAATCGAGATGGTTGGATAAGGTTAGTAATGGGTGGCTGATCGACAGAGCGATACGAGGAATGGAAGCTAATCCTGGATAGGTCCAACAAACGCTTGGGATTAATATCAGCGACGTGAAATTTCACAGCCACCGGGGGAACTTCAAGACACCCCACTTCAAGAATGGATGTGCTACATTGCTACGTTTCAATTACTCGCATAAAATGTGTTTTGACAAGTTTCCAACTTTGTTTCACCCAGTTCTCGTCGACACAATCGCTGTATAGACGATGCCCTATTGTGCGGACTCGCATGAAATCGACAATAACGATTGCTCGCGTTTCAAAGCACGATTTTTCTCAACATTAATAGCCACGGTATCGTTAGAATGCCGCTTATGTACATTTAACGCTTCGTGAGAAAATAACGTTAAACAGACCGCTGAATGTTCCTCCTTTCTTTTCAATTATTTACTACTTTTCATTAAGTCGATTTTAAAGGCTGGATCAAGTGGATTTCGTAATTCGAAATTCATATGTCGGTAGAAGTAGCACGCGGAATTTCTTAATTGAATCTCTAGAATGAAATGCAAATCGCAGGGGAAATTCTTGAATGCTTGTATCCCAGAAAAAAGTAGCTTCAATGAAAGTTCCTTTGTAACAATCAGCCGCCATCAACGATAAATATCGTTATCATTCATTATCATTCATTATAAATAAATTCTATTCAATCTGCGTCTCAAATAAGAAATTTTCCCATCGACAAATGATCACCTCGGTGATCACGAAGGCTCATGCGAAATGGAATTTCGATTGACGACAGTTTTCTTAATGAGGCGAACCGATTACATCCAAGTATCGGAGGGCCACTAAAACTATCGCTCGTTACGATCGCCCAGGGAATTTTCTTTTTTCTGTGATGTCGCATTTCTATCGCAATCAGGCGACGAAGTAGTCCGGTCAAGCCTCCGCCTAGTTGATGATAGAGGGTCTCGCGGATTTGCCTCGTTATACTCCCGAGGGATATCAAAGTGATTTGTAGCGCGTAGACGAAGGAGAATAGGGAAAGGAGCGAGATAGATGCTGATACTCATCGGCTACGATAGTGAAAGCCGATTGAACGTTGCTTTGATGGAAAGCAAATCATCATAACACTGTACGTAAAATTTTGAATTGTAATAAAAAGGAATTTTGTTCAATTTCCTAGACGTAACGCTTAATCAATTAATTTCATTTATTATTATTGCAGTATATGTGTGTGAGTGACCATGCGTTAGATGGTGCAGCCATTGCGTGGCGATACGTTTTTGTTTTGGAGAGCAGTGTCGTTACAGCCTGTATAACGTAAAGGTGTCGAATAAAGTTAACCTATGGCTTACATTATTTACTTATACGTTGGAGTATTGTAATGAAGCAATTACTGAAATAACTTTTGCTCCCTGCTTTCAATTCTGCGAACGCTATTGTTATATTCCACCGCCTCGTTTAACTGCCAAAATTTCAATTACTCCGTCGAGTACACGCGAGTTATAATCGCGGCGTTCAGGATTACGTCCTGACCTATTATCGACGTGGCGCACGTCGAACGATCGCGAACAGCGCCACGATAATGACGAATGCGGCCGTGTGTCGCTTTATAATTTGTCACGAAGTAATTGCCTGCGGCCGTTCTTGTTTCGAAGCACGCCGCATTCGCGCAGGAAATCAATTTCTGTCCACCGCAATTGGCGGAATGTTTTGAAAGGGAGCGGGAGTCGAGCGGCGCGACAAATTCGACCGCTTTGTGATCGAATTTCCCGAATTGCTCGTTAATGTTATCACAGTCGACACCGCCTTCGTTAAACCTACCGCCAATCGCCTTCATCTGTCATGCAAATAACGCGCCATACGCTACGCAGCTGCCCCATATAAAGGCTCAGTCGTGTCTGACTCGTGGCTGAACCATACTACTCGCTCGTGGTAAAAAGCAAACTTGCCACAATTATTGCGGGCGTACAAGAAATATTTCGGGGATTAAATATCACGCAATCTATCGATTTGTTCATCAATCGAGATATTGCACATCTTTCATTCGCGTCCGCAGAATTTGTTGCAACGAAAAGTTTAATTCAATATGAATCTCTGTCAAGGATTAGTTGATGGAAATTATTTGAACGTGGAAGATGCGAGTTCTTTCTTCGCTTCACCAACGAATACGCTTCCACGGTGATCCAGAGTAACGTATTCTTTGGATTTCCAAGTCAAACGCGCGAACAAGTCGCGAGCAGAGAGCA
The DNA here is from genome assembly GCA_907165295.1 of Nomada fabriciana. Taxonomy (NCBI): domain Eukaryota; kingdom Metazoa; phylum Arthropoda; class Insecta; order Hymenoptera; family Apidae; genus Nomada; species Nomada fabriciana. The sequence continues at coordinate 6,597,922 of OU015690.1, read as the reverse complement.
AGACTTTACATAACTAAGTCCGAACGATAGATTTACTTCGAGCTTACTCGTTTGCTTGATCTCCCTGTAAAGTAGCGTATATATTCCCGACACGTAGGTGTACCATAGACAAGAGAAAGAGTACGATCTCCATGCAGAGCAGAGGTATCTTGCTCGGCACGGATTCTCTTGAGGATGCCTCAAAGTCGGACAGAATCGAATCTTACTCTGGCCATCGTGTCATCTTCTCCGTTTCGCTCTGCCCTCTTTGTTCGTCGAGCGCGTGGACACGCATAATCAACTCGGTCAATGCTCGGTGCACGATCCTGTATTCTTCCCGTATCCTTCGAGGGACAAAAATCGTCGACGTGGAAATCGACATCATTCCGTGGACGCGTCTTACTTCGAGAGTGTAATTGATCCAGGCATCACGAGACGAGACTCACTCGCACGACTGAATTACAAATGATCCTAGGGCGAACGGAAAGGCGGGCCATCGATCTCTCCGCCGCGGAATGAAGATTAGTAGGTGGAATTTAGATCGAGAACGATTGTGAATTCGCTGAATACTTTCCCCTCGTGTTTGCGGGGAAATATGAATTAGCTTGAAACTTTTCCCTCTAAATTGAATTCAATTCCGGACTTCCGCTATCCTATTACACTTGTCGGGGAATATTGCCTGGTTGATTAAACGTTAACGCAGAGTACAACGAAGTTCTGTAATTCCAATTACTGATGATTATACTCCAAATAATATTTCCAGGAATAGTCCAGTTGCGTCTGACCAGTAATTGAACATTCCACTTCGCGGTGCTGTTATGTACGTATTGTGTTAATTTTTGGAGAATCTCTTCGAATACGAGGAATACCTAAATGCAGGGGATTCTAAAAGCGTATCACAGCATGAAAGAATGTCAAGCTGAATCGTGGCACTCTGTACGCGATTATGCGATCCCCAAGGACCCTTCGTCGCGTCTATCCAACATCCTTAACGATTTTCTGTCGGACCACGTGCGTCGGGCGTGGCACCAGGATAGACGGTCGTGAGTTGTGAGTATTTGAATTTATCGGCAAATATCAGGTGCTACTTTGCCGACTGACAGTGGCTTTATTGTGGGCCCGCGGTTCCAGGGACGTGTCTTTGGAAACGTGGGAACCCTCATCACGTCGAGTTGCAGCGCTAATATTGGGAAGCCTTACTTGCTGACAACGATATCATAATATTTAACAACCTCCCTTTATTTTCTTCCGTTGTTTCGCTTACTAAAAAGTACCTCAACGAGAACAGGAATATTGTGTTAAATTGCAGGGTGCAGCATTGAAATGGCGATTGCAATTTTCTCGGTTTATTTGGTGGTTTAAAATTATGTCAGCATATATACTGTTGCAAGCCTCCATTAATTGCACGACCATTAATACGATTCTCAGTTTAATGCGGAATACTTCCACCGCCAATTAGTCTGGATTAAGAAAGCTTCGCCATTTCTTTTCGTTCCACACTCCGGCGATACAATAAAAATCCATTAATTCGATCACCGTTAAGCCGGAACTTGCCCTTAATTTCGCGAATTCGTTATGCAGTTCGCGTTAGGAACTCTTGTGAACTCGTTTATTATTTAAATTGACAGAAGACGTTAAATCGCAAGCCGAACCATAACATTAAATAATTTGAAAAAGTCGACGAAAAGCGGCGCAAAAATTAACTTGGTTAATACAGCTCCCCATAATGGTTCAGCCCGCAGATTAAATATTTATTCTCCCCCGTCAGGCTGCCAATTAATCGGTCAGCGGGCAGGAATAAAAGAACAATGGAGGGAAAACTTCAGGGAAGCCAATTCCCCGCGCACCATCGAAAACTCCGTCACAAATATTCTCCGGGAAAAACTTTTCCGCGGCCAAACACTTCCATCCAGCCCGCGCAAGCCTGCGAGGGCTGAATACCGGATGCAAAACTTTCACCACATTTCTTCCGCTAATGCCGCGGGAGGAATAAGGTCAGCCAAGGGATAAGGACAGGGATAAAACGAACTTCCGTCGGATTGTCGAAAGCCTTGAGCCAAAAACCTCGTAACCATCGAACCCATCCAGTTTATCCGGCAGCCATCGTGGTTGAATTAAAATTCTGCCACCAGCGCGGGCACAGAAGAGGGGGTTGGAGAAGGAATGGGTTAAAATGACTTTTAGATCTCGTTTCCCCTATATCCCCAGCATTTTCCCGTGTATATTCATTGCTTAACTGGGTTCGGTGCAGAGCAGGAAAGAGCACACTTCGCCACGACGAGAGGGCGGACAATTTTTGTACGCCATGGGAAAGTGTACATACGTGTATGGAATGGCAATTCCGTGCTCCCTGTGTCGTGCACGAAATAAAAGAATAATGGTTATCGAGTTCTGATAACTGCTAAGGCAGGCCACTTTTTGTCGTGCAAATTTACCTAACTTCGCGATTTCGATCAGACCCGGAAAATTTCTTCCGCCGTTCAAAGAGCGGAAAGAAAACTGCGCACCGCGGGGACCGGTATGAAAAGAAGTTAATGGAAAATTTTAATCGCGCGAATAGTACAATACCAACTCTACAAAGGGAAATTTAACAACTTCGCTTTTAGAACGGTTCGGCTGAAGTATGAAATTTTCAACGGGATATTTTTCCCCGCCTCAAATCGTAAACTACGAATTATCCTTTGGTTCAGAAGATTGCACCTTGCATACGAGAGTATTTCGCTTCGTGCACGACAAACGTGACGCAGCCGTACGGAACAACCGCATTTTCATTCGTTTCCTCTGTTCGCCGCATATTTTTGATGTATTTTCTTTCATTTTAACATCGTAAAAGGGCAGAACCGATTTTCCTTCCGCTCGTCGAATCAAGGGCTGGACATACAGGTTATTGAGCCTTCGTGATATTACGTCGACCTGAAGCGGGGATTTCGAACTTTAAGCAACGCCATTCAAAGCATCCTCGATGGAAAAAATCCACGACGAACTCGAGAAGGAATATCAATATCCTCTTACGGACACGGCATACATCTTTAATATCCTCCTCTAGAGTTCTCGGGATATTCTCTAGAATATCTGCAATTCCTATTTTGAAGATATGTGTGGCACTTCCGTTGAGAGTACCGTGCGCCAACCAGCTGAATGGAACTCTTAGCAATGTATGAAAATTACAATCCTTACTTTCATTGGATCCCATCCAGCCCATATTTCGCATTCACCAATATTACTGTTTATTATACGACATTTTATTAGCCATTTATACTATTTAGACTCCATATTAATTCTACACTTCTAAGGGAATTGAATTTGTTGATTAACTGAGATCTATTCTTTTTTGTAACTTTGTACGAACTTGCCTAGTCGCAATTGTCGACGAACAGTAAAAGGGAACAATTGAAACGTTTCTGGCAAATCCTGAGAGTCTTTGTGGCATGACGATCGCGGAGTATCTCGGATCGTGAAAAATAGAGGAGGAATGAAACGGCCAAGGATAAGGCAAAGTACAACGGGAAAAAGGATCGTAACGAATCGATCCTATCGTCAGAAGGACGATAGGGTGGAAGCATACTGCTGCCATTCCAACATGACGAAAGGGCGAAAAAAAATAGGGGCGCAGAAGAGAGCTGATAAAACTGACCGGCAGCTACAATGGTCTGGGCAATAAAGATTTGCAATGGAAATGAAACGTCGACGATTGCACCGTCGACGGTACATTATCTGTTAGGGCATCGGATCCTCCGCAAACGGTGCAGCCAAGCTCGCAAAATATTAACCTCTATGTACACACCTTTGCGTTGCCGGCGTGTAATGCTATAACGTTGAATTGACAAAGTATTGCAGCAATATGCACCACCTGCTCGCCCCTATTCTTTTCATCCCCCTTTTCTTTTCATTTTCCTGACCTCTGCGTGCCTTCGTTGGTGGCCTTGTGCCTCGTGGAGAACCGACTAATTCTGTGCTGTAATCGGCGACACTGGCTCTAAAATGGTCGGCGTTTCTCTTTTAAAGGAAACGCTTTTGTACCGACAGGAAATTTAAAATAGTACCCCTTAAGACGCGGCGAAAGTTCCACGAAAGGCGGATAGAAAATTCTCGATGACACTGTTCCGAGGTCTAATTAAAAATGAATGGTACACGGGCAAGAAAAAGGCGTCGACATATCGCTCCGTCGTTCGACGAACCAACGGGAACATGCATGAAGCGACTATGCTCCCGAACAATGGGGAAAAACGGGGAAATCAACGTAGCCCAGATGTAGCGAGCAAAAAGACCAAGACAGTAGAAAACAGAAAGAAAGAGAAATAGAAGTAACAATACAGTCGCCTCGGAAATGAAGATGATATATGTTTAATGAACTCGATATATGTCAATTTTGGTAACATATTTTTGTACGTAAAGGGGTATATTACTTATATTGTAAAGAATACATTGAAACATATAAGCATACATTATAATAGTAATATCTACATTACAATTATTATTACACAATTAAACTGTTGGCAAAAGGGTTAACTTACTTTCCGAGTCGACTGTATCTAGTTAGAAGAAAGGCAAGAAAGGGCAAACGGGGGAGACATTCAAGGGATGAAGAAAAACTCATTCCCATTTTACTAACTTTTCTTTCTGATTAATACGAATGCGTATTAATATAAAACCACGTGCACGCCCACGGCGGAAAGCTGGAGTTATCCTTGCGCCGATACGCGTGCACAGAGTTAATATTAATTAAGTTTCCCCGGTGTCCTGGTGTTCCTGTGCAAGGTGGGCCGCGGAAACACGAACGAAGGCCGTGCGTTCGACGCGGAATATCAAAGTAAAGGGAACGAAATGAAGTTACAGGAGACACGAGGAAGCTTGGAAAACCGAGGGTGGATTTATGGGGGACCCAGCAAAGTAGAATGTATCCTGTCTCCGTTCAGCCAGAGTTTTGTGGTCCTCGCAAGAGCGACAACGTCGGCCGAGAAATTGAACTGCGAATAACACGGCGAAAAAAATAGATAATGGAAGTTTCCAGACACAGGGAGAACGGAGGATAATTCTGAACTTTTACGGTGGGATCTATTTTTATCTGACATCTAATGGAACGCTATCTTATCTCACTTGGTCTGGCTAGTACCCTAAGAAATACCTGGTCTCAATGGGCCTCCTGTTACGGGGAGTAAGCATCTCTAAGACACCCGATTTGTGAATTATTCAGAAGCCTAATGGAGGTATAATAGCTGTCAGAGCCTACAATCGAACCGTCAGGACTATTACAATCGATGGAGTTCAGAGTGGTCTTAATAGGCACTCGTGGGATCAGTTCCCCATTCGTTTCATCTAATAAATTCTTAATCACCGTTCTTCAATGTTTTTCGAAATAATAAAACAGAAACTCAACGAAATAGTTCATTACAATGCCTGCACAATTTTTACGAATATGATTCGGTAAACAGTGCGTGGCAGTGTGGGATGTTGCGTATGAATGTAGAAATTTGGTCACGGGGCATTTAATTTATTTAACGCTTGTTAAGCATTACCACGATTTCCCTGCGCATGCATAGACAGACGAGGCAATGCTGGAGCTCTGGTAAATCGTCTGTGACGAACGCAAACATAGTTTCTCTGTATTTGCCGCGTACACAATGAAGCATTTAGATACGAGACGAATTGGGTTGCACAGTCTGTACGCACGATCTAACGAGGTGACTCATGAGAGTTGCGCGTTGGCCAGTTGCAAATGGACCGAAGAGACGTACCATCCCTCTGAGTAACGATTCTGGCATCTGCTTTATGCAATGAGAGTTAATTCATGGCCTGGCATTCTCTGTGTGGAACCACATGCGTCCCTGTGCTGCCACAACTCCGAGGATCGATCTGATGGAACTGCCAGACCGTAACAGAAAGACTCGACACCCTTCGCTGCACCTTATATTTAAAGCTTTGCGTCATCGAGTCTCTGTTTGCCGATGTAATAACATCAAGTCAACTGGCAACTCTAAATAGAAGAGGAACAGAAACGTTCCAAGGGATATTCCATTCGTAAAAGCGAATATTCAAAGCTCGTATCGTGCATCTTTTTCTTTGAAATTTCCTTCGACGATAAGAACCATATAACACAAATTTTCCCGAGGACCAATGAAAAATCGAGCGAACTTCTCTCAAAGATATTAATCGAACTGGCTCGAAAGCGATGTATTTTGGAATCCGTGACCGTGAACTTCTGCGGCGTAACGTTCGAAAGTCGTAACGACTGGACTTCGCGTAGATAGAAGTCGGTATTATTTAAAAAGACGATTCTAGGTCGACCTGCAATGTGGAGAAACGATTCTGCATGGGCTGCCGGTGGCGTTGCTGGCTGTTTCTAACCGTAATGACGGTAGCTTGCCACGGTTTGCCTCGCCACTGCATTGCCCGTAGCGTTGCGCTTTGTTTCATCGTGTTGTCCAAAGCCATATGCATTGTTCCATTACGTGTCCGACGCAACGTCGACCTATACTACTGTGCCCGGTTTCAATTTCTCTAAGACGAGAATCTCTGATTCCGAGTAGACCTGACAAATTAATCAGGGCAAATCTTGGACGTGTATTAGTGCGAGAATATCTACCATAGCCTGAACAAATTTGACCACCCATGCTTTTGGAAAATAGTATTCGAAATAATTTTAAATACAGCTGAACCTACGCGAGCTTAACAATTGATTCTACGTATAATAATTTCACGTACATTATAAAGGAATGCTATTCAATGCCAATAAACCTGCTGTACTTGTAATTTTATTAAAAAATTCCTGTGTAACTAATTCCTCAACAACGAAGGACAAAGCTCTTACGCATTACGAACGACACTGGAATATTCAGGCCGCACGGTAACGCTCGTGAAAGAGAATATTCGACGAAGTAATGAAGCCATAAAAAAAAGAAATGGTTCGCTACGTTGCAAAGTGTATCCACGCGAAGCCGATATTGCCGTGTTGAAGAATTTAAGTTCAGTATTATGTTGAATTTAAATCGAATAACGTTTTACCTCTCACGTTGTGCATTCGCGACACCGGACAAACATTTTCCACGGAGAGAATGAACCGACCACCGAAAGCTTATAAGCACGAACGATAGGAAGAATAGGAATATGAATAATTGCTCGGTCTCGAGACACGATGGAATTGATTTCTTTTTTTTTGCGTTCCCCTCGTCCCTTCGTTATGATTCAAAACAGAACCGACCCGAGAACAAATAACCCTGAAAAACCCGATAGCCGACGTCCAGGAAAAATAGACGGCGCACAGGAACGAGAAGAAAGCTGCAACGGTGCAAAATCTATTTATGTACAACCGATACTTTAACCAACCATTACACGTGCACCATACAGACACGCCAGGAGGAGAATATCGCAGGCAAGATGGAGCACGACTAACAACAGGGAAAACACAAGGCACTTTGGCCACCGTGTCGACAGTTAAAAGTGTTTGCAGACCCACACGTCGAGCACGAATTTTCGTGTTCGAACGCCCGTCGATATCAAAGGATCGTTTCGTGTGACATGGCACAGACGAGTGGATGCAGCCTCTTCGCGCTATTGATAAAAACAAAACAAAAACTGCGGAAGTGATTTTAAACTAAATCGTATGCACAAGCCATTTAAATAGTTCAATGATAACAAAGGAAGTATTGATTAAATAAGGTGGATCGATGGTCCGTTAATACTCGAATTATTAACAATAAATGATTAATATTACGGATTGATACGAAAATTGTAATTCGTTCTCTTCGGTTTGAAGTCTTTCAATTAGTCTAACAAACTTCAATTTAAGAGTCAACGGTGGCCAATTAAACCGGCAGGGTCTCAAGAATCTTCAAAAATTTATACTTTTCACTTCACCGTGGAACTGCTCTTGGATTAAATTCAAAGCAGGCGAATTGTACGAAGTGGGGATCAAGGAGAGAGCGCTTCTCACAGAACACATAGAAACAACCGAAAAGATGTTCCATTTGCAAAAATTTCGCCGTACACTTCACAGTTTCTACACGTTTTCGCGACAGTAAAACCTAATTACCTCGTCACCGCGGCCATGCAGTGCTTTCTCGTTGAATCCTCTGCGAGCTTTTTTCCAGATTCTGGACGAACGACATCTGAGAAACTGAGAAGCGAAACGGTCCCATGACCGAGATTAAATAGCTGCCTTTCCAACAGAAACGGCAACAAGGGGAGCGGATAAAATCAGAGACACGCTCTGGTCGGCCAGTGAATAAATAATTGTTTAATGGGCATGATATTGTCAATATAAAATAACTCCTACCCACCTCGTCGCTATATATTGTTGCAATTCACTACTATTAATTATGTGAATAATCAAGAAATGTTACTATCAATACGGAGATTCTCGCGAAAATTAATTCGAAAAATAAGAAATAATTTCTTCGCCTATTTCTCTCCAAAAAATATTATACATGGCGTGCAAACGAGGAAAAGCATCCATCGCGTATAAATACATCTTCGACGTGCCCCAGCCAGCTTTTCATTGAGTAAACGTTACTTTTCGTAAAGTACTCGGGGCTTTCGTAAATCATACATAAGCTTTCGTTGTGTGTTCACTGGAGCCCTCGCAAATCACGCGTGAACTTTCGCCATATTTGCCCGGGGTCCCATTATTCGCGTGTGAACCCACGCACACTGTTCACATAGGCTTACACGGGGTCTGCACGAGCACGCGTAGATCGCGTGTGACTTTAGATATGACTGCTCGAGCTTCGAGCTTCCGCAAATTATGCACAAGATTTCGCACGGCTTCCGTTCACTTCGAACCATAGGTTCGTCGCACTGCACGTCCCCTAAGTTTTGTACCACTGAACCGAAGTAAAGCTGATTCTTGTAACTGTACATGTTATTATACTAAAATTCTTGAACAAGAAATCAGATTTCACGAAGATAAATCCGCGAACGATTGAACAGATTGCGCCAAAAATCTCGCGGTCTAATCTTGATTAAAATTCAATTAAACATCAGCCGGATTTAACATTTAACTCCGATCAATTGGATTTCTCTTGATCCATCGGGGTGATACGCTAACCAGAAGACTATCCCGTGTCTTTTGATGCGAACAAAGACGCAAGGAAAGCGAGAACTGTTTACGAACAAAGACACAGAATTGATTGAACAGCCACGCCATCGAGGAAGTCGCTAAACAAACCGGACCGTCAGATAGTGTAAGACCCGGACAAAGACAGACGCCGGATGCGGCAAGTTAACCAGGACAACCTGTTCCCGATCCAATTGCAATTCGAAGCTGTTTGTAGGTGGATTCATCAAACTTCTCCACGGAAACCTGTCTCAAGTCTCTTCAGCCGCGGATATTTCTACTGGGTGTGGAAATTCGATCAGTCTATTTACATCCGACGGATTAAAGTTCGACACATTCTCGACCGCACACATCAGAATTTATTACAATTCGTTGCAGCAGATTTATTTATTTATTTGCACAGATTTTAAGACCGCTATTTTTCTGTATACAAATGGTCGGGGGATTTTGAAATAATTTGAAAGGTGAAAAATAAGACAAACAAAATCTCTGATTAAATCGTCATGCAAATTCCGTACATTACCAGGCGCGTCCGGAATAATTAATTAAATTAAACATAAATCTCGCGGAGCCACGTTAATTAATACGGAAATATTACCGTTCCCAGGGGATTACCGTCAAAATATTATTACGATCGTTCGCATGAATAAATTCATTTGTTAAATCGCCCAAACGAAACTCCACGCGATGCGATGATTCAAAACAATTGAACAATAAAACAGTCGAGCCGAATCGAACGGACAAACACGCTCGCCATTAATCGGAACAAGCAAACATAATAAAATAAAAACATCTTCCCGTAACTTTTCGTACTAAATCCGATTCGAAAATATTTCATCGAAAGATTTACCGATGTGCTGCAAAGAATTAGTATCGCGCGGATGGAAAATAGAAGCGACTGACCCAGAAAACGAAACGTTAATTCCAAATTTAATGCAGCCAGATTGCACTTTGAATATTGTTTACCGGTCTTCCCCGTTATTTATTAGCCGCCATTATCTAGAAATTATTCGATGCCTACGTCATTCCTGGAGACCGGGGGCTAAATTGCGAACGGTTCCAGAAAGCAAACACGATATAATAAAGGCCCGTCTAGCGGGAACCGGGACAATTTCCTTTATGTCCCTTCAATCACCAAGACGAAGCTTAATGGCCAGTCTATTCCAACACATCTACCCATGTACGAGCCTTCTATACATATATACATACATATATCTTCTGCGCGTATACTTTCTCATACGATCCTTGGCACCAACGCCGACACACGTATATACGTATGTATGTTTACGTGGGAGTGTTTTTACGTACGTCACGGCGACACAGCGACGAGACAAAATGAAATTTCAGTCGGACGATGAATGTCCAGCGTGGGGCAGCACAGCCCTGTTTCCGGGCCAGGCTGGAGCCAATTTGCATGGAGGATTTAATTGAAAAATGCGACAGCCTGGCCCGAGATTAAGCCCCGGAAAAGCGTGGAAAAATTTCAAACGCCAGCCACCATGATACTGAGATCGCGATTGGGTAAAATTAAGCCATTCACTGCGAACGTGGACACCATTCTGTTTGGATACTCTCTTAATTACGGCAACGGTGTCCATCGACTATTACAAAGATTCAGAGGATCGCTGGAAGTTTATTAAAATATTTCTAAGAATAATTTTATAAGAATAACATAATAAGAGGAAAAAATCTTCGTCTGGTTATTCCGTCTACCGTGATTGATTAAAAGAACCGGCTGTGACGATCTTCGGAGCGAAAGCACAGTTCGATGGGAAGGACGAGCACAAATATTTGACTTAACCTGGAGAAATAAAGCATAGAATTTTCCTGGCACGTGGCAAGGTATTCGAGTAATTCCCGGAATGCAGGCACAGTCGGAAGAATTTAATATCGGTGCACAACCGCTAAACATCCTATATAGAACAGGGGATATCAACCGTTCCCTATGGAAATCGATTGATGGCGTTGTTTCGATTGAAAGTTTAAAAACAATTTAGCGTGGCCGATATAGCACAGCCACGAGATGGAAGAAAGACGGCCAATAGCTATCGAAGAAACGATTAATCATTTTAATAATAAAAGCGAAGAATGTTAACTCGGCAGAGATCGCCTTGCCAGGTGTAATCAATCCACCTCAGATTTTTATGGCGATAATAAAACTTCAAGTTTCTCATCGCCAAGTTTAAAGGGGACGTGTGTACCGTCCAATAGAAGCGAATGCTCGGAAACTGCACGTGTTGAAAAGTATCCTGCAATAACGAACAACGATCTCTCTTGCAGCAGTAACTCGAAATTCTCATCTCCAGAGTAAGGAAAACCATTCGATCCCCCCGTGCACCTGTCGTCGTTTGTACGTTCTACGGTTCAAATTCGCCCCTACGTCGTCGCGCCTTGTCAAAGGAATCGGCGTTATTTAAAAGATCCCACTCATCGATGGAAATTAATATTCGTCCACGGTGTCGAGGATAAAGCAGAAGGCGAGAAGCAGAGGTGACCGAGTTCTTCTTTCTATGCAGCACTTTTGCGAATGAATTCGATTCACTGCACAGATTCAGAGTTTCGCCACCAGTCTCTTTGCAAAAGAGGCGAGGCATTTGGAAGTGCGAGACAGTTCGTATCGGTCCGCGGCACACGAAGAAAAATTGTGCTTTTACGGTAAACGAGAAAAATTGTCGCTCGAGTTAATGTCACAGAGGGCTGTCCGCTGTTCTGTTCGTTTTCGTATTATTCCGTCCTCGGTATTTTTCCCCTCTTCTTGAGAATTCAGAAATTTTCTTCCTCCAATTTTTTACTGCACAATGAATGAAGAATGTTGTTTTTAATGGAAGTGTGTCTTAAAAATGGTAATAACTTAAATCAAGTAGTAAGACATTTCTGTAGTCCCGTGGACTAAAGTAACAAAATATTTAAAAATATGGGTTTGAGACACTTCTCTCGGTAACCTAGTTTCTTCTGATAGAAAGCGACCCTTTCTTCCTAGTGCACCCCTAAGATCGTATCTTCGAAGTAGTGATGAGGACTACCAAATGTTCCCCCCTCTATCTGAGGTTAATTTATCATTCATCCGATTCACATATATAAAATCAAATTGTATACCCACTTTAGAAACGGAACACATATTTAACCATTCCTGTCAGGGGATAATATTATCCGGGGGGAGAAAAAAATAGAAACGAGGAACGTGCTTATCAGTGACACTAGTTAAATTTTTAAAGGTTCCCAAAGGAAGGGATGTCTGGCTCAAAATCGAGCGACAAGAGCTGAGAGAAATTGCACTCTTAAAGCGAAAGAGAAATGATGATCTCGCTAGGGGGAGACGCGACTGTCTCACTGGATATTCAACCCCCGATTTTTCTCCGCTCTTTAACCAGTTCTTTGTCTTACACGCTTTAAATTTAATTGAAGAAACAGTATTATATTTGGTAGAACAGTTAGTATTCGTTAAAAATGTCGACCCGTTAACAATGGATTCAGAAACACAATTATTAAAGCGGGTCGAATTCTATAAACGAAAGCTTTACGATATTCCTTGCGCGTGAAAGACTTATTAGATAACTTAAAGAGCTTCGAATACGAACAAGTAGGATTGGTAACAAAGACGAAAGCTAAACCAGACAGGGGAGGGGAACGGATTAAAGGGAGCAAGGCGAACGGAGGTGAACGGTAAAGGAGAATGGCGAGAAGCTCGGCTTTATAAATTCCCCGCGTGTTTTAATCCCTCCGTAAGCCGGCCAGTTGTGTCAGAGCTTTCACTAAATTAAGGGATTTCCGTACAGTTTCTACCATGGAACCCTAGAACCATTATATGTGTATGGGTCCCACGACGCCCAGCGCCTCGACGTTCGCGTAGATATCCCGCTACTCGATTCGATACAAAAATTCGATAAACAGATCTTCGAATAATTAGCTAACTATCTAGAATTAGAATGCTCGCTGAATAAATGCCTTGAAGCCCGTCGTTTTTTAAACTGTACCAAACCAATCAATCAATACACTACAACAGATCGATCCCTGTTTTAAAAATATTTTAATGCCATAAATAAAGCAATAATCATTTCACTGCAAGACCATTCGATGTCCCATGATTTCTACCCTGTCCTGTACTTGTTGTTAACATACTTCTCTATGAAGAAAGTGGTGACCAAGAAACTCATACAAGAATGAGATATCTCGGACGGTCACGATCGCGAATTCTTTTAACATCGCCCGCGGCGTTTGTTCCAGACACATATCTAATCCTCCTCGGCATCACAGCGACGTCTTAGCGCAGACAGAAAAAGACTAACCGGCGAACTTCAGTAGGATGAAAGTTTAAACGAGCACGACCCAATTCCAGAGGCGTTCTTGCGGGCCGTTTCAACCCCCGTGCACGAATAACAACGAGTTTCGCCATTAAGCCCTCGACACCGGCTACAAGCGATGATCGCCCGGAGGGTTGTTTCGTTGCCAGTAAAAAAAAAGAAAAGAAAGCTACGCAATAAGACGAGAAACGGGAGACGTGCGAGGCGAACTTGAACAAGTTTCGTAGGGCAAAGCGTAAGTGTGACAAATATCTTCGGCGTTCAAAGGCAGGTTCTCAAAGAGCCGGCTGTTTAATAGATGCTCGCCAATATCCGGAGACAATCGAAAGATTGGGCGACAAGAATAAATTCGTGAAACCGCCCCGTTTCGTTTTAATCCTCACGCGAACGAAGAAGTTGTCACGCCAGACCGTCTTATTGTTCAAGCGTGAAACAAGCACGACAATTCATCCACGACTCGTTACTTTACGTCGAGGTACGAGAGCGGAGCTCGGCGCAGCACCTGGCGAGGTTTTCCAAAAAAAAGAAATGAAAAGAAAAGAAAAAGGAAGGAAAAGAAAGGAAAAAGAGGAACTCAGCTATGCAGCAGCAGAAAAGACGAGAGAAAGAAATGATGGAGGTACATCGCGTTCCCAGAGCGAGGCTCTCCAGGTTAAAAGGAGGTAAACACGCGCTCTTGTGCTTAGTAGAGCAAAAGCTGTAGACTGCAGTGCGATCCTAATGCTTCTGCAAGCTGTGCGTAGCGAGGAATAAACGTGGACCCCGCGAAAACTTGTACTCTTCCCTTTTGTCTCTCCCCATGCTCTTGCTCCATTTTCTCCCTTTCGATTTACTCTCGTAAATTTAACCCTTCCCTTTGCTGCCCATCCTTCCGCCCCTTCACCTATTTCACCAGCCCTTCCATTAGTCCCCCTCCTCTTAGCTTTTCGCCCTCTCCGTCTCCTATCTCTTGACGTACTAATGCAATCTATTTCCTACAAAACGCGCGTTTACTCTTCAGTTAAGCCACTCACCTCTCCGTGCTTTTATTTTTCAAGCATACGCAGAGCTCGTGCGAAATTACATTCTTTCCCCGGCCTTCGTAATACCTGCCCCTCGTCGACGTAGGTTCGCTCTCCTTCCTCTCTGTCTCTCGTTTTCCTCTCCCGGCGTTGCCTCTTCGGCGAGCAGCTCGAAGCAACCAGCCGCAGTTCGAATGGATCACGGACGAAAAAGGATCAACCGCCAACGGAACATCCGGATTCTCGTATTTCCAAGAGGTTCGCGCGGAATAAGAAAGCTTGGAATTTTCGCAGTAGGTACGTATTTCTCGTATGTGCAAGGTCTGTGCATGGCTCCGGGAGTAATTTCTTTCAAACGAATGCTGATTGCACCATGCTACTTCGCCGAGCCGATGTTGAACGTACTCGCGAAAGCTGACCTTTTTAGGCGACCCCCTTTTTCCTCCTTTTTCCCTATCTTTTCCCTTAACCCACTCTCCTTCGACCACTGTGGTTTAATTACGACGCTTTAATTACGCCACGACCGTGAAACGGGCTTCCTCGTTTGCGGTCGGCCAGTGTAAAATTGGTATCCCTTCCTGATGCGCTCCACGCTGGTTCTGAGCTCGATTTGCAAATATGTGAAGAAGCTTCTGACAGAGACGCCAGGAGATGCAAAGTTTAGCGCTGGAAAGACGATCTATTTGTGGTGTAATTACCCCAGGATAGATATTTTCTTGTTTATTCTAACAATTTTGCGAATTTTTCGTTTTGTTGAATGACGCAAAGGATTATGAGCGATCTTCGTTTGAAGATCGTATTTATTTCGCTTGTAACCGAGCGGCGAATACAATATTATGACGCAAAACAATCCAGTCAATGGAATGCAAAGTGCGGTTAGAAGGGAAGGGCCGAGCAAGCAAAGGATCAAACTGATTCCTCGAAATAGAGCTTCCAGACTGTTTGAGAAACGTCGTATCTTTGAGCGGAATTCATCTATACACACGCGTCTTGCATTCATCGCGTGCCGCTTTTCTTATCCGTAATAACATCGCTCGGGAAAAGACACTTTGCTTTCCAACATTCAATTTCATCTGGCGCCCACACAAACGTGCCTCGCCAATTACCATGGAGCTTCACCCGCTCGTATCGTCGTTTCTTCGAGCGGGAGTTTCTCCCTTTATAACGACACTTTAACGGCTCAACCTACTTTACCTCCGCGAAATAATATTTCCGTAAGGGTTGTCGCGAACGATACGAAGGCAGAGTAACTCCTCCCTTTCCGTTTCCCCTTTTTTTCTTTCCTTTTTCCGAATAATACCGTGCACCGTCGTCGTTTCATCGACACGCGTCCCGGAGCGCAGACGTAAATGAACCGATAACGAATAACCGGTAATTACGTATCGTAATTGAAGCGACCGAAGAGCATCAATTAATTTGGCCCCTTGCTTGCTTCCTGGAGCGATGTTAAACGAGAGTGCTCCAGTGCGCGCTCGGTGCTAATGAGTTATTCGAAACGACCACGCGAGCACACGGGGTAACGAGGATTTGTGTCCTATCTTGATCATCGGCTATAGGAATTTTCGAATTTCTCTTGTGTACAGAAGATCACGATTCCTTATCGAAGTATCGTAATTAGACGCGCCTGTCTAAGAGCATGGACGATAAAGTCTCTATCTTTCTCTCTTGTTTTCGGTATTTTAGTTAACAGAGAAAGAAGTTGGAAGTTCTAATTGGACTCGTGCCTCGCAGACAAAGCAAAAAGAAACAATGCGAAGCACTAATTACTATTATGTATGTAAAGTGTTATGCAACGGACAGCTATAAGTTTTATTTTCAAAACAAGGGGATTTTTCCAATTTGCATTGGCGCAATCTGAGCAACGATTGACAGACGGTTTAATCAAACGCAGAAGATAAAAGAGTCTCGTTAGAGGGACAACCCGACACGCTTTTTAACACGTTGGTGGACAGCAAGAATTTTAATGAGATAGAAAAATAGGTAAATCATTTAATATTATTTTATCTTTTTTTTTGTAATTTCCAAAAATTAAGGCTATGCAGAATAGAATGCATGATAATGTGGCTTATAAATTTGAACGTGTTAACTAACAATTACGGTTGCGAATCCGTGCAACTACCGCGACAAGTATTAAATCACAAGGCCGACAACGTGTCTGTACCTGGATTACCGGCTAATATGGTGGGCTCGTCGACGGAAAAACGTGTACGAAATGGATTATGTCTTGTGGAAATGAAGCCGCATCCAACGTGGCGTCGCGACGCTGCCTCATTCATATAATGAAACCGCGGCGAGATAATCTGTGGCCCGTTTAAACAATCAACGAAAACGTTCTGTTTATCCCGGCGCAAGCCGGCGTCGACATATGCATGCACATTAAACGCAATTAATTGAGTAACGAAATTTTGGATCGGCAACAGCCTCCTGTAGTGCTGTAATCTATTGTTAACTCGTCCCGTTGCTGTCACCTTGTCACAGAAATCATTCTATTCTCTCGCGCGTTTATTATTACGCGGATATGTAGCAGAAATATTGCCCATACAGCTGGACCATTTCAACATTGCCGACCTTTGAAAGCATCGATCACGCGTGAAACAGAATTATCCCCGTGCGAAATAACTTATTCGAGGTACGATAGAAAGAATCGTGGCAATTCTCGATTCGCCGTGGCAGTATTAAATTTACCACCGGGACCAGATGAACTATTGCCGCGTTCTCGAGCACACAAGTCGGCGAAGGGCCGCGACAGATTCAAATTTCACCCGCGTCCGACTTATTTGCGAAACGTTAACGCTGTGGAAAGCTTGGTAAACGGCATGGATGGTACGCGTACGTCGCCTACGTCCTGATTGCGAGTGCAGGCTTCAAATAGGGCGGAAAGAGGCTTCACCGTCGCTTCACGAGCAATTTCATTCCCAGCCGTGGAAAATTTATGCAAATCACCTTCTCGCCACGCCACACGCTAACGCCACGGGGAAAGAGCCGGGGCTGAGCATAACGAATTCGCAGGATTATCCGATTTCCTTGGGACAAGAAGCTGCTAACATGCTCGACGCCGGATCTGGCGTGGATGGAAATCCAAAGGGGGGACTAAACGAAAGAAAAATTGGTGGTTCGTTTAGTTCTAACTGGTGGAACGAGAATGGCGTTCTGATTTTAACGGCAAGGTGGAAGATATAGAAGAGGAACGGAGATAGAGGATAGACTTATTCCCGATATATTTTCTGGAACGTTTTTCGACGGAGTCGGCTCGCAACGGGATTGACGATTAAACGAGAGTACACGCATGGAAACGGACCTCCCGCCCAGGAGAATGAAAGATGAATCTGGGCAGGCCGCCTACGGATCGAGAGGAATTGCGTTCGTATTGAGCACGAAATTAGGGACGCCGCGCTAATGGAACTCTATGGAATTTCGCTTTCTGTTCTGTTGTTGGAAATTAATGAATAGGGGGAGTTGCGGAATCATGACCGTTCCGGTGAGCTGAGCCCTTACAAATTGCGTGTACATAATTGAAACTAATATTATCCGTCTAAATTACAGAAGATAGGAAGACGATTTTTCAAGATTTTTGCCCGAGAAAGTATTAGCGAAAATATGTATGCGAAACTTATGCAGAAGGAAATATAAATATTTTAACGAATCGGGAAGGTAACTCTAGTGATTCGAGTTTTTCCTGAGAACTTTCCCTCGCGACGAGATTATTTCTGGCTCATCTTAACCCGGCAAGTAACTGAATATTTATAAGTGGCTATTTTCTTAATTACTTAATCACCTGGCGACTCGTCAACGAGCTTCTCATAAATTTTCATACCCGGCCCGCTTGGTACCCGCGCCCCTTTTATTTAGGTCGTATTTAAAGCAGACAGACAAGCAGACCGGGGTCGAAGATCACGATCATAGCGTGACGTAAGCAGCACGTTTGCTTCTGACAGGTATGGAAATACAGGCGATGGCCTGCAAATTGCTTCTTCCACTTTAAACCGACCTTTTTCCGCTTGATGTTCGTGACGTTCCCCGTCTCGTGTGGGGCGCTACCCACCTGACCTTTCGATTTTTATTCGATCTTTTTAAAAACGACAGCTTATATACTACGCGTAGCTTGCTACTTCAAATAGAACATCGAACTATCTTCAATTTACCGTCGCAAAATAACAAAGAGTACCCTGACAATCTAATCTCCTTGCCTATATAAAAAAAAGAAGAAAGATTGGATCTATCAAATCCTATTGAGACTGTCCATATAGCAGCGAAAGAAATATGTAAATAAATGAAGAAGCAACTAGGAGAGATACTTATCTTGAAAGATCGCCACGCTAAAACGGATGCTGCTTAAGGGTGCCCGCCAAGGGTACGAAGAGATACTCTCTCTAGGAACAAATTTCTCGGGGGAAATGTGACGTTGAAAAATCTCGGAATAAGTCAAACTATCACTCATGAATTTTATTTCCCGCTCGCCGGTCGGCCGCGGTGACGCTTTTTCTTTCCATCTCTCTTATATTCCTTTTCCCCGGGATGGGAGAATCGCATTTGCATAACATAAATGTACGCCTCGGGAGTAAAGGGTGGCAGGAGAGAGTCGTCAAGAGGGGTTGGACAAACAGACAAACGGACAGCAAGCGAGGACTTCTGCACGGTAAATCTTTGGACACGGCTCTCGTCTCGCTGCTACTTTGCATTCGTTTCTTATTCCACAGCTCTTTTTACAACTGTCGCATACTTTCGGCCTCGCGAGCACTCGAATCTCATTCGAACTGTAGCCGTTCCTTTTCCCACCATCCCGACAAATTATTTCCCGCCCCGTCCCCCGTCTTTCGGCATTTCGTTGAGCTAAGAGTATTGGACTCTTTTTTTTTCGCCTTTTTCCAAAGCCCACTTAATGGCACCCTTGCGGCGTAGAAAGGGAAAATATGGCGAGCACAGTTTCCTTCCAGTCTGGTAATCCTGTAATTCTATTTTATACCGTGTACCATCGTATTGATTCGCGTGGTGCGATAAAAGTTACGCGTGTGTAAAAGTCGAGAGTAGTCGAAGGAAGTATATACAAGGTTTGACATTTTTTGACATATTTTTTGTAATTAAAATTTGTCGAAAATATCGTAGGAATAAAATATACGTACTCTCGTTTGGTCGTTCGTACGAAACATTTAATTTGTATCATTTATTCTACGGTCTGTATTTCAGTAGGAATAAAAATGGTTGCAATTTCTCGTAACAAGACGAACTGCCGTATATAATGATCGCAACCAGTGAAATCCACCGAGATATATTGCAGCCTGGCGTGCAACTGACGTAATTGCTACACATTTTTTGTCGTTAATGATCGCATAACATTTCAATATGAATGACAAGCTGTTATTCTTTTCGGAATATAATAATTGATTTAGAAAAAAAAAACAGGAGGATAAAAATCTTCCAAAAACACAATGAAAGCACCTACTTGGGATTACTACTATGAAATTCATCTCTGATGTAGATATATTTCCACAATACTTTCTCATGTAGGAGATTGCGTATTTGTGTCGTTTATATTCATCGAATAAAACGGTTCCATTAAATATATATTCATCGTCATAACTCATTGCGAGAACGTGATATAATTCGCCGAAAAACATTGGAATCTACGCTTCCTTCTGAAAGGGATTGTTTGCCGGAATTTAATGCTCCTAATTTGCCATTAATATTCGCGTCACGATAACGGCGGACTTAACGAGAATTTATTTGATAATAAGCGCTAATGGAAAACATGGCGGAATAATAAGAAGGAACGGAGGGATAGGCAATGTTAAAAATAAACAGGAAGAGAGAACGATAGATACAGGTAAACCTGTGGTCGCTTAATTAATAACTTTCCATGCGAGATATTTAAAAAAATTCCATTTTTATAATAAGAACGACTTATACGCTGTAGCGGGGGAAGTTCATTACGGGAAATGTATTCATTCTTTGTACTGAAACCGTCGGAACCGAAGAGAAATTTTAATTAAATAAAAATGAATGAAATAAAAACATTACGCCATACACTGTTCGCGCTTCGAGCAATGGTCCATTCGCGTTTATTGAACAAGCAATTCATGCACAAAGGAACGAACGAATTTTTAAATAATAATTTCTATGGATCTTTTACAATCGACATTCCCCGTCTGAAGATTATCATCCCCTATGAAGTCTATCGATATTTTACTTGGTACATGCTCATTTCCATCTCTTTCTCATCAAACAGCCCCGACCTTAATGCTGATTGATCGCCGCTTCTTGTTCACCACGTCACGCGTCCTCTGTCGGGCGCAAACTTCGAAAAGTTCAAGGTACATAGACCCTGCAGACCGTAAGACAAGAGAGATAGTTGAACGCAGTATAACTCAGGAACAATTTCTACCGGGCGACAACCAAACCGAACTACTCTTTCCGATTCGACCCTCGTACGAACCGTTCATTAGACCCTTGGTACACGCTTGGAGGTCCGAAGTTACGTAAAACGTGGAAATTCTTTCGACGATCCAGCTACATGCTTGGCGATAAAAAAGAACCGATATGTTTAATCAGTGGTCACTTATGTTGATACGATAATCCCGTGGAAAGCTTCCAAATCGAAGCATTTACTGCCGCTGAACTTTTACTTCTAAAGAAAAAAGAAATTGCATGGGAACGGTAAAACATGAATTTAAAAGACACGCGAGAGGGATATTATTTTTCTACAAATATTCAGTTCGAATTGAAATTGACGGCTCCTCGAAAATTGAACAATTAAAAATGATTTAACTACAGTATTTTCTGACCCGAATGAAATATTTTCCTTCTTATTAAAGTTCGTTATGTTCTTATGTGCGAAAGTGGTACAACTTCTTCCTATCTTCCCGCTTTTTATTTCTAGACATCTTTACAAGCCGCGGCCACAAAGTTGTGGTACCTCAACCCTTATGAAGAAATCGTTGTTGCAGAAATTTTTATACCCACCGTAACAACCTTCCCGTATGATCATCTCAACTCTACTCCCGTATCTCGTATAAAGGAATAATAAAAGCTATCTGAAGAAAAGAAAGTTAGTTTCAAGTGGATGAACATCACCGGTTAAAATGATGCCAGTGTTCCCCGTTATACATCCAGATATAAACGAGCCATGCGACCGGGAGCTAACGTGACCGCAAATTTGTGCAACTTGGAAAGGTATCGTAGACGAATTTATGTTTAGGAAGCACGGATATAATTAATAGCAAGCCTGGGAGCGCTTGTTGTTTGCTTCCTGCCTCTTTCTCTGCGTAAACATTCTCGAACAACGACCGAGTGAAATAATAAAATACTTCCCTTAATAATAACAAGACATGAAATGAATATATTCCAGTCGGAAATGAAATAAAATACACGTCGAAAATCCTATGACATTTGAAATAATCAGAGAAACATTTCCGTGCTTGAAATAATTGCAAGTCGAGGAACAGAATTTCTCTATTACCGTTTGACCCGTCTAGGTATCGTTAATTAGACTGCACGTGGCCGGGCACTTGCAGGAATTACAATGACTTTTATGGCTTGCCACCAGCCAAAATTTCGTGCATCAATTCTGCACGTTTCCGGGCGTGTTTCGCCAATACCGACCAAGCATAGTTTCGCCGCTGTGAAAGAGACGAGAATGCGATTCTGCAGCGGCTGTAAAGAGCCAGGTACTGCACCGTGATAGGAGAAATTGCACTCTGACTGGTGCCGTAAAAGGGTTGCAAACAGCGTGGAGAAATGTTGCAGAAGATTGTAACGATAGCATTGTGTATTAAAATGCATCACGTCTCCTCGTAAAAATGTTCATTTATTAATACCCTCCACGAGTGGAAGAAAGAACTGTCCAATACCATAAGTAAAACAAAAAATAAATAAATCGATTTACTCGCAATTTATGACTCATAGAATGGATTACGCGGAGAATCGAGTATTGATCACATTGTATGCACGATAGAATGAAGGCAACGGTTCAGCTTAATTCCGTATCCTGCCTAAACTAGCAAAACAAACATGTTCTTGCAAAGTGTAGCCTAAGAAACACTTTACGCAATAATTGCATTCTTCGTTTTTCATCGTGCCATAAATTCTCCTGCCTCCTATTGTTTTACTTACGCAGCAGTTACTGCGACGATTACTTGAGCGTACCACTACAATAATTTGTAGCATTCAAGCGATTGAATGGTGGAAAAATATCACAACCAATGTACCGAAACTATACCAATTAATAATATCCATGGTGCGCAGCCTATTCATTTCTAACGTGTCGCTGCGGATAAGCCGTGGCGCGTCCTTGGTTACATCTCGAGAATCGGGTATCGATTGCTTCCCTCGCACGCCGATGAAAAAGGAGGGAAGGAAAAGAAAACAGCGTAAAACTCGTGCTTCCTTCTCGAAGCAAGACAAATATGTAGCCAGCGCATCTTTCAACGCTTCTCTGTACTGACAAACAATCCACAACAATGTTTCTTAACTCTAAACTAAAGTACCACATCGTCAAGACGACGTATCTATCCATTCGCATTGCGTTTCCATTTTATTCTTCTCGTTCTGGTACCTTAATTCGCTGTACATTATCCCCAGTTTACAAAGAAAGAAAAGTTTCTCCGAATGAAAGACTTCACTCACCGACTCGTTGATGCCAAGGGATGAAAGGGGTTGAAGGACGTCGTCGATTGCACCTAGGATGCGGTCAATGATTGCAGGTCGTTGCACCACTAGTCAGGGATCAGCTGATTGACGAATGACAATCTGATGATCCTGCACTCGCTACGCCAAGTAGAAAATTCAACACCGAACACGAACACCTCGTTGGACGAAGGTGCGCGGACGACTGAGTGGCATGGTGGAGAGTAACCGTGCGCTGCTTCACCAGCTATCCCCACTTCCAACCATAGGCAACCCCTCCTTGTCGCGCCACTCGACGAAAACCTCTTTCCTTCCAACGCTACCCGTCTTGTCGCTACCCTTTCCTGAGTTTTCGTCTTCCTTCTTCACTATACGTAGTTTCGTTTCTTTTTTTTCCCTTTTTTTTCGTGTGTTTCTACACCATTTTCTATATTTCCTCTTAACCCTTTGCTACCTTTGTTCTCAGTATTCTGTATTTTCTGCGCCGCTTCAGTTTCTTATCCGGTGACCTCGTTCTTTTTTATCTGTAACCGCGTTCGTTGATTTATTTTATTGTCCCCCTTTTATTGCTCGTCTTCAACTGGGGCTTCAACCCCCTTTGACTACTGACCTTTACGCACCACCATTTTTTCTTCTCTCCGTTGAATTACAGATCCTTTGTACAATTCTCTCTCCTTTAGACGAGTTCTTTTATTTTACCGCGTCTTATGCGATTGCTCTTTTGATCTTACCCAATTCCCCACGTCTATAGTAATATTCTCGTTCATTAATCCTCTTCTATGTTTCTTATATTTTACATCCTGCGTTCATTTTTCCCGCTTTTCTTTCACTATCTCACTGTCACCTGCGACCCCATCGGCAAATAGCAAACTCTCCTATTTCCATCTTTCTTTCTGACGTTGACCACCCTTCTACGACTGGTACAGTATCATAACTCTCGTCCTCTTAAGCTCCCCTCGTCTTTGTTTCACACGCGTAACTCCTATTCCCCTGTTCTACCCCTCGGCACGCTCCTCGCTAGCTCGATCTTTTTCTTGCGATAGAATTCAGAGTTCTACTGCGTGAATGAAACGAAGATGAAAGAACGCGAGGATGGACGCCGAGGCTAGGATAATCGAAACTCGGGGAAAGAAGAAGACACAGCAATAGGGTAAACGTGGGAGGATGTTAAGGGCAAATAAGTCAGGTGCGGAAAGAAGACAGGGGTTGTGCCCGAGGGTGAAGGAACACCGGCGATTTATTGGGTCCGGGCGATTGGAGATCGCCTACATGCCCAGAGAAAAGTTCCACGGTATTCGAGACAGGGTACTTTGGTCGTCAGTTGTCTCAGAGAAAGGAGAAACACAAAAGAAACGGAAGTGCGAAACCTACGGTGAAAAGAAAAAGCACAATGAAAGATCAACTCCTCCGGTTTATCGAGGTTCAGTCGAGATTGCTTCCCAATCGATACCGCCCTTAAACTGCTTAAGAAGTTACCGCCTCGTGAATCATTCTTATTGATCATTGAATACCGATTCGCCATTCCCCATTAATGTGTCCAATATTTGTAGCACACCGAAGAATAATTAATTCCATTTACCCCAATACAAAAGTCTGAAGAAATAAAGCCCCACCTCGATTCGCAGACGAACGGCAAGGGAGCAACCATCAACGGTGCCAGAAACGCAACCATTAGGTCAAGCACCCGGCCACCTGAAATCGACAGTTCCATCGTCTACGAGGCACGGTCACGTTGCGCGTTTGCCCGCCGGTTCCGTCCACGCAACCGCCACGGAAAGGCTTTCAATTTGCCCAGGAAATAATTTACGCTTTCCAGCGCACCAGTTCCGCGGGGAAATTTATTGTGAATATGCATGCGCCATTTATGAATATGAATATGGGTCCAAAGTTATTACGCGACGGAGGAAAGTTCGCGCGGAAGCACTCCGCGTGCCAACTATTATAGAAACGATTCCGCGGTGGATAAGAGAAGTCTTCGGTGATTTCCCCCCAGGTATTACACGCGACACTTTCTCAACATCCCCGACGCGTGTGCCCCAAGCATTCCCCCCTAAAGCACGTCGAACCAGCGTGTCTCTATTTCGTAGTATGTATCCCGACCCAAGATCGATTCCTTCTCAAGTCTCTGCAGGTACTCTGGCAAGCAACACACGCTGAGACTTCCATCTCCTGTACGTATGAAGATCACGTACATTGTAACGAACGGGGGAGCACGGCTCTGCATCGAATGCCATAACTTTGAGGTCCACTCGTGACAGGCGTGTTAGCAATGATTTAGCGTGCACGACGAGGGAGGCATGGTCGACCACCGTGACGTGTGCCGGAAGGAATATCCAGACGGAATATCCGTGGGACCCCGGACGAAACCTGAAGATTCTGTGCAGAGGATCCTGGCGGGTGTTTCGACGCTGATGAGAAGTACAACGTGTTACGACGAAACTAGATGGCCTAGGATCTTGAGGGTTGCTTAATGAGCGAAGGAAAGCGGGATCGTACGTCGAAGACGTTACCGGGAATGGAATACTTTAATTTCTGGGTCACCCGACGTTGGAACGTCGTCCGTGATTTAGCGCAGCTCGCATAAAATGGGAATTGCCGTGTGCACGAGAAGAGCCCTGAAATAGGAATTGTTGGATAAACGCCGCGCGGAATCTGTCTGACGTATGTCGGCCCTTCTCGATGTTTCTGGGGATGTTAGGATTTTTCGGGGGGATTTCGTTGGAGGAGATACTCTTCAGTTTCTTTTCTGTACATCCTGACATTCGTTTCTAGGTCACGATTGCGTGTGAATAACAGTCTACGTTAGTAAGTACTTCACGCTTATCCATCGATCTCAATTTCTGTTCACGTCTGGTAATTTGATTTGGAATGTACTTGCACGCGAAGCAATTAAATTGCACGTTCTGCAGCGTATATATATAACAATGTAACTGGATTCACGTCAATATTTATCAGGCTACTTATGACTTCGTCTAATACTATTAAAAAAACGAACAATTATTCGGAAACTTGGAAAATGTTCATGTATTTCTTAGCCCGCTGGGATGAAAAATAAAAACCATCAATATTGATGAAGATAAAAGTGCGCTTATTGTGTACATATTTGTCAGAGATTCGGGCGGGACAATTGCACGGGGAATAGAAAAAGTGGATCAGTCGAGAGAAGAGCCAACTACGTTCAAAAATAGAGCGGTCCACTATCTTGAGCACTCATCTCGCCGGTTTCGTGTCACTGTCCTCGTAATTTATTCATCGTACACTCGACCATCGTCTTGCTCCGGTCCATTCTGTGACGTCGCGCTGACCCTTAAACCGTTGACGACGGTCGGTGCCCGGGTCAATTCAAGATTCGCAATTTCCCTTCTACGCGGCCAGGGGAATTCGCCGGAGAATTTAATAGAAACCGATATCAAAGTCCCAACGGTGCACTTACAAGGAAAATGTCAAAACCTGACGGGTCCAAAGCCACCCCGATTTTTTCCCAAGTAGGCGATATACTACGCCAATAATGCGTATGTAAAATATTTTCATCCATCGTGCATGAAGTATATTAAAAATGTTTCGACCGATCGAATCATATCGGTTGATTTCGAATCAATAACTCACACGCAGTAAATAAAACAATTCTGTTCGTGATAACAGATTGAACTGACGTGAAAAAAGAAATTCTGCCTGGCGACCCATCAATTTTCGCATCCTGCATAAATAATAAAACTCACCCAGGTGTCTGAACAACCTTTTTTTTCATGAACTTGAAAAATTGAAACCTAACGAGAACGATGCATTATGCAGACGGATGCACGGACGCGTCACAATGTTTCGCACACAGTTTTCGTACAGTCGATCACTGGTCACTGTGTCCCCGGATACGTGGTGAACGTACCAATCAACGCCGCGGAGCGTGCTCATCCGGTGACATTAATTTGTCTGCAATTACAGCGAAATTTCAGGACGAAGGGGGTTCGTTGCGTCGCGCCTCCAAATGAAACGACGACCGTGCCCAAAAGCGCGAGCACAATGGGCCGTAATGAAACGATGGCCCTCCTGCTGTAACCCATCGTTGGTGAGCAGGCGAGAGAATAAAAAAAATATATATTTTAACCGCCTCGATGCTGGCAAGAATTGTTGCCAAGTCTGTCACCGGCGATGGCCTTTCTCGAAACTTTAAAATCGTTGGCAAAACTCACGGTATCGCTGGTTACTCGTTCGCTCGCGTTTTCTTTCCGACGACACGTTTTTTCTCGATAACAGCGACGAATTTCCGTGTCCCCTTTCGCTTCCAAACAATATCGCGCAATTCTAGAAGGTTCAATTCACGAGCGACAGCGTGCGTTGGAAGTTTGACAGCAACAACAAAAAAATTCTTTCACGACGCGGCGCGACGAGTGCCGTAACAGAATACGCTTGAAATAAAACATCACGGGGGCGAAAGTTTCGGGAACATTGAACTTTTCGACGGACCCGAAGCCGTTCCTGTCAAACGGTTGAAATATTTCTGTTCGTTTCATTTAACCTGCCGGCCTGGCACAATGCAAATTCCGCGGAGTTAGACGAGAAAGTAATGAAGTCGCAAATTATATGCAGAACGACGTGAAAGTTGGACCAACTGGAATTAGTGAGGTTCCCTTTTGCATCAACGGGATGAGTTCTCTGCCGTTCTCTATCCACGAGACCCCGTTGGTCGAGCTTTCACCCCTTCCTATTCCGTCGCAGGTTGAAAATTAATTATACAGCGAAAGGATCGGCAAAAACCTGGCGTGCCTATCTGTAATCTTAGCCTCGTTCGACGGTAATTTATTATCGACTGGCGCTGACAGGGCAGTTTTCAGCTGGATATTGCAATTATGAAAATTAATACAAGTCGCCGGTGGAACTTCATTCCGCTGACTACGTTCATTCGATAGCTTGCTCTCGTTCGTTTCGGTTTCATTTTCACTGAAATCATATTTTCCTTCTGACGATGCATTGACGGCGCAACGCGGGGGCACCGGTGAATTCAATTCCGTAAGAATTATGGACACGCGTTCGTGGGCGTCTGAAATCTTTCCTGCTGCGAAATTTTCCCCGTATTCTACTGTAGTATAACATCAAGGGGGGAACGTGAGAAAAACGCTACACAAACGGCATATGATATTCCTCGAGAGTGTTTGGAAAATGGCAGGAAAAAAAATTGAACATCCTTGTCGATGCTGATTTATTAAGGGGAAGGTGAGCCTCCGTGAACTTCAACTTGTTCGTGATTCACCAAAGCCGCCCGAATACTGTCCAATGGCCCGTGATAAATGACCGTCGACGCTGGAGTTATGGAACTTTTTAAAAAATTTCAGTATAATATCCCTTAACTTGTCCGGACATCGAATAAAACGATCGACGATATTAATCGAATATCTAACGATGGAAAAGATAAAAACTACAAAAATTATATTATGGGAAATTGAAAGTTAGTTGGGATCAGATCGCTAGTGGACAAAAAAAGAAGCAGCGAGACAATAAGAGGAGAATGAAGGAGAATTGGAGGCACGAATTTCACCGAGAAAACACGCCAATCGTCTCGTTATCGTTTTCTAAGATTGTGCACCGCGGTTTATCCCGGTCACCTGGACGTGAACTCACACTGTGACCCCCCACCGGAGATGGGAGAAATCGAAGGCCGCCACGCTGTAATTTCCGGTTCGTCCAGCCGAAGCTGGCGGGCTGAAAAACAAGAAAAAAGAGGAGCTTACTGGCGGCAACAAATTCCAGATTGTTTCGCTCTCTGTCACCCTGATTGCTCCATTATTTCTTCAGTCGGCGTGTCCGCTCTGTTATCTAAGCACGCGATCAAATTGTCCTGCCGTACATCGGTGGACTATAGATTGGACCATTCCAAAATGAAAAGATGAATCCCGATCTTCGGGCAAAAAATATCGCCTATATTCCTCAACCTCGAAAAACAATTGAACAAAAGAATTCCAGCTGTGGAACCATTCATTGTCATTCAAATAGTACACCCGAATTAATTAAACAAAGCGCCCAGGTGTTTATGCACAAATTCATTTCACGTTAAATAAAATCCATACGGATTTCTTCACCGAGAAAATATTCAAAGATGTCCACAGCTGCGAGACTACAAGTGAATCCGATATTCGGGTTATTCGCTCGCGCTGAAACAGCAATTCGAAAATCATTAAAACCTGTTTGACAGCGGGGTCCAATTCATAATTAGATTTTCGTTCAGCCTTTCGTAGAAATATATCCGACCATTCGAAACCCACACGCTACCGTACCTGCCGTCACGTTGCGCCCATGCGACTAATTAGCGTCGCATGACACCGCCTTTGATCCCCGTAAATTAATAATGGCGCCGTTCCACCCCCGTTACCGACAGTGAATTCAATTCCACCCTCTCGCCTATCTGCCTTCGTCCCTTTTCGCCAGCTTCGTCCCCGTGGCCACGGCCCTGTACTCTTTTCGTCGTCACCCCGAGGGACCCGGACTCATATAGCTCGCCATTTTTCTATTTTCCTCGCTTTCTGTCTTCGCTCGCGAGCCTCAAACCGTTTTCCGCGCTCAAAGCTCGCCGACACGCCATCCCTCAAAGCGATTCCCTCCCAAAGAAGTCACTTCCGGCGAACCACGTTGAATCTATCCCTATCTCTTTTCTTCTTTTTTCCCACTCTTATTCCAGTGAAATGTAATTGATCCTCGGAACTCGAGATCGAAGGGGTGAACGGAAAACTGTAAGATCTATTGGTTATTAGCTATCCGTGATCTATGGATTCTGAAGAAGAAAATAGTTTAATCTCTGGGGTTAATAGTCACTGAAATTGATTTCACGTTCGTTACATGGGCTGTGGAGAAAGAATTTCAGATGCTCCTCTTCGACGTTAATGGTGCTCCGGGGTTCTGCGTAATTTATCTAGAGGTTGTAACAGGGGAGGATTACTTTCAAAGCACTGTAGAGTGCTTTGCTTCGATTACAATTAGTGAATTTTGTGCTTGTATATTTTAGCCGGGAAGGTTGATATCGTGTAAAAATTTGCGAAAATTTCACGGTTTAAATGAAACGAAAGTAGATGTTCAAAGTAAAAGCAGCAAAGCTGAGCTTGAAGTTTCATAAAACCCCGGGGCTGGCAACATCTGCCATGCGCTTCCTCAAATAAAACAGTGACGAATGTTTTTTCGCGTCTTCCGCCGGCGAATTTCATATGCGTCCGGATACTCTGTGTCCTCTCACGCTTTCTACGATCCACTCTATCCTTTTTTCCTTATTTTCTTTTCCGACCGACTCTTGCACTGCACCGCGGCTCACCAAAGGGAAAGGAATAAGAAGAATTCGAGAAATGAATTCTTACCGCAAACGAGAACACTTGCTCGTAGAGATTGTTCCTGCCATTACTTCTTTGAACCGAACACGGTGAATCGAACGCTGCCATCAGAAGGACACTTAAAGTAAATTTATCCGGAACACCATTGCCAGCAGCGAGTCGATCGAACGCTTAAATGGACCTTTTTGTAAGGATGTCCAATCCAGCTGAACGACTACCACCGTTCATCTGGATCCAACCGCAGCTGAAAATTACAATTTTTTTGTCAGTACCAGCCACAAATTTGTATTCGCAGCATAGATTAACGCAGATGGAAATTAATGCCGGAAACATTGACCTTTTTGAATTGTTCAGCTACGAGTAAGTCCGAAATAATTTTTTCATTCAAATACAGACTGATCGTAATAATTTGTCGCACCAACGAATAAAAAAGGTCCGCTGCCTCTTCCACAATTGTCTAACACGGAACAAGACCGTCCGTCGTTAGTGGAGCGTGACTGTGTCGCGAAAGTGTCAAGAGAACAAAAAGAATGAAAAAAGAAAAAACAGAGGAACGAATGGGAAGAAGCAGTCAGAAAACAGAGGGTGAACAAAAAAAATGGGTGTCACGCTGCTGCAACCAGCTCGTTCCTATTTTTCATCTTTCAACCGAACCTCCACCCACCCTCTGGCCCCGTCAACCCCCACCGGAGCAACCCTTTGGAAAGGGGAAAAACAAAGATCAAGGTGGTGCTCGTCGAAAGTCTAGAGGGTCTCTGTGCATTCGTTTGATTTCATTTGTTGCCGATTGATTTGTTTGCGTCCATTTCCAGCGAGGCAACACTATTTCCACATATCGAACGTGAAACGCGAGGCGACCCTGCGAATCGCTCAGGAAACTGAACGCGTTCGTGAAATAAATTCTAGCCGTTTACGTCAAACCTTTAGAATTTTCTGGACATCCTCAGCCGAATCGAACTTTAGGGTAGCAGTGACTCGTGACGATTAATTATTTGGAAAACTTGATGTTCTTAATCAAACATTTTTAAATTATGGGGTAGTGCAATTATATAAGAGGAAGATATGTTTTAATTAATTAATAACGAACAGAAAAATATAGAACGATGATTAAATGGAAATAAAAAAAGCCTTTAAGAACGTTATTTGCTTCCCCCTGGAAATATCTTTTTCCAGGCACATAGGCTATTCTCTGCTAGACCTCTGTTTTCTTCACTCACAAAACTAGCAATTTCCCCGAAAATTCTGAACGTAATAATCACCTAATCTAGCACCTCCGCCGTTAGCCCACGGCCATACATTAATACCCCGCCAATGGGATTGGCCATAATTACAGTTTATCTCCCCGTCATAGAAAAGAAATATAAGTTATGTGCTGAAGAAAGTTTTCGTTGAAATTTCCGGAGAATCTCTTCATCATTCGGCTAATAGATGTGTATTTTTGGTCAGATAAAACTCCCAGTTAAGCATTTCTTACAAACAATTGAAATTAACTAAATCATTAAACAATTTCAGTGACAATTACGGTCAGCTGGACAAAGCTACAGAAACGAGACTATCACTAGTGAGTAGTTCCTTTTTGTTCCTTTCATTTGCTATCTCGTACATAAAAGAATACCACCAACAGGCTAGATATACAATTTTTATTCTTATATGAAGAAAAGACACGTAGCGCCATCTCGCATTTGCCGCACAACGAACAGATTTCTGCACCTTCAAAAGCAACTTTCTGGATTACATCGTTAATTCAGTTCGTTTAAAAGTGCAATTACTTATGCATATGTAAATTATTTATTATAATCTCGATTTTGCATTTTGTGCGCATTTAGTCAAACTTATTAAAATTAATATTACGCAATGATAGAAATATTAAAATTTATATAACGACAACTGAACAAAATAAATATAAAATAAAATATATAACAGATATGCATAAAAAGTTGCATAACAATGTCTATGGAAAAATACATTGGCTGATTTGTCTATTCCTATAAATATGACTAATAATACAACTAATAACCACTGCAGTCGATGCGACTATAAACTCCGACGAAAGAAAGAGAAAAAGGGAAAGCAAATAATTTAAATTGCAGATTCTTTCGTACGTAAGATCACGCACAAAGCCAGCCTTTAATGACAAAATACTATCGCTATCGTCAACTATAGAACAGATGCCTAGCATCAAATTAAAGCTACTAACATTTTTAATTTCGCGGCATTAGGAATATCAACCCCCGTTTTCGATAACTATCGATAGTAAAATATACTATCGATAGTTTTCGATAGTTGTAACCATCGATAATATCGACATTGCCATCGATAATAACTATAGTGTTATCGATAATATCGATAGCATCATCGATAGTGCCATCGATATTTCTCAACCACTACTGTCCATTCATATAACTCGTCTGCACTGCAACTAACAATAAGTGGAATAAATATGAGACATGAAATTCAATTTTTTTAAAATATACAGTACTACCATTTACGAGGAAGTCCTCGAAACTACTTGTGTCCCTGCTTACCTACAACAGTGTTATTTATCTGGAATGAATTATGAGGGTGGAATGTTGTGTGCTTTATAGCAAGTAATCATGGATTGATGCTATTAATATTATTCGTAAAGTAAAATAGGTAGCAAAAATGGATACACCAATTGCAGAACCCATGGAGGAGAGCCCTGAGAGGGTTCCAACAAGTATTTCGCTACAAGTAATACGGGTACCTGTAAAACATGCCAATCTTGGAATAAGAAGCCATGCCATGTAAGAAAACAATTAAATATACCCGAGTATAATGTAACTAATAAATTATGCATGTTCCAGGGACATGAGTACAATGGTAGAGCTCACATCTTTTAGCACACTTGGCAAGATACAGCCTTTCTTAGTTACTATAACAACTACCGCAGCTCTGTTAGTGGATCTTCATTGCCACTTGACAGACAAAGAAATTTGTGGCTACCTCGGTGGCCACTGGGATATCAATTCACATAGTAAATATTCGATTAATAGTCAATATAATAAGTATGCCCTTTCAAGTACTACCTATAAATTATTTCTTCCCAATTTGTTAGATCTATCTATAACCACTGCATTTCCATGCCGATATTCTGGCAAAGACAAATCGGCCGCAGCTGCTGTCGAAGCTGAAATTGCTAGGGCTATGGAATGGAAGCGTGTGACCCTAGTTGGATGGTATCATTCACATCCTAGGTCACATGCTTCCCCGTCCCTTAGAGACGTGGACACTCAATTAGATTATCAGATTAAAATGAAGGGACCCAGTGACAACGGATACACGCCATGCGTGGGATTGATATGCTGTAGGATTTATTTGTTGCAGTTTGCTATATTACATAAAGATCCCCCCACCAAACTCATGTAAAATAATTTCAGCTCCTTACAATATGGATGGCAGTTGTTACGAGTCCAACTTTAATGTATTTTGGTCTCTACCGCCTCCTGAAAATAGGCCCCATGAGTACCCAAGACCGATGCTTTTAAGTTATACATTATCTCAAGAGCATTTTTTGTCTCAAGACACATTAGAAGAAATTGTAAGCGATTTAGTTATTATTCGATCTAAGAATTCGACGTAGAAAGATTTTCATTGAACTCTTATATATTCGTTGCTTCAGAGAAGATGCATAGAATATTACAGAAGTGAAGGAGGTATTGACTTCACTGCCAATTTTAATAATAATACGACTTATCTCGAACGTCTAAGGGTAAGTATTTTAAAGAATGGAAATAAAATGATGATAACGATAATGATGCTAAATCATCGAGATATTTTCAGTGTTCTTTAGCGTCGAAATTGCCGGGTCGCAGTAGATCGAACGGCTCCTACTGGGATGTAATTAGAGAAATGATATGCCCTGGTTCGGAGGATGGACCATCATCCGAATTTCTCGCAATGAAATTTCCACTAGTACCAACCTCGGAATCTCTTATGCCGTCGGTTCCACCAGGAGTTGGGCTTGCACCTAATAATGCAGCGGTCTTCCTCACCCCAGTGAACTTCAAACCTGATGGTGCTATACTTACACCTACATCAAAACCGTTCGCGATGCAACCCTCGACTTCTAGGGATAGTATTAAAAAAGACATTACAGGTACAGACACCGCGTCCATCACGCATATAAAGGACGGCAGTCCTATATGTAAACAACATATATCGTCATCGGAAGTGATGCCAAGCTTTCAATCGGGAGAACTTACAGTTTCTGTAAAGAGTACAAAATGTGATTACGATTTCGCACCGACCGATTTTTCGAAAGTATCGAATACTCTCGGAACGGATACCAGCGTTAATAAAACAAGATCATCCGCAGCACCCGATTTTCCTTTAGCGGATATAACGCAGCAGATTTCTAAGTTTTCTGATCTATCCAAGTTAGCTAATTTTTCTACGGCGGATTTGGCGAAACTCTCCGGCTTTCCAATTGCGGATTTTACGAGAACTTCGTCGCCATCACCATCCGCGTATATGCGTAATATTGCGAATTTGTTTGGCCCCATTGGTAAAATGTCTCCCGCCAGAGATATTGAGGGAAACGAACGCAAATCAAACGATTTTACAATTGTCGATCCTATTCAGTCGCCATTTAAATCTACTATTGGATCTTCAGAATCTTGCAGAAACTTTTCTGTAACCCCCGAAGATTATTCGACCGATCGAAAGAAACTGGATATACAAAACGATAACGTGAAGCTGAATCGATCGAATGAGTATCCAGTATCAGAAGATTTATCGATCTCGAAGTCTGAGTATGGTGGAATGTTGGATATGACCACTGTACACAAAAAGCAACAATCACAAATTGGTGATATTGGCGATTCCTTAAATTTGTCGAAAGATCGACAATAGACTGCTAGATTAATCAGTATTTTATTATTGTGATTACTTCTGTACGCTTATATTGTATTGTCCGTCTGAAGTTTTCCGCCTACGTAATTGTATATTTATATGTGATTTGTACTTTTACGTTTAACACTTGTGCAACATTCATGCTTAAATTAAATTATTACCTCTAACATTAGAGGGATTCAAATTGGTGTAAATATTTTCGGCATTTATTGTACTTAATAAACCAATCTTTCTCCATTTCTACAAACGTTACCCTCTACTGTCTTTACTTTGTTTGGTTGAAAAAGATGGAAGGTCCACTATCAGGATATAGAGTTATAGATATATATTATAAGTCACAACGCAGTATGTACTATACAGACAAAATTGGAACCAGCATTGCATCACTTTAAGTAATTGTTGCCGGATGTAAATATACATTTCCGAACGAGTGAGCCGATAAGTATTTAATTGCCAAATCCTTCAGACAGTATCGTGTTCATCGCAACGGACGGGTGTAAGGTAATTTTCTTATCTTACTTTGTATAGATAGGGCCAATAATATCTAGATGAAAGTGAAAAACAAAACTTAACACTATACCAGTTAGGTTGCCTAAGGTTAGAACATGCTGCGTTCTAGAAATCTTTTATCGCTAAAGTAAATCGTTATTTTCGTAAGAATTAAGATGTTTCGACCGGCGAGGAACCTACTGTCCACCTTAAATCGCGTGAAGGAGTGTCGTGCTGTGCATACCAGTGGTCAGAATTTATCAGAAATCACAGAATATGAATGTAAGCACTGCCATGCATATTTTTGTAATATTTAATTAATTTTCGTATGTAATTAAATTGTTAAATTGCAGCCGTTATCTCAAATGAGTACAAAAGGGGGTCTATAGAAGGTAGAGCCCTTTACTTGGATGCTCAAGCAACTACTCCAATGGTAGGTGTGATACGCTAAGTCACTTACGTTGCAAGTGCAATATAAAATTAAGTTTCCCGAATATTTATACAGGATCCGCGGGTATTGGATAAAATGATGCCTTATTTAACATCCCTATATGGAAATCCACATTCCAGAACTCATGTGTACGGATGGGAAACCGAATCAGCTGTAGAACTTGCACGCAAAGTTAATACCATTTGTAGTTTTAGTCTGCTATATTAAATGGATGATGTTGATTTAACAGGCTTTTTGTTTAATAGCAAGTTGCCGATTTAATCGGGGCAGATAATAAAGAAATTATATTTACATCCGGCGCAACAGAATGTAATAACATAGCTGTAAAAGGTGTCGCGAGATTCTACAAAGGAAAAAAGAATCACATTGTGACAACACAGATAGTATGTTAATAGGTTACAAGTATTTATAAAATATTGTGTGCTATCATGAATATTTTCTGACATCGTCTTTCTTTATATAGGAGCACAAATGTGTATTGGATTCCTGTAGGGCCTTGCAGGCAGAAGGGTTCGAGGTGACTTATATACCAGTCAAACCGAACGGCCTGATCGATCTTAACGAGTTTGAAAATGCAATTAGACCAACTACCTCTTTAGTTTCTATCATAATGGTACATAATGAGATTGGTGTTCAGCAACCAATTGCAGAAATTGGCGCTATTTGTAGGTAAGGGGAAACATATTATAGACTATGGACTAATAATGTTTCGGAATGATTCATGTTGAATAATAATAATCATTTATAGAAAGAAGAAGGTGTTTTTTCATACAGATGCAGCTCAAGCAGTTGGAAAAGTTCCAATTGATGTTAATGCAATGAATATCGATTTATTGTCTATCAGTGGTCATAAGATATATGGTCCGAAAGGTACATTGAAAATATTCTAACTGTATGGTTGATGCTTAATTACTTATTATTAAAATGAATTTGTAGGAATTGGTGCGTTATATGTGCGGAGAAGACCAAGGGTGCGTTTGGAAGCAATACAAAGTGGAGGTGGTCAAGAAAGGGGCATGAGAAGTGGTACTATTCCAGCGCCCTTGGCAGTGGGTCTGGGAGCAGCTTGTGAATTGGCACAAAGGGAAATGGAGGTAAATTTAATTATGAACACAATATATAGCTCGATGCACACTAGTATCAAAATAAATACATATTTTTCCCTAGTACGATCACAAATATATCACAGTCCTTGCGAACCGTTTGATCGACCAGATAACAGCGAATTTATCGCACGTTGTACGTAACGGAGATACGGTGGCTTGGTATCCTGGATGTGTGAACTTGTCCTTCGCATATGTAGAAGGCGAATCTCTATTAATGGCTTTAAAGAATGTTGCTTTGAGCAGCGGTTCCGCTTGTACTAGCGCTAGTTTGGAACCTAGCTATGTGTTACGAGCAATAGGAGCATCTGAAGATCTCGCACATTCCAGTATTAGGTACTTCATATGCGGCATGTGATATCCGATGGTATATGTAAATGTAACGTACTCATGGCTATTTGATTCTATAGATTTGGTATCGGACGCTTTACAACCCTCGAAGAGGTAGACTTTACTGCTGACAATACGATTCGACATGTTAAGAAACTTCGAGAAATGAGGTACATACAACTTGTTCAGTCATATTGTATTTATTTGGTATGAAAGCACGAATGCATTACCTTATTTATATAAATTTGGGTACGAATATGAAAAGCATGTTAGACATAACAAACGGAGGGCATTTCGTGGACGTTTCGAATAATTCTGTATAAATACCCTTAAATATTAATCGCACTAACCAGATATTAATGGACTTTTGAATTGCTTGTTTTGCAGTCCATTATGGGAAATGGTCGAAGAAGGAGTTGACTTAAAAACTATTAAATGGACTCAACACTAATGGCTTTGTCTCACATGATCTCGACTATCTAATTATATAGATAGTATGGATTAAGGGTACAATGATATTGACCGTAAGTCACACAAATAGAACAAGCCGAATTAAGTAAGATACCTTTCATTGTGTAATAAATGTTTATTTAAAATTGTTCGTTCTTGTGACTTCTAGGTCTGACTATAATTATATATAAATTTTTTGTATTATTCCTCCTCTTTACCCCCGCCCTTATTTCTCATATTACGATATTTTTCTTCGTGAGAGGTACATTACAGTTATGTGATACAAAAAAAGATACCTCGACTTCACACTATAATGCTGTATGTTGAGGTTCTCCAAGGTATAAAAAAACGTTGTAGTCAGTAATACACACTTTTCTAATGTTCATTATTTAGCACAAACAGGATGGGTCAGCTGCTTCATCGATATATGAAATCTTAAATCTATCCTTATCCATTTCATGCAATTCCATACGAGATCTGTTGGCTTCGACCAACTGTTGTGCTATATCTTCAAACATTTCATGTATTCCCTCCCCAGTTTTACACGATGTTTTATATATACCAGAAATTAAATTGTGGCATTGTTCGCTGTAAGAAGAAATGTAATATTTTTTATGAATATATAGACAAGCATTGCGCATTGAATAATATTCGGAAATAACGAATCAGGCCTACCAAAATTGTTCCATTTCTGCATCCGTGACTTGTGGTCCGGTACTTTCCAAGTCACTTTTATTACCGCAAAGGAATATCTTTGCATTTTCTGCATACGTAACGATATCAAGTAAATGCTGAGATAAAAGGTGAAAAGATGACGAATTATCTAATGCGAACACTAAAATAGCAGCCTCTGCAAATTTGTAATAGCTTGATGTTACCGATGCAACTCTTTCCATACCACCCGTATCCCATAATTGCAGCTGCAACATCAAACGAAATGAAATATCTCAGATGAAATATAAATAACGTTAGATGGTACATTTAAAATAACATTTCGATATATATTAATCCCGCATATACGTATCATTTTTATTTATAAAAATTCATGCAGAGTAAAGTGCGGGGAGATTAAGTATCGTTTAATTCGGTTTCAAGGATCGTGAACATATATAGACACATTACTCGTATTCGTCTGTCTTCAACAACGTATTCCTTGTCGATATTGTCGAGACCCAGTGTCGACTTTCGATCGTTGCTAGCAACGAAACTATTGTTCGCGAAACGCCTAAATATAGAAGTCTTTCCGACGCCGTATTCTCCACACAGAATCACTTTCTGTTCGGTTACTTTAACAGTAGCCATTTTCGGCTTATGTCACTTTGACGGGTGTGCCGAAATGCAAAAGTAACACCATTAACAATTACAAGTCATTATGTTCCCTTGCATTTTTCGTGATGATACATTCTACTCGATGGTTGTTGCCTGTACACAACTACTTATGCAAACACGATGACAGTCGTGACAGTAGAAATAATACACCAGTAACGGACCATAAACGCTACCATCGTAGAACGTCTAATCACGACGATAAGCTGCCACAGAATGTTTAACGAACTCTTAAATAACATTCAAATGGTACGCAGTTAACTGTAAAATATTTGTCTACGCGAATATAATGATATTAAATGAGCTCGAGATACGACGGGCACCATCTAACGTTATCACTATAGATCCGGTTATTTTAATTAGCGCAAGGGTCATCCACATAATGTTGAAAAACGTGTACATAATTACTTGCTAAATAATTATACAAGAACGCATTTTTATAATGCATAATGCATGTATTATCCAAATTCTTTTATAGTAATTCAAGATATTTACAATGGGTTCCGCTTGTAAGTTTTGGACTAAACTCGAGAAGGACTTATACAAAATTAGCAATATTTATATACACAATCACAGCCAACTAGTTGGTAATACTATATTTAAATTGAAATAGGTTTAATAGAAACAATTAAGTGAACACCATAAAAAATATTGTTGATTGACTCAATGTTAACTTCAAATCGAACTTATAAACGCGAAGTTGAATGCGTCCGACAGGTGCTGCCACCTACCAAAAGGTACTACAGAGTTACGAGCGCAGCGTGTTTTTAGTCCTCAGCTGTTTAGATTTCTAGTTTGACGTTAATTATTTCAATGGTGCCGTGTACTTTTAACACAATTGTTTCTATATCGTTCTTTTCGTTGTGGAAATAACGAATTTTCGTCATGGTGTTGAACGACGTAGATAAGTTTGTTCGCGAACTAGAGAAAGCCGAATTAGAGGTGTGTGTTCAGTTCGACCAACCGCTAATATAGGTTATGCCGAATCATGCCTTCGGTTTTATCTAACATAAATCAATGAATACTTTAAATATTTATTCCTTGAATATCTTTTTATAGGCGCCGAGCGGAGTTGCATCACCACAGACGTATGCTCAATTATTAGCTGTATATCTTTATCAAAATGATCTGTAAGTACGAACCTATTGTGCACACATCATTTCTCCATTTCATCCCCTAAATGTTGGTCGAAGATTCAATAATCGTTTTTATTAAAACAATCATATCTTTAATTACGATAATTCGTCACACGTTATACAGACATACTTCTGCGATTACATTATTGTTTGTAGTCTGCGCATTTTGTGCTGACTCCACCTGCGAACACGTTTTGTTTTCATTCGAAGTTTAACAAAATTGTTGAACTATGATTAAGAAGAGAGATTCGTTCAGTATTTTTCAGTTAGTAATTATCCATATTATCCGACTTGCTTTTCCATATATAGGTATGATAAAATATATAATTTTTTTACCGGAAGTTACTGGCGATTCTTTCGATACAGTAGCTACCCTATAATTATCTGTTACTCTATTTATGTTGCGTTTATATTTTGTTAAAAAACGATTCACGACTAATTAGTCGATTTTACGGTTAATGTGTTCGATCGTGCACCCCGTCGATATTTTATCGCACGATTTTTTATTCATTGTTGCAGCTTATTAATAATATATACTTAACTTACCTAACTAATTTAGCGCATCATATTTATTGCGTTATTATGTTAATTAATCATTATTATTAATATAGTCTGTTGTTTACGAATATTATTGCTATTATTAATTTACTTTTTTCCCCGAAATTAATTACCACTTTTTTATACAAATATTTTCATTAATGTATATCGATCTTTTTTTCAATTTAATAGACCTCACACAAAACGGTTAATTTTTTGTTATATCAATAATAAATTTACCTCATCCCTACAAGAAGCTTTCACTCCTGTGAGACCAGCACGAGTGAATTGTTAATTGATTTTTATTTGCTTGAAAAATCACCGTCACAGATGTAATGCTAAGTACCTGTGGAAGAGGATACCATCAGATCTAAAGAGTGGCAATGCGGAACTAAGTCAAATATGGGTGGTAGGACAAAGAATGTGGCAAAGGGACTGGCCTGCAATGCACGTGGCCCTTAATTCGGAATGGAG
Organism: Nomada fabriciana; assembly: GCA_907165295.1. NCBI lineage: Eukaryota > Metazoa > Arthropoda > Insecta > Hymenoptera > Apidae > Nomada > Nomada fabriciana. The sequence continues at coordinate 6,556,495 of OU015690.1, read as the reverse complement.
CAAGGACATAACTGATATCATGATTGCCCTAAAAGGTACTACATCTTAAATAAATTATATTACTAATTAGTATTGATTTGAATCGATTCACATTTTTCTGCCTATATATTTCTTGACATTTTCCTATTTCCAAATGATTTATGTTATTACTGTCGCCACAGAAATTTTATCTATTTCAACCCATTTCATTAGCATAAATTTCCTAAAATCAAATTCGTCCAACCAAGCAAAGACTCCCAGATGAAGAAAATGTGCACCCGGTGTACGCATTGAGCCATCAATTCTTGATCGTTCTTCCAGATAATGTCCGCGAAAGAGCAATAACTTTGATATCCAAGGCTTACTCGTCGTTGGGATTAACCGTGTTCGCGTCGATGACGGGCTTAACCCTGGAGGAAGCTCGTCGGGTTGCCGTTGAAAGAGGGTGGACCGTGGATGGAACGATGGTACAGCCTTGCAAAATCGAAAAGGAAGACCCCAACCTCGGCAGCGAGGTATACCTTACCGAGCACCAGCTGTACGAGCTCACAGAATTCGTGTCGTTCTTGGAGAACTGAAGAAGCAGCAACGATTCGTCAATAACGAAGAACGAGAAGCCCCGATCGACAGTACTTTAAACTTAGTTTTCCTCGTAATTGTATTATATAAAGGAGGAAGTGTGCTTCAAAGGAGGCACCTGTGCCCCTTCCCTAAGTATATACCTCGGTCTACCTACGCGTCCTGCCCATTCAATCGGAAGATTCAATCGATGAAGCTCACTGCAAGCGTGGAGTCAACAACTCGATTAATCAATAATCGGATGCTGCGTGCGGGGAGCCTGGCATTTTCCAGAAGAGGCACCTTCCACAAGGAAGAAGAGAGAGGGTGGAGAAAAAAAAGAATCCACGGACCGATTCACGGTCTCTAACTTAATATATTTGCATACGTTTCGATGAATCAGTGTTCGCTTTGGCATTAAAACAGTTGAAACGAATTATTCTATTATATAAAATATAATAATCACAGTCGATGTCACCACTGCCGTCCTTATATATCGTCTCCACGTATAGAACGCTGCTCGCCTTATCATTCACTATTTTCAATCGACTATTCCAACCCCTCTTCGTTCATCCTTCCTCCCATGCAATTCATCGATCCTCTTACCGTCGCTTTTATTTCGCATTTATTTTTCGCAATGCTTCTAACACAGATTTACTTCCCGTATCTAAATAGGATCTTCTGATTTTTGAAATTCGAGACGAAATTGCATAACCGAGCAAGATCTTAGATGAAGTCATAACAGCTAGGGGAAAGGGTGATCTCGAAACGAGTGGCTTCGATCGCGCGTGAAAGCAAGCGGGTGTATCGTGCTCGACGAGGCCGCTTGAAAAACTCGCGCGCCAGGAGATTCTGCCGTGAGCATTGCGTCACGCAAATCGAATCCTCACGGGTCAGAAAAAATCGTGGACAGATCGGTATTCCCGGTTTGCTTCGTACCTCGTGGCCTGCCGACATGCCTCCGTGTAATTCTCTATGAAATCGATTCTGACCGTCCCGTATTGTAAACGTTGAATATGCACAATCGTGGAACGATTGCGTAACGTCAGATATTCTCAAAGAAATCGTTTCCACTAGTCAGCAGGTAGCCGCCGTGTGCACCCACCGTCGTTGGTGTGTCGGTTGCTCTTTTTTGGCTGCACCATACTCTAGAAAGTTGTTGCACCGGTATCACCAATCCTACACGATACGCTAGTTTCATATTTTACGTGTATACATTGCCGCGCGTCAATTTCCGTAGAAATCGCCAAGATATTTGCCTTCCTTCGATTCTCGTATTTACGTGCAATCGAGCTTATTTAAAATCCTATCATTCGCAACTGAATGTTTGGAGTAATGGGGAGTTTTATTGGGAGCTGGACGAGCTTAGCTGTGCAACGTTTTCCCTGAGATATATTTTTCATGCAATTATCCAAGGTCGGATATTGGATGAATTTAGCGTTATGGAAACGTGGGTGTAATTGAAAAGAACAGCCTAAGACGTGTCTACAAGGCGTTCCCACGAGTTCCTACTACATCAAAGAGTATATCCTAGTCGCTGTATCGGGAATGCGCGATCGCTACAGTAATCAGTATCGAAAAAGGCGTTCAGTCAGCGGGGGGTTGCAAAGTGGTTAGGATGTAGCTTAGAACGAAGATGACGGTGCCAATTTCGTGGCACGTTCAGTTAGATTCGTAGTATGTATTCTGTTCACTGTGGGTTATAATCGTGCAGATTCATCTTTGATCCAAAGAGCGGGTGATTGCAGCGCGATATCCGGGCGTTTCTCCTCCGACCCTTCATCCCTCTTTCTCAACACTGTTGAAGCTTCGTCCTACTACGACCACGATTGTCGAGAGAGGATCAATTATCCTCCAGGGTGGCACCTTCTAAGGGTGGTGGAATCAATAAATTATTTGCCGTGTAAACATTTGAATTTTCGGGGCCAGAACAGATTTAGAAATTAGTTCGTCGGGTATCCTCGCTGTTTTGTATATGGAAGCTCGTGCACACGGTAGTACAGAGTATTACTAAAGACGAGTACTAGTTTGCAACATAAAACGCGAAGGTGAGAGGCAAGAGGGAAGGGTAACCCGGGTTACCAGTTACCTTACCTGACCTCCCCTCGTAAGAGTACGCGCCGGTGACTCGCGTCTTCTTTCCCGAGAGCGTACCTGCACCGCGGCCTGCTGCGATGACCTTTGCACGTCGCGGAAAACGCCGATGCTCCGTGAGCAGAGAGCGAGTGGCACGAATCGAACGCGACTAGTCGATTTCGAAAGTCCTCTTCGCGGCGGAAGAGTCGTCGGGGTGAGAGGACAGGGACGAAGAGATGATGATAATGATGAAGAACAACTAGAAGGCCGAGATGAACGTTCCCCTTCATTTAACTATCGACGTTCCTCGTTAGGCCACTGATAGATCCGTCAAACGAGGATTAGCAAGGGTTGCTTCAACGTTTGCTCTCCCTTCATTCTTCTAAGACAAGGTCGATGGGCTGGAGTTCTTGCACGACGGGGGTACATCACGTAGACCGGTGCAACGATAATTTCGTCGAAAAGATTCCTGTCACGATGCGTATTTTAAGCAGCTAATGGGGCCGCGAAGAAGAATCGAATCTTCGTGCAGTAGAACCGAACGGGCTAGTGTACACCTCCAGGGGCTGTTTCAGAGTTTTACGTTGGATCTAATTAATTGCAAATCGTACACGCGTACAGTGCTCCTCTGTTGTTAAACGATGAATACATTACGATGACAATGTTTCACCGCGCACGATCCTCCGGTCTACCTCTTGGCTTACGTAACAGATCAGCCCACCTAATCTTAGATTACGTCTCAACCGTGATCCTCAATTCCATTTTTCCTCCCCGGGTTAAACTTTCTTCGTCTTCCTCGATGCTCAGCTCGCCATCCTTGACGTACATATTAGCACTTGCATCACGAACAAAGAAAAAAAAAAGAAACTATGCCTACCTGTTATCGAACTGAATCCGGCTTGAATCGTCTGGAACAATAAACTCGCAGAGCCAATCTCTGCGGGGGTTGTACCGTTAAGAGTACCACGATGTGTCCGTGGTCCCGTGCACAAGGATAGCAACAGACGAGGAAAGAGAGGGGAAAAAGCACAATTGAATGTTGGCGGAGCCGTGGGCGGGACGCAGTTCGATTGTTTCTTTATCGCGATCATCCTCGCTCCTTCTTATACGACGGCACCGGCGATCTCACCACCGACCCGCACAATCATTCTGTGCGCCCGTAGATTTCTATGTCGCGGTCTTGTATCATTGTCCTTGTTGCGTCCCGCGACGCGTTGCTTCGCGCCGCGTTCTCGGTGGGTGCGCTTAGAATGCACCTTCTCCGCGGCATTCCACGCGGAAAGAAAACCGATCGTTACCTTTTGCACAATTGCATCTTGCGGAACGTAACGGTGATCGGCCCGGGGATCATCGATTCGTCTCGATCGGGACACCCCCGCATAAACCTCGAACGCGACTCCTTTGGCTCGTGCTCGTCTATCGTGGCATTTCCAATCAGATCGAGGCCCTGTATGCATGGGCACACTCGATTCGTGAGAAACGAGTTTTTCGGGGAGCGTCCACGCGAAGCAAATCCTAATGGTTTTTAGGAGAACAATAACATTAGACGAATGATAGTTTCGTTCGGGAACTATGGATCTTGTCTACATTGCACCGCATGGACTTTCAATTCTAGATCCTTTGTCTGGGAATGTCCGATCGAGGTATTCCCAACCCGAAGTCTAATACGCAACAATGCTTTCCCGTGGCCCGCATTCGTTGGCCCCGGCCACCCTTTATATTATACCTAGCTAGATTACGGCCGATCAACGATAATCGAATCGCCCGTGCCTTCGAAATATTCTAAATAAGGAGTCTCACGCGGCCGCGGAGACGGATAACTGGCTGCCTTATGTAACGGGGATGTCGGAGGAAAGGAGAGAACGAACTCGCAACGGGACTGAATTTAGCCTGCATTAGGAATTCATGACTACCGAGGAGAAATTGGCCGTGACGCGGCTCCGTGACAAATACGCGGCTAAAGTTCCACTGCCACCCCGATCGACACGATAACCCTTCCCGCATTTGCAACAATGCGTGGTTCACCGCTGTGGAGACGAAAAGTAGAAAAGTAGTAGCCTTGGGATCCGACGTCGTCAGCATCCCTCGTCCCTTCGTCAACAATAGAATTCCCTATGACGTCCCAGTGCCAAAAACCTATTGCACTCGTCTATGGCACCGCGAAGTTGTTCATGAGGGGAACGTGGAGAACAAATGACGGGGAGTTTGCTAATTTCAACTTGGACTTTCGACCCGGGACACTCGCGTTTCGAACGGTGCGGAACTCGTTTAGGCGCGGGACTGGTCCAGCGACAGGCTCCACTGATTTTTGATGTTCGCGCCACTCGCGGTGTTCAGGTGCCAGCTACTGTTCGAACATTTGATTTCGCCCAATTATCTTGTACATACTATTGCGACATACTTGACCCGCGCAACAAAATCGTGCGTGTAACGCTCGTCCGTTTCGCACGAGTAGATCGAGCGAGAATCGTGCGGAAAATTTCGCCGAATCGTTTCGAAAGCTCGAAAACTCGACTCGCGAAGCTTTTCCAAGGGTTACGATCGTCGTCTCTGATATCTCCCACCCTGAATCGCATCGGTGGCACGCTACAACGCGGCTGCATAGCGCAGCGTGCGCGCACGGCGGGCGCAGACTTCTGGGATTTCGCAAGCGGCACTCTCGCCACTCCGGAGATAAAGAGAAATACCTGAGAAGGTGCAGGTGAGGTAAGGCGCAATGAGGCGGCGAGGGGGAGAGGAGGATAGCTTCTTGCAGGCGACCTAACACAAGAGTTGCAGAAAGAAAAGTGAGAGCACGAGAAGAGGAATCGAATGGAAGAGAGATAGATGAGAGCGTTCTACGGGCAGAGAAGGCAGAGAACGGAATATGGGATCACCTAAGGTTAGGGTTCGCGATGCTGCGCCCACGTACCTATTGTCTCTAACTTTCGTGCGCTGCGGGAAAAAGGACGCGAGTTGCCTACGGTGTATGGCGCACCGCGCCACGTGCATCGTCGAAGACCCCTTCTCGCCATGGGATGCTCCGATATTCCATTTCCTTGAGAGACAAAGAGAGATGCGTCCGCGGAGCACGCGGGACGAACGTCGATTCATCTCGGAATCCTTAGGACTTTTTTTTCTCCTTCCTTCTTTTCGCCTCGGATGCTGAAATTGCACAAATTCAACGTCGTATAATTAATCAGAAGGAAAACTGGATGCTTATGCACCGAGGACGGAATTTGCATAAGCGAATTTTGTCACTGTATCGCTTCCTTGATAAGGCGACGAGGGATTGGATAATTATGCGGCGACCGTGATGGTCAACGGAGGATCCCACGATCGTTGAATAATTATCATTAATTGTAATATTCCAGGACTATTAATGTAAATCACGGTTAATTCGTTTGCGGAGCCACTCCTACGTTCTACACTTTTTGGGGGATGCACTGTATGTCTGATTAGTCGACTGGCCGCTTCCCATTTAGCAGAACGGATCAGTGACGTTGGATGATATTCGAAAGGTGTGTGTCGACGAATGGATTAAGGTAAGAAAACTATAACAGTCGTTGGGCCGCGGTGTCAGCCACGACGTTTTCGGGTTGTCGATCTCGTATAAATTTTAATCGTTGACCTATGGGTAACACAGATGCATTCGCTTTTTCATCCCGGTGCATCGAGCACGCTGTACCACGATTGGTTGAGGGGAAGATTTTTAATCTCGACGCGTTGCTACGGGACGATATTATTGAACCGGTTTTAATCTGGTTAGTCCGTGACGCCATTGTCAATACTTCTATTATAATCGCGTGCGACGGATTCGATAACGTCACCGAGGAAAGGGGATCAATTAAATAGTTAGCAGCTCGACTCGAGCATCTTTTTTTAATCATCGCCGAGGTAATCGTCTCTAGCGTGCCGTCTTTGAGCCTCTGGCGTGAACAAAAGTCAGCCGATTGTAAATAACGAAACAGGTTTCACTCGATGCGCTCGCTTTCGATTCCGTGCACAAGGCACCGGATCAAATTATTTAAATCAAATCTGTCTGGATATTTTGGACGTTCCTCGCAACGTTTTGGAACCGATGGGTTTAATCCAGTTCGCAACAATTGTGCCACAATGTGTATATTTATTTCGTAAATAAAGTACCGCGGGATTATTCTTAATTTCTCATTTTTTTTCTTTTTGTTTGAGAATAAATTATGCAAATTAAGGTCGCATAAAGCGCAAAGTGTGATTGAATGTTTTTCATCGCGATTAACAATAGACAGTAAACGAACGGAGCGCTAGGAAATCTGGTGACTCCGGGTCTCTTGCACCGGGTGGCGGCCACCAACGTTGCGCACGATTCTGCCCGATGGTTCCCACCTACCATAGCCGCGCGATCGTCGGCTCTAAACGTATCACAGTTCTTTAACAATCGTCTCGAACCAACGTGCTTGTAATTAGACACGATATTCGTGTCAAACGCGAGCTCGAAAGACTTTCACGAAAGGCTGAACGCCGACCGTGTCGGTGGTGTTTTGCAACTCGTAGCGATCATCCACTCTGATCGAAGTTCCACCAAATTTTTTCCTAATCAACAAGTGGCGGTGCGATCTGTGGAAACGCCGACTCTTACCTTACTTGAAAAATGCCTGCGAATTTGTCAATGTCATCATTTTCGTTTCTACACTTTTCTTTCCTTTTTTTTTTCTTCATTCGGCTATCATCCGCGTTGCCTCATCCCGTCCTTGATCCTAATACGCCCGTCACAGGTACACTTGCGTAAAGTTAAAGGGTTAGAGACTTGGAAAGTCTCATCGATGACGCTATTCTGAGAACCGTTAAGTGGCGAACGCTTACACATTGTTCGCCGGTGCTTCGATCCGCCCTCCGTTGTTGCGCCTGATTCTTTAAACGATCTTATTGTTCGGTTTCGCTCGCGTGTTACTTTTCGCCGGAGAAAATAAACGGGCACGTAGCCGTGTTGTTGCGTCACAGGCAGATACGCTCGGAAATGATTAGGGAACGCAACGCGGGTTAAGTTCGGCGTTCCGCGATCGGCCCACAATTCCAATTCTTTTAACGCGGTGGCTGTTTTAAATCCGTGTTTCCGGGTGTTCTCGTGCATCGCGTCTGAAATCACGGATTCACATCGTGACTGGGCTCGCGGTTTTACTCCGCGCTTATCCGGGATCTAATCGGTTAATTAAGCTTTTAACGGGATGGGTATCGTACGGTTTGAAAGCAAGGACGTTAATCCGCCGAAGAAGCGAATTTTTCTCAATTTGCATCGAACTGTCACACAACGGACGAATTCTTTGATCCCCGTCTATCTGGCAAAGTTCCCCCGCAGGGACGCATACCAGACTTTCTTCCAGCAAATGTTGAAACGAATCTCCTTTGAATCGTCGCAGCGACGAGGAATCCTATTCACGTCGTATCTGAGTAATTCGCCGAACGGAACCTTTTACCAAAGTTCGGCCCTGCGTTCCTTTACCCCCGATATTCCTGCCCCTTTCTAATCGTTCACGCAGTAATCGTTTGCGTCCCACTTAAGCTGGATAGCGTGGGATAGGCCCTTGGGAGATGATAATTACACGTCGCGCTGCGGGTCGACCTACGGGCATGCCGGCACGACCGTATCGTACCGTACGTTACGGCCGTGCACTCTCACCGGTACTCTCTGTTCTTGCCTCTCTCTTCCCATTCGATTCCGTCTATCCCGTACTGATCCCGAGTGCCACGGCTGGTCGGTATAGGCGTTCGACACTGTGCGGTACTCTCTGTACTCTGTACTATCATCGCCGACTGGTCGTGTCCTCGCCGCGAGTAGTACCGGTAAGTACCGGGGTCGAACGCGCGCGCTCCATCGCTTCGACCTCCGTATCGCGCTATCGGCGAACCCTCGCGCGAGTAACAGCGCGATTAGCGCGCATAATCGACCGGTTGGAGCGTGTCCGATCTTCCCTCCTCTTATGAAACTTTTTCCACATTTTGATGGAAAATTTTCAATCGCGCATCTATTCCTCTTGCAGCGTGTATCTATATATACGCGCGTGTACGTATGTACTGTTATATCGTTAAGCGTGAGAACGTATCAGAAAATCCTTCGAAGAATCGACGTTTCCTCCCCACGTGGCCAGGTGTATAATAACCGATCGCGTGATGGACAGCCGACGATGGTAGTTTCGGCGCGATTCCGAGCGGTCAGGATTGACAACGACGCCCTGCGTCGTCGTCGCACGGCATCGGTGAATTGGCTGTAATATGATAATAGCGCGAGGCACTCCCCACGGCGGGTCCTGTCTATATATATGTTCGCCTTCGTCTTCGAAGTGAAAGGCGGGCGAGTCGCGGCGAGCACGCTAGTTTATGCCGCGCTAAGCCTATGTCTATGCCTATGCCTGAGCTATGCCAGCACGGCACGGCTGCCGCTGGGTCCCCGTCGCCCCTCGTCGGGTCAGAGGTCGGCTCACCCACTCCCCTCCTGGCCCTTCACCTCGTGTCCCCCATCCTCTCGCTTCTCGGCTCTCAGCTCTTACTCTCCTCGTGCTGATCTCTCGTTGTCTTTTCACTCCTCCGCTTCACCGCCTCCCCCTGTCCCCGGTTCCCTTACGTTCTCTCTAACTCTGCCATTTTTTATCCACCTCCGTTAAGGTGGCCGTCTATGCCCCATGAGATGCAACCGTTCCTGGAAAAGAATGGGCCAACAGGATCTTGTTATGCGGACAGATGCTCCGTCGGGTTTAATAATGGCACGCTCGAGCCCATTTGGTCCACTGTCTTATGGTTGGACGCAGGTGTTTAGGGCCGGATTTTATATGGGGATCGCGGGAAGGTTGTGCGGGTAGCGTTTGGAAAAAGAAAAGTAAACGAAAACTGGTTGCACAGTTAGACAGCGGAACGATGCATAGGAAATGTACGAGCACAGGCGACATACAAGAGTGTCTCTAAACATTCTTCTAGCACGGCTTACACGCTCGGCCGCGACATATGCATGTGGCCGGCGTCGTCCCGAGAATGCACCCTTGTACACGTGTTCCGCGTGGAATACCGTGTATGGATGATAACGCGTCGTCCTTTCGCCACTGGAGACATTGCGAGAACCTCTTAGGAACGCATCGGGCCATCGAGGAAACTCGCGGCGTATTTTCTCTTCGCGCGTCCGAGCATGCTAATGCTGAATCGAACACGTCCCTGCGTTTCGCGTTTGCTCAAATGCTCCGCGGTTTCTTTAAGAAGAGACATTCATCCTTCTGTGTAATAAAAACGAACGTTAAATGCAACCCATTATTAATTCTGACATTAATTCCGTGCAGTACCCGCAAATGTGACAGAGCTGGAATACTCTGCCGAATCCAGCGTGGTTCTCGCAGATGGATGATCTAGGATCTATAGATCAAGGAGAAGAGGCCGCGGTCCCTGGATAAGATAGATGGCGTCGGTTGGAGTAAAAGCGCGTTATAACTGCGGGGGAATAAATATTGGAGTAGGTACACGGGCGGTATTACCATACAATACGCATACCGCGTAGAGTGATTTCGCGGGCCACGCAAGGGTGCGACGCTCGGTGTTGTTGCTCCTAGAGCCGTTTTCTACACACGCTCGGTCTCGTGCCGTATACCGTAAGCTCTCTCCCTCTACGTTTAATCGCCATTAATCACCGTGATCTTCCACCCGGTCCCACGCAAGCGGCCTCGCGAACACGATATCGAAATACCGGAGAATGTGTCTTGGCCCGTGAAACGCGAGCCTGTGCGCCGCTTAAACCATGACACTCTGTACAAATTCTTCTTCTTTTCTTTTCCTTCTTTCAAACGGGCATTCTCATTTGATTTCTTTTAATCGTCGGACCATTTCGTCGGCTGTGCCGTGAAATTTCTAGCGTCGAATATATTATTGGGGGACGAAGATGGATCGCAGTGTGGATCTTGATTACCGCGTTTCCTTCTTACCCGCGATCACGTGAAAACGTTTTTGAAAGGAAGAAAGGTATTTGGGTACCTAAAGTATCACCACCGATTCCGGTCGATCTTGGTGCCCGCGCGTCCTTTCCTTCGTCGCCTCCAGCGATCGTCCTCTCTCTTTCGTTTCTGTACAGGTGACAGGTGAAACGACCTATACGTACAGGACAGCGAGGTCGTGTACCATTCGCCGAGGATACCTAATTCTGGAGAAACGGCGAGAAGCGATCGAGGAGTCGCGGCAAGAATGTTTTAGAAGCTTATAAGAGAAACCGTGTACGAAGGAGTTTAGTGGACGGGATATCATTTTAATAGCGAATGGAATATAAGTGATCGAGGAAGGAGTAACTAAAGCGTTAACGACACGCATGTGATCGACAAGAAAAAATATGATTTATAAAGCGACACGCAGGGTTTATGTCCTTCCAGTTGTTCTCCGATATGGAAAAGTGTTAAAATCGTGATATAGTACTGTTACGCTCGCTATCTCTACTCTATCTAATATCTCGAACATTGCAAGCGGTCCACGGTGAAATGTGACTTCATTGGTCTCTTTCTACGCGGCTTCGACGTTATGTCGAATCCCCCTTTTTTTATTTTATTATCTCCGATATACAAGATCGTACAGCTGGATAACAAGATTATTGCCATTCGAAGCAATATTTCATTAGATTTTTCTCGTTGCAACGATGTTTATATAAATCAGTCGTCCATCACTGGTACCCAGTTTCGCTACCGTTGGCAGCCGAGCGGAGTGTCGAAAGCCACCGTGTGTCGATTCTTTTTGCATCGCTCGGTGATCGTGAACGAAGGACAGATTTCTTTTAATTGATGGACAACAGAAGCGTACGGTGATTTCGCGATATCCAGCTAAACAGACATACACCGTACGCACGTGAGATAAACAATCGATGAGTCGAACGTCTATCAGTTTCCCCGTTCGTCCCATTAGATACTAATCCAGCCGGCTAAAGATTATCTTCCGCCGTAATTAGAGAGGCGAAAGTGGTAGGTACGCGCGTCCTCGTAAACGCATAATTACCGCTTGTCTCTGCGTCGGCACGATCAGAAGTCGGCGCACATGGCGGAATCCCTTACGATTACTTAATGTAAGTAATTGGCAAGAACAGTGAGCAATATTACTTAACGTAAGTACGTAAGTCCGATTTCGCGGAGCTGCTTTGAACCATTTGAGACGGGGAACATTTGAAACCCTGTTATGCACGTTAAATCGATAAACGTTGACACGATCGTTGCGAAATTACACGACGTGTAGAGTCCGTACATGGCTCCATTATCCTGTGGCGCATGGAATATTGCGTATATATGCTAACTGTTTAAAAGAGGCCTCGCGCTGATTAATGGTTTACTGAACCTATTTGAAAAAGGAACAGTAATAATAGGGTCTCGACTTTCATCAAATGAAAGCATCAAAGTGAAAGCACAAAAAACGTAGTCATCCAAAATGTTCCTCGGACGACTTCGCCGGGATTCTATCCGGGGCCCACGCTCTACAAGTGTCTCCAAATTACTTGAAATATAAGTGGCATCGTGTAGAAAATTGCAAAATTCTTGACGATCACTACCGACGACAGAGCTTGACAAAAATACGTTCAGGACAAAAGTGAAACGAAAGATGCCGGGCAATTGTGGATCTACGCCGGCAGCCAGATAAACGTTCAGAGACAATGACAAACCGCGTGCGCAGGAGTTATTGTACAATGTGGATAGCAGGAAGCAGATACGGAATCTAAAAAAATGTTCAGCCCGTTAACTATTCCTGACCAAGGCCAAGCAAAGTTGTTAACGACATTGTAGGCTCGACTGAGCGTTTCTTGCAGCGGCGGTTCAGCATTAGTCATCCGTCAAACACGATGAAACTCGTATTACGTGCATCCGCGAGTCACCATCGTCGAGATCGCATCTTGTCTTTTCTTCATCTTCGGGTCCCCTCCGTCTGTACGATAAACCTATATATCTGCGATTTCACGCAACCGCTTAGCGGGCATTCTGATATTTCTCCCTGTAGCGGTAGCGACGGGTCGCCGGATCCTTTTGTTCTCCGCCAGATGATCGAACGCAGGGGCGATAGTCTCGAGAGAGGATCGTAAATCAGTGAAATTACACAGTGGCGTAACGGAAACTTAAAACCCTGCTTTGGTCAAATCCGTCTAAGACTAGGTTTGTACGTTTTACGACTTAGATGGAGGATGCCCAGGTCTCTGTGTTTCGTGATTCCAGATTTCTTTCTTGGATTCGTGGGGATATTTCTTGGACAATCTCGTATACAGATACGAGATTTTTCATCGCTGCTCAAGCGTGTACACAACGTCGGTTAATTGGAATGGACAGGAAAACCGTTTGGAAACGGCAAAGAGTACAAATCCTCCCACGTGCAAGGATCACTGTCCCCGTTTACGTAACGAAACATTTCGCGTTACGTAAACAAATAAATAAATGATTCGTCTGTCTATTAGAGGAGGAGGATGCTGTGCCGGCGAAGCTGCGTTTGTCCTACATCCAGGCTACCATGTGCTTCCTCGCTCGTTCAGCGTCCAGGATCGCGAAATCGGACCGATAATAACGGTATCCACGAGGCAACGATAAATTCCCCATCCCCTGGTGTTAGACATTTTTCCCCAGCAACCGGTAGTTTCTCTACCAGCTCTCGGACCATTGACCCACCTAAACACGGAGCAGAATCTCCGCCAGGAATCGTATCGTACCGCGAAGTAGCACTGTCCAAGCGGTGTATAAACAATCCGGGTACAAGCACAAGAGGATACCTGACAGTTCGGTATAGAAGTCGAGGAGGTGTTGTAGCCGGTCGATGCAGAGGAAGCATGCAAAAGATGACACCGAAAAACTATGGGAGAAAGTACCTGTGTGTCTTCGAAGGCTGAAGGGGGACGACCTTCCCGCGGTTCTCCAACGTCGTGCCCCAACTGTGTCTTTCTCTTTCCTTCTCCCCCTCCCTTCCACGTTCACGATTCCTTCCTTTCTCTCCCTCCGTCGCCTTCATTTTTCATTGCTCTCCACGCCACTAACTGTTGCGCGGCCTAAGCAACGAACGTATATACCTGGGTCGCGGAGGTGCACACGGGTAGACACAGGTACAGGGACGAAATCACGGCGAAAGATAACGAGGGGGCTCGTTAACGACTTCGCGGCTGATCGGGGCGAGACGAGTTCAATGTTGCAAATGGATCGACTAGAAGAAAGGGCGGGGATCCGTGAGGAGGTACAATCCATGATCGACCCCGCGTGTGACCCCACGACTTCGCGTCGATTCACTTTATACGGCGCTACAATCGTGACCGCGCTGCTGCAGATTGGGAAAGCTACTGTCCGGATAGAAAATCGTCGATGCATCGAACGTTTTGCCGATCATGAGCGTCGAGAATGCAGCTGGAGACTGCACGATGCGTTACGGGTTAAAAGCTCGGGGTCGAGGTGGATGTCGGTCGACAGGGGAGCCCGTAATGAACAATCGATGTCGCGATTTCAATCGGATATTTGTCTTCCTGAGCCGGTGAACGCATAGCGTAGGCGTTCGGTTTTGAGGATGGTTTCTCTTTTCGGTTTCACCGAGCGTGGATCGGCTCGAGTGTACATATATTTAGAGAAGAGGCGATCCTACTTGTCCGACGAGCCTTGAATCGTAACGGTATCAAATCTGTTCGAGAATATTTCAGTTTGGGCCTTTGAACGGTCCCTAGATAATGGAAGGTCGTTCCCACCGAGTTAAATGTGGACGATGGAAATACGTATGTTTCCCTTTGGCCCGCAGTTTAGTGGAACACCATGCACAAGTATATCGATTTAAAAGCATGTTATCGCGTGGACAAGAAGTTCGAAAGAATGCGGCTCAGCTTTACGAGTGAATTTCAGTCTCGAATCGCTTTCGGCCTTCTGCTCGATGCTTCGCCAAGGATGGTCTTGGTCTTCGACACTGTCTCTCATTAGCATAGCAACGCGGAAACGCAGCGTCACGCGGTGGATGTACGCACGAAACTGTGGTCCGCATCTTTGCACCGCTACAGACGAGGTGTCCGTAGGCGTGTAAGTCTCTTTGTCCTAGTGTTCGCGGCTTCGGATACGATGAACGGTGTCGATAGCGCGAGCAAATTGTAGAAACGTGCCGCAACAATGCGAATAACAGCTGTCTCCGCGTGTCTCTGGGATGTCAAGCGCATCTCAAATCCTCAGGAAGAAAGTACAGTGCCACTCCGCAGGAACGTATCCACGCCGTGCAAGAAAACACCGGGCGCGCATCATTCGAAACAGTGAATTTCTCGGATTTTCTCTTCTCGCTTTCTATTAAAGTACAAAGTGTACCTTCGTAACACCGGGCACCATGAAATCTATACAAAATTTAGAGGATATCGACCCCCCGTCATCTTATTTCTATTTATATAATTCGTCGCGCACACAGGCGGTGGGAGGCGGGCATTTTTACGACAGGCAGATGAGAACGAACGGATCGTTGCGGATAATTTGCAATTAAATCATTCGTCTGAAATTGTTGGGTCCGGCGTTAAGTTTCCTGCTAAATTGGCGGGGAGGAAAACGGGAAGAGGGACACGGACAGATGGTCGCGCGGAGAAGGAGAGAAAAGAGTGGGCGAAGGAGAGACGACGAATACATTACGTACGGAGGAGAGAGTCGTTTCGAATCGTGTGCCGGGTCGATCGTCCTCCTCCGTGGAGCCGACCGGTCGCTTTCCCTTTCACACGCGGCGCTAATCGCCCATCGTTCTCTGATCTATCGGGTGGGAGGAAAAGCGACAGAGAAAGATATACGTATAGATAGAGAAAGAGGTGAAACGGAGACAGGGAGCGAAGGAAACGAGGCTGAAAGAGAAAGGAAGAGGGACGGACAGGAAGAGCAGGAGATACATAGAGGAAGAGAAGAAAACAGGTAGACGGGGGACGAGGAATGATTACAGGAGCATCCTGGTCCGGACAGACAAGGGGCATCGATCTGTTCTCGGTGGTGAAATTAAAAAAGAAAAATAATCGTCCACCGTGTACATTTGTCGGAGGATGCGTACGACTTTCTTCGAGTCCACTGTCCGATGAATTACGTGGGCGATGCGCCGAGAAATCATAATAAATGTGGGGTAACGAGGAGCAAGATAAAGCTGGGAAAGGTGGACACTTGAATTATTAGATACGGCATGCTCACTGCAGGCGCAGCATCTTTATTGGCGAAACTTCAATTATCGTTTTATGGGTCTCCTGTTCTGCTTGATGCACGGACAGCGCGTGCAGCCTGTTCTTTTTCTTTTAATTACCGCGAAGCATCTGCCGCAATATCAGCTGATACTTATTGCCGCGCTTGTTTGGTATTGACATCGTACGAAGCTGGAAACCGTAGAGGAACAGGTACGGGACACGTACATACAGGCGACAGATTAAATCGATAGGATTACAGAGCTCGGATAAACCTTAAAAGTGACGAGGTAAATTAATTTGAACTGTCAACGTGAAGGAGGCAATCAAAGCGAATCGTTGGCTGTTAATGGTGTATGATATTCATTCAAACCCGGGGCGTAAAATCGCACGAGAGCATAGTGTTCCAGCAGCACGTATTTCAATGGCGCAAGTGTATTTACGATAATTTTCTGGAAGGTTCCAAATCGATTTGAATAACAGCCCCGGTTTCCTTGACAGCTCGAGCACTGGCTCGTTGCGTACATATTATACAATGTTCCACGTGCGGTTCCGTTAAAGACACGCCGCCCACGCACCTTGTGTCGCACATACTCGCCACGACGCCGGGGAAATATCGAAGTTGCAGTTGAAAATGAAAGTGCACCGCTCCGCTCTGTTGTTGGTGCATTATTGACCAGCGATCGGCTCGCTCTACGCGTGTCTACCTTATTAGCATTTTCATTCATGGCCAAAGAAAGACAGAATTGAGCGCCGATTCGCGACGAGGGGAGGGTCAGTGTTCAGTAAAGAGAAAGAAAATGAAAAAAAAAAAATCACAAGGAGAACGGGTATGTGTACACGTTGTATGGTTTTAACGGGCGTGTGTATCGCTACCGGCTGCAATGCCGCCCGTCTCGAAAACGCTCACGTGTCGATCGAATCGCGGTGTATGGGTACCCGTAACGGTGAAACGATTCAATGTTTCGCCACACGACGAGCGGCGTTAGCTCGGGGGTTCATCGGGTATGCAATTAAAAGTGCTCTGCAATTAGCATTAGCTGCATGGTACAATATCCTCGGCGCGTTACCGCAATCGTAAACAAAATATTAGCATCCTAAACGGCAATCGGAACGATTAGTTATGCAAGCTAGGTGCAATTATATTTACATATATCGGTACGTGTTGCTATTAGCGTAATCAGGGAGGAGGGACCCGGCCAGTAACGTATCTACGATCTCCCCCATCGACGTCCCAGCGTGGAAATAATCGCCCGTTCGAAATCTGTAATTCCTTTTTACTTCTGGAACGGTACCTGTCGCCGTCTTACATTCCTCGCCGTTTCCTGCAGCAGAATTCAATTAGCTCGTTATATAATTATTAATATACCCAAGGAAGAGAACGACGGTCCGGCGTCGCGATACAATTTATTCGCGCGGGCACCGTGGCCCCTTTACGGCTGGCTCGTGAAACCACTTCTTCGAAACCGATGATCCGACGTGTCGCATAAATAATAATTATTATACATCGCACGGTGTATTCTGCCGTGTGAAAAATGTGCGCGGGACGGGAACGACGGTACGATTCCCTTTTCACCGATATTTCGCGAGCATAAAGGGTGAACGTTCACGTCTATAAATAGTGTAGTTGCAGTACAAACGTGCGTAAACTCTCGTTGCACGAATATTAGCGCGACAGTCCCCATTCGGCGTGTACAAGCCGATGTTACACGCGGCCGGTTGCGTAATTTCGCTTGCAAACCCGCTCACCCTCGCCGGTTCTTCCTGACTACGAGGGAACCCACAACGATAACCGGTTCCTTCTTTCACCTCTTTCTCCTTTTTTGTCCTCTCCGGCCGTCTCCTTCGTCGTCCTCATCCTTCTTCTCGTACGGCTCGCGCGAAATTATCTCTCGAATTCGGCCTGAACCGTCGCTTGTCTTCGTTACACGTTCCACACGATCCGTGCAATGTTGACAGAGGAGGCGTTAATGGTGAAATTTATCTCTCACCTGGTGATCCGGCCGGTTAAATTGAGTCACGTTGTTCTTCCAGAACGTGCATGATTGATTGTAATAGGCGTCTTCCTGGAACTCGGTGCAATTTATCTCGCGCGTTGCGTTGCCGATCCGCGGCTGAAGTGCAGACAGAAAGGTTCAGGGGTACGTCGATCGAAAATGTGGCGGGAAACGCGGAGAATGTTGAGGAATAAAAGATCGATGCTACTAGGGGAATTTATATTCCTCGATACGAAACATCCTGGCCGATATAGCGTCCACGACAGTGGTTATATGTATATCCGTCTACTTTGTTAATTGAGGTCAAACCCTCTCCGCGGTTATATAACGGACGTGTTACCCCACCGAACGGAGGGTTAATACGTAATACGCCGGGCGTCTTAATCCATTGTAACGCGATGCAATTACTGGTGGCGTTAATCTTGAATCACCGTCTTGCGCGTTCAATTTAAAGCCACAATTATTGCCAGTACGTCGGGCGAAACGCGGGGGTGGCGAACGAGATTGCCCGTAACGAATTGGCGAAGACCATTTCGGTGTTCACAAGAGCGAGTTCTTACTCGTTTTACTTCGAGCCGGCTTTATTGTGAGCAACTTTCTAAAAAAAATCTGACCAGTCCTTCGACGTTAGCCTTGGAAGAACTCATCCGCCGATTGGCGGAAACGATAATCAACGATGGCCACGCGATCACTTGCATCGCCTCGAATTTCCAGAGGGTACCCGTCCCATCCGTGTACGGCATAGCTTTACGCAACTCGAGCGACAGTCGACACCGAAGGGGGAGGAAAAAAATTATTAATCGATCTATGGCCGTTTAGGTTGCATCGTGACGGGATGTCTACGTTGAGAATGAACAGGGAAATCGGGGAGGGACGAGAGAGTGGTTCACTGGCATCCGTGGTTTTCCACTGACAGCGCATTATACGGGAGAAAGGTCATCCCACAACCTAATAAAAAATTATGCGCCATACTGCTCCCGAGCGACGTTATACGGTACAATGATCTTTAACAGGTAGCACAAAGCGGTGTCGAGCTAATTAAAGAAAATGAGTAAACAATCTGTGCTGACCGAGTAATCGTGAAAACCGGGCGCCAGAAGAGGAATCTCATTATTGCACCTTTCAGGAGAAATTGATTTATTTCCGTGCTATCTGATAGTGCTTTTATCTCCATCGGTGGATTGTAATAAGATTGCACGAAGTGAAGCATGGCTAGTAACAGCTAGGGACCGTGCCACGATGCATATGCATGAACATCGAGCAACGCCAGTCCCATCGATTTCCATGAGGCTCCAAAAATTCTGAAACTATCGTTCAATTCGTCACTGTGTCACTGGAGCGTGCCGAGGTAAACAGCTTTTTTTTTCTCCATCTTTTTTTTAATACGCCACGAAACTCGCCGCCATTCAGTATGCCGTCGTCCCGCGCGGGCGATAGTTTTGACAATCACGTTGTCCTTCGCCTGCGAACGACTCCCCGGAAGATTCCGGTTTGCGGATCGATTCGACCGATGACAATTATACCCGCTCGAAATTCCACACAAATCTTCCTTCGTCCTCGACGCGGAATCTTTCGAACTTGCACCTTCCACCGATGTTCCTGTTCATCCACGTAACGCGACGAGTGTGCTGCATTAAATTAATGGCCAAGATTCATAATCATTCGGGATACAAATTTTACCGAGGACGTTGCTCGGCCAACCTCGTGCACCTTGGCGGCCAATTAATTATCTCCCGGTTTCGTCATTCAATTATTACAGCCACTTGAAAAGATTTGATAAGTTACAATATTCATAGCTCCGTTGAATTTCTCGAATTATCTTGGGCCGCCTCGGCGGATTTCTTTGCCCCGGCTAAATTCTCCGTCAAAGCGAACCGATCGAACGACCTTATCCTTCTCTCGAAGCATCTTCCAGATCAGTGCTCGTTTCACAGGTGGGACACGATACTGTTGTTTCGTCACGTGTCGAAGTGAGCTCGTCTTACGGGTGATTAACTGGAGCGACGTCGGCTCGTGCTTACGCCTCCGCTCTGCCACGCGTACACCAGTCACCAGGACCGGTGGTTGGGGGTAGGGACGGGGCTGCTGGAGGCAGGAGGGAGCCCAGAGTGATGCATGAATGAAGGTCGACAGTGTGCACCACATTTCCGTCCTTCTCTATCGCACCGTTCTAAGGATCATTCTCACTTTGCATCCCCCTCTCGTTTTATCCTCGTCTGGCCTGCGTTGTTCACCCGTCGACGCCTCCGTCTACCTGTGACCCGCACGCGTGTCCAGAAGAACGATCACGCTGGCACGGCAGGTTCACAGGGGGTGAAGTATGACGTATTTATGCCGGCGGTGCCAGAAGATGCAGCTAATTGTGCATTATTTCTGGACGCGTACTTGCCAAGATGCGGCAGGATTTCCGTGCTCGTTTAATCACGCGTCTGTGCGTCAATCTACGGTCAGTCCATTGACGGATAAACGGCACGCCAGATTGACGGGCGAAGGTGAATAATTGCGAATCGGAATAATCGCATCGATTCGCAACACGTTGAAACATTCAGCCAATCGACGACGACGTGTCTGTTATGACCGTTGTAACCGCGATCGCCGGGAAACTGGCCAACTAATTACGTTGTTTCGTATCGATCTGCCTGTTTACTTGGAGTTACTTCGTCCTATCGACGGAGCACTTAACAGGTGTATGCACACTGTACACCCACGCCGCGCATCTTGAAGCACCTCTACAAATAGTACATACCATCCGTTCCTTTGAGCGTCGTGCGAACCTCGATCGCCCTGACTTGTCGTCAGGGCGATGTCGACAAGGGTTAACAAACGGCACTCGCTGAAAATACGTTCTCCGTTCATCAGCAACCGCGGCCCATTTTTATTCCCACCTCGTCGATAATTCAAAAGCTATCGTCAGTGCCAAGGCGCGGCGCGGCGCAGCAACCACCAGGTTCACCTCTTGGAGGGACGGGAGCGGGCCAAAGTGAGCGCCAAACGCGACGAAGCTGTGTTGAAAGAATATTGGAAATAAACTGGTGACCCAGTGGGATCTGTACCGATACCGGAAACAGCCTTCTTCCTTCACCGCGGGGGAGAGAGAAGAGGCACGCGAAAAAGAAAGGACGAACAGCCGTGTATAGCGGCGTTAGGTAGGGTCGGGTTAGAGTTGGGTTGCCTCGCGTGGGGTTGGATATCCAGGTAGGGGGGAGTTGGGTGATCGGTAGGTGGCACGCTGACGTCACTGTAGCGGCATCATCAGCCGCGTGGGCCAATAGGGACGCTCACTCGGGCCGGGTCCATCGATCCGTCGGCTGCTGTCGTGTGAGTTTATGACGTCCGTTGGTGACGTCATCGTTAGCGCCGTTCGCCGCTGCCGCCGCCGCCGCCGTCGCTACACACGCTACGGTTTTAATATAGCGGAGGAACGCGCGCGATCTGGACTCAGTTACGCGGCGGCCGGCCACCCGTGCGAGAGCGTATCGCTTTCCTGCAAAACGTATCCGCGCTGTTCTTCACTGTCTACTCGCTGTTTCTCTCACACGACTTCCTTCCCTTTCTATTTCGTTCTAATCGCTTCTCGATCTAACCGATGCCCAGGTAGAGAAGACGCCGGCGGTTCATCCGTACCTTTGGCAATTGTGCATCAGTTCCGTGTGCATCGTGAATCGTGAGAAGGAGCGTGTCAAGTGCGAGGAAACTGGGGATTACACACGCGAGCTAGGAAGAAAAAGGTGGTGCAGCCAAGGACGTTTGTGTCTGAGTTTCGCGTGACCAACCGGGGAGAGAAAGAGAGCGAGAGAGGGAGGTTACCACTTCGTTGGAACACGCGTGGTCCCGCGTACGGGACCAGGTGCGTCTCGTGATACGTTCTTGACAGCTTCCACGTTGAGCTGCGAGGAAGGGAAACAGCAACAGAGGAGTTGCTCTGTATTTGCCAGCCGAACGTTTTCGAGCCTGTCCATTAAAGTGGACGGTGTATAAAGGGGGCTGGAGAAGAGTTGAAAAGTTCGACGGGCATTTTGGAGAACGCCGCGACGAGCATAGTGAGAACGATGTCGACTGTTCGGACGGGGGAACGATAGATTCGAACGAGCGTGAGGAATACACCTTAGGATTCTGCATGCGAGAGGTGTTCGAGCTCCTCGCTGGAGCATTGGCCTCCGAAGACATTTTCTGGAAGGATTCGTCTAGCCCAACGACAACGCAGACAGGTCGGTGATACACGAGTGTCATCACTGTTTTCATGTGTTGTGGGTGAGTTGTGTGTGTGCGCTTTTCGGCTGGATCACTTTATAGAGCACGTACCTGTATCGTTTTTCTTGTCGTTGCTCGTTTTGTCTGTATCGACACTGCCAGAGCAGTCGAGGATATTTCACTGGGCAACACGAGTTCTTCATCCCCTGTCACATTCACCTGTTCATCATCGTATGTTCCTTCACCTCACACGCTTCTCACAAATGCTTCTGCTTGAGAGACATGAATAATTCGAACATTTCAATATTTAAAGGCCTAAGCACAAGTTGCCGTTAGCGCTCTACACGTATGCATAACGAAACGTCGAATCGTCGATATAATTACCCGAGTACTTCACGGACTTTATTCGATTCACGTGTCATTCTGTTTCCCGCCACTGTCGAGGAAACGCGAGAATCGGCTGTCCACGAAACCACGTGTAACTTTTCGAAACCGCTTTTCCATTTAGCGTTCTGAACGCGCACGTGCGCCGTTGCAACACCCTCGCCTCTTACAGAGAGGAACGCGGTGCTGAGGCAAGAGGAAGGGAAGCAAAAGGAGAAAAGTGTGAGATTGGTTCGACCGTAGGATGGTTGCGATCGACGCAGCCATCGATCGCCGTAACCGCGCCGGGAGCGTTTAATACCAGGGGACACGAGATCGACCGGGATCGTGTATCCTAGCGGATTAGTGAATGAAACGAGTAAAAACGAGACGCAAGAGTGCTGATCGTACGTGCGATGCGTACCGTGGAGGACACAGCCACGGAAGCAGCCACAGTTGGTGCTGCGACCACCCACCAGCGTGCTACCACTGGCAGGCATCTGGTCGTCGATCACAATCACGATCGCGATCACGATCAACGAGATCGATCGACGACTATCCATCTGCCGACTACACCGTACCACCAGGTCACCATTGCGGCGGACACCAACAACAATCATGACCATCATCGGAACTTCGAGCACCACGCGGCCCAACGCCACGATCATTGGAACAAGTGTAAGTCACTTAGAAAAAAAAGAACAAGCCTAGAAAAAAATGATTCAAAGACCTTGGGACAGTCCTGTTATAGTTTCCCGTCGTGTACGATGGAATTGCAAAATGCTCGCCGATGGCTGGCAGGTTGTGGTTAAAAGGTGGTGGTGGTGGTGGTGATGGTGGTGGTGACGGTCGGTTTGATGATGATTAACGATGATGATGGAGATGGATCGACATGTGGCATGTTTTGCTTTAACTGCGATTCCCTTTGGGCGATTTAATATTAATTTCGATATTTCCCTTCGGTTTGGGAACATCGCAGGGGTCTTTAATTTATCCACGCGGAACGGCGCGCGCAGTTCAATTAAAATGGGCATTGAATTAAAAAAAAGGAAAAGAACGAAACGAAGATAAGGTATGAACGATATGTTCCTTCGTATTCCAATCGATTTCAACTGCGAAAAGATCGATTTCAACTCCGTGAACTTGCAGTTCGACGATCGGTTAAAGAACCTTCTATAACAATTATTATTAAAATATTTCTGTTGTCATTCTGTTTCGTATATCGATTTCATTTTGAAATCACCCTCATCTTCGTCATCATTTCTCCCTTCGATATCGTTCCACCCAGATTTTTCAAATATCTTTCCTCAGTCATTTCTCACGGGCTAGTCCAGATCGGCTTCATCGAAACGCCAATGCACCCCGTAAATTATTCATTCACTCCTCAGACCTAGCGACAGACTCCATATTCGATAGCCCGAACGCGTTCGATCGGGCATAGCCTCCGTCCGGTAGGACACTTTACAGGTGTAATCGGCACGTTAAGGTAAATATAGTCTGGCAGTCGGCCGAGTGCATGGCAGGCGTTTCTTTTCCGCGTACATACTTGGCCCGCATGAGACCTGCCCGCGCAGGAAAGAAGAGAGTACGCGAACGAATAAATATAACCGGGCGTGTAGATCGAGAGTGCAGGTGCGGTCACTGGTTCTGCTGCATTGTGCCGGCCCGGGTTGTCTGGTGCACGGATTGCGAAAAACCGATTGTCAGGTTCGCGAGAGTAACGACCGTGACAATGGTAAATCAACGCTTATGACTTCCGCGCGTTAAATGGCCCGCTTGTGTCGCGGTGCCGTTAAAAGTAGCCGCCTTGGTATCGATTGTCGATCGGCTGTCAGTTTGACCGTTACGCGGGCACGTGTAATTGCGATATATGCAACGGCTTGTAGAGGATGAAAAAAAGAATGAAAAGAAGAAAAGATCAATGTGCTCGACAACTGAGGGGAATTGAGTTGATAAACATATCGAGATCGAGAAATCTAATCAGTCCGAAGTGACAGTTGCCTGTTCCCCCTCCTCCTCTTAAAGAGAAAGAACTGTGAACGTTGGTAAAATCGTTGCTTTAATAGTAGCCAGTGACACGTGTCGATGTTAGAATGTATTACGTTAATAGACGTTCACAGAACGGCGTGGGGTCGGTGTTTCATGGAGCAAGTAGTTAGGTATAATGAGACTCAGACATTAGCGAGACGCGCAACGCCAGCCGCGTCTGAGCTGGCACGTCTGTAACTACTTAATTCTTTTTAAACGCTCGGCGGTCGCGGTTGCGCCCGCCAATCTTCCTGCTGCTAACCTATCGCTTTTATGATATGCAATTTGTTCCATTACGAATAATTGTCGTATCGGTAGTTCATAATAATGCCGCTTTGCCCAAGAAGTCTGTTAACAGACACGTGTATTTATAATCCAGTCCAAAGGTGGATCGAGAAATCCAACGGAGCCGTCGAATGTATCGAACACCCGATGCAATTCACTAGCAAAATTGACTGCATGGAAGTAAAGACGTAACGATAGAGCGGGCAGAAGGATATCGTTGAGCGGCGAAGGAAAAAATAATCGTGATCGTTCGTAGAATCGTAAAATTGGATAGTATTTTGACGGCGAGTGCCCGTGGGGCGGAGTGCGCTTCCTAGAGGCCGATTGCATTGTTTTACTGGGCAAACTAAATATACGTACGAGGCGGGCGATCCACGGCTGCTTGGCCGGGGCACAAAGGCAACTTGCGAGACGACGAACACGCCGTGCATCACGTGCCGTTACACTTTTCACGTTTTCAGCGTGCTAGAACGATGAACGACAGACGGTTCACCTCGAGCGACGTCGCTACGTCTCGGGAATGTCGATTTCGAGTCGACACACCTTCGATACCGTGAATCATCGGCCCGATTAAAATGTGCAACTCGTACGAACGATGCTAAACCCAAACGTATCGTAGATTCGATAGATCCCTGCGCGTATTATTCACCAATTTTCTATCCTGCCATCTATTGCTCTTCCGCTTGTTATTTTTTCGAAGCCTGCACAATGACGATCAGCCTCGCGGGAATGCGTGGCCAGGGGCATCGACATCGAAGCGTCGAATCGTCGAATCGAACAGACTGGCGATGACAGGTTCTTGCTCGAAACAACGCTCGATTGCAGCGTTGCGTTTTTCATGAGGTTGCGGTTTCGCGTGGGCGGGAAATAGGCTCTTGTTTCCGGCGCGAGACATGCGATCAGGAAGCAACCTGAAGACCGTGGGGTCCGGGGATGGGAGGACGAGGGTGAAAAGACGCGATATAGGTGGGTGGTTCGACGATTCATATTGCATAAATGCTACGCCGCTTCTTCAATTATGCAATGGTTCCTCCGATGTGATTTTGAGCGAACGATGCTTTCATCGAACGAACACGCGTCCTTTTATTCCGTCGGGATAAAAGCGCAGTGCACGTGATAACTGTAATTAAGTGAGATAGATATAGCCATCGGTGAGCGCCGATCGATCGGTCTACGATAATTACTCGTTGCGTAATGGCTAATCGCGGGAACGAGACGGAAAATTGTGAACGATCGTTTCTTGGGGTGAAGCGTGCGAAAACGAACGATACCTGTAAAACGTTCGATTGCGCACGATTCCCCGTTTGCATGCGCGTTTCGCCGTGCCGCGGTGGAACCTGATTACGCGCCAACAGAGAGCCGCATTCGTTGGGAGAAAGAGAGATTACTCGAGCCGCGTAATGAGATTGTGACTCGCATAATGACTCTCGGATCGATAAGTGACGTTGATGCATATGAACGCGCGTACCAGTAGTGAAAGGGTCAGTAGTCAGACGGTGGCGCTATAAATACCGGGAGGACTTGATTCGTTGTGTTTTAGCACGGTTGATTAACGGCAGATCGATAGCGATCGTGTGTTTCTTCGATTCGAAACAGAGCTGGCCGTGGTGGGGAAAGGACCTTGCGGGGAGAGGGACGGAGAGGCGAAACGTATAAATCATAGCGTCGTATGCAGGGAGTGTAACGTCGCTTTGACGAGTCTGGGCCGCATGCCCGACAGGTTTATGGTAATTCGGGCGAACCGAGTAAAAATGTGTAACGCGACTGCTTGACGCGCGGCCTTGTTTCACTTGAAATAGATTTCACCGCGCGGAAACGTATTCCGCGCGAGTATTTGACGCCGTTCGGCCAGCGGGCTATAATTTCTCCTGTTACGCGTCCATCTGACGATCGATCGTCTTAACGCCGGAAGAGATCACGTTTTCGTGGAAATCGTTCCCTCTCGAATCGCTGTGCGTTTCCCGCGAGCGGTGCGCTATAAGGCGAACGATATATTGTGTACGGTGTTTTCGTTTCAGCCGCCGGGTTCATTTCGCGGAGATCGCGTCAGAATTGTATCGCGTGTTACGTCTACGTAAAACGCGTCTCGAAATCCAACGGTCTATAAGCTATGATCGAGTACGTCACATACAGACGCAATACGCCTGCTGCAATTTGCATAGCCGTGTGTCTTTTTAATCGATCACCGTTTGCGAGAAGCCAGCAGTTCCTGTGAAAGACGGGGATAGGCGCGCGTGTATTCCCTCGCGGTGGTTAGTTTCATTCAAACCTGACGCACGACGCCGCGTTCGCGCGCATACTCCGACTGCGTCGCGACGCCACCAGCCACCTCTCTGCTATTAACTCTGACGTCATTACGCCGCCCCCGTCCGTCATCGACCGACCGGGGCTATGACGACGTCACAACTACCGCCAAGGACGTCGCTATTTCGGGCGTTATGCATTGCCGTCCTCGTCGCCGTCTTCGCCACCTCCTTCGACGTTGTCGTCGTCGTCGTTGGCGACCGGCGGTTCCGTCGATATCGTTCGGTGCGTTTTCAGTTCGACACCAGGCGATTTCGCCGAGTTTTCCGCGTCACGGGGACCGCGAGTCCGTCTCGATCGCAAATTTCAAACGATGACGCAAGTGAAACGCGAGCAACTTCGACGCGAAGCGGCCGGAATACTCGAATGTGCCGTGGGACCAGTGTTGGTTTAATCCTGTGTTGATCAATTTGTCGTCACGTCCTGCCTGCTGAAAATGAGGTAACCAGACTTGGTATCGATCTGTAGGTTTATTTCGTACCGCTCTTTTTCCCTTCATCGATCGCGGGACTGAAAATGCTGATTGGTACTATTTGCGAACTTGATACCAGAAGAATGATTAACGTTAGCATACGTGACAACTGTAACCAAGAGTAACCCTTGAAATATCTCTTTGGAAACACTGCGATATTGCTCGTTAAAATTAGAATAGGAAGACCATCGATCAGCTATCGACGAAAGATCACTGACCACGCGCGAGGTGTGGCGCATTCATTTCACGACCTTGGTCCGTCACGTGGCGGCCGTAATTTTTCGCGGAGGTGTCACGGGCGCATCGTCGCGCAACCGTTTCCCGGAAAAGCCGGGGAAAAGCGAAGCGGTGGAGGGTGGTCGAGGAACCGCGATACTACACGAGAATCGTCCGCTTCCTCGCGTAATAGTCAGCGTGGCAGTGCCGTCTAAATTTAATGCATGCGAAAACGACGACGCTCAGGATTAGCACGCCTCGGCTGGGTTCCGCGTGACGTTGTCGCGTGGAAAAACGACGAGGGACGTGGCGGAGATGAGAGGGTGGTGACGACTCGTGCCAAAACATAGCCGTGACGACGCATCGCGAGCGTGCTTTGACGCGAGCTTTTTGCAGCGCCTCGAAACGTAAATACCGGTTCGGTGCCAGTCTTTGGTGAATGACCGACCGGCGAAAAAAAGCTTCCATCGATCGGATCGAAGAAGGGTTGTCGGCGGAATGAGGTGGAGGGCCTCCGACGCCGATCGGGAGACTGGGAATGTAGTCCAAGGTGATATTTCGTGGTGTTGCTAAGTGGCTATTAAGCATTCACGGAGTTGCTTGGCTGATCGCTGTTTGAGGGCATTGTTAATCGAAAAACTGGTACATTGATGTGGTAGTGAATATTATTAATGAGGGTCCGAAGTATTGGTGAATTTATAGTGGCCTCGGTAATTGGGGTTATTATTGGCCGGAAGAATGGTCGGGTATTTAAATCGACTAGCAAAAGGGTGCTGGATTGATTTGCAATGAAAATGTCGATTGTTCGGAGACATGTCACTTCTTCTTTCACTTTCCCGTTGCAAGCGTAACGGCACTTTTGCTCGCCTCGAACCAAGTCTGCGTGATGTCATCAAGTAGGAATATAAGAATTGCGTTGGGAGGAGGATATACGGACGCTAAATCTTTTTTATTATCGCATTCTAGCACAATGACTGGGTGTAAGATTGAATTTCTCAATTGCTGGGCGTGAAAATCGAATTCATTTCGATTGTCATCGGGGCGCATTTGAAAATGAGAGTATCGCGGACATGTGCGAGCCGGTTGGTGCCACTGACGAAGCGGTCTGTATTGATTCAGGGCAGTAATCTGCTCGGCTTAACGAACGCGCAAATCAAATATTTTCCGTGGGCGAACCAAAGCCGGCAGATTTTAGACTGGCCATCAAACTTTGACAAGCTTGGCCGGTGAACGAAACCGTTGGTCTGACAAATACAGGAATATTCTCCTAGCCAGCCTGTAACCATTCGATTTGTTGTATCGACTGCGCGACCCATTTGCCGTCCTTTATATCGGTAAGTTTTAATTTAAACATGTCCACGATGGAGGCACTTGATTACGCGATAGAAAAGAACAGGTTAATCTGTCTACCTTCCGTGGTGCATAATCGACGCGTCATTTAATTTTCATGCTAAAAAGCTGTCGTCCTCTTATCGCGACCTCGCTGGGGAATGCTCGGGACAGTTATATGAAATGTTGTCGATTAGCCACTGTCGATACCACTAATAAATTCTTACGTTTTTCCATTCTATCGCCCGCCGTTGATTTATGGTTCTCCTGGACAGTCGCAGGGGAGTGTTGCGCTGCAAATGCTTCGAAAGTTAACTCATTAGCGTTACCAGTGACGCATAATGATCGTCATTTTAATTCTATTCAAACACGTGAGGAATATTGAACATCGTTCAAATGGACGATCTCGCGGAGCCGACCGAGTAGTGCGCGAATTCCGCGGAAGAAGTCAAGGACAGCAGAAGCAACGTTGTACCCGCCAGTGATCCTTAGACGGGTACTATTGTACGGCGAAAAATCTATCGAAACCACTAAAATAGCGCGAACGAAATCACGCGAAGGATCCTTGAACAATTTCTCAGCTATGGCATCTCGAGTTTCGGATTGAACTGTGTAAACACAAACTCCCCTTCCTAAACTCAATCACGGATTTAACTGCTGAAAGTTAGGCGCGCTTAAAATACCCTCGAACCTTGCCGACAGATCGTTCAAAGGGTAATCAAACCTCGTCAGAGATAGGACCACGAAACCTGCGGGGTTCTTTGAAGTCCCGGGGAATAGTTGGCAAAGCGTAGAAATCGGGGCACCTGGTTTTCCGCCCCTGGACGAGACAAGGAGAGGATGTCGATCGATGAACGGAACTGCGGTACAACAATGACGTCATCAACGACGTCGCAGTATGACGTCACTGGTTCAGTGGGCGGCAGAGGGTGGCAGTCGAGGCGGCAGGTGTATGGGTCGGAGGGGGTTGGAAAGCAACTGTGCAAGGGGGAGGATTGTGGCAGTGGGGACGAAGTTTCTCGTCTGACTCTGTGTTGACGATCCACACCGAGGGTGATCGTGTGGTCGTGCGTGTTCGTGTGCAGTAGAGTCTGTTTAACGGGGGCGAGCAAGGCCGCCGATTAAAGAGGATAGACCGCTGCGATATTGAGCGTTGAATTTTAACAGGTGGAAAAGAAAGGGGTAGTTTCATTTCCTTCGAACGTCGTCCCTTATCCTTCCAGCTATCGTGCACGATATTTGGAGTGGCTATTAGCGTCCAATTTTTAATTAATATTACGGAGGACGAGGGGATGGTTTGTTCTCGGGGATTGAAAACGGTTAGGGGATTGAAATTAAAGGGGTACCTGCACGATCGAAGACATCGATGTTTATGGAATTCATGGAGCTTTCAATATTTAAGAGATTCGAAACAGCGCAGACAGGGTGAAATTCTTAGGCACCTCGTGTGAATCGAAAATACAAAGTCGTAGTTCGATCAGCGAAAAGGCCTCGCGTTCGATTCTTTCACAATGGATCACGCGCAAAACTCGGCCAGCCGGTGTCGATGCATTTTATCAGATGTGTTGTCGTTCTGTTTTCCAAGCTCGTGATCCGACGTCGAGCGTGTGTCTGCCCGCTTGATTTGCCCGAGCTACTTTGATCAGATAAATTTCGTGGCTTCGCGGTAGCGTGTCCCAATTTACAAGGCGCACGCGTTTCCAGCTTTTCTCCACGGTTTCGCCTTTCGCGGACACATCAATTAATATATCGCTCTCATGAATCTGTGCCCCTCGGCTAGCCGCGAGCAGAGTTGGTTCTCAAACGGCGATAAATTGGCTCGAACGGAAAGGGAAAAGTACGGATCGGAAAAGGCGAAGATTAATGGCTTCTTATTAATTTGCCAACTCTGCCGTGGCTTTTTCAATTTGCCAGTGAATCACACGCTGCTCAAATTTCTGGATGCCCCTTCGAATTGTTTGCCCACTTCGAGTCGATCAGACGCCGCGCAAACTTCATCGAAGTACATTTATTTGAAATTACCGAGGGCAATGGGAACGTCATCCGGCGTCATTCATACCCCGTAATTTTGCACGGTGTCCAGATGTAACGCACAATTTGCAAACATTAACATTAACGAGTATTCCTCGGGATAGCGGAGACGCTGGTAGCCATGAAGTGGTTGCAGCAGGTTGCAGTCGGTGCACGTCTTCGTCTCTCGCGATGAAAATCCGCTTTGGCGAGGGAGAGGCACGAATTGGCTTTACGAGCTCGCCGGCCTTGAGGCCTCGAGGCCCAACGGGGTCTCGATCCGTCCTGAGTCGGTCACAGTCGTTCGGTATGCGGACCTCGATCTAAGCGACTAAATCACTCGTTTGCTTGTTGCACGCTACGCCATTCGTGTACGAACGAATCTTCTTACCGGTGTCTTCGCGGCATCTTGCTCGCGGCATCGTTAACTTCCAGGCTTTCAGGATTCGTGGATCGTTCGTGTATGATCCCTCTTAGCCTGTCGACTTTTCATTGGCTCGACGACACGTAAATTGCCCTGCAATTGCATACCTTTGCAATACCGATACATCAAAAAAGCTGGAATGAATCGACAGCCGAGGATTCGAAGAATTTTTAGGGGGTATTTGTGTTTTGAACTTTGAAAGAATCGATTTTTGGGGGGGGGCGGCGATTTTCGAAAAGTAAAGTTATCCGCGAAAATGTCTGTGTATAAGGATGAAAAATGCGCGGAGATAACGGAGTTACATATTCTCGAAACCATGTTTTCCGATGTGGCTGACACGATATCCCAAGATCTACTTATGTTCTTCAGTAGATCTGCCGCTATAACAGTTACCAAAATCTTTGGGCTATCTTAATTTCTTCTAATTTTCTATTATGGTAAAAGCAAAAAGTCTAGGAAATCGATTTGAACTTTAAAGTGTTGCATTTTTTCAAACATTGACATCTTTTATCCATTCTAGTGGGGCTATAACCACTTTCACACTGAAGAAAATGGCCCCTCTTCAGTGACGCGCACCTATTACAATTTTATATATTTTGACTTGAAAAAAATATATAAAGTAGCTAAAATAATAGTAAACATATGTGCAATGCGCTAATGCTAAGCAGTGTTCTGATTAGAAAAAAGTTCCCAAAGTAGGCCCAAATAATGGCGGTAATAATACAAATATCCTCTTAATTGTAGAATGTTAATGAATGTATCCATTCAATTATTGACTTATACAATGGAAGAAGTATATAAAATAATTTCCAGGATACATCCCATCGATACGTACTCAACTGAATGAATGGAGTAACACTCGGGGTCGCAAAAGGGTACAAACTAATATTTGAATGAAAGCCAATGCCAATTTGACAGATGTTCATTCATTTATCTTCCGAGGAACTCGAATGCTTCGTTCTATTTAAAAAAATCGTGACTGACCTTTGCTTCGTCTCCTCCTACAATCGAACTATTTCCACCGTGATATTTTTTTCCTTGTCTGGAGTACACTTGGTCTATTTTACTGAATCAATTTCAATGTAAATTTGGATTAACATTCGACAGAGTATACCTGCAGAGTGTCAACGCCAAAGCGGACATTTTGAGCCATTTCTTCAAATTCGTAATATTGCAATGGAGCACAATAATTTGTGGAGTACGCACGTTACGCGTATCGGTGCATTGTCGATTAATGGTTGACGGGTGTTTGTATAGATCGTTCGGCTCACGATACTTCGCCAATAACGCACTGACACGACCAGCTTGCCCTGCACCCAGCAGATTATCGCGGTGCATTTCAATCGATGATTTATGCTCACCGTTCCGATCAGATCGGACGTTCGTATTTATATCCAATTATGTTCTAGTTGATGCACCCGCCCGCAGCAAGGCATTATCGAGGCTTGCGCGGCTGACGAAGATAGGGTAAAGCGATCAGCACTTGCATCGAACTTCGAGTCTCTGCTTCGGCCATTAGTAGTTATCCAGTTCGATGTTCCTATGCATATAACTGTTACGATACGGCGCGTCTTTTGACGCAACCTTTCCGTTCGCATCGGACAAGGCATAACCGTGGCGTATTGTTTTACCGGAGTGTGGGTGTACAGCAATGTCAGCTGGCGAGATATGCGCTTTCCAAACGGAAACTAATTAGTTTAACGTTCGTTCGGTCGTCTCGCAGAGAACCGTATAATTACTCGCGACGTGTAAGCGTAATTAATTTACGTCGATAACAAAAATGCGATGTCCCGTCACTTCCTGTTACCCGGGAGTGTACACAGACGATACCTCCGAGATCGTAGGCGTCGATCGTTTCAGGAGATCTGCATAAATAAAACTGCCTTCACCTTTGTGCCTCGCAATTCGCGATAAAAATATATACCCCAAAGGAAACCGCATTCCGCCCGTTTCAATGTATTCCAGTTTTCTCGCACGCACCGTGGAATGGGCTCGTTCAGAAAGCGCTCGTTCCTTGAACCGTCTCTGTCGTTAGTTTCATTCCATTTCACGCAATACGTCCAGTCGAATCTGGATCGAGTAATGAAGCGGTTAATATTCGTTAATTGTATCCAGATGCCTATCGGCCAATTAGATACGCGGCTATACCGAGAACGAGCTTTTCTCTTAGCTTCGACTATCAACGAGAGATCGTATCCCTGGTTTCGGGGTCACGTAACCTGCAGCTCCTTTCCGACCACGGTATGGGTGTCGCGTATTGCTCGCTCTGGCGCATACCAACCAGAGAGATCCTATCTAGCACGTTGTCGCGCCGCCACGCACGCACACGTGCACGCTACTGCACGCCGCCACAAGTTCCTGGCCTGTCCCCAGCCCTGGCTGCTGCTGTCTTTCCATCTTGACTCTTTTTCTTTTCTTTCTTTCCTTCCCTCCTCCTACCGATACCACCGTCGCTATTGCTATTCCGCTTGGGGCCCACCGATCGCGTCCAAGGGATCACGGACACCGGAGAAATTGCATAGAGAAATTGAAACCAATATTAAGTCCAGGTTAGAAAAGTGTGCAGCGATAACGCGTTTCTGTTTGTCACACAGGCGAGATAAGAATTAGATAGGTCGAGGGTCGACGTACCGAATCGTTTCACCTTTACGATGGAAAGTGACAAAGTTTAGGGACGGTTAATAGTAAGTTTTCGCCTTTTTTTTACGTTATTGAAGAGAGGAATTTATCGATCGGTTACAACGACGGCTATTCGTTGGTTAAACTGTTTGGCGAGTTTAAGTTAATGGCAATAAGCGTCCGACAGTCTCGATAATTGTTGCGCGAGTAGTTTCACTGTTGTGCACGAATGCATTTTCACGTTTACGGCTTAATGCACTTGGAAAGAGAGTGGGAGGCGGTAGACAGTGTACCACGCAGTTTCTCTACGCTTAAGAGGCTTCTGTATGCATGATCGGGGCTTGAGAAATTAAACCAGCGATTTAACAATTTTCCGCCTGGTTTAATAGAATCGAGTGGGAAATGAACAGAACGGTCGTGCGTGGATGTTGAAAAATATCACGATAGTTTAATCCTTAGATAGAGGTTGAAGGGACAGCAACAGGTTCCTCTGCCAGTTGGTTTTCTTTATTAAGGTTGATGCTACGTTGCAACTGATTAATGGGGATAATAAATCGTTTGGACTTACGTGAACGTTGTATGATATTTCGCGAAATTGTTTGACAGGTGGTGGGCTGGCTTTCTTAATTCACATTGATTCCGTTGATTAATGAGTGGTATAATTCATTGGATACGTACCTAATGTTACTGCATATGTGTATGGTGTATGCACGTTGTATATTAAGTAATCGACTCCTCAGCGTGTTCTGGATCGCGAAATAATCGGATTAAATGTTAGGCCGTTGAATGAACTGTGATGGTCATTCACAGCTCGATTGCAAGCTTCTGACTAATTGATTAGTCCGTGATTCATAAACGTAATCCGTTCTGTCGGGCATTTTAAATTGCTCGATCGAATCAATTGAAGATACGTCTATGAAATTGATTGGTTATTTGATTATTTGATTGCGATTTTTGCTATTTCTATCGTGGATTAATTTGGTCAAACATGTTCATGTGGTACGCCGGGTATTTTTCTTTAATGAGAACACGACTTTGTATTAGGCTTTTGCACATATGATTGCTAATATTTTAACTACATCACACATTTTTTTCAAGACAAAATATGATTTTACAAAAACATGCTATGATGGCTGACATGATTCAGGCCTTTGTAGTGGTCCAAACCAAAAAAGGAGGTGTCCCTTTCTATCTGTATGAAAGTGGTTATAGCCCATACTAAAACAGTTAACAGATCTCATTGCTTAAAAAAATGGCAACACTCTATCGTTTTCTTTTTCGGTTTTAGCGCAATAAAAAAATACAAATAATTAAGATTGTTTAAAGATTTTAGTACCGGCTATAGCGACAGGTCTGCTGAAGAACCCGTCCAACTCGATCGGACAGCTAGATCTTGAGATACCGTGTCAGCCATGTAAGAAAACATGGTTTCAAGAAAAACGCGTTAAGGTTTCATTATCGCTTATATGAAGCTTCATTCGTGGGATAAATTGAATATCTGTAACATCTTCATTTCTACGAATCCCGGCATATCCTTTGACACAGATATTTTTGAAGATAAGCGCTTTGAAAAAAATGAAAAACAAGATTTGACTCGTTCAAAGTTCAAAACGCAAACACCCCCTTAAGTTTGCAACGGAGCCAGGTGACCTGGACATCGATTTTTCTCGACGAACAAGGACGATCACTGAAGACGATTACCGAATACTTGTATCACCTGGTTGCAACGCTCGTCCTTCACCTTCAAGCATTTCACTATGCTCGCGTATCTCGCCACGACCCACCACCAGTTTCACCATCGATTTTCGTCGCCAGCTCTCGTACAACCTTCTCCAAGGGCATTCGGTCCTCCACATTAACAATTCCTACGCTTCCCTCGAATCTGTTCTAACTGTTCTTTCATTTTGTAATCCCGTGTCCCCCTCGGGGCAGCAATTCTTTCTTACGCTTCTTTACATTTTCTTTTCCCCCCCAATTTACATACACCTTACCCCGTTATAAATCACTGTCGATTACGATTAGGTACTGGAACGTTTGCTTGCTGCTGAGAGCGCTTGTAAAAGTGGGCAGCGGTCAACATAGTTGTTAGTTCGTTCCTCGCGTCGTCTAAATTTACTCGTGGCAATTACAAGGATTGTAACCGGTTCCGACTTTGCTCATTGCGCTCCATTGACTCCATATGAAGTCCCGCGGTCGTTTTTTGGCGGTCTTTTTTCCATTTTCACCCGTACCAAGTACGTACGCGTTTCCCAAAGAAACACGCGTTCGTCTAATGCGATCTCATTTGCTGGCATTTCTCTCACGCGGGACTCCCTGCAGATCTCGTAAAATATTCACAAGTTCGTTTGCTTGTAAGCATTTGCACGAGGTAATACATTCGTTACTTTAGTGACGCAAATATTGGGAAGGAAAGTGTCGAAATTATTTGGCAGAGGGGTAAATAGAATTATCGTGCTTCATTAAAAGCCGCGACAACGTGTTGAGTAATAAATAGGAAGGATCGACGAAATGCCTGAGATGGTTCCAGAGCAGCAACGCAGGATAGTGATTATGATATTAACCGAGCGATCGAAACGATAAGCCATAATAAGCAGCCTCGTCGACAGTGTACAGCGTGGAACACGTACGAAACAACGCGTTGATGTGTTAATTGGCCCGCGTGAAGAAAGTGATCGCGCCTAATCGCGGCTGTGCCTCGCGTTCCGCTTCGCGAAAGGAAAAATTCGATAATGGAGATTCTAAACGGGAGAGGGAAAAGTTCACGATTGAAAAGTTCGAGGCTCTCACGCCCGATCGGCGATGCTTGCCCACGTGTGCTGCCTGGATTTCGTAATAAAACTACCGCCACGACTATAATTTGCCTTCGCGATGCACGATCCTCTATCTGTTCGCATTCATCGCGGTACGATCGTGTCAGATGAGTTCAAGCTACGGTCAGACCGTCTGCATTGTGTCGGCGATGATTATCTTTTCGGTTAATCCGTTCGAACGGTGTCGACACGTCGAGTATTTTATTGGAAGGGTGAATATTGTTGCATGTAAAACGGTGAAAGCAGCATTTTGAATTGTACACTTGCTGTGTAGCATAATCAATGAAAGTACACTCAATTGTTCGTATTTTCTTCGCAATTCGTATCGGAAAATATTATTAACTCGTTTGCCCGTGATCGAAGTGCAAGTGTCACCGATAATTATAATATATGAAATTTTCTATTATCTGATTTATTAAAGCCACGATAAATTAACTGTCTATTTCAAATGTGGATATACGCGAACAGGGGGCGGTGTTCATATGCACGCCTCACCCTCGGGTTGTTGCATTATTAAGACACGTGCGTCAGATTCCCTAATAATTACAGATCAATCGTTCGAATCTGGTGTTTATCGCGTTACACGGTGTCGGGACAATTCACGTAGGTACGCCCTGCCTGCATTCCCACTGGCGATTGTTTCCCCGCGTTCGTAGCGCAGTATCACCGATTCATTCGTAAAGGGTAATAAACCGACGTCCACTGAAACATATCACGTATCAGAATGCACGTGTTTGCCACTTACTTGGGGCATACGCGATCAACGTCCCTGCAATTACTCCCTCGTGGCGATTTAACGTATCATTAGCACGAGTTACGTGAGCAAACACGCTCGAGAGGCTGCGAACGTTTAAGTATCTCGTTACCTTGCTCGTGGTCGTGTAACACTGACTCTTTATACGCACACGTTTTTATAGATCTACGGGATCGGCAGAGAAACGTTTCATCGAACGTCTTCTTTTATTCAGCATTTTCCGGTCAGTCAATAGGAAGCCGATTGGTTTAATAATACAGCAGTCTTTACTTCCTTATTATATTAAATGAATTAAGATCAATCGTCTTAAAATGTCCATGAAATTTAATTAAACGACAACCCGAACAGCAAATTCTCGAAATCGGTTGCCTGCATTCGTCGTCTAACTCAGATCGCAAGAAAAGACAGCGCGCTAAGAAATTTGGCCAAGTTAATAACTCTCCTGTTCCAAGCTGGTTAAGAATTAAAAATAGGGAAGAGTAGACTACTTTGGTATGATCCACTCAGTTCTTTAAATTGTCACTTATTCAACAGGGAGACACAGCGAGGAGGTCTATTGAACCTGTCAAGAGACTTTTCACGTGAATCTTCAAATGGAACTTTCCTATTACCAAATCGCCGCGCGATAACGGCAAAAAGGAAAGTGTAAAACGGTACATTTGATCGATGGATCTATATATAGACTATGGATGTAGGTTAGGGACAAAGAAAAGTATCAAACCAAATCTCTCCGCGATTCGCTGCTCGCCGAGCGTGTATGTGCAGGCAAGTCCCCGCCGCGGGCAACGTAGAAAGTCCGACGGGATTGGGGTACCTATTTACAGGATTCGCTGGATCGCATTTAAGTGTTCCTGGATTTCCTTACTCGGGTTCACTGGCATCGACGGATGAGTTTGCCGAATCTATGATACGGACATAAAAAAAAGAATCATACCAGTGAAAGTTATTTCGCCGGTGGATATCGCGAAAAAGATCGTGGAATCGATTTCAAGACCGGCTAATTCTTTATAGTTTTGATACAGCATCGGTTATCGCATGGGAAAATCAGTTTACTGGTTAATGGACACGATATTGTATAACAGAAGGGTGTATAACGCGGTATCCATAATCCTTTGTTTCTCTAAATGATTTCACGAGAGGAATGATCGATGTGCATGGATAAAACGAACGTTTCAAGAACGGGAAATTAATTGTTCCCGACAACGGTGATGGAATTGAACGGCGAAGGTGGAAGAAAACGCGTGTCTGATCAGTGACTACTCATTCTACTCCGAATCGAGTATCCCAACAACGTGATTCCCCAGCTGCTCTGAACATGGTAACAGCTGCGTCGTTGTGCCATGTTTACAACACGATAAAAATTGGCCAAGTCCTATTAGTCTCCGCGCCGATATCCACGTTTGGTCGCTTTCTAGTCCGCATATTATCATACTTATCCTTAAACCGCCATGTAACCAGCGGACACGTTGTCGTTACGCGTTCACGAGCGCAGGCAAAAAGGCGTCAGCGATTTCAATTACGGTATTCGTACAGCCGTTTCTATTTTCTTGGATACAGAGGAAAGGTACTAGAAAATAGCGAGGGCAAAACCGGCTCGCTTAATCGATCTTTGATCGCTTAATCGAGCGAGCCGATGCTACCGGCTTGCGACATCCGACAGGTAGAACCAGACGCGCATCGTACAGATGAAATCGAGAAAGGCCTGAGGGTTTCTTCTTTCGATCAAAGTTTTTACTATAGACCGACGATCTTTCCCATCCCATTTAATATATCGTCATACGTGTCGTTCGTTTTTCCTCGTCAATCATTAAGTGTCAATTCCTATTCCCCTCGTTTTTCTTCTGCTCTAGTCCGATTATATTCGATGAATTTTATTATCGTCCAAACTATTATCGTCGATGAATTTCTAAGCGACAAACTATCGGCAAAGGGTACTCCACGCGAAGGCGGCAAGTCGTCGAACGTCGAACGAGGATTTACGATGGGTGATCGGTCGAAGATCCCGCGGACCGATGCTCGCCAGCGTTTCCCACGAACGTTTCCTCAAGCAGAGATTGCCAGTACGTTGCAGCCGGTGCCTGCCGCAAAGAAACCTGTCCGACAAAGTTTCTTTTTGATTGAACACATACGCTTTAGCTTAAGTGACCCTATTAGTCGGTGGTTATCTTCCTCGTGACGTACCACGTAGACACGGTGACCCCGGTAAATCCTTTCTCTTCGACGTGTCGACCGGTTGCAGCCTCCTCGTGCAGCTGACGGAGAGGTGTCAAGCACGTCTTCTCGCGTGTAGCAGCGCGTGTCTGGTATCTATGCGTTTCGTTGCGAACGTCTGCCGTGTCTGATTTAACGCCTGGGACGGGAAGATTGAGGGTTCGGTTGCCGCCACGATTCCTCGTTTAGGGACGACGGTTTGTTCTGTTGCGTAAACGCGGAGTCGTGCTCTGGCGTCTGCTAACAATTTCGTTTCGTTCCCGACTCGAGGAGGGAACGTGTTCCCCGCGATTGGTTGCTCGTTAACGTTGATCGTTGTGTCGTCGCGTTTAAAAGTGCAACAGATCGGCAATCCGTCGGAAAAAATCGAATGCCAGTATTCCCTCTGATCGTTCAATTATTCGCCGGGTGCTCGATGGTTCTTCGCCTAGCTGTTGAAGAGGAGCACCGTTCTTCAGAGAAATCGGCGGGAAAAAGTGAGGCCCCACGATCAGCAGGCGTGACGCGAGTCTCGATGAGGCCCGATTACAGCCTCGCACGGCGTTGATTTGACCGATAGGGATCTCGTCGGCGCTTCTTCAAACCGGTCACTCGAGCCAGAACTCTCGTGGATTCCCCTTGTCTCCCGGCGATGCTGCTGATGCTCGAGACGAGCTGTCCACGCGTAGTTTGCTCGTCGCCGAACCTACAGGATCCCGTAATTGATGGAACAGTTCGCGCTCTGGGACCCCTGTCGATTCCATCGCAGATAAACTAACTCGCGCGTGCCGCGAGTGCTGTGCAAATAATTCCCTGTTCTTCGAATGTCACTTGTGCATCGGTTGCACAAGTAATCACGGTGAATCCTCGGCAGATCCTTCTATTACGCAACGAACATTAATACCCGTGCGCATAAAAATTCGGCTCGGCGTCATTATCTACAGAGTGCCGTTAAAATGAGACGAATCGGTGGAACGAGGTTAAACGATCTCCTTGGGACGAGCGCCGCGGATATTTCTCACCTGTCCAACGCGAAACCTTCGTTGACAAGGCGATGAGGTTGAAACTGGACTCTCGTCTTCTACTATCTTGTACCTGTATTTTTAATGCTCCACGGACCACTCCGCGTTATTGGGATTCATTCTTGAATCGAGATGGAGGAAAGCACGCCGTTCCTAGCGTCGCTGTGCGTGCGTATATCATCGGTGTCTGGCCGACGAGAGTGAGAGGACGAGCAACCGGTACCGTACGCCACGACGGGGAAAGGGGATTCACTTCGACACGAATCTACATACAGGCAACGACGGAGAGTTTCTGTTCGACGAGGATGGTCGAGAATGTATGCGCGTTTCAGCTGGCGAATTCGCGGGCGAATCGCGCGCACGTGGACGCCGCATTTTATCGGAGAAAAACGACGAATCGTGGTCGTCCTTGAGCGCCGCGACGTAGTCTCGCCTCGAGGACATCTCATCGAGCTTCTGCCTCGCGAAACGGTGCGTTTTATTTCTGGATATCGACGGGCATTACGCGTGATAATCGTAAATTACCGATCATCGCGTTAGCACCACAGACGAGCGGTCTTTTCAACGAGATGTTCGCTGTTGGATAAAGTCATCTCGCTGCCCGATCAATTGTCAGAATGGTCCGATCATAAACGTCGGCTTAACGCAAGAACAAGACCTTCGTTGCAATAAAAGTCAATCAGCAGGACGCAAGAAACGAAGAGAAGCAATTAGAATAAGATAATGAGGCTGCGATGTGTGGATATCGGTGTGCATATCCTTGGGATGAACGAAGTACGTCACAAGCGTGTTTTATTGGTAGCTGAAATTCTAGGTGGTGCATCGGGCAAGGTGTTCAGATCGCCGAAGAATTTATGGTGGGAGGATAGAACCATTGGTATTATCGACCAGGCTAATAGA
Source organism: Nomada fabriciana (assembly GCA_907165295.1). Lineage (NCBI taxonomy): Eukaryota > Metazoa > Arthropoda > Insecta > Hymenoptera > Apidae > Nomada > Nomada fabriciana. The sequence continues at coordinate 6,514,869 of OU015690.1, read as the reverse complement.
ACACTGCGACCCAACCATGCAGCCTAATCCTTGGGTTGTTAAATGTCACCAGATCCGTCAAACTTAAAGCCATCCGGTCTTCCTCATCGCTAATCATTTTCGGGTACACAAGACAGTTCTTAAGTACCGCGGACGAGTGTACGAACCGTTCGAAATTGTGTTTCGCGTGTTGCCGAGCTGCACGCTGGTCAGTTTTCATCCGACTTCGCAGACCTTCTATTTACGAACGCAAATAGACTAGTTTTTCATGGGAGGCCGGTCGATATAGCGTGACCCGCGATACGAAACACGGTAGTCGACGCATACCTATAGAACGTAATTTATTAATATTCAAACGGGAGTAAGCCCCCCATCTTGCGGCGGTTTTTAGCCGAAACCCAACTAGTTTCGACCCGATGGAGTTGCCTGGACGGTTCTCGGTTGCAATTAACACCGGTCGAACCTGCCGGATCGGACGCGCCGAACGGGGCCTCTTGCATAACTGTCCACCGTGGTTTCGCAGGATGCTCCGAAACGCGTCGATCGTCTCGTAACACGTTCGCCTCTCTTTTCCCTATCGCGTATCTGAACGCGAGCGGAAAGTAAGTAATCCCGTCGTGTTCTGAGAATTTTTGTCCCCGCGCGTGCAGCAGTTTCTCATATTCGTGACAGTAATGCCGATTGATAGTTTGCCTCGAGCACGTGCTCGAATATCCGTCGATATTCGCAATTGGAATGTGCAAACGGGAATTATTCGTTCGCAAATTGTCGAACGCTTGTTTGCGAGCGTTTTCTGCGAGATGAAAGTGAAACTTGCAAGGGGCGATCGTTCATTTTTCGGATGCGTAGTATGGAAGCGAACGGTTTCGTTCATTAGCAACTACGAGCGGCTGTCGCGAATTGTGCAAGAGGCTTCATAGTGTCGTCGTTTCGCGGTAACAAATGAAACATCGGATTCCGCGAGGGGAAATCGGGGAAATCCCCGATTCCACTCCGGAGATCTCGACGCCTGTCGAGGCGCGCGGTTAAACAATGCTCCTTCGCTCGGACTCTCTTGCTCGCCTCTTTGTTACTCGCGCAAAGAGGATACACGAAGGATCGATATGTGAGAGCGTGGTATACGCATGCGAGGATCAGGTGGGTGGAGCCGTTTCGTACAGCCATTTTGCATTCTGCGCCATTTATTTCGTTGATATCGTCGGATAGACGTTTCTTTTTTTCCCTCGCTCTCTCACTCCTTCTCCGTCTTCGGGTATTACCCGCAGGCTGACAAAGTTGCGTCGAATTTCACAATTCGATAAGCTACTGTAAATATAATTGCAATGCCGGCAGCGAACGGCGAGGCTGGTTTTCTATTTGCTTATTCTTTTATCCGAAGTATGCAGGATGATTGCTTACACGTCGGCTAGAAAAAGTTAGCCAGGTACTTTTTCGTTTGCGTTTTCTCCTCCGTGTTTCTACTCTGTCTCGAGTGGACGAAAGGAAAACACGACGGTCGAGAGGGTATTAGCCCTCGATTAGCGTGATTGTGAATTATGCGACGTCGAATCATTGCTGTCTTGTGTTTGTTCTTCGTTTCCCAGCCGAGCGTCGCGATAGTTCGCCGTCAAATTTCGCAGCCTGTAATTATTGTCCAGGCGTTTTTACTCTGGTGATTTACGCACAGCCATTCTCCTTCGGTCCCCGCGTTCCCTCCTATACAAATCTGCGATAATTTATTGCTCTGTCTGATAGTTCGAATATCGACGAACGAAATACGCGCTACCACATGACTCTATTTTCCTGTTAGGATTGTATTCTGCAAGCTTTACGGCTGAACTTTCGTTCGTTTCGACACAGAAAGTATCGTGTACTAGGAAAGCTCATGACTCGAAGCATCCTCGAGTTACGATCCTCGAGGTTCACGCTGCGGATACTTTCTCCTGCGCCGCGATTAGTAATCGGGAATATCCAAAAGTCATTAAACTCCGTGAGAAATTGCACTCTTACCAGACTCGCAGTTGCATGCATTAAAGAATTGCAATTCCATTTGCAAAGATCAACCGTCGCCCTAAAATTCGTCCCCCCAAAATGTCGAAAAGCTCCGCCAACTTTCAGCCGCCACAAAGTGGGACCCTCGAGAGCAGACTACGTCGTGCTTGCGGCGATTACGAAATTCATTCCAAGCCGTTCTGCTCGCGAGGTAGGGTAATCCTGGCGTGCCATCGAAAAGCCCTGGGTAACGTCCTGTGTGTGCCACTGAATGCAGCCGGGCCGCATTGCAGCTGCACCCACGAGTCACACATCCTTCGTCGTGTCGCTCCCTTCTCCTCTTCTCCTCTCTTTCTTCTTCTTCTTATTCTTCTCGGCCGTGTCACGGAACACCGCAGCCTTCCCTCTGCTTTATTCTACGGCGCCCGGCCTCTGTACACGCGTGTGTACGTGTGCATACGCGCGGTGCACGCCGCGAGAGCAAAGGAGAGTGCTCCGGCCGGAGCTAAGCCGGTCTCACGGTAGTTCTTCGGGGTCAGGGGGCGATATACCTACCTACCTACCTATCAGGCTGGTTGCTCGAGCCTGCGTGTCGCAAGCGGCTCTCCTGTATCCTCCTTCTCTTTCTCCTCCCTCGCGTTGCTCGGCGTCGCAGCTCCTCTTTCACCTCGTTCGACACCGTAAACCGCACTCTAACCCGCGACTTGCCTCGCGAGCGGCAAACAGGAATACAAAGGCCGCTCGAGACGCGAGCGAGCCAGTGTTTTATCGGGAGAGGTCAATTCAGCCGGGAACGTATCTAATCTTTGCAGGGTATCTGGACAATTTGTTTCAGCCCGGCTTTCCTGGTCCTGCTTTCACGAAGCCGTGATTCGACCCGTGTTCGTTCGCTCCTCGTGCTCGTCGATTACGCCTCCACCTTGGACTCCCCGAGTCCAGGATTCATTTCGCGCGGCGAAATCTTTGAATGGGAACGGCGAATCTTCCGGGCCGCACGCGTGGCGCGTGTAGTACGAGTGTTTGACAGAATAATTAGCGTGCCTTTCTATTGATCCGCATTTCGTCGGCGCACGAAGGTTACGCGGCTCGAAAGATTATGAGGCGCGTGATAATTCGATCCCGGTGAATGGACCGCTAATGAACCGTCGAGAGCGGCGATAAGCGAGGATAAATAATATCAGGGCTACCGAACGCACGAACGCCTGCGATCGCGACAGGAGGATGACTCGGGATTTGCGATACGGATTCCTCGCGGATGTAATCCTAATTACGATGTCACCGATCTTTCGCTAAATTCAACGAAAGAGAAAGCTGCACCGACTGCACGCGGTGGACCAGTTTTAGACTGCTCGCCGCTTGGAAACTTTCAAATTAACGTACGCGCGAACCGCCGATCCCCGTGATTCATTCGACTTTCCACGTCGTTTAAAGATATACGACGTAAAGCCCTATTAGATTAATGGACGGTGAAATATGCACTGTTCGGGACGTTCGAACATCGACACGCAAATTTATCACCTGCTTAATGGATCATCGATTTCCTCCGATACTTAAACGAAACGAATTACTGGGCACTACATTCGCGAAACGTGACTCTAATACGTTCTAAACTGAACGATTTTCAGTTGCTACTCGATTGTTCAAATTCAAAAATCTCACAAATAGTCCCACGGTATCTAAACGCTGCTCAAGAAAGTCGTATCGTACCTGGAGCAAAAGGATCGGACGCAAGGAGAATTCAATTAAAGAAACTGGATCGTCGCAGCAGGCAGAAGGAACGCGCAAGAAAGTAGTGGCACACGACTGTCCCTACTCACAAGCGGTGAAAGGGTTAATTACGATCGTCGAACGGGAGAGACGCTCGAATCGCGTGGGCGAATCGATGCGAGCTTCAAATCGAAGATATCCTCGGTGCGCGATTATACATATGTCCACCACACGATCGGGTCCTACTTTCTCTCGTGCACGCACGCGCACCCACCATCGGTTGCTAACGTTGTTAGGTGTGCCTGCATGCATATGGAGATTCCTTCGATTGATCGGAAATATGACGATTCTCGAATGCAACGAACGGCGAGGAAAACTCCCGATACGTCTATTAATAACGTCTCGCTTTTCCCCCCCGCCGCCGTTCTATTTCTCCTCGCGGCTTCGATTTTTCTCCTAAACGTCCCTTCGGAAAGAAGCTCGCGGCTGCGATGAATTATTCATGAACGCTATCAATTATCTCCGCCGCGTATGAAACGTAAACGAGCCGCCAGACGATCGTTGCAATCAGCCCGCGATTTATAGCAGTTTCATACCCGATTACGGCAGACGCACTTGGCGGGATGGTACTCGGTCGCGGTGACGTCGGCGGTATCCTTCGTACGTCGGCTGAACTAGGTTGAAAACGCTCGGAAAAGATTATATGTACCCCGGCGCAGGTGTCTGTCACGCCTTCTCCGTGTAATTTCGCGAAATGCCCCGGATCGTGGAACACCGGTGTCCATCGACGACTTTCGCCGATATAATTGCACGTTGCTCCGAATTTAACGTCACCAGGATCCGTCGGTCGTTCGGGTGAGACATTCTCTCTGGGAACGTGCTATGCACGGTGGAGAACAGAGGACGGGGGATAAAGGAGAACAGGAGATAGGGGAAGGGACGAGTGGGTAATTCATGAGAGCAAATCGACGAGGAACGAAGCAAGTGGCTGCACGTGGAGGCACGTGGAGAGGCGTGGTTCGTGGGAGGGCCGTGTACACCGGTGTAATCCACTTGGCACACGCTGTTCGGCTAACCCTACTCTTCCACGTCCGTTCGCTACCCTACCCCGGCTACCTGTACGTTTACCCTGCCTACGATGCTGTCGGCTAGCGTTGTAGAAGTTAATCGAGTCCTTCCGTGCACGTGCACACGGCTCAGGTGCAGCTTGTTTCCTTTAGCATGCGCTCCCGTAGGTGGGATCCGTTTCACTCTACAACCGCTTGGGATTCGCTGATCGCCGCTGTCTGATACGGCTCATTGTTTTGGCGTACGGGGTATCTTAATTGACGGCGTAAGCGTAACCACCTTGCACGGATTGAAACGGGGGGAAGTATAGACGGCGGAGGTGGTGAAACGTGGGTGAGAATGTTTGCGAACTTGCCGCCGGGAAGCGACAGACTTTACCCCCGATCGATCTGGCTCGCGTTTAGATTTATGACTTATAGATTCGATGGGCGGCACGTTTGCATAGATGCCTATCAAGGTAGTCCTTGGTGTATACTCCCTTTTAATTCGCCGTAACGGTGTCGCTGTCGTGTCTAATCGCGGGGCGTACGCAACGCACCCCTGTGCGATCGATCCGCGATACGGCGCGATCGTTCACGGGCAGGGGATCGCATGTTTTACGACGTGAAAACCACTGGGTGGTCCACTGTTAGGAAATTGCATCGAATCGGTGGCTTGGGTAACCGTGACTATCCCGTTTAGCATCTTCGTTGATGCCTCGGACAGCTGAAAGGGTGAGAGACACCCTGTTGACGTGCAGAAGCATCTGTTTGTTCTGCCACTTTTATTACATTTTTGTTTCGTTCGTTCTTAACATCGCTGGTGAAAAATTCATTAGACATTTGACTTTAAGAAGAAATTCTGTACGTCGATATTTCGATGTCTCCATTGAATATTCGAGGGTATGCTAAATTGATTAGAAAATATGTAGTAACATGTGCAACAGGTGTTTGGAAAGTTTGCATTTTATTCGTATAATTGTTTAAGGGTTGCTTTGCGATTAAAATCTGAGGAAAGGCGAGCGTTCTGTCCGTCGACAGGAACATATTTATCCCTTGGTCGTAAGGGATAATATCGCGTAATAATAATCGAGCAAGGGGGGAAACGGTGGCCGTCTGTATAGGACGAGCTGGGTAGTATTTTAAATGCCAATGATTTCATGTCTCCCCGGGGTGTCAGAGCTACCCTATATAGGACGAAACAGCGACGTCGAGGACCTCAGTCGACTGCGAGAATTCGACGACCAATAAGTTAGTCCTAGGCAGTGATAACAGTAGGAGCCGAAGGGGGGAAAAGTAGCGCCGAAAATCAGGAACCAGTGAAAGTGGTTTCCAAATTCCATTGGCTGCCAGGCCATCCTTGGCCTGGTAGTATAATTCTATTTGTACCTCGGAATATTCATTCGTGTGACACCTTTATTCATCGCGGCACTAAATTCATCCAAATCGGAGGTCGCAGAGATGATCACGATGGACGCCAGTCATTCTCAGTATCACAGATATTGTACGTAGAAATAGTCGGGACAAAAGGGAAGCACAGTCACGATACCTTCTTTGCATAAAAATAGACGGGCTCGTTTATTCATCCCGTCGAATACATGTCAGAAAGTTTCGTTCCTCGTTCCCTTTGTTTCATCGCGAACAATAAAAGCTCTGATTTTAAACGGAACATTCCGCACTGTCCACAGCGTTATTCTCGATAAACGTCGCGCCCGACTACCATTTCATTGAAAAAGCAGAAAAGAAAAATAAAAGATGGAAAATAGAAGACGATTTCATTAAATGAGTTCATTGCTTTGAAACGACAATAATTTGTTCGGCGAGGTGTACACACACACACGGGGGGTTCAGAAGCCAATCGGTGTAAGTCCATTAGCATTCGAACCAAGATAAATAAGGTTTTTACAAATTACTTGGGAAAAAATGGCAATGCTAGTACCGTCATCTATTGCTTACCTATGCGAATAGTGACTTAATTGATTTATCACCTGAAAGTTTTAACAATAAAGAAGTCTGTGCACTACGAAACTCATGTTCAGGGAAAGTTGGACTTACACTTATTGGCTCCTGATCCCTCCATATATCATTCAGGAATTTCTAGCTCGTCTTATGAGAACAACAGGTTCAGGGTGTATTTCGTTCTGTTGCAGGGCAACTGCATTCGCCGAACGGTGACAGCGATAACAGCAACGGCAGCCAACGTGCGGTGGCTATTACACGGAACGACGTAGAACAGCAGCAACAACCGCATCGCCAACGGCAGCAACGCCAGGCGACAGCTACCGTTCCAGCCCTCACCTGTACGAATCAGTCTTCTGCAACCACGACAACCACCGCGTTCACGGTAGCGTCAAGTATGCTTCTTCTACAGACACAGGTAATACATCCCCATTGATCTTGGCTAAGGTAGTTACATACTTCCTGGTTCTCGTTATACTCTACCCTTTATTCTCGGCTGTAAAGTCTAACCAGGTCACACTATTACTTTACACCCCCTTTTGTATGACATTCTCCTCTCGACGCTGTGCCATAATCGATGGCGAATTCATCGGTTGTTGCGCATGGAAATAACGGAATTCATACAAACATCGCCTGGCGGGGCCAGCTAGCAATTATCGAATCCTGTATTTAAACGCACGCGAGCTCATGGAACTTTCACTATTTCGCTATCTTATCTGCCTGTACTCTTCGAACTCTGCACGTCTAGCTCGAAACCGCAACAAGATCTGCCCTCCTACGTTTCAGCGTTCTTGATCGTCATCTGCATTCGCTTATCGTGCACCATCTGCATTCCTGCCCACGTACCCGGATCTCCAGTGTCGTCCTACCTGTTTCTATCCCTTCCTCCACGTGTGCATTTTCCACCTTGTCCTCTCGAGCCAGAATCATCCGGGATCGTCACGCGTAATTAAGCGATGAACGGTCGACCTAGCTGCATAGTGAAATCAGCGGTTCCACACGGGCAACGTGTATGGGATGGTGTCGTAATCGCTTGGAGGAAATTTCGAGGTGTACAAAAGGGGGACAAAAGCTTTCAGGAGGACGTTAGAAGACCGTAGTCAGGGTTATGGAAGGCTGAAGCTTCGATCGTCGGTTCTCGAGGGAGCGATGAACGAAATGTCAGCCCAGGAGCGGAACCAACCTGGCAAATTGAATATCCAACCCCATCCTACTTTCCCTGTTCAGATATCCGCTTGTCTTTATCACCTTGTCGGACGTTCATCTTTGTCTTTAGCTTCTATATTGTTTCGACGGTTGGAGAACTGATTGTTGCTTTAATTATATTTGACTTTTTTATTATGAGAAGTTTTACGGGGGTTAAATCGATTTGCTTTAAGTTAAATGTCAGTGGATGTTCATGGATAGCTTCGTGGATCGGGGATTATTTGCAACAATAAAGAGGCGTCGATGTTTGCCTAGGTATAACTAGGTATTCGAGAAACGAATTCGGATTAACGTAGAAATCTCCGCGAGGCTGTCTGAACAGTGAGTTATAGGTAACACGCGATACGAGAGCCAGGCCTCGCCAATCCTCTCAGCCATCCTCACTGCGCACCTCAACTGTACATCGATGTCTCGACACGGCCCGCAATTGTGGTCGAACAATGTTACCGCCTTGCAGTCGAGTACTTCGATTTGCCGTTCGCACGGCTCTCCCAGCGTTGTCCGGTTTCGCGGGAGCAATAGAAAAAGTGAATACCTCTTGTTCGAAACAGTGCTCCCTTAACTTAAAGCTCGCGATTACTTAAACTCAACTCACTCGTGGGTCTAACGAATATTTCGATCCGGTGTGCAACTGTTCAAGCCGGCATCTGTTCCTCTAAGCTGCAGCAATACTTTTTAGGTGAAAATTACGAAACCCGGAACCCACAAAATAGTCTTAAGACATCCTCAGAACTCTAGAAACATCCAGCTCCCAACTCCCGAATAATCCACACAGAAATCAACGCGAACTTTCAGAGTCCCTTTGGATGCAGCACATTGGCGGATCTGTTGAGCGCCTCGTACACAGATCCGGCGGATGCGGGAAGCCTCCCGGAGGAGTTGGACCCATTTCCGGAACTGCAGCTTGGCAACCCGCAAGGAGTGCCCACAGCTGACGATTCGGCCCAAGCGCACCAAACTGTCCACCACCAGCAAACAACCCAACCGCCCCCGTCGGCGGCCCCTCTTCCCGAAGACGTCCAAACGGATTCGCTTAGGTACACATCGCTTTCCAACCTGCATTTCACCTTTCATAGATAGAATCATAGATCTGGCTGATAGCTAAGGGATAAATCATAGCCGGAATTTCTCAACGAGACTCCTACGAATTGTTGCCTGTTCCTCTCTCAGGCATTTCAGATTGCAACGTTTCATTGTACGATTTAACGATCATCCTCGGTAGCGCGGAGAAAGATCATCGCTGGCATTTCGTTGCAACTAGTCGACCGGTCCATTGACATTTAATCTTGATCTGTCTGACGCAGTTCAACACCCTTGCCAAGCTTCCAAGAGACGTACACGGCCCAGCGATACACCAGACAGGAACTGCAAGTCCTCGGCATAAAAATGGACGAAGGGGAGTGCTACGACAACTCTGTGTATCCATGTGCAACTGGCCATTATCCTACCGAGTTCTCACCAGCGTTGCCCTACCATGATCATCATCAGCAGCAACAGCAGCAGCAACAGCACCACCATCATCATCCGCAGCAGCAACAAGCGCCGCCGCCACCGCAGCAGCAACACCACCATCATCACCAGGGTTACTTCGCTACAGAGACGGCACCGACACCGACCACCGCTGTCCCATCGCCGTCGAATCATCGGCAAGACTCGCCGTATGGTGCCGCGGTCAGTGTACCCATGGTGTATGGCCCCCCACAGACTATTCCTGGTGGTGCCACCCCCGTTGCACCGACGGACATCTATCCCACCGTTGACAACGTTGTCGTGGGCACACCACGACCACGGAGGGCGTCCTTACCCACGCAGAGGTCAGAGTCTGCGAGGTAATTAATAACAAGTATTGATTGTTATTTTGCGTGGGTGTTTAATTGATCTCGTGGCTTTTCATTTTAGCTGTATTTTTTATTAGACAAGAGATAAATCTTTAAATAGGTTTTCAGTTCTCCTTGGCCTTATTTTTGATCTAGTACTTCTTCGACGTTCATAAAGTTTTCGTTGTACGTTTTCATTTTTAAAGAAATTGTTTCCTTCGTCGACAGTAGTGGCAGCACAGAATCGCCGAAGCTGCGCGGCGGAAGCGGCAGTACCGGAAGCTCTGTGAATTCTCCCTCTCCCGGAAGCGGGACCAACAACGAACGAGCACCGCCGAGCCCCAGCCAGCTGTGTGCTGTCTGCGGTGACACGGCAGCCTGCCAGCACTACGGTGTTCGTACCTGCGAGGGTTGCAAAGGCTTCTTCAAGAGGACTGTGCAGAAAGGCTCGAAGTACGTGTGCTTGGCAGAGAAAGCTTGTCCTGTCGACAAACGCAGGAGGAACCGTTGCCAATTCTGTCGCTTCCAGAAGTGCTTGATGGTCGGCATGGTGAAAGAGGTGATTAATTGGCCAAAGACTTTTGTCCCTTTCATTCGTGCGTAAAGAATATCAGGAACTACGGAGGAGTTCTGTATTTTCTCGCAGGTCGTCAGGACGGATTCTCTGAAAGGACGCAGGGGTAGACTACCGTCCAAACCAAAATCACCGCAGGAATCACCACCAAGTTCGCCAGTCTCCCTAATCACGGCATTGGTGCGGGCACATTTGGACACAACGCCCGACCAGGCAACAGTAGATTATACGCAGTATCGACAACTGAGTCCTGGTGATCCACCGATTACAGAGGCAGAAAAGACGCAGCAATTCTACAATCTCCTCACCACATCGATCGACGTGATTCGAACTTTCGCCGATAAAATACCTGGCTTCACGGACCTCGTGCGGGAAGATCAGGTTTGTAAATCTTTTTCTCCTCATTGCCATCTTCTTATCGCTGCCTTCTACATCGGTCGGTTTGTCTGAAATAAATTCTACGCAACAAATAGTATCTATATCATTCTGTACCATTATGTATCGACGTCCGAACAATATCCGCAAGGGAAGCTTTCATTAAATAGATCGATAGCCTGTACATTTTCTAAAAGGTCAGACCTGTCGAGCCTACGACACGTTTAATCGACTGTCTGATTGGTCGGTTCTCTATCGCCACGGAAAGTGCAGTAACATTTTTTGGTTTTCTTTTTCTTTCGCCACAAAGCCGTTCCAGAAACAATTCGTAACGTGGCCATAGATCTGTGCATTCCCAAATCTTTCCTACGTTTCGTAAATCGAATTCTCAACGTGTGTTTCCGTCGTTCTTGCTCCTCCTCGCAGGAGTTACTTTTCCAGTCGGCGAGCTTGGAACTCTTTGTTCTTCGACTGGCGTACCGTACAAAACCGGACGATACCAAGCTGACATTTTGCAACGGCGTGGTCCTGGCGTTAGAGCAGTGTCAGCGTAGCTTTGGCGACTGGCTCCATAGTATCTTGGAGTTCAGCAAAGCTCTCCACGTCCTCGACGTAGATACTAGCGCTTTCGCTTGCCTGTGCGCTCTCACCCTCGTTACTGGTAAGTTTATTTCCTCGTTTTTCCTTTTTTCTTTGCTTTCGGTTTTTTAATATTTCCTGTCCAAGTCAAAATTACATCATGTACGAACAGCGTAGATCTATTCGATTTACCCGTATCTTCCCTCCCAATTAGACACGATGGTCTGCGAATTAAATTATTTATCCGCCGACCAATTAGTTATTAATACGACGACGAAAGAAACCGCGACGGTTCGTGTCCGTTGCACGCGATTTTCCCCGCGCGTTGCATGTGCGTGCTTCTTTACGACGACGTCGCGTCGTAGAAATTCGATTGCACGCAATATCGAGTTCCCCGATTGAATCGGCAACAAATCTGGAAACGTAATACTGTCACGAACGTGTTTATCCTTTGCTAGGCCCGCCTGGCTGAAAGTATTGACATATAAAAAACAAACGCGCTTTTTTTCTCTCTGCCTGATATTACAGCAAGGTACGGCCTGAAGGAGCCACATCGCATGGAGCAGCTTCAGTCGAAGATAATTTCGTCCCTGCGGGATCACGTCACCTATAACGCCGAGGCGCAGAGGAAAGCGCATTACCTGTCCCGTTTGTTAGGTAAACTACCGGAACTGAGGAGTCTTTCGGTGCAAGGGCTCCAGCGTATCTTTTACCTGAAATTGGAGGACCTGGTACCGGCGCCACCGATGATCGAGACGATGTTCGTCGGTAGTCTGCCATTTTAATCATCTCCTCCAGCCAAGCCTAAGGCTACCGTCGCGTTAGAACAATTCACTCTTAAGGACTTGTGCGGTTGCGTACTAATCGATTAAGTTTCCTCAGTTCTTAATTGCGTGTACGTAGGTTTCACTATCTTCTTGCGTGTACCCTCCAATGATTTTCACACGAGTGTCAGCGCTTGAATCGTAGTATCTCGCAAGGGCCAACTCGTGTACATAGACTAATTACGAATCGGGAGGACGATCGGTCCTTTTGATTAATTTGCGTCGATGTTGACCAGTGATTTGGTTGTCTAGCGAATAGGTGTGTGTGCATGCGGTCGAGAATTTTGTGACTGGACATTAGGGAGAGTGTAAGCGCGAGTGGACGAACCGGGAAGACACGGTTTCACCCTAAATTTAAGACAAAAGTTCCCTGCGCGTGTGTGGATGAGAGGCGTGTCGATGAACGGGACGCGTGTCTTCGTGATGTGTCAGCTGGCAGACTTATTGTTAGTTGGCCGATTTGACAACTGTTACTATTGTTACTACTATTACTACCGCTATTACTAGTTTAACGCTGTACGATGTAACGACTATTCTTGCTATCGAATGTACAGGCGCCCAAGCAATGAAATTACACGCGGTTTCTTGGCGAGTTGCAGAGAACGATAGAGAAAACAACGATGAAGCAAGCGATAGATTTTTCCCCCTTCATAAGAGAAGCAAAGCGGTTCGCTATTCGTTTCTAGACGATAGGAGGCGTGGAGCCGTAGGATTAACCGGATGGAACGTTTACTAGTTGGTAATTCTATAAGCGCTACGCTATTTCTCGCAAACATGCACAAAAGAAACGAACAAAATGGAAAAAATGATATGCCGTTCATACTCACACACGTATATTACACACATATACACACGAATTTTTATCACTTTTCTACCTACTTTGTAATATAAGTCGCTACGTCAACGAACAAAAAGCTACGTTTACTTCATCGCTCGTGATGCATCTATCGCCATCGACGGTCCGCCAAGGAAACAATTTTTTCTTCGTTCGGTGAGCACACAGTACTTAATTACTTCGTCGAGAACGGAATAAAAAATGGAACGCATTGACGATTTGGAACATATCAGAGCAACGACGGAAGAGCGGTATCCAAGTGAAGATTGGGCTGCTAATTAATTACTGTTTCCACATTTCGTCTCAACCTTAAACAACTTTCGCTCTTCCGGGTTGACAGTTTAGACATAGGTCGTGACTATGATCACACTCCAACGTCGAGACGGTGCTAACGAAAGAATTATCACTGGGATCCTCCTTTCCTAATCCCTATTCCCCGTGCTCGCGGTCGTGCCGAATTCGTGGCCATAGCTTGTTTCCAGCTTCATCGATCCGAGGCCAATCGGTGCTCTATTCTCCCTCCTGGATCCTAGATCGTGCGAAATTTAGCATCGTCGAAAACGTGTGAGTGTCTTCCGTGTCGCGCGGCCGGGATCCCTCGGCCAAAATAATTACCTATTCTTGTGTTAATGTGATTTTAGACAGCTAAGGGAGAAGAAGAGTGAGGTAGGGCCCGAACTCAGCCGATCAGCTGCACGATCGAGTGTCTGGATTATTATAGAACGAACGGATACGATAAGTCGTCGCAATCGCAATCAATCGGCAGTGAGCAGCGGCTTCGTTACGGGTCCGGCATAAAGTTACCTATTACGTTATGACATTTATTTTTAATCAAACTAACGTAGAAAAGTCCTATTTATACGTATACCGCGCCGCTATTACTACTTATACTATTACTTGCTACTTACTATTACTATTACTTAACTACTACTTACCGCTAGCGTTACGATCTTATGACGTTATTGTCGCTACTACCGCTGTTACCATCCGCTACCTTCTTACCACGAATCTTGTGTTACCATTACTTGCTAAATGCGTGAAAAGAAGAAGAAGAAAAACACCGTCGACGTTTAAGCATTCTTCGCCGCCGCAGTATATCGGGATAGATCACGAGTGTCCCCCATTTGGATCAAGAAAATCAGATTACGATGGAATCACGCCTGGACGATTGCACCGACGCATGATTCAAGAAATTTCTTAAGTATCCACCGATTTGTCTTGAAGAAGATTAGACTGAAGATGTACCTACACGAAATCGATTGTTCATCGTTATCGTTGAGTCGGGGCAATTATTCAGGGGGCCCTTCGGGCATGGCAATCCTAATTCTTCGTCAATAATACTTCTTTCCTCGTTTGCGTGTACGCTACCTGTGAACGTATAAGTACGGCCCAGTAAACCGATCCAAACCGATACAGCGTTCATAATAGACAACAATCACAGCATTAATCTTAGTACACACCTAATCTCAGACAGACACAACTCGCGTGGCCCCCGCCGCCAGGAGGATTCTTTAACTTAAAGGAGAGGCAGCAACACGTTAAAATATATGTATGTGCACAATAGGTATAAAAGTAATTACGTGTGTATACGTTACTCTTTAATCGCCGTGTGTATCCGCAAATGTTCGTCTCTTCACGATGAAACAAATGGCCCAGGCTCGTTCGCAGGTTGGGCCATTCTCGATTTTCCTTTTCATCTACGATTTCTACGTGGTCATGGTTCCTTCGGAAGATCGAGTTCAATCTTCTTTTCGAATTTCTTTTTATCGCTTACACGGTGCTACTTCTCGGGTAAGATGTATCGATCGCTGGCCACGCGAGAGCTTTCGTTCGCAATCTCTCAATACGGAAATGCGCACGGGGCGAAGGATAAATTAAAATCGGGACCTATTTAACGACGCTAGAATAAATGTATAAATAAAGTTCGAATCGTGTAATCGGAATTGACGGTTTGAGGCAATACTTTTCTCCGTGCAAACGAGCTCCGTCGCCGCTGGCCAGCGGTGTGTAAACGTTTGCGGATGGATACGAATGCAGGTGTTCGGTGAACACAGGAACAATATGCCCGGAAAGAATGCAAGGTACAAGTATCCGAAACGAGGCGTGATAAACGTTCTTTCTTCGAACGAAAATTAGGATAACGCGGTGGAAACGAACGGTTCTGAGATTATTCAATTCGTCAATGTTTCAATCAATCGCGGGAATAATTAATCGTTCATTTTACGACGATACTCCCCTTTACGGGCACGCATGAATATTTTACGGTCGTTCTTTCATATGGTATAATGCGCGAGGAAAGACCGATCGTTTCCCCCTCGAACCCTTTGTGTGTACAGAGCGCGTCGTGTCCAGAAGAGATTTAGAGGCTGACGGAATTCGTCAAGTTAAACGGTGCTATTAGTCTAATTGCAATTACTGAACGCTTAATAAATTTGAGAGTTCTTAAGTTTCTTACCTCGCTGGAGAATTAGAGGGGGTGGGATATTTTTGTTCCTATTACTTAAGGAAATTGAGGGATGCATCGCGACCGTTTCTAATCCCCTATTGGAGTGGAAACAATTAAATCGTGATTGACGTGCTCCAGTTTCGATTCCATCGGATCCCTTCTGGACTCAACGCCGATTAGCGTTGCATTATTTTTCACGATGCTACGATATGTAACTAGCGAGCGCGTTCTCCTCGATTCACCGAGGAGGTCTCGAGAAAAACGAGGGATAAAGAAGAAGTTATTTGATAAAGCAGACAAAGCGAGGAGGGATAAGAAAGGGACACGACAGAAACAGACAAGTGGGATATCTCGGATCGTTCGAACGTAGAAATATCTCGAACGGGGTACGAGATCGTCCGAAATAATTGTTGTTACCAATTAATTGTCATTGCTGTAAAACGAACAACGGCCAATTCTGTTAGGTGTACTTTTATCCTCTTCCCTCGATGTAATAATAAATGTTCAATGAACGGATGATTTCATTTTTTTTTTGCTTTTTTTGAGTACGACATCATTTCTTTTGCCAAATAAAATTGACTGTCGCAATCTGGTGCGTTCGATGTTCCACGAGGATCGTGAAATCGACGGCAGAATATGAAATTGAAGCTTGTCCCCTTTCCGTCCAAAATATAAGACGAAAAAACTCCCCATTCTGCGTAAAATCGAGCGTGACGTAGTTTCCCCTCTCCTATGGAATTATATACGATTATAGGGGGGAAAAGGAAGAACAAATTAAAAAGAAATTAAAGAATAAATTCAATTACAGATTCTCGTCTCTGTACGGACATTTCTACAACGATCGATCCGTACTCTGCCGTACGAATATCTGCGGATACAGTTACACACACTAGCTGCACGATTACTAAGCACACACCGGAAGTGGTAGATGTTGCACCGAAATTAAACTACCAGACATATACCGCTGTTGTATTCGTGTGATACGTTGGCGAAATTCGGCCGGTCATCCACGTTGGAAGGATTTGTGTAAAAGCGATTTCTACGAGCTTTTTTTAAATGACATTTCTTTATGAACCGGGAAATGAAGAATGTGGAGAATATCGCGGCAAAGTGTACGAAGAGGAAAGGATAAAAAAGGAAGAGTATGATTTATGAAATAATGTCGAACGTTAATATCGACACGTATTGACGGCCGTACAATTGAAAAGGAGGTGCGAATTATTGATATCGAAGGATAGTTCGCTGATGATCTAATAAAGTACAATCTGTGTTCTTCTTGCAATTTGTTCACAATGACAATAAACGGAATTGCAAGGGAAGTTTCCCGATCACCGGCCTTTTCACCCCTACGACCGTCGATATCTAACAACACGTTAACACTGTTATATTAACCTTTGTAAAGTAATATAATTCAAGGTGTTTTACACGCGCGCACATTCACGAAACCTTTCCTCGGCCTGATTCATTGTAATTCTGTGCCGCACCACGCAGTTCCCTCTCGCTTGGTTAATATATATATATATATATATTTATATATACAATATAAATATAATATAAAATAAAATTATATATATACATACTTTTAAATATATAAATATAATGAATTAATATAAATATAAATAAAGAAATATATATATGTATATACTTTCGATATGCGAACGAGAAAGCAATTCAAAGGCATGACCTGAGAAAACAAAAACACATTGTGACCATTATATTTTATAAATAAAAGAAAAATTGACATGTGATATAGATGGTAAGGCACGCGGACGATGCGTTGCGATGCATTACGAAAGCAAATGTATTCTGTATATCGTTTCATTAAATCTATTAAAATAACCAACGTTTCTTCTCCTTTCGTTTCAGTATCTCGACGTGTGCACAGTGCAGTGAAACCGTTTGCTAGTTATATACAAAATGAAACAGGTATACGAGGAATTGTCAATAGTCCTCAGGCGATCTGACGGTTCTTAAGGGTCCTGTGACTTTGCATAAACTGCACCTGGCGTTCAATACCAGTCCTGAAACCTGAAATGTTCCAACTTCTCATTCCATTCTGCTTTATATTATTATTCACATCATTTTTGAACTGTCTTTCATTTTTTCCCCGACAAACAATAATTAAATATTTGCAGCAGGTAAGCGCCAGGAAAATGCTACAAGAAAATTGATATGCATATAGTTAATCATTTTACAATCTTAAATATTTCTTTCATGTCCTCCAGAAATACATAATCTTTGCATGACCTAAAAAGTAGGGATTAATCATTTTTGTAGGGATCATGAAACGCCAAATATATCGCAGGCATACGCGAGACGCGCGAATGCAATTCGCATCGTTAAGTGCAGCTGCGACATTGCAGAATTTCAAAATTCGCCGGCATAACGGTTCTGCGTAATACGCATGCGCAAGAGCGCTGGCAGCGAGTACAGATGGCGCTCGCGAATTTACATACGCCTGCGCGAAACAAATTTCGCATGGCGTATCGAGAAAATAGTCCGTGGCCGGTGAGACACGACGATCGTTTCTAGAAACGTGACACTCGTGACAGTAGTTTCGCAACGTTTACGAGATACGCAGTGAGGATTCGCCAGGAATAATAAATCGACGTTGGCCGCACGTCAAGCATTGTTATCCGCCCGTTGAAACGTTCCGAAGGTTTTTTCTATATCGTAGTCGGCGCGAGAATATCAAAGGGCGCGGATATCACTGCGCCGCACGTTGTGGAAGGAAGCAGAAATCGAGTACTGGCAGGAAGTGGGTAGAAGGGGGGTACGTCGTTGAGCTAGTTGATTCGGTGGTGGCTACATGTGGCTGTCCGCCGGTCGCGACAACGAGACATTTCCTATCGTGGCATAAAAAGTTACGTTTCCGAACTGTAATCCATAGCCGAAAGAAAGCCAAAAACATGCAGATGGATCCGACGACGGTGCAGTTGATTCAGGTTCTCGAGAGGACCGTCTCCTTAGGTAAGACGTTTTGATTAATCGGCCCTTTCAGGTATTGTCGGCGACATCATGGAAATCCAGGCTAATTTATACCCCGCTGTACTTCTTTTCCCCCCTTGACTCTATTATCGGTGGTATTTTACGAAGCGTATAACGTTGCTTCTTCTCGAACATTCATCGTTTGCGCGACCTTGCTCGTAAAAATAAAGTCTAACCGCGTGCGCGTCCTTTTCGTACACCTTCCGGTGTGGTTTCGGAGCACTCGATATGATTGCTAGTTCCTTAACATCGTGGGCTTGTTTGGCATTTTTTCGGCAGTGATATGCCAGCATTTAATCAGAATCGGTCGTTCGTGCGATAATACTTCGTATTGTGCCCCGCTTGGCTGTTGCTAGGGGCTTTGTTCGCAGCTGGAGAAGTATTGTCCCATGTGACGGTTACTCGTATTGCACGTCCCCGTTGTCGGTTGGCATGGCGAGCACCAGTGCATCCCGCTTTTCTAACCTCCACTATTGCGCCAGATTTTCTTTCAGCTTCGACAATAACGGGATGATGCGCCGAGAAAACGGATGATATTAATTGCGATTCTTTTCGTTTCCGATTTCAGACAAAAATGAGCTGGAGGTGGCTCTGAATTTTTTGGAGCAGGCAGCGGAGACAAATCTAGTAAGTTACTTCTCCTTGGATGTATCAGGCGTTCTAATTTGGGCAACCGTGCAAAGGCACAGGGATTAAAAAAAAATATCGTATTCTTTCAGCCTGAATTCTTGCAAAGACTCAGTGCCGTGCTGGTTACTGCAGCTGCAAGTCCCGTTGCCCGCATGGCAGCGGGACTGCAACTTAAGAATCAACTTACATCCAAGGATCAGCAGTTGAGATATCAATATCAGCAACGCTGGCTTGCCATTCCTGTAGAAAACCGGGAGTACATTAAGAAGAATGTAAGGGTCTCTTTTTGTATGAATTATTTAGTGTTCTTTCGTTTCTCGAAAATTTTGCGGAGTTCGTTTCATTCGAGTGGCGGCAAAGGTACAACATTATTGTATTTATTTATTAGATCTTTGGAGCGCTTGGAACAGAGAACAACAGGCCAAGCGCAGCGGCGCAGTGTGTCGCATACGTTGCGGTTACTGAATTACCTGTTCGCGAATGGACCAATGTCATTCAGCTGTTAGTTAACAATGTTGTCAATCCGAACAGTACTGAAATAATGAAAGAGGCAACTTTGGAGGCCATTGGTTATATTTGTCAAGATATAGAGGGTGATGTTTTGGTATCTCAGTCTAATCACATTCTCACCGCCATTATTCATGGTATGAACGGATCCAATACTTCGCACCACGTTCGTCTTGCAGCCACAAGTGCACTACACAATTCATTGGAATTTACCAAAGGAAATTTCGAGATAGAGGTTTGTACAATCCAGGTGGTAGCTGGGAATATTTTGTAGGTAGGCAGGATGTTCATTTTCATTTTTTATGTATACAGTCAGAACGAAACTTCATCATGGAGGTGGTATGCGAAGCAACACAGTCCTTGAACACTCAAGTTAAAGTAGCGGCTTTACAGTGTCTTGTGAAAATTATGTCTTTATATTATCAGTACATGGAGCCGTACATGGCGCCAGCCCTATTTCCTATTACTTTAGAAGCTATGAAATCAGATATCGATGAAGTAGCACTGCAAGGAATTGAATTTTGGTCGAACGTATCGGACGAAGAGGTTGATCTAGCTATGGAGGAGGGTGAAGCTACCGAAGGTGGTCGGCCACCGGTTAAAGCATCGAAACATTACGCGAAAGGCGCTTTACAATATCTGGTACCTGTTTTAATGAAGAAGCTTACCAAACAAGAGGAATTCGACGATGAAGACGATTGGAATCCGTCGAAGGCAGCCGGGGTGTGTTTAATGTTACTGTCCTCTTGCTGCGAGAACAGCATCGTCCCGTTCGTTCTTCCATTCCTTAAAGACAACATCAAGAACGCAGACTGGAGGTATCGAGACGCTGCTTTGATGGCCTTCGGTTCCATTCTCGGTGGCGTCGATACCGCTATTCTGAAACCGTTGGTAGAGCAAGCAATGCCAACTCTCATCCAGTTAATGTATGATAGCAGTGTGGCCGTAAGGGATACGGCTGCATGGACGTTCGGCCGTATTTGTGAGATCATACCGGAAGCGGCTATCAACGAGACATACCTGAAACCACTGTTAGAAGCGCTGATAAACGGTCTGAAAGCAGAACCACGTGTGGCAGCGAATGTTTGTTGGGCGTTCACCGGTTTGGCCGAAGCAAGCTACGAATCCGCGGAAACTGTCGAGGGACACAACCCAGAAACATACTGTATGTCCCAGTACTTCGATTTTATCATTCAACGATTATTGGAAGCCACGGACAGGTCGGATGGGGCTCAGGCGAATCTGAGGTCCGCAGCTTACGAGGCCCTGATGGACATGGTGAAAAATTCACCGCGCGATTGTTATTTAACCGTGCAGAAGACTACGATGGTAATCCTGGAGAGATTGCAGCAGGTACTGCAAATGGAAACGCACATACAGACCCATTCGGATCGTGCTCAGTACAACGATCTCCAGTCATTGCTGTGCGCGACACTGCAATCAGTGTTACGCAAGGTTGCACCAGAAGATGCCCCGCATATTTCCGATGTAATAATGACAGCATTGTTATCCATGTTCAACTCGAATTCTTGCAAAGCGGAGGGTGTACAGGAGGACGCTCTTATGGCCGTTTCTACTTTAGTAGAAGTACTTGGAGAAGGTTTCCTGAAATACATGGATGCGTTCAAACCGTATCTCTGCCTTGGTCTGAAGAATCACGCGGAATATCAAGTTTGTTGCGCCGCTGTGGGTCTGACTGGCGATATCTGTCGAGCCTTGAAGAACAAAATGATACCTTACTGCGACGAGATCATGACATTGTTGCTTGAGAATCTTAGCAACAATACGGTCCATCGTTCTATAAAGCCCCAGATCTTTTCCGTATTCGGCGACGTTGCGCTTAGCATCGGTCCAGAGTTCAAGAAATATTTGGAAATTGTCCTGCAAACATTGGCACAGGCTTCTCAGGCACACGTCGACAGGAGCGATTACGACATGATCGATTATTTGAACGAATTACGCGAGGGTGTCCTAGAGGCTTACACTGGTATAGTGCAAGGGCTTCGCGATGATGTAGCGAATCCACGACCTGATTCAGCGATCGCCCAAGTGGAGCCACACGTGTCCTTTATCCTTCAATTCATCACTTCGATAGCTCAAGATAGAGAGCACTCTGATGGAAACATTGCAGCATCCGTGGGTTTGCTTGGTGATTTGGTCACCGTGTTCGGGGTAAAATTATTGCCAATGGTTGAGACTGAACCGCTTACGGATCTCTTAACGAAGGCTAGACGATCACGTATCGAAAAGACCAAGACCTTGGCCAGCTGGGCAGCCAAAGAGATTCGAAAGCTCAAGACTGGTGCCAACTCCACGTCCAGTTGGTGAGTAATCTTTTCATTGATCGTTTTGTTTCTTTAATTTTTTTTTTTTTCTTTTTTATTTTCGATCATTTTCGTGTGAACGATGTGTGGAGCGTGCATTCAATCGCCTGTTATCCGTATCGATTTATCATTCGTTTCCCGTAACCAGCATTTCATTCTTTATTATATCCCTCACCGTTCTCCGCTACTTCCCCTTTTATGCTACTTATCTGTAACTTTACTTTATCCTACGAACGATTTTCAATGCTAAGTAGTTAGGAAGTTTTATGAGCAAAGAAGGAAGATGCGCGAGTGTATCAAGTATCAAAGCAAACATGGCTGTGGATGGTGGTGTTGAGAAGCAAGGTAAACTATGCAGGATGATTTAAAAATGTGGATGACGCTTTAACTTCTGTTCAAGTGAGGGAACTTTAATCACCTTCGCTTGTGAACGAGAGGTACAGGCTTTTACGCCTAAACAGTATCATCCTGTACAGTAACAATTTCGTTTCGTCGTTGTTGCTTTATCGTTCCCTTTGTCTCTCGTTAATCCCGTCCCGCGTACAGACACGTGCACCCGACACAGAGGCCCCATCTCAAAGAGAATGATATAAAATAAAGATCGAAAAAATGAAAATTTGTTCAAATCGTAAGAAAAAAAAGACAACAAGAAAACCAAGAACAAAAAAAAACATGTTATACAAAATTGTATGTCGAACGGTGAGCGACGGTTATTGATATTTGGCTCGCTTTTGTTGTTTACAGATCACCCCACGGTTGTACTGTCGTGCAATTTGATTTGACTAGAAAGCTATCGAACACAATACAAAGACAACAAGATTGGATGGTGCGGATGCGAGTTGATGGATGTGCGTGAGTTCCGAAGCGATGATGACGATGATGGGGTGATGAGTCTGCACGTGTCCCTGCTCTGGCGACGGTATTCGAGTACCGACACGTCGAGCGCAGCCCCAATGGTCGAGAGAAAGAAAAAAAAAAAAATACCTGTCTGCTGGATGTCTGCCGACAACGGATGATGAGGAGTGCAAGTGGATGTTGCCGATGAATGAGCCAAGGCCGAAGTCTGCCGAGATGTTCCGGTGATGCAAGTATGCCTGATAACGAGCCTGGGGCTTCTACCCGCGTGATTGAGAAGTTGAACCTGAGGAAAGGACGACTTCCATGGACGGTGATCGTGGCCAGTGAGAGACAGAGAGAAAGGGAGCGAGAATGTATGCGCTTGTCTGTAATAGAGAGAGAGAATAAATGACCGAATGAATAAACGAATGGAAGAAAGAATAAGTAAGAAAGCAGGGAGACCAAACGAGAGAGAGCGAGACTGTAGAGCTAATATGAAAGAAAGATTGTGCTCTAGTAAATCGAACGAAAGAATGTTTTGTTCTATAAGTATACGTGTGAGATCGCAGAGAGTCTGTATGTATAAAATAAAGCATGTCACAATCGAATAGACGATTATTATTACACACGGTCGTCTCGTCGAGATAGTGATGTTATTACGCACTCGTTGTAAAGCTCCTAGCTTCTTTTTTTTTCTCCCCTTGTAGCTTTGCCAACGATGCACGCGAGCTGTTTCCGATTCCTTGCTGAACGATCACACTAATTCGCTCGTTCGGGGCAATCGATGCATCAACGAATGATTGTGTTCGGCGTGAGTTGAGGTTTAACACGAACGAAATATAATTTGATCGTCAGAGTGGTGGCTGTTAAATCCGATTCAGCGATGTGATAACGCGTGGATGTATGTATAAAAGAGGAGAAAGTGGTGGATGGTATATGCGTTGAACGTGAGAGATGTTGAATGATTCTTTCTAGAAGAAGAAAAGAAAGAAAAGATCGCGAGGATTCGACATAATGGTGACAACTGGTCCAATCGTGCTGCGCGAGAATCTAAACGATCAGTTATAGTATGATGATGAAGTGTATGTTACTTTTTCCCCGTATGTGAATGTCTGTTGCTGTTGTTTCATTAAAATTAATATTTTGCTGGCATAAGTTATTGAGTTGTACCGAAGTCCTCGTCCGGCCTGAACGTTCGGGTTTAAGAAAAGAAAATAGCCAATGAGCATAACACGATCAAGAGCCCAGCCTCCTAAAAAAAGAAGAAGTAAAATAATATGGAAACAATACATAATACAAATACCCCTCTAAGTAGAGGTGATCCTGCGCGTGTGCGAAAGTTTAAAATTTGATGCGATCACGGTATCATTTCACTGGGATCTCTTATTGGATCCTTTACAGAATATCGGACGAGAGCTTGCTTGCACTGCCATTGATGTTGGTACAATCCTAATTTCTTCCTGTTTTCTATTTAGTACTCGAGATTATCGACAGCTTGTTTCGCGTAAGTGTTCGTCGGTGAGATTCGTCTTCCTGGCCTCGCATTGTTATAATAGGAGGGCGTTTATCGATGACCATGGTGGGAGAAGTAGAAATATTTTAAAGATCGTTGCTCATCCGAAAGAAAATGTATCTTACTCCGATATCCATAGAAAATGAATACTTTGATCGCGTGAAAGTTTACCGGTGACGTTCCCATTTTATAGATAGGCGAATTGATATAACCCAGTGTCTTATTATCGAGTGGCTCTTGTAAGCGACTCGAACGTAAAATCAAACGAGTTGCGCGTATGTATGCATCGCGCGAATAGGTAGATAATTTCGTTCGACATGCCGGACGTTGAACTGGGATATTTCAAATGCCTGATCGCGCAAGGATTACGACAGCTTAGGACTTACTTTTTCTTTCTCGTATAGACACATATACATATATTCATACAGACACACATGCCCGATAACAAGATGTTATTCTAAATTCTGAAACGACTGTGCGCGGCGAGACAGTTTCGTTTCAGGGTCACTCAACGATGCGATAACTTTTCATTTCTTTTTCGCATGGATATTATCTTGCCTCGCGTATTTTCATAAGTTCAGCCTCTGACGGAGGTTCTGCTCGCGAACGTGATGTTTTAGTACGATTTTACACGAAAGATTAAGCGGGCGATCGGTCGCTCTAATAATATAAGACGAAGTTACGTCACGTGGCCGAAACGTGGCTGTGTTAGTGCCATGCATTCCAAATACTTTTGCCAGCGGAAGCACACTGTGTGACCGTTCTTTTCGTGATGCTCGGGTAATATATTTTATAGCGATTTCACCCTTAACCGGATACAATTTTTCTTTTCCTGGTTTGTTTCGCGAACTGCCTCGTTCAAGCAAAGCTTTACACGTACAGACACGATAGTGAACAGAGAAGATTATCGATGATCGCGGCGAGATTCGATGCGAAAACCTAGCCGGGTGGTTTGATTCCTCGAATTGGGAGGGGATCGTCTGAAACGGGGCAAACGTGTTTCGACGAAAGAAGCAAGCGTTAATGAAAAAACAAGGACAAACAAAGAAATAAAAATGAAAGGGAAAACGAGATTGGCGGAAGGAGATGAAAATGCAAAGAGGACAAATAGGGAATTGAGGGACGATTGTAAACTAAGAGACTTTTTATTAAATTGATTATCTTTTTTACGATTTTACATATCGAGGGAAACCAATGTGTCTGCTCCACGTCTGGATACAAAATAAATATATATACGTATATAATTTTTTTACTGTTGCGAACGATATTGCCAAACTTAGCGTATAAGGAAGAGAAACGTCTATTTAGCTTTTAAAAAGAAAAAAAAAAATAAAGAAGTAACGAAACAAACATGGAATGGAAAGGGGCGGGTGGGGGGAGGGGGTGGTTAGGTAAACCGTTTCGACGAAGCCGCTCGTTACGTAGACTGGAGCCTAAAAAAAACCCTTGATCTCTTTGCGGATACACATTCATATACTATACACACAGACAACATACAGGCAAATTCTACGTGCGTTGTTGTTTTATCTCGCGGTGGATCCTTTCGAAATTCTCGCAGACGAAACACGGTGTCTTCCAATCGCGACAACATATTCCTAATTATTCACAGTTCTTTCGATTACGAGCCAACAGTCATTGATCTACCAAAGCTGATGTCTCGACGAGCCCAAAAAGAAACAGAGAAACGTATCGAACAAGTGATTTATTCCGAGAGTCCAAAGAAGAGACGTGCAAAATGCGGAGGCGCAATGTATCCTGTTTTTTTTGTTTTACATTCCACATAGCGGAGAGAATAGAGGGAAGCAAAAGGGAGGACGTAAGAGAGTGAGGGACGAGAGAGGAGAGTGGAAGAACGAGAGAAAGATGGAAAGGATGAGTATATGCAAGGGAGTGAGAGTAAGAGAGAAAGTGGTGAGAGGAACCGCGACGGAGAGGACAGCGGTGCGCGTCTTTTCGCGTCTTGATAAAGAACTCGATCGCTCGCCTGTTCTTCTGATTCGCAGACAATCGAGAGTTGTGCTTCGACGTGTTCACTATCGTTACAGGCTATCCCTAAAATAGGTCGCTGTATTTTTCAAATATTTTACTTGACGTTAGCGTGAACGTAATCTGACGTCAACTAAAATGTGCTTAATAAAATGTAGCCGCTTATTTTAGAACGTAGATCGTATATTACTTTCGTGAACACGCCACTGTTCTTCCTCCCGGAGGGGAGGAAGATCGTTCGATTCCGGTATCCTCGAGCTGTTCGATGAGAAAGCCGAGTAAAATGAAAAATTGCGCGGAAAGCTTTGAAAACGTGAATGGGCCAGAAGTGGGAAACTGGGAAACGAAACGCCGGCCGTGATCGAAGTAACGAGTAACGAGATGTGAAAATGAGGAATACAAAAGAAGCAAATTATATTATATACGCGACTGTGATTTTTTGGAGAGACTCTCGTGTGCGAGGGGTCGATGTTCTACCCTGAAGGGAGCGTGCCCCTTGGTGATCCATGGTTTCTCTTTAAGATCGACGACGATACGAACGAATGATCTTAAGCGTTGCAGATTTTTCACTTTATTTTTCAGCAGAATTATTTTTGATCTCTGCTCCGTTTAAATGGGACGAATTTCTGCTGCTCTGTAAATTCGGGCTAGCCTAATAACGCGCACACAAACGGACATAATAAACGTAACGAACAGATTACACTTCGCTAGGGATCGTTGTGACAAATGTTTCACGTTTTCGTTCCGCGAGATCGGGAGAATGATCGTGCCACGATTTCAAGGGCCACGCTCCCCGATAGAAACTCATACACGATAATATCTTATTGAACTATTAGTTATTAGCTGTTTCATCGTTGAAACTCCTAGAGTGCGTGCGATGCTTCACTAGGGAACGTACGTGAGAGCGTATTTAACTATAAGCATAATTAATAGAAGCGTGTGCATTACGCTGTATCAGTGATGATGTGCGCTGTGAAGTAAATCACGGTTTACTGACGGGGTGTACTCTGTTTTGGGATGTTACTTTGCGAATGGGTTAAAAAAGCGACGAGAGAGACGAATGCGTTGAGAGAACGAGGAAGATTGAAAGGGTGAATAAGAGACATACGGGAAGAGAGGAATTCGTTTGGTGGTGATGGAGGGATGATGAGGAGTTGGCTCGTGATTCGACGTGAATCGCGGCGTCACATTCGGGAAGGAACGATTCGTCGATTTGTAATAAAGCAAAAAGAAAAGAAAAACAAAGAAGAGAAGAAACAGATAATGGAAATAATAAAAAAAAAGGTTATATAAATTTTGTATCGTGACGCGGTTGAAGATCGGAGAACTGTCGCTGAATCTTGTTATCTTGGCGTTTCGCTGAGATTTTGTGCAACTTACAATTAGGGGACAAGAATACGAGATCACACGAATAAATAAATTGTCGCATATGTATAGATACATATATATGTACGATGATAAACGAATAGAAAAGAAGGAGGGAATGAAGAAGCTACACAAATCGAGTAAATGATTTATTTTTCGAGACGATTTCAACGATGGCAGGTTCAGAGGTAGAGTCTCCGTTCTTCGAAGATATTCGAACCGCGGTGCCGTTGTACGTACGAGACAATATTTTCGATAATATTTTTTAAACGATCGAGTCGCGAAACACGAGGCCAACGCGCGTTAGAGCTGTTGTTGTTCCAAAGCGTCAGAGAGAATTGCACGGTAATGGGACGAAAGGTTGAAGATCGACCAATCGATTGTGCGATGCCTATAGAACTCCGTGTCTCCGCGACTTCAGATATTTTTCTTTGCCGATTTTCGATCTGCTTGCGTTGTGATAAGAACGCGCCATTACCGTGCATGTTGTGTGATTCAACAAAAAAAAACAAAAAAAAAACTAAAGAATTAAAAGAGATGCAAAAAGAAAAAAATGAAATGAAAAAACTAAAAAAAAAAAAGGAGTAACTAGAGGAGAGAAGGGAAGAAAACAAAGTGAGCGTGTGAGATTGTCTTTATTTGGTGGCGATACTGTGGAGAGAGCGAGAGAGAATGCTGTCGAGTGTTGGAAACATTATAATTTACGCATGTGAACAATTCGGGCGATAAACGTGGGTTGAAGTAAAAGAAAGAAAGAAAGAAAAAACGAATAAACGAGAACACGAGTTGGATGGATTCCTGTTTAGCCTGACACTTTGTAATTTGCTCACCCTCTCCAGTTTGTTCCCCGAAGCTCAATAGAAAACGAAAAGTACACTGTTGCGAAAATTCGACGAGTTAATATATTCAGTCTAATCTACAATTTAACAAATCCTATTCTCCTATCC
Source organism: Nomada fabriciana (assembly GCA_907165295.1). Taxonomy (NCBI): domain Eukaryota; kingdom Metazoa; phylum Arthropoda; class Insecta; order Hymenoptera; family Apidae; genus Nomada; species Nomada fabriciana. The sequence continues at coordinate 6,486,454 of OU015690.1, read as the reverse complement.
TAAATTTTGATCACTGATCGCCTAGGCCTAGAATGTCTGCCTTTCAACGCTCTTCGTGAGATTCATTCGAGAAATGAAGCCGTGAGATTCATTTAACGTACATACATGAAATCAAATGAAACCTTCGCCTTGGAAAAAGCATGCTGCTATTTAATTATCGTACAAAATAAGACGTCGCCAAGGAAGATAATGCTCAAAGAAACACGAGATTAAAGTTACAAGAAAGCTTTATTCCGATATAAGAGAATTTTTTGCATGCTTCACCCGAGAGAATTTTCTTTCCCCGTTTCTTCGGAATGCTCGATCGTAATTTTCTACACGAAAATGCAAAAAGTGCAAACACGAGAAAAATAATGGAACTGGAGAGGGTACGGCACATACCTGTGTAGCGCGAGATGTTTACTTTACCTTTCGTTCCTTTTCGGTTCGCGTTAGTCCTGTGGTTTGCGGAGTCTGTGTTCTGTGAAGATTTTCCAAATGACAACGATTATATGTATGTGACACATCGGCTACATCGCTTATCTGAATGCCAGAGCGATCGTGGTATGATTGGGGGACGGTTCTTTTAGAAAGTGTGTTAAATGTACAATCGGTCACATTAATGGATCAACGATGATTTATTCGCGCGATCGAAAAGAGAATTGGAGAATAAACAAGAAAATAAATCATCGATCTACAAAAACAAGCTTCAGCGATGAGATCCAAAGGTCGCGCAAGCTTCTTTCTATTTTTTCTCAAACTATAATCTCGTATCTCGCTGCGCATTGACATCGAAACATTTCATAGATACTTGAAATTCGCCGGTGGGAATTTGTTTCGTCTAGTCATTAATGTGGCCGGTTGTCCTATGTCGGTGTGTGTACGAGAAACGATTATACGAATCGCCAAGCGACGGTGCCATAATTAATCGGGGAAAAAACAATCATTTCGATTGCTAACGTCACAATTCTCATCGTCCTAAAAGAAGAGTCGAAATCGAAAACACAAATGCGTTCTGTATGTGTCTCTTGCATGGAAAAAAAAGTCTTGTATCGAGAAGAGAGCGAGATCGTTTCATCCCACAAGATTCGACTAACGCAATACGAATTGCCCCTACATGTGTTTTCACGTTGAAGTTTCATTTCCATTTTTTTTTCTTTTTTTTTTTCTTTTCTTTCTTGTCTCTGACAAAACTGAGATTGTCCAGAATAAAAATTCATCTTGAATCTGTACACACGCAGTGATGCCATTATTGCCAATCGTCACTTCGGAATCGAGCTTCTCTTTCTCTCTCTTTTTCTTTTCAATAATCGTTTTCCTTGACCCATCGCTTCCGATGCAGTCAACAAGAATAATCCGTAATGAAAATGCGGGAAATTTACCGTTCGATCGAGGGTCGCATGCGAAACGTCGAGCAGCACACGGCTAAAATCTGAAACAATTACCTGTGTATTCTTTCGGTCCTTTACTTCATCAATTGGATTATTCCGGATTGAAACGAAGCCGTATACTTTGCGATACCAAGAATTCGCTCACGATCATTGTTATTATACAAAAATTACAGGAACAAACATAGCGACATTAGTGACTAAAATCTTCGTGAAATTCAAAGACATTTAAATAACTACAAAAAACAAAAAGATAGTTACATAGATACCAGCGGACGATTATAACGAAACAAAGGTATACGGATAAATTATATATTTTATTTGGAAGCTACGCAAATATAAATTGGAAAATATACATATATGAAAGACTGAATATAAATTTTGAAATGGCGCAAAGAATAGACAAGAAAATCAACTCGGATGTGTTCGAAGAATGAATCGCGGCCGCCACGCAGCATGTGTCAGCAGTGTTCTTAATCTTCTCTAAGTACCCTTAACCCAATTGAATTAGAAGGGCACCCCGTGGCACGCGCCGCTAAAGTCGTTTCGCCTGCATTTCCTCGATTCTCTTTCTACGCGTGAAACGCGTCGCGAGTGCGTGTACCGGTTGCACTTTTTTTCATTCATTTTCAAACGAAATAAAAGCCGGCGACTTTCACTTGATTTACTATATTCGAGAAATGAACGATATCGGCGTTCACTCCCATCGAAATTGCATGGTAATTTAACTTATCCTCGTCGTTAGATAAGCCACCCATTCACCTTCGTAAACGAAACAAGATACAAAATACGGCGACAGTGTTTTCCAATACCGTTCTTAATTTGGATACACTTTCTGCATACCAAATAATTCTCGCACACTCTCTTTCATATTACTGTAGACCTCTTTTGTTTTCTCCTATCCACCTTTCGATGCAATAACACGCATAACAAGTGAGCTTACCAAAAGGGAAAAGTAACAGGTGTCGAAAGAGGAAAGCAATGTGAAGGATGTTGAGCGAACAGTGGATTAATATAGAGTGACCGGGTCAATTTTCTAACTTATCAAAACCTTTTGGGTTCGTGTCCTACCAGAACTCACTAAATCATCTGCGAGACCTGGCACACACAATCTAAATACTTTTGTCTGGTTCGTGACTACCTTGGACAACACCCTCGTATCACGATCGCGCCCGAGTGAAAGAGAAAGGTGCATCAGGATGGAACGAATGGTACATCGGTTGCAATGCCATCGGAAGGGAGCTAATACGCGTCACGTAACGCGTTTCTAAGGTATCGGCTACGTTTTGGTTATCTGGACGTGGGCAAAGTTCACGAGAATGGAGCACCTGGACGAAAATCAAGCCCCCGGACCGACAAACAGCAAAACGACTGGCAAGGTGGACGATGAAGTAAGTTGAACGATGCGATTGATCTTTAAAAAAATTAATAAAATTAATAATGTATAATAATAAGCGGTTCTAGACAACCTAAAGTAACAGATATCTATATGTAAGTTTGTTTTCAAGGAGACTCCATTTTATTTATCTAATCTATGATTATGCTTATGCAACATACATATACGTATACATATATGGTTCACTTAGATTTGCCATTTATTATGAGATAAAGTCGAGCCTTTTCATGGCCAGTGTTGCATTAAAGATTCTTGTAATTCCGTGATTCGATGCATTTATTCGAGCTGAGTTGACGGATAATTAAAGAGGCAGGAGTTTTGTTACGTAGGATGGATTCGATCTCGACGATCTTTTACCGATCGTTGGAGAGTTTGGTCATTACCAGAGAAAGCTTCTGTGGCTTGTGTGCCTGCCGGCATGTTTACCATGCGGCTTTTGCGCCTTCAATCAGCTTTTTATGGCCGACACTCCACCCCACTGGTGCAAAGTGCCGGGGCTGGAGAGTCTCGATATTTCTCGTAGAAGGAGACTCGCGATTCCAGCCAGTCAGGTGCAAACTGTTGTTCTATGAATATTTTATTTTCCCACTTTCGACGACTCGTCTCGTTCTTTGAATTACTTGAACATTCTTCCATTAATTCACGACCCTGCAGTACATTAGTCGCTAGGTTTGTTTATTATGTAAGTCAGGTAATTGAGGAAGACACTTAATTGAGTAATTGCTTGTTGAACCCCTTCGTATCTGGTGGTAGCACTAAGGAAAAAGATTATGCTACGCTGTCGTTGGAGTACGCACCTCTGCTTCTTCCTAAAGCATGCTTAATTGAATCCCAGTATTGTAACAATCAATTTTACAATTAGGACGACAACGAAACGTACAGTCAATGCACACGATACGATATCGATTGGACAACGCAGAACATTTCTGTCGTGACGACAGCCTCGTATGTGCCAAATACATCGTGGCCAATTGTGCCATGTGATCATGGTTGGGAGTATGAAACCTCGGAAGTGCCATCCTCTATCGTTATCGATGTACGTTTATTTTTCTATGAAATATCTCCATTCAGTCTGGGAGTTAATCTTACAATTATAAAATAATGTTGCTCCGTTGGAACGTTGCAGTTCAATCTGGTGTGCGATCATGCAATTTATCCGACAATCGGATTGGTCGCTTTAAACACTGGAGGGCCTATAGGGGTATATCTTTTTGGTACCCTGAATGATAGGTAACTGAACGTTTTTACTGATTGCATTAATCCAGGGTATAGTATATTTTATCGCAATTTTATTATTATATAGAATTGGTAGAAGATTGTCCTTCTTCACTTGTTTGGCGACATTGATCACTGGTGGGTTTTTAACTTCGATATCGAACAGCTTTTGGACATGGGCTGCTTGCAGGGTAGTCGTTGGCTTGACCATACCTGCCATTTATCAAATACCCTTTATCATATGTAAGAACCCGTTAAAAGAAATTAATGGCGAAGCTGAAGGAATTAATTTTAAACTTTTCCCTCGTTCCCACCGGGATAGCTTTGGAACTGGTTGGACCGAATTACCGCTCGTTTGTAACAGTAATGACGTGTAGTTTTTACACGATGGGTTTGTGTATGTTGGCTGGCGTGACCTATTTGATAAGAGATTGGAGAACTCTAGCCATAACTACGAGTGCCCCTTTTCTTTTCTATTCGTTGTATTGGTGGTGAGTGATTGTCCCTTTCTTTACACCTTTATTCAAGATTCTCATCCGCACACCTTCATTGTAAAACGTCGAAGATCATTCTAGGTTCCTACCCGAGTCACCAAGATGGCTCCTTGCGAAGGGTCGTTTGGGGGAGGCGAACGATATTTTGGAAAGGTTGGCCAAGGTAAATGGGAAAGAGCTACCGACCTCTTTCACGCAGAAACTACGACAACGAATGACAATGTCACGGTCCAAAAGTGAAGAGGAAAGATTGCGCAGCGGGCCTGGTGTTCTATCGCTCTTTAAAACACCCAACATGCGTTTGAAAACGTGTCTGATTACGCTAAATTGGTAAATCGAAGTTCAAGTACTCGATATTTCGACGGATATGATAAAGTGCGCCATGACTATCCCCATACGTTGCTCGTGGGCCAAAGTTACATAGATATTCGAGTGCGATTTTCAATTAAAACGTCACCGAGATAATTTCGACCTATCTCTTCGTTGAATACTCTTTCGACATATCGATGTAATCTCGAAATGTTTTCCTCTTTTTCTCTGAATGCTAATTGAACGATTTTATTTATCATTGCTTCCTGGTTTACAAGGCTTTGATTGATGAATTATGACATAGAAGGAGTCATTACTGACTAGTTCATTTTTACTCTAGGTTCGCCAATAACATGGTGTACGTGGGTCTATCGTACTATGGGCCAGCATTGGGTAACGAGGAACACCTGAGTTTCTTTTTCTCATCCCTTGCAGAGATCCCCAGCTATATAGCTTGCTGGGTAGTAATGGATCGATGGGGTCGCCGTTGGCCTCTCTGTTTGTGCATGGTGGTGGCTGGTTGCTCGTGCATTGCCACGGTCCTTCTATCACCTGGTATTCAAGACAATTCCAGCGAATAGAAATAAAAAATATCTTAAATATTCTCCGAAATGAGTTTTAACACAAATAGGATTACAGAAAAGCACACGAGAATTTGAAAATAATATTTTTATTTCTGATCTTGATCGTTCCATTTTTTTTTTACAGATGCAGTAGTGGCTACGTTAATTTTATTCCTTTTATCGAAATCTGCGATATCGGCCTCCTTTCTAATTATATATCCATTTGCCGGTGAACTTTACCCCACGCAATTGCGCGGCGTAGCAATCGGTTTCTCCGCTTACATCAGTGGACTCGGCCTTATCATTATTCCTTTTGTTACTTATCTCGTAAGCGATTCTAATTAAGTTTATCGCGACACTTTGGTCATACAGTACTGAACTATACATATGCATCACTTTGAATAGGGTAAGGAGAACTTAGTATTGCCCCTCGTAATACTCGGCGTGGTATCTGTAATCGGTGGTCTGTCTGGATTGCGGTTGCCGGAAACGCTGCATCATCGATTGCCGCAGACTGTGGAGGAAGGGGAACTATTTGGTCAGGACTGGACATGTGCTGATTGCTTCCGTTGCGTTCCGATCAAGTACGAAGTTTTTTTCTCAAACAGTGGAATCGTGGATTTATAAAAATGCTACGTCTGCTGTTTCTATTGCTCGATTCCAGGCCCTCGTCAGCTGCGGGTTCTTACGAAGATCTGTCGGCCAGAGAGACGGTAGAGATGCACGAGGTAACCGAGGCTCCGATTCCCCCGAGATTGTTGGAGGAACAGCAAAGACCAAGTGGTGCGAGTGTACGTCGACTTGTTCGTCAGTCGAGCGTGATGGATACTCAGAGAGATTCTGATGGATCCATCAAGATGACTTATTGGTTTTAGCTTTGAATCGAGCTTTGAGTTTAAAAATAAAACCGAGACTACTGTACCAGACAGGTATTGGCTCTTGCTTGGACTTTCTATCCACCTGCCTGACCCTTCATAGGTAGAGAAATTACGTGTATGGAAATGCAATGTGAACAATAGAGGTCATTTTTTTTCGTGTACATTCTGCAATTTATTCCCACAGTTGGTATACAAAACACGATGGTTAGGGGGAGGGGGTGGAGGAAAAACGAGAAAAAAGGTGGTCAGTCATAGAACCGACGAGTAGTATCGATCGATTGATGCTCCTTTTGCCTTCGATCGAATTTTTGCCCAACCCTTTCCTATCTTTCTCTCATAGACGTGTGGTTCTGTTATAGCAGCTGCAACCAGGAGAATCACTGTGTACTATTTCGATGCTAACGCCCCATAAAATTTACTCTCCTTTTCTTATTTCATTTACCTGTCCAGTAATCGCTGCTTTAGCTCGGGTGGATAGGTTACATAGATGTAATGGTCGGGCATTTCTTCGTTCGAACATGGTAGATTCTCGTCCCCTGGATCGCCTTTTCGCCTCCCACTGGATCTACTCTCGTTTGGACCACTCTGATCGTGTAACGATGTTGTAGCCGTGAGATCTCCATCCGTGTAATCTAAATTTCCGGATCCGTCCAGCCTCTCTTCGTCCGCTGAACTGTGTAGCAAAACAAAAATTGTATGGAGAAGGTACATAAATATTAACAGGTAAGTATCATAGTGTAATTAACAGGGCTGATTAACTGCATACGAACAAATGTACGTATGCAGGTTGAATGCGACGAGGGAAACATTTGTCTGACTAGATTATCACACACGCGTGTTTCGAATGGTAATGTCGATATCAATGCTCATATTTTATTATAATTGATATTGTCAATTACCTGTCCTTCTTCATGGCGAAACTCATATTTTTAAAAGAAAGTGTATTCACAAATATAATAACTTATTCCGTGTAATGTCGTTTGAAATTGCATGCGCGACTAGAGTCAACACTGATAGTGTTATCGGAGAATTTATGTAAATAGAAGTTACGATAAATTGGAGCATTGTTTTTAGTATAAGTGCGATGATACGACGTACGTACTTAAACAGCACCCAAATAATGTAGTAGCACACGTAAATTGATGAGAACAGAACGACCAGAAAAATGGTTAGCAGGTACCAGGGCGTGTGCCTTTGTTGCCGTTTGGTATCTTCCCAGTATCTGTCGCAGCTAAGGTACCAGCATATTGCACGATTTAACTCCCCTAGAATGAAAATTCATGAACAAATATTTATTGGTCAAATGTGCCATTGATTGTATCATATCAGGTACCTTCGATCTCCTGGAAATCTCTCACCGAGAGATTCGTCAAAAGTCCAGCGATGCAATCTCGAACCAGTATCTATCGATGTCATTGAAAGAACAATATTATTGCGAAATAATGACGCTGCCGTTTACGATAGGTGCTCGTTATTTCATTCTGTGCTACAGTCTGCTACTATTCAACGTGTTGTTACTCTACGAATTATTAGAATGCAATATGTACTAATAGCGTGACCATTTCAACTATGAAAATGTCCATGAGTCCATTAAAGTTCGTAAGTATTTCAAGGCACACAAACCAAACCAGACAGTGTGTTACCCGTTTTAATACGCTACAAGGAAACATCAGTTTAATAAGAATAAGATTAATCAGAGGGTTACGGAATGGAACAAGCTTTTTTTGCGATGACTGAAGCTTCCAAAAATGTCAACTGCTACCGGGACAATAATTTTACATACTTCAATCCTGATCTGTACTCCTCGAATTCCATAGAACTTAAGTAGAACTTAACCATTCGAATTCGTCTGGCATCAAGATCCTCCAACATGAAATAAATGATTCATGCTCAACACTTTCATAAATTTCCCTGAAGTCAACTAACTTCGCACTGCAGCTTCAGCTTCTGCAGTTCTTCCGGTTTGCAGTTGGACTTCAACTTTCTCAGATGCAACCCCTTTCGCCTCTGTTTCTTGTCGACGGCCGGCAACGCCGCCTCGACAAGATTCTCTTCGTCATCTTCGTCGTCCTCCTCGTCCTCGTCCTCCCCCTCATTGCCACAGGCATTGCTTTTGTTGTCTGGTCCAACAATTTCAACATGGTACGCTGTCCCTGGTAAACGATGGTTCTCCAGGGCCCTATTGTCTTCCCGATGACAATACTGTTGGATATTTGTCACAGCCCCACCGCCGGCCACCGTGCACGCTTTCTCGACAGGGTAAGTCCTGGCGAAGGCTCGCGACTCGCAGGGCACCACCGAAGTTGAACGTTGCTCCGTGTTCTCCTTCCATACTTGTATGTCCGTGCTGTGATGGCCAGCCTCGTCGTCCACCAGAGAACTTTCGAAATCCCGGTTGCCCAGCACGTCGCACCTCATGATGTCGCAGTAGTCCGCCAGACATACCGCGTCCTCCGCCTGGTTTCACAACCATTTCATTTATAATTGACACACTCGGCAATTCGTCTTATCCTATTTGAAGTTATTCGCGTTCGGAGAGCCGGGTGAGATGGAAAATCGAAGGTGTCCGGGGTTTGTTCAGCATCGAAGGGATGTCAATATCCCGACAGCAGTGCTTTTATTACGATGATTATTAATACCATCGATTTTCCAGCCGTGCATTGTCGAAGAAACTGTGCCTAGAATTTGTTCTTTTTTATTGCAAAATCGAAGACTCACCGTGTTAACGTTACTTTTGTGTCTGTTATCGAAGTGGGCGTCCAAGTGTTTCTCTGCGTAGAAGGATTTGCCGCACAGGCCACACGTCCACTGTGACGGCCTGTGCTGGAGTTTCGCCTCTTGCTGAGGTCGAAAAATGTCTCGACTTTCGTGAAACGGGCATTCCAGTGGCAGCTCCACCTGGTATTTCTTTAGAATTGGCATCCATCTCTGAAATAATTAGTGAACCGAAGTGTTCGCGTTAATTTCTCAGAGGATGCAAGTCTATTTACCACAGGCGTTCTATTGACGTTTCTTTACCTTCTGCACTATCCTCCTCACCACAGACGCTCGATCGCGGGGGCATGATATTTTAAACACACTGGGGCCTGGCCAGGGGATTACGGACAAGAGTAACACTATCAAGACCTGCGAACGTAAAACATACACATTCACTCGTCCATTCCTTCTCCTTGCCCCAGAACGAGCAACGTCGTTAGATCGCTGTCATTCGTTTACAAGGAACACGGTGCAAGTCGTGCATGTAGTCGTACGATAATCATTCCGACATTGTACAATCTATCGTCCTACAGTTTGTGACGTCTTATCTGCATGTGTATCACCGAACATTTATTACGATCGTGCAAACGATCGCTAGTTATATTAACGGCATGGAAGAAAATATCACGCACTCTGGACGCTTTAGTCATTGTCCTTCCGCTCTGAACGAGCCCTGCCCGATAAAAACCGATAGCTCCACGTCCGTCCGATCTCGAAGGGTGGACAAAATTGATTCGTAATGACGCAATCTCGCTGACGTGACGATGACCATTCCGCCTGTCGATACAAACACTTGTCAAACCGACTGCCACTTTTTTAATTACCTCGAAATGAAAGGGTTGGGTCTTCATTCATAGCCCAGATTCGCCTAGCGACAGTGACCTGGTGCCGACGAAACCGTGTGCTTCTCCAAGTAACACGAATATCTTGTTACTGAAAATACGTACTCGTCGCGATTCACGGTCAACTGGGGACGTAACGGGGGTTGCTGCGAGGAGCCTACTACAGGGGTGAACGTCGACATGGCGTCGTCGTCACCTATCCCTCGCAGGGATGAATGTGGAGGGGTGCTTAATCGAACTACGCACGAAACGAAGAGAATTACGTATTAGATATTCTTTTGTTATATGCGTTTGTTGTAATTTCGCTTAAAGAATTAAATGTTTGCACGCGCGTTGAATAATTAAATTTCTCGCATGTTTTGTAATTCAACGAGCAACATATTAAACAACCCCTTAATCTCGATTTATGAGCGAAATAATCACTTGGGTGCTGGGTAAATATTTTTTTTTAAATTATACATTCCAATTGTCCTTCAATTTTAGTGTACCTGTTTTGCAACCCTTGTTTTACGGACCTGCTAGAGGCGTCGGAGTCGGCGTCGATGATGACGCGCCGACGCACCATCGACTTTATAGTATCGTTGGTCATTGGGGGAAAATATAAAGCTGTTGATTTGAAAATTCCACTTTATTCGCAAGAAACTATTAGCTCTTTACAATTATGTTCAAAAATATCTGTTCATTTTGTCGCACTGGATAATCCAGGATAATCAATAATAAATACCTGTGTAAAAAGTACGATTTTTTTATTCGTTGTTTACCATCTCTATGTTACGGCTTTAATTGTCTGTTTGTCACATTTTTTTCACAATAATGATATTAGTATTTTCGAGCCCGACAGTACAATGTAGTATTGTAGTATTGACACTTGGTACATTCGAAGCCAATTCTGGTTTATTGTTGTAATTGCAAAAGACGAACATTATTCATAGCTCATTCTTTACTCTGTAAACGGTTAAGGTGTACTTACGCTGCTTATCAGGCCTAACCAAGCAGTAGTCCTGACCCTTAGGGTGGTAAATTCCGTCGTTCTAACTAATGTTTGTCATGCCTGAGGAAGGACCCGCGTATCTTGCTCTTATCAATGTCTCAGGGGCTAGACATCAAACATCGATACCTTTCAGTTAAATGCGGACTGCATTTAAACGACGGAAGAAACGTCGTTTTCATCGAGGATCGTCACATCGTCGGGTCACCAACGACTGCTAGTCATGGCTATATCGATGATTGAACACTTCTCAATGATGTTCTTGATTAAACATTAAAAAGCATATGGAATGAGAGTCAATTGGGGGCTGAAATTTCGTCGTTAGATGGCAAGAGATGAAACATTTTCGCCCTCTCATCCCTGCCTATAAAGAAACCTATATTATATGCAGCATAAAAGACCTACCATCTGTATAATCCAGTGTATTTCCAGTGACAATTATCCACGTTGTAACAATGCGTAAAACATTTGTTGCGCGTTCTAAGCTCTAATTTCCAGCGTTCCATTATGTAATGCAGGCGCCAAAAGCACCGCGTTTTAATTACATAATGCATATCAATGCACGGCAGACGCAGTTCGCTGCATGACTGGATAAATTCACAGGAATACACGCCGCAATCGCGAGGTCTTCCACGTCTCGTAGCAGTTATCGCACGGTTGAAAAATGAGGAACGACGAATACTCCAGGCTTACTCTCATCAGTTGCATTTCATTGCATTACTATACAAAGGTCGGGGAAACAATACACCGCGGATAAATTGATTGTTGGCATGAATTGGACATTGATGCGCGCCACAATATGTATTAGTTCTTCCCTAATAACACAAACGCCTGGGTACAAAGTGCGCGCAACATTGCAGCTGCAACGCAAATACGACGAGCCCATTTGTTGTTACACGAATAGCTCTATGCACGGGAATGTGAAATCCTCTCTTCGTGAGCGTCTTGTACACGCCTCTTTTACAAAAGGTGCTGGTGGGGGCAATGGTATCTACAGTCGACCAGAAGTTGTGCTTTGCCAGAGATTACCGTAGCCTGTCAGTGAAAACAGTTAAACGGGCAAGCTTCATCAGACCTGTGCTGCTCGTGGTGTAGCGTAATTCTGCATTTTCAAGTTTCCTCGCGCCAAAACCGACAAATCCAGACGGTCCATCGTGGGAGCGGTGTCCAACGTCGATTCCACGTTTTTGCAACTGCGCAGTATAGACGGGGAAATTCAAACGTTCCTGTGCATCTCGTCGTAAGTTGTCGAGCAAGTGTATCGATCGAAGGTGTATTGATTTCAATTCATCGACCATGCTCCCGTCTCGAAATAGGGGAAACTTTCACTCGAGCATTCACGCCGCATCTCTTCCGTCCGTTCAACCGGTTTTTCCGTCTACTTTCACGAATCTAAGACCGACGAAAACGTAGCCCGTTCCCTCGAAGCAACAAGTCGACACCCCGTTAGAGAAGAATCGACCGGTCGAACGATCGAAATTACGAAAGTGTGTCATTGTCACATTCATTAGAAATCCATTTGCGCCGATGCAATTTCGTTCGATAACGATTTCGTTGCATATCTGTAGAACTCATGTATTATTCGGTTTTTATCGGCGTTTACCGATAACTTGATTGATTGAAGCTGACGTTCATTACGCTTTTAGATTATAATTGCAACGGCCGCGACGCTTCGGGGGTGTATCGGGGCTCACGCAATCGTTTCATTCTCGATAAGGATTGCGATTCGACGTAGCGAAAGACCGTGCCTCCTTTGATATTCTCTGCGTGACGCTGGCGTCTGGCTAGTGAACGCTCACTCCGTGAAAGCGTATTTATTTACGTAGAACGTTATTTAAGGCCGTTGCACTGGTGCGAACGTCGTCTGCCGCTCCGAATATGCAGGAGGTGACGTCTAGGTTCGCCCTGCCTCTTTCTTTCATTATCAAAAAATTCAATGATATCCTGGGCGTGTTAATGAAGAGACACACAACAATATTGTCTAGTCACGTGTTTATAAATACGTCCACGTCTGCATCGTTTTAAAAAAAAATATAAATGTTTCTTGATGTTGTACTCTATCATTAGTAGCGTAATCGTGGAAAATGACTGTCTGCATGGGATTACATACTGATTTCTACGATATAAATGCCAGTCATGCAGTTGACTCTTGTACTGTCTGGCTAGATAGTAAACGAAAAATGCCGCAGTGTTTACGTACGTAGAGATTATAGCCTAACGGGGTGTATCAATATTGATAACTCGATATATGTGGATCGTACTTTGAACTGTGTCTTACTGACTGGCAATTTGTCGTTTGTTATTCGCAGTGTAGCACGGTCGGTGTGAATAATTGCGTTTTTTCAACAAACACTAATTTGCACATTACATTAGAAACGTATACAGCAGATTTGCAATATTCCCCTTTTTTCAATCTGACACACTGTAATTAGAGCGGCCGGTTACGTAAGTATATTGATTATGACATAATTATTAACGAGCAGCGATAGTTATCGGCATGAGTTACAATTCTACAATTCCACAAAACAAGAAAAGAAAACTTTGTCAGACGTTAGCATAATTATGCTATTAAGGACGAATTACATATCGGTTCCGGCATTACAACTGCCACTATATCCTGGTCGTTCCCTTGGAACGTTGTTGCATTATCTCATTGTGCACTATTGCGTGCGTCACGTTATCGGAAAACTTAATTCTATTTCGACGTCCCCGGTGTCTTTTTAGGTTTCCGTTTTCTTCGTACATCGTTCGACCGGTTGACCTACATTGAACCGCGTGCATCATTCCGTTGCATTATTTCACTGAATTAGAAAGCCGCGTCTTGCGTTGGAGTAAATTTTATCCCGGGCTTATTGGTTTGTTTCCAGGACCTGGTAATTGCCTTAATGAATTGTTAACGGCGTTACGAAGTAACAAGTTCGAGCAGGAAACATGACGAGCGTCAGACAAATCCTTCGATGCGCCAGAAAACTTGGTCGGGTGCAAGATAGTGGGGCCAAGGTTTTAAACCGGTCCGTGAGATGTGCGGCCACACAGACGCAACAGAAAATCATCCAGGAGGAAAATGGAAAAAGGATTTTCCGCTCACCATACGGGGAGATCAGGCCCTCTGACATGCTGTTGCATGAATATGTTTGGAAGAATTTAGCGGACCATGCTAATAGAACTGCACTGGTAATTTCACAGAAAATGTCCATAATATTGTCACGTTATTCTGTTTTCATCGTGAGAGCAGTTAAGTGAAACAGTTCGCGGAAAACGGCAGGTGTGAAATAGCGGTTTTCAACCTGAACCAAATATTCGTATGCGGATCTGTTTATAAGAGGAGTACTGATTTTAGGAACACATTATTATTAACGGAATTTTTCTATTCGTTGACAATTCATACTGATTTCAAATTTAAACGCATGTTCAGTTAAAAATTGACTTGAATTGACCGCATAATTGAATTATGCGATATAATCTGCCTGTCATACTTATGATAGAGAATATTTATATTATACCTGGTTCGCATAGTTCAAGTCATGTAATGTATTAGGTGTGTATTGCTATTCAAATGCAGTCGATGTTACTGTTTTAGGTATGCAGCGTGACCGGAAAAACATATACGTACAGCGAAGCGAGGGACGCGACTAATTATATCGCGAGAAGTTTGATAAATATGGGTTTAAAAAAGGGCGATACGGTGGCCCTGGTGGCACCCAATTATCCGGACACGATTTTAGCTTTCCTTGGTATTTTGGAAGCTGATCTCGTGGTTACGACAGTGAATCCATTTTATACAACCGGTGAGTGAACACACGCAAAGATATGTAACAAAACTATCCTTATTTTCATTACTAGTACCGATTTGTAACGCGTCACAACATATATATCTATTTATGAAACAGTCACGATTGCGTTTACGTTTTCACTTCGATATCCATCTTTCCTCGTTCACTAAGAAATATGGTTCTCGAGTGGCCATACCCTTAATGACCGTTCGAAAAGCTGCAATTTATTGCAATAGCCTAACATTATCCCGTGGCGTATTTCAAACAGATGAAATTAAAAAGCAACTGCAGAGTTCCGGAGCGAAGGCGATCATTACAGTGGCAGAAATTGCACAGACCGCAATGGCAGCCTCAAAAGGTACTCTCGCACCTGGGGCACCCTTCGTAGTTATCGACGATGGCACCGCATCCATTCCACCGGGCTCTGTGCCGCTCAAGGTGCGAACTAAAACTGATCAGAGCGTCGAGCTGCCGGATGAATTCAATTCGAACTCGTAGGCGCGTCGTACGTTTCCAAATAATTCAATCGCCTCGAGTCGTGATTCAAACGAACGAAAACATTTGCAGGATCTCATTGAAAAAGGGAAGTCTCTGCCTCCTTTAAAAAATTGCCAATCGTCTGTGGACGATTTGGCCGTCTTACCATATTCCAGTGGAACGACTGGTTTACCAAAAGGTGTGATGTTGACGCATAGAAATTTGGTGGCCAACATGGAAATGGTTGAGCAGACTGCTAAAGGGAGAATGTGGCCAGAATTAGGAGGTAGATAAATATTTGTGCGATGAAAATAGGTTTGTAGTATTATTATCATTATTTATTCATTTTAGGTGATGCCCACGAAGTCTTACCCCTAATTCTACCATTCTTCCATATTTATGGGCTGAACACTGCGGTGTTACCACGGCTAGTTGCGGGTTCAAAGATAATCACCCTTCCTAGGTTCACGCCGGAGTTATTTATTTCAGTGTTAGAGAAGCATCAGGTGAATATTTTGCTTGAATCTTTTCTCTATTTACTTGATCTACGAAGAATTTCAAGCAGGTTCTAAAATTGCTTTTACTCGCAGGCGACATGCCTTTTCTTAGCGCCGCCGCTACTTTTGTTCTTGAATGCCTCGCCACACATGAAGAAGAAGCATTTTGAATGCATGCACCACGCTATCAGTGGTGCAGCACCAATGTCGAATCTGGATGTAGACAGATTCTATGAGAAGTTCCAGTTAGATAATAGCAGAATGAAATTCTGTCAAGGTAGTTGAACTTGAATATATTGAATATATTGTCATGAACTTGAATATAAGTAAATATGAATATATAAGGCATGTTTATTCCGCAAAAGAGTAATGAGACTCAAACGGATATTTTTTTATTTCTTAAGGATACGGACTGACGGAGTGCTCGCCAGTTGTTTGCTTGGAGACGACAGGTTTGAAGCCAGGAGGTATCGGAAAGAACATTGCTGGATGCGATGTACGATTAGTTAGTTCAATTACGAACGAAGATGTTTCTTCTCCTGGTGAAACCGGCGAGCTCTGGGTCAGGGGGCCCCATGTTATGAAAGGGTACTTGAACAACGAGAGTGCCACCAGAGAAACGATCGTCGAGAACGGCTGGCTGAAATCCGGTGACATCGGTTACTACGACGAAGATTTCGATTTCTTCATCACAGATAGATTGAAAGAGTTAATCAAGGTTAAAGGATTCCAGGTACAGAACTTTTTGATTACCGCTTCGATTAATACATTGCTTGTTATCATTTTCAAAACGGCAGTTTTCAAATCTTACGTTTATTGCCGGGTATTAGTAATCGATGTATCACATGGGAACTGTTTCCTTTTATTATAATTTAACATTGTATTCACATAAGTGCAAGCGCGTGTATCCGGTTATATAAAGTATGATTGCACGATGGTTTCTTATTCCACTGAGGTCAGACTGTTGTTTACATAATGAATGTTTTACCTTGCTTACAAATCAAGAATAATTTGTGAACTTTGATCTATTTTTCATGGCGATTTGATATGTTGTATTAGGTCGCACCAGCAGAACTTGAAGCATTATTGAGAACGCATCCAAAAGTTCAAGAAGCAGCCGTGGTTGGCATTCCAGATCAGAGATGCGGTGAAGTACCAAAAGCCTTTATATTACCCAAGGAAGGCGCTAAGGTAAGCGAGGATGACATCAAAAATTTCGTAAAAGGCAAGGTGTCGGACTACAAGGAGCTTCAAGGTAAAATAAAGTTCCTTTCAAACTTAATTTACATCAGACTAACAAATGCTATCGATTTAATCTTTTCGTGACTTTCTTTTAATTATACGCGCTATAATTTGCATCTGCATCTTACCTTTGTCCATGATAAGCAGGTTTCTTAATCGGAATAAGCTATGAACGTTGTACTTTGTGCGATTAGCAGAATAATATTTTCGTTCTAATAATTCCAGCTCGTCTTTTTATTATTATTTTTTTATAACGAGAACGATAACAATGTCTCAGAATCATTGCCCACAAATTTAGAACAAAATATTTCTTTTTTGCAATTGCTGGACCGAATTGATTTATGATTTTAGGCGGCGTCACATTTGTAGACTGTATACCAAAAAATCCAAGCGGAAAGATACTAAGGAATCAACTGAAGAAAACGTGTAAATAACGAAGGCCTAGTCTTAAAGAATAGAGGAAGTTTTAGGCGAAGCCTTGATTAACAGTTTACAAGATAATGGGATAAATTATCGATCCAGAACCGAGTATGATCAAGCGTTTCTTTCAATCACGGCGATTTAACTGAGAAACGCGGGACGGGAAAATGCTAATAACACTAATTGGCAAACCACCACGAGTACAATTGATCTCTAATCACGAATGTTTTCGCGATGTTACAAAATGTAGGTGTTCGTATGTTGAATTGAATTTGGTGCTTTTACACTTCAAGAGCATAGATATGGTGTGGGCGAATCATGATTTGTTTGGAAATCATGTAAAGGGGCGTTATTGTTTCGTTTTATTACTTCAAACGATGTTAGAATTACTCGTATGGAAATAATATATGTATTTCTTATTATATTATTATGGTGCTATGCCTGACAATGCAATTAATTCTCTAGACGCGTATGTTATATTCCGAATTTTAGGCAATTATTTGTTCCACGAAGTACAAGGTGTTTTTGAATAATAAAATCTTTTATAACAGAATTAAAACTACATGTATTTATTCAACAGCTATACTTTATCAAAAAGTATGCCATTTATATTAATCTTGTTCCTAGTCATTTTCCCTAAACAATATTGAATAAATTGTACGCCATATCCCAAAGAAAAAATTATAGTTGAAAAATTATAGTTAAATCTTGAACGTATGCACAAGAGTAATATTTTTAGAGTAGTACATTGTTAGTACAGCAGTGTCAGGCAAACAAACTGCACAAACCCTTATTATTATTACTCGTTTATTTATTAATCAGGAGAATGTTTATCATCATTTTAAGACAGCTTTTCTATCATAATAAGTCTACTACATGCCAAAAAATCACCAATTATACATTGCAAATAAATCATTTTGTTAAAATATTTGTATCCCATGAATTGTTATACTTTATTTCGCCTTCCAGAAGAACCGTAGCCCTCCTCAAACTTTAAAAGTTTGAACTAGTAAGATGTATTGTACACAAATTCATGAGTATATTTCAGAAGTATTAACTTTTTACTTCACAATTTCAACATTTTTATGATTTGAATAAATATAAAATATAAAATGCAATTTTTTAAATATACAGTGGCGCCATCAATAGAAAAGTGCTTGAAACTACTCGTGTCTCTGCCTTACCTACACTCAAAAGTTAATTCTAAACTACTGCCATCTATAAAGAAGTGCCTGAAACTAGTTGCGTCCCAGCCTTACATCTGCTCAAAAATGGTAAAATGGTAATAAAATAAAATTAATACCAGATGCAGTAGTAGTTTTCAGTACTTATGCACAGATGGCAGTACCATTTATTTAATAAACATATCGCGCAATCACACCTTCAACGCCGTTTAAAAAACTTGAATTTAAAAAATATAATATGTCTGACATTGTTTATTTCAATTCTAATTATTGTTGATTAATGTAAATACTACGATCATAATTGTAATGATTTAATATGAAGAAGAGCTACGAAAGAAACAAATGGAACTGTTTTGCAATTTTTCGATTAATGTTTTTGTGAAGAGGCAGAAAGTAATTTTAAAATGGAACTAATGGTAACGATATATTTATGTACTGGAAGTCTGAAAATAACTACTTAGTAGTTAAAACGTATCGGTCATTGAAACGACTCATGACATTCAATAAAACTCAACGTTATTTTTTTTTAAATAGTGCGACGTTCAATATTTGTGTTTATTTGGTTTGAAAGTTCCATTCACAAGTTTTCGTGTACAGTTATTTCATTCATTGAAAACTTCGAGGTTAGAATGACATCAGCAAATTGCACGAAGAAAGAAATGCTTGTATAAGTTTAACATATAGATATATATGTACGAGAAGGATCTAGTTAACAAAATACTCATCGAAATGGAAGTCATTAGTTTGCATGAAAATTCGATAGAATTGTCGCAGTCACTTTTGACCCGTGTTTATTATGCTGCTAAAGATGGCATGCCTATTGCCCTTTACAATCTTCTCAGCAATGAACATCCCAAAACAGTGAATATTGTGATTAATCAGAAAATATTGGAGGAAAATGGACAGCATTGTACACCTCTAATAATTGCTGCAAAATACGGACACGTCAATGTAGTGCAAATATTAATTGATAAGTTTAAACCAAACTTGGAGGACGAAGGAACGGTAAAATTTGATGGATGTATAATTGAAAGAGCAACAGCGCTTTGGTGTGCAGCTAGTGGTGGTCATTTGACGGTTGTGAAGATATTGGTTAAGGCTGGCGCAGATATTAATCACCCAACTGAAAGTCGTTCCACACCGTTAAGGGCAGCTTGTTTCAATGGACGGTTAGATATAGCAAAATATTTGGTAGAACATAGAGCAGACATAAATATTTCAAATAAGTTTAATAATACATGCTTAATGGTCGCTGCGTACAAAGGACACATGGATATAGTAAGTATATTACCACTTCTAATTGTTTGAAAATATATGTATATGTCTAATGTTGTAAGATTAATTCAGTAATTTTTTTTGTACCGAAACAGGTAACATTTCTTCTAGAAAGGGGTGCAGATCCAAATAAGAGTGCAAATTGTGGCGCCACTGCGTTACATTTAGCAAGCGAATGTGGATATGTTAATATAGTAGCTGAATTGGTGAATTATGGAGCAGAAATAACAGTGAATGCCAATGGTATGACGCCATTAATGACAGCGGCAGAACGGAAAAAGCATGAAGTTGTAGAATATTTAATAAAGCATGCAAGAGCTTCATTAGAAGAAGAAATTGAAGCTTTTGAACTTCTTGGTGCATCTTATGCTAATGATAAAAGAAACTATTGTCTGACAAAAGCTCATAAATACTTATCGAAGGCAATGGAACTTAGGTATTACATATAATTTTATAAAATAGAAACAATTAGCATCTAGCATCGATTTAATAATTCATCAATGTTACAGATTTCAAGACCCCGAAAATATTTGGTATAAAAAGTTAGGTAGTCCTGTGAAAGCGTATAATAATTGGAAAGAATCTGAGACTATGATGGAACTAGAAGCTATTAGAAATAATCAAGATGCTATTCACATGGAGTCCTTGGCTATTCGTGAAAGAATACTAGGCAGGAATTGTATTTTTATAAATAGTGCACAAGTCATTGATAATTAATATACCAGGAAATTAAACTAATCGATTCATTATTAACAACAGGACAACAAAATCCAGAATTGCCAAAGGATATTATATTTAGGGGAGCAGTCTTTGCGGATAGTGCTAGGTTCGACAGATGCATAGATCTCTGGCTTCATGCTTTGTATCTGAAACAATTAAACAATATATCAGTTGTAGAGGATCTCCGAAGATTTTCGCAGGTATGTTTAAATATTTACGCAACAACTAATAATACTACGTATGTCCTTAGTTCATCATGCAAATTTTGCTTTTTAGGTATTTGCACAAATGATACACGTTGGCATAGACATTGATTTCGCCCAGTTTTTGAGTGTTCTTGAAGCTTGTGTATTAGAGCTTCGTCGTAATAAATCAAAAATTAGCAATCCCGATTCCGATAAAGATATCGAACAGCATGCCGTAAGTAATTCTATTTTATATAAATGGATACTTCGTCATTCTGCGTAGTTGGTTCGGTATTTCGTCCCAATATTGGGCAGGTGCCAGATATTCAAAAATAAAGAATTTATGCAGGTCACGGAAAGCTCCCCTTTCTTTTCTTACAGTATTATTATCGTTAATGTGTTTCATCACCTTGTATCGCGACGTTCTATAGTCTAATAATAGAAATTAATGTATAAATATTCATTTAATTTACGCTATTAAAATCAGGAAATAAATGTTCTAGGAGGCGATCGAATCAAATATCACGACTGTACTGTGCATATTAACCATATTAACAAAGTTATTATCGTTAAATGGAAGTAAGTATGAAAAGCAACATAAAAGTGAAGCATATAATTTAGTTCACAAACTGTCTGCTCTACAATTACGTCTAAAGAATGGTCAAACTTTACTACATCTTGCTGTAAATGCAGCAACTCCTGTAGACCGTTTCCATACCGATGATGTATGCAAGTACGTTTGTAAAATTCTAATGGTATATGAATGATTCACATCGAGACGTGGTATATTATCCTTTGCGACGAATATGTCGATGGAACTATTCCATTTTCGATTTTATTTTACAGATTTCCTTGTGCTGAAACGGCAAAGCTTTTGATACGTTGCGGTGCCAACGTAAATGCTATGGACAATGAAAGAAATACACCATTACATGTCATCGTTAGTTACAGAAAACATATTAGGTACAATTATAAAATTGCTTACTTTCCCAAACAAAGATATATCGTTTCCAATGTATATAAATGGGTTTTCAATTTTCACAGTGGATTTCTAACTCTTCATTCGATTATCATGGAGCTTATAGAAGCTGGAGCACACATGGACATAGTAAACAGTACTGGAAGAACTCCATATGATGCAGCCTCTTCAGGTACATTTAGATTTAAAAATAACATAAACCATTTAAATATTACGAAAGCTGAATGTGAAACAATATATTTTTATATTATACGATCCTACGAAAATTTCGCGATTTTTCCAATTTTTTTTAAGAAAATTTCTACATATTTCTAATAGGATTGTACGTGTGTAAAATTTCAATCATTAAACGAAATGTTAAATGAATTAATTTATTCAATGTCGAAGGTGAAAAATCTCTTATTATTGTCATTTTTATTTTATTCTGTAATCTTTATACTACTCAACACTACGTTGATAATTGCATTTATTCTTAAATTATTAAGTGAAAAGTAATTACGTATATATCATTTATCTGTATGCACATAGGTATAGCAGAAATGATAATAAGGACACAGACCAAGTTGTCGCTAAAATGCATGGCTGCTAAAGTGATAAAAGCCCACAATTTGTCATATTGTGGTAGTGTGCCACGTTCACTGGAGAACTTTATCGAACTTCATGGACCTGGTCTTAATAACTTGGATTAAAATTATTATTCACCAAAACACTCAATACATACGCCATGTAAGTACTTAATACTACTAATAATAATAATTCAGATTATTAATTGTATTTTAAGTTAATCTGTATTGCAATTAAGGAGTCCGCGTATGTTTTGAGAACGATAAACGTGGGATGAAACGCAAATGGTCTGAGATACGATATTTCTATTCGGAAAACACAACAGTACAGAAGGAATGCAATTAAGCACTGTACGTAGCTGGTGCTTACTTACAAGCAACAAACGTTGTGGGCAATATTTTCTTTTCGGCCTTATCAATCACATGGGTTGGAATTTAATCGATGACTACGTGGGCTATCAGTGTTTATTTAATTTTTCAGTTATTAATTAAAGAGTTGGAAAAGCCAGATCACGAGCGGGACACGTGCAATTTACTTTTAACCCGCAGTAGCTGTCATGTGTGAGACACATTATTCCAATTCAAGTGGTTCTACGGTCATTAGGCCCATAGAAAACGTATTGGATAAGATAAATCAACTTTTAGGCCACAGCGACAATTCTTGCCCAGCAATGCCAAAATTACTCAACGTACTTAAATATATACAATTTAATATTTGTAAAACTTTATTTTTGTATATAACACGATATCAGAAATGCTCTGTATGTTTCGTAAAACATAATTCGTATAGCAGGCAATGTGTTAAAAAAAGAAAAACCAAAGAAAACAAGACTATAGTTTAGAGAATAAACGAATCTCAATTGAGTTTCACGAGTCAAAAATGCCAGGTGACGCGTATGCGAGATGAACAAAAAAAATTGCGATATACACGAGATACACAGTACAGTTTTGTAATATAGTTGTAATTTAAGCTTTACATTAAAAATAGACTATTGTAACTAATTATTAAGAGTGAGCTGCTTTTACATGTATACAGTTACTAAACGATCCTACGACTTATTTTGTGTAATTTTTTGTGCTCAGTTTATACTATGTTATTGACAATAAATGCCGATAATATGTCTAACGCATTTATTTTCACCAATCGCAATTATCTTAAGAATCGAACGGCCAAATAAATCAGATACCTTGTTGAATTTTTTCTAATTGTTATTCAATTAATGGATTTTACATGTATTTTACGTGTAGCTATTAGATTATAGTAATACTGTCATCAATTCGATTCAAGTTTTTAAATTGACATCAATGTTATCCACTATACCAGAATTTGTTTAAATATTGGAGTCCAATATACAGCCAGAATTGCAGTAAACTTGAAGGATTTTGGTTTGAGGTCCCTCTTCTTATCTTCTATGATATTTTCTTATTGCGATTTAATTCAGATAAATGAAATACTGGAAAATGATTGAAAACCATTTTTTCCTTATCAAGATGACAGTAGTTCGATTATA
The DNA here is from genome assembly GCA_907165295.1 of Nomada fabriciana. Taxonomy (NCBI): domain Eukaryota; kingdom Metazoa; phylum Arthropoda; class Insecta; order Hymenoptera; family Apidae; genus Nomada; species Nomada fabriciana. The sequence goes on along the minus strand of OU015690.1, from coordinate 6,462,819 downwards.
CTTAAAATGTGCAAAGTAATATTAAATTCTTTTGAAATACCCCATATATTATTTGCTAAATAAAAATATACATACATAATTTATACTCACTCAGTGAAAGTATACAATTAAATATAGGTTTATACTTACTAATACTTTGGCAGCAGGGATCAGAGGTGCGTCTTAATTAAGGGCACAATGTACCAGGTGGAATGTAACTAGAAATAAATGTTTTTAAATGAAATACATCTTTTACTTAAATATTATAATTCCTAACTGATAATTTGTACGCAAATATCGTTCAGTCACATTATAATTAATACGTAACACGACCTAAACTTCAAGCTGACAGTTCATGCGAGGTGTATAACGAAAACTGGACAATAATCAATATAATATCACCACAGCACCATTAATAATCACAATATATACTATAAATTAAGTAGCATGGGGAAAACCTTGTATTGTAGATAGTATGGTCATCCATGGGATGAAGGGGTGGTTGGTAAGATGGACGTTTAAATTGTTTCTCAACTGAAGTAGTCTCCACAGGCTGATAACTCAATTGCATAGTAGTCTCACATTCTGTTGGAACATCGGGTGGCAAATACGTACGTATTGGTGCATAATTTTCCGTGGGTGTTAATGAGTTAGGATCATTCTCAAAATAGGAGAGTTTGTATGTAGTACAACCTACAACAAAGACAATCATTTAAGCAACAATCATTAAGACAAATGTCAACGGTATAGCCAGACATACATTTTTTAAGTAGTAAAAGTCAACGCTACAGGCAGAGATACTTTAAGCCAGTGCGCTTAAAAGACGTCCGACCACGCCGGTGACTTATACTACTTGAAACTATATGCCCAGTCAAACGTAGCATTTGAAGCGACACTGAACCACAGTTCGGATAATTTAGTTCATTCATCTTATCCCAGCTAAATCTTTTATATTCGAATGTGCCATTCAGACTGCGACTTGGGAACAAATAATGCTCACGTTCGATAGGTACAGCTGGAAAAATGAAATTGCCACTGGGTCGCACAAGTTGATTTGCTGATGTTCTCTCCTTCCAAGTGAAGTCATGCTTTTGCGTGGTTACATCCTGCATCGGCCCTCTGCCCAGAAACTGTCTGGAACAAGGGGTGATAGGCTCGACCGGTTTTGTGCACCAATTGCCCAGGAAGCTCATCTGCAACATACACGTACAGGTATATATGAATTAATTCGCGGTACGTTAGTTCGATATACGTGTAGCCAGTAGTCAGAAGTAGTTTTGTTTACGCTTCTTACCTTGTGAATAGTATCGTAGGCTAACGGACAAGGCGAGCAAGTGATATTGTCCGGTTGTCGAATTGGAGAACGTGTGTCTCCTCCGCAACCATAGTAACTGAGATTGTAAGTGGTATTGGCGTCGTTGCAGCAGCCAGCATTTAGAACGTTCTCGGTGTCTTGATTTCTTATCGGCGAACGCGTTTTCCCTGATTGTGGCCAGAAACTTAATTTATAAGTTGTGCAACCGTCCATCGGTTGACTGGGTGGAATGTACACCGGTTTGTTGAAAATAGGATCCTCCTGAAGGGAACGAAAGAACAGATCAGAAGTCTGTTTTTAGTATTGAATATTAAATATGTTAAACATCGTTACTGAATATAACTATGGAAATTGAAAATAAATATATGCAATGAACAAAGTCGGTTCTATTGTTTCTTACGTTTCTTACGTTTTGTACAATATTAAAATTAGTATTAACTGTATGCTAAAATTCTGCACTAGCGAAGTATTTACAGAGCACTGGGAGATAGGAAAAGGCTCACTTTGATTGAACAGTCATTTGGCCAGTAACTGAGCCTGTAAGTAGTATTATCGTCCATTGGGACGTCTGGCTTGAGATATGATCTTATGGGAGCGTAATTTACGGGCGGTATAGAACAACCAGGTTGAAAGTAACTCAATCTATACGTTGTATCGTCTAGAAGAAGGTCGCCATTGTTTTAATTGTAATTATTTCACCCTTCCAAAAAAATACAACAAACGTTTTCCGATCAACAATTTTGATGACGCGAAAAATCGTAACTACCACATTTTCAAGGAACATAAAAACTAGTTGTAGTTTGAATATCCTTACCAGCTAATCGGTTTGGAAAAGTATAAATATTGTCTTTCATTTTATGTGGTGCCATTGGCTTTATGAGTTTCCAGGTAAAGTCGTGCTTTTGAGTAGTAACATCTTGCATAGGACCTCTGCCCAGCCACTGCTTTTCACATGGGATAATAGGTGTTTCAGGTTTCGCACAGTGCTCGTAAAAACTGCACTGGAACAGCACAAAGTTTTTCTTATTTATTAAAATTAGCATTTCTGCAATTTTTCCTGTAAGCTTGCAACATTCAAGTGTCTATTTTCGATTTGATTCATAATTAATTCGTCGGCTAATTCCTGCTGGAATAATTGTCTCTTCTATGTTTCTCTTTTGCCTATGTCAAAACTACATTTAATTCTAGTATTGGAAGAGAACTTGTATGAGACATATAGTTCTAGATGTATAATAAGTATGTACTATTGTAATAACATATTCAATTTCAAGATCTTACATTGTATGTTGTTTTATCAGATATTTCACCATCGCCAGTGACTAAACAATTTTGCGGTCGAATAGGATCTACACCTACGCGAGGACCGTCCCAATACGAGAGGCCATACGTAGTGTTCTTCTCCATTGGCAGACCAGATTTCCAATAATACTGAAAAGTATTCGTATAAATTTCAATACCAAAGGGATAATCATATTAAAATAGTAGACGCGATGTAATATAGAGTGCAGCCTTTGGAAATAATAAATCTATGTTTCTGCTCGTATTTGTATTTAACAATATGGCCTACGAAAAAGTTAGTCACTTCGGTTACGATCTATACAAATGAATAAAAATGAACAAAGTCTTAGAAGAATAGCTAGACTACCTAGTGAAAAAATCGTGACACAATCTTGACAAAATATTATCTTTTCTTGTGAAAAAAAGAAGAAGGGTTTTCTAATTTTCTTGAAATTGTTGATTTTCCGCAACAATGAATGATCTGTGTTTTAAAAAAACTGATAAAATAAGGCGAAAATCGAGAGCAAAAAAGTTACGATTTGGTCGAGGGGATTTCACTTACACGTATGGGGGCAAAGGATTTTGGCACTTCTGGTTGCACATATCTCTGCAAAGCAAATAACATTTTCGAAATAATAGTTAAAGATAGTAAAACAATGTTGCCTTGGTACTTACATAACAGACACGCTGAGGCGTAGAACAACAACAACAGCAATTGCAGTTTTCATCGTGATCTGTCTAGAAATAAATTCAAATAAATTATAAATAAATTAAGAAGTCTGTGAGAAATTTTGTCATTACTTTACGAAATGTAAATTATAAAATTTCATTCCCCTCAATTTAAGGCATTTTGAACATTAGCTCCTCGATTTTGCAATGAGAAAAGTAATCTTCACTCAACTTACCCTAATTTTATCTCTGGCTTCAAGAATTGATTGTCTATTCGCAGGCTCATGCCTATACGCAGGCCTACAATGATCAACAAATTTGCTTGCAAGTAATTCACAGAAATTAGAAATTGAAATAGTTTATTACGAAAGTACATATATCTGCTTACTGTTCGGGACTACAGATCTGCATGTTCGCGGTAAATACTGACGTTATTTCATATCACCAAATTAAAATGATAAAGATATATTTTAACCCCACGAAGAGGTTTGGAAACGTAATGTCAAATAAGAAACAGTGTACATTAGAAATAAATTGTTATATGCAATATCGGAATTAGAAACTTAATATCGTAGCATGCTCTGGAATACTAATAGAAGAATAATATAAAAATGGGAAGAAAAATATGTCACAAATGTGAATGAGATATGGTAAAACTGTGTAGGATGTATAAATAGTATATTGCAGAAATATTACGATGTTATTGTGTACTTTTATTTATCGTAATGCTCAGATTTTTCAACTTTCAGAGTTTTCATGAATGAATATTATCTTTTGATGCGCATAGTATAATTTTCGAGTACAATCAAATTTATTCAAGATTAAGGTAGAACACTTATTTTTAATTCGAATCTATGATAGTTTTCCTTTCGTTTCGTATCGTATCGTTTTTTAAACGCTGTTTAACACGAGGTCATTGAATATATTATGAATTATTTCGCAAGGAAACAGAGATGCAAATTTTGGTCGGAGTACCATAAATACCAATTCCTTCCATGTACAAGATCATCCTACTGTTACTGGAGTAACAACATTTATAACATTAGATTCCCTTGTTTCCAGATTGCAGCAGAGTTACATTTTTTCCCACGCTGCTTCAAAAGAATATTCTGTACGTTTTACATTCGTTTCAACCAGTAAGCACAGATACTATAATAGAAGAAATATTTTTGTATGCATCTAACCAGCTATTTCCAATTTAAATTTACACTCCATATGTGGATTCCTTGTCAACCACACTGTCGGCGTAAATTTAATAAATAAAACTGATGTGTACTTACAACAAAATAATAATTCATATACAAAAATATATCATTTTTTTCGAATTCGTAGAGTGCTCCAAAAAAAATTAATCTCCTACCAATTTGATCCAATAAATTGTGAGATTAAAAGACATTTTTATTGTCATAGAACTTCACGCTTTTGGAAGTCAATAAAATTAAAACATTATCGTTCGCTTGCGTGAATGTATCGTTCAGATAACTCTTCCAACCATATACCGTTTTCTTGCAACACGATTTGGACAAAACACCGTTAGAAAATTCTCAAAACACCACGATAGTATACTATTCATGTCGTCCATTAAAGCCCATTAGAGAATTACGGAAATTCCTCTCTGATTTAAGCCTAGACTGTCCCAGCTACATATTCACTAAAACGGTCTTTCCACACTTTATCACACACGACACACATCTAGTTTCATCACTTCCGACAAGAAATAAATCATAGTCTCCTACATACATATGTACAGATGTACTTTAGATGTTGGTTACTGTATACTATACTGTACATTATCATTAATATTATATCTATTAAGTATTTTTTTATTTATTTACACTCACTTATTTTGTTCTCTCGAGTATAAGAGGAAAACGTATTCTTTTTAAACATATACCAATATTTTATATTCATACGTATCTCAATATAAGTTGAACAAAATTGACTGTTTCAAATAATATACTAACTAAATATTGGTGATAATTACAAATTTTTAAGACAATATTTTTCTAGATCCTTGCACAGGGTACGTTCGAGGTTGCACTTCACCTGTATCTTATCCATTAAATGTTTCATGCAAAATTGCAAATCATTTGTGTATATCTTTATATGCCGTAAATCCGTAAAGTTATTTTTATTCAAGCAAAGAAAAAGGTGTACGGCCATCTGCTAGAGATGAAAGAGTCTCTCAGGAATTAAGAGGCTATTACATAATATCGCGACGCTTCCAACATGACACCTGAGGTTTTTTACGATTGCATAACAATCGTAATTAAATATGTGGCTAAATGCCCGATATATTTTGTTTGTGAAGAGATGGCATATCGATATTTATACCATTTATGTTATCTCTCTCAGTGTTGACATAAACATTGAGATCATCTGATTTCTGCATATCTATACAAGCTAATAATAATTATTAACAATAGTATCTCAACTATAATTATTTTCGACATTATTCATTGAGTATGGAATAAAATGAAAATACAAATTGAAACAATTTTAATCGAACATCTATTTAATAAATATCTGGCAAAGAATTACAATTCCTTCTTACCATACAGGCTGCGTGTATACAGTAGAGTTAATAATAATCAGAATTTATGCTAAGGTGTCTTTACTCTGAGGAAGGCGGTATTCGTCCTTCCGTTTTTTTTCTCTCTATATAATAGTTTACGGTTTAGACGTGATTATACAAGCAATCAATTTGGGCAATGTGGAAATGTCAAATCAATGAATAAATTTGGCAGAGTGTTCTCTCAGCTTACCTGGTGTGTGTTTAATTTGTCTTCCTCTCTCCTTCGTCCACAAACTGTAGCTTCGTCTTTTTCGAATAGTGTAATATTCGGGGAAAGTGATGTCCGGAGATTCGTATAAAAGCACATTGCTGTTACATAGGAACCACATTCGAAATCACAGCTTCTTCCAATCCATTTGTCTGGGAGTAATCATCTACCTTTTAAAATGAAACTTCTCGTGAGTTTTCCTTTTCATATTTTCTCAGATTAATCGTAATTATTTACTCATCGTTTGCACACTGGCATTTAGACAAGAAAATTAATTAGATTTTATTTAAATAATTATACTACTGCATATTTTTTCTAATCAAAAAGAATAAAATATAAACTAGTTTTAAAAGTGAAAACGTTTTCGATACTGCACATAACAAATTTATTATCAGTTAGGAATAATAAATTAAAGACATTTTTCATTTCATTTTTACAGCAAGTAACATAATTTATTAAATAATTATAAATATTATGCTGATATTGGCACCAGTCTAGCAATATCTAGTACCAAGTCTACTTCGAATTTATTAACCATAGTATTATTCAAGAAAATTAACGTATATTGCGTTCGTTCCAGGTGGTGATCTCTTTGGCTTTGTTCGCTGTGGCTTCAGCCGATGTATCTGAGTTACCTGCTGTTATCGTAAAACAGTCGCAGGACATATCGCCCGATGGTGCCTATGCTTACGCATACGAAACTGATAACGGGATTTACCACGCTGAAAGTGGAACACCGGTAGTAGCTGATGCAAGGAGCGCACCTGTCGTTATCACACAAGGACAATATCAGTACACGGCACCTGACGGCACACCAATCAGTGTGAAATATATTGCTGACCAGAACGGATTCCAACCGCAGGGAGACCATATTCCTGCAATCTCTCCGTTGATCCAAAGGGCTCTCGAATACATCAGAGCACACCCACAACCCGAATTACCTTAAACAAACTACCCACAACGCACCTGATTTTATATACTGCCACATACCGTTTACATTCTACACATAATATGTACACAATAATCAATATCTGTTAAAATCTTCCCAATTTTCCATATCATGTATACGCGTAGCATACGATATAAGACAGTTCTGTGTAACCGAATGCAACAATTAAAGACAATATATAGTGTGTAATGATAAATACTGTATATTTTTTCTTCTTTTAATGAAATATTGACCCTTTCAGAGGTAAGACGTTCTTGTTACGGCTTTACAATTCGTTATACACCAGTATTTTACAACGATAATAATTGAAAATTATTGAAGAAGAATTAATATCTTACTATCGTGGAGCAAAGAATAAATTTCAAGTCAGTGGAAATGAAAGAATTGAATATTTTTTGTATTTCTATCTGAAATCTTCTCCGTTCGTATGAGGATCAATATGATCAGGTTTTCGGTTGTCCATCACTGTTTCGTAAAGATCATTTGCATAATAGTTTGAAACAGTAATTTCTAGAAGAATCTCGGCGCCTACCACCCAGTATGTGTAAACACGAAGAACGTGAATGGCAAGTTACGAAATGTCGAAGTGTATCCGACCGGTAGCCGATGAAGAGGAAGATTTAGAACGAAGTTTTCACGTGTACCTATTTACATGTTATAACTGGCATTTGTCAACCGTAATTACAATTCCGAAATCGACACTGATAAATAGACTGCGGTTATTTGTGCAAGTACATCTTTTTTTTATAGAAGTGACTTAAAGATGTAGATAAATCCTCATTAAATCATATTTATGCATAATACTGAAACTGAACTTTATATTCAATAGGGAACGTATTCCCTGCAAACGTAACGGCATATTCATCTTAGAAAATACGCTTCGTCCATCATCAATCTCTTATTATCGATATGCAATTTCTTATGTTTCAGTTAGCATAATTTTCAACTGTTTATCTTAGATAAAAATCAACTATTCTTTCATCAAAATCAAATAGATGTTCGAGTCAAATACTTTTGCGACGGTAAAACATACATCAAATTTCTTTTCTTTCGTATTAAAATAAAATTCTACCAAATATCGAAAATTCCTCCGAAATAAACAATCCAGGATCGAAAGAATAAATCTTAGATTTATACGCATAAGCATTCGTTTACGTTCATACAGTAAGATCATTCAATATCGTTTCCAAGAGCTACGCGAAAAATATTTGACGGACGTCCCAAAATATTGCTCCTTTCTCTATCATTCGTCGCTTTTATACCTGTTTCTTCTTTTCTACCATAATTTTGCGGGTCCATGACACAATTATATATTATGCAAGAACCTTGGCAGAAAAAGTTTCGCAATTTCTTGACTGAAGTTTCTGTTTATTTTCGAGGCCTGAATTTTGCCAATTTCATCAGTTCAGATAACTGATTGGTCGCATCAACTTTTATTACCCCTTGGATCATAAGTTTCCTCTAAAAATAATAATATATGTGCACATACATGCGCGGTAATTGTATGATTAAAAGTATACGATTTGGCGCGACAACCATACTTTCTCATTTTCTTATATTATTTTCCTCAAACATTTCAGCCGGGTCAAAAATATTTGCTTGCGTTTCTTTCCACGACAAAGTATGTTTGAATGAATCCACAGTATTCATCTATGCGATAGAATCTAGCGTCATAATCGAAGCTCTTTCCTAACCAGCAATTACGTTTTTCACGGAAATCATGTGTTTAAATCGCATTATGCAGAACCTTTGCCCGCCAATTACCTTTGTGCTAATTTTTCACGCTTTGGCAAGCATGCGATTCAATACCGAACGTACTAATTACGGCGAGGGTCAAGGATGATGAAAAACGCCGAACCTGTCTGCTCTCTTACCATTTTGCTCCGATAGAAAGAGAAACAGAATCATCCGTTGTTGATTTTTATCCACTGCCTCTATCTTTTCGTACACACGGAATATATGTATACGTAGAATGTTATTCCTTAGAGCGTGACGTTCTACGGCGATGATTAACAGTTTTACAGGGTAATAGTGTTAGATGCACTAATAAGCTGTTCGCTATATCTTTACCAATTTCATAATTTCATGGGAAAATATTTGGAAACTGTTCATCCATTGTGCATGCAGTAATCGTCGTAGTTTCATTGAATTTCTAATATTTCCGACATTATAGGTTTGTAACTATGAAAGTGGTCTGTAACTAAAAAATGATGATACTTTGTCCTGCATCAATTTTCATTACGATAATGTTAACAGAAGTTCATAAATATCACACGGAACATCAATTATAACGTCATAGTAAATTTGATAAAGTGCATTGCACACGCGATTAGAATTTAATCGATTGCAGTAATTCCGACAGAGTACCGTAACATTATCATATCTGTTTCTATCGATGAACCATGACTTTCTGTTCAAATAATAAATAGGACAAGCAGTGTGCCACAATAGTGGATCTCTTAATATAACAAAGCTGGAAAGTATGATGAACGTTGATCCTAGATTGGATTATGCCAGTGTGCTCTTCTTGTTAGCTAATGCTGCGCAGCATAACTGAGAGGTCATATCACGCCTCAGCATAAGATTCGTGGCTTCTCGACCCACCCATCTTCTTTCGATAAACAGTATAGATAATCTATAATTCCGAGTTCACTAACGGTTCTACTTTTGTTTCGCAAAAGGAATCTTTACCCTCTAGGCGTGTACTCGTGTTAAAATATTTTAATATATATATAAAATAGTTAGAATAAAATATATTTTATTCGAACAAAGTTTTACCATATTTGTTCTGCTAACATTTTTATTATTATATTACTATATATATGTTAAATGTACATAACAGTCACTGGTACTGTAGGTTTTGTTATAATATATTATTTCAATTATTCATCGTCGTATCCATTATTGCCGCTATAAAGGAGAGAACTTTGAACAATGGGAACATTCTATCAATCAAGCCCACGAAGAACATATATTGTTAGAGGTATTCATAAAGAATGTATAAACGTATGCATAACGTCGAAGGATGCGCAATAATCGTCAAAGAGTTGGAGAAGGCAAATACAGATCCGAGGGCGGCGTTATGCACTTTCTTTCAGTAACCCTGTACAGCTGGTGTTACACGTAACTCTATCAGAATTTGATTGAACCGCCTGCATGAAACGGGTTTAAAATCCATACTGATTGATTTAGATCGACTATTTATTAACTTTTTGATTGTGTAATTATTTTTACAAAATTTTATTTCGTATAATTTTTCTTAATCCTGTGTCTTGTGACTGCGCAGGGAAATATTTCACATTATCCACAGGAAATAGTTGACGACGCTTAACCCGTTAAGCAATAGCTTGTTTCCTATTTGAAAAATATAAAACTTTGTTAATTAACGACGATAAATCTTCTATATGGTAGCACATAGTATCTATCTCTTCGTAAGTAATTAAAACTGAAAATATTTTAGCACATGACCTATGGTAATATCATGTTCCCGCTGCAATTTCATATAACATTTGAAAATAAATTAACTTGTGTCGTTGCGAACGAAGGCATATCTATGCAAAGTAGTTATTTCAAAATAAAGAGATAACACTTTAACAAATGAATAGGTACACATTTATCGTTTTAATGATAATGCAATTTAGATGAAGTAATGAAATAATAATAGTACTTCAGCAATTCACATGCGAGTAATGTTGCATAAATACGATAACTGTAGTTACAATAATCTTGATTACTGAAATAATAAATTGTCTATGTGTTCTCTCTTCAACTAAAAAAATGTCTGTGCTATATGTACGTTCAATTTCGTGACTAAATGTATACGTATCATATGTATTCGATTCCATGATTTCGAAAGCCAGTACTGATGAGTATTTTGACACTGTCCCTTCCTGAATGCAAGGCTCGTATTAATACCCACGTGAAAGATTACGGAGAAACTTAGGAAATCTATTGAAATGCAAATGTTAAATTTATGTCATGATAATGCTTATAATGGCAGTTATAGCTTCGTATTGCTTATAAGTCAGTGACAAAGTATCCATTTACCACAGAATTCGATACACGTTAGAAGCGGATTAAGCTGGTTAAGCAATAGCTAATTGTATGATCTCGGAGCTCTGGAGCTTCAAATATCTATCAAACCTTTGTTGCGTCTATTTTTATTTTATTACTACATAGCTTACATTCATTGTTAATGCACATAATTCACCAACTGCCCCATTATTCGAGAAATGGCGGGAATAATACAAATATAATTCTATTGTTTAAAGATTCTTACAATATTTTCGACTGCTAGGTACATTATTCATTAGAAAATATATTTAATCATTCCTTGTACTTAATTTATCGTATACAGTCGATTTTCATTTCCAAGCAAAGAGGCCGCGAACATATAAAATATATAAAAAATCACGGCAACAGTTGCAAGTCCTTAAAAAAGTATGCTATGATGACCTTCGAGACGTAAAAGATTTCCAACGAGGTGAAAATAGGACACCTGTATTCATTTACAGTGAAAACAATACGATCCTTATAATCCTCGAACGTTACCTTTAAGACGGTCAAGTTAGTTTCTAATCAACGACTGATTTCATCGTTAGCGAATCAACTAAAATGATTTCTACGTTTAACTAACATCACCATTTTCATAAAATCCTGAAGAATATATTTTCTACACAGCAGCATACTTGGCAATATAATCAAATGGTATTTTTTAAATATAAATTCACCTCGATTCAAAGGACAAGCCAAGCCAAGAGCAAGCGAGCGCAAAGCAAAATTCGCAAACGAATTAGTGTCGTTGTTCAGGACCAAAGAAAAGGAAAAAACTGCGCTTCAGATCGGTTCTTAAAAATCTTACTGCATCAAGAAAGAAGAGACGAGGCACGAGGGACAGGAACGCGTTGGTGTTCAAACTAGGGAGTGTCGCAAGGATCGCCGGTGCAGCGAATCGTTGCATCGTGCATCCTGCTCGTAACAGGTAACCAGTGAAAGGAATACGCCCTGTGATGATCCGTGGCAAATCCGACGATCTGAATCCTGTGGCGAGGTCGCCGCGGTCCGTGCCTTACGGGACATTGCAAACCGGCCGATTTAATAACGCCTATTGACGGCCGTGTACCATCCTGTTTAAAGCCTCCACTCCGACGTCTATGCATCGCGAATAATTGTTATTAACCGAACACGCGAGAGGTGATGTTGCACGAGTGAAAGAACTTGCTTGAACCACACTTATAATTGGCTCACGTTGAAAAAAGGAAGCTTCTCAAATGCTAAGGAGGAAGCAACGAGCGAGAGTCGTTTGAAAAGGGTAGGGTCAAACTGGGGAAAGAAACCTATGGAACTGTGTGCGATTTCTGTTTCGGTATTGAAACACATGTAGGACTTGCGGAATATGCACGTTCAGGTTTCGGACTTATCACTGTTCTTGTGATAAGAAATTTGTTTGCACTCGAGAATATTTTGTTATTTAATTGCGGATTATTCTGTGATCCGGGGAATTATTTATTTCAATGCTGAAAACATAGTGATCGATGTTCTTTGGCATTCGGTATTATGACATTGGCAGGAGTGAAACATTGATAATAGATAAGGATCGCCTGAGAAGTTTTTTCATCTTCACACTGCCTTATCCGCGACACATCTTATGCGACAATTAACACTTTACGTCAAGTATAATTGTCCTATTAAAACCGAAGTTGTGCACAGCCATTTCAAATTTATGGAACATGTGACTATTTCCAGACTAATTAGATGTTAAGAATTAAACAATATTTGTTCGCTAAATTCGGGTAAAATTACTGTAGAAACATTTCAACTCGATGAAATACAGATTGGCGAAAGAACGGTGCCCCAAATAGAAATTAATTGATCTCTCATTTGCGTTATTGGTTGATTTCTGGATGTTACATTGTTATGTATTACAAACTGATCTATGCATGAACGCTGAACACAGATACGTGCATGCACGCCCATACATATCTAAAATGGGGATACCTTTCCAATCTGCAACAGTTATTGGGGTAGAGAGGGGGCCAAAGACGCGATCACAACCCTGCTTACACGAATTACACGAATACTTAATAAAACATATTCAAATCCCCTTCAAGTTGTACGAAACAGTGGCGGGGCGAAAAGGAAGTACAAGCATGGTACTGTGGCGACTATAAAGCCACTTCGAGGTACGTCTGGTCTTGCACATCTAGGCACTTGCAGTTAGAACGAACTCTTGTCACGTGCCTTTTTCAAAAATTGAAGTGGATCGTGAATAAGTTGATATTGTTTTTTTTTTGGAAAATCGTGTCGCGGCAGGTGAATTCGTGATTAATCAAGGATTTCGAATTTCTGCTATCAAGCAGGCATCATGAAGATCTTTGTGAGTGCTTTGTTTCTTGTTATTAACAATTTTGTTTTATACTCGATGCGTTATAGTCAGTTAATAATGGAGTACAACAGTCTATTGATATTTCGAAGATATTTATGTTGGTTTAGAGATGTTGACTAAGGGCTTGTTATTATTGTGCAACCTAAAGACATTGTAATTTCAAATGTGATGCAGTGCAAAATAAATTGAACACAGATTAGTATTGCTGGGTTAGAAATATGCAATTATTGTTCCACGATAAGATTCTTTGAAAGACTGATACTTTGTGGGCTTTTTATAATTTCACTGTAGGTGTAATTTTTTCAAATGTGACGCTTCTGAAAATTTGTTAAATGCGGTGCAATTGAAATAATATGTAACACTGTGATGAACCTATTTTAAATAAGCTAATCAATCAAAGACATAGAGTAGTTAAAATATGAAATATGACTCATAAATTCCATGCACTTATTCATAACTTACGTAGCTATCTACCCACTTGCAGAGAATTCTGCCAGCCCTTCCTTTTGACTAATGCATGCAGTTACGCAAATATACTATTATACTCAGGATGAGAAGCTATTTAATATCGTAGATCTACACATTAATTGTGTATTTATGGTAGAACGGTTTTACTGATAATATTAATAATTCATTTAACATTAATCTTAATATCGCCGCATTTCCCTTTCACTCTTGATATTCTAATAATATATATTATACAAAAGTAATACAATTTAATAATTATTAGGTAATAATTATTATTAGGTAAAATTTATAGGTAATAATTATTTAAATTTGTAAATTAGAAATAATCGTATTATTTTTTGCAGGTAATTTTGTTAGGATTCGTGACGTTGGTATGCGGGCAATTCAACAGGTACCCTTATAATCCTGATTACTATGGGCGACGTTTCGCTATATTGCGACAATCGCAAGATTCTTCTCCGGATGGATCGTACTCTTACAGGTGAGATCGTCCTTCCACATCGTCCTGAACGTCGTACGTTTCCACAAAAGCGATCTCGACACGCTCGAAGAAACTCACTTATTCCCAATCCTAAAATTACTATACCTCATTATACTTAATAGCAAATTATGAAATGTTTCGTTCCTTACGATTCCTTGGGTCAGAAAAAATTGTAGAAAAAACTCACCTTTTCGATCATTCATACAGTCATTTGCTCTTAGGACTTTAAATATCTTAATCGTAATATTGCATTTCTTGTTTTATTGCTCGACAAACTCCTATTTAATTTTATTCGAAAAATTAAATTTGCATATTCACACGGTATATAATTTACTTTCTTATCACAGCCAAATAATAAAATCCATACAACTTTGAATAACATCACGAAGAAAAGAACCTTGACGTTTTTCTTCGAACCTTGATTCAAAGGGGAACATAGTGCTTTATGCAGTTGACCAACACATAGCGCCTCTCATTGAAACCTAACTTCCCGACACGACTGAGCTCCTTCGACGATGATCGATTAGATACGTCGAGACTATAAACGGACTTAGGGTCAAATTCGCGTTCAACTTTACAGACTATTCTTAAGACATTATTCTCAAGATTCATGGTTTCTTAATTAATTAAAATTCAATTAGTGCTGGCCGTTAATGCATACAATCTACACAATGTATACTCTAATATATGTGTACGTTCACTCTCGAAAAGATTTCAAATAATTTATTACAAAGAAAAAAATACTTGTAACTCGGAATTCACACAGGATGACGAAGTAAAAGAATTTACATTCCACTGGTTGCAATACAATGGCGAAACGTGACGCGCGAGCAGTGAAACAAATTTTTAATTCATAGTACGGAAGTGCAAAGAAAAGGAATGACTCGATCGGGTGGGGGCGAGAGATAAGAAGGCGAGGGGGGAGGAAGAGGTGGAGAAGGAGAGGAAGAACTCACAGGATATTCAGCTGTGAAAAGATATATAATTAGCTTTGATGTTAATCAATCGTGTTCCTTGGCTGCGCAGTTAGCAATAATAGATTACACAATAGAATAATTACAATCGACCTACCTGCCTACCTACCTACTTGGTAGCTCGCCGTCTACTGTACAACCTGAATACCCAGCCTAGAACTTGGCCCCTCCTGTCACATCTATGTAGCATTGCGCGAATCGAGCAAACCCCACCTAACATCTTGTGATCTCTTGTCCAATCGTTTACTATGAATTTACTATGAATGAGTGCTATCTTCATCAGTCGCTTCAACTTTTTTCTTTCAAACGGAATTACTTACATTTAATGCGCTAATCGGTGCAGTTCGTTGTTCTCTGTAAAAAAAGTAGCATTAAGCTATTTACACCAAGAAACCATTGTTCTATGAGATTGTTATACTGTAATTGAATTTATTTCTTTACATGAAACATTATAAATTCAGAAAAGAAGATTTGCAAAGTTTTCAATTCGAACCAAATACTACCCTTGGCCACTGTAATATTTATTGCTGAAAAATGTAATAATGCCTTCCTCATTGAAATTAGTAAATTTCTATTACAGTTACGACACAGAAAACGGGATATCTGTGGCGGAGCAAGGTGTACCGAAATACGCTGGACCAAACCAAATAGAATCTGTACGTGGACAGTTCAGTTACACAGCCCCGGATGGTACGCCGATTCTGCTCACTTACACCGCGGACGAGAATGGTTTTCAAGCGAATGGTGCACACTTGCCAACACCACCGCCGATACCAGTGGCAATACAACGTGCCTTGGCTCACAATGCAGCTCATCCAGAAGAGGAAGAACCGTACCGAAAATTCAACTAAATATAACATTAGCTGCAAGTAACTCGTGCAAACGAATGGATATTGTACAACACACACAGAGGAAAGTTCTTAACGCTGCGAGCTATCAAAGCTTACTAAGTCCTTCAAGCAAATTTCTAACAAATTTTTGAGGCAATTCTACTTGCATTGCTTTACCCTTTACATTCCATATAGCACGATAAAATATATTTGACGCTTGAATACCACGTATGTACTGCAATTGTTAAACAACACTTCTATATTATTCGATTCGATGTAACTTTAGTTTTACTTACACCATTGACCCTACTTCAACGGACCGCCATGAGGACTATGATTTCGCTTTACGAATCCCAACCCGAGGAAGCTGTTGCTGGCACACGTATATATGTTTCGTGTTCTTAAATTTTCGGATTAAACTGAAAGAAGGTAGATCTTGTTATTTGTTGCGCACGAATACGAGTAAACGCGCAAAGAGAAAATTTAGGAATGAGAGACGAGTGCAGGGAAGAAAAAGAGAGGTGCTCTGTGAGCCTTATATTACATTGCATTACGCTACATCTTGTATCTTATTACAATGTATAATACTTATATGTGTTAATATATACTCATACGAATATCAGAATGATTTGTCTATTCTGTATTTCACCTGCTGCTCTAACCAATCGTTTCTCTTATTTTTTAACGAACTTCTCTGATTTTTAAAAATACGAAAAATGTGTCAAAGGAATATTCGTACTTTCCTAACAGTCGATTTCAACACATTGATATTTTTTCCTAATATTTTTCCAACTTATTAAATAAATGTTGAAGACTATATTCTTGTAATTTTTGTTCACACTACTATTATTATTAAACTGGTAAAATTATCCAGACACGAATCAGTTTTCAATCAATTCTTACCATAGTATTTTCGGACGAGCACAGAAACTACTGCACGTTACATAAATCACACATGACAAGTTATATAGGAAGCAGACGATGTGTTATCTTCACGAGTAAGAATTTTATTCATATCTACGTTCAGAGATATACAAAAAAAATCGATGCTTCTTCTTCCTGATCCATCAGACGGATTTTGTAAATAAACCTCTGCATCTCATTCATATGACTAACTATACTAACCGGTTCCAATAAGACCTTAAAGATTTTATTGCCTTCCGAATTTGCCGACACAGTGAGGGACAGAAGTATGTATTTTGAATACAGGAAGAATGTGAAAATATGGTAAGCTTAGTATACATATATAGGTACGTATTAAATATATATGACAACATATTAAAATAGGCACGTATGTAATTGGTAATTAAATTAAAAATTTCAGGTGCAGAATTTAATTGCGCTATTTTATAATATACAATAATGTTAATTGTTAACACAGGAGTCTTTTTTTACCAAATTGTAACTTGACCAATTGGAATATGTTACTCCAAAGTTCAATACAATTTTGCATTTAATTTTTAATTATTTCTAATACGTAATCTTTATCTGGCGTACATAGTAATTAATAGAGAGGATTGCTCTTTCACTCTCTTTCGACCTCTGCCACTTTCGCACTTCGTCTCGAATTCGGGTCATTGGCATAGGTGAAATCCCAACAGTGTCTGTTAGAATGATGCTGTCATGTCGATCTCGATCATGATTATTAACCTGTTAACCAGGTTGTCTTGGAAACAGGTAATTCTTTCATAGAAAAAATGCTGAGATGAATAAAATGGGGTTGTTATGCTATAACCTTTGCAAATTCAAATTCGATACTGTATTTTCATGAGAAATGTAAAGGCACCTTTTATAAATACGAAGGATTTGTGAATAAATCGGTAACTAACTCGTCTTCCCCAGTTAAAGGGTTAATAATCAAATGTTATAATTATCGCAGTTGTATATTAATTTAACGATACCTTTCACTGCATTTCCTTCTTCCTTATTTCGTTTGAAATATACATATACCTACCTGTACAAAGAAATATTGTACAATGCATGGTTAAACATGTAAAACAATCAGCAAGTACAGCAGGGGCGTCCTGTTATTTGGATTGCCCATTGCTAATGTCACCGTGCACATGCCCAAGTATTAGCAAGACTCATTAACCGATGATAAATTATACATCTTCAATAGGTGTGAGATTTTAGGAAGAATAACCGAAATGCCAGTCGGATTAATGCTAATGGTAATCGTAATATCACGTTAAAGGTGAGTCAGTGAAAGCAAATCATCGGTCTCTTGTCCATTGCACAACGATCGACCGACCGACCGATCGCATGAATGTTGGTAAAAGGATCCAACGTGTCTCATATATCATATTGTCGATCGTAATATTTCTATATTATATCTATAAAATTTGACAACTAAATAGATTTAAATTGATCGGTGCTGAGATTTTGAATTAAACATTAAATTGCAGCAATTTGCAAATCATGCGAGACTGTCAAGTAGAATAATCTTGGATTCCCTCGCGCATCTTGAGGAACTTTAAGTTCAACGTACGCAAAAAATTAAACTAAATGGCGAAATTATAATGCATTAGAAAATAGGGAAAAATAAGAAAAAAATAGCTTGGAAGATGCAAAAAGATACAATACATTCGACTAGCAGTACAATGAAATTAAGGGTAATGCCGCAACTCGCTCTTCGCTGGGCGTGAATATGACTGGATGAATTCCTTTCATCTTTCATCATCTATAACAAAAAAGAAAAGAAGGGTAGAGCATAAACGACGATGGAGTCGCCTGAATGCCAGTTAGATTTCATAATTTGTATATAGGTTCGCATTCGTAGAAACTAAAGCATCATAGTAGCTATAGTTACATCATTGGGCGGGCAATATAACCATCGAGCTTCGATTCATCCTTCCTGAGAATCTTTCACCAAAGATCTTCCTGAACAGACCTTGGCAATCTTGTTCTATTCAAACGCGAAGAGAAAAGTATTGTACGAATTGTATTATGTTTTCTGACTTGCGCAATCGTATATACTTAACTGTGTTTGAAATAGTAAATTTGTTATAAAATATGTCGCCTTTTGTCGTACTAATCATTCGCAATAAATTCTTTGAAATAGCAAAGTGTCAAAAAGTCTCTTCAATCATAGTCATTATACTAGTTGCCTACATTGAAGAATAAGAAATAAATAAAGACGGTATAACATTATGAATTAAAGGATATCCTCACTTTGCACAGTTCAATTGGAAAGTTCTTACAAATATTTTTTTGCTAACGTGCTCGAAAAAAATATCATACTGTCAAACGTTGAGAAATTTCACTGTACTGCTTAAAACTAGATATGAATGAAGGCTGTACTATGCACAGCTGGGTGGATTGCAGTAGAATTATATCACTTGCATTTCTCTTGCACATCGTCTGACTTCAACCTAGAATCGTATTGGTTGTCAATAATTAAATTCTGGCACTGTGAACGATAAGATTCCGTATTTATAAATTTATTTACGGGATAAACACTTTGCATCATAAAAGATAGTAAATAGGTCAAAAATATTGACGAACGGTGAATTTTTCACTACACAACTTTTTTTTGAAGTAATTGAACGTTGATACGTCGTCAGAAAATGAGATTCATCTTTGTGCTCATATTTCGCACCGCGAAATTTCTTGCCTCATCTTCGGCACTTGCACTGATAATTTCTTCGAACACCTAGCTAATTGTAAGGCATGTCTTTCACCGGCACGGTTGCATTATTTCCTTTGTAGAACTCATATAGCATGACAAGCCCAACATGCTCTTTCGTCACGTTCATTTTAAACGTTTTACTTGAAACGAATACCTCGAGCTGCTGATAATCGAAAATTTATAATCACCTGTAATACGAGTGTCACTGGGTTACTAGGAGGCAAGGGGTTAATGAAGACGTTTAAAGTGGTCTTTTGTATAGTAAACGCGATTATAATTTGCGAATGGATAAATAATGTATTGACACTCTGTGAACAAATTCGTGAATGATTGTTACACAAATGGTAAAATTCGAAAAAAGAAAACATTTGACCTAATGGAATTGTCCAATTATAAAAGTGAATCAAGATGATACTACGTGGTGTGGCGTGGCAGACAAACCTTAAGAATTACTCGAATCCAGTCTGACCTTTCTCGTTTTATTAACCACGTCATCTCAGGTATGCCCCATCATCTCAGGCAAAGCTTCGAGTGTTATAAAGATACGGATAGAAGCGCATACCTTCGGGGTCCTCCCAGTTCAGCCATGTATCTAGAAATTATGCAAATTGATCCGGTATATAGAATGCTGAATTCGCTTGAGCTTTTCCTTGCAAACGATTCGTTCAATAGATCGATACTGATCTTACAATTCTTGACCCTTCGTCGATCTGCTTTGTCATTATCGTTTCGTAACAATTGCTCTTGATGCGTCAGTAAATTTGTGTATATGTATATTCGGCAATTAAACGAATAGGATAATAAAATAAGCGTAACCAATAAAAATCGTTGTGAGAAATTATTTCACGATGATATGATAAATTAAGTTGCATTAAAAATCGTTTAAAATTTGTATAGTCGGCAAACTTTAAATTATTTTAAGTGCACATTGAAATAATTTCTTTTTTTTTGTAACGATCTACTCTAAAGGAAAATTATGTAGAGTTCCTTCAAAGCGACTTCGAATTCATTGGATTCAGACATTCTGTGTGTCTACCTTTTTTCACTTTGCCGTTTTTTATCTCTTAATTAAGAGACCCCATGTTCTAGCCGAGTAAAAGCGGAAAAGTTAAGTTCGTAATCTGGAAAATATTTGCTAGAAAGTAAGGGTACAATCTTCTGTAGCCTGCAACGACCTTTTGCACCAACCTCTTAAACCCGTTTCAGTGACCACTATCGAATTGAAGATGCAAAAGTGTAGCATTCCGTTTTAAACGATGCTTGCGTTGCGCAAGCAGCTAGTAAATATAAATGGATATCGTTATCTGTATCAAGAAACGACATACATATTTGCAAAATTGTATCGATAACATTTATTTAGAAATATTTCGCATGAAACTAACGTACATATTCGGTCGAAAAATATAATTTCAAGTAAGCACGGAAACTTTCTAACGAATGAAAAAAAAACGCAAGCAAATACTTACATATTATAAGTTAACAAAGTATAAGGGTAGAACCATTATTGCAAGCTTGTGTACGAAATGTACATATGATTATTCACTGTGGATATAAAAAAGTATTATGAAAGACACCCTTTATATATACACATTCAGAACTATTATTTAAACGTATCATGGTTATCAAAATACCCCATTGAAGATTGATAAAACGTACTCGCCCTTTTCTTAGAAAATTGTAATAAAAATGATACATTTTGCAAAGGGGTAAATGTTGCATGTACCAGCAAGCTGTTACAATCAATTTTGAATAAGACATTGTTCTGAAACGTCGGCCAAGTAATTTGCCAGATGTGTTTCAATAAATTCAATACGTGACAAAGTAATTGCTACCGACTGTCGTTCGTTGTTGAAAGACTCGTGTAAGGCAACATTAAATCTAACATGCAAGGTGTTCGAGTACAGAATTGGGGTGGGGCAAAATCGTGAGGGCGAGAAGCTACGAGGAGAATGGTTGGACATATGAACAGAGAGAATGGGAAGGGAAAATCTTCTTGAGCGTCTTCATATAAATGCCGGCAGTACTTGTACATGGTATTGCAGATTCGATCTTGTTCAAACCGACGTTACAGAGGGACTATCAGCATGCAACACTTAGTGAGTGATTGTTGTACAACACGTCTCAACATACAAGTGACTTGAAGTTATAGTGAACGAAATTTATTAACCCCCGTACGGAACTTGTAAAATGGTATCACGAATACAAAATTAACGAATCTGACGTATTCATGGAAAACGTAGAGAAAATAAGAAAACATAGTTTATTAAAAAATTGCGGTTCAATGTCTTAACATTTTGCGCAACAGTTCTTCAAGATAATTTTTTTCATTCAATGCAATAGTTCTAATGGTACATCATAACTGAGAAAAGAAGATTATTGTTTCGATTTTGTGTCAGAATGACCAGGAATATCAGTATAAGGGTTAAGAAATATCGATCGAACTTAATTCATAATTATAAATTGTGAATTATATCAACACCCCTATAAATACTATCTAAGAAACATTCGTAATAACATTTCCTAATAACAAGTCTTATGGTTCAACATAAGTTCACACGATATATCAACGTTAAAATGATTAAAATGTTATACTTGCAGTTATTGGCCTTTGCTTTATTTGGCTGCGCTTTAGGACAATTCGGCTCGTTTCGCGGTTTCCCAAGTCAAAATGCTTATCGACCTACACCTAGACCAAACTACCAGCAACCAACGATACAACCTCAGTATACACCGCAGTATAAGTAATTCTATATATTATATTTTTTACTAAATTATTTCATACATTCTGTACTATAGAAACGAAGAACAATGTATTATTAACTGTAATAATATCAAAATTATTGACTGGTGAACATAATGGATCGTGCGCTGATTTTTTTTAGTAGTCCTGGAAGGTTCATAGCTATCCGTAGTCAGCAGAAAGACACCTTTCCAGATGGATCGTATACATTTAGCTACGATACCGAGAACGGAATTTCAGTTTCTGAAAACGGACGTCCGCAGGGAACAGGGCAAGGGCAGAGCGAGGTAAAAATCTAGTATAAGAACATTTTTGCTCCTATATTTGTGTAGCACAAAGTATGCAAAAAAATAAAATCTGGGAACATTGATCGGCACATACATTAAATTATGCACGCTATTTTGCACGGCGTCACTAAATGACTTCTGTGCAAAATTTAAAAGATAACTACTTTCTCGCATTGTGTATTAATCTCGTATCTGTTTTAGTTAAAATTATATCGAGACATAAGTCTCGATTGAAATATAATTTCTAGTACACTGTGCAGGAGAACGTATGTAGAAATGTAGATACAAACTGGCTGTAAATTCGCTATCGTTCACGTATTTCGATGTACATATGTTGTACAGGTAATCAATCTTAATTTCACAGGTGGTCCAAGGTAGATATTCGTACTCTGCACCGGACGGAACCCCCATCACTGTGGAATATACAGCCGATGAAAATGGTTTCCACCCTCAAGGTGCGCATTTACCAACACCCCCGCCAATTCCGGAAGCTATTAGACGAGCACTCGCCGCCAATCCACCTGGACCCGATGATTCCGACTATAGACAACCATACAATCCAAATGTCTATCGAAGATATTAAATAAAGTATTAAACTCACTAAACGATTTTAAGATCTTCCAAGCTTGCATTTACTTCTAATCGACTTCTAAGCTGACGAAATATGTGTACATATGTATATCGTGCAAAAGATGAATATCAATATTTACAATTATATACCAGACACAATGTGAATAAAATTTTTTACTTTAGCCATTTGGTTTCTTCCCTTTTATATTCTTCCTATATTTTGATACAGCTTCTGCTAATACTTGTTCATATGTTGTTATTGTTCCTTTTTTTTTATTTAATACACAGGTTGCAACATGTTTAAGGCACAGCTAGTTTATGCAATAAGTCAGTTTATGTAATCTCGACGGGGATTATGTGACCCTTGTTATAATAGCTTGCACCTAGAGCACGTTCAACAAGAGTGGTCATCGTGTAACCTGTACGGACAAGTGATCTTTCCCGATGTGATAATTTGGTATTTACATATTTTTCACCCCAAAGGATGAAATCAATTAGAAAACTTATTAGCGAGAACATGTTAATAACTTCCAAACATTCTGTGTGCCCAATAGAAAAGAATTAAACATTTGTTTCGTAGGTATAAAATGGACCATTGATTAAAAAACTCGATGATCTGAAAAAAATTGTAACAAATAAGAAAAGTTGTACGAAATTTCTAGTATTAATATTTTTCGTACAAACTCGTGTTAAGCATGTGTCTTATGCCATGCGATTCAAAGTAGCAACTTGTTTTTTCTTGTTAATTAGCATAAAATAAATATTCCTCTTGCATTTCATTATATCCATGTAAAATTATTTACACAAACAAAGTTCACATGAAAGGATTCGACTATAACGAAATACTTTCTACTTAATACAAATGTTATGCAGTTACGCTCTTGCGTAAGACTGTGACGCGTACAGGGTCAAGTTCAATTGCATCCGATTAGTGGGAGAAAAGTCGAGTTTCTCACGCGGATACATGAAGCAAAACGTAAATACCAAGGTGGGCGATACCAAATAGCAAGTGTGAGGGGGTGAACAATGAAGTACAATACATACATAGAGAATGGTCCATAACGTATGTATCTCGTAAACTCGAACCTTAATACTAGGGGAAAGCACGCTGGTTGAACTTCAATTGCACCATGCCTCTGACAGATATGCAAGACTTGCAGTGAATGAAGAGGGATGGGATGAACAGAGGTGAAAGTGTTGTATCGGATCTTTCATTATCTTACATTTTTCTACAGATCATCCCGGTCAAGGACTAGACAACACGAACGATGCAACTTGGGCGGTTCCTGCACTTCCTTTGAAAGGTTCATCCATCTGTAACACTGACAATGATGCACAAGGTACAGTGACTCACAGATTCGTTCATATGGATACGAGTTTTAAGAAATGTAGTAGAACTGTATTGATACAAACATATCGTGGAGCAAGCAATTCAAATCGCTGAGTAATTCATTTACAGGATGGCCCATTTTAATCTAAAATTACGGATTACCTATAAATGGTCGACTTTTGGATGGATGTAACTTCGCTAACAAAAAATTGTACAAGGGTCTACCTGGGCTCGTTTTAAAGGGTGAAGCCCTTTACCTTCGTTTTGAGCACTCGATCATTAATTTAGCGTCTCTAGAAGTCGAGATAATTGCAGTGACCCGGAGTGCATTTTTGTCGATTTTTTAATTATTAATAACTTTTAAACAAGAAATGCCATATTGTTGCAACTGACGGATAAGATAGCTATGGTCCGTAGCTTTAATTTAAGACAAGTCCGGTTAAAAAATATGCACTAGAAGCCGAGAAAAACGGAATTGTTTAAATTAACGATGTAATCCAGGATTTCGGTTTTGGCGGGGCGGCAAACTGCGAAAAATGCCGCAAACGCGAGATGGCGCCACGTGTATATCTCGTCGGTGCCTACACTCAAATATACCTACATTTTTCTGAATCCAATGCGATGTTATCATAAATCTAATATTACCAATCATTATCTCAACTCTTTTTACGTCCTGCAAACTAATTTTATGCATAAAATAAAAGATACATTTTTTCCCCACTTTGGAGTGTAGATACGGCAGAGGCTCGTGCAGTTTCAGGCACTTGTGTACAGACAGCAGCACTATTAGTCTGGTCTGTGATTTGCCGATTTTGCTAGTAATGGAAGCAAGAACATAACCTTAAATCTAATTATCAGCAGCCTATCCACTACTTGAAAAGTGTAAATTTGGATTTTGAAGGGGCAGCGAAATAAATACAAAGATGCCTGATCATTTGGGAGACGATATGCGAAAAGTGAAGACTGAAGAGAAAAAAGAAGAGAAAGAAATAAAGTGTAAGCTTCTAATGTCAATCGATTGCACTAGGTTTATTTTGACGTATTATTATACGATTTATCACACTTTCAGCTTTGGACGAAGGAGACATTGCCCTTCTAAAAACTTACGTGAGTAAAATGTTATATTTTCTGAGTAAACTAACAATAACAATTTTCCATGTTACAATAAACTTAATCGGACACTACCATTTTTCGTGTAGGGACAAGGGCAATATACGAAAAGTATTAAAACCGTCGAAGAAGATATACAAACTATAATCAAACGTGTCAACGAATTAACAGGAATTAAAGAATCCGATACAGGTTTAGCACCACCTGCTCTGTGGGACTTAGCAGCGGATAAGCAAACATTACAAAATGAACAACCGTTACAAGTCGCACGTTGCACAAAAATCATTAATGCGAATTCAGACGACCCAAAGTATATTATAAATGTGAAACAGTTTGCTAAGTTTGTAGTCGATCTTGCAGATTCAGTTGCACCGACTGATATTGAAGAAGGTATGCGCGTAGGAGTGGATCGTAATAAATATCAGATTCATATCCCGCTGCCGCCAAAAATTGATCCCACTGTGACTATGATGCAAGTCGAGGAGAAGCCTGATGTCACTTACAGTGACGTTGGTGGTTGTAAAGAACAAATCGAAAAACTGAGAGAAGTTGTTGAAACTCCTTTATTACATGTTAGCATTTTATCCTTCCTAAATTACATTTGATTCAAGCTTGATAAATAATAATAACACGAAGCGTCATACGAATTTCATTACAGCCAGAAAAGTTTGTCAATCTTGGAATTGAGCCACCGAAAGGTGTCTTGTTGTTTGGCCCACCGGGCACGGGTAAAACTTTATGCGCTAGAGCTGTAGCTAATAGAACGGATGCTTGTTTTATACGCGTTATCGGCTCTGAATTGGTGCAAAAGTATGTCGGCGAGGTATGTATAATATATTCCGGTTCGGACGTATTTGGTTCATGCTCTGATATAACATGAATGATTGTATTGTATTTCGTACAAGAAACTTATTATATAAATGTTGATGATAGGGTGCACGAATGGTAAGAGAATTGTTTGAGATGGCTCGCAGTAAAAAAGCGTGTTTAATATTCTTCGATGAAATCGACGCTATTGGAGGAGCTAGATTCGATGATGGGGCTGGTGGTGATAATGAAGTACAACGTACTATGTTGGAACTTATTAATCAATTAGACGGGTGAGAACTGTTTTTTTTTCGACCTATTTTAAACACTGCATCCTATTATTGTATACCTGGTGTTCATAAATCTAAATTGCAAATGTTTTAGTTTTGATCCACGGGGTAACATTAAAGTACTAATGGCAACAAATAGGCCAGATACGTTGGATCCAGCATTGATGCGTCCTGGACGTTTAGACAGAAAAGTAGAATTTGGATTGCCAGACTTGGAAGGCCGTACACACATTTTCAAAATTCACGCACGTTCAATGAGCGTTGAAAGAGACATCAGATTTGAACTACTTGCTCGTTTATGCCCAAATAGTACCGGAGCAGAAATTCGATCGGTCTGCACCGAGGCTGGTATGTTCGCGATTCGTGCGAGACGTAAAGTAGCCACTGAGAAAGATTTCCTGGAAGCCGTAAACAAAGTGATCAAGTCATACGCTAAATTCTCTGCAACTCCTAAATATATGACCTACAATTAAATTCATCATGGATTCTGTTTATTCGTTTGAAGTATATAATAAAGAAAGCTGCTTTTTACTTAATTCGATGTCTTTTTTTATTCCTGTACAATGCTTATGCTTAAAATATATTTACATTTATATTTCACTTCTACTCTGCGACTGAGCAGAATCTGCATCTAAGATTTCATCGAAACTAAATTTCAATGGTCCGTTTGGTTTGTTAATTAATAGTGATAGAATTCCAAGCTCATCACTGTTCCATGAAAGCTTAAATCGCCGACATATCTGCAAAAATAATAATATTTCAGTAATGGTCAACTATTCAGATCATTAAACGTCTGGCCCTCGATTTTTAAACGGCACATCTCTTAATTATTTGAGTGTTTAAAAGAACTCACCCTTAGTAATAATACTTGCATATTTTGTTCTGCGAAACGTCTAGCAATACAAGATCTAGGACCGTGGCCGAAAGGCAATACCACATATGGATGTACTAATTTCCCACTTTGTATTTTACTAGAACTCTCTGAATTTTCACGCATCCACCTTTCCGGTATAAAAGAATCTGGCTCGATAAAGTGCTCAGGAAGTCGAGAAATAATTTGATTTTGTGTTACAACAACAGTCTATGAAAATCAAACAATAGAAATAAATAGAAAGTTTAAGAAAAGTTTCGATTTGACCGAGTCCCGAGTAAATAGTATTTTAATCGAATTTGTGACTTACCCCTTTAGGTACATGGTAACCATTAAGAACAACATCGGTTTGCAATATACGGCCTACTCCCACGGAGATAGGGTTTAATCGTAAACTTTCCTTAATAACAGCTTTAGTGTAAGAAGCTCTTCGTAAAACATTCATTGTTATTGGTTGATTATGGTGGCTCAGTAATTGTGTTGCTTCGAGTCTTAATTTCTCTTGAGTATCTTGATTCTTCGCAAGGTGGTATAATGTAAAAGCTGTAGTGTATGTTGTCTAAAATATTACGAACTTATTATGATTTATTTATTACGATTTTGTAAAGTCAGATGTGCACTATTGAAATAGTTACAATAATAAAATAATGCAAATTTATGTATTACGAATGAAATTGTTCGTTTTGAAATATTGTGATACAATATCATTAATACACATACATATGTTAGTAATTTGTAGTACCCTGTTTCTTTGATTAAAAAATAAATTTAATTTAAGTAGGATAATCTAGTTTCTTAGTGCAGGTGCAAAAATGCCATTTATATGCATATTGCGCAGAATGTGAATTAATATTTCATTCAAGTTTCCTTAATATACAGGTAAGTATTTTTAATATTAATTTAATATCAAATGAAACGATATACAATTGTTAGTACTTTTAATGTTAAGTGCCATTTGCATTACTTTTGCTCATTATGGATCGATTTATGAAAGGTGCACGTAAGATGTGTTACTTTCCAGCATTAAAGAAGCTTTACAGTGCTTACTAATATTAGTAATAATATGTATTATAGTATTTACAGTGTCTACACCAGCTAATAGCATGTCACAAGCCATTCCCACAATGTCTTTAACGTCCAAAGCAGGATTTTCTAAATAAGCACTTATGAATGATTTACCCTGCTGTACTTTCGTATCCTCCATTTTACGAGATACCAGGTCTAATGCTACCCTAATGTGTTAAAGAAGAAAGAAACATGTAATGTAACAACGAATAATTAATTATCAATTATTTATAACGAGATGAAGCATTATGGTGCAAGATATATTTATTCTACAGACTACTTTGATTAATTTTATGTTTTCTAATCACTTGTTCGTCTTTAGCAAATATCTAATACTTTCGTTTTAATGCAATTTATGCGAATTATTTTATCTTACGTTTCCATATATGTCTGTGCTTTCCGTAATTTTCGATACAATGGAGTTTCAAAAAAACGCCACAATTGTAATCCATTATCCAACTTTAAAACTGCACTATTTGTTGCAAAAGCAGCGGCAATTAATTTCGAACTTGCTGAATCCTCGTGCCTTTCTTCTTCCGAAAAACTATTCATCCTTACATCGAAAACAACTAAACATGTCACTGAAATTGTGAAATTTGTAAAATTAGGCAAAATATAATCATTCTCATTGACGAAATTAGTGCATACAAAATTATGTCATATATTACACTCAAGGAATAAGCGCGATAAAAGTGGCAGGAAATCGTCGCATTTTTCTTTAGTGCACCATTCAACAAATTCTTCTATAACACGATCTGTTTCCTCTAAGTAATTCATTACATCTTGTGGTTTGCTAGAAACTTTTTGAAACTCTTTCCGTATTCTCCACCACTCTGGTCCATTTCTAAAATGTACAATACACGAATGCATTAATTTATTTACACAATTTTTAATTTTAGCACAAGTATCAGTGAAAAATTAAATTGTATTATTCGTTCTTCAGTTTCGAATTGCTTCAAGTAATGCGAGCAATTCTCGTTGGGAAAACGAATTTTTATATTTAAATAAAGAAAATATGAAAAATATAATTGAATATGTACGTGTAATTTTAGCAAAAGATTATATGTGATATAAATTTTAATATTACGTGGGTAATAAACCACCGGTCCTGTAAACATCCGCACGATCTTTTCGATACTTTAAAAGAGCCAAATGACTTCTTCTTTCTGGATGTAAACCAGATTCTGCTTTGAAAATCTCAGCTATATCTTCCGGCCTATAAACCCAGACAACGTGCACATTAGGTACTATTTCTTCACGTACCAATGGCCCAAAGTGCATCAATTTTTTCTTTCCGCTCTCGTACAATTTCGTAAAACTATATTCGCCTGCGAAATATTTATAATCCAGGTAACAGGTAATATATCGATATAATCATATTAAAACGTGACTACGACAAAAATTATTGTATTATGCTACTATAGTAAATCATAATAATAATAATATTAGTAATACGTGAACGTATTCGTACGGAATACACTGTGCGGTAATCTAACAAATGAAGCCGATAACATAATATACAATTACCACGATTGGATATATGTATAAATACTAAACCATGGTGTTCGGTGTGAAACATTCTATGTCATGTTTCTTTTATTACTACATTTACTATATACAAGATATTTACATCCATCACAATATACTGTAGCAAGAAATACTCCTGACTGCTATAATTCTTTTTCCCGGCTAACTATACGGATAATAAGATACAATTATTTGCAAATTCACTTTCTTACCTATCAATGGCAGATATTTGTAAAGCGTCCCGATAATCGGGAATGATTTCGGTCCAGGTATATCACCGAATGGTTTCCCCTCAAGCTTGTTCGCCTCCGGGTTACACTTTGTTGAATTATTAACGCAAAACGAGATACGTGACCTTTTTCTCGGTACAAATTGCCTGCACTCTTTCCACCGTGTATACATTGCACTCGCACCACTGTGTAAGGAACAAATCGGACGTGAATATCAGGCACTGTGATAGAAATTATCTAACCACGACTTCACAGCAAAGTGGCCAGTGCGAATTGTTTTCGAAGACTATGTAGCATAAACGTGTCTGAAGTCTCCGGACCTTTTTGAGCCAGGCCTATCCATAAATGTTTCTCTTTCTTCTGCTGCATGCATCTCCTTCTACCTTGACTCCAGTCGTTACCTGTCCAGGTCGGACGTAGAATCTCAATGCATTCCATGCTCCCGTATAAATTCGATGCGTCAGCGATAAAGTGACTGATCCATGGCACGGCTCGTTGCTTGTTTCAAATCTTGAATAAAATTTGCCACGAGAAATCGCGACTATCGCCGGCTTTGTTTTTACGTTTCGAAAATACGGCGAGCTTGTCATAATAAATCTTCTTTGTCGCTGGAAAGTGAATTTATTTTTGTTAACATAAAATTAAGAACGTCGCGGATAATTTGTACTGTATATACAATCGTAAGAAAAGTAGTTGTATTTATTCTTTTTTTTCATAATCTGTGAATTAAAAAAAGAGGCATTTGAAGTCTAAAATCGAGAATGTTAGAATAGCCCCCGTGTACAAGTGTTTGTTTTATGGCAAAAAATAATACCTGGGGCAGATGAAATCATTTGTAACCCAGTGATATCTATCTAAAGCTTTTGCAATTTAAATAAGAAGAGGTCCGTGTCCAACCTCCTTTGTTATTCTAAAATACACGGGGCAAATTTACTGTCGTGTACAAGAGCTAGGTATACGATTGTTATCTTCAAATCTGTTCCTGCTGAGATGAACTCCAAAATCTTCTACCGATGAGAATAGATTGTAAACAGCTGCATGCTGATTAACTTTGCAGTAATATAGGAGTAAGAAATTTTGTGTTAAAATAGTCCATGTATCTCACAGAGTCACAGGAAACGAAAATAAAATAGAGCATATAGTTCATAGAAAAACAAGTTTCACAAGGAAAGATGATTGCGCGCTTAATTAATACACGTTATACAACGCGCAACAGTGTTTCAATATTCCAAAGATCAGGGTACGAGTATCTTTAGTACACACATCATTCTTAACTTATTGCTTTAAACTCAATCTGACTTCGGATAGAAGCCACTGTGAATACATATCTACTGGGGAGCGATATCAACTGGCTGAAGTGACCTGATTGTTTGCACAACGGCAGCAGACATCTTTTATGGAGAGAATGCAATATGTAAATATATAAATGAACTTCCGTACATGTATATTTTATCAGAATAATTATGAAGCCATTAGCAATAATAAAGGAAATAGACTCTTTTATTCAATGCTGTAATATATTAAGCACGTTTAACTTTTGTTATGGCAAAACGTTAATACAGTTTCAACGTCGTCTTTATCTTTAAAAGATCAATCGGATATGCCGGTGGAAAAAGGTGGTTCTCCGCAAAAAGGACTCTCTTTGAAAGGAACTATGCTAGCTATGGTAAAATTGATGAATATCGTTATTGATAAACATCTTAAAGGTGTACAATTTATCAATGGATAGTTTCTTGAAAGTAACTGCTGAATATAATTTGGAACAAATATGAATTATCGCAAACAAGTAAATTTGTTAAAGTGTCAAATGTTATCACGTCCAAGATGCTTAAATACATATTAGTTATACATATTAGGTAAAAATATGTATCTGCAAATAAAACAAAAATAATCTTTCTTTTATGCCCCACTACTTTGACATGCAGTTACGGTATCCCGACCCATGGAACACGAAGTAATATAACGGGTAAAGTATAAGGTAGAAAGTGGGAGCCTTGTTATGCTCAAGAAAGCCATTCGGACATCTCAGCAAGCAAGTTATTTTTTGTGGTGCTGTCGCAGTTATAAAAATGGTTTCAAGTTTGAGATATTTTAGTAGTTATTGTAGGAGCAACGCTCGTTTAGCTGGGAAAACTGTAGTTATAACCGGTGCCAATTGTGGAATTGGTAAAGAGACAGCCAGAGATTTATACAAACGAGGTAATTATACTTATATTCATTATAGAAATATCTTAGATTCCATTCTCAGTTGTTAAAGCAATGCATTAAACTATTTTAGTTCTAGTTTTAGATATGTCAAATAGTACGCAAATAGTAGCAGAATTAAATAATTCTGTATTCGAATTGAATGCGACAATGAAAAATGTACGTACATTTGTAAGGCAATCATTCATTTCTGTCTAAACTCATAATTTTATTACGATATATGTTTATGCAATTTTATTAGTTGTTCGATATACTTCACGCATCTTTCTAATTTGTCTGAGGTAACGAGTGTAGATTAGGAAGGTGCGTCATGAAATTATAAATGAAAATTGTTTGATCATTCGATCTATTTTACGCGGAGAGGGAATAAATCGTTTACAAAAAATTTCGTTTCGAAAAAATGTAGGTCACTTGAACCGGAATTTCGCATTTTATACGTACACGTGTAAGATTAAATTATGCAGATGTGATTATTATATTCAGAACTTTTTTTAAACAGCTATTAAGTAGGAAATTATGAACTTGTTACTTTTCAGGTGCTCGAGTGATTTTAGCATGTCGTGATGTCAAAAAAGCAGAAGAAGCAGTGAATGATATTAAACAATCTCCAGCAAGGTACTTAAAAGCAATGTTTCTTATAATACACATATTTATTTGTGTTATATTTACAATATCGTACAAGGATTAAGTCAAATCCAATTTTCTCGATAGATACTGATCTTTCACTTAAAATGTTTTTCGTTTATTCAGACCTTCTAGCTGTTAAGTCAGAGTTTAATCATTTTTTACAAACTTATTCTTTTATAATATTTTCAGGTCTTGCAGTAGCAATTCGGCAGATCAACAGGGCCAGTTAGAAATTTGTTACTTGAATCTAAGTAGCTTTGCAAGCATCAGAAAGTGTGCACAACATCTATCGACGACCGAGCCGAAAATTCATATATTAATTAATAATGCGGGAGTTTTTTTCCATCCGTTTGAAATAACCGAAGATGGTTTCGAAACTCATTTGCAAGTTAATCATCTTGGACATTTTCTATTAACTCTCTTACTATTACCAAGAATACAACAATCTACACCGGGCTGTAGAATAATTAATCTTTCGTCTAAGGTTTATATGTGTAAGTAATTGCATCAATTTTGCAATAGTTATACACATTAGCGAAATAAATTTATAGTAATAATAATAATATCAGTCTTGTATTGAAAAGGCAAAAAGTCGCATCGAACATCTCATGGAAATGTAAAAACAAAGTTATGTATTTTACATCGATGAGATTATGTATTAAGCATTTAAAAAGTCCTTAAAAAGTCTTACACTTTTCTGTATCACCCTGTAGCTTCTCAGTATACGTATGTTAAATTCTATATTGTAGAGTCACTTTCTTTGCATCAAGTTTAGGAAAATAGACCAATCACACTTTTTATTACAGTTGCTGATATAGACTTCGACGACTTAAATCTGGAGCGTTCGTTTTCGCCACGCAAAGGTTATTGTCAAAGCAAATTAGCGAATATTTTATTTTCTAATGAACTGGCCAGACAGTTAAACGGTAAGTATGGGGTTTGCGATTAAATCAAATCTTTTTATTCCGATGTTGCAGATGTTCTCGTGTTAAGTGATTAAATAAAAAACGAAGCTAACACAAAATATCGTTGCACTTATACACAGTTTATTGCAGCTGCAATTTTGAAAAAATCTCATTCAATTTTTTTTAATTTTCAGCATCTGGAATTCATGGTATCAACGTCTACTCTGTACACCCTGGTGTAGTGAAAACAGAATTAGGACGACACGTAAATAAAACTATATTTCGCGGTATGAGACCATTAATGAACTTAATTACGCCATTTATGAAAACTCCCGAGAAAGGTGCTCAAACTAGTATACATTGTGCAGTAGACGAACAGGCGGGATCAGAAAGCGGCCTATACTACGCGTAAATTGAATTAATATGACTATATGTTTATAATGTTCCTTTTCATTTGTTTACAAAATTGATTAACGTTTCAGGGACTGCAAAGCGCAAGGGCTAACACGAAAAGCTGCCGATCCTGAATTAGCAAAGCAATTTTGGAAACGTACCTGCGAATTACTCAAGTTGCCATCCGACTTAGGTCTGAACGAATTATCAAGTGCAGCGAGCAATCAAAAAATAACAGAGGCATGAGAAATTGGCCAAATGTGTAAACTAAATGGGGTAGACAATTTCCGGGTACATACCTGACGGTTCCATAGGCATACAAAATATATTGGACGATACAGAAAGATTTTTAATAAATATATTATGGTGCTTGGCGATAATTCTCAGAATTATTTAAAGAATTATACAAACGTGGAAAATGCAGAACTCGCACGCAGGACATGCATAGGGCGCACAGTGTAAAAGTATATGTTTTTTAATTGACTAATCGATGCAGCCTGCTATGATATTTTTATCATACTTGAAAATAAGCAAGGGAAGCTCGGGCATGTCGAATTTCGCCAGCTTCCTTTATTAAAGTAACGAAACATTACTATCGTTACTGTGGGGACAGTATAGTACTTACTTGTCCAGCTATCGCTTTAATAGTTCGTAGCCAGTGCAGTTGGAATACCGGATAACCTAATATTTCTAATAATACTCAAAACCTCGCTTCTGAATTCCAACTTCTGATCTATCGTAAAGGTTCGAACGGTTGGAAGTACCGATTCGAAGAAAGACCTATCGTCGTCTACGTCCGAGGAAATTGCTGATTGCAAATAGTTACTCGGGGATGATTCCGATTTCTCCCTTCTACGTTTGAGTGGTCGTTGCGAACGTAAGGGATTGATTTCTTTATTCGTCTCCGAAGTTGATAATTCGTCTGTATTCTCCTCGTTGTTTGAACCTGAATCGATGGCAGCGGTTTTACTCGTTTCGAGCAGAAAAGATAATTGACGAGCATATATGTATCGTCTGCCGCTTGCAGATAGTCCAGAACCGCCCCTTTTTCGGACTGTCTTTCTAAATTGGTCGCGGATATTCCTCCACTTGTTCATGTATTTTGTGCCTGAAAAGTAATTGCGTAATATTTAATTAAGTATCAGAATACCACGAGCTTATTTTATTTAGGGTACGAAAAATTAAATTACTATGCAAATCGTGAAACTCTCTTCTGAATTCTTTCTGAATGTTAATGCAAACTGTTTATGTATTGCTTGTATTTTTGTATTTTATTTCGATATTTCTATGTAAATTTTCAGCAAGACTGTGTATACCGCGTAAAATGAAAAAAATCTTGCAAGCTGATGATTTTTCGTTGTAAACAGCTTAACAATTATCTTTTTATAGTAAATGTGGGTTTGCATCGATTAATGCATTACGAAATATGCCGTTCTTCTTGAGAAGACAAAGCTACATTTCATATAACTATGACCCCTACACATAGACCTACAATCAAGGCCCATGTCGCAATACTCCCTCTGCGATATTAAGTTATTCACCTCTGGTGTAAACCATTTTTCAACATTATTAATAGTTCCTAAGAACCACGCACATATAGATTTAAATAAAACGCTTACATTAAGATTCACGCACTTGGAGTGCCTCAAACGAATAAAAATTGCAAATACTAAAATAGTTAAATTTGAAATACTCTTCATTATAAGTACACCGTATAATAATATTTCTTTCAGAGACGCGTCGAATTTTAAACTTCATTAATATGCCAACCGTAGAAGTAAATATCGAATATTGAATTGTACCACGAAAGTAATACGTTTAAAAAAAAGAAAAAAAAAATAGAATGGTATCGGCAAGACTTACAACTTTTATTTTTTTCTCGCTCACTTTTCTCACCAAAATCCTCGCAAAACTCTGTACACACGTTTATCCATGCCTCCCGTATCTTATTCTTGTCTTTGTGCTCTCTGCAAGATAAATCCCATATTACAGGATATTTCCTTATCTTCTCTATGAATTGTTCCACGTCGAACTTCTCCAACATACTTGCGGGCATTGCACGCGTGCGTCACCTGTACAGAACAGTACGCACAGCTACACTACCTCCGAATATCGTTCCGCAACACGTCACCATTCCGTCCGCTGCGAGCCTGCGCAAGTATTTGCGGGCTCGCCCTCTCGTGTCGATTTCTTCGTAATAATTATCTGCCCTGCTTACACGTGCGGCAAAATCCCGCAAGTTATCGCACCGTCGAAAAGCCAGCTTGTCAGCTGAACCGTGCCCGATAATGATTATGTGACGATTATCGTCGATTTTTTGATGCCACGAATGATGTCCGCGACAGAAATGAATATTTTCTGGAACATTATTGCTCTTTTGAACACGTCAATTGCTATAGTAACAATATAAAAAAAAAAGATGGAAATAATAGTGTAGAAAGTGTTCGCTTCTGATTATTTGAGGGTCATGATGTCATAGGTCGTCGAACGTGTCTTGATATCGGCTGTAATATTCTGCTGCGAGACACGAATGTGAAATGTGTGAAGAAATGACGATGACCTTGAAATGATATTGAAAGTCACCCCGGAGGATTTTCTTTTCAGCATCCCTAAATACATGTCCTGAAACCATATAGACTTCGTTAATAGTCATTTTTGTTTTATTATGGTCAATATCGGCTGGAATAATACCGATGTTCTATTTAGTATAGGGTACAAGCGGATGAAAGAATGTAAGATAAATTGTTTTAAATAATTAATTTTTCCAAAAGAAAAGTAATCGTATTTTTGTCATGCCGCTCTTGTTGGGCCCAGATTAAAATTGCTTGGAAGCCATTTTTTTTTTCTCGTACTCTGTATGTACATTGGATGCAGATATTCCGTTTTACGGATATCCCAGGACGTCGAGGTTGTACATACGGTAATCAATTCGACCTCGTATCAATTTAAATGCTATGTGCAGAGAAAATAGAGCAACCTGCATAAAGAAGTCAAGGTGATTTTGTGATTCTGGAAACATACAGATCTGTAGCGTATGAATGTTTCCCGGTCATTCCATTCGTCGATACATCGATGATTCAAATTTCAGCATTCAATTCGTGCTGTTAAATAAACTATTGCAGCGAGAAACAGTATCGTGCTGCACTGGGTAAAAAAAAAATGGGTTACTCAATTTTTCAATGGAAATAAAAATATTTAATGAAACACTGGTTTTCAATAGATAGTATAGGTGAATAATTATATATGACATATCAATGTTCAGTCATTTTATAATAGTAATGAAATAGACATTAAAAATATTTATTAAAATAGATCACGAATTATCCTTTCACTGGTAAGTATATGATTTTCTGTAAAATTGACAGAATATCTGAAATAATCAGATACATACTCGTATGGCCAACTATATTTGTATACTAGACTTTTGCACTGAATTAATATTGACAAATTTCGCTTGTTCTTTATACATAACATCGATATCATACGAATAAATAGTTTCAATGTAGGTAATAAAACTGTAATCGTACAATGTCGAAATAGTACTGATCATTCTTGCGAAAAGGGACGGAAAAGGAGCGGCTAAAAGGGCGCATAAGGTAGTGTAGAACTCGTCGATGGATGTGTATAGGACGGCATGTATATAAAGATCGTTATTACAAACTACACGGAACATCTTTGGAGATCCATCACCTGTTGAGTGGGGATGAGGTGAGAGTATAAAAGGAGAATTCTTTACTTTCATGTGATCATAAACGATTGGATCCAATTGTGCTGTTCCTTCTCGTCGAAAAGTGTTTCCTTTGTCAAAATGAAAGTCATTGTAAGTAGCTGTTTTATTTTTATCCATTTAAGCAAATACATGTGCCTGTGTTACGTAAAACATTCGATTAGCAAAATCACTTTCAATCTAAAAAAATTGGTAATGATTGAAGAATTTCGTAATACCGAACGTGTGGATATTTTTGAAAAGAGAAAGAAATTAAACGATCGTTAAAGAGAATTGACAAAATGTCAAAGCACGATTCGAAGCCAATATGATACCGTGGATTCATTTGTTCGGTTTAGCATATAGTCGGTGGAGCTTTCTGTTTAACCGATTTGTAACTTTTTGTTCGAGGACACAGTATGATATGGCTAGTATTTTAGTTTATTTTTTGTTCTAATAGTTATTAAACGTAAGACCGAATTTGTACAAAACTTTCAACAATTTGTTAACACACGTATGTTTGTATGTATGAAATTTCAGTATTATTATTTTCATTTGTGTTCAAGTTACTAATGCTGTGTGTAAAATGTGTGCATAGTTTTGTACAGTTTAAATTGCAGTATTTAATTAGAGAACATATGGTATTTATCGTCGCTGAATTATAATAAAATTACGCAATTTCTTCAAAATCAGTATAAGGAAATTACCATTTGTCATTAAACACGTTACTGTACTTATTCACATAAACGGACTCCCAAATAAATTAAACAGTCGCATTATGTCGACATGCAACATGCAACAATGCAATGTTCAATTTAAAACAGCAATAATTAAGCCGAGAACGGATGGTATTAAATCACAACTTCCTAAAACCAATATAAAGAGATCATGTTATTATTACTTGTCGTCAAACACGTAACTGTATTTGCTCGTGTGAATAAACCCGTGATTTAATTATACAATTGCATCATATCAACGTCTGAGTTATAAAAAGAAGATGGTACTTGATGCGTGGTTACGACACAGGTAACTAGAAGGAAACACGGAGCAAAGTAAGTCGACGAAGAGTTCGCGAACACTTCGTGGGTCAGGAGTTAAATGACCCGCATTGGCATCTTACTTTCACTAATCTTACCTACGCTACGTTGATGATACTGATAATTGTCTTGCGTTCCCCTTAAGGTGTTGCCTTTCGACAATAAATGACAAATTGCTCCTCGAAACTCGTAAATGTTGTATATCTCGGGTATATATTTTCACAAAGTAAAAAGACAATTTATTGCACCAGGTGATATCCATGATTTTGGGACTGGCGTTAGCACAAGATCCAAATTATCACCCTCGCAATAACTTTCACGAAGATAGGCCAAATCCTCAGAGCGACGAAAGGAGAATATCGACGACAACGCCAATTCCAATTTTACATTGGAATAAACAGCAAGAACACGATGGAACTTACAAAACGAGGTACAGATTCCCAATAATTGTCAATTGAATTTTTGTTAAACGGGAGAATTCCACTTCAATGAAATGACAAAGCTTATTCTTGTGCTTATTCTTATGCAACTTTCGTTATTTCAAGCAACACAGAATCGCCACTCCTCTTATTTCACTTCTGCGTCGCTAAATCTATACACCGTCACAAAACTTATTTTCTCTTTCACGATCACACGATCGCAGACCTATCAATCGGTTTCATTGATGATAAATCACACTTAATTATATAACATATTCATTACATCAGTACCCACAATTTACATCACGCAAGTATCAGAATTACGATCGAACCGCCGTCAAGTGACGAGCGTTACATTTAATCGCACCGCG
This sequence comes from Nomada fabriciana, assembly GCA_907165295.1. NCBI lineage: Eukaryota > Metazoa > Arthropoda > Insecta > Hymenoptera > Apidae > Nomada > Nomada fabriciana. Next base: position 6,422,590 of record OU015690.1, on the reverse strand, counting down.
TAAACATTGGATAATTGCATAACAATTTAAAGACGTAATCGCACGTGAAAGCTGCGCTGCCAAAACGGGCCAGCGATGACATGCGTGTGCATCATAAAAGGGAGATGATTTCGAATCTGATATGAATGCGTAATTATTCGCAGTTACGAAACGGGAAACAACATTATTGCCGAGGAGAGCGGTTACATCAAGAAAGTAGGAGAAGGTGCGGATCAAGGAGAAGCTCTGGTCCAAGAAGGAAGCTTCTCATACACGAGTCCTGAGGGGAAGCTGATCACCATCCATTACACAGCCGACGAGACTGGCTTTCACGCGACCGGAGATCACATTCCCACGCCACCGCCAGTCAGTGAAGAGATTCAGAAAGGCCTCGACCTCATCTACGCCGGCATTCGTCAGCAAGAGGTACGCGTCCCACGATTTTTCTCTTTACTCGCTTTCAGACACTAACTCGTCCTCTCTCTGCTCGCTCTGTGTTCTATCACCGCACCCTTTCCTCTGCCCGTAACCAGTTACACGTTCTACACTTTCTCTTTCTTTCTCCCGCACCTTTCCCTTTTTTCTATTCATTTCATTTTCCATGCGTCTTCTTTCCGTTTTTTTTTTTGCAGGTAATAATTTGTTTTTGGGTTCAATGTCATTGATCGCTTTTCATTCCGTTTACGGAACAGTTAAATGTACATTTATTTGCGAGCTTCTTTGCACTCGAAGGTGTATTGAATTCAGTGCAGCAGATTTTCATTAGTACTCGTTCTTTTCTGTAGTATTGTAGAAATTGAAAGTCTTTCTGTGGAACCTTGTTAAACCGGATCGTGATTGTAGATCTGAGGCCTATAATTTCTAACTATAATTTCTATAAGATTCTAACTCTGATATTAGTTGCAAAGAAGGTGCCACAATTTTGAGGGAAACTTTCCACTGCTTGAGAATAATTTGTTTTTAATCATTTCACTTTAGTGGTCAATTGAATTTACCAGTCTACGTCATTTATAACCGGTTAATCGTGGCTTTATTGTATCGAAATTAGATCATTTTATCAGTAGAGAATTAATTGGATATTAACCCTGGAACTCTTAAAGGCGTTAATTAAAATTGTCTGTCTAATCCACAAGGTGAAACATTTTGAATTAAAATTATCTACCTAGTCCTAGAAATTCTAGAAAAGATTTGATCATTGCATATATCTTTGGATTACGTACTTTTATGGTGGAGAAACACAAGTAGAATTTTGTCTGTTATAATACAATAAAATGATTATTGTTATTATGTTACAGGAGGCAGATGCACGTGAAGCAGCGCAAAAGTTGCAACAGCAACCTTTGAGTCAGCAAATCGACCGACGAGATAACTATGATAGAAAGTTTTGAAAATGAAGCAAATGAAAAGTGAAAATCTTGTTGACCGACATTTTACGCGTAGTATGAAAGCAAATGGTTAAGTCCTTAAGTTAAGATTATTTTAACACGAAAAGTTTATAGTATACACAAAAATAAATTTTATAAAACACGTTAATCTGACTTTATTTATTCGAACAATTGAGTCGTCGAATTTTGTTGCGATGAATTATAATTATTGATATAAGTTGCAAAAAAACACCTTTACATGAAATGACATTCGAGTTCCAAAATTAAAGTATGCAAATTTTTATGGAGATCGCACATTTCAGCGACAACAGGTTACAAATTATAAATGTAAATAAACTTGTTTGTTATAGCAGAGTAATTTTACAGGGTGTTTCAGGGAAAAATGATTCGGGGAAAATTACAAATCAGTTGTATCCTTCAGGGTCATCGAGATTTTTTTTTTAATAATGACACATTGTTACCAGCTTATTATTGCTGCTAATAATTTCGAATTAAGAAAATTGTATGATACAGCAAGTGCTACAGTATGCGGCCAGCAATTGGGAATCTTTACTTCCAGCAAAAAAATCGAAGAGGAACGTCCATATTTGGCAAAGAGAAAGGGAGTTATGTTGTTGCACGATAATGGTCGACCTCACATTGCAATAGCAATGCAACTAAAATTAAAGAAGTTCAAGTGGGTTATTTCATATATGTACTCATAACCACGTTCCAACATCTGCAGATTTCTACTTTTTCCAATGCCTCAAGAATGTTCTTCAATGAATAACATTTTAATTCAACAGAAGCTGTTCATGAACTTGTTTTTAATTCAAAGTAATTTTGCTTTAGATAAAAGATAATTGATTAAGGTTTCTTTCTTTTCTTAACATTAACAAGGATTTTTAATTTTGTACTAAGGGTCTAACACTGTAGTATTTAAAATAATTTTTTTTAATCAATTATTATTATTATTACTTAATAATTTTCATTAATTCATTTCGAAGTCCGTATAAACTGAACATTTGTTGTTTGTTATAATAATTAATACACGAAGATCCTCGATATTTAAATATTTTTCTACTTCACAAACCATCAATTAAATTTCTTTACGAAATTTTTGGAAGTCCAAATTGGTTTCACCCCAAGGTACAAAGCCATCCAACGATCAAGGAAAATTGTTAACAATTTATTACATTCACCCTCCAATTTTACTTGTGTATAGTTTTACAGTTAAATCGATTTTTGAAATAGAATAATGGCTACACATTGTAGTCACATGTTTTGGATTTGCATTACTTTCATCGTCATTAAGTATGGTTGTAAAAATTTAATAAAAATACAACTCAGTACGTCACATTACAGTTTTATTAAATTCCTATGTATTCTCAAGATTTTGCATTTGCAATCCGTCTGTTCATTTCACAATATAGAAATTATTCAACTGTCTTTTAACATTTTCGCAATAGCGAATGAGGTTTCGACACAATAAATAACAAAAATAACTTAACATGGCACCCAGTGTTTACAGTTTACATTTTCTTTATAATAAGAGCAGCCTAAGCTTTGGAATTCGAAGATCTCTTTCCTCTCCACTTCTGTCGCTAATGTAATTGAATATGTAAAAAATATATAAATATTGTCCACCAAAATCGTGATCGTTTAATTACGCTATATTATTATTTACCGTATATCTACATAACTGTATGTCTTACTAAATCTTTATATTTCTTCCTCTTTTACACTAGCAACTATACATGGAGAGAAATAGAACCACGATAAGAGCTTTGTCCCGTGTAATATGTACCGCTACACTAAAACGTCTAAAATACGACATATGTATGACTTCAATTGAACCATCGAATACTATGTTAATTTGCAGCTCTTGCATCACGTTTATACGATTTAGGGTCATAGGGCGTTGCTGCGAATCCAACGTATTTATTATTTTTCTGATGAAGAAAACCACCCCTCTGGGGGTCTGCTTTGTAATAAATTACTCTTCTAATGCCAAACGGATCGATGTAACCAAATGAACCAACGTTCGCACCAGTCGAATCTTGTTCTTCTTCGTGATACTGTCTTTTTAAGTAATATTGAAAGCCGTTCGCAACGTTGTACGTTCCATCATACTGAGGATACTCTGTCGAACTACTTTGCGAAGTGGAGGCTGACAATTGATAATTCGGTTTTATCCGTTCGTATCGAGATACAGGTGTTTCTGACGAACGTTGAATGAAATTGTTGTAAGTGTTTCCACGATTTGTATTGTAATAGTAGTCATTGTTCGACGCAGGTAGAGGAGGAGGCAAAAGATCTATTCGTGGCTTAGCAGTGGTACTGGCGTAATAATCGGAGTTTATGTCGTTCCCAAGTAGAGGGGCAGCCTGGTCTGCTTCCAATTGCCTGCGAAAAACCACATGGTTTATTATTAGTAATTAGTTTTATGATTAACTAGTACGTTTACTATTGTCGAACAGCTGGGAAAACATTGCGCAACCTGCAATTTTCAGATGATTTCAAAAGTAGACTACACAGGTTCTTGACATTTCTCATGTCAACCCTTTAACAAAGACAAGAACATGTGCTGCGCGCTTGTGGCGCATTTTCTACACAGGAATGTCGTACGAATGCAGTATAAGATATGCACTTTGTCGGTGCAACTTTAGCGGACTCACTTCATATTCGAGAGATCTTACTGTAACTATACGAGATACATAAACAATAAGAGGTACAGTTATGTCGTAACAGAATACTGTAGGCAGAACCTGGTAGCATCATTTTCTTGCAAAATACTTCCACAACAGGAATAACCTGACAAGATTGTGAGGTGAAGTCGCCGTCATAGCCGAAATAGGAAATCGAATCATGATGTGTTAGCCGCTTACAATTAGTCAGAAATACGTTTTAAGAAAACCAGGATTATTACAGCTTTTGCTGATGATACAATTTTCCTTCCATCTAAGTTTATACTCATCGCGACAGCAGAAAATTCACTGATTAATTTAAACAATATTAAGAATTGAACTTTTAATATATCTACTATTTTTCGAATTATTGTAGGGAATGGAAAGATAATTTTTTTGTAAATTGTTAGAATAATTGTCTAAATAGCAAGCTTGATGAAGCGGAAGTATGTTAATATCGTTATAAGAATACCTGAAAGGATTTGGCGGTCGCGCAGGTTTTAGAAGTAATCCAGTTTGTGATGGCTGCCTTTTCGCATCCGACACAGCCTCGTAGTTAGGTTTATTTTTACCCACGTATATCATCTTTGACCTAAATAAAATATACAAATTTTAATGTAATTAAGTAACCACGATTTGCAATGTTAATGGCTGGTTCGATGGTAGGTGTTGAAAACACCTTGGTTAAACCTTGTCGTTATCGATCGTTCGTTTCCTTATATGCAATGCACATAATTTTTGTTTGCAACACACGTGAGCCATGAGAAAGCACTTGGTTGAATTGGTTAATCGCATTCATATTATAAAGACATTAATTCAAACAATTCCATAGTGTATATACTATTTCTTCTTAGGTGCGATTTTAAATTAAACATATCGCTTTTCTAAATATGAATAGTTACATTTACTTAATGATTCTTTAATTTTTTAGTTTTATTGATTTCATTAACTGCAATGCTTTATTGCAAAGTTTTATTAAATGCCATTAGTTAATTTTATGATTTACCTTAATATTCGGTAGCCTTTGCTATCTGCGATGTAATCCTTGAGACGTAGGTAACCAAGGGGATCTAACCAACCCTCTGTACCTATAACAGTCCCGTCAAGTAACCTCTTCTCCTTCCTGTATTGTCCATTTAATGTTTGATAACGGAAGTATCTTTCAGGCCCTTCGTCAGTTTGTACATGATACTGTATATTTGGATCAAAACTCCAACCACTTTTTTCAGCTTCTATTTCAGCCGTGGATAAACATAAAGTAGAAACCTGAAATAATAAAATCGCGTTATTTTAAGTTCTTAAAATTCTAGTTTCTTAAATGTTAGAAAGTGCTTGGGCGTTTAATAGAAGAAATCTAATAAAGTTGATAAAATAAAAGAATGTGTTGAAATGAGGAACAATTAAACAGGAATTTAATTCAAGAAATTTATACAAATTGTCTTTAAAACAAATTTTGTAAATTTCCCCTTTTCATTCCTTTCCAAGCATGGCCTGTAAAATAGGCCACCTTTATTCCAAGTTGCAAGGTGAATAATTCGAACTTCTTTCAAATAATTAATAGTAGTTTTAGTTGCTTATATTTGGAGCATGAAATTGGTGTGAAATCTGCGTTAGAAATGGTCATTTTGTGTCTTTTCGTTTCGTTGACAATGGATCTGGAGCGAGGGGAAACTGGTTTATTTGCGAGTTGGACTTGAACAATAAAGATGCGATTCATTAAAGCGAAACATTGTGTACGCTTGGAGATGTTTTCAAAGATATTCAGTGAATTTATTCTTACTTGCTTCACTGTCTCGTAAATTTATTCTTATTTGTGCGCGACACATTTTTATGAATTCTTCACGCGCAATAAAATAAATTATAAATTATAATACAATAAATTAATTGCAAATTCCTGTTGCTTTTTAATTGTACAATTTTCCGTTTTATTTTATCCTATGTACATTTTATAATAATACAAATGCATTCGAGTGGGGCAGCAATTTTTTTCTCTTATTTTCAAAGGAATGTATTAATATAGTTCAATGACTCAGTGATTCAGAGCTCATAATGAGTAGCTATTCACCATAATTGATTGTAATTGAATTTCACATTACAATTTCGATGTCGAGAGTCTCACTGAAATGTCATTTAATTCCAACACTTCAATCGTACCTTATTTCACGTCTAACTATAATATATGATACTCGTGCATACAAATCACAAATTCAAATTCTACTCACGCAGTAATGCACTACGTACATACATGTTAATTGTAAGTCTAGGATATGCGATCAAGGTGTTTGCAATGGAATCATCAAAGCTAGTAATTACGATCGGTTACCTGCAATTTCAAGGTTTTGGGTTAGGCCCGATTAACTTGCGCGCATATGCGATAGCTACAGGTGCTCGAGATTGTTGCGTAGGTTTCATATCTATCTTCCTTCTATTTTTTCTTATAAAAAAAAGATGAATACCTCAGAGAATCACAGTGTTATATGACAAATGTATTTAAATTTGTTATTCCTATACTTTTTATTGAATAATTATTTTTGTTATTCCTATGTGATACGACAAAGTTAAATAAAACACAGTGTTAAATAACAATGGAGAGCTCTTCATTTTCACCGAAAACAATTTTACACTGAAAATAAAATCAGAACTGCTACCCGTTTTTTATGGAGTAAGACTTCTCCGAATAATAAAAATAATACTTTCGAATGGAAACGATTTAATTGACTTTTAGTCTTCTTGTCGCGGTTTTTGCATTCCATCCTATTATGCATCAGTGGTTTCTAACGAGGACTGCTATGTAGCCGTACTATAATATAAATGCATGTCGTACAGTAAGATGCAAAGAAAGTTGGATCTATACTTTTTACTCGCACTTTTTCTTGTAAGGAATAACACTAAAATTAATATTATAGTAATGCAAGTATGCACGGTTAGCTACCTACGCCACACCTATATGCTGTCTGCAAAATTTTTCTTTTTCAAAATTACCCATAATTGTTTCCTTTGCAATACAATTTTATGCTCTTATAGCAAATATTATTCACGTACCTATTGAACGTACTCCTACTGCCATCAAATTTATTTGCATTCTTAAACAATAAAATTTTAGCATTACCCAATTTTTTGAAAATTACTTTTCTGCGTCTTAAGTAATGTATACAGATACTATTGACGTACCTGTATTGCAAAGAATGGTGAGATCATAAGTATTGGGGGCAGCGGAAGTAAGGGAAAGGTAATGACGAAAATACCATAGCACATTATACAGACAATGCATTAGTGTCAGCAATTTAGCAGACTCAACGCTCGATTTAAGCATCACTCTAAGAAATGATTACTTATGTCCATGCTGCAGAATGCTAATCATTTTCTATTTACTAAAACATTTCGATTTTACGTATAGTGTGAAAACAGCACATTCATAGTGAATTATATAAATATATAAGATCAATGTGAAGGTTATAATCACGTTCCATTGTATCCTTCTTTTTATTTTAAATCGCACACACCCCCTCAATTATTAACAAATAAATTCATCTCCTCTTATGTAATGGCAATTTATCTTATGCTCTGCTGAAATTTCATTTAAATTCAGTCTCGATATTTTATTAAAATAATAATTTCAAAGTCTGCCTACCATTATAATAAAATAAAAGTTATTAGCAAAAATGAAGACAATTATTCTTTCTTTTCTGGAGTTAATAAACCAACTAGTTAGACTCATTTGCGAATTATTATTTTTGCAGATCAATATACTGACAAAATATCTGTACAACTTTCTAATTATATTCATCATTATAGGGCACCGTACGTAATTATACTATTTTTTCCCCTGAAGCTCGTATGATACGTTTCACAACAGACATCCCATTCATTAAAAAAATTGGTATTCACAGTCGGCTCTTTCGTTTTCCATTCTGTTTTATGGCCTTCGCTATTTCAAATTCGTATGCCTAGCACGTTGAATTAATTAGTTTGGTGTATCGCGCATTATTTTGAATTGTTCGCTGGTTCTAAATTCCAATTGAAACGTAGAAGATAGCGTCGTAGAAATTGAACAAAAAATATTGCAATTGCACTTCTCAGCTACACTGATTCATAAAAATACCCAAAACTACCAGAAGAAATTATGCAGCCTCTTATGTTGTACAATGTTCCCTTACGATATTTGTTATTTTTATGTCAAACACTTTCCGTACAAAGGTAAAGTATAAGCAAAGGTATTTACTCAAACAAAGGTATACATAGCTTGTCGCAATTGTGCGAGACATCCAGCATATTTCTGGTAATTAGTGTCTATTGAGCTTCTCCTGTTAATTAGCATACACATTTTATGGTACTCTTTTCTTTCCTAAAGAGACGAACCATCATAAAAAATGTTTTCGATCACATACAGTGTTAATATCTATAGCTTTCTGCACGACTACTTTAATACTGATACCACCTACTGACAGAACTAGTATATTTAACACTAGCATGCTTCAAATAATATGTCGCATTATTAGCCATGTGAATTAAAGAAAAATTAATCAAACCTACCGTTAATAGGTTTAGACAGATGAATATCCGCGAAAGCATAGTTGACGCAATAGACACAGGGGCAGAGTAGAATTAGATCACCATGCTGTACTTTTTTGTTTCCCTCCTTTATCTGGATCACTATTCGAATTACTACAAAATTTAATGTAAATATCTCCTAACAAATTTCACGTTCGCACATTTTAAGTCATAACAATAATCGACACTGTTCGTACACTGTGCACCATGGAAAATAATAAACGCTTATTCCCCGATATATGTAAACAAAATAATAATTAAACTTGCATAGATTGTTATGATACTTCTATATTAAAAACGAAAAATAAGTGGAAACAACATTCCATGGAGAAATTTAATTTATATTGAATTTAACATAGAAATAGATAAACGACGATCATTAATGACACGAGGAGTGAAAAGCAATTATGTGAATAATTCGGCACGATGGAAAAATAAATTGAAGCAAGTACTTATATGTAACACAGTGAATCACCCGTGCGGATTTCAACGAAGTGAGTTGAGCAAACGCGATACGGGGACTGAGACGAGATGAATGCAATGTGTCTTCAAAGCTATCGGCGAGCATTCTACAGAGCTCCGCTCTTCACGATTGTTCCCCTACCTGCAAAGAACTCGCGCCTTTTTCCCCTCGGTGATTAGAACTATGTCAATCCACATTTGGCGATGACAGGTAATTTCGTTCATTGCAAATTTTGTAAGAAGCGACGAAAGAGTGCTGCCGTATTTAAAACAGATTCAACACTTCAGGAAATTATCCTAACACTTCAGGATAATTGAAGTATTTAATATGTATTTAAGTTTTGCAAATTGTACTCTCTTTGGTATCTTATATTTATTTTAAGACACTTCGGAAGTTTCGCAATTTTAATTTCAATTTTTGCGAAATTTTAATATGTTCATACAAACGATGTAAATTGTACGATTGAAATAATTTTGTTGCCATTATTAAATATATATATTTATTTATTCGTCGAAGAGATATAAAAAATACTTCTTGACAAGTGAAGCACGTACAATGAACATTATGTTGTAATAAGGTAGTTGAGAATTTTTAATTGTACGCACTAGCCACATTTGTATGGTTACCACAGTACTCTGTACAGCTTAGTCAGGGACAGATGAGATGCTATAAATATTTCTAGGCAGGAAGTTCATCAGAATTATTCTTGCATAAAGATCAATCGTGACGTGTTCGATCATTAATTGGTACACTGATTCATCTTTTATAAACACGCATTTCTTTAACGATGAGGAACACTTTTAAATAAACTTTCTCGCAATTAATATTCTGTTTAAAAACGTTGCATAACTAATAAAAAAAGATCTTTATTTTTTCAATCTTTCGTGCTCCATAATTCATCAATAGCTGAAGGAAATATACAGCTTGTTTACCTGGTAAACCGGGGAAAGGAGTGGATATAGTTAAGAGAATATTTAATTTTCCTTTCTGCATAAATTCATGCTTTCAATCTGCGCGAATCGACAGCACAAACTTTTGATTTGAATGGCTATGCATTTATGTAAAAGTTTGACAGTCTACAGTAGCGAAATATCAAGTGATGAAAGTCGAAGACCGTTATCAAAATCATACATAACAAAATCCAATTTATCTTTTTATAGCAATCAATTGGTCGAGTTTCACGATCGTATTTTCTCCTTCGTTTGCATCGCTTTCACTTTTACGAGTGGAGAATCTTGTACGTGTTGAATTGCTACGATTGTGTGCGTGTATGCGAAGCGTCATTTTTGTCAGTGAAACTTTATACGTATACTATGATAAGGTTTCTTCTGTTCCCATTTTCTCCTCTTCTGTTTAATCGATATTTTGTATTGCTGCTACTTTTAACTAATAATGTATTTATTATATAGAAACTGTAATATATATACTATGTCTCTATTTAGCTATACTATACATATGCCCCCAGCCACCCTTAGGCTAAGTTCAATATTAATTGAGATTTAAACAGTTAATAAAAAAGATAATAGCTTTGTGATTGTCTCGCTGGAGAACATAAATTTCAATTAACTTAAGTCAACTTACTGAATAAAATTTGCCAAATTGTTTAACTTTGTAACATGTTACAAAATCGAAAAGAAACAAATCGAAGAATAAGAAATTCCAACTTGAAAGATATCGTTATTGCATCGCTTCACACTATTATAACTTTACACTAATCTTTACCGCAATTATTATTGCACAATAAGCAATTTCCATATTTTGCATACATCGTATTTATTTTTTACGACGTTCATTGTTGTCGAAATAATAACTGAATAATTTTGTTAAGCAGTTCAGGATGCGTGCAAGTACCATCATTCTGTTTCCTTTGTATACCACCTATCCACGGGGCAAACAAAAGACAACACTGAGAAAATTTCCCGTTACTGGTAGAAACGAACAATTGCCAGGAAATAGATAGAGTCAAAAACATGATCTGAGTCTTTTAAAATGCATATTGTACAACATTGTAATGTCCCCTTGTATGGTAGACACTATCGTAGATTCAAATATTTCCTGCTGGAATAGTTCAACAATGGGGTAAAATATAGGAAACATATGTACATGTATTTATGTCCTGGTATTGTTCTCGTGATAGCGTCTTCATTTAAATGTACAATAAGCAGGGTCACCATACTTTGGTTATGTCAATCATTCATGTTATATAATTGAATGATATTCAAATTGATGTAATCAATTAATGTAATTTTTTTCGAGGCGGTTCGAACTATTTTAATTATCTCCGGGAAGAATTTGTACAATGGTTTACAATGGAAGATATGTAATTTACAAGTGACTTGATAAGCAAAACATCGTTCGTTTCTTTTATTAAACATTTTTTATTATGGAGAATTTATTATCTTATAAAATTGTATACAGAAAGACACGGTACAGATAAACTTCTGAAAGTACTAGAAAGAAAAATTCATTAAAAGGAGAATAATTTTTGCAATACATTAATAATATCAACAAATTTCCAAACTACAGGTAAATAGCAGAGACATAAAGTACGGTTCTGAACGAATACACAGCCGATCACTTAAAGGAGAAAGAGTAACAAAGTGCACCTGCAGATATTATGTAAAGAAATTACAGAACCCAAGGCAAGCAAGGAGAGATAAGAAAATTAAGAATCTACATATATCGTGCAGAAAATGTCATGCAGAATCGAACATGATACAGACAAAATAATGATGTTGTTCTCGTGACAGAAAGAAACAATTAACAAACAGAAAGCTTTACACTTTGGGATTAGAGGAAGATATACACCGGTAAATTACGGAATAGAGGATCACTTACCGCGACGATTATCAACAACCGCACTCTTAGCATTTTCACTGGACAAATGGAATATCTTTGAATTGTATTAGAAAGATAATACGTGTTGCCAACTATTATTTAAAAAGTGTAGGGAGCAATCCTCTCAAGTCCAATCACAACCGATTACTGATCCAGGCAACCAAGTCCGAGTCGAATCACAGTCAAGAGCCTACGTGAACAAGCCTACGTGCCCGTACTTGGGAGAGCAGACCGGGATCTACGCCTTCGCAATTTTCCTTTATGGATTACAACATCTTTGTGTATTTCACGGATATTTGTCACACAAAAGCACACCACCATACAGCTCCGAATGCCAGCAAAATTTTTGCTTCCACCTTTCAGCTCGTCGCGGATCCCATGCTGGATAGAGAACCGTTTGACGGAAGAGTACATATAGGGTAAATCTGGAGAGACAACATCGTCTCCTTCGTTTCTATGCCACTATAAATGTGCAAATCTTTAATTTTTAGACAAAGGCATGGACTCAAGGTATTTTTATCGATCGGAAATTGTTTGATATTCTAGTACTTTTTACTGATTTATTAACGAGATCGATGAAACGAGAGGAATTCAATATGGGGTAGTAAACTTTAATAAACAGTAATATAATAATACGTTTTTATTAATTTGATTGAAATATTATTCAAGTTTGTACATGCAGTGACCATGTTAATGGCCTGCACAATTTTTCAGTTGTTTATAAAAGTACAATATAAAAACTTATTCTGTAGTACGCGAGTGGAGCATAAAAGAGAATGCAACGAGAATAAAATGTGACACTTTGTTTTTTAATCGTCGACACCAAGTTTTCAATGTATATTTGAACTTTATTTACATTTTCAATATGTATAGATGAAAAATTGAAGAATTTTTTGTTAATCATTATGAACAATAATGAACTGTACTAGGAAAAGGTTAAATATTTGGCGAAATGGCTCTAGGCTATTTGCTTTAATCCTCTTTACGTCACTTTCATCAGAATTATTAAAATCTAATGGCCGAACAGGAACTCTTCTTTTGCTTAAAAGGTCACCAATACCACTTGATTTGTTTTCACTTTCAAAGTGAAATTTCTCCGAAGTACAATCAAATATTTCGTCATCACTTTCATTAATTTCAAATGAATTATAAAATCAAGGAATAACACTGCCGTATTCACAGTATAAGAATTATCCCTTGCGAACGAAGAAATGAAGTACATATGCCCCGTTTTAAATGCCACCCTATCGAAAAGCTATTTCTCAACCAGGCAAAGTGCTAACCGTGTAGGAATAAGTCTAACAATAAGGAAGAGGACATTCCTCTTTGCACGTTTATGGTAGTGCGGTTGACTCAATAACCTGCAGCCAACGCACACTTTAAACAAATTAAATTACTATTGTTTTATCTATAACTCTCTCGGTCTTAAGCGATATTTATCCATTATGGTATACTTTCTATTACATTTCGACAGTAATCCGGAGATATTTTAACCCATTAAACTTGAATCCTACCATGTATCTAGTTTCATAATTGATGACGGTGTGAAATCGAATAAATCACGTATTTGTTTTTTTCAATAAATCAAATACAGACAAGCCAATCGAAAACAGAAAACTTTTTAATCTCTAATCAATTCTATACGCTTTTCACTGTGCGCTTAGGGTCCTGATTATGATGGAGCATAACATTTCCTTCGATTACGAAAATAGTTTCATTTTTTTCTTTTTTGTTTATAGGTAGAAGATGCCAAATATCTAATATTTGATTGATTCATTTGCCATTCATATTATGCATGATATTGTGCAAATTATATTTTCCAATTGTTATTTGGTCAAAGTTTCTTGTCGGATTTAACTGTTTTCTTGAAAAATGCATTTAATTAAAAGCCAATCTGTTTGGAAAGTTAATATGGTTTATGTCGCGAAACTACGTAGTGTATAATACAGAATCAATGGACTTACGTCATCCTTATTCTGGTAAAGATGAAGTCCGTTGCCACACTGGACCTTACCTTCACTCTGTCCTTGCTCGCATTTTACATTTACCTAGACCTGTGCAGATCAAGAAATCATTAACGAGGATAATGATTATATAACTGTACAGATACCCACGTACTTTCTCGAAGATTTCATGAATATTGGAAATCTTCTCGTATAATAGATGGAATCAAAACATTTATAATCTGTCACTAATAGCTTTTAATACAATATAACAATTTTGTGGGGATTAACTATAACCATCAACAAAGACTAGAAAACTCATTCATTGGAGGGCAAACCGACCATAGATACGAAATGGTGTATGTGTCAAAATTTATTAATAATAGTTTTTCCCTTTCTTCTTATATTTTAAAATATTTTACTACAAGTTTATCCGTCAATATTATAAACTAAACTACTGGAAAGTCATTGAAAACTATCATATTCTTCGATAAATTTAAACACTTTCGAGTTTCTTCTTCTGTAAATAAAGTAGTATGCAAATTATCAAATTCTGGGCGTCAAAGATACCTTGAAACTTACTTATTTAAAAATCGTAAGGTCGCTCTACGTCCGCAAGGTATAATTCTCCAAATTGCGTCTGCACTACCTACTCGTGTCATTCCATAAACGGAGGGTATGCACAGCAATGCCCGCCAAACTGACGCCAGATCTGGTTCGGGATGCGAAATTTATCCCAGTATAATTATGCATAAGTCGGATAGTTATGCATCAATTTCATTATAATGCATAAATTCTTATTGTATAATGCATTATATTCTTCATTGCCAGATTAATTTTAACAATCTTCGAAAGAACCTAATTCCAAATCCTTAAATATGAAGTACCGCGCAAGAACTTCAGATACAAACTTGTAAAAATAGCTCTGAACATTATTAAACTTATTTAAGCCCGAAATTATTATTACGGGCAAGGGGATGAAAATTAGTAATTCAAGGAAAAATTAAAGATTAGTAATTCATTTCCTTACATTTGATTTGACACCTCGTTTATTAAAAAATAATCAGCTGGAGACAAGAAAAGTTTGTTATTTTATTTAAAGAAAGAAACGCATGAGGTTCCAAGGAAACAAATACGTTATTTCGACTTGCAGGCGAGCTACATTTGTGATCAAATACAAAATGTTAAAAGTCTAAGCTACAACTTTCAATCGGTAGTAAAATATTCCATTCACAGTTTATTTGTTATAAACACATGTAATGTTTAAACAACTATTATAAACAATTTATACGGGCAATAGCAATAACAATTATTATAAACAATTTATATTCCTTTATATTATATTTATTACAGCAGGGGGATATTTTTGTCTGTGTAGCTTATCCTCTTCCCTTTCATTTGACACATGGCGGAATAATCACCATGTACCGAGATAAAATTGTTCTTAACATGTGTCGGTAACGTTGTGAGTGACACAGAAATGGTAATGGGGGTTCCCAGATCCCAGGAATTCGGGCTAAAAAATACATTGGGTGATTTGTCTATTTCACATATATCTCGTCTGTGGTTGCTATTAAAATGACCCACACAGTGAGCAGTGTCCTGCTGTTGACTTATCCGTCGGTACAAAAGTTTTACAGACCCAGAAAGGTTTTATGCTAACCTATGCGTGAGAACGTAACGTGTAGACTTTACTCATTGCATTCCACGAAGTAGTGCGGTAAACGGTGTGCGTGGCAAAGATGGTGCAGTTTATAAGAAATATGGCTCTTTTATTGTTTACAGACCAGTGTATGGAGGAATATTTCGATGACTTGAACTTTTTCCATCGTAAGTGGCGAATTTTATTGATTAACAATTGCCATGTGGTCCTTTTATTACACAATTATGATCGCATTATGCATCTATGCACGCGTTATGTTATGGCATATCGCTGTCAGAGTCACGTGAACGCTCTGAGCGTACAATTCAAAACGATGAAAAAAAATGATTTTGTTTTCATGATAAATTTTTATTATTCATTAATTCTAGAGTGCAATGTACAATTTTGTAATGAATAATTTGAACTCACAGAATATAATGTGAATTTAGAAGAAGCTTAGGATTAGGAACATGTCGCCTGAATGTAGTTTTGATTTATTTTCTTAATTTGTAAGCTTTTTTCCATCGTGGTTTTTATTTAAACATTACAGCAGGCAAACAAATAATATTCGTGATCAATCGAAATTTACAGCATTACTAACGAGCGATCGATGATATTCATTTTTTTTTTTCTGCCAATAAATTCGAAGTTATTTTATCTTTCGTTATAGTAAAAGTTCATATTTGTGAAAGCAAAAATGAATTTCTTGCGAAGAAGATATCAACCCCTTCAAGTAAAACATGAAAATTTTGAACATGTTTCAGTTGGCTGTTTCAAATCGACGTTGAGCAAAGTCTTAGGTCTCGCCATCATCAGCGGGTCGCTCCTCGGTTAGAAACTTTATTTTTAAATAACCTTTGTATTTAATGTAATTATCCGACGAACTATGTTATTTCACCTTTAAACCTAATTTTCAATTATCCCCTATTTTTTATTAACAAAAATAAATTTTTTCGTAATATTATTTTATTTGCTTTAATTTCTTAATTTTAGTTAAGGTACCGCAGATTGTAAAAATCCTTAAAAGTAAAAGTGCCAAAGGTATTAATATTCTCAGCGTGCTGTTGGATTTATTTGCTATCACAGCAATGGTGTCTTACAGTTTTATCAATGGTTTTCCATTTAGGTAATGTACATTGACAATATAATTGTTTCGCAAGTATTTCGTACATGATGGTTAATATATAAGTGCAATTACATGTTCCAGTTCATGGGGTGACGGAATTTTCCTAGGAATCCAAACCTTAGCAATTGCTATTTTAATAATGCATTACAGTGGAAGTACTGCCCAAGCGACTGCATTCCTTGCTGCTTATTTAGCAGTGTTCATTGCTGCCACAAGTGGATTGACTCCAGTGAAAGTTCTCTGGGCTTGTCAAGCAATGAATATACCTATTGTTCTTGCCAGTAAGGTACGATAAGGAAGATGTATCGGATGTTATTGTCTAATATATATGTACTCAGGGTAGGCCTAACATTTCATACTGCTTTCAGTTCATGCAAGCATACACGAATTATGCCAATGCAGGTACTGGTCAGCTATCAGCAGTCACAGTTTTCATGCTTTTCTTTGGATCTTTGGCAAGAATATTCACCTCTATCCAGGAAACAGGAGATACAACTATGGTAGTAATGTACATATGCTCCACTCTAGCAAATGCTGTAATAGCTGCCCAACTTTTGTACTATTGGAATGCGGATGTACGGAGCAAAGAAAACGCAAAGAAGGCTCAATAAGTAAATTATTTGAATATTTTATACTCTCGCAGTAATGAACGGGAAGCAACGGTTTGAATTAAAATGTGTAGATAAATGGAGATGAGATGAACTAGAACTTTTTTATTCTGTAAATATTAGCGAGACATTAGCCGCTCATTAGCCAAATCGGTTAACTCCGCTTTTCGAAGCTTTCTACATTTTATTGCCGAACGGTTGGATTGACTCTTAACTTTCTATATTTCAAATAAATTTCTATATTTTCGTTTTGTGTAGTTGACTGATTTGGCCAATTAGTGGCTCTCGTGTCCTTTTTACAGAAAGGTACAAATGTACTCATCTTGAACTTCTCGAATACTTTTATTATAAATTGCGGACAACATTAATTTTATTGTAAAAAATATGAAAATAAAAATACTGTGAAAATGATATTTGTCATTATTTGTGTGGAGACAAGGGGCCATGGTTATTTAGCAGACACTTAATCTTTTTCTTAGTTCTGCCACTTTGAATTTGCCGCCAAGGCGGAAGTGCTATATTTAGTTCTATGTAAAAAAGAGTGGGGGGAAAACCGATATACGCTAGCGCTTCCGTTCCGTCGTTTCCGGCTTTGTCATAATCGTGGCTTGTGCAGCGTATGGCGAAACACAGACGCGCAGTTGTTTAATCGTCGACGATGATACGTAGTGAGCCGTGATATAGTTGGAAAACACGTTAACAAATCGTCGGAAGATATAAGGGGAGTAACGGTGAGTAACAAATCGGGTTTATTTTTGGCCAGTTTGCCATGCCCATGAAAAAAAAAACGGGCGTGGATGTGATTTGGATTAAAAGAGGTGACCATTTGGGAGCGTCGTGGCGCCATCAGCCTTCGCAATCCGGCTTCCCGACGACCATCTTGTTATCGATAAATCAATATAACGCGCCTATTTCCTATGTAAGCGTTTTTCTTGAGTAAACGAATATTCTACAGATTTATTCTGTTGCGTCGTATTTACGATTCGCCAGAAGACCATCAACAGCTACAGGTAAATTGTTCAGGGAACCGGTTCTTGGTAATTCGCTTTGTGCCTAAGCGCGTACTTGCGCCGAATACATATACCATTTTACTTTGGAGTAACGACTTACCGTTCACGGAACTGGACGAAACCGATACATTTTTACCGCTAGCATTCGCCCGATCCTTAGACGATTGCAAACGCCAGAATTTTCTGGATATCACCGTGAAGAGCGGTTTATCAATTACAAACACGTGTCCTTGGCTGTTGGATGATGCCCTTTTTTGCATGCCAATTTCGGAGAGTCGGTCAGAGGCAGCAATTAAAATTTTCTCTATATTTGGATAATATCTTGGATATTGACGAGAAAAGGGAAAACATTACGAATCCGCCGATTTTTCATAGTATTGCAGGACTAGGTTGCTTGCAGTACTGAATCAAAATGGAGTCAATGGATGCCCGCCTTGTGGCACAGGCATTGAACTACCATGGCCAACAGTTGCAGAAAGTGTGGGAGGGAGAGCGCAACGAGAATGAGCTGACCATGCTCAATCTCAAGGAACCAAATTTTGAGATCTATCAACAGCGTCAAAAAACTTTAAGGTATATATAGTTTGATGGTTACGCCAGACACTCTTGGAACATTTTCTTTGTACTGTGTATTACAAAACTTGCCCCCGTCTTTTAATAGTTTTGGCGATAGAGGCAAAAGGCTAAAGTTACAGCAATTCCTTACAAAGAAGGCAGACGCCCTTTATGATAAGTCCAATTTGGAGAAAACAGTCGAACCAACCAAGCAGGAACTGGGGGACGAAGGTAAAGGTCGCTTGAATCGATTTTTTATTTTGACCCAACAGCGTTACCCAAGAATGCTCAATTACAACAAAGTATCTGTGTCATTTCAGAATTTTATGCAACAATGCCAGGCCTTGATACTTTTGTCACCATGGAAAAATCTCAGCGTATTCGCAATTTTTTGGAGGTGATTTTATTTTTCATTGTTTAAATAATAAATTGTCCAGTACAGTCGATAGATTATAATTAAACAAAATTCGTTTCTAGAGTTTGGTCGTTGGAGATGTAATTTACGCGCAAGTGATGGGTAAAAGTGCTGCTGGGCTTCTCCTGAAGGTGCTTTGCAACTGCAGTGACTGCCCTAGAGTTGTGACTGACCTAGGAGTTAAGGTGAGTTAAGCCACTTACAAGATCATAGAGGGCGGGCCGCACGCTAGCGGGCCCAAATGCATGGCCGCCGCGAAATATTTGGCAGCACTGTCTTTGGGCCTACTAGTTGGGGATGGCTCTGTTTTACGCATCGTATGATCGTTTCTATCTGTCTCTAATGTACGGTTACTGTTTGATCAATAGGCTCTAATATTGAACACGGCCACAGTGCCGGCGGTGGACAAGAAAGGTGTAACAAGAGGCTACATGGCAAATGATCTCATCTGCGTCGTAGTCAGTGAAGTTAACGTTGAAGCTGAACGAGTTGTTGCAGTTATGAACGTACCTGCCCGCGAAGGGCAAGCGCCACACCCACCTATGGGACTTATCCATTCTGACGATCTTCCAGAAGCTTATAAGTAAGTACAAAAAGATTCGGATGAGTACAATATTCCTTGCATTTATGATAATGCTTCACTAACTTTTGTAAACTGACATGTATATCACTATAGGAAATATTGTGTACACGATGTAAACGGTAAAAAGTGTTTTGTGATGCATCAGTTGCACTTTTGGCTCAAAACTTTTATTTCAATTGTACATCGTCATTTGATCGTTTGCTTATTGCGATATACCCTTTGAGAGCACTCGTGCACTAACAGAAGGCAGGGGGAATTTATTCGACAGTGGTAGTTTCGAAATTAGGATCGATATAACAATTCCGATCGTGGTCGAAATGCATCTTCTATCAGCAGTATAGTGTTATCTTGTTTGTAACTTATATAATATGTGAGAGTACGGATTTGCATCTTTAGTGTTTTCTTTAATATTTTTTGTTAAAAAGAAGGTAAGGAAAATGGTATGGTGGCCAAAAGAAGTTGAGATTTAACAGATGCACTGTGATACTAACAAAACAAGGTAAATTAGATTTGATTCCTCTTACACGTTTTTATGAATTTAGGTGCCAGACACTCTCAGTAACGTAAAAAGTTGATAGTCAGTATGATGATGAATTTATAATGTGATACAAATGATTCAAACCTTGAGCATTGGTTGACATGGCTCTGTTGCGCACAATATTCTATCTACGTTTGTGATATGTTACTCTCAAAGCACCAGCCAAACAATGGCGCCAAATGACATCAATGTCTTTTGAGGTTGCATTTCCAGTATGAGATGTTGAGCCTTGGGTGGCCAGAGTGAGTGCTGCAGACGGTAGGTATAATAATGATTTACTGTTGTTTGGTCTCTTAGTGCAGGCGGATAATAAAGTATATATGAATCAAATTGTTTAACGATCCATTAATATTTTGTATGCACCCAAAAAACATAAATAAATAAATTATTTATCAGAAGTTAATTAACTGCTAACGTGTATAATACGATAGCGCGTTATCGGTCTACGTTACGTACGTACTGCTTTACAAAGTGGGTTAACACTTTTTAGTGTCCTCATGAAGTTAAAGCAGAGACCAAATAACTAAAATCTTAATTGCCCGAACCATTACCTTTAAGCCTCAAAAGAATCGCGCCTTGTCATAATAATGCCTCATTTAAACTTACAGCTTAAATTGACAAATAAAAAATAAAAAAGTATGATGTCATGTTTGAATTGACACTACAAAATGCAAAACAGGCGACAGTACTGCTACATGTAAAAAAAAATTTTTTTGGTCAACTTGGAAGATAAAATATACTCAGGCGTGGCTCCCAACCTATCCTAGGGCTATGCAATTTATTTTATCGCACCAAAAACTTATAAAAACCAAACCACCGTCGATTGATGATAGGCTGTGTGCTTTTGTGTTGAGAAATCCTCTGATTACAAACATGATACAAAATACTAGAAATATACGTCTTAGCGGTACATGAAAGGTGAGAGACGAGTTTACATAATAATGAGGTTGTGTACCATTGTAAATTTATACGTAAGAAATTAACTGGTAATAAAGGAAATTTACCAAACTTTCTGCAATGTATCCCCGTTTCGGACCCCTGCTGCTTGTTAACGGTACAAACGTAGATTTTGATCGACTCTAATCCCAGGAGATGTGTGATAACTTTCCCTGTTCTATTGAACAGAAGCAAGTACTTTCCTCTGAAACATTTTTGGCATTAGCGTCGTATCGTTGCATAATTCATGTAGATTGAAGACAAGAGCTGAACCGTAATGCAGGGATGAAGAAACCGATGAAGGGTATGTCGCACGTTAACATGTGCAAGGATAAGTAGCTCGAAGGACCGTATACGTTAATATACGCGAATATAGATAAAACGACGAGACGTCGAAAAGAACTGAGGGGGAAAAGGCAATCAGACAAAACCTTCTGCCAGGAAATGTGTCCAGGATATATGCAGATTCGGTCGTCATGATTATCAAGTCTTTAGTTTTACCGTTAACGAAGTAGCTTTGGTATCCTCTTATTGGCAAAGGACCAAATGATCTTTGCAGCTTGATAATTGGATCGTTTCTCTCTGTGGTGTAGGAAAGCAATGGACAACAAAGGACAGTCATACGAAGCGATGTTGGAGAATAGTACTGGCTTCAACAATCCGAACAACATTAAATATCTTTCCGACTTGATGGGTCTCGGGCAAGAAAATCATTCCAATATGGTTGGTTTAAGGTGAAGCATCGATCTCTTACGTGCTTTTATCGCATCTCATCGATGGAATCAGCTTACTATATTGTCTCGAAATATTCTGTTTCTACAGAGAAAGGTTCCCACCAAATGAGTATGCAACCGAATTAAGACAAGCGCAAGCTAGTAAGTGGGCATTCCGAAGTGTGGCTGAAGGTATAGATCATTTCAAGGCTGGTCGTCATACAGAAGCCTTCCAGTGTCTAAATAAGGCACTTGTCGTAGATCCACGTAACGTCGAAGGATTAGTGGCCCGTGGAGCATTGTACGTTTCCATTTAAATATCTCCGTCTGCAGGCTCTAGAATCTATATTATTAGGAATTACAGTTGCCTTACTTGTATGAATTTGTTTTAATTATCTATTTATTTTGGTTTGTTTCTTTGTTTGTTACAGATACGCCAACAGCGGCAGTTTTAAGAAAGCCATCGATGATTTTGAGACCGCGTTGAAGCTGAATCAAACTCATACGAACGCTCGCAAATATATGGCCGAGACTCTCGTTGCTCTAGGTCGAAGTTACGAAGACGAAAAGAAATACGAGGATGCTCAAAAGGCGTACGAGAACTGCCTCGCGATTGCTCCATTCCACGAAGAGGCCAGGAATTCCATTGAATATATCAAGTCCAAGACACTGACATCATCTCTGAATCCCTTGGACACGTTCAAGAGTTTCGAAACCGAGAACGACGTTGGTGAAAATAAAAAAGAGAAGAAGAAACGTAAAAAGGAAAGAAAATCACGATCAAAGAAAAGACAAAGATGGAGTTCCAGCTCCAGTTCATCATCGAGCGGATCTTCGAGTTCCTCCAGTTCCGAATCGAGCAGTTCATCTTCATCCGGAAGCTCGCGATCTGCTTCCCGATCGCCTAATCGCAAACGAAAACACAAGAAGGATCATCGTGGTTCGCTTTCACCACTTAGCAAGCGAATGGCTCAGTACAACAATCCACCGGCTGCAACAACAGCGGCCCATGACGTTATCGCGCCAGTGACCTATACGTCGAACACCCGGGATAAAATGGACGATTACGAGATAAAAGTGCGCAAGTTCCTCGAACAGACGAAGGACGACTCCGATTACGAAGACAAGGTAGGAGAAGTTTCATTTTCTTGCTCGGCGCGATTCATATGTTTTTCTAATATTTTTTGAATAGAAATATTAGGTCATACTTTTGTTGAACCAATTTGTCAATTCACTAACTTCATTTTTATGTTCGAAAAATTTCCCAGGTTAGGAAATTTTTGGAAGAAACAGCTAGATGGAAGAGAGAAAGGGAGAAGGAAAAGAAACATTCTGAGAGCGAGAAAATGAAGAAGAAAAAGAAGAAAGAGAAGAAGGGAAAAGATAAAGAAAAGGAGGACAAGAAAAGTCGAAAGAAGAAGAAGAAGGAAGAAAGAAAGAAGCGCAAGAATAAGGACAAACTCGAACGAGATTTAGAGGCACTGAAGAAGTCCTCGTTACCAGATTTAGAACAATTGGAGTCAAAACTGAATGCGTATTATGCGAAAGTTGAAAAAGAGACTGCTGTCTTAAAAAGGTTGGAACCCACATGGTGAATTTATGATATTGATTTTATTATCGATTTCGATGAACTTTCTTGCTCGTGAAATGAATATTTTATGCGTATGACGGTACAGGTATTATTTTCTATGGCCACATTTAATTTCTTTCCTTAGCTCATTGTCCGTGGTTAAACTAATTTTCTTTTAAAGATAGATAAATGGAAACCCCGGCCCTTGACATACCGTATTTTATTTATGTTTTTATATTTACTAGGTATGTAGCTCAGTATAATGACATAGCTTCCCCTCTTAGCAACGCGGAGAAGCTGGCTGAGAGTTCACGCAGGGAGGAGGAGCTGCGCAGAGAGAGGGAGCGTGAAAGAGACGAGGCTTCAAAGGCTTACCATGAACGGGAAGCTAGAGTACCAATGACCGCACAACAACGAAAAGGTGAGGATCGAAATTGTGACAAGAGAAATCGCATCTGTATCGTATGATTTAATCGCGAGTGCTTTGATTTCCTTTTACAGAGATTCAAAGGAAGCCCCTCACAGATATATTTGAACAAGAGTCCCAGTTGATCCATCCCGAACCAAAATTACCAACCCTCGACACCGCGGCTCTAAACGCGAAATGGAAAGCTGCACAAGCTGCAAGGTAAAATGATTTGTCAACGCTGGCTTTGAATTGGAAAAAATTAGAAATATACGAAGTGTACAATGAATTGTTTTTTTCTTTTTGTCGTTTGTTTAGACAAAAAGATGTCCTTCCGCAAAAGTGGCAGGATATACCTCCGGAAAACAAGAAAATGCAGCCTAACGTGGACAGCGACGAAGATGACGATAACGAGCTAGAAGAAAAGCTGCAACGCGCAGCATTGGAAAAGTCGATGAACATCCGGAAACAGATGCAACGTGAACTCGCGGAGAAGAGAGCTGCAGCTGCTCAGCCCATGTCTGCCCCGACCCCACCGCCATTGCCCAAAGAACCTCCGATGCCGAAGCAGGCACCCGTTAAATATCCCACGCCACAGCCGCAAAATAAATTCCAATCGTACAAGGATCCCTCAATTTCCGTACCACAAACGACACCCACGAAATTCAGTTCCAGTAACAATCTTGGGGGCAAGTTTCAGCCTATCGGGCAAAGTGGTAACAGCGGGGCTGGGCATCCACCGGAGCCACCGCGTCCACCACCACCAACGAAGAGTCAGAACCAGGCGAAAGGTCCCAGAACAGACTCTGACAGCGAAAACGAAAGACAGCACAGACAAACGCCTAAGAAACGCGATTCAAGCGGCAGAGGAGGGGCAGTGTCAAAGAGAATGAGCAGAGACCGACCAGCCAAGCGTTCACGCAGCAGATCTCGCAGTGCTTCAAGTTCCGGCTCCTCAAGATCACGTTCACCCAGGAGAAGCCGCTCGCGGTCGTATTCGAACCGAAGATCTGGAAGTTATGAGAGGAAGTACAGCCGATCACCATCGGGCACTTACAGTAGGTCACGGTCTAGGTCCCGCTCTCGATCTTATACCAGGAGTCGTAGTCGTAGCAGGTCCGGAGACAGGAGTTATTATAGAAAGAGGCAGTTCCGGCCATACAATAATCGCGGCACATACTACAAGCCTCGTTTCCAGGGCTTCAATAATCCGAACCATCGTGGCGGTGGTAACAATTTCCAAAATCGAAATCGATTCTATAATAATCAACACAACAATCGCTTCGGCAACAGACGCGGCGGTGGTTTTAATAATCGCGGTGGAGGACGCGGACGTGGTGGCAACCGTGGCGGTAGATTCTTCCACGGTAAACAGGGCTTCCGCGACTTCCGGGATAGGCGGGACTTCAGGGATCGACGTGCCGCATCTCGCGATCGGTACAGCGATCGTAGCTACTCTCCCGATCCGATGAGAAAAGTCGACGAAGCAAAAGAGAAGATCAATAAAATACTAGAAGGTGGAGATGACGTGATGGAACATCAGCAAAGTGGCGGTGGATCGAATGTTCCACCGAGTAAAAGACAAGATGGACCTTTGAGCGAGGGCGAAGAAAGGGACGACGATGACTACGAGAGGTGGGGAGAGGGCGAGGGGGGCGACACAGCTAACAAGGTTGGTTAGGTCTCTTCTGTATAGGCATTTGCGAAAGAACAGCCTATCTTCGTGGTGACGATAACGATAATCCAGATGATGATATAAGGAGTAAATGATGAGGATAATAATGATGATGATGGTGGTGATGAGGATGATGATGATGATGATGGTGATGAGCCACATATGCAAGAAACGTGCGACCTAGGAGCCAACTAACTCTCGTTTGTTGCTAGAATGAGGAGGAGGTTGGACCTGTCAACAAGAACCTGGACGGCAAGGAGTACTTCATTGAGCGCATGAAGCAGCGAAGCAAGAATGTTTTAATGCAGAGAGCCCTTGCTGCTAAGATTTGGTAGAAACCCCGTTGCCGTTGCTGCTTCCTCGATCCTTCTTCATCTGTGATATAGTTACTTTTACTCGACGTTAGACATCGGCTGAATCACGTGAGATATAGATTTCTTACTATTCTCGTACCGAGAACCTTCGGTATGTTTAAAACGAAACATAGAGGGGATGTATCGCAAGGAAAAAGCGTCTAACTTGTCATGACGGTCGAGAGAAATACGCTTTCTTTCTTTAATTATTAAGCTAATAATAAGATCGTAGTTCGGATCATTTCGCTCGATTGTCATGTCCGCACATGAATATCTACATGGTACATATTCGTGGTATATAGTACACATAGTATGTGCGTATTTCGCCGATGAAATAGCGTGGTCGTATTACGATACCGTCAAACATCTTCGAATCCGCAACATCCCTACTCCCTCTCTTTTTTTTTAATTGTTATCTAAAAGATTTTACACACCTTTCGACACTAGTACTTATTCTCGTATCGTAGTACTCTTTCTTACCGTAATGAAACTACAGATTATAGGCATTAATATAGACAAACAGCAACACGAGAAGCTTCTGCTTCCGCTGTGACGCGCATTTTCAAAGGGAAGTATCTGGTCGCAGTATTCAATGTATGCGAGTGGCTTTTCATTATCATTCATTATCATAACTAGGAATCGTACTGTATCCTTCGTCGTTTTAATGAGAGTCGATTACTCACTTCCGGTTTAAAATACGTTTTTCCCAATTGGTTCGCATTTTTTTAATGTTGCACCTCACATTTCGAACTCCTACGCTTAATCAATCTATATCGCGATTCGCCAGCGCGAAGAAGAGACTTTCTTAGTAAATAAAATAGTTTCTCCACCACGTCGAGCGTTCTTGGATTATTCTCCATATTGCTTTGTTTTGGGACACGTTATCACAGACCCTCCACCTTTAATAAAAACACTTATTTTAAGGTATCCAAGTAATTTACTAGTAAGACACTTATATATGTTGTATGTAAACGAGTTGCTGTACAATTCAAAGATCCGCAAATACATGAACCAGGAATCCAATTATTCTTTGCAATTGTTTGTTCAAATTACCACCCGTATATACAATTCCTATTCACTGCGACGTGCCATTTTTTTATCTCCCTGATGCACTACTTACAGAGTTCCCGTTCAGGGAGCATTGCCTTTGTGCGATTAAAACTGGTTCTCTTATTGATAGCACACCGATTTGTATATCGTATTGTATTCGCGACTGGGGTATTTAAGCTTGTAGTCTCGAAAGTCGCTTGCATTTGTTCTTCGGTACAGTCAATAAAATGGAGCATTCACGAGTGAACTTTCTTTTAATTATCTCTGCATTCTTTCTGCTTCATTGTTCAAGCAACATAAGAGGAGCAATTCTTTATAGTAAGTGTTTTACACTTCTGTTTCTTAATTCTTTCATCGATAAAGGTCATGTTTTAAAGCACGGATTTTTTATTTTGAATTTTTAAGAGCCCGAATTAATTTACCTTGACGGCAATTGCGGAGAAAATGAAGTTTTCAGTCAGTGCCAAGCAGACCCGAACTGCGAAAAGAGCTGCGATAATATCGATATTTGGGAGTCCGTGCCATGTATCCAGACAAAAAGTTGCCTGGGCGGCTGCATCTGCGACGAAGAATACGTTCGCGACAAAAATCAAGGCATCTGCATTTTGGAAAATAGTTGTCCCAGGGTCAGGCATTAATATTATTCTGCAACAAATTCGTTGCATCTGAAATGCATGATATATTGACATAAAAAACTTGATAAAAATAATCATGCTTTATGTTTGTTTCAAATACAATACTTTGCCCTCAATCG
This sequence comes from Nomada fabriciana, assembly GCA_907165295.1. Taxonomy (NCBI): domain Eukaryota; kingdom Metazoa; phylum Arthropoda; class Insecta; order Hymenoptera; family Apidae; genus Nomada; species Nomada fabriciana. The sequence goes on along the minus strand of OU015690.1, from coordinate 6,394,831 downwards.
TTGTTTTATTTAAATCAGCGGTACGTGTTTAAACGGCGAGATCCTAATGATTTTATTAAAATATTAATTTGTAGCAGTGTCAGATAGAACTTTTACGCCAGGGTGAACAAGAGATGCGTGGATGCATTTTGGTACGAAGTGGTGGGGGAATGTGGCGGCGCGCGATATGATAGCGTTTTGAGATGGCTCAGTTCCGTGCCGTCTTTCACGTGCGCGACATATTTCGAGAAACGTGGACACAACAGAGTGTCAACTCGTGGATCGTGTAACATTTCACTAATTCTTCTTATTTTGCAATACTTTTCAGTAATCTTTTTTTCAAATTTGCTTGGTTTTTTGCACAATTTGTCCTGCTTGAAAGATTTAATTCATTATTTTCATTCGTCACGTTTCACAAATGTTTCTCTTTTGTGGTACGATCCGCGAAAAATGCAACGAAGTGTGGCTGTGAATAAAGTGTCCCTGGATATAATCGTGGATAAAGGAATACATTGGATCAGGCCTTTCAAACGTAAGTTTATTACAATGATTAACTTTGTCAATTCCGTTCCCTGCGACTAGTTGATACGAACGGTCGAAACGAGTCCTGCTCCTTATTAAAGTTCCATTACCAGCGCAGCGGTGACCGTGATTATTCTCTATCGAGCAAACCAAAAAAGAAGCCTGCGGCCACCACGATCGAGCTTCCCCGTGGGTCCACGTCCATTGTGATTTTAATAAGCCTTATGCAAATTACAAATGAAATTGTCAGCGGCAGGCCCGCGGTCCATTCTTCGTCGTTGATGGGGACAATTAGAAGAGCTTTGTCCGGCGACCACGCGTTGTCCGGCTGCTTGGCAACTTGAGTCCCAACGAGAGGACCGCCCGCCAACCCCTAATGTTTGTATCCGGTCCCCAGGACGTTCACTTCCGATTCGGGAGTGTCTATGTGCCTGCTGACCAATGACTTCTTCGCCCCTTCACTTCTGATCGACATAATTACAATAGTCCTACATTTGATCACAAAAGTAGTGCAATCAACATTGATTAATTATCAGTACTTTCTTCGGCTTCTAACGGGTCCTATGAACGCGTGTGAACAGTCAAATATGAAGAATAAGAATAGCTTAGATCGTTAATTCTTACAATCGATGAGGGAAGAGGAAAAGCAGCGGAAAGAGGAAGACCAGGCGGGAGGAGGTTGGAAATCGAACAGAATCACGGAGGCTGGAGGTCGATGGTTTGGGGTGGAGATAAGTTTTTACGGTAGGGTTACTAACTTACGGACTCGGCATTGTCGAGTTCCCGGTGACGGGAGGACAATGCGCGTTCGGGACACAATGCTTCACTCTGGAATCTGAAGGCAGTCTTGACTATCAACCTACAACCACCCCTCACGTTTGTGTCTACCAATACTCACCCCTCCTGCACATACCACCCTTCTATTGCTAACCGCGCTTTCGCTCCGCGCGTCATTACTTTCTCATTCTGTGATCTCTTCAAGATTCGCCTCCCCCCGTCCTCCCCTCTCGGCCTCCAAAAAAAGGAATACCTTCGTCATTAACGACCTGGAGATACTAATGAAACGTGTTTGATTCGGCAGGCAATGAAATCATCCGAGTATGTAGAAAAATCCACCTATACGGAAACCTTCAGTGAGATTTTTTGGTTTTGGTTTATTTTATTCCGGCGAGACCATTTCTATTCACTCGTTTCCGTGTACAAGCGGATTTGTAGGGAGGTCGCAGCAGGATTCTCCCCGTGGTAAATTCAAGAGGTCAAGGCCAATAGGATCCGCGAATCGAGTAAAGGCTGAAGAAAATGGGTTGTCGCTGTCCGAGGGGGAGGTGTACGCGTTCGCAATCGTCGCAGCCCGGCAGTCTCGCGATCAAAGTGAAGATAAAGCAACGACTTCGGGCGGAGAAACAACGTAGAGAGCCGAGTGGAAAAAAGGCATGAGTGCAAAGATGCAGGGGAAGAAAGGGAGGACGGATAAAGGAAAGTGGGACGAAGGGAGATAGGAGTAGAATAAGAGACGGACGGCTCTGCATTTCAATCGCTCTTAGGCTCTCTCTTTGGCTTGGCTTTTCCGTTTCTTTCTCCCGCAAAAGCTACATTGTTTCGCCCCTACGTTCATATGGACGCGGGCTAAAATACATACTCCTCTTCTATGCCGGTAGCACGGGTACATCGAAAAGCAGGCCGCAGACAGACGTATCGTACGTGACACACGTATGCCAAAAGCAACGTCGGCTACCATCGTCAGCAACGTTCGCGGGCATACAATCCTTTCTCGTACATTCAGTGCTCGTCGCCCACTCGGTATCCTTTTGTCGCTGCTTATAGCTCTATAGGCTCGGTATTCCACCGTCCCGGTACTCGTCGAGTACTTTCGAGCTTAATTCTGTATCGTCTAACTGGACCGTAGAGAGAATCGTCTGTTGGTCAGGAAACCGTGCACTCCGCGAATTCGTTGGGCTCTCGCATCTTTTTGTGTTCGTATGCTGGCAGGATTAACGGTGGATTCGTTCCAGATATCAATGCGCAGAGACATGCCCTTTGTTGCACACGATAATGAAAATAACTCGTAATTGCATCGAAGGGAAAACGGGTGATTAGAATCGAGCTTGGCACTGCGCGTCTGACCCCGATCGCCCAAATCTACTGAAAGGTAACTGTTTACTGTCGGCATTAAAATGAATTATTTCTAACGTGAAAACTTAATCGAAATGGAAGGTAAGGAAGAATAGTATTCGGCTCCGCCAATTGTGCTTTCCACGGAAATCCTCTTAATCGTAGCCACCCAAAGAGTTTTTATCCTTCTGATACCTCCAAGATCCTTCTTTTGCGTACGTGCTTGGGCGGTGAAACTGCCCAAAACGATAGACGAGGCTACGATTTTCTCACTTACTTTTCCTCCCATCGCGGAGGTTGAGTGCTCTTATCTCTCAGCTTTATCCTTTTACCGTAAAAGATACTAATTGAGGGCCAGTAAAGCCAGCGGCGGTTGAACTTCCCGTGGCACGCAGCAAATACAAGGGCCGATCGAATTTACTTTACATGAAAAATTCTTGCCCGGAGGCGGTCATCGTTTTCGAAAGATTATACGAGGAGAGCCGACGAGCTCAGAACGCTTTACAGGCGGATACAGCAAGAGTGTCCTGAGCTCCATTGATAAATTCTCTTTCAATAGACGCGGATGCCGGCCTCGCTGTTGAGTATCGATAATATTGAAACCCTGAATGCCGCTCGGTTGAATGTCACAATGGGCTCCAGTGATTAATAGACTTCCGTGACTTTTATCGAAATAAGATGTTATTTTCTGACGTGCTGTCGGCGTGGTCGGGGAAAGTCATGCTAGACCCAGCAGTCTATTTGGAGTACTAGATCTTCCAGGTAACGAGTACTTAGTTCCTTCTTTCATTTGGGCTCCCCGAGCCCTGCGACAAGGCACGTTTCGTTCCAACGATTAGAATAAAACCGTCCCAATTGGCCCTTTCGTAGTAGCACGCCATCACCCGGTATAATAATACCTTCTGAATGCGAGCGTGTGTGTACGCGTTGGCATATAGATGCAAGAGAACCACGAGGCTGGCCAGTGCTCTCCTTTGTCATTCGACGAAAGGCTTTGTGCCGATTATCTGCATACACTGCGACGGGCACGGCTTTTCAGCCCTCGCTTGTCCCCTCTTAGCTTTGCGTCATTTCGCCGTGATTCCGCGGGCCTCCTATAAGGACACCCTGTATACACAGCGAGACTCGCGCTTTGAAGGCTCGCAACAGTTCAGCGTAATCCGACGTACCTGACTTAGCTATTAGAACTGGTCCGTGCGTGCAAGCATGTGCAATCAACGGGTGTGTTTTCCCGAATCTTATTTAAAAAGAATCTTAATCGATAATGCAATGGGAAGAATGACAATACATATCTTTTTGTACTGTCGTGGAAAGATGTAGAATTCTCTTCTGTGATAGTTGGTCGATTTCCTACTTTGCAGGGGGGGTGGGTTTGGGGGGCTGAATTAATTAATAAATTGTGGTAGTCGATCGAAGAACGTATTTCCAATATCCGTCGCGAGGCAGAAACTTTTATCGGTCTTTCCCCAGAAGGTTTTCTGCCCGCAACGGTCCCCCGCCACCCCCCTTTTTTCCTTTTCCCGTTTTCGCTATCTTTTCCTTTCCTTTTTAACTCCTTCCCCCGAGCCGCCCCGTCCTCCCACCCGCCTTCCCGTGACTACATTCTTTTCAGTATTCACTGTGCAGTTTCTTGTACCGATACTTCCTTCTTTCATCGTCGCGTCATTCAAGCTTTTGATGCCGCGGCGACAAAGCTCTTTACTTCTTTCCGCGAACGAATGAAAGCACAGGACGATGGCGATGTATACTTCTGCATGTACATGCAGCCGTATATACATACGTACATAGAGCTCTCTTTTTTGCTCCCTCGCCCACTTTCTCTGTTCTACGCCCTTTGCCGCGGGTGTACATGTAGACGGGTGAAAATGTACGCGCGCCGTACATTTCTTCGCGAGCCTTCAAGTTTCGAGCATCGAGCTCGACTGGCACTTTAAATATTCGTCGGTCTCAGTGGGCGAAAAACGATTACCCACATCCATTCTCCGGGCTTCCTGTAAATTTGTTGTTTCCACCGCGCTAATGAATTCGCCTGCCCGATACGAAATTGCGTCGCTGCGTCCCGCGATTATTTAACAATCGAAACAATCGCGCTTCTACTATCCTATTGATACAATTAAACGTCTTGATTCGGGAAACGACGACGCGGCACCGTAAACGCGTTATCGGTCCCCGCATTAACGCGGTGCACACCGTTACCGCGGCGTTAAAACAATGCCAAACAGACCCGTTAACTCCGAGCACACGAGTACGTCGGTCCTTAATGGATCAAGGTGCTTAATTCACGAGTATCGACACAGGCGTCGCGATAGAGCCGATGGTTATAATGCCATGCGATACACAAGGGGCGCCGCGGTGTGTTCGCCGTGCAACGAAGACGAAACGCGATTCCCCGGTGGTTGGTTCGGGCAAGGGAGAAAGAGAGGATGCGCGAAGTGCGGGCCAGTGTGGAGGAGAATATAGGGGAACTCCCTGTCCACGAGCAACTCGCTCAATTCGCTTGTTCGCTCGCGCGCTCGCTAGCAGCGTCATCATAAGACCTCTTTGTTCTCCGGCAATTTCAGCGGCATTGTCACCGTCAACAATGTCCACTTGACATTCTCCTTCTCGCTCGTGCACATTGTTAACCCATCCTCCGCGCGGTCTCTCTTTCGATCATGAAACTCGCAGTAGCCGACCGGCATGCGTCGCGATTCCGCTTGTGGACACGCCTTAAGGGTTTTCTCCTTCGCCCGCGGACGATCGTGCTCGATTTTACTGCAAATTGGGTTACCTTGACTTTTTACCGTTCTGCTGTAAGCGAAACGCCGGGCGCACCAGGTGCTCTGAATGCGGCACACAGCACAGGAAGATGAAGGGATAACTGTTATTTGGGGAAGAAAACATTGGGTGATATATAGATTAAACTTTTCCACGTTCTTTGCTCACAATGATCATCCAAATTAGTTGCCCGCATTTTCTATCCCTTTCTACCGTCCAGCGGATCGTGGCTTTCTTCCCGCCTTGCACTCCCGCTTTTCGCGAATATCTCCTACCCCTTTGCCCCCCTTTCTCTTTTTCATCGCCTATCTCTCTTTGTCCCTCTTTGTGCCCATCTGTCTATTGTCCACATTGTTACGCGGTGGCATCCTTCTTCCTCGTATTGTTTCGCCGCATTGTTTGACGGCGGCTCGCTCGTTCGTCCTCCTCGGCCGACAGCGACTCATTGTTTCCTCGTTGTTGCGCGTCCGTCCGTCTTTTCGTTCTCTTACCTTAAGCATTGTGAACTTCAGGCGTCGACTTCCGAGCCGCTTTCTTCCTTCGAGGAACTAAGTGGTTTCCCGATGTCTGCCGAGTCTTTGATTCCTATCACTGTTCCCCAATCGTTCTACAACTTGTCCCCTAATCGAATATTTGTTACCCAAGATTTCGAAGGCTCTGCTAAATGTTTCGTTTAAAGTCTGGCAAGCTGTCGGACCTGGCCAAGGAGGGCGTTCGACTTTGCGGACCATTCGACGGGGTTTCGTCGCGAATACGCGAGACATTTAAGCGTAGGGTTCATTCGGAGGCGCGCACACACTCGCAGAAGCGTATGCTTGTGTATATTTCGTGAGAGTGTTGGCGCTTTACTTATGGAACGCATTGTTCTATTGTGCACGGGAGATGAGCGCATTACTGTCCCTTGTCCCCCTTTTCGAGCAACCCCGGGACAATATCGTGCTGTCGTTAATCAGGCATCGTTCCTGGACGAGCCACATAGTAATTCGCGGAGGTTTATGCTCGCGGAGCACGCATTTAGATTCAGAGCCTGCTATAGCCGTGATACTAGCTTAGACGTGATACCGGGAGCTCGATAACGTTAGTTATAGAGTTGGGTTTAACGGTCCGAGTGACGTTACGGATCCACGTTGTTTGGAATCTCATTGATCTGCCTCAACCCTGCACGGTTGCTGTCTGTGTATTCTTCATGATAATAGAAATGTATTATTTTTAAGGCGGCCGGATACATTGGTGTTTTTTTAACGAACAATTAATTCTTGCTTTCGACGTAGCAACAAGAAGAATGGAAGGGCGAGTTGTGAATCAGTAAAGAGGTAACGGCGACCAAAGCAGGAGGAGTAGGACTAGGATGAGAGCAAGGAAGAAGTAGAAGAAGAAGAAGGGTGCCCGTGCGTGTAAATCTCTCCTATGTGTGTATTCGCGAGCAGCAAGTAGGTAGTAGGAGGTAAAGTGTTCGCGACGAATCTACGGAATGGGGTGGAAGCACAATGCTCCAACAATGAGGCTATTGTGGAAACGAATAACACATACTCCTGCGCTTTACACTGCGCCTCGTCGGGGGTAAGCTGCATAGCTGAATCAAATGAATACGAGGGGGCTATCGTTCAAAAAATTAAGACTAACAATCAGTCGAAACTCAAAGACGTCGGGGAAACGTCTGGCATTGATTTTCACATTTTCCGATGAAAGCAAGGTATTTATCTAAACATTTGCCATACATTGGAACTCGGGCGATAGCAAACTGAGGAGGATGCCGTCTCGCTTATCCATATACGATCGAGGATATCCAAGACACGCGAAGAAACTTGCACGGGGTAGTAGGTCGTGTAAGCCAGTAGTTCCGGTCGCTTATATGTCAGACAGCATTGCACGTTGCACAGCGTTTTCAGGAAGTAACGAATATGAAAGCACCATGGTTCCATCTGGAAAACTTTGAGCACTTTTCTTCGACGGCAATGCGTTCCCTGGCACAGTTCTTTCGAATGTCTTCCTTTGAGCTTCTTTTGCTGATAATGCGAAATTCTAATCAGGAGAATACTTTTCCTAGAGAGGCATTCTCGCGTATATTTCACGACACTTGTTCAAAAAGTTAGAGGAAAAAAGTAATAACAAATTGTTGTACCAAACGGATGGTGAAGAAAATAATGAAGTCGCAATGCACACATAAATAAAGTAGCATCATCGGATAGGTTTGAAGGGGCAGAAGGTTGAGGAAGAGGTCTAGTTGAGGGCAATACCGCGGAGAGGGTAGGTACGTAGGCAGATTTAATTAGCATGGACCAACGGAGGCCCTCGGGGGTTGCCGGGGGTGCGGACGAGGGCAGTTCGAGCGTTAAAGTTAAATGACGGTTGGCGGTTGCTTATTCTTCCCGACAACTGATGCTTGATAATCTGCGAAATCTCCCCGTCGGCTCTCAATTCTGCTCGATAGTTCGCTGCCTGTGCAGGCCAATTCTCTCAATGGAACAACTCAGCCACGGACTGACTGGCTTAATTGTAGTTGCTACGTCTCCTCTACCCCGATTTCGTTTTTTCCTTTCCCCTTCTATCCTGCGCGAGGAATCGTTTCCTTCGGCCTGACATGCGATTCAGAAAACCCCGCTGCCCAGAATGTTATCCAACCCTATAAAATGCCGCTTTTCTCGCGGATAAAAATAAATAAATTTTCCACCGCGTAGAGTTCACATAAGAAACGTCCGGCATATATCGGAGCGATATTTATACAATAAATGTATCTCGCGGAAGAAAGTTTAATCGCGGGTCATAGAACGATCAATCGTTCAGCGATGTGATTTTTCACGCAAAATCGGGATTTCCCTGTTTGAGCTTAGAATTTATACAGCGGGCGTACGTTTCACGGAACGTACCGTGGAAAGGAGATCGTCATGCAATCGCGCGAGATCCGGCATTAACCTATTCCGCTTTGTCGCGTGCGTGTAGCACCCTCCTCCCTCCAGGGGATCCTCCATCCCTCTTCCACTCTTATTCGCCGCCCGACACCCATCCCAGAGCCAGGACTCCCCGCGCCTCGCCTTTCCTCCGCAATTTTTCCGCCACATTTGCCTTTGTCTCGCGACAACAATGCATCGCCTCCACTGCGATGACATAAAAATATGTGCACCGATGCCTCTCTTCTCCCCCACCCTCCGCCCTTTCTTTCACCCCGTCTGTTACTTTTCCGCTTGTCTCTTCTACCATCTCCAGTCACCCATCCTCCCGCCACTCGCGTTCTTCTTCCGCCCTCGTCATAGACGCGCGTCTGTCGGCGTTCCGCGAGCGAGCTGTGCGCGCGAATTAATTCGGCTTGTCAGAAAACAAATGCCGCCCGTTTCCGCTATCATTGATCCCCTCCCGGTGCTCCCCGCCGCCGTGAAAAATACAGTTATCGATCATGAACTTCGAGCATTGCGAAATTTGTCGACGTCTATCGTCTGTTCGTTGACATCGATGGCGATCTTCAGCGGTTCAGTCCGTGGTTCGCGTCGCCCTCGTGAACAGGGCAGGAAGAATCGTGGCGAACGCTTATTGCCGGGGACACCTGTGCCCTGCCCCAAACCCTTAGAACGCAGGGCGTGAAGAGGAAAGGCCTCCGCGACCACGGAGAATATTGTTCTCGACGGCGACGCCGGTCGTCGTCGCCGGAATTTTCGTCGTCGGGTGCTCGAACAATGAGCATGCAAATGATCGGCCGAAGATCGATATCGGTTCCCGGCTGCGATCAGAATTTTCCTGCGACTGGTATCGGCGGCGGTGGGGTTGAGGGGGTTGGGGGGGATAGCTCTGCCCTTTTGCCCAACCGCCCCTTCCCTCCCCCATGGCCCCCCGCGGGAGACAAAAGGGGGTCGGCGCCAGTTGACAATGGCCCGATGGCATTACGTATGCAGGCACAGGGCTCTGCTCTTTTCGAATTCGTTGCATTCTGCCTCTGCCTTTCCGCCCCCCCCAACCCCTTCCATCTTTTTCCTCCTACGTTCGCCCTCTGAGCCTCTCTCCTACCGGTGTTCCGTTCTTCTGCTCATCGTTCTACTCGATCTGCGCCCATCCTCGCGGGAACATTCTGCAAATTCGCAATCGCCAATCTGCCGGCCCTTTGTCCCGTTGCTCCTTTTTACTCAGCCCCACGAACCACCAACGAGGCTCCTGGAAAGCGTTAATTGAGGGGGTGCGACCGAATGCCCGGCCCCGAGTGTGCGGTGAATACTTTTTTTAAGTTCCTCCGTCCGTTTTCCCGGCGTTCCTTTAATTGTGCCGCCGTTCGAAGGACGTACCGAATAATACGGGCGACGCGAACGGAAGGAGCGTTCGAGCAACGCCGAACGGGGCGGCGAGAAATCAGGAGTACCACGATTGAAAATTGAAAGGTGGCCGGAGGGGGGACGCGAAGGTGGCGGGACACGAACGGCCACTGCATAGAATCTAAACTGCACAATGGATGGTAATATCGAATGGTAGGGAGTTGGCGTGCACGGTGCCGGTCTATTCAATGCAATAATTATAAATTGGTGTCTTTCAACTGGGCGGCAAATCGACACGTAACGAAGCCACTGTAACTGCATCCACGGCGACAACTTTGCGCCGCTTTTGATTCTGTACCTGCCGCGCCGCGCCTCGTCTACACCGTGTTTCTCTTTCGAGCCTGCGCTGGACGCGCGGAATCGCGAAAATACGCGTAACACTCGACCGCCGGGATTACGAGTGTCCCACCTTCGTTTCAAGCGTGGGCGAAAATTGCGTTTAATATCGATCCCTCGCTATCTGATGAGCTCGATTAGATCCGATTGAATCGAAAGGAAATTAACGACGTTGATCGATGTACCGGCGCACTGTCGATAAACCTAGGCAGTCCGAAAACGTGTCTTCTATAATAGATGCTGAACGTACCTTTACCCCAGACACAGCCGTAATCAGGGTTCAAAAATATACTTCGCCCGATGGAAAATCGACGCGATAGACCTCGTAGAGATACGTGGGTGCATGCTCCGATGGTCGTATAATTAGGGTGAAATACACGACTCATCGTTACACAGTCTATGCATCCAAGGGTTCGCTTTAACATGGCACAGGTACGAAACCATGAAGCATAGCTCCGAGGCAGTTACGAACTTAATGAAGCTGTTTTCCGTTTAATTAGAATCCCACCGTGATCCTTCCATTCTTGGACCGGTCCCGCGGTTAATCCTTCCGCCCGCGATATTAAGACGGTTGCTCGCTCCTTGCGAAACCGGCCGCGTGCACAATATCACGAGCTATATTTACCGGGCCTCTATGCACCCTGGAAAGCGGAAAGCGTGCACACGTCGCCTGTATGTATTATTTACAGATGTCGCGTTCGCGATTTTTATTGCATCGGAATTTGCTGCGATCCCCCCGTTGCTGAAATTTGCGTGGAATTGCATCGCGAGGTGAATTCAACGCGCTCGGGATTTCTATTTTTACATTTGACACACTTCCCTGTACGTTGCTTCTATTCCCTCAAACTGCAATACTTTCGGGTTTAACGGTTACCCTTTGATCGCGATCGTTCGGCCCTTCTTCTCCGACGGCGCGACGAGCACGGGGTGAACGACTGTTTAACTTGCTGGTTAAGAGAACGCTGGTACAGGGTGGTCCTTGCGAACCGCAGGAAGACGGTGTCGATTCGAAGCTGGAGACGGCACGAACGGCGCTGCTCGTCGTCGTCGGCGGCCATACCGTGGGGCCGGCGCTCTTTTATTTCGAAAACAATAGAAGGGCGCTTTGTTTCAGGCATTGTCAGGCGGACAGTAACGCGCGCACAAAAGTTATAATGAAACGCTATTTATTTAAATGTATAGGTGCCACGGCGCCACCAGCCAGCCCCCTCGGCTTTCCTCCACCCTCGCGGTTCACAGGCCCACCCCTTTGTGTACGTGCACGGGCACCAACACAGCGGCGGCTACCAAGCGAGACGTTCTTATTCCGTATTCTTTTATCCCGCTATCACATTTACGGTGCCATTCTTCCCGCGGCAATTGTCTTCTTAAGACGATATAAAGGGCGGCGCGTGCGCCAACCGAGTCGCGTTTTTCTGCTGTTCGATTAAAAGCTGTGAATCAATGTCCAGGGAACCAGGACATTGGAGGCCCGGCTGTCAAAGGATCGAGCCTCGTTTGCTTTCTTATGTCGTTAAGAAATCGAACTTCGATTGTAGTATCGTGATTACGATTTCGAGAGACATTTCGAGACCGGGGGTGTGCTGCATGAGAAAGCAGTGCCGATAACAATTGCTTTTATTGACGATCCAATGAACAAGGTAACCCGATATCTCGTTGGGGGACGCTTAATTGATTGAGGTAAATAGAATGATGATTTTATGATGGTCGGGGCTACGTGCCTCCGTCGTCTTGGTCCACAATCCCGGGGGAAATTTTTCGGTACGTTCTACGGACCTAGGTTTCTAATGATTCGTCTAATTGCTCCGGATTACAGACGCCTAAGCGAAGATTCCGGCACAATGGCAGAATTAACAGACACGGAGGAATGCAAAGTTGCGTTTAAGTGGGAACAACTGTAACAATTAGATGCATATCCGGAGATCTTTGGAGCGAATGCAATTAGATACCGCTGGACAAACGACTGAATTATAAATTGCGTTTCATTCGGAGAAGAAGAACAACGGCCCGGGCTTAATAATCGTTTCCTGCGGTTCGCCAACGCCTGCACAGAAATAGCCGCTAATTCATACCGTAATGAAATAATAGTACGGCATTTGAACGGTGTGTCTGTGCCCCAAGTGCGAATCAATCGCCGGCCAGATTTCCATCGAGTTATTATTTCGTTGCACGATAGTGGAACCTGTCGTTCCGGTATTATCGCGTCGTCATTTCGACAATTGTTGCAAATGGTTGTAGATTTGCAGGGATTGTTGCGCCTATTTGAAATCCTGTTTAAGAGACAATCGTCGGATTTTTTCGTATTCCTTCCGGAAAGCTTCTTTCATCGCATGTGCAATTTATCGCGAAGCTTCGCGAGTCGTTCGAAATTACGTCCACGGAATTTCGCCACAATGCCCATAGAAATTTCATCGCATTCTAGCCGTCGACCACGATGCATATGAGCCAACGTGCATCCCTGGGCCCTCGCTTCTTTCTCCCCCTGTAATAGAAAGGAAATGCGTCTTTCCTCCCTTTGGCATCCTTTCCGCCCAAGTGAAAAAAGAGTCCTGCGTCGTCGTTGGAGTGATGCGTTCCTGGCATATAAGGAGGAGCGTTAAATATCCGAGGATCCTTCCACGACCACGTTTGAGGTCTGAACATTTTTTGAGAAAGATATAATTGAATTAAAATTGTTCGCCTGCTCGTAAAGCCTGTGATAGTCCCCTATTTGATATCATGTTAATAATTTCACCGCGGTTTCTTTCTTCTTCATCTGCAACAATGAATGCAGCATTCCACTGGGTCTGTGGGCACAAAAAAGCCCTTCATTCTTTGCGCTGTAAAAGTACTCCTATGGGTTGAGCTTCATGCTTATTTTTTACGATAATTATTCCTTCCTTTCTTCAGGAAAAATAAGAGAGAATTTTTAATAATGCCCCGAACGAAAGGGGCTCCAATTTAATCGCTCTGTTTTTATGATACCGTGATTGTTTCGCCGAAGCAATTGTTTATAAACGTTAACGATATTATATTGAAACGCAATTGCTTTCCTTTTCCCTATCTGTTTTAATCAGAAATAAATCGAATTTTATTAATTACGCGGATCTATCTGTCGAATAGAAGTCACAGGATGAGTAGTGGGGACACGAAGTGGTGGGGCTTGTTCGGCAGCGCGGAGCGGCATTCAGTTCCATGCTGCGCGTGACACGGTGAAGTACGTGATAGCGGTCGTCCCGGCGAACCGTTTAAAATCATTTTTCCGCGTCCCCCGTGGCGGGGAAAGTCGTCTCATTAAAAATATTACGCGATGCCATTTTTAATTACGTCGAGGGAAAAAAAAAAGTGGAAACGCGTCGGTCGCGCCGGAGTGATAAGTGTTCTCGCAGTTCTTCTTTTCTCGCGGAGTGATATGATCGTGCCGATGATGGCATTAACAGTGGACAAAGCCGCGATTAAACGAAAGAATGGCTTTCCGGGAGGAACGTCTTGTACAAAAAACGCTGGGACCAACGTTGAAACGTTACACCTGTTCGCCTGTCGAGATCCGCTATTTGGCGGATACCTACCGTGGACCTGAGCTTATTTTCACCACGGTTTCGCAGGGTGCGACCTCGATGGTCGTACGACATTGGTAATGGGACACCAGATAGCAACCGTGTTATTTATGTGCGCCAAATATTTCCCTTCGATTTCCCTTACTACGAGCAATGGAGTAACTATTGAGAGTCACGCAACCTTGGAGGAACGCGTGGGCTTGCCCTCGGTGTCGAGCAAATCAACAGTGTATTTTGTTTTCGTGTATTTTCGAGGTCAGTAATATTCGTGGCATCCAAGTTTCCTGGAGCCATGTGGTGCTTGCGGTTTTTTTTCTGCCACCGTCTTGCCGGGGGTAGCTACCCCGGCGAAGCGTTTCTCGTAATCGCGTGTGACTGACGCTATGACACGTGGACAATACTCGGAATTTTGGTTTTGAATTTTGCCTGACGTGACACGCGTCGACGAGGCTCGATGTAGTGCGCGGATTGCTTTGACATTTGGCTTTGACTGAGTGGCTGCTAGAGTGCCGTATATCTACTATCATCCTTGGGGATCTGATTTATGTAGCTGTGTACAAAATATGCTGCGACATCGCACGGTGAGTACGGTTTCGAGTGTTACTTTTTAAAAAACCGAATGATAACTCGTTCACCACTCGGCGCCATTGCGTTTAGTTTTGCGCTCGCATCTGTTTCCGCGGATTAGCCGCTGGCCAGTCTCGCGTTGCGATTATGCGTTTTACAAAAGATAATAGCGATTAGATAGTTCCTTAGAATTTTCTGGTAAATGTTTACATGTTTCCGTTCTTATTTCCTTCTCTTATCAAATCGACAAACTATACCGTGCGTTTCTGAAGCTGACGACTACTTGAACTAATTTTTGTCACAAGATTTTTAGTGCAAACATCGACACGAGTCCATTAGAATAAGTTTATTAATATAACATTTTTATGCTGCATAGAAACGACACTATTTAATAATAAGCTATAGTGTTAAGATTTGATAAGACTTAGATAAGAATATTTAATGCTTAGTTGCAAATATTTTGATGATGTTATTATTCTACTGTCATTCCAATTATTTAATCGTGCGTCGATACTTGACTCAACCACTCCAGCTTCAAGAAGAAGGGGAAATGTTGAATTAGTCCCGTTGTCCTCAATTATCTGTATTTCGCAAGAAAAATTATTAATGACTATCGACGGTCTGCAAAAACCACCCCTGAAATTCCACTCGGGAACCACTTCGGTGGGCCAGGCCGGTAAAAAGAATGAGTGGGGGCGAAAAAAAGAGAAAAATGTATATATAAAGAGTCCTATCCCTGGGAAACGAGGAAGCGATCAGCGATGCATAAGCGGCTGCCGATACAATCGCGCGCCGCTAGAGAGAAATTGAAATTCTTATCCGAGGCGTGCGTGGCTGAAAGGCTCTCGCGAATCGCATAAAGGCCTCATCAGAACGATCGCTCGAATATCCTCGTTCGAGTCCCGTCGAGGTAAAACGCGAAGGGGGTGGCGGTGAGGACCAAAAACGGGGGAATAGAAATGGGAGTAGGGGGTTGACGGAAGAAGAGGAGGTTCTGGTGGTGGTGGCGGCGTTGGATATAGCTGCGGGTTAGGCATACCGGGGAAGGTGGTTGGTTGGGGGTGGCGAGCATAGAGGGTGGGAAACATAAAAGGCCAGCAACCCCTATTCCACGCAGGCTTCAATTGTTTCGGCTAGGCAACGTTCATTTGTTTTTCTTTGCGTGCGCTTTTGCACGCTTCTCTGCCCTTCTGCACTCTTCTGCCTCTTTCTCCTTCTTCTCAACCGGCACCCTGTATCATGTCACCCTTTTCTTTCTTCTTCTTCAGTCGTTGCCCTTCCCCGCCTTGTCTTCGAGTTCCTCCTTCCTTGCATCACATTTCTTTGATTTCTTCTCGCATTTATTTGCATCTCCCCCCGCCACAACTTTTATTCACACGACGTATGCCGAGCGTACGCCGCCTCTTATCCCTGCGCAGCTCGTGCATCTCGCTCACCCCCGTTGCGTGAGGTGTATTAAAATCGACCATTGTTATCGTAGGCAGAGGGGGTGGTTCAGCAGTGGTTTCGGGGTAGAAACGGAGTGCTCTGTCAGCAGTCTTCGATGCGACCGCAAGATTCGTACCTTTTGAAAGCTTTTGGAATAATATACGTCCTGCGTATCCCCCCTTTCGCGTCTTACACGACCAGGACGAGTATACATGACCTGGGCCACCTGTGAGCGTGTGGCTATTTGGACGCGAACACGCACGTGACTGGGCGAGTGTGCTTTAACGTTATTTTCGTCATATCCGAAGTATGTACATGAACTGTACTGAATTTCGCAATTTCGCTATTACAATTTTTTTTGACTGGTCCCCCTCAATTTTAAAGCGGTGGACTAGAAAATAGTAGCTGACTTACCAGAGAACTTTTTTGTCCCGCTGATAAAATTTTGGTTACCTCGATAGCAGATGGTCGCAGGAAATATTAGTTTCATTGAACTGGATGGGTATAGGAAATTGAATGTTTGAGCTAATGGATGAAGAGAACCGTATCGTTCCCCAACTTCGATCACTATTCCAAAACTGCATGGCCAACGCAGATGTTACCGAAATAATTATAATTTACACCTGCCCGTAATAAACGAAAATTCACTGCGGCTAGTTCAATCTCTAAACCGATACCGCAGCGTGGGATAGTCGGTGAATTAGACGGTGTCATCTGCAGGCGCGAAATTTCGGGTGGGTTTAACCGTAACGCCAACAGCTGACAGGATCGACGCGATAGCCTATATAATAACCCTATTGGCGGGCTATCTCGATGACGGATCGTCGATCAATTAATCAATAAAATTCGGCGGCACTTCTCACCGGAGGAACGATAGATGTCCACGGGTTTTTTCCGACAATTGGTACCGAACAGAGAACCTTCAGCTTTTGGGAGGTATATAACGGTATATTTCTACGCCTTAATGTCTTTCATTGAATTGCTCTATTTTATTTCGTGCTTCCCTATAAATATAAAAATGGCTCTATAACCTGGTGGAGGTGTCAAGACACGCGTACACCTAGGGGTAACAGTTTTCTTTTCTTGGCGTTTAATCGTCGTGGCGACGTGCCCCAATAATGGCCATTCCGCTTAATCGTCGTGCTCGTGTAATTGGCATTTCAGCATAAAGCAGCGTCGGTGCCGTCACGTCGACGACTCGTTTGACGCGCTGATTTTATTCAAGAATGAACGACTGGTAACGACTCATTAGTCGCGATTCAGGGTTCTTGTCGAGGAACAAACTCCTTTCCTTCGTCCCGCCAGCCGTGGGCGCCCTATCGATTCCGGTCGCTGAATCCTCCATACAGGATCTGTGTCCCTCGCGGCACGGTGTGGCATACGCGAATAAATCGTGGCTTCGTTACACGCGACTCGAAGGCGGCAAACAAATAGGGTTAATTCCACGTGCGCCTGCTAGCCTGAATACGTCGTTTCCGAATGGAGGTAATTCCGGTGACAATGTGGCCTTTGATTTCATAGAACCGCACGGTTGAATGACTACCTCCACCCACCGCCCACTCTACCAGCCACCCTCGACACCCCCTGGGTCCCTTCAACTCCGCGAAAACCCTCTTCCATCCTGCTGCAGCGAATATACATATAATAAAGTAAAGTCAACCACCGCCAGCTCCGGCCAACCCGGCCGAAAGGACTTTATTCAGTAACTAGCGATTCATGCGAAATCGTGAATCCGTTTCTGCCCTGGCTTCGCTTCCACCTGCCTCTTCCACTCCTTCCATCCTTTTCCGCGCCCTTTCGCGCAGTTCGTTTCTCCTCCTCGTCCCGTGCACCGCGTTCGACAGGATCGCATTCTTCCTCGTCGTCATTTCGTACTGAACTTCCACGATCTCTGCACTTGCCAAGCGTAACTACGTATCGATTTGAACTTGACGGCACTTTCCCGAGTAAACAGTTAGAAGAATCGATAGCAATTCGCGCTTTCTTCGACACCTGCTTCGCGACGTCGTCCTTGGGTCCTTCTAGGGAAGCCAGATTTCATTTGATTTCTTTTATCGAATTCCTGACAGGGCACTCGTGAGCTTCTGGTAAATCGCTCCGCAGGACAAATGAGCGAATGCTCTTTTCCTAATGCAGAGGAAAGTGTATCGCAGCGGGTAGCAAATCTTCGCATTATGCAGACCGATGGTATAGTGGTGCGTGAAAGCGTGCCACGTGCCTAGTACCCATTGACTCGACCCCGAAAGCGAAATGCTAGAACCGTGTTCCTATTTTTCTGAAACTCACGTCCACGCGTCGAACAATTGTTTCGCCGTGTTTCTTAAAAAACCTACGCACGACGCTTCTCGCTCTCGTAACTCTAAGGACGCTGGGAGATACAATGTATCGTCGAGGACAGTATCGGGAAACTTAAGTTTTCCCTGTTCGGTTTCCTCGCGTGGTTGTAGCCCTCGAGGAAATTTTCGAGAGGCACTGTCACGTTCACGTCTCGCGGATACGTAGACGATAAAGAGGGACAAGGAGGGTGGCGATGTTGGTCCCGCACGGCAGTCGGGGGCGGTTGCTTTGCTAGAACGGGAAGAACGCGAAGTCTGGGGGAGAAGAGTTTTCGCCGCATTCGGTACTCCTCCGGCTTGGAAATATTTCCGAGGATTCAGCGAGTTTATTAAGGCTATTCAGAGCGCGTCTGCCTCTGAGACAGCATTGTGGATACAATTTAGTCTTATTCATCCCTTCGCGGATGTCTAAATATTTTCAACCCCCATCCCACCCCTCCGCCTTTCTTTCCCTTCCTCGCTCTTCGCGGGTCGTCTTCTTCTGCTTCTCGGCCTCTCCCTACATCTTCCATGGGACTTATCGCGGCTTGCGCCGTGCACTCGGGCGCCATTGGCGGCACATTTGAGTCTCTTCAACCTGAAATCGGGGGGCAAGAGTCATTTGAAACATCCAGCATTCATTTTTTATGCGCGAAGTTAGGATATACTGTTAAAACACACGATAATAAAGCTGTGTCTTAATTCATGATTAAATGTACACACGACAGTGAAATCGATATTGATGTACACGATATTTAGGATAAGTAGGGAGTCCATTTGTTGAGCGTATCGATAGGTGATAAAAAAAATCGAAGGAGACGTAGCTTCGATCTCGGACAGTCTAAAGGTTTCCTCGTCTTGCCCCGGCTATTCTAAAGCGTTCAACCACAGTCGATGATTCCCGTTCCCTCTCTGTTCGCCGGCTGAAATTAATTTTCCAGCCGTCCCTGTTCCTCTTCCTCCGTTTTCTGATCCCTTTCTGTTCTTCCTTGGTCTCACTTGAAGCACGGCCGCGATGAATCCTTCGACATCAAACGATTCTTTCTCGAGGCACAGCTCTCGGCGGCCATTGTCGCGGTGGATAACGCGTTATGTAAAGCGGGTTCTCCTGCCAGCGCCTCCCGCCTCTTCTTCCCTTCGCTCCTGGACGGTTTCGCACAGTCCCGGACAATCAAAGGAATCCTATCTTCGTCCAACAATACCACGGCCTCTGCCTGGCCGATAGCTTTGTGAGCTCTCCTCCACCTAACATCGACCACGACGTCGACGTCGGCGTCGCTCGAATTTTGCACGATCGCTATTTCCTGGCATGCAAGACCCCCGGGCTCCTATTTGTCGTAACGATCGTCGTCTTTCGATCGTTCGCATTATTTTCCCTGAGAAACTGTTAAGGGGGCGCGACGGCGCAATTTTTCTAGTACAGAGAAATGAATAGCTATTTGCTGTCGGTTAACTTTCCAATAGGTCGCGTGAAAAAAATGTTCACGCGGACGTTTGATCATTGGAATGTGAGGGACTGGGGGTTGCAGAATCCATAACAGACGCGTGTAATCATCACGCGAGACCACAAAGTCCTCGGCGAGTGCGGGGGAAAAGCTCCGTCGATGATCAAGAAAGTCGAAATATTAGAAAAATGAAAGCGTAGACGCGACACTCTTCTCCGGCCTCCTATCAACCCCCTCTTCTTAACCGAGGGAAGGACTCTGAGGATCCCGCCACTCTTTGAGTCACTCTCGCTTCTGGCATTGTTTACAGAGTGATGAGTCCTCACACTGGCGTGAGTGCGCCTCTGTCTTTCTCCCTTTCTCCCGATCCGTCTCCCTCGGTCCCATTTCATTCCATTCTTCCGCGTTCCCGCCATTGTTCCGTCGTTCCTTTTATACGGAATAAAGTATCAAGCGGCCCGGCACAATGTACCCCTGTCTTTCTGGGTTTCCCTTTATCTCTTTCTCTCCTTCGTCCGCCTCCGACTCTCTTCCACCCCTTTCGCGAAATCTTTGTGCTATCGTCGTTCCTCTCATCGCGCGCAAAATCGCTTTGAACGGCGTCGATCGTTTCTCGTTCATCAAACGATGGGGCCTGGGAAGAACGTACCCCCTTGGTTGAAACGCGACGGGAAAAGGAAAAGTTTGCCTCCCGATTATGTTGCGATATTATTTCGTTACTGTTTAACGATGAATCGGTCCGTTTCACCCTTGTCGACGAGGGTTAGAATACATCCGGAGTTACTCTTTGCTGGGCGTCGGGGATTTAAAAAACCGAACCTAGAAAGGGCACTCGGTGTTCGAGACTTTAGAATTAATTTCGTTACATCTAAGAAATGAAATCCAAGGTTCCTCCTAATTCTTTTGCTGCCGTGCGATCGAAGCTCGCCGCGTTTTCAAAGAGCTCGAGCCCACGAAAAGGTATTTAAATCCAGCTTCCGCGGTGTGTAACGTCTCGCGATCTCGTTCACATCGAAAGAACTTACCACCCTCGACCCTCCCTACTTCACTTGTGTAAAACTGGCTTTCTCCACCTTTCTGAGATCCTGCTGAATTCGTGCCTGCACGCAAGGAATAGGATCCTTCTTCCGTTCTTTCGACCTCCTCGTGCATCAGCCCCGTTGGGTGCACCTTGCTATTTGCTAATAAGAATCTTTTCAGCGCGCACCTGATCTCTGCAGCAGCCGGCGCCGGCGGCGTACAATTCGTTGCAATTTAATGCGATCTGAATGCCGGTATTAATTAACAGTCTAATTCATTCGTTCGCGCAAGTCGCGCCGGTTTATTCCGATCTCGTCGATAGAAGCTCTTCGAATGTCAGAATTTGTATCATACGAAAGCCTTGATTATTCATCGCGCGAGCTTCTATTCTCATACAGAACGGTCGATGTGTAATTGCACTTATCGTTTCACTTAATAACCTTGCTAACTGAGACCCTATCGCGTAACAAAGGAAGGGAGTGGAATCACGCTTCGAAGTCATCCCCAGGGATGACTTGACCGAATCCACAGTCACGCAGGGGTGCCCCAAAGGGTGGTAGGGACCTCACACGCAAGCAATGAAAGTCAAAGTTGATCGATGCACGAAAGACAGGAAAGGTAGCGTCTGAAAGCTGATTTGTCCACACCGATACTCGCCCATTGCGTCACAAATGAATTTCAACGACAATTCGATCGAAGCTCGTCGATACATTCTTTCCTTCGTCAAGCCTTAACCGATTCCTCTTCGTCGACCCTCCGTATCATAAACGTCTCCAGCTTTTTGCCTAAGCGAGAAGGATGATTTTTCCATTGATCTCTGTCCCGGGACCGCGGTTAATTGTATCCAACGCGTGCAATCTTCGAACCTAGTGCCAATTGAACCCCACTCGAGCGTAAGTGGGTGATCGGGCTGCGAATAACGAAACGAAGAAACCCGTAAAGAGGGGGCTGGGGATGCTGGAGAAAGATGGCTAAACCGGCGAAGAACGGGGGTGGGAGAAAGAGGAACTCTGAAGAGACGACGCACACGACGTCGGGGCGCCCGTGCCGGTACATTCACGTACACGACGCTGCGTGACGTCACCGCATTGTTAGACGAGCAAGCATTGTAGTCACTATTGTGAGTCTCCGCCATTATTCTAAGACAATCGTCCGACACAATGAGACGGACGGGAGGATGAGTGAGGGCGGCCGATTCTCTCTCCTTCTTTCTCCCTCCGCTGCCTCTCGCCCGTATTACCTCCTTTCTTCTTTCTCTTATCCATCCTCCTGCGTGAAGGTACTCTCCGAGCTCGGCACTACGTATTCCCCCGGCTGGTCTTCGCGGGGAAGGTGATACCCTCCGCCCCTCTGCCGATAGTCGTATTTTTGACTCGCGAGGCGAACTGCACAATCACATGACGGTCAGCCTAGTTTCCGCGGGGGTAAAAATGATTCTTCGTGCCGTCGGTGCACCTCGGGCAATAAATTCTTGTGCGAACCAATCGGGTACTCGCTCGCGATACATGTCTCTCGTGGCCGCCGTCCTTGGTATCGTGAATGCGACGGAAAAATGGAAAAAGAACGGTTGATATGTCAATGGAGTACGACGCATTGAATGCCTATTATCCCGCTAGGGACGACGATTACGATATTAACGAGGCGCGCGAATATACAATGCAGAAGGACTCGAGCGAGTCGACAGAGTGGTCGTCTAATCGAGTCAGCGCAATTAAACAAAGTCGTCCCGCGAGGTCGCGACATTCGCGGATAGCTTTTTCCCTCCCCTGTCTCGCGGAGCTCGATTCACCGGGTCTCTCCCTCGTTCTTTGCGGCTCGTCGTGGAAGTGCAGGGGATGAAAGGAGAACAAGAGAAGTACAGACAATAGATTCGGCTCGCCGGTGTGTTGGTGGTGCTGCATTGTCGCCCGGCATTGTTGCGGCCCGGTTATTGTGTCGCTGTTTTGTGACCGATCGCAAGGTGGCGTGCCTCGTGTGCACGAACCAACCACCTCGGCCACGATCGTTAGGCACGTTCGCGATTATTCGGAGAAACGATCGTTCGACGATAAACCGGCCTCGAAACTCGCCTCCCCCCGGAAGGTTGGCGCGGAACGAACGACACAAAAGTTTGCGGATCGAGCTTTTCTCCTATTGACGGTCCCCGCGGAATAAATGAAAGAGGAGTCGACGAGAGTTGTAGGGTGCATTTTTCCTCTCGATTCGTTTCACCTCACTTGAAGGAACAGTTGTTTCGATGACATATTCCTTTCATCGCGTTCTCCGTTTCCGATCGTCGAGTCCCATACTTTCGGCCCCTTTCCTCTGCCCGTACATTTTCTGCTCCACACACGAAATATACTGAGGGCGGAGAGCGTTGTGGGGAACACCTGTGTCTCAGTTGGCAACGTAAATTAGCAGTGAACGCGGAAAGTTCGTCAGGGACGACGAAGTAGATCTGGCCGATGCGGTGTCAGACCAGGCTCACGGTGTAGGAAGAGTTGGGTCCGTGGATAGAGATAGAGAAAAGAGGGACGACACGGTGGTTGTCCTAAGGCTGTAAACTAAGGCGACCGCGTCGCGCATCCTTAGAGTGGCTGTACTTTGAGTGTACAGCTCGGTGGTGTGCTGTAGCTGCTGCGGGCGGCGTAGAGAAGGCCATTGTGAGGCCCGTGCACGGCATTCACGGGAATGAATGCGCCCTCTGGAGCGACACAGTCTCAGATGTAAGACACAAGAAGCATAAAAGAGTTGCCATTATGCGAAGCTTAAATAACAGGCGCGCGGTGGCGAGCTCTCGCGCACATCGACGTTCGCTTAAACACGGACTCGCGGCTATCTGTGTAAGCTGCTATACAAAGAAGCAGTTGCATTCTACGGCCGGGGAATTTCTATGGACTGTTTGTGGCGCTCCTGCCTTGTACGGCCACTTCTGTCCTCGGTGCCCTGGTCTTTTCCTCTTCAGAACTTCTCTTTCCTCTCGTCGCGATTCTTCTTTTCTTCGTCGTCTTCTGCCGTTTCACCGTTCTCCACGTCGGTCTGCCCGCTTCTTTCCGTCCATGTTCATCGTCCTCCTTTTGCCATCCCTTGCCTCTTCCTTCAGCCTCCTTTCTCCTCCTTCAGACTAGCGCCGCGTCTTTCTTCCCTTTCTTTTCTCCGAGCTGTCGAGTTCACTTGCTCCCTTAGCTCGGAAGAACGACAGACCTGCGATCTCGTAGACGTCGTCGAGACGCATTTTTCAGCGAGCGAAAACACGAGAAGAGTTGGCTTTCTTGTTCTCCATCTAGCCGTGCATCCACCTTGTACACCGACAGCCGCGTTAAATGCTAATTATCGAAGGGCGCCGTCGAGGGAGGTGGAAATGAAAAAAGAACTTTCTCTGCGTTATTAATTGGAAATGTAGCACGCTGTAATATTACGAGCTGAATGACAGTGCTACGTATTAAGCGCGTTAAACGTGTACGCGTCCCGATAGATAGGTCACGACACTGATGCGGGCACCGACTGATTCAGGGCAAGTAGAAACAACAGGTGCACGCCAGACGAGCCGGCTGGTTACACCGAGGTTTCGATCCCTCAACCCCTTGACTCGCGACCCCTCCAGAACTCGCGGTTATGTCAGGCGTTGGCCTCTGGCATTGCGGTAGGTTCCACGTGTTACCCTCGTCCCTGATCTCCGCTCTGATCCCTCCGGTTTATTCCGCATAGCGGTTACCCGGCGGTGTTTCATCTCTTCGCTTGATACCCCGATCGTTTCACCTTCAACACGGTTGATTTCGTCGAATGAAATTTCGCAGACTCAAAGCTGTTCTTCTAATCCCGTAGAAAAATGAATTTGCAATTTGCTTGCCGGTATTTGTTTCATCCATGCATTGCGTATATTTTATTTCCTTCGCGATAAGACAAGATTAATTGACAGAGTGATTTCCCATTGTTTCCAACTTATGTAAAGTAACCCACATCGTGGCATGCCGGTGCCTTTTTTCTATTCGCTATACACCGGACGAGTCGATGGTGTAATGTGGGTGGTGGATCGGATAGGTGCGCGCGCCCTTATTCGACTCTTTTGTCTAGCCGTCCACTCTCTGGCACATTATCAGGCCTATTGTCCCTCACATTGTTACCCCTACTCCGTCGTCTCATTGTTTTGCAATTTCCCCCACTTAACCGATACGACCACCCCGCCAGCATCCCTTTTCTCAAATCTCCTTCCCGTTCTCCACTGGCTACCCCTATTCCTCCGCTTCTGCATGCCTTATTGCACGGTACCTTTCCCCGTATTGCGAACACCAGAATCTCTGCCGCGTTTCGCGTACGCATGCGAGGCCGACGAGGAAATTAATGTTGCGTTACAAGTAATGCGTATGTCCTTGGAATTTTAGTCGCGCCCGGAAATCTGTCGCTCCTCCTTAATTTTGGCGGATTATTTGATACTTGGGCGGTAAAACGCAGAGACTCTTCATCCGAGTGGAATCGGAAAGAGACGGCGGAAAAAAAAATTGAGGCGAGTGGCGGTTCACGCAGTAATTCGTCGACGCCAGCAGCGAAGGGAAAGTTTCGAAACGAGAATTTCAGTCACCGCGGCAAGCAGAAAGGACGGATGCCTGGAAAACAATAATTAGGAACGCCCGGTGCGCGAATCCGTACAACGTTCAGTTGAGAATATATTTCCGAGCTTTCAGCTCACTCCCTCACCCTCTGTGTCTTTCTCCGCACTGGCTGCGCCACTCACCCCTCCGCTGGAAGCCCTTGGAACTCAGTAAAATAGACAAAAGCTCCGCTGCCGAACAATTCGTCTATTCTACTGCGCGGTTACGAGCGAACGAGCTTGAGCGTATCACATATTCGCATGGACTCTCCTACACCCCTTCTACTTTACCACCCTTTTCCTCCCCCTTTATCCAACACCACCCGAACGTCCTCTCGCGTCTCCTCCGATCCCTTGTACTCGGCGATCGTCCTTCGCCCTGCACGCGAGACCGTGGACACTGGCGTCCACACACATTCCCTACACCTGTCTACACCTTTCCAACGTACCGCCCTATTCTGTTCGCGTAGTTTCCAACTTTTAACAGGTTCCTCTGACGGTGGACGTGGCTACATGCTTCGTTCTGCCTCTCCGATGAATCTGTCCTGTTTTTCCATTAACTAATTTTTGGGATTTGATTTTATCATCGCCCTTTTATCCTCGTTTGCTACCCCGATCGGGGTCCACCTAAATTTGTGAACGTTTTATCAGCGCCCCGAATCGGACCGGAAAATCGTTGCTCAACCGGCAGATGAGATCTCGCGGAGACACAGAGTGAAGTTCGTTCGCGCGAACTTTCTCTCGGATCGGCGAGAGGCCAGCATTGTACGGCCGGAAACGAGGGAAAAAATTCAAATTATTCCAGCACGCATTTAGGCTTTTTTCTGCGGGGAACGACAGCGCCGGTTAAATTTGCATCGGCAGCTTATTCAGCGCCGTGAAATCTGGAAATCTCGAGCGGAGCAGCCGCGTGCAAGCTTTCCGCGAGAGGACTCGTATTGTACGAGTCGCATAGAATTCGCGCACTGAATGCTCGCCCACCCTCCAGCCTTCTCCTCCATCCCCCCGTTCGCTCCTTCTCTGTTTCACTTCCTCCCCCTTGCCGCTCTTTTTCCTTCTCTCGTTCTTCCCTTTTCTCTTTTTCGTCGGAGCCTCTTTTTATTACGGCCCATAATACGCAATATACCCCGACGCCCGCGCCGGAAGATTAATAAGACTGACGCGAGGTATCGGCATTCGAATATAATGGCTTTGAACGAGCGTATCGGGCATTCGGTTGATATTTTCGTGACAGCGTCACAACGCCTCGTTTGTCACATTACGAGCCATCGACTTTTCCCCGTTGCCGCGGACGCGCGTGCTGCCGTGTGCAATGAAATTATGCAGCCCGATGCATAATTCTATCGATGCTTTCGCGACCGCCGTCCCACGACTGATTCATTGGCGCGGTTTACATGTACCCGCAATCACTCCTGACGTGCACGTCGATCAGCGTGTCGCGTGCAGGCTCATCGCCGTGTATCGCGTTGCGATATTTCTTGGGGGATCTTGTCGGTAATTTTGTGAATCGCGACGAGTGATACCGCGATGGTTTCAACAGTGTTTCAGTTGGATCGGCATCATCGAGTCGACCGGCAAATTCGACAAAGGTGGTAAGAGGGTAACGTGGAACGGGTGGATTTTGGGGGTGGTGGTTATGGTAGTGGTCTGGTAACAATAGGTCGTAGTGGTAGTGGTCGCCACAATGCCGGCTGGCCTGACTTCTTTGCGTGTCAAATGACTGAAAAGCCGTGGGGAGTGCACGGGCGGGGGGGGGTTGTGGGTGGACCAAGCGGATGGGGGTTGCAGGGCGGGTACACGGTGGTATGAAAGGCGTGCTTTGTTTGGAAACAATGCCGATACTCGGCTACATCCTCATCTCCATTCTTCGCCTTGACGCAGCGCCGCTCCGAAAAGGGTTGCCTTTATTCATCCCTGATTAAAGTTATAGGTTATTTTCGCTCTGTCTCGCGGGGAAATACTTTCTAAGATTTTCACCGCGATTGTTCGCGGTGATTCTGTCACGGCTTCTGAATTAAGCCGTGAATTGTCTGTCGATGCGGGCTCCCTGAAATGTTGCCGGATGGAAAATCAAGTGAAATTCAGCGGAATTTTAAAAAGTGCTCCTGGCGTTCCCCGACCTATACAAATTCAATTAAATCGAATGGGACATTTAAAGCCCCCCGTGAACATCTTCGATTTCGTTCGTGTCCAATCTTTTCAAACCACCCCAACACCTGTCACCAACATTCGTTGAGTGAATTATTGGAAGTCCATCCACGCATTACATTATCGCGGTGTCGATTATCGTACGTGGTCTAATCCTACCCTCAAAAAAAAATCAGATTTTACCAGTCGCGCAACAAACGCATCTAATTTGTCAGGACGTGGTTGCACGTCAGACTTGGCCTGTCGGAAATTCGCCCCAACCTCCGGCGTTTCCTGGTTTCAAAGGAGAGTCAGGCTGGCCCGTGCAGGATGAGAGAGGAGACGTCGCCGAAGGAAAGCTCATAACAAACTATTGAAAAGCCAACGAATGAAAAATCAATGGCGGGTGGGCACGGGCCAGAACGGTCAGGGGATGGGGTATACACGCGGAAGGGAAAGCTACAGGGTGGAAGTTGGGGGTGGTTTGGTGAATGGAATATTATTGGGGCATCCTTTCACGCGGACTCGACGGAAGCTAGAAGACCTCATCTGGCGAGCTGTATGGATGCCGTTCGCCCCGGCAATGCCGCCTATTGAACCGTTGCTTATATATGTACGTATTTACACACGTTCGTAAACACACACCCACGTGTGTGCACGCGCGTGCACGTACGCGAGTTTGTTGCACGCATGCTCTATGGCGTTACACTAACACCTTCTCGTTCATCGTTCGGTGCGCGTCGTAGCTCATCGGTTTACACGTACGAATATCTATAAATGCATGTTCCTCGAGATGCTGTGTGGGTGTAGGTTCTTACATTTCATGATTTATCACGCAGCTTTCAGCGGGCCTCAAAGCGCCCTGAAAGCGTGCAGATTGATAAAAGAAATAATAGAGGACGCGAAATAGAGGGACTCGATCTGATACGAGAGAAGGGTGTGGGGAGGTTGGCTTGCTCGGGGTGAGATAGAGAGAGAGAGACTGCGAGGGCGAAAGAGGCAGAGGCAGAGATTCCAAGAGAGGAGCGACGATGTGACGACAAGGACGACTACAGAACGGGGGACGTCGAACGTCGTTTCTGTGAAATAGGGGTGGTGGATCCTTTCGATACGCTTCAGCCTGCATCCATCCACCCTTTTTCCTACTCGATTGCGTGTCTTTATACTCAACTGGCACGCGGACTTCCCAGTTCTCTGTCTCGCCCCGTGCCACGTGTGCCATGATACTCGCAGGGGGTGGTAAACCATATACGTCGCCTCTTTCATTGTACTTTTTCCCCGTGCTCGATGCTCTGTTTACCATTCTCCGTCGTCGTATGCCGTGCACAAATTGAATATGAAAATCCAACGAAATAGACGCATACCCGTACACGGTGTCGTACCTCTGCCCTTTTGCACGTGGCGAAGTTAATCGTTTTGAAAGGAGGCGTTTGCCTTAAGGTGCGCGTGCGGCCGGAGTGTAGCGGCGTATGAAGACGGAATAAAGGGACCGCGTGGGTGGTGGGAAGCCGGAAAGTTGCAAATGGAATGAAAGGGGACGGCGGCACCAGCGATAGATGGAGAGAGAAAATGGGAAAGACAAAAGGGGTGGTGGAGAACTGTGAATCCCGTGGCAGCATTGTCACTCCATTCGCCGGGGTTGCAAAGCCGGGGCGGTTCCGACGCCACCACTACCACCGCTCTTGCCACCACCACCATCGGCACCCGTAGCCGCTTCAACCCCGTGAGCTAACCTTGTTTTACTGCCGTCTTCCGGATTGTCGAACGAATCGTGCGAAGAAGTTAATTACTCGCTGATGTACTGCATCGCGATATAATCACCTTTCGACGACCAATTGGGCTTCAATGTCGACAATGACTTGTTAGATTTTTCTCCGATTAGATTATCGCAAGTTAACGCTTGCAGCAACCAAAGGGGGAAAAATTTGAGTACTTTTTCACACTTGTTTGTATGTTTCGTAGGGGCATTGGATGGTGACGTAGGTGTCGAAAGTATTATTACGGATAGTGTTCCTTTGCGAGAATTTTATAATTGCCTATTTCTCGGCTCTCGAGGAACTTGAGTTTAAGAGAGTTATTGTAAATCTCATTTGTAATAAAAAACATCGAAAAATATCGAGAAGTCGGGAACACTGATCAGGGGTGCCCCTTAAAACGAGTGACTTCGCGATTCTTGCATTATTGAGTCGTCAACCCTTCATTGGGGTCGTTAAGGCGCACCCTTGGAGGGACCAATTCGAACGAGCGATTTATCATTATCGCGATAACCCAACAAAGATAAGGCGGTCGACGGAGCTACTGTTGTATTCGCTCGCGGTGGTCCTATGATTTACTATTTCCTCGGCACATCTGCTCGCTTAATTAACGTTTCTCCGATGCCATTTTGAAGATATGTATCAACGGTCGCAGTCGTGCCCGGCTGAAAGGTGTAGCTTGGAAATGTCAGCAGTCGATGTAATTGTGTTTCGTGACGTGCTTTATTGCCGTGCGATAAAATTCACCGACAGGACACCTTCCTATTCTCGAGGCTCGTTTTGATTTACTCGTGGCCGCGACTTTATTTAATCGGTCAGCTTCGTGGCACGTTTCGATTTGTATTTTTAACCGGTTACACGTTTTTCAAAAAATCACCCGCATCGCCGGCAACATTAAACGGGCCGCCGTTCGATGTTTGTAATCGCAGTCGATAAATCATTTAGTCCTTTTTGTTCCCGGTGTGCGTATTTTTTGGCTTCGCGTGCATGAAAAACAATTTGCCAGACAGTTTACGAGCGATGAAACCGCGATCTTGTCGGGCTTCGAATTCATAGATGACGCAGCTTACACCCTCTGCAACCCCTAGTGGTACGCGTAGACGCGTGCAAAGTGAAAACTTCTCGAAATAACGGGCGGTTGACCGCATTTTTCAATGGCCCGTACATCGACTCGTGCACGTGGTTTAGGGTGATTACACGCGGGCCAGCATATTGTACGATCGTAGGGGTGGATCGACCGAAAGCATGTACGGGGGCGTGGTGTCTGTTCGATGATGCGTGCAGAGATTCGCCCTCGATCTTTGATCTCATTTTTCCTCTACCCTCCATCCTCCCCTTGTTGCCAAAGAAGCACCATCTTTTTCCGCAATCACCCTGGCGATGTTGATTATCGGATTGGTCGGCAACAATGTATTCTAAAAAACGTTAAACAGAGTCCACGCGACTGAAAGTAACCGCGGATCGTTTAATACATCCCTCGACCAGTCTTCGTCCGTAAGATCCGTAGCCTCTTTTCTTCTGGTATCGCAGCAGCGCGGCAACCAAGTGTCCGGGATAATCCATTGGAAATAGAAGCTCCGCCGCTACGTGGCACAATGGGACAGTATCTGGTTGTCGTAGTATTTTCGGGTATCTCTCCGCGCGGACCTCTCATTGTGACCACGGAGCGGTGCAGTCAGCTATTATGTTTATTAAGTTGCGGCGGTTGGGCTGATTTCGAGAGAGGAAAGGAGCGCTGGATCCGTGGGGGCTCGAGGGGGTGGGTGAAGCGACGGAGAAGGAGGATGAGCCAGGAGGTGGCTGGCGAGGGTCGGATGGTTTAGAAGCAGGGGGTGTATTGTACCGAGCATTGTCTGCCCCATTGTGTGACATCACGGCCCGATAACTGCCGATAAGACCGCGGCAATGCTCAGCTTGTGTGCACGTGTACGTGCAGTCGTCGGTGTGTTTGGCCGCGGTGAAGGAGAGAAGGAGAGGAGAAACGAGAGAGGGAGAGGGACAGGGAAGCTAGATACGAAAGAAATATAATGTAGGTAGAAGCTATAGAGAGCATCGTTGTCCCGGGAGAAGAGGGAGGATGGCTGATGGAGGTCGAGTGACTTTGCGGGGTACTCGCCCCTTTATTCTTCTGATTCCTCGTTCCTCTTCCGCGGATCGAAATCGCATGCCGCTGCTAAACGCTCGTCCTTTGTACCCCTCGACGTCCCCGATGATAGAACGTGGCAGCCCAAGCCTTGAACTCCGGCCACCACATTCACCTATACTACCAGGTTATTGGAAAGTGGACCCGGACGCGGCAGCGTGCTAGGCAGATACGCGATTAAGCTCTTCCTTTCGTTCTTTTGCAGGCACGACAGCTGCCGAGACCTTGTCGCTTCTCGTCTTATCATTTGAGACGAATTTCTTGTCCCTTTTTTCTCGCATGCACTCGCGGAAAGCTTTCACGCGACGCGTCGAAATGAAACTCGATCGCGAAGCTTAGCAACCCCCGCTTCGACACGAAACACGCTTTAAAAGGTCGAAGCAAGCTTGCAGTCGCTTCGCTCGAAATTCTCGGCAATTTCTACAACTTTGCTGCTTAACTCCGCTGGTCTCATTAGGACGTGATTTCTGTTCCAGGTGCTGGAGCCTCGGAGGCCCGTGGCGCGGTAAGTGGCACTTTCGCCCTTTTCATTCCAGACAGAGCCGCGGGTGAGTAATCGTTTAAACCCGTGCACCACGGCCCGCGGCATTAACGTTGAAGAGAGAGAGAGAGAAAAAAAAAGAGTGTCATTGAGAAGGAAGTACCCCGGTCCACCGTCCCCACGCGTACACCCTCCTGCCGCTAACGTTATATTGACCCAACACAGAAACCGCGCATTCATGCCCAGCCGCGTGGCTACCGACCGAATATGAATAACAATCAGAAACTATAACCCCTCCCGCGCGATCTATATAACGCCCGTAATATATGTATATGGTGCCCTTTACGAGCACGTGCATTTTTATGTTAATCAGCCAATCGGGGGACGGTCCGACGCTCCTGCGATTTCCTCTGCCTCCCGCGCGTCCAATCTCTATTGTAAACAGAAATCGTTGCACGAATTTGTTTCGTTACGAGACACGGGGCGAAAAAAGGCCACAACGAAGATCGTAAAGAAAGGGATCTTTTTCGAGGGTGCACGCGTCGACCGTCCGGTCGGATTCAGTCCGTAGAATGGGATGATTGACCCGGACGCACCGAATTTTTTCCCCAGAGGGGGATTTTTTTGCGGCGCTAATACGAATAGATCGCGAGCCTCGTGATAAACATAGAAGATCTCCCTTATTTCCCGACCCCTTATTAATTTTCCTTTCGCTTCCAGCTTCCGTGGAATTCTGACGCGACAACTGCACACCCCAACTTTCGGCCGTCATTCTCGAATATTTGTACGACCAACCGGCAGAGACAATCGTGCGATCCGAATATTTTGCACGGCAATGTTCGGGAGAGCAGCACCGCGAAACGAACGGCGCGCCAGGTTTCTTTTCCAGGTGGGATATCTCGCGTTACACTCGGCCCAGTTTCGCGATTCTTCTTCGCCTCGTTCCGTCTTAGTTGCGCGATTTTCGCCGATTCAACGGCGGATCGTTTGAATGCTCCTCGAAACATGGCGAGCCTCTTGTTCGACGGGCCATTCATTTCGATTCCTTCGTCGGCGCCTGGTTGTTGGGCTCGGCGGGCCACCGTTAGGCGAAAATAGAGAGGCAAACGCCGTGCGCGTTAAACGGGGCTCCGTGCATTGTACAACGATTTGTACGGATTTCAGTTGCCTTGCTGTGTGGGCGCGTACACGCAACGCTCGCCTCGAATCGCCTCGTCTTGAGCGCACGTTCTATACCCTGCCGCGAGAAAAACGGAAGGAAAGAGACCACCGCGAGGTACAGAGATAGATAGAAAGAGCGGGCAGAAGATATGAGGGGGGGGGGAGGGGGGCGAGAGAATCACGAGGAGAAGCATAGTAGAAAGAGAGAAGAGAGAAAGAAGATCGTGGCTGGCCGTTTTGTGCGCGCCGCGCAAAAGATGCCTTTGAATCCTTAATTCCCTTTGAAACTCTCATTCTGGGAGCAAAATGGCGAGAACGAACCGTATTCTTCGGTTGAATGACGTATTGAGCGAGTTTTGTATGCCGTTGCGTCCGCGTGTGGCTCATCCAGAGCCTATGCCTGCTTATACGTAATACGTTCTCTCTTTTCTCATCCTATGTTTCTTGTTGCGAAGAGGAGGGCCCGCAGCGTTGCTCGTTTCCTTCGCTCCTGTCTTTTCCCTACCCCCTTCTCTAACTTTCTTTTAGCATTCCTTCGTTACTCGTATCGCGTACGCTGCTGTTTGCAATCGCGGAATTTTTGTCTAAGTTTTAACGAATGTACTTGAGTCGTTCGACAGCGAAAGGCAAGTAGAGATATCTTTTGAAGTGTCCGACGAAATTCGTGATATTATTGCGCTGGATTGTCACTTTATTATTACTTGTCCTAGTTCCGTAATTACCTTCATTATCAAGCGGGTTGAGTGAAAAGAGCGGGTAGCGGGGGTGCAAGGGGAGGACTAAGGAAAGGGCGCAGGATCCGAACGTGACGGGAAGGGTGGGTGATCTTGCGGACTTAATCGGGCATCGGCGCTTTCTTTCGCGAACAATTGATGTCTGACTTTGACGTGCCTCCTGACACTTTCTCCTGCTTCTCTTTCTTCCTGCTTCTTTGTTCGATGAGAAATCAGCGAAACGCAAAGTCGGCGCCTCAATCGATGGTCCATCATTTATCCACGGACTCTGCGAACCTTTTACGAGGAATCGTTTGACAGAGGGTCTCGAGAATTTTGAATTTCTTCTCTTTCTTTTTTTTTTTTGATCAAAGGAGGGGCTTTCTTTTGCATGGTTAGCCTTTTGGTACGAGCCCCTTGTCAAAGAAGACCGAGTTTGCGAAGAAAGTTCTGCGTTTCTTCTCGGGTTCTCCCGAGAAAAATGTAGCTCGCAGATTTAAGGTTTTAGCAGTATAACCGGAGCCCGGAACGCCGTCGTATTTTCTTCATTTATTTTCAACAATGTTTGGCAATTGCTTCTTTGGAAGATAAATTTCAAGTAGAAATGGGAACGGTACCCCACGGGGGATGAAAGGGACATTTCCCGCAGCAACTCTAATTTTGTTGTTATTGCTTCGTCGAAATGTAAATTAACGAGATCGTAGTTTTTTCTCGAATCGACATCAAAGTCTTACCCGACAGCGCGGGCCAAGAATTCCACATTATCGGTCAGGTTTCTCGCGGATACAATTTCGCAACACAATTTTCTTTTCAGTCGCCTGAGCGAATCTAGCTCGGTCCGGGCGGTGGGTGGGAAATGGCAAAGCGGGAGGGTGAGAAAGAGAAAGAGTTAGCTTTGATGGAGGGGGAGCAGAGCAGCGCAGCCCATATTCGTGCATTGTGGCACGTTCCATCGCGTTCTCAACTGAACTGAACTCGACTCAACAGTGGAGGACACAATGGGCGGTATGAATAAGTATAACAGACAGACACCGGTACAGACAGACACAGGTAGCTCAGGCCGCAGTATGTGAATGAGGAACCCATTTGATAACACGCCTCCACAGCCACCCAGGTCCATTGTGTCGCTTCCTATTCAGCTGCTCTATGCCCTCTTCTCCTCCTATCCCTTCTTTGCCTCCTTCTACACCCCCACTGCTTCTGCTGTTCCTGCTTTTCCTCACCCCTTCCTACGCTATCTTTCCCATCCCTGCTCGTTCGTTTCGATATCAGCACGGAAATCTTATCCTGCCGGGCCTGCACCTCTGTACACGCGAAAAATCATGGGGGCGGTGTCCGTTCCTCTACGAAGCTTCCCTCGCAGGTGGTGGTTGCTCGCTACATCGTTCCGATCATTCTCTGGCGTCTTAAAAAATTCCATCCCGGAACAGGTTACTCTTGGAAATTATATGTTTGCAGTTAATATCAAACGATAGCGGGGCGCCAGATGAAAGGGGTTATATATATAAAAAAAAGAGTAGCGCCGTGGCGGTGCCAAGGCGGTGAATATAATCTTTATCTATTTCGCCGGGCAGTTGAGTTATTACTTTGGCCAGGTGCGGAAAGTTTACGGCCTTGTTACGCGGAGATTGGCCAAGATAAATCCCATGCTAGATACCGTGGGGTTTCGTAAGAATTTTTATCATTTTTACACGGCCACCAAGAGATCCGCATCGGTCTCTTCTTTTGACGTCGATCCCTTTGAGACGATTCAACGAGCCAGAGGAACGCGCGCGATTCAATCGATTACCGGATGATTCGGTTTTACGTTCCCCGGATCTGGGTCGTCCTAGACTCGGACATCCGAGTTTCGAGAACCGGTCCCCTTCCCACTTTGTAAACGTCGCAAAGAGCTGGCGTCTCGCGTGGACCATCAATCCGAGCAGCGTGTTTCAATGGCCCGGTCACCCATATACCACGTGCAAGGGAAACGCGACACGAAATTATTTCGACGCGATCTCCGCGACCCGGTGGCCCGGCACCGGGACCACTCGATCCATTAGCAAGGATCCTAAAAAGTTCCAAGCTCGTGGGGCGATGAAATTGGCTGGCACCGGGGCCGAGCAGGCGCGAGACGAATATTTATCCAAATGTAATATTCACGCGAAGTGGACAGATATTTCGGGGCGGTGAAAGCGAGTTTCCCGGGTGCGTCCGCGGATTCGAATCGATTTTCTAGTCAATACTGGGACGGACCGGCAACAATGCTCCGATTTTCGGGATCTCGCTAGCATAAATAGCAAATAGCGAAGGTCCTGTAGATGTGTGGTTTCCATGGACCAACGAACGAACTATCCCGGCGAGCTCTCCTCCGGCTCGTTCTGTACGTACGTGTACGTTGTACACCGAGTGCCGACAACAATGAGGCAGAGACAAAGGCCAGGTACAATGCTGATGTTGAACTCGACTGATTTCGACGATTTTTGGCCTTTGCATGTGCATCGCGCGTTACTCGACAATGATTCCCGCATACGTAATCATCGCTATGGGCAGGGGAGGCTGGTACACTCGCGGAGCAGTGGCTCTCACGCGCGCCCTCTTTTTCCCTCCTGATTCGAGCTTTCGGTCTGGTCCCGTCCGTTCACTCGGGCTTTCCAATGCTCCTCTCTAACGCACAATGACGCCGCGCCATCGCGATTCCGCGAGCCGTTTATCGGTTTAAATACCAGCACAGGCCGGATAATAATAATTGTAAGCGATAGTCGATTTATGTCCGCAATCAGCCGTGTTTCTAACGGCCCGGTACAATGCGTCTAATCAGCGCAGTGGCCAGTTAATGCCAAAACGACGCGGCCATTTAAATGTGAAACTGATAATTACGCGGGCAACGCTGCTTAATATTCCGCGTTCGTGTTCCATCCTTTCCTGGATCGTCGCTTCTATCAGCACGTCCAGTGATTCGATTCATCGATGGTCGTTCGGCGGCTTCTAAACAAATAATTCACCGCTGAATTACGGATACAAGAATAGAGGTGGTCGCGATGCAACAATAGCGTCGGCCCTTTAAAATGGGACGCATAATCGCCCCGCCAATTACAAAGTTAGCAACGGCACGGTACCTACCCGCTGGAAATCCCAATCAGCTTGAACAACGTCGAGTTCAGGAGGAGCGGCTTAGCTTGATTCTTTCGCGAGGGTTTTTCGAGAATCGCGAGCGAGGGGGGCCGATCGATTGAGCACCCCTGACCGCACCTGAATAGATACATTGTGCTGGGGCAGCCTATTGACGGGCGATTGTTCCCTCAACAATAACAACAATATCTGAATAGTCGTCGTGCACATCTCTCGCGCGTTGCACGCACCCACGCACGCACTAGCCCGCGCGCGCGCGCGCGTGCATGCGTGCGCGCACATCCCTTTGCACGGCCCTCGCACGCTGCCGTCGCGCATCCGTTCACACGTTTGCACGTACGTCTCTTTACACGATCGCACGTATACTCTTGCGTTACGATAGAGGATCTCTGGTATCCTATGGACACGGGTAAATAGTTAACAGGCACGGGCGCTTTTGTGCAGGCGCTCATGCTTTAGACCTCTGTCACCATGGCTCACTCAGATGTATCGCAGTCTTGTCTTTCTGATGCAGTCGTATTAAACGGGGAGATTTGGACGTGAATTGTTATCGCCGGATTAGCGGTGTCCATGGTAGTTCGATGGTAATTGTAAAAATGTAGGTGGCGATGCACCAACGAGAGGGATGGATTAATTGATCGTCGGAAGGTGGATAGAAATCGATGGAAGTCGTATGTTTAATTAGCGTTAGCTTAAAGGGTTGAAAGTAACGCGGTGTCATTGTAAAATATTGTTTATTACCCGCTTATAAACAATGGTCAGTAAAGACTCTAGCGAAATGGCTTCAGTACGATTATAATACTGTGAGCGCGCATTACATTTATCGTGCAAATGTATAAGCCAATTATAATTATAGCGCACTGGTCGATTGTTCATAATATTATAATAGGTTACTATAGCGTTGAACACAAAAGGGTATGCTTAATGAAATGCTCTGCCAATAATTCTACCCGCCAGAAAAAAGATTACAATTGGAATTATCAAATTAATGTCGTGTAGTATACTGAGATCCGCGGGAAACAAAAGAACAGTCGTTGTATTTTCGCATCGATAGAGCTTTTAAAAAAAGGAAACGTATAAGTCTTATCGAAGGATTCGATCGTCTCTAAATGATTTTTCAGTTTCATTTTCGTAATTTCTTCTTTTTTTTTTTGTATATAAATTCTTATCAATTCTTCCCAGCAACGTATAGGTATAATAATATCCTCCCGTACGTTTCGTGAAAAAATCAACCGCGTAATCGAGGCTGTCGACTACGTATGCATAGTTTGCATAGCAAAGAGAACTTCGATCTCTTGACCGTGCATATAAAAATATATTAAAAAGAAAATATAAGAAAAGTATTAACCATCGCAGCCCGTGCCCGGCTACTGCATAATCGACAATGATACATTTGCCAGGTACACAGCCGTGTAACGTTAACCGAGAAATGAAAATTAGCTCGATTGTCTAGTACGATTAATGTTGAACGAAAACACGGCTTCTTGAGAGAACAAAAATCGCATATTTTTACAGCGAATCATTGCCATTACATCTGACAACCAATCACACGCAGTCAGCGTGATACCGACGCATAAAAAAGGAACAACTCTATTATACATTAAAATTTGTATCGCCCTTCAAACATGTGGATACACGCAATGTTTGGCTGTCTGTTCGTTATTCGTTAGTACGAGTCAAATTTTCCGCGCGGTCGGTACAAACCACGCGATCGCTTTGTTATATTTCGTCCAGAAATGGGCATCTCGGTGCTCATTGTCGCTAATTTTTCTTGGTTCATGAACCTTGGACTGGTTCACAGCCGGTTGCCGCTTGTCTGTTCATCGTAGTTTGCTGTCCGCGACGTCATGCGTTGTCGTCGGTGGTTAGAACGTTGATGGAATGTTAAAACAGATACGGATACGGTTCGCAAAAACCGCAGTCTTTGCAAATCTTCTGTGGAAAAAAAAAATGAACGACAGGTTTATTTAACAAATTTAGGTGCTATACGTACATGTTGGCCATACACGCCTCCTGCGATCTTGTCTCCCGGACACTCGCTACGATTTTATTTTGTCCGAAACTTTTTCGATTCGTTTAAAATGGCCCAGTCTTAACACGACGGAAGAGGACTGATCGAATCTGTCAAGTATACGAAGATTCATTTGGTTCTTTTCCTAGTATTTCATTCTGTCATTCTTTTCCTGTTATTGTGGGGAGCTATATCAGAAGACCGAAATTTGCAATGCAGAACTATTTAACAGCTCGTTACCGTCGAGTTCACGACAAAATCAAGGATGTTCGAATATCAGATCTCGCAAGTAAATTTCCAAAGGTACGACAATAAAGGGAAAATTAGTTTTAAGTTCAATTAAGAACATGGAGTTTCATTAAGGGTAGAGAAAAAAATTCATTCTTGGTCCACAGGGTATTAGAGAAATCAGAATAGCATCCGTTTTGGGCCATTTACCACAATCACCGTTCGTGGACAAAGTCGCCCTCTTCAGTACAAAAATCGTACAATTCCCCTACGGCAATTATTGGCGAAAATCTTGGCCATACAAATATTGGGCCGTGGGCTTAATTGTCTCTTTGCCGGTGTTCTATCAGTTTCAAGCTGTGGCGAACACGAGAACGAGGACAGGAAGCTTAGATGTCGTCAGACGAAACGTAGAAACACAGACAGAAACCGATGGAGTTAGTAAGGATGAAAATATTCTACACGGTAGCAAGTGATTAGTACGGGAAAACCTTCGAGGACACTTGGAATTTCCTTTGACGTATTTCTTGAAGGTGGAGCAGGGATGACTGAGAGATTACATTTAGTTATAGCGAAAGACTATTAAAGGAGGCGCCAAATTACGTAGAATAATTTCATCCATCGGAATAGTGCAGTATTTGTATCTATAGCAACAACGTTGTATTAAGTTGTATTAACAAACGTGGTATTAAGAACGAGCAACAATTCATGCGGTGTACTGGACGATAGAAAAATTGTGATTTGTATTGGAATAGGGTAGAATTGAATGTACATGTCGAAACAATGAGTCGCCTAAATTGTTAACAGTATTAAACGTGATATTATATAAAGTAATTACCACCCCTTTTGAATTGATTGTAGAAATAATGGTCCACGTACCGTTGGATAATCTTCTGTTAAACCGTGCTCGCCTAAGCGATAATACACCGACCTATTCTCCATGAAGCTTCTGAAATCGTAACGAGGCATCATTGGGACTCGCATTTGCCAAAACGGTTCTCTAATATTGGCTCCTAAATTTAATATATCTCGCTGTCTATAATAGATTCGGACCGGTGGCTGAAAGAAAAATCGTAGATGCTTATTTTTTTATCGGGCATTCTTTTCCTGACGAATCGCATACCTCTTGTTCTTTCTTCGTTGCTTCTTCGATAGGAGTGTTTGGTCTAGAAGAAACGGGCGATTGTCCTGGTGTCGATGATGCGATGGAAGGTACGAGGCTACTGACTCCACTTGATTCACTCCCGGTACTCGGAGAAATTGGTCCACAACCAGCTAAGCATCTCAAACCTTGATCGTATAAAAGTCTGGCTCCCAAAGAATTAAAATGTTCAGGTTCTAGACCAGATAAGGGCAGAGCTATCGTTAAAGCCATTCTCCGTTTTCTAATTTGAGTTAACACCCCTTAAATCTTTATCACGTGCTAATTTTACGGTTCGGATTTCTTTGTGCTTCTTAATTTTACTTGTACTAAAATAACCGTTTGGCTATTAGAGACCGTTACGACGTCAACCGACAACTGACTGAAGGTTTCGGAGGTTCTTCTTGTATAATCTACTGTCTTCGTACAATGTGTGCGTTATACATAATACGCACATATGTGTTTAAATATGCCTGTGTTTGAAAGTAAACATGACCTTTGTGATTTTGGATTGAAATTGGGAACATCTCTTTTGGTATCACTGTGTGTCTTCAAATTGCCAATTTAGTTTTATTAACGTTAGGAATCGAATTTGCTCCTGCTCTTATGCTGTCCTGTGCACTCATTTTCATCGCATTTTTTCATTTTCAACCACTTCTCTCTCTGGTAAAGGGTTGATATGATCTCCTTCCTATCGAGGGGTGTAAGGGTAAATGTGTAATTGTATTTTACCGACAGGGAGTTGATCGTTCGTCGGTAAGGTCGTGCAGTTTCAGCCCTTATCGACGCTAGTTTTATTTCTGAACTTGTCCCTAGAATCAGCACTGCTAGTGTGGAAGCATGTTTCTTTATCGACTGTTGCATACTTCTACCTAAAGTCAGGTGTATTTCATAGGTTCTCCTCCTATATTGCATTATGTTAATTTGTAAATGCAAGAATTAATAATGGGGTACACATGTTATGTCGATTTATTTGATATTTCTTGAGAATGTGTCTTTAATTTTGACTCCGTCTGAACCAGACGTTGGTAAAACAGATTTCGCTGCGTCCTTCCGCGTAATTTTTTGGTGCTGCATCAACTTGCCACTAGAGCACCCTAAAATAACTTTCTCGCAAGTACTCGCATATGTCTTCAATTACTATATAAGGGTGGTTTAACATTCCTACCCTCGTGGTCCGGTGCTACTCAGGAACGTCTCTAAACGAAGAAGACTCTAGGATTTCCCTTCCCATTTGCGGATGGATAGAGAAAAACTTAGGTTCCTTAGAGGGGGGTGGTTCTACTTTGTCAATCCTCAATTTCATCATCAGTCGTCATCATCATCTACTTTGCTCTTCTCTCCCTTCTTCTCGGTCGGCAGAGTGCTCAGAGATAGAGGGTCTAGTGAAGGGAAAGCAGTACATCAAGAAGAACCTCTTCTCTTCAACTTCTCGCAAACTCTGGAAAATTGTTGCGGCAATTCAAATCTTTCACGTTCAGAAAACAGCAAGTGTTGGGGGATAGGTCGATGTCCTCTGAAAAAGAGGGGTGGGGTCTGTCTTGGTCCCGTTCCCTTGTTCTCTCGCCCAGTTCTCCTACCTGACAGGAAAGATGGTGTCCAAAAAAAATCTCAGCAACCAATTCGAAAACCAGCAGCAGCAACAATTTCAGGCTCCCTTGCTTCCCAAGATATTTCTCCTCACACGTTAAAATCAATTACGTTTAACGATGAAACTAGACTGTAGTAGTAATAACTCCAAATGACCACTTTTTTGGCTGGCTTAGAAAATTCATTTCGCATTTGAATTATTTTTCTTTTAATATTAAATTGCACATAGTGCATTAGAACTTGCATCTGCCTGCTATACCGACTACAGAAATCGCGTGCCTGTTTCTCAACTCCACCGCCAGAGCATCACGAACTCAGGTCATTTGCAACCCCTATTAGGGGCTGACCTTTTTTTATATCTCGATATGCTCTGCCCTTCACATTTTCATACGAATTAATTTGTTTTCCTGATTGAAATTAGGGCCAAGAAGAAGTGGATAATCATTTAGAAAATGTTCAGTAGTACCATCGAATCTGGATCAACAATGTTAGATCCTGTGACATTATTGAACTATCAAATTCAAGCTACTGCCCCGTTCCTCGGACATTCATCTAGAGTATGGCTATTTTCTGTTGCACATTATCGCATGTTTTTGAACAAACCCGTCTGATCGCGTATACCGGGTGTCCGATTCGCGCGCGGATTAACATGACCGATCCGGTGGCCCTAGCAACGCACATGCGCCCTTCTTGGACTCTCGTCTCTCCAGTTTCTCTCTCCGGATGGTTGGGGATTGGCCCGGAGTAACACCCCCTCATAATGGGTTCACCCGTCCGCGCTGAGCGCGGGAGAGCGACCGAGAAAGAGACAGAAAGGGTGCAGAAGGGTGTCAGAAAGAGAGAAACTAAGCGAGAAAGCGAGAGGAGCACAGGCAGAGCAAAGAGAGAGTCAAAGACTCAACGAACCGGGGAGAGCGAGATGACGAAAGACAGGGAGAGACGAGAGGGAAGAGGGCAACGGAAGCCATATTGATTTCCCTATGTTTCCCCGTATTGTTACTATAGCGCCCGGTGAGGGCGCGAGGAGAAGGCAGGTACCACCCTCGTCAACCATCCCGCGGCACCCACCCCTCGACAGCCACCCTCCGCAGCCATCCTCTTCTGTTCTTCCAACCGACGGTCGTCCGATGAGAGACTATGCCGGTGAACGTGGATTCCCTTTCCGGTCTTTCATTCCTTCCTCCCTTCTTTTTTGCATGCAATCTACTGTCTCGCGTACGAGGTTTTCTACGTTAGTCTTCCTTTTATTTCACTATCGGTTATTGTCCTTGTCGCTATCATTCGCGACGAAAGAAATTGGACCGTGAACTCTGAGGCACGCGGTCGTTGGAACCGTGTAAAATTTAATTTCTTCGTGACGCTTCGGTGATACATTTCTTTCCCGTATGTATTTGAAGCTGTGTACTGGCTGGGGAAATCATAATGATTATTTAATGCAGCGACTCGATCATCGACAATTTAGTCCGTCCACTCGGCTCACGCAATAGCGTTCGTGCGTGCCCTAATGTTTCTCCTAATGTCGAAGCACCCCAATGCTTGCTTCCACGAAAGGTACACGGGGCACACCTGGGTGGTCCATGCACGATATCAGCTGCGAAACTTCCCAGACGTCCCGTTTTTCTGTGCTGCGTCCTTCGCTCTCCTCCGGGAAACGGAACGAGAGAGCAGGGGGGTAAAAAGGGAGGGCAGGCAGGGAGGAAGCCTGAAAGAGACGAAGATAGTGAACCGTGTGGTTGTTACCTAGTGATGCATGGCTCGGTAATAGCTACAATACAACCAGCTTACAAGAGGGGTTCCGTTTCCATCCCGCTCGGCGACTTGAGATTTATTGCTCCCCAGTGGATTGCGGATTCCCAGATTCTCCGGTTTGCTCTTATAAATGACTCCTATTAATTGACCGTAATGCGGAGCGGCAAAATATTGGAAC
Organism: Nomada fabriciana; assembly: GCA_907165295.1. Classification (NCBI taxonomy): domain Eukaryota; kingdom Metazoa; phylum Arthropoda; class Insecta; order Hymenoptera; family Apidae; genus Nomada; species Nomada fabriciana. Next base: position 6,351,565 of record OU015690.1, on the reverse strand, counting down.
AGAGAGAACTAATTGGAAATAGATGCCTGAACGATATCTACTTGACGTTCGTTCGACGCCGACGAAGAATCACCCTGGTCCTGCCGCGACGATTCCCTCTTGGAAGTTGTTTCGATGGAGTACGCTTCATCGGATCCGTAGTCAATTTACTGTGCAAACTGGCGGACACACGTCGTAGCCGACGCTCCGGGTGACAGCGATTTCGACACGCTTCGGTATTCTACGTTCGTTTTCTCCGCGACGCGTCGCAATCGTGTCCGTTGTCCGGCTTTAAAGTGCCAATCAGGGGATGAAAAAGAGGCGGAAAGGAAGCGGGCCGTTCGACGTCTACGAGCTCGTGCCGCGGCCACGTGTCCGATGTACGTGAAGAATGAAACCAGACACACCCACTGTGCACGCGAGCGCAGACCCCCGTGACCGCGTTCACAGAACCCCATAAATACGATCCGGCCGGCATTAAAAGCGTGCTAATGCACTTAATAGCGAGTTGCCGTGCGTATTGCCGGGCCGATGCGTGAGAACACGCGTGGGCGGGGTAATTGTCAAAACACACGTGGAAACTGCACGCAACACCATTTGTAGAGATTTCGTTCATCCGCCAACGTTGGCCGAGATCCTTTCGCCCTTGGTCTATGAATGACAGCCTCGTCCGCGTTCTTTGCGAATTGTTCCACAGTTGCATTATTTCCCCGACATTTTCGTCTACCGTGGCTCGTTGCCGGAGCAAGGGCCAAATCTCGGCAGCCTTTTCGTCGGCCGGGCGCAAGATGTTCTGACTCGTGAAATTTATGTAAAATCATGCACAGCCTCCGCTTGCGGCCACTGGCCATATGTGGTCCGGTGGTAACCGTGTAATAATGTAAGATTGAAGGTCGCAGGTAACAAGCCGTGCGGCATATCCTCATAACATGTAAAACACCAGGATTACGAGATAATAACGAGGCCGGCGTTCGTGTTTGTAAAGTTTACTCGACAGCCACGGTTATTCGGGCGTCCGTGCGAACGCTCGGGCGGATGAGAGGCCGCGTGTATGTATGAAGGTAGCCGGGATAGCTAGACGATAATGAAACGCCATAGCGGATCGTAGGGTGTTGGGCCGACCGCGTAATTCCACAGCTCCAAGTCCGCACCGGAGTGGACACTGGGGATTCTCTGACACGGTACACCCCCCGCGGCTTTAATATCGTTTTATTAACCCACTTTGCCCGTGGTACGAGCTTTCTGCCGGTGATCCATGCGACGGGCCCGAGCGTAACTCATTTCGATGGTACGAAAAAAAAGATGCTTTGTTATCGCGATTTACGTCTAGTTTAGTTGGATCCCCTTTACGAGGCACCGGTCCGATAACTGGTAATTATTCTGGATATCAACTGTTTTTTGGAAACATCAAGCGATTTCTTTCATTATATTCCTCTGGCTGAAACTTTCGACCCTCGCACAAGCGATGCGGCTTGCAATTATCTCTTTGATCTCCGCAGCGTTCGCAACAGCACGATGGAATCGTTGAAAACCGACTCGTTAATTCCCGATACGCCTGCTCTCGATGCATATTAATTTCTGCATCTTCCTCAACGCACGCGAACGTCTTGAACATGGGGTTCGTTGCCCCCGCTGGATCCTCTTTGTGGCCGTGACGCGCTTTGTACCGGACACCCCGTAGACGCGCTGAAGATGTCGCAAATTGGATCGTGTATATAGCCGTTGCCGCGTAATATATCGCCGGGAGATCCAGCAATCCCACGAAACAAGGCTCTTGAATCTCCGCACGCCTGACTTACGCGGGAGCCGGCTTAACGGACCAAGCCGGCTTCGTTTGCACAAACGAAGCCACCAGATGTCGATCTGAATATTTCACCCTGCCTCCTTGATAAATATCACCGCTTTTTCGGGCTACGCCACTCGACGGGACGAACATTTTGCAGTTGTCTCAGAGACAACTGTTCCCGTTCGTTCATTCCATCGAGTACAACGAATGAAATTGTTCATCTCCCAGACGGAAAAACCCTCAGTTTCCTCCGTTCTCGCGCATTCGAAGGTTTTCCGTGAGACATTCCGGGCAACATCGAAATGATTCGGGATCAAGCAGCAGCGAGGCAAGTACGAGAAGAGAAAAATGTAAATCCGGCGCAACCCCGGGAAAAGGCACCCTTTTAATCCACGGAGAGGGAGGGAGACTCCCTAGTCGATAGGTGGGGGATTATCACGGGGTATCATATGGAGCCTCTCGAAAGTGAACGAGAAAAAGCGTAGGAACGACGAAGCGGCGAGAGAGAAAGGAGGGATGAAGAAAGAGGGAGAGAGGGAGTTCGCTTGCAGAGTAACCCCATGGTTACTGGCGGCCAGAAGTGGGGCTCCCGTGGCGAGAAGCACCGTCAAATCCACCGCAAATGCTCTCGAGTACTTCTTCTTGGTCGGACGTGAGCGCAAGGGCGACCACGAGAGAGCACGTGGTACTTGAACCAGTTGGGGACCACCGAGTGGCTGCCCGAATGTTGCTTGCTTGCGCGTACGATCGGCCAGAGTAACGAGGGAAAAAAAAACCGAGTGCCACCGAGGAGCGAGAAATATATTGCGTTTATCGTATTTGTTGTTTTTCCCCGATCCACTTGCGCTTCAAGCCCGTGCGCGACATTTTACGCGCGGTCACCGAAAAGCAGCGATTTCGGGCAAACGCGGGACGCTCGGATGCGTTGGCGAGTTCGTTGATGCAACTTTGACCCTGAATTTTCGAACGAATGGCAAGAATCTCGGCGGTGGTCGGTTTTCGTTGTTCGAACAGATTTTAATTTAAGTACGGCAAAACGTCGATGCTGCCAGGCACGGTTACGGAATTCTCCCTTCGCGTATGAAAACTCAGATGCATCTAAGAGCGTGTATGTCGCGACTAAACAATGAGCACGTTCGTGCGGAGACGTATATACACGCATCGGCGCCTATCGTTCCAACGTAGTCCGCGAGACTTGGCGAGGGTGAGTTGGGGGTTGGTACAGGTTTGTAACAAAATCAATAGAGGGGTGGCGCGCGAGAGGACACGTGGCGCAAGGGTGCGTGGGTGTAGTGGCGCGGGAGGCAAGGGAGAGCTCGTGATAGAGCCTCTGCGGGGGCGGTTTTCCAAGCGCAGGCGCATTACAGCTGGCTAAGGGTTGGAGGGCCAGGGGAGGGAAGACAAAACCATCCCGCCGGCTACTCCCACCCTCTGGATGAGGCGACGGACTGCGATGGAGTGCCCTCCTCCTCTACCTACAGGCTACTCCACCTCTCGTTGCCTGAAACTCAGGGGTTGTTTGCCCCTCAGAGTGGTAGGTGCTGCCATCGACATGCTGACGGTCAATTCGCGAACCCTACGGGTTGGAACTGGTATCCCGGGTATTTTATTTCCGCGAGGATTCGAGGATATGCCGGCGTGGAATCCGGCGAGGGTAATTCGATTCTCTCGTAGAACCGTGGAGAACTTGGTTTAAGAGGCGTTCGGGATTTAGCAACCCGTGATTCGATGTTTCTTCGGGAAGAAAGAGAGAGGGAGAAAGAGTTTTACTTACGGATACGTTTCAGTGTACGTTTATCAAGAAAATGGTGGATGATATTCCAGAAATTTCAATCGGAAACACGAGTGTAAAGTGGAGAATTGATATATTCATTGATCTATTAATTTTACAAACGATGCAGCACCAATCTGGCCGCAACAAACAATCACTGTCAGGCATTCAGCACGCTTGCGTCTCGCTGGTAAAATGCAGTTACGAGACATTAATAAAGTGCCATTCTTCTGCCACTCGGTCTATGTCTCACCCTTCGACAGAGATTCGCCGACGCATATTGTCGCACTCTCATAAACGTGGCCCTTGCACGCATTATTTCACGCAGGGGTCGGAGGAAACATATTTACCGTCGTCCCGTGGACAAATGCCTTGATTTGTGCCGAAAATCGGCAGAGCCCGAAATCAAGGGTCCCGATAAAAGCATTACTTGCGCGGCTAAGTGTTTTCCCAACTTGTTCCGACGTTCTCCCCCTTTGTATATCCCCCTTCTCCGACATGTCTTCCCTGTCGTAATCGTTACATAAACGTTACATTTCTGTTATCGACAGAGTGACGAGTCTCTTCCCCTCCCCCGCGCCGAGATACATACATCGCTAGATATTTTTATTCAAATTAGCTTCTCGGTACCACTCGGACGAACGTTCTGCGAAGGGTGGAGTTGACCGCTCAGTCATTAAGTCGGGGCGAAATAAGGTCGACGACATTAAAGAGACATTGGTAACGCGGTCTCAAAAGCTATTGGTCCCACGAGTACGAAGTTTGGAAAGGTCGTTCGGTTAGGTAATGACCATTTAATTGCCCTTGCAGCCATTGTCCTCGAAAGAGCACGGGACCACACAAGGTGTTGAAAAAGTTTGTACTACCTGTTTACCGCCATTCATACATATTAAACATTCTCGAGACAAGTCGGGGTTGGTCAACTACGAGGAAGGTGTCTGACGAATCAAGGACACGAATAACTGTGGAAACGCGCGCGCAATAATACGAATAGGGGCGAATAGAAATAGATAAAAGTAAGTGAAAGAGAAAGGGGCAGAGATAAAAGTCGTCAGAGACAGAGAAAGCCGCGTGGAGACAGAGATAGGGACCTCGTCTGACAAAGGACGACAGAATCTCTTTGTTCTCGCGGCTCAACGGCTTCGCTCCGTGGCCGCGATGTTTTGTCAAGGTCACTCTCATTCACCCCCTTTGCTAGCAACCCACCTTCATCCCCAGTTTTCAACTAGACATCGACGACCCACACTTACCACGTGTTTCGCCTCGTTTCTCATTACTTCGAACGTGAAATCAATTGTGCTCGTTCGTTTGCCTGACCCGTCGTCCCGCGGAGATCAAAATCGAATTAAGTGTCGAAGTCGTGGCACCTCCCGGGGTTTAGGGAAATACCACGACCTATAGCCGTTCACGGTGTTTTCGTTATTGGAGAACCTTTTGTGTAACGTTGCTACGATACTCAAGGGGAGATCGCCTCGAGGAACATCCCAAGTATGGAGTCGGCTGCCTCCTGACAAAAGTGCCACCAAGTCCATCGTACTTATCCTAGTGGTGAACTCGTTTTTGGGATTGTCGTCTCTGAATGGTGACTTTAGCCTCCGCGTATGAATGGCATTTTCAGATATATACCGGAGACTCCTGCACCTTCCCTCTCGCTGTTCCTCTCTCGATCCCTCTTCGTCACTCTTTCACGGTTTAGCTTCTCTCTGCGCGGTGGACCAACCGTCCATTGTCGGTTCGGACTCAATGGATGATGCTGAAGCAGCGGGGGTGGAAAGAGCGGGAGGGATTGCCGTTGTAGAACTGTCCCCCTACCGTAGCGGTCAACTCGAAAGGAAATGAGGTGCCCCCGACAGGACCTATCCCAACGAAAAAGAAGCCACTAGGCTGCACCAGGGAAAGAAGTCCACCCCCAGGCCTTACGCGGCTGACGGACATTTCCTCTAGATTGGTTTCCTCTGACACGCTTCGACTGCCTACTTTACCTGCCTCGAAGCGATCGTGCATTAATTACGGGTGAATTATTTTCATCGTGATTCACTCTCGTTGAATTTAGCGTTCTTTCAATTTCCTGCCCGATACTTCAAGGAAGCGATAAAATCGGTATACAATACATTGTAATTCTCAGATTCGAGATTAGAGTCGAAATATTTTATTCGTTGAAGAAGCGATTTATTGCCCAAGGTTCAAGGGAACAGATAAATTAAACGCGTCTAGATTCTTTCTTTATTTCGATGGTCGCGTGGCCGTACAAAGGCAGAGGGGAGGTACGGTCCGAAAGAATAGAGCCGAGATCCGACTTTGAGACGAGTTTTCGATTCTCCAGGTGCTAGGAAACACGCGCAGGGTCTTCCAGGCCTTCTCGCTACGACGACACCGCAACAGAAGGAAGTCCTTTCTATAGATCACACCTTGGCCATTCAATTTTCACGCCACCTACGATTTAAGTGACTCGAAGAAGTATCCAGGTGCAGCTTTGTGCACAATCGTTCTTCCCGGGGGTTGACACTTTCCAAAGTTAAAAATAACATTTCGCCCCTGAACTTCGAAAATCTTGTACAATTTGTTTGTTATCATGTATCGGCAAAGGTGTAGGGGAAGCTCTGCGTCTATTTACATTTCGCGACTGTCAAAATATTTTTCGTGCGTCCCAAAAACATTAACAACTATGACAATATATTTTATTTTTCGCGCGGCGCGGAACAAAGAATTAATTTATGTGCAAAATTAATGTGAGAAATAATGGGGAACAGCGCGAACAGTTTTTTCGCACTTCGCTCACCCCCCGCTGCAAATATAAATGGAAGATCTCGCCAACAATAACACCGCGTAAGATACTCATCCACCTAGGGGTCCTAGTGGAAGCTACGTTTTCGTAGAATTTTCGAAAGGCTCCACTACCATACCACCGAAACAGCCATCGAAATCTCATTGGTTCCGGTCAATTTCCAGAGTTCAAGGAAACGCCGTGTAATTGTAAGGCATTACGCGAAGAAGAACGTTTCGCTTTCAGGTATCATGCTATTTGTCGGGAATTTTATTGCAGGTCTTACGAGGGTTCACGGTGAACTACAAGGAAATGAGGGTGGGCCCACCTTGCTTAGAAACTATATTCTAAGAAGGATCCGGGTATACGTGAATGAATGTTACAACTTAACTTTGTGACTCGACCTCGATTTTTTTCCAGCCATAAATAATACGAGTTGTGGCGTTGGGGACAATGTACTGACAATAATCAAAAATATTAGCAGGAATATTGCATCGGCTTCATTAATGAAATAAAGAATCGGTCGCACCTTCACCCTATCGAAAAGATAACGAGGCGTGGACCTAAAGTGACACCTGAGGTGATGTCGTGACACGTTACGAGGGTAGCTTTACCCGGCATCCATCACGTCTTTGTACAGTTGTAGAGTGACACCTGGTTCTTAACCACCCCTCTATCCTCCCTCGGTACAGTATACCCTTCAATTCCTTTTGAAAGTTTGCCTCGATGGCCACGGTGGTTAAAACCACCCCCAAGCTCACCCCGAAGCAATGACGCGTAGAGGTTTCAAAATAAATATATAAAAGTACACGTGAGACTTCGACGATCGTTAAACCACCGTAAATCCGGGATTATTTTTATTGATGACGGGACCAAAACTAAACCTCCAAAAAATTGGGAAAAAGGATTTGGGAAATTATGGATTATAGAAGAGTTACATAAAAATACTGCAGCTGTATTTTTTTCTTTTCTTGGCTTAATATGTACACATTGTGAATTACAATTTGTTATGCACATATATCATACGATATACACGCTTTATTCAATGCGAGATTCACTGTCGCTTCACTAGTACCACAATGACAAATTCGACTGCACCCACGCCGTCATTAAGCTAATCGATTCCGGACGTTACATGGCGAAAATTTCTTCCGTGTCATTTTTCGGGCTGTAGGTGAATAGTGTGTGAGGAACATCTCCGAGATTTCGCCGGTGAATGAAATAAATCGGTGACACATTAAAGTATTACGTGCTCTGATTCAACTTTGCATACTACCAGAGAAATCGAGTTTGATTAATGGAGCCACTGGGCATGAAATACGTCCACGCCTTGTTTTTGCCAAAAATTCCGCCCAATAACCCAGGGGACGCATTAGCTGGTCGAGTCGCTTTTACAAAAAAATGGAAACTCGAGGAACGGGACCTTGCATTCACCCTCCCGTCGAGGGTTCCTTCATTGATCTCTACACCGAAATCCAGGTGTCTTGCTCTCGGTACGTCCTTAGGGACCTTCATATTTTAACTCGTCAATGGCTAGGCAAAAGCCAGGTGCAGGTGTCCCACCTCTTCCATCGGGGATCGAAGGCTACCGAGCAATAAAGCGACCGTGTAGAATGAAAAAGGCCGGCGCGGGCGGCAGAACGAATTTTCCAAGCTGGATCCCCTGTATCCGTACCCTGGTACTTTGTCGATTTCCAACCGATTACGACCATCCACCGTGAAAGGGTTGACACGCGACCAGGATTGATGACGGCTCGATGAAATGAGATTATTGTCAGATTGTGTCGTCAAATATATTCGTCGCCAATTTCTGTACACATTATATTTCAAGTTGATCCGGTAGAAAGTACGGTCCGCTACAAGTTAATTGCTCGAAGCTCCCCAACTAAATCCAAAAAGGAGAACAAATTAATGGTCCTGTCCTACAGAAGAAAAAAAACGAAGGTTCATCTGAGACAGCATTGCCAGAGTAGAATATCGATCAATCGGCAGTCGGGGCGACCGGTTTCCACTGACATAAAACGATATCACCGGTAAGGACAGAACGAGGGAACTCGTCAGTCTCCGCTGACAGAAGGAGGCGGCAGTTCTCATTAATAACCGGTGACTCGGCGTTTATATAAATAAATTGTACGCGGTCGCAGCCACTCACCTGCGATTTGGTCAATCGCTCACTATCTTGACGTGAAAGAAGTCTCGCCGCCTTCTCCACCCACTGATTCCACTCCTCCTCAGAAATACACCGATCCGTCCGCTGGCCTCTTCGCGTTCAGCCTTCATCTATTTCGTCCCGTTCTTTCTCTACGTCCTCCTTGTTGTTCTGTTTGGCCCCCGTTCCTTCCATCTTCGTTGCCTGAGCGCGAGCTTCTCCTCAATCGGAATTCCAAAAGGCACTAGAGGAGAGCAGCGCGCGCCAGAGCTGCGTCTACGAATACCCCGATGCTCGGTCATTTATTTTGGCTCTGTACTACTCCCGAAGTGGTCGAATGAATGCCGAATCCACTACCACCCCCTCGCCGCACCCTTGTCGCGATGCAGAGTTAGGATCATTTTGAAAATCGAGGTCGAGGGCCAGCCCGACCGGCAAACCTCTTCCGCTGCCTTCTCAGACCCTACGAACTCTCTTCTCTCACGTCGAGCTCCTTATTCCGACTCGTTCCTGCTCTCTCGACTCAGCTCACGGCGAATCCCTCTCAAGGTATCGAGCTTCTTGCAAAAGGACTGGGTCGTCGACGGCGACAACAACGTTGATCTGCTTTCCCATCGCTTGATGTTTCATTTCTTTCTATCCTTCGTCGGGCGGTCTCTTCTAGTACGATTCACGCGTGTTCGCCAGAGTTCACTTGAAAGTTAAATAATCGCGGAGCTTTTTGAAGATGCAGTAAAGAGTTTGTTATTACTGGATATATGCCGAGGTTCTTTGCGGCGTTTCGAATCGGGATGTCGGAAGAAAAAAACACGCGGAAAGAAACGTTAAAACTATCTTCCGTGTCGCGATGCGTCTTCATAACGGCGCAATAAAACTTCCTTCTTGGCCGCGAATGGGTAAACTTTGTCTAGGGAACTTGGGCCACCAGAGACGACGATCCCGCTCTATTTTCTATTTTCAGCGAACGCCGTTGCTGTTTCTTTCGCCGCGCGACGATTATTTATTCAACGAGTGGGAGGTGTAGAATGAAAAATTAAGCTTCGTTCCCGCTCGAAGCTTATCGACAGCGCGATTTCGTGGCGGAGTGTGCACTTGTAAGTTACGTTGATTAAGAAATCATTTTGTCGCGTACAGACAGATCGTTTCGCGGTCGATTATCCATATTTCTCGAGGCACCGATCACCATTTACTCCGCCTTTCCATCACATTTCGACAGAGGTGTACGGATCTATAGAAGTCCCCATTGAATTCGATTCACTCCAGTGGTTCGTGCATTGCGGATACGCGGTGGGGCGGGTCGATCGCACCGTAAAATATTTAACGAGGCAGTTTCGCGAAGCGTCTTTGTAAACGTTATGAATATCGCAATAAAATATATATACACGCGAGTAGAAAGCCCGGTAGCGTATATAAATGCCTGAAGACTTCGTCTTCCTCGGGAAACTCCTTCCTTCCTTTGCCCGTTAACTCGTTCATTTCGTTCCACCCCTTTCGTTCCCTCGGCCAACTGTTTTCTTTTTCTCCTTTCCATCTCGTTTTCGAACTCTCCCCGCGATTCTTGGCAGTCCGAGAGCCCCGTGAAACCAGCCCCGCGAAATTACATCGTCTCCTTTACCGATGTGCGTTCTATTGTTTCAGATGAATTGGATGGATCACAGTCGCCTACAGGGGTGGCACTTTTGGTGAGTGAATTCTTGAATCTGTAGCTTGTACGCGTACAATATCAACAGCAGCGTGACGTAGGAATCGAATAATGCCGAGCTCGCATAATAAATCCTACCCCCCATAGAAGACGTTTGTCTCGGAGGACTTTATTCTCCGCGAACATCCCTAACACGTCTGTTTATTCTCGAATGTTTCCGCGTATCCGCTTACCCTCTACGCGAAAAATATAACGCACGCAGGATCGTTTGGAAATTCGCGAGAAAACAGAGGGGATGGACCGAGGTAGGGCGCGGCAGGGATGCTCTGCAGAGGCGTGCATCCGGTAAGATTTAATGCGATCTCTCGCGTGTCCTCTTTCTCTCTCGCTCTCCTTTCTTTTCATTCGTCACCCTCAATCAGCCTTTTTCCCCGTGTATCCAGCGCCGCGCTGTTGCTCCCCACTTTTTGACTCGTCCTCCAGGCATTTTCAACCCCCGAAAACCCTCGTCTGCCGCGAAACGAGAAAGAGGGGCCGCTCCGCGGGAAAGAAGGAAGAAGAGAGGAAGATAGACGGAGGAGCTGGCCGAAGGAGGGAAGAGAGAGGACAGTCCCGAGGGTGGAAGAGCATCCCTCTCGGCGGCGTCACCTCGAGGGCCCAATTAGCGCGAGCACGAGTGTCATTCCGCCGCGGTTTCCGCATACTGGCTGCCGTTGACTGGCGTTTTCTGCGGTTTCGTTTCTCCCACGTAGAGACCGCTATGCACACCGTGCGTGAGCCAGATCTTTTCTCCCCCCAAAGCTCCGTTCACCACGCTCCTTCCTATGGCTGACTGACTGACTGGTCCACGGTTCTCTCCCCCTGCTTCACTCCCACTTGCCCCCGGCCTTTCTTCCTTTTTTACCCTCTGCCGCGCTCAGCTACAGTTAGGAGGCCGTCTCCTACTCGCGGAGAAAGAGAGAGTGCATTATCCAATTTTCTAGCAGATATTTCACGATATAATAATTGGGCATTCAACGCGAACCTTCCCTCCCTCCCCTCCGCCCGTTCTCTGCTCGCCTTTCACCGAGGAGGATCGTTGAATTATATTCCCCGGGCAATGGACGAGGGGTTGAGTGCAAACGGGCAACGAACGAAGGCCAACCCGGTACGGGGCACCAATGGAAACATTTTCCATCGTAGAATGCGTTGGATAGCGTAAGGATCTTCTTTCTTTCTTCCCTCACCTCGTCCTGCCCTGACGCGCTCTCCTTTTTTCCGCGTTTCAACCTGTCCTTTTCGTTATTCTTCCACCGGAGATCTCGGTATCTCCGACGGCGTCTCTCTCACTCTCCTATCGCCGCGCGATTCTGCTCCGACTTCGCGGTACCCCTTCCCGGTTATTTCCATAACGACACTTTAAGCAACGTTAATTATTGTCGGCGTAATGAGCTCGAGGAACTCTTCCAAGATGCAGACTCGCTTGCCCCACGCTTCCCAACTTCCCCGTTCGTCTTCTTCTTTTCCCTGCTGCATTCCTCCCGCGCCTGCCACCCCTGCGCTGCTTGTTCGAAGAGTGTCAAAGACTCTCCCTCTCTGTCCCTCTTTCTCGCTTGCCCTTTCTCCTCATCCCGGGCAATCCTAAGGGATATCTCGTGGATCTGCATCACCGCGTCCTTCCACGGAGCTGATCTCGTTAAGGGACCTCCTTCGTTCGAACACCGACACCCGGGCTTGTGCCTTGTTAGTGCGTCTCGTCGAGTTTAACCCCCGCGACTCGTCGCTTTTTTCATTCGAGGTCCAATGACGGTTCACCGGGGAAATGAGTTTTTAGACTCGCCGGAATAGCATCCGTCTGATGGTCCGTTACAGTTTTCGTTGCGCAATCCGATAACCGAATCAGAACTTGGGGCGAAGGTTAGATCATTTTTTTGTAGAAAAAGGAAAGAAGAATGAAGCGGTATCGATTGTTTGTTCAAGCAGGTGGAAATCATCCCCTGGTTCATATCCGGGGATGTAGGTAAATGCAGGATGTCAGGTATTCACTCTAGTTCCTTTTTTCTAAAGGAATGTTCGTGGATATAGGGCCACGGGGAGCACCGTAGGAATTAGGAGAGCGAGAGTCATCCCTTAAGTCCTTGCAGGAATTATTTCTGCCCATGACAGCGTTGCGCCAGGGGCGACAATAAAGCTCGGCTTTGGGCCGCTTCAGCTGTCAATCAGAAGCTGTCAGTTCTCGTTTTATTGACCGTGGCTCGATCGGGGTTCGTTATAATAGCTGTTTTGGGAATCTCGAACGTTCGCACGATATCGCCCGGGGAAATCCTCCAGGCCTCCGCGATACCAGCAGCTTTATCTTGGCGAATTAACGCGGCCACGTATCCTGTTTGCTTCCGTCCAATGCCTCCCCTATCGGCGAATGAAATATCGAATCGGCCTCGTTAAACGACGAAGTCGAAATTTCTGCCTGTTTTGAGAACAGAAGCAACGTCGATTCGTAAGGCGTTAACCATCATCGAGAGTGGTTGGATAAAAAGAGATTGAAGTGGGTCGAAAGAGGGAATCCACAATGACGTCGTTAGGCATGGCAGCAACCGCGACACAACTCTTTCCCGTTACTTGGTGTACCGAGTGTCATTCAATTGCACATCCCAATTAAATAACAGGCAAAAGGGCGACGTTGCGTCGCGTACCGTCTCGACGCCCCCTAATTGCGAGCTTGGAGGAGGCTGGAACAGCCACCAGAGAGGGCTATAGGTCTGAGAGGACGAGAGATAAATACTCGCTATGGGGGCGAGACTCGCCAAATCGTGGGGTTTATGTCGAACGTCTACCCTCTGTTAATTCGGATTTTTTTTCCTTGCATTAAGAACTCAGATTAATACGAGTGGGGATAACGTAGGTTTTGGGAGATATTAACGCGTCGCGTTACTATTAGTAGAGCGATGCTTGCGCACCTACGACAAGGTGAAAGTTCGAGTCGCCTCGCTCTCGCTGCAAACTTTATAATTGCTTATTTCTCATTTCTCGAGAAATTGCAATATGCCTCGAGAAACTGAAGTTTAAGAATATTATTATAAATCTCATTTATAATAATTGGTTAAAGTTGGTCAGAAAACGTAGAAGTCCAATAGGTCTGACCCAAGGGTCGTAGGTCTAGGTAAAAGTTGGACAGAACCTTTAGAAGTCCATGAGTCAGACCAACTGGAATCTTCTCGTGAATTCTCGAGGATTCTTGAAAAATAGAATCTGATTTCTTGTGAATTCTCGAGAAACGAAAAATATCGAGAAACAAGGAACACCAGTTCCGCGGCCTTTGGAGGGTGTTGCTTTCGTATTTCCGAAAAAGAAGAGGGTTTTCGTCGCCCGAGTGATACGCGCCGCTCGTGTGCACGCTCGCGTTACGTCCAAGTGTACGAGCACACAGGCACCGTTTCTCTCTTGTACGGTATTAAAAAGTAACGTAATTAGCACCGGCAAATGAACTAATTACCAGAATACGAATGACGAAGCAAGCTGACAAAAGAGCTGCTGAATTCGTCTGACTCCCTTCTTCCCGGGTTTTCTGCCGCTTTCTCCTTGTTTTTTTCCATACGCGTGCAACCAGCGAAATGAATATTTACGTAAAAGATTTCACGACAGATCCCGGAGACTCTGCGATTCTAAAGTTTCGCCGCAAAGGGAAACAGAAACGAATTTCTACAATGTCTTAGTTCGATCAGAAATTTGTCTCACACGTTCGTGTCCCAAAATTCCACCAGTCCAGCAAGCTTTTCAGCGGAATTCATTGGCGCTCATACGGAGGGCCATAGTTCAGAGGTCGTTTCTTTCAAGCGACGGGAAGAAAGGCGGCTGCCCCTTTAGGTACAGCACTGCAAAGCTGTCGGAAACGAAACGGAGGGGCCGCGGATGGCAGATAGCGGGCGGCGGATGGCGCAAAATGGAAACGCTGTAATTAGTATGCGCGTCCACACGTTATGCACGCAACGGCACTCACTTCGCAACCACCCTCGGTGCCCTGGCGGCGGAGGCGGCGGGGGTGACGGATACCGGTGGATGAGGAAGGGTGGCGACAAACCGAGGCGGGAGTGGTGTTGCAATTCGCACTTATGTTGAGCAAGTGCAGCAACAGCGGCGACTTCATCGAGGCATGCATCTGGGCGTCCTTAATGTGTACGTGCACGCCACAGGCGTACAAATAGACAGACAGGCGGTAAGCAGGGCCCCCCGTGAAAATGTGTAACCGTGTGCGTGCCACGACTGACACTGCCAACGTTCCCTTAGCCAACGTCGCCGCCGTCGTCGTCGTCGTCGTCACACGCATCGTGAGCACGGCAATGCGTCGCGACGCGGAAGTGTCGCCCTTCGCACTCGCTCGCGAAACAGTACTCACTCTCCGTCGATTGACAGAGAAGGAAAACCAAGAGAGCCAGAAGGGAGATGACTGGAGCAGCATGAAAATCGCGAGTCGCGAACGAACTTGAGAAGCCTCGAGAGAAGCCCCGATGCCAGCCAGTGCATCGTAATTGAAAATTTAACGGGCTCTTGGAGGTTTCGGAGCTGCCTGCGAGAGAAAAAAAAGTCTCTATCGGCTTCGCTGTCTTTTTACTTTTTGTCTTCATTCTCGTTTCACGCGACGCGGGAAACTGGGGCTGCCATTTTTCCGCCCCGCTTTTCCGCCGCTGCGAATAGGACGCGAGGATCGCAGCGCTGACGCGGCCTGTAACTCTTTCACCCCGCTGCTGATACGATCCGATCGTCACGAGACAGCATCATTTTATCATCGAATGACGATCGGAGATTTATATTGAAGCGGGGCGCAGGGCGGCTAGCGACGACCGCCGTTTTACGAGTGCTCGACATCAAACGCGACCGAAATGCGAAGCTCCGCGCTTTGAGCCGATCCACGCCCTCCGCGGAGAGGAGACAGAATTCTCTTTGACGTTCTTCTTTGTCCCGTGCACACGGCTTTCATCGTTTAAACCCCCGGCACTCGGCGATGATTCGCGACAATCAGTGGTTAAATTAGCTTGCCAGCTAATTATCGTGACGGGCTGACTGGCGAGCCGTTGCTGCTCCGCGAAGCGATCCGCGATGAGAACGAACGTGGAGCGAAAGGGAGACGAGCGAGTTGCTCGCGATCCTTTTCAGGTGTTGGACGCGTTTCGAATCGTTTCTTTGAACGCGACCGCCGGTCGGCTGTTGAGCGAGCGCAGTCGGGGCACGCGGAAAAGGGTTGATACTCGCTCGCGTTTCACCGCGAATTCCACCTGCTTAATCCGCTCGCGGTTCAAACGCCAAGCGACTACGCGCTCGTCCCTGCCCCGCCCCTCTCCCTCTGTCTTCCCTTTTCTTCTTCCTCCTCGTTTTTCCTCCGCCGCGGCTTTCGTCGGCAACGTGCCGGCGCTTAATTCACCAGCCGCGTCGGACGGCTGAAAAGGGCGCGTCTCTTTTTCCCCGAAACTCTCTTTGCGAGCCCTTTTTGTCGCGCTGGATGCGTAGGAGGCGCGTCAAAGCGACCTCGCGTAACGATGACACCTCGCGCTTGCTTCCTCGCGGCCGCGGAGAGAAGGGGGAGGGTTCGCCAGGTGTTTCGCGAATTACGCGGCGACCCGGTGGTTTCGCGTACGCGCGTTCTCGTCCCCGCCGGGTCTCGCTTTGCCAGTTACTCGCGGAAGAATCCGGGCGAGGAAATTAAATTGTATCCGTCGTTGGCGGCGCAGTTAGTGGGTAAAATTATCAAGAGGTGTGTACCGGGTGTGCCCGCGATCTTCTTTACATTTTCCAGTGGAATCTGTAGCAACGTGACGGCGCATTTTGCTTATCGATTTTAACTTCGCCCCGCGACGAGTGGCTTCCTTTCTGCGTCTGCATCGTTAGCCTAGTTTCCATCCGCCCCGTTGCTTCCCGCGAGCACCGGAGGAACAACACCGTGGTCCGGTGTAAATTGAGGGCTATAATTCAGCCGCGAGTTTCCGTGCCTAATGAGAGAACGCCCCGTCATTCGGCGTCATCTGCGCATCTTCGCAGGCGGCCCCCGGCCTTCGTCGTTCGTTGAGTCACGAAAATCGCTTTGCAACGTGGCACGATTTATCACGCGGCCTCGGCGAGATTTGGGTGCGTGAATTTTCATCAACCCAGAGATAAACAGGGGGGAAATATATCGTCCTGTAACTGTCTGGCTCGATTTTCCCTTCGATTATTTTCCCTTTATTATACCCTTTTCGACCTGCCGCATTTCTCCCCGAATTCATCCCTTTAAAAGTTCTCGAATTTCCCCGGAGCCACGATGCTTAGAATACGCTAAGTGCCGTTCAAGTGCAGGGAAACGAAGTAATTGTTAGGTGCATCTAACGATTGAATGGAATAGAACGGATGAAAGGCCAGCATTAGCATTCGAGACGGCTCAGGGGTTGTAGGTATTTTTCTAAAGAGGGAAGAAATAGAGCACGGCTCCGTTAGCCGAGACTACCCCGAGATACGCAGCCAGAGAAACACAACGACACCCCCGGGTCGCCGTTCATCATTGGCTGAACCTTTTCACGATGCAGCGCGTGCTACCGTTGCATCGTCTTTTTGTTCATTAGCTTGCTGCTTCCTGCTTGCCGTTAGCCGAGAGATTCGAGTCCGGAAGAGATACGCGAGCCCCGGTTCCTCGTTGTTCTTCCCCTTAATTGTAAGATTAAGCAGGTGGTTTCGAGTACTAGTCCTCCCCGGGATAAATCAAACTTTCCGTGTCTCGGACGAGCAGCTCTTGTTCTCCACCGCAACGTCGATGGTTCTAAGACACCTCGAGGATCCTGCGTAACGATACCATTAGGTAGGCGGTGAGCATGCTGCAGAGGTCGTCTTCGAATTGCGAAAACGAACTGGGCGCACGAAGGAAGGTGGAAAGGAGAAATGGAAAGAAAGGAGAGGCGCGCGGAGATGGAAACTGAGAAGTGAGAGCAGGTCGAGGACGATGACTGCGTGAAAACGGCACACGAAGACAACACTCTCGGCGACACTCTCGGCCCTCTCGTTGTTAATCGTTGGTTGCACCCTTTCACGGCTGCGCACTGGCTTACGCCGTTTTCTCGCTCCTACCCTTTTGTCCATTAGCTTCATCCCGACGCCAGGGCCGTAGCCGGCGTTCCCGTTTTCCACGGATGTGCACTCCTCGAACCGAGAACGTCACCTGTGCCTGGAAGACTTCGCATAACGTGGTTGGCCAGCTGTGAACGGGCATCGCATCATCCGCCTCGAACTCCGTTTCTTCTTCTGTTCTTGACGAAACGGCCATGAATCTACCGCAGCGATGCGAACATTCGTGACGACGCGTTGCTGGCTTATTACGGGGCCTGCCGCGAGAACAATAAAACCTGAGCACCAGGAAGAGCCAAGAGTTTTTCAAGTCGTAGCGGGGAATTCTGGATTCTGGTTGGAAGCGTTCGAGGAACGGTCAGAGATTTCGGATAACGAAGTCCCCGGGGTGTGAAGAGAAGCAGCCACATCTGAAAATGAACAGGAGCCACTACCACCCCGATATCTTCGTTCACCTCGGCCGTCTTTTCACCGCGAGGTTTTTTTTTAGCTGGCGCATTTGCGAGGCGCCAGGCAGCGGCTTATTAAGAGCACCACGAGGCACGGCAGGGAAAATCGTGCAAAACGAAAGAGAAAATGTCTGACGAAGATACACGCTCGCAGTCGAGGAATGGCTGACTCGCTCGCGAACAATGGGAGCATCATTCTGGACGTTCTTGCGTGCTTTCAGTCCCGCGTTCCTTTCGTATAATAATAATGACCGAACTCTCGACTTCTCCTCGTACTAATCGTCTCATCGATCCGACCATTCGGATGTTCGATAGCGGTGTTTCTCTCGCCAAGAGTCATTCACTCGGAAACATCCGTACGAATCGATGGAAGCCCCGATACATTTTTCAATTCGCGGACCTCGACCACGGGGATATTCTTCGTCGCTTTGACGTGCGGGGCAACGATCGCAACCCTCTCCCGAACAATAAGGCTTAATTATTCGTTTCGCCTTGGCCGCGCACCGAGTCCGAGAGGCCGGCGAGAAACGGAATTATTTTTTTAAAGTACCTCGTTAAATATATTTCCCTTGTTCGCCAGCGGACGGCGAAGAACGCGAGCCCTGCCTTCTACAAAGCGACTCAACGAATTAAGCAAGCAACGCCGCGTTGCTCGCCTTCATTTTTCCCGCCAAGCGTCGAAACTACCTTCCGGGTTTTTCCTCTGCCCCGGCTGCATTTTCTTTCGCGACGTTTCTCCAACGACCGACCGATTCGTAAGCTTTCAATATTTACGAGCCGCCTGTTCTACGAATTTTCTAACGATTGCTCGTTGGATTTCATCGATGACAAGAATGTTCATTTTTTGGCCCCTCTGTTCGTGGTCGGCACGGATCACCGATATTACCAGAGAGCATGGATTTCCCTCGTTTATTCGTCCTTCGAAAACCACTGGGAAATACAACAAATACGCGATGAGAACTGTAGAAAGTAGCGGTTGCAAGCGGGATTATCATTGTGCTCGAGAGTGGTGGCGATTAATTTAATTGCATGTACCTTTCCCTCCGCCCTTCGTTCCACCCCCCTGCCCACCCGTCCCGCTCTGCGTTCCCTTTCCACCCCCGGAAGGAGCAATTAAGCACTTCGCGTGCCGATTGGCCGTACAATTAGGGTGAATTATAATATCGTAATAATTGCGACAATTAACGTTATGTACGAACTGCCCCCTGGATGATGCCTCGTCCCTCTCTGTCTCAGATTTCCCGACATTCCTCGTTTCCCTCTCTACATTTTTCGTTCTCTATCCCCGCGGTTTGCTCCGTGCCGTTTGCCACCCTCGCTCCTCGTACAAGCGGAACGCTCCCAGTTTTTTCTTCCGGATGAAGGAACGCTGAAGGACCGGATATGGTTTCCGCTCTCTGGATCGTGCAATCTGGAGCAGGTGTTTCCTCAGAAATGAACCGAGTTTGCCGGGACGTCGACCGATGTACGATTTCGCCCAGCTATTTGCCCGCAGAGCCCGCGAGATTTTCGACGTTTTCACGATTCGATGCTCCCTCGGGAAAGGACTGAACGAGTGACGCGTTACCTGAAGGGCGCGCACGTTCTTCAGGCGGCGAGGGTTACAATTGGAGGCGAACGAGGCTGGATCGCAAAGTTGCCAGCTGGAAGTCATGGGAAGCACGAAGCTCCGCGGTTTCCTCGGAGAAAAGCGAGAACTTTCGATAATCGAAATAATCGAACCGTTCAGGACTTAGAGGCGGCGACGCGTGCGACAGCGGGACAAGCGTCTCTAGGAAAGTTCCCGAGCAAATTACCATTGAATTAATTCGTACGTTTATCGACGCCATTATGTCTATCGTCGATCGCGATTTTCTTCGAGAACTTCGGCTACAGACTCTGCCGTCTTTGTCCCGGTTCTTTCGTTCCAACCCTCTCCAGCAGCCCATTCTGGCCGACTCTCTTCTTCAATTTCTTCAGCCTCTGCCACCCCCCTTTCTTCGTCCAACGACACTCGACTCGACTCGCAGCCAAGGATTTCTGGGACATTCGAGAGAGACTCTGACGAGGGCGAGTGTGCGTGCAACGGCAGGGCGCGTGTTGGTGGGCCTCCACGCGCTCGTAAACGCTCGTCCGTGTGGCCGTACACGGAGGATCGAGTCTGGGGGCAGGAACAGGAGTGCAGGATCTAGCGTATACTATATACACAGGGCCTCCTTGCCCGAGCCAAGCCCGAGGGGTTTAGGAACACAATAGTTTGAAATATTCGAGCGCCGGCAAGAAGTTGCCCTCGCGCCGGTAATTAACGAGTTAAAGTTTGGCGTCGCGACGTCCTCTCACTTTCTCGCTTCCACCCCCTGGCCTCTTCCTCGGTGCCTTAACTCCGTCTTCGTCGTGGCGCGTTATATTCTCGCTCCACCCCGCCATAAGACTGCCGGCATCCATTAGTCGAGTGCCACGGGAATTCTCCTTTTGGCTGCCAAGAAAACTGAAGATTCTATTTTTCCCTCCCGCTGTTTCGCTTCGTTCCATCGGCATTTCGCGTCCGTGGAACCGACCGGCCGTGCGTGCCTCGCCACAAGCCTTTTTCTCTTAATAATTTTAATTAGCGAAATTCTCGTGCACGGCGAGAGTTCTTAATTCGCAAGTGAATACCTCGTAATGCGCAAACACCGCAGGTGCGGTCCAAGATCAATCGGTAAAGTTGGTACAGGAATCCACGAGTTGCCGGGCAACGATTGGGAACCCCTTGGAAACTGTTCCTACGTCGTCCTGGAATTCGTTCGACCGAATTGTAACCCGAGTCTGTAACCCTTTCTTTCTCCTTAGCAGGTCGAAGAAATTTCAGAAAGATCTCCGGGGGTTTGGTATGCAGGCATTTACCTACCTTTCTGCGTTCTCGGAGAGTGTATTAGTTACCTTGCCCGGTTTGCATACCCCGTAAAGAAATAATCGCGGGGGCCACGGTGGCATTAAAACATCACACCCTCCGACCCGGAGCGTATGCAGATCGCGCACTCGCCTCGCGTGTACACGCTCGTAACCCACCAGGAACTCGAGTATTTATGTATTCAAATCCCCGCGCTCATCGAGTGGGGCGTTTGTTGGCTCTTCTAATAGAACCGTTTATTCTCGTATTAGCATATGCACACAGGCACGGCTCGCCTCGCATATGCCGGCGACACGATGCCGCTGCCGGTGCCTCTAGTACGCACACGCGTATTCTTTCTCGTCTTTCTATCGATTAACCGGATCCTTAGCGTCCTTCCCTCCTTCTCTGAACTCGCGCCTAGAACAGTATTCGTTACGATTCTATTGGACAAGTGAACCCTTGCGCGTCGCTGGGAATATCCACGAATATCGAGCAACCGGAAGGGAAGAACGTTTAAAGATCCCGCCACGGAGGAGAGGTTCGATGCCAGTCGAGGGTAGAAAGTGCAAGCGGGGCGAGGGGGGAATCGAGAAACACTCGGCTGGTAAACAAACTGTCTGAAACACTCCGGTCGTTCCATTCCATTCGAGAACTCGGCGAGCCCCGCAGGTCCTCTCGACGGCATTATCTCGGGTACATATTTAAGTGCATGACATGAAGACTGTCACCCCCACCCCATCACACCCCCTTCCCCCCTTTCCTGCCATCATCCCCCGGCCCGGCAATCTCTCCCCTCCGCCACTGCGCTCAACCCGCAAACCCGCGGAGCGGAGTGCCCTCCGCAAAACTCACCCCCGCGTGAGACCCGCGTCCTAGAAGTCCTCATTTCCCGGCTGCTGCTGTCAGACGCAGCCCAGGGCGGGTCATCAGATACTAGAGCTCGGATAATGCCGAACGGAGCGTACACACGTCCAAACGTCGCCGCGTAGACACGTTCTCTAGCGCGTTCGTGTGCCGCGTTTTGCGCCTGCACGCTCAGAGAGTTGATAGAAGCAGGCCGATATTGCCGATTCGAGGTGTTCCGCGAGAATCAGACGCTGCTGGCTAATCCGCTGGTCCGTGGAGAATCCGAGAAATTTTAGGAACCACTAGACCGCGGCGCGAATGCTACTCCTTCCTCGGAATCGATCGCGGACCCTCGAACAAAGCGGACGTCTGTAAATATTCCATTTGCACGCCGGCGACCAATTCGGCCGAAAGCGAGACATCGAAGTCAACAGGCAAATTCGTGCAAAACGGCGAGCACAATCACCGGCATGCTAAGGACGGTCGGAAGTTGGCGGCTAGGTGGCAGAAGGAACGGGAGAAAGTGGGCTCGACGAAGATCGAGCGAATCGTTCGCCGTCGCGAGCAACCGAGAAGCGAGAGGAAGGACGAGAGGCCACGAAAGAGGACTCAATACCGATTCAGCGATTCCGGGTCGTTTAGCATTCCATCGACAATCCGGACCGTCGACAGGAAAGTGAGAGTCCCTCCACCCCCTCGTCATCTTCCCTCTTTCTCGCCGGTGTTCTTCGCTCTCCCTTGCCCCCGTGGTATTCGTTCATCGTCAGCTGACTGCCGATCACTTCCGTCCCCCACCCTTTATCATTGCCTCGCTTCACCCCCTGCTTCGCCCCCTGCTTCGCCCTTTGGATGGCTCTGTCTTTATTCTTCTATCCACTTCTTCCTCCACGGACCAATTTCTATCCTTGAATTCTAAGTCGAGGCGAAGCTCGTCCTCTCTCCGTTGATGCTGGAGGCATTGAGAGTGACGTCGAGGGCATATTGTCCCGATCTTCCGGGGAGCCACGATTTCGTGGCCACCCCCGTCTCTGGACTACCCCCTTGCGAAATAACCCCTTTCTTTAGACCTCGGTGCCGCGACTTGGCCAGCGTGACGAAGGTCGTTGCGAAATTGCGAGGTCGTTCGAGTGGCCGTTTCTTGTATCCCAGAAATCAAACCGATGGGGTGTGGGGGGTGGAGGTAGTACTAAAGCGTTATTCACGCTGGTGTTCACCGAGGAAAAGGGGCCGCGAACTTTCCACCTTTCCTCTTTAACCATCGTACTCTCTGCGGGTGATACTTTCGCCGCAGCCAACTTGTTCCTTTATTTTTCCACCCCGATTGAAACGTTCCCCGAACTTTTAATGGCCGCTATTTACGCCGCGGCTTGCGAAGCTCGACAATTCCGCAAACAGGTACAATGATTTCCGCCACTGTTTGGGGAACGTGTCTTGCGTAATACAATGCTGTATTCGATGGGAAATTATCCGAATAAATTTCGGGCCCTAGGTCAGTCCCCGGTCCGTGTCATCGAGCAGAGCGTTTTAATATTTTCTGCGATGGGAGAGACGGTCTCGCCAATTTCCACCACATAAAGTTAACGCTGTGCGCGGAGGAATGGGGACGTTTAATTTTGTTTATGCGAGCACTTTAGAAGACGTAAACACGGTATCTCAATTCACCGGTGTAATTTTGCTCTCCCGCCTCGCCGGCTGCGTTACGATTATGGCGTAATCATATCGGATTGTTATTATGGCTGATGGCCCGGCAGGGGTTTCGCCGGGAAGGGTGGGCAGGCTTATCTTTGAAATATGCTGATAGACCATCCTCCCCGACCAGCGGCTCCCCTTCCTTCCATCTTTCGCCACCACTGTTCCCTCCACCTTTTTCTTCGCGGTCCTTCTCCGCCCCGGCTGGGCTTTATCGCGTTCAGGGCGCAAGAAATTGCCGGAGGATCGTCCCTCTCCTATACTCCTCTTTTTATATCGCGGCCAGATTTTCAATTCGCGCCCTCGAGTGGCTGATTTCTCGATCTCACGCGCAAGGGGGCTGAATCTTGGGGTCGAAATCACCACTGGAACGTGCGCTGTGTTCGAAGTGCCTTCATCTTCTATTTTTTCCCCGATCTCCGGTGCTTGTTTAAATATTCGAGAGGAAAGAAATGTTGATAAAGTAAAACAGCGCTTCCTTTCTACGAATCTATAATCTTGGTAGGGTTCCATTGTCGACGAACAACATCATCAGCCTCCTCGTCACGGTGACAGTCGTATTAGACATTAGACTACCAAATAAGTGAGTACGTACCGCGTCGATGGGGTTCGTAGAAGAGCGGGGGCGGTTACCCCCTGTGGCACCCGCATCCCACCCCCTGGGGGATGCAATCAGAACGTTTCAATCAACGGTCGCCCCGTGAGGGCCGTCGAAATCGGGCCGCAGGTCGGTGGGGTGAGTTTCACGATTACTCTGATAACCAACAGCCATTAAATCTTGAACCGAAGAGGGCGGAAACCCCTTCTGCTCTTTGTCACTTGGTCGCGGTTTTAAGGCGGCGCGGTGAGTCATGGGATTCTAAAATTACACGGACTCGCATCCCGTTCTATCTCGATGCCGAAGACCGGCCTCCGTTGTTGCATCGTTGTTTAACGATTGCATTTGCAATTAGCGGTGCCATCCCCTGCGACAGACGTCTGGCAAAATGTTCGATTGCCGTTCGAACCTCGTAGATTCGACGTTCCGGCTCGACCCAGTCTTTCAGTCGCTCAGTCAGTCAGCGATTTTGTTCTCTGATCTTTCCACGAACGCGTGCACACCAGGCCAGCCGGTCGTTCTCCCGTACCAGTAGTAATCCGTGCGGACACGAATGAATGGCAAATGAATGGGGCGCGGCGCCACGGCGAAAAGTTAATCACGGCTCACCATATCGTTGTAAGGGCGGCATTTGAGGGGGAGGAAGGGGGGGTGTAACAAGGGGTTGCCCCTTTGGTTCCCTTGATTACATGGGCGTATCTCGATCGCGGATGCAACGCACCCCCGACAGCGCTGCACCATCGGGGCGTTTTTGGGGACCAAATTTGCCCCCTTCTTCTGTGCATTTTCTCTTTCCCTCTTCCGCGTGGCCCATATGGTGCTGTTTGTTTTGTCCGACTTCGGGCCCCGTTAGAAAACAATTATGAGCACGCTGACGGGGCATATCGCCACGGCTGGTCGCCTTGGAATTACTGCGATTACTCGGGGAGGGTGGACGATCGAATAGGATTGCCGGAATCGAATGAAATCATGAAACCGACTGGATTTCCCTCGACCCCGAGCGTTTATCAACGTTTTAGAGTATTTCTGAGTTTTGTGAACGAGAGTTTATAGACGGGAGTTTCGGGGTTGGTAGATATTTAAAAGGATCAACGTTGGCCAGCAATTATGCTAATGGACCGGTTGCGATCCCGCTGCACAAAATCGTGTAGCGTTCTCCGTGCAACGGAGCCTGATTAATTCGCCGGTCCAGCTGACGGTAAAGCGTAGCAAAATTCCCCTCCTGTCAAGTGGATTTTCAAGTGGTTCTGGCCATCTGATCGAAAGATCGCGACGCACGATAACATAGTCTTCTCCGTACCTAGGACGTAATCAACGATTTTTATCTGGCTGCTACTGTCAGCGACAACCGTACGTTACGCCGACGAAGAGTGGCACAGAAAAAAAAAAACGATGCTAAGCGAATAGGAAGAGCGCAGGGATCGGATGAAAAACATGTCGGGCAAAATTAATTTCTGGAAATGGCTGTGATAGACGTCGGGGCGAAGATTTCAAGTTCGATCGCCTACAAAAGCATTTCGAACTTCGTTCTGTGTGAATCGAATCGCGGCAACGGAACTGGGCGAGTACGAAACGTTCCTTAATGAAATGGCGCTGCCTTTCTTGTTCCCCGTGGGAGTTACCATTGTTTAGGACGGTCTTGTAGTTTTCCAATAACTAAGATTGGATAGGGATATGGATACGGGTAGGCTAAAATATTGATACCAGTCCCTGGTTTCGGAGTTCTGACGTTACGTCTCCGTTCTTCATTAATGATTCCCTGCTGGGGCATGCTCGTTCTTTGACACCGTTAACAGTCTTCATTGCGCTCCTTTTGTTCGCTCATCTTGCTCGCTTTTCTTTTCCTCTTTTTATTACTAATCGTTAATCCCAATGAAGTGAGAAATATTGAGGGAACAGCTATTGACGAGAAGATCGAGAGGAACGAAGGGAAGCACGCGAGAAGGGCGATTGCGCAACGGAATGTATCATTGAGTTGCCGCGACGATGCTCATCAGGAGTTACCTGAAAAAGTCGCGGCGCGAGAGTGGGGCGGCCTGGAAAGTTTCGAGGGGTAACTCGATTTCAGAGATTGTTCTATCGGCAGTGAGTGCCAAGCGGCAGAGTGAATTGTAAAGTAATTGCATAAGATTAGTAGTGGCAGGCGCGGAAGCCACTCTGTCGGTTACTTCCAGTTCAATGAGTCTGAACGACTTTACTTTGATTCACCCTTCTCTCTTTCTCTTTCGCCCGTTGCCCTCTTCCTTCCACCCACGGCCGTTCTTCGTTCCTCTTTTTCCTCTGCTCGTCTGTTACCCTTGTCTTCGCCCTCTTCGCCCTTTTCTCCCTCCACCACCCAGGCCTCCACTTTGTGTTCCATCTGCATTTCATCGGGCTAATTTGTTGAGATACCGCTTGCCAATATTTCAGTCTTTTTTACCCCATTAGGCCGAATAAAGGGAGGGGCGCTTTCGCTCGAGCCGCGATCTCGAAACGGATAATTGCTTCCCGTCTTCTGACGGCAGCACCCGATCCCTCTGACTATCCATGCGCGTTGCGCACCGAGCAGATTCACTGGAAACTTTAGCGGTGGGTAATTACCGGGAAATATGTAGATTTATTAGCGACCGATAGTGATTCCGCATATAATCGCCGTTGGGAATGCCGGAGTCGAACTTATTGCACCGCGATCGTTGCCCCCTGATTTACGAGGCTGGTTTAATCGTGCGCCTCCGACAATTGGAACTAGACTATCTAATGAGCAAAGCGTCATTGAATGAAACTCTAGCTGAGCAATGGGAAGTAACTCGCGGGTAAAGCTACCCACGTTTCCATCTTCTCGATACAATTCGAACGGAGGACCCTCTCGCTCGAATTAGGCACAATCCATTAAGGGATTCTCCGTCTATTTTCATCGCGAAGGCGACGGCAAACGGGAGAGCCGAAGGAGTAGAATGGAATAGTAGGAGGGGGAAGAAAAAGGGCTGCGAAGGAGCCGAAGGAAATTCGCGTGATTGAAACCCAGTCCTCGTCCCGATTCCGGGGACGTGTACGAGTGGAAATTCGCCGACTGCGAAATGGATTTGCGACAAGGTGACGCTGGAACGGACCAGGAATTCTGATAAGGAGACCTCGCTCCTCCCTCGTCCCTCCTCGTCGTTCTCACGTTGCAACCCGGTTCAACTATTTCACGGAGAAAGACAGCGGGCGACGACGGAGAGAAGCCAGGCTAGAAAAGTAGACGGGAAGAAGGAAAGAGACTCGCGCGGACAATGTCCGAGTAATGGTCGCCCCGGGCTACTTTTATATCCTGGAAGACCCGTTGAAAGCTAATGTCCGTGATAACAGCTCACCCCTCTGCGCTGACCAGCTGTACCATCCTTTAGAGCCGAGCTCCCTAGCTTTCTTCGCGTCGCGAAATAAGGCTGACAGAATTTAAAGGACACTCCGTATACGGGAGATGCACTTCCGCCGGAGGAGGTCTGTATTTTTTTTTCGCGAAAAATCTGCAACGGAATCCTCGGACGGTCGGCTGCTTTAAAACGCGGACGTTTAAAAAAGGGGAAGTCGGGGAGAAGTCAGAATTAAAATCATAACAGGGCCTCGAAAAGTTACGTCTCCCTCGAGGGCAACGAATTTTCGAAACACACCCTCGAGAGAAGGAGGCAACAACGGGGTAGACAACGAGGAGCGATATATTTGTCGTGTCAACAATTTAGCGGAAAGTGGGGTGGCACGGCACTCGACTTAATGCGACGAGCCTCGAACAGCGAAACGACGATGCCTTTCGAGCGTCAGACGGTGCAGCATCCCTCGGCCTGTCTCCGTGCCACGGGCTTCTAGGGTCGTACGTGGGGTTGACTCTCTTCGGGGGACGGCTAATGAAATATCCGTG
This sequence comes from Nomada fabriciana, assembly GCA_907165295.1. NCBI lineage: Eukaryota > Metazoa > Arthropoda > Insecta > Hymenoptera > Apidae > Nomada > Nomada fabriciana. The sequence continues at coordinate 6,324,105 of OU015690.1, read as the reverse complement.
CCAGTTTAACCGAGTTACAAGCCCTGCGAGCCACCCCAAAAGCGACGACGACCCCGGTGCTTCTCTCGTTGCAGGCACGAGAAAACATATTGTCCGCGAATAAACCTCTCCCTCTCGCATCGCCAAATCGTCCGGGCTCTCAACCCCCCTCCTCCCAAGTCGCTTTTATTGTAGAAATTTTTTGGAGGCCTTCAGCGTTCGAATCCTTTCGCGAGTCCCGCCGGGCTGGAAACATCGGACACTATAAGACCCAGTGAAAATCCTTGCTTTCTTTCTACGGGGTGTACGTTGCGCTGGTCAGGGTGTTGGTCTGTTTCCGCGTGGGTGAAGAGACAAAAATCACGTGCACGTCGCGTCCGTCTTCGCGGTGAGTCAGTCAGACATAAAGGGTATCCTATTCTCCGACACCTGCCTCCCTCGTTTCCATCCTCGATCTTCCTCCTCCGAAGGGACCTCGTTTTCAGCATCCCTGGTAGTATTCGTCGGATGTCGATTTTTCATTACCGTTCCTGGTCGTGTTGGGAACAAATGTTGTTTGGCAGAGGGAATCTGCCATGAATTAGAGCACTTAGGGCCTCGTCGAAACAACCCCCTCGATTACAGATGTACCTGCGTGCCGCGGTAGAGCACCCATTGCGTTCTCTCCCACGGTCACCCTTACCCTGCGCCACGGGCTTAGGATCAACGTGGACCGACTCTGTCTGCGTGTTGCGTAAACGCGTAATACGCTACATTAACCCGATCCATCATAGGAGAAGGATCGACTTAGCGTATGTACATATCACAAGCTCAACTGTACACAGTTTACCCTCGAATTAGTGTCCGACAGACATCGATACCCCGCGCCAGATATCGTGACGAATTACTTTTTAATCCTTGTCGCTTATCGACGCCGGGCACACCCCGTGGAACCGTTGCAAAGTCTCCCAGAATTTCTCCTACCAACGAAACCCGACGAAACCGTTGATCCCGCGAAAGTTGCCCGACGTATATTCCCGTCGCGAGCACCTTTGTTTAGAATTCAGCTTGCCAGAGGGAAAGTCGCGAGAATTTCGACCGTTTATCATCATCAGTGGCACGCACGCCGCTCGCGCGCATTACATATTTACTCGTACATGGCCGCTTATTAAAGCTGCCTAATACACCCCCGCGCGGCAAGTGGAGTGTATTAAATTTAAATAAAAATACCGGCAGCCGTGTTCACAAGCCGTGCCTATAAATCAGAGGGACAGCCAGCCGACCGACCAGCTCCGGAGAATAATACCCCATATTTATGTTCTTCTCTGTAAAAAATCCAGTCCACCTACCCCGTTCCGTTTCTCTCATCCCTTCGCCCTTCCCCTGCGGTTCGCCCATCCACGCGGACCGTTTCGTATCGCTCCGGTTTCTGCCTAGCCGACGAGCACAGGGGAAAAAACTTACCCTTGCCCCCGTTCAATAGGTCCGTCTTTTCCACGGGGTATGCGTTCGCCGCAAAGAACGATGCACGATGAGCCGCGGTTGATTTCGATTTTTCCAATTTTACATTCTCCCCGCTCGCTCGTGAAACGAATTCGGATGATCGGTCTGCTGTTGCGAAGGGCGCGCTGTTCCTGTTTCGTTTCGCGTTTCGATAAATTTCAGCGCCGCCAAGTCCACTGGATAGGAGTAATGAAAGGGATGACCGATGATGTTAAATATGCCACGCGCGGCTCGGTTAATTTACACGGCGGCCCGCAGGATGCACCTACGCCGTTATGGACGTGCCTTAATCTATGCACAGCGGTCAGCAGGGTGTGGCAGCAGGTTGGATTATGTGACCGGGAGCCGTAATGAGGATGGCGACAGGATAAATCACTCGTTTCTCGCTGCAAGGATAATCATAATCCCGAGCGATCCTGTTCCCAGGAGTTCTGCGCGGATGTTCACCTTCTATGCCACGGAGACACTGAATTCATCTTCCTCGCCGTCTTCCTTCCTTCCTTCCGTCTCGCGAGAAATTCCTCTTTCTTCCCGGAACGTTCTCCGCAGCTCTCAAACTTCTTCTTCACTCTCGGATCTTTTTTCGAAGCGACATCAGTCCGTTGTTACCCCGTTGCCTCGGGAGTACGTTCGACGGAGACCGAGGGACGTTCCGTCGCCCATCGACAAATATTTATTTAATCGACCAATGGACGATCTTGCCAGGTTCTCGAAATGTATGGATTTTGCAGTATCTCTGGATTCGCGAGGCCAGGAGAGTCTGACTTCCCACCTGGTATCCAGGTCTTCGCGATTAACTTTGTTCTTCGCCGTTGTTGAAGCAGCCAGAAGGCAACGAGATTTTATCGCTTGATACGTGCCACGTCCGAAGTGCCGTAACAAATATCTATAAATATCAGGATTATGTAAAGGTGTAGCGGTTCTCCCTGGTTCCGAGCTTCTCCGACGTGTGGTGTATCGTGCACCTCCTGACAGGCCAGGATACGTGCGTGGGCACACACTTCGGCCACGTACTCGTGTCTCCTGTATAGTAACCCATAGTAACCCGACTAATCCCATTAACACGTGCCGCCATTGTGTCACCGAGCCACGACTCCTTGGATTGAAATATTTTGATCCTACGAGACGCCGGCTCGTGGTAGCGGCCATTATCGGGAGACAGGCTGAATGCGTGCGTGATTGCCAGACAAACCGAGGGGCTTTCTTTTCCCTTGTGCGTGTATCGGGAATGATTAAAAATCCGCCATATTTGTGGACACCAGAGTGTACACTTTATCGATTTGCTCGCGGGAGACAAAATTGACGCGCCGGTAACAAGATTTCCAGGCGGGGACGGCACAGCGAACTTGGGCACGGGGTAACGTCTTTCCGCGTCATTTCCAGGTCTCCTTACGATGCCGTTAACGGCATATTTTTGCCGGCCGTAACTCGGCTTTATTGGACAATTAACGTTTCCAACGCGTTCTCCCTCGTGGCGAGTTCCTTTCTGTTACGCGTAGCTTCGTTCGCCCCTTGCCTCTTACTTCCAATCTTTCCACGGCTTCGCCGTCCCCTGTCTCTCTCGCCACCTTTATTTTTTCCTGTTTCTGTCCCCGACCGTGTCTGAGATAAGACGTTTTTAAATCTGGCGACACGGTGCCAGGGCTGGCAGTGCCGGTGGAATGAGATATTTCGGAATAATGAGCGTGGATGGGCGTGCCACCGGATAAACTGTATTTATGAGGCTTGCCTACCTCGCTGCTTTCTTCGTATTAAAATCCTTCCCCGATCTACGCAATAGGAGCGCCGCGGAGACCAGACCATCTACCGGGTGTGCATTCGGAACGAAGCTCTTGGCGAACCGCCTCTAACCATCGAATATTCTAATCTCGAGCTTCCCTCATTGGTCATAATGCGACGACGAGACACGAAGACAGTCGCTGAATTACACAATCCCCGGCAATTTAATTACAATCATCTCTAGTTGGTGCACAGATTAAATGCTCATAAAATGCCTGGCCGCATTATTGCACGCGCGCCGTCATTATCTCGTAACCGGCCTCTCCGTCAAATCATCGCGACATCCTCGACTTCCCTTTGTGCAGCAACGGCCCGAGTCCTATTTCTGAACCGCCATCAGTCACCAGCTAGCTGCCTACGCGATTATCGCGGTTCAGGACTTCCCGTTGGTTCCCAATACACCCCCCTGATTCGTCCATGGAGAACCCGAAGAGGGTTGCGCCGAAACAAACGGCGCAACCGTCACAGTGCAGCTAGGTTGCATCGCGCATCAGAGGCAGCCGGGAAAAAAGGGCTGCTTTGATATTTATTACGAAGCTGCGGGAAAACGTTGAGCCAGCAGAGAAAGACGAAAAAGCGATCGACACGGCCTTGGTCGGGCACAACGCGCGACCGAGCTGATTGTCGCTAACAATCGCAGTTTGTTATTTGGTCCAATTAAAATGTCCTCCGTCTCTCTCTCTCTCTCTCTCCGTTCCTCCGCGGCCTTTGCCTCCGTTGCGGCGCTTTTTCGTCCGATGCAACGCACACGGTCGGGCTGGAAAGGTTCATTGACATTGTGCGGGAGCGTGTGTAAATTTTGCGTGGCTCTTTGTCCGTTCTTTCTTCTCTCCTTCCTTTCTGCGCGCCCTCATCCCGCGATTTTTCTCTACCGTTTCGCTGCACGTTCTTATTTGCGTTCGCCTTACCGCCGGCTCTTTCCTTTCCACGGTTGTTCCTTTGTTAATTAACGCCCGCGGTCCGATTTACATTTTCACCGTTTCTCCTTTCCTCTCGGTCCGAGTGGATTAACCGAGAATCACGATCCTGGTATTTTTCAGAGGTTTTGCAAAATAGTGGTAAGATCCTTTCATGAAGAATTTCAATTCGTTGTTCGTTCCGGTTCCTTTCGCCAGGGGATATCGTACATTCCCTGCCTCCTTGTTGTTTGGACGGGCAGACGTTTGCATTTAGCGTGTTTTTCTTTCATTCGCGTTATTCCCACTGGAGGAATTTAATGCACTTTCCGTGTACGGCCATTCCACGGGTGTTCCTGTATCAGGGCGCCATTTTGGGTTCTCTGTCACCGAGAAGTACACCCTTTCGTCGGCCTTAAGAAGCCCTCGAGTTCCGTCGGGCCACTCGAAACTATTTTCGTATCGCGATGAAAAGAAATCGATAAAGCTGGCGAAGGGCAACTCGAGTGAATAGACAAGAAGGGTGCTTCTATGGGCGAACATGATTTTTTTTCCAGAAAACTTCCGCCGAGTAGTCACGCTCCCATTCGTCATCTCCACCGTGGACCCTCGAAAAAACATCCTTCATCGATTATTCGTCGATTCTTGCCGAATACGTATGTGCGTTCCAGTTTCCTGGCTCGCCGACATCGGTTCGTCTCGGAACAGAAAAATCGAGCCGCTCTACCGAGAGCACAGGGAGAACGGAGGCGCACGTGGAACGTTTCACGGTCTCTTTAAACGCGTGGAACGTCTCGTATCGGTTTCAAGTAGCATCAAGTCTGGCCGGACTATTTCGGCCACCCCCGAAAAAAAATATTCTGGTTAATTTGGCGAGCCGGGAACCGTGTGAATCGGCGCAGGCGGCGTTTAAACTTGTGCCGTCGTCCTTTGATTTTGTACACAGCGAGCCACCCCTTTTAGAGCGACGACACGTGTCGTGTCGCGTTTTAAAAGTGATGTCCTCGATGACGTAGAATATGGGAGCGAGGACTTTTAGCAGGCCAAACATTGCGTGCTTCGAGTTACCACGCGGTTTCGTGCTACAAATACCTCGGCATGCGGGCTCGAGTACATATTGCTTTTTATCCAAACATCTCGTATTTGCACGAGAGCCTAGAGATTTCGGGGCGGGGATGGGGATAATTTTCGTGCTTCGAAATTTCAATGCACCACGGTAACAATAGTAAATAGTTGTAGAATTTTTCTACGTTTGTCAACCATCGCGCGATTAACGTACTCGAACGATACACGAAGATATATTGTTTGTATCGCTGACGACAATTTTCCTCCGCGGAAATACGCAAGGAAGGGTCGGGTGCTCGGTGAAAAACAAGCCTGAAAGGCGGGCTATAATTTACCCATCGAACGAGCTGTTATCGTTCTTGACCGTTCAGCGCTCGTTTCCGTTCGTTCCTTTTTTCTAATCCCACGCCTCTCACTCGGCCCTATTATTTCTCGCGTGCAAGTTGGCCGGGTGAGATTTTTTTTTCGTCACTTCGATTCGTCGTCGGGAAGAATTGAAGCTGGGGCTGCGGCAGGGGTCGATCGAGGCGATCGACCAAGGGTAGTGGTTGAGGCGACGATTTACCGCGAAATCGGAGCACGTGTTCCTGGCACCAGAAGCCTGCACTGACAACCTCCAATAACTCAAGCAAGCCTTCAAGCCCGCCTCGACGCCCTCTCGACACCCCCTTTAAATTGCAAGGTCCAGAGCGGCGCATTGACAGATGTACACACACGCCCCCCCTCGTGTCGACCGGCGTATTAAATATGTGGTCGGCGTCGCGGTTCGTGGTCTCTTTGCTCGGCGGGAAATTAAGGGAGGAAATCGAGAGGGAATAATTCCCGTGCGATGCGGAGGAAAAAAATTTCCGGGCTGCTCGCGAAGCTGCTGGTCGATTTATGTTCGAAACCAGCGCTCCAAAGCTTTGAACGCGGCGTTATTCATCGTGAACACCTCTCCTGAGATTCATTATTTTGGGGTTGGTTAATCTTTTGAACCACCTTCTTTGAGGTGCCTTTCGAGGGGATTCGAAAAGCTATCCCCTGTCGAAATTGGATGATTTAATCGGGGCGAGACGCACGGCGCTCGATCAGCCGCAGGTGAGTTGTCATAAGGGTGGGGGCATCGGCCGTCTTTAATTGCGCCGTAAGGTCGTCGGGATGCAATCAATTATCCGGCGGCATAACCGACGACTAATCTGCCTAATCCTGGCCGCAGAGGGCAGCCAGCGAGGCGCAGAGTAATCGCTCGTCGATCGCAATTACCGAGCTGCGGTTAATAAGGAGATCACCGAGGGCTGGTTTTCAGGTCGAAGGGGCGGCGCTCACGGCACACGGGGGTGGTTGCGGGGGATATATAGAGCGTAGACAAGCCAGCAAAAGCAGGCAGCCAGGGTTGGACCAGGCCAGACTCGGCCCGGCGAGCACATTCACTCGGTCCCGTAATCGGCTTACCGATTGCCAATCATCAGTCAAAGAGCCGACGACGGGAAGCAGCCTGAACTTCCCTTGGATCTTCGCTCCTCTTTCTTTCCTCCCGATTCCCCGTCGTGCTCGATCTTCCGCCTCCCTTTAACGTCTCGTTCGTCTTAATTCCACGCTTTTTTTCTCCTTCGCCCCGCCGTCCTTTTATCCGTCTAGTCGCCGGGCGTCGCCGGTTTTCAGAGAGAAAGCTCCTGAATCTAGGGCTTCCTCGTGCAGCGAGAGCTTGATTTAATCAATTAATTTCGAAGCGGGCCAAAGTAGCTTGCTCTCAAGGATGAAACGAGGTCCGCCACCCCCTGTGTCCATTTTACGCCGTTCGAGACGATTGACCGTCGCGATTCGATGATAATTTTTTAGCCGCAGCAATTCCGTAGTTCGTCTGTCAGCAATTAGGAGCAACTTCGATGTTACCGAGCCTCTACTCGAGAGCGAGGATCCGTGGCAGAGTGTGACGCGCCACGTGCAATCACCGGCATATGCCAGAGTGCTTCTAATTAATTAATACCCGGTTGCCAGGGCTAGGCACAGGCCAGGACGCTCCGACAGCCACTAATTAGTGGCACCGCGGCGTAATTAGTGTTTACACGTCATTATCGACGATCGAATTTGCGGGAATCAATTATAAAATATGTCGGCCACTCGTTGGCTCTCGAGCCTCTGCCTGTGTGGATACAGAGCAGCCCTCTACTTCCGGTTCTGTGTAAGAGACCGTCGACTGGTGTTCGTGCTCGCAACCTGACTGCCGCAACACCCTCGACACCTTTCCACCCAAACCCGTTACATCCCCGCTTCTCGTCGCCACAACGTCGAGCTCCTCGTTTTTTCTCCACGCCGAAAGCCAGCTCAGCTTGACCCGCATCGTCGAAGCGACAATTTCCGGGCTGGTCGAAATAAAATTCGTAGCCAGAGGTAAAGCTACCCCCGGCTGATAATTATCGCGGACCAATTAAGGTTTGTTCGCCGGCAGAGCGGCGGGGTGGTTTCAGCTAGAGTTCAAGGGATATATCCATCCTCGTTTCGCCGATGTTTTCTAATGCACCCCGTCCACGCTGTATCGACTGACTAATTAAGGAGTTTAAACTTTTGTTGTCGAATAGAACAATCGGGATTCACGTCCCTGCCGTTGGTTTCTTCTTCGCGTCGACGACAGCGGCGACAAGGTAAACAGGGACGGGATCCGCGCAGAGTTGTGAAGAATCAAGCGACAATGGGCAAATTTAAACGGAGCCGAGGAGAATCCACGGCGAGGGAGGCAAGTTTGCCGAACAATTATCGTCCTCCAATTAAAATCATTTCACTTGTACGTCGAAGGGAGTTTAGTCCGCCGGACGAACGCAGGAAGGAACAGCAACTTCGATCTCTCGTTTTTCTCTTTCCCTCCGTCCGCCATCTGTTTGTCTCCTCGTTCCTTTTCGAGAAATCAGCGATTTTCCGGGCTTACACTGTTTACTCGATTTTTTTTGCCACTCCCTCGGCAGCGCGTTTGTCTCTGCAAGAACCTCCCGATGAAGCTCACCCCCTCGCCAGCCCTGTGCGCCAGTGTCAGAGCTCGTGAGGGGGTGGAGCGCAGGGTAAACACTTGTAGATTTGGCGCACGTTGCCAACGAATGGCCAAATAATTGGTGAGTTTCGCGAATCGAGTCGGTAGCTCCGGCTTTTCTCTCTATTGCTCTTCTTTCGACTCGTGTGTGTCTACCCCTGGCTCCGGTTCGACTGTAACACCGTTGCACGTCGTACGACTGAATGTTGGCATGATTGGCGCCTCGTGCGACAGCCTGGACGCGACCGGAATTCCTGATTATTCGTAGCTGCCACTACCAACAGCCTCCGGGCTTGATTATTATTTTAGAACGTACGACTGGGTTTTATGCTCCGTTACAATCCGTCATCTCGGCGTTATCGATACTGGCTTGGCCGCCGTTGCACGGTTCGTCGGCACGCGAATCGAAATTGTTTCGGCGGCCACTACTTTCACGCGATTTTTATCCGTTTAATTTCGTCGCCCGACAATCTCCCGACGTTCAGCGTTCACGTTCCTCGTCGATTAATATTCAAGTTCGTATCGAACGCGAAATGTTTTTCGGTGTAATCGATTTTACTTTAGCCGACGAAGATTGTAGAGGGTGGCTTTTTGGAAAATAGATTCACGCGACCCTTATTCGATTCCCCGTTACGAACTCGGGTCAATGCTCGTGATAACGTCGCTAGGCGTATCAATAACGGGACGGGATACTTTAAACTAAGTCTAAAACATCGTTCTCAGGGGGATGCTCTTCTGATCGAGCCTCTAAAGCGCGCGATAAAATCCGTCCGAGTCATTCTATCGAGGTTTATGACCTGACGAACATCCTTTTAAATCGCTCGTCGGAAGGGTCTTTCGGCGGATCGAAGTTTCAAAGAGAAACGGCAACGGACTTGCGAGATCACTTTTCGCAGATTCGTCTTTGGAAAACAAAAATATTCGCCGAAAAATCCGCCGTCGGGTTAGTTCTCGGGTTACACGGTAGTTCCGGTCCCACAGTCGTGGTAACGAAGAGAAACGTCCGTGGCCCTTGAACCCCGGCCACGCGACACGAGACAGTTGTTGTCGCAGCAACTTTGGACAGGTCGACGGGAGCTTTTTTGTTCGTAGAAAACGCGCGATTGTTCGTGTAAACGAGTCGTGCGGCGACGATGTCGCGGTCGCCGAGGAATAAGGGGGTTGCACAGAGATATCCGAGGGGTAGTTCTCGAGCTCTCTACGGACGTATGACGTTAGGAAACGGGGCCCCCCCTTTGCGTCACAGCCGGCGGAATCGAATTTTACGCCCCTCCAGCCTCCCCTGGCATTGTTTTAATCGCTTTAGTAATTTCGGCGGCGGAGCGTTGACGCAGATGGAAATTTTATTTCCGTTTTCGATTGCGCTCCGTTTGCCCCAGGCTGTCTGTAAACTGATAGTCCGAACGGGGTACAATGGAAGTCGGGCGAGTGTTTTCTGGGCGATCGTTTACCCCTTTCGCCATCACCCCTGGACTGTTTGTTTATGCAAATGAGGCACCGTGTAATTTCATTTGCACCCTGAATTCCAACTCGATTCTCGAATTATATCGCGGCTAAAACGAGCACCCCACGACGCGACGTCTCTCCTTATGGGTAACACGAGTCGCGCTTCAGAATCGTACCTACGTAGGTGTATGCGTGCTAGGAAATGTCAGGACACTGTCGAGGCAGTTGACACGTCGTACCCTCCCTTCAGGACCCATTATTTAGCCAACATCCAGCCACGAGAGCGGGGTTACGCTCTCCTTCGGGGTGTGTTTCGATGCCTGATAGATGCCACACACTGCGCAGCGGAGAACGGTTGCTACCGGGAGTACAGTTCTCGTAAATATATGCGGGGTGTGTGATTGACGCCTACAGGAGCTACCCAGACCCCTGTCATGATTCGGTTCACGGGGTTCACGAGGTAGAGCAGCGACCATTTCTCATGCCGGATAGCGCTGGATCAGCGATAAGGATCGCCAAGGATGCCGATCTCCTCCATATAGATCTATTTCAGTCGAACTGGACGTTTCTTACTGCGACAGATTCACCCCCTTGACGGGCGACAGAAAAATATCACAGGACGTGCAACGCTTTGAATTGTGACGTTCAGTTTTGGTGCGAGGCAAATTAGTTTATTATTACCAGACAGAGGGTAGTTTAAAAATTGGAAGGCACTTTGCTAGTACAAAGTCTATATGTGGCATTGTAGAGAGCACGGCAGGGCGTGAATTGTGTGGCGAGGGGGTGTGTCCCCCTTCTCGCGACGTTAGGGTCGACCAAGCCACGTGGTAACGTGAAGTACGTTTCACCGGGCGGGAGATCAAGCAGGATGCTAAATAGTTTTAACAGAAAGAACGACAGAGACGGGGCCAGTCCGTGCGCGTTAACTGGTGCTAAGTGAATCTGTGGCCATGCTTTGGGGACGCGTTTCACGGGGAGGGTTGAGAACACAGCTAGGAACACCATTGAATTTCATATAGGACCACTTCTCTCACTGATACTCTCCTCTCTGCATAAACGATCGTACGAAACGACCCTGTGTGTATTTTTTCAGTATGCTTTCTGTCGCTCCTTCGGAGAAATAATATTATTAACGACTTATTTTTTTCGGCGGGGCAGAAAAAAAAAGCTCGCTCGCATAAACGGAGGAGGGCATGAAGCCGGAAAGTTTCTGTGCGGCTGCTCGTTATTAATAAAATGTCATTAAAAGCGGCAGCGCTGGTTAAATAACGAAAATTGAAACTTTACATATTCAGGGCTGTTAGGGGGCCCGGGGTGCCTCGTTTATCCGAACAACGCGAGACCATAAAATCGCGGCACAATGCGGACACGATAAAAAATAATTTATTGAAGAATAAAAGTTCCCGCCGTGAACTTTCTCCTTTTCTGCGGCGGCCTGTGGCGCCCGCGTGTATCAGCGCAAGGCCTTTTAATTAAAATATCGTGTTCAAAAGGGAATTTTACTTGTATAACCGGTGTCACGATTGTTATTAATTTAATTCTAGCCCGGTCTAATTGCGCCGCGCCAATAGTTCTTCGCCGCGCGGCGTTAGGGAAAACGTCCGCACTCGGTCCCCGTCCGCGTCGTCGTCGACGTTGGCGTTCGCCGTGATTATTTTCGCGTGCAGGTCGCGAGCCGGACAATAAACGACGACTGCTGGCACGAGAAACCGTCACGGTACAGCAACGCGAGTGACTTCACCCCTTCCTTTTCCAGGGTGCACCGCCTTTCTGTGTTCCGTGGTGACGGCCCTTTGTCCTGCGACTGGTCGCCTTAATTATTTTTCACACGCTCGCCGTCTTGATTTAATTAACCCACCGCTCCGCGTCTTAGCTTAATTGGGAGAATAATTTTGCATCGCGGTGTTCGACCCTTCTGACATTCCTAGCCACTAAGTAGTCGAACAGCAGCCAGCGTTTCTCGTTGTTCTCGGCGACACGAAGAAAATGGGGTGGGTTTGCTAAAAAACCAAAAAGAGAAACGCAACTCGAGCTGCCGTTATGTTTCTGTGCATCAGAAAATTTCTCGAAACTCCTGTTCTCATTTTATTCGATATTCCCCTCGATTCAGTTACACGACGTGTCCATTGTTTCAGAGAAATCGAAGAGACGCTGCGTCGAGGGTCGGCCACCCCGTTCTCCGTCGCGAATACGACAGGAGACATCGTTATCAGCAGTCACAGGGTTGGGTATCGAGTAAAACAAGCCTGTTAATTCGTGGCATCCCTTCCGAGGATGGGCTTCGGGCTTAATCCACCCTTGGCCTCGTCGCTGCCGATATCGATATCGCGATAAAATCTCGATACCGACGTATGAACTCGTATATAATAAATCGGATTACCCATGCGCGAAGGGACGAGGCATATGCTACGTAACAGGAGGGGGGCAGCATATTGCGAGGGAGAAAGAGAGAGAGAGAGAAAATCGCCGGAGATGCAGCAAGCACCCCTCGCGAGAACGAACCTCAGGGGCGGCCACACGTCACGCTACCCTAATGCGACTCGCCACTGTGGGATAGTTAGAATATCATCGTTGTCTGGAGAGAGCTCATGATTTTTCGGGGTTGCTCGGCCTCCACCCTCGTCCTGTATCCCGCATGCACGTCACATCATCTCGGGAAGCTCGTTCACAAAGTATTCATGGCGTTGGTTCCGTGACGAAATTTAATTCCTCCATTCCGGATGTGCATCGTGCTTTTTTCCAAAGCCTTATCATCTCCCAGATTGAATCCGCCAAAGGGTGCGACCCAGCCGCTCGATAATTCCACTGATACAAGACGAACTTCCCAAGTTTCGTCGAAATCGGCTCGGTGCCTCGTGAAACAAACGCACGGGGATTGTTCCGGTCTCCATAAATCTTTCTACTCTCGACTGTACTCGTGGACAGCCCCAAGCACATTAGAAGCTTCCGATATCCAAGGGAAACGATTTCAATCAGAAGCTACTAATAATTTGCCCCCTCTTAGCGAGCCACTGCACGGCAATAATCATTCCCTTAGTCGGCGCTTCTGCCGCGCATCGCGGCGACATCCCTTTTGCAACCCTCCGCAAGGGACTAATCGGCAGCGCTGCTAATGATTTATAACCGACACACGCGTGTACGTGCAGAGACACAGCAGCGTGTACGCTCGAACCGCCGAATCCTGTTGCGGACCCCCGCGGCGTGTACACCGTGGGATTGGGACCGGGTTTTCGCCGGGGCAAGTAGCGCCCTGGAACACGCTCGAGTGGGCCAGGACTCGTGCACGATACCGGCTTCCGGTTGGCTAGCGCAGACCACTCTGTGAGAATCAGCTGGTTCCTCGTCTCACGATTAGGCTAAAACAATGGACATTCTTTTCCGGCTGGGACGCCACGTTTTGCCAGCATACTCTCCGGCTTTCCGTCGCTTTTTCCTCTCCGCGAAACGTCAGCCCCGAGCATATTTGTTGTCTCTCGCTGGCATTAATGCGCCTCCTGAAGGTTTTTGTTCGCCAAGGGAACGGTCGAGGAGCGCGCCGACTTTAAAGTTTCTGCACGTTGCATACTTCGCTGGACTTGAACGGACCCGCTTTTTGATACTGTATTTCAGAAAGGGCTGCTTGCCCGAGCCCGGCTGCTTGAACGGTATTTACTTGGATAACGTCGCGACAATGGAGCTTGGAATTGACGAAATACCCACACCGGGGAAGGGAGTCGTTAGTACGTTATTTAGCAGGGATTCTAGAATCTTCTCACATTCTGGCGGCGTTTGCCAAACGAATGGCACACCGGGGTCGACGGAGTCAGGGCCGTAACTCCCTGGGTCAGGCTGAGAAGTAGATACGGTCCACTCCGTGCCAGACGCGGCACGGTCACGTCCCAGGGCCGTAAATCTCCCTAATTCGCTCGTCGAGAGTCCAGAGGCGTCGCGGATGCCGTTCGACCTGACGAATGGCCGCGAGTTTAATGAAGCTATATGGATCGCCATTGTTGCGAAACGTACCCCTGAGTCGCTCGAACCAACGAATTCCTCCAGCACGATATCTCGAGGAAGAAAGTGGGAAACGGCATAAATGCGTCCGAGCTGCTATCGAATAGGAAACTTGGATAACGAGGCGCGGGTTGATAATTGATAAGAGGAGGCGATCTATTATCGTGCGAACGATTGTTGCGATTTACCCTGCTCCCCTTATTCGCCGCCGTTGGTCTTCTAACAAGCGAAGAAACTAAATTCGCGACGTATTTCTTTCGCGTGACCCAAATGGCCGGATCGATGGCGAAAGAAGAGAGTGCAGAGGGCGAGTAAACCGCGGGGCAAACGGGGGAGGCGGCGAATCATTCGGTGGTTTGCCTCTGAAAACGGGAATTTAATCGAAGTAACATCGAGGCGATTCCGTTCGAACGAATCTCATCGTCGGGCGAAACTCCCGAAGACATCGGCATGTAACTTTTAATTAAAAATTTCTAAGAATTCGCCGCGAAAGGAGCGCGCAGACGTCGTAACGAAGCTTAATTAAAGCCGGCCGTTTTACTTCCGTTATGTTCTCGAAAGCGCTCGAGCGGCCCTCTCCTTCCACGACGACCAACTTCAAAATTACTTCGAAACCGCTTTAGAACACTCGACGGTACACTTTCCAGCCGACTATGTCGACTCCCACTCAGTTCGCTGCATCTCCTCCTGGCTACCTTTCGGGGTGGCGGACAGGTAACTGCATAAAAATCTCGACGCATTCAACGAGGGCGGATAGCTTCTCATATTACGCCGACCACCATAACGGAATTGCTTTATTAGACAGTCTCTCTCTTTCCCCTTTTCTCTCCGGTCCTCTCTTTCCTTCGTCTCTTTCGTTTCTTCTCCCTTCTGCCTCGATCTTTGCCGGATCCGTGGTCTCGCTTCCACGCCCGTTTTCCTCCCTCGCAGTGTCTGCTCGTTCTTGGTCTCAGTGATCATCTTGCACGGTCTGCCTGTTCCTGTTCGGTTGCTAACGAGACAGCTCGTGACCAGCCGAGAAGCAACCGGGAGACCAGCGCGTCCACCCTAAGCCTACCTTCAACGACCAACCGAGCTACCTAAACGCGTCCAACGGATCTACTAAATCAAGATGTACATTGGTCACGGTGTACATGGCGGTCGGCTCTGTTATCCATGCTTATGAAACATTGATTTCACGCGGCCCGGTCTGCGATGCTCTCACGACTATGCATACGGGGTGTCCCCCAAGTAAGACCACCGGGAGGACGATAGAATGAATTGAGAATTATATAAATGTAGTCTTTGGAAGCGCTTTACAAACGAATGGTTCATATTGCCAAGTAGAATGGGGTTGAGATAAAGATAGGAATATTTTCTGGGTCGAACGTAATTTTGTAAAAAAATATTTTTCGCCAAAACACCCTGTACACGTTCGTAACCAAAAGTTGCATGCCCCGACGCTCCACGGGGAGGTCAGTCGATTTTCATACCGGCCAAACTCGTCGGTTCACGTCGAGTACAGGATCACCAGCCGTATCGAGACTGGTTTGCCGTGCAAATTCTGAAAAACAATTGCCCGGACGACACGCCGCGAAACCGAGTACAGAATACAATTCGCCCGGTCCGTGAAATCGGGGGACCGCAGGCCTTCAAAACAGTCGGGACGAGCGATCTTAGAAAGTAATACTCGCTGAAAGGGATCCCGGATCGACGAACCAACGTGACTAAGCTCAAAGTCTCTGTAACACTTGTAACGTTCCGTTCGCGATGCTATCGGCACGATTTCAATTAAGATTCCCCGTCCTCCGATACGTACAGCGACGTTCAAGGATAGTGTCCTCTCGAGCCACGAGATTTCCGGGATTCTCGATGCTATTAGGCGATCGTGCAAGTACCAAGGACATCCTGTAGGATACGCCTGGGTGTCGGACAAGGGTGGCGGGTTATCGTGTGTGCCACGGATCATTACCCTGCAGGGTAGGATACAGTGTCCTGGTCCCAGCTAAGATTAATCACTCTGGCCAGACCAGGGCAATATCGGCCACTATAACGTTGGCCGACGATAACTCGCGACACGTTCCTGGGAGATAAGACGTCCTGACATGACGGTCGCGAATTTTCAAACGCGTCGTGCATACTCCGACCGGAGGGATCACCGGGGTAATTAACTGTGCTGCTGCTGGCACACGAAGATCAATCATTTTCGTGGGAATAGGGAGGAATGATTCGGGGGCGTGTTTGTTGTTCGTAAAAGAATATAATTAAAAGCTTGGCGGGCGAAGTACAACAGAAACGATTAGACAGTTTTTGGGTTGAAAAACGTTTAATTGAAAATCAATAGTGCTTGGATCAATTGATTAATTCAACGTAGGAGGTAGAGGATTTTTTTACAACTATAATTGCGTAATATTCTTCGTTCGACACTTGGCACGATCACGATACTTTGCGCGCAAAAAATTGCAAGTGACCGACGCGACGTTTCTTCCCTCTGTCCCTCGCGTCGCTTCCAGGGACGTGATTCTGCACGCAGGAGGTGCATTGTTCAGTGGTCTGGTCGTGAATTTGTTGTACCATGTACCAGCAGCCCCCTAACTTTCACGGTGATGCATATACCATCATGCGGCGGAACTTGTTCCTTAAAAAATAGGGTGGGTAAGCCGAAACACCGGCTTCTGAAGTCGTTCTGCAAGAGGTCGATACTATCTTGAGATTCGAGACTGTTGAAACTCACGAGACTGTGACACATTTATAACTACTCGTTTTATCCTTCACTTTTCCATCGCTTCCTTTTTTTTTTTAGATACAATAGCTTCTCCGAGTACGCATTGTCGTTTTAGAAGCAACAAGCGCTAAATTCCCGCAATATCAATGATGAGGTAGTTCGAAATATTTCCCCGTTTGATATCTAGTTGAAGTAAAGTGTTGCCGTCAGGCGCAGGCTATCGCGCGCTCTCTCCGCGCGGATAATTGTCAGCAGCAGGAAATTCAGCCGGCGATAGCAACTTTTGCGAGCCGCGCGATCGGTCCCGCTTTCCGTTCTATTATTCCTTGTAATGAAAGCGCGGAAATAGGATGGAAGAAGTTCCAACTTGCACGTGGGACTATTGAAATAAATACTCCGTTCAGGTCTGGCGGCCTAATGACCCAATTCTGCTCGATTCTTTTCTTATCCCGAGCGAATTTCCGAAAACTTCTCGCGGAACGATCAAAAGGGACATTAGATTCCGATAAACTGTGTGCCCCCCGTCAGATAGTAAAAGCAACACGCTTTATTTTGGAGAAACATTGCCATCGTTTTATAATAATTATGAACTCTGTGCGCATAGGGGTAATTCCGAAAGGTGGACTGAAACAATTCAGTGGTAGAGCTTGCTCCAAGCGTGTGTTCTTTAACAATACCCTCCTGGTGCTTTAGCAATGTCAAACGACCACAATGCTTGCTTGTAATATTTGACGAAGTCAATAGCGCATTACAAATACCTTTTGTGGGATGCCTGCGCACCTATTCTCGAACTGTATACCGGCAATTGCTGTCTATTTTTCTGAATAATAAACTCCTCCACGGAGTTAAAGGACTACCAAATTTTCACCGAAAATTGACGATTCTTTATCTGCTGTAACTTGGCGAAAAATCGACAGTTTTCGTAGGCGAATTACGAATGGAAGGGAAATATGTAACAAGTTGAGACACCAATATAATAATTGGATAATAATGTACCGTAGAAACTAATGCATGAAATGAAGTCTCGCGTAAAGAATGCAAATTTAATTGGTAAGATTGAAAGGGCCACCTCATCCCACACGTATTTCCGCCTGCAACGAACTATTATTTTCCGAAGCAGTCGTACTTCCACTCGGATCGTTCGTCAAAGACAGCGAGATTTCCTTCCAGCTTTGTTCGATGCTCTCCCTATCTTTCCATCCATTAGTTTCTACGATACATCATTATCCAAATCATGGTATTCATATTTCCGATCAAGACGTATCGAGACCCGATAGGATCGCTCGTAAATATGGCGATCATAATGCATATTATGCAAGGTGAGTCGTCAAGGAAGCTATGGGTGCATCAAAGGTGGGGACAGTTGGAAGCGAATAAACGACTCCTCTTGCCCTTGTGCCTAGTGTTCTTGATTTCTCTATATTTTTCGTTTCACGAGAAATGAGAAATCAAATTGTATTTCCCGAGAATTCTGGAGAAATGAAAGGTCAGAAGTCGCAGAAGTCCAGTAGGTGTAACCCCAGAGTCGTAGGTTCGGTCAAAGTTGCAGAAGACCTATTGGACTACTACGTTTTCTGACCAACTGTTACCAAAAATTCTAAATGAGATTTGTAACAATTTTCTTCGACTTAAGTTTCTCAAGGCATATTGTCATTCCTCTAGAATCGAGAAATAAGCAATTATAAAGTTTCTCGAGAAATTCTCGCGAAGGAACGCTAGTCGGGCTACGGCACGCCATTCATCGTGATTTCTTTCAAGCTCTGTTCCGTACGGTTCAGGTAGTGACATTTGACTCTTTTGGAATCGTATCATGTGGTCGGCCATAGTATTCGTCGCAGCATACACAATCGTAATATGAAAAAAAACCGAACACCATTTAAACAAAATTAATTTTACTTTGATATTTCACCAACCATTACAATTACCGAAAAGTTATTTATACCACCTTATGTCCTCCTTTATATCAAACAACTATTGCAAGAACATTTATTCGATGACCATAATGTCTCGTGAGATGTTCCATCGTTTCCAGTTAAATGGAACACCCTGTACATCTAGCTTTGTAAAATCGTGTAGGAGTAATCAGGATTCCGAGAAAGAGAACTCGACAGACTTCTTTAGAAATTTCTTGTTTCACGCGAAAGCTCGTGCTTCGAACCGAGATTCGTAATAAAGAACACCTGGTCGACTCCGTATGAGGGTCCGCCTTTCCTGGTAGACGCGTGTCCACGCATCGTCACACCTGCTTACGTAAAGCCTCGTTCTCATATGCGTCGCGAGAACGCATCCTTCCAGAACCTGGCACTCTCTCATCGGCACGTTTTCACGCGTCGGAGAAACTTCCTTTTTCCTCTCGGCCGTGCCGCCCGCGCGTCTCTGCCTCTTGGTCGTCCACCTCTAAAATAAAAAAAAAATCAGAAGTGTGAGGGCACGCTGAGAGCGCGGCTTAAATGCTACGCACGAACGCGGTCAATCTAATCGCGCGTTTCCTAATCGCTTCTCACGTTTCAAACCAAGACGTTTGAACCGCATCTCCAACACGCCGTTTCATCGATATCCATCGGAAATATTACATTCGGGGGATTCGCGTTCAATTTCATTCAAGTTCCGCCCGCCAGCATGTTAATAGGAGAACTCCTCAACCACGATTCCAACTAGACTCAAAGACGCATTCCCAAAGATCACTTTCTGAAATCCAGCCGCTCCATTTCGCGGAGATTTCGCTAATTGACCCTAATCATTCCTAATTGCTGCCGGAACTTTCGAACGGTAAGAGGATCAAGATCCTCCCGCGAGGAATTTCGGGGTCGACGTAATAGGATCCCAGTTTCGGCCTCTCGAGTTGTCGAGCGGCGCAACGGCATCCACGGTGTGCACGGGCTACGTCCTCATGAATGACAGCCTTATTGAACAGGGGTGGGTTGCACGGCGGGGGTGTTTCGGAACGCCCTTCAGCGGCTACCGGGCCCGAAAACTCGGTCCCACGCACCTGGGTCCCTCGCTAGGGGCCACCGTGGGGCCCTTTTGTCATGGTAATTCCACGTACTCCTCGTCGCATGCGTCGCCAACCCCTGGCCCACCCTTCCTTCTCTAGTTCTCCCCTCCTCCGTGTTACCCTCGACGATCGTACCGACCAGGTGTTCGATTCTTGTGCCCGGAGGAGTTCCTCGGGACCCTCTGTCATCCGATCGCCACGGAGGGATCTCGCCTGATCCGACGACTCCGACTGAGAAACCGGGGAACCTTGACAAAAAGGGCGGGGGGCTAAGAGGAGGGGGAGCACGCGCGAATATTCCTGCTGGAATGGCGTCGAAAGAGGGGAGCCTGAATTACTGCGACGCGATTGCGGCCGCGATCGTCGTGCCTCGGTATTCGTGGAAATTAATCACGAGGAAAATGCCGATATCGTTTTCTGCTCATGAAAAATGTCTGTATTTATCTATCGAGGAGGAAACGAGGCACGGCCCTATCGGGGGAGAAAAATTGTACAGTCGAATCCGTGTTATCGCGAGGAGAACGCGCAACCTGTTGAAGCCCTGTTAGACGACGCTGGCAAGAGCAACGACGGGATTGACAAGCGCGTGCTCGCGAGTGCCACGTCGTAACGCTAGTTTCCGATGCGTCGATCTGTCGATACCTTTTCAGCCAGTCAATCGTTCGATGGAAGGGGTTGCCAGGCCACGATGGAGGATGTTCCGCGTGCAATATCGATGCACCGGCAACCCTTTTCTTGCCGCCTGACTTCGACCCGGTGTGTCACGATATTGTGCGACCCCCCTTCTTTGCCAGACGTCTCGCGGAACGACGCCATATTCTCTGACACGGAGAAAAGCACCTCCATTTCCTGCAGGTACTATTCTGTATTCTTCTCGAGTACATTCGGCACGGGTATAGTAAATTGTTGGCCACGTGGTGACCCGACCGACCAGAAGTCGAGTGTGCTTGAGATATCATTGCCACTGTATTCATAGAGGATTAGAGGGACCTCATGATCGTTTGGCACGATGTTAAACAGCATCGATTATCTCGATTATCATTCAAACATTTTTATTGGCACCCCGTCCGGGTTGCGGGGCAGAATTCACCCGGGGTATACTCTGCCCGTCGTAAACGGCGACTAAGAGGGTCCGCATAATCTTGGCGCGTGTTGACTTACGAGCAACGTTGATGATAATTTATAGCCTTTTGTTAAGATTCATCGCACAGAAGTGTCTCCTCGTTCGCCCTTTATTCCCTCGCCCAAGAAAGTTGTAATTATATTTCTCCTCGGCAGACAGGGGCGTCAGAGTTGAAGGGTTGGATTCGTCTCGATCGCGACAATTTCGTCAAGCCGACGGAGAAAACCCTCGCGATGCTTCTACCCCCTTTAGACCCACGGATCCACCCCTTCATTCGAATTCTTATCGCGCTTCGAACCGCGCAATCTCTGCTCGTTACAATTATTCGCCCCCGTTCAACCGCCAGAGGGCCCATCCTTCCCCTCGCGATTCATTTGAAACATTCTCGCGCAGAAATCGGGAAACGCCGGCCACGTTGGCGACAAGGTCGATGCCGTACAGAAGGGCCAGAAATTCTCGATCGCGGGGGGTTGGGGTGGATCCACAAATTCGAGCGGACGGTCTTTCCATTTTCCTTCCGCGGCGGGTAGCCAGCAGCGGAGACAAGGATCGGGTGGTCTTTAGGTTTAGTTCGCTCCGGGGCAGAGACGGCAGGCGTCGCGGTAGCAGGGTTGCTCCTACTGGCTCCTAATTGGGAGACCGGCAACTAACTCTCTTAATTACCGCCTCTACTTCCTCGCCTCTCCTCCGTCGACCTCCACCTCCGGCTCCGCCACCTTCTCGTTCGCCTGTCTCCACCTACTGCTAACGTTCTAGTTGCCCCTTTTTTCCCCCCTCGTTCTTTGCCGCACTTTCTCGACTAGCTTCCTCCTACGCGTCTCCCTTTTTCGTCCTTCTTTCTCGCTTCTGCCTCGCGCCGACTTCGTTCGCCCTCTGCTTCGTGCGACCTCTTCCCGCCAAGGGGAACCCTGAAAGCTCTGAGAAAAGTTCCGTCGACTTAATTACATGGAATAATCGCGGGAGTACGGAGCCTGGGCCGAGTCGCTGCGTCCATTCCCACATTACGAGATTTCTGATGTGCCACAAAAGAACCCTTTCCTCGACGGTCGCGCCGCTGGGTCTCGTTTCGCCGTCAGCCGTTCCTCAGAGCTGATTAGCTCGACTTGGCGCTGGTTGATTAGGATGCCGAGCCATTTCGCGGGGATGTTTTTTCTTTATATTGGATACTTATTCCTTTGTTCGCATCCTGAATGAAAGTCTAAAAGGTGCTTCGAATCTTCCCCCTTCGCTGAAGGGGGGAACAGGCAGGAGCGTTTGGAATTTTCACAATGAAAGAGCTCGCAACTTGTTCTCGTCTACATCTAAGGGATAATGTCCATTTCAGTGGCACATGTTTGCAACGCAGGCTGAAATCGCTGCAACATTCGTTCGAACTTGACGGCATATTCAGACTGCGACGAATCTATCGGCTGATTGTAATTAAAACTGTACAAAATGAGCACGATCCCGATCGAGGGCTGTCGAAGATTTATTTTTTCCACTCTGCCACAAGCGAATCACCGTCCTTTCGAGGAATCTAGATCGTTCGCGACTAGCTGGATTTCCTGGCGAGCGATGTCGTAAAGTTCTCGTTACACGTCATTGTTGTAGAAAGGTTGAATAAGGTGTGAACGAGAGAACGGTGTCGGCGGGTGGCGGTCGTAATCTTCAGAAATCTTCAGCTGCCCGTCGACATCTTCATCAACGGCTGCCACGCGGATACGTCGGCTGGTTTCACTTTGATTCTGGATCGCGCGGTTCTCACAGGGAGGACTCCCTTGGAAAATACACGAAGATTTCCCGATAATCTCTCTTTGTCCCGTGCCAGGAAAGAGAACTTCCCCTCGCCATCTTCCTCTTCGTCCGAAATACGAACGTCTCTGGTTCCCTTTCGCTCGTTTCTAGCCAGAATCGCGAATATCTTCCGCAATATGTATTTATACGAGTAACTATCCTGAACTTTCAACTTGGCAATCAAAGATTTGCAGCATTCTTTCCCATTTTTCTCAGGCCGTTCTCGGCTTGCAATTAGTCTCACTCGGAAGAGTAAGTCGTAGTTGGAAACCTCGACGACGTATCTCTCGACGTACAGTTAAGCTTTTCACGTCTATGTGGCCGTGAAGCAGTCGCTATCCCTGGCATGGTCGATACGAGAAGGAGAGTCTCTCCTCTCCTCTATAGGATCACGGTATCCCTTGCCCTCGTTCTCGGTCCCTCTCGCGGGAACCCCTGCCAAGGACCGACAATAGGCCGCAGTAGTTCTCATTTGATTAATAACCCGCCCACAATGAGCACTCCCAGTGACTCTCAGTTGATTAACGATCGCAGGAGAGCACTACAATGCCGATGATGGTAGTTGCGCGATCCAGCATGCCCCGAGGATCGGTGGTTCGCTCCGTGAAGTAGCCTCGATCCTGCGATTAATCGCAGATCGCGAGCAATCTGTTCCACCAAGAAGTCTGGACGAAGCAATCGAATCATGATCGAGATACGCGCGAAAAATTGCGCGATGGGATTTTCAATAGAGTGTGTAGTTCAGAGTGTGGCTTGAAATTAGATAAAAGCGGCGAGTCAGGAAAGGCAGAATTCAGTGGGCAGAAAATATGTTCAATCGGCGAGGTTTCTTTCCGCAGATCTCAAGCGAGAAGCACCTGATGCATTCGAGGTTTATTGCTTTACGACAGACAGGTAGCCGGAACTCGTTGGCAGCGTATTGAATTATGACGACCGTTTCCAACCGCCCGATATTTCGCCCGTATTGGGCAGGGAGATTATTTCAAACCGCTCACCCTTAACTAACCGGCACCCTAACCGGGGAAACCTTCAATTGCCGTTCGAAAAAAAATATTAATCTCCCTGGCCGCATTTGTGCGAGGCGTCGAAACGGGACTCGATCTATCTGAATTTGCCTAATGCTTCGCGACCGACGCCATCCCCAAGATGCAAACGATTCGGTAGGAACAGGGGTTGGACGCGCATCTCGAGGAATGCTTCGCGTAACTCGGTGCAGCGGGAACAGGTAGCATTGCCGAGGGATCGCGCGAGAATTGGATCGATCCTCGGTCAGATTTCTATCGCAGATCGAGAACGGCAGGAGAGGCAGGTATCCCGTGTGCGAGCTTTCAAAGGTACGCCCGTGTAACGTCGCGACGAAGGGAGAGAAGAGGCCCCTTCCCCTAGAGCTGTGCGCTAAGATGGCCGCTCCGGGATCGTATCCTATGTCGTGGGAACCTTTTTACCAACTGGAGCACGACGGGCCTAGCAAGGGCTCGCAGGAATCCGAGCAGGTAGTCTCACGTGCACGGCAACCTACGGCATGTGAGAAAAATCGTTTCGCCCGTCCCTGGATTTGCGATGGCGGCCCGTCCTTCCTGGGATTCGGTCCAGGGATACTTCCCTCGTCGCGTCTGTGGAAACTGGCTCCGCGGCGGACCTTCTAGGAACGAAACGATATCCCCGTGCTCGTCGCTGGAAATTTCGCGAGCTCCTTTCCTCGTCGCACGGGGCCGAAACTCAGGTGTCAGGAAAAGGATGCCAAGTATTTCTCCGTGACGGATGTAATCCATAGAGCTCAATTTCAATTCTGTCACCGGCACACAGGAGGCGTCGCGCCGGAAACGAACCTGCCCTTCCGTTCGAGCGTTCATTTTCCGCGGGACAAACGGAACGTCCTCGCGCGTGCGATCGAACAAAGTCGATGAGACTTGTGCATCAAAGCAACGGAGGGTGGTCTCCCGCGAGGAACGAAACTGCCTCGCGGCAAGGATGTTAAGTGAATTACCCGCGCGACGCCCGTTTCGATAATGAGCGAACGCGAGCGGGTACGCGCGTACGGGCTGGCACCGCGTCCTCGCGGGACGAAGAAAGTACCAGCCATTTATCCGCGGCGAACTCCCCGCGGGAAACGGTCGACCGGGCGGGAAAATGAGAAAATAGAATGGAATCGTTGCGGGCAGAGGAGTGGCAAGGAATTGTTTCGCGTCGATTCGTTGAATCCCCGAAGGAGGCGAAGGCTCGCGGATCGGGGACGAGGATCTCGCGCTTCTCGAACGGGACAATAAATCGGTTTCACGCGGCGGGACAATGGCCGCGGCAATTTGCAACGTCGACACTAATTTGGACTAATTAATGCGCCGGGGACACGGAGGAAATGTTACGAGGAGCGGCAAGACAATGGCCGCGCAACGGCGAATCATCGACGACACCGCTCGTTATTTAATAAAATCACACCACGACCCGATGGATCGGTTTAATAACGTATAATTAAGGGTGCGCTGACAATTATCGTTTCGCGGACTCCGCCACCCAGTTTCATGGTACGACGGCTCCTTTCTCTCGGCGCGTTCGAATCGATCATTTTTCCCCGTGCTCCTCGAACGCGACTCACCGTTCGCCCGGCGAATCGATTCGATTCGGGGGTGCACGTGGGAATCGCGACGGGGCCGCGTGAAAAACGGGCCGCGGATGAAACAGCGTCGAAATGATTAGAACGGTCGAACAGGCGGCGCGCCATTCGAACACAATATTTGTTGGAAATTGATTATCGCTGCCGCCGAATACCGCGATACGGAGGTGACTAGACGAATCGGTTTTACCTATACAATCGCGTTAATAAATACCGCGGCGGCCAATAAGCGCTAATTAATGCACATGCATGAACGCGGATCGCGGGGAATTTGTGTCACGTGACGGCGGACGACAGCATCGATGCAATTTGTTCCGTCGAAGCGATTAAGCGTGCAATCTTGTTGCACCCTTGTGAACGCAAGACGATAATGCTAACAGCTTCGTAAAAATTTCGTTCGGCCGGTACAAAATAACTTATCGAAATATCTTTGTGGTCCTATTTGTTACGCGCTCGTCGCCCGTGGAGCCTCGAAGCGGACACGCAGAGGAGCAATCGTAGAGAGGAAAGCGTATAGAGGCCGGTCTGTCTACCGGAGGCGGAAAATCTCGGCGATCGCAGCGGCTTCCGGCGGCGCAGCGAAGAGGGCAGGGAGAAAGAGGCGAGCCAGAAGAAGCGATAGACGAAATGTAAATCCGCTGCCGCGGCACGGTTTCGGGGGTGAGGGCGGTGGGGGTGGTACGATGCTTAAATTTCCGATATTTTAACCGGCGGCCGCAGCTTACTCGTGCAACAAGTCCTTTCTCCTCGGTTGCCTCTGAAAGCCCGGCTAAGTAATTTCGGTTACGCCATCCGGCTCGCGGCTTCCGCGCTGCCACAGACGGTTTTCCACCCCCTTCGACTAGCTTCCTTACCCTCCCGTTTTATCTGTTTTCTTTTTTCGCCTCGGTTCGGCGTTGTCCGTTTGTAGGCTCGCAAGGAAGCCTGTACAACCCGGCACAGCTCCTTATTTCTGTACCCTCCTATCGGCGGATCGGATCCGTTCGATTTTCGCCGTAGTTCACTTGGAATTACGATTCTTCGCCCGTCTAAATGGTGCTTCCGTGGCGGCGTTCGAATGAAGTCGAAGAAGAGCGGTAACTTTTTAATAATCCTTCGGTGATTCGAAGGAAATTTTTCTGTGCAATCGTTTCAAGAAATCTTTTCCTAATCTGGCGACCTCTCCGCGATTTTACGCCGACATCGGTCGATCCGACTCGTTCCCGAAACTAGGATTAACCCCCGCGAAGTGGAGTTTTGAGGCGATAGTTTCGCGGGTTTCCCGTCAAAGTTCTCCTTCTCGTTTTCCTGTGCTTCTGCCCTCCCTCTGTTCTCTGGTCCCGCGTGCAAGGGCTTGCGCGCTGCTCCACCGAGAACGCGAAAGGGAACAGATGCAGCGGCAGCTCGGTGTTTAGGGATAATTGCGATTGGACGAGAGGGCAGAACTCTGGACGCTGCCACGCCATGTGTCTACCGAACTACTTGAAACTTTGCAGCGGCGCGACGCGACGTGGCCGACGAGAGGCTCCTGCTAATAGCGGTCTCTGGAACAGCCTGGATCGAACTAATACACGCGTGCGCGGGTTTCACGCACCACGGATCCGGTTCGACGTGAATTTACACACCTATCGGACGTGAAAGAGCGACAAGTTGAGAGTAATGGAGATTGAACTGGACCCGTCACGCTCGTGAAATTGACGTTCTTTCTAATTAAATTAATTTGAATCGTTTCTTGGCAAAAATGCAAACAAATTGGCGTACATGATATAAGCTTCGATCACTGAACGATAAGTGGGCTAGTGGAGCAAGAATAGACTTCCCGGGGAATCTCCTAGGAACGTGGAGAATTTCCTAAAGAAACTGGAGATAATTAAGGCATGATTACGCTTCGCAGCACAGGTGGCGGAAAAATGTTTCTCGCCCGGCTGAAAGTGAATACGGTGTCCGGGCCAGCAATTTATTTCGCTAATGCAGTCGTGGCGAATCCACCCAGCGACGCGCACGGCTGCTAAGAAAGAAGAAAGACGACGAGGCGGCAAGAGATTCGCAGAATGCATTTCGCGAGATGCTCGTCGGCCTGCCTCGTGCTTTGGAAACCTTGCTCCCCGTGTATCGTGATTGCGAAGAATTACGTACCAGTAACCTTCACGGCTCGTTTTCAGCGTTGAATATCGCGCAATCGTTTCTCCTCCTTCCCCTAAATCTCTTCGATCTGCTCGAAATTTTTTTTCGAGGAGGCCAAGGAGGAAGAAATTTCCGGGCCCCGTTAATTAATCGAAGGTGTTTTTCTCTGCGCGTCGATGAATGTTCCATGGCCACGGAAATTCAGTGGAACAGGTCAATGCACCGATCTCGCAGCCGGTAACGGCGAGAGCAAACGTTTGCCGTTACCCAATCAAGCCAGCATAATGCCGGTCGCGTATATACGCGTGGCCAAACTGCCTACGGGGGTTTCACGATATACACCATATGTACCAATACACCCTCGTGTTTGGCCGCGCCATTGGGACCCCCAGTAGCCGCGATTCGAGTTCTCGAGGAACGGGCAGGAAGCCGGCGGATCGACCACCACCTGGGCCGCGCAGGTTCGTTCTGTACACACGAGTACACAGAGTTCCGTGCTCGCGCGCAACCCTGTACACGAGCAACGCCAATATTTTGTTAACGTTATGTTTGCTGCCCGGCTGATGTACTGGCACAGATTGGATTTGAAGTTTATAGGGCGGAAATTCTTTGGGGAAAGCCAGCCTCCCCCCGGGGTTCGCGAAGGCAAACGGGCGTGCAGGCTCGCGACGAAATTCTTGGGGAAGCTGGTCGTTTCTGCCCGAGGGCGTGATAGTTAAAAATTCATCGCGCTAAGTAATTCTCTTTGCTCTGCTCTTGTTCCCAGCGTCGAGGGGCGGAAAGCGATATATATATATATATGCTCGATAGGACCAGGGAAGAATAATCGGAGTTTATCTCGGGGAGAATTGAATAATTCAATGCGTCTCGTCACACGCGGCGGTCGAGAACGACAAAAACGATCAGGTGGGAATAGAATCGGGAGCGGCACGAAAGGCGTAGACGACGAATTAGAGATGCAGAACCACGTTCCCGTTTCTCGAGGATATTAAGCCGAGTTCTTAGCTTGATGGATGAAACACGACTTATGTTACTAGCCGGTATCCGGCGCTGTCCGTGCCCGTGCATCATCAATAACACTCTGTGATCGCGACACAGACCCACGGATCGTCTCGGCCCGTGAAAACGGATCGGCGGGATGTTTAATGCGGCCACGGGCGATGCGTGACCCTGCGGCGGATCGAAGGTGTAACTTTCGGTACAGAAGAGGCTCCTCTGTTCGTTAGTCCTCGCTTGTCATTTGTCAGGAATACGTGCCTAATGACGGTGGCCCCGTGATTATGAAATAATGGTACCTGTCGGCCGGGTTCGAACGATGGAATCCGCCTCGCGTCAGAAGCCGTTAACGGCGTCGCGTAATCGTCGTCGCTAAGTAGACCCACGCTGTCATCCATTATATTGGGCCCCGTAGTTTCGAATCGAAATTTCGCGCCCATTGCGACACACCGTGTACAAAACTGTATCACAGGAGTCCAATACGAATCTGTTTTTTAACCGGGGCTAACCTTCGCGCGACGTGACCGAGAACAAAATGCTCCGCACAAAGGAGCGAGGAAGAAAAGTTGAAACAAAGGAGCGGCGTGATTGTCCGGCGAAGAGGGCACACAGAGCCGACGCGAGTTGCTCTCGCGAAATGATTTGGAGTGCGGGGCGATGCACGCGGCACCGCGGTATAATTACTGGTCGTATGTATCAGACACGCAATCAAGAATGAATTATCGCGGAACCACGCCTCCTGCCAGCGCTCAACCGGGCACAACAATGCCGGCGCATCACGAGCAGCGACCCGACTGTCGATGATGTGTGCTAATAGTCTCCCGTGGCTTTCGCCCACAGTATCCAGATCCCGTGACACGATTTTTCCGCCTCTAGCCCGCGGCTATTCACGCTTCCTCGTCTCATCGTCGCGAGATGAAAGCGCTACGCGCGTTTGCCACCGCCCCCTTGGTCGATTAAGGAATATCTCGAGGACAATTGCGCGGCGTTTCCAGACACGATATTCCGTTCCCTCGGAAAAGTTATTTTTTTCCCTTTTTTTGGGACGACTAGAGAGATGTTTAGAATTCTGTGCGACGCGAAATTCCTTTCGAACAAATTGTCTTGCAGAAAGTCTTGTTTTTTTCGCCCCTTCATCCGTCGCTGTCGTGGCGTAACGAAACGCACCCCAAGGTGTTTCCGCGGTCTTCGAAAGGAAAGGAACCGGCCAGAATTCCGTGCCACCGATTCTAGAACCACCCAGGACTTCCAAGCTTTTTTCCCCATCATCTGGAAAGCTGCCGGATGACCCAGGCCAGTCTCGACCCATAAAGCCCGAAATAACTCTTGGTTCGTGCCTCCCCCTCAGCCACCCTGCTCGGACAATATCAGACGAAGGATGGGTGGGGCGGTAGTCGCGTACAGGAAAGGAAGATGGAAGGAGGGACGTAATAAATTCGCAATTTCCTTATTACGGGTAATGCCCCGGTCGGTGGGTGAGCTCGCATAAATATCCCTGGTTCCGGTGATCCTGTGACTTCCGGTCAGCCGCAATGACTTACGCTAGTCGAAGGGTGGACCACGGAGCGGGGGTGGATAGAGCAGCATCCAGCCAACGAACCAGCCAACTACCACCGTGTGGAGACGGAAAGAGGGTGCAGGGTGGTGTAGGTTTCGTGCTGGTTCGCAAAAGAGGGCGATGCTCGCGATGGAATTTGTCCCCGACGGTTCCGCCCTCGGATGACCACTGATAAATTTACTAGATCCTCCTACCCTTTCTGCTGTCGCGCCTTCTGCAACCCCCCCGCCCAGCTCGCCCGTCGTTCCGCATTCTCCTCGGCTCTTCCTTACATTTTTCCTTCGAACGGTGTGTTCTGTTCGTATATCAGCTTGAGTGATCAGCGCACGTTGCGAGGCACGCTTTGAATTGGAGTTTCAAGAAAATTTCCAAGTACCTTTTAACAGAGGGAAGTTTACGCGAAACAATTTTCCACCCTCTCGTTTTGGAGGTGGAACGGCTGGCATCGGTTTTGTTTGTCCCGTCGTTTCCACAATTTCCTCCGTGAACGTCAAAAGTTGGAAAAAGCAGGGGAAAACGCGAGGGACCAGCAACTTGGTGTTCCTCCCTCCCACTACATCAACCCCCCGTCCTCTCTACGCAAACAGAGAAGAAACTTTTCCATATGAGAAATTGTGCCCGACCGGCTTTGCGGAATTTTCGGGACATTTCTCTCCTGTCTTCTTCCCCTTCGTCTTTGCCGTTCTCTGTCGATACCGCTTCGAGACACGGAGTTTAATTCGTCGAGTGGCTTTGAGCCTCACGGATCGTCACGGGCGGGCAATAACCTTAATTGGTTTCTTCCGTGTGCTTTATTTTTCACGGCGTATTAAAGCATCCCTTCGCGATCAAACGTCGAGCAATCGTCGCGGAGGTATTTCGCGTCGTCTTCTCGCAGATGATTAATCTGTCAAGTGGATATATATTTCTATGGGGAACCCACACTGCTACGGCGGGTAGAGCAGTTTTAAAATAGCGGCGAATCACGCCTGTCCATAAGGTTTCAAAAATGAGTCCCGCGGTAGCTCTCGTTTCCCGATTAACAGGTACGCATCGATCGCGTTATTTTTAAGCACCCCAGAGCCACCATAAAATTTCACCTCGAACAAGGTGTCCGAACTGCTCGGTACCATTAAATTGCCCCTCGTTGTCCTCCGAGCAGCTTCCATAAAACACCAGGCATATATTTATCCACGGTATCTCTCCCCAAGGTACGATCGTTCCGACAATCTGTTTCGTTTATCGCAGCCGCCCCCTCCAGAATCCAAGAACCCTCCTACCCCCGGCTATGTTTCTCGGTTCTGCGGACTCGCCTCCACCACGCCTAAACATCCGTCGAGATGATTCCTTTTTTTCCTACTCTTTTTGCGGAATCTCGCCCCCCTTAAACCGACCTTTCCAACCGTGTCGTCCGGGGATACGGGAGAGGGTGAAAAAATGGGTGTCACGCTCCAATAAAACAAGCAATATCGCGATGTCCCGGGGCCAAAGACGGTCCTGGGTTATCCTGCGGGGGGTCCTGACTCCCGGTGCGCGTCCCAAGGTATATTGCTCCCGGATCATCGCGCCTGCATCGCATTACGGGGATGATATCACCCTTTTCCACACGTACGAACGGACACGCACGCGCCGACTTATATTCTCGCCGGCACAATACGGAATCGCCGGAACGACGCGGGTTACGCCGAGTATGAGAAAACGTGAGGCCGTCTGCGAATTTTCGCGAGCTGCCGACCTATGAGCAGCCCGGGTTACGGGGGAGGGCTGGGATCGGTATATTGCGGACTTAATATAATTCCTTTGTACCGATTCCTCCGCTGCGATTCCGCAGGCATTTCGTGCCCGCTGAATCCGCTTTAATTTCGACAATTTTACTGCCCGACCTGTGCGAGATTTTCTTCCGTGAAATAATTGAACGGATTTGCAGAAGCTTCGTGTTATTTTTCCTGACGCGGAGAAGATTGAAAGGGGTGGGAAAATGTTCGCCCTCGTTTCACAGGCGTTTCTTAGGGCAATAGTAATTCGGCGCGGTAATAGAGACATTGAACTTTCTGTTGAACGCGGTGGTTTAACGAGTCTGATGAGTCTTTTCAATTAGAGGGGTGCCCGGTGGCAGGGGGTTGGAACGCGATCGGGCCACATTTCATTAAAGGACGCTCTCGGTGCAATCGATTCGTGCACGTCCCGCGAAGCGATAAATGCCCTCGACACAGAAGGACAATCGCTTCGACGTGCCGCAGCCATTGATACCTTTAGGGGGTGGCTGGCAGGAAGGAAGGAAGAGAGACGGGGATGCGAGCGCAGCTATCGGGATAGAGGCCCGATCACGCGTGTAACGCGCGGATTATTAATCGCAGAATAATTTGACGCCCCGGCGACAGAGGCGGCAATGCACCCCCTGCCGGCACCCCCTCTGACGCCGTTCTTCATCTACGTTCAACCATCTCCGACCACTTCTATCTGGGCGACGCCGAGCGTCGGGCCTAGTTATTGGCTTCGCAGATTTGCGCTAATGTGTCTTCCGATAGTTCATAACCCTCGGCGCTCGAAACGGGGGTGGTTTGCCCCCGCATCCTTCTCTTGCAAGTGAGGTCGTGGTTCGAGGAGTCGTGATCTCGAAAATCGGGATTCCCCTTGAATTGTAAATGCGCTTGGATTGCGAATAATTCTTCCCGCGAAAATTTTGTAGTAGCATAGATTTTGCATAGATTTCCTGCTGTCGTTGAAGTTTCGCTCGATGTTAATTTCTGTTTCTTTTTCCCGCAGAGCCTGCCGATTCTTGCCGAAGATTTCCAAACCGAATGGAGCGGTGAGTGGAATTTTATTAGCATCTTTCTCACTGCCTTTGCAGCTTTTATTCTTGCGAATTTATTAGCGGACTTGCAGAGTGGGTCGTGTCATTCATCGTTGCAATTCATTTTCGCATATGATGCTTCCCCGACGAGGGCACGGAAGTACAAGTCTCCGCGTTACCATTTTCTATCGGCGGGAAGGCTGAAACCGCGAAGTCACGTTTCCCTCGCGAGTACACAAGACCACCGCGAAACGTTAACGCCGCACATAGATACGATTCCCCTGGAGGAGTAAAAGCGGGTGAAAAAAAACGATGAAATTTAGCCGCAACTCGATCCATAATCCCCGGCGGAAGCCGCGAGCGAAGATGAGGAGCGTGGAGGCCAAGGAAACCAAGAGAGGCTAAAGGGTAAGCAAGCGAGCCAATGTTTAATGGAGGCTTCCCGTCGGCCCCTTGCCGCTTCTTCTTCGTCCTCTTCTTCTTCTTTCGCCGCGTCTTCGCGGCGATGTCGGCGGCAGTCGAGGTTGCTGGTGGAGGCGGTGGACACGTCATTTATCTTTCACCCTTCCCCCTGCCGAAGCAGGTTCTCCACCTCTCACCTCCTACCTCCGGCCGCTGCTACACTTGGTGGCGCCATCTTGGCAACTCCCACTCTCCTTTTCTCCTCTGCTCCTCTCTCTGCCCTTCTCGGTTCGCCATTCGCCTCGCACGTCCTCCAGCTCTGTCCCCGTTTGCCTCCTCTTCTTGCCCCAGACGCCTAACGTAGAACAGCTCTACCTTTCCCGCTCTGTCGCTCGCTACTCTTCGGCCTTCTCTTTGTTTCTCTCATTTTCCGCCTCCATTCTCTTCGTCCCGTCCCCACGGCCCGCCTCGCAGGCCCCTTGCTTCTCCAGCCGCGGCAAGAACCGTTTCCCCTGCGTCTTAAGCTGCGTGCCTGGAATAGTTGGCAATTATTCGACACAGCCCGCGATCCCCTTTTCACCGTTCTCGCTCGCGGTACCTATGTACGTCTGCCTTCGTTTCCGCCTCTTCTGCGTCGCTCGTTTCCAGCGTCGACGCCGATGTCCGTGAGATAGATGGAGCGGGATCGACGAGGCGGCGGCGGCAAGCGATGAATATTCATCGATAGCCGCCGTTCCAGTCACGTTTCATTCGCCGCCGATCGTCCACGATATCGAACCGTGATAAGGGTGTTTGCTGGAGGGATGAAACAGCTTCCATACCTTGTAACGATTTATAGAACACCTGCGTTTACTTCTTTCTTTGTCCCCTTTTTTCGCAGGCATTTATGAATGGCTTTTAATTGACTATTTCCCCGCTGATACTTCCTCGATTACCTAATTCGAGTGCACCGCGGAATACCTGGTATTGCCACACGAGGCTCACCGTATCAATTCACTTCACATGCCACTTCAAAAAACGGTCCTTTGGGTCGCGAAATTTCCAATCTGATAACGAACCTTTGGCGCCGCTAACGGGCCGAGGTTCGTTAAAATCCTGACGATGGGTGGTCGAAGAGCGACCGTGGTACAATTATGCGACGTCCTTTTTTAATCGGGGCCAGGACACGGGGTTACCGTTAATTACGGACGCGGGCGTACAGGACGATGCGAATTTCGAATTATCCGTGGATAGGCTTTGTTCGCCGCTTTGCCATTGTACCGGCCGCCCTCTCTGTCCACCGAGCTCACCCCCGGCGCGCTGCCTCCGATGGCTTTAAAACCATCCGCTGCTGGTAAACGCGTCGCAAACGAACTTTCGACCGCCATTGTCGGCCGCCTCGATGCGTCGCGGGATTTTAATCGCGGCCGTGCGCCGAATTTTCCCGCTCGCGGCCCCATGAAAACGCGCCACGCTGATCGATGATGCGTTCGTTGATGCGTGGATCCAAGCACGATTCGCTGGTGCACAGAGGAGCGTGCATACCGCGTGCTACGGGGTGGTTCTTAATTGAAATTCCCGAGGTTTTTCGTATAGTCAATTACAGGTCTGATTTATTTAAGGCAGTTACCCGCGAGCAAGCGTAGGGTATAGTAGCCGAATATGAGACCCACTTTCTTAAAATATCATAGCTCTCGATTGAGAACGCTTTTTATTCAAAATCGCTACGTGCTTTAATAGTAAGATATTTATTATTTTGAAACCTATTGAAGAGGGAAGTCAAAATGATTCGGTTTTTTAATGATGCAATAAAAACGAAAGGGGTTACGAAACACAGGTTAGAAAAATGGGTTTCTAATATGAGATTCAGTTTGCTTTTCATTTTTTCTGTCTTTTCTCACACGTTGGGCAGGTGAAAGATATTTTTTCAGCTCCGTAATGCTCGTGGACCCACGGGTAACTTTTCATACATCGGATCCATTGTTCACCATGTACATCTGAATTACCCATCATAATTTTTTTCATATTCACTTTCAGCAGCCAGAACAATATCTTCTTCACACCCGTCAGTTGAACTATCACTTTCTACGCGTTTTCTTTCGGTTCGTTTATTGGTATACGAGGTTGCATTCTTTTGCAGCATTACGAGATTCGAATGTGGCGCGCGTTTTTCTTTTGTCTTAAGTATTTCTTTGTCTCGCCACATTCTACAGTTTTTCGATTGAACCTAGCGTTGGAAGAGTAATGTATAACCTATATAAGTCTTCTAGATATTAACGAAATGTTAATTACTCTTTATGTATTTGTGTTCTTTTTTGTTTCGAAATAAATTCAGTTCGTTTATTAAAAGTACACTATGATATTTGTTTTAAATAATTTTTTAAAAATCAACTTAACAACCCAACAATTGGGATTGCCTTTCCTCTTAGGCTTACAATTAGTATTACCGCTTTAACCGCCAATATGAGAATCCATTTAAAACAAAATATTGTATAAGACCGGTCTCATAATACGAACTTCCTAGGGTCCCATATTGAGAAATAATAACGTGATGACTATTGATTAGATTCAAAGTTATGCCTTCATTAAGTAATGATAAACAACTATGAAATCTTAAACTTCATTGCAAGCACTATACAACAGTATTTATGAAAATGATTACACGCTTACCATTTTGGTAAGTATCTATAACTTAATCGAACACTGAGAAAGACTTTCAGTAATGCATTTCCGAACAAGAACTCTCAAGACCGACGTGTGTATAAAACAACTAACAAACGATTGCTTACGGAACAAAACAGACCCGCTACAATACATTCAAGAGTTGCGTATCGAAAATAAGCAGGGGTCTCATATTAGGAGAGGTCTTTCATCAGGCTACTGTACCCTACCAGCCCCTCTTCACCGTAAGCACTGATTTGTTTCGTTTAATTATCGAGCTTCTCAGTAAACGATTTTTCACGCAAACGGCAACCATAACAGACAAGCTCTCTCGCGAAAAATAAACCGCCTCCGTTCGCTGCGACGCGGTTGGATCACGAGTTTCCACAGGTTTCGCAAGGTATTCGGTAGTCCAGGCACGTAGCCCAGGGCCCTCTCGTGGAATATTAGCTGGTAGTTGGTTCGAGCCCACATTGGGTCGAGCTCGCGAACGACAGACGTGCATACCGTATTAAGCCCCCAGGGACTTCGCTGCCGTGTTACCAAACACCGACACACTTGACAACCGTGTGTCCACGTCGCGTCGCGTCCGCCTGCTCAACACGCGCACGACGAATCGCACACGAACGGCGCAACGAAGGGTCTGCACGCCACGTATATCGGTGCACCGTGTGCAAATACTCCGGTATTCATGAATCCCGGTGTTCGCCCACGGGAAATGCATGCTCGACCACTGCGAGACCGACCCTTACCTTCTGCCACCTCCGCGAACCATAACCTTGATTGCCTGAACGCCGCGACCCGCGTGGATCCTTTCGCATAAAGAATCGACGGAGGGATACATTATCCAGCAATTTCGTATTAGCGATCGCGGCTCGCGAATGATTTCGCCAGCGACTCGCGACTTGTAACCCGGTGGGCCAGGCTAGGAGATTCGGCTGTGCGAATTAACGACACGCTTTTCACGCGAGAGAGGCTCGGTTGCGGAATGAAAGGCGAAGCTCGTCGCTGTCACGGATAGGAATCGGCGTCGAAGGGGGTTGAAGGGTGGCGAAGGTTTCCGCCGCGAAGCGTCGACGATCCAGGTCGACGAGTGGCAATTAGGCAAATGAATAATTTCCAGTGAATTAAGCCAGACTCGCTCGGCGAAAAAGGCGATAATGCGAAAAGCGACGTAAATAGAGGGAGGAGAAAAGGGAATAGTAACAGAGAGAGAGAGAGAGTGAGCGAGCGGTGGCAAAGAAAGAGACAGGGAGGAAAGGAGGGACTGTTGGCGGTCGGCGGGAGGAAGGGCGAAACAGAGAGATGGAAGAAAGCCGAACGGACGAGGGCAGGAGGGAAAAGTGGCGGAACTAGCGTGGAGGAGAGAATCGTGCGAGATGAAGGGTGAGAAGGGGTAGGCGCACGCGTGTGCACCCTTCCGCGCGTGCATAATTTTCGCCGTGTGCGGGAGAGGCTACTATGTTCGCCTGGTGTACAACGCTTACAAATGTATCCTCCTACCTTCGACCTACCTTCCTGCACCCTTGCACCTCGTGCTGACTCGTCGGCCAGGGAGGGAGAACGCAGCGGCGCAATCAAACGTCAATCCCAGGCGAGTAATTTTCAAGTAATTTGTTTCCACGATGCCGGAAAAATGTTCCCGTTTTGTCGGCGATTCGCCGGCATGCTCGCCTCTTACTTTCAATCGCGGCGAGCCACCCTGGCGCCGTCGACCGCGAGGACATTCTAAGAAATAATTACGGAAACGAGGTTCGCTCGGACGGAAATTTCATCGCTTCCAAGTTGACGGAAAGAACGGAACGAAACGAGGAGCCACGTGGAAACGAAGTGCCGCTCGATTTAACGTCTCGATAATTAAACATCCGGACGAGGCGTGATTTCGAGCAATCGACGAAAGGTCGCACGCTCCCTCTACGATTTATCGTTTCTTTTCGTCCGCTGTGACAGCAGCAATTCCAGCAGGAAATATGTAAAGCAAAGCAGCGATGATTTGCTTCCTTCCCCTGTTTTCAACCGCGACCTGTCCCCCCGATATATCCAGGCGTTCCTTGCCGGATGGTGACTTACATCTACGCTGGATTTACGCGCGATATATTTGTTTTAAAGTCCCGGATTCCCGTGCTTCGCATCCGTTCCCGCCCCATTGCCTGGTTTGTCGTCGTTTTCGTCGTACCCTCCGACTCCTCGTGCCCGCCGTCTCGTGTATTTATGAGGGCGGGAGGGCAGAAACGGGGGGGAACGTGTGCGGGAGTTATGGCCCGAATAAGTGCTCTCGACCTCGAACAGGGATTCTCAAATGGCAATGGTATCGTGATCCCGTGGAATTTTTTCGCGAGCTTTGCAAAGTTCGGCACCGTTTAGCGATAGAGAGATAGTTCTCGTTGAAACGTTCATCGTTGGTCCTTGAACAATTTTTTAATCGGGAAATGGGTACATCTTGTCCTAATTTCTAAGTAGGGTTTCCGTTCGAAGTAGGGTTCGTTGAATGCTTAGGGTATCCATTGATCGCTCTCCATGAGCAGGATTTTCCCGGGGAACATATTCATTTGGCGATGCGATTCTTCAGGAATTGAATATTCCTCGTCTCCAAATTCAATGGCGAATTTTCGCGAAGGATTGG
The DNA here is from genome assembly GCA_907165295.1 of Nomada fabriciana. NCBI lineage: Eukaryota > Metazoa > Arthropoda > Insecta > Hymenoptera > Apidae > Nomada > Nomada fabriciana. The sequence goes on along the minus strand of OU015690.1, from coordinate 6,286,163 downwards.
CGATAAAGATACAGGCGACAATCGAGACTTCCGGGCAGCCATAGCGAAGCGCGAGACCCAATTTTCGTCGAGGGATTAATCCCCGTCGATCCACGAGTTTATTTCCCGCTGACTCGATAAGTCTTCGCCTTCCCTTTGATCTCCGTCGCTAGTGAGACGCGACATTGTTACAATTGTTGCGCGAATCAGTGGAAAGCGTTGCAGCGGGGCTTCGCGACAGTTTTGGGCGTTCATTAAGTGCGAGCAGATAAGGAGGGTGTCGCGGGAAATACGGCGAATTCAGCCTATCGGCGATATTGCGCGTGAAATGAAACATTCTCCGAGTGAATATCCGCAGGGATATTCTGTGCCTCGTTATTAAATTCTTCCGGAATATTTTAATAAGAATTCCCACGAGCACGGCAATACATCGAATAACGGTTCGTTAACGCGGCCGGCAAAAATGCCGAAAAGCAGGCGATCGTCGAGGGACAGACGAACAGAAACAGAAGAGGAAATAAGGAATGGGTGGCTGGAACCGGAAGCTGGAGGGAAGAAACTCGGTCTGGTGTCTCTTGCTTTGCTCGCCTCCGCGGCGCGGCGGCGTCTTCTCATTCAGGCGAAGTCTAATTAAAGTGCAGCTACAAGTTAAATTAAAACACGATAATGTTGCCGGTAGTCTCTTGCCTTTCGCCAGTCTATCTTTGTCGGTGTAAGAAATCCTCCTCCAGGACGACGAAGCTAGCTAAACTTAAGCGGTCGTAACGGAATCGTAGTCGAGACGTTCGCAAACTCCTCGAAGAACTTGGATGAGCGAGTTAAACAGCTCGGTGCCGACGATCCCGCGAACGGTTCCCCTTTGTCCGCTTGTTCCGCGAATAAAAGCGACGGTAATGCTTACCGTATCGACTGGCTCAATAGGTTTCGACCGGAACATCCCCGCTGCTGAATGGAAAAAATTAAACGCGGCCGCGGCGAAAGGAACTACCCCCGCGCACAGTTTTTCTTTCTATTAACATAAATGCGGTATCCGCGGCCAATTTATTTGGGCGAACAGTGGTTCCAGTCGTGAAATTAAAGAGGCAATATCAGTTAATTATTGCAATGCGTAACAGGTCGTTGGACGTAATTACGCGCATAAGTTCATTACGCGCGAGGCGTAATTAATGTTCAGTAAAGCGCAGCGAACGTTTCTGATTCGGGAACTGGGTAAACGGCTTTCGACCAACTCCGCTGATTACTGTTGCGCCTGTGAAATCTATCTGGATGTCAGTATTCCTGGCAATTATTCCTCGTCAAGGGTCAACTTTCCCAAAACTGATACACCAAAGACAATCTACTTCACGATTCCGTGCATATCTCAGCTTTGACCGTGACGCTTTCAACTTCGAAATGGGCGCTAAAGATCCTACCTACGCACGAGGGGGTTGCAGTACTGCCTCTCAGCCAACGCAATTCTCGTAGCCAAACAAAAATCACTCAAAACTGTCAAAGCTGAGAACAAAGAATCGATACCCGACTGAACCCCATTCACCCTGAAACAGACTCCGATGGTTCCAGTGAAATTTTCTCAGCATTTCGCGAGAATTCTCGACACTGGAAGGGGTTGTTGCCCCTGAAGGGCTTGCGAAACACTGTGCCGGAGATGTCGCCGAAGTGGGGTTGATAGCGGCGCGAGGTGGGGTAGTCGGAACCGGGTGCATTGTGGTCGGAGATAGAGATGGCTATCGGGGTGCGCCACGCGGTAATTGCCAGGAACTACGGGGGGAAATTAAAGCTGCCCCGGTCTTCCGGCACCCCCATTGTCGGTACTCGCGACACTGTTCCCGGTAGCGTTCTATTTATCAGAAACGAGCCAATAGCTGGCCATCGCTGACAGGCTCCGTGTCACTGTGTCACCGGAATCGAAACCCTAGCTCTGTCGAACTACCCTCCCTGTCTATCCACGTCTCTCACCTTTGCCCGCTGGTTGCTCGCGATTCTGGTCGCGCGAGTACGCATCTGTACGCGGCTATCCGCTCGGCCGTTCATCGAGATTGCTCTATATAGCCTGCACAGAGACGATCGAAAGGGGTGCAGCTTCCACAAGGATCGCTAAATGGACGCTTCAGAGCTGGCTCCATTAAGCGCTCCATCCCCTGAACAACCTGTCAGGGGTGCAAAAATGCAAAACGACCTTTCCTCTCGGCGGACTTTGTCTACGGTACAAGCGGAGTTGTGCCTCAGTGGAAAGGCTTCTTTGGCGCAAGTCGCTCAGAACGCTCGGAAGCTGAAAGGCGATCGAACCACCTCGGCAATTGCGTACCTGTTAAACAGTGAATTTCGCCGGCGAAGAAAAATCAGCTGTCTAGTATAGACCGGTTGCAACATTTCTGGCTTTCCATTAAATTCTACACGAGCAGACTGCTCCACTTTCCCTGGAAATATTCCGCAGACACTCCAAGTATCCTTCTGGACGGTTTCCAAGTAGAAAGATCGGCCGAACACAGGAGTCACTTCGTCCCCAGCGAATTCCACGGATCCAGCGGGTCGATTCATTACTCCGGCCCGTCGCGCCATCGTGTCTTTCGCGATCACGCGCTGCTCTGTTTTCAATTTTCTCCTCGCAAACCACCCTACGAGCGCGACGACGCCGATGCAGTTGCACGTACACGGCAACGGCGAACCGCAAATACGTTCGCATGCCATCCACCGATCCGAATCGCGTGCGTACGAAGCCAGCCAGCACGTCGACGAGTACCAACCGAGCACCAAGATTCAGATACGTATCCATCTATATGCACATATGCCAGTTATATACGTGCACGTGCGTACATAAAGGTATACAGGCAGCCTGGTTGCGGATAATTCAGGCAATCAGCGTAATGTTGCGGCGGTGAGGACCCTCCAGCCTCCACTACGTATATAATACGCTACCTACCTACCCGGCCAACGGGGAGGCTGCTTAGGATGAAGCTGGCCCTCTAGGTACGTACCTGCGAGCCTGTATGTACCAGAGGCCATCCTGGCTATGTACGGACGGCTGCCTACGCAGGTCAGGTTAGGTAATAGCTAGGCACCGCCTGTAGCTTTCATACGGGGTGTCCTGGGTCGAAGGACTCGAAGGGTGGATTTCAGGACAGTGAATGTACAGTGATCGATTGGACCGATGAAAGTGTTGCCGCACCGGTGTGTCGTGGACACACGCGCGTTGCTCGATTTCGCCGATTCCTGTTGGCCATTCTGGAGAGCCGCAGAAGCATCGGCGAATTCGATTAATTTCAATTATAAGAACCGTGGAACTATGGGAGGCAGCCGGTATTTAGATCCGTTCGATTCGACGAGTCGCCTTTTGAGTCGATCCGTCATAGAACAAGGCTCAGAGGAATTCCGATGAATGCGGTTGTTTGTCCCGCGGGGTTTCGAAATCGCCACGCACACGCATTGACTAGATCAAAAGTTTTTTTCGGCGGCTGTTTCGGTGTACTCGATTTGAATGCGACACCGTGTATAGGCGCGCAACTCGGCCAACGAGCCGTTAGCTCTGCACGTGCAGCTACCTCCCCCTGTATACCGGGACTGGTTTCGAATCGTCGAGAGGGTGGACCAAGGGTAGGCCCTAGTGACAATGCATCGAGTACTCTCGAAATATTCCAGCACGCGGTGCACCCTCCTCCCCGTTCGCTCTCTTTCTTCCTCTCGCTGTCTCTGCGTCCCTACAGTCTGCGTTCGACGGCTGCAGATTGTCCTCCCTCTCTTTCTCTGTCGGCCATTACTCGATGATCATTTGCCATTTTGATGCCAGATAACTTGCCACCAGTCGGCAGGTTGCTGCGGACATTTCGGTGAGCGCAGATTTCCGGATATTTTAATTAATGTTGCAGCCAGTGTGCGGCTTGCAATGCTTCGTTATCGTTCGAACATTTTCACTCGTAACATTCATTTAAATATTAAACATTTATTAATCGTTCAACGTGGTCGAGCGAGATCGATTCGTTTAATTTTCCTCCTTTTTTCTTTTAACCCTTCTTGTAACTATTATGGCATTCCTCTTCTGTTATCCAATTCGAGAATCTTCCGTTTCCCCTATCTTTTTCCTTACTAATTTCCCCGACCGAAATCGAGAAAAACAACTGCTCCTGGCTGATAACGTCATCAGCAGCTTGGTGGACGGGGTTGGTAAAAGTTCCGTTCCAAGGGTGGCGAGGTCCTTCCAGAGGACTTAAAATCCTCGAGCAGTCGCGGGGTCCGACCGTCTCCATCCTCTCCTGGGATTCCTTCCTGGACGAGAAACCGGGAGAGGGTCGCTTTCAAAAGACTCAAAATTACTTTCTGGATAAGCTGGATTAGGGTTCGCTCTCGTGCCGCGTCCCAGATTAGAGCAGACGACGCGAGCATCCCTACTTACGATTTCGCTCTTTTCCCTCCCTTGTTTTTTCGTCCCCGTTTCTTCTCTTAAACAGAACGACGAATTTCTCGGACGTAAAGAAAGATCGGGGGTGCAAATAATTTTCTTTTTGTATATATCCGTAGACGCGGATCAACTTCTTCGCTTTTCTTAAATATCCGAAATTGGTAAGAAACTGAAAATCAACGAGACAATTTCACCTTCGCAGCCCTTTCCCGAAAATTTCCAACGCGTAATCTAGCTTCGAATACGCATTGGTAGGCAGAGCGTAGAGCGAACTTTAAGAGGGTTGCTTTTGTCGAGGCGTTCGCTACCCTTTAAACCGCTTCCTCTTTCCCACACGCCATCGCCAGCCTCCTTATCTATCTCGCTTCGTCTTTCAACGACTTTCTTAGACCGTCCCGCTTGCTCGTTTGCACCCTAGGAAGTAGCCCAGTCGTCGAAGGGCGGGGGTGCGTCTTCTCCTACGGAACGACGAAGCCCGAGGGCGAAACCAAGGAGACCAGATTAGAAGGGGCGAATCCCGGACGGCCACAGGACTTTCGTGATTTCCATTCGGGCCTCGTATACCGCGCGTGCACCGTCCCTCCACTAAGTTACATTCGCGTGAAACAATGGAGGCCAAAGTGGAAAACGATGGAGGACCGTGTTTCGATAGATAAGGCGGGATTCAGAGGTTTTCCTAAAATGATTTGAATTATTTTCCGATCCAAATTGATCATTCGGCAGTCGCCGCGAATACCTTCGAATGTCCCGCGTATGCATACCGGAATGATTTAGAGAGAGGAGAATAGAACAGGAGGGGGAAAGGGAAGAGAGATCGCGTTTTTTGGGCAATATTTTGCGTAATTGAGCAGCGGCAATAGATTTCGTTTGAATTATGCGCGAGCGCTGGGAAAATAACTGAAAACTGTCCAACTGTTCCCATCCATTATTTACATCGTTTAGCAAATTTTACTGCTCCCCGGTGGCCCGCCATGCCGTCGGTACGCAGGCCCCGTGTGCGCGTGTGCACGTGCGTGAATATACCCGAGCATTTATTGGCAAATACAGCCGTGCTCCTGGTGCACCGGCACGGGCGAACGAATTTACGATTTCATCGAATTTACCTCGTTAATCGACGGTATACGCCGTTCCGGGATTCACGCCCGGACGAGCCATGCAAACCGCTCTGTCTGGTTAAAGTTCGACGAGATGGCCGCTTCGTGACCGAACTACTTCTGCCCCTTTTATTTCGCGGCCCGAGAGAACTCCTTTCACTCCCAAAAGTTCAAAGAGTTTCGCTATCCGCTGGCCGCAAGTAGATTCGGAACGTCATCGCGGGACCAGACACATCGCAGCCGACCCCGAATCTTTTCATCCCGGCTGGTATCACGGCTTTTCCAATTCTCCCACTGGCGAAACTTGATTTACGATCGAAGAATATTCCTGCACGCTGTGGACAAACATTGTCAAGCAGATTGGATCTTTTCTTTCGCCGGTAGATTCCAACGTCTCCTCGGCACTGCCGGGCGCTCCATTTCCAACGCGTGAAATAGTTCTCCATTGTCTCGGGAACAAGGAAGAAATTTGTGCGACAGCGAGTCAAATTTTGTGAAGTCCGGAACAATTTTCACGGTTTGTCAAGGGCCAACCCATGCGGATGTTTTGCCTAATTGCGGTCCTAATAGATTGTCGAGGGACAGCCGAACGCCTCGATCCCTCGAACTTTCTAAAGGCTTCACGGGGATCTTGCCTCTTGCGCTGTTTAACTTTCTTCTATCTTTTCGCCTAACAGCCGATGAATATTCATGAGATCGTTCGGATCACCTCGTTAAACCGTGGACAAATTTTCGTGAGGCTGAAACGGGCCCCTTTCCTCGCGGATTCTCCGTCGCTCAGCCGGCTCTAATATTTTTACACTGAAAACATCAAGCAGGAAATGGTTTCATAAGCCGTTTCCTGCGCGCAACATCCGGTGTGCAGGATTTCACGGAGAGATCTTTATCGTTCCCCGTTTCATTGTTTCGATGTGACGTACGCTCGCTCGAAACTGTAATATCTAGAATTTTACAACTTCGCGTCGCTGCCAGAATTTGAAGAACTCCCTTCCAGCTGAAGTAGAATAGACTTCCTGCCTCGAAACGTAAGTTTACCAAGTTCCAGCCATAGAAATGACACGTCACGCGCTAGGTCTCGGTCGTCCGCCATTTCATTGTATCGACATGGCCGCGTTGCGTTATCAGTCGACGTAATCAAGCAGGTACACGCCGGTGACGTGCGTGAGCGTGTGCGTAAGCGTCGGCATTAGCCAGACAGAGGAAGGTGGACGCAAAGGGGAACAAAGAGGATGCGAGTAAGTTTCCAGAGAGAAAAGGAGAGGACTAGAGAGAGGAAGAGAGAGGAGTGGCCCTCCGATTGGTCCAAGCCAGGACCCCAACCTCCGGCACGCACGTAACGCGGCCAGATCGATACGCACTGCCCAAGCCACGTTCTCTCTTCCTCTCTTCCTCTCATCTACCCTACTGTTCCCTCTTTTTCCCTCTTTTCCCCCTTTTTCCCCCTTTTTCCCTCTCGATCGTCGCTATTCTCCACTGCGTTTTCCTCCGCCTCGTTCTCCACCACCAACTTCTCCGCGTTCTTCTCCTCCGCATCTCCGCCGCTTCTGCTCCGTTTCACTGTCCTCTCGCCACGACCACGCGTCACTGACCGCAGAGAGAGTCGAGTATAACTGCCCTCTGCTCGGTCCCCGACGCCAAGTTTGCCAACGAAACGCGAGCGAGAGCTTGTCAGACTTGAATCTTGTTAAAGTAAGGAAATCCGTTCGAACTGGTCCACGAGTCCGGCGTAAGTGTTCCCGTTCAATTTGTGAAGGGCCCACATCCAGATGGAATTATGGTACCCCCCTTTGTCACACGAACTACACGACCGGCACCAATCACTCTTCTGTGATGCTGGAAAATTCGGAAACGTACGGAGGACGATCGGAGGATTCGTTCAGGTTGAAAAGGCGATGCCCCGAAGTAGGTACGAGTCGCGACTTCTCACGGGGATTTGCCGGTCGCGTGGTCATTTTTCACAGTTCCCGGCCGCAGCTCTGCCCCGTAAAGCGTAATCCAATCAAAGAAAAGTCCGGTACAATGTGTCGTTTAATCGACGAACAAGGCGCCACGTTATTACCTTCCCCCTCGTTGCGTACAATGCTTCCTAGCGGATCGGGGAACAATGGCCGCGGCAAATGGATACGCACACGCTGTGCGTGGCCCGTAATCAGGGGTCTCGATGAACGCTAATACCGGGTGTTCGTGCTTTCGCGGTGACTTTTTGTTTCCGCGACAACAATCTTCCCGCATTCCCTGACAAAGTAGCCGTCCACGTAAACCCCGATACTCTTTCTGTTCCTCCCTCTCGCTGTGTCTCTCACGAATTCGAACTCGGCGCGCCCTATTGTCTTCGATGTTCCGCAGCAACGACTCCCAATTACATTGTTAGCCTTACGTAACGATCCATGAATACGAGAACGTAATCAGAGACGATGGACACCGACGAGGAAGCGCCGATTTATCTTACCCCTCCAGTCTTCGTCTTCGTATTCACCTTCTCCGTTTGGCCCCTCGCCCAAGAGCCACGAACGCGTGAGAGTATCGTCCGCCCGGGCCCCCCGATTCTTCCATAGATAGACGACCCGGTTGTTCGGGGATTATCGAAATCACCGAAAGACAGTACTCGTGTTTCGTCTGACGGGAGACGATTTATCTCATCCAATTCTGAATAATATTTTCGGTAGCCGTCTACGTGTATCGGGGCAGCGGAGGTGGCGCGGGCAAAATAAAAGTGTAGAACGCCGAGGCAGCGTCGCGTTTAAAAGCGAGGGTGACTCGCAGACGGCGATGAGAGTCCAGGACTGGATGATAGGAACACCGGGCGGTGGTAGGAGAAAATGCAAAATGAAGGGAAAAAAATGGGTAACCCTCCGGCGTGTAACTGGATAAGCCGGCGGTTTGTCGCTCGCCCAGCTTTTCAGTTACTTTTTCACTCCGCGTCGTCACCCCCACGAGGCCGCCGCATGATGTATGTGCCGCGTGATTTATTTCGCCGCTGAAGATACATCACGCCGCTGAGCCGAGGTGACTTTTGTACGCGAGACGGCCGACATTCGTATCCACGGGGCATCTCGAATCGTGAGGGATCGTGGATCGAGCCGCGAAACCTCGATCCGATCTTCGGCCTTGCATATTTTCGCCGAAATTGACAATAATGTCGAGGAAAAGAGTGGAACAAATAGTTGATAACATTCGTCGCCTTCCGAATGGATTATCTCGCTCGGATTTTTTCCCCGTGATGTCAGATGTAGCTTTGAAAGGTTGAAAGCCTCCGCCGCTTACGCGGTGAAAAATCACTGGGATTTCCTCGTAATACGCGTAAGCTGAGCGTTTTTACGAGTACGAGGCGTTCGTCCGGTATGCGTATACGGGAGACTTATGTGGGCGAACGCGATAGGGATGCTTCGGGATACGCCATTAAGGACGATACGCGTCGAGCCCATAAACTGCAGCTCGTGTCTGCGCGTTAAAGGCACGAATCGCCTAAAAATCGGGGCTGTTTCGCAGGGGGGTGAAGCTCGAGAACCCCACTTCCGGGCCACGCACGTCGCCATCGCAGGAAGCGTGGATCTTGGCCGCGAAGTGGTGCATGTGATTCCCCCGAGGGGTGAACGTGAAAAGTTTCGTCGAAACGAATGAAAGTTTCGACGATGATTTTTCCGCGCGACTGCTCGGCCGAACCCCTGCGCGCTTCGTGGACATTTCGATGGAGAATTAGCATAAAAAATAGTAGGAAAATGCAGGCGTGTATATAAAAAAGAGATATGACGGAGAATAGTGAGAGTCAACAGCGTGATAGCGTCGAGGGAAGGGGAAGGGGAAGGTAGGGACGAAGCGATGAGAAATGCATCGCGTACCCGACGAGGGGGTGTTCTTTCCATTTCGACGTGTATTTTTCAGCGCGCCTACGGCCACGTAATTAGCATGAGAATAATGGCCGGCAGGCTTTCTTAATCAAACTTTTTAAATAGGTTCCTCCCTCCGTTCCGCGAAAATTCTGCTCGCCGCTTTCTTAACGTCGAATGCTAATCCGCAGGCCAGTATATCGTTGCCCTATCCAGCCGACCACGGCGGCTGACGGATCCGCGGTCGCTGCAATTGAAAACTGCAAATTAATATTAATTTCTTCAGCGTTCCCTGTACGGGAATACATTACCTCGATGCCGCGCTGATCCAGCTGATCGTGAGAAGGTTCACCACCGTGGTGCACGATGCCCCTATCGATTTCGTATTTCGCTGTAGCCAGGCTGTATCGTTGTTCCGATGTTCGTCGATAATTAGATATCGTTCCTCGAGATCGATCCAATCATTTGGCCAAGGTGTTCCCTCCGAATGATTTCCACTCGAACATCACGGATCGAGCGAACTCGTCGAAGCGCACACGGTACATTGGCCACGAAACTAGGGTACGCACCGAGCCCCCCATGCCCGTTAATTCCCCGTATGAATAACAATAAATGTGGCCATCCATGGTCACCGTCATCGTCCCGCTGTAATTCGATTATCATTCGATTCTCCATAGTTTTGCCCGTTAGCGTTCAATCCGTACGCGCAGCGCTCCGACAACGATCCACACGCTCCCTGTCCCTCTTCACCTCTCGCAACAATCCCCCACCCTCGAGTCGTCTGGCCAGGCCACGGTGAAAGGCAACGGGAGAGAGCAACCCTTTGCCCGTTTTCCCAATTCGATGGGAACGCGAAAGCGCGTTTTCGAGCGTTTCGCGGGGCTGGATATAGGGCCGGTCGACTGGCTGGCAGGGGAACGCACCGGGAGAGAGCTCGTTTACCGTACAGCCCGTTTAGAAATCAATGTCCACGATATACCAAGAACCATTCTATTCAATGGAGGGCCCCGTTGAAGAGTATTTCGTGCATGTCCGCCTTTGGAGATTGCTTCTTTTTTTTTTTATGACAGGTCTACAGGAAGACTCTTTGAGGAATTAGCATCCATTTTACGTCCCGTATACAATTGAGGTGCGACAGCCGCGCTACTCGGGCAATTTTAATTGGAACGTTCCGTCCGGATTTTTCGGCAATTATCGTCGCCACCGGCAGAGATACTAACGGTGTACGCTATGGTGGAACATCTGCGATCCAGGTAATTCAGCGACCTCGTGCGTCATCGTGCCGCTGAATGGGGGATCTATTTTCGATCATGGCACACGAATCTTCTCTATGAACCCCGTCAACCCTCGGACGATCACAATTTCCTCGCTGCGGAAATTGTGATATCCTGTCCGAAAAAAACTCGTCGGAACTACCTTGCGACTGACCTCTGATACTAATTTCAGACACTCTGTTCGTCGTCGTTCGCGGGCTCGACGTTGCTCCTCGTTGGCCGTGGAATTTCAGAAGCGTCGTTGCGACCTCGCGAGATGCATCGTCTGGTCTGGCCGGCAGAAATCGTTTCTGCATCTTTGAGCGGGTTGATCGGATATTCCGCCAGCGATTCGCCTTTTGTTCAACGAGGAGGAGCGACGCAAAGTCCGACAGGGAGCGGGACGCGTCCGTCTGTGGAAACGCGAAGAAAAGAGACGACAAAGCAATGTCGGTAGGGGTGCAGAGGAAGGGGTAGGAGGTAGACGACGCGTCGTTACGCGACGGAATACCATTATCCGGATAATGGGCCGGTAATTAGCTCGGTGGCGTGCATAAATCTTCGCGTGAAAGGACAGGATGCCTGGTATTTAAATAAATAAGTAGCCTCATTGTCCAGCCGCAGGCGTCATCGGGTCACGCTGGAAGCGTGAAGAAGAGAAAAAAAATGCTAATCAGTCCGAAAACTCCGCGAGAGACCGCTCGCCGGACCCACGCACCGTGTACGTGCGCCCGGGCCGTGTTTGTGGGGAGGGACGGCTTTTCACTGGACGCGTACGATCCTCGGAAGGTGAAAGGAAACAGTGGAGACCGGTAATTCGAGTGACACGTCTGTCGACGGGCCGCCATCGGGCGTTTAACGAGGACAAATTTCGTTGTAGAACCGTCGAAGGCACGGCCGTGGAAGGTTCACCGTGTCCCCCTTATTCGTATGCATTTTTCTGGACTCCACGTCGCGGAGGTATATGCATTATTAATGGGCTCGAGCCCTCGAACGTTTGCGCCGTGACAAATCCAGCCCGAAAAGGAAACCCCGAATCGGCCTGCCGGGTTTCGATTACTCGGGGGGTGGTCGAGGAAAATCAGCCGGGGCCAGGGAAACGACAATGGTTTCCTCTTAAAGGAAGCCAATCGTCTCATAATAGCTCCTAATTAGCGTCCCGGCCAGACGGATGCGAAATAAAAGTGACCAGGTTTATCTGGTCAGCAAGGTTGTAGGGAATAAAGCGGGGAACGAAATCACGCGCGGAAGAGAAGAAATATGGGAGGCATGGCAAGGGTGAGAACGGGCAGAGAGAAAAAAGGGAGGAGGAAGAGGAGGAAAGTTAACCGCAGTGGACGCGTGGCTGCACAACGTCCACCCTCGTGGCCCGTCTCGATCCCCCGTCTACTGGATCGACGCATCGCGACGCATCGGGGGTGAACGAGGCCGATGTGCAATCTATCGAAAGATATTCATGGGGCTGGCCGTTGGCCCCTGTGCTCGCGTCCCCATCAGCCATAACCGTCGCGTCACGAATGTCTTATTGATTGCATCCAGCCGAACGGAGACGAGTACAGGCAAAAACAGAGAGTCGTACAGCTTTCAGAGTGCGTCGGGGAAACAGAGAGACAGAGAGAAGAGCCCGATCCAAGGAAGGCTAGGGAACAGGGGGGGTGAGAGAGAGGGGGGAAGCGGAAACGCGAGCAATCCCTCCGGCTTGATATAACGCGGCAGGAAAATGGGGTGGGAAAGTTAGCCGGAAGCGACGAATATGCGTTTTGGATCACCGCCGGATGTTCACGGGGTTGTTGTTGTTATTGTTATTGTTGTTTCTGCTGTTGCTGGAAGTTGATGGAACTCCTCCTGTAGAACGTGGAACACGGAACGCCGAATTTTTTTACGCCATCGAACAATCCGTTCTGTTTAACGACGAGAGGGGGAGTTTGACGGACCCCGAACGTCACAGGGACTACGACGGATGGACGAGATATTCGTTCGCGGAATAACACGGAAGACCAGACGGAAAGGGATGGAATATAGATCCAGATCGTAGCACGGCAGACGACGACGTCACCGGTTAAAGCCGTCTCTTGCGTCCACTCTTTTCCACCCTCATTTCCATCCAGCCGTTCCACGTCGCTTGACATCGACCACCCTTATTGGGAATCCGAATTCCGCATTTGCTTCTTTCATTTATCAGGATTGTCGAGCTTGACCGGCGATCTCTCTCGACAATCCTCTAAATCGGTTCTTTTGCTCGGCCTTCTTCTCTCTCTCTCTCCGTTACACCCCTCCGCCCCGTCTCTCTCGCTTTCCGCTCTTTCAAAATATCTCGACGTTCTATCCATCACCCTGGATTCACGCGGGAGCGAGCTTAACGTTCCACGAGCGATACTTTATAATTTATTTTCCCGCTACGCTGCCACGGGATTATTTTTCTGTCCATTAGAAAGAGCATTCCCTGACTGAAAACGTTTCGTCAACCCGAAACGAACGTCAACCGACGGCCCGGCGGCTCTTCTAGCAAATTTGCCGCGCACAAAACCGTCCCAGACGGGTTTCCCTTTATCGAGGAAGACCCGCAATCGTCGGCCCCGTTCCCGTGGCCAAAGAATCAACGATAGTCTCGATTTTCCCGAGCGTGAGCGACGCGCGACACTTATCTGCCCGCCGCGTATTCGTACGTGCGTAATTTAATAGATCGGTGACACAGCTCGGATTGTCGAGATTGCCGCTTCTATGCGAACACCGTGACGGCAGAATGGTGTTAATAGACGCTGACGTTTCAGTCGACGTCTCTTGGCCGTTCCTTTTTTTCAGGCGGACTGATAACGGCGCTATCAGCTACCGCGAGAAACGGCGCGGCAGGAATCGTGAAAAAGACACGAAACGCTGCACGGCCGTTGTTGATAACAAGCCGTTCCGCAAACTGGCTGGCCAATTTCCGATTTCCACCAAACTTCGTGTATCGCGCGTGTCGTGCTCCCCAAACATTCCAGAACGTTCAGCTGTCTCTCCAGCAAGTAACGATAGTCGAACGATTAATTTCGCGGAGATAAAACACAGTGAAAAAGTGAATCCGTATCGGTGACGCATCGCCAGGAATGTTCTGATAAATCAGGAGAGCAGAAATTGATCGTGAACATCGAATCTCTTCGTCCCCCTCCTGCGACAATAAGTTTATATATCGGTGACACGGACGGATAATTAAATCAGCTCTTTCATAGGCGCACCATGACAACACCATGAGACACGAGCAGTAGCACGATCGGTAAAGAGCCATGGGACCGTAAATACACGAGACGACCATGGCATTCAATGTACTCACGCCGCGACTCATTGTGCCCCACTTGACTTTGTTGTCGGGCCCTTTTGTGCCATTTCGTTCTCTCTTGCTCGTTCTCTTTATCCCCATCATCGGGCTCATTCTATTTCCCCGAGTCTCTATGCGCCTCTCTTACCTCGGCACACGCGTTTACTTTTACTCTCGTTCCCTCGAACATTGCTTTCCTTTGTTCGGACAATTATGTCTGTTTTGTGCCCGTTAACCGCTGGCGAGATTTCTCGAACCGCCATCGAATATTGCGATAAGGGCGGATTCGGGGCTAAACGCGGCGACAATCGTATTTTGTTTTCCAATTAAGCGCCAGGGTAAGTCGGGTAACTGTTATTCGTGGGGGGATTAGACGTTCGAAATTGATGACTAATGGATAAACAATCTCCGCGACGTTGAGCAACCGAGGCTCTGCCTCGTCTATCTAGTTCCCAGAGATACGGTACGATTGATACGTTAACCCCGCGTCATACACCGCGTGCACAGTACGTATTTCTTGATTGTTTTTTTCCGTACGTCAGGTTGCACGCGCGTCCGACAGGTATCTATCCGTTCGCATTTTTATTCCGTGGTTCGCGTTTTCCATGCTTCGCTCGCGTTGTCTTCTCGACCGGAGAAAAAAGCCTTGCCGCGTTGCTCGTTGCGTTCAATTTTTTTACTCTACAATACGTGACATTTTCAGTTCGAAATGAAAAGGTCGAACCTGTGTTGCGGCGGTTCGAAAGAGGGAAAAAAAATCGAGCTTCGAATTCGCCTCATTGTCCTGCCGGTGTTCGCGCAACGTTGCAAATGAACAATTCCGTATACTTTGTCGGTAATTATTTGCAACGTTAATAACGCGCCGCGTCGATTGTCGTCCATAATCTGGCGAGCTGAAAGAGTCAGCTCGAGGGGTGTGGTTCACCCTTGTCCATCAACGCAGCCACGAGTAGCCCCATAGACGCGTCTTATAGCACCTCGTAGGGTGAAACTACCCCGGGGATAACCGCGTTGCTAATCCGGCGCATAGTTTATACGTCATTAAACCTCATACGTCGAAGGGTAGTCGTCAGGAGGACGAGGGAGTGTGGCACGCGAAGAATCCGCGGACGTCACGGCGTATATTGCCGCCTGCGGCAATGATGCGCGTTGCCTTTTCTATGGGGATGTGGGTGGCGGTGTTGCTAGCAGGGCAACGCAACCCTCCAGGGAGAGCTGTCACGTCGAATCATCCCCCGGAGATATGACAGAGGCCTTCCACCGACGACAAGGGTGACGTCGATCGGCGGTCGACCTCGAAATCGAGATTAAATGTCCATCCAGACAGACCCTCTCTTCGCTCGGCCTTCCTGTCGCCACTTTGCACACGCGATCGTCGATTTGTAACAAGTTTCCCTTACGACTTTGCAACATTATCGGTGGACCCTTACGCGGGGTATATTTTCTTCCTTTGGTAGCTTTAGACATATTTCTAATCGGTGTTCTGTTCGTCGCGGCAGACGGAAAGATCGCTCTATGATTTTAGCCAAGAGGGTGGGAAGGTGGAAGACGGTTCTGCAGGGGGTGGAAGCAGGGGGTGGAGCTGAGCGAGGAAGACCGTGCAAAGGGCATCATTCTAATTGCCCCGGACTTCCTTTCATCCCCTTTGTACGACCCTCGGGTGCGCTTCCTCATCCATCCTCTCCCTCGGCCACCCCTTGCCGTCCACCCCCCCGTACCAACGGCTCTAAGTCATTTCTGCGATTAATTTTTCCTTCCAATTTGCACGCGGCAGTAATTAAGGGGCTGGGGGCGCAGTACATCATCCGGCGTTTCGCCGATGCCACGGTTAAGGGGGTTGGTTTTAGTGCTCGCGGAGCGGTCCGGCCTTCTTCGAAACAATGGCGGCTGTCTTGAGTGGTGAGATAGGATTTCAAGCCTCGAAAACCCTCGTGTTATCTCGTTAGATAAATGCAGGCTATTCTTCAAATTTTCGACGGATTTAATCGTCGCAATGCCGAACGGAAAACAGCCATCGCCCAGAAAAATTTGACGAGTCATTCGAAATGACTGGTTCGATTGCGGAATGTCCTCTGGATCTTCCGCAAAAAAGAAGACGGAATTATTTCGAGAAAAGAAAACAAACAACAGCAAGGCCAGCGTCGGTTCAATGTTGAATCCTACAGCTGGCAAGATTTCCTACGACGGCTCCCTTCGAGGTGTTTAATAACGATAATGCTCGAGATAGGGTGGTTTCGAGGGTGGTTAGGGGGTGGTTCGCCGGGTCGGGACTTGGTTCATTCACGAGCCCGCTCGTTCGTGCAAAGTTCTTCCCCGTGAATGCGCTGAATGCCTTCCTGCCGCTTTCTCTTTCTCCGTCCCTCCCCCGGATAGTCGTTTTTCTCTTCTTCCAACAACTTTGTGCCGCGGCATGCATCCATCTCTCTGGAACTGCATCCGTGTTTGCATTTATGCGCTTATCGTTTCTCTGTGAGCACCAAGAACCACCGGCGACCAGAAGTATCGCGTGCCGCCCTGCGAACTTCCATCGTGGACAACTAGCCACGCGTATCTCGGAACGGCGTACGAGCAGCCGCGCGATATTAAATAATCTCGACGCTGCAAGCGCAGAAAAAAATAATTAATTATTCCCCTGGTTTCCCTCAAAAAGAAAGAAATACAAAAATCCACTACCAACGAATGAGTCGCCCTTGACCCTTCGTCAAAGAAAGATGCATCAGCGCGAAATGGAACAGTCCGAACGTTGAGGCGCGGCCAGGGTGAAAACGACGCGCATCGGATGCATCACAATTAGGTGACGATCCCATCAGCGATAGAGGAACGGGCAGAAAGAGGAACCACGAAAATCGGGAAGTGAGTATCCGCGAAACCGCGGTCTCCCTTGCATCGTGCTTCGAATGAAAGAGCAGAATCGGGTCTGGGATGAATTCTATGTGCGTGTGTGTGTGTGTGCGTAGAAGCTGCTCTGGGCCCTGTGTTACGACTTCGCAGTAACCAAGGGGATTCCGCGTTTTACGATACACGACGGAACGCCGGATTTGAGGGAGTGAGCACAGGGTGGAAGGGAGGAAGGGAGGACAGTCTCTCTGACTGTTGGAATCGACGAAGTGGTGTGTCGGCTAGCGGGGAGCTCGATTTTCCCCGTGTGTCTGTCGGTACGTCCGTTCGTTCGTTCGTTCGTCTGGCTGACTGGTTGAGTAGTTGGCTGGCTGGCTGGCTGAGTCTGCTGCCGCTGCATCGAAACATGTAAGTCCAGGAGGGCAATAATAGATCCCACAATGCCACGCGAGCTTTTCAGGGCCTCGCGTGGGTTGTGCGGGCGGGTGTAGGTGGAACGTCGGACGGGTTAGAAGGGGTGGTTGCCGCTAGCGTGGCCTACGAGTGGAGAGGGATGGAAACGAGGTAGCTCATCAACTAATGGCCCGGACCGGAACTGAACTACCTTCTCGTACTACTCGCCTACGTTGCCTTCGTGATGCATACGTGTTGGCACACGTCTATGGATGCACGTGTTCTCCTTTTCTCCGTTGCACCTCGCCAACCCTTTTTCTCGCTCGTGCACAGTACTCGTCACGTCGATCCATCCCTCGCGTCGCGGCACTCGTCGCGACGAA
This sequence comes from Nomada fabriciana, assembly GCA_907165295.1. Classification (NCBI taxonomy): domain Eukaryota; kingdom Metazoa; phylum Arthropoda; class Insecta; order Hymenoptera; family Apidae; genus Nomada; species Nomada fabriciana. Next base: position 6,268,708 of record OU015690.1, on the reverse strand, counting down.
TAGAAGATAGACCTTGTACGACGACTACCAATCTGGATTGCACCGGCGCTACTTCATTCCGGATGTTTAGCGTTATTGCTGGATAAGCTTTGCGTCGCGGAATCATTCGGTAGTCGAATTTCAAGGAGTGAGAGCAAATGATTGGCAATTCCGTAGTAGTTCGTGAAAGAACAATCGTGGATGTTTCATTTGATTTCTTTTAAACGCCAGCGACTGGGTGGTTGCTTTAACTTAAGGATATTCCATTGATCGTGCACAACCAGCCGTTTAGTTGTCCATAATTCCCAAAGACATAGAGACATCGCCAGTATTTCACGGACAGCCATTTAACGTAATTACCCACCGACTAAAAAAAACACACACATACACGAGCAAAAGAGCGTTAACGTTGGACGACGTTAACGGAAGCTCGTCCTCTCCTTTCGTGCCCTCTCAAAGGAAACGCGATACCAAAGAAAAAGGGTTCGGTCTTGTAGGGCGAGTCGGAAGGAAGGATTCGCATAAATCCACCCTCCTTTGACTGGCCTGGAACCACCCCACGAGCGGGCCATGAATATTGATCAGCCCCGTTCCACCGTACACCTATCCCACTCTCACGCACTGCGTCCTCCCATCAGAATTCTCCTCCTCGTTCTTTCCACCGGGTCTTCCGCTTTTCCTTCTTCTTGTACGAACTACTGTCTGTCGTGAGCCTCCGTGACCCGGCAAACAACAGCCACTATTTACGGCCGACTTTATCTTGACATGATCTAGTTATGCCAGGCACGACCCACTACGCAGGGTCATTGTGTGGGATCGCCCCATGATCATTGAATCTTATTCTATCGGCCGTCCATCGCTGTGTCACAGTCAGGAGCACGTGGTTTCGAGTGGTACAACCATTAAGATGAATAGTCCGTTCTGGGATTTAATTTTGTATCGATTCTCGAGGAGAATTGTTTGGAAGTTTTCAACTACAGTTGAGACAAGAAGTAGTACGTAGTTCTTGAAGAAAATATTCTTTATGGCTAACATAAAAGTATGATTACCGATCTAGGTCGCGAACGATGGAGAGATCGCAAGTCATCGTCGCGATCATCGCGATCGCCCGAAGGGTGACTTCAACCCTTTCGCCATGAAACTTTAAGCGAACGATCAGGGTTAGGGCCGAGGAGTTTTTAACGCTTCGAGAGTTGCCATGGCAACAATGGTAGGCCGTTATTAAACCCCGATGAGAGCGGCGAAGAATAGTGGAGCGCGGGGAGCGAAGGAAAGAGGGCAGAAGATAGCAAGGGAGAAGATTCTCCCCTGTTCTCTTCTGTACCTTCTGATCCTTTGATTTTCTATGCCCTTCCTCCTCTTCCACTCGCGAAGATCGCCTTCCTCTATCACCACGCGAGTTCTCCCGTCCTCCTCTGGAGGTGCCAAAGACGGACGAGGAAAAGAGGGAAGGGGAGATACGTCAACTGGAATTAGGAGAAGGCTCCGTCATTATACACCCATCATTCACTTTTCCCCTGCTCGTCTTCTCTTCTCTTCCTGCGCCGACTTAACCTTGGCACGCTGCTTGGCTTCGCTTGACCGTACCCTGCCTCCGCCATTTTTCCATCCCGTTCCTCTTCAGCCTATCATTGTTCCTCCGGTATATCCGTGGAATCTTGAACGAATGCTAATATCCGACAGCGTCCGCTATCGCGAAGACCGTGAAGGGAAACAGCGAAACTTCTGTCCATTCCAATTGCGGCACGTCGCATGCTGCAAGTACCGGGTGTATCGAGGATTTCTTCGCACAAAGGGCCTGTACCTCACCGTGAAAAGTTAATTTCAAGACCAGACGTGCGTACGCCGCGTATCGATCGGGAACGAGGCGCGGGAACACGTGCCCCATGGACGCCCACGTGAAAAATTACGATGACGTCCAGCAAACGGCGGGGGCCGGGAGGACGCAAAAAGGGAAGACAGGGTGAGAAAGGGGCTGGATATCTCCTCAAATATTCACGACGCGAGCACACGTCACTAACCGCTCGCTCTATGCGCTGGCGCACGTACACGCGCGCGCCGTCGAACAAGTTCCTCTCTGGTTTTTTCGTGGTGTATCGTGTCGTTTCCGGTATCGATGCATCGAACGCGCCGCGTCCACGCGGAGGAGCCGCTCGGAGACGGGCTTTGTTTCCCGCACGCGTACACGTCCACGCGCGTGCATGCATTTGTACGCGTGTCCGTCGCGCTTCCTTCCCCCTCAACCCCCTTCTACTTTCGCCTCTTTCGCCCGTTTCCTTCCCTCGGCTCCTACACGATCCCCCCAGCCACCCCCTCGCCCGTTTGCTCGTGCTCTTTCGATTTTCCTCCTCGACCGGCACACGGTATAACCCGGCGCGTAAAAGACTTTATATACGAGCCTGGTGTCTTGCACACGTCGCGCGGGAACGCGCGTGTGGTCCGAGCGGGCGTGCGTTCGCCACCGGCCCGAGAGAAAAGGAGAAAAAATTGGAAGTCGAAGGTTCCGTGGCTCGTTATTCATCGACGTTCGGCTCCGGCTGTCAGAGGGCATTATTTACGGGTTTCGCGGCAGAGCGAAACTATTAATTCGGCCCGATGCAGGTGGTAAATGCGCGCCGACGTTCCCGGCCGCGTACCTCCGCCGCGAAAGTCGTTCTCGGGGAAGCGGATTTCGAGCCCGCCGGAACGACGATTCTTTTATTTGCGCGCCGCAAGACTTCCCCGTCGAACCAATTAGTTGGGTCACAATTTGAACGGAAATTTGTTGGAGAGTTCCAAATAAGCAACAGCTAATTTCATGGAGCGTCGTGTCACTCGGTGGAGCACGTTCACGGTACGTTTGGTTTGGCGAAAAAAGAAGGCGTCGACAGGCCGTAGCCTCGATTGATTACGGTGGAAGACCGTCGATAGCAGAGAGCGGAACGATTCTCGCTGGGAGTATCGACTGGAGGGGCCGGGACACGCTTTGAAATGCGAAAGACGTATTCCACGGCAACGAAGAGAGGAGAGGAGCACTCTCACTCGAGGCGGCAGCTCTCACGGCGTAACGTTGATCTAATAACGGGACAAACGTCGCACGAATCCCGTTCCGGACGGGATTTCATTTCCTCTCCCGCAGGATGAACGGTCGCGAGTGGCGACGTCGGTGTGTCGCAGCGAACCAACGAAGGAAAGGGGGATGGAAACGACAGGATAGAGAGGGAGGATCGATGAAAACCCCGTCTTTCGATAGCGTCGCCTCCAGCTAGTTGTCGAACAAAGCGTCCCGCCGCTTCGTGCAAGAATTCGCTCGACAGCCGCTTAGACTGCGAAGCGTGCGTTGTGAGGCAACGAGGGACGGGTCCTTGGAATTCATCGGGAAACTTTTGACTCTGCACGCGCTCAATCCTTCTGTGACACTTGAGGAAATTACCCGGGGCGAGGAGTTGACTTGCGGTGATCGTTCGATTGGCGGATTCCTGTGGGTCCTGGGGGTGGAAGCAAATGTTTATTAAAAGTTTCCACGCCTTCGACGTTACTGTAAGAAGGATGCAGGAGAGCGTAACAGGAATTCAGGATGCAATCGCGGGAACGACGCATTAGGACTCACGATAGGCGGAATGCAGCGACCGGGTTTCACGGATGAACGAGGGCGCCGGGCGTCGCACCGCCGGAAGTGCGTCTAATGCATCCGTCTGGGGTCACGCGTCATCTCGCTTCCGGCACGGCCATTACCTTCCATAAAATGTTTCGCAGAGGGGAATACGATTCGGGGTCTCGCGCTTCGCTCTGGTACTTTGTTATTAAATATTTGCGTTGCTGACGAAAAACGGACAGAAGCCGAAGATTCATCGTTCGGCGCGGGGCACGTCGATCAATCATCGCGTCATCCTTCTGCGAAAATCTTCCGCGATGCACGACGGTTCGAGCATCTTAAAGAGTGCATCGCATGAATGTTTATGTTTACGCAGAATTCCGCCTCCCAATAATGCTCAGCACGATGACGCAAGTATCTGAGGAATTTAAGATTCGGTGAAACGGAAAGTTGAAGAGGGAGTGAAGAAAGTTGAGCTGCTGGAGATGATTAGGACTCCATGGGATCGGAGGGGGTGGAATGGTGGTCGTGTCGAAAAAAAGATCCACTTGAAGAAACGAGCCAATGGGACAAGAGCCCCTTTACCTTACGAGATTGGTCGGCGCATTGTTTTAAGGGAGGCCCGACGCATGCGTGATCCCATGCGTGGGAGGACCGACCATAGTCCACGACCCACGTTCCCTGTGGGATCCTATTCTCGATCTCGAAAGATCCCACTGTCGTTTTGGGACCGCAGCCGCTCACTTTAGATCCCCCGCGATATCGAACTGCTGCTCCAAAACTTTGCACGTCGGATCTCACCATGGAATCGAATTGGACGCGCAACGGACCACCACCCCTAATCACTTTCAACCTAAACATCCCTATTCTTAAATCCTCGTTCCGCTAATCGAGGGGACTAATTAGCACCAGCAAGCCACTCCCTGGCCGGAGAAATCACCGGTTGATTAGCACCGTCGGAGGCAACGGTCAGACACCCAGGACCAGGATCTTAATCTTACCCGATCGTCTGTCCGCTACCAGAATCTGTTTCCTGGCGTAAGCGGGCGGAAAGGCTACCAGGAGATCAATCGATAATCGTACCCGGTTTTTCGGGGCTTAACGCAGCGACTGTTGCTTATTAGCGAAAATCTGCTGGCGAGCGAAACGACGGAGAGGATGATCGGAGCGAGTGAGATGCAACGGGAAGGGAAGAGGCCGAGGAAGATGGAGGTCTGGAGAAAGAAAGGTGATCCTGGGGGAAAGAAGAGAGGGCGCCGGTCTTCAGAAAGGCCGCCGACACGATCCGAGCCGCCATTGTTGTCCCACGGTGCACCATACCGCGAAACAAATACACCCGTACAACGGTAACCGGCGTAACCGGGATGGGAATCGTAGGAAAAGGGGGGACAACGTCGGTGAGATTAGCCCTGCTTAGCTTCCACCTTTTCCAAGCTCGCGTCTCGGCGCCCGTGGGTTTCAGATTTTTCCGCGATTTCTTTCTTTCGCTCCTCCACCCCGTTCGCGTGCACTCGCGTTGTTCCCTTCTCGGCAAATAAGTCGCTTCCTTCCCCTTTTTTCCCTCCTGTGCAACCTCATTCACGATGCCTTATTCGTCGTCCACGACGACCAGCATTGTGCGCCCCCGTTGTGCGCGGCAGACGTTTGCCCGTTTGAAACGGGATGAATCGGCGATCGCGAATTATTTTCTTGCACGAAATCGAAGGAGATCGAGGGCGTAGGGGCGGGTAGCGGAATTAAACGGGCGGCACGCATGAAAATCATCCGCGGCGACATTGTTCTGCTGTAAATAATGGTAGCGTTCCGCGGCGCACAATGCGGCGACCGAACCCGCGAAGATTAAGCGGCATTTTCGCGAGCAGGGCGAGACTGCTCGAGCAGGAAATAACCAGCGAGAAAGAACGAAGGAAGCTGGAAAGCGAGGGGGGTGGGGGTTTGCTGGCATTTGTTTAAATTCGAGCGACTTCCGTGGCCTGAATGGGCCGACTTTTATGCATTATGCGTTGGCCCGCACGAAAATCCACGTGGTGACACGGAAACCCGGGGGTGGAAAGAGGGCGAAGAAAAAGGGAAAGAATAGCGGAGAAAAGAGAGGGCAAGGAGAGAGAAATTTGGAGAGAGAGTGCCCAGTCGCTCTTATGGCGAACGATAAAAGATTTCACCCGGCGCGGTGTGCCAGGCTGCTTCGGCTGGGTCTGGTTGGCTGGCTGGTCCTGGCGAAATTTCGTCGAGAGTGGCCCGGAGGGGGCGAAAAACGCGCGGAGGTATAAAAAAAAAGGGGTAAAACGAGCGGAAAAGGAAAAAAAAAGTATATAGTCGGCGCAGACACACGACGCCGTGTAGGTACTTAAAAAACAAACACCCACACGTAGGCAGCATGGACGGAGGAAAAAAAAAAAAAAATCGAGCCGGAGCCATTCAACGCCGAACGAAACAACAATTCGGTCGTCCAATTAATCGCGAACAACGCGCGCCGAGAAGAGAAACGCGCGATTCGAGAAATCGAATGGGCCACGCCGAGCTGCCAATTCTTTTTTTTTGCTCCAACTGAATGGACCAATCTGCAAGGATCCTGGACGAATTCGAGCTGATTTTTTTCGTCACCCTCTTATACCCCGCTGCGCGCAGAAGGACCTGCTCTACGTTACACCGATCGAATGCTAGAGAAATCTCAGCCTTAATTCGTGCCGAGATTGCCAACCCTCTACGCGTCGAGTACACGGGCCGGGCCAAGAACATTCACGCAATCGTGCCGTCGAATTCTTCGACTCTTAGTCGACTTCCTTTCCCCCCTCGGGCAACGGCAATCGCGCTGCTCGTTTTATCATCCACCGTGATATTTCCATGGCGTGCTCGTGGAGAAGCTCGCAGGAGGGTGGCGGAAAGATAGACGAGGACGGGACATTAATAAGCGTAATATATTAGGGAGTCCTTTGTGAGAAGCGAACGTCTTTCAGCGGCGCGTCAAGCCGAATCTTGGCGGGCCGAGGACCACGATGAAAGGAGGAACGAAGGGAGAGATTTCTCCCTCGAATGATAAACGAAGAACGACAATTTGATGATGAAGAGAAGGGAGGGAGGGCAGAGGGACGAAGGAGAAACAGAGTTGTAAGAGAAGGTAGAAAAGGTGATCCGCGGTGTGCAAGTTATATATGCGCGCGGAGAGCCCAACGGGATTCAGAGCCACCCGGCATCCGGCCCCGAGACAAATGTGTTCTACGGCGCGAGACAAAACGCGTGACGACTCGTCGTCATTCGTTAAGCCGTTTTCAGGCTGGAACAGGCGACAGAAAAGGGGGAGGGCCGCGTTTGAGACCAATGAAATCTCCTGCGAGAGACACCACCTTCTGCATTCCTTCTTCGGGCCCGTGTCATTACTCAAGAGGAGTACGTGTCGCGAAGGACATTCCACTGGGGTCCCCTTCAGAAATCCGTCGAAGAGGATCACGGTCGGTGACGAGAGCTGCGGATAGAATACATTTCACCGTAGCCGTGGAATCACAAAATCCCGCTGAACTTCGTAGCGATCTTAAATACGAAAACGTACAATCTTGTGTACAATCTTTTCACTGAACAAGTTCTTCTCGAGTCCGATCGACAACTGGTATCGACGGCTCTTCAACGCGGAGATGCAGATCGTTTCTGTGACAGTTTCTGCGAACGTTGGTCCGGAAGGGTGCAAAGGGCGCGCCGTTGGCACTGAGGGGGTGGTGGGGTTGGCAAGGGGAGAAGAGGAGTCGGGCTGACGGCAGGGCCATCCTCGAATAACGCGAAGCGTAACACGTGGGCGCAGAGTGCCCGGAGAGAAGATAAACGGATTACGGCCGCTTTGTGTCAACGTGATCCGCTTCCCGTGCACCCGAATCCCAGCACCGTGCACGCCGTCCGTTCGTCGTCAATGGGATATTACGCGCTTCAGTGCTGGTAACACTGTTCGGTCTGCAGGATGTCGCTTCGACTGATAACCAATTTTCATTACTGTTAATTTAGGGGCCTGCAAGTCGCCGGCGTGAACGGACGTGCACTCGCGGCTCTCCTTCTCGACTTCTTCTCTGGGAGAATTATTTTAGAGGTGATAACGATTTTTTTTCCCATCCTTATGAGTGTACTGTATCGTTATGATCGCGAAAAGGTTTTAAATTTATCTCGAGCATGCGAATGAATTATTTTTGTATTCTGCTGGCCAGAGTATGTACCTCGGTATCACCTCGAAATTACTGGCGCCGATTTCTCACTCGAAAGGTGACATCGGCTGCGCCGAACCTGCGATTTCTCGTAATACTATATCTCCGCCGTTCGGATCACCTGCTTTATCTTCAAACATTCTTCCACTTACGCGAAAAGTCCATGGATGGTAGCTTGCATAATCATTGCGTAACACTTTTCTTTGTCACCTGTTTGCTCTTCCATCGTAAAACGGGGCACAATGAGGGATCCATAGGCCATAGAATATCGTACTTCCTACAGCTTCCGCTCGAACAACTGAATCGTCGTTCTGTCACGCAACAAGGTGACCCAGTCAGGCCGCTCGATGACAGGGACGAGACCATTGTGCGACTCTGGATCGGCAGTAATCGGCGTCTAACAGTCTCTCTTGCTCGCTGGAGATCAGATCGAGCTGGAAGGAGGGACCCGGAGGGAGACCCTTCTGTGCATCGTGGATCCATCGCATTCCCTTCTCGGAGGATATCTCCTCATTGTGCTCACCCCTTAATCAACAGCTCCCTGCTCGATGCTTATTGATATAACCCACCCCCTGCTACGACCACCCCCGCGTATGAGACTGGATGCGCGGATATCTGCTGAATGTCCTGACTTTTTTTTTTCTCTCTTTTTTTTATCAAGCACCGGTGCAACAGCTCAGCCGAGTACGTAAATTTATCTCGAAATATGCTGCGGCAGAGGCGAGATGAACATGATATCGCGACAGCAGAGATATCGCGGAAATTTATAATAATATTCGATAAGCAATATTTGTTTCGTTATTAATACGCGTCGAGTATAACGGCCATACGGCCGTGTGGAGCACACAGAAGTGTAGGTTGAATGGGTGTTTCGTGCGCCCACCATGAGGTATTTGCATGACAACGGGGGTGCGCGTATGCATCCCTGCCCTCGGTACTCGCTAATTAGCCGGTACCACATACCGGCGCGGATTAACGAGAATATTGCATTTTTAATAGAGTTCACCTCCCGTGGTGTGCCGTGGTCAGGGAGGGGGTACGAGCTGCAGGGAAGATAGGGTGGAGGGTAGAGATTTCAACGACGATCTTCGCGCTCGTATCGTTCCCTGTCCAGAATCTACCCACTTTCATCCGATTCCTAGCGAAAGGAAGAATATATTAAAGGAGATACCGATCCATCGATTCGCCCCGCAAAATCGCGAGAAAGATCGACGAAAAGCATCTCTCTTCGAGATCACCAATTTTCGTTCGGTCCGGCACGGATTCCAACGAAGGGTTGCACGCCTGTGGAATACATTTTTTTCCCGGTGAGTGGGATCGATTTGGAGGCTCAAAGAAAATCCCGCGTGCATCCCTGGGGTCCAAGCTGGTAGCCGGTCGGTTCTCTGCTTGCTCGTCCGCTCGACTAGCTCCGCTGATTGCTGCTGCATCTTTGATGACCTCGTCCAGACAGAGATGAGGGTGAGGATCGGGGCCGCCCCTGCACGGAATGCTGTGCAAAGAGTGAAATGTTGAGATTGATATTTTAACAGACGGATTACGTAAGAAGGGACCCCGTAGGAGGATGGGGAGGGGGGACGAGTACTTTGCCTCCGCGAATAGAGCGCGCGGAGGAAAGTGGATCTCTGCTGGCCACACGTTGATGAATGTTTCAGGAAACCCTGACACGATATTTAACGGATCATATTCTGCTCGCCAGTGTAACCTTGCCTCCTTTCCTTCCCATCATCCCACCACAATTTCTCGAAAGTTTCACAAACATCTCTGCCAGCTGTACAATTGACGTTTGTTTCAGGTGACGAGACGCTTGACTCTATGACCGAGGCTAAGCTACGTTCGGTGAGTGACGATTTACAAATTGTTTCACACGATCCGGCAGAACGTATCTATCGGGCATTATTTAACTGGAAAGTGTTGCGGCGAATATCGCGGAACATTAATGGGAAATTTCAGACTGATGAACCGCCGGCGCGTCGAACCACCTGCACACGATCGAAGGTGTAGGTCTTCCGGCGGTGAAATCAAAGCGAATCTCGCCTCGCACCGGCAGCCTTGTTCATCCACGATCCTCCACGGTTTCTAGCTGCGTACGTATTATAGAAAGGAGGAACGTGTTCGCATTGCAAGCGGCTATCAACTAGCGTGCGATTATTAATCGATTCGTTGCCAAGTGGCTCGCGGTACTTTAACCTTGGTAGGCGAGGCTGAAAGAGGAAAAAAAAAAACGGCAAGACGTAAATCGTACGTAGATGAGCGTTATCCGAGCGAGAGAACCGTGGCCATTAATCATCGACTATTTAATTTACGCGCGGCACACCCGCGCCTATCTCGTTGGAAAGTCGATCGAGCTCGAAAATGCCGATTTAATCTGTCCGTCTTCTCGTCTTCGCTATTTTTTAACCTTCGAGGCCGCACGCTCGCGTTCTAAACAGCCTTGCGCAAAAGATCTTCGATGCTCGAATGACGAATGGGTCTTGTCACTGTGAAAACAGTGGTGGATCCGTTTTTTCGCCTGACAGGATTATGGATTGCGTAAGACGTTGCTCGGTCGCGCGTTTGCTTCGAGGACATCCTCGTTCTCGGAATTTCGTCACGAGAAATTGTTCGGCTGTCGATTCTGGAAACGCAACGATCGCAAGTCGATATCGTTCTCGCCCTTAAAACGAAAGACGCGGGGAGGGATGCAGACGACTACGAGGAGGCACGGCGCGTTATTAATAACCGATAATTTGATACGTCCCCGACCATCCATCGTTCCTTCGAGCTCTCTCTCGATTCTCCTTCTCGAGCCTCGATACCTCTCCGCGTACACATGTATCAAGCATACCTTCGACGATCGATCCGACCTGTAGACGGTCTCGTCTATGAGTATTGATCCCGCGACGACTGGGATGAAACGATGCCACTGATCCGTTTTTGCTCCCGATGACGTATTCTTTGAGACAGAGACGCACGGTCTACACCGGTAGGTAACTTCCGATTCTCCTTCTCAATTCCAGTCGCAATTTTTTAATGTCCCTCCCAATTGATTCGGGGTTCTCGTAAAAACCATCGAAGCGAATACGATAATTCTGTAAAAGGTGATACGTTGTCCCGTCCATCGTGGTCGCGACACGTGTTTCGTAGTGACAACGCGGATGGCGCAAAATCGCCGGAGACTCGCCTTAAATATTGTAGGATCTCATTAAAAACGGCCGCTTCGACGCGTCGTCGAATAATGCCGCTATTCCCCGCGGTGAATTCGTGCCAGCCACGGCGTGCCTTTCGTCAATAAGCCGCCTATCGAAGAACTGTATTTAAACAATATTATTAATAAACGGGCCGTCGTGCGAATGCTCGAGTCGAGGGGGATATTGTTTATCGCGAATCGACGCGGTTATTCCTCACTCTTCCACGAGTATACAAAATTGCGCGTCCGCCGTTTCATTCCCACTGGAATGTTCAAGTCAATAGTCCATAAAATCACAGACACTGCCCTTTCGAAATAAAATCAGACGGGTTGGGATAGATGAGGGATAGCCGCGCGATGATTCGAGAGGAGAATATTTCGCGAAGGTGGATTTACATCGTCGAAGTCCCAGCGTGGGCGAAATCTAGACGCGCCGGCAATCAGAAACACATTATCGGACGAGAGCGGCTCTGTAATACGTCCCGCTGCGCTCGGAAATATGTTCCGCTCCGCTTTGCCCGGCTCGCTAACCGAACGAAAAAAAAAAAAGAAAAAAGGAAGGAAAGATGGAAAATGAAATGGGACAGAGTGATCCTCGCTGTCGAGGCCGGGCAAGCAAGAACGCCGCGCTGGAATTTTTCATTTGTCAAAGGAACAAATCTGTCGAGCTATCTGATTACCCCGAATACCTGTACCACGGCGCGATTTGACTTTCTCAGGGCGTAAGACTATCGCCGCGCTGAGGATTTATTAAAAGCACGGATCGGGGGTGAATTCGCTGGAGAATCGAGGTGGATGAATTTCGTGCGGCGTCAAGCGAGTCGCGATAGGTCGCGGGGGTGTCTTCTTGTCGGCGTTTCATCAGAAAATGGCGCCGCGAGACGCGTATCAAGTGCTATTCTTCGTTAGTTTCAAGATGAATCCGCGATCCTCCCCCACTGGCGGTTGCGACAAATCCATGCTTCCTCAATCCCCGGAACGGCTTCCCTTGTCGATCGATCCCCATTCACGGGGCGGAGGGACGACCAAAATATAATCGAACGCCAGCCACGGAATGCCTTTCGAAGAGTACTATGGAAAAAATGCCGTGAAACGACCGCGTCTCCGTAGAATTCATTTTAATCATCTCCACCTTTTCCCTCCGCCGGGAGACTCACCTTCCGGCCACAGAGGAGAACCTTCCCTCTCTCTCTTCTCATCCCCTTTTCCATATTTTTTTTTCTCTTGCTTTTTTCCTTTTTTAATTTCCAAGCCTCTCCCTGCCCGCCAGTAATCACGGCACTATTACAGCGAAACGTTTCTGATGAATTCGTCAACGAACCAACTCGTTTCTCGCTCTCTCGCGCTCCCGCTGCCGCCATTCTCTCCACGTACTTTCTTCCTTCTCTGAAACTGGAAAAGCTTCCGGCTGTGTGACCACGATCTTACAAGCCTGCGGCCACAAGGAAGCCTCTTGCTCGCCCCGGCATCGAAGAACTGCAAGATCGTGAACAAAAAGCGGACGGAACAAGCAGCTAAGAGAAAGAGAATAGGCGGGGGAAGAAAGGGAAGAGGCAGCCGCGGAAGGAACGGTGATCGTCCGTATATTATTTCGACGTGCAAAGATACTACTGTTTGAGACGGGGGTGGTCTGCGGATTGGGGCGAGAAAACCGCGAGGGAGAGAAGGCAAAAAAAAAAATAACGTCACCGTTAGCTCGCCATCGTGAATGTAGAACTCAAGATAGCACGGACACGAGGATATACTTCTCCACGGCTAAATGGGTCGGCTGTCTTGAGTTCGCGGATTCATCTTGCGGACTCCTTTCAGGATGCAAGCGCGGCCTATTCAGTGAACGGGTCGAGATGAAGGAATATGTTCGTGCAGCATTTAAAATCCTCGACTGCGGCCGGGGGGATCTCTTGGATCAATTGGCTGAAAAGCGTTGCTTGATTCTTTTTTCTTCCCGATTCCGGGACTGTATTATAATATTCAGCGGTTAAAGTCCGGTGCTTGGTTCTCTGTTGCCTCTCTTCGCCGAGCCCACTTTGCCCCCTCGTGTATGCGGCTCATTTGAACCGAAATTTTGATCTTCGAACGAGGCAAGATAACGGCCACTGAATGGCGCCCCTCCGCGAAGTTTACAAAATTCTTTTGCAGCAACTTTCTTCGCGTTCATTTAAACCTCGCCCGATCGTACGACGCACGAAAGAACTGCGTGAATGCCAGGGAGTTTTAATTAGCAGCGATGTTAACATGTGCGCCCGATCGAATTCAGACTCGTACGTCTGCCAGCTGACAATTGCCGCAGCGAGACAAAATTTTCTATACCCCGTTTCTTGGCACAGGAATGGCCGGGAGAGGTGCTCGAGCATGTTTTCTTGGCGATTCAGAAAAAAGAAGAGGCACGCCACGAACCGCGCGGCTCGAACCAACCATCTCTTTCCCATTGAAACGACCGGCTCCCTTTCGACGCGCTTCCGGCGAATTATTATTTTAATTCCACGAAACGTTCGCGGCGTCTCTTTCCGTGGCGTGGTATAACCGCCAATCGCGATTCAACTGTGGTGTTCAAGCCGGAGTCAGAGGAACGTTGCTTTCTTTATTCATCCGTGATCTTCTTTTAGCCTGGTATCAGCGTCTGGGAAGAGGCAAGATCGGAACCCGGGTAAGCGCGCGAGGGAGATAGTAGGAAATGAAAGGAAAAGAATCGAAAAGACAAGAGAGAAACGGAGAGCAGGATCGGGCCAGCGAGGGAGAAGAGAAAGAGAGAAGAAGGATCGGAGCAAAAAAGAGGGACGACGGCCGACTGGACCATTCAAAGTTCCCAGGAGGCAACAAAGGGCCAGCAACGAGCTGATCAAATTATCCAATTCATTTGGATTGGCGAGCGAGCGAGCGAATAAGTGCTCGCCGTTACCAAGAGGTCCACTTCACTGCTTTCGAGCACCATCCGCCTTGCTATGAGACGCTACCGTCCAAATTTATGCACGTTCCATGCCACGATACCCCACCCCCTCTTTGAGTATCTTGAGAGGGCCGGCGATGCTACGGATACTGGTGGCTAGTGAAAAACATCCTGGTATACACGGCTATTTTCTTGCTTTTGTCTGCCCACGGAGGCGCAGAGGTTATTCGTGGGTAATGGTCAGATAAGTATTAGCTAATTTTTATCTGCGAACAGAACGGCAAGAAAACGAAATACTTGAATGGCTGTTGATGAATTTCTTGCCAAGTATTTTAAACCGCGATTCAGAGGAGACTCTTCAGCGTCGATGCAATTCGCGGGAAGATAATATTGCCGGTGGTAGAAAATGGAGTAAAAATGGAAGCTGAGCGGGGGTGGAAGAGGGGCGCGAGTTCGAAGATTTACCAGGAGAACGTTAAACGACAATCTCGACGTCAAACGTCGACGTTCAGGGAAGTTGTGGGGAGGCTGCCTCTCGCCCCCCAGACCATCCTTCTCGTCATATTTAATAACCTACGCGCACACACGTTCACGAAGGTCCACGTACGGGCATTAAACTCGGCCGAGTGCGGAGGTTCGTTACGTACAATGCACCGCTGATTGACCAACCAGATCCGCCCTGAAGTGGCGCACAGTTGCCGTCGCAATATCGGATCACACCGTTGCCCCAATTGTCAGCGCCGCTATCTTTCCTCCGTTTCGCATTTTCGTCAGTCGATTCCTTCGCTGTCGTCGATTTGTCGATGCCAGACGTACGCGACATACATGCTACCCCTTTCTTTCCTCCGGGGGGTTAAACTCGGGGAATCAAATCTATCTATCTGTCTTTCTAGGTGTCGGGATTTTATTGTCCCTCGAATCCATAAAATACCTAAACTTCCGCGTGACACAACAAAATGCTGTTTAACCATCGTCCAGCGGTCTCTTTACTCCGTTGATTAATCGAATCATGAATCGCTATGAATAAAGTTCTCGAGGAGCCGTCGAAGGGGGCCAGCGGAGGCGTCCAAGCGTCGCATCGATGCGAGTCGGGACAAAAAGGCAGGAAAGCAAGAGGCATTCTTGCGGCGGTGTCGTAATCAATGTTGTGATACGACATTAAGCGGGCATCAAGTGGGTTGGCAGCACCCTCGCGCACACGTAGAACCGGCAGCATCGGCATCAGAAACGCGACACAACCCCGTGTGGAACAGCCCACGAGACGGCCATGGTATGGGGTGGGATCCCGGGGGTTTGGGTAACCAACTCGTGAAATTCAATTACCGAGTCCGCGGGGGTGGCCCTTGCCGTGGAACGTGCGAGAGAGGGTGGCGAAGGGGGTGATGCCGGGAGCCGGGCTGGAGAACGGAGGGTTCGAGGTGAAAAGGGAGGAAGGATTTGAGTGACAGCCGAGAAGGAGAAGCTGCCTGACGCGGGCCTAACTCTCGCCTATCTAACGTCGAATCTTACACCCTCCTTCACCCTCTGATACTCTCCCGCCCTTCGAACGGGAATCGAGGAACTAACCCGAGGGGGGAGATAGCGAAATTGAAATTGTGCCTACCGATATACACGTCCCATTCTGTTCGACGAAACGGTTTCGGCTGCGACGAGAGTATTCGGCGTCGCTGGTGCTCGGGCTCGCCGTGTTTCGTTAGAGGGAGGAAAACTGTAGCCCCTTGGACGACTTCGGGAAGAAACGATCGGTTGAAAGGTAGAAGTTCAGCGATCGAATTACTGCCGCCGAGGTATCGCAGGATCGTCGCGCAGGAATTAAAACGAAGAGAAGCGAGCAGCGAGATGAGTCAGTCCATGACTGGGTGGCTAGAAACCATGCCTCTCGTCGCATCGGTTTCATCCACGGTCGGGCAGCGATCGTTCCCCATGCTGGACGTGCTGGACTGACAGACTGGAGGCTTCGCGTTCATTAGCCAGCTATTCAGTTCAACGGGCCAACTGGCGAGGGTGGATTCTGACTCCGGTGGCTGCTGGAATGTCCGACATGTTACTCCATCCTCGCACATAATTACACGAGCCTTCGCAGAAGGCTTCAGGGACCGCCCTTGCGCCACCGTTCATCTTTTGCGCGAGCGACGAATAAAATCACGGCCTTCCAGAGGTCCGTCCGACATCTGCTTTATTACTGTGCTTTCGATGCATCGGGAATGGTCGTATAAGCGGTTACCGGTTGCTACAGTCGGGCCATAGTCACGGCTTTCGAATGATTCTACGTATCGAAGAGCGGCGAGGACCATCTGCATCCAGGGTAGCTACAGATTTTATAGTCGCGATTATTCCCGGTACCTGTAACAAAGGCAAAATTGTTGCCGTAGATTTTACGACCTTCCCCAAATAGCGGATTTTCCCTTTTTAACCGCGACACGCTTTAGCAGCGTGATCTTCGACTTCGTCCTCTTTTAACGCTCGCACGGAAAACTTCCGGAAATCCCTCTCGAGTTGTCGTTTAATGTTTAAATCGAGAACCCACCGGCGATCGTGGTAATTGATAAGTAGCAGCAAACATCAAGTCTTTCGGGAAACGCGCGTCCAAAGTTTTTCCGTCCTTTTGTTCCTTTTTCCCTTCATTTTTTTTATTTCGCTGCGCCGACTGACGAGAACAGGGAAGATAAAGAGGGCGCGCTACTTACGAGGGTCCGGTGTCGAGGAACAGGGCTGCCGCCACATTGTCTGCCGATTCTTCGAGGATGACTGGTTGTATTGAAAAACCGGAATCCCGAGGAGCGCTAATGTGGCATAACGCCGAGGCTGTGTCTAAATCTCTCCTAACAAAGATCCGCTCGCGCGCTGCATTTTCAAGCTCGAGCTTCGGATCCACGTGATCGAGCCCTGTCTTCCCTCTGTTAATTAAAATCCATCGTTTACCTTCGATTTTCAACGAAGAGGTAGGCACTAGAGAATCTTAGATGGACAATTTGCCCCGCGTCTGAAACCTCCGTTTATAAATTACAGTCAAGATTCGTATCTGGCTCTATTGGATTCGTAAAATGGTCCAGGAATTTTCTGCGGAATTATTCGTCATTTCTCCCGGAGTGTATAAAAATGAAAATCGATGAGAGATTCTCGAGTATCCGTGATCCCAACGACGAGTCCCGGCAACGCGAGTTCGAAGGACCCTCGTACGTCAGCCGCAATCGTTCCAATAAAAATACTTCCTACCACGCGTTGGATTTCCTTCGCGATCGCGAAGAAAGGGCCGAAAAGAAATGGGTTTCTCAGCGGCGGGGAAATATTTCCTCGCGTAGCAGGAGACACTACAGATTTCTTCCCAGAACTTTGAACTACGGAGTTCGACGTTTCCACTCCGATAGCACACTTCGTCTAATAATAATCCGGTAAATTGATTACACGAAGGCGGACAAAATGAGAACAACTTTACGATGTTCCGGGAGACCGGGGACCTAATCGAAATACAAGGGATCAAAGAAGAAGAAGAATAGAGACAGTTTGAAGGAAGGTACAGGAACGCGAGTAAAAAGTCTTTTTCCATGGTCTTCTAATAGAGGCACGTGACGTTGCAGTATCCACGACCTTTGCGTTCCATCTTCTTCTGCTTGGGATCTCTCTCGCACGATGAGGTTAGCGAGCTGGCTCGCGCGATATCCAACAGGGCTGACATATCGAGAGGAGAGGTGCGAGGAAGACACTGGACGGAGTGACGAGTCTTTTTCCTCGCTAGATAATTACGATCATGTTGTACATCCATTTCCAGAGGAATCCTTGACCAGGGCGAGGCCGTTTACACGCCCATTTCGTCGAAGGGCGTGGCGGTAATTTATTTGAACCTGCAGCGGATCCTTGTTTTTGCCCGACAAGTCCCTTTGTTTTCGTGAAATTACAGGTGGCAACAAATTGTTTTAAATCTCCAACAAGACGGGAACTGCCTCGGGGATAGATGCATCATTTATCTGCCAGATCTACGAGGGAAGGCTGGAAATATAAGTTCGAGAGGTAACTTTCGTGGAATACCTGGGCAAAACTACCCTACTCAATCAGGCACGACTCCGCGCACAGTACAATCGAGTTCACGGGAAAAAGGGTGACGGTGGGCCCAGAAAATTGACAGTCTCCCATGGAACGGTCCCAATATCCAAAAGAAGAAACCGTCCATTGAAAAGTGTCACCTCGAGTCGACCGAGAATTCGCGCGAAAACGAGGATGCAGGAAACCGCACCGCAGGGTTACCACGGAGAATTGCCGTGAGAAAACGAATCGCGTTCACCTTTGGTACCTGCACGTGCGGCTGCTGTCCACAGGCGGAGTTTCAGGTAACCCTGCGCACGAAGGTGTGGGTGCAGAGGTTCGCGGGATCCAGGAAGGTCCGGTTGTCCTGGTGTGTCACAGGACGTTGTTGCAGCGGATGGACCCGACAGAAGGAATCCGGTCTACAAAAGATTCCGCCGCGAACCGACCACCCCTCCTCTCTCCATTCATTCGCTCTCGACTCAATGTAGATTTTTCCCATAGGTAAGGCGGTGATCGACACCGGAGGGGAGCGTGTCGGGAAGGGGGGGAGTGGGTCGAGGCTCCAGGTAAGAAGACGGGGTGGAAGGTGGGCTGCACACAGCCTCCGGAAATCTCTACTTACTCGAGACACTGAATGCTGCTCCACCCCCTCTTCTGCTCCCTTTTTTTTTACTTGCGAACGTTTTTCTTTCGTTCGTTCGTGCTTGTTGTTTCTCCGGCTCGTACTCTCCTTTGTGCGGTTATTACCCGGCGGGGATCGAGGCAAATCGAGGATTAGATCTGATCTACGCGGATCTCTCCTCCGCCTATTTATCCGTCCCGTCGCCCACTACTCTGCTCGCTCGAGGGGGTCGGTACTTTGCGGGAACCCCTTTCTGATCGATCGATTTCCACGGGGCACCGGTAGCGCATTTTACTTTTTTGTTTCTCCGATTCCAAAGAAATTTCTCTTTGTTGGCCACGGGACACTCAAGATCCTTGGATCGATGGATCTCCTCGAGATAGCGCTTTTATTCTAGTTTTGTGTCGCGGCTTCTCGGAAGTCTCGTGATCCAGGGTGTTTAAGATTTCCATTTCTCCCCTTTGTGGACGTGGATAATCGCCGAGCTTCAATGTTTCGCAGATCCTGTACTCTTTCCAGCTCAAAATTTCTGCGGAAAATGGAAAATTTTTAATTGAACGTGGTTTTAAGATATCTTCGACGTTCCAATGGGGATCTATCGGAGTTAAATATAGGAAAGAAATATTTCTCGAAAGCATGAGCGGCACATTCATACGTTTCAAGTCCAGTCTACTTCCACGATGTGTACATTCATAGGGGGTGCACCCTATGTTCAGTCCATCTTGATTCGCGACCGATTACGAAAAGTCCCTACGAAAGGGCGAGGAAGCTACGATGGGAAGATAATGACGGTGTACATCGAGAGGGTTGCTGAATTTCTCCGTCGATGGAACTGTTTAATTTACCCTTTGTGCCTCGTCTTCTCCTGTATCAATGCCGTTGATTTCGTGACTGATTAGGCGCGTCCGATTTTTCAATTCGATAAGAAACCACCTTTGGAATATGAACTTTAAAAGGGTTGCTGATACGCTGTGTAATTTGGGGTGTTGAACTGCGGCCAATGGGGTGAATTGAAGAATCGAAATGTGACTCCTTCTACATCGTTCTTGGATGAAAGGGAAACGATCCAGGAATCTTCCATGAATCGTGGATAATTGATTATGCATTTAGTATATTCGAATGCATTTTTCTTGTATTCTCCTCTTGTTTATCCGTGTCACGGCGACAAAGCCCGGAATCTGACTGGACTTGAGCGCGACATCGTCCCTGAGAGAACGCACGTCATAAATTATCATACTTAAAAAAGTACGGAGCAGATGCTCTGACGCGAGACGAATTTTTTTCTCTCCGTCCTTGTTTCCTTCCAGTCTTCCTGGAACATAGAAACTTGGACTGTTACAAATGTCCAATGAATACGCTCAGCTGATCAAATATTCATGCGACTGTTAACGCAAGGATCGATCGAGAACTCGTAGAGATTACCAGTTTTATCGCGCCAGTAAATTTCTTTCCCCTCGAGCCATTTGATTCGTCCTAAACGAACTTTTTAAAACAGGTTCGTGGGTCGGGCGCGACAGCCCCAAACAAGACCGTCTTCCTAATTGGTCCATTTCAGATAATTAATGGCCCGTTAATTAACGCCGACAGATACATCAACATCCTCGCGCAGGTGCTCCATTTCTTCCCATGCCCTTTGCCCCCAATTTTCAGCCCTCCATCGCACTACTACCCGCAGTTTTTCATCCAAGTAACGAGACCGTTTGATCAAACCGAATAACAATGGAACCGAAAGATCGCCAACTATTCCGGTGAATCAGAAATCTCCAAACTTCGTTGAAATCGAATTTTGTTTAAAGGGAGACTGAAATTATTCGACGGTCGAAAGGCGGCGAAGCGTTTTCGTACGGAATTCCTTAGGCAATCGGATCAGGCACAACCTCGAGTACTTATTCGTGTTCGAAAGGAAACTTCACCTGCCATTGAACGCGTACCGATCTCTCCTCCTCACCTGTTGCGTATTGTTGCACTCTCGAGGCAACCCGATTTGCACGGTGAATGCACTTACGGCCGTCTATCGAGGGCCGTATGAAAAACGCGACGCGGCCCTGCTTTTTTTCTTTTTCGAAAAAAAAAGGAGGAGGGCCGAACTCGCGCGCGTGCGTGCGTCCTTTTCATCGCGAATTCTATTCACGCCGACAAACTTCATAGAAACGCGCCACGATTGTTCGCCGCCTCTTGATCTTGATTCCCTGCCGGTCGAAGTCAACCTGACCTGTCGATCTTTTTAGTGGAAGTTCGTTTAAATAGCACCTATGACTTTCTATTCTATTGATACTCTCTTTGGTGCGGATGAGGCCTTTGGGTAAATAAACTGGGAGGGGGGCCATTTGGATTCAAGTATTTGTGGTCGAACGACGACTTTAGCAGGAGAACAAATAATAATCGAATGTTTCACTCCCGAGACTCTACGGTAGGTACAAAGGAGAGCCTTTCGGGCGAAATTGTGGGGTGAATTCCATTCGAGGAACACCCGTATCGATTCCAAATGATCGCACGCTAATCGAACGCGCAGAGTGCATCGCTCACCGTGAAAATCGAATGACGACGAGTTTATAAACATTCGACGTACCGTATTCTACCCTCTAATCTCGTCTACGGGCACCCTTCCCACGTGCAGAGTGAACCCTCTCGCGCGACAATTACCCCGCGTTTTACACTTGATTTGGCAAACTGCGGCGAGGAGTCGCCTGTCCCACGTGTCCCGCCGGTGAATTATTGCGGGGAAAGTTTTTTTTCCACGGAGTTTCTCGGGAATTTCAAGGTGATTGCCTCGGAGAAGTTGGCGGTCCAACGTTTTTGATCACGAAGTTTCTGACGGATACGGAACTCGGGCGGAAAGATGGGTTCCGCGCGATTCGTTGCACCAGCTTTCGCGTTTCAGGGCCATCGAACGATTCGTGGAAAGGCCTCTTGGAAAATTGTACAAAATTTTACTGAGACAACAAAAATACCTTTTTCGTTTGGCAACTTTTTTCGATGGGGTAAATAAAATTAGATTGCGAAAAGGGTGAGGGATAGTTTTTACTTGAAAATCGACGGAGAACTCTGTAAAATTTCGTCACAACCGGAGGGGAAAAAAAGGGGGGGAAGCAAGCTGAAAGATGGCGCGACGCAGTCTGGGCTGCTCCGTTCAGGTAAACGCCTGCTGAGAGTGCCAGGTGTGGACCAGGTCAGGCCGAAAATATATAAATTATCCTTCGGGTCTTCCAGGAACTCCCTGGGGTGAAAATTTACGAGCAAATTAATCGTAATAT
This sequence comes from Nomada fabriciana, assembly GCA_907165295.1. Lineage (NCBI taxonomy): Eukaryota > Metazoa > Arthropoda > Insecta > Hymenoptera > Apidae > Nomada > Nomada fabriciana. Next base: position 6,247,016 of record OU015690.1, on the reverse strand, counting down.
CGACGGGTCGGCGACGCGTTCAGGACTACCGCACCACTGACTTGCCATGTTTTTCACCTCGAGTCAAGATCTTCGATAACGTCCATTTGTTGTCTCAATTAATATGCCAGAACGTTGCTCGTGAAACAAGAATTCCCTCGACGAAGTTCCCTTCCGTAAACGCGTGGACCGCGGATAGACACCGCGAGAAGTTTGCCTCCGGAGAAAAATAAAGACACTTTCGAATGGCAAACTTCCAAGTAATTTGGGCGCTCGAAGCAAACGGAAGTCGAACGAGTAATCGTCTCACGGGCGATCGCTGGTCGAGAGAACGATGTTCTTGGAACACCTTAACAAAGAACACCCGAAACGCATGATCGAGCGAGCCAGTTCACAAAAGTTTCCCCAAGTATCCAGAGAATCGTGCCGCCTGAAAAACCGGCGAGTCCGCTGAAATCTTCAACGTTAAATCAAGGGAAAATATTCTCCCTAACCGTATTACATCGGTAAGAATTGCAAGAAACTTCTTCAAGTTTCTTCTCCATTCGAGTATCGAGTATCCTCGAAGAAGTTGGGCCATCGGCGGAAAGTTCGCGTGCCTCGTGCAGAAAATCCAAGCAGGAAGAAACATTGAAGACCCGGCCGAAGCTTTCCCTGCGGGGACCATGAAATTGCAAGTACAACGAAGGCGTAAGAAGAGGCCGGCCCTCAGAACCATGAAATTCGGCGGTCGAGACACCTGCAAACCTATCTCTCGGCCCGAACAACCCTGCGGGCATGATTTATGCCTTCAGCAGGTGGAACGACGGCAAGAATGAGGAGACAAGGTCTGGTAGAAGAGGAGGAGGTACGGAACGAGAGCGAAACGGAGAACGAAAGCACGCGGTTTTTCGAAAGTACGCGGCGAGTGGCCTTTGTTGGCGGGATTTTGCGATTCGCTAGGCCGACAGGCTCAATATTCCCTGGCAGCGACCAAGGATCCTTCGAAGGATCCTTGCAACTAATAGGCTTTTCCCTACCCGAGAGTTTTCGTCCTTCGAGAAAATCTCCGAAGGTGTATCGGAGGAACTTGGCTCGCGGCTAGAGGCTAGCTTTGCGCTGATCTTTTTCTCTTGCTAGCAAGATCTGTACGTGGAACACGAGATCCTGCGGGATAATACGGTTTACCAGGATCGTAGATCCTGCTCGCGTGATCCTTCCCGTCTAAAGAGGGTTGCTGAAAAAATATTCTTCTTGGATATTCACCGGGTTGCTGTATTGTTTGCTTGCTTGTACTAAAAATGCGGAACTGTTGTTTTTATAAAGGGATACCGTTCTTGTGGGTTTCGTTCAGAAGGGTATTACCGGGAGAGTTTTGATCTGCGGATTAGTCTATAGGTTTTGCGTTTCCTGAATATTCATGAATAATATAAATAACGTTGCTTAGTTACTCTCCGGATTTATATTATATGTTTAAGCCAGGTGTGTTGCAATGAAATGTACACCAGCGTTTCCGTAACGAGACACGCGGATATTTTTCGATCATTGTTTGATTACTCGCTGGTCATATTATTGGATAGTTTGTTGCGTGTCGATTTTTCGTGCAACACCGCAACGTATCGCCGTTTGTCCATGGAACTATGGAAAAACAGTGGCGAAAGAGTGATCACCTGTTGCTAGGGAATAAAATAATCGACGGACAGTGCGTCACATGGGGAATTATTTTCGTTATACATATTCCCGTTGAATATATATACATATGTATATACACGCGTGCATGTATCCCCCGGCGTACCCCCGAAAATTTTTCGTCGGACTCAACGCTCGTCGACATATCGACGATTACATTATTATACGATATATACGCGTTTGATTTTCCGTGCACGATAAATCATCGACGTGGGCAGGGGTTGAGTGGGTGGTAGTAGAAAGAACGAGAACCGTCGAAACGCGAGATAAACGATCCGTTGAAAATTATACCGGCATATTCGACGGGTATCAACGCTCGCTTTATTGTCCCGAAATCTCTGTGCATCAATCAAAATCCTCTGCAAACACCGCGCTACTTTGCTGGAAACGAGTAATCATACGATTATGAACGGACGCGTTTAAAAAAATGCGACATCATTACGTCGGGAAAATCGAGCGCGACTCTGACAAATAAAATACCGCGCTCGTCAAACGAGGAAACCAAACGTTGTAAAAGAAGAAAAAAGAAATACAACATCGTCCAGTTGTCCGCGTCGAGGGATGGGAGGAAGGTTGCTGCGATGATTTAGAGGATCGTGGGAAAAGAGGGTGTACTGCAAGAGTTAATGAGCCTAATCCCGTCGTCCTGACGAGCTGAGATTAGAAGAGATCCTGTCCGTGGATGAGCGGATCGTCACCAGTGCCACCTGTGTCCTGGCCGGCTGCTGGTGTCCTGCGGCGTGGCACGTCTATTCAGGATGAACCGGAGTTGAAGCTGTGCACGAGGTTGTTTGCGAAGGAATACAGTGCAGAACCAGAAGCGGAAAAGAGAGAGGGAGAGTGAGAGAGAGTAGCGCGAGTAAGAATAACCGCTTGGCAAACAAAGGGTCCGCCGCGATAACGAACCTGTCGACGCGGGCCTCGAACTCGTTTCGAACTCGTTTTCGTTCTGCCGAGTGGGGGAAAAATCGTTAGCTCGTTGCACCGGGGTTGCAACGCTTGCAGACGCATGCCTCGCAGATTTTCGGTCGTCGGGACGCGGTCTGTCTCTCACGTGGATCACGTTCCATCGAACGTCTCTCAATTTTCCACGAGAACACGCGATGAACATCGCCGAAGATCCCTCCCAAGAGATATTCGCCGAGGAACGCATCTGGTACGATGTTGCGACCATGCTTGGACTGGACTACGCCGAACTCAAGATCGGAGCCTGGAAAATCGGTGATTTTCCTGCTCGAAGTGGACCGGCGATTTCCGCACGATCGCGCCTGAATGCGGCCTCTGATCTGGAAAATCAGATTCACTGGCGCAACTCGTTCATTAGACTATCGAGCTACCTGTGCGCGTGAATTCGAGACATGAAAGATACCTGACGGACCTTTAGCGGTGTTTTCCATACGTCCCGTGGATCCGTGGGTGTTCTCTTACGGCTCTCGAATGTCCATCGGTTGAAAAGCGCCGATATCCTGGGCGAAACTCGAGGAGCCGTTTCTACGACGATTATTTTCTCGTTCCGGAGGCGGTCTCGGGTGGCACTGCCCTGAGATGTCCCTTCGAGACGACCGCTCCAAGATCATGAATGAAATTCTTGGCTACCATTCACTTCAACCCCGTCCTGCTAGAGATCATCGATAAACCTGCCTGTATTTGTCCTTGCGCCACCTACTTCCTTTTCTTCGCCACCTCGAAAATACTTCCTCGAACTGTGGTCAAACTTCATACTGCTGGCCCCGTGAAATTTGAAACAGAACAGGGCAAACAATGAAACACCCCCCTGCTGTACTGTACATCATTTTATAGACAACAGGAATCGACGGCAATGGGGAAGCGCAGAAATTCCCAGCGGACTGGGAGAGGTGAAAGTTGCAGAGGAAAACTGTCAGCGATTCGTGGCTCGTAAATTCCATCGAAATTCGGAGACCTGGTTTCCTGGTATCTTGGCGATCAGGTACGGACGCGTTTTCATTCACAGCTTCCCACAGGCTCTCGTAGTTTCCACGAAAGGCCTCCCGTGGGTTTTCACGCAGCGGAGAAAAGGGATCGCCGGTGTGTGAAACCGGTGAAAATATCAGATCGCCATCGTTTCCATCGTCTTTGTCTCATCGGGTTCCTTTTTTTTCTCGTCTTTTTTTTGCTCGAATAACGAGCGATCGTGCAATCGGGGGCACTCTCAGATTCGAGGGGTCGTCGAACCGAAACGTCCTGCGCGGAGGGTGCATCCCTCGAATTAAGGAGGAAGAACAAGGGTGAGGGATGAAGAGGTGAAGGCGCAGAAGAGGAAAGAAAAAAATAAAAATGAAACGTTTTCGGTGGCGGCTCTTCGGTGTCGCGTTACTTCCCCCCCCTCGTACCTGAAATTACCTGGAGTCGTAAGGTGATTCCTATGCTCCTGTTTGCCAGCGAAGAATGAAAGGAATCAAAAGATGGTGGATCGAGAGACAAGGGAGGATATGCGATCGGTCGACAGCTACCAGAAGAAGGATGTCTCTGGAAGGGTGTCACCGTGCTCAATCGTAACTCGTTAACGTGGCTATTGAACGAATGCCGGCCGAAACGTGTCGCCGTTCGAGAATGGTTGCGGCTGACAGAAAAGTGGAATGTAAACAATTTTCTGGTCCATTCAGAACAGCGATTTCCATTGTGTGCAGGCTCGAAAATTGTACGGCGAAACAGGATAAATCCATTCTTTTAAACGCTCTCTCTGTTTCTTCGCATTATTCTGCGAATAGGGGAGAGGCGAAATCGATAGGGTTTAACGGGGGTCACGATCAATCGAACTGGCGAGAAGGAAGGACGATCGATAATTGGCAATTTGTCTTTCGTCTTCGAAGCGACGGAACTCCTGATCGGACCATCAAAAGTGTCGAATGAAAGGGGCCCAGCCATAGAGGCGTTACAGAGTCAAGAGGAACGCATTGAGGGACAGCGGTGTCTCGATTGCAAGTTCAACGATTCCGGTGTATCGATCGATCCTTAATGAACAGCCGAATGCTAAATGGATCTAAACAGGAGCTAATCGTATGCCATCCTCTTATGAATCAGCGTGCTGGAATCCATCGCTCGACGTCATTGAATTCCAGCTAAATGGGAAACGCGACTCTATACCAGGAGGTAGTTTAGCTGAAAACAGTTTTGTGATGGACCACCACCTCCCAATAATAATAATTATAATAATAATAATAATTATAATAATAATAATTTAGAAAAAGCAAGTGGAACAGTGTACAAGGTAGGATGGAACAAGAAGGGATAAAAAATTGGGTTACGGGAAAAAATAGTGGAGAAGCAAAGAGAGAGACTAGAAGGAATACGGGACGTGGGGTAAGCAACACCCTCGTCCTCCAACGTATCGCGTTCTCCAAGAGCAGATGTTCCCCAGGACTGTCGAGATTCGGCGCGGCCTGATTGACAGCTGAATAGCCGCGACCAGGTCTACCTGGGTCTTGCGGTGTCCTTACATGCTTCTTCCAGGTTACGTACACGCTTAAGCGAATCGTTGGATGTTGTAATACCGAACCGTTAAACCCCCCGATGGCCTTTGGTTTTCCGGTAATCGCGAAGCGTGCCTTGGCCATCGAGAAGCCAGCTCGGTACCATAACATTATTAAGAAAGTTTCGCTCCTGCTCATTGCGCGTGGAAATTTCCAATTTCGCCGGACAGTTTACGATCACTTAGGGGGGAACGTGGCCATTTATTAATCCGACTTTCCACCGCGGCAAGATTTTTTATTGGGGCAATTAACTCCGATAGCCCGAGTTTAATATTCCATTGGGACGAATTGCGGGGTGTTAGGCAACAGGAAACAATGGACGCGGCTTTGAGTTTCGGATCTTCGGCTTTCTTGCCAAGGAGGGCACATAATCCAAGAGTGTATTATTCGTTGCGACGTGCGAGGGCGATCAGCATTGTCCGAGGTTGGATACCGGCGATAAACGGACGTAATCGAGGGGTCGATGTTCGGCTGGGCTACGATATGTCTGAGAGCTCATTGGACTGCAGGGCGCTCGATATGCGATAACCGATAAGCCGTGAAGTGCAGCCGGTGTCAGTGGATATACGGACATCGCGATATCTCTATCTTTTCTCGCGATCAATTGCAACGTTGGTAAACGTCCTTATCTAGCACTTGGATCCCTGCAACGCTATCTGCCTATCGATTGCGTTAAAATTTCCATACGGAATCTCCCTTCTGTTACACGGGCGATATCGGAGCGAGCCTGTCCAGCCCGTGCAAAGAATTTCCATTACATCCATAATCTTCTGCCCCGAGTGAAAAACGATTTAATCTCTGACCTCGCGTATCTCCGCGACGAATCCCTCGTACATTATAAACCGACCGCGACGATCCACGAAACAAAAAGGAACAATAGCCGCGGAAAATGCTCCAGCAGTGACGGCGTCGGAGGGAGAAGTTTCCTCCAGCGAAAGGTGTCCAGAATTCAGGCCGCGAGAACACGGAAAGAAAGTCGGACAGAAATCTACGCCGAGCGATGCAAAAATACGTATAAAAGGGCGGTCGGAAGGGGTGGTACACGTGAGCCTTCAAGGAAGACGTTTAACGTGGATGGCCTCGAGAGTATAGTAGACGTTGCTCGGCGATAGCAATGTCACGGTGGCCACCGGAAATAGCCGGCACTATCAGCCACCCCGCCGGAAGAAGCGCCGTCACCGCAGAAAGAGTTCCAATCTTCTATTCAGCACGTTCTTCTTCGCCCTCTTTCCACCCACGGCATTCTCTCTCTCTGTTCTCCGCTGCCCGCCCTCCTTCCACAGTGTGCACAGGGGTCTCGGTGTGTCGGCCCGATACAACGTCTCGGCGAGAATGGACCGGAGCCGTTTCCACCCCGAAAAGAAGGACGAAAGGGGTGGTAGAAGATGGCCGGATGCACGAAAGAAAGCAGATGCCCCGACAACCCCGACTTATCTACACTACCCTCTATCCTGTCCTTCTTTTTCTCATTTCTTCTCGCCCCCTTACTTCCGAGCCGCTCACACCCTCTCCTACCACCCTCTTTCCACGCTTCGTATATTTCCGTACGAGGCCGCGCATTGGCTCCGTACACGTGCATATTACGCGGAGGGTGTAACTTAGCCGTTCCAGTCAATCGCAATTGGTACTCCTCGGGCAAAAATTCTCCGACGAGTGTCACGGTTCCACTTGTATTTACTTAAACGCGAACATACCTGTCTGATCGTTTCGAAGTAGAATTAATTCGCCACGCGAGTCTCGAGGGGGTTGGGCGTTTGGGGGCGGGGAACGACGAGCCACCGCTTCCCTTTTTCGTTCTCCTGGAAGGCCTACAGGCCCATTCTCGGTGGTAAGTAGCCGAGCTACTAGCTGGAAGCTGCGGGTGATACATCATGGGGTGTCAACGAGTGTCCCCGCTGCTGTAATCTCGCATCCATCAACCCCTCCGCAGGACGGAGGGACGTCCGTCCTTGCGACGGTTCCCTGATCGATGTCCACCGTCCTCGAAGCAACCTCGAAAGTCTCACCTACGGCCTCTTTCCCCTGCCTCGTTCCCTTACACGAACTCTCTCTCTCTCTCTCTGGGATCAATCGGTTTTTGTCGGCGGACTCGATTTTCATTTATCTTTTCCTATCAGAAGGCTCGCATCGTCATCGTGACGCCATCGATTCATGGGGGCGTCTTCTGACCCCTTTCCACGCAGATCCTCCCGTTCTCGGAGGGTCTGAAAATTTTTGCTAATATTCCAGTTAAATAATCTAGGTCATTGGGATATTGTTTCGTGGCGCACAGAGTCAGGTGGTGAAGGATTTTCTGGAAAACAAGTACTTAATATTGTGCGTTGAATAGAAAACACGGTAGTCATGTTTATTACCGTTCTGCATTCTGTTCCCGTTTAGTAGAAATAATAGGAAATCTTTGGAGCAGGTAACACGTAGTACCGCGGCAATAGGTAATTATGTCGATCGTTTACTTTGATTTATTGCGTTCCAAAGCCGTTATGAGACGGTCGGTTAATCCTTCCCCATATTCGACATGGTGACCATTCGGTTACCTCTCCCAGGCGAAATTATTACGGATCACCACCGGCCTCTCAAAATTCTCGGCCAACTTTAAAGGGTAGCCGACTTCGTATAATGACACATCGGGGGTACGTGGGTTTTGTCACTGCAATAAAACGTTCCGTGGTTTATCGGGAAACTGTGAACTGCTTCTAGGAAAAGAACTGCATGCAGGTGCGCCACGCCTTTCGAAACATACGCCGGCTTTTAAAGCACAACAAAAGCTAGTAAACCCAATTAGTAATTAAAATTGTGCAACCACAAACAAGCTGGTGCCTTTTCTAGTAAACAAAGGAGTAGCAGGGCTGATTACCATGCGTTGATTTATAATTTCATTCCCGTACACACCCGAAAATTAATTCCTTAATTGATCCGCCCCCCTTAATTTCGAACAACAATAACCGCAACTATATTGGAACGAATTAGTAGATATTAATACCGCCTCGAAACTAATAATAAAAAAACGAAAGTTCGTTCCGCGTTCAACCCGCACCCTCTTCACCGCGGTTATTTAAACAATTACCCGGCAATTAATCCGGACCGGTGTACGAACGAATAATGGAAACGGCATAAAAACCGACGATGCTTCAGAGATAATTATTTTTTAACGAGTGTTAGAAGGTTCGTTATATAATGCCGTTTCGAACGACTCGCCGAGACTTTTTTTTATACGCCGGAAAATATTACCGAACAACGCGTTCTTTTGATAAGGGGGGTTGGAGGGCGAGGGTAGGGGGTGGTAGAAACGGAGAAACGGAGGAAGGTAACGGAGGGATGAAGAAGGAGAGGGAAACAAAATTTTGCGGCGCGGCAAACGGCTCCGTGTGGTTCCCTATTTTATTTCCACCTCGCAACTACTCGACGTACCACGAAATTATTAAAATGGTGGACCGTTCAAGCATCGGACAAGTGGCGCGCACGAGCAGGCCGAGTTTTTCGACGTGCTCGACCAAAAAAAATTCGGTGCGTATTACCTACGCGAGGCGCGCAGGCGCTACGTTCGCCCACGCCGCTTGACCCTGAATTATTCAAGAACCCGAAGACCCGACGAGGACTTCATAAAAATTGCAGCCACCGTGATTGCCGTGGGTTTCGCCGGGTTTGAAAGACACAGAGAGGGAGAGAGAGAGAACGCGCGACGACGACGCCGGGGCAAGCGAGAGCCATCGAGCGATAGGGGAGGGTGAAGGATAAGGGACGACGGAGTTTTTCAAATTTACCCTCAGCCTCTGATGATCGAGACGCCATCTTCCTTCTTTCAGCGACTGTTTCCTTTTTAACCTGGCAAGGCTGGCGTGCGTGGACACAACGAAATAGGGCGATTAAGTGTGTCGCGCGAGGGATGCCGATATGAAACGGGCTTTGTCTATAATTCAACGATAAACATGGGCCGAGCAAACACTCGAGAAAGGGTTGAATGCGTGTGTGTTTGCGAGACACGAACGACCAAGAGGCCGGTAAACACGGTGTCGACGTTGCTGTAATTATTCTTTAAGCGTAACACATTTATGGCGAGCCTGAGACATCGTTGATTCGTTGTGGGTTGATTCCGAAGAAGTGTGGCGAGAATATGGTTGATGGAATCATAGACTGTAAAACTTGTCGGACCAAGAAACGTACCGGGTGACGTACAATCGATCAGCTGAAATCCCCTTGTGTCACCAAACCCTTAAACCCCTTAAACCCCTTAAACCCACCCACGGATCGGTTGACGGTATGTAAAGGGTGTGTTTAGAATCCGACAGGGGTTTTAGAGTGGCGATTCGTAACAGTCGTAGCTACGTACTCGGTATAATGCGGAAATCGTGTTTCGTTCCCGGAAGTCACCGAGGCAGGATAAATGCTCGGTTGACTGTACTCTGTTTCGCTGAATTTTCTTCTCGCGAGACTTTTCCAATTGCAAGTATTTAAATTCAGATATTACTTATACGAATTTAACATCGAATTGTATAAGTGTTGGCGATTATAGATTTGTTGATACAGGTAATAAGCATGCGTATACTTCAGAGGTTAAAGTTCAACGTTGAATAATCTTGCGTACGCTCGAATAGGGAGCAGGGGGTGGTTGCCCTTACGCTGCTCCCCCATGGGTAATAAAACGGCAATTTAATTCATACACTTGATAAAGCTGGCCGACTTTAGGAAGCTGGCGAAAGTCAAACGAACAGAAGGGCTTATTTTGCAAATCATCGCCCCGCGATAATAAAGCTTCCTGAGAAGAGACGAAGAGAAAGCCAGAACAAAGATGAACACTAGCACCCTATCAGCATTATTGTCACCATAAATCTTCCTTCTACGTTCACCTCTCCAAATAATTCTTTAATAATACTCTGCCGTCATTGCCGGGGGCGAAATTAATATACAAAGGCGTTATAAAAATTGTTCGTAATTATTCATCGACATCTACGGTCCACTTAAAAAGGGAAATGGTAGTGCAAGCTATACCCTATGATTCTGGAGCATCGGTAAATCAGCAAGCATCTATCTCAGTAAATTGAGAACCCGTGGTAGCGGGTCCGGCTGGGCCGCTTTGCACAGGGGTTGAAACGAAGGTGAAGGGGGTTTTCAGGGGTGCTCGCAGGGTGGTTAGTGGCATTCATCGCGATGCAGATGGCTTCCACCCCTCGCCCAGGCGCAACGAGGAGCGTAACGCACATGGGAGCGAGACAGAAGCAGGGGTTGGTTGTTACATACACGTACGCGTACTTTTTTCCCCCGTCTCTGTACCTACTCTTTTCCTCGTTTTCCTTTTCTTCCCGTCTTCTCCTTGTTTCTACTCTCCGTCCATTTTCTCTGCTACTCTCCCAGCCCCGTTTCTGCGACCTTTCGTTCTCTATTTCTTTCTCCTTTTCCCCTCTTCGTCTTGGTTAACTTTTCGCTCCGACCTTTATCCTCGTTTCCGCGAAGCACGCACATCATTTGGCCACTTCCAATCTCGATTTATCTGTCTCTGTTCCCCTCACATGCGTGCCAGCGTAGGCGAGCACTACGTCCAACAGCGTAATGATGCGTACAAGCCACAGGCGGATTAGTATGTTCGCGACGAACAAGAGTAAACGTGGAGAGAAACGCCGGCGGTTCTTGCTAGCGGTTTCCAGCGGCTGCAAACTAATAACCACGCGTCATTTGCTGGATGAACGATCGATTTGTGCAAATTGCGTGTTCTACCAACGCGGCCATAGAACCGTAACTCGTACTCATACACGCCGTACTTAGCGTTCCTGATTTCCCGATATTTTTCGTTTCTCGAGTAATGAGAAATCAGAATTCTCGAGAATTCCCGAGAAATTAAAGATCGGAAACCGTAGAGGTACCTTAGGTATAACTCTGGAGTCGCAGGTTCTGCGCAAAGTTGGTCGGAACCCGCAGAAGTCCATGAGTCAGACCTATTGGACTTCTACTGTTTCTGACCAACTTTTACCAATTATTATAAATGAGATTTATCGTACACCAGTCGTACTCTTTCAGCCCATATAATTATTATAATTAAGTAAGGTATTAAGGCTTCTGCATTTCGGTTGAGGCATGTCAATATTACGACCCGTTCGTTATATTTAGATCGCGAATCATTTTCTGCAAACTCGATGGATTCGTGTTTGTATAATTTTATATTTTTCCCCGTCTCGATCTTCGCGTAATCGTCAATAAAAATCAGGCCGACGTAGTAACGTACAGTGGTGCAGAGGGTCAGTTTTGCAACAGGTTAGTACTGAACACAATCCCCCCAGGTGTATCTCCGTTTCTATTTTCCTACGATGGAAAGTCGAACAATAATAATCGTAGCGTTCGCTTTTACACGCACAATTTCTTTTCGGTCACAACAGCGCCAGTCGATCTCGAACAAACGAGATGCTCTCGGATTTAATCCTCGTTTGCTTGCAAAAACTCTGGCCCGCCCTTCTACCCCCTACTCGCCCCTAGATCGCCGTCTTGCTTGCGAGTATATATGTTATATACATCCCTGCCGGGGTAGATGAAACTCCCCTGTATTTACCTGTCACCTCGATGACGATTCTGACGAGGGTATTTGCCCGTCGACGTGTACCCTTCGTCCTTGACGCAATTTAAGCTACGAGTCGTACGCCAGGTCTTAGACGGTCCACGTGAGTCGTTTGAAACTCGTCCAAGGATCCGCGCATTATGCTCGAGAGCAGCTATTTATTGTGAATTTAAAATTATGCAGTCGAGTGGCCGCTGCCTGCTCCATAGATGGCTACTTTGCACGTTTTTATTTGGACAAATAGAGAATATCAAAGCCCGGCGCATGTTTTATCGCGTGGCAATTTGGAGGGGCGGCGATGCTCGCGGAGAAATATTGCGCGGACAATTTTTGGCTACCAGAATTGAAACACTTTCCAAGGGGTGGAACGCCCTGTAAACGTAAATTCCCGTTTGCCGCGTGAATCGGCAGCGAACGAACGGGCGGGCACCGGATGAAAAAGAAGCAAATCCGGCCGTAATTATTTATCATCGATCTCGGTCCGCGTGCTCATTAGCGCGCTGCCGTGCACGCGGCACGCTAAATTATTTCCTCCTCCCTCCGCCGCGACTGGCCGGTCGACTGGTGGCTCAGAAATCGTCACATTTTTCACGAAGATTAATCGAGTCGACAAACGGGTTCGATCGTTGAATAATCAATCGAGGCGAGGCGGCGCGGCGAAATAAATCGGCCCCCGATTCCTCCCGTGGCCGATTTGCATATCCAGGAACGTGTCGCGACGCCAAGGAGACCCCGTTGCCCCTCTTCTTTCCTTCTATTTTTTTCCTTTCTTTTTTACTGCCAGCTATACATGCCCGATTGTCATGAAAATTCTCCGCTGGAAAACGTGTCTGACGTGCCAATGACGTGCTCGAGCAGGGGCACGGGCCTAGAAATGGGTTAGGCGGAGGGCTCGAACAGACGCGAAATTGGCATAAATGAGATTGATACGACTTTAAGTTACTCGACTCGATGCCGGAGAGAGACGGGGCGAGTGTAACTGAAGGATCCTCTCTCGAGCCACTCGTCACGCCACTTTGTGCGTCGTAAAGAGACAGGAGAGGCGAGGAGAGTGTGTTCGACGAGGTACGCCCATGCCGTTGACCGACGCGACGCGATGCTCACCTTTCATTGTGGCACACCGTGGAACGTGTTTTGCGGATAATGACGATGGAACGGGAGCTCGCGATTTAATTTTCAGTTGGTGCCCGCCGCAAGTGCCTACCGATGCTTGCACCTTGACGAACATCGTAATCGTTCCTTGCTCTTACTTTTCATTGCAGTTACCTGCACGTACGTCGTAGGCTTGTATTAGATCGTAACACGTGAAATGTTCGATTTTGCTATAAATATGTTTAAATATCTGGAGATTTTGAGTCCAGATTTTTGAAGACAGACTTTTAATTGTTTGTTTCCGTCTTCGCTTGTTTTGGCTTGTGCATGTAATATAATGCTCGTTCGGTCACAAATACAGCACACGTTGAAGAGGACCTTTAAAGAACTAATTGACACCGGAGCTCCGAATTTTTATAAAAATGGAATATAAACACCTGAAACGTGTTGGAGAAAATGTGCAGACTCCAATGGTTCTTACCTTGATCAACAAAATTTAATATCGAAAAAGTTATGTTCATTTGAACTCACGCGGTACGACCTAATATATTTGCGATTGCAAGATTATAATTTCAGAAGAAGCTTGGTCAAACTTTATTTCCCCGCAGCTTACCTTCTACGGTTACAGACATCCTATTCCCCGTGATACCGTACTTTATAGTGGAATTAACAAAATAGAGTTTCTCAAGGTATGCGTAGAGGGGTGCCGACGCGAAATCTGGGAGCGGAGAGCGTGGAACAAGTAATAAAATAATTTTAACGACCCGCTTGAATTATTCCCGCGGTACAAATAATAATATCTGGTCGGCACGCATCCCCGCAATAAATATCGAGCCTGGGGGCCGCCCCCTTCACCCTTCACGGCCGGTTTCCATCCGCTGCTCTCGGAACCCTCGCCTTTACGGTCTACCTCGAAGTCTCACCTCAACTATGTGGAGCAAAACTATGGGGCCCGGTTGTACCAAGGGGGAGCTTGCGAAAAACGGGGCCTGATCCCCGTCAGGGACTCTCAACTTCCTGCAGGAAGCGCGAGAGGAACGTGGGAACCACGTTCGAAGCGTGCCGTTATAGAAAGTCGCTTCCGCACGATGAAATCTGTCGGATATATTTTCCTTTCGTTGATAGCTCTCCGTACACTTGATGCTAGGATACAATTCGAAATGAGGACGACCGTGAGTCTTTATTGTATGAAATATTTTCAACGCCGTTGGAGCATCTGTTGAGGCAACACTCGGGGCGCAGAGCGAATCCTGCGAAATCGTATGCACCGGGAGAATAGGATTGCGTCCTCGGTTTCATCGATGACAGGTCACGGATTAAATATAACACGGAGCTGCGTGATTTCCCGCCAGGCGAATCGGCCTGTGTCGAATCTACAGCCCGATACAGATCTCGAATCGGTTGACGTGGATTAATTCCGAACAAAGCGTCACCGAGTGTATTCCCCCGGCTCTCTTCGATACAGTTTTTTTTCATATAGACCACTCGATTCGCTTAAAATTAGAATCGTGCAAAAATGATCCGAAGGTGAATAAAACAAACCTCTGCCATTCGTTTCTCGAAAACTGGGAGGTACCTCGGCGCATCGTGAGACCACGAACGTTAAATCGATAAATTGGCCTTCGAAACGTCGAAACGACCGACGATTCCGTCCACCGCGTTACATTGTACGTACCTGCATGAATTCTAAAAGACATATCCTCGAGGTGGAGGAGTAAAAAGAATCGGTCATAAAGAAAAACAAAAAAAAGCAACGATAATCTTGAAGAAAATAAAAGCACACCGAGCTGGTTGGCAGAGATTACGTCGTCGGAATGGCGCGTATATTCGCGAGCCGTGTAAGCATCGCTCGATGACAGCGCAATGAGATTCTGATTTGCGCGGACGCGAATAATCGGCGTGGAACGGGCTGGCAGCGAGCGCGAAAGTTCGCGCGACCAGTTGCACTCGCGTCGTTTAGCAATCAGGGAGGATGATGCAGCCAGAACCGGAGGCGAGCCAATCGGATTCCCGTGCAATTTATTTGTACACCTGTGCGCGCGAGGGACACCCCTTTGGACCCGCGAGGTTGATCCTGGATGCCCCAGCGTGTTAGGCGCACACCTTCTTCCTTGGGAGAGTTCAAGCGCGACAAACTGTCTCGCGAAATCGTTAACGATTATAATTAGCAGGGAACGCGGAGATAATCGCGTCGATTGCCTGGGCGGGTGCAGCAAAAAACTCCTTCAAGATTCTATGCCATTGTGCTCGAGCGAGCACCTTTCCAATTCGGTATTCTACTCGTATATCACCTGGCTCGAACGGTAATCGAAGGAGTATCTAATAATTATAAATAATCACGAGTAAATAATATTTATTGGACGCATTGGTCGATAAATAATGCGTCGAACGAGGTGCACAATAGCCATGCATTCTTTGTTAATCGTTTCGATTGGCCAGTCTGTAATTAGGTGGCAAACAGTTAATTTCTCCTCATAATGTGATCTGTTTTCAAAGCTTGTTTGCTCGTTGTACGTTCGAAAGGCTGGCCTAATTATCCTGCCGGCCGATGCTTCACTACCGAACGGGATTAGGCCGGTTCAATAGGTGCAATAAACACATTTAGATTTCCTGGAGGAAGACCTACCCCCCGTATCAGACCCGCAGCAGGTAAATTGTAGGAAAAACATTTTATGACTCAATGTCCCCTAAATTTTTATAGCCGTACGCTCCAACTTATATTATGTCTTGGTTCGAGTAACCCGTGGCAATCATCCGGGCCAACGTGACCTGGATTTACAATGCTGTTTGGAAAAACAAGTGGAGCAACCCTTCTTCAAATTTGTGCAATTGCTCCGGTTTACCGTTTCGGCATATCCGGTAATCGTCCCGTTAAACACGCGCTTCCATTGTAAAAGCTTGAAAAAACCACCAATTAATATTTACGAAGGTCCTATCATCATTAACTAGTAGCTATAAAGTTCTTAATACATATCCCTCCGCTTCCCGGCGATTCCATTTTTATAACGTGCGGGGGAATTTCGGAAAAATTGTGAGAAATTTCATTGGGGATTTAGCAAAAGTAACGCGTGTAAATTTCATCCCCTATATAGCTGTTAACTGGTAGTCGGACCAAGCGAGATTATTTGGATCCCGAAGAATGGCAACAATCGTGCTTTGTAATCGGTCCTCGAAACGATAAAGACTTTGTTGGCCACCCTTCCGGCACCGCACCACCCCCTTGATTTCCACCCCATTTCTCTCTCCCTTTCTGTTTCCGTCGACACACAGTCCGCCTTTCTCTTATTATTCCGGCTCTAAGAGGAGACCCCAATGGTATCACCTGTTGGCAATTGCACGCCTACGAATTCCTGCGCCGTTGTTTTTTTTTTCTTCCCTCCATTCCATGGCTCTCTTTCTCTCCTCGTTCCACCGCTCCTTCCCGTTGCTTCTTCCGCGCGCTGTTCCTCCTTCCAGACAACGGGCTCCTTTTTTCTCTTGAAGCGATAAAAGTTCGACCGTGGTCGACTGGGAGGTCGACCGCCTTCGCATAAACGCGGTTAATGGGACGAAGATAATGGTAAACGACAATGGCGTACACAACGCCATTGTACCGCGTCTCACCTCGCGGTTTCTCTTTCGATACGCGAAAATGGTTTCCCCAGTGTCGGCCTCTAGACTTTCGTTCAAAACTATTCTCGCTTTTTATCCTATCCCGTTTCCCTTGCGGTTCATTTAAATTCTTCTGCGATTTATTTCGAACAGCCTTGATCTTCGTTCGAGTAGAAGTTTCTTTTCGCTGTTGTCGAACTTCCTATCGCGGGAAGATCATTAAACTGGATCGCCGTCTCGTCGACAAGGGACCGCGTGCCGCGATGGAACGCGGCAAACATTTAATAGGGTGAATAGAAAAATTCGCAACGCGTTAATTGCACGGTCGAGCAAGAAGCGCGACGGCGAGTGCAAGGTGCGCATTAAAACCCATATTGTTCGGCTGTCCCATTCGAAACGAGCTACCTGCAAAGCTAATTATGCACGCGTAATAACATCACTGTGGCATCCTCGTGCAGCCCGTAACTATTGGAAAAAAAGGAAGAGGACAGGACGGCGAAAGGGTGGGACGGGGGGGAAAGAGAATGGAACGGTTAAGAAAGGAGAGAGAAACGTACGTACATGTTGCGCGCACTCGATATGCATGTACGTACGCGCAGGTACGTATCCGCTTAAACGAAAGCTCGACTGGCACAAAAGCAGCGTGCCATCGAGTATCACAAACATTGATTTGAATCACAAAGACCGCCCGCGGTATTCCGTTGCCGGGGCCCGACTTGTTGTACAGTTCCTCCTGTCTAGCCTCCTCCGCCAGTTTCTCGATCTCCGTCCCTTCCTCGTGTTTCATTCTTTCCCTCCGCGCCGATCGGCAACGCCAATCAATCCACTTATCCGACCGCGGTTTACGCGCCACTTGCACGCGTTTTAGGGCGGCAAAATCGAGCCACGATCGCGGCGGAAAACCACGCCGAAGTGGGCATTTAATCATCGCCGCTGAACGTTCATCAGAGCGACGGTACTTCGCGCGGGCGTAACACCATTGTGCGGCGATCAACGTCCCCGCTCTTGTGACGCGATGATTTTCGCGAAATTTAGGAGCACGACGCCGCTTCATTGGCGTCGATTGGCGATTGTCTTCCGGCGAAATGAGATTGTCAGTCGCGCGGCGCTTCGCGGCCACACGCGAAACGAGGATTTTGGAGAACCGCGTTGCACCGAGCCATTCTTCTTCTTTTTTTTCGGCATCGTTGACAAGGACACGCTGAAACGGCCGATCGTTATTATGTTCGCCGTTAATGGGCCGGGAACTCGAAGGTGGAGAATGGAATTGATTATCGAACAATAATGTCGACTAGTGCTGGCGGTAATGGAAACACTCGAATATTATGATCCGAGACATGGGAACTCGAATATTAATTTACGCAATATTCGATAAGTTTTTTTACATTGAAATTGGAAATTAAATTTGCCGGGGCACGTGCGTGAGTTGTCAGTTCCGCGAACACAAGTATCCACCCCGGTTCGAAATGATTAACCCTGCGCACAACGACCGCAGGGGTAATAGAACCGAAAATGGTCATTTATTGCCTGCAGGGCGTCGGAACGTTGGTCTTCGCGACTGAGACAAGGAAGGGGCGGCTTGTTGGCCGGCTAATTAGTCGAGGCAGCAAACCTAGCTAGTTGTACGGGCAGGAGTCGCAGGTACAGCTTGGCACAGCTTTATTATCGCCTCTTTGCGGAAGCAGGTATCTTCTCGGTCGGAATGCCTTGATGGCGAACGTTCGCCGAACAAAGGGCAACGCTTACCGTCGATAGCGGGCATACCTGAGTGACGTGTCCCGCGGCAGTCACCGACAATTAGCAATAAATTTTCGTCGGTTCGTTAAGCAGGTGTCAATATTCGGGTAAGCTGTACGAGTCACCGTGGGCCGCAGCTTTGCCCGCGTCATTCGTGCGGTTTCCATTGCGGCGACTGTCGCGACTGTCGCGAATGTCACAATGCTCCTCTGATTACCCTTTCCCGCTTTGATTTATTGCCCGTCCCGGCTGCTGCTGGACTCCTCGCGATCGCCGTGGGTTTCATCGCCACGAGATAGAAGCGTGGCGAAAGCGCACCACGTCCATCGCGTACAAGAGATAACGAGCGCGCGTCAGTCTCGATGATTAGAAAGATCGATCGGTCGTCGGATTGAGTCATCCGGAGACCTTGCACCTCGCCTATCGGGCCCGATAATCTTATCGAGACGACCTTGCCTACTTATCGAACACAGCCACCGTCCGCTCGGCGGCGCATAATTGCGGGCAGCTTGTGAAATCGAATTCCACTTCCTCTTCCTGGCATTGTTGTTTTCGTCGGCGCTTCGAGGAAGAACTGCAGCGGACGGATTCGCAGCTCTGTTTTAATCGACGTCTCGGGGTAATTCTTTCAATCGGAAAACTGTTTGCAACCTTGCAAAGGAATTTCGCAGGGGCCGCGAGGGACCCGTGTAGACGGCCAATGGGTGAAACGTAGAAGGGAGAAAACTAGAGAGAGAGGAGGGAACGGGCATTCGTCGAAATTGAACGACGGTGAACGTTCCAATGGAACTCCATCCTGCCGCCGTTACTTTCATTGTCGCTGACGCACGAGGCACGCCGGGGTTGCTCTACGATTATCTATGACGCATTCTTTCATTATGCGTTCCGCTCTTTCTCTGCCTTTCTCTCGCGTCGATTCCCTCCCTCTCTGTCTGGCTGGTGTGCCGCGGCAACAGGTCCTATGCAGGAGCTGCGCTTAAACGGAGTCGCATCGGCCGATGGAGGTTCTTTCAGGAATGGCTCGTGAGCCTCTTTGTGGATTTCACGAACGAGAGACGGAGAGGAGAGGCCGAAGGAACGGTGATCCTGAATGGAGAGGAAAGCGGGAGAGAGGGCGAGCGAAAAGAAACAGGGAAAGGGGAACGAGGAGACGCGAAGAAAATGGGTCAAGTCGGCCGGATATAATGGGAGATTTGAATAAGACGAAGCGCGACACGAGCTAATGCCCTCGTATCCGGTAAAATTAACTCCGGTGCTTGCTTGCGAGGCAAAAGTGCCGGCGTGTGTACGCGCGGCGAGGAATAATTGCGAGGAATGTCTGTTGAATTTGCGAGGCGATCGGCACTCGATTGTTGCGAAGATTCGTTTCTCCTCGGTACCATTCGTGGACTTCTTTTTTGCGTGGACGAAAGATTGCCGGTCCGCGTTGGAATAGAAATTACGCTGACGAAGAATCGTGGCTTTCTCCGGCAAAAATTGCGGCCAGAAAGAAAACGCGATAGCGGGGAAAGATGCGATAAGATAGGAATGCCTGCGCAGTTAGAATGCGCTTGCACGTGTTCTGGAAAACGCAGCACCGAGCGAAGCGTTATTTATTTATTTATTTATTTATTTACGGGTATTAACCCATTGGTGAAAGAGTAGTTGCATAACAGAGTAAGGAAAACGGAGTATTACGACAGAGTATTTAAATATCTAAAGACAGACAGCAAACGGTTACAACTTAACATTCCGTAAATATATTTTGAGTAAAGAAGATGAACAATTAAATATGTTGGGTGATTCGTGAACGGTGTTCGCGTTGATAAACATTCTGTTGCAAGGATTAAAGTAATCATGCAATGTAGGATGATGTTCGAGATGAAATAGGTCGAAATGCCGTAAGTTACTGGATGGAAAATTGTTTGAAAGTTTATCAAACCGTTTAGCATTTTATTGACAAAAAGTATATCCACTACCTTTCGTCCATGCTCCAAAGTAGGTATCGTCTGCTAATAAAACGCCGGCGAATCCGATCGCAAACCCCCTGCAACGTCATTTAACCCCTTACCATGTTTCATCTACACATCCCTAATTCGTTTCGGAGCGGAACGCCGGTCGTGGAAATCAAAGCCACCCCTTCGAAAACGATGCACAAGCCGTTCCATCATCTCCGATCGAGAACCTCGTGTACCAAAACATCGTTCCATCGCTCGCAGGGGGCTCCAACCCCCCAAAACCATCTGTGGAATCGAAAATATCGAACGCCCGCCCGGATGGTCCTCGAAATTCGCGGACGTCGCTGTATTCGTGCGAGTGGAATCCCGCGCGAATATTGGCGCGATGAAACCTCGATTCGGAAAAACAGACGAGGATAGGGGCGATAAAGAATGGGTGGCAGAGCGGCGAGAAACTAGAAACACCGACTGTTCTCGGCCGCGAAACATAGGAAAGAGCTACACGAGGCGACCAGGGGGGAGGAAACACCCGGAGAAGCCAGAGTCCAGCGTTGGCGAAGCTTCCAACTTCCTCGGGTGAAAAAGGGGTGAGTCTCGGCTAGAAGAACGCGTGGACGAAACACTGGGCGACCCGGTGAGGAGGAAGAGAGAGAGGGTGAGAGCAAAGATCGCGGGACGCGTGTGGAGAAGCAAAGGGAAAGCCACAACAGAGAAACGGAGCGGACGCGTCGGTGCAAGAGCGACAGGGTCGGGGGTTGATAGAGGAGAGAGAGAGGGGTAAAAGCGTCGCCGCGAGAGGTCGTCGGGGTTGTTGGGATGACGTCACGGCGCAACGGTGCCGCCTTCGGCGTCGGCGGAAGGCTCGCTATTGGTCGAGAGAAATGATGGCAGGCTTGTGTGCCAATCGATTGCCGTTGGTGAGCTCGGGTCTGGTCCGTCGGTCCGTTGGGTATGGTTGCTGGTAGCACGGTAGGTAGGGTAGCGTAGGGGAGGGGCAGCGAGAGGAGAGAGAGAGAAACGAAGGGAGGGGGACAGCCGCGACGGCAGGAAGTGAGCCCCGAGAGTGGGACCCCAAGGCGAAATCCACAAATGCTCAGACGGTTTCGTTCTTTCGTGGAGAGTAGAAGTCGCAGCTAGTCGTTCTTGTTGTCTATGTTTACTATTGCCGTTGTCGTGCCCCGACAATCACGAATAGAGCACAGCGAATGAAGAGTCGTGCCCGTGTTTACGCGCAACAGTACAGAGAGCACGCGTGCACCAGCAGGTGGAAGAAGAACGTCATCAGAGTTATCACAGTGACAAGAGTAGCAGTGACGGAGTACAATCGTTTAGGTGTGAACGTCGTCGATCCTCGTTCGATTCCATTCGATTCGCCCGGCTTGTTCGACGGGCCGTGTTCACGAGAAGTGATCGAACAGTTTCACGTTCCGGAGTTACCTTTCTCGAGCTCGGACGAAAAATCCAGCGAGAAACATTATCGTCGTATCGTCGTGATTTGATTCGTCGAGCGTATCGCGAGCCCGCGGCCAGTCACGAGTGAGCTGTCGAGCTCGACGGAAAAAAAGAATCGAGAGGGAGAGAGCGAGCAAGAGGGAGAGGATTCGCATCGTGCTAGGGGAAGAAAGTGACAGTGCGTCAGTTCCCGGTCGGACCCTGGCGTGGATCGCACACACCGACGTCCTCGAAGCGTACACAACAGTCGAGATACCGACACGAGGCGATCGCGAGGTAAAGTATTTTGTTTTGGTATGAAAATCATCGAGTGTACAGCGATCGGCGTACGGGACCACGGTGACTCTTAGTGATTACCAAACACGTTACACTCGTCGGTGCGGACGTACAGATAACTCCGGGAATCCTATGGGAATGCCCAAACGTAGACTCGTTAAACGAACGATGCGCGGGGATCGTGTGCTCGATTGACTGACGTTTCGCGTGTTAATACACAGCCGGTGTGGACGACACGTTGTGACAAGAGACGGATAGGCACCAATGACAATTGCAGTGTGCACGAGCCCGCACGGCCGATTCGAATCGAGAGACATTCTGTAGAAAGTGACTGATACCGTAGGAAGTGAGACAGTGTTCGGTTGTTGTGAAGTACCAAGTGGTGTGGTAAACGAGGAAACAAACGTCTCGTATGATCGAGCAAGGATCACGGGAACCAGCTCGCATGAACGTGAAACATTCTCAGTGACGTTGAGCGAAGCTCGACTCAACGGCAACCATAGTAGCATCGTGCACCAATTATCGGCGTTACGTCGATCCTCTTGTTTCGCCGTTAAGTGCCAGGAAAAAACGGCAAACTGTACGGCCACAGGGAGGAGGACATGCTCACGATGGAGACCGACCTGAAAGGCGGCAGCCTGCACGGTCAGATGCCACCGCATCCTCATCAGGGTGTATCGCCCATGGGACACCATACCGGTGTCTCTCCCTATGGAAGTCTCGGTTCTATCGTGCACAGTCCTGCTCTTTCCGGAAGCCCTCCGAGTGCCGGCGGACTCGGCTTGGGAATACAGCACCATCATCAAACGCAGCATCATTACGCGTCGATGCAAGCGGCCCAGCAGCAGCAGCAGCAACAACAGCAGCAGCAGCAACAGCAAAGCATGCACTCGCTGGCGCAGCAGCCCGGCACCCAGCAGCAGCAACATCTACCCCATCAGCAGCAGCAGCAGCAACAAGCGCACCATCAGGCGCCAAATAACAACAACAATACCAGCAAGAACAACAACATCGACCGCGTGAAGAGGCCGATGAACGCGTTCATGGTGTGGTCCCGCGGCCAGAGGCGCAAGATGGCGCAGGAGAATCCGAAAATGCACAACTCCGAAATATCGAAGCGGTTGGGCGCCGAGTGGAAGCTCCTCAGCGAAACGGAGAAGCGGCCCTTCATCGACGAGGCGAAACGATTGCGCGCCGTGCACATGAAGGAGCATCCCGATTACAAATACAGGCCGCGACGCAAGACCAAGACCTTGCTGAAAAAGGACAAGTTCCCCCTGGGCGGTGGTGTGGCCGGTGTCGGCGGGATGCTGGGCGTCGATCAACGGCAGGTCGGCGCTACCGGTGGGCCGCAGCAGACACAATTGTCGCGGGACGTGTATCAAATGCCGAACGGTTATATGCCCAACGGGTATATGATGCACGATCCATCGGCTTATCAGCAGCACGTCGCATACGGTAGTCACATGGGCGGTGCGGCAGCGGCGGCCGCGGCTTCGGCCGCTGGTTATCCGAGGTACGACATGGGCCACCATATGGGAGGTGGCAGCCCAAGCCCTATAAACAGCTACATGAACGGCTACGGTGGTTACGGAAGCACCACCGTGCCCGGTGGATCACCGTCGCCCTATCACCAAGCTCAACCCGGCTCCCAGATGTCGAGTCACAGTCCCAGCGGTAGCAGTATAAAATCCGAACCAACGAGTCCCGCCAGTGGCGGAATTCACACGCCGACTCCAACGGGGGCGTCGTCCACGGGGCCATCCGGTGGTCAAGTCGTGAAGAGAGAGTACATGGGCCAGCAGCAGTCGCAACAATCGCAAGGAGACCTCCGCCAAATGATCTCGATGTATCTACCCCAAGGTGTCGAGCAGGGAGTCGTGCAACATGGCGCCGGGGTGTATTCACCTGGACCGTCGCCGGATCCACTGGCCCAACACCACTCCTCGATTCCGCCCCTCACGCATATGTAAGTTGAATTTTTGCTTACCACCTGTGCCTGCTTACGGGCGTAGACTTAAGCTTCAATTCGTTGCCCTGCTCGATTATCAATCGGAGCGAACGTCGAATCGAACGAAAACTTCGATTGAACGGTCGTGCGATTTATCCTCGAGCGGGACGCGATAGTATTTCTCTCCCTTTACTTCCGGCAGGATAAACCTTGGCTACGCTTGCAATCCGTTCTAACTGCATCTCACCTCAGTTCGTGTCTACTTTTGTACATTGATCGTAATTGTATAGTAGTTAGCTGTCGCGAATTAGATGCTCGGTTTATCCTTCTCGTTGGTAAGTCGGTTCGATCGTGCGCTCGAGTTTGAAAAAAAGCTTGCCGCCCTTATTTGACGGGGACGCGAAGGGCAAGCAATCGTTGCACGATTTCGATTCGCGGAGATTTAACTCGAGCGCAAGACGGCTGACCGCGATCCTTTCGGAGCCGATCTGAATCGTCCGAAACGATCGTCTTCACGCAACTTCTCCCCTCTCACAAAAAAAGAAAATTAACACACGACGCTTTCCATCCGCAAATGACTTGCCAGCGTTTGCATACTAACACCATCGCGACGACATTTCCACTTCTGGACCCTATAACGTTCAATCCTGAGTACGTAACAATTAGCACCGACATCCGACACTTTAGTACCCCGTAGTAGTTCGTACTAGAGGCGAGTAACATTGAGCAGATTGTTACGCAACGGAATTACGCGAGCAACTCTCGCATGATACAGTTTGCACCCGAAGATCTATCGTCTATGCATTTCGCTTGATCCTAATCGAAATAGAAACTTTCGTCCCTCGCCGAGAGAAAGCATTCTATCCTCCGTCTACAGTGATCGGAATTTGCGCTTGCTGGAACAGAGAAATCAATCTGCGAGTCTTTCCTCGAGAACACAGAAAGGGCGTCGCCGTTCTTCTCCACACTTCTCTGCCTCGAAATCGGTTGAGGGAATGAACACGTTCTATTCGAGAGGAAGATGGACGGGTTAGATTAGAGTGTCTAGAGACGTTAGGACGCCTTTCCTGATTGAACGACCGATCGACGATGCTAATTTGTCGGCGCGGTGCGATCAGGTGACGCGTGGAACGATATTCAGGAAGAACTATTATTCCGACTATGTCGATCGACGCGCCAGGTAAACAGAATAATTCGTTCAGCATGGTGAAAGCGTGATGCAAAGGGACTGTTCAGCTTTATTTATATACCAGCGGTATCCTCGGTCTCTCTGATTATCCGCCTCCTCTATGGTTCGAACGTTTTGCTCACCGATGGGATTTCGTGTCATTCTCATTCCTCCTGTTCCATTCATTTCATTACCTCTCTTCGCTTCGCATTACTTTCTCATTTTTCCCATTTTAATTTCGAGCCGCGCACGCGATCATCTGCTCTAGGGTCCAGAACGTAGGGAACACCGAGATATTTACGCTCAACATTTGTATGCAGTTCGAAACGAGTGAACGAATGTTGAGCTTAAACGTGTCGGGTCTATGGGTTGAGTCAAGAGAACCTCCTCGGCCGCTTTTCCTCGCCTTCGCGTTCGATCATCGATCTCGATCGTTTTTTCGCATCACCGCTCATCCCTTCGTAACAATTTCTTCAACTATACAGTTGTCGTTTCATCGAGGAACAATCGATCGCCTATTTGCATCTTCATTCGTACAACTCTGATCGCCTCGAGGGAGGAACGAGAAAATTCGGCCACAGCGAGGGCTACTTCTGACTCATCCTATATCCGAATAGAATAATACTCCAAAAAAAAGTTAATAATTATTCCCGATATACCTAACGCAAACCAATAACCTCGTAGGATAGCTTAAAGTGACAAGCTTGGATGGCCGACTGTACGTGTGGGACTCCCTTAACAAAAGCAATACGAAAAGGGACGTAAACAAACGGGGAGAGACTATAATTAACCGAGAGAAACGAAAAGTAAGAAAGAGAGAGAGAGAAAGGGAAGGAAAGATGAGCGCGACAGCGAGCTAGGCTGTCGCGCAAGGAGTGACCCAGAGGCCGTGGGGGCCGAGGCGGGATGGCAAAAGGTTCCTCGCAACCTCGGGAGAGAACTATCGTGGACGCAAGGAGGAAAAAATATAAGGTACCACCTTCGACAACTCGCCACCATTTTGCGTGCGAAACGCAGCCAAGGAACCGAGGACGCACGAGCACAATTGAATACAAGGTATTGAGAAAACAGGAGGCGTGCGAAACGAGAAGCCGGAATTGTTAATAGTGTGCATGCGCCGATTGAAAAATTTTTGTGAAATAAACGATCGTTGAAACGTGCGTACTTCGCAACCAATCTTGCGAGAACTTCCCCCAGCTGTTTCCCCCCAAGTTTGCGACGAATCTGCGCTTCTGCGGCCACCCCCTCAACCCCCACTCCCCACCCCGCAAAGTTCTTTATTGTACATAGTTTTGTTCGAATCCGTTCTTTTTCGTTTTTTTTTCTACCTACAACGCGGCGGCGCGAATAAACGACTCCCATTCGCGGGACGGATCGACTCGAGATGCGTTTTCTCGAAGAACTGACGGAAATGGATTCGATTCGTTCGCGACTCGACGAAATGCGTCGTCGTTCCCTGGTCCCCGAGGAACGCAACGTTGCGCTGCAAAAGAGATTCAGGTAGGGATCGACGAAGGGATCGATGAATCATCGATTGGGAATAGACGACGAACTGCGTTGCTAGTTTTCGTCTGACGTCTGGCGAACAGGGACAGAGGGTGGGAGCGCGAGGGAAACGTCGAGGGAAAACGGAAGATGACAATGTGCGCGGACCGATCAAACCTCTTACTGTGATAAAACAAATTTAACGTTGCAAAAGAAGAAGAAAAGTATCCAGGGTATAGTCGTTGAAGGAACGTGGAAAGGGGATGATAGGGAGAGAGAGAGGGAGCGTATTAGATAGTGTGTACAGGAACGACGGGAAAAGGAAGGACAAGAATCGTGATGAGAAGGAAAAATGGAGAGACGACACGAGATATGTTGCAACTTCGCGCGACTGCATATGTGTGTACGTATTTGTATACATATACGCATATTATACGAAATACTATATATAGTATCGAGAGAGACATGTGTACGATATTTTCGACGTTCAGCAATGTCCCTTTTTCTTGTCTTATTTCAACGGCGTCTCGTTCGACGTCCGTCACGATTCCATCACGATTTTTCCTCGCGGACGCGCGACATCATCCCAATTGTTGGTAGAAAAATAAAAAAAAAATACATGGATAAATGAACTACGAGTAAAAAGTATATTATACATATATAAATATAGTGAGCGTGTATGAATGAGAGTGCGCGTGATAAAAAAATGTGTAACGATAAAATGTGGAAAGTCAAAGAGAACGCAGTTTGTATATTGTGTAGGTTATGAGAGCTCATTAAACGAAGATGAAGAAAATTTTCGAATAGTTCTTAGTGCGCATATCGTTTCCCGAAGTTGACCCACGAACATAACTCACGTAAACGGAAGAAACCCTTTGAATGTTCCCCGGTAACCTGTGTGTTCGTATGCGAGAGTGGGAAATGCTTGTAGATTGGTCGTTGATCGTCAACCCCCAGTTTCTCCTCCTCCTCTTGTACATAAAAACCCTATCCCTTTTTCGGTTACGCCAGGGAAGGAGGGAGGAGAAAACTTCACCCCGTGTATTAGATATTAAGCGAATCGAACTTCCGTGACTCGCAAGGAACTTCATAAACGATATTTTATTATTATCAACATTATGTTTATTTTTATCACTGACCCTAAAACTATAATTATTCGTATTAATATTATTATTGATATTATTATTATTATTGATATGACTTCTTTTTTTCATTATATTCCTTATTACTATTATAATTCTTATTATTTTGACTACTTTCCTTGCTCACACCACCCTTTTCTACTTCCGCTTCCACTTTCGTCCCGGTATCGTACAAATCTTTCCTTTCGAGCAATTCAGCGTGTCCGTTCGAGGATCGACTATTCGCGACCGATCTGCGACGTGAAACCGAACGAAGTACGATTAAAGTTAATCTTGCAATCGAAGAGCCCTCGAAATTTGTGCCGACCTGTACACTTATAAATTATAACGCGGCCTACTCGTTGTAATCGTGACTCGATCTATGATAAGAGGCTTCCGAAATCCTCAATCGATCAGTGAATGCCGACCAAAAAGAAAACATTGCTTCTTATATATCGAGGTCTCTTGGAGATCGTCGATCATCGACCGTCGCCGTTCTGTTTTTTAAAAGGATGAATACTATTCGTTTCCTCAATCACAGCTCGAAGAATCGAGCTTCTACATCCCATTCTCGACGCTTCTTGTAGCAAATACCGTGCAGCTTGAACTCTGACACTTGTCGACTTTCTGTAAGGCGCGTGTCACAATGATCGAGGATGTTGGACTTTTTTTGTACGAAACGTCACGTTACAGCGAGTAAAGAGACACCTAATATGGAAATGGCAAATTTCTGTTACAAACGAAAGAGAGGCCTTCGTAAGAAAGAAAAAAAGAGGTCGTGTTGCGTTCACCATCGTACACCATTTCGTGCATACGAGCATGCAAAATAAAATATCATTAAAACGTTGTACAAATTAGTGATAAATCGTAATCGTTGAGTTTTTAAGTGCTATAATAATGTAATGTAAATATGTTCGCCACGACGACGAATAGTCGTGGTATTTTCGAATATATATATACATATGTATATTGATTAAGAGCAGAAAATATGTGTTTACTTTTTTTTAATGTCGATACCCTTGTCAAACCAAAAAAGTTCAAAAGACTGAATCAGGTAAATCTGTATTTTTCTGTTTTGGAGAAATAGTTTCACTCTTGCGTGTGTACTTTTTCGAACACTACCGAACACTACACTATCTGCATGTCCGATTTGCGTGATTTTTCTCCATTCTATATCCTTATCGCCTTTGAATAATATCCGTGACGTTCACAGAGGAGATGCAAAGTATTCTTTTCACCGATCTCGAGGCCCGAAAATAGTTGACAATCCCACTAGCTTTCTTATCCGTCGACTTTATCGCAAAGAAGCATCGGTCCATTACTCCATTCACATCTTCTCGAGTTCATTCCACGTTGACATCGCGGGGCAGAAGTGTCGTCGGCAATTAGGCATCGCGGCGATGCGGAATCCGCGACGAAGGGCGTCGATTCCTGAACAGATAGCGAGCTTAACGGGACGGATGGATTTTTCAGTATCTTTTCCCTCGGTGAACGGCTGTTTTTATTCGCCGGCTCGGATCGCAGCCACCGCGAAATGTCCCAATAAATATAACGCTCGGCACGGACGAGTAGAGACATTAATTCGTGCCAATAAATATTCCCATCGTTCCGGCACATAAACCTGGCGTTTGTCATATACACGCAGTCATTTCGGTTAAAAGGCATTCCCTCTGCCACTGAATGCAAATGCGAGTGCTCGTTGTGCGTGCCGTAGGGTCTCTAAAGTGCTTTCAATTACGTGTTCCACCTAATGTCCTGGCCTGGAGGGCCGTTTTCCTATGTTTTGCATAACCGGGATTTTCAAGTGTTTCACGCCCCACGAGGACGCGACGCGACGCGACGCGACGCGCACGCCGCGGCGCCTGCCCGACACACGGTCCGCCAGCTACATTTCTGTGTCCCGATTTTTCCCGGCCGCCTCTGTTTCTGCCTCTAACGAGCCTTCGCAGCTTTCTCGCCTCTTTCGCCGATTTTTCTATCCCTCCCTTGCTTCTGTTCTATCTCCGCGCCGGTTCCTCGCTGTCGACCGACCCCGAAGTGCATGGCAATTGCGGTTTGTAGCTCAAAGAGAGGGGGAAGGGAAACGTAATTACCGGGGGAAAATTGCATTTGATATATTAAGCTCGTTTGTAACTCTCTTTTCTTGCATGCTCTCTTGGGTTTTTCTTTCCATTCCTTTATACGCAGTGCTCATTGACAGCTATTCCGTTCGAACGATTAATTTTCGTTGTATTTTGCATGCACGATCCCTCGTTATCTACTGCGACGTGGTTACCACCACACGCGTTTTATCGAACGATGCAATATCGTGCTATTACTTTTCAACATGTAATAAACGTTCGATAAGAAGCACTTGTTTGTTACGGTAATGGGAACGACGATCGAACAGCTGCGCACGGAGAAATATTTAAAACCGTGTCCTGCTGCTCTCCGAATGGTGGCTGCCGTTTAGCAACTCGTTTGACGGATCGAATCGTTGGATCGGGAAGGGAAAAAATATCTTCTCGACGCGAATTAACATTGCCGTTCGAAAGATACCGAGCGATCGGCTAGGTTGCATACTGTCGTAATAGAAAGCTCGATATCGCGGAAACAGACACGCCTGCAACCGCGGTGCAAGCTTTGGTGATTTGAACTTTACGCGGTCAACTATACGGCAGATTGCTTTTCACTCGGAAAACGCGAAACGCGTGGTAACTTCGGCCAAGCCTAAAAGCCACCCGGTACATTGAACCAAGTTGCAGATACCGAAATAAATTAAGAGGAAGAAGAAAAAAACGCCATGCGAAATTGCTAACCATTACGCAAACTGTTCAACCACCAGGTAGAACATACTTTTCAATTCGGCCAGAGGCATTCAGATAGCGTCGCCTGCGCGCGGCAAAAACTCCGTAGAAAATCGTCTATGATTAAACAAAGTTTTTTCCCCTCCCTCGTCAAATAGAGCAAGATCACGTTCGAACGACGACGCGATTCAAGTTGATAAATCATGAAGAATCCGGTCGAGTGTAGCGATTTTTCCGGCCAGACGGCCATTAACGCGTAAAAACAGCTGTCCGTAAGTGAGCGCATAACTCTTCCCCGCTAACCCCATACGTCACGGCAGAATTCATTTCCCGTCGTGTGTACTTTCCCGTTTCGGATCCAACTTCTGTACGCGTACACCTAAAACCCATACGCCCACGCCGCGCCGGTGTCTCGCACCTGACTCTATTTCTCGGCTGATTTACGCCACCTCTGGCCACGGCCCAGGGGATGTTTGCGCATACATTAGCGAGGAATTTTCTCGGTTCGCGGCAAACGAGATACGGCACGGGGAGGTGGCACAGGGAAACGGCATTGATAAAGCTATCTCGTGAATAGAGCCGCTCTTGCTAACCCGTGACCATTTAATTAATTGCCGGCCAGCGAAGAACGCTCCGCCACGTGATTAATCTTGACGCTCGAGCCAAGGTCGTAGGCTACTCCTACGGAATCGAAAAACTATCTAATTGAAATGTACGGACTCTGCCTCGCGTATTTTAAACAGTCGCGGCGCTACCGGCGCGACTGGAATTCCGACTTTCTATAGGCTGAATGCTTTCAGACTTGCGCTGCGTACGCGAGAGGGTGTACATTTTATTGGATACCTTATGTCTAACGACGGAAGATCTCGGGATAATTTATAGGTCCGCTAGGACGGGTTTGCACCCGCGTCAATTTAAATATCGACGGTCGTGTCAAATATCGCGGCAATGAAAAAAAAACACCACCATCAATCAAGAATCCGGTGGCACGTGGGCGTTCGGAAAAAAAAATTCCCCTCGTGTGCAGGCTCAAGGTATCGCGGTTTGGCTCTCCCTTTCTCGGCCTTGCCGGCCCGAGTTAACCCCTGAGTAAGATAATATTCACGGCCAATTACCTAAAACGCACTCCTTATGGAGCTTCGCAGAGTTATTGGCAGGCTGCCACCCTGCAATCGAGTATCCGGTGTGAAACGACCTTGTTATTAACGTTCAAGTAAGCTTTACCAGCCAATAATTCTGCGCGCTTCTGGGCCAAAAGGATTTGTCGATCCTCGTGCGATACCTCGCGCCGGGAAGGCTAATTGGTCGATTACCTGACGGATAACCCTGCCACAATATCAATATCACCATCGCGCATTTAACAAAGCGGCTGCTTGCAAAGGAAACGAGTACAAATTGTCTGCAGTAGATCTTCTGTTTATTTTGCAATTTGAAAAATAAAACGTGACGCCCGGGTTATTATTCTCAAAAAATTAGACACGCTCGAGCCTACGTTCTTTCCATCGTCTCGAGGCTAAACCTCTTTCCCTCTTCTCGTTTTTCGAAGCTGCCCCTGTTTATGGCACGAGCAGGACAGTTATGGCAATGAACGGTCGTCATCGCGAGTCCAGTTGGGCCATTCCAATTTGTTAATTGGCACGGTAACGTACGTGCGATCGTATTTTCTCGGAGAGGCCGGTCTCGCGCGCATTATCGCTTCTTTTTTCGTTTCGTGCTCGCCTTGCATTTATTTGCACATGCTGCTCGCGCTGATTAAGCTTCTTAATCTGCGGAATGGCTTTGCATGTGCAACTGCAACTGTTGCACATATAGGAGCTCGATTGCAATTCCAACGAGGGCAACAATATGTACTTTCCGTACCATCTGTCGAAGGTTTCTTCGAATTTTCGCAATTTCTTTTGCCAGAAATTTTCATCATAATTTCGCATCGCCGTCCGCGAAAGAGTCCGACAGGAAATCTAATCCTCCTCCAGCGACATTCCTCCGGTGTCGTTCAAAGGGTTAGACGGCCACGTCGAGAAGGGTGGTGGAGGGGTTAGAGGGGCAGCAGACACCACGAGGAAGGGTGAAACGACGCGAGAGACGGTCGTTGCAGACTGGTTCGACTAGCTTCGGGGTCAGTTTATCGCAAACAAATGGGTTACGCTTGTTCGACGCCGTATTTCACCGAAATTTATTGTATATTATTCCACGGGCCCGGGATGATATAGGGCCATGTTTGCCCGGAGTAGCGTTAATGTCGTTAATAGCACCACCGGTTCGACTGCTAACCACCGGCAGCCGATACAGGGACAAAACCTCGGGGACGGGTTTCTTTCCTCTCTCTGTCGTTCCCCGCGATACACTTCCTTTCTCCCTTGCCCGTTCCCCGGCTTTATTTTCGGATCGTCGCGCGTTCCTGCTGAAATTAAGCAGGCTCACCACCCGTTGGAAACGTAGGCGTAGTGTCTTCCGAAAGTCGCACCGGGTATTTATTGCCTGCCCAGGCACGTTGACCTGTTTAGGTTCGGCTCGTAGCGGTCGTATTGAAAGGAGTAAGGAACGACCGTGATAACAGGATACTCAGTCTATGCACGAAGATATTAGGCTAGCGAAAGGAGGACGGGTTTTATTGCCATTCTTCTAGGAAACTTGCGACACTTTTCGTGCCGGCTCGTCAGCTGTTCGTTCGACATTTTATTACCTTTCTCCGCGATCGTTGTCGCGGCGTGTATTGCTGGCAGCAATTGTCACTTCGTGACGCGTCAAACGTTTCGACGGAATTATCGACATTTATAACGAGCTCCCCTGGCTAACTGTACGGAGCCAAGGTAATCATCGGGCGCGCCGATTAAACGCTGATCCGGCCATTACGATACTCAGAATCGTGTTCGAAATGGGAACCGATTTCCTCGCCCTCGCCGTCCTCTTTTCGTCGTCCTCGAGCAAGCATACACGATCCACGCCCCGCATTGCAGCCTATATCACGCCAATCAGTTAACCCGCCGCGGACTCGACGCTAATGCGTTCTTAATGCGACAAACTCGCCCGTGGGTAAACACAGTCGGATCGAAACCCCTTTTCCCGGAGGCGCTGTGACTTCTTAAATTGACCCTTAGCCGAACGATTTGTCGCACTTCTGTTAGGACCATTTCCTCCTCGAGTGAGCCCGCGATCATCAAAGGGCCGACGTTCGAATGAGACGAGAACGCCGTCCCCTATATCCTCCCAATCTTTCCCGTTCACTTCTACTCGCTACCAAGCGCGCCACACCTTCGCCCGTTCCGTTTATGCTTTCCCGAACAACAGCTCCATAAAAACAAATAAGAAATCGAAAAACATCCAACGGACAGGGGCTATAAATCGTCCAGAAGGATCCTGCCGGCTAACCCGCTATCTCCCCCTCGGTTTCACCGTTTCCACACCCCTGCGGCGGCTTAGCCCAGACGTGCGTTATTGCGCTAATAAAGCACTTAACAATTATTTTCCGGCCGGTGATTTTTCAGGCGGCCACAGGCAGCCACTGATAAACCGGTGTCCCGGCCGATAACCCGGCGCACACCATCGGCCGTGGCCGAACCTGCGCCCGTTCAACGTACACAGCCGCAGAGTTATCGTCCCCGAGACGAAAACAGAAGGAGGCGAACGGTGGATCGCGTCGGGGCACCCCCTAATGCACGATTCGCATGTGACCGTCGCGAGTGGCGCGGCGACGAATCGCGGCACGGCGATCCGTCCGACTTAATTGAGCGCGATCGCAATCGGCGCCGGCCGATTTGTCTTAATTTCGGTGGCGAGCGAGCCTGCCTTCTTCGTGGGTTCACCTTCTTCCGCGCTTATCGTCGCCACCTCCCTGTCTAGAGACCGTTCTAACGGCGTCACGCGTCCCCCTTATCGGGCCTGGCCATCGTCATCGGGGAGATCGCCGTGGCGATTGAGATTTCGGTGCCATTGAACGCTAATTTCACTGCTGAATGAGCTTCGTAAGCGATATAATGACCGGCCACGCCACCGCGGCGTCTTAATTATTCCCGACCGACTGCTCCGTCATTGGCCGTTGGCCACTGGACATTGTTCCGGTTCTTGTTCCTCTCGGGGCGGACGGAATTGCACGGCGGCCAAAGGGGCTCGGAGGAACACGTTGTCGCAGCGCGTAATATTAAACGGCGCACGGACCGATCGAGGCGATTCGCAAGGGAATAACTTCTCGGTCACAGTTTTTGCCCGCGGAATTGCTATTAGTCGGGTAACTCCGGAATTGGTACTAAACCGATGCGTACTAATCTCCATCGAGTCGGCCGCTGTAATTTAACGAGTTCGTAGCGTGTCTTAATTAAGAGTCGGTTTAATCATCGCGGCGAGCCGCCGGTTGGAAAATTTCGCGCGCGAAAAATTGTACGCCTCTGAATCCCATTCAGCGGGGTTCACCTGGATCGAACGATAATTATCTTTCGCCAGCGTACGAGGAAAAAATTCGCCCGCGGTGTCGAGCGAAAAATACAACGGTGCGGCTACGCGGTGCACAGGTGCGAGGAAATATCGGCCGCGCAGCCTGTCGCGGTCCACGGTTAAAAGACGTTATCCAGCGAGACAGGGACGCTTGCGAAACGTGTTCCCAGACGAGTTTTCCTAGAAAGGCGCGCGTGTTGGTACATTTCGTGGCTGCGGTAATGTCCAAGCCGCCGGGATGAACCGTGAGTGTCATCGTATTTAATTAAAATGTCACACGCGTGATAAATGTCGCGTGTGTCGCGTGAAAGAAATCGTCGTGGCCAGCCTCCTCTGTCCGTCCTTTCGACGAGGGGAGCGGCCGGAGAATAATAAATGAAATTTGCTATCCGCCTGACATCTGTACCACGAAAGCGTGCGTTGAAAAAGAAGACGATGATGGTCCTGTGGGGGGGAGGGGGGGTGTGGAAATTACCGTGAACACGCATTTATCTCTGTAGACTTTGCGACCGGCAATTACGCAAGACCGTAATTTTTCAATATCTCGGCCACCTTCGTTTCTCGGTTCGCGTCCAGCCGCTTTTTGTTTAAACAAAGGCCCAGGCTCTTCCGGCACGCGGGGCAGAACAATTCTGTACGGGACGGCGAACGGTTCTTGCGCTCGCCATGGGATTTCGGCACGCCGAAAGCAGATCGTATCGAAAATTTAAATTTAGTGCTATGACGTCGATTTAAACGTGCGTCATGTACAAATGATTGCCGTGATATTCTGCGAGCGAAGGTCGCATTCTGTTTGTACACGTAGAAGATCGATAGGTTACCGCTGATACTCGTCTACGATAATCGGCTGCCGTCTTGCCGCGACAATTCGGCAAAGACCAGATTGTAGAACATTTCGTGGTCGCCGTTTCGATGGCTCGTATTCTTTTTCCCTCCGTTTCGCTTTCGGGCAGCTGACGGACGCGCGACCGGCGAGAAAAAGAAATTCTCCGGAGAGGACGCAGCGACGCATATTCCGAGTGTAAATGCACCGGTGCGCCTGATGCATATTTATCGAGCCGGGCCCCGCTCAGAGGGACTCTTATGCAATTTTCCATTCTCCGGCTCGGCGTTGGCAGGCTCTTGTTGCTCGCACGGCGATTCGACGTCCGTGTGCACGCACTTAATACACCGTGAAACCCCCGGTATAACGTAACGTAAATCGCTGCCCTCCCCACGGCCGGATCGGCAGAAATCGTTTCCATCGGAAATTCGTGGAAACTCCCTCGCGGTTTAACGACTAGCTGGCTTAGTTAATTACATCCCGCTAAAGTAATTCAACGAACCGCGCTACGATTATTAAGCGATGTACGCCGCTCGAACGGCGGCGCACTCGTTAGGGTTCAAGATTTATGAATATTTGTTGAGTCAGTAGAGCAACGATAATTGGCAGCTTCAGTTTCATCGCGAGTCTATCGGGATCACGCGCGGATAATTTACGACAGCGTTCGCCGTCGTATTTCCATTGATGAAGGAAGCAACGGGCTCGAAGCGTATCTGTAGATTGCAAACTGGAGACCATGCAACTGCGGGCAATAGAAAATTTGATGGGAAGTCGAGGTTCCGTGGATCCTGGTATCGTGGATCTTTTGAGCCGTAGATCGGAGACCACGGGACAAATTGCAAGTCGGTCGAAGTAAAGAGGGGGACGCCTGCTTGGAGATTTCAACGATTCCAGGGAACAGAACACGCTCGTCCACGGATATGAATAGAATCCATCGACGCATCGTCGGAGCATCGAGCCGCGTTCTTAACTTGATTCGCGCAGAACCTGCCGGCCGATGTCTGATGAATGACTGTGCAATTATATTCTCATCAGCCCCGCCAGTAATGTGGCCGTTAGACGGAGGGTCTGCTTCTCTGCGGCGCGAGAAACGCGGACGATGAATTCGACGCCCGCAAATTATTTGTATAATTGATTCTCGCTGCGATTGCGCCGGCTGTTTTTCCGGTTAATTAAGCTGGCCTCGACACAGGTGCTTCCTGGACCGAACATTCGGAGAGCATTCGGTGAGCATCGATGAAAAATCGCGACGCGCGAACGACGCAGAAAATGTTTTTCTCCGCACGGTCGAGGAACGATAACAGCCACTCGATAGCTCGGGGCAACTTTCTGCGCCACGGTGCAAGTTCAAGTGGAATAGAATTTTTGCCGAAACCCCCGAAGACGGCGTAACACGAAATTGCTCGACGCGAGCGCGGCGTCTAATTAAAATTCGATGATCGATGAGCGAGAGGATCGAAAACACGAGATACGACCGCGCGCCAAAGCAACCGATAACGCAATTAATTCTCGCGCCTCGAATGGAAGAAACGCCGCGGCGATAACGGGATATTTTTCTCCACGGCGTGAATCTCCGAGCGTAGCTGGACGCGTGTCGCGTTTATTTGAACCATTGGAATAATCGTCGCGAGAAAAGGAGAATGTGCAAGAGACGCGAGGGGGAATGGGAAAGGAAGCTGGCACTTGGCAGAAACGGGCGACGTTCACAATTAGTAGAAAGTCGCGCGGGTACGCGTAGCCGTAATTAATGAGACGACGGGGTCCCGCACGAATCTTAATTATTTATCGCTGCATCGTTGATTAATTACAGTCGGTGTCGCGTTCCACGCGCGTGATGTATCGCTCGCGACGTCCACGGTGACAAATTATGCCATTTCTTTTCTTCTGTCCGGGCTGAACAGGCCGCTCGCTGGAATCGTCGCCGTCGCCTGTGTCATCGTGCGTGGCAGCGTTTAAAAAGGATTCGGTCATCGCGGGCACGGAGTTTGAACCGTTGTTTCGGCCCCACGGATTTTGCAATGAACCTTTGACAAAAGTTGGGGACCTTTGTGCCGTTGTTTCGGAACGAAAGTTTTATTTCCAAGAGATCAACGGGATAGATATGTGTGCATGTACGCGTATACACCACCGCGCACACCTGTACGGCGCTTCCTGAAAGTGAAGAAAATTGCAACGCAGCTGACGAGCACTGTGAAATCGCGCGACAGCGTGGCTCGCGATCAACACCTTGCCGATTGTTTCATGGAAAGCGTCGCCGATGGATGCTACTTGCTTCCTTATCGCCGTCAAGTGTTCGCATGTACACGAGATAACGCAACGTTGGCACAGATGCCGCATATAATTAAGACATCGGCGGTGGAAATATTATTTTGCCCGTGTCCGTTCCAGCCAGTCTTCGCTCTGACGCAACGCAAATTTTTTCACGAGTCAGCCCCGAGGTTCGGTGACGTTGATTGAAGAATTCCCCCCGCGACAAGTGCCTCCTGCTTATCTTCGCTGTAAAATCAATATTGATCGCACCTCTGCTCAGCCGAAAAATTTTCCAGCGCCGCGAATTTTCGTTTCGATCGTTTACCTTCATTTCGTTCCGTCCATTAATTACTTCGCACCTTTACCCCTTCTTCCCGCGTTGCTGCCGTCCTTCTAACGAACGACGTTTGCTCTGTGTTTTTTTCGGCACGGCGAAAAAAAGGCTCGCTCGGCAAAAAGGGAAGAAGGGAAACCGAAGAGGAGAAGAAAATACTTTTCATCCATTCGACACAATCGCGGCTCGGCGCACGGTGGGCTGGCTGAGAAAGAGGGAAAAAAGAAAGTGCAAAGCACTTCGAACCCAGTGAGATCCGATAAACCGGAATGATTGTCAGACTCACCTAATTACGCAATAAATGCGTGACTGCTCGCGCTGGATGCGCAGGGTGTCGCTGCTAATTACTAATTACTCATTAGAGCACGTGGGTGCGAGACCCGCCTACTCTCCTCTTTTCCTTTTACTTCTACCCATTCTCCCCCTCCTGTCATTTTCCCTTTCTTTCTGTCGAACGTAAATGCAAAAAGTGCGCATTATCTGAGAGAGCGTGGAGAGAGCAGTGGCGTGCGAGCACGATAAATAGAGAGAAACGAAGGCCCGGTTTTCACGTGGCCGCGCGTAGTCGGTGACGTATAAGCTCGTCGACGTGTGACGTCGAGACCCCCTCTTCCTGGCGCCGTGCGCCCGTTGCACGCCACTGTAATTTTTTGCAATTATTTTATGGTAATGAGGCTAATTAAAAGGTAGAATGCCTCGAGGATATTCCACGTTCACAGGGAGCCACATGAATTGCACGCGAATATATGTATAAATATATTGTGAGCGGCCGCGATACGGCCTCGCGTTTGCCTTTTGTCGCCCTCGCCAGAGACACGGGGGTAGTTTCGGAAAAAAGGGTTCGCGAATCCTGAGCTCTATGCACGCTTTCTGCTCGTCTCTCTTGCGTTTTGTTCGTCGTAGATCGATCTTTAACCATTGATGCTCTAGAAACTGTTGCGCGTCGGTCTTCGGTGCTCGGTATGTAATTAATCTTGATATCGAAGCTTCCTCCGTCCGAACGAGAATCGCACAACGAAAGCAGCTTTATGAATGCGTACAGCAGTTTTCTCTGTCCCATCTCGAACCACCGCGTTCTACAATAATCTTTCAGCGTCTCCAACTCTTCTGTTCCGAATGTTAGACGGGGGTGCGAGCGGCTGGGCCGGCATTGTACGCGTCGAAGCGACGCGCTTAAAACTCGCAACTTG
Source organism: Nomada fabriciana (assembly GCA_907165295.1). Classification (NCBI taxonomy): domain Eukaryota; kingdom Metazoa; phylum Arthropoda; class Insecta; order Hymenoptera; family Apidae; genus Nomada; species Nomada fabriciana. The sequence goes on along the minus strand of OU015690.1, from coordinate 6,207,716 downwards.
CTCATTACACGTCCCAATACTTGACATAACGGGCACTCCTGTTCCTCTTCAGCGTCGCCTCACGATGGTCCTTCTTTCTCTGAAAAGTAGCAAGGACGTCCGAAATACCATTTTATAATTACAATCCGTCGTCGCAATTATTCGCCGAGCCGCGTAAGAAAAGCAACCCTGTTACCGCTGCAGCGTCGCTGCTTGAAGAATCCTCTAGAAACTGAAAATGAAAAAAAAACCACGAGAAAGAGGGCGGAAAGGGGAAAGGGGCGGAGCAGAGTGAGGGAGATAGAGAGATCAAGAAAGAAATAAAGGGCTTGGTCGTGCTCGCGGAAGCGAGCGAACGAGCGAGGACGAGCGACGCGTTCCCAGCTCGCGTACTAATTACTTAAACTCGCAATTAAGTGCACCCTCGCGGCGCCGGAGAAAGGATTCGCGGGAGCGTGATTCGCACCTTCCCCCTTTTTTTTGCGCTTCTCTTGCCGTCCTCTCTCACTCTTGCACCCTTCCCTATTCCCGCGTCCCTCTCTGTCGTCGCCTCTCTGTCCCTCGCACTATTCGCCTTTACACGTTCGCTCATACGTGCACAGGTGCGCACTGAGATTTTTCCCCCTTCCCCCTTTCTTCCGACTTTCTTTTCGCGCTCCTCTGTGCTGGCTTCTTTTGAAGCGTTTACGCCGCGCGGGCGTTAGAGTTTCATTTTTTAGGAAGCTGCAGTTCCTGAAACCAAAGGGAAATCCTTTGACGAATTTCATGCCGGTCGCGCCCTTTCTTCGTTGACCTATTACGTTTCGGGGTCTAACAAGTCTTGGATTTCGCAATCGTTCAATTATACCTGCGAACGGGCGCGTGCAATATTCCAGAATGGAAATTATTCGAACGACGGACGGGATGAGTTTAGAATTCTGCAGTTCGAGGATCAAACAGATGCCCGAGCGTCCCCGTTTTATTGGCGCTCGGAGGTTTACGAGGCAACACCGTTATCTCCGACGATCGTTCACCGGTGTGGCCTCGTCAGTGCATCCGATGCACCGCGGCGTCTGCGCATTTGCATCGTGTGCAATAACAATCGTGCGCGCATACGTACTTACTGGTGCACGTGAACGCGGCACTAAATTGCGTGGTCACGCATGCGCTTCCAGAAGAGCCACTCGAATCCGGATTCGTGGCCGATCAGCCAGAGATGGTGGAGTAATGGCTTTCGTTCCTCGAATCCCAACGAAGACGGCTCGATAACAAGAATCGCAAAGATTTGCTCGCTTCTCGTTTAGCGACTATTGAAAGCGTTAAACGTGCAGCAAATTATCGAATTGATAAAAGAATGCGCAGTAGACAGCGCATGAAGCTCTGCGACCATCCCCCTTAGAAAATATGATATAATATATTCATCGGTGCACGATGTCGCGAGACTCACCCCCTGAACAATTTAAACCCGGATCCTCTTTTGCCAGCAAATGATCCATACGCGTCACGCGCAATTGTAAACGTCCCCATAAAGGCGTCTCGTTACCGGCCTGGACCAAGAGTGCCGCTTTTGGGGGAAGGGGTTGAGAACGTCGACGTTATTAACTTCCCATTCCGGTCGTCGCTTCGTTTCGCTATGACAGATGGTAAAAAGAGGAGGAAAAAGATGGCGGGGGTGGGGCAGGGGGAAGGGAGGGAAAATCGGATGCCGCGTCTGGGCCAAGCTGGCGTAAAGGCGAGTTTTCAGCGATCTCATTGTCCGCGCGGGTGGCACAAAGGGCCGCGCGACATCAAAGACGAGTCAAAGTTATCGCCGCCGGCTGTACATCCCCGATATTAGCCCTGTGCGCGGCTAATAAACCTTTTCGCCTGTTCGACACACGCGATTCCGTGTTTCTCGCGTATTGGCACGCGAGCCGCCAGCCGAAAGAAAGGAATCGCTGTCGAATTAGCGGCTGGCTGGAAATTAGTGCCGCTTTTTCTTTTTCCCCCGCGAAAGAAATATCGGGGAAACGTGGATGTTCCTGGTCAAAGGATATTCGCGTTCGCTGCTTCCGATGGGCGCATCGACGATTGGTTTAATTAAATTTGCCGGAAATGGATGTGCGATTTTTAAAGATGAAAATAGTAGTCCGGCGAGTGGTGAACGTTTCGACGCGATCTCCGGGCTGCGAGGAATCTTGGGTCTACGTGAAATGATTGATCGATTGGTCGAGGCTGAAACGTTAATTGACACCTGGGATGTGGCTGAAGGGAGGGTTCAGTGATTTAAATTAGCTTTCCAATTGATTAAGATCGTTCTATCCTGTCTAGTCTGAACCACAGATTTGTGATACTAGATTCAATTAGAACGCCCTGAGGTTTCTATGCGTGTATATTTATCTTGGTGATTGCTGTGCCCTGTCGTATCGCTCCTCGTTGATAATGAACGAGAATAATAGAAATAATGTAGAGGCATACGAGGGAGTTGCCGCGGAGAAAAATTGGCAGGAATGTGCAGTGTCGAGCCACGTGGAACGTAATTGCTTCCCTCTGTTCTCTCCTCCGCGAATAATAATTCGTGACGCGACTCGAAAAATGTCGATGACTCGACGATCGTGGTCCCTGCTCGCACCGAAGCCTCGCATACGTTTGCAGACTTCCCACTCCCGCTCTCTCAAACTTCGCGCCTTGAGCCGGCGCTAATTAATCTCATTATCGACTTAATCTCCCGGAGATGCGTATCAATTAATAACACCGCGTCGATGAGTTGCAGCTGCGCGATCGTGCACCGAGCACGGCTTAAAACAGCCAAGGAAAAAGAGCAACGGAAGAAACAGTGGAAGGAATTCGGCGCGGCGAAAAAATTCTCGAGGGACCTGCATTTTTTACCTGTCGAACGACCAGTCTCCGTTGGTCTCATAATTTCGGATTATGTCGCGATGATTTGTGTGGAAATTAAAGAAATCCCGTGCTAAACACTTCAGAAATTCGCGTACACCTATGCTGCGCTATAGATACCGTTTCTTTGCAGTAGAAAATAAATAGAAAAAAACTTCTTAATCTTTATCCACGTCCATTTTTGTACACTTTAATCATATTAATTAGCGTCTGTCAAATCCTTCTCAATGAAAATATTCGCGAGACTCGGGACCGGGGAGGACTCGTTTTCTAAATCGGCTCGATGCGAACACGTGAAAAGGAAGGTGGAACCGGGGGATGGGGGGGAGGAGGGGGAATAGCCGTGTCACAAATCATCCTCGAAGAAATCTAATTTACGGGCGCACACATCTTAGGTCTGGCCTAGAGGCTCGGTCCAACTAAACGTGGGAAGTTGAAAAATGCGAATGCCCATTAAAGATTCGGTGACGTCCTTCGTTGGCCGCCGATTTACCGGTTCCCGGTTTCCTGGCCGACCTGATCGTGGTAATTTACTGGTCAGCTTACTGCGATTAGCCGGCTCCTTTGTCACTATTAACCTGACGGTGTATGCCCAGCGCTATTGACTCGCAATCGAAAATGCAGTACAGTTGAGAGACTGACAGATCCATCGACGTTCTGACGCACTTGTTGATGCAATTTCGATGCATTACTTTCCTACGATGTTTTTATTTGCGGAGGAAGACAGTAAAGACGAGGAACAAAGGCTCGGAATCTTTGCAGTTGTCGTTACCCTAATACGACATGCTTAAAAGTGATCAACAGCCTCCCGTTGGGACCAGGATCTTTATATAGTATTTCTACCTGGTGTCCTCGACTGGTTGGACTTCGCAGGGCCGCATTCAGATATTTTTAACCCGATATGCATATATACATATATACTAAAGTGTTACCACTCCCGTCCCTTAGAACGGTGAAATTTAGACGTACCAGAAATATAATCCAACGATGCTCGGTATCGAATCGAAGGTGGACGACGAAAGGAAATTTCAGAGAGGCCATCGTCCTGATCGTGACACGGCAATTACTAAATTGTTCAGGAACGGGTCTGTGCCTCGTAGAATCTCGTTGGTTAAGTCAAGCCGGACCAGAACGATCTAAGAGATATCGCGATCGTAGATCGTGATAACGATAGGACACGATAGGAGTGAGCCTGTTTCCTTTGGATCGGAAGAAAAATGTATCCAGCATGGGGTGCGGTGGTCGCGAGCGTGGAATCGCTCACGCGTGGCCAGCGACAGGTGAGAAGCAATAAGAAGGAAGAAATAGTGGCCTCTAAACGTACACGGCATTACATCGTCCCCTTTAACGCCTATTTATTATTTCGTGCAGTGTACACTGGATGATCATCGTTAATAAATGGTGGCGCGTTCATGGCAGAGGGTTAGAGGAAACGTGGTCCCGGTGTCTGATATACGAGGCCGTGTCACACGGCAACGGGAAACGCGTCAAAAAAGTTTATTAGCCCGCGGACGCGATCGATCGATTAAATATTCTAATTAACCCATCCTGTACCCAAACCTCATTATATCATTCTTTACCGAAATTCGCGTCCCAGCTTTCGACCTGGCTCTGTTTCTCTTACTCACTTTCTACTCGTGCAACATCTAGATCGAACAATATTGGGACCGACGTGGGTCCCTCCTATATGACGCAACGAATCGTATTAAAATGCACGAGCGAAGGACTGATGCCGATTGACGTCAGTGGTAACGGGAGAGAAAACGAGAGTTCGAAAAGGATTGGAAAAGATATATCTGCCGGATCAGGAAGATCGCAAGGAACTCCTATAAATTAACATCATTGAAACATGTTCCAATGGGAACTCTGTGCTCTCCGCGAGAGCAATTTACCATGGGGTTATCACTGGTAAAAAGAAAACGAAATAATTAATCCGCGTTAATTCAGCGGACGCGGCCGGTGTAAATCTATCGGAAATTTCAACGAACGCGGGTCTGGCTTGGCAAAATACTAGGAAACATTCCAGCATAATTCCCGGCGCTCTTCCTGCGAGGACAGCAACGCTGGCTCTCGGGTGGGCCGATATTATTTTTGAAAATCTCGCGCAAACGACGGCATTCCAGGGTGGGGCAGCCCCAGCATTAAATCATTCTACTCGCGCGCCAGCAACGGCAGCAACGGTGGCTGTTGCTCGAGAGCCGAGTGGACTGAGAGGACCGTGGCTGTCTGGCTGCTAGTTGCCAGCATCGCCATAACCAACCTCACACCGTGGCCTACCCATGACATACGGTTTATTGCGAATGTACTCCAGCGCCGCTAATAAATTCCTTTTTGGCCAGCCACCGACCTATTTGAACAGTCGCTCGTTGTACCGCCAGTCCCGTTCACCCCATTTTTTCTTCTCTTTTTTTTCAGTTGCCTGCGATTTACTGGTCGCGTTCTGTGTTGTTTTTCAACCTAATTTGTTCCCGTCAAAAGCCCGCCCTCATCGATAAGGTGAAAAATCTCGCGACGGTTCGTTACAGTTCTCCATTTTTCTCTTTACAGTTTCAGCGGCTCGATAATCGAAACGAGCTCGAAATTCAGCGCGACAGAATTGGCCCGGCCATGGTACCTTTTCAAAGTTATTTAAACTGCCCTCGAGTGTGTTGCATAGCGGCGCTAATAAATTCCTGTTTGAACAGTCAAATAGGTTCGTTCTATCGCTGGGATAGGATCCACTCTCGCAACCCCTTCTCCAGCTCTTTTATTTTTATCTCCCGCGATTTACCAGTCGCGCTTCGTGTCGCTTTCCAACTTAATTTCCCCCTGTCAGACCTGTCCATTGATAAGGTGAAAAATCTCGCGGCGGCTCGTTCGGCCGTGTTTTCCTCGATTTCGACCACCGCGTGTCTGATCATTTTCATCGATCCTTTGTACACGTTTTGACGGTGAATGCCGCGTCGACCGCTGTCTATTTCGTTCGTTAGAGAGCATTTTGTCGGGTTTCAATGGTAATTCGAGCCTGTCCGTTCTCGCTGATGGTTTATCGGATGTGTCCTTTTTAGGTGACGATCCGTTTGAATATCGATGCGTTTTCGGTGACCCTTCATTCGGCTTTTACCGGACTCTGCCCATTGACACTCCACCCCCGTGCCAAACTCGCTGATGTTTTTGTCTTTTGCCCGTTTTTTCATGTTGCAACTGTTCTTTCGCCAGTGTCAAGTTGATTTTCAGTGTCGTTCGAAAAATAGCAGCGTTCATTATCGAAGTGTCCCAAGGCATTCAATAAATTAGCTCGGATTGTATGATCCGCCGAATGTTATCGTCGTGTGTAACGCCCTTTTCTATCGGGATTTTTTTATCCATGCTTATGGCGCGATTGAAAAAGGAATCGCGCGTCGATACAATGGATACTGCAGTGGCGGTATACCCCGCAATAAACGATAGAATTTTTTTCCAGTAGAAAGCATACGACGGAAAATTGTCTTAAAAGCCTGCCGTCTGATAATATTTCTCAAACCTCGGCCAACATGTAGTGAAACGAATTTCTGATAGAAGCGGGGACCGTACCTCGGTTAGAACGAGAGCAAACACTCTGCCCTCGAAGGCAGAGGCGATCAAACACCCGTGAATTGTACGCGGGAGCGTGTGCAACAGGAAACGAACGGCAAACACTCCCGTGGACATTGGACGAGGTTTGGCCAGGTCGACCGTGGCGCGAGAAAACGCACGTGGCACGGTGCATCGACCACCGCCCTGGTGTACCCCTAATTAAGCTCAGTGTACAGGCTTTTAAGCATTCTCGAGTGGTTCGTCGTCGTGGTTGCGCGTGTGCGTTTGGTTCGCACGTGTTTGCTTGCCAGCGTTCTCGCAAGTTTCGTCCGGCTCATTCGTGGCCGGGGGCCGCTCGAGTAGCTTTCGAGGATCCTCGAAATGCAGTAGTCGGATGCGAATCAGCCTGGGGGACGCTTAAATGGAACCGTAGACTCGCGTTCCTTGGCTGAAAAATTTCTTCTTTTTCGATTTCTTTCTTCATGGCGATTCAATGTACAGCCTGCGCGGAATTTTAGATCTCGCGTTAAAAAGTTGATAACTGGAATGTGAGGTTTTTCTATGAGACATCGGTCGGGAGAATGGATCGTTTGACGAACGTTGGAGGCACAAAAGGCCTGCCAGTTTCTAGAACGCTAAATTATCTGTTCCGGAGCACGATCCGTTTTTGAATAAGCGTGTAGGTAGTAAATTTCGCAGCGTCCGCCATGGTACGTGGGTGGAGTTTGCTCGAGTAGCTCTAGAGGATGCTCGAAACGCAGTAGTCGACCGTGGATTTACATATATACATAGGGAACCGTTCAAACGTCGAAGATAGACGGGAGTTTCTTTAATTATTCACGAAATCCAGCAATATTTCCGTCCGTGCTTGAAGAAAACGTCAGAGTGGGATTTCCTTTCTCTCTTAATTGCATTTCCGTGAAACGACTGTACGTTCAAACGCTTTGCGAAAGGCTAATAATATTTCAATTGTGCGTCAACAATCTAATCAGCAGAAAGAAGAATTCGTCGTTCTGTTTTTCGACGATTGTTTGTTTCTTTTTTTTTTCCTTTTTTGCCCCCCCAAACGAAAACTTCATTCTTTCCAGGCTATTGATCTCGAGGAGACAAAAAGCAGGAATCAGATTGTTCATTGTTTCCCTTGGATCGATACTTATGGTCGACCGTTTCTCTTTCCTCCGCGAATTCGTTCTTCCTTCTCTTTTGTATTCGTGGGCGGAGAACATTTTTACAGGTGGCTATCCACGATGTGAAAAGAAATTCGGCTTACGTGACATGCGCACCGCGTTTACCGCTGGGATTTGAATTTGTAATTCGAGGCCTTTGTCGATTCCATAGAAACTGTATGCGTCGCCCATCAATGGGATACGATGGCACGTTTGCACCTATATATATATAAAAAAAAGATTCTGTATCGATCATTAAAGCATAGTGGAAATGAATCCTTAAACACTCGCGGAAAATTGCATTTGAAACGAAACAGACGGAAGGAAGAAGCTACACGAAACTTTTAGTCTAGTCGATTCGACCTTAATTCCTCGATTGCTCTCGAGGCAACGGCAAGGGGATGAGGAAACGTTCACGGTAATTTCCGTGACAATCGGAGAAAAGTCGATCCGGGACGCTGCATTGAATACTCTTTTCCCGTGCATTAAACAAACTCGCGACGAGATCGACCGGCACTCGAGGCCTTCTCTTTTCGAGGCTTCTCCGCTCGAACGGGTCGTACCGAGCGAGAAACAAGCATGGCTGGCAGGTGTACACGCGTACACTCGCGATGAAATCACCGAGTAACAAGTGTCACCGTCGCTTCTAATTAATTAACGAAGCCACCGCGTCTGCTGTTCTGCTCCCGTTCGAGGGAGTGATATCCTGTGCTCGTCTTCGTCGTCTCTCTGCTTCTCGCAATCGGCCCACGAGCCATGGTTTTAGTCTACCGTTTTCCGTCAGCTCTTCTGTCCCCTTGCCCTGGCAACAGGAAACTCGTGCTCGCATTCAGACGTGAAGTGCCGCGAGGGAGAAGTTACTGGAACGAATTAACGTTGCTTAATGCTTGAATAGCGGCTGAGAATTAATCCGACGCGCCGTGTAAATCGCTAGTGATCGTCGCTCTCTCGATGCTGAAGCTTCGACGACCGAGAGAACAGAAAGAAAGAAAAAAAGAACGATCGTTTGCACCCTTTCGCTTTGCTAAATCGTTTGCTAAATCGAATCGAGCTTTCGCGCAAGATCTTTCAGCGACACTGATAAACGGATATTCGCGTTACCGTCCTGAAGGGAGGACGATATATCTGCACGGGTTTTCCACGGTGCACGCGAAAAAAGGATTCGAAATGTTCCTCTGTCAGAACAAGTTAGCGTTGAGCGCGTTCCACTTGTCATACCAAAGTGATAGTGACATTAAATGGGATGCGACAAGTCACGTAATGTTCTTGCAACTCGATATCGCCACGGCCTGGACGGTATGGGAGCTAATGGTTCGTCCATTACTTAACGTCTAAGATTTCCAGCCAGTGGGACAGATGAATTTTTGGATTATACTCCTGCGGCCGAACCTTTGCCCCTCGCCCAACGATCAGCCGAACAAAAATGATTCATCCCCGGAACTATTTGAATTTCCCACTCGTGCAGCAACTTGCAATTCGACATGCAATTATGTCGCGTGCCCGCGTTGATTACTGATCATCCGGTTAAACGTTCGCGTGCGTAATCCCTGCGGAGGATACGATGTTCTCCGTGAACTAAAGTAACGTTGTTGGTTCTGTTAGGAAAGCGAGGTAGCGACATCAGAGACGATGCGGGGAGTTTCGAGTTTCACTGAACAAGGTTCTCGCTTCTGCTCCTCGATTACATGCTCCAAGCAACGCAAGACACTAGTAGTTTTCGGTCCTTTCTTTCTTTTTTCCCCCCCGACAGACCAACAAATTTGTCAGGCTGCGCGGGATTCTTTTAGAAAATGACGACGAATCGTTTAATCATTGATTAAATCTGGGATCGTGATGAACACGCGGTACCAGCAGTTCCATTAAAAGGGAACGGGTTGACCCGGGGACGAGGGGGATAGGTTCTTCGAGGCTGGCCAAGATTCAGGGCCGAGGGCATCAAACCCCGAAGAAAATATTTCGGCCGGCACTTTGCTTCGTAGAAGGATCGATTCCACGGTTCATCGATGACTCAGGACGCTCTTCGTCGTCGAGGTGTTAACTGCCCAGTCACGATGCACATGTTCGGCCAACAAAACGTGGCGTGTTCTTCGGCGCGCGCGCGTGAACACGCGCGAAGGGACGCAAAGTGTCGAGTGTCGTGCGCGAGGTTATTGACATTGTTCACCAAATATTGGCCCCCTCGAGAAATCCAGCTCTGTAAATTCTCTTGGTTGACTCGCTGTACGCTCGTGTAGGTCCGAAACATTGAGCATTAAGAAATCAAAGCTAGAGATCGCTGGAGAGCTTGTCGCGTTTCTTGGAGGGAAAAGTGGAAATGGCGCGCCGCGAGTAGCTAAACGCCGAAACTTGGCAAGTTCCGTGGGAACGACACGGTAGAGGGTGAAATTACAAGCAATTCACGACAGTGGAGTATCGATTGCTCGGCGGCAGACCATTGTGCATCCGTGATTTCACGGAAACCGGTGCGAAAGGAAGCGAGAAGGTATCAGTGACGTGACGACGGCGGCCCTAGGAGAGCAGACACACCCACGCGCGTATAAATTCACGCGTGTGTCTGAGCGGAGACACGGTGGGTGCTCCATACTGTCGCGCGAGCAGCGTGACCGAATCTGAATCTGTGAAACACCGACACCGTCGGTGTCATACGTTGCCAGCAAATCCCTCGATCCCGGGATCTGTAGGAAATGAAGAAAAACGCGATGGTTTAGTAATCGAATATTAATTGACACCTAATTTCGTGACAGGTTGCGTGGAAATTAAAATACTTACGCTTATGCTTGGCGAGGCATAATTGAAATTAAAAAAAAGAAATGTCCCAACTGTAATGGAAACGTAGTCGCGGGTGAAATACATTAACTTGGAACGAGAACGCAAGGGGCGGTTCACCTGTTTGCACCTGCATAAGCGCCACCACGGGTTGCATTTACACGGAACCGTGCAAGTGTTGCAAGTACGGGAACGTAATCGTGGTACGTTCGTGTCGACTCGCGACGTGTCCATTGTGTAACTGGAACTCGTCGTGTTTTCGCAGGAAACGGAACAGGTGTACGCAGGTATACGACACTGCATATGCAGTTACATCGGTTTCCGTGCTGCGCCTAGGCCCCGTGGAACGCTTTCGAACGATGCAATTACGAGCTGCATCAGGGAAGGACGTGGTTGCGGGGTTTAGGGTTTCGTGGTCACGTGTATCGTGTTTAATCGTTGCACTTTTCGAGGTAGCCCTGCTTTCGAGACCCCTCTGCCCTATGGTTAATTATAATCCAGCGTTGATACGACAGCTAAGTGCTTCGCAATAATCGTGTGCAATTAATTGGCAAAATATGTAACAACATTCCCTTCGTTACACCTCGTCACACTTCGTTTCACTTCGCTGCACTTTTGCTCGCACGTCACCCCTTTGATTCGGGGTTATCTAGCTTAACGACAAGGGGCAGAACACCGGCGGCGAAGGCGAAGAGGGTAATCGAAGAGTGAGCGCAACTTCTCGATTCACGACTCGACGATCCCCGAAAGTTATCGGCGCGGTTCGTTCGCGGGATTCTTGCAATTGCAGCGACGGTCTCGTTAATGGCTTGCGACTATTTCCCGGCCGGCAAGAAGTCGGGACAGAAGTTTCCAGGGGTGGGAAGGGCGACAGGACGGAGAAGGCGGCAACGGGGATGGCGGTGGCCGGAATTTCAATGGGAGGAAAATCTTGGAGGTGAGACGGAATAAACTGGAGCGCGCGTAACTCACGCTCGCCTTTGCCGCTTTCCGCCGCTATAAATTCATAAACTACAAGTTCGTTCCTCGGGCTGGCCGCCTCCTCGCCGCCTCCTCGCCGCCTCCCGATCCCGCAACCCACGCCGTTGCCGCGGGAGAAACTGTTGGAAAGTTTCCTCCGGTTACCTTGCCGCGCTCGTACGCTCGCGGAGACGAGAAGGGGACGGCGAGAAGCAGGCGAGAAACTCGAGTCTCGGTGCCTCGATAAATTCACGAGTAGTTAGTTACGGCAAGAAACTCTGCCGGTTTTGACGCACCGCCCGAGGAGGACGGGGGTGAGCCGGCGTGGGCGTCTCTCCCGTTGTACACGCGACGACCGGGGCTCGTAGTAAATTCGGAACCGCGGAAGTCGAGTTCTGTTGGTTCCTCCTCGCGTGTCGACTATTTCATAATTGATTTGTCTTTAGGAAACGTTCGCTTTCTTTCGCGGGAAAACGGATGGCCGTTAATTCGTGGTTAAAGTGAAAGTTCCGTCGCCGTCAAAGTCTTCCAGGTGATCCACCGATTTTCCAACGAGTTCCTTGAAATTCAGACAGGCTATCGCCGCGACTTTTGTCGGCACCGTGCCGCGTATTATCGATACTTGAGGTTTATTAAGCGACGCTCGATCCTCCTGGAATCACGCACGGTTATTCAGCGTGCATAGCAAAGGAGCCGTGTTCTCCCTCGGGAGTAGTCGAATGAGTAAGTGCGCGTGGTCGGCATTTTCCCCCTCATTTCGAATTATCGAGAGGAAGGTATTGATGCGCGTGAGACGAAAGCCAAAGCGTGCCACGTGGCGCGGCGCATTAATTAAACGATCGTAAGTGATCGTCAGGCATCGAGCACGTAGGTGAGCGGCTGCCTACGAAGGGAAATTACACGAAAACGGCCACGTGCCATCGTACAGGAAAAGGGAGTCCATGATTACAGGGAAATCGGGTCCCTTCGTAGACCCGTCACGTAATTTTCACGTGGGCGGCTCTCCGTGCATTTCGACGACCACGACAACGACGACAACCACGACGACGACGACGACGACGACGCGTGGCGTTCCAAGAACTATGAACACTGGCTTTCTTTCGTTCGAACTTTTCTCTGTTACCAGCAACGCAATTTGTGAGACGTTCATTCGTCTTCCTAAGGGCAGGTTTTGGTTTCTCGAATCCTTCGACAAGCTTTCGCATTCAAAATGCCACGGCGTCGAGCTCTTGACTTTTTTACCGTTTCCCGTCGTTCTTGCCGCCTTGCGTAATGAACTTTAAACCGCGCTCGTAATTGGCGTGTCCTGGTGCAAGGCACACACTCTCCCCACACGAATCGCCTCGTGCTTCCTCTCCCTGCAGCGTAAACCATTGCTGCGAAGCTCGTGTTCCGCGAAACTTCTCCTACCGAGGAGAAACTCCTGCTCGCGACAAAGTCGATTGGTTGGCTGGAACGTTATCGCGGTAGCTGTCTCCTCGGTTATCAGATTTTCTAGGAGCAAGGAAAATTGAGGTAACCGAGGAATGACTGAGACCGGTTAACAGAATCTGAGAACGAGACGATTCCCCGAACAGGCCAGGCAGCCGAGACACGAGGTGGCTGTGACAGCCTGGAAATTACTACTCCGCTGCGAGACGTATCTCTCGTGCTCTTTATCTTGTGTACCACCCACATCTACTTACGCGCGAATACATCGCTTTGTGGCACGCATTTACCTCTGATGTACACTCCCCCACAAAATTAAAGGATCGCCAAATATTCACCGATTTGTGGAGAGGCGTACATTGCCTGGTTTCTACGCTAAACAATTTACAATCGACCAACACTCCGGGTTAATAAAATACTCGAGAGCTGGCAGAACTTTCAGAGTACATTTTCAAACACTCTGGCATTGAAATCCACGCGTCGCCGCGGCGGTCCCGACCGTTTTGCGCCCCGTCGAACACAAACGTGGGTCGACGTGGTCGTGGCTACCGGATTTCACCCCTGGCTACACACTCTCTTCTCAGTCCACGATATTTCTTCCCGCCTCGTCCCGACAGTTCTTAGACCGCCATTTGATCTGGCCCACGATAGGTAGAGGAGGAGGCGCAACTCAGCCGGAATATCTTCGTCTCTGGATGTTAGCTCTGGAACGGCAAAATCAAGGGAAAAAGAAATCAAGGGAGGAACCAGGGAGATAGGGGAAAGGGAAACGTAGGTGGACGTGAACGAGCCGAAGAGGGGAAAGCGTGCATCTTTGACGGTTCCTTTTCTCTGTTTCTGTTAGATGGTCGTGCGAGTTTAAAAAGAGACCACGGTTCCCTTTAGCTCGCCGGGTTTCTCCTGCTTTATCGGTTTCGACAGGTTTCGCGTTCGTACGGCGTGCTCTTTTTTCCCCAAACCGCCGGGGTTCCCCTTTGATTTCCTCTTCCTTCGGCCGACCTGGCTTTTCCTGCAAATTGTGCGGCTAACGCGGTTTTGTTTCTGCGGAACAAGCTTCACTGTCGAACGGATTCCCCTTTGATGCCGCTTTTCGGTACTCTATCAACGATGTTTCCATGAATTCTAACGAACTCAGTTCTCCTGTCTGTAACGCACTTTGCGTTGGCAAAGACGATTGACCACCGTTTGCCACGAAATAGCTATCTTACTTCCCTCGCCAGGTGAATCCCACCACCGTCCACTTTTCTCGTTTCCTTTAACAAATATTCACCGTAAATTTTCCACCACCCATGGATCATCGTGCGTGGATCTATAAGCGGAAATCTGTATCGCAGAAGGCGCATGCGTTGCTCGCTGGATTCTGGGCGAGGCCAGATCCGCGGCGGAGGCTCGCGACGCTTAATTCAGTAGGCGGAGGACTGTCACAGAGGCTGGAGCTTTCCGATCTCTTGTAATCGAGAAAAAATGAGAGAGCCGGAGAGAAAGAGCGAGGGAAAGAGATAGGTTGGGCTAGTTGAAGAGGGGGCAGATGGGTTCGCGCGCTTGCGTGCCTCCGCTTTTGATTATGCTGCTCCACGATAGGATCTGACACCGGGCCATTTGCATGGCTATCAAGATACCGGCCGTTCACGGGACACGCACACTAAAATACCGCCGCTACGTGTGCGCGGCATGCCCGTTTTTCATTCCATAGCCGTGCTAGTTACACGAATGATCGGTCTGTTTCCCGGAAAGATTGCGTCGGAGGAAGCTACTTCCCCGTGAAGATCGTCCCGACGAGAACTTCGTTCATTGCCCGCTTCGTTCCCTTCGTTCTCCACTGATTTCCTCGCGAATCAATTCTCCTTTTAAACCGTTTCGTTGTGGAATCATTTGGGACACGACCATCGGCCGAAGTCTGGGCCGCGATTTGAATTTTCGCGGGGCGAAAAAGTGCGCCGCCGGGCGCAAAGCGGAATTCCCTGTGCGCTCGCGTATGTGCGATTAGCATGACAAGTGGATAGTAATTGTTCACCGTAGACGACCTGTAGACGAGTTTCAGTTCGGCCCGCTGGACCCCTGTGGCTTGTGAATCGAAACAAAGTTGCCTTTTCAGCACGCGTTAGACTTGATTCCAGCCTCGTCGATTAATTAATTCGATTATCATGCGCATTATCACGAGCGTACGTAAAATTGATTTGCCAATCGTTCGGAGTTCATAAATGCTGTCCTTAAAAAAAATATATATATCATACTTATAGATCAGAACGATTACTCTACCCAGTAATCGGAATCGTTCATCGATCACGGGGAGCAACAAGTGTCTCGAATTTTTATTTTCTGACGACCACAGACGGTCTCGAAAATCGATTACCAGGCTTATCGATCTGGAGACGTATTCCGGAAGAGACGTGACGGGGCAGAGGGGAAGGAAGGGACGGTTATGTAGCCCAGATTTGATTCGAATCTGAGATCATTGTGCCAGACACGATGCCCCGTGGCAGAAGAAGAGAGACAGCCCGGAATTCTGTGATTTCCATACAGGAAGTTCTGTAACGAGAAACCAGCAGTCCTCCCCCTTTCTCTTTCTTACTGCCTGCCTCCCCTATAGCGTTTCTTGTACGCGCCACCCGCCCGGGAACGAGGCTGCCGGTCCTTGGTTCGCCCCGGTGTATGATTACCAATTTCAGGTTACCAGGTACAAGCAGAGTGCCGACGAGGCGTCACCCATGGCCACGTCACTCCGATAAACTCGACCGGAGGGAAGATAATTGATGAGTCCTCCTCGTGTCTACCGGTCCCGATGACAATTCACGCCGAACATTATCAATTTTAAATTGCGCACGGCGAGCAGCTCGAACATCATTATTTAAAAATCTCCATTCAATGCATCCAACGTCCCCTCGGTCCGTTTCCAAAATGAACTCGCAGAAACATTCCCCAGAGTTCGTACGATAATTTAATACAGACGCCCGTGCACACCGTCCCGTGAACCGTTGCGCAACGATTCACGGAACCATCGAAACGAGAAATCGCCGTGATAGGTCCATATATCGAGAGCGGAAAATCAGACGGGAGGAAGGGAATCGAGTCCGAGCATCCTGCGAGCCCTGACCAGGATCAGCCAGCGGCCAGGTGCGCTCGTTGTCGAGAAGAGCAGAGGGGAAGAACAGATCAGGGTGTTCGTGGATAGGCAAGGGGCTCCCCTCGCGTCTCTCCACGGTTCAAACTGTGAAGATCCACGCAGGAGGGGACCAGGAAAGAAGGTAGGGCACAGCTACCTGAGGTCCTCGCGCCTGGACCTTCCCGGTACAAGCTTTGGGCGCCCAACTGTCTGCCGATCTTTCTCTGGTACGCGTCGGTGGAGCGGCGATTTTTTCCAGGATTCGAACGGGTACCTGATCAGCCTCTGTGACGCCTAAACCTTGAACGGTTGACGCTCAGTGTTCTGTCGAGAACTTTGCTAAAGTCTGAAGCATTTTTGATCGATATCGTTTCGAATTTTGACTTCGATTGAAATTGAATTGGAGTAATTGCTTAGTTTTGGTTTTCCAACGATTGGCTCGCGACGTTCTTGAAATTGTGTAGCCGAAGCTTCTTGTAACGGGGCATGATGTAACACTCGGCCGTCTGCAAACCCATCTGCGTGGGTGCTGGCTGTAAGTTACACGCACGCTACGAGGTGTCGGCAAACACGAGTACAGATAACCTCGGGGTAAACGTGTAAACTTGGCTACCGGTGTTACGAAACCAAGCAAGGTCTGGGAATCTCCTCTGTTTTCCGTGTTAATATTTGAACAGAGCTGTTTCGTACTCGGTCGATCGTAGCTAGCTACGCATTGACTTCACGGCAACAGCCACGAGGAGGAAAGATAACAGCTTCGTAGTACCCGTTTTTCCTCGTTTTCCGCGTTACTAGGACGTTTTCCGAACTAACTTTGACGCTTCCGTGCGCGCAGCCACGGGTAGCCGGCTTAACTGGAATTTAAACGAACTGTTACATCGCGATAAGAAAAGGAGCATGCTTTTCCCGAATTTCCCTTCCTTCCCGGCTGGTCAGGAAACTCTTTCGCGGTGGATTTTCGAGAGACCAGTAATTGTTCCCGGCTCAGAGTCCCGTGGGAAGATAATCCTGCCGGTGGTAGAAGGAAAAAAAGGAAAGTTGCTTCTCTGGCTGAAATTCTCGGAAGTAGGATTTCTTCTGGCGAAGGTTGTAGCTACGGAGAGGTGTAGCTGGCTCAGCGGTTTCGCCGTTCATGCTCCCAGGATTTACCAGTTCCTTTCATTCAGCCGGCCGTTGTAGCCTGTCTTTCTGTGCGACCCATTTTTTCCTTCTTTTTTTTAGAAAATAATTCTTTCTCGTTCCACGAGATAGGAACAGTTTTAGATTATTTGCTGACGATAAAATTGTCACGTCACAATCTAGTACGTTTCCCATGGAAAATTGTCGCGCCGCGTGTTTGCCTAGAAAAACGAAAAGCCGATTTTCTCCAGGAAAGACCCAATAAAAATTCAGTTTCGAGTCTATGAATATTTATCCATTGAGGGGACGACTGGGGTTCGTCAGGGATTTCCACGCGACGCGACGACGACGACGACGTTGTGTCTGGCAGAACGTTCTCCTGAAGGAGACGGCAGGCTTTTCTACGAGTCCTTCGCTACGTTTCTGTGGCCACCCGCGACCCCCTTTCAGAGGGATTATTTCCTATTAATATGCATTACGCCACGGACGACAAAAGGAGCGAGAGACGGAACCTGGCTCTGTAATGTAAATAAACTTAGGCTTCCGGGTCTTCACCCTCGAGGCGGACACGCTTCTTCTTTTCTAATTACTGCTCCTTTGTCTCTAGACTAATGCCCGGACCTCCGGGATGCGTCAAGCTACCGACAAACATTTTTCATCCCTCGCCTTTCACGGCACACCCCCAAATGATAATTGCTCGAATGAGATCATGATAGCCTCTCTAGATGGCAATTGTTGTATAAGTATTCCAGACCGCGATGCAGTACGATATTCTACGTAAAAAGTTCGAGTTCTTCTGTTGCTTATCGTAAGAACTTGAAACTTCAGGTGCTCCCTGCTGATAAGATATCGAATGTCGTATCTTGCGGAATGATCGACGCTAGCCACGTGGACGTATACCTGTAGAGAACTTTTTTTCCTATATTTTTAGTGATCCACTGTTCAATTTCGGTGTTCCATTATTTCCCCGGCACGCGTTTCAAACGACGCGTGCACGTGGTGGTAGTGAATGATTTTGAAACGACTCTGACGTAGGCAGAAGGAGGATAATGCGAATCAACCTGTCCCCGTGGTTCTCTCCACGGGAAATCCTCTCGTCGTGGACGGGTTTCATCGTCGAACATCCTCGAAAGACGGCGCTCCGGCATTTATAAACAAATTCTCGAATCGTACATCACGGTCATTGTTCCGGGGCCGCCCCTTCTGAGGCGGCTGTACAAAAGGATCGTAACGCGAATGACAAAGGAGGGAAAAAAGAGAGGCAGAAGTGCTAGAACCGCCGTGTCGATGAGTGCCATCCTTCTGAATTGATCGGCATTTGAATAAATTCACCTGCACTGTGCTCGTCGTGGCCAGATAGGCCGGGAGAGACGCGCGAGGATGTTTGCATCGATTAAGAGAGACATGATTAGGTAGAACCGACTCCATTAATGCGATTGAGCCTCGTTTTCTGCGCCTCTCCTATTCAGAAGCCATTTAAATAGAAACGTAAAGGTGCTCTACGTTTATTTTAATACCGATCCTCGTGAAACAAAATGCAGCCGTGTATCTGGTTACTGTGAAAATCTAGCGGGAGTTTCTCAATTGACGCAATTAACATACAAATTTTATTGGTATTTCTTTCACGAATTTAATTGAATTCTCCGACATCGGAATATACAGGGAAGCAAGAAGCAACGCCTGTACATTTTTGCTAGCACGATGGAATCTAAAAATCGTTGACGAGCAAATGCGTAACTGAAATCACAGCATCCAGACCAACCTCCCCCCTCGAAACGAGCCAGTGGGACCCGTGATGCCCCGCAACGACCCTACGGTGCGTTCGTTTTTCCCTCCCCTTTTCATCCCCTGTCGGTGACGGGGGGCTGTAGCTGCAGCTGCATCCTCGGCCAGGTGTGCTCTCTCGCAATGTTGCCGCAAGGGTGAATTTCTCTTGTCCTCTTTCTCTCTTTCACCCTGTCTCTGTCTCCATTCTCCCTTCTATCACCCTGTCCGTGGCTGTTTCTCCGTTGGAGAGGCGCCCAAGCCCGATCAAAAGGACAATTTTGCGCCGAAACGTTTGCTGTGCGCGTTCGTCATCGTATTTTCTAATAGAATCCCTCGGAATTTCCAGCAGCGGCGATAGAGACGGAGAAATATTTCTATAAACGAGTTGAAATACCGTTCACAGATAGCAGGAAAATATTGCAACTCATCTCTAGCGATTCGCAAATTGCACAGCGCCCAGAGCTACCGTTCAACTGCTCGCCTATTATTATTGCACGCTAAACGACTTAATTAATCTAACTGTACGCGAATTCATTATACTTCTGAACAGATTAATGTTTGTTAATTCGTCGGGGGCCGTCAGTAACCGTGAAAAATATGGACTTTAAAGTATAATATATCGTGTTTGCAACTTTGAGAGAAACGATAAAAATATGAATGTGCTACTGGTGCGACACGGTTCAACGAGAAACGAATAGCCTGGAATAAATGATTCTACTCCAGCAAGCGTTTTAAGCAACGAATATAACGTCTAGGAATTCCGGTCGATACGCGAACAGATTTCGGGGGAGCTCGTCGAAATATATTTTTATTGGCGGCCGTGTGAAGCTAGGGCAGATAGGAAATTGCGGAAACGAGAAACCGGCGATATCTCGATAAGAGCCACGCCGGGCAACGCTCTCATTGCCTCAATTTCCACTTCCAGTTCCACTTCCGGCCGCGATCGCTTTTTCCCATCGGCCGAGCCTAAAAAACACGCTCCCCATTGTCACGTGAATCCGTGAAGCAATAAAAATGACTGAATCGAGGATAAGTGTCGAACATGGTTGCTCAGAAGCCTATTAAAAAATATGTCCGTATTTTTAGAACGTCGTTCAGTTGAGACTCACACCTTCGCAATTCTACTATCATTGCCACGATTAGAAATTTATTCTGCACTGCTGTGTACTTTCGTCGAGCAATCTATTTGCGTTATTTTCACCGCAACGTTGCCACGCTAGGCTCGCATAATTTTTACAATATACTGCCAGCGTCAGGGGCGTACCTAATGGCGACCCTGGGCGAAGTCAACGAGCCGGTACGTTTCATCAGCGAGCAATCAGTGCGAGCCGGTACTGTCCGGCACGTCGTCGGTCGCCTAGGTTCCGCACCCTTCCGGTTCCGGTGTTCCGGTAGACTTGCCTTCTCTCTCTCCGCAGGGGAACCCCGGTTTCCGGTTTTCAGGTGGGATACACGCTCAGCCGAGCGCCGTCACGTTTCGGATCCATGGATCCATGGATCCTCCTTCCTCTATTTGTCTCTTTCGCTCGTTTCCCATCTCTCTTCCGTAGGATCAATCGACCCTCAGATTCGTTTTCGTTCGGACTTCCGGTTCTAACGCGATTTGATTTACGATTAACCACGTTTATCACACCCTGCGCGACATATTCAGAAGAATATTCAACATTCTGGCGGTCGAAATTTTCTCCCCAGGCATGTCCGAAAGTTCGAACACACTTCGGCTCGAATTTCAAACGACCGATTTCCCTCTTGGCTCTCGAGTTCGTCGAGTGGCCATGTCTCGATCTTCGAGAGTGATCCATCCATCGAAGGGCGACCGGTATCGGTGTACCCCGATGTGTACCAGTGACTAATGGCTAACTGAAGGCTTAAACAAAACGTTGAATCGGTCGAACCCGGGGTGAAATTGGCCAGTAACCTACCGCACTGCGGCGCAGTGCCCAAACAAGGGTCCCCCATTAGACGAAATGACTGGAGGCAGCGAGCCACTCGTGATTAAAAGGTCGATTTGTTACACGAAGCAGTCGCGACTCCGGCATCGAAGGAAGTCGTGCTTCCCCAGCTTCGACTTCTCGATGCGGAACACACGAGGTCGCTTCGTTTCCACTTTGCTTCATAGCGGGGCTGTTCCGATTCCGGTATAATTAATTACTTCCTACGTGTGATTAACATCTACGCGATAGCTACGCCACGCTTTCCCGAAACGGATTACACGAATAAAGGGGGTAGAACAAAATTTCGTCGGCCCCGAAAGATAACATCGTCGAGCTGCATGGGAATTTTCGCGGGGGAGCACAATTTAAGTAACGTAACTGTTGAGTCGTGGTTTTATGGGAAATCTGTGAGCACACCACCTGCCAAAACGGTCGATCGCATGGGACAGGAGACCGACGTGATTCGCCTGGTCGTTTAATGATGGCGAGGTTGTGGGAACCCGGTCACGGGTGGAGCGAGCACTCCCCTTAAGTACAGTGATTATGTGACTGGGGACACGGTACTTGCGTAGCACTCGGACGATTATTAACATGGATCGATTCGAGTCTCTCTTTTCGAAAAAAGAAATTCCTGTAGAAATTCGGGAGCGCCTTGATATCTTTCTTACATACCGCCGAAGGTGAGATTTCTCTCTATATATCTAGATTTTGCGGCGAAAAGACCCGAAAACCTGGGCTCCGAATTTTTATACGAATTTATAAAGTTCTACGTATCTGGTGGCTCCTCTTTTTTTTATTTTTTACCGGTGAGTTAATGGAAGTAGAGGCGTTTGCCGTTTAGCTGGATGAAGCAACCACTCTTCCTGAGTGTAACGATTACGTCGCGAGGGATACGATACTTGAAGTCGACGACTTTTAGCCGGATTGCCGGTAGATTGGTCCGAACCATCCTCCGTTCTACAATCTCCCTGAAACCGTGGATCCATCCTTTTTTTGGACAGAAAAAATTGTCCCCTCGCCCTCTCTGGACGAATTTAATTTTACTCATTCCCCCTTAAATGTAGCGCAGAAAAATTCGATGGTAGAAAAAAAAGAAATATTTTGTGGCACGAACAGCGAACGTCCAATCTTCGAATAACTTTGATCGATGACACTGGTTTCACTGGAGAACGAATTCGCGTACCCTGGAGGGGGTGATAGCGCAGAGGGGTGAGATTGCCTTGTCACCTTGACAAATGGTTGGAGAACGAGAGGTACCAGGCAACGTAGAAACGCGCCACAACCTTCCAGTCCCTCAAAATTTTCGTTCCTTCTCCCTTCAGCCACGAGTGTTTTGCCCTTCCTACCTTTTCTTCCACCTGCTCGTCTCTCACGAGGTACTCGAAGACAGGAGAACGAACGTTTCTGCTGACGATTAGTCATTAAGCATCGACAGGCCTGACAAATAGCCACGGTTCGGCGTTATTAAAAATGCTGCGGGGATGATCTTGAAACATGGCCAAGGAAACAGTGGATGCTCTGCGGAAAATGTCAGTGGATATCAGAAGAATGAAAACCATTGGAAGGAATGTCCCGAAATCTTCCTCGAATTGAACGTCGATATCCAACGACGTAATCGCAATGTTAATTGAATCCCCTTTCACTTTCCAGTTGCCGCCGTCGATTCGTTTAATCGTGCATCGTCTAATTACGTTTCCTCCGTGAAAGCGACTCGATTGATATTGGATTGTCCTCGGCGTGGATTTCATCTGGTCGTTTGGCTCGAGCACGCCCGAATTTCGGCGGCACGTGATATTTTATTCGAATCCGCGAGCGACGGTGGCCTGCATAATTAAAGACAACGCCGTTCGCGAAGCATTTCGCGTGCGATTCGACCGAGAGCATAATTCGCAACCTGTCGACGAATTGAAACACGATCCGGCCGGGCCGTGTAAACTCGATGTTCCTATCAGAGTGCGGCGATCGTTCTCCGGTTACGTGAATTAAGAGCCACTCGTCACGTTCCACGGTATTCCGCGAACATCGTCCGGACATATCGTATCAGCGATTCTTTGCCTTTCTTTTTTTCAAATCCTAGATGAAATTCGACAATCATAAGCACGCGAAAATAAAGTAACACGAACGCGTGGCGAAGTGAGCCGCTTGTTGTCAGCGTCAGATATGTTCCCGACAGGTTGTCTCGAAGAAGAATTAGAAATTTAGCGCAAGGATCAATGAAACTATAATCGAAGGAAGAGTAGAAAGTTGTACAAGAAATTCCAGGCTTCCACTGTACGTGACGCTTTCGTGGAACACCCTCCCATTATGATCTGTCATGCGTTAATCCTTCGAAGGATGAACTTGCATCATTTCTCTTTGCTTTCGTTATTGCGATTCACGATTTTCACGGTGAACAATCCCGTGGGGTGAAGTATTTCGACGAGTGGAAATAAAAAAACCGCAAGGAATCGGTTGGTTCGAAGGTCACGCGTAAACCGCATTGCTGTAGGGGGCGTCTCACCCTCGTGGCCAAAAATCACATTCCTGCCGACCCCTCGAATTACTGCGTGGTACCGCGTCGAAATCACATTCCCATACGCAGACCACCCTACGTACAGTCCCCTGCAATAATTGCATATCATTCTGCGGAAGGGAAAATCCCAATTCAGAAAAGAAACCAAGAATTTCTTTCAACGTGCACGGTTGGCCTGACATTCGGGAATGAATATTCAAATACTCCATTGTACAAATTCTGTACAAGTTCAAGGACGTTATCGTAGCAGAATTTTTTGATAGTCTAGAACGGCGCGAGAAATAAAATACGTGCAAGCAATTAATCGGAGAATAGAATGTATAATTGTAGAAATAAAGTAGATTTTACTTCGAAGGAAACATTTTTTGTGCCGACTGTATGTGAAGACACGAGTTACGCAAATCACAAGAATAGTCACGCGAGCTGCGTGCATGAATGCGTAATGCCAACTAACAGTGATTTCCACCCTCGATGACCGCCACCGCCGCCCTCTTTCCACGGCCAGATGGGGTTCTCACGAGTCACCCTTAACACCGCTTATAATCGGACCCGATAATGCTCGCTGTCACAACACGCAAATAATGGCCCGCGGCCAATTGAAAAATCAAAGGATTACTTGCGAACTTCTTGGCTCCCGAAGGGGGTGGTTTCGCGCCCGACAGAAGAAGATCCCCTGGTATTCAATTTAATTACATCAAATTTGGTGTCAGTCCAAAAAATGTGTCCGTATAATTCAATTCTCTCCCGGTTGACTGAAAATTACAAACATCGAGAGTAACGCGTTAACGCCAACAGAGACGATACCGTTGGCCCCGTTGAGCGTCGAAATATCAGCCCTGGAATTTTCCACGAACACGACTCGCGGTAAGGACAGTCGTCACATTTTTATCTCTCCTGGTGGTGCAACGCGGAAATGTTCTGCCCCTTTCTGAAAGAGAGTGTCGGTTGACACGCGGTTTAATCGACGACACACAGATGACAATAACGGCGAAACTCGCCGCGTGCAGAGTTTGTTAAATAAAACCGGGAAAAAGGAGAAGGAGAACAAGGCGATAGGGGGAACGGGGAAGGGAAAAAAGAAGATGGAGAAGAATCAAAGTGGTGGTGGGTGTGTCGAATAAATTTCCCGCGTCCCGCGGATAATGTATCGTCCAGCATGAATGGCCGACGAAAGCAGCGGCTCGTTTTATTATAAAACCAGCGTGATGCAAATAAATTTATCGACACACGTCACGCGGGACGACAAGTGCGCGCGTTACACCTTGTCACCGCTCTGCCTACGTTTCTTTGTCTTCTATTCGATGTCCACTCGACTTGGACGGGTCGATAGTAGCCAATTGTAACAGCGGTTACTATCGCAAATAAATATTCTTGTTGCGAGACAACCTGAAATCTCGGTATTACTTCTACGGTGGAGTAATGCATTTGTTTGTTAATAAATTGTCAAAATTACAACGGCAGTGCGTTGGGAATTGTAATCGGACAATTAACGATAGCAATTAACGCTAAAGAATAGACTCTCCGCGTTGAGTTATAACGGAATGGAATTGCACGGATATTATATCGGGGTGTGGTTTCCTTGGTAAAACCCGAGTCGTATGAAAATCATTTCAGTCTAGCTTGTGCCCTCAAACGGGCAACATGTGGGTCACGATATTAATTCGCACTGAAAGTAATTATTAATTTGGATACCTGTATTATGCACGCAAGATTATGTACACGCGTTGTTTGTACCTACAGGCGATGCATGCAGTGTACATTTATTTTTTACAAAACCAACATTATTGTTCATTCTAATTAAAATATTCGATATATATGTTTAATAATTCTTTCACCCCCCCTCAAAATGACCGTCTTATAAACATTGCAGGCAACAATGATTAACTTCATCTGCAATTTCGTATTTATTTTCTAACGAGCACGACTTTCTGTATGTTTCAGGTCGGAGAGTGACCGCAAAATGTTGAATCCAGAAACCGGCTGTTACTCGGAGTCCGTTCGGGCATGGTGAGTAACGCAATCAGATAAAAAAAGAAATTGGCATTAGGGGTTAATTTACGAGACGCATAAGCGCGGTCAGGCCTCGGCCGTAAGAATGTGTCTACGTTCGAATCGGCCGTGGCTCGGTTCTAATCTGCCTCGAGTATCTTGGTTCGCGTGCCGCGCTTGTTCTCATCAACGCGTAATCTTAATTAAGTACAAATTGCTTCGTGTACGACGACGCTCTACGCGTCCAGTATCGGGTATACCCTTAAATAATCGACCGTTTAACATCCCTCCCGTTTCTGATCCTCTCGTTTGCACGATTTTAGCAAATTAATTCTCCTCGCAATATTATAACTGCGATATAGTTGTCACGAGTATAATTCGGGAGGTGTCGTGCCCGTTGGAAATCTGCTCTCTGATAGTCAAACTTCTTCCCTAATTAATTGTTTCTTCGTTCATCAATTACACCAGCGTAGGAACATTTTCTGTGTCAGGTCAAGCCAGGGTAGCTGAACTTAAGGCAAGCTAGGTGTAAATCGATTCTTCGTAAATTCACATGCGTCTTGGCTGTGTTTGTTGGCTACTTAAAGTCGATGGTTGGTGGAAAATTATAAGAGTCGCGGCTGTCAGTAAGGGAACGCGAGCTGCGTATGCACGGTTGTCGCGAGTAGTCGCGTGCACCTTAGCAACAACAGCAAAATCATGGACCACCCGTCAGTATTGACAGCGTAATTGAAACCGTACTTGTTTAACACCATCGTTAAGAGCGTAAGATTTTTACGCATCGTAATACCAGAAAATTTCATGTGATTGATAGTAATGAATAGGAGTTAAAAAAGCGTGCGTGATCTTGCAAAGATTCTTTAATGCGGGCTTGTTAGCGATTGAACGAGGTTCGAAAGGTGTGTCACGCGAGGATTAATTTAACGTCAAACGCCGTTTTTCCACATTCTTCCCCAGTCTCGATAATAACGTGGGGGCATCTTCATTTTTACAGGAGAATTTCTCTGAACTCATTACTTCAATACGATGTTTCAAAGTCCGCAAAAAGGAATTCGAAAATTTGTTATTTACACTGTATCATTAGCAAACAAGATTGCATTCGTATTTCGCCGGTTCCGACTTAATTGAACGATAATTCGCGGAATATCGCGTTCGCGATAAAATACAAAAAAAAAGGAACTATAAAAATGAGGGAGGCGCAGTTCCGCCCGTCGTGCTGGAACCGGCTGGACCAGCCGTAAATATGCTGGCAAGGAAACAAACAGGGCCACGATTCAGTCCAAATTGCGCGCATGAATTTTAACGAACGGTGGTCGGGCCGATTTTACGCGGTCGCCTCGAAATATCGAGCCGATTTTTCATAATTCAGCTCGTGGCCAGGCACAAAATTCAATCGGCCCACCTACCTCCCCCGCCCAGCACGCCTGTTATTTCCGTGCTGCTTTTCGTGTTTTTGCCATTATGCCGGCAAAGGTAATTTCCCGGGCCCGACCGCTGCTGATGTATTTATAACGAAACGAATTAAACTCGCCGGCCAACGAATAGGTAACAAAACGCGCCCGCCGGTTGACAAACCCTCCGCCGGAAATAAAATACCCAAATATTTGCGCGTTTAATTTGAATCACGCTTGTCTCGAAACCGCCGCGCTAATGAAATGTCGCTTTGCGAGTGGAAGGGTTGCACGATTCTATCCTGCTGCTCTATTCCCTGATTTATGATGGATGGATAGCTTCGGGCTGGTGCAACGGTGCATGAATGCCAAAAGGTTATATATTTTTGTATCACCTCAATTTTCTTTCGTAAACGAAATCGTTCATCATCGAGAATTCGTGCGGTATTAAAGAAAGAATTTCTTGACGCTCCACGTGTTCATTTGTGCGGGCAAGACAGCAAGCGAAACGGAAGGCAAAGAAATATATTTAGTCGAGTTTGTCGAGGTCGATTTATCCACAATCGCGGCGCGCCGCTTTCCTCGAGACATTAAGGACACGATCACCGCTGGGAAAAGGATCGCCGGCTGGGGGTGGTTCCAGGGGGAGTTGGGCCTTAACGCGATTAAGGTCGTTATCAGATGTCGCTGGCGTTTCTTGCACGATGACGTCGTCGTGCTCGTTTGTCATCGCGCGACGTCGTCACGGGGGTTGCATGATTTACTTCCGCCTCCCTTCTTTCGCGCCCTTCGTTTCCTGTCGGCAAATTTCTTGCCGCTGCGCTGGCTCGCGCCTTCCGTGTGATTCGATTTTACACGCGAGCATGTCGCTTGAAACTTCTCACGGCTTCTGGGCTTACGGGAATTTTATAATAATTTGAAGAAAGACGAGAAAAAAACGAAGAACGAAGTAGCTTCGTGCTTGAAAAATATAAACCATTAAGTAACGAAGTTTTAATGAGTGGGGTGAAAAAAAAGTGGAGCCCCGGACAGGCGACAAGGAATCGATTTAAAACAGGTCGCGTGCGACACGCGGCCGGACATACGTGTCAGAAGGCATTTCAAGATTCGTTAGGCCCCGTCGTCAACACCCACCCTGTCGTAACATCGGCTGAACGTCGCATTAGCTCCGAAGAATGGGACGAGAGTCGTCGAACAGAGAGCAGGCCGGGAAGAGCCGTATTCATTCCCGTGCGTTGAAGAGAGTGAGGCGAGAAAAGGAGAAAAAGAAAAGATGGTTCTTCGTGGTCAGGTTGCGAGACGAGGGTGTGGCCAGGAGATAGGGATGATTAGAAGCTACACCCCCAAGGCACGAGCCGAGGGTGCCGGAGGAAAATTCATGGAGTTACTTAGCAGTCTTCCAGGCTTACTCGTTTATCTTGCCACCGGGGAAGAAGGAAGTCGTTACGTCGTCGAGAGGCCGCCGGGGTCGAGGCTGTAATCCTAATTAATAATTAATTACCACGGGAGGGGAATAAATGGCCGATTGAATTCTTCCTGCATTAAGGGAGGCGCTTGATTTATCGGGACGATTCTCCTCCACTGGTCGGAAACTTGGGAACAACAAAGGGCCCGATTCATTGAAGACATTGCCCCGCGTATTTCCCGCGAATCAGATCAAAGATCGATTAAATATAGCTGTGCATTAAACGCATTGGAATTTCGTTGGAAAACATTAATCTCCGGGAAATCGAAGAATCCACCGTGAGATGTTCGTTCTGTTCGTACAAAAATTGGCGTGCCCTACGTAGTCGAGGAAGAACGATGGATCCGGGAAAGCTGGGAAATATTTCGGAGACGATTTCTAGCAGGAAGCTATCATCGGCAATAAATTCCACGTCGACGTCGTGATAAATAACTATGCTTCCCGAGCTTTCCCGGTCCTCTTCGTGGAAAAAAGTTGGTCAAGTTTTACGAGGGTCCACGCAGAGAGGATAGACAGGGACGAGAAGAGCGGCGTGTCCTTTTGGTCTTGTAGGACCAAAAAGATCGTTCGGTTACTCGGTCGAAAGTTGTCCGCGTGTGTCCTTACATGGCCGGCTCCTCCCAGGAGCACCCCAGTTTGTCAAGACGGACCCTCCGGTGTCGCTTACAAGACAGCAAATTTGTCTGAGATAAGCAAAACAAACAGAGTGAACGAGCCTCTCCCTTTCGTTTTCCTTTTTCTTTGTTCGTGTCTCTGATCCTTTGGCGGATACCTTTGAGCAGAACGACGCCACCGTAAGGCTTTAATTGGTGGCACGTTTGATCAGAGGATTTCGCGTTTGACGAATTTACATTCGACGCATCTGGTTTTATTAGCTTTGCTACCGTCTTTCAATGATTGTGCATTGAGCATTCCTTGGCGAGAATACGAAATCGCAGCGCGGTAATTAATTTTAATAATATTAAGAATATGTGCGAGGAAAAATAGGGATTATTTTAATTTGGAAAATGCTACGCGCGAATTAGACAGAATGGAAGAATTCTAAATTGTGTATCGATTCTGCGAAACCTCTGTTTCAGCAGCCATATCGAGCTCCTTTCAGTGCAGGGATTTGCATACATTAGATTTTATCCTTCCCAGAACGTTCGTCTTCGACTTGTACGTATCTCCGATAGCTCTCTGTATAATGGGAACAAATTTAAGGTAGCATACTTGTGGTGACATCATTATTGCTGCGCCCTGAACGATTATTTTCAATCTCTGTAAACATTTGGCTAATCTAAAATCCTTCCCACAATATCATATATTAAAAAATTCTACCGTTCGATCCTCTTGTCGGCTGTCCGTTAGCAAGATTCTATTTCCTCCGATCAGCCACGGTTCACCCTCTCGTTCTAACGACAATTTAATACACCCCCGATAAAGTGCAGAGCGAATTCGATCGAGAAAGGATTACATGCGAGCCTAGGACGATAAAAATCGAGAGGTCTACGTGGCTCGATTAGCTTCGGGTGAGGGGATGCTATTGCGCGAAGGTTTCGAGGCACAGCTGCACGAAAAAGGGGGGTCTAGCTGGTCCCACCAGCTGCGAACAGGGTCATCGATGCCATCGGGGATCTAGAAATGATCGCGCTCCTGTCGAAGGAAACATTGATCGAGCCTTCGATTCGACCCGGAGTCGGCCTTCGATCGTCTTGTCTCCGGATCGAATCGTTCCATCGTTTTAACAGGTGAAAGGAAAACAAGAGCAAAAAATTCACGCCGTGCTCCGTCGAACAGTGGTTCGACCTCAGTTAAATTTCTGTAAATCTCAAATTACACTAGCAACAGATACTCGTCCACTCCTTTTGCCAGTACCACGATTCTACGTAGAAGCGTTCGTTGATCTAGCGAGGCAAGTCGTGCAAAGGATAATTCGAACGGCTGCGTCTCGCAGCCGACGACACAATCACGCGAGTCGAGCGAAGAAAGAAAGAGAGACTGGCCTAATCGCGATCACTGAATAGGATATTCTTCAACGCCTGCATCGCATCGGTGGGATTATTAATTCGCCCTTCTCGTCCGCTTAGCACGCGCCCGGCTCGCTTTGACACTTCAGGCGATGCGAAGAAGAAATTGCCCGTAACTGAGAGGATCGAAATCATCGGGAGATGTGAGTAGAAACGGGAGAAGAAGGTCTCGAAGAGATACTGGCGAGAGTATGAGAAGGTATGGAGCAAGCAAGATGACGATGGAGAAAAACAGATGCCGGTGGAGTGACAGGGCGGGTACCCCGAGAGAGATAAAAATGTAGAGGCATGGAGAAACAGAGAGAGGGAAAGGGAGAGAGAGAGAGGCGTTAATCGGACCACCACGCTGGGGGATTCGATCGAAGAGAATTCTCTGCGTTCCTCCTGGTGCAATATAATGCACGTGTAGACGTATACATAGGTATACGCGAGAACGCAGAGGCAGTTCTCTAGGGGTTTGCCGAGGGGTAAACATCGTGTAACCATTGGGGAAACAGCTAGGGGGGTTTGAGGTCGATTGTGCTGCACGGGGCTTGCATACGATTCCATAAATATTTTATTGGCTCGTCATTCGATTTTATTACGGCCGCCAATCGAATGACACGCCGGATTACGCTCGGGATCGTTCCTCGCGCAAGCATGAGCTAACGATCACCGGGGCTGCTTAAACGCCGCCACTTTTTCCCTTTTCTTTTTTACGATTTCACCCACCCACGAAAATGCTTGGCATCTCGCCAGCTTTCACCGTCAAATAATTTACAAGCGAAGCATCCCAGTGTCAAGCAGTAACACAAGACACTCGTTCACGCGGAAAAACTGGCGGGCAATTTTCCGAATCTGTTCGCGTCTCGTCAACGAGACAAAGGGAAACGAAGCGACCAGTGATTTCCTTTGACGCGGGCCCCGTTTCCCGAATGCTTTTGGCGGTGAAGGAAAAAAAGGAGACGGGCGAGCGTAGAAAATGCAGAGCAGAGAGGATAGTGTGGTCGAGTGCGGGGGAGGGAAATTTCAAAGAAAAGCCGGCCGCTGTCTAGGCGATTTTCCGCGAGATCGCACTGCGCCACAGGCTCGCCGAGGAAAACATATTTTTCAGAATGCAACGAGCCGTCCATCGAAACGTCCTGCAATTTCCTTGCTCCCCCTCCCCCTCTAGCGTCTGGTCCGTGCGCGCTTAATTAAGCCGAGCCACTTAGTACCGTTGAATGCTTCTTGATTGGCAGACGAGGTAGCCGACGACGAGCGAAACTCAGGTACATAGCTATCCGCGCCTCTGGCAGCCGCGAGTCGGCCACTCAGTCAACATCAGACGAATGCTGAGTTATGTCGAGGGTCCGAGCTCTTTTAAACTCGCCAATAAATCGGCTGCTTCTTCTCTACGAAGCTTCTTCTTCTGCTTCTTCTTCTTCCTCCTCTACTTCTTCTTCATCTTCTTCTTCTACTACTGCTTCTGCTGCTGCCGCTCATTCTACTCCCTCTTCTTGGTACTTCGCATCGTTCTTCCAGATGGTCTTGCCCGTTCTTTTTCTACGGGCCTCGTGTCGTTGCACCTTAGGCCACTGTTTTTTTCATAATTTCTTGTCGATTAGATCGTGCACCTCGTACCGTTCTTTATCTTCATTTGCAGGCTTCTTTTGCGTTAGCGTGATTACTGGTTTGTTCCGCTGCTTTAATCAATACTTCTGTTTGCTTTTGTTTTCAATGTTCCTTCTTCTTACGTTCATCAGGGGTATCCCTTTTTTTTGTCCAAGCAACACCGAGGGAGGCGAGAGAATTTGTTCAGTGTCGCTCTCTCAGTTTGTTTCCGTTTATGGATTTCGTTGTTTCTCCGTTGTAACTTGTCCCTTCAGATAGTTTTACCACCGTCTGCCCGTTTTAAGGCACTTCTTGCCGTTGCTGGTCGTCAGGTAGCACGAAATTCGTTGCAGACGCCTACCTGAATCATTCGATGGAGGAAGGTGCGAAAATATCGGCTCGTTTGTCCGATGACTCGACTGCTTCCTTTTTCCCTTTTGTTTTCCTTTCTTTTTTCCGGGGCTTGCCGCGCGTTATTACCATCCTCGCGGCGTTCGTCGCGGGATCGATTATATTTCTGTTCAGAGATCAAAAGCCGAGCTGTGTGGCCGGTGTCGAAGCCGATACTAATTACACCGGCTGCCTCTTTAATTAATTTCTCGTCCGCATAGCCACGAGACACTAAATGTTTTCTATTATCGTTGCGCGTGAAATCATTTAGGTGGCCAAATAAAATACAGCCCACAATTCTCCGATAAGAATTCACTTCGATTCCATTCAATTGAACATTAAGTTTCAATGTTCTTCTCGCACGGTGGAAGCGAAATGCATGAAACGTGATCGATACGGCAGAAATTCCAACGTTGATTGCAATAGTGGGTTTTAGTATCGAGAGGTAACGTGCATGGGCATCGGGAATCTTGGCGCGGCGTCATCACCGATTAATAATTACGACATTGTCGCCGTCGCTAAACGCTTTAATCAATGTCATCGGGCCAATTTCCGATCGCCGTTGGCTTCCAGCCTGTCCCTCTCTTCCTCCATCATAGCCGGCTACTCCGCAGGAAATTACGCGGCACGATCGAAACGCAGGCGGAAGTCGCAATTTATCAGTTTCCAGGCTGGACGCCGCGCTATGCCGGAGATCGCGATTCCGATTTCGCGTAGGCGTGGACGTGCCTTAGCGCCGCTCGAAAATCGATCGATTCCAGCCTTCACGTGACTCCGCACAGTGTCTGTTTCGCCTGTCATTCGCATGAACGATGACGCTTGCTCGCGGAGGCAACTTTACCTCGATACGCCTGAAAGCGAAATGATCAGTGGGCAATTTTAACCGACGGCTAATTGAACGAAATCATCCTGCAAATGCAGTGCGTACGATCTCGTTTGTCGTTCGAAGGATGGGACCGATCATTTTTCAATTTTCCACCACGATAGTTAGAGGAGATTGCGATTTTCGCCGGGTTAACTGGAAGTAACAGACTGACGCCTGCCGGTTAGTCGAGAAATCTCGAGTGTTTTTTTCTCGGCACTTTCGTATGTGGATAACGAGGTTTACTCTTAACGGTTGCGTGGGTGGTTGATAATTATCGCGCACGTTGCCGTGTCCCAGCCACGTCGGTGTTTTTTACCACCGTATTCCATTTATCTCGCGAAGCCTGGCGAGACAGCCATTCGATTCCGATCTACACCGTTACCATTGCATAAATATAGAGGGGAAGCAAAAAAATTGCTAATAATTGATATCCCTCGATCAAGATTCGGGGAACAGTTTTCCGTCCTAACTTGGTATCTCATTTCTTGAAGTTTTTCTTCGTTAATTACACGTTGCATGGGTTAAACGTGTTTAATTGCGGAGAACGGAGCCGGGCCTTGATCGATCGAACAGCGGCGCTTTCGCGATTCATGATACGGAAGAATCAGCACGATCGGCGGGCGATATTTTCGCGGCGGGTCGATGGAATATAAAGAAAAAAAAAGAAAGGAGAAAAAGCGTGCTCTCGACCTTCCATGCATGCGCATACGTTGGAATATCGCCAGTTCCGCTGGTTTCGAGTGGCCGACGGCTTATTCGAGTGCCTGGTCGCTTGTGCTCGTGAATATTGCCGGCCCTCTTATGCGAAACTCTCGCGAGTGTCTACGATTCAGTGCATCCTACGTGCAGTTTTGCACGGCGGTTGCATTTACCGAATGGTAAATGGCCGGCAGCGATGTGTCGTTCGGGGTTTCCCTTGATAAAATCTTGCGGACGATTTTCTTCCGTGCACGATCAATGAGGGAGGAAAAAATTTGAAGGACGCACGAAACTCCAAGGTGCTTTCCCGTTGAAATGAAAAAAGTAGCTCCAACGAGAACGATTCTCAAAAATAATGTTGAATGTGGAGTGTGCAAAAAATAGTTCCAAGTTCCAGCTGCAATGTTTATTAATTGAGTCATCGGTATTTTCATGCAAAAAATCGAGACCGGAGACCTCGAGTATCGTGTGGGCAATATCGTCGAAGGTTCCACGATGAAGACGTAGGCACCGCGAATTATTATCAAGGGGCGGAGTGTGGATAGAGCAAAATGGGTCGAACCGGAAAATCGACGATTTTTACCCGTGACTTATAGAGATTGAGAGAGGCTCTGTTCATTGTTTCGACGTGGAGAAAAACAGGTACACTTGCGTTGATTCTTCGGGAACGCCCCTTCTCTATAGGCAAACGAGACCATGAAGCCGCTGCGACCAGCCTCCCTTAAAGCTGCTACGTCATCGCGCCAGAGGTGCGAAGATTTTTCACGGAATTGCACGCCGTCTTAAAAGCTCGTTACGATCGGCTATTCCTCAAAGTTCGATGTTGACTTGCGGATTCGGAAAAGACGCGATTTTCAACGGAGATTGAAGGGACAATGGGTGGAAACACAGCCATTTTTGAAGGGACCAGCTGCTGGTGTCGGGGAAATAATTCGAGGCGTTGAAATTAACAAAATCAAAAGAATTCCGAGCTACTGTGCGCTCCCGGTGGTAACGCAGCGTTTAGAAGCGGTAGGTCCTATTTGAGGTGGTGGTGGAAATGCTGGCAACGAATGAAAACTGGCACGATGTTCTCTATTCGTTTCGGAGGGTCGTATTGCAGTGCAAATACTCGAGGACTACCTGTCGCAGGTGCCAAAATCGAGTACACCGTTTTCTTTCCAAGAACGCTACCCTCTTCAAGGGACGAAGCACCTTATCCCGTAAGCCCTTTCGGAGCTACAGGTGGCTGCTAAGCCGATTAGATGCAGCGCCAGGGAACAATTTGTTGTTGACGAAACTTAACCCTTGTTTCGCGCCGGCCATGTTCTTACGATTCCCTTGCCCCAGAGAAAATCCTAATTCTGATTTGCTGATAAACCGGTGACAGCTGCGGCTTATTCGTAATCGTGGACTAAATCCCAAATTATCGCAAATTATTGGTTAATTGTAAATGAAGTAACGTCGTCGAATAATTTAAAATACAGTTCAATGTTTCCCGGGGTCGCATTCTGTACACGTGCACCGGGTAAAAGCTAGGACCGCAGCAATTAGATCTCGTACAATGCTTGAAATATCGCGTATTTCATGCCGATATAATAGCGAGGCTGTTGCAAATGGGTTAACGATTAAACGGTTTACGAGCAACCACAGGATTTCACGTTCGTAAGAGCTGGCCAACAGGTTGTTCCTCGACCGGCCGACTTCCGGCGAGTCTTCTGCAGAGAAAGACGAGCATGGAGGGGAGAAACGACGCCTCTCAATTGCGAACGATTTAAAGCCACCATTTGCCCCGACCTCCGTTCGTCTGCAAATGAAAACTTTCCCTATCTTCTTCTTCTTCCTCGTCGTCTTCTGCTTCTTCTTCTTCTTCGTCTCCTCCGTCTCCTCCGTCTCCTCCGTCTCCTTGTACCTCGAACGAGGAGCACTCGCGGTACAACTTCCTCGTCTACCCCTTAACTTCTGCTCGGTTTCCTTATTTCCGCGTGCGAGTTGCGGTTCGACGAGCAATTACGTTCTAGGAAGTCTTCGGTTCGAAACTCTCGCGAGAGAAGCGACCGAAGTCGTGGCGAAGCGGTCGAGAAACGGTTGGAGAAAATTGCGTGGCGGGCTTCAAATGACGCCTTTCAACTTTCCGCCTTGACACCGTCTATGCTTCATGGAATTTCGTACAGTTCGCCAATCTTATTCTCCTTTGCATTTAACCTATTGTGTCATAAATTTTCGCTGCTGTACAATAAAGTGAACGGGTTGAAAAAGTTCCTCGGCATCGTTCGGCGTTACCGTGGATTCGTGTCGGCGAGGAACGATCGTGTTTTGAAGAGGAACGTGTCAAGGTGTTTCGACGCGGTTGCGACATCGACGAATCTCGAACGTGTTCGAGAAGCACGGGAAGGAAGCCGTCGAAGATCGATGTATCTATAATCACGCCGACGAAGGTCGCGGGTGGAGAGCGAGAGGAAAAGAAGAAGAAATAAGAATACAAGAAGGACGGTAGAAGCGTCTAATCTGTCGGCAGTGATCAGGACCCAGTATCGATGATGAAGTCTCCGGCTTCTTTGAAGTTCGCCGTGCTTCGCAACGGGGGATCGAGCCGCTCGAATCCCTCGATTCCTCCTGATCCTGATCCTGCGCCGGCAGGACCATTCGGTCTGTCCAGACCCATCAGTCCCGTCTGTCTTAATGCCCGTCAGAAATTAAGGCGAGGGAACGGATCGATCGGAATGCTAATGACATCGATACTTGTCAATATCTCTTGGCAGAAGAATAAAACGAGTCGTGGAATTTCAAAGAAGAAGACGATGCGATACGACCTGCTGCCAATATCCCGATGCCTTGCGTATCCCGGGGCGCAAGGGTGTACTCGCGAATGTATATTCCAAAAGAATTCTTGGTCGAATTTTTAACCACTCTTTTGACAATTCGTGGTATTCATCTTTCTACGCTTTTAACAGTGGTGTACAACTTTTTTCCCTATTATATTCTTGGGAGTAGAATTCGCGACACCTAGGGCGAACTTAAAAATCGTTCGAGGTATCTTTTACGAGCTGGGTGGGGGTTGGACGGCTGTGCACCGTTCATGGAAGGTTCAGAAAAAAAGCAGTGGGTGATCGATTGGGGCAATCGAGCCGGTTGGTGGAAACGTTATGCGTTCCTTCGTTCGTTTCTTCCACCCTCCTGGTGCCCAGCAGTATCCTGGCAATGTCCTGGTAGCCCTGTGGTGCGCGTTGCCCTTTCCGTCGTCCGCTTCACCTCTCGCCCTGCGAAAGGCTATATTGCGAGGATACTACGACCATAACGTGGCCTGACCGTAGCTAGACAAAGCTGCCGACCATAAAAGTGTCCACCCTGATGCTCGATGCTTGGTTTATGGCCACCGTGGCAAGAACACCCGGGGGAACGAGCAGGTAATCTGCAAGGACTCGTTCGTTCCTCCACTTCTCTGGACATTGTCCTTCCTCCTTCCACCTTTTACTCGGCTGCTCGTGCCCGCTTCGTCTTCTTGCCTCGCATCTCTTTTGCGTCGCGTTTTGTTCTGAACCGTTGCTCGTCGCCTTCGTCGTTGCCGCGAACGTGACGACAGGACACGCCACGCCTACGATCCCTCGGGCCCTGACTAATTGTCGTTAATCCTGTGCAATGGATTGTCCTTCCGTCGTCACTTTTCTACGGAATGGTGCCGCGTGATTTTATCAGGCCGATACGGATCCCTTCGTGATCGCGAACACGGACCAGCCATCTGAACTTCACCGATTGTTAATTTGTTCCGCTGGTAATTACACCTTGAATGTGTAAATGAGCGGCCCAGTTTCGGTAATTAGAATTTCCCTTAGTGTCGCCAAATGTCTGTCGAACGAGGTGGAAAATTCAGGTGTATAAAACGTCGCGTTAAGGGAACCACGGAGCTGATGAACGACTGCAGGGAGTATTTTACAAATTCGAATTGGCTCGCGCTACAGGCAGCCCGGCAAACGATCCTCCAATTAGCTGGGTCGTTAAAAATCGGCGTCAACTTTCTAACAACGGAAAACTACCCCCGCGGTGGCAGTCAAATTTGTCTAAACGAATATCAGTGACAAGATAAGGGAAAGGGACCGAAAGATAAATGGGCTTGCGTTTGCTTCCTAGGACATCTGACGCTCTTTGTCGTTTCTCGCAGGCCGAAATGTCGATTGGAAGTCGATGGGCGTTCTGTCTGCGGAACCGCAACGATACTTAGCCGGCCAAAGACAATAGACCGGGCTAACGAGAGGATGAGATTGTTTTGAGTAAAGTGGTAGAAACAGAGAACCCTTGAACACGACAGGGATGCTCAACCGTATGTATGGGTCAACCCTTGGCACGCATAAATTTTCCAACTTTCCTTCACGCTTTCCCCTCACGCGTTTCCTCGCGCGGGTCGCCATGTGCGAGAGCGGAGACTGTTTGCTCGAATCCCGTAGCACTGAAATTTACGACGGCGCATTTGCATTTCCGGCCTCTCCGCGAATCTCGTGTTCGACGCGCGCACGAAAATCCAAATGGTCGAGGATTCCATGGCTAGGCGCTCCTTTTTGGGCGCACGGTCGTTAAGTTATAGAATTATAATTCAGAGAAGAACGAGGGGGGGTTTCTTTGAATGCACTAAATCGTACGACGAAACAAAAATTTGTAAAGACAGTTAGCGTCGCTCCTAACTTTCGGACAGCCGGTTCGCACGGCGAACGTTGACATCGTGTTCGAACGAAAAATAAAATTCGCAGCAAAAGCGCACACGGTTCTGTTAACGAGTCGGTTCGATCCCGATCGCGAATGCTGTAAACCAGTCGCGGACCGGCCCTCGTATCTAGTTCTGAAACTGACGTAAACTGTTCCTATTCCCTGCGAGTGAGCATCGTATCTCTGCGAGCGGATACGCCGCAATTTCGAGGACGTTTCCTATCTGTATCGTCGATTTCCTGTACATCGTTCGCGCTATTATTGATTTTTCCTAGCCCGTCCAATTATTTAATAGAACGTTACTCTCTGCGCGGCGTAAAAATACCTGGAAATGTATAATAAACGAACCGTCCGAAAATTCGAAAAATTCTCAATATCCTGGTATCGGCGAATTCCATCCCCGAAATTCCAACGGTGGAAATCGAAATCCCCCTACGCGAAGTCGACCGAATATCGGGCCAGCAAGTACATATTCAGAGGCTAGTGGTGGCCAACTTCCGGCGATCGATACCCGTAGTGGCCGTGCACATGGCGAACAGAGGGAACCGCGTGCCAACAAAGATAGAGAAACGAAGAGGAACGAGAGACAGGGCGAGACGACGGGAGTAGAGGAGGACGGTCTACGTAATTTTACGCGGTCCATTGTATCGCGAGGAATCAGATAGAAGCTACACTGGACACGAACAATTCACCAGCACGGAAAGTGTCCTCATCTGGCTCCTCCGTTGCTCTCTGAAAGCCGAGCACCGTGTTCCTGGTCCGGCCCATCCGGTATCGTCCTCTCAGACGACGCGGCGAACGCGCTATCTGCCCGGTGAAATCGGCCAGATCGACGAGCTGGATGGACATCGGAAAGTTTACGCTTGCTCGTATCTGACAAGTGCTGGTTTACAGGCCTCGCGGACCAGACATCGCGCCGATGCCTCGTTATCGAATGCGTTTTCACGCCCGCTCGTCGCATTCTTCCGTTGCTCGTAACGTGCATCGTCGTAAAAACGTCACCAGAGCTACTGGCACCGCGGCAGAAAGGATTTTCACAGCTGCGATTTCTTTTCATGGGAAAGTTCTGAGCCCTTGTTTTCCACCGTCGATAGATCCTTTACAATTATCGCTGCTTCATTTCTTGCATGACATAATTACTACGTGGGCATGGAATTCACAGCGGTGACGAATGACATATTTCTAATGTACGTACGATGTATGTATGTTCTTGCGAATTCACTGCCGGCGCTGGCCGAGTAAGCAAGTTCCGGAAACAAGGAAATAATTCCACGCGTTCAAAAGCAGCTGGTCGCCGATAGTAAACGCTGCAGGATTATCGAAGTCCATTTCCCGCATCAATCGCGCGAAATGAAGTCTGGTAACAAGTATTTCACCCAGGCCTTCTGGGCCAGTGCGACAGACGAGTCTTTTGCCCGGCTAACTTTTTAATTATTCGCACGACGCGTCGAAGCGTCGTTCGCGGCGTTGCGCGAGTAAGGAAATAAAGAAAGTAATTACGAAAATCGGTACGTACGGCTAATCAGCCGTACCTTCTTAAAACGCTGACACGTCCAGTCTTCCCTCGCGGCAGTAGCAAATTTGTCGCGGAAACATTTTCTGTTCAGAAAGGCGAGAGATTTTCCGGAATGCAAAGTGTCGTGAATTGCGGCGTCCAGTGGCAACGTGCAACACGAGGATGCAGAATACGAGGATTGTGCACGTGTAGTTGTACGTAGAATCGGGCAATCGCGCACGTGCAATGGTCGCGCGACACGAAACGCCACGAGCAGTGACGTTTCGCGAAACGACAGCTTCCTGGAACCTATTCGTAAGTGGATATCCGCAAGCCGACCGCCATGAAATTCGCTCTACGTCCTTAACTGTTGCCTGGCACAATGTAAGATTTTGCTTTGGTCGCGGACGCGGTCTACTTGGCGATTTCTTGCCATCAGCGAGGACTTTACGAGGCACGCTGAGCCACCCGGCTGCCCTCGCGAAGACGAAGAAATTGAAACGAATTTCTGATAGTTTTCGGCGGTTCGATTGATAATTTATTTTACCGAGTCATACCAGGCATAGATAGAGCTGTAGCTTTCCCATGGTTAAAGCACTAGAAATAGTGTCACCTATAACAGCTGGCTACGGAGGTTTAATTTATGTACTATGCAGGACTCCGATTTGAAAACGGCGGGGATATTTCTTCTCACGGAAATGGCGTTTCAAAGGCTTTACCGTGAAACGTGAATTGGACGTCCTCGAAGTAGTATTGTCGAATGCATTGTCTATTGCGTGTATCTACTGTTAAAACACGTACATTTTTTATTGCCTACAGGGGTAGAAAGTGGTGGCCTGTTAACCACGTGGGCAGTTTTGCCGGGAGTGTGTCGCAAAGAGGAAATTTCGGTACATGTGTTTGTCATGCGAAACAGATGCTTAAACCTTTCTAACGCGCATACCTTCTTCGATTTTCATGGTTGCGCAAAAGAGCCGTGAGAAATCTCCTAAAACCTTGGCAAGGAAAATTAACCCGGTCTTGAAATACCGGGCGGCTGTTGCGCCAGAGGAAAGTGCATAATCGGACGAAGGAAAAAAGAAACAAATTGGATCAGCTTCCATCGAATTTCGTCGCTTTCTCCAGGCGCAGCACGCGACATTCCACACTCGCGAGGTGTGCATGGCGACTCACACAGGTCCGCAGCTCCGAGAAATCGTAACTTGGCGTGTTTATCACCGGCGGACCGTGCGCGGCCAGCGGCGTTAGCGCGAGGAACGACTTCTTGCGTGGGGCGTTAAAATCATGTGGGACTTTTTTAAAAGCCCCCGGCCACAAGGACCTCCCGTCCTGTTTGTCCCCGTCGACGACTGTTCCCTTTCGACCTACCACCGCCCACGTCATCGCGAACTTCGCAGAAAATCGTGTCACGGTTCAGTTCCGTTTCGTAATTCGAAAAAAGGCGTAACAATTAAAATCCTCAACTGGAGTCCTGTACGAAGTAAATCGCGAGGGCAACATAAACGTCCAGGTCCCGTATAAAGGATTCGATATAATCCTCGGCGGGTAATTGACAAGCATTGAATGGCTGGGGGTGGTTGAATGAAGAAATTGGAGTGAAAGAGAGGTGATTAAAGTCGCAGGAAAAGTTCCAAGGAAATCTGGAGGAAAGGCCAAGGACGAAGTGGACGAAGTAAGGACTCTCCAGTCTCGTCCTTCTCCACCTTCTCCGTTCGTATCCTCGAGGAGGGCCAAGAGTTCGCGGTGGGGCCGTTCATCAGCGGCAACTTGTCACGCCGCTGGGCATCGGACATAAATTCCACTCCGTAATGTGACAGGTCCTCGCTCCTACCCCCGAGAAAACCATCCTGCAGCGCTACGCTACAATCCACCGGGTGTCTTGGAATTTTTTCTCCTCGCACGCCCTCGAAATGTTTAGAAATTGATCGGAATACGTTGTATCGATGACGCGTATTCGCTCCAATTTCTTTCTGAAGAAATTCAATAAAACGGCAGACCTTGATAGTGTTAAACAAAATTCTTCGGCGGAATTCCCAAGCACTGTTTGATTTGTACGATAGTTTCGTCCGAGGAACTGCAATGTTGCTGATTTGAATCGATAGCGATACTTGCGGCTG
Organism: Nomada fabriciana; assembly: GCA_907165295.1. NCBI lineage: Eukaryota > Metazoa > Arthropoda > Insecta > Hymenoptera > Apidae > Nomada > Nomada fabriciana. The sequence continues at coordinate 6,165,923 of OU015690.1, read as the reverse complement.
GGTAATGTCGTCGCTAGAGCCTCCAGCAGGAAAGATAGATCAGGGAGAGCGAACGGGTGACTCGACGCTGCGCTTCCTCCTTTCCGCCGGAACTCGATAGCAATCGGATAGCCACTGTAGCGTCCGGCGTGGCCACGGACACGCGCACCTTCCATTTCGATATAAATCAGTCGCGAACAGAAAATCACGCAGCGCTGATGAAACATCGCATGAAAGTCTCTACTTGTTCGTTGTCGACACTTGTTGAAATATTCCGATGATTGATGTCGAAGCAGCTTCAAACTTGTCTTCGCCAATTTTTTGTTTGTTTTCGATCCCCTTTGAAGACGCTATCTTCGCTTCGGAAGATCGTCACAGATATCGCGGAGGACAGAGGCAGGATTCGCGTGGAGAAGGGAGCAAAATGTATCCAGAAATCGCGGACACGTGGACGGGAAGGAAACGGAATGGGTGGAGTGGTGCATAGAACTCCGGTAGCTCTGGTACCAGGTCGCAAAAGCGACTTAATGTCCCCATTTGTCCTGCGGCTCTCCGGAGGCGATTCATCCTCACCCTTTGTGCGTCCACAGGACATAGCGTCCCATATAAGCGACACACCGTATCACCTCCACCCGTACCATGCTCGCCCTTTCATCCTGGAAACTGTAACTCGGAAGAAATTAACCGACTGGACGCGCCGTACTTTTTCGCCGTCGCCTGATTTATTCGTCAGCGTTTCTGGAACGAACAAGACCACTTGGAACTTCGACGAATTGAACGAAAAACTTTATTAGCGTTTTAAAAGGTAGATGTTCATTTTGATGCGATTGTTCGAGACGTTCGCAGGTTAAGGCGGAAATCATTTCAGTCGTGGTCGAATTGTAAGCAAGCGACACGGTTCTGGGGGAAAAAGGGGGCCCGGCGTAATTTTAATAGCGTTGGAATTATATTATTTGTTTACCGTTGAACGACACCTGTCGTCATAATAGCCACGGTGAACGTGTCCATTATGCGACCAGATACGTGGACATTAAGTCTCACCGCGTGGCGAACACGCGAATCGCTCATCAGCAGGATTAGATCACTAATCTGGCATTAAGACCCGACATTCATTAGCTGCAGAGACAAATCATTAAGTGTTGGCCGGGAATCGTGGGTCCGTTAGGCGCTAGGCCAACCTGTCGACAGTTAGTAATCGTCTTTAAGCTAATTCCCTTTACAACTTTATCGTCCCTTTGGCCCCTTGACACCGAGATTACTCCTGGCTCGGTGCAGCGAAACGGCCCCAGTATTTTTGGATTAACCAATTAACCATTTCAACTGCGCTCGGCTTAAACAGAGATACCTTTTTTAATCGTAGGCTCTTTCCTATAATCCCGCACGAAATCTTGAAACATCGATGGCCAAGAAACTCTTGCCGAATAGGTAATTCAATAACGAAGAAGAGGAGCGGGTGATTGTTCTTGTTAAGCTGGAGAGAAAAGCACGAAGAACTCGAAACGTGGAATGGCCTGAACGAAGGCGAAACGAAAGTGAACTGTACGTATTAATCTTCAGCGTTACAATGTGGCGAGCTCTGATCTCGGCGTCGTCTCATTCTTCAGCTAGCTCCTCATCGCTCTCCTGACCGAGCCGTGACCAATCCGGAATAAATATTGCCGATTATTAACGCGGCACGCCGCGCCGCGCGGGGAACAGCTCCAAGATGGACCACAAGATGCTACGTGTCTTCGTGAGATGGTTGAGACGTTAAGTGGGCCCATTAGCTACGTTCCTAGGTGGACCGCGGCCGGATGATGGCATTCCTTCGTGCTCCACGATCCCTTTCTGCCTCCACCTTCGAATGGGTTTCTCTCACGATGCCACGTGTACCTGCTTCAAGGAATCCGCGTCGACATTGTCCGCCCGCTCGATGGATTTATCCACTGAACGTTACGTGGTTCCCTGTCACTTTGAAGCCTGTCCCCTGAATAGCATAATTTGGAGTGGATTCGAATCTCTCGGTTATCAGAGAAATAATCGTGTGAAAATCATGGCACAGCAGAGGAATCAGAATCGTATAGTCGTTTGCAATCCTAGCTTCACCTACGCGCCGTTGGAGGATTAATTGCCTCGTTCGTGGCCACTAATCACATTGCCGTATCGAACTGCAAGGGAGAAGCGTCCGCATAGACAAACACTATTCAGGCATACGATCGATCATTCATAAACCCCGTCAGCCACGAGAGTGTCAAAGGGATAAAGTCGTCATCGGGGATCAACCGCAGAGGAATTCGCTGACTCGCTACGGAGGTCACCGCTTCGCCGCTTCACCGCGGCTCGCCAAGGTGACATCTTCATCTTCTTCTCCCTCCACCGTGAGCCGAGTCGAAAAAGACCAAGTCCTTCTCCTTGCGTCCCTTCGTGCCAGAATGACTCTGCCGACACGTCTCCGGTCAGTTTCGATGCGTGGCTCTCTTCGAACCACGGCCCTTTGTCGACCGATCACGAGACACCTGGACACTGGCTCGGCTATCTTCTTCTTCTTCGTCTTCCTCTTCTTCTGGTTCGGGGTCATTGAAAGGGTATCCTCGATCTCAACTTTGAACGAACGTGGAGAAACCACGGGCCAGTTAACACCGCGGTGTCACTCTTTGCTTGACGTGTTTGACCGATGCTTTAGGGCCAGTTAACACCGATGGCGGCACTTCTGAAGTCGTCGAACGTGATCCAGTCTGGCTGGTTCTTATCGATATCTCTGGGTTTTCAGGTTAGGCGATACTTCGGAGAGTGGTCGAACGAGAGAGAGATGCTGTAGATTTCCTCTGACCTCCTTCAGACATTTATTCTCAGTCGGATCGACGAGGCACAGAATAAGGAACTTGTCGTCTGGAGAAATACACCGGGGTACACTTTTCACGATGACGCGTGCGATAGTTTAAACTGGAAGCACGGGCAAAAGGGTGGCTGTAAATATTTTCGGAACGATTGCAGAAACGTGTTCGGGAGCCGCACCCCGTGCACGTGCACCGGCGTACGCGGCTCTGCTTATTTTCGGGGTTCTTCGGAAGATTAAATTTACACATTGTAGCGCCGTGAAACAATGCCGGGACCGTTTGCACGCTCCTGCAAATATTTGAGTGTCGGTGTTTGCCTTCTATTCGCGGTGGCCACAAGGGCTCGATGTGTACACCGATTCCCCTCGTGCACTCTTCCTGATCGATGTTTGCCCCAGCCACTTCGCTTTAATTGCTCGCGAATCACGCCGTAATGACTGTGGAACGAGAAGGCCTGCACGCAGGATGCTACTGGAGTGGCGTCGGGGCGCTCGGCGTCCACGTATCCTACCCACCCTGGCAGTTCTGCTGGAAAATCTACAAATCAACGGCTCCACCTTTCTACGCGGCGCTTCCACGAGGAAAACGAAGGAAATCATTTAGCGCAAGCAAGCTCGAATTGCATCAACTGCTTCGCTCGATAAATTGGAGGGTAATAGAATGAATTCGAGATGGGTGAACGAAACGGGAACGACGGGGCAGGGGATACGACGAACGTGTACAACGAGACGATCAACGCTGTCTAGATAGGTAAAAAGTATCGCAGGACGACAAGCGGGATTAGCAGAAAATAGAGGAGAAATGATGGATCGATGGCTATAAAAACGCGGCGACGAGTAACGTGGTCAGTTATTAATGTAGCTCGACGATGTCACGGCCGATCGAGAATCGACGGAGGTCGAGCTTGTGAAAAACGGAGTAAAAACGTGACCGGTAGAAGGGGTGGTTTGGAGATGAGATCGCTCGCCGGAAGTTCCGTCGCACCGGAATTCATAAAAACTGGAGGCACGGACGATCGTTCGTGGACGTTCCTTTCTCTGTCTCTTTTTCCCTTGGACCTCTCCCTTTCTACCCTCTCTCGTCCTGTCCAGAGAAGGGGTGAGTTTGAAAAGCGTCAGCGAAGAACAGCGCGGAGGAAACACCGCTCGTTCACGATCCCCCGTTTTCGGAGACAGAATTCATTACAGAGGCCAATTATTGCTTAGCTTATTTAGAAATGAACAAACAATTTTGATATAGAATAAATGGGAATTTTCTCGCGGTTTAAAAGAACGGACAATTCCTTTTTTTTATCGGAAATATTCCGACAAATTCGATAGAATACTTTGCACTTCTGAGGTACCAACATTTATTGTCGACGAACAACGGTGCCCTCCATTTCGTTCACGAGGGGTGATGTAAATTTCGCGATCGATCGGTCGTCGTCTCGTCAGGGTCAGAAGCACGAGCTCGAGCGCAGACCAGCAGGGTAGTAAATAAAAGTCCAGAGTTAATTTTTTTCGAACAATGGACCGGGCTGTTGTGGTCGCCCGAGGAGGGTAGACACCCCCGCTTTTTTTACACTGGTCAGTCCCACCCAACTAGACGCAATTCCGTGTCGCCGTATAAATCGAAAGTTAATGGGATTCATGGCCCGGACGGTTGGCCCAAACAATTTTCAAGCGATAGCCAATCTTTCGAACATCCTCCGTCGTTCATTCCTCCGATGCATACGAAAAGACACATCGACTGTTTCAATTAAAAAAAAACGAACAAAATACCCGACAACATCTTCCCTTGGATTGTGACGACGAGTGTTAAGAAAATAGCGGGCACAAGGTGCGAGAAGTCTCGGCACGACTTCGGTGGGCTCTAATTAACGCGGTAGTGAATCAAAGACGGGGAAAAACGAATAAGATCGCGGGTTAAACCGAAAACGTCACGGCCGACGTCATCAAGATGCAGCGTTGCCAAGGATTCCGTAATTAGGGGAAGCTGATTTTTCATTTGTCGGGTATCATTGAGGTTCTGCTCATTAGCCGACGGCGTCGGCGTCGGCGTCGGCGTCGGCGGCGTCTACGGTGCGCGTTGCTCGTACCAGCTGAGCATTCGTAGCTGAAGGATGCCTCTGGTTGGTTAGCTTGGCCCCAGTCTGGTTGGTCTTTGGGCTGGCTGATAAAGGCGCATCCTCCTCTCTTCTGCTCTCCTTTTCTCTCTCGTTTTCTCCGACCGCTCCGCCGCCTCGTTTCTCGCGTTTATTTGCTCCCCTTTTCCTTTCCGTCTCTCCCTATTTCTCCGTTACTCTCTGCTCCACTTTTAACCATCTCGTGGCTTCTTCAACCGTGCGCGTATATACCTTTTCGGCGGAATGTAGGATCTTCGTGAAGATACGGTGAAAAATTTCCGAATCTAATTTGCCCCGTTTCTTGCCGCAAATTTTATAGATGCTTCGAAATACCTGCATAACGTCGCGCAAGAATGTTAATGAACGTTAACTATACATATATTCTTGAATGATTCTCTGGCAGTCGGCGTTATGGCTGCGGGCTCGGAATTATGGCTCGATGTTCTCGAAATGTACCACGTAGAATGATGTACGAGTCGTGTTAACGAAGCGGGATCGTTATTCGCTGTCACGCCGACGCAGCTGTCATCTTTCTCCTGAGATGAACTTCGCTGAAATTCGACAGGGAAGGTAGTGTCCATCCGACATTCATCAAGCATCCTAATATCTTTGGCGAGGAGAGAGGCGTCGAGTAAAAGAACGTTGCTCGATCCGCAACTCACTCGAACAACGCTGGACTGTAGTTAGATGCCGCAGAGATTCCTTTGGCAAAAAAAGAATTCTTGATAGAGACGTAGCCGAGCAAGATGAATTCACACCCATTTTTCACGATGCCCTATTTTATTTTTGTATCGTTCCATTGGTACGTAGTTAAGTCTCTTTCCGGACAAATTTATTGGCAGCAGCCGGATTTGTGCAAATCGACCACGGTCGTTCTAAAACGCGAGTTCAGAAATTTTCCCGAGCTAATGAAACAGTGACAACGTGCCGACGTAACTGTCACTCTCGAATCAATCCGGCCCCCTCGGAGTTATTTCACGCGTGGGCGTGAAGCGACTTGCGTGGCGTTAAGTAACGAAGCCGGCTCATTACTTCTTCTCGCGTGACGTTCAGGCGCGGGGAGTAAATGAAAGGAGGCGAGGAGAAAAGGAGTTTCTGCCTTGGCTCTTTCGTATCGTTACGGCCATCCGTCATTTTCACACCTCGACGAAGATCTATAACAGGGGCCACGAGTGCGATCTTGATTCCGCGTGCCAAGAATTTGCGTACTTGAACGTTTATCTTTGAGATCCAATCCACGAGTTCGATACAATTTTCCCCATTCCCCATTACTCCATCAGCGTAGCGCCGTGAAATCGTGTAATCAATAGAGCAAAAGAATTGAATTTGGTTGACTCTGTAGCGGTCCAACGAATGGTACCACTAATTGTCGCCAGATAACAGTCTCTCGATCACGCTGATTATCCGCAAGGATTCGACTGATCGCTCAGACGTGTTCGTGGTGTGTGTTTCAGGGATTGGAACGCGACGAGCAACGTACGCGTACAAGAATCCTGGCCAACGTGAGCGTCCTTCGGCACGGCGAACTCGAACCTCATCAGCACCGAAGGATCAGACTCGTTGATTGTTTCGCGCCTGACGGTGAGTCCCTTTCTCCATCACGAGATTAGATAAGTCACGAATTTATGCACTCCCTGACACAACGATTTCCCTCGATAATTGCACTCGACAAACTCGTTTCGCGTTGCCGATTCTCCCCATCGGTGGGTTCGCCTTTTCAAGCTTTCAACGCGGCGATTTCTATCGACATCGTCGCTTGACGATAATTAATAGACGCGTCAACGCGTCGCCGTTGTCGTGCGATATTTCATTTTTAAACATTCTTTTTTCCTCTTTTTTTTTAATAAAAATTAGGGGATCGACTCGACGGTACGTGGGGGCATACCGCGAGAACCGATGGGAAGCGTTGTACGTGCTATCTGTAGCAACAGAGCGATCGAAGCTATTAATTGCGGAATTCTTTTCCTCGAGGAACAAGTAGTTGGTCCAATCGTGGAAGCAATTACACGAGAATGAATTAATTCAAGATAGCGATTCGAAGGACTCGTTTCGACATCACCGTGACACGACCGCGTTGCTTGAAGGTTTCGTGCAATCGGAGATCTTGTCGATAGCAAAGAAGTCTCTCTCACGCCGTGACCGATTCCCCAAGTCCGATTAAACTTGCCGATCAAATGTTTTACCCCAGTTTCGGTTGACAGGCCGATCTGCACGGTCAATCCGTTCCGCTCAGCTTAGTTAGACGACGTTTCGATGTCCGATAGATCGATAGGCTGATCGAAAACCGGAGAATTCGTACTTGATCATCGCGAGGAAAATAAAAATGACTGGCCCGAACGGTTTGTTAACTCGATTGATAATTGTCGAGACGTTCACGACCGCTAGAATCGCGTGAGACTTTTAATCAATAGGTTTCAACAACTTAGCCTTGCCTCGGGCTTAATTAAAAATTAAAACGTCAGGTGGAATAATAGGCCGGCTCATAGGGGAAGGTGTCATCCCGAATTTTTTCGAAAGGGAAAGCATGAAGGGTGAGACGAGAATGCGCCTCGTCATTCCATTGGTCCCTGTTCGATACCGCAGGAACCTTGAAACAGGCATCCGTAGCTTCCAGTACAGCCGACAGCTATGAAATTGCCGGTGATTGCTCTTCCCTTCTAATACCCTCGGCCACAGTTTTTCCCTTATCTTCTGAAAATGAAGTGCTCGATAAATTTTTTAAATGGCACCAATTTTTGTTTTCCTTTCCTAAACTCTTGACATCATCTTTCTGCTTCGATCCTCTAAAGAATTATATTTAAATATCGACACGATACTTGCCTTTAATCGATTTGCATGAATCCCCGATCGAAAGTTCAATTCTCGACGCTGATTTTCCTCGGTCCGGTCGCGGGTTTCCGCTGATTCATGAAAACGGCACGGTCCAAGCGGAGAAGCCAAAAGGAGGCTCCTGGTTTCTGGACAAGATTGACTCGTCATACATGACGCTTCTATCCCCGTACTTCGCTCTTTCCCTCATAATTTCTCGTGTATACAGGACTAATGGGTTATTTCAGGTAATTACCTTCAGGCCCCGTTTCTTCTTTGAACCGGCAAAAAGTTACGATCCAGTTTCTCCCGCGATTTCGCGGGTACACCTCTCCATTTGCTTGCACCGCTGCGATTTCTTCACGCACTTTCGACGAATCATCCCCCGTTGATCCCTTTCCCCGGGACGTGGTTATTTAAACTCGTCCACTTCTCCCGGGCCGAATATCAAAGCGCGTAAAAAATAGTTTCGCCCGCGTATTCATTTCTTCGAATCAGCCGGCAGCGCGGAATTCCTGTTGAAAAAAACCGATCAAACTATTTCTGTGTATCGCGTCGTTGAAATATCAAAATACTTTCGATCGTGTACGTCCATCGACGCCACCTCGAGCAACAGCCAATTAATTATCTCGTCGCGATCTTATGTAATCTAGCAAACAGTCGTCGATGGCTGACGGTATCGAGCTCGATCGAGCGTCGTCCCGAACAACGAGCAACGTTTATCGAAAGAAGCGATCGCGATCCCCGGACGGGGGACTATGTAATCGGCCGATTAAGCGCAACCGTGGGCCCCGGGGCCCGTGAATTTGGCAATTACGGGCCACTGCTAATGACGAGCGACCCAACGCGAGGTAAAAAGGTGTCGAAGGTGGCGGGGAGGCCTGGCACCTTCAAGAAGCCGTCTCTGCCGAGTCACGGCGTGTAACGAACTTGAGCTGGTGCCTCCTGCTGCCTGCTCGAGGTTTCTTCCTTTTATCGGCCATGCCAAATCCTGGCCGGCCGTTTCCCTGTCACAGGATGAGGCGTCATTAACAGCCGATACTGGGCCTGGCTGGTCAGGGAACGAGGTTACACGTTGATCCGTCGATTATTTTGTTTCTGGCCCGAAAAAAGAGTTCCCCTCTCGATCGGCTAACAGTCGTTCGAATATTCCTCTCGATTGGCCGGCTTTACATCGTAAGGGATTTTGCAAATTAGCGTTGTCGACGTTTTACCTGATCGCTAATAAAATTGTGACAGGCACTCGATATCCTCCAGCGCGGTGCGGAAGAAAATTTCCACGACGTTGGTGTTTCATTTCTATTCCGCAGATAGCGTTAAATCAATTACGATGCGAGTAGAATTGCGAATGAATCGGTGAACGATTAAAGACGAGTGGCGAAAAACGGTGGTAGCAAATTCGTTGAAGAAGGACGGGAAGGGCGGAGAGCGAAAGGTGGCCGGTTCGTTAATTACTGATTTTCCTCGGTCCGCGTCACTTTTTAATTGACGCCAGAAATTGAACCGGGGAACGGGCACATCGCGGTCGATGGCTGAGCGGTCGTCTCTCGCCGAGTCATTCTTCGTCCACCCCCTCCTCCTCTTTCTTCTGACCGAATCATCTTGCCAGGGTCGAAATAAACGCGTCTCCCAGCCGGATTCTAACGAGTTTAATATTCTCTATGGCGAATCGACGAGAATTCACCGAATCTCTGCCGTCCCTTCGAATAGAAGTACAATTAACGAAAGCGAAACTGTATTATGTTTCACGGAATTAGACCAGTTCCCTTCGTCTATATCGCCGCCGATTTAACTCTCTGGACACACGTGCAATCGATTTCCCCATTGTTGTATGTATTTAGAATTAGCTGGTCTCCAAGAAATTTCGGAAACCATGCCGCCCTAAACGTGGCGAATTGCTTGGCGGGCAGCACGCGAGTCGTCCGCGAAACAGTCGGGCACGTTTTCCAGCTTCTGGACAGGTGTTCCAGCCACGTGTCCCGGCTGTCAGTTCCCGGCTGGTCGAGACACTGCCAATGACACGAATCTTTGTCTCCGCGGCTCTCCTTTTCCACCCCCGCCTTCGAAGGAGCGGAGCGTAAAAACCGTAGAAAGGGGTGGGCCCGTTTCTCTACCTGTTTCACCGGTTCGTGTCTCTATTTGATGGAACGGTTGGTTGGTTCTGGCTTCATCCTCGTCGTGTCTCCGTCAGCTAGTTCTCCACCTCCGAGGCCGCGAACCTGTCAGCGGCAGCCAGCTTCTCACCCTCGTAAAAATAATTACAGAGGGTGGGCGAGGTTAGGGCAGAGGGCTTCTCGATATTACCGGTCTCGTTCGTTCGGCACTATTGTGCCAATCGAATTGGTTGATAAGCCGCGAAGAACGGGGCTTAATAAAAATTTATTTGTCACGGCCCTTTGGAGACGACGCTCGTGCCTTCCTGGAAATTGTCTTCATCCGTCGTCCTCTTTCTTTACATTTTTAATCGGAGACGTCCGAACGTTTCTGAGAAACAATTGTGTCACGGTGCGTAGTATGTAGAATGTTTCTGTCGCGGGAAATCAGAGATCAGAATGAGCACCCCTCGCGAAATCAAAGTATACCTTCGTGGTGCAAGATAGGGGCAATTACTCGCAATTATTAATTACGTGATATACGCGCTGCTTGTGCAGAAAGGGGTACGCGAAAGGGGTAAGAACTCCCCGCGGGATAGACGAGGCAATAATAGTTCTGAGATCGTTCTAACCTGACGCCCCAGAACAATCGATGATCGTCGATCCGCAGAATCGCGAAGACTGGCGTTTCTTTTTTTGTTTTTTTTTTCATTTCTTCTACTCGAGTCCCGGAGGATCGGTAGGCATTGCGAGGAATAAATTAATATTGCCACTTCGACGGTGGCACTGAAGGCTGATCACCGATCGAGCGATTGCCTCCCGTTTGTCCGCTCCACAAAAGTGGAACCCCTGCGTCCCCTTTTGCTCTCGTTCCTTTTTCATTCCATCCCTTTCGTTGTCGCTCTTTATTGTTCGCGAGTCTCGTCGCGTAAAGCCCCTTCAGTTATTTAAAACATTACATGCTTTTTAGATCTCGAGCCAGTCTGAGAAATAACATAGTTGGTGAAACATAGAATTCTAATGACGTAACGAAATGTTTGTTCTAATTACCAATGTTTGTTCTTTCTGTTTTAGAACGGGAACACCGTGCACCGAAACGCGACGCGATGCTGCCCCAGCCCGGAACCAGTTATGAACATATGATTAAGCTCGTTTTAATAAGTTTTTATGTAGATCTTACGCGTAAGGATGTATGATAAAAGTAAGTGTTGAATAAACGAGATACGTTAAAATGGGTGGTGGTCGATTATTTTCTTATTAAAGTTAAGTACCCACTTCTCTTATTTTTCTCACAGTTCGTCATAGCGGATCAATTGAATAATACTCAGGGCAGATTGCACGTTAGTTCGGTTGCACCGAAGATTAAGGTCCCTCGATTTTTTCCTTCCGCACTACTTTTCGAATTGCTCGGCTTCACCATTTTCAAGGCGTTTCCCTGCAAGACAAACACGAGGAAAGCAGACACAAATATAGACAGAGCCATAGGCGTAGACGCAGACGAGAAACGGGCAGAGAAGCCGTCTTCGCCATCGAGTCGTAACCCTGGCGACGAGACACCCTGGCCATCCTCGTTCTCGGAGTTCCTCTCTTACGGGGATGAGCAAACTCTCTCCCCGTGGTGTAACCCACCCTCGGCGGATAGCAAGTTGCAAGGACGAGGGTTGCTGGCGAGGTCTCGCCTGATTGGCGGCCGTGGACTATCGACCAACCCGCGACCGGCCCTTTGTTTTAGCCACCACCCTTCGTTATATCGAAGGTACCTAACCTGAAGCCGAGGAAGACGAGCACGCTCTCGAGAGGAGATTTCTTTCCTGGCTGCGCTTAGAGAAAATCGAGTTGGCTCGCCGGAAGTCTGCCAGTGGTGATCCGTATTTTTGAATAGAAAATTCCTTTTAATCCATTTCCAGGATAATTATTTAGGATCGATCGCGAAATGTTCAGATGGAGAACGGAGCAGAATCGAACAGCGAGCAGACGTATTTTAGTAATTATTATTAATCGAAAATAGCGGCGAAGTGGTAGCGTAGAATGGTGCCAGGTATTACTGTTGCTACGTTTTTGTTATTTCAATTCAGAAAGATACAAGAAACTCACAACAAGGATGGGGATAACAATAAACGTAAAATCGTATGAAAGAAATCGTAGGTTGAAAAACATAGAAGCTGTGATCACAATGAAGAATATAGTTACATTATAAGGGATATTACACATCGCCAGAACAACGTACCCCTGTGGAAGTTAAATTGTAGGAGAGTCGCTTAACAATAAACAAAAACAGTGCTGCGAAGCAAAGAGGGAAAAAGGCAAGGTATTTCCAGCGACATTAAGGAATGATTAAAGAATCATTAGGAGCGTAGTTAGAGCAACGAAATCTTCATCCTCCCCCTCCACCCCTCTCCAATTACGGAGGCGTCGATGCGCTCTCATCCCCTGTCGCTGACCAGCATTCCCTGGAGTCCCCATTTTTTTAATTAATAGAGCGTGCTACAACGAGCCGGGAATGCCTACCGGGTATACCGCACACGTACACACAACGAAACGCACGAAGACAGAAGAGTGCACAGCCGCTCGTCGTGCAGTTTCCAGTGTCGGTGTTTGGCTCCGTGTTACCAACACGGGGACACCGAGTCGTCTCTTGGTGCACGAAGAGAGGGCTGCGATTCGAGCCGAAGGAAGGAGAAGAGGAACAGAAGAGGAAGAGGAACGAGCTGCCGGCAGGAAGAAGGGGGTGGGGTGGGCCGCGAAGGGTTTTAATGAGGATGAGCGAGATAAACCCACCTCCGGCTCCGTTTCGCATCATCCACCCACGTTCTTTTTCTTCCTCGCAGCTTTCCTTTGCACCCTTGTTTCTCATCCACCTCGAATTTCTCTCCCTTTCACTCGCGTTCCACGGTTTACCTTATTTTCCCCGAGTTCACCCAGCACTAGTGTTACCGATTTCTCGATATTTTTCGTTCCTCGAGAAATGAGAAATCGGATTGTATTCCTCGAGAATTGTCGAGAATACTCGAGAAATTAAAGGTCAGCAGCCGCTGAAGTCCAGTAGGTGTAACCCTATAGTGCGACCTGGAGTTCCACTGTTTCTGACCACCTTTTAAGAATTATTATAAATGAGATTTGTAATCATTTCCCGAGACATATTGTGATTTCTCGAGAATTAAGAAATGAACAATTATAAAGTTTCTCGAGAAATTCTCGCCAAGGACCACTACCCACCACGCGTTTCCTGTTGTCCCTCTGGATTTACCCTTTATCGCTCCATTTTTTTCCCACCACGTTCTACGAATTTCATTGCTTTTTCTCTTGACATGCCCACGGATTTCTGTCGACTTATTTTATTTTTTCTGCGCGCAGTGCGATTCTCGTTCGTTCTTCGTTGAATTGAATTTTTGTACACCATTACAAAATGAATGTTCTGGATACAAGTTGAACTATGCACGATTTAATTAGTAATCAATAATTTTAACAAACCACAAGCATCGATATATCATCTGGATGGCTACTGGATTAATTAATTTCCCTTCGATCTGGTTGCTTTTTCCACCAGATATGGCTGACGCTGCAGTGATTTGTACGGGCGCATATTTAAGCCGAGATATCACGTATCTTCCATTCATACGATATTAATATTTCCACTGATGCTTCAGCCATTATCCCGGAACAAAAGGGGGATCATATTATTTGCCGGTGTCGTTACGATATTTTTGTCAAAGTTATTGTTCGGCTGCTAAATTGTGCCCCCGAATCGTCGAACTGTTAGGGGCATAAATTTCTGTCGCTGCGATAAACGAAAGAACCGCATGGCAAGAAGAAACTAGACACGTATACCTTTTTAATTAGCTGGCACAAGTACCATCGATCTACGTTCGATCCGAGCGCGAAAATCAATAAGCAACTATCAAACTGTCACTGTTAATTAGATTAGTCGTTTGCCCGGGGAAAAATCTGCATTAACCGTTCGATAAATTGAAGCCGAACAGTTGCATTTTGTACGGCATTAATTAGTTGTACAATCAATAATTTAGCAGGCATTATTCGCCGGACGTGCAGCACACCTGGCAGAAAAACAAGATGAGATGCGCATCGCCGGCGCGCGAACTTTAATTAACGTGTGTGGCCAGAACAGACTCGCCGCTCCGTCATCTTCGACACGCTTTCCTCTTGCCGCGGCGTCGAAATCATCGAAGAATTGTCAGGTCGTAAAAGGGTCGAGCCGATCTCGCGTCACGTCCTCGCTGCGTGTCTAATGAAATGAATCGAGCGTGTGGCATTACACGTGCAATTTTATGTCCCATCTAAATCACTTTCTATCTCCGCCTGACGACGAGACTGAACATTCTTTTCTTTTCATTTCCTCTGCGAAAGTATGCATTAATCGTTGGCGGAAATAGAAAAGGGGCCGGGGAAGAAGTATTTCGTGCAACGTCCAGGAGGTATCGGAACAAATGCAATTCGATAACAGAGAAATATTTTATACGAGACAGCGGCTTTACTTGGAGCGAAGACAAAGTATCGATTAGCCCTAATTAACAGAGCTGAAACTGGAAACTTATCGGGGATATCGGGATACAGTGTACGTATTCGCGAGGTATCGTTGCACGCCGGGCCAGTATTGTTGCCGTGGACGAAAAAGACGGAAAGTGAATGGAGAAAGCGCAAGAGGAACGGCTCCCAGCAAAGTTGGCCGTCAATCAGCCCTCTCTCCCTTGCCAAATTACTGTCAAACGCAATTAGAATTGACGTGGTAGGCCCGGGCTAAATCAGAATCGCAAGGCAAACCCTCGCTAACGATTTCAACCCCGGGGCCTATCCTCGCCCGCTATTTTCTCTTCCGCCGCTAATTAATACACCTCCCTCTCTCGCATACGTCAGTTTTACTGTTCCACTTTGCTTCCGACCCTCCTTCCTGCACCTTTGCCCCCTTTCCTCGTACCTCTTGAAACATATATTTCGAAAATTTTCAACGCCGCCGTCGATATTGGACAGAGGGGGCATAATTTGTCGGGCGCCAAAAATCTCTGAAAAGAAGTGGACACATTGCAGAGAATATAATTTATCGTTAAATTTCAATTCCAACCAGAGGGCTCGCGGTAAAGTTTCCGGCCGGTGTAGGACAGAGAAATAGAGAAACCAGTCTGCGAGCTGAAAGAATACTGAATGTCGAGTGTTATTAATGCACGTGTCTAACGGCACTCCTGTCCGCGTAGTCGTTTTGCAATCGCTGTTGATACTCGACGGTCTGTCGCACCGACGTCGAAAGGGGGAAAAAAAACTGTACCCTTCTATCCATCAAACGTGGTCTAGAGCCGCGCACCTAGTCGAAATATGATCGACATTCATTAATCTCGAACGTTCCCATTCACCCCCGTAACGAGTTCACCTTTTGCACAAAGCTGGCGCAACCGTTATAATATGCGACGCGATTAGAGCGCATCTTCAACGATTTCGAGGTACGAGACGGTGATCCGGTGGACTTTGTTAACGTTACACCAAACTTTATGCGACGCTTATTTATACGACAAGTGTCTAAGAGCCCCGGGATGCTCTCGGCAAAAAAGATATCCCGATCCATTCGTTTCGTTTTCACGCCACCTCGACCCTGTTCTTACCACTTTTTTATTCGAACAGAACGATCCTCCGCGCAGAGGCGATGATATATATTAAAGAGATGCTTTTTGGCAATAAACAATCGCACGCTACGGTCGCAGGCAGTTAGCAGGAGCATTAGGGTGAATTATTCCGACCACCCAGCGTAAAAAGTCCCATGAATCACAGGAATCATGGGCTTTTTGCCCTCACTGGCGTAGGATCTTGTTCCACGCTAGGAAGTCCCTGAAATTACACCTTCATTTTGTACACCCAACAATTTCAACCGTATTCCATGCATTCCTACAATTTCCCTCGGCGGTGCATGCATAATTAAAATAAATTACAAATATTGTTATCATGGAATGCGAAAATGTAATTACGTATTAGAACAGACGAGGGATCCCGACGATCATCCTCGAAGGATAAGAACGATTACAGAGATCATTCGAATCCAGTATAAATCCTCAAAGTCGCGGATATCCTCAAAGGCGACAGCTGCAATTGCAGCGACCATATAGGGTCCATCGTACCCTTAACCTCGGCAACGCATACATCCACGGTAAAAAACAGAGCGAATCCACAAAGACAGAAGGGTGGCACACATACACACGCGTGGACAGTGTGACGGGACCATCGTACTCGTTCGAATTACCCAGGGTCGGCTCTTTTTCATTACGGTAAGAGCCGATTGCATTTTTTTGCGTCCCTCCGCGACTCAGGGGGTGTCCAATCTGGAGAATCGCGTGGAAGGAGGGCCATCTAATCACGTGTTCCTGGCAATCGTGTCCTGCTTCCACCCCCGAACGCTCCGCGGCCCCGCGGCCCCTCCATTTTGGACACAATCCGACTAGAGAAAGAGGCGAAAGGGGGTGTCCCTTCTATTCGAGGACCGTAGGGACACGGCCGCCTCCTTCTCTTCTTTCTCTTTACACTTCCTCATTTTTTCTCCATCCTCCTTCGGTTCTCTCCCATTTTTTTTTTCGCCTTTTCCTTGGGCACAGACCGACCTTTCACCAACCCTGGGACGCCTCTTCAATCGGGCTTAGCCGGCTGGCGTAATTAAGCCACGATTGAAAATTAATCATCGCGGATCGATTTCGTGCATCGCCGTCCCGAGAAAACGGTGAAAAGGAGTCCGTCTACGGGAGTTGGAGTTGAAGGGTTTTTTCCTTTGATGTAACTGCCACCCTTGCGTACCTTTTTTTTCTTCTTCTCCCTTTCCTTCCACTGTCTTACTCTGCGTGGCAAGCTCATTATGCCAATTATCTCACGGATCATTATTTTCGCGAGTCGATGTTCCACGTCGCGCACGTAACGTTTTCGTTCCCTTGCCGCCATTTGGCAAGTGAAACGCGTAGAAACGATACGAGTCGCCTCTCTGCAGAGTCGCCGTTTCGAAGAAATCCCCGCAATCACCGAACAAGACGAAATTAAAAAATCCTGCAGTCGGGGCTTCCGTGTCTCTCCCCAGATGGAAGGAAGGGACCAGGGCTGAGGAGGACTTAAACATCCAGGGACCTGGTGCCACTTACGGGACAGAGTATGGAGCTCAGCGTAAATTGTCAGTCGGGGACAATTCGACGAAATCACCGATCGGCGGAGCTCCTTATTTCGGCTGGAAACGAACCGGCTGTCGAATAGTTCACGAGGAAAAGAATTAAAGGCTCGCGCTGGTCAACCAGATCTCCTTTTTTCTCTCTATCTGCTCCTTCTTCTCCCGTTCTCCTAGCCGACTCCCTTGGCGCAGACAGCCGAGGCAAGCAGTCAGCCAACTTCCTCTTTCCTTCCCGACGAAATCCCAATAATCCACGATGAGACACAGATTGAGTCTCCGAGAGACGGCAGAAAAAAGCGAGCAGAAGAAGCGGTCGCCGACAGCGAGGCTGGATAAGAGGCCAGGGGGTGGCGTAACGGGAGAAGAAAATTGGAATCCTTCCGGGACGGAGGATGATAAAATTGCGGATGGCCAGGTGTTACCGTAATCCGGATTGAGTCGAGCAACGGACCATCCGGGAGTTAGATGCACATACACCTGCGTCACTTTGTACGGAACTCTATACCCACGTCTTCTTGTCCGCGCGTGGTTCGCGTTCCTTTCTGGCCACGGGGATTAGAATCGTCTCGGTTTCCACGGAAAAGAGGGTTCCAAGGGGGTTGCATTCCAAAACTACGCTGGCAAGCTTCTGGCAGTAGCCGGCTTCGAAACAAATCGAAAACTGCCGCCCGCGTGTTCTAATAGAACTTAGATTCTTAATCGCGTCAAATATAAATTACTATTATCCCCGTCTTCGAAACAAATTATCATGCACTGTCAAGCCTCAGGGAAAAATGAAAAATTAATAAACGAAAAAAATAAGGAAGTCCCTCGCGATGATACTCATGGCTGGACTTCGATCGTTATCAGAACGAACTGGTACCATGCGTGGAACTTTAATTCCAAGGGAACTTATTACTTTGCCGGCCCATAAATCCCGACCGCGCTCCGATGTAGCGAGAGAGAGAGGAGGAAGAAGAGACAGGAGAGCGCGCGTCGATTTAAAAAGGCGCGATCTCACTCGTCCCGTTAACGGGCAGCGATTATTCCGATCCAGCTGCGAAGGACGAGCAAACGGCACAGGACAGCGCGAGCAACGTTCGTAATTTGTTTCGAGATGGTATCTTGGAGCTGTCCCCGTGTCAATGGGAGGGGGGGAATATTCTATCGAACCCAAGGAAGAATGTAGACTAGAGGCCATAACGTAATCGGCGGTGACTTCCTGTCTTTAATTTATTCTTTATATTTACGCCCCAGCGTTGCCTTACCGAAGGAGAATGGCGAAAGAATTCGAAATAATAAATTCGCAAATAAAACTGTCCATGAAACGGAGGACCACAAGAAGGTTCGGGTATGCGTGGCTTTTTTCGCGGGCAAGCCAGCAGGATCAGGTCCACGTTCCTGTATCGTATATCGCACATATCGCATCGAAGGATCGGTGTAAGCCGGTAGCAGTCAGTCCTCTCTGTGGCACTCAAGTGGAGGCAGCAGCAGCAGCAGTACCGCCACACTCGATGCGCACAATTAATATCGGGCCGTATCTCTGATCTCTCATTATTACCTGGTGGCTGCCGGTGTGTGAGGGTGTAGCCGTTCCCGCAGGAACGAGCCTCTCGGATGTTGAGCTAGAGATGTGTTGGTATCGGCTACCGTACACCCCAGGACACCAGAGTTGGCCATGCATCACCCTAACGAGCGGGGCATCGCGTGCCGATCTGTATTAAGGATTTATAATCCTCCGGACGCCGGAGAACTCCTAATGTCCTGGCTGAGCGGGAGATATTTGCCTATAGGCTCGCACGATCGTGCTGGACGCTACCCTCGGCCACGGGGAATCGGTGTCTAACTCCTCTGGGATAAATAGGCACACCCACGACGACCCTTTTTTGTACACCTCGCGCGCTTTTTCGCGCACAGGTATCGATATAGCGCGGCAATATCTGAATCGCGTCCCGCGGTAAACACCCCGCGTCCTTAAAACCCGAAGGGATCCGTATCTATCAAACGCGCCCTTGTCGTGCACGAATTCGATAGCGTAGATTTACAAGGGAGGAGAACGTCGTGTTCCTGGGATACCGGATCGCGTCCAGCAGGTATATACACTGTCTCTGCCTAAACACATATTAATTAGCCCCGCCGCCAGCAGGAAGACATAACTCGTTGAGGGATGGGGTCGAGGACGACGTGGTCGCGGCGCAGTTTCCGAGTGTCGTGTTACGTCTGTGGTGTGTGCCGCTTCCCTGGGTACCCCACTCGGTCTGTAGGCCTTGCCGTTCGCGATCGAGGGGCCTCGTGGAGCAGGGAGGACCCGCGGGTGGCCCCAACCCAGCTACAGGATCGTAGGCACCGTACGTGGGCTCGGAAGAAACCGAGCACGACGCTACCGGCGCATTAATAACACTGGTAGCCGGTCATATGTTAAACGTCCACCCTGTTATGCACGCTGCTACTGCCACCGTCGGTGGGTCAGATCCACGGGAAGGGCAGGAAAAAGGTGGAGGGAGGGAAGGGCAGGATGCCGTAGGTACGTTTTACCTACAGCGACGTGCACCTCCGCGCAACGTGGCCGCGGTGCAGATCACCTTCAATCTACCTGGACCCTTCTTCCGCCTCGATTCGAGCCACTTTTTCCTTTACTGTTTTTACGCGTTAATTTCCTTCGAACGCCGGCGAGATTCGTTGGGAAAAATAATGCGGAGAGAATGAAGAGTTTTGCCACTGTATGGCGGCAGGATTTTGGAAGGCTGCGATGGGTGTCCATTGGAAGGATGGAAGATATTATAAATTGTCGTTCTGTGTTTCAGGTATCGGTACATGTGGAAGAGATACGAGGATCAGCATCCAAACGTTGCTCCATGGGACCTTCATTATCCGGAAAAGTAGGATCGAGCGGAACAGTACGTGTACAGGGTCGTCTTGAGAATTAATCAACGGCACTCGTGGCCTATCGTTCGGCTATCACTATATGTGATTAGTGTCGCTATTATTGTGATCCGTTGAACGGGCGAGATCGACGAACTGTTATCATTACCGGGGATCCACGATTATCATTATCAACGGCGCGGCAAACGAGAGCTACCGGTTGAATAATTCATGCGCCACTCACGACTCGCCTGTTCCTCTTTCTCCTCCTTTTCTTCTTTTCTTGTCCTCCTCCTTTTCGGTGGGTTCCCCGGGCGCAAATGAGAGAAAGCACGTACAAATGAGAGACCCGAGACGCCGCGTCGCGCGGTAGTGACTGTACGCATCGTTATAAATCACGCGTGCGCAAGGATAAATCGCGGTGTTACCACGCCGTTTTGTCGTACGCCCGCGTTTCCTCTCCTATTGTCCTCCCTGTTTGCCCCCGTATCCGCGAATGTCGCTGATTTTTTTCGGGGAAATAACGAGACCCTCGATCTCGTGACACGTGTCGCGCAGCAGCGGGGCTAAACTGATTCCACGGAGTGATAAAATGGTGTAAAACAAAGGATTGCTCGATAGAAAAATATATAATACAATCAGGTGCGAAGGAAGTGCGCCGTTTCGATGTATCTGCCCGAAAGGGTAGGGTCGGGTTGAATTTCAAATTCGGGAAAAGAAACGTGTAAAGCCGGGAGAAGGTACCCGACAGGTTACGGGATTCCTGTTCTACCTGCAGCCTTCTTCCCATTTCTAGCGTTTTCTCGTTAATTATTCCAAGCGTGCGCGTATGCCAGTGGAATATACATGATCGTAGATATATACGCCGGCGTCTCTGGCGCAGCGTGACGCTCGTTCATAAAACAGAGACGCTGGAAGCGCGCAGAAAAATTGCGATTTCGCGCAGATTGAGTCGGTTGGGTGAATAAAGTATTAGTAAAACACACGTGCCTTTGATTTATTGACCCTATGAGCTCCTCCGCGTGAAGGATTAACTGTATATTCCACAGATATTCTGGACTTTGAGGAATCGACAAAAATTTCATTCGAGGTAAGATAGCACGGGGATGCCTAGCCGGCTGACGTTGGAACTGTCTTAGGCGTGAACGAACCAGATATAATTAATAGTCGCGGTCGAATTGCGTTTTGGAGGAACGGTGGACATTCCTGGACCCCCCGAGCTTCTTGGATCCAGGAACATAAATAAGAGGACGACGGAACCCGCGGTGGGTCCTCACGCACCAGGAGGAGTCCTTAAAATCCGACGTGCTCCTCCCTCGATTAATTGCAGGAGATCCCTCCCTGCCACGAGTAACCCCTCGCCATATTTCCTGGCATTCCTGATACGCCGCACTGTCTTCCGATCGTTCGCATTTTTCTTATTTCCCTTTACGCAACAATTGCAAGCGTTCTATATTAAAATCGTAAAAAATTTCGAACATTGTAAATCGAAAGTAGGAGAGTACAGTGTTTAAATTGAATTTAAAAATCGCTCGACATGCGAGTAAATCCATAGAGCGCAGGAAGTGTATGTTATTTTTCAGGTGACACTGATAGCGTTATCATATAACGAAACGCGGAGAGGAGAGTTCCAAAAAATTGCCGGAAATATCGTCAAATGTATGGCGATGTCCCGACGTTCTTTTGCGACTGAATAGAGAACGGAAGTCGGGAAACTTATCTCCAGAATTCGTTTACATGTGCGAGCATCCATTCGATCCTTTCGCGGAGATAAGGTGGAAATTTGAAAGGAAGTTATCCTCCAACAGCGAGGTAACCTTCAGTACCCGAAGAATTATTTATTGCCCGATAAAACAAAGTCGGACATCGATAATCGTTCAATTTAGAGGGAAAAATCTGTTTCCTCGTGAGACGCTCGCACACAGAGCCAACGAAAAACGCAGGCCTCGTGCGAGTGTCACTTGTTTCAGAGGAATTTTTCAATTTTGTCGCAACAGTTCAGCCAGGAACGAACGGATGGGTGCGTGGAAAGTCCGTGTACCAACAGGCGGAAATAAATCGTCGGTGGTTAATAAGCTGACGCGTTGTCTTTCTGATTTATGTAGCCCGACGCCTCCTCTTCGGCCAGTAAATTGCTACACGTATATATGCGTGTATGTCGAGCGTAAACGCGTCCTGTAAGCATAACGCGGCGGGGGACACGTGGAACGTGATCAGAACACCGGTATCCTGGAAGCTGTTACGTTGACACGATCCGGTTCGCCCCGTAAATAACGTTAGATCGATATCTGATAAATACGGGTATCGTACGTGTGACAGTTTTTGATTTAAGGAAATCCTGCCGCGCCAATTAACCGGCTGCGAATCGTTTATTTGCCGAGCATCTTCGCCCCTGTGCTCGGCGTACTTTATTACAAATCGATCGATTCGTAAACACTTAACGACAGTAAAATGTACACGCAAGCAGTGTATCAACGAAGTTTCGAAATTGATTGTAGTGTTGCTGTGCTTCTTCGTCGACGATTATTATCGTTAAACCAACCGTTAGATGAAACGGGAACAAAATGATACGGGGACAGGGGAACTCCGAGTACAGCGTAATATACTTTGCGGCGCCGCAGACAATCGTTAACCGTGAAATTAATAACCCTACATATTTCACGGTTTTATCTACACATCCCCCATTTATTAGCGGCGCAAGAAGTCGCTGGGTGCATCGGAGGTTAATCAACTTAACGAGTTTGTTGATGGACTACCCTGTGGACTTCGATAACTTCGCTAATGGTTCGCACGACGCTCCATCGCCACAGTCAATTAGGTCCATAGAATCGTTTTCGTATCTTTGCGTTCACGATGGAGTAACAGGGGAGACTTTTTTCGCCGATTTCTACGGGTCTATGGGCCACGTAGTTAATTGGTTAATTGGCGGTAGCTAAGGATAACGGTTGCAAAGAATGATAGGTATAACAAAGTAGACGGATATGGGCTGGCGAAAATCGCAACGGAGATTTCGTGAATGATAAACAGAGCAAACACAAGCGTGGCGAACACAAAGATCTCGCGTCGTTCGATCGATCCAACGATCGATATTCGAGGCCATGAGCCAGCAAACGCGGCCGATCGTGGTCCTCGCTGGCACCGAGACGAAGGTGTCGATAATTGCTTAATTGACGGCGGTCGCCGATAACCATCGACTGCGGATGGTAACTATAATAAGGCAAGACTCGCATGGAAGGGCGAGGGAAACGTAGTCATGAGAACGAAAGATGGGATCCACGTCGTCGTATCGATGGCCCCGAAGAGGCGAGGTGCATACGCGGTCTGACGTGTCTTTTCTCCTGGTGAACAAGGCCTCGTTGTGGAAAGGTGTCTCGAGCAAAGAGCTTCGAGGCCTCTCTCCTTTCCTTCTCTCTTATTTCGAGTTCTATGCAGCTTTCGACATCAAGCCAGACCTTCTCTATCTGTTCTTTCCCCCTCTCGTGCCTACACCTTTTCGGCGATCCTCTTCTACTACGCAGACGTGGCCGTTCTTCCTCCCTCTTCATCGCGCCACCTCCTCCACCTACATAGAAGGAGAAACCAGAGAAGAGATATTAGAGATGCCAGATAGCTTTATTAAAGGTGAGACGATGCCAACGAGTCGGTTGCTTTGATCACACGAATTATCGTGACTCCTCGACTCTGTTCTTTCCGTCGCGACGCATCCACGTTCAGCCCCCGGTTCGTTTTCCCGCTCGTTTCGCCTAGAAACTCGCGAAGCAGAAACGAACGCCTTGAACCGAATGATGAATTCAAAGCAACCTCTGAATTCTGGTAATCAAGGCCGAGTGCGATCGAACCGTGCGACTGGAGTGGTCGGATCGAAAAGGATCGACGATGATTTCGATGGTCCCGCGGTTACCGTCAGTAACTCTGGAGCGTCCTTACCAGAGAACGATCCACTCCAGCGTCTAAACACTTAAATCGTTTTTTGCCACTCGGACCGTTCCTAATTTAATCGGAGGCGTGTCCGGAGATCTGATCGTGGTATTTATGTCCACGCACCATTGTCCGCGCGTCATCGCCATTATGGACATCGCCTATAACGTTCGCCTCACGTTCATGTCCGTCTGGGTGTCAGAATCCTCGGCGAAATTAGATTCCCTTCGTTTAACGCCGTTTTGTCCTTCCACCGGGCCACGGTTAATTATGTCACGTTATCGCGTGAAGCCGTCCCGCGGGATACGTATCTGCACGTTTGTCTAATTTTATCGGACACGGATTGAACTCTCGACAGTCGTGTGAAACAAAGATTTGTCTCCCCCGTTTTTTCTCAGCAAACGAGGAAAACGAATTCGCATTTCATCTCGACGATATGTATTTCACTTTTCCCAGGTTTCGTCAGTTTTATTCTCCCTTGATCTTCTTTCCGTCGACGTTATTGGTCCCTCTGTATCTCGGTCCTTCGCATCTTCCCGACAATGCCGCGCACCGATCGTTTCGTGGCTCGAATCGTGCTGCCTCGCCTCGCGGTCTGACAGCCGACACGTCATTACACGATGACTCGGCGATCGTGTGGCAAGGCGAGAAACAGAGACCAGGCGTGAAGAAGGAAAAGAATCGAGCGCGGAGAGGGAGGAGAACGGATGATAGGTATGGCATGCACGAAGTTCGGTGCCTTCTTCTCTGCAGCCTCGAAGGGGACTCGAAAAACGTACCACGTAATCGTGATCCCCGAGGAGTGTGTCCAGGAAGAACACCTTCTTTTTTTTACAGCGCTCGCGTGTCAATAATATTATCGCGCAATTAATGCACGATCTCGTCGCCAAAGGGACACGGTTAATGTCCCTAGCAGCGAGACAAAGCTTTTTTGATCGACGGTGTCGCCTGATGGTATCAATGTTTTGACATCCTATTAGCCAGCTATTTCAAACGCTCCTAATCGTCGTGCAAATGTACTTCGATGTAAATTTGCGATGCTCAAACGGCGACGTTGTATGTTTGTTTGGAAACAGGTTACTGGCGAATGAAAATTCGCAGACTATGGTTGCAGGTGCAACCGTGTCAGGTGCAGGTGTAAAATAGTTTTACTGGAACTATCTTCCGGTAGGGAATAATGAACTAAATATAAAGCAAGGGATTGCTAGGGGTGCAATTATAAGTATCCATGGAACTTTATTTCATTTACGAGGGGCACTGTGCACCTGATCCTGCGAAGTCATCGGCTACCTGGCTGGAACCTCGCTGGAACCGGCAACGAGGTGCGAAGCCCAGCGGGTAAGCCAATCAAAACATCTTATTAGGAAAACGAAATGGAAAGGGGAAAGGGGTAGGAGATATCTACGGTGCAACCTCATGCTATTTTAAAGGGATCTCCGAGAAATAAAGTGCCAGATTACCTATGGATTCTCCAGTTCTTAAAGAACAGTTAAATAAATACAGACACTGACAAATGGAAGTTTTTAGCGACAACTATGAGCCAAGTAATCGGTGATCGATGTTCTCCAAAATTCATTTTTTTTACGACAGGCATCGAAACTTCATAAACGATAAGGAAAACTGCTGAGACCTGTTTTAATCGACGAAACTTCGAGGGACTGCAGAATTCCGCCGCGAAGAACTTCAGAAGATAAGACCGTCAAGCATTTTCGTAAATTAATAACTCCGCTAATGGAAACCCGGTTTCCTCAGACATAAATCATTAACTCCTCGTCTGGCTGTCTGGCTTCCGACACGTCCTCGTGATAAAAAAAGTCGTGACTCTTTGTCACTCAGTTTTTCTTTTCGAAATAAGCTTCCGCCTCAGCCGATCGGCATTCCCGTCGAGCGGTATTAAATGTGTAAATTTCGGAAAATTTGCAAAACTCGCAATCGCGGCGAGTATCAGCGCTCTGCGAATAAAAGAGCACGGAGTCCCGACAAATAATGAAAATGGGGAAAACGTGGAACGGTCTGAAAGATTCCTGAAAAGAAGGCGGGGCAGCGGAGGGGCCGTTATTCGATGAAACTGGGAGCAGTTTGCTACATCCAGCAGGTTCGTATTTTCTCTCCTCTCGCGAACGTTACTAATTAATTACTGTGATTAATCAGAAAAGTTAGTAATTAGAAAGTTTCTTGGCGAAATTAAAATGGCGGGGAGTGACTGAGCGAGTAGTCTTAAACCGCTCGTTGCTCTGCCCTCCGGGCTGCCGTGGCCCGAGACCAACATCGCTAGAGTTTCCAATAAACTCATTAATTAAGGTGGATCGCCTCGCAGCGTTTGCAAGAAAGGAGGCGAACATGTAAAACATGATAAAAAGGGGGCGAGCATCGGATGTAAATGGATGTCTAGAGCGAGTTCGGGTTCGCGAGCGACTTTTAAGAACTTTGCAGCCGATTTCCTTTTGCCCCGTTCACCTTTTTGGCCAAAACTATTGCCGCGAAGAATAGCAGTTTGATTTCTACAGCCGGCCTAGGATAGATACTTTATTCGAGAAACTATAGGCTCTTGGAAACGAGCGGCAATAAAATAAAGTAGCCGGGATCGATTTATAATCGTTTCAACTTTGTGGAGAAATCCCTCGAAGTTTTGCGAAAGTTCGGGGCTTCGTTAAAATCAACGCCAGGGGCCAAAGAAGCCCGCGGACATATCGTCGCAACGACCACACATTTTTTATTCGTTTATTTGTTTACTCACGTGTGAAAGGATGTCGTGGTTAAACAGGAGCGTTTTCGTAACACGCGAGCATCACTAGCTCGGTCATTGCTTTTGTACCGGCAGGAAATTCGGCGGTGAACGTGGTCACGCGATTTACAGCCCTTGGCTACCGCGTTGGAATTGCTTAGGTGTACCGTATGTTCACTCAACCATTTTTACGTTAAAGGGGAAAACAAAAAGTCAATCGATAATTAGTACATGCGTGTATCGGGAACGTTCATGGTCGAGTCGTGTGCATTTTCGATTACGTCCACACAGAAATCTGTGCGCTCATCCAGCGGCATCGGTTGTATCAAAAATGTTTGAATGAACGAATTTGGAAGTCGGCACGGAAGGATACGAAGAGTAGAAATGCAAATGCAGCTTGTCAGCGTGCAACAGGCCGGTTGGTCCCCTCTGATAGCTCGTATCATTGTGACCAGCCAAGTCGAGCCCATTCTTTTCCTTCCATCGCTCCATTTTCCCCGGATTTTCAACCATCCTGCGTCACGACACGTTCGTTAAATAATACCGAAATCGCCATGAAAATAGTTGGCCTGCAACTATCCTGGTATTGAAAGGAAATATAGATTGCAATTTATACGAAACGTAGTTTATCCAGCGTTATCTTTGCGGTGAATCGAAGAAGATCAAGTCGACCGTGCGAGATTGATCTGTCGATTAGCTTTCGCATTGACAGATCGGTTTGGTGGCGGCTGCTGGATCATTTTTTAAGTTGATCCCGCCGTCCATGGAGAAGGGTGCAATGAAATCACGTCGCACCCCAGAGGGACATGCGAAGGGGGTTGTCTCTCTATCCACCCTTCATCGCTACCCTTCTGACCGCAGATTGAAATTCTTAGGCTCTCCAACGACCACGTAGAGGGTCGAAACGAACTCAGTTACCGTTCGAGATTTCATTATTTAGCATCGTGAATTCACCAGTCGTGACTGGACATTAATGGCCTTTGACTCGGCTTCCATTCGTTCTGTTGCGAGGTTAATTCAATTTTTCGCGTGCAATCACTGGCAAAAACAAAGTATACAATTCTCAGCACGATTTCTCTGGCGATAGTACCTTTGGGAATTTTTAATGCAACCCGATGGAAAATTCCTTGGAAGTTTACAAATATTCATTGATTATTTTCTAATTATTAAATTAGAAAATTATATTCCCGGACGTAGTTTATTTTTGTGTGGATTAAAAGAATCCAATCAGACGTGAATTTCTTGCTAGCTCAATGCGTTTCCACGGAACAGTAAAGATATTCGTCCACTCTCGTTCCATTTTGCTCCTCCCAATTCTATCTGTACCTTTGTTCATCGTACACGTTGTAACACGAATGATTTGCGATACTGCCAGCGCGTTTTAATTTTGGGATATTGGTAGCATTAAACAGGTGAATACGCCTGGTAGTTGGCCTCTGGTACGCGGGTCTCCCATCTACAGGGTGTGTATGAAATATCCTTTCATAAAGGCCAACACGAGAACGCCCTTTAAATACAAAATTAAAACTACTACGAAACATCTTCCATTATCGCTTCATTGTTGCAGGAAACATACATATGCAGCTATGCAATTTCAAGTCTACGTAATATAATAAAATAGCATAACACTTTAAATTAAAATGGTATTAAATTATTAAAATGATTCTCTCTGACCAAGAAAAGAAGAAAATATATTAGAATATTTGGCACACCCGTTCAGAAAATAAGAAACAAGATGTGCAAATATCAATCCAGCGGACGTCACAGACTTTTACAGTCACCCCGTGTATAGATTATAGTAGGTCGCAGTTCGGGAACGTATCTACCCCTCGTGCGACGAGATTTCATTCGGCGCTCGGGCTGAGATCTTTTAATTTGAGGCCAAATTCCTCTCGAGGATGAAATGCGGGGAGCCACCGAAGTGGTCGTATTGCAAGGAGGGTGGCACGTCTGATGGTTGTTTGCTACCCAGCCACAACCACGGTTCGAATTCTAAAACACCCCTGTTTACGGGGGCTTTCTTCGCCAATACTGCTGGTTTTGATCTGGTCCAAGCTCTCCACATTGGAATAGAACCTATACCATTGCACTATCTCAAGTTATACGTTGGCCATTCGCAGTGCACAATAAATGTAGAAATAAAATGCAGAAACTTTTAACGCACAAATAATACCCGATCGAATTTTCGAAACATTTTTGTTCCCGTCGAATGTAATATCAACGAATTTGTTGCGGCAATTAAAAGCAAAGTTTTAGCCACAGCCTCGCGCACGTTACGTGTTAAAACACGAAAATTATAAATATCGGGGCAAAAACTTCGGGAGAGCACGGTGAACGTTGGTGTCCTTAAAATAAGCATCGATAAACGTCGCGGTAAAATAGAAAGTAAAATCCTTTCGACCGCATTCCTGGAGGCCTGGTGCGAGCGAAGTAAAGAAAAATATGAGAAGAGGCCCTCATAGGTGGCCCCGTGGCCTCACACTTTGCCAAGATCGCCTACGACTTCTTGCGTTCATGCAGGTGCGTTAAGACCTGCAATATATTGCACCAGGCCAGCCGCTTTTTGGCATAATGCAATAATGGACACATTGCATTGTTCCGTTCTTTCTCTCCATTCGATTTTAACGACAAGAAGTTAATAAGATTGTCTCTAACTTTCGAGGGTGTTCATAGTAAGAATTGGCCAACAAATTCGCCAATTCTAATTAAAGGGATACCTTGAAGTCGTAACTTTTTCACCGGGGACGAAAATATTACCGACACTCAATGGTTAACGTGCGACATAAAAATTACAAATTTACCAACTTTCCGAGGGATTCGAAAGTTCTATTAAAAGCAGGAGGCGAGGCGAGTATTGCACGTGTCACTGTTAGCCAAGCTTTGCAACGCGACTACTGATTTTAAACAATGATCCTTCGCCCCGAATTCGCAAACAGAACTGGCACACCGAAAAGGTAGCTCGTCCTCGAACGAGTAAAGCTGAATGCATATTATATTCGCGCGTCGTGCTTTTCGCCCGGTTTTCTTTTTCATCTACCTGTGCTACTCTTCTCCCTTTTCTGTTTTTCTTTTTTTTTTATTTCCGCTACCGCGAGGCGAGTTCGTTGAGTAAACTTTTCCCTCCCCGCGGAACCGAAAGTGCTTTCGTGTAATCAACGAGGTGAAATTTATCGAGCAACATCGCAGGATAATTCACGCCCCACATTCCAGCCCCGCGGGATAAAAACGAGGAGGATGGGAAGTCCTCTTAATTATGTTCCTGGTTAAACGACCGACTGGTCACGCCCCGTTCGAGATACTCGAACGTACGAAACGAGCTGTCGATTTGCCTGAAACATTTCGCAAGTCGGTTTGCCAGGAAAATTCCGCGCTGTACTTGACCGAAAGATTCATTCAATTCACGTGGGATCTCTCTTTCATCTTAATACGTTCTCTCGGATACGCGCATCATCGAGTGACGTTGTAAACGTGAACTGTAACAGAAAACCTATTAGCCAGCCAGCAATGGCAATTCAAAGAAGAACGTACACGCGAGAAATAAATTCCATAAATGTTTGCCCTAGATTGAAGGAGGTTCGTGGTACTGGAGTTTTCGAGATCTAATGTAACGCGTATGCATTAATTTTCTCGGTCGTTTTATAACGAGAATGCATAAGTAAGAGGGTTATAGGGTTCGCCCACACGCCGCCCACCAAACTAACGTATACAAGTCAAACACTCTGCACACGTTACGAGTGTTAAGTGGCCCGTCAATTGATACTGGATACCGGAATCTATTTGTATTATTTTCTGCAAATAGTAGCAGACAGATGTAGTAACAATATTGCAGTTCCAGGGGTCCTTATAGAATATTTTCGTTTATTTTTTAACGTCCCACCCCGAAAAGGTACATCGAGAGAAACGAATCGAATTAGAATCAGCGTATCAACACGCAGTATGCATACGTTTTATCTCCCTGTCGTTGAAGAATCTATTTGGTGGGCAGCCGAAGCAATAACGTAAATCCTAATGGAAATGCAAAGATTAATTAAGAATCTCATTCTGGCGTGTCCCCACGTGGGCGTCCCTGGGGAAGATCATCGGTTCGTCATTTTCTCTGTCTCCCTCTGTTTCCCCCTTCTCTCTACCAACGTTTAGGGTGAGTTCACGTACTCTTTTTGTCGCTGCTGAGCCGCGAATGACTATGAAACCAGCGATAATGAAAATCGTTAGCCCGCCCCCTGTAACGAGCCGTTCGAACACAATTCCCCTTGTTAATTTGTTACTGCTGAAAACGTTTTCTTTCGAGGGCAACGGGAATCAAGTGAACAAACATATCGCGTCGAGTGCATCACCCGAGCGCCACGAAATAAAGTGGAACGTTTCCGAAATGAGAACTCTTTTCTTCCGAACACTTATCACGGTCGCGTTAATTACGCTGTTAATTAAGCAGGGGAAACAATGTGTGCAGCACGAGCGGCTCGAATTACGATGTAACCGGTTGCATCGTAATAATAAACGCAAGCAACGAGCGTCAAAGTGCAAGGATCCTCGCAGCCCCGAAAATCTCGACGGCGAAGGGTGTCGTAGCGTCGAGATATCGCGATTCACTACGTAATGAACGAGGGGAAGCAGGCGTGATTGTATGCGTGCACACGAGAACATCCTACGACACGCGCTCCGCATCGAAGGAAGCCGGAGAACAGCCGGCCAACGACACAATGCGTGTCTCCTGGGACATGCTTATCTGAAATTACAACGTTACATACCTGCCCCCTGGATCCTGGGCCAAGGGACACCAGGAAGCTTACGAACTTCTAAAATGATCCTTTGGGATGCATGAGTCCGTTCATCGGAAAAAAACGTTCTACGGTGGACACATGTTTCCTCCCACTATTATTTTCCTCGGAGGGAAGACGAGTTGAACGAAAACAGTATTTTTACCGCGAGGAAAAAATTAAAAATGCAAGGGCGGTTTAATGCGTGAGATCGGTCGGTGACTGACACGAACAACTCGCAGAAATTACCCAGGCGAAATTCCCCGTGAGAAACGGGTAGATACGCGAGCGCGGGGATCAAATTTTAACGAGCTCTTAGCTGACGCGCGACGAAACTCAGGATGGATTTTTCGACACACTTCGCCGCCGTCTCTGGCGGTGAAATAAAACGGACCACAGTGGCTCGGTTCGAGTAAATCGTGCTCGTTTCGCGAGCATGTTTCGCACCGTGAAACTCATTAAACGATCGCCACGACCGCCATGCTTCCATATTCAAGTGGTCCCGGTGAATGATGCCGTCGCCCGTCCTTTTTATGCACTTTTCCGCATAATTTGTCAGCGGACGCGCAACCCGAGGCGCGTCAACCGCGAACCGTCCGGAGGAAATGTTAGGAAATTAAAAGAACCGCGCTTTTCAAGGTTTACCCGCAGTGCCAGCCGTCTCTTCCGTGTACCTGACTACTTTCCTCGGACGTTCTCGCTCTTTGCAGCCGACCCCTTGAATGCCATCTTCAAGACGGTCGCTCCCTCATTACTCCGTCGACTTTCGAATTCAGAGGAAGAAGTCTCGTTTCTTCTCGCGCCTAAATGCTTCGACACTCGTCGGCCACGGGCGGAACATCATTTCCACCTCGCGGAAAACTGTTTCGCAACGAGAGGGGAAGTCCTTTCGCCGGATCCTTCAAAGATTTTCTTCGCGTTAACGACCCGTTCGCGGCGGAGACACGGTAAGAGTTGCAGCAGAAAAACTTGATCTCATCTTCGGGGTGTACGCGTTAATATCCAGCCTTGTTAACGCGATAATTAACCCGTGACCGGTGACGCGGCAACGAGTGTCACCGAGTAATTAAATCGCGGCAATGTACACGATGTAGCGCGGAATTGCCGCGTCCCGGTTATCCTCTTTTTCTCCATTTCACGAGCGAGGCGCGGTGTAACGAAAGTGGCTGCGGGAAGAAGACGAAAATAGGTGGTAATAAGCAACGGATCGATAAGAAGCGGCGAAACATTCTGTGCAAAATGAAAAGCCCAACCGTCCGCTCTTCCAGGTTTTTATTTTAACCGAGGATTAATCAATTTCTGCTGGCGAAATATTTGACGGGAAATCGAATCGGTTGACGGCGGCGCGACGTCCCGCTGCGTTATTAACACCGTTTAGCCGTCAATTGAAGATCAACCGTAAGGAGATAAGATATTCCGAAACAGAAACTTTTTAGACACCTGCTAACCTTTTTCTTTTGCCCTCGGAAAGAAGCAAATTCTCGTGCCATCTTTACTTCTCTCGCTAAGGAGAAACCATTATGTAAATGAGGAAGCACCTTTTCACGAAAAGGATCCTTGCTCGAGATGGAAGGAGAGAAGAAGCCACGAGGGATCGTGAAGGTTTATTTATATTCAAGCTGATTTCCAATTATCGAAGATACGAAGGAACGGGAGCATTGCCGGCAAGGGACGGCCGAGAGGAGCGGAGAGAACGTGCGTGATCAGGATTCATCTTTGTGCTCGCATGTCCTGTCGCAGTTTACTCTCTTCCCTTCTGCTCCTCTTTCGCGCCTCGACCAGTAGCTTCGGCTCGTTCTCTAACGTTTCTCGTCTTCGCTTTGCCTTCGTTCATCTCGTGCCAACGTCTGTCGGCTCCCCCACGAATATTTTGCAAAAATAACACGACTGGACACGAGAGAGGAGACAGAGAACGATCTCGCTGACCTGTCCCTCAGTCACGCGCGGATAACAATTATCCTCTGCAACCGTGTGTCCACGGAGGTTCATCGCATTTACATTCTACAGATGAAAACCCCGTGATATACCGCATGAAAATAAGTTCATCGTATTATTTTTTTTCATTAAACAAGGCAAGGGTGCGCGACATTTGGCCGGGACAAAGTGAAGGCAGAGGCGCCTCTTAACTTCGTCTTAACCAATTGTTACGGCGAGTAGGAAGACTTACCCCGTCATCCCGTTGCGGATAAACGAGGCGCGCATCCCCGTAAAAGTAACACCCTCCCTGGTACATATACACGGGGAAACCTGCAACAACGTGCTGGTCGTTCGAGTGAAAAGACCGCGTCGAGAGCCGCGGCGTTATTATCATACCTTCCCTTTTAATAGGAAACTTCGCGGACGGTTGGATGGCTCGCTGAAGGGTGAAAGGGGTAAGCGATGCTCCCGGGGAAAGGAGGAAACGGCTGCCGAGGGAGGAGGATATAAAATACAAGACAGTCGAGCAAGCTCCGATTGGAAGGAGCGAGACAGATTACGGAGTAACGGATGGGGAAAGGAAAGGGGGAGATGAAGGTGGATAGAGAGAACGAGGACTCTCTCGCGATTAATGAGCGGTGTTTGTTGTTAATTGCTGCCGCCATTAGGTTGGCATCTCCTCGCGAGTTTCCACCACCCTAGCCTCTCCTCTTTCTCTCCTCGTCCCTGTCTTTCGTTCCGCTTCTTTGGCCTCTTTCTTCATTCTTTTTTTTCCCTATCTTTCCCACCTTCTTCTCCTCACGCTGCTACCCAGCGATAGTACATAGGCAGGGTTATATAACAAATACACGTACACACGCCCGCTGTCGACGCGCGGTCCTTTCTCGCCGTGCATGTTCACGAATAGCTATGCCGTTGGATCGGTACATAACGCCGTCTAACTATATACATTTTTTCCATCTGTTTATATAGAGTGCAAAGATATATAGAGGGACCCGTGCATCTAAAACTCGCGGATTTAAACCTACCACCGAGTCACCCTCCAACGGCTCCTCGAAAGCGGAGCGCGCATGTTAATGATCGCCCGCCAACGGCCTTTATCTTTTCCACCTCATTTGCGCGCCACGAGTGGTACCGGGAGTTGCGAGTCGCCAGAAGGGCGGCAGGGAAAGGGGCAGGGATGACGACTTCATCCCCAACCGTGCCGCTAAAATATTTGCTCGCAACGAAGATCCGCACTCGCTCCGCTTGGGAAAAGGTGTGCGTGTATCGCGCGGGAAGTTCAGCTGGAGATGAGACTCGCCCACACCCCCGTCCTGCCCACCCTCTATCTTTTCGACTCCGTCCCCTTTTTTCCGCCCGACCACCAGCCACCAGCGGTAGGCAGAAGAGAGACCTGAACAAGGATCTTCTTTCAGGTACAATCCGCGGGCGTATGTGCGAGCACGAGAGGGTTACGCGATACACGGCCAAATGTATATTTCTCTCCCTTGTCTCTTGCATCTTCTTCTGTCGTGCCATTCATCGACCGCCGCGCGGTTTCCCGCCGCTTGCTTGAAACGCGATGCCGTTTACGGAAGGAATTCAGATACTAGATGGCCTAACCCCCCGTTGGGGTTGTTTCGATGATTCTCTTTCTCCCTTATTCGCGCGCCACATTTCCTGGCAATTTAATTGCTCGTTTAATTCGGGACTGTGCTGTACTAGGAAACGATGGTAACGTCTCGTACGTTTCAAAGAAACGGATTCGTCCAAGAATCACTTGCATAATGCTAAAAAAGAGGTTCGGAAGGAGAAGAGATGTCCAAGCAAGATATAAGCATTATCAAGAAAGACGACGGCAACAACTCGCTGCAACTTTCTTCTCCAGCAAGTAATGCGATAATTACTCGAGCGGAAGTAATAAAATTAATCTCGGTACCGCCTCACCGCGTTTCCAGCCCTCTTCCCTCTCGGCAACCCCGCGACTCCTTTTAACCCACCGTTGAATTTTGGTGGCGCACGATGGCTATGCCTCTTATAAATCAAAGCCAGTTTAGCTTTTAATAATTCGACGAAGGGGGTGGCCAACCGGATAATATACGCCCCAACTTCCTCCTTTATTCCCAGGCAAGAAGAGTGCCTCGTTAATATCTACGGTGACAGTAATTCGTAACCGCGTTTCCTTAAGAAAACGATGATCTTTGGCCAGAAAGCCCAAGCGAAAATATGTATTTTTTTTTAGCTCAACGCTACATTCCCGCGATTGCCGTAAGAAGGTTGATTTAAAAGCGTAACGACAGCAACAAATTTGTGAGATCTTGGAACCGATCGTGGACAAAGTTTGGCCCCCGCGGGCGAAGAAAAGTCTGAGGGAACACTGGGTAGGTTGCCCCGGTGGGTTCTGGCCATCGAGTAAGTATCAGTAAATAATCGCGGCGGACGTTACATTACTCGGCGGAATTTATGATTCGGGCCCGTCCGGTCACGTTTGCCGGAGGGCTCCTCCTCGAAGACGCTCCGGTAGAGCAAAAAGAATCTCGTTCCAGAGGGAAGAAGGAAGGCAGAAGAGAGAGGGGCATCGGAACTGGACAAGGAAGAAAAAAGGTCGAGGTGATGATAAAATCCTGGAAGGAGGTGCAACCAGTAAAAGACAGCCCCTTAAATACAAGCCAATTTGCCATGCTGTGTCCGCGAGACGCTAAATATTATGTAGATGCATTTACACAGGTCGTGCATCCGGAACATTTAGAGGAAACGTTGACTATTCTCCCTACTCGATCATTGTGACAGAAAAAAAGGGGAAGGGCTTGGGAAATACCTTTCCGCGTCTAATTACCGTGACGCGTCGGTGAAGTGAAAAAAGAAGGTGACAAACACGAGTCGCAATTGAGTGCAAAAGCTAGCTTGTACAAGCACCCAGCGGCACGAACGTCCCTTTTAGTATATATCACGAGGAACTCTAATTGCACGAGAGGGATGCCAGTCGCCTTCGGTAAAGTATTGCGATAAATTATTAGAAATATATTTAGAAGCAGAAAGTAATTTGTGGAAGGACGCTCGAGGGAAAGCGTGGTAGCGCGGGAATAAAAGCGCGCCAGCGAGTACAGCTTTGGCGGCGATTGGCAAAGTAATTGTGGGCCAAACATTTCAGGAGGGATTAATTTAATGCCTGAGTAAAATCAATCAGCGATAATTGATGTTGCTGCGGAGAGTGGCTGCGGGAAGGCCTGCAGTCAGCTGGCCAAACTTACGGGCCAAGGGGGGAGAAGAATGGGAAGAAAGCAGTGTTTGCTTTGCGACGTGGCGGGGCCCGTAATCAGTGTAAATCAGGGGACACGTAAATCACACCCTCTGCGGTAAGAACCTCTCTAACGGGTGGTGTAACGCACGGGTAGAAATAAGTAATTGTACGCGAACGGTAATTTGACGGTGCTCCTGCAATCCGTGCTCGGGCAATGAATCGCATTTCCTTCTACTAATATCCATTTTTAATTGGGCCCGCTATTAGCGTGATTAACAATTCTAGCAGGGGTAACAAGTCGAAGATGAAGCTAGTATTTTCTCTGCGGTTTAATACGGAGGATCGATACGTTGATTTCTCAATGGATACGAAATCAATCGGTTTACAAGTTCTACAGCGAAGCCGGCAATTAAAGGAAGTATAATAAGCAACGACACGTGCAGCATATTTTTCGGTACACGGGTATGCGATTCGCGTCGACGCCATGTGTGGCCGTCAGCACCGCCCCCGATTACCTCCCAACCGCCTTTAAGGGAAGCGAAACAAGAGGCTCGTACCACCTGTTACTCGTAGCTGATTAAATTATTAACATTTTGATAATTACACCGCCCCCGGTGCTTATTCATGTACCTGCAATGGCAGCGCCACGTGCGATTGTTTCAATTTCGCGTACCCTGAAAACGATGAGAACGTTTTACGAACGTCTAATTCGACGTCAAAGGGAACGTTTCGCGATTCAACTCTGCTGGAACACTGGAGGTACTCGTGCAAGTACGATGTGCATGTACTCGTATTTTCCCTCGTCCCGGTGTCTACCCGTTCACGAAGCACATGTGCCTTCGTGACTGATTCAGTACGCGCTCGAGCACGCTCGAGGATCAGTCAGCAGAGGGATCCGTCGATCGGGAATCGGTAAATCATCGGCAGGAAGAGGCGTTTACGCGCAAACAAATTAATTGAAAAAGAACCACATCCCTCGCCGCGTCCTCTTTCTTCGTTCCTCCCTCTCGGCCCTTTTACCTCCTTTCACCCTTCGCTCCACTCGGTTTTCTCCATTTCGACCGCGCCTCTTCCCCTCACGCATTTACCAGCCGACAATTCACGAATTCAAGAACGAATTCATGATGCGCCGTGCCTCGATACAACCAGCAGTACGTGGTTCGGTATAATTTCGATTTATCGAAGACAATTTTCCATGGTACAGCAATTGTTATTATAATTGTACGCGATAATGTGTTCAAAGCGAATAAAAGGAGAGGGCAAGATGCAGCATAATTGCTCGCACAGGATCCTTCGTTGATCCTGCACGATGAAATTCGAATCGGGGAACGATCGTTCCTCCCGTGTTGATCCCTCTTCGCTGGTGTTCCATCTTACTCTGTTCCTCACGAAACCTCCAGTATCGGGCCATCATCTATCTTCTTCAAGTTCCAGGCCGGTCAGATACAGAATATCTCGATACCTTATCGCCCACATGATTTCTGGTTCGCCTATGTCGAAGAAACACACCTACACATCCTCTCTCTTCCTCTCTTTCTCTCTCTCGCGTATCCTGATATGCTCGTCTCGTTTTCTTCTTTGCTCTTCTCCAAGATGGACGAAGGAGAGATATAGTCTCTCGCCATCTCTCTTGGCTCTCGCTTACCATCTCAATAACGCGAATGACTGAATGGCCCCGGAGCCCCGAAATCCTGGCGAGATAACCTTTATTGTAATTACAATAAGGCATTATGCGAGCTCGAGATCCAGGGGGTCAAAAGTCACACTTTGGTCTTCGCGAGGACTTTACTCGCGTCTCTTTTCCACGCCGCGTCAACGTGCCTATTACGCGTTCGCTTTCTCTTTGTCTCTCACTCATAATTCAGATTCTGTCAGATTCTCGGGCTATGGTAAATTTAACGGAGAAAATAATAAGTTTAACGCAAATCTTTTTAACCCAAGTACAGGCAGGTACGTAGGAATTATCTTAAGCAAAAAAATAAGGAGAACGAGGAATCGAACGAAACGCGAACGGTTGATCCACCGGATGTGAAACCGACACGAAATCATGCAGGATCGGATGTGCGAATTACCAATTTCGTCGTTGGCAGGCAGGCCGTGACCAAAAGGAAACCAAGAAACGTGACAGGAAGAAATTTGCATCCAAAGATATGGTTTCATATACGACGTGGAACTAAAAGGACCCGCGCCACGGCGGAATTATTACGAACAATCATCATTATGTCCAAAAAGAGCAGGGCAATCTTTTGCCCCATCGATTGTAAGCCACGAGTGTTGGCAAAAAAATCGGCTAAAAGAAGGAAACAAATTCAGCCACATTCTGAGATGCAATTTGGTTGCGCTCACGGTTGCCAGCCTTACCTAACGAATTCGATTGTTCAATTAATTGCAAGGGTTCCTGGAAATCATTCTAATCGCGTCTAGCATGAGTTGATGACTTACATAATTGTGAAACGATTTGGTGCATCGTTCGGATGAGCGCGTCGAACGCACCGAAATCATAGTAGAATGTATCGTGGTGATATTATCGAGGAGTGGCTGCTCGTATCGCGTTTCATGGCATGGCCATCTTTATATATGCAGACGGGCCACGCGTGGAAGGTCTGCGGTAGGCGACATGTTCACCGGACATGACTTATTGCCTACAAGCGCCACTGTAAATCTCGGCGTTACAACGTCTGCTTCTGCCACCGAGGCGCAAGGGCGGCAACCGCACACCAGGGCACACGGAGATCTTTTCAAAGACCGTAGGTGTACGTGTACGCCCTCCTCTTCCCTGTATTGGACGTGAAATTAAGCTGGTCGCACTGGTTTCAATTAGACGGCACGAAGGGAATCTTCGTGAAAATCACTTATACGTTGCCTTCGATTATTCCCCCGGATTAACGGAAGGGAGATATTTCAAAACGGGGGATCCTTTTCTTTCTCTTCCGCCGGATAAGAAATTGCCATTTAAAACACGGAACACCGGCCTGTGAGAAAAAACCGACGTCGCCCACCGACTGAGTATACCGCCACGGATTTGACGAAAGTTCAGTTGAAATTACGTGGAAAATTATAGGTCCAACTTCCGGCGCTAGCGGAAACGATCGAAGACGCAGCCCCATTCTGTGCGACCAAACTGCAATCAACAATGATTGACAAGTGGAATCAATAATTTACGGCAAATAAGAATTTGCGGGAAAGAGATCGCGATCAAAGACGAATAAAAAACAGAGTATACGTCGAGTTCCTCGAAACGTAATGATAAGGTTGCGCTAATTGACAAATGGTTTAGGTCACTTCGCGATAGAATCCTAATTGAGTTAGAAGATCTGGAGGATTTTCGAGGCGGGTCCGGGCCGGGGTAACCCGCCATTTATGAGCAACCCTTCATTTCCGAATAGCGAAAACACCCCTGGCGAGTCTGTTTGCTTGGCGAACGACGAAATAATTAATTCCTGCTCGACGATTTCGCCACTGTATTTACGAGAACGGAATACCCAATAAATACATACGAATCGTTCGATGAGTAAGTGAATAAATAACAAAAATAATCGGGCTAATTCTTTGAGAAACGATGGACAAAAATTCGTGGAAAATTCGAGGGTGGTGCAACCATTCATCGTACCATTATACATATATACCTGTTTGTACACTCCCTTCTTCTTCCGTTAATGAAGATTTATTGCATTATCTTTACTCGCGCTTTTATTTGCCGAGCAGGTTAATCTTGCCAGTATCGTTAAGTCCGGCAAAAACTGTTGCAAGGTTTTATAGACCATTTATTATAAACGTTAAGACTTCTTCAAATTCGTCTCCGACGTTCAATAAACAAGGACGATGATAAAGGCTTAACCTCATGGACGCGATGGGCAAAATACTTGAATCACTAATTTTGACGTATCCCGGGTGTACATCAAATTGACATCCACGTTCGGTGGAACAGTCTAATTTCACGACGATTTACACCAGTGGGAATTCGGCCTCACCAGGTAACCGTTCACCAAGAAGCTCGAGTAAAACGACGTAGACGATTTTTTGGAAAGAGACGGGAGGAAGAAGGGGAAGAAGGGGAAGAAGAGAGCGGACCTTGATGGTCGCGGCACGTCGCGTGACGAAAGAGCTCGTGATCGCGGGCACACGCACACGTGTATTTGCATCTTGGCCGCGTGTACGCTCATGACGGAGGTCGTGCATTTCTGGAAAGGAAAATATTTTGTTCATACCAAGACAATTGAATTGTTTAACGGGGCAAGAATGATCAATTTGGGAAACCGTATGGATGAATTTATCTTTGAAGCGTATAATAATCCATTGGTTGATCTGAAAAAAGAAATTGTACATCTATTAATGGTGCACCCGATACGATACTTAATTATTATAGACGAGATTCACTGTACACGATTTGCAGAAGCGATGCGCGTCCCACGTGCATCGTCTACGCGCGTGACGATTTTCGTGAATCGAGCCAAAGGTGTATACACAGGTATGGTAATAGCATCTGAGGATGTAGCAATTACGTCTTGACTCCTTGCCACAGATGGACGGGACCACAGCCACGAAACGCCCCTTGCGTTACACATATGTTACAAGTTCCCTTCTGTCTCTCTTCCCTTTCCTCCTTGCCCCTCTCCCCTCTTCTTACCGCTTATTCCTTCCTGGCCGAATTAATATTCGTACGGTCAGCACGAAAGACGTCCTGTGGGAACAGCAAAACGCGGCATTGTCGTCGTTCATCCCGTCCAACGAATGTCTGCTGAACGATTACGAAAGCCAAGGAAATCGTGAAAAGTAATTGGTGTAAACTTGAGGAAAAGCGATAGCGTTAATGAAGACGAGCTGTGTGAGAGAAAAATTATGCAAGTGCACGAAATATTATTAATTCAGAGGGCACAAGTACTGCACTCGTTCTGGGGCAAATGGAAAGGTAACTGGAAATCGTTCTCCTCCAGCACTGAGAGACGTGTAACCAAAGAAGTAAATACGGATATCATCAGAAAATAAAATGTTACAAACATCGCGCAATTATTTGCTGCTCAGAAACAAAAAAGACACAAGCAGCTTCGTATATCTGCAAAGAATACCGTGGGTGCCAATGAAAGAATCGAGCGAGCGGAAAACAAGAGAAAAATGGGATACGTGGCAATGTGAACCACAAAATTGTTTCCAGGTATCGGTGGTTAAATCTGGTCAATCAGACATTTTC
Source organism: Nomada fabriciana (assembly GCA_907165295.1). Classification (NCBI taxonomy): domain Eukaryota; kingdom Metazoa; phylum Arthropoda; class Insecta; order Hymenoptera; family Apidae; genus Nomada; species Nomada fabriciana. The sequence goes on along the minus strand of OU015690.1, from coordinate 6,124,410 downwards.
AGAACGAACGCAGATTGCACGTTCGGGGTTCCCGATGTTCATGTTATTCCATTGCCTCGGAGTCGAAGACACCGTTCCAGTTTCACAGCAAATCGCATGCAAAATTATTGCCGGATAACGGTGACCCTGGAGACAAGTGGTAACCCCACAGCCGTGAACTTTCTTTTCTCGTGTATCGTTGACAATGGAGAACCACGATGGTCTCGCGAATTTCTGCACGCGATGACCTATGCACTTCCTGAGGACACTTGAAGAGGAAATGTCCTAACGGGAGCGAGGCGCCCATTTTCTCTACGAAGACTCTTCGCCCTTTGTTCCACGACGTTTCCATTCTATCTAGTCCAAATATTCATTCAACCAGGTACATGCGAAAAAGAAATCACGTTGAAATAAAATCGCAGAAACAAACGAAACGATTGTTCGAACAACCGGTAATAATCAGCTGCGGGCCAACTAATCCGCGCGATATTAAGCGTAAGTTAGTTGCCCCCTTGCCGGGACATTCGCACCCTAATGCACCGAAGGGGTCGCGGAGAGGGATGAGACGGCGGCCACGTGTATTCTGACCGGCATAGTCGCGAGATTACAGGCCGGCTCGAGACTGACTTCGATGTAAATCAATCTGCCACAAAAGTTCCCCGAGGGTCCCGTCTAAACTGTTCGCCTCTACGTCGAAAGGCGAATGGCAATCGTACGAGGTGTCGGACGGTCCTTCTCGAAACTATGGCTCCTTGTTGCTCTCGCCCGTCAGCCAAGTATGTACCTCGTCTTCAGGACTAGAGAAGAAACAAAAAGAGGAAACGAAATGAGAAGCATTAGAATGAATGACGGGACTACTGTTGGCCATGCACCAACTAGAGAAGATCAGCGACAAAATCGGGCCGGGTGCATTTATTGAAAATTACTCCTCGCGTGCTGGCTGCACCAAAATTGGAGAGACAAGGATGAAAGGGCGCAATCGACTGGTCGTCTCGAAGTTGCGATTATGCTAACCGAATGGCGCTTGGTTTAATGAGTTGAAACAGTTTAAAGTGCAATAACTTCACACCCCGACCATCCGGCCACGATATTCGCCCGCGGGCGTTTACCGCAAATTTATCAAAGAAGCACGAACTATCGGCTGCATGGAGAACTTTGAAAATGAAGGGGGAAAAGTGGAATTCACGAATGCACGAGCTTCTGTATGCGTAAAAAAATAATTTGCCAAACAGTAGCGAAAGGGGCATCGGATTTTTTTACGAGAAATAATGTGCACGCGTGTTCCGTATTTAATTGTCGTTGCCATTGTAACAAGCAATCAGCGAAACGAGATAAAAGAAAACGCGGGGCACGGTCGTTTGACGTCGTGCTCCATCCAATTTTCCGGACTTTAATTCGGACGACGGTCAATGCGTTTCGTCATATGCCCCGAAGACCCGTGTTCTTCGCGCTGGAAAGAGGGACGCAACCGTGGGCCGGTGCAGTGGACGGCCGTTTTCGTTTCCACTGTTTTCCACTTTAATTAACAGCGTTTGCACAGTGACCGCGTTTATTACGGTGGTCACTTCAAAGTGAAGATTGCTTTGGAACGGTCCAACAAAATTACACGCGAGCGTCCATCAAGTCTTCGCTTATCGTATGCACTATGTTCGTTTTATGTTAAATTGTTCGCAGTGCATTAATTAATGACACGTGGAATGCGAATAAGAATGGAATACGCACGAGAAACGTTCTGTCTAGTTTCTAAAAACATATCTGCGAAATTCGGAGAGACTCGAATTCGTAGAAAGGGATCACCGCTTTAGGCAGTGGTGTCTCCAAGGAAGGCCATCGGCATATGCGACTCGCGTGCATCGATGCAACCGTAGGATGGCAGTAACAGGTGCAGATGTAGAAGGAAGCGATCGTTAGCTCGACAGCCCGCGGTGCGTGTGCGCCTATTATGATTTCTTTCGTAATTAGTCTTCCTTCTCTCCTTCTCTACGTTCCTCGTATGCGTATTCGGATACACCTATTATTTATTTTGTTGCACGCATGCACGGTCCCGGGAACATGTGTCATACTTTGCCTTTCAAAATTCTCCACGCGCATTTGGACACCAACGATAATGACGACGTCCGTGAACTTTTTATCTCGAGTGTCATCGCGTTTTCTTGTGCCTCGACGTGTTCTACAATATTACGGAAAAGTACGAAAAACGAGTGCTCGAGTTTTTCGAACCGCTGGGTGTTTACGGTGATCGAGCAATTTGTGCATAGAAGCAGTAATAGATATTTGCACTAATTGCGGTGTAGGGAGATTCATTTCAACGCGTTTTATTATGGAAATAAATCGATCAAAGTAGGGGCAAAGCGAAGGTATCGGGTAAAAGAGGAGTATACGCAGGAATTGGAAAATACTTGGAGTTTTTGGATAGCATCGGTGCTCGTCGAAACGGAGCAGTACTCGAGTTCCAGAACAGATCCAAGACTCCAAGATACATATCCGAGAAAGCGTCTTGCCAAGGGATTTCACCGAGGGTTGGCTGTTTGCGCCTCTCGACAAATAAGGGGAAGTCGTTATCCCCTGGATGGGAGGAGTAATTAACTGCTTCTACCTCCTTTCTGCCCGCACCACCTCTCAGCCAGCATCCTTCCTTTCCGGCTTCGGCTTCTACTCGAAGGAGCAGACTTAAGGAGACCCGCTTAGGCTTTCACGGGGTCGTGTCTTCATTATTCACGCTAATCTGCTTTTGCTTCGTACTCCTACCGCCTCGATCTCACCCCTCGCCCTACGAGTCTGCGAGTTCTCTCAGTCAGTTTATAATTTACCGAATATCATACCAATAAAATTGACCGTCGTGCCAACACCACTTTCACACTTCCTCTTCCTCGATTCTTTCTTCTGGTGGCTTTAACACTAAACGCACCGACACTTCTTGTATACCTATTCCTACAGTGACCGGCCAAAATGACTGGTCCTTAAAAAAAGATACTGTTTCTATAATTAAACGTGGATAATAGTCAATTTGGTACTGAATGAATTAATGAATGAACAGCTTTCATAAAATGACGACATAAAACGCACCGTTTCAATCTATTTCTCATTTAAGATACACACTACCAGACATACCTTGGCGACAGTTGCTCACGTCCACTCGCATTATTGGGTCGCCAAGCGCGCTACGCTAGCACGATCATCTCAAGTGCTCAGCTCCAAACACATATCTTTCACACCTTGGAATCATTCTAAACGGTCACGCAGCATTTTCAATCCCACAATATAAAATTGTCTTTCTTTTGTACTGATTATATACGTTTGGAAGAGTAAACACCATATTTTCTCAACCGGTCGAAAAGACCGGCCGCGGCAGGTAGGACAGGCAACATATTTTTCTGAAAAACAAAAAAATGAAACGAGAAGTAAATACTGAAAAACATATTATATGCATATTTTAGGAAGAGTCGTAAAGTTTGATAGCGATGTGATAACGTTTGAATATCTAAAAGTTGTACCAAAGTTTGAGAACGGTCAATTTGACCGGTGTTGGTAGATTTAGTATTAAGGAAACTGTAAATTTTAGTATAAGTTGAAATAACAAAAATACTTTAATTATTAACGCGTATTTCCGATTTCCGTTCCTCCGCGATGAAAGGAACCCCATGGTGTACGCCAAATTGTGATGAATTGTTTTCTCCATTAACTAGCAATGCCGACAAACAGCAAACCGAAGGACCCCGACTGGGTTAATCTTTCACCAATTTTCAGTCGTTGATTGATCGTCGTAATCCATCGGCGATTCTGGCGGATCGACGGCCGCGATGAAACTTCGATGTTTCTTTCTCTTTAAAATATATTAGAAATTAAATTTTCGAGCAAGTGGACATTGAGTAAGGTGCGAATGAAATAAAACTTTCCTATAATTTGTGCTCTAAAAAATAGAATTTAAATGCCTGAATCATTTACAAGAATATCTGCTAATGTATAAGTATTCACATATGTACCACGCACTCCTGTATATGTATATCATGTTACAAAGTTATACAGTTCCCAGTCAAAATGCTTTCTCCATTACTTGGCACTGAAACGAACCGTTTATTGCCTACTACTTCAAATGAGTGCTCATATCGAGGTAGAGAGCCAGAATATTAGCGAATCAAGACCTTACAACGAAAAACTACGATTTGCAAGTACTAAACGATGTCTATCTTGAAACATTATATCAGCACTTTTAATTCATTATAAGAGAATTGATAAGACACAAGGAAAATGCTCTCCTCGTATAATGGAGCAAACACACATGACCTATAGCTAGCAACAACAAGTGTTTTCAGATTGGCAAGTAAGTTTACTGTAACAGAAAGGAGATGTGCCCGGAAATATCGATGGTAAAAAAAACTGAAAATAGTATCGGCATTCGTTGGTATACAAAAACAAGTGCGTGTATAGAAAATTCAATATGAAGAATGAATACTATTAGGTATATATTGCTGCTATGCAACATCCTCAAATATATCCCGAAAGCGTCTATTTCTAATACGCCATCAAGGCATAAAAACGCATACATTACAATATAAATGCACAACTTATGTATACATCTTTTATTCGAGTTTACGTCTTTACTGCGGTAAGTTTAAGAGAACATTTTGACCTGGTGGCAAATATGCTACTTGACGAGATCTCGATAGATTATGTGCTATATCTTCTGCAGCCTCGATTCTTCTGAGCTCGACCAAACCATCGCCCGCATCACCGAGAGATTTCGCGATCAAGATGGCTGCCTGGGCATCACCCTCTGCGCTGATGATAGCTGCTTTCTTATGCTGCTCTGCTTTTTCGACCATAAAACGCGCTTTCTCCGCGTCCTGCTGCGCTACTTGCTTCATTTCTACAGCCTGCGTAAACTCTTTGCCGAACGTCAGATGCGTCTAGAACAAAATGATTCAGCGGATGTTAAGATGTACTTTACTTCAAACAAAAAGGCTGGGCAGTTATAATATACTTACAATCGAAATATCGTCTAAAATTAATCCAAACTGTGATCCTCTTTCCATCAACTCTTCTCTAACTTTTTGAGAGACAATTTCTCTCTGTGTAATTAATTCCCCCGCGTCGAACTGAGCAACTACTGCTTTTAATACTTCATTTGTAATAGATGGAAGTACTCTTTCATCGTAATCTACACCAAGGATAGTGTAAATGTTTGGTAATGAATCTGGTACAGGTCTGAAGAGAACACGAAGAGTAATGTTTACATTTTGCAGATCTTTACTTCCAGTTACTACAGGCACATTCCTTGGCCTAGATCGTATATCAAATAGGATAGGTTTCTGTACCCAAGGAATAAAGAAATGTGTTCCTTCCCCGACAACCTGTTTTTTTATTCCACTAAACCTATCAAAGATAACAGCTCTATGACCTCCATCAACTAAAACAAAACAATCAAACAGTTTTTATTTCATGAGTATGGATTTGGAGAAACGTTATTTTTTTTAAATCTGGCAGAAATACCAACCATTGTATAAGGCAGTATTAATGATACTCCCAGTCATAGCCAGACCTAGACCAAATTGCCCTACTCGATTTAAAAACTGCGTCATATTTTAATAAGATACCTGGGAACGAAATAAAATTTGATTAGAAGATACATTAAAAATATTCTTATGCAATGCTAATTAACTTCGGTGCTCCGATAATACAGGTCTAACCTAAAATTTAAAGAGTTTATAACTCAAATTCGCAGTAATGAAACGATAGAGATTTTAATCGCATTAAATTAGAATGATTAATGATATTCGAGAACCGCAAATGCTATTAAGCGCTAACGTGAAAAACAATAAGTGCTACAAGCATCCCACCGGCAGCGGCCTCGTTTGATTACTCGTATAAAAGACAGTTCCAACAAGTAGAACAATTTGCAACAAAACATCGATAAGGAATAATCTACGTTGTTCTTGGTAGCATAATGAAAGCTTACGTAATAAATGCTGTCTTTGAAATAGGAATTCACTTTTCTCCTCGTGTGGTGTACTCCTGACGGTAAGAGGAAGATGGTGTCCAGATTCACGTTAGGAGGAAATTGACGATAGCGCCGCTGAAACAGCGGTTTGTGGAGGTAGATTTGAAACACTTTTCTACCAATTTGAAAAGTTATTTTGCAATATAAAAGTACCAGTGTAAAAATATTGTTCTTAATGGTAAATATGCGCACCAAATTAATTATTGTCAATACGGTAACAATGCCGTCGCTTTCGAAAAAAAATATCACTAATGCTGTTTAATTTCGTCAACGTTGTAAAGATTTAAATTTTTGCTGTGTAACTCATTCTTTTCCCTTTCTTGTGAAACATCATAGATTAAAAAATAATCACCCGGAGCCCGACATATCAAATTTATAATTGATATCGATTTTTATAGGGTGTCGGTATCGCTGCCAGTAACATAGACACCGACGAGATGAAGCTCGTCCACTGACGAGATATAGGAATAGACAAGACAAGCAATGTATTTTATCGGCCACAATTTCTGGGTCCCTGGGACCCATTACCATTTCCGTGTCACTCGCAACGTTACCCACAGATTATATAATTCTTTTGTTCTTTGCCGCAATGAAAGGCGATAGAGCATATCAAACATGTTAATTAAAAATATTAAAAAAACACGCAAAAAAAAACGCAGCCTATTTGCTCGACGCTTGTATCAGATCTTTAGCAATTGTATCACAGAATAATGATAGAATAATGATAGAAGTGATAGAATTGATAAATGTATGATAAATAACATCGATTGCCCAGGTCTCACCACGGGGAGGTTGCTGCGAATGGAGACCCGCGCGGCCCCAGCCGCGCCCAACCACCCACCATTTATAAATATAATTATTTGCAAATTAAACGCTGCTTCCTTCTGATGTATATTTGCAGCACGCTTGACATGCACACGTTGTGCAAGATAACAATGGAAGGAAGTATTCAAATAAATGATTTAAAGAAAGCTGAAAATAACAATTTTGTTGAACCTGTCTCAATTAAAAAATCAAGATTACAATACACATTAGCTTATAGTTAGTTTAAGTAAATAGGATGTATAAAAATTATTAATTATGACGAAAAATGGAAATAAAAATTCTGTTAAACCTAAATGAATTAAAAAATGAAGATTATAATGCACATTAGCTTATAATTAGTTTAACTAAATAGGATGTATTAAAATTATTAACTGTGGCAAAAACTGAAAATAAAAATTCTGCTAGACCTGACTTAAAGTAAAGAGTAAAGATTATAATATAAATTAGCATGTACGTAGTTCAAATTAATTCTAACTATCCTTAAGGTATAAAGGTAGGGGCAAGGGATAACATCATGATGCATCATGATGTTGTTTCATGGAAGCTTCGATCATGCACCTGAAACAAACGAAAGTACCTGCCCGACTAAAAATTTATGTTAACTTAAACATTGCCTGCCTAATTGAAAAGCTGATTTCATTTTGGTATTGCTTGCATTATTATAATGCTAATTTAATTGAGGAATTCCTTTTCTATTAAAAAAATAGTTTACTTTACAAAGAGCCACCCTGAACAAAAATTTTACGTTATTTAAAAATAGCCTACCTAATTAAAAATCTAAATAGATATAAGGAAACGGGCGAAGTTGTTTAACTAACAAGTACACTTGGTTTGTACAGTACTCTATTCCTTTCTATATTTTAATAATTGCAATTGTAAAACATATTGCAATGAATCTTCTTTCATTAAAATCATGATCGCCCAACCTGAAACAAAGAAAAGTTCATAAAAATTTAGTGATATTTCTAAGGTAGGACAGCGTAATTGTTTCTATCATTTCCTTTAATTTGTCTTCTAATCTTTCCACTTGGTTTAGTTTATAATAGTCCATTTAAATTTTGGGATACTTATACTTGTTGTATACATTTGAAATAATATATCGATGGATAGAGATCCATTTGGCAAACGAAAACACTGTAACAAATTAATTGAATATTGAATTAATAATTACGGAAAAGTAGACAATTAAATAGCAATGACGCTCGACGAGAATGTGTCATGTATCACTTCCTTTGAATCATATTATTTCCTCCGATTTATTTATCCATACAGCTTCACTTTTGAGCCTCTGATTAGATACATATTGCAACGTATGTTACTTAATGTACTTGAGGTAATATTCTATTGTAGTGACATCTTCTTTAAGTTAAAAATTCTGTAACAGACTTATTTATGAGAGTAATAATTGTGAAAGAATAGCGGAGAAATAAACGGGCAGTATGTTCTTCCTAAATACAAATATGCTGAATAATAATTATGAATTACAAACACAAACATTTACTTGGTACTAAGATGAAACAACTGGTTTTTAATGTTACAAGAAAGGGGAGAGGCAAAAAAACATAATAAATTAGTACATTAAACAAATTCAATAGCCGGGGGGGCTATTCTACTATTAATTATCGTTCAATTGTTATAAGCACGATTAAAAACCGTAAGTCTCTTTTTTCGCAACTCTAATTTACTACATTACTTGCAAAGTCAATCCCGTATGGTGCTTCATTATCTCTAATATAGTATTTCGTATACATCGAAAAAAGGGAATAGAAAAAATAGCAATTCAATGCACCTATAATTTTTAATTCGCAACACTAATAACGGAGAAGTCATGGATAGTAGTCGCATCCAGAACTACCATCGCAGCAATCACCTTATGCAGCTTTAATAGCTGCCTTTGGTGACTCAGGAACCAATTTGGGCATTTCATTGTGGTCGCAAGCTACTTCAAAATCATTTATCATCGCAACACTATATCAAAATCCGTGACAAATATCCGTGATGGAAAAGTATCGCGGTACTGAAAATGCTAATTAAAACCTATGTAGAAAAGAAACACGAAAGTTATTATCGCAACGCTAAAAGCAAGAACGTAAACAAGTATAATTTAATATAAAATCTACTGCAATTCAAACCACGATATACTTAATCGCAACTCTAGTTGCAAACGCTATTTGATTTTATTCGCAACTCTAATGCAAACCGTATTGAATCGTACGCGACGCTATTAAAAATCGCGATTTGCCCAATACGATGACGGTGGGCCAGGCAATAGTGCTGGCCAAACAATAAACTACAACTACAGTATACAAAAGCGAGCATAGTGACAAAATAGTAACAAAGAATGGCTCTCCATCCAAAGGATGCAGAGCCATTGATAGTTGCCCTCTTGAGCGACAATTTGTCGGGCCTCTTCAGCATTTAGCCTCTTCTTTTCTTCGAGCTCAATGCCCGCTGAAACTTAGTCTAGGCTCGAGACTCTATTCGCAAAAAAAATAAAATAAAATAAAAATCTAACCGCGTAGCTAAATGGAACACACGTGGACGAATCACGACCAAATACAATCGTAAAAATTGCGATTACAGAAAATCGTAAAGATTACGATTAAAATTGTAATCGATCTTCGCCTACACGCGCAGCCTCGAGCATAATGTAGTACGTTCGTTTCGGAGGCAAATCGCGACCACGACCACGAAGGATTCGAAAAATCGATAGGCAAAGCCAGAGGCGAACGCATTCTCGTTCGCGCCACAGCTTCACCGTCGACTTCTCAAATCAGATTTCCTGAAACAGGTTGAACACGCGAAATAGTGCCTACCCGAACAGAGACTGTGTCAACCTGCCCGGCCCTACCTACTTATATCTATCAGGCACACCAGAAGGTATACTACCTATCCTACCTAGACCTATATTTAAAAAATGGCAAAGTATTCACACAAACACACCTCATTCCACGTTTCTCATTCAAACACTCGGGCGCAAGAACCTAAACTAGGGAAACGTCCCGGGACGCCTCCGACACCCGAGCTTGGCATACAATCATTCACACTCTAAGGGTACGTACCAATTCCTGAAATCGCCTGACAAAGGCTAGCGACCATTGCGTAAATGTGCGTAAACGTATATGCTTGTGCATTACTTTCGTATAAAATATTGATTGTTGAAATATATTGTACATTTACTTTTAACTAACAAGTACACTTGGTTTGTACAGTACTCTATTCCTTTCTATATTTTAATAATTGCAATTGTAAAACATATTGCTATTCGTGAAATCATAGTATCGGTATTGGAATAAATACGTTCATAATTTGTTATCAAATTCCCGAGCCGACGCAATTCCACGGCCTAACCACACACACACAAATAATGTGGAAAATACGTCGTGCACGGTACGCTAGCAAATGTCAGCCGCCAAACATTGTTATAAATTTAATAACCATATGATCATCGTGCCCATTGCCTATCACTCACCCAAGTAGCACCTGGGCACGTGAGTGAGTTCCTGACAATGAACACGGAAGGGGTTAAACCTGAAAATCCTGATCTAAAAAGATGATTAGTACACGTAAAATTGCAATAGATAATAGTATATTTTATTTGAAACTCTTTAAAAATGATTCGACTTTGTACTTTATGAAATATGAATAAAAACTTTAAAATGGCTGATAAATAATTTATTTATAAAGGGAAATGACTGTCATTGAAACTGAATTTACTAGAATAAGTAATAGAATTAAGAAATAAATGCAATTGAATATTTAGTTGAAAAATAGACAAGATATTAAATAAACCTCAGGTGATTCCTTAGTCGAAGTATGTAAATTGTTCAAGATAGTTACTCCGATTTGAAAATCTACCCGTATACAAAGTGCCTTCTTGTACATAATGTGTAATAAATTTCAAACGAAAGGCACTCGACTATAGCATATGAAAATTAATATTAAATGCCAAAAAAATATCATTAGCTATGCACACTCAATGCTGATTTTAATATACGTATCGTTATATTAATTTGTTTTAATTCACGACTTCTATAATCATGAAACACTTGCAGTAACGAAGCCGGAGGGTATCCGACTTCTGCACAGCTCAACAATGAAAACAAATTTGAATTGAGTATAAATGCAATTATAAATATAGTATACACTGTCCTCAATGAGTGTATATAAATTTTTTCAATGCATTCATTAATTTCATTATATATTTTTATCGAAATAGAGAAACCTACATAAACAGTACTTATTTTATCAATTATTTTTTATATAAGAAATATTTCTATGGATGTTAATTTTTGTATATGAAAAAACGCCGAGTACGAGAAGGCACATCTAACCTCATCTAAGAAATAATACACAAGAAAATAACGTTACAACTGACCGGTATAAAAACTATACCCACAGTCACTATGCTCGCAAAACTACTAAAAAATACAACCAGTCACCCGTGCCGCTTCGGACCAATCGCCCTACGACATGATTAGGGACTGGAGGAACCAAAACTCATGCGACTCACCAACTCGTTGATTGGAAAAATAGAACAAGTACTCGTAGAAGACATCAGGAACTTCACCGAGGCATCTCAATTGAACTCAATCATCAGCTAATATCCAAACTGTAACTAAACAGGAAAGCGAAGAACATTAAAATCTACTGTTAAATCTCCGGAATTTAATTCTTCAAAAAAACTGAGAATTGTTTAAAAATACTTACATTTCTCACTTCATCAGTGACGCATAAAACATCCCCTTCAGTGATGCACTGACTCTACTTCCGATAGCGAATATAAGACAAAAATAAAAATAAAAGACTACGTACGCCACCACAAACTATATCGGCGAACAAACTAAGATGCTACTTTCGCGATTGAAATAATTGAAAAGGAGCACCGGTGCTCTGATAAAAGTATTAATATCTAGTACGTAAAAAACACTGACTCCACAATCGCGTGTAGCTAAAGTGTGAACGAAAATTTAAGCAGAGCCACTTGCTCTGAAAAAGCTAGAAAACTACGAAGCAAATACTGACTCTACCGACCGCATTGCGCGCGGTCACAAAATTTTCTGAAAGAATACAAGTTCATCCTATCGAGTGTTTGTTATCAGTGATAAATATAATAAATAAATATGCGCGAAAAATATGTAAGTATGCATTAAAAATATGCAAATATTCAAGATTTTCAATACATTTTGTGATTATTGTGACATACCACAACAAAGGCATGTACAAGGAAAATAATATGCAAAAGTTATTGCATATGCTTTAATATAAAACATAAAAACATATGCATTAACCAAACAGTGCAAAATAAAAAACCCTATTCCAATTGCAATTACTTAATTGTAATTGGTAAAGAAAATCGAATTGTTTTAATAAGTATTTTAACTGTTGTTGTTTCATCTTAGTATCAGTCACACATCATATAAAACCAATATGAAAATATAATAAAATTGCTCACATACACAGGTCTTGGCCTCATTGAATTATTAGGCATCATTGTAGCTATTGGCTTACTTTATTCCATATAATCAACTCTCTCCATACTCCTGCACCAAAGAATTACAAATAAATAAAACAAGTGCACGAAAGTACTGATAATTGTGATGTAGTAAAGCAATAATTCAACTCGAATTCTGTAGAAAATGTGAATGTGCGATTTGCAAATGTATAGACACACGATGTTAACAAAAGATTTAGTATGAAAGAAATATTATGTGAAATGGTAATTACAATCCTATTAAATAAACAGCAGCGGTAATAGAGTGCAAATAATTGTGGTACAGCTATTATGAACGCACCTCACTGAGATGTCTTCCGTATGTTTTGCCAGCTCGGAGTCTCGTAGTAGAATGACAACCTTGGCTATCGTCCGTTGCCGTTCGGTTATATGTATTCGGTACCCAACTAAAGCCAAACACTATTTTTGTTTACGATGGCTTGCGTTTCCTAGAAATATTTCAATGCATACGTTACTTGAGTAGTGTCTTTTTTTGTTTCGCGAAAAGTTGTCGATATTTTGAGGCAAAACAAGCTTCCCGACCACAGCCAGAAACAACAATGAAATACTCGGAAATAATTGCTTGTATTATGTTACTACTTGTTTACAACGCGACTGTATATCATACCAGTATTATACGTGATATGAATTATAATTTAATAGAGATACATTGCTACAATTCTACTTATTTCAACAAGAAATTTGAAGAACGCTTACCTCTCAGCGAGATCTTGATTTAACAATATGGCGCCGCGTCACTCTGCTTCTGCGCATTCTCGTTTAAAACTGTCGAGTTCGCGCCATTTCTGATTCAAAGCAAGCGAAAGAGACGCCATGAAACAGACTCCAACTAAAATTACAGATAAATATGTTAAGAATTACCAATATTATAATAATGTTGCTAGAAAGTGCAGAATGTATTGCAAAGTAATAGAATTCAGAACTGAAATACGTATACGCATACGTAAAAGACGATACGTATATGCATGCTCGAGTCAATTAGAATATGTACGCCACGCGGTGTGATTCCGTTCACTGCACAATATTTTCATTCAAAATATTCATTGATATTAACAAAGAAACCACAGAAAACTTAAAATACAGGGAAATGAAGACAATGTATATAATTTCCTGCCTTCAAGAATATATTAGATTATGTGACATACCTTAATTCGACAGACACTCTGAACACGTCAAATCACTACGAGATCCGTTGGGCGAAAGAGGCAGATTCTTGAAATAGATTGCGCTAATTGGCTGGCGACTGGTTTGGCGGTGGGGGTGGGGTTCTTTCTTTAAGGCGGGTGTTTTTTGAATATACAGTATGAATATTAGTCAACTAGTGGGGTACAAATATATTTATTAGTAATAATAAACGCATCTGTCTAATAAAATGTTTGTAATGTTTGTTGCGCTATAGAATAAGTAAACTATTTATGTCAAACTAATATTTGTCTTGCCTTGACTTTATTTAATTTACGATTCCTACCGTAGTGAGCGTTTAGAATGTTTTCTACTTCGTATATCTCGTTGGTGGCTCGTCTGTACCAGTGCACCACAGAAAGTCGATAATCGGACATGTGGCGCCATCTCGCGTTTGCGAGCATTTTCACAGTTTGCCGCACCGCCAAAACCGAAGTCCTGGACTACATCGTTAATTTAAACAATTGCGTTTTTCTCGGCATCTAGTGCGTATTTTTTAACCGGACTAATCTTAAATTAAAGCTACGAACCATACCTATATATCCTCATAGACTCAATGATATGGAATATGTGGTTTAAAAGTTATAAACAATTAAAAAATCCGCGAAAATGCATTCCGGGTCATTGCAAATATCTCGACTTCTGCAAACAGGCTTCTGTTGTTTTTTAATCTACGGGGTATACAATGGAAGGGAAGAGAGTAAGCTACACAGAAAAAATATCCCGTTGCTTTAACTATATCCAGTTGTTGTAATAACAATTTTTATTGTTTAATTGTTTATAACAAATGAACTTCACGTAGAATAATTTTCGCACCTATTGGAGATGGCAGCTTATACCTCTTGCTTTAATTTGTATCATCTGATCATTGATGTAGCTCGGCGGCAAGACGTAGTAATTGTATTTGTTTATAATTTCTTTAAATAAATTCAATTATCTCGGCTTCTGCTCGGCCGATTTTAATTAACGACCTCAAAAATTGAAGCTCTCTGTTCAAGGAAGAATCTTTTCCTCTTTTAGAATGACCCTCGTGTGTAGTTACTGTGGAATACTAGAATGAATCTTTAATTATTTATAACTAATAAACCGCGTATGGAATATTATTATCACCTTTTGGGGATTGTACCTCCTAACTTTAATAACTTTCTAACTTCGCCTGGATTAGGAAAATGGTAAAATTAACAATATATTTCATATTAGAAATTTTTAAGTCAAGCTTTTATAAATATTTAAATTGTGACCAATTATTTATTTATCAATTATACGTTCTTTTATAATTATATCATTTTGTTGATTATTTTTGATTGATTATTTTAATGCAATTTTTTGCGAATTTTATGTAGCTTTTTTTATAAAAAATAAACGCCCCCGGGTGGGCTCGAACCACCAACCTTTCGGTTAACAGCCGAACGCGCTAGCCGATTGCGCCACGGAGGCGATGTGACTTTACCTGAATAGTGTGTAATATAAAGTAAATGTAGAATATATACTAAATATAGATATTGACTTATGAATTATTTCAATAAAAATATTAATATTGTAAGAAAAAAGTTTATGACTATCATTATAGGGATTGAATAAAATCAATAATCAAGATATTATAAAAATAAATCTTTATTCATTCATTTTTATTTGCATCGTCATCTAACTAATACTAAAAACAAGGCCTTTTGTTTAACATTGAAAACCTTCTACTACGACTAACTTCTGCTGAATGATTTTATTATTAAGGGTGGCACAACTTCCAGTTCATGTTCAGTTGTAGAAACTTTCACTGCATTTTGATTGTTGGGCCCTAACTGTACGAGGACACCAAAAGTGTGATCTACGTGATCGCCAGACAGATCTATCCATGTCCAACAGGTACAACATGTGGCATGGTATAATTGTCCAAAGTAAGAACACCCTGAGGATAGATCGTGTAGATCTCTGTACATAATATGCAATGAGTTTTAATAGAATATTATTGCCGCAGGATCCACATTACCTCGTGGATTCATCAGTGACGCCACGTTTAACATTCACAGATCAATTCAATTTTCTTGCTACTAACAATAAGTAAGTCTAATTTTTCATGAATGTGATCCATATCTACAATGCTAAGTTTGCCAGTCAAGTTTATCTGAAATGCACAGTAAAATGGAAGAATTGGAACAAGAGCGTACGCATATTCTAAACGAAACATTTCCTTAGCATACCATTGATGTTGGATAAGCGATACTTGTTTCAACTTTAATCAGCTTACAATTAGTACAACTTGCGGCCTGACCAGAAACCATGTAATTCATCATTTGCTTGCGCACAGCCATAATAAACTACACGAATTGAAACCCCTATATAGAGAACATTAATTATCCCATAATTCTATATATTTCGTGATTTTTCCTAAATTAAAAATACTAAAGGAATACTCGCATGGTACTCGTACGTTCATCTGTAAGTACTTTAACCCATTCAGACATTGGAGAAATCAGAGTAACATTGTTTTCACAATCATAAACAGTAATAGTGAATCGAAGTCCAGTATCCTTTGAGTTCACAATGTTGACGTAGGTTTTCGGATTGATGACACGGATAACTATTAGTTTCTGATAATGGCAAGTAGCACTGATGCTCCTCAATAAATCAGTCTCATCTTCCGTAATGGTGACGTAGTCCTTGGCATAAGTAGATTCAAGTGCCTCAAGATTTTGCTTAAACCATACACGTTCCAATAAATCTCGGATGTTGAAAGGAAATACATATTAAACAAGAAACGGGAAGAAATGAAATTTGTTCATTCAATACTCCATGGCTAATTAATTTTCTTGTAAGAATATCGTTAATAATTTTTTAATACCTCTCGCTCTACACGACAGTCCTCGTGTTCAGCACGATTGAGCACTTGATATCTAAAGTGAGTACAGTTCTCTGGTTGGTGAAACTTTGTGACCACAAACACATTGTCAATTGTTGGATACACTTGGTCCTTTGAGGGCACCTTATTAGCCACTTGACAAGTGCCATGAATGGTATCCTAGTGGTAACAACCAAAGAGAACATTAGCCACAATCTCAGGATGTCCCCATCAGTCGTTACCTACCTGTAGAGTTATAAAGCTATTTCGTTTTTTAGAGCCTGATCATAAATATTAGTGAATTCCAATTGGAGCAAAGAGGCGATACGCTTTTTAATATTCCATGACTATCCAGGCTCACCTTCCACTCATTTTACACCTTGAAACTAAAAGGATACATACGAAACATATCTACTTCTGACAGTTGCAAATGTTGACAATTTTTACTTAAATGTTTTCCTCCGGACTTACGTGCCTGTTCTCGGCATAAACAATTAGGATCGGAGTCTCCATCGCCTTGAAAGCATCCACGATCGGTTGTATAATAGAGATGTGTTCATTACGCATTTCACGATCATTATGCAGTCCATGTTTCACATCAGTTAAAGTAATGTAATGGGCATTTTTCAAGGCTGGATCACTGTTATCGTGTTTTATATGAAGGTGACAGCCGATGCCGATTTGAGATGCGAATGGAGCTGGTTCGTTGACTCCAGCTTTCACGTCAGCGGCATATTTGTAAGTAACAGTTTTTCCATGGGGGAAATGAGCTGCGATAATATGTGATAGAGTTATTTTTACGTTCGCGTATTGAACGCAGTTCGCGATAAAAGTTGGTTTATCGAAAAAGTTCGAAGAAATCAGTTGAATTGACGTACCTGGTACAGCGAGCGTCGTAGATATGATCCCCAATAATACTGAAAAATAAAACAATCGCAAAATCCTCTAAACTAAATTTAAATCTACGTATAATTAATTTTAATTGTTTCAATTCATATACGAGGTGTGTTCTCTCCTTCAATCCTTCTCACTCACCAATTAAGGCTTTCATTATTGTACGACCCTTGCAGAAACACTGGTAATGCTGCGGTACCGCTTTCTCCTTTTATATGGCGAAAAATCGGCAAATCCCGGTAGAATAAAAAAGTGCAATTACAATGATAACCCCTCCCGAAAGGGTGCTATGAACTGGCAGTGCCGGTAATCAATGCAAAAGATAACCCGTTCGGGCATCGTTACAAGTTACATTTACTGCATGAATAATTTTTTAAAAACATCGTACAATTGAATACTTCGCTGCATAAAGTTTTTTGCAAGATTACTCAGTAAAACATCGGGCCATACATTAGAACCTAAATGAAATTAATCGTGTACCGATTTCTATCATTATAGTAATCCTGTACAGCGAAAGGCCGTTAAAAATCATTATGCTGGTTGTTTTACACGTACTAATAATTTATATTGCTATAATACAACCAATGAAATGAGCTCCAGTACTAATTCAATTGCCCTACAAATTGCGGCAAACCGATTGGAAACTTTCCTCGACATTGCTTTTATACTCATAAGTTGCAGTGTTGCAACGATTGTCGATTAATGACTTTAATTGGCGCTATCAAGAATGTTCAGAAAAACAATCAAGAAAAAACGTTTGCATGTTTACTGCCATCCATGACAATCAACAAGAACACAAGCGTGTTATTACGCATTTTACCATTTAAATCGATGCCTGCAAATTAACATTAATGGAAAATGAAATAAAAATATCCTTGCCTGAATATTATTTTATAAAATCGGAACCAGAAAAAGCTTAAGTCTCCATTAGCAAAAGTAACATGATAAAATATTGAAATTTGATTCATCAATTTACAAATATTATTTATTAAAAGACATTCTTTGGTAATCCAATTTACAGTAGCTATATTATGGATTCGAAAAGTATTATCAACGCTAAATTATTTATAATTATGCAAGGATACTATCTCTCAACAAAAACATAATCATTCATGAAAAAGGGTATACGCACTGAAACTAAAAATAATAAACAAATTTTCGTTAGGAATGAATGTATTTCTTTATTTTTACAGTGTTAGGGACCATACAATTAAATCCATACTGATTTCTTCAGAAACTATAAGCTATTGATTTATTATTGAACGTCTTTCATAAAATGTTCCTTTAGTTTCTCCAGTGCTCTACTACGGTGAGAAATTTTGTTCTTCATTTCTTTCGGCAATTCCGCATAAGTTTTGTCATTATCTAAAGGCTGAAAACACGGATCCCAGCCAAAGTCTCGTGGTCCTCGAGGACTCACGATGGTCCCTTGAGTTTTACCTTGGAATAATAAAACCGGGTCTTCCGGATTTCCCTCGCAGTATGCAAAAGTGCAAACTGCTTCCGCAGTTTTATCTTCCCAGCCTTGAAGCATTTGGTGAAGTCCGTCAGGTCCTAGTTTATCCAAAAACCATTTGATATAAGGCCCAGGTAAGCCTTTCATTGCATTAAAACACAGGCACGTGTCTTCGATGATAACTGGGCCCTTTATTAAATCTACCGCTGCTCGGCATTTGTTTTTGCAAATATCATCGATCTCTCCCTGATATTCCGGAAGATCGATCTTTTTACTTGTTATTTCTCGCGGAAAATTCTTTCCCAGAATTGCCACAAATTCTTCCAGTTTCTTTGCGTTTCCGGTTACAAACACAATCGGTTTCGACATCCTGTAAAATTAATTTAAATATCAATTTCGCGCCTTCCACGGTTTCTTTAGTTGGTAGCCATGCAGGCAGGTGCACATATGTATGTAGAGCGAGACTTAGAATTGGTGATCTCTTTCTTGAGTAAATTCAATTAAATTGATAATGAAACACAATTCATATAGTCTTATTTTATGTTAACTAATATTACGTTTATCCTAATCATTTAAACAAGTAATACATACTCCAATAAATAGCAGTATCTAATATCTAGAATCTAAATGAGACTCTTGCGGGGAAACGTGTTTTCTCGACAGTGCTACTAACTTTGAATTCTGAATTCAAGTTGGACTAGGCACAACATTATTTTCTTAATTATTGTAAAAGAATAAATGTCTTAAAACCTTCGTGCAATACATTTCATCGCTCCTAAGAGTAGAGCTCGCAGAAACTCATATAAAATTTGTACAGGAGACAAATTTCGAAATTTACTAAAAATATATTTACTTGCAGGAATTATTAAACATCTTTAAAAATTTGGAATTAATTTAAAAAATGAATTCTACTTCGCATAAATTTTTAATTTCGTTTTCTTCGATCATTTACTTTGACGCACATAAAAGGGTCTCCTGTGAATGACCAGTGAATGACTCGGATGTTGTTTCTGCTGCGGCTACATTCACTGAGAAAGTTAAAGGAATCGCTCAAAAATGCCGAGTCAAGAGGTTGTAACTACGAAAGTAGTGGTGCACCCTTTAGTTTTATTAAGTGTGGTGGATCACTTTAATCGTATGGGAAAAATTGGTAATCAGAAAAGAGTTGTCGGTGTTCTTTTGGGATGTTGGAGAGGTAAAGGCGTTCTAGACGTGTCAAACAGTTTTGCAGGTTAGAATGACTCTATTAATATCGCTATGTTTTCAAATTATTACACGTTTTTATACCAAGCTTTATCAATCGTTTGCTAACTTACCGCTACCCAAACGCTGTTTTAAAAGGAATGAATCTCCGTTGTCTTACCGATTTCATAATTTCGTTAACCTAAATACATACTTACACACGGACGCTGGTGAAAATATTTGTGTTGGTTTAGGAAAATCAAGTATCGTTACTCTTATTTACAGTACCATTTGATGAAGATGATAAAGATAAAAGTGTGTGGTTCCTTGATCATGATTATCTTGAAAACATGTACGGGATGTTTAAGAAGGTTAACGGTACGTATGCTGCTTGTACATATATGAGCTATAGAACAATGAGGATTTTGGTTTAACTGTTTCTGCGAACCATTTTTTTAGCCCGTGAAAAGGTAGTCGGCTGGTACCACACTGGACCAAAATTACATCAAAATGATGTTGCCATCAATGAATTGATTAGGAGATACTGTCCTAATTCTGTGCTGGTTATTATTGATGCTAAACCCAAAGATCTTGGTCTTCCAACAGAAGCATATCAAGCTGTGGAGGAAGTTCACGATGTATGTTGTAATATATATTGCATATTGCTCAGATGTACCGTAATGATAACAATATTAAATTCTTTACAGGATGGTTCACCAACGTCCAAGACTTTCGAGCACATTCCCAGTGAAATTGGTGCAGAGGAAGCAGAGGAAGTAGGCGTGGAACATTTATTAAGAGATATCAAAGATACCACAGTTGGTACTCTCAGCCAGAGAATTACGAATCAGCTACTAGGTTTAAAAGGTTTACACGAACAAATTAGAGAAATTAGAGACTATTTGCTACATGTTGGGAGTGGAAAATTACCTATAAACCATCAGATCATTTATCAACTTCAGGACATTTTTAATTTACTGCCTGATATGACGCAAAGTAGTTTTGTTGATTCGCTGTATGTGAAGACAAATGATCAAATGCTGGTGGTTTATCTTGCTGCTCTTGTTAGATCCATAGTAGCCCTTCACAATTTAATCAATAATAAATTAACTAATCGTGACGCCGAGAAAAAGGAAACTGATAAAAAAGAAACGAAAAAAGATGAGAAGAAGGAAGAGGAGAAAAAAGATGAGAAGGATAAGGCAAAAACAAAGAGCCAGTGAATGAAGTGAAACTGAGACTAATTATGTGTGATTGAGGCTGTTGTTAACCATGCAGAAGTTCACAAAGGTTGCAAAGTTTGTTTATACATGTACAAATGTATTTTGCGCTTTTAAACGATTGGTATTTCCAATTAACACCGAAATAAACACGAATCTATCTTGATCATAAAATATTCTAGCATAGAATGGCATATACATTAGATGGAGGATAATGATAGTAGAAAAGCAGTTACACATTTTCACGATTTATACATAATAAATAGGTTACGCCATTGTTACAAAATTTATGTCGTTAAATATGATCCAGCGCGATCACGTTTAGCGATCATTTTTTTTTTATTTCATTAGGAATGAGCAACTGCTTCGAACTACCAATAACTTTTATATAATGTACCGTTATCGATAGAGATTTCGTAAGATTTTTCACAAACCAGTACTGTTCCAATATCGTTAATGATGTGCTTGAACGTGCAGGCATTTTCTATACACCGAAAGATACGAGTTGAAATTCTCATAACACACACTGTTTAGGTATTAAAAACATTTTTCTGAGAAAAGTTATTAAGCCTTCGTAATTAATACACTGCGTTTCTAATAAAAATCAATCATTGAACTTAATATTTTATTTATTTTTATTTATTTAATGAACGCAATGTGCATAATTGCGTGAACTTTAAGAAAACGTCACCCGTATCCTGTATCTTTACGAGATTTAATTTCAAATATGTAATCCCTTTTCCTCATAAATCACTCGTCAATTTACTTTCACAACACATTTTTTCGTTCCTTGCTGTTATTCAGACCGATATCTCTCACACAATGAAAAACTCTTCGGATAATAATTATTTAATAAATTAATTGCTGGAAATATTTAATCTTCCATGTTTTTATATGAAAATGTACAAAATAAGATATATTTGACTCAATAAAATCCATTGAGTCACATTTGTTTTTTCACCTCTACTATAGGCTATACCCACAAAGGGTTCTAAATTGCTGTCGTTATAGTGTTGAAAGTACCAGTTGAAGGAATTGTCATTGATAACTTCGGCGTTATCACTCGAAGATCCATCTTTGTTAAGTAATTTTTCTTCGTGCTCCACGTTTCGCTGTATAGCCTCTGCCACAGATTTCTGTTTCTCTGGTTCCGCCGAGAGACCGATGCGCGGTGATGGAACTTTTGTTATAGTGGGTCTACCTAGTGGACGCAAATTTGGTACCAAAGAGGGTACTTGCCCGCCTGGAACCAAAAAAGCTGAGAGAGCAGATGCTTCCGTCCCTCGAGAACTCTGAGTAGCAAAAGAAATATTCTTCCGATTTTCCAGAAAACGTGAATGGAACATTGGTCGTTCTGTTGCAACATCACCCGAATCGGCTACAACATTGATTGAATACATTACTCAATTGAAATCGTGCGAGGCAGTAAAATAAAAGATTGCATTATTACCAATTGATCCGTTCCTAGTAACTGTTGTAGGACTCAGAGCTTCCTCAAATTCAATTGCTTCGGTAGCAATGGGGACCTGGTTTCCCCCCCTTACTACTTGCGTCGCCGTTGGTTTCTCTGGAATCTCTTTCGCCACTTCCAAGACAGTTTTCGGCGTAGTCCACACGATACGACTCGCAACTTGTACTTGTAATTGTCCCTCGGCTTTAATCGATTGTTTGGTGTTCTCCAAATTCTGTCTGTCACTCATTTCGGTAGACAGGATGGTTTTATTCGCTTCTTGAGGCGATTCGTCTGCTGCGGTACTAGAATCCGAAGTCCTCGTTGAAATATTAGCAGGCCTGGTTAAAAAAAAAGAATAAAGCATTGTAATATAGCAGTATTTCGGACTAGTGTCTGAATTCTTGATAATACCTGTTAGCTTTTGCGCCAGACATTTGCCAGCGAAAACTCTGTTCATTCGCCGACACGGTGGACAACTCTTCCCTTTCTTTGGACTCCACTTTAGGCTTGTTCGTCCTTGGATGAGTTCTTTCGATCTTCACGACCGTAGCATTTCCGCTCTTCCATCGTTTCCGCTCCTCTTGCGTAACGCTGGAGTTCTGAGGTTTGGTGGTGTCATTTTTATTCTGCTTCTCGTAAGATAATCTAGGATCTGCGATGGGCAGAAAACCACCTTGTCCTCGAGGTAAAGGTATGAAACCACCTCTATGAATCTCTGGTTCTGTAGGTGGGAAAGTTCTGTAACGTCCCCTACCAGGCCTTCCCGGAGAATCCTTCCTTTCCGATTTTCTTCCGGAATTTCCCCAAAGATTAAAGTTCAGACTTGGTAAAGGCACCCCGAAAAATGTAAATCCTGAGCTACTAGGGGAGGGAGGCATCAAAGTATTTTTTTTAATAGGAACAGTATTATTTTTCGCCGGCTCTAGTTTGTCCGGGGCTTGAGTGATTCTTGTAGTATCTACTGGTGCTGCAGTTGCAGTCTGAGCCGCGGTAAATGTTAAATTTGATGTGTCATTTTTATTGTCTTGATAATCTGAATATTCGTAGAAGTAATCCGAATCCTGGGACTGAGAGTTTTGCGTTGACGACTCTTTTATGTTCATACGAAGCGGCACCATTTCCGTTGCTCCGTACACTGATGAAAAATATCGATTAAATATACCAACGATTGAAAGGGACAATTTTTTCGTAGGAAATTCACTTACACGAGGAGGACACAGGGTATGGTGCAATGTCGATCATTTCTGCCTCGCACCCTGGGTGAATCGGGTCGATTTGTCTTTCCCGTTGACAATCCTGGCGCGACAGTCTGATTTCTTTGAATAAAGACCCATCAGCGCACCTTGGGCCCTCGGTGGAAGCTTGCTGTAACCACCCCCTCAGCCACAGCATTCCACACGAGCACGAAAGTGGATTTCCTTTTTGTTTTATGAATTAACCAATTTTACTACGAAGTACAAGTTAAATATTTAAATAAGATTATTATTTACCATCAATATCTAATACAGCAATGTTCGATCGTAATCTTTTGAAGGCTGCCTCTGAAACGGAGGCCATTCGATTGCTTCTTAGGCTAAGAACTCGAAGTCTAGGCATTTCATCGAATGGAGAACCTTGGATTGTACATATCCTATTGTTGTCCATCTGCGATTGAAGCGTAAAATGTATGTAAAGCGATCCGCTATCTCCCTAATTAGCAAAGTAGCTATACAAATTATTGCTCTGCTAGCATAACGAGTGGCCTCGCACCACGGTTCGTGGAGAAGTTTCACTCTCAACGAGAAAGTATTCCATGTTATTTCTAAAGCCTGTCCCACGTCCATAATTCTCCGTTCTTCGTTTGCCATAATGGAATTACGTATTACAAAAACTTTATATGCAATACGTTGCATTGAAATGATTAATTTTTATTTAAATCGGCCAGCTCGTTGATGAACAATCGCGCAAATAATTTTGCTGTACTCACTTTTAATTCCACTAACCACTCCATCGATGCCAAACTGTTGCTGGATACTCTAGACAATCGATTATTACTCAAATCTAAAACTTCCAAGGAGCGCAAACTCTCCAGGCCAACGTGATTCAATGCGGGCAAATGATTGTGGCTCAGATTAAGGAAGAGAAGGTGAGGCACGTTAATGAACGCGTTGCTCGCAATTTCCTGAATCCGGTTTTCCTGAAGTTCCGCACTTTGCAATAGCGGCAACTCGGTGAAAGCGCCACTAGGGATCATCTACATATTTTCGAATCATGATAGCAATTGTAAAAATGTCGGATAACAATAAATTGATCTTCCCATTTACAATAAAATATGTGCTACCTGCAATCGATTTTTCCCAAGTCTCAATGCTTGCAGCTCCGGCAGGGCTCGAATAGAATTTCTTTCAATGACTCTCAGATCATTGTTCTCCAAATCTATCAATGTTAATCGCGGCAGGCCATTGAAAGCGCCCTCCCGTAACTCACGGATACGATTTCTAACAAGTTTAAGCTCGAGCAAGGCCGATAGGCTGCTCAATGTTTCCGGCGACAGGATGTTCAGCTTGTTGAAGCTCAAGTCTAGTACCTGAAGAGCTGTTAAGCCGTGCAGCGATCCGGGTAACTCGGTCAAAGTATTGTGTGACGCGTACAGTTCATGAAGGTCCCTGTAATTAATGCCGTTTCCTCCCTTTCATTTTGATTCGTTTGAAAATTGGTTTCGGTTTAAGGCAATTGCTCTGCTAAAACGCGGCCATTTAATGGTTTAGCATTTATTTATATATTACATTAACATTAGCTGGAAGAAAATGAACGATACGCTAGGATGGTGCCACTCTGCACGTAGGACTTTCTAGGTACCAATTTGCCAATGACGTAATCCTATAGCTACTAGTGAAACTGCTTTTCTACTTGCGTGTTAACGTGCAAAAAAAAAAAAAGAAACGCGGCGCTCCTGTGTACAGGTTTGGGAAATCAGGGTAATAATTCTATCATTAGGTGTATTACCTGGTATTCGAGAAGGTTGCATGGGGTATCTGAGCAAGATTATTCCTACTTAGATCCAGCCTCTGTAGTCTAATATTTTCTTGAAATATATCTGGCCTTAGTACCTCCAAACGATTTCCAAGTAAATTCAAATCCATAAGTGATCTCAGTGGCCTGCAACTCCTCCCATGAAGATTCACTAATCGATTGAATCTTAAGTCTAACTGCTCCAATCTCGACAATCCGTCAAAGGCTCCGTCATCCAGAACTCGAAGAGAGTTATAAGCAAAGTTTAGTTTTCTCAAGTGTGGCAAATCGGTCAGACTACCCGGTGGTATCCTTTCGATTCCATTTGCACTAAGATCTAAGGATCTCAAAACTGGTAGATCTAGATCTTGAGATGATACTGCTGGCAGAACTACTATGCGATTCATAGGCATGTAAAGGTGCTCTATATTTCTTGGTAAGCCAGGAATTATTTCGAGCATTCTGTTCCAGCCAACGTCCAATTCGTAAAGATTATTTAAATGGTGAAACGTCAGCGGGTGAAGAACAGACAGTGCATTTCCAGACATGTTGATGTACTCTAAAGACGGTGTAGTCAAGAATGAGTCAGGCTCTACAAGAGCAATCGCATTACCACTGATATCCAAACGTCTTAAGCTTGGTAAATTAGCTAATAAATGAGGCTCTATGTGCCGAAAATAGTTTTCAGAAAGATCCAGCCCCTGAAAATGTAACGAGATGCAATTAAATCATTCCTGGGCACCTGATATCCTTGTCGAGCACTTACTTTCAATGCTGGCAAGTTCCAGAATGGCCCCTCCAATAAGTTTGTCAAAGAATTATTTTTCAATCTCAGTTCCCTGAGAGCGGGCATCGCGGTGAAGGTTTCCCTTTGCAGAAAGGCCACTCTGTTGTGATCAAGGTGAAGTCTCTCTAATGTGGGATGCCCGGTCAGAGCTCCAAAAGGTATCTCTTCGATTTGATTGTGACTGACGTCGAGGAATTTTAGTCTAGGCAAAGCCTCCATTATGGATCTCAGTTCACTCACATGGCTGAGATCGTTATTGATTAGCCATACCTCCTCCAGAATATTTCCAGGTCTGCGTGGAAAAAATTCGGGGTGTATACGGTGTATTAAGTTGTGATTAAGATCCACTGTCTTTAAGACTGGCATTCTCTGAAATGCTCCAGCGAACACCTCTGTTATCTGATTCCTCGATAAATACAGACGAGAGAGAACGGATAAATCCGTGAAGGCTCCTTCACCAAGACGATTTATTCGATTGCTATCCAGACGAATCACCGAAAGCGATGGCAGACCCATGGAGGCACGGCCAATCATGCCAGCATCCACGATCGAATTTCCAACCAACGAGATTTCTTTCAATTCCGGTAAATCTATGAACGCTCGAGGGTGAACCCAATGTACTTCACAATCTGTGATGTTCACCAACTCGAGACGCGGCAGGCCACGGAAAAGGCCAGCTTCCAAGCGTATCAAACGCGGACTACCAAAGACATGAAACTGCTCCAGGTTCGGCAAATCTCGAAAATTTCTTGGCGCCAATTCCAGTAAGGCTGGCGAATTAATCTGCAAATATCTGAGCTTGGGAAGTCCAGAGAATTTGGGGAGTTTCTTCATCACTCTACTCTGCAAAGTCACTGCCTCGAGACCTTGTAAATTTTCAAGGCTATCTACTGGCAAGGATCGTAAATCTGGCTCCACAATGAATAATTCTAATAGAGAATCGTGTAGACCTTCCAGCCATCCCGACGATACCCTTTCAAGGCGATTATTCCGTAACATTAAACGAAGGACTCTTAGAGTGGCGAAAACTTTCCCTGGTAGGCTAGGTAGATTATTGTTCTCCAGGATTAATTCATCTACCGGACGATCTAGGTAATGACTTACTGCTTTTAGTCCCTCAAGGACTCTGGGTAGCTCACTATGGCTGCACCTATTGAAAGAGAAGCAATGAATTCGATTCGACGGGGGCGTTCATCGTAATTAAAGTACGACACTTGCCATATCTGAATCTCCATGTCACGAGTAGAACATCTGCAAGGTAGAATCTTCTCCTGAGTAGGACATCCGTACTCTGAACCTAACTGGGCACCGACACTGATAAAACACAGTGCCAGGAACCAGCCAGTTATAAAGAGGCCTCCACCCTCCGGTGGTTTAATCATCGCGCATTTGGACCTTGGTCTATGACCACAAACACCAGTCCCCCATTTTCTGTAAACATGATTTTAACCCCGAACGTGTAACTAACAGTAAAGCATTATCTTTCGTCCCGATTTATACAACATTACACGTGTCAGCTTTTACAAAATTAAGCGTGTGAGCATTGAGTGTTAAATCGCCCTCGGATGTCACGGTGTTTTCTGTGCGTAAAACGAGGGGCGCACGTGTGTAGACGAGTTGCCTACACGTCACGGTCGTAGGCGACAAAATTAATGCTTCGTACCGTAAGCAGAGGTAAGGACCGCTAGGAAAATCTTTACCCGTGATAATTGCTGTCACCTGTAACTTCGTGGCACAACGGAATTATATATCTTCCGACCAAACGGCTGAAATGTTCATGTTCACGTTCACGATCACATTTTATTTCAATACGAAACATCAAAGCACAAGGTATCCAGAAAGAAACTAATTTCAAAGAATCGATACGGAAGAGAAAAGCCTTTTCACGCTATCAGATAGAAAGAAAACAAAGGTGTTCCTCGAGGATGGTGTCACGGGTGACCACGTGTGTTTCATAACGCGTCTTCCGTAAGTAGAAACAATCGTACGGCCTGGAAAGGCAGTCGGACATAAAGAATGTCGATATCATACGAACGCAAATAAAAGGGAAGATTTAATTAAAGGTCCGTGAAGAGTTTAAGTCGTCTGCCTTGGCGAAGATTTAAGGTAGGGCATCAGAATCGAGGTATACAGGTCGTTACACTCGCGTGATTACATTTGCATTGCTCTGCTGAACTAGTATACCCGATTGTTAGAAAATCGCTTTTCCCCGTTCAGTGAACTTTAAAATGAACCCATTGAATTTTACTCAATAACAAACGATCCCCTTCGATAAAAAACGGATCTTTGCGTGACTCGAATTCATTCTACTAAACAGTTGACATAATCGCGCGTTGCGTTGGCCTATGCTAGTCATGGGTTACAATATGCACAATTGATACAGGTGCAGCAGCTCTTCTTTTGTGGCCGTCATTGTCAGGATTGAACCGCACTGACCGTATGCGATACGAGTGAAAGTGATACATAATATGCTTGCTTACCTTCTAGTCTTACACCCCGCCGATTTCGACCGCAGAAGATTATGCAAGTTGAAAATAAGTCGGGTGCCTTACAGAAAACTTCGATAAAGGGCCAAGCAATAAGAGTGACGCAGTTCTCAATTATAACAAAATGTTACTTCGTCCCCTTTTATGCTGTCCTTCGAAAAAATTCAAGCTATTCCTACCTTTGAATTCAGCCTAGCTCGCCACAAATCTTGAAATTTCGTCGTCTCTTAGAGAACTGCCAATTTTCTTCGGCAACGATATCAATTGACACTGATTTTTCACAGATCAAGGAACAACGCGTCGCGTTCCAGCCGTTGTTCGTTAAAAGACAAGCGTCTGTTGCTCTCGTTACGGACAGGTATGGACTAACTACACGAAAAAGTTTCGTACAAAGCGTGCTGATGCACAAAGTCGAGGGGAGAAGATGACTGTGGCGTGGGCGATGGCGTGCGGGACGAAAAGAGAATTGCGAAGTGCTGTGTCCAACCACCGTGAAGGCACGCTTCCAGGAAATTCTTCCCTTTCCACCAAATCGTTTACATTCTAAAAAATTGGTGACAGTGACAAATTAAAAAAAAACCAGCCTCAGAATCCTTCGTATTGTTTAAACCTTAAGGCTGTAAGCAAATATTAAGCGGTTGCATGTAAAAAGCTGTATAAAAAGAAGAGTAAAAATCAGACTTCCAAGTCGTTGATACGACCACGTTAATTCACTTCGCATTCATCGCATT
Source organism: Nomada fabriciana (assembly GCA_907165295.1). NCBI lineage: Eukaryota > Metazoa > Arthropoda > Insecta > Hymenoptera > Apidae > Nomada > Nomada fabriciana. Next base: position 6,094,875 of record OU015690.1, on the reverse strand, counting down.
CTAATAGTACAATTTTCCTACAACATTGTTCGACTTTTCGTTGATTTGCATCGACAAGAAACATGATTTCTATGATTTTCCTAAGAACGTGCAGTTAAATGTGTTCCAGTCCAGATGACACGAGTTCCGTCTTCCTTTATCCGCTTCTTTTAGAGATGTAGAAAGCTTGAGTCAACTAGAAACATTGTACACTCCTATCTATTCCAATCTTTCATTAATAACCGGTATTGAATAACTCGTATTAACGATGTGTGTCTGTGACTTCATTTACATACGCTACTATTAAAATTCTGAAATCGAAATCTCATGTATGAATTTGGCGTCCAATATATGAAAAGAATGTATATATGTATATTGAAATATATCTAGAAGTACAAAACGTGTGAGCAGCAATAGCCAATTAATCGGTTATTTTTCTATACTAAGGTACCGACATATTTTAATTTGAACAAGAAAAAGATTATGCGGATGTACAATTATTTTCTTCTTATAAATTGATGTTTAAGTTGAAGGTCCTGCATAAACACAACGCATAAAATAAATCTGTGTTGCAACAGGTTTTCAGAATCAACCTCGGTATAATATGGTATGACCATGCGAGCCTACGTCAGTTATTTATCAGCCTTAAGACGGGAGGAAACCTCTCAATCTCTTCATCGAGCTATAGAAGTGCCAATATATTGCGATTACATTTACTCGAGAACAAATTTTCTATGAAACTTAGTCGTGATAGTTAAATGTATATCACTTGATAATAAATAAAGTGTTCTTGCCCCGGTAAAAAGGAATCATAATACTTCTTTTTATCGTATCTTGGATAACAAAAAATGTGGTGCAGACATGTTCTAAAAAGTCCTCAACGACTTTTTAGAAACAGTTTAAGAGATTATCATGTAACGAGCAACCACTATTCCCCTGAAATTAAAAGAAATGGTAGCAACAACTTAGATAGCTCCGAAAGAGTACCAAGGATACTTATTACAGGTGAGTACATTCTTAAAATTTATTTAGAACCCCCATTCTAAGGTAACCAAGCCAAACCTTTCCTATTGTAATCCGAGAACGAGGAGTCGATCTATGAATCTACGTAAAAATACAATATTCATTAATCTTTTATCGTAACAAAAAAATATTTGCCTTTCTCTGTAAATAATGAAATAAAGTCTATGTAAGAATTCAACTACATTTCTTTCACATTCACACAAGGTGGCCTTGGGCAATTGGGTACTGAATGTGCGAAGCTACTCCGCAAAAATTATGGAAATGAGAATGTGATATTGTCCGATATAATCAAACCAACAGAAGAAAGTCTATCAAACGGACCTTTCATTTTCGCCGATATCCTTGATTTCAAAGGACTTCAAAAAATTGTAGTGAATTATAGAATCGATTGGCTGATCCATTTCAGTGCTCTCCTTAGCGCCGTAGGTGAACAAAATGTCCCTCTGGCTGTGAGAGTCAACATAGAAGGTAAAATAGCTTTTTATGCTTTAAAGTAAACTACGCAACGTTTAAAGTGAAATGGAATGTCGTGCCAAGTGAATCTGTCGTTGCGATAATAATTATGTAGTTAGTGTAGCCATGAAAGAAAGTGCGTTAGAGAAAGTAGCTTTCTTAGATATCATCGAGGTAAACGTTAGTATAATCAAACAAACGATAGACTTTAGACAAAATTTGCAAAATTCAAAATATTATCTCTAAAAGGAAACAAAGATAAACGAAAAAACAATGGTACTTATAAAATTAATGTTTTATCTTAGGTATGCATAATGTTATCGAGCTGGCAAAGCAGTACAAATTAAGGGTATTTATTCCATCAACAATTGGAGCCTTTGGTCCGGATTCACCACGAAATCCTACACCAAATGTAACTATTCAAAGACCGCGAACAATTTATGGCGTTAGTAAAGTCCATGCTGAGTTATTAGGTGAATATTATCACCACAGATTTGGTCTCGACTTCCGATGCCTTCGATTTCCGGGGGTCATCAGCAGCGATCCACCTGGCGGTGGTACCACAGGTATATGTTCTTATTCGTTTTCCTATTTCTCTGTTGTAAACAACATTATTTTGCTATAAAAACATGTACCAAGATGTAGGGCATGTTCCAATCATGATTAGAATAACTGCATAATAGTGCGATCCATCATTTTTCAAGGACAATAGTATTAGTAAATTGTTGAGCGCCTCTTGATCATAAACCGTGAGATCGCTTCTTGTGCTTCTCTTATCTTCTGATGCGTAAATCTTATAATACCATCAAAGGCACGCAAATACGAATAAGACAAATACGAATAAGACACACAGGAAAATATAATTTTTTATTAATTAATACTTTTATTTTATGGAGAAAATTTCCTTATACAGATTATGCAGTCGCTGTTTTTCACGAGGGGGTGCTTAATAAAAAATATGAGTGTTATTTAGAACCTCATACAAGATTGCCCATGATGTATATAGAGGATTGTCTCTCAGCACTATTCCAATTTTTGAATACTCCAAGCGAACAATTACAGAGAAGAGTTTACAATGTCACTGCTATGAGCTTTACACCCGAAGAACTGTTCAGTGAACTTAAGAAACACGTTCCGGATTTAAAAATCTCGTATAAACCGGATGGAAGACAATACATTGGTTGGTGCATAATATTTATATATTGGCATTAATTAAACGCACGTATAAAAAAATCCTGTACTAATTTTAGCTGAAAGCTGGCCCCAAGTTTTTGACGACAGTGAAGCCCGAAGAGATTGGGGATGGCAACATAAGTATAACTTGGAAAGACTTGTGGAATCAATGCTACGTGACGTACAGAACAATTTTGTAAGCAAAACATCATTAAAGGAGGTCAACAGCTACGTATAATGTAATGCCATTTAGGGACTAATTAATACGAACTAGACAAGTTATCAAAATATTATTTATTTTATAATAAAAACAACATAAATAATTTTTAAATACAGTTCTTGCAACATACATCTCCATGGCGCCACTCATTAATTTGGCGATTTCATCATCGTTGAGATGGTTCTCTATTCTTTTTGGAGTTGCTTTAGACGCCCTACTCGGAGTCATGCTTGTTCTCTCTGTTGTTCTTGATGGTGTACTAGCCCTGTCCATACTTCTCGAAGGCGTAGAAGCATTTCTTACAGGTGTACCGATACTTCTATACATTCTTTTCGGAGTACCTACTTTCTCATTTACCCGTACATTTTGTGAAAGTTTTTCTTTGCTTTCAGACTCTATACAACGAAAAAAATCAAATAATTTTATTAAATAAAATAAACCCTATTTTTTTTTATTACGAAACGCTATTACCTGGAGCATTATCTTTAGCCAATATTTGTACAACTTTAAAATATGATTGACAAGCAAGAAGATAATGCCCTCCCTTGGCTAGATCTGCTATTTCATTAATACCTGAAGTTTAGAAAATAATATGTAATATACACGTACATATATACATATATCGTTCTATATAAATCAGGAACAGAGAAATTAGTAATCTTACTTATCACAGGTATGCCAGAATTAAGTAGTTTTGGTTTCAATCGTAATCCATGTGTTTGTATGGACAACCATGATACTCACCGGGCCCTACATTAGTAGATATACTTTTTCCGCATCCGAGGGGGTATAGTTTGTCTGTTTGCCTTCTTTACCAAAAATATGCCTTATAGAATAGGCATATTCTTTATCAAATTTCGTTGTGTCCATTTTTTTTGTAAACTCTGATTTCCAGAAATGTAGAGCGTCTTCTAATGTTACCCCTATACCTTTCATGAATAAACCATATTGAATACGACCACTATAACTAAGATGGTGGTCTTAAGAGCATCATGCAAAGTTCTCATATACAAGGGATATGATGTTTTTGACAGCTATAAATTATGTGATATAGTAAAGACAGCAAATTTATGAGAAATAAGTGAATTTCCTCATCCAGTTTTTCTATGGGTGTAACATTAGTGGACCAAGTAACGCGTGTCTGACTGGAAAATGTGTCAGTTAGACTAAAGAGGAAAGATAATCTCTCATTGTGAGATACGTTGGAAAAATTGGATCTTGCGTCCCGTATAATAGAAATACATTTGAAATAATTGTACATTAAATAATTGGTCGAGTAATCACTACAAAATTGGTGAAAAAAATAGAACTCACGGATCTAATTAAATCCGTAACCTTTTGAAAAGGCACTTTATAAAATTCCATTGTGTCAATATTTGAAACTTTGAATGTAAATGAACGGAGTGCCTTTCTTATGTCATCCTTCTCTTCATGCGCAAGCTTGGAAAAATTGAAATATATAAAGAATGATTGTCTAGTAGTATTCAATGCATACATATTTAATTCTATTCGTTACCTGTTGACAATCAAGTGTATGCATGCTCAGTAATTTTTCTATTCCTTCTTTGTCTAGAGTGCTAAACCTTAACTTAAAATACTCAATTTCTTGATTAATGTACCCCATTTCGTTCTCCTGATCAAGACAATATGCAAATCCCAATATAAAGTGCGATATATCGTCCCTTCTTCAATATTAAAATTCTGTTTCCGTAGATGATTTGCATCCCATCCCATACAAAAGGTGCGCAAAATGCTTGAGTCCATCTTGTATCAAACTTGTATGTAGATTTTGCTTCCGTTCATTGAATGTTGTAGAGTCTGTTCTCAACTCGTTGCTCTGAATGTGTTTTAATACTGAAAAATTAAACCCATGTATAGTTCTGGGTCATATTCATAAAATAATTTTCAGATGATACTGGCCATTTTTTGAAAAATACAAACGTTTTAGTCTCTCGAAGCACAGCTGTTCAAATTCAACAAGTGGAATTTCCCCGCTTGGAGGAAAATCATACATTTGTAAGTCATGCTGATAAATATCTTGGAGATTAGTTTCCAGATTAACTGTGTATCTTCGCCGATTGGTGTATTCCATTATCAGAAAATAAATGAATTGGATCTTCTTACTATATTAAATGCATTACAATAATAGTGTCAAACGTAAATATAATTAATTGTAAAGTAAGAAATATTGTATAAAACTTACAATTAACAAAGCACAAAAAGTCAGCGCGTATTCACCTAAAAGTAATTTATTCACTGCATGCAATCATTCTTGTTTACTGTACACTGGCTTTTTCGAAGGCACATAAGCAGCCATTACTATGTTTACCGATTCGTCTCCCGCGCTTTTTTCCGCTGTTATTTGAAGAAAATGTTTCTTACAGTCCGGAATATAACGGGGCGAAAATGAACAAATTTTCCAGTGTTTAAAATAGTTTTAACATATTTATTAAAGATTATTATATAATTATTAACATTTTGATGCACTTAAACGTTTTCGTAGTTCTAATACGCTGCACAATAAAATGACAAATTGAATATCTACTGTACACTTTTTAGTAAATCTGCTACGATTTTGAAATTTTACGGGTCGTTGCGACCGATACATTTCTGAACGCCATTGGAGCTATATGACCATCGGTACCGTCGAAATTTTGAACATGAAGCTCTTTCACTTGTAGATTAAAAAATTCCATCCTATTTGTCACCGCAGATATGTCTCGAAATTCACGGATAGTAATATCAGTTTTGTCAATAACTTGCTTATCAAGCAAATTCACATGTTTTGGATACATCGAGTCTCCTGGTAAAACGTAGACCATCCCATCTTGCAATTCTACCTTTACCTAATAGAAAACATATCACAAACATTGTTCTACCAATGTTTAACATAAACTTGAATGCTTTGTGGTTTTAACTTACAGGCAAATTTAATAATATCCCCATTTTACTACGATCGATTGCAAAGTCTAATAAGTTATCTATGCTTTCGAATTTGGCTATCCTTGCAACTTCATATTGCTGTGGCGGCGGTAATGCAGCGGCAGTGGACGAGAACAACATTTTCCCGGGCGTATCCCACTATATTGTAGATGAAGTATTAATAATTTATACAAATAGGATAATTAATGTATTGAAAAATATCTTACTATTAAATCTTACTATTAGATCTTCTATTTCTGTAAGTTCACAATTCGTATTCGGTGTATCTTGGATACAAACCAAATAAAAAACGGCATCGTAACGTTTTCCAACAAAATATGTTGGTGTTAACCAGTTGCTCCATTCATAAAGAGACCATAAGTCTGGATAACACTGGAAATTTTCACACAATGTATAAAATTCCGTAGCATCATTATGCACCCTCGTTTGCCAGCTCTCTAATTCTTTTTCGGACACTATAAATTAATACGAAACAATCATTTTATATTACTTCAGGAAAATATATTTTATTTTCCAAGAAGAAATAGTTACGTTTTATGTGTCCAGCCCAACCAAAATTCGAGGCATCTTTTTGTGATTGCTTACAAATTAATATACCGCATTCTTCGAAAGTCTCGCGAATGGCAGTGATTCGTAATGAAATTTCTCTTGGCAATTCATTAGGTCTAAACTTGAAAATCGAAGGACGAACAGGGGTGTTTGGAGTTAAAGATGTAAAATTGTAGGCATCAAAGCCGAAGGTAGAAAAAAGATTATGCCACTTTAAATCGGCATCAGACGGATGCACTACTCCTCCAGGAAATACATACATGCGAGGCATGAATCTCGAATTCTGATGCCGTTTTAGGCACAGTAAATTATAATTGTACTGAAACTGAATATTATCTTCTTAAAAATTGAATTAGTATTTAATATTGGTCACTTTTATTCAAAATCTTGTCATAATACTATTTAAACTTTCGCGCCTCTTTAATGTACCGTACGTAAATTCAAAGAGTCATGAGATAACTTAAGTTTGGTTATACTTGTTCAATAATTTCTTTTCATTATTAGTAACAGTAAACCGATTAATTATTAAATTATAAACATTCTTGTCTTATATAATATTTTAATTAATTACTTACATTTGAGGCCATTGATGGAACATATTTTTGTATATGACGAGCTGTTAGTATTAAACTAGCAGATTCTTTCCAAACTGTCATTTTTATAAAGAAAGACACACGTTTTACGTTACAGTAATACCAATAATTTTGTGAAATTGCAAAATAAAGAAATCACAAGGTTATGGGTCTGCAAAGTACATTTGTAACCTGAGTATTTGCACGTAAATAATTGGAATGGTAATATGTGGACAATCATGGATCATAAATATCAAAATGGACGGATAATTATCGATATCCTTCTGTTTTTAAAAAAATTCTAATCGATATTTTGTACAACATATTGGATTTTATAGAATGCACAACAAATTGATAATTAGTTACAAAATAAACATTACAGCTAATAATTTTGTGTAGTAGAATAATTGCAACATAAATGGTTTTTCATTTTTAATATTTACTACAATATTACATTCATTTGGCAGTCCATTAGATTAGTACTTAATAAGTTATGACACATAAGTTTCTTACAAATTAATGTTAGGCATCAATACTATAGTACCTTCTGTTAAAATTGCAGTTTTTGTAGACCCAGTCTATGTACATACAAATGTACAGTAATTTTATGTACATTACACCAATAAAACAGATATGATGCGTTACATTAATAACTATACAACATCCGATACATTAACAATCTATGAAGACTGGACTATGTAACTTTTGTAGGTTTGTCGGGCTTGCTAGTTGCTGCGACCATTAGTTCATACAATTGATATACTTGTTCGTCTCTAAATTTGTCAAAATCTTCTTGATTTAAATTTTGGCCAAGTGGTTTAGCTGTATGGGGTCCTTTCAATCCCAGTTGCTTAACCAGCATTATTGTATATTCCTACAAATTACAAGAATGAAATTAAATGATGTAATAAAGTTATACTGTAAACCTGAGCACAAAGCTTTTGAAGATAAAAACAAAATATATTAATTCATTTCTTATGTGCTGATAAATCTATGCTGTAACAAAACATGATGAATATAGATTAGTTTTATAGAAACAAATGTTAGGTTAATTTAGTATCACTTACTGTCCATTCATGTAAGAATACAATTGCTGTCGAATCATCACAATTTTTGTGCCTCTTAAATTCATCCCTGACATAATTAGTTCCTAAAGACTGAATTTCAATTGGTAAACCACGATGTAACCTTAAAATTGTTTTGTACAGCATTCTGACACGCTGTACGTGAGATAAACTAGGCATGATTTATTTTTAAAAAGAGTGCCATCTATGCTTGCTAACTATTTTTATATGTATAATATCTTTTCAACACAGCTATAGTTCTATTCTTAAAATTTAAATAAATAAAAAATCAATGGAGTCTCGCACCAAATGTCATGCACAAGGCACACGTGTTTATGTCAGCTGTCAGTGTGCATAATTCTGATTACAGGTATCTACTTATTTAATTATTACATATAATGTAAACAATTATATTTAATTGTTTCATAATAAACAAATTGTTTCGTTTAATCTTAAAAAAGTAGGTACGACATGCCCAGGCAGCGAAACATGTCAGTGCAGATTTTCCTGGCAAGTTGGCAGCTAAACAGAGTAGCCACAGATTTGACCTTCAATTTTTTTGCGAATTGGCCAGGTAAAATGCCGGTTGTGGGACATGGCGTCTAAAAAATCAAATGTAAGTAAAACCTATATAGTTTTTATTGTATTGTATTGTACGGCACGGTACGGTACGGTCAGCCGCAATCCGGGGCTCGTTGCCGGGCTCGGGACGAGCACCGGCGAAAATGACGACAGCTCCATAAAAGTAAGGTCGATTCCAGGCACGACGAAGGGGCGAAGGGTTGACATCGTATCAAGGGAAAAACCGATGCTTCGGAGAGTTCAAGTGTCCAAAGTGTAAACGCAAGTGGATGTCGAGCAACAGCTGGGCGAACATGGGCCAAGAGTGCATCAAGTGTCACATAAACGTGTACCCGCACAAACAGGTGAGCGTGTCCGGCCGATTTTCCAACAGCCCAGAGATTATACGGTTACCTGTTTTCAGACGTCGCTGAAGACACCGGACGGCCTAGACGTTTGCGATCCCAACAAGGTTCATCCGCAGCATCTGTGCGAGAAGTGCATAATCCTCGGGTACTATTGCCGAAAGCACGAGTGCCGGATATTTTTTCCGCGATAGAGCGAAACGATGGAATAAAGGAAAACTGAATTGATCCACGTTACCCGCGGCTCTTCAGTTGTACATTTTGTATTTTTCTTTACCATCATATATATTGTATATATGTATACATGGTAAAAATATTGTGTTCCATTATTTAATAAAGTTATATACGATGTATTTTTGCATGGATTTATATGGGAGAGCAAAGATAATGCAGTTATTTAAATTAGCAGCATAAATTCTTGCAGATATATGTCCTACAGCTGATCAAAATATTGAAAATATGATTATAATATAATTTTTACGTATGTTAAAATACTTCGAGCATTAAATAAATAATGTAGCACGGTTAATAAGAAATACTAGCTAATAAAAGAACAGTACAATATGCATTTACGTGTTCTTTCTGTAATAGTAAAAATTAATTTGTAACGCGCTTTATTATAATCAATATAATAGTAGAATAATCTGCATCATGGCGACATCACAAGTTTTTTAACGGTAAAAAGTACGTTAAAATAGATCCAGATTAGTGTATCCTTCCGCCGAAATACAGTTTCGTCCTCAATTTCACGAACAAAGACCCCCCACTGAGATTTCCGCCAATAGCGATCATTTAACTTTGCTTCCAATCATTTCTCTCTCTTACATTTGATTTATTGCGTACAGCAATTATATTATTTTATAAAATCAGCGCTTAGAATAAAGAATTGTAATAAAAACTGTATACATACAACTGCCAAACTTGTATTTGTTTTTTTTCTATGAAAAGCCACTTATTTAGATTCTTTATAACATTAAAAAGAATAATTCTATCCTAAATCGCGATCTATTTCGCGAGGGTGAGATTTGATTTCACGACGATCTTTCATCCAATCACAGCCAGTTGTTTCCTACTTACTTAGTTAGCAATAGTTGATGCTGGCGAGCCATTCGTCTTCGCGCCCTCGTCCTGTTAACACGTCTCTGTAATTAGTCCGCGATTAACATATTAATTTTATAATTTCTTCGAGAGTTTTGTGTTCCAAGAGGTGTTTAGTGAAGAAGAAAGCCACTTGAAAACCTGGGTAAAATATTTTGCAATACTCTTTTCGCTAAAATTAGTTTTTTCTACTTTGTCATAAACGAGTGAAGTTCGCGTAGCGTTCTCCAATATTCGTATCTGGTACCACAGCATTTGAGCAGTTTCTCGAATTTTCTGAAAATAATATATATCTCAATCACAGTCGATTTATATTTTGCATCAAAATGAGTGCTTAAAATAGTTTAATGGCAATATTAATTCTTGTAAAAACGTTTTTTTTCTAACGGACGCCTACGGGGTTCAAAGTACCTTTTGCACGGAAAGATGATTCTGCGCATATTCTTGCGCATATTAATTTTGAAACGGTTGAAACATTTTGGCTTCCATCTTGTAAGCATCTCTTCTGGCGAACTCGAACTTTCTTTCGGAAAGAATATTTTACTTTACGCGTTTCTGCTGATATAAAATACCGAAAAATATAACTGATATTTCTAGTAAGAATGTTTCATATACACATAGTTCGAATTTTGCGTGTTTTTTGTTACAGGGTACACTTATTTGAAAATCGGATGCACATCTGTTGCACATAATGAAACCAGAGTCGTAATGTATCTAATACCATATGTTTTAAATTGCTACGCATACGTGAGTAAATAAAACTGTACTCATGCTTTAATTTAATAATTTTGAAAGTTCTAACAATACATCTTTATGGTCGCCTATATTTATTTTGAAATATATCAATTCTTGTAAACTTGAAGGATTTTTCATATCGTACTCAATAATTCATTTATTAATGCAATGGATTTATTACTAATCAGGAATATTGAAATGTTATTCATATAATTAATAAGCCGCTTGGTTATTTAATGCACTTTATAAATATTAATTTGTTGCAATGATGATTTTCTCTATGTTCCGATAAACATTTCGCCAAGCATATATGTGTAAAAAAAACCCAGAAATATTTTGGACAAGTGCACATTAAACAAATTGTTTCCAGGTTTTCCGCCTAATAAGAATTTCTTTCAGCAAATTTTGTGGTCGCGCGCAAAGCGATCGTAGAGCCAGTGTTTGCCTGGGAAGTATTACAATTTTCTTTGCCATCGGGGCCCATTTTTTTAAATGAATAATACTGCCATAGTAGAGTCTGTGTTTGTTCGCTTCTCGGTATCCTAATTGCGACGTAAATTCGCAAATTTTTGGTCGTCCGCGAAATTAGAGTCAGACAACAGTGCCAAAGGGGTCGCCGTCGCCCTACAGGAAACACGTAAGTTTTCGGAGCGTTCTTAAAATTTTTAATACATGTTCGACTTCTGTATTGTCAATTAAACTTTTTTTTTAATGTATTTGTTTCAGATGGAACCGGACACAAAAGTCTGAATGGATGTACACACGTCTACCATCTATGTTTAAACAAGCTATAAAGATTAAAAATGTAAGTTCATTTTTCATCCCAAATGCTTCGATTTGTTTTCGCAGAGGCGTAAAGTGTATTCTCCAACCAGCTTTTTTCCCCATTTCTCTTGCAGCTTTGTTTACTATTTACCACTGCGAGCGGGTATCGTATTACGTCCTCGGCTGCTCCACAGTGCAGACAAACATCGCGATCGACCATCATTGTCCTCTGGGTGGCTACTGGTATTATACATAAGCATATTCAACGGCCGGTGAGTCGATCCAAAACAAAATTGACTAAATTTCGTTTGTGAGCATAGTGATCACGAGAATACGATGTTCATCTCGTGTATAAACGTTTCTTTTATTTCCTTCGCACTATTTCATGCAATGTACTTTAGTTCAGGCCAGGGTCTTCTTGTTCTTCTTGCAAATTAAAATTTAGAACAGAAGTCGGATGACCCTCCGATTTCGTCCAAAATACTAATTCCTCTTTTTTGCTTTTTAATATTTCATGCCTTGCCTATTCTCTTGTGTATAAAGTTCAAACGAACATATACGCAAATGCTACGTGCAATTAAAATAATATTCAAAACTGAGTATGTTTATTAACATGTTATTAACATGTTTATTTAAAAAGAAAATATAGTTTACAAGTAAATATTTAGTCTTAAATACGCTATGGTATCGAAATGAGCAGGAAGACAATTCGCGTTGGTCAGATTCTAACATCGGAGTAATAACAATTAATGTTTTTAGTACGTTTCGACTTATTTACTTCGATGTAGGATCGACCGAGGGTTTAATATAATTAATTGCTATTGAATAAACTTTCAATTTTAACTTAGATATCTTTAAAAGCTTTAATATTAAAGTAAATAGTAAAGCACTCCTGTGCCTATTTCCAAATAAAGTTAAATTTTCTTATTATTATAAATATTTTAAACAAAGATTATTTCGAAATTCGTTTAGAAATCTTACTAATTAATTTTTTAGTTCAGGATTTTCAGCATAAAAGAAGGTATGTGCAATTTTTCGTGCCCGTGGACATTTTTGTTCTGAACTTATCAGCGAGCTCAGGTGCTTCTCTGATAAGTGCAGACGGTGGACACGGTTTAATTTTATAAGATTTTCATGTTTAGCGACTGACAATGTTTAGCGATTGTGCACGATGCAGGTTCCATTTTTGTTTGTGTGTGTGTGTATAATTAGGTAAATGGAATATGCATCGAATAAAGCAATAAGTAATGCAAAATAATTAACATTAAATAAAATTCGAATATGTACATATACATACGGTATAACGATGATAGAAATACGAATAGTATTATCGAACGGTTCAATTAATTATATACTATATACAAATATAATCACAATTATATATCAAAAATATAATTGATATGCGATTGAGCAAATGTGTGCTGGTAAATGAATAAATATATGATAACTGAAAATGCAAATAAGCAAAAGGTATAGTTAGAAACAAATGAATGAAAATACCAGTTGGATGTCAATGAATGTAATGAATATTTAACGCAATAGTCGCTATAGTTGTCAGTCGATTTCAACAATGGGTACGTACACTTTAGAGTATGAAAGGTTGTGTGATATAAGCTCGGGTGACGGAGGCGTCCCGGGACGTACCTCTCTAGTTTAGGCTTTTGCACCTGAGTGTTGTGTGAGAGAATCGTGGAGTGAACGCTTTTTTATGAATGTGTTTTGCCATATTTTTTAAATATAGAGTTTAGGTAGGTAGGTAGTATATTTTCTGGTATGCTTGTGTGAACTTAATTTTAAGTAGGAAGGGCCAGGAAACGCAGACAATCACATTTCTCACTCGGGTAGGCTTTTGAATCGCGTGATAAGTCTGCTCCTGGGAAGTAATTAGAACCAATTAATTCACAATTATTTGGTTCTAATGTTGCTGTTTAATGGTTCGTACCTACTTTATAAGACCGTCCGTGGTTCTAGACCCGGACGAAAAGTGAGGGGCAAAATTGAATCTATTTGAGGTTTCAAGTTAAAGTGCGTATTCTACACCGAACAGCTATTATTGCAATGCTTGGTCGTGGTACAATGCCTCATTTAACACCGTGTTTATTTATTCTTTCTTTTAATCGAAATTTCGAAAACTCAAATAGAAATCATTGGTGTTTGTGATCAAAGAAACCCGAAGAGAGAAGAGTCCAGAGGATGAAGTCTTTAAAGAATGGTTTTCCATCGTATGATAGACAACCATTCTTAATATATTTATTTATAATTGCTTCTTATTTGCTTGAATATCACTATGCTCACTGTATCGGTATATATGTATATGCATGTATATGAAAGAATTCGCAATTCTTGGTAAACGACGGGTAAACAATTAACAGTATTTAAAATAATGTCACTCGTGGCGGGTATAGACGTTTTCGCGATTTTTACAGTTTTTTTTACTTGTTTAATAAGAACACAAAAATATGCACGCCTACGTATGCATCATTTTGTTTCTCTTTGCTGCAAATCAAAATAAATGTTCAATCGATGTAAAATATAATACGCCTAATTTGTCGACAACGCGTTAAAAAAAGAAAACTGTGGCCATTATTACAAACTTGGCTAGCACATATATTTTTCAATGTATACGGTACTGGAACATGTAATATGAAAATCATCATTGCATTTATAATTGAGTTACCAAATTGACATTGACAATCTTGTTATGTTTTTATTACAATTGAATCTTATAGATATTATGCATACCAATGTTCTGCATTCAAATCACACAGGGCTATTTTATCATTTTACTGTTTACTATTTTGGAGGATAATGATCAAGTAATCCACCAATAACAAAATTTATATTTTTTTTTATGGTGCATAATTCTATCATTTGTGGAAGAAGTAAACTTCTTCCATGTAACATTAATCATGAACAGCTCAAAAAATGATATGAGAATAAAAAATCTTTCATTTATTTTTAAATGTTATTTGCAACACTTGTGGAGTCACAAAATAACCTTATATTGAGTACAGTTTTTGATTTTAATAATTTTGAATATTTCACAAATGTAATTATCTAACATTTCAGATGCACATTTAAAGGTATTACTATTTCCTTATTTTAATCAAATTAATTTTCAATCACTTGTAGGTCTTCAAAATTGAACTTGTTAGGAAACATTTCTACAATTCTAATTGCAAAGGTTGCTTTTTGTTACAGATATTATACACCAAACATTTCAGATACACATTTAAAGGTATTATCACTTTCTTATTTTAATCCAATTGATTTTCAATCACTTATAGGTCTTCAACATTTCAATACTTTTGTGATTTCATTTGTTATCGAATTTTTATTTATTTATAATGGTAAAGTATGGTTTCTGTTACAGATATTTTACACCAAACATTTCAGATGCACATTTGAAGGTATTATTATTTCCTTATTTTAATCAAATTAATTTCCAATCACTTACAGGTCTTCAAAATTGAACTTGTTAAGGAACATTTCTTCAATTCTAATTGCAAGGTTGCTTTTTGTTACAGATACACCAAACATTTCAGATGCACATTTGAAGGTATTATTATTTCCTTATTTTAATCAAATTAATTTCCAATTCTTACAGATCTTCAAAATTTCAGTGCTTTTGTGATTTCATGTGTTACCGAATTTTTATTTATTTATAATGGTAAAGTATGGTTTCTGTTACAGATATTTTACACCGAACATTTCAGATGCACATTTGAAGGTATTATTATTTCCTTATTTTAATCAAATTAATTTCCAATTCTTACAGATCTTCAAAATTTCAGTGCTTTTGTGATTTCATGTGTTACCGAATTTTTATTTATTTATAATGGTAAAGTATGGTTTCTGTTACAGATATTTTACACCGAACATTTCAGATGCACATTTGAAGGTATTATTATTTCCTTATTTTAATCAAATTAATTTCCAATCACTTACAGGTTTTCAAAATTTCAATGCTTTTGTTATTTCATGTGTTACCGAATTTTTATTTGTTTATAATGGTAAAGTATGGTTTCTGTTTCAGATATTTTACACCGAACATTTCAGATGCACATTTGAAGGTATTATTATTTCCTTATGTTAATCAAATTAATTTCCAATTCTTACAGATCTTCAAAATTTCAGTGCTTTTGTGATTTCATGTGTTACCGAATTTTTATTTGTTTATAATGGTAAAGTATGGTTTCTGTTACAGATATTTTACACCGAACATTTCAGATGCACATTTGAAGGTATTATTATTTCCTTATTTTAATCAAATTAATTTCCAATTCTTACAGATCTTCAAAATTTCAGTGCTTTTGTGATTTCATGTGTTACCGAATTTTTATTTGTTTATAATGGTAAAGTATGGTTTCTGTTTCAGATATTTTACACCGAACATTTCAGATGCACATTTGAAGGTATTATTATTTCCTTATTTTAATCAAATTAATTTCCAATCACTTACAGGTTTTCAAAATTTCAATGCTTTTGTTATTTCATGTGTTACCGAATTTTTATTTGTTTATAATGGTAAAGTATGGTTTCTGTTTCAGATATTTTACACCGAACATTTCAGATGCACATTTGAAGGTATTATTATTTCCTTATGTTAATCAAATTAATTTCCAATTCTTACAGATCTTCAAAATTTCAGTGCTTTTGTGATTTCATGTGTTACCGAATTTTTATTTGTTTATAATGGTAAAGTATGGTTTCTGTTACAGATATTTTACACCGAACATTTCAGATGCACATTTGAAGGTATTATTATTTCCTTATTTTAATCAAATTAATTTCCAATTCTTACAGATCTTCAAAATTTCAGTGCTTTTGTGATTTCATGTGTTACCGAATTTTTATTTGTTTATAATGGTAAAGTATGGTTTCTGTTTCAGATATTTTACACCGAACATTTCAGATGCACATTTGAAGGTATTATTATTTCCTTATTTTAATCAAATTAATTTCCAATCACTTACAGGTTTACAAAATTTCAATGCTTTTGTTATTTCATGTGTTACCGAATTTTTATTTGTTTATAATGGTAAAGTATGGTTTCTGTGTCAGATATTTTACACCGAACATTTCAGATGCACATTTGAAGGTATTATTATTTCCTTATTTTAATCAAATTAATTTCCAATTCTTACAGATCTTCAAAATTTCAGTGCTTTTGTGATTTCATGTGTTACCGAATTTTTATTTGTTTATAATGGTGAAGTATGGTTTCTGTTTCAGATATTTTACACCGAACATTTCAGATGCACATTTGAAGGTATTATTATTTCCTTATTTTAATCAAATTAATTTCCAATTCTTACAGATCTTCAAAATTTCAATGCTTTTGTGATTTCATGTGTTACCGAATTTTTATTTATTTATAATGGTAAAGTATGGTTTCTGTTACAGATATTTTACACCGAACATTTCAGATACACATTTGAAGGTATTATTATTTCCTTATTTTAATAAAATTAATTCCCAATCACTTACAGGTCTTAAAAATTTCAATGCTTTTGTGATTTCATTTGTTACCGAATTTTTATTTACTTCTAATTGCAAAGCATGCTTTTTGTTACAGATATTTTACGCCGAACATTTCAGATACACGCTTGAAGATATTATTACTTCATTATTTTAATAAAATTAATTTCCAATCTAATACAGGTCTTCAAAATTTTGGTGCTTCTGTGATTTCATTTGTCATTGAATTTTAATTTATTTATAATGGCAAAATATGCTTTCTGTTACAGATATACTACGCCCAACATTTCAGATATATATTTAAAGACTATTTTGTTATTGTAATTAAGTATTGTTCAACTTATTGTATACTTTATTGGTTCATGTATTTTCTTTTGCATATTTTTATTTATTTGTTCTGATGCTAGTATTAATTTTGGATATGGTGAAACATTTACTTGTAATATTAGTAACGCCTTACAGATAGGTAGGTCGTTTGGTATTGGTTAGGCAGGTTTCAGTTATTTTTTAAGTAGGTCTTTAGCAATTAGTTATGTAGGCTCTTGTATTCTTTGGTATATATCTACATTTCGTATGTATTTCTATATTAATAAATGTTTATATATTTTGTTGTAATTTGTATGTGATTTTAATATTTCTTGTTCTTTTCAGCCTTATTATAATTTCAGCTTTAATCTAGGCCGGTCTAGGTTTTATGTAGGCAGGTTTTCAATAATGATTTTTATGATATGTTATGTTTTAAGTTGTCCCTTGCCCTAAGATGTGTTGCCATACCCTATGAAACTCATTGGCATCCCCCCAAAACTGTGTTCCCACGAATCGATAAAAAATTGGTTACCATGCCCCAACAAATTTATAGCCATACCATATGACCTACGAAATCCCTGGTATCCCCCCAAAAATCTGTTGCCCAGGACCTATACAAAAAAGTTTCCGATGCCCTAAGGAATGATTTATTAAACTGAAACTCAAGCAGGTTGTTTATAGATATTATTGATAAGTAGGATTGTATAATTTGTATTTGCTTTCTTTCAGATGGGTCTCTATGCGCAGCAACCTCCTCGTGGTGAGACCCGGGCAATCGTTATTATTGAGAAATAATTAATAAGCATATCTTAAATATTCAAGATATAATTACTAATTATGTCTGGAATAATAGTGAGCTAATAGCTGCTATCGCGTATGTTGTTCCATAATAAACTAAAACGGGGCGCAAAATTTTAAGTTACATCTTCATTATATGGCATAATTACAAAAGTCAAATTAAACTCACAATATTTAGTTAAGATAATATATATTTAAGTACTTAAACACTTTATACACATATGCAATACGTATCATACATATTAATCCTTTAAAATTTATATCCTCGTTCCACTTAACTTACAACATTTTTCAACAACAGTTTATTAAGTTTACTTTTAACGCCTTAATTGTCCTCAGGGCATCGCGCGTCTTGAATCTCCTATTAATTGAAATGATGCAATTAAACTTTAGTTTCAATTTATAAATACTCTCGATAAAAGATGACATATCTTACCCGATTCCTTTTCTCTCCGTACTTCGACCAGAATGTAACATTACACGATGTCCTTTGACCCGTTTGCTTATTGAAAACGGAACACGAAGAGAATGGTGGCGAGTATAAATGCAATGAAACTGCAGGATTCACGGCACTTGGATTTTCAACACGGTGAAGTCCAAGGGAATCTAAATAAATCCTTATTAAATTACATAGAGCTTTAATTGGATATTAAGCGATATGTAGGTTTCAAAATTATACCATTAATATAACATATTTTATTGAGTCCGAGGGTGGTCTTCTCTAACTCCATAAGCTCCTTCGATTCTTTTGTATCATTTTCACACTTTTCAGGCCACGCATACCGTGTCTACATAGAAGAACGTACCAAAATTAAATGAACAATAAGTTTTATATTGTAATATAAGTACCTCGCAAAGTTCGCCTTGGAGAATTTTCATTATACAGTGTGCATCTGCATGGTCGTGAATGGCCGAACCATGACCTTCTCCCCAGCATAAAACCATTAAATTGAACCTTCCATTTCCTTCATCGACCAAATTCCTTGTATACCTGACATAGTACAATGATTCATTTAGCTTGCCTCTTTAAGGCATTTGTTTTACTTAATTAAACCAAAAGGGCAATAGTGATTCGCATTGAACTGCGCCGAAGGATAATGAATTATTCTTATTGGAGGGGCAATCAATCACTATCACGTCGGGTCTGTAGATGTTGTTCCTTAACGCGCAAGAACATTTTGTTGTATTTTGCTTTCGACCCAACGAGTGTCGCGCGTCTAAGTAAGAGCCGATATTCTCAATCAAGTGTAAGTTAAGAGAAGGGGACATACATACGTGGAAAGTGTGCGTAACCAGCCATTCACCGTACAAACACTACTCATTTATGCACAATACACATAGATATTCAAATGTTCCGCATACTTAGGTTTGGGTTGCACTCATGTCCAACCATTTTGGTCGTTCACTTTTTCTAGGTTGCATATTATAATAAATAATGATGGAGAGGAAAAAATTGTGATAGCCATTTTTCAAAGGTGAAGAAATCTAATTCGTTACGGTAGTTTAGCATGAAGTCGATTAGTTGAATCGTTTGAAACCAGTGAAATATTTTGATGAACGTTTTCGTTATTTTTAAGATCCAGAGAATTGCTTTTCTTCTATTTTATATAACTCGTTCTACTTTGTGTAGAAGTTCTACGTGTATTGCAGTTTCCATGCTTTCGCATATTATGTGGAAATCGGTCGTGTTAGCAATCATATGCTGCAATTCTACTTGTATTCAACCAAGTCGTCATTAACTTTGTGATTTATACAATGATTTTTGTTTTCGATCAGTATATGTTTTGTACGAAAGCGAGAGAAAGTCGGCGTAAACTCGTTTAATTCTTAAATTCGAATACTCGTTTGCTCTTAAAATTTTCTTTGAGAATTGCGAAAATTAATTTTTAATGAAGTCTTTCGGTTATACAGAAATGAATAGTAAATTTAATTAACCCGTAGAGGAGACAATAACGTATTAGTGTTTAAGACTATTTACACTATTTGACATATCATTAATATCGTCTCTTACTTGAACAAGTACACATACTTATCAAAGAATTCTGCAATCCTCGCTCTTATTGTTCATATTTATGGCTTTCAAACATTCGCGTTATATCATGCATTATGTTAGAGTAGCTTAAATAACGATTCCATGAAACTTCACAATATATGTTTCCTTCTGATAAGAATATTGGTGTTTCCCACTATTCCTAACATTTTGGTATCGCTATTAGCAACTTGATGACGTCTTGTTACTATTTTTCTTAACGTCATTTATTTCACGTTAATGTGTAAGATTGTTAAATTCTTCATTACTTGGGATTGATTATGTTTTGAATGAAGTATATTATTTATGGGGCGACCAGGGTAAGAGAAATAGTGACGAGCGATAACCTATCATGAACTTCATCACATTAATTTTATTTCTCAATTCGACGTAGTTTTGACGCGTTCTGCTTATACTCCGATCGACAATTATTTACTGAGAAATTCGATTATTGGTTGATCATTGTTTACACGCGTACAGCATGAACGCAATTAACAGAAGCAAATAATTTCTACGATAACCGTAATTATTAAAATTAATTCAACAGTAACGTATTGTACTTTAATTAACATACTTTGAAAATAAATCATAGACTGTGTTTTTTAATCAATAGAAAGAATCAAGCTTACACTTTCTCGGATCATTCTAATAATTCGTCCAATATTTGTAATTCTTTGATTTACCTGCATCGATCAAATTTTGCATATCTTTTCCATTCTAACGGGTTACTTCTGTAGGATGCCATTAAATCTTGCACGATGTCAATGTTGACGTGGTCTGTCTTAAAAGCTTCATGTAAAGCGTCAATAAGCTCCCGAAGTGTCAAAGAGGCATTTTCTTGATGAATATTCTTCTCGTTTAATTTTCCACGCGAAACACAAAATAGCTTAGGGTCCTCACTACAGACCTGCATTTTTCGTTCAATCCTTCACTTGCTATTCCTCTTCGGTTTGTTGAACTTTGGTTTTTATAATTACTATCGCCCGTATTCGATAAGGTTTAACGAATAATATAAAGGAGTTGAATGGCGCGAAATGAGAGCAACAAAAATTGTGCTGTAGATAAACTGGAAACAATTTGCAAAGGAAAAGAAAGAACTAAAGAGTTCGAATCGAAACCAAACCAAGAGCACGTTTAGCGCAGGAAGAACACGTTGCCGGTCTACGGTTTGTACCGATCTAGTAAAACAGGGGAGACGGTGTCTTGTACGAAGCCTAAGATACCCCCTACTCCTGGCGACTCTTACTTGTTAGTAGTAGCCTCAAATATATATGTATATATTGTACATAGTTTACGTGGTAACTCTACCGAAGCTACGATGATTTTTTACTTTACGAAAAAGCTGGCATCATGTTGCACATTTTATAGAATCAGTATTTTGAGAATTTTATAAGAAAATCTTGCCTTTTATTTACGGCTGTAAAAGTTCTTTTTATTGCGGTACGGGGGATTAACGAAATTGGAATTATGTATTGTAAATTATATCGCAATGTATTATTTCCGATGTTTTGATGTGTTTGTAATGAACGGGTCCCTTATCGCAACAACGTTAATGGGAGCTCGTGTTAATTTGTTTTTCATTCCTTTTTTCTCTTAGGATGGACTAACTTTTGATTCTTTTTTTATCGTGCATGTTTATCTTTGGTATTACGAGCAATAAACGTTGTGAAAGGAGCAATGCCGTAATTGAAGTTTTTCGTAATCACGGCATTTGTTAAAATTTCGTGTACTCCACGGTAATTAATGCAATCAATTTCTTCGATTCACTTTTTTTATACACTTCGTTAAGTAATTTGTCAAATATAATATCAGTCAATTTGCAATAGGTCTCTGCGAAGGAAAGAACGGAGGATTAAAATATTAGTTACGGGTAACAAAAGATCTAGGGCGCATTTATTATTACAGTTCTTTTAGAATAACTTAACAAACAGTCGTGGTTCATTTTTGTACCACCAAAGCAATAATACTATTAAAAAATTGAACATGTTCTGCCTTATGATTAAAATTTTAAAATTTGTTTTCCTGCTGTTCACAAAACTCTCAAAGTGGTGTACTTTCACGGATATTATACTCCTAAATCCAATAATCGCACGTGTCACATTACCGCACACAAATTGTCTTTTCGTCATTGTTCTTTGGTTTCGTGGATGTTTTTCCACACTGTATGCTTTCCTTTTCTTTCGTACGACAAGGTGAATCAGTGCACCTGCACGGCCTCGGCTTGTTGCGTTCTCTGGATGTAATGCAGCTGTGGTAAAGAATGTAATAAAAAATCACCAACTGGAAGTACCAGGTCTACGTTCAGAGCAATTAAACAAGGAAGTTGTTTCTCTTGATGTGAAATTTCTGTTTAACTTTTTTTAGGGTACATTGGTACTTACACACACGGCGAAGTTTTGCAATAATAACATTTTGCTCTAGGCTTTTTTTGATGCGATTTGGATTTTCTGCACTTGCAGGGCACTGTCTTGCAAGCACAATAGACAGGAATAATTATTTTATTCGGCTTATCTCCTTTCACTTGAGCAGTGTCGCATTTACAGTTATTGGACCCTTTATTCTTCGACTTATCCACGCATACTGCTATTATCTTTCGCCGCGTTTTGGGACTGCAACAATCGTGCAAATATTAGAAAGTCCTCGTTAACAGGTAGCTGTAACATTGTGATGGTGGTAAACGGATTCTACCTGACACAGTGTTTTATTTTCCTTTCTTCTCTGCCCTCGTCCCTCTCAGATTTAATGCTACAGCAACACGGTACTTTTCTGCAGCGAGTACAGCAAGTAGATTCACTGATCTTGTGTTGTAACTCGTCCATCACGTCAGAGAAAACACTTAGTCGTTGATAAGGGAGATCGTCAGAGTTGTGTGATTTGGGGTTTTCACAGCAACAGCATTCATTCATAGAATCAGTTTGAAGATCAGTAAAGTTTCTGGAAAAGTAACGTCGTACTTCTTCCCTGGGCTTCCAAGCCGTAACGTACATAATGTGATCGTTATCAGGCTCAGTCAAGACCGGTCTTCCATCGCAAATCGTTTTCTGATCCTTACACACACACAAGTCTACAGACAATTCACAGCATGCACACTTTTGTACCGGCGCCCTGCATTTACATTTATCACGGGGGTTGTCGCAGTAAAGACAAAACATAGACTTTATACATCCGGAAGAATTATTTTGTTCACAAACTGATTTGCAGTTGCATTTATTTTTCGGTTTATAGCAGTTTGCGCACGGTATTGGCAATCTGCAACTGCGTCGATTCCAATAAAATTTTGGTTTGTCAATAAGACAAACCAAAAAATTTAAACTGACCTTGGGGATAAAGATAAAAATTTTACCTGCACTCGTTCCTCGGCCTACAGCAAGTGTTGCACAGTGGTAATCTTCTACAAGCACACTTTTTTAGATAGGAAATTGCGCAATTGTTTTCTTGAGGATCAACATGGCAGCATTGTTTTTCTTTTTTGAGGCATCCCTTCGGGTAATTTGCAGGCTTATTGTCGCATTGAGATATCGGTATACAGCAGCAATTGCATAGGCTTTCTTTATTGGGAAAATGTTCCTTCATATTTGGATACTTTGGATATACTGAATTTATACATATCGTGCGAAGATCAGATTCCTGAGGTTCTGAACTAAATTTTGCACAGACCGTTATGGATTCTTTATCAGAGTCTACATCAAGCTGCACTTTTCTATCTTGATTGTCACATTGCGTTCTACCTTGTTCAAATTCATTTTCATACCTTTCTTGACTGTCGCGCAACCCTCTTGATGATTTGCGATCTTCGTACTTTTTCATGGCATCTCCAGATTCAGATATGTTTGAAAACCTTTCAGATCGCACATTATTCGTTAATTCTGTATCTGGCGTATTCTTTTTCTCAAATAATTTCACTTGTTCTGAAGAATTGCCAGATTTAACCAAATTACCGGAGTTGCCATAATTACCATAATTGCTGGGATTTCCGGAATTTCTAGAATTACCAGAACTGACGCGATTATTTTTTATATTGGCTTCTTGATTTTCTTTATCGTTCAGTTGATTACTCGAAGGAGCAGTGTTTGGTTCAGATTTATTTGTTTTATTTTCCATTAAATTATTTGGATTCGCTTTAGAAGGAATAGAGTTATTATTCCCTTGATTGTTTTCATTCATTTCAATTTTTGACTGTTCCAGTAAATGATTTTCATCTTCTGTTCTTGGCATTTCAACATTCTTATCAGTAGTAGTATCAGTCAATGGGGTTTCTGGCGTGTTATCTTTTTCAGTGAATTCTTCAGGTTTTGTTTCTGAATCTTTTGATCTACCTAAAATTTTCGACAAACGTTTAAACCGAGACGTTGTCCCCTTCAGCCATTCCTGGAAGCCGGTTGATTCTTTGTCTTTCTCAATTTCCTTATCTGCTGGTGCTTGCTCTTCTTCTTTTTCTTGCTGAACTGCTTCCTTCTCTACAGTTACCGATTGTCTTCGATACTTATATTGGTCGCGCAAATTGAATTTTTTTAAAATATCTGGCAAGACTTGTGCTCGTATTCTTGAATTTGATCCATTTAGACTGGGGTCATCATCTAGCTCTTTAACAGGAATTGTTGCACCGCTGTTTTGATCTGTAACTTGCCTAGGAGATCGTTGTTGCTGCAAAGCATTTTTAAGTAATATTGCTTCAGGCCTTGGTTTTCTTCCTCTCTCCCCATTCGTTATTTTTTCTTGCCCATTCACATCTAATGTTCCTGTACCTTCAGGGATATTCGCTTCTGATTTTCGTTTTCCATTCGCATCTGTAGTATATTTTGTCAATTCTTTTAAACCGGAGAATGTCGGACAAAGTGTTACTCTCTCTTTTCTTTCTTCAACTGTTTTTTCGGATTTCTCAGATTTACCATCAACACAAACATCTTCCTCTTCTTCCTCTGTTATACAGTTACATGTTGACCACGGTTGCATAGAGTTCCCTTTCTCCATTGTCTTAGAATATCTTTTGCTTCTACAACTGCATCGTGTATTATGCTTTCCTGATATTTCTCGATCCCTCTTGTAACATTTACAAGATCCCCCCAGATTTCTTTTCATTGTTTTCTGACTGTCCCCTTCGCTATTATTGTCATTTAAATTCGGCTCCAGTGACCAATTATCACACGGGACAGTATCTGTACGCCGACTGCTGTTACTTGACCATCCTTCACTCCCTGAATTTGATAAACTTCTGGTAGTATAAATTGTGGAGCATGGCGTCTCTATTTTATCACATATTATAAACTTCGGTCGTTCACTTGCATTGTCCTCATTTATATCTATGCATTTGCAATCAGTCAAAATAGATGATGTTTCCTTTATGCAGATAATTTCATTAAAAGAGCCGCAGACGTCGATAGCACTACTGCCTTCCAATTTTCCTATGCACTTAGAAGAGCAGGTAGTGCTGTCGTCACTTCCCTCTTCTCCTTTTGATAGATAGTCAGAGGACTCTTGTCCATTACATTTTCTACGTTTATTTCGAATACAAGTTACAAGTTTGCTCTCTGAAATACCAGACTGTTCTGACGTTGTCTCTGAACTCGATTCAGTACATGGGTCAGGCTTTTTTGGTTTAGTTACCGCCTACAAAAAATATAACAAATTGAAGAACTCTTGAAAGAAAAAGCTGCAGGGGAGGAAAAAATGAAATTACTTGTGCGTTTTCTGTAGCTTCCGAACAGATGTAAATGTTCACATTTCCAGTCATTCGACGATTATCGGTCTTCCCACTGCACGCAGATTTTGAGCACTTTTTTTTCTTTCGCTGTTCGCACACACTTCCCTTCTTGCTGCAAGGTTTTGCAACTTTTTCGTGCAATTTTTTAGAATGCACGCGGTAACTTTTGCATTTCTTTGGAAGTCGAACCGACCTCGAAGTTCTTAAACGATTATTTGCTTCTAGAATCGGACAGGGGTGACACTCGCGCTTAACTTGTGTTGGGGTAAATTTCTTACTGCTGCAGCACACTGATTTAATGTATTCTTCGCTCGGCTTTTTATCAACATCTTTTTCTTCGTCCTGCTGTTTTAGCACAAAGCGAGTAATTGTTATATTAATAGAAATAAAATAAGTTCCATGAGAAATTTGAGTATCTTGGATACTTGCATCATAGATACCATTTTACATTGCTTCACAATAGTTTCCATTGCTTCTTTAATCGAAGTATTTATCATTGCTGTTAATTTTGTTGGACTAATTTTATTCTCCGCATCATGTTGCGAGGATACTTTTGAGGAAGTCACACAAGTCTGAGGAATCAATTTTTCCTTCCGGCAAGTTTGTATATCACAAGTTTCTTTCATAAATAAATCTTTTGCCTTATCATCTTCAGTGTCATCTTTAATAACATCTTTGGTTTCATCCCCTTTCTTTATTTCTTCGCTTTCTTGTAGTTTTGTTTCCTTCTGGGGATCAATGGATACCGTGGCATCGGGTGGGAGTGGGAGAGGGATGGTAGTTGCCTTTGTATTGTTCAATGGATGAACTGCATCCATATCAGTATGCACTGGAGGTTCCTCTGTTACTTTCGTTGTAGATGGTGCATTATCGGTATCTTCTAATTTCTCTTCTTTTGGCTGTACCACTTCTGTCGGTTTGTTACGCTCAAATAATTTTCTAAGAAACATTTTCGTTTGATAAAAGCGCGATATTTTTGTATCACTTTTTCCTTCTACCTCTGTCTGTATTAAATTTCATGCACTCCTCAAAATATATTTTTCTTTTTTTTTTAAGATACTTTTGCACCTGTTTCGACATCGCCAAACTTCGTTCTTGCATCCGAAAATACTGATTCTATTTCATCTTAATTAATTATTGTGAATTTTGTTATCACATAATTGTGTTATACAGGTTATACATTCTGATGACATAACAAATTTAAAACAGCTGAAATTCTTCTTATGTCTATTTATATTATGAAGTGTGTTGAACTATACGGACAAAGAATTTTTTAAATGATTTACCTTTTTTTTTTAATTGGCTCGGTGTCTGTTCATTCGTCGGCAGAGGTTGAAGATTCAAATTTGTCCACCTCTTTAGTACAACTGCAACTAGAGCATACGTCGCTCATAATTTCTGGACTGTATGGGCAATCGTAGCATACTGTTCTTATTCGTTCAGTTCTTATGTATTCTGGGTCGCCTTTACATTTGTGTTTTTTAAACGGCTAAAAATATTATTAAAGTATTGCATACAATTTCACTAATCTAAATATGTTCAAAATTTATATATTACTTTAAATGGCGCTATTATTTTATGACTTAGTCGTTTCATTAAACCGAACTTCGTCCCACTGTGATCTTGTCGTGGATATAATTGCTTTACATTTTTACTCTTGTCTGCTTCTTTGGACAATCGTATTAAGGGTACGCGCTCTTTTTCATTTTTATAATTTTTCTGATTTCCAGTTCTCGTTTGTAGTTCATTTTTATAAGTGTGTGTCTCTTGATAAGAAAATCTGTCATCTTCCATTGGCGAATTAATCTTGAAACGAGGCACATTTTTGTTAGTGGACTCAAAAATATATAATCATTTGTAAACAACTATAACTTTGATTAGTACATACTGAAATTGAATCTGGAGATCGAGGAGATCTGTGCTCGAATTTACGCCTTTTTGCTTCTTTCTCTTGTATTAATCTTATTCTATCATGCCTTTTCAATTCGTCAATTAATTCTGGACTCTGATACATAGGTAAATATTTTTTGATCACAGGCATTTCAAATGTTTCTTTCAATATCTCTGGACGACCACTCCTGTGCACTCCACAAGATGTTTCAACAACAGAACTTGTACAATAATCGGTGTTATAATTTCGTGGAGAATATTTATTTTCGTATGGTTCACACTCTTCTGTATCCCATTCTGATCTTTTTTGCTTGGATCTGTGTGTATGAAAATAACATTCTTCGTCATCTGTAAACGTTGATTTGTCTGAGCAACTACATTTCCTTTTCTTTGACGTGCGACATTTATCGCATTTAGTTTTGTACCTGAAAAATATTAATTATTCAATGACAACAATTGTTTGAATATCCAGAAATACCTCAATACCGACCTCTCTTGGAGTTTCCTTTTTTCACGACTTCGTTTCTTTCTTTTCTTATCTCTGTACAATTTCTTTGCACCTTTGCTAGATTTTTTTACGCCCGACATTTTAGCATCTTGTTCAGTATCTTTAATCCGTGATCCACGTTTATGGAATTTGGTTTGAGTGGATCTACTTCTATCGGGTAGATCAGTGGCTTTGTCAATTTTCGTTCTTTTAGTGGGAGAACCAAGTTCTATAGGTTCTTGTGCTGGTAATTTAGTCTCATCTTCTTTCACGTTTTTTAGTGGGACCACAAGTTTTTCTTTTGAGATTGTAAATTTTTCTTCCGATGGTTTTGGTTCGTGCTCCGAAGACATAGGTTGTTCTTGGGACTTAGCTTCTTCCTCTAATACTTTGGATTTTTCTGCCGTGTCTTTGGATTTTTCTTTTGAACTCAATGCCTCGGAGTCTGCAACCTTCTCTTCAAAAGGAATTTCCTGTTCCACAGGTCTGCGTCTTTTCCTTCTCGGACCATGGCCAACACCAAATATTTCTAAACCTGGCGATGGGTCGGGTTCGCGGGAGATTTCTGTATCTGTATAAAGTGTTATTTTTTCTTCAGGCTTTGTTTCGTCTTTTATTTCATTCGTGGGAGCAACAACTTCTTGTACTTCTTCAGGAACAATCGATAGTTTTACTCCCTTTTTTGGTGTAAATTCTTTCTGATCACCTTTCTCAGTTTCTGTTTGTTCTAAATCTTTTGACTCCTCGTATTCACTCCTCGAGGATTCGTCTTTTGTATGTTTTTGTTGCTTCAAGGTTTTTATCGGCAATTCTCTTTCTTTTGAATAATCTGTTTCGCTCTTAGTGGTGGCCTCAGTTTCTGTTTCAGAAGTCAGTTTCGACGTGCTATCAGTTTGCTCTGAAATAGTTCTCATTCTCGAAGAATACGCATCTGTGGCTTCAGTCGTTCCCAATGTGATCTCTGAACTGTGTGGGCCCTACGAAAATATTTTTTTTATCACAATTTTTTTTGCGACCTCATAATTTATATTTAAATATATAATATTATTACTAATTTGTCGTGTCTTCTTGTATCTCTTTCATCTCCCCTTCTAGCATGCGTAGGTGCTCTGATGCCAGACAGATCATTGATATCCTCCACTTGTCGCACACATGTTTGTGTTTGCGAATCTTCAGTTTCATCTACTTCATAATAGCATGTTCCCTTCACAGTAGATTCCAAATGCCTATTTTATCGTACATTTATTGAAACTAGCTCGAGTTCATTTTTCTTCGTTATATAAAAATTTACCTTGGTAATTGTTTCGTGACGAATCCCTTTTTACACGGGATCCTCTTGAAATTTTCGATTTCGTCAAGATCGTCTTCGGTTGTGGTCTTCCTATTCTTTCGTCTAGTTAAGTATGTACACCTTTTATCACGCATTTTTAATAAATCGTCTTTCTCGTCATCGCACGAACACGAAGAGGACGAGGAAGAATCCTTCAACTTCCTGGTTCTTCTGTAGGATTGCACTGGCATTGGTTGCTTCGTGTGAAGCATACTAACAATTCTATTCATAAGAGAGGGTCGCCTTTCTTGTAATCCTCTACATCCCCTCCCGTTATCCTATTAATATAATCAATATTTACCTTTTGACACCTTCACTTTGAAAAGATATGAAACTCTAGAAAATATAACGATGGGCCAGAAATATCGAAGAATTACGAGGGTTTAGGATGGTTCATACTTCTCCTTTACCGAGCCAAGGAATTCTCGCGACTGCATCGACGATTCTATTTATACGACCTCGTTTTGCCTTATCCGTTCGATCCTTCGGGAGTAATTCTTCCGAGCTGTCGTCTACTTCTATGTGTACTACTTCTTCCTCGTCGACTTCTTCGGTCGACCAGGATTCCGTGTCGGCTATCGAAGTTGATGAATCGGAATCTTCCGCTCGACAAACCCTGCTGCCCGGCCGTTTTTTTAATTTGGCACGAACCTTTCTTCGTGCTCTCACAACGAAACAGGATGTCGGTGGTTCGCTGCTCGAGCATGACTCCCTTGCCAGTGGATCATTAAATATCTGGATAACATATAATGTTTTAAGATGTATCCGATAAAAGCGCGGTGCTTAAAGTTGAATCGCACTTGAATCGTTACGTCGTCCCTAATTTTTTGTGCTTCCACGTCCTTGAATGGTTCCCTGCCCTTTTCAGTCTCCACCTCCACTGGAGATTCGTCTTGGTACGCTGAGGCAATCAAAGTTCCAAGTTAACTTATTTTCAGTAACTCGTACATCCGATTCTTACTGTAACTGTAATCGGAATCGGAAGTTCGATCCAAATCCTTCGCGTATCTACCATCCGTTTGGTTAGCTACATCTTTTTCTTTTTCCGCTTTTATCGCCGCTATGTGTCCCTCCTCTTCTTCATCAGCAGCCGAAGGGTCCGCTTCCTCCGCCACCTCTTTATCTCTCTCTTCCTCCTCCATCAATAATGGCTCTGCTTCATCTCTCAATTCTGGCACTTGTTCATCCTTGAACTCTGATTCTTCTTCGTCCTTCTTTTCAGGTTCTTCCTCCTTTGCTTCAGGCGTTTGTAATATTTTCTTGGGCATCTCAAATTGATCCTCCGAAGAATCTCTAGCGTCGAACGAGTTACAATTGTTCTCGATTCGTGTTAAAAATCTTGTTACCAATTAAACTTACTTCTCCTCGCTCATGTCGGTCAAGTCACCGTACTCGATCGGTGATCGACAAATGGTACATACATTCTGCAGATCCGCGAAGCACTGCACGCAAAATAGCCCGATACAACCAGGGGTCGGACACTTGATGTGCGAATTATCGTCGGAACGTTCAACTGCGCCGCACAAAAGGCACATTTTTTGCTTCAGCGGGAATAAAATATTCAAACACGGAATCACAGCCCACAGTCTCTCTCTGAATGTTACTTTGTCGATCTGTTCTCCGTTCAGACCGAATTTCCGACGAAGCTGACGCCGAGCAAACTTTAAAAAGCTACCCCTGGACCTGATTGCATTTAAACGCGAAAACGAATACAAATCATTCGACGTAATTATAAATTGAACAATTGCATTTTGCTACCTGATTATGTGATTGTACAGCCATGCTGCTCTTTGCTTAGCTCTGTCAGGATAGTACTGACATAGAACCACGTGTCTCAGTCGTAGGCCATACGGTTCAAAAAATACTATGAGCCAGCAGAAGAATATCAGGACCATTATTTGAATGTATTTATCTAGATTAGGAGGCAGGGGATCTGGAAGACAGAGTATCGTGTCGACTTCCGCTTCCTTGCCGTGCGGCGTGAATGCTTTCGCGATGCTTCTGTAAAGTTCAGCTAAATATCCATTTCCCGATACGTGAATCGTCACGACGCTCGGTTGTTCGACCTAAGAAATTGTTTCTCGTATCATTTATATGAATATACATAAAGTAAGTGTTGACCCGGCGGTTTACCTTGCTGTGAAATCGGCCATAAAGTTGAATAGTGTTCAACACCCAGTGAAGGCTATAATCTAACGACATGTATGCTACAAGTTTCATCGTGGCTATGCCCAAAAATACTAGAGATCTCGTTAACTTAATCCTTTCGGATTTGATTAATATCATAGAAGTCAACGGGACATATCTATTTCGTTCTCGTGGATTGAGCGGTAAAACTGTTTCCTTGTCCTGCCGCGTTCTAATTAAATCTATTGTACGTAGATCGTTGGTTATGTATCGATTGTCGAAACGGTCGCTAGTTAGCCATTTATAACGGTAACGTAATGCCCTGAAAACACTTTTTACATTCGATGACCATTCTTAGTAATTCGGCACTCGCGTACATTTACCTGAGTAGTATAAACAAAAATAGAAAGGAAGTGACGAAGCTCATCCAGTCGAAGAACTCAAATAGTTTGTCAGTTCTAGAGCGTACTTCTTTGGCGATGCTCGTCGACACTTCCTGTATAGTTTTACTTTGGTTTGCCTCGTAATGAAACGAATGAGAGAACTTCACTTTAACGTAAAACATTGCCTTCATGTGCGTTGTGAATTTCTTAATCTCTGCAAACCGCAGAATATGGACAGGTTGAAAGGGCAGAATCATATTTTATTTGAAGATACCCACTTCTGCGCACAGCACCGACCACAGTATCAGCAATGTAGGAGACCAACATGCAAATGAAGTCCAGTGGTTTCACTATGTAACAAAGGGAACTGACTACATAAGTTATGTTGCAAACAAAGCCAAAAATCGGCCCCAGTTTCGCTTTACAGTCCGCCACTGCTCCCTCGAATACGCGTTGACACCTGTCGAAAGGTGTGCCTAATTTCTTGTTACATATATTTATAATACTTCCGAGCCATTGAAATACTGATGTGATAACCCTTACTAGAAGATGAACGTTTGTGCTGAGGACATACGGTTTATAAAATGTTTGAGGCATTAAATATTGAACGAATACTAACATATACTAAGGACCAGTCTCTTAATCGCAATAAGAGTCTGCTTAATTTTTTTTACGATAACCTTGATCGTTTTTATGACTTTCGATATGGCATCTCGTAGGGCGTAAAATGGCTGTTTCGCTAAATCTATGATGGCCTTTACAGCTTCCTTTAACTGTCCCTATGAGACAAAGTAGTTTCGTTAATACCATAACTATACGTCCGATAATCTCGAGTACAGAATTTCTTAGTTTAAAAGGATAGCGTACTTGTGCACAAGCTAGTGATTCGGAAAGCACAGCAGTATTGTGCAAAATATTTTTCACCGGGCCAGTTAAAGCTAAAATAAATGCGTATGCCATTAAGGCTTGTCTCCCTCGCTTTGAAAAGAATTGTGGCAATATTAAGAACACAATACATCTGAAAAGTGATAGAAAATAAACAGGTGTTCGGGATGATATGTAGGAAAATATTATTTTTGCCATTGAGACGTGTACACACCGAATTTTAAGCGAAAAAGCAAGACCAATAGTGAGGATCACCCCCAGTATCGTGCAGAGGAACGTAGCAGACGAAAGCTTAAAATTCAGTTGGAAGACGAAAAATATGAAGAAGATATACGTCAAGAATATGCCCCCAACAAACCCAAAAAAGCTTTTCGCTACGTAATTTTCTAAAGTACCATCGGTAGTAATTGCAACATATTTTCTGTACAGCCAAGTGCTTTTCGGGATAACTAAGATTTTATTGCACACGTTCTTAACCTTCTTCTTCAACCTGTCTCGATGTTTCAAGTATTTAGTTCATCATCTTCGAAGTAAGAATTTTGCAGTAATTGCAATTTCGGAGCTAACCATAGTTTTCTTCGACGAATACGCTGCCTGATGGTGTATGGATATTTGGCACCTTTTGAGATCGAGATCGATGTCAGCTTTTCATCTTCGTAGCTTCGCCGAGCTTTTTCTATCTTTCTGGCTTTCAGAACCAATTGGAAAAATGCCATGATCGAGCTGTCCGTTTGTCTCTAATGTATCATACTTCTAAGTATAACTGAAATTAATTTTTCCGCGATATTTCTATCGCATAATTCATTATTGATTACATGTAGAAAAAAAAATTGTGCACCATTCGAAAAAATGCTACAGAGATGGGCGATGCAAAATTACCGCGTGTAAAATGACCGTACCTACGGTACCGTTTGTCGATTTACCTGTTAGATGGCGTTAAACACGTAGTTCGATCGTAGAAGAGTGACAACGTAACATCAATGGAAAGGACGAAGAGAGGGAAGGTCGCTTCGGCTCGCGAGCCGAAGTCTAGTCGTGCAAGTTGTCGAAGAGGGGCGCCGAATCTAAACCCGATAACGAACCAGCTGGTGGCAGTGCCGTCGTACGACGTTTACGTGGTAGTACGACTTTCGTGAAAATCCATTTTCCGCTGGTCCACGATCGATGATCTGAACGGAAAAATTGAAAAAGCAACAGAGATAACGTCACAGAGCTGGGGGCAATTGGCACGGTGCTCTGACTTTTGGTATTTTATTGGTGATCCTCGATTGGAACGGAGCAAACGCAAGGGGCTAGAGAATAAGGGAAAAAAAAGAAAATAGAAACAGAAACATGCCGTGACCGTAGCTCAGATGACATCAGGATGTATTGTACAGTCGAAGGAAAATCACGGTGCTCGTAGCGTGTACATCTTTTGATTGGACGACAAATGTCGTAGGTATTCTTATCTGTGCTCAGGTGTGTGCGTGTGTGCGTGAAATCGTGTGTGACTGTGGGTGCTGTTCTCCTTGCTCGTACCTGACCTGACCCAGGTGAGCACCTGGACCAACAACGATGACTACGAGGGAGTTATATGTTAAGGTACGAAGCAGTCCAGATTCTCAGGTCTCCGTAGGTACTCGAAGCCAGTTTCACGATGGCAACTGGTTTACTATGATAGCATCGTGACGAGCTTATCTGTTGACAATTGTAATTGATATTGTTTAAAAATCTTCCCCTGAGCCGGAGTGTAAAGGTCTCTACCATTGTTGAACAGTGCGTGAATGATAATCTTAATTTCCGATTTTGCGCGAAATAAGCAAGTGTGATAGATCTGTTGCTTTATTATCGAGCTACAGAGATAATTCTAGTCTGCAATCCTTTGTGAATATTTCTTACCACTTGCTCATACATTTGTATTGTTTCATAAATGTGACATGAAAACGTCCGCTGTATTGTTAGGCAGCGGGAAAGATCCTTGAGAGCTAGTATGTTAAAGAAGAGTTCGTACCTAAGCATATGCATAATTTTTCTGAGAATTACCAGCGCTCCAAGAGAGCTAGACGAATCTATCTTTTTTTTATCTTTTTAGCTAAAAAGGAACTCTGTATTTGCCAGTGTATATATCTGTTGTATGGAAACTGATGGATACCCTATCGATTTTTAGCTTGTTCTCCATATTACGATCATGTTTCGAATTAAACGAGATTTCCAGAGTTTTCGTGCGTAGAAACGTGGTATTGATTACAGTTTTTAAGTCCGAAGAGACTAAAAGCACGTCGTTAAATTCTGAAACAGAGCGAGGGAGGTAGGGCATTATTTTGTAAAATTGAATGCAAGTTTCTATTTTCTCGTCGCTGATGCGTGAACCGCAAGAATAATTATTTGAGAAAATGGGGTATATAACATATTACTCCAATTAGTTCTGAAGTATGCATCATCGGTTCGAGTGAAGGTGTCTTTCTCAGGCTGTGCTTAGGAACAACTTTCACGAATGGTGGTAGTTTCGTTGAACTTCTTTAATTCGCGACGTTCATAAGATGTAATTAATATTTAATAGGTATACAAATTTGTAAATCATTTCTAATTATTTATTCAACATGGAACATGTACATATATTCGGGTTGATGACGGAAAATAATTGTGAACGTGGAAGGGACAAAATTTGAAAGGACCTCATTTTAAAACAAAAAATCAATAATAACCGTGAGGCATGAGCTTGAAAGCACAAGACTTAAATATGTACCGCTTTAAAACTAGATGGTACAATTGCGAGTAGGTTGACGCACACGATAATATTTGTTGTGTACGAAGTGCCACTTGACAGAAGATTCGTTTATTTGGTGTCCCTGAGTATGAAACACAAATGATGGTGTCTCGTAGCTTGATCGCAAACATCTATCGATATTTAAATTACTCATTAAACTTGGTAGCTAATGAAAATATCATGTTAAAATTAATGAATGAAAACGGAGAGTCCTGATCGGTTCGACTTAATATTTGTTCTATGGAGAAACTTTGCGTAGAAAGTAAGATTAAGTTTAAAGAATTATAGCGAGGCATACAATTATTTAGCCTGTGGTATTAGCCATTGAAATATTGCCTACAAAATATACCATGAATATAGGAAAACGATACCGCAGCAATATTTCCATATGAAGACAGAGTTTAATTCACTTGGAACCTGTCCCTTTAAGATCGTGCTGTAGCTCTCCATCTTGTCTGATTTATTGCCTTGGTCAGGTGAACTGCGAGGGTTGTCCGAGGTCGTATCGGAATTTCTGTCGTGCCTTCGACGTTATTCATTTTTCAGTAACACAAACTATGAGGGACAGGGGACGTGCTATAAGAGTTACAATCACATTTGTTAAGAAACATTGCATCTGGAGTAGGTACTGCTAAAGTCGGGGACAGCTATTGCACGTACAGAACGCGCGTATTGATCTAGTCATCTTGGAAGTGTTCTTGCAGTTTTGAAACTTGTACGTAGAGGAAAGCCAGGAAACGTGAGTTTTACATAATTTTTCTTTTCCTCGTGGGAACTGGTTGTAAGGAATTAATTATGTAATACGATTTATTTGGAACACATTCGTACGCGATAGGCCGTGCCATAGTAAAATAGAATCCTGTCTGGCCACGGTGCTAGCCGGTTTAAGTCATTAGGAAATAACACAATTATATTATGTAACGAATCGAGACTCGAACCAGAGTCCTGATCGCACCTTTACATTTAAAGGCAAGCTAACCCCATTCGAAACTGTTGCTCGCACGATCAGTTCGAGGAACGTGATCGCTAGACTTCTTTCGCGAGCAAACAGTTCCCTTTCTCTCAGAACAGAAAAGCAAAACGTCTTGGAATAGGTCGTTCTCCTTGCTCCTTCTTGCTTCGTCACGGGGAGACGTTACTACACCATCGCAGATATTATTTCGTGTTCTGTGAGATTGTATCCTAAAGGTCAAGGAAGATTTCTCTTAAGATTCGTCATGCAACGTCGAAGAATTAATTCCGCGTATGGCAATTTTTCCAAGGAAAAACTGCAACATGGAAAATGAAATTTGACTAAGGTTGATCGATTCTGTGTGGAACCACTTTAGCGTAAAAACACGCCTTTTGTTTTCCTAATTGTGATGTTCACCCTTTTGTGCAGCCTCCGTGAAAGAGGAGGATTCCTTGCAGCAATCTCCCACGAAGGCATCCCGTTTCGCGATCTTGCTCAACAAGGATACCGTTGAAAGCATACAATCTCGCGTTCTCACGCCCCTAAACTTCGTGTCCGAGGAAAATTATTATGCATCAGAATTTACATTCATAGTTCCATTTAGCACTGTCCTTTACACTTCACATGATACGGTATCACTATCTGCTTCATAATTGAACTCGATAATACCGTCAGAAATAGAGTGCACAGTCTAGCACGACACGTGGCAAAAAAAATGTATGTACATCGCGAGGAATACGTTTAACGATTTATTGAAACATTAAGGATATCGAAATTGTCTTATTTTTTTCAAAAGGTTAAAAACTTAAAGGTAGAAGTATTTCTTGCTAGAATAATTTTTCCAATCGATCCAAAGCCTTTATAGATGACTCTCTATCTCCAATGCACATTTATTATTAGTCCAATCGAAAGGGAAACTCTTGGGTGCACCGAGTGCAAATCACATGGTGGCAAGTTACTGGTGTCAATGATGCCAATTTCAACGCACGTGGTAAAAAATGTACGTGGGCGGGAAACTTGACCTGGTTATTCTCGCCAACGTGGAACCAGGCACCTTTCTCAGGAGCAACGATGCCGTGCTACAACGATCGATCTTGCAGCGACAAATACGACGTCAAACGGTTTCCAAGTGCGGCATGATGTTCCAAATGTACATACACACTGTGAATTCAGTGTCCGCCGTGGAAACAAAAAAAAATGAAAACGACCGATAACAATTTCAATAGTAAAATATAAGATTCACGTGGACCGTTGACGGTTCTAGGATCGAAATCGCCGTAGGCCGCGATAACAATGATCATAAATGTAATTGCATACCGCGGGGAACAATGAACAAGTGCACTCATTTTAATTTTCAAGAGCAAGGTTTCTGCCTCTATGGCGTTCACTTTAATAATCCATAAACAAGTAGTACAGTATTAAAAGCGCGTCGTGTAGATTCCGTGTTTGATTGGTTCGTGAAATTGTACCTTCTTGTCACGACCATCATAACTGTTTGTATTTTGTGGGTGGAATCAGTAGCGAAATGATTCATTCTCGAATGGCTTCGCGGTTACAGATAAGATTATAGCATTTATCTTTCCCTTCCTATTTTCATGCGCACGTTATAAAAAAATTCGACGTCTATGAAATCCAGTGTCCGTCAGAATTTAATTTTTAATATTATTATTATACTGTATACATAAATAATTGTACATGCCAACATGTACACTGCTTCCTTTGAAAGGTCGTGAGATTGCTACTTGATGTCGAAGAGCAATGAATCTTTTCAGTCCGTGCTACAAATTATAAGTAAATGATTCAATGCAATTGATCCCTAGAATAATAGGAAATAACGAAGTTTTAATGCTGTAAAACGTGGTAAAAAAATTGCGTAGTTTCAATACTGAAACGAGTCGTGGGTGGAACGCGACAGAAGCCGTAGATCGGTGGCCGATTGGAAAAGCTCAGACAAAACATATGAGTTGACTGCAGTTGCACAGGCGCCGAAGCTTCTCTCATATTTATACAATATACTGTATACGAAAAGATTCATATTCAGTTCCGATATTGGCGAAGTGGGGCTCGAATTGCTCATTAATGCAAGCTAGAGATTTGCGTATCTAATTATGAGTTATATAACTTACGAGGGTCGTGGGAGAAATCGAGATTGAGAGAACACTAATTAATTCAAAAAAAAACTGTAGAAAGTCAGGCGTTCCCATCTTTGAATTTACCGATTGTCACGTGTAAATTCAGCTACGCGCAGTTCACTCTCATTCTGACCACCTTTTCAATTAACAAGCTGCGTGGGAACCCGGTAGGATTCGGCTTTTTCTATGCCTTCCCGCGAGTAAGACTTACGAGAGTAATCGTTATTTAGTACGTAACGTAGAAAGCATGGGAACTATTTCTGCGGTACAATTTAACTACCAAAGTCAACCATTGCATATTCATCGCACGAGAAATAGAGGAACTGCGGTGATTAAAATGATACGAACTTTTGCGACTCGTCGATTATTTATCTTCTAATCATTTCTATGGACACGTGAATAAATCTTGAGATCAAGAAAAACATTTATCATCCATTATCAACGAAATATTTTATAATATTCATTTCCTGATGATGCTGTGGCGAATTAAAATGGTTAACTATTTTTGCCGTTTCATTTCCTCGTGTGACACATGATTATACCGCAACGAAAGTCGTGCTACGTTACAAAATTCCTTAATTCGACGAGATAAGTCCACTGACGAATTCACAATTGTGCAATTTTGAGATTGCAAAGTCAGCAATCAACTAACGAAACGTTCACCTGGAAACGTAGTATTAAAATAACGGTGGTAGAATTTAGTCTTCGCTGCATACTTTAATTAACGGTCTCTTTCATTTTTAATGTTCTTTCTGCCCTTCGAGCGGTAACTTGCACAATGGTTGACTGGCAAGATCGTACCGTGAGAGTTCACGGTTACATTTCATTTTTTTTCTAAACAGAATCGACACGCGTGTGCGATACTGTATTCGTAA
The DNA here is from genome assembly GCA_907165295.1 of Nomada fabriciana. Lineage (NCBI taxonomy): Eukaryota > Metazoa > Arthropoda > Insecta > Hymenoptera > Apidae > Nomada > Nomada fabriciana. The sequence continues at coordinate 6,055,253 of OU015690.1, read as the reverse complement.
AAAATAATACATTAATCGCTTCGCTCTTTTCGATTGTATTTTTAAACAGTTTTCTGTCGCAATGGTAATACCGTGGACAGCCATGCATCCAGGAAGAACCGTTGCTCGATATTTTTTTCAGATCACGTACTGCTTCTTTTGCCCATACATTGTACGTGATAACAGTATATTTTGGTGTTTGGTGTCTCCTTTGCATAATCGTGAGATACGTTCGATCGCAATATTGCCGATACCGTTAAGGATTTTTTTTTCTCGTGGGAAAATTCTACTATCTGCGGACTCTTGTTAATATCATTCCGTGACTGTACTTATAGAAGAATGCCTTGGTGTTTGCGGTGAAAAAGTAATAACAGCTCTAACGCGATAACCAATCCCGATTTGGCGCACTCGGCGTCGAAATCGATATGCCGGATTGCCGACCCCGTTTTCCTACGTACTACTCGCTAAAAGGAAAAGCAGGTCATCTTTTCAAAAGAAAGGAAAATTAGACCCTAAGTAATTAACTCGTACAAGCTCGTTCGTGCAGTTGAAAGGTTCCTACATGGGACCACGTCTTCCGGCGATTTCTCGCACTTAAAGCTGTGAATTTCGCCTGTAAAACTGTGGCCATGGTCTGAAACAATTTTCAAGTTTCCCTTATTAACGTTTGCCATCGTGATGAACTGCAGAGTATCGTCCATGATATGAAATATTTAATATAAGAATTGTATTGAAGAAGAATCTGTGTTCTTCAGGGTGGTAGGGTATGGGTGCCACATCCAGAAAAGGTTTGGGAAGGCGCAGCGCTTGTGGAAGATTACAAATTAAATCAGCGAACATTAAAGGTCCAAACGGATAATTCGAAACAGACCAAAGTCTTGGATATAAAATCGGACGCCGATTTACCACCGTTGAGGAATCCTGATATACTTATAGGGGAGAATAATTTGACATCGTTGTCGTTTCTACATGAACCAGCTGTCCTGTATAATCTTCAGATTCGTTTCCAACGGCACTGTATATACACGTATTGTGGCATCGTTTTGGTCGCCTTTAACCCGTACAATGAACTCCCGATTTACGGAAACGACACGATATGGGCCTACAGAGGTCAGGCGATGGGTGATTTGGAACCTCATGTATTCGCAGTTGCAGAGGAAGCGTACACGAAATTGGAAAGGTTGGAAGCTTTATTCTCATGTATTGCAAATTGCTTAAAGTATAAAAAAGATAAAATAATAACCAGGATTGTTAAATGTTGCGTGATAAATCTAGGGAAGGTCACGATCAATCTATTATCGTTTCTGGAGAGTCTGGAGCGGGGAAAACCGTCTCTGCGAAGTATACTATGCGATACTTCGCAACTGTTGGCGGTTCAACGACCGAAACTCAAGTTGAAAAAAAGGTTCTTGCATCTCTACCAATTATGGAGGCTATTGGTAATGCGAAGACAACGAGAAACGATAATTCCTCGAGATTTGGAAAATTTATCGAGATACAATTCAACAAACAGTATCACATCACAGGGGCCAGTATGAGAACTTATCTTCTTGAAAAATCACGGGTCGTGTTTCAGGTATAACAATCGGCAGGCTTGAATTATTATTCCCGCGATTAGGTAAATCAAATGCATAAACGAATGAAATCTCCAGGCACACGAGGAAAGAAATTACCACATATTTTACCAAATGTGTGCGGCCGCGAAACGTCTTCCGCACTTGCATTTGGGACATCAGAATGGATTTCATTATTTAAATCAGGGAAATAATCCCATGATAAACGGCGTAGACGACTTGGCGTGTTTCGACGAGACTGTAAACGCGTTAACTATGCTCGGATTTTCACCCAAACAGCAGGACGATATGCTTCGTATTTTAGCGGCCATAATGCACTTAGGAAACGTAAATATAGGAAATGTAGATAGAGAGAATTCAGGCAAGGAGAATGATACAGAAGCCAGCTATATTCCTGTAAATATATGATACTACTTTTCCGGCAATGAGAAAAATGTATACTGACGTTCGGTGTGTATGTATAGCTTTTCTTTGCCTTTTTGTTCAGCCGTCAGACAAACACCTCTTAACCATCAGCGAGTTATTAGGAACTGATGTAAATGCTATGAGAAAATGGCTGTGCCATAGGAAAATTGTGTCTATGAGGGAAGTCTTTCTGAAACCGATGAATGTGGAACAAGCGGTTGGCGCACGAGATGCGCTCGCGAAGCACATTTACGCTGAACTGTTCAACTGGATTGTAGCTGGTATTAACAATTCTTTGCAATCTCAGAACAAACCCCAGTGTTTCATTGGTGTTCTTGACATTTATGGATTCGAGACCTTTGAAATCAATTCCTTCGAACAGTTCTGTATAAATTATGCGAATGAAAAGCTTCAGCAGCAGTTCAATCAGCATGTGTTCAAGCTAGAGCAGGAAGAGTATTTTCGAGAGGAAATCGAATGGACTTTCATAGATTTCTATGATAACCAACCCTGTATCGATCTTATCGAAACAAAACTGGGTATCCTCGACCTATTGGACGAGGAGTGCAGGGTCGGTAAAAAAATTATTTACACAAACTTCGATGTTTAATTCTGTAAAATATGTGATTGTTAAGGTAGCGATTTTGTACAGATGCCAAAGGGTTCAGATAGTTCGTGGGCGGAGAAGCTTTACGCAAAGTGTGGTAAATCGAAGCACTTTGAAAAGCCACGATTCGGCACGTCTGCCTTCTTAATTCACCATTTTGCCGACTTGGTGCAATACGAAACGACTGGGTTTTTAGAAAAAAACAGAGACACCGTTATCGAGGAACAGGTTGACGTACTACGAAATGGAAATGTACGTATGAATACATGTTCACCTGAGTACATACTGAGTTTGTACTTAGGAAATCTTTCTCATATCGTTTGATGTTTCAGAATAAATTATTGAAAAAATTGTTTAGCGAAGAGGATGCAAAACTTGTAGTACCGTCGAACGTGAGAGTAAAAGTATCTGCTCAAAAGCCAGTATTAAGTACGCCCAGGCAAAATAAGAAAACGGTACTTTTCACTGGGAGAAAAATGTTAATACCGATGTCTGTTTCAATTTATTCATGAATAAACGAACGATTTTTTAATACAATTTTATAGGTAGGTTCGCAGTTTCGTGACTCGTTGAACATGTTGATGTCGACATTAAACGCGACTACTCCGCATTACGTGCGTTGCATCAAACCAAACGATACAAAGGAAGCTTTCGAATATAACCCAGTTCGCGCGGTGCAACAATTACGAGCTTGCGGTGTTTTGGAAACAATTAGAATATCTGCGGCTGGTTTCCCCAGTCAGAGAACGTATAGCGAATTCTTTCTTAGATACAGGAGCCTGTGTAAATTCCAGGATATACGACGGGATGATCTTAAACAAACATGTCGACGTATACTGGAGAGGTCTGTCTATTTACCTGTTCACAATTGTTCCGAGAATAGTACAATTTTTTTTCGTATTGATGACGAATAAATTAATAACACCTCTAGGTATATTAAAGATGAAGATAAATTTAAATTCGGAAAAACAAAAGTACTATTTCGTGCTGGTCAAGTAGCCTATTTAGAGAAACTGCGAGGAGAACGGCAACGAGATGCTTGTATTATGATACAAAAATCCGTACGCGGCTTGATTTACCGTAGTAGGTACAAGAAAATTCGACACGCTATACTTGGTCTTCAAAGATACGGCAGGGGTTACATTGCAAGGCAAAAAGCTCAGGCTGTAAGGGAAGAAAGAGCTGCGATAAAAATTCAGGCTCGGGTCAAAGGTTGGCTCAAGAGGCGTTGGTACCTGCAGACGAAACGCACAATTCTGGGTATTCAGACGTACGGCAGGGGAAAACTGGCGAGACAGAGATACGAACTGATGAAAGACAATGCTGCGGCGACAGTAATACAGAGATTCGCGAGAGGATACCTTGTACGAATGGCCTGCAAGAGAAAATTAAAGGATATTGTTACCGTCCAGTCTTGTATCAGAAGGCACCAGGCGAGAAAAGTATTTAGACGATTGAAGGCCGAAGCCAGAAGCGTGGAACACGTGAAATCTTTAAACAAGGGATTAGAAAAGAAGATCTTTACGTTACAGCAGAAGATCACAGAACTTGTATGTTCCAATTTATTTATGGTTTTTATAGGTATCGTTTTGAAATTGAATACTTGCATCTTTATCTTTGCTTTTTAGACAAAAGAGAATCAAGTATCGAAGAACGCTCAAAACGATGTAATAGAGTTAAAGCATAAGTTAGACGGACTGAAATCCGTAGATGCGGAGAATAAAAAATTGAACGCGATATTGATTGAGAAGGAAAGAGAATTAGAAAAACTGCAGGGTCTAGTGAAAGCTGAGAGGGATGAAAAGATGGATATTCTGCAGGTACTGATTGTTGATCATTTTTTAGAAGAAAAATTCACTAAATTACCAAAAAATATTGTGCAAAAAACGGTGTTGTGTTTTTTGACTAGGACAAAGAAAGGCATGCTCAGGAAAAAGAACAGGAGAACATAAAGCTCCAAGACGAGATCGAGAAGTTGCGTAAGGCGCTTTCGTCGGCTAATGAGAAATTGAAGAACAATCAACGGGGTGCGGAGGAGAATTTGAAGCACCGGCTAGAACAAGAGAAAGATCTTCTCTTGCTGGATCAAGATCAAGATCGTGGCGCTTATCAGAAATTATTGAAAGAGTATCACGAGTTGGAGCAACACGCCGAATTGTTAGAACAAAAACTTGCTATGCATGCTCCTGCACATTCTCGTTCTCTTAGCAATGCTTCCAGTAGTAGCGGGCAAATAGTATCCACAGAGCTTCCACAGGATGAGCAAAATATCGTAAGATTGTCTTTTGCATATTTTAATTTAGATTTATTCTGTTCCTGTGGCATACCCCAATTTTTGTTTGTTTAATTTCTAAGGATCTGGGCTATGGATCTGTAAGATCTACAGCTTCTTCCTCGACCCCTTATTCACGGGTAGAAACGATCGACTGGAATCACAGATCAGACAGTCCACCGGATGGAGAAGCACAATTGCAAAAATCACAGTCTGAAACAAATGGGCCGGCACACGCGCCGGTAGATATCGGGCTGGTTTTAAAACTACAACAAAAATTAAAGGATGTTGAGAAAGAGAAGGGTAGATTGATCAGGATGGTAGAAGATTTGGAACGCGATAGCCCCGAGGAAGCATCGAGAATGCAAGATTCGTTTAGGGTAATTTTACTCTTTGGCTTATAATTTAAGAAAAGCGGATTAATATTAAAATCGGTGTTGTTTGATTTTATAGCTGCAGGAATTGGAAATGGAAAATACACAGTTGAAGAAAGATTTAGGTTCTCTGAGAAAAAGTGTGTCCTCGGCAGGACTAACAGGCGCACAGCAAAATATTATGGGTAATTTGTTAATTTGCATGGCTCATGAATTCTTTCATTTCTTGCTTTATCGACTACTCTAGCCTGCTTTTATCGGGTTCTTCTCCTGCTTCGCTTGTGATTCTTTTGTAGCCCTTTTTCAGTGTATGATATATTCATTTCTCTCATTTTTCAACTATGGTATCCATCAAAGTTTACCTTAGATTCTTTGTAAATATATTGCGTGTTTATAAATTCTTTCTCCTACGGTCTTGCTTTTCATCTACTTGATGTATGCATGTTAACGCCAATAAAGAAAATTCCTTCGCTAAATGCACGATGCTTTATTCCCGAATGATTATTTTATATTGCTGTTTCTTCTTTTTTATATTGTTTTATACAAAATAAATGGTTCTGCGCAAAACTTTGTTTTTCTTTCGCTCTCTCATATTAAATCATATAATCATCCTGTAAATTAAATCAGCTACTATAGACGAACTGGAATACGATAAATTATTTCGATTGTAGGACAATTCGATGCACTGCAAGAAGAGCTTGAACGACGACGAGAAGAATGTATTCAATTACACAGCGTGCTGGCTGATAATACGCGAAGAATGAAGAGTATAGGTTCGAACTACGGCCGTGATGTGGACATCGTAAATGAAGACGGAGAATTGGTGCTCGCCTTTGAAACGCAGAAGAAGATCAACAGGTAATACAAGATTTCCCGAACGATCCAATGTTTTTGATTCTCAGGAAAAGAAAGCACCGTGTCTAATTGTGTTTTGTCGTTTGTGCATGCACTTCGATTTTCAGTAGACTTAAGACAAAGCCAAAGACATCAAGAGAGTGAGTTGAGAAGATATTTTGCCGCGAATAGCCAGAGATACATTTAGAGATTTTCATACTGTTCAATCGGGAAAAATCATAAAATTTTGCCGACGTAATATTCATTGCTAACAATGCATTCCTTCGTTATTATTTAGTGCTAGTTTCTCCAGTTTCTTTCGACTGAGCAAGTTTAACCAGAGCATATCTGATTGATAGATTAATTGATTTTTTTATTTCTTCCTCGAAGACAATTAGAAGACGAGATTCAGACGAAGGAGAAAGGCTGGCGAGCTCAGAGGGACGAATGGAGGGCAGAAATCGACAGATTGCAGGAGGAAATTGAGAAGCAACAGAAATTGCTTTCTGTAAATTTAAGCAAATCCCCCCAGACTCAAACTGAGGCATATTTGCAGCACGAAATTGGCAGGCTAGCATCTGAGAACTTGGTAAAATTTGAACCAATTCCAATACGAGATAAAATATTTAATACTTAATAACAAGATTAATTTGAACACAGGAACTTCAAGAAAAGTATGATAAAATGGCAGAAGAATGCAGGAGGTTCAAAAAACAATGCAAAATTCTTGCGAAACGACTAAAGGATGCAGGCTGTAAGTATAACTCCCTTAAACAACGACAGATTTTTTTTCTGAGGTTTTCAAACCACAATATGAACTCGGGTGTAAGTAGTAGATATTTCTATTAAAAATGAAAAATGTTCCTATTAAAATACTGCGATATTTAAATGCTTGCGAAGATGAGGGAGATGATACTAAGGAACAAAAGGATCGCCCTTTTATTTCGAAGGACGCTGGTGAGTTGCGTGGTCCACTGTTCATTTTCATTACATTTCGCGAAGGCCATTGACTCACCTCTGCACCACCCATCGATCAGCAGTCTGTCGTTCCCGATAAAGTTCAACATTTTTTTCACGCTTACATAATATATGCAGTAATAAACGTTCAATGTCTATCTTATAGTGCCAGACACTATGGAATCTGGAAACGATTCCGCAATAATGCCTTCGACTAATCACTCGGGAGATAACGGAAGTAATTTGCCAGCTATACGAAAGAAGGAGAGAGACTATGATGGCATGTTCATGTTTAGGAAAGAGGATAGTAACGTGATAATACGTCATCTGATTATCGGTAAATTATGAAGCTGCCAAATCTAAGTGTGTACAGCACCGCTCGAACTGTAATAATTTTTGTTTCCAGACTTGAAACCTAGGGTCGCGGTGACGTTACTTCCTGGTCTACCAGCGTATATTCTTTTCATGTGTGTAAGGCACACAGATTGTGTAGACGATGATGAAAAAGTGAGAATGTTATTGACTGGCTACCTCAATGCCGTGAAACGCGTAGTTAAAAAACGGGAGGACTTTGATTCTAGTGTACTCTGGCTCAGTAATACCTTAAGGTTATTGCACTGTATGAAACAGTATTCCGGCGATAAACCATTCCAAATTGAAAACACTCCGAGGCAGAATGAGCAGTGTTTGAAGAATTTCGACCTGGGCGAGTATCGCGTTGTGTTGAGTAACGTGGCGCTCTGGATTTTCAATAATATTATAACAAATCTTAAAGAGAGAATTCAGGCTCTGACTGTCCCCGCGCTCCTCGAACACGAAGCCATATCGGGCTTGAATTCGAATAAACATGGACGACCACGGTGCTCCCTTGGGGCCGAAGAAGAGATAGAATCTACCCAACAAAAGCTCAACAAACTTCTGGCCGAATTCACTTTAGTGTACAAAATACTTCAGTACCATGCTGTTGATAATGAAATAATTGTGCAACTTTTCAAGCAACTCTTTTACTTTATGTGCGCCAGCGCTCTGAATAATTTGCTCCTGAGAAATGAACTCTGTCACTGGACAAAGGGCATGCAAATAAGGTTCGTGGATGTTACCTGGGCGCTTAGTATAATTGTTTAATCGTCTAACATTGGACCCACCTTTCAGGTATAATTTGAGCCATTTGGAACAATGGGGAAGGGACCGAGGATTAGAGCCGGCATCCGAGGCGCTTCAACCGCTTGTACAAGCGGCACACCTCTTACAAGCTCGTAAAACTGACGAGGATGTGAATTCTGTATGCGAAATGTGCAACAAATTAACCGCGAATCAAATAGTAAAAATTCTAAATTTGTACACACCCGCGGACGATTTTGAAACGCGTGTACCAGTTTCGTTTATCGAGAAAGTGCAGGCGAAGTTGAGTGAACGCGGGGAGAACAACGAACAAGTAAGTCTGAATTTCGTTTTGCACATCAGACGCATTTGTGTCGAGGAAAGAACGATTGAACAAGACTATTTTATTTTTTCTAGCTGTTGATGGATCTAATGTATTCCTATCCAATAAGATTTCCATTCAATCCATCGGATATTCGATTGGAAGATATTGAAATACCAGAAGTACTTCACTTACCCATGCTCATGAAACTATAATCATAGCAATAGAAAAAGTTAGAGACCCCTCTGCGCATATACCTTTTAGTTGAGTAACTGTCTAACAAGTAATCAAATTCGTATAATCTATTTATTAAAAAAAAAAGAAAGAAAAATGGAAAAAATTAGATTACTTTGGCCAAGTTAGGTAACGCATCGAGCAGGTCATCGATACTGCGTTTTGTATATTTTTTTTTACTCAAGTAATTTGTATTTTATGAAACGTCACTCCTTTCACATATTCTCAGCGTAAAAATATTGATTTATACAATTTGTTGTAACAAAAAGATTTTTCGTTGTTGTTAATATATATATAGCAGTCAGCTGGAATCTTGAGAACGGTGTCCATATAAGGCTCTGCTGGAGCTTGCAATTTGTATATCTGAATTGGATGGAAGTGCTAGACAGTGGTGAGGGAGAATAGTGAAAAATGAGGATGAATGTAAGTAAGATGAAACGAAGTGCCGAATTCTGTATCGTAGGGTACAGAAATGTTGTTATCAAGATTAAAAGATGTTTAAGGAATATTCTCGATATTGTTAGTTTATCGAAGATTGTTATGGCAAAATATTGCAACTCCAAGCAAGAACTTTATGTATGTAATATCGAAATTTTGTTGGAGGTGATGTACGTAACGTGTAAAAAGGAAAACTGAAGGAGATATAATGTTATGATGGGATAGATTGTATATTTTGTGATACGAGAAAGACTATAAAAGTTCGTTCCCGCGGATCGAATGCAGATGATGCCAGAGAAAGGAGGAGAGAGAAAGACAGTGGTATATATTGTTGATATAATATAATTTATAAATATGTACAAGCGATTGTATTTTGTGCCATTTTATTAGTAGAATGTAACCAAATTCTGTTTCCTATGTTGGCCAATTTGCATTTAGGTTTACGCTGTATCAATGCATTCTATAAGGAAATTCTTCGGAAACGAAATTCCCTTAATCCTTAGTGTAGACACAAAACTCTGTTTACACGATTATACCTTGACTCGATGTGACAAATTTATTTGTTCCTACGATGAAAATAAAAAAAAAATCGTTGATAGAAAGATATACCCCACTCAATCAACGCGTTCTACGTACTACTAATAGCAAGGTCAAGACAAGAAAACACCAAGAATTTTGGTAAAAGTAATACGATTTATTGATTTTGTATCGCAATGCCATTCATATAAGTTATCATTGTTACACTGACGACAAAAAAGATAATCAGATGCAATGTAATTGTCAATTAGAAATGTGAATGAAGCTCGAAGAAGCAAATAAGGTGAAGTATAGAAAAATTCAGTAATACAAATATTCAAGCAAAAAATACGCAACTTTAAGCAATATCGCCAGCATCATTTGGTGAACGAATGTCATCAATTTTCAGTATCATCTTCACCAACTGCGTGGCCAATAAAATTTGTTGCGATTTACTTGTCAATGTTTCGACAACATTTTGCATTCGCATATCTGTAACAAAGAAAAAATCTTTTATGGTTAACCATTTCTAAGGGAAAAGGAGGGTCTAAATTTGATACATACCGGAAGTGCCAATGTTCAGACAGTCGACTCCAAGGGTTGGATTATTTTCGGCCAATTGCCGTGATTTAATATCAGCTATGGTATTTACAGGCGAAAGACCAGAATTTTCAGCAAGTGCCATTGGAATAGCTTCCAAAGCTTCCGCGAATGCTCGGAAAGCGTACTGTTCCAAGGTGCTGATTTTATCGACCTTAGCTGCACATGCGAGCGAGCAAGAAATTTCGGCAGCTCCGCCGCCATACAAAATTTTTCGATTTTGTATTACATTACGCACCGTGCACAGAGCATCGTGAATAGCTCGTTTTGCTTCTTCAATGATCTGTGAACGGAAAGAAAAATCTATAAACCTGGAAACTTTTATGGGATAAAAGTTCATATAATTGTAGCACTAGGCAGAGAATTCAATTTATTGAAATTGAATAAAAAAAGAATGCCTAATTGCTTTGCTCTTGCATGGTGTCTGGTCAGTTAGGTATATTGTGAATACCGCTGAAATTCTCCTTGCTTAAATCTTTCGTTAGAAAAAATTAAGTTCCATTACCATTTTATTTCCGCCACGAATGAAAATAGTCACTGCTCGGGAGTTCTTACATTCTTCGATGACGAGCATTCGATCCTTAGTAGTGCCGAATGTCAGTTCTCTAACAACACCAGCGTGGCCAAGTTTCTCTGGTGTTAATTCCTCGAAACGTGGAACAATACGGCCACCTGTGGCAATCGCTATTAGCTGGAAAAAATTCGTGTGCGTTTCATGACAGTTTCCTTCACCATGTCTTCAGAGTACACGGGAAAAGAATTTTTGTTATATATATAATGCCCTCAGATCTCATAATCTATTGGTCATTAGAGCCACTACAAAAGAGAAATATCTCTCTACCGCATTTAAAGGATCTTTATCTTTCACCTCGTAAAAGGACGAGATGGAAAACAAGATTCCTAGAACTACAGTAGTTTGTTATCGCCTCCTTTGCACCCTCTTCCACAGCGCTCTGTCGTCATTGGGCAAGCAAAACGAACACGAGGTGGAGAAAATACTTACTTCAATTTCGGGACCACCAACCCACCTAACCGCTGGTAATTGGTTTTGCAGGAGGAGATGATTGGCTTCATCATCGAATCCCCATTGACAAATAGCCAGTGTTGTGCCAGCATCTTTAACCCTTTTCACCATCTCAGAGAATTTTTCTCGCTCGTATTCACGCAACGCCCTATAATCATCGACAGAAGTAACATCCAACTTATGCTTTGTTTTGGGTTTGGGTGGTTCGAACGGGCATGTTAAAATAGCCAATTTGACGTCCTCAAGCCTCTGTAATAGTGAAGGTTCTGTTTTATTAAAGACGGGTTTACTTTGAAAAAGAAATGTATTTATCGTCGGTGTAAAAATAATTCGAGAACGGGAAAATAAGCCTTCAGCTCTCATAATCTGTTGATCATTGAAGCCACTGTAATGGTCAAGTCATTGAATAGTTACTTGAATATCAGCCTTTGACTCTTTCAAAGGATACAAAAAATTATCCAAAGAAAGTTTCCAGGCCAATGTAAGCTAAACAAATTTTGTCGACCCTTACCCTTCTCTGTCTTTTTTGTCATCATTAGGCAAAATGAAATATATGCACTGAACATGATATAAAGACTCATTATATTGGGTATTAATTTTACCTTAGGCATCTGTGGGTGGCTGAAGTCTTTGTCAATGACAACACCACGAACAAGGACAGTATCTTCCAATTTGCCACCAACTTTTCCCTCCACTTTTATCAGTTCAAAGTTCACATCACGTGCAACGGGATCTAAAACTGCAAATACAGCATTTACTGCTATTTCTGCCATTTGCCTGTGACACTTGTTGATACTGGAAAAAATTGAATAAGATATTGCTGTGTCATCTCATATTAAATCCAAGTAATCATAAGATATGATTATTACATTTTTGAGCCAAGACTGGTCATGGCAATTTTGATGTAAGGTTCCAAATTATCTGGGGTGCCCTCAAAGTCGTCTACGATTTTCTTAAGGTGGTCTGTTGCACATTTTGCTGCCATTTCAAAACCATCTGCTATTCTAATTGGGTGAATTCCTTTGTCTATCAGTTGTTCAGCTTGGTCCAAAAGAGCACCAGCTAAAACAACTACTCCAGTTGTACCATCACCAATTTCATCATCTTGGGATTGGGATAATTGAACCATTAACTTTGCAATTTCATGGTCCACATCCATGTTCTTCAGGATTGTTGCACCATCATTGGTTACCATAATATCACCATCAGAGCTCACCATTAGTTTATCAAGTCCCTTAGGACCCAATGAGGTTTTCAAAATATTGGCTACATTTCGGGCTGCCATAATATGAGACTGCAATTAAAAAAATCATTTATTATAATATTTTACATATATTTCTTGTAACATTCAGCTGCATCGTCAATAGACCGAAATTTCAGGGCTCCACTGGATGACTGACTGTATAGAGGCATTTATGTCCTTATATGGGCAAGAAATAGTAGCAGCATAAATTATTTAATTCCAGGAATTATTCCAGCGTGAGTAAAAATGCAAAGAAAATGAATTTCTTTTTAGTGTCAAGCATAAGTAAGATTACATGGATCATATTGGTCGGATGACAATTTTTTAAGTATCGTTGTGGGAATTAACTGCCAAGCCCGAAACGTCGCCATTGCTCATTTCACGTGGTCGATCGAAAGAGAAGCTAGCGATCGTTCTAAATTGGTTTAATCCAGTCGAATCAAGAAAAAAGTGTAAGACAAAAATTTCTACGATATTCGAGGCTTAAAATATTAAATAAACTTAAAGAAATATAAAGTAAGTTTACCTTGATGGCATCATTGCCGGTTAGGCGTTTTTGCCTTTCTTGATCACGAAGGATAAGAAATGGCCGACCGTACTCATCAAAACTCACCGTACCAGGTATAGCGGTCATTTTGATCGCCAAATTAACGCGGACACTTTATGTCTGCAATAATTTTACTTACAAGAGCACCCGATTTTAGAAAGCAACGTATCTTCTTTTCCAGAACTACCCGACCATCTTAATGGCTTCAACGGATGTTCGAGAATGAGTATGCGTAGTGCCCTCTATTCTGGAATGTTCCCATTAGGTCAACATGGATTGGTGGAGCTCCACGTGGAGGGAATTCAAAAAGAAAATTTCCTGCGCACAACAAGAATTCTCCAAAGTTGTTTTTAAAGTAGTAACAACCAAATTTTCCAAAGGGGTAATAAGAAAAAAACGATGGAAGATAAGTATCTAATTTAATTACCTTCATTTATTCAAATCGTATACAAAAAATAGTAAAATAAGATTTTTTGTATCTTTTCTAAAAAACATCTCTATAGCCAAAAATAGAATAATGGAAAACATATGGGGTGGTTGAAAAAATGAACGAATAGCAGGTTTTACTCTTTTGTATGCACCATAATTTATTTCACATGAAACTATTGTAACTTTGTATTATAACTTGAACATTACATATACATAGTTATACACATATAATTATCTTGATAGAGGTACTTTTGACTCAAGGCCGCAATGGCCGCTGATCCCCCAATGAGTCGTACGTTTAAAAAATATCCACAAAGATTTTGTCACTTTATTTTAATTTTCAATTTCGCACAAATACCAATCCAATAAATAATTAAATTGTATGAAAATAATAAAGTAAACAAAGATAATACTATGCCAGAAAGAAAATTGTTTTTTATAGCAAATTGCCTTTCACAAGTTCCAATTGAACTTACAAGTGCAATCCATTCTTCGCGGCTAAAATAATTAATGACCCCCGTGACGACGTACGCACGACGCACCAGAGGGTAGTTGCATTATATTATAGGTATATGTTTCCGGAAAATAGATGAATACTATGTAAATATATAGCGTTTGGGTATACGTATCGATCAAAGGTAAAAATATAATTTCAATAAGATATATCTCATAGTAACATTCACATTTAAAACTTTCTTAATAGTTTAGGCATTCACATGATATGTTGGAGTTTCCGTACACAATAAAACGTCAACGTTAGAAGTGTCATATCGTTTAACTAGAAATATGTTCTCTTTGTGTATTCGGACTCTCGACGACTGATATCAGAGGCGCAGAAACGAGGGGTTGTTCAGATTTTGCAACAGGTACTTTACGCATCAGAAAGTATATATATTCCTCGATAGTGGTTTAAAAAAATACCACTGCGATTCCTTGTGATTAAAATTGTAACGATTACATCATTCTTTTTCTGTAAGACTATAATCGTAAGTAACGTGTCCCTTCGTCATAGATATTCGCATAAAATCACAAATCTAATGAACATTTAACGTAACGACTTCCACATATATATTCTTTTAATTATATTGTATTTAACTTTAGGATTTTAATAACACTTAACGAAGCGACTTCCGAGGTTTCAATGTGTAATAGAGCGATTCCCACGATTTTAGTGCTTAGTAGAGCGATTTCCGCATTAAAATATTTAATCGAGAAGATTCCACATTCAAATAAATCTTCCTACATATTTAATTATATGGAATATACGCTAGGCAACGCAAAATTTCATTGATATGTTTTCAAATCAGTTTCTGGGCCGTTTAACAATATAATAATGCATCAGTTGCATTTATTAGACACCGACGAAGATTCTTTAAACTTCACCTTTCATACGCGATTCACGGTTATCTATGCTATAACGTAATACCACTTCAATGTTTTAACTTTTTTCCATGAAAAATATTTCTTTACCCCTGATAGAAAGAATGTCCGCGGTCTCTTTTTGAGAGCCGGAAGAATGAAAATATATTTTATTCTGTGTGCGTTTGAGGAACTCGAGTAGATACCTTAAGAGTACATAAATTTAGGAATCTCGAGCTGAGGATCCTTCGAGATCGTACATTTTGACAATCATCGAAAACAGAAGTACTGTTGTATTCGTGTACAGGGTGAAGAAGGTGAAATTATCTATCCCTTTCAAAAACATAAAATACGAAAGCATTTTATCAAAATCTTTCAGTATTAATTCATAATTTAATCATTAACTAACCATTAATTAACAAATAGGACATTATTTTAATACTACACTATTTATTGTTTGTTCAAATTCTAAGCTCCAACAAACTTCAAAAAAAAGATCAGAACAATATATAGCAATAACAACAATAACGAAACAATATAACAGTAACAAAATAATGATCTTCCACGTGAACACCCTGTACAGGTTAGCAACGAAAATAAACTTCTGAAAATACTCCACATAAATCTTTCTATTAACCATATAATATATTTCTCCTTATGATCCTATAAGACGGGTTATTCTGATATGTATCGTTTTTGTCAGTCGTAATGTCTGAAGGATAACAATTGAAAAACGCGTTTATGGTGTTCGCAAATTCTCCTCTCCTTCATCATTGCAGAGGAGAATTGTGGAACATCGAATCAATTGTGGGGATTTCCAAATAACAGACTTATCTTAGACTTTCGGTATAATGACAAGGATGGTTTGATTTGCGTAGGTACCTCTTCCATTCGCACCGATTTGTGAGGAACGACAAAGATCTTAGGCAAAGGGAACACGCTTATAGATTCGATTTCCCTGTCCAGTGATTCGCTTTTCACCGGAAGTATATTGTACCACAGACTTTATCTGGTCTGTTGCCACTGGTCCTATGCACACCAGAGGATCTTTGAAGTACGAACAAACCTAGTGGAAAAAAGATTGATAATTTTATAATTTTATAATTTTTCCACCTAAAAACGCAAGTACCTTTCTGGGTGTTTGCCGATGGCGCCTTTGAAGTTGACAGCATAAACCACGACTAATATCGCATTCCCCGGACATGTTGCACTCCTCGTCTACAAAAAATAATAATACGATATGTGCCGTATATATATTGACCTTTACCGATTAATTCTAAATTCATTTCAAGCAGAAATATTTGCTGGTGCCGGTGCATCAATAACATCACTTACTATATAGTTTGTTTGAAGTTACTGGCGGCTGACATGAACGAGTCTCGGTACCGGCCATTTCAGCGCACATCAAACCAGTTTCACAATCGTTATCATATCTGCACAATTCTCCCTGCTTTTGTCCCACATTGTACAGGCAAACACCCATTACTGAAATGGATGGTCAAGATTTGTTATTGAAGTTTTTCATCTTCATAGTGCTCAGTAAAGCAGAATAAAAGATACCTCCATCAGCATCAACGCAAATAGAGCCGGGGCAACACTGCTCAGTAAAAGCACACCTCCTGTCGTAACATGGGTCTGCTTCTTCCACCGGGTCGCCATACGTATTTCCATAACTGGCAGATAATGGCCGCTAGCAACGAAATGTATGAAATTAGAAAATCAGTGCAAAACCTACATGCAATCAAACATTATTATGTGGCAGCAAAGAAAATGGAGCAGATCATATCTTCAGCAATCATAAATTAACACTAAATGGATAACATACTCGTTTATATGATAACATAGAATATTTGGGACATCATCCCTTATCTGAATGATTAGGAAGATTCATTACTGAATAAACGTCGGTTTGATTTTTATTAGAGGCTGAACTGTTTGGGGAGAAGCTTAATTGCTCTGACAAACTTTTCCATACCTGGTACAATCCTGGTTTATTCATATAATCCCCATGACTACCGTACCCAAGATTTGATAACATTTCAGGACTGAAACGATTAAAAAGACCGCCCCATGCCTCGACTCCAAAGTGCATTGTGCTTGCCAAAGCGACAAGGGTGAGTATAACACACGTGTTCATTTTCTGGCTCGTGCAAAGACTCTGCTATCTGAACCCCTGAAATGCAATTGATGTTTGACGATTTTGTTTATGAAATAGCAATGGAATAAGGATTAATTCCTGGATGGTGAATTTAAATGAATGGGATAACGCTGAAATTGCGGTATGTATTGGCGGTATTGATGTAAATCGAGAGATGTTCTGACTGAAAAGGATTAAGACAAAAATAGAGAAAAGAATAGTAACAGTTTTTCGGTAATTTATGTACATGATATTACGATCTTGCCAATAATTCTGATCATACTTGTATAAAGTGACATTTCTTACAAGTACATACAGTGCGTTCGCCGTGAGCTCTAGCGTAGCCTCAGGAAATCGTTAAATCTCTTAATACGTAGTTGACACTTTGCTCTAAAGTCATCATTCTATCTCACTTTATCTCGATAGTCATCGTCGTCCTTTGTCAATGGCCATAGCCAATAACGGCAATGCGTGTGATAGCAGCAGAGTGAGAACGCAATATCCTCTTACTAGCCACCTCCTGGAGAACGCACTGTACGTCGCGACCGGGCAAACGATTTACAGAAGAGCCGAGGAAGGAATATTTTGTTAATGATTTAAATATAATGATTGATTTGTTAATGATTTTGTTAATGATTTAAAATATATGTAAGTTTAAACATTGAACTTACAAAATCGTTGCCAGTTCCTGTGGCCCCACTTGCACAGTGTTTCTTCGTAAGTTGACCAGAAAGGATCGGCTGGTTTCTTGCTTATTCTTGGGATCAACAAGTCCTCTGTGGAGTTTGCTGGAGGACTGAGTCCGTACCGGACTTGCATTGACAATCTATACTCCTACATCGTTCCGGTTTCCCTTCTACAAGCTCAGGCAGAAAGCCGCGCAAGCGCGACCATTTGGTTTTTCACGTACACGACCTAGGTGACATTTTATTCATTCAGATATTTAATTCGTGCATGCACGATTTTCAGATTTCTTTTTCCTGCATCCAAAATGGGATAAATCGATTTGTAACTTTCACCACTACGAATCCTCGTATGATACCACCCCTAGATTTAAGACGTGAACAACGTAGGTACATATCTTGTGTCTAGATTAATCAGAGTCTGTTTGCTTGATCTGAACCTTCCTGGGAAAGTTTGCTTTGCTAATACAATTTACGTTGAATTCGCAATTGCGTATATAGGTACAATAGGTAACACTTAATTTGTTTTTGTTTGGTATCCTATATGAAAGGTCTAGAAGCACTTTAAATATAGTGTATAAGGCTTTTCGTAAATTAATTTCAGAGTGCAAAACTATGTAGTGTCATGCAGCACCTGATTGAAAAACTTTATTCCAAGATATAATTGTTCCTATTAAAATGATAATAGTAGTCTGTACGAGATTTGCATTCTATCGCAGGATACGGTAGCGCCATTCATCGCGCCCACTTTTGTGTAGGTGTTCAGCCCCTTCTTTGTTATACCACCTGACTACCACTATTTCCATCTCTCTTGGGCGTATTGATCCAGAGTGTCCTGATGCTCTAGCAGACGGTCGATCCTGCTCCATATATTTCCTAGGTGGCTTATGAATACTACCTGCATGCGAATGTGAGACAGTAAAGGGGATGCTCCTCGTTAAGGTAGAACGATAAAGTTGTGTCATCACAGTTTTGAAAATGAAATCTTTAGAACGAAGATTATCATTTTTCGATCACAAATCGCGAGAGTAATGTGAAGATAAATTGTATCTGAAATTCTTCCCACGAAGATTTTATATATTACGTGAATCGTATTTGTGTGCACGAAACACGATTCAAGTGCTCCGGACACGCGTCTGTTCATGGAGATTTCTTGTAAATGCTCCTATCCCTATCCTAAGTACACAACCACCTGTCTGTTGAAATGCCAAAGTGTGTAATGTACGTTACACATGTATCAACTATTTATAACGGGGTACGATGCAAAACTTGTGTTCTTCATTTTTTCACAGAGAATATCGATGCGAAACATAAGATTTAATGAGCTTGAGGTAGAAAATAGGATATGCGTATCAAACGCAATGGATTTATTTGTTTTATCATTTCTATTTTCAGCACTATTACGTAGGAAGCATCCGTTTCCTTCTTTTCTTTCGTTATGCCCTTATTTGATAATCGAGAGTGCATGCAGCCGAGCCCCCCCTTCCGCGATAACGCAATGACAGACCCTTCGGAAGAACCATTGGACTCCCCTGGAAGATCACGTGCCCCACCAACTTTTCAGACTAATTTTTGAGTATGAAAAGGGCACGGAAACTTCTCTCGGCTCGCAACAACACTTTAATTAATTTCATTGTTTGTGTATATTGGCATAAATGCTATATATATTAATTTGTTAAAGTATTTGTGTTGGGTGAAAACTTTACGCAGGATTAACTGTCGCGTGTTGATAGAAGTACATAACAGGTTCTAGACTTCCAAGAAACTTTGTCCACGACGACTGTGGTTCGTACAGTTAACACGCACAGGTTACTCATTAATAAAACTTTTATTATTAAGTTTATTTTTTGGATGATTCTAATTTTCATTTTGTACTTTTCGTTCTACTTACATTCGATACAAATGTTAGTTTTGTGTGTGCGTGTCATGGGGTAGCAAAGAAAACACTGTTATGTCGTATAAAAATGAGTTTAATAAATAACAGCTAACAACGAAATAAATAAGGCTCGCAATTCGTAATTGCATACATATGGTACGTGTAACACGTACTCACGTATATGTACGTACATACATAGAACACACAACAAGATCAACGTTGGATACACATAAATACGCGATAATTTCTCGTATGCTAAAGAAAATGTTTCGAAATAGTCGCCAAAGCGTATCGATTCATATATCATTCCAATATTTAACAATTTCAATAAAAGGTATTTCAATTTGGAGATAGAACATGAAACGTATTCGTTTTCGTTTAGTTCTTAATCGATACTCTCCAATCTATTCCGAAGGAAATAAATTAATCTTTTTTTGTACATTTATACAAGTGGCACAGAATCGTTAGTGCCCGTCGCTTAGACCAGAAAATTCACGATTTCCTGGCTCTCAGACTCCAGTGATACTGTGCAGCCAGGGTTTGAAGTAGTTGGTTCTCATGTATACACCTGGAAGGTAGGGTGCGGCACACGTTATTCCATGGGACACAGTGCCCACTAAAAACCATCTTCCATCTGGTCGTTGCATTACTAGAGGTCCACCACTGTCGCCCTAAAAAAAAATCAACGATAGAAAAAATTAATTATACGATTAAATAATTTCGAATTCGGCGAAAAAGTAAACTCGTCTGAAAATACCTCGCAAGAATCCTTTTGTCCAGTGGCGTATCCAGCACAGAGAAAACTATCAAGGATTAACTTCGGATGCCCACCAGTTACAAACATTTCGTGACATACGGAATTCTTTATTATTGGCACTTGAACTTCTTGTAAAATCGAGGGAACGCCGCCATCTGCAAATGAAAATTATACATGAGCGCGTGACTAAAATAAAAATATGAAATAATTGATGAGTCGAGCAGGACAGTTCACTCACTGTACTTCAATCGTCCCCAGCCCGTGACGGTAGCCATTCTACCGGTGAAATCGACACCATCTTCGGGCATGCAAATTGGAACAATGTGAACGTCAAATTGTACAGGTGATTCTAATTCCAAGAGGGCCAAGTCACTTTCAAACGTTGTTGGATTGTAGCCTCTGTTAACAACTACTCGTCGAACGTTTCGTGTTATGCTGCGTTTCGGTTCCAATTCGCCAGATAAATCGGACTCCCCAAAGACGGCCACCAGAGTTGCTAAGAATCTGCACGAAATTAATCAGAACATATATTTTCCTACCTTCAACGTGAAAGAAAATCATTGCAGAAAAATATGGAACTAATCTTACCCTGGTTGACAATGAGCTGCAGTGATTACATACTTGTCTGTAATCAGAACACCTCCACATTTGTTTTTCGTAAAAAGACCAAGCCAAGTGGCTTCTCGAACTAACACTTGCCACGGCCAGTCACCGAAAGTCGCCGCCTTTCCACCGACAATTCTTCCTGATTTGGCCAAAGGTCTTCTTCCACATTCTAGGTAATCGATGGGCATTAATAACGATACATAATCGAACAAAGTTTGCATAATTAACAAATACTCACGAGAACGCAAATCATTTGAGGATACAATCTGCTGGGTCGCAGTAAGTTGTACAGCATTAGAAGTACTGCTTTCTTCTTCTTCGACCACTACAGGTTCCGTACTTGAAGCCGGAATCGTAGTAGGTTTTCTAGTTGGTCTAGGACGCTTCGTTGTAACCTGGGGTTTCTTCGTGGTTGCACCAGACACAGTAGTTGGTTTCGGTTTCAAAGTTGTCGGTTTCGAAGGACGAACTGGTTTCTCTGACACCAATGGTTTCGCAGATGTTGGACGATTGGTTGGTCTCTTCGTGGTCGCCGGTTTCTTGGTGGTAGTGAATAAAGGCCTCGCCGTTGACGTTGGTTTTCGTACTGGTTTTCTTGTTGTCGTAGTTGGCCTTTTTGTTGCGGTGGATGGCGCAGGTGTTGTCACGTTCACACGATTGTATACAATGTCTTTGAGACCCTGAAAAAATTTGCAGGAATTATTTTTTATCCGCTGATTAAGGTAAATTTGGAATCAAGACGATAGTTTACCTGGAAGTTCCCTTGCAAGGACTGGACGATTTTATTTACGAATGTATCGACTTTATTAGTCAAAACATCATCCTCGATAAATGTCGGCGTCGGAATATCATTTTCACTTATAATTTCGATATCTGGGTAGCCGGTATTATTAAATGTTTGGATGATAGTTGGTTTCTCTTGTTGCGAAATCGGTGACGATATATTAAGATTCGGATTTCGTACAGGTGGGAAATTGATTAAGTCGTCCGGTGCCGCGGTTTCCTCGTCACAATGTGGCGGAACTGTTGTCGGTTTCCATTCTATCGTCGTTGAAACAGTAGGATCTTTAAAGATCACCGTGTTAAGGGGTGCTAAATTTTCGTCTGGGAAAACTATCGATGTAGATGGTTTTAAATTGAAACTTGGCTTATTGGGCCTCGTGGCAAGGGGAGTCCAGGTCGTCGGTCTTCTTGTTGCAAACTCGGTAATTTTTTCAGGCTCAGCCTCGGCTACGATAGGTACTGTGCTGAAGTTATTATTCACCAATGGTTTCGATGTTGTTCCATCCTTTACGTTAACGCTGAAGAAGCTCGTCGAAACCACGTTATTAGTAGCAACGTTAGAAATCACTGTGCTGATATTGTGCGTTATAGTTGTAGAAACACTGGGTTTTCTGGTGGTAAGTGGATTCGGCCTTATAGATCCAGTTGCAGGTCTGAAAATTGTTGTAGGCTTGGCACCCTCCGTACCTGCTGGTTTTCTTGTGATAATTTTCTCAGTAGTGTCTGTGGTGAATTCTGTACCAAGTGGACCTAAAACTATTACTGTGGGCGCAGGCGGATTTGTCGTAGTTGTTTTCGAAGAGTAATCGGAGGTACTAATGCCAGAGAACGTTGGTTGAGTCGATGGTCTCGATGAGTAAGAATTGGACGTCGAAAACGAGGAATAAGTTGTTTCTGTCGGGACTGTCTGGTAATTATAATAATTTGTCGACTGTATTGGCTTGTAAAATGTGTACGGGAAAGACTGAGCAGTGGTAGGGCTTGGAACGGGCGGAGGTCTTGTAGAAATTCGAACCAGCGATGGTTTCGAAGTTTCATCGATGCTGACCCATTTATTAATAGATGAATTAGGTGTCTGAATAGTTGTTCCAGAACCTGGTTTCGTATTATTGAGAATTGAGATTATGTGATTGATTGCCAATTCCTCTTTATCTATTATATCATCTTTTTTGTTTCCCGATGGCGCATCGTATGTAATCGTCGGGACTTTGACTAGGCCGTCCTTTGTATCGGCTAGAGTAGTCATTGGTGTAGTTGCTTTTTCATTGACGAAGCTTACAGCATCTATGTTCTTCGTGGACACCCTTTCTTCTATCGTGCTGGCCTGTTCAAACTTATCGACTTCTGTTTCCAAAGGAAAGGCAGTAGTTGTTAGCCTTTGCGTGTTGGCGTACATTTGTGTGATCACCGGCAATTTTGTCATCGATTGTGTATTGAATATTTGATCGTTCGAAGACGGGGACAGTGTGTCGTGTATGGAAGATGCAGATTGATCGGAGAACTTGACCCACTGAGTGGTCAAAGTGCTTTCGTGAGTGGCATCGTGCTTCTTATTTTCTGTAGCTGTTATACTTTCGGTTACTCTCGGTTTCTGCGTGGTACTCATAGTTTCAGTTACCCTGCTTTCCTCGGTGCCCGATTCGATATTCGGTTGAAACAAATCATCCGGATTGTTCGTCTCGTTTAGCATAGTACCATTCTCGTTTAACAGTATGGTATCGGCCGAGTTGTGATCGTTCTGACCCAATCCCTGCGAAAACAGGGCAGGGAGTTGGTCAACCGGATCAGCTATCTGAAGTATCTGATCTGGACTGAGCAAAGTGGTAACTGGATTAACGTCAGTATTGTCCTGGTGATTCTGAATATCATTATTCGAATCGGAATGACTCAACAGTCCCGGGAGACCTAGATCGTCTAAGATATTTTGCTGGCCCAACAGTGCTGGGAAATCCTCCTCAAGCTGGCTGATATCTGCTTGAGTTGGTAACTGAGGCTTTTCCGCGTTCTGTACGCTATCCATGATCTGCCAAATGCTGGATGCTGGTTTCGTGGTTGTGGACGGCGCGTCGAATGTAGAGATTTTTGTGTACGTAGCTCCAGCATTGTTCAAATGATTGGACGTATCGAGAGTTTCGGTCTTGACTGTACTGTCCTGGGATATCGTCATTCCGAGCGGCGTCCCGTCTGAATTTAACAAGATAGGAATATCCGGAACGTGATCGATTTCATGGACGTTGAATATTTCATCGGTGTTTGGAACGCTTTCGACGTTGCTGTTAGCTAAAGTTTTCGGTGGCAGCTGACAGCATGCGCCAAAAAGGAAACCGTCCATACACGCGCCGACCACTTGTCCATTTCGACGGGAACACTCGTAATTGAACATGCATATCGTCGGCTCGTTTGACTTCACCCGAGAAGGAATTGTGGGTTGACACGGTTTCGGCACTATCCTATATCCGCCGAACAATCTTCTGCCTGTGAAGAAAAAAAAGGAAGGAAAGAAGTACCGTAAAATATTCCATTTGATGTATTGAGGCTTAAGAAATATTCGAATGTTTAATTTATTCTACTCTCTAGCTGTTCGTGCGAGACACGAGGTTTTACTATTCCGGCTAGGATTTGCTGTTGTAATTAGCCGCGAGACTACAACGGTTTCTGATAAACGAGTTGAAAACGAAACTAACTGGACTCATTAGGTATTCGGGTTGTTAGTGTGGTATAGGCATGCAAAGTAGAAACTGTTGTCCCGAATTCGGCCACTACTTTATTCAATGAATCGGTTATTCGTCCAGGAGCGATGAGTTCATCAATTCTGTTGAATTCGTTCCTTAATCGGACCCAACGGGCCAAGTATTTATAGGTCGTTCTTCCAATAAAAAAAAGACCTCGAGGAATCTACGTCCTCAAATATTTCTATGTGTCTTTATATTTGTAAAAGTCAGTATTTAGTGTGATCGGTTATGCTCAGGTGACTAAGATATAGGCGAGCAAGCATGTAGGCTTTGTACATGCCTCCTTATATGCCTTCATACTACCGATATAATGACCTACTCCGTGGAATCGTCGGTAGTGCTTGTCAGAATCCTTCCGGCGTTCCAGATTTTTTTTATTTTTTACGGACTTTCGTTTCGTGCTGAACTATGTCACGAACAACATGAATTCGGAACGTTGAGAATTTATGTTTCGAGCGTACAGTAGATGCAATACGTATTCGTTCGCAATTGCCAATACTGAGAATGCATTCTCCCCGGAGACGGGAAAGAAAATAACTTTTAATTAAAAAATAAAGTTGTTTTATATGAAACTGATGGGAACAGGTGATACGTTAATTTTAACGCATGGGAAATTCAAACACAGTCCGAGATTTTTCTTGGCCACAATGAATATTGGAAACGTATGTTATCCTACGTGTTCGCAAGAAAAGTAATTAGCAGCTTTAATTAATGGTCAAAAGGGAGCCTCGTCATCGACCCAGTGTGTACGCACGCCGTATCGATTATGTAGCACGTTAGTTAATCTAGACAGTAGTATGAACGAGATAATAACACCTTCGCGTGTTACTTGATTAACGACTTGAAATTCCAGCACGCAGCATAATCGCCCTTTTTGCCAAGCGTTAAATATAAAATGTTTGCCCGGAGAAATGAAAACGTGAAAGTGGTGGCTACCACGTTCAAGATAAGTGTTCATATTAGCCAATAAACCCAGAAACGTTTCTACGTTCAGGAAATCGGTAGACAATTTTTTTTCTGCTTCATAAAAGCCGTTCCCATTTAATGATACCGCGTTCAACTGGTTTTGCGAAGCCCATCGCGCATCTTTGATACATCGGCTGTCTGTTTTAAATTCCAAATGTAAACGGCTAGTATGTGTGTCACTTTGTAGCAATACACTTGAAACTTGTGTCATCTATTGAGAACGCTCGAGCGTAATATTTGGAATGAAATACGCGCACGTATAAATACGCGACCCATGGAATTCGTGACTTTCGAAAGGAAGTGAGATGTAAGTAGAATTCGGTGTCAGTGTTGGTACGTGCGATTCTAAAAAGCCGCGAACTTGTGTGCATAAGTGTGTATGCGTAAGCAGATGCCGGTTATACAAATGTGAAACTCCAACGACCCGTGCATAATTGGTAATGATTGCAATTGAAAAATTCTGGGAACATTCAGTTGGAAAGCACGCGTGGGAAGATGCGTTTGTTTAACCGTGTTGACATATGCAATTACGGCGTTGCAAACAATTCACGCGTGAGCCGCGTTCCCGGTTCCAATACTTCAACAAATGTATGTATGCTTTGAGCCGGGATAGGTGCCGGATTATGGGATTCCGCGTGACTGAAACTTTTCATTGACCCCCGACATTTTCTTTGTTTCACAAAGACGAGAAGCGTGGTGGGTTCTGGTATTATTGATTCGCTGTACTATGGAAGGGTATTCCGTTTGTGCATACGATCGCGTAATAGTGAAACGTAATCTCCTCTCTCGTTAATCTCATACAGTTTCCTCAGGGGAAATAAAAATGTATTGTATTTTGTTCTTAGTAAAAGAAAAAAAAGAAATCATTTGATTACAACGTTCAGCGTGGGTGGCGAACATCGATGGAAAAAGTTCATTTAAATACAAAGAGAAAGCGGAGTAAAATTCTGCAAAACCTTAAAAGTCAGAGGTGACTATTTGCGTGCTTCATGAGTTTTATACCCCTTGACTGCATTTTAATCGGAGAACCCAGTTAAGCAAAAAATAATAATATCGCGTCTTACATATTTATGTGCCCCGATTAATTAATTGGCAATTGCCGCTTGTAATATAATGTAATTGTTACCTGTTGCCTGGGAAGTGTAAGAATGCGATATGACGAATATCGAAGAAAGGATGACGAGAAATAAATGGATATTCTTCCCGACAGCCATCTGCAACAAAAAATTATATTTCTTCCTTCAATCAAATTATGATTAAAATAAAACAAAATTACATGATACTTTTAATCTTATTTTCGAACCACGAATGTTCAACTTTGCAACAGGTATGAGAAGTATATTAATCGTCCATTCAGATCTGTTCATATTAAATATGCGGTCTCCTATAACGGTACAAGTAATTAGTATTGTGCGTGCGCCGCAAATATTATAAATTACCAACGTGCTTGCATTTTATTTTAATTCGCGAACTACTTTTTGGTGCCAGGGAAATTCTTGAACGACCATTTTTAATCATTCCCGTGGAAAGACAAACTTTTATATATCCTTCTAGGAAACAAATATGAACCGGTGGTGAAAATATTTCTTCAAAACGAAAATCCAAATCATATTCATCATCAACGAGATAACTGAACCTACATATTGTGACTCAGCGATAAGACATATCTCGTTCTATGTTCAAAGAAGTGATCAAGGAATTCAATCACTTCGAGTGTCTAGCTATTCCTAATCTTACGATATTTTTTCAGATTTACATGCTCAGGTGCACGTGGGTCTCGACGAAGGTGAATACAGACGGTATCCCTTCGTGTCCCGATATCCCGTTATACAGTTGAGAGGTGTACAGTGGAGTTCTACGGATCACAGCTGTACCACGTTGAACAGAGAAGCAGGATCGATGACGAGGAAGTATGAAGAAAATAAGGGACGGACATTGCACGTGATCCTACGGGGATTCGAAGAGAGGAATGGAGCCACGAAGAAAGACAAGGAGAACGAAGAAGCTGATCGCTTTAATGTTGCTTCACCGAGCCACCGGTAACCTAGTTACCAATATCCCCCCGCTGTACTATTCTTCAGCGTTCTTCTGATCCCAAGTACGAGATGTCCGAACCTACAGCTTATCAGGGTAAATTTATTTTTCGTCGATTGAAGATATAGTACGATGCAAAGCTTCTCCAAGAGGTGAATGAACCTTATCTTCCGAAGAAATTCCGAGACACTGTTTGGTACATTTAAAGAGTATCTCAGTACGAGAGTTTACGCTCGGCAAATGATTTTTTCGCGCGTGTCCAATGCTAATGTGCTCCCCTTTTAATGATTGCTCAGACGAGGCAACAGGTATGCGACTGTGGAGGGAGTAAGATACCGGTACTATCAATTATCAATTCTTCGTGTTGTGAATTGATGTATTTTTTTTCCGTAGCAAGACGTCATTACGAGCACGCAATGCGAGGTTCCGTCCTGGAGCGACAATTTATTGGAGCAGTAAAATGAAATTCGCTTTAAGTTCGTTTTCCGTTGGTCGCAAGTCACGAACATCACGCGATATATGCACAGAGTTCACTCTTTTCTAGTATCAATGGCATAAATCAGATTACGGTTCTGCGCCTTCATTAATATTGCTACAGTGAACTATTCGATCCTGCGTTTTCAGAGAAAGTATTCTTTCGCATTCTAATCCCGATAAGATCGATTACAACGTGTTCGCTAGACACTCTGAATAATTATACGTTGTAGCGTCCGCGCCGTGAGAGTATTTCACGTTGATAACGTGACAATGCTTCCCTTTCGTTTGTCGTTTATTCACGTGCTATGCAAGTGAGCTCCACACGCGGAAGTCACTTTCCTTCGAACCGTTCCGTTCCTCGCTCTTCGGTTTCAAGCAGTTTCGATCGGGACAAAAACGAGTCGAGAGAAGATGAGGGTAATTATCGTTAACGATCCTCTCATTCCTGTAGGATAGTTAACAGTTACTCTTCGGACGAGATCGCTGCTGCGAAAGTGCAGCAAGAGATTTAACGATTCTGCTACTTGCTACTGCTCCAAGATTATTTCACCTGACAAATCTGCTATTGATTTTTCCACGCATCGATTTATTTCCATTCGAATTTCTTTTAAATCAGTCAGAATTCAGGAATGTTAACTGCGGCAATGATTCAAATTTCAAGACAACTATGGATACACGACCTGCATTTCAGGCATCTGAATGTAACCTATCTACGAGGATCGAGGGGAATATTTTAAATGTTTCTGATGCTTCCTTCGGAAACGGCACCCATCTGGTATCGTTGAGCACGACATGGGGACACCCTGTATGCACACGAAGGCACGTACATAGTCACGATCTTGGCCTCTTCTTAGCTTGTGCAGGGTAGGAGTTCATGTGTATACTTGAGTGCCTCGAAAATTCTTCGGCGTTCATTGGCCGTCCGTCAGTATGTGAGGAGAGACTCGTACAAGTGCGTGAGCACAGGTATGCATAGGATTCTGCGCACACGCGTGCAGGTAAACCTGGGAGAAAGCTCAGTTCGACTCTTCTTCATTATTGGATCTGGGTGACCCGATTGGCTTGCCCTCGCCGACCAACCGAGAGACTCTTCCTCGTCATCATCATTGTCATAGTCGTCCTCGTCGGTTTTTTTTTCGCAACAATGTCGAGTCGAAACATGTAGTTCGAAGACCTTCGTCAAGGATGTGAGCCACCGCATCTAATTATCCTCTGCTATTTAAAAGGACTAAATAATCTAAACATAGCTGTTATACAGGTATGCATAATTCGCTCACTGTTAGATATTCGATGGAACTAAACCGAAGAAAAATGAGGGAACAAAAGAAAATTGCAACGATATTACAAACATTTCCTGCTTTCACTTGGAAATTTCAGACAATTTGTACCTGAGCATTGGTGCAGGACCGATCGCCCCATCGATCGGTTCGACTTGAATAACTTGGAGGATCTCACATCCGACGAATTGAAGAAAGTGACAGTTTGCCCGTGCTCCACATTGATACAGCGTGTACATAATCTAACAAACGTTTTATAGCGAGGCAATGTAAAACAACACCTGATAACGGCGTAATAGAATGGAGCACAAGGATAATGTTCGACAACTACTTTCTACCGGTGCCACTTAATGTGTACGTAAAAATCAACGCCTTGCTTTGAGCAACAAGAAAGGGACAGTACATCGTCTGTATTTTAAGAGGTTAAATTAGTCCTAGAATGTAGGGCAGCAAAGGCAACACGGCCTGACATTTACCTGGCTAATCTACACTGACCACGCTGTCGGTAGCCGATTATTATGTAGTCGTACCTCGTTGATGCGACATTAATTAAAGGGAACATGACAAGCGCGTTAAATTACGTTTCACGCAGCATGTCACGGGTCTATGATTTCGCTCTCGTATTTTGCATTGTTCTTGCAATTTAGATGTTCACTTCGACCAGTGCTACACGGCAGACGTAGCACGTATATGATTAGTCAACAAGCTGCTGGAGCTGCTGCTTATCAATGAGAATTTTTTAGTTTCATTATCCGGCTAGAGATCTGTTAGATTCGTTGCCCCGTTAAAATGGGGCGACAGGAAGAGTTGCGAATAAGTGTTAAACGCACAAATCAACGAGAAGGATTGAAAAGAGTGACACGAGCCGTGTGTGTGCTGACAACCGTTACCAACTTACCACCACTTGGTACCGTGGCATACCTAACTTAGGTTGCACACGCTCAATCGTGAGCGTATACTACACGTACCGATGTGTCAGACTCCACTCGGGGTCAATCCGAGGAATCTTATTCTCTGCGGTGGCATCTCTTTCATCTACCCACGGCTCCGGGAGCATTCGGAATATTTGATCGACGGGTAATACTACAGATCAGGTTGAAACCAGCCGCTTCAATAAATTAACCAACAGGTGAATAAGCCGTGTGTATTATATTGAATATAAATGACCGAAGCACCGTTGAAATTCATTATGGTAAAAGTTTCGTCGAGGATTAACCAGTGAAACTTAAAGACTGGCGATTCAGCATGGGCAACGGTATCTATGGCATTCTTGAACTTTCAATAGAAGTGCAGCCACGGATGAATTTACTCTTGATGCGTATTTAAGAGCGTAATTATGAAAAAGAAACGCTACGCAATTACGCGTGACTTCGTGTCTCATTTACCAAGAAAAATAATAGAACTTTGAGAATGTTGAACGTGTGGGCAACGACGCGTTGATGGAATCGTCTAGCATCGAGCATTAGAATGAAGGTGAGGAGAGAAAAAAAAAGGTAGAAGGATGCGGTGAAGCAGCGGAGCATGCCAAATGATCTTCTATGTATATCGCCTCGTTTATTGCGGGCCAAAGTCGGAAACCCAGCTTTCTCCTGCATCCACGGTCAGATTACCTTCCGTACGATCGCACTGATTCCTGATCACGTCCTGGTTCCGATAAACGATCCTACGTCTCATACTGACCGATTTTTTCGTCCTCTCCATTATCAAACTTTCTACATTAATATTCAACGCAATGTTTCCGTTCTATCGGCGTGGAATGGAAAGCACGTTTGACGTACGAAAGTGTCACCGTAACGTAGCCACGTGAAACGGGACCGAACTGCCCTGATACAATATCGGCGAACAGTTTATTAAAGGCCTGGATGTTAAATCGTCGTGTTGTCTTAACTTTCAATGGCCACGGTGCATTTATTAATTGATATTTCTGAATGACAGTTGACGCCAGCAACTTATAATTACAAACAATCGTCACGTGCTGCCGAACATGAATATTTAAATGGACACTTACCATGGAACGTAATAACCGTGATACGTTTGCCGATTCGTTAAGATCGTGTCATAACGTTGCCTTAAAATCCTCCAGTGAATCCTCGCCGGGCCGTTCTCCAGAAGAAAACACGACCTTCCTCACGGCACACGAACGTTTTCTTTACCAAGTTCACACGTTGTCACCCCTGTTCCTGTAAGCGTCGCACACTTCTTCACTAAACTTCCTCCACTTCCTTTTGCCTTGATCGTGATTTCGACTGACGAATTATATAGCAGCCAACCGGATGGCGTTTAAAGAGTATGCAAAGTTTCCACACGATTGACAACGCGGGGGATAACGTGCACTGATCTATCGAGACCCAGACGAATACTGCCTAGGACACACTATTGACACCAATCGCAGTGCTGACCGTGAAATCTCGCCCGATGGCAATCCGATGCTGTTAGGGCCAGGTCGAGAGTCGACAGCCGTGGACACTCGGTGCTACAATCGGCAAATCTTTGAACCCGATCGAACTTTTCACGCGAATCTAATACCGATCTTTTCCGCGCACCGTTCGTCCATCCGGTTAGTCAACTGGATGGTACCTGTCTGCCAGTTGTACCTCGTGCCACGGCATGTGCTGGAATCGCATGGCTAAGTCATAAGCGGCGCCTTCGAACAGGAATCGTGGTGGTGGTCGAGGAACGATCAGTGGTGGCGGTCGTTTATGGTGGAGGTAGCGTGGCCGGGAAGACTGATCGGTGATCGGAGAAGTGGGGACCGCCTTCGAAGGTAGAAACGACCAAGTACCATTGGGGAAGAAAAGGAGACAGGTGTGCAGGAGAAAGAACGCACCAGGAGAAATCAAAGTGGGCCAGTGACCAGGTCACGTGGAGAGGAACGAGGCCCAACGCGCACGACAGCGACACACTGTCCTACTCATCGGCATCGTCGTTGCTCCTGCTTCTATCTGTCCATTGAGTAAAGGTACACTCTATGCGTTCAGCCTCCACTCACTTATCTGCCTACTGTTCAGATGGGGACAAGAGTAGTTTTCCAAGAAGAGATGTTGAATTACGAGCTTCGATACTTGTTCTATAGTCTACGAAGTGAAGAAGGTAACCTGGGCCTGAGTAGTCTCGATGGAAAAGTGATTCACGTTGTTTTCCCTTTTCCGATTTAAGGTAACGCGATGGTACCGTGTAATTGTACCGGTGTCGAATTTTTAGCACAGGTTATTCACTGCCCCCTCAACCGTATGAAAATGTAGCGAAATTATTTATAAAAGTAAAACGGTCGGGACCAAAAGTTGAGTTAGATTGAATTAGCTGGCACCACAAAAGGGTGATTGATCCCTCGGCCAGTTTCCTGGATGTCGATAATAAATCTTGCCGGACGGGCCGGAAATTATGGGACAAAACGGCTAAATATAACCAGGTTTACTGAGGTGAATATTTAAATAACTGGTTTTCTTTGTTTGAGCGTTTATGGAGAATGCAAAATTACTCTTATGGGTCATTCGGCGAAAGAAAATTAAGAGAATTCGTTTCCGGTTCCCTGGCTAATCTGGTCTTGTTTATTTACATTAACTTGTATGAATTTAATTAAATTAAATTTTACGATAATTATCATTGAGGCTAATGAGTTTTGCTAATGAAACTAGTTTGAAATTTCTGCTGCTCGTTATCATAAGTTTGTAAGTCACTCCTAGTAAATACAGAAACTTGATGCTGAGTGTGGCACATTGACAAATTTGTTCATGTAACTGGAACAAAAGGAACATTGGCATAAAAAAATAGGGGAACAGCGCGTCGGAGAATCTCAATCGATCGAATTTCACTTCATTTCAGAGTCAGTACAGCAACCTATGTCAGCTGCTTATGACAAATCGTATCGTGCATATTTACCACTTAAAACTATCTGTAATTGTAATCTAATGGCATCGCTTGCTGAGCATTAAAAAGTACAAGATACCGAGAGAGTTTTCTAACTCTGATGTGATGTACCGATGCTATGATTAGCGTCACTACTTGGTTGAAACATAAGTAATTGCTGATATCACCGTATTACCGAGCACTTGTCACGAGCACACCTAGTAATTCTCCCTATACATATAATCGTGCAGAAATCTTTCTGAAATTTGTGCACTGTTTAAATGCATTCGTGGCCTCATTACGTACATCCTACAGAGACAATAATTACTTAAAGAAAGCTAACGCGTCGTGCTATCTTCATTGAAACGAAATTTGCATTCCAAGTATCTCGATAAATTCAAGGCTCGAAATTTCACTCGAGGTCAAAGACGCTAAGTGTGTCAAACTTCGCCAAGCGATCTTTTACGGTACCCTTGTGACTAAGAATTCCAGATAAGATCTCATCTAACATTTTTGCTCTGCCATTACAGCACACGACATTCGTAGATGCACAGTAGTAGATCTTTCGGAATAATTATGCGTTCAGGCGCTGTTACAGCTGTGTATACCTTTAGAGAGTGGATAAAGTTCAATCCTTGATCGCGAGCGTGACTCGTTCTAAGTAGGCCGGGACCTGTACCTTTCAGCACTCACAGTCTTGTCTTCGATGCCGCAGTGGCATCCCATTTATTTAGAAATACCCCAACCCAGAGTATAATTGACTGGCGAATACCTGCCGGATGAAATTACTGTTCGAAACGAGCGAACGTAGAATGGCTGTACGGTAGAAAATTTATGAACAAAGGTGGTATATTTTTATGCCAGCTCTTATTAAGTATCGGTGTTATACCGAGATACTGTGAGATTGTACGTATACTTACTGGTCAGTACAGTTACTCTGGCAATGCTTAAATTGATTGCTGGAAAGAAACGATGAATGTTCCGGATAAGAAATTAATCTCTCAGACGGCACAAATAAGCCATTTTTCTTCCTTATTTTTTTTTGTCCTTTAGGACATGACGCACGTTAAAGGAACGCAAAAATATTTAACCGTGATCGTGACTTTCGTTAAGTAGGTTAGAACCTGATCGTCTTCAAATGGATTTTACACCTTCGCGAATCTACAAAGAGTACCGTCACTATTACGAGACTTCCTTACATTTATCAAGTTTCTCTTAATTAACGTCATTACAGCAACTAACTGTCTGCAGCGTAACGATCGTTGAGTAGAACGTTTCTATTACCTCACAAAATCGCGGAGCAGTGAAAGAAACAACGATTGTTACGTAAAAATAATACACCGATGAAATTTCAGTAAGCGAAACAGATTCTATCTAAAGAAAAAAACGGAAATATTTCATCCGAGTGCATCTTCACGTGTACTGGAGGATAAAATGTAAACTATAGCCGGGGGTGTTTGGGCATAAAAACAGTTGGAACACGAGCTTAAGCGATAGACAAGAAAGATGGTGAAACATTTTCCAGGTGAACACCTCTGTACCATAAACTTTCATTTGCTGCAACAGCCCCTAATCCTAAAAATGCATCCCCATAACATTTGGCTCGTGACCCCATATCCATGGCAAGGCACCCGCGAGAAGGAACGAGGAGAAACAATCGATGGTCATGACCCAGGACACGCTTGACGAAACTAGGTCAGAATTTAGCTGTGTCTTTTCACGTTCCGCGCATCATTTTTCTTTACCGTTGCTCATACGAATTCACGAGATACAAGTGCGCGGGATAACCTTTCTCTTTTCTCCCCCTACGTTTTAATCGATTTCTTTCTTTTTTTTTTGCGAAAGGGTTCGGTACAGATTTCACTTTGTTTTTGGTCAAATGGCTGGGTTGCGTCAAACCACGATAAAAAGATTCGTATCGTACAAAGGAAACAGGCCATCCTGGTAATAATAATCGTCGAATATTGCTTCGCAGTTGCATAACTAAACCGTCAGTACAGTGGTTACATAGGTCCGAGTGCTACGGCGTCAACGAAGTGCTCATGACGTCATTCCAGACATACTAAGGTCAGACCATGACCCTGCTCGAGCCTGATGGTGATTCGAATAAAATCTGTTGATCGATCAGGGCGCAGCAGTGTGTTAGCGCCGACGCACCTCGTTCTCAACATAGTGCCTCGCTCGTTCCAGCCGGGACGGGATCCTTGCAACGTACCACTTCGTTTCACTCTATTTTCATGCTACATTATAATATCGCGCCATACGTGGTGCTGCTCGTTCCATTTTGCCAAACTGGACTGAATATATAATTAAAAGGAAAAGCTAGAATAACCACATCGTTGTAATTAAACCAACACGTTCTGCCAAGTATCGTACGTTTCTACGGTTCAAAGTTGCCCGAGACGAGTATGCCTATTTAGCTTGAAATTTGCATGGTTTATGACATGACCGACGGGTGAAGGCCGTCAATGACTTCCTACCTGTTACCCGCGCCGTTTCGTGACTTCATAAGGAAAAGGCGGAGGTAGCTGGCTTTCTCCAGAGCCACTTAACCCGGTCCAGTAACATCCATCCATGAACCGTCACGCCTGTGACATTTTCGATTGCAATTTTATATTGGGCAT
Organism: Nomada fabriciana; assembly: GCA_907165295.1. Taxonomy (NCBI): domain Eukaryota; kingdom Metazoa; phylum Arthropoda; class Insecta; order Hymenoptera; family Apidae; genus Nomada; species Nomada fabriciana. Next base: position 6,019,640 of record OU015690.1, on the reverse strand, counting down.
AGCCCGGAAATCTCCCACGATTACGTTTTCGTTCGCGCCCCCTTGGAATGCAACAAGCCGGCATAAACACGTAATTTTACGATCGATTTCGAGCTCCCCAGGATACATAAATTGCACAGAGGAATTGCCAACGATTATTGTTTATTATTGTTTCTCGAGACACCAGCGATACTTCACGCGGTTTCTAACAGTTACATTCTATTACCCGTTCCAATTAGAGGCTGCACGATACAAGTCGGGACCAGACACTTCAATCTCACACTTTTCCATGGAATTAAAATAAATTACTTTGCGCTGAACAACGGAACGTTGTACACGGGATAATGATAAGAGGCAAGTTTCATTGGCAGCGTTGGACTTGCACATGGTGCACTTATGAACGAGGCATCTCGTGAAAATAGGTCTTGACCAGTGGTCCTTTCTTTTTTTCTTTCCATGCAACGACTACCCTAAAGGCACGGATGCGATGCAAACACTTGGAGAGCACTTGCTTTTCCAGTCGCTCTGAATTGCACGAAGTGTCATTACCAGACCAGTGGTCGAAGGCATTCGCGGAATTCGCCCCTTTTATCAGGCATCGCGGCGTGGAATTTAAATTGGATATAATAGGAATGCGACGAAACAGAACGGTGCTATCGCGATCTAGAAAAGTCATCGCCCGTTGCTGCACGTTCGAAACGTAGAATCAAAATTGACATGCCTATGAAATCGCGTGAAAGGAGAGAGAGTTACATTCTGAACACGACGGCACAATTGGGCGCGACACTCTGTTTGCCCTATTCAACAGAGACTAAAAACCGCGATACTTTCTAGGCCAGCAGCCTATCTTTCTGTGAGAAAACGAGCGTAGATCAACTGTGTTTTTATAATTGTCTGGAAGCAAACCACGCTTACAAGTTAGTTTCACTACCTTACCGATAACTATAAAAACCGAGCAATTGACCTGATTATTTGGTAACCGCAACAGATAGATCACACGGCGGGATGAAATTTTACTTTACAAGGATCAATCGTAACGTGTTCCAGTGTGTGTTCGCATCGATGTTGTACGTATTTATTTCAAAACAGCATTTGTCAGCCTTCGAAAGCAAAAAGGGCAGAGGAGTAATTAAATCATTTGCACCGGCAACGAGACGGGGGAATAAGTTATGGTTGACTTAATAGAGAGTGATACACGGCGATAGAGAATATTCCCTGGAATGGAGTTTTCTATTTGCTTTATATTTAGTTCCACGTGGTTCCACCTCAGTAGTCAATTAATACGCAAACAACTGGCAAAAAGAACACTTGTATCTGTTTCAGTTTCAATTAGAAGTAGATCACGTTTACTCTGTGTACTTGTTTTACATTATGGTTGCAGATCGAAGCAAGTTGTTTTATGTAAATATTGAAGCGATAATAATATACTACTGAAAATAGTCTTCAAATTTTATTGGTATTTCCACTGCTCGATATCCTTGCAATAGAAAGTTTTAGAAAATCGTTCCGCATCATGAACTTTTTATAAAAAGTACAGGTAGTAAATATCTTCATAGCCTAATCACTAAGAAGATCCACATCTTGGAGGCCTCTTCATCGCCATATTATAGCTTTTCCTTCCCACGTCACCTGTGTAACTGTCTTGCCGAAAAATCCATCCCGATATTTACAAATTTCGCTACGTAGAATTTACTTATTGACGATAAAGTAGCGGTTTGGAGTGGGCGTAGTTAGGACGGTCGATATATACTGCTTCGCAAATATCAATCACCACGTTTATTGGTTGCGATCACAAAAAGAAATGAGGATCGGGGAATTGCATTTGACACACAGGTAATCAGTGAGCTTTTTCCTGATAAGGGGCAATGTTTTTTTTCTTTTTAATGCTCGACTGGTAAATACAAAAACACCGAGGGAAAAACGGTAGTAGAACAGTAAAAAATAACAGAGTGTAATAAAGTACAACACGCACCACCAATCGATCCAGTATTTACAAACTTGGGGTTTTGTATTTTCGCAGCCCCAACTGCAACGTACATTAATAAATTATTTTTGTTCGATATGTATATGTATACATATAATTTTTTCCTATAAATTAAATTAAATAATTGTTTTAGGCAACATCATCTGTAAAACAGGAAATGTGTTCACACATTCTTTTCGTTGCTTATCAGAAAATTCCATTGATATTTCTACGCATTTCTACGCATAATCTGTATCATTACTTACTTATCAAGCGTATCACAATGCCCGATTGCGTGTACAAAACGAAAGAGATAGTGAACACATTCTTTCCTGTTATCGCTAATTTGTTCTTGCTCGAGATTGATCTGATCGATTAAAACCATTAAGCGATATTTTCAGGAAGATTTTTTCGCACAAATTAGTACGAACAGCACCGAGTTCGCCGTCTAGTGTGAACGTAAATTAAAACCAGGAATCGTTTTTGTTTCGATTTCGCAATAAGTAATATTGCTACAGCTTTCTTCGTGATTGATTGTCATTTGCGTGTGTTTTTTTGTGGTCTTAAAAAGGAATTCATGGTCTTATCTGCCGAGAAAATAAAAGTAATATTGAAAAAATGAATTCAAGTTTATAGCACAGGTATTTACAGTCACTATAGATCAGCTAAAATATTCTAACGCCGTGTTACTGCAACATTACTGTGTGATATTTGTAATTCATAATAAGAAAAGGAAAGATACAGCTACCACTCGATGCTGCTTGCTTAACGTTGATTTACAGATATCTATTAAAACCTGACGTGCATAGTGATCCAGTGTGAAAAGAAAAATATAATATTATAGATCACGTTGCACATAGCCAGCGTCTTACACCAGAAATGTTGGAAGACGTGAAAATGATCTTGCAAAAGACCGGAAGCTACTGAATATATTTCTTCCGTCAATCCGTTGCGTTCCATTCCTTTCCATTTGACCAACACTGAGTTGTTCGGCAAGGAATAAAATCCAGATGCCGTTATACTTAATTGCATCTAGTTTGGCAATATTTCTCAGTCAAATAAGAGCATTGCAACGAGTTCATTATCATCAGTCGGTCTGAGCAACTTATTCGAGTAATATTTTTTTACTAAACAACGCAACGCGAATCGAGTCCATCGAAAAGCGTTAATAACATTGACATAGTCTGGGTATTCAACTAACATTACTGCTAACGCACATTGTTTTTCTTGAACATTTGTGATAACAGTAAGACACAGCTGATAGAGTAGAACACTAGTCTGTCGACTCATAGCTCATTTAAACTGCAGCTACAATGTGAAAGAAAGGTGGCATTGGTTACCTGTGAACTATTGTGCATAGTACTTAGAAAAAAAATAATATACAGCGCACAAGTGTAATAAGTCACTGACACGATAATGTGAAGTTCACTACACACGGTTAATACCGGTGCCACTTAATCATATACGCGTACGTACATATGCGTATACGTTACGCAATACAAAACGCTAATCTTATTAGATATAGTATCTGATGAAATTTCGTGAAACGTATTGCACGGAAAATACAGAGTCTCGTCCAATATTCGCAATATGCAGAGTTTTCGTTAAGAAAACCTTTCATTGCATATTATTCGCATAGTCTATATTATATACACGAGCAGACTTCACTATATTTTTGCTTGTCACGAATTATCAGTTCTTGCAGATATACGATCCGTTTCCTGGAACTTGTACTTAAAATTGAAGAATTTGATTAATCCATTCACGAAATTCGGAGATGCGTGTGTAGACACCGGGTTGATTGGGCACTGCACAACCGATTCCCCAACTGATTACTCCAGCGAGAATCCATCTCTTATCGCGTGCTCTTTGGATAACCATTGGTCCACCACTGTCACCCTGAAAACGTATCAATTTTATTTTAATTTATGCACGTGCTGACAAAATTCGAGGGACATATGGAATCTATATTATATCAGTTCCCTCCTCTTCGCGTATATTACGGTGAAAATGTAGTGATCCTATAATTTCGCGAAATGTATTTGCAATGAGTAGAAATACATACCTCGCATGAATCGAATCCTCCATTCTTCCAACCGGCACAGATGAAAATATGTGGAATATGTTCAATGTATCCGGCGTTTCTGTACATGCCCTCGCACATAGTATTGTTAATTACTGGCACAGCCACCTCTTGAAGAGTAGATGGCAACGGTCCCTCTAAATATTAAATTTCAGTCAGTACACACTTCAAATAAAGACAATATGACTTGAGTTAAAGCGTGAATATATTAATACCGTCATAAAGTCGGCCCCAGCCAGTGACATAAGCAGTGCGACCAACGTATGATTCATCATCATCCGGCAGGCAGATAGGTAGAACGTTCGGTTGAAATGGTAACAACGGTTCGTAGAATCTTAGCAGTGCCAGATCGTATTCGAAAGTTCGTGGATCGAATTGAGGATGACTAGCCACGATTTGAACCCGTCTCTCCTGATAGCCGTAGGGTTCATCTTCGTTTGCGAGATCGTGTTCGCCGATCCTTAGCAATAAATCGCTAGGTGGCACGCTGCAGGAAAAAATCATAGTAGTGATATCCAACAATGCTGTAATTAATCAATCGAAACACAAGAATGATATGAAACGAAATTGCTGTGACGCGGGTTGTATTATCGATCGAAAGTCATCGCGATAACAAACACGATACCTACTTTTCGACGCAATGAGCTGCGGTTATAGCCCAATTCTCGTTGAGCAAAGCCGCGCCACACTTGTGCAGATACGTCGACGTTCTCCATTGTCGTAACGAGATCTGAAAAGACAACATACATCTTGTTTAACGAAGAACGATGCTGGGCTGTGTGCGACCCTGTGTTTCAATTACGAAGAAACGCCTCGAGACACGCGTGGAAATTCAAGTATTACGTACAGAACGTGATCATTTTTCTATAATCCAATTGCAATAGAAAGTAACATGTTACGGATATTTGAGGAACAAAAATTGAAGCGTCAAATATCAAAGAGAGAAGGGGATGTCTTCCATTCGTAATTACTATATTATAACAGGTTTTGTAGGGCTCCTGGAATTTAACTTACCTGCCACGGCCATTTTCCAAACGAACTGCGATTACCACCGACAATTCGCGATTCCGGGAACAATCGTCTTCCGCACACTGCAAGAACAAACATTGTCGAATTTAAACCCTTGATAAACTTCGCGAATCCCATTGACATAACCATGTTGGAGAACCAGCCTTCTATATTCGTTCAACTGGCTGAACCGGTATCATACAAGTGCACCTTCCGAGGATACTTTTTTTTCCTCGTGGATATAATTATATGTATGCGCGTATTCTCCCTCACGTTCAATATGTTAAAACACCATGAAGTATTTCAACAAGTAATTCGAGTTCCAACGAGATAGTGAATGGAAACGTACCGTCAGCGCAACTGTATACGATTCGTTTCCATTTACGTAATTGTACTCGACTGTTGATTTTTCATCGTTGCTCCGTAATCGTGCAATGAAGATTTCTTTAATCGAATTGCATAATATCCAGTTTTCTATATTATCGACCATGGGTTCTGGAATATTGCGGCACTCAGGACAATGAAATTTAAACGTCTTCTACTCCCGATCGCCTTCAATTAATTTGTAATAGTAAAAAGATTAAACTTATCCTGACCCAAAAATTATAAAATACTGTTTTTATCCGCGGAATTATTGACCGTGTACAAGGATTAAACCGTTTCGTTATCTCTACTCACCGTGCTTGTAATCAGACATGTTCAGAGTTTCCATTGGCACTGGAAGTTCAGAATCAATTGTTACACTGGCAATGGTGGACAGAGTTGTCAAAATGCTGGGTCCTTTTGTCACATACTCTGTGGTGGTCGTCACTGTCGGTTTGACTAACGAATCGTAAATTATTAATAGAAAAACATCATATAAAACATCATGCAAGAAATAGTTTAAATATAAAGCAAATACAACTATTTGTTCATCATCGTACCAGAAATTGGCGTTTCCGTGGTGGATTCCAAAATCGGTTTCTCAGTCGTTTCTTCCAATTGTGGAATGGGTTTTTTAGTGGTAGGTGATTGAATCATAATCCATCCATCTGGAGTTGTTATAGGTGCCCAATCGCTTTCGGTCTGATCTGTAGGAAGGTTTCAAGTACATCAATGATAAACGAGAAAGATAACTATCCAGAATCCGGCCGATTTTCTTACTCATCGTGATACAAACAAAATAATAAGTGGCGCATTGCTCGCGAAAACTGGAGCAGAGTGCAGTTATTGGAAAATAATTCGAGTCGTTTAAATTACAACGGGAACGAGGAGAGTGAAGGGGGTAGGGTGGATGCTGCTCGTGAAGCATTCGAGAGGAAAGATTACGGTGGACGCTTTAAACCGTTACAGCGTTCTGGCGCAACAGAATTTCATCTCCTATCGATACACGGAGATTACGACCTTTGATTCATTAACGATTAACGCGTTGTACGGAGAAATCCAATTTGCCACGTATATCTCGCAGTAATCATGATTGGCGTAAAGAATTCAACGAGTATCATACGCGAAAGTTCCAAAGTATAAGAACGTCTTAATAATCTTTTCATAATTAATACACGAATAAATGCCCTCAGAAAACAATTATCTTTCAAGCTGGTTTAATTTCGTCAAACTAGGACATTTATTATCGCATCATTCCGCGTTATAAATAAATTATACGAATTTCTTTGTAACTTAACAAATTTCTCTTAAGACAGCATTTATTGTTCGACGACATTGTTTGCTGATAAAGCAAGGGTGACAGAATTCCGATGAATTTATTAAGAGCGGAAATGAAAGGCGCGACACACAGGATATTTGCGTGTAATCAATCAAATTGACGAAGCTCTCACGGTTTTCTTGATGCTACTTAATGCAAGAGGCGTGCGGCTCGACGTGAATTGCTACCTAGATGATTTCCTATTGGCGACAAAAGCGTGACATTACACAATGGATATCCGTTTTCTTCGATTTCACCGATCCACGGGAACAGTTCTCGTTTAGCATGCGAATGGGAAATGCAAATGAACTCGTTGCCCAGGTTCCAAGTAATCATATACATGTATGTACGGCGCGATTACTTGCGAATTATATAAATATGTATTGCTCAATTACATGAGTTGTTAATTGAATTGAATTATGCATAGAATATCCGGCACCGTTATAAAAAATCTGTTTCAGTATATCATTTTGATAAAACGTTGCTTTTAACTATGTACTCACCCACTTGCGTAGTTGTTGAAAGAATGTCCGCAGCTTTGGTAGTTGTATCGTCTGAACTCGATGTCCAGGTAACGAGACCAGGTGAATACGTTGTCTGAGAGGTTTCGTCTAAAGTTTGATTGGCAACCGATTCTATCGTCGAGGCAATATACGCTGGCGTGGTGGTAATAATTGTGCCGGTGGAAGTTAAGGGTGCAAAACTGGTTGCGGTTGTGGTAGAGCTGAGAACAATTGATGGTATCGTCGAAGAAGGCCTGCTGGTAGGCTTGATCAACGGTTTCGTAGGTTTCGTCGACTCTACCGTTGGTTTAGGTTTCGTAATAGTAACAGTGGAAACGTCAATCGACGATAAGGGTCCCGTTTTTTCGGTGGTCGTCGCGTATTCTGGTTTGGATACCGTTTTCGTGGTGGTCGTACTGATTTTTGTTGGCTTCGGCCTTGAGGCAGTTGTCGGCGGTCTTGAAGTGGTTGTTCTAATCGTAGTCGGTTTAACTTTATGGGTGGGCTTTGTTGTTGTCGTTGTAACCTTCTGGACGACCACGGTTTCCGTGGCAAATGTTAAGGGTCGCGCCTCTGTCGAGGTAGACACTCTCTCAGTAGTCGTCAGAGGAGTTGTTCGATCCTTGACAGACGTCAGAAGAGGTTTTGTGGTGGTTGTTGAAGACGGCGTACCCAAACTAGTACTCGTGGGTGGATTTACAGTTGTGATGGGCTTCTTGGAGGTTGAACTCGGTTTCTTCGTGACAGTTGTGGGCCTCTTTGTACTTGTACCGATTAATGGTCTCTTGGAACCAGTAGTAGGTCTTCTAGTTGTAGCTGGGGTCAATGGTTTGGTGGTCGTTGCATTTCTCGGTGGAAACCTGGTGATCGGGGCAGTCCTTTGAGTAGTTGTAATTGTAAGTCTCGACGTTGTTGCTTCGGTTGTTCGATCGGTGGACGATTGAAGTGGTTTAAGAGTAGTTGCTTCGGCAGGCCTATGCAGAGTGGAATGTGTAGGTTTGTGCGTTGTTGTCTGCGTTGGTTTATGAGTCGTGGAAGATAGAATCGGTCTTTTGCTAATGGGTTTAGTTGTTTGAGTAAACGTTGCCGTGGTCGATGGTGCTTTTGTCGCGATTTGTAATGTCGTCGGCCTCTGAGTGATCGACGAGATTAACGTCGATGGTTTATTCGTTGTGGTCGTGGTTGCCACGATCGTGCTAGACGATTTCTGTGGCTCCTCCACAGTAGTGCTCGTGATTCTCGGTGGATACTTTGTGGTTGAATCTTCCTTCGAATAGTTCTGTACGGTTTGGAAGGTTGACAGTCGAACCGGTTGCATGGTCGTTTCGACAGTCGTGAGTATTGGCTTCTTCGTTACCAATTTTGTTCTTTCCTTTACAGTTGTTGGCGAGGTGTTTGTATTTTGCGTAGTGTACGCACTTGTCGTCTCCTGAAAACGTGTAAAAAGAATCTAGCACTTCACTTGAAGATTGAATTGTAGTGCGCGCAGCATCATTCACTGTACTTGCCTCTGTGGTGTACGTCGCAGGCGTGCTTTTCTCATTGATCGGTTTTGGCCTGGAAAAATACGCAGGTATATCGTTACTCTCGATGGGCCCATGGGTTGTGACAAACGGTCTTGCTGGCGGCCCATCGTCGATACTGTTGTCCTGGGGATAAATGCCAGGCTCCTCGTCCATTTTGCAGCAACTACCGAAGTAGAAACGGTCGATGCAGGTGCCAAGATGCGTACCATTTGCCTTCGCACACGTGAATGCAAACATGCATACTCCGGTCTCGCCGGTTCTTCGCGACACGCATGGTAAATGCCTGATATTTCTGCCTGTACCTACGAACAGCAAAAACTTCGAAATAAGACGGGGGAAATTTCAAGAGAAACTTTTATTCATACAGAATTAAACAATGCTTCTATTGTCATTGAATTTTAAATCGAGGAGACCAGCATCCACGCTTTGTAACGTCTTGTCAAATTAGTGCCAACCTTCCCTCGGTACCTATAACCGTACGTTCGCTCTATACGTTCGAAATTCTCCCTGCGATACTTCAACCAAGTAACGTCATCGTTTATAATTCCCCTTAATCGTTCCACTGTGTGCAGGCGCGATCCTGTCACAGATAATGAACGACGTGCAGTACTGTAATCGATTAATAATAGCGTCGAAAGAAGCTGTAAATCTCTAGACAGAAGCATGTATTCTGCTTCTGGTTTCTAATTGCTTCCGCTGGCTGCCTATTATTATGGAACAGCGGACGCATTTACTTTAATAGAATTGAAAATATCTGTTAAGGAGGAGGATTTACATCGTCCATAAAAATGCAGCGATATTACGCATGGATAACGGAATAATGTGGGAAACGTGTGAAGATATGGTGTCTAGCTTATCAAACGCTCCACTGTGTTCCCTGAGCTGCTTCCATTGGAACAATCGCGTGATAATGTTACGTAAATTGCTAAATCAAGTATTAGCGGAGAAATTATACGTAATGACAATTATCACGTTCGATATTATCATCCGACCGATAACTATCGATTAGATTCCTATTGATTATGGATAAAAAATGATGCATATATAGCATAGTGAGCGTTATCGACTAACGAATTGATGTCAGGCAAGGCGAAGCATCTTGGTACCGTTACGTTTCGATGTATGAGCTAGTTGCCCGACCCAAAAGTGTGTCACAGTCATAGCCTAATGTAACAGCTCGTTTCCCTCTAAGACACCTTACAATCTCGACTTCTCCTTCTCATCCTTCCTTGTGGTCGCTACCTAACGAAACCCTCGCGTGCATTCCAAGGTTCTTTGACTCAGCCTGATTAAATCGACATACCTGACCTGAACTATCTCGCCAGATCAGAAACACCTGTGTGGTGGTGCTTACCCTTCGACGAACGCACTAAAGGGATTTCATTAAAAAAAAAAATCAGAATCCCCTTCTTTGCATACCTTATACTCGAAACATCGATGTAGAGGGGCAATTAATAAAATCTCTCTCACAGATTTTATACTGAGAAAATCAAATGACAGGCACAGAAGACTGTCGGTGTTAAAGTAACGTTAATTGAAATTGCGGTACAGAAAATTAAATCGGTTTTGTTACCAATAACCGTAACGCATTTTTTGTTGGAATATTTACTTTCCTCTTGGCAGCCGAGGTTAACGGCCGTGACGAGTGAAAATCGACCGTAAAATTATATACAAATCCAGCGCCCTACATTTCGGGTCAGTCGGTCAGTTCCCTTGTCCAAGATATTCTACGTATTCGGTGTCCTTCCGCGTAGAGAATGTATGCTAGCGGAAGTGTCGTCTGAGTCACAGTCGTGAAAGAAAGTTGCCGATTCTATTACGCGCTTGATGGAATTTCATTTCTGGCCATATCGAGCATATATGTGCGAATGTATACACCCACGCAAATTTGGATCAACGTCCGAAAGGATTTCACTGACGGCATGAAAGCATTTCTCTGACAATGGGTATCGAAAGGCGATCGAAATGAAACGTTAGAAACAATGGATCGTACAGCGATGAATTTTGCCAATTGAAATTACGGTAGAACAGCGAGAACGGTTTCACTTATCGAACAAGCAATCTGTTAGCTTTAATAGGACATGCTGTTGAGGCGTTCGGAGTGTTAGGTGTCGTTGCCGATTTCACACTAACACTGAAACGATTCTTTGAATGGAAGGATAGGAATACCGATTAGAAGGAAGATGATGGGAGAGAAAAAATCAGTGTAAGTCGTGTGCGCAGCGATGACCGAAGCTGACCTACTTGTATAGAAAACTGACCAGTCCGCCTACGTTCCGTTCGAACTCCAATCCAAGGTAGGTTCAATGCCGTCCTGCAACGCAGACAGGTACTGCACATGTACGTATACGCACGTGTGCATACGTGTGCGCTCGTACACGTTCGGGAATATGTATATACGTACAGGTTTAGCCCTGCCCATTGCGAGTATTTGCGTACCGATCCGTTATTCAGCTGACGTGCCAGGAAAATCCAAGAATCGTCAGTGAGGAATCAATGTGTACGCAGAAAGAGGAAAATTTGTGAGCATCGTGTGATATTGGAGGCTGCTCTTGCATATCCGAATTAGTGATTTTACGATAAGATAAGTGGACGACAGGTTAATGATTGGATGCAGTCGTTGTTAATTTGAGAATTCCTCTACACTTGAAAACATTTTTAAGTGAAACCGAGACTAGATGTAACTTACTTCCTGGAATAAACTGTGGGACATAGATTGGGGAGGCGATCACAGTGTTCATCAGCACGTTGCCTAAGAAGACGATGGCCCAGACTTTTCTTTCTCGATCCCACATCTAAAAAAAAAAAAAGGAAAAGAAAATTAGCTTTGTATCTCCGCATCAAGCAATTCGTATCGAAAGTTAGTCTTTTCGTGAGCCTGCCAGAATGCCATTCTTTTCACAACAGAGCTGAGAACATTCTCATGAAATAAAGGAGGCAGGGTCTTTGTTTCCAGCCAGCAATTGTACAACTTTGATATTAATATACGTTATAATAGCATCTAATACGATATACATTATATACATAAATTTCGGGTCATTAACGCAATTTTCATACGCGAACGGAAGTGAAAGATTAACTAAGCAAATACCATTATGCTGATAAATATTTTGGATTATTAACAAAAATTTGTTTCGAGCATAAATAAGATAAAAATAAACGCTGCCATAACGTGATAAGCTGGTGACCAGGAAATTCATTTGGATAAGATACGAACATGTATTGTATCAGGATTAATTATTTGCCAGGTGAATTATTTTCTTTTACTGCATGCGCCACGTAAGGCTATTGACTGTGGTTTGTAAAAGACAAAAAGAAGGCAGAGATACTAGCAGTCATAGTCCCATTGCAAGAATGGAAAGGATCGAGTGAACGACCTGGCACATGAGAACAGACGCTCGTTTTCAGCAAGAGTACAGTATTACGCGAAAGCAACAATAGAATGGAAAAATAAATTGTTTATGTCATATACTTTCCATGTGTCTTTCCCTTCTGATTGTTTCGCCTACAGTCTACACCAATATCGTTGACGAAGCTGACACGACTTCAAGTCATGGTTACCCGATATCCGTCGTGCAAGAACTAAGTTACAGTTATTCAGAAGCAAGAATTCGGGTGTAACGTTATATCCTGCCCAGTTGAACCTTGGTTGGCCATAAACTTGTGAATCGCCAGGTCAATTCAATGAATTTTTGTACCCCGTTCCTTTCTTTCCCAATATTCCTATCTTTATATCTTAAGGGAAATATGTGCTGTATTGAAATGAGAAAAAGGGGTGCGATTTATTCGCTGAAGCTTGATTTTTCGTTGAAATTCAGGTAATTCTTGTTTTCCTCCGAACTGTCCGAAGAAATGCAGTAATCTCATTCAGTGTGCACTCGCTCCTCCTCTTTGAGGAAGTGATAAAAACCGTTACAGTTACCCAGAGGCAGGAATTTGGGTGGATGAAGCAACAAATGTCGACGTGAGTTGTGTTGGCTTGTCGATGGTCAGGTTACTGGTTTCCTGCTTCTGATTAGTTAGGCGACAGTTATCTTCCTTGTCCCGATTTGGAACAGCCTACTTCTCCTGCCTTTTATTTTTTATGTAATTGACGACACCTTATTGCAATGTCTCGATGAGAATTTACTAGTAATTCTTCTAATAAAGAAAAATTATTTCCCTGGCTGGTAATGGATAGTCTGCAGTAAATTGCCATTGATTACTAGGAGCTGTCCCTTTAAACATTCACCGATCCTTATTTAATATCTGTACCATGTAATCAGCAATTTTCGTTTCCTATTACATTTATTTATGATCATGTACGCACTTATCTAGAGGGAAATACGCAATGTGCAATCGATGTTTTCCGGGGAATTAAATACGACATCGTTTGCCTGTCATCTCCAAACTAAACATTGAGTGTCTTGAATCAGTCACGAAATTCAATAATTAGAATATTCGAATACGCGGATAAGCCATACACGCGTGCCCAAAAGAATATTCCTATATAAAAAGCTTTTGTTGTAGCGTAGCGCGTATGGTGTAACGGTACAAGCCACTTTCATTTGTACGCACGTATCTAATACGAGACGCACATGTGGGTTGGCGCCGAAGTACGGTTCGGTAGAACAAACTCGTAATTTATATAATTACAGTTGTAAAGAGATAATCTGAATTAAACCGAGTTTATTAGCAGAACAATCGCAAATATTTTTACTTTATCAAAGAATATTATTATTGTCAAAATAATAAACAACTGTTAAATCTATAATAAACCTGTCAAAAATTTGCTCCAAATTTTATTCAATTCTTTATTGGCATTGTTCAAATTTATTCGTGGCGATCGATTAGTGTAGTCTTAATATGCTGATAATTATCATTTATAATGCGATATATCGATTAGATATGGTTCATTATTAAGCGATATTTAACATCTATTGGAAGACAAGTATCTTGCCAAGAGTTTTATTGATTTCTTCCGGTACGTTCGTGAATAACATACGAAGCGGCGTGATATCATCGAAAGAATGACACTCATACTAAAATCACACTGTTCGTGAAAGTTTGAATTCTGCTTAAAGGAATGAGTGGTACCGCTATTCGTGAACGACATACGGTTCTCTTTGCCAGATCTGTGCGATTGAATTCTAAAACATTTTTCACTCAACTATACGTTGAATATCCATTCGTTGCAAACATTATCACGAATGAATAATAATATTATTAATACAAATAATATTATTCATTGGGAATATTTAGTTATTAAGAACAAAAAATGCATGATCCCAATTCGCTGAATTGACACGAAGAAGAAGGAACGCTCGTTTGATAAATCGTCCGCTTCTTTCCCGAAGACCTTGAGTCGGAGTGATAACCTTACCTTTACTGATACCGGCGAGCAAGTGCAACGATGAAGATTACTCCGACGTCAGACTTCCAGAGGCATCATCCCCCTTGCAAATTCGGAATTCTCACCCTGCCGAAATATTTTCGTAGCTGTTGAACTTTTTGCACCGAACAAACGTCACCTGGATCCCCTTTGCAATACGTTTCCCCCCCACGAACACGCAAAGTTCGATCAGGTTTCGACGGATTCCTGTTTCGCGCGGAGGGTCACTGGTTCTTACAGATCAACGAACGAGCAAGCTTAAAGAGAACAACTTTCTTCCCGAAATCTAATCGAACTCACTAAATTGTCAGACTGATCGAAACGAAACTCTATTATTGTCGGGCCTTTCCGCGAGATCGGGTGAAGATCGTCTGTCAAGTAAAGAACAAATACGATCTGCTCACCGCAGCTCGCACCGATCGAACTGGTTTGTCGGTGATCTTAGCTTGGTTCACGACTTCTGGATCACAGATCCAGGTGCTCTCGGGTGCGCTCCGCATGCACGAATCCCAGCACGACGCATCGTTGTACCTGAAGGCCCCACCACGACCCATAGAACGAAGCCAAGCTAAACTACAGGGCAATTCCGCACAGTAGACCGTTCCAGGGTCGAGGATATTTCTTCAGTTGGGGACTTTAGCACCGGCTCGAGGTGAGGTGGTGGCAATGACCGTTCTCCTCCGTTGCTTCTCTTTTTCTAAATGGACGATTGTCCTTCTTTCTCTACGTACCGACCACCTTCGTGCTTCTTCTTTTCGAGGGCCTGTTGGTCGCCACTCTTCTGGCCTTCTCAGCCTCCCCACTTCGACCTGGTTGTCGTCGCAGGTCGCCGTATAGTCGGAGGAAAGGTATAGCCTCTTCAAGGCATTATCCTTACCCCTTTTTTCCATTCCTTCTTCCTGATCTTAATCTCTCCGCATTTTTTTCAATCTAGGGTACAGGCATGGTTCGTAAATTGCATACCATTGGCTGCTATCTTCTATTTCGCTTATAATGAGCTTCCCACGATGTTTCTTCGATTGGTCAGTTGGCTGGAATTGTTCGTGGGATTGAAGGTTGCTGTTTGATTCAATGAACGGGTGCAGATGTTTGGCTAGGAATCGTACTGATACCTAAAATTAATATTCTTGTAACGCGCATGGTCATCTTTTGCCCAAAAATTTCGTGTACTTTGGAGGCAAACAATCATTATGCATATTTGTGACTTATCTTTGGAAGGTAAGCCTTTCCACCTGTCCAACCGGCACCTTGTCGAGCGCTGGTGATTAGGGCGCCCTCATGAATTTTTAGAACCCCCAGCAGATGGGACTTAAAATCTAGGAACTACATATGTACGCTTGAAAAAGGCATACTTTGGAAAAAAGATGGGCTGATCCTTTCAATTAATCCGCGGCAAAATGATTTGTCATAGGTAACGGAATTATTTTAAAGTGCATTAAATTCATTGCAAATCGACGTGAAATGTATTTTTAAAAATGTCGTGATACGCGAGCAAGGTAATCAGCGGGGTATTTTAATTGTCCGTCAGAGCAAATGTACAAGAGGGTGAAAGTTGTAAATCAAACGATAAAGCCAGGAAACGAATGTAAAATCCATGTGAAAACTGCCTAAAGATAAGGATTGATGGTGAACTTAAAATGGATTTATATAAATCTTTTTGTTATCTCAGTGCCTCTCAAATTACAAATTTAATTATTTTTATGCACCAAATGCAGCCCTCGTGTAAATTTAAGCGAAGATATTAAAACGAATCAGATGTTTTTATTTTGTTTTATCGTGCACGACGAACAATCAAATATTAAAAATACTTACGCAGAAAATATTTAAATCAGTATAACAGGTATTGACGAGCACTGTAGCCGATCGAAATTCATTAAACAGTTGAATCCGGAATTCTAGTTAAGACCGACAAGTACGGACATATGTTCGCTTTTGTCAATTCAAGGGAACAGTTATCGGAATGACATTTAATTTTTGGTCAATCAAGGAAAATTGGTGACAACGGTTATCTATCAAAGAATTCTTTAGTAATGATCGGTAAAATTCACAATGAAAATCGGTATCACCAACTGATCGAATTGCCAATAGGACAAATTAAATGATATTGGAAGAGGAAAGAAAGATCTGTGGATTAATGAGTGTACCTCGAACAGTTTCCTATATCCTTGATTCAGTGATGATAAACTCTCGAAGCCTGTAGGGTGTCTTTTTATTAATAGAGTTCCTTTTTCGTTGACTGCGCAAAAATCATCCGGTTTGCGAACGTGCCTGCAATCTCATTTAACGCATTTATCAATATGTCCATCACGATTCCATTGAGCTTACGTGTGAAAAGTATTACGCCCTCGTGGATCTAGTTTCGGCGCTTATAGCTCTTGTGTTCTTATCAACATTCCTAAGTTTCAAAAGTTCTCTTTCAGGTTTAACGAACTTAAGATTGACGCACGTATCATTCGGATATCTCCCTCTTACAGTTTCAAGAGTGGATATATCCGTTCAACCTATATACGTACGAATATGTACACCTGCTGATGCAACGAGAAGAGTGATAAATCGGGCCAAGTTTTATTTTAAATGTACGATTAATGGGGAAACCAGAATGATTTCGTGCAAATTGACAAAATTCGACTGTGCGAAAGTACCTCGCACAAGGGAAGAGAAAAACAATAAATCGATTTTAAGATATTCACCAGAATTTTTCTAAGGAGAACGACGGATTTATTCGAATTGTTTCTCAAAAACTGTCATTCAACCTTTATCAAAGGATCGGTTAATACGTGTGCAAAAGAATATTTAATTCTTCGCGAAAGTAATATCGTGCCTTTACATCCTAGAGATATCTTGCTTGGGACGACGTTTCATAAAATCCGAGCGGTAAGTCCACGTTTCAAACGATTCAGATTACTCTTTTCCGGGACTTTATTGCTCGCAAAGAAAAAGCTGCAAGGGAAGGACATCTGCCATAAAATTCGTTTAACGCAACCACCTTCCTTACGAATGCTTGGCATATATGCTATCTTCGGATGCGTTACAAAGATAATAATTGCATACGAAATTTTTTGTTGCAAATGACCCCCGTATCTGCGACAAATCGACCCTCCAAACCGAATTATTAAGTGTAATCCTCTGGCACGACAACAAGGATCGAAGGAAAAGGATCCACGAAAGAATAGTGGGGGGAATGGGTAGTGGGGTTAAACCTTGTGGATTGGTTGCGCACCATACGCAGTTTGTTGTCGAGGGGATGCGCCAGGGGGTGCGTTCCCAGGTATATATACTCCTGTCCTGCGACAGGAGCGGCCGATTCGATTTCATCTTCCTGAATCATTCGTCAGGATATAGGAAACTTTCTGTTGTACTATCTTAATTTCTTTCCATCGAACGTGATTGCAAATCGATTACACAATTGATCGGTGAGTACGTGTTCTAAATGATTTTATTCTCACCTAAGCAAACTGTATATTGTTTCCATCGAAAAGATTCGGATCTTGCAGAAATTGATAGCAAATGTAAATTCTAATATTGGATTATTTGTCTGTACGATAATGTCGTAATTTTGGACAGCGGGACTGTGACGATTATAAACTGGTCGTGTTAGTGTCGAAATTATTCTTCATTTCATCTGTAACAATATTAACTTGTCACCATTACATCCAACTGTGAACAAGCAATGTATTTAAATATAAATTCGACAATTCATTAATCGTGCGATGATTTGTTGTGTGATGATCAAACACGTTATACATATGTTATCCCGATCAATTTTACATATTCAGATTGAGAATTATCCTGTGAACTCGTGTCTTTTGCTTTCCATGAATATTAATGTTATTCTTTAATCGAGATTCATGCAAATGGACTATTTCTAAGTGTTCGAATGATATAAGTAATTTCAATTGTTATTATTATTGTTTTGTGTAACGACCATAACGATACGAATCCTCCCTTTTGGAGTAAAAAATGAATTAGTGTTTTTAATTAAGTAGTCCTTCGCATTTATAAGCCCTTCGATATGAAAGCATTACAAAAAAATCCTTTCGAAATTTTCGTCTTCTTTGCAACCATCTTTGCGCAAGGATTATCAAGCTTTCCATAGTAGCCTTTATGTAGCTGTTTACACTTCACAATGTGTATTCTATGAATCCACGTGTGCCCATAGTACGTGTTAAACCATTAGAAAAACTGTGCATTTGTTATATTTATGACTCATGAACGTCATTGTAACAAGCATTTTTTATTCTGGAGTCGCTTAATGATACAGTAGATATTGCAACTTCTTAAATAAAAAGTGAGCAAATTGATAAGATAACTGAGTTCCTTGATAGTTTGATGGAATTGGGAACATTTCGAAATACGTGCGTCACTTTTGAAATATAATACTTCGAGTGTACTGAACATCCAATCAATTGCATTTCGATACTCAATTTTAAACGATCAACTAGTCCCCATGGAAAGGTTTCATTATCGATGAAGTTGTACTAAACGATCACGATGCAACAGGTAACTTAACTTCAGGATCGGACTCTATGTATTTTGCAATATAAACTTTTTCACGATTCATATTTTGTGATGCAGCGATGGTTGCGATAATTTTTAAACTCATTTACGCCGCTTGTATTATTCAATTTGAAACACGTGTAAACCAATCCGAACTTTATACAAGACTTTGTTTAATTAATGTATTGACATTCCGGCTGGCACGATTTCATTGGAGGATTGAATTGAATTATGATAATTCAATAAATCTAATATTGGATAAGTAAACCAAAAGTGATATTTGTTGAAACAACTGTGCCTTGCTAAAATGGCGAATTTAAACAGGATTTTAGAAATTAATTACAAATATAGAAATTTCCTTTTATTTGAGGCAGGAACAAAATTCTAATGACACTGTTGCTTAATTGATTTGGGTATTCATTTTTTTCAGTAGACAAGATTTTCGATGGTAAGAATGCAATCATATTTGAGCGCTATCTGCTTATGCCTCATGCTCTTCACTTTTGGATCTATAATCGTCCATGGTGAACCGGAACCGATGGCTAGACCAACTCGACCGGAAGTATTTACAAATCCGGAGGAATTACGGAGATATCTCGATCATATCAGTGATTATTATTCGCTTAGTGGAAAAGCGAGGTAACAGTAACTATATTAATACATTATAGTAATTCGTATCAAAGCCAGGCAAATCCATTTGTATCACAGACAGACAAAGTAGATAAATATCTTTCGAAATCATCACATTCAAGATTTAAATAAATCTTAATATAATTACGGTTATATTTCAATTGTGATTAAGATTCAGTAAAACAATTCAAATATATGCCAAATACAAATGCGTTTTTCATGTATATAATATAAATAATGCGTAAACAGGTATGGAAAAAGGGGGAACGTTCTGTCTTCTACGTCAGATGTTAATCATATTTTGGATACGATGAAAGCAATGGTGGAGAATTCTGAACAACCGCGCCGTTCGAAATTCGAGAAACAGAAGGAAGAGGAAAGACGATTTTTTGATGAGCTTGAAAGTCCCGAAAATCAAAATTACGGTTCTCGAAGCGGTGCCCGGCCTTGTCACGTGCTTGACATAATTTAAAAATGCTATGGCCATTTCCAATAAAATGATCTGTATGTCTCTCTCCATTTAGAACATGTACACCATCGTATCAGTTAAACGTACTTGTGTTTCTCAATATTTAATTGCTTATCGACATTAATCATTACCAATGATTTTGATTCTACAAAGTTGACAGAAACTTTCAATTTTAAACGTATTTGGTTAATAAATTGCTCCGAGAGTTAAGAGGTTGTAATAAAAAAATAAATAACAATTAACGAGATACAGTTTTGAGTATTTTATTGATAATTAAATGCTTCCACGAAGCATTCTAGTTTGATATTACAGTTTCCTTAAAATACGTACATCAAACAAGGATTCTTTCAAATGGATTAATTGTTTAATTATTTTAGGAATGTTTGTAAAAGTCAGGGGACTCTTGTTCCGATCAGAAATCTTAAATTTTGATGGAAGAATAAAACGATGAGCGGGTATGTCAAAAAGGAGAATATTTATCTAGTCCACAGCTCAAAACGATCTATGCTTTACCCATTTATAATTGCATTACAATCGACATTAGCTTGAACATCACATTCTTCTATGAACGGATTGAAGACATGGCCCTGTGAACAATTATATGGCCCTGTTCGCTTCCCATTTTTGCACTTGTAGTAGGCATTACAGTCACTCTCATGCGACACTTTTGCGTTGCCAGTTTCTGGGCACTTTCCAGGTGGACGTGGTACTGGATTTCCTGGAGACGTCGATGTGGTAGTAGATGTGGAAGAAGTCGTTGATGGTTCTGTGGTAGTAGATGTGGAAGAAGTCGTTGATGGTTCTGTGGTAGTAGATGTGGAAGAAGTCGTTGATGGTTCTGTGGTAGTAGATGTGGAAGAAGTCGTTGATGGTTCTGTGGTAGTAGATGTGGAAGAAGTCGTTGATGGTTCTGTTGTAGTAGATGTGGAAGAAGTCGTTGATGGTTCTGTGGTAGTAGATGTGGAAGAAGTCGTTGATGGTTCTGTGGTAGTAGATGTGGAAGAAGTCGTTGATGGTTCTGTGGTAGTAGACGTGGAACTCGTTGATGATTGTGTGGTGGTTGATGGCGTTGTATCCTGGCAGTTTGCATTTGGAACATTGTCCGGCCAATCGCACACCTGTAGATCTGGATTAAAAACTAGGTGGAGTTCACCATCCTGTGAGTATGGACACTCCATTTCACATCCTCGTCCAGCAGAACATTTGTAGAATTTGTGACAATCTCCCGGATAAGGAAGGTGAACAGTAAAATCTGGGCTGTCTTGTTTTGGACAACCTAAATGTACAGGGCAACTCCTGGCGTTTACTACAGGTCTTATAATATACGCTGTCGAAGCAGTGACAGCGAGAAGCAATAAGCACAATCCTGAAATTTATAATAGAATGGTATTATTTAGATTTGGCGAAGATTCTTTTTGTTTTTAGTCTTATTAAACTAGCGATGTGTTTTCGTATTTGTATGTTCTTATACTATTGTACATTATTTGTACGAAATCGTTCAAATACTACATGTCCCTTACCTTTCATTTTGAATAGTAACGCGAATCCAAGAAATAACTCGTATCACTATCACTAATCTCAGAGGTACTGACAAATTTAATTTATATGAACCGACTTTTATACTTGATTAAACCTTATCGTTGGATCATTATTTATCTTATCACAGCTAATACTTACATTCTATTCAACCTAGGATTAACTACCGAAATCGTATTTATTTGACACCATTCTTTCATTTCTTTCGTTTTCTATGGTTTATTTCCCAGAATTTGATTTATTGTTGATTAATATGAAATAAGTGTCTTTTTACCTAACAGGTCGTTACTTGTGGCTTTTTAATTGCAAAGGACGATTAATTAAACGATTAAATACATAGACTGTTTCAGTTGCATTTTCTTGTTAATTTTATATTTTTCCAATGGAGGCTAATATGTCAGTAGTTGCATACTCCTAAACGTTGGCAGTAATAGATACACTTCATGATGTAATAATTCTATTGTTGAAATGAACTACATACCTTTCTTCGAATAGGGTATTTCGAAATCAATTTGGGCGTATTGATCGATAACATTTATCCTGAGCTGTAATCAGAGATAGTAAAAATATTTGTCAATGGTGAAACTATTCTTCAAGATAGAAAAAAATAAGAAGAATGCTAGTTTGCAAAATTTGTTTTGAATTCGTTTGAAATGGAGAAAATTCAGGCCTATTTTTTAAAAAAACGGAGCAACAAATAACGGAAAAGCGAATTTGGAAAACACCGCTTTCACCAAGTATTGCTCATTTATATTGATCGAAAGTATCATCCTCATTTTGGTTTTTCAATAATATTAGAATTATAAAAGTTAAAAATTAATACTTTCCAATTGAACCGATGATCGTTTCGACAATGTTGATCTTTGTTAGCCTTTATCAACTTGGACTGGATCATAATGATACCAACCACCACATTAATAGTAAAGGCAAGTGAAGCGAAGAAGTAATGGAGCTTTACATCTGTTACAACAAATTCATCAAAAAGTTAATAGAGTACACGTGAAATTTAAATGTCTCCATTCAAAGGTGAAACATTATTTTATTCATATCTTACATTTACATATGTCCCACAAAAAACTTCACCAAACAAAATTAACAAAAGTTTTCATTCCGGTAGCTTCAGAAAATTATTTGAACGTGAATACATACGTATATAATACTCATGCACTGAATGTAGCGATTACTATAAAACTTGTATCTCAGAGTTCGCAGTTGGCACTATAAAATTTTATTCTCATAGAACGAAACTTTATCAATTCTGAATTATACAAATTTTCGTATGGCAGACATTCAGCATGCATATTTTAGTATTTAATTTTAAACCACGATACATCTATACATCATCTACTTTAAAAAAGTTCTATTATTGCAACAATTATAATATTTATCATCGTTATACAATACTTATTGGTTATTACGCCTGCTCTTTCCTATTTTCTTTGCTTCCAAAATAATCATATATTGCGAAAAATAAAATAGTATCGATAACAAGGAGTCGGACAATTTTTGGTTGCACAGCATTGACCTTTGTAATAAAAGTAAAACATTATTTTGTTAATCATTTATTTTACTATAATTAAAATTGTCTACAAAATAATATTCTTGCGAATATTTTATTATTACAGTAGTGAGTTGCATCATTGAAATTTCCTATGGTTAAATGAAGTACGGTTTCTACGAATTAAAAGAATCCTGGATGAAGTTTTAGGAAAGTGCATAGAATATGCTCCAGCTCCTTTATCTTATCATTTGAAATACGTACATAAAATGACCTTCGATAAAAATAATTAAAAGCATAATTTATCTTATCTCTACAAGTTAATTTCTGTATTTTGAAAAAAGTACACTAGGCAAACGGAGAATTCTAAAAAGTTGCCACTTTCCCTGCAGTCATGCTTGAGACTGGGCCTCCTCCAGCTTTGTACATATCTGTTGTATTTCACTTAAGTGATAGCCTTGTGAACACGACAAAACATAATTACGAACAATCTCCATAAGACAAATCAGAAGGCTTTTTATAACAATGAGCTTTTCCAGATTCGACACAGGCTTGTTTTACGTAGTCGAAACTAAAACCATCGTCACAGGATTCACGAGATTTTGTTCCGTCGTTACAAATATAGTAAAGACTGCAATTACATTCGTGAGGTAGTGCCGTAATTCTTGAAGAACCTTGAGCACAGGGGAATGGATCGCACCCCAGTTTTTGTATGTTCTCGGGCCAGTCGCACTTTTCTTTCTCCGGATCGTAGAAGAGATCGTTGGGACATTTGTATACGTCTCGCTTTCCGCCAGTGCATTTGCAGTACTTCTTGCAGTCTTTGTGAGGAAACACGCTTGCAGAATCATTTGGCGAGCAAGTACCGCTGCATTGCTTTTGATCCTCGGTTTCGGGGATAGGTTCGTTGGCAAAGCAATGTGCTTTCTCTGCCATGATGCACGACTGCGTTTCATAGTCAAAGTACAATCCGTCTCCACAATTCTCGCGTTTCTTCGCTCCATTTCGACACACGTAATATCTATCGCAGTAACATTCGTGCGGTAAATTCTGTCCCGTGGAATTGAAGCTGCACGGGAAAGGGTCGCACTTCAAGTTTGCCACATTTTCTGGCCAATCACATTTTTGTTTGGCCGGATCATAATACTTGTTCTTCGGACACTCAGTAGCATGGCTAACTCCTTTACTGCATTCACAATACTTGGTACAATCTTCGTGAGGTAATATCTCCGTGGAATCTCCTGTCTTACAACTACCGATACATTCGTTTGTAACTTCTTTACCGGGGAAGCAGATGACATTATCCTTGGTATCGCAGACCTTTCTTTTGTAATCAAAGTATTTCCCTTCTGGACACGTCCGAAGGATTTGCAGTCCATCTCTACATTCGTAATATAAATTGCATTGACATTCGTGGTTCACCCTGTCCCCCGTTACGCACACCTTCTTTGGCACACATTTCACATTTTCTGGCCAATCGCAAATCTCCTCGGCAGGGTCAAAATAGAGATCCTTGGGGCATTCTTTTTCCACTTTCCTGCCGTTTTCACACTTATAATACAATGAACAATTCCCTGTATTAGGAATACGAACGATACCCTCGCAACCAGTCGCAGGACATTCGTCTGGAATTTCTGGCGTTGTAGTCGACTCTGTTCCATCAACGCAATTTGTATTTGCCGGCAAGTCGCATGATTCAATTATTTCGTTAAAATAATGTCCCTCGTAACACGTTTGCTGATGCTTCTTACCTCGTATGCACTGATAATACAATCTACAATTAAATTCGTGGGGTAAGCGTTCATTGCCCCTTGCTGAACATTCTCTTGCGCGTGTACCACTCGTTAACGGTGCGAGCGCAGATTTCGATTTCTGATGTTTGCAAACAGCGTTCCCCGGATGATCACAGACTTGCCTTATGTAATCGAATTCCATATCGTTCGGACAATTTCGGAGAACCTTCTCTCCATCCATGCAAGCGTAATACTTGGTACAAGAGCAATGATGCGGCGAGTATACGTCTTTCGGTCCGTTCGCCGGGCATTCAAAGGGTGGAAGCTCCTCGATTTCGGCTAATCCGAGTGCCGCGATTAATGGACCGTCGCCTTTCAATGAGCAATCGCTACTCGGCGGCCAAGTACACATACATTTCGTTTCATCGAAGGACAATCCGTGGTCGCATTTCTTCTCACTTTGAACGCCGTCAATACACTCGTAATATAAACTGCAGTCCGATCCGTGTGGAATATTTTTAATACCGGATGCAGGACAGGAAACTGTAACTGGTAACTGATTCGAGCCGGTATTGCACGTTGCATCTTTAGCCGCAACACATTCCCTGCGTACGACATCGAACCCTTGACCAGATGGGCACAACTTTTCGATCAATTCCCCGTCCACGCATTTATAATAGAGCCCGCATTTACATTCGTGCGGCAAATTCACTGTGCCGAAAAATCCATCCGGTGGGCAGGTATCCAAATAAGTGTTGCAATTCGCTTCAGCTTTAGGCATACACGCCATAAGCTTCGAATCGAATAAGTCTCCTTCGCGGCAACTTTTTAACGCTCTCTCGCCGTTCACGCATTCGTAATAGAAACTGCAGTCGTAAGGGTAAGGTTGCAGAGACTGATTTACATCACATTCCTTCCGTTCGGTCCAGCACGTTACGTCCCATGGCCAATTGCAAACTTCAAGTTCCGGGTCGTAGTACAGTCTATGGTTCTTGTCATACAGTGGACAATCCTGAATGAATTTCTTTCCATTCGAGCACTTGTAAAACTTGGTACAATCGGATTGGTGAGGTAGGTGTACAACTCCGCCGACTGGATTAATTGACGGGCACTCGGTGCGAATATTGTACGGTCCAGCGGCAAGGGTGCCTGTCACTGCCATAATGGCAATAACTGGTAATAATGTTCCTGAAATTCATACGAGACGTAATTAATCATTTCACATCATTTTACTGAGAGCTTTCATTTTTTTCCTATTTTTTTTGCTTCTCTGCTTTAAACCTGCGAACACTTATCCGTCGACAATGAACTTGATTTCGTCACGATCGAATTAAATCGCTTACTGAGTATCGATAAGCAACAGATTTTTGGTATGGCGCTGGTAGACCGAAATATCGTATCAATTCTTTGTTTGGCTTTACGTAAGTACATGGCACACAAGAACTAGAAAGACTTATTTTGCTGGACGATAGTTTTTCCTTCGATAACATAGAAAGTACTCACCATTCATTACGAAGGACAGATAATCTTCAGTTTTCCTAAAACAATGTCCTACGTTATTGTCGGTTTCTTACAAAGGACTGACAGATGTAAGATACACAAACCGACTTTTATAACCGTATAACGTTATCACTGGTCAACGATTTGGATTATAGATATCCACCTTCAATATTTCTCATATATTACTTTGGACCCTCGATTCGTGTATTCGATATGCGCTTATGATGCAATTACTTTCCATTGGAATAATACTGGTAAAAAGATGCTAAATGAGATTAATTTTAGCCGATAATTTCCTTTGCTCGCATACATTTCGCCGAATCAACGACAATTGTGTTATCACAACCTTCACCTCGTTTAATATCGATAATTTTGTATGAGAGTTGAATTTGAGAAATAGCAATGCTTGAATTCATTATGAAGTGCAACGATGAAAAATCCTGTTTTTTAGTGCATCGTCCCCAGAGGGAAAGGGGGAGTATAAAGGGAAGTAATAATAAGGTGTATGGGGGGTTGAAAACAGCAGCCAACAATGGGCAAGTAAAGTGAACTAATATTGTGTGCACGTACATATTATGGTATAGCGGAAAGGAGTTGTTTGATTGTATCGATAAGGCATCAATTTACAGATTTCTAAAATTCTTAACAGGTTACACGATAAGAAAAGAAATATGATTAAGATTCCGTTTTATTGCGAAATACATTTTTCACCAATAATCGATTTTACTGATACATACTAAAACGTTATATTTTTCGATAACATCATGGAACACTTTCTTGCATTAAGGAATTTGTACGTTTTATCGGTACATTTGTATAACATGGGTTTTCCAAAAGTATTTTGTGTAATGCTTAAAAAAGAAATAAATCATGGGCCGATTTCGCTGAATTATATTACTACTTCCACCTTCGACGTTAAGTCTGTATTTACCCCTTATCATCTACTGTAATATGTATATCTTATTTGTGCTATGGAACTGGTTTCCAAGCATATCGTACCGCCTTGTTCTGATATATGTATAGAATGCCGCTGACTCGAAGCTAGAAGAAAGTCCACTTACTGCCAATGATAAACACAAGTTCCATCTGCGTCTGACCATGATATGGTTAATCTACTGCAATGTACAATCGAGCTGCAACACGCACGCTAGCTGTTGAGTTGTTCGACGAGAAATATCGTCGTTATCGATAGTCGATAAAAGCGCTGCCAACGGACAACAATTTTTCACGTGGAAAGGCAACAGTCAGTCGTGTAGTTGCATTTGCAACGCGTCTCATAAATGCAACGCTGGTGCCTCTGGTATCGTTGCATCGGTGGTGCACGTCTTCGTCGTGCTCTCTCAAAAATAACGATCCAATGAGAAGCGTGTAAACAATGGTTGAAAGGTACAGGATTGGTGGCGTTGTCGCCAAGTCGGGTTAGAGTGGCCAATGAAGCTAGGGAAATTTCGATCCAAGGGAAAATGCATCGGTCGTCCTTTACCCCCACCAGATACGGCGGCACGGCTCATATTCAGTAGACTCGGCCATTTCTCTCGCGAAGCGTAGCAACTCGCTCAGTCGCGACATTTTTTCCCGAAAAATCGTGCGGGTACTCCCGTAAACTTTGCAAAATAACGCGACGCAAAAGGATGATACACTCCGGGCGCACCAGGCTCGAGGTAAGTGAATGCATTGTCTGACAGTAAACGGGCTGACTGTGAAACGCGCGTCAAAGTCACCACGGGGGGGTCGTGCGTGTGTCCAATGTTGTCATTGCTGAGGCGAACAGCTGATCCGCTCCCCTGGCCTCTGTAGCGCCTGGCAACGTTTTCTACTTCGATTCTCGGCCTCTTAGCGTGACGACGAGCCACGAAAATCAACGGTGAAGAATATTCCGACGTAACTATCGTTCGTGGACAGTTAAAGGCTTTCTTACTTTTTTCATCGCTACCATTTCGCGTATGTTTCCCTCTCGCTCTCCTTCCTTCTGCCTGCCTCTCTATCACCGCGCGCTCTTCCTCTCCCTCCCCCTTCTCCACGTATCTCTCTCGCGCTCTTATACTCTCTCTTACTTCCCTCTCCCTTCTTCGCTATCTCTGTTTCTCTGATCGACCAACCAACAACCAGCCAACTCCATCCTTTGTTCTTCTTTCTTTCTGTACCTTCGTTCGTTGCCTTTCGGTTTCTTCGTCTTTACTAGGTCCGTCGTCATCGTCGTCATCGCGGTTGTGTCGCAGCGACAGCGTTGCACTCGAGTGGTGTTGTGTTCCCGCATTTTGCGTGTTGTCGTTGCCGTTGTTTCTCTTTGTTCCCTGTCGTAGACGTCGTCGTTAATCTATTGGAACGCGCAAAGTCCGGGCAACTGTCTCGAAGAGTGCTGTCCTGGTAGTTTACGTGGATACTTCGATCCATCTTCGATGGATGCTTCGTATACAAACTCGAGGAATACCGTCGTTGTCAACGAGGTCTCTCTCTCTCTCTTACTCTCTCTCTCTTTCTTTCGTTCGCTCTGCTTTATCTATCGTTCTTTCTCACTTAGACTTGATTTATCTTTCCATACCAGTCTCTCTCGTACTCTGCTTCTCTTTCCTTTGTCTACATCCATTCCATCTTACTCTGTCGCTCGTATCGTATTCTCCCTTTTTCATTCGACGATCGTTACGCGCTATTAGAATGTCAATGAGCGTTGTCCTTCTCACCGGTTCACGAGTCCAATGGTCTTCACGAAAAATCGACACTTTCTTGTTCAACTCGTTTTCTGTCCTTTGTCTCTTATTTGCCTTTGTCCGCTCTATCCTTCTTTATCCCGCTCATACACCCCTTCCCCCCTCTTTGTCGCGTCAGCAAACTCCCCCTTCCCGCTCCTCTGTACATCGTCTCACTTGTGCGGGTGCCTTCACGTCCATGGATCCTTGTTCCGCTTCGAAGTCCCGCGAATTCGCCTCCCTGTTCAACGAATCGAAACATCGACTCCAGTCGTGTGGTCATCGTCTGAGAAAACCTTCAAACGTGTTGTCCACACCGCGAGTCCAGTTGCCAGAGCATGTTGCAGAAGATACGCGAATTTGGAGGGAAGTCTGGTCGGCTGAAAGGAGGACTCGTGGTTTCGTGAACGTCTGTAAACAAAAGTACCGCGTGCCGCGGATCAAAGATCTCTTGTCACGCGATTTTTCGTACTCCCGATCACGTTCCTCCCGTTCGACAATGCTGCCAGCACTACTCCATTTCTCCTCGTCGAACGTTCCCCGGAGCAGAATGATCGCAATACAGTCCGTGTCGATTTCCATGGGCCGACTCGCGTTTGCATACCGGCCTGGTTATATCCGACCGAGATATTTTGGACGAGCAGGAGTACTGCCCGCGGTAATTAGGGAACCATCAATTTCAAACGCAATGCCAGACGGCGCTTGCGTTTGACTATTCGAGTACACGTTGCGCGAATGTGCAATTTCTTATTGGTATGTCCCGCGATCCGTGGCACGAATTATCGCGACGGAGCGAAATTTATAGGGGAAAGTCGTACAGCAGTATGGGGATGTTCGAGCGAGCCAGTTGAACGTTTGACTGATACAATCAGATCGAACGATTTACTTCGTGATAATAAACAGCGGCGTTCAGGCGCGATTATTAATCCCGTTTTATTGCGCGCGTTTCGACGACCCGATCGAATTAAATAGCGCCAATCTCGGGCACACGTGCCGCGTTGTAGAAGTCATCTGTAGACGAAATCGAACCACGTGGAGTTCCGTGCTCGACTTTATTTCCAGAAATAGAAAAGAGAAATCTGAATATGTAATCTGCCTGTTCATGTAAATACCGTGATAATCGATAAGACATCTTACGCAACCAGCTTCGTAGCGAGGCAATGAATACGCATAAGAATCGTATCGGACAGGTGTAATCGTGAATTATTCCAGATGAAAGTTCCGCGGAGGAAAAAAAGACGATTTATACAAACAGAGTCGCTCATGAGATCTTACGGCCGAGGCAAGTTCAATGACCTGCCCGACAAGGTCACTCAAGGTCATGCGTAGCAGATTTATTTTAAACGATACAGCGCGACAGGTGAGCGAACTTTGAAGAATCGATGCAAAATGAGCATATTCCCTGCTGTTACACATAGAGCGGTTACCCTCCACGCGTAACTGCTTTAAAAAAAAACGCACGATTCTTTAGCTCGTTTGAAAATTACTCAGCCGTGCCGCACCATGGTTGCTCCCTTCTCTGCTGTTCGAGTGATTTTATGAGACAGCGTCGCGTGTTACTAAACTTTTTAACACCGTCGACGATGAATGCCGGATACGCGACCGCTTGATCGTCAGCTTCGAGAGTACCCATGGAAATCCACGGGAAATTCAATGAGGAACGTATCAATTTTTCGAGAAAATCCACATTGGCCGTAGGGAAAACGACGCGGATGCACCGAAAAACTGTTGCGCCCACGCCTTTTGAATGCGCGGATCGATTTTTTCCCCCCGTTTAAGTTATTACCGTGTCAAGAACAAGATCGTTCCGGGAACGATATCCGTTCAGCCAAGACAATTGATTTGTACCCTCGTCAAAAGAAAATTCGACGCTGCGATACGGTATTTATATGCAGAGGGATCGATGCAGCAGGGATCCTGTATTGATTCCGTGGACGTTCTACTTTCCCCACACGTATATTTAGAACTGCCCATAGAAACAGTAATTCAAATGTAATTGTCGGGTTAATTAACTGCCTATTAATTATGCCTAGAAAATCGATCGACGAACAGTTCATTGCACCACGTTGATTCGTACTTGACTGTATGCGCTTGGTCGACTGGAAATTATTGGCCAGGAATTTATCACGCACGTGATTAGGAAGTGAACAAATTAGAATAGAACAAAGCTTCCTCGTTTCTGGCTCAGAAAATAATTGGACGAGCGTATTGTATGAACACTTGTGTTCAAAGGCCGTAAAGTTTCGGTAAAGTAGACGATACGTTTAAGCGGTTAAGAAATAGGAAAAGATATAAACGAAGGGGAATGTAGATGTATGTACATATGTTGCCTATCAAAGGGTGAGAGACTTTCTTCGCCTTTCTCAGAGAAAATTTTAGAAGCACCTGTTCAATTATGGGTAGCAATCGGTTAATAAAACACATAAATTATTCGCGTGACCGATGACGATGATGACCGTTGTTTTAGAAAAAAGTAAGTCGCGTGGGCGTAGGAGGAGGGGGCCAGGTCGGGCAAGGGGTACAAGCAGTCGAGGATTCCGGTGCAAGCGGTCAATGGTGGAGGCAACAGCATCCATCGTATCATCATCATCATCATCACCAACATCATCACCATTATCATCATCAGGCCGGTTATTACACGTCGCAATCGCACACTCACAACAATCCTGTCACTACCATGAAGCAGTCTTACATGCAGGTTGGTCAACTTGTACTGTCACGCATGCCACTTTGGTCTCGCTTTGCAGTCGATGTTATCATCGACTAAATGTCCCATCATTTGTACATTTAATCGTGTTCATGCCTGATGCGCACGTTGTTCCGTTGGCTTCACCAAAATAATTTTAATTGCAACTCTGCCACCAGGGAAATTTATTGTAGTCTGTCTGTTTTTTTTGGTTGCAGCTAACATGGGTGTTTCATGACGACGAGGCGCAGATTAATAAGAAACTGCCAAAAGAATTGCTGCTTAGGTATCGTAACTCGTGTACAACCATTTTAGTTTCTTTTCTTATTTTTTTTTTTAAATCTCCTTGACGTTCCCGTACAGACTTGTTCTTTTTTTTTTTTTAAATCCATTTCCTTTTTTCTTGGTTTTTTATTCGAGGAATTATTTGATATGTAATTGTCAGATGGGAAAGGTGTGTAACATAATTGCCATACTATTGGTAGAATTCTGTCGTATCTCGACGTGGTATCGCTATGCCGGTGCGCGCAAGTAAGCAAAGCCTGGAACGTGTTGGCGCTCGATGGATCCAATTGGCAGAGGATCGATCTCTTCGATTTTCAACGAGACGTGGAGGTAAATCGAATCCCTAACGCGTTGCTTACCACACGGCGAGCTGCCTCAATTCCAACGGATTAAAATGTTCGACGATGCTATCGGAACGTATACACATACATACATACTACATACTCAATTTTCTCCAGCAGTGTTCGGTTCGTTTGAGTACTTAATTACAGTTCACCGCGCAAAGTCAAATACCCCGTGATCCAGACGAATTTTATAGGTGGTAAGCAATGTGTCCGTCCCGAAGGAAATCACGGTTCTCATCGAACGATGATAAATTCAAATCTAACGACGAACGTTCGAAACGCAGGGACCAGTTATAGAAAATATCTCGAGACGATGCGGAGGTTTCCTTAGACAGCTATCTCTCAGGGGATGTCAGAGCATCGGGAACAATTCCATGCGCACGTTGGCCCAGTCCTGTCCCAACATCGAGGAGCTGAACCTGAGCCAATGCAAAAAGATCTCAGACGCCACATGCGCGGCACTCAGCAGTCACTGTCCGAAACTTCAACGACTGAACTTGGATTCGTGTCCCGAGATAACGGATATTTCCCTCAAGGATCTCTCGGATGGCTGCCCCCTTCTGACTCACATCAATCTGTCCTGGTGTGAGTTACTTACAGATAACGGAGTCGAAGCATTGGCAAGAGGTTGCCCCGAACTCCGTAGCTTTCTATGCAAAGGTTGCCGCCAATTGACGGACAGGGCTGTGAAATGTCTGGCCCGCTACTGTCCCAATTTGGAGGCGATCAATCTACACGAATGCAGGGTACTTGCGAATACAATTAACGTGGCTTCGATCTTTTTTTGCGCTCGTATGATTGACTGAGAGAAAATTTGAAATTTTCTAGAAGTTAAGTTGTGGAATGAACAAGCCTGTTGTTTCTGTCTTGTAGTTCCTGTGACTAACAAGCATAAGAGTGCAAAGTACAGACTCCACACAAACTCTCCCTCTACCAGAGCATGATTTGTGAAAGCAAATTCATTACAGAACATCACGGACGACGCAGTCAGAGAACTCAGCGAACGGTGTCCACGATTGCATTACGTTTGCCTATCGAATTGTCCGAATTTAACAGACTCGTCTTTGGTCACGCTGGCGCAGCACTGTCCACTCCTTAGCGTTCTCGAATGCGTGGCTTGCACTCATTTCACCGACGCGGGCTTTCAGGCCCTCGCCAAAGTAAGTCGATCGTACAAGAATCCACTATAAATGCGCCCGGTGATAATTGGACGACACGTTTCTTCGAATGTTCAGAATTGCAGACTACTCGAGAAGATGGATTTGGAGGAGTGCCTTTTAATCACAGACACCACCCTTATTCACTTAGCCATGGGCTGTCCCAGATTGGAGAAGCTGGTACGTCGATTTATTAAAGATGGAACAATCGAGGGGCTATTTTTACTAGCAAAAGACTAATTAATGAATTTTGTAAATCTGTGCCGTTCAAAAATAGAGTCTGTCCCATTGTGAACTGATCACCGATGAGGGTATCCGACAGCTGGCTCTATCGCCGTGTGCGGCGGAACATCTGGCGGTCCTGGAATTGGACAACTGCCCCCTCATCACAGATGCTAGCCTAGATCACCTCCTACAGGCCTGCCACAATCTCGAGCGTATCGAGCTTTACGACTGTCAACTGATCACCAGAGCCGGCATACGTAGACTCAGGGTACGGTATCTTGAAACTTTTCACCCCGCGTCGATGCGCATTACCCGGGATACACAAATACACAAAATACATAATCATCGTTTTAAAGCACAGAAGAACATCCAACCCGATCGATTGCTCTGACTCTTTCAATTAACAAATCGCCCCACTGATTTCTTCTAGACGCATTTGCCAAACATCAAAGTCCACGCATATTTCGCGCCAGTCACACCGCCGCCGAGCGCAGGTGCATCCCGGCAACGATACTGCCGATGCTGTGTCATTCTGTGATTCCGCATAAAAGTGATTCTGATGCAAATCGTCCGATGTACCACGCAACCGGTGGACTTTTAATTTCAATGATCACCGGCCAACACGGTGATCGATGGGACCTCCTCTCTTTCGGCTGCCAGACCGAGAATCTGACTGCCTGTCGTCAATAGTGAGAACGGGCCCCGTCGTCAAGTAATCGCGAACCCCTCGACTCGCAAACAGGCAACGGGTACGAAACACCAGTACGTCACTGTCACCTATACACACACGCAAAGCTACAGCCTGCTACTGCGATTATTGCTAACGTGTCGCTGCTACTGCTCACTAACTACTTTGTCACCGTTAAGACACTGTCGCGGTGTACACGATCGTCTCCACTGGGACTCTATTGATTTTTGATAGTACGTGCATCGCTACAATCGCCGTCGTACCGCCAAAAGCGTAAGTAGTCCTTTTACGAAGGAAAGAAATTCTCGGGTTCGTTAGCGACCGCTTCGTTTTCGATCACGCACTCGGTGCGCCGACTTTTCGAAAGGGGAACGACAAAGACTGCGACGACTACGTAGACAATTACGATTACGATGAGTACCATTATCTCCGACGAGAACGTACGATTAAGAGTGTATCTTTTTTTTCTTTTAACACAATTGGCTCGTACGGGCCAATGCGATCGTGCGTATCGATCGCGAGCCCGAAATTCTCGCGGTTGTATGTTCCACGTGAAACAAAACGATTAGAATATATACATACTTATATATTACGTATATATATATATATATATACATATATTTTTTTAGTACGACGCATTCTCTCTTCTGCTAAACGTAATGGTAGTCGCCAAAGGAAAAATCGTGCGGTCCATTCCGTGCGATGTCGGCACACAACTGTATGCGTCCAATGGTCACAATTTTCTCGAACTTAGAGGGGGATGACAAATGAAAAAAACAATTATTATTATGATTATTGTTGTAACGATAATGATAACGTCGCCGTTAACCTCGTTTACAGCCTACGTAAACGTCGTGCTGCGTTCTAAACATTCAATTTCTATCGAAGTTTCATGCGTGCGTGTGTGTATGAGTGTGGCTGCGCCCGCGTGGCTCTGTGTATGCGTGCGTTCCAGTAGCAGTTTCTCAACGAACACTGCCTATTCTAATGTTACTAGTAACTAAAAAGAAGCAAAGAAAGAAAACGGCGAAAAATAGAAAGGGGCGGGGGAAAAAAAGAAAAAAAAAGAAAAGGAAGAGAGAAAAGAGAAGGAAAAAATTCGCGCGTCGTAGAGATAATCGCAAATCTTTCGAATGTCCTCGTGAAATCGTAGAGACGCACGTGCCGTTCGTTCGTTTAGACTAATTATACATACATCTTCGTGTATTCGAGCTGAAAGTTGCAGAAGCGTTTTCCTCTGGGCGTTCAATTACGAATTTCTCGATCTCACGCGCGGCCAATAATGCGACCCCTACGAATTTCTTTCCTTTAATGTGACGCTCAAGTCGCGGGCAACGCACTTAACGTGAACGGGAATACGAGTATGTTAAGAAAGAACTCATTCAGCGCGTTTATTGACTTCTCTTCTCGAGTAAACCCGAAGGGAAAAGAGCAAGTAGAAGAAAAAAGAAAAGAAAGTGAGACAAAGGACACCGACAAGCCTATGCCTGCCTCTGTCGTATTTTAAATCACCGTTTAATTGCTACTGGCGTTTGACGGTGGCACACTTATGATGCATTTTACGACGATTCGGGGACAGACAACGGATTCTGTTCACGAATCACGCTTATCGAAAAGCCCAAGCGTACCATATTCCACCTCTCGATGGCCCGGACACCGATATATTTAGATATACATATTTTTTCTTTCTTTCCTTTTCTTTTCGTGCCCTTTTGCTCCGTTTTATTGTTGATTTTCTTTTCTTTTTTAACTCGTCATGGACTAGGAGAGCACAGACTGAAAACAAAACGAATCAAAGCGTTGATACGTTGAATAACCGATTACCCTTGGATCCAGCGATCAGACTTCACTGGCCACTTTTTACTTTTTAAGCCTAGGTTACGGAATGGTGGCAGTGCGAGAATCGTGGACGCGATACGAAAATTCAGCACCGATAGATCATGTTTGATGGTCGTTACGCGATCGGGTGTATCGATATATCTTTGTCATTGGATAACTACACGTTGTGGACGAGACAGCACGGGGGAATTCGTTCGTTTCGTGGTCCTCAGAACTGGGTGTACAGCGATGCACAAAAGAGAGAAGGAATCGGGCGGGTTAGAAGGGAATAGTTCGGTGCACGAGATAGGGATGCATAGTGCCGGATTGCAGTTGGTAAAAAGGCAGGAAAAATAAATATCGTCATTAGAATTCGACGCGATGTTTGTTGGAAAATATATAATCGAGTCATTTGGAATTTTGCATTCCGGGATGACAGGGCGTGCATAATAATAATCAGCTCGAAGAGAAAGCACTTTCTGTCGGGTGCGTAAGAGGAAACGACAATTTCAAAATAATCTTGCACTGTGAGAAAGTTCTCATGACAGAACGTTCGGGTTCGCGATCGATATTTTATTTAATCTCAAAACGCGTCGGGACAGCGCGATAGCAATCGTCGCACGTTTATATTTTTCTTGCCGTGGCTGGGATAGCTCAAATATGATGAGAAGATTCGCACGTCGCCTTAACGCGGCAAAATTAGTTGAACGATCGAGACCAGACTAACGTTTAGGGGGAAAAAAATGAAAAAAGGCGGTCCATCCCAAAGTGCAATAGATGAATCACCGCGCGACGCGCTTTGTTTCTTTCCTTTTCGTTGTTTCGATGAATTTTAAGAAGCCAACCACGTGTGTCAATCGCGTGTCATTGCAAACGAGTAAAAAAGTATCGACTATTAATCCTTGCTAGCGCGTAAGAATATCGTACACCGCGTATATATTTAATATATAACGTGCAAACAGAATACCGGATAAAGCAACTAGATATATATATATATATATACAAAAAATATATGAATATAAATGAAAATATATAAAAAGTATATATTAACAAAAAAAAAGGGAAAAAATACAGTAAAAAAATAAATATACGATAGATAAAATATGTTTTATACGCTGCATGTAAACCTTAGAAAGAATAACGTGATCATCGTAAAGTATCGTTCGAAGTTGAGTCATCTCTTTTTTTATTTTATTTTTGTAAACGCTTATATTAGCGAGTAAGCGATACGCGAAATGGAAACAGCAAGTGTTTTAGAACAGATTTTAACGCGATGGGACAAACGAACAATAAACGCCACACAATCCACCTGGTAGTGAAACAGTTTCTGACCTATCGCGAGTCTCGCTAAAGGAACCTGTTCTGTTGTTTCGTCCACGCTCTTCCTTTTTAGAATTTCTTCTGTCGCTCGAAATCGTGAAATAAAACCGTGGGCGTATATATATATTCGCACGACTGTCGTTTGGCGCTTCGTTCGATCAATTTCGACACAAAATATGAAGTCAATCGCAGTGCCTGAATCGTCGCAGAACTAGTAAATTATATATAATCACGTAGTCGAAATTTCCTGACTAAATTACGGTGTGGCGGGGGATGTACAAGATTTAAAAAGAATTATAATAATAATAATGAAACAAAGACTCTCATATGCCAACACGCGACAGTCGTGCATCCACATCCAATTAATGTTTAGTGATGGACATTCAATTCCCCGTTCGCATATTATTCGGATTTTAAGAAATTTCATTCATGGTAGAATTAAATCCATATGCGCTCTGCGCTCTGGCAGTTTTAACACTTTTAACGCTCTTTAACACTTGCAAATTTTTCTTCGGATCCCAAACTTTTTAGAACGTCCAATTGATAATTGTCGACGTTTGAGACATTCAGGTAATAATATCCACTTAAGGTTGACGCCGTGCTAATATTAATTTATATTTTGGCTGCCGTATACAAGTATAATTATGAGTATTACATGAATCGCGCATCTACGAGGCACCTGGGGCGATACGTTTGAATGTCCGTCGCTATTATACGTTTTCCAATACTCTTTGAACATTGGGAACCTGTTCAAATCGTCCGTTGGATAAATTACATAAGGAAGGAGAAGGTATCGAGAAGATCTATAGTTTCTTAATTTTCATAATAATTCGTAAAAAACAAATTTGATTTTAATAAACGCGTCGATAATCGATGATCAAAGTTAGCTCTGCGAATTCACGGTAACAGATTGCTTTGATGATCGATCACAAACGGATCGTGAATTGGCGTGATCGTTGGTAAAACAAATTTGTATGCCGAATATAATAGAATCGAGTCCCGTTACGTCGAAATCTAAGAGACGCAAGAGCCTGTCTGGAATCCCGTTGATCGAACATTAGGAAATCGCGACCGATTTACGAAAGCGATGTATGTATGTATGTACGTTGGAATTCATTTACGATTTAAATGGAACATTACCGTAATAATTATGATCGAACACTTTTAACAATCGAGAAATAGAGGAAACAAAGTAAAATGAACACGAGAAATAGAAAACAATTGTTCATCGATCGCAATGTTGTAATATATTGGTATAATAATACACAATACTTTGCTGTAAAAAATGAGATCGCGTCGTTATAATGTTTGAAAGCATCGGTTAGTGGCGAACGGAAGGGAAAGAAATGGGTGGAGAAGATAAGTCGAAGCTTTCAAAGCCGAGTGATCGAGTAAGTGTTTGGCTGTGCAAGTAGAATAGAAAAGAGACAGAGCAGGAACGATATGTGGAGAGAACGTGAGAATTGAGAGAAAGAATGAGAGAAAGAGAGGGTGTGAACGAGAGAGACAAAGAATCAGATGTTAATCGAAGCCAGCGAATGTATAAAATATTACACTGTTAATCCCGGTTTTGCGTTTTACCTCCGCACCTACATCTGCGTATATATATATTACTTTTATTTCGAAAATGTATCCAAAGCATAAAAGAAAACAAAAACTCGATTATGATCGAGATCCACTCCATTAACGGTTCAAAATGGAAATCTTGAAACAAATATGTTCATACATACGTTTAATGGTCTACATGTGTCGGCCTATCCGTACCTCCCGGAATCACGACAATATCTCTGCTTCTAATTAGCGAAAAAGTAAGAGAATTGTCGCGAGATGGAAGAGAATAATAAAGCAAAGTTTACACACAGGTTCGTGTACGAATACTGTGGCTGATTATACATTGACATTTCGCTGCTTCGACAAGCTACAGTCTACCATGTATATATTTTCATTAATGTATGTACAATAAATGGTATATTCGAAACAACTATCTTCTTCTTTCGCATAAACACTATTTTCCTCAATACAACAAGGTCTTAAACAAAGTCTTGCGAAAACGCAACAAAATTACATTCAAATGCCTCTAACCCGGATTGTATTTTTCCCGATCATTAAATTGTTAATTAATTTTAAATCACAAACACCATATTATTGAATCCAAAAAACATACATATATCCAAGATACGAGCCTAAGATACCATCTGCAAGAGGTTCGAACATTATTTCAAGTGAAGTTCATTTGCTATAAACAATTAAACAATTGATATTGTTATTACGGCCAACTGCATATAGTTACAGCAACGGGGTATTTTGATGATTAAAATTGGTCCACCAGAACCCGAAATAAATGAATTTGTTTAAAGAAATGATAAAGAAATGCCATTACTGTCACTTCCTGGCTAGGTACATCAATGACCAAAGGACATAAATTAAAGCCAGTGATATAAGCTAGCATCTACAATCGGTGTAAACAACATTGCATGAGCAGTTCAATTGTTATAAACAAATAAACAATTAAAATTGTTCTTACGGCGAACTCCATAGAGTTACAGCAACAGGGTATTTTTTATCGTGTAGTTTGTTCGTTTCTCTTTCATTTGACACCCTATTTATTGAAAAACAACCGCCACGAGCCGAGATAACAATTTTTTAAAGTTTTGTCGGTAAAGATATGTCGATAACCGGACATGTGGCGCCATCTCGCGTTTGCGACATTTTTCGCAGTTTTCGCCACCGCCAAAACCGAATTCTTGGATTACATCGTTAATTTAAACAATTGCGTTTTTCTCGGCTTCTAGTGCGTACTTTTTAACCGGGCTTGTCTCAAATTAAAGCTTCGGACCATAGCTATCTCCTCCAATAGCTGCAACAATATGGCCCTTGTGGTTTAAAAGTTATTAACAATTGAAAAATCGGCAAAAATGCATTAAGGGTCACTGCAATTATCTCGGCTTCTGGAGGCGCTAGATTAATGATCGGGTGTTTAAAATAAAGGTAAAGGATGCCGCTACACGAAAATAAACGATGTACAAATGATGCACCCGTGGTTTATTTTTTATAAACAATTTAACATTTCATTTGAGAATTGCACCGAAGATATACACGAGGGCCTAACTAATGGTGAATCAGAATGTTCCTTGAACCGAGAGCTTCAATTTGTGTGTTTGTTGATTAAAATCGGTCGAGCAGAAGCCGAGATAATTTAATTTGTTTAAAGAAATGATAAACAAATGCAATTACTGTCACTTCCTGGCTAGGTACATCAATGACCAAAGGACATAAATTAAAGCCAGAGGTATAAGCTAGCATCTCCAATCGGTGTAAACAACATTGCATGAGCAGTTCAATTGTTATAAACAAATAAACAATTAAAATTGTTCTTACGGCGAACTCCATAGAGTTACAGCAACGGGGTATTTTTTATCGTGTAGTTTGTTCGTTTCTCTTTCATTTGACATCCTATTTATTGAAAAACAACCGCCAAGAGCCGAGATAACAATTTTTTAAAGTTTTGTCGGTAAAGATATGTCGATAACCGGACATGTGGCGCCATCTCGCGTTTGCGGCATTTTTCGCAGTTTTCGCCACCGCCAAAACCGAATTCTTGGATTACATCGTTAATTTAAACAATTGCGTTTTTCTCGGCTTCTAGTGCGTACTTTTTAACCGGGCTTGTCTCAAATTAAAGCTTCGGACCATAGCTATCTCCTCCAATAGCTGCAACAATATGGCCCTTGTGGTTTAAAAGTTATTAACAATTGAAAAATTGGCAAAAATGCATTAAGGGTCACTGCAATTATCTCGGCTTCTGGAGGCGCTAGATTAATGATCGGGTGTTTAAAATAAAGGTAAAGGATGCCGCTACACGAGAATAAACGATGTACAAATGATGCACCCGTGGTTTATTTTTTATAAACAATTTAACATTTCATTTGAGAATTGCACCGAAGATATACACGAGGGCCGATCTAATGGTGAATCAGAATGTTCCTTGAACCGAGAGCTTCAATTTGAGCGTTTGTTGATTAAAATCGGTCGAGCAGAAGCCGAGATAATTTAATTTGTTTAAAGAAATGATAAACAAATGCAATTACTGTCACTTCCTGGCTAGGTACATCAATGACCAAAGGACATAAATTAAAGCCAGAGGTATAAGCTAGCATCTCCAATCGGTGTAAACAACATTGCATGAGCAGTTCAATTGTTATAAACAAATAAACAATTAAAATTGTTCTTACGGCGAACTCCATAGAGTTACAGCAACGGGGTATTTTTTATCGTGTAGTTTGTTCGTTTCTCTTTCATTTGACATCCTATTTATTGAAAAACAACCGCCACGAGCCGAGATAACAATTTTTTAAAGTTTTGTCGGTAAAGATATGTCGATAACCGGACATGTGGCGCCATCTCGCGTTTGCGGCATTTTTCGCAGTTTTCGCCACCGCCAAAACCGAATTCTTGGATTACATCGTTAATTTAAACAATTGCGTTTTTCTCGGCTTCTAGTGCGTACTTTTTAACCGGGCTTGTCTCAAATTAAAGCTTCGGACCATAGCTATCTCCTCCAATAGCTGCAACAATATGGCCCTTGTGGTTTAAAAGTTATTAACAATTGAAAAATTGGCAAAAATGCATTAAGGGTCACTGCAATTATCTCGGCTTCTGGAGGCGCTAGATTAATGATCGGGTGTTTAAAATAAAGGTAAAGGATGCCGCTACACGAGAATAAACGATGTACAAATGATGCACCCGTGGTTTATTTTTTATAAACAATTTAACATTTCATTTGAGAATTGCACCGAAGATATACACGAGGGCCGATCTAATGGTGAATCAGAATGTTCCTTGAACCGAGAGCTTCAATTTGAGCGTTTGTTGATTAAAATCGGTCGAGCAGAAGCCGAGATAATTTAATTTGTTTAAAGAAATGATAAACAAATGCAATTACTGTCACTTCCTGGCTAGGTACATCAATGACCAAAGGACATAAATTAAAGCCAGAGGTATAAGCTAGCATCTCCAATCGGTGTAAACAACATTGCATGAGCAGTTCAATTGTTATAAACAAATAAACAATTAAAATTGTTCTTACGGCGAACTCCATAGAGTTACAGCAACGGGGTATTTTTTATCGTGTAGTTTGTTCGTTTCTCTTTCATTTGACATCCTATTTATTGAAAAACAACCGCCACGAGCCGAGATAACAATTTTTTAAAGTTTTGTCGGTAAAGATATGTCGATAACCGGACATGTGGCGCCATCTCGCGTTTGCGGCATTTTTCGCAGTTTTCGCCACCGCCAAAACCGAATTCTTGGATTACATCGTTAATTTAAACAATTGCGTTTTTCTCGGCTTCTAGTGCGTACTTTTTAACCGGGCTTGTCTCAAATTAAAGCTTCGGACCATAGCTATCTCCTCCAATAGCTGCAACAATATGGCCCTTGTGGTTTAAAAGTTATTAACAATTGAAAAATTGGCAAAAATGCATTAAGGGTCACTGCAATTATCTCGGCTTCTGGAGGCGCTAGATTAATGATCGGGTGTTTAAAA
Organism: Nomada fabriciana; assembly: GCA_907165295.1. Taxonomy (NCBI): domain Eukaryota; kingdom Metazoa; phylum Arthropoda; class Insecta; order Hymenoptera; family Apidae; genus Nomada; species Nomada fabriciana. Next base: position 5,976,908 of record OU015690.1, on the reverse strand, counting down.
TAAAGGTAAAGGATGCCGCTACACGAGAATAAACGATGTACAAATGATGCACCCGTGGTTTATTTTTTATAAACAATTTAACATTTCATTTGAGAATTGCACCGAAGATATACACGAGGGCCGATCTAATGGTGAATCAGAATGTTCCTTGAACCGAGAGCTTCAATTTGAGCGTTTGTTCATTAAAATCCGTCCACCAGAACCCGAAATAAATGAATTTGTTTAAAGAAATGATAAACAAATGCCATTACTGTCACTTCCTGGCTAGGTACATCAATGACCAAAGGACATAAATTAAAGCCAGAGGTATAAGCTAGCATCTCCAATCGGTGTAAACAACATTGCATGAGCAGTTCAATTGTTATAAACAAATAAACAATTAAAATTGTTCTTACGGCGAACTCCATAGAGTTACAGCAACGGGGTATTTTTTATCGTGTAGTTTGTTCGTTTCTCTTTCATTTGACATCCTATTTATTGAAAAACAACCGCCACGAGCCGAGATAACAATTTTTTAAAGTTTTGTCGGTAAAGATATGTCGATAACCGGACATGTGGCGCCATCTCGCGTTTGCGGCATTTTTCGCAGTTTTCGCCACCGCCAAAACCGAATTCTTGGATTACATCGTTAATTTAAACAATTGCGTTTTTCTCGGCTTCTAGTGCGTACTTTTTAACCGGGCTTGTCTCAAATTAAAGCTTCGGACCATAGCTATCTCCTCCAATAGCTGCAACAATATGGCCCTTGTGGTTTAAAAGTTATTAACAATTGAAAAATTGGCAAAAATGCATTAAGGGTCACTGCAATTATCTCGGCTTCTGGAGGCGCTAGATTAATGATCGGGTGTTTAAAATAAAGGTAAAGGATGCCGCTACACGAAAATAAACGATGTACAAATGATGCACCCGTGGTTTATTTTTTATAAACAATTTAACATTTCATTTGAGAATTGCACCAAAGATATACACGAGGGCCTAACTAATGGTGAATCAGAATGTTCCTTGAACCGAGAGTTTCAATTTGTGTGTTTGTTGATTAAAATCGGTCGAGCAGAAGCCGAGATAATTTAATTTGTTTAAAGAAATGATAAACAAATGCAATTACTGTCACTTCCTGGCTAGGTACATCAATGACCAAAGGACATAAATTAAAGCCAGAGGTATAAGCTAGCATCTCCAATCGGTGTAAACAACATTGCATGAGCAGTTCAATTGTTATAAACAAATAAACAATTAAAATTGTTATTACGGCCAGCTGCATAAAGTTACTGTAATAAGGTATTTTTTATCCTGTAGCGGCATCCTCTACCTTCATTTTAAGCACCCGATCATTAATCTAGGGCTCCCAGAAGCCGAGATAATTGCAGTAACCCTTAATGCATTTTTGCCGATTTTTCAATTGTTAATAACTTTTAAACCACAAGGGCCATATTGTTGCAGCTATTGGAAGAGATAGCTATGGCCCGGAGCTTTAATTTGAGATAAGCCCGGTTCAAAAGTACGCACTAGAAGCCGAGAAAAACGCAATTGTTTAAATTAACGATGTAATCCAGGAATTCGGTTTTGGCGGTGGCGAAAACTGCGAAAAATGCCGCAAACGCGAGATGGCGCCACATGTCCGGTTATCGACTTGTTATTACTAGCATTACCTTGTCACACACATCGTTACCGACAGAAAAAATTTAAATTGTCATCTCAGCTGTTGGTTGTTATTATTAATAAATAGGGTGTCAAATGGAAGGGAAACGAATAAGCTACACAGAAAAATATCCTAACTATCCTAGGACAGTACTTATTAAAGAAAATTATTAATTAAGAGAGATTATGAAATGTACATGCGTCACTCTTCGCCAAGAGATAGCGCTGATAATAAAGACTAGCCACTGCACATGTAATCTTAGCCATGGGCTGCATTGAAATAAGTAAATAAATAAATAAATTTGAAGCAGAGAGGTTAAATAAAACTAACCTTTAACAATATTCGTACGACCTGTATTTTTAGTGCCTACTTTGAAATCAAAAAATATATATATTATCAGTACATTTATGATGTTCCTCGATTTTATTTTTCAAAGAAAGAAATAGTGCATATTGCGATTTGTATATGCTCCCTTCTGTAGCCTAACCTGTGTTTGATACTAATAGCAGTATGAGTAAGTATAGGAGGAACGAATCGTCCAGTGAGGATAGTGACAGCGAAGAGGAAAGACGGAAAAAAGATATTAAGGAGAGAGATGAATTTGCTAATCGACTCAAAGCAAAAGATGAGGGCAAAATACGGAGGGTGGCTATGCCGGCTGGTTCTGGAGCAGGTAAACTCGAAAATTTCTCAAATGTTACATTTATACAAAATATAATTTATAATTTTTTCAACAGCGGAGGCAGCCAAAAGACTCAAACTCATTGAAACAGATATGCGAGACAAACTTGTACCAAAATTGCGAGTCGAATCTCGTCGGAAGTACTTGGAAAAACGTAAAGAAGATAAGGTGGCTGAATTGGAGGCTGATATAATCGACGACGAATATTTATTCGAGGAAGGAATGTAAATATCGACTGAGGAAAATAAGTGAAAAAGTTATCGATCAAATTTCAGCTAACTAACACGTTCAATTATTAATTATCAGATTAACTGATCGCGAGAAGAAAGAACGGACACATAAAAAACAATTGCTACAGCTGGCAAAAGAACATGAGAAAGCTCGAGAACTCGAAAGGGTTCAACGCTACCATATGCCCTTAGAAAAGGGGAAACTGGAACCAGAACTAGAACAACACGACAATGAACCACCACAATCCGAACAAAGTAAATGGGAGTCCGATCAGATGTCTTCTGCTGTGTTTCGGTTTGGTGCCAAAGACAGAAAAGGTACTCTACCCTGCATCTGGAAATGATTCATACTGATCCTTTATTATATTTCATTATGTACAATAGCTTTCACTTCTTGCAGCGCAACAGGATTACGATCTTTTGCTGGAGGATGAGGTAGAATTTGTCCAAGCACTTCGTATGCCTGGCAGTGGGAAAAGTAAAAAACGAGAAGAAAGTCCACCACCACAAGTAAAAGCGTTGCAAACAATTCAAGAAACAAAAAAAAGTCTGCCAATCTACCCTTTCAAAAACGATCTCATCCAAGCCATCAAAGACCACCAGGTATTTTATTAACGAGTGCTTCCTGGCTCTTACTATTTAACGTATATTCTCTATTAAAACAATTAAACTTTCATTAGCTGTTCGTTTGTGGCCAATAAAGACATATCTAAAATCCTTTACTTAACATCGGTATAGGTGCTCATCATCGAGGGAGAAACGGGTTCAGGAAAAACCACACAAATCCCTCAATACTTATACGACGCGGGGTTCGCGGAAAACAATAAAATAATTGGCTGTACGCAACCACGTAGAGTTGCTGCCATGTCCGTGGCAGCTAGGGTGGCTCACGAAATGGCTGTTAAATTGGGCAACGAGGTCGGCTACGCGATTCGTTTCGAGGATTGTACTTCCCATCGCACACGTATCAAATACATGACTGATGGTACATTGCATCGTGAATTTCTCAGCGAACCGGACTTGGCATCGTACAGGTATCGAGGCTGAGAACATTCGTTTGATGTTTCCAAAAGATTCCAAATTCATTTGCTTCTACCCTCTGTGCAGAGAAACGAAATCACAATTCTTTTCAGTGTTATGATCATTGACGAGGCCCACGAGCGCACGCTGCACACAGATATTCTATTTGGACTAGTAAAAGATATCACAAGGTTCCGGACGGACTTGAAACTGTTAATTTCCTCGGCTACATTAGACGCAACGAAGTTCAGTGAATTTTTCGACGAGGCACCAATATTTCGTATACCTGGTCGACGTTTCCCCGTTGACATTTATTATACAAAGGCGCCAGAGGCGGATTACATCGATGCCAGCGTTGTCTCCATTCTTCAGATACACGCCACGCAACCGCACGGTGATATACTTGTGTTCTTAACAGGTAAATCGATTAATTTTTCTGTTTAATAATTTTGATGGGTCTGGTTAAATATTAATTATTTTTATGCAGGTCAAGATGAAATAGAAACGTGTCAAGAAATGTTGCAGGAGAGAGTGAGGAGATTAGGCTCAAAATTGGCAGAACTTTTAATTCTGCCTGTCTATGCGAATCTTCCAAGCGATATGCAAGCGAAGATTTTTCAGCCAACCCCTCCTGGAGCAAGAAAGGTGCTAACAATAAATTTCTTATTTTTTTCCTTTTTTTCTTTTATTAAGCTCGACAATTCTTTAGGTTCATATACATACATATATATTTTAAAATACTTTTTCTCCAATAGGTGGTTCTTGCTACCAATATAGCAGAGACGTCTTTAACTATAGATAACATAGTGTACGTGATAGACCCGGGCTTCGCGAAACAGAATAACTTTAATTCACGAACGGGCATGGAAAGTTTAATGGTGGTGCCAATTAGTAAAGCCTCTGCTAATCAAAGAGCTGGCAGAGCCGGGAGAGTAGCCCCAGGGAAATGTTTCCGATTGTACACAGCTTGGGCCTATCAACACGAACTCGAAGACAACACCGTTCCAGAAATTCAGAGAATCAACCTGGGTAATTCTTTTAACAAGTAATTTTCCCTTTATCCTTTGGGAAAAATTCTTTTCATCTAATTGAATATTATAAAATCACAGGAAACGCGGTTCTAACTTTAAAGGCTCTAGGAATAAACGATCTAGTCCATTTTGATTTTCTGGACCCACCACCGCACGAAACGCTGGTTCTAGCCTTGGAACAATTATACGCTCTAGGAGCATTGAATCATCGTGGTGAATTAACAAAACTAGGACGAAGAATGGCAGAATTTCCATTAGATCCCATGATGGCCAAGATGTTGATAGCCAGTGAACAGTATCATTGCTCGGAAGAAATAGCTACAATTGCTGCCATGTTGTCGGTGAACGGAGCTATTTTCTACAGGCCGAAAGACAAGATTATCCATGCGGACACGGCTCGTAAAAATTTTCACGCGCCTGGTGGTGATCATTTAACGTTATTGAATGTATATAATCAGTGGCAGCAAAGTGACTTCAGTACGCATTGGTGCTATGAAAATTTTATCCAGCACCGATCGATGAAAAGGGCCAGAGACGTGAGGGAACAATTAGTCGGACTTATGCAGCGAGTCGAAATGGAACTCGTTTCCGGTATTACGGAAACAGTGAATATTAGAAAGGTGAGTTTAATCAAGTGAATGATTTATAGAATAAAATGTATGTTCTATAATATATTTATACGTTCAATAATTTACTCGACGACGTATGTAATTAAAGTTAATTTTATTTGCAGGCAATTACAGCTGGGTATTTTTATCACGTCGCCCGATTATCGAAAGGGGGACACTACAAAACCGCAAAACATAATCAGACAGTTTCGATTCATCCCAATAGTTCATTGTTTCAAGAACTGCCACGATGGTTACTTTATCACGAGTTGGTTTTCACCACAAAGGAATTTATGCGACAGGTGCGATATATCAGTTATTTATTCTCTCCTTTTTTTGTACATATTCGGTTTGAAATATATAATCTCCATATTTTAAATAGGTTTGAAAATAATTACGATTCTGCTTCATGTTACAGGTAACTGAGATCGAAAGCAAGTGGCTTTTAGAAGTAGCCCCTCATTATTACAAACCGAAAGAATTGGAAGACTCTACCAATAAGAAAATGCCGAAAGTTGCGGGTAGATCACGACCAGATGGTACAAACTAATTTTTTGGTCCACATAGAAAAGTAATTACTTATACAACTTGTGATTTGTAAAAAGTGTATAATGCAAAAAGGTATAACTTTTGTATTATTTATGTTTCAAATAAAAGTCTAAGCAAAGACCTTCGAACATAGAATAGAATATACAATGCTAAAATATTTGTACATCGCAACGTAAAAAATAATCTGCGTAACTACGAAATATATTAAGTTTATTATTCTCTTTTGTAAAGTGCATTTTATTTTCATTAAAAAAAACCGGAAATAATATATCATTCATAATCTACTCACTTCCTTCCCTTTATTTTTTATGATATGTATATTAAAGTTACGCTAAAAATCGAGTAAGCAGAAAGAATTGACTTCACTTTGAGGTGGCCCTAAGCGACGTTGACCTGGAGAGCGCGAAGAATTTAAGTAGTAGAGATCAACCGCACCGTCAGGCGTGCGTTTTAAGTAGTACAGGTCAATGAAGCGGGCAACGCTGCTTTAAGTAGTATAAGGCAACGGAATCAAAGAGGCACGATAATCGCGTCCTACGGAATCCAGAGCAATTTTCTACGTTTAATACAAAGAAAATTACAGCCCAACAAAGTCTCAGGACTATGCTATGTGTGGCGAAATCGGAGCACATGTAACCGTTGGAAACTCATTGCTACGCTGCGTATATCGATATCGGCGCACTGTTTTGAAATGACTGGGAACATGAGAATAGAGTAGGATTATGTGGCAAAACAAATTATTTTATTGCACTTGGTTCTTTTATGACAAAAATATCAGTTGACATGAGGTTTAGCTCGGCTGTCATGGAATATAATGAAATATAAAAATGTCGTACCTCGAGTTAAAGGACTACCGCAAAGAGAATCATAAAAATGTAACTCAGTAAATCGCCCTGTAACACACTAGACATTAAGGTAATGATACGCCGTGTGCATACAAGATCAAGAGGAACGTAGACAATGTCTTTCGCGTACTACCAAGTCCCTATGGATAGTGTTTCGTAAAGATATAGCCTATCTGTAATGTCCAGTGTGTTAGAAAATTTTACTGAGATCTCTATCCGCGAGTGAAATTCCACCGCGATAAGAAATATATCTTATTTGCCTCGTAAATTATTTTAATTGCAATTCGTTTATTACCCGATAATAGAAGGAACGAATAAAAAGTAGAAGGATTAAAATAAATACTTGCATACCTTCTTTGTTCGGCTGCAATAGTGTGCACGAATTGTCCGTGTCTCTCTGGTCGAAGATGACCATCTTGCAACCAGCTTTCAATATATTAATAATCTGTGGTTGCTGGATGCCAGCCTCGTGTCGAACAGTTTACAGCAAAGTGGTATACATTTTATATACGATCTTCGTGGTGATTCTGCTGTACAGTTTCTGCATCTCGCAGTTTCTCAACGTGATGCTGAACGTGAGAACGGCGGATGAACTCAGCGAGAGTTTGTACATGTTTATCGCGTCTGTTCTTGCTTGCTGCAAAATCATCACCCTTCTGATTAATCATAGAAGTATTAAAGTTCTAATCAGAAAGCTCGAGGAAGAACCCTGTAAACCAATGAACGCCGAGGAGATCGCCATTCAAAATGAATTTGACAAGAGCATCGGGTAAAGGAAGGATTTGAAAAAAAATTCGTTATGGTATTAAAAAGAAGCACTGCTGTTAATTCGTTTATTTATTCTTAATTATCGAGCAGTATTCAACTTCGGTTTCCTTATAAGTATAGTTCATTAAAAAGTACGAAAGAGCTTTCTGGTTTGGTTTAACAATATTAGAGGGCATGTTTAACAGAAGTAACAATGATGATAAATCGACTGACAAACATTTATTAACCCTTTACAGGACTATTACAATTTTCTATACAATTCTGGTGGAGGCTACGGTTCTCTGTATGATTTTATCTTCCATCCTTACCGACTTTTCTGATAAGAAATTAGCTTACAGAGCGTGGCTACCATTTAATTGCTCTGTAGCAAATTACTATTACATAGCGTACGCTCATCAAATTGTTGCCCTAATTGGCACGTCCCTCGCAAACGTTGCCTGCGATGTCATCGTTTGTGGATTATTCGTACACATGTGCAGCCAGCAAGAGATTTTAAAATACAGATTAAGTGGCATCACACAAGATGAGAGGCCAAATATTGGGAAGATCGTGCGTTTCCACGACTATTTATACGGGTTCGTATAGTTATATGAAGTAATAATTTTAGGCGTTCGCGTTTAATTATACAAATGTGTAAAGCATCGAATAATTCATATAAATTTAGAAATGAATGTTAAAAATAAATTTAAGTAATTTGATATATTTTAAAAACCACTTCATTCGTCCGTTTCAGTAGAAACTTCTTTAAACCTACTTTGCATTTAAACATAGATACGTTTCCATGATACAAGTGAAATTTAGAAGGATCATAGGTATTCAACTTTTGTCGAGCGCTATGGTGGTGTGCTTTATCCTGTACCAATTGGCAAACACGCCTCCAATGAACTCTAAATATTTGCAGTTCGTTTTGTATTTGCTCTGTATGATGACACAAATTTTTTCCTACTGTTGGTATGGAAATCAATTGAAAATGAAGGTATTTCATTAGATCGCATTTGTACAATAAAAAATGTTCAAACGAATAATACAATTCTACTTTTATTCATTATATTAATACACACATGTAGAGCGTCGAAGTTGTAAATACTATCTTTGAACTGGATTGGATATCTCTGCATAATAGCACTAAAAAGAGTTTAATAACTATAATGAGCAGAGCTATGAATCCGATCGAATTATCGTGCGCATATACGTTTACAGTGGATTTGAATACATTTGTGGCTGTTAGTAACGAAATAAGAACGATATATAATTAAGCAAAACGTTAACATAGTTTTTACCTTGCATATCTTCTTTTTACAGATACTGAAAATGTCGTACTCGACATACAATTTGCTTCAAACAAATAAAACAAATAAATGAAACTTATCTTTAAATAAGGAACTTGAAATTCTTACTGTCAGGACTTATAGTTACATAAAACGGTATTTAATTACGCATTCTACGTGAAATGCACTAGACCATACTAAATAATATAAAACTAACGCCAATAACACCAAACTCTAAATTACCATTCAACACAGACGTGTACATATAAGTATGTACTTTCAATCATCCTCTCTTTTCCTTGAAGAAGAGAATATCCGTCGATGTCGAACAACGCGAACTACAAACGCATGCACACACAACATGTTCGCTACACTTAGTATTTACCCTTGTCCGTTAGAAACATTCACCCACTGTTTTATATATCCAATAATTTAATATATCGAGAGAAACCATTGTATCGTTTTCTGCACAAAACTTGCCCACCTGACGGTAGGAAGTACTACAAATGAAAGGCATAAAATAATAAATAGCAAAGGGTTCTCTTTTTCAAGAAACCGTACTTTTACATGTCGTGTTCTTTGAAAGCCCGATAATAATATAGCTAGTGCTCTGAAAGGGGAAGTTCTGTGAACGACAATCTTTGCTGGGGTGCCTACTTACTAATTTCACCGAACGCAAATATTTATGTCCTATGCCCATTTATATGCTCGCGTATTTCGTCCACGTTTCTCTTTCCTGTCTCTGAAGTTCAGTACCATTCCGATTGTTGTAGCATACAAATCTCTCACAAAGATGTTTCACTGTAGAAAGAATTGATAATATTCGAAGAATAACAGTTGTGAAAGAAATATTTAAATTTTATCAAATAATGCTTATGACATCATTTAATTGCCATTGAAATAAAATAAGGGTGACACGAAAAAAAATTACCGAATGATTTCCTAGAAAATTAAGAAGAAAATGATAAACCTAATGCGTATGGTGTATCGATTGTTTGTGATTTGTGGATATTGGCGACCATCTGGCTCCACGGCATTAATAAAAATCGCTTACACTGTCTACTACTTATATGTGTTTTCTGTTATGTACATTGTGACGTTCTGTCAATTTATGGACATAGTACTGAATGTGGAAACTCAGGACCAGTTCAGCGAAGCGTTTTACCTATTAGTGACGATGCTGGTCGCTTGCTACAAAATGTACACTATGTTGAATAGCCGTGAAAAAATAATCGATATGATGAACATCCTGCAAAGCAAGCCTTTCCAACCGGAAAGCACGGAAGAGTTTCGAATTCGGAACAAGTGCATCAAGCGAATCGAGTAAGCATTCTAAAGTGCATATTTATCTCACACGGCATTGTGATTAGTGTCTAGCTTCCTTAATTTATTTTCTAGGCCTTCATTTTAACTCACAAGTAATAACTTTAATATTTTCCAAACGAGTGAAACAGAAATCATTGCAGATCTAACGTGACATGTTACGTAGTTTTTGTTGAATTGTCAGCGGTGTTTTTCTTATGCGGTGGACTGATCAGCGCAGAAACTCGAAAGCTACCGTTCCGAATATGGCAACCGTACAACTATACTTCGTTACTTGCATATATTTTTATTTATGCTCAGCAAGTTATAAGTTTTATCATTGGTTCCCTAATGCATGTAACTTCCGACTGCTTGATTTGTGGTCTACTGGTATATACACATAGTCAGATCGAAATTCTTGACTGTCGTCTGAAAATGATTGAACGACACGGTACTAAGGCCACAGAGATGTGTGTTCGTTACCACGATCTTGTTTATCGGTACGATTGTTACATATTTTCTAATTCCCTAACTGGACTAACTATTTCCACTAAAAATTTGGGAGACAATTTTTAAATTCATTTCATAGTTACGGAATTAATACAAATATTTTTAATAAATGTATTAATTAACATGAGTATACAACGATTGCAGATTTGCCGCAATGATAAATGAGGAATTTAAAATGGCAATTTTCGTTCAGTTTACGATGAGTACATTAGTAATATGCTTTAGCCTTTATGTATTAACAGGAACTGAAACTACTGATGCGAAACTCTTGCAAGTATTAGTATTCTGTTCTTGCATCTTCACGGAAATATATATCCTTTGCTGGTACGGAAACGAAGTTAAACTAAAGGTTCGTCCACTATGTTGCCAACATATATTCATTCTAACACATCACTTATTCAATTTTTCTATCTAGAGCCTCGATATTCCAAATTCGATTTTTGAACTTGATTGGACACCGTTTTGCAAAAATACCAAACGAGATTTATTAATGATCATGATGCGTGCCACATTCCCTATTGAATTCACAAGTACCCACGTTGTGACTATGAATCTTGATTCATTTGCAGCAGTCAGTAGATACAAACACATATATACATTTTCTAATGCATTGTTGTTCGAAAGAAAATTATTTTAAAAACATCCTAGTATAGGCGCAGCATGAAGACCAATTTTCACGCTTCCAGCTTCCTTTACTGTTTTTTACTTCACAATTTTTATATACACATTTTAAATATTTTTATTACATATATCCTATTATTCGTCAATTCTTCTATTCACTATTTATCACAGTTGCTGAAAACTTCTTACTCGGCGTACAACGTGCTTCAACAAGGGAAAAAAGGGTAGCGCATCGTACCATGAATGATACCCAGCCACCCTGTATTGGCACGGAATGAAAAAGCAATTACAGCGGGAAACCGATAAAAGAAGAACTCTTTGACGTATAATGCAATGAAGAACATGTAGACTACGTTACAATAAATTGTACATTCAGAATGCTGAGTCTATAATATTGCAGTAATAGGATTTTGCATGTCATGCCATTTCGTCTTCTATCCTCTCCCTATTCAAAGGAAAAATTATTGGAAGACACTGGACGTGTTTTAAATATTTATCCTTGGTTAGCTATGCAGAACGTTTACGGTGTTCCGTTCTATGCGTTGATCAATTATATTTCCAGGAAACTGTCGTCAATAGCCTCCGCTTGGAAAACGCCACGTAAAAGAAAGTTTAAGATGATAGCAGTCAAATAAAATAGTTATGAAAAATTATAATTACGCGATCACGTGCTTCGTAATTAGGGTAATAACATAATGAAGGTACTCTGCTGAAAGTGAGCTAGAGACACTTTGCATCTTTCAAGGTCTATCAGTAAAAATCGCTTTGCATTTAGCTGTATGGATAAATTCTATTATTTTTCTTTAGAATGGATAGATGGTAGAAATTTACTACAATATATGGATTAAATATATTTAAGTAGAGCTTGCAATGGACATTTAATCCTCTCACTTTGTCTGGTTGTATGTGACCGTATTCATGGATATCTTTATGGAAAAGAATTTTTTGCAACATCTATACTATCGTTATGTTGCTATTACTCTATAGATTGGGAAGTTTCTTCATCTTTGATCAATTATGGCTCGAAATTCGAAAAAACAGCCACCTAGACTTTCTGTCTGCTCACACAGATATTTTACTACTTCTTGTACGGCAACGAAGTCAAACTGAAAGTCCGTTCCACCACTATAGCGAATCTCAGTTATCGATGAAATTCTCGGCGTTGAAAATAATACACTTCTGCTTTTGAAGAGTCTTAAAGTTAAAGATATAGTACTGGAAAGCAAATTTGTGTAACTGGATAAAAATTCGAAGAAAATTCTTTTAACGATTATGAGACGTGCAAACGAACTAATTTAATTCACGTGTTTTCATGTAACTTCCATGAACTTCGAAACTTTTATGAGTGTTGGTAGAAGAGAAATTATATTTTAAGAAGAATAATTATAACTTTATACATAACTTTCTTTATCGCAGTTGCTGAAAATTTCTTGCTCGGCGTTGAACGTACTCTAACAGAGCAATGCACAACAATACGAATGAATAATCATTGTCATTATTTTTTTCCAATTTTGAATATGCCGAGAAACGGTAATATGCCTTCGGTCTATGCGGTGTACGACTACGACATTTTCTAAAGCACGCAATAATAAAATACCGTAATAATGCTTCCTCCTTTCCTTCTTCTTTATGCTTAACAGAAAAAACAAGGGACATTCCGTAAACTGATATTTTTCTCCCAGCAGTAAAATGATGGCCTCAAAGGTATTTCGTTCCCGGCTAATTTATATTTCAGCATAATGTCAAGCGAAATTGACGTTGCAGTAAAGATAGGTTGATAGAAATGCAGGGCAACACAAAGGAAAGGGGGTACTACGAGTCGCGACGTTGCAAAATTAACAAAAGTAATGATACAGTGCCTCGTAAGAGGGGAAAGTTTTCCAGGAGAAAAAAGGCTATGTCGGGAGGGTAGAGAATTCTTCGATATTCTGCAATAGTCAGTCACATCGAAAACTTCGCAGAGTACTTTTTCTATTCGGATAAATACAATTATTTTACTGTCCTATACTAACTTTAAGAGTTACCACATTATTTCATTCCATGGAATAATTATTTTGGATAATATATTTTATAGTGACTTTTCCTTTATTCCAATCAATGCATTCTACTGAATCCTAATCAAGCAGGAAGAATAGTAAGTTATTTCTACTCCGTGGATTTTCAAGAGAAGCATCCATGCATACGCTGCAATGGACATTTACATTTCTTACAATTTGTGGCTGTATGCCGCCATCATCGTGGACAACGACTCCAAGAAAACTTTTATATCATTTTTATACGACACTCGCGTGGCTGTTTATACACACTCTCATGTGCACACAGATCCTGGATATAGTTTTTAATGTGGACAACACAGACGATTTCAGCGATAATTTGTACATGACGCTAGTGACATTGCTTAGCGCTTGTAAAATTACCATACTGTTGATGCGTCGTAAAAGTATTTTATCATTGTTCGAAACCCTTCACAAGGAACCATTTATACCACTCAACGTGGAAGAGAAGAAAATTCAAACGAGGTACAACAACACGATCGAGTAAGCGCGCCTTCTATTATCCTTATAACAATTGTTATAGAGACGAAATTTCCCAAATTGTTGGAAGCCCCGTAAGAATAAAATGTACTATGTTTATAGATGGTCTGCGATTATTTATATGACGTTAGTCGAGTTGAGCGCTAGTTGGATGTATGTGAGATCGTACTTTACGGACTTTAAAAACAGAACATTAACATTTCGAGCTTGGCTACCGTACGAATATTCCGTGTTCCTACCGTACATGTTCACTTATGCTTGCCAACTTATCAGTTCGATATTGTGCGCCTTTTTAAACGTTGGTTGCGATTCCCTGTTCAGTGGCATGTTAATTCATATTTATTGCCAGTTCGAGATACTCGAGGAACGACTGAAAAATACACAAGGAGACAAAAGTTACACGGTGAAACAATGTGCCAATCATCATTTCCACATATACAAGTTTGTTCGAATTGCGATTTCGTGTAAAAGATTTCTAGTTGCAACGCATATATTTTATTGCTATATCTGTTGATTCAGTGTACTCGTAATTATTATAGGTTCGCTAAAATGGTGAACGAAGAATTCAAAGTAATTATGCTGTGCCAATTTTGCATTAGCACAGCCGTGGTGTGTTTCAATCTTTATCGAATGACACATGTGACATTGATTTCCAAATTGATAGAGGCAGCACTTTATGCTGCCTGTGTGCTAACAGAAATATTATATTATTGCTGGTATAGCAACGAGGTTAAATTAAAGGTTCGTCATCACGATAGAAAAAAAGATATAAAAAAAAATGTATGATGCATATTTTTTTTTACTAATGATCATGTTACGATAGAGTCTCGAGGTACCTAGCATTATATTCAGAAGCAATTGGGAGACATGGGATAACAAAGCGAAGAAAATTGGACTAATGATCATGAAACGAGCGGCGGAACCTATTGAATTTTCCAGTATATATTTGGTGTCTTTCAATCTCAACTCTTTTATGGCTGTTCGTACTAAATACTACATTCCACAGAGAGTCTGACTGACAAAAATATGATAAAACAATTTTATTGCAGCTAATGAAAACATCATATTCTGTATTCAATCTAATGCAACAACCGAGAAAATAATATGAGGATCGAGGGGGGCCTAGCTGTTGTGGACGTAACAACAATTACCTCAGCTATTTCCGAAGAAATATACTATGGAGATGCATTGGTACCTGTAGAATGTGATGCAATACATTTTAGTGACACCATATACTTACCAACGTTCAATTTTTAATTGATTCCCTGCTAATTGTTGTCTTTCTCTGATCAATCGTCAAGATTCTCCGCTCGATTCGTTCACGATATATTCAGGTGCTAACAAATAACACATGGAAAAGGGGGCACCGAATAGAAAACTTATGAAATGCGCCAGACTATGTGGAGTGCATTAAACGAAATTAACTCTTATAGACAATAACTTGCCCTACACGTGGCTTTCATTTCTGCTTTCACTTCTCTCGTCAACGAAATATACT
The DNA here is from genome assembly GCA_907165295.1 of Nomada fabriciana. Lineage (NCBI taxonomy): Eukaryota > Metazoa > Arthropoda > Insecta > Hymenoptera > Apidae > Nomada > Nomada fabriciana. Next base: position 5,961,803 of record OU015690.1, on the reverse strand, counting down.
CAAATGTCCCCCTTGGAATATAGACCATAACAGCGCCGAATGCGTTTGAAACATTTATTCCCCCACAGTCATTTATATTTAAACAGTAACATTCGTCCCTTGAAATATAAAAATAAACACAGGGCAATGCAGTTCGATTTTGCGACAGAAAGGGTTCCACTGATGATTCAAAAAAAAATGCACCTCTATAAGACATATTGCAACGGTTGTCATACTGCAATTACGATAATTATGCATAGGGAAATAATGCCGGTAGGGAGATACCATATTCAAAAGAGCATGACCAATATCGATAGCCTATAGTTGCTAGCGGTATGCGATACATCGAAGAGTTTCGTCCGGTTATAGCATTATCGTTCCCTAGCCTTGGTAAAAGAGTCTTTTGAAGAAAATTTCTAATGTATACGTTATAATAGACGTATGATGCATACCTCTCGTATAATACATACACAACCACGTTGTTATTGTGCGTGTACATTTGTACGGTCACGCAAGTTTTAGAGCCTGTCTATAGCGTGAAGACTCAGGAAGATCTCAGAGAATTTTTTTTTATGCCCACGTTGTTCGTCGGTGGCTGTAAGCTAAGTAGAATGGTACCAAGTAGAGAAGCTATTAAAAATCTAATCGACACGCTTCAGAAGGGGTCCTTTCAATCAATTAACAAAGAAGTTTATCAAGTGAGTCTAACTGTACTATTATAATTTCATTGTCGTTTGAACATTTTTGTTGCAGAAAGCTCTCGATAGCATGTACAATTCCTGTGAACTCTGCCTGGCTGCATTGTGCATCGCTTTTCACAAACGTTAAGATAACAAAAATTAACTCCGCGCGCTTGGTTCGCTTACGTTTTTCGTCCCGCGAGCCTTATTTTTAGTATTACTTATCTTCATCAATTTCTAGCTACTCTCGTTGTTTCCCTCGTGGTAATTGCTTATGACAATCTTTTCAACGGTCCCGTAATGTACGTAGCTTGCCAATTGGAGATACTCGAGCATCTTCTGGAAAATATTAAAGGGAATGAGAATTATTCGCTGAAACAGTGTGCTCGTCGTCATGATTATATATACAAGATCGTCTTTAATTGTTTCTTTTAATTTGGAACAGAATTGTGGTAATTAGATGTGTATAGAATATATTGAATTAGTATAATAAAATAATATTAGTCACGTGTCGTTTCAGATATGCAGCTATGGTGTCTAATGCGTTCAGTACAATTATGCCCTTACAATTTTCAGTGACCAAGACCACGATATGCTTCACTCTTTATCACTTGACTGACGAGATGAAAAGAGACATTCAATTTCTGTCATTTGAGATAGTGATGTGCTGCAAGTTTCTGGAAATATTTGACTACTGTCGGAGTGGACATGAAGCTCATTTAAAGGTACGGCCAGAGAATGTTAATTGACGGACGAAATGTTTATGTTTATGTAATATTATATTTGAAAGTAATGATAAACAAGTGCTTTTGACAATAATGATGCGCTACAGTACCAATTGAGTTTGTCTGTTGTCTTATCTATGAACTTGCATAAACAACACAAATGCCAGCCTATTCATCTCTACTTCCTCCGAACATAAGGCAATTTTTTCTTTCGATTCTCCGTTATACAATAAAATGATCGTAATTAAAATCGCAGTAAATTATGTCAATAAAGTTTAATAAATTAAAAATATTCAAACGTGTGCCAAACAATTACCAGAAATTCTTTAAATAAATTAATATACCGAAACACTAACACCATGGTTTATAGAAAATCGTAAAATAGTTTTTCTTTTTATGTAATATATTGATGAAATAAAATCTAATTGACATAAAGGGCTCTCTCATTGTCACGTTTTATAACAACATTGTGTGGAAAACAATTTTGACAACTCACTAACAATATCATTCTATTACTTACATATCCTACGTCCCTATAAACGCCGTCAAACACACGACAACCCTTCTATATCCTACGACCGATGAGAGCAGACTGATGGTGCTCCGTGTCGTCCAGTTTATTGTTTATTAATTTTCGTGCAGGGGGAAAGTAATAGCGCATGAGTCATTACCTATTTCCCATTGAACTTCTACCCTTCTTGGCTTACTAACTTCTATGTTGGAACACTGTTCCTTTACGAAAGAACAAAGAAATATGGCACGTTTTATGATAGGGTAGTAGGTAACGATTTTCCAGCCAATAAAATACACCCATCAGTTATTCAACTTTAGACTACAGAATGCAATTCTACCTGAACGGAAGTTGCTACCAGGAAGAAAAGATTATTCTCTGTGTAGTCGAACAAAAATGGCAGGGTATAAGGTAATAATATTATAATTACAATATACCTGCGGAAAGAAAAAATCGTTCAGAATTGGTAGTGCACAAGGAAGACAGTCAAACAGCGTATCTTCGTAGCGCAACTATCAACGTGTTGCCATAAAGTTGCCATGTGCAATTGAATGTTATTTTCGCGTATACAAATTTTTTACATTTCTATAAATCTACTCTTCCAATTAAAGAAAAGAATAAGTGAAATATTTCTTTGCTTGTACAAGAAATTTTTATAGAAAATATTTTAAGATCACTCAGCATTATTAAGACTCGTGTCGGCAGAAATACATAGCAGAAAGGAAAAGAAAGAAAATGCATAAACTTTCTCTATCATTTGCTCTTTTAACGTGCTGCGGATATTGGAGACCAACGAAGTGGTCAGCTCGCTCGCTGAAGTACTGGTTGTACAATATTTATTCAGCATCGATGATCTGTTTACTATATTTTGTCACGTTTTGCACTTTCATCGACTCGTTGATCAGCAAAGATCTCAAGACCATGAGTGACAAGTCCTCTCTGCTAATTTCGGTGTTTGGTGTTTGTTTGAAAGTAACAAATTTGTTTCTCCGACGGGGAAGGATCGTAAGCGTAATGAACATTTTGCTGAATGACAATTGTATTCCAAAGAACGAACAGGAAAAGACTATTCAGCGAAGGAATGATAATTATGCGAGGTTCACTATTAATTAAATTGGTTTTAAACATTGTAATCTTTTAGTTAAAATATTTCGTGCAGAGTTCTATCTTTGCATTTTTATTTTTAATTTTTTCTGGATGGCTATGAATTATTACTCATAACTTTCTTACAGAAAACTAACGATATACTGCGAAATCCTGAACGAATCTGCAGTATTCTTTGCAACCGTGGCACAATATAATAAATTCATAAGTACAATGACGTTACCTGTGTCCGATTGGGTTCCATACGATATATCTTCTAAAAAAATGTTCATAATAACTCTTATTCAACAAACAATCGGCCTGATGATCTGTGCAAACACTAGTGTGGCGAACGAAACTTTAATATCAGGATTAATGATACAAGGTGGCGCACAGTTTGAAATATTTTGCCATCGAGCTAGAAATCTGTCCTCTTTGTTTAAAGATGCTAAAAGAAATAGCGAATCTGGGGAGGATTTTAAAATTAAATGTAAGGTGATCATTAGGAACATGGTCGAATATCATCTTGAAGTTTACAAGTAAAAAATCATACTTTCTTAAAATAAAGCTGAATTCGATGATTTTGATATCTGAACTCTTGAATCGTTTTTCTTTTTGTTGTAACTTAATTACAGATTCGTAGAAACAGTCAATACTGTATTCACGTACATGATTTTTCTACAATTCTCCATAAGTTCGACGGTGCTGTGTCTAACTATCTACAAAATGTCAACGATGGATCCATTCAGTGTGAACTTCGTTTGGAGCTTCTCCTATTTATGCTGTATGCTTATGCAAGTGTATTTATACTGCTGGTTTGGGAACGAGGTGACGTTGAAGGTTGGCATAGTCTTTCACTTCTATACAATTATTTTATCGCCGAGTACATTAACACGAAAAGAAACTATAAAACAAAATTTCCCTCACGTGACAAATATATTTATTTTCGGCTACTCATTAAATTATTCATCATGATTGGGGAACGTTGTATAATTTGTACGTGGAAATATTGATAATGTTTGCAGAGCAACAAAGTGTGCGATGCTATCTATGAAATCGACTGGTCGATACTACCTGTTGATATAACGAAGGATTTATTGTTAATCATGGCAAGATCTAGAAAACCTGTTAAAATGACAAGTGCGCATATTGTCGTTTTATCCGTGGAATCTTTTACGACGGTAAGTAGAATGGAACTATTTCAATATGTTACAGCCGAAAAATTGAATAATTTCAATACTTGTGTATTATAGATCATGAAACTGACATATTCGTCGTACAACCTTTTGTCAAATTCCACTGGCAAATAGGAGACTTTATTGACTGAATGACCGACTGCTGTAATACTTTTTATAATTTATTGTAAGAATACTTCTATACCCTTTTTCATTGTTGAACATGACCATACAACACTTCCGCTAATGTACACATCACAAACACGAATGACGAAATAAAATACGAAACTCATTACTAGAAATTTAGTATACCATTATATGTATATACAATTGCCCTTAGTCCTTTTCTTCATAAAAAAAAGTGTCCTTCGTTTTGTATGTCGAAAATCGGAATAACGGGTCTAAAAAAAATTACAAATATTCTTATCAACAATATTTTCCATCTACTAACCAGGAAAAATATTTCTGCAGGAAAAATACTTCTCCGATACACAGTGTTGATTGAGTTCATGGTCTCCATTACTATTTTCAGCTCGTCGCTGACCAACTTTCGACAAGATAGACTAATTTACAAAGCCTGGATACCTTATGATAACACGACTATGATTCTTCATTCCCTTCTCTTCACTGATACACGTTGCTATCCAATGTTCCCTTCTTCGGGATGCTGATACAGATATGTTACCGATACGAAATTTTACTATCACGTCGGAAACGCATAAAGAAGAATAGCAAGACTATTTTAAGAAGATACGTTCACCGGCACAACTGTATTTACCAGTAACACAATTCTATTACATCGGCGTGCAAGCAACAATGTGCAAACGTTTAAAGATGCAAGAATATTTTCATTTCAGATCAGCTGGAATTTTAAACCACGGATTATATTTAATTCCAAGACTTGCCCAATTTTTTCGAAACGCTTTAGTAGATACGCTCCCTAAGAATGACTGAGTTAAAAAAAGCAACGATTTCTTCACGACGATATTCTTTCCCGTCTCGATAATACAGCAGAGCTTTCTTCACTCGTTGGTACGAGAATGAATTCAAACTAAAGGTTCTTCCTCGGAATTTCGACGAACGATGTAGCACCATTTAAACACAGAATTAATACTTTTAATAAAGATGTAACGAACTTCATTGCTTATAGAATTCTTAACTGCCCAAGTGATCGTGGTGAACATAAATTTCTTCGTTATTCTCAATAACATTGTATTGATGTTTTTCAAGGCTGATTACGTGAACGTCGAACTAAACGTTTATTGTTCTTGCCTGTCTGATTGTAGCTAGTTAAAGGCTCCTATTCGATGTATAACGTTGTACAAAACACTCGAAAATAGCAACGACCGAGGTGATGGGGCATGGTCAAATTATAGACGAACTTTATCGCGTGCCTTCGTTCCAATCCTCACGGATCAGGGCAAAATGACACCAAAGTAACATTACAATTTCCAGCCTGCAGGATTGTTCAGTAAATTACATCAAATGATTTCATTCAAATGCTGCCATCGACCATGACGATATTATACATTAATGTCCTATAAAACTATGAAATACTAGATAGCGCATAAACACTTGTTCCATTCTGATATATTTGATGATATACATATATTCAGTTATCGAAAATTGATCTGTATACAATCTGGAATCATTGGATCGCTGGATCCAACAGTGTCTCCCAATTAGAAGGTGAGAGAAATTTTCGAGGAGGCACGAGCAGAAAATAAACGTACCGGGCCCCACCCCCGTACAACTTTCCGTGGCGGTCCATTTTTGGGCTCCCCACCTTCAGCTTCTGGCGATTACCGCCGTTCTCGTTGAAGAAGAAGCTTTTCGAGGCACCCTCGACACACTCGACTCGTGCCACTCTGCTCGCTCGGGTTAGGTAAGTGAATTAGCACGAACTTCATCCGGACGAACGCTTTTTTTTCTCTTCTCTGGTTGTTTCTACGCTTCGACTTCGATGCCTGATCAGCGTGTGGAAATCGGTTTATCGCGACGCGAGTGTGAAAGAAAGGAAAGGATGTGGATGAACGTGTGCGTGGATTTTCTGGTGGAAATAATTTTTTCGTGGACGGAACGAAACTTCAGGATGTCAAATACTTCGATCTTCGACAATGGAGCGACGTGACAGAAGAGTAGTTCGATTAATCGCTAACCTTTACTACTGTACGAAGGAGAAATGATTCTACTAATGGAGCTGCCGCTTCGTCGACTAACAAGCTTTGGCTGCGAGAAAGCTCTCGTTTGAACGTCTTAGATTCTCGTCGAGACTGTGCTATGCTCAGATAATCCAGGAGTCGCATAATCTGGCTCAGCTTCGAGGAGCTCTCAGCTAGAAGGTTTTATACAAAGTACTGCTTGACGATGCTTGTAAGTAGCATTAATCCCTTAACACTGCTTGCCGTTAACAAACGTAATTTTTGAAATTTAACAAGGAACGCCATTGCGGGGGATATTTTCGACGCCGAAGATTAATATTAAAATGTCGAATATAGAAAAGTATCGCGGACGTGAGAATTTAACAGCAGAAATATTGTAGTCCACTTTGCGATAAAAATAAACCGGTTGCCATCATCGAAACGTTCCGTTTATGTAAGCTATTTTCAACCACGAACGTTCGCGTATTAAATCCATTGAACTGCGCGTTGAAAAAAGCTTCGTCAATTTATCTAAGTTAAAACAAGACTTAATCTATTTAAGTTGTGGAGGCACAGCAGATATTTGAATGTTTGCAGGATGATCAGCATTATCGTGAGCAGGGACGCTTTAGCAACATATTCTAACCGCTGTCAATTAATAACTGCGCTTCTAACGCTTCAAGAATTTGCTTTTGGGCTTAACTGTAACGCAATGTCGTAAGTAGCATTTCGATAAGATTTACCCTAACTGTTCCAAGCACCACTAATAACAGCGCCAAACTTTCCCTAACATACATCTAAGGGTATCCCCGATTAAATAATAGTTCAAAGAACCTGCCATTGTTGTTAACCATCGTAGATGTATTGTCTGATGTCATTTTGGCACCGACGGGTAACCAGACGCCAAAGGCTTCCAGGCGCTATAAATATCTGGCAAGAGAGTCGAACATCGCCATTCACTTGCCGAACGATCGATTTAATGAATCGAGATATTTCCGGTCCCTTGTAATTCTATATTGTTTGCATTCCGGGATGACTGTGACGTTGTATCCGTCGTTAATCCGTCGGCACTTTACGGCCTATTTTTCCCGCGGGCAGTATAAACGTCGTGAATCGGGATTAAACCGGAGCATCACCCTCGAACCATCGCGCCCTCGTCGCTTGACAAATCCCAAGAGCCGGGTATACGCAGGATTGAACCGCGAGATCGCGAGGTGGTGACGATGATTTCGTAAATGCTATTAATACGCGGCAGTTAGATCGAATGTCGGTCGTCGGTGGCGGCCAAGTAAAGCCCGTTCTTCTGGGTTACGCTCGTGCTTTTTGGCCTCCTCGTCGCGCGGCCTCACCAACGACGGCCGCCGTCCTCTCTTCGTCGTTCCGCGCATATTTATAGAGTCTGCCTATGGATGCTATTTCCGTCGGACGCACCGATATGCCTCGCTCTTCATCGCAACGAAACCGCACGGTATCATCCACCGGATTATGACTCGCAGAATTCACGGGGAACGTGAAAATATGCAAGCCGCACTATACGCCCTCGTGTTTTATCCGCGCACCGTTTCGCCCATTTTCAGGGTTGAAACGAAACGCAAGCCGAGTCCACTCAACGTCTGCCCACTTTCACGCGTGCTCTAATGGATATTTATACGCGACAATTATCGGGCCGTTGAAAAATAACAGGCCCCGTCCGATGGCCGACGTTTATAACGTATCGCTGCCGTTCATTTGGATTCGTTTGTTAGAAAAACAGAACTCGCTTGCCGGGGGAAATACGTACTATTAATACACGATTTCCGCTAACATCGTGAAAAAGGGAGCTTGTGCTTGTTCCGTTGAAGTGTCAACGATTGATCGCCACGTCCGCTAGATTCCTGATTTGTACTAACGCTTAAACAAAAAGAGGCCGCTGGAAAATGATGCGCGTTCCGTCGTTAAACGAGAGGGAAATGGACAATTTCAGCGGACTCGATAGTTTCTTGAAGGAAGGAGGCAAGAGAAAAAAGCCGCCACCATGGACGCGATCAAGAAGAAGATGCAAGCGATGAAGCTTGAGAAGGACAATGCGATGGACAAGGCCGATGCCTGTGAGGGACAGGCAAAGGATGCGAACATGCGCGCGGATAAGGTCCTTGAGGAAGTTAGCGAGCTGCAGAAGAAGCTTTCTCAGGTTGAGGGTGATCTCGTGGCCAACAAACATGCCCTGGATCAGGCCAACAAGGACCTCGAAGAGAAAGAGAAGGCCCTGACTAATGTGAGTGACCCTTCTGAAATGTCGTCTATTCTGATAAAAAAAAAGGAGAAACACTCCAACTGCCATTGCTCCAATTTGTCTTGGACCAGATCCAAAAGAGTATTTTCCTTTTTTTATGGGGAAGTTTTATTTATATTTCACCGTGGTATCCTTCGTTTTAAGATCGGTGACTCAGTGTGACGCAGTTTTACGCTGTTAACGGCGCCCCGTAAACTTTCAAGATCATCTGTTTTACCATGTTTTCTTTGCATCCACTTTTTTAAAGGAACGGAGGGTCGATGAGTCACGTAACGTTTCTAATTTCAGGCCGAATCTGAGGTCGCTGCTTTGAACAGAAAAGTGCAACTGATTGAAGAGGACTTGGAAAGATCTGAAGAGCGACTGAACACTGCCACCGCTAAATTGGCTGAAGCTTCTCAAGCTGCTGATGAATCCAGCCGGTAATTATTACAAAAATCAGCAGCGTATTAATCGTATGGGACGATTTACGGTGGAATTAAATTATCGATTGAAATTGCAGTATGTGCAAAGTATTGGAGAACCGCGCACAACAAGACGAGGAAAGGATGGATCAGCTGACGAACCAGCTGAAAGAAGCACGTCTGCTTGCTGAAGACGCTGATGGGAAATCAGACGAAGTATCACGAAAGCTGGCCTTCGTTGAAGACGAGCTAGAAGTTGCTGAGGATCGGGTCAAGTCTGGTGAAGCGTAAGTTGCCACATTTCTCGGGGAATTTTCTTTGTGTGGAATGATTTAAACTATAAAGCGTGCGTTTGCAAAATATTACAGTAAGATCATGGAGCTGGAGGAAGAACTTAAAGTCGTCGGTAACAGCTTGAAATCATTGGAAGTATCCGAAGAGAAGGTGAGTTTGTTGTATAATTTTTCGTTGCACGCGGACAAATTTCGATGAGCTAATTTGTTTGTACGAATTAATTTAGGCCAACCAAAGAGTCGAGGAATTCAAGCGCCAACTCAAAACCTTGACGGTGAAACTAAAGGAGGCTGAGGCCCGTGCCGAATTCGCGGAGAAAACTGTCAAGAAGCTCCAGAAGGAGGTCGACAGGCTCGAAGGTAAAGTCGCAATCTTTTCAACTTGCTTTGACATTTTCTTTTCATTTTTTATTGTGACGCACACATCGTGTTTGCCACTTTGTTGCTACGGAATGTTCTCAAAGTATTTTGCACAGAGAATTTAAACAACTCTGACGTAGCTTGGCAAAATGACAACGGTGCTTCCGTTATCCGGTTACGTTGGAATGGAATCAAACATCCGTGGTCAATTTGCCAACCGTGAACAGTGTCAGAAAAATTTTTGTAAATGATGAATCTTCGTGAAGAATACTACGTATTTAAGATTCGATCGGTTTATGGATTTTTGGGTGAAGGATATTTAAAAGATCGATGTATATGGAAAAAAAAATATCCACTTTTACTCGTAATAATTGCTTTATAGTTACAGAGATTGCGAAGGTAGTGTTCGTTAATAGATATCCGCGTTTACGAACGACACTTTATCGTGCAACACAACTGATTTTCTTTGCAGACGTATTGCACCAGCAGAAGGAGAAACGCAAAACGATTTGCGAAGAATTGGACAAGACATTCTCTGAGCTTTCTGGCTATTAAAAAAGAAAAAAATATCACTCGTATTCGTTTCAAAGTTTCGCGTTTATTCCTCTACAAAAAATATTCGTCTCTATCTCGTTATCTTGTTTGTTTCAAAGAATATTTTCTGCTTTAGCTGTCTTTTTCCTTTTTCGCTGCAATAGCTCCCAAAATTGGGCGTACTTTTTTGCTACCGTTGTAACCAATTTTCTTTACAAAAGAAAAAAATAATAGAACAATAAGAATGAAGAAAAAATGCACTGGATGTTCTTCTGCTTTTTCTCACGTTTTCATTCTCACATAAGATCAACACTCTGTCACGCCATATTTTCTTTCTATCGCTCATAGATCATATGGGAAATTCTGTTCGTTCGAGACCTAAAGATTGATTCCAGTTTTCTATTCGTTGCCCAATCGTCCGTGTTTTGTTCGTCCGATTTGGGAGCGCTTTGCTTAGTTTTTTTCTAAGAACAGATTAATTATTACTTATTGTTTACGTTGAGCGTTGTCTATTAATACATCATATACGCGTATAAGAATACACGAGCACACAAGGCGCTTAACAGAATAAAAAATAAAATAAAATAAGCTTCGCACGTTTATGTGGGCCGTCGTACGTCAGGTACATTTGCCGACCCCTCGCAAACTGTTTGCCTTACACTCGTGCAAAGGTATACTACACCTCACGATTCTTGCATGGTTCGAGCAAAGTAATTACCAGACGAAGAAAATTACGTCGATCTCGTGGAAACTTGAAAGTCATATAGAAAGCCATAAGAAAAGGGAGGAACATGTAATTTTCTTCGCGAGAATATAGAATATTGATGCTTCGTTTAACGTTTGCTTTTACATGATGCTTTTTGTGTACAATTTTGTATCGTACAAAAACACCAACATACACAACATTGTACGACGTACTTATTAGATTTTTAAAAAGCCAAGTGCGCTTTTCGTAGGACGAATGTCATTGCACCTGAACATTTTCACGTAATTAAATTTCCATTTTTTTTTTGCATAGGGTTAACATTCCTTTTATAGCCAACGAAAGATGAGCTCTAGGTTCATGTTAATTTTAAATCGTGACTTAGGTTTATTAAATTACGTAGTGTATCGATCCGTGATTGACCGGTAAATGAAAGGTCGAAAAGAAAAATGATATAACTGCATCATTTTTAATTTAGTACCATTTACCGGGCAAACGCATAAAAATCGAGTAGAAATTACGTAGGACTATTTATTTGTTTAGATGTTAAAAGAGTCGTGATAACGTGCAACGGCTAGCATAAAAAAATGTTACAATAACTGACTCTCCAATGAAACTTTTCAGACGAATTGGGCATCAACAAGGACAGATACAAGTCCCTTGCCGACGAGATGGACTCCACGTTCGCCGAATTGGCTGGATACTAAGTTATTTCGTCCGTTTATGCTTCCTATAATAAATACAAACTCATGCGTGGGGATGGAACTACGATGTTTTGCATAATGGACTTTAAAATACAACCTATCGTTGCATGATCAGCGAAAGAAGCACGGGCTGAGGATAGATCGCAGAGGATCAGATATTATTTATCTAATTGTAAGAAGTTATCGCGACGAAGATGGTCAATGTATGGAAATCCGTAAGGAATTTTACTCTGTTACACTGTTGTACGAAATATTACACAAGACCCAATAAACTGCTGTAATGTGGTATGCGTTACTAATTACCAAAGGCTTTTAGTGGATTTCGATTGGAAAACTATTTCTACCTTTAACACGGGTCGCTTTTTTTCTAGAAATGTTATCACCGCTTTTCAATGACATTAGGTGAGTATTAAAAATGGTGTAATTGTAAAATGCGCGATAACAAAAAGAAGAATATTGATGTCTCTTATCTTTACATGTCGGGAATAGACGTGGTATTTTTGTTACTGTACTTCCTTTTGATCTTTAATGCAAAAAGTGTAATAACACATTCTGCTGTAGAGGCACAGTTATATGAGATGTTTATTAGTCACCAAGGTACTTATTAAATGTACACTGAACGTATAAATGTACACCGAATGGCATATCAATTCAGGAGTGCTGTCTTGTACTATATTCTCGAAAGTAATAATTAGTTATATGCACGATTTCTTATCTATTATGTACAGTTGACAATCGTTCGGAAACGTCATTTCGCGTAATTGTGCATAATATTTACGGAACAATAGTCTATTTCGAGATGCACCTGTATAGACACGTACGGCACCCCACACAAATTTAACAAGTAAAACTCAAGCATACAACAATAAAAAAAAACATACAATGTTCTCTGCAAAACATGAGTACTATCTACAAAACAAAAAAAAGAAAAATAGCACACGCATAAAAACACGGTCATTGTATATCTACACATACATATACCAAAAATTTATAACAATCAAAAACAACAGATAGGACAATGTAAACGTTCTACTAAAAAATATCTTTCACCATGATTTTCGTTGCTAAAACTGCGTATCACGTTGTAACATATTCATTATTCCAATGACAGGATGATAAAGATCAGAGTATTTTGCGACATCCGTTATATTGTAGGCCACTCGAACAGTGATATTTAAAACCTCAGTTGATTACGAGATCAAATAAAATTATGTTCTACGTGAAACAACGTGTAAACTCTCAAGATTTGTTTAACAAAGGATTTGGTAAAAATTTCTGGTTCGAATGACCGATTAAAATTGACTAATTAACAACAATTAAACGATGTACCAATGATTCGGGTCTAACAATTATCCTGCGGTTTCTAATAATGCCCTTGCTCTAAAAAATTTCTTCCATTTATAGTATACTCTCTGGCAAATAAAAACATTGATAAAAGTAAAGTGAAAATAAACTTGTATGAGATGATTTTAGAGTTACAGTATAAATTGAAAAGACTTTGAATTTATACTACTTTCACGAATGGTGACTCAGTTCCATTGCTCGAAGAACCGTCTTATTGGCCTCGAATTTTCTTTTTCATCACGATTTGTTGCTTGTAACATTAAAATATTAATGTTACTACAGTTTTGGCAACGCGTCGTCCGAGTGTTGAAAAAACCAGCATTGAAAACCGTAGTTCAATAGATGTCATACAGTGTGAAGCTCATCGAAATACTTGCTCGTTTAATCGACATTCAGGACGTTGCTTTTTTTTTCTAATATAATAAATAATGCACTGCAAAACTGTACAAACTACCACAGTACTTATCTAATGTACAATAGTCATTATCTATAGATAATGTTATCAAAACCATTAGACTATTTGGTGTATCAATTGCACGCAACATCATGACCGCCCTGTGACATATTACTATAGTGAAAAGAATGAGAGCACGATAAACGAAAACTTTGTACAACATTCCATACATTCACACAGTTCGAAACGAATATGTCGGTGTAAATTGCGCGATACATGTATAGAACAAGACGAAAAGACGTGACACAGGTACGTGCTATATTCGTCGGAAACGAAATATCATTTTCTAATTGAATCAAACACAGTTCCAAAGTATCAAGACAGTAGAGGGATAAAACATTGACGCGTAACGAAATTCATGGCCCAGAATTTAAAAATAAGTATAAAAATTTTCAGAATTTTTCCAGTAACGTGTTAATGTTGCTTACCCCTCGCCAACTTATGTCTAATCCAGCTTAATACTTATAAAATACTCTGTACAACATGTAAATGAGAAACTTGTCATCGAATGTACTATCACCACGAGTCAAATATTTTTGTTTTTGGGACCACGGGGATTCGATGAACCGATTTAATCACGATTCCGATGTACTACGTACAATAGAAAGAAAAATGTGTATATGAATGTATACGTCGACGATTACCAACAAATATAAATTACCAAATAATCGTTCCGTTCACTCTTATATTAATCTGGACGCGTATGAAAATATCAATAAATATAATAGGTGTTCTCGGTTCGGGCAGATGAACCTACGATAAACTCTCCGCGAGATATCAAGAATATATCTATATTACAAGGCAATTTAATGCACAAAACCGTCGAACGACCTCGATTACCATAAATGTCAACATAATCTTTTATATTTATAGTACAGAAAATCAGATATATTATGTCTGAGTCTACATAACGTGAATAAATGCATTGTAGACGATATTCCAATGTTCCCCAGAGAAACGGTAAATATTCTATGTTACACGATGATAGAATATACAATTCCCTATCTGTGCTTTTTACAGGGTATACATTACCTTTGTACAAAGTAATGTAAAAGTGGCAATTATTGAAAACGTGTAAAAAAAATGTAAGAAAATAAGTGGATCTCGTGAACGATGAAAGATCTGGAGTTATAAATAATATTTTGTCTCTTTACTCTAAGTGATTCGAAGTTTTTGTTTCATGCATATTGTATGCACGTATTCGTAAAAAAATCGGAAATATGCAATCGATAAGTTAAGATGAAAATTGATGAGATTTGAGTCGCATACCCGGATAATAATTCCTCTGCCTTTCTCGACGATTTCGATACCTACAAAACTCCCCTGGGGGCCCCCTTTTATGCATTACTTTCTTCTTCTTTTTATATTAACATGAAAGAATCTCTCTCGCAAGCTCAAATAACTTAATATGACTTAATACATAGAATAATAATATGTAATAAAGGATGTCACGATTTATGCTAGAGACGGTCACGATGCAAAGAATTGTTGTAGACGCTGCACTGTTCTACGATCCAAAGCACACAGATCGAAATCAAATGTCTTCTTCGTGATTTCGTATTGACCTGTCTCAGCGATCACCTGTACAACTCTTTGCAACTCTTGATTATCTTGCAGTGTCATTATTTTTTGTTGCAAGTCCTTCAATTGCGACACGTAATCTTCCGAAAACACTGGCGGCTCCCCCATGTCGGAATCAACCAAGGTACTGTTCGTAGAATCGGGGGCCACTTGTTCCGCTTCCGGCTCGACACTTTTCTCGACGATTTGTTCGGTGGCCGTGCGATCATCCTTGTCCTTTATATGAACCGTTTCTTGATCCACGAGAACCGGCGATTGACTCGAAGAAACAGGTTCCAACGGCGGGGACGTGGAATGACCCCTGCTGTCCTTTTCTCGTTTTACCACGTGCTCATCGTCGCCTTTACTATCGCTTCTTCGTTTTCTCTTGCGCGTTTCCTTCTCCTCTCCTTTGCTACCCTTCGGTCGCTCCCTTTTATTTCGATCTATTTTATCTTTTCTAATATCCGCAGGAATCGCTGGCGACAGAGGCTTCGCCATTTCCGTGGGGGGTGTAGATATTGCGAGGTTGTCTACCTCTTTTTTAACTGTAGGCACTGATTTTGATTCGGAGAAGGAATCGTCATCTACGGATGGCGCTGAATCACTGCTATCCCTTTCTGGCATCTCTGCCAACAGGGTAGACAAGGGGTTTGCTACAGGAACATTAGGCACATTATTTTGCTTCTCCGTCGACGATTTTATCCTGTCGCGTTTTTCCTTTTTGTCCCTATCTTTACTACTGTCGCGTTTCTCCTTTTTATCCCTCTTTTTGTGCTTGTGTTTCTGCCTATCCTTCTCACTTTTTCCGTCTTTCGTTTTATCAGACTTCTCGTTCTTGTCCGATTTTTCGATCTTCGATAACTTCTCTTCCTTTGGTTTTTCACTCTCCTTCTGAGGTTTCGGCGATTTCCGTCCGTCTTTCACCGATTTGTACTCTTGAGTCTTCTCCTTCTCGGATTTCTCCGATCTTTCGGGCTTGTCGCTCTTTTTCTCGGGAATTTTCACGATTTCTTTCGAAACCGATCGTTCACCCTCCTTATACTTGTCCTTTCGTTCTTTATCCCGATCTTCCTTGTGCTTCTTTTTATCCTTTTTCTTCTCACCCTTCGAGGTGTCGATAACATTTTTCGACACATCTTTCACTTTGTCCTTCTCCTTATTCTTATCTTTCTCTTTCTCTAGTGCAATTTTTTTAAACTCCTTCTCCTTGGATTTGGGAGAAGTTGGTCTCTTTGTTGACAGGGCAGAAGGACTGGGAGGTCTTTTTAAAGGGAGCACAGGTGGAGATGGGGGTCTTTTATTGAAGGGACTCGAATGGCTTTTACTTCCGGGACTAGGAGGCCTTTTTGATTTCTCTTTACTCCGATTTTTATCTTTAGATGGGTCTTTAAGTTTTTTCTCCTTCTTCTCATCTAATTTCTCCTTCTTACTGTCCTTGTGTGGGCTATCTTTGAGCTTAGCTTTGTCCACCTTATCAGACTTTTCTGTGGTAACTAATGACTTGGATGTAGATGATTTCTCAGGCAGTGTGGGTTTCTTTGCGTCCTGAGAAACCTTTGTTGGTTTCAGAGGTGTTCCAAATAATTCAGCAAAAGAATTAGAAGTTTTGGACTCCACATTTTTGTGCTTCTTTGAATCACTTCCACTTAATTTTGGCTTTCCAACCATAATTGGAGTTTTGGTCTCACTCTTTTCGGCTGAATTTTCTGAATTTGCAACAAGTACCTAATGATAAAATATTTATTATGATCTAGGTAATATAGTAAGGGTTTATTTAAAAGCAATTAGACTTAGATATACTCACCCCCCCACCCTTCAATAATTTTCTCCTGAATTCATCAGAGGGATTATTTATTATTTCGGTATGTTTTATCACATTTGTGATCGCAGGGCCACTTGATTGTAAATTAAGGTCATATAAGATTTCTATCTTTTTGGTACCTTCATCCTTATTTTTTAAATAAATATGAATTGGAATCTCAAAACCAGCGTAACCAGATTCTTTTATCACAAATGGTGGATCTTTTAAGACCCTCTTTGGTTTTGAGAATGTTTCATGTAATTGGAAAACCACTAAAATTCATAGTACAATATATCAGAAATGAGTCATGATATATCCAAGAAGAAACAGAATCCCTCCACAATTGTATTTACCTTTTTCCACATAATGATGAATATCAGCATTATCTATACCCCGCACAAATACTTCCCAATCATGAGTATAACCCTGAGGGGTGGTACGCACACGTAACATTGATGCGTGTCCACATTCTAACGTTATACGAATTGCCATTCTCTCATACGAAATTTTTGAAACACTCTTTTTTAAAGAAAAAATAGAGGAAGCTAATTATGCGGGTAAATACGCGAATTAAATTACATTTTTATTTATCTCGATACACGTGAATGAAAACTCTGATGAACCTTCAACTATCAGGCCTTTCACAAAGCATCTATAACGTTGTAAACCATTGTCCAGCAACTTATGCTAGATATATAAATAATGACAACACTTCTTTCCTAATTTTCGTACCCTTGAGATTCTGGTACATCGTTTGGTTACACTTGTTTTGTATGAAAGTGTTAACCACCTCATTAGAGCAAAGTGTTGTGTTAAACGAGGAGTTTGCTGGAGGCTAATCGCCTCGTTATAGTTACGTTAATTCTATAATTTTCTTTAAGCCAAATACGATTCGATTATCAACAGGTAAACTTCACACTAACCAGAACTAGTCGCCATACTGGTTATTCCGTATACTAGACTTAAAAAAGCTCCAATATACTGCCCTCTGCTGAGAAACACTAGTCCTCGTTCAGGTATGCCAACCTAAATACTTGTTTTTGTACAATTTTGTCCAATCGTCGAATTGGACAGATGATACTTTGTTTATTATTAGAACGTAGTAATACATATTTGATAATGGTTTATTGATTGACACCTTCCAAGCATATCCATTCGTAGTGCATATATGGTTGAAACACTAAATGGCGGTATAGTGTTTTAAACAGTATACACGCAAGAACTCTTAACAGGCTGTGATTTAATTTTGTTAGGATCAATAAAAATACTAATATAAAACAATTAATCGTGGGTCAGCTTCTTGGGAACAACATAAATCGTATGTAATAGATATAAGTCGTTTTCACGAAATATAATTTATGAACATATGAATTTATGAAGTAGGATAAGTTGGATATTTAATGTACAATAACCTGTATATACCATATATTTATTAGGTCTTATAGTTGTTTAAGAAGAATGTTATCTGCTATTGTCAAAGAGCATCAAAGCAAGCAGGCAGCAAGGAAAGAAAGACAAGGTAAAATAAATATTTTTGTTGACCACCTCTAGATTTTGATTAAGTCCCCGCTAATTATATTAACAATATTTTATCAGAACAAAAACGGAAAGAGGCTGTGCAAGCTGCAAGTAATTTGACACAGGCTTTGGTTGATCATTTAAATGTGGGGTACGTACTAAATGTTCTTCAAGCGAAATAAATAATAGTAATACCACATAGTATTAAGCAAATGATTTATAATTTAGGGTAGCCCAGGCTTATCTAAATCAGAAGAAACTGGATGCAGAAGCGAAGCAGTTGCAACACAGTGCAACAAATTTTGCAAAGCAAACACAATCGTGGTTAAATTTAGTTGAGGCATTTTCCAGTGCATTAAAAGAAATTGGTGATGCGGAGAATTGGGCACGTAGCATTGAGGGAGACATGAGGACCATAGCAACTGCATTGGAGTATTCTTATAAAGGTGGAAGATCGATTTTTAATTTCTTAATTATATCGTACGTATAAAACAATCGTAAATGATATTTATTTCAGCGACTCAAGAGGCGCAAGGGTCTACCAGTGCAACCTAGGTGTTCTGAAATACACACTAAATTTACCTCCTTGCTTCAACGATCATAGGAATATAGCGTTTCTAAACACTGTTATATATTATCATGTTATTTTATGTTTCTATTATTATGTGGTAAAATAAATACCATCACCGTGTTTTCATATACTCTGCATTCATATACTTAAACTAGTATTTCGTAATAACTGACGATAGTACTGCTAGGATAACAAGCCTAGTGATATTTTCGGATATCAGAGTTACCACACAATTCGAACTCAAAATATGGCCGCGCCGTAAGATTGGTAAATTAAGTGGTAATTATGGCAGCCGGACCTATAGCTGAACGCAATCAAGGTACATATCTAATTAAAATACAGCTTCATAATGTTTTAACATTACTTTCGATTTATATTACACGATAAAACTAATACTTTTATCTTCCGATTTTCTTTTTATACACTAAGACTCAAAATACTGTAGTCTCTAAGGTTATGTGAACATAAACACTATTTTCTTTAAATAAATTCCTTTAAAATAATTGTTATATATTTATGAAATAATTAATATTTCCAGATGCTACGATATACGTGGGTGGGTTGGATGACAAAGTTACAGAGTCCCTCATGTGGGAACTATTTGTCCAATCAGGGCCAGTGGGTACGTATTGTTACACTATTAATTATTTTGATTTTACATGCCGAAATTAATTAAGTATCATTTTTTTCAGTCAATGTTCATATGCCTAAAGATAGGGTGACCCAAATGCACCAAGGTTATGGGTTTGTTGAATTTATGGGAGAGGAAGATGCAGACTATGCTATTAAAATTATGAACATGATAAAATTATATGGCAAACCAATAAGAGTAAATAAAGCAAGTGCCCATCAGAAGAATCTAGATGTTGGCGCTAATATATTTATTGGGAATCTTGATCCAGAGGTTGATGAAAAATTGTTATATGATACCTTCAGTGCATTTGGAGTAATTCTTCAAACACCAAAGGTAATATATATCCATTCAATGTAATATTAATCCCATGAAATATATATTTCGTATGCATTACAACAAAAAATTTATATTCCAGATAATGCGAGATCCCGAGACCGGAAATTCAAAGGGCTTCGCGTTCATTAACTTCGCCTCATTCGATGCATCTGATGCAAGTATCGAAGCAATGAATGGCCAATATCTCTGCAATAGACCGATCTCTGTATCGTATGCGTTTAAACGCGATGCTAAAGGAGAACGTCACGGTAGCGCGGCCGAAAGATTACTAGCCGCTCAAAACCCGCTAAGTCAAGCAGATAGGCCTCATCAGTTGTTCGCTGATGCTCCACCGTTAGCTGCACCACCGATGCCAAATTCAAATGCAGGATCTCATCAAGCAGTTCACCATCCTCAACATCACGTAATGCATCATGGAATGGTTGTACCACCTCCTCCACCACCATCTACACCAGGACCACCAATGGGTCACCCTCCACCGCCACCCGTTCCACCACCTCCATCGAGTGGTTTTCCTCCAGCAAGTATACCTCCACCGCCTTTACCTCCGATGTCCATGGCAGCACATCCTCCTTTACCGCCTGGAATGCCACCTCCGTTGCCGCCAATGCCCGTACCGTCGTCTCAATCGCAACAATCAGCTCCAAGAATGATGGCCCCACCTCCTCATTGGAGTGTAAGTGGACCACCCCAGGGTCAATTTCCTCCGCCACCACCACCTTCTTCCACGGGAGCTCCACCACCCCCGCAATTTGGACAATTTCAACCACCACCGCCACGACCACCTCCAACCTGGAGGCATCCACCACCACCTCCTGTATCGCAAGGGGGTCCTCCACCACCGCCGCCTCCACAATTTCGTCCACCATTCCCACCCAGAGGACCACCTCCACCACCACCACCTCACGATTCGAATCAATATTAATTTTCTTTTCCCTTATTTTTCCACGGCATTTAGTTTTTTCGTAAGGTAGCAACATATTTAACTGCGTTCACAATTGTTCAATATGAATGAACGTATTACTGACTGTATAAATATGTATTCCATAGAATAATTTTGGAGTAAATAATTGAGATTTATATCATGAGTTCGATCTTACTTCCCGAACCTTTAAATTGTAATGGGTTGGTTAACAGAGTTGCCAGGACTCGACATTAATTTTTCAAACTTCCGTCGTCGGTTATTTAATTTATCGATTAGGAGTCAGTGTGTGAATAAGGACATGCCAAGCAAGTACTATCGATTATTTCAACCCTGTCCAGTCCAGTCAGTGATAACACTGGACGGACAAATGAGAGGTAAAACAGTGTCCCCGTGTACGCCGTCGTGTTGAAAATACTCACTGCGAATTCGTGTACGAAAAGGGTGTTAAATAGAGCAACTAGTAAATGAGAATTACGTTTCGCGTGTTTGCCGCGTGTCACCAACACAGTAAGTAAGGGGAGCAGGTGTCTGGAGTGGTAAATTAAGCGGCGCCGGCGGCGCTTGCATTCTGAAAATAACGAGATTTTTTTAGATCTCTCGTGACTCAATGTGGTTTCATCGATCTGTACGACTCCTCGCTTGTTCAAATGCTTTTCAATGAAATTGAAACATTCCCAACAAACTCTGGGTATAGTTTGAAGTAGTAATTCAACGTTTGAAGAGAAAGAATCATGTTTGCCCTGTGACATGGCACGACTTTATTACGAATGTAGCGCAGATTTAAGAAATAGTACGGATGATATTGACACGGTTAAACCGTACGCGTGTACACCGGACAAATATTGCCTTTACTGTTGTTGCAACTCGCAGTGTTGCCTGCTGGTACAAAGACGGCCTCCACGACACTTTTGGGAAGCCTGGTACTTTTGGCTAGGCATTGCTTTACTCGCTGTTTTTATCATATCTTCGGTAAGTGATCCTCGATGACCTCTGATCTCATATACGCCTGCATCAGCTACATTGTCTCACAGTCAATTGCCTTCGATGTCGTCCCTTTGGAATCGATGTAGTTTAATTTCTTTACGATCGTGCACTTTTTAAGGGACTTTTTGATTCCTTTTGAAACTAGGTGAGCAGCTACATAGTCAGTAATTGCAGACATAATATTCAAGGTGTACCACTAACAAGACACGGCACACACGACAATCGGCGAAACGATCACGCCAGCCAACCGGGAAGCAACCAGAATGAGATATCGATAAGTATAATTCCGACGTCGGAACTTTTCCCGTCCCATAGGAAAGTATTCGTGATTGCGTCTCAACCAGCCGCCAGTCACTTAAGTAAGTACAAGTTCGACATTACAAAAACTTCGTAACTACACGTACATTAAAACGTTCGCGTACTTATGTCTACTTCGCTGCACTGGATAATTATATATGATAAACCAGAGATGATGTAGCGTAAATGCGATTCGTGTACCACCAATTATGCTTAGAGGGAAGGGTAGAAACGAGATAACGATATTAAAAGAAAAAGCTTGAATACATAAGTTCCATGGCTTCGTTAAGAAGGGAGCAGCTGTCTTAATCTTTCCAAGATTCGATTAAAGTTCAAGATGCCCGAGGCACAAGTAATTCGTGCAATTTCGAGCAATAATAATCTTGAGCATGCATTGATTTATATTGCAGCTCCTGTCGTTGCGTGAGGCCGTTTCGTTTTAACGGACCGATTATGTCGGCGAGAAGGGACCGGCGTGAAGAGTTGGAAGACCATCCCCTGACATTTTGCACGGTAATACCTTTGAAAAGAAACCGTGTCGCTTCGAGAGCTTTGATCGACCAGAACAGCGTGACCCGTCCCATTACGTTGCGCGGAACATTTACGTTAAATGCGTCTTTTTACTTAGCCCCCCCCCCCCCCCCCCCGATCATAATAACTGGTAGCGATTCAAACGCCCTGATCACCAGCAACATTCTGTACAAATGAGGACCGATTCGACCCAAGATTACGGGCATCGTCCGTGGACCTGCTCCGTAGAGATCCATTTGACACTGGAGCTATTTAGATCGTGATCTAGTTCTCCCCCTTGGTTCTTAGTTTGCCACATAAGATGCACAATATTAACATGAAAACTTCCGAAGGATCTCTTAAGATTAATCGATTCATCGTTTTCCAATCCAATGTGGAGCGTGGCGGAGAAGAAAGTACATACACGTACTATCAAACAGTACGTATATGTATACATATACATATGGTAGAACGATGATAATAATTAATCATCGGGGACCACGGTGAAATTGTTGGGATTAGGGAAGGGTGATTTAGGATAATGTCCCTCGAGTACAAATCGCAGATCGGAATTGATTAGGTTTAAGTCGTTTTGGCACTTCTGAACATCGGTTAAGCATTTAGGATCCTCTATCCGTGGTCCTTTGCTTCCATTTCGCCGAGCACGGGCTGCAGCCAGCACGATCGAAACTCGTTCTCGAGACCTCGAATGGGCGTAACTCCCATTAACAATTAAGAAGACACGCTCCAGAGCTTGGTCGGCGTACCTGACTGGATACCAAGAGATCGGGGGCTAATTAAAAAGGACAATCGAGCGAATGCAACTCAAGGCGACGTGCACACTTTATCTTTTCGCGTATCTCACTCAATCTCTCTTACTCCTTCCTTCGCTGAATTTTAATCTTCCTCTTTATCCAGCCGATACGTCGTCTTCCTTTTTCCTCTGGCTTGCTCCTGCAGCTACTCCGTCTCGAGATCGATCCTGCGATAACGTTAAATCGCGGTAATCTTCACCGAAGAGAGAAATGGAGAAAAACTTTGGAGTTTGTCGAGTCGGACGAACGAACTTGATGACACACGATAAAGCCGAGATGCTCGTGGTTATCAAAGGTAGTCGAAAAATGCACAGGTCCAACAGGTTTTGTGCAATTTCCGAATCATTTTATAATAAAGATTTATTAGCAGTATTTATTTTCGTGTACGTCGTTATCGTCGTTCCTTAATTACTGGCTGTGATCACGTCAATTCGAAACATCTGCGTAGAAAATGAACTTTTCTGGTACTTATTTAGTGTAACGTAGGTAGCGAATATTTATTACGGCACCTGTATAAAATTGTATTGAGTCGATCGCGGCACTTCGCACGATATATTAGCTTAATTAGTATGCCACGCAAGAAAAACAGATACACGCTTGACATTTTGCACAAGTGTGATTGTAATTAGCTGCGTAGGATGGGATTGGAAACCGCTGTCTAGTTATCATAAGTAGTCGTAGCAATGAAAAATTCTATAAATAAACGATTTCATTGTGTCGCGTTCAATAATACTGGCGGCCTTCTTTCTCATTTTTCCTTAATCCCACGCCACGATACTTTTGCTCCACTTGGGAAATTTCAGTTCACACGATATAATCACGTTCCCATAGTTCACGATTCATCTCGATTCATCTCGATCAATCTCGAGGAAAGATGAAATTTCAACGTGTTCGCAGGGGAGTGTTCAAATTGCCAGATCCCCGCATCGTTGGGATCGGTCTAATTGAACGATCCATTTGCGATACATTTTAATAAATTACTCGCGTGAAAGAAATCCTTGTACTCTCTGCAAATCTTTTTACACCGAACACTTGATCCGCTCGCGCAATAAGAAGCACCAAGGGAGCAGACTACCAGCGACCTCGTTCGACTATAACGAAGTGTCATTCCGATAACCCAGGCCAGCTTTTACTGTCACTGGACGGATGACGATAAAGAAATGTGCAACCAGCAGGGCTCTGCTTAATGTTGCATGGACAGGAAACCAACCGGGGAATTAAACTCTCGTCTGCCTTCCAGTTGGATGCCAATGACTGCGATTGAAACGTTCAAACGTTGCCTGACTGCGAGCCATCTACGACCGCGAATACATTTTTTTTATCCTATTTAACCCTCTTCGAGGGGCTGTGCTATTTCAATCGTTGTACTTAGCGCTTCGGAGTAACAAAGATGAATGTATGAAATCAAGCGAGACTCTTTATTTCTATGCGTCGCTTGCCAGTTAACGAAGACCCTGTTCCTTCAAAGACTGGTTGCATCTGGATCGTCGGAAATATATCAGTGAAAGATACGAACGTGTGTGTAGTCTAGACATTATTGTTCCAATAAATCGGCCGAATTTAGAGGACTTTTCCAAAGCATCGAGGAGTCGTGTATAAAAAAAAGTAACGGAAATTCTTTCAGTACGGCTGTACACTTTTGCACCGCGTGAACAGGACGGGCAAAGCTTTGTTGAAAATTGAAATTAGACAAAGAGTCACCGGTTAATTATAGACGAATACTTTGAATAACGATTGTGCAATGATTGCGGCAGCTAAGTAGAACGCGTTGTCGACAAAAGCTCTAATTCAACATTGTAAACGCGTGTGGTTTCACGGCTGGTTGCGTGCAAAGAAGAGGCTCGCTCCTCCATCTGGAAGTCGTCTGTGAAGCGCGTACTGTGGCTGCGTAAACGTGTACATGAACCTGTGGTGTTGTTCCAATAAATCGGGCGACTTTAAAAGAGACCGCAGCCAACAAAAAGGCCGGCAAAATACAGCAAGAGTGCGAATAAATTGCGAACACGTAGGGGGCTGGCAGAAATTATGCTGCCTTGAAGCGAGAGAACGTAAAAAGTCATCGAAGGAACCGATGCACTGTAGACGGGATGCACAAAGGCAATTAGTTCCATTAATAACGACAGCCAAATTTGCCCTTCGATTTGCATTCCATTCAATATTCCTATTCTTATTTCAAGGATAATGTCACGGGTAACACCGCAAGCGTGTTATATAGTTAGCTATCTGAAATTATTAGCTATTTATGGGACCCCGTTCTCGTGGCGGTTAAGAAAAGAGGCCGGTCGCACCGAAAAAGAAATCTTCACGACGACATAGCTATGGGAGCGAAGTAATGTCACCGATGACGGAATTAAAATAGATATAGAAGTAAATTCGTGAAGTGGTACCGGCGCGAAGAAGAGGGAAACTAGAGACAGAGAGGTGGAGACTATAGCATAGCTGGCGTGCAAAGCAAAAGAAAGAGAAGGACGCATCTCTCTTCCAGTGGGAGGTACTAAAATTAGAGGAGCCCACGCGGGTAACAGTTTCTTCTTGAAGCTTCCTTCAGACATTTTCAAATAGTCCTTTACGCCGATAACACGGCGTGTTTTCGCGACGTCTCGCTGTCAGTCGCGACCCGGCGCCGTGATTCTGCGTTCGATTCGATTGGCTTACGAGGTGACTTCCTTGGGAGACACGGTTTCCTCCTTGGAACGCATTCAACGTTCCAAGTGACTCGAGATATTCCAACTGGCAGCGCACTTTGTATAATCGTACTTTTCCTTTTTCTCAACGGTAATTATCGTACTCGATGACACTGTCGATCGACGAGAAATAAAAACGAACGGGACGCTGATTTCATTGCTGTCGCTTAATTTCAATCCGTCGAGTGATTCCGAATAATTCCACGGCAATAAGAAGTCAAGTGCGCCGGTTTTCTTTGCCGTGTGATCGTGTCGTCTTTATCGGGATCGTCTCTGCATGTATTTGGTACAGGCTGTCCATTCAAGATGATAATATATATGCCCGTCTGCTGCGTACGTTCCAAGTGGCCCTCGTACAGATAGCAGACCGTACCTACTTCACTGTCAATTTCCTTATCAATGAAACTGTCCCTAAATCGTCGCCGCATCCGAGTGTTCTTCAACGATTCTTTTCATTATTGAAACATTCGTGATACTCGGGGTTTCTCGATTCCGTTGCGGCTACGGCATGTATCTCAATCGATCGAGAATCGAGGCGCCAATCTGCATATATTTCTTCCTGCTATTCCTGATCGTTCTGTCCACCAGCGTCCAGCGAATCGAAGGTAAGTTGGCTGGTCGTGTATGATGCATCGGGTATGTCGGTATCGATTGTTTTTTTATTTTATGCAAGCAATCGTTCTAGTGCACGACATATCTGATACACGTATTATCGCGCGACCTATCAACGCTTCTATATCCGTAATGAGCCACGTGCAAAACGATGCGACGTGAAATAAGCAAGATGAACTGATCCATGGCACGCGTTCGTGTCGCCGCAGCTGGTTTGAGTTGAATGCCAAGATATTTGTCGATTATCGTAGGTAGAAAATGCGTTTGCACCAGCAAGGCATGTAAGGAAGCCGGTGTGGAGACGTGCAAAACCAAATTCTCCTGTTACACCGAACTGATCCTGACTGGGACTCAAGAATTCAAGAACAGTACGACCAGAGGATGCACGGAGTTCGTATAATTTTTATTACTAATTACATCTCTGTTCACATTTTCATTGGCGATGTTTTTCGAATAAAACAATTGATTCGAAGATTCACGCAGTTTCGATGTTCCCATGTTCTTTTACGAAAATAAAATTCCGCGTAAGAAAACAGGAAACCAGTGTTCTAAACTCGTTCGACTGACCACGATAGTAGTGGCAAAAACCTGGTAAAAAGTAATACACTCCGACCTCTAACCTTTTCTTCTTATTGGACAATAAATTCCAACGGTATACAAGTCGACTTGCCTCGAAAACGATTTAATTTGCTTGGACGCCGCGATTGACGTTTCGCTATAAATTCACCAACATTCTATGGCAAGCAGATAACCTTGACGGGATAATTGACTCGAGTGTTTTTTTTTACAAATTCTTCCTTAGCTGTATACTAAAACGACGAGATGTCGAAATCACGTCGACACGAGACATCGAAATCACTCACGAATTTTTATTACTCCTAATTAAATCCCCCGGCAGTTATCGAGAGATAGCTCGATATCAATTACCGGACGAGTACGAAGGGTGGGGGAGAAAAAATTAATTTTTACACTAGATAACGGAATTGGCAAACAACTGGACCTGACCCCCTTTTCCATCGAATTCCACGCGATATAGATATGTACTCGGTACGGGGCAATCGATTCTCCTCGTAGCGTGGCAAACACGATACGCGTCGAATATTGAAATCGCGCGGCGTAAATCGTGCAATATGGTTATTTAAATCCCGACTATCACTGGGGTCACGGAACTTTATCGGCCAGCGGCCATTTTATCAGAATATTGTGCGTTGCCATTGCCCAGGGGTGCCACGCCATTGTTGTGCGAGACAAAGTCCTGGGTCACGAGGTCGAAGTCGAGCGACAACGTGGACCGATCGTCGACTGCCTGGATCCGTATGCCCTGGCCCAGATTGAAATGTTGCGACAGCCACGACTACTGTAACGCTGATCACCACGTAAACGTGTCCACGTGGATCCACGGCACAGAGAGCTCTGAACCCGTGGGGCCCACTTTAGACTATGCCGGTAAATAATTCACTGCTATCTGCTTTCGTAACACGACGATCTACAACCATTAAAGGTGTCCGAGCATTCCGAACATTCGGGTCCACCCTTCGCTTGGAGCAAACAGAGATTTTCTCCACATTTTGGAACACATAGATATATAGCTCATTTAATTGTTTTGACGAGTCGCGTATCACGAGGTGCAATTAAATATTTAATTGATAATTTATTGGATGAATGATATTCAGGACAAATCTTGCATTTTTTTATACAGATTCTTTAAACGGGTTGTCCCCGAATCCGGACATAATGGAATCGATTCGGCCAGATCCAAGGCCGATCACCGGAGGACCAGAATCGTCGGATCAGTTTCTTCAGAATCGCATTAAACCGCTCCACGTAGCAGCCCTGGTTTTGGCGATCGCTGCTCTGATATCGGTTCTCGCGGCTTGCTACGTTATTACGAGGTTTGCAAAATTTTATTATCTTGTCTACCGTAAAGTTTCTCGCCAGGAATCGTGTATGCCTCTTGGAAAGGTGTCGGATCTCACGTAACGACTTTTTACCGCCTCTCTTTTGCTGCGAAGGGAAACAGCGCTGGCAAGATACCTCAGTAAAACGTGTATTTTACGATGGCAAGCACGTTCACGTGAGCATGGTCTCCGGGATGAACTTTGACGTACTGCCAGAAATGTTTAAAAAATTCTCTCTTTTTCCCCCGCGACCGCTGTTGTTTATGAACATGCAATCTTTAATCGCTCGCCCCTTTCGTTTTGTTTCTCCGACCATTTCCCTTTATTTCAATTCGCCGCAATCGACAAATATTCTTGTATTTTCGCCACGGTTCTTGACACGCTGCCAAAAATTCGCCCGCTTCTTTGTTAAGGAAATAACATTCATATGTAAGTTCGTAATTGTAATTGCTTGGCATTGCTCGCTGGCATACTGGACTGGCAGAGGACTCTCCGGTGAATCGATTCACGGCGCGACCCGACGCTTCGAAATTCGTAATCGAGGCAAATGTTTCGATTCGTTCGAAGATGAAACAATGGATGCGCCCCCGCCCCCTCCCCCAAAAACACGATCCGATGAAAGCACGCGCGGAAAGTCGAGCTACCTTTACCAGCAGACGCGTTTCCTCGAGTTATGCGACGTTTGAAAGTGCTTGAAAAGTCCCAATGGAAAGCACAGCGCGACGAAAAACCTTGTGCTAATATTAACTCCGCGACCCGTTAACAATCGCCGTTCACGACGTTACAAACTGCAACTGCCTCTCGATAGTCGTCGACGCTACAGCCAATTGAATACTCACACGTCGAAGATCGTTGCCGCGTGTGTTAACCAAGATTATCGGCTTTGCCGGCCAGTTCAGACTTGAAATATTACCGATATTAATACCTCGTACAAGGAGTCTTCTCATTGCCGATCCGATAAGCCCGTCACGTGCGACGTGTTTTGGCTTGCCGTCGATACTACCGGATAAACAATCGTTACGGTGCACAGCTAGTAGCAGAAACATTGTATTACGCGAGTAAAGCACGCGAGGATCAATCAACCGGCGCGTTTTTTAACAACGACTATAGAATGCTCTTTCGATATAAAAAAAAAGGAATAATTAATCCAAGTTAAAAGTTGCCTTCATAGGCCACTTAATGTTTCACGCGTATTCACGCATCCTGTCAGCGCTTCCTCGCCGATGCACTTTTAGTTATCTGCTTAGGCTTTCCTCTTCCTTTTCTGAGGTGGCCGATTTCAGCGGGCTCCGTCCGGCCGGTTTTGTCGCGGCGCACTAAAAGCCACAAAACTGCCTTCTTATCAGGCCTCTACTTTCGAAGGATCCTTCGAAAGAGATAGCGGGGGCCCGAAGACTCACAGGGGTCTACCCTCTAATCTTTTGGCCTCCGAACAGTTAAGTGGGTTTCCGAGTTCGGGAATGACCCGGCCTTCGGCTCGCGTACGCCTTCTTGGACGTGTTGCTTCCTTTCGTCCTTCTTTATCTCACCTTCGGCACGGTGACTCGCGCGCCGAGAAAACCCGGAGGGGCCGCGTACCTTTCCTGATTTCTTCGTGTTTCACGCAGTTGGGCCTTAACGTGGGCGGGTTCCTATCTGCGTGTAATGACGTTGCCTTGTCACCAGGATAACGCGCCGTTCCCTGAATCGGTAGGGACCTCTCTTTATCGCGGAGGCACAGCGCTTCGAGTGCAGGGAAAATAGAGGCGAATTAGGATAAGAGGCGCTGATAAGGAACGGAGTGTACATTTTGGTGAACGCGTTTCTGCTTCGCCTGCTGTTTATCGCGGGATATTTTTGGAACGTCTCGGTCGAGGGCCGTGTCGAGCGCCGCGAAGACTTTATAGATTTATAAATTTCTATAGCCTTTAAAGGTTTCAAGATATTACTTTGCTCGTTTTGCAGGTTTTTGAAGACGAACCCGTACACCGCAGGCAGTGTAGAATAGGGACACCATTCAGCTCAAGATACGAGATGGAGGTTCTACGTGGAAGAGTTTTCTCATCTACGTATTGCGGGTCTAAACGATCTAGGTAAGCATTGATTTCGCAAACGGCCGAAGCTTCCTCATTAGTCATACTTTGTCTTATGATTCGAAGCTTCGAATCTTATCGTTTATGCATTGCCGGGTCGTTGCGCGAGTAGAAATTGTTCAGGTGGAAATAAAATCAGCTGGAACAGGCGCCCGTATATGTATACGTACGCAGATACTTTCTGCCATAATCGTATGTCCCTGATCGACTAACGAACGTAAAATATAAATAGAAGCTGTCGCGCAAAAGATAACTGCTAGCAACAGACCGAACGAGTCTGTACTCAAGACATTTTTCTCATGCATAATGCTGAGCGGCTTTTAGAGTCGTGCTACCAGAAGATTGCTGACAATAATACAGCTGAACAATTCGATCGATAACGATCCTCTGCTGGCAGTATCGGCTCACGTATTCGTAATTGTTTCATTTGCCTTTGCTCCGCTTTACACCAGTTCCAAGATTCTTCAACAACCAAACGTTCTTCGTGTTTGTTCAGGGTGATGGGTGCATTTTGCTGAATATATCTCAGGAAACGTGGGATGCCAAGTGGTCTCGAGAGTCATCGAATGCATGACGAAGCTCGACGAGGGACAGTTTCGGGCAAACAACCCGCTTGAAACCTTTGTTTCGACCTATATGACTAACATTGGGCTGTGTCTGTTATACGAATTCCGTCCTCCCGGTCACACGGGTCTAAAACCAGGTGCATCGGTTGTTTCGATGTAATTAGTCATCGCCGGAACACACATGTAGCGGGAAGAAAGAAGCAAATAATCGTGTGTAAAGAATGGAAGGCAGGAGAGCCAGGTTCGAACACTTTTGGACGGGTCAACAAGCTAGGCATAAGTGTGCGACTGCGACTGTAAAGTAAATTTAACGGTAGCTAGGAAGTGTCGTGGCCGGTGTGTATACATACGTTGAACGTGATAAGATAATTTATTATGCGCACAGCAAACTGCATTCCCGTTTTACATTTTGTGTACTTCGATTGTATAGAATCTCTTTGATTCGCGTGCGTGCATGTAAGAATTGTAAGAATATGTAAATCCCGGTTTTATTTGCGTTTCGTATTCTACAAACATTGTGCACAATCCGCAGGATTAATTAGCGTGTACATAAAGATTGAATACAATCATTGGGGAAAAATAACAAGGCAACAAGCTGTTTGCACTGTTAAATTGTTTCGCAATCGACATATTATCGGTAGAAAGTTATTTCAGAGTCTTCAATCATAGGCCGGCTGACAGTCTTAGTCATGCCGTTTAGAATCATGACAAACAATACCGTATTCCATTAGGTCTGCCCTGAGAACTAACCAGCCAACCGCAGCCAGGTGCTCATCGGATCCAACTTTGGATCTATCTCGACCGCCTGACCACCGCATTCGTTGCGCCCGACGAGAATCAATCACTCCGCTAAACATGTGGGCTCGATTCGGAGGTAGATATCCATCCCTCCGGGCATCCTCCAATGACCAAATATCTCGGATAGATATCTTCAGCTTGTCTAACTGGTTCATCCACGAGCCAACTAGCAAGGCATGTTTCTTTTCCACTTGCACTTCTTTTTCTATCGACGATACACATCGAGCAAATTCGATCCCCTTCTATACATATACACGTGAAACGATTTACATTTGAAACTCTTCATCGTGAACGCAATTAGCAGGCGGTCTTTTCGTTCATACGATCTAAAATAAAATAGGTAGCATATATATCGCGGCTGGTGTCAACGAACCGCACGGTACTTCTCGTTGAACATGCCTTTGTCTTCGTAGTTATCTGCTGGTTAACAATGAAACGCTTTGAACTCCCGGTGAACGAAGCTGGTGGGCAAGCTGAACTTGTCGCTCCGACTTGCCAGTGGCTAGACGAATATTCGATGGATCACTCACGAGAATTATATCGGCACCGAAGTCATTGCCAAAAACATATTTTATTTGGCAAAGTGTTCACCAGTGGCACTTAACGTCGTGCACGTCATTGCGGATCGTGCTATGCCGAAGATTCGGAAGAGGGCAACGATGCATTACTCGTGTAAGGAATAAGCAAAAATAGTAGCAGCGCCGTGGCGCCAACGAGTTAATAGTTAATTGGCTAATGCCTGGCTAAAAATACGTATCGCACCGCCGACTTCGAGGTGCTTATATTCAAAGTATCGAACCGGCGGCTCTTAGTCCCTGAAAAGAAAACCGATAAATGGCTTTTTTCCACTCAATTCACAGTCGCAATTTTTCACAAGACAAATATTGCCGGGAATAAAATAAAAAGGTTGCACGCGACGACGAAAGACTATTCTATTCCTGAACGAAACAAAAAGCTACTCTTTTCTAGGAAACCACTAAAAATAAAAAGTTGACCGAGCGAAGTAAATGTATATACATGTATATGCATAAGTCTTCGGCGCTGTCCTATTCGCATGGTTGCAACCGGTCGGTCCAGGTGGTAATTTCTACCTGTCGACGATCGAACCGACCTGAAACGAAGAAGATCTCGGGTAAAGTGAAAAGGACCATCGAGGAGCACGCGTATGCATAATGGAAGCTGAAACGGAGACCGATTAAAGGGAACAAAGGCTGACGATTTATCTCGTTCATCGAATACTGTCACGTGGAATGACTTCACTTAGCTGTCGACGCTTCCAAGCACTGAATGATCTTTTCAAATATAGATATCTGATAATTAATTACGACAACTTCCTTGATTTTTTTCCTGTCAACGTTTCACCATCGCAACCAACGAACTCCAAAATCTGCACGACGTAAACAGGCTCGTTCTTTCATTGAAGAACACCAGTCTATCTGGACAATGATTTCCACGAGCGATCGCGGCATGTTTAAAAGCCCCCGTGGCGGCGGCAATCGCGTACGTATACTTTTATTCGTAAGAAGAGAATAGCAGTAGCCGAAGGCGACATAGCGCACGACAAAGGCTAAAAAAGAGGCCGGCTGTCAGGAGGAGGGCTGACGATCTACAACAGAAGTGAGCTGCCGCTCTTTACATCGTCCCTCTTCCGTTCAGGACGTACGAAACCGTGCGCCCGCGAGAACGACATATCAGAGTGTACGTTCATATCGTGAGTTTCACAGACACTCACCCACACGAAAGAATCGTGGCGTCTCTGCCTCGGGGCTCAGGCGCCACTGTCTCCCTTCTCCTGGTCCCTCGTTTCCCTCACCGACCGACCATTTCCCGGCGTCGATCCACACCACTCAACCTTCCACCAACACACGAGTCTGCCAGCTTGTCCGCATGTACGTATTACGCTCTGGTACAGTGGCTGCCATTAACGTAAGTGGCATGGGCCATGTGCGCTCTTGGTCGTCGCAACCGATCGAATTGTTTCGATGAGGATCTATGATGATTGACGATGCCCTACGAAGAAATCCATAGACAACGAACGTCTAGCACGTGTTCAACTACGATTCTTATAAATTGACATGCATGCTTCGAAACGGTTCTCTCTTAGAGCCTCGGAAAAAATGAAAATTCCCAGGAAATTGGGGAAACAGCGGCCGATCTGTCGAGGCCCGTTTAAACAGCTCCGAAACGAAATTCGTAATTGACCGTAGATCGACAGATGCGCGTACAGTCGTTGAAGGTGCGTATTATACCCGTTCCCGGTGCATGGTTCACCGACAAGGGGCACACTATCGCAGTCGGAGGCGGGACTCGTTTAAAAACTATCTGGCGAGTGTTCTTCGCCGGGTGCCCCTGGTGCGCGCCAGCCGCAGCGGAGTCGTCCGGCTGCACGGCGTTTGCTTTTCGAGACCGAAGTGAGTCAGTCAGTCAAGCGTCGGCCAGCGAAGGGATCGGTTGTTCGTGAACGTTTGCCGATCCAACGATCTGTCCGTGGCAGGCGAGCAGTTTCACAGTTAGTTATGAATCTCTCAACGAGCATCGTAAAGATCGATCGATCGTGACTGCGGTATGGCTTAATCGAGAACGGTTCGATGGAGTTCAATCGTTGTTCTTATTTCATCGTTTCGCCGTGATCGTTCGCTTCGTGGTGTGCATACGTTGATCGGTAATTAACGCGGTCGTCGATCCTTTTAATTCGAAGCGAAGACAGTGTGTGGAAATTCTTCAGAAATGTTGTCGCGGGACTTGTTGACTTTTGCGACGATGGTGTCCGGTCTGACTGTGGTCGCTGGTGCATCCGTGGATCTCGACTCTGGGGACTACGAAGTGCTAGCCGAAAACGATGGAAAGCCCGATGACGATGGTAACGTCTCATTTTCAGTGTATGATTTCATGGGAAAGTCACGGGGGGGAAAACGTTCTGTGACACGAGCCGAAACGAGCGCGTGAACGGGTACACGTGGGTGGCGCCAGATATCGAGACGAAATCGATGAGAACAGTGGATTTGCCATTGTATTTGTCGGGCAGCTAGCAATTTTATTCAGGAATAATGTAATCGATTCGAGGGCTGCCTCGATTCGCATTGATGCATGCTGTTTCGTTGTGCGGCTGTTGAAATTTACTACTACACGTGGTATCCGTTATTGCATTTCGTTTTTCCGATATGTTTTCCATTCCGAGAACACCGATTGTTTTGTTCAAAATGAATGTTCTCGACTCCTTTTTATGCTGTCGTAGTACGTAATTGTACTCATGGTTTGCGCGTCACATTTAGCATGCACCGAATTTGCATTCGATGATTTAGAAATTGCGAAGGAATGGTACTATATTTGCGTAAGATTTTCCTGTGAACGAGGGCACTGAAAGCTTTTCGACTGTTTGCCGTTCGACTTTGACGCCAAGGCAATAAAAGTCGGGAAACGCTGCTCTCTAAATTAAGACCACTGAAGTCACTGAAGTACATTAATTGACTCGGCCTTTTCTGCATGCTCTACGACGTTCCGATTCGCGGAACGACTTTCGAAAATTCCCGACAATTTGTCAAACCCTTCGAAAACGACGACTAGTTGGAAATACCGTGTACGCGTTCGAGATTCCTAATCGGTAGGCTAATAAAAGGCTCCGCTCTGTGAGTTTATCATCGGTCGATGTGATCAAGGAAATAGCAGAGGCACAGGGTGCATAGCGGGGATCGTTTGAATGCAGCAAGTGTCCCAAAGATAAAAGGAAACGCAAGATAAGAGCGCAGCAAAAGCAGACGAGCTAGCTACGTCACCCGGCGCAACCACGGTAATTGCAAAATTGTACGTTCCACGCGAAAGAAAAGAAAGTATCAAGGCTCGCGCCGATATGTTTAATCTCGTCTTCCGTTTTTTGCTACGGTCGCGGAGCTGAGGGTAATTACGAGCGCGTGCAATTTCAACGTTTTATCGATACACGTGAGTACTCGGCGAGAGGCAAAAAAAACCCGTCTAGAACTGTAGTTTCTTTCTGTCACACAGACTGGGCGGGCCTGTTTTTTTCTTCTTTGCTTCTTTTAAACAGGAAAAGTCAAGCTAATATACGACGGTGGACGAATCGAGGAAGTCGGAGAGGGAATCCCGATAGAAATTGAGTTGGGTACGACGATGCTGGTATTCGCAGAGGGGTAGAAGAAAGAACGAGAAAATTATTCGAGAAGGGAACCCTGGATCGTCGGTCCAGTTCAAGTGATTCACGATCGATCGATAGATTTACGTATACGACCGGCGCCACCTGGGTTACACATGCAGGTCCCGCGGGATTAGCCGGGACACACATCCGAACCACGAATTCCGGTCAAACGTGGAGCGCTTGCGAAATAATAAATATTTAAATTTTACCGTTCGCACGATACCGAGTCTAGAAAGACGATAAAGTATGTGTCGGGCGCCAGCTAGGCGCGCGGATAGCGGAGTACATAATATAATGCCTAAGTGCACGATATCTACCTTCCGACACGCTTGTCTTGCGCGGTTCTCGTTTACGCAAGTACACCACAAGTCTCCATCGTGCATCGCGAATTGCACGCGCATCGCGAGTACCCGTGTCAAAAAACGCGAACGGACCTCCCGCTATCTGCAATTGCCGCGCACGAAGAAAATGAAAATGTAGGAAAAGTTGTACGAAACGAAACGACCGGACACAGACCGGCGCGTACGTTGATAAATAGTAACCCAATTTTTGTTTAATCTCGTAGATAATGAAAGGGGAGAATCTTCTTGCGCAAGCGACCGATACAATAAATCACAGCTTATGCAGATTACATAGAGCCGTCCGACGAATTACCTAATCTCT
The DNA here is from genome assembly GCA_907165295.1 of Nomada fabriciana. Lineage (NCBI taxonomy): Eukaryota > Metazoa > Arthropoda > Insecta > Hymenoptera > Apidae > Nomada > Nomada fabriciana. Next base: position 5,925,044 of record OU015690.1, on the reverse strand, counting down.
GTCTTCATTGATTTTTCCATTGTGTGCTGAAATTTTCTATCGCAAGAACTCCATCGGAGATTTTCTATTCGACAAACCGATCCCACGTAACGTTACTCTTTGTACTCCGTTCTCTTGGAATCTTCTTTGCTTGCATACATAGGCCTGTTTATGCGCCAAACAGAAATTCTATGTATACAGAGATGAGATTCGGTTCATGGAACCATTCCGCTGGCGTTATAGTTTCCCAGACATGCGGCACATCGCATTCTTCGGCGAGGAAAAAAAATGCCTTCTCTACTCTGCCTCTTGGACGGTCGACGATCGCGAAGGAGCCGTTAATCTAACGCATCCGACGAATCCAACCGTTTATCTGCAAACCACGTCAATCTGCTGGTTCGAGGAAGGCCGATCGTGTAGAATTTTATATTTATACTGCAGGCAGATTAGAAGGTTTCTCGCGTTTCCCGGAATCATTAATTCGATTGGCTCGCAGAGTGTATCGGTGAACACTCGACCTCATCGATCGATCAGAACGACAATGCATGTCAGGTTAATGATGTGCACTCTGCAACTCGTGTTACGGAAACATTGTACATTCAAAGGTTCATTAAAAATGACGCAAGGCGCCGAGGTTCGAGTTCCTTATCTAGGCGATACAAACAAGTTATAGAATTATGATATGTCTCTTTCGATTGGTATAATTGGTCGCATATTTATAGAATAGAGAGGTCGATTTTATAATATGAGTCATGCGTTTCGTCAGACGAGCGTGCAATTGTAATTCTCTAAGTGCTGCTTAACGATAAAAAGAGAACTGAATACAGCGAAATGCAAATTTATTTTTCGCCCATGCTGGTAATACCGGAGTGAGTACATTTGTAGCTACACGGTGCTCCACTTTCGCAATCAATTTAAAATACTTAATTAATTGCAATCAATGTACCAGGCGCCACTTTCAATGAAACGGGACACTTCAATGCCCCCTTCTTTTTTTTTAATTTAGAAAAGAATAAAACCCCGAAGAACGCGCCAGTCTTGCCTCGAACAGTACGTACAACCGAGTCGAAAAATGCGTGCTCATCCGCACGCCACCGACAAACGTAACGCATGCACGCACACGCAAGTGCAGCCGGTGTTTCACGTGTTCACACTCGGCCGAGTAGCAGCTGGTGTTACGTGCATTTGTCTACACAGACACAGAACGAACACAGAACCGGCACAGTGGCGCCTGCCGGCCACACAAATGTGCATGCGTGCATGACGAGCTTATGCCTCTTTGTCTTTCGCACGTCCACGCGTACGTAAATACTATACATACACGCGACGTGTCGCTCCGTACTCGAGCACATGCATGCGTGTATACGTTTGCTCGTTTGGAGTGATTTCATGCGCGTGGGCGTTCCAGCGGTCTTGTTTCGATTTGACAAAGTACTTAGGAAGGAACAAAAAGGTATCGCCAACTTTTCAGGGACACTTTCGTTGAGAATTACGACGAACGAAAATGAGCAGCGTTCGGAGTGCATCCTTGTTCCATCGGTGTTGTGCAGAGAAATTTTTTCTAGTCGTCTCCTCGTCGTATGGAACGTAGACGCTCTATGGCTATCTTATATTTCATGTGTGGATACATATCTGCATGCGGACAGCACCCACCCGGAAGTGACTGTTGTCCCGTATAGCTTCGGATATTATTACGTTGCAGCGGACACGGTGCACGCATTCGGCGGATAAGAGTTAAGACATTTTTCTTGGCGCCCTCGCGCTCCATACAAGCCACCCACGTATCTCTGCTATCTGCTTCCGAATCGTGGACCGGATTGTTATTTACGACCGCCTTGCTATCGTCCGAATCGAATGCTTAAATTAAATTCGATCGGGTTACACGATTGCAATAAAAGCCGGTCTCGTGTCGTGTTATCGGACGGGGCGCACAATTGTCGATGGATCAAAAATAGCGTGCTCCATTTTGAATGGGCGCAACCGGTGGATAATTAACGTCGATTGATCGAAAAATCATTGTCAATTGATCGTGGACCCAGGCATGCGGTTCCACTTTCGTAAACTTCAGGAATATCAACGGGAGGAGAAAGTTTTACCCAAAGAATGCTTATTTACGAGCGTGCGTTGCACGATTATTCATGCAACCGCCCAGTTTTCCCCAGGTATTCGACTCTTCCGTTATTAATTAAATTTAGAGGGGCATTAATCAAAGTGGCCACGTTAGATAAAAAATCGTAGATAATGGACAAGTTGCGTTACGAGCTAATGGACATATGTATGTACTTTCCCCGCATGATTTTATCATCACCGTCCACAGTCACGTGGAGGACTCCTTTCGATGCGGATACTTCAATAAGTTTCATTTATTTTGATATAAACAAGAGATTTAATACCTTTTCCTTGCCAAATCGACTCTTTAACATTCACTTTGCTGAATGGTGGACGAGTTTGTTGAACTTTCTTTTACCTTGTACATACCCATCCACACCTGTGGATGCTAAAACGGAAAAGGAGAAAATAGTAGCTAGAGGGACAAATATAACTTGACTGCTTGAAACTCGTGTCCCGTCCTATCGAACTTGTTGTAATTCAACAATGGTAGCAGTACCCCCCTGACAAGTTGATGTCTGACGTACATGCACACGATACGCAACGTGCATTATTGCACTGCGGTATTTACATGACTCTGCTTCATTCTAATAAGTGAACAAAAATATGCAGCTGCGATGCATTTCAATTTATGCAACAATAAGAAACAAAAAAAAAAGAGGAAAGAAATACAATCTTTGCACGTGATCGCAATATTTCTCGACAGTAAATATTCATTGTAAAACGTTTGTTAAATATAGCAAAACTTCCAAGTCGTCGCCAGACGGTCACGTAAGTAATTTTTTTTCTTGAACGGCGCCAAACGGCCATAATTCTTCTTTCGTCTCATCATAAATGCAAGACATATCGCGCCTCGAGTCACAAGTCTCCGCTTCGATCCACCACGATATAGATTAGCCTTGGGCAACACTTAAATTCAATTAATCCTTTCAGGTCTCTCAGGGTATAATTCCAGTATACGCATGCACAAATAATACAGCGTTCGATGATGCAATTTTTGGGCGAATTTCTATTTAAAATAGACCACAATAGTTTCGGAAGCCGTCGATCCTTTGGGAACACCGTCGACCCCATTAACCGGCGCTTTTCCTTTTCCCCTTTTGAATTCGTGATCGACACTCGTCGATACGTGCTCGCTTGGAGACGCTTGATATTCAACGGAGGTAGTTCGGAATTTGATTTCTTGACGGGACGCGTCGAGCACAATAGGATTCCTCGAGTCGGTGGCGCCTAAAGAGTCATAATCTTCGTACCAACCGATCGAAAATGCACGACGATGCTCATCGTCGGATAATATCGTGCGACACACGACGCCATGCGTCGCTCTGGCCCGCATATAGCTGCGTCCGCTCGTTCCCTATTTACTATCGACTATCGATCAGATGTGGGAACCATATTCGTGGCATTCGATAGAGAAGAGTGTCGTTCGGATCCACGCTAGGGTTCGTGGCTCAAACCGCGTTATGTTAATTCGGTGCTTCGTATGCACCATGATAAACCGTGCAGGCACGCACGCATGCGACACGCATGCATCCAGTGCAATCGAAGATGCGTCGAATTCAAATGAAGAGGGCATAGCCACTTCTACGACACCTGCGTTCATTGGCTTCATTCGGCTTTTGCGTGTCTAATAATCGTGAAACTTAGGGTGGAATGATCGCGTAACGCGTGGTGAATTTATCTCCGATGTTCACGATAAAGTGCACTACTCAGCGAAATTAGGGGATCGCTAAATTGTGACCGAAAAGTTGTCGATACTCTTGTAACTTTATGGGAAAAAGTCGTGGGGCATTCTGCTTGCACTCATTGTAAAGGGTAAAGTCTCTACTTTAACGACCCTGAACTCATTTTCGTACAAGATTTTTTTTCACATTGTGCGGGGGATGGCCAAGTAAGGGTACGTACGTACTCTCGTAATTTGTGCAAATTCAAACGTCTGCACCGACATTGAGAAATCTTTTTCATAACTTAAATTGCGCTTAATTGATTGTGCTGAGCAGTGTATCATATTGAAGATTTATTTTGGAAAGAGGGTGGAAGTGCGACGCGAGTCATTACAATCCGGTATTACTAATCGGAGGGTTAATAATTATTCTGTGGCGACCTCAGAAGCGCAATCGTCAATTGTATAATCGCTAATGTGTCGTGTGACAAATGCACACGATAATGTTGAATAAGAGCTGTATTATGCTTCCCTGTTATTCAGACACTGCTGCTGAAACGTTGTTTCCAGTGTACGTATCGTTTTGCTGAGATAACACGAGATATTCAAACGACTGAGTCACGGCAAATAGCGATAGCTATTACGTATGTTTTACTTTAATATTGACAGTAAACACGAGTGTTAAAATTTCTATTCCTATCTCGATATGAATGAATATTTGCGCTATGCATTTGTCCTTCATAAATCCAGAGTATTTTAGAGAATCTGAATTGAGTAATGAGCCAGTAATGAACCAGTTATTTCCCTTTTTGGATAATGCGACGTGTTGCCGTTGGATCGGAATTTCTCACTTGGATCGGGTTGTCTCGGGCATTGAAATCACATGCTTCCAACACTCGAGATGATCGCCATTAACGGCATACTCATTCTTGTTCAATTAGCTTAGGGGCAAGCTTCCTCCTTCGGTATACGAAACTTTTTGCCCCTCGTTGCCAATCATGACTCCGATCGGGACGAAAGAAAATTTTCTCGAATCGCAGGCACATACCTCGGAGGTTCGTGAAACGTTCGACTTCCTACATATAATTAGTCGAAATTGAAATCGTTAAGTGTTTCGAAATTTCCGTAGAAGTTATTTGAACGCTCAGTAAATTCTGGGGGATGAAATTCCTTCCCATTAAGTCTTTAATCCTCGTATTAATTGCAGCGCATTGTCATTTTCATTTTATCAATCACTGATACAAAAAAGATAAAGGTGTGGCAAACGGCGAGCAAATCCTAGCCGCATTTTTATCGTCGCGAAGAATGTACATAGTTATGTGGGAGTCTTTTTATCTTGCACGCACGATCGCGATTTCCTTTTCACGAATGATTTGCTGCCAAATTGCGCACGGTGGAGGGCACGACGCTTGTGACTACAATTTATTTACCTGTAACCAGTGGCTCGTAAACCCTCTCAGTCGATCACATTACATCATTACTACTTCCACCAGAATGTAAAAGAACGCGAACTTATAATTCTTTCTCCCTTGTTTGCTTTCGAGTTTAAATACCTTGCAATAAGTTTGCAAAATTTTTAATTACGATTTTCATTAGGCAGCGATAATAATCTGCGGAAACTATTATATCCCTAAACTTTTATTAAACCGACTGCAAATATTAAACATCTTTTTCATTTCTTAATTAACGCATTTGCTCGACCGTCGATAGAAATCTGAGATAATAGCAAAAAATGGTGGTCACTCGTTGAGACGAAGGCGCAGATACGATCCGAACACGTAGGATCTATTTTAGCGGGCAATTATTCAAATTAAGCAAGCAGCTTGCCTTTGTAATTACAGAAATTACATGGAACGGCTCTTGAAGCTTTCAATAGGCCCGGTTACCCAAGATCTCAGGGAATCGATCTTCGTTCAAACATTCCATATTGGTCATTTCCTATTTTAACATAATCGAAGTAGCTCTAATGGTATGATTTTCTAGTAGACACGAGTTTACAGAATTACATCGATTGCCGTCTTAATTTCATTTAAATGATCGCCATTTACATATCCCAGGCAACAATCTAAGTAAGATAGAGTAATTATCCAACTCCTTGACTATTAAATAACGCCAGGAGTCGTTTCTACATACAGACTATCCTAGCGCTCGATTCATTAGCTATGCTTAATAGCGCATTCCTACCTCGTTGTAATTACAATGAGCCTCTATATATAGCGGACGTCGTGACAGATTTGCGAAATCAATGTTAACCATTCCAAGGAGGCGTCTCTATAAATACCTGCCTCCGCGAATTCACCTATGTGCACAGGTGTAAATACAAATCGATCTATTTCTACATAATCGGGCAACGACGATTCGTGATTCAATGCAGACACGAATTGATCAATCATTTCTATTCGATGCCAATAAAGTTTCAGACCCCGTTATTTTCCTCGCGCATTCCGGTTGCTTAAACAATGTTTGTCAATCTCGACAATGTTTAATAATCTCGTGAATAGAGAAGAGTGGAACGTCGCGTGATACACATTTGAAAGGTCGTAAGAATGAAAGAGGTTACACGCTACTTGTCACGCGACTTATCAGAACCGAATTCCTTCGAACTTGATACGAATCACGGACATTTCAGGCGATAAACGATGAAAACCGTGAAGCACATTTCCCTTCGGGCTAATAATTGGCAGAGAGAATTCCTCGAACAAATCGAACGTCTCTGGAGTAAATAAAGAAATCTGTCCCGTCCCATAAACATTACGGCTGCGCTATATTCATCGACAGCAAGTTGTTTAACAAGTTTAATGATCGTTCCACGGCTCTTTTACATCGTACAATTTCGAACGAGATGTTCCGCCCCCTTCTTCGCGAACTATCCAAGATTCCACGCGTTTCATGGAAACGCGGCTCGTCGTGTATTCACCTAGACGTGGCGTGTAACAACCGAGGCGAAAGGGAAAAAGAAAACCGTTGAAAAATTTCCGACGACTCTCCCTGAGCCGCGTACATGCACGTGAAGTGCCTAACATACGTGCCGCGTAAAACAAATTGCTCGAAGGACAGAATGCCTGGAAAGCATGCGACAAAACGTGGAATTATGATGATAGGTATACCGTTGCTCCCTTCTTTTTTACCTGGCCACGATTAGCCTGGTAATACACAAGGGGTCGCGGTGCCTTATTTGTTTCAACATTCTATTCGAAAAAGGGACCATTTGGATTTCCAAATCCGTTTCATCCTAAGAGACTTCCGAACAAGGTTGCTTGCTTGTCGATTGGTAATACATTATTATATACAATTAAAAGGAAACTACGTATCACAGTTTCGTCTTATCCTCCAATCGGTGATACATTCCTACTGTATGTTTACCAAGTGCTGGTGTAATTAGTCGTATGCGCAGCTAGCAATTTGCTTATGGTCTCGCAACGTTTCCCGATTGTTACGATTGATTGCAATTCTGCCCGAGATCTCGCCATACGGTTCTCCGATTATTGCCCGTATTCGCAAACTAAATGCAACAACTTGGAAATGGATGGAAAACTATGACGAATCACGTATGTATATTAGACTTGAATGCGCGAGCAATCAGCTGACGCGATAAATTAGGACGCGCATCCCAACGTAATTATCAGCATGCTTTCGTTAGGGAACATAAAAAGTTGTTAAAAACCTAGTTAAGACGTTCCTGGACTTTTTTATATGACGCTGCCTAATTGACTTTGCTCGCCTGCGGATTAAGTTAACGTAACTATAGATGCTCACTTACCAGCCGGGGCCAGTAGGAACGTTGAAATCCGAGAGAGAAAGGTTTCACTTCCTTCGGCTCGCAACGAGGAAGACCTGTTCCAAACGATTGAGCTGCACTTCCTTCAGGGTGGCCGGCGGACTCTTTGTTCCTGCAGTAAATCATCGGATACTTTAGTAGATGGCGAAAAAATGTCCCCCCGAATTGGATGACCGCGACAATTTTTTGCGTACCGTTTTAAAAGTCTTAAATAGCAAGAAACGATAGGTGGAATTTCTTCCTTCTAATTTGTTTTGCCAACGAAATATTATTTTCTGAACGTTGGAGTGATTATTTTCTGAGTTCTGGTAAGTGGCAAAATTAATCTGCGACTAATGTATCGATGCGCGAAACCAGTTTCTGCAAGCAATCCGCTGGTATTTACTCAGTCAACGCACTTGAAGAACCGTCATCCTCGTCTCGCTGTTCAATTGTAATTTAGCTGTACACACGAAGGAGCGAGGAACAAAGGCTTAAGGGGACATTATTCCACAAGGCGTGACAAGCTATCGAGAGAGTTTACTTTATGCAACTACCAAAGTCGTGTCGTAAAACACAATTTCCTTTACGACACATCGAACAAATTTTAACGAACAATATTATGAACTTAATACTCGTTCCGAGTATGTACATATTTCGTCAGAATGTATTCGCGAAAACTTTCATCGCCTAACTCATTTATTCGAGGGGAATGCTACCGCTCCAGACGACTCGGTTTGTTTTATCCAATTACGTTAGCATTATTCGAAATCGTAGCGTCGGAGTAGCGTTAATTAAAGGTGGCTCTTGTATCCGAGCAGGTAAAACGACGATGAAAGTATTATCATAAAAGGCCCGCGGTCCACGCATGTAATTTGGAGCAATTTGGCAATTGCATATAATTGATGAGGATGCCTTTTACTTGACGATGCCCGCACCGCGTCCACGCAGCCGAGTTAAGTAGGGCTAATCACTGGTTTGCCTCTTCCGAAAACATCAAGAACCTGCCTTCTAGCGCCGAAATACCAAGGCTCGCGTACACAAACACACACGCGCGCAGGACACTGGATTATATTCTAAAATACATATACCTGGCCCCTGGTATGGCAGGACCCAGTGGGACCCTCCTACTTCTCAGAAATAAGGGCCTCCAAGTCCCTATTGTTCTTGCTAATTGCCACCCCGCATAACCACCCGTCGTCTGCTTGCCTCGCTACGTTCGCTGGCCCTCTTCTTTAATGGCCAGGTACTCGGGGATGATAGTTACAGGTCTCAACGCAAATACCGGCTTCGTACGTACCCTTTGTGAAACGAAAATTAGCCGAAAGCCGGAGGTAGCCTTGGACGAGGACAATTTTTCGACCAAAGTATCCGTTTCCAAGCGAGCTGCCGTAGGCCATAACCTTCGGTGAAAAATTTTCTACAGGTTTATGGCCCGTCTATAAAATTCGGGAGAGGATAGAAAGTCCAACTAGCAGCCTGTTATATGCCACTTGCGCCGATACTTTCCATCCCTTTGTCCTCCTTCGAGCACTGCGGAGTAATTCTTCGATACTTCGACGAGCTTTCGAGATATCAATTCGACTTTATTGCATCTGTTTGATTTACGAACCTTTATTCCGACCGGTAGAAGCCATAAATTTCTTCGTTTGCGTTCGAGATACAATCGGAGAAATTAGTCTCCCTCCGTGGGGAACGAATGAAATGACCAAGTAAAGCTTTCTCTTATTTAATTGACTTAAATCGATCCGCGTAACCGTACGTACAGTAGGTTTCTGTCACGCTCGAAGATCGTATCGTTGATTTACATGGCGATTTAAAGCCGTACGTCCACAGTAGAGTACTATGTGTATACACCTTACAGGTAATTCAGCTTTCTTGTAGGTGTCTGCTAATCGATAAACAGATCCGTACTGAGCATAGAAATACAGAATGGTTCCTTTACACCTTCCTACCATACTAATTGCCTTCGCGTAGCCCATGTTCTTGTAATGTTTATGAGAACCGTCGAAACAATGTGTTCGTACGCATTAAACGAAACGTTTTATCAACAATCTACATTGCATTCAGTTGTCCAGATCGCAATCATTAATTCCTTTACTTTATAACAAAAGATCCATGTATCTTTTTACAACTTAGCACAGCCAGAAATTGATGGGATCGTTAAAAACTATCGCAGCTTCCTTCGGAATTCCTCTCTTAATATCTTCGCGAATCATCCGATCTGATCGTAAACATTCAGCATTCGGATTTGGCCACTGTGCAAACAAATTATTCGCCTCGTACGATCAATTACCCTGTCTGATGTATGCACGGTGGGAAAGAAAGAAATACTCGGAGTATAAAAGAGACTTCAAGTTAACCAAAGAACATTTCGACACCTGAGAAAGCAGGCACTCGCGAAATTGATTTGGCTCGTGTCACCGTCAATAAAGAACTTAAGCAGCCCTTTCTTCGATTCGACGCGGAATCCGGTCAGACTCCTATCTCCGACGAAGGAAGCGGAGATCTTCGGAGCAACACGAAAGGCAAAAGTTTTATTGAGCCCGGGTTCCTGGTCAGTTGTCCGCCTGAGAAAGGAGGGAGGGAGAAAAACCGGCCCATTATGCGGGTGCACTTGTTGTCCCTTCGGCGAAACGCTTTGCATCGTTGCGCCTCCCATAGAAATTACTCCACCCCGTTACCGTGCTTTATATTTTATGGCTCCGTATTGCAATCACGCATGTTTCATATTCAATCAGGTGTATTCTACGTAATACGAGAGTTCTAATCGCCTGGTTAATTGGAGGATCCGTCGATATTATTGATTCGGAAAGCACACCAACCACATTCCATTCAAACTTGCTTGGCGAGGAAATTCATTTTAATTTTATTGGCCGAACAGAAAAAATGATTACGGATACCTTCTCTTTTTTTCGTGCAACGAGGAATCCTCCCGAGAGGAGAAAAAGTTTAATCGGTGTCTTGTTCTTGGCCAGTCATGCCTCTTAAAAAGGAGAAAAGAAGGAAGTCGGGCCCCATTAAACGGATGCACTGTTGTCTCTCAAGATTATATATAATGCTGTCATATCCGAATATGTACCTTGATAATCCAAGACCGTCCAGCCGGGTCAAAATATCCACGCAGCTGCAATAAAACCAATCGTAGGCCTCCCGGGGAGAGACACGGGGGCCGTCTTTCGTTGCAAGTCAATGAAGAATCGACTAAATTCGTGCTGTATCCAGCCTCGTTTAATGGGGATCATTAGTTACGGCTTTTATCGGTTGTCTGTCCACTGTCCCGATCAGAGCAGTCGTAATAAAATATCTCTGACAAAAAAAATATATGTATACATATATATGTCCAAGCCTAACGAGCCAATTAGCCGGTCCACTACTAATCCCTGCTAATCTTGACATTTAGTAACATGTCTGTTGTCTGTTCCGGAGCATACTTTTGTCAAAATATCTCCGTATCTTAGACGGAACCGTCAATAATTAATTCCCAACGTTTCGCACATTATACCGAAAATTCTTCAGCATTTGTATCCCAATAATTAATGCCCCGCCGTCGTGGAATTTCAACTGTCGCTCAAAGAATATCCAGAGATAAACGATACCGGTGGATGCCAATAAAAGGTACGGCAAATTTGTTCTGTATCCGATCTCATTCATCGTGGATCGTTGCTTAACCTTCTTGCCTGGCCATCGATCCGACGACCTGCGTATTCGAATACATACCACGAACAGAGCGTGCCGCTCGACGAAAGTTTCTCACGAATCTTCCGAAGAACTCTGCAAAGGACCGGTCCTTCTGTTGTCGTTCTCTTTCCTGCTTTTACTTTCTCTATCTTCCCTTTCATTCCTCTCCTCTTCTGCTTCGTCTTCTTCCACCGGTGGTCACTCCTTTTCGGCTCGGCGTCGATGAGGAACCCTCGTTCCTGAGGGCCTTTTTGTTTTCGCATAACTCCGCAGGTTCATAGCCCACTCGCGCGGTCAGGCTACGAACAGGTGTCCCGCGGTGGGTCGTAGGACGTGACTCGCTTCAGGACCTTTTTGTCTTCTTTTTCGTCGTTTTAAAAACCGTTTATAATTCCCACCGCTACCTTAATACTCTCGCCACTCGCTCCGCTCGTTTCTAGCTTCAACCGCGTGTCCTTCGGTCCACGTGGTAGCGAACAGTTATTGTCGGGGCGTCGATCAAAATGATTTAGACAATAGCCATTATGCGCGCTAATCTTTTAATGAAAAGCGATTCGATTTGCGCCGCGGGTCTAATTGAAGATCAGGGGTTACATGGATCACTTGGAATTCTATAGTCACTGTGTATTATCAGTGAACGATCGTTTAATCGGCAAGTCGGTAAACCTGCTGCCGTTGAGCCACGGACAAAAGTTAGCGCGTACATGTGCCATTGACAAGATTGAGAAACGACCCTTTCCTCGCACGTCATTCGTCTTTCATGCGCGTGAAATCGTTGTTGCGGTTTTAGAGAGTTCGTCATGTCGGAAGTATCGTAATCCCTGATTGTTGTCTCTACGAATGTCTTTTTCCATCGAGACAACGACAACTTTCTTTTCCACGACTGCAGAAGCGAAACGAATTCGTCGCCATGGGCGTGCTCCCGTGAAATTCACCGCTGCTATCGTGACGCTCGGCCACCAACGCGTTTTATGTCGCAGTGGAATACTAATTGCGGCAATTTAGAACGGTGGATGCTACTAATTAGAAATTAAGATAGCCGAGTCGCTCTGTGTTTTACAATTACCTCGCAACGCGGTTACGGGAATGAACAATTGAGCGCAAACAACGTCTAAACTTTCTCTCGCCTCTGTTTCGTTGGCAACATTAAACCATTAAATAAAGAAGAAAAAACGGGAGAAACGCATCCGAATGAATCAGCATTCGTGATACCCTCCCCTTGTCGAGGGTTCAGAAATCGTTCAATGCGCTACTTGTGTTCAATTATGATCCAAACGAACTAAATAAATACCACCGCGATTAAATGAAACGAATGGCTCTGATAATGGATGCTATTCGTACACGAACACTAATTGCCATTACATAACGCGTTAACGCTGTCCCTATTAATTAGAGAATCCAATATTCGTAGCTACGACTACGTTCAACCCGACTCGTAATTGGCCGACTAATGTCATTAGCGTCGTGCTGCCCTCACCCCCATAGCTCTTTTCTAACAAAATAAAATTTATACGATTTAAATAAATGTGCGCGTACATACGAGCGTCGTTGTTACGCAATGTACGTGCATTACGGATACACTCGAGGGAACCGAGAGAAACTCATTAGTTTCATCATTCACGACGGTGGTGTACGTTCATCTACAACGCAAGCCATGCGTGTATATACATGGGTCGTCGCTCCTCTAATTGCATATACAACGGGGCTCGTTCAAATCAAGTTTCCGTCGAACACGGCTTTCTATCCTCGGGCATGTTGCTCGAGTCGTTTGGATAAACGAATCGTAACCCTTCGGAGAGCGCTTTTAGCGACTCGTTATCGACGCGAGTATCGATTATCTTTTTGCTCGTCGAATTCCACGTCGATCGAGCTTCGCTTTTACCAGAGAGCTTCTTATTACCGAGCGAAATTCTTACGCGGTAGAACGGGAATATGTATACATATTTTTATAGAATGTTGTGGCGAAATTTTATATACTTGACAGGGCTGATTAGCGATAAAATATTTAGTGATTTAAATATATTGATTGGGCAAGGCGACTAGATGAAATTAATTAGGCTGGGTACTAAGGAGAATGCACATCGGGATAAGACCGCTGTATGTGGGAATATTTCATTCGAGATAAAAGCAACGAGTGAAATGAACCCTTAGCCTGTTGTTGTAGTATTAACAAATAAACAAGTTTATCTGAGAGTTACAAGTATTAACAGCACGTGTATCTCGTTAGATATATGTATCCGATGTGCCAGCAAGCAGCATATACATACATATATGTAGTATGAATACATGTACATGTACATGTACATATATCTAACGTCAGTAAGTTAAAGGTTAAGCTCCATCTGGAGCATACTCGCGTGGTGTGCGTCGGTAAAACCTTTTATCGAGAGATACGAATACGAGAAGAATTTGCCGATCATGCCCGAAGAAATCGGACAGTTTTACGAGCGCAAAACATACAGAGAGAACGTTCGTCAAGCATTTCAGACCTGTCTACCTTTTTGCCCCCGGGGATCGCAATATAATATATTTTTTTCCCATTTTTTTATTTGCTTCCTCTGGATCTTTATTCGATTCGCTACACGCCCGCGAATTTACATACATTCAACATTGCAGCGTTATTAAATTGGAGCAATTTAACGAATGTCGGACAAATTTTGCAACATTCTACTGCTCGGCAGAGATATACCTTGCGCTCCCGGGCAGAAAAAGTTTGTCCATTATCAAACTGAACGAATTCTCTGCGATTTCGAGCGAACACATTTCACAGAAAGTTACGCGAGCACACTGCGCAGCCTGGGGCTCCACCAAAGATAATGCAATAAGAAGAATCGAAGGACCTTAACATCGATTCACGTGCTCCAACGAACCTGTAATCGTTTGGCAACCGGCGAAAAAAATGTAAAAGAACAAAAAAAATACGAGCAGTACGGGTAGAGGAGGAGAGAGAGAAGGAGAGCGAGCGAGAGAGACCGGGGGAGAGCCCGTCGGGAAATAATTAATATGCCATGGACGCATAACGAACGACCCCGCGAAGCAGTCTGTTTGTTTTCGGACGGGTCTTCTTCGACTCCAGGCATGTCGGCCGTATCTCTCTTTTGCCCGGGCCTTCTGGACCTCCTGCTGCTTCCCCTTTTCCCTTTTTATTTTAGACGCACACGAGGCCCTTCTCTCAAGCTGCCTCTATCTATCCTTTTCTACCTTTTATTCAACAAAGTACCGTACACTCTAATGTGTCTTTATCGTGCTCCGAAATAGCGCAGATACCATTAAAATGTCGTTTAGAGAAAAATCATACTGCCACGTCACGCGGTGGTAAAGTAACGTAAATTGCAGCGATGGGTATCGAGGATAGGAAAGCTTTTCGATCTAAATGAGCGATTGCTTCAGGGAATGAACGTTCAGAATTCGCAACGCGACCAGATGGATCAAATGAATTTTGCATTTAATTGGAACTACGGGCAAGAAGTTTGTACACGTAGTATGCAGAACTGCGAGGAGGGATTTTCCTAAAAACCCTCTTACGAGTCACTGATGTCCTCCCTTTCTCTCTGAAGGCTCGTGAGAGCCGACCAACTGAGCGAGCAGCCGCACAGCAGCGGTGCACACAACGAGGGCCGCATGCCTCTCTCCATATATTCTCTCTACTTTAATCTTTCTTTTGTGACTCGGCTGTTTTAACGTTTTTTATTCCCCGATGAGCCGGGCCTCGTGAACGGGACAGAGGAAGATGTGCAATGCAGAGAGGGAAGGAGAGAGGTTGCGGAGAAAGGAAAGAAGAAGAGAAGATGGAGCAGAGGGAGGGCACTGCTGCAGGCTTATTAGCAAGAAGTCCGTAGAGAAAGAGGAAATCGTATATAAGAAGTTCTGTCGAGGGAAAAAGTATCGTTTAATGGGAAAAAGGTTGACAGAAGTGGAGGGTGAAATGTCGCGGATAAAAATGGCTCCGCGTTACTATAATAAAGAACTGCGCTGTCCCTAATCGTTGCAAAATTAAAGTTCTTTGTTTCGTCGACGATTCACGGTTGCCTCGGACTTGACCAGAATAAGCGAGACTGTGTTCAATCATGCTAACGAATTGTTCCGTTAAGTTGGAGCGGAGTTCGTTGCAGCTTGCACTGCAAAATAAATTATTCCGCGGGATGCAATGCGAGGAGAGAGGCGGAGAGACGGATAAGGGAGCAAGAAGAGTACGGTCGCGGATAAAGATGGCTTCGCATTATCATAATAAACTAGCGGCACGATGGTTAGTCACCGCGAACTCCTCCATGTCTCCCTGTTTATTTCGTGTGGCTCTCATTAACACACTCTGTGTGGGATGTATATTTGCACTGTGTCAAGCACGGTCCTAGGTTGTATCGAGTATGTTTCTCGAGGTCGATTTCTTCCAGATCCTTTCCAGAAACCTCTCCAACCAAGAGATATCAAACATTTTCTTTTTTGCCCAAATTTTTGCCCCCGCACCATTTATTTTGAGAAACTTGTTTCACAAATATACCTCAGAGGAATGAATATTCTACTCCACTTTTTTTTCTCAAACTATGCGTTACGAGCTGTATACGAGTCCAGAGGAAACTGCAAGTCGGCGTACTATAAGAAGGAGGGCTTGGTAGCCGGCAGGTAAATGAAAGTGAGCTCCGTATACCTGTTGCGACGAGCAAGGTATAATCTTTTATGACTTTCAGTCGGCTACTCATTAGGGGAGGCCGCCAAGTATGAGAGCTGTTATGCTTAGGATGCCTGTACCCTGAACGCGAAAATCCACGACGTCCGTGGAATTATATTGCATGACCCCCGAACGGTCTTATCCAGCACACAGCCTTATAAATAAAGATGAGTTGTAATCAATTAGGGAACCGAGGAGAATATTGCTTCACTCGTATAAATTCAGCGATATATTCGAGATGCTACAACAAAGACAAGTGCTGGAGAACTTGTTGCGTGTATATAGACCACCCGCGATATTGCGTTATTAATCAGCATGAGTCATTTATTATCAATCATGACGGCTACTATCAAGAACAGTAATTACAAAAAGGAGGGACGAGATTCCCTTCCACGAGTAATGTTGCTGCTTTCTTCTATCGCACTTTCAGTATTATTCCAGTGCGGAAAGGAGTTCATTGGCCTCAGTCCTGAGACTGCCTTCCAGATTTCGAACATTCGGACTTATAGCTCGAAGGATAATTGATAGCGCCAATCTTGCAATTTTATTTAACAGATTATCGATTCGGTATCATTTCAAGAAATGTTTAATCTTCTTCGACTTCGATTACACTTATAACAACGAAGATGTTTGTCTACTTTCAGATTCGCCATACGTTCGTGAAGTAAGGTGCTATTGCAATCAACGGGAATGCGTGCCTCAAGGATACATGTGCCGTGGCAGGGGCTGTTTCACCGAATTACCATCCAATGCAAATCCATCGTTATTAAGAGCAGGGCATAGCGCTTACAGCGGCTGTCTTGACAAGAGCTTCAAAGAACGGCAATGTCCCACGGGATACCTCTGTTGCGAGCAGGATCTCTGCAACCACGTAGATAGCCCAGCCATGAGAAACAGGCTCAACAAGACTCTTCAAGGTTAAATGAATGTTCTCGTTGCAAGATCATTAAAATTGTGCAGACTTAAGTCGATGCAACGCCATCGAGATTGGCATTTTCATGTTTCTCTGTGTATGCTATTTTCGTACGCATCTCGGCGTTTATTTTGCAATGAATTCTTTTTAATACAAGTCACGCTTCGCTTGCTTTGCATCGACATTGTACGATAGCAATTTCGTTCGTTTCGCTTTTAATTCGATTATTCAAATGTATGCCTCGTGCATTGCGTAGAACCTTGAGCCAGACAATTTCCACTTCTTTTAATATACCTACATACGTATGTATGTACAGACAACGAAGAGACTTGAACCGTTGATTTGAAACAATAGTGAAAGTTGAAGGCTGTGCGAATTTATGAATAATGAAACCTATTGTACAATTTATTTAAAACAACCTGACATACAACGAAAGATTTTTCTTTGTCACAGTATTGGTGGGTGACCAGCGACCTTTCCTCGGCCCGATACAGCCGATCAATCATGGGGGTCAGTCAACGGATGGATGGTTCAAGACTGCCACGATTGCTGTACCGATTTGCGGGCTGATAGTTCTACTGATACTGGCCAGCCTCGCCATTAGATTACTACAGCCTGTACCAACGCAAAACGACAAGCTAGGACCACATCGGATGCCCGATAATGGACCGCCGTTATTGGGACCACCAAAAGTGCCTCTTGTTTAATTACCTTGCAATCCAAAGGCGTTTGATAAAGTGTTCTAGCGGATAGACATTAGTAAGACTATCTAGAAAGCTAGCGGGCTTACATAGCTCCACTTGGCTGTGAATTTTGTGAAAAAGCGACTGCTGTAAATTATAACATAGCGTTTTGTGCATCGATTGCTACAATTCCTCCGAACAACGATGTTAATATGTCGTTATTACATTGAAGAGTGAGAAAGGGCCAATGAAATAGGACCCTTGTACATGACGTTAATTAAATGAAGAAACGAAAAAAGAGGAAGAAGCGGAAAAAAAATAAAATGAAACAACGCATGATATCGCCTTTATTGTAGCATTGTAAATAGATTATGTATTTTGTATCGTGTATTAGATGATATCGCTTATTCAGGCGGCGTACAAATTGTAATGTAATCGCGTTCCACGATGTCGTCGATCCTCGATGTATAATTAAAGACAGATCTAACCACAAGGCGTTAGTAATGTTACAATATAATCTCAAGAGGATACACGTATAATCCTGCAATAAAGAATAAACGATTTCCTATCGAGAAATAATGTTGATGAGAAATGAACGAATGAAAAACTGAAACCTAAAAGCATAATGAAGTCTGATATCTGTTTTCTAATCGTTTAGAATACCTTGTTTCGGAAATCAGCTATACTAGTAGTCCTCACATAGTAATCGTATTCCATATAAATATTATTATATTGTGATAATATGACATAACTGTATGATAATTATATTATTAAATATGTACCACGACTTTGTTTTACATGACGTGCTACTCATGAGGGATAAATCGACACGAAAATCGATTTGAAATACATTGAAATAATTTTTCAGTAATCGGTCTCTATTTATTTGCTCCTTTTATCAATTACATACACATACCATATCGATACCCGATATATAGGAAGGGTATGTCATTATTCCGTAAAATAGGTAATCCATTTGATCAGCTCAGAAAATTTGTTTCGTTCCGTTTCGAAATAGTAACCATAAAATGTTCGTATAATATAAATGTTTTGGCATCACAGTTTAAAATCGTACAATTTTCACGTTTCTCCTCCTATTCCCATTTTGCAATTTTCTCTTCGCGCATACCTTGTTACGCATTCGCCATCCGTCTCGTCTCCTTCCACGGGAAAAAAGTGTATTAGCTTATAAAAATACTGCATAAGGTATGTATCTTCATTTGTATCTATGCTTTGTTCTTCCCAAAAATTGGGCTACCAGTCAAGTTCAATTGAAATTCGAGCAGGACATTGTGTTCCATCTATGTACACGTAACATAGGGATACTAGGTTTCGCTCGATGCTATAATCAGTCGACCGTCACAACCCGCATGACAGGTTTTAGTTATACCAGTTAACAAGTCGGTAGTTTTAGGATAATATTTCGCCGAACGATTTAACATAAGCTTCATGAAGTTTGTTGATAAAATCCGGATCACTTCTCAGTAGATAATTAAAAGCTTGAAGAAGCTGATTTCTCGTTAATGGTTCTACGGGTCTTGTTAATGGTTCAGGTGGACTTGGCGCCGCGAACATTACGGGTGGTATTAGCGCTGGTGCCGATCCTCTTCCTGATAAAGTTGGGGCCGTGATAATGTCCTCTGATGCCTAATTGAATTAAAAATCAAAAATTTACAATCCTCCTAATTACGCGATCTTTAAGTTCTGCAGCATTTGAAGCGGAACCCGCCGACACGTCCACTCACCGTTGTTGCAGATGCATGTCCAAATAAAGATACTAATGGATTAGTGTTATTGGAGCCAATTATATCAGTGGCTTGATTATTTGTTGAATTAGAAGACGGTGTGTTTGTGGGTGATTGTATCCTAAAGAATCCAGTTGTGCCATTTGTATCGGTAGCGCTTTGATTCACAGATGGCGGAGCTTCTTCAGTTACAGATGCAGGCGTAGATATTATTGAGTCTGGTTGAATAATCTTACTTCGTCTCTTAGATCTGTTTGTAGCCGTAATACTACCAGCATTAGTAGCAGTCATTATAGCAGTTGGAGTTGTTTGTGATTGGTGTTGAGAAACTGGTTGGGGAGTTATAGACCTGTGTTGTTTTTCAATATGCTCTACCGTATGTGCAGCTGGGTGTGACATTAATCGTGCAAGTAACGGTTTACTTTCGTTTACAACAGTACCTGGAGTAGGCTGATCTCCAGCCTTAAAATGTCCAGTATTAACCTGAAAACATTTTAAGAACCTTCATATCTCCTGCCCCTAACATCAAACCAATAATTACCATTCATTGCGAGACAATTACTAACTTTTGCCTTTGCAAAAAAGTCCATCACACTTTGCGAAGTAACATCTGGGCCTAATGGAGCAGCCAAAGGCCCAGTTATATTCTCTGTTGTAGGAGTACCCAAAGGAGACTTAGCGATAAACCCTTCTTTCGCACTTCCTCCTGTGCTGCCACTATGATTTTTGTTGGTATTAAAATCTTCTTGAGCTTTGCTTAGCATACTGAATATATCAACATTGTTTACACTTGGTACAGAATCCTTTTTTACGCTAGCAACAGGTTTATTAGAAGCCTTACGGCTTTCATCTGACTCCTTGACAAGTTTGTTTAACATTGCACCAATGCGTACACACTCCTCTTTATCATAAAACCAAATGCCATAGATATTGCATCTGGAATTTCTATATAGTAAGAAGGGTTCTTGGAGCTGTAAATCTAAGCCCTGTGTAACTGGCTCCACTAAATTATTCGTATTTAATCTGCAAGAATATTATAGGAACCGATTGGTATATACTTTTATTGTGCACAGTGGCAATCATTAACCTTTACTCAGACTGTTAGATACCACATGGTATATACTGTTGCAACTCATAAAGAAAAGCATGTCTAAATAGAATAGAATTAGTATCTCTCATGAAGTTGATAAAATACTTAAAAATATTAGTAAATATTTGTAACGCAAAAATGTATGCATAACAATATGTCTATATATGTATATAGATATATAGATATATATACATATATATATATTACCTATTCATGATAAGAACACTGTTATAGGGCTCGCCATTGCGCGAGTATACGAATAAAGCACCTTCGATATCGGTTTTTTCCCACTCATTATTGACTGCGTTAAAAGTATAAAGTGCTACGTGCGTTGCGGTCTCCAGAATATCTTTCACATAGGGATCTACTCGTTTCAGAGCGGCCACGTTCATTCGTAACCCTGTTTGATCCGTCATCGTGTTTCTTACAACTTGATGATATAGTTTGAGAAATACGATAAATATGGCTCCTCTTATAAATCTGTTCAACTTTAGCTTTGTTGTCCGAGCCGATCACTGAGAGCACTGTATTTCGATATAACGCAAGCAACTGCTTCTACAATAAACGTCATACTAAATTTTAAGGTTGATACCGTTGTTACATCTGCGAGTTAGTAACATCACAGAATGCCGACGCTTCCTTTCGTTTTGCCTCGACGCTCATTTTCGATTGGTGTAAAGGCAAGCAATAAGGTACGTTAAAATGGACGCTTAACTAAAATGGGGGGACGCAAACCGATTCAGCCAATGGAACTTTGAGAAATTTTGAAAATGCAAACCAGTATGGCAATAATATAATTATAATCTTGTTCATATATGCATCTCTAAATGTATATAATGCAATTTACAGGTCCCACAAAAAGTTATTTTTACATTTCACGTTTTACGTTTACGGTAAGTTTTGTTGGAACAAGAGGAAGATGAGGTAAAAACGTATGTCAACATTTTTCTTAGATTTTTGCCAAACAAAAATTTGTGTTGCGTAACATTAATTATAATGTTGTAACAAATGGAAACATAAATTGATAAAGTTCTAATAAATTTTAGTAATATTACTCGTTTAACTTCTTCAAGAAAGATACGGAAATAAAAAGGACAAAATATTACGCCCTCTTCATTGAAAAAAGAGGTAAACCGCGTGGTTTACCTTTTGGCCACAATAAAAACTAAACTCATTGCTTCACTACTAATTTAATCCGAAAGGAATTAACATCACTTCACTTAGCAAAAAACAGAGAAGATAACGCTGACTCGTGATGACTTTTATCTATAGAACTGCAATTCAGAACTATTAGTGGATACAACATGCAACTCGTTAAACTCCGTCAATCTTTGTTGGCATATTGTTTTAATTATTTACTTGCAGTAAATTACTTCACTATTACCCACTTGTGCATCTTTAAAATCGGGATTATTTCATTGGGTTCAACATTTTCGGATTTGAATCTTTGAATAATCGATTAACATTTTACCACCAGCTTTATCCAGTTTCATTGTGCAACGTTTGTGATTAACTTGGCCGCTATATCTCTTGATTTTCTCTATTGTGCAATGAGTTTGATGGAAATCTAAATTGCGTGTAGTGCTACATAAAATAGAATTTTGGGAACATCATGCGCGCTAGCGTAGCGCACAGAAAAATTGGGTCGATGTGTGAAAGATGGCGGCTACTGCGTGGTGTGTGTGAAAAATTTCTTGCGTAGATATTGTCCGTAAATTTTGCCAAAACATGACAAGATATGGAAAAGCCAATTCGCACGTGTACGGCGCTACTATACGCGGAAGGTTCGTAATGCTAATGAATATTTAGATTCCATGTTTCCTGTTCGCGTAAGGGACGTTTGTTTACGAAAAAGTTTGTATAATACTTCGACGTGAAGTGGAGCGTTGTAAGGGAAAAACGGATCCTAACATAGACGAGCCTGGAGATAAAGTGTTGCCGGACTTCGGCCCGGTGAGAAGATCGGTAGAGATGCTGAAGCAATTGCAGATGGGGATGAGGGCTTTTCTCTTGATGGCCTCCCGTGTGTGGACATGCGTCTTCTTTCTCCTGAAGAAGCAGGTTAGAGCCGTAAGTAGGTGCTTCGCGCCTCTATCAGCTTTTTTTTCCTATCACGATTTTAATTTTAATATAACATCTCCTCAGCTGCTGCGTTAATTTTTTCCTTTTTCCAAATATATTGTACCATACTTTTTAACTTGCAGAAAATTTTTCCCGGTTCCAGGGAATATTTATCTTAATCGGTTTGTGACAATACATATAGTGCGTCCAGTGATGCACCTCTGATTGCACTGAAATATTCCGCCGGATAATTTAATCTTGTTCTTTTATCCCTGATCTGAATATAATAACTATGTTTTTTTTAAAATCCTGAAAATTGCAGCAATTTCACATATTTATGTAGTGCTGCATTGTTTTTTACGATGTCTTAATTAATAAGCGATGTATATAGTAAATCCTCCAAATGTAATGTAAATAATAATTGTTTACCATGGAATAGATTATTTTAAATAATCTTTTAATAATTTTTCTCTCATTCCTGAATATTCCATGTACAATATTTAATTACTAGAAATATATTTCATCAGCATCAAATATTCATTTTTCGCATTCCTGCTGCTTTTTCATGTGCATAATAGATGTGTTATTTTAAGTAGAATAAATAATTCATAACTCGATACAATTATTTAACTTTCCAGATATCACAAATGCAACCTGTTAAATATGAGATCTTCCCATTATCTCCATTATCCAGGCACAGACTTAGTAAGTACTGCTGATATTTAATAATGTTGTTACACGTTACAGGAAAATCTATTATTGTTTGTATGTAACAAAGGTATATTGCAGGTATAGTTAAGAGGAAAATATTAGTTCTGGATTTAGATGAAACATTAATTCATTCTCATCACGATGGAGTAGCAAGGCCAACAGTTAGATTTGGTACACCACCAGATTTTATTCTTAAAGTGACGATAGACAGACATCCAGTCAGATTTTTTGTTCACAAAAGACCACATGTAGATTTCTTTTTAGATATTGTTAGTCAGTGGTAAGTTATATTTATATTGGGGTTTAGACCTTGTATGTACTTAGGTTTTAGACAATATGAATTTAATAATAATCAGAATTTTTAATGCAACAATGTATTATTTTCTAGGTATGAACTAGTGGTCTTCACTGCTTCCATGGAAATTTATGGAGGAGCTGTTGTAGAAAAGTTAGACAACAACAGGGGTATCCTAACAAGAAGATATTATAGACAACATTGTACACCAGAAATGGGTTCCTATACTAAAGATCTATCTGCAATTTGTTCAGATCTAGCATCAGTCTTTATACTTGATAATAGCCCTGGAGCATACAGAGCTTATCCTCGTAAGTATAAATATACTAAATACATATAATAATCATTAATATTATTTAAATAAATTTTTTTTCTAATTTTTCCCTCAATTTAAAAATAATCGCGTGTCTAATTTTTTATTTAACTTTTATCGTCTGCATGATACAGCAATGCTTGTATGCAAATACTTTTAAATATAAAGGTTATTAATAAAATACGAAAGAGAAATTATCGCACATGTATTTAATGTGCATTGTCACGGTATTGTCTTAATCATTCTATTGCTATTGCGGTATCATGCATTATATATCACGAGTCATGATTCATGATCTGTAGTCAGAACTTGCTTACATGTGTGCAACTATGAATAGTGGAATAAACAAGTTTCAATTTCATTGAAAAACATTCAATAAACAATGCCATAATAATTCAGAGAAAATTTATCCTAACTTTCACAACGAAACTGTATCCTTCAATAACATCGTGGGTATACATCGTGATGTTCGGAGGCTTTCATAATGGTCATAATTTATAGGGATTCAGATACCTGTTTTTTTTCATTTAATCAATACGGAATTACGTACTATATAACATTTACGTCACCTGCACTATCGGTGATACTAAATTATTCAATTGTTCCTAATTAAGACGATTTACGATTTAAGACGATTTGTAATTTAAAATCTTTTTCAAAATGTTTCATTCCATTTGTAAAATTTGCTTTTATTGTCAATGTTATCGTAATTATTTTAAATAAACGACACTGCGTTAGGGACCAAAAAATATCAATATCATTTAGTTATTAGAATTACATTTTATATAGTTTGGCTGGTTAGCGAAATAATAAGATTCAAAACCCACATAAATCTTATTGAAAATCGTATCTATTTACAGCTATCAGCGTTGATGCTCTGTAAGCAAGCACTGAATACAGACCTATGGATAAATGTAAAATATGCTCAATTGCCAATGCCAATGCTCTTC
This sequence comes from Nomada fabriciana, assembly GCA_907165295.1. Taxonomy (NCBI): domain Eukaryota; kingdom Metazoa; phylum Arthropoda; class Insecta; order Hymenoptera; family Apidae; genus Nomada; species Nomada fabriciana. Next base: position 5,900,428 of record OU015690.1, on the reverse strand, counting down.
CACTTGAATAAGCACTGGATACTGCGCAGAATTTAATATATTTTTTTCAATAAATCCTGAGTATCAGGTATTAGTGTAAGGAATTAGAAAAAAAGTTTTTCAATTTGCAGCATCCAAGAAAATCATTAATTTCAAAGAAGAGAAAGTACTATGTTACTTTGAATACAGTGAGAATACACTTACTTTTCTTGGATGTTTCAGTGGACAATTGTAGTTTCTATATACATGTTTTTTTTAACCCATATACATATTATTATTGTCCAAGGAGCAATTTTATAACAATGTTTTACGGTTGTTCCTCCTTTTTGTTATCGCAGATAATGCAATACCAATAAAATCGTGGTTTAGCGACGCGGGAGATACTGCACTATTAAGTTTACTTCCAATTTTGGATGCACTTCGATTTACACAGGACGTACGATCCGTTCTTTCAAGGAATTTACATTTACATCGTACTTGGTAGCATAGTCTGGATTAATTGATAAATTAGATTTATTAGAGATCGAGCTGCAAAACCGTTTAGCGTGTTTAATCTAGGGTTATGATTGTTACTGGTAATAGATATTAGGATGCTGTCTGACTAATGAGACAATGATCCTTTGACCCTGTCCTCATTTTCTACGCTCGTTAAAAAACGGAATTATAGCGAGTAAGTTTAAAAGGAAATGGGACCTTCAACCAAATTAGTTACATCAGCACAAAATATCCTGGTATATTTTCATTATGTTCACGTGTGCGCAATAATATATACATATAGATATATATATATACACACACACACACACACACACACACACATATATATATATGTTTTCTTAAAAAGATGTATGATTTGCCAAAGATCGAGATTTTGACGTAGCATAGATTTATATATTTCGCTCGGAATAATTTTGTTCTAAGTAAAGATATTATGCGGACATTTTAGGTATTTTTGCCACACATGATAAAAAAGCTGTTATATTTTTTAAACGAATTATTTCTGTTATATATAATATTACGAAACCTAAGGTGTAGTTTAAAGAAAACGACAAAAATACTAAGTCACACTTTCAATGGACTATGCTGTAACTCACTGTATCAGTGAGGCAGTTATCCTAAATATATGTAATAATAAAACGAAGTATTAATGAACTATGAAGAGGCGATGTTTGATTTCATCAGATTTTCCAAAAGATTAGAATTACTTAAGGCGCAGTGTACGATGTTCATACGTCGAAAAAGATAAGAAAATAATAATACATGAATAAAGTAACAGTGAACGGATATAATCATAACTATAGCTGTATACTTTGTTCCATTGTTTAATCATCCAAAAGTAATATTAACTATTATATGGTTTGTACATACTATGTTGAAGGAGTGTATTTGTTGCAGAATGATTGGTTTGAGTGAATGAACAGTGTAATCAAGCCATTAAACGAAACATTTTACACGATATTTATATATGGATATACACGTAGCTGTATATACATATATATGTATAAGTGTTAGTTTTACTTAATCATAAAACTTTCTCTGAACAAAAAAAATGCCCATGTGCACAAGATTGAAACAATAATTTGTTCTCAAATAAATAGTGTGCAATTCAGAACATTTGTTTATTTGTTGACATATATCAAACGAATTGCTCACATGAATTTATATTACTAACTCTAATTTGTTCCAATGTAAGAACAGCCATGGGTAGTATAGGTATAAGATAAAACATAAAGCAGGATTACACCACACTCAGTAAAATAATGTCTTTCTGTACATAATATACTTGGATGTACACATGTATGTATGTTCTGTTCCCACATACATGCAACTATATGTATATGTCGAGAAAATAATAATTTTTTAATTTTAAATATACAGTGCAAAAATAATTTGTTGTATAAATGTAAACCATGGCTTAGAATGATTCTATAATTATGATTGTCTTTTTAAATTTACATACGGATTAAAATGTACATATTTAGTTTGTACAAGTAGTTTGTATGTTTGATTTTTACACCTTTCCCATTTTATTGTTAAGTCTCTTTTAAATGGACTATTTGTGTGAAACCAACGAGGGATACGGAACAGAAAGGTGTTCTTTCATCATGAATATAATTTAATAAGAAAGCATCCTTATTTCTCAATTTAGTTGTCATTTTATTTTCGTAAAAAGTGTTAAACAATATGTGAGGCCTTTAAAAGCAGGGATGAAACATCGATGCTAATACCCGAGAGCGAACAGATTAATTTTTCTAGATTCTTCCAGAAAGATTAAGTAACAATCACCATTCATAAAATTGAATATACCGCAAGAAATGATGCATTACATATCCTTTTGTTTTGTAAACAAATATCCCTCAAACGCCCTTCGTAAAAAAACAATAAACGATTTAATTTGATCTTGCAGTGCATAGATAAAAAATAATTTGGACAAAATGAAGGTTTTGAATCGTAATAAATACAATAATTGTAAAAAAAACGCCACACCCTTGAGGTATGTTACGCGTGATCAAAATGATCGATTTCGTTTAATAGAAATCACAGAATATTCTGCACATCGAAGACTGTTATGATGGAAGTGAATACTTCATGTACTATCCTAATTTCACACCTTAGGTGGATCTTCGCGAATCATTTCCAGTGAACTATCTGAATTATTAGTACTACTACCACTTCCAGCATCATCTTCTCGTTCACTTGGCTTTTCCGGATTTGTGCCTGCAGCATCTAATTGCCACGACGGTATAGATATTGACGGTATAGCTGCCGGTGCACTTGGAAATTGTTTTCTGTTTCAAACGGAAGGTCTCAGTGAATATGGATATGTTTTAACTTCTTTACTTTGCTATGTACAAATCTTATACTACTCTATCACGATTCGTGGAGATGCTAATTGCGATATAATACGAGAACGCTAAACATAGAATGTGTTTTTTTTAATATTTTTTTGTAACCATTCAAAAATAGAGTAATGTATTTTGCAGATATTTTTTTTTATTTTTTTCAAAAAATGTTTACTTTCATATTTTGAACTGAATGTACTCGACTGATTGCATCCAAAAAGATATACATACATATATTCTTGTATGCGCGCGCGAGTCAGCATAAATAGTGGAGTAAGACTTTTGAAAAATAAAAACGAAATATATCTTAAAATGAATGGATAAGCTTAATATATAAAACAAAATAATTATCTTATATAGCAATAAATGTTACTATTCAAATTGTTGGTTACATACCGTATTCTAATTAGGATCTATAAAGTCTAATTATATACATAAATGTATATTATACCTTGATAAAAGTAAAGACTTCAGACTAGCTAAATCTTGTTTTAATTCTTGTACCAACTGAGGTATCATTGGATCCATAGATTGATTCTGTGACAATTTCTTTACATCACCTTCAACTTTTGAAATTGACTGTTTCACCTCGTTCATAGAAGTTTGTATAGTCTTATCTAACTCTGTTACCGAATCTTTTATACTATCTTTCTTTTTCCGGCCAAACAAGAATGGTTCAATAAATTTCTAGAATACAACGAAATGCATTCTAATTAGTTTGATTTCTGATTCAAAGAATAGTATTGTATCATGTACATAGAATAATACCTTGTAGAACCAATAAACGCAATATATAGTAGCTCCAATTAAAGCTGTAGCATTGAAGAATTCTTTAATTCTTTGGAAGAGAGTTATTTGGTATTGTTGGGAATGAAGATATGGATATAATGGACGACTTGGTGGAATAGGGATCACCGTGTAGTCACTTGAATTACGAACAACATTTTGATCTATTGTTATATCAACGGAGGCTAATTTAAATGCTGTTTTAATTTCCTCCTCTGTTAAACCCTTTTTCCTAAGAAATTCCTGTTTACGTCCTACAGGACTACTTTGTACCTTAGGATTTTGTAAAAATTCCACAGCAGTTTTTACCTTGAAGAAAAAATCTTGGTCAATTTAACTTATTTCATTTTTAATATTTATATAATTTTTCGATGCACGATTTAATTCTGTACTATTAATTTTCTTAACATATCCGGAAATATTATAAGCTGTTAAATATATGATATGTGTCTATGTATATGTATATATCTAGATGTATATATATATAACCTCAGCAACAAAAACTTACTACATTCTCCCTCAATGAAAAGCTATTATTGTTTGAATCTTGGTCGGCCATTGTTATAGTTACAAATATGTTCACGAATTAAAATTTCATAACTACGAAGTGTTCAGATTTTTTACATGCAAATCATTTTGCAATCCTTCGTACACATGCATCTAAAAGTATTGCAACGCGCAGGCGTTGATATAAATGTTCGATATACTATCTTTCGAGTAGAAGGAAATTTTCGAATATGAATTAAGCAAGTTACTGAACTTTGAATTTTGCCTGATTAAAATGCATTATCTGTATGACAAGCACGAAATTATACAGAGATTTGCAAGGGTATTAAAGGTACTTATATGATCATATTAATGATATATTCATTCACTGATCAATAAGAGCAAAGAAAGGACAGTGTGTATAAACAAAAAATTCTTCTGCGTACATGAACAAAGAGTCTAATTGGCATACAATTTTGAAATACGATTCTATATTTCCATTATATTTTTGTCAGAGTCATTATGCATGTAGATAAATGTGCAACTACCGGTTTTGAAATCAATACAACAACCCCATTTGCCCCATAAATATAGAATTAAATTATTTGCGAAAGTAGCGACGAATAAATGTATCTAAACTCAAGGGTCGCATACTACTATGTACTAGACCAAATAATTCATATTCTGTGGATATCTGATTATTATAGTATATGTTTCTGAGACACGTAGTACAAAGAAGTGGGTGTTGCTTTCGTCATTTGATAGTTCGTACTTGTATCAGTAGGTTGGTACTGTTACCGTACTTTTCGGAGGCTGATACAAATTAGTATCGCTTATTTTTATTAATCGCAGTGAGAGTCATGCGTAAGTGATCATTCATTATTCTAAAATTCCCGTTTATGATTATTTCATCCTATTATTCGCAGCGAATTCTCGATGAAGATAATACGTACGGGTATAGGCCATTCATTTCCGATCAATAATACTAACCGTTTGCAGGACATGTTAGAAAGAACCTTAAATGTCATTTAATGAAAGGGGCGTTATCTTTTCTATATTATTTTGTACCTTATTGCTTAAATAATTTCGAGATGTAAGACGTTAGTATTAATTGTTCATTAAATCGTATCGTCCAACTTGTTCAAATTTTAATAGAAGGTGATTGCCTTGAGTGTTAACAAGTATTGTTTTAACATCATATTCTATCATTTATTCCTGTATATAATTTATTTTAAAGGCCAAATATTTCACGATGTAAAGCACACTTATATGCTTGATAACTTTTACAATAATTTTTAAAGCTCCAAAGTCAACTATCTCTAGTGCTATAATTTTAAGATATCAAGGTCTTTGTGCTCAATGAAAATAATATGTACCTTACTTAAAAAAGGAAAAAAAATACAATTTATAAGCATTGTTTTAGTCATCCTAAATTTTAATAAAAAATAAATATTCTGTTATAGATTGGTTGTAGTTGAAACAATAAAAGGTACCCTCTGTCAAAATGATAGGGGGTTTATTTGTGTACAACCACAAGGGAGAGGTACTCATCTCTAGGGTGTACAGAGATGACATTGGTCGAAATGCAGTCGATGCATTTCGTGTCAATGTTATCCATGCAAGGCAGCAAGTTCGTTCTCCAGTTACCAATATTGCAAGAACATCGTTTTTTCATATAAAACGGGCTAACATTTGGTTGGCCGCTGTTACCAAGCAGAATGTTAACGCAGCAATGGTATTTGAGTTCTTGTTGAAGATTATCGATGTTATGCAGTCATATTTCGGCAAGATCTCAGAGGAGAACATTAAGAACAACTTTGTTCTGATTTATGAATTATTGGATGGTCGGTATCCTAATATGAATTTCCAATAATGCAATACATTTTAGCTGTAATATTAGAAAAACTGTTAAACTTCTTGTCCAGAAATCTTGGACTTTGGCTACCCACAGAACTGTGATACCGGGGTATTAAAAACTTTCATCACTCAGCAAGGAGTCAAATCAGCAACGAAAGAGGAACAGGCTCAAATAACATCACAAGTAACCGGTCAAATAGGATGGAGAAGGGAGGGCCTTAAATATAGGCGCAATGAATTATTCCTCGATGTACTTGAATACGTGAATCTCTTAATGAGCCCCCAGGGCCAAGTGCTAAGTGCGCATGTTGCCGGAAAGGTACCTATCTTTAACGAATAAAAGTAGAAAAAAAGGTAGAGTATTTGTAGTGCCAATGCTCATAATATCTTTATTCCATTTAGGTTGTGATGAAATCCTACTTGTCCGGAATGCCGGAATGCAAATTTGGAATCAATGACAAAATTGTTATGGAAGCTAAAGGTATTAAGGGTGGAAATGGTTTGGGAGGCGGAGGAGACGACCCTACCGGCGCTAGATCTGGAAAACCTGTTGTTGTTATCGACGACTGCCAATTTCATCAATGCGTTAAGCTTAGCAAATTCGAAACGGAGCATGCTATCAGTTTCATACCCCCCGATGGAGAGTTTGAGTTGATGAGGTAACGATTGTTATAGAATATGGAGACTGCTAGATTATTCAATATGTTCAAACTATTTCTTTTCTTTTTATAGATACCGTACCACCAAGGATATATCATTACCATTCCGCGTCATTCCATTAGTTCGCGAAGTAGGACGTACAAAGATGGAAGTAAAGGCAGTACTAAAATCGAACTTTAAACCATCTTTGTTGGGGCAGAAGATTGAAGTGCGTGTACCGACTCCTTTGAATACTGCGGGTGTACAACTGATTTGCTTGAAAGGGAAAGCGAAATACAAGGCATCCGAAAACGCGATCGTATGGAAAATTAAACGCATGGCCGGTATGAAAGAAACTCAGCTATCAGCCGAGATTGATTTGCTTGAAACTGATACTAAGAAAAAATGGACCCGACCGCCGATTTCAATGAATTTCGAAGTACCGTTCGCACCGTCAGGATTTAAAGTGCGTTACTTGAAAGTATTTGAATCCAAACTAAATTACTCTGATCATGATGTTATAAAGTGGGTGAGATACATAGGTCGAAGTGGGCTATACGAGACAAGATGTTAATAACATCTAATCGCATTAATTGTAAATGTGTAATCTCAAACGCATAAATACGATCTTCTGAAAATTTATCTCTTTGCGGCGCATGTATAAATAAATCAGAGTATCTGATCAAAATGTTAAGAAGCAAAGGAATGGGGTACCAAGAGGGAAACGGTTTTGTACCAATGTTCTTTTGTCATCCGATTTTTGTGTTCTATTTTATCGTAGTGTATGCGTACTCTATTTAAAAAAAGTTTTTGTACATTTTATTCTGTCCGGTTTTTAGTAAATGTATAGTTCCGCGAAATTCTAATGTCTGTAATTTCATGCATAGAATTAGATTTTAATCTTGAATGTACACGTATTACATCGCGTACCTCATTAAACATTAAGTTAATAGCATATTCCATTTTGTTTTATAAAAGGGGGAAAAAAAATCGCGAACTCTTTGGTATCTGATATGACGAGAAAATTCTGTAAATGTAATTGCTAAACATCGTGAATGGTTCGAAAATGCGCTCAATGAATTTTAGTTTATTGAAGATGTCTGTTGTCACATATAAAAATGAATAGAGAATGTCTTGATTCATTGTAAAGGAGTAATTTTGTCTCTCTATGTTAATATTCATATGCATAATAAAGTATGTATGTAATTTAAATATGTCAATAATTTTTCTATAATTGTAATTGTTATATAATTGTTTTCTAAACCATGGTACAAGATGTTCACGTATAATTCTTTTTTAGAGCGATTCAAATTTCGAATAGGCAAGATGGATGCAATAGAACGTGCTGTAACGGTCACTTTCGATCGATATATATTTCGAATATATTTCGAAAGAATTTGACTCTTGCATAGATCATTTTTGCGACAATTATGTACAAACATAATCTTTAACTTTTTAAAGTTTTGAGACAAAATAATTATTCCATGTATCATTGATGAGGTGTTTACGAGGTAATTAGGAAATTAATCATAAGTTGTAATAGGGGAGCATCCTGTTGCTCCATTACTGCTCTATTTATTATTACATTCTTTTGTAATAATGTATAATAATTGCGTACTCACCGTTCGCAGATATTCTTGCAGCGATAGGGGTCAGAATTGTGATGTTAATCCAAATTTCAGATCCTTTTTCCAGAAAAATTGCACTACCACTTGCACAACGACACTCGCGAGATTTCGCGGGATAGCAAACTGACGTCAAACCGTTCAAATTTCAAGCAGCATTAATCTGCGCATGTCCAATCATCAATGTGCATTGATGGTGGTCGATATCGATCAAATTTGACATTGATCAAATGCATAATTATTGAAATATATTCATATATACACATGTTTCTTAATTTATTTACAAGTATTCTAGAGCCGTTTAAGATTGCTACGTTCTGTTAATATTTAAAATATGAAATTAATAATTATAAGAAATTTTTGATACCGGAAGTTGCTTTTATTAATTTGTTAATGCTGTTTAATATTTTACTATTATATTACTCTATCCATGGAGAAAGTTACAACTATACAATGATTATAAAATAAATTAGAAATTTATTCAACCTTGTCTACTATTATTCGCAATGAAAAACGCCCTTTCTCTACGATCGAACGAGTAATTGATTTGACGAGCAACAAATTGAACACCGTTACGAACGCTTTTACGTGAAGTGAGTGGCGAAAAGGGCGCGTGTTAATTAGTATTTAATCCTGTCATATTAATTAAGGTTTTAAGGGAAGATTCAATCCGCGTGAGACTTGGAGTAGAAATTTAAATTTGACGCGAGTTTCTCATCTATATATCGGTCGCTTACTTGGTGGCAGAGCGTGATAACTTCTGCTGTTAGCGCATGCGGCTCTCGGCCATACCCGTGCTCGTACCTGTCATGGATTCCAAGGATCGACCGCGGGCGCAGGCACGCGTGATCATACGATTTTATGCGTGAAAATCAACAGTACATCGAGAGATCTGTGTACGAAAGTAATGCACGATTATGAGGCGGTTGATAAAGTGGTGATTTTTCATTGATCCAAGTGTCGGCGAAGCGTAAACAATCGTCTCAAGATGAGCCCTTTCACCACGGGTTACGGGCCTTCTGTCATACGGTGCACAGATATTGTAAGTATTTGTTATATCGGACCATTTTACTTAATAAAATAGATGTACACTACCGATAAGCGACATACGTTCCGTGACACGGTTTACGTTCGTCCTCTATGCCATTCACGACCCACACGGATTCGAGTATTATGCGAAAATTCGTCGAATGTCACGACAGTTTTTCTAGCCCTATACTACTATTCACCTAGGCAAATTTTTGTTGAATCAACATCATTGGAATTCAGTGCTGCGTACCAATGTTTAGGTTACACCGCGGTTACGAATTGTATACGCCACGTCCTCGAAGTCTCGTGGCAATTCTCACCGAGCAGTTTTATGGGTACCGCTATTTTTAGTGCATACCGTAAACCTGCTGCTCTGGCATAAACGAAGCTATCGAGAATTTTACAATTTTTATTATTTACTGACACATATTGTTTGTCATATTGTTGTCTATCGGTTGCCAAAAAATGCTGGACCCCAAAAGCACGATTACGACTGTACGCGTTTGAGTCGTCGGTGTGAAATGTCTGGAAAATATCAACGAAATATTTGATAGAATGCCACTTGTTTTATTAAATGACAGCCCGATATGGACAAACAATTAGTATCGTCGGATTATCGTATTTGGCGGGAAAACGGAGGAAGTGTCAATAATAATAATATTCTTTGTATCGAAATGTCAGAGTGCAACGTGATTCATTAAACGCCGACCATTGTCTGGGCGAGCTCATCGTAATCAGCTGTTATCAAGAACATTGCTATACGTGTTTCCTGCCACTTGTGGTACTACATACTAGCCATTCTGTCGTAACCGATGCAAGACACCTTTACGGCTTCATTGTGCATCGAATTGTTACTATTAAACGTGCACAGTACGGTGCTACACCTCCTTTTCTCTGTCCCCCCTCCGCCCGGGTTATTTCATCGTTCATCTTATCGCGGTATATTGGAAACGATAATCGATATTCGGCCAGTGGGGCGGCGGTGAAATTTCAAGTTTCAGCAGGGGCTATTAAAAGACAAAACGGACAGTGGTGCCTTAGGGACGAAAAGCTGGTCGATTCATAGTAGTATACAACTTAGAAGCCAAGTTTGTAATCTTCTGTTTAAGGAAACCTTGCGCTTGACGCGCGCATCGTACAATAAAGGAAGGGCTGAATATTCTAGAGGGAAAGCGAAAGCTACCATCAGTTAAAGTGTCCAACACATTTTATATTATATTCGTTATCATTTTTCACGGATCAATCACGCAAAAGTTGTTGTTTTCTACGATCCAACGTGGATAGATTGGACGTGCACCTGTTTCGTCAGTGTATTTAGGTATTTATACACGATGTTAGGCCAGTATATTATAAATAAGCTGTGCCACAACTTAGGCGAACCGCTCCGATATTCGATATTCCGAGTATGCATTTAGTTAATTGCATTAATTGCTTCCCTTATTTTCCCTATATTCCCGCTAACAATCGTAGTTGTATATTGGACTTCTTGGCACGGGTGATGCAAGTAAAAGTAGACACAGACTTCTTTGGACTTGTTGAGTCCAACACATGACCGGCATCATATCTGGCACCGTGTGGGACCCTTAGAAATTGTATACAATATCAGGCTTATACAGCTATGACACGATAGTTGCACCCGTACTCCTACTATGTACATATAAATTACTATGAATGTTAAGCGCACATGTGTAGCATTAAAAAAAGCAAATAAATATGATAGTCTATTATGTATGAGGTGACGATCGAACGTGTATAGCGGTTATCTGCCGATAGAGCGGCACGTGCAACGATAATAATAGAACTGTCGGTGCATTCACATACGGGGGATACCTGTTGTGTAGTATGTTAAAGAGACACAAAGTTTCACGCTCAGGCTCACTTCAATCATCCGCGGGATTAGAACCGATTAAATCGATAAATCGAAACGAGTTATGGCGTTGGAAATATAGTTGAATCTTTCATTAATATCTTTCAAAGGTATATTAATGTTTGATAGCTTAAAGCTTAAACGATCGGGTAAATATTGGAATGAACAATCGTCCTTCTGTGCAATATGTCTATTTCAATATTTTCTTTTTTAAGACCGTGAAAATTAGGTCAATGCATCGTCCACGAGGCATTAAATTTTATCTCTTGTGTGTACCTTTATTATTTCCATACTAATGGCCGTTACCTTCTTAATTTCTGATGTGTAGTGAATTAATCATTTCTTTGACGTCATTTCGGCATTTGTCAACTGGTTTCGTGCTCAAGGTTTTTCATACAGTGATAGCCAAATTCCATTCCATTCGAAAGACGCGTATGGGATGAAAAACTACTATATTTACACGTGTACTCACGTGTCAGGAACATTTAGTTATTAAAAAAAAAGTGGACGGCATAAAATGGTTCAATGATCAGTAAAGATTACCTTTTTTTCATAGCATTATTCACGTTCTCTTTAACTACACGTTTCACTACAGTTTTATCCTGAATTATCTTAATCGTTTGCCTACCAACCTAGTCATTTATATCGATCGGTGGACGCTAAGTCTTCAATAACATTTTTTCTCGGCCAACCACCTCTATTATACCCGGGTAGTCAAGGTATCAGATGTTACACCTAAAATCCATGATTCCTCGGGCACGTACGTTGGATCAATGATAGGGAACGTTGCGTTGCTAATCACGTGGTGTTGAGGCAGAAGATAATTAGGGATGGGAATACAGTTCACAAATTACGAATCGAGATATGGGGTAATATTTTTTTCCCAATTTCCATTATACGTTTGATACATTCCCTGAATATTAATACAACTTTCCTATCTTACAACACGGAAGCGTTTATAGTTGTTATCATTTCCTGCCTCGTTATAGAACGGATAACGACGAATCTCTATCTACGAGAAATACTGTTCGCAGCACTTTTCATGCCGTTCATAGAACTAAAGATGAGGCTGATTTTTTTTCGACTTCGCTTAAATTTATGTTCTCTCTATTAAAAAAATATAAACGGTAGAGAGAATTTATTTGAACCGGTGCACTCAATGCTTCTCTGAAAATTTCTCTATTCAACGCAAGCATATTTATACAACATACTGTTTCACGTAGCCTCGACGTTTTCGAGGAAACTGAGATTTACTGGTTCGCTCGAACTTTTATTTACTACCATGCACAATGCACTTCTCCGACGTGAGTAACGCCCAGCCAACTCGATCAATTTTCTCAACTGCCGCTTATATGTTGGCTACACGTTTTTGGATGTACCTACATATTATACGTACTTGCTTGTTGACGACATACACCACTCGAATGTACATACTTCCTTCACTTTCTCGGCTGGCTGCCTTGTCGCCTCCTATCTCACTGACACGAGGTCGCTGGTGAACGATTCACCTTGCTCTTGAAAGTATTGCTCGTGGAAGTTATTGTCGGCTTTGAAAAAGGGGATTCTGCATTCAGTTCTATCGAATTGCATGTGTGTACTGTTATCATCGCAGTACACGATCGGTTATTTCATCCTTTGCTTTTTCCATCTTCTCGTATTCAAGTTCTTGTTCGCGAAGAATCTCGGGGAAAAAATCTGGCTGTGAAAGCGGTTATTCAGGAAATCAGGCTGCGACCACGCGAGCAATAAACTCGGAAAGTTGTTGCAGTTTCCAGTAATAATCTTTTGGGCTGAAAATGCGTCGGAGATGGTCGTGATGTTGTGTGCATTTCTGCAGGATATTAATGTTAGACAAACTGAAATGTGTGGCAGGCACCGTGGCAAACTTAAAGCAAACAAGTTTTGGACCGGTTAAAATGCTTCACCCTTTTGCGTGAACTTTGTTTAGGCTTGCTGCTTGTTTAGGAAAACACCGCAAAAACAGGGAACGTTTTTGCACCATTAAAGTTGCCTTCTCGTTGCTTCTAGAAAACTAATATACGTAAATTGCGTTGCCTTTTGGGTTGCCTAACGAGCTGTATTAACGCGTACTAGTACGAAATACTAGTTTTGCCGGAGTGTATTATTAATTGTGTAACGCAGTTAAATTATTGATTGCCATGGTGGAACAAGTGCATACTGTGTGCAAGAATACCTTCTATGGAGGTAAAAGATAAAAAGAGCTTGGTGACTTTGGACATTCAGAATTAGTTCACTCTAAATTCAACTTATTCCATGTAAATTATTTTTGTCGACAATGTATAACTTTTGCCTGTACCGGTTACGCATAAAACAAAAACATATACATACATATTACACGGAAATAAGTGTAAAATCCTTTGTAGATATACGTGCCCGACCAGAAATTCTTTTCCAAAATTCAAGCCCACCATTCCCCGTTCCCTGGTTGTATGTTCTCGTATATAGAAAGTAGGTCGGCATCTCTCGAAGGTAGAATAAACAAATAATGGAAGGAATATAAAGCCGAACGTTGCATCTCAGCCGAAAGCAACGGAACGCACTTTGCTGACAATTTGGTGTACGCGTGGGAGCTCACTTGTTTTCTATGTAGAGAAATAAGCTTCCGCTCGATTTTCCTATGCAAGAGTCTATGAAATTCCTGTTCGAATCGTGACCGAACATGTTTCTTTTTTACCTTTTCTGTCACCTATGAAACGACATCGAGTTTATAATACACATGGAAATTTCACGAAAATTTTCTTGTTCAGCTTGTTCACACTCGTCAGCTGTTGTATTTTAACTGACACGCGACACGTGGAATTGATCGGCATTCTACACGTGCAACAAAAGCGTGTCAGGTGTTTGTAACCCAGCGTTTGCGTGCGAAAGTATATCTTGTTTAGCAGAATTGTGAACAGTGTTGCGTAACCCACCTAATTAAAGCTTCCGGATGACTACTTCGAAACCATGTCCATTTAAAACACGTACGTACGTAATCGAAATATCTTGCGCAATTGCAGTTTACTTTTCCGAGAGCCATTGATTGTGTGTCGTTTCATTTCAAAGTTTCCGTCCCACGTAGCAAAATGTTCACTGTGCAGAGTGAAAATGTTGTATCGACTTATTGCTTGTTTGACACGATTGAAAAGGTATCTTTGCAGATTTCATTAGTCATTCGATGGCTGTGGCGATGCCGCGAGAAGTGCTCGTAAACTGGTTACAAGCTGTCGTAGGAGTCTTTTTTCAAAATTCATGCCTTGAATTTACCGATTCATGGGGAGAAGGGAACTGGGTCAGTGCGTCTCAAAGGGAGGGTGGTTGGCTCCAAGGTGAATCGCAAAGTTAAAGCGAGCAAGAGAGATATTAAGAGGATAAAGGGGTGTTGGGTGGGTGTAACAGGCCGGAAGGGCGTGGAGGATGGTTGAACGATCTAGAAGCCATGACGAAATTCCAAGTAGATTGTGTCCCTTTGTGAAACACGTGTCTGTTGTGCACGATTGGCATACCTTTTGTCGCTGAATAATCGTTGCACAATCATCCATTAAATTGCTTAATTTGTGATCAATGAAGTAGGAAGATAAATATAACTTTTCTTCGCCTTACAAGTTTGAATATTATTCTGTATTTTATTTTTCCAAGTTCCTCGCGGAAACTATGCATTCAATTTACTAAAACAATTGAGAGTTTATTATACTGCGTGGAGAACTTCGATAATCCTGTAATATTTAATTAATGTTTAATTAACGCGCAATAGTCTTGGAGTAACGCGGGTCTCGCAGTAATGTTTCCGTGTGGGATCATATTTTATGAGGGTTGAAATGCATTGGGGAATTAGGTCTCGCCTCTCAAAGTGGAGGGCAAGAGGGTAACTGTCTCCAAGGTGAATCCCAAACTTTGAAGTGCAGTAAAGATAAAGAGAGCAAAGAGGGTGAGAGAAAGGGAGAGTGAGAGGGAGAGAGAGAGACAGAGGGAGGATGAGAGGCCAGGAGGGCGTGGAGAATGATGAAATTCTGAGTAGACAAGTCTCTTCTCTCAAGCACTTACAGGTCGTTATGGACTTTGTTGTAAGTGAGAAGGGAAATTTTACAGGGAGTACGATCTAGCCCCTTGCATTGTTTCATTCATAGCTTGGGCTCTGGAGGGTGGATGAAACGCGCTTAATTAATTCTCCTTTGATTGTACTTCAATTTTATGAATTTGAATTACGTCGAAAGTATTCAAAGTGAAATTGCAGAAGTGTTTTGATAAAAATCGAGAAATAGACCGATTGCAATAAATGCTACTGCACTCTGAAAATTAAGCCTGTTTCCCTCAAAGGAAGAGTAATTGTCGTCAAGGGGAATCGAGGGATGAAAATGTAAAAGGGGATGGGGTGTGTAGAAACTGACGGGGCGTGGGGGATGACGGAATTCTGAGTAGACGGTGTTCCCTTGTGAATTATCGGTTCCTCCTCGATTTGTGAAGGAGAGAAACGACTATGTACTAGCAGGAAACTCGGAGTAATTTCGAAAGTTTTCAGTAATTTGCTGTTGAAACAATGGAAAATGTATTGAGCCAATCAATACCATTACGAGACAACGTTTGCCTTACAATTAGGATACGACGACACTTTATTTGAAAATCTTTGAATTAAAAATAAAGCTGCCGAAAGTGGTCTACCATCAATTACCAAGAGTACAGAATAATTTGACAATATCCCGCGTCGTGTTTCCGATTTCATCAAGGAACTGGCAACGATTCTACCCCTATTGTTATTACGAATAATTTCAAATCTCTCATGCGTCTATGATGGAACCGCTTTTCGGAAGACTTTGACTCAGTTTTACTGGCTAAATCTATGATAATAGCTGCCAAGAATCCCATGTTTGATAATGGCTGCCAACTAGAATCAACTTCGGAAAGCCAACTTGCTATAAAGTCGTAAAAAAATAGAATTGTAGGTACTTCCACGGATTTGTGTATGTAGCGCATTGATTACTCGTGAATTTAGACTAAACCGGGGTAAATGGTTTGGTTGTCTTTCAAGTGGTTACTTTCGTTACACCGGTACCAATAAACAAATTAAATCCTTTCTAGACACGAAGATTAATTTCAGAAGATATACATCCTCCAGACGTGATTTTGGATACGTCCAACACCCTCGCGTGCTTCTGATCCAAGAAGTTAATATCTCGACGTTATTTGGAGCGGTTTCAAATGGTCGAGCTCGCGTATATTCATTTCTTATTTTTGTAGGCAATCCGTCATGAGTCCACGAAATCCTCCGTGACAACTAGCCATTAATGTATTTCATGCTCCTACGTTTTTTACAATTCTTCCCGTTTCGTGCACTTTAATTGTCGCAATACAATTATTATTAGCCCAAATATTCGGAAGTAATTCCGGGCGCGCGAAGTCATTGCAGAAACGTTTCTCTTGGAAACTAGATTCGATCTCGAAATCTATATCCCCGGTCTTGGAACTCCTGGCATGAGATGTTTACAAGCCGTCGTATACGACGGGATTTAAAATCAAGCACTAGTGCTCGCGTTAAGCGCTACTACTCATACCTTAGTAAAACGGGCTGTAAAAATCTATCGGCAAAGGTAGACACAGAGGGCCGGCAAAATAATCTCATCGATTCGCCTTTCGAAAGAAGCCACTCTGGTACACGCTCGGATGACACGTTCATAAGAGAGCGAGAAGGCCGTGACATGGAATAGGATGGACGTAGGATCATCCTTTAAGACGACAGCTTTAATATCAGGTGTCTTGGTGTACGTGTGTACAGGAGGAGCAGGTGGCAGCAATCGTGCTGGAGCTTTAAGAAGCAGGAGGTGGAGGCTGGGGAACGCGTTTCTCGTCGGATACTTGGATCAGCCGAAGAAGGAGGATCGTTTCCAAGGAGGCTCTCGTGCAACCTGTGCACGTTCTCCTTCTTCGTCAGTAACAGCAAGGAGGACTAAAAAGGGACGGCGAGGATGAGGCAAGTGGTCGTGCTGGAGCCGGCTGGCAGCGTTCTGGTGATCAGGCAGACTTCTCTCGGTGGTAATGTCACTACCAGTAACACCAATTCCAATGCTGGATCCAATAACGCTCACGAGACCCATGGGCTCGCCAATCACGCTGCCGTGTCCACGATTGCCTCCAATGATCACAATCAGAATCGTATCGTCGTCGTGCGCTCATCCTCCTCGACCTGCATGACCACCACGGTGAGTCGATTAATTCATTGTGTGGTTGGACCAAATGAAATTGGATTTTCCTATTGGGTAACTTTCGTGGCATTACATAGGAACTTTTGCTGGGAGGCTTTCTCGAAGAAACTAAGCTGACTTTCTTACGTAGCCGTATTAATATTAGCAGGAATTCGTTGTTTCTTTCGTGTATATTTTTTTGTAAATGTTTCATTGTGATGACTAGAAAAGTTCTTGCGATGTAACGACAAGGTTCCACAGAAGACGTCCGACATTTTTCACCAGGCCGACAATCATTCATCCACGAATGGTAACAACATCAACGTTAACGCCAACCTGAACAGGAACTCTGGTGCAATTGGTAACAAAACATCGACGAAGGTCGGGGTTGGCGGCGGAGTCTCCAAGTCGAACGAGAGAAACGATCACCTTAGGAACGATCACAAGAGCCAAGAAGGGATCGGTACTGGTGAACCGAACTCTGGATGTCGTCCAAGGACGAGCAAGGAAGCTGCTCACGAGAATGTCTCCTTAGACAGGAAGCTCGATGGCGCGGATCCCATCTCCGGTAAGTACTTCCGCCATTACTTGCTTTTACCTTTGACAGGCCAGCCGATCCTGCCGTGAATTATTTATTCCCTTATCGGCCGTACTTCTTAGGAGCCAATAATTTACCTTGCTGTTTATGCACTGAATGGAAACTACCTCGCGACTCTGTACTGTTAGGATCGACGGCTTCCAGTCGATCGAAACGTTTACCAAGTTGCGGCTTTATGTTCGTGTTTTGCTATTGGAGCTATGCTCGTCCCACGAATCGCTTTATTTCTTATCGATGGAAAAGGGGAACTGCCGATCGTGATTTTCGTATTGGTCGATCGACGAAATTCACGGTAAAAACGCGTTGATTTCCGACTGAAATGGGATAGAATGTTTCCATTCGACCAGCATTTCTTTGCGCAGGAAAACGAGTTCGATAAATGGAGCCACGTGCACGCGAAACGATCATTTTTTCGTTTATTATCCTTTCCGCGACTAGCAGTGACTCGTTTTCGTTTCCCTCTGTCGATCTTAGCGGGCGGTACGATGATCTAAAATAATATTTCCTACCGCTTTTCGCACACGTAAAGCAAAGTACTGCAATAAAAGTTTCTCGCAAATTGGATGCGACACGACGATGGTCCCTTATTCGACGTATTGGTAGATTAATTAAGGAGATAAAACAAAGCAAAAGTTTGATGCGTCCCGAAGACACGATATTAAAAGATATATGCCGTATTAGAGTTGTGTAAACCGCATTGTGAACAGTTTAATGTGTTGTGAATATTTTTTAACGACTCACCTTGCCATTTAAAATTTTCGCAATTTTTCCAATTAAAAGAAACGTGAACATATATTACTGTAGAAGAATTTCAAATTCTGCGCATAACATCGTTAGATTTTAGTGCGCCCTTTAATTCGTCCCCTTTAAGTCTCGCATTTGAATTTCAAATGAAGCTTATCGATCGAATTTCGCTCGGAATCAAAACTATTTAAGCCCGCATGAATTATACATAGTTTATATTAACTTCTACGACAGGGGAAACAATTACTACGAGCTTCGTATTAATGAATTTTTAACATCGCGACGCGTCGGTGGCAGGGGCAGGGGGGTTGATGCGTGATAAGTATTGCATATACAACGTCCTAGCGAAACGCGTGTATCGCCACGATAAAAATAGTTCAGCGGCGTTTAATTACGTTCAAAGTTATTTTTCACCTGTCGATTTGGTCGCATTAGGGACGGAGTATTAAACCGAGGGGGGTGGATCTTTCTGCTTTTATCACGTCAAGGTTGACTCACTTGAAGCAGGAATCTGGTCAAACTTTTGAGGGAAAAAAGATCCCTTACCGAGACCTCCTAGAAACTTTTTTTTTATTCTGCTTACGAGAGACAGCGCTATCATGGCCGTATAATTTTTCTTCTCTTTTTCATACCGAACTTCGACGTCACGTGTCCCATACTTTCATCGTCAAAGACCTCCCTCTTTGTCGTTCTCTGAAGTGACTTGCTTGTCCCACGTTTCCAGAATTGAATATATGCACTCTGCATGCATATGCAGCCTGTAGTTACACGCAGAGCCCGGAGTGTACGTAGCGTGACAGAAATACGCGTGTACGTTCGTGTTCAATTCTTCTCGAAACATTTACCACGATATGTGTGCATGTATCGTCAAGCTGATTGTTAGTAAACGATAATCAAATAGAATTACATTATTGGAAAATGCACGGTATTGTTGTAAAGTTTGCGGGTAAAAGAATTGAAACTGTTTTTTCGTGCGATGGATACGGGGGCATGCTGGGTGGTCTCGTGAAATGACCAGGAGCTATTTTGATTTTTTATTTACGCTGGTGTAGTGGAAAGAGTGGGTGAAAAAATGTTTTGCTTCGAATCCACGCATGTATGTAGGTCCGTATAATGCTTTTACTGAAAGTAGGACAGCCGTTTCGATCTTGAAACCACCCCCTTCTTGACTGGCTGGAATTTCACGATTCGATGCGTTTTTGAAACGTTTCAACGTCGCCTATATACAGCTGTCGTGTTCGTTTTGTAAAATATCCAATATAAAACAAAGGTTCTTTCGCCCCCCGACGCGAAAAGGGAACGAGATAAATGAGAAATAAATAGGAACGCAAAAGTCGATACCTAGTACAGTGTAACTTTCTATGGCATCTGTGTGTTTCGTTATAGTTCGAAACTTGTCGGCAAAGTTCACCCCCTTAGATATAAGTAGACTTGGATATAAGTTCCCTGGAAAACTATCTGGACAAGCAATATAAATAAAAGATTAGATCAAGCTATATAGGAAGTAGTATGCAGATTTGAATATTAACAACTTTATTCCCTGACTATATTAAGTTCAGTCACATTTGCTTCACCTTCAATGATTTTCCTGACATACAAGTCTATATTTGCCTCTATGAGAGGACTACATATTTCTTCCCCGGAAACCATTGTTAAACGGGTTGTCTTCCTTATCGACTGGTGTCACGGCCCAGTTTGAACGTTCTAGGATTTCTGCTTGCAACCCTCCATTGAAACACCGCTGAAAGAAGTGCACCCTGGCGGGTAAGCCCCGATGGGGATAATTCGTAGTTCCGGTAATATCCGCCAGAGCGGCGGGCCTTCCACCCTTTGTACTTTTGCCTCATCTACATGGGCAGGGCAGTCTTAGAATTTTTCTTCCCTCAAGCTCAAAGGTCTTTCTATCATTACTACTTCTACCCCATCTATCGATTTTCCTGGGATTTCCTTCCTGCTCGAAGGTCGAACCAGCCAGGCAATCGCGAGGATCTTAGATCGTAATTTGCCCACTGCTAGACGATGGCTGATCGTCTGAATTTAGTGGTTGGTATCCAGAAATTACTATCCTCGTGCAAGCGTTGGAATGTACCCCCAAATGGGTCGTCGCTGGTTGGCTGTTCCCTATACATATATGCCCTCTGCTATCCTGGCGTAACCGATCGCTGTTGACTAGAGTACGTATCGACCTCCTCGAGGCACCAACTTTTCTTTTCCCCGCGTTACTATTTAACCCTCTCTCTTACGCCATATCTGCCTCTCGTCTTCGTATTCTTCTTTCCTTTCATACAACCCCGTCGGTGTCCTTCTTAGTTCTCTGGCTTCCTGTACGTTTAGTTTTCTTCATTCGTATCTCTCTTTGCGCCGTTTCCGAGGTGTCCAGCCTTCATTCCTCTCTCGTCCATGTTCTCGAGGGGATCCTAATTCGGGACGCTGCGTTTAACGACGATGGACTAAGACTTAGCTGTTAAACGCGAGTCTCGTGGTCCCTGGCAGGAAGTAGTGAAGCAACTCGACGAATCCGAGCACGAGCTCCTTCGGACCCGGCGATCTTATTGATTGTCTTAGCTTTCCTGCCGCTACGTTCTCTCTCTCTTTCTCTTTCTCCCGCGCGCACCCTTTCTCCCTCTTTCGCTTCTCCTGGCCTGCACGGGGAACTCTTCTACACGGAGACGACGTTCTCGTTCTCCTTAGTCTGTCTCTGTTTGGCCCACACTGGAATAGGTACACAGGAATTTTCTTTTTCCCCCCTCCTCCCACCCATTCCTTCCCTTCTTCTATTTCTCCCTCTGTCTTCCTCTCTTTGTTCCCAAATACTCTCATTCTCAGTGTTCCTCTCGGTTCTCTTGTTTTCTTCTCGTGGTAGCTCGACGAGCTATCGTCGTCGGCAACTAACGACCGGCGACTTACGTGTCCGGTTAACTTTGCCCCGTGTTCGACGAAACGAAGAGCGATCTACGTGATAAAGGAACAAGAGTGCCCCGGACGGGGGACAAAGGGAGAGCTTTAGGCAGAGTGAAAAGGAGAAAGGAAAGGATTGAAGGATGACCGAGAGAGAGAGATAGACAGATAGAGAAAGGGGTGGAGGGAAGGGAGAGATAGTTGGACAGAAGCCTCTGCCAACGTTCTATTTAAAGCCGTGGGGGTAGCAGCAACTAGCTGACTGGTAATTTACGAGCTTATACCAAAAAGTTGGACACCTTGGGGATGGCTCCGCACTTTGACACGTGACCCAGTTTTATCGAGTTACGTAATTGATCGTCTCGCGCCTGCCCGGTTTGCACCGCGAAATCTGCGAGGTCGACTCCCCTTTCTCTTTCTTTCTACCTACCTTTGTAATTTCCCCCTTTGTCACTTGTTTTCATTTTCCCCCCATTTCATAATCGTTACCGCGCCCCTACTACTTTGTTACTCTTCCGATCCCCTCAGTCCGACCAACTTTTCCTTTTCTTCGAGAAATTCCTGTTGTTCTGCTTCTCGATTGTTCCCAGGAACTTTCTCGCATATGTATCGTTTATGTGCTGATTATCCTGTGATATATAGTTGATGGAAATACGAGCACTCTGCCTCAAAGTTTTTACACATTTTTATTTTAGTAATTTAAACCGCGACAAAGGTCTCGTTTGGGAGAAAAATTCAACAAGGTGCACACGATTTTAATTCCAATTACATGTTCATTCTGTACGGCCGCTAGACAAAGCGACGGGGATGAACGTGGGACAGGGGTCTATTTATACCGTATTTAACACATGAGGAAACCTTTGGGTTATTAGCCCTTTTAGCTTTGCGTGCTGACCTAAATGACGTAATATTTAAAATTTGTGGAGCATATTGATCTACAAAATGTTACCCCTCGTTCCCGTTCCATGGCGATTTAATTAATTTCATTTATGTGGCTGGTGGCTATCCAAGGGCCGCGATGATTTATAACTGTTGATTGTTCCCTTCTGTAGGCTTGCTATGAAAACAATTGAATGCGATTCTCAAAGCATCGTGTACGCCGCGTTCTTCTATGGCCAAACCGATAAATCTGTCGCAAACGAATTCAGCTATGTGTAACGTTCTATTTCGACGGTTAGTCAGAAATTATGGAGCCACAGAGGATACGAGTAAACTCGGCGCGATACCAAAAATTAGTTGGCGGTCCAGCTCCGGGAAACAATAGCGATCATTTCTGACCATACGCTGGTACGTAAGCTAGGAATCGTGCACCTTATGTGCTCCACTTTTGTCCCCGTACTTATCCAAAAATAAGTTCCCATTTCTATTTCCCTCGTTCTCCTCTATCTTCCAATTACCTTCTCGCTACGTGGAACATGAACACCGAATGTAGGAGCACGTGCAAGTGCACGCGACCCCTCGCGATGAAAGAGGTGCGATAAAACGGTGGGCGTGGGATGAAAAAAGGAAAAAAAGAAGGTGAAAGGGTGGAACATTTTTATCCTATTAACGGTGACATTAATATTGGAGACAAAAATGTCCGCTCGTCGCGTACACCAGGTGATATGGAGGGCTTGCCGAGAAATCGACACTGCATATAGGGGTAGGTTTGGCAGTGTCGCGGCTCAGAGATAACCCTGGCTTATTTTATTTCCTCGGCGTACTGCTCGTTACGAGATTCGCTCAATTACGAGTTCCTGGATAAATTACGAGCTTATGCGAGTAAAATCTACGACCCTACCGTGCAAGAGCCACCCCACCGGTGCTCGACTGCACATGCTCCACACGTGTATCTGTGTACGCAGACCACACACGTTACCAAAAGCCTAGTTCAGACCTGACGTGTTATATACGCGAATTCACACGCACAGTGTCCCCTGTGTGTGCGTAAAAGCGCCGCTTAAATCCATATAAATACGTGCCCATGAATCCATCCATTAATCAGTTTCGCGAGAGAGCGGGCTCGGGACTCGACGCCCGAGTGATTTCAACCCCCGTCCCCTGTCGACTTTTTCTCCACTCTTTTTTCTTTTTTTTCATCGATACCTATAGAGGCACGTTCGCAGGGGTCACTGGGAGATGGCAGCACTTCCATTAAAATTCGACGCGAACCTTCTGCGAGAATTCGATGTGTGCTGTGTCATACCCTGCTTATAGCTCCGTGTAGCCTACCTTGCAAGTCTGCAAGGCGTACCGCTGTCACTGTACGTGTGGAAAATACATGTATAGGCGCGAAGGCAGTCGGTTATAACCTGCGACGAGCTCTGGGTTGTGAGTAGAATATGGTTTAGGGGGTGGAGAGCCAAAGGCTGCCTCTATATGTCCCCGAACGGGAGAATCTGCTCAACATTTCTCTCCTCTGTCCTTTTCATTCTCTCCGGAGAATTCGTTTTTTTCGTCATCCTACCACCCGCTTCTTTTTCACTCTAAACTGTCCCCGATTTGTTAACCGGCAGCGCTGTTCGATTCGTCGTTTCTTTTTCGCCTTATCCGGTGAAAATTTCCACGCCGGGTGCAAATACTGATGGCGGCTCAAGGAAACTTCCCCGTTGGCAGTAGGTAGGATGTCAGGTGTTCGATAAATGCTGAATCACTGCAATTCTGCATTTTTAAAGTCCTACCCCTTTCTGTCCGAGCCCATTTCTCGCGGACCCCACTGGAAATTCCCCCGGAAAAGAAATGTGGGTTGCCGTTTTCATTTTTTTTTCGTTCCATGTGCAAAGCCGATTTATCGTCGAATTTGGGGAAACGTTTTCTCCCTTGTCCCAGTTAAACTAGCTCGCCTAATTAAAAAAAAGAAAAGAAACGAAAAGGGAAAAATAGAGAAGTTGCTTTTCGCAGTCTGGTGTTCGCTCTCCTTTTTCCCATTCTCGGATACTTTGCGCCGAGCGGTTCTCGAGGGTTCCCACGGCGAAAAGTAAAGCCTCGTAAATCCGACAGAGAGAAACCGCCACGTGGAGGAGCACGAACGAAGGGGATTCGTTAAACGTTCGTACAGAAATTATCCTGCATGGCGTTCTAAATGCCGCAGAAGGTCGGATAACAATCGATTATCGCGGCTCGACATAGAGCAACACTGCACCTTTCCAGCATGCAGGATGATCCTGCTGCGAAACGGAAGGGTAGTAGGTAGAAATGTACGTTTAGGCATTAATTTGCATCCTCGGTAATCCTTAATTTACAACTCCGCCAGAGTTTTCCAGAGGGTAGCATCGGCGAGTTCTCCGCGGAATTGCCTCGGTGTGCACCCACACCTTTCTAAGTAGAAACATGCAGAAGGGAGAGGAAGAGAGGGATTGGTGGTATGGTGGGGTTATAAAATAAGGGGTAGAGGTAGGTAGTGAAGTGGGGGTTGGATGTTAAAGGTGCAGCAGACGAGAAGGGCAAGGGGGCAAGGGGGGTAAAGGAAAAGGGATTCGGCAGACAGGGGCTGTGGCTGGGGCTGGATAGTTGGACTGGTCTCTTTGGTGGGGGGTTGGGGCTATGAAATGGCGGAATAGGAAAGGGGTAGGGAACAGTCGTGGAAGGACGAAAAGAGGGGCGATGGACGGAGGTCGAGAGTCGCGGGTTGGCTCACTCTGCGGCTCCCGCCGCTCGGGAGCAGACACGCGGGGCCAAAGACTAATTTGAACCTATTTTATTAACAAAACAAAAACATACATATTTGTAAATAACACTAAATAACACGAAATACACACGTCTCCTAAAGTCTCTTACCTACTCTAAAGAAACTCTTAGACCTCTGTAAAAAAAAAGATAAAACAAACGAACACGGAACGCAAGCGACAAAGTAACTATTTCCAGTCCCTAAGCATTCGTTACGAAGCCTATAACGCAACAGAAAGGATACGTGGAGGATAACAGCGTGGGTAAAGAGAAAGAGAAGGTCTATTTTCCGAAGCTCTACCATTGCGCTGGTGTTGGCAAGAGAAAGGCGCGCTTGCGGGAAAGAGAGGGAGAGGGAGTGATAGAGAGAATTGAGGGTGGCAAGAAGGGAAGGAAGAAAGGGGTGCAAGTAAGGAAAACAAAGAGGAAGTAAAGGATTGTACGCGGTAAAGGCGATCGTAATACGCGTCGGCTGCGGGCGAATCTCTTTTTAAGTTCTCTCTGTACTGTGTGACCCTTACATTATTTTGTCCCTCCGATAGGGACAGGTTCAGTGTTGTAACTTAGGATATAAGAAGAATAAAAGCTCCTGGAACGCACAACGAAAGAAGGCGAAAGAGAGAGAGAGAACACGAAAGGGAGTGTGTGTCTGCGAGAGAGATTCGAGGAAGGACCGAGGGAAAGGATCGCAGCGAGAAGAAACAAACAAGATTGAAGAGGTAAAGAGTAGAGAAGAGGAAACACTAGGAGATACAGTAGACGACGTGGAGAGAAAGGAGGAACGAAAGTTCGCGAGAGAATTATTTCGGGTTATCCACGAATATAAAATACATTGGGGCTCCAGTTTTTATACTAGTACGAAGAAGTATAAAAAAACGAACTGAAGAGAAGAGGCTAAAGAAAGGCTGTCAGCAAGCAGAAGAAAGCGGAGTTCGATTTTAATCGCGATATCATTTCCATGCGTCTACCTCCACGTGTGCTGTCCATCGTACGTCACGCCGAGAAACGTCTGCAACGTCTGTTGTGAATATCTCACTGTGACTCTTGATCTATTTTTTTCCCCCCTCCAAGCAGCAGGGTAAAGAATCTTCCGAGGCTTCCGTATCAAAGGTAGACAAATTTCAACGAACAACCTGGCTCGCGTGAACGATTCTTTGGGGGATATGTCCTGCCGTTCTAAGGGGAATCACCACCCACGTGCACGAGCCTCACGCAGAGGGCAACAACGTCAAGCGAGTCGTGTTTCCATCCTAGAACCAGGTAGCAAGCTATCCTGACAAAAAGAGTGCCGTCGTAACTTGTCACAATCCACGATCGCGAACACAGATCATTGCCGAGTCGCCGTATCAGCTGCACGCTCATCGAAATACACGAGGAGCCTGGGGATGCCTGCGAGAGCACAGAAACGGTCGCGGTTTGCGTATGTTCAGGGACGATGACGATCGGCCACGATCGGTAAGATCCAAGAAGCCGTCGCTCTAACGAGCGCCACGGAAATGGCGGGCTACAATCATTCGAATCCACAGCGTGTCGTCTATCACGCGACATACCCGACGCCTCTCGCACCAAGTGAGTCCCCATTTTCGTCTCGCAGGACGAGGATTATAGAATTATCCTATGCAGATTATTTTATTGCACGGCAAGGGCTTATGGGATCCTCACTGAGATTGGATTCTTATGTTATTTTATTATTTTTACAATGGAGAAATCGAGTAGATTTATGTTACGGTCTCTGCTTGGAGATATTACTCTTCAGATCCGTTTATGAAATATTATTCTGTGCACGAGGTCCGCGGATAGTTGTGAGGGGCTCTCGAAAATTCATAGCACCCGAAAGGTAGTATTGGTAATATAAATTACCGGGGAAATTGAGAAAAGTGCAGCTGCACCATTGATGATATGAATAACGTGGTGGGCAAACTTTGGGGTGGTAAACGAAAATATTTCATACGACGAACGGCTGTTTCCTTAATGCACTGAAACGTCGATACGCGTAATTTATTGGGATAATTTGCAAAGCGGTTACTTGCGCAGTTCTGTACTTTTTATCACGTATTAGTATACCAATGAATCGCGCCACGTGACCTAAAAATTAAATCATTCGATCCAGGTCCCCGTTCTAAAGCATGGTTCAAGCTTTTAAATACTCTCTTGAAAAGAAAGAGGGCAGACTTTCTTTGAGTGTGCTCTTTTGCCCCTTGGATAAATTATGTTTGAATTCTCGGAAAAGGTAGCATTATGCACTTGAAAAGTGCATTACTTTTAGAAATGTTGTTTTCTTGCCCTTGCATACGAGTTGTGTTACGATCGATAACAACCTCGATCCGCCGTATATAAACATAACTAATGATGTGTTACGCAAACTTCTGAACTTTCGTTGCAAGGAATGCGTGAGTACGAATTACGGTGACTCGCGTGACACAGAAGTAATCATGCTAGTAATTACTTGATTAACGATAGAGTTATGTAAAACCAATGCAAGTGAAACAATAACGATATGAAATTTCTCTAACTTTCAATAGTTGCTTTCTCGCCGGAAAAAAATTCAAGCCTGTTCGAAGACTTTTATCGTTATATTTTTTTCGGTTTGTTTAGATGGGGATCCGATCAAACTTCCGGAAAATTTGGAGACCCTGCCACGGGCTGAACACTTTCCAACCCAGAGGCACCGATGGAACACCAACGAGGTGAGTTGATAATCAACGTGTAAAATGCAACGCAAACCCGATTCCCACTTGCACAAATGCTCTTCTATTTCGTTCATTCAATCGTTGATCCCTCGGCTCCTAATTATAAAGGAGCTCAACGATGCTCTTGGCGGAAAAAAAGAGAACAGGTTAAAAAAGTAATGTCTCGGTTGAGTTTCAACAAAAGAGCATACGGTTTCCAGTGGCACCGACTGGATATACATTTACACGAACATTCCAGTAGGCACAACTGGAAAGTAAATAGCGACGTCGCAACGCCGTTGGTGGCTCGTACGTAGCAGCGTCGGTGGTTAGAGAGGATAGATGCTGTCCGTTCGTGTGCAGGCTTGCATCGGTGTGCAGGGGTGCACATACCAACACGTGGAGCACCGTGCACTCGTAGGTGTACCGATGTAGTCCACTGCTACTCTGACCCCGGTCGGCCTCCGATCAATAGCTGGAGCCAGCTAGAGAGCTCAGCCGAGCCGAGTTGAGTTTTCAGTTCCGTCGAGTCGAACCCAATTGCGAGAGCCTATGCTTGCCCCATTGCTGTCTTTTGTGAAGGATAACCCTCTTTTCATATGCCGTTTTCCCCCCCTTTTGGCCATTTTCTTCCACCCGTGTTTCTATCTTTCTCCCTTACCATCTAGAAAGCCACCCCTTAAATGATATCGAGAATTAAAGATACCAGGATCCAGAGGAATTCCTTTCACCGTTACAGTGGGAGAAGCTGACGTCAATTTTTTCTTCCCCTACTAGTTCTTTGTATTATTGTCCCTGGGCTTGATCTCATGGTTCGGGGAATGCTCCGATGCGATCCCGTTCGAAGATTGCGTTATCTGGGAGTTTGATTCGTTCGTTCGAAAAGATTTCTGGCTTGTCTTTAATTGATCGTCTGGGGGCGATGCTTAAGTGGAAAGTCGCACCTTGCTTCGCTTATCTATTGTCGTGTAATATGCATCGCTAATGAGGTCAACCTGGAACTCGGGCGCTGCATCATCTTTTATATTCTGTATCGTGTAAGTTTTCGCGTTGACGTTACTTCGGCGTGGAATTAGCAGGATCATAAATATGAATGAACTTACCATTTTCGGGTTCTTAGAAATTCGTGGGGTGGTACAGAATATACCTACGAATATTACGAAAATTTATTTTTTCCTCTGCTTTCTTTTTTCTCATTTACCCCGAAGAACCATGGGGCCGATGAAAGACCTATGCATCAGGGATTCATGCTCGCCAAACTATTCATAGGATGAAGTTCTTAGGAAGTTAACGGAGCAACTTTTTGTGGCACGAGGAAGTTTAACTTTTCTGTATGCAGTCGAAATCCTTTGCTAGGCTCCTCTCGCTGTGATCTTGTTTTCTCGCCGGCTTTCTTTGCCCTTCTTTACCTGAGCCTCGCCGTGTCACTCGTTCCCCTTCAACGCCATTTCTCTTCAGCTTTCTGACAGCATATATGAGCACATCATCACAAGACTTTGAGTCTTCTCATCCTTCGCGGCTGGCTATGGAAATGTCTCGAACAAGTATGCAACAGCAAGATAAATGGAGCGCGAGAAACTTTGATTCCGCGTTTGATTGTACTGAATCTTCGTCATGCTCAAGCAACCAACGGGTCAACTAGTTGAGAATGGAAATTCAGTTTATTCGATTGACGTCGCGAAGAGTCTATTCTACAGACGTTGCCGTGGTTGAATTTTTATTGAGCCCATGCCAAATTCTAAGTTGTTATTGGAGACAGGTCGCAATCAAGTCTAAACTTCAAACGAGCTCCAAGTTGCTCAATGTTCTGTTCTGTACCGAAGCAAATCAATTCCGTTGCCGCTCGTAGAATTCTTTCGTGGAAACTTTTCCTATTAACCTTTTTAATAGCCTCGATTATACGGGACTAGAATTTATTGGGCAGAAAAAAACAATGTACATAGCCTCAAGTTGCTTTACCGATTTTTGTTCTCCCCGAACAATATTGCTGAATTTCTTATATTCTTGTTTTCCTTCTTTCCCATCCAAACTGATGCCTGATAACCAGCCAAGATTTCGCCGTGCCCTTTTTCGCTGTTAATACCATTGCCTGATAAAATCCCATTTGTAAGGAGATAGAGCAGTGGATATATACCTGCAGAAGAATTGTAGTAATCATTTTTAGCATATACCTAGCGAAGGCATATCGTTTGTTTTGCACCCTTAGCCGCGGTAATGAGGTTTAGTGACGTTGATTTATTAACCGGTAACTCACTGTAATGACGAATAAGTGTTTCAAACTGGATCACGTAATATCACGTAGATCTGTTATCGGTTATGCAATAAAGTTACATACGGCCGTGCAACGGTGTCTGCTTTTCATTCATTTCATTTTCATGGTGTGTCCCGATTACAGTGAGATCCTCTATTTGACATAGACGCAGACCTCTTCGTTAGTTTTCCGCGATAACATTTCGTTTAATTGATGAGCACACGAAGCCGCGCGGCCTATCTGTAAGCGGAAATCGATCTGAAAACAATGTTTCTGTTTGCTTATTGATTTCCGATTGCAGCAGAGTATAAATGAAGTGAATAGCTACAGTTTACCCGGGCACACAATGAATGGCGACGCAATTAAACGTTAGTTTGCACTGTCAGTAATGCAATTTCCGATTCGACCGTTTTTCAGCAAATTGTATTTGAACGTAACACCGAAATCGATTTCGGCAAATGCATACGTCTGTTATTATTACGGAGTCAACATTTGGTTATTTCTGACTGCGTTAATTTTTTAGACGATTTACAGTGTCAACGCGTTTGGCGTAAATTTAAAAAGAATTCGTTGGTGGAATAAGTAATACCCATCTTTTCCAGGGAAAAAATTGTTTAAATTATAGCGCGACTACAATTTCGGTTAATGCAACTTGTATTAAAATTTGAAGTTTTTTAATATAACTAATGTACTTTTATCGCAATATTTGTGTACACGTTTCTGAAGATAATTCATTCTGAAAGTTTGACTCATAGTTTTATTAAGAGGATCAGCTACCTCGAGATTTGAGGTACTTGGAAAGGAAACAACTTGAATGGCTTAATGTCACCAGTCATCAAGTGTTCCTAGTTCCTCAAGAAACTTTCAAGTAGGTTTTGACATTGTTGGAAAGAGTTTTCAGCTTGACGTTGACATTCTTGTATTGCGTGTTCTTGTCGCACCTCCTCGTCTGACTATGCACCGACTCGTTCTACTGAAGTCCAAACGCCTTCACCCAAACACTTGCATTTTATGGATATTTCTTCGCAAAGTATTCTTGTAGGTACGATATATTTTTATAGCATTTATATCCTGCTGACACAATTTATTATTCGACAATACACAGAATTATTTTATTATCCGTTCGTCAATATTTTACTCTACATGGATATTATTCCATCGAGAGGTGAAGTTTCTCCTCAACCCCAAAATTTCTATAATGTATTCTCCTCTTTTTACATCGATTACCAATTTCCAATGGAGTTCCTTAGATAGGTATTCGTAAACAGGAAACGTGGAAAGGATGTAGCATCTTCGTTTTGGATGTCGGAAGGAGGGTCGATTTATCGGTCCTTTTGCATTCGTAAATCAAGCAGAATACATCCTTTCCGGTAACACACGGGACAGAAGGCGTATCGTTTACGTATCCGCCTAACCGAATACAGGAATCTATGGGCTCCTTCATTGTATCTTGAAAGATCTATACGTTCCCTGTTCAAAGAGTACGTCGATTGACCTTCTTCTACGTGGTTGCGTTGCGAAACGGGATTTGCACGTGTGATCTTCGCGAATTCGTGTCTCAAATAAACCGTGGACAGGTGGGGAAAAAAAAGTTCAAGCAACACGATGTAGAATATTATGTACGCAATTAACGTTCGTACCGCGGCAGAATTTTCGTAAGTCTGACTGGCGTTGCATGGAAGCCGACCTTGCACGCAACATAACGATATGCACTGTCAGACGCCGTCTTTCAAGTTAAACTATTCTCCACGTTGCCTGACCCATTTCATGTCTGGCACGTTGCAAAATACGGCAACGCATAGAAAATCAATTTACGTGGGAGCCTCGCGTGGAGAAGATTTCGTTGCACACGGTGTTTCCAGGCTGATTAAACAAGATACAGGGAAGCTATTAATATGCCAGTCGAATAGAATATTTCCGTTCGTCTGGTGTTTCTTACGTAACCATTATCGCGAAGTGGAAAACGATTTCGCCTGGAGTGAAAAACGAGCAACGATCATTACGATGTATCCAAGCTGTTCCGTTTCGAGGTTTTCTACAATTGATCGGTGGACTTGTAATTCTAGAATTAGTAATCAAAGAAGGGGAAAAGTGTTTCGTAAATTCATGGCGATAATTAGGATGTGTCCGTTGTAGAATACAAATGATCAATTAACCAGTTATAAATCAATGCAACGTAACGGGCAAGCTTTATCTAGCTACGTAAGCTGTCAGTACTTGGCTGGTGTAATGGCTGGCTGTAGAGTCTACGTCTGGCTTTTATTCCATTTCCCCTTCTACAAACCACTCCAGTTACCCATCCCGTTCATTCTCATTCATTCCTCGTTAGGAATATTTATATCCAGGCCACGTTCACTGGAGAACCTTTGGAAACTTGAAGGTCCACGAATCGGCGCAAAGATATCAAGTACTCTGAACCATACTTTGACCCTCCCTCCTCTCAACAATTACCACTTTTACAATCAGAGAAAGATTCTTGGTAATTGCAACGTCTACTCTTTCTTCTAGATTATGTACTTTCAACGTGACCATTTTACACCCATTTTTCTGTTACATAATTTAACAGAATAACGAGGAGACAGTTGTATCCCCAAGCGTTACATTGTACTCGTGTAGCTCTACTGTACCGTGGTAAATGCGATCTTGTCATACCTCATTTGAAATGTACGATTTGTGGGTTCTGCTTGCCGAGCAGGCAACCCCAATCAGTATCTATCTGTCGTTACAAAATGTACGCCAAAATTCCTCGACCATTGCGGTCGCGTAGCTTCAATTACCACCCTCCCACCCCCCATTCCCGCCCCGCAGTATCTACTCTATTCTCGATATTACGCCGAAGACATTTGCAGAATCTCGCACGGGGATCTCTGACTCGTGGAAATCGTTGTGCCACGCTGAATTGATCGCGAGCAGTTTTCGACGGGGAGTGACACGCGAAGCGCCGCTGGCTGAACTTTATATCAACACCGAGAATTTTATTGCCAGCCACGTTTCTACGGTTAGACGAATCAGCTGCAGTTTGGCGTTCGATTTGCATTTCCTCACGTCAGATCGCGTGCCGCACACTCTCTGGCCACGTACTTATTGCAGCTCGGAGTGTTCAATTTTTTTGCTTGGAGAGGCAGCTTTCCTCCGCTCTGTCGTCGGCCGGTGGAAATTGCGGATAACCATCGCTGCTGTTCGTCGAATATTTATGGGATCAAATTCCTTCGAATAATTGACGTGCCCCCTTTTTTTTATTTTCCTTCCCTTGTACCTGTCCTGTATCGTTTCCTTCCCGATGATTGCATGTCGACTCGCGCCAGCATACAAGGCGGAAAACGACGTGTCATGATTAACCATGCAAAATTCGCGAGACGGTAATTACAGTTTTTTTTATTCTCTTTGCCAGGTCGGTTCTCACTTTATGCGTTTTGTTTCGAGAGTCATACTCGTTGGTTCTTCGCGCGGAAAATCAATAAAGAACTGTATAATAACCAGGCTGCTATTATTAGTGTAGCATAAATACGGAGGAAACAAACGCAAGCATTGCTTTTCATTCCCCCGGTCATAACTGTAAACCTTGCTCTTTTCTTCACGCATGTGGCGGTGGAAATTTCTGTATTCAAAGCACTCACGAACTTTCTACGGGTCGAAGAAAAGCTTGGAGGAAATAAGAAAAATGATATGCAGCCATGATTTCTTTTGGATGGATGGATGGATGGAATTACCATTCATATTTCTCCATGCACGTTTCACGGCATTGCGAATTTCAACGTGGAAAATCCCTTAGCGGCAGCCGAGAAATATATGCGAATATTTTGCTCGGGCCGTCCTCCCTTGCAGTGCCTGTGCACTCGCGAAGATGAGAATTGGAGGGAGATTGGAGATGCATCAGAGCGATTTGCGAAAGTAAGCGAAATCCTTGGAAGAGGCAGATGTCAGCAAGGCTGACTGAGGAATGTCTATACGTTTCATCGAATCCGCATATCCTACTTTTCTCGAGGTTGCCTTATCCTCGTCATCTTGAGGACTTTCCAGTTGCACTTTCAAACTATGTCGTGACATAAAAAAAACCTAAAAAGAAACCAAAAAAAAAAGAAGTAGTAGAGGTGTTTGAAATTGAAATGGTTCACGGTTTGTTATCAGGAAATTGCTGCAATCCTGATCAGTTTCCAAAGACACGCGGAATGGCAAAGTCGAGAGGTAAAGGTACGGCCACGAAGTGGTTCGATGTTACTGTATTCGAGAAAGAAAGTTCGCTACCGGCGGGACGGTTATTGCTGGAAGAAACGGAAAGATGGCAAAACTACACGAGAGGATCACATGAAACTGAAGGTAGTTTCTCATTTATGGAGGAAATTGTGTGGATCAACACGAGGTCGTCAATGTGAGATGTCTTTTTTTTTTTCTACGATCGAATCACAGGTTCAGGGTGTCGAGTGCATCTACGGCTGTTACGTGCACTCGGCGATCCTCCCGACGTTTCATCGGCGATGTTACTGGCTACTACAGAATCCAGACGTCGTCCTTGTTCACTACTTAAACGTTCCTTATCCGGACGGTGATGCAAAGCTAGCGGCCCTGCCACCGTGTCTCGCACTGCCGCCAGACAAGAAGGAGTGGACGCGGGACGAGTTGGCTTCTCAACTTAGGCCCATGTTCCTCGGTGGAGATGACGATCCTAACAATCCCCATCTTACACAACACTCGAATCATCCCGTCGACATGATAGTTTCTCAGCTGTTGGACAGACAGAGAGCGTCGGCCACTTCTTCTACCGCCAGCACTCAACTTGCACCTAGGAGATTAACACCGGACAATCAGGTATTATAAATATGTTCTGCCTCGTGCAGTTCAATACTTCTACCAAATCGTCCCTCGCGTTTACTACCTGTTTCATTGATACAGGTATCATCGACTACCGGAGGTCAACAATCGTCAACGACAGCCTCACCGGCTCCTCGCGTATACTCAAGACATTCCCACACGACTCAAAGCCAACAGCCGGCTCCCCTAGTTTTAAGTTTGCAACAAATCCAAGGTGGCGGCGGTCTTCTGATACTCAACAGCCAACCCTATCATCATCAACAACAGCAGCAGCAGCAACAACAACAGCAACAACAGCAGCAGCAGCAGCAGCAGCAACAACAACAGCAGCAGCAACAGCAGCAGCAGCAAAGTCAGCAAGTAGAAATGCAACAGGTCACGGAGCAACAAATTGTACAGCAGACGAGCGTGGACAGAGAACAGCAGACACAACAGGAAATCGACGCTCAAGAAAGCATGGATCGCTCTGCAGTACAAACGCTATCAATAGGTGGCACAGGTACCGAGGTTACCGATTTCGCTGAGACACTGGATCTGAGTCAAGAGGATATTCAGAGAACGCTATCCGCGAACATGGTACCACCGTCTCCGTCTCCTTCTCCGGCAGACAACAGCATGATAAATCCAATGGATTTTATCGATTCGTCGGACGACGTTCTGGTCAATCTAGACGCGTTCGATGTTTTCGGTGATTTGCCGGAACTTCACGACTTCGAGGCTGAGCAGACTAAGGCTGAAGAGAGGGGTGGGTCCGATAACGACGTTGGATGTCATCCTGGAACAACCGTCCATATTGCAGAGTATAGTCCGGAGTGGAGTTACACCGAAGGTGGAGTGAAGGTGAGGACCGAATAATAGTGAATATTAATATTTATGTAACAGATGATACGGAGAAAATTTATTCATCCAGCTTGGACACTGCTACTAGGATCGGACAATAGAAATTCAATTCTTGTTCCAGGTTTTGGTCGCTGGGCCTTGGACTGGCGGAAGCAATTCTCAATCTTATTCGGTACTGTTCGATTCTGAACCGGTCGAGGCGTGCTTGGTGCAGCCAGGAGTATTGCGCTGTCGTTGTCCAGCTCATGCTCCAGGAATAGCATCTCTTCAGGTCGCCTGTGACGGTTTCGTTGTTTCTGATAGCGTTGCTTTCGAATATCGTCGAGCACCAACATCCGAACCTAGTCCTGAACGAGCCCTTCTGGATCGTTTGGCAGACGTGGAGTCTCGTTTGCAAGGACCTGGTCCTCCATCTCCCGCAGCCCATTTGGAAGAGCGATTAGTCGCGTATTGTCAAGTCAGTATCCCTTTTAGATTTCTATCAACAACCGTTGAATTCAATTCTTCACTAAACAGTTTTCATTATGTGCGTTTCAGGATGCTGTTGTCCGTCCGTGGCGAGCCGGAGCGGAACCATTACAATCCGGCGGCCCAACTCTGTTACATTTGGCCGCTGGATTGGGCTACTCCAGGTTAGCCTGCGCACTCCTTCATTGGAGAGCGGAAAATCCTAGTAGCGTGTTAGATGCCGAAGTGGATGCACTGAGGCAGGATAGTGCTGGTCTGACACCGCTTGCTTGGGCCTGTGCTGCGGGACACGCGGATACTGCCAGGATCCTTTATAGGTTTGTATTTTGTTTTTATTTTGAATTATATGCTGGGCACGCGTACGTACAACGATCCGTCTGGCAAAAATATCCGTATGTTTGCACAGATGGAACGCGGTGGCGCTTCGCGTGAGGGATTGTCAGAACAGAACTGCGACCGAGTTAGCAGCAGAGAACGGTCATTCGGCGATTGCAGAAGAATTGAATCGGCTCGAAGCCAGAAGGCAAGACGAGAGGTTTTTCTTGCGGCCTGCCAGCCCTAGTCCTAGGAGGCCCTCTCAAGATAGCGGTCTCGATCTGGCGTTGTGTTAGTCTCGTTTGCTATTATACTGCCCTCTTCCGTATATACACGCACATACATTCACGTCCAACACGTAAATCACAGTTCC
The DNA here is from genome assembly GCA_907165295.1 of Nomada fabriciana. Classification (NCBI taxonomy): domain Eukaryota; kingdom Metazoa; phylum Arthropoda; class Insecta; order Hymenoptera; family Apidae; genus Nomada; species Nomada fabriciana. The sequence continues at coordinate 5,863,531 of OU015690.1, read as the reverse complement.
TTTTCCTATAATAACCCGCGTCATAAATCTACCCCCGTAAGATTTAGAGTACAAGGTCGTAAGTCATGCGAGCGTAAATTAATCAGGAAACGTAGCATTAAGGGGTTTATCGAAAAACACAGGTGGCTCGCCGCTGCTGGACAACATGGAATTGTTGCAAGAGGATGACTCGTCATTAGCCCTCAGCGAGCAGGGAATGGAAAGCGCTCCGACCCCTCAGGAGAGTGTAGGTCCGTACCTTCCTCGTTTCCCCTTCTATTTGTCTGTCTGTCTGCCTGTCTATCTGTAACTATATATATGTATATATATATCGTAACTCTGTCTGTTTTCTAATACTACACTTATAGATTCATCGGCCTAGATTAAACAGTACTGCGCGGGCTGTGATCCGTAGTATTCCTAGCTAAAACTGCGTCCCCATACTCTCTATCTCTCTCTCTCTATCTCTGTTTCTCACACACTACATTACACACACGTACACGAACAATGTTCTTTTTTTCTGTCTCTCTGTCTATGCGTACGAGACGACCGGATGGTCCGGGCTCGCTGTCCTCTAACTCCTCTGAACTCTTGCAGCTTAAAGCAGTATTGGTGTTGCTTGGCCTTCGTAACTGCTGGTGTTGGATGATTGCTGTGTAACGTCTAAAAACTTTCTTAGCCGCCTATTATCGGCCGCCGACCAATACTTCTGAGAGATAGACAGTCCCAGTCTCTGGGCTATGCCGACGAATTTTAAGCGGAGATCGGTGAAATAATAAATAAATTGGAAGCTAAGCGACAATTTACACGAGAACACGTGATCTGTACAGCTGACTAAATCCGGAACACACACTGTCTATACCACGGGCTGCGTCAGATCACCCGTAGAGCAGAACTTTCAACAAGCAGAGAAAAAACATCTACGCTCGTCATCTGATTTGACTGTTCAAAGACATTCGATTCTTACCGTGTAGATATCTCCGCAATTTTTGGTGTCACGCGTTTTGTTAACCGTCCAATTTGGTTCATCGGAAAAAAATTACGTTCACGGCTTTAAAACAAAGAAACTAACAAAAAAAAAAAACATAAAAAGCAAACAAAAACCTCGATGTTGTGATCAATGTGATTTCGGCGGTCCCGTAACAGGTTTTTCGAGTTTGGCTAGGGTGGTGATTCCTTTTTATAGGGGAAGAAGACGCGAGGGTGCTGACATTGGCTGAGCAAATTATAGCAGCGCTACCGGAAAGGATCAAGAGAGCGGAAGGTGATTCTCCGTCTTCTTCCTCGCCTCCTCCTCCGGTACCGCCCTTGTCATCTCTAGAGGACGCTTTGATGGAACAAATGGTAACTGTTTTTAATATACCTTGCCTCTTGTCTACACACGAAGTATCGCACGAGTATAAGCAAGGATTCCGGTGTTCTATTATCTATAAAAAAAAATTCTATTCGCGTGATGATCGTAATTCTTATAGCCGCTCGATTCTGGAGAATTGTTCGACTCGTATCGTGAGTGCAGTGGAGGAGCGGCATCAGTCTCGGATGTTGACGCAGATGCTAGCCCTTCAAGTCCATCTAGCAGCTGCCTCACGCCAGACTCGCCATCTCCACCGCCTACGACAGCCGACTTCTGCGAATTCTTGCAGCTGCAGTTGCAGCTTGACGGTAGTAACGGCCACAATGGTCAATACTATTCGACTGGCGGAGATCGGAAGTTTGGTAACGTGATTGGCTCTGGACTTTGCGGAACTGTAACAGGTGGAGGTAACGGGAACGGCGACGGGAACGAAGCGGATCTGAGCAGGCTCACTCTGTCCGATCGGGAGCAGAGAGAACTTTATCATGCCGCCATAATGATCCAGAAAGCCTACAGAAATTACAAGGGACGTCAAAGGCAGGAGGAAGCCAAGAGACACGCTGCTGTACTCATCCAACAATATTATCGTCGACATAAACAATACGCTTATTTTAGGTAATCCCTTTTTATTTATAACTTGTTTCATCTCTATTTCCTCGCTCGCATGGGTATCAAATATCATTGCTAGAGCACAGACGACATCGCCGCGAAGCTTTCTATCGATTCGTTCCTAAGACGTGCAATCCCCGTTGGTATTTCGCGAGTTGGAACGTTAGTTTTAATAAGCGGCAATTAATAAAGTGGGAGGACAGGGCACAGCATTGTGGGGCCAATTTAACGATCCAGTTGAATCGGACTGATTTCTCCAAAGTTCATTCTATCTGCCTCCTGGCGAGGAGGGGGGTCGAACTTTTAATTGGCATCGTAAATAATTCGAAAACTTTAGAAACTTCCTTACCTTCGCCGCGGTGCTCCGAATACAAAATTAACCTGGCATTAAATTAGTACGACTTTTGCTTGAGATGAAAGCATACCTTTTTCGCTTCTTTCGCTCTTGCTCATTATGTATATATTATATTATATACATACATACATAGCGCATTCTCAGTGCGTGCCTTTCGTAGCTCTCATTTCACGGCGTTCCACTTTTTCCATTCGCAGACAAGCTACGAAGGCAGCTCTGGTGATACAAAGTAACTACCGGAATTATCGGTCACGTCCAGGCTCGGCTAGCTCGAGACAGCAGGCGGCGCATCAGCAGGCTGCTCATCAGGCCGCGATGAAGATACAGCAATTCATGCGACAGTCGAAGATCAAGTTAGTATCCGTCGGTGCACATAATTGCATTTCCTGTTGCAACGATGTGCACGCATTATTAGTTATGTAGACTTCTTGTTAGCACACGAAAGGCTTATCGTACGAAAGACATCTAAAGTTCTAAAGTCTCCCTCTTCTGTGTGTACTAATGCAGCTTGTGGGACGATTCACAACCGGTAAGTAACGAAAACAAGTAGGGCGATTGTCGCGCGGCAAACACTGCTCGTTTATCGCTCCCGTGACTCTTTGAAGGATTCTCGCTCTTTCGCTTTCACCAGGACGATCAGTGCACCCTGTTTCACGACACCGAATAACGATCTATTGTTTCCGAAACGAATCATCTTTGATTAGCTTCTGTGTTATTACTGAATGTAATCGGCGCTTTGTGTTCCTTTGTGTTTTATATGTCTCTTATTAATCGTGTTTTCTTTTTTTTTAACGGAGTAACCAGTCCATGCAACGGTCTTCATAACGGAGCATCTCGTAGAGACAAGAAGAAACTTTTTTTTTTACAATTATCACTTTGCTCGCTCGTTGCAGAATAACCATGATAAACATTTTTAATCATTCTCAATCCACGCCCAATACTTTCAAAGGTATATTCTATGTTGTCGAGCAAAGTGTTAATTGCTACTTCATCGAGTTAGATGCGCTCGTTTGTTTCGTAGTTGACGTGTACCTCAGAGTGCTTGATCATTCAGTGTCATGTATGCACATTCGTAGTTTATTAGCGAGGGTAAATACTTTCTACATGAACGAATACGTTTCTCGAACTAGGCTGCAGAACGCCAGGGCCGCCGCAAACGGGAACGGGAGGCCGCCAGCGGGCATTTTACGAGCGGTTGCTGCCCCCCAAAGCTCGCCCTCATCTAGCCCAGGGGCCAGTCTAGTAGCCGCCAACCCAGAGGTCACTTAATCGACTGTCGATCGAACAACACGCAGAATGGCAATGATACACCGGAAGCAAAGTAATAGAGCCTAGCCATCCATCGTATGGTCGTCCTGGTACGCTACGACGGATTATTTCGTCGTGGTTCAGGAGGGTACCGAGGGGAATTGTCGACGATGCTTTTTTTGACGATCAACCTGACACGGACACGCTTTGCTCTCTACATCCCTGATTAATCATGTACCTGCCTTTGATCTTACAAAATCTTTCCACCTTTCGCATCTTTGTCCCACAGTTCAGCTGATGGATCGTGCTTCGTCCAGATCGACTACCATTTCGTTTCGCTTCACATCATTCGATGCTGCCGTTTTTATCTGATATCTCCTGCATTTTGTTACCTCGGTCGACGTGACGCTAAGTGGTATCAGAGGTAGGTGGTCACACATGGTCTCGACACGTGTACACGTGTGTTGTACGCGTGCAAGGTGATTCAGGCATAATAGATAATGCATTAAGTATTTAAGATCGTATTATGGATCGGTTTGATCGACGCATGTTCGTAGAATGCAACGTTGCCCTCCGCTTGAGGCATCAATTATCGACTACTTTTTTACGACTGAGAGTACAAAAGAGGCTATGTTTTTGCTGAAATCTTTTTGAGAACGGCTAAATTTGCATTGATTTGTTACACTGTGTAGAAGATAGTTTACCACCATTTTTTCGTTTACTTATCCTTTGAACGAGCCGTTCTCTAGGTCCATATTTTTTTTTGGTTCTCGTCGCGTGTTCGTCGAAGCGTGTTTTCCGCGAAAATATAGTTGATACGTTGCTGTTCGTATTTTTTTCGTCCCTTTTTTTTACTTTACGCGATATTACGTAAGCAGTGCAAGACTCGATGCAGACAGCGACGTAGTAAGAACAGTATTGATAAGACTTATAGAATCGTCGTTCAAAGCGAATTTTTTTTTTTCCTCCTCATTCTTCACTCTTCTTTCCTTGTTTTTTTTTGGTACGATTTGTCTATTTGTGAATTTTAATTTATGTTTTTACGTATTAATCTCGGAGTGAGAACGAACGTATTGAGTATTTATATTACGTGTTATTTACTTTAAACGAGTAACGAAAGACGCTCGATTTGCTTGCTTCTTAATCTTTAACTAACTTAACGTTGAAGAACGAGAAGCGATCAAGACGCGACGTGTGAGTATTTATTTGTAGCTGTCGTATCGAACGCTTTTCTCGATTAATTTTTCACTATGATAGCTTTACCTGAAATGGAACTTCTTGAATTGAAACGATTCGAAGCGTGCGTGTCGTTCTTCTCTTTTTTTACCATTTATTCTTCTTTTTACCACCGAGCATGACGCGCGTGTTTTATCGCCGTGATAATACGGTGCAATATCTGTTGTACGTGAACGTCCGGGAGATATTGATACTGCATAATATACTATTAGGTGGCAGCAATGATCTCTTCCTTGCACGATACAATTTCTTTGTTGCTTTAAACTATACAAAAAAAAAAAGAAAGAAAGGCAATACGACTCAGGTCGATGAATAAGAAGCATCTTATTTTCGAAGAAGTCTGGTATATCTGAGATCTTGGAATCGAGAGAGAAAGAGAGCATGGACGAATGAGCGTGTGAACAAGAAGGCTGCTAGAGAAAAGAGAGAACTTGGGTGAGTTTACGCAGAGAGTAAAAAGTAAAAGTAACAAAAAAGCATAAAAAAATTAAGAGCCCTTTCTCCATTTAAACGGGAGGGCACTTCATCCACGGGCTGTGCTTAAAGTCACAGTATAATCAACTTTGTAGAATTACATTAGGATAAGATAGTCGATTACATTGTTACAAACTACCTACCGTTTCTCTCTCCAGTAGGGGATTTTTTTAAAGGTTCTTTAGATAAAAAATAAAAAAAAAAAATAGAGATAAAGTAAGGTGTAGAGGGAGCGGAATATATGCACACGGGGGCACAGCCGTGGTACCCGCGTTCTAATTGATTTAAGAAGACAAAAATCTATTGTGATAAATTAATGGTGATCCAAGAAAGTATTTCCGCAGAAAATACTAAAGAAAAAAAATGTTACGAAAAAATCCATCGTCTCGGCGCCCAATGGGGACACGAGGCGGGACACAGACAGACAGACAAATTGAGTATGATGAGTCGATATTACGCCGTCAGATCTGTCGGGAGAATCTGTCGATAGAAGGGCCGATTGATCCTCGTCTTCGATAAAAAAAAAAATCCTGTGTTGATCCTTCGGTGTTTAAGACAAGCTACGAGATCTTTGTAGTAAGGTAAAATATTGTGCGGAGCGCGAATGGGAAAGAGAAGAAAAATGAATAATGATAAACTGTACACACGAGTCAATTCCAACGAGCATTTTCATGCCACTAAGCTTAAAGAATTATTAGTTAATAATGACAAAAAAAAAATGACGATGGGAGGGAAGGATGCGAATAGAAGAAGAGCAAGACAGAGAATAAGAAATTCTTACACTCTTTTAATCATTGTTAATTAATTAATTAATCACGATCCTATCGATACTTAAAATGAGATGAGTAAAATAATAATTATTATTATATACACAAAACTATTATTATATTCATATTTTTGCTTATTACATATTTAAGAAACTATTAAACGAGGGCTAGCGAGTATAGTACATTACAAAACAAAAAAAAGAAAATAAATGATTAAAAACAAAAAAAGGGGGGAGCGTGGCCGATGACGAAAAGGAAATCTCACCTTTGGAATATTTTTAGTCTGTCGGGCTTGTACAACTTTGTGCGTGGCAATCAACTTTTGAATTTTACGATAAAAAATATTAACTTTTTGAGTGAGGAGCGAAAAAAAAAGAAGAATTAATAGGAATGACAGAAATTATAGTCCCGTACACGCCGAAATAAACGGGTTTCTTTCGAGAGTTTCCGTGACAGTGGTCCGATCTCTAATTACAGCGGTTACGTCGCTTTTCCGAGATTCGAGAAAAAAAAAATACAAAAGATAAATAAAAATGTGTAAGACATTTGCACGCAGTATTTTTCAGTCGCGATAGATGAATGTGTCCAGATGGAAAAGTCGACGCCGCGGGCAAAATATTTCAGATGCCCCCATTATTACTCTAGAATCGCATTGAATTACCACGTACAGCAAAATTATCGAGGTATGGAGATCAGCAGCGGGATAAAAAAAAAAGATGAGAAAATGCTAAAAAATAATATTAATTAAAAGACATCGCTAGGGTAGGCGCTTCGAGGATACATAAACTTTAAAAGTCACTTAATACAAATTATTCTCAAAATATAAAAGTTTAATAAGTAAACAAATTTTTAAATCTACGTAAGAAAGCCAAGAGTCAAAGACGACTAGATGATAGGAGCCGCATGGCCTAACTGCTGCCACTTTAATTAATTAACTAATTAATTATAACTTTATTACTACTTAATTAAACTCGATACAGATGAGAAAATATGTCATGCCACTTTTCAAACTAAACTTTCTAGATGCAGAGACGAATCAGTAGGTATAGTGGACTATTAAAAACTTCTCTTCTAATTGGGAACGATTGATTCGCGCTATAGATTCGAATATATCCAATTGTCCAGTCTCCAGAAAATCGCACGAGATATATACGCGTGTAAGATGCCTCGTTATAAACCAGCACGAAAAATTGGCATTAATAGGGATACAAATTCGTTTTTTCGATTAATAAAAAGGAAACATTGTCAGCATCGTTCAAATTGTACTACTGAACCATCGGAGGAAGTGTGAAAGAGAAAAAATACTTCACGATAGAAAGGAAATTTTTTTTACAAGAAACTACATTCATTCGACATTGATGTCGTGTTGGTCTATCACGGGACATCCTGTAGGACGTTTGTATCACGATGTCGAAAAGGTCGAAACGATCGGATATCGGTGCCTAGCTCATGTTCTACTCACTGTTCCTTGATTAAGACGGTCACTTTGTACCTGCTTGCTGCCTGCCTGGCCCGTGCGTTACATAAACATATTTCTAGTCTTATCGAGATATCAATGCTCTGTATTTTACTCAATAATAACGTCCAAGCATGTCGCGTACTTTCGTTGTGATAATCCGATGGCGTGGCGTCCCGACGTTCCACGCCGTCCGTGCGATTTTTCTACACGATATCGAGGAAGCGTAACGCCGATTAATTATTTGTCAAATCCCATTCGATTTCGCGAAGAGCGACTATCCCGGAAGGTTGATGGTTTCGACAGCTGTTTCGACATCTACATCCAGCCGACGTAATCACGTTCGAAAATTCACGAGGGTTTAATTTCCCTGGACGTTTCCTTTATCAACGAGCAAAACGCTTCATTCGAACCCTCCTCCCAGGGGGATTTATTACGTTGACGTGAATTTTTGAACGATGGCGGCAACAATTTACAACAGATTCGTGCTACTTTTAGTGGAAACGAATAATGGTAAAGGCTCCATCTCTTGTAATATTTTTATTATCGCAAACGTAATATTACATTATTAAATTATATTAAATAAAGGATTACGCCACTGTTTATTATTTATTGACTAACGTTCAACTAATATTGTAAATAATAACGAAAATATTTTATCTATATTTCCGATCCGGGGGTGTTGGGCGGGGCAGCGTATTACCTCTTGTCCGCCCTTATGGCGATCCTATGATCGCCATACGCCCACCCCCTATTGTTACACCATTTCATCATTGCATTTAATAAATTATATATTTATTGACTCACTTACCTTTTGACTTACCCCGCTTATTTGTCTATTCTAGCTCTAGGCACTCTTCCAAGACACACTATCGAAACGTCCTAATTTCCGGGAGTGGTTTTTTAAGAACGAGGTCAGCAATCGACTGTATAAAAGGTGAGACTTATATCTTTTGTTTCTTCTTCAACTGACTTCTTTTTTTAGGTCGAGGATTGTTTAAGCCAACAAGACATCTCCTTTTGCCCCATTTATTATTACCGCAACAATTTATTTAAAGCATACAAACGGTACAAACTTTATTGTTGTCACTTTGAGTATAAATTAAATTAAGTTACGCGAATATGATGTGCGCACGATGAAGATGATTGAATGAGGGAAGGGGTAAGACGAGAGTGAAGAAAAGATAAATCGTATTTTTTTTTCCTTTTGCTTTTTGTTTCTCTTTAAGATGAAATCTGCAAGGCAATCGACGCGTCGTCCAAGAGCTTTCGGTACATGATTATCGATTTATCTCGGTTACTACTATAAGAAACGAAAAATTTCCAATCAACCAATCAAATGATTTTCCCTCCGAAAGAAAAAGAAAAAAAATGGAAGCTTCCATGGTCTGTACCAAAGGGCTTCTCCGCGCGGATATTAGCTCAAAACAACACGGCTATTATGTTAGTTCTTAATTGACGAAGCAAGCGGTTAAAGCGACATCTCATTTATCCGATACGAAACCGATCGAATCGTTTGAAGCGCGCTTTTCGTTCTGTTTCTCCCCCTGCACAAAGTACGGACCACAGCGCTGCTCGTTTCAATTATACCCATAAAAATAGAAACAAAAAAAAAATGAGAGATTCCGTATCGATTTTACTAAAGTATTTTCCCATTGAATTCGATCGACGTGCCCCCTCGACGAATTGTACGTCCGTAAAATAACAAATAATGAAAATAAAATCAAAACACTTGGACGCGGTGATTTTCGCGATCGCAGACAACGATGTTACCGGTCGATGTGACAGCAACACCCTCCAGGCCCTTAAATTCACCGTCACCGCTGCCCCAGCCACCGAAGGACTTGAGAAACGCCCCCTCTGGGCTGAATATCTGTATCCTGTTGTTACCAGAGTCGGCGACAATGATGTAGCCTTGATCGTCGACAGCGACACCCCTTGGAAACTTGAACTGACCTTCGTCGGAGCCCTCGGAACCGAAGGAGGTCAGCACACGGCCGTTCACGTCGAAAATTTGGATGCGATGATTGTTGCCGTCGCTGACGATCACGCGGTTCGTGTTGCTCACCGCGATGTAATGGGGATGTTCCAATTGGCCGCGTCCGTTCCCGCAGGAACCGAATTTACCCACAAACGTACCGTCTGATTGGAACACCTGCGAAAAGAGATGCACCTGTAGCGGTTATAAAGAACGACGGACTCGTATAGTTTCATTATACGGGGTTAATTTTATCGTGTTAGATGTTTCATTACAGTTCCTGGATACAGTTCCTACGACACTCCATCCAGATACCTTTACACACAGATCAACGCTTTTCACACAAAACCTACGCTTCCTTCACAAACCTATCGGGTTCCAAAAAAAGTAAGGGGACTGAAAGTAAGTTGAGGGATCACGTGTTCGATTATCGCCGCCGTAGAATAACTCACAGTCCGTCCATTGTTGAACGATGTGGCTCAAGTACTAGGCACTTGTCCCTTCGTAACAAATCTATCTGAACTCCGATGTTCTCTCGTAGCCGGGTTCGTTTCGATGCTCAGGGATTTCAAACAGAGAATCACTCGAAATGAAATTTTTATTTGCAGAAAAACTTGAAGGCTTTTTATTCAGGATTAACTTATACACAGTCTAGGTACACATAGTAACGATTTGAAGGGGGCTAACGAACACTGAAAAACCATCATACCTATATCATTATCGTATGTTCATAGTACAATACAGGTGAAGAAATCTCACCGAGTTCAGTTTCCTTAAGGGACGATTGCGTACCGTCAGATTGACGTTGCAAAATCCGTTGTTGTTCTTTGTTCATACGATCTCCCGAATAATTGACAACAGAAAGAAAAATAAATAGCAATATCGCGTAGACACGTACCTGTACGCGATGGTTTTCTTTATCGCACACATAAATAAATCCAAGAGCGTCCGTGGTGATTCCCCAAGGATAATTAAACCGACCGTCGGCGGTTCCTTGGGAGCCAAAGGCTCTCAGAAAACGACCAGAAGGATCGAGGACCTGAATTCTGTGGTTGTAACGATCCGCGATGATGTATTGCCCGATCCTATTCACGGCCACCCCGGCGAGGCAATCGAATTCACCCTCGCCGCTTCCGTACGTTCCGAACTCCTTCATGAAGTTTCCATTGCAGTCAAATACCTGTAAATACCCGCGAAAATATAAGCAAATGAATTCCCGCTCGAAACTATCGGCCGTGCATATTATTCATCAATTACTTGAACACGATGGTTAGAGCTGTCAGCCACGACGATGGAGTTGTCAGGGCCAACCGCGAGGCCTCTCGGCCATGTGAAGCATCCGGCTTCGCTCCCCCGCATCCCAAACTTGAACAGCTGCCGCCGCTTCAGCAAGTAGTGACTCCTCCGTCCATTACTGTTACGACACATTTTTGTTTTCGGTAAACATAAAGATCTGCATCGAAAGCGCACGACTTTTGTTGTTGTTACTATAATTATTTCGAACTCACCTAGTGGAGGAACCTGCTGCCGCGGGTATAACGGGAGCTGCTGTAGGGGACGTGGGGGAGCCTGACGGGTTTTTTTGATCGTCGTCAGAAGATTCGAAAGATGTCTGGCCGGTGTGCCTCAGAGGTAGTCCCAGTGATAATCTCCTCGAGGTTGCACTTCCACTGTAAGCATCGTTTCAATGTAGACTTCGCTGCACGGTTTATCAGAAGAGAATAGGTACTCCAGACTCTTACCTCGATGATGGAATTGTCGAGGTAGAAGACGAGGGCTCCTTGTCTTTGGTGGTACGATTCCCATACTTGTTCTTCAGGTACCTTGCCCAGGAGCTCAAAGCAGCGCCGTCCTTTTCTGCACCTGCCCGATCCCGTTCTGGACTCGGCTCCCTCGACTTCAGAGCGTGAGTGCTCCGACTTCTGGCCAGCTCGGAACCGGCGCCGTATTTGGCTGCCAAATAAGCGTTCGGCGATTGGGTCGTCGGTGAGGGCGGCTCCTCGTCCAGGTCGAGGTCATCTCCGCCGAAATTGTGCGAGCTTCTGGAACGGGCTAGACGTTGTCTTCTGTCTTTCAACGCGGCATAGCGGGACCTCGTTGACAGGGGAGATTCTACATCGTTGTCCACGTCTCGTTCGCGTTCTCGCTCTCTCTCCCGTTCTCTTTCTCTTTCCCGGTCTCGTTCTCGTTCTCTTTCGCGTTCCCGTTCCCGTTCGCGTTCGCGATCCCGAGTCGCCATCATCGCTGCCTGACTTCTGCTCTTGTTTAGAAACCTGCAACATTGTGGAATACGAAGGTTGGCTCGTTCAGATGTTCCTGTTAATCGGCTGGATGTTAAATGATGGATTTTAATGGGGAAAACGTAGTCTATCGATTGGTGCCGGGGGTTATCTGTCATTTGGGAGATTGTTGGCTCTATTTTGTTTGTTTTCTTTTTGTTTCGTTTTTTAATTAGAAGCGGCCGATTCGCACTTTGTCGGATTATCGAGCCCGCGTTCATAGGAAAAGTTTCAGTTATTTGGTTATGTTGAGCGTACGGCGCAAAGCTTGAACTCTCCAATTTCCTTAACTATTTAATTCGGAGGTGTACGATTTAGTATTATTACTGATAGTATGCTTGAGGGAAATTGTCGTTGATTAATGATACTGTTTGTGGGGCGATGTATGTCCAGTTGAGAAAGTTCCATTTTTGTGTACCAATTGATAACCATACGTACGTTGCATAATATTGTTTTTTTTTCATTGGCGTTAGTTATCGTTTTATTGTGCAATCCATGGCAATTAGTCACAACTTTGCGCTGCCGAAAGCAATTCGGTTCGAGGGAAAGCATATTTTCGTTACCTTTAATTAATCGCTTTTTTTTTCATGGAATGTTCGTTCGTGCTCCACGCAGGGTAAAGTTTGTTATTGCGTTTCAACTTGAGATCAAACAACTAATTGCGCAACGGAACGCATGAAAGAGTGTATTGCACGCGCAACAAGGAATTTCCAATCTCCTTTTCAATCGAATATTCGCTTGGCGATCACCACGTATCTGCGAGTGGGGGCGTCTTTTCTCTTGGAACATTTCGAAGGTGGATTCACTTTGCATAGAAAGTACTTATTGTTTCCTGTAGGAATGCCTCCGTTCGAGTTCTCTCAAATACGATAAGCATACTTTTTTCTTCTTCTTAATATACTCGTGGGTAAATATGTATGGCAGAAGAGTTACTGCATATGGTGGCCGTAAAATTTTAGTGTTGCTTTCAACCTATATTTCCCTGGTTTTCTCGTAAACTGTGAGCAGTGTCGATACTTGAGTTGCATCGAATTTTTTGAAAGTTCTTGTTCACGGTGGTCGGGGGATGGGATGAAATTTAGGTAACTCGTAACGTTCGAAGGGTATATCGGGAATAGTTGTTTCGATGAGATGTCTGTACCACTTCCTTTGAAATTCCGAATAATTCGCGAGCTACCACGTGTAATAGATGTTGAACGGTGAAACGTATTGGAATAACATCCGCGTTTCCAGTCAAGTAGATTACAGACAAATATAGCTCGACTGACTACCTGAGCTGCAGCGGATATTTAAAGTAGCAAACGAGTTATATTTAAACCTTTTACTGCATGCCACAGGGCTTTCCGTATCGTGCACAATGCGGTCACATTAGTTCCGTCTGTAATATTTCCCGCGAATTCGGAATTCGGCGCGTTTAGTACTAAGCTAATAACACAACGTATCGTCGAGTTAATTAATTAGAGGAAGCTTCGGAGAAAAGAAAAAAAAAACATGATAGCAATCTAATCAAAACGATTCGACGAAGTGTAATTTTCAGTGCTTAACTTCAGAACAAATAAATAATTTGGTTAAATTGAAATCCGCGTTAATATATTTGCAAGCGATTGTTCCGTCGGCTCGACAATTTACTTGGCAAGAAGCTTCGAGCACGTTTCAAGTCAATCGCGTTCCTTCCAAGTATCGAAAAGAATTGTTCAGATAACATGTATGATACCTTCATCTTGGCTGAACCTCGTCGTACGCGCAGATCGATTTTTTTTTACCTTCTCCTCGGGGCTATACTTTCGTCGAGCACTATAAATTCGTCGTGTGAGCGTGCGTGCATCTTGAGGTAGTACAACAGAGGTCGGGGGTATCTTAATTCTAAAAGGAAGCTGAGCGCCTTCGTAGAGATTCTCGCCGGGGGTGTGCGTGTAACGAGCAACGAAGATGGAACGATTTTTGCATGATCGATTCTGGCGAACGTTCAATTTGTTAGTGCAATAAATAAAGATGCATTCTTCTTCTCCTCCATTCTGTATAATACAGATATTTTTTAATAACAAAATTAGGGCCACGTACAAACAAGCGAGAAAAATGAATAACAAAGAGATTTAAAATAACTGGGACGAAAAGAAGATAAAAAAAAAGTACGTTTAATCGTGAGACATTTTAGAGAGGCAAATAAAACAGAGACGAATTACAACTGCGTAGGAAAAGAAAGAGACGACAAGAAAAGAACAGATGAATCGTGATTTGAGGGCGGGATACGACATTTCTCTGTTTCGTTGTACTGTTATATACTTATATAAACTGAGGACAAGTTGAGAAGGGAAATAAATAATACGAGTTATCACAAAGAAATGCAGTTTATTTACCACACCAACAAACTGACGCAAAAGCCTATTCACTAGGAAAGAGAGTACAAAAATTTGCAATGATATGAAAACGTGAGGACAGCAGGAATGGCTTGTCACGCGTTACCATCGCGTCCCATCTCTCGATCAACGAGAATCGTAGCAAGTGACATGCCATCAACGCGGCCATTTTCAATGGGAACGATTGAAGAAGCGTTTACTTTAGCATGGACTTTGCAAGCTGCTTTATAGGAGGACGGTATCTTTTCTAACTACGCTTAGCTTTGCCGACTAGAGACGCGGTTCTCCTCTTTTGTTTTCTAGTGCCTACGAAGCTACACATACTTTGAGCAATGCGGGAATACGTATATATCGCGGGTGATCAATGTAGGAACAAAAAGTTACACTTACGATCGTACGTACGATTATCACAATGTATAAAATGCAAGATTTCACCATAAAATAATTGCGTGAATTAGCAAGTTCTGCCGATTAGTCTCCGTTCTTTCTTTTTTTTCCTAAATTTTCTTTTTTATATTAACGTGTACGTGTGGATGGCGATAACGATTTGGAAGACGTTGGAGGACGAAAGATTCCGGGCAGCAGTTTCGCGTGGCTAGGCGGTAAGTAAATAACGCCAAAGTTTCGACCAAATGTAGGTGAACGAAAAGTTTACGGAGCACGGGACCAAAGGAATTCTATTCTCTCGATCGGATATTTCTTGTCGGGCGCGTTTCTCTCTCGCGCTTTAAAACAAACGTTCCGCTGGCCAGCGTTCTTCCCCGGCAAACGAAGAACCCGAAGGAAACACGAGAATCGAGAGAATCTGCGAACGAACGGACGAACGTACGAACGTACGTAGAAGATAAAAATAACGAACAGGAAAAGAAGAAACTGCTGCATTGGATCTTGCTATCGAGGCAGTCTCGTCCGTATTCGTGAGAGTAGTCAGCAGTCTTTTACGACTAACACCGACGAGCAAGTAAAGTAAGAAAAAAAAACGAAGGTGAGAACGTAAATACGTGAGAATGAGGGGCAACGGGGCACGTATAAGACGGGTTACAGGAACAGATTGATTAGAACGCTGTAACACAGTACGGACACACAGAAAACGGTGGTTACCATTTGCATCGGTATAGTGATATCGACACCAGACGTGTCCTCGTGCTCGTTGGAACTTTCTGTCTCTTTGGATTGGGTAGCGTTCGCGACTAATGCACCGTTCTCAATGTTAGGTCTCACTACGAGGTCGGTCGTTTGGGAACGAATCGTGCTCGTCTCGTCTGTGCTTTGGCCCCCAACGTTTTTGCCGGCAGACACGTTGTTCATCTTGTTTAGAATCACCCACCCGTTTTCGTCGGCGTTCCACCCGTTCTCGGGAACGATTTTCCCACTTGCGGCAAGATCTTTCTCGTACTTCGTGCTCGATACTGGTGTCGGTAGATCGTCTCGATTCATTCTCTCATCCTCGCCATTGCAACTGGTGTTAGATGTATTTTTCATTCGCCTGGACACCTCGGCCGTATTGTTCCCGGTGAAGTCTTGATTCGTCGAATGCTCCACAGGGGACATGGCTCTGTCCGACTCTGTCTCCGATTCGTCGGAGACCAGCCAGCCATTCTTGCCGATACTACTTTGCCTGTACACTCGACTCCTCGATAAACTGTCGGACGATTCTGACGCGTTTAGCGTTTCACCGTTTTCCACGGCGCGCTTGTTCTCCACCTCGTTCGTGCGATTAATATCGTATTTCGTTTCGATAGTATTGTTTGAATCGCGTTTATCCTCGTTCGAGGACGATTCGGTGCTCAAGTTACTCGGTTCGATATCTCCGGAGATTTTCTGAGGGTTTTCTGCCTGCAGATCCTGATCAGTAATCACCCATCCGTTATCGTCGAACATCTCCTCGATACTTTTGTCCTCGAGTATCGAGGAACTTCGTCGCTTTACATTAGCATCGTCGTATCGTTCCAGAACACTGTAATTATTTTCGGAATGCGAGTTGGACGGCACGCTCAAGACAGTTGTCGGATCGTCGGTCTCTGAGTCGGTCGACTCGTCCTCGTTGGAATCATCGTGGTTCACCTCATTCCCCGGGAGACGACGATCGTCTTTCTCCAGATTCTCAGTCTTTTTATTTGTTATATTACTGTTCTCGTCCCTGGCTTCGTCTTCATTTTCCTCTCTCGATTCGGAGCCACTCTCGCTACCACTTTCCGACTCACTCTCCGATTCAACGTTCGAATGATTTTCCACGCTGATGGAATTGCTGCGGCATTCATTCCGACGTATCCCCCGGTCATTATCGATGACCTTTCCTAGCCCATCGCCCGACGGTTTCGTCGAGTTCGCAATCTTGTCGCCGGCTGTCAGATATCCGTTCTCTTGGATAGTAGCGAGCCGAAATAGCGATGCGCGTTCGTCGGTCCGAGCGGATAACGAAGAGTTCACGTCGTTCACCGAACGACCTTCCGCCAGCGGGTCATCGTTGACCACGCTGCGGTTCTCTACTCGATTATGATTACCGCTACATTCGAGACTTTTGTATCTAGTCGTGGAGGAGGAGGAGGATGAGGTGATCGTTTCGTCGGTGTCCGTACTATCGTCCGTGTGGGTACGTTTATTCGACTGCGGTTTAACCATCGATCCGTCTGCACCGTCAATATCGTTATCCGCGTTCTTAGCCGCGATTTCGTAATCCTCGACACGATCGGTTGACGGTTCATCGTGTTCGTCACTAAACGTCCTAAAACGATTACGGTCGTGGGGGTTATTGGAATTAGAAATGGCCTGATGAGTCTGACCGTGATCTGCGTGTGCTACGAACCTGCTGGTGTAGCCGGCGGGCGTCGTCAACGTCGCGGTGCTGCTCGTTGTCGTCGGAGTCGACGTGGTCGTCGGGCTCGTCACCGAATGCGCGGGACTTCCTCTCGGCGACGAATACCTGAGACACGAGTTGATCGCTCGACATTCCAGTTCAATCTACCCTTCTTACGTTGCCGCACGCGACTCCCGTGAACGTTTCACTCGAACAATTCTACCGTTCTAATTGCACGGGACGACCGGTGAAGAATCACGACACGATTCAAAGTTCGTACGATATCGAATTATTGAAAAGGCGGACAGCTATCTCCTATAATAACGTTCTACGCCGACCCTCGTATTTTATCTAAAGCTCTTGCGTCGCGACTTTTCTTTTTGCTAACATCGACACCGGGACGCACGCGAAAAGGCATCATTCGTCTTCCGTATTGAACGTAAAAAGTGAAAGAAGATTTACGCACGGCTCCCGGTTCATCTGTGTTACTTGTTAATGGTAACCTTTCGATTGGTAAATCGCGAATGAATGTATACTTGCCTGGTCGTAGGCGAATCTTCCTTGCTTCCACGTCTGGCCTCCGCGCTACGTGCGAGCAGAGGTCCGATATCCGTCCTTGCCATCGCGGATTCGGTTCTCTGACGATCCTGTGCGGTGGCAGCAGGGGCCGCCGAGGTCGGTGTACTCGAGGGATGAGCATCGGTTTCCGATTCCTCTTCGGTCTCGGATTCCGTCTCCTCCGAGGAACTACTCGTTTCCTCGTCTTCGTCCTCCTCTTCCTCCTTCTTCTTTGTAGCTGCGTCTTCTCGTGCTGCTGGTGGTTGCGTGGGTGGAGGCGGGGCTGCACGATTACCTTTAGGAATACGAGGAAATTGGGTACACAGTCAAATAAATAGCAGTCTCCCATCGTTTTACTTTTGGGGTGAAGCTACGGTAGCCGAGCTTGTGCTGTTTGAACGGTGGTCGATTCGTTAATGATTCACTTAAACGATATTATAGAATAGTATATTATATTTAACCCACCCTCATTTAACCCACCGTCCTTGTAAAAGAATTTTGTTCTCGTGGTCACGCTCAAAGGCGTTCCGTGCAATTAATAATTGGCAATCGTACAGAAACTCACCTGCGGCTAAAAAACGACTCTGAAAGGGTCGCGTTGCGGGCGTAGCATTGGCGTTGTCCTTAGCAGCCGGTGGTGTGCTGCTCGGTGGCGACGAGACCGCGGACGTTGCGTTCGACGTTGGCGCCCTGGCCAAATATTTCTGCTTCATTTCTTCGGCAGAGAATGGTGCACCGGTGCTACGAATTCCTGATCCCCCCGAGCTCTCAGAGCCCGTGCTCGAGTCTGATGAAGCGCTTCTCGTTGCTGGAGCGTGGGTATCCGTCGAAGTTCTCCTGCGAGCAACGATATTTCAATTAACGACTTCCGTAAGTCGGTAAACTCGATGGAGCTGCATGCATTCATTCACCGCAATTTGCGCGGCCGATATTAGTTTGCTTCGTGGCTCACTGTTCGTTCCCACCCTGTAACGAATTATCCGCGCGATTCATCTATTTCCCCGCGGCGTGTACCGAAACCATTCCGGAGGTTTTCGGTTACACGATGGGAACGGGGGTGGCGCGGAATTGTTGGAGCCGAAATCGTATTTGCGTGCATTGAGTATACATATGTGCTTTTTTCCGAGCGAAAGAGCTGTTGGTTAATTCACCAGGGGAAGCTGGCTGTTTGTTCGTCAAGGGAGGGGAAAAAACGAGGTGTAATTTTACTCTGGCGGGATGGCGGCGCGAAACTCTTGGACGCAATGGAATTCTGGTATTAAACGAGGCCGTTTGCTGTTTTCCCTTGTCCACGTTGCGTGTATTCGAATTTTTCATCGTTAAAATATTCCGCATAGCGTAATAGACATGTAATAATTCCTGGGAGAAATTCTTAATATAAAAGAAAATAGACTGTTACGCTTCCTTGCAGAAAAATTTGACCCATTTAAATTCCCCAGAGCGGAGGAAAGAATTTACATTAGCGGCTGACCACGAACCTATTGAATTCCTTCGCCACCGTTGGAAGAACAACCGTTTCAAATATTGGAAACGTTTAGTGTCTCTGCAGAAACTTCCGCACTGTCGCGTGGCCTGAAAACGAACGAACTTGAAAGGGTTATTCTTTTTTTCGCCACGTGCTTTTTCATTTTCACGCCGCTGTCGATTCAGCAATTAAATTGTAATAGTACATCACGAGAGTAAATTGAACGGAGCTACAGAGCTTGGTGTATTCGATCCGAACGATCCGGTTTAACTGAACGGGCATAAATCAGCCTGTCTGGCTATGTATGCTCTACTACTACTGAAACGTGTACGAGGCAAGATCCCTGTGACTTAATGTTAACACGACTGCGACCGAATTCGACCTAGCTGTACAGTTTGCTATCAGCTATAGAAACGTAATTTATCGCAGAAAATTTATTACATTAATAAAGGGAAATTCGATACTTCCATATGCATACCGTGGATACGAAATATATCAATGACTAATTTATTCCAACGAAATATCGTTTTAGATACGCACCTCGCGGGCATCGGTCTTCTCGCAGATTCTTCTGGTTCTCTTTCCGGGGGTGTTTCCCTTGGGGGTGGGTGTGCAGGTGTAGTCGTAGGTGTTGGCGCTGGCGGACGTTCCTCCACTGTTTCCGTCGTAGGTGTGGCTGCTGTTTTGTTCTGCTTTTTAATCCTTGAAATTTCATCGTCGTCGCTCGTTTGTCTCGCCATCGCTGTCGGTACCTTTCTGACTTGCACCTATGCGATAAACAGACACATTTAACGAGGTTGATGCAGTAACCTGTTCAAATATCCTTGTTGAATTTTTTCAACGAGTTATTTGGTTTTATCGCGAAACGTATCCAGTGTTCGTAGGTGATTAAAAACTTTTCAACGTGTTAGGATTTTCTTCTTTTCACGCCGATTTTGTATTAAGGCACGTGTGCTGTGTCGCGCACACGTATTAATATTCTAGTCCATATTTTATGTTCGTTTAAAAATGCATTAGCGAATGAATAGACTCGTGGTTGTAGGACAAAGGTTGGGTCTGTCGCAAATGAATGCGTGGGAAAGAGATGAATATTTTGTTGATGAGCAGAATATATTCGTGTATTCATGTTTCATTTGTATTATAATAGAACTTGGTACAAAAGTACACGGGCTAACTACAAACTAAATTTATCCACTGCTGTCTCGCATTATTTACATATGTATGAATCGAGATCAGATATACATTTGATATTGTGCCATACTTCTGTGTTCCGTGTAAAATATTCAATTATTTTAAATTCGTCGAGATTTATTCCCTTTACGTGCCCACAGAGGGAACGGCACGGTTCACGCGTGACTGTGTATGCCTGTATACGTATACTATACATTGACCGAACAAAAATTTAATCCCCCTTGAATCGCATCCAAGGAATATAACGCGAGATTTTGAAGCTACTATCGTCGTGCTCGCCATCGAACTGCCACATCACAATCCATTCTGGTATTTCGCCTGGCATAATAAGGGAATCCGTGTGAAAATTCTGTGCTGTGGATTCACTGTCAAAAACAAATACCACCGTGTCAAATGAACGAAAAGAAAAATCAATCCTGTCAGCGTTTCAATGTATATAAATGGAATTAATTGTGAAGCGTGCCGCGGATTCGAGTGAATGCAAGCTCGTATCGGTGAATGGAAAATGTATGCTTTGAACTTGGGAGCGTACAATCGTAAGTGTAATTATTTTCGTTCCAAACGGACCGTGTCGTTTTCTCTAGACGTGAAATCTATGAAAGCGGAGAAAATGTTTCGAGAGGTCGGGGCGAAGCCGGGAAATCGATAACCACTGTTGGAATTGAACAAAGTGAGTGGCATCGGTTAAATAGAAACGCGCTGTTTTGTTCCTTTTAATTAAACGCAACAACTCGCGTGCAATAAAATGTAATTACGAGCGACGTATTTTTTTAAGTCGAGCACAGCGAAACGAACGAATAAATTTCATCGAAACGAACGGTTTATCGCTGGAACATTCGCTACGCCGAAATAATAGTTATGAGCGAGATAAGATAGGGGAAAATAAAGTTCAATTAACCTGAGGCTTTGGCGGTTGAGGTTGAGGTTGTTGAGCAGGGTGCGGTGCTGGTTCCTCCTTTTTTCTTTTGTCGGCTCTCTCGTAGTCTTGGAGCTTTTTCATGACACGCGGAGAGTCAGTGAGGCGAAAAATTCCAGAAAGTGGTCCACGTGCCGCGTCTTCTGTGTCCAGGACACGTTCACGAAGCCCCGAGGGTTCCTGTGGCGTCGACGTGAATCTGACAGTCGACCTCGAGTCCCCATCAGAATCGTCTCCATCCCGATGTCGCATGAATCGACTTCTGTACCTCGATTTGTTCCTTGGTACTTCATAATCCGGCGCGTCGTACCTATGCCCATAAGAATTTTCATTTGAAAGATTTTTCTCTAGACGATTTTTCGCCTGCTGATATGTATTCTTATTTTATTCTTATTTTACTTTTTCATGGTGTTTGATTTACTGTATCTGACGTGTGTACGATTGAAAATATTAGCGACAGTGATTGGAATCTATATTGCAGCACTGGACAAACGATGAGGAAGAAAACAGAGATCCTCTAATAATATTCGCCCCTGTCACTAGCAATATTGCGGGAATGTCCACTCAAATGGAACTGAGGTAATCTGACAATAAAGGGTCTACCACTGTACAGCGATCAGCTATCAAATGCCTGATTCCGTATTTGTACGATGCGATCAGAATTTGTATCGAGCGTAATGTAATGATTAATTAATATCTAATATTAGTCTATCAATTAATCGGTTCCAATTCATCTGTAAGGATTCGCCACTTCGAGTGGAATTCCAAGCTGGAATGAAAATGGTGCATTTCGTTTCACACGATTTTCTGGAACTGGGTTATCTGCTTTTCAAGGCAGTGCACAACGATAGATCCGTCGGGTTTACCCGAGTGTTGCTTAATTATCTCTTTACAGACACAAGGATGGCTTCGTATAATGAGAGAAGATCGGGGATGAGAATGATGGAGTATAGTGACGGCAACTATTCTCGCATGAAATCTTCAATTATTCGAAGACGTTAGCTTAAAGATGAACATCCCTAAATTTTATTCCACGTTTATTTCGCCGTGGTGCTTTCCTTCATGCAAATGTCCACCGAACGAAACGTGGTGAAGCGAGAGCAGAATTTTCAATTACTTTTACTGCGTTGTGAGTTGTCACGCGGATTGAGTTTCGTCATTGTTATCCAAATTTCTGGGCTAATCGAAATCTCAGTTTCAGATTTTCGGTACTCTCACCCCGCGAATCTGTACCGTTCTCAACGCGAGAGAAATTCACTTGTCCTCCGAGTTAATTGCACGAGACAAATAAAGCTCGAATAGTTTCTGCAACAAATTTCGACAGGAACGTGAACGCCCCTGACAAATTTGCATGCTACCGGTTCACATAATTACTTCAGATTATAAGCCAGAACGTTCCCGAATTAACGAAGATAGTCGTGCAACGTGCAGTTCTTAATTGCCGCTTCTTGCTTTTGTATCGAGGACACGGAGGTACGTGGCCCGTAGTTTGTGCGCTCCGTTAATTACTGTTTATTACGCGGCGTATTATATCAAAAGCTTTTCATTTACATTTTGACGAGGTAGCCTAATAAAACGTACCGGCCGTGCGCGTATTACACCCGACGGTAATTAAACCTGACCGTACCTATTTCGGCCTCGAGGAAGTTGTTCGCGGCCCACGCCAGGAAAAAGATACAGGGAAAGGAGCCACGTGTATTTATAACGTTTGCTAGAATAGATATGTGGGACATCCTGAAAAATGTATGCCCACCGCGGATGCCGCTTGGCAATACTCCAAAGTAATCTGCGTCCACGGTCAAACACGTTTTTACTGGTCTAGCTGGATGCTCACGAAAAGCCGCTTTTCTTTCCTGTCTTCATTTTCTCTGAGAAAGACACACGTGTATATTTTTTCATTGGACGAACTCACTCGGCGCCAGTCTATTCAACGACGTTTCTTTGCTCCTCGCCCTGCCACGTTGCTGGTTCGAGGCTCAAGAAACATGGATCCGTTTGAAACTACCTCTTACGCATCGCGAAGATAAATTGTGTCTGTGCCTTGACGAAATAAACCCTCTCTGTTTGCCTCGTATCGTACACTAGTCCATAAACTGTAGGCTTGCTCTCATTCTACTGTATGAAACAGCCATAACCCACGCAATACATTTACCCTTAATCTCCGCGAATATTCGCATAACTCTCTTCCACTTATCCCTAGCCCGAGTATCGTCCCAGGGAGAAAAAGATTCCGCTGGAATGAGAGCCAAAAAGTATTCCTCCCTGTATGGTTTCTATTTATAAAAATCGCGTACCATTATGCAAAGAAGCTGAAGCAAGGAGAGCAATTTTCCTAGATGGACCAGAACCGTGCACCAGTATTTTTCGTTTCGTTCGAAATGAAACTCTGGTAAATAAATGTAAATAAGTAAGAGAGTAAGATAGTTACTCGTATTCTGGTAGGTACCGATTCCGCGACAATCTATCATCCTCCTGCTGCCGGTATTGAGAGGCCAAACGATGATCGCTTTTGCTTCTCATGAGGCCAGGTGATCCTCCTGGAGGTGCTAGACTGCTGGAACTACCCAACAATCCTCCACTTCCGGTCTCCGGCTTAATGCTTAATTCACCGTAACCGGCCACATGAAGGACCAGCTGGTTCGGATCGTGAGCCATCACGAAACGTACTCGCCGACTGTAATCCCCAGCTTCGTACTCGAAGTTCCTGCAAGTAGGGTCATGAATTAACGGCGGCGTGAACTCAATTTTTACCTTTATCGCCGAGTTACATCATTATGGCCACCTACAGCTCTCGAATTTAGCGAAACTTTCGTCTAACGATGCAAGCTTCTGGGTTTCTTTTCGCACTTTTTGCAACTCCGAGTCACTGCGTGGGTAATTTTTATCAAATCGCTTGCTAATCTCCGAGAGAGACGAACGCTTCGTTCCGCCATAAAGATAGATCCGTTCTTAAGGCAGTCAAAATTTAAGTAATTCTCACGGGACGTGTCCCTTATATTTTATGTACGAAACTATTTCGTTAAATTTATTGCAGCAACTGAGAGGAGAAAGCTCTTAAATATTTGGTATCATTTTTTGTTTTACACCACTTTCCTTATTACACTTTATACGGCATTCTTTCTAGTACTAGATATAAAAACCGCGGAGGGCAGGAAATTTTTCGAAATTGAAACAATGTTCCCAATTTATATTATGCGGTGCTTAGAATTGGGCGTAAATTTTTTTTTGAATCTTTGCGCACCCTCCTTGAAAGTAGACGTTCTTCATTTTCGACGATGTAATGTGTAAAGTTTCATGGAATATCGTGGAAGTAATTTGCAAAAATATTCGCGTGCGAACGGCGCGAAGTTATAAACTTGCAAGGGGACTTTTATCATTTTTTGACCGCTCGTCACGGTCTGACTAGTGCCGGGCATATTCTCCTTTGGGAATGAAACGGTGGCTTTTAACTCTCGGAGGGAAGCAGCTCGCCAAATTGGATGATTCATGGCGTTACATGGTATTTGGTGGGATTTTACCAGCTTACACTGATCTATAAATTGCTTGGTTAAAAATGGAAAGGATATTGTTACGTGCAAGGAATTCGCGAAGTTACTCCTGGGATGGTTGGAACGTGAAACGATTATTTTTAATTTAGACTGTTTCTGTGACCAATAACGTTCTACTTTGTTTCACTTCATCTTTCCATAACTTTCCTTCACAATATACACTCATTCAGAGAATAATAAATACTCTTTTACTACCAATGGGTACGCATGCAGCGTGAAAATAGTAAACAATTCGCTGTTGGCTGAATGAAAAATGAAAAAAGTGGTAGCTTAGATAAGACGTATTTCCCTTCGTGTACGGCAAGAATGATTTATCGTGCATTGTCTGAATTATGTTTCATGCCCCATATAACACGGGTACTTTTATTTCGTGAAAATTTATGAAAGTGGAACACGTACGCGTGAGAGCATAAAGTGTTGAATATTTTTCTTTTATCCGACAAATTTGCTGATTCTCAATCAAACAAAGGTACAGTAGACACGACCTTTTGTGAAAAAGAAAGCAAAAGTTAAGAAAAGGTCCTCGTAATATTAACAAACGTTTGGACCGTTTTGACACTGAATTTGATGCTCGATAAAGCATGGCAAACGAGGTATGCGGTTGCGAAATTGCCTTCACGGCGGATAAAATTCAATGTACTTTATATTTCACAACGATCTCTATACCTTCGGGAGCCTAAAATGAATTTTTCTTACATCCTTCGTTTAATAATAATAGTAAAAGATTTCTAACGTCGGTCTTGTAGTATAATATTAAAGTTTCTATAATAGTTAATTTCTCCATTCCTCGATTAAAAGTTTCACAGATACGATTAAAAAACAATCTTGCTTTAGTTAAGTTTACTAGCCTTAAATTTCGATCGCCTTGGTAACCAATGAAAAAAAAGAGAGGAAGATTATGAGTGACGAACCTGATGAATTCCACCGTACGCAGGAAAAGCTCTTTCGTGTCGAGAAGTTCCGAATCGTCCCATGGTACGTTTTCATTGATGTGAGCCTCCGCCAAGTCGCAGTTGCTCTGGATATTCGCGATTTCCAATTCGAGATTCTCTTTGAGCTGAATCAGGCCTCTGAGCTCCGTGCTCAGGTATCGATCGACCTCGTTACGCAGATGTTCCGTACGGTCTTTCAAAGCCTTGCTCAGCCTCCGATAAATCTCGTCCACCTCTTCCGCGACCGAGGAACAGTTTGTTTGCAGACCCAATGTGTTTTTCTCCACTAAAGCCAGCGCGTCCTGCAACCTGTGTAACCCTCTGCGAATCTGCAAAGAGGATTATCATTGAATTGATCAAAATCGCTGGAGAAACATGCCAAACTTTTCTGAAACGCTTTCTAGTACCTACATTTTCCTCTGGTGGATTTCTATAAATGTTTTGTATATATTTCTAAAACTATTGTTGTGGAATATTTTTTGTTTATTTTCTCAATTTTCTTTGGACGCGAGGAGTATTTTTTTTGTTACACTTCGCATTCTGCTTAGAAGCAAAATTCGCATAGCTAAAGGGAGGTTTGTTTTGCATACATTAGGGGCGAACAAATATACCGCGCATCTATTTTTGGATTGCACGTATGTATGTACATAGCATGCAGTTGCACGTACGTGCTTATGTTGACCTGAATTTGCGGTATTCATTCCGGTCTAGTCGAATCGTCTGATACGCATCTTCATTTCAATGGTTCCGGGTGTATTTATAATTTCCCGTTACTTTATCGCGAATCCAGGGAAGATTTAAACGCTCCTTATCCGAGTGGATATTGTTTTGTTATTAATAATGCGATTCACTTCGTAGTGAAAGTGGTGGCGTAAAACTTTTTTGTTTGGTTGCTGTTTGCCTGACATGACGTCTATAACCAAAAGCTTCATCGTCAACCTCAAATATGTAGCCGAATATTTAAATTCTTCACCTTAAATCCACAAGTAATCCGTGGACCATAGCTGCCAAATTCTCAACACGACTAAAATATTAACATGCCGCCTGCCTTTTAAAAATATATAAATAAAAAAAAAAAATGGAGTGAGCAGTGAATTACGTCCCTATAAATATTTGTTAAATTTCGTTTCACACAGGTACTAACTGTGGAATGGTTTCTGTTGCAGGTTTGTGGTGGACTTCATTGAAAAATTTCTGCTGCTACATAATGAATACCGCGCCATTCATCATTCTCCACCATTAGTAATCGATGATCAGGTATATACGGGATTCCTCTTATTTATCGCAGAAATATTTTTTCCTACGGTGAGCACGTTTGCTCTATTGGTTTGCAATGAAATATTGAACGAAGGCGTTTTGCAACGAATCGTCGCCACATTTTTATTAACGCGACAACATCGCGATTCATTCGTGATCAATTTCGATAATGTTGACATACAATTCTATGTTAACCATTATAATTAATTTCAAGTTGAGCAACAGGGCACAAGAGTGGGCAGACACATTGGCAGATAACAATGTTCTCGAGTACAAATCGGACCCGGAATACGGTGAAAATATATTCCTAGCTCCAACGAGGATACAGACCGATGGGATAAGCCCGAATGATCCATTGGAAGCTTGGTAAGTTTCCAACAGACGCGAATCAACATTCATTTATACTTGTTAATTTCATTTTGCTAATTTACAAATTCAATTTCACAATCGAATTAATAATTGAAGTTTGATTAAAGGAATTAACCTGCAAATATAGTAGCTATTTTATAATAATGATGAAATATATTTGTGTTCAACTGTTAGGTATCGAGAAGCCAGATATTTCAAATATGGAGAAGAGAATGTGGCAGATTTAGAGTACGTACAGAATTTTACGCAATTAGTATGGAAAGAAACGAAGACAATAGGCATTGGAGTCTCTGCTCCTGATGATGACGGTAGAATCTATTTGGTCTGTCTGTACAAACCGCCTGGCAATGTTGCAGGCGCATTCGCGGAAAATGTTTTACCACCGGACGTGGTAAGCTTCTAATACTCTATTTTTTTAGCTTAATTGTTGAATTTTCAGTATGGCGATACCAACATCTATCGTTGATAAATTCAAAAATATTTCTTCCACGGTATCGTCTCTTTTTCGCCGATTTACCGCGAACATTTTAGCACTCTCGCATAGATGGGACGGGAAGAGGTGAAAATGGGAATCGACCGTGAAATCAGTCGGTGTTGCAGCCCGATAGAAAAACGAATGAAAGTCACACGTGGAAAACGTACGGTCCAGCACGTTTTTCGAACGACCAGGGAAAATCGAATCGTGAATGGCGCCAGGAACTTTGATCGTTCGAAACGATCTTGAATTTCGGGCGCAGCCGCTCTCTCTTTCTCTCTATTCTTTTTCTCGCACGACCAATATCCATATTCGGTCGATGCTCGACGGCAGATTTTTTTTCACAAAGACTGCACGATCGTTTATTCATCAACCGTAAAGGGACACGAATCATTCCCGGCGTAGACCGTTTGCAGATAAAATACGTTTATCTATACGTCGAGAAATTTCCTTTTCATTTCGGCTATCTTCTTCATCTCCGTTCAACAAATTTGTTTTTAGGAATGCACTATACTCTTAAAACAGTTTTCGCGTGAACACACGAGCTTCATAGCGTACCTGGGAATTGATGCGCGTAATTTCACGCCTGAGTATATCCATGTGAGCGTCCTTGCATTCAGGGCAACACTTTTTCTCGCAGTGGACACAGAGGGAACAGTAGCTTTTCTCCGAACAAACGCCGCAACGTTCCATTGTCTGGCCGCTGGTCGGGTCCGGTAGCTCTCCCGTGATCTCGATGTGCAATTCCAGGAATCGTTGCAGGGTCACGTTGGTTGGAAAGGCCTGCACGCCCTGGAGATAACATGATACAAGTTAGAATCGAGCCACTCGCAGATCCTCTAATTGAATAACCATGACTCTTTTTCGGAATGGAACAGAGCAATTTCCAAACAGGGAGATAACTCTGATCGTGAAACGTATTGCCGGCTTTTACCTGAAATTGAATTTCATAAGCGAACGAAATGAAACCCAAACGATTCTCTACGCTTCGCCCCCCTTCGAGGTGTTTTATTTTTCTGTTCCTTCGGTTCAGTTATTTTTGCTGTTTCCGTTTGCATCTGTTCGAGCTTTTAATTAAAGGTAACCGAGGTACGGTCAATGTTCAAATGTTACGCGTTTAGGGAGGAGAGAAAGTAAGACAAATGGTCCGCGAGAAGTGTCACAACGAATCGCGGAACTTCATCCAATTTCATGAGAGGCCCCTTGCCGCTGCAGATTCGTCGTTGAATAAAGATGAGACCACGCATTGTATCCGGTTAAGCCAAACCTTGTTCAGGTATATTTAATTTGAGGAACCTACGTACGAACGTACAGACATATGTAGGTATACGGTTCTCTCGATTCCCCTCGATTTTATTCTCAAGCGTCGGCTTGCAGTTCATCCTCGAATAAGCGCACACGCGAAAGATTCCTTCGTTTATCGCGGTGCAAATGAATTTTAATTCTTGAAAATGATATTTCATTCTCTCTCCCTCTCTCTAGAGATTGAAATGGAACCAATTCGAAATCTTACTGTACCCTTTATATAATTGCTTTTGTTCCCACGAACTTTTATCAAACGACAGAACTCTAGGATGTCGGTTGCAGAAACGCGTTCAAAGAAGTAATAACTTTGCAAGACCGTGGAAAGTTTACAGGCAAGTCAAATATCCGCGGCATCCGCTCGTTGCATCGTTGAAAAGTTTGCCCCTTAACGCTTCCGGAATTGATTGCTTACCTGGTAAGGTATACGATGTTCCGCACGGCATTCTGGACATTTCACCTGTCGACGCACGTAGTCAACGAGGCCATCCATGCAGGGTTCCATGCAAAAGCTGTGCTGGCATGGCAATAGTTTGGGGTTCCTGTATCGGTCCAGGCATATCGCGCACGTTAGCAGCTGCTCGAACTGCTCCATGCCTGCAAAAACATAAGAAAAATCTCTTATTCCCTCGTTCGATATCATTTATCACAGAAGAATCGTTGAACATGGAAGGGGGAGTCTGGTTATGTATTAAAACAAAAATTCGTTTTGAACCCTGAGAAATAACCACGAACCATACACCGCCACGTGAAATACGAAGTCGCTGTCGTCATGCTTAATAAATAGTTCAAACGTGTAATCCCTAAGCCTGTTGCAATTGGAGATCTCTATTTTGCCAAGTCATTATTCATCGTGACGTGCGTTATCCTTGGGAATATTATATTTTTCGTGCAGTGATTCTTCTGCCTCGTTTGAACGAGTATTCGGACTGGAAGGAAAATCGTTGCTTCTTTCTATTCAGCTCCACTGGCTTTGGTATCTTTTAAATCAACACCCCTATATATATTTTTTTGGTATCCATCGGCGAAGTTACAGAGGATGCATCGTGGCCAATGTCAAGTTCTTTTAGCAGAGTCATTGCTCTTCTATTTCGAGACACCGTGTATCATCGACGAGAAAGTTGCTGCCCGCGAGATGGGTGAACTCAGAGGTTGTCCCCGCGAGGTTTACTGCGTTACAAATTGGCCTTGCAATTAGACGCGGGCTTGGCAGTAAGCTCACGGTTTCGCATCCTACTTCATCGGATCGTTACAAAACTTCTGGTCAATTTATGATTGGAGTAGTGGCCCAATATCTAGCGTAGGAAATACAAATCTTCAGTTTGAATATCTTGATTTCGACGCGACCCTATCCCGTGTCGAGCCAAACGAAATAACTCGCTCTTGTTCCGTCTGGCCTAGAGATTTTTCAATGACAGAATTCTATTAATAATTTTTTTTACCCCCACTCGTAGCAGTTTTAAAATAATTTCCGTCCAACGTGATTAAAAAAGTCGATTCAAGAAATGACATCCGTTCGTCAAATTTATCCGCAAATTTTTCATCTTCACAATGAATCGAAGTATCAAGCAACCACGCCTCAGAATGGATCACAATCGTTTCTCTCGCGTGTCTGGTTTAGTCGTCTTTCAATCGACTCCTGAAAGACATCGATGAACGTGGGTGGGTTAAATTTAAAACCCATCCACACGCGTATAGATTCGCAAACGAAGAGTATCGGAGATTATTTCAAAGCGTTCTCTCAGACACGTAGCCGGTAGTCAGAGCCAAATACATTTTGTCTTTCGCAACTTTGGAATACGTGGACGATACTGAAGGCCGAAGCAAGACCAATCACGCCTCGTAGAAGTAGTTGCACCGGGAGCAAGAGGCACATTAGATAGCATTGTTGCTCTTAGACGAACCACTTGTTGATCTTAAAGTGAATTCTAGGGTGCAACAGGCGGCTAGGTACTATAATATTAGCAACCTTCCGAATCGCTCGACCAGGACCAAGTAGAATGGTATGCACCTAATGCATCTAATCGGAAGTTTCAGTCCAGTATGAACCACGTATCGAGGATTCCCGTTTACGTTGACGCGAAATCGTGTCATAAAATCATGCTAGGACGACAATATGGAAGGTGCAGACGCCAATCAGTGTAAGTCCATAAACAATCAAACGGAGGTAAATAATGTTTTTACAAATTACTTGGAAGAAGATAACAATCTTAGTACCGTCATCTATTGCTTACGTATGAAAATAGTGACTTAATTGATTTATCAACTGAAGGCTTTAACAATAAAGAGGTTTCTCAACTACGAAACTTATGCTCAGGGAAAGTTTAACATAGACTGATTGGCTTCCGTACCCTCTATATGTACTTAGAAGTGTATGAATAAGAAAGCGAGTGGGTGCAATAAAATAAAACGATTCATTGTTTTTGCAAATGATTCCTCGCTACGCGGAATCTGTATGGAGATCCAAAGCGAACGATATTTTCGGCAATCGTATTTCCTTCAGGAGCTAACAAAGGCCATACGTTGAGCTGTTCTTATTCGCGGGATACTTCGATGAGCAACCATTATTCTCCCAGAATGTTTTTATTAGCAATGGAAACTTTCTAAAGTTTCCGCTTTCGGTCTCTTTTTTTCTCCTAATTGCATCCCTCGAAGGCCGAGGATGTTTACGTCGTAAAAATAAATTCAGCACAAAGCTCGGAGTTCTTTGAATTCTTCCCGATGACGCGTGCAAAGACGCAGATGCACGTGGCGAGTTATTATTTTCGCGCCAAGCGATCGAATGGCGTCGCGGGCTGATTCAGCTTTTTCCTTTGTCCGCCTGCAACCCCCCG
Source organism: Nomada fabriciana (assembly GCA_907165295.1). Lineage (NCBI taxonomy): Eukaryota > Metazoa > Arthropoda > Insecta > Hymenoptera > Apidae > Nomada > Nomada fabriciana. Next base: position 5,831,795 of record OU015690.1, on the reverse strand, counting down.
AAAATTGTGGGCGTTGTTTCAACAGGCTACACCGTCCAAATCGTCGTTCGCGTGATGCATTTTGTCCGATCACTTGGCACAATGCACGCAGCTGTGAAACGCGATATTTCTGCCTTATCTTCGCGATACTTTGAACCCTGCACATTTTTTCCTCGTTTTTCGGAAATTCTTTTGAATCACGGCGAAGAAAATTTGAATAGCTGAAATGCAGAACCCTTTACTCATATTCGACGCAGTTTTAGCTTAATAGGAATAGAAAACGAGAACCGCGTTTGTAAAATTCAATTCTCTCTGCTCCGTTGGTTGCTCGAGATTCCCTTCTGAATTTAATAAAACTGCACGACAACTTCCCGAAAATTATTGCCGTTTTAGCACGAATGCCGGGGAACGAAAGAATCCCCTTATAACAGCAAACAGAACCCCTTCCGACGGCATAGAGAATTCAGTTTATTCCATATTCGCGATGCTCGCATACGTACCCGGAGAATTATGTATTAAACTCTCTCTCTCTCTCCCACTTCCACGGGAACTTCAAAGCGACGGCATAAAATAAATCCAGAGTCCCTTTCTTCGACTCCAGGGATAAAATAGATTGAAGAAGGATGGGGAAAAAATAGAGAAACGAAACGGCGTCTCTGTTATCGACGGAACTTCGTTGGCTGAAGGGGGAGAACTTTTCCTTTCAGATATCTCTTCTCTTCTCGCGACGAACAAACGAAGTTCGATAAAAAAAACGTGCACGAAATTTTCAATTCACACCTGACACTCTCTTAAATCCCTGTACCGCTCAATGAAACACGACCTTTGCGTTTTAGCAATCGAAGGACGAAAAAAAAATTAAAAAAGATCTGTCCAACGTCTGTACAGAGGCGAGCAATGATAGTGAAGTTGCACGATTGGTTCACGAGATACTGAGACGGATCAGCGTGCTTCTGGAACCGGTCGGTCCAGGGGTATACTGACACTTTTCGACGTCAGTGGCCAGACTTACGCTAGCGAGTGGCGGGCTAAACTTAGATGGAGACCTTCGATTTCCGGCGGCTCGTTTTCGACGAAAGGATCCACGCAAGAAGCACACAGGGTCTTTTAGAATTTACGCACGCGTGCGGCTCGATGGGCAGACACGCGCGTGTGGACGGAAACTTCTGACTGAACTTCGGCTGGCCGCGAAGTTGAAAATTCATTTTCGATCCCGAGACAGAGACAGGGAAAGGGGAAGACAAATTTGCTTACGCGGACAGCCGAGAAGGGAGAAAGGAGACCTTGGTGTAAATTTAACGTTTCTTTGGAACCGTCTTTCAAGAGGTTCGCGATGATTTTTCGATTTGCGATATCGTCGTAAAATGAGCGTGGAATTTCATCGCGGAGGTATATGATGCATTGAATAGGACGGATGGTTTCAATTTAGTTCATCAATGATTAGTAATTCCCTAGACGAAGCTGCTGACAGCGGCAGGTCTGAATTCCCTGGTCGAACGTCGTTCATTCTAAATGGCCCGTGGCAATGCCGGATTTCATTTCTAATTTCCAATTGTCCGTTTTGTTAGCCGGGGATTGACGAGACCGGCGTAACAATCACCATTTAATAAAGCCTTCTGTTTAACGCCAGCATTAATATGCATTTTGTCATTTCGCTTGGATCGATGGATATTCCTATTCAATTTCCTGCCACGGCCTCGCGTGGTTGATCAATAGGGAACGGTGAAAGTGGATCATCAGTCTGGCCATTGTTACTTTTACATGTCTTCAATTACCGCTTCCGTATTTAAAATGCATTCGAATGGCTATTATTATTCGTTGCCTCGTGATGCGTGATTTATTTATTAATGCGTCGACTGGGTCCGATAAATTTAGACGATTGAACGGTATCTTGTAATAGACGAATTTCGAGACTTCATTCCCATCTGTTGGGATATTGCGGACCAAATTTTTTTATACGGCCCGCTGCATGGAATCGGAGCTCCAATAGCCATATTCAACTTACCCTTGCGTGGATATCAAAGACACAAGAGAATTCGCGAGAAATTGTGTTGCACTCGGCTTGTACAGCGCCGGCAACAACGAGCTCAACGTTAATTGGAAATTATAAGTTAACCCGTTTATTGTAATTAAACTTAAAACGACGCAGCGATGTGTTACGGCGTCAGCCGTGAATCGATATCAATTATATTCAATCTGGCGGCACGCCAAGCACCGAGGCCAATATTAAAGGCTAATCCAGATGATCGGATACAGTTGCGCCAGGAAAATTGTCGAGGATTGCCTTCCCAGAGAATTCACTTTTCCATCCGTGTGTACGATCAACTGGAAAAAAACCATTATGATACCGACATCGTGATAGTATTCCGTAGTGGACGATATTGAAGCGCTGCCATAACTTTCTTCTCCTATTGATTTTCTGCTTCTATGAACCCTTCGTGTTCTTGTTATTGGAGTTCGCCAACCAGATATAATGCGGCAAGGGAGAAAACGAAATAAATGGCGAAGGGTTAAAGTAGCCTAAGCATCGAAGGAAGAAAGGGATGAAAGGAATTGAATGTCCCTAGAGGAATGAAGGTACTTCCAGGGCGAATGTAACGAAGTTTCAGCCAGAGTATAAAAGGTTTACGTCCAGGAATAGTGACACTCGTGAGAACGGGTTTGCCGATCGCGGTTCTATGCTCCTATTAGCGTTCTAGGGTTCGGCACGAAGATTCGGGCTAAAGTTAGCCGAGGCGATTCGGTTCTCCAGCGCTGCGTATTCTCAGGGAGAGCTCTCAGAATAGCCTGGCTGAACGCTGCTTTTCTTATCGACCCGAGCTTTTCCCTCGTCGGCAAGAAAGCTTTCTGTGCCAGAATTTACCGGGTGACCGTTTTAAGTCGACGAAACTCGGTCGGAGTTAGACCGCACGAAGTCGATAACCGGGAATTTTCTTACCTAGCGGTGTCACACTTGTCACAGCGATTTGCTTTAATTAAATTCGCCGTGGCTTTTCATTGTGACGAGGAATGCTATATTCCTTTTATATCTGGGTTAATTTTCGGGGGCTCTGAACGGTAAGGGAACTTTCAACGAAGTGCAAGACTTTTGATGAAGGAATATAAAAACGTTGCCGATCGTTCTAGCATATCAGATAGTTTCACAGTAGCTTCGGGACAAACGAGAATTCACGATCAGCGCATTCCCAAATGAACACGACCGTTGAATGAAAATTGTTCATAACGCGGTAGGAATTTCATTTGATCCGGTGAAAAATTTATGGAACGTCTCTGGTGTCGTTTATCGCGCGACATCGCAATAATAGATGTATTATTGGGCGTGAAAGGGTTGCCGCGGTATTAAATTCATTGTGTCCACAGTGCATTTCGTGGCTCCCGCGGTTATATTTAATCGTACCCCGATACGCTTATAAATTTGATTGGCGTGTCAGAAATTTGTTAAAGTGCTCGGCTGTGAATTGAATTTGAAATCGATTCGCAAGCTCGCTGCTCCCCCTCTTTCGTTCCTTTATAAATCGTCGTTCAAATGAATTTCTTTCCAATTGTATCGCCGTGCTCTGTTACCAGCTAACCGCACCAAGACACAACTATCAGGCTCGAACAAATCGAGCACATTGTGCCTGACCGTTTTCGTATTTTCGCAATAACTGCGGCCATTATGTGTCGTTAAATATTCCTCGGAGCGCGTGACGTGAAAAGCTATTGAAACTCCGAGGAATTGAAACTCCAGTTGAACGTTGCGTCCAACCTGTATTTAACGCCACAAAGCTAGTACATTTATCGACGAATCTATTGTTCCTGGGCCGTCCATTTTAGCCAGTCCCCCATATCGATTCTCCGGCCGTAGAAAAAAATATTCTCCACGAGCCCCGTATTTCGTAGCCCTTTCGAGCTTTCTAATTGACAAATGCCCGGCCCGAATGCGGTCGCTACCAGGATAAATTTATATGAATTTTTCCACTGTCGGTCGACAGGCTGAAAATTCTCTCGCAACTAGCTTCGACCCTCCTGCCTCCTCGTTCATACGTTTTTTTTTTCCCCGTGGGATACCTGCCTCTCCTTATTTTTTTCACCAATTTTTCTTTCCCACATTTACGAGCTTCTGTCTCGCGCGCCTCCCTAAACCATCCTAATCCTCGATGTTTGTCTTCCTTGTATGCCACGCGCGTACAGCGATAATGGGGAATTGTGCGTCGTGTCTTTCCGCCGTGCGTTCTATACCTCCATTGACAATGGAGGAATTTGTAGCCATGGGCCAGTGATGCTATCGTTATTCGTTAACTCGAAAACTTCGATCTCGATCAGGGCATAGTACACGTTTGCACAGTTTGTGCAATGCGCCGTCTCGGCACCTGTGTGGATTCAGGCTGCCGGCTGTCCCAGGAATGTTTCCTCAAGGAAGTTGGGCATTAAAATTGCCATAAAACTGGCCGATAAGGGATCTGGTTCAGTAAAGGCAAATGGTCCTGCAGTTTCCACGGAAGCAAGATAAACAAGAGTTCCCCGCTGTTTGTTTTTTCTTCAGTCACGTGAATCCATTGAGTTTTCGGACGAATAAGAAAGCTTTTCACGGTGCTCAGGAGCAGGAAGTCCATTTACCTTGGGGAAAAGTGGACGTTAACCGAACGAATTGCTCGGGGCGCGGAACATTATCATCGTGCAACAGTCATGCGACCGGCAAGTATTTTATTGTGGAACGTAGTCCAGCGGAAAGGAAAAGCTCCATTAAAGAGGGTTGGGGCGATGGATTTGTTTAAAAAAAATTCGTTTCGAAACGCGGAGAGAATTGCTTTAAGCTATTCTGTCTTTGGCAAACATTTTCTTTTGTTTATCGAATATTTATAGAGGGATACCTTTGCTTTTCGCTCGCACTAAGCAAAGGGAACTCGTCGCAGGATCGTCTTGGGAAACAATTTGTGGAAAGTACTTGTTTCAATCCTGCTTTTCTTTGCCTCTCCTTGTCGACTAAGAAAGTGATTTACTGGCTCCAGGAGTAACGCGTTTTCCAATGAAAGAATCGAGGCAGGGCGCCGAAGAAACGATGCCCGGGCAGAAAAATGAGCAACAAGATCGCCAGAATTTCGTTCAGGTGAAGATTTAGCCGCCTTGGATATCTCGTCCACGTGAACCCGCACGGCACATTTATTTGCCATAAAATTGTCTGGATTCGTCTTTCTCTCTTGATGAATAACTTCGAAATAATTCTTTAACTAGCCCAACACGGGCGTTGGTGTGGCAGAAAATGGGCTAATATTTGGCAAAAATGTTCTGGCGGAACAATGGTTGAAAAACAGCAGCGGCTTGATTTACGTATTACCTCGATGTTGCTGCAATAAGGCTCTTCTTCTCTGGTTGTTACTCTGGTTGTTTTTTTTTCTCGTTTTAGTTGGATGATAACAGAGGTCGTGCAATATTTTAAGGCACGTCATAGCATTTTGCGCGTCGGCTCACCGAAGTCACGTTAATTTAAAAATTCTGCTCCCTTCCTTTTCCTCTGTACTTATATACTTTGCCCTCCATTGTTTCCTTCGCTTTTCCACGTCTATTCTCTTGCAAGCGCAGAGACACGGCACATGCATGCGTGCTGCACATCCTGAAACCGCGACACCGTTGCAAAAATATTCTTCGATCCCTTCTTCTGACCACGAAAATTCCGACGCATGCAGAAACAGAGAAATTTAAGACTCCATTGACCATATTGTTTATCGCGATCAACCGCGACTCGTTTTGGCTGCGGTTCAACACGGTTTTATTTATCCGCTTTTCAGAGGGTTGCTTGAATAAATAGAAACAAAAGTTACCGTCTTGTCTGCACGGTGCTGTTGTTTGCACTTCGACTAAAAGATAATTTCATTTCGGCTGGCCGAGACAACAGGGACGTGTTTGGAGTTAGTTAAGGTGCATTCTTAATGCGTAATTAGAATTCACGTCAGGCGCTCCGTAATATTTCACCTGCTGTGTTTCAGATTCGGCCAGACTGAGATTTATCGTGATTTCTCGGGCCGAAACGGCGTCTCAGTCGAAAGGATTTATGCGTTGCTCTAGTCGCGAGGACTCTATGTATCAAACTCGCGGGGCTTGGTTTTGTTATCGACGGAGAAAAGGTCTGATAATTTATTGCGTAACCTAGTTCTGCATTAATGACGTCACTCTAATCGACCGTCGAGTAAATTACAATCAGCTGTATTCTCTTACTAATCTCATACTTTTTTTTCTCTCGACATTCTTTGTTAAATAGAACCTTCTCTATCCTTGAATGTTTAATGTTGGAAAGATATCCTATTATTGACGTCCGACGTGGCCGAGGTTCGACGAGTTTCCAACAAAGAGAAGTAATAACGTTCGCGTATAATTTCTATGAAAATCTGAAATTTCAGACAATGGGGCACCAAAGTTGCGGAACGATATTTCGAAGTAATATGCCACCTGTAGAGAACTTCTCATTTTCTGACCGCATGATCTATAAGCCAACCTTTATATTCGGTCCGTTAAACGACGTTAAGCAGCTTGTTAATAAAGCTGCAAGAAATTAAATTTTCCACCTTCAATGAAACATTGTGTTCGCTTTGGATAAGATATTCAGCGTGGATATATAGTCGGAAATGTCGATTGATCGTTGGTTACGCGACGCAACTTCGCGAGCATAGAATTTAATTAACTCTGGGAGTTCAAGGGGTCAATTAAAAATTTCTTAGAGCTTATAATTTCGTGTCGCTATGGAAAAACTTTTAAATACTTTCTGAATGGGTTTATACGACGGACAGTTAATTCATTTCATAGCTGCGGCCGCGGACCTCCGACTTTCAAATGCGCACGATTAATCGAAGGTTCTTAATTGTAATCGTAGATAAGCACGGGCTTCTCGAACCTCTGCTTGTGCCCTTTTTGGTCGAATATTTCTCTTTCATTCGCCACCCCGCCCCAGTCCACTTGTCAATTAGAACCCAGTAAATATTTCACCGATTAAGTGGAATGGAAATGGAAGAAAACGCCGGTTCATTTATTTTAATTTTCGGGTCGTCGTTTCTTGATGCGATCGTTAAGATGTCCCACGGGCGTAGGAAGTTTCCAGGCAAAGTATGCGGTAATTCTCGATTTATATTTGACTCGGGACCACATTACCTCGGACTTTTTCAATTAATTCGATGCCATTATGCAGCGGCTCTTTATTCAGGCCTGGGGAAGTGGGTCGTAGGTTGGTACCCAACAATACAGGACTGCCAGAATCAGAACTATGCCGAGTCAACAAAGAGATAATCATCGTGCTTCGCATTGTTAATCTTAATTAACGCGCCGGCGTAGATGAGGAATACAATATCGTAAGAAGTTCCCACGTTTTATTCGAGCGAAATTACGGGACAGGGCCGGGTTTAATTGGACGCAGAACCCCGTTCGCGAGCCACCTCGAAACTCGTGGCACTCTCGAATAAAATGAATCTTTTTATTTTCGTCCGGGGGATAGAGAGAACGGAACGGCAGCGGGGACAATAACCGACGACAAAGACGTTGCTTCACTCCATTTTCCTTGCCACGCCGCGCCGTCGACCCTTTTGTTTTAATCGATTCGCCGGTCGCCATTAGGGTGCCTCAGTTGGCGACCCGATTGATCTTCGTTGGAGTGTTTCTTGATCGCGGTAGCGAAAGTTAAATGACGGGCAAATAACCTTTAATTATTAACCCCGTAATGCTTCCGTTTTATACAGCCATTTCATAAATTTGTTCCCTATCCCCACTTGAGAAAGTTGCACGGCAGCGCAGTTTTCGTTATTGGTAATGGCAAGAACTCGACTACTGCTCAGGTTATTCTGGACAGATTTGCATAATGCATAAGCAAGCTACACGGGAGAATCTTTGCCCGCGATAGTTCTATAGAACGGTTCGGATGAGCTGCTTGCCTCTCTCCCAGCCGGTTCTTACGGTAGACTAATTAAGCAATGTTTGTATACCCGCCTTAATTCATGCTGATAAAGGTAAAATGGTATTCTGTGTTTTATAAAATTTCTCTAGGAGATACGCTTGTGATTTCTTAAACGTCTCGCAATTTGAGAGAGTGCATTTTTCAGCGTGCTAAAGTCTTCTGTGTAAAGAAACGTTTAAAGGGTGAATCCCATCCGGGGGTTGGGGGGGGGGCAGAGAAATAAGAGGAGGGAGGCTCCATTCTTTGGATATTCGCGTTAAGTGAATGCACGCTTTGTACGAAGCGACAATCTATTATTCCGAAGCATTTTTATGGAAACCCTTGTAACAACCGAGGATGTGCAGTGAGTTTCAAAGAATAATGGGATGAATAAAACAGGCTGCACATCGGGTCGTGGCTCGTCTTCGCCTGACATGAATACATACTGCCTTTATCATGCTTGTGGAAAATAAGAGACGGTTGGCGGAACAAAACTCTTGTTGCCAGTTCACGTGAGAACGGATAGAGACGTCGACGTAGCGTAGGCCACGTCGCGTCACCCCGACAGGATTATTATACTACATTTTACGTCACAGTTACGCGCACCGTGTCACGTTGAACACCGTAATACTTCCTCTTCTTAACGCGCCGCTGGAATATCGACTTTCTACTTTTCAACGAGGATGCTGGGGGGGCCTCTGTCTTCAGCTTCCTATTCGGTGTTTAAAATATACGAAAATAATCTTGCCGTCTACTGTAAGTAAATTCTGTTTGAAACTGTTCTTATCGAAAGTGTCCACGGCCTGTTTGATTTGGCAAGGGTTGTAACGAAAGCAGCGACGCGAGATACAATTGCACGGAGGAAATGAACTGCTGAGAGAAAAATTGATTTTAAAGAGAATGGACAATGGGAACTTTCTACAGTCTCCGTTATATGGGCTGCGTGGTCAATTGAATGATTTAAAACGATTTCGAAGGGCTATGGAAAACGTCGCTGGTGTTTCCTTTGTCAGAAGCCGTAGGTAGTATGCGGCTCTCGATACCGCTGAAATTTCGCACGACGCGGTTAATCAGCTGATTCATTGTCCCAATTGACCAATTAACTATCATACTAATTGGCGGCTCAGCACGGTTTTGGGAGAATAATGGAATGAATGAAACGCGCCGCAGCGATACGAGACTCGCTTCCTGAATATTCTCTGTGCGATTTGCATGAGAAACCGAAGTGAAGGAGACACAGTCCACGTAAAGGTATTCAAGAGGAAGCAGATATTCCATTAGCCTGAATAGATTTTTATTCTGTCTTTCATTTTTCGTTCCCCTATGATTTTATTAATTTTTTCTCTCAAGGATTAAAGATTCTCCTTCAGATTTTCAATTCCTCCTCTTCTGTCGATCTACAGTTCTTAGAGAATGGAGTAGCGTATAATTGGCACTGCAAAAAAAAATATTACACCGGATAAGCGAGTCTCGCGTAACATTCGGGGCACTGTCGCCGATTGTACGGTGTTGTAATGCGAACTTAGCTACGGGCAATTCGTTATAGCGTTGCCGTGTCGCTTGTCCGCGATCGAATCCGTGGACGGCCGAATTGTAATAGCGGATAATCGTTGAATTTACGAACGCCACGGTCATTTGCATCCTGCCGCGACGCTAATGGGATTTACGGGATCGGTTTTGCACACTTTCACCGTGTGATTGGCAATCGTCACTTATTTCACGGCTCGGCGGAAACTACACCGGTGCAGGAAAATTTGCTTGCGACAGTATTCGTTTGACTTTTGATATGTTCAACTTGCATCGGGACCAATTATTTTTTTACGCCCCCCTGCCAAGCGACAATAGAAGCTTGCAATTTTAAATGACACATTTTCGACTGACATCACGAAGCATTGAAGTTGTACAGCTGAATCGAAGCTTCAAAGTGCAGCCACCTTGGATGTACGAAAAGCCAATTGGCGCAACACGTTCTTGAGACTAAATCCACGTCTAACGGTGTACAAGACTAGCTTAAATCGGCCAGGGCACCCAAAATTGGATCACTCCACCGACAAGGAGCGAGTGGATAAGCTCTCGCAGTATTCACCGCTTTAGTGCTCTTTTAACGCTTTACTCCTCGTTCGTTCTTCTACCGTCTTCGTTCTTTTTTCCTCTTCTTTTTCTTCTTTTCCTTTCCGGCGGCGTTGCGCAACTGAAAGGGTACATCGTCGACTAACGAGGCACAAAGTGCATCTGGGCATATAATAAATGTCGTACGCTAAAGAAGAGCAACTTTTGACCTCTGACGACAGGGAGAAAAAAGAATTTGGATAACCGGTATATTGTTGCAGATGAGCGCAAGACGCACGCGACTTCATACGCGTTGCGTAGAATTAATTTCAGTATTGCACAATTCCATTTTCTTGATTCGTATTGACTCAGAGCTTTCGGAGTATTGTGTTTGACACAGCCAAGCGCGTTCTGCAATTTCTGTGATTGAAATAATTAATTCCCTCCCGCGTCGTGGACGAAGTGTTTTTAGTTAATTAAACGATACGTCGAACGAATATGAAACTGATTGATTAAAGATACCAAAATTTCGAGTGGTGAACCAGCGGTGCAAAGAACCAGCGGTTCAGTACCGACATTCTCGGTACTGAATATCGCGCGGAAAAAGGCAGAAGGTGATTGGAGTGACCGGTGATAAAGCTAATTAAACGGGTCTGTTAACAATTTACTGCCGGTCAATTTACAGATAGAACGCGGCAAACAACCGCGTAAACGATGAAATTGATGTAAAGTTACGCGACGTTAAACAGTACAAATGGTGGGTAATCATTTAAATTGTTCCTGCGAGACACATGAAAAACGTATTTAATTATTGAACGGAGCGATTGGCAAATGAGGATCATATTTCACCATAGCAATGCAAAAATATATGCACACATCTTGCGTATATCAATGATAATATGAGTTGAAAAAATATTATAGAGATAGAGGAACGAAGAAACGCAAAGTGGGTAATACTCCATAAAATTTCTGAGTTACATCGTTCCCGCTAGATGGATGGACTGTCTCTGTGATAAAATTCTACAGGAAACTATCTTGATATAAATTGCCCACATGACGCCAACTTTTCGGATATTACCGCGGCATCCATAAAAAGACGTCGAAAATCAACGTCAGCCGAAACTATTTTTCGACCTCGTTTTAGATGCAGCCCATTACTCTTCACGATGTTTTACCCTTTGATATGAAAGGAATCACGACACATTAATGTAATCCCAGTGACGAAATAAGTATCTAGATTACCATCACAAAGAATACGTTTCGCAGGAAGAGGATAGAATTTGAAAGTCAATCCTTTCGACGCGTCCGATTTTTGTTCGCGTGCAGAACTTTTGCCCGGCACACAGATTTATTGCCATGTTAGTCAAATTTCTCGATCGTTCAAAAGTCTCTTAAATTGCTAAGCGTATCATAAATGATCAATGATCCATCCCGCTACCAGGAACAACTGTCATCCGTAAAAATCACTGAATTCGCTGAAAAGGATTGTTCGTCGAAGATAGCATCGGTGGTTGAACGGCGGAGTGAATAAGAGGATTTCATTCATCAGCAGAGATCTCGTAATTATTAAACGGATACCATCGGGGAGGCTCTTTAATTATTTAAATGAACGCACTACAACTTCGTTCAGGGGGGTTTAGTTTTTGGAGTGGAGAAGGCCCCATGTTCTGTGATAATGAAAATCAAAGGAGCACTCGAAATTATTTCTGTCGACGCTCTCCTCGTCGCCGTTAGGAGGCTTGCCCTTACAGAAACACTCTGTTATTTAAGTGTAAGCTCATTAGAATGTAATTATTCCAAAGTACTCGTGTACTTCGTTGGAGAAACGACGTTGTTCGCGGCCTGCTTGTTTCCTCGAGAAGTGGAAAATTATATTGTCGACCCGAATTTTTCGTCCACTTCGAGGTACTAGGTTTGCGAGTGAAAGATATTAGGGTCTTGTTGTAAGGGTTGAATAGTTGTCGAACGCGGCACGACGAAATCGTCGAAGCATTATCGACGGGGAGCCCGTGTGTCTTTCTTGATGAAAAATGGATTTCCATTTTCTAGGGTGAGCGTCACATGTGTCCGCCATGAGCACTGGATACGAGGGATCCATTTTTCTTTCGTCGTTGACTTTTACCTTGTCGCGTCGTGGATCAATTTAATTTTTCTCGATCCGATCTCTCTTTTTTCTTTCTGTTCACTGTTCCGACCTGACCATTGAATAAAGATTTAGAGTAAAATAAGGGTTCTTGACGTAATGCTTAATAGGTGTTGCCGTGCAAATTTATTTCATCCTTCGAGCGATAAATTTTTATGTCTCGCCCCTTGCTCGTGACCCGCCAACAGTTGGATTCGGCACGGACGTGTGACGAACGGTAATCGTCGTAAGTATTGTAACGGGGGATGTAATATGATTCAAGACTTAACTGAACGATTCATTACTACCAGGTGGTGTCACGGCCAGGCATTACTCGCTCTACATACTTCGAGCACTGTGCATTTCGACGAGAGGTTTGCAGTCGTGTCTCTTGGGCACGGTCCTATTTCACGGGGCGTTTCTCGTTTAGCACGAAGCAGTACGTCGCTGCACTCACTTGTTTCCGGCTTACGAAACCGTTAAAAATTGCTCAACGAAAAGAACGAGCATAGATGTTGGGGGAAAAGAATGCGCCAGCAATTTTGTCCAATGAACGCCGGGTGGAGGGCGGCAAGAAATACGGGGCAGGGCAAAGATTGAAATAAATGTGCAATTTGTAATAAGTGCGGGGGTAACAATGCTTTGGAATTAAATTTGAAACATGGCTCGGACCTTCCAATTTGTTAAATGCAACGCGAAGCGGGCCGCGGTGTATCATTGAAAATGATCAAGAGGAGAAAATAGCAGGGGAGATAAATCTGCTGCCGGTAACAAAGATTTCGAGGAACGTAGATTTGAAAAGAGCGAACAGAATATATCGCGTCGAAAGTGGTGCCCGTAGAAATCTAATTCAAAGGATTCTTCAAACGCATCCAGAATTTATTTCACCGAGAGCGGCGCACCGATCATACGTGACTTTTGACGTATCGGTCCGATTATCAGTTCAGAATTTATTCTTATCGAAGAACGGATAGCTTCGATATAAAGTGCGCCTGCCAGGGCAAGGATAACGAATGTGCGTCATTGTTTAAATTCGAATTGTAGATTCCTGTCGGCCGGGTGACGTTTGTCTTTGCAGTGAATTTATACCCTACGCTCGTTATCTCGTGCAGTTTCTGCCCATGGATGCATTACCCAACCGATATAAAATATTCGACCAAACGGACAACTTTGGAATAGTAACTATTGTTCCGGTTCTTCCCCTTTTAATCCCATCAAGCCGTAATATGTCTGATTGAATAATCATCTCATCACATCGCTGACCTATACTACTTAAAAGAACACCCGAAACCTGACGATCATTTTTCTCTAAATTGGAATTTCCATTCGATGCGGACCAGTGGTAGCAGAACGTAGGTTCGCTCCGTGAGACCGGACATTAATTAGTAAAATGAAACGCGGCACGTTTAACTGCGCTAATTCCCGAATAGTTTCGCCCGAAGCACGACATTTCATGCCTACTTTTTGTCAAGCTCTTTCGTTAATGGCGAACTCCAAATTAAACGCTCACTTGAACCACGTTCTTCTCATATCATTTTTCTACTTTTTCACTCCCCACTTTTTCCCCTTCGTTCCCTTCACGCATCGCACACCTGGATGACGAAACAAAATTTGTTCGCCATTCACTGCGGGACATCGTCTCGTATCGGCGAGGTTTTTCCCATCTTTCGAAATTGCGGCTCGTTGATTCGACGCGAACCAACAGCACCGTAAAGTGATTTACTGGTCTGCCTTGGCAAACTTTTTGACGAGGGAAGGGCCTTCGCCGACGATTCGCTGGAAATTACAGTTTCACGCGGCGGTGGGATTTGAATGCGTGCCAGTGAAAAGAAGTAATTAGAGGTATTTCGTTTCACCGAGCTGGATAGAAAAGAAGGTGCTTAAAGCGCGAGAAAATTAATTAGCTGCTCACTTCGAACAAATGGTTGACAGGTTAAATGGGAAAAAATAAACAAAATGACATATTTATTCAATAAATAAATCGAATAACTTTTCCCCCCAGTTAAGTACAAGTTCAAATGGTGCACAGCTGGTTTCAAGTTTTATCGAATATAATTCCAATCTTTATTTAAAAATGGTTGCGTTCAAAGTATCGAATTTAAATTAAAAAATTGGCAAATAAAAGCGATCGTATTTCAATGGACATTCCTTTTTCACTTTTTCCCCTTTCAATAGATTTCCATTGATGCGAGGAAGCAAACCAAGCGATCGTCTCGTTTTCCACGTTCAATAGAGCTTTTTAAATGGAGAAACCTATGCAACAAGCTTCATGAGAGCGCCGATCGATCGATGATTTTGCAAACTGCAGAAACGAAGTTATAACACGGTGATTAATCTTGAAACGAGCTCTCGGCTGAAATGTTATTTCGCCGGGGGATCAGGTAGCAGGAACGCGCGATTCATTTAAACGCGTGGAAAATATTTCCGGTCGCAAGGTCTAACGCGATTTATTGTCCAGCACGTTTTCAAAGAACGCAAATTTCGTGACCGTACGATAATTGAATTCGTTCGAGAAACACAGTTTTTGCCAGTTTAATTTCGCAGTCCGTGTACGCGTCTGCAGCTCCCCGATAATGTTTTTAATCCAACGTTCTCTGCTTTCGGGAAGCTGACCAGCTTTTTCGTCATTTCGTATTCGCGTTTCGTATTTGCTCAAGCGTTACTCTCTATTTTCTAAGCGATCGTCTAATTACGCGCGTCCATGAACGCTGGCTGATAGTTCAAAAGATTTTCGACCGACGTTCTAATTTCCATCGAGCCTTTCTACAAGCAGAAAAAGGGGGAAGGGAAAAATCGGTGTACTGTAAGGAATAACTTGGTGGCAGGAATTTAGTACTCCAGACGATCCTAAGCCCCGAGGACGAAGATTGATTGGGCGGCATTCATTTATTCGCCAGCCTAGTCTAGATAACTCGTTGAAAGCAACCCGTATACTATTATCCCGCTAAACTTGCAGACGTTTCTTTCGCGGAGAAACGACTGCTGATAACGATCTAACGAGAGATTACATTCGTAACAGGGACTCATCAATAATCTTAGAAATTTCCACGGCATCGATCATCGGGCCGGACGAAATTTTCACGGCAAACGGAACGGCAAATCTGTAATTCTTCGCTGGGCTCTAATAAAGCTTCGTTAAAATTTCATTTTAATTGAGCAAATATATCTCTACCGGGGAATCACCTCTCATGCAATTTTTAATTCGCAATCATTCGTGCAAACCAGTCGTGTATGGTTTGGAAAGGAGTTGAATTAAAGTTGTGGTAATCAGGTTGGAAAATACGTGTGCACTTACTTGATCGATCAACCGCCTTGCGGCGGCCTCTTCCGGTTGGGGGCCCTCTTTATGGGGCCCCAAGCTGTTCCACTTTTCGATCACCAGTATCCAGCGCTGTGATAGCTGGAAATTGATCCACCACCGTTAAACGATTCGTCGCGTGTACACGAGCCGACGACGATCACGTAAGAACAGATTCGGCACGCGACGAAAATTGGGAAACCGTGCTTTCTTTCCCCTGTACAATACTTGACAAGGAAGCTCCTTTGTCGAGGAAATATTTGTGCCATTACGGGCAATTAATTTAACCTGCTTTCCCGATTGTCCGTAAATGCTCGGGGTATCAGCTCTAAGTAGATTGAACCCACCCTTGGTCAGACACGATCGACCGCAAAGTTTTGCGCACTCCTACCGTCCATACCTTAACGCCTTTAACACTAGAACTAGAACTGCCGATAGATTTTGGTACTCTTCAGATAGCATACGAAAGTCATTGAATGGACATTGAATAAAGATACATAATTATCATTCTGTCTTATGAAAACTCATCATAAATTGCTACAACGATACCTATATAGTAATAATTCTGAAGCAAGATCTCTGAAACAAGTGATCCCGACTTGCTTGGTAGTTCTAGTGTTAAACGCCTTATGAAATTATCCACGATTTCAAGTACCCGTGCCGCGGCGAAATAAAGAGGAGACCGCTCGGCTGCGTGGCCAGATCATTCCACGCGAAAATCACTTTGCCAGTCGGATTACCGGCAATCCAGGAATCATTAATATCCTTGACGATAGAGCGGGAAGAACAATCACCACGTGGGGGAAATCTCGTCTTCCTTTTCCCTTTTTTTCTCCCGGCGGGCTTTAATCGCGCCTCTTCACCCCTCTCTCTCGACCCCGACGATACTCATTGCATCATTCGCCGCCCTCCCGTGGCGTATATATTTTTAATCGCACCTTTTTTCCCTCCCTCTCCCTATTTCTCACCGATGCCGGCTGTTCGGGGGCGCAGCATCCGTGCAAACGGCACGGTTTCCCAATTTAAATCGCACGCCGGATCGATTCCGTCTCGCGGGAGATCTTCGACACGGTCGTTCGGAAAAAAAGGCACGGTGAACGTCGAACGATGAGGTGGAACGGTGTCCCGGGGTGGAGGGGGGATCGGTGTGAAATAGAATGAAAAGAGAGATAGGGAACGAGAGGGAACGATCGGGGGGGGATCAGAGGGGATGAATGAGGGGCCGCGACGCGGAAGAAGGAGCAGAAAATGGAACGTCGTGTCGCGACGCTTGATGAGGATCTTTTCTTCGTTGCCACGGCTTTCGTGGAGAGTGTGGAAAAACTGTAGCTAGAACGAAGCGAGTAATTGGACACCGGCCGGCCATATTAGAGCACGGCGAGACAGACGAAGATAGTGGGATCGAAGGACGGGACGAGAGAAACGCGGAGAAGGAGTAGAAGCTGCGCGAACAGGGAGGAAATAGCGACGGGAAACCGAGAATATAGACGGAGAGAAAGAGAAAGAGCGAGATAGAGATAGAGAGAGAGAAATAGAGAGTGTGTGTGTGGGAGTAGAAGAGGGGAGCGGGGCATAAAAGCGGAAAAGACGAAAGGTGCATTGGGGGAAAAAAATGATGAAGAAGACGGGGTTGGATACTGGGCCCGGGGGGGGGGGAGCAGAAAAAAGAATGAGAGACACAGAAGGGAAAAGGAGGAAACGAGCAAAAAGAAACCATTGTGTGTGAGAAACGGCGTCGGATGAGGATAAATCGTAATTAAGCGCACGGGCACAAATGAAAACTGAGTCGTTTGTGATGTAGTTAATTTGACAAACGATATAGAAAAAAAATCAAGCCTCCAGGTGGTAAAGTATACGTGAGACTGCCGTGGAAAGATGAGAAGCGAGAGGAAAGGCTTAGCGGAGGTGTGAAAAATGAGAAGACCAAAAGAGCGTGGACCGCTTGGGTTAAGATCTGTTAGAGAGAAAAGCTTCCTTTTTCCAAAAATGTCTAGCTGTCTCTGTCTACCGAATTTTCGACTCGAGCGTATATACTTAGAAGAAGGGGGATATTAATAAGCTGGCTCTAGGCATAGGGAAGAGGTTCCCCAAAATAATAAACAGCGTGAAGCGTGAGACACTTGGAACCTGAGTCTTAGCTTAAAAAAGGAGAAGAAAAAAAGCCAAGGCTGTGATAGTCCCTTGGGAAGAAGGAGAGCCTGGTTTCCGAGACGTTTAAAATCCTCTAAATTCCCAGGCTTCTCGGTGCCGGTCTCCAACGGGATTTGTTAAAGAAATCAGGAGCGTAGCTTCGCAGGAGCATCACAATCGTGCACGCCTCCACAGTGTCACTCTTTTTCCCTACGTTTGAGGCAAGGTGAATCGAGGCAGAGACACGCGAAAAGCGTTTCCACGCCAATGGCTAACGCGTGAACGAGCGTGCGCGCTGACGAGCGTGTGCATCGCCGGCGTTGTACCGTTTTAGTAACGGAGCGCACCGGTGCGCACCGGTGTGCATTATCTAACACTTAAAATTAGACGGCCGATGTTGGACGTCGAAAAGAGAGATCCTCTCCCGCTGTTCGAGCCTCGTCCAATCGCGGATATTCGTCGTCTCTCTCACCGTGCACAAATCACAGGATACTAGGGAGCAAGTAGAAGTGGCGTACCGATACACACGAGCGAGGATCCCATTCACTTAGCACTAATAGATATTAAATCACACGTGATATACTTGGCCGTTTTTCCGTTTCGTTTTCCCTCTGTTCCACTCTCTTTCTCTCTCATTTTCATTGAATCCTTTTTGCCCGGTGACACGTCCGTTTAATATTAACCGATAATAAAGTGTACGGAGGGGCAAGGTACAGCAATAGCAGTAGCAAGCACTTTGCAGAAACTGGGACACCAGAGATGAGATAATGATACGCGACTAGCTTTCCACGGCACTGTGTGTATAGGCGTGTTTAGATATTTTCCACAGGCGTCACGGGGCCACGTTTCTCGCCACCGTTGTTTCGCGGATACGAACGGTATGTGTAGCTGTGTGCGTGTGTGATGTGTTATCTCGCGACGAAGGGGTGGTAAGATGCCGATTACGAGGTTACGAGACGCACCGCGTTCGTCCGGGCAGGCTGGTCGCCCGTCTCAGAGTGAATGTCTTATTAGTTATTTCTGGCCAGCTACTTCGTCGCTCTGTTCCACCACGCTCTTCCTTCTCCTCGTTCTTCGTCTTGTCTTGATCTTATGCCTGAGCTTTCGCACCCCACCCTCCTCTGACTGAACCCGTTCCTTCCTCGTTGCCTGTACGGGCCATCGTCGCGTCGAGAACGATCCCCGTGAACACCAATGGCGAGTTCCCCGCAGTCAGCTCTGCCCTCTTGTCCGCTCGCTTAGCCATTAAACTTTTCCGCCGATCGCTGTCCTTGAACTCGTGCGACGCTATTGTTTTTCGCGGTGCATTTCGAAACTCGCATGCCGGTCGGCGCTGTCGTTCGCAGAATACAGAGGATAAAAATGGATCGGATATAGGATCGATTGGAATGGCCATGTCGAAAGTGTTTCGGATGTTCCGTATCTGGTTTCCCGTTTTCTATTTTCACACGGTTTCGTTTTTGGACCGTTCAGAACCGATAAGTGATCTCTCCACCGCGTAGCTACTTTCGTTTTCCTTCTCTTCGAAGTATTCCGCCGAGGTTGAAGCGGATCAGAGTTAAAGAGTCGGGTACTTTGATCGCCGCTTCACCGTTGCCACCCTGGGTGCAGGGAGATTTTCTTCTCCCTCGAATTTTTCGTAAAGCCCGCGATTCCATTTCGCTCTACGAAAAACTCCGTGGATTAGCTGGAAATCATCGACGGCTCTCGTTGGCTCGTTCCAGATTTAGTAACAAGCCTCGTGGCTAGCACGTTCGAGTTCATTAGCTTACAAACAAACGTGGAAATTTTACGATTGTTTCCCCTCTTCCAAAATCACCGTCGACGTTACAGAATCACGCTTTCTCCTTACTCGTCCGAAACATTTGCTTCGTGGTAATCGTAGCGAACTTTTCCTTCGATTAAAGTCGTCGAGATTTATCATTTCTCCAGGGATAGGCCAGTGTTCCCCCCTTTTAATATTCTCAGTGTAAGCTTTTGTCGGGCCGTTTAATGGGAAAAAGTTTTTGTATTAACAGCGTCTCATTTTTTCCCATCGATATCACTTCAACACGACGGACGATGTTTTCCTTCGGATGTAGACGTTCTGTCTCACGGAGAAGACCAACGGGATGTCACAAAGACATGGGGAGAGAAAGCAGAATCATTAAAGTGTCTGTAATCTATGGCCATCAACGAACGAAGGGCTTAAAGATGACAAAGTAGGCACTGGGCACTTGCGACTTATAGGCAGTACTAACGACTCTTACATCCTCGCTCGTGGCGTTTCTTATCGTTTCGAACCTCCGCTCGTAATAAATGACAGTGCACCGCGCCGTTTCATCGAAGATGTCCCTCTACATAATTCACGCGGACGGGGCTGTTTTTGAAATTAATCTTCTATTCATCGACGTGGAAGTACTTTCTTCATCTCGTCCCACTGATTGCACCACTTACGCAATTTATCGAACGGCGACGCAGGAATCGTCGCGGCGGTCCGTGGTTTTATTTTCAGCTAACCACCGCGATGAAATATCGACAGTCTGCTCTTGACTTTGTTCCGAGGCTGACACGAAGATCTATCTTTCGATTCGATACGATATCCCGATACACGCGACACTAACAACGTTCTGGCCGTGTATAGTTTGCGGTCCAGCGCCGAACGCACCGTGCCCGCCAAAATGACGGAATCATAATTAATTGCTGAATTATTATCGGTTCGACCGACTCGCCATTAGTACGAATTGTCATGAAATTCCATTTCGTCGTTTGGTTTACTGGCGCGCGTTAAACAACGGGCTACGATTTCGTTACCATACGAAACGAAAATGCATTTATACGACTGACAGGATCGCCTAATATTATTCCGTTCCGACATTTCCCCATCGATTACCCCGCGATTCTAACACGCGCACCGTTGACAGTACGTTTTGCAATCGCGCTGCCACGGCCGGAAGATTTTACGCGCCGTTTTTGGAATTCTGTGTCGGAAACGCGCGGCCACACGCCTAAAAATAAAATGACCAAGAACGAGATAGAATCTTCGCGTGGTGCTTCTAATTTTAGGGGCAGAACATCGCAGAGATTAATGAAATTATTAGACGCCTCGTGGGGGAACGTATAAACGGAGAAAAACCCGAGGTGTGCGTCTATTTCCTTTACGTTGGTGCCGCTCTCGAGTCCGATTTTTGGCAGTCGCAGGCATTATGACACGGTACTTTTGGATTACCTTAGCGCGATTTAACATTGATCTTGGCATTAAAGTTCGTTTCGGAAACTCGTGTCGCTCAAGCTAATTGAAACCGTTCTTTATTGTTCGCCTGCCGCAAGAGCGTGGCTAATTAATACGAAGTAACGGGCGACGCGATAGATTCCATTACTCTTGCAAGAACACCCGGGCTGAAAGTTTTCGAGCTGCGATAATAATTCACCGGCGTGTTGATAAATTAATGTTTACAGGTTGATATTTCCGCGAGGGTCTAATCTATTTCGCGATATCGGACGCAAGGCGAAGGAAAGTTTCGCCCGGCACCAAAATAATTTCCCGGCCACTTAACGGGATTACCGCTGCAATTTCTAGATGAAGTTTCGCCTACAGAGCTCATTAGTCGTCTCTCGCGTGCCGCGATAAATAAACGAAGTCGGGATGAATCATCAGAAAAACGCGCGTTGTTCGACGAAATTTCGAAAGGGTTACGTCGTTCAACTGGCACCCGCCACGTCTATTCGGGAAAGCGAATTCTTTTCGAAATTGTAACTCCCCTATAAAGTGCAACTATTTTGGACTCCCTTCGACTCCAAATTCGTTCTATCCTTTATCTCCCCGTTTCTCCATTGAACGTACAAATCTGTAGGAATTGTGGCCCGGAATAATTTATACATTGCACGGCAGCTTCGTTGGAATAAAAATTCACAGCAGTGCGACATTCAATTTATCATCGACAAGGTAGTTCATTCGATTCTCAGAATTCCGGGGGGCACGCAATTTCCCTGGATGATATTTCCGCGATCGACTTCGAATTTCATTTGCCACGTGTTTTCCATTTCGCGTTGTGAACGAGGTTCCTCCGCTGATTAATTTACGCGCCGATCAGGAAAATTCGGAAGCAATCTATTAAATGTCACATTGGAAATATACCGCGGCAGAGTTTGTTTTCACGGTGCCTGTCGCTTTAATGGCGTGCGAATCAATGCTCGGGGAAATCACGATGAAAAATCGCGGGGACAATTCATAGTTCTGTGGGCGTGCGATTTGTAAAGCGGTGCAGCTAATTTCGCGTCATCACTCTCGAGCACGATATCGATCCTCAAAGATTGCGCTGATAAATCACCAGTCCTTTCTTCCCGGAGAATTCCCAGTCGTGAGTTTTATCGTCTGTTCGTCTGTCGTCGACGAGATGGTGAAATGAACTCGCGGGCCGCACGTACCTACCCCCGTTTCAACAAATTTACCCCTACGATTTTCTCGCGTTTCTCGTAGAATTTCTCGTGTAATGGTTTTACGAGTCTTACTGTACTCCAAGGGACACCGTAGCCATCCAATTTCCTCGCATTTGTACAGATTTTTGGTACAGATTTTCTTATGCAGTACTTCGTACTTTGTACTTCATAATCGATATTTCTCGATTACGAGTTTTAATAATAAATAGTTAAAGGTTAAAGGGAAACCCTTTGCTATATTTCCCTTTCTTCGCGATATTTTTCCCCAGCCTTAAAAATGAGTGGCATAATTGGTCCTAGAAGGAGAATCATCATCAATTTCCATTCTCACTGGATTGTCGACGCGACCCGTTTCGGAAAAGCTGCAACCTGCTCCAAATAGATCCATCATTGTCCGAACAAGAAATTCATCCGGTGACTTCTCGCAGCAATTTCGTGGCACGATCGATGTCGATGTCGATGTCGACCGACAATGGAATTCCTCTGTGTTTGTTTAACATTATCCGGCCTAAGACAAAAGCGGTTTCGAATCAACAAGCCGCGTTTACACGCGCGATACCCTCACGAGGACAACTTACATCGGTTGCGACAGCTTTGATCGATAACGGCGATAGATCGTTCCAAGAGCAATTTCTTCGTTTGTTCACCGGCTACATCGTTTTTTTCATTTCTCCAGGGATACGTGATAGGATAGGAGAAATTCTGGCAGACGCACAGTAGAAATTCTTTGGAAAATTGCATTTTTTTCGCGGTGTGGAAAAATAAAATTCCACGAGACGAGGCGAAGGAAGGGTTCCCGTGGAATTTTTGGGTTAAAAAAAGAAAGGGGGAAGAGGGAAAAAAATGAGAAACGAAAAATAAACGGACACCACGTTGGAATGTTCCATGCTTCTCCTTGCGGTCGAAAGCGCAACTGTAGCTGAACATTACTCTCGGATTCTGGGGGATGGGTCGGTGTTTGTATTTTGAGAATTCGGCAAATTTATGGCAGCCAGAGGAGGAAGCTGGCGGATTAATATCGCGGGCTAATTTCCCTGGAATATCGGTTGCGGCCGGCTACAACGGAGTCAAGAAGGGAAACACGACGGCGAAGTTAATTATTCGTATTTGCGTTTGCAGCGTGAGCCCGCCCCCCATCGGAAACTTTGCAACTTCTATTAAAAGAGTAACAAGTTTTAATGACCGTGCGGGAAAAAGTTCCAACGGGTGTCGCTGATTCGTTCGGCTGAAAGAAAGACGTGAATAAAATACGGGATGACAATTAAACTCTTCGCTACTATATAACAATCGAAGGCATTAGAAGAGATTGGAGGGCTTTAGATTTATTTCAATTTATAGAGCGCAATGGAGAATGTCCATTTTCCTTAATTTACATACAGGAGATCCTAACGGAGCATCCCAATTGTCACGGCCCTGGCTTCTATTTTTACTATAGTCCGCGCGTTATTTATAACAACAGACTTATTTCACCGTCGACGCGACTTCTATCTGTCGTGAAGCTACGAACCTCTTGATTCACGCCGGAAACACTTCGCATTGTAATCGTTCGAGCAGTATTTCTCCCATTCCATCAACCTGCAGGAAGATAGTCCCGTGAAAAATGCAGCATCGTTCTTTTCCTTTTTTTATTACACCCGGTGGGACTTTGATATTCGTGCAGCCAGTAAGAGGGAAAGGGTGAAAAATCACGGTCGTTTTCAGCGGCAGTTTCGCAGTTAATTATTTGTAAAAGCCTGATCTCAAGTGGCGACAGATTAAACTTGTCTCGTCGAATCACCGTTACATCCTACTGTTAATTACTGTCGTGCTACAACTATTCCGCCAGTGATAAAGATAGCTTTAATTAACACCGACCGACACGTGCGCGCACTGTTTCCCCTCAGTGTGTGGTCGCGTTTATCGCTTTTGTTTCCTTGATATTTTATTTTTAATTTCGTTTCTTAACGTCGGAACGCTGACGAGATTTATGTATCCATGCCGGGATCAAAGTAGATTAATATCTCTTAGGGACAGAACCTTGGCCTCTATAAATTAACAATCAAAGAGTTAATCGAGGGCGGCTTCGTCTACCGAGAATCTAACAGTTTAACTCTACTGTCTGCTTGTACTTGTTGCTACGAATTTATTTATTAACTATTTAAGCTAGTCGTCCATTTATCCAGTAAAGAATATTAATGATAGTAATAAATGTTTCATCTTCTATCGTCGGTTATATGTGCATTATTTCCGCAGCTTCAGAACGCAATTATTGAGGGGGATAATAATTTGTCTCAGGACGTAGGAATCTGTCGATCGTTAATTACAACCAGGACTTAATTATCTGGCTATCATGAATTGGTAGACCGATAATCATCCATTTAGCAATACACGATAGCAAATGTAACACTAGATGCGACCAGTTAGATTGCACAGGGGGATCCATTAAATTGATCTTTCCATGGAGAATCAACGCCCTTGATTGTTCTATTATCTCTATCATTTTTCTTAATATTATATGTAGACAATCACGATTTCCCCAATAGTACCACTCACGTGAAATAAACCCTCGCAATTTTTAGCAGGTTGACAGCGAGCTGGAGCAACACGAAGCGGAGGGAATTGCTGTTGGCGAGGCGAAAATGTAAGGAAATTGTCCACAATTAAGAATTCCATTTTTTATTCTTTTTTCTCCAAACAACCAACATGAAGACTATTTGCCATCTTTATTTATTTACCTCTCCGGCTTCCCGCGAGGCTCACGGTTAATTCTGAAGAGTTCCATAGCGTGTATAATATAAATCCACCCCGTTAATTTAGAATTCCTGATTTAAAAAAATGTCCGTGAATGAAAGATAGCGATCATGCGTGGTATTCACGAATTGAATCTCGAAATAGTTTGCTGATCGTTGATTTGTAATTTTAGTTCAAGGTGTAGGTTGTATGACGCAAATCGAGGCTGCTGAGGGAAACAGGAAATTGCCACGAACGTTTCCCGGTTTTACGATAATTTTTTTATAATTCTGTAGAATAAAAAAGCATTTATGGTCTAGCAGAAAAATGTTCTACGATATATTGGTATTATAATGCGTGGTTAGACATATCAACTGTAAATTGGTTTCAATTCAAGCCTTAAAAACATCTTAGCAGAACCTCTTTTTTTAAACAAATAATCCAGCTTCTTCTCAATATTTTTCTTTTCCATCCAGTTATTTTCTTGAGCCTCTTCTTGTCTATGTATATCAGAAGCAACAAACATTATTATTAGAAGTGGCGCAATTTGAAGTAAACAGAATTCTGATCGTTTTCTCACGGAGCAAAAAACAACTCCGCAACTTTGACGTGGTGCTACTTGCAAAGGGGTGAAATAAAAAGCACAGTAAATGAGTGCGTTTATTTTTAATTGCTTGGGTGTTGTTGCGTTCCTTTACCGCCAGACTAGTTCTGAACTAAGCGAACATCGTCCACTGGAACTTTCCATATACATAGTGTTAGTTTTACTGTCTCTATAGTAAATAATACCTAATACCGTGGAGTTTGAGCTCGAATTTGATTTTATTGGCGCTGCATAGCTTGGAAGCATCTGACAAGAGTAGAACAAATCCGAGACGTTTAATTCTGTCACCCTCGTGTCAGCCTCGATTTGCGTTACTACTTTCTTTTGATCAACTGCATTAATAATTCTTAAAAAAGAAAAGATGTAATTCCTCATTAAAATGCTTAAGTTACAGCAATTTCTTTTTATGCATTTCGCAAACTAAAAAAAAAACGAAAGCAAGTAATGGCATCGAAATGGCAGGGACGTAGTGAAATCCATGGAACGTGTATTCGCCGTGCCATCGGAAAAGCTGCGTGTTTGGTTGATTTGGATCTCGAAAATCGGGGAAATTGCAGATGAGTGGCAAAGGTGGTTACGTGCTCACATCGATCTCGCTCTAAGGCTCTCGGAACAGTTGAAGACGGCCGAGGAAGCCTTACGGCCAAAGAAAGAGGTGAGTTCGGTTTCGTGTATCGATTGCTAACGTTTTGCCTCAATGTTAGATATTTATGTCAAAGTTCGATGGCGTAGAGGGAGATGAAATATTAACGTCATACTAGAAATGGGACCCATGGACTATATAATTAATTATTTCGCGGCACGCTTTATTTAGTATGTAATTATATTACGGTCAAATTGCGGCGTGGCACATTAAAGGAACATTCTAACAATTTAGTGTATACAATTTCCCTTACGTTATTAAACTAAAATCACCCGATGGTATAATAAATTTCTTTGAAATTGTTCATCTTATTATTACATATTACAATAGACGCAGCTTTCATTGTATATTATTTCCCACATGGTGGAGAATTTGCAAAATTCAAGGGGAACAATGATCGGTCCGTCTCGATATCGCTTTCCAATAATTTCGCGTAGCTAGAGAGATAAGGATAGTTGGTCCCAGACGCGTACCAAACGAATGGAAGACTTCGTTCCGCGTTGTACAGATACAAGAACACACGAGCACTGTTGACAAAAGCCTCTTGACAATACGCACGACCCAGATGCGTTACGAGGCTGCATAAATATCTTGCAGTTGTAAAAGCGCCGTAGACGATTCGGACATTTCAGCCGTTAAATTACAAGTTTAGTTGCCGCGTTTCTATTAAAACGACCGAGCGGGAAGGTGTGCAACAATCGAGAACTTGCGATCTACACGGAGATGGAACTGCGCGAAACTTGGTATCTGTCCCGATGAAAATTCATCTGCCAATAACGATGCCCTGCTAATAATTGTTTAGCCGTGTCGTCGATCATAAACCTCCCTCTATCGCGGATGAAAATTGGTGGCTGCAGCCTCGAGATCGGCGACTCGTTTCAGACGTCGCAAACTTAATTTCGTCAAAGTGTTGCGTGTCGCGGCGACGCCGAGGAAAAGGAAAACATAATTTACACGGGTTGCTGGCAATGGCCGTGTTTCGTTGCGCACAGCTGGTTAACCTTGAGCACGGAAAGCTCCGTGAAATCGGAGGTAACGAAATTCGTTGTCCCGTGGCACGAAGAGTTCAGGTGTTGGTCCCGCTTTTTCCGTCTGCTCGCGGTGATTTATGTATAGGCGACTGTGCACGCCTTGGCGGCAAGGAAATGCGTTTAAATCTCTCGCCCTTCACTTCACCCCGCCTCCTGTGTAGCGTGGCAAACGAAAAATGAAGTGAAAAGACAGAAGTGTCAGCCGCACACGCTGTTGCTGTTATTTCGCGAGTATTGCTTGGGGGTGAAAGTTAAACGATCGATCGTGATTGGCTGAAAGTCAGACGCATGAAAGGTTTGATAAAAAATAGAGCAGTATAATGATTTTATCGAATCATGCGGGTCGTATATAAACGAAAGGGCATATTTATAGGCTATAATTCCAAGCTGTCACGTGGTCGATTTATGCACTAGACGTGTCTGCCACCTCACGTTCTCCGCGTCTTTCGCCAGGCAGCGTGAAAGATAAGCTGGTTTAATTTTCATTTTAATATGCATTAATCGCACGACATTCTGTTTGCGCGAGCCAAACTTTCGCGCCATTCGTGACACGAACAGCGACGTGGACTTGCTTTTTATTTCTCTTCTCTCTACTCGCTGCAATAAATCATGACTGCATACTCTCATAGACACTGGGCGTCTCCTATTCTACAAAATAATCACAAGAAGCACTTTTATTAATCACTTGCATTTCAAATTGAATAATTTCAAAGAATAATTGTTCGCGCATTTGCGGGTCTTAAAAGAGAAAGAAAAAAATAAACCTCTGTTTGCCTCGATGAATGAACACGATCGCTTCTGTTTCTCAGGGAGAAGATCAGCTGGCGGAGGTTTCGGGGGAACCCGAAGAGGAAGTGGAAATTTTGTACGAGGCCACCGATACCGATCTAAGTGAGAATGGAATAGTTTAATCGAGGGTCGCTGATGCTCTATATCCGTGTGTTTCTCGCGTTCACTCTCGTCTCGGGCAGCGTAACGCAAGACGACGATGAATAAAGGAAGGGAGAAAGTGTGGGTGGCAATAAGAAACAGTAATTTCGGTAGAGGGTGTATTATAGCGGCCGGTATCGCACTTATCACGAAATAAATCTAAAAGTATGGCTATTGTCCTGGCGCTGCTCAGTATCACGTAGTGCTTTTACGTTGCCCTAAACAGATTTTACGACATTGCGCCGGATACCCTCCCTGTATCCGTGCTGCTGTTCCAGACAGCGGCCCTTGTATTAAGAATTCTTTTATTTCATAAGTCATTCGTTGCACTCTTCGTCAGTGTCTTCATATTTCCTACGCATACTATGGAACAATATTTGTGGAGCATCGTTGTTACAGTTATATCGAAAATATCTTGCAGAAGAAGAAGAAAGCTTGGCTGCGCAGGAGACAGAAGGTGGATGGCACGAAGCAGTAGAAGAACCTGAAGAATCGGCAGTAACACCGACCACCGAAACACCAGAAACCGAAAGCGCAGTACCCGAAAGCGCAGAAGCCGAACGCACAGAAGCCGAAAGCGCAGAAGCCGAAAGCGCAGAAGCCGAAAGCGCAGAACCCGAAAGCGCAGAACCCGAAAGAGCAGAAACGGAAAGAGCAGAAACCGAAGGAGATGAAAAAGGAACGCAGTCGGTCTGGCCATTAGGTACTCCGTGGGAACATCGGCATGGAGGCATAATAGAGGAGACGGATGACAGGCCGCCATTCGAAGTAAGAACTTCTGCCGTCTGCTATTAAAGATATCAACCGACTGGTCCCCACAATCTCGTAAGAATCAGCCGAATCTTTCGAGCAGGGGTCTATCTAAAGTTTCCAATTGCCTGTCCGACGAGGGTGCCGCACCTTCTCGTAACTTCCAAACTTTTAAGCTGGCACACTATAAATTGTTATAAACAAAAAAACGATCCTTCTCGTCTAGCAATTGCCGTTACCATCGAACAAAGATGACATGAAGCAATTCTTAAGAAAGTTCACGCACGAGGCAACTGTTTATAGGTCTTACTACTGGCATTGGAAAGAGACCACGGATAAGGTAATTAGGTTTGACAGGAAACGTAGTCCCTATTATCTTCTGCTCGTTGTCAGACGAGCACTGAGAATCCTTGCGTCGTAGGCGATCAACGAGGTTGGAAATAGATCAGTGTTGGCCACGTATGCAGTGCAAGGAAAGGACACCACAGGTAAAGTAAAGAAGCCACCTTCGGTTGCAAAACCGCCGTCCAAGAAGTCTGCTGCAAGAGGCGCCAAGAAAGCTGCACGAAAAAAGTCAAGGAATGCCGAAAAGTATTACACACCACCTGAATCCCCGACCGCAACACCCAAAGAGGTTCCTTCTGAGAATCCAGAAACTCCAGATGAGGATAAAGAAACACCTGCCGAAAATGCAGAAACACCTGCTGACGAGACACCCCCTGGCGATGAGAGCTCTGCCTCACCACCATCGGTGGAGCCATCGAAAACGGAGGAAGTACGTTTATGGCAATCGACAGGCCTAGTTTCAGCCGAGTTTTGTGAATTTATAATTATATTTAAGAGTTTTATACATTACTTCGATTTAGGGAAAGATTTGCATTTTATTTGTCAATTTTGATTGTTCGTGGAAAAAAATAGTTCGGTCCGTTTGATCGTTTTGACAATATTTGCCGCAAACATTTTTCTATCTTCCTTTTCACACCCCGTTGATACGATTAACGAAAGCTCGATAAGTGCCGGATAAAGGTAGCGTATTTTCAGCAAATTTTTTCTCCCCGATCCTCTGGTGTTTCCTGCTAATAACGGATTCTGTTATCCGGAAAAAAGTATCTGATAATAAACGACCGGGACGCGCGTTTGTTTTCCTCCTCCGATAGCTTACTCGGGTATGATCGATTTATTATCATCATCGTTATTAAGCCATTTAACTCCTTCCATCTTCATTCAGTATCGACTGGATATGATACGTCGATACTACGCTACGCTGGATTGATATTGGTTAAATTGATAATTCAAATTGCCAGCCAGTTCTCGAGTTTCCTTCGGAAATCATTTTCTTAATGCCTTATTATTCCTCTGCGCTGTTTTATTCGCGAGTGTCGTAATTTTTACAGAAATCGGAAGAAGAAGATGCTGCGGAGACGATCAAGCTTCCGTCGGTCTCAGATTTGGTCAGAGATTCAGCACGGGCGGCAGAACCTATACCTTACATATTTTATGTGAGAGCAGAGCCGGACATCGAAATCGCCAATGAGCACGATGACGAAGTAGTCATTCCAGCTGATACCGCCTGCGAGACCATCGTGGGCGACTTCAAGCGTCTCGTCTTTAATCTAGAAGATAAACCTTGCAAAGGAGGAAAGCCCTGGATATAACAGAGACACCAACAAAAATGTTACGTGTTATTCAATGGAATATAATAACAGCAGTAAAAGAAAGTTTGTTTACGGGCATTCATTTACAGACGACGTGTACACTGGCGCCATACTCTGGTGCCATATATATTTATATACGGAGGCCAGTAAATTTTAAACGACTCGAATTGGTTGGAAAGGCAAGCAAGAACAATGCACAGGGTAATTGACAAAAACATTTTCCCGTCGAACGCGAACGAAATTGCAGCCGTACGAAGTTGTCGAAAGAGTAACGTTATTAAAAAATAATACCCCGGCATCGAAACGCCAGTAAACATTTATCGGTCCTCGTAGCAATAATTCAGACGGTTTGCTACGTTATTCTGGAAAGGAATTATCGATAGTACAGAACAATGGGGCGACACAAAGAATTCTCTCGACGACTTGAAACTAAAATTCGCCCGCGGGATGCGTGTAATGGAATCGAACCCGACCATGAATTTCGTAGCAGGATTACACGATTGACTTTTTCCACGAATGGGTTTTTGCAGAGGCCCGTTCGGGCTTCGTGATCGATTCTACGACCGCGCAGGGGATCGTTTCAATAGTAGAGATCCAACAACAACGACGGAGGTCTGAGAAGAATAACGAGATGTCCAGCCTATCGAGCGTAAAACGGACAGGTAATTTTCGATCGGTGTTTCGGTCACGATCTTCGTACACTGGCGCGTAATAAAATCCATCCATCGTTCAGGGCTCGGAAATATAAAGTTCCATTACTTTGCTCCATTACTGTTCTATTTATCGCTCAGTTACCTCTCGCTGTGCAGGCAGACTTCATCCCCCTCCCAGCCAAGCTTTTGTCTCTTCACGAACAAACTCTACCTGGCTGCATTTAGATTCCCCGTAATATCTGTACTCGACATCAAAGACGATGCTTCCTGTCACAGTCATCTGACAGAACCGATGTCGGATTTGCCCTACGACAAATAGCTCATTACGTGCACAACATCAAAGCTCGTCTACGTATTTGACAGAATCAAGGGATTTCAAACATAATGTTGCCGCGACGATCGCGCAGAGAAATTTCCCTCTATCCGCTCTCGACTAACAGGGCAACTTTCCTTCAATCTTGCATTCTAATTCACCGGCGATAGGAGCGTCTGAGCCGCGTGAAAAACGATGAAACTTCCACGAAGACCCGGCCCGAGCTCGTCATCTGCTGCGTCGCAAAACACGAACGATACAGTGGGCCGGGAAGTTTTCTGAATTCATGTAAATCACAGTTGCCGCGAAAATTATGTAGCTGGTCTAAGGGCGAGCTTCGAAATTGGCGTATATCATGTAGCTCCGTCAATTCCAACAGCGACGGCACGTGTACGTCGCGGCAAACGTTGAACATCGATCGACCCGGCCGTAATATTATTTGCCGTACGTCGCGAACGTTTCAACAGCTAATTAAGAAGTATGTACACAGGTATTGGTTATCAAGGCCACGCAGCAAGCACGCGGCGTTTACCCAGGAATCGTTTATCGTATTATCAATGTTTGGCCGTGCAATTAATTTGCCCCGTCATATCAAACCTCATAGTGCGTACACGGTTATGATAGTCCTGGCATAAGACTTCAGCCCTGTCGTTTGTTCGGCCTCAACTGCGAGGCAGATCGTGCCCCAAAGAAGGCAGAAGCGTGAACGCGATACTTGAAACTCAATTAGCTCGAAGTTTTCAGAGGTTGGTTATTTGATTTCCTTCGAACTTCCAGCCTGAAGATTCTGGACAATCTTCACGACCAGAGTTCCCTTTGGACGAGTTTCTTCTGGAAGTTTCACGACCCCCTCCTCCAGAGAGGAAGGCTTAGGGCTCGACCGAAGCTAGACGAAGCTTAATAATGCTTTCTCTATTCAAGAACGTGGGCAAAGATGTCTCTGAAATTTGAGAGGAAATTTTGCGAAATTTTCTCTCCACCGGATACACCATCCAAAACATGCTTTTTCTTTTTCCCCTTTACTTCCTTGGATCAGCCGTTTCGTCGTATTTACATCTCATTAATTTTAACGACCACTACATTTTTATACTAAAGCGACGCGAAAAAGAGGACGAAGCTCGTCAGAAGATTACTTTTCAGCGCATAAGTTTCAAAACAAATTTCTTGTCAGCGTAAATGAACGGGGAAAAGGGAAGCAGTCGATTTGAGAAAAAAAACCGAGATGCTAATAAGGTTCAAAGGGCTGTTTACTCGTCGGAATATTATGAAGTAGGAAAGCCAGTCTTTGCTTTATACCTGGATATTTCTTGGTTCTTCCGTAGAACCGTCTTATTTGACGACCCCATTAATTTCAGCTACGTCGAAACGACAGAACGGAATGTTTAATCCAAAAGTGGAATTATTTCCCTCGACGTACCATAATCTTTATCTGTTTATACTGCCCTTTCATTCCCGATTTATCGCCCTGTACGTTCGACAGGACAGCGCGAGAAATTATTTTTTTTATCTATGCGTATCGATCGTTCACGAGCGTCGAGGAACAGAATTCTCGTCTGGCCCTTCATAGACAACAGAAATGGGGAGTACTCTATATTAACCGTATCAGTATGAAGTGTGATTTACAATCGACAGTATAACTCGAAACAGTAGGGCGCCGGGGTATTGGTATTTTCTGAGCTCTCCAGTTTCGTGTGATTTATAACAGCTGCATGGTGAAATCGTTTCGAATCGAGAAATTCATCGATAGACGATTCAATCACGATTTCTGCATTGAATTTTAAAAGGGTATTAGGTGTTTAGGAAACAAGGGAAATGCAGACATGGAGAAATAGAAGTTTTATACGGTTTACTTTGCAGTTTAAAGTGTTTGCCAGTTTAGCTGGTTTGCGAATACGTGTTTAGCGTTTTATGGAAACACGTGTCTGTGCGTGCCGGTGAGAAATGACCGGAGGCATGCACTTCGGGAGAAAAACTCAGTCGAAAGTAAGAGAAAGGACTTGGGAAAATTGGACTGCCAGATGCGCTCGTGTATTTTACGAAACAAGTGGTTCAGAGCAATATCTTGTAAGCCCCAATCCTTTGTCATTTTATTGTTCATTTAATGAATGTTCCCATTCTATCATCTACAGACATATATATAAAAAAAAATAGAAAGGAACGTGATCGTAGAATTTGCAGTTAAGAAATAAATATATAAATGTTTCCAATGATTCCAATATAAATGTTTCCGCAATAATTTTCAAGTACATTGTTTCCACCGTGTTCTTAAAGATTCTGTGGAAAATAACACTTTGCTATTCGCTTCATATTAATCTATTGACAATCCATTTCCGCTGTCAAAACCGCGCAGAACAGTTAATATGATGCAAACTCTGGCGGGCCTGCCGTGATTTATAGTTTCAATCGCAGCACGAAATGCGGGAAAGCAGTTTTGATTCTGAGCTTATCGATCACCAGTCACAAGCTGCATAGAGCTGACTCTCAGAAACAGTAGAAACAGACGGCCATATGTCAGCCGCATTAGTACGACGAGTGACTTTCAATCGAGCTCTGATACCGGCCCCTACACCGAGCCAGATAACATTCTTGAGCGTCGGCATTTTCCAGTTTCTGTTTCTTTTGGTTGCCCATCGAATCTCAGGGTATCTTTCACGCTCAAACGAATACTTTTACAGTGGCTTTCTTTCGAGTCGAACTCGATTTCGTACCATTCGCCGAGACGAATTTATGAGCGTGCGGGCAAAGGCCAAATTCTATGGGGATACTTGAGAAATTCGTATTGAGATTTTCCCTTTGAAAGGGCATCAGGAAATTGCTGCAGAATTGTTTTCTTTCCATGAAAAAAAGAGGCGAGAAAAAGAATCGATTGACTTGAATTGAACGGTACACAGTCCACGTAACAGTTTAATAAAGGAATCGCGATTGTGCAGAAATCGATACCACGACGAACATAAACAACGTGCGAACAGAAATATAAAATCCACAGCGCGGAGCACAATATCACGAGTACCTACGCTTTTTAGGAGAATTTTCAGCCGTTGCCAACAGAAGATTGCTACAATATTTGCGACACTGTCAATAACGGAATATTATTGTATTTTCACAACCACTAAAATGATCGTCCTATGAAAAATCAATGTTGATACGGGTAAACTGGATTTATTGGACGCCGGATAAGCAACGAATAGAATTGCAAATGTTTGTCAGGTCAATATGATAAATTCGTAGATTTCATTGGTAATGACACCGGGACGCTTTAAGCCACGAAACGAACTCGTCAAATTCCGCGCAGAAATTCTCGAATTCATTGACGATAAGAAAGAAAAACGTGAACGAAAGACATTTATTTCTCTTATTACGCGTTAAACGAACGTCCAGCAATCTCTTTCAAGATACTGCACTTTATTTATCACCCCCTAGACCGGCTGAACACAAGGGGGAACAAACGAACAACCCCTACCGGCTGTATCGTAGAAACTTTTCAAACGACTCGTCCCGCTTCTCTATTTTATCGTTCGATCATTAGTGTCGTTTCTTGAGCGATCGTCTCTTCGAAATCGTGCGGGAGCTTGAACGCTCGAAAATATTGGAAACAATCCCGGCGATTTTCCCGCAATATTTTCGCTAGAAAGTTTTTTCCAGTGTGCTTCAGTTCCTTCCCCGGGATCCCTGGGATATTGCGACTATAGCGAAATCTTTCTCCGCCACCCTCGATTCATCTTTCAATCCTTTCATAATGATTATTGTCGGAGGATATTAAAGTCGTTCAGTCGATCGTTATTGTCTACATGTTTTGTTTCGTCCACGGTTTTCCGTGCCTCCACTGGCTCGCACGGCTGTCCCTTTAGGATACCTCTGCAGTCTAAACTGAACAGATTCGCAAGATGTACGAGCACAATTTTCGCAAGCATCGCGACAGTCGCGCGATTGCACGAAAATCGATGTCTCATAGGTGTACCCAAAAAAAAAAGAAAAAAAAACTGTACTGTTATGAGCGGTTTGTGTG
Source organism: Nomada fabriciana (assembly GCA_907165295.1). NCBI lineage: Eukaryota > Metazoa > Arthropoda > Insecta > Hymenoptera > Apidae > Nomada > Nomada fabriciana. The sequence goes on along the minus strand of OU015690.1, from coordinate 5,796,607 downwards.
CAACGTAAAAATTCACGGGCCGCGGAGGGCGTGCAATTTTCGAAAGTAAAAAGTTATAGGACGACGTGCTTCACCCCGCTGCCGCACCGCACCGGTGAAAATGGGAAAAAGTTTCCCTCCGCGAGCGAGCGAGAGCGGATATCGACTATTATGCCTAGCCGAATTGAAATGTGCCTGAACTTTTCTCGCGCTCGCTCGAGATCATTCCCCTCCGCCTTTTATTGGAATACTTTATACGGTGGTTGAATGAAAAATAAAGACCGACCTTATCCATCGCGCTAATAAAATACGATTCGTCAGCGACGTTTCGATTTTCGCGGTAATTTCTTTAAAGGTGGACCTGGTCTCTTGTTTTTATGGAAATATTAAAGTAGAACGATTATTCTACGCGATAAAGGTATAAGGAGGTCGCTATTAATTTTTTATATATATTATTTTTAACGGTTTAGAGAGAAGTTATATAATAACACCTTGCTAATCCGAAATCTCAATAATCTCAGCAGTATGTTCGTTTCGCGCTAAGATTTAATATGCGATAAAGGTAATTGCGCCCTAGTATTCGCTGAATATTTAAAAGCGTCCTCGGCTTCTGCGAAATCTTCTGCAGTGGTGTTCTTAAATAATTACATTTGCTACTTCCATCGGCACATAATTAAATCATTTCGAATTGCGCACGGCCTGTCCATAGGGAGGATCCGTGAGAAACTTTTAACGCGTCTCGCTGTTACCAAAATGGCTTAGCGTGAATTAGTCGATCGCTGTTTAAGAGGATCGGTAACTTGCATCCAACGATGACCGGTCATAATAATCTACACTTAATAAAAGGGACATTAACCGGAGCCCTCCTGCTTCTCTGTGGCCGGCCAAGCTTTATTTTCCTCGGCAAAATTGGATGGCTTCTGGGAACGCCACGAACAAAGTTAACCAGCCCCCTTTGATAAATTTTATTTGCGCGCAGTAAAGTTTCATCACGTTATTGCTTGGTCCCGGATGATCACATTGGTCACGCTACGTGCTTTCCCATTTACGTTGTTTCCTGCTATCGAAAATTCTAAATTGTTTCCTTTTTTTCATTTCCTTTTGGAAGCCTTCGATCGACGCGACGTAGAAATCGGTGGTGTCGCAGAGCTCTCTCTTGAGAAGGAATCGATACCACTCATTTTAATGAACGCTTACTGATCAAAATTCTTCCGAAGAAAAATGAGTATTTCAAGCGATTAATCGTCAAGGAAAACCCATTCGTCTCAAGCATTTCCATACATTTGTTTATTCCCGATAGCCGTTCGCATCGCGAGAAATAAATTAAAGGATAATGTGATCTCCGCGGTGTAGGCTTAAAGTGTCGGGGTTCCGTTTCAATTTCGACGGAACCACGATCTCCCCTTTTTTTCAAACGTATACCTCGGGACGATCTCGTAGAACATTTCGTAGCACCACGAAGACTGGCAGGAAAAATTGAGCCGCGCCCTTTGAGAATTAATGCGGGAATACTTTCCCGAGAGTTTCCCGGGGTTCAAGGAAATTCCAGCGCCGCGACGTGATCTCCTACCAGCTCGAGCAGTCGCACCAAGTAATCGTTCCGTAATGTCGTGAAGAAAACGAGGCTGTTTTGAATTATGAGCCACGAGACTTTCTCTCCTTAAATTCGTTCCTCCTGATTTTCTCGCCCGCCGCAAAGTCTCTGAATTTTTCACGGGGGCCACATTTTATGGCCCAATTATATCCAATTTGTCCTCTTCGAGCACGTACACCCGTGTTACCCGTAATCTAACTCGGAACTGAAGTAACGTAATAAAAGGTACTTTGGGCCAAATGTTTTCACGCGACACTGGACGCTGGAAGTTTCATTTTCGCAATGGCCACGTCACCGCGATTTGTCAGGATAATTAAGCGGCGCCTATTCAACCAGCGAAAGAAACGTCGATTCCGTTTGCTTCCAAGCAATTCGCGAACTCATTACCGCGGACGACAAACATCTCGAGATAATTGCACTGGAGTATAGTTTTCCTTCTACCTCTACGCTGGATTCTAACGCGATAACCGTGGTGCGTTTTAAAAGTTAACCCCAATCTAACGTCTACATTCCACTAATATTTTCTCCAAGTGATAAAGTTTTAGTTGTATCGTGCTCTTGCAGTTTATCTGACACATTTTTCTCGTCTCGTTTCGCGATAGAAAAATGTAATATCGCGCAACGACACGGCGACGGAGGCAACGCAGGCAGAAAATGTTCCACTTAGCATCTGAACATAAGGAAAATATTTTTATATGACTGTCACCGGCAAGGATATCGAGTTTTCGAGGGCTGGGGCATAGCCTTGTCCAGACGAAGCCGAGACACAAAGGTTCTCCAAGTGTATGCACGATGCCCGAGGAAGACATTTCTTCGATTCCACGGAAATTGGGCGTTGTTATTTGAAGTATTTTTCAATTTAACGTTGCGTTACGAAACGTCAGCGCCGAAACGCGTGCGCCACAATTTCCTCTCTCTCTCCACGGTGTTTAGGTTCTACCATGCCGTGGAACGATTCCCCGGCACACGTAGCAGGTATGCTTGCTACAACTTGAAAAGCGCCGAGAACTTCCACCGCGGAAGAAACTTACCCTCCATCGAAGAGATTTCCGCTACTTGCAAATGCACGGTGCTAGGTCGAAAGTTTCCATCCCTGTCATATTGTCGACTATCACGCGGCAGCAAGCGCGAAACTTCCCCGTGCGATTATAAAAATTGTCGGGGAATAAAACCAAAACGGTGAACCCGAAACGAAAGTAGTTTTTGTTCCACTTCTGGGCCCCCCGTTAAAGAGAACGACACGTAAAATTATATGCTGGTGATTCTTGAAGGAATCACAGGTCTGGAAAGATATCCGAAGGGTGGCGAGGAACGACGGAGATGGTCGGAGCGAGGAAAATTATTCTTATCTGCCGGTGGTAGGCGTGTCATTCACGGTATCCACGGCAGAGCGGTTTCCCGTGATCTTTATTCCTTTCCTCTTTTTTCTTCTATTCCTATTTTCATTGCTGCACTGCGTCGAAACGATCCCGACGCGCGGCAAACGTTCCTCTTGGTCGCTTTAAAAATGAATTACACCCTAAAAGCTCCACGTACGCCGGCTTTATTGCCTTCGACACGCGATGCCGACATAATTTCTCGCCCGAGACTCATCCGCCTGGACGAAGGGATTAATAAAACTAATGACATTTATCATGCCAGTCTTTGCTCCGTTCCCTTCGGTTTTCTAGCCAGTAGCTCGTTCGATGGGATACGATTTTCATCGAAAGGAATCACGGGTGTAACCAATTTGCCAACGCCGATAGAACAATTTCTCTATAATTTCATTTAGACGAAATAATTGAAGGAAAATTAGAGACGGATAATATCGATTTATCCCAACGACGACGAACGAAATATTGCAAGCTCTTGCAACGGTGACTCCATTATTTAGAGTACACCGCGGACAGGAGAAGGGACAGAGAAACGGAGGGCTGGATCAGGTGCACGATTCGTTGCACGCAAATGGACATCCTGCACTATGATTATTTATGCCCGGCGCCGTGTAATTTGTTCCCTGAAATTCTAGAGGAAATCTTCCACCATCGACGGGACATTTTTCCGCTACAACTTTGTCCCTCTGCTTTCACGACAATTGATTCCTCCTTAATAGAGGGGCAAAATGCGGCCCACAGAAATAGACGTAGAAACGTTCGCCGTTGGATAGATGAGTACAGAAGAAACGAGACGCCGTTCCATGTATCGGCGTTGTCATTCGCGCGACGATTTTAGCACGGTGTAAAACCGAGTCGTTGGAACGACGCCGCTTTTGTCGTCGATCGTTTAGTTTCCCGCGGTAAATTTCATTTCCCTCGACACCAGCAGACCTGGTAAAAATCGAGCTGCGTCTCGAGGCGATACGACGGGACGTGTTCGATAAAAGTGCTGCTGCACGGAGAATGTTCCCAAGGTTCGCGACCGCGACCCGGCCGGAGTTTGTCGGCTGGAAGGCCGATTGTTCGTCCATTCCGATTTTATGATCACGGAAATTACTGGAGTGCTGGATCTACCCCGGTTGCAGGGACGACGGGGCTCGTGCCGTTGAATATGTATATAATCGGTAAACATGCATCGAGCGTGAATCGAGCCCGTTTATTGGCACGCCAGCGTGCACTACAATTTCGATAATTAAACCGGCTTCACTGTCCCCTGCCTTGTCCCACTTTTGTTGGCCGTCCTTGTCGTTGGCTCCTCAAGTTATTTCAACACTCCACGATTCCTATCTTATGAATGACCCGCGAGTCCCTCAGGTGCTGGGATAATTTGGAAAAATAATTCCGATCGCTCATGGACGTCCCCCGGTGGTAGTGTTTGCTTTCCATCGGGAGTAGCTTCTATATTATCGTAGAACGATTTTTCGAAGTTCCATCGATGGAATCGTCGGGGTATATCGACGTTTCGCTGAAAAATATTTGGGTTTCATCTACGGTTCCAATGTCTATTAGCAGTGCAGCGCGGCGATATCGGTGTATTTATTTGTCTCGTTTTAGAATATTGCAGAATATTGTTTCACCGTGTTCGGGCGGCAACCAATTCTCAATTTTATCGAATTACACCGCTGCTATCGGTAGTTAAATGTTTGTCTGCACATAGTAATAATTCTACAGTAGGTTATCAGTTTGAAAATTCACGTGTATCGTGTTGACACTAAATGTACCCCCGTCTGTACATTAAATATAAGCCAGCGTTCACCGCACGAAATGGCTCCCTCGATGGTTTCAATGCTCTCGCGTCGACGAAGGGTGATCGTGCAAGCAACACTAGCGGGCTATCGATGGAACTACGATAGGGGAGGGCATCGATGGGGGTTAAGAGTTGGGCGGATTCGTGCCTCTTGCCGTTTACACCGACCCCCTACCATTCCAGCCCGTTGATTCAACTACCTGTTTCACCCCTCTTTGCCTACGCAGCTATGCTTTCACTGGATTAACGAGTGGTTTAAGTAATCTTATTAAACGATCGCGTTTAGTGCGGTTTAATTGGTACGCTGTGAACTCGCAACGTTTCGCGACACGATCTCCCACCTTTTTAACTCGTATCGTGACTGCATCGAGGGGGAAAGCACGTTAAAGCTTGTGGTTGAACGAGGATAATATTATAATTTTGTAGGTAATCGGTGTTTCCCTTTGGCTCTAATTTTAATATATCTGGCAGAAAGTTGTTGTTCCGTAATAAATTTCCTGAAACAATTACGGGTTAGAGAGAATGAGAGAGTGCGGGGGTTTTCTAAAATTAAAATCGGGGAGTGATATCAAACGGTGTTGGTCTTAGATCATTTAGTTTTCCTAAGTCAGAACACGCGTGTGTTCCGTCCACGTTCGTCTAATTCCCGGCTCGGTAATTAAGGATCATCCGACGCTTCATTTACCCTGACGCGATAAAGCTCCCTATCAATATACATCGAGAGGGGAGACACTGAAAATAGAATAAGGATTACCTCGATGATCCTCGTGAATAAAAAGATCCGGAGACACGTTACAGCATTGTCAATATGAAAACTGCATCCCTCGTTGTTGAAACGAAAATCACCAACGTTACAATAATCGAGCACCTACGAACACTGCAGAAAATTGTTACTCAACCCCACCAGCTGCAACCACCAATGAAAATAATACAAATTCAATCGTTCCACTGGTGTCACCGTTTTCAATCGCGGGGAGGACATCTGAGAAGGATTGATACGGTGTTCCTTGACAGTCAAGGTGTAGGTGGCATCGTTGGCCGTGTATAGGGTGACCGAGCACTCGAGTTTAGGGGGTTGTCGGGGGTGGAGGGTGGCCGAGAGTTGGCGCCTGCGTAATACCATCCCTGTCTACTTGTCAGCCAAGCCGAGCCGCCACCACCCTGCCCGCTTTTCCTCTCGCCGTTACTCGATAACAAACTCCACAGTACCAGTACTGGCACGGTACTCCGGACCACCGGGTCGCTCGAAAATCGCGCCACGTTCATCGGGTACCGCTTCGAAGAGATATCGATATAGGCGTGTTTACGCGACGACGGCATCGTGGCGTCGTTTGAATCGGTATCAAGAGGATTTCAACGTGATCCCGCGCGAGGATCCAGCCCGGATCGTGATTCTACAACGCCCACGCGTCACAACGGTAGATCCTTCTTGTTCACCTGTGAAAAAGTTTCCCTCCTTTTCCGTTCGCGGGACACGTTTTGTTTTACCCCACTCGATATCCGCGACGAGGACTTTGCTAATGTAGTATCTATCGAGGGCTAAGTTTTAATGGGACCGATTAAGCAGACGGATGAACGTTCGACTGATTTATGCTACGATTTTTTCTAAATCTGCACAGATTTCTCGACGATCGGCGCGAGTGAACGGCAGACCTGTCTGTTGGCACGCTTGTTATGGTGTGTAACTTGTTGCACGGGCTCGCACAGTGGCCCGGTTCGTTGCTGCGATTTTAAATCGTTCGCCCAGAGTGGCAGGCATTCGCTCTGCAACCTTTGTATTCCGATGATTTCCGATTTGCCGGAGGATCGTTTCGAATTCGTGTCGAGAGGGTCAAGTGAATGATCGATGTCTAGATGCTCGGGTGGAAAAGAATGCTGCACGACGGCGGAGTGGAATTTTCGTTCCCCTGGAAGCACCCTCTTCTGTTATTTACGACTTAGAATGCCGGATAGCAAATATTCTGGTTCTATCCTCAATATTTGCTCGTTGGATTATACTATTTCCCTCTGCATCTCCTGCGAAGTTCAGGAAGATCGTGTTCCTGCCGATCGAAGATTCGGTGTCAGACGGCCAAACACTCGCACCTCTGTGAGCATTCGGGAACTCGAAACTCGTTCGCAGATCCCCCTTTGAAAGCTGCATAAAAACGGGAGGAAAAACGAGGAAAGGAAGAAAGCTGCACGCTTGTTTCGTTCAATTTGCATAGAAACTTAAACGAATAAAAACGTTTGTAAAAAGAACCGCGCGGCAAGCTTGCCTGTTTCTAAAAGAATGGGAGAAAAAAAAATCATCAGCGTGGACGGAATGGTCGAAACAAATTGGAAAGTTTCACAGACACGTATCGGCACCGTTGCGATCGTCCCAACGTCGGTTTATTCAACCCTGCTCTGCGTTTCACCGAATCCGTGAGCGTATTCTCGATTCGCAATTTCTCTTTGGAAATTAAGTTCCCCATTTTCGATACGTCTCATAATTCCTGGATGCTCCCGAACTACTGTGCAGAAGTTTATTCACCTGCATGGGCGGGTTTCAATGGACATCCACGTCAGAGAAATAGAACGGACTCATGGCGATAACGACGAGGGCTGATAGTCCTTTCGAGGTGAGATCATCACCGATTTGAATTACCACGCAGTCGAATTCCCTGACTGGAAACTCGCGTGTTCTATCAATCTTTCCCTTTGGTAAAAAGTTCGATCCTCGTGCCTCAACCGACGGATAGATTGAATCTTCCGTTCACCGATCTTTCGCCTGTTGGCGAACGAATTCTCGAAAACGAAGGGATACATCGCGGGGAAAAAGTTCCCCCTTTCGCGGCAAGCACCGTTTTATCGTTTCCCCCTTTCACCCTACATTTTTCTTTAAACTAGAAGTTCGGTCTTGAAGTTTATCAGAGTTTTTCGTATCTCGTTCCCAGTTTGTCAGCGTCTCCTCGTGAGTTAGTGTCGTTTTTGTTTTTCTCTTTCTCAAGAATAGCTGAGAGACATTAATGTCACGCGATTGAAAGTTTCAGCGTCCCCCCATCGGCTTTAATCCTCTTCCCTCTTTTTCAGAGATTCGATTTCGAGATTTATCCGGCCGACAAATTGAATTTGTTTTCTGTTGTCCTTCGCCCTCCCCTGCAAAAGGGCGAATGATACACGCCGGTGTATTATGAAAGCGTGTCTTTTAAAAGACACCTGCAGGCGTTTATTCTACTCTAATTGCTCAGAAGAACCGATTGACATCCTGTATTCTAGCCTTCGCAAATTCGTAGATGCAGTGGTCTGATAAATTGAATTTTTTGTCTTCAATTGTCCCCAGAAAAGGGTGCTTCCCTTTCGTTTCCTAAAAAAAACTCGACGGACGACGAAATTGAGGATCTCGTACCCGTTATCCCACAGGAGATAAATCGAGCGGAGCAAACAGTTGGATCAAGTCTGCACGGTTTCTCGCCTCGTTCTAGATCGCTTGAGAATTAAGCAATTACTGCTTCTTTCGCCCAGCATTAACACTGCCTCGATCCATTCTCGCTTCTGCCTCTCTTTATCTTCACCGCCCGGTCATCGACGATTTGTAAAGCTCCCGCTCTCTCTCTCTGTCTCTCTCTCTCTCTGTTTCTCTCTGAACGAGACTCGCCGCAACGACATTGTTCAGAGTTTTCCCATTAAGGGGACACATCGTTGCTGTTTGCACGTGGTGTACAGCTTCCTCGAATCACCCTGGACAAGCTCGCTTGTCCGTGTGAACAGGCGATGACACATGTCACGGCGTAATTGCGAAATGGTATTTACGTTTTCCAACTGAAGTTCCATTGCACCGTTTCGTTCCATGAAACAAAGCGTCGTTGCAAGGCGACCAGATGTTATTTCCTTTACTGCATTCGTGAAAGTCCGGGGGTTCGTCTGTATCAGTTTGACGATTAATCGAGCCTGCCTTATGTAAAATAAATCTTCATTATTATGCTATGCGGATTTGTCTTGTCCGTTTGAAGTCTTTCGATTGTTCGATTCTGCTTTTCGGCGTATTCTGGTTTCTTCGCTCACTTTCCTTTAAACTTTCGAATGTTTGATGAAATGTTTGATCACGAGGAAAAGAAATTTGATACGATCATTAACGAGCATTTATCTTCCTTGGTTCTTCGAAGTTTTTGATATTTATATTATGGACCATACGTATTGCAGCCATCTAGCGTTTCGAAAATTCATCGCTGCTTCAAGACTTTCATTGGGTTGATAAGATAAAAGAAAAATATTCGATCTGTTTACGCTATCGATCTCCATTGTTCACACCTTTGCCTGCGATTAATACAATTTATTGGTTTATCGAGCATGATAACTCTCGCTCGACAGAGCGTAAGGTTAGTGGATTACAAAAGGTCGTTCACAGGGTCACCTTTGTCCTTCACCGTACGGTAGAAATACTGCAATATTTCTAATAGCAATGCGTTACATATGGTGTCGTGACGTGTTTAATATTTCTGCACGTATTTGTACTTTTATAATTGAAAAGGTTGCAGCGTTAATTAATATTAACGAATATTAAAAAAAAAGGTTGAGTTTTAAATATTGCAAAAAAAAATGTTACCATATACACGTTCGATTTGATGTGTGGCGATTACATTCTATTTACTTTTCGTTCCGTCCATTAAGCACGGTCACGAATTTTGTTCCTGATCCTCTTATCGGATCCAATTCGGCCCCGTCTTATCGGCCTACAAAAATTCCCATCGCAAATACTTCATCCCATGAGGATGATTTCCTTCATCCCGAAGACGAAAGGGGAAATAGGAGGAACGGGACGAGGTCCTCTGCCCTTCCTTGAAAGTCTAGTTGAAGATTTTAAAGCTCTGCGAACCAATTAATTCGTGCTCTCCTCCTCTCTGAATGTTGAATGACGACCAACGACGTGTATTAATTGGAACTCGATGGCAGGATTAAGGAGCAAGTGGACGGCTGACCTTTTTACCCAAGACGTCCATATTTTCCGCCATCTTCAACCGGCGAAGGATATTTTTTTGTCGTTTCCTCGCGGCGACGTATGAATTAATTTCAAATCGTAAAGTTCACTTACTTAACCCGCGGTTATGAATAAAATCAGGCAGCTCCATTCGCGAGTAAACATTATAGAAAAGACGGTTCTAAATTTTAGAAAATGCTACCTAACGAACAAGATCTTGAATCACTGGTAACGAGATACCTCATTCCAACAGATATCTACTCCGTTTCCTCCGGTGAATCGCGATATTTCTACATTCGATTGCACTTTCCCACAAATGCAACTCGCACAAATGCTATCCTTTATCTCTAACAGCCCTCATTCAAGAGCCAATCTCTTCCCATCGTGATACACCATGCCGAATTCCTTGCGGAGATGATTTTCCAGCTTCTCGTTAAGCAAACATCGACTCACTGCCCCGAGGTTATCGTAGCTATCTCGAAATGTTGCCCGGTCACGCGTTCGCGAAGCCGAGCCCTTCGTTCCGCGATACATCGCTCGTGGCTGGTGATTCTGGTTCACCAAAGTGGAGAATACCTTTATAAACTCGCATGAAATACAGCGGGTCGCATTAATCCGTAAAACTCTCTGTTCTGAATTTATTCTTTTCCCCGCAATAACTACGACTTTGTTCTCCGCCAAATTAAATCCCGAAACGTCGAACGAAAAACGAGGCCGTCCAAGCCGGCTGTTACTTTCAGCTTGGCTAAAACGTGCACGACACCAGATTATCGGCCGTCGTGATTGGGTATTCGTTCGAAATAAATGGCCCTTAATGGTATTTCTGGTAGGTGTCCCGGCCGATAATGCCCGTCGTTCGCCCGGCCAACGTTAAAGCGACGAAAACAGTTTAATCGTTCTCGTCGTACTGTCCACGGGTCAAACTGGATCGTCGACGCTGGACCACGTAGCAACGTAAAACGGTGTTTCGGACGTGCAGCGGGTCGCGACGCCTGCAGGAGATGTCCCAGCGATAATATATGCCGCCGTGCGCTGAAACTGGACCGGCGCCTGTGATTTCAGGTATGAGCAAGGTTTTAAAATGATCACGTACTGGCGCGTGACTTCTGCCACGATGAATTGCCGGTTGATTGGTTCGTGGTACACGTTGGTGAGGGGTGGGGTTATTTTTTGAGGGTTGGCCAATGTAAATTGATTACGGGGAAAGGAGTGTTGGCTGATTAGGATATTGGTGAGCTCAGAATTTGCTTGCCATCGTACAGAACTTTCAAGATGTATCCAGACGCGACATTTGTAATGTGTAAAATAATATTTAAAACACTAGACGATAGTAGGGGGACTATTGTTGTGATTGAGGAGAGAAAAAGAAATTTATTTTCTTTGAACAGTAATTGTCTATTGCATTGTCTATTGCGTACCTGAGTAAGAGGCGTGTCACTTGCGTTCCACACATTACTCGGAGATTTACGTGCCTCATTCAATGTTCCCATTTATGCTACGTCTTCAGTTTACTCTAGCGTGAGCTAGCAGCGTACACTGTACTATACTGTAAGTCGACGTAGGGTCGTTGTTCTTAATAATCCTATTGCTGCTCCGTTAGGTACCTGCGATTAACAACTACCCTATCGAACCCCTTGGCTACCGAATATACATTTCACGAGTCCACTCGTGATAATAATAAATGACTTTTTCGAGAAGCACCGGTTAGTAGAAGTGCAAATAAGCGCATAAATTTCCCGCGAGTACATAGATACATCGCTTGAGCACAAAGATAAAGCATCGAGGCGTTATGGTGAAAATCCCTTTGGTAATTTAACTATCCTCCCAGTTTCGTATTGCCTCCTGCTATCCATCCTTTCACCTCGTCCCCGTGGAACTTGTTCCTATATTCTATTTAGAAGTGACCGTCCCATGAATGATACAGTGGCGTCGATTAATTTTTCATTCGACTTCGATCGACTCGATCGGAGGTCGACCTTCGACCGTCCTTTATAATGCAGACCTCGTAACTAGAAGAAAAACTAAGTAATTTCATAGACAAGCTGAATCGCTCAGTTTGGGTACGTATAAAGCTTGAGGCTGTTGTTACATCTCGAGGAAAAAGTCTTGCGCAATAATTGACGGTGAAATACAAAATTAAACGGGGTTAGTAATGTTCTGGAATCGCGAGATTAACCTTCGGTCGTAAGATAAATATTATCTCCGAGGATGAAGTATTAGTTAAACCACTTTGCTCCAGGTTCCACGTCATAACGAAAGAAAAACGAAAGAGGGCACCGCGAATATTTCGACTTGATCTCGAAATTTCAACTTTCCATGGGAACTGGTAACTCGCTTTACTTTGTAATTCGCCGTCAACGGAGGTACACGATGTTGAAACTCGCCGTGTACTTCTTTTTCCCTTTTCTCTTTAAATAAAATCCGACACGTTTCGAATTCACCGGTGAACCTTTCCATCGGAGGCGTTAGGTCAGTTATACCGTGTCTTATCGCGAAGGGTAAAGGTAATGAAAGATCAAGAGAATTTTCTGTGGAGAACACTCGTCCGATAGAAAGAAGACGGACGAGCCGGTATCGACTTGACGGTAGACCCCTTGTTCCTTTAATCTAGATTTCTCGTAAACCTCACACGACGGTTGCTGCTTTTAAAGGTTCTGCCCGCAAAGAGAAACGGCTAACTTGTTGAATTCACGTTGAAGAAATCTGGCTCCGAAGCATGGCCAGACACTTTTTCGTCGTTCCTTCAGGGGTCAGTCGATTAGTTCGTAATATTTAAAGAGCCTCGTCTCGGACTGCCTTTCTTTCAACAATTCAAGCTGCCCACGTATCCGAGGGGCTGATAATGTCGCGCTTTTTAGCCAGACAAAATTCAGAGGAAATCGTAGAGATTTTTCACTGGTCGACAGGGTTTGCCTTTGTTCCTTTTGTCACGTGATATTCTTTGGACATTTTCTGCACGCTTTCTGTGGTCGGAATAACAATTGAAAAAAGACGGCCGGTGTAATATTTTTGTATGCTTTCAATTTTGTAAACGGTTAATTGGTTTGTGCAGGCAATTTTTAGCCGGGATTCCATTGTTCATGAGAAAAAAAACAACATTCTCCGCTCCGTTTATTCATTAAGAGTTCGAAATCCCATTCACGGTAGTCGGGGGTGAAAATTTAAAAACCAGCGCATCAACATCGCTCGTTGTTTCGCCTTTCTATATGCCTTCTTTTTACTTCATTCTTCCCTTCCAGCGAACAAACAAACATTATAACAAATTTCCAATACATAAAAGTCAGCGTTATTGATGCTTAAGAACAAACAAATTTTTAGAGACAATTTCCTGTTCACTAACATTTTGGTACTTGAATTCAATAGCTCGTGGCCTTTTTTTCCAGTATGCTCGTAGCTTTTTATGCCTTGCGATGTACGTTTTCCCGAGGTATCGTCAGCATAAAGGCTGGGTGTAAAGATTCAGCCACGGTGGGAAATGGCTAGAAAAGGAATAGGGAGAATAGAAGAGAGAGGGCGAGAAAGAAGTGTGAACACAGGGAGAAGTGTTCCTCACGATTGCAGCATCCTGAACGCGATACGATACTAGTGTTTCTAAGTTACCACAAGTGGCATGCACCCATGGATAAACTTTAAAAATCGGTGGCTGAAAACATGAGATACACGCCAAGCGTTGCGAGCATTTCATTATCGTGGAAATGACTTGATTCGAAACGGTTTTTAATATGAAAATGGTCAACGTTGAAATTGAATCCAACCGCTAAGTAAATATAGATGTTTATTTAATTACGTATTCGTATGTAATATGGTATTGTCTAGTATGAAATTTAATGAACGCCACGCGGATGTATTTGACAAATAATCAATTTTTTTATTTCGATTAATATGAGCAACAATCATCGGTTCTGATCAATAAATTTCGCAGAGCAATCAGACGAGTGTTCGCGAATTTAACAGGTAGTTCCGATGGCTCGTTAAAAGTCGAAGTTCGTCGAGGAGATCCCTAGTCGTCGCTGGGTCACGAAACAAGTTATGTACTTCTCGTTCTCTCCCGCGACCCTGCTTCGTAATTTTCGTTTGTCGCGACCCTCGACGCCCTTTACACGACCGTTTCGCGAACGTGGCGCAACAGTAGCTCTTTTTTTTCGCGAAATCGTCCACTCGAAAGGGAATTAACACCGTTTGAAAAGGAACGAACGTTGATATAATTAAAATGGAAGTCGTGGATCGATTACGAGGAGGAACGTTCCCATTTTCTCTTTAAAGCACGAAACCACTCGACGCGCGTAATTATCGTGGTTGAAAAAAGAGAAAAAACAAAACAGAAAAAAGAAATAGCCCGGCATAAAGTTTTTGCTGGTTATTTTCCTGGCTGGCGTGGCCGCAACAATGAGATTCTCGTCTCATAAGAGAATTATCGTGGCAATAAATAGCGTAGATAATGGCAGCCAACGAGAATGCAACGACACCGTTGCACTTCAGTTTTACATAGAGGCCGCGAACTTTACAGCCGAGGATTAGAGGCGGTTAGCACTGAAGTTTCCTCGTTCATGAGCACGTTGCATAATCGGTGTCGTTATTGTGCAGCTTCGATGGTGATATCGTTGGGCGTTACACGTTCGCTAGATATTCGTGCGAATGTTATACAATAATGTTGTGTTGTAATACCGAATGTTGTAATGCCGGCCATTCGAGCCATTAATAGAGGACCTTTTTGTTAATCCAATTTTCTCCAATGACCACCTTCGAAATATGTATCGAGCAGGTTAATTTTTGCTGTTGGAAAATGCAGTCGGTCACGTTACGCGTTTAGTCTCTGTTTTTCTATTACCGTGCCGCGGATCGGATCGGCATTTTCGTACACGGCACAGTAATTATCGATGTATCGATCGTAGGAAGTGCAACGAGCACCAAACAGCCTCGTTCACCGAATTATAAGAGCGTGGCCGAAAGCGGTCATCGATCATCACGGTTATGTACGAGCACTTTGACGTGGCGCAATTCGCTGGTAATAAATGCGCGATATCGTAAAATAGAGCCCCGGGGATACGAGCGGTTTCCTCGTAAAATATGTCGGAAGATTTTTCGATGGTGTTTCGAAGGTACCCCGGCAGGAACTGTTCGATCCTTGCCAGCAAGCGTGGAGATGTTCTTGCAAATAAGATCGCGTGCGCGGAATACTTAAAAAAAAATAGCTCCCCTGCTTGCAACGTGTTGGAGAATAAAGGACTCCGCGATTTAGATAAGAGCATATAAAATTCAATATTTAACAACCGCACTATCCTACTTTGCACTGTTTCAATGATTAATTCAACGGATAAGGTATTTCATTCTTGCTTTGATAATTCTTGAAAAAAGAAAGCAAAAAAAGTATTCACTCTTTATTCTCTCGGCACGAAATACCCATCGAAACGTCAATGGATTGATCATCCACCATTCGAAGTGCGTTATCCGGTATCGCGACAAATTTCAAGGCCGTCATTTTCTGCTCCTCTGAACGCAGTCGAATGTTCATCGATCATCCCGGTGTTAAATGCACCGATGCGTACCCCCGACGGTATGCAATTTGAAACTACGCCGAGAAATCGATTCCAGGTAACGACCAGGTCGATGTCACCTGGTTCTTCGTTCAAGTGGCATTTGCCTCGCTTCGAAATTCGTCGTAGCCGACGTCGACGTCGACGTTCGTGCAGCCCTGTTTTCCGCCTCCCTGACTCTTCTTTCGCTTTTCTCTAGTGCATCTAAACTATGTCAAGCGTGCCATTTCCCATTGTCAGACACACGCTATTCACGTTTGATTAAACGAAACACGGCATCATAAAATCGAGGTAATGTATATTCGTCTGTCTGTATTCTAAAGTGACCAATTGTGCCTTTCTATTAAACCTACGTTCTGGCTGTCTCGTGGATAGTTAACTGGGCGCTCGTTACAAACCGTGGATCGTGTAAACTGTGTCTTGATTAGGTGGCCAGGGAGCTGAGCTGTTGCCGGTGAGAGTGAGGGCGAGAGGGACAGTTTGTATCTTCCTTTGGTGATCGAATTTAGTTCGGCGGCTCGTTCCCGTTTCGGGTTCCCGCGGGTATTATGCGGTTTTTGGATCAGGCGAAACATCGGAATTATAAAGTTATAATAGCGGCGTTAATGAGTTGGCGAATCGCGTTTAAAGTTCAACGATAGAGTTAGCACGGTTATCGAGACCGCGGGAAAACGCATCTGCCGTGGAAAATTTATCTGTGTCTAAAGCGATCAACGTTATCGTTGAAAACTTGATAAGAATGAAATTGTTTATCAAAACGCGCATCGGTCGTCCGTTTTCCAGAAATATTATCCTCGTTGCAATTGAACGATTATTCATATTATTATTATTATAGCGTGTACCGAAATGTACAGGGAGACTGGGGCAATGTTTTACCATACATATGCCAGTGTACGAAACCAAAATTTTCCACCCGCAGCGAACTATGTATCATTGTAATTCGTATATGGCTCGAATCGAAATACATGGAATACATTTTATCCGTGGTATCATACGTGGAAAATTGTGGAGCTTTGGAAAAGATGTGTCAACTTCCTATTGGACGCTCGGGCGAGAATGTAAGAAGAAAGGAGCAGAAATATTGGATACACGTTAGATATTATCATAAAAATCGAGTTTTTCGATGGCCGGGTTGGTCAACATTTTCGAAATACGTATAGCTCCGTCGATCTGCATCGAGTGGAGGTAACTTGTTCGCTTATTTCCAGGCATTTTCAAACGAGCTGACCTGAAAGGGATACGAATCGGCTGAGTGTACGTATAACTTGTTGGGGGTTGGCAAAAATTCATCCCTACATTTACGTGCGCCGAAAAAAAGGTCTTAGAATTCTCTCTGCCAACGTTTCGAATCGTTTGCCAGGTTTTCAAGCGTGTCCTTTAATCCGTCGATTATGCAAATTATTCGAAAAAATGCTCCGGCGAAACGAATTTTCTTTTTTTCAAACGAATCCGGGATCAAAATTCCTCACGCGAATTCGCTTCGTGTAATTTTTGCAAAAACGTTGGATGGAATATTCCAGCAAAAAATGGATTCGGTTTACTTTGACAAGACCAGAGGGAGCCTACAATGGGAGCACTTTCATATTCATGTAGCACGGGGCCCGCGTGTAGACTGAATTATAGGAAAGCATCGTATTTGTTCCCTTTGAAGTTGTAACAAAAACTTCATCCCCCTGAAATTTCAATTCTATCTCGTTAGATTCCACGCTATCTCCCGCGAGGTTCTCGTCCGCGAATCATTTATCATCTTTGCATTAGCGGTGCCGGTTAGTGGCGATTCTAGAAGGACGAGCACGAAACGGAAGTTCCTCCGGCCAGGAGTAGCAATTTCTCCGTTACGCGGCGTCCAAAGTGTTTCTGTCCCCGGAAAAGTGGATTGCTCGTCGTTTTAGTTGATTTTCCGCCCCAGTTCTGTTCCACTAGCACGGGCGAAGGAAGCAAGACAATTGCTGCGGATTCGCGTCTAATTATTGCGACCCCCGTGGTAATTCGTGGCAACGTGTTCGCGCGTTACGCGTGCCTGCAAATTTATGATGATTCGCAAGGTGCCAGTTGGCCAGACCAATTTGTCACGAGACACTGGCTGCGCTCCAGTAATCTTTTTACGCGGTTTCAGTATACGTAGAGCACGAACTTACGTACGTTCTAATGCGACGCAATCGTTTGGTCGTTTTGTACATCCTTTCGCGGGCAAGAGGACCCGAAAATGGTTGGTTAAATTAATTTTTGGATCAGGGACATTGATACAGAATTCGGAGTGAAAATATGATTTGAGTTTGGAATATGTTGGAATTAAAAAGAAAATTAAACTTCAGTTGATACCAGGCTTTGAAATAAATACGGAAATTTAATCGCCAAAATATTTGGGAGCTTATCTACTTTATTTTTTAATATTCAATGCGAAACAACGGTGCATTTGCTACACTTTGTCGTGGTTACATTAAATTATTTATTCATATGAATGTTTTCTCACGCCGTTCGAATTATTCGCGAATATCTTCCTAATTATCGTCGTCGGTTTCAAACCTCGCGCAATGTTCAATGTGTATCGAATTATCCAGGGACGAAAGTGTGTGGATAACGACGTCCCAGAAATAGGTTTTCACGACGAGCCGCTGAAGATCTCTTTGGTTAAATTGAATCCCCGATTCCCAGGTTTAATCTTGCTGTTCGTCCCAGTCAGGCGAACGAGATGTCGCGTTCGTGAAATTCTTACGCGCATTCTGTATGCCATTACGGTTCGCCCGATTCGAAGTCACAGTTGTCGCAATGGCGTCTCGCATTACACGAGCGCAAATGTTAATTCATCGCGTCCTGCCATAAATCGTAGTTTCGTATAAATTTTTCGAAGGTTCGCGAATTATCCTTCATGCACGACGCTCGTGCGACTCGGTTGGTAAAATGAAAACGTCGTGCACAGGGAACGCCTAGTCTAGCTTACTGGTCCACGAGGAATACCGTCAACGATGACAGGTTGTCGATGAGAAGCTTGAAACGAGAAAGTCGAAAGCTTTCGCAGAAGTGTCGGGACGAGGAAGTGATCAGGTGCGCGTAGAAGCTTATGCCACCTCTATCCTGCCGTTATGAAAAGCTTTAAACGTCTCTAAAACTCTCGCACTTTTATGGATCCGTGTACATCCCCGTAGGGAGACGAATCGTACGTCTGATTCCTTAATAAAACGTAATAATAAAACGATCCATTTCCTCTTTGGCGTAATATTAAACAAAGTAAAGTACGTTTAACTTCTATTGAGAAACGTCTACGCACTGTGAATAAATTGTTGGCGTGAATTTGATCGGCTATTAAAAATGATTAGTCGGACACTTAAATGTTATTGTGTCGTAACATCGTACAGACATTGACATTTTCACTGTGTATGCATTCGTTGGTACTCGGTCCCCATTGTAATCGATCAATCCGGTCATTTTGTATTTCATTATCGTTTCTCGTCGAAAAGGGAGATAATTGTCCACGTCGATCGTGTTAAAACGTACCGCACACTGTGTATCACTTATAATGCAAACGTTTTATCGTTGCGTCCTATGTTTGCCACCGATCACAAAGCGCAGTCACGTAATTTAATAAATGCCCGATGACAGATGACTTGTATCGGTAATTACCATTGATTAATTTACATTTAGTCGGACATCCATTTTTCAGCCGTCGAAACAGTCGCGCCATACGGCCTGGTAGCAACGTAATCTGCTAATTTCTTTTGAACAGCGCGGCAATAAATTAATTTCCACGGGATCGCCCGGTTGTTTCCGATTCGAGCGAACCCGGCGCAGAACAGAAATTCGCCACCGTCCAATCGTGGATTATTATTATCAGCGGCGCGGCGGCGAACAGTTTCTCGATAACACGGGATGGTATAAAATTTGAATTATTAGGCGTAGCGATTGCACGGAATCGTCGCGGCTCCAATAATTCTGGCGCTGCGCGGCACGCACAGTGGTTCATTGTTTAATCGAACGACGCGACGAAATTGCTGGACAGGTCGGATATCATCACGTTGCCCCGTCGAAAGTCACTGCTCGAGATAATTAACGAAATAATTACGAATGGGAAATTGTCGAACGAACGAACGTGTCAAGGAAACGCGTGCTCTTCATTCTTCTGTTCCGCCAGCGAGTCATATTTAACGAGGAAAAACGTTCGCACGTGTATAAGTCCGATTGTATCGGGTGCCACCCCTTCTGGAAAATTCGTTTAATTGCTAGCCTTCGACGGTATTATGTGTAACAGCGATAATGGAATCTGTCACCGGAGTTATTATTATTAGTTCCGTCTCTTCTTTTTTTTTTAGGTACGTGTCAAGTAAATGTTATGAGCGGGGAAAAAACAGGAGAAATATGTTGTGACACGGATGGCGGTAAAAAATGTTTTAGCGGACTGGCGTAAAAGGATCCGTATGACTGTTACATATATGGGAATGAATGGCAGGAATAGCGCGAATAGCTCACGGAACTGATGTAGCATTTTTTGGTTGCGACTGCGCGTGTTTGGATGGAGGGTAAAAAAGGGGAAAAGCTCTTGGGCCAAATCTAGTTCCTAACAATTTTACTATTCGCATGGAAGCGCATATAGTTGAAAGGTGAACGAGCGATATTGAAATCGTGTTCAATGGTACAAATAGTAGTGTACCATTCTATTCGATTTTTATTATTACTTTATGTTTTGATTAAAAATTGCCTGACGTTTTATTCCCAATAAACGATCCGTTGACAGAATGAAGCCGTGCCGGTTACAGAGAAACCAGCAGCGTAATGCGAAACGGCGCAATTATTACAAATTGAATTAACTGGACGTAGCAATTTTCGTAGATTGAATTAAACGCGAGAATGAAACGTTATAATACATCACGAGCCTGCACGGCAGACGGACGGTTTTTTCCGCGAATCTGGCGAACGCAATTTATAACGTAACAGAGTCGTCTCGCAATTTGCAATTTAATGTATCTCGAGCGTATTTTGGTTAAATTACACCAGCGCAATTAAAAATGTAGGACTTTGATCGAATGGAACTCGTGGCGAAGAAATTGTATTCTCTTTTGCTACTTTGTCGGCGATAATCCAAATAATTTTTGCGCGGGGAAATAATAGCGTTATCTACAATGTACATATATCGTGATACCAGATGGAATTTTTGTACTTCTTTTCGTTTAGTAGAATATATAATATTACTTTCTCTGATTATGGAAAGAGCGTGGAGATATATCTTTTAAATAGAGGGCGTCGGAAATATGAAATGGGAATTGAGAATACCCGATACATATTTCCGTAATTTTGGAAACTAATTTTCGGTATGGAAGCTACTATAGAGTACCCGCGAAAGCAGTTTGTGAATTTTGCAAAGAGGTCCCTAGAGCGATGTAGAACGAACATATGATCCACTACAGCTCCCGCGATTCGAACATGCGATACAACCGTGTATGTTTTTTTAATTAAATTAGCTTACAGTATGTTGGTGTTCCGCTCAGGATCGTTGAATAAATTCTAGAAATTAATTCTGAATGTTTACGCGTCGCCGTTGCCGGAAAAAAATACGGCCGAAAAAAGGCGACGTGCTCCTGATGTACGAGTAAAAAAGTATCCCAGAAAATAGGACATGCTCGGGATATTTGTTTCGTGAAAAGATAATTTTTCTGAATGCTCGTTTCATTTGATTGTCATTTAAATCTATATAAATTCCTGAATATCAGTTTCGTTGAGCACGTTTTGAGATTTCCATGGCCAATTATCACGATTCTGCCCGGTTTTGTCCGCAGAATATTTATTCCGTAACACAAATCACGCGCATTCCCTTGCAGAATTAATTATGGGAATAATCCTGATACTTGTCGGAGCGTAATTGCATACAACCCGGCGTATCATTACCCAAACGTATCCAGGCTTTAATTAGCGCCGTCGATATTACAACATATCGGTAACAATATTTTAATTGCCGATGGTAGCTAAGTTGCCGCGCATCGTTTCACCATTTCATCGGTGTTGACTCGCATTTACAGAATGTTTGTTCGCTCAATATTATATTTTGAGATGTATCAGCAACGTTGCCCATAATTAACGTCAGTTATTGTACTCCGCGACGCGTGCAGATCGCAGGATCGCTTCGACGTCTTCGTTCATTCAAATTATTAGCAAACAAATCCAAAGCAGCGCATGAATATAAATTTTATATAGATAGACAGAGGAACAAGAAAATATTTTGTCCGTGTGGAGTTCATTAATTTCCAACTCCTTTCTTCGAGTACAAAGCTCAATTGGATTTTTGTAACGTTTCCGCGACAATACACGCGGTATCTATACTCTCTGCTCGATTTTTCGCGAAGACGAGCGTAATAAAGTCGCGGCGCGGAAATCTGCCGCCCTCTTAGCTCGTTAGCCACGCAGTAAAGTGCATTTTGCATTTTAAACGAAAAATAATGCAAATGAGCCGGCGAGTTTGGACGAGCTGTTGAAGCGTGCGCGTCGACAGAAATTCGTCGACGGTTTGCAGCGGTTACGCCATAGAAAAACCACTAGAAAAAGCTTCGCTCGTCGCTCGCAGTTTGTCTCCGGGCGAGCACCTATTTTTCATCCGTGCCACTCCGTTTCCCGGGGCTTTTACTCCGGTCGACGATCGGGAAACGATTGCTCGTCGCGAAGGAAATATGAAATGGAAACGTCGAAACGTCCTGCTCGCGTTTCAGCGTCGGCGGCCGACACTTGCACGCTGCGAAACGTTACCTCGTGATCGTTAATACGTTAAGAGCGATCGTCGAATTTGTTATTCATGAGACGGTCGTGTCGTGCTGCCTCTCAGCTGGCTCGCTGCATTATTCGTTCGGGCTTAATTGCACGCGGGAATCCGCGTTGCGTTTTCGTCGAAACAGGTGCGCGTAGCTTTCCGTTGAATTACACGCGACAGAAATGGAAAGGAAATTCTTTTATAGACATCACGGCGGCCAATGTTATTCGTTTAATCTTGGATAAGCTTCTTTGTTTCCTTGATGGGCCAAAAGTGTAGAATTGTGGAACATCTGAGGGAGGTACAGAATCGATATCCTTAAACCTGACAAAAGAACACCTATCTCTACAAGAGGTATTTGGTTTCGAGGGAGAGAACTCGATCTTCTCGAATTTCCCATTAACCACGTAGCTCCCGGTTTTTGTGTCTTCGACACTTTCCGCTAAGCACTCACCCTCGAGTTGGCCGCAAACTTTAGAACAATGAGTGTTTTTAAAAAAATCCTTTTCATTGAAATGCTGGGCCACGGAAGTTTCAGAATGCTCTCGCCGTGACAATTACCGGGCGTGAGAAAAATTACAAGGTTAGGATTGTAGATGGTTTCGCGAGGTTTCACCAATTGGCGAGGGCACTCGATGTCGGGTTAAATTAATAATTAACAAGCACGTTCGTTAACGATCTGCTTCTGCGTGTAATTTGTCGGATCGATGGAGTTAATTAATAAAGTATCGGAAAAGTTTACTGGGAGTTTCCGATCGTCGCGAAGTAGTTGGAAGCTTGAAACACTTGAGCCGGAAGCGGATGCTCGGGAAAGACTCCGCTGCGAAGACGGATCGAGCATCGAGCCCTTCCAATTACCTATTTTCGGCTAATAATTTGTAATTCAATGACGGATCCCTTCCGATTAAACGCGTTCTGTCACTTCACCGGCGAATGGATAACAGAAAAGCTTCCTTCCTGTCGAGTACGTTCACGGAAAGTGTCGTCAGCTTTTCTTAAAGCCTGAGAAATGCTAACTGCAATTGTCGAAACTTTAGAACAAAGCCCTCGAGATCCTGTGAGACACGCCGCGTCCCAATCAACAATAGACACGTTATAAAACTGCGAAACTACAAATGGAAACGAAGCAAAAAGCCCCGCTGAACTATTTCTGGAAGACAGAACGTGTCTCTCAAGGATTTACCTGGGTCGTGAGAACGGCGAAACTTAAGCGGAATGGATGGTGATTGGTCAAAGAAATTGAACTCGATCCGGACAGAACTCTCGAAAGTTTCATATTTGGCCTCTGCAGAGGGAGGCAGTTTTCATCGTTTGTACTTCCCAGGATTGGAAATTATACAGAACAGCGGACAGGTGGAAAGGTGTCCACGAAACTACTTTGCCACGTGACAAATAAGAATATACCGGACTGTCATAAAGCTGGTCCTCTCGTCCCACTTCATCTCCGCCCTTAACACCGTGCACGTACGGCGCTTTGTCCGATGGCGTGTTAGGAATGCGATAGATCAATTGGATCGGATCGATCGGCCTGATAAATGTTCAGGAGGTAAAACGTTGCTAGCGCGGCACGGTCTTTTTGCGACTTTACACGATACGAGATTTATGATTGCACGTCTCCGTGAGCGTTTCTTTTTTCTTCCCTTCGATTCTGCATTGCCTGTGACCCACATTTCCTAATCCCTATCGCGGATATTCCGCAGAAAATTGTCCGTATAGCCGTGGTTATTTGAATGAATAACTTATTCGTGACGGACGCGGTGATACCTCGTGGCACTTTTAATTTCGTTGATATTCGACGTATATACGTACAGTCGCAATACAGATATTGCGGGATTCCCTGAGAATCCGGGGATAAGCGACTACATTTCATGGGAAACATCGTCCTGTTATCGATGGTGTCAGGCGTCCAATAATCGGAATGGAATTGGTCGTTTCGTTCCTGTCACATTTTGAAATGTGGCACAAAGTTCTTCATAATTTTGCCTTTCCCATGGATCAAACGGAAGCGGAATTAGCAGCGCAATAATTTAGCGTTCTATAATTAAACTCGCGAAATCGAATTGCAAAGTGTCAACACGACTGACCAATGAATGTACGATCCCGCGGGAAGCTCGTAATTAATGGGACGTATATCTAAATTGGTCAAGCATCAGCGGTAAATTATTATGGGTCTTCGTTACGTTTGCGTTTACCATGCCGCGACCTGGAGCATCGAACACCTCTAAAGGCGTTGCATCCTATCATGGCGAAACAGTTAGCTAACGATGGACGACCCTGTAAATACGTTCAGTGGAACTTGCGTGCTGATTCAGGCACGCGTATCTACATTACATCAACCTATGCAACGTAGAACGCCCTGATGAATGGATCTAGCACGTTGGTAATCAAATGATCTATCCTATTCATCGGTGCTGCGGCGAAAATTCCACGCACGAAAAGATTATGCGTTATCCTGGCCTCGTTCCTCGAGAACGCAAAACGAGCCAAGCGTACACGGATGACCGATTCGACGATTTCGAAAAGTTCTTTGTTCGGAAATTTTACTGGACAGTCGCAAATAAACGCGAACAACAGCCGAAGCTTGAAATCAAATGAATTCGAGTGTGCTCGATGCATTATAAATATTTACTCGCAATTCTATATTTTACGGATCTTGACGCGTACACCTGGCAAAAGCAAATTTTACAAGCTCCGTCGGCTTTTATTGCGACACAGTCGGCGGATCTGCTTCTGCCTCGGGGGTTCCATTGAAAAGTAGAATTCATACAATATGTAGGCGGCAGAATGGACGACCCAATTATATGCTCGCGGAATTATTAGCTGAACGATTATGTTCATTCATTTTCTTCTTCCAGTCGCACCGATCCGATAGAGGGACCGTGTAATAAATATAAGATACCGCTGCTGCATTGTGCCGTCAGTGAATTAACCGTTGAATTTTATTATCCCCACCGATGGACCGTCGTTCGTACGAACCTCGATCTTCTTTTTTTCGTGCTCCTCGTGGCCAACTGTACATCGACGGCCCTGCTTTAATGACACATAACGCGATCGGCGTTCGCATTACGGCCGATATAAAATTTCAAAAGACCCGGCTGATGCAGCGTCGACCTTAATGTTACGGGATCGGTATAGATCCCGCGATGGTAATTATAATTTCAAAACCCTGTCGCGCCCTGAATGCGCAAGGGAAACCAATATTTTTCTCTTTTCATCCTACTGAATCGTCCATATTGAATATCATGCGCAAGGCGAGGCTAACAATTTCAATGTTCAGCGAACAAAAGTTGCTCGGCGTAACGAGGAACGTAGACCAGCGAGCAGAATTGTTTCGTCCCGCGGTCGAATTCTTACAGCGTTTCACAATCCCACGAAATTAGCATTCCAGACTTGCATTCCGATCTAAGCAGCGGGATGAATGGATTCGCCGCGTGTATGTTTGTTAAATTCCATTCATTCGTGGGCAGAAGCATCGCGGAGAAATTGTTACTTAGAGCGCCGCTTATCACCACGTGGATCTGGCCCGAAAACAATAATTCCACGCGTAATTGGAAGAAAGAGTTACGTTCTCATAAACGTAGCGACATCCCCACATCCTTCATCTCGAACAACCTGATCCCTCCATTTCCTTTGGGGAGCGCGTAATTTTTTCACGATGAGTCAGGGTTAACTAAGCTCCTTTCTCACGCGAACTTGTAAATTAAATTGTTGCTTCCCTCCCATTGAGAACGATGGAACTAGGCCAACCGAGAGTTCCAGGGTGTGAAGTGGTCGGTGGCTGGAGAAGGGTTTTAATTGGATTTAGGACAGCCGAAAAAGGGCGACGACCCTTACAGGATCTACTACCGCTTGTTCCGTCCTGGTTGCTCGTCTGTATGTCCATTTCTGTCGTTGCCCGGGCACGTTCATATACCATTCTAGGGAGCAAGAAGGACAGATATGCAACGAGGTAGCATCGTTTCGTCCCCCCGGGGTATTATCGCTCCCAGTTACAACCGCGAAAAAAGATATCCAGAAAGAATGCAGGGTGATGTTTTCTCGTATGGCGAGAATAATCCTCTCCCGGGAAATTGCCATCTCCCTTAACTCTGTTACTCATTTTCTTATCCCTCGTTTCTTATCGTGCTGTCATAGTAGTGAGCGTGCTCACTGTTATTTCAGTCGTACTCGAAGAAAATCGCGCGCTTGCTGGGATTTCTTTTATTCCTTGCCTTTGCCTGTCGGTACTCGTAACGTGTCGATTGTGAAGGCGTCGCTTGAAGATACGAATGGGAATATAAATTCTTCGAAAAATATGCAAACTTTTAGATGGGCAGGGGAAACGCGTTAAATGGCGCACAGGCAATGGTTAAATTGTCGAATCCATTTAGGTACTTCATCCTTTGAACTGTTACTCGCATAGCTTTCACCAGCAACATTTCTCGCGACTAAAGAAGATTAAACGGCCCGTCCGCCCCGGAGAGTTTCGAACAAGGAAACTGTTAAGTTTCAACGTCAAGTGTCCTCGGTGGCTCGCGGAATCAATCTTTTTTCGGCCAGCTCTCCTATTTAACTTACCCCGTCGAGAATGAACTGTGAAGCTGTATCCACGAACCGCGACAGGGGTGAAAAACAGTTCCAAACTTGGAAAGCACCTCCTTTCAGTCCTTTCTCTCTTATCCGTGCCAGGCCATTTATCGCGAAGCCTGGATACGGTGCAACATGCTGAATAAAACCAATTTAATCTGTGATGCCCAGTGTCTAAGATATTTAAATTGCATCGGGCTCGTTTTAAATGTCGAGAAAGTGCGCGTGAATTTTCGAGCGGTATCATGAAATTGTTTCGCGAAACCCCGCTGTCGGACTTATGAAAATAGGGGATAACTCGAGGCATCTTTTATTACCATAACCGCGACCCCCTTTTATTTACGCCATGAATAATCCGGTTGTCGACGGCGTTAGATTTATATTCATCGTCGGACTCATAAAAATAACGCCAGAATCTGGCTTGTCAATCTGCTTCCTTTATATCACTAGCCTATGGCCCGCCTATTTCCCGTTTTATTCGAGGCGATTATCGAATGAGCTATAGCCCGCGACTGCTGCTGAAAACAGACTCGCGATTTATGCGATCTTGGTTTATCGTTTTGCTGGATTCCTCTCTCACTGCTCTCCGTCGATCGTAAAGTCTCGTTTACTCGAACCCACTACATACTAAATAGTTATTTAATAACGAAAATTCCATTGTCGATAAAAATATCATTTTCAAACAGAACCGACTCTGTCCTCTTATCTCGCGACATTAAATTTAGCAGCATGAATTTAAACTTAGGGTCGGCGATGTCTGACCGATGCTCCACGAATAATATACAATCCGAGGGATCCAAGTTTCTTTCTTTAACCCTGTGCCCGACGATAGACGGAGGAAGTTTCCCTTCGTTCTTTCACGTCGACGACGAACAAAAGGGACCATCGTTCGCCGCAACCAGGCAACTTATTCATGAGACTGAATTTCGTCCCGCGTCGGAGAACAAAATCCGGTTGAATTATTTTGCAACTGCGTTCCAATATAGAGTCTAACAATTTCTACTATTAAATGAAAGACACTGAAACGCGGCGCTGATTGTTCACGCGGAAGTCCGCCTCGTGGAGAACTTTAGCTGTTTCCTCTCGCTAGAATTTTTTCTTTCCCTTCCTTTTTTCCCATAAAAGCACCTCCCGCCGAACTTAACCGCGATGACCGTTTGAAAAGATATTTATCGGCACGTAATTGTTTTCGCGATTCATCCTCGTCAGTTTCTTCGGCGACAACCGGAGTCGTCCGTGTTTCAACGAGTTGGCCGTCGGTTACACTGTAAACTTTTCGAATTGCCGGCGCAACCAGCTTCCCCTCGGGGTGAATAATGACTGGAAGTTTTACGATTGTTTGCTCGGGATATGCTGACTGTTCTTCCCTCTGTTCGCGTCGAATCAGTATCGGAGAATCACAGGATATTATGGTTCCCGATGTTGCGCGTTACAACACTGAAAAAGTTGAGGGGGAACAAAAAGTACGGAGGAACTTTTCCCCAAAGTTGAGCGGGTAATGTCGCAACCGGTTGCTTGATAGCAGAAATCATCAAACACCATACGTTGTCCCGAATTTAGGGCGGAAAGGAACATTCACGCAGTTGTGGAGGGTAACTTGTTGTTTGGCGAAACCATATCTCGCAGCTGGTGGGAAACTTGCTGTCGATTATTATTATCACCGTCATTATTATTATTTCTACGTTTACGAAATGACGAACAAAGGGGACACGGACTATTACACACAGGGCAGTGGAGTGACAGGGAGACTGCGAGATTTTCTGGTAGACTGGCGTACACCGAAGCGTTTAATGACGGGACGTCAGACCGGTAAATACTTACGTTACTCGATCGAGGGAAATAGCTCGAAGCTCGCGTTGTCAATGCAACGTCGTCTTATAATTGCGTGCCATTGCATCCGCGCGAGGGCGGAGTAATTAGGAAAGTTATATTACGACACAAGGGAATTTGCAATGGGACAATAAATCTAGCGTTTCCGGTTCACCGTGCAACCAGCTGCCATGGAATTCTATTATAGCCCGTGTAACGTGACAAGTAATATAATTTCGAGTAGGTCGAAGTCGTTCCATTATTCCATGGACGAATCGTTCGGTCACGGCATAGTCTTCCCCGTCTGTTGTCGTGGATCGATTTAAATTGAATCAAGGTAACCGAGGGTCCTTGCCTCGTAAATGCGACTTTATTGAGGCATAAAAAGTATTCTGGTGTATCCTGAGCCTTCTAACCTGTTTTAAATATTGTACACCGGGTAACCATGGAAGTGGGGAATTTTTTTTTTATTCTGTATCCCTCGAGAGGCGAGAAATGTCAAGGCCAGGTTGCGAGGAAGGTTCTGTGTACTGTTTCTCCTAGTCCCCGCGACTAGACTAGGTTCCTCATATTTATTATTTGTAATGGAGCATTCGTGTAACGCTTGATAAATAATGCCTCCGTTTAAATATTGAGAATGTCTCTGCGAGACATAAAAACTTGATGAAAAGTAACGTCTCTTTTTCCCCTCGAGCTACCATAGTAAGAGAAAATTTCAACGCGGAATGCGGATAATGGGCAGGTAATAGAAATGTATTATTTAGTGTGTTCTCTTTAATATTCGTCTGACTGTATGCACGTCCGTGTTCTAGCGTGTTCAGGTGCGTAGGCGGAGCCGATTGAAGGGTCGTAAAGTACCTACTGTTGAGAGAGGAGACATTGGAATGCAGATATGTTGGGTCACGAAACGATTATAGATTGTTAAAGACGGCTGAAAATAGCTGACTTGGTTAACCTTCAGTCGTTCTTCTTGCATATTTCATAAGACGGTACAAAGGTATGCAGGGGATGAAGTGGAGAAAAGGACGCAGAATGATTAGATTTAGCTGAAGCGAAAATTCTTCTCCTAATTGAAGAACATTAGCCGATATAATTATTGCAAAATGCATCTGGCGGCCGCGTAAAAATTACGACATTCTTTCGGAGAGCTTCTCTCGCTGAAGGGAACAATTATCCTGGATTACCACGTTTATTAAAAAATTACACAATCTTCTCTTTTATTAGAATTACCCACCACGGTTCTCGTTATTTCCTCTTTCCTTTAATAACACTGTTTTCCAACGGATTAATGATCACCGCCGTAATTCCGACGGCGTCTGTGAAATGTCTTCTGAACCGGAGAAACAATTATCCAATTGTTCAGTTTAGTCCTCGTTGTTATTTAAAGTAATTCAACTCGAAAAATGTAACAACCGGACTTTGGAAATCGATTAGAATAGGCGTCCCGAATAATTGCTGTCCCTGCACTGTATTTCTTTGGTTCCGTTCATTCTCGATAGACTTCTCCACTTGAAACTTTAAGGTACAATAACCGCGCCGCCTCTTCGCCACTTTTGCTAACTGAATGATTTCTGTATTCTAAATTAATATAGCAAGAGCGGTACGTGCCGAAATGGCGGGGCTCAAAGAATTCTCCAACTGTTTCGAGCACCGTGCCGCTGCACTTGGCCCCGTAGTGCTTGTCGGGGTTTAATTGCGGTTAATAAGGTCGAAGTTTAACAACGTTTAGAGACCGTACCTGAGGGTGTGGTTTCCTTTAGTCAAGCTCGTGCCAAATCGGTTGACACTCAGACCGCTTCCGAGGCAATACACGACGTGATTTGCGTTCCAGCTTCACGCAGGAAATAGATTCCAGCGCGTGGTATGACGCGAAACAGGAATATGCTCAGTGACATAATCTTATTCGCACTGCGAGGCAGAAAGGATATGAGAAATTTAATTAAATGGCATTTTTCCCCTTATCACCGTTGCAGTGGAACATCGGAGGAATGTGGACAAATCTTTTCGCTAGTTTGCTTTTCATGGACCCCCATGATTCGACTTATTTCAACTATTTCTCGAGCTACGAAAATAAAGTATGGTCACGGGGTTTTGTAATATACTATAAAATATAAAGTATGCGAGGGATAGTATCACGGGAGGAAAGGTACATGGAACGAGATTGTTTATCCCCTCGATGGACGAGGGGTATCCCTCTATCCATCTAATGGCGTTTCCTCGATCGAAGTCGAAATGGAAACGGGGGATGGCAGGCTCTCGAAATGTCATACGTCAGAGTGTCGACGTATACTGAGTACGTGTTACTGTACGGCACGTGTGTTCACGTTTAGATTAGTGACATTTATTAAATTGTTGCAAGCTATAATTCGCGAAACGTGTATATGCATCGAGTTAACTGCCACTCTATGACACTTCATAAATCCTTATCATTTATATGTTTCGCTGAAGTATCGAAAGGGTGGCCACATTTCAAAACATCGAATTCAGTTTGGATTAAAGCCGCTAAAGATTCATGGACAACGTGTAATTGGCAAGGAGCTGCAACGTTGCATTTGTTACACGCGTAGAAAATCATGCAGCAATGATGTAACGCGATTCGACGTAATTCACTGACGTTGGACAGTCCCTTGTCAATGGATTTTGATAATTCGTTACACTGGCACGTATTAAAATATCAGATGCATCATGCGAAAGTTATTATTAGGGGCTCTGTGCACCAGAGAAATTATTTATTTATTTAAAACAGATTCTTATAAACTATAATACACGTATTCATAATTTTCCTTCTATTGTTAACTAAATTGGCATGCCAAATAATATTAAAAAATCGATTAACACAATTAATTGAGCGTATCAATATTGATATATAAATTCAATAAATATTAGACGCACGTACCGATGAATTAATTTTCGGGAAATTTTCACCGTAATGATAAAATGAAGAACAAATAGTTTCATCTAAGTTAGCCGGGTTGCAAATTTCTTGTCCCAGAATGTCCCTCGAAAAGAGACCACTGATGAGGTGGCCTGGCCGAGCTGGCATTACGTGCACATAGAGAATGTTTCACGGTGGATAATTTAACACAGAATCTCTCTCTTGCTTAAGCATATCCCGTTAAAGTTGAGCTATTTATCCACGAAACGTGGTGGTCGATAGATGATCACCTGGATTAAACAGGAAGAGATGTACAATACCTCAGTCTAACAGAGTTGTACTATAATTCAAGCGACGTTGGTGGGGCGTAACAATAACCACGTCATGCTTTCTCGAAGGAGGTTCATTTTACTTGGAGTGATTAGCTATTACAGCGATGTAATATCAAATCCTCATCAGCGAGGCACTATTATGTCGGAAAGTTTCGAACAGCGTCGTAGATATACAGGATTATGGTTGCCAATAACTACAGCCGCGAGTCTTTAATTAAGTAACTTTATTCTCATCGTCTTTCATTTGAATCCCGAAGCTTTGAAAGTTCCAGTTGGAAACCTCGTGCAAGTCAGGGAGCTGACAAAGATTGCATCGATTAATCATGGATTTAAAATTGGAGATGAAAGAATAATCAGTACAGTCGGATAAAAGCTCTTCCAAATTTTTATCAATTGCAAGTTTCCTGTTTCAAGGTACGCTGGTAGATTTAATAAATATTCTAATTTACGCCACGGAATGGCGAACGATAGACGAATTTAATTTAAGTTCAACGAAACACACTTGCCAAGTAATTGGGCTGCTCGTATCGGAGAGGGATGATAGCTGTCTATTCCCGTTTATCCCCGTTCAGTTGATAACGAACGTTAATTGCGTTTATCGCGATAATGATCATCGTTGACGCGAATGAACAAGACAATCTCAAGGAATACATTACTGCACGTCCAATTGCAGTTTCTTCAGGGCTCTTTGACGCATTTGCGGAATATCTGCCACCGTGTTACGCTAAAACTCTGCGAGAATAATTGCATTTGGACGCCACGGGGAAGTTCCGTCTTGTCTCTGTTCGTCTTCCTTATTCCCAAGTTTCGTCACAAACGCGCACTTCTATTCTGTTATATTTCTTTTCACTCGCAATCATTATTCTTCGTTGTGCAATTCAATAGAAATGCACAGGGATATAAACGCGTCTGGCTACTACCATCGAGGTTAACGTTTTTCGCTGGTAACGAAAATCGTACGATACGTGGCCATTTTTTATTTTTGCCCCGTTAAATATCCATTAAAAAAAAACGGCAAGCGGAACAAGTGTTTGACGTATAAAATTCGTTGAACTAAAAATCATGGTTTCGTGTCAGCTCTCCGATATCTGTACCACAGCCATTAAACCGATATTTGAACATTATCAATGTTTAAAGTGTCCCGTGAATGCACGTACAAGGGTTTGTTCATATTTCGCCATGGCATGGCGTATCAACAGCTGGTTAAACTAGGCTTTACTGTCTGCACGTTTTATTGGCACTCGTCCATTGATAGCAGAATCTACGAGCAGAACAGAAAGGCTATCTCTGTTCTATCTTCGTGACGCGAACCTAGAAAATTCCTGGACGATCACATATACCGTATTATGATTCCAATGTTCCTCGTGACACTCAGTGAACTTTAATTAAAAAAATATTCGGTGATCGCTGAAGAACATTCGAATGGACGAATGCTGGTTTTAATTAAATATACCTCATATTATAGAATGAGGGAGAAAAATGGGATCTCAACAATATCACAACTGTGATCGTCGATTCTTCCTTGAATAACAGACTATAGGGGATATCGAGAAATAATGAGGTGAACGGGGGGCGCAATCTGATTGCGAATTGCGTAGAAATCGCTTTGCATACAGAGAGAAAAGCCACTTCGTTGGCATGCAGAGTGTAACAATAGGAGTTTCTACAACTCGATTCTAATACTCGTGCCTTTTTGGGTAATCACGTTGTTCCTATTTAAATTGAGGTCGTCTTATATCTTTATGTTAGGTTCAGGACTTCGGCGAATCAATATCGCGTTCTTATCTTTATATCTTTAATTTTTAATTTTTGTAACTACGTTGATATTAATTGCATTAATGAATTGCGATGCTTTCGATATACAAACAAAATTATAGGTTTAAAAATTGTTACGAACAGTAATTGGTATAAAATAAATCGGTGCTCTGGCTGAGAAGTAATACCGCCGTGATATTCTGGAATATACTAATTGTAAGCCTAAGATTGTACATCATTCTGTCACGCCAGCATCAAGAAACATTTGCGTTTCGTACTTTCGAAGGATGTCTGGTGCTATCGGTATTTTTTCCCCTCGTGCTTTCCACTGTCTCCCTCGCCTCTCGCGTTTCATTCCAACCGCCACTTATCCAATCTCGTATCGAGGCGAAGACACACGTCTGTGACAGAGAGCCGCATTGTGAAAGTCAGTGATAAACGGTGAAGGTACCTTCTGGATTACCAGGTTCTGCTCTTCGGTCATACGTCTGAGGATAATGGATGTGACAGACTGCTGGCGATGTTTCTTGCCTTGCCTTGCCCCATTCGTGGTACATTTAAAGTTCTGTCCGACTGCCGGATTCTTCCTTTCGTTTTCATTTCCCTTCGAACGTTCTTCTTTATGTTACGGTTTGTCAGAAAACAGTCACGAGAATTTCGTTAGCGATTCCCCTACTCGGATATTCCTTTCACACCCCCTTAAGTAGTTTTCTCTTGAAATTCCAACGATGTTATCTCTCTAGAGAGTCCGCAGAGTGTCTGTACACCATACAGAACTTGTGATACTTTTTAGAGATTGTCGAGAAACCGTCCATGGGTCTGGATGTTATTCGGTTTTTTAAAAGATACATTTTCATGCGCGCTGCCACCCTTTACAAGCGAGGGCACGTTTTATTTCCTTTTACTTTCATCTTGTGATGTCTTTATATACGTGTCCATTACATCCACAAGGAGATCTCCTTGAATCACATACGATGGAAAGTATCACTGGACATTCAAAGGGAACCTTTTTGCTTCGAGAGTAGAGTCCCTGCCCTCTTACATCGATACAGGAGATTGTACTCTGCGTTATCGGGCAATTTGCATTTCCTTATTTTTTTCCTGGGATTTCTCCTTGCTGAAGGATCTGAAGGACGTACTTTTCCTCCCTTCTGGATTTAGCTTTTAATCCGACTGCGTCTTTTCCCTAGGGAAGTAGTTGGGTACTTTAGAAGGGTCCGATTTCCTCAGAGCCGAGTGCCATTATTCCAATCCATTGTCAACTAAGTTCAAGGAACCACAAATTATCGATCACCTTTCGTCCCATATTTTTTTGTTTTTTTTTTGCTTCTGAATTCCTGCCTCCCCTATTTTCTTTCAAGTCAAACGTTGTTAAGTTACGACGAAACTATCAGCCCCGGATAAAATTTAAGCCAGGTCCAGTTCAATTCTTTTTTTGCAGGGGGGTTGCAAAGTTTTTTTCCCGATATCTAGGTGGTTACAAGTTCTATCCGTGCCTCTGTCAGATACCGATCTCTTGTAAGAAGGGAACGTTTCGGCGATTTGGTTGGCCGATGTTTGGCGACTTTTAGTCGTAGATCACGGGGGTACTATCTACGGAACAGAGAAGCAGAACGAACGTACGAACGGAATTGGAGAGAAAATCGGCAAGATTTATGCAATCGTCTCTATCCCGTATGCCAAGAAACTATTCGAGAATCTAGTGATTCGGATACCTTGTCATAAATCTGTGCTTCAACAAGATCTATTTTCACCAAGTGGAGAGGCTTCAGCGACCATCGAAAATCAAGATTAGACACGAAGTTCTTTCCTCCCTTATTCTACAAATATCCCATGGTCTCGTTTGCAATTAAATTGTTGGTAATTTCTAAAACGAAACGAAACGACCAACCTTATCGCGGCCCCTAATTTCATTTAGGCAAAGCGCACCGAAACGAAGATTACGGTAATTCCATGCAAAGATAGTCGACGCTTGAATTAGGATTCGGATTAAAATCGGATTACAAGGAGACGCGATAGCCTGCAGCTAAGGTTGCACCGTGTCTGAAGAATCGCGGTCGTTAGTATTAAGCACGGTTAACGATTACGTCTAATTCAAAGGAGGATCTAACCATGAAACCTAACAAATTCCCCTTGCTTGTTTTCGTCGCCTGAAATCGTCCATTTTTTCTCCAACGTGAAAAGGTTGCCTCGAATCATTGGGGATATCCTTTTTTTTCTTGGGCGTGGGCGTTATATTAAAATCGTTCTACGTCCATGTACTCGCGTTTCAGCGGCGAAAAACACGCTCGTTTGAAGGAAATTTTCGTGAGTCGAGCGTGGAAAATAAACGCGAAAAAATGCACGCAATCTTCTTTTCTACTCGAGGTATCTGCGTTGCGGATGTATAATTTTTTCATCTACATTTCATGGCAATCGGGCCGGTAATTTGGTCGCGATATTGCCTGCAACATATGCACGTGTATATTTGCGTGACTATGGTGTCGATCGTAAAGATAAAAAGAAAAAGGGGGCGATGAACAGCTCGTAGATTGCGCCTTATGGCCAATATTTTTTCAATGCCAGACGCAGTATTTTGAACATTGGACGAGAAACTCGTGAGCCCCCTCGTACTTTCGTTGCCGTTTTAATGCTTGCGCAAATGCTCATTTTTCTCGCGAATTGAAATCGTGACATAAACGACGTGGTATCTGGCTGAGTCATATTTGGTATGCGTTCGCTGGCACGGGTCTCGTAAACTTACTTTGCAAAGACGCCTTTGCAACTTTTTGAGCCGCTTACAAGAAACAACGCGCCAGCAACAAGTTGCGTTGATTTTTAGGAGAACAGTGGCTAACAACGTTGTCTATCAAGTAACGCACGTTACTTCACGACGATATTCTCAAAGGCTTCGAGATAATTGTGACACCACAGGTGGCGGTTTTTGTTCGTTCAAGGAATTGCCAGGCGAAATACATTAAAAAAGGTTTAGGAATGTTTAATTTAGAAATTTAGGAATGTTAACAAAAAAAAGAGATGTAGAAACAATATTTGACAACGTACATGCATGTAGCACGGTGTCGTAAAATTGCCTCCCCGTGAACCAGGGACAGAATATTTTGACGTTCGATATATGTATATAAATGACAACTCTTTCATCTTGTTCACGTCACTCTCGATAAAGATCAAATTTGTTCTGGACTCATCTAAACTGTCGATCGTTGACGAACTTCCATGGTGTCTGTCACAAAAACGTCGAACGTTTCGAAGTACTTTTTTTGTACGGTAATGTACAGCGAGAACTAAAAATCGGCGTAATAGCTGGTAAGGTTCGCTTGGTGCAAGATCTACGCCACGGATCGTGCTTAATTCCTCAGAAAGTTTTTGTAACGAGAATCTTGCACTTTCGCCCCCGCGGTACTAAAAAGTTCGGACAGAAAGGACAGAGAAATCTTCACTAAAAATTTCAGCAGATGCTGAATAGTAGTTCCACGAGGATGTCTCATAAAACTCCCATGAGTTACGTAACCTGGCTGGCGAAATGAAATACAGGCATCCGAGGATCTGCACTCTGCCCCAAAATTTTCCTCGAGGGAAAGAATATTCGGACCCTGGTCGAATTTTTCTGAAGAATTTTTTCATTTTCCCCGACCATAATCCCGATGAAACTTAACTATTCTTTTCATTGGCACGCGATAACTATAATTTGTATACCGTTCAACAGCAGACTACGCTTGTCTTTTGTACATTTTCCTGTTGTTTCATTTAATCGGTAGAAAACAGATCAATTAGGGTGGCCGTGCCACATACCAACATACTTTAGTTGAAAATTTCTCAGAGCAACAGGTAGCCAGCTATGGAATTTGATACGGCTAGACCGATAGGATCTGCATTTTGCGATACGTACTTGCAGCTTATCGAATTCGGATTACTGTATTCTCTCCCCTAACAAGAAAACCAGAATACACCGCTATCCCCTGTAATCGTGCACGAATCGTTTCTGCGCCACTAATTACGATGATCCTATGGAGATGCAAACAAACGTTTACTGCTGATGATACGAACCGCGATAGGGAACCGAAACTCGCAATTGTAAATGCAGACTTTAAAGAGCGTTTAAAGCTTCAAGACGGGTGTGCAATTTGAATAGCTCAAACCTTCAAACCCTTTTCAATAAATTCAATTAACGTTAACGGCTTTGGCCTGCGTATCCTACGAGCTATCTAAGATGGAAAAAAGAACGATGGAAATAATAATTTCACGACTGGGAAAGGGAAATGCACTCTGGTTAGTTCCTCTACGAAGATTTTAGAGTGCTCTTGAAAGAACGGTGTGCATTTCTGGACCGTTTCTCGTGGTTGCAATAGGAATATCGATTTCCCCGGGAAAAAATCTACTCGACCAGAGAACGGGTGGAAACAGGTCGGACGATGGAATAGCGCGAGCTCTCGTTCGAGTACCCTCTAGCAGAAGTACTCTATCGTTTTGAAAGGTTCGATCTCTGGAATTGTCTGCGGTGAAAGACATTTGTGGTGGCATTAAGGAAGAAACAGGTACGATACTTGACCGTTCGATACATTGAAACAGGCCATATTTTCCCCATACCTTTGATTCTCTGCTGCGTTTTCAACATCACCAGGGTCTGTTTCGAGAACCGCCGAATTTATGAAAACGATTAGAATTTGCCACGCAACGGATAATCGTTCAAAACGCTCGAGGTTGCCGGGAGAATTACGAAGGCACGAAGAGTGCAATCTACGAGACATCAATCAATCATGGTGTTTACACAGGGGCGCCATGTTGACTTAGCGAAACTTGCTCAATTATGCAAGCTCGCTATTGATTTCTTCACGCACACCATACGTTCACTCTCCCCTGTGCGATAAAGTTCAGAGCACACGCGACCCTACGGAAAATCTGAACACACCTCCCCTCGATGTTCTAAAAACAATATTAGTCGAACCTTCCACGCTCTCGTGCAAATTAAATCTGTCCAAATCTCGTCGTATTACCGCTCTTCGCTATTAAATCTGTTACATTTTTTCTTCAGCGACAAAGTTTATTATTGAACGACGATGCCTAAGTAACTACCACAAGGGACGTAGTTAGAAAATGATCACCATATTGGAATTGGACACGAAACACAGTGTTCTGTTGCGTGACCCTTAAACGCCATTGTGCGATACATTTTTTTGAGCATAAGGGCCACATAAATATCGCAGTTACGCGGCATAACTCGCCCAAACAGGACCGTGCATTATTGCCGTGTGCGTTAGAAAGGCTCGATACACTTTGCGGAACAAATGCCTGTGACCCTAGATTACTTCACCGCGCTGACAGTTGCGCAAAATTTAAGTCCGTCCGACCGGTCTCTTCTTTAATTGACTATAACTCTCTGGTTAGCCAAGATTAATAACGGCAGGCAAACGGACCGAGGCTGTATCGTCTAAATCAATGGACCTGGGCTTCCACAGTCCTGGAGTATCGTGTATATGACGTACTGCCGCAAGAAACAATTTAGCCCAGGAATTATTATAGTATCCACTTGTTCCCATATTTGTTGCAGAACGAAGCCATTCATAATAATAAGTTTCGTCCGAGGAACGGCGAGGCATCGGGGAGCTAACTCCTCGTAGAAATTCGAAAGGCACTCGATCATCTTGCTGCGTCGGAGACGTTTGATTAATCGAGTTCTCATTAAGCAATTTCGTTGCACCGAATGTTTGCCAGCCATATAAATTACACGATCGGCATATCAGCAAGGGCTGGTCGACCATAAATTTCGATTAACCACTTTCTTTAATGAACTCGCCGCGACACCAGAAGATTCTGGTCGATCGAATAGCTTCACGGAGGGAATATTGTTGTCTCGGTTTGCACAGGAGAGAGAGGGAGAGTCGAATAGTGGGTCGAAGGGATGACTTTAAGTGGAAAGTTGGCACGCTGCGAGTTCGGGATCTCGAGCTGTGGAGTTGTAGCGTGAGCACTGGACTTCCATGTAAGGGTTAGCTAACGTGGCTTGCCAACTAAGCAATTGTTTTCATGCGTTTTGCCTCTTGGGTAGATGTCACGGAAGGAGATGTAATTCATTGTAATTGTTCAGCAATTGGGAACTGGTTTCGTGTAGTGGACGCTTTAGAATTGATTGTTTGCGAATATCCTTTTGTCACGTTCAAGCGTTCAATGGCAATAGAATAAATACAAAAATAGTTTTAGTTATTTTTATTGTAGGATATCTGTACGTTTTGTTCGAAATTTCTCTTATTGCCGGGGTAATCAGGTATCCCGCTACTCTTCTTCGCGAGACGAGAACCGAGGACCGTGGTTCGACGCCAAGTATCGAGATCGAACAACAGTCCAGCATGTACGTACAGCCTCGACAAACATCTCGTCTGTGTGTTTGCATTTTGGCCGTATTAGTTTCCGGTTTTCTTGCGTATTTGCATAGCCCAATATCCTCCTACTGCGTGCTAATATACTGCGCCATGATTTCTCTAGGGAATATCAACGTTTCGTGGCTCCGCGAGACGGTGCTTCGATGGGTTTCGCACCGCAGCGAAATTCTCCCTTTGGAAATCGATCCCCCTGCAAGGGGAATTGGCGCGTTAACATGCGTGAAGCATCGAGTTTTGTGTTTCGCGTAGAAATGTTGCGTTTCGTGCGCTTTGAAGCGACTCGGCTGCATTCATTCGATTACCTTTCGGCCAGAAACGCGGAGGCTCCCTCGGATCTTCCTGGTGAACCTGCGAGATTTATTACCAGGGGGATCTTTCGCGGCAATTTAAACAGCATATGTATGCTCATGCACCATGCAAATCGTGCGCGCTGGCCTCAAAATCATTACACCCCGGCTACGGAGAGCGCACACTTCACTACACTATTGATTTCTATCGATACCGTGTACCAAGGATACAGTCGGCGGGTAGCTGGCGGATGAATTGCGGATAAAAATCGCGAATTCATCGATAATAATTCAATTAAACGCTTTATTCGGTTAGCCGGCTAGAGGGGAAACGGGAAATTGTAGCCTGTGTCCAAGCAAGATATTGATGGTTTGCAAAACCGGTCGATTTGACGAATCGAAAGACCTATTTCGAGACTTGTTTGTCGTTACTGTGCCGTTCGCGGCATGTAACAAAGCAGTGGAGTACGGAACAAAAAAAAAACAG
This sequence comes from Nomada fabriciana, assembly GCA_907165295.1. Classification (NCBI taxonomy): domain Eukaryota; kingdom Metazoa; phylum Arthropoda; class Insecta; order Hymenoptera; family Apidae; genus Nomada; species Nomada fabriciana. Next base: position 5,756,184 of record OU015690.1, on the reverse strand, counting down.
GGAAAAAATGGATTAAAAAAGCCGCAGGCCGTGAAACGCTGTCCACGATGGCGCGTATTTTTGTTCATGCTATTTAGGTCTCGCGGATGGCATGCAGTTGCGAAGAATTGTATCGAATGTAAAATCGTTGACTGGATAGGAGATTTGCATATACGCGTACCTACGCTGCGTTAATTCTAAATATCCGTGCGACAATCATTCGATTTCATTTATTCGAGTTCGGCAACAGATTCATGTCAAAAATTCCGTTCATATTCATTACAGTTTTTCACGTGGAGGAACAAATATTTAACAATTCCGTCTACCGCGCCCTGAATTTATGGAACTGAAACTTTCAAGAATTTTGCTTACCTAACCGAGAATCTAGCGTTCCAAGTAGCGCGAGTCAATAATTTCCACGGCCGGGAATATCGAGCAGAGAGTTGAAGACGCTTGCAGTCATCTGCCGTACGAATTTCGTTTTCCAAATATCTGTGAGCTCAAGCACCGTTACCACCCAGATCCTAATAATCTAGTATTAGCCGCAGAAGCGTTCAGTTCAATTAAGAAAGAAAATCAGAAACACCAACTCCATAAATAAAGCATCGCGAAAGTTTTGGTTTGCTTTCAGAAGCCGATTAAGGACAGCTTCACCGTGAAAGATAATTCCTGGCCAAAGTGGAGTCTAATCGAGATCACTTTGAGAGTTCGAAGAAGCTAATCCAAGGCTTCTGTCCAGTTCTGAAAGCCGTCCAACAGGCACGATCGAACAATAATCCCGGGCGTTGAGGGAAACGAAGCAGTGTATGCGCACCTGGGCAGCCCATTAGAGCTTAAATCGTAGGCACTAGTATGAGATCCATAGTCGCTCATTGTGCACGGACCCGTTCGCACTTGCGTCGACGACGACGACATTCGTTAAGTCAATCGCAGCTGCCCTCTTATCTATTACAGATGTCACGAGCCGACTTTGGGCTTCTGGGTCAATTACACATTTGGGTCGAGTTAATCGGAAGTAGCAGAAGGGACCGATTCTGATCCAGTGACGGCAGCGACAACGCGACGATAAATTAATTAAAGTGTACTTTACATGTTATCTGCTAATGATTGGTACCATTAAACATGACAAATACACTCCTCCAGAAAATTGAAGGGTCGCTAAATTTTATGGAGGAGTAGATGTCTGTTTTCGAAATTGATCCCCGACGGGGTGGAGAAATCTTCGTGGCTATTTTTCGCACAAAATAACGCGCGAGCCAAGATATTCTGAAATTATTTACCTTCGAAACCCTTTTGACGATCATAGTTATGGAAAATGGAGTATTACACTGGGGAATATTGCGGACGAAATATTCAATGAGAGTCGACGATATTAATTTCCTCGCAATTTCAGTTGAATTATTATCGTACGGTGGGGCCCGTGGCGTACCATGTATAAACTAATCGATCCTCATAACCGACGAGTGTACTTTTCGAGGAGATTGCAAATATGAATTTCAACGCGATCTGGTGTTCGTAGATTTTACATCAATTGAAACCGTCTGACGTTTGTGTGTCGCCGGACACCGCTTCATAATTAATTAGAAGTGTACTCAACGGTGGACAGTCGTTCTTTGTTCTAAATTCTACTTCTTTCGACTTTTTAATCCTGTTATAAAGTTCAGTATCCCAAGACCTTTCCACCAAGCGAGCAAGCTAGCTTTAATATTTTATTATTACGAATAATTAAACTGCAATACTTTAAACACGCATGTCTCGCGCTGTAGAGTTATACTTATATTGCATTACCTTTCCTTAAAGGAGACACGCAAAAACGAATGCTGCGAGAGGAGTCACGAGAAAAGGGATATCGTGGCTGAATCATGGAAGAAGTCAATAAAGAGGCACGGTGATTTATGATCGTAAGTAAAATATATCGACGAACGTTGTCACAAGATATTTCCTTCCACCTATTTAATATTCGACGTTGTATACCTCGGCGTAATAGTAATGTACTCATAATTCCGCCCATGCATCGTGAAACGCTTCCACTTTCAATCAATCTAAAGTAATCGCGTTTCTGAACACACGATCGGGGCATAAATTTAGATACTCTTAGAGTTCGTTTCTCTAATGACAAGGGACCCATTCAGATCCCCCCGCGAAATGAGGCAACCTCCAGGATATTCCAGCTGAGCCGAGACTGGTTGCGAATTAAACTTCAGCGAACCAATTGGAATCTACTTCTCGCCGTGTCATTTAGCTGCACGTCTTCGCATTAATATCCCGGGAAATCAACAAGACAGAGAGCTCGTTAAACTACCAGACAGGTGGACGAGTATTTAAACCGCGAAGAAAGGCGGTCGTCGTTCTGATCGCAGTGAAACGGAAGTAACGCGGGTTGTCGTTTACTCTGGTGGGATTGGTATTGGCAGGGTCGGGTCGATATCGAGCAATTTCTTGCACCGTTAAGAAAACCACGGACAGACTGGCAACCGGTGCCGGATGGAAAACAAACGGAACTGGCAAAGTTCTCTTGGAGTTCCACATCGCATGACTGTTCATTGATATTCAGCAGCAGTCGTTGATCATAATGTCGGGGTTATTCGATTTAATAACAGACGAATTTACGAGGGCGATCAATTTTACTGGCCTTCCCTGTGTTTCTGCGATGATCGAGCATTGTTTATTTATTATCGCTATTATTATTATTATCAGCCGTTCGCGATTGTTGAACGAAATACTTGTCACTTCTATTTCGCTCGTCGCAATTCGTTGCAATAAATGACGCTGAATTCTGCAACGTTTCAAGGGATTATAGTCGCGACAATACTGTATACAGTTCCCGACGGTATATTCGGTGAACGTATCATATTGTCGGCCGAAACATGTTTCGGGAGCATCGCGAAAATTGCCGCTAGCCTGAAATAGGCAGGGGTCCCTTCATTTCCAAGCCACGCGCTTTCTGCATTAAAATCCAGCATGAAGTTGCAACGCGGCGCAGGGTAGCGGTATAAAATTCATGAAGTGCAACGGTAGGCGGGCACGCGATGCGCTCGGCCATATATTTCTATGCCGTTTCTTCCGTTGTTTAAGGATACTGCGTGCATGTACACTGTGCATACTGTTATCAGTGCCGTGCAATGCACTGGCGTGCAAGAATCTCGCCCTCCGGATACCGATTTCTCCAACGGGTGAAAGTCTTGACGCGTGTAGTAACGTCCGGGCCAACGAAATCATCGCGAGATCGACAAACCGTGCAACGTTCCTGTAATGCGCTTGTTAATTACTAATGCGAAGCACTTTACCGCGAACGTATGACGGAGATGGGTTGCGATAAATCTACACGGCAACCGCATAATTTCAATCAGCCAACGGATTTGCCGCTCGCACTCTCTCGGGACAGAGAGACAGAGTGAGCGAGTGTACGAAAGTGACGTTTCCGGTGTGTTCGCCAATAAAAAGTGAAAAGTTAAACCGTGCGAATCTAATTTAAGTTTCTCGCGTAATAGTGGCGAGGTAGGTAGGGGGTGCGGGCCATGGGGGTTAAAGTTTGGGAAAATAGATGGCATCGGCTTGCCAGTGAGTACCATTACTTTCTAGGAACTGTTTGCCGTGTTTTGCGGCACGAGCGTGGGAAATGTGGGAACGGTATAAGGTATGCAGTTGGCAACATTCTGCCTGACTGACGTTAATCGAAGGGTAAAATGGCCGTACATCCTTTCTCGCGGAACGCAATAATCTCTTTTCCCTCGTAATAGCTACGATTACGCGCAGGCCGGTGGAATTGGTCGAAACGATGGTGTGGAATTAATGTAAGGCGTTGCCGAATCCTCCGACTGTCGCGTACCCGATGCCCCTCGATTTTCGCAAATATTTTCGGACAATTGTCCACGATTAAACTGTTCGCCGCGGGCTCGAGAATCGGGACTGCAACTGCGGACACGGTATCCAATTCGTAACCAACGCGAACGTCGAGTTTTCAATTTGCCGAACAATCCGAAAACTGATTATTCCCCGGTTGCGTTTCTGCCTGTCTTGTCCGGACGAAACACAGTTAGGCGAGCGAAAGCTAGCGAACTCGTAATACGTGTCACAAGCACGCGATACCAGCCCGTTGTATTAAGGAGAATGGCCCTGCAGACGGAGGACGATGTCTGACAAATGCGGGCCCCATACTACTTGCCCCCCTTCTGTATAGATATACATTATGTCTCGCTCACTCGCCTTCTCTATAGCTTTACTGCTGTCGCGCTAAAAGTGGTACAAATGGAACGTCTGTTTTTACGCTATTACGCGGCGAGGTATTTCTACGGCGTGGCGCAATAATTCAGCCGGAATATTTGCAGCGCTTGGAGCGGGTCTTAATTAAGAGAAAAAATATGTATACATATGTAGATACGAGGTTGGTGGCACACTGTGTGCCGTGGAATTTTATCGGTTGAAATATTCCCACCGTTTTCAGAATCTTTAGAGTGTACTCTTCTCGGCAAGTTTATTATTCCGGCATGTCACGCTTGCAATTCTACGGTACGCGATTTTTTGTTTTCGTACTTTTCTTGTTATTATTTTACGAATTATTACATCGACGGATTATTACCGTTTTTCCTTTGTTCTTCTTCCGCTCGGAGTGGCGAGATTCATAAGAAACAGAGGAAGTATCTGACAATATATATTGTAACGAGGCAGTGTGAAACTAGCGAGCCACGACGAGTGCGAGGTTTTAACGGGTCGAATTTGTGTAGCGTCGAACTAAGGCGTGTTTCCTGAGTAAGCGGAACTTTCGAATTCAATGGATGCAGTTTCGGGCTGCGCGTCGCGCCGTGCCAAATCAGCTCTTTACAAATCACAGTGCACCACCATTAACTGGTTAACTGGGACACGTTCCCCTGATTTCGCGACTAACGTTTAGTTTCAATTTGGAGATTTTTGCGGGTCGGTCGGGGAAACCGTGACGCCGCGGGCAAAAACAAGTCGACAGGGCACTTAAGTTGTCGCGATTCGTGGGCCGGTGTCTGAGAAGTTTAACGAATTAAATATTCAGTCATTTTAAGCTAGCATTTCAGAAACTTTGGCTCTACCGTTAAAAAATATCGCCCAGTCTTAGGTACTAAGGAATGTATGATATTTTTGTTCTTGAAAAATAATAGAGAATTTCAGCAGAATTACCATCGTTTTGAAAAAATAAAATAACAGCGACAGACCGACGAACGGTCACTTGCATCAGGATATATGTAACCTCAAGCTCTATCCACGGGAAATTAATTGATTTACATGAATATCATGGCGTCGTGGTTTAATTCTGCCTCATTTTCCAGCCACCTGCTTTCAATGAGACACAATGCAAGCAAATCTGACAGAAATTAAAGGGCCGAACCACGAATTAACAGGTGTCGCTATTTAAATTCAGAAAGATCTGGCGAAAATTCATGACTATTGTTCATTTGTATCAATTGTTCGAAAGAAAAGAATAGGCAAAAAAAGAAACAACAGAACAACGATTCGCAGAGGTACTCATGAATGGAAGAGAAATTGCGCACAAGTGTTGAGGGTGGCCTAGCTAAATGCCACGCTTCAGCTCGGCATTCAGCTATCAGGGGTGTTCGATGAAACCCGATAGGGGCAGTATTTCGACGCGGAGTGAGAGCTTTAGGGTGGAAAGTTGCGTTTCATTCTTAGCACGGAGATGAAGGGAAAATTCAGTAGCATGTTGAACGATTTATTTTCACGTAATCCAAGCATGGCACGCCTGACTTACTCATTCGAAACTTCCACACGTACATATATACACACACATAGTTGTGCACAATGGAATTAATTGGATTGTGCAAAAATATTTACGAGCTGCGCCCTCTTAACGTGATTCATTTCGAGTGACCAACGAGGTCGATGGCCACTTAAAACTTCAAACAACACTAACTACCCCACGCTTTTGTTTTTCTTACGCGTTTACGCGCACCGTTATAGTGAAACTTTCCCATTGGATCGCCAGTAAATTTTCCCGGCCCGCGATTTTTCCATAGCAATGCCCTCGATCTCCATATATTTTGAGCGGTCCACCGCTTATCCCTGTTGGGGAAGGGATGACGAATTGAAATGTCAGGTTCGATTAAACAGAAAAAAAAAAAAACACGAAATCTTATCGACCTTAATATTATCTGTCTGGCGGATATCATCCCCTGAGAGGAACGCTTTTAGAAGCCTCTTAGACGGCGACATCGACTCCTTTTTATTATGGGTTACCGATCGATGAAAGGGAAAGCCCGAAGTCTGAAAATAAATTGTTGTCTAAAAATTGAATACCAAAAGAGGGGATCCCTTGCGATGCTCACTAAATTTACAGGACCACTGAATTAAATAACGGTGTACAAGATTAATCTTTCCGTTGGAAACGTAGAAATTGGACAATGGTAAAAACAGTCCAGCGTGCGGGAAATTTATTGGGCAAGCAGAGATTGATTTATTCTCGTCGTGCAAGTGTACCGTCGCTTCGAATAGAGGAAAACAGTGGAAGATAAATCCAAGACTGGAGGCAATTCTACCAGTCGAGCCGCGTAAAAATTATGTGCCAGGAGTGTCCATAAAGTTTCACGCAGTTTTCAAAACGCTGCCAGAGACGTTCAATAACTGCGGTCTCGCGATCGGTTGAAATTGTTTCGGTTCGGCTGGCTGGCTGGCGTGGACGTAATCCAAAATAAGAATTGTAAATGTATCGAACCGCGTTGCTCGGATCGTATTGTATCGAAAATGTGTGCGGATGAAAGGCAATATTATTCGATCGGCCCCTTGGAAAAACGTTGTCGTCGCGTGGCATCCAGATATTTCTGCAATGAGGAGGTTTCTGTCCGTAGGGTAGTTTCCGTTGGAAATTTAAGTGGAATCCGCTGGTGGATCAGGCACGCCAAAGTGGTTAAATTTAAATTTAAGTTCGCCAGCGAAAGTTTCAAATAAAAGCCGTGGGCAAATTGGCCGGACAGTAACGCGAAAAATATCGTGGAAAAGTTTGCCGATTTCCGCGGGTATTTACGGACGGAATGATTGGCAATCTTTCAACGGTGTTTTTTTTTTTTGGAGGTGTAATTACGGTTCGGGGTTTTAAGGCAGATGCAATTTTGAGCCCGGAACTTTGCGGTAGGGGAATGTCTATGTCGTTTGAACGTTAGAGAAATGTAATTACAAGTGATCGTTATAAGAATCAATTTGGAATTGATCTTGCGATGGATCAGCTTCCATGAAACACGATTATAAATGATGTAATATTACGCGTCGAAGGTTGGAGAATAGGGGTGGGCGGTGGGTAGTCGTCAATCATAGTCTCGCAGCACCTCGACTGTGAGCCAAGATTTTTTGGCATAGCATTTCCAGCAGCAACAGGTAAAGGCAACTGCAAGGTGGGGTGAGAGGTTTATTCCTCCTGTTTGAATTCGGAAGTTATACTTCGGAATGTACAACAATCCTCGGGCCACCCTTCGTTGAGTGTGGGCAACAGCGAAATTAATTATTAGAAGTGGATTTAAGAGATTAAAAGATTCAGTATGGAAAGTCGAAAGATACGAAAGGATCTGCGATTTTCCGGGGCATAAAAGATATTGCAGACATATAATATAATATGTGAAATAAAATATCAAAGTAGCAGATCAATTTCCCTTCGTTTCTCGTTTCAAAGTTCGCCCTCAAGTGATATTTCTCATTCCATTCGAGAAACCATTCATTTCCCTATCGCAGTAAATGCAAGAGTAAATGCAGTGCAACCCGAAGCTAATGTGCAGTTCATTTCTGAAAGATCAGATGCTCTTGCAACGATCTTGTTAACATTCCCAGTCATGCTACAGCAGACGACGAAAGAGAATTAATTCTGCAATCGCGCTGTTTCAATTGCACCTGTGTACTTATTAAAATTTGCAGCGTGTGTGCAAAATTTCCTGTTCACGCGTCGTTTAATATTACGTATCAGCGTTTTGCGTAGAGTTACTGTGTTTGTAGCGCAGTCGTGGTGGTGCCACGGTAATGAGCATTAATTAAGAAGAAAAAATTGATTCGAAGCGCATCCGCGAGGATATTAATAATCGGTGGTAACAGCGTTTCCACCAATCATTTATACGTGTTTCGAGTGTTGCACGCGTTGGTAATTACGATAAACCTTTTAATTAACGCCGATTATTCTGACGAGCGAAATGACCGGGTATTAAATTAATTCTAGTTTTCCCGGCCCCGTCGGCGGTTCGAATCGGAAAATTCGAGGCGCCATGTGCTGTCTAACTCGAGTACACGGACGTGTGAAATTTCCAATATCGTAGTTGAATAATAGGTCAACTTCCGATATTGTTCCTTCGTAAAATTTCAAATTGTTCTCCTCCTATACTCGACGAAATTGCAGTTCGTTTCATAAACAGAATCCAGTTAAAGGGATAGGAAAACGGGGCACCAGCTTCGAAAAGAGAAGGACACATATTTTTGAAGAAAATGATTAGAAACTGAAATGTGGACCATCGATCTGGAAAATCTATTTCTTTACTGCCACCGAGGGGTATAGCTTGAAACTTTATTGTCACGAATTCGTAAATATTGTTCGTTCGTTTCTCCCTTTATACTTGGCCTTATTGAACCGGGAAGAACGTGATTGTATTTCCATTCAAATATTCGATGCAAAACTTTTTTAACGATCGTGCACTATTCGCGATAGGTTGAGAATAGATATGTTCCAGTATACTTACGTTTTCATGATCTGTTTAATCCTGGTATGCGTCACGCATATTTATACGGGAACATCGTCATAAACTCATCAGAGGGAGGTTCATTAAGATCAAAATTTCTGCCTAGGCAATTCTCGTCGACCACTTCAAAGGGCGGTTTCCAAGAACAAGCCTCACTTCTCACTTTCGTGAATAATAAATTCACGGAAGTGCCTCAAACGAGGAGGGAATGCGTAGCAATGGTTTCGCCAAAGGAAAGGAAGAAAAATATACTCACAAGGAGATCTGTCAACTTTCCCCATCTCGTTGAAGTTCCCCACTCAAGGTTTTCCACAGAGGAAACACTTTGGCCCTTTCGAACACTTTCAACCCTCCTTCTAGGCAACAAGCTGATTTATTTTTATTGCGGCGGCCCATCGCTTATGACTTCCCTTTCTAGTTGCTCGCGTGTTACGGTTATGAAAATAAAAAATGGCTGAACGTCACGACGAACGGGTTGAATGTTTCATGGGTCGTTTTACACCCGCGTAACGCGAGTTACCTTTCAGTGGTAAACGATTGCGGAGACATTTTAAATATCAACCGAACAGCTGGACGATATTTTCAGTGGCAGATTTCACACGCAGCATCGACACGTGTTTGCTGGCGAAATATCGCTGGTTTCATTGACATTTGTGGCAAATAGAATCCCACACGAACTGCAGAACTTCATTATTTGTTTATATTAATTGCGAAAATGGAAAAAAAATATCATCCTTCTTCCAAGGGCGTAGTTTAATCAAAGAACGATATGTTAAAATAAAGAACGACGATGCAAGTAACTTCAAAGTTACACGACTCGAAGCTTGTACGCATACTTATAGTCAGATTCTACACGTGGAACCAAAAACTAGATAAAACACTTCGAGCAAAAGTTCTTGCAGCCGTGAAATTTGTAGCCGTACAGCTGTATGGATTGGATTCGCAGATGTTGGTCAACCCTCTGCTCTAAAGTTCAGTCTCGAAAGTTGCCAGAGCGATCAAGGACCCCGCACGTAACGCATTTACGACAGTTAAAAAGTTCTGTATGCTGATTTATTTAAAATGTCGAACGCTTTGCTGCACATCAAGGAAGTTAGGCGGCATAAAATAAGCAGAAAGTCAGGAACATTCCAAGTTACTGGCAAGCCAAATGTTGCCATGCACACACGAAACTTTCCTTCTTTATTGTCGTTCGTTTTAAATGGCCGTACATTTGAACGAATCTGCCATTCCTTCTCCTTCTTCGCAATGTACAGCGAGGTTAACAGTCAATTATTTCTCTGCTATATACATTTGTGGAAAAATTATTCTATTATTTATGTAGAGAAATATATTTTCTTGAAATAGAGGAATGAGGAATACAGATTTCGTGCACTGCTGAGCACACATTGAACGAAAAGTGCGATAAGATGCACACAAAAAATCGTAGATCAATTTTTCTGTGCTCATTCTAAAAGGGAGATTTCAATCTAAAAATCCATGGCGATTTAATGTATGATCAAAATTCCTCGAGGCTCGTAGAGTCGTTTGAATTTGACAAATTTTCGGAGGCAAAAATCACCTTCGATTTATCTATCCCTTTTTGTGACTCAAGAGGTAACAACTATCCAACCAAAATTTAGCGATCCTTGGATTTTATGGAAGATTGTAAATTCAACCAAGGAATATCCTGACGTGATATGTTCCCATGGCTGATATGTAGCAAGTGAAACGGGTCGATTTCCTATAAGGAAGATTGTGCTCATGATAACGTGAGCACGATCAGGGACCATAACGAGATTTAGAAATTACCGATTTCTGGCGAAGTCGAATTTCGTTTCCTCGAATTGTAACCCCTTAAATGGTCCACCATATATTCCCCCCTTCTACATTGGCTTTCCTACAGAAACATTACATACATCTAGCTATTCCCTTCAATGAAAAACTGTCAGACGCCATTTACTTTGAAAAACAGGTGATCATACGAGAATCTCGCTTTTCCTCGAACATTCCTTCGAAATAAGAATTAGTTACAAATGGGCTATAGATATATACGAACGTGTAATCAGGTTTCCTGCCGTTTCTCAATGGAACCGCGTTAATAATTCGACGAGTTCTCCGGTAGCAATCTCGCGGTTATACTATCCCAAGATTATCGATAATGGGCAAAGATTAATCCCGCCCATTAACGGCACGAAATCACCCTGCAATCCAGCTGATACGCACCATTGGGGTTCCCTTGATAGGAAATAAAAAAAATGCATGTTAATCCAAGCCACCGGTTTATATCTCGCGTAAACTTCCCACGAAATCGAAACTGCTGTTCCACGTTCCGCGGACAAATGTAGCGTATCCGGCAGATATATTTTATAGCCCCTTTTATTCGCGTGGAAGTCGTTCCGATAACGCAGCAGACAAGAATCTCGCGCAAATGAAACCGCGACCCGACTGATCGTAAATTATGCCGGGTATTCAATCGCTGGCGGCTAGAAACATTCGCTGGCACAACTGTTGGCTGGAATCGAAGCTCTCCAATCTACCTGGTACTCGTTGGGATCTTTAACGCGTTCCACGGAACCCCGTTAATGAAGGGAAGCCAGACGAAATATGTCTAGCAAATAGTGTCGGCTATAATTACTACAACTTTGCTTAATTAAATTCCCTCCGTTCGGTTCTGCGCGGATATCGTATCTCTCGGCTTCGGCTGCCTGTCTTTTTTCCGCGAAAGTTTCAACCGTGGTATTTTTCTAACACAATTCTTGGTTTAAATTATGCTGTCGAGACCTTCATTTGTAACCATTTTTCTTAGTTTCTTTCCCTGCCGGCTTCAATTGTGCAACAGGATAATTGGTTTTTCCAAGGGGAAGTAGAAAGTTAGCTTTACGACACAAATTGAAAGCTTGTTTCGCACAATGGCGCGTAATGCACGGTGAATGCGGTGAAAATAATCGGTTAACTACATTATTACATCGTGAGGGGACAATGGTTTTAATTAAAGTTATCATAAGCGAGATTACACTAGTAATGCGAGGCAGCCCATTTACCGTATCACATTGATTATACGCGTTGCGTAAGTTGGCTGTTAAGTTATTAAGGGGATTGCTACTATCCAACAAGTGTTTCGCATCGACCTAGCTATAGAAACGGTCTCCAGGGAGGCAACCTATTGGCCACGTATACGGGTGGAACTATCAGATCGTCTGTGCATGAAATGCAGTAATCGCATTTCGTCGATTATCAACCCAGAACCGATAGTAAAACTAACGTCGACCCTTAAAACCGTACAATGGACCTTTGTGTCGCAATTCTGACAGCCATTGTTCGCCTGAATCGATACTGTCCATCGCCAGACGAGGGAAAGAAGGTTCAGTGACATTTAGAATTGCTTTCAAATAACCAGTCGACTTTTTGTACAGAGAGTTAATTTTTTTGTTAAAAAATGTGATCGTTTGCGGTTCGAATTTTTATATACAACATGTATTATAGAACATGTTTATATACAAAATTTTGATTATACGTGATTCATCAGTAGAAGACTTTCTCTTGCGATTCTGATTGTCAGAATTTGATTCTTCTAAATAATAGTTCTACCGGAAAGTTCTGTCCGTTTTTAAATTCAAAGAAAATAATACACTTTCAATACATTTATTAATATTTGCTGAACGATATAATTTCCATCGTTACTAATGTAATTTAGAAAAGCACATAGGTAGAAATTTAATGGTAAAAAGAGGCATCTACGTATGTTGGAATTTGAGATGACATTATCGGACAGAACTTTCGGGTAAACCTAATATATTCAGAAGAAATGAATGAAATTCTGTCAAAAATTTGATGACCCTTTAATTTTGCAAAGGAGTGTACAATACTCTTTGCACCAACATGGACGAGTTTTCACGTTTTACTTTTAGTTGAAACACTGATCCGCTCTGTTATTGAGCTCAACCTTCCACTTTCTCGCGGAATCTTCTTTCTCATGAAAGTCCAACGAGCTCCGAAAGCCTTCCGCTGATCATTCATCGAAGGTGGTCCGCTCATGTTTCATTATCTTAAAAGCCGCGCAGGGAACTACCTACGGTCTCTTTCGTCCAAGATAGAAACAAGATCTTCGAAGCTCTTGAGCAGTATTTTAATCTCCACCATGTTTCACCAAAACCACGTTCGCATCTATCCCAAAGTTGTCGTGTCTCGTAGCTCGATCCTTATCTTTGTCTACTTAAAGAAAAACACAATATCATTTTGCTGTAGCATAGTACATCATTATAATTTTCACGATAATACAACGAGCCGTTGGAAATTCGCTCTTCCAAGTATCTATTAAATTTTTTCCCATTAATTCGTAGTTTCTTTACATTCCCCAACAAGCTTGTTGACCAGCACGACCATTTCCATCAACCTAGATTTAAAACAAAATAGGAAAGACCCACGGCAGAAAAGAATTCGGCAAAAGCAAAGCTAGCCCATTTATTTCATTCCATTGCAAGGCATTGGAACGTGTGTCACAATGGTACAAAAGCGTGGTGTCTGGCTTTCAGCTTGGCCCAAGGAAAATACGAGAAAATACGAGGCAAATTGCAACGTGAACTCGCAGCTTCTCCCTTTAAACGAAGTATCATAGACACATCGGATAAATATATCTACACACTCCAGTTTTGTTTCGCTGTATACGGCCAGTGTATTACTCCAGATCTCATTAATCATTGTACTCGACGTTTCACTCGTGGAAATCTGTCGAACGGGCCGCTATGCGCAATATCCAGGCCAAGCTAAAAGACTTTTGGTCCATTTAGATAACATTGGATCCGCAGACTCGATCTGGACAGGGTCGATTAAGCTGGGAGCCGCTCGAACGAGACATAATCTGGCCGATCACCGGGCTGTTTTCATCGTCCCCCGAACGACACCGCTTATCAGCGCTCAGGGATGGTGTTCTTGCAGGAAATTATATCGCGCGAAACGTCAACGGGCCACGCGTTACCGCAATGCAGCCGTAATATGCTCCGGACGAGCCATTTCCTGGAGCTTATTGGCTGCCTCGGTTGTCCTTTTTGCGAGGATGAACCTGTGATCGCTACGATTGGATCGTTTACCGCGGACAATTCTGTTCAATTTTACCTCTGCGTCTATCTCCCTGTCGTACGCAAACATTCACGGTATTCGGTTGTTCGCGTTACGTGAAAACATATAAAATAACTTAATTATTTTTTCGTTATCTGCAGTATCTGCAGATTGATTTATTCAGTGAATATATTACGAGGACCTCGCTACAGCATTCAGAATTAGCAGATTTAATAGGGGATTTAATTCTTCCCTTGTCAAATACAGCTTCCATGTACGATTCACTGGCGCAGCAAGTTCTTCCGTTCTCCCATTACTTCCTCGGTTCCGCCTGCGACGCTAACAAGCGTTTTCGATTGGTCGCAGAAAAAAATTAGATGGGATTTCTGTAGTACGTCGTGAAAGCACAGTGGCAGGGGACGGAGGAAAGGGTCTCGGAAGGATTTCGTTCTTTTTTCAGATCCGTTCTAATGATTCTTGAAAGAAGATCAGAAAAACGCTTGGAAGATGCAGCAATATCCGTAACTCGTGGACAATGAATCGTCTCGTTTCCATCGAATGGATTCGAGCGATTAGGTCGAACGAAGAGTAACGAGAGCACGTTGGTCGAATTAATTGGAACAAGTAGTTCTTTGGGTGACGTAAATTTAATGAAGGCCCCTTGGCTGGGAGAAAGCTAAGAAAAACGAGCGCAGAAGTGGAAGAGAATGTTCCAGAGAACGAAACTCGTCTAGAGTCACGAAAGAAAAATTCGAAAACGATGCGGTTTGAAATTCTATCGCTTCGATTATTTTTATTTCCTTTCTAGCTTTGCAAGTTGTCTTTCAATTTTCCTCGTCGATTTTTTCTTTGTTTGTTTTCGCCCGACAGTTGTCAGTTTTTTTTCCATTTTTTATCGACGTTCTTTTACGATTTTTTAATCTGCGAGGCTGGGACAAACTGACGTAAAAAATGAGGCAACGTTTTGCGGTGACGTATTATTTCGCACGGTGATCAACTTGCCGGCAAGTCGCGGTCGTCGTCGACAGGTAGTTTCCTCTGACAAGTTTCACCCTTCTCCCTTTATACCTTCTTTTTTCTTGTTTCCCGCCGAGCGACACTTTTGTCGGATAGATTGTTTCGCCGACAGGTATTTTCTATCGACAGATGGCCTCGTCAATCCGAGTTCCGCCGTCATAGATCGTTTCGACAGGCTGCATCAACCGATAGATCGCCGGGCCAACGAGACATTTTCTTTCCAAACGATCCGTGTTGAAAATATTTGGTGCGCTCTGTATGTTGCAGGCGCACGAGCCTTGTGGCTTGGAAGCTGAAATATTTTTCGTTCACGGTACCTATTTAAAAGCTCTGTAGTTAAATTGCTGCTGCAATAAGTGACATTAATCTTTTCTTCTTCTCGGGAAGTGGAAAGGATTTTAAATACGTCGAGTTTATAGAATCTGGACAGGTTGATAAACGAAACAGATAAACGTACCAGGAAAGAAAATGTGAACGCGAGCTTTATGAGGGTCATGAATAAGTTGCCCCTCTTTTTTCTATCGGTTCGAGAATTAGATTATGAAGTGGATTGCATCTTGGATATACAGCAGCAGGGGAATAAATGACTTTCTCGTGCGATACTTTGCTAGTCCCGTTTTCTTTTGAATTTAATCCCGCCGCTTCGCCCAGACGCATACTTTCCCCAGTCTTATTACTTTTATCCTGTTGCTTCTGTACTTTCTAACATCCCGATAAATTTCGAACGGCGCGGCGTTGGGAAACCTCGAAACTCCTTTCATTCCATTGAGGAAAGTTCATGCATCGTGAAAATAACATTTTGACAGCGACCAAATTCGTCGAGTTTCAAACTACATCGAGGTCGGAATTATTAAGTTGAAGTTGTAAGTTGACAGTTGTCGATAACGAGGAAGAATACTGCGAATTAGACAGCGGTATTCTATCTATAATATTATATTCTAACAGGCAACCTAAATATAAATATGTATCTAAAGATCCCCTTTACGACACCCCGTAGATTGAGTTTTGAAAAATAATTACGAGCGCGCACGAATCAGAGGGGATTCGAATCAATTCCACGTCGATGCGATCTCTATCGCTCGTGAGAAAACTCGATCGTTCCCTTCTGCAGCCAATAATTGCTACTGATCGATCGCGATTCTTCTACATCGACGTGTTCCCTTCCTTCGTATTAATACTGTGCACTTTGGAAGGTATCGACGAATCGATGAAGGAAAATTTATCGAAAGGAAATTGAACGTTGGAATTTTTCTCGGCGGCATTACGAACAAAGAATTATTGAACGCCCTTTGCAATTTGCTCCACTTTGTTCCACCTATGGGAAATGTAAGAACAAAATCTACCACGTTCCCGTGTACGTGCGACATTTCGAGCATTCCAGATACAAAATGTGTGGCAAAACCAGCCGGCGTTCCGTATGTAAAATATTGTCCCCGCCTATCGACACCCATGAATATTTCATCTTTGCCGCGCGACCACGTTTTTCCACAGGAAACGACAACTTAATTTCTCTTGTATTCTAGCCGCTGCAGATACCAGTTTCCCGTTTCTAAGGAATGGGACCCTTGGGACACGGGCAACGTGTACGCCGTTATTGTTGCGGTTTAGAAGCGCGTTAACGAAACGCCAACAGCCACGTAACAACGAAAATATGACTTCGTGCTGCACTTTGTTTAACGAAGCATTTTTCCATTTGTCCCATTTCCCAGGGAACATTTCGTCCCTTCGCTATTCAAGACCGTCATCTTGGCGAGGACGCATTGTTCAGTTTCGTTGCAATACGGAAATTTATCAAATTTAATTGCGCTTCTTTGTTCTTCGTGACTCAGGTATTATTCACAGTACCACGCCAGAGTTTAAAACAGAAGCTTGTATATCGTTAGGCGAAACATTAACAACGTATTCTACTTTAGTCTGCTTGCACAGTGCTTTTCAATATTAACTAGAGGGACAAGTCCGCACGTAACCACGGTTCGCATTTTTCACTTCGACGTTACCCAGAATCTGCCTCTGCTCCCCGCCAGAAACACGACCGAGGGAAAAAGAAGGGAAGCGGGGTGGAAAAAACTGCCTGTTGTGCCTGCTCGATATTTCCCTCACGTTTCAGTCCGCCGAGTCGAATAATAATTCCCAAGGTTGATGGACCACTTTGGCGCCAGGCTGAAAGCTCGTACGAACCCCTCTCCGTGCTTTTGCACCTTCGAACGAAGATAGCACATTGTCTTGCATCTAAAATTAGCCGCAAAGCATACGAATCAAACAATATTGCAATTTCATCGTAAACGTTCGCGAACGCCACAGTGGAAACAGCGCGGCAATGTCGAAAATTCTGAACCATTTTCAGTTCGAAGTGCGCACAATAGAACGTTCGATGAATTAATCCATAACATCGGCGTGCAGTTATGGTGCGATGCGTGGAAACTATTTTTCCATTGCTCACGCAAACCCCCACAACCTGGTGTATCGTTATGCTACTCCGTGGATGAATAAGTCCGCTTCAATTGTCGGCGATCCCCTTTCATTAGCATCCGCAACGGAATCGCCACTTTTTCCTCCTCAACTATTGGCTGGTGTCGATACAACGCCGCCGATACAGGAAGAGGAGCGGCGCTCATCGAGGCGTAAGGCCGCTTTTCAAGCTCTTCTGCTTCCTCTGTCGTGGCTGAAATGTTCGTTGTTCGTGGACGGGAAAATCGTTTCGATATTACGTGACCGCGTCGAGGGAGGATGTTTCTCTGTGTTCTATACATTTTTCTTTCCTTTTGCCTTTTTTTTTGCCAGTTAAATTTACCCGATGAAAGAACTGAAGGTATAGAAATTTAATTGTGACGCTTGAACCTTAAAATTGACGGGCACGATCGTTGAAAATATCGGGATGAAAGCTGGACGCATCGCTCATAAAACAACGATCCTCTGGAGATCGTAGAAACGTCAGCATGCAAATGAAATATACGATCCTTCCTTATGCCTTTGGTCTGACTTGCCATATTTCATAATTCGGTCACGTAGCCATACAAAAACTCCATAGACGGTACGTGCCTGCACTGTCGCAAGATATTTAAGCGGAATCACTGAGGGGGATGGTTCCTTTACGTGAGACATTTCACGCGTAAGGGGCACAAAGATAACAGGGGAAATTCTTTTTATTGTGTATAGCAGTGAATCTGTCGTCGGGTTTCCGTATTCACGCCACTTCTAATATAGAAGGCCGCATAATCGAGTCACCGTGAAGGGACACAACAGTTTCCCATGAATTCTGAACCAAGATGGTTTCTCTTTAATAATAATCGACACCCGTTAAATTCTATACATTTAATTATTATGCATAAAGTCTTAATTCTTCTTGACGAATATTCAAAGTTAAATTCATATTCCTTTCTCGCGCTTCCTCGAACCAGGTTATCGACGGGCTGCTAGATGAAATTTCCGCTGGGCGGGAAAAGAAAATTATTAAACGACCGATAGTGTAACGCCAAAGACTTGAGAGAACAAAGTTTGTTTCGCCAAGCATCGAGCGTTTCGTACTTTTTAATTACATAATGTAACGATAACAGGCGCCTCCGTTGCCTGTATAATTTTTGTGCCCGTGTATAGGTGGGTCTGTGCGATGCCCATCGTGGTCACGGTTAATGCAAAGATGGGCGTTTTCGTTAAACCATCCTCACGGAGACCAGGCCACGAAGTTGCTACAGAAAAAAAGTAAACGTTTTTTCGCCTGGTTCATCGTGCAGCCGACCGAGTCGGTTTCATTAGACAGGTTCCACGCTATTTCCTCTCGTCGTAGCCATTCTGGTGGTCGGATAGAGCTGCGTTGCTTTCTCGATTAAGGCGCTCGAAGTGGTATTAAAAATTCCATGGACTAGGGGTTCGGTAAGGGAACAAGAAAGGGAACAGAGCAACGATAGGGCCAATGGAACGACGTTTATTTTTTTTCCCTCTCTTAAGGGGAAAAGAAGGCGTCTTTGTGTCACGCTGTATTTCATCGCTGAAAATTGCAGAGCACCCGGCCTGGTAGCTCCGTTAGCCTCTGCTAAGAAACTTACGACACTGCTTTCTGGAAGAAAGTCTGCGCGCTTATAAATCACGAGCCACCTTGGTTATTACGTTGAAAGTTTGTGGATTCAGTGTTCGTGCACGCGAAATTAGACTTTTTGATGATAACTGGATTGGAACGGGTGAATTATAAAAAGCCACACGTTAGATAAATTGCAGGGAGCGTGATCTCTTGCCACAGTTACCGTGCTTTATGCAAAAAGATACCGCAACTTTGCCTAACTTCTGAGAACTGGAGTTTCGTCCGTTTCGCGAAAGCGACTGTCACTGGCAAACGATGAATTGTTGCTCTTTCTCTTAGAATACCAGCGTGATTTTGACAGGGGGAATTTCTTACGCGGCGTAAATGGTAGATTTTAGTCCATTTTAGAAATTGTTCGATGCCAGCGCGTCTAATGCAACGAATTGAAGGGCTGTTCTCGAACAATGGTTAAGGAACTTGAATCATTTACATGCAGATTATCTTGTGCATCGTTGTCTTCGCAGTAACGATTCTATCCCCGTTGTGGAAAGTACAAACGTATCTATTCATCCACGCTTCGAACAGCACGAACACGCTGGCTATACGAAGTTAACCCTCGAGATAGCAGGAAGGGCTAATGTCGTTCCTCTCACAAAGAAGACGATATCCGTGTGATCCCGCGTGTAAGCCGGCATCATTTGATTATCTCTGATTATTCAGCTCCTCCCTTTCTTCCCTTTCAGTATCTCCGCATTGTCTTTCACGGTGAAATTAGAATCGAAAGTCGGAGGTGACACGGGGATCCAATTACGGATCAGCATTCATTTATTTGAAACTTTTAGACTTTCCGTAACCTTTCTTCGTGGACCTTGTGGATTCCGATTTTTGTTATCTCCAAAGTTCTGCTCGGTGAACTGTCAACTTTCGAATCTACCTTCACCCTCAACAGTCTCCCTCACGGTTTCGAACTTTGAACCGCGACGGGTCATTTGAAATTGTAATGAGAACACCACGGTACGATGGTACCTAACTCGATTTTTGAGCAGCATGAACAAGATAAACGGCATTAAAATAACAACAGCAAAGTTTCCGGAACAAAAATGAGACCCGTTTGCTTAGAAATGTCGAACATAGAAATAGACGAGTGCTTCGATGCAATGTAACATAAATAGCCGGTGATACGTGCGTTTTCTCGGACGGCAGACGAAGCAACTTTACTCAAACTTCGCCTGGGGGTAATTGAAAAATTAATTCGCGATCATTTCTTCAGAACTTCCGACAGTTTAAAACAACATTCTTCCTGCGTCACCTGTTGCGCCGTGAAGTGTGAATGAAATTGTTGAACATCTCGCGAGCAGTTGTACCGTAAACAAGAATATTAAGAGATTTTATGGGCTGTTGTTGATGAAAAATCGGCTCATTAAATATAGCGGGCTGTTTTTCTTTTTTTTAATGTCTACCTCTCATTTACAAATTCCACCGACTGTATACAAAGTGTGCCTGACTGATACCGAGGTAATTTTCGTTGCACTTGCAAGGCTGCGACTACGGTGTGCTTAGACTGCTCTATTACCGGCGTTAACGCCTTTATTGCATAGACGTGATAGTGGCGGGTAATGGTAGCGTGTGTCGTTTAATTTATGCGCATAATCTTGATGGCTAAGTAAACAGTGTCACGGAAACTTGTGCACCGCGTTCGTCCTCTTTCTGTGTGCCAAGTAGTTCGAAGATGGCGGGCTTTGTAAATGGGAAAGTCTCATACGCGGTAGAATTTATTATACTCGTACATCCATGCTGAGATCCACCGTATTAGCGTTAATTAATAATCGATTTGGGGGGAAACGATGCAGGCCTCGATGCGGCTCGTTAAAATTCTACTACCCTCAACTCTGGAAGAAGGGAGCGAATTTTCCAACGAGCACCCTCGTTATTATCGCTCGTGTGAAATTTGAAAGTCAATTGAGAAATAATGTAACAGCCTTGAACCAATTCTTGCCGGTTTCAATAAAGTATTAATTATTAAGATTATTAACCGTAGTTGTATTTCATCGCAGTTGTGTATCCAAAAATCGTTACGGGATCTCGAGAACCTTAAGTATAAACTATATATTATATTAATTTAATCAATGGCAGATACTTTGGCAACGGTTAGGGCTGATAGTGGTGCGTAGTGAAAAAGGAATTTATGGTAAGGATATTCTATCATAATGGTCCTGCCCGAGGTGCAATTTCTTCCCGCATATCGGATGCATTATCCGCGGATATAATTTCTCCGGTTTTCATTTCCGTATCTCCTTCTACCCCCTCTTATTTTTATCGAACCCATCTCTGTTGGCCAAACACACGCGCACACGTAATAATTTCGGAGATAGAGTGCAATATCTGCGGGCAACTACATACTTTGTGTCAGAATAAATTTTGCAACTCTAGGTGCATTATTATAATCGCATTAACACGGCTTTACGAGTCCGTTCGACGTAAATTGAATCCGGCAAATCGCATTCTCGCGCATGTGTTGCGCCGAGAAACGCAAAGAGACTTCAAAATATATTTCCCGACAAGACCGGGGTAAAATAACGACGGCGCAATTTCTGCAGTAAATATTCTCCAAACCGTTAGATTATTCACACCTCGTATCGCTAAATTTATACCGGACACTTGAATCGATTCGCTGCAAAAATTGGTCTGTTACGCCACTTTTAATGTGCACTCGAAAGGAAGAATGCCCATACTGCGATTGAGTTTCGACCGTGAACTCGACGAATCCTTCTTCATTCTGGCACTCGCCCAAGCTCGGGAAGATCGTTCCAAAATTTGCTCGCAATCGTTTCCTTTGTACGAGCGTGATTTTTTTTTACATTTGTTCGGTGTTCGCCGTGGATGATTTATCTACAGTGGCATTTCCTTGATCGTCGAAAACAAAAAAACAAAAAAATAAATATCCCTATCCAGGCAGATAACGAAACAAATCGGACGGTTGTGATTTATCGTACCTTAATCCACCGATACCAGTCGGATACGCGATTTTTCACGGACTAACTGCCGATCGATCGGTTCGAATTCGTGTTACTACGAGCACTCAGCTTCCGTTGCTCGCAACGAAAACTTTTTCCCTCGAAATTCATGGAAAAAAAAATCGTGTTTGATGGTGGAAAAAAAAGCACAGGGAGAAACAAAAGCCGTGCCACTCTCTGTATCGCGCCAACAGTTGCATTTCATTGCGGATTTCGTCGCGATGCCGCGGCGGCATTCAGGGACCCGAAAACCAAAGATGAACACGGGGGGGATGCTCGCAGCAGAGGAACTTGGGGGCGATAAATCGCGTTCCCCTCGCATTTTCCCTGTGAAGGATTGCCAAAGCAACGCCAGGTTGATCGATTTTTCCTCTGTCGGGGTTAATCGCTTTGATTCTCCCCCGATATTCAACGCCCCTACGAAACTCTCGCAACACCTTCGCAGCTACAATCTGAAACGTCTCGACGCTGGCACTCGATTTTTCGAAAATCTTATCAGCCGTAGTAACAGGCGTTTGCTATACACACTTTCGAACGAAGTTAAGCTTGCACTGTTTCCTGTTCCGACACCCTTTAACAAGACTTCTTCAATTTTGTGACTCGTCGGAAAAAGGACAGCCCGTCGTTCTGCCGCGTAACGGTGCTCGATCAATTTTGATTTATCGCCGGACGAACGTAACGAACGGAGCAATGTCTCGGTGCCGAGGAAGTGACACGATGGTTAGAATGGAACGGCAAGGGGACGCGAGCCTTGCAAGCGTTATTAAATTTTAAGCCACGTGACTGATGTCCCGTGCAAAGTGAATATTAATATTCACCAGGTGGTAAATCTTCGAGGGGCTCTTGATACCAGAGCTGCACGGAATAACCAAACTATCCCAATATCGTAATCCAAATGCCCAGCTGGTTTGCGTGGCAAGTATACGGAAAGCGGGACTCGTGTCTCTCTTCTCGTTGCGCGCGTCTGTGCATGTGCATCTGATTCTACTGATACCGAAGTTGCTCGCCTAACTAAGTTCTTGGTGAATGCGCTTAACAACCACGAGCCTTGTGTCTTACTACGGTGCCACCCTGAACGTCTGCCGTATGATTTAACGGCAAACATTGCGGTCTTACGTGTAAACGCAGACAAACTAGCCGCCATGCGTATTCCAGCCGGTTAATCAGACTTACGTCGACGGTTTTAAAGTTTTCCATTTCCACGGGGACATTAGCAGAGATTCGCAAATCATTCGTTCTATTTGTTTGTGAGATTGTAGCGACATAACAGTATTTAATATTTAGTAAACAGTACGTTGCGAGAGCGCTGATGACAAAGGACACACAAGGAATATAAGTACGAGCCACGCGTCTCTCCGCATCTTTAAAAGAAGGGTCGTTCTATATACATATAAAGAGGGTAAGAGCTTAAGTGAGAGTGGAGGTAGGTCGAAAATCCATTTCCAAGATGTCTTTTCATTTCGAGAGAAAGCTCTCCTCGTGCATCGATACACAGTAATGGAATTTAAGAGCGGTGCCGGTAGGCTGCTTAAAATATCCTTCTAATCGCAAATGAAACGATCCTTCCCTCCCTTTAATTGCCTTCCTTCACATCGCGACCATGAATATTCAAGCGGACGGTAAGCATCGCGTTCACAAAACCGGGAGTGAAATCGTGCTTCCCTCTCGGCGTTCGAATCCCGTTCTGCCAACAAAAATTATTACCCAATTTAAGAATTGAGCATGCGTGCCCGCGCCCTTATTGCATTCGTTTCTCAGACAGGAATGAAAAATCACGCATTTATCACTTCGCCCGTTACACGAAACGGAAGTTCGCTCCGCCGCGGCCAAGTATTTTGTTCTCTAAAAAAAATCAAAGACAAAAAAAGGAAATGAAGCACAGCCGTTCGATTGATATTTTATTCATGGGACGCGAAATCGGGCTGCTTCGTTTTCGATTTTTCCCGAGCAATCCCTGTCCCGCTTCTAGATCCCTCTCCCGAGACCGACCGGCAAATATTGCGGCCAGTTGTAAAATCTCGCGACAATGGGGTAGTCTGGTTTTACAAGGCAACCGAGTTTCATATTTTTGATATATCTTCTACGCTTTTGGGCTTCCCTTTATGCTCTGTGATAGAGAAGAAATTTATTCAAACATCGCCAGTTATTTTTTTCGCAATTTCTACAGACAAAACGACCCCTTCTATTCCTTTACACCGCTTTCGAAATACATAGCGCGGCTTGTCTAGTCGCTAGGGTGGGTTAACAATTTTTGGAAATTATCGCGGCAACGAGCCCCCGAGGTCGGATTAATTCGCGAAAAGTCTGCGGGGTTCAGATTAAGGTGTAACCTGGAACCACGATTTTATAGTTTCCCGTTTAATTAAAACTTGTGCTTTCGGGCAGGGGGTGAGATAGGAAATCTGTTAGTCCGGCTGTTGAACAGCGTAGAAAATAAAGTTTCACCCGTTATCATCGTTCATGACCAGTTCCTTTATGTAACAGGCTTCTCGACCTCGCGGCTATTAATGCGATTACTTTCATTGGCTCGATACACGACCAAGTGTTCTTACGTTAATGCACATTATCATGTTACCGTGCGTCCGACGTTTTGCTTAATTGGAAGCACAGCCCGAACGAAGAAGAAGACCATTCAACGTGATATACCGACCAAACTATGGCCATTAATGCGAGTTATTTCGCCCGGGAAACGAACTTTCGTAGAAGGAACCGCGATAAAGAGGAGCACTCTGTTAGACAGAATATTCTTGTTAATATCCTTCAATTTGTAATTTTAATTCTTTCCTACATATTCTTCGATAGAGTGTACGCGTTTTATTCCTTAATACAAATTTTCGTTTCTATCCGTTTTCTTTTTTCGAACAATTAAAATAAACCCCGCCACTTAGATTTCGAGCCATGCCAAAGGATTACGAAAATAATTCTTCGACTGTCGCCCTTCCTTTCAAATCGCCTACTAATCGATCAAACAGGAACCACCATCGAGTACACTCACGGTGTTCTAGCACCCTGTAAACACTTGGCGCCTGGCAGCCACACCGTCACGTCGAATTGGTTTACATACAAGCTGGTTAGTTTGAGCCGTGCCACTCACTCGGCCGAAGTCAACGGCTCCGGTAACTCGGTATTTCCAAATTAACTCAACTTCTACAGCCTTAATTACGTTTCTTGTCCTGGGCAACTTTGTTAGCGTGTCGCTGCCCATATTGTTTAGCTGTGCCGCCTCCGGCTTCCATTAGCTTCGTGTAACTAACTTCCCTCCTCTTCCGAGGACTTTCCGCTTACAGAAACTTACGAGATCCGCGGATTATCGGCCAGCTCGGCACTCAGCCGGCTTTCGAAGTCGCTTACAAATCAACTGGCGCCAATAACGATTCCTAATTCGGCCGATGCCCATTCATACAGACGGGAAGCAATTTTGTAATTGCTCGAAATTCTGTAATTGTTGCTCAGTCTCTCGTGATTTTCGAACGATTGAACGTTTTATTGTTCCAAATGTACCACCACCTGCATCGCCATTCAATAGAACTTTCCGCTCAGTGTTAATTAATCCCAGGTTTGTTATTATATTAATTTAATCTTTAAAGTAATTATCGTTCTCGCGACGATGTTGCTTTGCACGGATACATTCGGCACTTTAGAGCTTGAGTGGCTCACGCGCCAATAGCTCGCGAAATAAACTAATTAATACTCGGCTTCTCGGGTTGAGTCGGGGCTTTATTCGATTAACGATATCGTCGGAACAATACTGCAATTAAGGTGACGCCTCTGAAACAACTCCTAGCTACAACGTTCGATTCGAAAAGGAACAAGGGAACCTTTGTTTCGTCATATTTCAACGAAACATGGCTACACGCTAAAAGACATGCAGAGGTAACAATTAAACGAACAGGTTGCACGTACCACCAGCCCGTCGTGCACGCTGAAACGAAGCATAATCCGTCGATGGAATCCGGAATTCTTTTCGAACGACAGTCAGAGATCTGTGCTTCGAAGTGGCTCGTATAAATAATCCACAGACTGTCAGGCTCGTTGAAACGCCGTTGGTCGTTAAAGGAGAGCCACAGTAATGGGGGAAAAACGAAGCCGGAGAAGCTGGAGAAAGCTTCTCGACGTTAACTTCTCGCGAAACTGACGCGCGGAAATGACGGAAAGCGGCTGCGGTTGTTTGATGAATTTCTTCCCAACGAATTGTACTTATAGCTGCGCTTTTTTTCATTCCACTCGTTACGCGCTGCAACGGGCGGCAGACAGTACTTGCGTGCAACGACCGTAGTAAAAATTAGTTGTCCGTGCATACATTTGTAAACGGCGAGCAATTAATTAAGGAAACGAACGCTACGTTCGCCCGTCGAATTCTAGATATCCCGTTCGATGTATACAAAATTGTAAGTAACTCGAGAAATATCCACGAACGATTGGGAACACGTTTCTGCGACTGTTAAAAAAAATGAAGTGGGTGGAGGCGAGAGAGGTGACGTTACTCGCAACGAGCACTCGTAAAATTTATTTAATTCCCTTCTAAAAGTGGTCGCCCCATGCGCCGCATCTTTGCAAGCCTCTGTCTGTATTACTTTCCTGTTCCACTTAACTTTTCAACGTCCTCGAAAGAGTGAACATTTTTCTCGACACGAGACGATCCGACCCCGCCTTTGTCCCGCGTGCGTTACCGTAGTACCATCGACGTCACTCTCGTCACCTGTTAATTCGCCACGTTCTCAGCGATGGTATTTTTCTGCGCTCCGCGAAACCACCAAATGGCCGATGGTTAATTTGCTGAAGTATTTAAAACTGTCGTCGCGTGTACGGTGATCCATGGAACGGTAGTTCACGGAACGTCAATTCGATTCGCCGCGACAATCGAATTTAGACAGCGAGCTCGGCCGTCCGCGAGCTCGAGTTAATGAAACGTGTCTATCGAAAAATTAAATATAGAGCACGAGACCTCGGGAAGCAATTTTATGATGCACATGCATCGCAGGCACAGCTATCTGGCTCTCTCTTTTTTTTATTATGCCTCTCTGTTCCTAGCTCTCCCTATCTTCGATCCCCTTGCCAGTATTTATAACAAAACCCTGCCTGCGCCGGCAGTCAGAGTTCCAATTCCAATAGTTGCCGATCGATTACTCCGATTTTGTTGGTTTTGCGTGCTACCGCGAGGGTCATACCTCTCGTGCATCCTCCCCCCTAGATCATTCTCAAATGGACTCCGCGACTAAAAATGCGGTTAACTGGACAGAAACGGAAATCGTTTAAAACAGCCGAACAGTTCTCTCAAGTTTTATTACAACGAGGCGCGGTGCAAAGTTCTGATGCTAATTAAATTCCCTCTTCTCTGTTGCAGATCCGAGACGTCGTTGCTGAACGGGACGATAGAAATGTCCGAGATGGACAGTGATAATAATTCCAGGAGGCAAGCGTTGATGTCAACCGACGACATTTGCGTTCAAATATTAATAGACAGACATTAACTCTGTCTCGAGGAGATGGTCGTTTAAGGCCGCTACGGATAGAATATTATCTTTTACAAATCTGCTCGTAACGGTGGACCATGATACGTTATCTGACGAGATGATGACCAGCGGACATTGAAGAGCCTGCCGGAACAGAGGATAACTCTCGTTCGCCATGGAGGAGCAAGCGACCGAGGCTGGGAACTCGACTACGAACGGGTTGGCGTTCACCGATGCCTCGATTATACTCATGGCTCTGGTCCTCGGTCTCCTGATACTCGTCACCGTTTTTGGTGAGTTCCGTCTTATACCCTCGACGGTCCTCCCGTTCGAGACTTCGTCGAAGAAATTCTATAAGTTGTTCGGATTGCTGGGCGAAGTTTTATTTGTTCCGAGACCCCGTTGCGCCGCGAACTTTTATTGGAAAGATAAAAGCTATTGGAAAATGAGGGTCAACGGAGTGGCATGTACGACGTATTACAAAGCAGCTGGAACACACGAGAAAACCTATAGCTAATCTAACGCACACCTTTATACATATGTATGCGTTTCGGGGCTCTCTTAGAAACGCTGTTACAATGATTCTGATTAAGTAACAATATCCTGATGAGAATCGTTTCTCCCCGACGTTTCTGTTTCCTTTGATTTAAGGTGCCACGGGGGAACAGCGAATGGATTGAAACGGGGGTGAGTTTGTTTTGGGAGACGCGACGCGACGTTCAAGACGGTTCAGTAGCTAGTCTGTATTGTTCTGAATGCTGGCCGCTAATCAATTAATCGCTCTCCTTCCGGTTATTATGCCAGAACCGGCACGCAGTCTGTATTTCTCTGTGTTGACTGATGTAATGGTATCGTTGTCAGCGTGCAGTTTCGTGGACGATGCTGCACGGTGCTACACACATGTACAATAGGGGATTAATTTAAAGCTGACACGTTTCCGCGCCGAGCAATATATTATCGGGAATGACGAGGGTAACCGCGTGACGTATCCACGCACACGTTTCGTGGACTGGATCGAGGGAAGGATTTGGAAAATGGCGTCTGAGGAATATTCGATTCGAGGACGGGATAACTTGGCGACCGTACCGGACGGGTCGGGTTAATGGTTCGATTAGAATTTCATGAGGCCGTACTTTTGGATCGCGAATGCGTGTCTAATGCGAGGTGAAAAAAAAAACTGCCAACGGAAATATATTATTCTTTACTGTCGGCGACATGGGGATTCCTCGATAAAACTTACGAAAGGGAACAGTCCATGCGTACGTTCGATTTTATTGCTCGGGCTGCAGCATAATTGCACGAGTTACGTGGGAAATTACATGTAGCTTACACACGATCATCTGTATAATTTAACGAGTCAGAAAGGAGTAACGGGATTAGATCACGTAACGACCGTCTCTCGAGATTGTCATTTCTCTTTTATGAGACACGAACAATTTGTTTGATAGGATGTAGATGTTATACAGATTACGTGGATTCTTCGCATCGTTAAAACTAAATGGAATTTGTCGCGAGGAAAATTAACTATATTTGATAAGGTCACCGTCGCTGCTAAGAGTGGCCAGCGAGATTAGGGCATTCTCGAAAGGATTGTTAATTACTTTCTTTTTCCTTGTGTCTGCAATCTCTTGATAACTTTTCTCTCGTACACGTGTCACTCGTGGGACGAGTTTCATCGAACGGAAATGCTCGCGCGACGAGGGGTACGGAGGGATGGAAAAAATTAGCGGGGAGTTTAATTAGAAGGAAATGGTGCTTCGAAAGCAGAAATCGGGCAACGAACGACGATGTTAATTCATTCGTCAAATGAACCGAGACATTTGTAAATCCACTTTCGTTACGTTCTTATGTTTCACATTCTCTATCTCCCTTCCCCCTCGATGGTCTGTAAACTGCTTATGAAGCCTCATTCAGTGCAAATTTGAGCGGCCTTCAATTTTAACGAGTTTTTCCCAATTTGCGGGTAAGCCAGCTCGCATATTCGAACTTGGATGTTGCGGTCAATACTTTGAAAACCCAATTACCGCGCCGACATTGGTAACACTTGCCAGTCCGTAGTTCCCAGCAGGTGTGCCGGAAATTCAACCGCTCCGTGCACTATAAAAATAAAATGAAAACGGTAATTTCACGTAATAACGATCAGAGTCAGGCGACGACGATTGTTTTTCGAAATCGAAAATTGGCCGCAGGATCGTACCTGTGCCTGAACGTTTCATTTAATAGGCGTTAATTAATTCATTAACATTTCCGAATTTCACCCCTCATTAGGACGATTGTGCGACCAAGGATTGTCTAAATATTGGAAGCAGGATACGCAGGTGAGACAAGGGTCTGCATTGTTATTAGAATTAATCCAAAGATTCGATTGAACGACGCCAATAGGGGGAGATAAAATTAAACAACAGCATTTTTCGCTTTTACACAAGGAAGTCGATTTTGCCCGAGTTAGACGACGACGTGGATTAAATCACCGTTTTCCTTTAATACGTAGATACGAACATATGAGATATTCGACGGTGCGGTGGGTAGCATCAAGGATAGCAAGAATAGGTGCTACGTTCCATATTGACCACGTCTCTTCTATACGTCCGGTATGGCCGAGTAAAAAGAAGGTAGTTTAGTCGCCCTGAACGCTGAATGTCCCATTTAAGCTGTATAGGCAAGATTCGCAAACCTTTATACTCGGCCATACTGACTTGCTCTCCCTTCGTGTATTATTATTCGAAGTTACATAAGTGAACTGTGTCTCTCATATTTCGACGATACGCTATTTAGTAATTGTATTGTATTTTATTTGATTTATAATAAACATTCGTTAGGAATTGACAAAAATCTCTTGAATCTTAACCAGATTTTTTTTGGCGTTCTCTGATGTTTTGAATCTTCTGGATTTTCAAGCTGTTCTTTCTTTTTCTTAGCTTAGACTCTGAAGTTCTGAGACGTCCCTTCTTTTTAATGTTTCATAGCCAGATATTTTTATTTTGTCTCTTGTCCTTTGTAAACGACGGCGGTAAATCTTGAGTTTCCAGTGGTTGCATCGAAACTGCAGGAAGTTTCTGTTCAAGTTGATTCGTAGCTGGTCCAGCGTGTCAGAAACGTCAAATGTAATTTTAGAGTTAGGCAGAAAACTGTCCCGATTAACAGCGGCCAGCGACGTGACTGGACGTTGTCCGAGTTTGCCGGCATACATATTCATATTCAGAGAGATTCTCGCCCTTTCTCAGAGTTGTCTGACTGTAAATTCTGTTATTAGTACAGTTCACTGACTAACTAACGGCCCGTTGAATATTGCGGGTGTATCCGTGACTGTGTCGGAATTAGTTTAATTTTGCGGACGGTTGTCGACGAGCAAAATGCAATCGGTGACGGCATCAAAATTTTCACGACAGGCGCACTGTTATGTGACACGTAATTACTTGATGCGAATTCAAAAAGGAATCTCCTTCTGTCACCACTGAATTGCATCCGGTTCGCGCACGGCCGCTTTCGCTTTGATGAGGAATTACTTTGGACAGAGATTAGTGGTTAATTAATCATTGAACCAAATGAATTCGGCTCGACGGCGATATTTTCTTTTCAATATCTATAATAACAAAATGGAATGTTAATCTAAAAATACAATAGTTATCCGTTAGCCATAACAAATATATTACGGTCCAGGAAATATCAAATTCGGTTTGAAATTACGACGTCCATACTCAATGATAGCATTTCAATCTCGTGTCTTAACAAATGAAGAAATAATTACGACAATCTAACTGTTCTAACAAAGAATACAAGAAACGAGTATGTTTTATACCCTTCTTATTTACCACTTTCTTGGCTACCTCTGGCTTTACTTTCGTATTATCGCCCCGCTGCCCATACGATCATCTCAACAATCGGACGATTTCGCGATCGTTTTTCCGCTGTTTTACGAGCGCCATTCCGTGAAGCGAAATTTTCTTCTCCCGTTGGATCGTGCTGAATTTTATTTCGCATAGACAAGCTTGATCGAACCAACGCCGTAATAAAATGGTAAGCACACAATTCTGTGCAGCTTCTGTATGGAGTCGTGAAATCTAACGACACGAGGGGGTGGGAAAAAATTGTTTTCGACGAACACCCACGTCGAATCGAGCTGTTCGTGTGTACAGCCGCGTATCTCGCACATGGAATTGCGTAATTTAACGAGCGGTCGGTCGATTTCGAGTGGCACAGCTTTCACGTATTCCGCTTGCGCGCAAACAGTTCGTCTTAGTAGCACTTATTAAAAATAAGTTGCAGCGTGTGACGCATCCCTCGCGGCTCGTAAATCGAATACGACTTTTCCCATACGCGTGCTATCGATTGATGGTTCCCCGGGCGTGATTTAAACCGCTGTTGACTTTACGCCCACGGCCGGGAAAAAAAGATTCCGGTCGTAAACAGGCTCTATAAACGGGACTCCAGGACACCGAGCTTTACAACAAATTATTAAACTACGTCACGTGAAGCGTTGCACTATGTTGCCTCATTAACCCCGTGGTTCATCTAATCTAAATGGAGTAGAAAATCATTTAACGTAAATATGGTGCACGTAACGCGGGCAACCGATAATTTCAACGGAGATTTAAGCCAGGTAGTAATCAATGTAACCTGCAGGAACATACGTGTATGCACACCTTCTCGCGTGTACATCGACGCTTGTTATCCAGCCTCCTATCATAGATCGTTGAGAAAAATAATTTTAATCGCCGACTAAATCGTAAGTAATGCACAATTTTAAATTCATCGCATTCGAAGCCATATTTCCACGCTGCATCGACTTCACCACTTTTCATTTGTCACGAATGATAGGTGAATTAAGGAATTTCGATGGAAATATTCTGTGCGTCTGTTTCATATCGAATGAACGTCCGACGCGAATTATTTGTTCAGCATTTGGTGCGTTAATTGCTCGTTGCACGACTGCGCGGCGACAATGGACACATCGCGCCGGGTTGTAGATTAATTTTTCAAAATGTCGTTTAACGGCGCGGACCTGGGAAATGAACAGGCACCGCTGTCGAATCACTTTAGCACTGCAATCCGCGCGAATCTGGACCCGTGTCTGCCTCGTTTAGAGCTTCCCCGGCGGACGAATAAACTGATTACGCGATTGTCAAAACGTTTGCCAAGCCTTCAAAGCGACTACAGTGTCGAAAGACGAATTAGGGAACGGTCCCAAGGTGCCATCCCTGCACGGATGTCTCTCGTTTGTGGGTAAACGAAAGCTAGCTGCAACACCTTTGCCACCAGCCACGAATAATTAGCCCCAAGTGTGGCCAGGTTGCATTTATAAAAGGGAAAATTAAAGGACGAGAAAATTGGGTTGGTATTCAGATTCAACATCTGAGTGTATTAGTTGAAGACCTCGTGGTTTGCGGCAAATATTTCGCCCCTGGCGCAGGACGAAACGATAGAAAAGCCTGCCCTTCGTTAGGAATTATTAATTCGAGCGAATATCGCGTGGAATTTTCCGAAAGTAGAACAGAATCGTTCAGCTTCCTCCTCTTCGGGAATCCTCCATAATCAGCTTATGAATTATTTACACGGGCCTCGAGGACCGCTCACAACTAACCGGATCTATGATTAAAACGACGGCCTCCCACGAACATGGAAAAGTTGCCAGGTTACGGCTGAAAGCACGCGTTGAAATTACGCAGACAGGCAACAACGAGTACGACGCCCCTCTCGACGTAGGGGATATATACTAGGGATTGTTTTTTAAAGCACTTAACGTAAACTTTCACCTTAACAATCATTCACGGGGCTTGAACAGCTCCGATGAAAATATTTATACACTTCTGCAGAAAATTAAAGGATCAGCGAAAGGAATTGTCGTCTTCTCGATTGCTGTAATTTCGTGAAAAAAATTGCTACAAGAGTCTACTTTTTTTTGTTCCAGGGAACCTGTTCGTGATAGCTGTGATCCTGCTCCAGCGAAATCTGCAGTCGGTGGCGAATTATTTGATCGTCAGTTTAGCCATCGCGGATCTTATGGTTGCTTGTTTGGTCATGCCACTCGGTGCAGTTTATGAGGTACGTTGTTAGACAAGCCGAAAGAAAATCGAAACTTTCCCACGCAGTTGCTTAATACTGTTTTAATTCTCGCGGTAATTTATAGCTAAAATCTAGTTCCAATTAAGTCGAATGGTTATATATTTTTCCTTTTTTTTTCGGTGGAAAAAATAAAGGGAACGAGTTGCCTCGTTAATCTTTCTCGTTGCGAAATGGTGGGCAGAATTTTTCAGAAATTCGCGGAAAATTCGGTTACCGTGTACCCAGCAGGCGACGCGTAATTAAACGGATTTATTCCACAAACGCAGAGGTTACACGTTTGTGCCTACGCGAACAGGGACACATTTTCCTGTGTATGTATAAACGTTATGTTCATTAATACTCGCCGGCGCGGCAATGGTGGTCAGTTATACGTTTCCACGCCACTAAGCTCTGACGAATCGTATCGGTTCAAAGCGGACTATCGGCGATCGTTCCCGGTTCGTGGCTTTGCGCGTTCGAAATAGTTTGCGCCGGATTAAATTTCGTAACTTAATGAAGAATTAACCATGAGTTAACCGAGCTCCTGCACAGCCGATACGATGCTCGTTCCGCGATTCTGTAGCTCGCCTGAGCGAAAAAGTCAAAGGGGTGAAGGTGGTGACATCGGGAAAGCCGGTTGAAATTCAGAATGTTCACGGAAACTCATCACTCGAGAATTAACTTAGACGGTGATAATGATAATTGTAGAGCTACGGGGCGTACTTCTCAACGTCGGACGAGATTCAATTTCAATTTCATTCGCTCGCCGGAGTAGCGACGGATTATTTCGTTTTAATGTATTCCAATGGATTTGCGAAATCTTAGAAAACTCGTTGAGTTTCCAAGCCGTGATGTATAATTAAAGCGGACACCCGTTACGGAAGGAGCTCTTTACGCCGGCGTTCTTTAGAAATTAATTATCGTCCCGAAGTTGCTAAGGCGATTACCGGGCAACTTACATAATCGCTTACACATCTCCAGAATAGTTTGTTCGCTTTTCTATTTTCCCTCGTTCGTAAAGCTCGCATGTTATTATCGGAGTTGCTCGAAAATCCTCGGGGAATGCAACCTCTACCTCAGGCACCTGGACATTAATCAGAAATATGTCAATCAATATTTCAGGAGCACTGTACTTCAATTGAACGATAGCTGCGCAGAAAACTGTACATGCTCTTTAAACGCAATACTTTATATTGTAATTACACCTTTCAAATTAATTAGTCGTTCTCGGGCAGAATTGTAAAAGAAACGTCAGCCCTGTTGTCGCATCAGCGCATCGTGGTCCATTGAAATCGTGATGTATGGTTGAAAGCAGAGAGGAAAAAGATATACATATATACGATCTTTTAAAAATGTCTGACGTAAATCAAGGATTATAATCTAGTAACCTCGCTGTTGCCAGTGTATTTCAACGAGAATAGAATAATACCCTGCTCCGATTGCAATGAATTCACGGCACATAGGAGCGCCCAGGGTCTCTGTTTTGCTTCCTTTTTCGAACTTCATCGTGCCCGAGGGTGTCCCTATTTGAGGGCTTCGCGAGAATCCAACCCCTCGGCTGCGGGAGCTTGTGAATGTGCTTGCGCCGGCCTTGTAACGTGTTTCTCTGTTACGTACACGTCTAAACTTGGAAGCTTTACATTGCGGTATCGTTGTTGTTACTAAAAACAGACGAGAAACAGTAGGAACAGAAGTGGTCTGGGCGTTCAGGAATTCGCAAAGAATTCACTTGGTAAATAACGATTTCGGCCATTTTCGTAATATATTTAAGCCTGCGGCTACAAGTACGCAATACGTAATTTCGCAGGGCAGTAAATATAACGCCAGAATCCTTTAATTAATTCTATTTGTTTCGTTACGAGAGAGATGGCTTTTTTATTGATTTTTTAAGCGGTCATATTCATTTCGTAGAGAGAAATTCCAGGATATGCGCATACAGAGTAAAGTACAGCTACTCGACTTTGATCTTCGAATAATTTCTCGTTCTGTGATATTAGTGACGGATGCGCAGCCACTTCGCTAGACAGCGCAACAAGCAGCTTCTCATTAGGCAAAGAAGCCCTTCCGAGTTATTGTCTTAGAATTATAGGCGGCGTTCAATGCTCCGGGCTGATTTACATACAGCCTCTTGACTGTTACTTGCATGCCTCTGTTAACTTGCTGAAATTCACGCTGCTCTTAACGCCAAGTGATACCATAAACACGGTTCATTCTCTTCGGCGTGCATTATTGTCTCTATTGCAACACCCGTTTACATCAAACAATTTCTTCCGAATCGTTAAGAACGTACAACCAAAAATCAAACACCACAGTTAACTCCCAAAATTAATTCAAACAGTTGCGAACCATTCTGCACTTCGAACTCCGAGCAGCGAACTTCCACAAAGGTCCCTGAATTCTGTAGGGAACTGTTACCAGGTCTTCCTCAGTATCTCGCTATTTGGCCAGAATTTAACTGGTGTCCCTCGTGCCACGGAACAGACGAATGCATTAAACGTTTTTGAAACGCCCTGGCATTACGGTGGCTCGTTGGAAACGTAGGAAGTTCATCAAAGGTGCAAGCGTACAGGTATCCGTGACTCTTCCTCGAGGGACAGAAACACCGTCAGAACGTTTTCGCCACCGAATACCGAAGTCTCCTAATTAGAGCAAACTACCGCGTCGACCCGGCCTTTCACCACCTTAAACGTTTCCCATTCGATCTCCACTTGCCACCTCTTCTTTAATCGTTCTCCCGCGTATTTGCCTTTCCGTTAAACGTGCCTTTCGTTCCCGCACCTATCTCTCCAGCATTATTCTCCATTTCTACGCACGACGAGCCACCGTTTCTCGAAAATCCATTGTCCGGCGTCGAACGCTAGGCAGAAACGTACCACCTTTAAGTTCCCATTGCGTAATCGCGCGGACACTGTCCTGTTTGAAACACATGACGTGGAAAAGCCTTACAATTTCACCATTTTTCCCCCTCTCTGCCACTATCCCTTCACATACACGGATCTGTCGTCTGTTTCGCTTGATGGCCGATCCAGCTCTGCCCTCTGCGGTAATGTAATTGGAAAGCTCGACTGGTCAAGCCTGGTGTCGAGCTTTCAGCGGTGGCCCGTCCGTTTTTCCACGCAACAATGCGAGCCACGTTTGGTTACACGAGGAATTCGACGTCCGCGAATTCCTGGCACGTTGCGTCGCATACCTCTAGTCGTGCTTCGTTTTATTGTTACTCCATTTAGGCTGTCCGTCCCGCTTAGTTTTCATACCGAGCATCCCGTCGAACGTCACCTGGGTGTGTCACATTAAATCATGCCACGGGACGAGAAGAATCGCGGATTGATTTCTTACGATCCGGTGGTGAAATTCGATTGAGTCAATTTTTACTCGCGAGACCATCGCTGCTGTATTTTGCCGTCTGCGAAACGGAAAACAGGAAGCAATGAGAGACTCGTGTAATAAATCTGAGGGATTTATTAGAAATCCGTAGATGGATGATCTATTTCTATTTATTGAGGCGTGCTTCCGTGTGGTCGTCGACGATCAGGATATCTTTTTATTCGAGACTGCTGGTCGGTGCGTTTAGTCTCAAAGAAACGGGGCCAGTTTGTCTTCTGAAAGGAAGAAAAATGCGCTGACCCCCTTTCCGACGTGCATCGAACGGGTAGCCTAGCCGGGGATGAAGGTTGGACGGTATTTAAAAACAGCGCGTCAGATTTTGTGGACTGGAATCGACAGATTTTCACAGTTGATCATTCGACCGATATTTAAACAACGCGCCTGTCGATATTGTTGATTGATTTTATGGAATAGACTGGTTTGGAAACCGATCTACTAAGATGCATGAAAAAAAATCGATACAGACAAATCGTTTGAAAGATCTACGATATACTCTGGTTACTCGTGAATTTTTGGCCCGCTGTTCGACCATGTTTTTTTAGTGTTTTCCATCGATACCGTCGTTTCGATATTTCCTAGATAAGTTATCTTTTCGATTGGTAGAGTTTATTCAATAACGAGTTAGCGATCTTTCTATTCTTTTATTCACTTTTTTTTTACTGTTTTTGTTTCGTGGAACAGGACAAATTTTGACGAAACTTCTGGCAGGAATATAAATCGTTCACTTAAGAGACTATTGGATCGGATGTATGTTAACAGAACATGAGCAGAACAAATTTTCGATTCGACCCCACATTGTTTTACGAATGAACGTATACCCACAATATTCTGTTCGCTCTTAAATTTAATTTCACAGTTTCCGAACTTTTATTGTTCATTCGCTCGTATCGAATAACCCGTTTTCTGGCCGAGATTCCACGCCCGGCAGTTCCACTGCATCCTTTTATCACTCGATGTTCGGTCTATCTTTTCCGAGTACTTTCTCATCCGGATTTTCCTTTTCTTTAGCCGCACTCATTTCGCTTCCTTTCCATTTCCTTCACCGTCTTTTCGTTTTGTTCTATCCCTCTGTGTCCTACGGTTACCCTTACCATTCCTTTTTGAACCTGGACCCCCTTTTTGAATTCCCTTTTATTCCTGTGGGAAAGAGAATTGTACTCCGTTGGTGCACTTTACCTCCCTCACGCTTCCCGACTCCATTCTTTCTCATCCTTGAATTCCTTCCGCTGTTTTATTTATTTTTCCGCCCTCCACGAGTCGTTTACCATTTGTTCGTTGTTCCCGTAATTCTTCCTAATATTATAATCCGCTGGAATTTACATCATTGATTCTACCTCTTATCCCAGATTTGTCTGCAGGGCGCGCTATTTATGCTTTTAATGCCGAGAGAGGAAGGAAATGAATATGTAGAAACAAAAGATGAGGTAGAATGAAAGTACGTCGAAACTCCACATTTCAAATAACCGGCAGAAATTTTCTGGAATTAATTCGGGACGCGATCCACTTGTAGAAACGCTTTGAATTGTTCCGTATGTTATCATTGCACGGTTACAAATTGTTCGAATCGGTCCCACGTGACAAAGATTAATTTTGTCCTCGAGGATATGAAATAGCGGAGAACTCCGAGGGGATTTGCCACGGCAATTGGAATTTATCGGTTCAGAAACTGCGAATCTATTAATTTAATCAGCACAAACTTTAAATGGAACATTAATACGTGCTTATTGTAATTTATAACCCAGTTTCAACATTATTTCCCTTCATTTTGGACGGCGCGGTGCTGCTTGCACGTGCGTCGAAAGGTTACGAAGCGACAATTTGGAAACTAGAACGATGCAAAATCGAGTGTAATGTATAGTGGAGGCATAGAATGCCACAGAATACTCGTCACATGCGTGATATGCCACGATGTGAAAATGCCGTCCGGAAGTTTAATCGAATATCGAGAATAAATCGGCACTTGCCCACGTGCCTTATAGGTATATCTCATCGCAGCAAATGCAACGTTTCAAGCAGATTGATCGTACAATCCTCTGGTCCTGCATCCTAGACGAAACGTTAATCGTCCCGACCATCTCATCGAATTCTAATGAAACAGTATCGAGTAGAAAAGCCCGTACTGCTCGTGCCTAATTTAATTTTTAAATAACAAATTTAAATTCATACCTAATTTAAATAATAAAGAATTAAAAATAAACAAAAATAGATAGGTGAAAAATAGTTCGTGCCGTCAAAGAAAATATAGTCGGTTATTTAGTAACCCGTGATATTGCGACTGCTTTTTAGCGTGTCCCTCGGGGTTACGGTGTTCACGCTGCTTAGTCGAGGGTAGCTCGAAGATCATGTTAACCCCTTGTAAGAAGCAGTCCCTGTATATTCCTGAGACGAAGTTGGGCGGGCTAATTTATCGCAACTCGACTCGCCTACAATTTCCCTCCGCTCTCCCACACTGCTATGTATTTCCTTTTCCATTTTGCTACGTTCACCCGTGTATATCGGATGATCCCGCAAAGCTACTGTATCCCTATATTCCCTTGGCCTCTTCTATTTCGAAGGATTAATATACTGATTGGTATTGCCACTATTCTTTTCTTGCGAAGAAGATGGAAACTTGGATTAATATTATCCGAAGCTGGCTCGATACTGCGCGCAGTTCAATAGGGCTCTGGATGAAAATATTAATACACTATTCCCCACGGTAAAGCTTTCTAATTACAAATATTACTGCGAGTTACGAATGCTTATTGTTCTACCGGGAAGCATTCGTTCCGTTGCCTTGCCCATTGCAGCATGAAATTCAATACAAAGTCGAAGAACAGTCTGCACCGCACTGGGTACTTCCAGCATCTTCACGTTTCTGTACGAAGCTGTTCCATTTGTTTGCTAAAGGATTTAGCTCCCCTTGGTAGGCGTGCCAGTGAACACATTGTGCCAACGTTTTCGCCGAAGAATGCTCCTGCGCATGAAAACAGCCAGAATAACTGCCTTTCTCCCACTTTTTTTCCATCCTTTCGAAACGTGGTTCTCGCGAAATATCGCGGCCCTGTCGTTGCGCCATTGTCTTTATCCTCCACGCCTTACTCGATAAACTATCGAAGAATTTCGAGCGGTAGCGCAAAACGATTGCCGATTTATTACACATATACATTTTATTGAGAAATTTCAATTTGTAATATAATATCGAACTAGTAATAATAATCGAGGTTCACGGAAGCTTAGGGAATTTTTTTAATTAACTCCCAAGTTATTACTGGCCGTGAAGAAAAGTATGGCCATCAGCGGGGGAAGCACTAGACAAAGAGGAAATTTAGCAAAGGCTACGCGGGATCAAACGCGAGGCCATCGGCCGTAGTGGCCTCGATTCCTGCCGTAAAAGTTTCACGTGCGTCTTTATCGAGCCCTTCCAACACGACAAGACCTTTCAATTTCAATTGCATCCCTTGGAGGTTCTTAGTAGGTTTCACGGATAAGCGGCGGATTCTTTGAGAGCACTTTCGCGCACCGTGCCGTGCAGACATGCTTTTCTTATTCCAAGTCGACATTCTCTTTCGACAGGCATTGAAATGTCTCCGTTGAATCCGTCTACCTTACTTTATTTCTCGCGACTCCTTACGCTCTCACCTGACGCTTCGCGTGATTTCCTGATTGTTCGTGTGCCTTAGAGAAGAAGCGGGGAAAATTGGAGCGAACGATGGAACACTCTGCGAGACAAAACTTTATCTCATCATTTTCATATCAAGGCTGTAGTGGATAAAAATACAGAGTCGAATATAGTTTTCCTTCTCGAGAAGCTCTAAAGCCTCGTGCAATATGTGGCCCTGGGTATTCGCGAATTTATCTGGATGAACGCTAATCGCGAATGAAGATGCGTCGTGGATAGATCCTCGAGCGAAACGGATTCCAATCTTGTGCACAGTTCGTCGAGCAGCTTGCAAGACCACGACTCGAGGTGTCGGGAACTTTCAACTTCAGCCGCGCCTTTCGAACGCGTTCCATCGCTTTCCGGGGATAAGTTTTCCATTCTTGGAAGGCTCTTGACGAATACTCGGTGGCCCGGTGTGTCTGTAGTCAGAAGGATTCTTACAGTCGGCGATATCATCTTTCGTCTGGTTCGTCCTTTACAATGGGGAATCCTGGAACGGTTGAATTGTATGGTCATTCTACGTTTAAAGTTAAAGAGCAGAGAAAAAATTCTCTTTCGTATTTTCTATTAATATATAATACATTTCTCCCTTCCAACGAAACCTACCAAATTTGTCCATAATATAATCTGACGATCGTTATTGATCACAGGAATAATGGAACTCATATGCGTTTCGCCTATCGTTTTCGAAACAGCTGACGTATTATTAATACCGACTCGTTCATCCAAACAAAATACCAAAATTGAGGG
Organism: Nomada fabriciana; assembly: GCA_907165295.1. Classification (NCBI taxonomy): domain Eukaryota; kingdom Metazoa; phylum Arthropoda; class Insecta; order Hymenoptera; family Apidae; genus Nomada; species Nomada fabriciana. The sequence continues at coordinate 5,715,157 of OU015690.1, read as the reverse complement.
ATGACGGCGAAATAGCAGGCACGTGACTTATCGTTTCTGCCTTCGGTTTCCCTATTATTTCACGCGCAGTAAGGAACGAAAGGTGAATATACGAATTCTCATGAATAGTCCGGCGATCTGGAATTATTTTTCTCTCGACGGACACGCCGAAAGATACAGCAGCTGGCTCACCTTACTTATTTTTCAACCAGTCACCCTTTATCTACCCGTTTCGGCATTTCTATTCTCGGCGAATCTTTTGCCTATTCCATCCGAGGCCGCAAGTTATTGAAGGGTTCGTTCGATTGCTTGACATCCTTCCGTTTCGCCGTGCACCATCCACGTTTCTTGTACGCCAGCGGAGGATGCTTGACCATATGTTGCTCACCGTAGAACATGTTATCCCGAACGTGACTCGAGTTTTCGGATCTGTCGTTTCGTAGAACGCTGGAGCTTCTCTATTTTAATGTTACTTTAGTCGCGCCGAATTGCATTGGAAACACTTCACGATAAAATATATATCAAGCTTTCCGAATGACATTCTGATCAAATAGATATCCAACGAACCGTGTTTGTTCATATAGTTCACACGTCTGGGGAATTTTCCTGTCCGCGAAAATTCGATTTGAACACGCCTCGAATTCCGCGAAGGTGTCGAGTTGATGAAAAAAAACCGTGGAAAAAGATTAATCGTCGAATTGAATCGTCCCTGCCTCGCTTATCTCCGCCAAAAACTACGATCGGGTGGTGATTCGGCTTGAGAATTCCACGGGCTTTCAAGATATCTGACGATTGCGTGCGCTGAACGACGATCTTTCGTTAGGAGCCGGCATCAAAGTATTGATCGACATTCTTACGCGTTACAAGCGAGAAATGTGCTTCAGCCAACTGCACGCGCGTGGAAGTGCTGACGAGGGAAAATCCGGAAGGGCAAACGAAGCTCTCCATAAAATAAAGCTCAAAACTGTATTTCCGACGAGCCTCTCTCTATTGAACTTCCTCATATTCTATATTTTAACATTCACGCGGCCCTTTACCCGGAAATGGAAAATTGTTTACACTTCTGATGGCCGACAATTTGCCTGGGCTCTGAAAAAGGCTGATGAAAACGTGAACCAGAGATTTAATGAAATTCAATCTTTTTCTTCCAATTTTAAAAGCAAAATGTAAAGCTTTGCATTAAAATGTATTATGTCGCCTTGTCAAGAATAAGAATAGCCATTGTTTTTATTTCTTTTGAATTTCATAAAAACAGTAATGTTCACTCTACCGAATGAGAAAACGATTATTCACAAAAATAAATTCATGGCTTTCCAAGAACGAATTGCTGGATTAAAAAAGAAGAAAAAACGAAGGGATGGTGAAAGGAGATATAGAAGGTTGCGGCAAAGACAAAAGTCGATTGCCTTTCGAAGGTAGATTCCAATACCATGAATGGACTTTTAAGCAGGCGTGCGCCAGGCCCTTCGTATATCCCCTTTCATTCTTCGCTCTTATCAGCAACGCTTTCTCTTCCTCCAACCTTTCACCCCCTCTGTCTGCGGATTCTTTGATCCGACCTCGTCCTGATTTCACGCGAAATTTCTCGCTAAAGCACCAGGAAAAACGTTAATTGCCGTAAAAAATTCTCCACATTGTTTCTTAGAATGGCGAAGGCGGGGAATACAGATTCCTGAACTGCGTCTTTGGTATAAAAGCGAGAAGAGGGGATAATTATTAAGAATACAAAGCGACGCTGGTGGACAGAGGAGGTTTTTGCTTTTCCACCGCGTGTAATTGAATTTTTTAGGCAGTCGAGGAAAGGGACAGATCCTATTGGGGTTTCCCAGGGGCGACGCGACGTGAGGAAAAATGTTCTCACATGAATTGTATCCTTTGTGAAGTGCCATTAATTTCCCACCCTGGCCAGCTCCCCCTGTAACTTACCGTCCTATGCCAGCTTGGCCGTCTCATTTAACCAGCAGCTCTTGATTCAACGAGTCTGGCCTGATTTCGTTTATCCAAGATAACCGAACACCCGTATGTAAGTGGAAATCGAGTTCACTTGAGCCATTTGACGTATATAATACTTAAGACCTTCTTTCGTTCCGCCGTTTTATGGATTGGTATTAATTAACTCAATATCCCCGGCTCCGCTGCATCTGATGGCAGAATCGAATTCGATTAAACTTCAGTGATTTCATCTTCCTTGTGTCCTGCGAAAATGGATGCGCCTCGACAGAAAGGTTTTGCAAATACCTACTGCAAGCTTGATGTAATAATTCCAAACGAAACTTTGGAGCTCAATTTTTCGGTTAAATTGAACCTGTCGATTGGCCGGCGAACTAATATCCCTGAAATTGGCTGTAGTGAAGTTCTCCAAGTGGTATTTACTTAACGCGAGGATCTTGTCAGGAAACTTCGACAGTTGCCTGTTGTAGGTTCCACCTGCGGCTGTTTTGAGCTCTTCATTTAGTCGGGAGCGTTATGACAGTTTCGGCACTTGTTGCACAGTATCGGGCCACTAATTTCATCGCGTTGTCAATTGGAATCTAGCTGCTCCACCGGATATCGCAGTCAAAGCCGAATTAAAAGAATTTTTTAAAGAAAACGACAAACAGTACTTTCAAATCCACTCGATATCGCCTTGTATATTTTATCGGAAATCCATTGGGATCAAAAGGGAAGCAGATTAAACGGGAATCGACACGAGTTCACAGTCAGTGGCAAGCGAATTTTTCGTTCTGAATTTCGAATGTTTGGATCGAATCCAGGAATCGTGCCGAACGATAAGATCGCGCTGATAATTAAGCGTGTTCACGCGCCGTGCACCTTTACAATCGAAGAACTCGACGAACTTTTCCAGCCTGTCCAGCCTACTGGAAATCTGATAGCAGCGGATCGATCCCAATCTCCTTACGAGTATGTTGCACACTGACACAAGCAGATGATTTACGAGGCCGGTCCGTTGTAGCAGCACAGCCGGAGATTCTATTGTACGCGAACAAACGCTTTCCAACCCGTCTGCTACTCGATGCCCAGTCTCTTGATACTAGGTATTCAGATAGCTTGTGTTCAACGCATTGATGCACGACCGCACCGTTACGATTACGTTCACGGATCCCGATCACCTTGCTTCATTGTGTAACGGATCTATCTCTTAGAAAGAAGATTTCCGTCCAGGGAATTGAATCCTGTTTTGCAGAGGAAATTTCTATCCATGGTACACTAAGGGCTTGTGAAAAGAAATTCGTCTGAGAGTTTAATGATTTTCATTCAAGAATCGTCGTCCGTGAAATCGAGATATTTTAATGCAATTTGTTTCTCGTTTTTAATTTAACTGAAGATATATAATTCGACTCGTGCACGTATTGCTAAATGATTTATGAAGGGAGTAGCTGGATTGAATGTAAATTAGAGAGCGGGTGGCCCCATTTCGTTACGTAAGTGCAGGGAGGAAAGAATAAGGGTGGTTGAAAAAAAAGTGTCGACCTTATCACACCACGGGAACTGCCTTCTGTAACTTTGACAGAAGCAGGAGAAGCTTTATTTAGAAACGTGCTCGGTAAGGTGCCGTCCACGGCTCTTCAGGGACTCGAAAAATAGGACAACGTTTTAAATCAATCGTCGTTCGTAGTGTATCACATTCTTTGGCGTCCTATCCACTTCGCACAACCCGCTGTGACTTGAATTTTCACGCTAACATAGCTTCGAATATAAGGCGCAGAAGATTTTCCCAATCATTTTTTATACCAATCGTTATTTCTATTATTTATTACCGACCAATTAATTATCGTTGATAATATTGCACCGCACCTTGAACCATCCTGCTTCATGCTCATCTCGCGATAAATACTGGAGATAAATTCGGTGCGTGAACTTGTTTATCTGCCTACGCTGAAAATAGAAAGTATTCGGCGTCTCTAATCAACGAGATACACATTTTTAATCAACCCGTTTCGAAATATCTGCACGGAATAATGATTGAACTGCATCAACGAGAGGCACAGAATTCGCATTAATATAAATTTTGTCGAGGTACCGTTTTGCTAATTTTTTTTAAACGAATTTCCTGCACCCTAGATAGTCTATAAACATTATTTCAAGAACATGTTCCATTGGGAAATATTTTGTTATTTGTACACGATATACCTACCGAATTAATACACAGACTTTCATTAACGTTTAATTAACTGAGTAATCCCTGCAATGCGAAGGGCTTCGTTAAAGAAAAATATTCAGAGAGTGCTTTGCGTTGAAGCCAGAAATTTTTCTTCGTTTATATTGAAGCGAAATATAGGGGAAGAAGGTAACGGAGGATTATAAAGAAAAGGCTTTTCCACCTTTTTTCTGTCGGTTAAAATCTTTCATATAGTTAGATACATTTTTGCTAGTCGCTTCTCCGTTCTCCCCACTTTGTCTGTCTCTTTATTAACCTACTGGCCTTATGTTCACTGCGTCGACATATCTCGCAACTTTAAGCTTCTACATTTCGTCGCATGTACGTGTTTCAATAGATACAAGAAGTTTTGGCAACGCGGTACGTTTACGTACATGAAACGTCGAAGAAATGAGCAATCGTCGGCCGACAACTAACCCATTTACGAGGGTAGAATCTTGCAACCCTCGTTACCCTAAGGCCAAGCACCGGAACGTGTCTTTGGTTCGTCGTAGTGTACACCTAATTCACTATCTGTACACGTACGACGTTACTGCCCCTCTGTTTGTGAAGCAATAAATAAAGAGAGCGCGTAAAACCTCTTCGATCAATTGATGCCAACCAGAAGCAAACTGATTAAGTAAATATTTAGTTTACGCGGTATATTTTTACAGTGAACCATTTAAATCAACTCGACATATCTAACCTAACCTATTTCCAACGTAATTACAAAAGATATATGCCAAACAGTTGGCGTATGTATAAGAAAATTCATCCTGTCTTCATTAAACCGTATTAAAATTAGTCAAACTTTATATATCGTTAATATATATATATTTGAATCACTGTCACTCCAAGAATAATAATCCGTTTAATAATAAATCATAGTCCGTTAGAAGCGCTAAAGCTTCCCCTTTAAAATGGCGTTTGCTGGAACTCGATAGGAGTTCCGGTTCCGGAGATATCGCTGTGTAAAGGAAAGGGTAATTTTTAATGATTTGCTATCGCTGTCCTTGTCGCGCGCTCGGACCTCTCACTCGCACCTCGTCGCTGACCTATCCCAAGCTCGCGACACGTGCAGTGGTCAGTGACAGAAGCTGAGTCAGCGGATTTTTACTATTACTACGTGCGAGTACGCATTTCTAGGAAAAAATGTGGGTCGCGGGGGCCCATTCATAAGAATCCACGCGTCTTACAAGCCCTATGCAAACTTTAAAGCCCTATATCTCAGGAACCGATTGAGATATCGGCATGGAACAAGAAGCAGCTTCAATGGCATGCTTTTCTCTGCCTTTTGTGCGTATTTAGGATAAAAAAACATGATGGTCAGTAACAGTTATTTCTGCTCCAATTTGGTATTTAATGCATGTACTAAAGTATACTCTTGTACATGGCGTTCAATTGTTTGTATAATATGCAATGTATCGTGGGTTAAATTTATTCAATACGATATAGCTCAATGTGTACGGGAGCGGCAGCTAGGAATGCATAAAGTGTGTACACGGCTTTATTAAAAGCACTCAGTATTTGCTCCCACTGTAGAATGTATTTTACGGTGATTTCTATGTTTAATGAATACTTTGAAACATTTGAAATAAAGATACCGATACGCTGCTATTGTGGACATCGGTGTTAACGTTTTATTTAGGGGGTATATTTTTCAATTTAAAACTACACGTATCCGACGCATAAATTCCATTAAACTGCTGCCTGCAGTAATGTTTTCCCTCTTTTTTTATAGCTGGATACCAGAGAACGACAAAAATAGAACACATGTAAATTTTGTTCAGGGTTTACGCAACGAAAGCGTATAGAATGCAATAGAATTCCGAAAAATTCTGATATTTATAATGTCACGTGTGTCATTTATATCGACAATTTTCGCCGTTTACGCGTATGGCAAATTGGAAATGAGTGTGCCATGTAGTTTGCGCTTGTCACAGGGAACAACGCGAGAATTTTCATGTCGACAGAATCATGCTGACGGCACGATAGCTTCTACTTCAAGCTGCAGCAGTTACGAGAATTTCAAGCGCCGAGAGAGTCCGCCACCACAGTAATTTTCATTATGCCATCTGTTATTACTATAGTTTCCGTCGTAAAAGCTGATATTACAATTTCGCAGTAGGGCCGTTTGTTTCTCCGTTTACGTTATTATATTTTCTCGTACAGGGCCAATTGTAATTGGACTTCTCCTTCGAGCGCAGCAAGATGATGCTCCGTGAAACTGAAATGACGGTTCGCTAACGACTTTATTTTCGTTTCAAGCAATATCCGAGCAATGGTGTGACTGTATACCGATACACGAAACATGTAACAGCATAAAGCCAATGGAAACAATCAATTTCCTTTGGCGACAATAAAATCCTAAAAATCAATCGCACGTGTAATCATAAAAAAAATGGAAATTCCTGTAATCTACCTAAAACTTGAAACGACCATCTATATATTCACTCTGTAAGCCGAAGACACTCTTATGCCCGCGAATCCAGAGGGGAGAGGTGTGGTGGTTAAAGACACCCTCAGGATCCATGAGTTTATCGATCCAATGACGACGCGACGCGACGGCACAACTACGCATACTCTCTAACGGATAATTCTGTTTATTACAGATAAACTCAGGATGGCCGCTGGGGCCTGAGCTTTGCGACATGTGGGCCAGCAGCGACGTTCTCTGCTGCACTGCTTCGATATTGCATCTGGTGGCTATCGCGGTCGACAGATATTGGGCAGTCACCGATCTCAATTATATACAGGTTAATTAACACTGTCGCGGTCGGCAGGTAGTCGGGTGACTAGAACGGTAACGAGTGACGAACTTACGTCACGATCCGCGTGGCTAAGGGCCCAGGGAGTATGTATCGTGAAAGGAGATTAGGGCACGCCGTGGAAACGCCTCGTATATTGATCCTAGAATGCAATTCGATAATCGGACTCCGGTGTCCCGCTCCCTTTGTGCGACCGGAGATCATTAAAGCGGAGGATGCAATTAGTAGGGTTATTGCGTGCACCGCCGCGGTGGGATCGTTTGTTCCTCTTTCTTGAGGAAGAATTCCGTTGAGTCGCGAGGAAGAGCAGCGTCGTGCAATAATGCACTTTACTCTCTGGCGACGCTTACGAAAGAAATTGGAAATTTCAGCAGCCTTTCGCGCGGCGGCGTGGTTAAACGTTCACAGAAATTAAGGCTCATCGTGGAATTTCATTCGGTTTCAAACCGTGTATTAGAGCGAGTATAACGGGACTACGTGCACAATTTGTATCCGGCAATCAGGCTTGCATCGTGTCAATGACGGTCAATAGTTAATCAAATCTAAATCCCACTGATATCCTGCCACCGACGCGTCGCCCGCATATTCTCGAGATAGTTGTCCCACAATGTGATCCCAGACTCAGGATTGTTACGATACCCTTGCAGTTCAGGAAGCTGGACATTTCGTATCATTTATGGATCGCTCGGTCATTGTTCAAGCGACCGTGCAATTAAAACAGTAAAACTGGCTTTCTGATCTGCACGTGAATTTCACTATTTCCCTGAACAGAGAGGGATAAGAAGAAATATATGGAACGGTGGAAAGTGGAATCCCAGAGTTACGAGCCCCGCCAATTCTCGCGTGTGATAACCGGTGAAAGAATCTCTTTACTTCCAGGCAAGGAATCCGCGACGGATCGGTACGTTGATCGTCGCCGTCTGGGTGGTGTCTTTAGGAATCTCGTTGGCGCCCCAGCTTGGCTGGAAAGATCCCGATTATTTGGACCGTATCGCGGCTGGAAAGTGTATGGTCTCTCAGGATCCTGCATACCAGGTTGGTGATCCTGAATCAATCGGGACCGTTCACGAAATCGTTCGAAAAATTAGTTCCGCTGCATGTTTGTACGATCGGCTGAGAAATTGTCCGTCGATCCACAAATAACATTTAAGTGACACTGTTACATTATTCAGTTTGTTTTTAGACACGCGTTTAAGGAAAGGTTTAAAGGTGGGCTTTCTTAAAATACCTTGCAGATCTTTGCCACTTGCGCCACTTTCTACCTACCCCTGCTCGTTATTCTATTCCTGTACTGGAGGATATTTCAAGCGGCACGGAAGCGAATTAGAAAGAGACCGGGGACTATCGTGCAACCACCTCGGGAAAGAAGAGGCATTCTTAGACTCGTCACTAGAAGGTTCCCGCTTCTTCATGACTTTGAATAGATGCACGCTTACGAAACTCATTAGGGGCACGCCTTAAGTTGCTCTTATTTATTTATCATCTTCGTGAAACGTGCTTGCGGGTTTCAGTCTAATTGCGTTCCTGAATCATCCAATTTACAACCATTGCATACAGCACTTTACCGTAATCGTTTGCAAATCGCAATATTTCCAAGTTCCAAATAGATATAATGAAAAATATATATCGACAGACCCCACAATGCGGCACGACTTGATTTCAGACCAAGAGAAGAATCAACAGCGTTCACCATAACCAAGTCCACTCCGGATCACTCGTCGATCTCGCCAGAGAAATCGTCGTCCTACAACGGGGCAAATGCAGCACAGTCGACCACCGTCACCCCGTCTGCAGTGTCCACAACGACAACGATCACCACGACCACCGTGACGAATCCATCTAGCAGTCATTCCACTTCCTGCAGTAGAAGAACACGCGAGACAATTGAATCGAAACGCGAGAGAAAAGCCGCGAAAACGCTCGCGATAATCACCGGGGCGTTCGTCGCGTGCTGGTTGCCCTTCTTTCTGGTAGCGTTACTTCGGGCAACGTGCGAGGCCTGCGACCCACCAGATTTAATAGCAAGCGTCTTCCTGTGGCTGGGCTACTTCAACAGCACCCTGAACCCTGTGATATACACGGTATTCTCGCCAGAGTTCAGGCAGGCCTTCAAGAGGATGCTCTGCGGTGGTACAAGGATAATTCGCTGACAGTGGATTTAAGCTCGAGCATTTCCCTAGCGAAAGAATGGAATAAAATTGACGTGCGTGCGTGTATGAGCGTGTGGATGTTCGGTACGAGTGGACGCGTGTGCATCTTGTGTACATAATACAGTTACTAATTAAATCCTCCTTCCTCTCCTTTAGATAGTGTTCATCTACCGTGTCACGTACTTAGGCATGCCTTAGAAAATCCGTAGAATTTTTTCCTCGACAGTTTTTTCGCTGAAGCGACAAATTTAAGGACCGTCGACGATGTTTGGGTCGCGAACGATAATAAAACCTCGGCGTATTGTCGACGTCGCCCTGAAAAACGCCGCGCGATAACGAATTTTTAAAACGCGCGATACACCGTGGCCTGTTTCCCGTCGACGGCTGTTTCCCGTCGTAGCGACCGTTCCTAAAGATAGCGTAACCCTACGTGAAAAATTTCCTCTTTGACATAGCTTTATATCCGTCGGATATGATTAACGATAAGACACTTTATCTGCTAACGTTTAGTTACTACTCTAGGGGAGAAGAGACACCGGCGTCACGTTTTCGAGCGGGGCGAATCAAAACGACGAAAGGGGAGAACGATCGTAATCGCGGGATATAAGATTATCGCTGGTGACCCAGTTGTGGCGCCGGCGATAATTTCCATTAATTATATCAGGATTTTAATTAAAGGAACATCTCTAATGCTCGAACAGAGGTGCCTATGAGCGTGTCCTCGTCTGTTCGTGAACGAGAAATGCGGTTCGAAATATTTTTCCATTAACTTCTGTCCGGTTTTCTATATCAATAGAGGCGGTATCAGTTGTGCAACTTTTTCTACCGGTCGGATTATCGAATTTTTTTTAGCGCGCCTGCATCTGAAGGGAGGAGATAATTAAATTGAATGAATTGCACGAGCCGCTCGAAACCCTGCCGATATAAATACGTATACGCAACAATTGTCGTCTACAGGTGTATAAACGTTCATTTCCTTCGTTGCTGGCCACGAAACCTCTCTGCGATTGCCACATTAACGATAACGATTTAATAGGTAGACTTAGACAGTTAACGACGAATAGATTGCCGATCTCTCTTCGACAAAAGGTATCGTAGTGCCCGCCGTTGATCCATCGAATACTCGCAACTCTCGACGACTCGTTCACGTCGTTCTATTGTATATAATTATGATATTTCTATAATAACTATCCCCCCGAACCCCCCGAGGAACCGGTGAATCGAATGTCAAAAAAGGAATAAAAAGAATGGCCAGGTCGATACAGCTTGGACCATGTAAATTCGCATCGTTGTTCTCGAGCAGCAGATGACTGAAATTTTACGTTTCCGAGTACGCGTTCAATTGCTCATGATTTTAACTAGACACCAGACGCATCGAAAAAGACCGTCTTCCACGATCGTTCGTGCAAATCTATTGCGTGCCTATTTTGCTAAATCTATATAGCTCCCCTCTTTTCCTTTCTAAGACGGTTTATTTTTATTTTCTATCCCGACGATTTAACGCAAGGGGAGTTGATAAAGAATACCTTCTTAGGTAGCTGTTTTTTTAATTTTCTTATTGAAAAGGTAAACGCGCAAAAAACGATCAGCGACGCGGTTACAAGTCATCAGACGATTGTATCAACGATCGTCCAAAAACGCCTTAACGTGAATTACCGCTCACCTGTGAAAATAATCTTTTACACGAGATACGGCAAACAGGTGAGCGGAGTAAAATGAAGGAAGCAAACGAAAGCGGACGTATACCAAGTGGCAACATATGCTACGGTGCATTTGTCCTGCGATCTAATTAGTTTAAGGATGCGGCTTTTTTCGACGATACAATATTACATTAACGGGAAAAAGCGAAATATGGAATGGTTGTAAATTTGCAAGCCAAGGTGGCAAAGAAAGAAGAAACAAGTACGTTTACAACGATGCTTCGCATGTATATTGTTTCTTTGCAATCACTGATGTAAATAAATGCAACAGTTTCAAAATGGTCGGCCAACGTTGCTCGGCCGGCGTCAACTTGATGTTCTGTTGTTTGTTACCCGCTCATTTTTCACCTCTTTTCGTTTTTGTCGAAAACCTTCTGTTTCATTAAAAAAGGTAATCAAAGAAACCACATTATTTCACGACGAAACCGCGCCGTGAGAAGTTTCATCGATTAAGGCAGCGCGTTGAATATGTTGATTAGCGATAATTATTCCAGCAGCATCGATGGGATAATGTACCGGATGCTGAATCGTAATTAGACAGCATATCTTTATCATTTTCTGCCGGTGCGCAATATTGAATCATAAACGGTTCGATGAAATATTACAATGTCGATATCCATAGAAATGTTCGAGCCATTGGTTAGCAAACGCCGATATTGTTACTACTAATTGTCCTCTCTGAATAATGACAGGCTGCGCTACGTTTAATAGCAAAGAATGAAACTTAAACTATCTCCTAATCCTCTATTAAAACGGAAAATTAATTATTCCTATTAAAATTCCATCTATGGGCTGGGGAATCTTACGAATCAATAACCGACAACTGTTTACAACAGAATCGTTCCACCATACGATATCGTTGTAACGCCTCTGTGATAAGAAATTGTTATCAAACGTGTAGTTCTGTAACGTTCAGAAAATATTCAGATCCAATAACTAGTATCGCCGGGAACATCGACAGGGAAGTTACAGTGGAATGTTGAAAATGTTGCTTGCAATTTTATTGTACGTATCGTATATATTTTTTTTATATTCTTCGAGATCAAATGAATGAAGGAAATTGAGTAAATAGTTTCAATTATTGCGCAGATATTCTACGGTGATTTTTACCGATGCCAGGGTACTCATTTTCGAGAAGAATAAACCTCCTCTGTGTTTAACTAAAGATTGCGTCGAATTCGGTAATTATAGTATTATTCTAACAAAGTGAGAATAGAATCTTTTATTTTTACGATCGTTTCGAACAGCTAGGGGAATAATAGAGAACATGAATAGTTCCGTGGACCCTTGCGTGGACTTTTATAATTATGCATGCGGTAATTGGCCAGAAATCCATCCACTTCCAGTTGGAGCACATTCCTGGATAATGCGAATGATCTCTGAAAGGGAAACTAAACAGAAAGTCGAGGGTAAGTTCCACTTGTCATTCGTCAACTTTGTCCGGATATAATGGAACGATTTTACAGAGATGTTGAAGAAAGACTCGCGGGACGATGAAATGTCTTCGGTAAAAGTAACGAAGCAATGGTACAAAGCCTGTATGAACACAGGTATCTAATTAAATTAAATTCTAATTTAATTGAATTATCAAATTTTATTTACAGTGGATAATTGACCAATTGCAAGGGAATGATATTAAAAATTGCAAAATAGAAAACAAAGGAATATTATATTTTCTTCGCCGCTATTCTTTTCTTCTTCTGTTCTTTACTTGTTCGTAGACGACATGAATAAACGGGGTATGAAGCCATTGCTGTTTACATTGAATAAGATCGGTGGATGGCCAATAATAATGGCACGAAACAAGGGAAATAGGAGTTACGAGAAATGGCAGAACATCGACGATTATTACGCTCATTTAACAGGATACAATTTATTGCACGATGTTCGGGTCTCGGCATATGGCCGAAATACCAAAGTGCTGAGTGTTGTGGTAGGTAATCGATCGTCGAGTGCTTTATAATTTGTGCAACTTTCAAAAACATTTTAGATCGATGTCCCAAACATGCCACAGTATTCGTGGATGCTGGAGGAATTGCCTGAAAATGAAAATGAAACAGAGAGCTCCAGCTTAGGTGGGAGTAAATTCAGAGTAGATGAAAAATATCGGAAATTCATTAAAAAGATTGTTTCAAGCGTGGCTAAAGCTGAAGGATTTAATGTGCCAAAAGTTCAGCTGGAAGAAGACATCGACGACCTACTTAACTTCACATGGAAACTAACAAAGGTTTGGCGTGATTAGAAAACCTGTCACACGTCTGGGAATTTTTGTGCAATTAAAGCAATGCTTTTCCAGATAACTACCCTAATGGATGATTACGTAAATATGACTATAAGGGACTTTCAAAATTGGTATAATGATTTAGAACCACGTACGGAACATTCGATGGTAGGTACTTTATCATTCTCATTCTTGGTGTATTATTCGTTCATCTTTGAACAGCGATCGTGTAATTGCAGGTGAATTGGGAAGGTAAAATAATTGGTATATTTAAAGAATCGGGCATCGATCTATCTAACGATACTACCATTAAAATAGTCTCCCCTGGCTATTTCGAGAAGCTGGTTCCCCTGCTGGACGAATCTTCGAGCAGAACCATTGGTAAGTATAATTGCACTGGCAATTGCACTGGCATCCATTTATTCCTTACTTACAGTGAATTATCTTCACTGGAATTTCCTCTCGAGTGCAATCAAAATGACAACCGACAAAATGAGAGTACTGTGTGAGCAAATGACTGGAGACGACACAGGGAAACAATCCAGGTTCGTACGACAAATTCATTAGTCCAAATGTTTCGATGGTGTTCGTGGTAGAAACGAAAGGTGAACAAAGCCAAGCTGATCTGGCATAGAGAAGGTACTAAAATTCGAAGGGTATCTCGCGTTGAAATTTCGCACAGCTATGGAGACTGGAACGGTGTCTGGAGTAGAATACGGATGCGGTCCAATTTAGATTATGGCGTAGCGGCACGTGGCGACAATTTAATTTGAATTAGTCGTGTGAATTACCTGGCCACGAACGGCGCGATTACTTTCGAATTATTCGCAGGTCGGACGCCTGCATTGAGGAAGCGCAAATGAGCGACGTTATTGCGTACGAATATATGAGGAGATATTTCAATAACGGTACTATAAAATTGGTACGATTTTTTTCTCCATGATTTTTCATTGAAAAAGGAGAGCATTAAATGCAGGTCGTAGAGTTACTTTTTTTTGTCTTTTTTTTACGCGGTAGGCACTCGATGCGTTGAGTGATATGGAGAAAGAAATGGAAATTGAGATTGGTCAGTCGAATTGGGCAAGCAAGGAGATACAAAATTTAGCTTTGAGGAGAGTCAAATCTATAAAAAAAAATATTGGCTATCCAGATTGGTACAATAACGCAACTATCATGGAAAATTATTTCGGTGCCGTGAGTGAATTGTTGTCTTGTGTTAATATGAATTAAAAATTAATCAGGGTAAACGGATTAATAATTGCAGCTTACGATGGGATCGACCTACTTTGAAAACGCATTGAGATTGCAAAGGTACTATAAACTAAGAGAGCTGTGGCTTTTGAGGCACAAAAACGAAGTTAAACCGTAACTATTTTTAGACTAATTAATCGAGATTATTGAGATTAAATTAAATGACCCTTATTAATTAATTATTTTTTTATTGTAGATGGCTCGTCGACCCTTTAACGCTGAATGCATTTTATTTGAGCGAATCGAACTCAATAAGTGAGTGCTACTAATTTTCATTATTTAATTCAAGACATCATATAAAATAATCATTTTTTTTATATATTTACGTAGCTATGCCCTTGGTCAATCTACAGAGCCCCTTTTTCAGTGGCACTCAACTAAAGTATGTATTAAAATTCTCGTTTAATATTTTATAATAATAATCATTTCTCCCCAGCTTGATTAACTATGCTCTGACTGGGTATTTACTGGCACACGAATTGTATCATCCATTTGATGAATTAAGTTAGTACTCCTCTTTCAATAGATCAATTATTTGTGCTTTTAGTAATAGAAAAATATTTGCAGAACGCCTTTTCAATGAGCACGGTGATGAAATACACTGGCCAAAAACCATGACGGACGAGTACTATAAGCGTGCCCAATGTTTCGTTCAACAATTTAATGAATATACCTTGGACGGAACTATCTCTGGCCCAAAAATCGAGGCAAGTGTTTCTCCTATTTTCAGATGCTCAGAGAAAATGATCACTGAAAGAAAAAATTGATTTATAGCATTATGGTAACCAGACTTTCGATGAAAACATGGCAGATACTATGGGATTAAACACTGCGTTTAAAGCTTACAAACGAAGAGAAAGAATAAATGGAATGCCGGAACCTACATTGCCCGGTTTACATTGGTTCAGCAATGATCAGCTATTCTTCCTGTCTTTTGCTAATGTAGGCAATTCCAAAGCAATACAACTTTTCGATCAGACCCACTTTACTGCAACCAAAAATATTTAATTTTTCATTTCGTTGCTCTTTTTCTGTTTTAAGTTATGGTGTGAAACAAGAAATCCTGAGTCATTAGTCATAGAAGCAAAACTAGACTCGCACAGTATGCCACGTTTAAGGGTACTTGGATCTCTGTCCAATAATCAGGAATTTGCAAAAGCATTTTCCTGTCCCCTGGGCAGTCCAATGAATCCTGAGAAGAAGTGCAATATTTGGAAAGTATAGAAAGCTATAATTTCACTGAAATTATTATGAACCAATTAACGCCACATTTACAATGGAAAGATACTAAACACAACTGAGATACTACGATCAGTACTGTCCAACGAAAGTGGCGTTTATAAACAACTGCAATTACTTCCATTTCTAAGCAAACTGGAACCATGATCGAGCGTCTAAATTAAAGCTAGAAGTCTAAGCTACCATCTCCAATAGGTGTGAACATTATTCCATGTGCAATTCATTTGTTATTAACAATTAAACAATTAAAACTGTTATTACGGTCAACTGGATATAGTTACATCAACAGAGTATTTTTTTCGTATCGTTGATTCTTATGCCTTTCATTGGAATCATCGTTCTTACTATCAGCCCAGCAGAAGCCGAGATAATTGAATTTGTTCAAATAAATTATAAACAAAGGCGATTAATTTGACCTGCGGGCGAGCTCCACCAATGAACAAAGGACATAAATTAAAACTAGTAGTATAAGCTACCATCTCCAATAGGTGTGAACATTATTCCACGTGCAGTTCATTTGTTATAAACAATTAAACAATTAAAATTGTTATTACGGTCAACTGGATATAGTTACAACAACGGGGTATTTTTTCTCGTGTAGCTGAATTTCTTCCCTTTCATTTGAGACGTCGTTGATTACAATCGGCCTAGCAAAAGCCGAGATAACAATTTTTAAAAATTTCAGATAGTCGATAATCGGACATGTGGCGCCATCTCGCGTATGCGGTATTTTTCGCAGTTTTCACGACCGCCAAAACTGAATTCCTGGATAACATCGTTAATTTAAACAAATGCGTTTTTCTCGGCTTCTAGGACGTATTATTCAACCGGACTTATCTTCAATTACAGCTATACACCATAGCTATCTCCTACAACAGTTGCAACAATATGGCATGCGTGGTTTAAAAGTTATTAACAATTAAAAAATCGGTAAAAATGCACTCCGGGTCACTGCAGTTATCTCGGCTTCTGGGAGCCCTAGATTAATGATCGGGTGCTTAAAATGAAGGTAGAGGATGCCGCTACACCAGAATAAACGATTTACAAATGCTGCACAGACCTTATATTTTTTATAAACAATTTAACATTTCGTTTGAGTATTAAACCGAAGATATACACGAGGGCCGATCTAATGGCGAATCAGATTGTTCCTTGAACCAAGAGCTTCAATTTGAGTGGATATTGGTTAAAATCGGTCCAGTAGAAGCCGAGATAATTGAATTTGTTTAAATAAATTATAAATAAAGGCGCCTAATTCGACTTGCGGGCGAGCTACATCAATTGTCAACGATCGTAAATTAAAACTAGCAGTATAAGCTACGATTTTCAATAGGTGTGGACATTATTCCATATGCAGTTCATTTGTTATAAACAAATAAACAATTAAAATTATTATTACGGCCACCTGCATATAGTTACAGGAACTTGGTGTTTTTTATCGTGTAGCTTATTCGTTTCCCTTTCATTTTACACCTTATTTATTGAAAAACAACCGCCAGGAGTCGAAATAACAATTTTTTAAAATTTTGTCGGTAACGATATGTCGATAACTGGACATGTGGCGCCATCTCGCGTTTGCGGCATTTTTCGCAGTTTTCGCTACCGCCAAAACCGAATTCCTGGATTACATCGTTAATTTAAACAATTCCGTTTTTCTCGGCTTCTAGTGTGTACTTTTTAACCAGGCTTATCTTAAATTAAAGCTCCAAAAACTAGCTATCTCCCCCAACAGTTGCAACAACATGGCACTTGTGGTTTAAAAGTTATTAACAATTGAAAAATCGGCAAAAATGCACTAAGGGTCACTGCAATTATCTCGGCTTCTGGAGGCGCTAGATTAATGATCGGGTACTTAAAATGAAGGTAAAGGATGCCGCTACACGAGAATAAACGATTTACAAATGATGCGTCCGTTGTTTATTTTTTATAAACAATTTAACTTTTCATTTGAGAATTGCACCGAAGATATACACGAAGGCCCATCTAATGGTGAATCAGGATGTTCCTTGAACCGAGAGTTTCAATTTGTGTGTTTGTTGATTAAAATCGGTCGAGCAGAAGCCCAGATAATTGAATTTGTTTAAAGAAGTGATAAACAAATGCCATTATTTCGACTTGCAGGCGAGCTACAGCGATGACTAGATGACATAAAATAAAGCCAGTGGAATAGGCTATCATCTCCAATAGGTGGGAACATTATTCCATGTGTAGTTCATTTGTTATAAACAATTATACAATTCAAATTGTTATTACGGCCACCTGCATATAGTTAGAGCAACAGGGTATTTTTCCTTGTGCAGCAGCATCCTTTACCATCATTTTAAGCACCCGATCATTAATCTAGCGCCTCTAGAAGCCGAGATAATTGTAGTGACCCTTAGTGCATTTTTGCCGATTTTTCAATTGTTAATAACTTTTAAACCACAAGTGCCATGTTGTTGCAACTGTTGGAAGAGATAGCTAGTGTCCGTAGCTTTAATTTAAGACAAGCCCGGTTAAAAAGTACGCACTAGAAGCCGAGAAAAACGCAATTGTTTAAATTAACGATGTAATCCAGGAATTCGGTTTTGGCGGTGGCGAAAACTGTGAAAAATGCCGCAAACGCGAGATGGCGCCACATGTCCGGTTATCGACATATCTTTCCCGACAAAATTTTAAAAAATTGTTATCTCGGCTCCTGCTGGTTGTTTTTCAATAAATAGGGTATCAAATGAAAGGGAAACGAATAAACTACACGATAAAAAATTCCCCGTTGCCGTAACTCTATGCAGTTGGCCGTAATAACAATTTCAATTGTTTATTTGTTTATAACAAATGAACTGCTCGTGGAATGATGTTCACCCATTGGAGATTCTAGCTTATATATCTGGCTTTAATTTATGTCATTTGATCATTGATGTAGCTCGCCCGCAAGTCGATGTCATCGCCTTTGTTTATAATTTAGTTAAACAAATTCAATTATCTCACGTTCTACTGGTCCAATTGTAATCAACGACTTCTCAAATTGAAGATCTCGACTCAAGGATCAATCTGCTGGACGTTTGGAACGGCCCTCGTGCATAATTTCGGTGCAATTCTCAAACGAATTATTACTTTATTTATTAAAATGTAGTTCATGGATGGAACTACATGACTTTAAACGACTTACGAATGCTACTTGTGGTAGTTATTTTTTATAAACAATTTAAGTAATCACTTGAGATTGTTTCAGTAACTATACACATGGGCTGTTCTAAAACAGCTTGTCTGCTCTTTCACCTGCTCTGTATCCGTAGATTCCCTAAGTTACGTTCAGCCTTGGAAGTTAAACTTTATTTATAAACGATATAAGTCATAATTATGTTCTTAGTTTTATTCAGGAAGTGAAACGAGAATGATTCGCACTCGAATTTGTCTTCATTTTTATTTAATGATCAGGAAGGGCAATCTTGCATCAAGTAAAGAGAATAGAGCTAGAGCGTTTCGTTTGTAGGTCCGTCTCCGACAGGACCGGGATGATATCCAAGGTTCCGCTTTCCTCGACACTCGGTTTTCTGAAGAACAGGTCTCTCAGTAACGTGCCTTCGGTGGAGGGTTCTTCCAGATCACCCTTGCTCTTGATGCGTGTATTTTGTGCACGATACAAGATGGACTCCTTATCGAATTCTTCTTGAACACTTCTCCTATAGATACATTGGCACAATAAATGTCCAAAAGTTAAACTGTTCCTCTGAATTTTGATTGTAAATTCAATAATCACATTTCCCCAATTTTCCCAAGAAACGTTAAAACAGCTAATCTACCATTTTTTTTACCATATTCCCTGACAAAGATTGAACTTTAAATTACATAATGTTGAAATTAAATTATGAAATCACTCGAGATAAACCAATATTTCCTTTCCCTCCGGCAACAAGATAAAATTAAAGTTTATCCTTTTATTCGGTATCCTCAAAATTTAATCTAACTTTCCAATAATTTTCGACGAGTTAATCGTGTTGCCTTACGCTATTATCTCCGAGTCCTCTGTTTGACACGCTTGGTTACTTTTTCTTATTGCATCCCTGTAGCGTTCTAATCTCTCCGCCTCCAATAATTCCTTCGTTCTCTGAAACTCCGTCTCCAGTACATCGCTTTCGGTTTGCTTCATCGTCAACGCGTTCTGCAACCGGGATTTCTCCTGCACCAAATCCCTGACAGTGTCCGTGATTTCGAGAAATTGTTTTTCCTGCGCGGTGATCTGCCGTGTCAACAGCTCGAGCATACGTGAAATTCGACTTTTCAGCTCATTCGTCTCGTCCCGGGATTGCCTCAGCTAGCGAAATACCATGAAACGCGAGATCAAACAGGATTTTTCAGCCCACCGTTCGTTTCGTTTTATTTATTTCGTTTCGTGTACAGTCAACCCTCCTATAACGCGGTACTCTCAGAACGCGGTTTCCATATAACGCGGAGCTGAAAATGCGACAGCCCTCCTATAACGCGGTACTCTCAGAACGCAGTTTCCATATAACGCGGAGCTGAAATTGCGAAAGGCGTATGTATGTACAGTCAGCCCTCCTATAACGCGGTACTCTTACAGCGCGGTTTCCGTCAACAGCATCCCATAAGTTTCTTCCGCGTAGCCTAAGAATGATTAGCCTATGTTTAGTTCGTTAGGGCCTATTTGAATTATAAGGGAACAGATGGCGCCAGTTTCATGTAGGTTCAGGCAGTCGGATCGCGACATAGTAACTAGATATGTTTATATAAAAATTTATATAAAGATTTATATAAAGATTTATATAAACTCTTCAATTCAATAAAAATAATTTATAATTTATCTTGTCCTTATTGGTCTCCATATAACGCGGTACGAATAATGTGATTTGTACTAATTCTGCGTTTCTTATAGCGCGGTTTCCATACAACGCGGTAGACGGTTTCCATAGAACGCGCTACGAATTAGCCTGGTTTGTACGGTTAAATCCGAGTTTCTTATAGCGCGGTTTCCATATAACGCGGTACGCACTCACCGCGTTATAGGAGGGTTGACTGTATTTGGCCGGTTGCTCTGCCACGCAAAATACACCTGTTCCCGTTTGATCGCCCAAGTTAAACTGCATCGGGCACGGTCAGAACATAGATCGAGTGCAAGCAATCTGCGAAGTCCGTGTGCTGTCGGTCTGATAACTTGGCCTCCTCACACAGAACTATAATTTACGGTTAATAAACGACGAGAATGAGGGTTGTAACATCTTGGATTTTCGAATGATGCTCCATCTGGATGGTTTTGGTAGGGTACAGGGCACAACATCGATATGTCGACAGTACTTCGACAAAATGATGGTCTGGGAAACAACTACAAATCACCCCTGGAAACCCTAATCCACATCCAGACCCTGCTTTTACGATCCAACCGCGTGTGCCTGACTTCCCATATACGTCAGAGACATAGGTGGAGCACGGTTTTCACTATCGTTGTTCATCACGCCTGTCTTTATTTCATTTCTCTGTTCGGTCCGTCATTTCTCAAACCCAGATTTCCTCTATCTACTACGTTCTCCCTTGCTTCCTTTTTTTATTGACGCGAACATATATGAGCCGCGGGAATCGATAAAGGATAAACTGTTTTCTATCGTAGAGGAGACGGAAACTTTATATTACTTGGTGTTCTAATTGCTGCCTCTCAGTTTCACGATGGTCCAGTGATTTCTGGTACTGGTTCCTCATAGCTTCCTTCTCGCTTTCGCTCACGACCAACTCAGACTTCGCGTCGCGCATCTCCTTGGTGCATCTACGCGAAAAGCAGTACGCTATCAGTGTGTCGCCGCGAAACGCACGGGAAATTGAACTGCCGCGTGGTATTACGAAAATTGTTACGAGCAACTTTAAACGAAGAGAACCCTGGCCTTCCATCGATTTTACTTTCCACAGCGGCTTCAGAGGTCGTTCGATACTTTTTGTGTCCCGTTCCAACGGCGTTACGTGCTCGCGAGAAATATTTCGTCGCGTGTAAAATTCTCGTAAAACCGACCATTCCGCCGGCCCCTTTTAATTATGAAATTCCCAATCGACACTTTGCTCGCCGTGGTAGAAGTGGAAAGTATGGCAAGCGTATAATCGTATGCGCTATTATGTCGCCGTTATCTTAAATGGAGATTGAGTGTGTATCTCGTGCACAGATATGCAGATCGTGGAAAAATAATCTGGAACCTTAATCCGCAATCCTTTGCGTTGGTAAACGGTCTCGTTCCCGAGGGTTATGTCGGCTGGCTAGTACATACAAATTACACGGTGAAACTTTTAATGGCGAAATTTGGGTTTAATCGGTTCCCATTATTCAATATTTCCACCCAGTTCGTATACTTTGAAACAAATATGAATAGATTCTAAAGTAATCTAAAAAAATCTGGTGAATTTGAATTTGAACGTGCCACTCGTTGAAATTAACAAAGAGATAAAACAAAGGTGGCTATAATGCATTAATAAAACTGCTCTAGCGAGAAACTTGAATATACCATAGGAAATAACTTGTATCGAAATCAATATGTATATGCAATCAAATATTAGAAGCCACTGATAACGACAACATTTCCATTCACGAAAGTGCAGCCCCCGCGGGTATTAATCCAGGAGGCGTTTCGATACAAAGTGTCTGGGGAGAGAATTTACTTAATCAACTGCTTAACCAGCTGAGCTATCCTTTTCCTGTCAGCGGGACAGAGATCTTGAATGTGCGGGGACGAGGCCGTGTTCCCGTCGGCGTCCGCTGTCTCTCCTCTGCATTTCCAGCAGAATTCCTCGTCAGCCTTCACCTCCTCGCTCTCTGTCGAGATCGTTTGTCTGCTCGAAGATTAAACAGTTACAACGTTTCCCTTTATTAACGGAAACGAACGGACGCCGCGCTGTCCGACCCGACACGCAACCAAACATTTCTGAAAGGGATTTCCCCTGATCCAGACATGAAACGTCCCGAATATTCGGCACTGATTCAAGATACAGAAGCACCGAGACGTGCAACGTGCACGTTGGGCCAATTCAATTTTCCACGAAATCCCGCGGGACCACTATTATCATAGAGGATATGCAAATTTATCATTTTACCATCGATAACTTCGTTATTCCGGATGCGCAAAGAGGATGGAAATGAAGATCACATGGAACAAACAGAATGGATTCACGTCGTCCCGGTTTGACTGCGTTTCGCTCGCGTTCAGCTTTCGTTTCAGTCGGATCAAAGAATATTCCACGGTCTTGAGCGCGGGTCAACAATAACCCGACAAAAGGACCCGTCGTAACGCAGAAATGAGGTACGCGTTTGAATCGAACTGCAACTCGGTTACGGTGACGACGGGAGATTGAAATTAGTTCAATTCGATTACGGACCTTCGTCGTCCCGATGCATGCGCTCGTTCTCCTGATAGATTCTTAGTGTGCGTTGGTGAAGCCTGGCCAATCTGTCTCAGAATAATTCATCAATGTTTATGACGTTTCCAAACACTGCGAAGTCTAACGCGATCTCGAACACAGATGCGAACTCGAGAAAACAACGAAACGAATGGAAAAACGAAATGAACGTTACGCGCACCTCTTGCTCCATCTAATATAGGAATTCATAAGTGTCCCGTCGTCGTAGTCGTTCGAATACATATCTGGCAAGCATCGTCCCGCGGTCCCGAGACGATCGTATATAGCCGGCAAAGGGGTTACGATCTGCAACGTTAAAAGTCGAGTCTCGTGCTCGATTCGCGCGACGAGCGTGCCACCGTCGACAAATCCCTGGTGGAACGATTCGCTGTTGTCCAGAGAGCACTCGATGCTCGATGCTCCGTCGTCTGAAGTTGGATTTATATGACATTTTAAGAGGCACTTCGCCCTGAAGCGGGGATATTGTGAATTCTCTTGATTGTGGGCAAACGAACGGCGAGGACGAGGGGACAGCTGAAACTTATTATGTTCGCGAAATAAAAATGCAGGAACGAGACGAGGGAAGGACGTGATATGTATATAGGGAGACAATTTAGGCAAGACGTTTGAATTTTATTCACAAAAATCAGTGCGCGCTAAATTTACATCCGACGTAGTCTTTGTGCCCGCGAACCACATCGATAAAACTCACGGATTGCTTGCCTGTCTAGCGCGATATTTTCGACGACCCTGGTGCACCCTAGATCAGACGACGGGAGGAAAGTCGCAAAGATTGACAGACGAATTAGAAAACCGAAACACGACACTTGTGACATGACAATCTCCAGAGCACATCGAGTAGTCTCTCTTTCTTTTTTTCCTAGCAAGGTAAAAGCAACGCTAGATACGACCGGTCGGTTGGTGAAAAGTCGCTGAATCGTTCAGTCCTTGGATTTTAACGAGCACTCTCGGCTGATCGGCTGTTCTGAAGTGGAATTTCGATGACTTCTCAGCCCTTCTTCTGCGCCGTTCGGGCAAGCGGTTAACGTAATGGTAGTTTCTTGTTCCTTTATTGGAACGCTGGTCCTGACATCGTTGCCTAGGATGGACAGATGCATAACGCTTCGTTGTCCTCGACGGGAATCGTATCTCCTGGAGCTGATCAACGAGAAACTTTGCCCTCGTCCACGTGAGCTTAGATCCGATGAGCGGCGGTGTCGCCTGCGGATCCTCCTTGGCATGCAACAAAGTAGATACCTGGGAGAAAGCGTAGGATACACTTTAGCGAACACAGTCTGTAAATTGTCTGCAACGATTTTTTATATCAAAATTAATAAGAATAAGGACAGGGTAAAATGGACAGTTAATTATTTTCCAATCGGCACATTAAAGCAATCACGGTTAATTTAGCATGATAATATTATTATTAAATTTAATTAGGGCGAAGGATTAAGTTTGAAAAGTGTATCGTGTAAAATGGCATTCGACTTGAAAAATGGTTAGGAATAAATATTCATAGGTGCGAATGATTGATTAAGCTTGTCCGTAGATTGGACGCGTCATTGGAATTTTCAAGGGAAATAGAGAACGTGGAGAAAATTAATTGTGGCGGTGCGAAGTCACCAACTGACGTGCAGTGGTATCGATAATCTTTTAATCGATCAATTTTTATCCGGCCTCCACAGATTTATGCAATTCGGTCGTCAAATTGCCGTCAATGTTTTTTTTTTCTCGACACTCGATATCTCACTTGGAAATGCCCATAACTTTAGGCAAAAGCGTAAATATTTATTGACAGTCTTTTATAGCCTTTTCGAAAAATAACACGTGACTGCTTGTTTGAGAGGCAATGTTTGTTTAAATATGTTTAAAAGGAACGAAGTTTTTTTTTCCAACCGAGCTACCTGTCGAAATATTTCCTAAACGTGCCGCTGACGCAGTATAAAGCAATGGGATTGATGCAGCTGTTGGTGAACGCCAGACAAAAGCTGAGGATCCGAAAATAATGCCAGAACGCGTTGTAATCCTTCTGCGCTGTTGGATGAATATAAAACCACAGCATGAACACGTGTTGGGGGAAGAAACACACTGCAAAAACGATCACGAACGCCATCACCATTTTGGCCACCTTTTTCCGCGCTTTCACCTGTTTCACCTGCAATCAATTCGTAACGAGAAATCACAACGCGCACTTTCACCTACGTAAACGAATCATTGCTGGCCTCGTTGAAACGTTATTCTTCGGCCGCGAATAAAATTTCCAAAATCCACGGAACAAGAATGGACGAAAAAAAATTCACGCGATAGTTGGTTCGTTGAATTTAACAACATTACAAGCTGTTGTAGACGTTGAAGCGCGTCAAAAGAAGTGATTTACGCGTGGCTGTTGGAATGTCAAGGGGGAAAAAACTTCTCGTCGGAAAAAAACTTTAATTGCTTTTTCTACAACTCACCTGGCCTTGCATCTCGCCAGGTATATTTCTGGTGCTGCGCATCAGATGTCTGGCCATCAGGATGTAGAATACGGCGATGATACTGAGAGGCATGGCGTAGTATATGAAGAAACGACAGACCAGAATTGTTTTCGGGTAATTCGGTCCGAATTCTTCCGGGTAAGGGTAGCAGGCCTTTAAACATTCACACCGAATCTGTGGTTTCTCGCGTGAAATTAATTGAGCCGACCTAATTTCCTCTCAACGATAAAATTGGAACAACGATGGATAGTGTCCATAACGGGAAACGGCATGAGAAAATGGTATCGGCTGTTTCGAATGATTGTTTCATGTCAGCTGGTGAAACTTACACGAAAACTCACGTTCCTGTTTACTCTGAACACCCTGATGTAAGAGAAGGAGGCTGGAACGGCGCAGATAATGGCCAATAGCCAAATCAACGTGGCGACGATCACAGTAAAACGCGTTGCCCGTCTTCCTGTACCTTGAACAGTAAAAGTGAAGTAATCCAGACGAGCTACGTAGATGATACGTGAATCTACGCTTCCTAGAATGTCTCGTTTTACGGTGCACTTTGCCTGGAATATCATTCTTTTTAGGGGCAACGGGAATGCGCAGTGCATTGCAGCTGCACGATTGTAAGCGCGATATTATAAATGTTGGTCGTAAAATGAATAAAACACACGTTTGTCGTAAAATGCAAAATGTTCTTCAAACGCGAACGCTGTCGTGGAATTAGATTCAACAAATTGAATCGAATTACGCAACCGTTATTCAAAAGCTCGTAGCTTTCAGCGAAGTCCCGGAACATTTTGCACCTTGGCATCGTTGGTCTCAATGATCACTGTCGCGGAATTCAAGGACAGGCAAATGGGAAATCGAAATTCGTTACCCGTGGCGTGAAGCTTTCTCATTGGATCGACGATGGCGAAGAATCTGTCTGCCGAGAGTGCAGTTAAAGTGAACACGGAGACACCCACGGAAATATCCTTGGCGCACTCGGAAACCTTGCAGAGCACAAGTCCGAAAGGCCACGAATCCAGAATATACACGGTGAAGGTGAACGGCACGCACGTCACTATCACCTAAAGTTCAACATTGAACAGACGTCTCAGAGAAAGAAGGCATCCACGTTTTTAGAGAAGTCATTTTCATGGATCGTATTCTTTGGGATAAAAAAGAAACGCTCAGAGAAAAATAAATAAAGCACGAGGAGGCGCGTAAAATCTTCGCTCCTTCGCGCACGCATTTATGTAATAACTGCAGCTTGATCGTTTAATAAAAAAGAACAAAATATATATGTAGAAGACTTGAAGGGGAAAGAGGTCTTGTCAAGCTGAGAACAGTTTAAGTGAAAAATGCTCAACGAAACTGCCTTGTAAAGCAGGTACTAAAATATTCAGGTAAACGAAGAGGAATGAAGTTCTCCATAAAAAAAATAAATACGAAGCAAAACTATACACGGTAGAAGTTCCCTGTAATTTCACTGGGCAAAGAATTCAAATGAGCAAGTTCGCTTTACGTGGGATAATATAGAACACGTGCCAAGAGGTCTCCGAGTGCCAATGAGAAGACATAAATATTGGGAACGTTCCTCATGTTACTGTGTCGCAATATGGTGAGCGCGAGCACGCCATTTCCGGTCAGTCCAATTAGAAGAATTAGCAAGAACACCACCGGCACTATATACGTTTCCGGTCGATCCCCATACGGCGTATAATCTTCCTCCTCATCGTCGTTCTCATTCAACATCGTTTGATCCATTACACCGTAAACACCGGCGACACTGGTGTAATGCGTAGTCGACACGATACCGGAAGTCACCCTTAAAATGGACGAAGCGGAAGGTGTGGTCCATGAAATCGACGATAACGGGGAGATGGTCGAGCGAGCTTTGAACATGATTTCGTTCTTTCTTTATTCAAGTCCAATGGCCCCTTTGTTTGAGAGAGGATCGTTGCGTTTCACATCTTGATCGGGTACTCGTCTGACCAATGGCCGCAGGTGGCTCGCCAGTTTCCCCCTTTCGAATATCTGGACACTGGAAATTGGAAAAGAAGCATCGTGAGCGAAAGTTCTTGGCAAATGGAGCGGAATACAGTGGTAAATGGAGAAATGAATTGCGTAAGCGTGTAAAGGGGAAACGATGTCGAAAAGGTGAGTGAAAAATTGGTACGCGAGGGGCGTAGATTTTTCGCTGGCACTAAAGTTCGGCTCGTTTATTTTTGTTTTCTCCATTTTTTTTGGCGGAATAAGAGGAAGATAAGTAACGCCGGGGTGAGATGAGACGATGGTCTAAAGATATTTTCTGTGAAAGTTTGCTAACGGACTCGGAACGATGGTGCTTTAAAGCCACGCTTTCTGTGAACCCAGCAGGGTCTAATGAGAGTTCCGCTGGTTACGCCCGGGCCTGTATTCTGTATATAAAAAGCGTCGCCAATAAATTCACGACACACAGGGCGAGGGTAGTGCTGCATTTATGTCACGCGATAAGAAGGGAACAAAAATATGAACCTGTTCGTACAACGTGACCTCGTTAACCGGCTTGAGAATATTTATCGCGTTTTATTTTTTTTCAATCGTGCCAGCGACGTTTCGCGAACCGTAAACGACGCGCTTAGACGCTTGTAATTTTCCGGAGGTCTACGGTTTAGCGGCGATGTTTCAAGCTTACGCGTTCTCTCCCTCTGCGTGGGTTAAGCGTCTTGCTTCACAATATCTTTAACGTGGCCGAGCGACATGCTTTTGTGCATAAAAGTAGGGCGCAACCCGTTTAAAATGCCTTTGAAGAAAATAAAGTCGCTGTATTACAATTTTACACGATTGCGATGAAACAAGGAATATCATCGCGGAGAACTCGAGATAAGATCTATCTGTTGATAATGATAATTTCTCGTCGTAAAATGTTGCAATCGGGGGGGTGCAATCGTTTAAAAGTCGAACAATTGAGATCGGGGGGAAGTTTCGAAACGATTCGGAAATACGAATGTGATTATTCAGAGTGCAGGTCTTATTTGCGAGCGCAAAAATGAGGGACTTCATTGTGTCCAATAATTACAAGGACGGAATTAAATGCATCTGCAGCTCGGTCCTCCGTGTTCGTGGGCCAAAATAATACTAAAGCGTAGCTCGTGCGAATTCCAACTCGTTGGAAAGTTTCCGCTCTCGCGTGGTAATTCCTGTGGCGGGTATTTTATTCGACATTGAAGCATGTTACAAATTTGATTTAAAATATAACAATAAAATTCAGTTTGCCAACTTACCAACCGCCAACTGAAGCTACTAATAATATCATGCAACATTGAGTTCGTTATTTAATTTTTTCTAGCTCGCGAGCTTTTACTCAAAGGGCTTGGACGCGAATATACGAATCAAGCCTTTAATCGAATCGAAAGAACGCCACCATAAATCCAGTGGCATGTTTCCCTGCGAATGTCGCAGAAAAAGAAGTACATTACTCGAGCATTTCCTGTACTCTGCTCGGGGCACAGCTCTTTTGTGAGCTGCATAATGGTAAAAGCATACTTCATTGCCGCCGTTCCACGGCCCGCGAAAGACAATGCAAACCTGTGTTTACAGTGCACGTACAATCGTAACTGCAACGAAGAATCTCCGCTGAATTTATTCCGCCAAATGAAAGGCACTTTCGTTGAAATTCACGATTTAACCCGCCTCCTTTAAATATAATTGATGGACCGTTTCAGGCTGGCCAACAGACCGTTGTAAATTATCGCAGGCCCTCCTGGGAACGTGTACTCCACTTTTATCTACGAAAGATTGCCCGAGGGAATGCTCTTTTTTTCCTATCATGTCGATCCATGTTTAAAGAACGAGAGGAGACAAGGGACTCCTTAAATCACTGCCGAAGCTGGAAACGTTCCATTTAACTCGATTGAAGGATCAGTAAACCTATCTCTGGCCAGTGTAATCACCTAACAATTTCACGGTGTGATTCCCTCCAACGCAACTATCTTTCTAGACTGACGCGCAATCTCGTTCCAAGACGGCCGAGCCTCCATTGACTAGAGAATCGAACATCCACGAAATGTAACGGTGCATAAATTGTATCTATTATTTTTAGAGTTGAACCAAATTTTGCCAATCCCTTTTAGAAAACAGAAATAATATAACAAATATTGCATTGCTTCTGTGCAATTTGCGATATTATGTAGGAATCAAGCGGCTTGATTCGGATACCACGGTAATTTATTCCCAATGATGGCCCATTACGATGATCAGTCTCAGACCGGGCAAGACAGAGCTAGCAGCTCGTAAATCAAAGCCAAAGACATTTAGGGCCATTAAATGAGGCTAGGTGCGATATCGGCCGGCATAGGATTAGACAGGATATACACAGCAAACTAACTATCGATATCCTGTGTAG
The DNA here is from genome assembly GCA_907165295.1 of Nomada fabriciana. Lineage (NCBI taxonomy): Eukaryota > Metazoa > Arthropoda > Insecta > Hymenoptera > Apidae > Nomada > Nomada fabriciana. Next base: position 5,685,506 of record OU015690.1, on the reverse strand, counting down.
AATAACCGAGTGCTCGAAGATTAATATGCCATAAAGTTTAGACCGCTTGAACGTTTGGTAATTTTGGATTGCATTATGCCGTGATAAAATATTCTACGGTTGCTTAGAAAATGGAATTGCCCGAAGTGTCCTGATTGCGATCCAACTTCGCGGGAAAATATTTCCGAGCGCTGTTCGCGCAGAGTTAAAGAAAATTGGCGCTGCATGAAACCACGTGTAGAACTTTTAACAAATGATATGCATCGGTTTCGCTAAAGTGTAATACCCCGAAGGTATCAAGTATAATACTTTTCCGGAAGATCGAAATTCCTTTGGTTTAAAGCGAGCTTGTTCTTTTGCATAACAAAACAGACTTGTTATATCGTTCAGCCGTGAGGAACAGCAATTTTGGCGAGGACCTGCGTTTCGAGGATTCACCGCTGAATCAGACCAGCTGTTACTAAAAAACAAAAAGTCTATTACTGAGCAAACGAAAATTTCGAACAGAGTGAAACTTTTCACATTGCTCAACTGTAATGTCGCAAAGTTCTATATGTTGGTCTTCGTTGATGCATTAATCTCACATTGAGAAAGCATTTTTTTTACATTTTTGCAAACACAACGTCCACAGAAGGCATTCCTGCGATCACCTAGGCGCGTTAATAGCGTCATTAAGCTTGGACTATCGATCTGCGTGCCAGTTGATTACGTGGCATAGTTCCCGCGGGTATAAAAGTTCCGCTTAATCGGCAAACTCAACTCATTTTGTCCGAAAAAGAGATTCCCTTTAATTTTGTTACGCAACGATTCTCTTTAATTGATGTCCCGTAGCAAAGATTCTGAAATAAATTCATGTCGTTTATGATAAATTGTTATCTATAATGTTTATTTAACCACAGTAAAACGAGGACAGATATCTGGTCGATTTAATCGCCAAAGAAATGTTTGCTGCACAACGTTTTGTAGATGTATCAGTGATTAATTACTCACACATTGTTTAATGAGGCTTGAATAACGCTGCGTTGTGTACGTGTGTTACGTAAGCGGTTCTGATAAAACGCGCCGGAAATCAATTAATTACAGCGCCTGAAAATTGTGTCAACGTTACCCTATTGTTCCGTTTCGTTGCCGGATTCCCCCGGTGGAAGCAGAAGCGAAAGATTAACCGCTGCTTTTTTCCGCTTACATTGATACGTCAGGCCGCATAACCGAATTGAATTGCAGAATTTCCGACGCTTGGTGAAATAAGGCGAAGCAGGTAGAAAAATGTGTGCGCCGCTGTGTAAAATGTTTTAAACGTTTCGATGACAGCCAGAGGGATGGGAAATGAATATAGTTTTCCCGGACGTCGGCAGATTATACGCTACGTCAATCTTCAAACGAGAGAAACGAAATTCGTCCCGCAAACCGTGGGACCATAAACGTTCGAACGACTTCCGACGCTTTTCCGCCGTGGAAAAAAAATAATTCCTAATTGGGGCGCTGGTAAAATAATCAAACCTCAAGGCACATGGCCCGGCTCGAGGCAACGTTATACGACCGTTGGTATCATTCGCACTCGCTAAATTTATAAATAATTGCCCGTCCCAGCTGGTCGTACAGCGTGCACTGTAAATCGATTGGTAAAAAACCTTCGTATCCTTCGTGTACTCCACTGGCACGTCGATGGTAAATAAGAGGAAAATATAATTGGAACATCCGCGAAATAAATAAAGAAACTCGACGCGATCCATTTAATATATTAAAATGTTAGAGCTGTACCACTTTTTTTCACCGCCGTTCAAGACAGGAAAAATTAATCATTCAGACCTCGACGCGATCGAGTTCACTGTTCGACGCGTTAACATTCTCCGCGACTACGGCGATAATTAGCGCAAAGAGTCCGATGTGAAATGAGCACGGGGAAGATCAAATCGCTCCTCGGAGGATACGTGTGCAGCAGAAACTTCATGTCTACGATAAGGATAGTTCGTGAAGGAAAAACGTCACGAATAAAGCACCAGGGAGAAGGTGGATTATTCATGAAAGTTAACTAGATAGAGATCGATATGGAAGAAATGAAAAGAAATGATAGTCTGGCCTACAAACATTTATACGGGTCTCTGTGTACGTACCGACTCGTATTCAGCTTCGACTGAAGCCCTTGTCAACGTAATGGGCGGTGGTCTGACCAATTCTTACTTATACTACTTGCGCCGCGTAGCATTGATTGCGGATCCTATGGAATTGAATTACATTCCTGAATTTTGACGCAATCGCCATTCCCGTAAATTGTGGATTACTTTTAAGCTCGTAATTTATGAAAATTGTAGTTGCGTATAATGGCACTACTGGTTAATAAATCAGAATTACAGGGGCAAACAATTTTCAAACTTAATCGGACGTAAAAGGGTGACATAAAAAGTTTGATATTTTTAATTGAGGTTGTAAAATCGCGTTCTCCTCGAGTCTCTGAAATATTTGGCCATTCTTGAAGACAAGATCGTAAACCCCGCGAATGTTAGAAGGCAGGATTCTCGAGGCTGTAATAAATTAAAAGGGAAACCAGCCCGTAAAGAGTACGAAAATTGCCACGAAATTGTTTCGTTGATCGTCGACATTCCGCCGTGCACGCGTTTGCACTTTTCATTCATCAATCAGGCTGCTCTTGATTGATATGTTCGTTGAAAAATGATGGATCAACTAACCAGGGATCGTTAAGGAAGTGCTTCAGAAAATAATGCAACGTGAATTTCGGATCAGGTTCTAGTTGAAATATTAACAAGCTTGCTCGAGGAACTGCGCGTACCAAGAATTGTGTTTGTAGCCAAGTAATTACGAGATCGACAGTATCATGTAACGGAGCAATGCTTAATTAATTAGGTTGGAATCTATATTCCAGGGAAATTTTTCATTCCTTTATTTTCAACGCGCAGAGAGTTGAAGTCAATCAATTCTCGGAAAATCCAATAATCTTCGAGGCGCATAAATAATTCTACGAAGCTGCAAGCTGGTCACATTATTTCTGTCGTTCTTTAATATTTTTCACCGGCCTATGTTAACCAATCGGTCACGAAATTTGCCAAGGCTGAACAAAACGCTGCTCGATTGTACGAAATAAAAATAATCGACCAGGGTTCCGAGCTCAATTCCTTATTTGACCGATTCACTTTCAGCGACGGTTTATGGGATGGCAGGTAAAATGAATTCGCACTGCAACGTTATGACGGAAGCAAATTAAAACCGCCACATCGTACCTCGTAAAAGTTGCGTTACAGCAAACGTTCATAGAGAATTCTACGGGTCATGCGAGCTTGCCGTTTTAATTAATGCATTGTGACATTAACAAAGACACGATTTGAAAAGCGCACACATATAATACACCATTGTATATTCAATTAAACATCAAACGGGGAAAATGAAGAGTATATATATATATTCAAGGAGCACCACAATATGGTACACTTAAGTATTGAATCTTTTGGCACGAAAGCAAATCGTTGGGGTTGATTTCGTAATTACGTCCACAACGGGGGGGGTGATTTTCATTCTCCGTGGGAATCGTCCCTATAAAAATATCGAGCGCAAACCTCTGGCAGTCTTGCTGCCATTTTCACGAGGGTGCGAGCGTAAACGTCGAGTAGGAGGCTCGTAAAGTTGAGAAAGTGGCAGCCCTTGACCGTCGATCTATTCCTATGATTGCCAATGGGGAGTTATGCATGCCCCCATTGAACACAACGTTGGTATTATTCCATGGAGCATTAACGGTATTATCCTGCCACGAAATTTTGATATTTACTACTACTATCGCTATTGCACATGGATATAACGAAGGTTTCATTAGTGCCTCGACTGGGTAATGAAGTGGAGGCGGTTGCAGTAGTGTTAATCAATAACTTTAATACCCAAACACTAATGGGAATTCGCCGAGTGTATTTTGAAAATTCACATCCGTGTTGGTTGTGAATAGTGGGCAGGATTTTGGAGGATTCAGATGAGTCGTATTTTTGAAGATCGCGTTGCACGGGCTAGTCAGTGGTATTAAAGCCCTTAGATCCTTTCAGGCGTGATTGCTGCAGATTGGTCGCGTTTCTACGTTCTTAGGAAGTTTGTTTCTGGGACGATCGTTGACGTTTCACTCGCGTTCATTCGGGAAACATAGCTCAACTTTGAACAACACCGAGCCGAGAAAGTAGAAAGTAATTAATTCGAAAACTGAGGAAGTGCCAATACCATCTAACAGCCTGGTAATAGAACCTCGACCAGTCACGATGTATATTCTGTTCCAACGAGGACAACGCCAATCTTTCAGAGTTCAATTTTGAACAGCTCAATAAAGAACCCGGTAATTGCATTGTTCATTTATTGCAGCTCAATCGTAACTCGTATCGCGAGAGGTAAATAGAAAAGTGAAAAGAACAAAGCCCACCTCGTTTCGAGGTACCAAATAAAATTTCTTGCGGTGTTGCACGGTCGCTTGTCAAATTTAAATACCGTTCCACGTGGGATTGATTTGATGAATCCCCCGTGTGCCATCTGCCAACGTATTTACATTTCATCTGTTATAAAATGTATAAGTTAGTGAGAATCGGCCCACTCTCTTCCACAAAACACGTTGCATATTCTATCAGTCTCTGAGCACAAATTGGAGCAGTAGATCATCAGCTCTCGCCGAAGAATTGAATTCTCCGATACACCGGACACGATTATTTAATCAGAGGAGACACACTTGGAAAGCAATTATGCAAATTGATTGAAACTTCGTCCTGGATCGTTCCCGTTAAAATACGTTCCACTGGATCCATATGTATCCCGATTTGTTGTGTTGCCAATTTTTTTTTTTACCATTGCACCAGATCGAACAAAAAGTAGGTAATAAAATTACGTTTACGGACGACGAACCAGGTAGTGAAATTCATTTAAAAACGTGCTTCCACCGCGATTGATCGTAGCTTTTATTTGAGTAAATTCCAACCGTTCACATTCCACTGTCGCGTGGTAACTTCGATGTCGAGCCCTTTACTCACCAGCTAGTATAGTAGGAATTTGATTGAAAATAATAAACAATGAATGAGAGTTAATTAGCTTTTACTACACCTGACGTTCACCGAAATGATTGAAACATCGTTCCACTCGCAATATTCAATTTCTCAGAGTTCTAATTCTTTGTTCAGCTGCACAATTATTTTTACGATTATGCATACCGAAGAGAATATTTCTTTTTAATAAAAGGTTGTTTTTCGTTGCAGGAAACTTCTGTTTTACTGGTTTCAACCGCGGAGGAAGTGAATCAAAGCACCAGGACGATCTATTCATCTCGAGTTTGACAGTGATCGGTGTTACGGTAGATTCATGGAAGGACAATTGAAGTTCAAGTGGCGTAGAATAATGGGTAGCAATTTTTTAAACTCAGCCTTTTCGCGTTTCCGATGCACAGGGTTATAGATTTTCGATGAATCGTTCTGGCGACGAGTGCAGGGGAGAAAAGTTCGTGTCTATAAATCGTTCTGGACTCACGTGACACTAACATGAACCTGCTCGCTAAAAACTTTTCAGCTGCAAAACAACGTTCTGTTGACCTGCATTAAGCTTTCTCTATCGAATTTTTGTCTACTAAATTTGTCTATCCCCGTGAAAGAAATCTATGAAGTTTTATTCATTTCTGAAATCGTGATTTTTTTACAGCCTGAACGAAATGTACGATTTTTTACAGTCACAATTTATTAGCAACATTACGCAACACAAAGACTTTAGTACAATCGTGGAGCGTCGAAGTCAAATAAACGTTTCGTGCTTCGTAGGAGTTTCATGGGACGGACCAACCGTCTGAACAAACATGACAACCCACTGCGGAATATTCGCGGATGTACACGCGTTTACGAAATGCATCTATTAAACAGTCAATTAAGCCAGCTGTTCATTGGAAACATCTGTCACAATCCTGAACGCAGGCCCACAGTCAGAACATTCGTACATGAAATAGTGTTAATCGATTTTATTATAACATATAGCATATTCCAATCACGATAATGGTAATATGCTGAAGAAAAATAATCAGCTCCCACGAATTAATTGATATTTAATTGCGAGACGATATTACTTGCGCGTAAAACTTTCAATCAATTAGGTCAAATAGCATTTCGTGGTTTCACCCATTTATATTGAAAGCGAGCAAATCCAGCTGACGTTGGACCGACGTGGAAATCAGCAGGTCGAAAGATCAAAGCCGCAAGGGGAGTGTCTCGATACGGGAACGACAGTCGTAATAGATATTTATCGAAGTCGAAGGTTCCAATAGCCTTTGACCGAAAAATTTCTTTCCACATATCGAGCACGTCAAGTAGAAAATACTCCATTGGTGGATGGAGCCGAGTTTTCTCTTCCAAATGAATTGATTGCAATAAACACAGTAACGTGAATAATTGATCAAACTTCTCGCCCCGTTCGTTAACTTAATAAGTAATTCTTATTGACTACTAATGAAATTCACTTGTAACCCTTTGACGTTGAAGCTGTTATCATCCTGGTTATCGATATTGCCTTTATTATCCTGGCATTCGATCTACCTTTTTTAATCATTCCCCGTGAACATCGTCGACTGGTTATGTCGCCGAACGCCGGTAGTCAGACTTCCAATTATCGTTGATCATGGTAAATGATATCGCGCGCTAATGGCTTCCGTCTTTTTAACTGTAATTCGAACCGGCACGTCCGTAATAAGCAATTTTTTTGTTCTTTCAGTTAACAGAAATGTAAATTTGTTCCTGAATTGTTTCGCAATTGATCACTTTATGTTGGGAAAAATTTATTGACAGAGCGGTGCGCTTGGAAATTGTTTTTTGAAAGACAACGTGGTAACGCATCCGGAATTTCGTACCTTAGAGTTTTGTCAACTTTCGTATTTATCTTACGGCGAAAGTAGTCCCACAGGATTACAATGTATTTTAGAGGGTCCAAAGATGACGAAAAGATTGACGTCTCCTCTTTGATAAATCTTTTTTTCCTTCGCGAGCAACGAGCAGATGCTTCGAAGGGAATTATGGTAATCCGTGGATCGCTTTGTCGGAAGAATCATTCCTGAAAAGCTCTGCACTAAATGTAAACGAGAATCAAGTTTTTTCCCGCCATCGGAATACTTTATAATATCAAAACGGAATAATAGAAAATAATATTCTCGCGTTCCTGCGGAACAATATTATCTGTGCAGTATTCTTTTCTCCAGTAAAGATCGAAAATTACTGCAGAAACTTTGTCCATTCGAGAAGCTTTTCCTTCAAGGAACTAGAGTTTTCAATATGCGAGGTAAACCATAAATGAACATAATCATGATTTATTGCAAGAAAAAAGCAAGTAAGTACTAGAATTATCTTGAAATCTGTCGATCGATGCGCAGTTTGATCGTAATTCTACCTGAGTCGCAGATTCATCTTCGTCCATGCAATATTGAAATGTTTTTATTGGGTCTGTCCGGAAAATAGAGGGATCAAGCCAATGCAAAATATTTGCAATCTTTTGATCACTCACGAAACAATAGACGGTGCCTTTATTTTATCCCAGCATCGTTTCCCTTGTTTTGGACGTATGTATTTACTTTACCCCCCGCAGCTCGCACATAAGTGTTTATTAACCCCGTTCCAGAGGAGCATTTTCCTCTGCCGGCAACCTCACCTTTTTCGCATGCTCTGTGTATCGGAGAAATTCGCGAAACATCGTCTAATTTCGCCCTTGGGAGTATATTTTATTCCCACGCCTAATTATAATCGTCAACAAATTAATTCCGCACACGATCGCGTAACGAGACAAATTTATTAGAAAATTAAAGTCACATCCACTCGTGCTTAAATGCAAATTGTTAATTACAGAGGCACGTACAAGTGACAGTAGTTGCTTGTAATCGATAATGAAATGCAAATAGATTCCTCAACACAGGTTGTAAAAAATTTGAATAAATAAGAGCCACGATAAAATACTAAAGTTATTAAACTCGGCGATTTTAATTAGCAATCTTGCATATTTTAACTGTTTCGCCGACATCGTAGCGACGGAAAGTGGAGAATTCAGCTGGATGTGCGTTAATCAGTTTTTAAGGCAGAGAATAGATTAATCGCCGATGCTAGCTTCCACGGGGTAACTTCCCATTTTTTTTACGAGAAACACCTGACAACTATATGTTTGCTGTGTTTCCAAAATTTCTGACAATCATACGGGACGTACGAATAAGTAGAGAAGAGACAGGGCATTGCGAGGTAAAGGGAGACGGAGAGGAAAGTCGGACTGCATTGTAACGATATTCTCTCAGAGACGTCGCGTACCAGTAAATTACACGTCCTGGAACGTGAAATATGTGGACAGCGTAATACGGGAGTATTCCTGCTACACTCCAGAAGATTTTTTACGGGCGGGCTCGTTTTGCAATATCTATAAATAATGTAAGTCGAGTTGAGCCGCGTGGAATCACGTCCTACGAAAAATCAATAGATCTGCCGGTCGTTTACTCGTTCAAGCGAACTGGCAACGAGTTTCGCAGGTAAAGTGTACAGTATGCAGGCGGCGAGGAGTCGTCCGCTTTTCGGATTATTGCGACAGACCGACTTCTCGCTCTAAATCGTCATAAATCCTTCCGTTCGTCCTGGAAAATTTATCTAATGCCAGTCGGTTCTTTAATGACTTCGATAGAAATTTTTCAACAAGACGGACAGCCGGGTGAAAAATAATCCCCTTTGAAACTACGTTTAATTGCCGCCCGAGAATCAACCTGCAAAATTCCTAGTTGAATTGTTGAACGAACTGCAGTTCTGGAATCAATTAGATCGCAATGTAATTAAGGCGAGACATTAAAATGAATTCAGACGGAAAGTGGGCACTGGGTGGTGTTTCTCGTGTTCCGCAGGCTCGTGTTTTCACTTTGATTGCTGGAATTCTCTCTGATTCGCGTCAATTCTTGTCCGCGTGCTGCCGTTTCGCGCGCAGGGTGCGAGAAACCGGATGGATGGAAACTGGGTTTGAGGCGGGGCCGTCTCGAAATAGGGAAATAATACATGACATTTCATTATCAACGTGTTAATAATATTGAAATTTTTAAATGCTTGAATTTCCCTAGTATCAAAATGTTGTATTTTTAATCGGGCATGCAAATCTGAAATGTAACCCTACTGCTTTACAATTATTCTAATTAGTTTAATCAAGATAAATCTTCATTCTTCGTCATGTTACCATATTAATTTCAACTACTTGGAGTTTCTTCCCGGATAGTTTTTTATATCCAAATAGTCAGAAGCATCTAAAAACGTATCAAAGGATTTTAATATCGCGTTTCATGGTTTCATTTCTGTATACGGGATATATTCGTATTAAAATCCCCGGTGCAGATTGCAAATGACGGTGACAATTACTTTATAATTAAAGAAAGAGCGTGTCGCAATTGCCAGGGCGTTTCTTCAAGACGGATAATCGAAACCGAACGACGAGAATAAATCGCTGGTACGCCTCGAAGTACGCTAGATTTTAAACGAAATGTTACACAATCGTGAAAGGGGGGAATTGAACCACGACAAAGGTTCATTCATTTAGAGTTTGACGTTGACACGTGTTACAAGACCTTCGTAAGTAAGTCTTTGAAGTTCGAACGGGGTAGAATAATGGAGTAAAATTCTTTGAGCACAGATCTCCTGAGTTTCTATATATGCGGTACCACTGATTTATCTGTGAATAGTCTAGATGACGTACAGTGGAAAGAAAAAGTTCTGGTCTGCAAATCGCTTCGGCTCCTTCGAGAATTAGACGCAGAAACAATTTATGAAGATGGGTGAGAGAAAAAGTTTGGTTTTTTTTACGAGGGTTCCCGTTGGAAAGGCCACATAAGGCGGTCGCGTAATTCGAGGATTGCCATGGAAATCGTTGCTCGTAAAAAAACACTTTCCATTATACATCTGGGGTAGAAAGAATGGAACCAAAGGGGCAGAATGAATGGAACCGATTGCATTCGACCTAAAGCAAATAAACAGCACGCTTGGCAACAGTTTGTACTTTTTGCACTGTTCCTTTCTGGTACGGAAAACGTGTACCGGCAATACGATTGAATTAATTCACGAAAGTTTTCACGCGGTATTCAGCAATTTGGATGAGAAGTTGGATCGTTTTTCCTATCGTTTTAATAAAGGATGGGAACGAGGTTGACAGCAGCGCGGAGCAAAAGAATAACAGAATTAAAGCGTACGGGCTGCGGGCGCAATTAAGAGAAATTATAACTAAACATAAATTTCTGACCGTGATACTTTAGTCTTTGGAACGGTCCCCTTTTCTTTTTATTTCCCTTATTCCCTGTTTCATTTTCACGTTTCCTTCGGCGCAGTGGAATTCTCGTTTCATGGGGTAATCTACGATATTCTCGCATAGATCCATAGGCAAGAGGATTTCTCGCCACTTTCCGGGAATTAGGGTCCCCTCGCTTTCTATTTATCGTTCAGGCCAAAGTTATTAAATTTTTTAGAACCGCAGACTGCTTAATCTTGTCAGACTATAATACCCACAACGAGAAAAGTTTCTTCTGAATAATATACTCGAACTGTAGTTTTATCCTTCTTCTGCAAACAGAGATACCAATTGTAACAAATTAATCAGTAGACATTGAAGTACCCTTCGGTTCCTTCCTTTCGCTTCTTAACCGTCCCGATAATGCGATTGAAGTTCTGTTACAGGGGAATGTCCTTGCGAGTAAGCTCCGTATAACCGAGGAACGACTAATAAAAGTAAGGTCTACCGCAAGATTAAAAATAAAAGACGTCTCGCTTTTGTACGGTTCATTTCTTGGGAGAAACTAGGCTCTCCTCTTTTTATTACCGGTGCGAACGTACACGCGACTCGTATTCCTGTGATATTATTCCCGATATAGTTTGCTATCGTGATAGGGTAAGGGAACGCGAGGCCATTAAACGAAAGAGTAATGCGTCGTATAAAGCGCCTGATAAAGAGACGTTTAGAAGCACGTAATATGTGCATCGACAAAAATGAGCATCACTAAGTGGCTACTCAACTGTATGAAAGGAGATGAAAGAGATCGTGTTAGAAGAATGGTACATTTTAATCTTTAGATCTCGATGCTTCTCGTGAAGGTAACAGTATAATACATCCATGAATTTTTGTTCAATCTTCCTGCGGCATCCAGATTAGGATTAAACCACGAAGTTGTCTTTTGCACGGTGCTGCATAGTATTCTCCTACACATTTGCATCGTTTACTTCGGTCCAAAATTAGCGGACCGTTTGATAAACTTTGCCAGTCACAATGTAGAAAATCGAACAGCTTGCCTGTGTATAATTCATTCGTCGGGTTAAATTATCGCGATGCTCGAACATTGCGAAACTTCGTGCTGAGCGATTCAACGATTAGCCTTATGAAAAAAGGATTTGCAACGTGTTACGTAGAAATGACGGCAATTTAAGATCCTTTTACTTTGAGTGGCGTAACAAGGGCTTCGTTAGTTTACATAGGATTTCGTTTTACGACCGCGTACAGCAAAACGGTATGTTCTGACCGTAAAATAAAAATGTACGTCTAATAAAAGTATTTCCGTAAAGGGGGAAAAAAAATTCTCGCCGATCATTTCGATCTGCGGCACAGGATATCGAACGTCAAAAGATGTGTTGCCTATTTATAAAACGGTTCAATGCGCGTTTAACTATCGAATCAACCAGATTCGCGTTTGATTTCATCGCATGGTAATTTCTGGTTTCCGGTCTTCTATACGCGATGGGCAGAACATTCTAAAAATAGAAGCAGGTTTGCGGTATTGTAGTTTTCATTCAAAAATCCGACCGCAAGGCCAGGCCCGAGTTTTCTCAATCTTCGCAGAGCTCCGCGCTCGTTCAGATCCGTTTCGTTCTCCGATCAAATTAGCCGAGCATTGCCTGAATAGATCACGGGACCCGTCGTTGGATGTCGGCAATTTTTACGCGGCGTACCCATCGATTTGACATCGCGGATGTGACAATTTGGAACGCTGCAGGATGGTCGAAAGCAACGGCAAATTGACCGTAAAAGGTGCGCGGGCTGATAACGCGAGCTGGGACGCATAAAAATGCGAGTTAATCTAGCCTTAAGCATCGCGACGATCCAAATATTGATCGTCACGGAAGCCTGGAAGCTAAACATGATAATGAGTCACGGTGGATCATATCGATGCAGCACACAATAGCGCGAAAAAAGAATGTGTTGAAGTAATAAAAAAATGAAAACACCATTATAGTATGAAAAAATAATTGAAGGAGTGAAAAATGCAAAACAAAAGATAAGTGCAGGGTGTTAGACATTCTGTCTATCAAAAACCAAGCGTCAAAGAACTGTTCGCCCCTTTTCCTCTATAAAGTTGCCACGTTAACGGGAAGGTAATGAGAGTTCCCCAACTAATTTCACCAAAAAAAGAATGACTCATTCGCCGTCTCGTGCCATATTTTTCTTTGAATTTTTTACTGCTTTTTTTCCATTTGACGGATCCCCCCGTGTTTCGAAGCGTGACTTCAACTTCGAACGCAACCCTCTTTTGTCCGGTTCGTCGAGGAAAATCGCGTCCCAGAGCTTGCAGTTCGACGTTGAAGACGAACTTGAACATTGCTTGCAACATCGTCGAAGCGACAAGCGATTCGCCTCGACCTGTATGTAAGGTAGAATTTATTTGCATACGATTTGAATAGCACGAAGGAGGGAACGCGGGAATCGAACAAAGGGACTGATGCTGGCGAGTTTTAGCACGGTGGATGCCTGTTAAATCGGCGACAGAATTTCACGCGTGCAATTAAAACTAATCGGGTTAGGCTGCTCGTCGATTCGTTCAATTTAGGCTGGCGGCGTTTAATGTGCCCTTAAAACCCGTTGAGTAACGAGAACGCGTGCAACGCGGCGATATAATCATTGAGCACGCAGTTTGAGCTCGGCTTCCGCTTTATTTTTGCGCGTGACTTTGCACCGTGAATACAGCGGGACGGATAAAGAAACCTTGCGCAAGAATCCTATCGATATTCACAGGGAAACAGAAATGTCTTGGGTTGAAATATGAATAAATTGCGCGGTGAGAAAGAAATGATTAGAGCGGCACGATTGAAATATATAATATGTCAAAGGTATCACGATTTCAATTGGCAGACAGGAGTGGTTCAACGAAACTGTCCATCATGCCTGTTACGGCCAGCATCGCGGAAATATTAGAAATCGATCTACCATCATGATCGATCGAACGTGGAATTTTCATTCATCGATTTAAAGGGTAGAAACGCCCTAACCGTGTAGAATTACGACGCCAATAAAGTAGCAGGACCCGGAACAGAATTGCATCGTCTCCTTTCCAATAAAATTTCCGCGTTCGGTCACTGTTGATCACAGAAGGCGCGGGAAATAACTAAAGTAACACGGGCAACGAACGAATAACGAGGATATAAGGGTGTAAACGTGTCGAAGAAAGACGGCAATTTACTCACGATTGATCGATGTTGTTTTGAAGGGTTGTTGCGACGGAACACTGAACGATGGAACCGAAGAAAGGATCGGCGAGTGTGGTAGGAGACAACCGCGTCTGCTCGTCACCGCGATACTACTGGCGAAGGTTGCTCTACCCACGCGAGAATGAGCGACCTACGAAGCCAACCCCGCCCACCCCCGAACCAGCAGAAATACAGCCGCCAACCACCCCCGCAGATCGCTGATCCTTTGATTTCGATCGCGATGACCCCGATCGAATGTTATGGCAGACGGAGTTTAGCACGTCGACAACCGTGGCTCAACGGTTATGGAATCGTTTCGTTTGAAGACAATTTGCCGCGGATTAATTGCAACAGAGTTTAATGATGCCCCGATAAGGGTTAAATCGCGCGGATAATTGTGGCGATTTTGGGTAAATGAACATTTCTTGGTGAACTGCTTTTAGGATTTATTTGTAGCGATGTTCAATTATAATGGACCAATGTCGTTTGAGCGGCGAAAACAGCGATAGGGAAGATATAAACTTTTCGAATTTCGATATAGAAACTTGTCGCTTCTACGCGGGTAAATTGCAGCACGTAAATGGACACGCGATAATAAATACTACCAATGCATATTATTGTTTTAGCGGAATTCGCTACAAAGGAATACGCGCCATAATGGTTCATTAGGTTGTTCGGACAAGATTAACAGCTTTATGAGTCTGTTTCGAACAGATTGTATGCACGCAGAATGGTACAAATCGCGATACGATTAAAACGTGGAATTAACGACGAATGAAAGTAGAAATGACAATAAAATTCTGCTGGATTTTTCAATTGAGATTTGTCCCACAAATTTCGTATCGCCGTGACAATTATTTCCCGTACGTTTTCACGGGGATAAATTAACAATGTTCCACACGTGAATTTAATTTAAACGCCAGGCACCACGGTTATTTCAATGAAAAGGGGGATGATCGTTTAATTCGCAGAATCGTGACTCGTTCAAGGTATAACTCGATATATAATGCATATAGGGACATAAGGGGCACGAGTAGACTTATTTCATCCACGTGCTCTTCCGTATATTCAGGATGCAAGTCAATACCATGTGCAGGTGCACATATCGACTTACCGTACCACACTTCATGTTCCATCGTAATTAAAACGGTTTAAGGTAAAGAGTTGACGCGTTGGAGTGAGCCCTCGTCGCTCGGTGTTTATTCACCGTGGGGATATTCAGACGTTTACACGTTCCACCGTGGTTGATCTTAATTAAAATTTCTTAATCGCCGTGAACATCGGTGGACGTCTTTAATTTTTTTTTGTCAAACAGAATATGCTCAAGGCAGATCTTTAAATTAGTGCACGTCGCTAATATAAAGTAATAAATAATAAGGAAAGAAGAATTTATAAAATGGGGGGTTTCTTGAACATTGTGTAATAGTCGAAAGATGAATATTATATTATATAAAATTATATTCCAAATTTTGTAAAGCCTCCCAATTCTCTATTATATTATTAATATGAGCCAAACGGATAAGCTCTATTCATACAGTGACATGAACGATATAAAGTGCCAACTAGGAGTGAAATATTCGAAGAAACTCGTCGATAGAATATGAAATATTGCATCCATCTCTCGATTCCGCGATCACAAGGATGGCAATACAGGGGATTACGTAATCTAGCAACTTCCGTGAAGCCGCGACTCGACCCGAAGACGTGTTTGAATACATGAAAGTTGGCAGTCTTCTGAAATATGGATCCGAGAAATGTGTGCAACGTGGCCTCGAGTACGCTTCCTCCCTCGCCATTTCGTTCTCAACCAAATATTTGGTGCAAACACTTGCCGCTGATTTTATAATTCTACTCGAGCATGGCCTGCCCCTTTTTTTACAGAAGATGTCTGCGATCTCTAGCTAGTTTGGACCTCTCCACTCGTGTTTACACAGTTGCATCTTTGCGGCTTAATCCGTAAAATCTTCTCGAATCCATTTATGCTATCTTCGAAGGTAGGATGCAATTGTTTATTTCACCTGTCGCTTTGAACGTACGAAGAAACTGTACAGGATTTGAGGAATGCTTCGTTGCTCGTTAAGGTTGCCTTGTTGAAAATGCCTTATTAACGAAAGGACAACACGAAAGACCGTGGGTCCTCGTTTGTTTGGCTAGCCGATTATGCGAGCAAACCTTTTTATCATGAAGCAAACATAATCCGATTATGGATCTGTCGGTTTAATCTGTTGCACGCCGCGATAGCAGTTTTTGTGAACAGACTTAGGTAACTACGATTTTTAGGCATTGTTGTGCAGGAGGAGATAGTGTAAATTTGTTTGGTGAAGTAGAAAGTTCAACATTTAATAAATTAAATGCAGACAATTTTTTAGTTATAGAAGAGACAAAGTTTGTGGTGTCGTAACGATTAGCAGCCAAAGGTATACAAAAATCACGTGTAAATCATTGTGGAGGAAATTCGTATCAGTGACGTTCGATTGTTGGTTTTACTGGAAGATAACAGAATACTGGGAATTATGTTTTACCACTGGCGAATCGTTCCATCGGTTGTAAAAGCCGCGACTGTTCTTATCTGCGCGCGGCAACCAAGTTTGTTGGTTGCAGTTCTAATCGATTAAAATTTCTCGTGATGAAAGCGGTGCAAACAATGGTCGCTAGATGACGATGGGGGTAAATGTTAATGAAAATTGACATTTCATTAGGGATGAGTTACAGAATATGGTAGGGATTGAAACTGAATTCGGTGAATAATAATTGATGAAATATAGAATGATATTAAATTTGTTTTGAGACCATAATTAAAACCAGTGCTGTGAAAGAACTCTGCCGTGCATGTTTCTGAAGTTAAATTAATTAATATTAAATTCCATAATGCATGTATCCGTTTACAACTCATTTTAATTTGTTTCCCTTTTTGCTGTAACTCTATATATATCTATAACGTAGATCGTATCTTTATCCATTTCCAGGATAATCAATGAATCTTGGTTACTTTATAATTATTGCATTGAAATATGCTTGAAATATATTCTGAAGAGTTATATTTTATTTAAATAATATCAGTGACTTTATTCACCTTAAAATTGCGTTAGATATTTAACAAATTTGTGTTATGAGAAGTAACAATTTTTTAATCTACGAGATTTAAAAAGTAGGAGTAATATTTTCAAGTACACTTTACGCTATAATGCTTATAAAGCTACAGATGCTAGCAATATTGAAATACTATAAAAGGAAGCAGCACGTTCTACAGATATCTGTTGCGATTTGGTCACAAAATCCAATATCTGCTACTTCTTTTGCTACAAGTCGCAATAGAAATTTTATTTACGAGTTTCATATTTGCTGTTATTCTAAAGTAATACAACTGATTTAAAGTCAAAAAAGAAATACTGTAAATCGATTTTGGAATTCTATTTCCAAAGTATTTTATACAGAAAATGTGGGTTTTTAAACGATTCTTACATTTTTTAATTGAATAAGAAACCATGTACCCAATTTAATTTTTAATTCAAAAATTAACTGATTGCTTACGTGCAAATACTTTTATGAAATTAGTACTACGAATGTGCACTTATTGATTAACCGTGATTCTATATTTTCATCGCGAGTCAAGTAGTACAGTAATTTCTCGATGAGTGCCGCGCGAGTCCTACAGCGTTAGCGAGCGCGTTTCATCCCCACCACTGGGGGGAATCCCCCCGGGCCGGCCGACCGTCCCGGCGGTTAATGCTTGCGGTATTCCTCGAAAGATTAAATGCCTTCGTGTCTGTGAGAACACACTAATGCAATCGTGAATTTTTGTTATTGTTAAGAATTGCGCTATGAAAATTATACTAAATAATTCGTGAAGCTGCTGTGATTAAAATGAGACTAAACACGATATAATTTGGATCATATTGACTTATATGTTTCCATAATAAAACTCTTACCCATTGATTCACTATTAATTATACACTTAGAATTTTCACTATTAATTATACACTTAGAATTTACACTATTAATTATACACTTAGAATTTACACTATTAATTATACACTTAGAATTTACACTATTAATTATACACTTAGAATTTACACTATTAATTATACACTTAGAATTTACACTATTAATTATACACTTAGAATTTACACTATTAATTAATCAATTTTTATGCTAATTTACTATCTACTATTTATGCTAATGCTTGGGTAACAAGAACGAAAGCGTGTCTCGCCGACTCTGAGCGACCGAAAACCGTGTCTCGTCGACTCTGACTGCGCACAAAGCGTGTCTCGTCCACTCTGACTGCGCGAAAAGCGTGTCTCGTCCACTCTAACTGCGCACAAAGCGTGTCTCGTCGACTCTAACTGCGCGCAAAGCGTGTCTCCGCGTGACCCTGAGCGATCGCAACATGTTTCTCCTCGGCCGGGGGGATCGTACGGAAGCATTTCATGCTCGGCTCGGAGGGATCCGTTTTTGCAATTTATCAACGCAAATATGATCCAAATTATATCGTGTTTGGTGTTATTTTAATCACAACAGCCTCAGCTATATTTTCATAAAATTTGCAGAACGAAATACTTAACAATAAAGAAGTTTTATAGTTGCATTAGTGTTGTCTCACCGATGAGAAGGCATTTAAATCCTCTACAGACGCCCGACTTCTCTTTCCTCTCTTTCTTTCGCGCGCTGTCCTTTTTTGTGGCCGTCGATGTCGGCAGCTGCACAATATCTCGGCCGAAATTTCCAAGAACCCAAAGTTCACCTAAATTCGATTAGTGCGCGCAGCCGGTCCCGAGTAGCACGCGCTAACCGAAGAATTACTGTATTTATCAACTTGTTACTGTAACGTTCAAGTGGAGTTCTGTATGGGGATCACATGAAATTTTTTCCGGATTGACGTTAATAGTACAGAGCTAATATTGAAACACATTGTAGTTAATTTGAACAGCAGTTTCAGTGGTCATAACAGGAAAATGGTAATGGTAAAAATAAATCTAATATTAATATTCTCAAGTATACGAGATGCTCAACACGACGTATCTGAAAATTGAGTTAAAATAAAGTTCGTGTCATTTGCATTTTCATTTGAATATTTTTACTTTGATTAAAAGTACGATAGTCGAAAGTATTTTCAATTTAAATAAGATTTAAAACAATAATCACTGAATATTCATGAATTAATACTAACAAATACAGTAAATCACATTACGCCAACTGTATAATATATAAAAATTTATCGAAGCTAATAAAAAAAATTGCATACGTACATACGTAAAAATTGGCAATTTATCGATGGTCGACTAGTAGTACCATCTTCTGCAAAAATACTGCGACTACTCGCACAATCTTATCGACAGCGAGGTGTAATAAATTTATTTAAAACTATTGACCAAATTCTGCTTCCTATCTACATTCATTGCAATGAAACAGTTTTAATTCCAATTGTAATCTATTACGTTTTACTCTCGAGACTCGCAGTGGTATACTGTATCATACAATCGTCCGACAAATCGTGGGTGCTTTAATTCCTCTTGAATAAGTTCCAGCAGATAGGGTCGCGTAGAAGCTACTGTCGCGTTGAGAGCGATAAAACCAGTCTGCGTTGTCGCAACAAAAGTTACGGATTCGAAACAACGGCAGCAGAAGTTCAGCTAGCTCTACACTATTCTGTATCGAGTAATCGCGACGACTTCGAATGGCTGCGCCGCATTGTCACGAGTTAAAGTTCAAACATAATGTTCCACCTTCTTCCTTATCTTTTTCGAGCGACCATTGCCGCCGTGGGTTCACCCCAAAAACGTATTAAATTGCTCTGGATGAAACAGATACGAAATCCATTAACATTTCACATGGATGCCCTTCTATTATTCTTCCCTCTTGTAGTGTATTGTCCATTACGGGGTCTATATTCTTTCCCCTGTTTCAGGGAACGGAGGAAAACCCTGTAATATCTTTATTGCAATTTGGACGAGTCCCCTAAACGAATTACATAAACTGTTCCTGGCTGCCTTACACTCGATCAACCCAATCAAGGTAGCATAACGACCGACAAATAAATGACGAATCTCAGCATCTCATCACGATGTCATTATTGACTATTTGCTATGAAGATAACACTGCTTATCGAAACATCGATCACAGTTTCGTCATAGAAAGCACCGAATCGGCACCGACTGCTCATGGGGTTCTGGGAGTAAAAAAAATAGCACGACGGTTTTCGGGGATGACTGTGTAATAAATGGAAGGATTAGTAGGGGTTGACGAAATGGGAATGGAGAAGTCACCATTATCACTGTCAGTTAACGTGGTTGAGTATTATGAAAGCGACAGTGATTGTGATAGCGCATTCTGTTTGGAGGAAGAAGTTTCAACGAAGAATGTTGTAATTAAGTGTTTGTAACTGTACCATATATTACTTTGAATGAAGCAGAATACATTTGGAAGGAAACAGGTCGGATCGATTATTTTCAAAGCCGAAGAGGATGCCTGTGATTACCTGGAAACTTTTTGCCCGACGATATTCTACTTCTAACGCTTCTTGTCCCAAACCTGTGATTGAACTCCACCATTTATCACGTTCGATCGATGAGAAGAGCCTCCAGTGGTGTTCCTAAACCGATGGATCCAATTGTTATAATCAAATAACACTTTACTATTCCATGCGCGGAAATTATTTTGAAACTGTTGCCTGAATATATCGAATTATTTTCACAGCTAATCAACATCGACTAAAAATTTTATCGCAGTGAAGACCAGAGTCAGTCGAACTGGCAAAATCTAGCCACGAAGTAAAATAAAATGGTCAGCGTGATTTTGTTCAACGAACAGAGCTTCCGATCGCTTCAGAAAGGAGACTGAAGAACTTTGAATTCTACACTATTGCGAAACATACGAAATAGTGTTCGTTCAGTCAGAGGATCACTTACCGTGGGAATTCTAATTGAATTCCAAGTGGTTTCGCAAACGTATCAACAGACGCGAGGCTCCACTCGCGATGTCCTGTGTTACTGGATGCTTCTGGAAATTCCTCACACGACTAATCTATCTGTCGGTAGCCATCGATGTCGAAATGCAAAATAAATAACGTTTGTTTGGTGACTGTTGCGCCGTGTATTGATTTAATAGGAATCGCAATGAAGCACAACAAATTTGTTCGTTTCTACAACAGATCTTTGCCATCTCTGACAGACAGAATTTCCATCGGCGAAAATGAGATATTCCGAAGGAGATTCATTCGTTAGATCGTTACCTGTGGATGGTTGGAATCTCTTTGGTATAGTCTCGGATAAATGTTACAGCGATTCATGCCAAAGTAATTAACTTGATTGACCAGCTGGATATTTCAATTGTAATTCGTTCCGATTCAACGTGACTGCGATGCGCCTGAACGAGATTTCTAATTATCCCTAATTAATTTCCCACCAGCCGAGCAATCGCATTAAACGTAACGAGATTATTCTTTTCGCAGATATAAGTACTTTCGTTTCAAAGTATCAAGCACTTATTTCGAAACTGAAGGCGGACAAGTGAGTTGGTATCGAATTTTGTTGAATAATTAAATTTGTGCTCCGTTTTAGAAAAGATGGATGCTTCATTGAGAAGTATCCTGAAACGGGAGTGTCAGGCGTCGAGAGAGGAGAAAGAGAAGATACAAAACATTGCATCGTGCGACTGCGTCGAGAGAGCGTGGATCCTCCGTGGATCCAAGTTTCGCTTCAGTTTACGACGCGCTGTCGATTTCGTCGAATTGATATCTCGCTGCCAGTGTGGGAAATATCGGTGCATTTTGTCTTAACGATAACGGATGTTTACGACTCGTTTCGTAAAACGATTGGAACAGAGAAAGATACACGCGAATCGCCACGATAATAGGTAGACGTATCGCGAAAAGAACAAACAGATGTTTTCGTATCTGTCACTTTTAACACGTTTTCGCTGGGCATATTCCCCGTGCTTACCTATCAATTAGAGAAGAGGTAATTTATTATCGTCTCATTAGTAGCTGCGCACAGATTTCCCTATCTATGCTGAAATTCTCGTACGCGCAGTATATTTCTGAAATTGTTGTCCGAATAATTTGTCGACTTTTAAAACGTCGATACAGCGTGAATGGCTCGCGAGTGTGGATTGCATACCTACCACGAAGAGCGTGATGTCTCGTTGAGATGAAAAGCTACATGCGTGTGAACGCGAGGCATTAACAGGACCCGACAAGAAGACGAAACTCTGTGGTGTACCGCGAAGGCACGGTGAAACAGCGTGAAAGGTAAATCATTTACGAAGTCTGTGATGAATCGAGTTACCCTCAAACAGGAACCATCGAGTTACGGCGTTCCATGTAATTTTACAAAAAGCTGCTGACACAACCAGACAGCGACATCCTGACAAATTGAAATGAATTTGTGCCTATCGATAATAGAACTACGATCAGACGTATTAAAAAATTCAAATATTTCGTATCTCGAATGATAAACATTTTCGCATACAATTATCCTGCACGATTCGTCAAGGAAATATATTTCAGGTGGAGAAGAGCTGTGGTCAATAAAGCGTTGACGTATCGTTTTTTTTCTTTTCTTTTTATCTTTTTTTAAACAATGCGGAAAAACCTTGATACTACAACGAAGCGCAAAAATAGAGCGACGTAAAACCCACGTACAGCGGGGCGAGAAGTAGTGAATAATTGGTAGGCAAACATTCCTCGCCAGGGTAGCGCGGTTCGGATGCACGGCTGAGACTACAAGTGGTTTTCTAATTTTAAACGTTAATACCAGCAACGCGTGATCACGATACATTTAACGCTGCCTTAAATTAACGCGCTGTTTATGAGCGACAAGCATCTGCTTTTGCGAACAATTCTCACGGGCAACGGTCGAGGATCATTAAAATATCAAACCGAGTGCAATTTCCCTGGAACGATGGAGAAATCAGTAAATGGAAGAGATATCTTTGACGCTTTATTCTGTTTCACTCGTTCGTGATAATTGAAGAATAAACACGTTTTTATTGGAGCGAAGGAGAAAAAGTAACACTGGCGAGGTGTATGGAAAAAAGCTGAGGGGGAAACATTTTTTCCCGGACGCGCGTCTCCCTTTAATGAATTCTCAGTTTGTAGGACAAATATGCAGAAATGAACAGTGACTAGGAAGGAGAGTTATATTAATTTTTTCGACCACGTTTCTTTACGGGTATGAATGTAACAGAAAAGAAGGGAAAGTTTATAATTTTCCCTAAATTATTCTGAAAAATACATTGATCGATAGCTTAATTATTCGGAACAATACGGAACAGTCCTGATGTGAAATTCATAGGATCAACTTGTGGGCCAATATTGCCTTAGAATAATGACAAAACTGATACACCTGAGCGAACAATATTAAATTCGTGTAGAAAATATAAACAAAACACTTGGGAAAAGTCAGAAAGGCAAGGAGAAACGTCAAGACGAAAAAAGTTTGATCGAAAAGTAATATATTCCATGACTATTACTTGGCCGCATATAGCTTGTCCAACATGTCGACCAAGTTTGTCTTAGTGGCCCAAGTTTGCTGGAATTGGTGTCGGTAACATTTATCGCACGTCATTTGCATGGTACTAGGAAAAGTTGTAATTAGATAAATGCGTCCAGAGTTCGGTAAATCTGTTAGCAATTGACCGAACAGAAACTCTCGAAACACACTATTCTCCTGGTTTATACTGTCCATTTATCGTCACAGAAATTTATGAAATTTGTCTAGCCTTGATAACAAATTGATCCTTCTATTTAAACAAATCTTGCATTCGTTTTAGTATCAAATAAGCGATGAAATTTGGAAGACGACTGAAATTAGTTGCACAAACGAGTATATCGTGTTTCTGGAATATACATAGAATGCATTCTGTGTTGCATGGGAAGCTAAACAAGGGTGTCGGTCGGGCCTATAATGAAACAGTTAGAAGGATGGTTTCACTCTGCCTAATTAAGACTCCATTCTCGAAAGTACCACCGCCCCGACGATACACATTCGATATTTCGCCATTTAGTGCACCGGCAACGGCAAACGAGGGTTAGTTATTACGCGAGAAACTTTATTACGACAATTTTCTCGTTTAAGCTGTACTGTATGGCGGCATTTTAATAATGCCACACAAAGCGCAGGAGGACGAAGCTTAAATGAAAAATTTCTCACAGCGTGAACAGACTTTTTAATTCTTGGCGTTTTCAAATTCATAGGGACGTCAACGTCGTCGTAGCCTTGCCCCGAAAAATGTGGTGCACAAATTCAATGTACATACACGTAAATATGAAAGGCACAGGTGCGTCTGACGTTTGACGCAACAGTGGCATTTCGACATGTCAGAACTATACACAGGTTCATTACGATGTATCGAGAATAAACTGTAAAAATTGAAGCTGGAGATGAATAATATCTGGGGCTGTTTCGATGGATAATAGATAGATATAGAAAGATCATTTCATTCGATTCAAGTGTCCTGAGCGACGGGATGCAACTTCGCAGGTATCGTTCGTTAATTGTTGAGATCAGGAAAGATTACTTCGACGGGGGCGAATAAATGTTTCGAGCAGTCCACGGATGATAATTAATTTGCCTTAATTGCGTTCATTGAGCGAGCGCAAGATCATCTGACAGAGCAGGACTGGTGTTTTCTCTATGACGCTGGAAAATCCGCTTCGCCTCGTTTCCTTTTTGTCTCGTTTGTTCGACGGCGGATCGCTATTCCCCAGGAGCGCTGAAAACCCATCGCGAATGATACGAACTGCTTGAAAGCTGCATTAGATTCGTAACATCGGAATTAATCCAATCTCAATGATCTCATTTCGGGAATAAGATTTAGACGTACGAAACGTCGGAAGAATTGCGACTTCCTCTATTCAAGAGATACACACACTGTTTCCTTTCTTCTCTGGAAGAATTCAAATCCAAACGTGGATCATGGAAGTACTGCTCGACGAAAGTTCAATAATTTGCGCTTGCGAATTGTGCGATGCAAGATCAAACCTAAATTACGTTAAGAAGCTTCAGCGGTACAAGAAGATGGCATTCAACTTGACAGGGCGCTGATTTCGCTTGGGAAACAAAGGGGAATGGAATTGAGAATAACTTGAATTAACTTTAACGATGTTGTGCCGCAGCTTGCATAAGGAATCCCATACTGTATGCAAATACGACCACCATCGTATCTCAAAGCTCGTTTTCAATGTATTAAGGGCGCCTGAGAGTTAACAAGCCCCTCAGTAACGTAATACTACTATAGTAAAATAAATACTAAACGCTTGCATACGATGAATACAGTGGACATTGCACTACAATGCGACCAAATAATCTCTATTTGTTGTGCAGAATACAATTGATTTTACGTTTTCGGATCGACCACATGTTTCGAGTGGTTGAAATTTCATATGATTTTGCCCACAACGAGACAATATGTACTCAGTTCTCGTAAAATGTTTGCCGAAGTGCTGATGGTTTAAACAGGGACGAAAAAACGGCGTGAGATCTGTCGAATGGCGAGTATCGATCGAGCATCGAATACTTGATGCTGTTGAGGTCCATTGGAAGGGAAAAGCAACACTCGCGTGATTATGGAGTTGAAAGGTAGAAGCCTGAGGACAAGCGGTCACGTCTGTAGAAAATCCCTCGCACAAAATTGTCCCGCAAAGTGGCTGTTAAAGTGAGGAACGTGTATCTGGAGACGCGAAACGTCTCGAGTAACCTGCCGTGACAGCTAATTACGAGACACCAGAAGGGTGAAATTAAAATTCAATCGAAACGGAAGAGCTTCTGTGAACTTTCTGAATAAGGGTGGAAATAAATTCACGAATTGGCTTGGGCGAAAACAACGAGGATTCGGGATAAAGTTTGAATTAAAGGAATAACTGCAATTAGTCTTGCTCAAGATAATTAGTGGTGTGCAATGAATAATTACGTCTACGTATTTGTTTCGTATTAATTATAAAGAACGTGATCTAAGAATTAAGTACTGTTAAATCTAACGCTGGGAAACGAGCAACATAAAGGTTCGACCGAGTTTTACGTACTTTAGGAAAGAAGTCTGTGAAACAAACATACTGACAGAATCGAAAACTTTATTCCCAGGGATGGTGTTTCGCGGTAAACTTTGTTTCCGCACACACACTTGTCCCTGAACAAAACTCACAAAATCGCTGTTACTGGCCGCGAATATTAAAAACTAGAAAGTTGTCAATTGATGGTAACTCGAGAAGATTACATTCAACGTCGCCTGCAGATCCGAGCTTTTGTCCGACATTGGTAACGGTGTATTTTAATTAAATTGGAATCGTTACGATTGATAGAACGGGTGTCGTTTAATAATTGTGTCTGGAATCGATTAAGGATTTTCTACTTGAACGGTGTTATATCTACGATACCCTCGTTCTTATTGGAAAAGGATTTCTGAAATCGACGTAAAAATCCATTCGAAGTAGGATTCGTCGGGTGTATTAGATGTTTTGTCTGGGAATTATGCGTAGGAAAGATAGGATTAATTAATTGTTCTCGATGATTAAATATCGGAGCCAATCTAATCCTGTCTCCAGTTTTCTCATGGATGTTTGGAATGTGATGTTAAAAATAATGCAGACGAAGTGTAAAGTGGATACATTTTTTTTCCCCTCTGTGTACACACCTTCGAGAGTAGAGCGAATGCATTTGATATGGAGAGGCGTCGACTATCGTGGACTATATTTCAATTTTTTATACAACCCTGAAGTACTCTGATATACATGTACACGTGGCATAGTGAATTCAAATTTATTATTTTCCACTTATAGAAAAGCTCAAGTGCAAGTACGCTGAAAAATTTCATTTCCCCAATGATTATTTCCCACTGCATTCCACTTCCATCGCCCCTTCAATTTTTGTGCCAAGAGTTAGTGAATTCCTGTTTCGTTGTAATGCAATACAAATATTTGGAGGATCTTTATTGGCGTAACAACGAGCGAGATGCAAACCGTTACAGTATGCTAGACAAGTTTGACCATTGCGATAATTGCGCTAAATCATACAGACGGAATATATGGCCAGATTAGAGGTTGTAAAATGATATTCCCTACGGATGATTTTCTGCGCAACCGATCGTAATCGCAGTTAATTGACACGCCAATTATTTGAAAACGTTCCACATGAGTAACAATCCCTCTCCTTTTCGCCTCGAAATGATTAATACCGTCTAATTTGAATGACATGAATAATTGATGTCGCATTAAGCAGGAAATAAAATTACTTACAACGTACGTGACAGGGGAAAAAATCGAGTTTACTTTTCAGAACTATTAGGTGCTCAGATCCCTTTTACACCAACAAAGGATGAATCAATTTTTTTAATTTTATTACGTCTCAAATACATTTCGTCGATGCACCCTTTTTAATTATCCTGTATTTGTTTCCGAATGCAGTTACTCGTTCGTTGGGCCAATGAATTATAAAGCCCTTTGTCGTACGCTGGGAAAAGTATAAAGCAATTCTTTTCACAAAGTAGCTGCCAGTCGACCACCTCTCACGCGACAAATTCGCGCGATACAATACCACTACTCCACCGACTCATTACTTTAATAACATTGTTTCTCTTCAACGTTGAAACACGATGCTACTTGGAATCGTAGATGGAAACCACATTTTTTCCATATTTCACGACAAACAATGCCTGCGGTGACACGAAGAAGCAACACAATTAGAACATCAAAGAAATTTAATGAAAAATGATCACGTACTGTTTAGAGAAAAGTATACATTGATGCGCATTGTTCCCTTAACTATTACCAATAGAGTGTGCCGTGTTTATTGTGAATTAGGAGATTCATACGATACCATCAATTTCATTAAGTCGAAATTAACGCGAAAAGTTTTGCAATGCGTCCCGTTATCATTGCAGGCGTGGGAATTAAAAACGTCGCCACAGTTTAAGCGCCCACTAATGGAAAAATGTTACGCGCGGTACGAGAGTTTCCCATACAAATAGAGGAAACGATTCTCGGCCATGGCCATTCGAATAAGAACCATCGCATTTAAAATTGATATGGAAATGGGATTGCCGAATTGCGGGCAGGGGATAACCCATCGTCGTTTGGAATCGTGTTAGTTCAATACGTTTACTGGTTGATTGACAAATTCTCTGATCGTTGAATCGAATAGTATCGTGCTATTCCAGACCCCCAGAATATAAAATTCCAGTTCGATTTCTTTCCCGAAAATTCATTAATCTTGATTCCGTAATTGCCGAGAGATCAGATCAACGCATTTAAATGTTACGCATTACATTTCTTTGGTCTGTACGACAGTTGAGGAGATCGATTAGAAACTTAGGATTTCGTAGCCAATTGGAAAAGTTGCACTCTAGAAACTAGTTCCATCTGTGGAAACGGAAAGACTATGGAGTTTCTCATTAACCAGGTACTCAACGTATCACGGAAACCGCTGTGCTCGCATTCTTGTCAGAAGGAAAATTGTAAATGGTGCGAAGCTAAAGAGCAAAGCTATAACCGCTTCAACGTACCACACTATCAATCACCAATTTAATCTCAGAAGATTAAATGAAGTATTATTCTCTTTTGAGTGTTCTTCCGCTCTACTGTAACGGTGCTTGCATTTTGTTAACCTTTTAACTGCGTAAACGGTGCCGCAGCACTCGCTTCGTTATACCTTGGACGAACAGTTTTATGAATAATAGAGCCAGCTCACTGTGTAACTCGAATACAATATTGGATGCATGTATCGACGAGTACTGAGTGTGGATCGAAATATTCAGTGTCTACACATCAAGGAAATTGACTGTCCCAGATATTTTTTATACATTTAAGAAGATTGGTAGGATAGGGCTGAACGATATCGAAAATTATAAAGGACCATGACCGAAATGTAGAGAATAAAATACTCGAATAGAATATTGGACGATCCTTCGTGTTAGGGTTCGTTTTTAACAGTCATCCATTTCATTCGACGTTTCCTTTATCGTTCCTGCACTTTCGGCCAGTACGAGGTGTGCTGAGCTTTAGAAATCTTCCTTACTATCTTTTCTGGTATTCCAAATTATAAGTCGTCGTATGTGTTTTTAGCATTATTGCAACATTTCTGTGCATTTAATGACAGATTAAGTTAATACTTGGAATGCAATATCAGTGCATCATTGGGTGCGAACTTTAGTGTATACAACAATTGTGCTTCTAAAGGGACCTATCGCGAACTCGGAGGTGTCAAACAGTACATATTAACTTCGGGAAGGTAATTTTCTGAAATTAATATCTCGTGCAACAACTGCAATTGCATTTACGTGGTCCATGTAGCACATTTTATTATACAAGGACTCGTATCCTAGATTATAGGAGCGTTTTCCCGAAATATAGCTTGATAGCCTTTTAGTGAAGATCATTTTCCACAACGGGATCGTTTTAATAAAAAAAAAATTTTATGAGCGACCATTTAAAAGTTGGCAGCTTTTGTCGTGGGAAACAAAAGTGGAAGAGATAAAACGGGGGGGAAAAGGTATGAACAGAATAAAGTTTTGTGGTTGCGGCGCGTTTTCAGCATGTCTTATCAAAGTCAAGCGCCCATGAATATTCGTGCAGCATTAAAATGCCAGGTTGAAATGTCCTTGCGTTCACGGAGGCAATTTTTCAGTCATTCGTCGGCACAATTGGTTTCAAAATGTTCACCGTATTCGAATTCGCAGAATGTGTATATGACAGGCGTATTTTTGTAACGTCTGACGGTACACCGCAACCGTAATTTCTCTCGTCGCGGCTGTTAGGATTTATTAACATTAAAAATTGAATTGAATTGCAACTCCACAGGCGCCCATTTACCTGACACCTGTTACACCCTGTTCAAACGATTTCATTCCGATTCTGCTAGAAACAATATCGAATAATGGTGCAACGTATTCGACGACAGCTCGGGGCAAAATAAGAGAGACAAAATTGGGCTTCAGATATTTCAACCCGATGGAAAAACTATCTCTCGTAAATTACAAAATTGCACTTGCTATATCTACGGTATCGGCGAATCTGTTTCAATTATCAGACACGGCACAAATTGAAGATGGATACCTCCTGGCAGAGTTTTTCCCCCTTTGGCTGGGAAATTCCACGGCCGCAATTCAATTCCATCGTATCAGGAATAGGGATGGAAAAGTGTTCGCGGAATCGAAAATGGATACACGGTTTCCCCGGTATCGAAGACGTTAGCATTGCCCCTATCGTGGAATCTAAAAGTAGCAAATTGATTTCAAAGACAAGCGTCAGTTCGGTATTTTCCAAATGGTTGAAAACTGTGTTGTTCACTTGCACGATCCTTTGTATCCATCATTCCCATAACAACAGCAGTGTTATAGATTTGTTCTCTGCTACTATGAATAGTGTACGCTATGAATTCAGGACTTGTAGCGAGTCACTCGTCATTCTGTCTGTGACAGTGCACCTCAAACTCATTCACGAAGTTCACGTATAAACCTACTGTGATTCATGGGACAGTGGACACCCCATTAAAGTGTCATAAACCATGGCGAAATAGGATAAAGAGTTATGAGGGTTCGAGTGGTATAAACGGAGTTGTGAAACCACATAACTGCGTCAAAGTCGCTGAATAGTGTAACTCGGATTTCCTCGAGTAGTAAGAAGCGTACAATTAGAGGAAATGAAAAATAATATGAGATAATTTAATTTGAACGCTGTGCAGATAAAACAATTCGTGGTGGGGAAAAAGTACGAAGTTTCGAGGAGTGATATAAAAATTTACCGATTAGAAACAATTTAAAATAAAATTCATTTAACCATGAAATCAATGGTATGTATTTTATCGTACGGAAAAAACTGTGACATCGCTGTTTCACGTGGAAGGCTATCCAAGACTTTATTGATAATGAAAAATATGATAAAAAAAAAACGAATTGCTTTCCCGAGAGTAAACCGTTTCTATAGGGGTGTATAAACAGTTTATTAAGGAACACTCTCAATACCGACAGCAAACCGTTTCTGACTCACGTCGATGAATATTCTCGAGACAAATATAATAATTCTCGACAGTGTTTCCCATCGCTGGTGGACAGTTGATTTCAATTCAGAGTGGCAGGAAGGTTGTGTAGCACCACGAGCGATCTGATTAATTTTTATTGTGTCACGATTCGATATCGAGCGGCCAGATATCGATACGGAAGTTTCAGTGGACAAAAGGAACCGTGGCACCATAGAAAATGAAAAATATTGTCACAGTGAAACTCGCACTCTCTCTCTCCCTCTTTCTTTTCATCTCTGAAATAACCTGAATGACAAATATAACGAATTAAAACAGAAAATAAAGAGTAGTTTAAGGAATGGCGCATGAATATCGTTTGATTAAGTAAAGGGTTGAAAAGAATTTCATTTCACCCACGAATCGTTGCGCAAGTAGAACAGGCCTCTTTGAGTTTCCAGGATGTTGCCTCCTCTGGATTACACGTTCGTCGCATCGCGATTTGCAATTCTAACGTGTATTCTTCGACGAGGATAATATTTTGTATCATACTCACCCTCGCCCGCGACTTATCTTTAAAAATCATGCGAACCCCAATGTAAAATGTATCCAACGAGAATGGATGGTTTGGCCTGTTCTTTGCACTCGATCTAGCGAACGACTGTGACTCATTTTCTCGACGAACTTTAAATTATGCCAACTTCGTGTAAATTCAAGATCGATTTGATTAAAGGGAAGCCCGGTACTCCAGTTCTCGGCGTAAACCTTTGCTATTGGTCTATTGTTCAATTCCAACCAATCTTGCAACTGGAATTACTTTTGCACAGGTAACAAATTCAAACAGAAGATAATACTGGGTAGATATTTGTGCAATGAAAAGTACTGACGCGTTTCAGCTGAATTCGAAATTACACGCTCTGTAAAAGAAATGATGTAGACGGGCTGCATTATTTAAACAGACTACTTGATAAAGAAATTGCGGACAAATGGGCTTGCCTTCATCTGTGCGTGGTTATATTGTTGAAGGGGTCTGTCAGGTGGCGTGAATAGAATTACGCGAAGAAAATATGTTTTTACCTAGTATTCCATATATTTCAGAATATTATTACACAATCACTGCAGAATTACCGCAGATATCAATTTCCGGTTCATAAAGTTTCTTTTAATTCGTATCTCTCTGAATTTACAATTCTCAAAGCTCAAATGCAACAGATCCAGTCTGCAGCCGTTCAGAATTTATAAATGGAAAAAGAAATATGTCTTACTCCACGGTCCAAGGGAAAAGTAAATAAATTTTCCAGATGTCTTTTGCAAAAAAACCATTCTGAAATATAAAATAGAGAAAGAAGTAGGTTAGAAGAGAACATTCACAGAATGGGGACGATTTTATACATATTTTTTTTTACAGATGACAGTGATCCTGATTGCCACGTCGTTTCCCAACGTAACAGAAAATGACGAAACCGTCGAGGACGATAGTTACATTCCGTACAATCAGAGATTAGAAACGTACATCGTACCTATATTATTCTTATTAATCCTATTAGTGGGTGTAACTGGGAATGGAATTCTGGTTCTCACTCTGCTGCGACACGCTAGTATGCGAAACGTTCCAAATACTTACGTCCTGTCTTTGGCTCTTGGTGATCTCTTGGTAAGCAATAAGTAAATTCCTTTCGTATATTTCCGTAAATATCGAAGTTTTCAAACATATCGCTGTACATACATTATAGTTCTTTAACGATCAAGAAACTATTTCTGCTTGTTCAACGATATTCCTATTCATAGTACATTCCTATTGCGTGGTACAAATTTTAGACTACTCTCTCAATAGTAAAACTTGAAATATATGAGATTAATTAAAAAATAAATTTACCATAAATTCCGATAATATTGTCACGAAATTTATAAACATCCCGTGCAAATAAGAGAACTGCCTCCCTAGTAGAGTTTTCTTTTTACATCGATTCTCTAAGAATTGGAAAATTTTCATAGATACCGTGTCATCTGTATCTGATCGTATCGGATTTATGCAGGCTGTCGCATCGCACGGATAAATCTGTCGCAAGTAGTGCAGACGTTCCCGGCACTTTTTACTTCGACGATCGCGCGTGGAACATACACATGTCGATGTGCAGAAAACGAGAATATACTTTGGGGCAGAAATCGTTAAAGTATCGCCGTCGTTGTTACGTAGAACAGTATAGAATATGCATTTTCCAACCATAATTTATGACAGTAGACAGTTCGGAAAATCGAAAATTAATACGGTTTTCCGAAAACGACAGATAATAATAACATTAATGAAAGTATTTAAACGAAGTTGTTTCAAGTAATTCGGCGAAGCTTAGCGAATTATTAAGAGTACATATATGTTTTTATGGCGCGCGAAAATGTGCACAATTCAACACGAATATTCGTACCATTAATATATTCTCTTACATGCGTGATAACGATTAATTTCAATCGGTCCAGAATATAATGGCACATCGATAAACATTCTCCAACCAATTTCATCGTTCTCTAGTGCATACAAATATGACGCCGTTTATTTTGTTACTTCGTCGCTTAATATTGCAATGCTGAAGATACCTTTATTATTAACCGGCCAGGATACTGTTTGCTCCGCGTAAATTTTTACCAATTAAATGCATTTAAATTACCTGTTCCCGGAAATTTTGCCAATGGTTCGCAGAAATATTGAAAGATCTGAATAAAACTCCGAATATCAGCCCCATCCATTTCCCCTGGAAGAAATTGTACCACCATTTCTAATTTTCTTGTAACGTTCACGTATTCTAGCTGATCGTGATTTGTGTACCATTCACGTCGATACTTTACACGATCGAATCGTGGCCTTGGGGCCTAGCAGTTTGCAAATTATCGGAGTGCGCCAAGGATATTTCGATCGGCGTCTCAGTTTTCACTCTGACCGCGTTATCAGCCGAGAGGTAAGTTGTCAAACCCAGTTATGACAGAGGAAATTGTTGTTTCATGGATAGGGTAGCCATCGTAACTTCGACGAAGTTCTGCCCCATTAATGGACCAATCAGTTGGTTCTTCGTTTAATCCAAACGAAATTCCAAACGAGAAATTTTCCGTTTAAAATCGTTCCGACGGCAAAGTTTTTGTCGCAAACGCGTTGAAAAACGTGAAACCAGAACACCTGCTCGTGTTGTATCTTAGGTACTGTGCTATTGTGAATCCCATTCGTCGCCATGTGGCCGGGCTCAGCGCGAAACCATTAACAATACTAACAGCCTTTCTTATTTGGGTGCTGGCAATTGTTCTGGCGATGCCAGCTGCTCTTTTCTCCCACGTGCCGACCATGTCGTTACCGGGCAATCACAGTATACGGATTTGCTGCCCTTTCCCCCAAGAATTCGGTAAGTATTATCGATTCAACTTTCCAGGCAATTCAACATTCTTACAAGTTGACAAAAACAATTCAATATCATTTGAAAATTGATACACGGTGCATTTGATATATTTTATACTTGATCTGAATCGAACAGAAAGTGAAACGGTCACGCTTTCATGATATTTTCTCGTACATTTATCGCGTGTCATATGCAAGAATTCATGCATTGCGTTTTGCCGTTCGTGATCGCAGGGGAGAGCTATAAGAAAGGAATGGTGATGTTCAAGTTTCTGGTTTACTATGCGATACCGTTGTGCGTGATAGCTGGATTCTATCTGGGAATGGCGCGACACCTTAAACTCTCTACGAGAAACATGCCCGGGGAGTTGTCAAGCGGTGGGCATCGCATGGAGCAAATTAGAGCACGTAAAAAGGTATGGTACTGGAGTGCAGGTAATTTCGTGAAAGATAATCCTTGGTTAAAATTCAATTCTTAAATGAAAACAAATTCTCGCTCCAATTGAGAAACCATATACGAAATTGTAGGAATAAAATCGAAAATGTTCCACGAAAGCAAGTTTCGATTAGTTTTTATTGTAACAAATTCATATAGCAACGTATGGCTACAAACAATTTACATTATTGAATATAAATATCGCTCAGATTAAATAATCTTCGCGTAATGGGCAATGCGATTACGTAGTACAATATTGAACGGATAGCCGATCAGACAACGATGAAGCCAAGCAAGATCAAGTACTCGGAACAGTTTCCAGGAGGAGCCTAATTATGAATCACCACGGGTCGAGTACCCAGGTAATATCGCCGTCGTGATAGGTATTACACTTTCCGCATTGTATCTGAATGAAAACCGACGGTCGATCGTCTTGAATTATAATATCAGTAGACCGACTACGAGAAGTTTCCAGTATCGAGGGAATGAACCCTTCGATCTTATTGTACTTGCTTCGTGCCATGCTACGTGAAATGTTCATGCATAATGTAAGATGAACCTCGGTCGCACGTGATTCATTCCTTGTCAAGTATTGCATACAAGATTTAATTTTTCGTAGAATTTAAGAAAAAAAATGGAATGCAATTTTCCTTCCATTTCATTGACTTTTCGTAAGTCTTCTATTAAAGGCCGCATTTTTTCTGTTATAATCTTATTGAATATTTTAACATTCCCTCCTCAGGTAAGTGCTATGCTCCACTCGCCTCGAATTATTCGATATCGAATTTTATCGAAGAGCAAAATGAAAAAAAATACAACGAAACTTTCCAAGTATGTATTTTTCCAACTTTCTCGTCCTACATATATCTTTGTCAAATTTATCCAACAGTCCCTTAATCTTTTTCGATAACAACGGGATATTCGTCAATCGAAGCGGTCGTTGCAATATCGTGGAACAATTTCGACATATAATATAATACATCAGCGTATAAATACGACGAGGACAAATCGTTTCTCGATAACGCTGGGAATTACGCCTGGTTCAGATTTAACTCAGTAACTATCCCTGGGCCAATTCTCGATAAGACAAGACAAACTGCATACGATTCGAAATGGTCCATTTGCTAAAACGAATTCCTCTTATATTTTCTTTTTAAAATGTGTTAAATATCGTAAAATTAATCGGTCTCGCTGGCGTCGTTATTTTATATTACACGAAACGATTCGTTACCAATATCTCCCATAATCATTTTTATCTAATATAATATAAAAATAGTGGATCAATTATTGCAGACATTTTTTTCGTGTTTTTACCGTCGGTGTCGAGAGACTCGAGCTTCATTAAATGCCGCGACTGTAGCGGTTAATTGAACAGTGTCTCGAATCTCCTGTGTATAGCTTAACACGTCCCTCGTTCGCTATGATCGACAGGTCCGGAAAATGGTGATCGCCTTCGTGATTATTTTCGTCATTTGCTTCCTACCGTATCACGTGTTCATGCTGTGGTTCCACTTCTCCCCATCGTCCCATGAAGACTTCGATGATGTCTGGCACGCGTTCAGGATTGTTGGCTTTTGTCTCAGCTTTGTGAACAGCTGCGTCAATCCAATCGCCCTTTATTTCATCAGCGAAACTTTTCGCAAGAGGCGAGTAATATAGCAGTTCGATAAGAAGAAATAAAGGGGGCAGTTTTTTTTTTTTAAGTAAATATACGCTCACTTTTCGATCAGTCACATGTAAGGATTTCATTACAGATTCAACGAATACCTTTTCTGTTGTTTAACAAGAAGAAACCTACCGTTGAACGGCAACCGGGGTGTAAATTTCTCGCAAAGGAGACGCGTGGGCGAGCGTGGAGTACTCTACGAAACCAGCTTCGGTTCCACATTTCGAAGGCGTACTCAGGAATTGAATTCTACGGCTCTCTACGAGCTGGGAAGCGAAGAGATCACGAGGCAAACCTGAGACTCAGTTACTGAGCAATCTTTGAGAATAATCACGGTGTAGAAGGAGGCAGACGTCAAAGGGTTTAATGGATGCAAAATGAAGAGACGCTGCGGAGAATCGTGGACCATTTGCCACCATCCGAAGTAAGATCGATTTACGTTGAATGTTTCATTCGATGGTGCCAGGATAACTTTTTATCCGATAAACCCGCGAAGGAAGGGCACAGCTTCAGTCTTAGTGTAATTGCTTAAGAATTCTCAACGACGCCGATGCTTGTCGGTCACTTTAACGTAAGTTAAGTTAAATAATACGTTTAATTCCAAAGCACACGGCGACACGTGTAGCGAAAATACCGTCCTCGAAACCATACCATCAACACGAGGAACGCTTTCGACCAATTTCTCCCCTCCAATACGCTTCTGTACAATGAAATAAGTTATTCTAGCACGTAACGAGAACAATGGAACTGCGTGTCATCTAGGCGATC
Source organism: Nomada fabriciana (assembly GCA_907165295.1). NCBI lineage: Eukaryota > Metazoa > Arthropoda > Insecta > Hymenoptera > Apidae > Nomada > Nomada fabriciana. The sequence continues at coordinate 5,648,881 of OU015690.1, read as the reverse complement.
TATGTATAATCAGCGTTAGAATCGTTTCGATCAATTATCAACGACAATTTGACTAATCGTCGAAAGCAAATGTAATTTACTTTAATACCTAGACTAATTTGATATTTTCACCAAAGATAAAAAAAATGCTATACTAGTCCCCGCCTCTTCACCTGTCCCAGTAGTGGAATCGCGAGATGAACAAAAAAAGTCATTCACCCCGACCTGTCGATATTCCTTGTCGACTGCACCCTTTTTTCCTACCCCGTCCCAACCCTGTCCATCCTTCTTTATCGCGATAATCGTCGCGTCTAGCTCGGATGGAAAAGCTCGGCGAATTGTATCGCGGTGAAGTGAACAACAAAAGAGTAGCGAGCAGATTCACGGCGTTATTGAATCGCGTCGCGAGATTTAATTAGAGAAGCGAATAGAAGGGTCTCTGTATATTAATCGTGTACTGTCCTTGCCCCCTTCGCTGTTATTGGAAATTCCAGTCCACGTGTACGCTGGTTAACAGGATTTAGTATCGCACGTCCATTGGCCGTCGCGTTTCCATGCGATATAGAAGCTCGCATCGTTCAGATAACGCCTGGGACGTCTTATCGATGCCCCCTATTATAGGTGTAATTAGGCCACGCGGTGGCGGAAGCGTTACCGAGTGAATCAATAAGCATCTGGAATATGTATTAAATCGAACAGCCATGCAACTGTTCGATCCTCGTCCTCTAATTACCGTGTGCGACTCGAATAAAAATTAATTTCACCGTACTTGCTCACGTATCTTATTTCTATTCAGCCAGCCATTTATTTAATCCCGTCTCTATTATTTTTCTTGTTCGATTTGACAATTTTGCTCCCATTTTACAGTTGAATCGATAATATATAGTTTAGCACGATTTATCTCTGCTCTGTCCCTAAAAATAGGTAACCGTTTGAGCTGTTCGTAACGTATTCTAGTAGGGTTTCCAGTAAGGGGCGCGTGCCAGCCGTTTTTATCAGGGCACGCGTCGAGTAAACAGGGGTTCCTGGCACAATGCTGTACATCTGCAGGGGTGGCCCCTTGCACAGGCACATTTCCTGGGGTTCCAGGGGGGTGGAAAACAAGAGGGGGCGAAGCCATGGCAAACCGTCACCCTCGCATTGCAACAAGGGTCGCCACGATTAGAAGGTGGCTAGTCGACGCCGATCATCGCCAACCAACGGTCGCTCCTAAACTCCGCCGGGTGAAAACAAGGGAAACTTCCGTGCGGGCAAAGAAAGTGGAGAAACAAAAGAGCCATTCACTCGGGAACGAAGTGCTTCTCGTCTGGGACGAGTAAAAGAAAACGCGTGGAAACTTAAAGGGCACGGAGTTATTTTTGCCTACTATTGTATTACCTCTTTGCCTCGAGGGAAATAAAGTGTTACATAGTGCCGCGTTAGGTTTGCGAAAGTTCCTTAACGGATCGATGTTGCTTGATTGAAGTTCGTCGAAGGTTTACGAGAACATCAGTAAGAGATGAAAAGATACTCGTCGGTAGGTGTTTCGACATTATTTCTGGCCTTTCGTCCACGCGACTGTTTTTAATCTCGTTCTTTTTCGTGTGAAATCAGGCACCCTGCTTGGCGGATGAGAATGCCGACTGCAAGAAGGCGAAATCGATCGAGGTAAACGGAATATGTGCCACGCGTGAACTTCGATTCTTAATATTGTAAAGCGTAATGTACCAGGAATAACTAACAGCGTGCGTTCGCACATGGTGTTTAAACAGGAGCCAAACACCAGGGAGTATCTGCAATTGGCGCTTGCCAGGGTGTTGGAGCTGCAACGAGAGATCAAAGAGGGAACGTACACGACCGACCATACCAGCGATCTCGGTAATACCAATTCAATTCGACATATTCTCTGTCCAAACTCTGAAACGTCTTCCTCAATCCTCTTACGAAGCCTGTTAACGCTACCGCCGCGAATTGACGTTCAGAATTTCCAAATCTCCTCAGGCTCGTGATTTCATCCAGCTTCTCTGGTGTGAGAAGTTGCGCAACGACGGAACTATTATGTACATGCTCCAAATACTGTTCCCCCCTGGATTCTGTGGAACTAATCAAGCGAAAGTTACGAACAGTTATTGACTGGGAAATTCTTTCCAGGTGAGTCCGGCAGCGAGGAGGATCTGACAAAAGAAGTGTTCAGCAAAGTTTTCAAGAATTTGCCGGGGACACCGGACTCGGTTGGAAATATTCTCGACAGAGTATCAAAGCCGAGAATTCCTCAGCTCGACGCGATTCACGGTAAAAAGGTTCAACTGCTGGGTTACGACACCTGTCGCCGAGCCGCTGTGGAGTTCATGACGAATGCTGTTCGCGAGACAAGACAGGATGGAAGGCCAAAGGGGAATCAGTCTAATTGCCCCGTTTTCCGCGTGGGTGTTTATTCGAGAAATGAGCCTAGGGTTGCGCATCGCCGGACTGGTTTGTTAAAAGGATCTTTGCCTTACGACGAGGAAATTCGAGACAGAATGCTCAGGAGCTTGGATTTACATTTGGCGAATAGACAGAGAGATTACACCGCCAAATTAATGAGATCCGGCATATAAATTCGATACCCCTGCATTTCTATTCATTTAATTGAAATCAGGGTGAAACTTCAATATGTTCTATTTAATTTTAACTCCGAAAAGTGGCCTATGCACCTTTTCTTTTTATAATCAACTGAGTATTTTTCGATACGTTTAATTATTAATCTAGTCAGATTTATCGAGGGCAGTACCTGTATCTCAGGGATCACTCTAGTCATGCACAGTAGTCATTGAACGTCAATGACGAAAGCTGTGAGAATGAAGATCCATTGTGAATTATTTTTCTACGTCATAGATATACGTGAGTGTGAATTGTAATTAACTGCGAAACTAATTTATTGCGTGAATAATTATTTATAGAAATTGTGGATGTGGCTTGTAATGAACGACGATATTTTGTAAAAAAAAGTTTATTCATAATATACAATACAAAAAAAAAACAAAGACCCTTAACGGTGACTGCCATACGGCTAAAACGTTTAAACGCTGCGCAAATTTCACCTTCGGTTTACAGGTGATAAACGCAAAAAAAAGAAGAAGAAAATTTAGAATACGTTCGGATATTGGCCAATGGATCGACTAGATGACTTTGCATCATTCGATTCGCGAAAACCAAAGGGAAAATAATTTTTGCCCGCGACAAAGACACGTGCGTTTTCTATCAGTAAGAAATTTCCGCCTTCTCTTATCGGATTCATCTAACAAATAGACTCCGTACGGCTCCTCGTGTTACTTCAATTTAATCAACATTCTGCATACGTGGATCTTCGAAAATATCTTATTGCATTAGATGCTCGTAAATTTTCACGCGATGCCTAATGAAATATTATGCATACTTATGCGGTTTATAATGAATCTGACGTCATAGGAACGCGATAGAACGCTGAAAAAAAAATATCCGTCTCTCGTATATAGAAACTTGAACTACCCTTACGTTAATTTTTTAACCAATTTTTTTGTTTGCCTTGAAATATATAATTAATTCTGCGCGTATCGTGTGAATACATTACGTTATACCATGAGATACATTATTATAGTACGAGAACGTGCTTCACATGCCTATAGCACGAAGTAATCTGTCCGTTCATTCGCATTCAAATATACAATTAAGATATTCGTCGTATGACCTGTCTCTACGTTATGCCATATCGAACGGAATATCGACCAACCTCCCTATAGTATCTAAAATTAAAACTAATCTTCTTAAACGTAATATATTAGAGGGCTCCAGCAGCGGGATACACAGTCGCTGCAAATGAAAACCGAAGCGATGTTGAAAAAATTGGTGGTCACAAGTCCACTGTGAGGGCGAGGAAACTCGACGAGAATTCGATTGAAAATGAAACCAAAAAAAAAGAAACCAGATATCTCCGACGAAAAAAGTAATTTCAAATATCCTCCAAAAGATTACACAATCCTGCTTCGTTTCTTTCACTCGTCGACTCATCGTCGTTAAAAGATATATTCTTACTTGAACCGCGTTATTCAATCTCGCGTTAGTTCTAAATCGAATCGTTGTTGTTCTTATCCAGTACCTTAATACGATCTACAGTAATACTAAAATAATTTCGTTTCTCGCTACGATTTGAATTCCCTCCCTTTTCTCCCTTCCTAAATCAAAACGAAAATTCTGCCAGACACGTCGCCGCCGTTATTTCCGAAAATTGTAGCCGAATAGAGGCCGAAGTTTGATTGTGATTGCGGATCGATAAGTATCTCCTGAGTTTCTTAGTGCTGTTGCACAAGGGTCGGCCCACTGCCAGGATTTCTCCAAGGATCTGGTATATCGAAATGCGGGTGTACAGTGATAAGAGCATCGTCTGCCTTCCTCTCTTCGCTGCAATTCTTCGGCTTCACGATCGTGTGTGTAGTGTTAACGCACTCGATAGGCAGCTTGAAGAACTCCACCTTGTAATTGTAACCCTGGCTGCTGACACGGATAATAGTGTGCAATGGTATCTCCATATAAGGCAGGTCTTCCACTTTCATACCCAGGAAAAATCCAAGGATACAACGCAAAACAGCCTGATGAGATACGACTAAGATGTTATGAGATCTTTGTAACTCGGCTATCACCGGTTCCACGCGTTGCATAACGTCGACGTAACTCTCTCCTCTGGGATAACGATACTGCAGCTTGTCCAGATTGCGACGTCCATATTCCTGAATGGAAGAATTCATTTAGAAACGTCGTAAAAGAAGTCCGATACTTCACAGACCAGAACAATAATTTTGCGACACTCATTCTTCTTGAGGAACGAAGAACAGCTCGCATGAATGTTTAACTTAAATACGGCGGGGATGGTGGGAGGTGTTTTTCATCCGGCATTACCTGAGGATATCGTTCCTGGATCTCCTCGTAAGAGAGACCCTCGCAGTCTCCAGCGTAGAGCTCGTCGAGTGCTGCGACGCGTTCCTGGGGAGCTTCCACGCCGCGTGCTGTGGCAATAGTTCTTTGAAAACGGCTAGTCAGCACGTGCAGGTCAGGAATATGCATCGCATTGAATTTCGTTGCCAATGCCTGTGCGTATTTCTCGCCGCGAGCACTGAGACGAGCGTTTCCACCGACCCTGCCCAACACGTTGAACTCGCTTTCGCCGTGCTGCAAGGAAAAAATTTCTATCTGCAACTCCTCGAAACATAGTTGTGCGTCGCGTGATAAAAGCCGGAGATAAATTCGATTGGATAAGGAACGCGTAATCTGTCGCGAATAGATAACCGGCGAAAATGTCTCATTTTTAGAAACGGCTCGGAGATAAGATAGCGAAATCCTTAGAAAACAAGACGTGTGTTCAAACAACGTGTGCGACGTGTCGTCTAATTGAATTATTCGAGATAAAGCGTTTTTTAATTGCAAAAAAATACAGGTGCTACGACCTGCCTCAATTTTACGATCGATCGTTGTTACGAACAGCATCGCGGGCTCGAAGTTTTTCCCGACAATATATGTACCTCGAGCTCTTCCAACTTTCTGAGGTCAGCATTAAATGATATTATTACGTATACGATCGATTACCAACCCGAGAGAAGTACAGAGTATGCGGCTTCACAGACACGTTCACAAGATATCCAAGGAGTCTGGTCTCGACGTGGCCAGAAACTTTGCATGTCTCGATGTCCATGGTGGCGGTGTTGATGCGGATTCGTGGATAAGTTTTCTCGTCCATCGGTTCGTAGATTCGAGCATAGTGGGCTATCTTTAACCGTAGATCCTTCTCGGCTTGTTCTGGATTCATGCCAACGTAGTCGGAGCTGTACCGCAGTATCTCCTTGTAATTTCTCTCCAATTCGACCGGATCGTCGCAGACGCACTCGATGAACAGGACACGATAGCCAAGCTGCCCGGAAAAGTAATCGAAGACCTCTGCGCGTTGCGTACGCGTCACCAGCGTGGCGTCTAGGATCTTAAAACAGGAAAATTTGTTAAACTAATTGCGCTGGTTTACTACAATTGTAATATCTGTAAGATAATCGAATGGGAGGGTAGTCGTCTCTCTATCTCGATTAGGTATTACTTATTACAATGATTCTGTAGGCGTGTATATGTTAAAAGGTGTTCTGTTTATTAAAACTGTGCTCTCCCGACCGTAGTCTTTACAAGAATGCCTTCCCTTGGCAAAAGCGTCGGTCGTGAGGACGCCTACGTCACCATGGCCCTTTTTAACCATTTTTGGGTTCGCCCCAAATGAAAGCTATGCTAGACAAAGACAGCGTGCATCTTCAAAATGCACATGGCCCGCCTCGGACGTTCCTGTACCTCGAATATTCTAACATATCATATACCGGTTCAGAGTTTCGTTTGCGCGTTTGGGAATTAATATGAGTATCGTATCCCTTGTTAATGCATTGCTTTGATTGGTGCAAAAGGAACTTGTCTACCGGTAATTGTCTCTATCACGAATAAGCATCGAAACAATTTTGAGCAATCTGCTTAGCAATGGATCCTCAGTATATTCTATCGTGGAACGTTAGGCTCGACTCTGGAACGCGTGTTGGAAAAAACAGTCCAAGTAAAACTCGTACGACGAGATTGAATTCGACTTGCTGGAGAAAGCTAGACTGGCTCGACCGGCCTCTGTTATTCGCGATAACTGCCGTTTGCATATGATCTACGGTACACCTAGTCCCATTTCACGTTTTATTATAATTCCATCGTACGTTCACGAAAGAAAAAACGAATTTCCATTCGAGCCTCTGACTCTTTCGTTTTCATGCTTTCGAACCCAACGAAATTTGTTCTCATTCTCATTCGTTTCCACGCCGTAGGATTTCGACGTTCTGCCAATCGTTATTCCCAGGCGTTTAATATTCTCGTGATTACTTACAGCTACGGAATTGTCCGCGAGCCAGTCGACGCAGTCGTGCATCGCGTATCGTAGGGCCAGGGCTCTTAAACCTGCGTTCGCCGCGTGATCCGGGCGAAACAGCTCGTGCGACACCGCTCCACCGCATTGTTTCAGTATCTTTCTTCGGTAATCGCTGACTCTCATCACTGGAACAATGTTTCGCAAATGGTTCGTTTTAAAACTCTGCTGAAAGGAAAGTGCAGGAGGCCAGGGTGCAGCGAGGGCAATTTAACGACAAGGGAGGGGCGCCGCGTGAGATGTATTGTTGCAAAAGGAGAAAAGGTGTTTCGATACACGCATACGAATTTATAGTTTCAGTTATGAAAACCAAGTTGGCGAAAAAAATTTATCAGCATCGAAATATGTAATGTAAGCGGTGTTTACGACACGTTGTTTACGAAAGAAAAAGAAAAAGATAAAGCCGTTCGTTCAAGGCGAGTCGTAAGTCATAAATGACGAACCACGTAATGAGTTTACCAAGCGTATCGTATGAATGCGCCGTGATCACGCTGAAACTGAAAATGCAGCAGGAAAAATGGAATTAATGAACGTTGGCCTGACGTTCAAGTTCGAATATGCGCAGGGATAAAGAGGCATAATAGAGGACAACGCATGCATTGAATGACAATACGAATTTGCTTCTTCTAGCTTGACGGGCGATAAGAACAACAGCTGACTTTTCTCACCTTTAGTAAATTCGAATTCACCGTTCCAGTAAGGTCTGCGGGAAAGACATTGGGCCACCTGGCTCTTTCCACGACCTGGCAGGCCGCACATTGCGACCAGCAGTTTCGCGAATTTGTCTGGCGACTTCTTTATTCCCGGCGCCCTTGCCGCCATTTTATCTTTTCCGGGCTCTGAAAACAGAGAAACCACGATGAGTCAACGGTTGCATAATTATTTCCATTCTGCTCGATATCGCCTTGCACGTCGTGTTGTGACACGACGAGCAAAGGGTTCCATCCGATGCATGGTCGCTATCATGAATGTGCACCGTCGATAAATTCAACGACAATGTGCATTGAAAATAGCCGGAAGAATTTTTGTAAAGGCGATTCGTTGCACGACTAGACAGCTTGTCGATATACATAACGATCAACTTTAGACGATGCACCAAAGTAGCGGTGCCAGGCCTGGCATCGCGCCAAAGGTACAATAAGCCAGGCATCATTCGAACGATCATCAACAACGCGAACGCGAGTGTGCTGCGCAGCTGATCGCGAAATCGAACACCAGAAATGTATTATAAAATGTGCGAAACAAAGACGGCCGCATTAGTATGCATGGAATTGTTCATGGAAGCAAAATGAATTTGCAGATTTTTATTATATCCGATGTTCCTTCCTCGCGAAACGATGAACGCTTTACTACACCTAAATAGAAATACAGATCAATAATGCAACGATTGCGCGAGATTGAATGCATCGTTTAAATAGACGGATATATAATATCATTCTCTGTATTCCGATTAAGAATCTATTGTTGCATTGATTGATCGGAGAACAAACGGGGAACAATCCTTACCGAGCACACACATGCTTTCGACGGTGCAATACGGATCGACCCTCGAGTTTTAAGCAACGCTGGATCGATAATGTTGAATGCGTTTCAATGCTACCCGCCGCCGCCCGGCGAGAACCAGATTTGTTCATGCGAATTAACGAACGAACACTGAGGTCCATCGGTTGGCTTCCACATTGCGAAGCGACCGACGGTGAACATTTATATTTAGAACTCTCATCCTGCACGAGAGCTTTTGGCTGCGCTTTCTCGACTAACGACATACACGTACATCCCTCGCGGCATCAACTTCGAGAACGGAACTGCTTCTCGTATATCCGATTTTTCCCGGAAGGCCACTTCTGTTGAGAGGCACGCGAATATTTCTTGCACGGCGAGGATACCGTGGAAGAAAAAAATGCGAGCGCCTCCTCAAATAGGAAAAGTGTATGTATTGCTATGACATCATGCAATGTTTTGTCTCGGCATGATCCAAAATACGGCAATCGAATGTAAAAAAATACAATGAAGGTCTTTCAACTTGAACTACGTTACGCACGTTCATCGACTTTTACCATGATTGCTAGCATGTCCGCCATCATACATGGTCAATAATTTCGTAATTCCCGCTATCTATCATTATTTTTATCCCCGTATCTCATAAACTCTGCTAGCGCGTGTCAACAAAATTAATTACGATTTGGACCCCTCGATCCTGGGATCAAAGAGCCTCGGGTCAGTTCGCGGTTTCCCTTAAAGTTGCAAGGCGATTACATACATACTTATGACATACAGTTCTAAATACGAGGCATGCCGGAAACGGAAGTTTTGCGACACCAAACGATAGGGCGATCGAATTATAATATTTTAATAGCCGCGATGCAGTTTCGCGTGTCGTCGTTCTGATAAGATTTTCATAATATTTCGTTAATATTGAACTATCGTTTAATTCTGCACAGATGCACGGACGCAATCCGTCTGGAGTCCTCGTGACACGAGTAGTTTAATAGCTCGTGCGTTGACCTGAGATGCGTTGTCGCTCGATTCATTATTCAAGCAATGAATTGCGAGCGTCACACGTGTACGAATGTACGCATACAGCTGTAGTCGTGTATCTTTTCAATATAGTTGGGGATATTAATTAAAACAAAATTTATGATACAAACGAACACATTAAGTAACTGCCTCCTATCGGGACGTAAATATTGTGGGACGAAATTTGCATGAATGTAAAGAAGAGCCGAAGATAGCGGACCGTAGCAAAAATAGATTCCTATATCCGTTTCGTTTTTTTCTCATTACTGGGTCTACCTGTCGCGTATCGTTCGATCGCAAATTTACCTAGCCGTGACCCACCCCGTCGTCATGCCCTTCTACGTAGCAGCTACAGAGAAGAGAAGACAAGGAAACCGTCGACGACAGAAAATCGATAATCAGTCGCCAGGTGGAAAACTCATTTGTTGCGTCGGAATAGCCAGTGAAATATAAACAACCTATACAAATCGGGCTGACGTAATTTTCAGATTCCACGACTGAAATAAATCGCTGCCCGAGTTGGATAATTTGGACAATCTGGAGCCGCTCGATAACGCCCGATATCCCTAAAACCTCGTACGATAGTTTAGGCACCGCGATAAAAGGGAGTGCTTGATAAAAAAAGAAACTGGAACACTCGTAACAAGTCGTAATAAGTATCAAAGATAAGGTGCATTTATGTCGGCCGATCGACAACAAGTTATGAGACAACAGTTGACACCGCGTACTATTTTGCCGTGATATTTATACATCATCCGTGTCTGCAAGGACAGTATAAATAATAATTGACGCGCGTTGGAAGCAACGCACGTGCATCGACTATGGACGAGTGTGAACGAAGGTAGCAGTTATTCAGGGGGATCAAGTGGTACAAGCAACGATCATGCTACCAAATGTGTCCTTACGTATAGAAAACGTGTGCAACGTATGGTAGACACACCGCTGTTCCCCATTTCACAAGCTGGTATAATAATACACTCGATGGGATATCCTTGACGAGACTTTTCTCTTTCGTTTTCCTCTCTCGCTTAATCCATTCACGTTTTACCGCCAGGTAAACAGTAAACCGTTTCACGAACACACGTATATACATATACTTGTTCTACGAGACGGCTATGAATTTTAAGCAATCGAACGTGTAGAAGCAACTTCGCGTCCGAGCTCGAATAGGCCACAAAATTAATGGCGTGTCTTATCATTTTAATCCGACAGGCTTCCAGCCTAACGCAATTCTAATTATCGGCGCGTTAATATTATACAGCTTTTGAAATCCGAAATTGGGCATTCCGGAACATTTTATTCATATCTCGTCAATGGCCTAACTCTACCACTCGTCACGGCTATCGTTAATTTATGCCACTCCAAATATTAACGTGTCACTATACTCATTCTTCGACAGCCTTCTACGCTGCGATCGTCGACTGTTGAATAATCTACATTTATTTGTAAATTAGATTCTCCAGTCGAGGACACGTGCTTCAGCAAGAAACAAGTGAAACCCTTCACCGCGATTTCGTACTTATTTCCCTTCGTACACGAGCAGAATATGTATGTATCTCGTGAACCATAGGATACCTCGACAGTTGACACTGTACACGCGTTTCCCGTCTTTCCTTCTCCGCATTGTTGTTGGCCTTCGTAGTTTCCTTTCTTTTTACAAACAGGCTTATGACTGTCACGTTTTTCATTGATACTCTATAGATAGGACGGTTTTCTCCGAGTTGTTTCACCGATAAACCAACAAAGCGAGATAGTGTCCATCAATGGGCATTAATATTTGACGGGAGCCTGTTTGTTTAAGCTTATTAAATCACATTTCGATAAACTTATCTGGCAGATAGAAACATGGCAAATATAAGAGGCTACACTTAAGAGAATCTACGCTTCATTTTTTTTCGCCCGTCATTTTCATTTTTCTTTTTCATTTCCAATTGAAACAACACTGTTATCAGTACCGCGAATTGACGTAGATACATCGAAGATATCTTAAAGAGATATATATATGTACATTAAATATTCTATTCGCGACGCTTGTTTTCGCTGTTACATATATTTTAGACGACACAAATTTCTATTTGTATCCCGTCTTATTTATAGCGACACATCAATTTCTTGCATGCCTCTAGTTTCTGAAACCGCGGCCTGATTTCGACGGTGCATCGTTTGAACAGATGCAACGTTCTTTCTGCGATGAATCGAAACGCGAATGTCCGGTCAACAAACGAGATAAAGGTAACGCGACAAACTGGACTATGCAAGTATCGTGCCGTTGTATGGCAACGATGAGCTTTGTGTTTATTTTCACGGAGATGTGCTTGCCGCATTTCAATGCTACGTTCAATGACGACAATCTCGTTGCATAAGGCGCAATGTATCGCGATACTTTCGTCCATGTCGATAAGCAAAAAATGACGTAGATTTATTGAATTTCGCAAACTGATTTTGAGCCGGCTATACCGTTTAACAATACCGTTCTCGTCTGTGCTTATCGTGAGCAGCCTAATCGTGCAGTTTGATGGAATGGTAATCGGTGCATAGTGAGTCATGTTTACTGTGTCAGAAATGAATTTACCTTCGCCCTGTTCCTTGGTGATTGAATTCATGGTGCCAGCGCTTAACGAAGATCTTCTTTATATTCGACGCGCTGGTTCCTCTATTTGCCCGTATTCTCTTCGAATCGTTACTCCCCTATTCGTTGACACCAGCTTAATTCGGAGTTCGCGTCGAGGCAGTAACCCCAAAATTGGAGCAGCTAGCAGGTCAAAAACAGGCAGTGACCATAGGGTATGTATGTAATGCAACACGAGGTAGCTCAACGAAAACTCTGCTCGTATTTCTTCGGGGAAAAGCAGGTCAGCCAGCAGGCGGACGAAAACGTAATTCAATGGCAGGAAGTACGAAAAGGGAGTCTGGAGAACACTTCTGCCTGAAATATCCAGCAAGCAAGAGCCCTCTATTTGTACGGAATACTCGAAAACAATGGCCTATTGCTAGTCCTCCCCTTGTCTCCTCTTCCGTTGGTTTTTTTGGCTAAAGTTCTTCCGAAAAATGGTCGCTGCTTGTGTGCCGTATTATGGACAACAAGTCCTCCCTCATTCCAATTTGCTTGATCCTCACCTCCGGAGCCAGTTTGCGGGCTACTATTCTTTTACTAGAATAAAACCTCAGCACTCCAGTATTTTCCCCTTATCTGGATAAACTCCTCTTCAACCCTCGTTCCACCTTTCACGTTTAATTTTCGCACGTATCTACCACGTTCTCTGGATATCTCTATGAACGTTGTGTTGCTATAAATTGTGTTCGACTATGCGCACGCGCTGCCACAAGTTTTTTCTTTTCTGGAAGTTTACATACTCACGGTGCTCCCCACCGTCGTCTTACAATCCGGTGTACTCTTGCCGTCTCTTCTTCCAATCTTTTTCGAGCCTATATTCTTATGTATATTGTATCTCACCTTCTTTGTCGGCTCTTTCTTTTTTCTCCCCTCCTTTCTTTTGCCCGCGACAACGTGACTTCACTTGGACACTTTTATCGAATCGTTCAGAGGTAGACTCTGTTTTCGTTCAACCGGTTTCCAAGATGAACTTGCTCCACCAAGACCTTCGATGCTCCGATATGACTGGCGACTATAGCAGCCTGCTGTATTCTTTACACCGTGGAGTGAATTAAAGTCAGCGTGATCGATCTTACAGGTGCGAATCCACAAGACTATTTTAAAAACGGAGTGAAAATGGCGTGTAAATACTTCTTGCGGCGTTAAAAGATCGTCTGCCTATACCTCGAAGAGATTCTAGCAACTGATGTTCCTTCATTTGCTGCAGCTTTTAGCAACATCGACCCGGACCTGGTAGGCGCCCTCTATTGAAGGCAACCAATGAACGTTTTGCTGGCCCCTCTACTCGTGTATAGTAATCTTGCTGAGAACACATATTCACGTTTAACGACAAAATGATAATATTTATTAAGCCAGCAAAGAACTAACAAAAAATGATTTTACACGTCGTGCCGCGATAATTCGATCTGGAATGCTAATAAGGGATAAGGATAGATTATCTGGTATTTTTGTCCGAAATAATCAGAGTCAGAGTTTCTATAGATAGAACCTCTGTTCCTCCGAATTTGAACAGCTACTGTAACATTTATCAAATATATTTACTCGCGTTATTTCATTCGTATCGTTCTTTCGACATTCTGCCAATCAAATTAGACGAACTTTGAGTACAGTGTCCCCGTTCTTTGAGATCTAGAAGAGCAACGTGGTTCTTGAGAACCCGATTAAACTTGGTCTTGGTTCACATGACCTGCTACCAGAACGTTTCCTTTGTTTCATTCAGAGAATCAATGTTGGCTCGTAAATCATTTTGGCAATGTGTCGCGTAATTATACGACTGGTCTTGTTACTCTTGTTTCTGGGTGGTAATTGAAGATCATGCGGGGGACCACTTATCGTGCGCAACAGAGACACCAAGATTGAACGCGGTACGTTCAAATCGAAAACAAATGACGATTGTTTACGATGAATAGAAAAGATTATTAGCCTTGTCTATTTTGCTGCATTTACGCGATAGTTAAAATGATTTTTTTCCTGATTAGTACCTCGTTTCGAAATCGACCATGAAATGACCCTCTCTTTTCCCTTGGCCTGCTGGTCGATCAAAGTCCACATTTGTTTCTTCTATTTCCCCAGTACCGTTTAACAAACACGAATACCCAGGAGCGTGGCACACGCATTTAGAGTCATTAAATCCAGTCAACAAATGGTAGATCATTAACGATTAGATTCGTCAAATTACATCACAAACTGAGCCATGGTGCTTTGTGATATAATGGAGAAACAATCATTCTTTAAATACTTGTCTGCACGTTTTCGTTTGTCGTCAAACAATGCGATTTTACAATGGCAAAATCGTAATTATGAAACGAGTTGCGTAACATTAACAAGGAAACGAAACACACGGAGCACCCGACAGTCCCGTGATTTATATGGAAAACTGCATGTTAAAAGTGTTGTGGATTCGATTCGGTTAATCGGTTTATCCGAGAAACTTTATTATGCATTTCTTGCGACGCGGTGAATCATGATCTTGGCCCAACCACAGTTTGCTTACAAGTACAATACGATTAACAAAATTCTCCGTACACGCAGACAATATACAGTCATTGTTTTTCTTCCCCTTTAAATAATTATAGCCCTCGAGATCTACCTGCTCCTAATTCTAACACGGTTGCAGTATTTCCCTAATTGCATGAACGCAGCTATTTAGCCACGTGACTCACGCGTACTTTCCACTGATGGTGAGACAAGCTTAAACAGTGTTACATTGTTCTTCTGGCAATTTTACTCCATTACCAGCGGTGAACGTTGGGATTTTGTTTTTGCTGAAAGTTTACTAGATTGTCTCCGCGTTCCATGATCATTCGCAACCGGGGGAAACTTTTTCATCCATGTCTAAAAGTTCGTGGCACGTGCCTAAAGCGGAAGAATTTGACTTTCCCTCACCAATATTCGTGAAATGATATCGGAATACTCGAATCCATAGAAAGATAAGGGAAGAAGCATATAAGTTTGTTGCACGTGATAAACGGGTGCTATGCAGATTTGCGTGATCAAATGATGATAGAGGTCATGAACGATCGGGGATAACGTGAAATGAACTCTATAACTAACAAGTAAGTCGACAGACATTAACTGTTAACGTAACTCAATTGAGAAGAGGGCAGAGAGGAATCATCTAGAAACAGATGTACTCTGATTTAGAGGGTCCTCGTTCCAAAAGCGTTAGTGCCAAGAAGGTGCGGCTTGTTGTTCAATTACTATAAATAGAATAATGCTTCTAACAACTTGTTGTATTAACTTGGTAACAATCCATTTATAAAGTTAAATCCTTCAAGGATCTATTCGAGTCTATTGGTGCCTGCAGATTCTAGAACCTTTTCATTCCAGTTCTAGATGTAATTGTTGAATAAATATGTCGGTGAAAAATGGGTAAAGTTAATATATTTGGACTCTTGCTAGGTCAGGAAGGCATTTCCATTTGTATTTCCCGGGCGTTGCGGCTCTTTTGATGTTTGGTTTCCAGCGGACTACAGCAGATGGCATGTTGGGTTTAAATCGATACGAATTCAAAAGTTGACGTGCGCTATACGCTTCTATCTTTTCTCCTGCTTGTGGTACTTTGTAGTACAGTAAAGTGACGTTACCATTCGTTCCATCAATATAACATGGCGTTTACTTTGTGGACACTTTTCGAAGCAACACTATTGTGTTTGAACGCGGTCTGCGTTTTGAACGAAGATAGGTTCCTGGCCAAAGGTGCGTCCCTTCATAATCAACTTACTTCTGTATCACTTTTATTCATTTTCAATGTGCTTCAATTGATAAATATTAAATAACAGAATTGGTTGGTTATGTTATCGTTTGTGTTTGTATCACGCTCTATGACAAATATATAGATTATGCACCCCATAATCGGGGACTAATATAGTATGGCGATTAATGCATCGTACCCCCAGTCCCCCATATCAATTTTAATTCTTCTAATAATTATTCTACTATTGTTCTAGTTGGTTGGGCATCGTGGCAAAATGTTCAAGGCTTTGGTGAACCTCCTACAATTAAGTCCCAATTATTGAACCTCGTCAGATCGATACGAACGGTGGCGCGAGGTATTTAAAAAAAAGATATCTGTTTAGTTCATTATATTTAAATGTATGCCGTCTTGTTTGTTGCAGTTCCATTAATATTTCTCAATATATTAATAATGATTGTGAAGCTGGTGCTTGGATGATAGGGTCACCTTAGGCATGTAATTCAAAAGGACACTGTGCAGTGAGAAAACAAAAATTGAAACAGTGATGTACATAAGTGGCAAATTAAAACTCTTTATTTTTATCTTTATATTTAAAAGCAAAGTGTTCCTTTTATCATAGTACGTAGTGTGATTTTAAAAGAGACTTGTTTCCTACATATTTTTGTACTGAAAATGAAAAGCTGGAATTTTTTTTTATAAACGAATGTCCTTTTATGAACGACCGATTTCTTAATTAGCAATTACTTTATTCACAGTAATAAATGACGAAAAATATTTCCCCAAAAATAGTTCCATAATAACAATGAACATGTTTAAAAAATAATTAAACCGATTCAAATTTAATGTTTTGACCATTCGAAAATACGCAACTTGCCGACACGTGGGGCGCTCGCATCGTATTTTCGCCGCGAAACTTTTCGCCAGGAGTTCAAACTCTACTCTCCCACGGTCGATTTAAATCGTAAATCAAACAATACACAGGCTGTAAATTAACTTCGACGTCGTGGAGGGTACAGGTAGTTGGGCGAAACGTCCAGGCCTGTTCATCTTCGTGCGTTTGCGGCCGATGTAATGGCGCTCGCAGGAAACCAATGATTTTCCCGTAACTTTCTCCTCTGCTTCGCTTTCTCAGGGTAGTAAGTATCACCGTGCAATCGGTTGACAATTGTCGTATTGACATTAGAATTTATCCCCTGCAACAGGAGCCAGATTTTAATACCACTTATATCTCGTTTATTAAGTTAAATTAAAATATCAATCCAATTCAATAAAAGCATTTTAATCTCCAATGCATTTACAGCCAAATAATCTGTGTACTAAGCGTCGTACAAAAATGCTGAAGCAAAATTAATAACTGCTCGATCATTTACCCCTGATCTGGTTCGCCTAAAGTATTGCAAAGGTAGTACCGACGCTTGTGCAATCCGACTCGTCCGATTTATACAATTTCTGACCACGTACGGACCTCTTAAAACATGTACAGTTTTTCCCACTTACACGCCACACGATTGCAAATGCGACCTGCATTCCCTGCAACTCTTTCACGTAATATGTACTTCAGTTACATAAGTGATCCCCTCGAAAGGGTTCGTCCTTCTTGCATTTCCTTTTATTTGTCTGGATTTTCTCGTTTCTTTCCTGCATTTATTCTTCCTGATTTTTCGTAGAACACAAGCGGTTTACGTAACGATTCCTATCTAAGCGTGTGTGTGTTCGTTCGGCAACTAGGAGTATAGTGGTATAGTGTACCAGATATCATTAGACCCGCTAAAGATATAATTAGAGACGGAGGAAAAAGATATCAATGAAGCTTTCCTGACATCCCGGGAATTAAAGTGTCCGCGGTTTTTCTTGTTTTCCGAAAAGCCGTGAAAGAGAATTCCCCAGGCGACGAGGGTTGCACCATCGTCGCTATCGTAATTGAAGCTGGCGGTAGAAGCCGATATAATTGCCAGCGCTAATTGTCGCCGGTCCCATTATTGTGGAGGAAGATATACGCGAAGCTTAGGCAAAAGCTTATGCCAACGAAAACGGGAGTAGCGAAAGTATAACAACGAGGAGGCTATTGTAAACGAGCACATTTTACGAGCCACCTACTCGGCCAAGCTTCTTCCCATAATTGGCCGGGCGGATCGCATTGTGCGTTGCCGTGCCCGCTTTTTTCGCACCTTTCACAAGCCCGGTATACTCGGGCACAGATGCATCGTTGGATTTCGTGCTCGTTCTGACACCGGTCGATTATTATTATCATTGGAACGTAGTCGATTAATTCAATCTTCGGAGTTGGCCGTATTTGTATGATACAAATAGCTATGAGATATCCTTTCTTTACGAAATTCTGTGCGACATTCGTTAAACGGAAAACTGTTCGCAGAAAATTTGAACAACGATGGATACTTTTGTGCGTGCAAGCAATGTTTTATCGAGTAGGAATCCTCCGGGCATAAAATTCTACTGCGCGATCTCATTCGTTCGAACTGGAGCACGGATCCCATTGCGTGCACGTTTTTCCTTCTTTCGCACGGCTTCTGCCTGGCAGGCATGTTTATGGATTATGTACGACTCTTACAAAATTCCACGGAGAGTCTCACAGTTCCTCTTCTTCTCTCCTTTCCCCTTTCTCGACCTCGCCATCCCTGCTGACGAAGAGTCACGGCACTTTCCCTACTGGACGTCGTACATACGTAAGTCTTTTTTAGAATGGGCGAATCGTTGATATTCCAATTTTCTTGGTACTCAAAGAAATTGCGCTTTCTCGATTTCAGGTGTTCCTCCGTGGAAGTTCAGATTAACGGTACATCCTAAACGCCGTGTCTGCTTTATTAAGAAAGTTGGATGAAATTATTTCGCAATAATTTCTTGATAGCCTCATTTATGTTTCATGTACACATATTTAAGGCATGTGCTCCTTTTCCTACGTTGAAACAGGTGATGAACATAAAAGATAGCTCAGTGGCGCGAGACGAAGTTTGTTTGTGAGTGCTTCACTCGTGACACGCCACACTCAACACCGCAAGGCTTCAACAATAAGCAAAGTTTCGTACAATATTAATGTTTAATTAATTATCTAATCTTGCCCATTTTCAGGCACCTAACATTTGCTCGATATTTTTAATACGCCAACAGACACTTGATTAAACGCGACGAAGTTATGGAATTCCACAGATACACTCTGTGCAATGATTTAATTTAGGTCTAGCGTAACGTCAACGGTTTATTCTTCATTATGACGTGCCTAATTGCACCAGCCTCGCATTGTGCCCGAGACGCTCACCGATTACTTAATACTGTCTCTCGTTACTCAATTTTCAATTACGCCAGCCGCAAAAGCGGCCTTTAAACTAAGTCACTTCGAACGCCGCGACGCAAGAATATTCCATCGCGCGATCATCGTTCCATCGATCTAATTACACCGCGCTAAGGTGATTGAAACTGTCCATCGCAAATAAATCGTCGCTTATCCCCCATTAAATATTATGCATCGCGCAAGCCACCTCTAATAGAGGAAATTCTCGTAACCGCCTTAATAAATCTGTTACGTACACCGATTGCATAAATAACGAAACTTAAACACGCGTAAGCAACGTTGCGCCGTGTGTCGCGGCTCATTACTCAACTCCTAAATGTTTCCATCAGTTAAGGTTACCGAGTTTCCCTAATGGCATCTATAAAATTTCAATAATAACCCCCACGGGAATTTTCACGTCGTCCGGTCCGTTCTCGCAGCCACGGTGCAATAATAGCCGTGACACGAGATCGAGAGTAATATATTTGTCAGAAGAATTCGTGAACGTTCGAGCGTGTGGAATAGCGGATTCGACGCCACTTTCGAATCCCTGACCGGTGTCCAGGCATCTCCTGGCCGCTTTGCAAGCGTCTGTAAAACGTTGCCCGCGAGAGTTTGCGTCACGTTCAGGTTGGAGAAGCTCGCGGCCCTCGGAGGTCTGCGAATGGACCACGGCGTCGTCTGTAATCGGTGTGGTGAAAGGAGAAAGGCGACCGCTGGTCGAAAAAAGAAAAATCAGACGTCTTTAAGGGAGGAGGAAGTGGAGAAAAGGAAAAAAAGATACAGGTCGACGAGGTCGACGAGTGTGTATGTCGGTACATGTTCACGTTTCTGTCGGCGGGCACCCGGGGGTCACGAACGGATGTGACGTCGGGCGGAGACGCGGGTCGTGTTCGCGATTCGGGAGGAGGCAGGATCGATAAGGAAAAGAGAAATTAAGCGCGAGTGCTGGGAGAGGCGACTGTTCCCGGCGATGGAGGAAAGGCGCGTCGAAATTGAACACATGCGGCTGTTTCAACGGTGGCGACGTTTTTTTTTATTTTTATCTACAAAAAAAAGCCTTTATACAAGTATAAAAAAGTATGCGTGGTTAAGGAGTAGCGTTTGAACATATAAAAAATAGTGTATTTGTGTGTGTCTCTGTGTACGTATGTATTCCGCGTCAGCGCCCGCCCCGTTCATCCCGATGATTCTCATCTTCGTGTCCGGTTTCTTGCTTCTATGGATTTCAACGTATCCTTTGGAAATTCCTTGGAATTAGCGTTGGGCCGAATCCGACGATTCGCGTATTCAGTTCCTCCTCGTGCGGCCGAATGACGCAGCGGACGCTGTGGAAAGCGTGTATAAATTGTATTTACAAGGCGCGTGTCCGCGCCGATCACGGCTTCGACTTCGGCTCCGGCTCCACGGCTGTGCCATCTCGAAGTCTTGAAGAGTCTAACAATGGAATCTGTTTCGATCCATTTTCTATAATGCTTCGCTCTGTTTCAGCTCGTTTTATCACTTGATTCGTTGTGATCCCTCCATGGATCCGACCGCGACGACGATGATTTTGGTACGATAGTAGGCAACAAGAAAATAAAAAGACACCCCGTCGACGTCCAGATCGTTAAGCCGGGGACTGGTCGTTCGATCGTTCAAGTTCACTCGTTGAATCCTGACTCGTTGGAGCGACGACCTATTATTTCCCAACAAGCCAGCAGTCTAGAGTTGATATTACCTTCCGTTTCCACGTACGCCTGTGATTCCGTCAAGGATCGTGGCCCGTTGAAGCGACGACGACATGATTTCAACGGAACAGGAACCTTGGAATCCTTGGCCGATTTTAACCCGTACGTTCGCCCAGATTTTATCTCCGTTCTAATTCCCCTGAGAATCCTGCCGAACGACGAAGACCTCTTTCATTGTGTGCGCCTCTCAACGATCTGTCCATTGTACGGCGACCTTTCGAGCGAACTGGGGAGCAGGGGATTTCACTTCGAAGAAGTTCCATCGACGAATTAGAATAACTTGGTCTCCTGGATTGTACTGATTTGCTTATTGATATACTCCGGCCCTTGGGATTTTCCCCATCGACCTTAACCATGCGCCTCTGTTTCGTTAGGAATTTCTGCTCGAAAGGTAGCCACAGCTGTCGACTGGTGTCTCCACTCGCTCAATCTCTTTCTCTCCCTCTCTCGCTCTCCCATCATCCAATCTTTTTTCTTTAGTCTGATGTCACGTTTAGTACGGTGCGCCGTAGCTACCGCTTGGTCTGCTGGGGGCACCGTAGCTTCCACTGGGTCCGCTTGGATAGCCACCAGATCCATGGGTCACTTGGTTGAATTGTGCAACCTGGATGGCTTGCCTGATTCCTTCGAGATCGATACCAACCACACGGGTTTGGTAGCCAGGGACACCGTAGGAAGAGCTTGGTACTCCGTATTGAGAGGATGGTGCACCATAGCTGGAGCTTGGGGCGTATCCACCGCCACCGAATCCACCGGACTGTTGGGATTGTAATTCTTCCTTCAGCAAGATTTGACGGATTTGTTCAAGCAGAGCACCGTCGACGGAGGCTCCCTCGTTGCTTTGGTAGCCGGTAGATACTTGAGTGTATCCACCACCTCCACCACCTCCACCACCGTGGGAATAGCCACCCCCGCCTCCAGTTGGCCTGCTGTAGCTGTAGCCGGAAGAAACTGGTGGTTCAGCGAGGGCGAACCCTGCCAGACCAAGTACTAAACACTGGAAAAAGAAAAACATGGATTAAAATTAATTTCTTCTATTGGCGTGGACCGGATTATTGTTACAATTGTTTCTGGAGTGTTGGGATGCAATCAGATTTGCTCGAAAGTGAGATACAATTGCTGCTAGAAAGTATAAATGTATCCAAGTTCGACATATGAACGGGAAAATAGAGAACTCGAAACTATCGGGATCATCGAAGCGTGATTGAAGTTAAAGTAGACGCCGTGCTCGTCAAGGGAAAGCGGCGATGCAACGTGTCGCTAATGGGGAAACTCGGTGGAGATAAACCGAGATAAGCAGAGAATAAAACAACCGGATGCACGGATGAAACGTAATCCCAACGAAATTTGCTAGTCGACTTTTCTCCTAGAAAATGAACGTTTCAAGGCACACGTGTTAACAAAAATAATCGAAGGCACCGGTCACTTTTTGAACATCCTGTGTATCTCACTTCATAAAAGCATGCCTATACTTGGTCAGGCACACTCGCACTCGCTCTCTCTTTCCGTTCCTCTTTCTCTCTGATTCAAAGTGTTTAATCTTTCAAGTGAATTCAGACTTGCTTACCGCGATCAGAGGAGTCATGTCGGCTTCTGCGATGCCGCTCTGTTCTGTGACTCTGTGCTAGGTAGACCAGGGTCCTTTATACCCCAGAAGAAGCAAGGGGGATACTTGTGGCCCCCACAAAGAAGAAGAGACGGGGGCCTCTCGAGTGAGAGTGATTCAACTGTGAGACGATTCTCTCCTCCCCTCCCCTCTCTCTTCTGTCCTTTCAATTGTGTTCGCCTCTCTCTTTCTCCGCTGGACGTTACACCAATCTTATCTTCCTCTTTCACGAAGATCCCTCGATCCTGTACCCCGATGGCCAGCCGAATTTGGACGATCCCGTAATTGCGAAACGTCCCTTTCTCGATCGACGCGGCCAACAGGTCCCAAGTTGCGTCCTAGACCTAGACATCTCTGTACACTCGATGCCTCGAGACATCCAATGATTTCATAAATTGTATCTTCGAGCTGAAGTCGGTGGCTATATCATTTTCGATCTTGCCCTATGTTCCCTGGTAATCGCGTGGCGCAATAGGATCTTTCGAAAAAAACGTGTACACCTTTGACGATTTCGAATCTTATTATCTCTACTTACTGTCAGTTTCGTTTTACGTCGCGCCTAGCGATTAAGGTATTTTCCAATTCGTTGGAACGTATGTAAATTCGATTACGAGAAAATTCTTTCAAGAGAAGTTTCGCGTCGCCGACTGTCTCCCTCGATATCCATCTATGTATTCGTACGTAGCTACTAAAGTACGATTCCAAATCCTCCGAAAATTTCTATCATTTAAATTCTGCTGACGCCTTCGCGAACGGCACGTAGCGTTGTCCATCTAACATTACAAGTAGCCACGGGGGCGATCGTTCATTTTTTTGCAAGTGCTCCTCAAATATATTTAACCTATTTTTTTTGCGGCTAATCTTATGGCCCCAAAGAATCCGCCTGGGGTCCAAAAAGTGTTCAAGCCTCTCCAACTGATTCGAATCATATTAATTGCGCCCATCGCGCATCGCTCATTAACGGAGGCTTCATTAAATTATTTAATTACTTTTCGAAGCATCCTACGGCCGTTTTACGTAACAACGTTTTATAACGTTACGAACAAAAAGTGTCGCAGAATCGCAATCATAGAGCGTATCCTATATCAGCCTGTTACATCGCCTGTCCCTGTCCTCCAAAGGGAGAGTATCAGGAAGAAAAGTATATGCGTGGTCGATGATCGTTGACTCATCTTCGCGAGAGACTTTCCTCGCGTTTCGACCGCAATCATCGCCGTCCATGTTTGAAATATGTTCATCTTGACAATGCAGTATACCGTTTACGCGAGTACGCAAAGGAGCAGAGAAATATCGAACGATATCGAACGACGTTAAGCTTTGTTCCACTAATGGTATCAAGAAACGAGAGGGAAAACGCTTTCTTCTAAAGTAGAATTTAATTCTTCGACGGCTGAACTCTCGGCCCACTTCTCGACACACTCCGATCTAGTACTTCTGTCATCTTTTGCCTCTTTCCTTTCTTCCATACGCTGGGGTTCGCCCCCGTTTCCGGGCAGATTCACGCGTCCCTCGCTCGCGTGTATACACGGTCAGTCGTTGCTGCGAAGCTTTTTCTCGCGTTGCACCGAGAGAACGTTCGAGTATCCAACGTGTGGTTTGTCAATTCCGTCGTCCTGTCTGAAAAGCGGCGAGCAAGATGGATCTCGTAGCTCGTCGCGACGTCGTCTATCGGCGAAGGAAACAGGGGATTAATCATTTTGTGCTTGCCAGGGGATACTGTCTGCTTCGGCGTTTCCCTTTTTATTCGATAGCAGGACAATCGTGGAAAAGTTATAGTGTTACGAAATACGCACTCGTCGTAACGATTCATGTCGACGTTGTTTCGTTTGTTGTTTTTGTTGGGGAAGAAAGAAATAAACAAGCGACGAGTATTTTAGTTATGCGGAGTTACGGCTATTTTAATCTACGATTTATCATCGTGCATTCCCGTCTTCAGTGAAAGTGATATTTAGTCCGTTCGTTTTTGATTTGAAAGCCTTTTATCTATTCAGGAATGTTTGCGATCCAACTTTTTATCCCCACAAATATGCCTATGATCGCGCGCGTATTCAACCAGTGAGCATTAAATCTTCGGAATCATTAATGACTACGACGGCTGCCGGTAAATGTATGGCCGCCGTGGTGCCACCGTTCTTCGTGCGGCAATTTATCCCAGCATATTTAAACGAATTGAACAAGAGAAAGCTACAGTTGCGGGGGTGGTGCGGCGGCAGGCCCTTGCGTTCCATTATAAAATTATTCGTACCAAGGTGGCCACACGTTATCCTTCACCTACCTTCCGATGATTTCTCAAATTATATTTCGCTCTTCGTAATTGTAACCTCTCCTGTCTCATCAATTACGATGTCGAAGCGCGAAATTGCCGGTGTAACGCTTCTCGACGAGGAGGAACTCCGTTTCGTCGATACAAAAAGAAAGAAGAAGAAAATGGAGAAAATAAGAAAGAACAAAAAACGTCGACCTACTTCATTTAGGAAAAAGTGTTGAAATATACACGCAGGTTCATGCGTGTTCATGAAGCGTTGGGTGTCGTGGGACGAATTAAAGATTAACCGGAGATTAGCGTCGCTGGACGCTGAGCGTGCAAAAATGCCGATTTCTTTGATGACTAGTACGGATCATCGAGAACTCCTCGATCCCGATGACTCGTAATATTCTCGAGCCCTCGAGTCACGTCTCGCTGTGTACTGCATCCGAGTTTCTCGGATATTAATGTTGCAGGGTCGTAAGAAAGAAGGGGAATCCTTGGGCCTGGGGCTTGACTTTCGCTCGGCTGTTAGAGCTTCTCTCGAATGAGTCCTCTTCCTATTCGATGCTGTTCAGTTCGTATCGTTTTTATAGCAGCCAGGCGAGTCACATCAATTGTCTAGCATGATTTAAAAGGGAAAAGGACAGTTCGGTTATTTGCGTATCTTGCGCGCAGAGTAATTGCTCACTATTGTCCCAGTTCGATACTTTACGGCCCGCTTAAACTTTCTTCGTGGACACGAATTTGAGGCGCCTACGGGATTATTAAAAGTTTCCGACGGTAACTTGATTACACGTTGATTTAGGTAATTATCAAGTGTCCGTGACGCAAGTGAAGTGACTCGGCTTCGCAAACTTTCACGATTTTTTTTTTCTTCTTCTCTTATTTTCAAAGAAATTTACATTAAAAAATTCTTGAGTGTCCGATGGAGAAAAGAAAGTGTTTATTGGTTAGCAATCAGCATCATCTAAGCTTAAAAATGTCAATATACTTGAAGCTTATGTAATATATCCTTTTTTCGAATCCGAAATATATTTTTGTCGCCTAGGATTTGTCATTTTTGTAAACTTTTTTGTAAATGGAACTAGCACGATCCTTTAACTGTTCCCCCCTCTGCACAAGAGGCGAATTATTTCTGGTGCCTGTGCTCAATATTTCCTTGACGTTAGCGACGGTTCGTGTGATGAAGCAGGATGTGTCGAGTATCCCGCGAAAAATGTCTAGTCTCATCGTAACGAAATCGTGTGTAATAGTATGAGGTGAAAGGCTGAATTCAAAGTGAAAGGTGAAGGGAAAAATATTTTCGTATGATGGTCGAGAAAATTTGGTACCCTTTAAGGTCCCCGTGGGGATTACCTTCAATCTAATTATTCCAGCTGCTTTGTGCAATTGCTCATTACGGAATCGTTGGTAACACGTTTGCATAGTAAAAAGCTGTACACCATGTAAACAATGCGTAAACCTTAGTGGGACACTTGACACATTAGCATGCTAATGAGAATATTTGAGTGACGTAAATGTTTACCACGCATCACTGAACGATATTCTTTTCTCCGAATTATCGTTGCAGTAGCTCGTCTTCAGGCCGATTAACAAATTTGTCACGATCCGTGCAATTTTCAATTTTCAAATCGGCCAGAAATAGTTTTTCTCCGACGCGTTTCCACTAGGCGGAGAACTTGGAATACTTTGAGATTGATGAGTGACTAGTACGCCTCATGGAGCGGGTGTGAAAGAAAGATGTGTGGCAACAGAATGGAGTACTCGTTAGCGATGTGCAAGTAACTGAAGCAGGTAGTAGGATTACGCAAAATTGCTTACGGGAAACGGAGCAAGCCTGCGTTTAGCTGTTACACAAGAAAGGATGTTTCCCTTCCCGTCAGAAGCTGAGTAACACACGCCACATATCCATAAAACAAACTGTTCTAAATTATATGTACACGTTTAATCGCAGCGCACTTAATTGAAAATAATCAGGAATATATGGAAATTGTGCTGCATCGAGATCATTAAATATTAAGTCAGTAATTTATTTTTAGCGAGCCTGGGCTAAGGGGTCATTTTTCTATTTAACACCTAGGGAAATCGATGATGAAAGCCAGAGATAACGGACGATTTTGATTCGCTCTAGGGCACACCGAGCCAGAGAAATATAGAAAGGATAAAATGATCTCATCGTCGAGAAATTGGTACAAGCAGGTAGTATCACTGTGAGAGCAGAACCCGGTTGAACCTGTAACAATGTTAATGAGAGGTCTTGTTGACGTATCTCGGCTATTACATCGTGCGATGTTTATCGAAATAATAAGAACGAAACGCTTCTTGCCCCGGTTGCCGAAACGCGTCATGGAAGGCCAGTGTACCACATACATTTTGACAATAAATCTGCGAGTTTTTTATTCGTTGGAACATAAAGGGGCAGAACAATTGTATCCTTATTTGCAGCGCAGAAGTTATTCCAACATATTATTCGACCTCAACCAAAATTGTAATTAATTATTTTCAGTGATAAATGAAGAATATGATGTACTGCAGTGTTTTCTCTATTTATCAAAGGTTTTGTAAACGAGTTATACCGAATATCTATGGAATACATTCACTATTGCTACATGATACTGTGTTTACCGGCAAAGACTGGTAATACTAAGGCCAGACGTACTAGAAGAGCGTCATGAACATCTTCCTATATACGTAATTATCACTGTGGTATGTGAAAACTGGAGAAACGCTTCCGGTTGGTTTATACAGGACGGGACGGGTCGGAATAGAACGCGATTCTATCTGTTTTTTGAGCACGTTCAATCTCACCTGATGTTCCTCTTCTTCCCCTTCTGCTTTTTATTATTTGATTAGTAAGCTGGAGATTGGCAACAATTACTGGGGCTACTGCTTACTTTCTTCGACCCCAAGTTCCTTCATTTTATTGCTACAGAAACCTAACGCACACTCTGGTTATATAAACGTACTCGTAATTCAGAGATACGTTTTTTTACACTTTTGCCTGAAAATTGGTGAATTTAAGGGGAACAATAAAAAGAAAAATATTTCTTGCACTGTGCGTTTTCATGGAAACAGTTAGAATTATTAGAACTTACCTCGATCAATAATTGAACGATCGCTAGATAACGTAATAATGTTCGTGCCTGGTTTCTCCAAAAGAGAATGATAATGATACGCTATTGCTCCTACGAAACGTAATTAAAAATCAATGCGACTGCACCTCTGCAGTTTTTTCAGATCCTGTCCCAGTTATGTCGCGCTTCGGTGCAAAATTATAAATGTCGACTGTTTGCGCAACACTAATTTACTCAGGAATTTTGCCCTACGACACGCAAGCCTCGATGTATCAGGCGTTAATCGCGCGTTGCCGCTAATTTCACGTCATTTTTTGACACTCTCACAAATTTAAGGAATCCATTATTGCCCGCGCAAGAAGGCACAAAGTGTTAAGCGCGTACGAGGAGTTTGTTTCGTTCCTTTCGCTTCTTTCTAATCAGCTTGGCACCGTTTTAATCTCGTCGCTTTCCTTTCCGGCTCAAAATACTTATTTGGCACGGTGTAGTGTCCATTAAAATGCTTCCTCTGTCATTCTTGTTCTGCCGCTATACTTTTACCACCTGTTAGTCACCAGTGATTTGCCTATCAAGTTTATTAACATTTTTTGGCGCAATCAAAAAAATCGTCCGTCATTGTTGTCTGAGATTCTCAGGAAAAGAAAATCACACAATTATCAGCATCCCCGTTAAATTAAAAATGGAAGAGGATCATGATGAAAAGTATTCAGAGATCATCTGGTACAATTACTCTACAAATTCTCCTTGCTCTTTATCGAACACTTTCTTCGGAGAAGCGCCAAGATGCGACCTTTGGAGAGGTCGCTTAAACTACGCTCGAGTTTCACCGGCACGCTCATCTTGAGCAGCTGGTTCACCGTTACTTACTCAGGCTCGTTTATTCCAAGATCGATCCGCGTACTTCCTCTTCCTGTGGAGAACAGGCAGGCACGATGCGCCCTGAGAATCCACACTCGACCCCAGTTTCCGTGCGAAAGAATCGAAAATTGTTTCGGTTCACGGAAACACGGGACCTGTACCGGTAATCAATCGGGATTCACCGTGGTAATTGGAACGTGCTGGAGAGAGGAATGAACACCTGTAATTGCCTGTACTTTGTCTACATTTTCATAGGAGAAGGGAACGATGGATGTTCCCACGAGCTCATTGAAACTCATATAATTATCGATCAACACTTCTGTCTGATCGGATAGGAAGAATCGATGATTTATTTTCATGTCGTATTCTAATGACGAAAAAATTGATTAATATTCACCAAAGTTGTGCCGTTATTCAACACTAATTCAATGAGAAATATAGCAAGCAATCACGATTTACTGGTTCAAAATTCTTCCCCCTAATCTTCTCCCCGTTATCTCCAGCGGTTCTCGGGCTCCAATTTTTTTCCAACGTTTTTCCCCGTTCATCGACCAATGAATCTAATCGCCAACAATTATCGTCGTTTCCATTCACAATCATTTCTAACAGCTTTCAGACGCCACTATCGATCAATTACATAAGCGCCCGATACTTCCTCGTGCTTACGTGTTATAATAACCGAGTAACCGAACTGTTCCCCAAGTCTTACATGCTTCTTGTAAAAGGTTGCAAAGAAGTATCATTAATCCATTATTAATAACTTCTGGTGATGCCAACAGGGATGAGTGCCCAGGTAATCTAAGACTCGATAATTATCCAGAGTTTGAACAAAAAATTCTCCAAGATCGATCACCATTTATCACGGGACACCTTAGATCGGCCTTTGATAGCAAGCTACCGACTATCTAAAAAAAAAAGAGGCACCGATGACCTGGGTCGCTCTCACGCGTTTGTCTCAGTTGTTCACTTCCGCTAGTGAAAGGTGCATGCACACTCACCTCGGCGTGTACGGCAAAATGTGCTTACGTGCGCCTACGTGCATCCCCGAACGCGCATCAGACTAGCCAAGTAAATGCACCTCCTGTGTCAGTAACCGACAATGTTTGCCTGGAAAGGCAGCCTTAGATCGGCGCATCATTCTGATTGAAATTCTAACGGGTGTACCGCGAGAAACGATCGGATTTCTCTGTCGGTATTCAATCGTTTAACTTGGACGCGAAATTAATTCCGTTCGACCTGTTGAATATTAGATTTCCGTTTAGCGCGGCGAGAAATGTATTTCTTCGACGTTGCTTGCAATTGAACTGGAATTTCACTTTTATGAATATATGGGAAAAATTTGGGGAATATTGGATTGAAATTCTTGTGTCTCCCCCATTGTTGGGACAGTTGGGATTTTTCGTCCACGAGGTGTTTGTAAATTTCTTGCGTAATCGTTTACACGGCTGGCTGTCGGTTTTTCTAGGCGTATCGCGTAAACGTTTGGCCAAGTGGCAACGATCGAATTTAAGGAGAAAAAGAGAAACGCGGAAAGACGAGGGCGAGATCGTCCAAGAAAGTGTTGTCTCGCGGCGTTTCGATAAGCAATTTGCACTTGACAATTTGATGAGTGACAATTACGCAATTGGGATTTTTCGTACTCCATAATCTCGGTGTACACGTTCCCAATGGCATTCCAGCAAAATATTAATCCCCTTGCACCAGTAGCCTTGGACTTACATACATTAATATAATGATATAAATGAATATGAACTTAATATGAATTTCTCATTGGTATGTCGCGAGACATGTTCGTTTAATCTTGCGTAGAATGAAAATTATTTTTGAAACAGCCAATATCGTGATAGTTTTGCTTGAGCAGAAAATGAAATCGGGAAGAAATTTGTACAGTCCTGTCACGATCGGTTTTGTAATTCTAATAGTTGCAATTTCTAAACCATTTTATTTCGACCGATTCACTCTGCCAAGTGGAGCGGCGCTTAAGATCATGCCGATTTCTTGCATCATTATTGGCCTAATTCCAATTGATTTGTATTCATATTTGGAAAACATCCTCCTCGTTCTTGTGCAAACTTTGAATCAAATTAAATCCATAAGTATTCTCTTATCGCATGTTTTTTTTCCACAAAATAATCGCCTTTGTCTATCGAACAAAACGATTATTGCGATTGCGAAATCTGGTGTACCACTGTATCAAGTGTACTTTTATTACATAACTTCACTTCGTAAATCTGTCTATATGTACCTGGAGATCGGTGTTGCTTTATCTGATCGTATCGCGTTCCAAGAATCCGTTGATAAAAATATTCCAGACTCTAATAATTATTATTCGCACTCGACTCGATAAATCGTTTAAAGTGTACGCCTTATCTGATACGCGTAGAATGTAATTACAAAATTATGGGCGTAATTAAGGAACAATTGGCGCGCGTTTTGCGCTGTTGTTAAAACGCGCAAAACTGCGCCTCGTGTCACGATTACAGAAAAGTATATTTCATTTGTAACACAATATTCGAAGGTACATGAGAATGGATACATATGTATGATTTCAATATTATTACCAGCCAGATGTCGATCGAATTGTACAGCACAGTCGCGCGAGATTCGACCTCTCAAACATCGAATCATTGCTACCAGTCATTATGAAGCCTCACTGTTTCGTTCGATAGATACAATTTAGTCGACAAGAACAACAGTCTTATGTCGTTATAAAGTATACGTAGTTATATTCGTAGCGTAACCATTAGCTAAAGTTCATTGACCCCAGTCTCGCGATGATAGGCATTATATCTATCGCCGGTCAAATATGCACGAAGCTCATTATCGCCGTTTGCAGTTACCAATATTAGGCAGCGGTTTATTCTTGCAATTCTTCATCCAACCATCCCAAGCTTTGAACCCTTCCAGGCCTTGAATCTTCTTAGCACACTCGATATCGTCCTGGATGTTGTCGTTGGCGAAATCCTCGCAACGTTTGTTGCACATTCCTCCGGTGTGCCCTCTGGAGCACCATTTCTGGCTGTTAATTTGGAACACGCCGAAACTATAGCTGGATGCTGTTTTTGGGCCAGTGACCAACTGTGTGTTCAATCCACTCTCACTTTGCATCAGGCAGACCCAGTTACTTATCAGACTCCTCGGGATTCTAGCACGTTGTAGCTCTTGCACCGCCTGGCACTGGGTAAGAATTTTCGCTGCCACCTGGCTATCCATGAGAAAGATAGCCAGGAGTGTTAGGATAAGGTACAGTTTGCCCTTCTGCTTCATTTGTAGTTTGACGATACCGCTGCGGATCGAATTGAAATGATTGAACAGTTCTTAGACAGCAAACTGTTCGTTGTAAAACAATTGCGACGAAGATTCACGTTTAAATATGACACGGCTCGCTTCGCCAGTTGTGCTGTATGTACTGTGGCAAACGATATGCTACAACCTTGAGCTTGGGCGATAAATTATAATTTCCTAAGCGCTGCGTGGCCGGAAAGAATACCTGGCAATTCACGTCTCTGTTCTTCCGACTGATATTGTCTTGGCGCCTGTCGTTTACGACGGGCTGCGTTGATAAACTCCGCTACTTTCTGGGATGCTTCTAGGATTTTTCTTTATGTAGTATTTTTTTATGGTATTGCAAACAGTTCGAGATTGATAGTGATACGGAGGTGATAAGCAGGACGGTGTTTAAAAACATTTGTAAGGTTTCTAGAAGTAAACAATTTTCACGCAATGTAGAAAAGTGTCGATAACACGAAGTGCCGTAAAAAACATGGTAAAAGTTTTTTTTTCCACTTAGAGATAATATTGAACCGCGTATACAAGTCTGCCTCGTATAAGATTATTGTAATGGAATTCTACTTCCACAATTAAATATCTTATTATAATTTCTGCTGATAATAAGGAAACTAATGAATTGAAGAATTTGAAAAAGGTAAGGGAAAATTCCTAATACATGGGTTGCTTGCAATGTTCAGCTAATTGGTCAGTTTCACCACGATCTTTAAACGGACCTTATGGAGGTCCTTATATGTTGCACACACTTTCTAGCAAAGAAAAATGCGGCTGTCGTTTGAGAATTAAATGCTACCCGCAAAGGATAAAATTCATAGTCACTTTTAGGGGTGAAGCGATATTTTTACGCAAGGAAGGATAAGAATATCATTTTATAAGGATCACAGAGGCCGGTGTAACTCGATTATTTAATAGAGAAATTTTATTTAGAATTCGATGAAATGTCGAAGCATCTTGGCGACTTGCATACATGATTACGCAAGTTGCAGAACCTGCATTGATGTATTTTTACAATTGGCCATGTATAGATACAAATACATTAAAATAGGCAGTATATAAAATTCACAAATAAAAGTCTATACAACAAGGCACAGTAATATCACATGTACTTATAGAATTTATTTAAATGTAACAAATTGCGTTACGTTCTTAGGAGTATTGGCATCTTAAAATCATCTTAAGTTATTCGTTCGCGAAATATTTTCCTTTCTCGCGCGGAACTATTATTACTTTATTTCTAACATTACGAGGGAACAAAATTTTATATAATACAAAACAGTATTAGTTCGTAAAAAAATACTACGATACATTCCCAATAAAAAAAAAAGGAAGGTATTTGGCGCGAGTTATACACTAGTAGTAATAAAAAGCGATACATCACATTCATAGTTTGAATAATGCCAAAATATCATTACTGATATACAAATTACTAAAGAAAATTTTATAAATATCCTTTCTCTGTAAGATTAATTAATATTTTGTATATCAAGGCAAACTTCTATGCTTAACATACAAGCACGAAGGTAACATGATCACTTATTTGTTGGAATCAACCGCTTAATATACCTTTCATTAATTACACCTTCTCTACGTTGTAAATTGAATCTCAGGCTTGTGTTCTGTTTTATCGATACTAGTAACTCACAGTGCAAACATGATCATCGTATTAATATTATTAGGAAAAAGGCTTTGGTGAACCCGCGGTCGGTTTTAAATATCATCCAGTACAGACCTCTATGTAACAAGAACCGTAATTACATCGTATATGTACAAAGAATCCTAACTATAAACGTTCTGGCACCACAAACTTGCGAATGCACGTTCTATCTCAACGAACGAGACACAGTAATCGTCAATAACATAAAAAAAGATAGAAAGAGAAATTCAGCCTGCTGCACTCGTCAGATTCGCTCTTCTACCTTTGGCAAACCGTAGTATCTCTGAATTATCGTAAATCATTTTAGCTAGGGTCTCGATTCCTGCATAAGTGTCAGCCTTAGTTCCCATGCACATAGACCATTGCGCTTGTGAAAGATCTTTGCTGCACTCAACTTCATGATAAACGTGTACCAAATCCTTGTCAGCCGCCCTGAAGATTTTAATATTAGACTTGACTACTTTCTCATAAAAATCCACATCTTCTTTTCCCCATCCTTGAATGGACAAATCAAATCCGCCCACGCTGTTGTAGTCCTGCTTGTACAACGAGACGATACCAAATCCAAATTGTCTCCAATATCCGGACATTTCGTTTAGAACAAACGCTTCATGCCTCCTGCTCTCCCCATAAACGATCTTCGGATCGTACTGACTGAACACCACAGGAAAATATATTTGTCTACCCAGCAGAGTATTCGCACGAATCCTGTATAGCGCCGACTCTGTGAACACGATATCGACGTCGACGAAGAACATCAGGTTGTTTTCCTTCAATCTCGAGACACCGAAACTCAGAGCCTTGGCTCTGGAAAATGGGCCGGATACAGGAACGATATCGATACTGGCACCGCGATATTTATATTTAAGCTGCGCTATCAGATCTATCGTTCGATTAAACGAATCCTCGGTTTGATGGCGATAGAGAACAACCAATAATGCAGTGCTCTCCCCGCTGATTAAGCAGATCTCCTCGTAAATTTGTAGGAACCTTTGGAAAACCTCGTACCTTCCGGATAAAGGTAGAATAAAATGAATGATCTTGTCTTTAACCGGATCCTCCTCTTTGAAGTTGAAATTCAGGTTTAGAAAACCGCCGCTGAATATATTTTGCAAGGATTTATCGCCTCGTTGATTTTCTTTCCTCTCGACTTCGTTTCCGTTCACAGTTTCACGTATTTCCAGTCCTGCGAGAAAAAAATATCGAACCACGGTTGAGAATGCTGACTATTTTATTACACGTTTCATTTTATTGCTTCCTAGAGACATGGCGAATGCCTTGGTCGAAGAATCAAGGGTACCTGTGAAATGTTGATGAAGGTACACGTGCCGTCTGACAGGCAGGGTAACCTTTCTGCCTCTGTACTTCCGGTAAACCAACAAAAGATCTAATATGGTGTCTGCCCCGTAAGAATCGACTCTTCTGTATCCGTATAGGGTTGACCTTTCCTCAACGACTCGGCCACGTTGCCTCGAACAGGCATTTATAGAGGCCATCACTTCCCTCGTGATGTCTTCTAAACCTTCTTTTATGTCGCTATGAATTCTTCTCCTAGGATTTGAATCACCTAAGCTGTACTCTGACCTAGATAAAAAGTCCCAGGGAATAACTTCATCGCTGTTCGTCGGTTTGAACGAACGAAGTCCTGTTGGAACACCTGGTAAAAGAATAAAAAATAATGACAGCAACATATAACAGATGGAATTTTTGTAATTGTATGTTAAGTATTAAACTCGAGTTCTATTACGGTATTTAAATTTTCTATTTGACTTTGACTCATATTAGGCGTGAATATGCCTGCAAGTACGGAAGATGGGAATGAGTAGAATCATGATCGAAATCGTGATCGTTCCATCTGATGGGCTCAAACGTGTCGTATCGTGCCTCGTTTCTGCATTGCCTGCTCTGTCCGGCGATCAATTCGCACGAGCTAATCAGCCTAAATGGTTCTATTAATAACGTACGTCCAGGGAAATCCGATTGTTCTTTGAATCAACGACTCGCGTTTACGTTTCGTGAGATATTCACGCGGATTAAGAATTTTTTCTAAGACAGAAAATTTAGCAAGTGTGCAATGAAACGTACGACACCGCCTGAAAACATTTCTTTACCTAATATTTCAGTGTCGCCGGGATATTTATTCGAAAATGGATTAACAGGAAACAGAGGAACACCATCGGCAATCACGTAATTCTTCAAATTCTCCACGCTTATCCCCAACTGTTTGGCCATGGTATGAATATCCCTGTGAAGGTTCAGCCTCTCCTGTTGCAAATCTTGAATACGAAGTCCCTGAAACGGGGATAAATCTTTTTGCTCGAGCAGAGGAAACGACTGCGCTGGTAACATTATGCAGGTCGACACTTACCCTCATGTAATTGTGCAACCTGTACATATGCGGTGGGTTTTTAACAGGATGCAAAGTAATAGCACGGTGAACTTCCTTTTTTTTTAGATTTCCGGTGAACGCCTGTGCCCCGCTGCTGTTATGATACAGTATGGACTGCATCTGTAACAGTGAAAACATTGCCAGCTGTAATTAAGATTAAAGGGACAGAAATAGATGACAGTCACCTAATACTTCGAAGGATCTCGAGACATTTACTTTCCTAATGATAACATTATATTAACACACTTGTGTGTTTCAATTGGGATAATTTTGAAAACAAAAAATTTTGGTTCATTTCTGTACTAAAAAAGAAAAGATAATAATCAGCATGTTCCTCAAAGTATGCACAGGTGTACCCTCATAAACGATAATGAACCCAAGAAGTAGAAAAAGAGTTAATGCATGAACTTCCCGCTGGTGCAGTGCTCGATAATAATAAGTATTATCAGGAACTCGAAACTGCATCTTACCGAGACCGCAGAGCAAGTGTTAATCAAGCTATGAGAATAGGTGTGGTGGTATCCTGTTGCAGGGAATTATTCTTGTATTACATCTCGCAGGCTAACTTGATCATGCTCTAACAACGTTTATTTCACTGCTCATTTTAATGTATCGAAGATAAAACGCCGTTGGGAAATTCTTGAAATGCCAAAGATTTTCTAATCGTACAATTAAGAAATCGAAACGTGTAAAAAAGATCCACGATAAACACCTCGTAGGTGCTGCATGTCGTATGAATGGCTATTAAGTGTTTCGACCTTACGATAAGCGTCAAGATGGCAAAGTACAGCCTATCAGTGGGTTAGCAGGCTACGATTTGTTCGAATCTAACGACTAACATCCTCATTCGTGCATTTTACCTTTCGACTAGATCGTCCCATCGAAATCCCAAGCGGCGACTTAAGTCGATATTTCCAGACATTGAAACACAATATTAAAACACGAATCACACCGTACAGTTCACATCAGCATTTTAAACCTTGCATTAAAATAAGAAGGCCGCAAGTTCTACCTTTTTTTCTCCCCCTCTTTTTATTGAGACTTCCTCAATCCAGAGTAACCTTTTCTCTTAGCATGCCAGACGAACGGAATGAAAAAAAAAGAGAACTGCTTCATTGGATCATGTTTCGGTTAATATTGTCGCCAACACAGTGACATAATAATTCGCGTAACTTGGAGCAGCCGCGTACGCGACCGTGCAGTTCGATTAAATTATTGCAAGAAGCATGTTGAGGGATTTAAGCGCTTCGTGCTGCAAATTGTTACTTAAGCACTCCGACCTAACGCTGAGTGTCAAGATGGAGGAGAATGACTCGATCTGGCCACTGGGTTAGCAGGGTACTATTCGCTTGTATTAACGACTAACATCCTCATCTGTGCATTGTACCTTCCGAGTTAACTCAATGATAGCGTACCCTGTATATGATGCAGATGCGTAGCTTATGTATTTAAACCGATCACGTAGAGTCTGTTCTAACCGTACGAAAAATTATTTTAATAGAGACCCACAGCGATGAATAAATCGTTGTTAAAGGGAATGAAACATTGTCAAGGCGGGATACAAAATATTCATCTGTTCAAAAGTACATGAAATATTTCGTCCAGACATATGTATCTCATACAAGATTTCATTAATCATTACTTCATAGCTGGACGGTGCACGTGTTGTATACGCTCTATGGGACAGCCCAGTGTTCTAATGAACCGCAAGCCTGTCCCGATCAACGAATTACACGTTCCACGTATGAACGTTCACAGCTATAATAATGTGTGGACGAGTGGAGAGAAGAAAAGAGGACGACCAGAAATAGATTTAATAGTTATGTGAACAGCAGCGAAACGCGCGAGGTAACCGAACAGCATAGAGAAATACGCATGCACGTAGAAGGAAGAAATCTCGGAAACAGCACCTGCGACAGGTGTTCGCGGCTAATTGTTACGAGCAAACAAATCTGAGGGGACCAAAGGAAAATTACCTCGTAGCTCCAGGTACAAGGTATCCCAGCGTACTTCTGGACGCACCGTCCCAATTCCACGTCCTCGTGCGTCGTGTACAAATGTCTCAAGCAATATTTAATGTGCGGCACGATTCTCCTCAGGGTCTCCCTGGATAAAATAACACCCGGCCCGCCCATACAAAAATTCTCGTCATACTCCAGAGACAGCAGACCGAATTCCTCAGAGTTGCCTCGGCCCGCCTGTCCGATGTACATGGCCCTTCTAGAATCCACGGACCGTAATAATTTCTCTAGGCGATCCGTCCTCACGTAGACATCGTCGTCTGCCCTGAGGAACCACTCGAAACGATCGCCGTAATTGTTCCACATGTGCTGCAGCATCATGAACGACTTCTTTTGAGGTGGATAGGTGTCGTCGACTCGTGGCAACGGTACCAAAGGTAGATCGGGACAGTTATCTGGAACGGTGGAGCTCTCGGACGAGAAGAATGCGATTTTTCCTGGAAGCTCTTTGCCCCAGGTTTCATAGACTGCTTTGGCTCGCGAGTCTAGGTATTTATTAGCTGTCATAACACCGACGAAGACCAAGCTTGTCGATGAACTGTTTATTTGTTCATCGTCGTTCAGTTTCGGAACGTTTCGAGCTGACGGTTCGATTAATATCCGCGAGCCAGGCACCGAGGATGCGTAATCATTGTATCGTTGCTGGTCACTCGACGAGAGGAACCTATAACTTTGGATGAAGAAACCTAAGAGAAGGCCGACAATCAGGCCCAGAACGGCGCTGGCCAGCCCACGTCGTTTACGCATCACTGGGTGAAACGTCACCTCTTCCATTGATACTCTTCCGGGGTCCCTGGACCTCCGGCTGGGTTCATCGTCATCTTCCGAGCGGCTAAGGTCGCTTTCTTTATCGTTTTCAATCTGCTAATTAGTATAATCGATGGGAACTCTACGTTCGATCCCATTGCTCCTTTTTCTCGGCACTGAGCACGAGCTCCGCTCAGACCTGTTGGACAAGATTGCATAATTTTGGTGAAAATCGATGGGAGACGTTTAGAATTTTTTCTCGAATCATCGATGTCCAGTGAATAAATATTACATCACGAATGGCGATATTGCGGATTGCAAAAACGAAATATATAGTCTGTCTTTGACGAATTAGTATTCGACACGTTTCAAAGCATTCTTTTACTATTCACTGGACCTTGATTCGCATGTGTTTGCCGTTTAAAGAGCAAACGTTGACTGTGTGCTTCGAAGGCCGCACAAAAGCATTCGTTGTTTGGTCAATCATGAATTATTTCCCCCGGCCACCGGAGAAACTAATGAACGCGAATTGTACGAAACCGATTATCTTTGTCGAAGATAGCGTATCTTTGAAATGTGACCCAACCGTGTATTTCACTTTAAAAATAACGAGTACATACTTACATCGAGCATTTTCGTCAATAATAATGACTGAATAATGTCGAATTCCATGGTTAATCCAGAAGGTTCCGACATGACTACGGATCGATCGTTCATGCTCATCTGAAAGGAACACAAAACGTTGTCACTTGATAAGCGGCAATGCATTACGAGTCGCAATTTAAGACCGATGATTCGTGGATAAAAATTGATTCGATCAATACGTTCGATCGATTGAGGTCGCGCACGTGCTTTGCAACAGAATTCTGAATTGAATCGCTCAGGGTCGGCAATTTCTTTAATCACTCTGATTTATTAAATATTTCGTAACCGTTCGATCATAAATTGATTCGGCAATTCGTATTCGTTTGTGGGCACAACGGCGTGTTCTTCTGGCCGGATAGGACAATTATTATCAGCCTTGATGGTCGATCGAAATGTTCATCGTGTCGTTTGATGATACTTATTTGAATGAATTCGATTGCAGTACCATAAATCAGACACGCACGAAGCTTCGTACCCATGATTTTTTCCTTATGAGTAGTCCTTTATGCCAAGTGATATGAATTGTGATAAGATCATGGAACAGAGGTAGCTC
Organism: Nomada fabriciana; assembly: GCA_907165295.1. NCBI lineage: Eukaryota > Metazoa > Arthropoda > Insecta > Hymenoptera > Apidae > Nomada > Nomada fabriciana. The sequence continues at coordinate 5,609,053 of OU015690.1, read as the reverse complement.
TGTGCAAGACTAGAAAACCGCTAGAAAGAGTGAAAGAAGGAAAGTGTACGTGTACAATAGTGTATCTAGAAATGAGAACCTGGCGCCGTTAGAAGACGTCTTCTTGATCAATTAACCTACCGGTTCAGGGATTTTCATAGCAAGCATAGGAGATAGTGTGTACTACCCGTCTTGGTTCTAACTTGAATTCTGTTGGCTTGAATTCTTGAAGAATATTTCTTTTTATCTTTGAGAAGGTACAGTTAAACTGTGACTGCTACCTCCCTTTCTTTTTCACACAAGTGGTGATTATAAGAATTTCCTAGGAATCTTAATTAATCGTATCTCGATGTTAATCTCTCTAACGATTATTTCAGTGGCCAGCATCTTCTCTGGACTCTCCTGTAAATGGTTAGTTGTAGTTTACCCCCTAAATCGGCGTAGACAAAGAATTGTCCCTTCATCAAACCGGTTCCAGGCACCCCGATATACATATCTAAATGCGGGCAGTTATTCAATTCCGTGGCACGGTCTTTCTCCGTTCGCTTACGCTGAACAAGATAGAAAGAAAAGTGAATCATCCGCAAAGAGAAAATTCTGAATGATTGGTTCGATTCTAAAATAAACACGAACAAGTCTACGGCGTGCGATGGCATGAATTAAAAGGAAAGGACTTTCCCGTTAACAGTAAATTAATTATTTGTTTAATGAAAGGTTGCCGATGGTCATCGTTGATTGTTCCCGGTAGTTATTCTCACACTCCGTTTCCGTTCTCACAATTTTCTCGCGCGCATTCCGAGTAGGAAGAGGAATATAACACTATTCCCGTTAATATATGTATGTGGTTAATGCAAATTATCTACGCCCGTATAAAAATAATCTCCGAAAGGCGACAACTTCGACTCAATGTTCTTTCACGCGTCTTAATCTTATCGGTTCAAAGGGGGGACTTCCCCGAATAATAATAATAATTCAAAGATAATTCATAAAGTGGACGAACCACGCTTTTACTCCGATTTCGTCATTCCCTTTTCTTCTTGTTAACGCTTTTCCAATGAAACGCGGGGATTCTTTTGGATGTCCGAAAAAATGTGACTTCAACTCCCAGTACCGTTACAGGCTACCGGGAATCGATACGCGCACGGTGACAAAGGTGTTGACAATCGTGATTGCACGGCCTGAATCGGTGCATCCGCGAAATCCCGGTGTTCGTCCCGTTAAAGGATTCGATCCGAAGTGACGTGCACGAACGGGAACGTGCAGGAGGCGGGAGAACCGGTTTAAGCCGAAAGTCAGCCCCAGATCCTCGCTAGTTTCTATGGTAGAACGCAGCGTCTAATCCACTATAATGAAGAAGATAGGGATGATCTAGCGACGATGCGTGTTTCTTGGAACAAGGTACATTGTTCATCGAAATTCATCTCGCCACTCTGGCATGGAAAAGAGTGTCGACGAATTGATCCTGTGCCTCGTGTCAAGTTATCTTCGTACTGTGGCAAGAAAGTGGAATTGAAATTTTATGCAGAGAAACGCGGCTTTCTATTTCTGACATATTTTCTGTACACTGTTTCGGGAATTCGGTTTTGGAGAAATGACAGCAAATATCTCCGTTATTTGCGGGCATGCTTTATTGGATGCACGGTGACGTTAGAGAATAGAGAAACCCTCACATTAATTTCAATCACATCTGTACGACGAATTTGCATACACTCCGAGGTGAGTCAGAACAAAGTGGTAGGCTGGCTGGAAACACGTTGCGGTCAGATTCTCGAGGCTGTCGACTCGTATTGGCTTCTGAACGACCGTATTTTTGAGAGACTGACCTGACCAGTAGAACCCGGCCATTAGAAGATGTTACGAGGAGCGAGGTCGCCGCTAATTGTTCCCACAGACATGGAGCCGCGATTAAGGTAGAATCATCGGTGCAAAGAAACGTTAGGCGAGGCAGATTTGTCGCAGTCGTGACTGGAATCGAAAAGCAGCAGCCTGTTCGATCAAACCGCTAGAAGACCCGAAGAGTCATCGACATTTCGAGTTCGAGACCAGGGGTAATAAAGAAAGGTCTCGCCAGTAGCAAAACGATCTCAGTTCACGGCTGAATAATCCCATTAAACGAAAGCATTGTCTCCCAAAGAAGTATCCTTTGCGCTTGACATTTGTTGCATTTGTTTAAACGCAGAAACACTTACATCATTCGGCTGGCCGAAAGAAACAATGTACTTCATGTCACTTCACTCGACGTTCACCCGCGAGATTTTTGTTCACACAAGCATGCCGTTTCACCGAAGAAAAAAAATGAACATTCCTAACGTTTCACCGTACAACTCTAATTAAAGGGTGGAATAGAATATCTTGATCACTGAATATCGACCACGGATGTACTCCAATCCCTTAACAACTTACTTCTTCGTTCCTTTCTTATTCGACTGATTCGTTGGGGGTTTTAGGACGTGCACGTGGGCTTTAACTGGCGCCGAAAAAAAGTCACGCTATGGCCACGCTGTATCCGCCGCGGCATGACAGAAACCATCAAACGAGGAGATGATGTGAGAAACGTGGAAAGGTTCAGATGCTCTCGTCTGGCACCGGCTGCAGACGTGTTGCGAGCAGGATGTCGGAGCAGCGACTGAACCAGACGAGACAGAGCCGGCTAGCAGTCAGGCAGCCAGGCAAGTAGTCATCGAGCAGCCAGCATTCAACTATGTATGTATGTATGTAGCTAGGAACAGGCGGCTTGATCGACTCGTTGGTATATACCGAAACTTTTTTTACGGCTACAGTAACATCTTTGTTGAAAAAAGGAGTATTTAAAAAAAATTAAAAAACGCCATTAAGCAAGACTCATTCCACGCTCTTGACCTCGGGGACCTCAGCCAATTACCGATTCGACCACTTATTCTTCAACTTCTGTAATGATTATAGGAATGCGTGCTAACTGAATATCCTCGCGATTTCTAGATGCACGTGTGCACGTGCTAATCGAGGGAAGAAAAATTATGTAAGATCCTTGGGTATACCTTAAGCGAGGCTCTTGCTGGTCATTTAATGCGTATGGAATCTTGTGAAATGGGATATTACACTGTGCCTACATTTGCAACGCGTTGCCCGCGATGCGTGGCAACAAATGAACTGCAAAATTATTCTACGCATTATAATACGTATAGGCGACAACACTATAATTTGATTGCCCGTTATGATTCGATCGAATTGAAGCCTGGCTGTGTCTATTTTTAATGGGCGACTGGTTATCGATATAGACCCGATTACTTAAATTTTGGAGCAAGTAGTACGGTCGACCGTATACGAGAGCTAAATTTAGACCTCGCGACCCTCTGAAAAGATTCTTATCTATAGAAACGTTATGCACCTTCGTACAATATACGACTTTGTTAAAAAAAAAAGGTAAAGCTATAATTTAAACAAAATTCTAGCTATCGGATTGCACGTTTTTTCGTCGGGATTTTAGGGCGGCCACCAAATGATAACGCATGGCTATCAATCAGAGATAAGGTATATAAGTGTACTTGTTCCGTACTCACAAAGTATGTACTCCGTATCCTACTCAATTGAGTGTTCTTGATATAATTTCCATTGCTGTAGCGATGAAGTTCAGGCTGATTATGCACGAATTCACTGTACTACAGTGTATTCTGTGTTCACGTTTGCACGAACTGATAGCGTTAATACACACGCTCGATTGCCGCAGGTAAGAAACGAACGAGTTGTGTACAAGGGGTACGTGTCTCGTTAGCGCATTGTGCAACGAGATGTGTAAAATAAATGCGCAATGAACACCTACGCGATCGTCGCGTGCGCTTTAGGACGCTGTAATGAACGTTACTAAACGCCGGCTAGTAAGAACATTCGAAGCTGACACATTATAGTGTCGCGTTCGTAAAGCAGGAACTTCCGTCGAAATAGAAGCGAATTGAACTACCTTTACGCTTCGTGAATTTCATATTATCTCCCATTCGCCACGCTCGATCCTTGCTCGAGCGGAATGATTGGATTAAGACATGGAGAAGGTATGTGGGTGTGTTAAGTAAAAGTATTAAAAAGATAGACCCAATGCATCGCTCGAGTAACATGCATTTTGACAATAGAATAAAAAAAGGAAAAATCAATCAGATCGTTTGGCACTTATTTTTGTTCCACAGAAGTGTATATTGGTATCTTTAATCGAGCCTAATCATTGCGGTTCAATTACGTGAATTGTACGATAAAAGAAACGATTACGATGAAATTAAAAGTATGTCTATTGGATGAATCAGCAAAAGGAGGAATGTTTAGTCGAGGCAAGGCGGGTCAAATAATTTTATTTTTAGCTCCTCGTGGAAATCCTTTGACCGGAAAGACGGCTGAGAAAGACGAACCCATCCCTCGAGTTCTCCACATGTGATTGCCCCGGTTCAGATCATCTTTGTTACGGTGCCTCCTCGACATAGACTGTTCATCCCGTCCCGGGAAGTCAGTGATTTCTAACAACGTGTGGGGGAACGAAAGGGGATGGCAACAAATTGGAGGCACATATGAAAAAGAAATCACGCTGAAACAGTTTTGCGCAGTCGTGTGTCGAATATTTAAAATTTGTTACGCTTATTCTATATCTTTCTCGTTGAGAACCGTGTACATATTTCTTTTCACATGACATAAGTGGCAGGTACTTGAATAAAAATCCAGGATGCAGGTACAGGATAGATACGCTTTCATAAATGAGTGTGGCTAAATCTTTAGTGGTAGTCCATTTATGTTGGTTTTATATTATCGCAACTTTATCAGATAGGAACACGCGTTCTTCTATATGCTACAAGTAAAAAAAAAGATCTAGACATAGGGTTAAAGAAAAATGGGCATAGAGAAAAGTCATGTTGCCCTAATCCAACCAGAGGTTTTTAAGCAACGAAAACAATTTCACTTGCACCTTGCGATAATGATGTATAAAATTGTGCGAGTCTAAAAGAATAACATAAATAAGACCTGCAGCGTTCTGCATGAGCTCCTTGCGAAATTATTACTGGTACAAAGCCTAATGCGTGGCACAATATACTTCTCATGTATTATGCAATTACTAGAAAATTGCATTTAATATAAGAAGAAGATAATTTCTCGTCGCTCGATGAAAATGTAAACTGATGTGAGAATTAAATTATTTTATATGTCGAATGCATTCATTTTGTGCAGGTGCGCTGTTTTTTTCACACGAGGGAAAGGTATAATTTCCCATACGCGTCGAGAAAGTTTTGAATTTCCCGCCATGCTGAGGACAACATGGCAGGAACCAACTATGTGACGACAGATCGTTGAACCCAAAAACACTACTGCATTCAACCAGAATATTGATTCAGTCATCTTTTCTATCTTATTATTTATAAAGCAGGCAGCCAATTATTCTTAATCATTTCATTGATAGCTTGCAAAGCGCATTAATCACGTTACTGGATATACTCTTTTCATCAGGATCGTATCAACCGCAGATTTATCAATAGTAATGTGATCGATTGATGCGTAGGTCTTTCTGACTTTGAATAGAAATTAAATATTTAATGGTCGTAATCGAAGAGAATTCTTTTTTTAAACGCAATGCATTTCCAAAGTAAAGCATTTTTCAAAAATCGGAAACAAAACCAATGGGTTTCAACAATGCAGAGGGCGCAACATTCTACTATAGGCGTCCCTGAGGTGCGATTGGATAGGGTTGCTGATTTGACCAGCAGTAAACGGAAGTGACGCGAGTCGCTTCGTTACGTTTACATTCTGTTCTCGACGTCGCGTTCATTGTGGGGAGCCATTACCCTCGTCCGCGCTAAGCATCGTGCCATATTCCCATTCGCGCCCTAATACTAACAACATTCTCGTAGTTTTAAGTGAAATATTATGAGAGTGAAGACCGAAATGGACGACGACGAAAAGGGGTAAGTTTAATTTACGTATTAGTCCCTTTCTGAAAGATATTTTTTACGCGAGAATTCTCAATCGACGCGTTCACGGACCGTCGGGTTTATTGCGTGGAACTCCATTTGCGTATTGCAGTTACCTCGCATCTCTATGTTTCCTCTTAGTATTCTCTTGATCTTGAGGCCAATTACCTATCCTTATCGTGTAAAACATCGTTCGCCTTCGTGTAAGCCGCCTATGATTTACACGATATGCGGGGACAACCTTTTTTTCTTATAGCAATAAGTGGTTGGATATATAGTTTTTCTCGAGAGGGGAATAATTCATCGATGCCGGTTCTGCATCGGCACTCGTACCGTATATACTTATGACCCGGCATCTTTTCATCATTTACATGCCCCAATTTCAAGGAAATCGACAGGCGGCTAATATGTTAGGAAAATTGTACAATTGTTGTATATTATTTCGGTGTGAAAGTATGCTACTGCATCGTCGCTCGTTACATCCTTTAGCTCTAGATTCTCTATTTTTATGCTCTATATCCTGAAAGATCGGAGTTCTTCGATGCTCCCTCGCTACGTGATTTTCGTCTCGTACGCTTGAGTAATTGTGATTATTGATAGGTATACGCTGTGCGACGTATTATTTTTCGATTTTCTATAAATTTTCTTTATTCGTAAAAAAATATATATATAAAATATGTTGACGTTATGCAAGCTTGTTAATTAAAAATTATCGTAACGTTTGGGCCATCGTCAAAAATTCGCAGCCCAAATATTATTCGGTTTCGCATTGTTTGTCTACTTTATTAGCCAGAAGTTCTTGATTTCTATTTTTTTTGTTCTACTTGCTTCGTAAAAAAATCATGTTAATTTATTCAAGTTGATTTAATATTTTATCGAATTATTTATTAAAAAACAAAAAATTGTTCCTTTCTTGCAGAAAGTTATTCGTTGGTGGCTTGTCCTGGGAGACAACACAAGAAAATCTTCAACGCTACTTTGGCCGTTACGGGGAAGTAATTGACTGCGTTGTGATGAAAAACAGTGAATCTGGTCGTAGTCGTGGATTTGGATTTGTAACATTTAGCGATCCGGCTAATGTTCCATTGGTTCTTCAGAATGGACCACATCAGCTCGACGGGCGAACGGTTGGTTCTAATTTGAATAAAGCAAAATGAAAGGTTCCTAACATAGTATTCGTACAGTTAATTATACACGGTACGCGTTTCTCTTTGTCACAGATTGATCCCAAACCTTGTAATCCACGCACTCAACAAAAGCCGAAACGTAGTGGAGGCTTTCCAAAAGTATTCCTTGGTGGATTACCAAGTAATGTGACAGAGACCGATTTGAGGTCCTTCTTTACCCGCTTTGGCAAAGTGATGGAAGTTGTCATAATGTATGACCAAGAGAAGAAGAAATCAAGGGGTGAGTAGATCATATTAATTATTTCAAATATACACATATATTGGTATTGTTTTAAACAGTTCCTATTTCATATAACTTGGTCTTGTACAGTGTTTGACTTAAAGATACTCGGAATACGAAGTAGCATGTTTTCTGTAATTACTGTGGGAACTGTGCAGAACAATGCTTTATAAATATTTCAAATAGGATCACATGGCATCTTATTTATTATATGACCAGAAGTATAGTCAGAATTCTTGAAAAACATTTTTCCGAACAATTTTTAATATTTCGTTACGACGTAAATGAAAAAAAAATATACATATTTTATATATAGAGTGCTTATTGCTTAATTATACGAACAATACTTTATATTTGCAAAATCAAAAATTCTGACTTGAATGCAGCACACCCATTATTTCAAACATAGTGTGAACATTTTATCTAGTTCGAAATATAAAAATGAAGCAGAAATGAACAAAATTAGTAATTAATTAATGAAAGATATGAATAGAGTTTTGTGCTCAAGTCGGACAATAATTTGTGGTCATTGAACTTCCTCTGCTTGATTGCCCTTTTTGTTTCTAATGACCCTGCTATTGCTTCCTTCAATAATTTTTAATTAATGCATCCTGATTCACGGTCTTCTTAATTACTATTATTTATTTCCGATATATATTTATTTAATATTTTAAGGCCTTCATAAATTAAAATACAATACATTATACATGGCTATTTATTAGTAGTTCTCATCCTACTTTGCTACTCTTAATAATTCGCCTTGTCTTACCTTAAAAAAATGTTAAGGTACTTTATGTTATTATAAATTAAATATATTTATAAATATATAGTATATTGTGATTTTGGCTAAGTTTTATTAAGGATAGCTTAAGGCTTTATCAGGTTGTTAAGTACATAACTTAAGTCAAGTTAAGCTACTAGTAAGATATATTGTAAATTCGATTTTTTTATTAGATATTATCCATTGAATAATAAATTCATTTAGTTATATTTATTCTTAATCATATACATATATGTGTAAAAGAATTATTCGTAATCTACTGATTATAATTACTATATCTTTAAAAGAATTAGGATATCATTAATTTCATTTCGTTTTTTTGGAATTCGATAATTTCGTGTTTTAACATTGGTAATTTTATAATTACTTGTGTAGTAAATATCCATTACTCAGATAGGTATATTACTCCTTTATTCTTCATATATTTATTCATTTTTGGTGGCTGCATTCAAGAAGTTAGACCATTTAATGAGTACTTATCCTTCCCTTTCGAACAGTACATATTTCTTAGTACAATTAATACTGAAATTCTTGGGATCGCAAGATATTTTTATGATTATCTTCATTAAATATAATTAATAATTAATTCCTTGAGTCCAGTGGTTAGTTATTTATTTTGGAAAAAATACACGAAAAATATCCACACTGTAGATGGTAATATTACGATGTTCAGTGATATCAAAATATTGTATTAATCTATCGAAGCCTGTCTGGCTTCTTTAAATCAGCCATCATGAATTTGCTAGATTAAGTATTTTAAGTTTATAAGCACTCAAGGCAAATAAAACTAAATACACACATGTATAATAGGTATTAAAAAAATTTAGGAGGTGCATGCCTGAATTGGTTCTAAAGAAAAAAAAAGTATGTAATAGTTTATAAATATGTGCCTTTTCAAGTTAATGATAATTAATATCATTAATGCTATAAAAGGCATTTGATGTAATCATCATTTGTGTATAAATAAAAATATGATATATTAATTGTAATGTCGGTGGTACGATGTTAAAAATTCAGAAGGTTGGGGTGATGTGGAAAACAAAAATGTATTTCTTGTATGAATATATGGGGCACCATTTGATATACTCTCTCACGTTTGGACGACAGGATTTGGCTTTCTCAGCTTCGAGGATGAAGATGCTGTGGACCGATGTGTAGTCGAGCATTTCGTCACCTTAAATGGAAAACAGGTATAGCATATCTACACACTAGTGTACATTACATATCATTAAATTACTGTAATGTAAAATAATAATAAGTACAAATGTTATTATAATTTATTGTTATGTACCATATAGTTTAACATAATCACGTTAGTTATAGTACTTATTTTATTTTACGAAACATTTTCAGGCTGTGTTAATCTTAACGATTGTATGTTTAGTTCTTATGATATAAGTATCGATCTAACACAAAAGACGTATAGAATATCCGTATATTATGCGTTTATGTGGCAAGTCAAAAATTAGAATATATATTTAGAATTTATGTAAGACTTGGCGAGTTTTAAAGGTTTAATGATATACTCACGGAAAATAAAATTTTGTCAAGGTATAAATAGGATTCTATTCGTTCGATGATATCGAAGTCCTATTTAATATCTCTATCAATTAATTCGAATTCGCATATGGTGGACGATAAACGAGGCTACATAAATATCATTCGGCTTTTTTCTCTTATTTTAGGTTGAAATCAAACGTGCAGAACCGCGAGATTCATCGAGCAAAATGAATGATAGTCATCAAGGCCAATGGGGACCGCCGCAACAAGGTGGACCTCCGATGGGAATGGCTGGGAATATGGGACCTATGGGTGGTCCAAATGGACAGATGGGTGGACCTATGATGGGGGGACCGATGGGTCCACCAGGGAACATGATGCAACAGTATCAGGGTTGGGGTACTAGTCCTCAAACTGGAGGATATGCTGCTGGGTATACTACTCAGTACAACTCTCAGGGTTGGGGTGCACCCCCTGGCCCTCCTCAGCAACAGCAAATTCCACCACCTCCGCATCATCAATGGGGTAGCAGTTACAATGTTCAGCCTGCAGCAGCAACTCAGGGTTACGGAAGTTACGGTAAGTTTTTTGGAAGCATTGAAACTTGAACTATTTTTTCCGTTATTTTTGAGATGAACAAATTACGAATTCAATTTTATATTCGGTAAAGTTGCTTAATAATTCTGTAGCATTTAGTTTATAATTAATTTTAAACGACGTCAGTCCTGACACACAATTTGTAGCGGTAATTAATTACATTTGAAATTTTTATTACGTCGACTGAAATGTAATTCGAAATTTTAAAGTCGTACGATACGTCGCTAATTGCGTTTCTGAATTATTTTCCTTTTTTTCGTAATGATAATTCACGATAATTTTTTCCTTTTTTCGTAATGATAATTCACGATAAGGTCATAGTTGCATAATAACTTTGATCCTGTCCTCTCCCTTTCTGTCCTGCTTGGAGATGTTAGGAAAAAATTGTACAGATAAGAACGCGAGGAAACAAATACCTATAGTAAAGAATTAATTTTCAATGATTTTTTTTTAATATATCTGGAGGTAATTATGGAAAGAGAATACAATAGGACATCATAAATATCAAGTGTATATCGAAATTATGTTACTACTGCCTTGTAACTTGTTTAATGTACGCTGTTTCTTTTTTTGTTTTTAATATCACGTGTTTCCCAGTGTTGCAATATATTAAACTTCGCCAGAAAAAATGTTTCGCTGAATCTGAATCAGTATAATATATTTTTTCGATAACACTTTCAACACTTCCGAAACATTGAACCTCATAATCTTATCTACCACGTTTATGCTTGTTTTTCTTGAGAAACACAATATGTACCACTGAAACGAAATTTTGCAAAAGCAATGAACACTGTGCCTGGTATACTTCTGCAAAGCAATATAATTTTTATTTAAACGCAAATGAATCATTGTCTTGGCTATAATTTCCTTCGATATCTACTTTGAGAACCAAGCATGAACAGTTTAAGCCGGCATTGAACTATAAAGCCATTGAAAACATTTCATAGGTAAGAACGGGACCATTTAAGTGCCAAGACCGCAATGGGCGGCGAAAATTACCTGCGTTTAAATTACTTTACCCTTGTGAATATCCACAATGAAATCAGTCATACCTACAATTCATACAAGAAATCTACCTGAAAAGATTTTTCCCGTTTCGAACCATTATTCTATCTCTATCCCAGAAAACGATTTAAACTGTTTCTAAGTACATACGGTTTCTGAAAAGGTATTGCTCAGGTATCTGTCAATTGTCTTTGTCCGATAGAATTTCGACGTGCAATAAAAATACAGTTGTACGTAGCTCATTAGCGTAAGCTTGGCATTAAAGTGGTTCGACTAAAGTTAATGAAAAAGCTTCGAAGGAGACGGTGGTTGGTGACACGTGTTTTGTGTGGTTGATGATCGCAGGTGGGCCTGCGGCGGCCGCTTCAGGGGGCTATGGGCCCACGGCGGGTACTGGCGGGGCTGCAGGGGGCGGGCCCGGGGGTTCTTGGAACTCCTGGAACATGCCACAGAATGGGCCCCCTCCTGGGACCCAGCCACCACCTCAGCCCCCTCAGCCCAACTCCTCGCAGCCCAACTCCAACTCGAACCCCTCTGGCCCGCAGGGTGAGTCTTCAAGCTCAGTCAAACAAAGTCTTTCCTCTTTCCACCCTTTCGCATCGTACAACTCCATTTTCACCTAGTCAAGCCTGGCTAAGTTTATCTACTGTTTTGTGTTTCTCTTGATTTTTTTTTTCTCTCTCTGAACTCAACACCACTATTTAATTAATTAGCCCATTAGAGTGCCTCTATTGTCGATAATTAACGGGTGTGTTTGTATTCAGAAGTGATCTTTCAAGGTTCTATTAACGATCAATAAGAACGCGACGATAAGTGGCAGCATGATTGTCATTTGGCGTGATATAATGGAGATCATGCTTCGCTTATTAACAGTATTTTCTTTTAATTGCGAAAGATGATTGTACCGTAATAAGTGTCTTTAGATCGTCCGATTGTGTAATGTCTGTTAATGATACTTTAGTCCGTTAACAAGTAATTAATTCATTGTAATTGGCTTTTTGCTGTTCACCATGGTTATGAGCTTTACTTTTTTCAATTCGGGGTGGAAGAACGAGAGCGAAGAATCGAATTATGTTGTAAACGAAGGAAGACGAATTTATTTTTATTGAATAAAATTTGTGTCCCATTGCAAGATCCTCTACTCATCCTAGATTATCCTTTTATATATTTGCACATTCGTTAGTTCGTCTTATATTCTAACATAGGTGTCTCTTGCGCTTGTTCCTTTCTTTGCGTACAGATTGTCAAAAGCATGTAATTCTGTTCGTACAAGTGATAAGTATACGTAGCTTTAATGCAGATTCGTCTAGAATTACGAAAATTGTAAATCATTTTGTATGTTTTTGTTAGTGTATTCTTAAAAGTAGAGATATGCTTAGAGAGTATTTGTTATGCTTACTGATTATTAGCCAAGATTCATTGAATATAGTAGCATAATGTAATCATCGGCATTTCGCACTTACTCATCCATTACGCCATCTCCAATTTTTGTATCTTCATTTGATATCGATCATCTTTTGTCCTATGTAAACCAATACAAGTATTTTCTTTCTACTTTCATTGGTTGTTTTTTAATACCTCCCACGACTAATAATTGACCTGTGCTCATTTAGCTCATTGTTGTGGTACTTTTAGATTAGAGTAGGTATTTGGAACTAATATTTAAAGCGTATCCATATTTTCCTTCTGACTTATTGTAATCTCGTTGTAAAAAAGGAATATATAAATAATTGAAAACAGTTGTTACACAAACAAAACTTGCTGTTATATAGTACAGTGCAATCCTACTCTCGCTCCTTCTGTTTCCTTTATTATCCATTAGTTGAATTTTTTACGAATTCCTGCTTAATTCAATTTTTAATCAATATAGTACTATTTTCTAGCTAGTTTTTGTCTGCTAAAAAAATTCAATCCATTTTTGCATATTACATTAATATTCAGTATCAAGTTGTGCCTTAAATAACGATGTACATTAATTCGTTTTTGATTCTCCGATGTCAGTGAAATTCTCTGCTTGTTCTGCGTAATAATTTAATTTTTTTCTTTTTAGCAAATTGACGCGCCTCGAAATCGCGTTCATTTGTGATTGTCCAGGATGCTTCTTAACTGCACGCATTCGTAATTCTCTTCGAAATATACATGCTTTCATATCGATCTCAGTATTCATCTACAATCTACGTGTTTCAATTTACTCATAAAGAAAAAAAAATTAAATCAAACTGGATATATTTTTAGATACTTGTTCATTTATTCGATCGCATAATTCTGAATTTGTTCTCTGAACACTTGAATAATAAACATCACAGTAAACATCGGCTTACCTATCTATGATATAATTATTTCGATGAAAAAGTATCAGAAATGTATCTTTGCCGTGGGTTCTAGACCCACGGTTTATGAATAAACGAATGGAGGTAAGTGACGAAGCTGGGGTAATACGGTGGAAAATCAATGTTTCAGGTGACATGTATTCACGACAGACAACCACCTCAGGTGCACCAGGGTCCAGTAGCAGTTCAGCTAAAACTCCGGATTACGCTGGGTACTCCGCATATGGTAATTACGCTGACACCAGTTATCCTCAGCGTTCGTATCAAGGAGGAGAAAGCAACCAAGGTGGGTATGCCGCCAGCGCCCCTAAACCCCAGCAAGGCTTTGATTTCAAAGAGTGGCCCACCTCATGACCATTTTAATTGACCCGTGATGGAGAGATGCGCTGAATGGCTTGGCCTTGCTCGTGGGTTATTTCTTATTACATATTCAAAGAGCTACAGAAATATACAATGTGCGTATTGATCGTGAGAATCTGTACTCGACTTCTGAGACATTCTTTGGATGTATTTATATATATATATATATACACACACATATATATATGATAATAACGGAAAATAGAAAACTTTACTTTCAGTATACTGGTTACTCGATCATTTCCAACAAGTTTCTTTACACAGTTTGATACTATTTTTTTACAGGATCTATTGTCAATTATACAATTATGTTGATCGGATCGTGGTGTCTGGTTTTGATTTGTTTGGTATGTCAATTTGTATCGGGTGTTTATACGAAACGTTCGTGCAAAGAATGTCTCGATCGAGCCGGTTATGTCGTTCACGGGCGATCGTATTCACTTGTCCTTTTGTTGTTTTTTTTTTTAATAATCTTCACGTAATATGACAATTTTTGACATATCTTGTTTGGCATTTAAGTAGTAACAGAAATGAATTACATCTGTCCGAGCATGTAGAATGGAAACGTAAAGGAAAAGAGGGTTTTACGTTTCTTGAAACATTGATTTCATTGATCGCTCGTGTGAACGACACATGATCTTGTCGGGTTCCAACAGTGAAGTAGGAATAATTGAAAGCATATATGGAAGAAAGGTAAAACGAATGAAAATAAAAAAAAAATTAAGGCAGATAAACAAAACGATAGGATGAAAAAATAAAACACCCATGGTGCAAGCGAACTTTGTATGGCACTGGGATAGAGGGCAGGAAGCGGCACATAGAAGTATTATAAGAGTTAAACTAGATGGAATGAAATAAGTGAAATAAAACAGTGAAACAAAACAAATGCGAGTGTAAAGAATAAGGAATGCTGAAACACTAATTACTTAACAGCATTTAAAACGGGGGTGAATGAGATCTTATTTGAGAATTGCTTCTCAGTTGATGGCACAAATTTCGATGCTCGTTCACCTCTTTGATACTTTTAGTGAACACTTCGGTAATTTGAAAATAAGAATATTAAATAAAAGAAATATTATATTACGGTCTCCGGTGGAAGGCCAGCGACCGACTTGCACATTTGAGACGCCCGTCCCTCCACGATCTCGTATTTATTAAAATAGTTGTTACGCTGGACAAACCGACGGAAAAGGAAAAACACGTAACGAGTAATTAATGAAATAATTAAGTAAGGTGTTCACACAGGCTGACTTATAACCTAAACTACAGAGATAGTGTAAAATAAATAGAATCATTTTAATATGATGTATGTATATCTATAACTCTATGACAGCAGGGTGCAGTTTTCTTAAGCTTATCTTTTCCTCTTTCTTACTTTCACGTCATATCACTAGTAGTAATCGTAGACGTACCGTCTAATACCCTACTTTTTTTTTCTTCTAACTCTCTTTCGCTTTTGACTTCTTCTATTTTATTTATCTAGTCCTTTTCCGTTTCCATTCATTCAAAAGAGTCTATCGTTTCCGGAAGGAAAAGGACGAGAACTAAATAAAGGAAATGAAAAATGGTAATTAAGGAATTTTTTTAATAAATGAAAATTGTATCATAGGAATTTCTTGACCGTCAGACAGGCTTCTGTACGGCTGTATCTAATTAAATATGGAAATTAGTTAATTTTTACCTCGGATTTATAATAGTTAATTATTAGGCACGTTTAAGACTACAATTTATTGTTACTTGTATTATTACTTCTATGATAATTATTGCTAGAACATTACTATTACCATTATAAACTATTTACAGCTATTTACCACTATTTACTGTTGCGACTGCTCCTACTGCAACCATTATGATTGCACTACTATACACATTATTATTACTGTCTACGATAATTACAAATATTGTACGATGATGCTTATAAGTGTTTAAATTTTAGATGATTAGAAATGAAGAGATCATGGTATCTAATGGATGGAGGGAGGGGTATTTGTAATTTGTGCGATTTACTCGGCGGGGGGCGTCGATCTGAAAAGTCTACCTGATTAAATATATGACTTAATTGTATTTACTCTGTAGGATTTACCATAGTTCTAAACAAGAAATATTTCGGTAGAATGCTCTCAAATGCTCATGTTTATTACTGAGCGGGTCGCGTTGTGTCTTACTTTGTCAATAAGAATCGCAAGTATTACGCTAATGTAATTTTAAATTTTTTACGAGGTCACGATATAATCAGTAGGTTACAATTAATAAAGGATCAGCAATTTGAGTAAGCTTCCTCACTATGATCTCAATACGATTAGGGTTTTTTTTTCCTTCATAGCATCTATTCATTTTCTTGTCAAATTGTTGCAGCATCCTTGTTTGTACACCCCTCCCCCCTTTTTTGTTATTGTAAAATGTTTCATAACGCGAACACGCGCCAGGCGATCAAGTTTTCAGTCATTGATCGACCTTCTAATCAATTACCCCCTGTACTTATTCTGCATATCTATTTGAACTGCTCGTTACCGCGTCCAATTCGGTGTATTTAATTAACAGTATCGTGTAGTGTTTGTAGAAACAGGGATACGTAAAAGTCAATGGGACGAAGAGAAAGCATTAACAAACGCGACTCGTGGAAACTTCTGGGATCAACGCAATAACACATTTACTGACTAAACTAAAGACAAGAAACGACGAGTAGGGAGCTCAATCAAACGAAAGCCACCTTTTACACTAACTGTTATGATAATTACACGAACACGTGCACATACGTACTCTCAACACAATACACATGCCAACACGTACACTTCTACGCGCATAAAGAAGTAAATTAATTAAGCAGAGGCCACAAGTTATTCAACATCCGAATAATAGTAAATTAATAAGAAGCTAAAATAGATAAAGAAAGGAAAATGCAAAATGAAAACGATGACTTTGTGGTTGTTCTAAATAATATGTTATTTAATACCTACTTGAGAGGCAGAAAAGAATGATAGAGAGAGAACGAGTGTGTGAAAGGGAGAGAGAGAGAGAGAGGGCACGCGGAAGCTGCAACTTTAATACACACATACACACAACAGAGAGATAGAGCGCGCGAGACAGATCGGGAGAGAAAGAGACAAATTTTATCTCTACGGCTGTTTTTTAAGAACTCATTTTATAAAGTAATATAATAAAGGTAACAACAAGAACCACTAGTATATCGATTATGATTATAATTATTACTACTAACTATTGTATTCCTTACTATTATCGATTTTTAAATAAACTTAAAGCGTATAAATTTAAAAAGGGTTTTAAGTGTATGCAAAGAGTTGGGAGAAAGTGATTTATAATATTTGATTTATAGGCGCGTTAACGATAATTAATGTGTTTGTTGGAATCGGTAAGAGAGGTAAATTAATTTATATTATAATTAACGAGTCTCAGAGGGATGATAAAATTACTCTAGTACGCAGGAAGAAAAAGGTGGGGAAATTGAACGATGACGCAAAGTTAAATGGCTGCCTTGCCGCAATTGTACATACATATATTTTAGGGTACGATGGAAGAGTATAGCATTGAGATATTGAGAGTGGTAGCAATGGATTTGAAAAAACAAACGAAAACACATAAAATGATGACAAGAAAGCGGGAACTGGCGGGACTATTTGAATAATTGACGATTAATAATTATAACAGATACTATATTTATATTTAATGCAATATTATTAGTATTTTTCAATACAGAGATAATGCATCTAATTAATATGTAGCAAATAGGAAAAAATACTTTGTTTCTAGCCGTTGTTACTACCTGTCGTAATTTCGTGATCATACGTATTACGACATGCTCTCAGGGTTGTTACTGTCTTTATCTTTCCTTTTATCCGTTTTTTTTCATTTTGCACATCCTCCCTGTCTAAGTTTGCACTGATTGTTAGAATCTTCAAGAATCGTTCTATTTATATCTTTACGTCGGTAGATTCTTCTATTCTCTTTTCCTTTTAGTACGGGAAGAAACTGGACTTAGTATTTGTAGGGGAACATTAGCGAGATGTTTTTTTTAATAATTCCTTGAGCTGTGTCGTGTAATAAAAACTATGAATGTTAATATAAAATATTTATTGTTGATTCGTAGGACTGATGGATTTCTTATTTCGTGCAGAGAGATAATAATCGTATATTAAGATTTAAGTGTTGAAAACCACAGACAGCTCGTAGATTTAATTCTTCGTTACCTTTAAGACAATATCAACAGGGAGAGTAAAAAGAAAGAAAAAAGAGAAAAATATTTGACATTGTAAGACGCGTCAGATGTGTAATATTTTCATTGTTTACACGTTTGCACGTTTTAGTACTTCCCGTTTCCTTTATTAACTCACCTCAAGTACTTTTCAATCTGTTCCGTCTGTCGCGAAATCGTTTTCCTATTTTTCACATGCATTTCATAATTTTTCTTAGCCATTATCCATTCGTTTTTTTTCTGTTTTTTTTTTGGTGTGTGACGAATTTCTTAAAGTTGTGATCTATTTAGTTTACTTATTTTCGTCTTAATTTAATTAGGTAGTGCGCGCATTAAATTTGTTTTAACTGAACGAATACGCATGTTAGATTTGCAAAAAGGGTTAAGCATCCAATATTTAAAGATGAGAAACGATAAATATATTATAATTCCGGGGGCGTTAAATGCCTGTTTTTAACGTTAACGCATACCTGACGTCCCGCTCACTGAAGACTGGTCATTATAATTAAATATTATACTTAAATAACATACTATTCATATTGTAATCTATACGAGGAACAGTTTTTATCGATGAGTTTGCTTATATCTTTAATGAATATTAACATAATTAGTTGGTACCACAACGACGTATTGGCCATTGCATTTTTACACGCTTATATTGTATTTCAATTGATTCTTCAACACATTCGCATTTTTTACCCTCTTGTCTGTTGTTTCGTGGGCGAGGGGAACAACGTCGAAATTCGATAATATCGCGCATACATTTTGCCACGAATCGAACAATTACTACGTGGACATTTTTCCAAGTTGTACGGAATAACGTTCGGGAAAGAATTATTGGTCAGACGAATATACTATATACATACATTATTAACTTTCACGTAGAGTTCGTGTATAAACGTTCAAAGCACAAATTCCATCTCTTTATAGGTAATAAAACACACCACTGCCTGAGCTTGTTCATTGTCTATCATCGGTTTCGTTGTATTTTATCAGTTAACGGCCCCAGAATTTTCTGACTCTTCGTGGCGTTGCCAATCGTTTTTTCCATCATCACTGTGTGGTACGAGCAAAAATTAAATCGGAAACAAATGTTAAACGTCGATTAAAGTTGTACTTGTTTAATGATTATTTGGCGGCGTTTAAAAGAACGAGATTTGTCATCGGTATAATACTCAGGTAGTGAGATGATCTTGATATCACAAAATGTTGAGGCGCGAAACATAACCGGTTCTATGAGATTTCAAACGAGAATGAACACATGAAATAAAATACAATAAATGGTAAGAAAAGAATTGTGTCATGTACGCATACGCATATACAGGCATACACCCACTGTAGAGATATGTACACACACTCACACGCACACACCAACACAGGTGCACACCGAGGATATTCTAAATTACGTTAACAGTAGACAGAGTTAAGACATTAAATCTAATACTACAAAGTGATCTTTTCGATAGGACGAAGTAATGTTTGTCTAACAAATTAAACATCTGTACAGTAGCGCAGGGAAGCATGGTTTTAAAAGGAGCAAATACGAAGACACTTCGAGATTCACATAGGAGAGAACATTCTAAACTATGCTTATGTTTATGGTGTCCTGCTAGAAGTGTGAAAGAACGAAACATTATATCGACGTATAAAGGATGGACATGCGAACCGTTTAACGACACGTTGTGTGCGCAAGACAAAAATCTTACACGTGTACACACATTCATCGACACACATGTTAACACACCACTCTACACCACATTAAAATGCTTCACATTCGGCGACCGAGGGCTGGAGAGAGGGTAGGGAATGAAACTAAAAGGGGAAAAAAGTTCTAGTGGTTCGTGACGAAACCGTGAGTGCATTAGGGGATCGGAGGAACAATCGAATAGGAACGACTAATCGTAATAAAAAATTCTTGCTTCTGGATACGTTACTCGAGGAGCCGCCAATCGTGAGAAAAAGATTTTGCAAGAAGGAAACCGTGAAAGCATAATACAACAAAACATAAAATAATAAAGAAGTCGCAATTTTCATTTCGCTCGAGGATAATAAGACCGTGAAAAAGCAAAGAAAAGAGAAACTATTTAAACGCTTTAGTGAATGGAATTCCTACAGTTTGGAATGCTTTGTCTCGCATTGAACGAACGAGAATCGATCGATATACTTTTATCATATTTTAGTGTGAAGTATAAGGTAAATAAACGTAAAGAAGAAAAAAATGTCGACGATGACGATTGTAACGATAATAAATGAAATTGTTAACTGTAATAACACGACCTGTATAATTGTAACTTTTAGCATTATATTGGTAAGATCGTGCCCCCCTACGAGCCAAACGATTAGAATATTTATAGCGGAACGATAGATAAACGAGGAACGAAGCAGATTAAAAAGAATAAATAAATAAATAAATGAAATGATTTAATGAAAATTATATATGTTAGTAAGGTGTGGTTGCATCGGCTGCGTTAGCTCAGGAAAAACGCGAATGGCCTGGCCGATGTGACCACGAAACGACGAAAAAAACTAAACGTATCCATGTTCATCGTGTTTTACCTCAGACCTAAGGATACATTTAAGGATCTTTACGCTCGCACGCTTTCTGCCCATCTAATTCCCAGTGCCCCGAATTTGAAACGAACTCTCTGTACCGAGTGGCGGTGTTCGACTATTCGACCATTTCCAACGAATTGGCAAGCTTAAAATGAATGAACAAGAAACTTTTTAATCAGTTGGAGCTTGCAGGTGAACTTTTTCTTTTCTTTCATGATACTATTGCGCGGACGTAGTCGAACATCTCACTGTCAGCACAGTAGTAGTAAAACATGTACCAGGCCAAAGCGCATTGTCTCTGCTCCTAAGGTTTCCCCTGAGGAGGCATCGAAACTAGAGGTGTAGAATCGAGAAAGAAAAATGAACGAAATAAAAAATAAAACAGGATAGGATAAAGAGAGAGAGGAAGGAAAGAGAAATAATTATATAGGAGGAGTAAGCACGAAAGAAATTAAGAGCGAAAAATATTATGGATAGAAAGGGAGAGAGAGAGAGAGAGAGCGAGAGTGTGAGAGAGAGGATTTTTGTCGCGATACACATTATAATATTATGCGCGTTTACTGATAGTAATGATTTAATGAACGATGATTGATGATTATTATTATTATTATTATTATTATTATTATTATTAATTACTACTATTACACATACACACACAGAGTGAGAGAGAGAGAAAATTTTTGAGAGAGAACACATGTTTACATACTATATATATACATATATACATATATATACGTATATATATTTCTCTTCTATATATATGTATATATATTTTACATATATATATATGCTATCTATATTCATTGCAACATATATGTATGTATACGCACTCGTATGTCTGCTCGTGTAAATGTATACCTTCAAAAAGCAGAAGGGGAAATATATCGATATAGGGGCGTACGAATTTTTTTTAAAGGTATGTACATTTTGCATGCACGTGTCATTCGTGCACGCGTAATGTCGAAATAATTAACATCTATGTATACCACATATATATACTTCTGTACACACTACAAATTTCTGTTACTTTTTTTTCTATCATTTTTTTTCTCTTGAAAGAAGGGAGATTCTTGCAGGGGATGTAAATATCAAGGAAACGCAATAGTGCGTAGAAAATGGTATTGTTGAGAAAAAAATATTTGCCAATATATTGATCGTGAAATTACGAAAAAAAAGAAAAAAAAAACATGGGAAGGACGAGTACAGCAGAGAGTGAAAGAAACATGTGCGAATGAGAGAGAGGATAATTAGGCCTATTAATTCCCTAATTAGTCTCCCTGAACGGGGATAGCATGTTCTCATTATCCGTGTGAATTTCAATTAAAACGTGCACCTTTTTCGAAGCATGAATTTATATTTCGACGTCTAAGTCGGTCTTCATCTTTTTTTTTTTTTGTACAGGTACATTTAATCGTCTCGAGCAGCAACGTCTTAATAATAGTTTTAGCTTTTAGTTAATTCGATAACTGAACTGTTTCTTTGAGACTGAACGTAGTCATTTATCTCTCTAAACAATATTTTATGTGGTACGTATCTTTCAAGTAATAATATCGAGTCAACCTACATTAGATTTGTCTTCGTTGTTAAAACGTGCCACGGTGCTGGCTCATTCAGATATATAGTGGTCGAAAACAAAGTATATATGTGTATGTATACATGTGCAACATTATCTTTCAACATATACGGGGATCATTAATTTTGCATGCGTCATCTCGCATCGAAAAGAATAATTGGGCAAATGCTACATACATATAGAAATGCGCAATGGTTTGTTACGATTCGCTGTTTTATCATTGCCGTTACTATTCACCACCACCAGTTTCCTACTTTCACTATTACTACTATTATGATAATATCTCACCATCTTTTGCTACATTTTAAACGCTCTTCGTGTTCCACTATCACTGCGCCAGGGTTTAAATATATTTACATGACTACACAAACACGATGGTAGTTCTAACAATAAAGTTTGACGAGTTTGATTGTCGAATATATATAACAAAAATCTATCAAGGTCACATTTGCAGTTACGTCCTGATTCGCATAATCATCACGTCCGTCTGAACATACCATTTACTTTTCCCGTACAAACAAAGTGATAAGTTGAGGGGATAAGAATAGTCGTAAATCACGTTAATAAGTCGAGTTGTTCGTAAAGAGTGTGGCAATTCACGAATTCCTTTGTTCTCGGAATATCAGAACGACGGAGTACCATGTGTAAAAAGGAATGAAAATGAAAACCGAAGAAATCGAGGGTGAGATTTCTGATATCAGAGAAAACTGTTAGCAATTTCCTTAATCTACTACTTTTTGGATACGATTTATTCGCAGGCATCATATCTTAGGATACTCTTAGCGCTAAAGAGGGAAAAGAAAAGGAAATGAAACGGAACGGGGAAGGGAAGTTGACAAGGTGTTTTTAAATCGTTCGTTAAGGATATCTCGAATAATATATACCTCATTGTAATTAATTAATTAATTAATGAACCGTGGTTCTCAGCGAGCTGCTTCTCCTTTGTTCATGGAGTTCCTAAACATGTCGGTCCATTGCTCGTTTATCTGACATCACAGATAGTCGATTATTGTCGACATACGATACTTTTTCACCGCCACGTAATATACAACGCGTCACGTCACGTGTTACATGCTTAACGATATTATTCCTCTAAAGATATAAAGCATTGTAACCAGTAAGGAACTTTTCCAGCTATAGTTAAGAATCCATTCGCATACGTTCAGCGCGCTCCCCTTATACTTCTGCGATCGTGAGTTACTTGACAAATCAAAAGGATATACACTCGAATAGGCCGTAATCATTTTATAAGATCGATCATTTGTTCGATCGGTGTAAGTTAACGCTCAACGTCCATTTCTCAGATCACGTGAAAATTGATCGAATCGTTTGTGCTACTAAATTTCCTCGTTTTTTAACAATATCATTCAAGCATTTTGTCCGAGGGACCGATGCTACGAGTTAAGAATTAAGACGGAATATTTCAGACTGAAGTTTTAATCGATTAAGAATCCCTCTCGTCCTGATTTTTTGTAGCTCACGTTTTAAACCGTTCACTCTTAAGTAAGTCAACCTTTAAGCAATTCGGGACCCGAAAGAAATGTTCTTCAATTAAGCACTAGTTAATTGTAATTCGTAATAACTCCTAGAGATATTAAGAACGGCCAGAAGTACAACGTTAACAAAGAAGAGCGACTGAGTCGAGGGGGCTGAAAATTGGGTGCAAAAGAGTTATAGGCACGGAAGTGATAAGAGTTTTTCGATAAGAAAGAACCATAAACGAAGCCTTAAAACGGTACTTTTACTCTTTATATAGAATCTACTGGTTAATATATTAGACGGTACGTCCAGATCTGTGAGATACAAAACTTGTTAGATTGTTACTACGGATATTGATCGATTAATTAACTAATTAATTAAGAGATTTAACGTAATAGTTAATTGCCGAATTAAACCAACAACAATTGTCAGGTTGGTAAGCGTGGACACAGACGTAACCTTTCTATTAGCTGAATTCGTGTCGGAATAAGTTCACCCTTGCATTTAGGATTCGCGATCGCGAATGTTCACAAGACGAACGTGATTTTTATGCGGGGACAGATTTCGACGATCTTCGATCCTCGTCCTGTTGGAAATGTGACGATTACGAAAGATATTTTCTTTCCTTTAGCATAGACACAATATCAGCAGATTGTGAACAGTGGATAATGAATACACGATGTAATAGAATATTTGGAAATTTGTATATACAAGCGTAACGCTTGTTGAATATATTTAGATGATCACACTATCCTTGTTAGAGACAAGTATAGTTATATCCGTACACAGTTTTCAATATAAAATCGACATACACCGCGAAAGGAGATGTCGGTATTCAAGAGACACTACATAGTATTTACGTGTCCTGTATGCGCATGCACTGATCCTTTTACTATAGAATCTAATCGCCTTTTACCATAGAGTTAACTGTTTGTACTTTAACGAGTAATATTTAATGTTTCAATGTGCATCTATCATAGACGTGTACGTTCGTAGGAAATGGAACCGCGAAGATAAATAGAGGTCGTGAATTGATTACAATTTAAAACAATTTTGGGGCCGGCTGGTGGTTGGAACGAATTTTCGATAATTGTTTGTGATCGTAGTTTGTATTAAGGTGTCCGAATTTTATTTACTAAAACGATCATTTTAATTAATTAGTCGTTCGAAGGAAAGGCTGAGATGGAACTCACTTTGCTCATTCCACGAATGTCCAGCCCTATCGAAACGGTCCTAATGAGACTGATGCTTTTGGTCTGGAAGAAAAATAAGCGAAAAGTAGAAGATCATACGTGAAACAAATTGTTCAGCAAGTTCTAGTTTTTTCGCGTTCGAAACGATACTCTTTTCTTATTTGATCTTCACGGTATTTCTTCATTGCGCAAAATACGTCCAACGACCACTGCCCTTTAAAATAAAATCAGCGTAAGCAAAGAGAAGACCCATTTTTTCGCGTAGATTAAAAAAGTAAGCCCTTTTAAACGAAGTTCTCTGATAAATTATGAATAAGAGGTGAGGGTTCGTATAAGATGAAAAAAAAAACAGGGATGAAACGATAAACGATTGTAACGCAGTGTACATTATCTGAAAGAATTGCGCCTCTACTTTTTCTCCTGCGAGCAACACCGATTTGGAAATATTGCCGGGTCACTTTAGGCTTAGGGTTATAAATGTGGCGAAACAAAAGAGGAAAACAGGTTGGAGATACTATTAAAGATAAAAGAAGTGTCAAAGTACTACTGCGATTTATCAAACTATTTACTATTTACGACTAGTAACACTTAAACGAAGAACTGTACTGTTGTTGTTATTATTTCCTACTGTAATTAATTAATTATCATGAATTATGAGCAATGGCTTTACTATTTTCACGAATAAATAATCTATATCTACAGCTTCTCGAGCGCGTATCAGCATAGCTTAAGTTTATAAGAGAGGGAACGCGTAGAGTTTAATTAAATTATTGGACAGTGAGAGCGAGACAGAGGGGAAGGGTTTGAGAGTTATAAGGTGAGCGAGAAAGCGAATGAGAGGTAATTTAATTGATGTTCTTGTGAGAGAAAGGGAATGAATGGACGGAAGAACGAGTAACGAATAATTCTGGGCGTAGAAAAATATGGGCAGAGTAACAGATATAAAAGGAATGCACGAATAAAATTGGGGGCTGCAGCTAACGTAAGAAATAGGAAGACGAACGGGTAGATAGGATAAATAAGCGTAATAAACAAGTAAAGCAGAGAATTGTTATATTTAATGCGCGAGGCGTTAAAAGATCGAGCTTCGCGGTCACAGAAACTCCTCGAAATAATTAATTAGAAATGAACGCCGGTTTTAAGGTTATTGTCGACTATCACGTTTATTATATTGTATAATAGTTAAAGGCTATCTAACGTTTAACGGTCTAGTTTAAAAGGAAAACTTGTTACCTTCGCCTAAGGATAGATTGTATGAAACGAAACAAAAATTTATATGACGAAAAATCGTAGCTGGTTAAGAGCGACTCGAAAATAAGTTAAGTAAAACCTAACGAAATAGAATTTCACAGGGAGGGGGGTTGATCAATAAATACTCGAAAGTACACCAAAAGTGCTACCAAGGGATAATCGGAATGGATCGTTTCGAACGAAGCGATGAGGAACCGGTCGTAGTCCTATGGGAGAAATAACGTTTTTTTTTTACGTTTATTAAGATGCGAGAAATTTTTCTGTTTTATCCCTTCACTCGCAGAGTTTTCTCATATTATTGTTACACTGCTTTATTAATACCGCGATGCTGCTTTCGAATGTTACATAGCGTTTCGATGAAACGACTGGCTCTTAGAACGTGTCTTAAAAAAAACCGTACGACCGCCGGTCGTGTAATTCTAGTAGTCGTAAAAACGAGGAAAAGATGAGAATGTTGATGTTGAAACTCGAGGGTGAGAGGTGGAGGGGTGCGTGAATCGCGTGCGTTTGAAATATGTGAGAGTGATTGTGAATAAACCGGAAGACGTTGTAGGTAAATCGATATAATTATTGATTAAGGGATAAGTTGTGTACAAATGTATTATAAATTTACAATTATCCTCAGAGTACCTTAACGCAGAAAGAAGAGAACAAACGAAAAGAAAAGAAGAAGAATACAAACGCAAAACGAAAAAACTCACCTTGTCTTAAACACACACATATACACACAATGTTACTTAGAATTTTCGCCCCGTTTTTATACGGTTAAACCTTTTTGGTGAGGCCGCGGAAATTTTCCAGGCCGTGCTTTCTACGGGGGCAAAGCGGGCGTAGGATCAATAATTAAGGTATCGATTAATTATCTAATTAATTAATTAAAGCGTATAAAACTCGACATAAGAGACCGTTGCGTAGGGAAGTATTAAAATAGAGCGAAACGAAGATAATATTTTTAATGAAACAAACAAATGCCAACCATTGTGTTCTCGTGAGAATCATATAATTGTTCCGTAATTCTTAAGCGACAAGGAAACGCGTATCTAAGTCGTTGATTAGTCGTTGTAATTTTAATTCTTTTGTTAGAAAGCAAGGTGTAATCGTGGGCGTACGAAAGGCAGGGAGAGAGAGACTGAATGTGTTATTAAGTTGTCGGATAATCATTAAATTGGACAGGATTAAAGAAAAAATAACAGAAGTGAGAAAGGAGCGAAGAAAACGTGTGCAGACGAATGATACGATCGAGCGTGTGTTGCGACGAATGGAATGAAAACGACGAAAATGGGGTTGCAAAGTAGCAAATCGTTGAATGATTAGGGAATGATTGTTGGAAGAATTTCGTGAACGAGGGAGGAGGGAGGCAAGAGAAGAATAAACAGGTGTGAATGGGAATTCGTGCGTGAGTTAAAGCCGGCGTAATTGAGAGAGGAGAGCATGTAGAGGTAAATTTTCGACGTTAAAACGACGGAGACACACAGTGACGCTGACAAGATTTCTAGTAATACAATGAACATAGTTTGTACGTGATGTACAATGGCGCCGCACGGCGTCGAACCAGGTTTAAGACTTGCCAAATCTTTAATAAGTAAATGAAAAACACGCGAGACAATGTAAAAGTTTATTAAGCTGCATTACGTATATAGTGCATAGGAAGTACTTGCAATTAAAAGAATCATAGCTAAACCGTTAGTGCTTAAAACGTGACGATGTGATGAAAGTGGCGGCGCAATATTTCCAAATCGTATCAAAAATATCCCCAATCGCCTAGAATTTTGTTCGTTCGAAGTCTCTTCTAACGAGTAACTAAGAATTAATAAAGGTGACACTAACAAACAAATTCCCCCCTGCCACCAATTGCAATTGTTCGTATGAAATAACACCTTGTGCTTTTTTCTTCGTACAAATTGATGGGCGATCGTAGGTTTCGTTCTCTGGTGATATACGAAAAACTTGACACGCGACGAGCGAGGGTGGGAAACGAGCAGGTACTGAGGAGTCGAAATAGTAGTTTAATAATGAACAACTGATCGTTATCTAATTTTAGCGACATTAGTTTATCTGGTTAAGAATGAGGGGGTGATGGGGGAAAAAAGGCAAGGGTTGAAAGGCGTCGCGTGTAGGTTCTTGCATTGATTAAAAAGAATCTGTATCTGTAATGGTTACGAGAGAACGAAAAACTACAGGATAAACAACGTCCCTTGCCACGTTGTGCCGGAGAAAAGTAAATCCTAAATAAATTCAGCAGGTGGTTTAATCAAATTCGGGTGGATTGAAACAGCGAGATAAAAGGGGTAACGGAAACATACGTGGACAGGGTGGCTGGGTTATGACGGGGAGCGGTAAATAGAGCATCAAAGTGTGCGTGTGTGCATGAATCCTTTTTCCATTTAAAATAGGGTAATGTCTAATTCCACAATTGAAACTTTTAATATGTTCAATGTTCCGTCAGGATAAAAGAAAAAAGAATAATGAAAAGGGAGAATGATTAGAAAAGGGTAAATCGCAATACCATATAATGTTGGGAAGGGCAGAATTCACGAATTGCTAATTTCTGCTTCTTTTTTTTTATTCATAAAAAAAACACCCTTTTATAATACGCAATCATCACCCGTACCCGCTCCCCTCACTCCCAATACAACACGTAAAACAGTACCATTATTATTGCTACTGTACTATTATTATTATTACTACTGCTACTACTTACTATACTGTAACAACTACTATTATTAATTATAATTATTCTTAATTACTATAATTATTGTCATTATTATTACTACTATTACTACTACTATTATTATTACTATTATTCTTATTATTCTGATTATTCTAATTATTATCCATCAAATACACACATACACATATATATATATAAAAATATATATATTATATACTTAACGGTGTTTCTAGTGGACTAATTGATTAATTGATACTTAAGATATTATATTAATAATATTAATATAACGATTATAATGATGATATATATATATATAATTATATATATAAATATATATAATGATGATAAGTTGATATGCTGATAATTATTATGATGATATAATGATAATATAGAAAAAAAGAGTGGATCATTATTCGTAACGTACACACTGGTATAGATTATGAGGATGATTAAATAGAAAATGATATTGATGAAAAAGAACAAATGAATTATGTTAATGAAATCCAAACAATCTTTTCCCTTCGTTTAATACCTATTAGGTTCACGTATTAAATAATTAATCTTATCGTTTTCATTTTATTCACGGGGCTGAGAGACTTAAAACACTGCACGATTAATGTCGTTACCGTTTCATTTTTTTTTTTAAATAGCGTCGCAAAAGTTAAATCGAAAAATTCTGTTTCAATGAATGGGCGTACGAATGGAAGCGAGCATGCGAGTGCGCGTGAAAAAAGAATTCTTTTTTCGCCTAATTGTTTCGGTTGCCACGCCTACCTGCCGTTCGCTCAAACAGTTGTTGCTCGATAATACCAGTCTAGTTCCTTCTACTTTCTTTTTGTCGCTTCTGTTTTGTAATTAACTTATTGTTAGACAACACGTACAAAATTTTTGTTCGTTAAAGTTCCACGTTATTTCGGTTTCGTTGTTTCCTCGCCGGTTTTACACAATTTTTTCAGGAAACGAATTCTTTTTATTCATTGCTGCTTGAGCCGCGAACATAAATTTGTTGTATTGTCTGGCATGGAAATACAGAGGTGGTCCACTGTTTCAAAGTGTATCTTCTTCTTCTTCTTTGATCTTTTCACATTCTTTTCTTTTTACATCGTTACTGGAACGGTGGAGACAAGCTTCTCATTGGTGCAGTGTTTTATGCGCATCTCGAAATGTTCACCACACATCCTCGAAACTGGCGTAAAAAAGATATTCAGTAAATTACAGAGATAGTACTCAGATTCGAGGTAATTTGGTGCTCTTCAGTACTTTGGGGGCTAATTATTCTTTTTTATTTTTTATTTTTTAGACAACATTTATCAATCATTGATGTCGTTATTTCCAAAAGTTGTGAACATTTTGTTTCTCTGCCCCTTCAGTACTTTATTCATTCATCCCAGTAGCCCTAACAAGACTAGCCATCATATTTATTAATTTACTAAATTTAAGATAACACGATTAATTCTCTCTATCGAGAACTGCAGAAACTTTCATTTGGTTCTCGTGCACCTATACCGTGCTCGATTTGTATTTTCACGCCTTATGAAAATGCGCGCGTTCAGGTCGGCCCGCACCACCTAATTTCCTCCTTTATTTCCCGCAGACACCACTCCGATCCCAAAGTTCAAAAACACCGAAACTGGAAGTCCGACATTTATTCCAAACGGAGATGCTGCCCCAGGTCCCCAACGATTCTCCTTGACCCAGCACACGAATTATCATCCCTATAGGCGCTAAGAAATACCGAACGGCCTACCATAGACACAGATCAAGCCTCTAGGTTTCTATACAAAAAAAATAATAATTTAGGAAAATAGAGAAGGGAGAGGTTGGCGGCGATGCGATGGAGGATAAGTTTTATCGTGGAAGGGGAAAAAAAACCGGTGGTAGATTTTTCAATGGGGACGGTCTTGATTGTTTCCATAGGGGGGTGGGGCCATCATCCTCTTTGCTTCCCTATACCTGAATTCACGTCCATGTTTTGATATATTATTAAGAAAATTGTTTTTATAGTGGTGACTTTTTAATCGTTCGACGGAACGATGATTTAAATAGCCCGTAAGACGATTTATCGATTAAGGATCTATATAAGTTACGTGCAAGTGACGGTGTGTAAGCATGCGTCCTTTTTAAAATTAAGATTACTTAAGGCCTACGACTTAGAACATTTCATTAAGCTACTTATAATATTAAATTTTATCACATGATCCTTTTTTTGAGCTTTGTGACGTCTAAGCTATTTCTCCCTTTTCTTCCATTTTTTTTTGTTTGTTTTGTTTTTTTGTCATTTGTACCTGTAGATTAAATGCAACAATGGAATCATGGTGCGGACACTGTACATTTATTTAGGAGGCTGTGAAATTGTATAGAACTGATCGTAAACATTTAACGTGGGATTTTTTTTTGTCTCGTTTAGATCAAATCAAAATTTCACAATTACTTTGCAGATTGGGTATAATTAATTTGTATCTCGTAGTCGAGCTCGAAATTCTATTAAATCTTATTAGAAATAGAATACTGCGTGCTAAAAATCGTATCCGCGTCTAGTTTTCTTTATTACACGCGAGATTGTACGACGATCGTGAAGCATAGTGCTAAGTACATTTATAGTAATAATTAAGGCCGTGTAATAGGAAATAAATTTTGTACCGCAAATTGTGAGGAAGAGAGCGAGAGAGAAAGAGAGGGAGAGTATCGGGTGAGAAGCACGAGCACAGTTAAACTTTTTGGTTTTAGCTCGTACATTTAAGTTAAAAGGTGTTTTAGTCGATAAGCACTATACGATTAGCACGACCGAGGGCGTAATATAAGCATTTCCTGCTTGCACGTTACGAGACATTTTTGATACAATTTATTTCATTGTTGCACTTTTTGTTGTTCCACTTTTTCTACTATGCATTAGTCGTACATTAATTCTAGTATATCGACGATATTAATACATCATTTTTGATAAATCTTACACAAATGTATTCTCGAAAAGCTTTGTAAAGGTTTCCCACCCACCAATCGATCTTCCAGCGTCGTGTACTAATTCCACGTTATCGTAACAGTGTCACTCGACTTCAAGATCCAATCGCTCGGAACACGGGTTGCAATCCTTTCCACTAACACTCTGATCTCTTTTCAATCCGCAACTCCATCTCTTTCCAGCGATCTGAAAGCGTTCCTTCGTCGCAGCGTGGCCTCTGAATTTCCACACGACTATACACGAAACTTCAACGAATCGATAATCGAAGAGATTGATACCAATCCATTATTCTATCCATTTGTCTATTTCTGTTTTCCCTTTTCTTTTCTTCACTCTGGGTATACGTAATCTTCACCCGTTTCAGCGTCAACCTCTTCGATCATCTCGGTGCTTAGTAATTAACTGACTGATCGTTCGTTCGCGATTGCACACGCCACTGCTCTCTATAATATCATTCTGTTCATTATTGCGTCCCTGGGCCGCGACCTGGCACACAGTAGTATTACGTTCTTTTATACGATCCTAACAGGCACCGAGTACGGATCCTCGAGACTAGAGAGCATTCCTGCCGCCCCAGGTACCAACGACAACTACAGTGGCGGTGGACCCAAAAGGGGTTACACGGGATCCTCATCCAGCTCCAACAATTACCATCCCTACCGTCGCTAGAATGGATTCAGACGAATCGAGTCCCCGACACTTAAACGCGAGGTTTCGTTTCTTCCCTTTTTAAATCGTCGTACATGTTGCGCTTACACTACACTCGCGTGTGCATTCTATTCTTCATTTGCGCGTGCGTGTATGTATGTATGTGTGCTAGCAGAAGGTAGCCGGCGAGAAAAGAAAAAGAGATGATTTTTGTAAGTTTTTTCTAAAACGATTTCGAGATGAAAGGCTTGCGTGAACGTGCATTAGATATATATATTTTTTGGGGGGTAATCAAAAGATATCCAGGAGGTGTAGCGCAACGCATACGCGACGAAGTACTATCGGAGGGATGATGAACGTTCACGGTCCAGGAACAATACTTCAGGAAGCCACCGCGAAAGATCGTTAAGAAAAAATCAAGGGCCTCTCGGTGGGCGACGAAACAGCACCAAGGACCAATTGTTCTGCACGATCAACGAACGTCATCCTCAACGGTGGACCGGAGGGACATCGTTCTCGGGGTGATCGCGTTGGAATCTTTTTTTAAACGCCGTTTTACGAAGCGTGAATAGGGTGGTCGAAAATTGACAGGGACGCTTTCGTAGGAATGAACGATCATTTTTCTACGAGGCCGTGCCAACGAGGCCGACCAAGCCTGTCCAATTAAGTTTCTTCTCGAAGAAATAGCCGCGAGTGATCTAGAGTCTAAGCAAGAGATATTTTTAAACGACGATGACGATGTCACCAGTGTTTTAGTTGTTAATTCGTTCGTCCGTAATGGGAAAGATGATGGGTACCGTAAAATGTAGATTTAAGGGATTTTAATCTAACGAAAACAATTTACGCCTTCTACTTACAAGTTGGTTAGCGACAATTAGCGAGCAAGTACTTTAAAACGTGACTTATAAATTCCCTTCAATTACTCGCGTCCTCTTATTCATTTTCTCCCGTTTTTTTTTTTTTCCGTTTGTTGGGTGTAAACGAAGTATACCAATTATATGAAGAGAAATATCTGTCGAATCAGTGAGAAGAATCGTGACGTTGCTAATGCTTTTGTTTCATTCGCGATCAAAGTGTTCAATGAATATACAATATGTTCTTTTACTCCCTTGGATTTAGTAGTCGTGCTCGTCGGCAAAACCAAAAAACAATTGGTTAAAAAAAGGACGAAACCTAATCCTTTGTTTTTTTTCAATTTCTGCCGTAGGAAGTTTATTTGCTAGACGTCCTGTTCATTTTTCTGACTGGATGACGCGAGGCTTGTGGACTTGAGGTAAAATAACCGGAAACGCGCGATTAACCGCGGTCACCGTTGAACGGGGCGCGATAATTAAGGGACTTTCTTTTTCATATTAATTTAAATAATCAAAGTGGTCCATTGTCCTTAATTCAATATTTGTCTCGTCATTTCTGTTCACTTTGTCGTTTCTTTCGTGTTTTACACGTGTACATTTCCATTTGTCGTGCTTGTGTATACTATTCTACTTTGCGTTCTACTTAGGACCACCTTCTTTTTCGGTTCGTGAGTTACCCCTCAGGGGTTGTACAAACGTGAATTGTTCTGCGTGCGACACTGACGCAAAATTAAAAGAAATAATAATTCAACGTCCAAAGGTTTCAGTCCGAATGATGTTCGGATAATGAGGGACAGAGAATATAGAATGAATACGCATCATTGAAGTTCTTGCTCATCGGCACACGTGCTTGTTCGCTATAGAGTGAGAAGTATACGGACACAATGAAGAAATAATGGGCGACAGTTTAAAAATGATGGTGATGTTCGTTGCAATGATGATGATGATAATTAGTTGATTCGTGGTAGCCAATAATTATAGTAGTTAAGAGTTATGAAGTGTGGGGCGAATTTATCTCTCTAATTTCCCCCGATAAAATTATGATAATAAATTATCGTTGACTCGGGCCCCATTTCTATCGTCGCCGTTGATTTCTATTACGCTCTAGTTACGATATTTGATAATAATAACAACAGATACCGTTCATAATATTTTGTTATATATTGCGAGGGTGGAAGCAGCAAGAAGTGCACCCTTTTTATAGCATAGAAGCCAATATAATATTCCTTATGGATTAATAAACATTCACATTTTAATAGAACATTCTGTTTATATATCATCCCCTAATCCTAATCCTGTCAACCGTACATCTGTTCATGCATCGTCAAATTGTCTGACTGGCTGTGACCGTGGTTCATGGATTTCAAAGGTAAGATTTTTTTAGATATGTATATATTTCTTTAAGACAAGCAATATACAGAGACACGTTAAATAAACAGTCGTGACAATGAGTTCCAATCGATTAAATTAATTACATCGAGATAAATACGCAGTTTGGTTAATTTTTGGAAGTGCCGGTTGTAGTTTCTTACGTTGACATATGTGGACAAGTAATATAAATTAGATTCCCCCTTTTTAATTATTAATATTGTTGAGCACCTTAATGTTGTAATAATCATATGAGTGACCACTACCTAAAAATATCTGCATACTTCAATTACAGTTGTATTTAATCGTACGCGATACTTCGATATGTAGATTGTCTTTCTCGAATCGTACAGTGATTCGAAGCTTTGAAATACGTTCTCCGTTTCTTAACATAATTTCTATACCATTTTATTATCACATCGAAAGCTCCGCAAGGCTTCGCACTTACTGTAAGGTACGTATTACATTTACGGATGTATTTACAGATAAAAGTTTTCATAGCTTTGTGCAATGATATAAACAATACAGAACGAAAATAAGACGTGACAGGACGGCTTCAGTCGTCGATTGCTCATTTTAAGAAGCGCAAGGAGGAAAGAAAAATTGCAGTACTTTGGAAAAGTAGCGTTTTCCAAGAAAAAATGTTAAAAAATTTATACATTTGCGTGACATTTCGTTGACTCGTAGAACTCTCTTCGTTGATTTTTTTTTTTACTTGTACGATAATTTCACTGTAAAACCAGGCCGTGTTTTTTGAAACATACGGTAAAAAATGTAAGTCAGCATCTATACTGATATGTATGTCACGTTGGGAATGTTTAAAATTCTTTGCTCAAGACACATTGAACTTTGTTAAATTGTCTTGACAGTTATTTTTTCTCCGCTTCGAACAGAACGACGAAGTTCTGCTTTTAAGTAATGGAACATTTATGGCATCGCTGTTTATTCGACTTAATTTTCCCACCTTTCTCCTGATCTAGATGCTTACGGACAGACTCTGCAATAATTAGTTTCCCAATGATATCTTTCAACTTCTTCCTTTTCGACGTCGGCGTAGAAACAATGTCTCTTACCGGCAATCGAATTTTTCTCCACCGCAGACAGAGCGTCGCAAAGTTCCTTGCCTATAGACACGTCAGGATTCAATCCTGATGCCCAGATCATCAGCATCCGCAAACCATGCTCTTTGTAACTGGAAGGACCTATAAAAGGGGCTTTATCGTCCTTTTCATAAAGCCGTTCTCGTAGTTACATAGGAAACATCGACATACAACCTATTTAGAAATCTACAGTCCATCAATGAATTGTCTGAACGCTGTGAAATAGCTACTCGTCTCGAGGAAGTCGATTTTGCACCCCGACGTTATTATTCTTACTAATCCAATCTCCGACTCGATCATTGGAATAAAATCTCCGTCATAGAATACGAATAAAATAATTATATTACCCGTGTATTGATGTTCGATCGCTCGGATCTGATCATGAGTGAACGCCCAGTGCAGTGCCAACTTCTTCCAATCCTCGGGACCCAGCTGTTTGTACGCCAACTTCCACAGAACAGATCGGATCTGTTCCGAGAGCGCACCGTTGTTGCTACATACACTTCCACCCCTCGACCCCTCTCGCCATCTTCTTCTGGCCGGCGTTAAATCGCGTATCTCTCTGTCGGACGTTGAATCTTCCTGAAAGGATCAATTAAAACATCTGCCGACCTACGGTTGCATTTGGACCTCGACAGAAAATTGAATTTTCCCCCACAAAGTTTATCCAGCGTTATCCCTCTGACATTATCGCGTCGGAGACAGCCGTTAAGATGCACTGCCTGGGGGTGCGAAACGTTTCAGCAATTTTCTGCCCCCGTAAAATTGAATTTAAGACACCTACCGGTGTTGGGTAGTCCAATCTCGCGGTTTTAATTATCATGTCGACGATGGCCGTGAAACTGCCCCTCGCCGCGATGTAAAGTGGCGTTCTGCCGCTCTGCGAACATCCGAACAACTTTGCCTTAACTTCATTAGCCAGCCCATGGCCGGCAGGCGTGTCGACGTTGTCGTCGACCTGACATTCTGGCGAATTTCGTGTCTGCATGCCGTGCACATCGCCTCCCCGTGCAAACTTTCTAAGGGGTGGCCAGTCTTGTTGACTCGGTCAGCTCGTCGCACTCGTGTTAAACCGGCGTTAACATATCCGGTACTAGGAGACCTTGATTGCATTCGACGGATATTTTCTTTCGCCACGAATATCCGCGGAATTGTTTTGCAAATAACAATTAATTCGTGGAAACGAGAATGGTACTAGTCGATACTCGGAGATTAATTCTAGTTTAATGTCGACGAATGGACGCAGAAGTTATGACACAGGTGTGCAACGAGCCAACTTTGCACGGTCACGTTTTGATTAAATAATTTTCTGTGATACATTGGGAAGGGAAGCTGGAGTTCTATTTGGACGCGGTTCGGAGATCTTTACAATAAATACGAGGGAAATAAAGAGATGGTGTACGTTCAGTGTTCACCTGTTCCCTTTGCTCGATATTCGCACCTGCTGCCAGCAACACCTCGCAGATATCTGTGTGCCCCATTTCTGCGGCGACGTGAATCGGCGATTGTAGTCTCTGAAACACACGGCATCGAATCGGATTTCAGGCGAACGAACAAAACGTTCAATCCGTGTATACGCTTGTTTCACACACCGAGTTCAAGCAGTTCAAATCGACGCCTTTATTGATCAGTATCTCCACCGTCTCTACTTCGTTGTTCTGGCAGGCCAAGTGCAGAGGCGTGTTCCCGTACTGCAAATCGATTCACGATCGATAGTTGTTCCATTTCGATCACAACTTTAAGGGGGGAAACTTATGTAACTGGTCCAAAAAATCAATTTCTTTTTCATAAGTGAATAGTGTTTTTTCATGTGTCGCACGTCCCACAACGTTTTATGTATATCGAAGCACTTGGAACACGCAGTGCGTTTCTTTCTTAGGATCTTTCTATATTTAATTCCATGAACAAAATGAAAATACTTCATTCTTTGCTCTAAGTCAATTCTACGAAAATGGAACAATTTTTCCACTAAACCGGTTCAAGCTAACCGAAGATATTTTTAAAACAAATTTTTTTATTTTACTACAACATTTTTTTATAATCTCAAATTTTAAACGAAGTACTAAACAAAATTTCAAATAAATTCGTTAATTTTTGTGCTTTAGAAAAATATCATTTCAAGCGCGTTACATGAGTTTCCCCCCTTGAGAGTACCTTGCACTGTTTGTTCAGTGCCGCGCCGTGTTGAATCATCGAATCCAGAATTCCCTTGCAACCTTGGCTGGCAGCCACGTGGAGCGGTGCGAAACCCATCTGATAGGGACAACCGAAAATACTCCATGATTGGGCAAATGAATGTCTACGAAACAAATAAATCGTTTTACCTCGTCGGTTAATTCAGTATTCGCTCCGGCTCTTAATAACAATTGGGCTATGGCCGTGTGCCTTGTTCTGGTGGCAACATGAAGCGATGTATTCCCCTCGTTGTCCTGCGCGTCTACGTTCGCCCCTAGTCCGATTAAAACTTCCACTGCTTCTAGGTGCTCCTTCGCGCAGGCACAGTGTATGGGTGTCTGTCCTCTCTAAAATGTTGTATCTATATGAACGAAACCCTCTGGCGTCCTAGGTATTGAATTGCGAATCTTCAGTTTCACTTAATCCGGACGTATGGCTGATCAAACATTTGCAGTTCGAAAAGGAAAGAGAAAGATTGGAGCGCGGAACCCGCGGGTGGAAAGGATTAAGAACGAATCGAGAAGAGTGAAGGTACACAGTGGCAGGTAGAGATGAAATGCCGGAAGCACGGGGCAAACGAAGCGAGTTCCGTAAAATTCTTTGAAAGGACAGCAGTTAGATTAATGCGACTTCGTCTCGTGCTCGTTCCTTAGGGGATTTCGTCTGTCTTCGCGATAAGAAGGCAATGTGGGCAACGAGGGAAAGAGCGAAGGGAAGTAAGGCGAAGGACCGGGCTCGGGTAGAAATTGAAGCTTTGTTGCGTATTTCGCGGCCACGTTTAGAAATGAGTTCCAAGAGCGTTCATTTTAATTCATTTGAATTACGTTCCAATGGAAAACGAATATTTATGTTCCTTGAACTCTTACTTTATCCGTGGCGCTCAGTTCAATTTTTGGTACATTCGAAAGTGCGGTTATCATAGCGGGATAACCGGCACTGGCCGCGTGATGAAGTGCTGTTGCACCTGTGCAGTCGGTTGCATCCCCATTCAGAGATTCGACTGCCTCTGCCAGGTATTCCACTACGGGAACGTTGTTGCCTTGAGCAGCGCACATTAAGAGAGTATGTTGTTTCTGTGGCAAACAGACTCGTGGTTAATAAAACGTTCGTACAATTGTTGTCTGAGCAATTGTTGTGAACATTATTCCATGTGCAGTTCATTTGTTATAAACAATTAAACCATTAAAATTGTTATTACGCCCAATTGGATATATTTACAGCAATGGGATATTTTTTCTGGTGTAGCTTATTCTCTTCCCTTTCATTTGATACCCTAGTTATTAAAAAATAACCACCTGGAGCCAAGATAATAATTTTTTAAAATTTTGTCGGGAAAGATATGTCGATAACTGGACATGTGGCGCCATCTCGCGTTTGCGGCATTTTTCGCAGTTTTCGCCACCGCCAAAACCGAATTCCTGGATTACATCGTTAATATAAACAATTGGGTTTTTCTCGGCTTCTAGTATGTACTTTTTAACCAGGCTTGTCTTAAATTAAAGCTGCAAAAACTAGCTATCTCCTCCAACAGTTGCAACAGCATGGCACTTGTGGTTTAAAAGTTATTAACAATTGAAGAATCGGTAAAAATGCACTAAGGGTCACTTGCAATAATCTCGGCTTCTGGAGGCGCTATATTAATGCTCGGGTGCTTACAATGAAGGTAAAGGATGCCGCTACACGAGAATAAATGATTTACAAATGATGCGTCCGTTGTTTATTTTTTATAAACAATTTAACATTTCATTTGAGAATTGCATCGAAGATATACACGAAGGCCCATCTAATGGTGAATCAGGATGTTCCTTGAACCGAGAGTTTCAATTTGTCTGTTTGTTGATTAAAATCGGTCGAGCAGAAGCCGAGATAATTGAATTTGTTTAAGAAATTATAAACAAATGCGATTAGGAAGACTTGCAGGCCAGATACATCAATGATCACTGGACATAAATTATAGCTACAAGTATAACCAACCATCTGCAATAGGTGTGAAAATGATTCCGCGTGCAGTTCATTTGTTATAAACAATTACACCATGAAAATTGTTATTATGGCCAACTGCATAGAGTTACAGCAAGGTGGTATTTTTTCTCGTGTAGCTTATTCATTTCCCTTTCATTTGACACCATATTTATTGAAAAACTACCGCCAGGACCCGGGATAACAATTATTTAAAATTTTGTCGGTAACGATATGTCGATAACCGGACATGTGGCGCCATCTCGCGTTTGCGGCATTTTTCGCAGTTTTCGCCACCGCCAAAACCGAATTCCTGGATTACATCGTTAATATAAACAATTGGGTTTTTCTCGGCTTCTAGTATGTACTTTTTAACCAGGCTTGTCTTAAATTAAAGCTGCAAAAACTAGCTATCTCCTCCAACAGTTGCAACAGCATGGCACTTGTGGTTTAAAAGTTATTAACAATTGAAGAATCGGTAAAAATGCACTAAGGGTCACTTGCAATAATCTCGGCTTCTGGAGGCGCTATATTAATGCTCGGGTGCTTACAATGAAGGTAAAGGATGCCGCTACACGAGAATAAATGATTTACAAATGATGCGTCCGTTGTTTATTTTTTATAAACAATTTAACATTTCATTTGAGAATTGCATCGAAGATATACACGAAGGCCCATCTAATGGTGAATCAGGATGTTCCTTGAACCGAGAGTTTCAATTTGTCTGTTTGTTGATTAAAATCGGTCGAGCAGAAGCCGAGATAATTGAATTTGTTTAAGAAATTATAAACAAATGCGATTAGGAAGACTTGCAGGCCAGATACATCAATGATCACTAGACATAAATTATAGCTACAAGTATAACCAACCATCTGCAATAGGTGTGAAAATGATTCCGCGTGCAGTTCATTTGTTATAAACAATTACACCATGAAAATTGTTATTATGGCCAACTGCATAGAGTTACAGCAAGGTGGTATTTTTTCTCGTGTAGCTTATTCATTTCCCTTTCATTTGACACCATATTTATTGAAAAACTACCGCCAGGACCCGGGATAACAATTATTTAAAATTTTGTCGGTAACGATATGTCGATAACCGGACATGTGGCGCCATCTCGCGTTTGCGGCATTTTTCGCAGTTTTCGCCACCGCCAAAACCGAATTCCTGGATTACATCGTTAATATAAACAATTGCGTTTTTCTTGGCTTCTAGTGCGTACTTTTTAACCAGGCTTGTCTTAAATTAAAGCTGCGGAAACTAGCTATCTCCTCCAACAGTTGCAACAACATGGCACTTGTGGTTTAAAAGTTATTAACAATTGAAAAATCGGCAAAAATGCACTAAGGGTCACTGCAATTATCTCGGCTTCTGGAGGCGCTAGATTAATGATCGGGTGCTTAAAATGAAGTTAAAGGATGCCGCTACACGAGAATAACCGATTTACAAGTGCTGCATATGCTGTTTATTTTTTATAAACAATTTAACATTTCATTTGAGAATTGCACCGAAGATATACACGAAGGCCCATCTAGTGGTGAATCAGGATGTTCCTTGAACCGAGAGCTTCAATTTGTGTGTTTGTTGATTAAAATCGGTCGAGCAGAAGCCGAGATAATTGAATTTGTTTAAAGAAATGATAAACAAATGCCATTATTTCGACTTGCAGGCGAGCTACAGCGATGACTAGATGACATAAAATAAAGCCAGTGGAATAGGCTATCATCTCCAATAGGTGTGACCATTATTCCATGTGTAGTGCATTTGTTATAAACAATTAGACAATTCAAATTGTTATTGCGGCCAACTGCATGTAGTTACAGCATCGGGATATTTTTTTCTGTGTAGCTAATTCGCTTCCCTTTCTTTTGAGACGTTGTTGATTAAAATAGAATAATCAAGAGCCTAGATACTTCGAATGACACGGTGAGCATTTTTGCCGATTTTTCAATTGTTAATAACTTTTAAACCACAAATGTCATATTGTTTCAACTGATGGAGAATATAGCTACAGTCCGTAGCTTTACTTTCAGACAAGTCCGGTCAAAAAATACCTACTAGAAGCCGAGCAAAACGCAATTGTTTAAATTAACGATGTAATCCAAGAATTCGGTCTTGACGGTGCGGAAAACTGGGAAAAACGCTGCAAACGCGAGATGGCGCCACATGTCCGATTATCGACTGTCTGAAATTTTTAAAAATTGTCATCTCCGCACCTGGCGGTTGTTTTTTAATAAATAGGGTATCAAATGAAAGGGAAATGAAAAAGCTGCACGTTAAAAAATACCCCGTTGCTGGAAATATATCCAGTTGGCCGCAATAACAATTTTAATGGTTTAATTATTTATAACAATTGAACTGCACTTGGAATAATATTCACACCTATTGGAGATGGTAGCTGCTACTGCTAGCTTTCATTTATGTCCTCTGGACATTGATGTAGCTCGCCGGCAAGTCGATATAATTGCATTTGTTTATAATTTCATTAAACAAATTCAATTATCTCGGCTTCTGTTGGGCCGACTGTAATCAATGACATCTCAAGCTGCAGCTCTCGGTTCAAGGAACAATCTGTTTACCTTTTCGAATGGCTTTTGTGTATAGTTACGGTGCAATTCTCAAACGAATTCCTGA
The DNA here is from genome assembly GCA_907165295.1 of Nomada fabriciana. NCBI lineage: Eukaryota > Metazoa > Arthropoda > Insecta > Hymenoptera > Apidae > Nomada > Nomada fabriciana. The sequence continues at coordinate 5,566,549 of OU015690.1, read as the reverse complement.
ATTGTTCATTAAAAACTAACGGCGCAAGAAACATTTGTAAATCGTTTATTGTCGCGTAAAAGCATCCTTTTCCTTCATTTGAAGCACCCGTTCATTAATTTATCTCTTCCAGAAACCGAATTAATTGCGATAACTCGAAGTGCACATTCATCGATTTATGAATTGGCAATAACTCTTGAATAACAAATGCTAATTTCCTTAATCTACTGCAGAAGATATGTATAACTGTATATGAATAACTTATATGAATAACTTTAATTTGAGAGAAGACCGGATAAGAAGTACCCATTGCAAGTCAAGGAAAACGCAATTGTTTAAATTAACTATGTAATCAGCAAAGTAGGTTTTTATGCTGCTCGAGGTGCGGCAATCGCGAGATAGCAGCACTTGTTCTATCTTTTGGTTTTTAAAATAAAACTTAATAAATTCGTATCTCGGCTCCTGATGATTGTATTTTGCTCAACGGAGTCTCAAATGAAAGGGAGAAGTATTAGCTACACCTACAAATTGCCTGTCGCTTGAACTTTATCCAGTTTCATGTAATTATTATTTAAATTGTTTAATTATTTGCAACAAATGAGTCGCTGATGGAATAGTGTCAGAAACAATTGAGAATTGTAGCTTAGACTTCGAGCTTCGATTTAAGGCCTCGATAATTGTTCCTAGCTTGTATGGAAGTCGAAATAATAGTATTTGTTTATAACACCCTTAAACAGATTCCATTATCTCGCCTAAAATTATACACAAATTTCGTTGCACTGCACTGATCTAAATATTGACGTGTTTGGTATCGTTTCCACTGTAAATTCCTATATCTCGTTTGTATTGGCATTAAGTTATTGGTATCGCTACACATTTTAATGGCATAGGTCCACGTAACCGATCTCGATTGTGTTAATATACTTCAATGTTGTTTTAGCAGACGACATAGGTCATATTTTTAAAAATAATTTAGGACACCATTGTGGAATATTTCCGTAGATGAAAGAAGAAATTTTATAGTTTTTTGAAATGTTTCTATAAAATGAAAGGACGCTCGAGATCTTTTCACTGTGCGAAAGAATCCGGGAATAAGACGTATCTTAGTTTTATGATTCTATACAGAGGATGTGTCTGAAGCTTTCTATTTACTTCCACGTCACTTGAATTTTCTTTATAAAGATTAAGAAATAGTTTGAAAGATTTCAATTGATTTCAGTTCAAGCTTTCAGGTATCGAATTGATAAATAGTTCTGTGGATATACCTTGTTCACCGCTGACACATTTGCTCCGGCGTTGATTAACATTTTCACGGCGTCTCTGTGTCCATATCGCGCAGCCATGTGCAATGGATGCAGACCGAGCTTCAAATATCGCAAACAGAATTTAATTACATATTGTGAAATGCACATAAAATTCGTTTACACTCCCGTCACGTATTTATTCGCGTGTCCAGCGAAATTAATATGAACAGCATTCAAAGTTGAAAGCAAAGAATACAGAAGGAAATAATTACAAAATAATTACTCTCTGAATTAAATGACAGGCTAATGTGTTGAAAATGTTACTCCTCGATAAGTCCCGACAATTGATTGATTGAATTTAATTAATTAATCTTATTGAAAGTAATAAAAATAATTGATACTGAAATTTTGGACAATGATATTACCTTGTCTCTTGCTTCGATGTCGCATTTCGCTTGTATTAGCATTTCCATAATCTCAGTGTTTCCTTTGGATGCAGCCCAATGAATCGATGCTCGACCATACTAAACAATAATGTTTTAGTGCAAAACACTGCCACGGTATACGTGTCTAACATTTCTACCGATATTAAATTGCTACGAAGAGGCATCTAAAAAAGTAATATGAGCGACTTCAATTCAATATTCCATATATTCCAGATATGGATTACAGTTTAAATGGAGCACGATATTTTACGAGAATATCTGAAGAACAAACGATACTATTTGCTTAATTAACTCGAAGACACTTTACCAGTAGGGTCGCCAGTAGTAACGCCCCGTATCTAGCCAGACTCTACTAGTGCGCACTATTGCCATAATCGTATCATGTTATCTGGTGCTTTGGCCCGGGTAATGCATTTTATACGACATTAATTCTAAAGAATTGGCACAAAGCGAAACATTCTATTGTCAATCTGACTACTTTCTCTCTGCGCCCGGAGAAATTCGATTTTGTATCGGGAAAGTGCATTCAGATTACGTGCAGTTCGATTGTTACGAAGATTTTCTCCGATTCTTTTGCTATTATTTTCGTCTACTTTATTTATTTACGGTGCTAGTCAATCTGGATAACTTACATTGTTCCTGGAATCAACGTCGACGGTCTCTTTGAGCACTTTGCGAACAGTATCCGCTTCATTTTTTATCACAGCCTCGTACAACAGAAGATCGTTCTTAAGTACTGGCAAACAGGAAATTTTTAATGAGCTACCTTCACTGGGTGTATTTAAAAAGGCATGATATTGACAGAGAAATGAAATCTACGGGGAGAGTCGAACAGAAAATTTTCTAGATTCTCCTTGGAAATTTTCCTACTTTCTTGTATCTTGCTTTTCGGGTAATCTACTGAAGACACTACTAAAAAATTTCTTTTACGGCACAATCGTTAGAAACGAAAGGCTAAGTTGTATCAAAGCTCCTCGAAACTTGTTCATGTAATCAAAACTTAATCCACAGATCTCCCACTCCCTTTCTGTCTCTCTACTTTGAACTTTTCTTCAGAGAAGGTTTTCATGCGAAAAAAGAAAGATTCGTCAAGCAGTGGTTTCTTTAATTCTCTCGAACTTACTCCTAGCAGTCTTTTGATTCAACACCTCTCCTTCGATCGGCTCATTGATGTTCAGAGGCGAGGGTGTCTTTGTTATTTCTCCTTGATCCGCCATTTTTCGCTTGTTCGCGTTCTTCTCTGGTCTACATGTTTATCCCCGTTCCGTGTAATTATTAGACCTGAAAATCGAAACTGAACAGTGGGATGCTTCGTTTTTCCATTACTCCACGGCCGCATTGTAGAACCGTGAATTATTATCTTGAATTTCATAAAGCATTCAGTTCCACGTTACACAGCAATATGAAAATACCAGCTTCATCTCGTTGCAATTATTAATTACACCAAATTATGCAAACAAAATTTCCTCCGTTCGTCCCAGTTTTATTAAATCGTGTCTCGTGAAATTTCGTTAACGAATACGGTTATCAGTTCAGTCGTACTGTTTTCCAGTTAATATAGGTATTTCCCCGTGACTTTTCCACGTCATCCATGGTGAACTGACGGATATATATATTATTAAATGGAACGATTCGACTGGAATGAAATATACCGCCGAGTTTTCGTTTAAATTGAAACCGGAACATGCCTGCAAGGTGTCTAGGGATGTACAAGTGGAATAATTATACGCATAGCTGCTGTTTCGCTTCTGCACGTCGCTCGGGGGATTAAACTTATATATTTAGTCATTTGCGTCGATGGCTTGGCTTAGCGACGATGGTTGAATTACAACGTTATTATACAGCAAATCCGCCGCTTAATTTCGAAATTACGTCGACAAGAGCTTCCCCGCAGATATTCACGAAACAACGATGGCCCATTAACAGGTGTATGAATTCAGAATCAAGCGTGAAACTTCTGCGCCATAGATGAAGCACTAACTTTAATAAAAATACACAGAAATTGTATAATTTCCTTCTATCGATCGAACTGACTACTTAATCACACCGTTCAGGTGTCCGCCGTGAAACATAATCGACGCTGTCCTCCTGTGTGCTCCCGATGTTCTATTCAGCAACGTAATAATAACAGTGTTAATCTCCGTGCGATGTAACACGAAATTCTTGAAATCCATAATTAGTAAGGATGGAAGAAGTTGTTACGTCATTAATAGATTTTTCGACGTGTGCTAAAAGTCATGATTCGAAAGATAGCTTGTTTTTTACTGATTATATTTCAATGTTATCTAACGACGCGCTATATTATCCACGAAATCTTCCACACCGAGCTTCAGAAATATAATCCACGCGAGTTTCTCGCGTTTCAAGCATCGAGAAGGAAAAGTATCGTAGGTCGAGATAGGAACGGAAGGAGCTCTTTGAAAATATATAAATGTGAAACATTTCTCTCGCGGATCAACTCGGGGGGGTTTTGTTAGTCTCGTTTCACGTATCCACTGAAAGGCATTGGATTAGTTTCGCCGACAGCGAAGACGCACTCAAAGGTACAGTGCTTATCGAATATTTTCCATTCGTTGTTCGAACGTCAGTGCGCAAAATGTTTCATTTTAAACGCGCTTAACAATCTGCTAAATATTTGACGGGTTACAGGCGAGCCGAGACGTACCGTGGAACGAAACTTTCTGTGTAGAAAGTTGAATAAACGTATCCTTGTAAAATAGAAATAACATTGAAACTGGAACAAAAACTCCGTCCACTGTTTTCATACGAATGTACCGCAGTGGAAATATTTTAATAGGCACTTTCTGCTCTCTGCCATCGATATTTCTACGATTCACAGTGTAAATTTTACAGTTGCAGGGACGGGAACAAATTCCGCGCTGTAATGAAATTAGAACGCGACGTTTGAACAGTAGAATTGCAGTGAAATTTTGCTCATTATCGAGCTTCACAACTTTTCTCTTCCACTCTCAGGATGACTGAATAAATGACAATCGTTCTATCTACATAATTCTCATTTCTTGTTTCTCTTGAAACGCGAGGATTTTTCCAAACCTTTGCAATTAAAACATTCGCTGTTCGAGACAGACGGGTCAATTGGTCAATCAATCGGTTTCTGGCGAATCATGATCGCGGCATAGTTTCCATTGCAACCGTGACTGTATTTCGACGGTGGCATCGTTCAAATTCAATCGAACGCTACCACTGTTCATCATTGATTTATTAGCACGGCGCCTAAGCCATTGAAACCGGAGACTGTTTTCATTCACGACTCTATTATTTCTGACAGAGGTATTTGGCGCAGAAATTCGCCGAACGTTGATCGCTCATTATTTTTTACGTATATCAATATGCCGCGAACGCAATCGTCGTTGCAATTGCAAAATGATCGTACCATCGATTCGTCCAATAATATTCTTGCATGTGAAATGTGAAAAACGGGAAAGAATGTTCGTTCTTCGATTGACCTACAAATAACTAAAATGGGACATTGAACGACTGAAGAGTGGTATCGGTGGATCAGTCCTAAGAATTAGTATATTTTTCAAGCTTAAGTGCAGCTTCCGCTGGCTTAACTGGGATATTACGCTTCGTCGACCAACAAACGCTTCAACAGACAACAGCAAAAGAACGTACGAATCTCTAAATACACGGCATTCTAGGGTATTCTATAAATTTACCGTCACCGTTATCAGCACATTTAAGTTAACAAGCTTTTGTTGGCATTTAATATCAAGTGAACGATATTTTGCAAAATCTATTATTTGACGAAAATGTATATATAAAATAACATTGATGGAAAACTGATACTAAACAAATAAACGGTCGAACAAATGTAAAACAATTATCGCGAAAAACAATTGGAATTCAATTGAAACAAGTGGTATTAAATTTCTTCTACTCGCGTGTCTGGCCAGTTACACCCGTTTCTACTTACACCGCATCGTTCATATCTTTTCGTTGCTAGTAATGCATTTTGGAAAAACTATTCTGCAATATTTATCACGTATCGATGGACAGAATTTTAATTGACTGCTCCTCGGGAATACCATTAATAATTCTTTTAAAATATAGATCGCTCTGTCGGATCGCGTCAATATTCTCCAATTAATACGGTTGGCAGCTTAGCAATCAATTAGACGGTTTTCACCCTTCAGCAAATTTTATCACCGCTGAGTCAAGGGTTTTTGCTGTCGCTCTGTAATCTCAGTTTCCGTCATCTGGTAGTACAGCTTTGTAATCCACGTTAAACTGGCGTCGTTAGTTTTATCGCGATATGAACGTAATCTACGACAATTAACTCGGCAATCCTTTTATTTCTTCTTTATTTTCTCAGGCTATTAAAATGTGTAATAAATCAATATTTTACCCCAGCCGTATTATGTAACGAACTGATTGAATGAAAAGTTTCGATGACGTGATTCAACCCAAACTTTGACATTCGTTTACGTAATAAATGTAACAAACGTTTGCGTGGCAATCAATAACGCTCACATGCAACGACGAAAAATTAAAAACGAGTGTGACAATTACACGACAACATGTGTTCACCGTTTCTTTATTCCTTCTTCCTTGTTTTCTGTGGCAGATCAATGAAACCATGCAGATAGAATGGAGACAATTTAGTCTGCGGTTGCACAATGTGAATTCAAGTAATTAGCGGTAACCGGCCCTCTGTTTGCTTTCCTTTTTCGCCCTGTCAGGGAGAAAGATGGAGAACGCGCGGGACAACGGATAAAGAATGATCGTTGGTTGCGACCTAGCCTTCGTTAAAAAGACCAACACACGTTTGCCCAGTCCCTTTTGTGCTAAAAATATACCACGACCGTACATTGTGCGGCACCAATGATCATTTCCTCCTGCCTTCTGATCACTCAATGAACTTGGCCCTTTACTCTGATAAAAATAAAAATCCAGCAAAAGTCATCGGGAGACCAACGTTCGATCGAAGTTTCCGCCTCGACTATCTCGTTCGACGTTTCGAACGACGGTCCACCTGGAGTTACTCGTACGCAGATACACACACACCTAGAGTTTTCTTTTATTGTGTTGAACTGAAAATAAGCACAATGCAACCGGGCTGTAGTTTGCAGCCAATTCTTTTTCCTGCATTCGTTCTGTCGGCCGCGTTTTTTTTTTCTTTTCTTTTCGTATTTGCCATCCTCGTGGTTAATATGCAGCAGGGCACGAATTTCCAATTTAATTCACTCCGTGAAATATTTTTGTACGCTTTCGATTCGCTCGTAATTTCGCCATGCGTTATTCGATTCGTTTCCATGATTTATTAGCACAGGTTGAGTTTTAACGTACGTGCAGTTCATGCGCGGGTAATTACGCGCGGCTGTGATAAAATCGATTTTGGAGGAAACCGTGGACACCAACCTGTGACGGGTTTCGAAATAGAAGCTAAAAAGGTGAGCGTGCTTTGTCATAGTTAAAGACCGTGGTCGTTCTAAAAACGTACGGTCACCTGCAGTTTTTACGCCGAGCCTCTTTAATTCTTTCTTATTTTACAGAGGACAATGTTCCGGCGCTTGGTAAAAAATTCATCCGTTGACGTCATCGTAAGCGTAGCGCCGAGATGGATTTATTTCGTGGTTAATTCAACACGTGGAGAATTTCTACATTTCCGAGTCCATTCGTTTTTTCCATTAACGGGATATAATCGTGCGTTTCAAGAGGATTCAGTTTCTCCCTGGAGACATATTCACGGTTTCGTAAAAAAAAGAAAGAGAAAATGATATACATGACAAAAAATGTTCTACAATTCGAATAACGATGATGCCTTTTCCTGAAAAATTAGGTACTTGGTACCTTATCAATTTTCCACGTGACATTAAAATTACTCTGAATTCGATCGTCCTTAATAGTCACTTTGAACGATAGATTAATGAAGATTGATAATTTCTTACTTCCGCACGCGTTTAATTACTGGCCCCTTAATATAATACAATCTTACCGTGGTTAGATCAGAACAGAGTTTCTCGATAGAAACGTAGCTCAACCAGAGAGTTCCAATGGTTCGGCCAATAATTCAAGTGAAACTCGGCGAGGGATATACATATACATACGTATTCCTGGACAGCACTCTGATATCGGAGCGGTGATATATTGGCGGATACAAAAATGTCTCGCACTTCGATTATCGATTGAAGCTTCCAATAACGATGGCCGAACTCACTTGCACGGTAGGACCACCCTTTAATACGCGTTTCGTCGCATTTGTTAGGAAATATTTAGGAATACCGGAGAAGGTTTTAGTGTGATTTTAAGCGTCCAGTTGATTCGATGGGATTTATTGGCTCACTTCGCTCCAACTCTGTCGTATTTCCTTTTAAACTCTGCGAATTCTATTTTCTTTTTTGCTCCCTAAAAAAATTCCAGAAATTTTTGCCTCGCAATCGAACGACGAAGTCACACGTTTAAAATTAATTAATACCGCGTGGAATAATCGACCCCACTCGATTCGGAAAAAGCTGCAGCTATTAACCCAGATCAAGGAGTTCAGCCTCGTGTTGGACAGCCATCGATGCAAAACACGTTTCGTGGATTAAGTGAACCACGCGCGAAACAAATATGCCGGTGGACTTTCATTTTTCCTGGCTTCCGCCATCATTTTTCTCCCAGCTGATTTCATGCACGGCCACACCAAGAAAATACTTAACCGTGTCACTACTTGTCCATCATTCATGTTGTTGGAACGTCAGATAAATAATTCAAGTTGGTTCGAGACAGTTTCTTTTTTTCCTTTATTGATCGATGTTTTAATAAATTCTTATCGCGATGATGAAATGCGATTTAATTTCAATAAAAATATATTCGCAGTAAATTATTAGCGTTTCGTATAATGCGATTAGATAAGAGCGCTTTGAGTATTAGAGGAAACAGGCTGATAATGTATACGGCGTATTCGGAGGGTGTTTCACGATAGGCGACTCACAGTGATAGTGTACTTTCTCCGTAGATGTAAGATGGGAAATAGCATACTGTTCCCTGCATCATTACTTTTCCTTTTCTTTTACGATACACCCTATCCACTCGCCATTCTATGGGTTACCGGAGGAAACTGAGGTTTATCGGTTTCATTGTTACCTTGAAAATATCCGCGATCAAAGAAAATTTGTTGACGAAATAATTAAAAATGCAACGCGAAAGAAGCTACAAAATAATTCCGAGTTAAACGCAAAGAATTACTTTCGAATTCGCCGCCTTTGAAACTTAATTGCGCTCTCGCTGCCTTTTGTTTTTAATTTTAGCTGGCCTGCTAGCTAAAAATTGTATGAACCAGCCTCTCGGCAAAGGAGAGATGAATTCCTAAAAAGGTGTGCAATTAAAAATCTTTGGTGCCGTTTTGATGAAAAATATGAAAGTGGCATCGGCGCTACACTGTTACCGACTACAGTACGGTGCTTTTTATAATGAATTGGACTAACAAGTAAGAGTGGAGACAAGTGGGAATAAAATCTAGGCTAGTGTCATGCAATGTTCTGGTCACGCAATGATTACTCAGGAGTTTAATGATTTTTTTTTCCACAAGCATAATCGATCTGTTGAGGGGCAACTTTACTGTACACGCGAGAACTTGCGTTGCTTGCGTGATGAAAATTCTTTTCAGTTACTTCTGTTTATCTTATCTTCACCACTCAGTTAAAAGAAACATTAACCAGCAGCTCGATGCAGTACATTCTGATACTTCCGTCACACAATTTCTTTTCTTAAATATTTCTGTGAGACCCCCTTCTGTTTTTTAATTTTTCTTTACAGGGCACGAGAAGAGCAAGACGCTATTCTTCCGCATGAGCTCGAACAGGTGCGTGGCGGTATTGCGTGGGAGTTCGAACGCGCAGAAAGGACATTTACATCCCCCGCGGCGTTTGCAAAGTCGCCAACAAGTCAGGCTGCTGCTATTTAATTAGCGGGATTCGCGAGCAGTGAAAGGCACTCGGCTGCAAATGCAGCTTTCACAAGGCTGCACTTGCATCGTCACGCCCTTTATCACTGGCTAATTGCTGTGGAAAGCAGCCCTTGCTGCAATTACCAGCTGTATTTCACGTTTCCAAAAAAAATGTGCTTTCGTACAGGAAAATGTTACCGAATATGTTCCTTAATTTTTTAGCTGAAATAAGAATGAACGACTGAAAAATTTACTCACGATTTTGTTGCAATGTGTCGTAGATCTGTTGCTGCAACGGCGTTTATTTATGTGGTTTGACGAGACACAAGTGAAACGAAGAGGACGAACTCTGTCAGTGTACCGTATTCGGCGACTTACACGACGTTTACGATACGAAGGGCGGCATGCTACTGCCCGAATCATTCCAGTTTCACCCCAGTTCACCCCATTATTAGGTCGACGGCAGCGCGGCTACGTGGTGAATGCAACGACTATAGTAGGCGCTCAGAGTAAGTCGAATTCGAGGGTTTCCCTCTTTATATATTTTTTTTCATCGGCTTATTTTTCTTCCCTTGCTTCTTAATGGAATTTTTTATGACCATCATCTGGGTTTCATTAAAAAATTCGCAAACAACTCTCATCGATTTTTTTCTTCGGTAGTTAAAGAATTATTTTTAACGGAAGGTCGTATGGGAAGTGTAGAAGCTAAATACTAATTTCAGTTTAGAAAACTTCAATTTAAAGCACGGTAAGTACCTGATTTATATTTCGTTCAAGTGTGCTGTATATAGAAAGGCTACTTTAACGCAGCTGAATTGTTCCTTGGACAAACTTGGAAGTGGTGTCCCCGCGGCAAGTAAAAAGGGGACGATCATTTGTACAATTTTGATTAACTCCTCCGTGCATCCACTGTTTATCCAGACTATTTGTTTTACTTTATTTCCACTCCGACAGAACTTGCATTATACTTGTTACATTGTCAAAGGTAAATCGCGCAAAGCCAACGGAACGCGTATCCTAGCGTTATTTTTCCATCCACCGGTTCGCGTGAAATTGAATTTCTGTATACACGAAGCACGCAGCTTTGCGCCGCCTCCTAACAAAATTGAAAAGTGAACCTCGCAAATATGACGCGCACCGTCGATCCTTTGATTTTGAATGCGATTTTTTTTACCAAAGAAAGAAGCGGGTTGTCATTCGCTTTCTGTTTGCCGTCAAAAAATGAGGATTACTCGTGAGAATTATGAAACGAACGACTTTCATGAAAATTTCATCCAGGCTGAGCCTTAAAGGGTGGAATAACTGGCGAGCCACGATAATAGCTTTCACCATATTTCACCAGGAACGTTCTCTGGTTATGTATGGTCGCAAAATATTCTCGCAATCGTGCACAAGTTGCATTTTCCCATGGTGGTGTAATTCATGTCTATGACACGGGCCGCAAAGAAGCATTTCGCGGATCACTTCTGCAAAGATCACAATGGGAGAATTTGTGAAATTGCTAATTTTCATATACAAAGTGGAATTCTCGGTAGGAATGTCTGTAATTTCAACTTGGTGTGCTTTTGTGGAATATACTACACGAGATATTAATTTTCTTGGTGTTATCTACGTATCATTTGATACATTCGTAGAATTGTTGATGGGGAAGTTGTTTCCATGTTCAGGGGGTGGTGGGAGAATTTTAAGGAAGCTTAATTGAGTTACTCGGACGCGAAAGAATATCTGAACTCGGTCACGTTCTATTTAAGATGTGCACCACGATGTTTTAAATACGGTTTTCTACAGATATTTCACCTTAAAATGAGATCATTGTGAGATGAAATTTAAAATTCTCAATATACTCGGATTGCGAATTTCTGTTGTGAAAGATCGTCCTGAAAAATATGGTCTCGCACGTCTCTCTTTTTTACCTTTTTTTTGTTGATGTCATGTAGGTTGTCTTTGAACAGTGTCTGTTGGAAAGTGCAATCTATTCTAAAATTCTCTTTGCGTTATAATTATCAGTTAATCGGTTTTGCATTATCAATATTTTACCAGCTACTAGTCCAGCTTAATTGGAGGCTATTTTTAATATCTGCACGTGAGGCAAAGAGACAGGTGCTACAGTGAAAGAAATAAATGAATCGGAATATTTTCAGGTGGTGTAATTTACCATCCTGCCAAACTTTATTTAAACTTGTCACTTTCTTCTGTCGCATACAATAAATGGCTGTTCCTGCAGCGAATTTATGTTCGTAGGAGCTTCTCCAACCAATCTTGTTCATAAACGTCATTCGTTTCTTCGAATAGTGGTCCTAGTTTTTCCATGAACACAGATTTCATGAGCCCATCGTCGTACTGTTATAAAAAATATTCGTACGTTACTTTAAATCGTTCTATATTGAATATATCGTTGGCCAAATGTACAACCCGCTGCATTTATGGATTGAACCAGCAATCTAAAAATTCATCGAAGCCCAATCAATAAAATTAACTCACGGTTTTGCGCATTCGGTTATAGTCCTGATTGTAAACTCGTGGTCCATTTTTTCGATACTCAGGCGTTTCCCTGGTTCCATGTAAAATCAATGCCACCGTTTCTATTGCACCACTATTCTTTTCTGGACCGATCTGTTGAGGCGCAAATGCTTGTATTGTGCGAGAATTTATTAGCCGGATTAAATTGGAAATTATTCGTTGTCCCAGTCGCATAGATCATGGTGCAAAGAGACGTAACAAGTTGAAATTAATAGAAATTGTTTCGGAGAATGAATCACCTCGTCTACGATGTCTAGAATCCAGGTGCCGCGTGGATCCTCGCCCCAGGACGCCACAGACATAAATTTCCATTTCTCGAAACCGGCAGCAGAGTTGTCCAATTTTCTGGGCTTCAAGACTTGCACTTTCGTCCCTTCAAATCATACGAGCACGATCATTTTAGCCATCCACTTGTTTTATTGTCGAGATTGAAATAAAGAAGAACAGTATTTAATTGACGTTAAAATATTCTATGTCAAATTTCTTTTTAGTAATGTACTGGAATCGCGGTTATAAATCTACGTACTTGAGCATCCCGGCACATCGAAATTGTGATTCGCGACACGAAATAAATCTCAAGAAGCGTGCTTCTCGGATGCATTTGTGTACGTTCTAAAAATCTTATTCCCGATTCGTTCCCACGAGTATTTCTTTCCTCACACTGTGCCAGAAACCATGAAATCCATCTCGCACGGCGATAAATACGTGACAGATTGAAAAAGATATTTCATCCTTCCGGTGTGTACGATTGTGTTACTCGCCGCCTGCACTTCAAACTCTTTTATCCGAGGCCTGAATGCAACAGGAGTGTACGGCGAATATCATTAAAGAACCATTTCGTTGAAGGGCAATTTATATGTATATAGAGTAATTACTTTTTCGTTAATTACAGCTTATAAATATCTTGTATAATACTTTAGACTGAAGCGTTTACTGGATATAGGATGGTCTCTGGGAACGTCATGTTGACGCAAATGAAAAGTGGATACCTGAGGGTGCAGTCAGATGCATCTGAAGGGCACCACGAAGATTGTACTCGAGGCTGACCTCGATCTCCACGTGTTCCATAAATGTTATCCCGTCTCCTAGTGATCGACACTCGTCCCCGACTTCGAATTCTAACTTCTTCATACTTCCATAAGCGAGTCCCTTGTCGTTGCTAAATCAAACATGCTTTATTTCCACACGTTCATGCGTGAATTTACTGTGTTGTATTATTTATTTAGTTATTGTTGATTTTCTTAAATAACATGCCTTTTTCGAATGAAAATTGTAATGAATATTTTTCGAAGGACATTTTGCGAAAGAAAAATATTATTTCAGAATTTTGAACGAAGATTAAGTTTAAGTGAGTGCTCCCGACGAGTTGGGATGTGGTCGCAATTGAAGGCGAAAGAACGAGTTTTCTTTCTATTTCGGAAAAAACGATAAACTGACGTACGTGGAACGTACGAGAAGTTCTCGAGACGTTCCACTTTTTCGACTGCTTCCTTACGGTACAGTAACGAATGACTGAAGAGCACTTTCCGGCATGTTGAGTATCACGACGTAAAAAGTCACGGGATTTGCTGCGCTTTTTAAAGGACCAAGAAGAACCTGAGCATCACCCCAAGGCTTTGATACCAAGAACCTGCAAGCGTGCCGCGTAATTTGTACCGCTTACTTTTTTCTTTCCTCTCTTTTATTTGCCTCAAGGAGGAACATGCCCTGGATTGTTCGCAGGAACAAAGGAGGGCGTGCAATTTTCATCAATTTCTCCGAATTATAAGAACTTTCTATTAACAAGTTGTAAAAGTTGAAAGAATTAATTGCACCTTTAACTATGTACTCGTTGATGGAACGTAAATATAATGTTCGCAAAAGTTGAACGAGAGGCGGGTCAAAATTAGGAATGGTTGAAAGCTCGATAGCTTGCTCGAATATTCGGGATTAACGGTGTTTAAAGCATCTCACGGAATCACGTTTGTCTGCGGTAATCTAAATGGACCGTGAGTGGTTAATCCCACGTGCGTGGTATTCTACGTGTGGCTAGTTCGGCTACAACGAGATATGCCTGTACTATCGATTAACGAACACGTATACGAAGTACCACTCTTTTATTTTCACGCGACCACTTGTGAACTAAAAAAAAGGGTCCAATTTTTAACATGACGTATTTAACCGTTTTGTTTCTGTGCTGTTATTGCTTAATTTATTTATTTTTTTCGCCTCGTACAATTTTTGCTAAAATGTTCGGTGAAGGTACAGAATTAAATTTCAATGCAATGTCACTCACATTTCTGTCGCGTCCACTCTACAGACAATCTTGTCCGGTACAGCGGTCCAATTCGAGCTCGCAGAGACCAGAGAGTACGCGTTCATAAGTCCGAAACCGAAACGTGAGTTGAACCAGAATCCAGCGGAGTTTCTGAACCAGCCTGGGTTCTCCCTGAAAGTTGATGCAATTGCTGTAACTTGTCGGCCCGAAAGGAAGAATGGCCAACATAAAATGACGCGGTATCCGGAGTGGGTTCGTGCAATCCTCTTTCATCGACCGCTAGGAAGCCTCGTCTTCCCACGAAAACACACGGTCCGTTTAACTCTTTTCCCTTCGCTTCGAAAATGGCCAATTTTCGTTTAACGTGTTTCGAAACCGAACTTGCGTTCTTCGCACGCGAAATTATCGAGTAATTCAAGTAGAATGAACTTCGACAATCGTGTTCTCTATAAGGAATTACTTTTACAAAACATCGTGTCGATCCATCAATGCTTCGATTTAGACGATATCGACGTAAAATAAAGCATTGTTCATCACGTTTCGCTGAGAGCCCGATACAATCGTGCAATCAGGTCAGTGAATACGAGCTATAACGCGACTATCAACGGCGTGAATGAATCTGGAAATTCTTAATAAATCGAATCGCTCGCGTTTGTCGTGTAACGTGATTTTTCCTTTGTGTCTTCCACTTTTGCATACGTGTGTATGTCGTTCTTGATTGAACATATTCCGTTCACCTTAAAATTCATCTAAAATCAAAGCTACACGTTTCAAGGGTTCTTCGCCTTTTGTTCTTCATTTTGGCGTCTCAGAATAATTAAATTATTTCTCCTTTGTACAGTAGAAAGGACGAAAGTGCGCTGAGTATTAAATTCGTCAAAGTCCGAGGCAAAATTAAACAATACAGCACGATGAAAATAACTTTATAAAGTATAATATAAAATATAAATTTCAGAGAACTTTGTCAACATTCTGTGCTCGTCGATCAGGCGTGCTCGAGACTGTGGTGAAAATTCCATTAATTTTTGCAAAATGAACCAACCACCTACGCTTTCTACCCGTTTCATCTCAATTGCTGTTTCTTGTCGATGCAGCGCGACCTACATTCCCCTCGTTCACGAGACGAATAAGAATGACACGACACTGTAATCTGCCGGTGGTTCTCCATGCCTAGCCACGAAAACGAAATCGACTACGGCTTACTATTTTGCGGGAAAGCTTCTCCTTCATCCCGACGAATCAGGGAAAACCGCTCGGCGTAACCATAATCTATCCAAACATTGGCAGTGTGCCTTGTAAGTTGATCGCAGGAACGTGACCCGCGTGATATATATTTATCATTTATTACGCGATATCATTTATTTCTATCAATTTAATTACATCGCTCCACTCAAAGACGTTTAATTAATTGCACTAGACTACGAACTTCATTGAAATGAATTGTGAAATAAGTAATAGCGATAAGACTCTGGTTTTCATTTAAAATACTGTTCAGAAAACTTGCTCAGCATTAATGTTCGTGTGCTTGCGATAAAGTACAAACTGTGCCCTTTGAAATGCTTTTTGTTCCAAATCGATTGCTAAATTTGTTCCTCAGATATGGGGCTTCAAAGTTAAGAATGTACAGTGGACCAAGAAAGTATTCGTACAGTGCATCAATTTCACAAAATGTTGGTGGTATGACAATTATTCCTAAAACAAGTTTCACGAATAATTGTGTTAACACCAACATTTTGATGACACCAAAATAATGAAGTTGCAAGTGAAACTAATGCACTGTATGACTACTTCTTTGGCCCACTGCATGGCGGTAATTAATGACACCCCGAAAACCGTGACCCATATTTTTCCCTCGAAATGCGTACGCCGTAATTAAGGGTAGTAAAAAATTATCAGCGTCTGTCACTGACCAGAGCACGTGGTGCTTTAGTAAGGGTGGGTCATAGTGAGAGTGCGAGTGAGAGAATGCGAGTGTGCGACAAGAACACTGATAGGGGTGCATTAAAAATAATGCTCCCCTTTAATCGACGATATCGTCTCGGTAACGGATCAGCGTCCGACAAGAACAAAAAACCCAATTAAAGATAAAGGTTTCCAGTTTACGATGCGTCGTCCCAAAAAATTTGAAAATTAGACGTACCTGAGGGGGCTGTATTCCGATGTCCACACGATCAGGTGTTGCACATCTCTCCATGTTAAATCCTTGCTTCAAGGATAAGGATTATGTTAGTTACATCGATTATGATATTTTAGGGTCCACAGATGGCAGAATATTTTTTAACTGAATTTCGTCGCGCCAACGGAACGTAAGATCGGAAAACGGCCTAAGGTGTTTCACTTTAATGGCTTAGCACAACGTCGACGGAGCTACTCTGTTGCCCGCAAGTTTCGTAGTTTCGTAAGCGAAAGCAGAACGTGGCTCGACTGAGATTTCCTCCACGCCCGACGTTCAGACAAGTTTTTAATCGCGCCTCGTTATTATGCTAATATCTTCTCCGGCAGGGTTTATCTGCCTTGCGTTTTCGCGAAACCTGGAATCCTTGGATTTTCAGCAGCAAACGTTTTCATGAATGAAAAAGAGATTACGGAAACTACCGGGCAAAGATCCTACACAGAAAGAGGCTTGAATTGTAGAATTCGCCCTCCCTATCTCACATATACATTCCATTGAAAGTGACATAAAAAAAATGAAATAAAATCCATTAGTCTGAAGAATAATGCCTCTGAGAAAGAAATTATTCAACTAGACCGTACTTCACTTGCAAAGCTAAAGCCAGAATTCCAGCAGCTAAT
This sequence comes from Nomada fabriciana, assembly GCA_907165295.1. Classification (NCBI taxonomy): domain Eukaryota; kingdom Metazoa; phylum Arthropoda; class Insecta; order Hymenoptera; family Apidae; genus Nomada; species Nomada fabriciana. The sequence continues at coordinate 5,549,416 of OU015690.1, read as the reverse complement.
GGAGCGGAGGCGGAAGTGCCCGTGTGTCCCGTTGTGCAGGTGTTTCTTAGATCTGTCGTCGCCTGGCAACACGAAAATAGAGTGCGTTAAATTATTCCGTCCCCTGTAAGCTGTATTTTCATCGCAGCGCGTTCCACGTGTCATTTAAAATTCATCGCAGAATTTCGAACAGTTCACGAATAATTTATCAACATAAATTAATATCCTCACTATCATTTGGTCATGGTAAGCACCGCTGCTGTACGTGGTAGCTAACGTTGCCGGACAGCTCTCGCCGTACCATGGAAACCTTCCCGTTTGACTGGCTGAACCAACAGCGATCGTATAAATGCTTCCTACGTATCCGTCGCAGCCACAGTCGTCTGATTTCGAACCCCCGTTTCCGGAAGCCCACACGTAGATATTACCCTTGCCGTCTCTGCCCTGGATAATCGTTTCGAATCGATAATATTAACAATATGTATTACGTCTTGTCCCGCGACCATTCGTGTAATTTATTCTTCATGAATATTCAATGCTACATTTCTAGAAATGCCTCATCGGAAAATTTACAAATACTTTCGCGTAATATAAAATGAAAATAACGTCGAAATTTTTGTTGCGCCGGAAATGCATGCACATTTACAACGGCGACTAGCTAAATAAATTATTATTATTCTAGTTGTAACAGGAGTTTCGGGGTCCAAAGTAATTAACATTTCAAGTAATTAGAAACCCTTGACCCACGGTCAACGAGACTCAAAGCGTTCGCAGAGCATTGGCACTGTACCATTCCACAGTGATTAAACAGCGGCTTTAATTTCAAACGATCTAATTTCTGTACTCGCCATCGTAACACCTCGTTCCAGCGCCTCTGTGGCGAGTCTTCCTGGTGCCTCCAAACTTTTTCCATCGTCTGCCGGTCCCCAGGAGGCCGTGTAAATATCCACCAATTCCGGTTTGTATCCCAGCGCCTCTCCCTCGACGCGATCATTCACCAAACCGTCGAGAAGCTTGATCCCACCGACGGAACTCTCAAAAGCTACTCCCACGCCGCACTTTCGGTTATTCGCCTCCATTGCTATCTCACCAGCGCACCTCGTACCATGGCCGTTCATACCTGTGGCCCGTTGAATAAATTGTAACGCGTGAAAAAGTAATTAGCCGATTCAGCAGCATGCGTGAGCACGCGACACTGTTAGAAATTGTAATTGTGATACGTGGCAATTGAATGGTCATTTTTTTTTGAGAATTTATATAGTACAGCGGTGGAATGTAATACAATTCGTGGATTGATATTCGTTGAAGTATGGGAATTGACTTTTGCTGGAGATTTAGCACTCTGGAATGATTTTGTACGTGGTAGAATTTAGGTTTGCCATGTTAGGAGGTATTACAGTTTTGAATATCGTGGCTGCTTTGGTATATCTTGTTGTATAGTTTGCTCGTCAACTGTTTACTGAAGCTCCTCCGACAGCTGAGCAGTTTCTCTATTATGAAGCACGATATCTTGGAGGCTTCTCGCGGCGAATGAATATGACAGAGGAGTGGGGCGCCTAGGTCGTACAAATTTTATGATCTGACATATAAACTTAGGCATTTACCCGGTGTAGTAAAGGGTTGCTTGGAAAGAATGTATATGTAGAATAAATTGTACCAAAAGATTTAACCAAGAAACAAGCTGTGTTAAATCTCTTTCGGAAGCAATATTTCTACTTGCAAAATAAATTGCTACATTTTATTTCTTAATTATTACCTGATAGTTCGTATCGTGGTAAAGGGTCATCGTCGCCCTCGTTCACATCGTAACTAATATCTGGATCCTAAATCAGTAATATTAATTAACGTTAACGAATAAGTTCAGAGCACCCAATGATTTCTCAAGGCAGAGATAAAATTTCAATATGTTGAATATATATCGAAGTATCCATTTTTGGAGCGCCCCTCGTCATCTGTGAGATGCAGAAGGAAGCTCGACATAAAGTTTCTTGCCACTCACGTAATTGTTTCGCAGATCGTCGTGGGTATACTCTAACCCGTCGTCCAAAACTGCGATTCTCACCCCTCGACCAGTTACCCCTAGTCGATAGAGGGGTAGAACGTTTAAGTCCAACTTGGGGAGAGCTTTATTCGACCTGGTATCTTGCTGCAACAGTTGATAAAACAGACCTATCTTATCGCGAGATAACAGAACCAACCACCGATCATTTTACCAACAGCTCCACTCATTGATTTTACTGAATATTGATTTTCCTTTGCTTTCCCCGTTTCGACGTGGCGTTATTTTTCAATATTATTTTTATTTTGATTCTTAAATAATTTTATCGCATATTTAAAATGTCTTGTTTCATTACCAAATACCATTCTTGCTCCCAGAGTTCGTCATTGAACATCACTGTAGAGTCTTCCGGATTGTTTATTAAAAATTTCTGCCAGCTTTTCTCGTTCTCATCGATGCTGTTCAATTGATACTGATCCACCTCCAATCTTTTCTCCCGTATTAGAGGTTTCTCTGAATCGAGGTTAAATGATGGCATATAATCGCGTTTGTGTCGCTCGATCGCCTTCTGCTGATCCGCCCAAATGATCTTCATAACGGAGAAATCGTGCCAATGGAGTTAAACACCGTGGTTTGAAAAAGAATTTTGTCTGCGGTGCCATTACCTTTGTGCTAGAATTGAGTGCCTTTGTCAAACGAACTCCGCCGCGTTTTTTGTTAGCAGCGTGGCTATCATGAAGCCACACGTACGTGTCCTTGAAACCCAGCACCTAAATAAAAAATCACGACGTGTGTTAAATTTTCCAAGGGTGTGAAGTTTTCACATCCAAGAGAAATAATCCCTCAATTTGAATGCAGCGAGCAAATATTAAACACAGACAGACGTTCCACCACCAAAATTTAAATTACGGGGTTTTAATTGTTCTTTTTTAGTTCAAAAAATTAATGGACCAATTTAGAGAATATATTCTCTCATTAGGAGAATGTCCTCGAAAGAAATTTGCGGGCGTTTGAAGACCACCCTAATTCCGTGCGATCCAAAACATTTTCACCCTCGACTGCCAAGAGTTCGTGGCGTCCACTTGAATCGAGCACCCAGGGTGCTCGAGCGTCGAGGGTGCGCCACGGCGCGGGCGGCGTCGCGATGTTTCAGCCCTTCGAACGATTGAAAGGGACGCTTCGACCAGGATGGCATGAACGGAAAGTTGGTCTCTCGACTTGGCCGAGAGACAAATAGAGAGATAGAGTGGGACAGGCGGGGGAGCTTTTGGGGTATCGTCGAACGCCTAGAATAGGGTATAGTAACGTTATTATTACCCAGGCGCCACGTGGTGGCGGCGTTTTTGTATGGTATCCACATGTGGTGTTCCCTCTTTCCCATGCTCTGGGAACGGGGGGGACCACCTGGTCGAAGTCAGTCATGGGAGAAGTCACGGTATTTCCGTAACGAGCGGCGCGTGCCGTTCATTTTCTATCGACCTCCTCATATTCAGATTTTTCGACTTGCCGCTCCTGATAGTTTATCGATCCACGAGCTGGCCTAATTGACGATTGTGGTGGTGACTGCGTGGGCTGGTGTAATGGGGTACGACGCATTGGTGTAGACGCATGGAGGAGGACCAATTGGGGGTTTATAATAGCGGGAATTAAAAAACAAATGAAATAATATTTTTTAATTTTTTAATTGAAACTCCATTTTCCTTTAATTAGAATAGCTTTTATGTTGACTGCAACAATTCATTGGATACTTCGTAGCGTCGAGTGTGCGTAATATGAAAAGCATCTGTTTTCAAAAGGATGAATCGGCAAAATTAACTTCGCACAATGTGTACTCGTACGAACGAGATAATTATATGCACGTATTTTTAACGTTATGGGTATACATTACAGATATTATGAAAATTCCCGGAACACGTTTCCTTTGTGGGGTGTAACGTTATATATGATACATCATTTCATCGCACATCGTTATACACCATTTCCATATTTGCAGCTTTTCTGCAGGCGTTGGAATGAAAAAACACGTTCGCCATCGGGAAACAAGGAACATGCACGTACAAAGTATTGCTCGCCATTTGTGGTATCAAATGATATCGTATTTCCACGAAAGAAAATACGATACGTTTTCCTACTGTTAATTAAAAATGGAAGGTATCCCGTATCTGGTCCAATTAATAACATAACGTTGGCTCGGAACCATGGCCGGTTTAACAATCGAGAAAACAGGTGTTCAAAAAACGGCCACAGTCATCGCGTTCCGCTAAACGATCAGGATATATCGTAGCTGGGAGATGGGCTCCAAGAGTGACCCTAATTTTCATCGAATCACATTGGCGCGAAAAACAAAGGCCGGAGAAATCCGCAGAGCCCCGTTATGAAACAATAATCCCGCATTTGGCCTGGTTGGTTTGCAGGGAAAAAAAAGCCCTATAATCCGGTATCCATTATATTCGCAACGTAGTCAGTCAGAGGGAATGAATTCGATCGGTCGTTGCCGTCGAACCGAACGATAAACGACTGTACATTCTCGTCGAGGATACGCGCTTGTATGTTTCTGTTCTTCGTTTTGTCCTCTTGTCCGTTTCATTTTGTTCGTATTTTTTTGTTTTTTTCTTTTTTGTACTTTTCGGCTGAACGGGAGCCGTTTTGTTTGGGCGCGCGAATAAAACTGCTCGTACGTGCGAACGGTCGCACGTGTTTGTTTAAGTAGCCACCGATTTTCGTCGTCGCGATTTTTAACGCGAATATAAAATCGAACGGCTGAAACGGTTCCGTCAATCGGAAAGCTTTATCGCGTTACAATTGTTCCATTATATTCACCGTCCTTTCCAATACTTTAATGAATATCAAAATAATCGACGTTTTTCTGCCACCTGAACAACTTCACAGTCTCGGTACGCCTCGTCAAATGGAACACGTTCGACGCCGTTCACCTTAAATTCCACGTGGGAACGCTTGAAACTCGGATCCGTCTGGTTACGTGATAATGGCCCCCGTTCCCCTCGTCCCCGTGGCAATCGGCGCTGTTCAAACCCCACCCTCGAGACGAATTCTTCTCACCCCCTGTTTGTTAACCTCCTTCGAAAACTGCCACCGCGTAAATCGTGTACGCGAATGAACTAAGGTTAGCTGATAAGGGGAAAGAAATCACGAGTCGCTCGTTACTTTGCGATCAACGATTCGTCTTATCGCCTGTCTTTTTGTATAATAGTCTACGAACGAACGACTGATTCTACATTCGTCAAGATGGTAGGGGGTGCAGAGGGAACAGTAGAACAGAGTTGGAGATTTCTCGCAGTCCATTTGTTTTGATCGGATTTCCAACTGTCTCTGGTAATCCGGCGGCAGTAAGCTCCCGCAGGCGTCGTCAGATTCCAATGAAAACCCTAATGTCTCTGTCTTCCCGTGGAACAGAGACACCTTTCCTAGATCTTCTCCATAGACCCCATACTCGTACTATTGCTGTCCGCGAGCTGATTTCATACTGTGCTCGCTTGAGTTCTTCTCGGAGCACTGTGGATTTTTATCGCAATAGCAGACTTTAAATTAGTGGCTCCACTTTCTGATATTGGATAGCACAGATTGGAATCAATAACGCGAAACATTGGAGCAGTTGCTGCGGTGGCTTGCAATACTTTAGGATGATATTCCATTGAATTATAACTTTCACCGGGTGAAATAGTAAAATAAAAATATAGCTACATCCTAGCAACTGTTTTCAATTCGACCACGGGGTTCCCTAGCCAAAATAAAATGAAGTCGACCACAGCGCTCCCATAAATTGCACCCATCCCTTCGTCTTGGAGATTCGTGTACCCTCGATTCCAATTTTTACGACATCTGAACGCGAATCTTCGATACACCGATACGTTACCCGTTTCTGAACGGTTCTCCGTAAGGAAGATTGTTTTCTGACAAGAACGACCGTGTCGTCATTATCTCGATCCGTTCTAGAAATTATTCATGCCACGAAACTACCACCTAGTTCGTCAGAATTCAATGTGTATAATTGAATTTGCTGTGCCCAAGTGGCAAGCAATGGGAACTCTCGGGCAAAGCTACAATTCGCAATAATACACGAATAATTACCATACTGGGAAAATAAATAGCTTTCTTTAACGAATGTTATGAGAATAATTTCAAAAATGACGAAATAATTTTAGGAATAAGAAAATGATTGAAAAGTTGACAATCCTGTAGGACCACGGTCTGCGCCATAAATCGGTTGTTTGTGCATGTCGAACACATAGCGGCCTGCATAATGCGTACGAAATTGAATTAGTAAAGGCAATCTTCGAAACTATGCTACGTCAAACCCGCCTACGTCAAAGTCGAAGTTTTAATTGAAATCAATGCCGTAACCAGCGTCACGTGAATTTGGTCAAAGAGGGGGCCGACTAGTTTCATACACTCGATCTCACTTAAGGGCCCCGACTCTTTTGGGGCCAACTCCGAATCGATCTAAGCGCCATTCGACAGAACGGGCGTTAGTCAAAACAGAAAAATCGCCTGCTTCGACATTTGACGGGGTGACATCTAAAGTCATTATACAGAATTATAAACTCACGATGTGACATCTAACGTCATTAGGCAGAATTATAAATGGAGAGTGGGAGGCCATAGTAGCCAAGTCAAATAATGGGGGGGTTCTGTCGCACTGTTGCCACATCTGTTACAATCATGGCCATCAGCAAAATGAATCGGCTCGAGCCGAGATTTTCATTCCTGCCGGACTTAGCCATACATAGCTGCTCAACCCCTGAAAACCTTTTTGTAGGTTCGATCCCCCTCGGGTATATTTTTTTTTACATTCATTTTTTTAATTCCTAACTATATGACAATGATCAATTACCAATATTTTAAAAACATTTGTTAAATATTTTAGTTTAATATACGTAAATATGAAGTTAGAGCGCTTTCGATGCTACCGTTTCTAACAGTGTGCTGTTTTATTACTATTTCGCCTTTCTTTTAGACCACACAATAGAATGTTTTATTCATATTTAGGATGTATTTCATGTATATACATATATAATTTTATTAATTTCTTGTAACATAATTTGTTGGTCTTGTGAGAGCAGGTTTTTATTGCTGCTTGACATAGGTCAGGTATAGGCAACTAGCGGTCTGCGGGCCACGCGCCTCATATTGTATTACAGAGGGTGAACGGCTGAGATGGGCCATGTGCATTTCGCCGATACACACTATCTTTGTCTAGCGTAGCTTTCATTTGGGGCGAACCCTAAAATGGTTAAAAAGGGCCATGGTGACGTAGGCGACAGACGCTTTAGCCAAGGAAATGCATTCTTGTACATACACTATATACTAGTATACTATACACTGTATACTAGACTACGGTCGAGAGAGCACAGTTTTAATAAACAGAACACTTTTTAACATATACACGCCTACAGAATCATTGTAATAAGTAATACCTAATCGAGATAGGGAGAAGACTACCCTCTCATTCGATTATCTTACATATTGTTGTATAATATAGTTAATATATTTCATATATATTAACATTGCAGTTTTATTGGTAATATAAATGAAAGATACCATCAAATGAATGAAATTTTGAGTTACACATTTTGAGCTTTGGATTGACGTGTATACGCGTCCACATGTTAGAAATATCAAACAGTTCCATAATTGGCAAGATATAGAGGAAGAAAACAGCGCTTCAACTTCGTATTTACGTATATTAAATTAAAGTATTTATCAAATATTTTTAAATCATTTATAAACAAATATTGATCATTGTTATATACTTAGTAATGAAGAAAAAACATTTGAAAACAAATATTGATCATTGTTATATACATAGTAATGAAGAAAAAATTAATGTAAAAAAATATACCCCAAGGGGACTCGACCTACAAAAAAGTTTACAGCGACTCGAATCAACATCTCGGCTCGAGCCGATGCATTTTGGTGATGGTTATAATTGTAACAGATGTGACCACAGCGTAACAGAGATCTTGATCCAAGCCGGCAACTACGCCTTACTGGTGTCTGTGTTCACGCATCACGTATTCACGTATGAATCGCCGTTCGTGGTGTGAGATTATAACTTACATTTACCGACTGATTTGTCTTTTTATCGACCCTGATGGTAACTTGGTCAAATTCACTACAACAAACCATAAACGCCCCTGACGAAAAATCGGTGAACTATTCTTACATATATTCTTACGTCCGAGCGTGCAGATCGTATTTAAGGTCAAACGCCTTCCAGAAGTGATAAATTGTGAAAAATCGAATTTCTGTGATATTGTGTTAGTCCAAGGAAAGGGTGGTGTACGCGATATCGGTGAATAAACCATTAAATCGTTCAATATTTGGCTATATGTGACATGCAACGTCAGTCGGCAGCCATCTTGCTTGCTACATCTCTCTCTGTCTCAAGCATACAGTTGCAAACATTCCATTTTCTCAACGAATAGTGCTTATTGACGTTCAAACGCTTACACCAACCCTGCGGTGAAGTCTACCCGTGGGTACTGTACCGGCAAAAATTTCATTTATGCAATTATCGAGAAACGCCACCTTAAATAAGAAATCGAGTGTCTCTCTCGCGCATTTCGTATACGTGCATGCTTTTCTTTGTTTGTGTGAGTGCACGCACACAGGTCATGGCAGACGGAGTCGGGGCCCTTAACTCTTGAACCTATTAGTATCGTATCGATTATGTTATGTACCGGAATTATGTGGCTGACACGCGGCGCTACCCGTAAGTGTGCGCGTAAACTACTCCCTAATTTCGCAGCAATATTGTCCGCGAAATTTCTGCGCGTCATCGTAACATCCTCGCGTCCGGCAATCTTCCCCAGTTCCACTAGATTACAGTTGAAACAAATAATGTTACAGAAGAATATTAAATACCAATTAATCAACAAAATCAGATTGGTAGCTGGAATTGAATCCTGCATTATTTCAAGCAACACCTGAATATTTTAATTTGAAAAAAATGTCGCGGTAATTACGGAGGCGAAGAATACGAGAAACTGTGTAATGAGATATTTGGCAGGACCACCGCGAATCGGGGCCCGATCGAATCGGCGATAAAATATATCTGGGATACTGCTCCCAGAAATCGAGGATGAAATATCGAGGTCTAGTTGAGACGAGATTAAACCTTTCCAAAGGTAGGTAGCTAACGAAGGCAAGCACCAGGCGGCAGGTCGCTGTGACATCTGTCAACCCCCGTAACGGGGAAGTTCATTATGGCGTTCAGCAGGGGCGCCACGTCATTTATTTCAATTACTGCCAAACCCTAAAGCTGAATCGGCAGACCTCTACATCGGCCTCGATCATATACGAACGCCATTAACGATGGCGCCAGTAAAAGACGCTGAAAGTGTCACAGTATCATCATTTGTATCCGAGGAATTTTATACCTTAACCCTATAATAACCGTATCGTATCCCGTTAGAATTTCTCCTCTCGTTTTTATTATATGTTAATTCGCACAGCCCCGTAGAATCTGTTTCTTTGCAATTCTTGCTCGTTCCAAGAACGAGTTTACATTGTCCCGTTTGTGAATAAACATGAGCATTCTCGGCGTTCAGCTATGAATATGAATGGCGAAATTTGATGAAATTTATTTGGCTTGCCACTTCACGAAAATGTCGTTCAACAAAGACCTGGTCTTTGGTCGAAAGCATTGGCAATTATCTTTCAAACGAATTCAGAGTGTCAACGGCGCAAAAGTAGTTACACGTATCATGCACGTCTCGTGCAGAATTATTACGTTCTGTCGATTTCGAGGCGGAACGCGAAATAAACGTGTTACAAAGTTTCGTTGAATTTCTCTCGACGATTTAATTCGACATTTCCGCTTTCCACGAATCTCTCTGTTGCTCGCTTACGCGGCGAATAAAGAAAACACGGTTCTACGGCCAGTACGGGGAATTAATGTTAGGAAATTCATTCCAACAGTTTCGTAACAGCCTCCCGATAACTGGATTTCAATTTGCCCGGAGGCCAGACTTGATTGAGCAATCTCGTGCCTTTATAATATAGGGAGGCCGCGTAAGATATATGATAAACCGGAGTAACCTAGACGCTCAGAAGTTTCACTGCAAGTAATCAGCTTGCTTATCAGATTTTCTGCCTGCCGCTCTGCTGCTCCCAGGTGACAGATTATGGCGATGAGCTCGAATCGATTGACAGAAGTATCGTTCACGCGATCGTATTGAGAGATGCAGTTTTTATATTCACCTGACAATACACGATTACGAATGACAATTAATTTAACGAGGTGATCGATTGCTAGGGAATCGTGAATAATTTTTCGTTCTCTATTATTTTTGCGAGAGTATTCACACGTGCCACGGGAAAGCGCTACGTTGCAACCAGTTTAGATTTCCAGGCGAAATATCGGTGAAAATTTCATCCGTTGCCGAAATCCTGAATGGCCACGTTATATCGGATAGTCGAAAAATTTCCAGAAGGACGGAAGTTCATTTCCATGCAGGATGAAGAATTACCTTTCCCCCTATTCTACATCCGTCTGTCACTCAGCTTCAGACGCACTGCACTGCGCGGAGGTGCGAGCGCAAAAACGATCTCGTAATATATTCATAAAGATATGACGCCGCACCTGTACCAAATAAACGAAGCATTATAATTCGAAATAAAATTAATTCTCGCCGAGGCGATAGAAAATTTGGCAAGATAACAGAGAAGCCATTGCGCAGCGCTCTACCGAGTCGAGTTATCTCGACGGTGCGATCCCGTTTCAATCCTCAGGACGTATTATATTAGCCATAATTTACTACCGGTAGTCAGAGGAAAAGAACGGCGGCTGGATCTTCCGTTTTCTTGCCAAATCGTTGGCACCTAAATGTCTCTTATAATCGTCCGACAGCGCTGTATCGTAAAAAGAAAACCGATTCACGCAAGATTAATCGCCGCTCTTCTATTCGCAAGCACAACTAACCCTGAAACAATTCCCAGGAACGAACCGTTCTAACTGTAGAATTGAACCAATTATTCCACCACCCCGTTACCCTCGCAATTATAATCGCCAACGGTCTCCAAGTGTTAGCCGAGCAACAAAACTCGACTTCGAATCGTTTTTTCGCCACCAAGCATTCCACCCCTTCACCCCTCGGGGCCAGCCACGTGAGCTTAATTATACGAAATAATTACACGACGTGACTGGGAAACATACGACCGAGTGAGGGCCCGTGAATCGCGCCCAGCATGGATTGCGGTCGGCCGCGTGGCTGTCTGTGCTGCTGCAACTGCGCCAGTCGGCTTCCGCGGCTGCAGCTGCAGGGAAATGCAGTTTCGCGGGCGCAGAAGTGCGGTGTTCTACGCTGACGGTACAGGGGCCACGGCAGGTAAAGCGGTTGAAAAAGGAGAGCCACTCTGTTAGCGTAATTATGCCGCGCCCTCTCGTATTATGCTGGCTGATGTTCTGAAAACACGCGTCACTTTTCGCGGGCATGAAAACGATTATGGTAATTGCGACGATCACGTTGAGCATCTTTCTTCGCTGTGAAAACGTTCCACCCCGAGAGAGGATGCGACTCCCGACGCGTGTGCGTAGGAGACGTGAACGTTCTGGAGAGGCGAACGTTGAACAGTTCGTCCTATGCGAGTTCTACTTCTCCCGGGAATTTTTCCACGCGCTTTTATATTTTCCATAATTCACGAAGCCGCATGATATTATTATAGTATACAAGGTAGAATGTGCCCAATCGAATTAATCCCCGTAGAACGTGTCCCTTCGTATCGAATATTCGAGTCGCGTTCCCCTCTTATTGTACCGCACAATTTATTTCACACGATTCGCTCGTAAAAGGAAAAAATAAGCAGGCGAAATTCGATTTGTATTCTACACACTTGCGTGCAGCCCTTTTCGCAACGGGCTACGACACGGCGGATCCTACCTTGCCAGAGCAGAGGGCATGAACGGGAAGTCATCGTTATTCGAAAATACACGAACGCGTCTCAATTTCCCCGAAAGAAGTTTCCGCTTTGTGACCTCAGTCAAATACGCGCGGCAAGAAGTCTCCCGTTCGCTCTGGAGAATTTTCCCAGCCTCTCAAGCCTTTGTACGCGAATCCCGTACATTTTTCCAAGCACCGCCCCGGCGCGGCGTTTGATTCCCTTCCTTCGCCTGGTGAATCTGCGCGAAAGCGTAAAACGTATTTCAGGCCTCCGTGATCCAGCGAGACGTGAATGTAGCGGCGAAGCGTCGGAAAAGTGCGGCCAAATCGTTTCCCCGCGGCGTGCACGGATCGTTGCAAAGAGATTATCTCGGTAAGCAAGCCCCACGAACCATTTGATCGCTCGTTCCAGCAATGTATCCTCTCCCTTTCGTAACCGCGGCGAGATTCGCCGAGACATAGGCCAGATCTCGCTCTCTTCTTTCTCTTGCCTGGTGCACTTTGCAAAACGAGTTCAGCCCCGAGATCAAGTCGCGCGAGGGAAACCGTCCGCTGGCCAAAAAGATATCCTCGTCGTATCTTTTCCCCTTTGCTCGTGGCACGGGCGACGTTTTAGCCGATCGTCTCGTCGTCTGTGCTGCCTTTCTCTGTTGTTCAGTTCCCTTCACGATGCATCGCCACTCGGAACGATTTCTAGACATCGTGTTGGTACAGTATAAACGAGAAGGGATTTCATTATTTTATTTTGTATTTTAATTATTTTATTGAATGTGTATATTGCGCCGAGTGGATGTCTCTTCTTTTTATATCCGTGTTATTATTATCCGTTTCTTCGCCGGGCGATTATTTTCGTTATCAAAGATCGGCTAGCGGAAAGCGTTTACCGTGCCAAGCATATTACTTTGCCACGGCTAAGACGGAATTATATGTAAATATTATTTATCGATAAAACGTTCGAGGCTGCACTGGCAGAAATATTGCATCTCCCCGTAAATGCACGGAAGCTGGTCGAACGATCGACGGTGAAATATTCCTGTGAAACGTTTACCCAAAGTATTTCAATTGCTGCTCTTGCAATTTTTCACCAACAATTACGCTTCGGAGATCCGCTCGTAGATGAAACGCAATTACTTTCTTCCCGCGATCGCAATCCTTATTATACTGTGCAAGAAATTTACCTTCGATCGGTAAAGTATTTATAATCTGAGAATTTATGAAGGAAGAAAAATTAATCCGTTTCCCCTTTTTGTTTGTTCGAATCGATCCCCGTGAGTACCGGATTACACGATTCTCCATGGCGACAATATTGTTACGGGGTGAATCGCGAGGCCCTTGATGTGTCGCGTTTGCGTCACGCGTGAAATCGACCGGATGCGTTTTACACCGTTGTTTAACGAACACTTGAGATTAGAGTGACTCGTCGTGGATTATCGGGCATGTAAAATGTCTGGACGTACATCGCATATGGTGTCGCCGTGCCGTTTCATTACTGTTAATTAGTTTCGTTGGACATCACTAGTGTCTACGATTTAGCCCCTTCAATTATTCGTAGCACACTCGGTGCCGTAATGGAACTACTTGAAAATTGTACTCGTATTATTTGCAACTGTACTTTGCCTGTACTTTTGCCAGTGGACATTTCACCACGGATCAATTTGTATAGTGTTCAGCGGTACGCAGTTTCAAGTCTTTGTTTTCGTCGATTGCACAGGAATAATTCCAGTTTCGCGGCAATAAATTCCACCCCCCTCTCCTCCACCCCTTTTCCCTGTTCAACGAGAAGGAACTTCGTTCCCGTCTACTTCTGTCTGAGATAAACACGAAAGTTAAGTTACAATGGCGGGATGCTCTGGTCGAAGTTAAACTAGAATTGGGCGCTGCACAAGTGGCTAACAATAAGTTATTAAGCAGTTGTTCAAGTTTTAATTGCATCTAGCAGTCGCTGTGTTCAGAGGTGAGGGGAACGAGGATGAAGCTGTTTCACGTAATGTTGACGAACTTATTTCTGGGATTACCGTTGAATACTTTGTGGTACAAACGAGTCCAGCTTTTTTCCCCCCATCCTGTTTTGCGCTCTGAAACTTCAAATATTAACTCTACGGTCCACCGGGTTGCTGGGTGTCTTGCAAAATTAAAACGTCATCCACGCGAACGACCCGGGAACGATGACAATTTTTCATGTAATTTTAACTGAATAATATTCTGCCCTTTTATTCTGTTGAGTCACTCTAACGTGCAATTCAATGCGAAATGCAAAATAAACGAAGCATTTTTACCGCAACCAATTAGTTTTATTTATTCCCTTGTATTAATCATGTTAGTAATTGCATAATTCGACTCACTGGACCAAGGTACTTGTACCCGCTTTGCAAAGCCAAGAGGGACGCAACTTGGGATCCACCTTCGATTCTCACTACCCATTCGTCGTGATCGTTTCCATGGCCCACGGTGTTCGTCATCGAATTATTCACGACGATCCAGAAAGCAACGAGGTTGAAATATAAACTGCAATGAAAACTCACTACATAATCACTGACACTTATAACAAAAAAATTCCACCAACACTGTATTTACCTAAGCATATCGTGCTTCTTAAATATTTTTCCATAAAAAATTCCCAACTTGATTAAAATATTCCTTTCCTTATACGTGTGCTGTCTACACGGTTGAAAGAACAATCGATGAAACGACGTTCCCTCGCTGACTATTCGATCCCGAATGACAAGTGATCGCACAGAGTGTGACAATTAGTTCCGATGCTTCTTTTTGCCTGTAGGGGGGTTCACTTTCTCCCCACCACGTTTCTGCCTTGTCAGGTAGCAAAGGGAGAGTCACGTACGTGATAAAGCAAACAAGGTACGATTAAAAATAAAGAGTGATTGCCTGTCCATTACAAAACATCCCCGTCTACTCCATTTCGATGCCGTGGGCGTTCGAATACAACGGAAGCTTGCGTCGTGATTTCGTTTTTGCACTAGAAATTCGTTTCGAAATTATGACGGGGTGATTAGAATTTTTTAGCGACAGAACGGTTGCACATTTTTGCCAACATATTGCCAACCGCTGTTTAGACTACGACCCTTTATTCAGTGCTCGAGGCAGGTTGCGAGTAATTTCGACTGTGTTTGCTTGGAAACCCATTTAGATTACATTCCGGGATCTGGAGAGAATATAACACAAAGCATCCGGCTGTCGCTATTATTTCGCATCTCAATTACAACCGGCAACGATGTCAAACTCGCGAGAAATGGCCCGGAATAATTCCTGTATTTTACCAAATGTAGAAAGGGGAGGACGATGAATCGGATCGCGTTTCACCCTCGAATACTATCGATAAACATTTCACAGTCGTTCAGACAAATCTCCATTTCTGCTTCCCGTTGAAAATATTGTACAGTTTTTTTTTGTATAACGAGTTTATTTTAAGGTGGTCCCATTAACAGTAAAGTCATTAGTGATCACCATCAAGGTTACATTAATTTACATTACATGTTTAGAGAAAAAAAATTGTGATTATTGTGAATTACAAGGTGTCAAGTAAGTTTATCTGGCGGAAAAACTCTATGGTCTTAAGAATATTATCAGGGTCGTTTAGATTCGACTTCATATTAACTTTAATATTGCAGTTAATTCTATTGAGTGAGAACTTTGGACAGTACAATAAAATGTGTTTAATGGTTAGAGTTGAATCACAAGACTGACATTTCGGAGGTTGCTGCTTTGTAATTAGATGTTCATGTGTCATGTTCTATTATCGAATATGATTTGCAATCATTTAATTTAAAGATCATTTAAAATTAAATTATTGTCTCTATCAAAAAAGCACGACGGTATCTTTACAACAACCAGAACGCCGGTCGACCCATACTGGAAAATTGGTTGAACAACACGCACGTGGAACTCATTCGTTGTATCGATTAAATACACGTTCAATGGGTTTCGCTATTCTTCCTCTCTTTTTTCACCCCAAAACGCAATTGAAAGCTGAAAACCCATTTCATCTTGTTACGAATTCACTCGTGTCGATCTGAATAAATTCTCCAATTGTGACAGGTGTTGGATATTTTGAACGATTATTGAAACACATTTGGCCGGTATCGCGAATGAATTTTTCAGGGGAACGTGGCGTAAAAAGCTGGGTAGTACTGACAGACGTTTGCCGTTCAGAACATCACTTTGTCGGCCTCTACGCAGCAGTACTTATAAATAAGTTCAGCCCTCTTTAGTGCCTCTCTCCAGATAGATATGGCGGTCGATAAAAGCAGAAACAAAGAGACAGCAGGCGTCGTTAAGTTCTTCGGAAAAGAAGGCCAAGATATTTGTCGATAAAAGAGGCTCGTTTCGGTTCTACTCACGTCGCGTTTCGAATAAATCCGTGCACCTTTTGTTTACAAGAAGATTTCGTCGCGGATAAAATGGGGAAGGGTGTGCGAGATTTCTGAAATAAATATCCATCGATAAAATGAATAAAATAGCAGCGGTAGCGTGTGAAGGAAATAATATGGCCCCAGGGTGTAAATGTCTATTCGTCCAATACCTTGAACATGTAAGCGGATCGAACAGAGGTACAAATTAATGGAAAATGTTCAGCTATTCGTTCGCTGTATCTGCGACCCTTTCCACGGGGGGGGGGGATTCGATTTTCCACGAACGTGGAGGACCTTCGGTGATCGTGTCCATTTTCAGCCGAGACTTTCCTATTGTGCACCCCCCTCCGACGAGTTCCAACTATGTACTTCGAGGCAATCGTTTATGGCTTCGAAACGTGCATTACTTTCCTGTTACCAGGCTTCGATGTACAGTGCCTCTCGTTGACAGTTTTCAGATAATTTCGTTACTGTAGTTAACGGAAGTTTGTATTCCATTAGGGTGCCACGTATTTCGCGTACTTTCATTTCTATGTCTACACACATCATGCTCGTACGATTCGTATTTAATGCGTCGGTCCAAACTCCCGTGAAACGATTAAATCGACGATAATCATAATTTGCGATAACACGCAATAACGCAGGAAAACTAGATTCTGTTCGATTTTATTAAGTTCTCTCTGATATTTCTTTTCACCATCGTCGTACGAATTTTTTTTTTCATTCCGTGAAGATTCCCAAATCGACAGATACCTATCTGAGTAAAAGAAAGAAATAAATCTGTAAAAATAAGTCTGATTCCAAGTGGAATCCAAGTTCCAGAGAAAAAGTCTGTCCCGAGGGTGCCGTATTTCGTCCCGTTCGTTAGGAAGTTCGATCAGCCCCGTCTCGTTCGAGGCCATAATCAGGCTGTGACGTTTATTAAGCGCCGGGTTTCTCGCAGCCTGCTCGTCGCAAATTCTTCGCCGACCGGTCGAAATAGAACGCGAAAGTAACCGTAGAAAATTGGAAAGTTTCCGCGCGATAAAATCGGATTTAATTTTCAATAAATTCCCCCACCCTCCCCCCACCCCGATCTACCTTAGGGGGTGGCCCACTGTTCCCGTACGTGGCGGAAGCTAGGCGAAAGGGGTCGGAAACACGGGCAGGAGGAAGAAGGGTCGGAAGGCGCGGAGGAAAGGTAATTTAGTTGGTAATTATAAAGTTACCAGCTCCGGCGACGCGCATAGTTGTGAATATTCAAATGCGATTACATCTATGATCGCATAAATTATACGTCACACCCCCGTGCTCCTTGTTCCGCCCTCTGTTCGCGCGAATTCGGTAATCTCTCTCTCTCTCTCTCTCTCTCTCTCTCTCTCTGTTCTGTTTCAACGCAAACTGAAAACTTTTAATTCTGTACATGGCCCTTACCGCGGTCCACTATTGACCCCGTGAGTTATAGTATTTTCCTTGGTTCGCATTGAAAAAAGTTTGAACGAAACTAGTACTCGTTATCTTTCAGATGAATTTCTTATAGTTCTTCGAGTATAGCCATTTTTTTAGTACGATCGTTGCTCTCCAAAAGTGTTATTTCCTTGCAACTTTCGAAATCCCCGTTTTTATTATATTCTTGCGAAAGAGTTTCATATTTCCCTGCTGCTATAAAATAATACCGAACTGGAACATTTTCGTAATGCATTCTGCTTTCCCCCCACACTCCACGGTATTAATTCATTGTAGAAGCAGCGATTACATCGCGAGAGGAGATCAAATAGTATTACCTAATTCCGATCTAAGCCAGTCTTAGAGCTTGCTCGACCTAACAATGCATCCCAACTCCATTCCCTACTTGTTCAGTTTGCTGCTTGAACAAGGTATTTATAGGAGTTAACTAATTCGTTTTAATAACGTTGCCATGTTCCTATCGTTGAGATAAGATTCGTCTTCTATTTCTTCAGTAATATCGTTTCACACCAACGACGAAATGAAATCACACCGTGGAGTACGACGAGAACTTTCCATGGGATTCTTTGCGAAACATCGCGAATAGAAACCGACATTACAAGTGAGAACTGTATCGAGCCAGATAAGAGAGCTGCTCCTCGTGTTATCGCGCTTCTTACTATTCTCCTCGGGAAACTACAGGGAACTGTCCACGAAACAATATTTCGCACCTTTCTTTCGCACCTCTTCTCTCGATGCTCCTTTTCTTTCTTTTCCCCCTTTTCTCGCGTAAAACGCTAGGATCTCGCTGGCTGTTAAAAACGAGCGTCGTGTATTATGCAGCAGTAGAGAGATAACAAGGGGAACAACAAGCTGTAACCGTTGTTATCTTCATCGAATAATTAAGAATGGTTTAATTGTCCACGAAACTGCTTATCGCTTGTTGAAAAAGAAAATTCGTCCCGTAAATTGAGCAAGTTCTCTAGCCTCTAAACTCCGCAGCGTTGTTATCTTTTGATAATGATCTTTAAAAATTCTCTTAACAATTTCGTCTTTGCCCCTGCGTTTCTTACGGTTGCAGCGTATGCTATTACACTGAATGGTACGTGGTTTTGGTACTTTGGAAAAGGAGAGTTCGTTCTGGCCGCCGCGCCAGTAGATCAACGACCATAAACCACATGCGGTCAACATGATCGCACGTGTCAAGGAGTTGCTTATACAGCACGTATGTACAGCTGACTCGCGTTTATATACTTGTGGCGAGAGTGTCAATTCACATCTGCGCCTATTACAATTGGTGTCTATCACGAGCCCAGATAATCAGCTTCACACGTAGAAATTCTGCGATACAATACGATGGGTGTGTTGAACAATTAATTATTGTAAATTAGGCAGATTCACCAGCAGGAATATTAGCAATATCGTGCGATCAGGAATTCTATGAAACTGTAACCCGATAGTAGTTTGCAATTCACCATTATGGTAGTATGAAAGTTTCTGCACGGTGGTCTACAACAACATTTTGAAAAGAGAATTTTAAATGCCCCTTTCTGAAGTAATGAATTTAACTCTCCTCTTACTCCAAAGAGACCGCGGTTTCAGTTAGTTTTAAAGGAGCCTGTTTACTTTCAAAGTAATACAATTTTGTACGCGTACCGGCGAAAACCGAGTGTCGGCGCACATTCAAATAGCATTCCATTTAAAAGTCAACTTCGGGACGAGCAACGAGTAACTTTCGACGGATTAAACGAAACGAAAAAAAAAGGAGGAAAAAAAGAGAATAATAAATCGTCTATTATTTGCTCGTGAAAAAACGGGGAAAAAGAGAAAGGAAGAAGGAAACCTAAATTTCCTCGAAAATTCCATAATAAAAGGCTACACGATCCCATTACGTTTCCAGATTCTCCACCAAGCGATTTAAGCCGCGATATCTAGCTCGTAAACGAAAGGGGGATGATTGATCTCAGAACGAGTGCCGCTTTCAGGTCAGCTTCCAGAGAAAGGTCGACGGGTGGCTGAACGTTGCCCCATAAAATGCACCCTCGAGCTACATTCATGGCGACGGAGGCGAGCGTTTCGGTTTCCCTGCGGGCTATTTAGCGCATCTGCCTCCACATTGGCGAAACGGCGAAGGGGCGGCAGGGAAACGGCGGTCTGAATCGCGGAGGAGAGCTTCTGGATGGAAAGGGTAGGCGGAAAAGGTGAATGTGAGCTAGGTACGTGACCGAAAACCAGTCGAACGATTGTTTGGATTCCCTGGCCAAGTGCTTTTAATTAATTTGCTAATTCGCTTCGAGCCGCCACGTCCGTCGAATCGTAACCGGCAATTTACGTTCGCTCGCTCGCTGTTTTGCTCGTTCCGAATTTTCGCCATCGACCGCTGGACCGAATTTCATTAATTCGCCTACCACCACCCTCATCCCTTCCGCCTAGTGCTCCTGATTTCTCCGATATTTTTATAAATGAGATTTATAAGAATTTTCTGCAACGCAAGTTTCTCGAGACATATTGTAATTTCTCGAGAATTGGGAAATAAGCATTTACAAAGTTTCTAGCTATTTCAAGCTACTTCCACCAGAGAGAGAGAGAGGAACCGGAAAAACAGCCGTCCACCCAAGGTCCAAAGTAAACTCGGATGCTTGCCCGCGATGTGATTTCGATCTTCGACGGAGCTGCTTGTTGTTCCTCTAATGGATACCTAGTTTCGTTTGTTTTCTCCTACAAGCAGAGATCCTGTTCCTGTAGATGGCTTGTTAATTACTGGAGACAGTGTCTCGGGTTTTAGTGGATTTTCGTTCAGGACGATTTGATTGTGCAATTATTACAGATTTTCTAAGTACGTTGTTAGGTACGGTATTTATTCTTTTCCCTGTGTTTCCCGCCGTTCTTCATCTCCAATAAGCGCCGAACGAACTCGGTGATAATTGACAAAAGAAGAAACAAGTAACGGCTAAAGTTCGTTACAATGTACGTGACCAACGAATGCGACCGAAACCGCAATTGTTCAGCTCCCATTCCGGCGCTTTTAATTCATTCGTTAATTTATCGCGTGTACCATTGTCCCGTCGACCCCGCAACACTAATACTACCTTTACATTTCTGTCTGCGCGGTGTATCTCTGTACGCAGAGAGAATCGAAGGACAAGCTTATCACGTGGAAGATTGCGGTCGTGATACACGATAAGGGACCCAGCATTTGTATATTCCATCTCGTTCCTTGCTTTGTCCACAATAGGATTTCTTTGAATACTGGTGCGCTATTGATAATTCTGTAAAAGAGAAATAGAACTGTAATGCTTTGACCGTGGTAGGATTTGCCTCCTCAAAGAATTTAATCGTACTCAGAGGATTCTGTATCCTCATGCGATACAGGTGAAATTAAAATAATGCTACCGTGATATTGTAGAGAATCTTTATTAAGGGCAATATTATCCAAAAAATGCGCATAGTTTATTGCTTGCGTTACATTATTATGTTCAACGTTCAGACATATTTTTATAAAGGTTCACGAGTTGTACACTATTCTCTGTTCCACTTTACATCCATCGAGAACGACACACGACACTTCGTTTCTCACCCTGTATGGTCGGTCACCAAACCCTCCCGGTGTATCGTCGAATTTCCAAATGAATTTTGAGCGACCCTTTGTAAACGAGATACATTCGGTATTAACGGTAAGCCGATTTCCTCCGCATTACATTTCAAAATCTTCAGACATCACTACAGTGGTCAGTCAAGAGGATATTTGTGGACGTCCGACTGTTAGGTCTACCCGAAGGAGTTACCGAGCTTTCGGGTCTAGAACGACCGAAATTGCCAGCACTCTTCGATGCAGGCCACGCTGCCCAGCTAACTAAGCGGCCAAGAGAACGTCCAGGAGCACGTGCACTCTCGGGCAGGAATCACCAAAGTGTTTCGTTGTCCCAGGAGGAAATGGAAGCAGATAGCTCGAGCAAGAAAGTCTGATCATAAATTTATCGCGATAGAAAGCTAGATTATCTAGCCCGGATTTATCCAAATTATTGTTCCTTCATATTTAAATATACGATTATTATTTCCGCAGTGTTCAATGGAGAAGCCAATACTTAGCAAGTGGCTTATGATTTTGAATTATTCGTTTCTGAAGAATCAATTTTCCGGGTCCTTTAAGTTCAAAGCGCACTGTGATTTTACGTGTCCTCTGGTGGTAGGCCTTCGAGTTCTACCAATGTGAGAGGGTGCGTTCGATAGCTAACGTAGGTTTCTGCTTGAACACGGGCCAATCGCAATTGTAACACCTCAAAAGGCACGGGAAAACACTGTCCTTACAATTGCTCTTGTATTTCTGCACTCCACTTAAAACTATCACGCGGCGGCATATCTTTCTTCGTTGTTGATAAAACAATAGAATTTCAACGGGATCGTTTTACACTTGAAGTAATTCCCTTTTTGGTCGATCTGAATAACACCATGAACGTCAAACCGTGCGTGAAAATTGCTCGTGGTGAATCTACGTTGCCCGTAGTTCGACAACGAAATATACCTGCCGTCTACGTTTTTCGAAGCTCGCAAGAGGACGGTATAGAGTGGCTGCAGTATATAATGCGGAGTGAAAAGGATCATTTCGTGCCATCTGTGCGGAAGGAAATCGCGAATTCTATTGCTGCCGGGATCTTTATATCTCCTTCAAGCGTCGGCTGCAGGGTCCCTGGATACTCCACTCTGGAAAACAAACGATATATCCGCTCGTGGTTCGACTGTTTTCCGAGTATTATTTTTTAAATCCATTCCTAAGCGCCATGGCGTGTTCACGGGGACAAAATGGACTGGCGTTTCGACGTTAAACCATTTGCGTTTTATCGGGCGGCCTCGCGTTCCATCGGCTGCCAGAAACGTGTCGGAAAAGAAATATAATGGCCGCCACGGCGAGACAGGAAACCCACTTAATTGAATTCTGGAATTGAATTAACGCTGTCCCGTCGATATTTTCTTTTTAGTCCCCTTTCCACGCGATATCGTTGTTCGTTGAGTCCAAACATTCTGCCAAATTGCATAATATATACCTTATTATTGTTTCTGATTTTGTATTTCTTACTAATATTTTCCATTAAGTGAAATCGTTCATACGATACACCACGGTGTCGGTGAAATTTCGAATGATGTCTCCACGTCCCGCAATGACAGATGTTTTAAACATCGCAAGCTTATCGACGAACGGTTTTAATCCTGTACTTTAAAGTATCCGCCAAGTCCATGCATATTCCCCAAACGTGCCTTCACACCTGCACCGGATTTACATTAACCTGGCTCTCGTTAGAACGCCGCCTTATTTACGTGAATATTCATCAAGTCGGTTGAAACATATTCCGTTGGAATTGGCGCGTGTATGCACGTGACCCGCATATCCGTTCGCAGTTGCGTCGCGTGTCTCTTGGAAACGTCTCGCAGACGGTACCTGACGGTGCAGTATAGAGCCTGTTGTCTCTGTTTTTCCGTCGACGTTGTCGACGGAGAAAGGCGAACGGCCACGTAAACAAGGGCACACGAATGGCTGCGAGCTCAAAAATGGAACAACAGCCGCATCCGCCAGCTATTATTCGCCGCGGAGGTGAGTCCTGCGGGCTCTCCACGCCGTTGTAGAACCGAGCCACCGACCCCTCTCTCACTCTATTTTATACCGCCTTTCATTTTCCATTCTACAACCCTCATTTCCATTTTGTTGCCGGCACAATTTAAATCTCTGCCGCCCCGATGACACTCGGAAAACGTACGTCCACTACTGCCTCTCTTCTGTCCCCCTTTACCCCATTCCCATCTCTTCATTCTTTTCCCACTTTGTTCATTCCGTGCATTCCTTTACCCACGAGATTCTGCTGTTATCCTTTTCGGAATTGTTTTACTTACTGACCTCGGTGTATAGTTCTTTTTTATTATTTCGTGGCTTTATACTAGTTTTATTTTATTTTGGTTTGTTTCGTTGAGGATTTTTAATCCCTTTTAATTCAGGTTCTATTTATTTTTTGTTTATTTCTGTACTGTATCGTTTGCTCCCTTTTACAGCTATATTTTTTCCCGCGGCTTTGAATACTATTTTTGTTTTGGTTTCTGTTGGATTGGTTGAACGTTAATGGTCATTCCACGGACGAGAACGGAAACGCTGTAATTTAATCAGTCCGCAGTTGGCTCAATGAGAAAATGAAACGCTGGTAATGGGGTGGAATTAAAATGGCCCGGTTGTACTGTATCGAGGCGAATTCCAGAGAGGCCAGCGATAAACGGGCTAACTGTCCATGGCTGTCGACCGAATATCATACTCCTCGTCGAAAGGGATTCAATTGATTCTTCGTCGACAATTAAGCTGTCCCATTAAACCCACTCTTCGACTCAAAAAAGAGAACCAACAAAAAAGAGGAAACAAT
This sequence comes from Nomada fabriciana, assembly GCA_907165295.1. Taxonomy (NCBI): domain Eukaryota; kingdom Metazoa; phylum Arthropoda; class Insecta; order Hymenoptera; family Apidae; genus Nomada; species Nomada fabriciana. The sequence goes on along the minus strand of OU015690.1, from coordinate 5,525,346 downwards.
CCGTAAGCAGACAATCTTGAACCCTTTCGTTTTCATTAACGTCGCCGAACGGCACAATTAACGGCACAGTGATCGATTTAGGGTATCTTTGGGCGGTGCACAGTTAATGAGATTTATTGGCGGGACTTAGGTAAGAAGCAAGAGAGCTACGACGGTTCTTATCGTATGGTCGTGGGCGAAATACTTATTCGATGGAAGTATCTTATCCAGGAGGTTATCACGGGTGACCCTATGGGACTTAAACAAAGTTGCCCCAGTGGTGGACTGGGTGGGATCCGGAGAAGGTGGACAGAGTACTCCTTATTGAATCATGGATCCAACGACGAGACCAGACACTAGATCCCAGAACGGGTATCGGGTTACTCGTTAGTCGACCAGCGTCCCACCAAGATTTATACGATTAGACGGATTTCCTTAATGTAATTCAAGGACGTTTTCGTCCTTTCACCTCGTCCATTTTAAACGAGCTGTAAAAAGAAGAAGTAATTCGACCGTGATAGATAAATGTTTGTTACCGGGATCGTCGTGTCGATTGGATACCTTTCCGTATCGATTTGGAAATATTTTCATGGGAGAACGATGCGATGTTAGATTTTATTAATTGATCATTTTATTTATTTAGGTTTTTCTTAAGTCGATTGCCACGTGGCGAGGTAGCGAAAATTATTTCACGTGAAATGTTGTCTGAGGGTCTCGCTCCGCGATAAATATTCCTGACAGCGTCGCATTAACCTTTTTTTGTGTGAAATACTTCTCACCCTTGTCGGTCGAGACTCAGAACGTATTAAAAGTTTCCTTTGAACGCAAACGAACGTATCGCGGTGAAACTTTCATCAACTTTCCTGATAAATGTCCTAGACTTTTATGAGCCAAAGGCAATTCATCGAAACACCACGTGGGGTTCATTCAAATATCAACGAGAGGTCGTCTCGGAGGATTTAAATTTAATTTGAATATCGCTTTCACTCTGCACACACTTCAGCTATCGTTGCGATATTAATTTATTATCAGGTCTGTGGATAAAAATATTCTATCCTCTATTAATCCTTTGTTAACACAGACGCATGCTAAAGACTTTTCACAGCATTCTTTGTCATTGTACAATTATATTGCACTAAAATATTTGTTCAGCCATACGTAATTATAGCATGTATATAAAGTTAGAAGGACGTGTAAAAAAGCAGAGTCCAGTATTATTATGAAAGAAAAGAGAAAACATAACACGATGTCGATGTTAAGTAACGTGGACAAAAAAAGTAAAGAAAAGGTACAAGCTGAGAGTAGGAGCAACTCAGTTGCCTGCTTTCGCGGCGAATCGTAAAGCCTGCAACGAAGGGGAATCGTTGGAGAAGAAGGATGGAGGGTCATAAAAATGTAATTAACTTCATATAAGATGAAAGGGAAGATGAAGTTGGCTGGTCGATGAAGGGGTTTGCACCATACTGGTACGGCCCTGAACATTCTAGATACCAAGCAGAACGAAGATGGTGGAAGAAATTAAGACAGCCTCCAACCAACGTTACTTACTAGCCCCTCAGTTTCTACGGATTTCCTCTTCATTTCGCCAGGAATTATTATGTCGGTTGCATGCGCATGATGAAGCAAGTTCTTACCACCGGGACATCCCCTGGGTAGTAATCAAACTTCTGCTAATGAGGAAAGTAGAATATTTAATTAATATGCTGAACTTTTCCCGGGACCACTGTGCAAAGTCTTTACCATGATCGTCCTATATTCGACAGGGTCCATACGAACTTTAGATTGATACTGAAAAAAAAAACGATTGCTCATCGAAAGAACACCTGTTTCTATTTCGAATCGAGTCGTTCGCTCACGGACGTACCGCCGATCATATCCACCACCTGACGATACAATTACAGAGTAAGGGAACGTTTAGCCAGGTTCTAGGTGTGTGGCCAGCAATCAGCATACTCCATTAAGGTCGATCGAATATCGATTGGCAAACCAGGCTAAGCTGAACGCGTCAATCTCAAGGAACCTAGAACCTATGCTAACCTCGACTCGGTCTGGGCTAGGTCAAGTGTTGACCGATCCAGTTGTCGTCCAGCAGGCCTTTGCGCGTGAAGGTTCGTTCGTCACGGCGCTATCAGCATCGTCTGCTACGTGACGAAGATCGAATCTCTTCAGAATGGAAGGGAATTCAGTCCACCAGTTGGCCAATGGCCGACGTTTGATCGACTCGTCGCATCCCGAAGGGACGGTACCGCCCGTCTGTTTTAGGCGCCGACGTTGGAGGAATTATCGTCACGTTGAATCGTACACCAGTGCCTAGGTGGCTGCTTCGCATTTCTAACGATCGATGCTATAAATCGTAGATAAATCGTGGATAAATCTTTGGTCGATAATTATCGTTTCAACGGGAACACTGAATTCTCTGCGGCCTAACGAAGCGACGCGTAGAATCTCGACGAGGAATGGGATGACAGGCGGAAGTATAGGGTGGCTGAATTGGTACGCGGATTCGTGGGTGGTTGGGCTAGGTGTCGCGGGAAGGGTGGCCGTTTGTTTCGCGCCGGAACAAAGGAATCTCGGATGACAAATGCCAAGCGTGCACGCGGTCAACCGGATTCGCGAGCAAAGAGCTGCAGGATAGTTCACAAAGGCTTGCTACAGTGGCAAGGCTTGGTCAAGGTAAAAAGGATGGAGGTAAACGTTCAAAGAACTGACCATGAACAATAATCGTAGGGATAGTCCGACGATCCTGGCCGTCACAGATTACACACTTTTGATTATTCTGATTGAAATTCGAAGCGAACCGCGCTGGACTAATTCTTTTTCAGATGGTTAATGTATTATCAAAGAAAAAAAATTTCCTTCCACCGCTTTTCATTTATTACAGGAATTGGCAAGCGTGGTCTAATGGATGTTCATTTTTTATCTTTGCATAATACGGCTGTCCGCACAGTATACTATATTAAATACGTAGATACGCGACTATATAATTAATTCATCGTTCGATGGACAAATTTCGTATTATTGGTTTACATTTAGAGCAAACTAGGAGCTGCATTTGACAGATACGATGACAGGGATCGCCGCGAATGAACCTAATTTCCCGTTCGGAGAGCCAACTTTTGTGGCTTGCTCGTATACGTTCGCGTGCAATTTAAACTCGTCGGGATTGAAGTGTCGCGGATTAATGGAGATTTCGATGGTCCAACTTTTCGCTAGGTGGGACGCGAGGGGTTGGAAAATTTCGTGACGATTCGCGGTGCTTGCGCGGGCGTTCATTTCCACGTTGTTGTTAACGAACTTGTCCCATGGCTTGTTCGGCCATCATTAACTCGACATAGCAGTCAAGTGGCGCTGATAAGTCTTCGGCTAAAGTTGATTACTTCTACCATAGGTCGGTGTTGTCCCCTCAATGGATTTTGAACGGTCGCCACTACAATGCCCTATAATCTGCTCTCGACAGCTATTGTACCGGGGAAGTCCATAGAATAAAAGAATCTAGATAACGCTCCAAGGGCCATTGATAAACCGTATTGATGCACAGCGTGTTTATATGATTTAGGGTAATGCTTGAAATACCAGCGCACCGTGTAATTTATACTGCCCCAATTAAATTAATTAACAGTTGCTCCCGCGTGCTGGCGTTTCACACACAGCGCCATGATCCCTACAGTTACATACGCGAATGAATTTCCAAGTCTTTGAAGCTCATCAATTTAGAACTTTTCAATTAAATATCAATTAACTGATCGTCTCAATCCGTCTAAATTGTATCAACGTACACGAATATCTATCAACAGACAAATCGTCGAAAAAACGTTCGCCTAACGTTCAACACGGAAGATCGAACTCTATATGTCTAGGATCTATTTACATTCCCTCCTCTGGACCCATTACTTGCAATCCTTACGTTCTCTCGAAATTGCAGCCCGTTTCGAGAGTAGTCCGCTTGCATGCTTTCGAAAGCACCGCGATTTCGAGCACGCGGCAACGGGCGTAACAACAATATTTTCGTACGATCCAATCTTCTGTAGTGTAGTGTCGCGATCAGGTGGATGGAAAATATCCCGTTTCTGCGGAGCCAGGTGCTCCACTTCCTCTTTATACACCGTCTTCTTGCATGTGCACGCGAATTTAGACTGCCACGCGTCTAGAAGTCTCCGCTGGCGAAGCAACAATATTTTCCAATTTGAAAAAATTGCAGAATCCCTTTCCTGTTCAACTGCGCACGATAATCTAACGCCCTGATGTATTATTTAACGAATTGCCGGGAGGTCTGGGTAGACGAGGAAGAATTGTAAATTTAATTCTGTCGCACCCATACGAATTTCGCTGATCAGGTGGGAGTCGCAAGTGTAATCGCACATCGATGCAACGCGGGCGTATGCGACGTCGGAAAGTTTGAGAAACGCTGATCTGGAAGCCTGGAACGGCAACTAACATCTGGCGCGATGGTGGTTTCCCGTTTCGCCGTGATTCCAGCCACTTCTTCTGTTCGAAAGTCCAGCCCGAGTCGGCATTTGTCCGGTAAATTCCGTGAAAAAAGTTCGCCGGAGAAATATGATTCGGTTCACGTTCCACCTTTCCCCCGGAGGTGGACACCGACATCCTTTGCCCCCCTTTCGTGCAGAAATTCCTCCGACGTCGTACGTTCCGTCGATACTTCATTACGATCGTAGCTCGGACATAATATCCGAAACGTGTTCCATCGGGAACGAAAGATGTTTCTTTTACGAACTTTCTCGCAGAGTCGCGCCCGCTCCTAAGAGGTTTGCGACCCTTCGAACGCACGTGAGAAACAAGGTACAACCGTGGAAACGTCGAATAAAAATTTCCTGCGGACAATTTCAGCGAGGTGCCTGTCGAAACTGCATACTTGGAAGTTTCGCCAACAGGTGTGCGCAATTTACAGACGGACAAAAATATATTATCCATGGCTCGTATTAATCGCGTTGTTACGTTCAACGAGCAACTTTTGCGCGGCATATTTAAGACCCCTTCAAGTCTTATTTCGCAGGGAGTACTAGTGAAAAATATTTCCCCATAGAGGAAGAAAATCTCATTAGCATGCACGGCCGGCAGCCATGAAGGGGCGCGAACTTTTCGCGTTCTTATCGAGCACCGGCGTGCATAACGGATGCACTCGGCGCACTATTGCACGCGGTGCTGTGCGCCCAGGTATGCACACACGTGGCCGGTCGTATTACGTCTCGCGGGTATGATAACGACGCTGTATTAACTGAATTAGCAGCGATATAAAGCCCACTTGCGGTTTAATCTCGGCCACCTCGCGGACCTGGTAGAATATGGAGTCTGATGGTTTGTGCACTTAACGCAGCCCGTACACCAACCAATTTTTCATCAGCCCACTTTGCTGCATTGGAGAATTCAATATCCCATTGGATATTAAAGAATAACATTTCTGCCGCGACAATTTGCATGATTATCAGATATCCGAGCAGCGAATCTCCTCTATTTACATCCTGACGGAGTTAAATATTTTCGTAAAATAATGTCTTCCATCGCGGAGGAATGAACTTCAAGCAATTCACGAATCTGGCAATATTTGTACAGGTTGCCAGAGTGATTTCACGCGTATTGATTTCACAGGATTAATAAATAAGGGATAAACGAATCCTGTTGTTTCAGGTGGTTCGCGGAGGTGCCTCGAATTCCACCAGCGTCGATGAATCGAAACGCTGCATTCGAGAAGCAATTACTCGTAATTATTCTATGCCCAATCCCTCCTACCCTCTGTATCTCCTATTGTGCCGCGTATTGTGTACCGTGCGATTTCGATCGCGTTTCCATGCACGCAAGAGTGATACGTAACCACGCTCGAAGCGGCACTGATAAGTCGGTGAAAACGATTTGATTAACTTCTCGGCCATACGTCACGCTCGTCGATCGATTGCCCGCTGGTTACGCGGTTCACACGTGTCTTTACCTGCCTACACGTGTGCGCTGGCATGAATATCATCGAAAGATTTACTGCCGCTATGCACGCATGCATAATCGAACTTTCATGGAAACCGATGTCCGTTCTCGATATGCACACTCGTCCTTTTACGACGTTTCACACCGATCGTTGCTGGTAGTTGAAGAAAAATCATTCTACTTTATCACCTTTCATAGCCGTTTCACCTGAGGATTACAGTATGGTGCATGGTGAAAGAAAACTTTCGCAGGTCGTTGATCGAGGTCGTTTAATTAACGGCTCTAGCCTCCTCGAAAGGAAACTTAAGTCGTTCAAGTGACGATTAGAGTTAACCGCGTGCTAAGTGCTTGGAAACGATCCCCGTTAACTGGCTGATCGACACGAACGAGGCTAACCTATGCGAGATCTAATCTGAGCGAATGGGCATAAAATGTTCCCGCATATCACGAATAATATAAGAAACATATGAATGGCGTAAACAAATTATTAATTAATAAATTGAGACACGAAAGCCAGTACCGTCAAACAGAATAATCATTTTCAGTCGTTTTCAGTCGGGCCCAGAGATACGTACGGAAATATTTCATTTCCACATCTACAATGCACCACTCTATTATAGTATTAGTATTATTCTTTTTTTTCACCATTTCCCGAACTTTCCTATCGTTCTCCCAGACCACCGTCATCACGCGTCCTCCTTTGCACTCTGAGTAAACGTACGTGCATGTGAACGGGGCAAAATCGCATCCATGCACGCCGGATGTTCGACATAGTGGGCTCAAAAGGAAAGGTAGCAAGGTTCGCGGTGGATAGCGGAGCATAGGAGGCAACGACATCGACATTACGAATTCCGCGTGTTCTACCAGTCGCCTATATTCCGGGTGCGTTCCATTTATGAATACATAACGAAGTTCCGAGGAAAACTGAGTTGGACGTGGCACGACGCTTCGCAGCCGAGTTATACTAGCTGGGGAACGTTGGTGGTGTCGCAAATAAAGGTGTTTGTAACCGGCTGTCAACGACTTGCTCCACGTCACCCCTCGTACCCTCCATTGAGGGGAACTATAGCATTTTGTTCTTTTGGGGAAAATGTTGCAACGCCGTAATTAGCGCAATTGCGAAGGAACGTTTTCGTGAAACGTTTCGCCGGGATCGCAAATGTTGCTGTGCTTTTTATCAGAGAGAGAGAGAGAGAGAGGGAGAGAGAGAGAGATAGAGAGAGAGAAAGGCGGGGCGGATTACAGTAGCCTTGACTATTCTCCGAAGAAAGAAAACGTAATGAGTACTTGTAAACGACGCAGTCATTAGGGAGGGAGAACGTTTTATGGGTGTTGCGAATTGTATGGTTGGATGATAGATAAGCTTGAACGAAGATGAGAATTAGAGTAGCATGGGATGGGGGGCCAAAGGGATGGATGAGGGTGGTCAAAGCTGATTGAAATTCCTCGGGAAAATTCTTGAGTGTCATGATCGTGTTATCAGGCTATGCTTGATTGTGTCCTGTCTAGACCATGGGGTTCGTCGAATTCCAATATCGTTCGATCTTTAATCAAGGGTTTCATATTAAAAATAAATATATTCGTTTATAATAATTGATGGTGGAAATAATATTTGCGTTGAACGAAAAAGTAGATGCCTAGTTGAACGAACGAAATTCCGTCGGTACTTATCGATTTTTGTTTAACGAATACTACGTGTAATATATAATAAATGTGATTTGTCAAAGGAACATTGCGCTGAATTGTTGCGCCGCGGTATTTATTGTCATTATTGTGACTTCCATTGATAGATACGTTTGTTCCGAACGATATCGTGCTAGGTTTTCGTCGAAAATGGTAATTGTTGTGTCAGGGGGTCCTCAGGACCCCATGAATTCGGTGGCCAAAAAAACGTTTTCGACGGTTAGTCTTGGTATATACGTTTCCACGCGATGAAAGGTCTTTATCAGCTGTCCCCGGACTCTCTGTAGGGACGGTTTAAAAATAACACCATTCGCCGAATCCCCCTTCTCGCGACGCTAAAATTCTTTTAACTATTTATTCCACGCTCTTCGTCCAATTGAAATGAATCGTTCCACCCTTATAGCCTGTTCCATGATTCTCGCCCACGTTGCTCCTCGTTTCAAAGGGGAATCTCACTTGTTATCCAACAAAACATTAAATTCATTCTTTAAACACATTATCATTATGTATTCTACTCTTCATCGTTCTTCGTGCAGTGATTTCTTTATCCATAAAGGGCCAGGGTAAACAAGAAAAAAAAAAGATAAGAAAGGAAGGAGGCTACAAAAAGGGGCGTACGCTAAACGGGGAATAGGAAGGGGGCAGAGAAGTCGAATAGCAGAACGGAAAGTGATATAAAATATATTCGTATTTTTTCAAGGGATTCGCGGGTTCTACGGTCGGCGTGGATCCTGGATTTGGCTTTGATGAGTTTTCCCATTCCGGTTGCTGCTCCATTTTAACCCTCCCTCCTCCCTTCAAAACGTACAGTTCAATCGCGGCCATTGAATGCCAATGTAAACGTTCCCGTGGATTTTGTACTTCCGCGTTCTGCCCCCTTCTATCCTCCCCTAGGAGACATTTGAACGCCTCTCCGCATCTTCTTAGCCAGCCACCACTATTCACGATACCCTTCTGACCGACTGGCAAAGTTCCGATATTTGTTTCGCGCGTTTTTTCTTCCTCCCCCATAGCACGCCACGATACCCCGTAACGGGATATCAAGATCGTGTATTTTAAGGAACCCAACGAAACCGTGAATCGCCGGCTTAGGTTACCCCAATTTGAGGAAACACGACGCCCTGATCCATCGTTTGTACGAAATGGTATCATAATTCCTCGATTTCGACCGAGGTTTCCTAAACGTTTTCTCAATAGGAGGCCCGTAACGTTGATGGAAAAACTTTCTTTTCTGTTTAAGCGGGTGCAAAGCATTAGAGGGTGACATTTAAATTTCATTTAATCGCCCGTGAATTAATTGTCTATCAAATTTGGTTCACTCGTGGACCGAATTCGACCAACGTGTAATACATTGAGGCGTGTCTACGAACGTGTAACGAGTTCGAGATTCGCCGAACGACCCCATATTTGATTTGAAATCACTTTGCGTTCATCCGACCGACATAATCCCGGCCGTGCGGACCGTCGTTGCTCTATCATTCCTGTATTTCCACGGACAATGCATCAACATACGTGTACACGTACATGGAACGACAGACAGGAATACAGAATCGTATGACAGTCGTCGATCCATGGATCGAGGATCGTGCAGCACTGCCATAGGATTGGCACGCTGACATTTGCGTGTAAACGCTGTACATTCCGCATGTACCAGCTGTTTCGCTTTATAGCTTGAGATCTCAGACTGTGTCGATGCGATTCGCAATTTTATCATCGAGCCGGTCGCACCCTGCATCGCCCTCGTGGATTTCGTCGACCGTCTCTGTTCCTTTCTCGGTGAAATCGTGCGCCGTTTACGTGCCAAGAGATATTCTGGCAGTCTGCACGAGAGAGCGTGAAAGAAGTTACGTCAGATCCTTAGAATATCAAACTGCACCAGAGCCGACACACGATTCTGGTGTCTCTCTGACATTTCTGGTTTAGACAATGCGTAAGATGATTTTGCAAATCTATTGTCGAATTCAGATATTACAGACGATTCATATTTTATGTACGAAAGGAAATAAAATAATGTAAGAGGAATTACAATAACAAAAGTGCCAAGTTTTTTTCTGTTCTAGGTAATTGCCGTTAAGTGAAAAGGGATACTCCAAAATGGTTCGTTCGGATGCAGAAAATATCAGAATTGATGTTCCAACGTCCCTTGCGATTTTGTAAAAAATTCTATATCGATACGGAATATCGATGCATATTAATAAGGCATCCGGTAGTTCTTTCACGGAAACGATCCCTGGCGGCAATGAATGGTCACCATGTGAATGGCACTGTTCCGCAGTGAAACGCACACCCTTTGTGCTTTCGAGCGGCGTGCACCGCGAAATGCTTCTCGCTACCAACGAGCGTTTGTTTCGTATTGCAGTGATTTCTATTTACCGTGGCACGGTTCACTATCGCTATTGATTGATTCAAGCATACGATCTCTTTTACTTTTTCTACTCTATTTCTAGGAGTCACCTCGAAGTGAAACACAATTTGACTGCTATGTGGTATTATACCCATCTCTACCCATATCAGGACAAAAAACATAATTGTTGCTTTAAACAGCATTTTACTATTCTCACTGTCACTGTGTTAACAGTGTTACCCCATTATTATGTTTAAAAGTAACAGTAGCGTTGCAAAGCTGAAACAGCAAGTACATACTAGACTCTATCGTGGGTTCTTACCGCCGTCTGACTACGCGCAGATCTATTCTACTGCCGGCGACTACTCTCTCTGTCTCCATTCGATAGCCTTTCCATCCGAGATATGTCGAACGATTTCGTCGATTTAAAATTCTAATGCAGCAACTTTGTTCCTCTTTCGTGCACGGATACGTAGCGGCAAGCAGAAAAATAGGTTAGCTTGTTTCTGGCAGGGTGTGCGATACTTGTGCTTCCTATTCCTATTTCGTTTTCCACCCTTTGTTCTCTCACTATCTTTTCGCCCCCCTCCCCGCCCCTCGATCTCGTTTCTTTTTCCATGTCTTCGAAGGATAGAGGCCCGGGGCGAGGCTAACTGACTCTCGTGGAATCGGACGCGAAGTCAAAGGGTTATGCAACGCGAACAACCCCCGCACCAATGTCATGCAAACTCGATTCCACACTGTCGAGATCCTTCACAGCTCCCATCGTCGTTTTACGCTTTGTCTTTGCATTCCGCAGGTACGGAAAGTTCGTTCCTGGAGTGACTAAGGGGTCGATAAATTCGTTTTTCTTCGAGCTAGATCTCTCGAGTTTCGGCGTCGAGTTCTTTTGCGTCCAACCATGAATTTCGAGGCATTATATTAATGCCGTGCCTCCGCCGCAAAAATACCTGGAACAGCCGTGCGACAAAGATTCAGCATTACTGTGGTAAACAACGAAACATATTTGTATATCAACGATATCCAATAATTATTTACATTTATTCAAATGGAACGACTAAAACGCCGTAGCAGAAACGCGGCACAAAGCCCGAAAGATATACACAGATCCCAGAAACCAACCGAAAAGCCACGGCCAGAAATCCCAAGCCACTCCAAGGCCCCGTTTCAAATATTTCGTTCCCATTACCGGGGACATAAAACCATTTTTTCCAGTCGAGCATTTCCAGCCGTGAGCGTCATCGACTTTAGTGGAAGAAGGGGGCGAATTTCGAGGATTAAAATACCGTAGTTAAGCCTCCGTGAAACGCAAAATATCAACTACGGGCGGTCGTATAAAAGATCTACGCGAAATTGGGGAGGGAAAAGAAACAAACGACCCCGGCGTATAAGCTCCCGCGACCCACATTTCAAATCGACTAAGCAAAATGGGTCGTTCTGTATGCAACGCGACGATCCAGAAATCCTTTCTCTTTCCCGAGCTGATCCGAGCGTCGCGGCGCGGCGGAACGGCAGCTACCTGGAGATCTACCGGCTCCCCCACAGCTTACACGTCAATCTCTGGCTCGTACTTCGTATTTCCCGGCGAGGATTCCACGTCTCGATGCGATTTCGAAGTTACGTCGCCTCGAATTCGTCCACGTGCGACCTGCTGCACCTACGACGACGTTTTTCTTTGTTCGGACTTTGTGAAACGTGTAGCACAACTTCTTTGCGATAAAGTGGATTTCACTAAGCATAGAACTTCTGCGCTATCGAAGTTGTCATTTATTTGTTAATAATAATAGTACGATTATTTGTTTTGCACGCGATGGTATACAGCCAACGGAATCGCGTTTTCTGTCGGTGGCCTTTTGGTATTCTGACTGCCCCTGCCATTTTTCCATTTGTCTAATTAAAAAAAAAAGAACGTTGGTTCTGTAGTACGGCAGGCTGAAAAAATTCATCGAAAAATATTTACCGTCGATACGAGTTTGCCGAACGCGAAAAACGAATCGCGCGTTGCACGGAATAATTTACAGACCGGCCAGTCTGTTTCAATTTTATGTTCCGGCAAGTGAAAACAACGTACCATCGATCCGTTTAGTCAATCGAGTGGCCGGAATTTCTATTCAGACTGTTTAAGTAATTCCACTTGTTACTATTTTCTGATCGTCCACTCAGAACGCGCTCTTCGACCGTAATGGCTTGAACTATAACAATCTGCGCGATGCGAGTCGTCCGTGCCAAATCACCACGATTGTTAGTGTAACGTTGATGCAACGGGCCGAGACTAGAAAATTGCTTTATACGCGATAGCAAGTTGATTATTTGAATGGCGACGGCAACTATTTCCCATGCAAATCGCCAGGAAATTCGATGAAACGAACTCGGCGAGATTTTATTAATTAACATTGTTTACGACGCATTCTGTTGTCACGGTGACGGCATAAATACCAGCCCGATCAAGCATTTAATTGCACGGAATTTTTATTAGCACGAAACGAACGCACCCGTAGCATCCAATAAAACGTTCATTTCCTTGCGCAATTACACGTAACAGTCGATCGAATGGACGCTCGTGGAATGTAGTAACAAAATCGATTATCCCGAATCAAGATCGATCGAAATGGTCGACGAAAGACTTTAATTAAATGCAAGATACAATGTGAAAATAAACAGGGAAAAATAAGAAAAAAAAACAAACAAAGAAATGTGGTTTGATATTCGTCGTTGCTGGTCGCTGAATTTCCAATGAACTTAATGGGTGCGCCTCCACTCAGGAGGGTCAAAGGTGAAAGATAAAAGGGCGAGAGTGCATTTGTCGACGAGGCGAATCGAAAGGCGAGTCGGCTTGGGAACAGGAATTTAATCAGCAATGAAAATTACGCGTGGGCGATAAAGGTTCGAGCATGCGCCACTCGCCTCCCTTTCTTCCGCAGATATTAATTTATTTTGTTCTCAGAGCTGGGAAAGGATATCGCTTATGTTGCATTGCCTCGTAATATTCGTTGCCTTATTCCTTTTCTATCCCAGCTATCGTCATTTGGATATCGAATGGATATACAGTGTTTGGATTGGCAAATGTAATTAAAACAAAAAAAATTTATTCCGGAATCTTTACATTCGATTAAGAATAAAAATTGCTCGACGCATTAGCGTGCTTAATAATTGACGTCACGAGATTTCTCTTCGCTTCATAAATCTCTTCACTCAATAATAGTAAATTATGAATAAATACGATTCATTTCGAACTGTTTGCCCAGCTGGAAAAGATTGAAACGTTCGCGAAAGCGTGTTTACAGTCGGATGATTTGCTATCACCGGTATTTTATATTAAATTCTTTCTATCCACGACGGAAGAGAGGGAACGCCGCTCTCCATTATTCCCCAAAACAAATAAGCCCCGTAACAATCCCCCGTTCCTTCTCGCGGTTCAATTTCCAGCTTAGATCTTCATTTATCTTTCCACTGTCACATCGTCCGCGATCCAGCACGGTGCGCGCACCTCTTTCGAATATTTGCTTTCTTCTAAACGTAATTTCCAACACGATCCTGTTTATACTCCGCTCGTATCGAATCGAAATCGCCCCGAACAGTAGGTTAAGCCCCGGCGCTTTCAGAATATATCTCGCGACAAAGTTTCTACGCGTCACACATACGAGTAATACGATCTGAGAGCGCGAGAACTCGTTCATACTTTTGCAAGGAGACGCTCAAAGGAAATTCGCGGTTACCAGAGCGGCTCGCGAGGCTCAGATGCACAAAGCAGCTACTCAAAGTCAATGGCAATGATCAAAATTCACGGCGCATGCGTATTTCAGACCGAAAATAACCCCCTGACAAACCTACAACGCAAATATACGTCGTTGCATCGGCGAATGGCGTTCCTGGTGGAACGATTCTGTCTCTTGTTCTCCAACCACGTAAGGGAGCTTCGAACGTGTTCCATTCAGAGCACCGGAGACCTAATATCTTTTGGAATACAGTGGCAATTCCGATTTATTTACGCAACTTTAATTGAAACGAATTACTCCTTTCGCTTGGATAATTCAATATACTTAATTCCATCTCTCCGTCGGATCCTTTATCACTTCTATCAGTCGAGCACCACGTTGACAAATCAAACGGATCACTAGGTTGAACATTTGAAGGTTGACTACGAACTTGGCTAATTGGCCGCAATTAGTCCGTTAAGCGAGGGCCAGCCAGGCGTGCGTTTAGTTTGCGTTCAAGCTGGACCCTTCATTCTTACGAATCCTGCTGGGTGTTCGACAAAAACGTATAGCTAAACGTCAAAGAGCCAGGTGGGGCTACGAGTCTGAACAGAGAAACGAACTTACGAGCCGGCGATAAGAAGAAAGACGCTGCGAGGAATAACAGCGGAGACGCGGCGTAGGGGGTGGGCGGTTTCAGTAAAAAGGACAGCTTTGAGCGAAGACGGTGAAGTGCAAGGGGAGAAGAAGACGAAGAAGAAGACCGAGCAAGTGAATGTAATTGGCTTGAGCCGGCGCTATCTTGCTAGTCAAGCAGTTTCTCAGCTCGGTCGCTATCAGCGCGAATATAAATTCAGCTCCTTTTATTCTACCGCCCATCTCGTTTCCCTTCACCTCTTTGAACACCTTTCTTCCTCGCCCTTTTCACCCTCCCTCTCGACCTGCCCCTCGCGCCCGACGGAATTAACAGTGGTAATTTGTTTTAAGCACGCCGGGGAAAAGTTTCGACCCGGTAGCGTGTATCGATGGCTAGCACTGACCGTCGATACTCTGGAAAGAATTCGTATCGCCGGGGATGGTGGCGAAGCAATGCGAATGGCGAAAAAGAGTGTACAGCCATTTGATTTCTTCAACGACTCGCGTACGACCATTACGAGTCTTAGCGAGTACTTCGGTTCTTTGGTAGCGCGTTAAAGTTCCTTTGGTTTTATTGGAAGCTCTGCTATCCTTTCTCGTTAATATGTTAATCGATATGCAAATCGCACGTCGCATCTGTTTCTTTCAACTATTGACTGGCCGTATGTACGATTGGATTGACAATTTTCTGTGTTTCTTCGTCGGGAACGTAGTTAATAATTATTTAATGATATTGTACCGCTAACTTTCTCCGGCGTTATTTAACTACGAAACGAGCGGTTGAAGAGTATCGGAGTTCAATTTTAATGCTCGAGACTTGGTTGGATTATATTTTAATGTAGCTATTTATTGAACAATGTTCAAGGAGAAGTTGCTGGTATTATTATGAACTTATTAATGGGCAGGAAGGCGGCAGACATCGATCACGTTACAATTATCCTCGTGAGCACGAGTTTAATTGGAAGTTGCTCGACCTATTTTCGCGAACGTCAACGCGTTTCATTTCCAAGAAAAATGGAAGAAACGAACTTCCTTTTTTCGAAGATTATCCACTCAGCAATTATAAGAGAACGTGTGCAATGACGTGTTGGATCTTAACGAACGTGACGTCAATGCGCTGCAATCGTCCACACCAATATTGAGGTTGAAAAGTTTTTAATTCTCCCTTCTGATAGCGATCGAAGTTTTATTGAACAAACTGTTATTAATTTCTCTTTCTCGTGAGATTTAAACGCCCTTCGAATTAAATTTCATTCACGTAATCGTTTAATTAGAGACTAATTCGATAGAAAGCTTGACACGGACGGAAAAATTATCTCGTCGATCGAAATACGTGTTTATGGCATGCTTATAAATTGAATCGATTGGAAACTTCCTTGTATACGAGTCACATCTGTCGTAGAACGAAACAGAATTACGCGCGATAGATCTTGAGATTCCAAATGAAATTGTCAGATTTTTAATTAATTCTAAATTTAACATGCTAGTAAATATTAGATAACACTGAAATCCTAAATTTTGTACACTTAGAATTCAATTTACCAATTAATTATTATTGTTTATCAGCCACATTTCCGATTGTTCTGTTACTAAATGTAAGCAGCTTCTTTAAACTAATAACACGTGCAATTACACAAGTCGTTGACCGTCCAGCACCTGTCGCCTCTAATATTTTACTCATTTCAGATGGAAGATCTTGCGAGCAGTGCCGCGCACGCCAGTAATTATTCATAGCAATTACGCTGTTTTCAGACTTGCACAAAGCCACCGCCTTTTTACGAGTGCTTCACCCTAGTGGCACAGGGATATTGTTAAAAATAATATCGTCGCGTTTAACGCAACGCCGTCGTAAAATACCGTGGCATTTTAAATTTTATGTTCTTTTCGGGGCGAATTCGCGACCAACGATTTAGCTATAAAGCTTGAAAGGAACGCTGCACGATGGCACCGTATGACCCCGTACATTCGTAAGTTCCATCATAAAAATAAAAATAATCTGCGGTTAAATAGCATTGCATGGTAATTAAAATCCCACAAGGATTCAATTAAAGAACAAACAAAAATGGTTCTAGTGTTAGAGAAATTGTTCAATTCATCTTCAGTTATTGTGGCAAGAATTCTTCGCGTTTATAGTCGATCATATTTTTCCTCTGGAACCGAATTCACAGTCGAAGATCGAGGGCGTCGAAATCGCTCGTTAGCCAGGGAGAAAAGTCGTTTGGAAAGGATATCCGCGCCGCTTAGTGGTGGGAGGTTGGTTCGAGGAAAGGGTACAAAATGGTGGTGATTCTAGATCCAGAAGTTTTATTCCACTGGTCTTTAGGACGATTTAATGCCTGTAAATTGGGGGGTAAAACGTAGCTTTTCCCGATATTAGCCTTGGCGCGAAAAAGACGCGTAAAAGAGGGTCGAAATATCGAGGAAGCATAGACGAGGGTGAAATGGTGAAATTGTTCGATATTCGAAAGACGTTGCAGGGTGGCACGCGCAACGACGATCGACCTATGGAACTATTATTTTTCTAATCACGAGGAGTTCGGTTGTTGTATGGTCCACCAGAAACAATCTCGTTGTAAAACTTTTATTTCATGGTTTCCCCTTTAAACCCTAATTTTATTTTGAAATCCACCACTAATTCCTTCCGCGTCCTCCCGAACGTTTCACGCATTTAATTCTCAATTTACGTAGCAGTATAATTCCACCCTTTCAGCCTGCAAAATCTTCACCACAACCGCGCCCCCACAATTCGACTTCCCCACGATTCTTTCCCCGGGATTAATCGTTCTGATCTCTCCCACCAGTACTCCGTCTAATTAGATCGTTAATCACCTTGTCATACACTTCCTCGCGAGTCTCGCTAGATTTAACGCCACAACGACGTAATAAACGACCAATCTATCCGTGTTGGGCTACACACAGAGATTGCAGAGCAGGTAGATCGTAATGGTGAAAAACGGGAGGCGGTGGTGAAGCAGGTAAAAACGTTCGCCGCACACAGAGGTCGGCCGTTCCGCCTTTCATGACTATCTGATGTACATTGCGAGCGTGATAGATGTTTATGCCTCGCGCGACATTCCATATGCTCTTATTTTCCGAGCCCAACCCTCTAGAATCTACCCTGTTACCCTGTTGGTCGCTTATAGAATGCAGTATATTGCCGTTCCTCATATTTTCAAAGAGAATCACCGGTGTCTCGGCTGGAAGAGGAAAGAGGAAGAACTGTTAGCTACCTGTGCATTATATTACGCGTTCCCCTGTCTGCGATACACTTGTATTTATTAAGGAGGGCAAGTAACTGTTCGCCAGACACGAATCGAACGGAATAAACGACTGACAGGAGAGGCAGCGGTTCCTTTTTTCTCGCTTCTCGATATCGTCAGCTCGACCAAGTTTTCTATTCGTCGCGTCCGGTTGCTAAGCCATTAGTTTCGTTTATATTAAGTCAGTTTATTAACCTATTTCTTTCGCGCGACAGTAGTTGTGACGTTCAGCAACGCGTCTGTCGATTGATCGAAAGATCGTGTAATGTGATTCTAAAGGAATGAAGAAACTAAACGTTCAAGTAATTGTAGTTGAATTTTGATACGAAGGAAGAATAGGCGTGGGAGGTATATTAATTTCATTGCAAATCTGGGGACAGTTTTTCCAAAAAGTCAAGCCGTAGCAAGTTAACGCTTAGCCAATTTTCCCCGACGAGAAAAGCGGAGAGTCGCGTTGTAAAATTGATCGTTGAACACGTTTCGTCGTCGTTCTGCCTCGTCGACGTTGACGTCGCGTCGTAACTCGGGTAATGTACTTTTCAAGCCACTACTTCGAAAGAGCATGCTCTGTAATTTGTTTATACGCGGCCCTTTGTCGAAGTAACTTGAGAAGAAACATCAGTAGTGAATGTGGAAAAACGAGAAGGAAATTGCGTGTCCCTTTGTGTGCATGAATGATCCACGTCGAAGTACGAAATCAGAAAAACATATACATAATAACTGTTTTCTCGGAAAACATTTCCCTTTAGTAGTTATAAAATGTAAAGTTGTTACTTCTAATGTATCGTTGAATATATTTAACCCGATAGATTAGAGTAGTGTATTTGCGAAATTATTCCTTTAATTGGGTTTTCATATTGAAAGCTCTTACCGCGTGATCACAACACATGCACGGACGAAAAAATCAAAGTGAAAACTGACGCGTTCTGCCAGACCAATTTTACTTCGCGCCAGGCTCGACTTCTATGTTCACCAAGTCGCTTCCATAATAGAAACTGACACCAGGTCGAGGTATATTCGATTTAGATTAACGCCACCATCGACATGCGTCTTTGGCTTCACGTACGAACGAGGAATAAATTGGAAAAAAGCTTATCGCCTGATATTCCGCTATTTCCCGTCCACGTTAATCTTGGTCCCATCGAAAGCGTTGCACGTGCTACAAGAAATGCTCCAGATATGCACGTTGTCGCGTAATACAATGTTCATTTGCTAATGTCAACTCATTTATTTAACACCGACTTGCATAGAACGGGCGTACTGCCGTAAATACTCTATTAATGTCGCGAGGTCCGTAAGGAGGGGTCAGGGAGAGAGATCATTTTCGAGAATAATGGCGTAATGCGTGGTCTCTTTCTAACATTACGACCCCCGAGTGGGAAATAATTGCGTGATTTCGGTATTTTAATTTCGCTGTTTCTCTCATCTTGTATCATTCAACGTTCACTGCTAAAATGTAAGCGATTAAATGAAATTATCTCCTCTCGTAAATTTGTTACAATTTTTATCCGTAATTAAACGAGACGTTTGCCGTACCTTTAATTTCATATTTATATATATTACAGTAATTTCAACGCGGATAAGTTTGATTCTATTATGTATTTTGAAAAGCCGGAAATTTTTAACATCGTTCCCTTGTCATTGAAACATAGACATGAGGGGTAAAGGAGATTCGCAAATAGCACTGTAAAATTATACGCACATCGTGGCATAGGTTGTAATCGCAAATGGGTTTAATGGTATTAACGTTTGCCCCGTATGGGACCGTGGTTTGTTCGTAACGGAACAATCTGAAAACTATTTGCGAGACACATATACATATACGTATGTACATACTCGAAAACTATTTACTACATATGACTGCGGTAATGGGGGAAACGGACGAATCTCTGTCCGCCCCCGGGGTTACGAGCGTTGCTCACGACTGTCCACGAAGTCGATATTAATTATTCCGCGGTGTCCGAGCAATTTATAGGAGTTATTATTGTTTACCGCCGTTTCAGACGGGCCGACATTTTCCAGAAATTCCCATCGAACGATCAATCATTATTTAACGCCGTTATTTCGTTTCATTAACAATTCTCGGGCCATCGCGAAAATTATCCGCCACACAATTTCCCCGGGACACTTTACGAATTAATTGTTCAACGAAATATGCAATTTAAAGTCTATTACTGTGCGTGTACCTCGGCTATAGCCGCGGGAATATTGACATATATTAAAACATGATTATGATTATAATGATTTCACGCTCATGGAAGGTTTTAAATAAGTGCTAGTCAATCTCAGAGCTTTGGCAGAGATTGGATCTTAGGATCTTTGATTCTGAGGGATCTTGAGTTAATTTCATTCGCGTGAATCGAAAATTCACGATACCAACATTCAGACATAATACTATGGTGCCGTTTAGGTATCGATTACTGGTCAATCCTATAGTGACCAGCGATTTGTATATATACGGATAATCGATTAGTCTGTTTACTGTGCGTGACTCCCGACTGGATTATGCCTGCAATCGATTAACCGGAGAACCGATCAACCACATTCGGTTAGCAGACACTGATACATTCTCCTACAATTAACCGCTTAGCGGTGTACTCAAATTACCTAATACTCTTCGTCACGTTGTATTGACTTTGAATCGTGGCCAGTGCAACGATAACTATAATGATCCACCCACGAAATATTTGTGTTTCGTTGACCAAATTTATTTTTGCTCGAAATAACGTGCGAACAAGATTCTAGTTTGTCGATTTTAAAGGAAACGCAACCTATTTGTAACTGTAAAGGGCTCGCGTTTGTTTTCCAATACCTCGTCGGGATTAAAAAGTAAATTTCAGAGGGGTGAATTTATTAGGCATTTTGTTCCCAAGCCCAGCTGCGACTAGTAATATTTGTCAAAAATTCCATCACAGTATATTCTCAAGAAATAGAATGCCCAGGAACATTGTTCGCGCCGTTTCGATTTCAGACCTCAGAAATCCGGAAACGGGAGTAAATTCCTGTGACAAATGACGTTTCTAACAAATCAGACTACCAGCTCAAAGTACAAGGACAGACGGTCCCTGTCCTCTACGTATTGACAAGACATCACGTCTGCCTCTCAAGAAAGAGAGTACAAACACTGTGTTCAAATACAAACAACTGCACAGAATATCGTGGCACACGACGACAGTACAACCACAGCGCCCCATTTGGCGAGCTCCCTCAACAACCAGCCAACCTCTTTTCCCTGCGGCTTCGTGGCAGAAAACAGCCCTCTGTGTACGAGGGTGCGTCGAAGAATCGGCGAAGGTATCCGCAGACAAATTCTTCGAGCGCTTTCGGTGGCTTGAAGAGGCACTCGGTGTTCGAAAAGCGGAGGCACGAAATCGCTGGGCCTGTTTACCTATCCGCCGTTGCTTGAACCTTAAACTTCGTAGGTGAGGCCAACTGTAAATCAAGCGTTTCCAGCCGGCCACCTGTAGCGTCGCGACGCCACTCTGGCCTCCCGTTCTTTCCCATGAAACGCTCTGCCGGTCTGTCTCGTTTTATCTTCCCCCCTTTTTCCCTGCCCCTCGTTGTTTTTATCGGCGAATCGCCTCGATTGGCAGTGCCGTCGTTTTCCTAAACATACCTAAGCTGATGGTCGTAACAGGTGCCCGTGGACGGGAAGGTGAAGGCGAGTTATAAAAAGACAGCATACTGCGCAATGATTCCATTGGCGGTCGGTGAAAGCGACGTCGTCACGACGGCTACGAGCATCCTCGAGCTGACGTGGTTCGAAGCTGCTCCTGGGGACGAGCGTGGCCGCCATTAAGGGATTCCAGCAGCGTCGGTCGCGTCGGTTCGAATGACGACCTCCAGCGATCCAGAAAATAAACTTTCCGTCTCAATGTTCCCGTACGTGGTCCCTCGTTGCTGGCCGAGGTTATGAACCTTCATCGACGGCCACTCACCAAGTACCAACGAGCTTGGGACCGTTCGAACTCGCTTCTTTCGATTTCTAGAGCCCGTGAAGGAGTCGTATCAGAGATGGGACTGCTCTTACCTTGCATGGTGTTGCTCTATATGGCTGCGATGATCGCGAAGGAGTTCCTAGATTCTACGATCGAGTGTGCGGTGTTTGCAGTGAACTTTCTGCGGTTTAGGTAAACCGTAACTGTCGCCAATCGATAAAAATGACGAGCGGAGATTTTTCTGCGATGGTTCGTTTAATAGAGCGTGGAACACCCTGGACCAGGGGCCCGTCGAAGCGTTAAAACAATTAAAGTAATCCTGCGGAAATAATCTTCGCGACAGCAAGCTGTCGAGCTTTAAGCTTCGATGCCGGCGTATCTCTTTAAGCCGAGATAAGCGAGAGGAACAGTTCAGAAAGGAAGCCGGCTGGCGTGGACGTTTATCATCGTGGTATAGCTATTTTGGGAACAATCCGACTGGTTTTAGTGGCACTCAAAATCAGGCCGCGGTAGAAAAGAGACCGGTTCGGATGAATTTTACGTCCGTGAGAAGGGCCACGGTCAGATAGAGAATGAGGCTGACCGTTTAAGCGAGGAATAACGATTCTATCTAACTAAAATTACGGCGAAACAATGCAGTGTATTAATATGGAACGATAAGTCAGCGTTAACCTCGTTCCTTCTCGTCCAGGTGATATTTCAAGCCTCCGCAATTCATCTTCCCGTTTGAACAAACCTCACTGTTACCGCAAACATCGTGAATACAAATTAATTTACGAGCTTAACGTTTTCACCATTCACGGGCGTCGCGTTATTGTCCTCCCCGTTCATTCGCGCAAAGGAAAACGGGGAAGGAACCGCGGGAAATTAGGTGAAAAAGGAAGAGGGTGGAAGAGGAGAGAGTGGCGGGAGAATTGTGTTTCTAGCAGACCGGAAAAGCCTGTTCTCATTGTTCAACAGTCTTCAGCGATTCTGCCGTTCTTCTTTTTTCTGTAAACTAATTGATGCCCCCATTGTCGAGGAAAGACAACGACGACAACGACAACGGGACAGCGTTGGAAAAGAGCGGGTTGCCCACGCAGAAAGGATCGTAATTAGGGGCTATTTATCGCTGGCCTTGAGGAAATTTCTTCCGTATCCCCCGCAACATCTATCTTACTTTCTGTCCCTTCTTTGGCTCGCCTCCTCTTCTTCTCTTTGCCCAACGACCAAACCCTAGCGCGAGATTTAGCAGTATTAGCGTCGAATGGAGGGCCGAGACGTTTAAGGCAAATTGCGGAGATATCGTTAAAGGGGTCGCTTGCACGGGTTTTAAGTGTATTTACGATCTTTCAACCGATAATTAAAGCCACCGTATATGGTTACCTTGGCCACCAATAGGCAATCTGTCGTCTCCAATAACGAACATTTAAATTACAGTAAACATACCGAAACGAAATTCAAGCTTCACTAAATTCGGACCGGAAAATTGACGATTTTTGATCATGCAAGGGTCGATAAAGCGAAGGTATTTTTCATTCAATATCGTACTAATTTCAATCATCTGTACGAGTTATGAGAAATTTTCTTCATAACTAAAATCGGCATGTATTTGAAGTTTGATATCTCCCCTTTACAACGACCACTGAAAAATTGATCTACGATATTTTTTGTCGCAGCATGAATTATTTTCGGTTTAGCAGAAATAATGGTGTTAAAAACAAGTTGGAAAATATTGCATCCAGCGTCTGGCCACGCTCGGTCCAATTCTACTTGAAGTGGTCACGGCGTTTTCCACGAATTATAAAACTTTATATAACGCTCCGCAGGGCCACGAGTTTAATCACCATAACCGAACACTTCATCGTGAATCGCGGACCAGCGTATCATGAGCATTTCATCATCCCAACGCCGTTATCCCGGTGCAGTTGATATTATCAGAGATTTCGCTTTCATAACGCGCTGGATTATGTATCGTATAAAGTGCGCTTTGAATAAATTTAGATCGATATCTTACTGGAGAGCGCTTGGTGGTCCCTGTGTTTCTTTCCCTTTTCCGCTGCCCTGTCACGGGTATTTGCCCCTTCGCCCATCTCGTATTATCGGCGTAATGAAATTCAGAAAGAAAGTACATTTTTAACGATGAAATTGAGCGAGCTTATGTTGCAACGATAAAGATTATGCAAAATATTCAACCGTCGGTTGAATCTCATTAAAAGCGGACGGGGTCGAGGCGCTAGTCAAGTGTGTTTTCACTTGCCGTGAAGTAGGCAGAGCCGAGCAGATAGTTAAGGAGGTAGCCTTCAAGGTGGCGAGCACTAATATAATTGTCCCTTCGATCACGTGATTTCGCACCGGCTAATGACGCCATTACGTGACGTTAATAGTCCTCCCCTAACAGGCTTTCGAGACTGAAGACTCTAGTTTCGCTATCCATCAAATGTCTGTCCTTTCTGTCTCTTCGGCCTCCGCGTGGCAATTCTCGCAGAACTTCTGTTCTGAATGGCGGCTATTCTAAAGAATGTCTGATGATAAGAAAAAAATAAAGAAATCAGTCGAACTCCCAGTACCTGAGAATTAAGTTCTCGTTTGTCAGAAGTTCGCCGCGTTGTCGCTACACGACCGCTTGTTTTTTCCCCTTTTTCTTTTTTTCACCGCAGCGCACTTTTCAATTTAATTCCAAGCTGTGCGCGCCGCACTCGCGGAGAGGATTCTCTCGTCGAGGCCGCGGCGGCAAGATTTTTAATGCGTTTCCCCGCGTCGCGGAATTCCTAACGAACCACTCGTCTTCCTCAAAGGGTGATTACCGAGGCAACGATTACAGCGCGATTCAGCTGCTCGCCGGACTCGGATGTAGTTCGACGCGTTCCACGACAATAGCCAGAGAGACAGAAACGCGAAAGTATCCTCGAGCCCCGGCGACGCGTAAAATCAAGCGGACGAGGCGAAACTTGATTATAATTACGATTTTCCCCGAAGTGCACTCGAGGCGCGGGAGTAACGAACTGCACCCAAGAGCCACGCCAAACATTTGCGTACCTGTATGTAGCCGGTGCATTCTCTGCATCTTTGTGCAACAGGGTTGTGTGCACGACTATCCAAAGCGAACTTCCGTAATGCCGGGCGTTCTGCGCGCACGTACAACCCTCTTCCACGCACGTACAACACACGTTTGCGCACGATCGTAAGGTTTCAAGTGGTGGGAACGTGCACGTACGCATCGGGTACACACCGTCGTAGACATCGTAGACGATTAGGGTGTACCGACTATAACGATGTCGCGGTACTGTTTTCGAGGAGTTTAGTATTACAAGTTTCAAGTATCATCGCGGCGTTTACAATTTTATAATTCCCACGGTATCATGGTTTCGAAGTGTTTCGAAACGTTCACGATAGGCAGACGCGTAGCATTGTTTTCCTTTCGCTGCGTTTCATACATTGATACGAATGGAAAAAAGCGAAGTGTCTCGTTCTGTTTTCGTTGCCTCGTTTTACACAGGTACAATTCAACGAATATTATTCGTGCGTCCCGAGCTTCCATTTACATTCACTGTTCCGTTATTGCGCACACCAACCTAGATATTCGTTAGCGTTGACTACAAGAGTACGCTAATTTATATCGGGTTTCACTCTAGATTTCTTATAATTATCCTGGTACTATAATACAAGAGAAAGGGAGACGGAAGGCGTTGAGTTTACGACTCGAGTGAAAGACGGTATCCGAAGCGCTCTCTCTCTCTCTCCTTCAACGCGTACATCCTCGGGATATTCTCGACGACTCGCGACCTACTCTTCCAGCATCGGCAAGAGGAACGTAGATGAAACACGGTTCGCGAAATGCAAACAGAGTACATCATTAGTGTCGAACGTAGATTCACGGCCGATCGCTTGCCGAAAGCTGCCGATGCAAGCTTCGTTAAACACGAGAGAAGAGAGAAGGGGATTGCATTGTTACTGTCTTCCCTCCGTCCACTTTCTTCTCACTTTCGCCGGTCTTGTTCCTCCCCCTCCCCCCATTCGCTCGTATCTTAACAATCCGACCCGTTCCCCTATCTTAGTAACTTTCAACCAGACTCGAGCATCCGAGCTGGCTCGTGGTCATTACCTGGCTGGCTTGGCTTGTCCGTAACGAGACCGTAAAAGAGTACGTGTATTTGTCGAAGCGCGTACACCACAGAAAAATATATACCTTTAGAGTGGAAGAATGTTTTTCCTCGACTGGATCAAACCGAGGCCTGATTAAGCTAGTTGAGATCCTTTTGCAACTGCCGGTCTCCTTGTAAGAACGGTGGTCTGTTTGCAGCTTTCTTTTAATATGCTTTTATTCCCTTTGCCCGCGAGTCTTCTCCGTTATTTTCCCTTGAACGTGCCTTGTCTAATTCTTGTAAGAGATAGAGAATAAACGAGTTAATACGAAGTCCTTGTCGTCGAGCCCCTTGGCTATGCAATTGCGGTCAATCAGTTCCTGTCAACTGTTCTCAACAAGTTTTGAACGATGTTTAAACTCGTTCCCGAAAGTAGCAGTTATTCGAGCACAGTTGTTCGTGAAACTACAAAGTGCATTTGAAGAAGACAGATTGAGATAGGGGGAGAATTATTGTAGCGACTGATTAAACCATTCCTACTTTCAACTCGGCGATCTCTCGTTTCATCGATCACGCTATTCGTTTTCTCGTCACGAGGCGACGTCACGATCATGTTCTCCCGCCTGATAAAGAACCTAAATAAATGCTGGATGGAGAACGACGGTGGATAGAGTGCAGGAGGAAAAAGTGGAAAATGTATTCCCAGCTTTCCGCTGGTCCTTTTTCTTGGCTCGATTCCTTGTCTATTGGTTCTCTCAATCGCGGGAACTCAGTTATCTGCTCTGATTCCTTTAAATCGATCCGGGAGGAAGTCGATGCTTGCGGTGACTCTTGTAACCTGCATAACGAGCCAGCAAAGTAACACAACTCGACGGAGGTCGACGGAGGCACAAGTAGGGAAACTTCTGTTCCATCACTCTCCTGGACCGTCGACGTTTTTATTCGCGCGTAAAAACAGACGAGAAACTCCTGTTGAAATAATTAAACATCAGCGACTACTCGTGCCTCGAGTTGCTCGCAGTTTCTACCAATCCTTCTTTAGTCCTCTCTGTTCACTTTCCGTACCTTCGTTTCTTCTCCAGCAAGAGAGAGAGAGAGAGAGAGAGCGAGAGGGAGAAACAGAGAGAGAGTAGAAAAATGATTGCCGTGGTGTCCGATACGTATTGATTAGCTTCCTTAACTGCGAAGGAGTTTTCTTCGTGGACGTTTGAGAAGTGTCGATTCGAGTCGCGGGCAATCTGAGCGTTAACTTTTACACCTGGACGGTGTCTTTTAATTGAACCCAACTGCGTTGTTGTTAATTGAACACGCTCGGCTCGTTATTTCACGGTTCCTTTAGCAGCTCACACGACTGAACGTGCTCTGTCGTTCGCAGACTCTACGATGCTCGCAAAAAGCATGTTATCATAATATTTTTTCACCTCGTGTACAAGGGAGGACGGTGTGAATTTTTTCGCTGGTTTTTTAACTTTGCTTTTTTTCTTCTTAACGAACCTCGGGAGCATTGAAAGAAAAATGGCTGGAAAAACGTGCATCAACTTGAAGCTGTAGGAAAGGATATAATTTTCACTTCGTTCATGTCGAAGTCTGACGTCTGACCATACGCAGCCTGTTTCTACTGAAGATTAATTTTCTCTGCGAAGCAAAACCGTGGTCATCTCCCTTTATGTATTGCACATAAAATTCCTCATCGATCGCCGGCTCCTCATCGGTTCCCCAGGAAAATGCCAAAAATGTGGCTGCAAAACTTTCTCCGGCCAGGGGAATTCGAGGGGGCCGGGAACGAGGTGCTTTATATACCCTAATTGCGTCGCTGAGTATAAGGTAATACTGTTAGCGCACGACCCTTTGAGCTACAAATTCAATTATTTTATAGCGCACGCTGCGTTCAGCCCGCTATCGCCACTTAAGGCAAACACACACGTAGACAGGCGTAAGTGTCCAAGTTCTTTAAGCGAGGACGTATAACTCCTTATTAGCGTTCCCAACCCGTGACTAATTCGTCGCGCAAACTTATGCCTCGTATACGACGCACTCGCTATTCAGGTAACCATCTTAAAGCCTTCTCCAAACGCGAACTCCACGTTTCATCATTGCCGAAGGATATCCGCCGTTAGGATTTACCTCTCTGGAAGGGTTGTTGCGATTTATTTTTCCTACCGGAAGGAAACGTGTAGCCCAGCCAGCATATAATCCGGCTAGCGGAATTTCAATCGGAATGTCTATCATCTATCGCTGGCAGCGATACACGCTTTCAAGTATTTAAATAAGCAGCCAAGCTTCGCCGATTTATTACGTTCATATTGAAATTCCGATGCCCTTATTGCAACGTCCTCTGGCGATCATAGTTAAACCGCTTCGAATCTATCGGGTCGACCTTCCATGGCGCACTCTTAACAGTTCCGTTCGAATCACATAAGAAATGTCTTTCGCGTTACCATCGAAATGAACGCGAAGTGAAACGTACGAACAGGTGGAACGATTTCCACCCGTCAATCAATTGCTTGATTGATAAATTTCGAAACGGTTGGCGCTTCGATATGCCAAGCGCCATTCTGTATGAGAAATGCAGCGATTGAATGGCTCTTGGGTGGAACGGTTCGATAACTGCCACCTCAATGGAAATCTAACGAGCAATTCTTCGCTGATATAACCCCCGACAAAACTTTCGTAGGGTGTTCGCGGTTGCACGGACCACGGGGCAAGGGGTTGTTGTATATATGAGAGGGTGAGACGTGGTGATTTTGTTGCGAAATCCAACGTACCACCAGCATCGTTCTGACCGTCGCGTCGTTCCTCTATTTCTTTCTGTTTTCATCGTCGCAACTCTCCCCACCTGTGAACTTCTCCCTTGGAAACTCGCTCGGCCCGAGAACTTGCACCGCTTCATTCTTCCCTTGAGCCAACCTTCAACCTTTCCACCCTGTGCACCACCCCTAGAGCGGCGGGAACGACGGAAGCACGAAACTTTAGCCGCGACTTCGACTTCGTGAGATCGTCCGCGAGCGTTGTTGAAACTTTAGAAGCATCGTGCTCGGGCTGCCGCAATCATTGCTCACCGATCCTGACCACGTTCCCTTGTATAGGAGACGGCGAAAGGATTACACGTTCGGTCAAAGGATTCTCGTCGCCATTGCTGGTTGCCTGGAAATTGCGTGGGAACGAGACGAATTTGATAAGCTCCAACGAGGTTTCTGCGTTTCTTTGATGTGGGTCCACCGTTCCATTGCCTTTCTTCAGTTATTATTTGAGTTGGATATAATGGTTTGTTGTTCGATTTCCTTGCGAGGATTGAACGGGGCTGGAGGAGAACGGGACGTGCGCTGGTCAATGATGATTGGGTGGTTCCGTGGTCAAATTTATTTCGCAAATTTCAGGGAAAGAATATTCTTTAATTGGTTGCAATAATAACGGCGACAAGGGTGATATCATTCGCGAAATATTTTTTATTTACTTCTGAAGAGGACTACTCTGACGTCGACGCGTATCATTTATAAATGAACGTTATACGAGAACAGCTGCCCATTAATATAATGGCACCGACGTGCAGGGACTTCTATAATCTTTGTCGCGACACAATTATTCCCATGAACATTATCTTCGTTCCACGAATTGTTTGCGATCCGCTGAGCACCTGTCTCACCAGCCTTCTGCGTTACCACTCTACAGTTATTACGGGTGTTTCCTCTTCGAATTTCTGTTTTACATAAATTCCAATCGAACTGGTCTGCTCAGTAGCCATATTTTCGGATCGATTATGGGATAAGAATATGTCTCAGTGGCCACCCTAAGCTCTTCTGAAAGATTGATATTATAATTGAATTACCCTGATACGTAGCTAGGTAGACACGGAGAATATCTACGATTTATGAGACTACTTAAGATATTTTCTGGCTAGTCGTCGTTGAATTTCGCAATAAAACAACTTGAATCCGGTAACCGGTGTTAACGCTTTGGAAACGTAAAAGCTTCTCTGATAGATCATTTCAGGCCAGAGAGAAACGTTCCGAAGAATAATGGAATGGTTGGTAAAAATCTTTACGACCCCCCCGGTTACGGAACGGGAATTACCATTTTAATTCTCCCAGGCACAGTAACGTTAGCTGCCTCTATAGATCACCCTTATACGCTTATTCCCATTCAATGATTATTTTTCTGCTCCAATTTGCGTCACGAACGACACAGGATGTGGGACACGTCAGGTTATCTCCGCGAACGACCACGCGAATGAACGTCTAGAGACGTTAACATGAAAGCCGGTGACCATCGAAGTGATCGTGAAAAAACGAGTCGGTCATCATCTCGTCCCAGATTGCATTTCCGTCTCGATGCATCTCCTACTTTCCTACTTTTCTAGTCATCGTAATTAGCGTAGCTCTAGTTGCGAAATGCAAGAATCAGTTCTAATAGCTTCTGAAACTCTACTGCGCTATTAATCACCCCGTTGAATTTTAATTGTCTTTTGTGCAGATTCTCCATTTTTATGTATGTGCTAGTTTAATACTGCTTAAATATCATTTTATAATAATATTTGAATTAAATATTGAATATTTATTACTTTCAAATATTTAATACTGCGAAATATAATTTCACAATTTTTTGGCGACTCAGAGAATCAAGGTTTGATTTTTTATTTTCGTGTTTGACACATAAATAATATATTTTATTTGTTTTTACTGTCTGGCCTCATTGCACGCAAGAATTCGAACAGAAACTTCAGGTCGAGACTTGTTTCGCAAGTTTTCACCGATGCGTCAGCGAAACTTGTTCGATTGTACAACGTTTTGATGCAGCCGGCGGAGGCCAATGCAGGTGCCTGTATGTATCTAACCGAGTAACAATTCCCGTAGCTATAATAAGTTTCCTCTGCCAACTGCACTCGCTAATTAGGATGACCAAGACATTCGATGGGAGATTTTTCTTCGGAAACTCTTGCCTCCAATTCGCGTCACGCTTTTCATTTCCTTCGATTCCCTTCCCTTTCCTGTCCTCGATTCTCCATGTCGCATTTTTCTTCAGACAGTTCCCTAAACGTCGGACAACGCGGAGAAATATAGTTTCTATATCAAGAAACATTTATTGATTCATACGGTATTAAAATTTCAACCGCGATTGACGTCGTGTGTGCAAATGCAACAGCTCTCCGATAGTGTACCTGTTAATTAAGACGTCTGGAGATGGTACATAGAGGCAGGTCTCTAATCACGATTCCCTCGATGACGCAGTCGCAACCTCGCGTCTCGCGAATCTTCGTGACCCAACATAAATTCCGTCCTCGAGCGCAGTTTCTCCTTTCGTTCTATCCAGCTGTTCCATTCCGACGTTGCGTTTCACACCCTCCATTCCGGAAGTCTGTCTTCCATATAGATCCTGTTCATTTTCGTAGCAGTAAACGCACCGCACGGTTCGAATCGATAATCTATTGACGGGCTGGAATTTCTTCGCTCGAGTGACAAGAATTCCCTTATGGGACGCCGGTGAATATGCAGGCATGTACCATACGTGGTAACTATTCCAGGAACCGTGTCTCCAGCTGTCTCGTATGCCTAGACTACTGTGGCTGCTGCGTCAGATCGGAATGCGGCCACAATCGAACTGGCTTCTGCTGTATTCTCTCCCCGGGGAGGACAGGTTTCATCGATTCGTCTTCCAATTTCAATTTCACCTATCGCTCGACTACGAATTTCTTTCAAAGTTCCATGCAATTGCGTTCTATTCGTTCTTCTTTATATTTCCTTCTTTTTTTCCCATTATATCTCGACGTATTGCTACGCTCGTCGCCCCGTAGCCAATAGCGTTTGATACCACGAGGAGGGAACGCACGAAGAATTTTTATTCGAGTTATTAATCGAATGTCCAGAAGTACGATCGTATCCACGATCGTTCCACGTCTCGTTTGTCCGGGCTCGTAAAGTGTCAATCACTGTGTCGACGTGAACAGAATCGGCTCCCTTTCTAGTATAAATCGAAACCGTTCGACAGATTTTGCCGGCGGACGGGAAACGAGATTCCCCCCGTGATCGTGTAACAGAGAAATTTCGCCACGGGAGGCTGCTCCAAGTGCTAGGATGTGCATTTACTGGGGCAACAATTCCCGTAGGCGTTGCCGCACCCCTTGCACTTGCACCCCGGCCAGCGATTGCTAATTAGAATGGCACGAAACGCTTGACCGTGCGCCGCGCCGATTCCGTGGTGCAATCTGGTTTCAGTTTAATAGTCGTCATCCTCCTCTTGCCAAGGATCGAATTGCTTAATCGAGCAATACTGCGTTAACCGCAGTTCGATACGATATTTCCAGGGAAATGTCTTTAATCTTAATTACGAAGAATGACCGATTTTTCGCGAGCGAATTAGAACGCAAACGCTTGGGATATTATTTAGCTACCGATTATAAACTCAATCCATGCGTACATGGTTTTTCAAAGATAGCACAATTACATTTCGCAACTTCTGTCAGTGTAGAATCGTTCGGCTGGTTAGAATTTATCAGACCATCCAAGCGTGGCGATGCTGTCAGGCCCGTCGGTGTACATCCAGCGAAAAAGAAAAAGGCAGAGTCGAAATGAGAAAGGAAAATACCGAAAGATCGACCGGAACTATCCGAGGGAGCAAAAGGGAGGACAGAATTTGATTCGGTGAGGCTCGGTTCCGCCTTTAGCGTGTTGCCGCGTCAGCGTTACACCCCTACCAGCTCCACCGGCGATTTACTGCTAAATAATATCTAAACAGGCGCATTCACCATCCAGCGTTTCCCAACTAGCGCTGTCAAATCTGGCTACCCCTTTCTGTATTCGATTTCCGGTGTCAACCGTCGAAATACGGAACGCTCCACGCTCGTTTCCATTGTCTAAATCACCCCGACTCTCTCTTTCTAATTGCGCCCGTTAAATATTTGCCGCGATCAACAATCACGGGACAGCATTGTACGCGCGATCAAACGATCTGCAAAGTTTTGCTTTTCCGTTTCGTCGATTGTTTCGGCCGCTCGACGAACGTTACGTTAATGGCTAATCAACGATGCGGCCTGGCCGGCCGCGATACCACGATTTCTATGAAATTACTAGACTACGACGAAGCATCGTTAGGTGGACAATTAATTGCATTTCACGCACGCGTATTCGTCGTGCCGATAGTCAGAGACTATATCGATCCTTGGTTTACCGGTACCTGTATAGCATAGTTGACGTATATATTCGAAGTGAAATTAAAGTGGAACGATTTTCATTCTTTTGCCCGCGACGTCCAATACATGAGGAATATCGGCATGCACGGAGCCATTGCGGAACGCGTCACGAGACAAACAAGCTCGATGCTAGAAACGGATTTGTCATCAGAGGCGATGTTGTGATGCATCGCGGCAAAGTGGTTGCTAAACGGATTGCCAGCCCTACGCTGTGTCAAAGCGTTTTTCTCGAAAATTGCCGCGGAAATTTGTTCAGCACCGCAGCCTGCATACGCTTTTGCCGTCCGATAAGCGATTTTCACGCTTGAAGAATGGTACCAGCCCCAGGGTCAGCGCGAGCAATTCGTTCTGTTGCATGTAAATTCGCGGATCTATCGGCGACAGAATGGAACACGGCGGTAAAAATTATTTTAGCCCACAGCGAAACTATTAATTCTTTTCATGCACGGAATATATATACTTTTATTTGTTTGAAAATAATCCTTTCAAAAGAATTCGTAGGTCAATTGCTTCCAAGAAATGATAAACAATAATCGGAAGAAAAATTTATTAAAATATAATAATTTCAAAGATCGAGATTTTGATGAAGCTGTTGTTGCACAATATGACGTCTAGACAGAAGTTTGTGGTGAAGCTTATAATAGTGATACGCGTTACGAGAATCCCCTAATCTTGTGCCTTTTGGCAAGGAAAGCGTCATGAGCCGTCTGGTAACGCAGAGTTTACTCGTTAACCAGGTAATATCGTTAACCTATCAGAGAGCAGTTGTGCCTGCGTCGCTCTAATGCGTAACTACGATATTCCCCAATGACCATGGCCATTTACCACCAACCCACCCCTTTACCATCACTTCGGAAACCCTCAGCCTCCCGTGGGATACGAGGACAGATAATCGTGCCATCATTTCTAATGCGCTGCCGCTTTACGGTGCTGTCCAGACGGTTTTTCGTTAAAAAAAAGACCCTTCACATATTCTCGTTTTTTCTCCTCTATGAAGTGCAGTTTCAGGAAAAATTAACGGAGAATTCTCGCATAAATAATTTTAACGACCGTACATAATTTTTTCATTCACTTTGACGATTGAAGTAACTGTTCAACGTTCTTGGTGCAGGAAGAAAAGATTGGGAAACTCTGAAAGCTCTGTACCTATTGTGTGCAGCTTGATATAGACGAGTTTGTAACATATTTCGCCTCATTCAATATTGTTCTTTGATTCATATCAAGTTGGAGAGAGGAACGGAGTTCGACTGAAGGAATGTTGACAATGGAATATATCAAGGGCTCGTTTGTCCGCCATGGCAAATAATCTCTCCATCGCCATTTCTTGTTTCGCGTCTCCTTTTTCCTCCGGTGACCGGTCGTTGCGCGGAGTCTTTCTATCTTTCCAGTCTTTGACCACGGAGATACTCCAGGAAAACCATCCACTCTTTTCCAGGACACTTCACTCGCAGCCCTTCTTTGTTCGCGATCGTCACACACAGTGTTTCTGTCCCTTGAACACTTGGGAACAGATACCTTTGTGTGCAATAGTACGTAAGCCAGACATACGGAATTGCACGTGGTTATTCCGCAGGTATTAAACAAGTTTTCAAATTCTGAAACAAAAGCTTACGCCGAATTGATACTCTCGTGTACTACGCTACTAAAAAGATCCCGCTTAATTTTGTAAATATTTTTAAACTTATCTCCAAACAATTGAACGATCGCGTAATAATTTTATTTTAAAAATATTCCTTGCCCATCTCGTTTGCTCAAGTGCAGCGTTCTGTTACACTTAAAAAGGTTTCCCCTTTGAATTTTCTTCCGCGTTCTTCGTCAGCGAAAAGCTGCACGACGCTATAGGTACTCCCGCAAAATATCGTCGCATTGCGAAACACACGAGTGCGCTGTAATTAGTGTTCATTCAATTGGACTCGAAAGACACAGAGGAAGAAGACCGACGTCGAACACGAGTGACGATAAAAAGCGAGGTATAGCTGCACACATTGGATGAAATTGTCGCGGAGAGATGCAGCTGTTCGAGTAACCCCTTTGCAATTACAATTTACAGGCATACAAGCGAGTTTAATTAAAGTTTTTGCGGTTACTTCATCCGATCGTGGCTATCGAATTTTTCCCTTTGGAAACTCGATGCTTCCGTTAAACAGAAAATTGTCCTACGATTATGTAACTAACGCGCGACGTTTATAGCGTTAAGAGATATAGCACAGATCTGTTTCGTCATAGCTTCAGGCCATTTGTAACTATTATCGCGCATTAATGCATAAATGCTGGAACGTAGTGCAATGCTCAAGGGGCCGGGCGTAATTATTCATTATCCCAGAGCAAGTATTCGATAGAACGTGATATATCGACAATTACTTTAAATTACTGTCCCCTTACGATTAAGCTGCCTTTGATTTCCTCTCGTCGTACATCAATCTCGACATAATTTATTTTATCTCTGGTATTACGCCCTCTCATTTTCACGAATTGCAATTATTCCAAGCACCGCGGTGCACCGTGTAATTTTAATATGTCTGAGATTATGATGCCGCGATATCAAACATGTCATGCACAGAGCATTAACGCATTCGAAAATTCGCAAACTGTTTTCACGTTATTGGATAGTTTCGACGGGCATCGAGCCCGGCCAGTCGAATCGGGGCAAAGTTAAGCTCGTTAAAGAATTGTATAGCGACCAATCGATTACCGAGCGAGCGGAGGGAAATTCTCACGTGGCGAAACAGCGAGCTACTCGCGTCGCTAATTATCACCCAGCAGCCAAGTGACCTACTTGATCCTCTTCAACTTGCATATCCTTCAATAGCGTCACTCTGTTGCAAAGTTAAAAGGGTCTCCCTAAAGAAGAACTCGCGTTAACTCGCGCTAATCCGCTTCGATTACCGAACAGTTCACTCGCTAAATACTTCCGTAACACCTTTGTCGCATCTTAGCTTCGATGGCAACTCGATATCCTTTTGTTCAGCTTAATTAATCGCCATCTATGTTCGCCATTCTCGAAGTCTATTATTCTCCTGTCTCGAAGTAATCAAACTTACAAGTTGGCACAACACTGCGTTGCACGAGGAAGAATAATCGATAAGCTGCCACGTTCGCAATATTACGGAATGTTTGCTCGAGGGATTTCTGTCGCCCTTGCGGCTGCGAGGCGCAATGCAATTAAAAATGCATGCGCGACAATCGAAAGCGAAGGTTCCTCACCTGGAATAATTCTGATCGAAGAATGCCACAGATCAGCGCCAGTAATTTCGATAAAACGGAGGAGAAACTTTGCATGTTATTTTTTCATTCGCAGAGAAATGGATAGGGGAGCCCTGCGCAGAGTTCAAGTACTCTCGTTCCCTCGTCGTTTAAGGGCAAGTCCGCATCGTTGCATTCTCCTAGCCGTGCAATACGGTGTTTAATATTGGGCAGTTTAAAGCCAGCTTGCGGCGGCTGGAACATTGGCACTGTTGGTCGTTCTCTTTAACGGTTATTGGCTCGCAGTAATTCTCTAATCTCTCCTGTCAGCGGCCCCTGTGTTTCCGTTTCAATATGGCCGTCCCACGGATTACGATCGCAGGTACGCTAGCACAGTGTCGTAGGCAGCTGCCACTGGAACTTCATTACTTCGAGGCTTATCGAATCATCTTACCGGAAAATCAGCAAAAAAGAGGGGGAGGAATAACAGAGAGGCTGGCACTCTCAGAATCGACCAGCACTCGCTTTGATCGCTCGTACTTGACGTTTCTGCTTTCCCTCGGTGCCTCGATAACTACGAATCGATCCACCGAAGCCTTCCTTACCTCGCCTATCTAAAGCAGCCGTGATTTATGTGAATTCTGATAATTGTTCGCGAGCATTAGGTTGCACACGGATTTCGGTGTGCTTAGCTTTGTTCGTTTAATTGAATATTGAAGATCAGCCTCCGGAACACTGGGTCGAGTATTGTCGCGGTATTAAACGGCCACCGAAATTGCCGCTGCTTGCTCGATATTTTCCGCCGGACATATTTTGCAAACGATAATAAAGAATTGTATATCGCGGGCATACTACAGGAACATCGATCGATTAAAATGCCCTGTTTACAACGATCCAGCGTTACAAATCCGGCCACCACAAAAATGCAAATCCCCGTAGATGGCCCCGCGATGCGTTTTATGCAGCATTTCGCCAAGTTACGACCGCTGCACGGAAATTTGGAACTCGCTCCGACTACTGCCGCTGCTACTACCAGCTCGAGAGAAACTTGCGTTAGTTTCGATGTTCCTCGTTCGAAGTGGAACTTGGCCGTGTAGATCAGACGCAAGATTTCGATGGTTATTCTCCCATGGACATATCCGACACTGAGATCTGCCAGTAATATCTGGTGCTCATTACTGAAATAATACGGGAGCTGGAAAAACTTTTAAATTGCCTCGTAAAATATTCTGGCGTCGATGGTGTTTGGGATGAAATAAAAATTCAACGAGCTCGCGGTTCATTTTCGTCGGCGTGACAAACAACTGTAGCGACGCGATGATGCGATGCTTTTAACGGCGGTTTCGTTTTTATTCAGGGTACACCCTCGATATGTATATACATATATTCAAGGGAGGCACAGAAGTAGCGGTGGTGTCGAGCCGGGGATATCTGTCGCATTTACGCGATATATCAATGTGCTTTTCACGCTAGGCATGCCTCAATGGCAGCGCATATTTTCTTTACATCTCCCTGCCCTCTTAGGAAGCCACTTCCATACGGAACCGGCTTGTACGTCAAAGCTCTTGTCAAATAAACGTTGCAGAAGCTGAACGATATTCAGTTCACCGATGGAATCGACGCCAGTATCGGTGGCGATGCTTGCTTAAATCTCATTTCACATCGCATTAAATTGTTTGCTTAAAAAAAGAGAAAAAAATTAACAAAAGTCAGTAGTCATTTGTATTTGAGATTTTTGACGCGGCATAAAATAGTTGAATTACTCCCGAGAACGTAAACACAGACACGCAATGGATAAATTATTAGATTCCTTTTACATCTCGTCGTTGGACAAAGGTCTTTAATCTAAGGATATACGCTAAGAGGATTCGCACAGGTGCACGATGCCACGGTCCAATCAAGAAGTTGCGGGAGCAACGTCGATCCTCACCCTTGATTACATGGCCATCCATTTTTACGTACGATAGAGCGACGAAAAGTTAACGGAGGCTGGTTAACCAAACTCGTTTTCGCGACAAACTCATTTCGAGCCGGTCGCGACCGGGGATTACCAGCCTCCGAACGTATATACTATCAGGATCTTTGAAATTTATCATGAGACTTCTTCGACCAACGTAACCGTGGAAGCAGGTTGGATAGGATGCGTCGTTGCCGAGAGAGGTGAACGAATTTATCACCCGACGGGATCCCGGCAACGAGACCTTCCGTAATCCGCGTTAAAGAGAAAGAGCTATCCAAGCAGCCCTGCCGC
The DNA here is from genome assembly GCA_907165295.1 of Nomada fabriciana. Classification (NCBI taxonomy): domain Eukaryota; kingdom Metazoa; phylum Arthropoda; class Insecta; order Hymenoptera; family Apidae; genus Nomada; species Nomada fabriciana. The sequence goes on along the minus strand of OU015690.1, from coordinate 5,487,199 downwards.
ATAGGTAGGATGTGACTAAGGCACGGCTAACCTGTAGAAAGGCGCAGAAACAATGTTGAGACAGAAGACGAAACTGAGAGGCAGACGCAGAGCCAAAGGGATAAATCAGCCGGCAAATGTGTCGGGTGTAAAGCAACGACGAAAAGGTACATCGATATTTACGAAGAGAATCGGCACACGGGGAGAGACAGTGCGAATCATGCCGGATCGAAGAGAGCGGGGACAGGTGAGTCAGAAGCTAGCCAGAAATTCCCAGCAATTTCTGCCTTCCATTCCAACGTTCAGTCGTCGCCAATTTCGTAGCAAGACATTCAAATCTCAGCGCCGACGCGGGGGGTGTTCGTGTCCATGTTTCACCATTTCGGTCGCCCGCCCAATGTATTGGAATTCACTTTGAAAGGATACTCGATCCAAGGAACCCTGTCATTCTCTCCTTCCAACGCAGGAGAGAGAAACATCACCAAAATCTGGAAGTGAGACGGAGAAACGGCGGGCGTCGCAGTGAGGGAGATGGTTAAAAGAGGTGGCACGACGAACGAGGAGAAAGGAGGGTGGCACGATGGAGAGATAGATAGAGAAATGGAAGGAGAGGGAGGCTGGGAATAGTGGAGCACAGGCGCTTTACGGTGATGGGGGTTTCGCTCGTAAAAGCCAATGTAGCGCCACCCCTTCAGCTCGCATCCGTTGCTGGTCCATGTTCCCCTCTATATCGCTTTCTCCTTCTTCGCGACAGGTTTGTCGCTCTTGCTCGCACGCGATCCATTCGGATACGCTTCCGCGTACCGCGAATATCTCGAAGAACCGCTTCATTATCCGCGGCTGGTGATTCGAACTTTCAACGGGCGAGAAGCGAGTTATGTAATGATCGAGCGGTTCTCTACCTTTGCCCAGCGGAATCGCCGGCATTTCTCCGTCTCACTTTCCTCGCTGCCGCGCTCTTTACAGGAAGGAAGTTGAAATCGCGTATACGTGTACAAGCATGTTCGAGGCTCGTCGATGTGAGCCGGCGGAAAGGAGCTTTCTCGAGGCGCAGTTTCGCCCGACGAAAAGCTATTTGTAATCTGCCGCCTTCGCCGCTTCTTATCGAACAGGGAAGGTCGTTCGGTACGCTGGGGGGCTGCGGTTCAATTCTTTTATCTTCCTTGATTTTCCGCTTGGAAATGAAGCGATTTAATAGGGTGCAATGAGACGGATGAAGCTCCCTGGCACGGCTGTAAAGGGAGCCATTCGTTTCGTGGCTTCCGATTCTCCAAGCGTAACACGTAAATGAAGTCTCCCCGGTTTATCAGAATTTGAGAGGTAGGCTGGTTTTTACGAGGTTAACAAAAATAATGATGGGAGTACTCGGCAGAATATGTGCGGTAGAGGGATGATAGTTTTTTAAACATCGTCACTTCAATGGGAAAGTAACGGAATCGCGCTCAGGTACCAGCGATTGCTATGCTCTTTTCTCTTCCGCCGGGGTGGCGACCAGGAGAGCAACCAATTAGACGGGTCGAGCACTTAAAACCTAATTAGTCGAAAGTCGTGGCGCTGAACAAAACACGAGCACTATCAAGCGATACTCAGGAGGGGTATCTTCAATTAATTCTAGCCATTTCGTTCAAATTAAAACAATTACGATCCTGAAATTATTGCGTTAAATTACCCCCAGGCAGCATTATACACCGACGCGTCACAAAAATCCCTAACAGTATATCAGAGAGTTCTTATTCACCCCTCTCTCTCTCTTTAACGGTTACCTAATTTAATACTTTCAATCCCCGGTTCACTTATATAAAATACAGAATAAATTCCACCGATCTATCCATTCACCCAACGCGAAAACGCAATCGTCCCGAAGTGGATGATGGATTTTGAAAAGTTTCACACCGTTCCAAGTGTCGACCGGGCGCACGATTTTCGGATCGGCGCTCTCTTCATTACACGCGATGCGCTCGCAGATCGAGGCGAGGGGATGCAAAGTGCTCAAACAACAATCAAGCCACGAGGGTATGGCGTTCGGTACATATTGTGGAACATCACCACTCCATGCCCCTGCCCCCTCGTCCACCCCCCTCCGCCATCCACCCATTTAACCCCTTTAACTCTCAGCATAGCCAGGTAACACTTCGACCAGTGACCACTGTCGTTACGCAGGGGGTCAACGGTTATATTGCTATTTGTACAGTGGCAACTATCAATTTGCCGCCATCCATTACGGTGTTAGAGAGGGATTCGCCGATTTACGCACGGTTCACGCGTGAATCGCTCCAGCTTGGTACAGTTCCTCTCAGAGAACACGTGCCGAATCATTCGAACTGTGACATTGTTGTGGTGCATGCGAATTGAAAAATTCGATTAGCAATCTCGATTAAACGCGTTCTGGTTATTCAATGATTAATCCAATTGTTTCTTTTAATTATGAGACGAAAGTATAATATTTTAGCGAACGTTTTATTCGCCGTTTTTCAACGCCGTGCACCTTTCACGCCAGAGATTCCTTTACAGGATCAACTCAGCAGAAACTCGATTCTCCTGTATATGTACATATATATTTTAAATCATTCCTCAGTACCTGCATTTCGTCGCTGCTCCTTCGCCGAAGCCCATAGCTATTCTTCTAAATAGTTAAAGAACCGCGTGGAATATTCAAAGGGCTCTCTAAACAACCCTGCCCTCGCAGAGACAGGTGAAGCAGCGTCTCTCTCTCTGCCCTCGTAAATACATCGCACTACGAGCTCCCTATGCAAGTCCATAAATTCAAATTCGCGATATTTCACCAGCCCGTTGACAAGCTACTAAACTTCATCGAGAAGAAAACTTCTACGTCACGTCGCCGTGACTCTGACCGGCGTGTCGCATCGTAAATTCTATCGGCGGTCGAATAAGAAGCCCCGATATCACCTTTCGCGCCAGCTATCGGGACCGTTTCCCTTACGGCCCTCCCACTTATCCGTTACTCGTGTATCTATGCAACCGTGTAGGTATACGCACATACATACACACGTGGCCGGTACATGTACTATAGGGTGCACGTTCTCCACTGCGCGTATGCACATACAATACGTATACATCTACATACATCGGCGTGTTACGACAATTAGGTAACGGAATGCAGATTGCGGTCGGTTCCTACCCGTAGTTACCATACGAAGGGGTTGCTACCAGTGGGGTTAAAGGGGACCGATGGTGACGTCGCTGGTACCGCCGTTCGACCGTTCCACCGCCGTGACAGTCCCAAGGGATGCAGGCCAATTGAAACAGTCGCTTCGTAAGGGGGAACGCAGCTAAACTAGGTAACACTTCGTAACGCGCACGCTATTACCCCGTTCCTAGCCGTATAATTTAACACCTCGCGGGGGAGATACGGGATTTCTCGGTTGCAATTCGATTTTCGTCGGCTTACGCGCGAGGAGGCAAGGTTGAAAGGATGAAAGCAAGTGGAGTGTACAAGTTCAGCGGGGTGTAGGATAATTCAACGGGTGATATTGTCGCAGTAATGGGGACGGTGAAATTGTTCCTGTTTGCTTTACTTTTCCCTTAAAATGGTTCGATCGTGCGATTGACGAGGGGGTAAATAAGGGGACCGGAACGGTGCTTAATCCTGTTACAGGATTTTCGTTCGCCACGCGGCGCGCCGCGACGCCGGCTTGCGATGAATCGCGCGCACCGCTTACGCGTCGATGAACGAGCAGAAACGTGGCGCGCTTGTGCACCTGCGCCCTTCGGGAACGCCATGAACCCCAGGAAATTGCGCCCTCGGGGCATCGTCTTCGCGAAGTCGATCAACCTACGGACGATTGCGTCTTCCGGATTTCCTGGATCCTGTAAACGTGGCTGCGTTCATTTGTTAGCGGCTGCAAACATTCGATATTCCGCGTTATTATTAGTTTCTCACTGATGGCTCTCCACCTTCTGTCTTTTCCTTACTTCGATTCTCCTCGTTCCACGGTAGATCCAGTATCGCGCGTTGTAATATTCACGCGAAATTACGAGGGCTCGAACTCTATACGTGATCGGAAGCGCGATATCGAAGGGTGCGGGTATCGGTAGAAAGAAATCAGGTGTCGAGGGATCGTGGATTTTCGGGAAAAGCGGTTTACGTCACTCTGCCGTAGACCCATTTCAGACTTTCCCGTTGGCCGGCATCAGATAAGCCAATCGGAAACAAACTTTTCGGCAGTATCGTAGCGGCTCGCTCTTCTCCGCTTTTTCTTCCAACGGAAACAGCCAGCTTTCCCGGTATCAAAAGCTGGATCTCGAAACGACCTAGCCGTATCTGCACTGCTCCTAATAACTTCCGGTTTCTTTAATTGAATTTGATCAAGTGCCACCGCCTCCATTCCGCCGTCCCCGTCGTAAACCTTCCATTTGTACTGATCTTCGCCGTTCAACGTTCTATTTATCGTTGTCCATCGTTGAACGATTTTAATGGTTCAGTGTTGCAAACGACAATAAATGAACGGACGCTTCATTTATTGTATTTCCCCGGAATTTCTCCTACTCGGAGAATTGAGCCGTCCTCGTGCCTAGATTAAGTTACAAGGAATTCCCATCGTTCGGGGGAGAACATTACGAACGTTATCGAACTCGAAGTAAGGGAGATAAAGTCGAACACGAGCGAAGAAACCGCTATGAATACAAGCCTAAGTCAACGATTTATCACCAACTTCTCCCCGCATTCCACCGTGAAAATACCATGTCGTTCCGCCCGCGGAACTATTGGCCAGCAATTTTCCCCCTGAAAATCAGCAACGAGACGATACCGGAATGGGCCAAGCGATTTTTCAATGACATCCGAATAAAAATTCGCCACGTCTCGTCGCCAGTCTAGTTCAATGGTTGTCGAGGAGAGTTCGCTAGTTGGGCAGATTGAACCTGACAATTTAAGAAATACCTCTGGGACAAAAGATTCTCGGTTCTAGGGACTGAAGGATTAATGACTCGGTCGGTTCGTCAAGTGTCACGCTATCGTGTGACTAACGATGGAGCACAGGAGAGAAACGGAAACGTAAGAAGAGAACACTTCCCTTTCACATTTAGTTACTGCAGTTTGATATCCTAATGCTCCTGGTGGAATCTCTTCGCGCTTTATTTTCCCCCCCACAATTTCGTCTAATATCTTAATCCCGTTTTAAGAAACAGGCTGTACGCAACCTGACGTTTTGCACAGATTCTCCAGACACGGTATAAAAGAAGATCGAGCACGATATTCCTAAAAAAAGGAAGAAATAAGGCGCGTCTATCTTGCTATTGAGATGCAGCGCGGAGGATAACTTTTTCTCCTGGAAAGGTGCGAGTTCGCGGCGAAATTGTATAGAAGAAAGTTTCGTTCGGTTCCTTCGGGTCATATAAAACTTACCACGACCACGCCCTTGAGTCTTTCACTTCGAAGGGATAAATATCCAGGCTGTTACCAGCGAATGAAACTTTTCATCCGGCCAAAAGTGATCGGCTCAAAAGTGATGGCGTTTAACGAAAGTCTTCCATCGGCGAGCCAGCTATTATACTGAATAAAGTGCATTTTTAGATACTCTACTTGCAGACGCACTGTCGGGCTGCACGTTAAGTAATTAGAACCTCGATCATCCTATTCAGAACCATGAGAACTTCTTTGCATCCTTAGATAGGAGGCAAGAGTTAGCCCAAAGTTCTCCCTTATAGAAGGGGATGAGGCTGGGTTACGTAGGTTACTCATGGTTACGTAATCTCCGGCGTAAATCCGGACACGTTAGACGGAGCAGTAACTTCCGGTTTCGGTGATGGCGTAGCCGCAAAGCAATTTGGACCCGTCCTACCATGCATAAGTGATCCAACGATCGGAGAAGTACACAAACTTGTCACTTATTGCGTAAGTATATCCCGTCAGGTAGTTTGTTACGATTTCCCTTCGCCACTCGTACCTTGTACTTTCGTCCCTTTTCGTTATCTAAACCGTGTCTCTTACATTCTCCGCATCCGTGAAAGAAGTCTCGTATCGTAGAGTTACAAGGCTGCCCCTAAATCCTTCCGACTGAACGGTGCCACCGTGAAGAACGTACACAAGCAACTTCTCTTCCACGCCGTTCGTCCAACATACCTGTTAAAGGGGGCGAAAGTAGTATCTATCTACCTCTTGCCGGCTTCGAGCTCCCGGTGCAGCTTTCAAGATTTATTTATCGCACAGCTCGGACCATTGTCCCCTTCGACTATCCCTTATGGACCGCAAAAGTACTGCTTCCCTCGGCTTTCCTTTACCGGCTATACGAGAACGTGATCTAAGTGATAAACTTAAGAGAACCAACCTCATCGAATAGACTTTCCAAATTTCGTCGGTATCGTTTTCTACTTTTGAAGGATTTTTCATCCGTTAAAAGACTACAGAGTATCCCTCTGACGCGTAACGATTATAAATTGTAATCGACGCTTATCCAGAGGTCAAAGGACGAAAGGAAAAAGGTGGATACGACTTGGTGATACTTTTCCCTTTTACCGGTGACGGTCTCCGAAGGAAAGATCGGCGAGTACAATACGTATGAGGCCAGTATAATACATCGAATCGGGATGAAATGCCTTTTCACAAGTTCTTTTGAGCTTTCAAAGCTCGGAACAATATCTGACTTGAGATTGGGGTCGCGGGAAGTCCCTCGGGTAAGAAGTGTTATCTACGTTTCCCCAAGCCCGAAACGAGACCCCCCGCCGACCACTATTCAAGCCACCTTCAACCTCTTTTGCCGACCAAGCACTCACCCCTCCATTTTAATCACTACTTCTGATAGCGTCGTCGATTGGATCAGGGACCTTTTCGTACACCCGGTGTGCCTCTTCGATTTTCAAACCGGTTCATTACGTACGTCGCACGATTCGATACGCCTGTCCTCTAATTAGAAGCGATTAAACTGCAACGAATGTACGATAGATGATGATCTTGAAATATGACGCGGCTACAATGGCAAGGGAAAGCTGCTTGACGCGAGAGTTAATTAAAGTTCTCTGCCTTGGACAATGGGTTTATTATACGCTCATACAATTGTTATATTCCTCTTTGGGGGGTATTCAACGTGTAACAACATTGTTACCCGTTCGCGCAGCTTTCTTAGTGCACACGAGACGACGGTGGGATTATTGCCCCGTCTGCGCGAAAGTTGGCACAATGGTCTAAGATGTAGAATCTCAGGGACTGTTACGGCAAAATATAATAAGACTTGCGCGAATATTTAAGTCCCCTACGAGCTCGCGGTGCGGCCGTCTTGAAATGGATTTATATGTATTTCGCTGGATGAAACGGTTGAAGTTCAAGTGAGGTTCGGATGGAAACTTTCTGAACCTAGGATATTAATAAGCAACGATGAAAGTTCGTCATCCCGTTTAGGGTAAACGTACCCATGGAAGCTCTTCGGTACGCGCGGCTCAAGCTGTGAAAAGACCCTAAAGACCGTATCCCCGACCCGCTATTAAATCCCCGATCGTTCAAGTGCTAATTATTCGCCCGTGTCTAATGACGCCAATTAAAATTTCCTGCGATGGCCTCGACTCGTGGGAAATTCCATCTTGTTGGCCTCTTCTTCTTTCAAGTGAAATACCCGGTCGAAGTGTGCATTTTAATCAAGAATAAAGTGTCGCTTCTTTGTTTTCAATCGTAAGAAAAATTAAAGAAAATTGTATATGATTAATTCTGTTTATAATCTAATTTACTCTATAATCTTGAATAGAATATTTTGATGCTTGGCACGATCAATGAATAATACTAGGTATTGCAGCTGAAGTGTATAAATAGATGGGTTCGACAGTGCCGTAGCGTATACACGTGGACTCGTATACCTGGTGCCACGAATATATTGTGCACAGCTTCCGGTACCACCGGGGAATAGTGTTTAGGGCTGGGCAAAGGGTATAGCGGTGGTAGGGACGGATTTGGCCATGTAGCAGCCTGAGATGTAGCCGCAAGCTATGCATGGAATGTTCCTGCACAAGTCGGTAGATTGGGGGTGCGAAAAGGGGTGGCTTGATCCCGGACAGTGCCATCTTAATTAATTTCCTCTCAATCCAGATTCGCGCCGTCGAAGGATCCTTGTACGGTGCTCCGTAATATCGTGTCGTACATTTGTAGTGATCGCTCGCTCTGGGACTTGCATTCTAATTAGAGCTCCGTGGTATCATATCGAAATAGCTTAATCGATTGTCATTTGAAGTTAAAATATGATACGATTTATTTCTTTTTTAATAAATGGTTAAGGGAGAGAAGGATGGTTGTTACGCGACAATTGTTATGCAATTTCGAATGGAAATAAGAAAACAAAACAATTGGTTACTGGCAGGATGAAAACATATGCGAGAGCTTTCTAATAAGAGACGTTTCTAGATGGCCACCTTGTACAAATCGGATTGGAGTGGAATGGTTAAAACGGACGGCCAGTCAACCAATTGTCCCTCCAGAGTGGAACTTCTGATAGCCAGTCTCCGTTCGGACAAGTACAGGCCAGACGGTCGTCTAGAGATGTTATATTTTCCTCCAGGTCTGTCTGACTCTGACAATAAGAATTAATCGACGTCTGCTCTCGCGAACGATCTTTTCTCCTATTCTAAAGGTTCGTCGCTATTGTGCACGCGATTCTAGCAAATAATTTCTTCGTACGTCCTCGAGGCGACCGTTCCTCGTGTCGTAAAGTCTTTCAAGGGACTGGTCGTAAGACGAAGCATGCCGTGATCCATTGGACTTGCACTAATTTTGTCCACCGTCTATCATATAATAATTCCAATTAATGTCTTAGTAAAACTTTTCCAGTTTTGTTTCGCGCAGAATCTTATCACAGAACGACGTGCAATTTTTCAAACGAAAGGAGAAGATAGAAACGATCGTATATAGATTGGCGTCCTCGCTATTCCGACCGATCGATCACCCCCTTACCTTTTCAGATTTTTTTTGACGTTGCCCCAGGCCGGAACAATAACTACCACTATCGAATCGCCGATCGTTATTGCGTTGGTACGCTCAGTTTGCACGAGACATCAACCTTTCCCCCTCGTCATGCCTCCATCGTTCTGCAATTGCACCTGTCTCGCACTCGACACAAACCGATATCTGATATCGCGTTTTAATTAACTTAGTTTCACGCAGCACGCTCGTAGAGCACTCGGATACGTCGAATATTTCCCAATTGCTCATAAAAAAAAACGCCGCCACTTTTTCAAGATCTTCGCTTCTGGTTTCGACGGGAGAATAAGTCATAAATAGGATAATAAAACATCGTATAAACGCTTCCACGAATTAGACGAAAACACGTAGCTTACGTTGGAACGATATAGTTTACAAATTCTCATGTTTAAAATTGTTTAATACACATATTGTGTACGCAGGATCGAACAATATTATTCGAGTTCGCCGAATTCTGGAAAATATTTATTTCCACCGGATGTATACATATAGCCCGTACACCGTACGGTCGATTAAACGTTGAGAACGGACAAATTAATTTTGCACGCGACGCGATATTGTTGCTACGTAACCGCGAACGTAGTTACCCTCATACATTTCCGGGATAGAAGGAGTTAACTATCATGGCCCACGGGATCAAGCGGCGGCATGTTAGGAAGTTATAAGTCTTTAAACTTTAATTTTAAGTTGAACTCTCTGGCGGAAAGTTAGTTTAGTTTCAGCTTACTTATACTTTTGCGGTCAAGTCCTGAAACCTTAAGAACCCCTAAGATTTTACAATAAACTCCGAATGGTTTATATCCGCGGGGTCAGGAACGGAGATGCATCGTAGAATGTAAGCGTGGCGCGTCGCGTTCCATTTTACAGTATCGCACTTACGAGCTATTATTTTTCATTAGGTTCACGCGGTTAGTTGTTGGATGGTTACCTAACATTTAATTAATTGCACGCGTCAGATAAATAGATGCAGCATCGCATAAATTAACCGGCGAAATAATTAGGACGGAAGTTATCCTATTATCAGATACGCCTTTCCATTCATTTAATTAATATGCGATAAATTAATGCGTACATCTCGTCGAGGAAACTCGTCGAATCGATCCCGATCAACCAAGTTAATTACTTATTCCGTTCGATTATTGCACGATTATTGCACCCCGTGAAATACGAACGTTAACCACGTAACAATCGTAACGAGATGTTCACATGTCTCAAGTACCATCCACAGGTGAATTTCGGTATCACTAATTTCATCGACTATCCGCCGACCACGAAACCTTGGAATTATACGGTTAGATTTAAACGAACGAACAATTGTGTATCATAGTTCCAGAAACATCGTAAATATTCATCCTACGAACCGACACTTGGAATAAATGGCGAAAATAATGGCGTAGGGTAACTTACCCCTATTCTCCGCCACTGCTTCCACCCCGTGGCCGATCAGGGTGGCGGGCACGACGCTGCGCGGCGCGGGGTGATGATTTTGCTTTGGCCCGAGTCGTCGCGACGCTAGCGCCGCGCCGGAGGCTCCAGTCCGAGCCCAGCATCACTCGTGGTGGTTTCGCGCGCGCATCCCCCGCCAAAGTGCGACTACTTTTCGAGGAAAGGGAAAAGGGATTCCGTCCTGGCGATTCCGCCACGCTTTCGACGCCTTTTTCGCGCGACGTTTCGATAAACAACGCGATACAATTCGACTCCGTGTCATTCAACAAAGAGAAAAAAACGAACATCCCGTTGAACGTGCTATGATCGCCAAAAGAAAGAAGCGGCCGGGGAACACGAGGGAAGAAATCGTGGCACGATCGTCGGCTATGTGAAGAAGATGGAAATATTCGTAACGAACGGACACGAACGTTTCGCGACAAACGCACAACACCAATTGCAACGTAAAACACGGAACCACGAGACCACAACGAAGTTCACCGAACGTGCTCAAAGAAAAACGCGAGTGTTCCCTTCGAAAACTGATACGAAGCTGCCTCGTCTGTTACCGTAATTGAATTTTTCGCCGCAAGTTTTGTTACCCCCTCGATAACCGGTTCGTGATAGTGGCTAGTGATAGAATTGGGCACACGAACGAGAACGGAAAGCACCAAGATGCGCGTCTGTCCCGCTCGATTCTTGGAGCGCCCAACAATATCCGTGCACTAAATGACGTCAGAAATTTCCATGAATTACACGATTTCGATAGGCGTCAGTCCGCTTCGTGTCGCGTTAACAGAAGGACGTGTCGAACACTCGCTCGTCGTTCCTCTGCATACAGCGCGAACCAGCGCGCGAGTCTTGCCTATTCAGGAGCGGAAAGTTACGGGACGCGTCGTCGCGCAATAACGCCAGGAATGCAAGTACGCGTTGTTCCGGTTTCGTAACGGTGTACCGTGCTCGGTTGCATGAAAAATGCCAGTGCAAGTGCGAGATCCGTGGCATCGATCCGTCGATCGGCGATAAATAAAAAAGACGGCCGTGTGTACAAGCGTGGCGAAAGGGGACGCGACTGCAAAAATAGCAGTTGGGGGTTGAATGTCGCCGGCGAGGACAAGAGGAACGGAATTAAAGTGCACAGACCGCTTACTGGGGCGCGAATGATTTGTAGGTCGGATATTTGGGAAATTGCGACCACCACCTGCCGGGGGTTGGCACTTCACCGAATGATCGTCGGACCAACGAGTCGATCTGGAATCGAAAGCTTTATTCCGTGGTGATTGAAGTCGAACACTCTTTCTTCCTCTTCTTCTTCGTTCCCCTTTCTTCTTTCTCCTTTCCGGCCCGTTTCTAGCAATCCTCCCGTGCTCACGGTTTCTCTGGGCGCCAGCTTAATTGCGCCAAGTGTCGCAGAGGAAATATTACACCTTCGATCGGAGTAAGAGTGGCGTTACGAACCCTACGAAGTTCCACGGTCGAATGCTAGTGCATACGTGTGCTACTTTTGTTCCGTAATTTACCTGTTCGCCAAGTACTTTGCCGTTCGATTCGGTTACGCGATAGAATAATTACCGGCTTGTGTAAGTGCGTAACATTGATAGCGTCGCGTAGATATATTTGTATTCTGTGTGATAACCAAAGGCGAAGGTGTTCGGGGAAGACCGTGGTAAGGATACTATAGTGTTGCTCGGTTTTTTCGTTTCACGAGTTTCGTCCCACAATCACGACGTTTGATTTCGTGACATTGTCTGGTGCGAGACACGCGGACCAGTGCTTCAAAGCGATTGTCGCCTTTATGTACGCGACCACGGGGCAATAAAGGAAGCAGAGGATCTACTTGTAGGTAAGTTTGAGACAGCTTTGCGGTTTTTATTTTCTTTCGCGGGTCGACCAGACAGCCAGCACCACGTATTCAGTCCCCGTTTCTTGTGGAAAAGTTTCTTGTCTGCGAGCGTACTCTGATGCGGTGGATTTATTATTAAATTTCGTGGCTGGATCAGGGACTAGCTTTTAGGTCGTGAATGACACCTGTGAAACGAACTTTCGACGCTGTCTTATATAGCGTTTTCATACGTCTGCCAGTGACGTATAAAGTTTAGCGAGTAGGATCTTCCCGCGAGTGTTGTAACTGGCTGAAATTAGAGGATAATAGCTTGCGAACAAAAGCTTCGCTGTTAGGTCACGGTTTAACTTAAAATGCAATTAAAACGTGAATTACGCTTTACGCGGATTAAGCGTAGAAATGAGAGGAGACGCGGACGGTAGACCGTAGAATTATTGTTGTTTCGAATGAGACAAATTTTGTTGTCGTTGAAGGAGAATTGAATGGCAGGCAGAACAAACTTCCTAAGATCTTTATTAAAATTTCAGTCACTCTTTTTTCTCGATAAAGTTTACCGATACTCCAACTCGCGTTAGGTCTTTCGAGGCTGCCTCTCGGCGGGACGTTATTAGTTTCCCTAGACAATGCCCCGTTAAATTTATTCTCAACACGGTGCCGTTCGGATACTTTGATACTTTAATTACTTTTCCTCACATGCGCCGTCGCGATTTATAAGTTGTAATCTCCGTAGCGAGAATGGAACGAAAGAAGTACTGTACCTTGTTTTCGTGCAAGTATTTAGCCTGGAAATAAAGGGGGGTACTTGAAAAAAAAGAGAAATGGTGCGATATCATACTGTATTTTTATGTTAAGTAAACGTACTTGTGTATTATAAAGTGAATCGAGTTGTAACATCCCGATGGAACGTGCGACAAATATTTATGATGCGTTTCTGTGACGGAATCGCGTCGACAACATTTACAAAATTTATCGAAACAGTAACTTCGTGCTTGGTCCCGAATGCAAATATACGAGCGAGCTGCCGAGTGTTTCTGTCGTAAAATGTTTACGATATTTTATGAACGTGGACCGGCGAGCTGAATCGACTGGCTAAACAGCACGTAATTCACTGTGAAGCCGATTTAAAAATGTTTATAGCAAACACCTTTTGACTATTCGAAACTATTCGCTTCGTTTATTTCAAGTATTTACTTGCAGCATATAGGCAATACAACGTTTTGTTTTCTGCATATAATTAGAATATATCTATTTTAAACGGGACCAAAGATTTTCACTATCACCCCCTGGAAATTGGATCGCTTTTGGAAATATTTCCAAATAATATTTGCCGCATATAGAGTTCAGATTCACGGTATCATGCACACAATCATGCGATATTTTTTATAAAACGATTGTTCCCAGGCTAAAGAGGATTTTAGTTTCAATTTATATAATAATCACCACGCAAATACAATTACTCGCTCGTGTGATATTCTCTAACCATTTTCCAAACGAGCGTGTGATCGACTTTGTGCAAAGGGGAATAAACTAACGGGGAACGAATACAAATAATTCCTTTCACATGGAATTATATTTGCTACCGTTTATCCGAATGGAACTTGGTGCTCGTTTAAACGAATACTTATTGAAATCATTACATTCACTTTTACGGTCGTTTTATAAATTTCGCTGTTAACAATTCCTTTCAGACTTTCCTCTTGTGCTTGTTAATTCTGAAAAATATTTTAAAAACCAAACAAAACATTCTGGAACGAACAGTTGAACGAGATGATATTACTGGCGATTCGAGTATCGATGGTTGAACTCGAACAAAAAGTACACGGGTACAGGGCGGAGAATCATCGAATATAATGGGCGAATCTAGCGCGAAACTGAAATGATTGATGGAAGAACGAAGGGTTGAGCAACGCAAGCAGGATCGAGGAAACAGCCCGACGAACAAAAGGGTTGAGAGGAAGTAGTTATGCTTGTGTACTGGGCTAGGTGGACACCTACGATGTTCGAACGCAGTTAACTCGAATGCTTCCGATAATAGTGATAGTGCTGGGAGTCATCAGCCGGTTGCTCCAGTTAATGAGTTTTCCAGCCTTTCCTGCCAACAGACATTTGTCATCGTTCGACTTGTACCGAGCAATTTCTATCACGACTCTCGGTTCACAGACCAGGGAAATTCCAGCCTGATATCATTCTCGTGTTAACGATTCAGATATAGCAGTTCTGTAAAAATTATCAATTTCTATAAATTTCGTTTCGATTTTAGGATATTAAGAAATTACAAATAAAACTGATATAATTACATCGCTAACAATCAAATCTAAATTTACACGCGTTATATTTCTTGGCCGAGGACCAGGATTTAATTGCGAACTTTTCGAAATTAATCTTAAAGCTTTTTGCAAGAGCATCGGCGGTCTTGCCAACTCCTGCGTGATATTCAAATCGTGTCGCCTTCTACTATATGTTTGACTTTGCAATTATTCTATTTCGAAATCGAGCTCGGCTGCATCAGATAAGCATATCTGCACCGGTGATCTATGAACGAACGTTATCAACGTGGAATAATTTTCCCACGTAATAAATTTATGGTATCCGAGCTATTTGTATCAATAACTATGCGTCATAATGTATCACCGTTATGGGATCACAGTTCAAGCCGATAAGGCTTCTTACACTTCGTTCCAAATTTTCTTTGATTTTTGCAAACGCTTCCCTGTTTACCAGTACCTACTGCGTGCGTACGTAGATAATTACTTTTAACCATATTTTATGTGTATATACAGATATATAAATTTCATATACTTCCTTAATGAATACAATAAGGATACGTATTTCGTGGGTGTAACGGCGTGGTGAAACCATCGTTGGAATATGCAATCCTGTTTCCGTTCAATATTCAGGAAGCTGGTCGCGCCACAAACGGGTCAAACTAATCACTCATGGATTCGCGTTAGCATAACGATTCTATACGTTTCACAGCGATGGCCGATTAGCAGATTTGTCATGCGACCGGAGTGCACGGTCTCGCGAAGACCCCATTAGAGGCCTCGGTTAGACAATGGCCGTATGCAAAGACGGAGCTAGACTCCGCTAAGTGAACGCCGGTCTGATCAATGAGAATCCTATATTTCGGGGAAACAGTACGTCATCCTGTGAAACTCTGTGCGTGACACCGTCCTTTCCAGTTTGAAGTGGATTAATGCACGACACACGGGACTGATGTTACCGCGCCTGCAACAAGACCGGCATTACACCGTGTACTATTAGCCTAGTGCACTGGAGGCTAAAATTTATGGACGCCTTGAAAAAGGTTACTTTCATGGCTTGGTTAACCGTTCGAAATCGCACAAGTGGCTTGGAATTACTTCGGACATTGTTGCAACGTTATTAGCGTTAAGTTACGCGGAGTGTAGTTTAGCAGCTTAATTGTTATTTAAGGTGGGAGGATTTTCGAAATACTTAGGTAATTGTTTCTGCGCATTAATCCGGCAGACAATTTTCTGTAAGATTGCAAGGCAATCGCGCTGTCTCGCGTTTCCCTCCGGCACAACTGATCGTCGTGGAATTTTATTATGTCTCGCAGAAGGCATTCCATTTGATCTCTTCATAATTCTATATATCGCTCGAGCTATAAGAGAACGACTGATTAAACGGGGTCGCTAGTCGTCGGGATATTTAGCAGCCAGTTTAATCGTTCGCGACATATTTATTAAAAGGGTAATATTCAGCGGTATGGTGGAAAAATGCTGCTAATGGTTATCGTTGGTGATATACGGAGGAAAAGTGTAATAAACCAGATATATTTGACAGAGTTACGAGCGCGCGAGGAAAGCATGGTAAACGTTTTACATTGCTTTTATATTACGTTGCAGCGCAATGTGCACGTACATACGTGTCGCGTAAGAAATCGCGCCACTTACATTCGGCCCGATATAATCCTTTGATACGCGGCAAATATCAATTTATTTATCGAACTCGTGTCACGAGATCCCTGCGGGCAACGTTCATTGCTAAATCCGTGAAATTTTGCCTGCTGACGTGGCGGTACGAGTCGTACAGGTTTTCGAAATTTCTTAAATATTGCGTCGATTATTCTTATCATATTCCTTCTGAGCGAATCCAATTTCTTCGCCCTTGCTATAGGTATATATTTCTCAACAAATATAATTAGACTTATATAAAGTAAAAAAAAAAATACCGAGTTACAATTTAGTCAAAGACGAATCCCTCGAATCTTTGTATCCAATGAAATCGCCGATTCACGTTACGATCATTATGCCACGCTCGTGAGAACTCGTTTTACTTGGGCTAACATTTTTGCAAGCGTGGACGTTCTAAATTCATTGCAGCGTGTATCGATCTACGGCATACCAATTGAATCTCCAATTTCTAATGAAAAATTTGCATATCGAAGGCACAAGAATTAGAATATCTTTTCAATCGCCGGCTTGATTTACACCCGTAATCAGCGTCGTATTATATTTTTACCATTTACTCGGAGAATTGAAATACGAAGGACAGGTACGCCGAGGTGGAGACTCGGCGGACATTAAACAAATACGATCGCATGGTGCAACGATGCAAAGTAGAATGCATGTTGATTTCCAGCTTTTGCGTCGGGGGATCGCTTGTTTGCGCGGCCCCGCGCACGCAATACGTCTGTGTGACACTAACCCGAGGCGATTTACATTGCCAGTATAGAATGAGAGCAAACAATGTGTATAGCATAATTTTGAAATAGAGAGACAATGCAGGTGAGACTGCTCAAGGGGTGGAGATAAAAGTTAACTTCGCAATTTTCTCTTCATATCAATCTTATCTGACGCTTGGCATCCGACGGGGTGCAAGTCATATTGTTAAACCTTTCTTTCAATGGAACGAATGAACCCCCCTACAATTAACATAATAGATGAAACGCGTTCTCGTAACAGGGAAAGCTTCACTTCCGCAAATTACCCCGCGCTGCATTCGTCGCAAATCCATCCCGATAATGGCGTCGATTGTTCCCATTTAAACAGCAATCTGCATTAAGTTCGCTGTGAGAGCGCGCGTTTCGAAACGCAGATTACGCCGTTTAACGCAGTGGTACCGTGAAATTACGAGGAAAAACGTTTTCAGCCCCGTCTTATGTATGTATATCGCTCCGTGCGCCAGGTGTATTTCGTGATCCTGCCCCGTGAACGTATACACTGAAGCATTCAGGAACAAATACTAACCGTGAAAGCAACACATCGGTACATTTACCAGCGTCTATGTATAAATTCACGGAAGCGTGGTTGGGTTGCGCGGTTTGCCGGGAACGCCCTGTAACTCTGATCTCGAATTTCGGCTCTTGATTCTTTTATTCGATCCAAGCCAGCATGCCACTGTCTTTACTGGCTCGTTTGAGCATCGCGGGTAATGTCCCGCTCTTTCTCTCCTTCTTTATGTATCATTGTTGAGAATAAGGGAGAGCGAGACAAACGGATGGTGTCCGCTGAATAAGGGTAGAGGCTTAACGTTGCGTTAGTTTAGCAGTTGTTGCTGTTCGAGGGTTGTAGACGAGAGAAGCATAGTCATGACTTTTGCTCTCTCGGTACTTGAAAGTGGTAATACAAGGGGTGGTTACGGTTCCTGACTCGACTGCGGCGGGTACGTGCATGAATATTTTATAAAAATGCATGCTTCAAAGAACCTAGTCATCCCCTATTCACGGTTGCTCGAATTTGCAGTCGCATACGGTACACGTACCACCGAGTCGTTTGCTTGTTTTAGAACTAGTATGCATTGTGTGTTCTCCTGGAGCGTTATTCTCATTGCCGGTTCGATGGATATGGTAATTCCGTAGTTAGGTATAGAGGATTGTAATTGCATATCGGAGTAATTATAATTTTATTTCCCCCGTTTAAATAGGATTATAGTTATGATCATTTGCGAGGGAGCGATCTATAAATAAACACCTGTAAATATTATGTAGGATCGTGCGAAACAATACTTACAAAAAAAAAAGAAAATGGAACAAAAATAGAAAACGGGACAAAGTTTCTCAACTTTCGTTACAACTGGAAACTTCTAAACGTATAAAACCGATAACGAAGCGACTCGTAACAGCCGTTCACGTTATTTCCAGGAACTTTCTGCGAAACGCGACTGAAATTTCTTCCCGCGATCATGAGTTCGCGATACCTGATTGCGAGAGTAAACGGCTCGGTGAAACTCCCCTCGTTAATCACGAATTCTTTTTATCTAGATAGCTGAGCCCGCGTGAAAACGTTGCGCAAAAGGGCCAAACGTTTCAGAATGACGAGAGATTTATTCTTACGCGTTGCCTTCGATACGTCACACGACTTAATCGTAAATTGTTCCGACCACGGAGTCTTTCAACGCCACTCAGACAGGACATTTATTTTCCCAGCTCTCCCGCTCATGATTTATGATCGCGAATCGGTTCCATCGATTTCTTTTCCCGCGATGGCGCATCGGCGAAATCTTTCCATCGCCATTACCCGCAGTTCCCTCTGCTCGCCAATCTAATGCCACCGTTGAAAACAAGATTTCGCGGATCCTGCAACGAAGTTGCTCCGCATTCTGAGCAGCGAAACGCTTCTCTGTTTATTCCGTTGCAATACAACGTCTCCCGCGTTTTCTCGCTGAACGGAGGGAACATGGAAGAATACAGATCACGGTGTATAAAATTAAACCACACATTTCTCTCTAAAATTGTTTTTTCAAGGAAATCGCAGATGCTTCGCGTAACCAATTCGAGTTCCATGTATATCATTTCATCTTGCGAAGCTACAGAGATGTTTGCCCCGTTCTTTTCCCAGCTTGGATCTGCACAACGTGATAAATCGTCCAACGTGTACCCGTCCTTCGTGCTGGAATCTGTGCTACACAGCTGGTCGAGTAAACTCGTCACAAATACGGGTGTCCACGGGCATACTCGTACAGCTCACGTCGAAACCGGTCCTGTTCGTGTTTGCGCGAAATCTCGACTACCTATCCGTGGAGTTCTAGAAAAATAAGGTGCTCGTAGGTAGCAATCGCGCAGAAAGGAAATTGAAGGAAAAGGTGTAGAAGCGTAACGAGGTTTTGGAGCGATCATCTAAGTCGATGGAAGTTCATTTACAAAAATTTGATTGCCTCGTGTCCGCGTGTTACTTTCTTTTATCCTCCTCCACGCGCGTGTTTCAGAGATTATTAAATTCCCCTTATTCATTTTCCTACGTTTTTATCCTCCCGAACAATGGTACACACGGTGGATCCCTGAACTGAGAACAAATATTGTTAACGCGGCGCAAAAACAAAAACTTCACTGAAAAAGAACTAAGAATTGTACCTCTATTAATTAAATACCTCTGTTAATTAAATTTATAATACAAATTCCATTTAGCATTTCTCAAAGAAGCCAACGAAATAATGCCACGCATGCGTTCCGAACATAAAATAATTTTACGAATATATATACATGAATAAGCAGGTAAATTTTGGAATGCTTTACTGGTTGCCCGAAATCCGATCTTTCACTTCGAATTTTCTCTTCAGATGCATCCACAGCTTTTCTAGGGAAAAACCGAAGGAAAATAAAGCAGCGGTAGCAACCGTTTCCTTGCTAAATGAGATTCTGATACAGCGATCGGCTCGCTGCGGCTTGGCTCTGTGGTGCTTCGATAAGGGGTGGGGTTGGTGGCGATGGTAGGGGCTTGATTTATCGGAAATTAATATGCTACGCTACCAAGGTAGGGTGAAAACACCTCGCCACGTTCCCTTGAAGGATGCAACGAGGCTGGAAACGGGAGTAGCGGCGGCATGAGAATTTAAAATAGATTTTCCCGGGCAAGGAACATCCTCGGCGCTCCTTCCTAGGCTTATCGGGTCTAAGAAGCTACGTAACGAAGCGTGGATGGGGCTGGCTCAAGCATATTAATGCTGCTCGAGAATCGAGCTACGAGAACTAGCTCTGGACTCGAGGGACGGAAGGGCTTCTGAATTGCGGAGATAGAGAGCCGTGCTCTAAGATTCGCCACGTCCCCGAACGAATTCGGGAAATGAAACAGAGGCTGCCCCGAGTGATCTTGACTTATGGTTTCGCCTGAACGCTATGGGGATTATTTAGATAACGTGGTTTTAGCGACGGCTGAGAAGGTTTCTGCTATCGTGTAATTATGTTACTGAGCACGTTTCTGGGGGATCGATGAAACGGTCAAATTTGCCAGAAATTTTGTTCCCTACTTTGAGTCTTTGAATGTCGACAAATTTACAACGCGTGGATAGTTAATGCTTGTTGTTGGAGCATGTTAGATTAATCTACATGTAGGCATAGGATGTAGGCTAATGCATAAACAATGTACCATTTATCCGCGTTGAAGCTCGTTTCCGACTGCGAGTCTCGCTAATATTATATGCGCTGCAAAGTTTTGGAATTAACACCGTGCAAAGTACGCGCTGGCAGCGCTTTAAACACCGTTCTCATTGTTACATATTTTATAGAGACACTCAAACATGCATCACCTCGCAACAAATATTTTTGTTCTACACCATACACGTTTACATAATTCGTTGCCTTTATTAATGAATAATTTCGTTGCTTATTTCAGGAGTTCCATGGAATAACGAAGCAACGATGAGCAGTATGAAGTTTTTTCGCGTAATCCTGGCACTCCTAGGAGGCACACATGTCCTCTGTGCACAGCCTTCCGCATCTCCGACGGTGAAAAGCACCGGTGAGTCTCTATTTGCAATATTTAAACATATGAAGCGCATCGAACATAGCAAGAGAACGTGGAATTATCTACACTGGAATAATGAAACAATTATCGACCACTCGAACAATCATCGACGCGCACACACGTATAAAACCATCTATAAAACAGAATGCTTAAATAATTACATATACAGTTTCTTCGAGCTTTATTTCAAGGGGAAACGGGTTCAGACGTGTCCACTTTTCGAACAGTTGCAACCTCTCAAGACGTTATATCGCGAAATGATCGAAATCAAGATCATCAATCCTTTAATGAAACGTTTGGCCATACTGTCAGTAGATATGTGGGTCAACGTATAACGAATAGAGAAAGATGCCTCGGTACTTCGACGCATTTTCACTCCAGTTCCTCTCATGAGAACCGTGGATTGTACATCGAATTTTTCCTTTAAACCTTGTTCTAATATTTTCATGGCAAAATCTGTTCGATTTATCGTTTATTTAAACATAAGGACGAATGTTCCGATATATTCATCCTGGACGCATTGATAATGCAGAACAAAAATTCGTGGAAATTCGTGTTTTATCGTAGACCAGGGAAGACATGCGATACACGCGAGGAAGCTCGAGGGCTCGTATCGTTTAAATACTCGCGGTTAGATAGCGATGAATGGTAACGGCGCTGTCGGGTTTCTATGTAATTAACGACTATCTATCCTTTTCGTAATTATGAAGCCATGGGAGGGCGGTAATGAAATCTCTACAAGCATCAGCTCGCGCGGAAACGGGGCGGTATACGAATGAGTCCGCCAAGGAGACTGACGAGCGTTGTATACGCATTGTAACGATGTAATTATACGACTACGTTTGACGTCTGTCACCGGACTCGACAGCTTATATAGTAACAGAGCTATATCATGTTATTATATTCCCATTTTTCCATTCTGCTTCGTAAATTAAAGAAATGCCCTGTTTCACCGGGAAATCAACAGCTTATGGCTTTGAATAATCATATTATTTGGCCAACCCTTTCTTTGGTTTACTTGTGGTGCACAGTTTTTTTATTCGTCTAGGTGCAGAGTGGTTGAACGAATTGTAATGTAATTTTAATCATTATAATAATAATAATATCTGTCTAAGAAATTCTACTTGGATAATTCTTTGCTCTACGAAAACAATACGATGGAGCGTATTATTACACGAATCGGTCGAATAAAAAGTAATATTGCCCGGTAAAGTGCGGGTAATTTATCGTGTAATATTCGTAGAAACGACACAAGAATTTCTCTGCTCGGTGGAATAGAAAGGGGAATGCGATAAATTCAATTCCCATATTCGTCATCGCGTTTAATGGACGAAATTCCACGGCGTGTTTCGAGCTTCCGTTTCATTGAAAACCGATATCGATGCATGGCCCCGAACAGACAGGCCCGAACTGTTCTGTATCGTGTACCAACATCGACTTTCTGTTAAGGTCCTCCAGCTACGTCTACTTATTCGAGTGCCACTTACGCCTTGATTACGTTCGAACGCAAAAAAAAAAACCAATATCCCGAGCATTCGCCTCTTACAGTTTCTTTAACTACGAGACAAGCGTTTCTCCAAAACAGCATGCTCGTTGAATCACCGAGAAATTAAAAATATTTTCCTATTTCTATTAACGATTTCATTCAGCAGTACTTAAATGCTATTTGTTACTTCACAGTTCCAATATCGTGCCAAAATATTAATCTCGTAACAATATCACAAATTGTAACAGCATCGAGACATTTCGTTCCACCCTCGTTATCGAAATATCGCTTACGACAAAGTTTCCCACCAGCCTGAAGATCCTTTGATAGAGACGGATCGTTTAAGCAAACGATTCGACGCTCGATTTATCAAATCGCCGATGGCTGCGTCGTCAGATATTATTACGACACTCTTTTCTCCCCTCCGTTCCCCAATTCCATAGAAATCGTTTTGTATCCCAATTTTTTTGCCAACGATTATACACGATGGCGGGCATAATGCGGCTCGCGACCCCGATATCATTCGGTGTACAGCGTGTACGGGGAGAGGATCCCCTGTAGCAATCCTGGGCCACGGTAAAAACTAAGATTGCTATGCAATGCAATCAGCGGCGTGCCAGGGTTCTTTCAGATTAAAACACAGTTCCGGATTACCGGTCGAAACTATTGTTTTGCCAAGAGCAGTGCCGGGGCAGATTGCGCGAGCGTGTCGCGAACGACGCGGCAAAAAGTTTACGGTATGCAGCACGTTGTTCGAAGGGAGACCAGTTTTGAAGAAAATTCTGTGGCCGGCGCCAGTGATGCACGCCGTTAACAGAAACGTTCATTGTGCCACGCATTCGTGGCTTATTTGCGAACGCGACGGTTGTGCATGAACTGTATCGGACATTTGCATACCTCGCGAGCATTTTTACAAGGGTCGCGAAATCGTGGCCGGGATCGTTCCCGCGAAACAACACGTTCGCCACCACTTGTTGAAGCGATGATAATATTAGTTCTGTGGTTATTCGCGCCGGCAACCGTACTGTTCATAAAACACATTCACCTACAGGCTCGGTCGACGGTTCTCATTGTTTCCTATCATTATCATTGTCGTATTGAATGCTTATACGTATATTATACATTTTTTTTTTCAAGCTTCGACGGGCAGATTTTGTCAAATTTTCCAACCGCAGCGGAATTGTTACAATTTGCAAGACTTTCAGCACCCAGAGTTCGGCGATGATACACATATTTCTCTACAAAAGAGAGCACTTGTTTCGTAAGATCTTGCCTTTTGTAAAACCGGCACACTCTGGCTAATTATTATCCGCAACGATTCTTGAAAAATAATGTTCACTATGTGACGAGGTACTGGCCAGGAGTTAATAAGCCTGAAGTGCATTTTTTTTCAAAACGGATTCGTGACCGAGATCGTCGGGGTTCTATGAAAATGTGTCGCCAGTGACGGCGTCACGACACTCGTACGCGAAAATTGAAGTGCACACGAACAGCTGAAGTTTCTAGACTACTCGTTAACTTTATTCCGTTTTCGGACTGAACCCTCCACGAGAAACGGAATTCCCTTCGAAATTGTGGCGCGTCTGCTCTGCTTGAAATTTTATTACTTGCCTCACCACCCCCTTCCCCACACCCTCGTCCCGCCCCGACCCCCGTACAACAGGATCGAATTAATGGTTATTTTATTCATACGAGGCGGTCTGCTTCCTTTTATTCTGGTTATATTTCGTACTCCGATTGTCCGCGGCAGAAATGCATGATTAATCGTTTCGGTTCTTATCTGCGACGAGACTGATTCAAACGATGACGGAAAAATCGTCGGTATTTTCTTTCATTCAATTTTCGCTGCGGGCTCGTTCATTACCCGCTGGCGAAATGCGTCGTAAATAACATTTTTATCTTGCAAAGAAGTATATTAGCACGAACAATAAAAAGCTTCATTAAGGCATCCCCGGATTATTACGGACTTTTGTCTGTATAATTCTTGATACATCGGTTTGCTTTCACGGAAATAACATTCGTTTAAAAATTTATATATAGTTCGAAAAAAAAAACATTTCTATTATCCCGCTTATCTTCATTCACTGTTTTACACTTCTTAAATCATATAATTCCCCTGCATTATCCGATGAAACGAAGTCTCTGTAAACACTCGAAGTGTTCTTTGATTGAACGAATAAAAAGATGATTCTACGTGAGATCCTGATGCACGCGCAAACGACCACAAATTAATCGCGTCGCGTTTCGCTAACGTGTTAAACGTAAATATAATTAGACGGGAAAGTTTGATGGTGGTGAGTGTGTGAAAAGACGGAATCTACTCAATGGCCAGATCGAGAGATGGCCAGAGGCAGGGTGTAGGCTAATGCATAAACAATGCGCCGTTTATTCCTGTTGGGGATGCAAGCTCAATGAATAATAAACTACCCTACAGACACGCGAATAGATAGACCGAGTCTGCTACGGAGCACACCGTTCCTCTGGTGGGAGGATTATCGACGAAAAAGTGTCGTCGCTGTGCACGATGACCCTAACAGGGTGTGAATATTATTGCTTTCAAGATTTCACCCTCTACACGCGCCATTTAACCTACGAGACCGACAGCTATACCATTCCGCCGATAAATTTGATGAGAATTCGTGTGGGGAGCACGAAGATGCGTAGAATTCAGCCCAATAATAGGCGAAGATGAGAATGGTGGTCGTATCGATCAAGAATTTATGAGGGGTTGATTTACGTTACGTCACGGATTTTTAGGGCAGTCCAACGCATTCCCGGAAATAAATATTCCACATCGAATAAGTGTTTAGTAGGGCAGATAAAGTTTATATTCCAGCGAAAAACAATTAAATATTGATACATTCCAAAATATCCTCGAGAACAAATTTGAAGTACATGTCTCTAAATTTTGACCGAAAAATGGTCGAACTTTGAACCATTGTAACTTCGAAAAACAAAATCGTACATCAATCTTTAAGCTGGTATTGTGAAGGGGACACTTCAATCTTCTAGTCTACGGTGGTTAGAGTGGCGATACAAATGTTGTAAACACCCTAGAGACCTTTGATTTCGAACAATTTTCGTAGAATAAAGTTACCCGCAGTTTACCACTTCGTTTCCTGATATAAAAGGGTTTTCGTAAAAATTCAGTTAAGTGATGTGAAAGTACAGGCTTCACCCTTTGAAATGAACTCAGGTAGAATATTGTACGAGTTTTTTTCACCAAGTTACAGTAGTTCAAATATCGACAACTTTTCGGTCAGAATTTAACGATCCTTTTTTTCCCAAGTGTAGAAAGGCAAAGGAAAATTGACCTATAAAGTACTTGCGATTTAAACTCTGAAAACATTTCAAAAGGTATTGCCTCACAATTACGTTTACTTTGTTACCATTCTTCCGATTTATTCACGGTACGTTTTCTTTGTCTACTTGAATGCGGTTGTTTATATGAAATTGTAAAATGTGCGGCTTGAATAGCAAAGAAAGGCTTCATTAACATTTTACTGCTGGTATAATCCAATGCCGCTGATACGTCAGCCTGCTTCACGTCTACTGAACAAATAACGGTTTTAAAACTTTCCACTGAAAGAATCGATTTGTATTTCTCGCAGGCAATGGACCCTCATTCTTGTACTTAAAGAAGCGGCCTGGACAGGATATTCTACCAAACACTCTTTTTCTGTCACGAAGAAACAATTTACCCAGCGTAGAGAAATAAAAGAAAAAGGAAGTAACACCCGACAGATCGTTTAACTGTTTGAATCGTTCGAGGGAAACGGTGTTTGCAAAGTTTTATAAAAATTCACTATCTTCGCGGGGAGAATGCAAAGGGTTGAACGGTTTAATTGTGTAACACTGGCGAATTATGAGTAATAAATCGCGCCAGAACGCGATAACGCGTATAATTAAAACAGTTCGAGCATTTAAATTTCCGAAAATTCTAATTTCATTAATTCGTTCTTTTTTTCCTATTGCCATTAAAATATTCCGCGGTTTACCGTAACTGTTACCGGTAAATTACGTTGCGGTTCTGTTCAGAAAAATTTACTGCCGTTTAACGTCGCTTTAGCGTTCCTTGGCCCGCGTTAAGTTCACGTTCTCCGCTGTCACCCCTTTCTGGCTTTCTGCTGGCTCGCAAAACAATTTCAATTTGCCAGCCACACGCGGACACCCCGGTAAAAAGCGTGCACGCTTAATTTCGCGAGGGTGTCGCGCGATATCTCGTACTCGCTGGAACTGCATGGAACAGCATCCGATGCACGTAATGCGCCCTCCATCAGTACAGTTTCCGGTCAAGTCGGTTACGCCTTCCGCGAGCAAAAAGCTGCGAACTCAGGTTGGAACAGGTGATGATCACTTTGACCAAAATATTCCACTGGGATTAAAGGTTGTTTCATCTGGTTATATGAATTGAACGAGGACTATGTATACGTGTGTTGCAAAAAATGTTAAATAAAAAATCTCCTCTACATTCCAGCCACTCGTGTATGATTTCCTAGACGGAGCGCGGGCAGTCGTTAAAGAAGCACACCGTAGTCGTTAGCAAGTGTATACAATTTGTATTGCAGCTAGCACTCTGCACAGTAGATGTACAAATTTCGTCGGGCAAAATTCTCAGGCAGCGCATTAAACGTTACAGTGTATTCCAGCTAATTAGTTTATGCAATATTAATAATTCACGAAAGTAGCGAGCGTCTCGCGAGAGGGAAGATCCAGTGTAGCAACAAACAGTGGGCCAGCCACCAGAGATAACAGTCCAATTAAACATTAACGGGGCAAGTTGAACGAAATATGCGGCCAGATCTCGTTGTTTAATTCGATTGAAAGTTAGCGGTACACGCGGAGGATGCACGGAACTTGTCCAGGAATAGACTTAACGCGTTCAAGCCAAATTATATAAGCCGTGGAACGAGCGTGTGGAACTTAGAACGGTGACAAACGAAACTGGGCTAAGGCAGAAGGATGGAATAAGAATGCGCGGTAGATAGGTTGACGCAAGACGGCGAAAGGAGAAAGGATTAAAAACGGAGGAGGCAAAGGAAAAAGGAGAGTAAGAATAGAGAAGAACGAGAGTGAGCTGGCGGAAAGGGTTTCCTTTAACCCGATAAAACGTGATCCTCGCTTTATCAAGTTAACGTAATCCACTTATTTTCAACCGGCAACGAGGTGGGCTTGGAGGGTGCTGGATGAAGAACGGTCGTGGAATAGCGAGTATGGGGCGAGATTATGCAGGTGTAAAGCCTGCAGCAGGAAATACTGCCTTTTAAATTAATTTCAGGGGACGCTCGTCGTCGTACATAGAAGCGACGAGCTGTTTGTCCCTTCGTCGTGTAATGCTAGAGGCAACTCTCTCCTCTTGCACCCCTTTTCTCTCTGTACCTGTATCTCCCACTCTCTTTCTCCATTGGTTTGTAACTCGCCCGCACCTCGCACAGGTTTGCCCACGCCTTCGTCTATATCACATCCTGCCGGTTGGACCGATTCCAATTGCGAATTGAACCGTTCGTAACTGTTGAACGTGAATTATGGCGTTTATTTATTCTGCCCTGTCCCCCGTGCCATTCCCCGTTGGCCATCCTGTTCGCGGCCATCCATCCTACAACGCCCACGAAATCAGTGCTTCGCGGGCTATGGCACGATTGTGTAACGACGTCGATTTCCCTTGATTATAATCGAATCGGTCATTGGAGGATCGTTGTGTACGCCAGCGTTGTAGCATAGATTGAAAATGATAGAAATGAATAATTATTTTTAACGCGCTGTCTCGTTCGGCTTGCCATCGCCGATCAGACTTAATTACCCGTTACCGTTCTTACCGATACACCGGACAAAAGGTATATTTGTTTCACCTTCGTTGCTCCGTGAAAAATGAGACGACACGTCGGCGTTTCGAAATTCTAGTTCGCCACCGGTAAGGGATGGTCGAACAAGAGCGCGTACGATATTTCCGTCGTTTTCCAACGGGTCAGCTCGTATCGAGAAACGTACGGACGTATATGCGCAAACACTCGCAATCTTCATTACTGTGCCATCGCCATTATTCCGTATCAGAGCATCGGCGGTCCGTGGCGGGCAAAGTTTTAGACGTTGTCTGAGTAGTTTATGAATACCACGACGCCGGGCCGAGATGATTGTGGCCGTGGTAGATGACTGGGATCGCCGAGATGCCGGTGAAAACGGAGGGGTGGTACCAGCGGACGTTTATCAACCCTCTGTCGCTGACAAGCGCGCATACAAGCCGGGAATATATACAGAGTCGAGGCCTCGTTGCTCTCGAGACACTCTGCTCCTGTTCCTCTTTCACTCTCTTCTACAGCAACGTCAGCGTGCGGCGTTATAACTCAAACGCGGAGACCCCTTTGACTGGTACTGGGACAGTAGATATTACTTTTATACACGTGATACCGCATCAGTTCGCCCGAGACAAAGGCGGGGAATATATGACGTTGCGGAACGACAGGTCACGGCGATTGTTAAACGTGCGCTTCAATTTCGCAGGAGTGGCAGTAATTTTCTACTCCCCCCCTTCATCATCGCTACCTCGTTTCATCCCTAGCCATGGCATTCATTTCATTTCTTTTTGCTTTTCTCTATTAATTTCCTGGCTCGCTAGCCCTCGTGAAATTCTCACGATAGAGGGTCGAACGATGAACTCCGCGAAGGAATTAAGTTTGTTCCGTGGTTTTTCTCCCTTCAATCTGCTCCCTTTCGCTTTTCTTTTTCTTTTGGAACGCTTTTCCACGACTGGACGAGTCGTGTTCGGAGCGGAAGAATGTTTGCGAAAAAGCGTGGATAATAGTGTGGAACGAGTTTTGACGTATTACGATGCATATTACAGATTGCCGGGATGGCAATATATTGTGCGGCGATTCTGTGTTGGAAATTAATTCACGTTCAAAGCGGTTACTAAAATATCCTGGTCGAGGTTTCGCGTTTTACGCGGCGCAGCTACGGCGAGAGACATGACTGATCGTGGCATGGGGTGTCATTTTAACACCGCATGGCGAGACGGAAGGA
This sequence comes from Nomada fabriciana, assembly GCA_907165295.1. Classification (NCBI taxonomy): domain Eukaryota; kingdom Metazoa; phylum Arthropoda; class Insecta; order Hymenoptera; family Apidae; genus Nomada; species Nomada fabriciana. The sequence continues at coordinate 5,457,827 of OU015690.1, read as the reverse complement.
CTTTGACTAATGATATTGCCGCAACGACTTATTTGTTATCGAAATTGCCTATTACTTACTGTATTGGACAATATGTCTACCGTCTTGTCGCTATCGTCACTACCTACGGAAGCACGAACTTCCCCCAAGGCTTCCTATCGATTATTGCGTGCAATATTTGCCCGTACTGAAGCGACTCGACTTCAATTATTATGGACTGCATTTATAAAAAGTAAATGGAATCCGGACAGCTCACGGTCGTTTTTCCCACTGCTTGCTAAAATAGGAGAATAGCTCCGCAAACGCTTTGGAACGTTGTTAATCAGCATGATAAAATAGCGATGTAATTTGTAAGACAAACGCTTAAGTATTTCGGTAATGATAAGACACGAAAGCAATCAGCTGATCGACTAATCAGCGAATTGTCACGTTTCTTCTATAGTACCGGCAACATTGTATCTCATTTTGATTGTCGTATCAGTTAGAGAAATTACAAATGTTTCAGCAGCAGATAAAGGGTATTAAAATATAATGTTAATCGCTGTGCGTCGCGTTCCATATATTATAGCTTGCTCGTGACGATGCAAGAATATTTACAGAATGATCATGTTTGTCGAGATCTCACTCATTGTCAGTTGGCCTTCGAGGGATGATGATGTAGCAAAATCGTTTCTGATGCGCAGAAACAACGATGTTTCAAAGGAGCTTTCGGGTGACAGATATATAAAATCGAATTGGCCAGGGGACACCCGAACACGCGTATTACAGATTCCAATCATTGGGCAATTAATTGCTGTCGTTTGACTTGCTTTATATCAGTACACGTATCGTCTTTCGCAATTCATGTGCCCACGGACAAATGCAAGTTTGCTTTAATTGCAAGGTGAAATGCATGTCCCAGATATTGGAAGATAATAATTAGCTTTCAGAGTTAATCGCGTTGTCTATGACGGTTGCCCTGGTATTCGTACAATCCATCCGGTTTCACACGCTCCGTTGCAATAGCTGTGGGCAAACTCGACCGGCAGAGAGTTCAATAACTCGATAGATAAATCATCGACATTCGATGATTCGCAAGGTCGAGCATTCCCTTTAATACCCTGGGACGGTTCCCGTTTGTGGCTACGATTAAAGTAATTACAGAAAGCTTGGGTTCAATGATTTTAGTAGCGAACAGTTCGCGTCGATATTTCTAACCGATCGGCATCAAGGAAACTAGAAAATAACTGGAACAATCATTGTCGTTATTATGTAACGCAGAGGCCACGAAGTGAGAGGCTCTGCTTTGATACAGAATTACCAAGGTATTCCCCGCTCGCTGCGCAGATCTACGAATATCAAATACAGGTTCATTTGAAATAAGTGATTTGCAATTGCACAGTACAATTGACTGTGAATTGTACAAATCATCCTTTGAATCAAGCTCGTTACCAGGTTGCTTGGGCAAGTGTATCGCATGTCTCCGTATGAAATCAATATGTGAAACGCCCGTAGCCCTGTTTGATACGAATACTTGCCCGAGCATGCGTGTCACCCCCCAATATGTTGCACCGAATTTAATCGTTCACGAAATTTCGGCTGACGCAAACGTGAAACACACAGGGATATATAGCATTCGTGCAATTCTTTCGGAATTAGTTTTAGTAAATATTGAAGCCAGTACATTTCCCCTCTTCGTCAGTTTATAATCATTTTAATATCACGACGACTACGATTGCGGCTTAATTTACGAAACGTTATCGATCGATCTAAAATAGGTATGCAGCGGACGATATTTTTCCACGCCGTAAATTGAAGGAATTCTGACGAAAATTAAAAGTAATTATCGTCCGGCGACAAGAGTGTACCGTATATTTTTTTCCATTCCAGCTTCCGTTCTCCGCGTCCACAGATTTGCCTGTCAGTCCACCGACACGACTGTGGAGGTGCAATTAATCCATAAAATAGGTATGCGCGGTGTGCAACGCATGTTCAACAGCAATTCCATCGTCCAAGCTCTCTTTGTTTGCACCGAAACGGTCATGCGGTATGCACGAGGAAACGTGACACGGACATTTATTCAAAACACCACGACACGTTCCGTTTGCATGTCGCGAAAGTGCGATTCGCTCCTAAATCTTTCTCCGTTGCGCCCTGTGAAGATTTACGCGTGTAGCACAATGACTGCTTCAATGACAACATGAATAATAGGAGAAAAAGGAAAAAAGGGACAGAGTTCATTGAAGAAGAGTTCAGCCATAAATTGGACCAGGTCACGAGTTACCTTTTTCCTCTTTCTCTCTTTGTTAGGATACAGAGTGACAATGAATAACCAAGATGGATATCATTCGTTCATTTTATTTATTTATTTTTGTTTTTTTTTATATTCAACGTGAAACAATGTTTGTGTTATTTCATCATTTGCTATGTTAACTGCTAGTGCGCAAGCGACAAGAACTCGTCTTGTCTTACAACTAATACCTTGACAACTCCGTACAGTGGGCGATTCGTGGAGTAATCCTACAAATTTGTATTGCTTAATTTGTACTATCGACTTACATCAAATAATATCCCCTAGACTCTCCTTTGCACCATTAAATCTATCTTATATCGCGAACGAAAGCACGATGAACTTTGGTGGCATGTATTACTAAACCAGTACTGGTTGTACAGTCGAAGTATAATTTTAATACGCAGCTAATCACGAATCCACAGCCTAAAAAAGTAGACCTAAATACGTCACGCAGGTAACCAACCCCCCATTCAATACTACCCCAAGTCGAAACTTCGCGAAGAAGCGTCAATTACTAATTCCTCAATCGAACAATCCTAATTCGTCGTACTTCGGTATTCGTTTGCTCATTATTCTTTCATACACCGGACTTTTAAAACCAGGAGCATTAATTGTGCCATCGTTGCTATTTTGGAGCAACAATTCGTCCATATCCTTCACCTCGCTCTTATCCGTGACAATTATAGGCAAAACAGTCATCGACGATATCATTCCGTATGCTGCTCGTTCTTTTAACATTTTCTTTAATTCTGCCATAGTTGGTGGCTGTGTACCGCAGCCAAGACGCTTCATGGTTGTCGTCAAGGTTTGCAGGTACTCTTCCAGTAGACCTGAGGTGTGGTTCTCACTAATTTCCATGGTCGGACTGGTAGATAGGAAGTAGAGCAGGTCGACTGCCGGTGAAGTGTAGATACATAGTTGAAAATCCACCTGCAATGTCAATTGAATTTCGATCGATCTGAAGTAGCGAGAATTGAATTGGAAATGAAATCTGTGCAGTCCGACAGGGGTGGGGGAGAAGTGTGAAAGATTTGTGTTTAGGAAATCGTCACACTCGAGAGTTTGTGCGACGGCTCTCGACTGAATAGACAGGTGGGGAATGCGCCTAAACGCGATCGAATTGGATTTATTGCATTATTCATAAATTCACCGGATCCCAGGCAAATTGACACGGAACCCTATGACACGTTCAACTTTTACGATAAATCGAACGTTCACCGGATACTTCTAGAGTTTTATCAAATTAAACTTAAACTCATTTTTTTTATAAATTGAATACTCACGAAAATATGCTCGATGGGCTGGTTTGTTTCGTCGTAACGGAACAGCATGTTGTTCACCCAGAAATCACCGTGGTTAATTACATTGAATTCATCGTCCTTGCGTTTGGTAGCAGCCATACCTTTCTCGTACAGGCGTGGAACCAAATTCCGCATTTTCGTAACGTAACTGTTACAAAATTCCATGCTCATCAAATTACAAAATTCCATGCTCATTCTCGCACTTAATTAATACTGGCAATACGTTTTTAATTTTATTGCGAACTAGTTTCACCTTTTATCCAATTCTGTCCAGGATTCGGCTGCGTCCGCCAAACCCTTGCACGCACCAATGAAGAAAGCTGCCATTTCTTCTGGGTAGTCTTCATTGAACATACCTTTTCTGTACATAGCTTTATGCTTCCGTTCCTACACAGTCGGATAATTTATTCACCATTCTGAGTATTCGTTTCCACAAGTTTGTCATAAACGATTAATAACATCCGCGAGCTATTTTTATTTGCCACATTTGCTTACCTTTTCACACAAAGCGACAGAACTGGCGTGGAATTTCGCCAATCCTCGAATGGCTAATAAGCAATGATCCCAATCGAGGCCAGCTTGACGGTCGGCCATTCGAAATCCTTGAGGTGCAAGGTCCTCCATGATCAAGCACAATGGTCGTTCCATTCGTACGTGGTAAACTTGTGCACCAAGTCGAGAACCCAACATTTCATTCATCTTTTTCAAGGTGTCGGTCATCATGGTGATTTCCGTATCGAAGATATTAATTTTCTGAATCTTGAAAAGCATGTCAAAGAAATACGTTGTCAGATATTGGAAATTAAAAATCCACTAATTCCACGACAGACAGACGAAGGTTCTGTAGCAAAGAATTTACCAGATCTTTTCGCGCCCCATCTGCTATCGGCTCGAACTTGAATAGGAGTGACTTCTTCCCTTTCAATTCCTTCTGGTTCTGCTTGCGAGTGTAGTCCACCGTGACCCTTATTAGGTCGCTGGTATAGTTATCACCCTTGCTGGTGGCCGGTTTCGAAAATATATCGATTACATGGACCGTAGGGTCCTCCTCGGATAGCCGAAGGATTCTCTGCGCGAAGTCGGTGTTCACCCATATCGGTGTCTCTAGGGCCATTTCTGAAATTGGAATTGGAGAATTTCCTCGACAAATCATTGTTCTTCCACGCGCGTCAGGAAACGCGGAAACGATTCTTTACAGTAACTTATTGTTCACGGCGAGATTTATCACGTTTTCCTTTCTCCTCTTCCTTTCCACACTTTCAACCACCACCCATTGCCCTCTTTCTCTATACCCCTGTCCTTTTCCCACTTTCTACACGGCTGCACGCCCCCCTGCCAAGGATCTACTTCGACTCCCGATATTCACGGAGAAACGTTTCTCGCGTTCGAGATCGCTGTTTCAATTAGAAACGTAATGGAACGAGAAGTCTCCTTTTCATTCCACCTCCACTCGTTCCCTCTCACTTCCTCTTTGGCGGTTTCGAGCGCGGTGCAGCACGTTTCACCGTTCGAGATTTCATCGAACGCGATCGAACCGCGGTATTTTAGAGAAATTTACGACCGGTCCCGCTGGAACGCGAACAAAGAAACACGTTTTTTTTGTTATTTTTCGACAACCACGTTCTCCGCGGACGAAAAGTTTTGTGCCAGGAAGTTCGTGGGTGTTTCGATAGATTTAAGTTAATGCACGAATGAAACTGTTCAACGTAGCAGCGTGAAATTTGTATTTGAACGAAGATTCGTTAATCGCGCGAAATAACCCGCGTGCCGTATAGAGAAGCGATAAGGGAAATCGGGGCCAAGCGATTATATTATTGCTGTTTGATTTCGCTTCAATTTTCTATACAACGTGTACCACGCTGATTTGGGCGGCTAAAAATATCCACTTTGAAATATACTGTAATGACCCGGTAAATTGGACTAGGAGAGATTAATGATTCTGTTTAGTTCAGCTCGGTTAGATCGTTGACAGGCCGTGATACATGGTCATTTTATGCGTGCTGAAAGTGTAGTAACGGGGATCGTAATTAGAACGGAAAACAAATTAACTTCGTCTTAACATCACGGTGGACGTATTCGAGCACTATCCCCAGTTCTTTCATTGCAATGTCGCATAGTGTATCCTTATTTCGATGATCTTGTAAATAAATTATATCCAATACAACAACATGCTCGGCTGTAAAAACACCAGTCATATCCATCTTCAGTGATGTTCATTAGTGGTTCATTAAGCACACGAGGTTTCTATAAATTGTACTACCGTTTAGTTTTATTGTCTCACAGACTTTTCTGTGATAAAATCTCTGAAATTGTTCACACTGCTGAATCTCGAAGATACACATCTTTGAAGAAAGTAATAAAACACAGATAACGATCGACCATCATGGCCACTGACCTGCGAATGTTCGAAAAGTGGTTCAAGGAGTATGTGCACGTAACGATCACTACACTTTGCCTCCGTGGATGTCTGGTACGGAGTGAGGCATACGGAATCGATGTGTCACCTTTTATACGCACGTCCACACATTATTTATACTCCAATCAGTAGCCCCCAGACCATGGACGTCACCTATCGTTAACACTGATGGATAATAATCTACCGGAATACACAACCTTCGTTAATTTTCCCCGTTCACAATGTCCTCATCTGTTCTCGCGTTTTATATGGCGTTCACTAACCCAGTGGCGAGATATTTTAATTTATAGAAACCGAAGACAGAAGCCTTGAGTTAAACTGTTATTTACCGTACCTCCTACTACAAACTCGCTATTTCTTCTCGTCGTATTCGGCAGAGCGACGTTAGTTGGAGCTTCGCGTCGCCTGATTTCCTACGTTAGGGAAGCATCCACTAAATACACAAAGTAGAATATTATCATAGAAGATTATACGGACATTAGCCTCACGAATCTCATATATTTACTACGTTTGTACGCTTCGTCCAGATAAAAGAACTACACAGGCATACGATAAGTTGAGTAATAAGGATTGCGAAGAAATTTATAGAAGCAAACCTGGCCACGTGTCAGAATAATAACAACGACTCTGAATACTGATTGCCAATAAATTTCTACACCAACGTAATTTATACCGGCGCTGTGTACAGCATCCACGATCTCCATATAGTTTATCCGCCATTTGCATCCAGCTCGTTGTGAAACGAACATTGTGAAGTGACATTGAAATTCAGCGCCCTGAATATCAATGCGTGCATTGCGATACTTGTGGGTGTATGTCACTTTAATGCAGCTTTAATCGGGAGGAATTTTTTTTGTCCCGATTATTGAGGATCAATTAAATCGAACGATAAAGGGGCGCATTGTTTTAGTTGCTCGGAGACACGAGTTTCATTCATCGTTTCGTTGAAAAGGAAACACTGAACCGCTTAATGCGTCGGTGCATTGGGATGGTGTTCAACGCAGACCCCCATAAAACGCCATTACCATCGTGACTGCTAACTTCACCTACCATACGAATAATTGTTACATTCGTATAAAGGAACGTCGCGTCATTTAAGGAGCGACAATTATCGACACGCCATTGTTTAACATTTTCTGCGGCACGAGGCAGTGTCAGTAAGACCAAATGAATCTTCTCATGCGAACTTAAAGTGTTTACGTAACCGCAGAACACGTTGCCACCGCTCGAAGTTGAGGGAAGCGAATTGAAGCTGTTACGAGATCCGCCACATAATCGCAATAGGCACCATGTGCAAGTCACTATCGTCATTGTTGCCGATACGCGTAACTCTGTACAATTTCACAATAATAAGTGCCCGTGTGAAACTGTTGCTGTACGAAATGATAAGGATATTTCCTCCGGAAAAGATTTTACTATCTGACATGCATGGAAAACTGTGGACGTACCAGAAACATTTATCAGCGCCGGCAATCAATTATCTCCGGCTTGCGATAATTCGATAAAACTCGTGTAATCGTGTAACATTGCGTACCGGGTCATTTATTTACAGCACTGTTCTGATTTTCCAGATTGTAAGATAGGGAGTACAGTGTTTCGTGATTTGGTCAATATAGAGAAACTTATCTTTACTAGGACGCCCCAGCAGATACAGAGTTTACTGTGTGTCAACACTATTAGCATTGAGCATTGTTAACGTTTAACATCGAATATCTATTCAACGATGCATGAAACATATTAAACCGGTTGAGAAAACGAGCGTCCAATGCATTTAACGTAAGCGTCATCGATAATCCGGACGGAATAGGAAGGGCTCGCATTCACGACACGTGGTACACACTAGCTGGACAGTCGAACGCAGTTTTATTCTTGTCCATTTTGATCGTTTCGAAGGAAACACCGATAAGGGCGATACTAAATGCATCCGATTGGCCTGAATCGCGAACAGGCGCGTGACCGAAATTATACAGGCTCGCGTAATTCTAGAATTCCAGCACGTACCGGTCACAATCCGGCCGATTTATTTACATGAGCCGATTAAACAGAGCTGTCCACTAGTTTTCAATTACATTATTCAGCGATCAGTTGCCGCGGATCGTGTTGATCCGGCCGACACTGTCGAAAATTCCAATTACCGTGGTCGTTGCTCAGGGAATATGCCTATCGTAGGGACTTGAAATTGTATATATATATATGTATGTATTTTTTCGTTCGCTTCTTGTTTGGCCAAGGTACGAATTACGCTGCGATGTTACACCACAGAGTGCAATAATTTGTCGAAAGGTTGTGTTCTCACGACTTATCGAGCGTGGTAACAAAGACTTCGGTAGATTAACTTATCAGTGTACTCTATCAATGATTATTTTCTTCTGTGTCGAGCACATACGGCGTCTGTATTCCAACGCAAATTTCTTCCAAGGAAGATACGTAGGTACGCGTGTCTGTTACTTGAGAACTCTGAGAACGCGCAGAGTATATAGTACCCCATCAAACGTAATTTTAGGCTATTATGCAATATAACATAGACATTCACTATGGACATCATGTTGGTTCGCAGCCAGTCAGACTCGAGCTTGCACTAGATACGTTTGCATATCAATCTTTTCATCCGCTCAATGCCAATGAATTATTGAAACACGAAATTACACTTGGGACAATCATTGCTCGCGGCAAAGGTTAAATTCTTTAGTGTGACAATTACTATAATATTATTTTGCCTATGGCGTCTTATTGCCTATTGCTTAGAAGCAATCGCCCTATTCAAAGATAATTCTCTAATTGCGTAACCGGTAATACTTATCTACCCTCGAAACGGCTTACTGTCGGAGAACGTAACGCTCCAAGTCATTCTAATGTAATCGTGAAATCCCTTAAAAGGAATGATATTGATAGATTAACTCATCTTTGGGCGTGTCGATTAAAGATAGGGTATGTTAAATTGGCCACGTGCCCCGAATTATTTCTCAGCGAAGGGAAGGGAAAAAATATCGCAACTTCCAGGAACCACGCCTTGATACACGCGCCACTCTAAATTATCGAGACATTGCGCAATGAAAAATTATATTGCCTCATGTTGAACAAATTTACAATCGTCCCGTTTTATCGATATCACCGTATGGCCGTTGAATGACGCTTTAAACCCTGAGAATATATGGTGCAATTTCTAAAATGTACCAGCGCGACGACTGGAAATAGAAAGTCACCGTTCCGTTCCAAGATTTCCAGTGAATAATGTAATTCGCAATGGAATAGAAGTAACCCTACAGATTATCGAAAGATACAGCCAGCCGCAAAGGATCAAGTAAATAGTAATACATGAAAGAATACAGGTCCTATCGGGATTTTCTAATTATTTCAGCTGCCGCAGAAATATATCTGGCGCATCTATTGTATCGCACTTATTAGTATCGTTCGAATACGATACGTTCGACGGTGTCCTGAAAAGTTCAGCGCGAAAAGGAGAACGATTGTACGGTAATTACCGTTTCTCCTGGCCTGAAGCAAGAGCAACGAAAGAATCCATTAACCGGAACAAAACGAAATTGGTCCCGTAAGGTTCGTTTCTCTCGAATATCGAGCTACCATGAATGGTGCGAGACTTCTTATTACTTGGAACCGGTAAAAGTAGCATCAATTCTTGTTGGCTTCGAGCGTAACACCACACGCGCCGCACACAAGGTAGTATTTGTAACTTTCCACCTTAGAGGGTTATAGCGCGCGAATAAACCTTTACTGTTATCGAGATCATCCAACGGGATCCTGAACTCGAAACGTCGACGCTGCACGTTCGAATATCGACGTTCAAATATCAATAGAAACTGCAGGCTAAGTCGTCGCGAAACGCGCGCGATTGCGAGCACTCCGCCTGAATACAGTCGTTACGTTTCCACCCCTTGGACTTCATCCCCTTGCACAGATGTTCCCATCGAGTCTTCGCCGTCCATAGCCGTGTCCCTGCTCGCTCTCGAGCGGACCCTCGGCCCGTTTTCTCCTCGTTGAAGACAATTGTACGACGAGGAAAAGCGGCGAGGTCCAGACAGGCAGACTTTTCCCAATTGCAGTTCGAATTTCGTCGTGGAAAGACGTTCTTGGCCGGCATGCACACGCGGGGATGGAAATTGCTTTGAAATGAATAGCCACTGTTCTTTGTTCCTACTGCACAGTGTTGCTCTATATAAACCGTATAATATGCTCTTTATCTCTGCGACGATTGACAATTGGAATGTGCAAAAATGTTTTTTAATACTGATAAACCAAGATATAAGAGAGGAAAAAGTGGATAACTACATCCTCGCAAACTCATTCTTTCAATGGAAAAGAGATATGTAGTTGGGAAATCTTTTCTTTTACACTATATAGAGGATGTTGTAGTGGGTGATTTTTATTTCTTTATTTTTTACAAAGGTACACATGGAATTTCAATTACACGGTGCACGTATTTTCTAATATAATATTCGGTTCTGTTAGGATACGTTATTTAAAGAAACCGCCGGTTGTCGTTGTCGTTACTTCACCCTCCTTCTGGAAGTTAATCTAATCATCCCTGCCAGCCCTGCAAAATTTCCAGTCAATGCCAGTAAAAGGGCAGAAGCCCCGCCGAAGAGCAAGGATGGCTCGCTCGTTTTCAAAGCTACTCTATTTCACGTTAAAGCTCGCAACTTACACTACCTTTCTTATCACGCTGTCTGTCCTCCGCTAATAAACCTGACTAGTAGGTAATATGTTTGTCAGATATGTTGCAACTGGATATATAACGGTGATAATTGCCGGTAGTAAGAGCTTGATTCCTACGTATTAATTGCTCTGATTTAGTTGATTTATGCGATTCAGCTCTATCGTGTCACCATTCTTTCTCGGCAAGGTTGTCGCCTTTACTGTGTCTCCATAATATACAACGCATAGTTTAGTAGAACGGGGACGAAAGAGTGATAATCACTTTCGATGGCCAAGTAGAATATTCTGACGAGGTTTTTGTCGTTTCGACGCATCGAACGGGTCGAGATTTTCATCGGTAGAGTATTCTTGGCCCGGCGAGCACTCGAGGCCGTTAAGAAGTTTGCGAAATCGTGTTTGCAATGACTCCTCGACGAGCGAAGTGGCTGAAAGTTCGTGTGCCTAGCCCTGGTAGCCATCCCTTCCAGTTATTGGAAGGCGATAACCTAACGGTGCTCATCCAATTATTATCAATGAACATCGACCATAAGGAAACCTGGCGTTGTGTCGCCGGTGCAATTTTTCACGGCCTGATGCAAACGATCGTTGGAGTCAAGATAATCAGGGTGCCGTGAACGATCGACATTTCGTTTCACGACGCGAGATATTCATGATTGATTTTTTATTAAAATTTCCTATCGAAATTTGCTGAAGAACCCTGTCGATCGTTAATAACACAGCCACCAAGCAGCGATAACACGTGTTATCGTGAAGAAATTGATATATCAACTCTTAAGCTAAAAGCTCTCAGACGTTTCAATTCAAAACGATTACTGATATGGAGAAAGTGTTTCTTATCAAGCGAATTCTTACAGTTCGAGTTGCATCTTCTTGCGACATTCGATGCCATTCGATAAGTGACAAAGTTGTAAAATGATGGACAGCACGATGTGTCATTTTAATGGTCAATTGCTTATTCCTACATCCATTCAATTTGCATAGTCATTGAATTTTCTATCGTGGAATATCACTCATTCAAGTGGCAACACTGTAGAGATGATATTTACGCTCGCAGTTACACAATCGAGACTAAACACTCTCATATTTTAATGATGACACGTATGATGGATGATGTTAATATTTGCACTGCATACGCCGCGCTTGTGGCAACAGCGGCTTATTGTTTGTTGTCGATTGGTTAGTTAATCAGAAAAATGTAATTCAATCTACACGGTGCAGCGATACAACATTTCGTTGCATTAATGTTTGGCAAATTGATGCGTTAATTAGAGACAATTCTACTATGTGTGTCGATGATTTAAGCTTCGACGTTCTGAATTTGTATGTTTCAGTAGGTATACTACTTCTGCAACTTTGCTAAAACGTAGGTTCATGGCTGTTTAAATTAAAGTGTTGAAAGCGCGTCGCGTTTCGAACAATCGTCAATTAGAAAAGTAGCAGGAAGCGCTGATTCGTTACGTGAAACAACTGCTGTCCTTGATCCTGTGTTATAAGGAAAGATGAAATTGCATAAAAGAGGAGAGACGTTCGCGTGTTAAGATCGCTTATGTAACGACGTGGCCTGTGCACGCTGTTGCCCAAGGAAATTATTCTGATGTCTCGTATAAGCGGTGGTATTGTGAAGTTCATGTGTGTTCCTTTTGTCAAGAATGTAGTGGCACAGTCGTGAATCGATAATGATACGGCTACAGATTTGTTGTATTTGAATGAATTAGCGCCATTGAAATATTGGTGTCGTTGCACCAGACGATCTATAATATATTGATCGTGACAGATAGCCTATGGAATTAATCGGTAATCTAATAGTAGCCAGGGGGCACAATAGGAAGTCACATTCCACCCAGCAATAATGTTTTACCATAATGGTCATAATTGAATAATAATGGCGGCGAATTTATCTAATATATTAACGTATACATAGTTTCCACGTTTCATTTCGCTATAATCATAATTATTATCGCTTCTCTATTGCTGCACCACCGAGGGAATTGAATCTTCCTGTATGTGAAAGCGCGTGAAAACTTGTAAAATAAGGAAATTTTATTGCGAGGACGAGAACAGCGAAAGATCCTTGTGGGTAGCTACAGTTTTTGACATCTAAATATTAATGGAAGATTTCAGCGTTAAGGATGAAAAATGTTGTTGATCCCGGCTGGGAACGTGTTTCAGTACGTTCATCCTTCTCGGTGCCCTGGAAGGAGCTTAGACGCTTGCGTCATGAATGCCAGAAATCCTATCTCGATCCTCTTCTATTCTCTGCCTTCTACGCTTCTCCCGCATCCTTGAGGATGCAGGTTTCTTTTCTAATGCCCAGCAACACAGAATCCGTTCCAAATACCGGTTCGAGAGCTGCTGGTCGCAAGGCAAAAACCCCCTACGGGTGACTTAATGTTTTGCAAGTTGATCATCTTAACTGTGGCCATGTTAAATGGATTCTGCAGTTAACAGAGGGCGTAATAAATCCACAGCCGGCGCATTAGTTCACTGTTCTCTGACTACGATAGAACATAATCAGGCCAAGTCGAGGCAAAGGTGACGCCAGGAATATCATTGCCGCCCCTTTCACGTTTCACCCCGCTCGGCGAGCTGCATCCCCGAAATTCGTGAGATTATCCAAGATACCTATGATTAATACTCAGCCCGGGGCTTGCATTCGGTTTCGTTTAGCCTTGTTATCGATTCCGTAGCAGCGGAAAACCCAACGTCCTCGTGCAACATGATCGTGGACATTAATTTGCATCTAGCTTACGGCCTTCGTTATGATTAATCCGAGATTCGCGGAACAATGCGCCGGCTAACCGAGTCTCCTCTAACATTCGCAGCAAATAGTGAAGCTCAAACAATACAGTTTCTATTCAAGCACCATTGGCTATGTGACACATATTTAACTGACTGATACGCATCGAAGCTGGTCAATATTTCATTACTTATCCATTACTCATTCGATTATTTGTTACGCCTATCTAGGTTGGTAGTTGGAGTGCCGGTTACAAAGAGTCCCCAAAATGATTGGCCTCGGTTGTGTCACGCTTTTCAAACTGACACCGGCTAACAGAGATACAAAAGCAATGTTTTTGCAAGCAATCATTCCCGCGGATATTTAATGACGAAATTATACAGTTCGTTCGCTCTTTGCGCCCAGGGCTGATCGCATCTAGCTAGGAATTTGCATACCACGACCGATCAACGCCTGATCGTACGTTAAACCCGACAAAGGGATAACATTAAACCGTAGCCGCTGAGCAGACGAGAGAACGGTTCCATGGATGTTAGAGCAACCAGGCTGAAATTGTTCGAAGGTTTATCACAGACTAATATAAAGGCTTCGACGGTAATCGTCGCTTCCCTAACACGCTTCTATTCGAAGTTTCGATCATCCTTCAGCCGTATACTGAAATTTTGTCGCGCAATTAAGGCGACTGACACACGTCGGGATTAAAGTCCTCCCTCGCCTTGCTCGTTATTATTTCGTCGCGTACGCTGCTCTTCTGATATCCCCAGGAAGTTTAATCGACTCTAATCTGTTCGCCGCCTCGCAACTTGCCGGCTGCCGGATTTTCGCGACTCGAACGATTACGGACGGGCGAATGCGTGTTTAGAATATTAATTGGCCTGGTTTGGAGAAATCGAGGGAACGTGGCAAGCGAAATACGTAGCTCGCGCCAATCCCTTCGTAATAACCGGGAACGTATTCGAGCAGCAATTTAACGACCCATCGTGTTCCCCTTCCTTTCTCTCATTAACATTTTCTATTAATTCTTTGCAATGTCAAGGGAGCAATCGTTATTTTACTAGTACAGAATTTGTTTGCTTTGGCGAACAATGCCTGGATGTACTTAATAAATAGATGAATTGTATTCGATACGATCTGTCATAAGTGTCAGTGTTTTTCCAATGTTGATAGCGTGCGGCGAATTACGTAAACGTGCTGCAAATGACAGATTCGAACAAAATTGTTTAATATGCCCGGAATTGCGAGAGGCATAGTTGCTAGCTGCGAGCAATTTGTAAATATTAGTTGCGACCCTGCTACAGCGGAGTTGCCTCGAACAAGCTGCCATACCGATACCGAATACCTCGATGCCACCGCTCACGTTGGCACTCAGAAAACCAAGCCTTTATTTAGTTGAGTTATTTCAAAGTGCTTTCCAACGAATCGCCTGCTTGTTGGCTGAGCAGAATTGAAGCGTACACGCACGTGAGGCAGGACACAGCGATTACTATTTTTATGGTTTCTTCCTAAATGACGTTTACTGGCCCGAGGGTATGGTAATTACTGCGAGTAAACGTTGAGTCGTAAACCGGTAGTATTATTTACGATGGATAATATTTTCGCGACGATATTTCTGAAACAAGCCACGTTCCGTTTTTTAAACGAATGGAGATTGCCGGGAGAACTCTTGTTGGTCAAATATTTTCGATGCAGTATTACACTGTGCGGGTTGAAAAGGCGCAGCTATTTAGGTATTTCGATCATCCAAGGTAAAATTCTCTCTCCAGAGAGATGAAAGATCACTTCTTTATATCTCAAAGGAAAGTTTGGACGAATTCAGATACGGCTGCCGGCTCGTATAATTAGCCTGATTAAGTCAAACCCGAAGAGGAGGCAAAGAGACGTGAAAACCCTTTCAGTCAAACCGCCACGATTCTCATAGGCTGAGATTTTATGTAAATAGCCGCGTGTAAAGGGTAATGGCTCCACCAAGTGTTCCATTACGTCGGGTTCATTGATTTGAATAAACTTAATCCCTAAACAATTAACACGGTTGATATTCACGAGGAATTAATACCGTCATTAATTTTCACCGTGCTGCTTGCTCTGCAACTGATTCACAAGCTTTTAAACGCGCTCGAGTAATATTATATTTTCCCAACCTAATGGCACATCGTTGAAGAACTCCGAAGCAGCGGTCTCGTTACACGCGGGCACGTACACGCGATAATCGTACTTCACTGTAACGAACTATGTAACTCTCTTCTGGGCGCACCGCAGAAAGCAGCAACGGTCAAGGAACGGTACGATCTCGCGTAATCTTAATCTCTGAGGACGAAAGAAAATTGTCGTTAAACACAGCGCAAGCTAAACTGAGCCACGAAACACGTGAGATCCCTTGGATACAAATATAGCAAACACGACAGTCGACAACAAAGTTGCAACGTTCAGCACATTTCCCTGATCTAATCAAACTTTCTTTGGAGCGGCGTAAACACTCTGACAAGCGTTATCAAGAAAGGGGCCGTCCCTCCCTTTCCCTTTACCTGACCCAGTTCAACAATCGAAAGAAAACGCGAAACACTATCTTTTTATCTCGCAAGGACAACCGTGTTCTTTCTGCCGCGATAGGAAAGGAAGAACAGAACAACCGTTTAACACGAACATTCTTTTATCACGACTTTTTCCGCCGGTGCTGATCCACCGCGACGAAAGCCGGCTGATTTATAACGATCTGATTTTACCCCTTTTTAAAAGAAGCGTTCTGCAGTCGTTTCTGTTAATACGCGAATGTACGAACGGGGAGTAGTTTCTCCTTTACAAGAAAAGTAACCACGATTCAACGACGCAGAGTCTTCCGGTCTTTAAAGCAATGGCAATTTATCTCCGGCATCGAATGACCCAGTCGCCATGCTTCCGGTCCTCGTGCCAACGACGTTTCTAGCCAGAAAAGTGAACGACGTGAATCGCGACGCTCTCTTTTCAGTCCCCGTATGTGGAATATAGGAAAGGGACGGCAGAGCCAGTGAAAAGAGGCTGGTGAATCGTCGTTTCTTCTCGAGTAGGGTGGCGGAATCGTCGCTCGTACTCGCGACAGAGTGGGGGGTTGAAAAAGACTCGAGGGTAAGGGAAGGGTTGTATTTTCTAAAGACGCTTACGCTTCAGGCGGCCGCGAAGCCGCTGCGAGGAAACCGGGCTGCCGCCTATATTTACTCATTTTCTTTTGGACGTTTCTCAAAGGGAGCGTCGCCTTCGTCGTCGCTCGGCGTAAAAATGCGCAGCTATTCCGTCCTGCCTAAAGGCTTAACCTCGCATGCGGTAATCCACACCGCGGCTGAGCATCTCGTTTGGCTGCTTGGTTGGCTCCGCTTCTCACTTGGCGATGAACGCCCAAGAAATTTTGTTAAGACGCTTCCACCTGGCTTCGCGAAAGATTTTTATCGAGCGAACTTCGCTATTAAACGAGGGCCTATAGATGTACGCGAAAAGCTAGCTACCGGCACTCGAACAATCTACGGTACACGTCGGGCAATTTTCACGATCGATTCAAATAAATCGTTCATCGATTTCTCTGTGGTCGTTGTAAAGGGAAGACCTCAATCTTCAAGTCCATTGTGGCTTCAGTCGTGGAAAAAATGTCTCACGGAATTTTCCTTTAGAAATTGCTGGAATGAAACGTTCTATAATTCAGTTTAGAATAGTTGCGGCAGTATAATTAATATGACAAGCCAATTTTAATTTTATTTTCAACTGAAAGTTGAATTTATTCAGGATGAAACTTTTCCACCCTCTTTTTTAACAAATTTTAAACGCTGGAATAAAACAAAAGGTGGCGATAATAGAGACTGTTTGGCGAGGGGATTTTTCCGTTCCGCACAAGGCCTTGTTAGAGAGAACTTTCGAGGGGGAAACTTTCTTCGGGACAATTCGTCGTCGACGATATGCATCAAGGGGAACAAATGTATGACAAGATACAAGAGGATCGATTTTTTTTACCCGGGCTCTTTTTTTTTACCCGCATAAAGTGACCGCAATTTGCTTGAATTCTAGAGAATATGTAACGTCATCTTATTCGGTGGCTTGAAGGAGGTCAGTTTGTATCTGGACGGCAATGAAAAGCGGGAGCGAGTAAAAAGAATCGAGGGGATCGAATTGTATGACGAAAGAAGAAAGGGGAAAAAGTAAGGAGGCGAAGAGACATGTCTCGGACCATACTTCTGCAAAAATGGCCAAACTTAGGGGTTCGTTCATGGTCTGCTGCCTTCCTTGGCACATTCGGCTCGCCTGGACTTTAACTATTCCAGAGTCTTGCCTTGCGCCCATAAAAATCGTTTCTATTGATTTTCCGAAGGGCTGACTTAACATTTGGCACGACGTCGTGGATACCGTTATCCTTGCAAATAATAATATCGATCACTTTCATTAATATCTCCGAATCGAAAAAGTTGGACCGCAATCCTGAATATTAACCGAACCCACCGAGTTTGAACAGTTGGGATTCATAAATCACAGTCGAATTAAAAGAAACCCCTCCCTGAGATCCAGTATAAATCGTGGCTTCTTGCTCGCGTAGACGACAGTTCGGAGCCAAGGGTGGAAAAACCGGCGCGAAACAGAGGAGGCAACAGAGACAGTGGGCTTTTTTGCCGGTGTGAACGTCTGGTTTTCGCGGGTCCGCCCTCAAGTTGTCGCATTTCACTAGGATTCGCCGGTGTTTTCGTGCTGGCAGCCGCGCGAAAGAGACTACTTTCCGTTTACGACGCGGATCTTCGCCATCGATTCTCGTTTCGCGGAACGACACGAGGAATATCCACTTTGGATGCCGCGGTAAACGCGGTCGAATCGTATATCGGATTCGCCGCGAAGTTAGGGGCCGCCGTCGTCGAGATATATTTCGATCACGTGCTCAGAGCAGCAGGGAAGACGTGGTTTATGTGCTTCGACCAGCGATAAAGAAAATATCCCCGTGGTGTTCCTTGTAAATATTTTCGCCGGCGATCCACGGGATTACTCCGGTAAAACGGTGTGGCGCAGACACTTTTGGCTACGACCGATGTACACACGTGATTCAACGATAGATTTTGCGACCTGGGAAGTGTCCCACGTGCGTGTACCTTGCCAAGAGAGGGACTCTGGATAGTAAAGTTGTCACTTGCGGACCAGCGATGTTGTAAGTCTCGTATAAAATCGGTCCTTGCAATTTTCGACATCGAACTGGCTGCAGAATATAAGATTGCCTGTTCCGTGCTACTTGCTCTGCGAAGTCAATAATAGAAGTATGAACATACGTAACAGAGGACAGCTTGGTATTGGACATACTTTCAGGAAGGAGAATAGTTTCACTCGCTGCGTATTAAGATATTACAGTGATGTCCCTTTTATCGTATACGAAATGAACCCTCTAGAGGCTGCCAAGTAGAAGAAGTTGGAGAGCGTATCGTTCTTTCCCGGCCAGAGAATCGTTTCTCACTTTTCGAACGAAGGCGTTATTATGCCAAGGGATAGGAAAAAGATTATGCGGCCAATCAAGGAATCGCGAGTGTCATTCTTGCGGTCGATGTATCACCGAGGACCCGCCGCAAGTAGAAATGGCTGGGTCGTTCGACTCTTGGGTCAAGGGGTGGTTTTAGAAGGCAAAGGAGGGTGGTTAGGGCGTGGAGGGTAGCCGCAGCCCACATCCGACTTTATGAGCTGCCATCACTCATAGAATCTTCGCCGCAATCTTTCGCGAGAACCCCTTAGAGAGGCTTGCACGGGGGAGAAAAATGTCCGAGGGTTTGGAGAATCGATGAGTTTGCATTAAACATCTCCGACCAAGCTCCTGGAGAATACTCTGGAGTATGGTGGCCCCTTGGATGCCCCAGACTACCCCAGGAATCACGAATCCATGCTCTTAGATCCCGAAGGTATATGGTATGAATGCTGGAACGAGTTTCGAATCAGAAGGAGCGGGTATTCACGAACCACCCTCCCCGGCTAGGTAGGCCAGGCACGTGCCATTCGCATTGTTAGGAAAATGTTTCGCCACTGGTGAAAGACCTGAGAGAATAGAAACCTGTTCGAATAGGTTTCACCCTGTATATCGGTGGAACATTGTGATTGTGCATATATCGATAGAGGAGTAATAAGTTTAGAAATTCTCCGGCATTGAATTAGCGGATTTCCATTAATTAAAAAATCCCAAATACGAGGATTCTTGAATATTGTCATTTTTAACGAGCTTACCCGTCGAAGATATGCGATGAAATTTTCTTTGTAACTTTGAACGGCTTACCTGAAAAAGCGATACAATGAAATACATCGCAGAAGCTACGACTACAAAGCGTTGACTATCCGCCGGCAGAATATTCCCAATCGATATGCTTCATTAAAAGTGATGAAAGAGGAAGATGTTAATCAAGGAATATTTGCAGAGAAAAAAATATCGGGCGGAAAAATGTAGCTCGCTTTTCTGGGCGCCGAAAACGTCCAGATGAATAATTTTTTTGTTACACTGCCGATCGGGAGTCGAGATTATTAAAACTCGTATCGCGGAAAATTAATTTTTAAAAAACAGAAGGGCTCGTTTCTTTCTATCTATTTTCGCAAAGCTGAACAGATTATTTCCTAATGGTTTCTTCAATCGGTCAAAGGGTTCCCATCTTTGTCGTAAAACGTACGAATACAATATTCGTATAAAAACTGGCATGCGTTATCTAAACGAAAAAAAGACCATGCAACGGATCGACGCGCGGCTGTCGTAAAATAAAGATAAATGTGGCAGAATGATTTTCCCTATTCGTATCGGTTCCCATAGCAGTCGGTATCTACTGGACAACCCCACGGATGCTTTTGTTTGCAACATTTTCTATGCATCGCAGCTCAGTCACGTGAAAATGTAATGTGTATCGTTTGCGTGTCCTGCGGTATTTGTTCTTCCATTTCTCAAACCGCTCGTGCTATGTACCTTTAGGCCATTATCTGTGGAACCGAATGCAAACGTGTGGAACGCGTGCAGTGTACGATACCCAGGAGAATTTCATTTTCATCGGATACCCCGCAGTATCCGGTCTGCAACGGTGCACTTTTAAATTGAATACTGACTCCTGATACTCTTTTTACGAAGGATTAAACGCAATCGATAAAGATATAACGAATTGCTTGTCCCGTGATATTTCAATTTATTATATTTCTTCTGCATACTGAAGTTTCATATAGCATTGTTGGTTGATTACTCCGCTTCGAAAAAAAACCTGAAGCCTTCTCGATCGCAATTACCATAGATCGTTAATTAATTCAAGAATCGTCGCGGGTCTTACTGCGTGGGTAAAATAAACCGCGGAATTTCTTCGGTTCGTGGCGTCGGCCCGGGGGGTCAGTACGTGTCTTGCGGGCCGAAAGTAAGTGAAAAGTAAAACGAGAAAGGCAGAGAAGAAAAACGAGAACGTGGAAAGTACAAGGCTCGCCCCGGGCAATAATAATATCGGAAAGGTCGAGCTTATACCGCGGCGTGGTTTTCCCGATAGTTCGAACCTGGTCGAACTTTCTGCCAAAGTTGCGAAGCTTTAAAGCGAAGGCTTTAACGGGGCTTCGCGCCTCGTGTAACTCTTATTCTGCTTCCCCACGGTGCTCGTGTGTGGATAGAAGAAGCGATGGAAGAAGAACAAGAAGGGAAAAAAACGAATTGAAATAAAAAGGAAAAAACGGCGAAGAATACTGATAGGGGTGCGGTGAGGAGGCCCCTGAAAGTAAATTAGGTTACGAGATATACTGACCCGTGCCATGTTAAAAGTTCATTTTCCGTGCGGTCTCGAGTGTCTACGTTCTCGTGGAACTTTTATTATCGGCGTATTTAACTTCTCGATCGAAGGGGCATGGATGAGACGGCTGGAAGGATCGGTTTCGAATCGGCGAACCGTGCATCGGCAAGTGAGCGGTTCACGTTTCTGCCGCCGTTTCCCTCGAATCGCGAGCGTTTTAATTCGTTCGCCACGAGCGTCCCTAAATAGGCTTTGTTTGGTGTGGCCAATTCCTCAAGCGTTAGTGGGATATTCATGCGCGTTTATTCGTGCCTCTGAACGATCCCCGCCCGCCGTGGGCGCATTTAATAATTCATTCGGATTAATGCGAATTGCACTTGAATACATAAAGATCTCGCAGCGCACGCTGATTCATATTTGATCGCCGTTTTAATTGGGCTCGTATGCAGTTCGTTGGAAACGTCAACGGCCGTTAATTCCTATTATCCATTGTAATAATGCACGATATTATCCGTATGAAAAATGTAGAAGTTAAATTTATTTGTTAACGCGAACGAGTGCAGAATCCCTTGGAAATATAGGGCGAAAAATTTCGATCACGTCGAAACGTAACGGTCGGTAAATAACGAATGACGATGGGTCTGGCCAGGAAAAAGCAGTCGTCATCCTTCATCGAAATAATAGTTGAAGAGATGCTGGAACTTTTGTAAACGGGCCAACGAAGACGCCCGACGCTTCCTTGTTCCTATTCGTGCCGCGTGAAGGGAAACTTTTGCCACCGACCCCGGCCAAAGCGTCTGTTCTAATTTCCCCCCGATGATAAATCGGTAATAAGCCCGTTCGATGGCTGCAACTTTTCTTCCTTCGCGTCAGGGAACGTTACAACGTGACTTTCTCAAAGCTCAGACAAACACGACCGTTCGAGATGAGTTTCTTTTTTTCCAGAAGCACGCCCGGTTCGTTCCACAATTCTCGACGGAAGCGAGTGAGAATTGCGGATGCTTTCGTTGCAAGTTTCATCGATTATTCATTCGGGAATATCCAGCGAAATCCTGTTTCCGGTAACGCGATTAAATAAACGCTTAATTTGCATGAAACTCGAACGGGTCCCCCGGGGACTAGGTACAGACGACGAGAAACAAGTAAAATTGTGTTGTCTGTCCGTTGTTCTTGATACATTGTATGCCTTTCTGGATCTCCCAAATATGGCGTCAACTAGTGTTCCCGATATCTCGATATTTTTCGTTTCTCGAGAAATAAGAAATCAGA
Organism: Nomada fabriciana; assembly: GCA_907165295.1. Lineage (NCBI taxonomy): Eukaryota > Metazoa > Arthropoda > Insecta > Hymenoptera > Apidae > Nomada > Nomada fabriciana. Next base: position 5,435,464 of record OU015690.1, on the reverse strand, counting down.
TTGTGCTCCTCAAGAATTCGCGAGAATTCTCAAGGAATTGAAGCTCTGGTGCCGCAGAAGTCCAGTAGGTATAGCCCGACGATCTTATCGTATCGTTCAGCTGAAAGTTGGTCAGAACCTACAGAAGCCCATAAGTCGAACCTACGACCCTAGGGCCATACCTACTGAACTTCTAGAGGTTCTGACCAACTTTCAGCTGTGGCCTACGATCCTTGGGTCAGGCCAATTGGACTTCTCATCTATAAATGCTATAAATGTATAATAATATCCTTACACTTAAGTTTCTCGAGGCATATTGTAATTTCTCGAGAACTGAGAAATAAGCACTTCTAAAGTTCCTCGAGAAATTCTCGAGAAAGAATTCTCGCGAAGGGACACTAGCGTCAACGTGTCGCGTTTTCTCTGCATACAATAAGTTTCGTAATCTCGTTAGTTACGTAAGCGACCTGGGCGTTAGCAGGATTACTCAATCGAATTCCGAATCGATTCACGTTAATTGAACGTATACGTATAGAATTCACTCACTTCATCGTGCGCAATGCGCGAAGAATATTCATCATTACTGTACATTGACCCAGTGTAGAGCAGTTTGGTGAACTGCGCAGATTTTACGACGGCAGATGCGATAAATATGCACGAAATGCACATCGAGTTTCTGCATGCATTATTTATGCAACACGTGTAGAATACGTAGATCATACGGGACATACAAAGTAGGCGACGTGCGTTGTTGAGATTTTTAAGCGAACAAGTGTTTCACGAAACAACACCCTTGGCGTTTCTCAATTATTTCAGTCGTTTCCAGTCGAAGCCTGTAATAGAGCGGGGAGAATTTGCCCACGTTTGAATCCTTCAGGATGTACTTCCACCATCTCTTCGAACATTCTCGCGAGACCCGGACGTCCGTGAATTTAACCGCTGACTTGGCTTGAGATACGACGTTCCCCTGATGCACGTTAATGGTCTTCGAAAAGTTTAATCTGTACTTAGGATATCGTATGCATTAGCGACGTACTTGTATCGTAAACTTGGTTACTCTTACGCGGCAAGTTTGATCATTGATACATGTTGGAACATCGCTGGAACATCTGCATGTCCCTGGAACATCGTTCACAGCATCGATCAAGTAATCATTTTTATCTGTTTTTTCAACTGATCGGTGCAGCATTTAATATCACTAAATGCCACCTGTGCAAGTGCACGAAACTCTGATGTACATCATTGAATTGTTTCATTGTTTACTCCAGTCGCGATATAATTGCACGAGCGAGTAAAGTAAAATAGCAAAGTTGACAAACGGAGAGTCGATTCCATGGAAAAGTGCAACAATTGTTCGAAAGCGTTGGCTTAATCTACTCGACTAAAGACAAACCCAGTGATTAATGCACCTTTCTCTCCCGGCTTTACTTCCGACAAGGAACATTCCATTATTAAACGAACTTTCGAACTGAACAAATCTCCCTCTACCAGCTGCTGCATTTTAATCTTCGAAACCCAGTCGTATAAAGCGGCTCTCAAATATTCCAAATAGTTGCGCATATGTTTGCGGAATACTGTACCGCGTATCTGGGTAAACTTGGCCTCTGTGAGAGAGAGAGAGAGTCCCGTTTGGTTTCAAATACTAATGATTCCCCAAACTGTTCATTCTAGCTAATATCTATACGGTTATATAGAAAAATTCTCCAATATAAACAAACCAATTAGCCTCCTGTTATTCTTGTTTTATTTAACGCAAAAGTTCGTCCATTCGCTTTCAGATTTTACGCAGCTTGCATGGCAGGGTGTACGTTAAAAAAGGAAATATAAAATAAAAAAGAATTGATAGAATCCCTGCACTCCTGTTATTGCATTTTTTCCTGCAAGATGCATCTTTGCGTTCTGATGAAATTGTCGAACAAAATGGTTGCAAGCTCCGATGGCCTTTCACGGTGTGCAGCCGCGCGGATCTGTTTACCGACTCTATTTACGAGGTTGGGCAACCGTGTAAACCATCCTGCTAATAGAATATGCCCATATTCCGGCCCCGTAGGAAGCATAAGGGCTCAGACCCGTAACGAGTAACCTCTAGCCCGCCACGTTATCGCGATTTTCCCCGTTGCACTGGGACGAGTTCAACTTTGCACAACGAGCCACGGTTATCCAGCGCAATCTGCCCGCTCCCGGTCGAAATTGTTGAGTTATTTAGCAGGTCCGGGACGATTATTGAAACGAAGCTCGAATCGTAGCTTGATTTGTGTAATGCGATGTGTGCTCGGTGGGTTAACGCCCGTATTAAATAATGTTCGAGGGCGGGTGATACCTTATGGATCAATTTTCATTATTCACCGTAGTCTGTATGCTTTATGGTCTTCGTACGGACGGACACTGCACTGTGGGGATTTCTGGTATTGATTCTTTTTATTTCAAATATTAAGAGCATTGATGGACAAGGTGTGCGCAAAATGGATGGATATAATTATCGCATCATAATTATATTTGATACTGACGATTGTTTCAATTGTGTATTTAGAATCATCTGTGTCCCTTTGCTCTTACTACGTTCGCTAAACTTCGTACAGAGGACAGAAGTAAATTTTCTGCTCTTAATACCAGCGAGTTACGAAGGAGAACGAACAGCCATGATTAGAAAAGGGGGAAACAAGATCGTTACCAGACCGCTTTTCCGTTAAATCAGTAAAACGCTGTCGTTTCATTTAATTACCTCAAGCTCTATTTATTCGAACGTTAATTTTATTGTAATCAATTAGCGCGAGGCGCCCGAATATTTGGACGAAATTTGATTCCTTGCCGGATATAATTTCATTCGTTTCTCTCGTATAATTCCTCTGTTTATCGTTTAATCGTTTGAACACTATTGGGACGATTGGTGAAAAGTCGCATGAAAAATCTCATTCGAATGATTATTGTTACGGCATTCAATGTTTCACGATTCGTTCATAAACCGGAATTGCTCAGATTCCGGTTGGAAAAGGAGCTAGACAGATATAGAGAGAGAGGGAAATAAAAATAATATAGAACCAGCAGCAATCGTATAAATAGCCAGGTTCAAGCATATATATTGGGGGTGAATCGTGTCGGTCGAACACCATAGAACGAAACGGTTGAAAGGAACAGACCCTTCGGCAGTACTCGAAGTGAATTCAATGCCGAAATCGACGATACGATCCACTGGGAAAGAATCGACATCATAGTTCCGAGCCAACTGCCAGCTCGAATAGAAACTACATGAGCCGCTCGGAAAACTCTGTCATGGAGGAAGAAATAGATAACAATAAGACCTCCTATGCTCGGGGGCATTTCTCGGCGAAGCTACGGCGAATAGAAATAAATAAACGCGCAGAATAAATTAATTCAACCATTAACACCATACAGCGTGCTTGAAAAACTTTTCTTAATCGCGAGAAAAATAGTCCAGCCTAATTTTCCCTTGCGTCGAATGTCACGTACTCATTCTCCAAGGTTCCATTACAATTCTGTGTATCACCGTGATGAATTCCATGGAAATTACAAGGCACGAACGCGTGCCAAGATACCGATGAATTTAAGGGTTCGCTTTGCGTGTCGACGTGAAATACGCACGCTGACTGGTATTACACCATGCTGTCGCTGGCACTTTTTTTTCACCCTCGTTTTATCCACCCGACGTGGCACGCGGTACGAGATTTTCGGTTGTCCCTTTGATTACTCCAAGGCACCCGATAGCGTTTTCCTTCCTTTTTTTCTTCCCCCTATTCCTTCATTTCTGGGACAACTCCGACTCCGCCAACGAGGCAAACAGGTCGAAAGGTATCGCTGCTCGTGCTTTCGGCCAACTTGGAAATCTAAGGGGCAGATCAAATAACTGAACGTACGTGCCGTGACTCGGAGGTACGGAATTTGGAGATTCACCGAGCGGCAGAAATTTCGGTGGTCCACTGAAAACATTTCTCTAAAACAGACTTTCTTGTTTATTGTTACGAGGAGAAGAAATCACGACCAGTGCCGCGAAGTTAGTAATATTGATAAAAACAAAAAAACGAAGAACAGAAAAGAGTTCCCCTTCCGCGGACATTCATAGCTGCGAGTACGTATTTAAATCGGCGGTATTCATACGTGTAGTCCTCGGCGGATATTGCGCTCGTAAATTCGAATATGAATAAATTTGAATAAACGCACGGGTAGAGATGCGTCAAGAATATTTTCGTGTATCGTTTCGAGACGCTGTTTCTCTCGTTTATAGCTGGAACTTAGTACTCCGCGAGATCGACGATCCCCTTTAAAATGGAAAAGGGGTGTTTATTTTTTCGCCCGGAATCGAATATAAAAGAGCGTGCCGAAGAAATAAATGCACGGGGCAGGGAACTGGAATTTCTGAAATTCCTGAAATTTTCCAAATACCGCTACGACTACGACTGGTGCATCGGGCTCTGATACATCGACAATCTTCCCAAGTATTCTCCCTGGCAGTTGGAATCCGATCGATAGTCACCCTTTTGGTCCATTTCCGCCATTGTGCGGCGTAAAATTTCTCTTCGCGATGCTCGATGGCGCGTTCCATCGACATCCGTTTTTGCCCGGCGCTTACAGGTCTCCCATTTCGTTGGCCTTGGTACCGGGTCCCATTAGATCGTTTATTCGCAAAGCAACATACGACCGTAGGTAAGGGGGTGCAGAACGGTAAATTAATTTCACGACAACTCGTCGACGCTTCGTTATCGGCTGCCAATCCCCTTGTCTCGTTTCTTCATGGACGCGTATCGATATTGTCTGGATATCCCGTACGATTTCCACAATTTCGCATGTACCTCGTAACAATTTCAATTTCTGCCCAGCCGAAATCCCATTTTCCAGCGGAGTACAATGGGAAATTTTATCGAACGCCCGTTCCGTCTCACCCTTCTACCACGCGCCCCAAACCATCCGCCCCGTTTCAACCCTCGCTCAGCACGCTACCGTTTTTCCACCGTTTCCACCCACTCTCGCGGGATTATGTTAATGGCGATTCTCTCATCTCGGCGATCGACGAAATCCTAGTTAACGGTAAATCGAGTGATTCGTATAAATCTGCCGCGGGTTATCCGGCATTCATTGGAAAGACAATAGTTACAGTTTGCTTTCGCGGATATTGTTCGACCCCGTTTCATTCGCGAGACACGTTGTTCGTCTTTTATTTCCTCCGCAACGAACACCGTTTCGTATATTAATTATCGCTTAATTGATTTATTTTAATGACGAATACGAGGTGGGAAAGATTGAAGAAAATTACCGCCGAGCCAGAATGGCCAGAATGTACCTGTGCACGTCATCGTATATTCAATACGACATGCAACGAGTTTCGATTCACACCGAAATCACGTTAGTCTGGCGTATAATGAAGTGCCTCGCGAAATAAATGTCATCATAACGTGAAGCATAAATTACGTTGATCGTGGGATAAACGGCGAGACAAGTACCACTGATGCGGAACAATTAAATTTCCAGATAAATAATTTCAAATTATTGGCGCGTCGTTTACTCTCGTTCGACGAAATCGAAGGTGAACAAAATTGGCAACGGAAATATATGGGTTGCAACGCGTCATAGGGATGGGCCCTGCCGTTCGCGAAACTATTAGCTGCTGAACTATTTGCTTTAACCGCGGATCAAAGAAGAGAGGTGGCCCCTCGCGAACGTGAACCGTGATTGCGTATCACGGGCGCACATAATAGCGTGACGCGTTACCATTGCCGGAAGTTGAACTTTCATCAAGTGCTTATTAGAATTACCCACGTGTGCGAGGGTTGCGAGTGCGTTCCACTCGGTGAAAAACGAGACGGCAGCAAGCAGTTCGCTCGAGAGGTAGAACTTTTGATGTTGTAAAGCAGCTGCAACGTCTAACCTTGTTTGAGCATAAAGCTCGAAGAGTTTCCATATTCATCCAACTTACTTTGACTTTGTAAGAAGCGCTCGGGTTGCTCTGTTGCCGTAACACTTTGTTAAATAAGAATCGATTTTCCAATTATCCATGCATTTTCCCCCGGAAATATCTTACAGATTGCTCCGGCTATTCGACACTGTGTCATTTAAATACGTGTCCAACAACTCTTTCGATTTTAATATACACGTAGCAAAAATTCTTAGGGAATTTTTTTTTAGAGACAGACAATTTCTTAATGGCATTTTCTATATTCGTTTCAGGTGGATCGAGTCTGGCGAGCGTGGTCGCTGGAAGCAAGCCGACAAAACCTTTGAACAAACCAGACTTCGACGACATAGCTCCGCGAAATGTCACCGCCATCGTTGGCCAAACAGCGGAATTGAATTGCTTCGTGAAGCATCCGGGAGACAGAGTGGTGAGTGATGGCTTATGTTTCCCTTGAAATATGTATATTTCGGCTGAAATACTCTGGGACTCTCGACGACATATTACTCAACTAACAATAATAATAGTAATAACATCAGGGGAAATAATTTCCCGGGCTAAATAGCATGCCGGCATCGTTGGAAATTAGCTGCAGCGTTATTTTCTCGAGTTACGGTGATGCTGCATTAATCAGGTTAACTAATCCTACAAAATAACGAGCTTAACGAACGCCGGTACACGCAACGTGTCGGTTTCCCAGTAATTCTTTGGTCTCACAGAACCGCGTATTCGTAGTTTGTTGCAGAAACAGTATTTCAAATTTGTTGCTGAAAATATCAAAGAATATTTTCTTATTTATACTTGACGATTTTATACGTTATTTAGTTTCCTCCCTCGTCCGTGTATAGCCCGTTGACCAGGTACAGTTATATGAACGCAGTTGCGAATAATTTTACATGTGGCGCGAAAGGTACGACAGGAATCGCAGCACTTTAACGATCTGGTACCAATGATTTTTGGTACAATGGAGTTCATTAAATATCCGGGGAGGGTGGTTAAAAGCGACGCGAACAACGGTGAACAGAAATATTCGCATAATTATGGGCATTTGAGCATTAGCATTCGCATAAACCGTATCAATATGCATAATGACTAGTTTACGCTTACGTACACACCGCACGCGTAATATTTACCGATCGCTGCGCATCCCTGCGTTGTTGGAACGTTTTCCAGCAAACACCTGTCCAGAGTTCACTGATTCTTAAAGGCAAACACGCGTGAATTATTAATCACCATCGCCGAATTAACGGGAATTAAAAAGCACACGCGTGCACGGCTGCGATCGATCCTGCGATTATTCGATTCAACGAAAGTGTTGTCTGTGCTGTGCGTCGTATAACTCCATTATACCGGCGAAACTTCGTCGATAAAAGTCGTCATTTGTTCGGTAGGAACTACTATAAACCCTATTGCCTTCGTCTCCAATTCGCTAACAATGGTTCGACAATAAAAAATCGCTTTCCTTTCAATGGTGATTGTCGTGAATTCAATTACTTTATATTACAGTATGCCATACAACGAATCGATGCTGTAAGGCCTATGTTGGCACTTTTACTCGCTGAATACCAATGCACAATTTCAAATCTACTTGTCGATAGATTTCAATATTTTGTCCACCCCATTTCGTCTTCGAAATCACCGTACACTTTGTGTTTAGCGAACGCGTGTTCCCTTACGCCTCGATACAAGTATGTCTATCTATGTAAGTTTATATTTAATTGCTCGATAGATAACTCTCTTGTAAAGGCAGGAGCAAGTGCAGGTTAGACTAGGATTGCCAAGGCTACCAACGGGGTGACTGCACCTTTACCAGTAAATGAACCGATAAAGCATACTCGACCGAGTGGTTGCACAGCCAGGCCAACCCTTTACCTCCATCAATACTTTGCCTTCTGTACGTATACAGGTTGCAGTGGATACAAATGTGTCGGTGGATAAGATCAAACGATAAATGCTGTATGGCAGGAATGTAATTTTGAACGGACCCGCTATTCGTGATTTCGGATGTTTCAAATAATTCAAAGCGCCAGAGATTATTAATTAATGGGTTACATAATTGGCAAGCGGGTAAAGTTTCTTGCTCGGTGGGACGTGTAGTTCATCGTAAAAGTTTATCATCTCTCTTATTCGTCGTGTTAATCATCCCTTACACATTATGGGCTTCTTTACCCTCCGACTTTTTGACTTCCGCTTGCACTCTTCGATCTATCGTTTAACCGCCGCACGATTGCACGGATCAAAGAGATACTTACCCTCTTTTTATCCCCATTAAGAAATCATACAATTTCCCTAATTCGCCGTTGGACACAACCTTCCCGCTATATTTACTTTGCATTTCCATCCTCTTCCGCCGTATTACATTCGCTGGATCCATGGGGTCTGCGAAACATTAGCATCGCGGCGAACACACGAACGGAATCCATTCGTCTCTTATTAGGGAGATGCATTAGCCTGAATAATGCAGCAGGTTTGATGCGGTGATGTATGGAGCTTCTTAAAATTCTGCTGGGAAACTGTTGCGCCACACTAGATCACTGTTCTCCTTTCCCGAGTAAAAATACACGATGCTGCATCTCTTTACGGATACAGCATGCGAGCCTGGATTGTGTTCTGCCGGTTCCACGGAGGCGATCTGTTTAATCGAGCCCTTCCCACCGCATGTACCTGCGGAAATAGCTGGAGTGGCTTAGGCTTAATCGTGTACGGCTACACAGACCGGATGGCGAACCGTAGAAGGAATTCCAGATGCGTGTTGCAAGGGTGGCCATTTAATTATTCTACCTGATTGCCCTGTTTCTTCGTTGCTCGATCAATCGACGGCACATCGATCTAAACGAAACAACCGGCCTGTCTGTCGCGTTAACCAACACGGCATCATAAACCTTTGAACGCGGGGCAATTCGTTCTCGAAGCGATGCGAAATTCATCGCTCGACGATATCCTGTGGCACAGAAATGAACGGGAGCGCTTCATGGTTTCAACCGACCCAAGGTGTATACAAAAATTGAACTGCAGTGTTGCTGATAGGGGCTGAGACAAGGGGCCACCGCATCGAGCAACAAACCACCCTTCCATCTCCAGTAACTCCGATAATTGATTTAGCGGTGGATCAGGAACGTAATACATATAACTGCTTTGTACCGGGATCCGTTTAAACTTAGTTTAATTAAACCGTGGATTTATTGGGCGCCGCTTGATACGTACACACCAAGACACGGACGCACTGGTTAGCGACAAGGGGTTGCATTGGTGTACCAGAGAATTCGGAAGGGGCTAGCTGCGGCCCCGTATGGAACGATACACGTGCCCGTGAACATGTGTGTATCGCAGGTGTACTTGTGCATACGACCACGTTCCAAAGAGGACGAGAATCTTCGGAGCAGCCCCTGGAGAGATATTGCCAGGCATCAGTGGAAATAATAGTGACCCGGGGTCTAAGAAACGAGCGTCCAGACGTAATGGCCATCAGACTATATCTAGGAAGATGCCTTGTTAAAACGGATAATAAGAACGAAACGAAGGGAAATGTCGAGGAATTAGTCAGGGTGCATATTCAGCCAGGTGAATTGTAGTTTAACGAAGGACAGACAGGTCTTGCCAGCTCGCTGGAAATGGTAAATTGGCGTAGACGACGAGGGCGTAGTTAATTGAGATCAAGGAGTTGCTCGGGAAATTGGGTTGAAGCACGACGACCAGTTGTTTTGTGTCAGCTGTTCAACACGAATGCTCGTGAAGTTTCTTCTCCCTGTCATCGATCACACGACTAACATACGAGACTACGAGATGAAATTATGGCCCCCGGTATATCTGGTACGCTCTGCAGTTGAATACCTAAGTGATTGGTGTTCCGGAGATCTTGTCCCGTTGAGGTGAATTTAAAGAGGCGCATCTGTCTACTTTAACATTTGCCCAGCACTTGTGAATCGTCTGTGTACGGCGTACAATTACCGGCAACTAATTATACGAAACGGCAAATACTATATATCTAGGTCGATCTCAGAAGTTCGAATTACCTGGGAAAGCGTAATGCACTCTGTTTTGGAGACGAAACGTTTCCAGCAGATATCTTCTTAGCGCGACGTCTGTGCTCATTAAAGTTCGACGAACAATTAATCGCGCACTGTCTATTCGATAAAGCGAGTTTCATTTGCTCGATTGAAACGTCACCTGCAAGTATTAATAAGTTGACCGTACGGGCCAGGACCGTTGTTCTATCTAGCCGGTTCCACTGATTTTATTTTATTTTATTTTATATTTCTTCCAGGACGCAGTCGGTACGTTTTTATCCCGCGTGCGTCACACAGAAAAGAATTAGACGAAAGAAAATGTACTCCCGATGGAGTAATCGCGAATATGCCCCCCACGTGACGCAGACAGAAGAAACTTCTCGTAGACTACCTGAATACCTGTGTGCCCCTAATGAACAAAGAAAATGCAAGTCAGCTCAATGGGGGGGGGGGGGTCGAAGTAGGAGCAAATAGATAAGAGGTCACGGCTTTCCGGGGAAACAGATGTTATCTTCGGACAGGCTGCTTTGTCATAACACCCTAGTCATGAGAAAAACGCTGTTCCTTCTTAATCATCCGTCAGTCCGTCGTGTCTCCCTAATCATTATCCCCTGTAATTAATAGACGAAAATGATCGATGGGAACGTTCCTCAGGAACACCTTCCATCGTTGAACGACTTTTAATTGCGAATCCAGGAAATTGTTTTCCACGCCGCGCGAGGAGAAATAAGCCAGCCCCGAAGAACGGGAGGGACTAAGCCCGATTTAATCTCGTAATCGACGCGTCGGCGGCCAAAGTGGCTGAGCTGGAGTCGAATTGAAACAATTTCTGCAGGAAGAACCGAGAAATGCAATCGTCAGCGAGCTGGCCGGAGACACGGTACACTTCTGCCCTAATCCTCGCCCAGGACGAGTGTTTGTGAACGAGAGCATCCTAGAGGATTTCTCCGGGCTGGAAGCTCACACAGGCCCGTCTTTCGATTACGAGTCCCTGTCCTGTGGAGTTTGCACAGCGGTCGAATGATCCTGTCCATTTAGGAGCACCAGAACCACGCCCACCTGCACGCCACGTTCACTTCCAATACTGTATGTTTGCGGATTGGAAGGTGGACGAAGATTAACCGGGATGCTAGTTAATACACGGCGCAGGGTACAGTCATCGTTTCGCAATTGGCGACACGGCGGAGAAGAAGGTACGATCGAGGTTTGAACAGCGGGAAGACAGGAGAGATGACGTGGCACGAGAAGAAGCTTCTACCTTCTATCTGAAGGATTAAGGAAGAACTATCTGTCCGGGGCAGATGATTGCTCTCAATTAGCTTCAGCTATATTTACGGAAACCGGCGATGAAATCGACAGAAATAGCTGTTTGGTTGTTTGAAAATGGATGAAGGATTCGGGCGAGTGGAGATCCGAAGGAATTAGAACTGTGTGCGGTGAGATGAAAATGATCGCAGCGGGGGAAAACTAACTGGCGATCGTCGTGAAATTGTACGGTGAAACGCCGTCCAGTAATTGTTTTCCCCCGTCAGCATTGTTTACGGAGATTCCACGCAAATAGATGGCAAGGAACGATCCTCGTGAGTTCAAATGAGTGGCTGGACCGTACGACATGGGACAGGAATTGTCAGGGTGACGCACAGATAGCGCGATCAGCTAAATTCCACTAACCGAATTAGCTTTATCGCCGTTTGTACTCGTACCATGAAGCGTCTGAATTCGACGTGGCTGTTGCGGTCTGCGAGCCGGGAGAATATCAGGGGAACAAGCCAGCCGATGGAACACGAAGGGACGAATGCAATTCGTTCGCCAACTACGGTAAAGGAAGGACGAAAACGTGGCCGCGCTGTATTGAGATTTATCGTGGATTAATTTGGGGCGGCTATGTTCATATCTGAACCGGGGATAATTCGGATTTAAATATCTGTGCTAATTTCGATTGCAATATTTCATTCGATTTTAATTGCGGGATTTTTATTCCAAGAATGTGCTTGAAACTTTTCCCTTAACAATTCAAAAGTTTCTAAGCTTGCCTTGGTTATTCGTGCTGTATATACATATACATGTATATATAGATTTCTGAGAAGCTGCGAACTCTTAATTTAATCATTAAGAATTTAAATCAACTGTAACCTACTTTCCTTTGGACGAAGTTGCACTCGTAATGCCTACAACGTAAGCTGCAATTTAAAAGCTGCATGTCGTAAAACTTTATCGCCGACAGAGAACGTAACCCATGGTGAATCTAGGCTGGTACAGTTAGACCCGTTCCGAATATTCTTAAAGCTTAATGTCGTCGTTTATGAGTCACGGATTCGCAGAAAATCCCCAAGATCGAGTAGCAGATAAAGGACTTCAGGGATTTCGTTAATTATTTCGTTGAATGCAGTTGTTGGCTGGGTTGAAAGGTTGAATCTGTCGCAGCGTAATTTATTAAGTCTAGCGAAAGGAACGCTATGCTGGTCGATATCGGTAGAGAGGAGCTGCGACACAGTGTAGAAAAGAAAAAAGAAACGTGGGTGCTCGCCGAGGGTGATAGAAAATAGAAAAACGACGAAGAATGCGATGCCTCGATGACGGTCGATAGTGAAAATGCCTTCTAGCTTTTATCAGCGAGGCGCAGACCATAATTTAAAGGAGGGCACTGTTAAAAATTGTACCTCCAGGATGAAAAGGGGAGAGTTCATAAGACATCGTTGCGAAGGCCAGGCTATTAACAAAAATTTAGAAGTAGGTTAAAACGGATTTCTCGTCCCTCGCAAATTTTTTGTTCATAATTAAATTACGACTCGGTCGAATTTTTGCCGTGCACTCAAAATACAAAACTGTGCGTGTATTGGGTATGCAAAAGTTGTCTCATCCGTGTATCAAATGCTTGGAAAAGTTCCGTAGGATATTAAAGGTTGATTATACTCAGCAGTGAAAAAGGCGTTGCCCATTAGTTAATAAAGCCAAATTAACCACATTTTTATAATGAACGCACGGCTTACTCGTGAAAGATTAGCTCCCCTGTCGTAATAAGGGGGTGTTAGAGACCCCTATGTGCACCTTTGCTCGTTCATTAAACAATTAATTATTCCTCGATGCAGCTACCTAATGAAATACTTAACGAAGGCTCGTGCTTACATTGAAAAAGAATTTCAGTTTCCAATTAATTAATTGATTCAAGCTTCGAAGCTTCATCTTCCAGCCAGTCATCCTTGAAGTCTCACGATGTACGCATGTCAGCCAAATTTTTCAACAATTTTACGCGCTCCGCGACACTCGGTACACGCCGCACACCTTGCGCAATAAAAACGAAACAATTTCTTTGACGATTCAACGAGGTACAACCTTGCGCGATCGTAAAACATGCGAGAATGTATTCACGTAGATACCGGAGTGGCGGGGAATACTTGAAAATCTTCACGATACCAGTCTTTCTTCTTCCTGAGAAACAACGAGGTGCTTTCCCCCCGTTGCTCTACATAAAACATTTCCTCGTGAGCATAGCTGCCGAGAAAAATAAAATTTACGCCTGATCTTGGAGTTTTCTCATTACCATCTCCGCGGTATCGCTCGTCCCCTTCCACCAAATCCTAATGTACCTTCCGTATAGTATAAAGGGGGTTTTCAAGGGAATGCTGCCTGTAAACGGCAGCAAGTAGAAAGTACTTGGCATTGTTGTCAAGTGTGCTCGCGTAAAATGATACGCGATACGGGTTGATTAGGTAAGAAAATGCGGTATCAAGACGCCAGTGTTGGCTAATAGTATCCGGTATCCGTGTTCTTTTGTTGCGCTTGCTAGCCTAATGACACGGTATTGTAAAAAAATGGTAGAAGATACACGGAGAGAGGGAGAAGAGTAGCACGGAGATACGAGAATATTTTCTTAATGGAAACTCGATGTACGTTCAACTTGAAATCGTGACGATCTCGGTGTTAGGAGTTAATAGAACGTGACTCTCCCCGCCGAGGAAAATGTTCATTTTCGTGCTTAACAGTTTGAGCTTCATTTACGAGGACATTAAATTCGAGTTATGGGGAATTTTATTTAGGAAAAATTCTGTTAACAGGGACGGTGAAAAATTGCGAAGCACTGAGGCTTAATATAATTTGTCTTCGAGTTTAGAGTTCATTTTATTTTTCCGCTACGTTTTACGCACATTCGAGGGGCCCTTCGAGAGAATGGCGCAATAAAGCGTCATTTTTACGCAGCTCGACCAGCTTGTTCCGCAAGGTGTATACGGTGTTACAGGTGGTATTAGTTGATACGGTTTATTTCGCGAAATAAAGAGGCAAGTATTAAGTTCTTGTCCTCACTTTGTTTTCCATTGAAAATAATACTTTCTGTCCTGATTATTTACGGGCAACATGGCACTCTACAGATTTGCCAGATTAAGGGCGGGTCCGTCGGCTATAAATTAAAACCTTAAGCTCGCCTTCCCTTCTTGTCTTTTTCTTGCTGAGAATTCAGTCGAGGATTCGTGTAAGTATCCGTTCCTAGAAATTCTAAAGAAACTGGCCCGAGCGAGACGGTTTTATTCCGTTCGAGATTAATTGCAAACTGACGAAATGTTCTGTCTTCAAAGGCAAACAAAAAATGTTCGCTATTCTCTAGCTTCGGACTGATACAATTCCCTCTTTTTTTTTTTGTTCGTCTTCTCTTTTTCGAAACAACCGTTTGAAATTCTAAATCGAATTGAAATTCAAATGTATAATAAATAGTCCATTTCAAGTCTGCTCGTTATTCGACGGGCGAAACAGAAATTTACAACACAGTTTCCACTGACAGAAGCTCCCCGCAGACTTCCTGTCTGCGTCTGGCACTTCAAACTTCCTGCCTTCCAACTCGTATTTCTGGCTGTTGCCTTCAATTGCAGTAACGTTAATTCCGGTAAACAGGCCTTATCGTCCAATAATTTATTAATTGACAACGTGATATAAAATCGATCGTGTGTAGTATAACTGTATTTAATTCTCTATACACGTTCTGATATATCGAGAAAACGACAGTGTTAAAAATTGAAATGCTGTCCGAACCGAAAATTGTTAAAAGTGTGGAGTCAAATAGTGAACAACTTACGCGTCCCGATCCCCAGACCTAATTAATGTTCAGAAGTTACGGGTCAGCAGGTTTTGTTCGTTAATTGAGCCAATTTAAGGGTTTGCCTTGGTGAATAGGTTGGGTGGAAAATGGGGAAAGTGCAAGGGCTACACTTTGGTCAGCCAGAGAGCAGCAGGCGTCGTAAGAACTGGGGAAACAATCGAGAAGTTCAATCGCGTTAAAGCTAACTCGAAAGCCGTTGCACAGGAACGAGCCCCTGGATAGGTTTTGTAGATGTTTAAGAGCCTTTAGGTAAAATAAACTTTCGATCAGCTCGCTATATCGAATCGGCCACTGCTTCCCAACTGTTTTTCTCACTACTCCACTGGCATTCGTTGCCAGGAATTTCCTGACCGCATTGTAGTAAATACATATTTAAAAATATATGACGAATGGCAGCAGTAATGAAATACCTGATTCATCGTCACTATTATACAATACAATAATTCTTCGAAATGCAGAAAAAGCGACAGCTGTGAATTTTGTTAAATAATGTCTGGAACGTCTAGAATTCTATTTCGTTTGAAGAAATTTCGCAACGATTGTTTCAATATATTATGCATTTCCTTCAGACTTGATCGATGATGTTAAGTACAATTTTTTTCAATTCCTCTACTCTCGTACCAGACGGTTTTTCAATGGCGACTGATTCGTGGGTGATTAATGTCAGTCGTATCGTTGCTATTTTAGTCATATAACCCGACGGTGTTCATTTATTACAGCGACACGCGTTATTTATGATCAGCGGAGCACTTAATACTATTTCCCCGGAAATGGCTTTTCCTCTGGTGATCCGTAACCGCGTACACTTGCCTCATTCTCAACCAACAGAGTTACCAACAGAGTCAAGGAAGATCTATCGACGCGCTCCGTTTCTTGAACTTTTACTATCCGTCTGTATACCACCCGTTGAATTTCTAATTTTCTCCCGCCAAGACGGAGATGATAAATAAATCTGGATAATTATTATTGTTCGATACGATATTCAGTCTGAACCGAAGCAAAGTAACTTTGCCTCGTACCCGAACGCGCAAAAGAGAGGCTAAACTGCTAGAAATGGTATGAGTGGGCGCGATAAATTCGTCGAAGAGCAGAGTAGCCTGGCAAAAACTGAAAGCACCTATTGACCCGGTTTCGAATTGTTATTGGTGTTCCGTGTAAGCTCTTCCGTCCGTCCAGAACATTTCCGTGAACACTTCCGCCGAATCGACGGAAACAATGAAGAGAAGGGCTGAATCTTGTAGCTTCTTCGGTCTGCTGATTCCTCTTAATTGACCAGTTACTTCTTCGTTGAAAAAATAATGGGGGATGAACGTTTACCGAGGGTCTGGGAAAGCTCCGAAGGAGCAATTTCTTTGAGAAATGCTTGGACACTCAAATCACGATCGCTTTTCTGTTTCCGTTGACGCAATAAAAATTGTCGATCTCCCAATTGCTGTAACCTCGTCAATCGTACAAGATTGTAGAATTGTACAAGAGTCCCGATCAATTTCGTTTTCCAGATTTTTCTCGCTTCTAAAGTTTCTTGTCCCCGCTGGTCCATGCTCGTCTTCATTGCTCCCTGGGCTCGCCGGTTGTCTCTTCCAATCTCTGCTTCACCGTTGGCGATCAGCGCGCCAAAAGGAACGGATAAAGAGGTGAAATCGAAAATAGGACAGAAAAGAAAGGAAAGAGAGCACGGGCGACACAATCTCGCACACCGTGGAAACGATACCAGCGTTAGACTGCTGGAAATCTCCTACGGGAATCTTCGCCGCGGGACACCCGAGCTCCTAGATCTCGAGGAAAGATCCACGAGAAGAGTGTGAATCTCTGTGGACGGATGTGCGTGAACGGAAGTAACAGGAAGGAGGACAGAAAGAAATAGAAGACACTTCGGATGTTCCGGTGCGCGGACGATAGGACTCGACGTTCAACGTTTCTCTGATCGATCGCTCGATCATTCTCGCCGTTTATGGGTCACCCGATCCACGATGTGTATCTCTGGAAATGGAATGTGGACATTGTACTCGATCTTCCGGGCATTTTTGCCCAGCCACGATTCGGGACGCATTATTGAGCCGTACGTACATTTGTTACCCGGGGACCGACGAAATTCGATTCGCGGCTGGACTTGGAAACGATATTTTCGGTGGAATCGAGAGACGAGGAAGAACTGTAGATTGAATCGCGTCCTTGCGAGTGGCTGGCTGTGTCATAAATTCGCTGGAAAATTGAAAAGTTTAGTAACAATGAATGGGCAGTGGACGGCGGTATAGCACGGAGAACAAAACAAACAGAACTCACCGAATTTCGAGGATACTTTTAAATCGTCACTGCGAGTACGAGCATCGGAGTGAAAAGCTTTTTACTCGAATTGAGTTCGATATAGATACCGCTGCTTTAAATGTGCAACGTATGATAGAAGGTGAATTATCTTTGCATCGAGTGGACACGTCTGTTCATTGAATAGTAATTGAAATTCCTACGATAACAAACTTGTTATTACAAAAATGCTCGAGCGGCATCGAAATGGGGCCGTCGATGAAAAATACCCTCGATATTTACGTTACACTGGCGGTAGTAGATTAGGTTAGCCACGTTGATAGCTTCATTACAGTCTAGATGATTTTAATAAAGGTGAAAGCAATTTGAAAGTTTAACAGGACGGTAACTCGAGCTACCGAAACTTTCGATATTTCAAGGATAACGATCTTGTTGAAGCCTGCAGCGTGCTCAGCCTGCACCGAGTTAAGGGTTAAGGAGGCGTGAACTTACGACAATTGGATGCCACTGGATAACACATGGTGCTATTGGGGAACTTCTGCGTATCTAATATTCTCTCGATCCCCCGAGAACGAAATTATTGAAAAGAATCTGCGAGACTATCGTCCCAGAGCAGTTCGAAGATTTCAAATTGCTTATCTCCTGAGAGAAGTATTCTTACGCCCCGGCGAATGGAAGAAACAAAAAATAAGCTCCCGGCCAAGTGAACTTTACTTTTCCACCCTCTGAACGGTGAACTCCGTTCCGGTTTCGTCTGTCATCTGCAACGCGCATCAGCGAAGCCGAGGCGACGCTAGTATTCGCCGGCAAATCATTCACTCATCCGCAGAGATTGTTCATGCAATTATTAACGGTGACGGGAGCCGTGGACGATAGGTGGAAAAGGGTCGGAGATTGGCTGGCGAATCGATCGAACGAACAGGTAAACGCGAACTCGCCGATGCGTGTAAACGTCCGCTGTTCGAGTGTGGGACCGGGAGCAGGAGAAATCGAGGAAACAGAGGAAGAGAGGAAAGAGCGTGGAGTCCATCGGGGGAGAGGCACGATGGAATGAGATCGGAAAAGGGGGCGAAAAGGTGGGACAGTTCGAGAGTATTGGAAGCAGCCCAACATCCAGACAACGTGAAATAACGTTTTCAATATTCGCTGGAAGCCCGCGTGGACAAACTTCTTCCATTGGACAAACTTGGACTATTGTTAGAACGTTTAGTTGATTTTTTATTCGATACCATTCGAGTCCTAGGTTTGGGGGGCGGTTCCATTTCTGTCGTGATTTTTCGCGAACCTTGCGTTTTTAGGTTTAGTGGTCAAGGGGTGAGAGGTATGAGAATGCGACGGGATTGAGACACATTCGGAACGCCGGTCACGAACGACGAGATCGATACTAAGCCACTTTGATACCGACCGCGGAAGAGGTTAAGGTTTTTCGAAAGGTGGAGAGGATGGGACAAGTAGATGCGTCGATACGTGGAATTCTCGATATCGGTGTATATGAAAGTTTCAACATCAGATGAAATCCACTTCGATCCCTTTCTATGGGGTACAGGAGCGCCTGTGGCTTGCGCTAAGCGGATTCAATTCGAGTCTCTTTGGGATCGTGTGCTCATAATTGTTGATCGTTTAAACTGATTTAGGAGTTTCCGTAAATCCTAGTTCTAGCAAATAATACTCTGCCGCCGTCCGCGTTCCGAGATAAAAGCAGCAACAACATTTCTGAATAGAGGCATTTTCTCATCCCAGTCGTGCAACTTTGTTCGCGCCACTGATTATTGCTGTCCCCTGCAATTTGCCTCGGCACGACTCGTAAAACTTGAACGAAGACATTCAGATACCAGCGTGGAATTCGTAAAACCGGGTAGAAACTCGGGGAGGGCATCTCGAATGGAAAAATAAAACTCAGCTAACGATATTCCAAGCAACAGTAATCATACCGTCATCGTTCGTTCCCGTCAACTTTACATTTTGAATTAAAAGTCCGAGGAGTTCGAACGGTCCATGGAAATCCATCCATAACGAGAAGAATACGGAATCAGATGGCGGTGGTAGAAAATGGGGGTGGATGGAGGGAGTGAAACAACTTAGGTACAGGGAAGTCGTCGAAGGAGGATAAATTCATTGAAGTGGATAACTGCATTGTGCCAGAAACACTGCGGGAACACATCCGATTATTGGGAAGAGGGGATTTCGGCATTTCTTTACCGTTTGGCCGAACGCCAGTGGATGTTGTTTCCTGTCGTCGGGGCCGCTGGCTCGGAAGAATCAGTTCGGTTATTGAAATAATGCACTTTTATTGCTCATCCAAAGCCGCCGTCTTGCGGAGCTACCTTCGACCTTCGCCGCTGCACGTAGCTACGTGGTGGAAAAAGTACGTGGCTGAATAAAGCCGCGCCCGGAAATACCGAGTAATGTGGTTTCCACGACCAGGCTACGAGGGTGAATTATGCACGCTCAACTTTATTCCTCCGATGCCCGGGCCCCTCGAGCATCGTGCTTGCTTTTTGTCTTCTTATCCAACGGAGTTCTCCAGGATTCCCTACAAGAATCCCGTGGCCGGAAACCGCATTCCGGCCACGAATAACCTTCCTCGACTCCGCGGGAGCAATATCGGGGCGAAGTAGCTGAAAGGAAGCGTACCGGCCGAGATTATCGTAAAGATTCGATAGAGACGACCAGCTTTACGAACCTTCTACTTATCAATATCGATAATCCCCAAGCGTTTCGCGATTTCCGCAAGGAATTCCATTAGTGTTTCTCGACTTTCGAACGACGCTCGTTATATGCATATAATATTATAGATTTGAACAGGAATTCCTGCTTAACTTTGCTGTTTCGAAGTACCGCCTTTAGTGGTGTACGCTTCTTCCCTTTTCCCTTTCAAATTTGTGTTTGATTTTCCGCGAAGTTCGCGCGATACTGTTTCCCGTGCTTCCTCCGTTGTTATCATATATGTAAATCGAACGTGTTTGAGCAGCATAGCTGGCCTGTTAGCTGCGACGCGTCGCGTGTAACGCCATAGATCGGGATAGAATTTGGTTCAAAGAGGTGGATTTCGCAGCGCGCTGGTCAAGCCTAACGCAATATCTCGTGTCGGTAGATTATACGAACAATGTGGGTTTCGCGATTGGGGGAGGACGGCTAGATTAAAGAGAAATTAATGAGGAGCCAGGGCGCAAAAACGAGTAATAATGGGCACGTGAATTACGATGCTACCCAGGGAAATGGGCTCGGGATATTCTATCCTCGGTGAATATTTTAGTTCGGTTTTTCTATGAGTCGGAATTTCATTATGTCTATTACTGACAGCACTTAGATAGCAAAAACATTGTGCAGAATTTACACGACGCTTTGGCTCACCTCTTCGCTCGTCGAGTTCGCTCTGCTCGCAATAACGTACTGCTCGTACAAATCCTTTCAATATGGCTGCTGTGAAATTATACAAAATTCATCGGTGTCCCAGTTATGCATTCAATAAATAATGCGATTCATTGGAAAATGACCGAATTTTCGCGCCTCTCGTAATGGCAGGTTGTAAAAGAGGGAGGCAGGTAGTCGACACGAGTGCGCTGAAGCGCGAAACGTTTCTGATTCGAAACGATTTCTATTCGCAACCGATGGGTGGGACAAAGAGGAACAGAAACGATACGCGGCCACGTATGAATCCTTCTGAACAGCGGTGATTTTTCAAAGGTATCGTCAGCAATCGCGTTCCCTCTCCGCTTTTTTTTTTCCCTTTTTTTTTCGCTCTGCATTTCACCAGACCGTTCCAACGGTGCGAAACGTCACGGCAGAATTCTCCGCATCCGTCGGCACCGAATCGCCGGCTTATTCACGCTGCAACGATGAAAGAGGAAAAGTGCTTCGTGCTGGCAATAAATAATAACAAGATCCACCGGTCGATTCGCCCGGCGAACGATATTACACCGTTTTTCTTTCTCCCTTCGTGTCTTCGATTCTTTTCTCGTTTCCTCTTGCCGATTCAGCTCGACCACTCGCCGCCGCCTGTCCTTCCCTATCGCGAAACTGGTAACGTTCGAACGGGCGCGATAACGGCGCCTGAATTCCGTGGGGAGAAAAATTATTCGTTTGAAAATAACTTCCCGGGAAGGCGATATGTCAAATTCATTTGATATCTGCCGGACGACTGTACCAAAGTGTCCCCTGTAATTTATGCTCGGCAGAACAATTCCGGCCACCGACGAGGGTGGATAAATAGAAGAAGGTGGCGGTAAATTGCTTGGAAAATAATTCAATAAGCTTCGTTACTTTGAATAAATTTGGCCGCCACGTTGCGTGAATAGTGTGCAATTAATTTTAACAATAGAAAAGCTGCGAAGAGTTTCTGCGCCCTCTTCGACGTTCTACAAGGGTAATAAATAATATCGACTAGCGTGGCTCGATATGGTTTCGAAAGAACGTGTTACATTCACCCGCTACGACCGACCTATCATTAATATAACACCTGCCATCGCAGACATGTAATAGCGGGCCATGAACCTTGCGTTGCTGCAATTCTCGGCCCTTCTACTCAGGCTTGCGAAAATCGTTCCTCTTCCTCGGTCCATCATCCATCTCTGTGTCTTCCGCCCACGGCGACAAGTGTTCCATTGTAAGGAATAACTCTTTATTACCAATGGGAATTGCAAGTTTCGCGTTGCTACCCCATGGGGCCACTCCCCGCCAATATTACGTAGGCTAATGCTGAAACTGGATAATTCGCACCACTTTCTCATGAATCTGTTCAACTGTTTCCTTCGGGCCCTTACTTCTGCTCTAGTTCTTCGTTGATTTTAGAGTAGCAATGAAATTTGTTTGCATCAGAGATTCGTGTATTTCTATCATCGATAACGCGTGTAACTCTTATAACCGCTTTTGCACATATTCATTCTAAATAAAAGGTTGGAACGAGGAGGAAAGAAGGGTGAAATTCGAGGCACCGATTAAATTCGCTATCAGAGGTTTAACCAGTTGAGCATGGCCTCGTTTCGATGCGAGGCCGCATCCCTCTCCGATTTCCATCCCTGAAATGCGGGGCAGATTTAAATCCGCTTCGATTATGCCACCGTATGTGTTCGGAATTCGATGACAATTTTTCTCCGTCACTGATAGAGCTGTATTATTTCTAGAAGGTATCGAATTATAAATTGAACGTAAATGTCTGGCAATTAAACGACATCTTTGTCAATTAAAATATTACCACCCTTCTTCTTTTTTTCTTCAGTTAATTGCACGTATGTTTTTTCCCCATTCCTTTTTGTCGAATGTGAAAATTTCATTATCGAAACAATATTTCAGCGCAGCACACGTGCGTCGCCGACAAATTATAATAAACAGAGGAAATATAATCCGCTCAACAAGTTCGAAACGTCAAACACGCTGCCAGCTCGTAGTTAATAACGTTAATTCTGAGGGGTGGTCTCGTAACTTCGGGCACGGCGAGTGGCAATTTTGCAACGGTGATTAAGTCCGTAAGTAAAATTCGCGGGACACCGGTCAAAACTGTTTCGACTATTTTCCGGCGACAAAGTGCACGATCAGCTGTCATCCAGTTTTCCAGAAACGAGCGGAATTTCGGCCGGTTCCGCGCAATTGGCGATGGAATGGATTAAATGCATCCAATTGTACTCGGAAATCGTAATGGCTCGTTGCTACCTTTTTTCCCCACCCTCCATTGTATAATAATGCGCGTTACGATAGTGGTCGATGAATGTCTCTGTGGCAAATATTCACCAAGCGTTTTGCTCTTAAAATATCATCATTAATATCTAAAGGTTCAAGATAACAAAAAGAAAAAGGAACAACAATGTAAGTAGATTTTATCTGCTTCGTTACATATTTCCAATTGAATCTTCGTCAATTGGAAGAATTTTCTTTTCATTTCCCGGAAAGGACACTCGGATACGTTTTGCTTGAAGCAACCTTAGACCTGCATTAAGAACAAAATAATCTTAACTTTGAAGGGGACTTTTCCATTAAGCTCGCCGTAGAACGCCGCGCCCGTGCGCTTCCTTAACGCTACTCCGATAAAAGGGAGAGAGAATGAAAGAAGAAGCGAAGTGCTTCAATCGAAATTCATTTTCTACAACAGAACCGTGTCGCTTAATTAATAGACGATCTTGCAGTACTTCGTATTCATTTGGTTTCTTCGTTCCCGCCTCCCCTTTCTTGTCCTTTTGATACTTCCCACGCTTTCCCACGCGTCGATGTCTCGACATTTTTTTTCCGCCGTTCCTTTCTATCCCCTTCGAGATTCCGTTTCTGCAATCGAATAAGAATTTAGCGAGCTGGCTGATTGGCGTTAATTAAATTTCGCCGGATCTATTTTCATTCGTTAGGATCCCGTTCTATCCGAGTGTTAAACCTTCTCTCGTGTTACTGCACTCGGATTCCTTCCTATGAAATCTCATCTTTATTAAATGCCCTTCGAATCCATCGCCACTAACGGGATCTTCGTTTTTATTCATAGCCTCTTACGAGCTCGATGAAACTTCTTTTCATTTCGAATGTTTTCGAACAAATTGTTTTCACGATCTCTAGATTTCACCAACAAATGCCTCGCGCAGGTATTTCTTAGTCAGCGAATTATTACCACATTCTTTTGAGCTGCTATTTTACACGGTTGAAAATAATAATACAGAAAAGACGGAAAATCAGATACGGCGAACACGCATTCGAGCATTATTGCAGGGCAATTTTTATGAAATATTTATTCGCTGTTGTGATCGCGGTACCAATAATATCTACTTTACAGAGGGAACGTATACGAATTTCCTATACCATGAGCGGGGAATTTATACGAAACAGTTACCCCGATTGAGACGGCGCCCCTTACGGAGGGTGAAACTTCGCTGAATTCCTGAATTATTCAATTAAATGTTCGATAATGGAAAAGCAGCCAGTTGTGAAGCGCAGGATATTACTGTCGATGAATCGAATTCAGCCGTAGCCACTTTAATCCTGGCCAGATATCACAGTTATAGCAGATACCAGAATCCAATATTTATATCGAACGAAGCGATTATACTACTTTTCAATTTTTTGTCGCCTCTCCAAATAGAAAACCTTCGAAACCAGCGCTTCGCATAAAATCGTGTAACCATCAACTTATTATTTCATTTATTATACGCTTTCTAAAAAAAATTCCACGTCCCCTGGCTTCTATCCCTTGCCTTCTCCAGATCAAATATTCTTGCCGGGTTTCCCGGTGTGCCTTTCGTTTGGCCGGTCGTTATGGCCACGAGATCGTATTCCTCTCGAGGAATTCCGTGAACGCGTTCACCGGTGGTGAAAACGAGCCACCGAAAGGGGTGTTTTTGCGGGCCACGGTAGAGCAGCCCCGGAAACCATAAGACAATAAGCGCCTTGGCTATCCAAAGTGGCCGGTGAGACGTTATATAAAGTCTCATAAATAAAATTCTCATAATCCCCGGGGCAACGGGGGCAGCCGGACGCGGAACCAAGCTCGCCTTATATTCTTTCTTAATTGTTTCCGGTCGTCGCTGGCGACCATTTCGAAACAAGCGTGGCCGTTTTAAAGGGAACTGAGAGAACGTGCCGTACGTTTCGAGCTTAGAGGCGCATCGACATAGATCGTGGTCAGGGTGCCACCATTTCCCATGCTAGATACGGGAGAAATAGAAAGCTCGACACACAAACGTACGTGTTGGTGCGTAATACCGTAGAGGAACACACGGTATTTCGATAACGAGCCGCGCATCGTTGCACCGTCGCTTTGTAGCCACACGAGTTACGCTGCAATCATGTCCGGTGGATTTTTGTTACGACCATACGAGAGGCCGATTCGCCGCAGGGAGCTCTGCGCCACTACCTAACTAGAATTTGTACTCGATCCACTATATTCCTTTTCACGGATCTCCTTATCGTTCGGGTACAAGAATTGCTGCGAGTGTTTTCCTACCTGGACTTTGATCTGTGCTCTGTGTAGGGAGTTCGCGAACACCTTGCTGAGAAATTTGTTGTGGCTTGTATAATGCATTTATAAGCGCAGACTGATCGTAGGTATACATATAATAAACTCATTTTTTCGATGTTGTGTAACTTAGTTTCATTAATTTTCCCCGAGTTTACCGAGAACCAAAGTTTTCTTGTAGCTGCAGAGATTCTTCGGAAATACGAAACTGCCCTGAATTTCGTTAACCAAGCCCCATTCGTTCCCAGGCCCCATTTACCCTCCGTCTCGTCGAACAAGAAAAAAGGTAGAAAAAAAGACACTGGGGGAAGGAAAGGAAAAGCTGAGAATAAGTGCGCGAAGGGAAGGGGTTGTCGCGGGCTACTCACTAAACGGCGTCTAAAGCTCTGTCCGCAAGCTAAGTAACGAGCTTTCGACCAAACTTTTTTCCCCAAACGGCTGCCAAGTGGTCGCGAGAAGGTCCCCAGGCGGCGAAAGAGAAGGCAGAGGGTATGTGGGTGGGCCAGAAACGAGGAAAAGTAAAAAGAAGTAGAATCCCGCCCCTCTTTCGCGAACATTGTCGCCATCGCGGCAGCTTCTACCTTCGGCAAGTTTTTTACTCGCGACAAGCTCTCATTAAGCTCATTTCCCGCTTAATATTAAGTGTCGTTCCTTAAGACCGGTCCAAGGCACACTCGCCTTTCTTACGGAAACTCTGAATCTTCCTGGTGCACCGTAGGTATTTGCATAATCGTGAAATTCGCTGTTCCAGCATAATCCTGATTTCGCTTCTCTCATCGTGCGGGACAAAGCCGAGAAATTGCTGACCAAGATAATCGATAAGGAGTAATACCAACATAACAATCTATTCCACTGTTGTGATTGTTATTTGATCACCTTCGAAATGAGCATTTCGTTCGCGAATTGTCAACCACCAATTCAATCCCAGCTGTCCCTGCATTAAAGAAGCACCAAAATCAAGCGTGCGACTCATCGGCTGAATGCTATACACCAGCCAGCAACATTCTCTGCGAAACTATTGCCAACGGCGATTGTTTAGTGGCTCAATATTCGAAGGCCAGCTTGCAGCTGCGAATGTCCCACATTACGCACACCGTGTGCTCCATATTGCTGATTGCCATAGAACAACTTTCCCGCACCCCCGAAACTCGTGCGTTCATTGTACATAATTCAAGCATCAGCCGTCGTCGAAAATGTTAAACGAATGTTCGACGAATCTGGACGAATGCAAAGCCCAATTAAAGGAAGGTTCCAACGAGGAGGTCGAAATTGCAGGAAATAGCGACGCATGTTGATTGCAAAGTAGCCTGCTTCTGCCGCGATCTCGAGAGAAAATGGGCGCACGAATACGACGGGCAATAATAAAAAGCGGGGCAGAATGTCGGATGTCTGGGAGGTCGCACAAGCGACGACAGAATTACACGCGGCGTCGCAGACGTTGCAACGAGGTAATAGCTGAATTTTGGTGATATTACGAAGCCAAGTGACGACTAACGAGACACATTCATCAGCCACGAAGATACAAGGAACGAGTTCTCGTTCATCCCTCCACCCCTCCTGTCAAGCTACTCCAATTCAACCCGAATAACGCACTTCAACCCCCAGGAATTGAAACCCCTTGCACTCATACAATTTAAACGACGAATATATATCTGTATACATATAAAATCGCGGCTGCGCGGCTGGAACGTAGGATGGGCGCATATTTTCGTAAATTGCGCCTACGTGTCCATTTCATCCTTATTGTTGGGCGCTCGATCTTCTCGTCTGGATTTCCCGGTGTCGTTAATTCTTCTTTCCTCCGGTGAACACTCTGGGGTTAATACACTTTTATTGTCACGGTTTCCTGGTATTCGTCACTGGGAAGTTAGCAGTGTAGAATTTGATTTGAAAGTCCTGGTACGTTGTCCAGCAACGATGCGACCGAATGAAGGGCGGGAATGGTTGAGTGAAAAGTGGAACGAAACTGAGGGATCAGGGATCCAATTCGAGGGGCAATTATCGAGGGTAATATTTGTGTCGCGTTGTCGTACAGTCGTCGATGCCGTGGCAATTAATTCCGCGATCGTCGATGGCGCTGTTAGGGCAACCGCACGAACTGTAATATCTGTCGATCGAACATTTCTGATAACACTCCCGCGCAAAGCGTTTGAGTGTTTCTTTTCAGCGAGGCAGCCTCGCGCCTCGTTAAGTACGTTCGCGTTTTTTTTTGTCTCCTTCCGTCGAAAAATCAGGCGTGCGACTCTCGGCTGAATGCGATTGCATTATGCAGGTCTCGTCCTTTTTCTTGGTCGTAAAAAGGGAAGGAAAAGGAAAGGAGAGATCGTGCAACCACCTGCTACTGGCCGGCTCCGCAACAACCCTCTGCAACGGTCCCTTGGAACTCGTAAACCGACAGAACCCTCGTAGCTGCCAGTGGCGTAGCATTGATTTTGTAGACCGTTCCCTTGAAAATGCAGCGATTCTCCGGATAGACCATAGCTGGAGCTTAAGTTTTACGATCGGGGAAAGTGGCCGGAGCTTTTTGTCGCAGATACACTGAGAGATTAGAAATCCTGAATGGACACGGTCCCGTATAATTGTCCATCAAGGCGCTGGAAATATTAGCCTGACGGGTTTCATTTAAACTCAGCACGATTCGAGAGACTTCACGGACGGTTCATGATTTTCATTCTTCGGTTATGATGAGAAAGTTTAGCAGTTTCGCGTTAGAACGCGACGGCAACTTTGTTCGGAAGTCTCGAATTGCGCGTGCACGACAACGGTTCCGCGAGGTGCGCGAAATGCACTCGATGCCAGGCAACGAAAATCGATACGACTGTACAGGATTTACAGGGAGAGTTTTACGCGAGGCGAACCGCGGAACTTTCACGGTCGAAATCGCAAATTGGCTCCGCGGCTTAATTGTATCGGCGAATTAGAAATTCCATCTAGGATCGCCGATAACGCCTGCCATTCCCGGAGACGTTCGATTATTCAGAAAGTTGTCCGCCGCGAACGAGGCAAAAGTATAATGCTGTATGTAGATGAAGTAGACGATGGTTATTTCCGCAATTTTGCTGATAATTGAGCCGCCTCGTTTTAAGCTTCTCTTCGCGTCGCTGCTGGACGAATTTGACGACGAATTGTATTGTATTTTCAAACGCAAAGTGTCTCATATCTATCCATCGCAATTAAAAAAAAAGGGAAGAAGTTGGAGCGTGTAAAATTGAAACAGAAATTTCTTCGGGCGCAGCATTTGTTCCCGCAATTTTATCCCAAGGGAATTTTGTTTCGTAACCAATAAAGCACAGACGGGAGAGCCGCATGTATGAAGTGGTTGGCGGTCCCGTTGAATTTTCTTGAAGTAGCATTGACGTTTCTCGCAGCGCTTGGTGCTCTTCAAAATTAACCGTGCTCTTTAAGTAGAATTATGGTCGACGACAACGAGTTTCTTGCTCGCTGTTTTCCTCCCTTCTCCTTTGCCCGCGTCTGTGACGGTTCACAAACGAGCACGATTTTCATGGGAAATCGGGGACAGAAACCGCGAGTAAACCTCCCTCGTTAGAATGCGGTCTCGGCGCAGTCAAAGGATGTCCAAGAAAATGGATATTGGTAAGCGGAACGTGTGTAACTTTGTGCTCAGGCAATGCATAAACTCTGAATCTTGGCCTTCCCATGAGTCCGGATTTAAAATTAAATTCACTGACTAATGCTTGGCTGCCGTTATACGCTATCCTCTTAATAAAACAACCGGAGAATGGACTACGAAATAAGAATCGTGGTTGTCAGTAAAGAAAAGGGAGAAATCGGAAGTGATGGGATTTAAGTAGAACGAGTCCGGGTATGGTCAGACACGCGCCTGCAAAGTACAAGAAGGCTACCGCTGGCCGGAAATATTTTCACGAACACAAATTGTTGGAAATTAGTTACTCAGGATAAATTATCATAGTTTCACAATTGTAACAGCGTATCCCACAGACGACTATCGATTTTCGGCTGTACCCAACTGGCCCATAACGTCAGAAGGAGCAGCTTAGTCGAAAATTAAATCGGGGAAGGATCTTCTCATGCGCAGGGGAGATCTATAGGATGCCAATTAGATGCAATATGGCTTCTGCACGACAATTCTCTATCGGACTGTCTGCTCCTACGTTTTCGATAATCCGCTTAATACCGCCAATGCACCAATGGGAAGCGTGAGCGTTAAAGCGATCAGAATCTAATTATTCGATTTCCTGGAATTTCTACGAATCGGCCAGCGACTAGACTCAGCGTCGAACCCTGGAATGGAGCAACGCGTAACGATCATTCAATGAATAGCAACATTCGACTAGATGCTAGCCTCGAACCGTAATGCAGCAGATTACGCTGATATTCGCCGCCGTGCTCTGTTGTCATTAGAATTTCAAAGGGGCTGAGTGGCCGCGATTCAACGGTTGAGTCCTTTTGTGCCTACCTTCTCGCGAATTTCTACCCTAAATTTTTGACGCCACTGAATTCTGGCCTCAATCAAGACAACCACGACTTATATGCGATTAAATGCAATTGATTAAATGTTTTAACCATTCATATTTATCATCGTGAAAGTATTTGGGAGAAATCTGCGAATCAATTGTTGGAGGTTTTCCGGGAATTTTTTTATTCAAAGTAACAATTTTTAGATCTTCTTTCGCTGAGGCGAATTACTTTTGTCGACCGTCTTTTCTGTCACGAATGACAGCACGGTCCTGGAGTTTCCATGTGTTTAACGTAATCCATAATTTACTTTCGTTAATGCCTGCTTCACCAGAACACGAAACGACATTTCTCGTCAGCAAACTGGACCAGTGGCACGTGTGTTCCTTTAATGTCACTGTGTCTAAACGCTCAATGGTAAACGGTAATCGACCATGATCCAGGCTTCCAGCTACATTTTCTACGTGTGCAAAGCATAAAGCTGTTGACGTAAGCTTACTCATAGGATGACTACCCCATTATACGTGCAATCTGCTTAGCATCGTGAAGCACCCGGTGCATCCACTTTAATGGAAACTCGACCCTCTTCGTATTACATAACCCTCTTCTTTGTGCAACTTTGCCTATTACCGATTATTATGAAAGGCGAATGCCTCACGATCGATACATGCAGGACGAAAGAAACTTTTTAAACTTGTGAGCCAAAAATTTAATACTCAAATCTTGAACGAGTGCGTGTAGTATTAACTGATTCCCAGAAAATTTCTAAGCGAAATTTTCTAAGCAGTGAGTTCACTGAATAGCAAAATTCAATATGGTCACGACCAGTTGGTACGATGCCAGCTATATCAATCGAATCTGCTCGGCCGAAGCTCTTTTGTCGTAAAGATGAAACGCTCGCAATACGAATGCACAGCTGCAATATGAAGCTGCTGATGATACTAGCAGCTGAAAAAAAAAGGAAAAGAAGTATCATCCATGTCGACTGGATGGAAGAAGAAGCGAAACGTGAAACGGGACGTTAAAAAGGACAGAGACGAAAGGGCGGAGGTGAAACGAGGCACTAACTAGAATTGTGTCTCTAGTGCCTTTACGTGTCTCGTGCACAGAGGCACACGAACAAGTGAATGCATAGCAGTGTTAGCTTTGCCTAAGACAACTTGACACGTTTGCAGACTCCAAGGAATCGTACCCGTGTCTCCAAAGCTCGCTGAGCTGTTTTCTTGCTTAGACTACCTCCTCTAACCCTTTGACCGGGGTCGCAAGGTCGACGAGATTCTCTCTTTCGACTTATTGCTTATCGCTCGCACGGCACACGACTGGTTTACATGCATCCTACAATTGCATTGCTGTTACCTTATTGAGGGCCTCAGGCACACCAACGACAATTGCGTTTGTGTATATCAGAGCTGCATTATTACTGCTTACTAACATGCACGCCGTATGTTTATTATGTTCTCATTTACCCTGATTCCGTGTTGCTTCCGCGAATCTGCAAACGTACAAAATATTATTACTCGCGGCTTAATATTATTTTTAAGCGTTCCTGACCCGGTGCTAAAGTTTTTCATAGTTGCAGTACTATCTGGATTAAGTTGATACGAAAGTGGAGTAAGTTCGCGTGTGGCCAGACAGACTGTATTGTTTTATATCTCTGTTTAATGACGCTATAAAATGTTTGGTAGAGTACTTGCGTATTAAGAAGGATACTTGGAAGTTTCTACGCGGGTACCGTGGTAGTGGAATGAAATTCAGCCACATAATCAGTTGTAGTGTCTTCAAGTTGCTCCCCAGGCACGCCGGCATTACAAAGCTTTCATAGACGTCGTTCCGCCAATACTTCCGTAATTGGAGTTCCGTTGTACGTATTTCGGCCATGTAAACGCGGACGTTCGCATAATCAAGTCGTATTAAATTACATCCTCGTGCGAGGTGAACACAACTCGTGATTGCATTCTGTAATCTGCTTATATTCGTGTTGCTTCACCGTAGCATTCACGAATAATTCGTTACACTCGATGGGTTCGTTTTACGAACGGGTACAATTTTCTTGGTCGTTTGCGTTTGTTGAAAAATTGGATACCGCTGAGTGTGTGTGCGCGTGTCAGATCGGGAAATTGACTATTCACCGCGAAACACTTATTTTTGTGGCATGCATAAGCTTCGGGGCAAAGATTGGCGGGAAAGTGCGAGAGGGTGAAAGTCAAGAACGGTGATCGAATCTGTCAAGTGGGTGAAAAAATATTGGTAACCCGGGCTAGCGAAAGATGAATGCATAGGAACAATGAATAAGGCCGCGTTTGTTTTTCTCTCTTCAAACTGACACCTAATTTTCCGCACTTCAACCCTAATCTGTCGGATTCTCCTACTGTCCGCCTCGAATATACGAGGACGCGAATCTCAACGTTCTCCTTGGGATTGTCTTGTCTGAGGCAAAACCCGTAGAACGAAATCTGCCGAGTGTACTTCAATTTCCTGGCCTCGTCGCCGTGGATCCAACGAATTGCTTGCGATATTTTAACACAGCGGGCATGGCCTCCCAAATTATGGCCAGGGTAAACGATAAACCGTAGAATGGATAATGATCAATGCGAAACGGGACGTTGAGGAGATCGTTTAAATTCACCGGGGGAGGAGAAAATCGTGGCTCGATTTAGGAAGAAATCGCAGCTGGCAACACGGTAAATTATTCAATAAACCAGTCACGAATACACATTTTTCTTCGAAGGCAACAACAGGGAATGGGATCGGTTGCAGAACTCAATTCCCAGGGCCCAACGTTTGAAACGGTCTTGAAATTTCCAAGGAGCTATTTGTTAAACTTCCCAGTATTTTTCAACCCCCTCTCTTTCTAGTCCCACTACCTTCTCCTACACTTTTCTTTTTTTTTCTATTATTTACGACCGGCATAAATCGGCACGGATTGCCGATCGATTCGCGAGAGTTTCGCGTTTGTAGCTATGGTCAGACACCGGTGGCGTGTTTTACCAACCCCTGTAGTATGGCCATCGGCCTCCGGAGAGCGAAAGCCCTCGATATAAATCGCCACAGGGCCTTTAATTCTCACCACAGTTTATATGTTATTGCATTTATCACGCGTACGTGCCTCGGATTCGAGCTCGGGACGCAGAACACGCACACACACACATATACACACAACAAACAGGAGACTTCTACTTGCTACGTGATAAAATACATTACCATCGCTGGCTGCGCGCGATCGCGTATGTCTGGCAGCCACGAAAACCTATAACGAAATATTTCCAGCATGTCGTGAATTCTCTAGCGACATCTGTTCTACAACTGGAACATCGGTGTAAACTTCGTTAATTAGACGCGGCTTCTCCATTGAACGCAACTGCGTCCACGTTACCTCGTATATTAATCCCGCACAAGTACATCGTTAACGTATGTATAAACACCAGCTATTACATCCGAAGCTACGTTGTAAATTTACTTTCCACCCTTTCGATTGCGTAGTATGAATGGGCGGGATAATATTCTGAATGTTCCCCAAGTTGCGACGAGAAATTATAAATAAATGTACTCGAACGGGCGGGTCAGGATGAATTAATTGGGCCAAGTCTGCAAAGGAGCGAGGAAAGTTTAGCCGTTTTGCGCGCACCTCGTTGCGCGGTATAATCATCAGAGGCAGCGGGTTTGAATCAAAGGTGAAAAGGCGTCAGGAATTTTCGCAGAATACTTCCTTAATTCTGCCCTGTCTGCTGCGCTGGCCGGCGCGCGAGCCTTTGCGGATCAATGCGTAATTACAACGGGCACGGGGTTGGGCAAGTGAAAATTAAGATTCGAAATGAATGCAAGAAATAAATTGCGTTCCAGCGAGGCCGGCCTCGGGCTTGATATTAGTTGGAAACGACGAAGGGAACATTATTTCAATTAGTGGGGCGGTATCGACGTTCGTCCGCGCTCTGGTCTCCTTTCACGGGCCGAGTGACTTCGTAAAAGTTATCCTGATCATCTTACTCGCGTACTTAGCCCACGAGAGAGAATAGGCGTATCGTGAAACGAAGAATATGGGGGGATTGGGAACGTAATACATTATTGAAATCCGATCGGGCCGTTTCAGAAAAAGGCGTAGCTCCGATATGAATATGCAGTAGACGGCGGGAATAACCAATTTCAAGCATTTTATGTTTGATATCAATTTCCCCGCAGTTAATATTTTTCCATGCAGACCGAGATTATTTTAATCCTCGCACGGGCAATCCCTCTTTTATCGGACGCTATCGACTGGTCGCTTGATTATTCTCCACCGGCCAGCATATTACTTCGTTCCGTTTATGCACCTTTTTAATTACTTTGCAAATGAATGCCAATGGAAATTACGCCCGATATTATTGCGCCCGAAAACGTCCATGTACAGATTTCATTTTCGTTCCTGAAGAATTAATTCGAAATTCGGACCATCGGAATACGAACTGATAAATAGTATTTTTTATTTTTTTTTATTTGGGCGACACCAAAGGGTCTTCTATAGTATTTGAATGGAACTTCCCTACGGGAATATTTCAAGGGTCACAGTTATGAACGTGTTAATAATTTCTGTAATACCACACGTTCCTACGGCAAAATAAAAAAAACAGATTTATATTCTCCGCCAGTGTACACCCTTCACGTGTTATATTAGGGCAGTCTTACTCTCTGTCCCTGTACGCCCAACGATTCCAATTTTGCGGCTGCTTTTGCCTAACCATCGTCGACTACGACGATATTAAATTTCTCGGTCCCGTGTAAACAGTGAGCATCAGAAACCAAAAACTACCAGCAATTTTACGCTCCATTGTTGCACCGGTGCCTCTTTTGAAGCGTCCATTGATCATTAGTAAAGAAGCGAAAAAAACATCTATTCTTGAATTTCATCGAAGCACCGTAATCAACGAAATAAAAAATACGCTCTCATTAATTTTCCCCGGAAATCTGGCCTATAGACCGTTCAGTCAGCTGAAAGATAGCCCATTCCACGGTCGCGAATAGAAGTGGCCGGAATTGAAAAATCAGGCAACCCGATGAAGGCGAATTGCATCGAGGCATCGCCGACAGAATAAGTCCCCATAATTATCGCCCCTCTGAATAATTGCAAACGTCTCGTTATCGCACGGCTGGACTCGAGGCAACTTTCGGATGGTGGATTCTGAACGTGGCCATTAAATGGAAATAATTCTCTCGGGACAGCTTTCCGTGACCCGTTTCACTCTTTCTTTCAACCCTCTGCCTCGTAATATCTCGCCACACTTTCATCCCCTCGCTCTTCGTTCAACGTGGCCCACCTCCGTGTACGCGTATCTCGCTGAACTTATGTTAATACAGCTCTGTCCCGGGTAGAACCTCGTGTCTCACGTGGATTAGAACGGAGGCATGCATGTATGCATGTATGCACACGTGTACGTATGCATGGTCGAATAAGTATGCATCTGGTCGGCCGCTTAACACCGTTCCCCGTCTACGTGCGCACACATCCGTCCAAGTCCACACTGTGTTCGCGCGTTTCCACCTATGAATACGGGTGTTTACTGACGCAATATGCCGAATCCCGTGTTTACGTCGCTGGCGTACATATCGCTGGACGGCGATAGCAATCACCGACTGTGCATACGTATTTCGAATCCGGACACTGTTCGTGTTCACACCCTTCAGAGCTTACGGCTATCGTCCTGCAGCGCGACGTTTCGATCTCCACACGTTTCAACAAGAATCGCGATTTTATTGTTGTTCGTGAAAGGTGTAGTAGCATACGCGGGTGTTGCGAAAATTGGACAATATTCGTGTGACGGTAACAATTATTATTCCTATGAATTAACATCTAATTTTAGTTATGTTTATGGTTGGATCCGTGCGTTTTTTCCTAATAGCGTACGCGTATTTTGTCCATTGTGCATTGCAGAATACGATGCCACCGATTCTTGTTCGCCATTCTTCCCCATGTTTCGCCACTTTCCAAAGAAGTTAAAGTCGCGGGTGCAACCCAACGTGTCGAACCGGCAGCTGCGGCGAAACTTCGGGTCCAGTTAGAATGGAATCGACGAATATCGTGGGCGAGCGGGTGGAAAGGAAGAAATAGGTGGGAAGCACTGCCTGCGTTTTCCACTCCATTTGGTATTTCTTTCATAATACGTGCACGGGCGACTTCCCTGTGGCGACGGCACTCGTACTTGCCACTGGGGACCATTCACCGTGCATTTCGAACGCGCAACTTCCTTTCCAGCCGATGTAGTCACCATCTGAGGCGTGTATCTGTCCATCCAGTTCCCTCATGCGCGCTGCTCTACGACTGCATTTGCCTTCTTTTTTTTACACCTGTTTCACTTGGCGATATAAATCCTCTGTCACTGTGCCATCAAAGTTACAACTGTGATAATTAGAATTCTTCTTAATTCTTTCGGTTTCATCTGGGATAAAATTAGAGTTCTGTATAATATTATTCTAGCGTTTCATTAATTATTATTATAATACTTCTATAGCGGGGCAACTAGTTTATACCTTCGCAATCACGGTACCTTTTATGCAGCAGATTTTATGTTTGACCGATGCTGTTATTTCAATAGACAGACTACTGGTTAGGTCTGTAACAACGACATACAACGAATGGAAACATCGAAGCCGTAGAATGATGTATGTATATCGTATCGTGGCGACGCTTACAATTTCCAGGGGCTTACAAATTTCTCGTAAAACTTACGGAAGTACGTACACCGTGTTATGCAACTGCAAGCGCGACGAGCTATATAACTCAAAGTAATCGCGAACGCGTTTCAATGCAGACCGCAATCGTGAGAATACGATGAAAACAAGAATTTTCTGGCTTCCCTTTTTCCCCCGTTTTATCCCTTCAGTATAAAAAGCCACGCCAACAGTATCTTTTCATGCGGTCCAATTCATGAAACGATGTTAAAAGTATCGTTGAATAGAAACGATCTAACAGCAGAGGCTGTGTCGTTGAAGTAACATTATGGGACGAAAATTGTTGTTGCGTAAAATTAAGTGATCTAACGGGTATGCTAATGATGTGCGAGCAAATGGTTTAAACGGTACAAGTAGCGCGAGTCAACGCATTCGGCTCCCTCCGTCCGACCATGGACGTCCAGTTCTACTGCGAGCCTACTGAACAGAGTGCCCCCAATCATTTTTCATGCAAAAATGATACTTCAAGCGTCTCTGTTCACGGTGTGACGATGACAAAGGAGCCGGAACGAACACGAGGGGCAAAGTCGAATGATTAATTTTCATATTCTGTGGATTATGCCGGACGTTTCGTTATCTTCGAAAAATTATACCGACTTATCTCCGGCGTGTTACCGCGTGTAACACGTTATGGATTGTTTGCAGCTTGAGAGTGTCGTGCTAATGCACGTCGTAGCCCGCCATATCTCCTTGTCAGGAACACGCCATGCCAGGGGCTACGGAACGGAGCCGATTAAAAGACGTCGGGGCAAATATTTTTCCCTTTTAAATATGCGCGGGGTTTGTGGTACTTCATTGATAAGGTGTGGCAGCCCTTTCCCTCGCGGAACTTTTATTCCCTCGTACCATTTTTTTGTAACAACGCGACCAATTTATCGACACTGAATAATGACGGCAGGAAGTTTTTCTTTTCCCTTTTTTTTTCCTTTCTATGTCGTAATGTAATCTGGCGCGCAACGTTACCGACGATATGAACCCAGAGAAATTCTGACCAATGATGTTCCACAAGTACGTACTGTTTGACGTCTATTCCAATAATTCGTGTAATGATGGCCGACGGCATAATATTCGCTGGATCAACGGCGAATCGTATATTATTTCGAATCAGCTTGCATTACTGTGCAAACGTGTGTTCCGTCGTGTACACCATCTAAACCCACTTTGCTTTCGATCATACATATAAGCGATGTTGCTGACTGTTTGCCCCCCGTTTGTTTGCAAGCACTGTTTCACATTTACGTAACTCTCGAATGCATTGATCGGAATTATCGACGTTCCAACCGTGCATGCAGCAGGGCAAACTTCAAAGACATTTACTGTGGGCCAAAAAAGTATTCATACAGTGAATTAGTTTCACTTCTGTTAGAGCGTAATTGATGCGCTTCGTATCCATGCACGTTGTTTTAGAAATAATTATCTTAACAGCAAACTAATAAAGTTGCAAGTGAAACTAAGGCACTGTATCGTATCGAGCAATGCACCTCGATATTATTATATTGCATTTCTCCAGAAGAGAATACTAATGAAGTTGCACAACGAATGGGAACATACCAATACGTATTCGCTATTGGTAATAAGCAAATCCGATTATTTACTAAACAAGTACTGTTAGGACAATAGTCTTTGATTGCAGCAAAATTGCACCCAAGTTTGCATTATACAGTCTGGCTGCGGCGCACAAAGCCGGAAACCTAAACTCAAATCTTGAAACTCGAACACTGTTGTTACAATACAATCGCCTTTCACGGCTATACTCGCAACAATGAAACATTCGCATACACACACGGAGGCCAGTTTCCCTGGACACCGGTGCGAACTTTCATTTAACGCGTCGGTAAGCCATTGAACAAACAATTCTCACGGATTGTATAATGATTTCCTGCGCTATGTAATTAATTGTGATTAACCAGAGCTAATCCATGCGACTAAATCCGTGTTGCTGAACACTCGAATATCGCACGACTTCACAACCACTGTGATTTCTCGAGTTTTGCAATCAGACTTGAGTAAATCAACGTATATAGTTTCACCCCTTCAATGGTGACAAGAACGACAACTTGTCGTTGAAGTGAAAAGGGTTCAAGACTCGTATAGTTTTTATTACATTGTACGATTAATGGGACATTGTGTTTCATAATTCGAGACACGCATTCCTATCTTATTTTTAATTCAGAAAAAAAATCATTAGCGTGACGAGGCGGTCACGATACAGTTCGTACAATAATAAGATAACTGACGACGGCACGTAATCAGATAAACCATTAATCACGTTTGCCTTTGCACGATTCAATTCGTGTGCAAGATTGGCGTGAAACGGAATGCTTTTATCGCGGCCAGCGTCAAAAATCACTGGCCGATTTCGAATCAATCATTTTAATGTATTCTCGTCAGAAGTCGACACGGACGTGAAACTGAATTTAGCGGTTTTTGATGCGACGCGTACCGTGGGCAAATTATTTCACCATTTATTCTCCCGTGAAACAGATATTGCCTGCATCGGTTCGCACGTGTACACGATCACAACTTCCTTTTACATTGCAACACGGAAAAAAACAAACAGCAAAAAGTAGAATTCCTAGATAACAAACTAACAAATAATTGAAAGTTTCTAGAGGGCATTTAAGTGCAAAGGGGCATTTGAACCAAAAGTGTGTTACGTAAAAAGCAGAAAGCAAAGGCCAGTTTCGAACAACGATCCGATTTTCCGAAGAACCGAGAAAGTGTCTCAATTTCCTGACGAAGTTCTACGGAAATCGGATCGCGCAAGTCTCCAGACCGATTGTACGCGTGCCTAGCACGCCAAGCAACCGTTTCCCCTTGATCTTTTAAAACAATCGCAACCTGGCACGCAATCCTTCCACCCGGCAATCTTCCTTCCTCCTTCGATTTTCCGTTCACCAACAGGTGCACACAGAGAACCATACCGAAATTTTAATTCTGCTTACGCTACGCCCACGTGTATAGTTTCTCGTGGCCGTTGGTCGTTATAGTAAATCTTCGTAAATTTATAAATACGCTTTAGTTATTAGTTGTCTGAATTTGCTTCGCAAACGCGATCTGGCGGCTGTCCAATTTTTTTTTGCTTTTAATTTCCGGACGAGCACCGGAGCTATCCTTCCGGCTGGATTTCATTCCTCCGGTTTGCGCCGATCCAGCGTTTTCTTCGCTGTTTTTTCCCTTTCTTTCGTTTTTTTGCACGACGTTGCACTGTGTCCCTTGAAAACACGATACGCGCTGGATGCACCCCTCTACCCTTTATTTCCCACAAACTCCGGCCCCGGCACTTGCTTGCATTTTAATTCGCGGGCTGTTCCATCCCACCCCGTCTACCGAATGCTATTCAAAGGACACACGTCCGGAACGGACGATATATTGGAAATATTTCCACGAACCATTGGATGAGGGGTGTATTAAGTGAAAAATAACTTGGACTTTATGCGCTGTGGTTTTTGCTCGAATACTTCCCTTAAAGCTGTGCAGGGTTTTTTTAGATCGATTCTATGCATCGGGGCTCGTGGTTGTTTTTCAGAAAACTTTTTCTACATAAATATGCGACTACCTGAAATATGCGAGACAATTTTACCACAGAGAAACCTCTCGACATTCTACTCGATATACGCAATAATCTATTCAGTGTACATTTTACGAACTGTTTATCATGAATACAAAACACTCGCGTTTCGTTTATCTTTTTAAAATTTTCAATAACGCAAATATTACGCGTTATCGTCCGGCCAGCCAACGGAATCGGGCAGCCTGTGAAAATTCTCGTATGTTTTCAATCGAAGCAATCGCATCGCTCCCAGTGGTTCCGTAATTTTTCTAAAAGAAATTAATATCGATATGGAGCCATTTGGCGCCACCCTTATCGCCCCGCGTTTGTTCCCACCGTTTCTATATTATCGAGTGCGATGCGTCCTATTTGTGAACGGTAATGTGCAACCGTGAATGCGTGATGACTATTAATTACGCCGAACCAATCGATACAGCAGCGCTGGCGTGTATCAGCGTCGAAATAAAATTACTCGCATTGTACGTCACATTGACAGCGGGTTAGTTGCACTGCAACTATACACAACGCCGCTAATGCAATGATCAAATAGCTGCAATCAACGCGTCAAGCGCGCAGGTGTAACATGTTATGACCGCATCTAGTTAAACGTGCAATGTAATTGTCACGTGGATCATTCCACGGTAAACGAAACAGGCCTGTCGCTGTAACA
The DNA here is from genome assembly GCA_907165295.1 of Nomada fabriciana. Taxonomy (NCBI): domain Eukaryota; kingdom Metazoa; phylum Arthropoda; class Insecta; order Hymenoptera; family Apidae; genus Nomada; species Nomada fabriciana. The sequence continues at coordinate 5,394,939 of OU015690.1, read as the reverse complement.
TTTCCAAAGTAATCCACAGGGTCGTCCGTTTCCTTGTCTAGAATCTGTTATTTTCATCCCCGTATACGTTTTCCCTCGGATAACCGGGCCTCTGGCTGTTCAGCGCCCCGCTGAACGAATGAAAAGGGAAACTCCGAAGGAAACTGGGGGGGAAAAAAATCTGAAACCCCGGAAAAAAGGAAGTTCGAATCACGGTGCTAAGTAGGGGACAGCAGGCTGGGGACAGACAAATGGCCTCCGAGTGCGAGAACACGCGAGAACAATGCGTCGAAACAAGAGACAATCGGTTATGATTTGCACCCTCGCATCCAGCCTTACCGTTTCACCTCTTCCTCCACTTTTCTTCAGCCGGTGCCGTCGCGATTCCACGGGCTGGCAACGTTGCTACGTAAGACAGGAACATTTCTCTGTCTTTTGTCGAGCGCCGCTGTCCGCTTTTGTTTCCGTCGTCTTATCTTCGCAGGCAGCGCCGCGAAATACGCGTTGTTGGTTTTGTTAAGACGAACTCGACGCTGATTTACGGGCCTTGTCTCGCGAGAAATCGAGCTTCCCTCTGGCGATACGATTTGAAATAATTGCGCCGGCAGTGTTGCACAATGGTCCTCCCCTTTTTATTCAGATCTCTTTTCAAACATTTTTCCATTTTATTCGGATGATTTTTACGCAATGATATTTCACTTAAATCCCCTCTATTCCGATACGAATGTGATTGGCCGCATTAATCCCTATATTTGCCGACTCGCCAAAGGATTTATTCCCCCGCGAAATAAATTACTTTTCAAACAGCTATTAACAACCCCCGTGCCGGGCGAAACTATTTCCGTTTCCCCTTAAAAATATTCCCCGCTTTATCTCGCACCATTTCGCCGCGCTTTAAAAGACCACCATTGCGGATGGTAACAATTCAGATATTCAACGACGTGTTCGTCGGCGCATAGCTCCAGGTATACTGCGGAAGTTAAGAAAACACGGCCGCGATTGTTATAAGATTTTATGGTGCGAGTATTACGGCCGCCCGGCCTGCAAGGGCCCCGCTAATGTTCGTTACGAGACTGCGCTAAGTTATTATTGTATGGGAAACTCCGTTAAGCCATAACATTCTCCAAGTCACCCGCGCCGCCGGGCGTTACAGGCTGTTCGCGAATACAACGTTATGTTTCGCTGTATCTCGGTTATTCGGGCCCTCGATTACGCTGCGCCGAGTCGAAATGAATGTTCCCGCCCGTGAAATTTGTTCGTCGCTGCCCCGCTGCATTATTTCTGCCCTTAATCGTCGCCCCGTATTTTCCCCTGGAACTTGAATAATTGAATACACGTGACGTCGACTCACGGTACGCTGCAACGTTACCAGCGAAAATGACTGTTGCACGGCCAGAACGTCGCCAGTAATTCATCCCGGACGGACGTGGATTCGCGTTTCTAAACGAATGCAAGATCTAAATAAACTGTCGTCGAAACGACGAAACAATCCACGAGTTCTCTGTAATCCGGACGTAATCGCACGAGTTTTTCAAATTCAGCAAAAGGTATAATACAATAGGGTACAAAGGAAACGAATTGTAGAATCGTCGGGGAAGAAGATCGTATTCGAGTTCCGATCAGTCTCGTTTATTCGTCGACAAGGGAAGCCCCGTGGACCATCGAGAATTTAATAGAAGGACTCTGCTGCGGAAAGGGCAATTTTCCCCGTATCTACGGCGACATAGGGGCGTATGGAAGTTACTGGTTCACCTCGACAACGTACCTAGTCGGATAGACGGCAGGGAGAACCAGGTGGATATACAAGGAAATCTAGAGATTCGAGATCGTAAATGGCGGAGGAGAGGCATTAAGAGCTGAACGCATATATATATAGGCTATAATTCCTCCGATATGAAGCTTACCAAGGATTCCAGGGTGGTTTATGGTGTTTCAATTACACGTGCAATCATAGTCCGTGTTACAGCCGGCCCTCTGAGCCAACTAACGTTACCCTTTCGTTCCAAACGTAAACTCTTGAAGATCCGCGTTGGATACTGTGTCGAAGGACGGTGTCGAAGTGGAGAATTGGTGAATGGTGACTCGGTGGGGTAGATGGATTCGGTAGGGTGGTGACGAAGGGCAAGGGGTGAGTGTCGCAAACCGCACATCTCCACCACTATTGGTAGCAATTCGACCAGTGTTCCCCAACCGTAGTTCCGCCACTGAATCCGACGCTATTGCCGGTGGCATTGTAATTGGCTGCCAAATGAGAGCTCAACCTCCTATAAATCTTGCAAAGTTGCGGAACCGTGGAACTAGAATGCCGCCGGTTCCTTGGGATCCAGAAAACGAGGCTGGCATCGTTTAACCGAATATTGGAATGGAGATTAGTATGCGTTTAATTTAGAAAAGATCGTGCGAGTAGAACATAGGCTGGACTAGAAGGTTTCCTCATGGAGAATAACGAGGTTCGAGATTCCCTCGTAAGCAGCTGCCTCTGGCTGGTCGAGCAAAGAAACTGTACAGGCCAGACAAGATCAAACTTTTACCCGGCTCGAAAGTTTCGAGCCTCAACTCCGAACGAAGCGCAAGATCTCTTCGGAGCGGGACTTCGTTAAAGCTTGATTCCAGTGTAGCTTTTTTTCGGCAATCGATCCGGATGGTGTGCTCGAACAGGTCGCTCGTAAAAAAGATCCTCGCACGACGGTGAACGCCAGAAACGGAAGAAAAACAAGTGAAAAAAGCAAGAAGAAAAAAGCAGGGGGTTCTAACGAAGAGAGGCTTTTGACGCCGTTCACGGGCTCGCTTCGTCGGACCTCTATGAAGCGTTTTGGCCCTGCGCCCTTCCGTTTAATCCCAGACAATGGCCAGCTTCCCGAAAAAAGCCGGTGGCTTCGTATAAAGCTCGAAAAGAAGAAGAACGGATCGCGACGAAAGTGTACGAATTGGTCCACCCTCTTTTTTTTTCCCCTCTACGCGGTCGTGGAACAGCCAGGTTGACTACCGATTGAAGGGGATTTTTCCCTTCGAGCACACGCACACACGTGGTCGCAACAGCCATACGTATTTACGCACACTGCGCGGCGGTGTTTTGTGCTCGTACATGCAGCCGTCTGGGTCTGGGCGACAGTCATTAACGGAGATGATGGTTAGGTGTGCAGTCTGCGGCTCGAAAATCATTTCCATCGGAGATACGGGCGGTTCGCAATAACGATCGTGGAATATTACGGCCGGCCCTCTTTCTCTCTCTCTTTTTTTTGCCTCTCTTCTCTCTGTACCGCGTGGAGCCCTGCGTTGCCCACGGTGCGTTTCACCCGCCGCGGCGTCTGCATCCTCTGTGCAGCGGGTGAAAACGAGTTTGCTAATCGATCCTGTCGCGACTACCATGCCAGACATCGCTTTCTTTCTGCGACGAGTGAAAAGGTCGCTGCGACCAGCAGAGACGGATCCAGTATGCCGACTAATCGAAAATCATGCCTCTGTTCGTGTTCTAGAAAGCTGCAGAAAATACAGCCCGCCCGCGATTCATATCGGCGACGTTCCTTTGAACGGAGAGGGAGGACTAGTTTTCGCAAGGGATTGACTAAGTGTGGCGTAATTGAAAAAACTTTTCCGCTGCCTGGCGGCAAAGAACCGGACGGGAAAAGGTGGAACAGGATGCCAAGTGTCTCGTTCTGGCGTCGTTTGTACCGTTTGTGCGATCTGTCACGGCGGCGAACTGAGTGCACCTTGTATCGGGGATGACGTTCTTTGTGCCGCAGAACGCCTCCTTGTTTGATCGGCAAGGAGATAGCGATGTCAGTAACATCAATCGTGCCCCTCTGACAGTCTGCAAGGCGCAAATAAATTATTGGCCTTATCGAAATACAATGGTGTTTATAAATATTTGTAGCCTCGGCGCAGCTCGTTTCTCGGCGAGGGTCTCGTGCAATTTACAGGCTCCCTTTCCTCTCGTTAATCTTTCATCGAAAGCTTATACCCTGTTCGAGGGTCGAATTCCCGCGTTAATTATTATTGCAGTAATTAAAACGCGGCATCCAGCCAGCGAGAAGAGTCTCGAGCGAGGCGGAAGTTTTGAAATCGAGAAGCGGATTCGAGTCGCCCGAGGAACGCTCGCCATCCTGTAATTGCGTAATAAAGGGAAGCGTTTAATAATGTATCGCCTGTGAGCGTTCGGGGTGGAAGGTGCAGGTAGCCAGGTCGTTCGCTGATAAATTGAAGGAACGAACGCGCGTTGAACTTTCTAATTAAGGTGAATTTAAAGAGCGCCAACGCCGTGAACGCAGACGGTCCCTCTGAACTTTCTGTTCTTGGTGTTCTGCTGCATTTGTTTGGAACAAGAAAAATTTGTCAATTCCCTGGGCTGTGGCCTCGTTTCAGGAACGTGTCCCCGCCGAGCGGGAGAAATAAATTCACGGCCGTGAAACGGTGAAAATAAACTTGCCGTCTGTTCTGGTTCCCCTTGGCCCGTGGTGTGAGAATGAAACTACGGGGCGGATAATGAAGAAAATTCAGGAACCCTTGGAAGAAAGTCTGACGACGGCGATGCACACACCCCGTGGACTGCAACACGGGGAATCGTTGTGCGTAACAATCGTATACAGAAGGGTGGTGTTTTGAATGGAAGCGTCGTAATTGCAGGCAGACAAAAGAAGAAACCTCGACGCGAGAGGAGGCGTGCTCTCTTCTCTATCAGGCGTCGTGGAGCGGCGCTTACGGGGATGACGCTGACGTCGACGTCTCGACTGGATACGTGGGGGGGTTGAAAGGGTTGGAAACCACGACACTGATGGCAGCCCCGTACATAATGAGAGCCGTTCGCGTAGTAATGCTCGCAGTCAATCAAAGATACCTACGGCATTGTCGCTTGAACGAATGGATGTCTGCTGAAAGCGGCAACAGCTGCGAAAATATGGGAACACTTTGAGAAATGATGATTTAGCGTACAGGTTTTAAACAAACGCGCAAATAGAAGTGTAATTGTAGAAGATCGAGTTACCTCTCTGCGTCTTTTTTAGAATTTCACGAGAGCTCTCTTCGAGCGAGCTTTCACGCGTTCTCTCGTTCACAGCTCTCCGCTGACTTTTTAGTTAATTCATATATGCTCGGCTATGCATCAGAACTGGACGGACGAATATGTGAAACAAGTATAACGCTCTACTTGTATTTATAGGGGAGAAAACTATTGTTGAAGTTGATGATATTTCTGTATCACTCGACAGAATTGAAATATGGCATTGTGAATTAGTTCGCTGCCTCTTCCCAAATGTTTCGTATTTAATTAATGTAAATCACGGACGATGAACGATTGGTTCTCTATTTTGATATCAAGTAATTACAAGTGCCCATTACTGTGGCAGTAGCTTGCGAAGGCAAATTTACACGATCCGGTACGGGAATATCGAAATAGATAGGGAAGTGAACGATCGACGAAGAAGTGGCTACCTCAAGGAACTAATTGACCCTTGACAGTATTTCAATTGATCCGAGCCAATAATCGCAGACATTAAAGAACCCGGATAAGGTTGCATCAACTGTTCTCTGACTTCGGTAAAATACACCGTTCATAAACAGTCTCGAGAAAACCAATTTCGTTCTCTGCCCATTCACGATTGCATTTCGAATATTGACAGCCAAAATTTAGTAATCCTTCAATTTTTTCGAAGGGGTGTATAATCTCCAACGAGCTCGGACTATAAAACGAACAGCTATAAAGTTTATTGCGGTGAAACAGATTGTTCATTCTATCCGCCCAACTTGTATTCCGTGAGCGTCGTCTACTTTTGCCCAATTGATCGTTCCGTGGCTTATAAAGCCATATTCAGAGATTCCTGAAATCCGGAATAAATAGAAGGATGGACGCGCAGATGGCGAGGGCTGCACAAGCTGATGGAAATTTCTGGGGTTGCACTGCTGTTCGTGAAGGCCTATTAGCGAATCCTCGTCGTCAGATCGGTTGAACGGCCCACGTACACCAGACTACAAAGCTTCTCTCACAGAGATCGGAATAAATTCGCCGCCTCGAAACTAACTGTCCACGTAATTGCACGAAAATCCCTTATTTATCCCGCAAATTTGCCCCGTATACGTCGTCTCCCTTTGTGGCCGCACGTGCGCACGTTTCACGGAAAATAAATCTCTGCTCGAGCGTTTAATCAAAGCACGAGGTGACGCTCCTCAAGAAAAGCCCTTCATCGTAATGCAACAATCCTTCGTTAAATAAAAGGTGGCGTCTTGCAGCATCTCGAGGGAATTCCCTTCTCAACGAAGCAAAGAAAACTATGGCTAAACGTTGGCTATTATCAGAGATTCGATAAATATTGTTCAGACCTGCATGCAGATTGTTCTCAATTTTCCTCAACGGGAGGACAAACTGTATAAACGGTTCCGCGAGTAGGAAAGAAAAAAGGGGAAAAAGAAGTTCAGAGACGACGACAGAAAGCGGATACTGAAAGCGTTGGTAATCGAAAGCTGTACAGTTATATCTATCCCGGTACTTCGAGTACGGAATCAGCAATCGTCCCCGCAATTCTTATTGGCGGGTCTTGTGCCGGTAACATAATGGCCTTGAGTGGAAAGAGCCGCGGAAGTAATAAAAATGAAGAAAAAGAAAGGGGAAGATAAAAAACGAAGGAGAGGTAGAGGAAAGAATGGAGAAACGAGGGATAAGAACGAGGAAGAAATTCGTACACGAGAAACGAACGACGGTAATGACGAGCCGAATATAGACCCCGTAAAACCCGTAAGGCTTCCCTCATTATATTCTCTCTGGCCGCCCTTCTACATCCTCCTGTCGAGCCTCAATTTTCACCCCTCCTTTCATCCCCCGCTGGAGAGCAGCAACCGGTACCGACGACAGTCGGGCTGGGGATGCTCTTGGAACAGACGATTTCTTTGAATGCGGGCCAAAGATTGCCCACGGTAATAATTATTGCGGAGGCTTTCTTTTAAAAATCACCGACCTGTGAATAACAAATGAAAAAGACCAGGAGTGGGCCGGTGTCTACAAAAACGGGGTCACCAACGAGGCTTGGCAACGGGATGGGGTTGAAGAGGGGTTGAGGTGGGCGGCGTGAGTCGTCGTCTCGGTGAGATCGATTGACGACCGTGGTAACGCGAATTCTCGCAAACCCGTCTCTTTCTATCTGTTCCACCCCTTACGCCCTTTCTGCCTGGCCCGCCTTTGAAGTCTGGCCTGAAGTGGACGCGCTTAACTCCACGGCAGACGGACGAGGAGTTTTTTTCGCGCGCGAACCGAGTGTATTTGTGTCACGAATCAATTTGGGTGTTCGTTAAAAGAAGAGGGTGGTTGGATATTTTAGGGAAGCACAACGCGATCACATTAATTGTCACGTTCTGACCGTTGTCAAATTTTTTGATAGTTTACTTTAAAATCACTCGATGCTCGAAGAAACCAGCGAAGCTCGAGAAAGATAGGAAGCACTGTCGATCAAAGAATCGATCGCTTCATATTTTTCTAGCTGCGGTCGAGGTGAACCGTCGGACAAGCGTAATGCAAGCCTTACGTTCCAGCATCGGCCCAATCAATACCTGCGATATTTCGTTCTATAGAACGATATGTCCAGTAGCGACGATGTTGCACGGGCTGCGCCTCGTACAACGTGCGAACGTGTTTGCGATGAAAATTCGCGGTAAACGCGGCGCAGAAATAATGTCCACGAAATTACTGCCGACCAAGGGGTACTAAAGGCTGCTATTCGAAGCAGAAAAATATAACCAGCGGCGTACCAGAGGTATCCAGTCAAAAACGATTCGTTTGTTTAATAGACCGTCACGTTTGTATCCTCCTCGACGGTGCACCGTTCTAAGGAACTTCCATTCGAGCGAGTCGTATCTGTTCCAAAAGGAAATTCATCCTTTGCCCTCGATTGTATCGCTCCACGGGTAAACAGTGTTCTTTATTCCAACCCTCTGAATGTTAAATTAACCGACGCTGCGAAATATGTTCCGGTTGAATAAAAATGCAGAACCGTTCCATTCGATGGATACATAACTTCGATAGATTTGTAAGTTACTTGCACTTCGAGTGGTGCGCCATGGAAAATATTTCACTCCGCGAGAGATGCACGGTGCAGTTTCGCGAAATGTCAGCGTATCCCGAAAAGTGTCGCATCCTCGTAGCTTCGTTGCCGTCGCCGAAAAGAGGGTGTGCAAGGATTTGTAGAGTGACCGGTGGCGTGCGCGCGCGCCGAGGGTTGTTTATTTTTAGGGGATGCTAGTACGGGCTCAGGCGTACTTTACTGGGTACTCACTTGGTCGTGGAAGCCGTTTGTCGAGTATCATATCATACAACACTCGACCTCTCTGGCCTGACTACACTAACCTATCTCGAGCTAACTCAACATCGCCGAAGCCAGGCCAACCCTCTGAGCCAGCCCCACGGACAACGGTGGATACTTTGTTTGCCTAGTGCTCGACCATTACTAACCCCCGCTACACACCAGAATCTGTGTTACGTACAGTACTGCACGGATGAGCTACAACTTTGCGCCGCTATAACCCGGAGACGTTCAGACACAACGGCACCTCGCGTATCCAAGAGAAACACGTAACCAGGGGACACATGTTTGTATTTATTCGTCGTACCTGGAATACTTTTTGCAGCGCCAGTTCGCCGGTAATCCAAAATCAGGACTTGTAGGTGGACTTGTTTACTGCAAATATTGGCTCCTTTCGTTTCCAGATAGAAGCACGATGCTTTTACGTAATTGATAGGGATGCTTCTTTGCGAAACATCTGTCGTGATTATTGTGTACTGGAGTCCGTGGCAATAGGATTGGGACGGTGATGAATTCTTTTGTATTCCCACTGGTGCTACAGTTCCATCACGATACGCGTTTCGACGGGACGTATGGAAGAAAGTTTTAGCGGGTCCGTTGCGGCCTCCTAAATTATATAAGATAAAAGAGATTCTCCTCTTTATCAATTGATGCCGTAACAGAGATACATACGACAGTCTTGGCCCTTTTGGCCTTACCTTTGAAATGGTTCAGCATTCAAAGAGCATTATCCCTCCTCATATGAATACTTCCCCGTGTTGGAAAATCTTGCTGAACGTGCCCAGCGTTTCTATCCGACCTCTCTGATAACAGCTGCTTACCAAACATCGAACGTTTCTTCTATATATTTGGGATGCGCTCTTCCTGAAACTCTGTCCAGTCTCGAGGAACTTCTGGACCCTGCGAATATTTCCGAGCGACCGGCTGACCTGGACGACCGGCCGCAACGAGTTCCTTCGTTGATCTTATGAAATTGAGTTGGTTCGTTTCGAGATATTCCTTGAGAGTTTTCATGAATTTCTCGATGGATTTAGATAAAGTACAGCCGTCAACGTCTCGACTGGGTCGCAATCCTCTTTCTGTCTCGCTGGGGATTAATATCTGTACACGGTCCAGGTGAAAATCTCAGGGGTGGCGGGCGCGCAAGTAGAACCGTTACTGTATCCACGGTAACATTTCCTACCGGCGTGTTTGACTCCCTTTTATTTACCCCCCTTCTTCCTACTTCCTTCTGTCTTCTAGCTTCTCCAGTGTAAGGCCTGAGGGGTCGACCCACCCTCTTAACTTTACGACCCGAGCCAGATTAGGATTTATTTTAATCCTGAAGGACTAGCTCGCCCCTCTGATTCGTTCGTTTTGCTCTCCTCTATCGTCGGTGTACACGTTTCGTCAAAGTTTCGATCGAGTCTTCTTCTTTCATCCGTGGAAAACAATTCGTTCTTCCTTTAAAAAACACTGGAACTTCGTTCCACAAATTAATGTACAATAGATATTCGAAAACCAGTCCCCCTAGTGTAGTAACTCTGGAATTGAAGGACGATACTGGAAAGATCCAGTATTTATATCCTATCGTGTAATTTATCCGCGTGTTCCAGGTACCACTCGACGTATTTTACCCCGCATTCCTTTCATCGAGGCAAATGAAACGGTCGCGCATCGGTTCCATCTATCCGACATTGTTCAAAATTCACCGACCACGAAGGCACCGTATGCCGTTGCTCCTTTGAACATGGCGCATCTCCCTGAAGGTTTTATAGGAAATCGATATTGGGACCCGTGGTACGCTCGTTTCAAAGGAATGATCGACGGCGTGGGGGTACGCGTGGACAGGCTGACCAAAAACAGAAAAAATAACACCGACCACCGAAATAAAAAGTGGAAGGGAAAAAAAAATGGTGGACGAAAAAAGAAGGGAAAAATAAACTGCCATAAAGTCGCGCGATCAATCACCTAGCGGTCCCGACGCGCGTAATCTTCGTCGGAATAAATAAATCCGGTCACGTATGTATCTACGTGCGTTTCACCGCGGCTAACGAGACCGGAAGTTCGCTGGACGATGAGAAAAAAAAAATGGCGTCGGGTTATTAGAGATAGAAGCGTTCACCGCAATTCGATTTACCCCATTCGATTTTAGCCAGGATACACGTTAACGCGATTGGTGTCGATTTCGTTATCGATCGTATAACCGAACGTCAATTAAATGGAATTAGAAATTCCTGGAACTCGGTGCACAGAATTCAATTTTCCTTCTGCGCATACAGATTGATCGATCGCCAGGTGGAAAGCGAAAGTAGAATAAAATGTTGCGAAATTGATGCGACAGAATGGGAGAAGAGAAGTAGCAACAGGCGCCGGGATGTACGAATGCACACCTGCCGCACCGAATGTTCTTCGTTCCGCTTTGTATTCAAAGCATCGTCGCGGGAACAAAAATTCTTATGAATCACGTGGCACACCTTTCCCCTCCGAATGTACTCCTAGCTACGATTTCCATTTTATTTACCTTGCACGCCACGAATATATCTTACATTCATACATTTCTCGAACGCCCCGGCGGACGTTGGTCATAGACTTCCCCGTTCCTCGACGCGGACGTTAATACGCCTGTTCGAAGATGTCTAGTTCCCAAAGGAGTCGAGCGAGATACTATCGCGGGCCAAGAAGCTCACCTATAAGTCTGTCGAACGGAGGAAAATAGCGCACGCGGCGGACACTGAATTTTTATTCCAGCGTCGACTCGTCCGCGGTATAAATTTGTATCCAGGTTCGAGTAAATCTGAATTCAAGGCCGATACATCGACGTGCCGCAGACACGTCACGATCATCCGGGCGAAAGAACGACCCCCGTGTCGAACGGGTAACAGGAAGGAAAATAGCGAGGCGGAACGGGGGTCGCGTCAGAGATTGGAGAGTGGAGGGAAAAAGGACGGCGATCGTCAGACGACGCTACGAATGCAAATTTAACTTTTCCTTTCGCGCGAAAGAAGGGACTCGCGATGAAAGGTGGCGCGATGGTGGATTGCCGACGTTGCTGGTTGTGGCTGGCGTGGAAATACGACGGAAGGGGGCGGCGTGGCAGAGACACGAAGCAACCCCTTCGATCTGACAAGCGGGGCTTACGTAAGCGACAGCCGTGCTGTCTTTCAAATTACTTCGGTGTCCCACACTCGCGGCGAGTTTCAGCGCCGCTCCTCGCCCGGGGAAATTTACGACTTCGAAACGACTTCCTCGCGACCCATCCGCGAATACGTTCCGCTTTGAACGATTCGCCCAACCATTGTGTTCCATGTATTTCTTTTTTTTTTCGCTCTCTTTTTTCATTGTCAGAGAAAGCAAGTGAGGCGGACGTTCCGACGACAGTTGTTTCGAAAAATGTTTAGATTTTAGATAGTTGAAGTAAATTATTAGTGACCGTCACGCGGGAGATTCGTGGTTTCGCTGATAGGTAGTTGTAGAATACTTTAACTGAATAATTGTAAACATCAGTTGTTCAGTTTCGTTCGAACGAGAGGGTTTAAAATTCACGCGGAGGATACTCTTACGGAAAGTAATTGCAAGGGACGACAGACAGTTGCAAGGAACGAGATGCATTTTCTAGGGAATACCATTTTCACATGGTGGGAAACAATGCTTGCGCGTCAGTGTTAAGTGAATTGCAGTTGCATCGAAGGCCGCAAGGCGAAGCACGGCGATTTCTCATTCAGAATGAAGAGTAACGCTCGTTTCTCGTCTTCCTTCGCGCTTCCTGAATATCGAATTTCTTCGCGCGATCTTGGAACATTCTTATAAAATCGACCAATACTTAGATCCCTCGTCGCACTTATGCCGCGTCGTAGGGCGGCCAAATTATTGGAATTAGCTGTTGAATGCATTTTCGGCGCAGGTGCGATTTGTCTGTCAGATTGCAGGCAAATTATATCGAATTTGACTGCTGGGTAATGCAGCGCAGATCAACGTGCCCGATGTAATTTACGGAACCTCGTCCATCACGTTACTTATTAACGTTCATGCGAACAGCGGGATTGAATTATCGTCGAGCAACGTTTCCCCCTTCCGTGAGAATCAATTTCAAACGTTGAAAATGGAATGGAACTGTTCAATCAACCAATTATACATTCTTTCTTTCTTTCGCGTGGAGCGAACGGGTGAAGCTCGACGATCTCGAAATATCGAGAGGAAAGTGACGGGTCTTAAATTTTCTTCCACTCTCTCGATTTTCCCCTGGTTGCTCCACGCGTTTGCATCGATCGCGTCAGTCAATTTGGCGAGGGCCTGTCGATTAAACTGTACACGATACTTTTAATGGCGACGGCTTGTTTCCCGTCTGGAACAACCATTAATTTTAGGCCAGGCCCGCGATATCGATAGCGAAACAGATGTCCGCGATATCGATAGCGAAACAGATGTCCGTACTGTTGATAAAAGCGCGTCCATAAAAGTGAGCTTTACAGGATAATAACACGTGCACGCCTGACGTATGTGTATTCTCCAGCTAGCCGTGCCGCAACGAGCGAGTATGAACGTTTTCCAATCAACCCGGCATCAAAACTGGTTCGCGAAAAAAGCAAAAAAACAAAGGAAACGTAACGACAGAGACTCGAAAAACGAGATGTACACGGGGCCAAAAAACACGGTGTATCGGAAACGTTTCAAATTGTACCCCGCGTTCCATAAATTCATTTCGCGTGACCGTAAGGAATTTAAACGATCAATCGTTTTCCACTCCCGGGTATACTCCCCAGAAATGAAGCAACAACGAACGCCTCGCGATTACAATGAATCTGGAACAACGTCCGGCTACTCGAGGCTGCCGTGGAATCAATACTGTAAACCTGGCTGCCTCGCGAAATCGCACGAATTTACTTTCCACCGTCGAATTAGGCGTTCCAAATCCATTAGCCGGCTAATCTCGTTTCTTGCCCGCCCCGGATTGCCCCGATTCGGTCGAATTTCCGTCGTGCATCGTGTGCAGAAGCGTGTACACAGAACTGAGCCGTGTAGATCGACCATATCCCAGGGATTCTTCCGAGGGCACAGCAGCGGCAGGACGAAAAGGGGGTCGGGGGGACGGGCACGATATATTGCTTCGCGGCGACACAGTAATAGAAGCGGCGCTGTGCAGACGGCGAAGTAAACAGGTGATCGATATTGTTTGATTTATGCACCGTGAGAGCCTGGACGATCGCGAAGTGTTTTCGGTGCTTGCATTCAGAAGCAACCCGGTCGGGGGTTACGCGTCCACGTCTGGCCCGTTCTATTCACGTTGCGGCTCTGTCGGCGGGGGGAAGTGTGTACGTACCGGTTTAACCGCGAACACGTACACGTAGGGGAAAAAGACCGGTTTACCTGCTCCGAATTTCTAATTTTCGATATTGACAAGCCAACTCCCCCCTTTTTCCGTGAAACAGCCTGTGATTCGGGGCGACTTGCACGTAGCGTTTATTGGCCGCTGGGCCTGGCGCACGCAATAGTTGCGGAGGATTTATGAAGCGCCACGGAACGATTTCCGTGGACGTCGCGAGGGGAATTTTAAGGAAGGGGGAACGAACTTTCCGCGAAAGTTCTCCGCCTCTGGCACAAGAGCCCTGTGCACGGAGGAATTCATCGAACTTTGGAAATATCTTAATATAGATACTGTGCACGAACGGCGTTGGAAAACGATTATTACCAACGGCAGAGGGAAAATAATAACAACAAAAGCATTATTCTGTATAGAATATTAGAGTTATATTGTGAATATTCAAATAGCGCAGGTACGCAAGACGTTCGCGTGTATAATTTTCAATACGGGCAAATGCCTTTATGAAATCCACGATTCCATTGTGCCGGAACGTATGTCGAATGCAGAGGATCGTGAATATTTGGCCGACTTTCAGAATGGTTGAACGATGAGAGCGCAAGAGGAGGGGATGATCAAGTGCAACTAAGGGTGAAGGTGTGAGGATGAGAGAATACGCTGGGCTGCATTGTAGAAGGAGGTCTCGCCAGGATATATGGGCACGGTGGAAAAAGGCGTCGTTACCAGAGGCTCATTAACGGGGAACTATCCCCTAGACACTCCTAGTAGTATCTTACAGTCGGGCCAGACGCTCGAAGAATCTAGTCTGTGTGTTAGGCTGCAAAGAGCAGCAGAGCTCCAATACTAATTAGCTCATCGGTTCGATCGTTAGAAGCTTCTCTACTCCGTCACTTTCTTTCCTTTCTATTCGCCTGACTTCTGCCACCTACCTTTTGCTCTCATTCTTCTACGAGTACGGCGTGCTATATTTTTTTTTCTCGCAAGGCAAGGTAAATTCATTGTGAAATGAATTCGTGTATGGATGAAGCAGAAGTTTGTGAAAAACAGCTAAATAATCTTGCTTCTACGTTAATGGCCTAGATTTTAGTTTTCATTTTTCATTTCGTCCTTTTTTCGCAAATCTTCGGTCCTTGGTCATCGCACCGGGCTGTACGAAATTTGGATCCCTGCCATGCCAAACTGTTCCACCGTGAACACCTCAGGTTGGCTGTCCTAACGTTCGCCCAATTAAACGAGGCATTAGTCTCGTTTCATCTCGTTGCCAGCGCGAACAGCGCAATTTCCTCGATGCTTCTGCATTCGCTATTATTTCATTGCATTCTCCAGGTGTGTTTTTTTTACACTTATGGCAACTATGTTTCTATCCAAGAGAATCGCATTAATCTGTCTACATATTTATCAACAATGAACCGTTCAGGAAATTCGTCTAATATACTACAGACTGAAAAACTGCCAATGCATAAGCTGGCACATGGAGTGTTATAAATGTTATGCCTCGATTTCGCCATTGGCTGAGTAGCTGGCACAAGTGGTCAGGCGATGAACGACCGCACGAGCGAGACGACGAACGTCATAGATAAAGGGGGTGCAATGCTAGCAAGAGTGGAACAGAGGGAAGCTGGAATCGATAGGATATTCAAGTAATGACAACGATAACGACGCCGACGGTGGCGATAATCAACGTGCAACACCCAACGTCGAACGCAGTCCGCTCGAACGACGACGATGACGAACGACAGCGTGAGAGGGGAGGGAAGGCATTAAATTGATACCACCTGCTAATTGGTATCTCTAATTTCTATCAGCTGTGCACCGACTAGCCCGCGATAAAATGATCAAATCCCCGGATGATTGACATTTCCAGCGGCGAGAATAATTCATCGCCGATCCGATCGTGTGACTTACCGATTTCGCGAATCGAAGAACATCGGAGACGTGCAATTTTCTTCTCCCAACCGACTAAATCGAACGGTACATCTCGCGCCGACATAATTCCTCTTCAAAGTTTGCGCACGGTAAGAATAAGACGAATGTTAACACAGCCACCGTACCGTCTGTCGTTCTACGTGTCAGTCAATGTTTGCCGCGCGTCTGCCACGCGGAATGTACGAAATAAAATTGAGGTAAACCGATCTGTCTCCCGTAAATTGATTGACACACTCAGCCAAGCCCGTGGAACCCCGCGAAGGCCGCGTCGTGTGCGAAATAAGAAGAGCGACGTAGGCGCCTATATAAGTACAAGTGGAAACCTACATCGAGTCGCCTGTAAATCGAGTTTACCAGCGACGAACGGCTGCCATCATTTTCACTGCGCTGGGTTTTCTTGCGCGACGTCGCCGCGACGCTTCAGCGTCGGCGTGCCTGCGTGGAAAACCTTTTATCCCAAGAAATTACCGTGAATGGCTGGGAGAATCATCGTTCCCCCCGGTGCACGAACCGACGTCTCTATTTTCCCGCGGTACAGCAACGAAGGAAAATGTTTGAGACGCTCCGACCCCCCTCGCCACCTACGGCACGGAAACGCGACTTGCTTGCGTGTCGAGGCCGCAACAGTCGTCCCGTCGACGTCGTTTAGAAAATGCTCGCACGTACGTCGTGGTTCACGCGAGGGGTTGAGACAGGCGGGCAGGCATAAAGGGTGGCGTAAGAGGGAAATATTCCATGGAGAAAATTCCGTGTATCCTGGGGAAAATTCGTTCGGTTCCCAGCTGCGCTCTACGGTACGTTCTTTTTCGTTGCCTCGCTCCATTCTCGGTTAAATTGTTACGTACCCTTTATATATAATTCTCGAGCGTTTTCCGGTTGCCTCGTTTTATGTTCGTCGCTCGTATGATCGACGTGTGCCGGGGTCTTCGACGTATGCTTACGTACGTGTAACGCTGTCGGGTTAACGTGAAATGGAGATCGCGTTGAAGGTGCACGTAACGATACGGCGAACCGTCTCGCCAGCACGCTTTCGGGTTGACCTAAGCAGAAAATGGCAAGCCTTGGTGGTTTCGAAAGGCGAAAGCCACCGGAAGATCTCTTACGATGGTTACCGCCCGGCAAATTGCGACCTGAGATGTTTTGCGTACGGGCATCCTTCTAGTTTATCCATTTTCCACGTGTACGAAGAGGATACACGAGAGGGGAAAATAATCTTCGATGTAGGATATAATATTAGTTTTTATTGGCGTTAGTATTACACGGTAGTATTCTATTTTTATATTAAATATTTTTAATTGCTATTAAATTATAGAGCTATTTTAAAACTTGCGCGATCGAATTAAAACTAAAGTTAGATTGGTCTACATAAAATTTGCGCTATTTGAAATGAAATCTGCGCTAATCGAGCTTCGCTAAACCGCAATACGAACGAAAAAAGCAAAACCGCGAAAGTTGTGTTATAGATTTCCACAGAGTTCGAGCAATATCCATGTTCAACTCGACGGCCAGACGTTTGTATCGTATCTTCCTTTCACGGCGGTAAAAATATTTCTGTAATTAAAATGCTTGCGTGCGGTGGAATGCTCTGGGCGCGGCCCCGCCGAAAGTACGCTCCCTTTATTTGCAGATTTCTCGCCTGGTTGTACTTGAACAGAGGCGAAATAACACGATAACACGTAGGGCACGTAACATCCTTGCTCCTCGCGTAATCTCAACGCCGAGAGGTTAGTTCGAAACTATAAGATGGCCGTGGGTAGATTACGAAGAGATTCGATCCCGTGGGGCACGGCATAAAAGTCAGAGGATATTTAATTTTCCCCGGTGTGGGCGATTCACTATGTATAAAACGCGTGAAACGATAACCGGGTCTATTCCTTTCGTAGCTAGGGACGATAAAGGATAGTCCAGCTCGAAATTTATACTTAAAGGATCGATCTTTGCTGGTCTCTTTCCATTACCATTCCCTTCCAACTATCCTCTGTGTTTGCCTTCGTCTATCCACGCTGCTCGTTACGGATGCTCGAATTCGCAGAATAAATTCGCGGAACATCTCTGGCGTGAAACGCGGCCTCAATTCGTATCAAAATAACGCGAATTCCGGGCCGGAGGGATTTTCAGGGGGGAACAAAAATTGCGCCCGTTGAATCTCGCGTTAAGATGGATTATTTTGATGGGTCCGTTCGAAAACAGAATTATTCGAAACGGTATGCTCCAACGTCGATTAATTTCTGTCGATTATTAATATTATTACGATCTGTGAAATTGTCGTCAACAAATTAACTGTCGCAAAGAACGTGGAACGAAACGACGAACCCTCGTTGAATATCCAGCGTCGAAAACTCGAGTGATCCTGGGGACGTTTCGACGCATGTCTTCTTCGTCGAGAACGATTGCATTTCTCCCTTCTAGTTCTTAACCCCTTCTCTATTCCAGCCCATATACCATCTATCCTATTCTATTCACCGTGGTGGCCATGAGTCGCTGAGGGACGCAGTGGAGAATAATTAACGAGGGTGCGAAGATCTTCTTCCGAGGAACATACGTTTAACGAGTTCCATTGCTGGGGTTAGAAGTGCCGGCACCTATAAACGTGTAAGGGTTGGAAAAGGGATCCGTAAGGGACGACTTTTGGCGTCGAGACAATCGTCGTGGACGGCACGTACTTGTGTAATTGTTGAACAAGTACGGCAGACATTTAACGATCACCATAAACGTCGATAAGCGACCAGCTCTGGGAAATTTCGAGCATTTTTCAAGCGTGATCACGGCGCTGGGAGATATCGGAGCCACTTTATTAAATTTGTCGAATGTTTCTATCGATTTATTGCGGTCGTTAGCGAGGCCAATTATTCCACGATAAAATGTTCAAATACGCAGCGATAAAATCTTTCGTTTCGAAAGCTATCAGCCCGTTTATTATACTGCTATGCAGCCCTGAATGATTTTATTTCATTTCTAGATTGCGCTTGGTATTTAAGGGAAACACTGATCACGATATTTTAAAGTTGTAGAATATTCTTGTTCAACCAAATCATTTAACACTCGCCTACTCTGCAACTCTGTTTCACAATGTTATGTGTTGATGGACCGTTGACGATCGTCGATTTTCAACGAATTTCAACCGTCTTGTCCGTTCAATGGAATCAATTGTCGGCCATAAAATTGCCCAATTAAAAAGATTCTCGAGAGTCCATTAATCTCGCTGCAGACAAATTACCGTCATTTGTTGAAACGAGGTCGATCGAATCGGATCAAGCGTGCAACAAATCTTTTCGTTCCACGGGCAGAAGCATTCTCTGACCCCAAGAGAATCCAGCGAAACGTCGACGAGAACGATGGCAGAGAGAAGGAGTGAAGTCGACGGTCCCGGGGTTTTCGTTAAAATTCCAACGATGCTCAGCCCGCGTCATTTTGATTTCAGGTATCCTGGATACGCAAAAGGGATTTACACATACTCACATCGTCTATCTACGCATACACGGGAGACGAGAGATTTTCCGTGAAGCATCCAGAAGCATCCGACGAATGGACGTTGAAGATCGATTACGTTCAGCAACGTGACGCCGGGGTTTACGAATGCCAGGTTAACACCGAGCCGAAAATGAATTTAGCCTTCGTGCTGAGAGTCGAAGGTAAATGCTGCATTCGTGCTGACGTTATATTTGCGATTAATTCTTTCGCGTTTCAACTGGAGTTTAACAAAAATAATTTCCGTTGAAATTGAGCCAGCTGCATTCGTATTGCTCCCCTCTATGTACACGTATTTCCATTCCTTAAAATGAAATATAAATGTGAAACGAAATTACGCGAAAGACTTAATCCACTGTTTCATAATGAATCCTGTACCGCTGTAAATACCCCGTGTAATTTGAGAATAGATAAAGCAGACTGTTTCGTTGCTTACGTACTCAGGTGTCTACCACCTGATCGATCAGGACAGACACCTTTTTCTCGGTACCCCGACGACGCACCAGCATGTGAAAAAAGATTGAAGCTTCCCGCTTGCATGCCTGTCACCGTAATACGTTAACATATTCAGAGAAGTCGGTCCCTCCTTCTTTCTCATATTTTTCGCCACCCCGTCGTACATTAAATTCAACGTGTAGAACGTTCCGACGAACGTGCCTTGCAAATCGTCGATTTCGTCTCCTGCTACTTCTGTTGCGCAATTAATTCGCCTAATTGATGGTCCTGTCAACGTCGAGCGCACATTGCAACCACGTCACCGCAACAACACTTCAGGTTACAAACAGTGGTTGACGTTACAACGTCAATTAAAAGTCGCCGTGAATTATCGAGCGGCGTTCTGTTCGCGTATTAACCATGATCAAGTCACCGCAGTGGAAACAATTGGGCATCAGAGAACGAATTCTAACGCGAGTCGTATTACACAGGTCGTTTATCTCTAATTATCTCCAACTTTCTATCTGTATCGTGGTTTTGTTTCGCCGTTGCGTCGATTCGTTTCGAGTTTATTTGATCATTTTACGCAAATTGCTGGGCACGTGCAGTTGCAATCGTTCGATTCGCGTCGTTTTTGCTCTGCCGTTCTACCTGCGCGATGTGTATTGTATTTCACAAACAGTAATTATTTAGTAATATAAACGGTTATGGATCCGGATAGTTATGCTTTATCGTGATTTATCGTACGATTGTGTGAACTGCAGCGTATAAACGGTTACGATAATACTTCGAATTCGGCTCATCATTCGATTACTTAATAATACGTTTTATCGATCGCCTATGTATATAGCCGCGGATTGCTGATCATTTTCTGCGACATTCACTATTTCAAACGAACGATTCATTCGCAATTGCCAGTCCTATTCGAGAGCACAATACACGTATCACACTAGTAATTAACCGGCTTCTTTGAGCGCCGTCACGTAAACTGTGCCCGTGATTCACGAAATTCCGACGGATCTACGTGCACGAACAACGCTGTTCATTAATTATGTTCGTGGCATCCGCGTGTATCTGTCCCTATAACGGGCGGCAGTGTACAGGCGGATGCAGCAGTAATTGCTCGTCAGTTGGTACGAATCGATATCTTCGAAACGATAGAAATCTGGGCGATACCATTCTATCGCCGACAGAAGATATCCATTCGATGCTAATCTGAAGCATTCCAGCTAAACGCGCCGAGGACGATCATCGCATTGTTCTTTCTATTAACCCTTCAAAATTCCTTTTCACCGCCAGCTCGCTCGGCAAAGATAAATATATTCGTATTCCCGGGAAAGGCCGCGAAACTGTTATCGCGATGGGAGGAAGAAAGAGTTGCGGTCCGCGACGAGAAAGAGGCCGCGAACACCATGAATGAGCAGCGATGCACAGTGCATACATAATGTATATATATCGGGGTGAACAGCGGGCGTAACCTATATCACGATGCTTTCGGTGGCAGTTCAATCCCCGTGCTACCCACGAAACAGTAGATCTCTCGACGAAATCGATTAACTCGATATCTTTTCTGTCCTCCCATTCCAGAAAGTGCCCCTGTCCCCGCCACCACCACACCGAACGCCATTCACCGGACGTTCAACTCAGGTTAGAATCACGCAAGAACAGAACTCCTTTTCCGAGCTGTTGAACTTGCTGCTATAGACGTTTTATTGCGATCAGTGTGTAGATCACGAGCGGCTGGCTCTGTATATCTATCCATCGTACATGTTGGCCAGCATGCCTGTGCGCTAGGCTCGTGCCCTATCAGTGCATGCACGTCCTCCCCATTTAGCGTTAATTAATTCAACCCCTTAGCAGATGGTTTTGTTTTACGAGGGCAGGTCGAGCTGACTTTGGCTTTAAAGAGATCTGTTTCGCTGATCGTCACACTCTGTGACCTGGAATATGATGCTATGCGCCGACACGCGTTTTCTAATTGCCATCGAATTATAATACCTTGAAATAATTGAGCCCGACAGGGTTTTCTCTTATGCAACAGTCAGATTCGCGAATGAGATAACCTCGTGCGTGCTTGATCTGCCTTCTGGTGGATTGTCGGAGTTGCACTTGATTATGCATTAGCTGTGATGCTGAATAATTTCTAGCGCTTTGTGTTTAATTATTAGAGGTATATGGTATTGTATGCCGCTGTGGGAATCATTTGATCAAAAGTGAATGACGGTGAAGGGAACACGAAGCTGAAAATATTTTTCAATATCTTTATAATATAGTGTATGGCATGATTTATAGAAATCGTAAAAATAAAACGCGATAGAATTTTTCTTCGATGGACGACGCGTCGCGTTACGCCGTGTCTGACTCGTTCGTACTGATTCCACTTGCGCCAGCGATTAATGTATTCACGGCAACAACGCAAATTTGAGCTACGTTTTTCCCTTCTGTTTTCGCCGACCTCAACTTCGAAGTTCCATTAAAACTTCCCCGAAATTCGTTTCGAATGTTAGTCACGAGCATAGGTACGGAGTTGGCGAATACTCGCCGCCGGTATTTGCATACGGTATTACACACAGCGAATTTCACTATGTTGGCAACAATTTGCTCGTATCTTATGACTCCCAATAATTTCCCGTTTCCAATAATGGGCGCAAACCAATCTCCCTTCCCCTCGATACAGGCGCGTTAATTCTCACGTCGTACAGAACATTTGTACACAACGCAGACGACACATCGTCTTGCGCGACAGTATTACATTTTTAATCGCGTACCCGCTCCACGTTTCGGCTTCGATGTCGCCTCGGGACACGCTTAAAGGAAGCTGCAAGATTTATGAGTCGGTAGACAGCACGCTTCCCCGGAAAATAGACGGATAAACGAAATTTAAGGGAGGCCAAAGGGCAGAATGTTTAAGTGGCCGATTTCCGATGTGTGTTGCAGCCGCTCAGGCGAAAATCCTGGGACCGGAGGACGTCTACGTGAAGAAGGGTAGCACGATAAGCCTCACGTGCACCGTTAATGTGCAAAGTACACCACCTAGCAGCGTTTCGTGGCATCACGGAGGAACTGTGGTGGATTTCGACAGTCCCAGGTACAAACCACGAGAATCAAGTTCTCGAGTTCGCTCTGTAATGCCCCCCTACCTGGCACTCCTCGCCCTTCTATTTCACGCGTAGCCAAGAATGAGAGAGAACCTTACCCGTTTCCGTTCGATTGCCTGCGTTACGATTATTGCCTCACATCCAATAGAAGATGCACCGAACGGGTACCCTACCGTCGTTTCGACTGTCGTGGAAAATGTTCACCAACTGCTGAACAGTTTGCATAACAGATTTCCACAACCTGTCGTTCGTACACCTTCGTCTCCAATACCTTAGACATATTAATTCCAACAAATTCTCCAGCGTCGTCTACGATCTGGAAAATATTCTTGGCGCCCGTAAAATCGTATTACCTGAATACTTCTAGACGTAATTGGATACGATAGCTTGACAATTCATTTCGATGCTTAGTAATTACCAACAAACGCAATACAATGTGAATAGTAGCAAAGTATCTTTGATAATTTAGCGTTCACCGCAGGGGCGGAGTTTCCTTGGAGACTGAGAAGACAGGAAGCGGCACGACGAGCAGACTACTGGTGACACAAGCCAGCTTGACCGACAGCGGAAATTACACCTGCATTCCCAGCAACGCGAATCCAGCCAGCGTAATGGTCCACGTGCTGAATGGTAAGAACCCTTTTTATTCCCCGAATACCCTCATCCGACCACCGCCATGCATTCACGTTCAACCCCCTAACCCCCCCATAATCTCGCCGTGGCTTAACTTAATTTCTTCGGGACTTGAGGCGACGATCAGTCTTGCGCCCAGACGTAGCTGCGCCGTGACACACAAGTTTCTTAATATTGATCCGCACTCTTCTTGTAACGTCGCTTATCCTGCCTGGAAGAAACTCGTGGCGACTCTTTCTTACCGTGCAACACGATCCACAGCTTGTTAACGCGAGTCCCCTAGGAATTAAACGGGAAGTCCTATCGATTTTACGGTAGTTACGAGTTCTGGGTTCCATCGACAACTCGTCGGACTTCGGATCAATCGTGTACAAAGTATTGCAGCGGGCTTGCAAATGCTGTCGATTGATTTTTATAGGGCTGATTAATAAAAACGAATCCGTCCACGAATATTGGGTAAGGAGCAAAAAGAAATTACCCTTCTAGGTTTATTGGTTCGCGTTTTATCCGGATCCCGAGAAATTTTATCCCCGCCGATTTATTTTTATACTCAGGCCGATGCTATCTATTTTGAATCTATATTCCAGCTTTCTCGACGCGCCGCGTCGATACGCGGCCGTTTTTAAGCGTGTTCCCGTTTTTCTACGATATACGGGAATCGTTCAAACGTTCCGGTTCTACGTCACGCGCACGCCCTTCGATAAACGTCGCGTGCAAATGCATTTAAGAGGCGGAAAAATCGGCATTTCCACGAGCAAATCTCGAACACCTTGGCGCTCGCTTAATTTCATCCGCTTTCCCACCGACCAATCATTCCTTCTCTCCGAAACAACGGGGAAAAATATGTTATTAATACACTTCTCCGCTCGTCCATCAAAAACAACAACAACGTGCCGGCCCTCGAATCGATAAACAAGCATTCAATCGCAGCCGAGCACGAACTTCGGTACATATCCACTTTATTACCCTAAGCAATACATTGTTGAAACAGCGGGACACGTTTGACACATAGAAAATCATGGAACGTGACCATTGGTGTCCAGCTGAAAATCGGCCGAACGTCGAAGACGTATCGCCGCGACGATTGTTCGACAAACTCCCCGACAATGGTTGTCCCGGTGCCGTGAGATCCAAGTTGTATGGTGCTCCAGAAGTACAAGCCGGAAACGGGACGGCCTGTTCATTCATCAACCATCAAAATCCCCTCGTCATAAAGTTTGACAGGCTCGTATATTGGTGGCGCGCCAAGTACTCGGCCCCGTACACTTGCTTTTGATCTATTGTCAGCCGGCAACACTCGCGATAACGCGTGCAATATCTTGCGAGGCAAGATCAGCAATGCTGTCTGTCAATCACAGGCGGGCACGCGGAGCCACGCATTCGTCTAGGAAGTCCCGAGCGAAACACGTCACGTTTCAAAGCTTGACGACTTACTCTCTTCGCGGTGTACACGGTGTACGGACTCGTTGCAGCGGTCGTGTTGCAAGATTGACGGGCGGTTCAGGTAAAGTGCGATCGAAGGGCGCGATGTTGGAATAATTAGGAACGGGCTGTAACTCGAAACGGCACGGTTCAGCTGAATTTTACGGCCATCCGTACGGTTGGATTCGGGATCGCGGTAGTTTCGTTAAATTGCCGGACGGCAAAATAGTCTCGCTTCGAGGTCGAAGATTATGCATTGCGAATTGCCAACGTTCGACCAGCAATGAACCTGACTAATCAACAGCGCCTGAATTATGGAGCAAAGATTAACACGCGCGATTCCATTAGCGGATTTCAATCGAGCATACTTTCCACTCCGTTCTCGACAACGATAGAGCGGCATCGGTCAGCTCCGTTGCGCGTTAACAGAGTTCGGATATCGTCGTTTCGAATTTTCGAATCCTCGCCGCTCGGAACGATTCGCGGGCCGGCCAAAACGGTTCAGCTGTTATGCCGGATGAAAATTAATGCGGCACAGTTCGTCTGCATAATTAATTTACAATTCGGCCTGGTCCCGGGGATAGCGTTCCGTGCATCGGACGTTATTTCAAACACAGCTGATTACTCGGCAAAATTGACCGCAAATTTCAATTATTTCGCGATAAACCGGGGGGAACAGAGCTGCGCGGATTATCCGTAGTGGCGCGCACTATCCGCGCATTAACGCAATTACGAACGATGCTCCGGGTGGAGGGATCGACGACGAACGGCGTCGTTTTTCGGACGCGAACGCCTGCCGGTTCCTAGCGTCGCCCGTATGTGCACACCACCCTTTGGCACCATTCGAATGAGATTTTCCATTCGATCGTAAATCGTGCGTCTACTGGGAACGCGCGAGGAGCGCGACTCGCCTAACCGAGTTACGCAGGCATCGTGCACCGGTCGTGATTATCTTTATTACTTGCGGATGCTGCGTGCACGGCCGCGCTCGTCCGGCTCGATACACCGTTAACATTTGTCTGGATATATGAAATGTATATGTATGGAAATCACGCGCCCTCGGCCGAAGGGATAGCTCGTGATTAACGTTGCTTCGCGGCTTCTGCCGGCCTCGGTTTTCGATATCGTTTGTCACTTGCGTTGGAGGAATTATTCGTATGTTGCTTTACAATTCGGATGGTATGCATTTGTGTAGTTCTATGGGACACGACCAAGTGACTGATGTCAATTTTTGAAATATTTCCTTCCTCCTAAAAGATGTATACGTTTCTGTATAGAAACGGGGTACGGTATAAATGGTATAAAATTGGGGGGGATTTTTCATTGTTACAGGCGAACATCCAGCAGCCATGCAACACGGCGGAAGTTGCGGCATGGCTCCTACTATTTTACTGGCGACTTTTACACTGGTGATATCGAATCTGCTGAGGTGAGCAGTATCGTTGTGAATCGTGCGACTTCGAAGCTACGAGCTGGACAGGCTCGTTTCGTGTGTATCCAGTCACAGAGGTACTGCAAAGGCCGGGGTCTAGTTTAAAGGTAAAACGCGGTATGGAAGTAAGTCACGGTGAAAGAGAGAGAGAGAGAGAGTGAGAGAGAGAGAGAGAAATGAAGGAAATTCAGGGAGTATTGCAACGTGACTGGCAGTGGTGTAGCGTGAAATCGTTGGAGATTCTTAAGTAGAAAAAGAAAAAAGGATCAGGCGTGGACAAAGTGCAGTGGATCTGGCCTGTGCGAAGAACGCAGTGACGTGGCAGTGGGGCTCGACTTTGCACACGTACGTTTTTACCGTAAATTTATTCCGCATAAACTATTCCTACGTCTATTTCTCTAGTTATTCCCCATAGGCCTGGCGTGGCCTGTGGTCATGTTCCGCGAGAATCGTATGAAATACGTTCGTTCGGGTGATTCATTGTGAACTTGAATCGTTGTGGATGCTTAGGAGAACCGATGCAATCGATGAACGAGTGTGTCCAGCGTGCTCATTTACAATTAGTCGTCTCGTTGCCTCTGAACGGGCCGTCGAAGAACACGCGGAATCGACGGTTCACGATTTGGACGTCGGATAGCTGATAATTAACGTTGAATCGTATCGCGTAGGTAGCGTAAGTTTCTCTGTATATAAGATGAAAGGGCGTTAAGCGACATAGGGTTCTTCGCGACCTCGTTTGTACAGTACAACGCGATCGAGAATTACGAACAAGAAAAGGAAGAAAACGAAAATGAAGAAAAGTTGGACGGATCTGGGCAACGTTTGTACATAAGGAAAGTCTTTCAGTTTTCATCCGAAACGTTTAAGGTATGAAATTTTCTGCATTAACGTCGATCGTGGGAATAAATCGCTCAGTGTTTGCCCAGGTCTGACATGTCGGCCTCACTTTGCATCGAGGTATTTGTAATTTGTCGTTTCGTGGTCGACGAACGTGGGATTTCCATCGACGAGTTCTGGTTTTCGCTCGTTTTAGGAACATAATACAATAATCATGCTCGATATGTTTCTGTTTGCTGGCGAGAGACGATGATCGAGGTGAAAGCGTGTTGGTTTATTAATAATATTGCTCACAGTATCTGCTCACTCTCTGCTTTTTTCCCTTTAGGGAAAGTGATTGTTTCATTCGTGCCTATTTTCGTGACGTATTTCTTGGGTCAATCGATCGCCGTTGATTTATCGTTCCGCGTCTAATCAAAATGCAATCACACTTTCCGCGACAATTACCTTGTAAGAATTACGAATTCTACGAACGATTTAATTATAGGGGCGCCTGTATAAATAAGCGTACGCGAATAATGTAAATGTATAATTAAGGATATCGCTAAATAGGTATTCTGTTAATATTTCCACAGGTATAACTCGAGAAGGAAAGCTCGGATACGTGTGTAAAAATCTATTAACGAATGAGCATCGAATTCGAGACAAATTGCCCGTTAAGCGAGCTTAAATGGGCGACGTCTGTTCATTAAATACAATAAATCTTGTAATTTCTCGTGTCTTCTTTTTTACTTCGTAGTCAAATTGCTAAATGAAAACGAAACCATCGTATTTTCGACTAAAATCAAAATGTGTATCACTTCTTTGTTGTCTTCCAAATAATATAATCAAAAGTAGTATTATTTCTGTTCCCGAAAAATCATCAGCCTTTCAATTACAAAATGCTCATTGCAGAAATCACGAACGATCTAAAAAATACGATAGTAGTAACTTTAATTAGTAGCTTTACTACGAATAAATAATGTAACGAGTAAAACCAACAAAAAAAAAAAGGAAAAAAAGGTAAAAAAAAAAACAAAACGAAAACGATATCATAAAGGTTTAGCGAGTTAAAAGCGCGACTTAACCATAGGTATAAATAGATTTTTTATAATGTTGTACCACGAGGCATGAAAGCAGACCGCAACGGTGTAAAACGAACTGCCAGAAAGCATTCACAGTGTTACGTTGCACGGGTTTTACAACACGGACAAGGTGAAGAAGGCTCGCGATATATTATTCCTTCTTGTATAGTTTATACGGTAATTTATGTCGTTGTGAAAGGACAATATTTTAAAGTTGACGTATGAGAATACCCTGAAGGTAAACGTCGGTTGTTTAGCATGGTTATTGGCGAAAAGAAGGGGAATGGAAAGAACAGTCTAACAAAACGCGAGAGATGAAACGATCGATCAGGTGGCGGTTTGAATGTTGCTCGTGTGTGATATTGTTCAGAGAATTTAGCGTTTTCGGGATGGATGTTAATCGATTTAAGTAATATTGGAAGAAGAGAGAAAGTGAGATAGTCGTCGTTGTCCGACAGACGTTTCGTTGAATTTTTATTATAAATAACTTTGTTCACGTTCACCTTCTCGAGTCTCATTACTTTGGAATGGTGTTTGGTTAAATGATCTGGATTCGATGTTACGTAGAGACTCCGATGTCGACATTCCACCAGTTATCGAGATTGATTTCACACGCAGAGAATTTGAAATGAAAAACGAATAATTATTATAGTTCGCTCGATACACGCGTAAATCGCTGATAATCAGAGAAAGGAACAGAAAAATATCGAGAGAAATGTTACACGTTAATTGTGTCACTAGATAATCGATATCCGCGACTCGCATAATTAAAACGGAATGTTGCACAATTTATAGTTAAGCCTAGACCGTATTGTACATAAAAATTCATAATCGATAATGTACCATGTTATAGAGGAACGTCAGCATGAATCAAAGTGGGAGAGATAAAAAGCGGCAAACGAGTACAGACTATTATACTGTAAAGATATTCATCGACGTGAATACTGTTTCAATAAATGTAATGATGATATAAAACGACTATCACGTTCGTTCCTCCCGCATAATAATATAATTTAGTTTTCCACGCTGTTTCGTTTCATTCGTTTCATTTTCATCGCCTTTCCTTTCTTGTTATGTTCCATTCTTATCCTTAGCATTGACAATAAATTCGTCTCCTTTGCTTTTAGTAAGTTCCTTATCGACGTTATTCCGAGGCGAAACGATACGCAAATTACTCGAGCGTTTGCACACCGTTCGATGCAATTTCTCGCTGCAACGAGGGAAACGAGTTTGTTGTTTGCACGAGTTCTATGCCGAACGCTTACCAAACAGCGTTGACGATTTACAAGAAGTGGAGGAAAGGTGAAAGAGAGAAAAAAAAGTGATCGATAATACTCAACCTAAAAATTCCAACGACACGAGGACACGTCCAAAAATTCAATCCGATGATTTATCATCGTCAACGGCAACGCAACCGCAAGAAATATCACTTAATCTCGCAAATGTCAAATTCTCTTCGGAACATTTTCAGATTCAATCTCTCAAGCTTGCTGGTTTTCAAGCAAGGCAAAAAAAAAAAAAGAAGAAGAAGAAGAAACAGAAAAGAAGAAGACACCTGGATAATACGCTTAGGACAAAGCACCATTACATCATATTTCCCCAGACACCGGAGTAATCAATTTCGCCCGTCGCCAAAAAACAATCGACCGGTCCCGAAGTGTCTTCCAACATTATTCGCCGTGTGAACGACATCCAGGTACTTCAGGATTCGATACAATCACTCGTCACGATCCTGTAGAATCCACCGAATCGATGAAGGGGAAAAAAGAAGGGAAGGAATCACGAAACATGTTCCATTTCAAGTCCACGCTTCTCTCCTGTCGAAACTTACCTTTCTGCTTTCCACCCATTTTCATCCCTAGACACTTCCCTCACTCTTTCTGCTCGTAAATTTTTTTATTTTTTCGGTTCTGCAGTTACGTTTATTTTATCCTTTTGTTATGGGTGACAGATATTCTGAAATCTAGGCATTATTGATCATGTGGATAAATTATTCTGTGCCCCTCGTGAAAATTAAGAAATCACTCTTCATTCAAAGTGCGATAAAATGGTAAAAAATATTGCATGTCAATTTCTCCGTGGCCGCTGTAAAGAGGAGACTTCGATCTTCGAATCCATGGCAATTTCAGGCATGGACGAAATTTTGTGGAGGAGTGCATTAGAATAGTAGCGTAGAATATTTCTGTTTATAGTTTTATTGTTTAATTGCAACGGGATCATGCTGAAAGCAATCGGCTTCGCGATAGATCGAGAGCTTACCCTGTCGTTCGTTTTCCATTTGTATGTGGGCGTGAACGTTGTGCACCAGGTAATTTTCACACGTGGAGCTCGACATCCAGAGATGGGGCAAACGCGCGTACCTACGTGAACAAAACGAGAGAACGTACGAAAAACCCCAAAAAGAAAAAAAAAGTAGAAAATCGAGAGCAATTGTTGAACAAGCGTGGGAGGATTAATTTAGCATATCCTCGCCGGTTTGACGTGGGGAAATATATTGTCGAGAATCGTATGTGGCTCGTCGTCCTTTAATAGTTTCATAGTTGGCCAACTTTTCGAACCGATTTTGCGGTCGCTAATCTCTCGTGAGTGCCTGCGAGCGATCGACAAGCCATCCAGTTTTTTAATTGAAAACATTACCTTTTCACTATTAAGAACGTAGGAACTATATTTTTTTTTACATAAGGTAGTGTATAATGTCATTTTATTTCCTATCAATTGTTTATCGGAAGAAAATTGAACGTACAGGACGTGGTAGTTAGACGAGTCGTCGACCGTCTCGTATAAGTGAATGTTTGCAAAGTTTACAGAAACGGTTTCGAACTCGACTGATAAAATATCTGCCGTCCATCGCGGCCTGTTTGTCGATATTTTACCGGTTTAATTGTTTTTCGATAGTCGATTCCAATTCCGGCTTTTCGCTTGCGATTGTGGGACAAGAGGGGAGAGTTAAAAAGGGTGGCAGAGGTGCAAGCGTTTCGGGACTGGCTATTCGTTACAGGGAAAATGAATCGTGGTTCAATGACCCAAGATGGTGTACAGTTTTTATAGGCAATATAATTTGTCTTTCCTTTCTTTCTGGAACAGAGAAATCAACCTGAGGCTATTGAAATCGTCCATGTACTGTTCAATGTTTCTTTGTTCATTGAAAAATATTGAAATTTAATTGTCATCAGTTATTTTTAAAAAATAACTGGCAAAATTGTGCACTTTGTGGTCGACGCCAGAGCATTTTTTTTCACTGATCTTTCACAGGAAAATCGATAGTCACAGCGCGGCAGATTACTTTGGTAGATTAAATTTTTATTGAAATCACGTCGCACTGTGAAATTTCGAGACGCACCGTCAGTGGCTTTAAATCCAGTTTTTCCTACCTATTCGCGCGGACAGATCCATCGAATTGGAGAGGTCATGGTGGGGTTCGTGGCGGAAAGGGAACATTCGTTTGCCGCTGTTTATTCGTTACAGCGAAATTGAATCGGCCGTCAGCAAAGCAAGATTGCAAACACTTTTTATGGAAAATACAATCCGGCTCGTTCGTTTGTCGGGTAACGAGGCAAATGATGGTGAAAATTAACTGCCATTTCCCCCCCGTTCGAATTGTTTCATCGAATCGAACAGCACGGAAATTCATTTGCCTCGCTCCAATCGGGGAAAGAAATTAATTACACGCGTTATCGATACCTTACGATTCTCCAGTGCATCGAAAAATAATTTTGCATCCATCGGCTTCCACTCATTTGTTTCTATTTATGTTCATCTCGTTCAGATAAAACAACAGAATTGCACAAGCATTCCCTGCTCTCGATTTCCAGCACCGAACTGATCTTTAATTTGAGCAAGAATGAAAGACGGGAATGTGGAAGATACGTGAAATTTATTGCTGGCGGACGATGCCGCTAACGAATGTGTCCCGCAGGAGCATAACGGCTGGACAATGCAGTTTTCCAATTTTCACCCTGCCATCCTCTCTACTCTTCGAACCATACGAACACTTCGTTCGACCTCTATGGTCTACCTGGTCCCCCGCTCTTTCACCCTTTATCATCCACAACCCGAACAATCATAAAGCATGTTGATTCACGGCGAGTCGTAAATTGAGCTTTATTTCATTCTTAACCCGGTATCGTTTAAAGGGATACCTTAAACGACTCTGGGAATAACAGGATCGAATTTGGATTATGTTCTCCCTGATTGACGAAAATTAGTAACACAATTATCAATCATCGTTTTGAACATTGATAATTATTTCTTTTAACCCAGTCCCGATATCGACGAAAATATTTGTTGAACTATCGAATTGCGAAATTATATGTTGCGTGCCATTATTTAATTCAGATCAATGGTTAATTTCGAAAGAATTTCGCTCGCGCAGAAAGCCCCGGGGCAATTTTATATGAGACTCGACTTGAAGTTTTCGGAATTTATAAATGAAAATTCAGCGGAAGCCCGATCCACCCTTTCCGCCTCGAAATTGGCTAGGTACCCCGAGAATTTTATATTCAGGACATTACTGCGTGCTGAATTATTTTTCAAGTTCGGCTAGCCCAGATAGTAACTGTAGCTGAAGTGGCCACGCTGGTGGTAGTGCCGCCGGTGGTAACTGTTTCCGGTGGAGAGCCTTGTCATCCAGGTTCCAACCCCTCCACTACCCCTGCACCTTCCGAATACCATTTCGTACGCCCCCGTGTCACTTGCCTAGGCAAGACGAGCCGCAAACTTTTCGCCTGACTTCAACAAATTTCGTCCCCGATGTTCTTGTCCAACCGGAATTACTTTATAGCTATTTGCTTTACCAGAAAATCGAGCAGTCACAGAAGACCATTATTTAGTTACTTCAAAGACAATTACTTGGAACCTGATGTCAGATAGCGGTGCGATTTTATTAATATTCAAACAAGCATCTCAATGTTCAAGAAAGAATGAAAATATCATGGGACATTGTTGTGCTTTCAACGCGGAAAAACTGTGAGGTGAGGTGTAAAATCAAGCTGGACAGGATTACGCAACGGCTCGACATGCGCGTATCGGGGGATGGTCAGGGTTAAAAACAGAGGGCTGTTACACATTCGTTCCCCACACCACACTTCATCCCCCTAGCCGTGTAGGCAATTCACTGGGTCGATCAAATATTTAATCGGTTCGTCGCCCTCGCCCGCGCGAACCACCGTTCCACCTTATTTGTAATTCATAACGCATCAAAGTATCCGGACGCGTTGAAAATCCTGGAACCATGAAACGATTTTTTGAAGCTCTGGATAGCACGCGATCCGTACCTCGGAACCACCACCCTCGTTTTGGGTCACGGACTTATACCGATTTCTTCTTCTTTCTGGAATCAATTTCCGTTCTGCCGGGGAGCGTTCAAATGAAACGCAAAAACGTGTGGTGGAATTTATTTGAGAAATGTCATGGTTTATTCAGTTTGGAATATCGCACAGAGTGAGGTATACCCTCCTAAATATTCCAATGGTAGAATTAAATTGTATAATGTACAGATAGATTCGTCGCGACGCGTGTGATTAAGGTTCCGCATAAAGTATCGTTGGAATAAATATTATTTTAATCGTGACGGTAATGGTACGCTGACGCTGTCGTTAAAAGTATGTTCATAAATATAAATGGAACTTGGTGGGGGCAATTAGGAATATTATCGTTAATTATTTACAGTCGTGTGAAATTTACGAGCGTTCGTCCGCGCGATGCGTTCCCCTAAAATTCCGTGAATCCAGCGGTGAATGAAAAAATTTCGTTAGCGGCGTTTCTTGTTGCTGGACAGCCGGGTCCAAGGAACTAAGACACAGGATATCAAATTAGTTGCACGTCCTTTGACGTTACGCGGCCACTTTAATCCCATTGACTCTTGAAAAGGGGCGCTCAAAGGGGCTTCGTGAATTGCTGGGAAAAAGACGTAGAGAAAAAGACGTTCTGTCGCGTTGAAATCGTGCACACCATTGCGGCTCGCTTACGGAATTATTTACTTAGAAAATTAATCTACCGCGACGTGTCTCTGTCACTTTTCCGATAAATTGCTCGTCGATTCGCATTGCACTTGGCCGTGCATCGATAATTCGCAAAGGAACGATCAAAGGTGTACACGCGAAAAAGTTCTCCAGACCAATCGGTGATCGATTAAATTTCGCTGGATTATAAATATCTTCCTATTATCGGAGACACTCGACAATTAATTTTTCAAAAGACTGAAAAAAGGTGCACTAAAGTGACGATTATTCGAAATTCCAATCGAAACACTATTGTAGTCCTCTGTATCGTCGCCTGGCGCCACGTTATCATCTTATCAATAAATTCTACGTATCTAAATTACGATCTTGTCGCGATTGGTCGAATTTCTAGGTGCTTTCGTCCACTGTGTACGGAACGGCGGTACACAGAGAGAAACACGCGTGAAATACTGTTCGGGGTGTGCGCTATTGCAGGAAAGTTTGGCTGCTTCGTGCGAGTATTAGAAACCACGAAAACGGAAGTAGAAACCCGGCCCAGTGCCTGACGTCACATCCGGAAGAGACGTATCCGGCGTCACGTTGCATGGCTTCCGTACGTTCTCCTGGAACAGAAATAAAACACCGGTTTCTCAGTTTCACCTTGCCGTGTACATTGTGCCGGAGCAAAAACAAAAAAAATAGAAATCATCATAGATTTATGATCGCGCTCGTCATACAATTTCGCACGATAGAAACGATAGAAAGGCGAAGATATCGATTCCGCTAACCAGTGGAAGACTAATGAAACTAGCCACTCGTAAATCAATGTCTCTCTGGACTATCGGATTATTGGTTTTTCTGCGTCACCGACATCCAAGTGGTCGAAGGTCTTCATTAATTACCGCGCCTCAGCTACCACTTGAATGCTCTTCGCCCACGAACCGAGAACGGTAAATAATTACGCGAGGGTAATCGTCGGTATATGAAATAATTGCGACTGTATTCCACTCGTATTGAAGTTCGAGGAACGATCGTGATCACGGGACGAAGGCGTCGCATATCAAATGGTTGGCGACAGTAATGCGTAATAAAGATTTCACACGTTCCACGCGCAAATGATGAGAACGTGCCGCGCACAGTACGGCGTATAACACGTGTACGTACGGTACGCGTGCTCAGGTGCGCTTACAAGAACGACGTCGCTCTTCGAGCTGCCAAAATCTATTTTGCAATGCGTCGACTGACGCGCGGAGAAGATTTCCGTAGCGTGGCGCAGCGATATTAAATTGCCACGGCACGACGCTCTGATCCTTGGAACTTCTTCCCTTCCGTCGAACAATCGGCGAGCGGAGAAGAAGTTGCAAATTCGGGGGCAAATGGATAAAGTTACCCGCCGGATTTCCGTGGGAGCAAGACGCGCGTGTTTATTTGGAATCCAGCGTGATCGAGATTACGTGGCCTCCGGTTTCGGGGGATCGATCTCAATCCGTTCCAAAGATCAATTACGATTGATAGCGACCTATTCATACTAGTTTCTACGGTGCAACTGATCGCGCGGTGTATATGCACGTGAACTTTATATCATTAGTCAATGAGGAAAGTTCGGAATGTCGAGTTAAATTAGAAACAAAATTTGTCCCTTGATTAATTCATCTAGAAAATATTTGGTAGGGTATAATGGAGTGTTCCAAGTCCCTTATCTGCACGATTTGCCGCACGACCGATGGCACGTTGATTTATCAGAATCTATCACTTGCGGTTTACACAATTTCCTCGGTATTCGTGGTGTCTGTTCCTACTTGGCGCTTCGTGGCCAGAAGATCACGGCGAATTCCGAACATCAGCGCGCGATCCTCTCTCGTCCTTTGTCGAGGATGGGTATCAAGGATAGTTAATTGGGTGCCCAGCTAGGGTATGGTCAATTGAGCGTTCAATTAGCGTGGCGGGGTATCGATGGATTTTCGGTCAGCACTGCCTGGCCATAATCGATGATCTCAGGCGGCTTGGCTTCGAATATCTGCCATTTAAATCCCTAATCGTATACGAACATTAATGATTTAAAAAAAAAAGAAAGGAAAGACCATTAATTCCTTTCGTAAATCGTGAACATTCTTCGAAATTGTTTTCTTGGTATTAGAAATAAGATCTTTCTGTAATTCTCCGTGTTGCAAACAAAATAAGACACCCATGATAAGTTTTGCTATTATGGCCGGCCTGGCTGCTTCCCCGTGCACTAATATTTTCCACATCTTACCTGAAGATTCATGGGTATCTTTTCAAACATATATATACCGGTACAACAAGCTCACGGCACTACGATACAGTTCGTAAGGAGTTTAATACTTAACGACTCCCCGAGCTACCATTTACGTGGCTCGAAATTTCTTCCCATTTCTTTATTTTCTTTTCTCGTTGCTCTTGCACGTTAACTTCAAATACGATCTTCCGTAATTTTATTTAATTTGCCGGGTAAAATAACAGAGCGAATTGAAGCCGGGAGAAATTAATTCTTTCTCCTATCCTCCCTTTTTCTTCCTGTGGTGTTAAACAAAAACTTATAGTGCACCGCTGAGGACAGTTAAATCGAAGTTCCAAGTGAAACGAATGGTGCAGCACAGCTATGAGACACTGTATGTTCGCGCACGAAGCCGAAAATATTCCGGCAAGTTCGAATATCGATCGTCGTAATGACTCCCAAAGCGTTCTCAAAGTACGCCGAGTAGCACTCGTGGAAGGATCGAGTTACGGGACGCGTAGGACGCGGGACAATTTTCCAAGTGTTCCTCCAGGAAAACTAGACGAATCGGAGTGGTACTCGTGCAACTTTTCGAGCTTGTAGATCATTCGTGATTCCGAAGTAGTCGTATCACGAACTACTACCCGCGACAACAGACAGACTTTCGCATTAACTAAGTTGAACTGACAAACGGCTCTTAGATACCCGCCGACATCGGCCTCCGCCAGACCGTAATAATTGCGGGAACATAATTTTCATTTCGTTCGCGATTCGGGGGCGAGGGTGAAAGAAGTTAGCAGACAATATTCGACGTCGCGGCGGAATTGTCGTTGGGAAGAATGGTAATTAATTTCCTTCATACACGCGGACAACGGAAACGATGAAACAACGGTTCAGTAACGCGTACAGAGGGGAAAACAATGAGTACAATCGTGGACCAATTAGCGGCGTAATGGTTGCGCGATTACTCGCTGCGATAAAGCTTCTCCTCTTCCCGTGGGATCATTCGGACACCACGGAATGCTCCTGCCGGCCTTAATAATTTTCTTTAATCACTGCATTCTATATTTAATTCGTTGCGTCTGATAGCGGCCACGGTGATCTACAGTTCTTTGGTAAGCTTAGCAGGCTAGCTTAGCGGAGCACTTATGGCTGATTTATACGATCCATTACCAGTACCAGTGACCCAATAAGGCTGTCCACCAACCTCGGTGAACCAGATCAGCGGCGCTCTTAAGGCTGATTCCGCGAAGCCTGGCCAACGTTGGCCCTAAACTATTCTCGACGACGAATCTTATTAAGGTCAACGACGGTAATTATTATTACCTGAATTATTATACCCTGCACCCGGGAGATTTTTCCCCGTAGCTGGTCCAGCTACGGGGACCCTGTGCGATAAACACCAGCCTGGAAACAGCTGAAAGAAATTTCGTAATTCGCCGTCAAGTTGGGTGAATGAAATTGTTTCGCGAACGAGCATCGCTTTTAGCTGTAGCTTCGGTGCTATTAAGGGCGGTGACTTTCGTCGTTAGCCAAATTTTTCCCCGTTAGCCAAAGTGCTCGACTCGTAATCGGAACAACAGCGCTAAAAGTTCATCGGTGTTCTTACTGGCTCGCGCTGAATACGAGCCAAATATTAAAATCCCTTCTCGGGAGACAACTCGAAAGTCGAGGAGTCTCGCGGCTACTCCAGAACGGATTCCGGAAGATTAGCCGGGGAGACACGGTGAATTCGAAGGTTCCTGGAAAACAGGAAGCAAGAGGAAAGTCGAGGGCACGGCGCTCGAACGTGGGGAAGAAGAAAGGTCTGATCCAAGATAACCAAACGAATGAGGGCAAGAGAGAGAGAGAGTAAGGGATCGGAATGGCGGGTGAAAACTTTCAGACGAAAGGTTTAGAGTGGTCTTCGAGAGAGACGGTATGAAGATATCCAGAATAGGTCTCGAGACGAGAGCCAGGGAACTCACGGTGATGTGCAATTAGGAAAATTGAATTCCGGCGTAATTAACTTTCTTCATTAATAGAATCGCGGAATTGTATCTTTAATCTGGCCGCTGAAAGTGCTTCCGGCAGCTTCTGTCGCCGGACCAGAGTGTCTAGGTCCGCTCTGACTAACGGGTGAAACCAGGAACAGTGGGTGAACGGTTGAAGAACGAGAGGCGGACGCTTGACGAACCGTGAGAGAATATGGAGGAACGAAGAGGAAAGGGATAAGATAGGATTGTCGCGACGGCGAGGTGCTGGCGACGATTGCTAGAACACTGGAATGGGGAGTCTCTGTAAGTTTTGATATATGCGCGACGTTATTTACGATCGCATAAGAATTAGCCCAGACGGCAAGCCGGCATGGGAACAAAAAGCAGACTTTGCGCCATGGGCTGGCACTGTACTCCACAGGTTTTTGTCCATTCGCTTTCGTAAAAGTCGTTAAATCTAGCACCGCATCCGACGAATCGACCAAATGACGGTTCTTGCACGCCGCTGTATCGATGGGAGTTCAGGCGACGCTAATTTCTCGTGCATCTCAACTTCTAATGGAAGCAGGGGCTTCCCCTCTGCGCAAGAAATTAGACAAGGCATTGTGGCACGAGTTTTCGAGAGTAATGTACTGGGCCGGTTCGCAAGTTCGATTGCAAATGAATTTTATTCGGCGAAATGTCCCACGAATCGTCGCAGGTGCGTGAAAAATTATCGGGCTTCGTTATCAGTGGCCGACGTTCGTTGGGAGGCCGGGGAGAAGCCATTTTTCTCTTCGTAGCTTTTACAGGCGTGTAGGATTAATTAATCACGCAGCACCGATTTCGTGTGACCACTGGATCGATTAATAAAATGGGGCAGACTGTTCCTTATTTAATGGAGTCTTTCACCTTTGAATTTCACACGCTTTATCAGCGTGAATCTGTGACTCGATACCTGGGTGAGATACACATTCCCACTGCTCCTTCGAGAAACCGAAATTAAAGACGGGATATGAGTGAAACATTGAGCGGGTCAGAGGTCAGCCCATCATCGAGGTCTGTGTGATGTGTGTCGCTTCAACTGTAGTGTCGTGAACTCTTTGCAATGCTCTAATTAAAATGGAGCAAACACGGGGATTATCACATCGAACCACCTGCCGCATTGTGTCCAAGGTAAGCTTTTTCATACGGCTGCTTAATTAATTCTATTGCACTCGTAATTATTAGTAATTGCTTGC
Organism: Nomada fabriciana; assembly: GCA_907165295.1. NCBI lineage: Eukaryota > Metazoa > Arthropoda > Insecta > Hymenoptera > Apidae > Nomada > Nomada fabriciana. The sequence continues at coordinate 5,355,693 of OU015690.1, read as the reverse complement.
TCGCAACTGTACGTACGTTGTTTACAATTGCATCGTTTCTCGCTTTCGAACGATGTTTCATCGAAGCGCACTATTCACGTGGCGTTTATTTATGGGTGTATTTGCGTCGGTGTAAGCTCGTAAAAATCATTTCGTCGAGGAAGCGTTGCGCCGTGACGGCCGCGTTTAATACCGGCCCGGCGGTAATTCTTCCCGAAAAGCAGCTACTCGACCGGGCCAATAAACGCGCGTAAATTTGCAATTTGGTAAACCGTGTGGCGAATCGCCGGACTTTGATTTATCATCACGCTCGATATCATTCCGGGCAAATGTTGCACGCTGGGAATCACGAACGGCAATTGTTCCTTGATTTTTCCAATCGCGAGACGAACCACTTTTCGGACTTGTAAACGAAACTCGCGAAGCATCGAATCGCTTCCCAACCGTGAGTAATATTCTACACGCCATCGACAGTAAAAGCAAAAGTTCGAAAGACACCTAAACACCTTATCCAACGCCTTTCAGCCTCGTAAACTGAGAAAATCAGCGTGCATGCCGCAGAGAAGGTAGGGGGCGGTTGTGCTTCGCCTATAAACCGCGTAAATTCGCAATCTGTGAAACTACAAAACGAGTCGGCGAAGTTCTGATTTACGACGCATTCCGTCGCCCCGCACACGGGACAAGAGAAAAGGAATAGCTCGGCTGGTACGTATGTATCCGCGTATATGGAGCACCGGTGGGCGTCGGTCGCCCGGGAAAAATGCGACGTCGAGCGGCCCACCACCTCCTCGCAATAACTTCCGAAGGAAAATTCACGATAATAGAGACTACTGCCTGCGAATTCCGCATGCAAGTGTGCTTACGCCACTCCTCTGGCCCTCCCTTTCACCCTAACCACCCCCCGCCCCTTCTCCTGTTTTCTCTTTTCATCCCACCGAGAGGCATACACCCCGACCCAGCTTCACCCTTTCTTTTTCTACATCTCCTGGGCAGACACATTTCCCGTTTTCTCGGGGATTTTCCCTCTTTCTTGCGACCCCAAACGACGTCCGCGGCGTACCAAGAGGCTGAGCTAGACAAATAGTTCCGCCGTGAAATACCGCCGCCTCCTTAAAACTTTAAAGTGTTTCGAGTAATCCTAAGGCGCGACTTTAGATCATGGGGATACCTTTCCCCGTTCTCCTTCCTTCGTCGTTGTTTCACCTTGCTTTTTTCCTCCACCCCCCTTTCCTCCCCGGTCCCTGGCGTGGCGTGCACGAAGACGTTACGTTGAATCGAATATAAATGTCCGCGTCGGCCGTTTTCGGGGCGAGCGTAATGCTCTAACCGATGAGCTTCATGGAGGAAGGCTCTTGTTCTGCGGTTTGATCGCGGTGGAACGACGATTTAGGGTCAGCTTTTATGGCGGCAATTTGCACTGAACGGCCACCATTACGCGGAGACGTTTGTGCGATACTTTGTCTGTACTTTTGTGCCAGCACGTGGTGTACATGGGACGGCGAGATAAATTTTGTCTCCCTTGAATTTCATTACACAATATTCGTTCTGAACCAAAACAGGGAGTCGGTGGACTCGACTGTTTGACAAGGGAAACAGATCATTGTTTAGGGATATTTTTATGCTCACCCGGTTCTATAATTAGCATTATAGTATCGGTACGTCCCTCCGTCGGTCTGCACGAATATTTCCCGACGTCGTTCAACGTGACCGCTGCAAGAGTTAATTCGGAGACGGTACGAGCCGCGCCCCTTTCAGTCTCCACGTTTATTCCCCCTCGTGCAGCCTGCGAACAATATTAAAACGCTGAATGCAATGTGAAATTTTTGTGCAAAATGCCAGTACGTTTGCAGGAAAGCTGTTCCTTTGTATTTTTCATGGAGCATGGAAACATATTTGCTGAACATATTTACAATTAATTCCATTGTGTTCCGCAAATGCGCGTCGTTTGGCGAACGAATTTTAATCGCGCTATGTTACGCGAATTGTTTCCATTAAATACATTTACCCGCAGAACTTTCTGCATACGCGTAATAAATCCAGATAATTGAATCAAACGTTCGAGCATCAAAGCTCAAGCTGTATTCGCTACAAAATTCCATCGATTTTTACATTAATTGCGGAACTGCGAGAATTCGCCAATTTCATGCACTCAGAGGTCAAAAGGTTTAATCTCCGCGATCGCCGACACAACCGAGCACAAATTCATTTTTCCATCGCCGATTTTTATTCAACTGTTCTCCCTGGAAATCGAATTTCACGCGCGTAAACAAAACTTCTCCGAATCGCGGATAGGTTTGATCCGTCGTCCCCCGTCAACGCAACGATTTGCCATCGTATTTCGTTCGTTCGATACGAGATTCTCGCGAGACGACGAGGTCGCAAGCGTAGGCACGATGTAAAAAGATTTCATTAAACCGCGCCTCGAGAAAATACTCGAGGCTGCATTACCTGGAATGTTAGGAGTTTGTTATCTCGGAGCCATTGCACACCACTGATGGGCCGGGTCTGATAGGGGGACAATATGACGCACCTTAAGGTGATCGTCGACCCCGATGGCACCCTCTGCTCCCGAGGACCCATTATACCAGCCACAGGCGCCGTGCTCTCGTAACCTGCAAGCCATGTAAGAACAAATATCATACGACGGGCAACATCTTTCCAAAAAGATTTAGATGGGTTTAGGGTGACCCCGAATGTTCCTGAATGGCTCTTATCAAGTTTATTATAGTGGAGCCTTCTGCTACCCATTTATTATTAGGGTTACATTCCGCGATTTATAAAAACGTATCACTTTGCGAACGGCAAACTGCTTTTATATACGTCGCTTTCTTTGAGCAAGTTAGTAACAGTGCATACTATGCCCATTGAGCATTACGCAGATTAACATGTCGTGTATCTAAAACTGCATTTACCAACGGGCACTCACTTAAATAAGGATACCAAACGGCCACGTGGTTACAGAGATGTTAAACAGCTTATAGCCTGGAGAACCGAGAAGAAAGTAATTACACGGGGAGAGGAACGCGTTGGTAAAAAGAACGGAGGGCTTCCTTTTATGTTTGCCACGGCTGAAAAGGTAGATTCATTAAAAGCCCTACGCCACGACGAAATCAAGATTCACGAAAGGCGAAACAGAAAAACCTCGCCGGGGAACCAATCATAATTTCCTGCTTCAATTTACGGAAACACCTCTCCGAGCGTATTAATTATCGTTCATTGATCGAACTGTCGCCCGACGCAGGCCGAAGGAGCCGCGGAACACTTCGCAACTTTTTAATTGACAACATCGAAGATCTTGATGAATCGGCTGCCACTTGATAATTGGCGTAATCCGTCCCGCGCTTTAAATATTACGCAACAAGACGAACACGGTGGCCGGATAGAAAGGTTGTCACGTTAATGGGCCGCTTTTATACGCGCCATTGAGGATCGTCGACGAGTGTTACGCAATAATTTTAATTAATGCGGACGTTAGCTTTTTCCCTTGAGCCTTGCACGCCAGCTTTCTCCGCGCAAAGTGAAACGTTTCGCGCTGAAGCAGCGGGAAAGAACGGCGCGACACGCTTTTCCCGTCCAGGACGTACTGTCAAGTTTGTACGTTTTAATTTAGAGGGCCCGAGTGGCCGTTTAATATGCGTGCCAACCGTGAAACGACGTGTTCTTCGCGCGGCGTGCGAGCCCGTACCGTGCGCTCCAATTCCTTCTTAAAATCGAACCGTGCGACCTCGGCGGAAAATCGATTCGTAAAAATCCACGCCACTCCGGCGTACGGCCCTTAAAATTCCAAGAACAGGGCCGTGCTCTATCCGCCAGGTTATTCCGTGGAGTTTGTCGAAAATCCCTTTGATCTCTCGAACAGTCGTGCAGAGAGTTCACAATTACGATTCACTTAGCGCCGTATTAAGACGCGACCTATTTCCCCAACGTCCGTAGATATTCGAGGAAAGTCGACGACGACGAATGGCCGCGAGGAAAAACTGATTGCCGCGGGTAAGCGAGGCCGCGTGTCGGAGAATTGGAGATTGAAGCGCGAAGAGACAGGGGCGATGTCGCGTGCTCGAGACAACTGGAACGAGCTTAATAATTTATTGCGGGACGAAAGGGAAAAACAATGGGAACGGCGGCTCGTACATCGTGAGCGAGGCGTCCCATGGTGTACGATAATGTCGGGACAAGCATACATTATTCAACGAGAAGTGGGGGCCATAGTTGAGACTCATTTAACGCAACGTCCTCTACCCGCGGGTCCGTGGAAGCGCGGTTATGGCCGCGCTAGGTGACGAGGAAAAAGATCCCGCAGGACCGCAGGAGATTTTCCACGACTACCAGGATTAAGGATAATCCTATTAGACTTGAATTAATCCCAGGGGAACTGCATTTCTCCTCGGCGAAATATTACGTTATGCCGTTATTACTGTACACGCCACGGCAGCCTGTTTTTCCTTGGCTCCTCTTGCTTTCTTTGCCTACCTGTTTCGCGGGGGCCTCGACGATAATCGTCGTGGATTTTTAACTAGTCCGCTCTCTCGCGATTTTTCGTTGCCATTATCGATGGTCTCTAATAATTTGGAGAAGAATAATCGTGCTCTACTTATCCTCTTCTTGCTTGAAATTCTCTTGCACGAGAGATCTCGGGGTAAGATTAATTTACGCTTCAGTGGAAATAATGTGTTCTTCATATACAAACGTATTAAAATGTTCGAAGCGTCTGGATTTAGTAATCGTTAAAGTATCGTGCTCGTCACACTTTTGATTGCCTTGTATAATAGTTGGCCAGCAATTTCTAAAGGGAGCTTTATCGGGGCTCCCGAGATATTTCAATTTAATGCCGCCTTCGTGACGCTTGTTTTTTGCGCAGCACTTGAATTTAGCCATCGATTCAAAGCCGATAGCAATTTCGCGACCGGGGGAGTGGGGTGAATTTCAACCGGCAGTCGAAAGCAATAAAGAAAAAGATCTAGAAATCTCTTCGTCTGGTGGATGAAATGATGGAAGTTGGAAAGAATTATGAAGTGTCCAGGAGGGCGCAGCAAGAAGAATCGACGACAGATCCCGGTCGTCAAAGGCAGCGAAGAAGCGCACTTATTCTTAAGTGATTGATGTCGACTGGATCCGGTGAAGAAATAAAAAGCGTCTGTCGGATGATTTTTTAACGGGTCAACGGTGTAAAAAGGTGTCGCGATATCGCCCCTCGCATCAGGAAATACATCAGACACCATTAATATCGTGGATATTTCACAAACGAAATTTCGCTGACGTACCCTTGAAAATTGGTGAAAATTCCAAATATTACTACCACTGCGCAATGATCATTTAAGCGATTTAAATTCACATAAATTCGCGTTAATAAACGTACAAACGCAACGATTACATTTCATTATAATATAATATGTCTGCGATATTTCCATGTAAATTATCGTTGGGGAGGAATTGACAGAAATATCTACTAATTTATTGAAACAAAATTACAAAATTACATTAACGGTAGACGACTGATGCGATGATTATTAACATAACTGTTCAACAGTTAGTTTGAAAGAGGTGCGTGTAGTTTGAGATTGAATCGAAATGAAATTGGAAATGTGATTTGGATGCAGGGAATCAAAAGTCTGGGGGATTATGGGCTGGTGATGAAAGTTCTGAAAGTGTTATTGTATTTATAAGGAACTTGGAATCCTCTTGGAGAATGAGCTAACAGTATTCAGCAAGTTTTCATGGGATAAGGCGAAGATCAGCCGGGCCGAGAATTGTATTTTTAAATTCACCTGAAAGCGAGTCGATTTTGGGACTTCAATAATTTACAATTTTGTGTACAAAGCACCCGGTTGGAATTTATTATGTACATCGAATCGCTGTGTAATAATTCAAAACATTGTGCCAGTGGATTCAGACGCGGCAAAAAGTAAAAATTAATTTTTACGGCTAGCTGGCACGTAGAAGCTTCCGATGAAGTTTCGATTGTATCGCTGACGTATGCATATATGTTCCCCGTCAGTGGACATCGTGGGAATATTCAATAAAATCCCACGCCAAATGGATAACGATTTATCGTCACGTTTTCAATGGAAAAATATTTTTTAATCGTTCCCGACCTGTGCAAAAATATCTAATCGCCGGAGTTATTATATTTATCTCCGCCCGTGGCATTATTCTTGCCAATGGCTGAGTCGTATTAAATTCTGACCAAAAACCCGCGCTAAATTAAACACCCAGAGTGTATTTAAATTTATCTTCGTTTCTATTAAAATCATCCGCACAATAGCGAGGACGCTGTGAAAATGGAACGAAAGGAATATTCGTAGCGCCGTGTTGCTGGACAGAAATAAACCATCGTGTTCATGGTGCTCACTTACTTATTCGTGTCTGCTGAGAATGTGGCTCGTCGTAACCCTCCGGTTTGTCGGGATCTAAGAGGGACAAAAAAAATATGGCCAGTCATCAAAGCGTAGTTTGTCATACACGAGGAAGAGGCATGTCACGGATAAATAATATTCCGAGCAGAAAGGAACGATATTAATTCGAATCCTGAGCGTTATTGCATTATTAACCATCGTTCTGAAGATATTACGAAAATATTCAACCGCGAACGGCGGCCGCTAAAGTTATTAAACGCAGTCCAGCTTAAGGACAATCCAATTTACTTGGACGGATTTAAATAAAGGCAGACAGGAGGGACTGCAATTACCTCGCACGGACAGCTGAACAGCATACATCATTTTGGGCTCCGTGTTCACCTGGCATTCATACTTGCCAGAGTCCGTCTTCCTGGCGCTGTCCAACCTGAGTGTCCACGCGTCGCTTCCTGGTGTGTGCTGAGGGCCGAATCTCGTGTCCGAGCTGAACAGGGTGCTCCCCGATGTGAGGATGTGGAGGTCCTTGCTCCTCATCCAGGACACCTGAAGCAAGAATACGCGAATTATTCAAATTGCGTCGCAATCAAATTTCCATTGCAATCTGTTAGGAACAGATATACATACTCCGAAGTAATTTAAATGCATCTTACTTCGTGGCGGTGCTCGAACGACTTTTAGAAATGTTCTCTTTTTCACCATTCATTTATGTCGGGGGAAAAAATATATCCAGTCGATCGTCTGATATGCGAAGGAAAGAGTGCCGCTGGCGGGCTCGTAAAAGTTGTTAGATAATGATAAACATTTGTTAGTAGGACGTCATTTAGGATCGCTCGATATGTACGACTGCGAACACGGTATACCCCTTAAAGCTTGAGTCGACGGTATGCACACTTGCTCCCCGTAAATCAGCGCTCTGTTACGACTTATTTCCTTCCCGCCTCGCTACTTTACACCCGTGTTACGAGCGACGTAATACATAACATAGTAACATGTTATGGCGTCGTTACCCTATGGCCGAGATAAAGGATAGAGGCTGTTAAAAGAAAGTTCGGGTGTAAGGAAAAGGAGTGGAAAAAAATGTGTTGGAGAGATGAACGTAGAATTTAATGGAGCAACACGTGAAAATCTCTATCGCTATGGGAGCCGAAGAAAAAAATGTCTAAGAGAATATAACAGAAAGCGTATGAAATTTTCATTCCATAAACCGAAGAATTAGAAATGTAATTTATTTAGAAAAAATAATCCTAAATAGATAATGTCCATTCGGCTGCGATTGCACAGAAATAGAAACTGTTTTTATCGCTGAAACAATTCACCGGGCAATTTAAACGTCAGCTGGAATTAATATACGGTGGCAATTATTCTTTCTTGCCGCGGGAAATAAAATCGCGATTTTCTTATGTCACTGGCAAGCTCCATTAATAAAACACAGCAATGAACTGGGCCGGTAGCTTCGTGTTCCGTAGTTAGAGCCACCTTTGACATATCTTATTGCTCCGGGCTAAATAATTAATCCCAGCCTTCCCACTCCCTCAGTTGTGCCCAGGGACGAGAAGGGGGCGGGTAATGGGAGTTTACTGATTACTCAGTTAAATTCACGAGTTTCCCAACTCGCGAACTATTTCCTGCTGCCCGTACCTCGGTTCATCAATTCTTATGAGTTTTCTTCCCTCCAGTGCATCTTCCCCTAGCGAAGAATTCAATCCTTAATTTCTCTCGCGCACCTCGTCTCGAGACAGTCGTTTCCTTGGCAAATATATTCCCCCTCCGCCACCTTTTGCCCCCGAAGCTTTCACGTAATTGAATTATCATGTTTCGCGAATGCCCCGGACTAGTTCTGCGGCAGTTGGGGTTCAATCAACTGTTGTACCGCCGAGAAAACGACTAATCGACACGTAAGGAACACGTTTCAACGATGCGGGAAACTTAAGCGGGGCGAAGATGCAGAAATACAGAAACGGATAAAGTATCCAGCTACCGGCGAGCCACTCGCTATATAATTCCCTCTGGTTATCTATTCCCTTTCACGTCCATGTTTCGTCTTGTTATGAGCCAAAGTTTGCACGACCCTCGCCGGAGAACACACCTAAGACCTAGGAGGATTTGAAAAATGTCCGCGAACCTTCCCTCGTCGCGATTAATATTTCCCAAGGTCTTAAAGTCGAAGTTCCGAGCGCAGAAGGATTAAAGGGTGGGCCAACGATTCCGGTGGAACGACACAGTGTCCACAGCCTGTGGAATATGGCCACTGAACACTGGCTTATCCGATCCCCGTATTTTTCAACGTTCGACGGACCAAACGCTGGGATATTAGATATCCGGTTATCGGTGCTGCAGTCATTTCCGATCTGCATCCAGTTAGTATTTTCCCATTGGTCGTTTCGCGTGGGTGCGACAAAGGGACAGAAAGAGAGAGAGGGAGAGAGAATAAACGATCGGGCTGGATGATTTGTTTGGGCGAGAAAGAGAATCGTCGAAACGGCAGAAAAGACGAAGAATCTAAATTGCGATCGTTCTGCGCGCGGCCCGGCGATTTTTAATAATGTCGTAATATCCAGCCGATCGGATCGAAGCCGCTTCGCGACGTTTCGTTGCCAGACGAGGGGTCGCAATAATACAGCAGTGACAAAAAGAGATACTAGCCCGTGCCGCGGATACATTCAGCCAGCCGGTAGATTTATCGGCGTTATTAAAGCAACCGTGCTCGCGATACGAGCGGCGGCCGTGCCTGCGAACGAACGCAGACAATATTCAGAGCGGGATACCGAAAGAAGTTTGGATTAATCGGTAATTAAATCGACGCTGGACAGCCGTAACGATATTCTATACAGTCGCGTTCTTAACAACGTCTTGCGTAGTATCATGCCATCGCGTGTATTCCACTTAATAATTTGATTGCAAGATAGCGAGATACTTAATTTTTATTCCGACTAATGATCCAGGGAAGGGAAACGATCTCCCGTTTCTGATCACAAATGCTTGCTTCGTCGCCGACAAAGATATCCCGGAAAAACGAAGCGTGTTCAACATTCTCAAACGTGAAACCAACAGGGATGAAATTCTCCGGCTAACCGTCGAAGGGAAATCGATGCAGACCGCGCAGGTCTGCAGAAAATCGGCGTCGGACGTAACGAGAAGAAAATTCAGCGCCGCGTGCGGCTGATTTATACAATAATAACGTAAGCGGTACACGACGGAGCGTAATGGTTAAGGGGCAGAGGAGCGGAAGGGGGTTATAACGTTAGGGGTGAGAAGAATGTACAGCGTGGCAGGGCTGCGGTGTATCACGGCATTTGGTCGTATGCCAGTTTACTCGAGTATACGAGTCGGATGGCACCGAAATAGAACTGGCTTTGAGGTCGCGGAACGAAGAAAGCAAAAGATGGAAAAACCGTGGGAGTTTCCTCGCGCCTGGCGGGAAGACAAAACGGACGGGCAATATACGGAGCCGGGCATAACCGCTTTCATCTGCTACGTCGACGCACAGGATGGCCGGATAAAAATGCAACTCCTACCAAGTCGTTCCGCTGCAACCTTACGAGCCTCGCTGCTCGTTCTATGCGATCCTCGTCGAGGAGCTACCTTATGGCCGCCATTCAACTCGCGCCAAGCAACCACCCGTTTGGCTGGGGATCGACCGTACCAACCGACGCGATTCGCCTTCTTGCTCGAGTGTTTCTGAAATTAGACGACGCATCCTTGTCTCCGCGAGACTGACCTGGAAATTTTTACGGTTGCCTATGATACGTTGCGGAACCAACGGTCCACTCGTGAAACGAATATTTTTTGTCCTCTTTGCTGCCGGGAGAGGTTGATCCGAGATTTGGGATTGATTGGCTGGATGTTTGAGAATAATTGTCAAGAATTGATGGGTCGAGTGGATTAGCCTATTTACCACTGTACTTCTGCATATGTGCTTTTCTAAATTACGTTAGTAAAGATGGAAATTATATTGTTCAGTAAATATTAATAAATGTATGGATAATGTATATAATTTACAAGGGCACATATTTAGAAATACAATGGTAAATAGAGGCAGCCATAGAATGGTGAAACTTGAGATGCTATTATGCGACAGAACTTTCCGGCAAACTTTAAGGAATATGTTCATTGGAGATCAATGGAAATAAGGAAATAAAGTGACGAATTATGTATGATTGAGTATAACAGATATAACACCTCGTTTCTTCGTGTCAGACATAGACAGGGGCGTTCACGGAAGATCGAAGTGAACTTCCATTCGTCTACGATTGGCGAAATCGAAACCAAAAGTCCAGGAAAGGGTAAAGAAGGAAAAAGTGCTTCAGGATGAACCATCGAATCGTACAATCGTATCACTGTTCCTTGGCTAAATTATTTACTCTCTTTCTCTCGGCCGTTGCAATGGGAAGAATCGCATTCGCGGACTTCCCTTTAGGCCACGCTACCATTATCCACGCTCTTGAATAGAGCGGAGTCGATTCTGGCTCGGATTTACGTCTTCGAGGAACTTTTCGATGAATGAAACTCTGCCAGAGAACTTCACGAAACGCGACTTCCCGCCTGGAAATAGTTATCGAACTGAGATTTTTCATTCATTAACTGTTCACTACCATCGGGTGATTCTATCGAATGGAGTACTTTTATCTTTCTTATTAATTTTTCTATTATCGCTTTTGAAGCATATTTCTCAAAGTTTTCTTAAATTTCTCACAGTCGAACCAATGATGTTTTGTGGGGTGAATAAAACGGCTGGCTCTTTCCGAAAATTGCCTAAACGCGAAGAGAAAGGTCTTGCAATTTTTCGCCGAACAAAGCAAAACTGTTTTTCGTCAATTTTTTCATCCGATTTTATTTATCGTGCGCGAAGAATTCAGGCAGCATGCGAAAATTGTCCGTCGATTCGGATTACGCAGACTGGCGAAAACTGTACGTTTGTCATTTTTCCAAATTTTCATCAACCAGAATATTCTGGGAATTATGAAAAACCAAATGATGAATTCACTGTTGTACAGTGTTCTGATTTTTAGTATGTAGGTTGCACCAGCCGATATAAAAATTTATCGCAAACTGAACTTAATGAAAACTCTGCTAACATTTCGATTTTATCCATTTTTTACTAAAACTATCGGGGCTTTTATTATCTAATATTGCGCGGCATTAACCTGACCTCGGCTAAACTAAACTAATCGAGGACCAACTGCGATCCCAGGTCGCCGAGCTTTTATCGATTACCTTTCTTGTGTTACACGTTGCTTTGGCCGAGACTGTAATGCCGTTCGATTAACCGTACGCTTCGAATAATCTCATTTACAATGTGAATCATCGAAAACCACCGAATAAATCACAGTGGGCCAAAGAACTTCATACAAATTAAGCAAAGAGTTCGGAATTATCGTCATTGCCACTGTTGACATGCCGCCTCATCTTAAAAAAGGCAGTGTTTTTCGAGAATTATCTGGAGCGCTTATAACGCTCGGCATCTAGACTATGAATTTATCATCCTCGCGACGCAATCTCGTCGTTCCACTCTTCCTTAAGGCCTGTATCAATTTTTCAAACTGCACTGTACGCTCGCGATTTAAAAATTCAGCAGTCTGAACAGAGGCTAATGCCTCCGTAACAAACGGGGCTACGTAATTAGACCTCCTGAGATCTCTGTGTTAGATTCTCTTCCCATTTTCCGGTATCGCGTCCCGCACGTGGAAAACAAAATGTGTATCACGAGCTGCTCGATTCATAAAGTGTCTCGCGATTCCCGGCGGGATCCAGCTGCGAAAGTTATCACTCGACGAGCGAACGCGTGGAAAAATTCTTTTCGAGGAGGGACGCAGCTTTAATTAAAGTGAGGAAAAAAGCACTAAAGGTGAAAGGGAATAGGGAATCTAACTGTCGACGCAGTTTCTTGCGAACTAACTTCATTAGGACTGTCAAAGATTCCCCGTCCTGTTGCGTGAATGGTAAGCTGCATTGGTATATGTATACATGGGTATGAGACAAGAGCATCGCTTTCACGATGTAGGCAGATGAAAGTTGAAGTAAATGCGCCTGGAAAATAAGGCGGGCCTATTGAAGTAGAATGAGTCGCGCCAGTCAGCCGTTGCTTTGATAGCATACGGTGAAAATTGTAATGCATTCTCTGAACTAATTTGTTTTAGTTTACGCCGTTTGAAGAAGGAAGAAAACGTGCATATGCCTTATTATTGTTAAAGTTATTACCTTTATTATTAATTGTTCGTATAGGAATAGAATTATTATTGTGAATTAATTGTTGTAGTGAATTAATATTAATTATAGTAGGATGCTTCGCGAAAAAATTGTAAAAATATCAGTTCTATGTTGCGCAATAAATTGCATTCATAATTGTATAATCAAAATTATATTCGCTAGGAAGGATCGTTGCATGAAAAAGACGTGAAACTTGGCGAACTGTCTTCAGGGGGGAGAATACGGGTTAGGCGTGTAACAATGACGGTTTCCGAGCAGTTTAGGTGTCTGAATAGTACAGCCAGCATGGCTACCAGTCGAGTACACGTGGAACACAAGGGGCACCCTTTACCACTCCCGCATTTTGCATACTGATGAGTCCACTTTCGAGCCACTTCGTCTTCCATTTCCTTTCTTCAACGCTTCCCCGTCATTTTCAGAGTTTCTATACCCTTCCGTACTGTCAACGTGATGGCACCATCTAATAATAGACGCGAAGTCGAAAGGAAAATGATTTTCGCGCAAGATTTCCTTCGTTCCAAAAATCGCAGCAATTTTGTATTATTGCGTATCCTTTAGTCCTCTTCTTTCCTTTCAAATTCTCTATATGTGTGTCACGGTAGAAATTGTATCGAGATTGACGAACGTGGAAAAATGCTTGCAGGTCAATTTTATAAGTCCATTTGTTATTTTTTTTTTTCTTTTTATACGTATAGGATCTTTAAGTACATCTATGTAAGTAATCGTATTGCCAGAAGCTGAAATTTGAAGCATTTACGACCGGCCCTTGCCATCCCACATTATTACCATTTCGTCAGTGGTATAACCGCGCGGATATGCTGACACAGTAGCTACATTTTATGACGAATCCGACGATCAGCCGCAGGAGTAATGGAACGTACTAGTCAGCCGTAAGATATCCTTTCATTCTTCGACAAAATAATTCGAAAAAGTTCCTTCCAATCATAAAACTGTTCTTAAATAGCCACTGGGAACCTCTTTGCCACAATATTAAACTGTGTAAACTCTGTTATACATTGCATGTATTTCATATACTTTTTAAGCATCTTACAAGATCAAGTCGCCTTTGTATAGACCGTAGAAGTCAGCTACAACTTTTTGCCTTTCAGCCTCCACGAGTTGCAGTATCAAATTTTAATTACCCTATCTTACGGAAAGATTTCAGGCGGTCGACAATTTTAATCACGACATCGATGAATCAATAATGGAACACCGGCAACATTTAACCACGAAACATTTAACTGTTCCTCATCAAGTCATCAGGAATAATCGATTCGATCATTTCGTTCGAGTTTAAGTCAAAGTCACACGCAGATGCACATCGAAACACTATCCGTTTATTACGGAAAGCTGCTTATAAGTTGAAACCGATTTTCCAGTAGAATCGACTCGTGCCAGTCAGCCGCTACTCATTTGCGTCCCTTTACATTTTACATCGTGGCAGATCTCGAAAATACCTCGAAAAGAACAGCATTTTCTTCCTGGAACTCATTATTTCAGGTAACCGATAATTTCCCCCTTTTTTTCCTTCGACGGATAATGGCTCCTGACAAATAGGAATTCACGCGATCGATTGGAAAACGTCCAAGAAGCATTTTCTACGCGTGGTATTTTGACGTTTATTTTCGCCGATGACCCAATTCTATATTTCTATATAGTTGAACAAAAATGTTTGTTCGTAATATTAGTTCATTTTCTTCGTCAACAAGTAATACCAACAGTAATATTCAAATATCAGCCCATTTCTATTTTCTCATTACCCATAACAATTGCAACGTGCCTGACGTTTCTGCAAACAGCGTTTAATCGTCGGGGCAGCTCCAGTAAAATTGTTTCCAGTGGAGGGAGGAAACAAAAACGGGGGCTGCCACGTTCGATGAAACGAAAAGCTGAAAAAGGAACGATCGAAAGTATTTACGCGAATGCAACGTGTTTCGGCTTATTTTTTTTCCTCTCTCTCTCTCGTCGCAAATTACACGGTCTCGTCCAAAGAACGATGGTTTTCGGCTGATTGCTCGGCTGAACGAGTTCCACAGTGCGTGGTGTTGCGTTTCAACGAATGCCGGTCGCCAGCTGGATACACGCAATTGTCGTCAATTTAAAAAGTTATTTCCCCGGGTAGTTTTTTTTTTGTTTTCCACGGTGAAATCCAGGAGAAAAAGGGGACCGGTATTAGGAGCAACAGTTATCCCGGGGTTTGTCGTTAACAACGGAACAATGCTCGAAACACGCCGCAAACATGGGATTCGTTGCGAAAGGATTTTTCTGTCATTAATCAACGAAACGTCGCAGTTGGGCGCAGACACGAGGGCAGCTGACATTTTTGAGTAATGAGAGCGATATTTACGTTTCGTCCGTGGCGAGAACTTTCACGATAGAGCACAATCGACACAGGACCACGAAAATTGCGTGTCCACCAGAGAGACAGAATATCCGGAAGCCCTGGACCGCCTATGAATTTTTATTTTATACGCTTTCAACGTTTTCGCTGGGAATAGGCTACAATTTTTCTGTCCGGGCCGGTAAGTGGCCGTCCGGTCTACCGATGGCGTTTTCCACAATACTGAAAAGTTGATGGTGCCATCCTGTGACACTGAAAGAGCTGAATACTCTAGATTCGAAATAACAGCCTCGTTTTTTCTCCCTTCGTGCACGGTTACTCTCTTCCCGCTTTTTTTTCTTTCATCTCTTTTTTAACACTGCGCTGCGCCAAACGCCCAACCATTTTTAACGGAATCATTTCCATTTCGTAGCTCGTCGATACTGTGTTCAATCAGGAATTATTATATAATATTAGATATCAATACTGAGATGTTTCATGTTCATCATTTTATAGCGTGAGTTCGTTCATTACGAATTTCTGCAGCAGCCGAAACGATATTTAATTATTATCTATATTAGATTATCTATTTCGCCATTGATGCCCATTATTTATTAAATATTTCAGCGTTCACTGTTAACTCGACTTGCCATTACATCGTTGATAATGCAAAATTCAGTCGTGAATAATAGGGAAAGTGGGCGATGCCTAAAGTATTTATCATTTTACATTCACTTACGTCTCCAGTGGAGAGTCTCTTAAGATCCAGCGTTAATTGTCGCTGACGAAATTCCCTGGCTAAGTCCAGTAAACCTGACTTAGAGGCAACTCCGTTCCACTTTCGTTTAAAATTTAAGCGCAAGCTTGAAACTCGGCTTTGCGAAATGCCGCGTGCCTTACGTGTAATTCGCCAGTAGCTCGAAGCTACTTTAATGCTCAACGTAGTATCGAATTCTATCAGGAGCTGTTCACAATCGGGAAACATGATTACGCCAGTCCATTATTATTTGTTCCACTTTCGATGAACATCATTCCCAACTTTCCTCGACGTGCATCGAACGCGTTCAGGTGCCACAGTTTTACTCTCGCCCTGTTCCTCCGAATGCATTAAAACGTGGAACTTTAATACGCGGCTTCTCAATTTTTAATTAAAAACTTTCCAAGGGAAATGGCAGGGGCTTTCCAATAAAGGGTACTTGCAAAGGGAAAGGGTTGAAACTTTCTCTTTAAGGGCTAAATTATTTCGCGCGGAACTACATTTTGCGTGAAATGTATATTTTTCTTTTCTTTGCTCGTTTAAATCGACTTTCCTGATTAACGTGGGAAATGATTTCTAAGGATAGCACAGATACGAATGCAATTAATATAAGCAAGGTGGTGTGATTCCAATTGCCAATTAATATGGCGAAACAAAACTTTGTCTTCAGTTAACTCGATGCAAGTTCAGAGTCCGGGGATTTTCTTAAGATGGATAAAGAATCTCGGCAGAAGTTATGAAATATATCCGGGTTTCAGCGTTTGTACCGTATTATTATGATGAAAGAGGATTATCCAATAATTTTCCGGAGACTGAATACCAGGATCGTTTGCGAGAAGATTCCGTTGACTCAGAGCACTCGATTCGGAATACTCTTCCCGTTTCAATTCCCTCTTTCTTTCTTCTTAATTCCTGCCGTCACGCTTCTGCTTCCACGGCGTTGTACACTTAATAGCGAAGACTAAAGATCTCTTTAAAATTTCTCTCAGTACTCTTTCCAACTCCAGGCATTGTAAATAATTTTCTTCGTGCCAAAAAAAAGGGACACGAAAGGGATTGGTATATTCTACAACTCGAACGTATACTTACGAAGTTGCGGCAATAAAGGCAGAATAAAAATTTCCAACAGGCAATCGACGAGAAGAAAAGGAAAATCGAGGAAACTACTTGAAACGAAAAGTTCGCCCATCATCCATCGTGGCGTTTCCACATTTCCTCATCAAGTGCAAATCGTGAGTGAAATTTCCATGTTGCACTCGACCAGCCTCATCGAGTTTCTGCAGACACGTGTAGCCTACGCTAACGTGCTGGTCGATATGCTTTCAGGCCAGCAACGAGAGTTAAATTTCAAAGGAAACTCATTTGAAACTTCGATGCCGGTCAAACGGGCCTTGGAAAAACTACTTTTGCACTGAATACCCGCTGCATAGCGGACCTGTTTGTGCAGGTGGTAAACTCCTCGGCATTGGCGAGAGCCCAGTGTTGAAAGGCGAGATCTCGCTA
Source organism: Nomada fabriciana (assembly GCA_907165295.1). Lineage (NCBI taxonomy): Eukaryota > Metazoa > Arthropoda > Insecta > Hymenoptera > Apidae > Nomada > Nomada fabriciana. The sequence goes on along the minus strand of OU015690.1, from coordinate 5,338,574 downwards.
CTGCATTTGATATTTCAAAACCAGCTGCCTTCGATGGAGCGAAGAAAGGACCAGGAAGAGCCAACAAAAGGGAAAAGTCAGAAGCACCAACCGCGGTATGCCATCCTGATACCGAACACGAGGAAGATCGATGAACCAGTGACTTCCTTTACGCGGGACACAGCGACACCTGCTCAGAATCGGAGATCGTCATCAGCGAATTTTTCTCGAGGGCAATACGACCGCTAACACGTTTGGAAAAATCTTAAACAAGTTTCGAAAGAAAGGAAAGAGATTAAGTTGCAAGGGTTTCGTGCTCGGCAATTTTTTTAAGGGTCGAATTTATTTTATTTTATCGATGGGGGCCGAAGTGAAATTCCATTTTCACCAATCGACACCGACATTCGGAAACCACAATACTCCGGAGAACCACGACATTGATAACAAAAGCCAAGGGTGTTTGAATGGAAATTCTCCCCGTTAACACGAAAGAATTCTCCACGCCCTGTTCTCCGTCTTTTCGACTCAACCAAATAGAAGAAGACACAGTAATAGAGGGGTAGCGAAATAAAAGGGGACCAAGTTGGGACCACCAAATCTTGTTTCCCTTTAACAAATTTCCTCCTTAGCTATTCGTTCAACGAGAACATCGACAGCGTCTAGCAAGTCCAAAGGGGGAATTCTTGGAACGAAGACTACAGTCAAAGCACTTTCGAGCTCTGGCTTCCTAATAGCCAACCACCGAAAGGGATCGATCATCATCCACGACTACGATCCGCATTGAAATTCTGCTTCCCTTGGGATCTGCTCTTCCTCTCTTTCTATCAACGTCCGTTCCATGAACAGATCTTCCTTGTCGCACTCCTATGCTTCGCCACGATCTCCACGTTCGACGTATAAAGCTCATCGACCAAAGCACATCCTCTCTTAAAAGTGGAAAACAGGCAAACGAGAGAAGGAGTATAAGAAGAGGGGTTGAAACAAAAGAAACAGAGAATAAAGGAAGGGGTTACCACGGGAAATTCATTTTACTTTCCCAATGACGTTTTTTTTTATTCACCCCTAGAAATCCAGGATTATTTGAAATCAACCCACGGACCGTGTCCACCCTTCCACCGTGTAGCCTTCATCTGTCGAAAGCTACGACATCCACGCCACTGGGTTGTATGTATGACCGTCTGGGGAGAGAAATCGCGCTGCTGGACACCCTTCGTTCATCGAGCGACGACTTTCATCCCCCTTGGCCTCACGGTAACCCACCAAACCCAGGACTTTGCTGATCGAGTTTTCATCCCAGGTTTCTGCCGCGGGGACCTCGTAACCATACTCGACTCCTGATTTTTATTCCAGCCACACCGGCTTCGTTTATAACTTCGTTTTTTCCCGACGAACCGTCTGCACGATACCGATGTCTATATTTCTCTTCTCGAACACCCTCACTGGGTGTTCAGCAGTAATTCGTTCGTTTCGAAATTTGTCAACTTCGAGCGCGATATTTGATATTCCCGAAGAACTTGATTTTTTCAATTAATTTCCAAGCTTCTCTAGTGATAAGCTATTTCTGCTTCAAAAAATTCTTGTAGGAGAATTTTTGTAGGAAGCGAAGAACATATCCTCGTGTTTTTTCTGCACAAATTAAAAGAAAATATGAATTCGTGGAACACAAGCATAGAACGTGCTTAATAATTTGGTTGAACGGGAAGGATACCGGGATCCTTTTGTTGCTTCCACCAAATTTTCTCACCTTCTTGCACGTTCGTGTTGCGTAACGATCTTTATTATTATCCGGAAGTACCCGGGACATTGTTATTCGTCGTTCCCGCAGAAGCTACCCTCGAACAGCGAAGAAAAGGTCGCCCAGATACTGAAAAGAGGAGGACCCTCGCATTGTGCCGCGTTTCTCGCAAAATTCGACGCGCATACGAGCACGACGGAGGATCAGAATTACCATAACGACATGCATGTATGTAAGAGAATCGTTGAAATCTCGTCGAGATCCTTTTTTTCTCCTTTGGACGGGATTGCGAATTTTCTCTGACCTTGGTGAAAAGTTGGATATTTCTGCTCCTGCGATGCCAGCTGTTTATAAGTTATTGCAAACCGTCTGTATCTCGCGACCACGTGAAAATCGTAATCTTCGTCATCCTCTAGAACCACAAATGTTCATCTCAACTGCGTAATAGGATTTTCAATTCACGCGTTGCCAGAGGAGGAAGATTAATAACAGAGGGAAGTTGGACGTCGTTTGCACGATGCACGCCACTCTACAATTTTAAAAGGACGTATCACAGGTCGGGCGAAATATTTCTCTAAAAACTGTATTGTCCTTTTTTAACATTTTTTCGCTTCGCGAAAAAGGGGCGAAATAAATTTTTGTGCATTAAAAACCTCTGTCGCCCTGAAGGTATGCCCACTTTTTTTCATATACTACCATGCTTTTCGACAAATGCGAGAAACGTTTGCAACAAACAAAATAATATTTTCTGGCTTTTACATCCTTCAACCTTTCTCTGTTCCCTCGTTTGACAATCGTTACGAGAGGGTGCGACCCCGGGAACAAAATTAATTCGGCGAGAGCTTCCATTGAGGAACAGAATGGCCCACCTTTTGGAACACGAAAAAGGTTGAAGGGTGGAATTACCACGTGCATACATATATGGAACAGCAGCCTGAATCCCGGTGGACCTCTTTGCCGATTCTCATCGGGAATTTCTTGCGACCTTTAAAGAGCCAGGAGAAGCTACACGTCGGGATTACATCAGCATGGATTGCGCGTAATACCCTGTAAACCGTGTAGAGCTTTCTTCCGCTTTTCCTGCAGCTTTCATCTCGCTGGAAAAAGCGAGAACGTACCCGTTACGGAAACCCATCAAAGCTTTCTGTTCCGCGTTACACACGATCAGAAAACGATTCCGTTCATCGTTCCAATCGAGTCGTTCCCGACGTATTATACACTCTTAAAATAATTCAGGGCAGTGATGAATTTTCCACGGAGCTCAACCACGATGATCTGCCATAAAAATAAATGCCAGAGGGGGAACTGAAATTTATTATGTTTCACGGATTCCTAGCAGACTTAATTACTCGGATGATGGGCGCAGCAGCCAGGAACCGCGGCGAAGAATCCTTTGCAAGCGCAAACAATTCTCCGGTTAATTAGCCCAGATCCGGGCGTAAATTGCCAATGGAATGGCTTTTAAAATCCATCGTGCTGCTCGAGCGGGGAAAAAGGAAAACAAGTAGACGGGGGAACGAAAACCGAGGAAGAATGGGTGCGGAAACGGGGAGAGAAAAATAGAAAGGTGGATGTGTAAAAGGTACCTGCCGCCCTTAAGGTCATTACTGTACCGCGGCGGCCTCAAAAGTTTCTTGGTCGTTTGCCAGACACTCGCACGGTGAGCGACTTCAAAAAAAATACTCGTGAAAGAGTCCAAGCACAGGGGTTTCTGGACGAGGTATAAAAAGGGACACGGCGCGCGGCGAAATTTCACGGGCCACTTAGAAACGATACTCCTGACGATTCTTTTCACCGGCATCGCGCCCATGAGTTATGAAATATAGCCGCTCGATCGGGTGTAGCTTTCATATTTCCTTCGAGCCGACGTTCGTTCCCGTTGTTTTCGCCGTGGAAACGTCCACGGTGATGTACCTTCTGTCGGAAATGCGAGACCAATTGTTCATAAAGCTTCTCGGGTATTGCTTGGATGGCGCACGATGATACGTTCACCTACGCCCAGCAATTTCTCCTTTTTCATCGTTGATCCCCCTTCATCGTTGCAAGGCCAGAGAACGTGATTCTCTGTCGTACAGAACGAGTTCTGATGAAAATGGTATTTTGATGTCAGATAAAAGGAGCTGCCATTAGTAAATTGACAGATTCAACGAGCTTCCCCATTTTTTTGATATACTATATATATTGTCAAACGAAATTGTGATACCGGTTGCCCTCTCGAAATATTGATCTCGATTTAATTAAAAAGGAAACACGCGCGTGACTTTTGGAAAGCAGAATTATTTCGCAGTGAATTGCTCGAATTGGGAGAGAACATTTCATCGTAATGTTTCTACTTGTCGAGGGGGCAAATTAGATTTTACACGCGGCCCACGATATATGTTCAGACAGACGCGGCGCAAGGTTCAACGGCACTGTAAAATGTAAAGGCAAGTAGCGGGCATTGTATTTGGGTCGGGATCGACTGCTCGTTCAAATAATCTCTCGGAGGCACGTCAATGGGAACGGTGTCATCAGTTTGACCCTGTTTTCACTTCGGTTCAATATTGCCACCCGCGTCCCCGCGGCGTCGAGTATTCGCTGATCACGGTATCTTACAATAGCAATAACGGCGCACAGTCGATTAGACTGCCTTACGCTCGATTTTCCTTCGTTTTTCCATTCTTTGCCTTCTACTTTCCTCGTATTTTCTAGGAGCGAGTTTGCCTTTGACCAACCTAGGAGCCACGATACGGCTTTATTGCGCGCTCGCATGTGAATATCGATAACGGGCGTCGGACTGGATTCCGTTCTTTCCACGAGCTTGTATTAATCGACTGGCCATGCGAGACGCTGCCAGCAGACACGATAACGAGGATGAAAAATGTCGTTCGCCGCGAAATGATCAAGGCAACAAACCGTTCCTTGCGAACGATTAAATTCGCAGACACGCGTCTAGCTTGAACGTTTGCGCGTTTTCGCAAACGCGTGGTGCCTCGGGTCCGCGTGAAATCTTCGTGGGACTCGAGGCGGCCAGCAGAATTTCTGTTCGTTCAGTGGAAATTCGATGCAAAGGACGACGAGCGTCCTCCTTCGATAACCCTCGCTTTTCTGTAGATTTTATCGTTCGCGAGGGACGCGACAGCTTTGAGTTTAAATGGCTCAATTTTCCAACAGCATCCCCCGTACAAAGGGAAAAATATTTTATATATCGAGCTCCGCGGAGGTTTCCGAGGAACGTTACTTTCTATTGTTAAAAATATGTGATATTCAATGTAGGCGAAACTGCTGTGAGATATGGAATACAGCAGTGTTTAGCACGGTCTGTATGGATTCGAAATATAGTTCGATGGCGTGCTGGAGGTTCGTGCCAGTTTCCGGGTTATCATTCCCTGGGAACGACGATCGGCAAGTTTCCACGGCGTTTATTAACCACGAGGCAAGACGATTCGCTGCCTCGAATGTGACGCTCGAGGTGTTCGACGAGCACAGAACTGCCCGGAATTATACCAAGAAGATTAGGAGCGTATCCCGTCCCCATACAGACGGCGAAGATCCTTGCCAGAATCGTTGGACGCGGGTGTCCAAGATCAGGACGCCTGGCGTCGAATGGAATCGTAATTTCGTTGGTTAAATTCTGGCCACATTGTCATGGTGATCGCAACGGATAACAGGGACGGATTTACTGGAATATCGATGGACACCTTGTAGTTCATTGGGAATTTTCGAACGGAATATGGGGGGCTGGTTACCGTCGCGAAAAAGAATATATGTACGTATCGATGGGGTGAGTAATTCTGTTCCACATATCCTACGATAAATATTTGAAATCTGTGGCATTTTGTTTAAACAGCTGTGCATTGGTTGCACTCGTTACTGAATGGCACCGATTATTCGATACGTGTGATAGATACGCGTAATAATATAAAACAAAAAAAAAGGGTATCAAAAGGAGGAAGCAATGCGGGGTTAAAAAATTGCCTGTCGGATGAACATCATCGCGATGACCTCATTTCACGAGCATTGTTATGGTGATAGAGTTCGAGAGCCAAAAAATACACACAGAAGGAAACGTGTACACAGTACGTTACGTCTACGTAAAAGCATTTATTCCGGTCGCGTTTTTGTATCGTTTAATTTGTTATTTGGATGGCGGTGAATTCGTCATAAACTGTCGGAAATCTTCTATTCCAATGATTGAAAGTCTTTTTCGCGCGTTTCCTTTATCGATCGATACGCAACATATCATCTCGCACAGAAATTCGTTCACTATCTGTATTACCATTTTTTCTATTATTTCATTTTTATTCCGGATTACATGGCACTGGAACTGTCCATTAAAAAAAAGCTCTACCCATTCGTCTTGTGCAAACAAAATTATGAACTATAATGTGCATGGAAGTCAACGCCAGAAATTTTCACGTTTATAAGACTAGATTAGACGAGTGGGGGTCAAAGGGTTGCAAGTTCTTATACGCTCATCGACCCCATTCGTTCTTGATCCTTCGACGAGTCAACATGGACGCGAATGTTACAAGTGAAGTTTACGAGTGCCAGTGCGTGTGTGTACTTTCGCGTGGCCACGCATCAAGGAAACTTTTGATGGAATCCGCGGACTGGCTGCGAAGCAGACTCCCTTCAAAGAAACTGAATCACGTAAGTGCACGTACTCTCTTCATTTACATTCTCGTTTTTTACCTCGACGAAATTTACAATTTGAGTGTTTTCTGAGTCGTCCCGTTGCATTGCTTATTACAATGTAACCCAGTCGCCCTGAATTTTAACGTTGGCGTGTACATGCGGGCCTTACCCATTTATGTGATTTCAATTTTTGCGTTACGTTAACGTTGCGTTAGTCGCCCCCAGTCTTCTTTATTATCCATTACCATATTATGTTCCGTTTGTTTCTGTGCCACCTCGTTTCCACGGAAACTTCGGCGACCCCTTTTTCTCGCAGAGTACAAAACAGTGTCGCAGGATTCAAAGTGGAAACAAAATCTGAGCGCGGCGTGGTAAACGAGCAATGTTAAGGGTGCATTACGTATTCGAAAATAAAAATCGTATCAAGCGCGACTCGTTCCGTTGCAATCGAGCCGGCGTGTACTTTTATTCTTTTTTGTTGTCTCTTTTCCGCGGTTCATCCCAGCCGGGGGAAAAAATGCGGCAAATAAAATTATTTCTGCTATAGCCGGGGTTACGTGCGTCAGATTTCGCGCAGCAAATGCAATCGTATCAAAGCGAAGCGAATAATGAAAATGGTTCTGCAGCCGGTACGCCGCGTGTTCGGTGTTTCGAAGGGCGCAGCCACTGCATCAGGATTATAACAAATCCTGCTATGCCCGACGATAAGGAAGCTTAATGGAAATTTTATAATCTATTTTGCTTATTATTTTCTCGATCTCTGTTTATGTCGTTTAATCGGCCCTCTAATCAAAAGCGATACGTCCACTTTCAGTACAAAGCGACTGAAAATGGAAACAATTAGATTAATTACATGCGGAACGCATCATTTTTGAGCGACCTCCTTTCGTTCCATTGTTATGAACAATAGAAGTGAGCGTGCAACAATGAAACAATCAGGGGCGTGTGATGTATTCGTGTGGCGAATATGTTTGCCGTAGCAGAAATTCGGACGCGATATCCAAGATGGAAACGATCAATGTAGATTACGTTTTACCCCATAAATGGAGGAAGTATCGAAAGTGTAACGAGATAACTGTCGTTGCTTGATTTGTGGCCAGATCGAATGCGCGAAATTCGATGCTATCGCCGGTGTTTGTGCAAAAGGGAATCGTGAATCCGCGAAACCACTTTGGTCAATGACACAGGATATCGGTGGGTCGATTCTGAAAAGTGGATCAGCTTTCTGTTCATTCTCTCTACCGCGAGGAAGGATTTATAACTGCGTCGCTGATCTGTCAATTTTTGTTTTTCCTTCCGAAAATAATAATAATAATAATATCTTCTACCGTCTGCAATTTCTGTAAATCCGTAACAAGTTTCTAGAGATATTTCTACCGTATACGTGCATTGAAATAGACGTCAGAATGCAATTTCAAGAACTTCAAACCGGGGTGTACAAGAACGATCCACTGGAATCCAATAACGATCGGGCCAAAAGTCAATTACGTGAATCGTGCAATAAATATATCCATCGTATTGCGAATATTCCAGCTTCCTTACAGTTTGTCGAGGGTTTACAATTAGCGGCTAGATAGTTTTAATGTCCCTCCTCCAAGCGAATGTTTAAAGTTCGAGGGTCAGCTTTCAGGCATGTTCTCTTTATGCATGAAGTTATAGGAAGTTAACTGGTACCGATAGAATTCGTACATCAGCGATACCGCAAACACGATTTCCACAAAATATAATCCACACTGCTCGACAAAAAATTCCATGTGCTATTTTATATAAAAAAAAAATCAAATATTAAAATTAACATTACTAAATCTCTACCAGTTTCTCACTAATATTCCTTCGAAGTACATCGCAATGTATCCGACTCAAGTGAAGAAGGAAAAACAGGATACAATAGCACGCCACGGTTTCTAATTCAGAAGTTGCAGTAAGAATAATTGCAAGGCACAACGACCCGATGGAACGCAGCGGCGTTATTTATTTCATCGCCTCGTTGTATTACAGTTATTTCGTTCACGTTTGAAAACAATAACGAAGTATTCCACGCCGTTATTGCCCCGATCGAGTTACGAACTGTTTTGCAACCGCGTATCGCCGCGTGAATACACAACGCGGCGTGTGTACCGCATTGATAACGATATTAAAAATGTCCACGTTTCCCCGAACGATCAGGGAAGGAGAGTCTTCAAGCACCCTCGACGAGTCGGGGCTCGATTTCAACGCATCATTTTCAATTTCCAGGTTTATTCGCCGCAATGAATCAACGCCCATCGATCCTGGCGGGGAGGCAGCCGCGAAGCAATCAGTTTTTGCACCGCCCTGGTAAGTAATCTTCGTGACGTTCAAAAGATTGCAACTCTCTGTAGCGAGAGAAGGAGAAGGTTATCGATGGGATACGACGCCCAAGAAGACGGCTCGCGGACGGATGCTGTGCGAGGGCGTCGTTTCTTTTTTTTTTGCGACGACAACCGGTCATGGCTTATCGTCGAGAGGATAAACGCACGTCATACAGTCGGATCATCCGGATTTAAAAGGTTCGCGATTCGTTCCCTACATCGAACTCCTCACCCTTTGATCACTTCTTCGAGTACGAAAATTTTCCGAGTCGCCAATTCTTATCGTTCTCGACGGTTCGCCCGCGCCACGTTTTCTCACATTTCTACGCGATGCTTCGCTATCGTTTCTTTAGAACCATATATATGTATAACACAATTCTCCTCGGTTCTGTCCCACTATTAATTCGCCACTTATCGTCAGTACTTTGTCGTTCCAATACCGACCAATCACTCTATAATCCATGATAGTTCAGTCTTTAGAGATCGACACAAATAATCGTAGACATTGTTACCCGCGCGAAACTCGCCGACTAAAAAGGAGGAAATCGTACAGCATCGTTTCAGCGGGAAGCTTCGTCCCTTTATAAGCCCTAGTCGATAGTAAACCCGAGGCAATAACGCGAAGTTTTAAGATTTTCGAGGCGGCCATACTGTCGATACTCTCTCCACGGTTCGTCAATTACCGAAAGTTGAGAGTATCGGTGGACCGTAGGGAGGCGGAAATACGATATAACTTTATCCCGGCCCTTTCGACAATCCCGCCGGAAATAGCGTAGCGAGGAACGTTGGTAGGGATTCGAGAGAGAATCGGGACACGAGCGTAACGGGAATGCACCTGCTGAACATATATTCCAATGGAACAATACGATAGAGGTTCTGGGGAGAAGCGATGAGCAGCTTTCCCTGTTCGATAAACCGGTCTCTGTTTGCTATTCGATTCGCGCACCAGTCGACACCGGTCAGAAAGAACAGACGTTTCGCTGGTCCTTTCAATACCCGATGGCATCTGGCCGGCTGTGCCACGTTTAGTGAAATCCCAGCGCCCTTTAATTTAATTACAGTTGGCGCGGCAGTGGCGCAGGAATATCGATGCTTGGAGGGGAAACAATGAGAAGGGGAGAAACTAGATTTCAACCCCTTTTTATTTATTCTGTGATTTGGTATCTATTGCTGCCGGCGTGTTTTTGCTGCGAGCATCAGAAATTCTATTATTCCGTTGTGATAAATTTAGTGGAAGTTCAAATTGAGCAGGGGAATGTTAATATTTGATGAATTGGATGAATCCCTGTTTAATTATTTTTTCTGGCCACTGACGCATTGATATATTTATGGAATAAAATTCGTTCTGCATGGAACTGAGTATGTTTGGAAGAAATTTATTTCCGCCGGGATGCGATCGATGATTGATCCCAGGGCGGTTTGGTGTTTCAAAAATCGTGCTCCCGATCAAAATTCTATGGCTCATGGCGGCAATGCGCGAGATAAACGAAGCTTGTTTGCCTGTGACCCACTTTCGATTCGATTTGTGCGACGGAATCAAACGGGAAGATCGGGACAGAGAGAAAAAAGATATCGGAGAACGTCTATCGATATAGTCTGGATGTAGTCTCTCTCGCCGGATTTCCACGGAACACAAAGCATCACATCAAAACTAAATTCCGTCAAATCTCATCATTTCCGATTGCACCGTCGATATCTATGTCGGGGGAAGGATCAATAGCCGTACGATGAAAGGAAATTTTTTCCTCCGAAATTCCCCTGATTAGAACACGGTGCGGATTTATAAAGAACAAAAATTTGGGGGACTAAAAATACGTTTTGGCAGCGAAATAAAAATGACGTGATATTTTAATACGCAATAAATATACGAAGTGAGGATATTCTAAATCGATTTAACGAAGCGGCAATCCGATTTCCAACGGCAGAGCACTCTAATAAAGAGGGAAATGCATTCCCATTCATCTTTTTCAGTAGACACCGTGAAAGTGTGAATTAAGATGCATCGTTCCTGCGCGGTAGTGAATGCGAAGAAGTTCCACTAAAAAAACATATAGAGCACCAGGGGGAATGTTTTTAAATCATTCGGGAAAACAAAATGATAGAAACTTTGCCAATATTTTATTCGACACTTTTATGATTCGAATAACAAAAATAGAACCAACCTTACCCCTTCGTCTACTATAAACTCATTAAGTCAATTCAACTTTTCCTACCACCAATTTTCTCGAACCACCCCTGGGATGCAGTTGGAACCCATTCCACCTTCTCGAATCTCTTCCAATCTCCAGCTCCAAATGTAAACAGCGACGGAATGCATGCAACGACGTGAAATGGAAAAAGAAAAACATCGTCGACCCCAAGAATTTTAATTGCTGGCCAGAAATTTCTGTTCGACTCGGTCTTTTATTGTAATCAGAATCAGCCTCGTTCCAGATATGATTACACCCAATCGAGAGTCAGAATTACGGCGCCACGGAAGTCTTTGGATATCGTGGCAACTTCCAGTTAGAAGTTTCACGTCGTTCCAGCCTCGATTCCCTCGTTAAGGTTCAAGTGTGGCGATCCCGTTGGCCGCGGTTGCGATCGCTCGCAGATGTTGGAAAACTGAAAACGATCGCACGACTGACGGCTGACGGTAGATGGTTTCATCGAAGTTCCTCGATCATCGTAATTGCGGCCCTCGAATGGCCTTGCTATATTCGTTCGCGACGAATTACCACGTGAACGTCTGCGGTTCGTTCTCCTCAAACTTACTCCCTCGTTAATGGTAACGACATCGTCTCTGAGTTATGAAAATGATGAGTCCAGAATTCATCGCGTGCAATATCTTTGAAACACTGAAAGGGTGATAATTGTAGTGACTGATAAATATTACCATATTTAAGGTGACAAATGTATTGGCAATTGATATAATACGATAAGATCAAATATGGTCGAAGATGAAATTGAAAATAAAGTGATACGAATTGCGCCCCGAACGATGCAGCATTATTTCCAACGCGACCGGGCGCGATCTAGAATTCCATTGCACGAAAGGTGAAACAATTTTTGGCCCGGATTTAATATGCTGCCCCTCGCGGGAGTTATATATCTTTTTGAAACGATGCTAAGATTGCCAGGGCCAAGGAGAGCGAGAGAACGTTGAAACGACGTAGCAGTTTCGCTAGGCGTAGGAAAGTTTATAAGAAGAGCGATTCATCATGTAGTCGTGATATTGAATACGGACTGTGTACGCGTCTGATGAAATTGCGCGTGGATCGTCGGGTGAAGATGTCAGGTCTATTGTCAGTGTGTCGCTCGTATCGCATAATAAACTTTGCACAGCAATATTCATAGAGTCAGTCAGCAGTTGGTTATAATATATTCAACTGAAGAACTTTCTGTCCCCGTCAAAGTAGGTAAATACTGGTAGAATTCGCGAAGATCGATATTTAATTCCTCGCGGAAATCATAAAAATGATTCGCCAATGCAGGGTAGTCGATGCTTAAAATTCTACCCCATCGTTTCCCTGCGTAATTGCAGTCGTTAAGCACGGATTTATATCACAGCGTCGGCAATAATTCCTCGGTGCAGGAACTGTCCGCTTTATGAGTTAGTACACTCGACCGATTCGCCCGTTATTTTCTTTTTTCTTCTTTTTCCCCCCTTTTCCACTATGTGTTTCCATCCGATTTTCCACGACAATTATTCGCGCGAAATTATCCAGATGTAAGCGGGCGAAATATATGCAACGCCGGACGAATGAAAATAATTTGCAGAAGTTGAGGAACCCCGACATTATGGATCTTTAGTCTGGTAATGATTGCATTCATTTCGTAGGGAAGTGAGAAACGGCTGACCCGAGAAAATGATCGATCGCATTTTCCACGAGCCAGACCGGGGGCTGAAGTCTTCCACGGAGTGGAAGAAAGGTGCCATTTAACTTGTTAAAACTCCGTTCCGCGGTGGAACAATTTTACGGACTTTCACGCGAGATTTCCACGCGAGACGGAAGGAGAGGCGAGCACAAGGAGATGTCTCTCTTGAACTCGGGGGTATAACGATGTTCGTCGCACGGAGAAATTTTATTTCCACGGGGCGGCGAGGCGGGGATAAAATCGAGATGACGGGCCCTTATGCACGGCGACGAGGAACGAACCTGACACGTTTACAAGTAAAAGGTAGAAGCGACACAGGGCAGAGGAAATACCGTGGAAAGTTGATGGGCAGGTAGAAATTGAGGAGAACAGGCATTGTGCCAGCAGATTTTTAGAAAGGCAGAATTATTGCAACGGAAGTATTTTTTAGAAAGGAAGGGTTTTGCTGGACGATAAATTTGAAATTGAGAATTTCACTCGCCGTTCACGGTGGGGGTAGAACGAGGGAAAAATTTCGAGGAACTAAAATATGAACAGAGTTCTTGTTTGAAAAGGCAGTCTGTGAGGTAGTCGCAAGTTGGTTGAGAGTCAAAGGGGGCTGGAAAATAATTCCAGAGAGCGTTCACAACCACGTTAATTCCTCGAGTTGCATTTTAATAAAAGTAATCGAGAAGTTTGGAGCGCGAGGAAAGTAATGTCGTAAAATGTAGCGTGGCTGTAGGTCGAGGGGCCAAAGGCGAGATCTGGCTGTCGATGCGACCGGTCGTACTCCAGTGAAGTTTTCGTAGTTGAAAGGGAACGAGAAAGGGGAGTGTGCCTGGCTGAATGCCGATACAAGAACTGCATCGTACGAGTAAAATGAGGCAGGCGTATGGAAACTCTCTCGTTCAGAGAGAACTTAGATTCCCTTTGCTTAAAAGGCGCCGATGTATCCGGAATTTCTTCCCATTACAGCTTTCTTTGTCGTTTTCCTCTTTCCGCCCTTCTTGTTTTCTACACACGGTGTAAACTTTACAAAGGGAACATATTGCGGGACTATTCCATTCGCTACGCTTTGATTTTCTTATGCAAATAATAATTGGAAATTGTTCGGTCATCGCGCAAAAATGAAACTTCGTTATTTATTCGCGGTGATTTTATTCCAGCGGGGATAAAATGGGTTAGGCGGTGTGGATGTGTTCAATTCGAAGATAGCCCGTTGCGATTGGTCCTCTGAAATCTCCGCTGGTGGGGCAGCCTCATGAAAAACAGTATCAAATCCCTAATCAAGAAGTTCCGGAGGAAAGAAAATTCTCCGAAGGGGATGATGGAGGGAAAAAAAGGAAATGGGGTGAGAAACAGGAGTACTATAGAGCTGGCGGGATGAAACCAAGATTGTTGGTAGTTGTTGGATTAAATAGCTTGGCAAATGAAGAACCCTTCCTGGTTTTCCTTTAGATATTTTCTTTGATATTAAAAGGTAAGGGGAGAAAGTGTATTCGTTCGGCGGACATTTATTTTGGTCCCAAACGAGACGTTTATAGAAATCATTCCAATGCAACTATCTTACAATAGCCCTGAGAAATTTCCATGAAATTTGTATGCTGCCGCGTCGAACATTTCCCGGCGAATCTCTCCTCAAACTCATAAATATTTCCTTACAGGCAGTTTTAAAGTCGAACACGAAAGATCGAACACAAGGCTCCGATATCGTAACCGAGAATTCTTCCGCGATAAATCATATTTCCTCGGCGGAACGCCTCTCCCCTTCCGCAGATAATTAGATTTATTAAGTCAGCCCTGTTTACACGGCGTTGAAGCACGTGATTTATTGAAGAGGACCCTTCTACCCGCAGCGTTTGTAAAAGGGGAACGAAGAGGACGCTTGTTACCAAGATTATGAGGTGAATTCTGTCCCTCCTTTCGCTTCAACCGTCGTCTGTGTTTTCCCATCCGAAGTTCTCATTAATCAACTTCGATGAATCTATCTCTTGAAGCGCGTGCTAATTAGTCCGCAGAATAGTCGCGGCGAGTAGCTGTTGTAAAATATTCGCGTTTTCTAAAGTGTTTCGAAAGGGTTTGAAGTCTCGAATTGGAGAGGCACTGGCCAATGAAAGTACCCGCGTAACAAGGAAGTTCCTTCACAATGGTTAATCTTCAAAGCCAACTTCGAGCCGATAACAACGTTCCGTGGACAAAGGAGGGGAAGCCAGGGGCGGATCAATTAAAACGAAAAGGGGCTAATCTAAACGGTCGATCGCGAGGATTCGTACAATCGAGAGAGGTTCCCTTTATTTCGAGCGTGGAATCGGTCGGGCAAAAAGAAAGGAAGAAAAAAAATTCCACGGAGAAAAACAAACGATCGTATAGCTGAACCCGAAATATCAATTACCGAAATATTCGGGAACGCCATACGGGGGTGATTCTACCGGGCATAGTTCATTTTCATCCCCCACCCCCTCCGGCACTTTCGATGGTCCAACGAGAGGTTCCCAAAAAAAGCCAGGTTTGGTAGAACAGAGAGAGGGAGTGAGAGAGAGTGAGAGAAAGGGCGGTGGAGTGGGGTAGAGAATCGTTATTTCTCGCGGCACGTGTACCGCTTTCATTACGTACACGTTAGTCCTGGAACGGTAACCGATGCCATTCGATGAAATTTTTATGCATTCACTGGGAGCCGGAAGCCTGTTGGAAGCCGGTGGTGGTGTTAAAGTTAATCGGGGATGAGAACTGTTCGATAGCGGAGTCGCGTATAGGCGTTTTTAGTCCGGGCCGGAACACCGGCCGGTCCACATTCGTCAGTTGATACGCTTAAATGAAACTAACCTCCCAACTCCCCTCTAGCCAGCCCTGCTGAAAACGAGCCTCGTTTCGCCACTCTGCCGCTGTTCGATTCGATATATATATATATATATATATAGATATACGATAAAAACCCCGATACTGTTTCATTGTCCAAAATGCACTCCCAGAGTGTCGATGAATAAATTAATGCGCCTTTCCCCCTTTCTTCTTCCCTTTCGTTACTGTCAATCAGCCTGTGTGCGTCTATCTTGTTTTCCCATTGCGCACGTTTTACCCCGATCTTCCTCACTGCGTTATTCGACCGGCTTTACTTTTTACTCCCTGTCCCTTTGTCACGTTGCCATTCGAAGCTTCGAAACGACTCGTCGTAACGTCTTTACGAGCTTGGAGCTGTTGAATAGTATTGATTGCAGTGTAATTTACAGCCTGCGTACTTTGATGGAACATCGCTGCCGACTGGGTGGATAGAGGGTATATTGGAAAGGAGTGTACTTAAGGAGTGGAAAGGTGTAATATCAGACGGATGTAGTTTGAAATACGAAGGGATCTTGGAAACAGTCGATGCATCATTTACGGGCTTGGAATTACAAAGTTGGGGGAACATGCGGAGTACGCGTAGTGTGGTTGAACGCGGTTAGATATGGTTGATCCCTAAGCGACTTTAAATAATTCTTCCCGGGGACTCTCTCGGCTTTACGGTATCCACACTGGATTATTCAAAGTGGAAAGAAGCTACGACAACATGGGTCCAGAGATATCGCGGCAAACGTCTCGAAACGAATATCCTGTGACCCACTAAAACTCCACTTTCCTTTACCGTTTCTAAAGTATCAATTAAGCCGGGAGAAAAAGGACATCCTATTTAATTGATGGAACCATTCTGACGTGTCCATTGAAAAATCCCTCGCTGGATAGAACTCATCTATTCAACGTTATCGCTGCAACCACCCACATAAAGCAGCTCGCGGAGATGGCTGCGATTAAAGTCGGCATTAAGAAGGAGTTATGACGCTCGTCAGATTTAGAGACTGCGTCAGCAGATTCGCCGTTATTTCTCTGTAGAATAAAAAAAAAATATCACCCGTCCAAGGGAATAGAAACGGAAACAATTTCCCTGAATCTCCGTATTCCCAGCGAGGAGGAAATAGAAATGAAATCGTGCCACCTAAACTGTCTAGGCTGAAACTGAATCGAGCCGTTCCGGTTGATCCCGAATTCACTTGATTCCAAAGGGCGGGAGTGATTCAAACCGCAAAACGAATAGGGGTTAAAACTGTGTGGTGAAAAAGGGTTGAAGGCGTGGTAGAGAAGTCTGACGGGGTGGTGGTCGATTAAGCGACGAGCGTAGCGAAGTTATCTGCCCGGCTAAGCTCGAAATCTCCCTCATAAAAGTGGTAACAACCCCTGTTTGGGAAACAATGGTGGCGCTACCAGACTCTCGAGGGTTCGTAAAAGTTTCGGACGCTTTGTGGAAAGGGGTGAAAGGTGGCAGCGTAACGAGGGAAAGTGGGCGTGGGTTGAAGGTGGGATAGGGATGGTCCAAGGCGGAACAGAGGGTGGATTTCGACTTTAACCCCCCACTAAAGCCGTCCGATAAATATCGGACGATGGTTATTAGCGTTTTAATTTGGTCAGCCTGCGGTAACATAATTCACACTGCTGGGGATTCTGCTTGCAATCGAAAAAGTATCCTGCTGTGCCACTAAAGTGTCTTCGCAAATGTAACAATTGTTCCGGCAAATATTACCCCATTGTTAATTATCTTTTCCCTTTGACAATATAATTATTTCGAAGCAATTTCGCAATTAATGGTGAAATTAAAGCCGTGTCTGAATTTCTTTGTCTTGTTAAATTTGAAATGCATTACGAGAGGGTAGAATGAAATATAATATTTCCCTCTGCTTTCTTCCCCTTCGTTTTTCTACACTCAAGTTCTCATAGAACCATGGTACGGCGTTGCAGACTCCTGCATCGGTGCACCGAGAATAAGCTTAAAATTTTTAATTCTAATTTCCCCGTCTTAATTGTCCGGTTTCCATTCCGTTCTGTTTTTCGAAAACTTTCTAATTGCTGGCTGTTCTCTAGAAACTGCGGGCTCCCATGCGCTCGTTGAAAATAAAGGAAACTCTCGTTTCGGAATTTTTACTGGGCTACGTAACCGCTTTTGTCCCCGATGAAAAGAAAAAGGGTGTCGAAACAAAATACCAACGGCTACATCTTTCTTCTTGCTTGTGATCAACGATGTTTCTTTTTTTTTAGAGAGAGATATAACGGGGTGGTTGGCGGAGAAGAGCGTCGTTTGTCACGACGCGACGTCGAGACACCCCCTCAGAAACTTGCCGAAGAAAACAATTAGATGACCTCTCGAATGATTTTATCGACGTCCCTCAAGTATGAAGCTGCCAGACGGAAGTAAAGTATGAAGCCAGATGGCATCGACGTTTCGCCAAACACACACCGCGTCCCAGAATTTAATTGGTGAGTCCACAATTTTTCTTCTCCTTGGCCATTCTTTTCCACCGAAGTCACGTCTTTCCGTTTCCGTCGATAAATTTTTATTGATCCTTATTTGGTCGTCGAGAAGCTCGTTTCCGTTCGAATCCTCGACCTCTTGAAATCGGACACGACGTCGGATTCTGAGCTCGAACGAGCACTCGAAAACTGTGAAACGACGTGAACGCGGCTGCAACGTGGATCGTTTAGCCCGGATTAATATTTTCGTTCGTTAATATACACGGCAAGCTCGAAATAGCTACGCTTCATCATCTGCAATCGAAAGACAAACTCGCCCCGCATGTTTGTACTACGCTGCAATTCGGAATTTCCACGAAATCCAGCAAATATTATCAACAATTTCTTCCCCCGAATAGTAAACAAAGAGATAGCAGTATTATCGGTAATACGATGCTTTTTATATAATTAATTACCTCGATTGTAATGAGAAACCGTTTCATTCGATATTTATATATTAAAATCGTTTGTCCAGTCGACCTGTCGTTTGTCTCGCGAAAGAAATCTCAGCAAAGCGAAACGCAGGCCGCTTAATTAAACCGAGAAAATGTTGTCTCTCATATGGATCGACTTATGGAAGGTGGTTGTAATTAAAATGGTATCCACCTCGAAAATGTACGACCCGCACGGCTCCCACTGATACTATTCCTCGTTCCTCCAATTCATTTCATTTCTCTGCACTGCTAGTGCTCCCTCTTTCTACTAGTATTCTATCAGCATACCTTTTTCGCTGATTCTACCGTGTCCCTCTGATCTTCGTTTTTTCCCCCTTTTTTTCATTTTCTTTCTACTTGCGTCCTTTTAGAGGGCATTAATATCGGTCTCCTTTCTATTATAAACTGAAAAGGGTTGGTTCGACCAACCTATACGACCGTATCATGATATTTCGACGAAAAAAAATCTGCGACTGTCAGGTGGGAAATGTAACCGGAAAATTTATCTGACCCGCCAAGCAAAATGGGTCTCGCTTGAAACATGTTCGATTGGTTATGTTTGTTATCTCCTTTTGCACAATTTCTTCCTGACCAGGAATATAACCATCCGTTTTGACGATCGACCGAGGCTTTGTTTTATAGCCTGTTCATAGGTGCACGGTTCGCTTGATTACGATCATCTTTTACTCGTTTTTCGGTCGTTGAACAGCATTTTACATACGAGGCTAAATAACTTCGTGTAACGTTGATGCTGTAACTTTTTTTTTAACGCCCCGAGATGTTCTGTTACTTAACTTAATTAGCATTTTGTAGGTGCACGGACAACGACAGTACGTTAACTTGGTTTTACAGACGTTAATTACTAAAGGAAACGAGCTATTTCGTTTCTTTGCTACGCTACACCAGATGTTCCAGTTAACGTTTGTTTCGCATCCTTGATGCGGGTTGATTATTAAAAAAGACTGTTCCTCCAAGATATTAAGAAACTTCGAAATACCTGGCTTGAAGTTTTAAGGAAGTACCAAATAAAGGGAACACGCAGCAGTCTTTCGTATTAACAATTTGTCTCTTTTGCATTACTAAAGTAAAGCGAGATGGAGTTTCGAGATGTATATCTCAAATTGAAAAATTCCGATGAAAATTGTCAGGCTTCAAATGTAAAAAAGGATATATAATATGGATCATTAAAATTCAGTCGTGCTTTTCCTCGGTAACTTTCTTTGTAACAAATGCACGAGGAAAGAAAGAAATCTGAAACCTTAGTCTCATCAGAACCAGAAATCTCGTGTCTCGATGGTCGCGGGCAATGTCGAACTATTTCCTCCAGTACTTTCCACCTTTCCCAACCATCCGAGTTTATCTCTTCTGCCCGTGACATGTTGCAGAAAAGAAGTCGTAGCACTAACTTGTCCCGCGAACGTCATACAACTCGCAGATACCACGTTTCGCGATAGAAAGACCATCCGCGTTGAAGTCGAATTATTTTCAAGATATCCTTCAAATATTACGTACTTCATGTGTTAAATTATTAAATTCTAATATCACTTTGCCATGCTGTCAGACCTATTTCGATTATAACTTCACGACTAATGCCAAATATATTTCGTTTACGATTAACAGAAATTATATACATAGAATTATCCAGATCCAGGGAAATAAATAAACTATAAATTGCCTGCACGCAATTCATGTATCTAAACAATTTTCATATTGCAATCGCTTTCGTACTTTCGACTATTTATATAATTCAGCCCCGATTTAATTCGAGTGTTTCGCGGTCAAACGGGCCAAATAACCTGCACAGGCTCATAAATCCTGTGGACGGATAAAGTGTTGAATCGTCGCTGCTTTCGTGGAGAAGAGAGCCATTTCTGTCGCGTTTCCCCGCACTTTTCTTTTCATCGTCCTTCTTTTTCTCATTCATACGGCCCTCCCATTCTTTTTTCCTCCTTGCTCCGGAAGCCTACTCTTCCTTGGAGCATACCTTGCGCATTTAGTAAGCCGTGAAAGTAAAAGAGTTCCTTCTAAGCGCAGAGTGGTCTCTCATCTTTGAAATACCTGGCTACTTTCCCTCTGTTTTATACGCGTGCATTCCTTACTCCTTTCTTTTCTCCCGAGGCTGCTTGTTTTTTTCTTTTCTTTCTCGCCTAGCCGTACTGTATTCCGTTATTCTCCCTCGTCCAACGCCCGCCTGTTTCTTCGACGACATAACAGGAAACGAACATTTTGTTTAGAGAGCAACAGCAGTCGGTCGAGTGTAATCTTAATGAAGAAAGGTATTTCCTTTCGGAACTTTCTTCGAGCTTGTCCTTGCGTAATTAAAATTCCGCACTTCTTTCCCCTCCCTGCTTCTTCGTTTTCCTTGTGCATGACGATGGATATTAGCGCCCCTCCCCTGACTGCATTACCGGGCAGCAAGCTTCTCTTTCTTTTAAGGAAAATGCAACGAGCGCGGTGAATACTTTTCTCGAAAAGTAATCGAGGTGATTACACCTTTCGCCTCCTAGAACGCCTCCAAAGTTCTGAACCCTCTCTCTCTCTCCCTCTCTCTGCCTGCGCTTCTTCTAGAAATTTTAATAAAAGAAACCTCGCAAGATTGCAGAGAAATGCTTTTTAAATTCTGGAATTGGATTATGACGAAATTTTCTGAACTTAGAAGCGAAAAATTCAACGCCATCGCGTTACACGTATTCTTGTCTACGCGTTTCTCTAGACTGTCGTACAGGGACCAGGAAATTTCTCGAGCAATTTTCAAGTTTCGAATTGGAAATTGTGAAAAATGATTCACCATTTCAGTGCAGCTGCAGGGGTTCTTGGGCGGTGATACTTTTAAATAGAAATATAGAAACCGTAAGTATACAATCGTGTGTTTCGTTTCTTACATCCACATTCGTGTATTGGATAGAACTGCAGGGTTTCAATATTTTCAATGGGCGTCCAGAAAAATTTCACCCCGTGGAAATGAAATGACAAAAACGATTTCATCCTAAATAAACGGCTAGTTACGCTACCGATGCAATAATTCCGATGTAAAATAAAATCAAATAAAGTGAAACTTTGCCATGCCTGCATCTCTGCACATTTTTTCATTACAACACATTTAAATCACTATGCACCTGAATAAATTGCTGGAATTGATGTCTGAATCTGTTTACAGACAGCGGAGGCAATAAATGTGACTTAAATATAGCTTATGCAAAGTTCGGGACCTCGTCGGGTCAGAGTAGAATTATTATTGAAAATTCTTTCAAATGTATTCCATGCCGTTTGTCGTTTATTTACTGCGGCGGACACGAATTAATGTTCCCTCGTGAAAAATTTAAAAGCTTTCCCCCTTCGAGACACCTGTGTTTTATACCACTCGTGTAACCATATAGATCGCGCGGTTTCGGAAAATAAGAGCACAGTGAACGTCAAAAATATAGGCAATTTTCAACTTTTCGATTCACCGCTTTGGCCCACTTCGACATAAAACTTCAACGCGTCCAATTTCAATTTAAAACACTGAAAATCCGAAACGAAACTACAATTTACAAATTCACTTGCAACGCTCTGATATATCATACATTTGTCTTTACGTGTCCCTGTTACGTGTCACACTTTTACAACCAAAAATAGAAAAATCGATGGCAGCCCGCATCGAGTTAATTTCAAACCGTTGGACGAAAAAAAAATGTACCGTCGCGAAATTCCCGCGTGTTGAAGCCACGTCTATGGCGTCGCGACGCTTCGTGACGAGCATTCAATTGGGGCCCAACATATTTCGAGCGGGAAACAAAAGGGACAGGAAAAGAGGCAGATACGCGGTGTATTTCCGCTGGCTGATTATCTCCCGCGGCGCAGCTGGTTTTTCGAACGAAACGAAAATTAATCGTATTTACGGCTGCCTGCGTCCTTCCCCCGCCTGCTCCATGAATAATGCACGACAGGAATTCGTGGTTGTTCAATTTATGCGGCGGAAAACGCAGTTGGTAGAGGTGTTCGAGTCCTTGCACGCTGCAGAATCGATCTCGTCGCCCGATAAGGTTCCCTTTTTCGCGGTGATCCATCATGACACCGATGTTTGGCCTGTCTACCGGGTCAACAAATCACGAGTCACTTTTAGTTTTGGGGAGGGCAGCGTGTTCGACCATGCCTGATTCATTTCCCCTCTTCTGCTTTTTCTTCTTCTTCTTATTCTCGTTCCAAGTACATTATCGTAGCAGGAGGGTGTGTTCGATGTTGGTGGATGAAGACAGTGACGAGTGGCGGATAAGGGACGGCAGTGTGGTCTTATGCTCGACGGTACTGATTGAACCGCGTTAATCCATCGCGTTTTGCCAATGAACAGAGGATTTATGGGACGATCGATATCGCGGCGAAAGTGGCAGAAGTGATTAATCGATTTTGTGTACCCCGTTCTGGTGTTACCCGGTGTTTTATCGTTCCTTGGAATTGTTCGAACTTCGGCGCGGAACGATTTTTAGTTTATTTAAACGTAGACAGGGCATGCGTCTGACAATTGGCCGACCTGTTCTACTGAAATCGATCTATCTACGTTTACGACTGCCCTGCCGTAGATCGTTTCGCTGATACTCCATTCCGACTGCATGAAACTCGAATCTCGACGCCGTAAACACGTATTCGCTGAATAAATTATCGGGTATAACAATCTGCGTTGCATCAACCTTGATTATACTTGTTTGCACGATCTATACTTCAGAGGGTGAAGATTGAAACTCGGTTATGATAAAACGGGGGGCTGCCCCTTTGCATTGCTGGCGAAAATGGGACATTGAAAATGATAGGTGACGCTTGACAGGAACTCGTGAAGTTTTGCATAAGCAGCGAAACAGGCCGCTTCCGGTTATCCATCAAACCGCGGATGCGCAAAGCACAGCACAAGGTACGACAAATCGCGAGCCACTTTGCGCTATTTACCACGAAAATTTCTCGTCGGACAAAGTATCGGAAAATATTGTTCAAAAATAACAGAATAACTAACGATTATTCTCCACCAGATTAACATGATTTCTTTTTTGTCCTTTATGATGTAGTATGCGTATCTATATTTGGGTTTAATTGATTCTCAAACAATCGTAATTCAGTTTAACGCAATGGCTACTTAAATCGGCGTTCAATTAAGAATAAATCGATGGATATGTTGTAGAGATATATGAGCGAGGGAAAAAAGCGGCCGAACGCGTGATTGATAAAAAAAACGGTAAACTTTAAATGGGAAAAATTGTGAAAAACCTTTTCTAGAAGCCCTTTCAATCTACGGTTAGATGAAAAAAAGAACCATGATATTCAAACCGGTGAAATATTCGTGGGTCAATGCAAGAAAGAAGCAAACGATACGACATGTTTATTTATTTTAACGCCATCGATCCACGCGAGCATCAATTGCATACTTTCAATTTGCCCATTACTTTGTAAATTCTATTGATCTTGTAGCTGATCTCCGATCAAACGATTGGCCGGAAAAGCGAAAGAAAAACGAATACATCGGAAAAGAATAAATCGGTTCAGTCAAAAAAAAAATTGATACCAGCAGAAAACGTTTTTACTTTGACGCTCGATCCGCAACGAGATTTAACAATAACAGAACCATATTTGGCAATAGAAAGAGAGTGATATCAGTGAACACGGCGCCAAGCGACACTTAATCTAACGGGTGTCTACGAGTGAAACGAATCAAGCAGACAAGACCACAAGACGATCCCTGGTTCGCCGCGAAATGATTACGATCATCGCTTAGCATAAATTTCCCGCTTTTCTTTATACACGCATCCGCGTTTACCCACCCTTTCGCCATCGTTTCGCCTCTTTAACCGTGGCCGATCGATTTTCAAAACTTTTGCATTCACCGTGGCCTGCATTGGCTCGGCGAAATCGCGCGTAGCGAAGAGATTTTGTCCGGAACTGCTGACTACTAGAAATCGTTGATTACCGCTTTCAGTAGCATTTCGCTGCTTCCTTGCGGTAATTGGCCGATGAAATAGAAAAATTCCGAGGAATCTGTGGAGGGAAAGGGAACGTTTCCAAGCGTGTCTTATTTATAATCAGTCGTAGCTGTTCGACATTGAAGAAACAAAGCTAATTGAAACAGCAGTGAGCAGTAAGTTAAGATAGCACATTGTTTCCTGAACAGATAATACAATCACGATGCGCACAGACATAGACGTACCGCGCAGTAGATATTTAGCCCCGAAGGAAACACCCTGATGTCTGTGTCCCCCCTGTGTCTCTCGTTTTGATCGATTGTCACGAGCACGGCAGCGCACGAGACTCTAGAAACACACAGCGCCTACGTTCTCGTGCTGACTGCACCTAATCGCGGCCGGTATATTTATTGGCCGGGTCGTTATTACGGAAACGACAATTTGTCATGGTCTGGTATTAATTACACCAGGAGGGGGGCCCTTTGTACAGATAACGGAGGCAAAGGGGCCACGACGTCGTCGTCAGAGACGCGAGACAACCTGTTTGAATAGAAATTGGCCTACGGAATGGGAACCGGAGACTCGAGCAACTTCCGAAAATTAATTGTTACAATATCTGGTATCGCGCGTGCTCTGTTAGACACGTGGGTGTCCCAATCGAAACTCTCGTCTTGCTGAGTTACGAGTCCCTTTAGACTATTTCATAGTTCAAAACGATCTATGAGGTGAAGGCGCCCTCGATAGTTCTGCCGTTTGCAACGTTTCAGAAGATCGCCGGGGTATAGATACAGTTCTGCGTGTCTGAGGTACCGTGGAGATAGGCGTCGTTTGAATTTATCGACACGAGATAATTATACGAGATATTTCTCACGTGTGCATGCACGGTGGAACTGTACGGCACAGGGGAAAGCAGTTTAAGTTAAACGATCGCTACGATGCAAAATACAAAAGAAAAGGGAAAAGAGGCGTCGCTTCAAAGTTTCGAAAAGCGTAGGAAATCTTTACTAGTGTTGGTTAACGAAACGCTAGCTGAAAGGACAGCTTCAGCCTCGGAATTTTTACGCGGTACCTTTACGATGTAACTTTTTACATCGGCTATAAAACCCTCCGCGGTTATATAAAATACAAGCCATGAGACCAAATTTTTGTCCCCCTCTTCTGTCTTTTTTGTTCCACGTGAAGAACAACCGAGTTCGTTACTTCGCCGTACCACGTCCCGAATAACGTTTCGACGAGAGTTCCGTTTCGTCTATTGTAACAAAATTACACTGCGGCTTACCACTTTATCTCCCAAATTTCGTACACGACATGGCAGGTACACGGTCTGTCCGACGAACGCGCTGACATTCGCCGCTGTCGGCTCAAAAACCGGCAAATCTCCTTCGGTTGAGTCATTATTGGCATCGTTTGTCCGCCGCTGCGAAACCTCCTTCGATACTTCACGAAGTTGCACAGGCGCTGCAAGCAAAACACAGCCGTTCACAGAATTATGTTTCGTCGAGGTATTTCGTTACTGTAATAGCTTTGAAGCAGTAAGTTTGTCAGCGGAAACAGCAAGAATAATCTGTTTCTACTGTAGCAAAAGTGGAGGTTAAATTAGTATAATTAAACTTGACGAGCTGTTATTCAATTTCACTGAACTTAGTCAATGTGTGAATAATGTGATTAATACAATACTATTCTAATTGTATACAGCAGTCTAGGAAACTCGGTTAATTTCTCGAGTATACAATGCTCATTATGAAACAGGCTGATAGCTATTTCCCGAAAGAATGATCATTAATCTCGCAATTTCGCCAAATTGAAGATTATACGACAATTTGGCAAACGAGGGAAATTTCCTGCAGGAAACTTGTCTTTCTTGACATCTCCTTTCCTCGCGAAAAGAAAGTCGGCAAAATTCTAATTGACCCATGGAAAGTTTTCCTCGATATTCAAGCAGAGAACGGAGGAAAAATCGTGTCGATCTTGTTTGCTCGTTAAACGTTTCACTTTCCGTGGATTAATCTCCGTTAATCTTCAGAACGAGCTTCACTTCGCCCTGAATCTTTTCCGTTGACTTTCTTTCTCGCTTTTCGACTTCTTCTCTTCCGGATGGATGTCTGAACACGTGTTACCTTAATCTCCCCGAGTTTCCTCGGATAGACTTCAATGTTGAAATAGCCGAAGGGTCTATCCGAATAGTAGCCTCATTAGTATACCTTGGAGCGGTCTCTCCATCATCATCAATCATCATCGCAGTGACGCGCGACGATACCCATTCGCGATTGACAGGGATTGATCCGTTAGTAAAGTTGGAAATAAATGCTCAGTTGGCTGCGATTTTGATACCACACCGTTACGAACTATAGAAGCAGAGCAACAAATTTCTCTCCCGTCTTCTGAACATTTGGAATAGAAAAATAACCGTCAAATAAAAAATAGAGAGTGCTACAATTTTGTACAGTTCGTTCATATAATTTATCAAAGTATTTCCCCGGCGATGGTAGCAAAGGTTGAATCGCAATGGTAAAAATTCGGCCACGTTTATCACTTCCAGGGAATAAAAAAAAGGAATGAATTTCAACTGCTTAAATTGAATCATCCCCTGCAACGAATCATATCAATCAACGGCGTGATTCAGAGTGGGGAAACGCCAGCTTTCGAAATTGGCAAAACAGAAAAAAAACAAAAAAATAATAAAACAGAAAGAAAAAACGAGAAACTGTTATAACGGAATGGCTAAAAAGAGAAACAGAACGTTCACTGCACTCCCCCTGCATTTTTTTCTCTCTCCTCGTCCATTCCCCTTTTACAGCCAGTGGATCGCACGGCCGCTATTTCCTCCAGGCCGAAAACACAGCCGGATAAATTTAATTGGACCAGTGCCGAGTGTGTAGCTTGACACGGAAAGAAAAGAGGGCGGCTCGAGGTGCAAAAGTGCTATCGAATTATCAAACGAACCTAACCAGAACGAACCGCTGACATCGTAACTCGCTGTGCTGACCGTTTCGCATAAACAACGTGCCTGGCCAAACACACAGCGGTATCCACTTTCCAGGGTGTACAACCACCCCTCCCCCTCCCCACTCTAGCGTTTTGAGGTCTCACGTTAACGTGTCACAGGCCGTTCTTCCCCCCACGGGGTTGAGCTCAGAGCAGAGATAACACCCTTATACACAGCAGCACGCTGGCATCATACAAATGACCAACTTCCCCTCGACTGGCTTCCAACCTCGGCTAAACCCATCCTACGGGGCAACTGATAACTCTAGATTAATTGACAAAAAGCAGAGCCCGCGAATATGGATGATGTACACGGGGTGAAAATCGTCGTGCACCAGACAGGTATCCCTGCACACTGACAGTTGCCTCTTTATTCGAATTCAGCTAGGGAAATACGGTTGGAAATGAAGAGAAATTCGATGATTATAGTATCGCAGGGGACGATCATTTTTAAAGGGTCAAGTGGGAGGCAGCATAATTGCATACGAATTAAATAACATTCGCGATAGAAAATGAAAATATTTCTGTTGGAGTTAAATGCAAGAAACGAAATGCATCATCGGCATAAAAAAATTTGAGGACGCTCTTAAAATATAAAATGAAGAAACTTTATTAATTCTGCTATTTTTTTGCCGCAAGTACAGACCGGTAAAAATGCACTCACGTTGGAAATTAAAGCCGGGACGCGATTAAGTGTCCTCGAATTTCTACCTGTCATCTTAATCGTTCCTCTTAAAAAAAATCATGCTAGAGGAAACGTGCCAGCCGTTTTATCTCGGCCACATAGACTGCGCCGTCCTCTGTCTGACCAACCGCCGACTGTTTCTACTTTTTCAGCAAACTCGGCCTCGCTCGCGGGCAAAAGCCCGCAGACGACTCATTCGTTCGCTAGACATTTTTTCCTCGCCCCCGTAGGGTATACCCCTCCTCCCGACGTCGCATTATAATATTATAAACAGCACGCCGAGGCCCGTAAACCGAGAATGTTTTCTTTCTGTCCCTTGCTAGCCCGTGGGCTATTTCTCTTTGGACGATCGTCAGGACATTTTATGAGCGGTATCGAGGCGGCATCTTTTTTCCCCTCTTCTTTTTCCTTTTTACTTTGGCCTTTTTTCGTGTACACTGGAAAACTGCCAGCCAACGAATGAACGTTGAGGATTTTCTTTTCATTAGCATTAAATCCTTGCCTAGACGAATTGTAGGCACGATGAAATTTTAGTTTTATTACGCCCAATTAACGTATCAGGATATGTGGAACGCTTTTGAAATATTTTGGATAATTTGTCGTGAATTAATTAATATGACTGATTTATTCAATTATGCTGTGAGCTCTGACTTAAATGGGAACCTGCTTAATTTATTATTCAACCATTTGATGCCCGATAACTCGTGAGAGTGGAAATGTATAAAAGGTGGTACTTAAAAGACAAACTACTTTCCCCGGTAACCCTTTCAAAAGAAGTTCTTCCTTCGATCCCTCTTATACCATAGATTCTAGACGACACACACCTTATCTTTTAAGGCGACGTGGAATAAAAGGAGCGAATGACAGTTTAACGTCGACGCTGTAACCGATAAAACTTGCCTCTACAAAAAGCAGTCCTTTCATTCATCCTGCCGGCATAAAGGATTCGATAAACGGGTGATGATTTTTCTCTGCGTATTTTCAATAATCAGGCCTCGTCGCTACGGAACGCAAATATCGCTTTCCAATGAAGCGAGCAACGAGTACGCGTATGTATGCCGACATTAAAGCGAATTACTACGTGCTAAATCTCGCGGTGTTACGCTATCTTTCGTCGCCACTCATCTAGCATCCTCGAAATCTCTGGCCCTCTATTACGACCGGCTTTTTTCCCCTGGCAAGCTACACATTTATTTCCGTAAAGCATTACTCCGATTTCCGGTTGCGTACTTGGCGATTTTCACCCCGCCATCCCCTATCACGAGCAGCCCCTCGAACGTGCCTCGTTTATCTAATACGATGACGAACGATTTCTAAAATCGTCATGGTATCAAAGGACGGGAGATTATAAAGTATCTCCCCCTTAGAAATGGGGGAATGTCTTATCGTAGGTTGAAATCTCTCAAGCAGGCAACATTATTATTATTACTATTCCAGTAAGAACAATCCAGTATGAAATTCAACTTCTAATTAACCAGACTCGTACTAAATTTAAGCAGAAATAGTTTAACGAGCAGCTTCCAAGGGAATTGCACAGTTTTATGAGGAGACCCTGGTCGCAATGTCTATTCGAGTGCTTTTTTTGCTTCCCTTAATTCTACCCGCGACCAGCCACGTTCGCGGATGGTATCAGTTTCCCAGCTTCTCACGTCATAAATCTCCATTGGAAAGAAGAAGCAGCCGTCGAAAAGGCGGGCTTGGGCGAACCGTCGAAGGCACAACGGTGTGGGGGTCCCTGGCTATAAAACTACAAAGCAAACCGACCGTTAATCTTACGTCTGCCTCGAATCGTGCGGTGGTCTACCGCTCTTAAACCAGACCAACCCCTCGCCTCGGCTCGACTACGTTTCACCGCTCGAAACAATGAGGACGAAACTTTACGGTCGCGCTAGGCCACCGGGAGAATCATATATTTCCACCGCAAAGCTCGTAAAGTG
Source organism: Nomada fabriciana (assembly GCA_907165295.1). Lineage (NCBI taxonomy): Eukaryota > Metazoa > Arthropoda > Insecta > Hymenoptera > Apidae > Nomada > Nomada fabriciana. Next base: position 5,308,798 of record OU015690.1, on the reverse strand, counting down.
CGGTCGCTGTTGCCAGTCGGCACATCGCCGCGGACCGCTTGCGTGCCTCGTGTACACGCGACAGTGTCGTGTCAGCGTGTCACTGCCCACTACCTTCGTCTAATTTCCGCGAAAGTGGAAATTTCCTTGTCAATCGTACGTCCCAACGGTGCAGTTGTAAAAGAGACGAGGGTCCTCTGTTCCTTTTTTAATTTTCTTCCCTTTATTTTATTTTATGTTATCTGTTATTTTTAATGCTCGTGCTGTATCAGGGCTTGCGGCGTGTAGACATTCAGAATCGAAATTCGGGGCGGTTATGTGCCCTGAAATACAGTCCGATTAGTAGAAGTTTGCCTAATAGAAACGCATCCTAACGAGAAACGAGATCTGTTCGCTTTTATTGGTTTGGCATTATCAAAGAGTTAATTAAGCGAGACCTTATTTGTCGATGCCTGGTGAAACGAGAGTTACGTTTCCGCTATTCCATAGCGGACGAGATCCGAACGTTACGTAAAACTATGTATCAAAGTGTTGAGCAACGTTGTGTCAGAGTAATTCTATAACATCCTATTGACTCAATATGTACATCCTAATATTGCGACCATCCATCCGCAGTACATTCGTCCGTTTTACAATTACACGTATGCGTAATGTACACGTGTACAGTTTCGCGGGACAAACTTATTCGAGCCGCCCCTTGCAATGCAAATCCAGTCGCGTTAGAATTTTAATTGTCACTGGAGACAGATGAAACAGCAGTTGCAGCATTATTCTACAAACCAGGCCACCGCCATCGACGTAACCGTTGCAATGCTGGATATCCCATTACAGCGTCTAGTAATTTCAAGATAGCACCCATCCCATAACACAATAATGGCTTCTGATAACAATGGATGCACCGTTTCTATCGTCGCACATGTGCTGGGCCGAATGGCTAGATGAAAGTTGAGACCGGAATACAAAGTCAAGCCGTGGAGCACAATCATCGTAATTCGTGAACCCTTCTGATGCCGTGAAATGGGATTTGCGGCGTACGAAATTTCTATCCCGACCCTTGCACAAATTGTGCCCCGTCCACGATCTCAGGCCTTGCTTTATTTGCATATGATGCGCTCGCGCGCGTGTCACACGAACACGCGACGGTCTTGCATCTGTGACATGGATACGCGCGGTTAGACATTGGGAACAGTGGCACGGTGGTAATTAGTATTCCCGATTTCTCGATATTTTCTTCCTGATTACTGGAGGAATTCTCGAGAAAGAATTCTCGCGAAAGGAACGCCAGTGGTAATGGATGCGCTCGGCGATTCGGTTGACTGTCGGGCAGCATTTCGATGTAAATGATACAACGAGGCTTAAACCGGAAGTGTGCTTAATACAACACAGCTATCGAACTAAAGCGGACGACGTTCGTTCCCGGTTACGAACGCGCCAGCAACGGCAACAAAAATCTAGGTACGTAAAACGTCAAATCCGCGAACGGGTTAAACAGGACAACGCTCTTTGAACTGGAAGCAGTAAATTTCGGCTAAACGCAGGGAAACTAGTTCAAGCACTGTACCAATTCGTCGCGGTAATTATAATTGACAGAGAAAAAAAATTGCGCAAAATAATCCAACTGCTTCATTAGAAAAGCTCGCGAAAACCTATTAAAAGTACCCGAACTTTGAGCCGCAATAACTCCGAAGATTGTAACCTTTTCCGGAACAAATCTAGTTCGTTAGAAGCGCGCATTCTTCCCCTTTAAAATGCTTTTTGTTTGATCTCGATACGACTTCCGGTTCCCGAGATATCGCAGTGCAAAGTAGATGGTTATATTTTAATAATCTTCTATCGCTATCATTGTCTCGCGCTCGGACCCTCTCACTCGCACTGTGTACACTGACCTACCCCAACCTCCCGCCACGTGCGCTGGTCAGCGACAGACGCTGTGTCAGCGTTTTTTTACTATAACTACCGTCTGTGACGTACGCATTTCCCGGAAAAAATGTAGGTCACGCCGCATTCATAAATTCCACGCACTCCTGAATATTAATGACAACTTTAAACGCTTGTATCTCAGAGACTAATTGAGATATCGGCACGAAACAAAAACCAGATGAAAGGGCACGCTCTCCGCTATCTACTGGCCGGTGTGTTTTGTATAAAATTTTCCATTCCGTTCAGGTGCGAATTTTTCGTTCAAAGTTAACGTTAGCTTAGTCCATTGTTCGCGCTATTTCTGTTGCCTTCGTTAATTGCACAATGCTCTCCCATTGATTTTCACTGTTATCCCGTGCTGCACAAGTGCGAGTCCGTTGTACGTAAATTAATTAATTGGTGGAAAGCATCGTTGTGTATAATTCAAACAGCAGGTAATATCAGCGGGCATGTCAAATTAAATTGTAAATTGTACATTGAAATTAATTGAAAAACGCGGATTGGTTAATCGTGAATCACAATAATCCGGCGCGACTCATCTGGCGATTTTAATAAATTAGTTAATTATATCAATTAGGTACCGCGCGAAGTCGCGAGACGTCGTTCTCGAGCTAATCGCTCGTTGAACTCGCAATAATTACAGCTGCCGTTACGGCCGATCGGCGGGGCTATTTTCAGTCGTGGCGCACGTTACCACCGCGGGGCCCGTATATTACGCGAGCTCTAGTAAGTTTGATGGGAAATTACTAATCGAGGATCAACTCGGCAACAGCCAAGGGAAAGTGAAATTTCCCGAGACGGGACTGCCAGAGGGAACAGCCCGAGCTCTCGACATATGAAAACTAAGGAACACCACGTGCTCGACACGTGTGTCCACACGCGTGGTTGTTCTGCACGCATCGCGGGGCACATCTCATTGCAACCAGCTCGCGTTACGGATTATAAACGTCGCGTAATTTGCGCAGAACGGAGAGCTACAAAACACACTCTGGCCAAGTGAAATTTGCAGGTCACGCCACATTATACCTCGTAAATATGATACGGCCCGCGAGCGGATTATGCAATCTCTTTGTATCTGATTACTTTAATTTCCACGCGTAGGTATCACGCCATCGGAGGAAAATTGAAGGTTCACGTGTGTTCCGGAAAAATGTCTGCAAAAATTAACTCCCTCTGCTCGCCTCGTCTATGAATAACAAGTAGCGCGGGCTAATATATTGTGAGACATATTTTTATGCAAAACGAATCGGTGATATGGGTCGACGTAATTTTTTCAGCAGCGGAGGTAAATATATGCGAATAAATGGAACACGTTATTGACAAAGGGATTAACGTGGAATAAGGCAGAGTTTGGGCCTTAACGCTTTATATTTTTTCAATTAATTGGCCGTGTATAATTAAACGAAGGATCGAGAGGAAGAGGGTTGAAAGAGGCAGGAATGGGGTAAATTGACATGGTTCCGGCAAAGTCCGGGAAACGAAGACGAATTAGAAGGACGAAAAGCGGAGTCAAAGAAAAGCGCTGTGCCGCTAATAAAACTAAACTAGACTCAGGCTCTTCAACTTTGCAGAAACATTGAGAGGAAAGAAGGCGGGGAGGATGAGTGCCGGCGAAACAAAAGAAGAGACCGGGACAAAAATGTTAGAGTTTCTTCCTAGTGACTGGAGCAAATACTTCCGTGGGTTTTCCTGTTTCCAGCTGGTAAAACTGTGCCTCGGTACGTCAATGATAGTACATATATACCGTCCTTCAAGCTGTACATAACTTTTCCTATGGAAAAGCTTTCTTTCCTAATTTGCTGCCAAGCTATACTAGCTTGGTAATTAGTATCCTATATTCATCTCCCACGATGCATTCTCTCATCCATGGTAAGAACTGCCGCACGTAATATTCCAAGAAAAAGAAATGGGGCATGCATTCGTTATTCATTTTGCATTGAAGAAAAGAGAAATAAATTTTCTGCCTTCCTCGAGGCAAGCACTATATTTTAAATAATAACATTAAAAATGTATATACGCTTGAGGGCTTGTGCATGCTTGTCTGGAGATTATAATAACGTTTTCCTCGTCGTGGAAAACGGCCAGGATAGAACAAAAAATGGGAAATAAAATTAGTAAGCAAAAGGAATAAAGTGAAAAAGGGAGATAGATAAAGGGGTGTAAACAGTGGGAGCGCAGAAAGGTCGAAGGCAAGGCGAGAAAAGCATAAAACGTGGGCGGAGAGAGACTTGAAAAATGCGAAAAAGGCGAGAAAGCCTTCTAGGTTTCGTAAATAGAAAGTAGGTGGCAGGTAGCCGCACTTTTAAAGAGAAGAAATCACTTGACCGTGTACGGTCTTCAGTTTTTATTTTTATTTACCCAACGATCTGCTGAACGGGCCGTACCTGTCCGTCAGAATGACGGAACACGATATCTTAACGTCGAAACGGAAGCTGTCCGATGCCTGGTGAATTTTTCGCGCGGTGAAATTAATGCGCAACGATCAATCCGCCCAGCGATGCGCATTCCGCGGGTCGCTTATCGCGTAACGACTGTTCGCATTAAAGACTAAGGGTGCAAGAACGTTTCAGGGAGAAAAATTTCTACGGTGGACCGTCGGAAACGTTTGTACCGATAAAACTTTAACACTTACCATCGCACGACTTTGTTGGACCAATAAATAAACCGTGTAGTATAAAATATCTGCGCTGATCAAGCGAGCCATGTATAAAAACCGGCCCAGATTTCTGCCAACAGAGAATTAAGTCCTCGAAACGACGTCTGCGTCCGCGAGCACGAATCGCTTTTAAAATCGCGAACCAACTCCAACCGTTGGCAAAACTTTCGTAATTGGTCGAACTGTGCTTTGAGCACCTTAATACTTTCATGTTTCTCGACGACTGCTAGACGATAGCTGTGTACGATCGGAGGGACTCGATTCGATTCGATGAATTAATTAAATATACCGTGCTTCGTGTGAAAAAAAATTAATTGACAATCTTGGAGGGGAAAAAAATTGTAACTATTAACTGTAACGCAGAAAGGTCGAAGACACCTATCGTGGAATTTTTGTTCTCCCATACGTTTCGCTCTTCTTTCCGTCCGCGCTCCCGTAGACCGGGGCAATTTTCTCTCCTCTCGCGTTTCCACGGTTTATTGAAAAAGCTGAGCAGAAGAGAAGAGCATCAAAGTTCGCAATTTGCACCAAGTGCAAGCCTGTCTGGCTGAAGCGGCACCGGGATCAGGTCGAAAGTTCAATCTCTCCTCCGCTCGCATTTCGACCGATATTTTCTCTGTTTCGCTGTCCTCTCTATTGGCTCCCCGTTTCTCACGGATTGATTTCCACGATCCAACTTTTATATTGGCGGCGGGAGCCGCGAGGCTTCGTTCGATTTCAATCAAATTAATTACAAAGTACCAACTGAGACGTCCTAGCGCCGCTTTTAATTACTGTTCCGTTGAAAATACGGACGAGCGACGCCGGACCTGGGTCGCCAAGATTTCGTCCGACAGTGAAATAACCGTGGAAAATGATATTTCCCAAGCGACGACGAAGCGACGCACCACGAGAAAATTGTCGCAGCCCTTAGAAAACAATCCGTCGAACGTGCGACGATATTGGAGAAACCTGGCATCGAATTTAATCAGAATTCGCTCGTCTTGCGTGAGACAGCAGATAAATTTCCTTGGGTTTTCTTTGCGCGGGATCGGAAGAAAAATCGACATCGTGGACGATTGTCGGTTTCATTTAAAGGCAGATTAAGATGGATGCATGTAATAGCGCGTAAATTGAGGATAAATTACAGGGCGAGGGGGATACGAAGAAGAAGTGCTCTCTTGTTTCTCTTTCGTTCAGAGGATTACTTGCTCGCGATGCAGGGAGCCATTAGCGACAATTGACCCCTCGGTGTCTACCGTAGATTTCAAGGCCGTAGAACGCGATCGACAGGCAACGCTGCAAGGCGTTATTTTCCGTGTACAGAAACACAGGTCAGATTGTGGAATTCCATTGGGTGCGGTTCGACTGACGAATAGAGTAAAAATAAAATTCTATACTTGTTGAATTTCATGCCTTGCGAAGTGTGTGTGAATTGCCGTTTAAAGTCCGCTTTGGAAACTAACGTGCGGTTCGTTTTTCGCTAGCGGCAAGGCCAAGTTAAACAGAACTGTGGCAATATGTAAAATTAGTTGCAAGATGGGGGCACAGAGGGTTAGCGAGAGTGAGTCGTTTATTTGTAAACCTTTGTGAGATTAGTTTCTGATGCACAGAAAGCGGAAGTGGAAAAAGGAAGGGAAGGAGAAAAAAGGAAATGCGACGAAAGACCGAAAGAGGGATGGAGAGAGAGAAAGAGAGAGATACATGCAACGGCGCCAAGTGTAACTTGCTCGTGAAAGCCATATGACGAAGAGGCATGCCAAATAATTTATTTCTGACTGTAGATACTATATACGTGTACACGAGTATTTCAAAAGGGAACGCTCCGCGCAAGGATAATACCTTCCTGACCAAAGTGCGAAGCACGTCCAATTAGTTGTACAATGCAATTACCGCGGGTATTATTCCATTACGATGCCTGTTGTTCGCGTAATTTAATCATTGCGCTGCTCGCGTCTAATGTCTCTGGAAACCGGAGACTCGGTGGAAAGGAAACGAGCAGAGGTAGAACTTTTGCAAGTTTTATCATTGGAAGCCAAGAGTTCTACGGAACAATGATGGAAGATGCTCGAATGTAGAAGAAACATATACACATATATATATCTCACTTATCATCCGGAACGTTTGGTGAATGTGAAAAATATCGAAGGAAAATATTCGAAAAATTTCGCCGGACAGAAAATCGATTCTAAAATTGTCCAACTTTGAAAACACGTGCCATCCGTGTAACGTGTTCATCGTGAAATGCCGGTAGAAATTTTTCGGCAACATCAGCGGGACCGTCGAAGTAGCGCGCAGCTCATTGGAATTTTAAATTACAACTGTAAACGATGGAGGAAATGAAGTCGCGGTAGTAATGTGGCGGCCGGAAGAAGCTGTACACCGATCGAACAGCGTTCGAAATGAAAATCGGTTGAGCGTATAAATACCGGTGAACAGGGGAGCCAGAGAAGTTCCATTGGTTCATAGAATACGACACAGCGGCGGGCAAAACAGCACCCGATTCAGAAACCGAAAATGTCTGTCGCTCGACCATTTTTCACTTGTATACCCGTTGTCAGGATGGCCTGCTGCGGCGAATGCATAAAAGTAGAACAAAAAGGGTCAGGAGGGCGGGGGAGGGGGTTAACGTGCACGTCCGACTCACCGTATCCTGTACCAGTCGTAAGATGGAAAAAGAAACCGTAGCAAATGCTTTCCGGAAACCCATTGGCCCGTCAGCACAAGCGTACCGAGGCGAAATTGTCAAAGTACGAAAATAAAGATGGAACGCACGAACGGAGGGAAAGAAAAGTGGGGAAAAGCGGACGTGGGTGGATATGTGGAAAAGAGGATCGCACGAGGTTTAGAAGGATAAGAAGGTCATGGACGTCGCGGCGAGGAGGAAAGGCGAAAGGAAATGCAATAAGAAGGGGTCGCCAGATGGGTGGGGCAAGAACGATAGATTGCGGCAAAAAGGCGGAAGAAAATAAATAAAGACGGTGGAATGCAACGGGGGGGTTGGGAAAAAAGCTGTACGACTCCGCGACAGGAACTACGCTCTTGTTCTTGCGGATGCAATTTTCTAAAAATGTATCGGGGATTAATTTTCGATGACGACAGCTTCTGCATAAGTTTTTTAATACCCGCGGGAAGGCTTGAGAATAGATATACGGCCGTTCGTCCCAGCGTCAATGCGCTGCTCGCATTTTAGTGACTGCAATGAATCAAATTCCGCGAGGTAAATCGATCCGCGGAGGGAGAAGGAGCAATCGAGCGTTTCGTAGTCGATGAAACGACGGTATTTGCTGGAAGCTCGGCCCCGTCAGCGGAGGCGGGTTAAAAACGTCAGGAAAAACGTGGAACTCGATGACGGCACAGGTTCATCGGGACCGATCCGCCCGCTGCCAGCATAAACAGGAAAACATTCGTTTGTTCGCGGTATCCCAGAATACATAAGGCGTATTCTACACGTATCAATACGTTGAAACATCCGCCCACGCGTGCACACAACACGCACATTGCGTGTACACGGGAGACAACTCTAAATCACGGCGTCAGAGCCGAATTAACAGGCCGCAGCCCCTGGTGCAGGCCGTGACGTTTGCCAAACCCCCTCGACTCTTTGGTTACGTGCTGGACACCTCCCCTACCCCCTCCGCTTGAAGTTAATGTTCCGTCTAATCGATTTGATCTTTCATGTGAAACGCAATTTCGATCGCTGCTTATAATTAAACGTCGATACATGAGGTACCTACATGAGATTTTGAAAGAATTTAACTGAACGAAATAGAGGGAAAATAGAATTTCGCAATGGTTATCGAACCACGCGTAAATTGACTGTCCTCGAGATAATCCCCAGGCATTTATAGATGAAGCACCGACGAGATTAGATAGACGTCTACGCGTTTAACGCACCTGACCCGAATTCGATTTGCTCGGGTGTTGCGGGATGCGGCTGGATTACCGGATGTGTCGAATATCATGCCATAATTTCGTCGACCCTGTTTGTCGGGTGATTCCATGGTACCAGCACGATGTTTGAGGGTGGAACAGACGTATCACAGCTAAAGGGGATGTTATGAGGGATTAACACGTGAGATGTGCCTCGACTCTTAATATCAAGGCAACGAAATTAAATGGATCGAATTTTCTTTACAGGAGTACCTAATGCCAATTTTCTTCGTCCCATAAAAACGAAAGCGACTCTCCTATTCTTTTTATTCGACACCCATTCGATTTCCATCGTCGACAATTTTTTTAGAGCGTTTTGCGTGCATCAGATCGTTATTGCCTGTCGCGAAAATTCGTTTTCGTTGCGCGAACGATTCCGAAAGTCGATAACTCGACAGATAGGCATACGTGTTCAGCATTACGCCGCGTAATCCGTGAACGGCACATGTGTAGAAAAAATTGATCGAACCGAAAATTGAGGCGAAAAAAATATTCGTGGTTCAACCGTGGAATGACGCGTTCTGGCCGCGGGAAGGTATTCTTTTGCCGACGATAATTTCAATTATACTGTTGCTTGGCCCGTGCTGCTGGCGTATATAACAGTGCAGAGTTCACACATTTTTCACCGCAAATGTTCAATTCGATCATTTTTATTCACCGCGAATAAACAAATTAAATATGAAAATAAAAGTCACCGAGCTCACGGTCGGGCGAAATAATTCTTCGTTGCTGCGATTCACGCTGCGCTTATATGTATTACCAGCAGGAATGGTATCTGAAATATTATATATTATCCTTTCAGCTACTGAATAAATAATCCAGATCCTGCTGAAATCAAATAAAAACGCTTCTATAAAAATGAGTTACATACAGGGGGATTTTCGTGCAATAAATTTATCCGCTTAAAATTATTGTTTGCCTCTACTGTCAGCCGTAGCAGATAATATGTATTACAAATTATTAATGTAAATATCAGCGTTTCAAGCGTACCTTCCCGGCGATATCATTATTTCTCTGTAGACGTCTGTGAATTTCCTGATTATTTTAATTATCCCGCAATTATGACCCTCGTTAAACGTAATATTCCACGAAATATTAATCACAACATCAAGCAGCTTTACTTTGCCCCTCTCGAGTAATGTTGTTTCGAATCGTTTCAACGTCGAGAAATTGTTACGAGAGCCACCCTTATGTGTCCCGCGTTTTTATCGTTCTCCGTTCAAGGCGTTAATTAATATAATGGCCAGAATTTAACGAATGTACATCACTCTATGTACGCCGTTTTTCAACGCCACGCTCTACACGGCCGTGGAAAAAAGGACCATTTATCTTAAGGGTCGTTAATGTGAGAAAAATTCGTCGGGTCGTGAGGCAAGAAGGCGTTCCTCGCTCGAACGTACGGGAGAAAAAAAAAAATCTAGCCGGATGGTGGTGGATCCTCTGACTCAGAAGCCCTGCCTGAAATCAGCTGAGAATCGACGTTTAGGGCTTGTGTAAATGCGCGAGGCCATAACGGGTCGGAAAACTGGAACTTCGTTCAAGTTTCGTTGGCACTTGAAACTCCGTCGAACGGTTTCTAACTACCTGAACGAGAAATCCTGGCTGTACGATACCTGAGAGTGTGCAAACTGAGAGAGAAATGGTTCACGATGTTGCCTCTTAAAAGTTTCTAGTATTTTAAGGACATTTAAATACCGAATCTCAACTTGCTATTGCGAAGATCTCATTTCTGAACCAATGGAACCGATCAATAAATTCTGGTCAATTAATTTAATACGAAGCTCTCAAATTTTAGATGATTTTAGCTGATGGCTGGTCCGTTAATAGTTGGAGCGAAATATCGGTCCACGGGAAACCTTGGTGAAACTCATAGTAGAATAACTGAACAAACCACGAGGGCACCGCGGTTCGCGAATTTAATATAAATAAAACACGGTCAGATGATTTCAATATCGCCAGAGTGGATGACAGAGCAGTCCTGCGTTCCCGCGAAATATCCCCTGTACAAACTTTGACGACTCATTCCGAGCAATTCGAGAAGCAAGTTAAAGTCAACATCCCCGTTTCCACGAGCCTGTATTGAAGCTCCAATAAATACTACGATGATTTTGTCCAGCTTCGAAGAAGAAACGGGATGTCGAAATTTACGGATAACGCGTGAAGACGCGGCGGAAATTAGCGCGCATCGAACCGAGCAACAAGTAAACCCACCCCCTGCCGTGCCATCGCCACTTCTAGCTCCCTCTGCCGCGGTATTTCATTCCGAGACAATCGAGTCGAGTCGTTTAAAGCACTTCTGCGTTCGGAGAAGATTGCGAAATGGGGCGCGGCCGGTCAGTCGGATCCTCGAGTGCAATTCGAAACGTTTCGGACGACTTCTAATTAGAACGGCTCGTCTATCTGTCTCTTGAGATCTCGCGAGCCGAAATTTTCGTTTCGCTGATGGAGAGACGGGCCTGCGGAGAGGTCTCGCCGAGAGAGGAAGAGAGAGAGCGACGGGAAAGAGACGAGGAAGAGACGAGAGAGCGGGCAGTGAATCATTCTATGAGCATAAATTAGCGGGCCGTCGCAACGCCGGTTAATTAATTAAGGTAAATTGTCCTAAGCGTAAGTAACTGCCGGCGCCTGGGTCACTCCTCCCTGCTCGGTTCTCCTCTCTTCCTGGATAACTGGTACTCTCTTCGAGCTGTCTGGCTGCGAGATGAGTTTCCGGAAGACCAGTTCCTTTAGGTCGTGGCTTCTTTCCGCCGTTTGACACCGCCCTTTTTGGGGTCCATTGTCTCCCTCCGTGAAGGGTAGAAATGTATCTTCCCCAGAAGAGCCCCGGCCCTCTACGAGATTTATCGCCGAAACGACCCGATCCCACGAGGAAGTTTATTCGGCGCGGCTATTTTGGTAGCACTTGATTAAACAGCTGGCTGATTTTTATGTGAAAATATTGCAGATTGACCCTGTGGATTTAGTGCGGACATTCGAATTACAATTTGCGCCGTTGAGTAAGATTTCCATTACATTTCGCTCTCGCTTTAGATTGTTCAAAAATTTCACACATTCCCGGGTGAATTTTATTTTCGCCCGTCAATTTCGATTAAATTTCGAAACTTCGTGGCGGTCGCGAGCTCTGATTAACTGCTTCGTGAAATTGTACAGTTGATTTGACGCCGATACCTGTAATTACCCGGGTTCGTTCAAAGCGACGAATCGCGGCCCCGAAATTATCCTTTCATTCGGTGAATGAACGGGCGTGTCGCGACAAAGGGTAAACATTACAATTAAAACGACGTCGAATTGTTTGTTTGCCGCGTTAATTTGCGCCGCGATGACGTGCTCGACGTTTCATACAGGAAAAAGGGGAAAAGGGTGAAAACCCGAACGGGGGGCAAGGAGGGAAAATTGAAGTGCTGCGCGAATGCAAACGACGCGGAGTATGCGTGCGTGCGATTAAGAGAAGAGGGGTTAAGGGTTCAAGACCCGAGGCCATACCAGTCAGCAACGTTAATTGCTTGCCTACCCACAGTAACTTGATATTACTGCCATTCCGCAACGCGTACACCTCGTCGTCAAATTTCCCATATTTTCGTGTCATTATTGGGAGATTGAAAAATCGCTCGTGAAATTAAAACACGAATTTACAAATTCCACGATGAAATAATAGAATCTGGGGTCGACGGGAATTTCCCTTTGTCGCGAATTAAATTAAGCGCGACGAGGAAGCTTTTGCGTGCTCATGAAAAAATTAAATATGTAACGAGGAGGGGGAGACTTTTCACCAAACTAATTTCCCTAAACTGACACGGATAAGAGTTGGTGAACCTTTCGACGCGCGCTGTTACATTATTTACGTATAAATAGTTGTGTCGCCGTTAGGAAACTGCGCTCGGTTTTTCTGAATTTTAAGCAACCGCGGGACCATCCAGTAACACCAAACTTGCCGCAGGAATTATTTAACTTTTAAATTTATTAATTTACATTTTCCACCGCCGCTTATGTCTGCGTCTCTCGGTGAACCGGTGGATTTAAATGAAACTGCTATCTCGACGGAAGTTAAAGTGGTGCCCCTCTATTAAAATCGTGGCGATTTTTTCAAATGTAATTAAATAATATTCAGAACAAATTGAATTTCCGCAATAGTGTTCGCGATCGGCGGTGAAAGAAATCTGGCCACGAAAAGCTTTCAGCGGTAGAATTATTTCTGCAACTAGCCGCGAGCACTGCTTCAGCTCAATGTTCCCTGCCGCTGTAGCTCAATGGGAACGACGAAACTAGGTTTGGACACAACTGTTTATGCTACTGAAACCAGATGTTTGGTTCACAGGCCGGTTCAAATATGCTACACCATTCGGGAAACCAACTAATATCAAGCGTTCTGTCCCTGCGATCGAGTGAATGCTCTTTACTATCTGTGGAATCTGATTTTGTTAAAGATAAAAACAAAATTATATCAGTCCTCTTTCTCCAAAGTAGACGAATAGACTTTGTTCAACCAGTGTACTGATTTAAATAAATTTATCCGCCGTGTTTATGCGGTTCGTCGGGCGAACGATTTAATTCAATTTTATCTTTCAATTGTGCACAGTGATAGGAAGAAATGTCCAAATTAGATGTGCCGCGCGTACGGGGCGTGGAAAGGACGGTACGAAGACGAGGGAAAAAAATTGCCGAGCGTGTTTTCTCTGACACAGATTTAACGGAAGTACTTATGTAGCCAAGCACATTTGGAATTGCCGGCGATGCTCGCCCCGTTTTGCGGTCACGAGCGTGTGCAGACATTTATGGCAACACGTGCGTGTCATAAAGCGGGTGTTTCCTCGAAAAAACATAGAAACGAGAAGGAAAACGGGGGCGGTCTTGTTTCGAAAATAAATTAATCCCTGATGCGTGTCGCTCATAGACTACACCCATTTTCATTTTCTCCGGGGGAGGAACGAAGGCAAACCTGCAGAAATATTCACCCCTTAACCTTTCGAAATTAAGGTGGAATCCAATTTCTTTTCTTTTCTTTTTTTTGCTGGTTAAAATAGAATCTAATTGTTCCTCGTAAAAAACATTTGTGTGTTATCGATTCGGAAACAGCTGTGGTAAAAAATCTAGTTGACACCATTTTCTTCGACGACAGAAACAATGGGTATCGCAGAAAGCTAAAAAAAATGTCCCAGAGGACAATGAAAAGTGAAACAATTCGCCAGGAGAAAAAAAAACCGTGTGTGGAGTTTTTAAATAAATACACCATTTTACGGGCCAGCGCATGGCTAAATTGTCAAAATTGTAACAAAACGCTGAAGAACCACAACGACGAAGAATCGTACGCTGCGAGGCTGGAGAAACGGAACGACGGTCGAGTAATGGAATATAGCGGGCAGAAATTTAATTCTGCTTCAGAAATCCTTGGGCCGCGTGGTCGGCGCGAACAATTACGCGGTAATTGTTAATACGTCTTACAATTTGCACGACGTGCAACGTGTTGAGAAACTTTTTCACCGTGCGTACGTCGTTTCTTCTTTCTCATCTCATCCGCGAAACGTCGCTACCGCGAGGGCATTCGTTTTGCATTCGTCGTGGAAATTTATCGACGACGTGAATGTATTTGGATGTACGGTTTATTTTTAAATGCGTGATATCTATCGCACTGTTTCACTGCCCGAAAGTGTATCCACGAAGCGGGTGGAATGTTTTTTCATTGGACGTCGAACGATTTCGATTGGCCGAAGGGACGATGAGTTTCGAACGATCGGCGTGCAGAGAGCTCGTTAACGCGGCCGTGTTGAATCGAATTGCGCGGATCGTGCACGGCGTCGATTAAAATTCTCTACATTAATTATCGAACGATAGATTGGACCGTGAAACGCAGTTAATTGACGACGAATGGAATTTCGATGATTGCGAGGCGGACTGTCGGCCCGTCCGCGAGAAAATCGATCGTGACAGAAAAAATATGGAAACGACGTTCCGTTCTGTCGTTTAAATATCGTCGATCTAAAATCTACAGGCGACCCGGATCGTTTGCAATTTGTGACTGTCTTAAACTCAGCAATGGTGGCACTTTAATCTGGGAAACCGTAGTGCCTCTGTAACGTGGGTCGGGTGTATTTCGGATCTCTGTAATACAAATATTTGTAAATCCCCGAGATATATTTAACGCGAAGAACTCGATGATTCTCCAAACACAATTATCGCTCGAACATTTGTTTCCTTTGTTATTGTTACGTAAACAGCCACTGTCCTGGGGCAGAAGAAACATTCTTCCCGTTCTAAAATTGTCTCGTCACGGGACCCGTTGAGAGTTGAAATAATTCTAAGGAGATGGCGATGGCGCCTCCTGGACGGCCAACAGAGATTTGTGGGGAAAGTTTTTGGCAAAATTGAGACAACCGCGAGGCCTGATGGGCGTACCGTGATTTATGCGATTCATTTCCCAGGTAGGATTGTCAGGGTTCATATCGCGGAACGAACACGAGGAACTTTCCTCGGTTTCCACGTCGAAGATTTGCGTAGCTCTTCTGGCTTCTTCTTTTTCTTCGTTTTTCTCCGTTTTTCTCCGTTTTCCTTGAAAGAACGCTATTACCCAGCGTATTTATTAATGCAGTTATTATTTAAAAAGGGGGCTCAGCACGGCTTACTGGAATAAAATGGACAGAAAAATATTCAATATTGATTGCAAAAATTTCAGTTGTAAAAGCTTCGAAAAATATTGTTACGTTCTCGCCTTTTGTCCGATATGAAACAGTAATAAAGTCTGTATAACAAAAAATGTATTTATTAAATATTAGTTTGCAACCACGTGCCAATTGACCACTCGTCTGTTTTATAAATATTGGCAATTTAAACTGTCCTTCCCTTCTGGAAATTTTTTTTTTAAAAATCCCATCGATGACATTAATAACATGCGACTTCCATCATCTCCAATACCACAACACCGTATTAGGACACCATACTGGTATCAATCGAATGATTATTAATGTTAATAACGCCAAGTCAGGTACCGATCTATTTAATTCAACACCTTCTTCTCTTAAACGATCACAGCCTAGCTTACCGCTTAAATGACTTCAACTACTTTAATCCTCTTAATTTTTAATAATATTTATTTGATATAAAATCCCTACCTCACTTTGTCACTATTATTGTGTATTTTACTAATGGGTCTTTTCCCGTATAAATATATAAATATTGCTCCCGTTCCGTTTTATTAAGCCAGTCCCTTTAACTATCAGAATAATCGAACAGAATTTCAACCAGCCATCGACTGTATTTACCACTGGCTGGTTCGCTTCTTCTTTTCCATTTTTGGCGATAGAATGTGAAATATTGGAAAGGGCAGGGCAACTATGCGAAAAAAGAGACCAAGGTGACGATCGAATACCAACCAGAGAGAATCGTGACAGGCATCAAGGCGCAGATGCCCAAATACACCAGCAACACTGTCCAAGTGTGACGCGGCTCCTGGCAAGTGTCCAGCTTTTTCCCGCTCGCTAGGCCACCGATTCTTGGCCCCCTCATCGTGCCTCGTGCCGCATAGTTTTCGCCCCGGCCACGTAAACGGGAACCTCACTGCCGGATTAGGCTTCGGGAACTTTAATAATGCCGGCCTCGACACCGCTGGCTTCCTTCCTTCCTTTCTTCTTTCCTCGGTTCTCCCTCTGTTCTCACGTAACTCGGACACAAACTTGGTAACGCTGACATTCCACACTGTGCACGAATCACGCATGAAGAATCTTGCTTCGTTTCTTCAACTCACATCGCGACCATTAAGGGAGCACTGGAATGCACTTCGCGAGGAACACCTAGTACACAAATTGTCTCGGGGATCACCTTTTTCCTTGTCCCTATTTTTGTTATTTATGATAGTCAAGGTGCGATTTCCTCGTGAAACACAGGGCACGAAAGTGGCGAACGTATAGGAACGACGGACAGGTACGATGCTTGCATTAACACCCGGCACGTGACATTTTTACGATAGCCCTGCGAGAAGCTTGCGATAAGAGCTCATTTACCTAAGGATGTGCTCTCAGGCGAAAGCTTCGGGAAATAGCCCGCTGGAAAATCCAGCAGCTTCCTTCGACGTGGCTCCTCTAAGAGAACGACGCGTGGCTGTTCGTGGAGTAATAGTTTTTAACTGCATTTTTATCTCTTAATAACGCGGCGGTGTTAAGCTGCCCGGTAGCTAGACGCATCGCGATACCTCGACGAAATTTAGCCTCAGCAGTGTGCTTCTGTGAAAAAACAGGATGCAAATTACACGGGAAATTGTTAGAACTTCGATTTTTCTTTCTACAATTAACGACCCAGCAGCAGGGTGTTTCGATGGAAAATACAAGGTGTTTGTATTTTATCGCCGAGGTAATACAATCTAAACGTCAGTCATGGAAATCGAATGATAATATCGCAGGTATAAACCGGCGGACGGATTTTAATAGAACTGTGTAACGCGACGATCTGTTGGAACGGATTAAGTTGATGAATTTTCTACGCGACGCGGCGCGGTAGCCGCTGTATTTTTCTTTCCATTATTCCAACGAAGCGTATAACTTCTTATTAAGGATAAAACCCGTCACACGTAGAATTCATTCGAGGAACGAACGCAAGCCAATTATCTCCAGGCGCCACCAGAAATGAATTCGTCAATGAAACTACCCGCACCGGGATCACTCTTCCTAATACAATGAACGGAAGTCGGCCTGGCCTTTGAGAAATCAACAGAAACCAGGTTCGGGGTTAACGTTATAGCTTTGGAAAACCGGGGCAACCAGTTCCTCGATGCCCATAAATTAATCCGTTCGCCACGAGCGGAATCCTTATGCATTTATTGCCGTCGCGCCAAGTAGCCGGGCACGCTGTGAAAACACAGTTTACCGGCGGATCAACTCGGCCGGGTTCGAATTAAAACGGATCCAAGTAGGTAATTACATCGTCTTAATTAATTCTTCAGACTGCCGGCCGACGGCAGTCGGTTCTCCCCTCGTGTTCGTGTACGAACACGAACGTTGGGCGACGACTTGTCACGTCGAGGACGGCTTGAAATTATTCGCCGGGGAACGGAGCGTTTCTTCGGGGTTGGAAACGTTAAATTGCACGCGCGGAACGGTTCCAGAAGGGTGTGACAGGACAGGAGGCGATTTTGTGCGTGACTGCGAGAGATGAAAGGTGCCGATGGTGAACAAACGGTATAATAAATATTTCGATGATCGAAATGTAAATCGAATTATATCCTTCCGAAAATATTCTTCCAAAAAATATAAATTGAGAGAGATATAAATATATAGAAGAAAAGTTGAATCGTGAAAGATTTTTTGTTAAGTGGAATAAATTGTAAGACTGGAACATCGGGGAAGTGGAAATGCCTGTAGTAGAAGTGTCGCCACGGTGGCGGAATTTTTCGCGCAGGTTTCTATAAATACCGTCATTTGTCATTCATCGAGGCGTACTCGTTCGATCGAGTACAGTAAATCATCATTGATTTAGAACGTGAAAAAAGATTGCGACGCGGTCCGCTGGGCGAAATTTGATTTACTATTATCGAGAGGACAGTTCCTGCGGATGATTCACGGTGTGTCTTATATTTATTTCAGACCGTCCTCAGAAAAATTACGGCAGTTGGAGCGCGGCGCTGTCTGGGGACATCGGTGGATCAATTTTTAAAGCGCGCCTCGGAACCAACGAGAAGGGTTGCCACCGAGAACAATGACAATGCTGACGCGAGACAGCCGGTCGCAAATTATCCCTGCAAGGTATTATTAATTAATGGGCTTGTTAAGTCGCGTCGCGCGGCGCGAGAAAAGGTAGACGAAGGTGGACACCTTCTGTACGGCTCGTACCACCTTCAGAATAAAGTGAAGAAAATTGAAACGAGTTCTTCTTTTCCCTTGGTAAATTAAAATCAACTTACAGTCGTTGACAATATTTGAACGCGCATGTACAAATTTCCGCTAAACACTTCGCGATAATGAGCGCGGTAAAGCGACAGACAGGTAGAACAGAGAGTTCTTGGAAATGGGACGTCAGCGTAGTTTGAAAAGGAAAATTCTCGCAATCCTTGCACAGTGGAGGCAGGATTGCGTTTCAAACGCAGGACCCAGTAGTTGAGGATATCCGAAGACGAAAGGGGGGTGGGTGGAGGTCTGGAATTACGCGTTGCACAGGTGCGCAGCGAGGAACGTAAAGCTCGTGGATACGTAAATCGCGGGACGGTGTGCGAGTGTCCCGGATGTCGCCCGCGCGTATTCTCGCTTGAACGTATGACGCGAGTGCGAGGTACGACCACGCTGGGAATAACGAAACTTTCAAGACACCTCGAATTAAAGTTCCACCGCTTGTACAGCACGGTGCCTGACCCTTGTATCTCACCTGGGAGCACGAAAAAAAAATTCGAACCGCGGGGTAATTCGTGACTACTGAATTTTAATCCGCTTTCTCGCGACACCGCTGCTCCATATTTTATATCGCGACCTCGATACCGTGCTTCCGAGACAGCTGGAATCTTCCCCCGTGCTGCGAAAATTATTTTCCCCGTTGAAAAATTGATGAACAGGTCTGAAAGCGCACGAAGGAGAAGTAGAAACGGGACGAAAGGGGATATCTATTTCTATGTACCGGATATAGAATCGGCAGACTACTTAGGACCATTCAGGTTTCTTTTGAAATTAGAGTTAACGTTGTTCCAGAGAAGAAAAAGGGGGTATCGAAGAACTTTCGGCTAACCCTCGTGTTCGCGGAACGGCATTCGAACGACCGCTCGTCAGGAGCTGTCAAATCTCACGAGATCTCCTTTCGCCTTCTATTTATAGAGAATTCTGGTTGACGCTAGCTGCTCGACCGCGCAGCAGTTCACTTGTGCATCGTTCTGCATTAGCCCTCTCGTTTCTTCCAGCTTCTCTTTGCTCTTCCGCGTCTTTCGAGTGGAGCGAGCGCAAAGCCCTTCTGCCCAGGCGTACACATAATTACCAAAGTTAATTAGGGCTTTGAAGATGAAAGGGAGCGAGAACGGGGGGATGGATGGTGGCGCGGTTTAAAGATGTATTAGCGAGAGCGGATTGTGGGCGAGGGCGGCGTTGAAACGTAAAACGTTCGGAGGCGAGTAAAGAAGAATCAAAAGGGTTTCCCTCGAATCGGTGAAGGTGTAATTTTCAGGTAAGATAGAGCCTGATTCCTCGGAAGTGCGACACCGTCAAAGGGGCAGTGATACGAGGCTTCCTGGAAATATATTTTTTCAATTAATTCAAACACGGATTTTTCATTTCGTTTGCGTTTCTTTTTATGGAATCTTTTTTTCTTTCATTGCAACGATATCGCGTCTGTCGATCGAAGTTTGCGAGGAATGCACACGAAATTGCGAGAACGAAAACGAAATAACGTTCAAAGTCGTTCGATCCCCCGGACGTAAAAATGGAAAGGGTGGTCGGGGGATGAACGTCCATCCAACCGTGTAAATTTCACTTTTACCCGCGAATGGCAATTTTTTATTTCGACCTCGCAGTTTTCCCGGCGAATGCGTTTCGACGTGAATGTGTTTGCACAAAGGACCAATGTTGCATCGTGGTGTGCAGCTACACCCTACCGTACTGCCAATTTTCCCTCTCTCTCCCCTATTTCGCCACTGCACCAGGTCGCCACCCCCTGTACCATCTCCAAACTCACCCCTCGCCCTCTAGCCGACACTCGAGGTCTCGTGCAATTGGTTTTTCGTGTTCGAGGAACTCCGGTGTCCTCGGAATTCTAATTTTTCACATTTTTTTCCTCCCTACTCGTCCCGGAAAGCAGTCCCGTCATCCGACAGAACGGATATCGCGATTTTTTGCGGCCACGGCGAACGGAGAAATGAAACGGAAACGTCCTGCTGCTGGCGTCGCAACCGTGGCAACGATTTTTCACATTGCAACGAAGAAGAACATCAAATAAATTCACACCTTCGCACCGTGAGATCATAGACGAAATCATCACCGTGAACAGACATACGTTTCACGTTTCTCTGGCGATCACTGTAACTAAATAATCGCGACGATCCATCGCACTAACCAAGGATGAAAGCTCGTCGGACGCGTGTCAGGGCGCACGAGCGCCGTATCGATACGTCAACGATCAATCGAGGAACGATCGAACGGAGCGCGTGGAGGCGCGTGGTACCGGCATGGGCGTGTAAGAAGTACTAAATCCTGATGCCCCGTCCGCGGCTAGCCGGCCCCTCTAACAATAAACTTAGGTGAGAGACGAGAGACGAGCACGCAGACAGCGGAGAAACCGCACGCGTGACAAAGCGGAGCTCGTACGCGCGGTGTCGGTGCGTGAGCCACACTAGCGGGACGAGGGATCAACCGTTTCGAAGTCTCGAGCCATGGTGTGGGAGTGCCTGTGGGGAACGTGCAGCATGGAAGAAGCCGTACACCGATCATCTGCACTCGTTTATTGGGCATTAAGCGTGGCGTTGTTGCCCGTGAAAGCAATCCGCTTTTCGAAGCGGCTTTCTGCCTCGCCTTTTTTACCGCTGCCCCGGGGAATCGGTTTTTGGAGGTGCTCCCGGAAGCCCCTGCTTCAGGGGCGTCCATGGGAAATTCGGTTCGGCGAAAATATCCTGCGGACAGATTGGCGGCGCGGATATGTACTTTGTTACGTAGAACACAGTGGCGACATCGAGTGAAAGCGTTCCGGCATCCATCGCCGTGGTGCAAGCATTAAATTAAGCTCAGGATTGACATAGAACCCATTTATAGAACGCCCACGCTGTTACTACTCGGTACTCTTGCACAGAACCTCCTGAGATTTAGTCGCGGGCCAGGCGCAATGTTTGTCCCGTCGCGATAAAGCCAAACGGACCAGCGTACCTTTAATTAAAGACTGTCAATTAATGAGAATATCTGTTTCGCGTAAATATAAGGGGGCGTAGAATTGCTGGCGACAATGGGGCGACGACGGGCGAGCTTCGTGCGAAAGTCACAAAGGCGTGACCAAAAATACGATCGGTTTCACTTCCATGTCGTCACGAAAATTACACCAGCTGTCCCCCGCAAGTCTTCCCGCAGATCGGTTTCACTGTGTTCCGTTTGCATTCCACGCGCCCGATCGTTGCCACGGGCAGGCTGGTCCACGTTGCTTGCACAGTCCGGACGCGATGCCAGACGAGCACCGCGGAGCCTGCATGCCTGAATGATTATAGAAAGAGGAGAAAGGATGCAGAGGAGGCCACGTGTACGAGTGTTCGTGTGAACGTGCGGGGGGTGGAGCGCGACGAGATATTATGCAGATAAAATATTCATGGTTATCGGTGCTCGCGATCGAGCACGCCTTTCTTTCTCGCGATGAATAGAAATGCCACTACCCTCGGCAATCCGTGGGATCCAAATTCGTTTTCAGCCGCCGACAGTAAGGGAAGGAAGGACGAATGGGGGTAGGTAGAAGTAATCGGCGAATCAGCGATTGGGAAATAATTTTTAGCAACGCGCAATTATTATTTTCTCGAACGACTGTATAATACTTTCAACCCGATACGCGTATACGCCAGCCGCGTGCAACGTAGAGGGATTTTTAATTTAGAAAGGGAGACGATTTTCTTTTTTAACTCTCCGTTCGAATATTCTATCCAGGGATTCGCAGTGGAAAAGAAATTTCGAGGAACGTAGCGCGGCAAGCTTGCTAGAAATCCGATTCGAAAAGTGGCACCGTTAAATTGTAACCAGCACATTCCTAGCGCAATTCCCGTTCATTCGATTCTTCTGCGTGCCATCATTAACGCGCACACGTTTTCCCGCCGAATCTGTGTATCGTTGATTATTCCGTCTGTAGCCGAGTACCGCGACTGTTTTGCCACCGGATTCATTCGATTCTTGCCGGAGGATTATTTCAGCCAATTGTTCGCCGTTTATCCCTGCCGGCTATCAGCGACCAACGTTGAAGTTCGCCAAGAAACTTCTACACTCCGTTTCCGTTTGTCACGCTCGCAACGCAGTTGGCTGGGTTTAATAAGCTGTGCAGGAAGTTTCGTTGGATATTACGATTTTAATGAGCGGCAATAATTACGAGTGATACCACTTGGTAACCGGTATCAAAAGGCGGAAACGTAATAATTAGGCGATTACTTTTTACGTTTCTGCACGATTGAATTGTTCAGCGCAGAAAGCGCTCCTAAACATTCTTGTCACATATTTATTATGAATCAGGGAATTTTCCAATTGTCAGTCATCAATTATGACTTGTATAATATACGGAGGAAAAGTGCTGAAGTGAGTAGCAGCGATTGACGACGAAGTTTCGATCATAAAACTCGCAGTACGAAGCAGTTTAATTGGAAGTATAAATGGGAAGCCGTAAAAGAATGTCTGAAACTGTGTGTTCCAGCGAAATCATTAGCTGGTTTTAACGATATTCCGTTGAATTTAATTGGCATTTTTGTACGTCAGCGTGCCACCGTCCAAACGATCCCTCCCAAGATTTGATTAAAATCCTAATTTGCGTGGGCGGGAATTAACTTGGCAGTGGAATATAAGTTTGGTGAATTAATTATCAACTGCTTGGAACTCTTTATAGAACTATTGAAATTTTCATCGGGCAGCGGCTTCTATATTCCCCGGCCGCAATAATCCTTCGTCGTTTGACGAACGAATCGGGTACACCTGTCCACGGAACTCCTTGAAAGCACACAGCACGTCGAACATTAAACGACTCGACCGCAGATTTGTCTCGCGCAAAATGTAATTCACTAACTTCGCATTCGCTCGCGACGCGTTTCGAACTTTCCGCCGCTGTGAAAATTTCTTTGCCTCGACGTCGCATCGCGGGCAAGCGATACAAAAGGTAGAAGCCGCAGAAAAATTCAATCAGCTCCGATGTTGCCCCCGTTCGTCGTCGACGTCAAATTAAATTCAATTAATTCCGTTCAAGTTAGTTACGCGTCCGACCTAAAAATTGCAGTGGCCACGGGCCCTGTAATTAAGTCCGCTGCACCCCAGGAGATAATTGGCTGTATAATTGACCGACGGCCAGGGTGTGCAAATAATTACCGCACAGATTTGCTCGCGGGACAAAATAAATAATCCTCGACGTGGTATTTCGTGTGTCCCCGAAATGGCGCGAAAGAAATGGCGGAGCTGTTAAAAGGGGGTTGCGCGTTCGATGCCCAGAGTTAATAATTCTATTTGCGATTCGCTGAACGCCTTGACGATATTAATTTGTGACGCACAGGTGTGTGAATATAGGAACGCTGAATAGGGTCGATAAATTTCGAGACGTAGAAATAACCGTGATGAATAGGGGGGAGAACCTGCAGGTCGATCCACCTCGAGATAACACGAAAATGAAAAACGACCGACGGAGCACGAGGGCTATTATGTCCGCCGTGCAACGCTAGTCCTGGCGAATTCTATTCGCAGCCTTTACGCCAGATAATATCACGTACGCCTGGCCGTGTGTTAATCACGTAATGGTAGGTGGCACTTGAATTCGAGAGAAAGCGTCTACAATTTGCTGGCCGACGGTATAATAATGGAGAAGTGCCGTAATAGAACGCGAGGAACTTCAGCCGTTCTCCGTAAACTCCCTGTCTCCACTTTTGGGATCTCTGCTCGACTTCTATTTATAAGGCTATTCACTTTATAAGCGCACAACAAGTGCGAAACGGTCCCGCAGGGCTCCGCATTAGCCTCGTTATCGCGATATAATTACTTTAGTTGCACGATCCCCTCCGAAATACAACAGACTTGCATACAGTGCGCCATCTTCCAATCACAGCCTTGGCAATTAACTATTTTCTATCGCGACAGAAATATAACCATTCAACCGCTTTCCCTTAACTAATATTTAAAATTCTCCCTTAAAAACCTTTCACCCTCTGATCCATGCGTATATCTATATTTACACCTCCATCGTCGACGCGATATTCCCACCGCCCAGAGGTGTGCTAACGGACTCACACACAGGCACCAGAGTTAACTCAGAGCGCAGCAATGACAAGGCGCCCGACACAGTAGAAATTCGACATTTCTCCATGAAATCCGGGGTCAACTCGTCCGAGAATCGCACGGCCAAGGGGGTTAAAGGGGCATTAATGGGAGCAGCAGTAGAGTCGCGCGAGTGCAGCATGCCTTGGTGAACCCGGCTAGGTACGCGTGATAGTGATTATAGCGTCCGGGGTGGTCGCGTTAAACAGAGGCCGACTTGGAAGCACCGGCGTCGCCGGTACCCGCTGGTGTAATCCTTTGATTACAGCGTGTTTCGAGAGTCGGCTGAATCACGAGGAAGCGCGTAAGGTGATATTCCTGAATGGCACGGCCGGAAGCCGAAACCGGGCTGCATAAAGGAGGATATACAACGGGTGCAAGTCGCTGGTTGCTCGCGCGCGCGCGTACACGTAGTCGCCTGAACAGGCTGATGCAGGATACACGCAGGGAACGAACCAGCATAGCGCATCCGGTGTACTCTGGTAATGAAATACAGTAACATTATATCCGCGATATTCATCCGCGACGCGGTGTGCGGTTTACCACTACGCGGGCGAAAATTCGTTGGCTGTGTGCGTGTGTGGGCGCGTGTGCATGGAGCGTCGCCAGGGAATATGCGTGTCCAAGGGTATCGCGTGGCGTCTGGATTAATCAGAGTTCGGGGAAGCCTTGGAAAGATGACGGTTCCACGATTGGCTTGGAGGAAATTAAGAAAGTGGTGGCGTGGACTTCGCGGAGGAATCGCGACCACCCAGTTGTAAACGAGGATGGGATACTTTGATTTATCGAGAGGGATTTGACCTGCGTAATTGTACCTGTGAAGACGATTATCGATGAATTTCAAGGTGGGCGGTCTGATGTCGGTCGGCGTGTTAAATTCGAGATCGTGGATTTTGGAGTACATATTATGGAACATATCTGCGCGGATTTTCGATGAAACGTTTTGATTTCCTCGTGTGCTGTGCAGCAGCTTTCAAACAATATCCACTTGCACGCGAACGGCGGGCCATACGGAAGCGCCATAAAGCTAATGATCCCTAAGTGATCCGTACCACGACGACATGATGACTGTTGTGTTAGGGAGGATGGGATTACAAGCGAATAGAATGGAACGGGATGGAACATCCCCTCATTATTCAATGATCTACGTCTCTTTAGTGACGTGCATGCCACACCTCTTCGCGAGGGACGATACAAAAATTCGCCGAACGATTTGTCTTTCATTGATTGCAAATAATAAAAAGATGAAAGATAATGGCAGGTGTCTTGAATAGGTGGTATTCAAAGGAAGCAATACATTTTCAATACACTTATTAATATTTGCCAAACAATATAATTTCCAACGTTACTCATGTAATTTAGAAAAGCACCTATGCAGAAATACAGTGGCTAAAAGAGGTAGCCATATACATATGTTCAAACTGGAGACGTCATTATCGGACAGAACTTTCCGGTAAACCTAACATTTTCATTTTTCGAATGCATCACCGGTCAAATATAACGTGACACAGATTTTTCTGCGTCCAAGGAGAACAGCTTCAGCTTGTACTTCCTAGAATTTGACCGCGATATCCAATATCAGGTGGGCGTGTTTCATCACACGGTTTAACGTTATCGCTCGCCACTTATCTCCGGGGAATTCCAGCGCATCCTCCTCGGATATAACGATCCAAAGACGAATCCTGCGAGCCTCGCTTTCGCAAACGTTCCACGGCGTTAACGTATCAGTATGTTTGGCGCCTAAACTACGGTGTACCGCAAGATCGTGCCGGCTATCCATCAAGCTCTATATCCGGTATATAGGATGGCCACCTGTATCTCGCTAAACAAGATTTACCTCACTATAGATCATCGGGTGCGTGATCGAGTAGCCTTTCCGCGCGTGTACTTCACGAAAGGAGCAATTAGACCCGGGACAGTAATAACGGGGTTGCCGACAGAATAAATTCATCGCGATTTCGTCGGGCCCTGCATCTTAAATAATTACCTCGATTGATAATCGACAACGTGGGCAGCGGCATAGATTGACAATAATATGAGCAGCAACGATAAACAATTAATAAACGAACATTTAACCGGTGGATATTTATAAAGTGCGGAAAGTTTCATTACGGAAGCCACGCATCCGTATGCTATTTCCTCGCGTGTCCATGGGAAGCAAAATGTTATCAATAAATATTGAGCGCGATATAAATTATTGCTCCGCATTCTCCTGGCTCGTCGAGCAACCGTATAAACGTTAATGCCGAAACCGCGGATGCTGTTGGCCGGGATAGTCGGCGAATTACATAAATTGAATTGCTACTTGCCATGGGCAAATATCATCGCGCTGTTCGTTTTAAGCGTGATACCGCGTTTACGGCAGGCGTTAATCTCGCGAGATCGTTCGATTGGAAAGAGCTCTATTATTCCCTCTGCATCTCTTGCTCATCGAATGCACCGTATAAGATCATAATGATCCACCCACACGGGGGTCACGTACAAACCGCGGTCTCTTGACGTAGACGTTAGGGACGAGCATGGGTAAGAGGCGAAAGAAGTGCTCGAACGCGGAGCTCTCTCGTTTACGTGACAATGCGACATCGTTTTCAATCGTTCTCGTCGCGAGAACGAAAACAAAGTAGTGCTCATTAGGTAACGAGATATCGATTCGTTTAACGATCACCCCGCCTGTCAGACGATTTCTGCGATGTCAGAAAGCTGTGTCATAAGGCGTTAGTCGATCAGCAACGTGTTGCAGAGTCACTATGGGGCCGTAATTCATGGTCTCACAGTGTCAGATGACTTCGGTGGTGTAGAGTCCATTCGTGCGTGCAGAGGAACCGCTATTGACCCCCCGTGGATAACTTATGGGGTGCGACCCTGTACGAAGGTTGGCACAATCAATTTTTAAATGACCACACACAGTCGGAAAGATTTCTGTACGCACCGGTTCTCTGCAAGATTTTTTAAACGACCACGAATAGAGAGTTAGGATTTTTTTCTCCAATATTTACCATAAACTTCAAAACTGTTAGGCTATTCAAAAGCAGTACGACAGAAATGAAATTCTATTCTTAGTCCTTTCTAAGATCGTTCCACGATTGACGGACTAATTGACTGGTCGACTGATAAATCGCCCGTCGTCGAAGCTTTTACCGCGGCGGGAAAAAAAAGGGGAAAAGAAATTAACGGGATCATGTGTGTTGCTTAACGGAAAGAAAAAGTACTGTGAATGAATTATCGTGCTACGGAGAATTCAGGGAATCTTTCTAACGTGCCCCTGGGTCTAAAATACGTCTTCGAAGAGAAGTTCGGAGGGGAATAGGTTAATATACAATGTCTTCCGCGTGCTCAAAATGGAAATTTATTCTCATTGCAACGGCGCTGCGCGGCAGGAAATATATAGTACATCATTTCGAAGCATTATATATCGTTAAAGGTGAGCGTACTATTTTTTTAAAGCCGTCCGAATCTGCGTGTAGGTTGACAGGGACAAAGGAAGATCGATGAAAATGAAGTTTCTCTGCAGAATTTACATCACCCGCGGATATTATATTACGCGCGATACTTTTCTATAACCACGAATGAATTCCCATTTTAGGTAAGCCTCATCAGAAGCTGAAGATCTTTCTACCGCGATCATTCTCATGAACAGGCAATTCTCTTTATGAATTTCACGTCTTAATTTATCATCGACAATTCCATCGCACAACGATCGCCGGTCTGCGTGAAAGAAATCCGAATAAGGATACCCCTACATATAAATATTTCATCGACCAACATTAAGCTAAGCTTTGACCACGCACGGACCATGTTGGAGGTACGTCGAAACTCCCATAAATCAAGCATGTCCCTCGAATAAGTATTGCGTTAACAGCGGCTTGCTCTCGTAAATTGAGAAACGGTGAAGGGGCAAGAAGCGAGTATATGTATTCCTCAAGCAGGACGAAATCGGTCGGGTTAATATAGTTGTTACGAAATGAAAAAATGATTTATGAAACGATCCGACGTCGTCCCCTCGGAAACGTCGAACTGAAACTTTTTGAAGCTGTTCTGTAGGAAAAGGTGGCCCTCGAGGATAATTTTTGTAATATATTTTTTCTTCTGGTGTGGGCGTAACGTTGGTTCAAAATTAATTGTTCACGGATGTCGAAGAGTTAATATTTCATTTTTCTTTTTTATTATTGACCGATTTAAGAGACAATTATATTTCCTCGACCATTTGTTATAGCCATCGCTGACGGCGTTTACTGGCCGTTTTCTGACCTAACTACGACGACGGCCTATAAAACGCCGCCTTATATCTTTATTACTTCGTCTAAGGAACCCCTGCTACGCGCTAGCTCACGTTCGGCAGCTCGTGTGGATATTTCGGCAATTTATATAGAAACTGGGGAACCGTGGAAGAAGGGAAGGAGTTGCGTCTACGCGAATGAGTGGTTCGTTCACGGCCACGCTAATGCCTTTATTTATAGCCATTACTATAGACCGTGGAACGACTCGCATAGCTTTCCACCCTCTTCCTGGCGGTTAATTATGTTAGGCACGAGACGGTAATGGTATTTCAAACGCTGGGAAATAAAAACGAGTAGGAGACATCGAGGAAAGAACAAACATCCTAATGAAAATAAAATGCCGCGGCGCTTAGCTGAACGATAAATCTTCGATAGTCCACTTTAGATTTAATTAGATCCAACTGAAAGGCGCGTCCAAAGTTACACGAAACAATCGACATAAAATTAGAAAATAACGATAAAACACTGAACAACGCAATAGCCGTCCCCGGTGCGCTACATAAGAAACGGCGAACTCGGGCAAGTAAAAAAGAGTTCTCGTTGAAAGAATTGTAACGAGAGTCCCGGGACGGGGACGAACACCTTGCACGTGGAAGTCCATTACTGCGGAACCACCCCTCCGCAATTGCCAGTTCCCCAGCACGAGGAGTCGGTGACGATAAAAAGATTGGCTGCACGCCGGAAGGAAGGTCGTACGTGAACGCTTTCATTGGACGAAATCGTGGTCATTGTCGTGGACATTAACCCTATTTCGTTAGCCGTCGTTGGTTAGACGAGGGTGGTTCAAACGAGAAAAACGAGAAGCTCGTCGATGCAAGGGTTTGAGTCGAAAAAAAAGGAAAGTTCCTTTCGTCTAGTAACTTCGACGGATTGAGACTGGCTAGATCAACGGAATCGATACTTGGAACGCCTACAGACCTTCTTTTTCATCGCGGGTAAAAGGTGCAGGGAGATAAACGGAAGAAGGTGTGAGAATAGAAGGAGAATAGGGTATATATACGAAGAGATCCTGCGAATTAGAGGTATTGAGCGAGGCACAGTGGACGAATGTACTGTACAGACATCTCGCACATCTTTCACGGACGGCCAAGGCAAAAGGCTCGTCCAGGAACAGCCCAACCCTTTATCGTTATTACACTCCGCTGGCATGAGTTGACTATGGCAGTGCTGGTGATTTAGCCGCGTGTTTCTTGGTCGTTCGTCATTTTTAGTGGCCGGTTCTCGCTCGCTCAGGTATTAAATTATATTTCACGCGGTGATTAACGGTCCTGCGATGTATTATTAAAGCGCAAGTTCTCGTACGAAAAGGAATCCTACCTGGACAAGATGGCCCAGCGTTCGTACACCTACCACCGTCGCTCTATTTTTGTTAGATGTTTCCTGTTGAGTGATCAACCCCTTGTGCGAGCCTTTGTTCCTCCTGGAAATGGCTTTCATTATCTGCGAATCCGTTTGCAATACGGGACGATTTTTCTTTTGGATGAAAAATATAATTATTCTTATTAGCTGGTTTGTGACCGACGGTAATAAAATTACAGCGGCGACATAATTGTGGAGCATAAGGTGGAGCAGCTTATTCTTTTCCCTTTTATTCGACACCTCAGAGGTTAAAAAATATCCATAGGAACCGAGATAAAAAGATTTTAATTTGACTCGATTCTTTAAAATAGAATGGCACGGGAAGCCATCTCGCGTTTCCCGCACCTCGAGCAACCACAGACGAGATATAGGAGTAGGAATAGTCATACAATGTATTTTTTCGGCCAGCATTTGTGGGACCGGTTCCATTACAATTTCCGTCACTCGTTTTATAAAAAATGCCCCGTTACGGTAACTATATCCAGTTGACCGCAATAACAGTTTTAATTGTTTAATTGTTTATAACAAATGAACTGTACATGTTCTACTGGTTCGAATACCTCTTGGCATATCATATTCTCCTAATACAAATCCACGATTTTCAGCACTTCTGCTGAAAATCGTGGATTTGTATTAGGAGAATATGATATGCGAAGAGGTATTCCATCGCAGCAGTTCTTGGAAATGAAAGAAAGTCCAGCGAGTCTTTGTCCAGTCGAAGACTTTGACAATGATGTTGCTTCGACGAATTTCCGGCTGCCAATTTTAATAACGTATGGGGCCATTTTTTACATGTTCTCCGCTTGTGAACTTTGCATTTAAAGTTCCTGCACGGTAGTACTTGCTTAAGAAATAGGAATTAGGTCTTTTCAAGGGCTGTTAAGGTGTGAAAAGAATAAGTGTACTAGAATTCTTTTCAGTGAAAATTTATTTAAACTAATCGGTGAAGGTACAAGTTACAAAAAATGTTGCAATTCAAGTTTACAAGCTAATACTTACGAACTATGTATTCTTTTATATCTATTTACAATATATCTTACAACTAAATCTTAAACAATTTTAAAATAACATTTGTGAAATCCGAAAAGTACAATAGACACAAATAAGATAAAACTTCTAATAAAAATTATTAATTTGGTATAACTAAAGGATAACTAAAGTGCGTGGCAAAAGTCCAGAGAGTTTTTTTTATCCAGCCTGGTCTCAAATTAAAGCTGAGAATCTTAGCTCTATTTTCCAATCGACTTGAAAAATATGACGCTTGTGGTTTCGAAGTTATTAACAATTTAAAAATCGAGGATACTACCCTTCGGATCATTGCAATTATCTCGGCTTCTGGAAGCGCTGGATTAATGATCAGGTGCTTTAAATGAATGTAAACGATGCTGCTACTTTAAGCCCTGCTGTAATTTAAACCGTCGATCATTGTTCTAGCTTGCCATGAAGTGGAAGTAATTGCATTTGTTACAAACGATTTGTAGACGTTTAAGATAGAGATTTTAGTTTCTGTCTATCGTGTAGAAATAATTCTCCGGGCACGCTGGTGGCAAAACGAGAACCCAGGCGACGTTATGACGATCGCAAAGTTTACCTTTTCAATACCTACCTGCTCTTAAAACTGCGCGTATTACAACCGCGACCACAGGTGTACCCATATACTATTAATTCTGCACAATATTTATTTCAATAACAAATGCTTCATTTATTTTCCATTTTTTCTGTAACATTCCTTCTACTTTTTCGCAAATACTACTTGCAGTAATTTGACCTGAAAACCTGCCACGGTTGCCTGTCGCTGACAACTTACATAGAATTGCGCTCGCAGAAAATGCGGTGCACACACACGATTTAGAACTCGACAATTTACACTTGTCGCCGCTATTGACAAGGGAAACTTTCGGTCCCGTGACGTTTTTCCCTGGAAAAATTCGACATCCCGGCTGGGCCAGATGTACCCGTGGAAAAAAACTTTCCAGAAAATTCAACTTCATATTCGCTCAATGTCGCCGGGAATTAAATCTAAGCCGAACCCATTGCGGACGATAAATTGCAAATATTCACGTTAGCTAAGGATCGATCCGAACGTTCGTCAAAATTATTCTATTTCTGATAGGCAGAACCAGCCGGGCCAAGTTTTGGTCGCGCGGCAAGCAATTACACGTAGAAACGTGTGCGAAACGTATATTTGCTGCGCGCACGGCTACGCTAATTACATTGTTTCCCATCCCCGGGCCACTGTGGATCCGTCGAGTAATTTATAACTTAGGAAGAGGTCGTAAAGGGAATCGTTACTAATGACATCGTAAAACCGATACAGGCGTCGTGTGTTCAACGCGCATTCTACCATTTGAAATATGAACGTACGACCTCCGTTTCAGATAAAACACCCCTGTGTTCCGGGAGCGCAAGCTTCGTTTCCATGATTAAAATTATATTCGACCCTCTGGCTGGATAGGATCCGCAGGGAGGGCTATTCTTTACGATTTTATCGGGGAACAACGATCGATTAGAGAATTGTTTTAAAGGTGGAAAAAAAGGGAAACAGGGCACGCCGCTCTGACGATTGGAAGGCAAGAGTGGAGGGCATTACTTTAGTTTTGCGGGGACACATTTTATTTACACGGTTACGTTTCTGTTCGAAACGAACGACTGATTGAACGTCGAGGGCTTCCCGATGAAAAGTAGGCACCAAAAAGGTTTTCACTGTTGCGGGGCAAGTTTTACCGCAGAGTTCCGAGCGAAACCGCAACGACAGAATTACGAGATGGATAGAAAGACGCGAGGAATCGATTAATGGCCGGACTGCCAATGCGGTTTCACGACAAATAATCGATATGGCCTTTTTTCTATTAAACCGACGCGAAAGGTAAAGGAATTCATTAAATGCTGAATATAAAACGTTCATACGAAGGCCGTATCGCCGCTGCCAAATTATCCTTTTCCTTTTAAAGAAGTTTAATGAAGCGATGAAATTTTCAGGTACCTCGTATATATCTCATAGAACGGTGAATGAGTTCATTGATTCCTCCTAATCGTCGAAAAAATGTATCTTTTTACCATGGTTAATTTTCAATTTGTATTATGCATTTATTCAATTCCCCAACTTTTTTTTATCCATAATGAATATTTTCTATACCTGTATAGCACCTGTAAGTGCTGATAAACGTTAGTTACGATTTGTCTCCAATATTTCGATTTGTTCATCGTACCTCGAAAGATATGAATGAACGATTCATTGAATGGAGGTCACGTGATTCTGCCACTATAGTTGGGAACTCAGTAGTACGCGCGGCAGCGTACAGAACGATCTGAATACATAACCTTATTCTCTTCGTCTCGTAAATAAACACACGAAATGTTGGAAAAATATTTATTAAAAAATCATCGAGACGATCTGAAGGAAATTTTGAACAACGCAGATGACAGCTGCTTCTATTCGATCTACCTAAAGTGAGTAATTTTCAATTGGATTTATTTGTCGTATAATATGAACGGCAGCGGTGAATTCAATTTTTTTCCAGCTTCGTATCGTTGTTCGAAGACGACGCAGATGTTGCACAGAAAATTTTACAATATCCCAGATATTTTTTACCACTGTGCGAAGAGGCAGCGATAAGCGTTCAGGAACAGATTGCAAAGTCGGAGCAAGTTGTTAAAAAAAAAGTAATGATACGTGCGAAACGTAAATTATGGTTTCCGTTTGAATATCTATAAGTATAAAAGTATGCTTTATTGTGGAGGTATATATATTAATTAGGTTCGTATCAGAGTCACTGCCGTGCCAGTTTCTCTGGACCAGGGACAAATTGGGCAACTTGTTTCAACCAGTGGCATTATAGTGAGGATATCTCAACCAACAGTTTTAAAGCTAATTCAAAAATACAGTTGCAAAAAATGCAAACACATTACTGTTGCTAAAGTTAGTTTACACATACGATAAATATTATACAACATTTGTTTAATTGATCATTTATAAGCCATATGCTTTTAGTACGAATGGGAGAGGCAGACTTTTGAAGAGATTTCAGGGTGTGAGGCATGTCAGGCAACAAAGTTGAAGGCCCTAACTGATTTTGATGTAGAAGATTCCTCTGATTGCCAAGAGATAGGAGTCCAAGTATATTGTTAATTTATCGTGATAATTGTAATTTCATTGTTTGCCAAGACTACCTATCAGTACTTTTATTTAGGAAAAAAGCAAAGTAAGTATGAGCAAAACCATAGCTGAGGAACTGAGGGTAGTCTTGCTCGAAGATTTGGTTGACAAATGTAGGCCAGGTGATCATGTAGAAATAAGGTGATTAATTAATGATCTCCCCTGTACATTATAAATAAAAATAAAACATCCCAATTAAAATATTCTACCATACTCCTAGTGGTGTTGTGGTGCGAATATGGGGCCCCATAGAACCTGGCGAACGTCTCGAGGCAACTACTTTAATGTTAGCGAACAGTGTCGCAGTACGACGCAAGGTATCGGGCATGTCTTCGACGCAAGAAATAAAAGGTGTTTTCAGAGAGTACTGGAGCAAATACAGCGAAAATCCTCTACTTGGTAGGGACCATATTCTCGCGTCAGTTTGTCCACAGGTATCGATCGAAATACAGTATAAAATTCGTAACGCAATTTAAAGTTTCTCTTATTACATTTAACATGAAAATTAATTCATAGCTATACGGAATGTATACAGCTAAATTAGCTCTGGCTGTAATTTTAGCTGGCGGGGTATCGAAATGCAATGAAAGTGGTAAATAGATATACTTCTCTTGCAATAATTCCTTCTGTTATTTCTTCTTTTATATAAAATATAATCTTTAAATTAAACTAGGAACACGCGTACGAGGAGAACCACATCTTCTTCTGGTCGGTGACCCTGGAACTGGAAAGTCCCAACTGCTTCAAGCAGCATCCCGTTTAGCTACAAGATCTGTCCTTACAACAGGCGTTGGATCAACTGCAGCTGGCCTCACAGCGACTGCTGTTCGAGTTAGTTGAAATACATTGTCCCCCTCCCACCATTATTATTATTCACGATATAATTGTGCATGAAATTGCTACAGGATTCGGATGGTTGGCATTTAGAAGCTGGCGCCTTGGTACTAGCCGATGGAGGAGTTTGCTGCGTGGACGAGTTTACAACGATGAGTGCGAACGACAGAACGTCGGTTCACGAGGCTATGGAACAGCAAACGATATCAATCGCCAAGGCTGGGCTGGTCAGCACGTTGAATTCGAGGTGTTCAGTGATCGCAGCTATTAATCCAGCTGGGGGCCAGTTCGCCGAGGATGACGCCGAATGGCAAACGAATTTAGGAAATCCACTTTTGTCCCGGTTCGATTTGATCTTGCTTATGAAGGACAATAGAAATCCAGAATGGGATAGACTAACATCGGATCATATATTAAAGTCCGCTTACGAGAAGGAGGAGAGCACTGTTCAAACGTAAGGACAATTTAGATTTAATATTACGATACTTTCTAATTCGAGAAATTGTTGTGTTCGCAGAGATCCAAAGAATCACGTGGATCTTCTGAGAACGGAAGGTCTATGGAAGGAGGATACTTTGCGAGAATATTTTGCATACATTCATACGTTGCAGCCGAAATTAACGAAGGAAGCAGAAATGGTACTTAGAGCGACTTATCTTTATCACAGATCCCATCCGGATAGAAGGGAAGAGAGGACAACAGTTCGACTTTTGGACAGTCTTCTAAGGCAAGAATCTCTTCTGCTGTCCAATGTTTCATTGAAATTTCTACTTATATATTTTTGAAGGATGCAATAATGCATGATTACTATATATAGATTAGCCGAAGGACACGCTAGAATAATGTATAAGACAGAGATCGAACTTATGGATGCCATATTCGTATCGAAATTAGTTGGAACGGGGGCAACGTCTGAAGCAAATCTTGGTTGCTCGTTTCCGACAGATCCAGTTGCGACGTATAGATCCGAAGGTATTGTTTTACGTTCTTCAGTGGCAAATAATCTTATCTAATCACAGGCGAATGTGGATGACTTGTAATATCGTAATTACAGGGGCAGAACTGCTGAGAATAATTGGTTTGAACGATCTGGAAATTTTGTTGTGAATTATTTTAGTACGATTTCATTAATTTGATTAAGAAAAGAAGATTTAATATGAGTAAACTAAATTTTTATTTGTCACTTTTTTGTTGCTGCATACATAAGTACAAATGCGTACAGCGCGTATTTATAAAATTCAAACAACATTTCTTTCTGCCTCCTTTTATACAAAACGAAGTATTTCATTGTTTCTGTACTATATGCAATAAAGGTGTGCAGTAATCAATTAGTTTAAACAGCGTCGCATATGTAAAAATATATTTGGGGGGGTATAGTGTGTTTGATTAATGTCTCAACAAATAACAAAGCTCCTCGAACCACTTTTCCTATATTCCCGAACATTTACTTGATATAAATTTTCCAGTTCATTGAGACGTTTAGATACACCCAATAAAGTAACAGCAACGATATAACCCAATTTTCGTAGTCTATAAATAATTTATCGATAATTAATAAATAATTAAACGTATGTAAAAATCATTTGTTTCATTTCAAAATA
This sequence comes from Nomada fabriciana, assembly GCA_907165295.1. Lineage (NCBI taxonomy): Eukaryota > Metazoa > Arthropoda > Insecta > Hymenoptera > Apidae > Nomada > Nomada fabriciana. The sequence continues at coordinate 5,272,184 of OU015690.1, read as the reverse complement.
TCCCTTATAATATATATGTCTATTATATATGTATAATGTATATATATATATGTAGTTAAAACTTTACAAACTGACAGAATATTTTAAGGATCTAAATAAGAAATACTTAGTAAAGAAAGGCCATATATTACACGATGCAAGGAATGTATAGGACATTATTAGGATAGATAAAATATGCCTGATTTCCGTACAATTCATAATTAAATTAAACGCTCTGCAAAACAATAAGTAAGAAATTAATCTATATATTCATGGATGTAACTCTCGCGTTTAAGTTATTTTGATTCTTCAGCAAACCGAACGCTTTACGTTTATATGAAGCCGCACGTTATTACATCATGAACAAGGTGCCACTAAAATATAAAAGCTAGCAAATATATTGACGTATATTAGAAGCAATGATATAAGAATTAGTGATATGATTATTAATAGATCGATTCTCTACTAGATGATAAATTATTTTGTGACTCACTTTTAATCGATATAAACGTAACACGATTGTACACGTCACATGTTGGATAATACAGAGACATACATACACACATCCGCATAAAATATTAGTGTGTTACTCGGATTTTAAAATACTGTTACAGGGAACAAAAATGTATGCTAAGAAATCTTTTTGACGTTAATTAGAAGTTCACACACAAATCCGTGAATATTAACGATATTTCCTGACAAACGATACATTTTTCGCCCGGGAAAACATGTACAAATGTATTGTTAACTCCAAATATTAAAAAATGACTTTTACGCGCGATACGCACAATATATCTTCAATGCAAGAATAGAGCTTCTATGGAACGTTATAATTTCGAGTTTCGCGCGCAATGCATATTAGATGCACCGAAACTAAGACTATCTATCGATTTACTGAACGATAAAAAGTCGGGGTACCTGACGAATAAATCCTTGAGAGTGGCGAGATCGCTTAATAGCGTGGCTGATTAGCAGCATTAGCCATTTGGGCACGAACAGCCGTTGCTGCGACATTGCTTGCCGCATGTTGCACATGATCATTGCGCAAGAAATTCGTGGCAAACTCTTGCTGCGCTTTCGAAACGCTCGCTTCCGTCGAACGGTAGATACGATGAATCTGTGGACAATCGTTTTCGTTCGACATTTGGTTCCTTTGTAAAAATATCATCGCAATCCTTGCACGGTTAATACGTTACCTTTGTTAATAATAAGAGATCGCCACACGCGGCAAGAACGAAACAGACAGCGATGAATAGCAATAACAGGCCAACAAATATCCCTTTAGCCGAGCTATCGGTCATTGTGATAGCCATTATAATTCCGCTGTAATAGTAACAAACGAAATAGAATTAGAATACGATTGGAGACGTTAAGACGGAATTTTCGTAGTGAAAATATTACCATGTTCCCGAGCCGGGTATGCCTATGGCTTGAATCGCTGTCACGATTAGTTGAAAGAAAAACACGAAGAAAAACACCATAAAGTTAAACGAGCTGTCGTTCCTAAAATAAAAAGATCGTTTAACAATATCGCGTGTGCCGATAGATCGATATATCAAATGTATACATACTTGAATGCTTTGTATGCTGGTCTGAACCAACATAAGAACGAGAACGGAGTAAAAAGTATCAGATACAGTACTCCGAGACCGAATGTTGAAAATCCTTCTTTACATAAAATTAATACAAAACCGCCGATAACATTTAGAATTAATATACAGCCGTGAACTGCAATTTCAAAATTATACATATATTTCGCTTCGTGTCGTACGAATTTTTCTTTCGTGGTTCGAGTGAGGGAAAATGAAACTTACACATCCATAAATGATACAATTGCCTGACTACCTTCTGAAAATCTGTGTGAATGTCCACGTCAATATCTTGGTAAAAGCAAGGTTGGAAGCAGCAGCTATCAGGCAAAGGTGGCCAGTTGTTTCTTTTCGCTTTAATAATCAAGAATTTTCGATATGATACGTGACAAGAAAACAAATACACTCATTAAGTATCTTATATTCTACTGATCGGACTCACGATAATACGGTGTATTCCTCATTTCTTCCTCGGTTCTGGCCTTCCATTCTGGCTCGGATCTTTGCTGAAATTGCGTAATTTTTCAAAACGAACGTCGCAAATTATTTCTGAATGCCATGAAATATATTATTTCGTATAGATTTACATCTGGACTGAGGGGAGCTGTGTTCGCTAGTGCAGCATTCACCGTTTGCTGCGGGGTACGGGCATAATTTGGAGCTGGAGGTTCTTGGATTGAAGTCTGAAGCGTAGCTGGTTGCTGTGATGCACCAAGTCCACCATAGATAGGGGGATTCGCAGCACCTCTGACTTGTGCATTTCCTTGTGTACCCTCGACTTCAAACGGATTGTAATCCTCCAAGCCTCTATTAGCTGGAGTAGAGGAAACGGCTCTCCTTATAGCAGGATCCTAGTTGGGAAAGATTAACGATTGTCAGCTACTCCATTTGCACGTGAATCATAAGCCGATTAAAAAATTCGATATACTAATACTTGAAGATCGCGTATTTATAGATAATGTTTATATATAGGAGCAACAGAGATACAAAGAATTCCTTCGTTCAAATACTTTATTAGCACTACTTTAAAGAGACAACAACTCCCTCGTTAAATCATTGCAATGCTAATACTCCAAATCTCCTTGCCAATTAGAATAAAAAGAAACGAACGATGAGATTAATACTACGACACGTATGAATAGCAATCGATTGATGTGTGCATGCACGTCACGACACAGTTAAGCTACTCCAATTCTAGTCTTGAGAATAATAGGTATAATAGCGACTCTATTATACGAGTTTCTCATCGTTTAACGCATTAGTATGCAACATTGAAGGAAATTTTGGTGGCCTTTGATCGAGCCGCTATTAAAATACTCACCGCAAACGGATCGTTGATGTTCGGTTCCTCGAAGGGATTCTCCTCGAAGCCAGACATTTTAAACGCCTTTAGCCGACACGCACCCCAATTTTATTGTTGAAAATCAATTGTATTTTAATACTCCCAAAAAATAATCTTATCTAAAACTCTCTATACTTCATGTTCCATTGCGCTGCGATTACCTACGGCAATGCCGGCAGTCTAGTCATGAAGCTTATCAGACGTGAAACAGCTGCTGACACGTCTAAGCCCTAACGTGTTAAGCCTGTTTCACAAGTAACGACCAGTCACAGTATTGGTGTATGCTGCGAAACGCGAGAGCAAAAGCCAATTGGTCGGCCGTACTCCGAAAATGTTCTGGCATGAACCTTGCAGATAGTCGCCGGCCGCAGATACGTGTGCGGCATGCTTGTGGTGGTTCAGTGCGGGCCAGGTAAAAACCGGCTCAGGTAAAAGTCATTGTGCATGCCGAGACAAAGTAATTCTTTTGGCGCGGTCGCTGTACGCTTCGAGCGCAAATCGTCGTTTAAAGGACATATTCTGCATTTTTTTTTATACTTATAGATATGCTAAATATAGGTATTAAATAAATTAATATATTTCTTTACGCTTATTTTCGGAGCACCGCTGTGCGCACTCTGGCTTCGCTCCAGTTTCGCATTTTGTAAAGCGGAATTTATTGAAAATAAATTACGCAGCTTCCATGAATTAAAATAAACTATAATATTGTAACAGCATTTTAATGTGTCGTTTTTTTCTATATTTACGCATGAATTTTATATTTATCCCATTTTCTGAGCCTTCTCTATGTTATATTGCACGAACAGTCGCATACCATATTCTCTGTAAGATGAAAGGAATTAACTCCTTTTCACTGAATATTTATTCAGACTAGTACAGCTTACGTAATTATTTAAATTATGAACTTATGATTAATTTACAATGCAGCTTAGAAAGTCGTCCATGAATTTTTGGACGCAACAGATGTGATGTACAAACAAAGTATGTGCAGAAAATTGCTTGCAATACGGGTGGGATGAAGCAAAAGCTATTTCATAGCCAGTGTAATTGACGCAGGCGCAATCAGTATGATAGAATGATAGATAAAGCGGTGTTATGGTAGTAGAACTACCAGTCGCTATGCGCTTAGCTCAGTACGCTGTTTTTATGCATTGACTGTTGTTAGTCTCTGGCGTGCTTTTTTTACACAATCGTCGGAAAAATTGTGCTCGAATCATTAAACGTGTCTTGTTGCAACAGACAGGAGTTAACTTAAAGTAATCCTAAATTTTATTACGGCAATGAGATGGACAGAAGGGGAGTAATTATTTGTCAACATGTAAGCGTATTTTGCTGTTCGTTTAAAGAACCAATCAATCCTCTGAGATACAAACGTACATAGAATGAAAATTAAATGACAGAAAGGAAATTTCCACTTCAATCGGTGTTAAAAGAATCGACTTAATAAAAACAACTAAAAGAGTTTAAGAAATTATTTGTATATAATATCGTCGGTGAAATGTTAAAAATTATTTCTAGAATGGATGTAAGTTCATTAGTGCCGGCAGGATTTCAAGCGGGCCAAGTGGATTTATGCGAGATCCAGGCTGGTTACAATAAATTTTCCGAGAATTTGCGAAAATTTACGCCGCAAGCTATACAGTGTGCAATATTCTGTGGCGGCTCTAGGTGCAAATATGAAAATCCAAAAGCGTGGCGGCCTGTCCACATGGCAATACAGAACATCTTTTCGCATTGGTAAGACTTGTAATAGAAGTTTATGCAAATCTGGCAATTTTGCTTCATAATCAATAACTCAGCGGCACAATGTACAGAAACGTCTTCGTATTTATATGGCCGAATAAAAATTGCACAATAAAAATAGCATTTTTCATTCTATTTTTACTTGTGAACGAATTTGAGTCGATTGTATAACATGACACGAAGAACTCGTACTATGAATAGCCAGACATTGATATTTCGCTCAATTGTCCCAGAGATAAATTATGGTCATTTCATTCGATTAGAAAAGATTTTAATTGTACCCCTTTTGTATTATAAAATCGGCAAGCTAGAAACAGATACAAGGATTGACAATTGTTTAGGGTGACAGACGACGTTCTCGCGATGGCACGACCAAACACCGCACAGATAATAAAAAAAGACATAATTGCACAGTTTCAAGGGTGGAGTATAAAAACTATAATAAACCTGCAAACGCCGGGCGAGCATGCAAGCTGCGGCGGCCCCCTCGAAGAAAGCGGTTTTACTTACGATCCGAATGTCTTCATGAAACATGGCAGTAGGTATTAAAAATTTACTCCGAACCAATTAATTAAAGAACAAGAACTTCTCCAAACAAATGTCTGACGAAAATATCACAAAAATTAATATTAATCTACAATTAATCATGAATTGTGTTACACAATTATGCTACATATTTCACATTGCAAGAATTACATTTATTCTAAATTCTTAATATAACTTACAATTTGCTAATTCACATTCCAAGACTGAACATATCTCAAGATAAAACGCAATGCTAAACAGAAGAATTTTTTAGTAACTATATCTAACACCGTATTGATAATAGAAGTAACAGGATCCAAAAATAAAGTTCGAAAGTAACGGCTTGTTGTACCTGCTCGCGACTAAATTCATTTACGGGATCGTAAGAACTGTCCTTGCACAGCAAGCGAAATGCGTTGAAAGGAATTAGATTCGATTCCATCGAGCCAGATCGAACAAGTTCAACCGGGACATGCAATGCAGCAGAATCGTGCATCCATTGCGGAGAACACAAAAGTTTTAGCGCTGAAATTAGCGACAGCTTTTGGTCCCCATTAATCGCTATTTCATGGTTCGGAAAAATGATGATTGTACAAATATGTTGCAGTTTACTATTACAATTTCGCGTTAAAGGACTACGGAGATGCAACGATGAGCAAACTTTTAGATATGGTCAAGGTCGTGGCCTTTGCCGTGCAAGAGGGAAGGGTGGCGATCCACTGTCACGCTGGTAAACTGATCTTTTTCAATGGAAGCATCGATTCAATTTTGATTCTAGCATCGACTATCAACGTGTAGATTAAACTAGACATGATGATTTTAATTTGCGATAGTAATTAGCAGAGCTTTCACATTCTTTGTCCCTCTCTTTATTAGCAATTTGTAACCTTCAAATGTATCGATCTAAGCCACGTGTGAAACGCATTTACGTGGTGCAATAGCTATTTGGTGCATTGCGTGTCGGAATCAACAACGTCAATGTGGTGCATCTCAATTTTTATATTCGCTAGACATAATATCTCCTTTGCATTTTGTGACTGAAGCCGTCATTTCGTTGGATAAATGGATATTTCGAAGTAAGGTGGTAATTTCGAGATATCTGATAAACGCTGTATTACTGATGAAATAATGAAAGAAGGACGGATGTTATAACTATTTGTAATGCACAGGTGGATATCTTGATTCGAACATTTGATAAAAAATGTAGCACCTCCGGCCACGTGTTTGCATTTCCAATTGTGTAATTGTTAGGAAGCGTGCTTTCATACCATAAACGTTCAGCCGTTTCGATTCTTTAACAGAATTCACGTGCACGAAAAATAGATCTGGAATGATAAGAAATTGGGGCGGAACAGTGAGTGCTAACATTTGGGAATAACAACTCCGGGTGGAAATATTATTAGCATTATTATCTCGTTATCTATCATACATGCAAATACAATTAAAGCGCTATTTACATTTTCCATATTGGAATAATATTAATATATATTATAGATCAAATACTATATGAAATACTAATAGTACTATAGATCAAACAATAAAGTGCGGAATAAATATCGCGCAGACATTTGAGGCTTCTGCGGTGGTTCAGAAACCTCGACGCAAATTGGTAGAATACATCGATCGTTATTCGATAGCAAGGCCGCGCATACTTAACGATCATGAAAATTACATATTCCCTGCATTCATAAGGGAATCCCTCCGTTTCACAATCAATTCACAATAGGCACAGAAACTGTCATATTCCATGACGAAAATACGATATTCCTAGACAAGCTTTGCCAGTCGAATGATTTGTTTCGCCCATTTGTTATACGCACGAAATATTTATCGCGAGAAATGCATCGAATTCTTTGCACATTAAATCCCCGGTCGCGTTGTCGAGCGACGATTTAATTGAATGGCAGAAATTCTGTGAACACCTCGCGTGTACGCTCTGCAACTTAATTATATACCTAGTTATGGATAGGTATTATAGAGCCACGAATGAAATACAAGTTGTGGTATTATGCCGTGGTTTGATATAGAAACGAACGAGAGCAAAAGGTGTTACGGCTTTTGTACGACTAAAGCTATGCCGCGATTCGTTTCAATGTTCGAGTACTTATTCGTCGGATACGTCATAACTCTTGTTAACCACGGAAACTCAACTAGCTACGATTACGAGTTCCGTTTCCGACTAGGGGTTCGAGCACGAGCACGTAATTTATTTCTCGAATTAGGCAAGATCGATATGTTTGAGAACATTTGAAGATTGATATTTTAAATGCTCTGCGTCACTGTAAATTCTCACTAAGTATCCAATGTTAAATATATATCAGATCAGAATTATTACCAAAATTTTAAATCAAGTCGAACTATGTTTCATTAAGTTTTGCGATCTAGAATAGACTAGACGCGATTAATCGTGCATCGTCTAAGAGAATTTGAAGGAACACGAAACTTTTTCAGGCCTGGGCAGAACTGGTGTTCTGATTGCGTGCTACCTTATTTACAGTCTTCGTGTGCGAGCTAACGATGCAATAAGATTCGTTCGTATGAAACGGCCATCCGCGATACAGACCCGCGGTCAAATACTGTGCATCCAAGAATTCGAGCACTTCGTGCTCCCGCAGATGATAGTGTTCCCTTTGAACAGTGCAATAGGTGATCGAAAGGCTTGCAGCCTGCAGTCGCACTTGAAGAAACAGCACAACAATCTACACGGATACGAGCAACGTACATTTAAACACATTCCAAAGGTGAATTTATTTTGAATACAATCAAAATCGTTCAATTTCAATTGACCGATAGATCGTCTGATTGTCTATAGATTGTGTTCACGATTTGTGAACGAATTCTTCAATTATGCGATTGCCAGGAAGACAATTCTCCATCCGAGATCAAGTATACAATTTCTAGTACACCGTTCACGCAGAAATTTATATCCCACGTTTTGGATAGGCTGAGAGATAGTAAAGGGAATATCAGACATTCCTATTCCTGGGCCGAATCACTCGCGGATCCTTATGATTCTTCTAGTAAGACCGTCTAAGTGATAGAAGTATGGAAACGAAGCTGGAATTTGTTTTGATTAATTCCAATTATTCAGGCACCTCGAAAGCATGCGCGAGTGGCAGTCAAGCGTCTTCGAGGGATACTTCCGACGATATTGGAAGATTGAGCGACGTGTTCTGTACCTCCCCAGACACACCATCTTGCGATTCTACTTTCCCTGGTATTCTATTTTGCAATAGGATAATTAACGGAGTAACAGTGATTTTTGTTCAATTGAGAAAGGGAAGATATCTTTTCCATAGGTCTGGATGATAGCTGTGTAGACGATGTTCTTGGTGACGGAATTCACGGGCAGGATCTCGCGGACAACGATTGTTACAAGGAAATTCAATCTCACATGGATCTAAAAGTAGCTGCTCAAAATGCGGCACTTGAAACCGTGAGCACGGATGAAGCAATTAGAGCCTTAATTAGAGATAACGCGACTTTGCCCGACAAAACTAGGAAACGTCTCCAAGATTATCAGGTAAAATAGTGATGATAATAATTTCGGACGGGGCAAATTCTCGTTTTAATCGTGTCATTTTATTTGAAATGTGTTTTGTTATTTCTTTTTCGTCCACGTCCAGATGGATTTAAATCATCGATCTACAGCCTGGCAGAGACTTCAACTGGAAACCGACTTGGACATCTTATCAGGATTATTATTCGAGTGGTTGGAAACATTGAAACACCCCTTGTTAGACGTGGACAGTTTAAGTTATATTGTTGTCTGGGGTTCAAAGCCACAGACGTGTCTAGAGAAATTGCCAACCTGTAACAGATATCTGCTAGAATATCTCCTACGATTTGTTAGCCGATTGAGACCTATGACCGCCGAGAGTCAGAGCCTGATAACGAAGAGATTTATGGCTACGCTCACGCGGCAAAGTATTTGGCTCAAGTGCGCCATTTATCCGTCCAGTACGTGTAAGAACAGAGATTTCAAATATAGATTTTTCTAGAATCTTTGCGTGCATGCGTAGAGTATAGGCGAGTGTAAACAGTCCAACGGCCCGTATTGTAGTTTGTAACTTTAATTCTATGCCATTCGAGTATGATATAGGGACTTGGCAAAATGAATGAATGCTTATAAATTGCCTTGATAACATAAAGAAGCAAGCAGTCTCACTAGTTGGCTGTTTAATATTTCATAAAGGTATGAACATTGTGTACACACTGTTGACATAAGTGTTCTCTCTTGTCTAGTAGTGGCATAACTGGCCTCAAGAAATATTGATTCGTGTGGTATGCCAGCTCGTCCTATTTATATTATCAATGAATGTGGTGTACGTGTGAGGGGATGAAACATGCGAGAATGTAATTTTCGGATCCTGTCTGATCTCTACTTTCGTTGGATGCTCGATCAATAATTCTGAACCGAATAATTAGTGTTCTATTTTTAGCGACTCCATTAGTATTAATTTTGTTCTGTTACAGATAAAAATTTGCACAAGCTACGACGAGGAACAGCTGCGAAATTGAACGAATTTTTCATCAGGCTAATGAACTTAATAGAGGAGGTGAACACCCGGGAAATGGAGAAGCCGTTCTGGTCTTCGAAATGGGAATTGCTGTCCAACCAACTGAAACGAACAGAAGCACAACCAACAAACGAAAAGTCCAATTAAATTTGCAATAATTTAAATGAAAAGCCACGAATCAGAATATTGAACATTTGATTTAGATTCATCGTAGAGTTTTATCTAGTAAACGATTCATATTTATTTTTACAATGTGTAAAGTAAAAGTATGTTCAAATATATTACTTATGTAAAGTATTCGAATAAAGAAGAATATTTTAGTAGTAACATGTTTTGTTGTGTCTTATTCATAATTTTCCTTAACATTTGTAGCTTCAATTGATAAATAAAATGTCTACGATGCGCGAAAGGTTGCCTCTTTTACTATCCTACAATTTTACATTGGCTGTAAAAATAATTTCCTCTTCTACCAAAACTAGGTATACGATCGATTGAAATGAAGGAGGTTCTCTCCCTTGCCTGCACACAATAACATTATTCAACAGACGATAATTTTACAGAAAACGAAAAATATAGGCGCTAAGTATATTTACAGAATGATAAAATATTGCAACATATGAATACGTGTCAACTTATTAAACAGCAGCGAATTGTTTGTAATACTTGATAAAATTTCTATCAACAAAATTTGACTGAAAAATAATCAGAATATTTGCCAAAAGAATGTTACGTGTCAATAATTGTTTGCAGTTCTTTTATTTAAATATGACAAACAAGGAATTTGGAAACAAACAGTTTAGACAGCTTTAGATCCTCGTGTTCACGAATTGCTGTTTTATTAAGTATGTATATTCTTTTCAAGACGATTCTATTAGATAAAGACTTAACTCTAAAGCTTAATTCGAGCTAGAAAATGCGATTTCTTAAGTGTTCTATTTACAGTATGATATAAGTCCTTCTGTGATCTAAACACATATAATCGTAGACACATTAATTTACGTGTATAAACCTTGACGTACCTAACAAGATCATATTTCTTTTTAAGCATATACAAACGATGTCAGTCTTATATAAAGAAAGTACAGTGAAAATGAATAACCCTCGTTACTTACAATTACGACTACTTATAAATCGATAAATTGCTATCTCGCTACCTTTTTTTCTGCAGAAAAAAAAGGTCGATGAAACAGTTCAGAGGTTGGTTTTCTTTTAGTAACACATTTAATTTCTCGGTAAAATCGGTACATTTTTACAAGGCAACTTATCATACAATACTTAATAAAATAATCCAGACAGTAAGATTCCTAGGAATTTTCGAATGATCTAAAGAGCTCGGTTTTGCAATTTAAGAACTTCCTCGTTTTCATACGGCACAGGATAATACTGAACAATTTTTCGAAATCGCTCGAGGAACAACAAAGTTCAAACTCGAACGCGTTTCCTGTAAATATCACTCCCATTTCTTTTCTTCTATTAAAAAATAGACCTTTGCGTTGTTCCAATGATTCAAACTAATTTCCATTCGACTATACTTGTTTCGTGAAAATTTTGAGTGAACACGTGTAAACGCAGGACACCCCGTATAAAATTATTTTCATTCAACGACTTACACTTCTCCAGGAAAAAAGTATTTCTATCTGACTATAAGTTAAATAGTTAGAATCTACCAAAAAAAAATAAAAATAAATGAAACTCAACAAACGAAAATATCGATTCAGCACTGTTCACTCGATATCTCTAATTATTTTGATATGATCCGCGCTGGTTCGTCATACTTCGTAACACAACGAACGCGTCGAAAAATATTCTCATCCACATCAGAGAGATGTGAAAAGGAATCGCTACGCGAATGTATTATTATCTGGCCGTCAAAGTGTGAAGTTTCGATGAACCAGAGGGTAGTAAGACTAAATCCCGAACTTCCTACGCTCGTAGGTAATGTTTTAAACAATTCGTCTTCTCTTCTCCTTTTATACAGACCTATTCGAAATATACAACAAACATAACAGGGAACGTTTAAACATGTATAATATAGAATATTCGCAAGGTAACAGCAGCTACTATACAAAAAAAAAAATTGTTCGCGCAAATGAAAAAAGCCACGAATTTTTTCGTGCTACGTGAATCGACTTTGAAGAACTTCGTGTCCACTCGAAATCGATCATTCAATCGTCTTCTTCCTTTTCTTAATTTACTTTTTTCAATTCACTTTTTAGTCGCCACACGACCAATCGTGATACGATAAAACGAGAAAGTTTCTTCGTTCGAGCAGCCGGCTCGTGAGAATCGACGGTCGCCGCTTTCATTCTTTCGGGGTAGGGGGTTGGATTCGGGATTTGAAAAGTAAAAATTAAATGCAGCCGGGATACGCGCAACGCATTGTGTGTATGTGTGTGTACGTGTACGTGTGCGTGTGTATTTATAATTGTATTTATATTTATTTATATAGATTTTTATATACCGCACTATCGATAAATTCATTCATTCGCTGAGTGACGCAAATATTCGCAAATCCCTAATGCCTCGACGAGTTCTTTCAACTATTTACAGGAGAGTCTTTCTATGTTATATCGAGTCCTTAGTCCATTATACACAATACATGTAGACTTAGATTAGCAATAGTAGCATTACGTGAAAGCGAGCCCAAAACGGCACCGGCCGTTCACGTGTTCTTCACATTTTTTCCTGAACACCTCGTTTATCCTCCATTTTATTACTTCTCGGTTACTACGATTCACCTATTTCTTTGATTATTATCTTCCTCCTTATATTTCCAATGTTCGATGACGCACGTGACAATGCACACACTCGCATACAACGTTTCTCACTTAAACCCTATTCTCCCACTAAAGAATTGAAATCGTGGATACCGAGAAATCGATTCGAAACGAAAACGAAGAACCGACCGAATCATTTATCGCGCCAGGAATTAAGGTGTTACAATTAGCTTGGGTGAATGTGGGCAAACACACTGAGCTATACAACTGTGTTACACGCGGAATGGACAGAGTATATCTAACTCGCAGGAATGAAAATTGCAGAACGATCACTAGTCTACGTCGTTCGATCTCCCGATTCGAGCGGCGCGCGATTGAATTGAAACGAATTTATCGGGTTTTAATCGTAGTTAGAAAAAAAACATACACTGACTCGATACTTCTCGCTCTGCTAATGTCGCTAATTACGGTCGAGCTAATATAGACGTTCCGGGACTAATATCTTCTCAACGAAGATAAAATGTTCGGGTGTCAAGGATGACGTCGAACGACCGGTCAATTCGACTTCCCGATGATTAATGTCGCCCGATAAATGCTACTAGAACGCGCAATCTATTTCTCGCGGCGTACCCCTCGCAGACACACGAACACCGTCGCCACAGCGACGGAAGAGTCTCTTCGTCGAGCAACTAATACCCTGACAATTAACGGAGCCCCGATATTTCTAAACCTATCTACACGTTCCCGCGAACGAATTCAATTTACAAAAATATTACAAAGAAAAGTGCCTATCCGTGCGTATGGCCACGGGTCGAACGGAATAATATCACACATGATCGTCTTCCGGTCGCTGCAGCACGACTAAAGACGGTCACACACACGTTCTGCACACCTGCAGGCGTCAACGATCACCGAAATAAGAAATCAGATTTCGCGGAGGTAGGTCCACTGAACAACATTGCTTACCGTACCGACCTGAGCACGCTTTCGACTAAACTCGCGTGTACGTGTGTGTCTCTCTGTGTGTGCGTTTATGTGAATTTTTTCCCAGGGGCTCGAAGATCGACGAGTACGGCCCCCCAATGTTAGTTTTCTTATTTTTTTTTCTTCGCTCGCGACTGTTCCGTCCAATCGGACGCAGTCCCATTTCACGAAATTCGGAACCGAGCTTGATTACACGGGACTAAGGGGCGGAGGGGTTGAAAGGGGTGAAAAGGGGGGCAGGGAGGATCTGTTGATTTGACGGAGAACGGAGAAGAGGGCCATCGACATCTAATTTCCTTATAACTTCCGAGATACGTATACACGTTAATATATGTATATGTATATGCATACATAGTAATTTAATTTATTTATAAGTGCGTTCGCGTCATCCGCTTTCTGTTTCTTTTTCCTTTCTCATTGTCTTAGGGCCCCGTTTCGAGTCTCCATTATCGTGATCATTTATTGGTTTGTTTTCATGCGTTCTTTGATTGATTTCGTTGAATTCCGTCGCGAGAAATGTTTCGGCACGCGCGTGCAATTTCCTTGTCGACGCAATACGAATCGTCGACGTTTATGATCGTCGATCGATCACGATTCTACGTACGGTTAATTTCCCTTAATGTATACAGTGATTAGCTAGAGAGCAGTAAATAGGTACGCCGGTATTAGTACGGCCTTAAATTTAAATTGTCTGACACAAGAAGGGATCCTTCGTTTGCGATCACGACACAGACTTTTGATACTCGCGATTTCTAGTTACCACGTTAACGATATATTTAAAGACTAAATCGTCAGTCGTTTCCGCGCGTACCTAGTACACTGCTATCACCACAGTTTCTTAAATTTAATCCCAGCCTTTCTCCCGCTGTCGACATTTCTATTATTAATTACCCAGACTTCTGCGTGCACGAGGTACGATCAAATTAACGGCTCATCTTTTCCATTTTCCTTTTAACGATAGCAAAGGGAATGCGATAATGTTTCTTCAGAAGGAAATTAAATTTAATTCGAGGAAAAATTCGACGACACGTTAAATTGGTCCGAATTGATTTAATTGCACTGATCGAAGCACGCAGAAATCGGCACGCGTACACGCGCGCGCCAACACGATACCGAAAACAAGAAACGAGGCACAATATTAGCAAGGGTATTACTATCTTTCCATTACTTTTTCCCAGTTTTCGTTCGAAGATTATCGGCCAGCATTATTCGTCGAAACGTCGCGAATTGCCGCGGATGCGATTCGTTTTCCCTTCTTCATTTACTGGCTAATGCAATGTACACGAAAAAGAGAGAGAGAGAGAGAGATATATGTATATGTATATATTTATGTATATGTATATAGAGATATAACCGCGGTTCCGAAACGAAACGGTTCAGAGAAAAAAAAATACATCGTTGTTTGCAATTGCTTGAGTAAGGATATGGATCGATGGATCGCGCTGTTTATCACGATATTCGTCGATTCTCGATCTTCGACGTTTCGTCGCGATCGACCACGCACAGCGTACGTTCTTATTCCTCTTTATTTTTGTCTTTACCTTTAAAAGTCGCCTGATAAAACGTATCACGGCTTTGGATATGATAAATGGGGGTTCTCTTACGAAGGAGGTGTGGAGGGCTGGGTGGTCCTAGGGGCCTTCATCGTCTTCTTCGTGTCTTCTTACTTCTTCTCCTTCTTATTCTTTTACACCTTCGCTTTTTTTTCCCCTTCCTTCGTCCATCGTGTGCTCGTACCTCTAGCTTCCTGTTCTG
Source organism: Nomada fabriciana (assembly GCA_907165295.1). NCBI lineage: Eukaryota > Metazoa > Arthropoda > Insecta > Hymenoptera > Apidae > Nomada > Nomada fabriciana. The sequence continues at coordinate 5,257,030 of OU015690.1, read as the reverse complement.
GCATCACTATCGACAAGGAAGAGAAAGCTTCTTCTCGTTCTTCGATCACGATCGGATTTCGACGCGACATCTCGAACCTATTCGCATCTAAAGGAACGATACTACGCTTCGATTTGATCGTCCGGGGTCATTATATCGGGCGCCATCGACAGATCCTCGGCCATGTCTTCGTCTTGACCCGAATCGTGCCCGTGACTCTCTGGATACTCCCTCTCGTCCACCTGTTCCTCCTCGCCCTCTTGCTCCGCGGACGCGTCAACCAGCTCACGCTTTATTAATCTCGTGAGTTTACCGCCTTCAGGGGTCTGGCCCTCCTGCTTTATGTGCACGGCTGGTTCATCCAACGGTGACCTGTCGAGTTTATGGGGAGAAACTGTCCAGTGATCGCTCTCGTAATATTCATATACTTTTATTAGAAGAATACCAGTGGGGAAGTATTTAATCCAAGAAATTGCAGACGATCTAGTTAAAGGCTCTTATGAAATAAATGCTATGGTAACGTTATCAGATCGATTTTAAGCGAAGAGTTATTCGATTACGAGGATAAGAGTGGAGGTACGTGAAGGATAATAGAAAGCATTTGAGAAAAGTAATTGCTGGTGGTAATTGAATGAACGATATATATTAAGCTGTGTCACTTACATCAAATCGTTATGGGTCAACACGTGCTCCTTGTCAGGACTCGTCGTCGTTGACGTGCACATCGAGTTGCTTAAAAATCCCATATTGGAGTCCCCGAGTGCCGCCTGGAAATACTCAAATTGCATTAGATGGTTAGTTAGGTATATTCTTTCCGGAACCTATCGCTGATATTACGAAAGATACGTTAAAAACAAATCGGTCGTGTTTCACAATTGATTATTTTCATCGTTCCTAAATAGTTACCTGGAGGTTGGCATTTAATGCATCACCGTACATGGTGGGACTGTGCGTCAGGGTTGGACTTTTCGACGGGACACCCCTACATATCGAGAGAGAAAAATTCTATTAGTAATCGCCGAAGTTCGCCTATTAATAGTTACCTGGAAATAACACGCGTGTATATAAGCTCTTTAATTTTCTTTTTTTTTAGTTTGTGTCGATGTATACGGGTGGAATAAATATTTTCGAGAATATAATGGTTCTGGGCAAGGGTTGGGCGGAGATTGGAAATTGGGTGAAGATAGAGCTTCTGTGTACAATGTGTGCACGTGTGATCGAGTTTCAATATGTAAAGGTATAATAGATAGAGAAAGAGAGAGAGAGAGAGACAGAGAGAGAGAGATAGTGAGAGAGAGAAAAAAGGTACAGAGAGATAGAGAGATATAGAGAAGTATAATATGAAAAAATGTATACACGTATATAATATATTAAAAAAGTGATAAAGAATAGTGGGAAAAAGAGTTCGAAAACTCTTACCTATTTACCAGTTTTACTCCTCACCCGTCCATCAATCGTCTCGGTTGAGATTGAGCGAGGTTAAGTTGAAAAATGTAGAGAAAAATTTTAAAAAGCGCTCCCGTTTCGATAGTCCATTTTTTTAAGTGAGGTATTATTAAATTATCTTTTCTTATTTGTTAATTTCTCGAAACGATGTCGATCCTTATAAACGGCCCTGAGGATTACCTGTGCTTACCACGCTTACACTTTCCTTCGTAATCCTTTAAAAAGTACTTGAGGCATAGAATGTCGACCGAGTGATATACCTTTTTCACAGAACGAGCGTCAAATGAAAAAAGTAGGCCTTTCCCTTGCAACCGTTAGAGTTCGAATGCATGTAAAATATATTCGAGAAACGAGTATCCTTTGGAATTGATTAATTACAGGCGATTGCAAGGGACAATTAAATAGCATGCGAAGAAAAAATATAGAAGTATAAAAATGATGCCTAGAGCCGTTTATCAAGTGACTTAGAGCGCTGTAAGTAAAGAGAGAAATAGAGAGAAGACAGAGAGAGAGAGAGAGAGGGGACAGTGACAGACAGAGACAGAGAGAAAGAGGGATAGTGATTTATAAGAAAGTGAGAGAGTGTGAGAGAATATATTAAAAAGAGAGAAATAGAAAAGATGTTAAAAAACCTTTAAAAAGATTATTGAAATATTACAGAAAAATTACCGGAAGTTGCAAAGTTAGTACGTTAACGGTGAGGTACCTGAGTTAGAAGAGAGTAGTCGTAGCGATGAATGGAGAATTCCGTATCATCCGAGATTTTTGCAGTTTGTGATGCTTAATTTACACAATTTACACATGCGCGAGTAGCCCTGACACACATTATCAGTCACGCCGAAAACCATTCTCACGTTGAAAAAGCGTACTAAAGGCGAACAGAAATATAGAAAACGATGAACTTTTTAACAGATAGAGAGTGAGAGAAGGAGAGGGTCAGTTAAAAGTAAAGAAAAATTAACACATACTTCAACAACGCCTTCTCTCATTAGACACTGGTTAAAAAAAAAAAAGAAAAAATACGCAAAAGCTTCACCTATCCTCTAAGAACTATCGTCAACTTGTTTGCACTTTCTATTACTACGCTACTAGCCTGCTTCCTTTAAAACAGCGAAACCCAAAAAAGAAAATTAACGAGAAATTAAATACCCGAGACCATACGACAAACGCTTCGTTCACGCACGATGAATGCGAACGAATACAAAAAAAGAGAAAAAAAAAGGAAAGAAACAGAATGTAGGATGGCTCCGCATCGAAAACCAGCTTGTACAGCGTAACAGAGGAAGAAGAATTCGAAAACGAAGGGTAACGAAACGTTTGTCCACGCAAACACTTTCCACATTCTTCCAAGACACTGCAAACGCCACTACGTAAGCACCATACACAATTATAAGCACAGTGTTCTTCTTTGGTAAGGATAGTCTTACGGGGGAATATTCAATTCATTTTACTCGATGTATCATTTCGTTTTTTTTTTTGTTTCTTTTTTTTATCATCTGTAAATTTTTATGGGAACGAATATTAGGATCCTCGATATTATCCATGCGAGCAACCACTAAACACATCAGAGATCCTGCAGCACGGACCAATCGTCCTGTGGCTGGGCTTCTGCAGGATCGTCCAGGTTTTAAGCTCTCTTGGGTGTGCTAGAGCCTCGGGCTACGGTACTAGTGAGACGTATATACGGGGATGTACTATAGGGGCTGTTTTGGACGTCACAGGCAGAGGTGCGCAGATTTAATCGTTTAATAAGCTGGAGCTGGAAATTTTCTATGGACAGAATTACCTGCTTCCTAACATTTACGTTAATCGCACGGATATTTTGTTTCTATTCTTGCTTTTATCCTCGGAAAAATTCTCGCGCTCACATATAATAATACATTGCGCACCTCTGTTAAAACAAGAAAAAAAAAAGTTAGGGAACACTTGGACGGGTGCTACTTGATCAGTTTATAGGGAGGCGGATTCTAAGGCAGGCATGATGCGGAATTCGTTTCCTGGGATTGGATAAACTGCTTAGACCCGCTCACTGCTGCCTTGGAAGTCATTTTTCAACGAGTTACTTCAAAAAATATTCCACCGTGGAGAAAATTCTACGAAACGATGCGAACAGTATGAGTTGACTTTATGCACATACCGAGTCTACGAGAACCAGCTATTAAAAGAAAGATCGATCTACTCTTAATTGCAAGTGCACAGACGTATTAATCTGATGTCCTCAAAGTGAAAGAAAAACAGGAAAAAAAAACCACACTTTATGTCTGAAGATGTAAAGAAAGATTGGAGAGAAATGAACGATTATCGGGCTCGCGATTGAACGACAAAGGCAGCAGATTCGAGAGGGCGTTTAGTGGTTCATTTTTGTAGGCAACGACCAAGGAGAAACGTCCAGGTCGCCGCGTTACAAGAGAATACCGCGGTAAGGTCAGAACGTCGCGCCAGCCAGCCAGCAGAATTCTAAAAAGTGGTAGTGCTTACTGTGCGGAGAGGTGGGGTGGAGTGGGTGATGGGGTTGGGTCATATTTCCTGGGGCGGCCGCGGGACAGATGCCGCCGCTTTACGAACTCGGCGTCGTCCACCATCCAGAATGACCCGAAGTCGTCCTCATAGCGCACAAAACACTTGTGCAATGATAGATTGGTGCGGATCGCGTTCTGTATACACAGACAAGACCACCAAGAAATAGAGAAAAAGAGAGTAAAAAAGATAAAGGTTGTTTCTGCTTGTCGTTGTTGAAATGTTTCATTTCACGTCGGCTACTTTTCGTTCTAGCATTTACTTTCGTTCGTTTTGCTTTTCCTCTTTTTTTATTTTTTATTGTTATTTTGTCCTTTATATTCAGTCGAGCTCTATATATGTTCCTCTCTTTTCTTTCGCGTTCGATTAAAGCGTTTAAAAAATTCGCTGCTCTCGAGCCATACGACCGCTTCTTACAGTAAAACGATCGTGATGCTCGATCCCGTTGCCAACAGACCCTAACACCTCTTGGTCCTCTCCTACCCAGAGGAATTTCGATAATCGAGCGGGCCCACGACTCGATCGAATCTTGACGTTCCAAAGAGTAACAAAGATAGCACAGACTCGCAAAGAAGGGGTAGAGAAAAAAACAAACGTAACGTAATACGTAGTAAGGCGGCTCCTCTCACTACCTGACCAAGTGCAATTTCTCCGGTTCTCACTCTCTGCACTGGCATTTCCCGCATCCGGCATCCGGGTATTCGAGACTAGACTCGGGCCAGAGAGTCTTGGCCCTGCCGACTCTCGATCAGTTAGTCGCTGCAAAGCCGACATGCTTGTTAAAAAAGCACACACCATGGTTTTCTACGGTTCCCTTTCATACGGACAAAAATCGTTCGATCATATCACAATCACACGTCTGCTCCTTCTCCCATCCTTCGTCATATCATCGTTGAATCTCATCATGATCTTTCCCACGCACGCACGACATCATCCACGCATCATACTGACGGCTACCATCGCACACGAGAGACGGGCAAGTAAGAAAATCACACGCACGCGGGGCCAAACACAATTTAAAGCCAACTCTCCGAGTACAATTCGACGGTAGATAAATTATTTCGGTGCTGGACAAACTTCTAAATGTCACGAGTTCGAAAATATCGCGCGAATCAATAGAAAAGTGGAATAGTGGCGCTACGTAAATTTTCGACATAATTGAAGAATTGGATTTCCGAAATTGTTACTCGGAAAGTTCGATATTAGCGGACGGACATACGGACAAACGACGCAAGCGAGTTAAACATAGTACAGATTATTGTGGCGTACACAGGTGTATGAGAAAAAAGGAAATGATTTATATATACACACACGCACACGAATCTATACGTATGAATGCGCACGCAGAAGGTACACAAAGGGTCTAAAGACATTCAGAGAATATATATATGTATATCTTTAAAAAAAAGGAAAACAAAATTTGGGGGTAAGGCACGATATTTAAGTATCGAGAAACACATCGTACAGAGATGGATAATGCACAGAAGAGCGTGCGTTTATGTGCATATACATTACATACGAGGCTTGCACACGTACGTGTTATGCGCGTACATACGTTAAACCTTATCAAGTATATCTATATAAATAGCTATGAAAAATACGTGAATATATATATATGTATATAGAAGAAGCTATATATAAAGACGTATACGTATAAAAAACAGAATATTAAACGCTATTAAATATACATAGATAAATGTATACATATAAATATATCAATATATATTTAATATATATATGTAAAAATGTAAAAAGGCGTATATATTAATATATATAAATATATAAAGATTGTAAAAAATTTGGCAGTATAAATATGAAGGTTTGGGGCGAGGGAATGGGTTAGCGGTACGAGTATGTAATTAGAGAGTAAAAGCGAAAAAGTGAAAGTATGTATATAAATATATCTATATGAATATCTAGATAAATATGTAAAAAGGCATAGATAGAGAGAGAAGAAATATATATATATACATATATGTATATGTATATATATTTAACAAAAAGAGGAACACGTTGATAAGGAATAAAGGAAAAAGACGTAAACAGAAGGGATGCGACCGAGGCCGATTATTTCGGATTGAGGTCTGAACCGGTCATGGTAACAAAATTGTTCTTTTTTTTTTGCTGGGGCCAGGGAAATTATTATATAATGATATCGATAGAAAGAGACAGAGGTAGAAATAGATATATATAATATGTCGTAAATATAAATATATATAGAAGTATAGATCTATAGAGACGGAGTAAAAGAGTATAAAAAACGCGACTGTAAAATTTGGTTTTTGTCGGTGGGACGGGGGCAACGTACCCGGTCGTGCTGCAAGCGCGTTGAGGACGTCTCTTGTAAAACTCCACTTCGTCCACCGTCCATACGGCGCCTTTCACGTTTTCGACTCGCATGAAACATTTGTGGAGAGACAGGTTGTGTCGCACTGCGTTCTATACAAAATAATACACAGACTAAATAAGCAACGCAAAAAACGAACGAAGCCAACTCAATCGCGAGGCCGGCTGTCAATCGGGGAACACGATTCGATGACGTGTAACTTTCTTTCTCTTATTTTTTTTTTATTCTTTTCTTTTCTTTTCTTTTTGTAGGCAGCGTTCCGTCACCCCGGACGTCAGATGACAACGATGATGCTGATCGTGATGAATAAGACCGATACACGCCGAGATGAGACGAGGGTGGATGAAAATCTGTCTTGGAAAATCATCGAAAGGGTAAAAAAGTTTATTGTTTCGCGGGATTGTGTATACTCTTGCTACTTTCTTTTTGCTTTTATTGCTCTTTCAAGTAAGCTGTACCGTGTGTAATTGTGTAGGGATACGCCTAATGAATCAGGCTGACGCTTGAAAACAGTTTAATATTGTAGTAATGTATTCATGAAAGAAATAAAACGTTCAAAAATATTTCATGTGTCAACCTGATTAGCAGTCACTAAGAGCAACTGATTGCAGAGTGAATTAGTAAGAACGTTGTGTGTGAGCAGCAAAGGATACCCGGCGATGGTCGCGCAATGATAAGGCCGTAAGAGGACATAACGAACCAAAACGATTAATCGAAAGATACACGGTATAATGTGGCATTCCTTTATCGTTAATGCACAGCTAGTCATCTAAGTCTAGGGGCAACGACAACAATCATACATGCCGCAGGGCCGTAAAAAATTCCAAAGGAAGAAATAAAATAAAGAAGAGAAAATAAAAAGTAATGAAAATAAAATAAAGTTCAGGAAGATTGTACGAGAGGTCCATTCGTTGGTAACGACCTCCATCGATGTCGAAGTCGTTGAACACGCTGGCGGTGAATTTGGTTGCTCCCCTGTCGTACAGCCTGTCAAATCTGTGGTTGCTTTGAAAATTTTTAGATACACATAACCATGCGAGGCGAAGCGTCATGGCAAACGTCGATTACTCTCACGCTCACTCGACACACGCAGAAAACACACACGCGCGCACTCTTGCCAACAAGCGGATCATTTATTGTCGTCTCCCGATTCATTCGTGATAAATCGTTGCACGGTTTCAGTCATGAATTGAAATAAAACAAGGAGAAATTAGATTTCCAGGTAATCATCAAAATTGTTTCCGATATAAACGAACGAATGAAATCGATTGTAGAAAATAGAAATTATCGTAATAAATCACGAACGAATCGTAACACGACGCAATAATTTCACATGTTACCGAGTGTCTCCCCCTTAAATCGGGAAGGCAACACAATAATCGTTACCAGCTCGTCTGCTTGGCACATCGCTTAGCCTGTTAATTCAAATTAATACGTAAGATTATCTGAGATTCTTGAAAGCTCATCCTTTCTAGTTAAAACGCATTCAGCTTAATCTGCTCGTAAATGTAAATTGCACGACCAGTCGTTTCGTCTTTGTGACTTGCAATCAAACGTTGCATAACTCGAGCAACGCTGAGTTCATTCATTTAAAGGAGAGAATTATTTTAGAATTCCTAGATGCATTGCACCGTGACGAATTTTTAGTACCGACCGTTCTCCTTGGATACTATAACGAAATCGTAATCCCGAAATCTTCTTGTCTCTAATCAATTATTTATACAAAAGATCTTTACGATTCCGCACTGCTGCCACTGACTGGATATTCTCAGTATCGCGCGAAAAACTAAATTAATCACGGAGACAACGTTTCATATTTAATTGCCGGATAAAGAAGGGGCTATGCTAGTTTCTGATAAACTCGACAGGGGACGTACATGAAATTGAAAAAACTGTCATACGCTTCTCGGATACCTGGAACGACCCTAAACGATCTGTACGCTTACTGTAGTAAAGAGATATACCTTCCACGTTGCTGCGTTGCGCCGGAAGTAGCAGAATGTGTTCTGGAACCAGTTGTAGATCTCGTTCAGCGTCAACTGTTTCTCTGGCGACTCGATAATGGACTGTGAAACAGAAAGAGAGGAAAAAATGCACACGATTTAATTAGTAAATTTGGTAGACAGCGTTTCGGGTAAAATTATCCTCACCGGTTACGACTGTTCCTTTGAAAATTAAATCGACTAGAAAGGACGCTCTTATTGGACAATTCGTTCGCGTCTGAATAATTCAGAACGTCGAAGGAATACATCTATATATCGAATGGTTCACTCACCTGTCTGATTAATGATGCATACGTGAACGGCGGCCTGACGTCGGCGTTCTTGTAAAATTCCCTATTTCGTTGAATTTCTGAAATATTAAGAAGTTGTATTTGTTTTTTTCATCAGAGCACCGAGACGCGGGAACGCTAAGGTTCGTCGACACGATTTCCTTTCGCGTGTCCCAATTTGACCAAACAGCCAATTAAATGTCGTAACTAACATAAGAAGCAATATATTTTAGAGGTTCAAGCCCCGATTAAAATGAAATTCAAATATTATTACTTCTAAATTGATTCGCGATTATTAGAACTTCGAATTTCTCCACAAAGATCTGCTTGAAATTACAGCGTATTTTAATCAATTCGAAAATAAACAATTCTCCACATTTAAATGGAGCAAAGGGATCTTCGTTGATTGCATGCTCAAGGAATAAAAAAAAATATGAACGGCGTCCTTAAAACTAGATCAAATAGTAAGCGAGAAGCAATTGGATTTCAAGGTAGACAGTAATAGTAGCAGATACTTCTTTCAAGCTTCCTTCGTTCCTCTTTAGAAAAAAAAAGTCATGGCGGGCGATTTGGAGTATCTGAATTGCCATTCTACAAGGAAAGGGGCGATGTTCTCCAGCATGCAAGGGTGCACCCTTTAAGAAAATCCTTAAAGCCACCAAAGGAGCGTGGAAAGAAGGTTGACAGTACCTTGTTGGACGTCAAGGCCAGCACGCTCCAGCATGTAGGGCAGCCCTACACGGTGGGGAGGGCGGGCAGCACAAGAAATAAGGAAACAACAGAAGTATCGGTAAGAAAGAGGTTCGAACTAGCATACAATTAGAATTGATAAATTTGCATCCCCTTTTTAACAAATATTTTTCGTTTCTTTTCTATTCTGTTCTGTTCTTTTCAATTCATTGAATTCTCTTACACCTTTTAACACCTCTGTGTATATCTATGTAGACATATTTTTTCATTCATCCTACGTTGCCAACAAGGTGTCGAACACTGTAGCTCACGTGACATTGTTGCTACCGTGAATAAAACTGTGCGTGTGGTAGAGCTTACGATAGGAAAAAAAGGCCACGAGAATCAAGAGAGGACCGTAAAGAGCATTTGCTACAGGATTTTCTTTGCGACGGGGTGTGTTCGACAAGTGCGAGCCGGAAAATGCTTTTTTACAATAATACGTTTCACAAGTAGAATCATGAATTCGCCATTATTCTCCAGTGGATTTATGTTGAGCGAAATTCGATATCATTTATGTCGTTGAAATATTGCAAGGATATTTTTGTTACAAAACATGCGTTTGGATTAGCATTTCACGGGTCGCGTGTCTCCCCGGCTGAATTTTGTTTGAATCGTTACCTTCGTTAATATCTATTCCAGATCTATCGACGGCTACTCTGCGCCTTACAGTGCCCTCGTCATACAGTCCTACGAATAGCATTTAATTACTGAATTCACATATCTTTCGTTTCACCTTTGGTATCTCGGGACGATATCGATTTATTCCATTTCCCCTCAATTCCACATTATCTCACGAACACGATAAAAACACCCGTATTTTATACAGTAGAATAGTTCTCGCAAATAGTTTAATAGAAACAGGTGAATCGCGTCCATATTATTCACAGGCAAAACAGGTAGAACGCACCAGTTAAACAATATAAAAGACGATTATTCGTTTACTTTTACACCTGATATTTCTCTGATCGATCCACGACGAACATTCTAAGTAAGAAACACGTAACAGACAGAATATAATAGGCACAACGAAAACGAACAAGAACACCTTACCTCCTGCCATGGAAAGCGCGGATTTATCACTGATACGTCGTCTAATGGGCCCCGCCATGCTGGGCATGGTCGGCATCGTGGGCATGCTGCCCGGCATGTTCGGCAGCGGAGGCATTCCAGACATGTTGGACATGTTAGGAATGGGTGGCATGGGTGCTCCACCGGCTGAGGGTGGCAGCTGCCCACCTGCTGGTGACCTGACCGCCGAAACCAAAGCGGACATCGAGACTGGAGACACTTGGGAGACGCCAAAGTTTGGTGGTGGCTGGCTCATCATGGCGGTAGAGAGATTTAACTTTGGTATACTCGAACCCGTCTGAAATGTAGCGACATGGTATGCTTTGAGAAACCGTCGAGGACTATTATTTTCACAATTCCATGATCGTTGATTATTTTTGTTACCTAGGCAAGGCTGAGTGTATTGTAAAATTCTTCTCGCTATTAGTCCTTTTAGCGAGCGTTAATTTAACCGGCGGAATTATTATTTATTCCCAATGAGTCTCTTTTCGCGTAAAACTCTGGTCGCTCGCGAAAGTATTCATACGAAATATCCCCGCAAAGTGTGCCCGATATCAGGGATGATCCAAGCTCCGCGAAGGGCCGTAACTCCTCCCTTTCGCGTTAAAATAATTAAGTCGGCCAGAGACGAGAGAGGACGACGAGCCACGCAGTCGCGCGGAGAGGGCTAATGCGATATTGGTATTCTCTGACTGTCGGACTTGTTAGAGGTTTTAATTAAGGCGATATAAAATCAACGAGGACCCGATGAATTATTAATGCAAACTTTATGTATAAATTAGCGAGTCTACTCGCCGGCGCGTTAAAACTGAAACTGGCGTTGTTGTTAGCCGCGGCGTGCTCGTAAAATTCCTCAGCGCCGTGAAAATCTCGCTTTACGACTCACGAACGGCCCCGACCGTACCAGAAGAGTTTACCATCGCGACACGATCGTTAGGAAACGTTTTTCCGGATTCTGGTCCCGTTCCATCGACGACAGGCCACATAACGCGCCACCGTACGATTATTGCCATCCATATCTAAACGTACACGAGTGTACCACGGCTATACTTTACGCTGACATATTGTTTTTCGCCCGGCAACATCCGATCGAGCAGTTTCTAATGGCTACTTTAGTGCTGTCCACGACGGTCTTTATTGCGCAGCACAGCTTGGACAGTGCTATGCACGGGAATATACCTCGATATGCAGACAGGGAACTTTTGTTATTCGCCGCGCTGTCTATGATAATCGCGGCTCGTAATGGGAGCACTCACCGATGACTCGGACGACTTTGGTGGTTCAGGGGAAGCCATTTGTTTCGCCACGTGCAGATGGTGCATCATGGCGGTTAACCGGTCCCGTTCTTTCTGCAACTGAATCTCCAGCTGCGAGACTACTTGCATCTGAACTCTGGCCTGCGCCGTCGATCTGTCGTCCAACGTGTGTTCCGTGTTCAAGTGCCTGCAATATATCATTCGAGCGCCGTGATCGTCAATGTTGTACTCTGAAGTGTGAACCTCTTGGACTAACCGATCTATGCCAAAGCACGGCGGCGATTCGAAACGAAATCATGGGGCGAACAAAAGTCGGGTCGTTTAACGTAGAATCAAAGCTGCATCGTGTTACAAAGAAACGTTTATCTCTGACCACGGTGAGTCTTACCCTTGCGGGACAGGAAAAAGAATCGAGTTTCCTGATGGTTAGATAGAGAGAGAGCAGAGGGGGTGCCAACGAGATTCCGTATTTAAGAATTTCCGTAATCCTTCTTCGTCGCCGGCGCTGTATCGCGAGGGGTGAACGAGGGTGAAGAAAGCAAGAAGGGCGGAGGTTGGTTAAGACCAAGAATACAGCATGGTCCAAAGGGAGAAGGGCACAGGGGATGGAGGAAGGGGATTAGACCGAGAGGCATAACGATGCGGTCGAATGTCGTGAATATTAATGAGACAAAGGTAATTAGCGTTTTCCTTTATTTTTTTTCTTCTTCTTTTTTAAGTAACGGCTTGTTTGAGGGAGTTTGCGGCGACGAGCCGCGTGATTACTAGGGATTGCCGAGAACTGGGGGGAGTCGAATGCTGCCGTTGCTTTGAAACCGATGGAGAAGGTGCCGGATGTCAATGAGATACGCTGACTCGAGCGATTTTTCTACACTTCTTTACCGTCCCCCGTGCACGAGGCATCTTCTCTAACTCATTCCACCGAACGAAATTGCCGACTTTATTCTTCCCGGTTCCCCTCCTTCCCTTGTTCCAAGGATACCCTTGTCCAATATACTCTGAGGGATTTACCTACTTCCCGATGGTACACCAGAGATACCAAAGTGTATTTAAAAAGCCTGATATACTTTGAATGAAATTACTCTGCACCAATGAATAGTAACCGACAATCGATTTCGGATCGCTGTTGCATTTGATTTTCGTTCAAATGATTAAAGGAAGAAAGAAGATTGGAGACTCACTTAAGGAATGCTTGATAGTCTTCACATATAACTTCACAGCCTGGCCACTTGCAGACCCCATGGCCGTACAGGGGATGTGCCTTGTCATTGGAGGAAACGTCCAGCGGTTTCTCGTCCAGTGGAGTAGTTCCGTTCATGTCAGACCGCCGACTCGACACTGTCGAATTGAGAAGTCCTGCGATAGACCGGAAAAGAAAGTCGCATTTTCCAAGAGAAAGAAAGAAAGAAGGAATGAAATAAATTGCGAAAGACAGACATAAAGAGAATGATAGATAGACAGTGGAAATGGAATTTTAATTCTTCTTTTTCATTGACGAGGGGAGAATTTTTCTTTACCATTGAGTCCAGCCCCGGATTTTGGAACGTTCGAGTTCTGATGGGATTCCGGACCATCCGGTGCTTCCGATTTCCATATTGGTAGACCTTCGCCAGGTTGAAGACCTGTTTAAAAGTTTCAATACCTTACATTATAACGTTAATGCGATGAAACATTCGGAGATAAATTAAATGGAAATCAATTTCGATTGTTTGAAAGCCTCCAAAGCGTGCGTTAAGGGTTCTCGGTCGCTTCGACAGACCAGCCCTATTATTCCACCCTTCGCCTCGTTTCGTGTGTGCACGTCAGAAAGAAAAACATCACCGGAACGAGATCCGACGCAACCGAAACACTTATGGGAGAAAACTTTTGCCCAGGGTGAAGTGGAAAATGAGAAAGTACGAGCGTGGATTATTCAGTGGAGACAGTTTGGGTTAGATTTTTAGGAAAATAAGGGTTGGGCCAGTCGATTGTTCTTTAGTTCAGGGAATAGTATTCGATGTTAGTGTATCTTGAATGCTTGCCGCTTTGAAATATTATTATAATTATTCCCAGGGTATAAAAAATCTAAACATTTGACTGAACATTTCTATTATTATTATTAAAAATAATTGAATTCGTACCCGAAGACGGATTGTGACCCTGAAGACCGAGACCCTGCTGAAGAAGATACTGGCTCTGCGTGATCTGCAGCTGCTGTATCAAACGTTGCTGTTGAAGTGCCAATTGCTGTAGAGGAGCAGACGCCTTCTTCTTGTCAGCAGTTTGTAAAAGATGCGTCTGCTGGATCACGCACAATTGCAACTGTTCCTGCAGTTGCTGTATCGCCTGCTCCAACTTTTTCCTGCCCAGCTCTACGAACTGGTGCTGATGCTGCGAACAATCCACCAGACAGCTGTAAATCTTACCCCGAAAAATATTCCCCGTCGTTTACACGCGAAACAACAACCCTAAAATATGAACAAGTTCCCTTGGAATGAATTACACTTCGAAGAAAGGAAAAGAAAAAAAGAGAGCCGAGGGGAAAGTTGTTGCATCGCGGCGCTGCTGAATAAATCTCAGACACGGATAATTCGCAGGGGGAAGGAAGAAGAAGACAGGGGGCAGTTGATGGGTAGCCAGAAGACAAACAACGAGACACAACGGCTGATGGCGATGCTTAATTGCTTACTCCATCCACCGAGTTCATCTCCCTTCTTCTCTAAGCCTCGAGGATATTTTAAAACAAACCCCCCGTTAGTAGACGTCCCTTATCGTATCATAGTGTAAACGAGAACTGCGCGATTAACGAGATAGAACGATGCTTCTTAAAGTGTACGTGCAGTTTTTCTCCATTGAAGTACAGTGGAACGTGTCGCGCGGTAATAATGATCAAAGAACATTAAATTCCCTCTAATAGAGATCGCCTTTAGTGTCTAGCTCTCTCGCAATAATCTGTTCGAGTGGGCTGTCTAAATTTGTCGAGTAAAGGATACCGGTCAGGCCATGCCGCTAAATAAATATTTGATGCCTCCATCGAAGCTATCGAGGCTGTGTGCGAACCGACGATACGTATTTGCGTTGAAACGTCCTTTGTGCTGTTTACGGGGAACGTGTAAGAACGGTTCCATGCAGGAGTCATGAATTTCACCGTCACATGTTACAGGTAATTATGTTCAGTAATTAATAGAAATTATATATCACGAGTTTCGTGAGCTATTCACAGTGACAAAGTTCTGGAGCAAATAGTTCGACAGGTCGACGAAGGAACGTGACGAATATAATAAAATATTGGAATGTTTTAAATACTTTTACTAGGCACGACCATGGGAGAATATTGGGAGCGAATAGCACCGGACATTCTTCCAGTGATTGTTAACCTGGAAAAGATAGCAGAATGTTTGAACAAGTGATCCGAAGGACGAGAAAGGGAAGAAGGAAGTATGTACTCCGCCAAACGGACGCTTTTTTATAATTAAAATTATCAATGGTCGGCGGGGGGTGATAAAAGGCGGCCTGTTTACCCGGTAGAGTATTCTGAAAGATGTTTAACTATGCCGAGATGCAATGCTTGCTCGCTAAAAAGGACAAACTTTGCTAATGTACTCTGAAGTTCGGACACAATAAACGCGGAAGAATTGAGCAACGAAACCCGAGATGCCTTTTCAACAATGAAACTCCAAAGAATGGAATACTTACGTCTTTCAGGGAAGAAAAGTAGCCGAATCTTTCCTGATTGGACACATGCTCCGACGCCGAGTCCTGGAACAATACAATTATCCCCATGTCACTAAAAATTCCAACGACATAAATTTTCCAAAAATTTCGTGAGAATTTTCCTATCTAAGTAAATCACGAATAATGTTCCAACATATCGAGGAATTAATATTAAATGTACAATGCAATACCGTAAGAAATTTGATCAGCTTAAACGAAACTAAATAATTACCTGGTGATGTTGCTGCTGTTGCTGTTGCAAGTACAACGAGTGTTGCTGCATGAATGATTGCAGTTGCGTAGGGCTGAGTATGTGTTGCTGCAATAACTGTTGCATCTGATGGATGCCACTAGCCGGACTGAGCATCATCTGTGAAGGATTTTGCGAGGGTGGTGCCCCTGGCGGCCCCCCTGGTGGAGGACCTTGCGAAGGATTCGGTGGAGAACCCCTCTGTGGGGCTTGCGGGCTTTGATGGGGGCTCGGTTGAGGACCAGGTGCCCCAGAACTTGGTTGTTGCGATTGTTGTGTAATGATAGGTTGCTTTTGCTGGGTCATGGGTGCTGCTGTCACTGTATGCCCAGCGGGACTGAGCTTCCCATTGCTCTGATACTCGATCGTGAGCTCCTGTTGCTGTTGCTGCTGCAGCTGCTGCGGTTGCTGTTGTTGCTCTGTCACGCCGCCACCTATCTCGCTGTTCCGGTTGCTCTCACGATTACGGACAGACAGTCGATCTCGTTCTCGATTCTCGCGGTCCCTCGACGAGGGAACACTGTCTCGCGGTTGCTGTTGCTGCTGCTTCAGGGCTGCAAACAGCGAAGTAACCTGCAATACGAAAATGGAGATCGAGAGCTCGATCAAAGTCGGTTGCGAGCTGCCTCTGATTTGTCTATTTTTTCATATAAATCAGATCACAGTCAATGAAATCGAAGCAACGAGTCGCTTGGTTGATTCGAAGTTATTGTTAATCTTCGTTCAGGATCGAAGATAAACACGTTTCTATTTCGGCGACACCGCGACTTGGACGAAAGTACCAAAACGCGAGATAACGAGGAGGGCGGTCGGGTACGGCGTTGCAAAGGGACGAAGAAGAAGACGGGCGAGAATGAAAAGAGGGAAGAAGAAGCCCCGGGGCGGAATATTCATGATATAAATGCCGTGTAATGTGCGCGCGTTAAACTTTCAGCGTGTTTTGAGCAATATTGATCTTATCTAATGGTATTCGAGCCCGAGACGTCTCGGCATTCTCCGTCATCATTGGCTGGAACAGCGAGTGGAAAACTCGCTGTTGTCTGAATCACGTCGACTCGGATCTCCTTCTTCGTTGTTTACGCAGCGGGATTTGTTTTATTAAGTTCTATCATCAAGTAGATTGCGGAGCGTAAAGGCGGAACACTGCGTTACCGATAGTCCCCTCTCTATCCCACGGAGTTTCTCTTCCAAATCTCACGCCGGAGACAATTTAATTTCGCGGCAAAAAATTGTAGAAAGTTTGCCGAATTTTTGTATATCAATAATACCAGCTTTACGCCCGCCAAATAATTGCAGCCCGTTTCACTTTCCAGCCTTGGTCGTGTTTGCAGAAACGACCCGAGAGACTTTGACTTGTTTGTAAATTATCTTCGAGACCTGTTTTCAATTCCTCGAAACGAGCAAGCACGTCTGTGTCGCTTAAACTGCTTAGAATGCCTCTGTCGAAATGGGGTTTCAACGTTTCGCGGATTCGATTCCAATGAAACGCACGGTGAATCTTCGAATACCGCGTCGCGATCGAAGGTCGATCTTTGGATAGGTGGACCACACGTGTGCCAGTAGCATTGCGTCGAATCTCTAACAGAGGGACGAAGACAGAGAATAGTCTGTGATAAATTTAAAACGAAATCCTTCTCTGCGACGCTTCCCCTCTCTCTCTCTCTAACTCTCCCTATAACACTTCGTCCTCTTTTTTCAGAACGTTAAGTCAGTTCAGCGATTGTTTCTCCGAGCGTGAAAAGCGATGTGTCTCTTTGCGAATTCGTCGCCGCGAGTCCTATGCTAATCTTATTTGTGTACGATTACGTATGTTTATAACATGCAAAGGAAGTCCCCGGGGAGGCTGAGCGTTATCAGTGTTTAGTCAGGAGCGGCGGCGTTTCGTCTCCGAACTTCGAAGCGAGGAACGAAAGGAAAAATCGCGTCGTGGAAAAACAGAGGAGGGTCAACCGACGGAAAATACGACGGTTCTCCTTAGCAATCCGTGCGCCTGCCGTCATCGCCGCGATTTCAATGCTCGACCGCGGCGAAATTTTGCCGGCAGGAATCCTTTTTTCGAAAAGTCCCCGAGGAGTCGGCTGGCCGGCTTCGCAAAAAAAGAAAAGAAACAATAAGAAACGATTCGAGAGGCGGGAGCGGAGCGACAGTGGCGTTTACTCAACGAAATTAATGGAAAGCAACGATCGGCAGGAGGTTTTAATTCACTTTAGTCGGAGACGCACCGCCCCGACTAGATCGCGATCCTTTAATTCGCTAATTAATACCGAGCCCGCCTCTCTGTCTGTCCCTTTCGCCCTGCGCCAGCTCATCGCTTCTGTTCTAACGAAGAAACGAAGAATCTTGAACGTCCAACGGCGTCGTGTCACCCGTGGGCGAAGGGGGTGGAAAATCGCGGACGAACGTCGAGGGTGGTTCAGCTGGCGAAAAAAGAAGGGGGCACGGGGGGAAGGAAAGGAGGAATCTGGTGGCAGAGGGTAACGACGATGAAGCTCGACGTGTGTACACGACCGGGGCCAAAGGAAAAAAATATAAGGGTACGGAAAGAATGAAAGTATAAGAGCCGACGTTGGAGGGCCATCGACTACAGATAAGAGGGACTCCTAAGACTCTTTTAAGAAAAGGTTAAATAAAGGTCGGGGAGGCGCGCTTGTTGTTGGCTGTTCAGATTCCTTCGACCCCTTTCCTCCCCACCCTGGCCCCGGTAACACCACTTATTTGAATCCCGAAGGCTCCTTCGACTTCAGCCCCCGTACCACCGACTACGTGGTCGTCTCGTCGCACCAGACCTTCATATCTTTTATATATTAGAATTTTCACCAACCTTCCACCCCCGCGAGCTTCTGCCATCTTTCTCCCTTTCTCTATACCGCTCTACCCTTCCTTCTTCCACCTTTTCTCTCTGTTTACTGTTTGGATTTATTCCAACCCCCCTGACCCCACCCTGCCTCGATAGAACCGCACCGCCTCGAAACTACTGTACGCCCGGATCGTGTATATGAGTTCTGGCAGTTCTCGTTCCTCGGCTCTCGTCTTTATACTTTCGATTTCCCCTCTGCTCGAATCCCGTCGATCCCGTGGCTCCGTCTTCCGCTTCATCTGTCTTTGAAAAGCGTCGAAACTATCAGCGGCTGTGCTCTGAATGCCTGCCGTCGTCGTGACTCACGCGAGATTTCGTTAAATATGCGACAGCTTGGCGCGAGCCCTACTTGGACGTCGAGGAGGGAGCATCGAGAATCGCGACAGCAGCTGTTTATTTTAATCGGGGGCACCGTGGCGGGAAATAAAATCTGGGATTTTATTCCGGCCGATAATTTCTCGACAAAATGGTATAAATGAAGTAAACGGTGGACAGATTTGATATTCGGGGATAAGCGGAATTCGATCGAATCCCGATAGTTTTATGGAAATCGATAGGATATCGGGGTTGTTCGATTCGTTACGCCGAAACGGTGTCCAGAATGTTTATTTAGCGTCTGTTTTATACGCGCCAACTAAACTGCACGCACAAAGAGCTTCGAGCGTCAACCGGGGACACTTGCTGGAGGGGGAGAAAAAATGCGGGGGATAAAAAAAAGAGAAGAGAGAAAGAGGAGTTGTCCAGGGGAAAAATTCGACGAGCTGCACCGTCGATCCGTTTATTCCGCAAATCCGAATCGGATTTAACTTCTAGCTTCTCCTCGCATTCCATATTGAACATCCCTTTCGGATCTGTTAACCGTGATATTTTCATTGCCACGATACGCCACGCCGGGAATATTCTAGTATATATGTATTGATTAAAATTCCCGCACGGATCTCGGTCCACCGTTCGAGTGAGCTCGATGTTTGATTGATTTTTAACATCGTAATATCTGTACGTCAAACGTGGCCCGAATTCCACCTTCGTATCGCAATGCTTCCATTGATCATGCGAATCCGCAGCAATGAAAAAGAAAGAACGCGTATACAGTCGCCTCGGAAAGTGAGTTAACGATTGGCATTTTTGTGCAAATGAAAAAGATATATGCAAATCTTTACGCTATAAGGAATGCATGGAAACACATAAACATACATTATAATAATATTATTATTATACGTTAAACGGTTGGTAAGAGCGTTAACTTACTATTTTGTTGAAAAATATCTTGCAGAAAAAATAGGAGTGGGACAATTCTGAATTCGTTACGGAAGACGACCGTGATTAAAAATTGGGGCAATTTATCGGCGCGTGTAAAATCGTCTATACGACAAGCGGCGAAAATAGAACATCGCCCGGGGTACAAAACAAGGGTTGGCAAAGTGTCCCTGTCTCTCGTTTCGTATTCACGTCGAGGGCCAATCAGAGACGCGTCTCTTTACACCCACCTCCTGTTGACGTTTGTCATAATATTTTAATATTAAATCGCGTTACGGCCAGCCATGCGTTCGCATAATCAGACGTTACTCCCTGGTCGCCGTTTATACGTGCGACTGTAAGTCTCTGCGAGAACAGTCAGTCGGTGTGAACACCCCGAAGAGGAAGAGAGGCAGCGAGAGGAACGGCATGAGGGACCAAGTACGCGACACGAGAAGGAGTACTCGTCGCCCCTCGCAGCTCCACGTGAAATGTGGAATACAAATTACTCGAAAATTCCCCTTTCCCGGCCAGCGTTTTCCATCACTCGTCGCACACGCAGTCCCTGTGAATTCGTCGGATAATTCGGAATTAGGGAAAGTACGCGCGACTCTTTGGACCGTGACGAGGCCTTCTGAAAGACGCGTCTATCTCTTCTTGGTCCACGAGCAACGATAACTCCTATATCGTCGGGCCATTCGAAAGTTCAGACACGTCTGACAATTTCTGGCGATCGTGTATGATCCTCGGTCGGATAAGAAAAAGCGACGGTCTGAAATTAGACAATTCGACGCAGGCACGCTTAAGAATTTCTCGAATGTAAGTCGTTCGATTCGGAAAGGCCACGATTAACCCCGAAAATTTCCGTGGAACACGGTGGACCGTGAATCGAGGGAAACGTGGACCGTCTAAACGGTCCGACGACTTGACGTCGCGTTCGAAAAGGATCCTGCAATATTGAGAGGAATTAACGATTCCGGGAACGTCTGCGCTGGCGGACGAACCGGTTCAGCGACTAGGAAGAGAACCATAGAAAAGAGAAAAGGGCGAGCGAGGCTGGCCGTGGTGGTAGATTTCGCTGGGACGACTCGCTAGCCAGCTGGATATTTGGAAAATGGCTAGAACCAAGCGAACGGAATGTCTCTGGGCTCCATCGTTAACGGCCTGTGTACATTATAGATGGTCCCGTGATTGGTTCGTCAGCCTCTCAAAAACTCCAACTCCCATCGTCGTTTTCGTCGTCCTTCTCTTTTCGCTCGGTGTTGTTACCTGGCCCGCTCTCGTTCCATCGTTTCGCAGGTTCATTTGAGCCGGACCAGACGAGCCACTGTGCCCCACTCCTACCGTCGATTGACAATGTACAGGGACGGCCTTTCACGGGTATCAATTAGTAGAATTCTCTCGTTGCTGATGCCCGCACGATCTCAGTTTCCGATCCCCAGGCAATGCCTATTCAGCTGTTCGATCGGGGTTTTAAACGGACGGAGATATGAATAATAAATTTTGGAGATGCTTCAATTGTCCGGATCATCGAATGCCTCTCTCTTGCCTGCTTTCAAATGTTCTTCGCACCCATTTCATTTCTCGCCATTGTATATTTTTTTGCTCTAATTGTTCACAAATATATATTTCTCATAACGATAGCGAGACCGCAAGGAAAATACCAACGTGTCATGGCAATCAGAGCGGCGAAAAGAATAATCGCGTAGGCATTGAACGGTGTGGAGGGAAACAAAGATTGTCGGCATTATGCAAGGTAAACGTTGCCAGAAGTATACCCTTTCCTGTAGGTATCCGCTGTCTGTATGTACAAGAATTAACGCATAGAGGTTGGGAGTGTCGCAGCTGGGTGGGCGAGATACAGAAGGTCGGGGGTGTCCAGAGCAGAGAAGAAAGAGCACGATAAACGGGCGAAGAGGGATGGGAAATTGGAGAGAGATCGAAGGAGGGTGAGAACGAGAACGGATAACAGAGGAAGCTGGGACAGAGGGTGCATCGAAGAGAGTAATTTCGGCATTCTGCGGGTTTGCTTACATCCACCGGTTCAGCGATTTTCGTTGTGTGTGCACTGGTGAACATGCATCGTTGTATCTTCCCGTGATACACCAAGAATCAACATTCCATCCCCCTTCTCGATTTTCGTTCCGTGGTGTATTTTTGTGAAACACAAAAAATCAGCAAGTCCTGATGACACACGTATGTGCCTCGAAGAGTTACGAATTGTCTGAAGTTGAGCAAGCGATACTTTGTTCGTGATTGCTCAATTTCGTGCTCAATCGAAGCAACAGTATTCCATTATCCTTTCCTCTGTCTCCGCTTCTCGATGACCCTTTTTCATCCCCCCCGATGACAACCATCGATAAAGCAGGAAATATTTTGTTTCTACCCTATCCGAGACTAAACTTTCGCCATTAGCCTGCCTCTTGTTTCCGCGATCTCCCGGGGGCGAAATTTCCGACTTGGCCCGTCGAAGAAAATGAAATAAAGGATGTATCTGTTTGGCGGAGGCCATAATTTCCCTGTTTCTTGACCCCCATCTTCCATCGTCGGGGCCAGCATCGCAAGCCTGTGGGCCACGGGTCGTTAATGAAAATCAAACAACGGAAAAATTACATCCACTTGGTGGTAACCGCCGCTCCACTCTTTTCCACCCTTGAGACTTTACAGGAGAACGAGGATGGAACACGAAGGATGGCTGCAGGGGTGGTGAACGTGGCGGACGGTTTTGCCTTAGTCAGCTTTTCCTTTTCTCCACTGCATCAGCGGCCCAGGCAAAGGTTTGTACTCGGGTAATCGCGCTATTCTTTCCTCGTGGCATTCGCTTCTTCTCTTCGTCTTCTCGCCATTAATCATCTCGCGTGTCCCGCGCGATGGGAAGAAGGAAAAAAAATTTACAAGGGCCGCCGTTTTACCGTGGCTCACGATTTTAAATCGAACTTCGCTGGTTCGACAACCTTTCCTCTACGTGGGCGAAGAATTCTTAGGTGGGGGTTGAAGATGGTAAACGTTCGACAATTATTTCAGCAACGACAAACGCTGGGAAATTAACATCAACATAGTTCGTACGGACTGAACGGCGCTTCCGTGGTCCGAAAGCATCTTCGTGCCGGAAGCCGAGATGTCTAGGTGCATCCTTAGGCAATCCGCGTGTAATCTGTTGGCGGGTGCGCGGCCATGTTTTACATTCGTTCCGGTTAATAATTCAGTATCAATTAGTGGGCGGCTTGAATTATGAAAGGACCTTTCTTCGGTGCACGACGTTCCACCCCGTGGATTTCTCGTTGCTTCCTTGCCAGACAGCGAAAAACAGTCGGCGGGGTAACTTCGACTTCTGCCAGCCCTTGAACCTCCGTTTACCTACGGGGTTATTAATCGCAACAACGTAAACGCGGTACAAATTCTATCTCGCCGTGCACCAAAGAATACTTCGTCATCGACTATCGTGACATGAAAGAAAAAAAAAGGAACAATACATATAACGATAGATGGACTATCGATGCCCTTACTCCAATGTCCCCTTCGTTCGGGGATGTCTTTTGGCCCGAAAAAAAAGAAGAAGCAAAGCCAGATGAGAGAAAGAAAGAACGGAAGGCGGTGA
Organism: Nomada fabriciana; assembly: GCA_907165295.1. NCBI lineage: Eukaryota > Metazoa > Arthropoda > Insecta > Hymenoptera > Apidae > Nomada > Nomada fabriciana. Next base: position 5,233,779 of record OU015690.1, on the reverse strand, counting down.
ATAATGGAAAGTAGCGAATTCCTTTTCTGCTAGTCGCGGCCAGACGAGCTCCATTAAAGGTCCCTAAATCCCCGACGTACTCCGCCCCCTCGCGCTGCGCGACTCTCCCTCTTCCCACCCTCTTGGTCCCCCTTCGTACATGGACGGATCATGACCAAGCATACGGGCGTTCGCTTTTGCTCGTAGACGCATATTTATTCGCAGTCCATTTTGGTTTGTTTGCACAAACGAGAGAGAGTCCGTCAGGCCGACGTCGGACCTCTGTTCTCCGCCTCTGCCACGATGTACCACGTCGTCTACCCCCGTTTGCTTTCTTTTTTTTTCACCACCTCTCGTCGCTTTTGCATTCCTACGCTTCTCTGCTCACTTCCGGTGCTCTACGAGTGGGTATCGCAGGGGGCGATCGTCACCCTCGCCTGGGATACCTTGTTTCTTTGCAAACCTCCTCTGCCACCCCCTTTTCTATCCCCGCGAATTTCGCCTCTCCGTACTTCGCAGCGTATGCGGGCATTAAGTTCTTTATTTGCGGATTGACGTATCTCATTTGTTTAAAAATCCTTTCGGCGTTAGAAGGGACGGAAGGGAAATTTGTCGCGGGAGCCAGACTGTAGCCAGTTGCAGGACGAGATATCGGGCGTAATCGTGGTTAAAAATTGCACGGTATTACTTAAACCCCCTCGGCGCCTCTGATGATACAATTAAGTCCGGCAACAGCAGATTTTCCGAGTCGGAAAATTATCCGGTATTTTTCATGCAACCCGGCGCGAGGGTACGTCACCGGGTAGGGACGACCGGAAAGGGGTGAGAAAAATGCCAGGTTGTTCGGGGCTCAGGAATTAGAAAGACGACGGGGGAGTATTGGGAAAAGTATAAGGCGACTTTTAAGTAGAACGAAAGGGTGGTCGCTTGTTCTACTAATGAAAGGTTACGACGGAAACTGATGGATCAGCCGGTCTTGATTTATCGCGAAAATAAAGCTCGTTGATTAAGCAAGGATTTCACGAGGAGTAAAACGAAGGAAAGGAAGAAAAAATCCCGCGTGCGCCAGAGGCTGGAAATGATTTGTTATATATTTCCAACGAAAGAGCCCGATGCCCTCTCGGCCGGGGGAAAAGTTTTGCTGGTTTACATTCCTTTATCGTGTCACCCCTTTTTCGTACTCTTACGGCGCCTCGGCTCTTCTACCCTCCCTTTAATATCGACATTAATATTCAAGACGCCGAACGAAATGAATATTAAACGCGGTAATCGTTTTAACTCTAGTCCGGCGATAATGTTCGGACCTCGAAAGCAAAGGACACCTGCGTGCTCTCCTCCGCGGGCTAATTTAATCGCAATCGTTAAATTACCTACGAATTCCATGATCCACCTACTACACCGAAGAAAAATAATCACGCGGCACCAGGAAATTTAACCCACGTTTCCCCAAATTCTCGGAACAAGCTGCGTCTGGCCAAGGAAATATTTCCCGGATGGAAAAATCGCATCGAAAGAATTTCCAGCGTCCCGCTTCCAAGTAAATCACGTCCCCGCCGAGAAGTCAGGAGAGAAAAAAAAGGAAGCCGATGGAAGGGTGGTCGCACCCTGTTTTTCCTCGCTAATTCGGCGAGAATTGCGCGCCAGTGTTGGAACATCGTCGCTGGCTTCTCCTCGGTACACGAAAGCCACATTTGTATTCAGTCGACGCCGCCAGCGGAATCCGGGGTGCGCTCTAAGATCGCGCCGGATGAGGTGCTTTAAAAAGAGAAAAGGAGTAAACGCGGATGGCGTGGCTCGAGGGTGAAAGCCGTAGGAGAAGGTGCCGGTACCGTCGCGGCTGCTACTCTGTGTCTTCTTGAAACAACGGAGACGCTGGAACGGGCGACAACGATGGCGTGGTTCACGGGGGTGAGCTGCAGGAGCGATCTCGCATATTTCATATGCAGGGAGCCTGTTTTGCTTGGCCCCGGCAATATTATTACCATATTTTTCACATAATGCGTCCGCGTGTATGTCTCTTATTTCACGCGACGACCACCTCTGCAACCACCCCCGTCCATGGTGTCAAACGGGAGATCGAACTTGGTCTTGGGACCGCGGGTCTTAACGTCTTATCATTCATTGCTCGCGCGGCTGCTTTTTATGGGAGTTGCGCGTATCGTGGACAACCCCCGATGAAAAGTTTATACGCTGCAATTGTAAGTCGAAGGGACAGGGGGCGATGCGATTGAAGTTTTGTAAGAGGCAAAGGAAGTCTTCGCGGAGGCAATGAAATTTTTAGGAGAAGTTTGAAGTTTCGGGAGGGGATGGAAAATCGGCATCGAAAAATGTATGAACCATGATGTACTAAACACGCGAGTTAAATGTTGTTAAAAAGCACGATGGCCTTTGCGCCCTATGGCAAACTGTTTAACTTAATAAATCAACGTGTATTTTGTAAATGCACTGTACAGATGATGTGAGAGTTGTGTTGATGCGAATGGTTCGATGGTTAAAAACAATATGAATTCTATAATTCATATGTGACGAAAAAAAATTTATAAGTGCAGCTGTTGCCAGAATTTTCGATACATTCGGTCATTAAACGTTTGGCGAGCACCTTCCATTTGTCAGGATGGTTTATGGGACCGTACACATGAAAATCATTTAATTTCCATTTTTTTATTCGCTCTGACTAAGGACAAGTCAGCCATTCGGTAAAATTGGCCGTCGCGTGTAAACACACCTCAATTAAAGAACATGCACCATGAGCTATGTATGTACCCTGGCTGAACAAATTATCGCGAGCACACCCCTGCGCACAATGCGAGGTATTCGAGCTATTTCGTTCTATGCTGTACAAAGCTAACCAGCCGCTCCCTGTAAACACAATTAAACGTTGTTTCATAAGAGTCACTCAAACGCTTCGCTGGAGAGAATAAAAAACTCTCTATCCGGTCATCGGTGTGTTTGATCGTGCTTCATATTGTTAATATCAAAGGTTGGTCAACAGACTGTCGCAGTTTGATGAAACCGTTTCGCTTCTGCCTAACTGAAGATTGCATTTTTCCCGCTGCAGAATTTTTCGGTGATATTTTAAATAAGAAGATAGAAGGATACAATTATTCGCAATAATTTATTACCGACGCGTCGGCCAGAAAATCTGGCGCTGTACAGGCAGCCGGAGGGAATGATAGAAAAGAATTGCACCCCTTTCTCCTGCAAGGAGGCTCGCACCTCGAGAAACATTTCTCCCCGCGAAAGAGGGCCAAATAAAATTTTAGAGTCGTCGAGAGCTGTCGATACGATTGGGGAGACGGCGTTTTTCAATACAACGGCCTGTGTATCCGAAACTACCGGCTCACCCCCTTCTTCTTACGTGTACAACGCGCGGGACCTATTCGTGTGTAGATTCGAGAAAATTATGGCCGATAAAGAAACAAATTTCGAATTCCACCGAACCGGAGCGTTATAAACATTATTCCGCTTGTAGCAACCCCTTTTCCACCACGAACGATTCGTTCGATTCCTTCCCCGAATACGATTTTCGAGTATTCCAAGGCGAGTAATAAACAACACGGATCCGGCATATATATTTCCAAGCGATTAAAGGCGGCTTCCTCCCTTTGTCTTCTATGAAAAATTCCGAAACGTGAATGGCATCGCTACTTTGTCACCACGAAAACCGATATCATTTAAAGAATAATAATAATAATAATTCATCAAATTCTTACGCGTCAAACAGTCGTCCAAATCTATCGTTCCGATAAAATTAAATCTTCGTAACGCGTGCTCTAATGAAAGATTAACGGGATTCCGAACAGCCAGGTAAAGCCGAACGAATTCGAAATAGATATCGAAGCCACGAATGAACAATGGCACGGCGGAGCGAGAGGGCAGTGTGCAAACAAGCAGAAACTGTTAATACGGAGAATCGACCGAAAATTCTGCGTTGCGTACAAGTTCGGCAATGTGGGTCGAATTGTTTGTACAAACCGGCCGCGTTTCTCTGCGTTTGTACACACTTATGTACACTGGCGATCTGCGACCGCGCGCCAAACGGATGAGTTCGAGAAACGTGGGCGTTGAGGACTCGCATATGGCCATCTTTCTTCCTCCTCGTTCGTTCAACGACGTATACCTCCGCCCGACCAACACCAAGCCACTCTATGTAAATAGTTGTGTAAGGCAAAACGACGGGCATTAAATAAATAATAGCCACGCCGTGGTTGATGAAGTTGAAAGGAGAGCGCCGCCCGTCGACAGCAGATGTGTCAACATTCATCCTATTCGACTTCTTTTTTCTTTTTACCATCACTTTAATGTCCTACAATTTTTCCTTTTTTTTTTTCCTTTCTTCACTAGCCTACAGAGAGACGAACTTGATATTGAGTGACAGGAAGGCTGCAAGCAAATAGAAATAGGACGGGTGCAGCTCAGATATTCTAATCTCCATCGTTGCTTTTCATTTCATATTTTCACTTTGAGAAATAAAATGCCCACAAATTTCATTTTCCTCTTCGTAAAATATTTCAATGAACTCTATCGGTCTTTTTTAATTATATGAAAGTAACGGCAGGACGATTTCTTCAATATTTTCCATGTCGAAAATTCAGGACGTCAAAACTACGTGGATGGCCGACACCGTGAATTTCGAAGTCGTAGGGAAGGTCTACGTGATCGAATGACCGTGACAGAGTGGTGCGACCATTTCGAGCGTTCTAATACCTCGTAGACGCTTGCTCGCAGATTCCATAAGGGGGCAGTTTATATGCAGGCTACGGATGGGTCAGCATAGGGGAGATATATATTTTTCAATATAACTCGCGCCGCCGGTAAGGGTCGCGGGAATCATCCAAGAGAGTAGAAGTCGACGTTATTTTTTATCTTTATTAGATTGCTGGGTATCCGTTAGTTGAGGTTCGACGTGCTACGGACGAACGTGCATGAATATCAAGTGCCCGGTAACACGTGGCGCATTTTATCGCCTTTCCACTCGCCTGGCTGTATCCTTTGGTGGATTTGCCAGTGTCCTTCGTCAACCCCTTCGGCCACGGGGTTGGGGGCATGTAAAAGATAATGTCCTTTTGTAATCTTCACTTTCTAGCCGGTTACTTGACTCCAAATAGCCACGGTATTTTATTCAATCTAGACACTGTATTTCTATGATTCTGTATACTTAAACTCCACGTCGGCCCGTTCCGTGTAACTTAATCGCTATTTTAATATTTTCTTTCGCCGGTATTCTTTGCAATTTCAGCTAGTGGATATCCAAGATAAGTATCTTCTTGGAATTGAAGCTTTTTCTGCGATTTATCGCGACAATGCGAACGGAAAGATCGCGTCGGTATGAAGTGGTTTTGTTCGCTGGCAAAAGAGCTCAAACAAGAGGAACGCGGAGCAGGATGTTTGTTTGAGGGTCCGTTAATGTCGCTATGTGTATTGTTTACCGTATAACCGCTCGCTTCCCCCCTCGAGTTATTCGAAGTTTGTCGATATTGAAAGAACTCGTAGCGCGGCGGTGCCGGCCTTTGAAAAATACTCAAGGTAAACTCGCGTGTTGATTGTATGTTCAGCACGTGAGAGTGCTCGTGTGTAAAGAGCGCACCGGCCTCGCTGGAATTTCCAGGATGCTATATCGACTCCATCGAAGCCACTTTCGTTCTGTGGGAATCATAATCTCGACTAAAAGATGTTTCCACCAGCTGTGCAATGCGCGGCCCGCCCCTACCCTTTTCTTAAAACAAATCTCCTCGCATGGAAACCTTGTATCTGTTCCCAGTTACTTCCACGTTGTCGTCGATGAGAAATATGTTACAGAAATCCAATACTGTTTGTACGTCGTTAACTTTTCGTCAGTCAAATGAAAGGTAGTATTTCCTGCGAGACCAACGACACACGTGGACGTGCTTAAAACGGCGTAGAGACGCGTTTACCGTCCAGTAATTAATGGAGACGTAACGAGTGGGCGTAGCCGTGGACTAATATGCGAAATAAATCTGCGGTAATAGTAAGTAATTTGGCCAATAAGTCGATAACAAATTGGGTTTGCCAGCGGCAGTACGCGGGTCCCGTAATGGCAGGCAAGTGACCGGATCCAACCCCCTTGACACCCCCCGTGCAGACCGTCCGGTAACCCTTCAGCACCCAGCACCCGTCTAGATTTCCCTTTTGCCGGCGTATTCATATTTCACGGACTTGTAATATAGGAAAGTTTTGTTTAAGCCATAAAGCCAGGTAGCGACGTGGCGGTGGAACAGTTTCGAGGGTGGCCGCCCTTCGGTGGACACCACAGAGAAATGGAGAATACCACGAAGAAATGGAAGAAGGGGATGAAGCAGAACGAACGAGAAATAATTCACGCTGATGTTGCGAACGCGTGGCGTTTCTCACGCGTGTACAAAGTCGTGTGGGAGAAAGTTGGCGGTCAGTCGAAGAAATTGCGAGATAAAGAGCGACATGGGGTGAGTGGAAAACGAAGGGGCGTGATGTATATCGGGCCGCTATAGGGAGAAAGTCGTAGAAAAGGCTGTGATATCAAGACCCTATCGCTTTCTTGAAAGACACTACTTTTTTTTCTTCAGAAATTAGTTTTCCCTCTGTAAATATTGAAGGCAAAACGAAAAGAATTCAATCGGTAAAATTACTGCGAGCAGGCGGACAGTATCTCGATTCAATTTCACATACTGTGGAAAATCGTACGAGTAAGGGGGATGAAAAACATGCCAAAGAATATATCGAATCTTCGGGGCAGCTTCGCGACGGGGTGTACGTAAAGAAGTGGATGTCTTCTTTCGCCCAAAGACGATAGTATTCAGAAAGCCTGCTGGTCAGTCGTAATGAATAATGTCCACATCTGTTCGGGACGTCCCATCAGTAACTGCTACCCCCTTGTCCCGTTCGATCCTTTTGCTTCACCTTGCTTCTCTCACCCTAAAAACCATTTCCACCCCATCGCTGCTTTCTCGCCCGATTTCGCTGCATATCAAATTATGGAGTTCTGAATGGCCGATCGTCGCCTGCTGCTGCTGCTGCTGTGATATATTTGGATATATTAAATTTTTTTCCTGCCCGGTCCACCGCGTTTACGTCCAAGCGGAATCGATGCGTGGGTCCGTCCACTGCGATGGAAGACGATTCTCCAAATATCGCGAGCAATTTCTTACTATCGTCCACGATGAATCTTGCCTGCCCCCGGGACGGCTTCCTACATTTTTTAATTTCAGAAAGGTGCACAAGGGTGAGGTGATAAAAATAATCGTTCCTTTTTGTCCCCATAAATTTATTCCCTACCATGAAGGGTACTCGAATTTCAGTAGGGTCAAGCAAATAACGCCAATTTTAAAGGGTTATCGGCGGGAATAAAAATCGGCAAACAAGCCTTGGTTCGCTTCGGTCCATCTATTCGCCTCCAGAAAGGTCGAGAGGCTTCGTTTGCATAGTCGCCAACACCTTGCGTGTCCATTACGCGGGGGTGGCAACGGTCGAACGCGGGAGTGACGAGCAAGTGGACGAAGGGGACGCGGGTGGTGAGACGGGTAAGAGGTGTGAACCGTAAACGCGCCACGTGCGGCAAATGGAAATGGACCAAATATCGCTGCAAACACTCTACCGTGCGAGTATCGATATACGACGCACCCTCCTCCTCCATCTCTCCCGGTCTCCTGATCCCCCTTTTGCTACGAGCAAAGGCACACACGCACGCACACAATGGGCCACGATTCCATGGTCCGTTTGTCGTTTATACTGCACCCTTCCAACCTCACACCTTCCTTTCACCCCGTCGACTGACGTTCGCCCGGTGAAAATTCACCGGTCACTCGAATCCATCAGGTATCCACAAAATATCGCAAGGCACTTTCTCTATTTCTCTCTTGCTGCCTCGTTTCTCCGCGTTCAAGCGTGTACACGTGCGTGAAATCACTGCGGGGGTCGGGTCTGGATTTCACACTTGGAATTTACAACGAAACCAAAGTTTACTGGCAAACTTTCCTCGGGTGAAATATAAAAATGTGCTTGGAAGCAAAACGAGGAAACGAAATATAGAAATTCGAACTAAACGGGTGCGGGCCAAATTTCCATTCGTTCTCTCTATCCCTTCGGAACGAGTTACTGGGTCAACCAGTGACCACAATTCCGTCGGCCCACGCAGCACAGCGAAACAAGCGTGTGCTATGCCCCTGCATTAAACGCACCGGAGTGTGCAGGATTAACGAAATTTCGGTCGTCGCAAAAAGAAACCTCAAGGGTTTGAAGTTTCAGCGGGGTGGAAGTGGTTTTCGCCTGCGGTACAATTCGTCCATCCGGTTTATCCATTCATTCAATCCCGCGGACGGCCACGGAAAATGGTCCACATGTTCAGGAATGAGACGAAACCGAAGAGAAACGCGACAGAGGACCGGGAGGATAGAAGAAGGACAGGATGAAACACAGAGGGTAGATGAGGACAGAACGAGCGAGTGCTTCTAACTAAACAAATATGTGCTCACGTACTCATTCACCTATCTCCCAGTCAGTCCTACCTACAGCCCTTTTAAAGACTTTTCCTGCTGTCCCCGGCTCTAACCTCCAGCCGTCACCCCTACCAACTTCCACGCCGTCGTGCGTTCCTAGGGTTCGCAAGTTCGAGGAAGGGAGGCCGCCTCTCCGGCTCTTTTCGCGCGTTCGGAACCCTTTTAACCGCTCTAGACGTTCCAGGCAGACACCGGACCCCGTCGAGTGTCTGCGGCGATGGCTAGCCGCGATGTCATTCACGCAGACTCTCAGATGAAATTCCTGCGACCGTACCGACGAGAACAATTGTCGCGGAAGATTCAATCTTTTCCTCCACGCGAAACGCTGCAATTATATAATTGTACCCCAATCAATTGCCACTGCAAGTTAGCAATAAATCTCTCTAATATACTGAATTTCGTCACTAGTCAGACAAACCTATTCTACTGTGCACGTATTTCCCCCCAGAGTGTTCGAGAAGAGTTCTCCTTTATTAGGAGGGGAAATCTACGCCAGGTAGAACGTAAATCGTGAAACCCGCTAACCAACAGTCCTCCAACTCGCCCACGTACAGTCTACATTTTTTTGCACGCCCTGGAATGCATCGATCCTTCTACGAAGAGCCGCCTATATATCCTTCCGGATCTAAATCCACGAAGGATTTCGTCTGACGCGCCGGCACCCCGGGTGATTCCCCAGGAAACCTATGAGAGGAGAGCAGTCGCCTATTTGTTTCGTCGCATCGTGTATTGACACTGCACGACGGTAGGCGTCGCGGTGATAATATATCGACGGGACGGTGATATATGCCTCGCAGGAGTGAGTAGCTGTGCAGAAGAAAGACTTGTCTCATAAAGTATAGGGCGATTTGTCACGGCAGTTTGTGATGCGACCGGGAGAGAATAATCCTCTGGATATCATCTAGCGCAACTTGGTCCCCTTCGCTGCTCTTTTCCTCCCCGACGAGCTTTTCACCCCCTCCGTCCTGAGAGCGGATTATTCCTGACCCGCTGCTATCGCCCACCCCTTATCGTTTCTCCCACGTGTTCTTCGTTAGTCTCGTTTCGACGATCGCGGATCCCACGAATTATTCGAATTCGCCTACGATATTTAGCGTAATTTGTACGAGACGCAATGATCGTCGAGGGACGATTCTTATGGAATTTTGTTAGAAATACATAATCAATCGATATCGCCACTTTCCGTTCAATTTAAATTCGAGAATTTGCAATAGTTCGGCTATATTCTTCAGATCGTAGTTCATCGACTTGGCAGATGAAACGCCCGTGTTGATGGCGATAATCGTTCGTCCGTTGGAAAATAAACTCCCTGGCTTCGAATTATAATTGCATGAGACTCCCGCGATAGAGACAGCTTTCGCGGGACGTAACAAACGTTTTAATTCCCCGTGTACGGTTGTGCCCGCGCTATATTTGATCGGATCGAATCGCTCTACACGTGAGTGCGGCGTCTAATTGCAAAATACAAAGGCGCCACGAACGATGCATCTCGATCCCTGATGTATGCGCCAAAACGGTGTTCGCATTAGCAGCCGCGGCGCGATTACATTTTAATAGCTCGATACATTATTCAAAAACCGCGGTTTCCTTGTCGATCAAACCTTCACAGAGGGTAATAATATGCACTGCCGGGGCGAATTAAAAAATCAATCCGAACACCAGTGTGCCATCTGCATTTAGCGTACGAGTCGTACGTCGGGGGTTGAATTTTGCAACAGCCACCCCTATTATCGTTCAGCGTAACCTGTCGGCCTCATCGGTATCTCTGCATCTATTAAATATAGCCTTTATCAAATCTTGCTTCGCGATGCTATTGGAATTCATGAGTATCGGAACACCTCTCAGTGTCGATCTATCTTGCTTCTACAATCTCGCTCACTAAATATATTTCAACCTCTGCTTCGTTTTTAATCGCTCGAGCTGGCGTGCATCGAGCTATTTCTTTCGGTACACGGTTCGCCGTGGTGCAACAGTTAACGGCGATAAATCGAGACACCTTTATGAATGAAGGAAGATTCGTTCCCTGTCAAACTACAGAGATACTTTTGGGCATATATAGAATTATACCATCTCGAAACCGAACTGATTCCTTATGAATGTCTACAGAGTATTCGTAATTCCGGTGCCAAGTAGAATAAGGGTTCTAAAAAAAACCTGACAAGTGATCCTATGAGAGGATGATCTCTATCCAATTTTCTACGCAATTTTTTAATGCTGCATCGTCATTTTAGCATGATGGTGGTACGATGTTTAACGGTGGTTTCGTGCGAACGGTAGCGCGGTAGCCACGCGACTGTCGAGCAGGTAGGAGCTTTCAGCTTTTCGAGCATGGAGCTTCGAGGTTTCGCGGTTTCGGCGGGGATAGGACGAGTAGGTAGAGGAAAGGGCGGCCTGGAGGGAAGGGGACAAGCGTCGGCGCCCGACGATACACTACACACCCGACACAACGATGAGTTCACCGATCTCAGTGCGTGCCACGCGTTCGACATGACAGCACGCACCTTTGCATCTCCACTCCAAACAGCTAAACGTGCTCCTAGAGAACACCGAAATAATGAAGCAAGCTACAATTTTTAACCTGACCAACAAATAATAATTTACATGTAGGGAGGAAACAAATTTTCTTTAACCTGGTCCATCAAATAATGATTTAAATCTAGCGATAAAAAACAATATTCTAATCTGGTCCATCAAATAATACTTTATAGGTAGGAATGACAAAAAATTTTTATCCTGATTCTCGGATATTAGAATTTAATTTCGAGCACTGGGATTCTAGTTTAGACCTCTTTTCTCTCGATTATATGAAAATGAATTTTTATTATGACTACAGAGAAATAAGAGGCCATTTCTTTTTCCGATCCAGCATAACCAGGTGATGATTTAGTAATTCAACTTGGAATTCCAGCTGAGAAAAGTAACCGTGAGTTACAAAGTCTAACTAGGAACAGCGGAGAAAGTAGAATTCCCCGCGATGGACGATATGAAAATTGATGCCGCGTGGAGGAACATACTCGGCACACAGGGGCGTTAAAAGAACAGCGAGTTCCCAGCCGTGCAGTTACTATTCTGTATTCATAACCACGCCATTATCGGAGTTAGTAAATTTGCAAAGTGTTACACGAAAATAAGCCGCGTGCACTGATGTATCGTTTTCCTGTTCGTGCATGTTATGCAATCGTCAAGAAAAGAAAAATGGCAATTACGCGGTACACGCTTACGACACGCGTTACATTAACACTTTATCGTAAATTTCCAGCGGGTTCTGGTACGCGTGCAATTGTATCACACGTGACAGAAAAATAATGAGACGCTAGACGAGCAACAATTTTGCCCGATGCAAAAACTCTATCTCGTCGTCGGGGTAAAAAAAATATTAATTTTCCCTAAGTGCAATCGTTTCATCGACCAAAGTATTGTCGGCCACTATCTAGTTTTACAGCGATCAGAACATACGAAGCTGTCAAGGGAACGCGGTGTTTACGCTTTATCGTCCGGCAAGCTGTTTTCCTTATCGATCGCGATTGTTATCAGGTCATCTTGCAAGCCATCGCTTGCAATTGCATCTAGCCGGTCGTGCAGGCTGTGCCTCCGTAAAACTTGCTGGCGTCGCGGAAGCAAGCGTTTCGAAGCTTATGAAATCGTTCGGCGACGTCTACTTTTTATATCATTGGACGACTGACATCGAAGAAGCTTCGGGTGACATAAACGTGTCTACGCCGAAGAGATTTATCGCACCGTGCGTTTCGTCCCGCGAACAGTGAACAGATTAAAATGGAAAATTCTTGATGGATCCGTCGTTGATTTGGTTTGATCGTCGTTTCCCTTTGTTTAAAATTATTTCTACGTTTATACGGCGATGAACGAAGGCGGTACCTTCTTCAGATGTAAATAAAATATGCAACACAAACGAATATAGACACGGCCAGCGAATGATCACATTTATCACGTACGTTAAACGTGCCCGTACGATTGTTTCATAAGTGCAACGAAAAGCAACTAGTCAGCGATCGAAGAAACTTCAACATCTGCCGCAATAATTACACGAGCCTCGCGTTGTAGAACATCGCGAGGGAAATGTAGTAAATTGTTACTTCGCTATGGCACGTCGTGTTTTAACAGTAACCGTGTAAAACATTAGCATCGCGGAACACGATCGAACGGATGCTCGATGGAAAAATAAACACCGTCTCTGACACGTCAGCCGATCGCGCCACTGTTTAATTATTTTTATAGACGAGAATCGTAGGAGCTCCAGTTACTTACACGATTTCTTGCATCGTCGATCGACGTCTAAACACTGGACACGAGACTCTGCGTCACTTTCGTCGCGATCAGCTCTCGGTGTTCACGATTGTGTTCCATTACACGAGTACAACTATGCTCATTTCCCCCATAACACCACTGTCGCGTCCACTGTCACGTTCACGAGCGATCGTAGAAACCTTTCGTCGATGCAGTTCCGCGAACTTCACGCGTGCACATCACTTGCCTCGAGTCGTGAAGGCCGCCACGCGGCACCTTTCAAACTCTAATTTCATCCTGCTATTCACTTCGAGTCACTGTCTCCTTGCGGCGGGCACGTGGTGAAATAATCGTGCACGCACTTCGTCGGCGAAGGACAAATCCAGAAATAGATCTCTGAGAAACGAATAATCGAAAAAGTGAAAGGAAAAGTGTCGGAGGGATGATCGACAGTGTTCGAAACGTGCTGTAGAGAGGGAAGCGAGGGGTCAGTAGACGATTCTAAGATGAACAGAGACGAAAGGAGATCGAATGACCAAAGAAAGAAGAGGGAGAAGAGGTCAGGATAGGTGGAGCAGTCTCGTACATATGTACAACCCTATGTACGTGGCAGACAAACGTATGTAACTCTGCGAAGGGCGCACGAGGACGAAACATACAGTGGATGAATGAAAAGGAACGGGTGTAAAAGTCGAAGGGAAGAGAGCAACGTACCTAAGATGTTCGCGGAGATGTTTGGATCGGCCAGGTGTCTCGCGATATGCACGGTTAGTAGGCGATATCGTGTTTGGCCCGGCGCGCGAGCCAGGCCTGCTACGGAGCCACGTTACAGCAACAGAAACGGAGAAAGGAAAAAGAAGCTGGCCGTAGACTAGACAGAGACGGTGGCGCGAAGGTGGTGGGAAAGGTGGTAGGGCGACTTGCTGTGTTGTGTCGGATGCTACCCGGTAGCGAGTACTTGTTGTTGAGATGCTGAGTATACGTGGGGGTGGGCGAGGGGGTGGTGACGATGCCGGAGAACTCTCGTAGGCGGCGGATGCGAGGGAGAAAGGTGGAGGAGCGGGGGTGGCCAACCGAATGGCCTTGCGCGCAGTAGCGGCTACAGCGGCGATGCTGGCGGTTGCTCGGTGGAGACGAAAGCGCGGGCTAAAGGCGGTGGTTACCGATGGAATAAAGGAGATGGAGGAGTCAGCGAGAGCAGCGTATATCGCGGAAGTTAGGTTGGAAGGGGTTGATACTGAAAGATGTTGTACGAGGTGGCACGAAGGAGGATAGGCTGCAGAGAAGGGAGGAAGGAAGGAAGGAAGGAAGGATGGAAGGGTTGTCTGGCTAAACAGCTCGGGCAAAACACAACTGGGTCGCAGTTTCGTGTCGTCCAGTGATGAAGGTAAATGGTTGGCACGGCTAGATATATAAACGGAGGGGAATTGTCGCGTGTTGCGTCGACGATGCTGGAGATGGACGAGCTTCTTCTTTATTTTTTTTTTTTGTTGAGAAATGGAAGTGGACAGTATGGACAATACGATACCTTTGCCGAATTATCGATGCTACCCCCGAGAAATGCGATGGCAACAGATGACGATAGAGATAGCGCTACGCTCGCGACGAGATACGGACGTGAACTAACGATATACTAATACGAGACACGATGGCTCAAGCAATATACGAGCGCAGGACGCGACGCGAGTGTACACGCGGCGCGGATGCGCGCAACTCTGCGGGCGGGCACGCTCGGCTACGCTGTTTTCCTCCCTGCCGTTAAAACAATAATGCAATATTTAACCATACACACGAAGAGAGAGAGAAATCGAGAGACAGAGAGGGGGGAGCTGTGGCACGGTGGCAGTGGCGGTATCGGGGCGAGAAGGCATCGCGGTAGGGAGATAAGGAAGGTAGGGGTGAACGTAGGGAGAGCGGATGTGGGCTTTCATTTCCCCTCTCCCCTGCAAAACGCCGACCTCCACTAGAGAGCATTTATTTCTCTCTTCCCTCTTTCTCGGGCGCCCCGTTAGTTGTCTTGCCGCTGCCTCGCTTTTCTATCCTCCACTCTCTGGGAACCACCTCCTCTCTGTTTCTCGCATTCTATCCAGCTTTTTTCTCTTTCCGTGGCTCGCTTTCCCCCCGTGAGCGTCTCTTTCTTCGACGCGCTGCAAGCTTTTAGGGGGTTCCTCGCCCTGCACCGCGTCGCCACACTTTTATTTGACGCCGCCAGTAGCACAGGGAGTGCGTGCATCGGGCAGACGGAGAGGGGTGCAGAATCCGCGAGAGCGAAGGAGCAAGATCGAGAGAGAACGATGTGCATACGTGGTGTACATGTGGGAGAGGTTATGCGTGTATACGTATGCACATTCGTGTGGAGGATACAGGGGCGGGTGCCAGGTGGTGGGAGAGCTGGAGGCGGCGCACGCCTCTTTTCAAGCGAATACGTGGGGCAGCAGAGGCTGGGGTGGCAGCTCTAGACGCATTCTCCGAACGATGCAGGTGGGCTACGAAAAGGAGAGGAACGACCAACGTGCACGCGCTGCACTCTGCTGTCTGACTCCCTGCCGACTGTATCTACTGCGGGCGGCCGAGCAACCATTGCACACGCGTAGCTGCTTTGGGGAAAGGATGCTGGGTGCATGGGTACCAATGCAATTAAATTCATTGTTCTGATGCATTGCCATGCACTTACGTCTGCGGGAATAAAGATATTATTTGGTAACTGTTGGTAACTGAGGTCGAATCATTTATACTTTATACCATGGATGTATTAGACGTATTAAATATTAAAATTTGATGAACCTCGTTTCTGTGATAAAGACAATTTCTACTTCCCGTGGAAAAGCTCAGAAGTTGAAAGGTGAACAGTCGTTTAAATAAATAACCAGACAGTATCGGCAGTAGATTGACACTTAAGGAGACGGACATCTTTTGACAGTTGCCCCAATTAATAGCTGAACGTCTGCCGAAGAGCATTGGTTAAGCAGGGGACGGAAATCGAAGTTTTTGACAGGAAAACTTCCCGTAAAATCGTGCTCGAACTCGCGCCATAAATTTCCAGTATAATTCCAAGAATAATCGTGAAGACCAGATGCTGCTAACAATAAAGCAGCGGGGTTATCAGTGAACGCTATACTTGAACATACTCGTGCCGATCCATTGATGTACGCGGCGGCTAGCGTAAGTATGAGCATAAGGCAGGGAACTGTCGGCCGTTCACATAGTTGCAAACTGTTCGCAAATATTTCTGCAAGTCGTTGGAATCTTCCATGCTAGAATCCTACCGCCAAAATAATTCATGCCAAGGATAAACCTCTCTCCGCGAAGCTCAACTGGAAATAGCCAATCTTATTTACCAATATAATTATAAATAGAATCGACATAAATAATTCTCCAGATTCTCGAGATCCAAGATTCTTCTATATTCAACCCAGAAGACCTATATCTCTATTAACAGGTGGAACAGGTGAATTCGGATTCACGACCAAGGCAGATGCAACATCCGCAGCCCTAATTCGAGGCGCAAGGGTTGTCACGTCAGTGTCGCTAGTCGAGACGCGAGGTTCTTCCGCCCCTACCCCCCGAATGAAATAAGACCAACGAGCTGCATCTCTTCTTCGCCGAGGCATTCCTTTTTCCAAGCGTCGCCCGACGAAGGGGGTGGTTTAGGTGGTGGTGGGTGATAGCGGCAACGCCGATACGCCAGGCGAAAAGGGTCATCCCGGGGAGGTAGCAGCCTCCAGCGAACGGTAATGCAGCAGCAGCAGCAGAGGCGGCATGCTGTCGGCGAGGGGGTGAGCGGGGGTTGTCGGTGGTAGCTCCGAAGTCCAGATAGCGGTACACTTAGCCGCGTGTATAGCCGTTCTCTCCGGAGGATAGAAAACGGTCGGCTGGAGGGAAGACGGAGGGACCGAGAGGGAGAGGATAGAGGCAACTCGTTGAGGGATGTGGAGGGGTAGAAGAAGGGGCGTGTGGGTGGTGGCCACCCTTTGCAACCCCCCACCAGCGCAAGAGTCGCGTCGCCTCGGCTCGGCCAATAAGGAGGCCCGCCGACACAGAGACAATTCAAATGCTGCGCCAATAACAAACGTCTTTTGTTGTTATACGGCAAACTTTCTTTTCGCTGGTCCTCTGTTTGTGCCGTCCCTGAAATGCCCACCACCCCCTGCTGATTCTGTACCCGAATCCTCTCCCTCCTTTAGACCACCTTTTTCTCTCCCGTCGTCTAGCCTCCTTCTCTTTTTCCCTTTCGTTCTTGCCTGCCGGTGGTACGCCTCCACTACCCTTCCGACGACTCCGTTCGAGGCATATTTTTCTTTCCTTTTTTCCCGCTCCTTTCTCTCTTCCTTGCTGCTCTCTCGCTCTCTGTCTCTATTTCTCTCTTGCATCTCTCCTTTCCCCGGAGCGTCAACATATTAAAACGGGGAGGGCCGGTTGGCCGGGCTGCGCAATGCTGACTCTGCCTTTCTACGCTCTTTCTTTTCTTCTTCCACTTCTTGGGCTCCTTCTTCTTCATCTCGTGTCTCTTTGCTGTTTCTTTGGGTTCTCCGACGAGGCACCCGACTTATCCTTGCGCCTCTTCGAAACCTCCGCCACTCCGTGGTCATCTTCAGCGATGCTTGCACCGCCCAGGAAGATTAGACCGATACAAACTGCGCCTCTCGAGGCGTGACTTCCGAGGACTTCGTCAGGTGAACGTGGCACGCTGGTTATTTCGAAGGGAATGACCGTAGGAAAATTTCTAGAGTGGACGACAGGTCGATGATAGTGACGCAAATACACACGAATGAAAGGGATACGTTAAACAGAATTTTTCTGTCTCATTGCAGTCGAAGGAATGCAAAATTAGCTAAAGGATCTGCATTCCCATGCAAATCCTAGAAATATTTTCGACTAATGATCTCGCAAATACTATAGCCCAAACGATTCCATCGAACATATCATTTTCGGTAGAACAAGATCGCCACAGATCAGACTGAATTCTGCTCCAAAAGAAGTTCGATCTGCCCCGTTTAATTTACCCCGGTCGAAAGAAAGGAGCAGCGCCCTTCGTCGTCCGAGACTTTCGGCAGAATGAAGTAGCAGCTGAGCGAAAGGATAAATATTCATTGACGTCTTCATCAAGACTTTTACGGCTCAACAAAGGGGCGGGGACATCGGACAACCGTACCCTTCAAAGCTGAGCAGCCCTTTGCTCAAATAAAAAAAAGAAATAAGAAGAAAATTGTTTCGTAGACCCGTGGCCCTTGAAATATTCTAAGCTCGCGATGAAAAGGCAACCAATCGATAAGAGATAAAAGAACGGCGCGAGAAGAAGGCGCTATGCGGGCAAAAAAAAAAAGGAAAAGAAAAGAAGCACGAAAGAATAACGCGGATGTAGTTGAAACGTGAACAGGCAGCGCCACGATCGGTGGCAGGGTGGCTGGCAAAAGGGGCGGCAAAATTGAAATTTCTTCGCTCGAGCGACGACGCAGCAACTCATAAAAAGTTTAAACGTTTCATTCTAGTCGGCGAGGCCCGCGTTGCCGCACGAGCCTTGCCTTTTTCCCAATATAAACTCTCTTTTCTCGCTCTCGCCCTGTCGATTGACTACCAGAGCTTTTCCACTCGCCTTGATACGACTCAGTTATACAACCCCCTGCCTCCCGTTCCCTTCGCCTAGCCGCTTGCTTCGCGGAGATGCTTACGGCTGGCAACTTTTACCCCCCTCGAGAAATTAGGGGCTTACTTTGCTCCTTTCCACCGTTGTGGCGTGCGGCCCGCACGCACCACTTCTAGCTTCACCCCTCTGGTATCGTAAAACCGGAGTTTATGCATGTGTCTCTTCCATGGAGATGATCCACAAGCGCGACAATTACTTTCCCCGAGTTTTCAATTGGATCACGCGGCCCGCTCGATTAAATATTTCCTGCATAATTTTGAACGACGCGCCGTCGATGGATTTTATTTTCATGCACAAACTGTGCCGTCGAGAAAAATTACTCTTCTCCAACGCGGCTTAGAATTGTTCAACGAGAAATCAAATCGCGCGTTGTACATATTTGATAGTTTTGAACAGGAGTGATGGAGTTGCATTGTGGTAAAAAATTCTTGAACGTCCATCAGGAGCGACGTCGTTTCACTGTCACTTGCGTTCCCGTTTTTCCGTTAACGAGATGCCCGCCAATTCAAGCCTTCCTTCGACAGAGTGTATCCGCGTAACGAACCCGCGGATCATTCGCTACAAAACGGAGACGCCGGTCGACGGGAGGCCGCTGCTTAAAAAGGACCCCGTAGGATTTGCACAAATATCCGAATAGGCGGCACAATGGAGCCGTCAGGAAACAATACAGAAGGCTTTTTATTCGGGACCAAACGCGAATGTTGCCGCTGACACGTACCGAAATTTAATCCCCTGTCGAAAAATCGCGCGTAGATCCAACGTCATAGATCCTTCTGCCCCCGTTCCTATCTGTGTTTCATTCCACTGAACTGAACTAAACTAAACGATGATATTTGTACAGAGACAACCATCAGAACTATTCTATATCTTTCTCACAATGACGAGCGCCCCTCGAAAATTGTCCACGACAAAATCGGTAATAATGTTTCCGTGGCAATAATTATCCCATCCTTCGCGTCGCTTGATGCTAACGTGAAAACGCGGAGGCACGGCTGAACAAAGCTAGACCGCGCGGCGTTCTATAACGTAGAATGTTTGTAGATTGCCGTGTATTCAATGAGGGGAGGGGTTGAGGGCAGCCGAGGAGGGTTGCTGATTCTTGTTTGCCGATATGCTGATGTAATTATTATATTGGCTCCATCGTAGGCGCAGCCTTCTTATTATTTGCCATATTAATGCCGGCGTCGTTCATTAGCTGGAAACCCTGTCTGCATTGGGTCACACGCGTGCCTGGGTGAGCGCGGCACTCTATTCCACGGTGTATTCACCGCAGACAACGGGGCACAGTTTGAGCCGGTGAATTTTGTCGAACGAAGAACGGGGAACGCGAACAGGCAGAAAGAGGATAAACGCAGGGGACGGGCACGTTTCGCGGCTCAGATTGTTTCGGCGGCGGCATTCCATTATGACAGGCGGAGAGTGGGCGCCGCCACGGATGAAAAAATAAAAGCGAAGTGCGCGGGGGAAAAAATGGATGTTGCCGGGCTGGGCAAATATCGTTGCTCCCGTACCACCACCGGCTGGAGACACACGGCCGATGCACGTGAAAATTATTAAGCGGCCCGCCACCGCCGCCGACGTATCCGCTGCTCCTCGACTATCGATAAATATTGACGCTGCCCGTTACACCAGATATTACGGCCGCGCGTTGCCGGGATTTTCGGCCCGCGTATCTCCCGCGATGTTCCCCGAATTTGATCGACGGAACCGCAGGAATAATACCGATCGCACTTAATCGATCCCCGATAATCGTTAAATGGCAATAATTCCGTGTAGGGGATAACGATGGTAGAAATAATCTGACCCCCTTGACACGGTGTGCGACATTGGAAAATGGGTTCGCAATTTTATGTACAACCGTATTCACACGATCTCGGTGACGAAATGAACGTTCTACGGATGTAAGAATGCTAGAACACGCGGCGCCCTATTTGTCCACGAATTCCTGGACACTTGTGATCGAGACAGGTCGAGATGCTTTTGGTTGCTTATAGGTCGTGAGGGTGTAAGAGTCGATATCTTGCCGGCTCTGTGTCACAGCAGGGTCGCCGGTTTCCGTGGGTGGTATGGAAGGGTGCGAGAGGGGTAAGAGAATCGACGACGGAGAGGGTGAGTAACACCGGTGAGGCAGGGGTAGGTGCGGCTGCGGCTGTTAGGGGATGGGTACAAGCGAGGGGGCATGATTAGCATTACACTCTGAGCCTCGATGATCAATAGTGGAAACGTCTCTCCCTTCATTCTCATTCTCTCGCTGTGTTAGCCTTATCTCCCTACCTCTTCTCGCTCTCTCTCTCTCTCGCCCTGACTGCCTCCTCTTGCCATCGGATATGCGCGAATCTCCCATCCCTCCCACGGAACCGCTTTCTACCACCCCCTGGTCTCACCTCCTACCCAGCCTCCTGCCTCTGTTCTACCTCCAACATTTTTTCCTCCGTCTCCGTCACCCGGCTGGACGAGCTTCGACCAGTGAATCGGTGAAAACTATGCACGAGTTATGACATTACAGTCCGTACATTCCTGATTTCCCATGCAATCCCTGTTCAAAATTATCGTCGCCTTTCGAAACTTTCCACGGGCCCTCGATTCGTGAAATTGTAAAATCGCGCGGAAAATGCAGATTCAACATTCGAGGGCAATATAAGGATGGCGGTTCTGTGTACGACGTTATTTTCTCGCGCTTTCAGATCGACGTTTCTCCAGAGAACTGCAGCATCAGCCGAACGATGCGTGCGTATCTTCTACCCCCCTCCTACAATGTGTATGTATGTATGTATGTAGGTGCTATCGTATCAGCTACATAAAAGACCGAGATTTTCCCTGGCGTCTCGGATCTATAGATGAGTTGCACACCTTCGTCGGACGGCGACGTCCCCTCATCCCAGTTAACGGTGCCGGGGATGTTTTATTTGACGGTGTCAGCAAGCGGGAGATATTAACCGAACAGCTCTCGCCTGCTGGAATTATGTGGGCGGACGGGTGGCGCGAGATTCGACTTCCATGGAATTTCCGGAGAACGCGCTACTGTAGCGAAAGAGGTGGTTGAAAGGAGAAGTAACGACAAGGAGGACAACGGTAGAGGAACGGCGACAGGTCGCACGGGGAATCTAGCGAAAGCAACTTCGCCATTCTGAATACCATGGTACCCCGGAGACCTTTTCCACTGTCTAACTTACGAATCTGCTTTCGCTCGTTACTTCGTACGGCTATCTACGTCACGGTATCGAAAGTATTTAAGCTTGCTGGCGCATCGCATCGAGGGGAACCCCCATAAACTTTCCCGGCGCGGTCCGTGCTACTCGACGGCCAGTAATTTTTGGAATTGCACTTGCGATCGTAATTCCTCGCGACGCGAATTCGTGGCGTAGATAAGGGAACACGGGTCCCTTTCGGATGAGGGACTGTAAGTATCAACGAAGAACTCGGGGATCTTCTTTAAAGTGCACACGAATCGACGGTGTTCACGGAAGACCACGCATGAAAAAGTTTCAAGATGGTAATTCAGAATACCAAGCTAGAGCAAGGGGTTATCGAACGGCGGGATCGACGGGGAAGGGTTTCTTTATCCTGGTAACAGTTTATTCGGGATACCGCCTCGACATGACAAGGACGATCGTGCAAAAAATGCTAGCCCTGGCGTTAGCCGGTATTTATTATTCTATTAGCGATCCAACGCGAGGATGTGGTCGGACAAGAGAGAAACGTTTGATAAAAAAGAAGAAAGAAAAAGAGAAGAACTGTCCCGTGCAAAAGGTTCATCCGAGAAACTCGACGAGAGGAGAAAAGGATCCGCTCAGGCCGATACCGAGCCAAGCAGCCAAGTTTGTTGACTTTGGCTAAATATTGGATGGCAACTGCAAATATTCGTCTGAACTATACTCGTACCCCGTGGAGTGCACCCTCTACGCGAGTTCCGCCCAGTGTGCTCGACTTATTCTCGACTAGAATCGGTGAAGCCCTGACCAGTGTTAGGACTCGACCGAAGGAAAAAGCACTTTGCATTCTAAATCGAGCCACGAAACACCTTCTACGTAAATGTACATCGCCACCTCGAGATTGCTGTCAGGAGGACGAGACGATTTTCTGGTACACTTGAAATACGCTTTCCTCCTCCGTAGAATGACCGCCGATAATAATTGTGCCAGATAATTACTGCGACTGGAATCGAATCCCTTTCGGTTATTCCGATTTCTTCTCTGTCCGCCTAGCGTCGCCGCATATTTCCCCTCTCGCTTTGACAATTTCTTTCATCGAATCTCTTTTCGCTTCATTTGACGGGGTGACCTTTTTTTCGCGCCCGCCGCACAAAGTGTCGATCCATCGTTGTCTTAATGGCCGGGCACAGGCCACTCGTCCTTATTGCAGACTTAATTACTGCCTGACTCCAGAAAGTTATAATGGCCAACAAGGAGTACTCGAGGACCCCGGCCCTTTCAACTCGGCCGCACAAATCACCGTCGAAATAAAATTTTCTTAGCCGGACGATATTTCAAGTGACGACGCTCCGTTAATCTACAATTTTAATCTCCGAATCGGGAGGCTCGAATTTTCATTGCCCGAAGAAATTGCCACCGCGTCAAATTTGCATCGGTGCTGCCGCCGAAAAATCGCTCTGCATTAGAGGAAATATTTCATCGGATCGCACGCAGACGCAGGAATAATTTTTGATTCAGTCAAAGTCCTCGTCCTTTAGCTTATCGCCCGACGCTCTTTCCGATACGTTTGCCAGTGATAACGTAACGCGAAACGACAGAATTTCAAAGGCCCGACTCACCCCCTTAGGGGATGACGTACGAATCGAAAATCGCTTCACGAGGGGCAGCGAAGTCGGCGAACGGAAAGGAAAGAACAAGGGACAGAAACGGCGAGCCTAAACAATATCTTGCGGCAATGTAAGGAGCGTCTATTGGGCCATTACCGACGGTGGCTGACCATTTTGGCCATTTGGCTTGGACAGTGCTACGTCAGCGGTCTCGATTCTCTCTCTTGTTCTCCGCCTATTTTCCCTTTCCCCCCCGTTATAGATTCGGTCCTTTATCCATTCAACCCGCATTGTTAGCGACGAATAATTTTTCTTCGCGCCAGTAGCGAAAATCGTGGGTCGATAATAATCGAACCACCACTCGCCAAGTATTTGTTTAATATTATTTAATGAAGATGCGTTTCGTCGTAAGACTTTAAATTTGATGTTCGAATACAGAGGAACGGGGGATTGGCCCGGAAATTGTGTCCCATTCCATCGTGAACTTTCGAAGATCGCGCTCTCGATCTGTCCATAAAGATCGCACGCATGCGTATCTATATTTTCACGAAGAAAAGAAACAGCCAACTTCGTAGATCTCGGAGCCACGATAGAGCCTCGATGATATATGACCGGTGATAAAACGGAGACATTGAAAGGCCACGATCGATCTCGTTTCGTTTCTTGGTCTACCATTCTTCCCGGTGTGCCGTTCTCGCTTTCCTGCGAATCGTCCAGGGGATGAATCGCACGATTCATCGAACCGCGCCGCGTACGAACTTGATGGAAATTTTACAGAACTTTCTCTACGGTAAATGGAATTTCTTCGCCTATCGAAATTTCATTACAGATTCGATTAAAAATCCTACTATATCTTTGCTACGAAAAAAGTAGAGACGCCGTAAAATGTTCGAGGTATGTTAATAACAATAATTCGTCCCTTGATCGATCTTCCCTTAATGTCACGAGGGTGAGCTCTCGAAATTCGTTACATCACCAGCAACGTTTCGTCCCTCCCTAGTACAAACCAAGAATCTAGCGATCCCCAGCCAGAAAGACATATTCCAAGTTTCTCGAATAACATTCAAAGCGTAAGACAAAATGCTCGCGGGAGGAAATCGTTTTCGTCTCTACTCTTGCCCGTCTATCCTGTCTCTGTTTCTTTCTGCTCAAGGTAACGAAACCCCTTTCCCCCTTTCTTGTTCCGGATCCAATTCTCAGCTACTACTTCTCTCCTGTTTCATCGGGTCCCAACCCCCCAGCAAGGCGCACTCTTCGGCAAGCGAAACATTGCGCGAAATAACGTTAAATATTTACTTTCGGGACGATTGTTCCCGTCGGTACGACGATAAACATCATTATGTAATGTGTATAAAACGACGCGACCAGGCAAGGAGAGATACGCTGCTCGTACACGAACGTCACACCGACGTGGAAACTTTTCCACGCGTTCTGAAGGATTGACCTTGCGAGGAAATTGGGTTCGAGACACCAGGATCCATTCGTCTGGACTGTCCGTTCGAGGATCGAGTGGCATCGCTCATCCGCGTGTGAGCTTTCTTTCCTGTCGATCGATCTTCGAGTTTGGAAAATTCTGTAGTCGAGCATCGAAGAACCGCGCTAGATTTTATTCGATAAATTAATTTTGGGGATAATTAAGAGAGATTGTATTAAAACTGGAAGATTGTCGCCTGGATGACACAAATTTTAAAACGAATATTATCATTGTCATTTTTTCAAAGCTCTTCAGATTTCTCGATCGTTCCAATCGGTAATAATTAGCAACACTCGTCCCGTAAGTACATCGCGAAATAGAAATTGTATAATCCGCGGACAATTTATCAAGGGAGGACTGGATATTACACCGTAAATTCCCCCGGGTGGTTAACAAAGGGTCGTCGTATAGTACTTGATGGCGACGCGATCGCCACTATCCTTTCGAGATCGTCGTTAATTATTTCTAGCTTTTCGTCTAGCATCGTACTCGAGGCAAAGAAGGGCTGTACACCACTTGTCGCTCATTGTGCACTAAGTATACGCGAGTGTATTTCATATACCGAGTCTCTCGAGTCAATTTCACCAAACATTTGTATACTTGAAAGATGTACTCACAATTATTTATACGCCAATAATTCGAATGAATTTAGAGATGATTTTACACTGGTCCCTTACCTGAAACAAATAAATTATACAATTTATTGCTACATGTTCGAATTTCTTTCGAAGAGAACAACAGAATTCATTCCCAATTTGAAACAGAATTACTATTTAACGATGACAACGGAGCTTATAGAGACACCGTGATAAACAACGTAATAGGGACCATTTTCTAGGGGGTTTATATTCGACGATATCGAATGGTGGCAGGTACTTTTGTGTCGCGCTCGCCAAGAGTACAAGCGACCGGGCCCGATAAGTGGCTCTATCAATCCATTCGGTCAGATAAGAATTTCACCATTGATCGCCGTTTCCCCGTATCTCCCTCTCGACCGTCGACGTTCGTTTCGCTGCGATTAATGGACACCCATCAACGCCTCGGACGGCCATCAATCACGATTCCCGAAACACTCGGACTCGCTAATCGGCGATTTTGTATTTCCACGGCCGTGGATTGTTTCCATCGTTAACGTCGTACACCCTTTGTTCGCTGTTGTGGCCGCGATTCTGTGCCCAACGGACAATCGACAAACCCCATAGGAAAAAACAACGTGGCGTCGCAACGAATAATAAAACACGAAAAAATCTGATTCAATTTTGGTCCCGGAGAATACCGCAGAACAAATTTTCTTTTTCGCCGCCAGCCTATTTCCCCGTGAATTGTGAACAGGAAAAGGCATAACATCCTTTCCTCCCCGGGGACGACGTCGAACGTCACGGCAATGCAGTATGTTACTAAATGATCCAACCCGTAGCCATAATCCACCCCCAACGACTCTTCTAAGCGTCTCAACCGCGTAGCTACACCTCGATCCCCGAATTTCCCATGCTCCATCGGTGGGAATACGCAATTTAATACTCAACCAATTACATATACGAAATCTTGTTAGCCTCGGTTATACGGCCGGGGATACTGGTTCGTGGATTCAAGGGGGTATGCGTGGGGGTTGCCGACGAGTCTGACACCCGGGGCATTCTTACGAGGATACCTACTAGAGAGTGGAGAGAGAAAGGAGAGGCTGAACGATTCAAGAGGAAGAAGCAAGAAGGGGTGGAATGGTCGTAGAAACAGGCAGGCATACAAACTTGTTCAATTATGATCCTCGATTACAACTATAAAATGCGATATTGTTCTAACCGCCACACCCTAACGCTCTTCGTTCGCCTCACACTGCCACCCTCTATATACCTTGGTCGCGTACAACCCCGTAACTACTCTACGTTTCGGCTTCTTCAGACCCGAATATTCCCATTCTGAAATATACGCCTTCGTCGTATTAAACGGCGGGGTTGATTGGCGTGTCACCGTTGCTCGCGTATCGATTTATCGGAGAGGGAGAGGAATTTATATCCTTTCCTCGTTACCTCAGGCGGATGTAACGGACGATGGGAATTCTCTGCAGGTGGATTTAATTTAATACAGACCGGCCGACGTGCGTCGGTTTGTTTTATTCGGTCTCGCTCTTCAGGAGTGATTCCATATTTTTCCCCTTTTCCCAACGGGCGTAAAAGGACAGAAATCCGTGACCCGCGAAATAAGAAAGGGAATCACTCTATTCCTGTACG
Organism: Nomada fabriciana; assembly: GCA_907165295.1. Classification (NCBI taxonomy): domain Eukaryota; kingdom Metazoa; phylum Arthropoda; class Insecta; order Hymenoptera; family Apidae; genus Nomada; species Nomada fabriciana. The sequence continues at coordinate 5,206,958 of OU015690.1, read as the reverse complement.
CGAGCTTAATATTATGCGCGTGATGTTAAACGCTAGTTAACCGGAAATTATTGCGGCGAATCGCGGGAATACGCGTGCAATCCAATGGGAATAATCGACGTCAAGTAGGCCACCTAAACGGAATTATAGTCATTCCCGGCGAGGGACGAAAGTGGCGCAGAAGGTGTATCCCGGAACGAGTTTCAACGATGAGGATACGAAACACCTTGAAACCGTTCCCGAGGGTTTCCCAAGCGAACGGGACCAATCTTGTACGGACGTCACGGCTGGCCAATAAACGCGAAAATCACTAAGCTAACTACTTCGGGCCAGCGATGCTTGTCCTGCTCTCCCTTCAAACTCTCCCACCAACCCTTTCGTTTGATGCTCCTTACATGAGAATCCAGGCAACTCTGTCGAAACCGTCCGCCGGGGCGGATACATCCTCCCGCCTGGTTTCGTGCGCATTTAATTAAGCTGAGAGCGTCGCGACGATCGCAACGACCTTACGATTTCCTAGGCGAACCCGCTACGAAATTTCTCCGATTGGATTGCACACGGTTCCTCTGTGATTTTCGACAGAACCTCCCCGTGATTCAGGAACTATTTATTCCCAGATACCCATCGACCGACTATGACGTATCGATAAATATTTTGGACAATGGGACTTCACTATAATATTACGACCGTGCAATTTATATTCAGCGATGCTAATTCATAGTTGGACGAAAATAAAGATGTTCCATTATATGGCGAAATTGTTGAGCAAATATTCGACTGGAAATATTAATGGGATGAAATATCATAGCTACGTGGTGGTTGAAAGTTTGGAATTCTGTTGCAAAAGTAGCTCGGCAAACAAAGCTATTGATTAGCGTGATACCTCGCGAAACTTTCCGCGGGGAACACATTGATTCCCCCGGCTAGACCGCTTTTTCCTTGAACCCTTAACGCAATTCCTACGCTAAACAGAAGAGGGTGTCGATCATAGACAGATCGATAGGCAAGTCTAGATCGAGAGACTTAATTTTCCTGTTCACTGTTCCTAACGGTGGAACTTCTGCTCACAGGAGACGATACTCTCCTCCTCATATTCCCGCTGCTTCCTGCCACGCAACGCTTAGGAACATTTAATGCATCTGGTGTATAAGTGGCCGGTATAACAAGGATCAACAAGCATACCAGAGAAATCCTCGCCTTACGGAATACATCAGCAGCCGTATTTACACTCGTGTTCACGCTGTAATAGCAGCGCGATGATGCCTCCACCCCCGCCGCCCTTTCTCTCTTCCTTCGCCTTTCGCGAATGTACACTCGTAATTCCATGATGTTTGTTTCCAGCGTTGGCTTTCAGTGCAACCCTCGCTTGGCAGGGGGTGGTTGGTCCACCTTTAACTTTGCCCGCTTCCTGTTCCTCTTCCTACACCCTCGCCTCTTCGTGTCCCTCTTATATTCACTGTTTTTCACCCACCCTACGTTTCTCTGCTTCCTACTTCCTTTTCTCGATTACCCTTCTCTCACTTCCGCTCGCAGCCCTTACATACATTCCACCGTTTCTGCGTCTCTGTTTCCCGAACCCCGATACCCCCGTAAGCTCCAAGTAAGCTCCCGGCGGCGGCGAGAGAGAACAGCCCCGCGGGCAATCATGTGGCCTGTTTAACTAGCCTTTTAATTAGAAACGCTTAAAAATTCACCGGTGCCACGAAATACATCCGGTCGCCTCAAAATTGTGTGTGGCTGCAACCCTGTCGAGACTCGAGGCCGGGGCGGCCACGGCTCCTTTTGTTGCGTTGCGCTCCCATTGTGCGAGCAGACCCGCCTAATATTTACCGCCTAGGCACTCGGGGGTGCGCCACCCCCGTGCAGCGGACGCCGGGGTGGCTCGAGCGACTGGGAGGGAAGACACCGACGGTGTCTCGCGATAAGCGATCGAAATCGAATCTTGCTTCGACGTTTCTGCCACTTATTTAGCATTGAATAGAACAGGATCGAGTTTCCTTTGAAATAGTTTGCGTTAATTAGCTTCTTTATTGTAACAATGGTTTCTCTAATTTCCAAGGGAAAGTACCATACACGGATATGCTTTGAAGGTTCTACGTATAATCGTACGGTATACATATACTGTAACAGATTGTACCAGCTTTCGCTGCCGTTGCAAAAGTTTCAATTTGTATAATATTTCACGAACGACGGAGCAGGTAAATAAATTCAATTATTTTCGTAACAGACGTGCTTTGCGCTGGCGTTCGCGAGTCGTCTTTTCTCTGTCAAAGAGTTTCTCTATCAGGAAATTCGTGAATAGGGTCCGAGGAAGAGGGATGGGGGCGATGTGGTCTGAATAGTAACGATACTGCCGGCAAATAATTAGGATCATTATGAAAGAATCCGTCTTTGTGACGTTACAGGTGGTACTACGCACGCGAGCTGTGTATCCTGGTGAAAGCACGTGAAAAAATTCTACCTCATTTGATACCCCCTGCGTTGCATTAACAAACGTATAATAATGCACCGAGTATAGAAGTTTCCTTTGCATTTGCACGGCTGTTTGCATCGACTCTATCTCGCTCTCTTTTCTTCCCTGGCCGCAGGTGGTGGACCGTGCTCGTTTCTCGCTCGGCGAAAGAGAAAATATTGAATACAATATGGGCCGCGGTACGGTATTATTTACAACCGCGGGCTTGGATTTTTCCAAAAAAAAGAGGAAAAAAAAGAAAATTCGCACAAAGAGTTGGATTTAATTCGTTTTCGGCGGAGAGTATTCATTCGCGGCGGGCACAGCGTACACGCGTGGGTGAGAAGAGTAACGGTGGGGTGAAAAAATGGAAAAAATGCCGAACACGTGCAAAGAGTAGCAAAAAGAAACTTGCATCTGTTCCGGTCGTGTATTATACGCGTGCTGCTATCCAGCCAATAGAAAACGATAGCAACTCGCGCACGGTAAGAAGCCTTACGCGAACTTTCAACCCGGATTTCACGATACTCCGAGCCTAGAATCCTCTTTGCAACGAGGGAATTAAATCCACGCGAATTTACAGACTATTTAAACGGATTTACCTTTTATTTCATCATTCGGCCAGGGAAATTCTCCCTGAAACAGTGGCCGGAAAAATAACCGTGCATCCAGCAACGTTTCTACTTGAACGTCGATGAAAATCTTTAGCGGGCGAATCGCGCGGAAAACAGCGGGAAGAATGAAAATCGCTGGAACGAATTTTTCCGCCTCCGTGAGCCTGTCCCGCGAGAGGAACCCCGCGCAATATTGGATTTATTCAAGCCTACGGGCGAAGTTGCGCCCTAAATAAAAAGGGTTGTCGCCCGTACACCCGTTCGAAAGCTTTCTTATATCCGCGCGTCGAAACTTTTCTCACCGGAACATCGCGACGTCGCGTCGGGGGCAAGAAATACTCAAAGAGACATTATTAAATACGATTATCCCCTCGGAAAGAGGGAAAACAGAAAGGGGAGCGAGTAAGTTGCGTGGGTGAAATAAGACGGTGCAACAGTGACAAAAAGGGGGGCGAAATAAATTGGGGATGGAAGGCGAAAGGGGTAAGTGAAAAAGTGGACGCGGTGGGGTCAGGTGGTTAAAAGTAAAAAGTTAAGGGTGGTGGTACGCGACTTCTGGGGGCAACGAGGACTCGAGTTACGGGGGATGCAGCTCGAAAGGGTAGAAAAAGAGAGGGCGAAAAAGGAGGACGTTTGGTTGAGCCCGGCTCAGCCGGTCGAGCCTGACTCGGCTCTCAAACTTTGATACGATTAAGACGGAACGAATTAATCTTCATCCCCGCGAACGCCGTCTGCTGGCAGCCGCAGGGATGAAGAGAGGTGGCGAAGAAATTTTTTAAAAAAAAGGGGTGAGCGATCGCCAGGGTGAAAGCGAGCCAGTGGACTGAGGAACCGGGTGTCGAGGACTGAGAGGGTCGCCTTTGCCGGAACCCTCTTCACTTTCTGGCGAGAAGGTGACGTTAATTAGAAAAGCGCGACGAGATTTCTGACTTCCTAGCCGGACCACGATCGGTTCTCGCCTTCTTGTCCCCCGACCACGTCGACGGCTGACCCTTTGGGATTTCGCACGGGGTTAAGGAAGATGAATTTCCAAATTGTCAACTGATTGGCCCTAATATAAATTCCGAAGTAAGATCATTCTAATTAAAAGAAACAAATCCTCTGAATGTTTAGGTACATAAATTAACAGCTGCATTAAATATTAAAAGAATCGCTGAATTCAGAAAGCACGGTTTAAGGGAATGATTTTCTAGACGTACGCTAAAGTGCTACGAAGATTAAACAAACGCTTGTCGTCGGTGCACGGAGGGATAGTTCGAACTACGAAAGGCATGGTCAGCAGCGGTCTACCGGTCGTTTTTAATCCCATTGTGAGCATGGCTTAATCGAGAAACCATTACCCCGGTTTGCTGCGCGAGCTAGACTGTCTGGAAGGGTAGGGCCCTCTTACAGTGGAAAGGGTGGGCATGTGTTTCCGTATGGATCAAACCCCGAGCCGATAGAGAGAATGAATTGCACTGGCCTCTGCCGTTTTCTTCCTCTTGCCTCTAACCCGTCACAGGAAATCAATGCAACACGATCACCGTTGTCGAAAAACCGATCCACGTGTTAAATATTTCTAGATAACATTAGTCGTGACTCAAAATTAATATATGGAAAGAAAAGTAAATTATAAAATTACTAAATTTATGCTATATCGCCATCGACAATATATTCATCAATTAATTAAATTTATGTAGACGTCCCGAGAGGTCAGCAATTTTCGCCCGATGAACGGGAAAAGTCCGTTCCACCACAAGTAGCCCTTTCGCGCGTTTTCCCTAGCTGCCTCCATCAGGAAACTCACGGCGGAAGGTCAGACGGAAACGTTGTCCAGGAAGGGAGTGGTTTTGCTGATCGGATAGTATTTAGCAATAAAGTTCGATTCCCCGGGCCAAGCCGAGAAAGAAGCAGCCCCTGATTTCGTCGGGGTTGCGAAAATTACAGCTCCCAGAGCGGTCGATCTGTCCGCACGTTCAGTGACGTGCAAGTGGCCGCATTTAAGCTCACCACCGTGTATCGACGGAGGTGTGAGGCTTGTTCCACGACTGCAAGGGTCGTCTGGAAAAAGGGTGACGGTCGGAGGAGAGAAACTGGAGTGGTCACCGAGGTGGTCAGGCTACAGGATCCGAGATCTAGGTACGAGGTTGAATGACAAAAAGACCTCGGATCCACGGAATTGTCGACCATTCCCTGGTACACGGTTGCCGAGAGAAAATTCTCACAGAAAATCGTATAAATCTCTTAAAGCAAATCTCCGGAGCAAAGCAAAGAGTGAACCGGAATTTCCCTTTTAATTCGAGGGATGAAACAATTAAAAATTTTCATTATTGAAGGATAAGCCCACAAAGGTAATTTACAAGATTAAAAGTCGAATTGAAATTGACAGCGCGATATGTGACCCGTTTCGAACAATTTTACACACCGTTCTAAGAAGCTTGAAGAACTGTGACACACGCGACTGGCAAATCGAGCTTTGGATCCTGTCTTAAAACGAAGCCACCCCCAATCGAAACGGCGCGGCGTCTCTATTTACACAATCGGTTCCCCGATGATCGAACGACGGGCCCGCCGAGCAGAAGGAAAAGTATGGAATATTTAGCGTTCAGTGAGCTATAAAAGCAATTATATGGGAGCCATTGTTTGTCGGGAGTGCGGCTCCGCGATACCGGGGGCGAACAGTCGAGATGACGGTTGGTTCGAGGGGGTGAGTTGGACCGGAGGTAGGAAGCATCAGCCCAATGAAAATCAGAAGTACGGAGCAATAAATACGACCGAGTCAATCCACCACCCTCTCCCTCTTTCTCCATTTAGTCCTACGGACTATCGAGGCTGAAAACCCCGAGCGAATCTCCATTCAGTTCAAACGCGATCTTCTTCTTTCCCTTCCTAAACCATCCGGTTCGCTTCATTCTCGCCACCGTATTTCCCACTATCTTCCTTTGACTCGTCACTTTGTCGGAATAAATTCGGTCCAGATAAACTGTATCCCGAAATAAATCAATCTGTTCCAAGTCGAAACGCGCGGAGAAGAGATCCGAGGCAATTAATTACGGTGTAGCGAGAAATTGCGAATTAAATTTCGAGCTAGGAAAAAAATAAGCCGGGGCGAGGATGACGGCGAACGAGGAAGTAGAAAGGGAGATCAGCCTGAGAAGTACGAAACGTAACCAGCTGTTAGAAAAGAGGAGCAAGACTTCGTTGAGGAAAAGTGGAGAGGAGGACGTGAAAACAGGGTGTCGTAGGACCATTCTAATATAAATGTCCCCGGCCGAAAGCCGGAGCGGAGACATTCGCTAATTAAAAAACTTGAAAAATTAATACACATTTCTCTCGGTGCTCGGGGGTTGTGTTACTCCTCGCTTAATCCTTGGTATCTGATCGGCCATCTGTTCCCAGCCATCTCGAAGCTGGCACTGCTGCCAGTTTCCAAAGCCTCCCCCCTTGGCCCACCCCCACGATATTACGTCTTGTAACGCCACCGTGTTTCTTCGATGCCGCTTGTAATTACAGGACGTCCGCGATAAACTTTCTAATTAACACGAATCGGCCTAACAAAAAGAATCCCCGTTGTCGTATTAATTCAAGGATCGCCCGAACGAAATTTAATGAAACATCTTGGGACGCGCGATATTATGCAAGAGGAGATTCGCGTGAACCGGGCTTCGAAGATCGTGATTTTCAAGCTATCACACCCATTATACAAAGGGCGAACACAAAGACCGGAAGAGCAATGCCTGGCAAAGATATCCCCCGATAAACGGTCCTACCACGATGGAAAAGGGCTCGAGCGAGAAAGGGTTGACGCGACTCGATACTCGCAAAAGGAGGGACAAGCGGAGAGTCTCCTGTCTCTCTCGTCAAATGGTTAAAACGAGGCAGTCGAACTTCTGCCGGCAGCCTATCGTTATCAACAATTCAATAGTGTTTAACTTATTTATGTGCCGTTAAATGCCGGGACTAATTAGATGGCGGCATAAAGATCCAGCCCGTACCCTCTATGGGACCTCTTCTCCGAGTGGTTCGGCGCAGCGCCTCGTGGGGTGTAACGTGCAGCCACCGCGAGTCAGAAGGGTGGACGGAAGGTTACGGAGGTTAGAGGAGGCTTCCATAACCAGCCGGAGACAGACAATGGCAAAGAATGAGCCAGAGTCTCTCTTGAATAGGCCTGAAGACACTGAACGCTATAATGCGAAAGACTCCATTGTGACGCGGGCAGTTAAGTGCTCCTGTCTGGTTCCCAAAACGAAGTGGGCTACTTCCTCTGTCTCGTTCTAGCCTTCTGGCATTTAACTGACGCCCCCTTTGTTCGCCGTATCGCCACCTTCTAGTAGTTGACTCGATCACGGACCTCTGTTCGATTAGTTCGAGATGACGGAACGCGTTGTAGACGCACGATTTCAAACTGTGCAGTTAAAAACACCTCTTTGATGGTCGTTCCTTTACATTGCATTACCGTCAGATTATTCCTCCGTCCGTTTCTAAGATAAATCTTTATATGTAGCGTGGCTTTACGGGGACCGCCGAGCGTGAACGCCGTACGACGGATCTTGGGTAAAGAATGAAATGAAATGTTGGATATTTAAGGCCGGAAGGAAAGCGTGGACGAAGTCAGAGAAAGAACGAGACAAGATGAGCCGTGGCTGCGAAAGTTTCGCTCCGGTCTGCGGAAGAAACGTCTGACCGCGGCACGATTCACGGATGATAAATCGTTTAAACCTTTTCACCGGATTCGTTCGACCGGAAGTAAAGGGAATTTAAGGTCCAATTGCCGCCAGAGATACGGCGCTGTAGTTAAACAAACGGGAAAGAACGCGTCGACGATTTTCAGCTGGGGAAATAAGAATTTCTCGGTCCGATTCGTGTAAATTAATAAACGAGCGAAACCGATCGCGTATCACTTATTAGCAATATAACATCGGCTAAAAGATTAAGACGGCATGTTTTACGATGCGACGACAAATTACAATCAGATGATGTAACAAGCAGTTCCTGCCGTACGGTCGACCGGCGAAAATAATTCGAACCGTACACCGAGCAACGTTTGCAGATTTATGGCGTGTCGCCACGATATCAACGTAACACACGGACGGCCAAGTGGCTCGACACATCACGAGAATCAACGATACAAGCTGACATACACACGTACGCGACAAGGTAACACCTTTCCCCACCATTACACCGATCGCCATCGAGTGACGTTTTACTTTATGTGCGCTGGCCTCGGCGATACGTGACGTATGATAAACAACACGTGTTAACATGTAACAAGAAGAAAGAGTAGCGAAACAAACGTCGTGTTCTCGCGCGTATAATAAACTTCGATTTAGTAACCATCGCCGAAATGTTTGTATATAATACATGCTCTTTTGAATAAATATTTCTGTTACACCAACTTAAACATGGAATAAATTACGTCGTCTGATAAAAAATTCGTATCAAAGATGCAACGCTGTCTCGACCAGATTCACAGCGTAACCAGTTTAATTTGAAAATAGGTTTCCAGGAAGAAAGTACCAGGTACACCTTTGTGTATCTGTGTCTTGATCTGAAACGTGAAAACACTTCTGCGAAATAGCTTCTGCATTCAGAGTTCTCAGATATCGGACGTGCTGTTCTCTGATACACTCGAAAGGTGTGATATCTGGCCGCTCAACATTTCACACCCACGATTAATTCGAACGTACTTAGTCTGCAGCAATTGACGACCGAAAATGAATTCGCGGTGTCGCACGATAATTGTTTGCCGGTGGTGGGAAACTAAAGGGTAAAGGATTCGGTGCACGCTCTGTCTCTTCTAGCGATAGGTAGAAATTATTAGCCACTTTAACGTAGCCACTTAACTGTTGCAGATAAGCTAAACTATGTTTCACGATACGTGCAACTTACTTGCTTAAAGGCCTAAAAACGTTGCACCGATCGGCTTTATCATAATTTATGAAATTGGTTCATTTGCAACAAAAATGCAACGCTACTAAACAAACGTTGATCGTACCAATTTCTTGCTATCTCCTTCAACAAATTCCAAGCAAAAGTTCAAGTAATTCCGCTTCAAGAAAACGGAGCGAAAGAATTAATGTGATTACACTGAGGAGCAACCATTCGTCGATATAACCAGATTCCCAGCGCGTGGCGTCTAAACAAATGAACGAAAAAAAGGAAAGGAAAAATGAAACGAAAAATCCAGCAACGATTCCACACGCCTCGGCGAAAAACGAGTCGCGTGCACGGTAGAGAGGTCGGTGTCGCCTCCGAAATGGCGCAGCTCCGCGGTCGTTCGTTTCTCTTATATCCTTGATAGTCGCTCGTAAACCGAATTAACAGTACGGCCACACGTGACTGTAGTTAGCGTGCGGCTACCGTGCACTCACACGATTAGAATGTAAACTCACACGGTCGCCTGTTCGGAGATATATTCGACTTCTACAACCGGGGTGGGGGGGATCTACGAATTTTCACCACCAAGCCACACAGGCAGCCAGACGTATCCGTACGTATACGTATACGCACAGCGGGTGCACACGTTCACGGAACACACCGTGTCGTGTGGAAGAGCGTGAGCAATAGGAGGAACCGACAGAGGATATCATAGAAACGGGGTAGCAGCACGTGAGGAATGAGAGGTGGAGGAAAATGCATATCCAGGGGATGAAGAGGCGGCCTCTCAGAGCTTGGCATGGTACAGTGGCTACCCAGCCACCCCTTTTCACTACCCCGCCTACACTCTGCGAAACCCGTACCTCTCGCGAAACGTACATCTACTTCCTCCTGCCTCCGGCTCACGGAGCAACCTTCAAGCCCTCTCTTTCTCCTATTTCAGCCGTGATGCAGTAGTCGCTTACAGCGTTTCCAAATTCGCGTAATAAAGCTGGGAAGAAGGGTGGAGAGGGATGGCGATGAGGCGCCCACGCTAAGTACATTTACACGGATAGATGAAAATATCAGGAACGAAGGATCGGCAAAGGCTGGGCGAAGTTGAGAAGGTGGCAGGGGGAGGGTGGAGGGTGGTTGGACTACTTAACATTCTTTACCTCTAGGACCAACCGGGCGGCAGAGGGATCGTGTTACCCCGTAAACCGGCTGCACAGATACGTTCGTTTGTTGATGGATATAGCGTACATTTTTTTTCGACATAGAGAAAGAAGACGGGGAACGGGACGTTGGCGGCGGTGCAAGAGAGATATATAGAGGGGCGAGACACTCGTTATAATTTCGAGCGTAACCCGTTTGCACGGGTCCGTGTTTGCGCTCGGATAGGTGAAGCTACGAAGGGCCGCTTGTCCTTCGTTTTTGTCGTACCTCCGCTTTTTTTTCCCTTTTTTTCGCCGTGCTTCAAGAGGGGATCGCTAGTTTCGAGGAACATGCACGGATACGCGGCGGCACCGGATTTATTTTGCACGTTCCTCGCGGAAGGGTGAGAGTTCTCCAGGAACGAGAGTTCGTTATACCGGAAACAGAGGACCGTTTCGGTGTGTTCAGCTACATCGCGAACCCGAAGGTCTTCGCGATCACCAAAAAATTGTGAATTTATTTTCCTTTCTTTCGCTGGCACGTACTATGGAGCTGTGCTGTATCCACCATCGAAAACAGAAAATTTCTAAAGTTACCGCGAGTATTTTCTACTCTTCGCTCCCTTTCACAAGTACCGTCTATTTATCGCGAGACAAACGATACGTCAGCCAATTAAATAATCCCGGAGAAAGAGTGGCCACCGTCGGTCCGGTTATTAGCAGCGGCTGAAAGCGGCGCGATTAAAAAGCGCCGACCTTCCGGGGGGTCCGTATATCCGTAAGAAAAATACCTGTTCACTTTTCATCGTCTCCGGTGCACCGATACACGTGCACGCGCTTAATGCAAACTAAGTTATAATTTACAACCAAGCGCCTACGCTCTCCTACGCGAGAGAATATCAAGAGCTACTTGTCGTTCTTTTTTCGACTTTTCTCTCGTTTTTCCTTCTGCCAGCCCGTCACGACTCGTTCCCCATTCGGCTCGAAACGTCCGACACGTATATATATATCCCTCTTTCTCGACTCTACGTACACCGAACGTGAACCATAGGGGTGTTCGCGAGCATACGTGTATAGATATATGTATGTATATATTTATTTATTCGTTTTTCGCGAAAGAACAAGGGGGTATGTCGGCACCCGTGCACCCCGAAAACGGTGAAGTGTGTACCAGAGGAAGCGTAGGAAACGGGTGCTTTCGTCGACGTGCCGAGCTTGATAGAAGAGCGTGCACGCGTTCCTGTTCATCGGATACCGACTCTCGCTGCAGGCTACATCGGAGCAGATTAACCGGAAGGGATTATTACAAGGGAGGATGGAGGGATGTACGCATTTATTCCGGCCAAGGGATGAGAAGGAACTTGTATGCTACTCTGCGCCCAGCATCGCAGCCGGGGAGAGAGAAAGAGATCCTTTTTAATTCCACCTCCAATTTTTGTTTCTCGACTTGGTCTACTCCCTCTGCTTCTTTTACTCTTTCACTCCTTCAGCCTGTCCTTCAAAACCTGATCTTCCTTCGATTTCAAGCGTTTACACGACAGAAATCTCCTGCACGAAACACGACGCCTCTCCCCTATCCCCGTTTCGAATCGTTAATAACGAGATCGATCGTATTATCCAAGATACCGTGGGGATTATCAGTGCTCGCTATCCGCGAGATTGTTTCGATTGCACCGTGCACAGGTGATCAGCGAAACGAAGACAATCGGGAATGAATATGATTCGCGCGGGCACGTAAAAGTGCAAATAGAGAATGGCCGTATATATCAGATGAAATAGCGGCGTTGGGCGAAAAAAACGACGCATCGGGACGTACAGAGGCGGGCTTGTTCGGCAAACAAACGATGGGTTTCATTCCAACGATCGAATGCTTCTTTGGTCGGTACACAAGAGGGGGATGCATGGTATTTTTCAACAAACTGCCGATGCTCTAACGTTCCCGTTTACGGTTAACGTTGCCAATCGTAAATTCACGACGGTCGTTCGTCCATGCGGTTCTCGCTAGACACACATGGCAAACACATTGACAGATAATACGTGCACGAGTGAGTAACGACGATGGAACTTGACGAAACACCCACACACACAGATTCTGCCAGGCACGCGTGAAAATACGCGATCGGTATTCTACGATGAGAAGCTGGGATTATCGTGCGCGCGTGCAAACTCCTCTCTGGCGTATTAAACGATCCGGCGAAGTTTTATTTATTCAGGAAATGAAAATCCTAATAGACTTTCGCTTCGTTGTTATATTTTCTTGCGAGGGCAGGCGTGCCCAGTATTTACGTACGTACCTTTTGCGCGTGCACGCGCCGTTCATCGTGGCCTCTCTTTCGATGCACATCGGATACGTGATATCGCAACGTGGTCTTCTATAACGCGTTGTTAAATAACAGGATGAGCAACCTTCTGGGAGGTTTCGGAAGGATCTTGTTTGAAGAGCGAGAGAACCATTTTCCGCTGTTGTCCGGATTATTGGACCGCTGCGTATACGTAACGATTCCATTCGCGTGTAATTGGTAAACTATTATAAATATTGCCGGGACGATTCTACATATTTCAAACGTATATGAAGTAACGAAAAAAAATCAAGATGCCAAATTAATTGAACGCTTCCCTTGCCATAGAAGTGAAAGAAAGTGCAACGTCACCGTGAATCTTCAAAGAGGTTGGATTAATTGTAACGTCGACATCTCTTCGCCGTCATTTGCAAGAAAAATATTCCCCGATAGAAGCTTACTTAGGTATTAAACGACTGGCCTGTATTGTTTAAAGGTTGGCATGTGTGGGATCGGTCACCCTGTATAAGAGAACCGTGGTAAATATTAGGTACCATCCTGGCGGCGTTAAGTGTACAATGGTGAGAGGCTGCCGGGGGGTGTAACGCAGAAGGGTGCACACAGGGTGTGTACAAGAGAGAGAAAGCCAATGAAAGGGGGGTGGGAGTGGAAGGATACCTTTCGTCCGTGGAGCAGCTGAAGGTAGAGATGGAGGCGGCGACCAAATTGAATTTGGGTTCTGGCCTCTGTTTAGATTCCTCGTTGGTTGTTTAGTTTAGAGGAACAAAGAAAACATCTATGTGTTTATTCTAGCCAACGCTTCACCCCCGCCCTTTCACTCATGCCGCAATGTGTCTTTCCCTTCGTCTCTCTCTTTCACATTATTTCTGTCCCTCGCGCGAAACCACTCTTTCTTCTTCATCCCCCTTCCCACATTTCCCTTCAACGGGATTCCTCGACGGTCCACAAACTCTTCCCACAGTATGCACATTTTTTTTTTTGTGAAAGCTTCCAACCCTACACTGTCCTCTAATTCGTTAAATACGCCCCTCGCGCTGCGTCGCCCCTCTCTCGCTTTGCCATCGAATTGCCTCTCGTTCAACGTTTCGATCTGAATTTTTCATATTATGAATATCGATGGTAAAGCCCGTCGATCATCCTATTCCTGTGGAAATGGATTAAAAGTATCCCACGCAATTCTTATTAGTATTCACCAATGAATACGGTGAAAAAATCGTGGCCGCGAAAGACGTGAAAATCGCTATTGCCACGCCACTGCAGGCACACCGGTGATAAGGCTGATAACGAAAGCAAGCCTCGCGCGTGTACTCGTCAAGATAAAACCGAACAGATGTGAAAATATTCAGCCCTACACGGTGTACATTTGATTCATTTGTGTTTCGAGAAAAGGCGCGTTCAAATATACCATTCTATTATGAGCCTAGCAATATCAATCGGCAAACTTTTTTTCTTCAATTCTCACCGGTCGTTGTAAATAATTACGGGATAGAGTACGCCTTGCGGATTACGGCACGTTTCGTCGTAGACACAAGGGCGATGTTTAAAGATCACACGGCGCGGGAACAGAGTTGTTTCAGGTGTACTTCGCGTAGAATCCCCTCGCTGTTTGAGATTTCCGCGGCGAAAGAGACGGGGTAAAGATTTAGCGGTATCCGATGATGTTTACACGAAGCGACACGAAATGTTTGGCCGCGATTCTCTCGCGAGTTATTTCAGGTGGCCAAACGCGGCCCCGTAGTTTTGTCAACCGACTCGAAACCGATCATAAAAGAACTCCGGGAATCGCTTGGACGCTATTCTATAGACGTGACAACTCGTTACCGAAACGTGTCCGACAAAAGAAATGGTGCACTCGAATACTTTGATGTTATTGCGAGCTACAAATTGGTCTGGGAAAGCTTGAACAACTAACGACTTTAAGCGACTAATTTTTGTTATCGATAATTGTTCGATAATTATCCGTCCATGTACGTACAAGGTAAGTATTTTCAAATTTCATTCCGTCACCGTTTACGAAATCGATTCATCGAGTGTGAAGATGGTATTGCAGAAGTATGTATACCTGTGAAAGAATCTGAAGGTGGTTGCGGGATAACGCTGAAATTTTGGCAGGATGTTCGACTAGATTTTCTCAGGTATCACTCAGCGGTACGAATCGAGCGTGTGAATAATGGAGGGTAATCGCCCTTGCCAGTCTCCGTCGACCTTCGCCCCCAGAGGGTAGCAAGGTGGGAGACTAGAAGGGTGGGATTTCTAGATTGGATTTAAGTACACAGCCGTGAGGTTTCAACCAGTTAATAATGTAGATAAAACCGAGACTTCCAAGTCTACGCAAGACGTCGCGATGTTGTGGTGAACTTGAATTTCCTGGCTTCTATCCTACCACCCCGTTCAACCCCCTTTCTCGCAGGTGATTTAATATTCGAGAAATTGACAGACATCTCCGAAATATTTGGCAGCGTTCCGAAAGTAAATCGCAATCATCGTGCAATCTACGATACTGATCAACTGAATTGGACTGCTTACCGAATTCTATCACGAATTAATCCTAGGATTGGACATTATTGTTTAATTAAATGTGTATTTGAATTTAACCCCAAATTATTAATAACGACAATTTAATAACTGCCACACATAATTGTTATACAATACGGTGAAGAAACGAGAGACTAGATTACTTATCCTAACAAGAAAAGAAAGGAGAATAAAACGAAAGCAACAAGATCGGTGGAAAAGCTCACCGAAATAAAACGAGACGAGGTCAAGAATCCGGCCATCCGGCGGAAAATTGCAAGGTACCCGAGCGAAAAGTAACCGAGAAATGAAACAGGAGTGTCTCGTCTCGGGGAATCGTGTTCCATCTTCCGCGAAGTATCCGTCACGCAGAAAAAGAAGTCGCTAGTCAGCGGACGGTTTCAGTAATTTATTAAAATCCTCGTCACCGTCGTCGTCACCCAACGTCCGCGCTAACACGACCAAGAAAAAGCCTCCAATTTTCAACTAAAGGAGAACGGGGAGGCAAATCCGACAGAAAGAAGGAAGACAGCGAACGGCGGAGAACGAAGGAAACCTTTTATGCGCGGGCCAGCTGGCTCAGCACGACAAAAATTCTTTCAATTACAGAAAAGCGAATTCTCCTTAACTCTCTGGGCATCGATATTCATAGCGAAGCGTGTTACGTAAAAGTTACGGCGGGATTCGACTCGAGCCCTGGGAAGAAAAAGAGGAGAAAGAAGAACGAGGATGCGGATCAGGCTGCAGCTCGGTTATAGGCACTCGAGTCGGGGGTGGTAGCGCGAAGAGGGTGGAAAAGTATAACGGAACGAAGGGATGGAGAAGAAGAATTGGGCAGCAAAAGCGAGAGAAAGAGGTGGGATACCCCGGCTTGATTGGAAAGGACAGCCTATCCGCAATTTGCGATCCGGGCAAAAGGGGAATAGGAGGTGAGAACTCGCTTGTCTTTCATCGAGACTTTCTTTCCCCCTTTTCTTCACCGCCACAACCGACCAGAACCACCACCGTCGCTCCCCCTTTCTTCCCCAGTTTTTTTTTCTATTTTCCACCCACCGTTCCATCCCGCTAAGAATCCCTCTGCCTCTACGCAACCCCCTTTTTGCATTTCAAGGGGTGGATAGACGACCTCGCCAATACCCACGGCGCTGCTCTTATCCGGTCAGATCCTTTAGATTCTTGCTCGTCCTCGCGCGGAGGAGTTTGGATATTAACCGGCGGGATAAACGGCCTCGTGATCCTAATGAAATATCGACACCGGCGAAAGTTTGTTTAATCAAGGAATACCGTCGTCGCGATCACGAATACCCAAGTTGATCGGGGGATGGAAAAAGTGGCGGGTTACGTTTTAATGCGTTCTCTCTCCCTCGGCTTGGTTCTTTGTCGGCCGGATGTCGTGCTGGATACCGCTGGTGTATTGTTTTGCATAGCAGAATAATTTAACAGCAAATTGAACACCGAGGTGGAGCTGAACAGAAAACGGTTTATCGAATTCTATTTTCTGTCCTCTCGCATCCAACGATTCAGGATATTCGCGGTATCGACTATCGGGCTAATATTAACACGTAATCGCCGTATTCGCCTCCGCCGAGTTTAGCCACGGCGTTCCATCAAAACGGATACAGGTCGAGGCATTTTATTTTCCACGGGTCAGGGCAAAACTCGCACTTTCTCGGCCACCAAGTTGACAGCTGTATTAATAACGGATGTCTCAAGCCGTCCTTTCGATGAAAATTGCTCTAGCGATTCGTAAATAAGAATATTGAGTATTTGTTTATTCCGATTCAATTGCGTCCATCGATTATAATTCGATCACGTTCAACGTTATCTGGTGCTGCCGTTCGGTTTGTTTACTTATTTGTCCCAGTTCATTTTGCGAAACACCAATGAAATATCCGTCTTCTCGACGTCCTCGAGGTCTCCACTGACGTCACTAAAACCCACCACTGCTCCGTGGAACCTTATAAATTATAAACAACGTCGGCTAACGCCGCGGGGCTTCGATCGACTGCAAAACCGCAGAAACTTAGAGCAGCTAGTCGACGCCACAGTCGAGATCTCTGTTTCGGCTTCGAAACTAACATTGCCACTCTTGTCTTCAAGTCCCGTGTCAATCTTCGTACGAGCGTGCATTAACTTAGCACTAACGATAATGGAGCACACATGATATTCTACTTTGAACCAATCCATGCTGGGTACTGGATGAAGAATATAACGTAAGTATGAAAAGCCGAATGGCAGAGAGTTCAATAGATAAGAAAATTAGAACGCGAACAAGCCTGGTAATTACACATAATTGCCTGGGGAAAACAATTGAAGGTATTAACAGGGCCTAGCCGTTCGAAGATCAGCACTCTGAAGTTACACTGGCCAGAAAGACTGGTTCCTGTATGGGACAATGGAGGAGGACAGGAAGTCGCGGTCGAGCTGGCGAGTGGTCAGCAGAACTTGATAGTTTCTCAAAACTCGAACTTCGAATCGCCACGAGTCTCACGCGGCTAAAAGGACCGGCTCGAAACATCGTAGTCTGTTAAAACTCTGGCACCGGCGTTAGTCAATTACCATCGATATTTTCGTACGCCGGTAGCGAACCGGTACGATCAACCATCGATTATTTTGCGGCGTTTATTCTGACATGCAAACTGACAACGAAATGGTTGTACATTACTCGAGATTTGTCGGTTGATTTTAACCAAGAACCGTCGAACGGATTAAATGAAAAAACGCTGGGAAACTAGACCGGTGTGTCGTTAAAATAATCCCAAAAATATCTTTCTTTTTTTCTCCCTCTCTCTTTCTCCACCTTTCTCTCCCTCTGCCGGTACACTTATATATACGTGTCAGGCTGACGATAAGCGAATCTCTGTTTACACGTAACCAACAGGCGAGCAGATGTACGTGTCGCACGTGTAATTCACAGGCTCGTGTTGGTACACACGTATTTACCTGGTGCGTCACGTGAACTTGATATTCACCGTTACTATCTACGCACACGCGCGCGTAAACGCGGTGTACGAATAAAAATATCCTCGCTAATGTGTCCCGTGCGATTATTAAAATAATTTATTCCCACCGTTCGGCCGCTATCGATGGAGAGGGGCTTATCGAACGATCTATCACGCGAATGGGGTAAAACAAAGTGAGAAATCGTCGACAATACACCGTGGTGCGATGCCTTGTCAACGGAATTAATCAAAAACAAAGAAACATCGATAACATCGATATGAAATTCTTCAAATAAATCCACCGCTTTATATTCCTTCCTGTGTACTTTAAAGAATTCTGTATACCGTACGGGGGATAACATGCGCACGTTTTGAATGTAGAACGTTGCTCGTGTCGCGCATACATGCATTTCGAATGCCTGTCTGGCTGTATACCTGGCTAAGAAGAGCGTGCGTCCATATCGGTCCCCCCTTTCGAAAAGGAAACCGTCGAAAAGGCCACTTTAAGGGCCATAAAACATTTGTTTCCCTCGGTGGCGCTCGCCGCTACCCCGAGTGCTATATTGCGTTGAGCCGCGAACGCGGGATTTTGAATTGAATTTGAAATCAGGGGGCTCGATTTTATGGTGGCCGGGTGTCAAACGTGTCGAATGTATCGCGTTCAAAAGGCTCGTATACCGTCAGCGAAAAAGAAAAACTTTCGCTTTAAACCTCGACACCCTTCGCAACCAGAATCGTGATCGATTTATACTCAGTTTCCTGTATCGACGCAAGATGCGGCACGATCGTTCAATTCCAGTTTCGATTACCTGCGAGCCTCGCAGGACACAGATTACGGAACCATAGATCGTAGTCTGTGAGTCTCTTATCGCCTCGAGGTTTTTTCTATTCCGAGAAATCAATGAGTTTAGCCGGATGTCTGAGCGACCGGATTCCGCTTTATCGTGCGTAAGCAGATGTTTGCCTCTAAAATTAGTACTATTTATGGAGTGATGTCGTCGGCTATTAATAACCCTAACTGTGCGCTACATATAAATTCGTGGAAAAAGAAGAATCGTAGCTAGGTACCTTTCTAAAAAAAAGGCCGGGGTAGAGAAACAAAATAATTTATCGTTCCAGTTCTAATGAAACTCTGTGGATCAATAGTATGTGAGCAAAATGCAAAGATTAATAGGGAACGATGCGCGGGAGGGTAAAAAACGTGATGCGCGGTTATCTTATCGAGAGCAAATTTCACGAGATTAATTTCTTACCTGGTCGTTGTCTTGTTGATCTTGGCCGTACGAGGGGGTGTCACCATTAGGGGTGGTGGCGGCGGAGGGTCGTTGTGACGTTGACAAGTTGATCGCGCCGTCTCCGTCTGTGTCATGATCCATTATGCCATCGTCCTGAAATCACGATCATCGTTACGTCAATCAGACTGCTGACTCCTTCTGGTACACTGAACTTCACCGTTGAACTTATTCGCTCGTACGTTTCTTGCATTTCGCCATATCGCGGATTTTTTTTCGCGCCGCACATCGTTACATGCAGTGCATCGATTCGTTTTGTTTCACTCGCGAGTCACGAAAGTTTTGGTTCGCGATACCGGTCCACGGCAAAAGAAGAGAGAAAAGGATCGGCGGTTCTATGAAGGTCTCAAAATGTGCTTTGTTATCCGATATTACCCTCGGCGAAGGAACAATTTTAGATCACGTCTGACGCATGTGATTCCATACACTCGTGGCAAAGGCAACAATGTTTAACTCGGCAAACACACGCCCCGCTAATAATATATTCAATCGTTTGCGTTGCGCGGCAACGAAAAGTAACGTGCACACTGTTTTTTAGTATACTCTCTACAAGCAATATTACGTCGTTCGGAAAGGCTTGCTTACTTTACGAAAAGTCCTTGGTCCCCAATTTCGGCCGGCCGACCGTATGCTCGGAACTCATGGAAGTGTTACACGCGACTGTTCCCGCAGAAGAACGTCCTCTTTCGACGCACAGGTTAAATCGTTTCGCAGCTAACAACACTTTTCGTGCGACGCGACGCAACGAGACAAAACAGCTTCGATGAAAAGCAGATGTAAATACAGGAGAACACACGAACACCACTCACGGAAAGTTTTCAATGGCGCGGTATAACCATACCGGAAGTATATTCGTTATTCCTCCACTGCAATGTGCACCAAACGAGTACGTACACGAGATACGTAAATACATACTATACATATACACATGTATACACAAATCATCTATACAATGAATTGTCCATGCGCTAAATCTCGAGGATGCAACACAATTTTAATCAACGACGTTCACGCACATGGTATTATAAAATTCACTGGAGAAACCCCGCCGAGACGCACACGTGGACGCGTAGAGGGACCGTCAAGGGAGCCAATGCATAGAGGTGCGAGTGCACGCGAAAGGAAGACAGAACGACGGTGCAACGATAATGAAGAAGCGTAGATTGGTACAGAAGTAGGCGAGAAACGTAAGAGGAGGAAGGGACGGGAGCAGCGACGCCGTAAAGAAGACGAAAAGCAACGTTCATGCCGCGACCGAGTAGCGAGGACTAAACACTAAAAGCGGCACAGGCATACCAAGCAGCCCAACCGGCGAGGCTGTTGCTTATTGTGTAAATATAAACAAATATAGTTGAAACCAACCAACAGGCCTGCTTTCAGCTCTGTCCCCTCTCCCTTTTACAACACTCTGTCTTCTACTCTTGTGTGCCATACCTTCTCTGTCGGCATCTCCCCTTCCCCACTTATCGCGGCCGCTGTCCTCCTCCCCTATCCCCAACGTGTCTGAAGACTTTGCCCCTCTCGCTCCACCGTAACACCCACCCTTCGTCGCGTCCCTGACCCCACCGCCGCCAGGCAAACCAGTACATCATATACGAGGCACGTTTGTACCGTCGGCTTGGCTCGACTTGGCCTGGCCTGGCTTCGTTCTTGCCTTCTCCACTTGTCTTCCCATATGTTCGTCTGTGCTCGAACATTACACATCGTCGCGTGCTTGTTTGGCAAGCGGCTGTACGCGACGGCTGACTTCGCGACGAGTGCGACTGGCCTGTTTCGTTATGCTGACGCGCAGACAGAACACTTTTTGGGAGGAAGAGAAGGAGGTGGTATCAGTTTTTTTGGAGAACATTTTTCCGTGGACAAGGACAACGTTGAGGTATTGCGATCGTGAATTCTTAGAAGACAACGAAAGGTACGACTGTTTGGCGTAGATTGCAAAATCGACAGCTCTACATTTTCGTGTACAATATTCATATCTTTTGATTGCGTATGGATTAATGCGAACGATCCCCCGATGTCGATAAGTTGCAATAATTGAAGGAATTTCAGGTGAACGTTTGCAAATGAATCAGAGCACGCCACGCCTGAAGAGTAGACGTTTCGCGAGGTTGTTAAAAATGTAAATGACTGGGACACTCTTGGGTAAACTTCAACTGTTCGATCCATGGACTTGCTAATAAATTATGAATATTCCACTCTTTAGTTGATTGTATATATATGCACATGGATTCGAGGAGGAGTGTATACACATACGGTCGTTTCGTACGTACGTGTGTACACGTGTCTGGCGCAACCTGAACCACCGGCTCAAGTTTGTATAGGCGAACCGGAAATGGGGGACGAAATATTCCTCGAAACAGCGTGTCCTTAAATATTCCCTTCACTCATATTTCCAGCGAACAATGAATATCGTAGCTGGCTATGCTGTCAATAATTCTCGCTGATGCGTCAAATATTACTCACGTCTTATCGTACTGTATGACACGATGAAATTAATAAATGAAGAAAAAAGGTAAATTCAATGACAGAAAAGATTTGAAGTTTGTGCTACCTCCCCTTCCAATTTCATCCCCCTTCTTGTGTGGAACAAAAAAGGGATCGAGAAAAATTCCATAGGCAAGTTTATTAGACGAACGATACTAGTCCTATCAGAACTATTCGAAGCAAATCCTAGGCTTTAGCCGTTTCTATTGTCGAAGAGCTAAGTGTATCCCGTAACCCAACGGTGGTTCAACGAGGGGTGCCGAGTCCCATCGCCGGTCCTATGACAACAAAACTCAATGCAAAAATAGGCGCAGCCGGCCTGGCCAGGCTTGTGTATGTGGCGTACACTAAATATGTATTTATTAAGTAAACAACGGTTGGGTTCTGGGGTTCTACGGTTATACATCTCGTTTCCTATTTCATTGTGAGTGTAATGCGCTCTCGTGAATTCGATGGTATTTCGTTACGTCACGCACCATAAACGTGGATGCGGCCTGGATGCGATATAAAACGATCCCCCTTCGATTTAAATCCAACCGAGCATCCCTCTGACGTTATAGAATAAAATTAGACAGTTCACCCAATTAGGTATAAACACCTTAAAAGTCTTCCCATTTCTTGCCCAATTATGCACGTTGTCCTACTTGGACCGATTAACGAGTCAGAGATGTTAATCCACCCCCGTGTAAGGGTTGAAGAAATCGAAGACAAAGAACACGAGCCCACAGCAGACGGAACACGGATTTAAGAATGATTCCCGGGCGAACATGTGCGGTCCACAGAAACGCGTACGGGTATCCTAGGGGGTGCACGATCGAGCAAACCGACCGTAAAGAAGGATAATCGCCGGGAGTCGAAGTAAGAAGAGATAACGAGATCGTATATCCCCATCAAAAAGGAGAGAAGGACAAGGTAAACGCTACCACCTACCCCGTGTACGTGTGCACAGGTCCTGACCACCCTTCTACACACACGAACACCCCCAAGTGTCCCGCGTTCCCCTTCTAAATAATAAACGAGAGGATTTACCCCCGTCACGTTCGCGCGACGGTACATAAAAATACTCGAATCTGAGAAATTAGCGGACGAGGACTAACGGGACGTCGTTTGTCGCGGTGGTCGGAGGAAGAAGGAGAACTGAGGACAGGATGTGGAAAAAGAGAGGAGGTTCGAAAAACGGGGTAGGGATCACAGACGAGCGGAGGCGTTTCGGTCTCGGTGCGGAGTGGCCGGCAGGAAAAAAGGGTACCTAAAAGGGTTGAATTAATGTCGCGATAAATATATGATTTAAGGTGGAAACGTTTGCAACTCCGGCTAATTTTTTATCTGAGACCGCGGCGCGTTCCTCATCGAGAGGGTTTTTTACCCTAGAAAAAGAGAGACCGACGATCTCTCGAGCGAGCCACACTTGGACCAGGCGGGGTTGAAACTCCGCGAGGGGTGGAGGAAGCAAAGCTTTAGAAAGGAGGAACAGTCCGGGGGGAACGGGGGAGGGGGATGAAAACCGAGCGGCAGGGTGACAACGGCGGAGAGTGGTCGAATCCAACGGTTATTTCTTTTTTCGGGTAATTTACTACCGGCGAGAATTTGAGCGGACGCGCGCTTTTTAATAGTTCGCGCCACTCCAAGGACTCTTTCGTTCTTTTTCTCAACCCCTCCAACCGTCCAACGTACCCGTCACCGCCTGGCCATCGTGCCGTCTCTTTCTCCGTCTGTCGTCCAGGAGGATCGGTCAGAGGGGGCGGGTTTAGGGCGGGGGGGGGGCAGCTTCGTTCCACGGCGGTTACGATGAAAATTACGAGACTATAAAGCGGCCATCTACGACGCAGTTTATGTCACTCGACTCTGCGAGGGAATTTTACTACAGATTACTCATCGCTTCCTTTTTCCTTTTCTTTTCCCTAACGTCAAAACCATCGTCGCGACTCCGAGCGGATTGGACGCGCGAATTGAAAGCTTGAATCGTACGGAAGTGTCGTGCGAATTGTTTAAGAAGCGGTATAAAGATCCGACGCTGCCCCTCGCCGCGCGATGAATTAGCGACGAACTACCCCCGGTGCGACATTTCCATCGCACGATCGTTCATCGCGCGCTTCCGCGAGCAATTTCGCGACGACGTCGCGGCGATATCCTTCGCACGTTATACGTCATTCGATTTTCGGGGTGAGAGCGTCCCCGCGGGACCGCAAACAGTCGTTCCCCCAATTATCTGCGACACGAGCGAGCGTTGACGGCGGGACTCACGCGTTACGGCGGCGCATACGTGACAACGAGTCTGCGAACAGGAATCAGAACTATTCTCGGCCACCCTTGTTTCTTCGAGAACGTACGAGCGAGAGTACGAAGGAGGGCAAAGGAGAACGAACGACACGATAGTCGACCCCTCGCAGGAAGCGGGAGTAAACCACGACTGCTTAGGTTTCCGCAGCGTCGACGCTTTTTGAATTAACCGGCTGGACATTAGACTACGAAATTGATATATTGTGGGCGAGGAGCAAGGCCGTTTCTACCCTTCTTTAACCCTCCGTTGAAAGGCCGCGAAACCGCGGGGGTTAGACGGAACCGTGAAAGAAGGAGGGCGGATGGTCCGGTTACACACACTCTTTAGGCATGACTGGCCGTCGTTCGCATCTTTCATCGCATTATCTGCCCTCGTAAAATACGCCTTTATAGGTTCCCGAAATGTTCCACCCCTCAAGGCGACATCGCTGTGTCCGGCGTGTGTCTCCTTTCGCCGTTTCTCTTCGACGATCGCGTCGGGAACTATGGATATTAGTTTTTCATGGGCGTATTTGTTAAAGAAATCTTTTGCTTTACAACTGCTCGAGGCACTTCTCTCTCCCTCCGCATCATTCTCCCTCTCCCTCTCTTGCCAAGAGAAGGATAATACTCGTAGAAATGGCTTTTTGAAATGTTTGCTTGCCCGCTACCATTCTTCGATTCAATCGAACCAATAGAACGGGGAAGAATAAGAAAATCCAGTTATCCCATTTTGTACCTATTTAAGGGGTTGTTTTTCGTTCGAAAACATTCAGGCGTGATTTCCCGAAAAACAACCCTCGCAGAGGTTAGCTGCGTGAGGTATCAGTAGCGTAACTTTCAGCAACGACCAGCATCGCGTTTTTCTGCGGCTGATTTATCATGGTGGCGATTAAGGGGATAGGTTGGAGAAAAGCGTTCGACCTTAGCGAACGTCGATCTCAAGCTCACGACGCGGTTCGATCGGCTAATGGCCTCCTCCGGTAGACATTAACATTGACGAAGAATTCGATGGCGTTTATGTGAGCGTGGCGTTAATTTGGCTTTAAGCTACCAGTCGACTGTGCGCACCCTTGGTCGCCTGTATCCGTGCTTCTCTTGTTAGCATACTTATCATCCGTCCATGGAATTAAGAACGAGCGAGGTGTTCCAGGGGTGTGAAAGTGGCGAGAAGCGTCGCGAGGGTAAAAGAAGACGTTAAGGGCGGGGGTTGGCGGGTGGATGTCGTGCAGAACAGAACGGACAGGGGGCGGGGAGGGTGCTGTTGATAATATCAGGCCGAGTAAAGTAGAACGGGTATTGGCTGGCAGACTATTGTCGGAATAATGTTGATTGGATTCAAGACCGAAGGCATTAATCTGCCTTCTTTTATTATGGACCGAGAGGGACGATCTTAACCTTCTATTCTCTGGATCTGGCCTTTCTGGAATGATGCTCGCGCGAAATAAGACGTCCGTGTTTCTACCTGTCGCTTTGCAGCTTTCTGAACAATTAAATTACTGATCCTGATTTAAGGGACAAGTCATCCCCGTGTAAATTTGAATGAATCTCTCGGTGTATTGTATGTTTCAGGAACAGTGACTAACAGCGCCCACGTTTCGCGCGACAATTCGTTCGATGAACGTCATTCGTCATCCCGTCACATCGCAGGGGTGGCCATTCGATTCTCGCTGCAACGACGGACGGTCTGTATCGCGAAAAAATCCTCCGGAACAATGGCACGGGTAGCACTATCTCGCTCGCCCGAGTTTTCTGCACGAAAAGCAAGAGATCCAGATGGATGATCGTAAGTGGTGGACAGAGGCCGATAAGGGTAGTGGGCAGGTCGGCCGGGTCTCTCGGACGGCAGTGAGACCAGGGGGTTGCCGGTCCTGAAGAATGGACCTCTTTGTTTAGCCGTTTATGGTGGAAGAGATTTAGCCGGATTGCCGTCAGCCGATAGCCACCAAGGGTGTCGACCAGTCTAGCATCGAAAAGGGGTGGCGGTGGTGGTGGTGATGATACCTACTGGAATCCATGAAACTCTCTCACTAATACGCTCTAGTTCCTGACTTCGCCAGTCGCTCCCTCCCTTTCCTTTTTTTCCATCCTCTTCTTCCGTACTGCACGTCGTGCCAACACCTTCCAAGAGGCGAAGATTCGCCACGCTTACGAGCGACCCCTTACAATGGCCGGACATTAGCTGACAACAGAGGTGTGGACATCGGATAGTGGTCCTAACACCCTTCACGCTCACCCCTGTGCTTGATTGGCCGGTCGAAACGTTTCGCATTTATAGCCCGGGATCTAAATAAAATCTCCGTCGGTTCAGATAAGCTTTTACCTCGCTCGACGGCCAGCAAATCCTTCAGCTGCGGGGGGATGCTCGTAAGACGCAGTCGTACGCATTTTTATCCGTTCAAAAACTGCGTAGCCAGAAGCGCGACACGGTGGAAACGTATAGGTGATGATCCCGAGGAGACTACTATTGATATCGTTCTAGAGAAAACGATCGGGAGAACTGTAGCAACCAGATGCGATAACGGTGTTCGACGACGCTTTGAAATACATAGACACTTATAGAAATCCTACAGGCGGCTGGAGCTAAGCGGACAGTACACTGAGATACCGTTATGCAATAATGAGCTAATGTAGATAATAGGATTATTACGAAATCTCCTGTAATTGGCCACTGAAAAGGTGAGCTCGGTTTTGCTAATCACCCACTAAAAGGTAACTTCGGACGCTTTACAGTTAAGCTTAAGAGGTTTACTGGGCTTTACACGCATATACGGATACTTTACGATTGTTTCCTTTTTCTGACTACGACGCCAGGCCAAAGCCCTGTCATTATCATTTTAACGCAATAGGATTAATTATGCATTCGTTATCCGTGTCGCGGGCACAGAGCAACGCTACTCCACCACATGGTCAAAGAGGAATACTCGACCGAATGGATGGAAAATTTTCTGCGGAAGAATCTCGCTGAGAATGCTACCACGTGCCGCGTGATCAATTCAAAATACTGAACATGATGAATGTACTCGTATGTTAACTGACAATCGCTTCATCATCGTGCGATGTTCATCTCTGGAAGTTGCTATAATCACCGCAAATACTTTATATTTCGTGCCAAGGGCGATACAGTTGGAAACTATACTACTTTGATTCCACAATTTTTCGAATAGCGGACACATGTAAATCTTCCAAATGGAAAGATCTCACTCCGCTACCTTATAAATTCAAAGTGAATTTATCGTGGCGCCATGGATCAAGCCGCGACCATGGGGTTTTCGGGTTGGATTAGGGACGAAGTTGCAATTCACTTCGATATATTTACTGTGAGAACGGTCAGGCTTCGAGAGTGGCTATCGAGCTATGGATGGACAGACCGCCGCACGGTTCTTCCCTTTTACCTTTTAGAGTAAATAAGGACCGACCCACGTAACCGTGGCGTACTCCCTCCAGAAGCACGCGCGCGTTCGCACATTTGCGATCCGTGCGTGGCCATTTCCAGCTCCTGTACGTATCCATAGTGATTTATGAAGTTTCCAAGTTCCCTTCGACTTGCAACTACCTCCCTTGACCTTAATTTTGATCTACTCAACCGATACACACAGCTTATCGCGGCTACCTTTTCCGTCGCAAATGAAATACTGCGACCGAACGGTAATCCGAAAATAACCACCCCAATAGGGAATGAATGGAAGAAAGTATCAATTATCTCAGCATCCACTTAACACCAAGAAAATAAGGGCAGCGTATAATACCTGCAATAATACCTCCACGAGATCCCCGGGGAACCCCAATATCGCGCAACGAGAGCCAAGAAAAACCGAAGCACTCGAGGTGCCTCCTCCGTCTTTTAGCCTTCGTGGTTGGAGGGTGCTCAGCCGTGTAGTGTCAATGAATAAAAATTTGCGGCCGAGGGTGGCCTCGCGTTTGACGCCGATTTTAAAGCTTACCCTCCAACCTTCAGGACGAGCCCGGCGCTCGCTCTTTTCTACCACCCTCGCATGCACCCTCCTCTTGCTGTTCTTGCGGAGACATTACTTTATACTGCGCTGGAGCATCGCGAAGAAGAGTCACGGTTCGCAATCAGCGGTGGCTGAAACTCGCACTTATTTTCGCCCGAGTGCCCACAGCCCCCCCACGAAAGAACCAACCACCTCCGACCCACCCCTGACTGCACGAGCTATCGAGCTCAGAGTAAGACGGTTTCGCCTCGAGATCATTATGCCACGCCTTAAGTCGAGCTAATATGTCCTTCGCCAAGGCAGTCAACCACCCCTGGAAGGTACCATGATCCGCTACACCCTTCAACCACCCACCATCCCCCCCGAGATGTAGATATACATATATATCACTCGTCTAACGGAGCAGCAAAGCGTCGCGAGCTAGAAACCGAGCCGCGACATTTAGACAATTTAATGCCGTTTTATAAATTATACATCGGCCGCGAGTACGCGAGACGAGCCGATTACGAGGGTGGATCGTTCGTTCTTCGTTTAATCCGGTGTGCAAGGCGCTGGAAAAGCGTGGATGTTGTAGCATTCGGGACAGAGACGGAATGTAAGGGTGCAATGTCAGGGAAGATTCCGTGGGAAAAGCGGAGGGAGCCAGACAAGTTTCGTTAATACGAATTTCTGATTTGTAGGTTCCTAGACAGCGTGCCGTTGCTCGCGGGAAGCTCGTTCATAATGTATCGAGTGCTCGAAAGTCAGGCGGCGTGAAGTTATCGGGCGAATGTACGCGCCGGTGTTGTTACAAGTGGATCGTTGAAGATACTCGGTGAACAAAGACGATGTTACAACTATATTTGTCCGTTTAAAAATACTTCTCATTGCCTCGGGACGAAAAAATTTTATTCTAGGAAATATTTCCTGGCGCGAGCAGCTTGCGAAGGAGCTTCTCCATCTTTCGTTATACCCGCAATGCCTCATCCAAAAAATGGCACCTTAGCGTCCCAAAGATATAACCCAGACACCTTGCAAAGCCCCATACGTTATATGAATAATAGTCCACGCGAATACGAGACGTTGCCTGTGCGGTATAGTCCGTGGGAAGGGGTGAATTTGGGGGTTGCCGATGAATATATCAGCGTCGACGTATCCAATCATTCCCTTATTACAATATCGATACATTATTTTCATAATACGACGGCGCTGTCGTGGGGGTAGATCTCGCGAAGAAAGAAGGCCAACCACCATCGAATACACGCACACCACTCTCTGACGCACACAGACCTCAACCCCCTTTTTTTCCAGCGACTGGAGAAAAAAACTGATACGTGCAGGGGGTGACGAAGGGTGGGGTAGGTTCCTTACACTCGCGCGTTCTCTACCGGGTCTATCGATTTCGGGATTAGGTGGCAATTTTTCAAGCCTATAGCGAATAATTACCGAATCCTTCCCCCATCGAGTGGCTTCCGCCATAAACGACCTCCACCCTCGACTATCAAAGGACACCTACACATGGATTTCGTTCCCCGAAACGTCACCGGAGAAAATACGCCGAAGAAAAATTGAACGGGATAATTGTTCGACAATTCGTCCGACCATAAACGTAACTCTCCATGGAACAGGAGAAATTGTTTATTTCTAATTACCCCCATCGGTTTATTATTAATTGCCTATGGCTTTATCAGAGTTATTCAAGTATGAATTCCAAAAAGATAAACGCCATCCTTCCTTTCAATAGAGAGGGCATGGTCGATTTTTAAAGATACCGAAACGATATACGTCGACGCAGCAGCTCTCCTAGAAGGAAACTCGAGCAACGGGGGTGACGGAATAGGGGTCGGGATACCTTCATCTGCGGATTACTTATGCACGAGCAGCCGCGACTCATTTCATTGCAGCGGAGCCAAGACTCGGGAAGCAAGCCGAGTCAAGCCGACGGAAAAATGTTTCTATTTAGCTCGCTTAAGCTCTTTATTAAAGGTTCGCTTCTTCCGCGCGTCGAGACTTGGCCGGCTTTTAGAGTCTCCGCTAAAATCCACCTCGCGCCACTGAAACCCGAGAAAAAGAGATTGTGGTCTGGTCTATCTTTTTCAACCCCCCAACATTCTTTTCTCCTCCCCGCGTTCACGATTTTCATCGTTCTCTGTCTGTCTACCTTTGTCGGCTGTACACTTTAGAGAAATCCCCCGTGGAACGTTGCTAGAGCGGTGGGAAGAAATTGCGTCAATTACCCGCTGATTTCGGCATCTGATCCACGGATTACGTCCCGCCGCGAATGCTGATCCCTCTTTCGTTTATTGAGCGACGTTTTCGAAATGACACGTCCCGATTCGAGCTTTCCAAGCCGAGGAATGGCAAGCCCTCCTCCCGTTGCCGGAGATAAGAGTAACGAATGCGTAATATACGAAATTGAATGTTTTAATAAACCGAGCAGGCTGCGTGCTCCGTGGAAAATCTCGCAGGTAGAGAGCCACCCTCTCGGCGGCTTAATAGAAGAAGAGAAAGAGGAAACGTTCTATTAGACGGAATATTTGGAAATTATCGTTTCGAATAAGTCTTTAGATTCTTAGACAGTAAATTAATTTAAAGAAATAAAAGTACGGCGCGTTTAGTGCAACGATAAGAAGGGGGAGAAGGGAGAGAGAGAGAGAGAATCATGGTGAACTGTGATCTCTCGACCCTCTTTCGCGCCCGATTGTCTCTCATCAGCGTCGGAAAGGCGCGGCGGGAGAGAGGCTACAAATAATTCCGGGGCGTTATTCGATGGCATATTTTCGATTATCGGCCAACGAAGCGTAATCTCGCCGTAAATGGAGGATTGTCTCTGTATAACGGAAGATGAGGTGCTGCGGGTTCTCGGAGAAGGAGAAACGTCCTCCTTCGACGATGAAAGAATGAAAGAAAAAGAAGAACCGCAGGTTGAAAGCGATGGACGAACAGAGATGGGGAGAAAATTCAAGGGGGTGAGTGGTTAGAAGTTGGGGGTTCGAGAAAGCTGGGGGAAGGGGCATAGCCACCAGCGGCTCTTTAAAAGAAAGCGGGATAAACAGACAGTTCCAGCAAGGAGGGAGGAAATGTAAATTTTCAGCGAGCTGGAAGGAAGAGAAAAGAATAAGGGCTCGAACACCAGAGCGTTGGTATATTGAGTGAGCGACCGGCCCCTCCGCCCCCGCGACGCCTCGCCCTTTTGCTTCTTTAAATTTCATGTGCCAATTGTGCGCGATTGTCTTTACTTTGCCTCCTCTTCCGTGCAGAGAAACAGCCGGCTTCTTTTTTTTCTTTGCTGCCGTTCGATTGCGCACTGCGTTTCGTTCACCGTCACTTTCCAGAATATTTACAACGACGGCCTGCGTGACCGTGATCGTTTTCTGCTATCGAATCATAGATTTAGCTGATCCTCCCCCACGGGAGCCGGCTGTCGTTTGAATTATACACAAACGCTGGGCTCCACTGGTGACATGTTAAGTACACGATACGCGCGAAAACATCGAGTCAGCTGCTAATGATGCAATTCGTGCAGGTGCAATCCAACACCGGTATCATCGTGTTACCGGCTCTAATTTCTCTGGCGACGATTAAACGAAATCGACGTAGCAATACGAGAAATTTCAACGTGCCAATTCGTCACATATACGGTATATATTATATTTCGGAATATTTCATTTGTAATAAAGCAACGTGTCTATGCTAATTTGACAACCGACGATCGGATATAAAGTTTCGAATAACGATCACCTGGCGGCGATATCAGAACGCACGCAGAGGATGTACGTCAACGTCCCACAGGCGGATTCTCTCGATCGAGATAAATCAAAGAACCGCGGCCTGACGAGGCGAAAGGTAGACGTGGCAAACATTCGAAATGTCTCGTCAGGCGGACACGTCGTTTCTCCTGACGAGACCGAAAAGGGATGCAAGTAGACGTTCGCGGAATGATATTCAGAGGGATGAAGAGGACAGAAAGGGAGGAAAGAGAGGTACCAGAAGTTTGCCGGATCGGTGTCCACCGGTGGATAAAGTGAAAGATTCTCTCGACGCGAGGGGGGTGTAGGGACGGGGCTCGTGTGACAGGGGTTGAAGAAGAAGCACGCCAGTCGGATGGTCACCCTACGTGCCAAGAATTTCGCGCGACGGAAGCTATGGACCTTCACTCCCCATCGTGTTTCAGTGTACCAAGTGTCTGTCTTTCGGTGTTGCTTGCTTTCCAACGTGAAGAAGAGGAAGAAGAAGGAGAGGAAGGAGTGACGGTAAGCGAGAGCAACAGTCGCTGAATAAACACAAAGTCCAGTTAAAGTCGTAATAAATGTCTCCTCCTTTCCGATGGGTTCTTCCTTCTCCGTTCGTTTTCGTTCCGCTCTCCCCTTTGCAGTGCCTCTCTTTCGCTCTTTTCACGCCCGCCGTGCTTGCTTTCCTTTCTTTCGCGGAGACAAACGGTATTGAGGGTGAAAATTGACGGCTTTATCGTGCCGCTTCCGCGAGAACTTTCCGAGGATTTGCCTTTTCTTTCTTGACGGTTTCGTATTTTCCGCTAGACATTTTCCGAGTTAACTTTTCCACCCCCCACCCGCCCCTCCACTACCACTCACAGTTTCCCGGCGATTGTCTCGAGAAAGTCTTTAAGAAAGACTGATTGGACGCAATCATTTGCTCTGTTCGTTTTAATCGCGAGTCGGCGTGGAAAATAATCCTTCACCCTTGTCGCGTTCTCGCGAGTACAAATATTATTTTTATTAGTCGAGTTCCAGACGAAGGGGTAAAACTGTATATCGTTTCCGACAGCAGTCTCTATTTCGGTGACAAGTAAATTCGATAAATGCGCGACACATTTCCCTATTCCCATTAGAAAAAGAGCGTACCTGGTCGAGTGTTCCAGCGACAACGATAAAGTTGCTATGTGTACAACGATACCCTGCAATACCGAATAAACATATGGCCGATAGACATTTATTTTTCTGTCCCGTGGCAGCTTAAAGCTGGACGAGATACGCGAATAAACAATCCCGACATATGTTTCTCTTCCACTTGTCGTGAAAGCGTCCCGCGCTATCCAATTATGCATATAACCAACCATTTTATAATAGTCGCACATAACTGCTCTATCAAACCTCGCAGCGTGTAAATTTACAAACGAAGTCGTGAAATGTAGAACGACCCACCGCCAGGTATCCTCGTTCCCGCCTTTGTGCAATTGGAATAATTTAAATCGAAGGTTACGGACCTTACAGAAGGGCGATCGATGGTCGAAGACACGAGGCAACGAGCTCTGGCGCGGAAATAGCGACGATGACGTACGTTTTTTACTCCGCGAACGAGGCATCGCTCCCTGTCGGGATCAACATTCGGCTTGCACGTTCATACATGGCGCTCTTGATGACGCCAACACTCCCACGCGATTTTCCAAAGCGCCCACGAATGGAATTCGGTTCGCGAAACAAACACCCTGCGTTCCACACGTTTGTGCAGAGGGACAGGGTGAGAGGGAGAGAGAAATAGAATAGGTCCTTTCGAGCTCTGTTGTTTCGACTCGCCACAAATATTTACCAAATATCGATCCCCCTTCTACCATGCAAGCTGCACCCCCCTGCCCTTCGCCAGCAGAGACGGGAACAGAATACGCAAATTGCATTTGCGTTCGCCGCCGCTGCTGCCTCGACAACGTCGAATATTTGTACTAGGTTGTGTATCGAGACGGAGATTGGCTGATCGCCAATTAAAATCTGCGTACTTGCTCGCCATCCGCGATGCAAGACCGCTCTGACGAGTGTATTATAATCGTGGCTACAGCTATGGATTTCCAGAAGACACACGAACGGTGAAATTGTTTATTGCCTGGATTTCAAATAAATCTCCCTCGATTCATAACTTTTGGACATTCAAAATATAGTCCCGGCTCGTGGTACGGACGTTCCTAAATACCATCGGCATTTCTGGTGGGGATATGTATTATGCAGATCACCTGAATAGCGGTGCAACGATCGTATGTTGACTTCCACCGCTAGTAATAGATAGTGACGTGTTATTTATAACGAATTGCGCGCTACCTCGGGATAATGTTAGCTTCCGTCTTCGTACAAGAGGTGTATGTAACGTTTTATTGATCCGCGTTCGATATGAACGCATTCCGGATATTTACTGTCCTCAATTTCTTTCCCCGGAGTGGCTTTTATCGATACGCAAGCACATAACGAATGGTGATCCATCCCCCAGGCCTCTATACTTTCCTAACGATCGTTGACTTTAAAGTCGTTCGAGCCCTCTATACCAAACAGACCACTGTACAAACGGTTCCTTAACAAACAAGAAGAAAAATTCCACGAGACAGTCGATCGGCAAATTATACGTTCGAGCTAGGGGGCGAGAAACAATTATATAAAGGGGACGGCTAATTATCATTCGACCGTGGAATCGGTAAATTCTCTTTGTCCAATCGAAGGAACGCACGATGCGGAGGCAAAGGTGACGACGACCAACGGTGTAGGTCGTTAAAATAATAAAGGTTGTTATTGAACCGGCGGGCATTCGCGCAAAAATTTGAATTCCTCCCGGTCTGCATCTGCCGGTGCTCTCTGTGTACCCTTCTTCCCTTCCTTTATTTCTCGTCCGCTTTCTCAACGAGCATAGGAACTACCGTGCGTTCCCTTCAGCGCCGCGACCCTAGCCAATATCAGAGAGAGCAGAGCTCGACATTATGCGAGCTATCGATACTGCACGCGGTTGCGGCCACGCGACGTGGTATTATTAAAGACGCTCGACGAGGAGGGGAAAAAAAACGGGAAGGGGCAAAAGGAGAAAGAAAAAATACGGGGATCTCCCACGGTGGAAGGGAAACGTGGCGAAAGGAAAAGGGGGTTGGTATCGCGGGGGTGGAAAACGACAATTTCGACGATGCTGTTTTTTTCTGTTTTCGTCGCGACATGAATATTCCAGCACGCGCATCTGCATAGGTCCCGGTTCGAGAAAAAGGAGAACGAAATGGAAGACGGAAACGAATCGGCGTGATGGTGGATGGACGAAGCAGCCGAGAGTGGGGATGCAGATGGGACAAAGAATAAAAGGAAGAAAAATGCAAAAGAGAAATATACGAGAGCGGAGAGGAGCATTTGGAGGGACTCAACGAAAGGTGGAAGAGGAGGCTTGCCTTTCCACCGGTGACGTATTATGCGAGAAGAGAGAGGGGTCGAGGGGGGGTTGCGAGGAAGAGGTAGAATGTGGGCGGTTGGAAAGGTGGATGGCGGAAGATGGAAGGCGAAGAGTGAAGTGGGAGAGGACGTCGTTTGGCAATCTTAGGGGATTCCGTGGATACAATGGGATCTCAATACATCACCTCACCTAACCCAATGCCTCCTACCACCCCCACCAACCACGTCGTACCCCCCTTGTGTTCCTTCTCCCGTGGTACTACCTCGATACCCCCTTTGCAGCAGCACCAACGAGCTTCCCAGATGCCGTAATAGCTTAGGAGCCGACGTAATAGCTGCCACTGCCTTCCTAGAGAGAGTTATAGTTCAACAACGCAGAAATGGAATCGCGAGAGAGAGAGATCAGTTGGATGCAGCGGCGAAGGAGAGAAGAAGAGGGACAGATACTAGCAGGTGGAAGGGGTGTAAGTAGAACTGCGGTAGAAGAGAGGAGTGAGAAACTGCAAGGAGACGGTGATGGAGCACACGAAAACGATGAAACAGAGGGAGGAAGAAGGAGGCAGAGAAGCTCTTCAGCCAAACGGTAGGAGAACGCAATAACCACGACGGAGGAGGACGAACGATTATGGAGATGCGAAATGTCGCATACGGAGCGGTGCATCGCTTATTGTAGTATCTCCACGGATCGAGGAGTTTTCGGGAAAAGGAGAATTAAATTATTTCTTAAAATTAATCCTGCTCTTTTTCTCCGCACGGCTTCTGGGTTAAATATTTTTGACTGAAAGCACCCTCGAGTTCTCTGGGATCAAATTTCGCAATCGAGCTTCGTTGGACACGATTAAGCAAATGCATAGCAATTACGATAAGAAGAATGGTACACCTTTGTTACAGAGACCGTAATTAAAGTATGTAACCATATACAGGTAAAGTATTATTTTATCCGAGTCGACCTCCTGCCACTTCCTTTGGAAATTACCGCGCATTTTAAATACACATTTATCGAGCTCGAATTCCATGTTCGTAACGCGATATTCAACCCCCTGAAACAATTTATTTTATACCCACGACTACACGTCCATGCTACACCGTCTCACACTTCACCCCCTTCTCAACGGTCCACAATACATACATGTAAATCTAATTGCTCTATTGCGCGCTTGCCTGCGCATCTCAGTCCAAAATTCTTCGTCGACGAAAATTTGTTGAACCACGAAATCTACGGGGACGACACGTAGCAGGTAACCAAAATGGCGAAACCGTAGGGGTTCCAAGGTAGAAATTCGCGATCACGTCCACGGCCTCGCGCCATTTCTGTTTACCGCGCAGCCGACGTAAATGCGTTACGTGATGCTGAATACCGTGATCCTGCATTCCGGTCGCGGGCATCCTTGCAAGCCAGAAGGAATCTCGCTGTTCTCCCCGTCTATGCTTCTCAAACCACCCCCAGTTTCTGTCTCATATGCCGCTGCTACCTTGCCCGTGACACCCCCCTCTAGTTTCCGTCGTGCGTTACCCCACCAGCCCTGTCCCGTCCACTGAAAACGTAGAAGGTGCATATTCAGGATAGAAGCTCGTGGAAACTTCGGGACGTTGACACCAGAAGCTGGATTCTGGATGGTTGGGTTGGACGCGACCCGTCCGTTAACACAGTACCCCTTGGTAGGGGGTAGGTGGTGCAGGCGTAAGAGGAAGACGAAGAGAGAAGAGAAAGGTGGAAAAGCAAGACAACGAGAAGGGGGATGTGTCCCAAGCTAGACGTTTCCACGGCGAGGAGGACAGGAAATTCTTCGACCACTGTCGTTAGACGAGGAGGTTCGGTTATTACGTCGACCTCGTCGCCGTCGTCGTCGCCGGCGTGGCTGTCGACGTCGACGTCGTGCGGTTGTAGGCCACGTCGCCCTGTGGAAAAGGCGTGGCAACGTCGCGTTCGCGCACCTTTGCACCTGGTGCGCCGGGGAAGACACGCCTCCGTGGAATTCCTCTCTCTGGTCCGCCTACACGCCCGTTCCTCTCGTTTCTTCTATCTCTGTCGCACTATCCGTGTCCCTCTACCTCTTTCCGTTCTACTTAGTCCTGGCTCACTCGTCCATCCGTTCTCCACTCGTACCCTCCTACTCTTCCTCGCGCTGTCTGTTCGTCTCGCTCTTCACGGCTAAGAGGAGATCTCCCCGATCTCTATGCTCTCTACTACATTCCCCTCTACTGGCCCACCGTCACGACTCACGTCCTCTCTCTTCTATCTATTACTTCTGGAGCTCCACCACCAGTGCTATCCTTCGTAGCCGGGTAGAAACAGCTCCTCCACCACCATTGAACCAGCTTTGGCCACCACCATCGGCTACCATCGTCTCCTCCTGGACTACTACGCCGCCACTACTATCCTGCTTTAAAATCGTTCCGCCGGGATGCGATGCATGTGTGTTTCGTACGTAGACGAAAATCCGCACGGTGCGACCGAGACGCATGCTCGCAGAGTGGCTGCTTGTAAAGGATATAAATGACTTCTAGTGTCGTGTGGGTGTACGTGTGTGTGTGTGTGTGCGTCTTGTACTCCGGTAGTGGAGCTTCCACACACATCAAATGCGCGCGCAATGCACTGCTTTAGCTGTTCTAGCCATCGGTGCCATCCGCCCACTTCGGTATTCACGCCGTTCCACGTGACCCCCCTTGTGGCGGTGCCCCTACCACCGAGAAAGCTTTCGGGGTAAGGAACAAAAAAATGGGGGGCGAAGTAGTGGAGAGGTAGAAGAGGAGAAACGGTTCGCGAGAGGGCACGATTACCGCAGACTCGCGGAATCCCTTTTCTCCACCACCCCGCAGAAGCTTCCCTTTTTTTCTCCTCTCTCTCCTTGAGATGCGAGCTACCGTCGGGATGTTACCGCGTACACGTCTACCTAGACAGAACGAGAGAGAGGGAGGGATAAAGATAGGAAAGGAGGAGGGACGTACGTATTGATCAGGGCCAAGTAATGTCTGGAGATGCAGTCGGAATTACTTTGGGTCATTTGATTTCTATGCCCTGTCACGATGAGCCGATGGAAACCAAATACGTACCCTTTTATCTTGCCAGTGATTAAATATCCCGTACGCGTTTCGGATTTTTTTCCTCCCACGTTATTACTGATGCCTCGAAGTGACGTGTCATTGACCCGCGAGAAGTAAAAATAATGGTCGCAAGGAGAACGCCGAAAAGTTCTCCCGAAAAAGAAGGCACTCATTTCGCAAGAGGACGTCAACTCTTGATTACCTGCATTTAGATCTCCCCTGTCCATCAATCTCTACTTTTATATCGCCGGCTGCAGCCAAGAATAAGAAACACCACACTCCGAATCGAGGGGTTTGGGGTTAACGAGCAAGGGAAGAGCCGAAACTTTGCGGGAACGTTAAAGGAGTCATGTATGTACACGAACGAATGGAGAACAGCCGGAGATAAAAGGGGGATATATAGCGAAGGAAAGAAGAAGAAGTCACGTTTGCGGGCTGTGTGACTCGATCTCGTACATCCCTTATCCCGTAGTCTGACGTCCGTAACGAGTGTACGGTCGGGCAAAAATCACCGCGAGGGTGTAAAATCAAAACTATGTTTCTTTTACAACCCCGCGGAATAATGCATGTCGTAAAGTGCTGTTGGCCGGAGAAACGGAGAAGCGACGGAGTTCGCGGGAAAGGACACGCGATCTAAAATTAATTGAACTTTTGGCGAGTACTAAAAGCTCTCCCCCTCAGAAAAAATAAGTGTACTCTAGAAATCTGACTGAAATTTAATTCTCATTCTCACCCCTCGTTCTCGAAGAAAGTAAAACCTGAAAGGCCAAGAATGGAATTGTATAAACGTGGCACATATTAAATTAACAATCACCAGCTCACGCGAGTGTTCTTAAAAACTTCTAACCCTTTCGAGATCCAAATCGCAAACTGCCTGTGCTCGAGCGTGAGATCGTGCATGTTGGTAATTATTTACAGAGTTCCCCTTTGGCACGGCTTCATTAAGACACTAATTACCGACGTGCATACGCGTGCATGTAAGGAGCTGGGGAATATAGAGGGAACAGAAACGAGAAACCGCGGCGGTTCTATTACCTCCCACACCGAAACTTCCTACGCTGTATCCCATTCTAGTCGATTGTGTATAGCGATACGCAGAAGCGTTCGCACGATCCAGACGTCTATTTACAAGGTTGCGTTGGTAATAATAATAGAGCACGATAAAAACGATTCGCAAGAGGAGCGTCGAGGAAAGCACGTGGTGTTTTGCGCGAGAGGCTGCGTTCCACACGCGTGGGGGGATGACAGGGATGTACACGGCCGGCCGATCAGTGGGTAGAGGGGTTGTTTAGAGTGAGCGAACGAGAGGAAGACAGACGGTGAAAGGGAGGAGAGGCAACCGGGAGGGGTGAAAAGCACGTGGTACTGGCGACGCGCGCCTCTCCAGCCACGGCTGGCTGTATATCTATCGAGCTTTCCACCCCCAGCATCCCCCCCACTTGTTGTGCTTTACCGTGTTGTGTTGCTATGTTGCCTTGTGTATCGAGAAAGTTCAACGCCAGCTAGACGATGTTCCCCATCCAACATCGGCGTCAGAATCAACAGGCTTCCCTCCACTCTCAAGAAACTCTTTTACTTTTTCCCCCTCTTGCCCGTGCAGAATCGAAGGACAAAAGTTTTCGTATTGAATTAAAATTGCAAGATAACGGCCGGTCAAGGGAATAGATTTTTGATCTAGTCGAGGTAAAACTGATCTGGACAAATCTCATTTCGAGACACTCACCAGGGTGGTGAAGTTTCTTTTAATTACATCTGGGACGATGCTCGGCGAGATCCAATTTTTATTCTCTTACTTTTTGAGCGCTGCTATTCAAGTGGACAGGCCAGAAGAAAAATTCGTTCATCTAGGAAATGTTGATTTTCGATGCGCGAATAGCAGTAGGAGAATCGGAAATTGAATTTTTCATTTGGAAAGGTAATCGGTGAGATTGCTAGGTGCAAAGTTTACTCGACGATGTCTGCTGATTTTCAAACGGCAAGTTCGTTCATTATCGAAAGGGTAACGCACAGAGATGCCGAGTTCTTCAAGGGGATGTATGATTATTGAACGGTCGAATTTTAAGGGTGGCAACCCTAAAGGGAATATTCCGGCTGCTCATTTCCCACCATTTGTTCCCAACTTTCCATTCCACCGCGT
This sequence comes from Nomada fabriciana, assembly GCA_907165295.1. NCBI lineage: Eukaryota > Metazoa > Arthropoda > Insecta > Hymenoptera > Apidae > Nomada > Nomada fabriciana. The sequence continues at coordinate 5,166,871 of OU015690.1, read as the reverse complement.
GACCCAGAATGTTCACATCTAACAATTTTCGTTTCTAAATTAACCGTTTATCTCTTGATTATTAGTAGAAAAATATATATGCAATTACAATGCGAGGGAAATTTTCAATGTATTTCCAGGTGATTAGGTGACAAGAAGGTAATTTCTGGCTATCCCCCAAAACACAGTCTACAATTTCGTCGTGAATGGGAGATTTGAGGATACACGTGACTACCCCGAAGGGACCAACCCCCAGGATCTTTAACTCTGCAGTCCTTCAGGACCTGGCAGGCCAATTGGTATGCAAGAAGTACAACCATTCATCTCCCGATCTCCGGCAAAGTCCCGACCTCCGGATATAAATTAGCTTTTGTTTAGCATTCAATGCAAGCAGCCTTTTCCACCGGTCATCCCCCACCACGGCTGATCCACGGTTAGACCGCCACCTGCCCGAACCACCCCAGCAATCCAGTGCAATTAATGTAGCAACTAGCTGTCTCTCGGCCGAGCCAATTAAACATTTGCGATTGCCATGAAAAGGAATCGCCCCGACGTTAAAGGGGAATTAAATCCCCGGACGTAGCGGCCACGTGAACGGCGCGAAAATTTTTGTTCGCTAATTTATCGAACAGACAGAAAAATGGATGAAACAGTACGATACGATTTCCAATCTTACCGACAAAAATTAATGCAGCTACAATGTTTGTTTCATAAAACATTTCCTGAAAAATTCAGTATAAAAATTCCAGGCGCACGGAACAAACGGTGATATGTGTTCCCGTACCAAAGTCAGGCATTTTTTCGGGTCCCGAGTAATTAAACGCGCAGAGCGAACGGTTGAAAAATCCTCGAAGATAAGCGGGGACGCTGCAGAAACGTCGGTGTACGTGGGGTACATTGTCCGTCGCCGAATCTAGGAGGTGTAATCTATCATTGCGCGGCAGAGACGGAACAACGCCGGGGCGTAAAGCCGCGGTAACTACCGGGGAATAATTAATAAATGCGAGAATGCATTAGTATGCATGGCATGGGATGAGTTCGTGCGGACTATGAAGTCAGGATGAACGTGAACGCGAGCGTGTACGAGAAGAGATTGAGGATCGCGGGAATTATAAAATAATAAAGAGAAAATTACGTAATGTGAGGATCAGATGAGAAGTAGGGAACAGTGAAGATGACGAAGGGGTTGAGGGGGCGACCAGAACCGTCTAACGGGGTGGACCACCTGAAGGAGGGTAGAAAGGAGAGGGAATGGAAAACGGAGGTCGAGGACCAGACGTCTTAATGTCTGCATCGTTGAGAACGCGTCCCTTGCGCATGACTATCTCTCTCGCAGCTTACATCTTTCCGATAAGAACCATTTCTACAAGATAATCTCGACTATTTCTGAATACTACGTATTTGTTGACCGTAATTTAAATAACTCGCGTCGAATCGTGTTCGCGAAAGCCTCTTACACCAGTACGAAATTTTTCGCACGAAATCACACCGAAAGGTAGTACGTCAAGAGAATCCCCCGAAATTTATCGAACACGTAGCAGGCGTGATCTCGTCCGCCTGCCGCTAATCGGGGATTTCTAATTAGTAGTCAGCCGACGTACACCCGGCTGCGACTTTGTAAATGGTAACAATGTTATGTAATTAGGTAAAAAGTTCTGTAATCAAGAGGTAGATCTTCGACGAGACTCTCTCTCTCTTTCTCTCTGGTGGTACCACTCTGATTCACCCTCCCCGCCCCATTCGTATTAAAATAGTCTCGCTAGGAAAGCGTGCGTTGCGCCCTGCATATCTTAAAACCCAGGGGTTGCGAAACGGAGCTAAGATCCGCCACCCCCTTCCGGTTCTGATTTTTCTCGCGATTCATATTGCCCACGGAGAAAAAGAGAACTCGGATTACGCTCGGAGAATCGTAGGCGGTTCGCCCCCTTTTAAATTCTCCAATATTTCCACGCCCTGAAAAACAGTTTCACCGCTCTGATTATACGCGAGGCGTGCATATGTATGTGTAACACTGTATAATATCAGCGTGAAAATTGACCGGGTTTAATCGCGTGTACCGATCGGTCTCGATAAATTGTCACGACCTTTAATTATTTCGCCATGCATAGAGAACCAGCGGGGCCAGTTTATTCTATCGGTTAACGTTGTTTAACGTAACAAGATCGAAACAGGCGGTCAGGTATAACGTTTGCACGTGCACGATCGGCATTAGTCTTCCTGATATCATCGTATCGGCCAAGAATCATTCGCCAACGAAACTGGCCGAAACCGTTGACGTCAGTGTTTCCACTTAAACCGTACGGGCAGAACCACGATGATCTCATAGTCCTGTGCCTCAGTAAGCATACTAGAGGTGGACACGCTTTTTCGCGTGCGCATAGTATATGTATGTATATGCATGTGCACGCGAATATTGTGGAACTGCGTCGCGTTCCACGACGCACGTGTACGTTTGTCAGCTTCTTGGAAAACGGTGCACAAGTTTTGCACGTCGCATGCACAATTTTCTCTATGTAGACGGGTTTCCTTTGCGCCCGCCGTGAATTATCGTCGCATAAAATGTCAGAAAAATCGTTCGACTTTCCCGTTATCTCGTTCACCGGACTTATTTAATACGCGACCCATGCAATAATGTAGACAAAAGTGATCACGGTTCATTCGATCCGTTTAGGTTTCGATCCTTTCAACGAAACCTATTCGTACGTGAATAATAAATTGCAGGTAACGTTGATCGCGATGCACGGGTGATCTTGGGCAGTCCATAGGCTGCGTGCAACAATATGTATGCTCTTACGTACATATACATATATGGTGTTCGTTGCGGTGCATTGGTCGGCGCACTGACACGTCGGGACGAAACGATTTCAATAAACAAGCTTGACACACACGTACGTGCAAAGTGGCACGAATGGTTTTTTCCTAGAGCCGGCATACGTGCGTGGGCGGCATCGACTTTGCTTCCCTATCGCACGTAAAAGCCGAGATAAACATTATTTATTTTTTACCTTTGCTCGCATACGAATAGAAGTGTGCGCGCCGGTTTTATACGTATGTATGCGTGTACGTTGGCAATGCACGTGGGAATCGTTTGAATAAGCATAGGTGAATGAAGACATTGTGCAGCAATAAGACGACCGACGATACGATTATTATTCGATAAAATTAAATCCGACGATACACGAACGCCGATATTGCGCACGGGTCGTGGCTGCGAATTGTTGGTAAAATACGAGGATGTTCGATTACTTGAACCGTCTTGGAAATTGCGCGTTTCCTTCGTTCCTCGCCGCATGGTATCGCGAACGATTTAGATTGCACGTCATTCTCCGTTTATTTAACCTTATCAGCGCACGCATTATTCGCGTTGTGGCACAACGATTACGTCACCGTCCCGCGTGTACTTGACGGAAATGTGCATTCTCTCAAATAATGACACATCTAGTGGACGAATAAGTAATACCCGAGGACCGTTTCGAATTTCAAATGGATATAGCACAACTTTCCCTTTCGCGAATATTCTCATCGATTGGCAACGATTCAGAACGGGGGCGAGGAAACGCAAGAACGAGACGCGAACCGATAAAAAAAAGGGAAGGAACAAGTACTGCGAGCGCAAAGTTTTCCCTAAATCGTAGGACACGTTTCGCTCGTTAAGGGTCGTCGACGGATAAGTAACGACGGCGCCCGGCGCGGCGTCGGCGGAGTGGTCGAGAGACTAACAGGACCAACGGGGGGGTAGGTGGTAACAGAATGCGGAGGCAGGGCCGGAATTAAATAAAAATAAAACGCGAGATAATAACGTTAGCGAAGGAACCGAGAGCCCAAGACAAATAGCCGAGGGAAAACAAAGCGTATTATAAATACCGGGTGACAGGACGAGTTGGTGCGGGAGAGTGAACCCGCGGCCGAGTAAGAGGGTGGTTTTCAACAGGGGCGAGGCCAGAAGAAGCAAACGGGAGGGGGTTGGTCGACAACGTCGACGTGGCGGCCGTGTCGACTCCCGGGGAGGAAGAGAGAAGAAAATGCACGGAGGAAAGCAGCGAGCGATGCCCCTCTAGCATTTTTCCTACCTGCGGACACAATGAGTGGCCGGATTTCTTTTTCCGCGGTCGTTACTCACCCTCCCCGCCGAGGGATAGTATTCTTATCCAAGCCGGAATTACAAATTTCAGACACCGAGCCCTTGTGTCGGACAGGATTCTGACTGCGCGTTATATTCTCCTCCAAAGTGGCTTTACTTCGCGCGCTCTCCTTTTACAATTACGCTATCCGCCTCCTTCTACTCCTTTCTTTTTTCTACTCCCTTTCTTTGTACCCTTTTTTTCCGTCATTTATTTTTTGGCATCCGAAGAAAGAGCGGGCCAAATATACGACTACATATATCATGAATTACTCACACTGGGACGAGCGTGGCCGCGCGGATTCAGCTGCCAAGGAACCGTCGATGGTTGGTACTGCTCCTTTCCCCACGAACCGTTCTCGAACGGATTCTCACCGATGTGTCCCTGAAATAGAAGCCTGCAATTAGCATCGGTTCGTCGTTACAATCGCACCACGTTCACACACGACGGTCACGCTTTATATTTTCGTAAGGCTGTCAGATACCCGGGACGAATTTAAGGAAACAAGCCCGGGCACACTTTCGTTTCTTGTCGGGTCAAAGCGCGGGGACTCGTTAACGCGAGGAGGGAACTTTGTTCTCCGGGAGCGTTTGGCGAAAAAATATTTATTCCGGCCGCGGTATTTTCCTCGCGAGGCAAGCGAGCGGATACCCGCCGCGAAGGAAAGGGACATCGATCTCCGGGAGTTCGCAGTTTCAAAGTTTTCTTTCGATGCTCCTTCACGCAACGGCGGGCTTATTTTTTGTAATATATTCCGCTCCCTTCCGCTGCTTCTCGACTTTGCACCCCGTAAGCCTTATTTTTCTTTTAACTTTATTTCTAACCTAGAGTCCCGCGACGGCGAGAGGTGGCACGCGCATAAATCAGCCAGTATAATGAGAACACTTCGTCTTCGGCTGGCTCGCCCTCTCGCTCGCAGACGCATCCCTTACGGGCCCGCTATTATATCATTCTTTACTTCGCCGCGGAATCCTGCTCGTCATGATTATATTAATATTCGTTTGCGTTACTCGAGTGCATGACCCCGACCAACCTACACCCACCGTGGCACCGTGAAATTTTCGATAGGTCAACACATTAACGGCGTGCCAGGCCCTTAGATGATCAATCACCAAACAATTAAGCGCTTATTGAATTTACGTCAGTGTCCTTCCGAATTCAATCGGAATATTACGAAATATGTGAAAGAACAAATTGACAGCCTTAAAATGGAAGATTCACAGGAAATGTGAAATCTCTAATTCTTCACGGATTATTTATCTCTATCTTGAATTATATAATTCGACTGAAAAAGTTCATTGAATTTCCCTGAATTATTTCGCAATCACGACGATACATTTATAATGACATTATCCTCGGAATAATTTGGTAAGTAGATATAATGCACGGCCAGACAATCGCAGTTGGAGCCCTGAACTTTTGTAATGTTGCTGATGTTACTGTCTGCTAATTGTTGCGTAGAAAAATGGACGAATCGGTCGAATACATGTGTGTTCAGCTGCGAAAGTTGGCCGCGCACGCGATAATGCAGCTGTGCCGAATTAATCGAATTATTTCACCGTGATATAATTAGCCGAATTTCTATTCTCATTCAGCCATTGCGCAATATTTTCGATTCTTGCTCAACCTCTCGTTCATTTCCACGTGGGTGATAATCCAAGGCGCGACCGGGGGAAAAGAAGAATTAAGTCTGGCAGCCGGCAATTAAATTCAACTTATAACTAAAAAGACAATCACCGTCGTCGAGCATAGAGTTGACCGTACATAGAGATACGATTATAATACTCGGGCTGACGTGGAAGAATGAATCAACATCCAGCGAGCAGTAGGCTTTATAGAATCGCAGAATTCCTGCATAATTAAAGACCGATAGAATTAATCGGCATTCCTCCGATGCCATCAGCCACCGCTTTTACACAAATCAGAGAACCACGTTCCACATATCCATCGATGCAAAACTATTTTCTCACTCGTGCATGTAGCACACGTATGCTATCTACGTGTGTACGTTAAGACGAAATCGTGTAACGCGCGGCGATCGATACGCCACCGTTTCACTTTATTCCCCCGTGTTTCGTTTACGGCAAAGTGAGTAAAACGTAGAAATAAACAGTGCCGCTGGAAAATAATGAACCGGATAGCATATATAAATACGCGCAGGCTATTGAGGCACATTGTGCGCTTCATTTGCATGAGGCAGCCGCGTTCTCGACGCGCAGCTGGACATACACGCGACAAAAGAAACGCGCAAACAAAACACGCAACGCGGCTACGTCGTGTGCCATGCTGGTGCAACACACGACGTAACCCACGATGCATCGTCGTGCTAGGAGAAGCGTTCCCGACTAGTTGTGCATCTGATGCATTCAGCTATGGAACAGATAAACATGTTGTTTTTTTTGTCTAGACGTGTCCCTGTAGCATTTGGTCTATCGCGGTGGTCTTCGTTCGTTCCCCTTTGCCCTGTGTCTTATATTATACGTATGTACATGGTTTCGATACAGGACGACCGGTGTAATAGCCATTGTGATAGAATTTGTTTGCACGCGGACGTATGAGAAAATTAACGAGCGTCGGGCATGCGGGATGGATATAACTTTCTTTGATTCCATGATGCATCGATGGCGTGCATGCTAGTGATACGTGATAGCCGATAAGGGGATGGCATATTGTAATTATCGATTCGAGTTTAGCGGGATTATTTGAAAATTGTCGGCGAAATATGAAGCGAATAATTTCTCGCGGGGGGGGAAAAATTAAGGATGTCTATGGAACCCTGTCGAATGCTAAGGAAACTCTTCACGGGTGGTGAAAGCGTAAAAAGGGTATAAAATTAGTATACAAGGCGGCAATAAAAACGATGATCGACGAAGATTACTACGGGAGTTCCTCGTAAGACACTCTCCAACGAAATGAAACGTTTTATCGGTCGCTCGTGTCTAACTGGGGGATGGTGGGACAGGACGGGTGTGGAAAGAGAGGAAACACGGGATGGCAGTGATTGTAATCATATTTTCAGGGGGATGGATTTATGCAACGCACAGCGTCGTCTCTGTACATAAAACGCATTTAAAATTCTCCAAGCAGCCAGGAAAGGTGGCTCCTGTCTCTGTCGATAGAACGACGCGGGGCGGGGGTTGAAGCGCCGCGGGGGTTGTAATTGGCAATATCTATCGAATTTTACAATAAATCTCACCGAGCCCCGAAGGAGAGCCGCCGGGGGTGGGGCGTAGCAATAAAACACCGGGTAGTATCGCGAGGGGCTGCCACACCATGCACTTAACGACTTATCTTATCTTGGAATTAGGTCGCGGTTAGAACTCCTTTAATCCGGCACCGGCACGAATACCAGCGATACTATTTGCTGCTAATTATAACCCCCAAATACATACTGATTAATAATTAACGGACTACACAATTGTCGTGGAATTTTTCTTTATATGGAAAGTTCATTTTACGGCAAATTAATTAGAAATTGAGCCGACGTATTTTCTTGGAAATGTCGAGTCCAATCGTTCTAACGTCGAGAGTAACGGATCTTACAATTAGAGAACCAAGCCTTAACATTTACTCTGATTCTGTGTTAACCAGCGAATCCATCGGAGTGATGCAGTCACAGTCTCAATTAGTGTTGACTTCATGCTTTCGAAAGTGTCGTTCTCTGCGCCGACGCCTTACATTCATTTCGTCGAAGTGTCGCGTGCATGTGCGATAACGATGGGAAAAGTCTTTGGAAAATGACAAGCCTTGAAATATTATTTCACATCAGGTGCAACGACACGGTACCCGAATGGAACCACGGAGAACGGAAGAGTTAAGAAATTTCCCAACAGGCGACTGTGTTTGTGGCCCCGCACGATTTTTATCCAGAGCCATAAAGGCTTGTAATGCCAGCAAATAGACGCGGGGCTCGAGCAAGCGGCCGAGCAAACGAGTTACGGCCGTCGGGCCTCTAAAAATAAATATGTTGTTTATTCACAAGTAAACCGGATGCCGTTGTTTGCTTTGGAGCAAATTGTTTTGTTAAGTTTTGCCGTGCGAGAGAGCGTGGTTCCGCGTGTATGGGTAATCGTGTCCTTGTAGGCGAGCACGAAAGTGTGCGCACGAGAGAAACGATTTACCAGGAGGTAGGGGAACAAGAAAGAGTAAAAAGGAAGAAAGAAAATACACGTGAAGTCAACCATCCTCTCCTTCGTCCGCGCTTTTTCCGGTATGTTTTGCTTCTCCTGTTGCTGGAGGCCTCCAACTGTACGTAAATTCCAACACTAATAACTATTCGAGGAAAGGGTTGAAACGTACAGGATTGAAATTATCGACGGACCACGAAATCGGGAATTAATATATGCATACAAGTTGGTGCTTCGGTGTAGACCAAATTTGGCCACGCGCCGCCACTTCATATTGCAAAATATTCCAAGGAAAACGATGAAATTAAACAAGTGGAAAGTGTTTACACGAGCACCGTTCTCATTTTCGCGTTAACAGGGAGGAAGTTCAGGCGAGCATTTCACCGAAATGAAGCGGTAAAATCCTACAAAGGCTATGGCACAGGCCAGTTACGCGAACCGTTCTCAAGACCAGAAAAACATGAACACGAGAGAGGGCCGTGAGAAAACGAGGGTAAGGGGATGTTGGAAAAAGGAAGAGGACGAGGGTGACGGTGAAGAGGAGAAGCAAGAGGTCGGAAAACGCCCGGTGGAAGAGTCGAGAACAACGGCTGGCTCGTTTACGGCACGGGCTAATTACAAAACACAGTTAAAATGGTATCACGAAAACGCGCTAAGTAATATCGTTTCAACGGCGAGCGGAGTTTAACCGGACACCCTGTACAGCTTCACAGATTAATGCTCTTTAATAAACAGAGACCCCTGCCGGTGCACATCGACGCTCTTTCTCTCGTCCACTTGCGTTTTCCTTTCTTTACCCACTTTTCCCTCTGCTGTTCGGCGTTTACCGAGCAAAATAAAAAATAGGGGCAAAGGAAGGGAGAACTCTTCGCCACGCGCGCGAACACATTTTCGTTGCTTTCTCCCGCGTCGTCACGAGCCAAGTGTGCACTCGTATCGTGATTTAAGCTACGCGCATAGCCGCGAGGTTGTCTAACGTTTCCTCGCTACTTTGCGCACAGCGGCGTAACCAAATTTTCCGGAAACGAGGAACGCCTGGAGATTCTTCTTCGGGGTAGGAAAAGTTTGATTGGAATATGAATTAACGGGTTGTCCTTCCTCCAGTGCGTACGCGAACACTATTCTTCGAGGCGAGTACCTGGACACTGTAGGTACTTTCACTTTTATAACGAGTCCATTATCCGCGATTATTTATGGCGCAAGATTATGATCGGTCGATACGCGTTTTTGCACGTAGCATTGTAATTCTTGTTCCGGAGAGGAGGCGGGGCATCGAATATAATTGCTGTTTAATTATTTACTGGAATTCCGTTCGATTATACGTTTAAAAAAGAACATTGTTGCTGTGTCGAAATGGGTACTCATGTTGAAGTATGTAGATTGGTTGGACATATCGGTCGTTTGGAACAGCGTAGGACGCTAAAATACGTCGGACTTTGGATGGAAAAAAAGAAGCCGACGAAGAAACACAGTTCGCCGTACGTTTCTTGCCATTAGTCAGGCTAAAATTATTTGTCAGCGTTCGCTTGCTGACAAACACTTTTTCCCAATTCCAACGCGGGGACTGTCGTCATCGCGAGACACTTGATCAAACATGACTTGACGCATACAAATAACATCGTCGCGTAAACAACATTAACACATGTAGCTGCGCTGTACGACGCGTATTGAACTGCCAATGTATGATCGGATATTTCGCGGAGAATTTTCGAAAGACATACATCACGATTTATATATACAAGGAAACAGGATACAAACGGACAGAGACAGCGAGAAATTCAAGATCTTAGGTAGATAACATTCTCGCGCACTCCAACAGGTGATTATATGGCAGAAAGAAAAATGAGTGGCACGAGACAAAGCGCGATTCCTTAATGGAAAAACAGTGAACGTGTGGAGTAGTCTCATCTGTCAGCTCATTCTAAGAAACTGTGAACCTGACCAGTTCTCGAGAGGGCAACAGCTTCTTCCAAGGCCACTCTCGCTATGAACACTACTGGCTGTCGGTGTCGTAACGGGGTCCGATGACGAAAACTGATCTCTAATGGAGCCTCGGGGAAGCTCCGTTTCTTCTGTTGAAAATTTTAACAGACCCGGTGAACGTATTATCCCATCGTGCTCCTCCCACACAGAATTGCAAAGGTAATTACGGTGCGACTTTTTTCGCCCCGCTGCTTCACCTGGCATGCAAATTTGTATAATTCGCTGGACGATGATACGTTATTTAGGCTGACCTAAATGTTGAATCGCGAAAGGGTGGACGACAGAGTAGAGTTTAGTGAATAACCCCTTCTACAGTAGGTAGTCCGGTAATCTCGCAGCTAATCTTGATTTAATCCTTGACACAAGCGCTTAAACGTTCCACGACTAGAATTAAATAGCACTATTTAACACGATTCCCGGATGGATTTACGTGGCTGCGCCGTTAAATCCTTTACACCCGGGCGTCGTGGAAAATATTGAAATTGGAGCAAAAGAAGAAAATCGGAAAGATGGGTAAAAAGAAATAAAAAAATTGTTAGGTACCCAAAGAATCCAGTTACGTATCGAAAGATCCCAGTGTGTATAATTCAAAATGAACGTGACTTATTTTATTGCAGGTGGGACGAAGTATTGTATTTAATTTTTATTACATCGACTGCATGCGTCGACCCTCCGTCTTTGCAATCCAGACAGAAAAAGATGGCAGACCATCATGGATATACAACCAGGGACTATAAACGCGAGCTATATGTAAATATAGCATGATACATTGGATACTCGCTTATAAACACCCCATTTTTATTCGGGTAACGTTTCGCCACCGCGCGACCAGCCTTTCCCAAGCCCATTCACCCCCATGGCCCTTAGATAGCACCGCTTCTCCAGAAGAACAACGAGCCGGCGAGCTATTATTTTTGACTTTTTACGCAGCGTCACGTGTGAAGCGAAATTCCATGAAAAAATTGTTCGCATATTTGGGACAAGATTCCGGGTAAGTTTGAAATTTCTCGGGGAAATATCGAAAAGATTGAACTGTCGATCAACGACAAGTTTATAGTCCAACGACCTGGTTCGTTTAAGCGAATTTCTGTTTGATCGGGCGTCCCTTCGATGAAAAGGGTCCCCGTGATTTGCCTGATTTTTTCGCACGACCGCTTCTCAATCTCACGCTAAACCCCACGAGAACCGTATTATATACTGCGAGGAAATATTTCATTTGGAAAACTGGACGAACACCGGGCAAATAAAGATTGGCAATACGGAAACCTTGAAATGGACGAGCCAACGGTAGCCAAAAAGTTGTCAAAGAATATTTCCATTCGCCACGTGTTATTTCCACCCTGTCGTCCGAAATCGCGCCACCCTTGGACTTGATATTCCAGAAGAATTCGCCGGTATACAATTGAATTTTCGGTCTGGTTTACAGGCAAGGCGTCGAGGCGCACTCTGATTGCCGTTGATTCGAGCGCGATCTTTTCTCGCATGAATAATATTCACATTGGCCGTAGCAAGCCTCTGCAAACAGCGGAAAAATGCTGTTCAACGGTATAAAAGTCCCTGTACACGATTCCAGCGGAAGCTGCATACGATACGACCTCGGGTTAACTTCGCGAAATTAAAATACTCGATGTAGTAAGTACTTGTAAGTTGTAGAGGCGTGCTTGCCTAAGCGCTACGTATAATGTTACCTGTTTGCTGTTTGCAATTCGCAAGGTTTCCAGGATTCCATTATGAAATAACTGAAGATCCAGAAGATTGAGCGACGCAGAATTCGCGTTGCTCGAGCCACACCCTGCGATTTGATCGTTTCAAAAATCCACGATACAGTTATATGTATATAAATATTTCTCCTCGTGTCTTATTTTTTTCAATTTACGAAACACAAAAAGTATTGAATTTGCCCTGAACGGAACGAACGATAACTTGATATTGCAGAGGATGCTATTAATAAAAACGATGAACACATGAAAGTAGGTTTCGACTTGCAATAAGATTAATCGTGATGCTTGCACAAATCATAATGATCTATCCAATGGCAAAATCCTTACGAAAAAGTGTGGTCGAGGTCACGTAGCCAGCGTATATAACGAAACGGGGCGACGCGACGCACAGAGTATAACCCGGGGAAACTGTGTATCTCCGTAGCAAAGTCGACGTAAAAATAATGGCGACGGGGCTTACGCGATTATTTATTATTTCATATACAGGGTCGAGTCGATAACGGGCACGGCCTTGCATTAGCATTTTTTTGTTGTTTAAAAATGAAATATACGACCTGTTGTCGGTGAGAGAACGGCACGGTCTAAAATCGTCTCGGTTGGGGGTGCTCCTGATCTCCAAATAAGTGGCTATACGCGTTCCAGAATACTAAGTCATGCGCGGAAAAACTCGTCGCGGCAATGGGCCGCGAAAAGTATCGCGATCATTCAGGAAACTTTGGCCGAGAGTTGGTTCGATAGAAAAGAGACGCGCGAGAAAAGTGTTCAGGTATTTGTAAAATTTACTTAATGTCAGAAATTGTAGGATACAAAAAATCGGGATATTTGAGAATTTTAGTATTTCAATATTTGAGAATGTTAATTTTAATGCTTCAATATCCAAAAAGTGTAATACTCAAGGATTTGGATATTTCAGCTTCGAAAGCCACTGCTCTCTTGAACCTATATATTACCTAACTAATTGGGCACTTTGATTTATCATATCCATCCATCTTTTACATGGTACAAGTCGGCGAACAAAATGAAAAGAAAAATCGCACGATAACTAAGCGTTACTTAATGGCGCGTTTCGCGAAAGCAAACAGTAGTAAGAAGGCTCGGATCCTCTTGGCCGAGGCGTTACGTCGGCTCACGAACGGTGTTATTATTTGGAGATCAGACCGAGGCGAATATCTAATTGTAGTAACGACCGCGATACGTACCCGCGCCATCTGGCATGCTGTTTTCTCACGCCGAATTGAAACTGTCTCTGGCGAAAGCGCAACCGCATTGCTGTCTGGCAGACAAAAGCTCTGCGACTACGTCTTCGTGGGCCGGGTAAAATCTGTGAGGTACACAATCGCTTTCGTCGCTCCTAAACTGTACCAATTACAAACACTGGCGGCTTCTCCATCCCCGATGTTAACTAAACACTAAATACTAACGGCACACACATCCACCGGGAAACGACGTCTACCTACGGATGCTGAACATTCTCTCCCTCTACATCCCCCTATTTCTCTTTCTATCTCCACCCTATCTCCCTGCCTCCCTACTCTGAACACCGGGCAACATTTAGCGAAATGAATGTGTGCGCTGGCTTGCATCGCGAGCTGTTGATTACTCGTTACTGCACTTTGCTGGGCCGCGACCGGCCACGATTCACCGAAGATATACTCGTACGTGCTGCTACGGAATTCATTAACCCCTTTGGCGCTGCAAACGTACCCGATACCCTCGTTACTCTATGCGTGAGAAGGTCTACGAACTGACGATCCGTTTTTCATTTTTCGTCCACCGTTTTATACCAGCTGACGCGTCGTGTCGGTCTATTATTCGCGAAAGATTGGAGGCTCGCGAAAAACAACAAAGCTCGTTTAAAACGAAAAAAAAGAATAATGAAGGATAAAGATTTGGCAGCGGGTTTTAATCGGTGCCATTAGAAGCTGGTTCCCCAAAAAGGTTGCCGAAACGCTGATCGTACTCGATGGAATCCTTGCCGGAGTATTTACATTCGACGGACTTCTCGACGAGTTTCATCGGATTTGAGAATGGACTCGCGGCAACCGTTCGAATCCTCTAATTAAATCAACGAGGCAACGAACCGTACCCGGTCGGTCAGTCTATTTCCAAAGGCGCGTTAATTAATTTTCGGACGATGTTTACTCGCGACTCGCCGGTGCAAGAAACGCTCGCTGCCGCGGAGTTCACGGAGGAACGGAGAAACACGTTAGCGGCGAGCAGTGAATTGCAAGATTCCGTGTTTATTGCATTTAACGGATGGCATTGGCCGTCCGCATGCAACTGAGGTATACTAAGCGGTTACGTATACACTGATAGGCCGTATAGCGGTATACGTTAGTACGTACACTTGCTTCCAAAAATACGCTCACAGTCTGCACGCGTTAGAACGAAAGTTGCACGAATGAAATTGTCAGCTTTGCCCAAGAAAAATGTGAAAGTCTGAGTTCAATCAATTTAGTATTCCTCAAAGTATGACGAGACGATTGATGCTGATGGACTACTTCGTCTAATCAATTCAGGGTATTTATTGTCAAGTCAACGTGAAATAGCGCAGACAAAATAATAAATAAGTTGTATGGAATATGTAATTGTTTCGCGACCAACGTCTGAGAAGACAGGCTTTTGCCAAAGAGTGTACAAGTTGAAATAACTATGCACACGATACGCTTGAACCTTGCTTGCTGGCCCTCGAGCTCGTCCGCCACACCCTCCCATTTCTAGTATTAAATCTGACCCGATGCAACCCCCACGTTATGCTTTATAGTCTATGCTCTGCGCCTCCTGTACGTGTACGTGTGCATACCTGCTAGAAGATAGAACACGGCCATTCGATATCGTGCAAAATTTACCGTGTAATTCGCCTAAACGCTACGGACATCGGCCACACGGGCATACGTATTCTACACGGTGTACCTTCGTTTGCATACTGTGTTCGGCGTGTCGATAACTTGCACGGGGAAACGCTACCAAGAGGCTGATCTTTCTTTCCACACTGATATACAATCGTTTAAAGTGAATGGAACGTATGTATCGTTCGATAGACACGTGTTTATCTGGGCAACGTTGAAATAGAAGTAACAAGGACAGGGTAGAGGTGGTTAAAGTGATGATCCAGAAAAATCCCAAGCATTTCTATCGTTAAATTTACGAGCTGAGACCGCAACCCCTTGTAACGGTGCAACTTCACCCCTCAGTTTGGTTCCTCCTCCACGCGTATCGGTTTACTGTTTTACTTATTCGCCAGCAGCAACTGGTCAGCGAAGATACTTTGTATATAAATTTTGGTCGCTGGTCCGGCAAGCCTCTCTCCACCGTTTCTCAGGTTCTGGGAGTTTGGTTGCGTTGCGGTTTCGTCGTTCAGAGAGATTCCTGGCTCAGGGTACACTGGACAACTGCTGGCTGAATTGCCCCTCGCCACGTTCCGTGACCAGTGTGGTATAGTAACACTTGGAATGAATTATTGAAGACGTTCAGCTTAATTCCAGGGAATCATTTGACAAAATGAAGAACATTTAACGAACAGATATTCCTCTATTAATCGCCAGCACAAATATCAGATTACTATAAGTGAATTCTATTCTCGACTCACAGAGAGTGTTAGAATACTATCAGCGTCGAAACGAAAATTCTCCTTCTACACGAGAACCATCGTGAAAAGAAAGGAATTACGATCAGACAGGGTGCTTTCCCTTCAACCCCATCCCCAGGGTCGTCGTCCATGCTAATCGAACTCTTCCTCAAAATAATAGCACCCCACTCTCCTTCGAACAACCAAGGCATATAACGTGAAATCTCGCAAGTAGAAGCGAGGCCCGGTCCCGACTGCCTCATTACCCGCTTTTAATGAAACTCTTTTCTCGAGGCAAGGCTCGGCTAAGCGCCGTTGCCAAACCTCGTTTAGGCGATAGGGATCAGCACGCGGCCAAGCAAGCAAGCAACCAAGCAACCTAACGGACGAGCAGTGCACCTTCGGGCAGACCAAGCAACGTTAGGTTAAAAGGTAGAGACGAGGGCCTCCGCCGTCTCGACGGTTCCGTTCTCCTCTATCGACGAGTTCCGGCATCGAAGTTCTTGGCAAGTTTGCCGTGGCGAGGCGAACGTCTTTCTTTTCGCGGCGTGTTGAACAACGGCCACGAAATCGACGTAGCAACGATAGGAGAAGGGAGAGGCGGCAAGAACACCAGGGCCAGAGGGTGGGCTTCTTCGTTACGATAGAAGAAGCTTCAAGTTGGCAAATGTTTTCGAACACGTGTCTGACACGGCGCGGCGTGCACGATGTTCTCCATTCTTTTCTATTCTTTCAAACCCTTGTTCCTCCTGTGCAAGAAGTCTCGCTAGTCAACCAGTGTATCCCCACGGTTCTTGTTGAACCACTACAATCAAGCTCTCCGTCAGTCCCTGCCGCCGACCGAAACTATAACCCTTCGCAAATAAGGGGAATGCCCGCCGCTTTGAGCCAAGTTTCGGCAATTATTATGATCCGCGCTATAACCATGGGCTACCGCAAAGCCGACGCCACGACCCGCCGTGATGCTTGCACTTGCGTGCTGCTTGCGTGGCCAGCTTGTAAGACGGAACAGGCATGGAGAAATCGTACCGTTGCTGGCCTCTAATTTCGACCACGAAACGAAAATCTTCGGAAGTGACTCTCGAACGAAAGGCGAAGCTCATTTGACTTTGTACTTAGATCCTCAATATTTAAGTTCCGAGTGAGACGTCGTCGACGTGTCGCGTCGAGTGGTATCGATTATTGAAATGACAAATAAGAGGAAGTGTTCTTGGTGTTTTAAGAAGAGACACGGGAGGCTTGAAAGTAAATTGAATTGCTTCAAATGTGGGCTTTGTAGAGGTACATATGTGCTTGCTGGTGTAGCGTGGTACAATTATCGAAGGAGGAACGGATTTCTGGTAAGCCAATTGCTTGGGGTAAAGGGTGATCGTGACACTCAATCGAGAGTGAGTCGAAACAAGGGAGATTAGTCCCTCGGGCGTATTAAGCCTTCAACGAGGTGTACACCGATGTTATGCAGGTCTCCATTAAGCCAGGTACCAAGCGTGTTCTAGCGTCATAAGCAGCCTCTCAGAGATTATAAGGCCAAACCAAAATGCTGCATTATGGTTTTTGCTAGTAGTCTGACGTTGTCGCCGGTGTCATAGGAGAGCGATAAGCGCGACAAATCAAGAATTTGCATTCCGACACCTACGTGCACGTCTTGCTGGCTTATTTACATTTTAAGACACGTTGCCGCGCTCGGAATATTAATTTCACTCGGTATATAATACACGCGGCGGCATACGAAGATGGCATGCTTGATGAAGCGCGTGCATTAATCACTAGGATGTTCTATTTCGCGTGTTATCGTTAAAATTATGCCGGGGCTTTTCGCTGCCCTGCTTCATGCGGCTAATACAATTTCAAACTGCCCTTTGGAAATGGATTCTAAAGTCACGCTGAAAGCAATATCCTGGAAAGTGTAATCGTGCGACCCAACCCCTGTTACGTTAAAAACTGGGTAACTGGAGCAGGTGTCTGTCAACTGGGTTTTCGTTACGGTTTAGTCCTACCACTTTTAATAAAATGAACATTATTGTACTGATAGTTGTTAAGCCTTAAGTGCAAGACAGAGAAAAAATAGCAAGGAGAATTATTAACTGATTTCACATGTCAGGTGTAAGCAGCCGAAACGCAAAGGCGGTGTACCGTAATGCATTAGCTGCATTAGAAATGCAATAAGCGGCGAGCCAACGATACGGCACGTTGGAGAACACAACAAAAACACACACAGCGAAGGCGTACAAACGTGGGTGCGGCGTTTGCCGATGATTCACGTAGCCTGCACCGTTATTACTAACGCTCTGTGCTCGAGCGGCAACTGTATTCCTCCTTCGAGATTCATAGGATCCTCAAGAACGATCTTTGGAGATCGATCGGGAAAGTAAAACGCGAAACCTTTCGTAACTGTTCGCGGAGTCATCCCAGCCTACAGAACGACGATAATTGCCCGCCTGTAACCGGGCCCATTTGAATACCATCGCACCGTTTTATGTTCCATTCTTCTTTCGTACGGTTGCAGCGGGAAAATAATTCTCCGCGATAAATCTACCGAGAGCATTACGCGTGCAACAACATAATATGTTCATAAATAATTCATAATGCAACATTTATGCTCGGCATTGTTCGCAATCTTTGATTGCCTGTACACAAGCACTACCTTAAATCAACGACCGTGATCCGTCCTCTTAGCAGACAACTTTTTTAAATATCATTTCGATGACCAATAATAATAAATATATCCCTCACGTTCAGATGCAAGTGTCGATACTATTGTTTCCTAAATCTTCTACACGCGCGTAGAACTGAGAATACATGACTTTCTAAAAGCAAAAATGATTTTCAATTACCACGCTGGTTCTGCAAAGAGAAAGCAGGAAGCAACGATGGTACGTGGCGCGTTTCGCGCGTGCCACAAACATGTCAGAGGCAACACAATGGCCGAGGCAGAATATCAGAAATCTCGATTCGATTGCGCGAGCATATATTCCTGTACACGATGCCTGTATGCCTTTCCCGCTTGAGAATTATACCGGAAGCAAGATGCACCCTGACTGCGGCAAAGCCTTCGAATTAGTTCCTCCTTACTTGAGTGGCCCGCCCGGATGGGGGTGAGTTAGGGTGAGTATAAGTGCAGTACCACCCCACGGACGGTCTACATCGCGGAAGGAGGCCTACCGTTGATGACAAAATAGCGTGATTACGGGCCATCAAATAAACACTAGACTTACCGTTATTCTGCGCCACTAGCTCCTTCGAGCTCCCCTCGGAACCCCCTCGACCGCGATGCTAACAACCCCACTACCACCACTCGGCCTACCACACCACCGTACAAATACTGACCTCCTCCTGCTGGTTTCCCTTTGGTCTCAAGCTTCAAATTCTTGCCCCGGTCGATTGGCAGATCTTGTCAGAACGAGAAGGTAGAAATTAGTCCGCCGATCGGGGGCAGAACTCGATCGGAAACTTGAGTCGTTGTCAATAAAAGGAACGATAGCCTGAAAGTTTCAACGATTGCCTAGTGGCAATTTCTTTGAAACGAACCGATCCAATAGGCGAACGTTATGCTAATGATTGTGGTGTGTCTACTGTCAAAGCGATATCTCTAACCAAAAAAACGAAAGAAGAAGGGAGAAAGTCTTGATTTAATTCTTTTCTTTTTTTCTCCATCAATTGGCTAATCATGAAATTATCAGCACCATAAAGTTGAGAGAGGCGCCAACCCTTTGCGACCCTCCGCACAGGCGGACGCCGCTCAACTGCCGCGATGCCTGGCGTTCTTAATTGCAAATTGGTGAAATAATTGAAACAACTGTCGTAAAAATAGTTGAAAAGTCGTAATTCGGTCGTAAAGGCTGAAAACCGCAACGCGCCGCCATTACCCCCCTTTTACGCGGCGGTTACTTCGAGAAAAGGGGTTGCCAGTGGCGTCGAGGGTGTCGGAAGAGTTTTGTCGGATTTTCAAGGGGTCTGCGGCCTGGTCGATCTTCCTCGGGGATAAGCCTGATGGTTCTCGCGAGATGAAACTGTACAGTCTGTGTCTAATTGCGAAGGAAATAACCGGGGCAACGACGAAGAAAACCAATATCTAAATCCAACGAAAATGTTTGCCGATACTCCATTGGAGAGAAGCATTCGAAGAAAGGAAAGTTTGGGCAATTTTCAGGAAAACGGACACTACGTCGAGGCGTGGATTATGAAATTGTCAAGGGACGCGAAATAAGCAACAAAAGTGTGCCAAATTGAGGTTACAGGGAGGCTCGCGGGCTGTCCATGCAAAATTTATCGCTTCATTTACATGTTACCTGCCGGCCGGCTCGTGCCTCCTACTAATACCTTTCACGATCGATGAATTATTCATAAAATACTACCTCTTCTTCGCCAGTGTTTTGACTTATTGTTAGCCTTTTCGGTATGTTGCAAACGATCCGGGATGGCCGCATAAAATTTCTGCGGCATTTTCCATTGTCAATAAAACCGGCACGAGTGTCGGTATTCTAAAGAAAAGTAGCCACCGCTTGTGTATCCGTATCCCCGTCCCCTGGCGCGTATCCAAATCGCCCTCGAAAAATAACTACGGACATTAAATTTCGATTTCTAATGTCGAATCGAAAGCTCCATACATCACATACTGTCTGTCAATCTCCTATCTCGTAAATATCCAGTGTATCAATCTTTCCTACGCTTTGCATACCAACCCACCCACTCTATTATCCCCCCTGATGATACACAAAACCTTTCTCAATGAATAATGCCCGATGGTCCATCTGAAATAGAACGAGTCACAACGCTGGACCATCGTACAATAAAAACTACGGTCGCACGGAGCGACCTGAGTGTTTCTCGCGCGAATATCAGACGGCGCTATCTCTAATACCCTCGCACCCCTGTCTTTCCTTCAATCTCCAACTTCTATCCACCATCCCTTGCCTTTTACCAGAGTAGAATCTGCCTCCCACCTTCAGCCTGCCCCTCTACCTCCAACACCCCGCAAGGCAGAAAATCTGAGAGCGAGATAATTACGGTTGGAAGCGCGGATATTATTTAACCAACATTTCGCTGCACAGACCGAGGGAGTGGATGAGCAGAAGAGGGCCAAGAGGCAGGAACAGGAGAAGGGGGTAGCTGGAAGGGTAGCTGCGGAGAAGCTTGAGGGTGTTCTTACACGAACAGCCCAATCAAATATAACGGGGCGCCGGTGTAACGCCAGCTAATATCGCGGCCACAGAACCACTCCTTCCATGTTTTCGAATCTTTCGTCGTTTTTTTGCGATAGAAAAACATTCGACCGCGCGTATTTCTCGCGGCCACGGACTCAGCCGGCAGATATAATATTTTACTTTCTGTGGTAGACACACGGCTGAGGGAGTTAATCCAGCTGGTTGGTTGGTTGGTTATTTCAGCGGGTTTCTTTGCAGAAAGACGCCCCCCGGAATTATCCTGCATAACTGTATGCTCACGGTAATGTTAACCCGAGAAAGAGAGAAAGAGGGAGAGGGTGAGGAAAAGGGGGTTCGAATTTTCTAACGCCACTAATTCGTGCTCCCGAAGTTGAACTCTGTACCCATGTCAGAAGATTAAAGAAAATTGCCTCGCTGCAAACATAATTTCCAAGCTCCCCGTATCCATCGCAATGCTCGTTCGAATGGCTTCACCGTTTGATAGAATGTTCGCAATAAATAGTATTGTTCGCCAAACGAGGAAGGCGGGGGGATTCAAAATGAAACTAATATATTGAGACGATTGCTGGATAGCCAAGCTGATGTCAGACGATCGAAGAGAACTCTCGTTCTCTAGCTGTTTGGAACTGAATGACTCATAAATTTCAGACGAAAAATTCTCGAGTTCCTAAATACCCCGACGTTATGAAAGAACGCCAGCTGACAGACGTGTCTCGACGGCGTTTCGACGTTTTGCAATCCCCGGTCCAATTACAAGGCTCCCCGGATTTCGGAAGGCTCCACGATTCACCACCCCCTACCCCTCCCGCCCCTTCCTGTGTTCCTTCACCGGCTCGTTCCTTCCTTTCAACTCTTACGCAGCCACCCTTTCTCCGTTAATGAACCGGCGGAGAGAGAGAGGGGGGAGAGAAAGAGAGAGTCTAAACTTCGCCTGTGCCTGGCCACTCTTTTTTCTCCCTTGCTCGCGTTTTTTTTTTACCCAGCACCGCTTTCTCGCCACAATCGGAGAAGTGGCCCGAAAGTTTCGATTCGCGAAATCAATGGCATTATTATTATTACCAGTTTACTCTTTTTATTGTCCGAGACAATGAGGAACAGAGGCCGACAGGGGGAGGGTCGGACATTTATTATATTCGGAAAATTAGTAATTGGTCTCACGAGTTCGACGGGATGAAAGGAGGGGAAAGAAAAAGGGGAGCTAAACCGAAACGTCGTCGGACGGCCGACGATTGAATCGCAATAAAATAAATAGCCGTGCACAGAGAGCGGGCCGTGGGATGGCCGGCGTGTGAACACTGGTACACAATGGAAAGAGTAAAAAAAAAGGAACGTCGCGATGCTCGCAGCGATTCAACGAAACGAAAAGAATCAAATGAAATCCCGCGATATTACGCGTCCGCGAAAACCCATAGAAACATATGTATATCGAGGCCGTTCCATCCTGCACCTTTCGTACAATCGATTTCAGCTAATTGCAAAGCGTTGGTATGCAGCCAGGCGAGAAGGAAAGAGAGTCACGGAGCAAGGAAGATAGGAGAGGCGGTTGAAAAGGTGCCGGTAGCTAGCTAGGAGGGTTCGCCAATGGTACGGGAAATATGCAAAGTGTTTACGATCGTGCAACATGCTGCCAGTCCGGTCCACCTTTTTCCCTCTTTTCCACCCCTGGAGATGTGGGGTGCTACGAGGCTTGCAAGGAAGTACGGCTGGGTCGCCACTCGTGATATTAATGTACAAAAGCTCGAATCCCAATTCACGCCCCACACGCTCGCGGAATTTTCGAGCTGTTCTCCTCCTCTCGTTTCGTTTCTCTTACATTTCATCCCTCTCTCTCTCTCTGTTCCTCTCCGACGGCTCTCGACAGCGGAGAAAGCTTCTCCGGGGATACTGAGAGCTTTTCGGATTAATAAAGCCAGCGAGGTTCGTACGCCGAAGGCGTTGAAACATGAAAAAGCTAGTTCCGCGGGATGTTTCGATTTTTGCCACGAAAGAACCGACGCGACGCGTCTGCGTTTCAGCAAGATGTTACACGGCCTGTCGGTTCGAAAGTTGCGTCTGGACAACGTTAATGTGCCGTGAAAAGTACGCGGAAAAATCGTGGATAATTTTCGGCAAGGTTGTAGGAAAAAGGAAGGGTTTTTGTTTTAAAGGGTGGCGCGAGTCGGTGAAGAGAGAGAACGATTGAGATAGAGAGCACGTCTTTGTAGCTGGCTCCCGGTGAGTCCACTTATAAAAACGCAATTTCCTTGTAACAATATAGCATAATAAATGACGGGGGTTGCCTTCACGGGGGTTAAAGAGGCCACTTTTACTCGGCGCGGACCAAGCAGCAACCACCGATTCGCCATTACACTTTGTAATGTACTTACGTAACTTGTGTTTATACACCAACTTTTCCTACCCCACGTCGCGTTCGCCACCCCCTCTCGTTTCCTGCGGGCCATTTCAACCCTTGTCCCGCGGCGTTTTGCCCCCGATATCATTTTTAATGTCTGAAAATTATCCCCGCCGTGGCTGCGTTCTCCTTTCCCTGCCCTGTCGCCCTTCGAGAAAAACATCTTCGCGGTATAGTGTCGAGAAACTTTGAATCCCTTTCGCGAGACTGGTCTTATTAAACAACGCGTTCTCCGCGAACGTTTACCACGGGGACGAAATGCCTCAGATAAAACAACGTCCATAAAAATTGGCAGCGGAGAGCAGGAATTTGCTAATAAAGAGAAAGGGGGAAACTTTCCACTGTTAAGGGGTGAAGATCGTATAGAACATCTGTTCTACAATCGAAATATGAAAGAACCGAGAGAGCTCGAGACGATCGCGAGTCACGTTAAATCGTCGTACATTGACAAACGATTCGTTCATGGGAAACTCTAGAAGACCGATAAACGAAGTTCGAATAAAAAAATGGAGAAGAACGAGACACGGGAATAATGTTGAAGCGGGAGGGACAAAGGTGAACGAATAAAAAAAATCCCTTAGCCGGTTGAATATAATATAAAATCTGCCGGCCAGAGAGAGAGTTCGTTATCACGGGAAATTAATTTTTTAAATAATTTCTGACAAGCTCATAACAATGCGTGGCTCTCGGTTTTCGAGAGACCACCGCGGCCCCGACGGTGGTGAAAAGAGTTCAAAGCACACTCCGGGCGATGCAATTACGATACCTCGACGAACTTCATCAAGTCGGCTGTTGCATTTTTCGTTTTTTAGGTCAATACGACATTTTACAAAGGGCGCAGCTACCCCGGTTGGGACGGTAACGACGGGGATGAGGAGGACAGTTCAATGCAACTGCATTGAAAACAAGCCACAGCGCCGGGCGCATCGAAGCCCCTGGGCGCTTATAATCGTTATGTTTAGTCGCTTGTGTTCCTGCATTTTCCACGGTATTTACACTTCGCTGAAATCTCATGAAAAAATGATAGAATAAACAGCGACCTCGGTCATACCGCGGAAATAGGATATCTCGATATTTATTCTGGCTTTGTGTCCTGCTCCTATTTATAATGAACGCCGTTTACCAATACAATGGTAGTGGAATCAACCCCACCCCTCTCTAACCGGTCCATCCTTTGTCGAAAAGCTAATCGGCCGTTTTCCAACGATTCACCACCGTCCCCGCGAGCCACCCCACCGAACGTTTTAATCCCGATCGAATACGCGTGATTCGTAAAAATGTCTAAATAGAAGGTTGCAACTACTGAACGAGCGAATTAATTGGTTACCGCGCCTGCCGACAATTTGCTGTAAAACGATTTTATTCCCAGCTTCGTTACCAAATAAAAGACGACACTATAAACCGTGATACGATTTGTATTTTAAATACAACGTAGCGGGGCTGTCGGTGGATTCATAAATGCGGGCAAGATTTTTTTTGCCAAATCGGTCGATCTTTTGGAGCACTTACATAAGAGATCTTTGTTGTATAATGTTGCAACGATAAGAAGGCACAAATAATATTTGCTTGGAGTTGAACGACAAACTAAAGAGAATACGGGGTGGCCACGTCCTGTAACACGTAACGTGACAACCTTCGTCTGTTTCCAGGAAGCGTAAGCTATCTCCTCTTTGCCTGCAAATATATTTTCATTGTCGTTTTATCCCCCATTTCGATCGAGGGGTGAGAGGGCGAGAGCCGCGCTGCTATACGATTCCACCGCGTTTGATTGTTTTTCGAATGAATGAGACGAAATTATAAATAGACGCCCAGAAGCCGGGCATTCTGCTACCTTTTCAACTCTCGTCGTAGGTAGAATTTACACGCGAAAGTTCACCCGTGTCGCTCGATTCCAAGTAAATTGATACAAACTCCCGTATTGTCGGACCTAACAACCGTCGAGTAATTTATTGTTAGCGTACGTCCACAACGATGTCGCGACAACACCTTTCAGCAAACACACGCTTACATCTCCACCTGCTGCACTCTCATTTCAAAGAGCAACGACGAAGGGAACCAACTAAGAAATTCGATGCCCGACAACAATCGATCTCCAGCAATAAATTACGTGGATTTAAAAAAAAACACAACGTCCTACAAATTAACATACCACCTGTTCCATATGATTAAAAGCTCTAAGAATTCGTCGTACCCCACCATACATCCCAACCTAGCAAACATTCGAAAATACCACCCTCTGAAAATTCTCCAAATCTAAATTTCTCGAGCGCAAGACCCTTCAAACCGATGATCTATGGAAACGGCGCGTTTCCAACGACGCGGAGCAACGCAACTTCGGGGACGGCCTGTTGCAGGGGGTCGCAACGGGTGGAAGAGTCGTGAGTGAACCGCCTGAACTCCGGTAAACAATCCAGCGGGGCGTCCAGTCTGTCCATCTCTGATTGCTAATGAATCCTAATGCTATTATGCATACAACAACTGGAAAAAAAAGCCTTAGGTCCGAGCGTGAGGGCAGGAGTCGTCGTCGGTCCGTTCGTCAGTGTCGCGTCGTCTCTTCGACACTGACGTGCACGTACACCTTTGTGCCGGCGTGTGTGTACTTCTGGGACAAAGAGTTGTGCAAACACGAGTTTACCAACCAGGGGGGACATTATTGCCCCGGAACCAGGGCTTGGGCAAGTTACCCGTCAGGCACTTCGTTAGTGCAATCCTTTTTGCTCGTTACCTTGCAGGTTACTTCGACCTCGATGCGTTACGATCGTTACGATACCTGTTTGTACGTACGGACACGCAACGACGTTGTGCAAATCGGCCGAGAGCTTTTCGTGCGATTCACCTGACCGAAGCAGGCAAATTTTTATCTCTGTCCTAACGGCGTACACTTTGATCATTTATTCGGAGGAATCAAAAAAAAAATGTATGAAGAGCAGAAAATCTTGAAGGAATTAACTTGGACGGCATTAAAACAATTGTGCTGCGAATTAATTATGGTAAACAGGTTCGAATAGTAGATCTGTAAGAAAGAACAGTAATGAGTAATTTTAACCCCCTCTGATCTGTGGATCATTCCGTTCCAACAATGCGGCATGGAAAATCGTGTACACGGTAAAGGTTTTCTCAATCAGCCGGTACCGTGATTCGTCGTTGCATTGTCGCGTAAAAAAGCCACTCTCGAGACCGCGTATACCCATTGCGGGGGTGGCGAACGCGAAAAAAAAGAATCTCCCTTGACTGGGTGGTTCGTGTGTAACTCCTAATTTTAGAATACCACAACGGCATTTTCGAGGCGTCGGTTCTAACCGTTCCATGAAATTAGTTTCGCAGGAACTCCATTTCGTTTCCATCGTATCACTCCGTGCCGAACATTCCGGATTTTCGCGCGATCATAAACTCATGCATACGATGCATACCCAAATTGCCTCTGTGGTTCGATGCACATGGTACAGGGCAGTGCGAGCGACTGCATATTATTCGTTTAATAATCGATAGAATCACGTCATCGCGTGCTCACCTCACGATATAAACTCCCACCCCTTCTCGCCAGTCTTACTTCCCGGCGCCGCGTTCGTATTAATGCACGTTACACGCTGCTCTGCGGCTGTTGTTGTTGTTGAGAAACACACAGCCGTCCCGGCAATAAAACCGATACGCGCACACGTATTTACGAAATTGCGATCTCCTCGCGAAACGGACTTTCCACGTTGTGCAATTAACACCCCTGCGTTCAGCGTCTGGCGAACGCGAATATTCTTTGGTATAATGGACTCAACGCGAGCTCAATTTGCCGGCCTATTATTTTATCGAATGCAAAACGTCGTAATAATAAATGGCAAAACTACCTTGGCATATAGGCACAACTATCGTACACGGTAACGCAATAGGAGACGAGAAGACACTTGGCAATTTCTTTGCTCAAATAGATTTCTAATCTGAAAAAGAAACTTGATATTTAAGAATCGATCGTCCTTGTAAATGCTGGAAGTAAACCGATTCGAGAACACGTGCGAATGGACGGCAAGGGAAAGCCGATTTATCGCGAAATGAGAGAAGAATCGAACGGAAGAACGCCGCAGGGTTCGTGCACACGTTGCGATGATCCAACGCCACCCTCTCCACAGAAGGAGCGAACGGGACGAGGCGAGAGAGCGAGAGGGTGCAACAATAGCGAGACAGTTACTGTCAACACACTCGGTGCACATTAGTTGTTTCGCGGAAGCGGCTAAAATGTAAAACGAGGATACTCGGGGAACAAAAGGAGGATCGCTGGAGGTGGAAAAGGTATAGGATCAATACAATAGTATATTTGTAGAGACCGACTGATGAGGGGTGGTGCCTTGCAAGTGGGAGGCACGGCTCGGGGTCGACAGTGGCTGTGCCAGGGGGATGGGTATGTCTGTTGTTTACCCGTGAAAGGGCCAGAGGGTTGTAGGGGTAGGAAAAAACAAGCAAAGACGATAGCGCTATAATAGGTCTCTGTACTGCGACAAACCATTCCTGGCACGTGAATTGTTCGCCGAGCACGTCGACATTCTTTCCCTTCGAGAGCCAGAATCTGGTCAACGACTTGAGACGTTTTATAATTATCGAAATTATACGGCACGGTATTTTTGATAGAAATAATCGAAGTCGGCCAACTATAAATACTCGACCAAATGTAAGTTATTCAATTTGGAAGATATAGAATATTCTTCCCGCAATTAGGTAATATTATTTTCCAGTTGTTTTCCTTCGCCTGCTCTGATAAAATATTGGACATTATTTATCGTTTATAAAATTCAATTCCACGACACATTTATTTAAGATCCCCGTTTATTTGTATCACGAAGGAATACGTAGCATTTATTGCTTCTTTTCAGCGTGACAGTAAATCGTAATTAATATTATCGACAGAAATGAAAACTTTAATGAACAATGCGAGAGGTCGTGGCCGTCCATCGTCCGACTGGCAACAAGCTACGGTACACAGACTCTCGAAATCATTATGTCATATCCACTTCATTTGTCCAACCCTATCACGTGTATCCGCCCGTGAGTGCGTGTGCACTTGCGTTGCTAACCCCATTGAATGGAACGTATACAAGCATCCGCTCTCACTCGGCCAGAGGTTTTCGCTTTTTCAGGTTTTTACCCCGCCAAACAACGGGGTGAAAACACAAAGGATTTCCCGCGTTACAAGCTGCACGGAGTATCATTAAACAAAAATGAAAGACAGGCCCTAATTAATAGTGTTGTGACGTATACGTATACACACGTGCTGCATTGAAACTGCAAACTACACATAGAACTACGCAGGCCAGTGGTCAAGCTGAAAACCAAGCGCGATGCAACCGAGTCCATAAATAATAGCGTGCCTACAAATATTCGTTTAATAAATAAACCACAATTTCACCGATAATCGCAGTCGGATCGTAATTAATCAACGTTATCAACGCGCTTACCGCAAGCTCTCTGCGCAACTCGAGGGTTTGACATTAAAAAACAAAAAAATCCAGAATAATGCTCGCCGTTTAACTTATCAGTTTCGTGATGAAATTAAATGGTATCGCGGTCGCGTGCACGCTTCTTTCCCGCGACAATTCCCCGGCCGATTACCAGTATCTGGCGAAATGAAAATTTGTCTGGATTGATCGAATGAAACGACACGTGGCCACACGTTGACAGACGGGTTACGCGGTAATTAACAAATATGCAATAACTATGATTAGAGTAACAGTATCGCAAATAGAATATTTTCATTTGACAGGTATGTAATCTATGGGAACGGAGCAGCGAGCGAAGGGGGAATCGGACGCGCAACAAAGAGCTCGGTTTCCAAAATGAGGATCGAAAATCAAAGCCCACTTAATAACGCGCTGATGAAATCATTCGCGCTCGCACATTCGTGCAACGAAAATGTCAGACGCTGAGGGCCATCCACGTTAATGTATTTTTGATTAAGTGGCCCGAACGATGGTAATAAATAATAAAATGCACCACTTGTTTACAGGCAACCGCAATTGAAATTCGATATCCGCGCTGCACGCTGGCAAGTATTAGCGAAAAATTAAACAGACAGCGGCATTTGTACCGCGCCGATCAGACAATATACGGACACGGTAAATACGATACTGCTGCGGAGACGAGGGGGAGAAATTAAACAGACGTGAACGGTAGAATTGAAAACGAGCATCGTGAAACAGTTCCTAATAATTTACATCCTTTATCCGTGCGTTTCACCAGCGATAAATGTTCGCAAGTTACGTTCGTCCCTTAACGAAAACGATAATCAATGCATAGGAATGGAATGCCTGACAGGAAACTTCGTAAACGATGGAACGGGAAGGGAGGTGTTCGGTTCAACGGCCTTGAAACGAAAAAGGGGATGAAAGTAACGCGTGTGTGTCCACAGGCCAAGGTACGATCTCAAGGGGTTGCGGGAGAAAATTCGGTGACAGTATCTCAATATACCCCGGAGACATTTTCTAGCGCACGCGAGAAATCCGCACAAGGGACGGTGGTTGCATCGCAAAGGACCCGAATCTCGACGTGGTCCCTCCGATTCCCGGCACCTTTTTGAAATAATCCTCTCGCGGACGACGATACGTGGTGCCGGTCGGTTACGCGAAAGGGAGCAAGAGTTAGAGGGGTGCGTGTGCCGGCCCGGGAGAGAGGGTGAAACTTACATATGACAAATTCAACGCGCTCCTTCCTGTCCTTCCTTCCTGCCGGCACTGACACCTATGGCCCTGGGCCACGCTGGGTATTATTATTTTCATTCCTTCCCGCATGTCTGTCTGTCTGTCTCCTCTGTCTGACTGTCTGACTGCACCTTCTCATACCATCAAGCCCCACGGAACTCTTTTCGGATGTTTTTTTTTACCTACCCGCCCACCCAACGACTCCAACCACCTTCCACCCACCAACCTCTTTCCACGTACGCGCTCTTACTTTTTTGCACGGGACACGTGACTCCAGCACTCCTCGAGGACATCAAGTCTGCCTTTGTCTGACGAAAAGATTCTTCCCTCTACGGGACAGGCTCTAGTGCCTCGGTCAGCCACCCCTTCGCCGCCGATTTTTTCCCCATTTTTAAAACACCGGAGAATATTTCTCAAGCTGCGACACAGAAAAATACTATTCCAGAGACGAGGAGCAATTAACAGAGGATAAAACGAGGCACCCGGTCGGAACACAGAGCGCGCAACCCCTTGAGGACTTAATAAGAAGGGGTAATAATAACCAATTTTATCGAACGTCAGTCCGTTTCTTTGATACGGCCGCCTCGACCGCACCGGTACGCGGTAAGCGCACATTAATTTCCCCGGCAAATAACCAGGATTCATAAGCGAGGGTTGATCTCCTATGTACTACCCGGTCTGGAGAATACCGTACGTGTCCAGAAAATACGGCCACCCGTCTCCGTGGAAAATAATGCCATCAATATAAAAAAGGCGACCCACCGCGACGCGGTAATAGAAACCGATTTGTCAGGAAGCTTTTACATTTCGACGCAGTGGGTTTCACATCTGATAGCCCGTTTTATCCCGCGGGACCCCGTCCCGTGTACTCTTACCCTTCCACCACCGCCATCGCATGCCGACCGTTTCCCTACCAGCCAAGCCCAGAGAATCACACCGACCACCGCGCCACCCCCTCGCAACCACCGTCCCACGACCGTGAACTCGCCGCTCCTGTGTCCGAGTCACCCCTCGCTTCGCTGGCCGATTCGTCGTCTTCCTCGCTTATAAAGCCGAGTAGATAGGAAATCTTGTAAAATGGCCCATGCGAAAGACAAATATTACCGGGGGATCACTGACAGTGAGATGCGATTTATTTTGCGGGATTCCGCCTAGCTTCCGCGGCGACACATGCGGGGATACCAAACCGATAGCCTTTTCTTGTACAAGGATTTTCACGCGTGCTGGCGAATTCTGTTATCCCAAGACGGAGGGACTGAGGCAACGAATTTGTATAGAAAATTTGCGCGCGTATTATTGAATTGTCTCCGAAGTTGCGGCGATTATTGTAACGGAGTGAACAATTTTTCTACGGATACAATGGCGACGGGCAACGTGGAAAAAGGGGGGAAAAATTAATAGGGAAATTCTCTATAATTACCATCTACGGGAGCCGGGCGGGTTCGAGCCGTTTAAAAACTTACAGCACGTCCATTCGCGAGAACGGTATTCGTGGAAGGGCGCCGCGGAGAATGGCGCAAAAGCATCGAGGAAAAGTGGAGGGGGTGGTGACTGTTAATTGAAAACTACCGAAAAGCACAATTGCACGAGAATTATTTCTATTCATTAGCCGGGTGGTCGGTCGGTCGGTCGGTCGGTTGGTCGGTCGTGCCAGCCACCGAAAAACTTTTCCTCGACCAGGCGGTTTTTTTTCCTCTCTTTCTGCCCCTCGTTTCCCCCTGGCCGAGACTCCTCGTGTACCAACCCCTTTCATACCTTCCCCGCCGGCGCACCCCCCCTATCCTCTGGTCGCGCGTGGCGTAATTATGTAACATAAATACAATCCCATTCGCGACGTAATTTTTGCGGTATAAGCTCAAAAGCCCGGTAACCCCCTCTCCACGTACCATCCACACGGTGGACTCTTCTCTCGCAGAGAGGAGAGAGCTTTTTCAGGAACGCTTTCGCAAATCAATTTATGGCGTAACGCGGACGTTCTCATTGTCCACGGGGTAGTAGCCGACGGTCGCTTCGCGGCTAAACCTTTTGTAACACCGCCGGCCATTGTTGTGACAGAAAATTATATCGTAATGCTTATTTACGATGAGAATTCTGAGCCGGCCTTTATTGTCCCTTGTCAACCCGTTCGATGCAAATGTTTCATCTAATGGGATAATTTATATTCGACTGCGTACGAAATAGACGGCCGACGATGCGCTCCAAGATATAATATCGTCGATACGGTTCGATGACCTTTCTGTAATCGAAATTCAAATGGAGAAGGATGGATGAAATCGAAGAAGCTCGAAAGATGCTTCCAGGAATTCCGTCGGGAGTATTTTCGTCAGTCAATGAATTTACAACCCCTCTTTAACAGAGTTCACCCTTAACCGCTTAACGAGAACTGCTTCACGGCACGTGAGAAAAAAAGCTAACTGGTTCGCTTGTGGATGCCGTGGAAGGGGGAGGGCGTGTAAGCGGTCTTGAGGGGTGAATTAGCGCGAAATAAGTGCAGAAGAGCTTCAACACCCTGGGGGTGGCCAAACGATAGAACGGGCACACAAGTTCGCGACTGCTTGTACGTGCATGTACACCGGCGGTCCCGGTGTGAGCCCCATAAGAACGTCGTAAGGGTGAGAGGGTGGTCTGAGTCGAATGAGACGATACCTACTGCCGTTGGGGTAGCTACGGAACGCCGCGCCGGGTGGAAGCGAGAGGGCGGAAAACGACGTAACGCGCATAAAGTAAATTGCCGCGAAATCTGCGCGAGCTTCCAGAACGGAGCGGATAAGCGAAACAAATAAAATAAGAGCGAAAGACGAGACGGCAAGGAGATAAAGGGGAAAGAGGTGAATAGGGAAACCCAAAGGGTAATGTGATTTAAGGGTTGTAAGGTAGTGCGTTAGACAATCTTCCCCCAGAAACGAAACGTGCCGGTCCTCGTTCCTCGTTGAATCGTTTCACCAGTTATTTTTTCTATAACTCCGCGTAACTGGCAAGCGATAAAACACCCGCAGAATATTTAGTAACAAGCTTCAGGGAAACCGCGCGGATTTTTCTACGTTTCGCATGAGATTTCGCCTCTCCAGCCGTGCCGCTATCGCCCGGGATAATCATAATAAGCCAGAGCAAAAGTAATAGGAACAATCGCCTGTGCGATGCAGTACCTTTTTTCCCCAGAACGGTCTGACGTTTTCCTCTATTCAGTCCCCAAGCCGAGCATGAAAAAGCACACATCGTCCGTTACCGTGGTGCACGGTGTAACGCTCACCACCGCCACCGGCCGCCAGCGCTCTCTCACCCCCTATTTCCCGGCGTATCGTCGCCGCACGCAGACCATTACAATTTCAGTTACATTTTAATTAGCAGAGAATACTAATGTTTCGCGAGCGGCGGTCGCCAGCAAGTAGCCAATGAGCGCCAAGTTGACTCCTGCAACTCGAGCCCGTTCCAGAACCAGACCTCTGTGACTATGCCCGGCCACCACTCGCGTCTCTGTCCCCGCTATTACGCACGGCAACCCCGTGAAACCGACATGCATTTCACACCCCATATTCGCCACTTTATCCGTAGCGGCTGGCCCCGGCGGAAAAAAACGAACAGGCGAAAGAAACAACGATGCGGGGGCTGGGAACTGAAAAAGAAAGCAACTCGCTGTGTACCTCATTTATGTTATTAGCTCCCACTTTGGCACCGAGTGTTCTTCAGGGCGAGTGGGGAAAAAATGGAAAAGAGAAACGCAACACAGTTGGAAATAAACCACGCTGTTACGCGCGCACGTTTTCCCGTGTTTTCCGGCCTCTCGCTTTTCGCAATTAACGCGCCCGTCGGAATGCACGGGAAACGGGAGCAGATTTCTCGAGATTGTTTTCAGCTTTGTTTGCGCGGAAAATTTGTAGCCCGCGCGACGAGATTGGTCGAGATGGATTTCGTAAAATGAACGGGGTAAATAGAAGAGAAGATAGATATTAAGAAACGGGGGTGGATGTACGAGACGGAGGGAGACTAACAGGAATATACGAATAATATAATACTTCCGAAGTCATAAACTTCCCTTGCTTCTTGGCCGAACGAAATTCCGAAACTTTCGTATCGACGGTCGTACAACAAATGCGATTATCGATGTCTCGCATCGTTCATCCCCTAAAACGGCGGGGAGTAAAGCGTGCTCCCGACCCTACGCGCTCCGTTCAACCCCTCCCTCTTCGTTTCTATCGGGTTCACGTACTTTATTTTGGATCATGTCCAAAAATAATATCGCGTGGATTTAGCTCGATATAAGATATTCGTTTTAAAAAAATACGCGAAATTCGACGTGTCTGAAGTAAGAAAAAAAAGATAAAAAAAAATCGCACGTCAAAAATATCATTTGACTCACATTAACACGCCATGTCACTCTGTCTCAGAATCCTGGGAAGTATACACCACTGACCTGAAATAAAAGATAGAACGATTATAGTACAGAGCAGCTTATCATTTATTCTTCTTCAAATAAAATAATATCTAGCAACGGAAAATAACGAAAATTCTTCGACGTGTGCAAGAAAAATATCGCAAAGAAGTTACACGTGGTCCAGCAGTATCACTTCCGTATGCACCCACTTCGATTCGACAACCACCCACGACTATCCTAATCCGCTCCAAATTCTTACGAATTATATAAAGACCACATCGTGTAGAGAACCGAACCTTCCACTTCCAATCAGCCAAACTTGAAACCCGTCAGCCAAAGACAATGTAGCCGCGATTTAGGGTAACTCGGTTCGTCGAAAGCCATCCCGACGTATCCTTCGACTGGACGCGAGCCCGCCAATGAGGCGACGGTGCCGTTAATTAACGAACTCGAAAAGTAACGTACTGAAAGTACAACTCGACGAAGCATTGAGGGGTTCCGGGGACTGGTCGAGGAGGAAGGGAATGAACGAGCCGAGCGTAGGACGGAAGCGCGCGCGTATAAAGGGTCGGTGTCTGGCCAGACGGGCAGAAATGAAGCAGCAAGGGTTTTGTTTGTCCGGCTGTCCACCCCTTTCCTTCCCCCATTTCACCCCCGCGGGCTGAAGCCCTCGCTGTATGAACCTCGCGGCCCCCTTCAACCCCTTCTGTTCCACCTCTAACTCCATCCTCCGTCACTCCCTTCTTCCCCCCTTCGCTCTTCCACCTCCTATCTGCCCCCTTTTTACCAACCTCCTGCTCCCCCTTGTTACACCCTCCTTACACGCTGAACCTCCTTCACCTATTGCCATGTTACAATGCACGTGTGTATACTGTTTGCCCACATTCTCTCGCATATACATATCTTCGCTATAATATTGATTACTTCGAACGAATTTTAGCCCGCTATGTATAGCTCTGGACGTTACCACCACGTTTCTATGATTCTGCCGATCAACGTACATATGTATACGTGTATGCACGTTGTATATCGGTTCGAGTTTTCCCCCTGCGTTCTGTAAACCATGCCGCATTTACTCCGCTGACCTATCTTTATCTTTCGTCGCAATGCAGGCTTTTCACTTTTACCATCGTCTAATTGCCACTTCTATTCCGATAGTTTCTCCAATTTCGTTCTAAATTCTACAAGTAGCGTTTCCATTTGCCTAATAGTTACCTAGGGCAAACGATTCAAGTTGCGGCCGCAGAATGTGTCTTTCCGAGGGAACAATTTGCTTCCACTTTGTTGTACAGGAACTGTTATACGTACCGTGATATCGCGCGAAGAATCAGGTACGCAGCGAGTATTCAGGTCTTTCACTAAGATGCAACGATACCGGAAAGTGAGAGACATGGGACAGTTGTAACACACCCTGGCAATATTCATTTAAAATGCTCGTCATTCCGACCCAGTGAACGGCCACACGACTTAAATTGCACGACGACCGCCCTGCCGACGTTTAATTTCATTCGCGATCCTTCCATCTCTCCTCTCTGATTCGCATCGCAGTCAACTTCGTGTGTCGCGGAATCGAAGTACAAAGAAGGAGCACAGCAGAAATAAGGTAACTGTTATTACGATTGCAATTTCATTCAGAACGATGAAGCTCCGTCGTGAACGACGGGACGGGACAATCGGAGGGATGAAGGGATAGGACAGGGGATGAAAAAGCGAGAGAGAAAGATAGACGGGAAACGACGCGGCGATGGTTACCACCACAGGCAGCGAGAAAGTTCAACTACAAAGTACGTTAATGTCGTGCTCGCACTCCCTCAGCACCGTTCCAATGCCGCAGACAGTTTGTTGTCGAAGCTTCGGGGATTACACAAATGAGGTTGTTCAGCGAGTGAAATGTACATTCCTCTACAAAGCCGCCACCGCTCAGCCACGTACGGAATTAAAAAAGAGGGGACGGAAGGTGAAAAAAAATTCCGTACCGCTATCGCTCGTATCGCGGGCAATATTTTCTTTGCTGAAAACTCTGCGCCGGGTAGAATGGAATTTTCATCGACCTGTTCCCGTTCAAGCCCTTTAAGAACGAAAACCGCTTTTATCCAGACCCTTCCCACCGACGTCAATATTGCTCTGTACATGTTTTCGCACGCATCTTACCAGAAAATCACCTGTCGACCGATCTGTTGGGTTCGTTGGTCGTCTATTGATCGCAGAGTAGCGTCCATAGATCAAGCTCGAGTAAAATGGCGAATATTATATACAATAGTTGGCGTCGATTAATTGGTCTGAACATTAGAACACACGTGGCTGATAGTTTCACGGGGACGTGGAGGCAAGGTACACCAGGAGGGGAAGCAACGAGGAGGCAGTCAGCCCTTGTACTAAGCATACCGTAGGGGCTAGGGATAGTAATTGTATACGTACTAAGAGAATGGCAAGGTAAACAAAACTATGTAAGATTGCCCCATTAATATACATATCTCTTGGTTCAGTTGGGCCGTGAGAGAGCCGACCAACCCTCTCTCGCTGTGCTTCCGCCCGTTGTGCCTGTTAAGGGGGTGAGTAGTCTTGGCCTTAGACTCTGGGGTTAGGCTCGTTCGAGAGCAAGGAGGGTACACAATGGATATTGAGACCATAATTTACGGCTGATTGTTAGCCCCGCGATCTATGGATTCCTCTATCCCGGCTTCCTGCTTCCCATCGACCACCTTCCAACAACTCCCCTCAGCCTCGTGTCGAATTTGTGTTAGGTCTGTAATAAGTACGTGTGTACCGAGTACTCAAAGTGGAAGGTCGATGCATTAGAGGAAACTTGCAGAAACGAATGGATACTAGAGGACTTTCGTGCACGTAATACCTGTTCCGTGGCGAACGATCTGTGCTCTAACGATTAAAGTATAGGTTCGCCGATGAAATTTCGAGTTGTCATTGAGAAATTATCATTTCTATAAATTCTAGGGCTTCCATCAAATTTAATGCACAATTGTCTGAATGAAATTGAGGATCGTGCAGAAGGCACGGCACAGAATGAAACAGAGTGGTATTGATTGCGCGTGAAAGCAAGGATAAGTTTGCTTTCGGGCGGCATCGTTAATTGGTCAAAACTCAAGTAGAACTGTACCGTACGAGGTCAGCCACTCTCTGCTTATCCAACCGAATTCGCAACAAGAACCCCGGTTATAAATTAATTACGAGGGTCAAATTCACAACTGGGTCCCATTCCACGAGACGATTTGGAGGGAGGTGAATGTCTTACTAGTTCGCCGTTGGCTCGAGGGACCGAGTAAAGGAGGAGACGATGTTTGGCCTTCCTTACAAGGGACCAACTAACCAGCCGACCAACCGACCTGCCACTTACCAAAGGATAATAACGTAGTAATCCTACCATGAGACACGGATGAAGTCCTTAATAACCCTATAAACCCAAGATATATGTTGCATATCAATATACCAGAGACAGCTGCAATACTTGTATTAAATTCCCCCGAACGGTCCAACCAATTAACTTATCGTATGACTGCAAGTCCCCGCGATTGATTGGAAATAAAATATCTTCGGTATGTAATTGAATAATTTTATAATTACTTTTGCATTTGCGAAGCGCAATAATAATAACGAACGCTTGTTTGTCTTGATGACTTGTAATAAATTATCCGCGCTGTATATTAAATATGTATCGTATTGCTTTCCGCGCGGACTCATGCACGACCGCATCGCAGAATTCCAATTTCGATCTTCGGTAATTTTGCAAAATTTTCAAAAACCAACGCGAACTTCAATAAAGCCCTAGTAATTAAATTGTGATTATATCGTGAATACCGGCGAATTCGTGTTACGTTGCATAGCGCGATAGGAATGCAACCGAGCTCAACAAGCGCCAATACGAAGTGCGTGATTTAGAGAGACGCGTAAACGATATTCCGATACCGTTTCATCCGATACTTTCGGGGCGATCGAAGCGTAGATGGGAAATTCATAGGCGACGTCTCTTGTTCCCTTCATATCTGTCAATTTTTACGCCAAAAAACGGTGTTAATTGTCTCTGAACTGTAAAAGGAGATAAGTCGTAACGAAAACGAATTTACAGTGAAGTGAATTATATTTCAATTATTATTAATATCCGCAAGAATTTTTTTTTCCACTGTTTATAATATTGATGAGCGTTGCGCATCCAAACATCGCATAAAGCGCGATGCAAACACTTGACTGGCGCAACTTTAAATATAGAAACAAGCAAGAGAGATGCGAGACTATCTTTCGTGGCAGCTATTGGACTTAACGACACCGACATTTTATCCGCAAAGACGGTCTCCACGCCCTCCCCACCCCCGGTCGACAGCAAAAAACAACGATCATAGCGCACGGCGGACGGTGTTATGAGCTGTTTTCCTAACCGATGGGAGACAGGTGGCGGCGAAAGTGGACTTTAACAAATGGTCACTGCTAGCTAGCATGAGACGTGCCTACTTGAGATGCGGCAGCAGGATCTATGCCTTCCATTTCTCATCGGCGCTCTTGCGGCCAAACAATACCCTAAACCAGCTATGTAAGAACTGTCGAGCACGAGTGAAGGACTTCGAGGCAAGTTGATCAAAGTCAAGGTACTTCCGTAGACCCTTGCCAAAACGTTGACGCCAATAATGCGTACAAGATACGAGAGGGTCGGTTCATGCTGTTAGTACTTTGTTCAAGTCTATGGAAGACGTGGATTCATGATTCGAAGATTGTCGTTTTGGTAGATGCGCGACAA
This sequence comes from Nomada fabriciana, assembly GCA_907165295.1. Lineage (NCBI taxonomy): Eukaryota > Metazoa > Arthropoda > Insecta > Hymenoptera > Apidae > Nomada > Nomada fabriciana. The sequence goes on along the minus strand of OU015690.1, from coordinate 5,128,022 downwards.
TAGAGACGAAGGGAAATTTATTTTTATTCGTTGCCGTGTTTGCACGGCGATTTTTCGAAATAGGATCCATTGCACGGGGATAAAATATTTTGTTAAACGATCGTTTCTCGACAGTTTAGAGTTTACCGGGGTATCGGGCGTAAACTGCCCTTAGGGACCTTGTTAGTTCAATTCGCGTGAACACCCTTTTCGTCGCGGAAAACTGCCACCCCTTGTTGACCACTCTAGACACCGTGAGTTTTCCGTATATGTTGTCGCTGTTGTGTCCCGTTAAAGAGGGACGTTTATGGAACTATGCTTCCTGTTGCGAAATTCTGCTGCAACTTTATCGTTGGATTTAAAAAAAAAGAGATATGCATATTCGAGCATATATTAAAATTGAATCGGGCAACTGAGTAATCAGTTTTCCAGCTCGCCAGGGACATTGGGGAAAAGAGCAGGCTAAAAAGAAATATAGAAACGGCGAAGGCAAACGTGGAACCATGACGACACAAAGGGAGGAGAGGCTGGTCGAACCAGACCAACGGTCAGAGTATTGTCAAGGTATTGTCCTGCCTCGCTTCCAAAATAATCGTCAAGCGGACCTAATGGGGTATGAAGTCCCGATATCAAAATAACTCATCCGTACCCGGCACGTGGTCAAACGTCCGGAGCCTTTCTCTTCGCGCGTTCATCGCCAGGAGCCCCCCGAAAAGTTAAAAATAGCATCGGCGAAAAAACTCCTTTCACTCCTGTCTATTGTCCGACAGGCAGATATAGTAGAACACGGAGATGATTTCGATTTCGCGAGGAAAATCTTGATAGGTCCACGATAACGAGTTGCATTAATTTGGAACTTTTGTTCGTCGTGAAAAAAAGGGATAACGTTTATGGACCAACGTCATAGGATTGTTAATGGTTGGAAATTTATATTTTCTCCCCCAGGCAGCAAGCGTTCCAAAGTACCTACGTTTGAACGATGCTACCAAGCAAACGAATTATTGATTAAGCCACGTCCAAGAATGACGTTTAAATTTTTGATGCGTTTGTATTTCAGTACACGGCCGTGCATCGGCAGAAGGAATAGTTATAATGCCTGAAATACGCTGTGTCACAATTTACATGACGGCCACATTTAATATTCTGTCGTCATTCGACGACAAGAAAAAGTGCTATTGTAATGTAAATGTTCTCAAGTGAAAAGCGTGCTGGATGATATAAATTTCATTATTGTCATACCGTCGAATAGTATTTAACTACAATCCTCCACAAAATTAAAGCATCAGTAAAGTTACGCTGAAAAATTGTCAATGAAAAACGTCGACAATTTTCGGGGAAAATTTAGTGATCCTTTAATTTCGTGGAAATGTGTACATTGGCATATATTCGTAGTAAAATTGAAAATTAAATTTTATCCTGAAGCTTAGCAGTTGGAGGTAATGGTAAACTACTCAGTCTATCTTAAACGAAATTCGAATGTACGATCAACAGGTTCCTTTTCTCGTAAATAATGCTTCTGCAGGAATGTATGTAACTACAGATAAACAAACAGATGCTACTACTAAGAATGCTTATTAATATAAAATCAATAAAAAATACCTTCCTACAATTTGCTTGAATCTTTCTTTGACCCCCAAGCTATAGCACATACAAGCATATTTAGCAAACTTCCTTTCTATACCTGTAATGACTACATTTATACTCTTCCCATTAGATTCGCGAGGAATGTCCAATCCTACTATACAATCCCATAAATAATTCCTACTCTAACAGAACTAGGAATAACTTGCAATACATGATCAAACACTTTGCAAACAGAAAAACTTTTATTTTACACAGCACCATATTCAACAAATTTCCAACTAACATACAACTCTACTCTATCCACTTGAACCAGCCAACAAACTAAAGAACAAAATGATCCAATTATATTCTAGGCAGTTAAAATAAAAGCGACCCTACTTACAAGACAAAAAGTCAAGTTACCGTCACACACTTTTATCCAATCCACCGGTATCGATTCTCCTCATCGAAACGGCAGACGATTCGATCGATCGGTGAACAGAGTGAAAAACCGAGCTTACGTAACAGTTATCGGAAAGCGAAATTACCCTAAATAGTAACAGCCACGGCGATGGCAATGCCGTATTGGACGAGCAAGGGATAGCAAAGCCGTTGGTGTAAAAGGTGGCAGGGGGTTGAAGGGTAGAGTGTAGGCTGGTTTTCACCCTTGCAAGTCGAAAGTAGGAACCGCGACTATGGTTGAAGCTAAGTCTGTCCGTGTAATGGGGCATCGGCACGCGATTTCCAAACCCCTACCTCGTTCGCGATTCTAACTTTCAACTTCGCCCAGAACCCATACCCACCCACCGAATCCGGCCCCCTTATCACCCCCTGGCGTGTCTCATCCCCGCGGTACAGGGTGTTGCGCTGTGACTTATCGGCTCTAATTATTCGCCGGCAAGAAAGCGGGTGGAGAACCCGACGATCAGACCTGCCACCCTCGTAAAGTAGCTTTTCTCCGACGCATCGTTGCACGAGCACACGCTCCTACGGTTGTTTAGCCGTTTCGCTAGTCGATAAAAGACTGCGGGTCTAAATCTTCGCGATTCAAATTGAAGCTTATATCGCGAGCCACAGTAATGCATAGTAATGATCGTCTAAATTTGTGAATGATTAAATTGAAAACTTTAATAGACATTGAACTATCTCGATGAAGATTTAAATTTGAAGCTCGGCGGAACGATTTTATTTGGGGACAGAGTATTCTTTGAATTAATGTTGAATATAGAATTGTATATATTTTGCCGATCGAATGAACCGCGAATAGAAATTAGTCTGTCTGGCCGACGCGTAACCACCGGCGATCTTTGGCCACCCTCTTTCTAAACAACGGCTTTCAACGGTCCTCGCTTTGGTGTGATAATTTTTCAATTTGGCCTCATGCGTTATTGACGTCAGTCGACGTGCACCGACATTAGCAGCCCTTTTGACGAGGAGTCTGAGTGGTCGTTGCACAAAACAATGCTAACCCCATGGTATCATTCAACCTCCCACTCCCTCCCCTCCTTTGCCAGCCTCCTACAGCCCGTACCCCCCCTGCTTTAACCCTACGGGAATAAGGAGAGTCGCAATGTAAGCAACACACAACACGTTGTGTGCACCCATGTTTTTTACATTAGCCAGACGATACTTGCCCCAGAGTATGAGAGAGCTTGCAAGCGTGGAATGTCTATGGACGAGCGTCCGTGTATGTTTGCAAAACTTCTATGTGTTGGCTACAAGTTCCCTAGCTCTTAGTAACCTTCTGCATTTCCCTGATCCCCTGCGACGCTATTGCGCCGAGGAAGCTACCGACACGAAGGCAGTTTCCGTTTTTCCCTTACCCTCGCAAAGATTTTGCCAAACCAATCGATAGGTACCGCAAGGAATCCTTGCGTTACTCTATTGTCCGAGAACGATACGAATTGAGAAAAGAAAAATCGAGAAGGAAAAAATACACGATCCTGACGTCTATCGAAAGTACACCTCGGGCAAACAGAACCGCTATCTAGACACCAAGAGTACCGACCATCGTGTGTAACGTTTAAGTAAGTACACTTGGTTGGCGCAACGATGTCTTGTATGGGTTGCAGCGTGTTTAATATATAACGACGATTGTATATATGTACATGGAACGGACGTAGAGTGGCGATACAGACGGAGATGAATGGGGTAAAGTGGAAGAGGTCGGCGTTAATACTGGTGAAGAAGGAAGAACACAACGACGCGAAGGGGGTAGCTAGCAGTAGGGACAAGTAGATAGAAAGCGGGGTAGGGGGAGAGTAAAACGGAAACACAGGGACGAACGGATAACGCGAGGATAAGGGTGGCAGTGGTAGCAACGAGGACAGAGCAGCCAGTCGTTTGTCGTTTGACAGATAAACAACGTCGTTATTGTAAATGCATTGGATCAACATGCTGCAGGGCTTCATTGGCGGCTTTTCTTCGCGATACGACCTGCGAGAGGCTCCGGTTGTTTACGAGATCGATAGCCCGATCGGGAGGATCGATTTTATCGTATCGTGTCCGCAACCCCAGGCGGAGAGAAACAATCGCTGTAACGTTCATGTTGCACCGACCGGTTTCTTTCTCTCTTTTTTAGATTTCCTCGTATCCAAAGACCGTAACCCCTCTCTTACACGTATCTGTACTTCTCTTTGTCTTTTCCTCGTCTGTCCATTCGTTTCGCCCGTCGATGGATTCGAGAGAACGTATAGAGAATAACAAGGCGGATCACGTGACACAGGTACAGATGCGTCGAAATTACACATCGGGGCACCGTCGTTCGGCGCACAAAATATTTGTTCCAGTATAATATATACTGATTCGAAGCCGCTGCATACATCCCAGTGTTTTTCCATTACAGCCACGAGGCAAATGCTCCGCGCGATCCGTAAATCGTGCCCCTGGAACGAATCAAAAATACGTCGCGATCCAGAACGATGGACCGAACTGCCTACCTTCGATCGTGATTATCGAACAGGGCGCCGCATTTGAAACGTTATACAGCCGTAAGTTCTGATTACGAGGAACGAGTGCCGAATCCATGTTTTGCAGCGGGAAACAAGATATTTGCGAGCTGCGTATACATATATATTTTTTTACAAAATTAGATATTATCTGTGGGAGATGATACCGAATATCTTTTCCGCTTCGATAAAGAAACGAGGAACAAAAACTTCGAGTCAACTCCAAGGTGCCGCAATATTTGCAATTGTAATTATCTATTAGAAATACCATTAAAAATAAATGTGGCAAGATAAGAGAAAAATTCCCCGCAGGTGAGACGGAGTCTTCTCTCGAATCTTTGGCTACATTAGACGATGTCATGACTGACTGTACGCTGACCATGAGAGCCCGATGCCCGCTGTTTGTTCCTCGCTTTATCTCGAACGTAAACACCGCTTGGAATATATAGCAGAAGGTGGCGCGAGCAGGAAAGGGAGACAAATAGGTGTGCTGTCGTACCTGGCCGTACAGTAGAAAAAGATAGACTGTGACCGGCGACAACCTGGCCACGCAAAGACCTGGCTGGAGGAAAAAGGAAAAACGAAAATAGAAGGACGGACGAACGGACACTGGATAAACAAGGGGCAATAGAGATAAACAGAGAATATTGCGAGGAATATGCGCAAACACGAAACTCTCATTCTTCCTCACCCTACACTTTTTTACTCCATCTATCCTATTCCCTCTAACATTTTGTCCCTCCTCACTCTCTCGCCTCTACCCATCCCTTCGGTGTCCCCCTTTTCGCTTTCGTTTGTTCGAACGCGCGTGTTCTCTTTTCCTGACCTTCGTCGCTCGTTTGGCATCCACTTTTGCAAGCGTTCTCCTCTCCGCCGTCGTTCGCGCTTACCCGCTCCAAAACCTCGTGCTTAATTTATGCTCCGAGATGTTTCGTTAAGGATTTTTATCCCGATTCCCTCCATCCGGTGCAACACGCCGGCGAAAATTAACTACTTAACACCGAATTCTGTCGTCCCGTATACATACCTGGTATCCTCCCGTTTTTCACGACCTCGCTCGGAATTTATAGCCCACCGTGGCTTCATTAAAATTAAACACACCGAGAGTCGCTTGTTTTCCTTATTTCTGCGCGATCTCGCGGTGGGGGGCAAAAGGCCACGGAGAAAATGTGAAACCGGGTCAACGGTTACGTTTTCGTCTCGCGGAAAAAGAAGGGTCGCCCGTTCCATTCGCGATCTTTCACTCCGATGATTGATGCGCTCCCGGCTTTTCTTCAATTAGCGGACTCCCTACTTCTACCCCGTTCAATTCGATTAGAAGACCGTTCATTACACCGATGAATATAAAAATATACAAACACCATTAGTCATCGTGGCACGAGAATAAATTTTCCCCACGAAAATAGAAAAGAAAAGCAACCCTCCCAATCGAATCTTTCGACACCTTTCAACGAACTATGTGTATTATCACCTCGCCACCGTTCGAAATGTAACCCATCGTAATACACGAAACGTCGATATATCGTTTACGGAGGAATATCGAACAGTCGCGTTTCAATCGTGCCATTCCTCGGCCGGTTACGAGCGTCGATATGAAGGTGTCCGAAAAATTCGTAGTGTCCACCGCTCAGGTCCACGGAACGGCGATATAGGGGCGAGACACGGAAGGGAATGAATGCAGACGGGACAGGTAAGGTATTTGACGGTCTATGGGACCGGGGGCACGTCGAGGGCAGACTATATAATTTCCCTTGAGGGAGATCGGGATGGACGATACGATGCGGAAGGGGTAGCGAAAAGAGGGGGCGAAAAGGTGTGAGGGAGATCAGCGTGTTTTCCAGGTGGGGAGGTGTGCTGTGCTCATCCGCGAGCCCATCAACGCAACCATCCTCCGACAATCGATTATTATCTTTCCAATTTGCATAGCAACCGAGCTCTTGTTCAAATCTGCACCCCCTGTTTCGACCCCTTCGGCAACCCCTTGCAAATCCTACGTCGCCGCTGCGACTCCTCGTCCGGTATCGTTTCTGTAACGCTCTCTACCTTTTTTTTCTCTCTTCCTCTCTCTATAATATATATATACATGCATATACTATCATCCACCTGAACCTTCTTTCCCGTTCGATGGTTTTTATCCGGGTGGATTTTAATATTTCAGTGCTCGTATTTTTTGTTGCATATTTTCTACAATACTGTGCACGTTTGGAAATTATTGTCATTTAAGGTAATAAAAAAAATCTGCTAGAAGAACAATAAGGTTCGTAAGGCAGCACAATGAAAACTAGCTGACAACTTCGGCTTTCCGGGATCTTTTCTTTCGGCGCCCTTGAGGAATGGACGCGTCACGCCGGTGGGTGGCACGAAGAAAGGAGGGTGAAACACCCCCTTTATAAAATCTTTGACGCGTCGCACGGTGAGCCACCGGCGTGGCAGTCATTAATAACTTTTAGGTGGCAGATTTTGCGCGTATTAATCCACCATATTATACCGCGAGTCTGCAGCCGTCCTCTGCCATCCGTCCCCTTCTTGCCATCGCCTGCTTGGGTCCCGTCCACACTCTCCCCCTTATATCCGAGAGGGCGACCGGATAGCTGAGTCGACGTCTCCTTAATGAAAAATCTGAATCCCGAGTCCGCCTTTTCTTTCACCCACTATTCTCCTCGGATTCTCAGCTAATGGTAATGACCGCCGCGAAATCGCTTGGCTCGCGGTAAAAAAAAAGTGTTAAATCTCAAGCGTTTCTACACTTTCTTTCCGCCACGCGGAGTTCTGCCTTGATTTCCCCGTTTCAAATGAAATTCGTGCGATACTCGACGATAAGTCCGAAGTATAATGGAAAGAAGATAAGCTCGTATCGAATAACGTTTGCATCTAGCATTTAGTAAAATCGCTGGCCCTGCTCTCATCTTTGTTTGCAAGAAAACGACCGCCGTTCCTCGCGACATGCTCGCGTGGCAAATTAACAAACGTCTGAGGAATGAGCCGACTCCATTTCACCGTCCACGGTATTGCCCTCCTTCCCCAAGCGTTCGTACACAGAGGCGTACATATACACACTCTTTCTCTCATCATAGCGAGAAAGGTATATTGTCGAGCGGCAGCGACGGTAGACTGAGCAAATTTCGTGTACAATTAGAAGGCTTTTGTAGAAGCTAAACTGCTAATAGCCCCTGAGAAGGGGGGCACCGTCTCACTTCTCCGTCTCACTACCCTCGGTTCACCCCTCGCCTCGTCTCTTCACCGTCGTGCACCTCATTTCGCGTGACAGTCGTCCTCTTGCTCGTATCTATCGTGCCGTCTTCTCCTTTTCTCGCTCTCACCCCTGCACGTCGGTCCCTTCGTTTTCCAACCCTTTCTAGAGCTCGCGTTAAAGCCCCTCCTTGCCCTCCCGCGGAACGCAGCCGCCGATTCACTCCTCCTGAAAGTCCTACGAGGCGCGCCGTGCTACCTTCTCTCGAGAGTCGACCTCTCGCTGGATCGAGATGAGAGAATTCGCCACCGCTCGTGGCAGGAGACTTATTGTGGATTATAAACTAGGATTGTTTTCATTAAACCTGGCTGTTCACCCGGTTTCTCGTCCCCCACCTTGTTCGCACCCTTTTTGGCAGGAAAACGTGTGTACCTTATTGAGTGTCGTAAGAACATTGTCTCCGCGGTGTTCTTACTTGTACTAGCAACGTTTAATTGAAGTCTTCGTAATTCGACCGAAAAGAAGGGGGGATTATTTTTGTACCAGAAATGAACAATCGTTCCTATGTCTTTCTACCCACATCGGGACGCAAGAAGAATGCGTTGGACGAAGTGCACACGAAGGAACGAGAAGAGAAATAGAAGCAAGAAGCGAGCGGAGGAAGGCGTGACGATAACTGGGCTAATGTGCAATAATGAACACGGTTGCTTATCAAATGGCCCTGACGGTTCTCTTCCTGCTGCTTCTTTAACTCACGCCAGTTTCTTTCATGAACCGCGAAACTCGTTCATAACAACGCCTAATAGCCGTCATCTCTGGTAACCCATTATCTAACCGTTACCACTGCCCATCTTCTATGCGTATATCATTATTTTGATTCGAGGAAGAAACAGCATAGAAGTTTATCGAACCCATAGATCGATCTTCGAATTCCTGCGCGTACGGCACAATTCTAATCGCAAACGAAATACGTCGGTTATCGGTTCTCTGTATACGTTGGTCATGTAAGATCCACACCGAAGACACGTATGTAAGGGGACGTACATACGTATATGTACATGCACTATGCATATGGAGTTCCTCGTGCTAAGAATAGGTAACATACAGACGGTCAGATATAGCTAGGACTTTGAGCCTATAAGCGAGCAGGTCATTGGCATTAGGGGTTGGAAGGGTGTGCATTTGCACGACGTGTGTACGAGTACGCGATTTAGTTCTCCGTGGCTGGTCTGCCTTCCGATACCGGTTGCCAGTATCGGCCACGTTTTGTACTCCAATTGGAACGGAGTCAGCCAGATACGGGGGTTGATAAAAATGGGGGAAAAAAAGTGCGGCTAGGACTGCAGGCAGCGAAAGTTCCCAGATGATTGGTCGTGGGAAATATCGCGGTTAGGAGGCGACTGATAAAGTGGATCGATGAGTCGATGCGGAACACCGAATGCGTGTGAATTTTGCACGGGTATAAATAGACGAAACTTTTACGGGCACACAAATATGTTTTGCCACCGCATACATATGTATTGTTACCTGTAACGGCATCGCCGTGAACGTGGCGAATAAAAAATTCATTGCTTGTTAAGATTGTCGTAACGTGTATCAGAATGACCCGTGTGATCGACAGAAATTAGATGCAGCAGCGATTCAAATAAATATGCATAAAGACGGACGGACGTCTATCGACGTTTACTTGCACCGTTTTTTAGAGACGCGTGCTTAAAGATATCGGGTCCATTTTACGTGCAAATGAATCCAGAAACTAATTGACAGATATTTCAACTGCATCTTTTCTAATTGCTGTTTTTTTGTGTGTATCAACACTTGCCACTCGTTTAATAATCCCGGCGAATTTAATTGTTCTCCAGGTATCCCGACGGTGATATAAAGCGTGCGAAATAAGGCTAGTCAATTATCCAAAATTACCCTTGCGGTCGGGCACTGGAAAATATAAATTCTCAGGCGATTTTGTTACCGGTCAGACGAATATTTCGAAGGCCGCCCCGATAATAATGAGAATTTTAAAAGGTACAGGTTAATTGATTGTAATGCGGCGCATCAAAGGTTAATGTTATACACTAATTACACACGTTTTACCAGCCGGCCGAACGCCAGTAACGCCAGGAATTCATCATTATTCGTACGTAGGTATGTATTATAGAATGCCGCATCGCAGATTAAATGCACCGGCTGATGCATGCGCGCACGATAAAACCGTGCCATCCAGGGTGATACATTATTTTCATACATTTATTATACCGCATAAAATATTACAAACGATCGCGTTACATCATTAAAAATGTGTGATCCCTTTGATCCGGCACATTCCATTCCGTATTCTACGTTTCTTAAAGCCTGCATAACATGGACCACCGTCTGTTTTACGCGTTCTATGTATTCGTTACGGTAGAGTCGCGTTTCAAACAAAATTTCGCCCGCGACGTCCACGGCAACGTACCAGCCTTTTACAAGATAATCATATCCTTTATCATCGATCGTGGCAACCTACGCGCGTCTCGTTACACGTTGTAAACGCTATTCGAATACGCCTCGAAAATACTTCCCAGTGTACACTCTTTCCTCCGCCGTTTTAACAAATTCCCCCTGGGGTTAGGAACTCGGTAGTTATGCGTTGCTAATTGTGCCACTTATCATTCGATAGATTTTATCGAACCTGTAAAGTCGCGAGGATACGAGAGAGAACTGGTGCTTGGCGGACGAGAAACTCGCGTAATAACAGTAAAAACGAGTGTATCGCGTCATCGTGATCCAGCCAGTGCTGAGAGCTGAAGTCTGTACACACACGTGGGCGGTCACCTTCGCCTAAGTGCAAGCCCGAAGATATCGCGCTGAAAGGAAGAGCTCCGACGTGGAGGGAAGGTGCGAGAGCATAAAATACCGTGCCGACTGGCTGGCCGCGTTATCGAAACACGCAATGCCACGGATTACGAGGAAATATGTGTGCACCGTTCAGATACACGCCCGTATGTCCAAGGGAGTGTACCGATATATACGTCAGGCCTGGAGGAGAATGCTCGCAAATTGCTACCGTGAAATGCCAGGTTGAAAAATCTTCCGGGCATCCCATGAAATAAAGGGCGACGCGGGACGACGAAATATAATAGCTCGAACCGCGGACAAGTATCAGGGGGAATTAGACAAACCGTGTTAGACGCCCGGCGATAATTTCATTTTCCAGGGGTAATCGAAGGAACCATCGCGTTAATTGCGAGGCGACATCGGGACGAAGACGCTTGAAATATTTAACTCGTCGATAATTGAAGCAGTGTCTGGTTTATTCCGCGTTCACTGGAAAGCGAGGGAGACACACCGTGCTTAAGAAAGCAGTCGATATTCGCGGTAAACATAGCCAAGGCGAAGCTCGTTCCCATCGAACGATTAACAATCGTGGAAACGACCCTGTTGGTTGCTTTCCCGTTGAAACAGCCAAGTCTTGAACACACCGCCGCGAGAAGGGTGCGCTCGCGTTTAATCGTGTATCAACACGAAATGACACAAGGCACGCGTAGACCAAAGACCAAACGATACGAATAAGTTTCGGTTAAACACTGTTATCGGGCTTAACGCTAGGCGCAGCTACTTTTCCACCCTATTCTGGCCACGCGCGTGCTTTATGCAGTCAGATATTGGTCGTGCCGCGCGCACGCCAGAGAATACCTTTCGTTATACATACGCCCGGTGTCCGTTTGCATTCGCGTAAGTGCGCATGCAACTACGAATAAACAATGGCCAATACACGGGCAAGATTGCGTGTCCCGCGATTCTACGAGAGCGTGAACCCTATTCGCCACATCCCCTACGGGAGGCTTCGGGAACAGAGAGGAAAGCACCTGGTTATCGATACAACGCGTACCCTCCACGACTGTCACGCTCTTCCGACTTCCCTTTTCTCTCTTCCTCCGCTTCTTTGCAAAATCGCCGCGTCCTATGGTCTATCCGCGCGCGTTTAACCGTCCAGAAAATTATTGCGTATTTGATCGTGTACTTTAAACGGTGCGCTGTTATCGCGAATCCAACGCGATACATTCGTAATTACCCTGTTCACGGCGAGCAAGTAATGTCGGTTATCTCGACGAGATTGCCACACCACGGAAACATATAATCGAACCTTAATTGAAATTTAATTGAACGATAAAGAAAGGACAGGGGAGGGGAAAAGAAGAGTCAGTTGAATTGAAACCGCAGGTCCGGTGGAAGATTGCGGTCGAATTTTGAGCTGGAAGGTATAGAGCATTGGTCTCCAAAGTTTACCGAGGTCACGGTCTGTCGAGAGGCGAAACAAGAATCCCGTCCCTCGGGAGAAGACACTTCCCTCTACATCACAATACGATAGGAAGCGAAGAGTTTCGAGACGTTTCGTAGTTAGTTGCCCTCAGGAGATGAAGGCGTAAGTAGGTAAGAAAGTTATTTCCCGACCGGACACGCTTAACCCTTCCCCGAGGCAGCTTTCCCCCTGGTACAAGGTCTTTGCATCGTCACGACGCCGTCAGAAGCTACGACGTCACCCTTCGTACTGTCACACCTCCGTCAAGAATTGCCCGCCTGGCATAACTCTCGCGCGGGATGCGTCGTGTTTAGAATACGCGCGGATTTGAATACAATTTAAATGACAAAAAATCAATCGATCGATCAAATGGATTAATGAGAGGATCGATAGGAAATTTTATGTCCCGAACGAAATGAAATATGATCTAATTATGTTTAACGTGTTCCGAAAAGACCTGTTGAAATGTAGGCTGCGAAAGTTTCACTTGAAATTAATACGTTGTGTATACAAGGTGGAGAACGCGGGGAACAGTTACAAATGAGGACGGCCCGTTTGAGGACTCGCCAAGACTATCCCAAGACGTAAGACAAAATATGTTAAGCAATATTTCGGAGTGTATCGAAAAGGAAAAGTTGCCTCAGAGATGGGAATTCAATTTCTTTATCGCGACGGGGCATAATAGCGCGACGTTTGGATGGAAAGATAACTTATCAGACGGCAAGCTCATTGTTCTTATGGATACCGTTCCAACGTCACAAATCGTCATCGTTACAGTGCAGTAAACTACCGCATCCGAGTGTCATTTACTATTGAAGTCCAAGCTAGCTGGTACACTCTAAACTTAGCATTCTGTACACACGGGCATAGAAAGGAAATGAGTGGCTTTTGCTCTATGCTTCATACCCTACAGGAGAGTTATAACGCTGACGTATGTACTAAAAATAATAAATCAAGAACATCGGACTATCTATAGAAAACGAACAATTCCTGTCGCCTATAGTAGTCTGCGAGACTTTTCATTAGATCGTGTCTCAGAAAAACACCCGTTTCTTGATAATATCCAAAGTGTACGTTTCCTTATAGGCACCTACAGTCTCCGGACACCGTTGCTCTACGTGTATCAACGGTGTGCACAAGACTGTGCTAGAACATCGCGTGATGTGCACCGTGCATTCGAGGAGAAAAAGAAAAGAATGGCAAAGTCCTACATCTGGTTTTGCATCGATAGCACACCAGTTACGTGGTTGACGTTGCCGCGTGCAATTTACAGGCAAACAACGCTCACGACCAATGTTTAATCGTTTCATCTTATGCCTGTATAAATTTTCGATAGAAATAAAGGTGGCCACAGCATTTCCTAAAAATTGATAATATTATATCAACATACGAAGTACCCTCGTCCGCGCGTATAAATTATAATAGAAAGAAGAAGCAGACGAAATAATAGCAGGCGCGCTGAGTGAAATTAGCAGTGGTAATGATCACAACCTCATCTTCAATCAGAAATTTCCCCGTGATTCCGACGCAACGGTAACCTCAAGTTTGGGAATCTCGGTTACTCCTGAAACTTCTACAGACGGTTGGCCCGTGACCCGGCCGGTATCGGTTTCTCCCAGAAGGCACCCTTTGCGAGGGTGCGGAAGCACGCGCGCGTCCTTATCACGCTTCTGCGAGGAGAAATAAAGGAAAAAAAGAGGACGGAAAAGAGGCGTCGCACGAGTGCTACGGGCCGTACGTATAGAAGAACGTGAGGTTCAGTGACGTAGCTGGAAAACTGCGTGAAGGGAGTGCTCGACGGCATTTTGCAGGAGAGAAAGGAAAATGCTAAAACGAAGACGCGAAACCAGAAAGGCAGAGAAAGGTGGAACGCGAGGAAGAAAGGGCGAGAGGGAGAGAGAGAGAGGTCGAGAGAGTTTAAAGGCTAAACGGTCGGGATGTGCGCCATGCATAACAATTAGACCGAGAAAATCATGAAAATGTTGCGGACCTCTTTTAACTTCAGAGCACTGGCTCTCAAGTCCCTTTTGCCATTGCCATTCCTCTGTCCCCGCTGAGAAACCACCCCCACTGCACGTTCAACCCCCCCGACGGAAGCACGGCGAGATAACGGAGAGTTACACGCCCTTCCTTTAACCCTTTCCTGGAGGTTCTCGTTTGGAAGACCAGTACAGTGGTTCTCAAATTCCTTTCTTGCAGTTTAACCAAATTTATCGGCAAAATATACCGTGCTAATGAGGTCTTTCTTTTTCTTTTCAAACGACTGAATAGTGCAGGTGTAGTGCCTACTAATAAAATAGTGAATAAAAACATGTACCTCCAAAGAGATACAGCAATGTTTTGGAAACCCTCGTTTTGGAAGGTGGCTTTAATTAACTGGTCCACGAAGAACAATGGAACAATAATGGAGAGCAATAAGGAGGATAAGAAAAGTTTTAGTCCCCAGAGAGGAACTTAAACAGCTGTATACGACAGACGTAAACCGGAAATAAACGTTCCAAGGAAGGCGGCAGGGGACTGGGTTGATATCGTGTCATCTCAAGGAACGGGAACCATCAGGGATGCACGCACGTACGGCCATATTAGGACTGGAATAATATATGGGATTCCTTCCAGGCAAGGTGCTCCTTAACGTGATTTACGTAATCTTACAATACGGCGTGCCGGGTTAGATCGGCCACATATTATATATTACTGGATCCCAGGGAACACCTATACCACCTTTCAAGCATACTACGGCCAATATACTCTGTGCTGACTCGGCAGTTGACCTATAGTCTAATAATTTATAACACCTACTTGCGCGTAAAATGGTAAATAGACATTTCTAAGAAAATGACGATCATTCTAGAGTGTATGAAACGAGCTGAAACACCTCACAGCTGTTTCACGGTACACAAAAATGAATTCATATAACCACCATCGAAGCCAGACGTATGAAGACCGAACGAACGTAAATTATTATCGTTCCATTTCAAATTAATTTCGGTACTAAACGAGCATGTAAACGCGCACCGAGGGTACACGCCGAACGGCATCGTTCGATAGCCAACTTATTTGAACATCGTGTTTAAATAATATCAAGCAAAGCATATATATGTATCACTTCAAGGAATCCCGTGTGATAAATTATTTTGTATTTATGCAACGCGTAAAAATTTAAGCAGCCGATCTTGACGATACAAAGTAATAGGATTTAAAATGCCCCGGGCAGAAGAATGCATAATTCGACACGATGCGAACCGCGAATAGACCATATATACGAACACCCACTTAATTCCGTGGCCTAAACAGGAAATCCTCCTTTCAGGTAATTGCATGACTCAGTTAAATCTGCGAACGACTGAAGCCCGTTCAATTAATCAATTACCGTCAAGACAGCCTCGATTGTCACCGAGAACTGGCTACTATGGAATTATTGCAGGCTGCACGGAGAACGTGTCACGCAAATAATATATAACGGCCGGTACGGCCCTTGAAGGAAAAGAAATAATTTCACAACGTCGAAATACATTAAGCCGAACGATATTCGAATGCATTATCAATGTATCGCGTAGAAATTTCATCGCGAGTGCGCTTGTTACGCCTCTGGCACGTGCAACACGAGTAAATATACGCATGTCGTTCACGTTCTGTGCACGTTCACACACGCGAGTCCAAACTCGCCCATGTGTATGAATCGATAAGACGGCGTGCATGTGCGTAAGCACGTGCGTGTAATTTCTGAGCCAGTATCTTACTGGGCGATTGCACTTTATGCTCTCTTCACATGGAACAACGTGTCTTTCCTTGAAACACGTCAGCTTTCAAAGTCATACTCGGTTATCGTGACTACTCGTGTGACCACATTTGCACACGGCAATATGTTAATTATTTACGTGAAAGAAGCTGTTTGTACGATGAGCCACGGGACATCGCGACGTTTGGTATGAGAGATCCCTCAGTCTACCCAGAAGAAAACACGTCCAGCCGGTTCTTGAGGCCAAGAAAACGGAATTAAACAGCATTCTGCATTGTTCTAAAACGATGGAATCATCGGCAACCTTGAAACCAGAAAGAACTATCGTGCATCGTGCAAGGTACTCGAGTTCATTTCTCTTTTTCGCCCTCCTCGGAATACCTACATCAGATGCTCCAATTTTAAAATACTCGAGTCGTCGTGGGTGATCGAAGATCAAAGATTGCACACCGATACGAGATAATTCACGATACGATACGGATTACCGGTGAAACGTTGCAGCTACGAACCGTGCCCGTTAATACGAATTAATCGTGCACGTTAGTCAAAAGGCCCGTTTCTCCTGCAACAAACTTCTCTAGCCTTTTTGATTTACGAGCGTGTGCCTGCTCAAACTCGCTTGTATATCCTAACCGACACGTTGTACAACCATAAATCCCTTTACACTTAAATAACTACTATCCGTGTAGATAATTTAAGTGCACGTCATTATGACAAATCGATTACACGCTCCCCGCACAAATAATTGGAATACAAATGACACCGCGAATATTTTGCCGGCTTTACACGCGCAAGCATCCACTAAAACAGGCTTTCCTATCTATCACACAGCGAAATTTCATCGTATGCAATTGCCCTTGACAGTGAAACGACGCCGGAGCAACGATCAATTATCGATTGCATCTCTTTCGATGCGTCTCTGGTCACAGAGCACGACGAGTAATTGCTATTTAAATAACTTCCGTAGGATTTCCACTATTATTGTTCTCCCGTGTTGCCATACAATTTTTCCGAATTTTGTAAAGGAAACTGGAGGCAGGTGAATAACGCTGTTACAGAACATGGAGTGGCGCTGTTTGTAACAAGGAATACAAATGATCTAATTTACAATGGATCCCGACGGGTTTGAAACTTTTTATTTCGCAGTTCGCGCCGCGAAAACTAATCTAGCCGATGTAATAGATCAACGCTCGATATCTATGCGATAAGTACGATGACGTGAGTACCGTTGTTGGCATTCCACTTGGGAATATCCGGCCAATCAATAAACCAAAAATAACCAAGTGATCGAAACCTATCTACTTTTACCGTGCTCCCTGTAAATTTCTTTGCGCCATTAATAAAAAAACTAAGAAAAAGAATTACCTGCTCAATCGCAATTACTATTTTCACTCCCTTAAACTGATAGCCGTTAAAGGGTAAGGGATAAGACCACAGCATCGCGACAGGAACAGACTTAAATTTTCCTGGGTCTCGGGCCACGTGTCGCCGCGTTTTTTTGCTTCTTTTCCTTCAAAAGCGGCAAGGTAAACTCTTTGTTTGTACGCGTACGCACAAACGACATTATAAAACGCTCGTGTAAGGCTATCCGGGTGGCTCTATTCAAGAAGGTATTATGAAACTCCCTCGGAAAACGTACTCTCCGCTTTGTTTCACCTTTTATTTTGTTCTGCTTTAACCGGATGGCAGGAATGAAATCCGTGCACGCGTATATGTACATCCGCACGTGTCGCGTGGCCGCCCTACTGCCGCATTTAAATGCACGCACACCGCGGCGCGAAACCCGTGTACGCACGCGAAACGTGTACACTTCCAGAGTCACAATGTCGAATCGTCTCACGTCACTTTCCCTTTCTTTTTTCGCAAACGTACAAGCACACGTAAGTTATGCTACAGAGGGGGGATGGGGATGGAAAAAAGACGCAGAAGAACTCCGGAAAAAATTCCGGCCTCGCGTTAATTCCGCGATGGTCGTGGCACGTTCTAAACAACACACACACACACGCACGCACATCCGTCTCGTCGCCGTCGCCGTCGCCGTCGTCGTCGTCGTCACCGACGACGCTTAAAGCTCCCTTTTGTGCTTTGATATTCAACCGAGCCGGTGTAAACGAAACCTCCAAGGCGCCATTCATGCCGCTTTTTTTCAATTCAGAGTGTACCAGTTTAAAATGCCGGCTACGTACAGTATATAACAGTTGCGCGCGTCTCGTGACTCGCAAATGGCGCGATACGAAAATGTTTCGTTCAAGCAGACCACAGAATAAACAACATAGCTACTAAAACACGCCGTGCTCGCCGACTTTCTTCGCCGCAGTGTGCCGCGCGCAATTAGGTCGGAGAATGAGTAATGCTGCTACTCTAATCTCGGCAATGGGCGAACGTTCAGAAAGTAACGGACCAGGAGAGGCTTATGCATTCCTACGACCACGTAAGACCACGGGAAATCTCTTGCAGGTAACTGTTGTACCGTGTCGAGATGAAAAATTTCATCAGATCGCGCATGTATATGTAAATCGAAGAAAGAGAATTATATGGATTGTATATTTTAGCAACAAGGTGTGTACACGAAACGAGAGTCGGAGGTACAATGAAGCTAAAGCGTGTAAAGGACGAAATTCATTAATTCCACCCCCACCACAGCGGTCGGTGCAATCGTACGATTTCGACGACGACGCATTTACGTATTTCGAATTGTCAGAGCGACGCAGGAACAGGCGATTAGTTTTCATTGAAAACAAAAGAGCGAAAAAATGATCGAATGTGTGCGAACTACACGCGCAGCGACGTCACTGCCCGTGATTGTGGTTATTTATATAACAGAACTCTGTAAATCTTACATTTTAAGCGACTCCGGCTACGCGCGCTATGCAGCTTTATCGGGGAGCATGATGTTATTTATAGAAAACCGATGATTACTGTACGAATGTAATGCATCTTTTCGGAGCCGTACAGCTCCCTGCATCCTTCTGGATGAGAACCGCGAGAAATTTAACGACTGTCACCTTTTCCCTCGATTAAGTCGATCGATAAATTTTAACGAGTGCAACGATCAAGACGAACCAGGAGCCCGTGCCCGTACACACTACTAGAGATGCGCGAAGAACTCGCTGTCGAACAGAAATGGTGAATCTCTCGGCACGGAATCATCGTCGCGTTAAACACCTAAAGAAGATTATGATCGCGATGTTTTACATGTCGCGTAAAGATTCTGAGCGAAGGCCAAGGGGATTAAAGCGAGGCGTGAAAAACCTTGTCCCATGTAGAACAAAAGTTTGGTTCTGCGATTTTCTAAGCTGGCTGGCATCGCGACGCACAATGTGTCTGCTTGTCACGGGGACACGCGGGCTTTAATAACAACGCATTGTTAACAACAGCCGACAATAGTTTCTTTTGATAATACTGAACCGTGCGGCTCGAGTCGTTAGGCTTGTGTACGCGGTGTCCATTATCGTGCCAGTTCAATGAAATCTTTAAAACGAACGACTCTTTATTTCGCTTGTATCAGTTGTTTGCTCGACGCTGTTTACGCCCCATTATAACCGCAATTGCTTTTGTGCATTTGATGCGCACGTTTTATTTATTCCTTTCCCCCCTCTTCCGTTTCAATTCGCCGTTTCTTTCCTCGCCTTACCGCGAACGTCCCTTTCCACTGCAACTTGCCGTCCGAAAAATTGACAGAACGGAAATAACACCGGCATGGCGTGTCGTTTATTTCGTAAACAGCGATGAAGAAACGAGGCACAGGTTGACTGCGAGTCGTGGGACGTAAACTCATTAAGCGGTTGTAGCAATGCCAGCAACATTTTTCCTCCTGGAAAATAAGTTTTTTCGCCGCCGTTTGGCTATTATAAAGTAATCAACGCGAGGGACTAACGCGTTCAAACTCTTTCAAGATACGAACGTTCATCTTTTATTAGCGGCTATATTTATACGTTGTAACCGCAAATACGATTGAGCCGGCGTTTAGTGTTGACCGTCTGAGAGTTTCATAAACCTCGAGGAAAAAAAATTGATCCCCTAAGGCATGACTAAACGTACACGCGCATGAATCAAACGGCGTAGGCTAATATGCATTCTAAGTAGTACACATTTGTTTTCCTTCCTTCCATGCAAGATGTCAATCAGATTATGCAAGATGTCAATCAGATTATTGTATGCAATAAACGAGGAAAATTAGGAAACCCCCTTCTTCTTTTATTCAGGAAAATAATAATCGTACATTCAGTTGACGAAACTTTACAGCTTTCCCCGTTACTCGCTCCACCTTACAAGTCGGCGCACAGATCGGCTATAAATAACCAACTGTTTACTCGCTTTTGCTCTCAAACACTTTTTAATGTTTCTTATTCCACGCGAAGGTCTAAAGACACGTCTGTCTTGACGACAGACGCTATGCCCATATCCGAATGGAAAAGTTTAATCTGGTCCCAACGAGGGAAAATCGTACGAATGAATAAATTCGCAAAGAAATGCTGCATCGAGTCGGATGAAACAAAAATTGCGATTGAAAGTGTCGGTTTAAATAAACATTAATTTAATAGCGAACGTGTGCTGTATGTTTTGCACATTGTGGAAACTTGCTACGTTATTCTGCAGAATGGTAGAGGAGCATACGTGTCATGAAACGATGGTAGAACTGCGCAAAGTAAGATTTACTTCTTATCTATGGTTGTAAAACCATTACAACCCGACACGCTTAATGGAAACTCGCTTCGAGAAATTTAACTTCCGGTTAGCAGAGGCGATTATCTCTGCCGTTTCATGAACATTCTTACGCTAGAAATAACACTTCTGATGAAGATACACATTATTTGGAGTAATTAGAGGATTATATGAATACGTCAACTAATATTTCGGCTGCTACCATTCAACGAAGATTCTACTTGCTTTCTTAATTGCATCGAACGCTCGAATCTTTCAGAAAAAATTTATATTACTGTCCAGGGAACTTACTCCGATTTTGATTTCGCAGAGAGTTAGTTCCTAGAGATTCTCAGTAGAAGTGTCAGTCATTTTATTTCATGCTACTTTTTGGTTCTCCGAGGGGAAAACAACCCCTGAAAAATTTCATATTTTTTTATGGTCTACAAAACTGTGCAATAATATTGTTAAAAAGATGTAGCTCCAATTTGTCCGTTCTTATTTTTGCATCTTTTATTGCGAGAGGAATAAATATGCAGAATTTAATTCTGAATACAAATGTGCATAATGTTGGGCGGACCAATCTAAAAATACAATATTTCTATAATTTTAACTTATGCGTGCATCCTGGACGCTCGGCATTGCACTTCGAACGATGCGTCATCAAGTATTTGTGAGTACATACCTCTTGTATATTTCAATCGGACGATATAAAATACAAACGTAAACAATCGCGTAAACAAGAATATTTATTCCATTATTGCTAACAATAAATTTTTATCTAAAGTCTTTTTATCAGTGGCACCCGTGACCTCCTCATTATAACGTATAATATGTATGAATATTTTTCCTCGCTTTGAATCATGTATAACCGTATAACTAATGTGCGGTTAATAGCCACGCTATATAAAAAATATCCCGCAAAGGGAAGTCTGTTTTAGTTCATTTGAAGTAGGATATAAGAACCGTGCAGTGCTGGACAAGTGGAGAACGCAAAGCCATATGAAAAGTAGAAGGTAAAGCGAAAAAAGATGAATTTCTGCGATACGAAAAATCTCCCTGTTTCTCGAAGGATACAATTGTAAAGAGTGCAAAATGTATGCATGTGCTCCAATGACTTCAGCCTGAATTTCGTCGATTAGTTGTCTGGCACGAGCCGCTAAATTGCTCAGATTCGATCAACGAGACTGAATCGGCGAACGAACCAATTAAGTATTTTCATCGAACGGCCTCGAGCAAAAATGGTCGTCGATGATCAATTAAGTGGGCCAGACGAAATGGATATTTAAATCGCTCGCGAATTTTCCGCCGCAACAGGTGCGTCTAATTACGATAAACGATTTAATTGTCGAGCAAATTGCTCCAAGTATGTCGCAGAAGTATACTGTATATTATTACACAGATAAAATATGCAATTGGGCGTCTTTACGCCTCAAACCGTTCTCCGATCTGATCAGAAACGTTATCCCCTAATTGTTTCGAGACAACGATTGACCGAACTCAATTAAGCGGACAAGATATTTTAATAAGCAACGAAAAGCTGGAAAAAAACTGGATTGACTTGTTGCGAACAACCTGGAATTATACTGTCAGCGTTTCCTCTATCCATGATCGATCGATATTATCATTCGATGTCGTGCCGTCTCTGCACGTGGTTGCGCACGCGTCCCACGTGTGGCTGCGCTCTGGATTTAACGCGATGACGGAACGAAAAGCGAACGAGGTAGCGGTTCGTTGAATAATTGCTGGCTATGGAGAAATCATGGCAATCTTGTACAAGTATCACGCGTGTAACCTACGCGTGGTTGATGTTGAAGCCCATTAAAAAACCATTAAAGTAACCATTTCCGCATAAAATTTCTTTTAGGCGAACTTGGTCCGTACACACGGCCGATCTCGTGCAACAATTAGACATTTACACAGTGCAACGCGTCGCATAAATCTTAATAAAACGTACGATAACGATTGCTTACTCACGTGGTAGCCAACCGCTGCAAGAAACTAATGATTCACGCGAGACCGCAGTGCACCTCCTCTTCAGTGTACACGGATGTTAACAGCAATCTCCATCGTCTCATCGGTGTATCATTAAGGCGTACACCTGTTGACGATTCACACAGGAATGTTCTATCTCTCTCTCTCTCTCTCTCTCCCTCTCTCGGTGAAGTTGCGGCAATCTCTCGATTTTCACGTGCACGAACAGTAATCGATTTTCCGGTAAAGCTAGCTGACGCGTCGCGTATCGAACGAAACGCGTAAACGGAACATTTCGACCTATGAGCAAGAAGGTTTCACGCCTGATACCATCAACACGGCACTAGTCCACTGAACTACGGCCAAGAATATACGCGACGACGGTAAACAAACTATGTCAGGTCGCGAGGCATTCGCGATTCACAAGTATCGGAGTTTATCACGAACTAATTGGGCGAAGAAGAAATGACCGCCAAACGATTACCCTTCTCGGAACGGGTAAAAAATACTCCCCGATCTTCTACACCGTCACTAATATATCCACCTACATCTCTATTGGTATCACTAAATCACACGTTCGCACAGGTAAAGATAAATCACGTGCACTGAACACGACGACCACGATGCGGCGCAGGGTCACCTGAAATCCGCTCCCCCGACCTTGAATCACACGCGTGGAAAATGGAAATGAATTCGAGCTCTCCGCTGTCTACCGGCGCAAAGAACGAACCGATCGATGTCCGACTTCGCGACGTTCCAACGCCGGTATCCGTCGACAGACGCCACCGAGAGATTCGATAAATCCGACACACCAGAGAGAGCTCCAAACCGAAGCGTGTGGAACAGACAGACCGACGGACGGAAACGAAGCACACGCGAATGCCAGCAGAGAGAACGTACGTACGTACGTACGAACGAACGAACGAACGAACAGGCGAGAGCCTGGCTGCCTCGTTCGGTGAACGGCCCGCGGCCCCCACGTTGTTTGTCTCGCGAGTGGCCTGTTTACATGTTGACTCTCTGTTTACGCGTTTCGTATCCCTCCTCTGTTCCCTCCACCAGCAAACCGCCTCCGATCTGCCACCCACCACCCGCTGCCGCCGCCGTCTTCCCGCCACTGTCCACCCGCCGTGCCGCTCTAACCCGTTCGTCACCTATCACACGGTTTATCCTTTTCTGCGTTAGGCTTGGCGGCGGACTGTGCACAACTCGCTTGCTCCTCGGCTCCACCGAATAAAGCCGAGTTTATACTGACCGGCTATGCTCGACACACGACGCCGGCGAGCCGCTCTTTCGAATCGACTTCGTGATCACTCGTGACGGGCCGAGAGACCGCCGAACGTGTCGCGGGATCCTTGCGGATTTTTTGATTTCTGCGCCCCGCTGTGGGATTCTATTAGGATTGTTTTAATACCCGTGATATTAAGATCGTGTCACCCACCCGGTTGGTAATTGATTATATCGTTTTGTATTTTGTAGAGGTAGTAGAAGTAATAGAAGTACTGACAGTTCTGCAATTACCTTTCGGAGTTTAATTGTTCGGTCTTGTTAATAAGATACTGATTATGGAGTAAAGTGGGTTAGATCTGAATGCGATATCGAAAATACAGGTTTCTTCTTGATTAATTAACAGACTAACCCGTTTGACATTGCTTTAAAGCTACGACCACGTTTGTATCTGCTTATCTTTCGATCGGCTACTCCAAATGAACGCGAACCATCTAGCTGCAGACCCATATACTTCTGATTACCGATATTTTTAGTAGCTCTAGATATCTAGATAACAACCATTCTTCGTAAACAGTTCAGTGGATAATACAATAAATGAATACCTAAGATCTCCGTGAAAACTTGAAATACCAGGCTATCCTTTAAAGCAGTCGTTCTGCAATAAAGAAACACCCTGTAAAATTTGATATAAAAATTGCACGCAAACGGCATGCAACATTCAAGAAACGGCGCACGCCATTATCAACTTAATGATGCGCTTTTATCCGTTATTTATCGTTTCTGTAGCTAATACAAGCAATCTCGTGGCATTAATAGATTCGCGAGCAAGAACACGGCAGCAGTATCTTCGCGAATTCGTTTTTACGGATATCTGCGAACTAATTGAAATTATACAGCACGAGCTTATTAAATCAGTGTATCCGTGATTTCAGCGAGCCACGCGTTTAATTAGATTTTCTTTGCAACTCGTTCTCCGCTTAATCACCCTGAACAGTTTTCGCCTATATGTATTTCCCTCGATTCCTGAAATATTACCGGGACACGTTGCAACGTCGTAAAGTTCTTACTAGACCATTACATGCCGCTTAAACGAGATGGAAAATATTCCGTTTGTATAACGTACAAGGTTGCACGCGATACAGCTGTTGTGTCGCGTTTACGCATTCGATGTTCGTATACGAATATTCGACGAAAGTGTTAAAACACCCAAGAGTCGACACAATGTTTGTTCATGCATAAAAATATCCAACATTCGAATGGCGAATATTGTCTCTGTTCGAGACTGTAAATAGGCACGTAAAAGCACGCCAATATTATTATTATCATTATTATACTGTCTGTTGCTGTTATGCATAGAGTCGATAAACATTTACAAGAATTGGCGTATATTTGTCAAGGTATCCGTTCAGCTATCGTAAGGCGAACAGTTAACACCGTTGTTAACTGTCCATAGTTATTATCGTTGCATCCATCGACGAAACAGCGCAGTCAAAAATAGTTGGAACAAAAGCTCGCGTTGGAAATCCAGTCTTAATCACCGCCCACGAGCATAACAGTGTGCTGCTGTCGAGTCGTTCTCTTGTTCGTTCTGGATAACGTTTCTACTGTCGCCGAGTGTGTGACAGTACACTTCATGGAGAACCTCCGCACTCCCTCTCTCTATTCTTTCCTCGTGGCAGAAAGCTCAACACGTCAATGCGACAGCAATATCGTCCTCATCAATGAGTATCGACATTCTTGCGTTGAGTGGTCAATTTCTTAGACCCGTTTTACGATCAGGCGATAATGCCAGACCATTTCTGTTTATCGGGGGGCTATTACGCGCCTACCAATACGAATTTCCAACTGAATTTAATTCCACGCAGTATTTTTCCCGCGTTTCGTGTCGCGGCGAGTGTGGTCGAAATAAAAGTCGACAAACCGTGCATTGAAAACGAGCGGAAAGTAGGAACAGAAGACGGTGTCAAGTATCAAGATGTTTCCGCGCAAGTAATGGACGATGTAAAAAATGTAATCCCTGAAATGGAGCCGGTCATCGACGAAACGTGGTCTAGAAACATGTGGCCCATGTTGCGGTTGCACAGACTCGAACGTCAATTTTTCTTTTCCTCCTTCTTTTTGTTTCCATTGCGATGCATCGCGCATAGTAAGAAACTGTACAAACGATCTTATCCGCGCGATTTATTTATTTATGTTTTGCTTCGGGGAACGATTGCAACACGTCTTTAAAAAGCATCGACTACGACGATGACGAGTACACGCTGCGGATGATTAATTGTCTTCGAAGTTTGTTGAACAGATTTCGAATGAGCTAGGTACGCCAATTGTACGATCCTATTTTTATTAATTTAATTGCGGAGTAAAAGGTGCACGTAGATGCCTGACGACACAACACTCGAAGATGGCAATTGTAATGACCACGATCACCTTGCCCAATAAAGCAGTAAGATATAAAAAGACGATAAAATATTCAGGCTACCGAAATATCTTTTTAAATCGTTACTTCGACCGAGAGGGGGCAATTTTTTCGCGAGGTTGCCAGGGACGATGTAAGAATCGTACGAGATCAATAAAAGATATCGCATGATGTAATGATAATTTTCCACAGATCATCGCGGGGTTCATCGAGTTAACTCGATTATCATTAACACACCACCACGAGATATTTATCTTTCCCCCGATAAGCTCGAGCCGAAGTGAAACTACAACGGAGCCGATCGATTTAGCCATTTATCAATTAATCTTATCGACGTGGTCGGTGTGCCCATAACGAATTCCCGTTTTAATCACGTATATCCAGCTATACTTTCGTAGCAGCGGGCCTCTGTTCAACGTCTGCTTCGCTAATAGCGAGTTAATTGCATCAGGTGCAGGGGAATCCCCTGTTCCGTCACTTCGTGCTTCGGTGAAAAAAATGTACATCAACATCGTTCCCATTTCCCACCACAAAAAAAAAAAGGAAAAGAAAGGAACTAAAATTTTATGATACAAGACCATCTATGCGTGTAACGCAATTGTCTATGTTGCCAGGAATTTTATTATAAGACTTAAATCACTCATTGCCCACGGCGGTTTTCATGGCAATACGTTCCTTATTTTCATGAATCATAAATCGGTGCTTCGAGTTCAACCGGTACGCGTTACACGTGCGGGAGAAAATGCGCCAAGTGAGATACGGCGGGATATAAACGAGCATTTATTATCCGGGAAGCGGTTGCACGCGTCTTATCAATTCCAACGTTTGATTTTTTTTTATCGGTGCCTCGTTGAGGCTTGCAATTCTTACGCAATCCTATTATACGCAAGCAACATTAATACTACGTTGCTAACGCATTGAACGACCCTTTCAGTTTACGTCACCCATGCATTTTTCTTCCCTTTAATAAACCACGACTGCAAACCGATCGTCAGAAACAACCCCATGTGTTCTTGTAAAACACATTGGATTATAATAAACGACTGGTCATTTTATATTCATTGGCGGGACTATGTTGAAGTCTATGACAATCAGGGCAGAACGGTTCGTGTACACCCCGCGACTACCCCTGGACTTAGGTTACAACCATCACGGAATGGTTTAGGGGGGTAAATCGTCGCGTAAACGCCTCTGTATATGGACCGGCGGGATTTCCTTTCGAAATTGGCGTGAGCGAGCGAGTGAGAGTCCGTAGATAAGGTAATCCGGAGCTCGAAAACTCTCAGATTCCGAAACCACCCCCATGCCACAGGAACTGTGTACCTGCGGGGTGGAGGGTCTCGAGTCTCGGTCAGTTTAATGCCAACTTGCAGAATACCAAGTGGTTTCTCACCATAACGGGTCTGGCTGGCTGGATAGAATCGTGGAAAACAATAAACAGACTTCGCCAACTTAAAGGATCGTACAGTCGATTGAGCATTATAAACGCCTTAACGGGGTTCGATCCCCGACATTTCGATTTGTTTCGCGAATAATATATACATATATACACCTCGTGCTTGTGTCCATTGAACTGGCGGACGTTCAATGTAGAATTGTCGGGGTGAGTAAGAATATTATTGAACAATGGGAAGGGTTCATAAGTCATTAGGTTTATTGGGAACTTTGTTCAATTATTATCACCCTTTACTAACTTGTATTTTGTCTGGAATTTTGTATGCGATAAAGAATTTAATAGAATTTACTTAAGTAATAATTATCGTATATGCAAATTTCCGAGTGAATAAATAGAATAGAATAAAAATAATGAGGGTTAAAAGGTGGATCGCAAGTAGACCTAATTGATCGACGCTCCCATCGAAAGTCAGATATCGAAGAGTCCAACAACTTTTCCCATTATCGTCAATATGCAGGCTGAAGCTTTGGTTTCACGTTCGAGGGCGTTACGGCATCGATTCTATGGTAAAAGGAAACCGGTTAAATCGCGTCGACGACCTTTATTGCCGTCTTAAAGCAGTTAAGTTAATCGGCATCAGCATAAGAAAACGGAAGGGGCTGCGAACTTCACGCGGCAGGAATCGAATCGCCTTTCCTTGTATTTAGAGTTTCAGACAAAAACATTAACATAAATCACTGGCAAGGGGAGAAGGAGAGACACGAAAAGGCAAGGGAATCTGGAGACACCCGGGAAAGATCTAGCAGGATCGAATGTTTATTTCGATTCCCTTCGAGTGTACCCTTACGGCACACTTTACAGCTCCATCGAGCCTCGTCTTACTTCCTTACCTCTTGCAATTAGTGCCTCGAAAACTCACGAACCATTTGTTTCCCGGGGTACAAAGAGAAAGTCTGAATTAAACAGCTAGCTTTGCTGTTTGAAATCACCGTGCAAGTGATTGAGAATCGTGAGGTTTGATTTAAAGACGAAACACGAACACGCGTATCGACAATGATTAGCTGTGTAAAAAATTGATGATGGAGCAATCGAGTGTCCCCGTGTCGAGGGAAATTGCATGTACACGCGTGAGAATGCGCATAAGGAGAGGGGAAAAGGTGCCACTTAACCCCCACCCTCTGCTCTCGTTCCCCGGTGAACGCACCTTGCGTTACGCCACCGTCAACCCTCAACCCTCGACCTCAACTCTTTCACTTTTAGCAGGAATTCGATGAATTGCCAGCTGCTACGGGCAATAAATAATGCATTTGTGTTTGCCCTCGGTAAAAGGGTCCACCCTTAACTACCCCTTCTACTCCTCAGCCAACCCATAAAGTTTAGAACGACTTCGGTCGAAGACGATCGAGGGACACGATTTAGTGAAACGGCCGAGAATCGATACAGTTTCTGAAAGCTGCGTCGAGTGTTTTGCTTGACCGTCAATTTAAGGGAAACCGGAGTCTGAAATCTCGAACTTCTTCGATCCTTTATTCTTGTTCTATGGAATTCTGTTATAAAGGATCTTCCTCGTTATAGAAGACAACGAAATATTGTAACAAAGAATGGAGGAGTATAGCTAGCATTCGAACAGAGCCATGAACCTTTTAAGCGGAAAGTATGCATTGTCTGTAATTTAGCAAGAAAATCAACGCCGCCAATTACGTGCAACTATTACGTAGTCCTGTTAAACGAATCGTGCAGCCTCTATTGAATCCTATCTGAACGAATTAATAAACCTTATTGTTTCCTTGCGGCCTTTTCTCGAGACGATCCGAGATGGATCGACGAAAAACAGACATAAATACTTCAGTCTACCTCCGTTTCATTTCATGTATATCGGCGCTCGAACAGGCGTGAGCGAGAAATTTTCATCGAGACAGATTGTTCGACACTTTTGACCGTAAACCTCGAAGAAAAGGAATTTACAAGGAAGGGAGAGACGAACCGACGGCTTATCGCGGCAATAATTAATGCGCGCCACCCGAACTTCCGAAACTTCTTTTACTCAGCGAAAACACAAATTGCTTGTTTAATATATTATTAATTGGCAATTTCCGGCTGCTTTGTAACGCGTTTCCTCGCTCGACCAGTCTTCAACTCCACCTCTGTCCTCCTGGAAAACATCTTCCACGAACGAAACGGCATCCGCGTGAAATAATCATGGGGCGAATTTTTAATGCAAAGAAAATCAAGTGTCTCATCAATCACGCTTAATCAATGGTGTATCGTCCGATCGATAAGGGCGTCATTTTTTTTGCGCCACTTTCTCACCCTCCAAATGAAAGAAGGACGTCGAAGAAGGCGAAGAAACTTTCTTATTAACACGATCAATCAAATCGCCACGAATTTAAAGCATTTTTCACGATTTTCCGGATTTCTGAGCAGAGCAGCGGGGAGGGAAAAAATTCCAGCCCACCGACGAGAACAGTTAGGGATAACTTTCGCCGATCGATGTGGGATTAAGAAGTGGCAAGCTACTCTTCCACCGGATAATTACGAAAGTGCGATCATTCATTGGAAATAATCGACCAGGGCCAGCATCGATTTCATCTTACGAAAACGAGGAAAATACGTTCAATACGACGTGGTCCATTGAACGAATAGCTAAGACGTTATCATTCGCATCGTTGAATTCTTAGATTCTCAAATTCTTAATTTTTTCTTTTTTCTTTTTACGGAGTGAACTACCAACTGGCGGCAGAATTTTAATTGTTTACCAATTACCAGAGGGTTGGCACAAGTAGCCGTGGCAAAGGAGGGAAAGAAACTTAAAGTTTGAAACTCGTGAAAGCCTGGAAACGGGAATGAACCGCTTATTTTCATTGTTTACTGTCTTTCTGTGGTTATTGCTACCCCATGAAAATTTTTTCCACGGCGTATACACCTTGCCATTCCTCTCGAATGTCATAATAATGTTCATTAACTTTCACGTTTTAATAGGGAATGGTCGGGGAAAATGTTGGAATCGCGGAGTCACCTCGGGCAGCCTCGATACAACAGGCAGACTTTATCTTTTACGAGGGTCGCGCCAAGGAGGACGTAACGCCGTGAAAATTGCTCAATAAACTTAATTTAAGTATCCAAGCCGATGCTTCTATAACGACATACTAATCATATTCCAACCCTCGAGCGTATCACGTGGGGAGCTCATTTATGAACGGACGTATAAAAACGTAGCATTTTCTCTCCCCAGTCGTAATCAGGCATCATGAATTCTTCCCTTCCATTGCTATGCTCAATTTTCGGTGTGCGAATTTGTTTCGTCTAAATTAATATACAGGCAATCATGCAGGCGCAATGCCGTGATTAGAAGAAGGTGCAAATAATTCATGAAGAGGTTGATGTATGATCGAATAATTCATTCGTGTGTAGTGTCACGGTTGTAGCAGTTGTTATATCGCATTACCGTACAGACAGACGTAGCTTCATTTAAATATCATAAACTAAATGAAAGCGTGGCAATGTCTGGCACCGACTTCTGAAATGTCTATTCTCTCTGACTTCGCTTAATATTTAACACCTGTGACGCCTGCTCGCCGTGCCACGTAGTTCTCAACTCGTCTTATTTTCCGTATCAGAGTAATTTGTTTCAAGCGTCAACCCGAGAAACAGGAAAATTGATTAGGGACGCTAATTTTCCAATGGATGCATATCCAATGCAAAAGGAACATTCATAAACGCAATTTACGGAATAATCGGTAAAGTTCTTAAACCACGATATAATTTTTTAAATATCAAAGAAATGGTACACCGCTGTTATAAGCGATTTACTTTAAAATACTCGGGCTATAAATATAGAAAAATTAATTTGAAACCGTTCCATATTCGCGAGTTTTGCGTATTTCAACTTTCACTCGAACTTTCTTCGTTCACCGTATTTTCCAGGTGATAAAACGAGGAAATTCAATGTTTCCGCCAAAACAGGCATTCAGCAAACAATGTTGCTATACTTTCACCGGCGTTAAGATAAAAGACCAGGTAAGAGGAAATTCCTTGTGCCGATTGAAACAGGTCAAAGAACTCTCGGCTACGTGTGAAATCCTGACCGTCAGGCCACTCACTCCCGTCTCGTCCCCCGAACAGATTATTCAACGAAATAGTTTGCGAATAATTCTAACCGTGACTCAGTATCGCCGCATTGTATCGCGTCACTGTTGAATTCTACAGAGGCAGCACGAACGTATACTCGGATCATCAATTTCCCCCGACTTCTCCGCCTGCTGCGAGTTAATTGGTCGGTAATCAGGTAAATAACGGAACAACCGAGATAAGCTAAATGTGGCCAAAGGCAGAGAACACTCTCAGCTCGCGGAGATTCTGCTTGCATAACGTTGTCCTAAGTGATAGGCTACTGTTCGACGTTTTAGCGAATCTCCAGGCAATTCAAATGCATCTGATAAGAGGCATCGCGGAGGCTGCACTTGTAAATAAAGAATGCAAAAATTCGCGAACCGGTCCCCTGAAACAATTTACTCTGCTGTTTCTCAACCGCAATCGTATTTAACTTTCGCTTTAATTATCGTTCAGCGATATCCGAATAGACAGGATATCTGTGCCCGTAACCGCGGAGATAATGGAAAGCGCAAGTAACTCCATCGCGGATTATCGATACGTACGAATAATACGATCGTTATAATCTCTCGTCGAAGCGTGCCGAGGAAAAACTTCTCCAAGGCGACCACGTGAATTCAATTCAATTGCACCGGCATTATCTGAAAAGAAACCAGTGTAACGAGCGTATACGCGAGGATGTATGCTCGGTTACCATCTTGCCGCGGCCGCGCGGAAACGATATTTCATAAGTAGTGGAAAATAATTTACGCTCGAGTATCCCCTTTTGGCGACACGACGGCACCGCGATTGCGTTCGTTCCGTCGTATTCTCATCGCGCCGTCTAATTTTTTTCTTTTTCTCGACCACCAGCGGAAAATGAATATTTCCAATGCCAATGATTGCCAGCTCTGTTTCTGTCCAGAGAGACCAATCACTGCGAGTGTACGACACGCGAAGAACACTCTCTTCCCGACACGGTCCGGTAACGTTTAACTTTGCCGCATCGTTTTAAAACGTATAGAGAAGCGGCTGCTGATGAGGGGGCTCTCAGCATCAATTCACCGTGGCAGAGGCACAATCATTGAGGGCAAAGTCATCGGGGAAAAATAATTACAATCGGTCGCCTAGTAAGCGCTCGCGTACTCCACCAATTCCCACATCGTTTCACTCTCTCACTCTCTCACTCTCTCTCTTATTTCTCCCCACCCGTGTGGACTGGCTGGAAACCCCTAAGTCACTCGTATCCCGGAACCACTTCACATATTCTCGGTTCGACGATCCTGTACAAAATCCTAGCCGTCGTTATACTTGGTGCTCTTTATTATTACTTTTTTATAACGACGTGACAGCGCGTCAAAGGTTCGAACCTGTACGCCGGGAACAGCTCGATCAGTGAACAACAATACTAACGACATACTACTCTGTTCTTCTCTGTGCCCCGCAGCTTTTCGAATCACGTATTCGATTCAGATCGAACCGTCACGCTCGCGACATTCAAATAAATCAGAACCGCGACGTTACACTCGCCTGATATACTTGCTCGTGTAATTCGGCACGTGTAATATAATGACTACACTAATGATTCCCTCGCGCAGGCAAGCCCTCGCTATTGTGATAATCACATTTCTGTATGCGCCATGCGAACAAGAGGGAACGCGCATTATCGTATCTCTGAAGTTTTCTATCCTAAACGTAGGCCGGGCTCTCTCGATTAAATTGCACTCCGATATCATGGCAGCAGCCCACTTTAGAGAGATAGCAGAACGTTTCCATTACTGGTGCACGCATTTCAATGACGCGGCGAAGGGAAGACGGAGAGAAGTTGGGGAACAGAAACAGCGGGTTTAAGGTGGTCGGTGGAAGAAGGCTGTCCAATGTTCTCCCGAACTCGCAGCCACTAAGGAGGCTGATCTATAAATAGGTAGCTGAACACAGGTCGTGCGACTAACACCAAAAAACGGCCATCGAGATTCATGCCCCGCAACCGAAGTCAGCCTTAAACCGATCAATTTTATGCAAGCGTCGACTTGCAGTAGAATCGATACAAATTACACTTCCGTCCGATACGTCATAACACTTGTATATCCATCGAAACGCTAAACTGCCAGATTTATGGCGGACCAATCGCCCACGGAACTTTATCGCTCAATAAACTACACGGGTATTCCTTGCGCTCAGAAACACGATCTTCTACCCGGTAATACATTAACCTTTCCCAACCTACTAATTGCAGTAAGGGAACATAAACGTGCACTTCAATAGAATCAGTTTACTCTTGGCGCACCGTGGCCTCCCTGTTTCTCGCATTCGGGCTCGTTAAGATCATTAACCCTAATGGTATTCCCAACACGTTCCGCGTAAACTTTAGGACGACGCGTACGCCAAACTTCCGGGAAGATTTTCCCTATCCGTTCCATCGGCAAACCATGCGTTCGTTTTTTCTCCCCCTTTCTTACAAACTCGTGTCTGACGGCAGCAGGACGATTCTACTGTCGACGCCGCGACCCGGCTGCAACTCTTTCCATCTTCACGCCACTGCCGCACCGTTTACGTTCATATCAGTCGTTCATAAAATATGCATCCTCGTATGACCAAGTCTTATCTATATACATAACAGTATTGGCTGTGTTCTATTCTAGATTCATAACTATTAATACTAATGTCTGCAAGTGCCTCGAGCCAGGAGCAACCTTTTGGCCAACGTTGACCATTTCTACGTCTCATCAATGGTACATTCAAACACAGGCAAACAGGAATTCATCAACGGGAATGAACCACCACCGTGAACCGTTGTTTCACGGCGTGTACACGCCTGAATTTATTCGAGTCGAGCGCGTGCGCGCCTTCGTGTCCAGATGCACCGTGGTATTTACAGTGTTCCCGCGAATTAAGGCATACCTTATCGCGACTAATTAGTTTTCTCGTACGTACGGTTAATGAGGCTCGAAACAGACGGCACGATCAGGGGAATCGCGTATATCCCGTACGTTTCACCGGAACAGAATCATGCTCGTGGAACGTGAACAAGAAAAATATAATATACACGATTATACAGAGAACAGTGAATGCAGGGAAAACACGTGGACTACGTGGATGGAGTTAGAAAGAAACGGGCACAGTTCTGTCGTTCGCGTAGTCGTGGTATAATACACGCAAGATGTTGTCGAGTTATTTGGAGCACGATTGTGTACCCGATGATTCATATTACAATTTTCTCTTTGCTAACTAACCGACGATTGAAGACAAGTACGCCTCGATTACTCTAATCATGTGATTCGCCGAGTGTACAAGTTATCTTATCTCGTATTGTACACAGAGTTTATGTCGCACGATAATGCAGCATTTCGTGACGGTGAATGTTGTATTTCTGCGAGAACATCTTCGGAAGAGGAAAGTGTGACTCTTGCTGGAACGTTACTGTTCTTCGGTACACGCGATAAACAGCGACAGAAAATATAAGCAACCACGAGAAGGAGATATTTTCGGTGCTGTTGAGAGATTGTTTTAAAAAAAAAGGAACGATGCGGAGACGAAAGAAAAATTTCAGAGGAACGAGCGTTGAACTTAGGCGCGCGGTCCTGGTAAATTTTTCATTATCTTGCGCCATAATCTATTTACAGAAAAGATTTAAAGCTGAGACGTGCGGTGCCCCCAGTCTGGGGTTACTGAATTCATTATTCCTTTAAAAATATTAACTTTACTAACTCTACAATTCTTCTTTTTTTTTATCGCGTAGACGGAAAAAGAGAGGGATAGACAGGTAGTGGAAGAAATACAAATCTATGCAGAAGAACGATAAAACTTTGCGACTACTTTCTATCATTTTTACTTTTGAGAAAGGAGCTCACAGCTTAAAATACACCATCATTTAAGCAACCCTATATCGCGTTTTCCTAGATAAAATTGCGCACGTTAAATTTCAGGTTGCGCAATTATAGACAACGATATTTCAACGATATATCTTTGGAAACGTCTTGCTCTAAGAGCAATAATTAACCGAATTAAATAATTGCCGTTGCACTATACTTCCAAGTCATATTTCAAGCACGATACATGTTTGGAGGTATACGTCGCTGACGCTGTCGCAATTAAATTTACGCGAATCCAAGAATAACCATCATTTGAAATAGAATCTTGTTGTCATTGGTTCACCAGCCGATATTCTAATCTCGCGGAATTAAATTGGCCGGCGAGATCTCCAGATCACGATAAGTATGAAACGAAATACGTTGCAGCGGGCATTGAAATTGAGAGCAACGATGATGCGTTGAACGAGTTTTGCAACGTTTTGTATACGACGTTGATTATGATTTATTTCCACGGGGAACCGGGTCGGGTCGACGAAAAATTTAGATTTTCCGAAAGTTTCGAATGGCCGTGGTCCTCTGTACCGTGTGTAAAATTAGTGTTTTGCCGCAAGCTCGGCCGCAATATTAAGTGGCCCGATCGCGTAAATAAATGAACCGATGAGAGCCAGCTACATAGCAATCCTTAGTACACTTGGCTAACTATACTTGAAACTTCCGTGACCGCCGCGCCGCCGGGGCGAAATATACCAAAGTCGCCAGGAATGGAGCAAAGAGCGAATGCGTCTGCTAGAGGAACGAACAGTAAATCTGTCTCATCGTTTGGCACGTTCGTGTTCACCACCTCGAATGAATTATTTACTTATCAATTATTAAGCGGAGTCGCCGTGTACCGTTTAAAGATTTATACCCCTGAGAAATTGTCTCTGTATTTTCACGCTCTGCCATTTCATAATACGCACGCGATATTTATGACAGTAGGCTGATTTCAAGGTTGCTGCACGCCGAATATAAAGAATTTTACAAATCGCATAAACATCCTTTCTACCCGCTTTCTTAAAGCGGCCACACGACGGTTCAATGCCAATGTTTCCATGTAATAATATAATGTTCTAATTAATCGTCCTACTTATGGGCATCGTTGCTCAAGGAGCCACGAGGAAACGCACCGTCGCGTCGTTGCATTCGAGTATCACCGGGCGTGTAAATTCTTTCTCAGACTTCCCGGAATAGGAGCAAAATGGAGCAAAGTCTGACGGTGCAACGGAGAGTCAAGTTATACCAACGTCGTACACAGCCGAGCGGTAAATCCATCGCGTCGTTCGGTATGTAAATCGCTTATCGCTTCGAGTGGACCACTCGGTATAATTAGGTAGGTAGGTAGGTAGCTAGGTAAGTAAGTATAGGTAGATAGGAATGGCATCATGCGCGCCGACATGTATCTACACATCTAATGGCGAGGAGGACGAGAGCAACCTCGCGGAATTAGGCTCTTCCGTTGTTTCTATTACAAAATAGATGGCATGATATTGCGGGGCAGCAGCGACGCAACTAATCTCTACTTCTTTTTCGCCGCGTGATACCACCACGATCACGACACCTCGGCGATGCTCCGCGAAATATTTAAAGTGGGCGAGCGCATGAAGATACCGAAATGTCGATCGCGAGATCAGTATTCATTGAAATCAGATGTTATCGGTGGAGACCACGAAGGACACTTAATCATTTGTATCGCACAGTATGTACCTCTCTGCGGGATGCAGAGAGGAAACGTACAGCCTCCATTTACATAAGGTTCAATTCAGATTCGATTACGTTTGCACATGAAACTCTTAGACCGATGAATGAAATATGCATAGACTAATTGATATTATGCGGTAAGAGGGCAAGACACGAATACACCTGGTGGTGGATCGGGCATCCGTGTACGATACACGGGGCAATCGTCATTGACGTGTACATTGTACGTAACGTTCGTGAACGATACGTGCCAGGGGTCGGAAAATTGATGTCTATAACACCACCGGCGGCCCCGCTATAGAATCTGTAATCGATCGGGCAAAGGTATGACAAAGCTGGCGGGTACTGTTTCGTAGAAAAATGACGAAATCAGCGATAAATCGTCATTAGGCGGATCGTATAGATCCCGCTGTTAAACCGATCCATCTGCCGACGGAAAATTGGCACGGATGAGGACATCGTCGTTCTAAATTATTCTCTTCGAATGTATCCCCCCAATAATTTAATACGCGTTCCAGTGGCCCCGTACGAATTTATAGCGTAAATAACACGGTACATCCAACAGGCAGAGGCATCATTAATCCCGTCGTATGGTACGAATGCGTCGCTGGTAACCGCTTGTAGTTTCTGGCGATTCGTCGCGATAAAAGCCAACAAATCATTGCATCCAAGATGTATCCGTGACCATTAATCCGCGACTGCATCCTATCCAGCTACTTAACGGCACTGGGTGAGTGCAACGAATGTCATCCTCTGCAGCCCCATGCACTGTCGTTCCGCGATGCAGGCCGGTCACGTGACTGACAGGAAGCTACCAATCGTCTTGCACGATTATCCCGGTCACCCTCTTTCCCCGCTGACGGGGACATACAGAATGTGCATCGTGCATCGTACACGTGCGTGTACTCGTGCGGCCGTGTGCGTCAACCCGAGCATCAGGGACAGCGTTAAATAGGATTCGCGAGCGTACGGCCACGTATCTCCGCGCACTGCTCGGCGCTTGTGTCATTTTCTATACGTAAAGCAACGATTGCCCGAGTATTGAAGCGTACTCGTCGCGAATTTATACTTGCACGAGCCGTGTACATACACACGTCGGGACGCAGCGCGACACGAAGCGGCGCGACGCGGCGCGGCGTCGAGAGTCGCGACCAGTAAACCGCGCTACACATTATCATAAATGCCCGCGCGCTGGAGACCGTCCCACGCGTAAATCTGTTTCGCAAATTGCGCGAGTGGGATTATGTCATCTTCCTACAGTCTCTTTCTATCGTGCACTCCTCCTGACACGAGCGTGTCCCACCGTTTGACATGATCGGGACGGATAGAAGCGAGCCGTCCTTCGGCGCTCTTCCATCCTCGTCTTTCCCTGCGCCGATTCTGAATCTTTACTATATTGGGCCAAGTTGTCCATGTTGGATAGGAGAAACTCTTAGCGACGTGTGTTTGCGGAGAATCGTATAGGAACGGATATGCAATGCCGCATACGATTGGCAAATGTTTCGCGACGATTGTGAAATCCGAAGAGACGGCGCAGGTAAATAAACGCACGGTTGTATAATGAGCGCATGGGGCACTTATCTTCGGTAAAACAATATTGTGCAAACAATAGTGGGCTCAGATAAGAAGCTGATGCAAAGAGTGGAGCAAGGAGAGCCTGCTTTCCGCGAATCTCTCCGACTGGAAATTATTTTTGCCACGCTGCAATCTGCGCGACGCTTATTCCAACGGATAGAACGCCGCGTTGGAAATGAAAAGTGGCAACGCCAATTGAAAAAGAACTAACCTTGCCAGCTTCTTCGGCTCACAAATTAGGAATTTTTATGCCGCCCTCGCGCCAGCCGATGAAGAAACACATTTGTAACTTTTGCACGATCGAGCTTGTGAATACCAGAACGTGGAACATAAGAGGCCCGGGCAAATCCAGTTTTGCGAGGATACCGTTGAATCTTATATCCGAGCGAATTAAACGGTCTGCACGACTGTCGGACACTTTCCTTCGCGCACGTTTCTATTAGCACACGCGCACAGTGTCAATGCCAAAATCTAATTGAATTATTGTCGGGCGAGATTAAACAAGCACTCGCGACGAGTGAGGCAACGTCGAAAGAAAAACGTAGCGTATTACGATGAATGGTACCGAAGTAATTTCGCGGGGCAAAGAAAACGGGAACAACGCGTATATTATTCGCGACTTCTTGTAGTTTTCTTCAATCTCTCCCAAAACACGGGCAGACAGTGCCGTCAAAGTGATAAGAACGCACTGGCTGCGAGGAATTTAAAGTGAACTGCGTGGGTATCGCGAAAGGAATTACGTTCCTTCGATTTGAATTCAGCGATGCGACTCTACCACCACCAACGTACCACCATCGTAAATGAAATTTTGCGACTGGTTTTCTGTCCAGAATGGATCGAAACAGGACACGCGAGTAGAAACTTCGCGAGGGAAGAAAATAATTGCAACACAGCCGTCCACATTAACTAACGACGATCGAATTTTGTCTGAGCGAAATATGAGGAACGATAAGACGATTTGTGACAAAATCTAGAACGAAACTGGATTGAAGTAGTACCTTGCCGTTTCGACACAGTCGTAAACAACGATATACTTTGATTATCTACGACGACCAATCGCGATCGAGATAGATAAGACAGTTTAGGTTACAATTATTTTTCCAGAACGCTAGTAGTTATTTATTCCTGTGCTGAAAGTACCCTTATCAGCACGATTCGAGATGATATCGTCATCCGTCTGGCACGATGACACGGTTGTATACTTCACAAGTACAGGCATACACCATTGTTTCTCCGTTGAAAATAAAAAAAAAGGAGAAATAATCGTGCGTTCGTTGTTTTCCTACCACGATAATGCATACAAAGATGGGAGATTCTGAGAATTAATCCTTTCAGTCAGTTTGCAAATTATCTGAATAGCTATATACTGTGGAACAGCTAGTGGGATCATCAAAGGGAGCGATGATTCGGGGAAGAAAGAGTTAACTCGTCCGAGTCCGAAATGAGTCTGCTGTTATAAATACACTTCACTGCGAAAACAACTCTTCGTTAGCTTTGAGTCGTTTAAATTAGATTTGGGTACTGTGCTCTATGCGTTACATAACCATTCAGCACTGACAATCTATACATTATGGACAGCTGAATGTACCTCTTCGGGCAATCGAGGAAATCCATCCTGAATTTCATTTCTCATACGAACTTCACGACAATTTCACAAACGAGCAAAATTTTTTCCTTAAACGCGACGACGAGAAACTTGCGTCGCTTCGCCGAATGGTCGAACTTCGATGAGACGATTATAGCGTAGGAAAATATCGCTTTAAAGAATAGAGGGGAAAATAAATAGAAGCAACCGCTGCGAGACGATAAAAAAAAGCATCCGTGCCGAAACGACGAGGCCCTACAATCGAGTACAAGCTCTGGGTGACGTTTGCGTGTGCGTCAACAACGCAGGTGAACACCCACCAACAGTGCTACCACGCACGCACTGCACCGACACTCGATGCGACTGTTTGCGAATCCCTCTTTATGTCCCTCATCCTTCACGCGCGGGCTTTCGTCGCGATCCTCGTTGTGTACGAATCTGCGCGGTAATTGATTCATGATAGAACCGCGAATTCAAACAAGACCGATCTACATTTTGATATGCCGTCGCTCGCAGTTCACTACGGATCGCGATGTCGCTCTATTATGTCACCGGCGTTGCTGCGACGAGATACACCGTAACCGACGCGGTCTGGTCTGTTCATGATCGACTCTTTTCACTGCCGCAACAAGGTGGCCAGGTTTTCCCGTGGTCGGTACGATTATTCGACCACAATCAATTAGAACCATTATAACATTTTTTTGCTTACAATATAACAGTTACGATACTCGCAATATAACGGGGATAATTTTACAAGGAACTTTTCTTTTCATTTCTAAACGACTGCGACGCGTTGCACCGTTTCAATTAATATCCGCTTTTCACACTTTTCACTGTTAATGGTTCGAAAGCTATCGCGATCGACTACCGCACCTTGCATTTTAATTTCATTACGATGCAGTCACGTGAAATGCCTTCCGGTCGTTGGAAACGCTTCACCTTCTCGTGCCGTCGGTACTGATACGCGCGAAGATTTCGCTCCACCTCTGACAAGGGCTCTCTGTGTAACTGCAAATACTTTGTTCCCACGGACAAGACAAAAATACTACGATCTCGTCGACCTTTCTTCGTCGAACATTGTATTGATTAATTGCTGGCTGATACATCGCTCTTCCGTGTAATCGAATATTCCTTTAAGTGTACACGCAATTCTCGCTCATCGGCGATGAAACGCCACGATGTCGAGAGAGAAAGTGATTCGAATTGCAAGACAGTAGATACGGACGATTATTGCGGTTTATATCTGGACGCTGCATCGGCCGTCCCCCTTTGTGTACAAATCTGCGTAATAATTGATACGCGATGGGATCGCGAGCTCAAACACGAACGGTTTTAATACGGCGGTCGCTCTCAATGTCCAGCATCGTACAGAATCTCTATTATAGTGGAGGAGAGGAGCGTTGCAAACGAGGTTGCATCGGGTAACGCGACCAATGCAGAACGAGTGGATAATGATCGGCTTTTTTTTTGAGCCCATCCCCGCGAATCGTTTCTCGGTGTCCCATAGGGAACGTGAAACGCTCTTTGTGCGCTACGATTCTGGTACTTTGGTCCTTCTGCACAATGACGTCGATGGAGAAAGCTCTCCTCTA
The DNA here is from genome assembly GCA_907165295.1 of Nomada fabriciana. Classification (NCBI taxonomy): domain Eukaryota; kingdom Metazoa; phylum Arthropoda; class Insecta; order Hymenoptera; family Apidae; genus Nomada; species Nomada fabriciana. The sequence continues at coordinate 5,086,274 of OU015690.1, read as the reverse complement.
TTTTTAGGAAAAGAAACTACCTATGCGATTCTATGCGACGTTAGCAAAAAGTAAAGGAAAAAAGAACGAAAAAACAAAAAGAGATCGCGACTGCGGGAGGGCAAACATTGGGTATTATCTTGGTTCACGATATTCGAATGTAACCGAAGGAACCTCGAACGAGAAATCTAACATCCATGAATTTTATATAGTTCTAGAATTTTTAATTCCGACTAAAACCGATGGTTTAAAAAGGAACGGCTAAGGGGGTGTTACCTCGTCGAATCAACGTCACACTTTCGGCCGAAATTACACCAGTCAACGTCGAAACGATCCATCCGCATTCGATTTGATACCCTTATCGCGATATTATTCATGATGCCGAGGTATATCTGGGAAATTGTCGTCGAGGCAACGCCACGATCTTGTTATAACGAGTCACCGTGCAAACGTTTGGCACATCACAATCGCAGGATGATAATTTAATGTAACGACTCGCGTTAGTGCACCGATCGCAAATGAACGGCCGCCGGCGTTCCCGTGTTAACGCGCCTACGAGAACAGCCGTGGGGGCATATTTGACACGGAGCAGTCATGGATCGGCAAATCATCGAATCATCGGCGGTACTCGACAACGTAACAAGTCAACAGGCGGTCGTTATGTATATTGACGTATACTTGCCGCAGTTGCGGCGTCGATGCCTGTTTCTATTGACAAATACCCGTCGCGGGGGCGATGATGCATTGCAGTACACGCGCCGACGGAATGACACGGAATGCGTATTATCGCGACAAAATGAACCGAACTCCAGGAATCCTAATGCCTCGATATCGGTTCGTTTTGTGCCATAACTCCGTAATTTTCAAAACAATTTCGAAGGCCGTCTTAACGCGAACGAGATAGCACCGAACAAGAACGGATCAGCGAACTCTTGCGTTACTAAATTTATAGGAGAAAATATTTCGTTGATCATTTATTCACGATTTGTCGTTGGATAGGTATACAGATTTTTCATGCATCCGATCTTATTATCGAACTCGCAGAATCGAATTCAAGCAGCGGATATCGAATGTAGTATGGCACGATGAAAGAAGTTAGCCACGGTGACGATTCGCGCGATGCGTTCGCGCGTCCCGCGGAATGAAAAGGGAAATAATAAAAACGAGTGGTCCCGACGAATTGAAGAATCGACGAGGACAATGCCGAGAGTGGCGTTGAAGTGGCCGTGACGGATGATAGGCGGCACGAGGATCGGTAGATCGCGAAAGTGGCGGAGAAGCAGTGACGATACACAACGTGTAACAATGGAGCCAATATCTGTAGAAAGGTGGTGCTCGTAACGTGCACACTCGACGCGCTGGAAACAAATGTCGTACCTATGCGTGACAACCCTTATTGCGGCGAGGGGGTGGTGTGTTTGTGAGCTGCGTGTTTATTGCTCGACCTGGCAATAATAACTGGTTATTATTCATTACTCTGGCACACCGGGCTCGGAACGCACGATTGTTGCAGTCAACTACACGGTGGCGCGAATCATTCTTTTTCCCTTTTTTTTGGCTCCTCTCGAGCCGTCGAGGACACGGCGATTCGTGAAATATAGCACTACGACTCCCCTTCGCTATCGAGGGAAAAGAGCCACGCGATATAAACCGCCGGAGAGTTTACGCTACGCGAGACGTCTAAGGATTCATCGAAATCCGCGGATTTTGGAAACCTTGTCCTAGGTGTTATTGATTCTTTCGTGCGGTAAGATATCGAGGGACGTTTGATTATAAAACTGAAGATCTTGAGAATGTGGAAGGCCATAATCCTGTACATGGTACCACTATATCTCATTCGACACCTCGATCGAACGTATGAAGAATGCGTTGCAGGTTTGTATTTTACCGCGCGATGAGAACAGGGTAGAAGGAATAATTATATACACCTATATACATATCTATATGAGGACTCTTGTCGCAAACCTGGAGCATGAATAAGCCAACGGGCAAAGGTGTGGTTCCCAGACGTCCACGGTAGGAAATCGCTCACTGGGGAAGAAAGATGGAGAACAGAAGCCAGGAGCGAACCAAGACGTGATTAATATAAAAGTGGGCGGAGCTTGGTCTGGCCGGAAGTAGCCGAAGAGGGATGCTGTGCCGTGCCAAGCAAGCGCGAAAACGGGGGTTATAGTGGCACAACTGTGTTGGTACACTGTACCGTATGTATCTTCATCCTATGCGGCTGCATACACGCGCCCGCTGTTCTCGTCTGTGTTGCGTGCAACGCACATGTATGCACACAATCGGATATACGCCTGTACTAGTGCAAGAGGTGAGATGACGGGCATGCACAGTGTGCGGCGGGGGTGATGCGAAATGTACACCGCGATTGACAAGCAACACCCTTTGGCCGTTTCTGAACCTTCAATGGAGCAACGAGAAAGGCGTGACAGAGGCTTCGAATCGATGCCAGGTAATGCCCCGTTCGATTTGAGACGATGGACCGACGACACCACGCACCAGACACTACGAAATAACACATCGAATTGATCGAGACCTGGTCCACAAGTTGATCGAGCAACCGAGAATCAAAAAACACCATAGAAGATGTTCCAACACTTGTTACATCGAGCTACTACCGTCGTCGTTGTTCCGATTGTCACTCTTCGAGATCCCTGGCCTCTCTAACAATCGTCAGAGAGCGGTTCCTTTGAGTTTTGTCAAAATCTTTTGGTCAGCCTAAGGAATCAGAAGCAGACGGCTGGGCGCACGGGAGCACGGGCAACCTTGGACGAGTACTAGAAGATGGAAAAAAGGGAGAGAGAAGCAGAGTGGTTTAGTTGATTGGCGAATATGCGATCGAAGGGAACCGGGCGATCCACCGGGGTTTCGGAGACGCGGGGTGCAAGGGTTGACGCGCGGGGGTGGCCAACCCCACCTACTTCTTTAACGCCCCCAAGTAGGGTAGGACCGCCTCCGTCTCTGCGTTGTTCCACCTACTACACCCCGGGACTTCTGCAGTCTCATACCTATACCACCCAGTCACCACCATCATCCCCCCATAGATTCGTCTACTCCCATTGACTATATCCTTCTGAGAAAAATCACCTCTATTCCCAGGTAACACGGAACGTTCTCCGATTGAAGCGTTACTGCCATTAGGGAACGTATATAGCAAGCCAGGTGCCATCTAGTCTGTTTCGTTGCATACGTCGGATAAATAGAGGAGATTGAGACGTTAGTATTAATGTATGGTCCTTCGGTTTCAATTTTACATTAATTAAGATAATATCTTCGTTCCAATTATTTTACTTTTCTTTTGCGTTTTGTTTCCTTTAATCGAAGTCGTATTTGATTCGTGTTATGGGCGACAAATCATAGATGAAACGAAATCATAACGAAGTATGTATGTAGCCCGCAGTGAGTTGTTGAAATAGTTGAGCCAATAACGAAATGATTCATATCACAGTATTATATCTTTCAAATCTCCAGGCAGCGTCAAAGCAGCCTATTACTGCCAAGATTATTTTTAGGAAAAATGCGTTTTGCCGGAAAGATTTCTGTACTAAGGCAGGTACGCATTTAGTTACTCGGGCGTAGTTAATCTTGGAACTGTGTAGCGAGATTTATTTGACCGACCATTCTGCTTGTCCGGTGCACCTATTTGTCTTGTCAGGATCGTTAAAGTGTCATTTCCACGAATATCGTCCGGTTCCCTCAACTTAAGATCAATCAGAAAATCCCAAAGCAAGCGGCCATTTATCTATATTATAACGAGGCGCGTCTAGCACCGCTAAATGACAAAATACGATAAGTCTAAACTTGGAGTTTATTGAAATACTAGACCCTTGCCAATCGTATTAAACCGCAATTGTCCGCGCCGCCTTTTCTGAAACAATCGACGAGCACGCAGAATCGATCGTTCGTACTGTTATACCGAAACTTTGATATCCATTTCCGTCGATTCTAATATATTTCCGTGACGACCCAATTCGGCTAATCGAAAATCATGTTGCTTGTCATAAAAAATTCATGGATAATTTCAGGTATTTCCGTGTTAGGTGTCGATTCTAATCCGAGTCACATCGACGCCTATCATCGTGATAAATATTACACTAAACCGATCCCAAAATTGTACCACACCGTCGAATCATTAAAGTACAGCCACTACCCAGGCTATTTCCCGATCGTGCACCTGTCTCTTGCGGCGACGTTAAATTTCCCGTGACAAAAGGAAGACCATTTCGAAACAGAGAGGGGGGAAAAAAGGAAACAAACAGAGGCTTGAAAGAAAAGGAAACAATAGCGGCACGCACACCAACGGGGGAAAGAAGCGATAGATGCAAATGATTGGAAAAAAAATGCACAACAGTCTCTGGCAACGGCAACGTGCAAAAGGACTCGTCGATAGCACGTGGCGATCATCATTGAGTAAGAGCAACGCAAAGAACGGTGAATGAAGCAAGCGGCAGAGAATGACGTGGCAAAGAGGGCAAAGAGACTTAAACGAACAAGAGAAAGAGAGTAGAAAGGGGACGCGAGAAAGAGAGTGCATGACACAGATGCAACCATACGATTGTATTTGTTCATTGACAGGCAGATAGGCAGGCAGGCAGGCAGTCAATCAGGCATCGGGTGTCATAAGCAGTGCAGAATGAAGACGGAAGAATTGTTGCAGGGTGGAAGTATGTCTCTACCTGGACGGGTCTCCAGCGTGGTTCCAGCATGTCCCGCTTCCTCCTCGTCGTCTCGCTCGTGGCTGTTGCTTGTTCCTCCGTCCTTCTCTTCGTAAAAGTATTTTCCGAAGAAACGAAACGAAGACACAAGACCCGATTCCCGTTTCTCCTCTATCCTCCACGATCTTCGTCCTGGTAATTCGTACTTTTCCTCCCTTGTCTGTCTTCTCCCGCCCACCCCCACTCGTCCTCTGTCCCTCTGCCACCTCTCTACCTTTCTCTGCCTCTCCCTTCCTTCTCCACGATCCTCTTCCACCCCCCTCTTTTCTCAGTCACCCTCTTGCAACCCTTCTCCTTCGTTTACTCTCCTTCTCACTCTCTTTCCCTTCTGTCAACCTATCAACCTATTATCTATTCCCCCGCGTATCTATCTATTTATTTATCCGTCTCTCTCCGCGATCCACGATATCTCTCGTGTTCGTTGGACACCTCCGCGTGCGTCGCGCCACGTGTCTCTCCTCTTGAGGGAGAGGACGAACTATGCCGATTTCTCTTGCCGCGGAATTTAACTCTCTCTCTGGTCGCAAGGTGACGCGAGACCGTAACGACGATCGCCACGACGATATCTGTCTATCTCGTGTCCGCGTGATATCCTCGTAAGTGCTGCTTGGTGTTTTTAGCGGGAGGGTTGGAGGGTGGTAGTGGTGGTGATATAGTGGTGGTTTCGGGGTGGTAGTGGTGGTGGTGGTGGTTGTGGTGGTGGTAACGACGGAAGGCGCCCTCTCTCGCAATCGGAGCTGACCAGCCTCGTGTCCGTCCACGTCCTCTCGTCTTTGTATCCTCGTCGTCGGGTCGTCGTCGACGCAGGAAACGTGCGCTGAACCGTGCGGAATTTGAGAGTGTGGTTTAAAGAAAAAGGGGTACCGCGCGCCGGTGGCTGCCGTCGCGACTGTGCGACGCTCGGCACCGCTTGGCCGCGAAACCCTACGGCCGCACCGAACACGCGGCTACTGAGTCGGCGCACTCGCTCGTCCTCCCTCTGTCTCCATCCCTCCCTCGACGTTTCTTGCCTCCTCGTTCCACCTTTTATCACGATGTGCCTCGTTCCTCGTTGCTCTTTATAGCCCCGTTTCTGTTGGGCACGCTTCGTCCGCTAAACCTCGCTACTTGTACGCAGAGCTCCTCCGCGCCTGTCGTTCCTTCCTCTGTCCGTCTCCAGTCGGTCCTTTTTTTCCTTTGCACTTGTTGTCACTCGCGTTTTCTAAGATATTCTGCCGTGCGCCTCGCGGGCTTCTGTTTCGTAAATACGCTGTTTATTCACACGCGTGGACACATTGTCGTCGCGCAGGAATGTTGAAAAATTTCTTTAATTCAAGTGAGAAGATTGCAGCACGATTGGCATAGCTGTGCAACGCGCCGCGATAGAATCATCGAGGCGGGTCGGTGGTAATTAGATAATTAGATAAACGCGAAATGTGTAGGTTTTTGATTGCGTCGTTTATTCTAGATGTTGATCTTCATTTATGTATGACATAGCTTCTTCGTCAAGATGGAGCAGGGGAATGGGTGGCTCGATGTAGTTATTGTTATCGATTTGGCCTAGTCCTAAGACCACACTAAAGCTGACGAGCCATTCTGGTTGCATTCATCAGGCCGGGTGCAATTCATCATCGTCGTGTGCACGTACCTTCAGATTATCATCAATTCGTAACACCGTTCATTCACGTTACTTAATGCCGCGCATGGTTGTAGAAATTGCACGAATATCTAAATTGCACAAGCGCTGTCCTTTTTATTCATTACTCATTGTCGTGCGCGAGAAATTTCGTTGGGTAGCAATGGGCGAAAAACTAGCCAGATATCGCGAGAGGTTGCTACGGAAAGTTGTGCTAGACAGTGACACATATTCAAGAAAGGAACGTGTGGCACGCAAGATTGGAACTGTCATGGTTATAATCGGAGCGATAGGGAATGATGGGGGTGAGGACAATGTGGGGAAAACAGGTCGCGGAACTGAAGGGTGGGAGAGGGTGAACGGGAGGACTTCACATCGGCTAGTTTGTTGTTGTTTGTTGTTGTTGTTCGTCTTGTTTCTCGACGCGGAACCAAACCATCGCACAATGCCGAGAGCATAGCAGCGGTATTGATAACAACCTTCAATGGCTGGGGAGAAAGAGGGATGTCGAGGGAAGTAGATAGAGAGAAAGCATGAGAAGTAAAAGCGTGCAGAGGGAAAGGAAGCACCGATATCAGATAATTGTTTTATTTAAATAAATTTATCTGTCGTTAGAAATTATCGATTTTGCAATTCAGTTCACTTCGTATGGAACTTCGAACTAAATGGACAAGTATGATTTCTTCTTTGTCAATAATAATTATGTCGTTGACAGTATTTGAAACATTGCCCGTTCGGGCAATACACAAGAGGACAGATCAATCGTTAATCGACAGGAAAATAATATCCGTCGGAAAGTAATATCCAGAAAATACGACAGAATAGATCCCTGTACAAAGGGGCATCGTTATCGCTTAAAAGCTCCAATATTCGGCGAAATATCGCACAAACAGCGTCATTCTGATGAAAAGATTGTCAATAACCTCTAACACCTGTTGCACAGTTTAGCGACGGATTTTATTCTCACGCGTGGGTTATATTCATTTATTGGCTCGCGGATTTCACGGGTCACACATCGTTCGTGTCGATGAACCACCGGCATAAACGCTTAATGTGCTTTATTCGCGCGGCAATAAAATTACATTCGATGAAAATTTCTGATAAAATTACATCGGCCGCAATAAATTCCGTCGAATTATTGCAGACCAGTTGTTATGCAGTTATTAATCGTACGCAATGTGGGGAAAAAAACGCATTACGGTTCGCTGCACGAACGTTTAAATACTTCATTTATCGAATTGAAATTATTATACCAAAGGAAAGAAAATTAAATTATTCCACGTTCAATTTTGCTTCCGTCTGTCTATCGATGTTGCAACTACATACGGTAAAAGTTTCGCCAGCACTTATTGTAGCAACAATAAAATTACCCATGAAATTGCAAAAAAATTACAGCAACCATAGTAGAAGGATTGCTCTGTCCAACCCCTCAATCTATCCAGGTTGCGTGGGAGGTGCATTTCGTAGTGTTGTTGATTTTTGCATAATTTATCAAGGTTGTTTGGTTAAGCGATCCGTTAGGGTGAGTCGCAGGGGTTGTCGAGTTTGGGGATTGTGCGATGGGGCGACAATTTCAGACACCCCTCGCCAAGATGATTAGCATCCGCTTCAGGGACGTGCTTATTTCGAATCTTAATTTTTTAAAACTCTGCAATTATTTTGATATTAAAAAAAACATCTATACACTGTCATAACAATTGCCGCGTGCCTGCAGGAATTACTTCGATCTCTCAGTCACTATTCAGCCTATCATTGGCCTAACGCGATGTCCGACTAACGTCGGCTGGATTCACTTAAACTATACCGAACGCCTTGCATGTCATTTCACTTCGCATCCAACTCAAATTAATATGAAAAAGGCTTTACAAACTATAATTAACCATGATAAAAATGTTAAAGCACAACTAATACAAATAATTATTTATTAATGAAGAAAATGTGACGCGCAGGAATCCAACCAGCCTAATAATTCTTGAGACCAGTGAATGAGCAGTTCTTTACTTACAATTAGCCCGGTTCCTTTGGAAGGCTCGTCGTTTAAGGCGGCCCTGCCAACACGTAAGCAGGCATATCGCGAGTACACGACGGAGTTGTTGAGGATGGCAATGGGTGGACACAGGGTTGGCACACAGAACGAAGGGGTTGCGAGAAGCAAAGGGGTGTCCAGTGGTACCAGGGAATGGGACAGTGCGGAGCGGCAGGGGGTCGAAGGGGACAAAACCCGTCCTATACTATACTACTCTACAATAGTTGTTTACCAGAGTCATACTGATCGATACTCAGTGTTTGCTATCAGAGGGAACCATGCATGCCGGGCGCTACTTGCCCAACACCAAAAGTAAACACCCACCCCCGTTCGCTATCACCCCAACAACACTCCCACCGTTCCTCCACCTACTGGTTAGCATCGAATTCTCACTCGCACGGCTTACATCTCTCTCCCTCTCTCTTGCTCTCCCTTACTCTTCCAATCTCTCTTAGTGTCCTAGCCGATCTTCGTGGAATGCATAGACATTTGGTTTGCGTGTTGCACGCTGCATTGGGGTATATACGTACATACGATCATAACTGCAAATGTACATTACGTACATGGATAACGGAGTACCTTGCGTACAGTCCACCTTGAAACTAATCATTCAATGTACACGTAAATCATTGTTACTATATTAGCCGTATGTATCGTCTTATCGACAAAGATATTCTGGCGAACGAAATTTGAATTACGTGAAGAGAGCACGCATTGTCTGTAAGCACCTATGAGCCGCACACGTGCGCATCAGACGTGCATCCTGTTCCTCTGCAGCAGCATTCAATGTTCAACCATCCCGTTCACGGTACGAACTACACCCGCAGGATCGTGGGGGTTGTCTCTGAACGATCATAGCTAGGTCCAGGCCGTTTCGCCTCGTACATTTGCATAATAGGGCCTCCGCTACTCGTGTCCGGGAACACGGCACCCGGGGAAATAAGGGCGTTAAAGGGTGTATCGGGGGAAAAAATTGTACGGGTGGTAAGATTTTTCGACGAACACCGAGATTTGGACGCGACCCTGAATAATATCGTTAACACGAGCGTAACAGTATTCATAATTTTTTTCTAATTTTTCGGAGTGAACGAATATTTGCAAAACATTGTATCGTCTTCGATAACGCAGCGGAGGCACAAGAATCCGTACACCATAGACTGTTATGGTAAACGGCACTCCGAGTAATGATTTTAATACGAAGTCCCGTAAAGAGAGGGTGAGTCGCGGCAAAAGCCGGAAAGTCGCCGCAAATCCTGCGCAGAAGGGAACAGAATAGGGAGACCGGTAAACAAACAGTGAAAATAATATAATTTACAGAGGATTAGGAATGGTCGGAACGGTGCAAGGGTGGAAGGGTGGGAAAGGGGCGGAAAAGGGTTTCGGTGCACAGAATAACTGTTTCTGGTTATAATTGATATCCTGGCAAAGCTCTATAATCCCTCCCAGTCGAGCAGCCACCCTCTTGAAAGTCGAAACCGACTACGGCAAAAGGTGGAGACCCCAAAACCGCAGCACGTTTGGTCATGCTTCTATTTACGGAACATTTTCATAATGGTTTATTTCCGCTAATGTCAGCGGACCAGCGGAAAAGACCGTATTTTCTCTACAAATTTCACGGACAGCCCTGTACGGCACGGTCCTACCACCATTTCGATTTCTCCGGGCGAAGACGAAACTGCAAGATATATTATATCATTGTCGAACGATGTTTCGCACGGCGTGCGGTTAACATTGCCCATTATGCAAATTTATTCGTACAAAGGATTTCAAGCTCCGAATAGTCTCCGCAAAAGAACGCCCCCTGTGTTTCGAATTTTAACTTTCGTTGCATACAGATTGCTGATCGAGTTAAACAAAAATGACGTGGAAAAAAAAGGGCACACGAAAGATATGCCAACTGCAAAAGTGAACAGTAACGAAGCGTGGACAGAGGAGGAGCGTGGTGAAACGGGAATGCAGTGAAAGGAAGAGAGAAATGTAATATCTAGCGAGCTCGTAATTATGATTCCATTGAAAAGTTCGCCGGACCGGCCCTTCGTGGACGCATTAATGTGGCTGACCGTCTCTCTCCAATTATAAAAGTCTTCGAACAATGGAAACCGCGAGTGCTGACATCGGGACGAACGCATGCACGGGCGGGTAAATAATACTCGCATCTGTCCGGCTCCGTTTTTCAACGCTTGTTCTTCCGGTCGCCATCCGGATGTCAGCTCTGTCTCGCAGCATTTCCCTCGAATACCAATGAAGCCCTCCCGTCTCTTCGCCTATTCCGGTTCATTCTTTTCAACATTTTCAAGTGCGTAATAAGACGAATTCCAGCTGTTAAAATGATCAGGGGTGCGGAACCTAATTAACGTGTATGAAACAATTTTCCCTTGTCGCGTGTGCCGTGTTTTTCGTGGGGCTATGTAATTTTCGACGGAATTAGCTTCATTGTGATCCGTTGACAAAGAAAAACGGAGATGCTGTCGTCGATGAGCCCCAGCTGGAAGCTCGTGAGGAGTTTCCTCGAATGACAAATTAACGGCTCGCGGTTTTCTCCTGCGACAAGACCCACGAAATGTTTGAAAAGATGTAAATCCTCCCCTGTTTCAACGAGCAGCCTAATCCTCCGACGAAACTTCGACGAAGCCTTTAAAAGAGATTGATCGTCGTCTCGTCACTACTTGTCCTCGATCCAAATTCTCTCTCTCACGGCGTCCCAATGAATCCCGCGAAACGCAGAAAAGTACGAACGAAATCTCCACTGCAAATACCAGGTCCAAGTATCGAGACATTAGTCACGTCTTTAAATGTAGCTCAACACGATGGTTCCCAGAACTAAGGGTATATCTAAGGGTATATCTGCGTAGCAGGGAGCATTAGTGACGTCTCGAGACGTATTCGTGCTACGACCAATCTGATTTCAAGGAACTACGCCGGGATGTACAAGGTGAGACCATACCGTGGAACACGCATGGCTGGATTTATTATTAACTGTGCGTCGATTTCCCATGAAACGTAAATATCGAGCAACTCGTAAACGATCGGGCCATGTTAAAAGATAATTCGTGACGTGTCTAATCATTGCATTGCGACAGGAAACGCATAATTGTGCGCTATTTATAGTGTGCAGGTCGGGCTACTTTCTGAGGTTACTACCAGAGAGTCAAAAATTTTATGGGAATATCAGTTCAAGAATGAATTGCGGCCATGAAAGTAGGGAACGGGGTGTCATTAGAGATCCAGAGGGGCTGCCAGCCACCTCTCCAAGTCTCTACCCTCACTGTCCCCTTATCCGAGGGGAATTTCTAACTGATTTACGAGAAAACAAGACTGTTTAATATTTCTCTTAGTCCCCTGGCGCCACGGTTAGACTCCTGCCCCGGCGCGTGACTTTCGCGACACGTCGAAAGTCTCGTAACTTGGTTAAATCAACGTGTTATATTGTAATTACTGTACTATGAGCCCAAATAAACGACGTCTCATCTGTACAATTTTTTTTCAGTTGCTTCTCAATCCGACAATGATGTAAGAAAGAGAAATGACAGTATCCCTGAACGTTTTGTTCAAGAATTCGTTTATATTTTATTAAATGCTACATCGTTCTGGAATAGTATCGTTCGCTTATATAAATCTTCCGCTTGAAATATATTTAGAGATCCCCTCCATTCGTGGATTTAACCCTCAGCAACGTCATCGCGATCAAACAAGTCGCTTTTACCCCGACCTACCACTTGGCAGCGGCAATTACCAATGATTTAAACTATATTAAGAACCATTTTACGCTCTTCATAATTTGATACCTCGTTCTGGATTATCCGAGAAAGACGGCAAAAAGCTTGAACACGGTTGATAAAAATATACTTTCCCGTTTTCTCATGTGAGATTCGAGACACGTTCGACGAACTGTTTGCATCCCGGGCGCCAAATCATTAATAAGGCGCCTCGCGAACTTCTACTAACTCCAAAGAAACAATTGGGCAAGGAGATTGCAAGAAGGACGGCAAAAGGGGTTATAAAGGGGGTCAGAGAGTGGTTTAAGGAATGAGACATTCTACTCGACACTAATGACAATTAGAGCCTTGCGTCGACGAATGAAAATAGAACAAGAGATGAAAGGATTTACGCACTTAGCAATAGTACCAATCTAAACGCAAACACCATTATCAGAATGGTGAATTCCCGAAATTGACAATCAATTTAATCTGTCGTAAATGATAAAATCTAGAGCAAGGGGAGCATCGCGTATCGATAACGTGTTGGAATAATTTGAAAAAAAACATAGGGAGTTGATAATCCGGCGATGAGCCGCCGCAATATTTTTCTCGCATTTTCCCAGCGTCCTGGGTGGGGTGAAAAATGGGGGGAAAAAGGGTAGTAGCGGCATAAACACCCACGATAGCGAGCTCTCGTTATCTCGAATAAATCAAATGACTGGTGGATACAAGCGGACAAAGCGACCCCGCAGCATATTTTCTAGTAAACTTTCCCGAGGAGGTGTGAGCCCGTAGAGATAATAAATGCATGTACACGATACGAAGCAGCCAATATAACACCAGCGAAATTTATATAGGCTCTCACACGAATTCGCGGCCACGCGTGAACACGGACAAGGGATGCTTCGTTTTATTATGCTCTTCTGGCAGCCACACGCGGTAAATAGCCAGGATTATAAATAATCGTACGGCAGTATTAACCCTCGTGGTGCGGAATGGTACACCCTGTGCAACGTCCACTCGAAACACAAACGATGCACCGGCACACGGCACCGATGCAATTGCAACCGATAAGAACCTCTGCCAAAACGAGAGTTAGACCCGCGGTAGTGTATTCGAGGCTCATTCCTCTCTTAACCAATCCACCAACCCCGATGAATTCGACTTCATTCACGCACACCGACACACGTCCACAGGCTCCAGAGTTTTTCCCTTTAACGAACGACCGTTATAAATAATTTCGATGCTTTGTCGTATTGCGCCGGCCGAGCGTGCCGCGAAACTGGGTAGGGGGTGACTTCTCGTCTCTTTTTTTTTCGCTCGGTCCGCGCGCCAAAAGAGGGTGAACCGCCTCGAAACGAGGGTACAAGAGGGTGGGGAGAGGTGCTCGAGGCTCGCTCATTTATTCCTTTATCTCGTTATGAAAGAAAGATACCTCGCTAAGAAAGGATTAATTAATTATTACACGGCTTGATAATATATTTATCGCATTGACACGTCCGTAGAAATGGTGCCGGCGTAATTCATCGAAATTGCTTGATCGCGGGCGGCGGAACGTCGAGAGCCCCGACGAATTTATGGAGGGGGCAGGGGGCGGGCAGTTTATTGAAAATTATGTAGATCGCAGTTCCGCGGGCGAGAAAAAAAAAAGGAAGCTAGATAGCTATTCTAATAATCGTGTGTGTACCGCACTTGTAATTCATGGGAGGCGAAAGCGCGGCTCAAAGCACAATGCATATACTTGGCGGCGCGATAAATAACCGGCGGCTGTATGAATCATTGCAATTTATATTTCACCGGGCCATTTTTATCGTTCGGTATATTATTTTTTATACGCGAACGTAAACCCCATATATCTTTTCTAATTAAAGGATTTAGCATAGGTACCTGAGGGCAAAAAACAAAGCGAAAGGAAAAAATCCAAAAAATGAAACGCCGCTGCGTCGCGAGATAGTTCGACGAATTGCAATTTGACGCGAAAGAACAATAAGTGGTTGAATACGATCGAAACGAGGCAACGAAGGAAGACAGAAGCACGAAGATAGAAGCGAAATTAGCCCAGAGGGACTTCTTAACAACTGGAAGAGAATAGTAGGGAGTGGGTGGCTTTTACACGCAGCTCTAACCACCCTTACGAGATACAATCCACCCCCCAACGCCCCCGCTCATGCCTCGGTAACTCTGTCGAATTTGTAGTTAAGGTTGTAAACGTAAACCTGGGAATTCACCCCCACCCCCCACCTAGGATTCTCCCGTGTTACCTCTCTGCTTTCTCATTCGAACCCTTTTCCATCCTTCTTCGCGCTCGCCAAGTATATGTACGCGTATAAGCGACACTGCTACGCAAATGTTAGGCTATGTTTGCAAACCCTCTTGTCCTACGTAACACGCGCCTCGTCCTTCTACAACCCTGAGTATATGTACCACCTACAATCTTACAACCTCCCTTCTTCGCGGATAACGAGCACTACGTGAACCTTCTCTCTAGCCGTCTCTGCCGCCGATAACTTTTAACTTCGAACAGGAAAGGATATTCTCGCCTCGAGAAAACAAGTGTTTTCGAGCTACGTCATATTTATCATATATTTTAACTGCGACACCTTTACACCCACGACAACCTACGTATAAATTGTTAAAGGATACAGCAGAGAGAACTGGGTGGCTTATACTTGCCATCGTGACTATATCGAATCCGCAGTGGAAACGTGCTCGGGAAATGGTTGCGGATATTGGCCATAGATATATTTCTGAGGGAGCAAAAGGGAGCGCGTTGGAACATAAAAAGATCGCCTTGCCTTATACCAAACGGCAACTACCTCTCCGTTCCACCACCACCCACTTTGCCCCCCTTCTCTACTCCTCTGGCGTTCACAACCACCCTCCGATTTATGGAGCATTCTGTACATTCGATATTTTCTATTGTCGATCGCCCCTATTTGTCTTATTTATGTTTCTTTTAGGGACCACCCTCGATCACCCTTCGCTGTTTCTGTCTTGGCTTGGCCGGCGTCCACCCCCGGCCAAGTGCCGCGTCCACTCTCGTGCGAAATTCACCCCCTACGAATACGAACGGTCGACCGGCCACTGGATATTCCAAAGGATTTGCCCGTGATGCAAACTCGCCGCTATATTAAAACGATATATTTCGGAGAGGCGTAGGAAATTAAATACGAGGGGAGTGCTATTACCACTTAGCGCCACACGAATGGCCACCGTCGTATAATATAACTTTCGAAAAGGTAGGAATATCGGGTATAAAAATACGACATGTTATAACACCGTTCGTTTCAATAGTTACTGCGATTAGGTATTTCGCGAGGCACGCTTATTTTCTGTATACAAGGTGACGAGTATATTTATATACTTAATGCGATCGAGAAAAGTGAAAACAACAAGCCCCGAATGAATAAGCTGATACAATAATGTATTTTGGTTGAAAGCCCTTTAGCGCTGTGACGACAAAACGATTGGAGGGAAAATGAACGGGCGCCTTACGCTCAAATCCAGCTCAGCCGATAGTGTCTTCTTCCTGTACGGTGTACACGATTTGTCTTCGGCTAGTTTAGGCTCGGTGTTAATACGAGAATAAACAGCGAGGTAAGATCCCTCTTGGCTTAACGCGTCTCTCCTTGAGTAAGCCCAGTTAAGTCTAAAGGGAGGTTCGAGATTCGAGGTTCCAGGTTTCAGGTCTGGACGGCCTCGAGCTGGAATGAGCAAGGGCTTTCTAATTAAGATCGTTAAACTGCCATGAAATTCAAATTACGTTTACTGCTGTCCTTACTTCCCTTCGCGGACCCTTTTGCGGCCGATGGCGAGCTGTTTCGCCAAAGTCTTCGGTCAGAAATTGCCTATGATTTTTAAACGTTTCTTAGTAGACGTCCAACGCGGTGAAAGCCTCCTTTGAAACGCAGATAAAAACATCTTGGAAAATACTCGATGATCCGAGTATAGCATTGTGTATAATTCATTTTTTATTTTTTTTTTTATATTCAATGAGATTCGATCGTCTCGTTGTACTGTGGCGCAAGAAATTAATCGATATTGAGATTTCAATAATACTGCAATCTGTGAGCACTTCCCAGACTAATCTGACGATATTAGCATAGATTCTCGGACGGTAGATAACTTGGAATCTTGAAGGGTTGCGAGAGGAAGGGGGCAAGGGACGTCTGATAACCGCCCCTTGTAAGTTAGCGTATCAGCCAGTGAGAAAGGGTAAGGAAAGGGGTAGTTTAGGGCAGCACGCGTCCCTTCTATTAAATTAACGTAAGGTAAAGGGGTGGAACCCACCCTCTCCCCAAATACTAGGTCAACTGATTCAACCTCTCGGAATCCTAAGTGATTCATATGCAGCTCCTTTAATTCCGCAAGTGCGACAAATTTTCTTAACAATTCAAAAAAAAAAGATGACCCGTGGAAAATTGTCTGGCACGGCATGGCGAACCTACGCCCTATTCTCGAATCCAAGGAAACAGATAAGAGCAGGTCGTTACCCTTGACAAACACTAAATTTCAAGGAAGTTTCGGCTCGCTTACACCCGCAGACACGATGTCAGAAACGGAGCAACTGATTAAACTATCACTCGTTGTACCAGCTGCCCCCATAGGCAGGAGACATTCACTTGA
Organism: Nomada fabriciana; assembly: GCA_907165295.1. Classification (NCBI taxonomy): domain Eukaryota; kingdom Metazoa; phylum Arthropoda; class Insecta; order Hymenoptera; family Apidae; genus Nomada; species Nomada fabriciana. The sequence goes on along the minus strand of OU015690.1, from coordinate 5,069,612 downwards.
AATACACGGTCTATAAAGTACAGATAATTACAGATGCCTGTTGCATAATATAATTAAGTTTTAATCATAACGAAAGCTTTCTGAATACGAACAATCGGTAGAACCGTCCTACTTCCCTAGGACATACAAAAATAAGAAGAATGTGATTCCCTGGCGCCAATGGCATCGCCACGCTAAATATTTTCCCTGGCGAATGTATGGATCGAGCAAACACGGTGGATGTTTTTGAGATAAGCAACGACCATGCCAGGGTAGCTCAGACCCGTACGAGTTCGAACGAAGAAAGGGTGTGTCGGACGACCGTGTCCTGTCATGTTCGATAGCGATATACCTTGGGCCCAGGCTCCTTTAGAATTTCCTGGTTCCCGGTCTCTAATTGCATAATAGGATGCCCGCATGTAGAGAAAAGATGGGTTAGTATAGACGTCGGTGAACCAAATATGGGGGCGGCGATAGAATATACGAATCAGAATGCTGGCCACAATTGCATTATTATCGTTAGAGAACAGCGGATGAAATCTTTTGTATTCGAACTATAGTTCCGCTAATTCATTCCGGGTGAATTGAAGATTGTTTTCATATTTTGGTTAAAGGAGCCGGGAGTAAAGAAAATGTATTAGGACGCGCGGAGAGTGTCTTAAACAAACGAGTATACGTATTCTTCCATTAACATGGTAAGAGTGTGTAGGGAGGAAAATACCGTGGCGATAAAGCTCTTGTACAGACAAAAGAGGAAGGCTTGTTTACGCAACGCTTTATCGTTAGGGGGTTCGTCGGATTTTCTTGTTGATCCCCATGGTTCTTCTAATAGCGATTTTGGTTTATTTTGGTTAACAAATTAAAGTACCTTCCCTCTACTACCTCAGTCCCTTTAAAAATTATCCCGCTTTTGTTTCCCTTAACTAGATCAATATTTATAAGAGCTAATCAGGTTCGGATGGGCATGGAAAATTGTAAATTCCTCTCGGAAGAACAGGTGAGATGGAACCAGAGGTAAGATTATCGTCTTCCACGACTGTTCGCTTTAGAAATGAAACCATGTCTGTTTGTCTGTTTGTTGAAGCAATTAACATCGTCACCTCGTAGATTGGATGGATCACGGCGTTGCTCGGTTCTACATCAGGCTTCGCCACAAGCGGCGAATTACAATTACCTAAGATACACAACGAGCAAACGTTGGGAAGCAACAATATCTCATTCTCAAGCCGCGCGATTATAATGGTTTAAAATAATTGATGGAAAACAATGATGAAATTTACCGTTGGGAAAGCTTTATTTCTTTTTTAGTGCAAATATTAAGGGTGAGAAATGTGATCTATAAATTTTACGCGTGTCTGGCGGTGAAGCCAGTGAAGTGTTTGAGGAATGTTACGAATAAATTGATGAGACACTGCCAGCTTCGTAATAAGATGACCACGTTATAGCGATCGAACACTCGGCGTATTATTAATTGACACTTCACCAGGAAGTCCCACCACTCTGCTTCGATATATTCTGTGTTACCAAGTAGCCCCGATAAGTACTCGAGTAATCGATATCACAGTTTCGAACGTGCAGAGGTTTAACGTCAATACTCATTGCATTTAGAAACATGCATTTCGTTTTGTTTTTAAATAAATCGATATTTTTTCACGACAGAAGGAATGAGAAATGGATGGAGATCAGTGAAAAAAGCTGACGATACATCTTGTGTACTTAGTTTAAAGAATTTTTTCTCGACGAGGGTACTACCAAGACGTGGTAACGAGTGAAGTTTTTCATCGTTACTCCCATGAAAAAAGATTTGGCCGGGAAATAAATACAAATTGTCGGATTACCGAGACTTTTCACACTGATATGGGACCCCATGCTCTTCACGCGACAACGTTCTCCATTTTCCGAATACTCCGCATAACTTACGGCAAGCTACTTCATGAAACCCAAATGTGCCTGGAATGTATCGTCGAATAATAGTAACAAAAAACATTCCATGCAGGAAGTCCAATTACTGTGCGAAATTTTTGTGAAAATATTTTCAAGCTTGAACATTTCTGTCGTATTAGATAATATACTAATTAATATTTTCTCAAGTGTTCAGCATTATAGAAAATTATTTAAGTTTCCTTTTACTGAATATTAATCACGGTTTTAATTATTCCTCACTTTTGACATCTTGCACTTAAATCACAGTGTCAAAAAAACTAATCTAAACAAATTTTCAAAAACCTTTACTTATTTTTAAAGAGGCTTCCATTCATATTTCCAATTCCTCCGAAAATTATCCCACCGGTAAAAAAATATTATCGCACCTTTAAAGCATTCGACGCTCGGCGGTACACGAATTTCCAAGAGCGGGGCATGTTAATTAAATAACCGGGAAGAGTTTACCAATAACGTGTGGGGCCGTGTGACACGTGGTTTCGGAGAAAAAAAAGTCGCCAGGATTGTTCGACGTTCGGAAATGTGCGGCTCTCGCCTATGGCCATGGTCTTTCGATTTTTACTTTAATTAAATATTTTCCGCGCGTCAGGCTGTGGCTGTAATTTCGAACAATCCGTTGCAAGACGAACCGCAACACAGCCACAAACCTCGATGGCATTTTTTGATTTCAACTTTAGCAATTTCAAAAAGTTCATTATGCTCCGTCCCTTCCCTTACTATACCAAAGGAAGGGAAACGTTGCTTTACAAATATCATTTGTTGGATTAACTGACATCAATTATTCCACTAAAAAATTGGGCGAAAAATCACGAATGTATACCTTTAAAAAAATGGTAAGAGGATTTGACAACAGTTTGAAGAAAGCGTTAAAAGAGGCATGAGAAAATCTCACTGCTAAAAATGTACATCTTGATAGATTAATTAGTATGATGACCGTGGGTTGACTCCTGACAAACGTACTACTTCGTTTCAGTATGGAAAATGAATATTAAGGTTAATTATAATTCGGAGAAACCTTTGACAAATATTTCAACTGCTGAGATAAAGAACGAATAAGCGGCTGAAGAGGGGAAGAAGAGATGGTAGGTAGTACTGCTTTCCTTGTTTGAAAACTAGGGATTTTTCATCGTCCGGCAACGTGGCCTCGTATAATTTAGTATGAAGAAACTTTTTTGTCGCTTTAACAGTTACCGTAATAATATTTTTTACGCGTTACGGACTTGGTCCGTACAATGTTAGCACGTCAAGTATAATAATTAAAGGAATTTTAATATTACGTCGGCCCTCTATTGTGTTTCCATTAATTTAAGTTGCCGCATATACTTCATTATGCGTAGAAGGAATTTCAGATTATTACATCAAAGTAAACGAACGAAGGGGCCAGAGGATTTTCTGAAAACTTCAACCAAACTCCACTGTCGCCTTCTTCTCAAACTTCCGCGCCACAATGCCCCGATATTAAATGTGGATGAATATTTATGAACAATAATTGTATTTATACAATGTGTCGACGCACACCCGGCAGAGAAAGTCGACGGTCTAATTAAAATCATGCTAATAAGTATACAAGCTGCGGAAGAAAAAACAAAGAGTGCAACTTTTCTTTCGTTTATTTGGTAATGTGATGTTAAATTCCGGTGTGTAATAATAATTCTTGTCTGATTTATTGAGAGAAAGAGGGGAAAATTATGATCGTGCAAACACGAAACGTGGAGACTTGAAGTCAAGACAATGCGTAAGTTATTTATACAACCCCGAGACGCCACCCTCGTCCATAGCAGTTAATTATACGTCTCAGAGGATATAATCAAGCACTCTTTTTAAAAGTTGCTTCACTTGCTTCAGGCTTGAAGGTAAATCGATATTAATGAGTTGTAATAGGCAAGCCTCGATTCTTTGCCACTACAAGAATCGAATTAAACGTTCGTATACTCATATGCATAAGGAGAATTTGTCAACATTAATTGCATAAATAGTATCGCAATAATAGTAAAATTGTGAAGGCAATACAAACGATGGAATGGTATATATGGCAAGAGGAATTACGAAGCAGGACAAACCATACTTTCGTATGCACAAAGCACTCGAGTGGGCAGAGGGTTTGTCGACCATACGTGCGACAACCACCCTCAACCGGTTCACCCCTTCTAAGTTTCATTATCTTCGCTGCCCGTGGAGTTTCTTATATTACGTTTCACGATGCTAATAATTATGCAGTCCCCTTCGTAACAGCCAACGTAGAAAAAAGAACGCAATTAGCAACTCCCTTAATTATTAAGCTCCAGCGTTTTTTAAATAACAATCGAATGACCGTAACGACAGATACGACGGGCAGCAAAGAATAGCAAAGAAGAAACAATAACCTTTCCGTCCAGACAATTATCGGAACCCTCTCCTGAATGAATCATCTCCAAGTTCTATCGTCGGGCCCGCGATCGGTGAAAATAATTCCAACTTTCATCAACAAAGAATCCAATCAGCGGAGACAAATGTTCGAGTGGTATGGCAAAAATTAAAAAGGATAAAGAGGAAGACTCGTGAAAACTTCGGCAGGTACTCGAGGCCAAATTGACACCTACGATCCGACAGAAGAGGAGGAAGTGCCGTTGAGGTAAATTGAGGGCTCGATGGGAGGACGTCGGGGGTGGAGTACCAGCAGCCTTCTTCGAGGGGTTGGCGAAGGGTTCGTAAGCAGAAGGGAGGAAGAAAAAGGGAGGAAAAAGGAGGAGAAGAGAAAGGAAGGTGGAGGCCCATTACCGGTGAGCGTGTGTCTCGAAACCGCCTAAAGCGGATCTAAAAGAGGGTAAAAAAGAAGCGACGCTCGCATGTCTCATTGCAATCTGCAAATATTGAGAATGTTTTCCGGCATTGCGGGAATCCAGGAGCGCACGCGCTTCCAACCAATTGCGATTATCTAACAGAGATACCACAGAGTGGATCCATCGTTTCGTTCGTATAATCTGCCTTCGCTACGTCTATACGTATAGAGCGAGAAGGGAATTAGATGTTCTCGTGTCCCATGATACAGGGAAGAAAAAAAGATTAGCTAATGGTATTTCTATCAGCTGACTATTCCCCCTTTCGGTTTATCTTCCGTTCAATCTTTTAAAGTTTGTCTTGACTGAGAAATGTTGTATCTGTTACGAACAACCAGAGATAGGGTTGCAGCAATTAAGATCCGCACGACGATAAATTCACGGGGCAAACGACAAAGATGCGTAATGGAATAAAAGTCAACCTTCCTTTCAATCCCACCCTACGCTGACCCCTCCGCGTCGTCATTACGATATCGGCCATGTCCGCTAGTAAAGAAGAACAATTAAAATATGACAATCGTTAGATTTAATTATCGGGACAAAGGGCAACGGGTAACCCTCCGATTGTCGGGCAAGAATGCTGCGCGCAGCTGAAAACTTGAAAGACATTTAAAAGCGCGGCTAAAGGGACGGAAGGGTGGCGCCTTCTCACGCCTGATTTCGCCGCCATCTGACTCAAGCTCTCCGCCACAGTGTTATTAAGTACAGGGCATAACAATCAAAGAACGAATCTTCCGAATCATTTATAACAGGCGTTATGGTAATAACAATTATCTCGGCAGCCTCTCATTCCCCGCCCGTTCCTCGAAAGATTCGTCTCAAAGATTTCCTTTCCCTTTAAAAACATCGCGACGCCGAGAAAAGAAGAAGGAATCTGATATTTATGAGGGTGTCATTATATTTTTGTCTTGTTCATATTTTGTTTCCCATGCCGAGAGATGACTAATCGCTTCACTGCGATCGAAATAGGTCGTGCGTCCACGACATTGTAATTTTTTTAGTCACATCAAGCACCAGCTGCGTGATTCTCAAAGGGTTGAACTGATAGTCTCAATTAAAAATATGCTTTATAATTGCTGCGACTGCGTGACACATCTGCAAGGAGAACCGCACAGAAATATCAATCCGTGCAATGGATTATTAATAGCCAACACGCAAGGGGATGCGGTCTGATGGTGTCAATAAATGTGAAGACAATTTAAATATTTCACTTTCTCGCTCTAAATATTATCGACTATAAGGTATCGTTGTGTATGCGAGTCGCGATTTAAAATATATGTATAAGAATCTCGGCATATTTTGAGTCAAACATCGATCGATGATTTCTACTATCTATGGAACAGATTAATATTGAATGGAGAAATAATTTTAAACGACTGCACTACGTTTCCCTAGCCTCGGGACAATGCTCCTTCACAAATATTTCTTTATTTAATTTTTGTATCCTTTTGGTAACATTCTATATTTTATACTTTCTATATTTTATTGAAACTAAATATTATATTATATTACGCAGGATATAATTATCATGTTAAATTAAAATATTCAAGGGGGAACAAGGAAAGTCCCCCATGCAAAACTAGTTCACTGGAAGCCAAGCGAAATTACACGATTTCAGCTCGTCGTCGCAACCACGAGGAAGACAGAAACACCGTCTTTCCAGCAATATGAACAAGACGTCGCCAATGTTATTTTCCAGCGTCACACCAGGTTAATCATCCCCCAAAGTTACGGAAACGACATGACTGACGAGCAAACAGGAACGACGAGGATCGTTGCTTTTACGTGCAAGTCTCCTCTACGATGCAGTGCTAAAGCACGACAAAGAGCGCTTAAAAAACTTTTTAAATTTAACCCCATCCTCGGCTAACTTCTTCCAAGGAGGATCGTGGAAGAATGCGGATGCAGTATGCCCGGGGTGACGAGCAGACCAGACAACTCTCATAAAATATGTCTACCACGAAAGAAACCGGCTCTGCCGAGTTATTTTTTATTCAATACAGTCTTATACTTCATCGCTAATCATTAGCAGCAAATGGAACAAAGTTCTGTTCCCATTTTGTGTCGCAAAACATATTGAAAAGTAGCGGCAATGGTATCCCCGAAAGTCGCAGAAAACTACGTGAATTCAAAACGGTTACATCTGGGGGGTAGAAATAATAGAGTGGGGAGCCGCAATGACCGGCGAGAAGGGGGTACACCGCGATTCAGAGTTCCGTCTGGATTTGTATCGAAAAGGGAGACGGGCGACGTGAAGTTTTCCAATTAAACGCGGATTATATCGCTTTGTCTCGGTATTGAAAATACATCGATACCGCGACACGACCACCCCCGTGTGTCTGTATAAAGAACCGAACCCCAGCATCCAGTCTCGCACATAATCGTCCAGGCACGAGTTGAATCTTTCTCCCCGAACAGAATCATCGAAACTTCGGTCAACAACGACTCCGACGATATCTCGATGTATCACGAAGCAAACGAGAAGCGGGATTACCCCTGGCCTCTCCGCCCCTTTTTTTTCCTTCCACCTCGTTTTCCCTTCGGCGATTGTTTAAACCATCTGGCGGCTGTCGCCTAGTCAGGGCCGATCCCACGTGGAACGATTGTACGCGAAAGAGAAACGTGAAAATTTCAAGCAGGCCTGCACTCTTGTACACACCATCCGCGATACGCGATGTTTGCCGAAGTTCAACCAAAACGGCCTGCGCTCTGTCAACCCGGGATCCGATTAAACATTGTCCCCGGTCTATTGAAGAAATTTTCAATCTTTCTTGGCGATACGTATGGAACACGATATATCCTGGATACATTGATGGAAAATGTAAAAGTACGTTTCGTAATTTATAATGCACGGACAAAAATAAGGGAGGACGTGGAAAAAAGTTTCTCCGCGATACGCTATCCGGTTTCGTTGGAACGAAAAACAGCAGAGAAACGATGCAATTTGAATTCGATATAGGAATACAAGGCTCCTATGGTTCGGCTAGTGATCTGTAAATACATCGGCTGGATTGGATTGGCCCCTATCAACCTAACTCCCTGTCTACCAGGAAGTTTCGTACTTTTCCAAACTCACTCCCTTGGAAAAAAGCTCACGGTCCTCGTGTAATAGCCACTCGCCAAACTGTAGTACGGTTCGCAAAACGAATTTCGTTTCTGCGTTTCGATTCAAGAACGTCACGATCGAAAAAAAATATATTAATTACGAACGCCGCCCAGCCGAATCATCTCGAGGGAGCTGTTTAATTTTCACGAACACGCAGTGAAACAGCGAAGAACTTTTTATAGACGCTGGGGTTATTCTTTCTTTCCCTTTTTTTTTGTTCCTTTCGTAGAAAGATTAACGACCTCCTGGAGGAAGCAATTGTACGGAGGTGAAAACGAGCGTATGCAGGCACGCGTATGAGCACTATCGATTCCTGAAATTATGGCAGTGGGTCAAAGAGGGGTGAAACAGTGCCGGGGGCGGAAAGAGGAGCAGCATCATCGAGCCTACTCAGACGAGGAAGCGCAGAGGGTGGACTTTTTACTCTGGAAAGAATGAAATCATCCTCTTTAAGATTCCTTTGCGCCCCAATAAAACGCTTCGATACATCCGTGACCCGTGCAATCGACTATATTATCCAGAATCTCGAAAAAATATTCCCGTATCCAAGCAACGATCGAAATAAAAGCAACAGGAAGGAGATCTGAAAAGTGGCTTTACTTTATGCTGTCGATTTTCAGTCTGTACGAGAACACCCTCCGGTGGCGAACGGGCAAGCAGGCAGGCAAAAGATATTAAAACAATCGGGCGTTGTAGGGACCTCTCCCCCCCTCCCCCACTCCTTGGTTCCCTTTAAAATTTGCAAATACACGAGTGAAGTGCGAATTTATTCGTCGGTCTCTAACCACGCGGCTCCTCTTCACGGCTCAGACTCGGTTCAACGGCGTGAGCCGTTTGCGGCAGCCGCGAAATGGAAAAACGGGTTTTCCTTCTCTCCCAGATGGGGGGAGGAGAGGAGAGGAATGACTGCGTGCCACGACAGGGATTAGCATAGCCCCCTCATTAAAATACAAACACAATTCCATCGGCCCGAACAGCCACCACCCCCGCCAATCTCAAATACCAACCCGTTTCTACAGTCGGTTCAATGTTTCCTTTCTCTCTTAATATCTCTCTAGCCTACAGCCTCTATATATGTATATATTTCTCTCCTTTTCATAGTATTGCCTCTAGGAACATATAATTTATATTCTTTGAATCTTGCAGGACAGCTACCTACGCGTGATTATTATTATTTTTTGAACGGGGTAAAACGTGGAAGGGCGGTTTGTGAATTTATAAATCAAGATTTCCTTCGATTTGTGGAAATCGAATAGGGGAGATAGGAGAACCGCCGATGAAAGAGAACACGTTAAAGGGTTGGGTGGGAAAAAAAGCAAGTCCCTTAAGAGCAAAAGACGAGGAAAACGACGTTCCTTCCGCGTGGTCGATCGGCACATGCAAATGCTCTCTACGGTCGCGCTACCCTTAAAGTTACTGCGGTATTTCCCGTTCATTCAGTCCCATTGTTTTTACTTCCGCAATGTTCCCACATCTGATTTTTCGAAACGGTGCATCGCGGTCGTCTCGCTAATAAAAATACCTCTGAATGGTGAAACCGTAATATCCCCCCAAATAATAAAAAGCACGAAACACAAGAGTGGAGTTCCCAGAGTAGATGCTAAATGAGACTGTGCTTTTGAAATAATCGTGAATGTTTCACGGATGGAATGCGAAAAAAAAGAAAATTAATAAAGTAAAACAACGTTCCAGCTAAAAGCAAGATAGAAACGTGAGTATGTTTGAGAAGAAAACACGATAAAAACAGTCGTTGCGACGTCAGCAATTAGGAAAACTGAATGGACAGATCGACGGTCTCCAGTCTCTAGGGGTGGTTAAACCTTATTGGCCAGAAAAAGAAAAGTAGCCGTAAACAACCCTCCTAAATACCCCCGACCTCTTATTGGCCTATAGCCATCAGTTTAACCATTGCTGTAACGACCCTCGCTTGTTTACTGATCGGGGATGCCTTTACGTGATTGAAGCATCTACTGCGTGGTGAACGAAAAAAATCTACTCCTCGAAAACGACCCTCTGCTGATTTACGACAAAACACCTGAGAACTTTCTGCCCCTATTTTATCGCTCGTGCTATCAGGACGATCATTAAATCTTTCACGCGGATAAAAATATGCAAAATCCGAGGAGGCAAGCTCCGCGAGATAGAAGGGGTGAGTATATAACAGGCTCGATAAGCGAGGATTTCGTGTACTTCGTAAATACCGACGGATCTATCTTGGAAATTGTTAAAAGCTACACCCCCAGCGAGAGGTTGGAATATTTTCAACGCAAACAACCCGTTACCGGCACTAATCGTAGGAGTAGCTTATGCCGAGCACGTGGTACTTCTTTGAAGGGCTTTAGATGAGTGTAGGCCTTGCCAAATACAGAATCCGTTTGACCGTCAAGCGTACAGAGCAGAAAGCTTTTATCCTTTCTACCCTCCGTTCATCCTACAGCCTAGAGGAGGCTCTTCAACCCCTTCCAATCTTTGTCCCGCAAAAGAGAAATATTTACAAATATTTCGCAACTATAAAACCGCTTCACGCTACGTTATTTTCCAACGCCTTTCAAGGGTTAACACGGTTCTGTATCTCCTGTCGCCACTTCGTTTCCGAGCCTTTATATTTGTTCGCGCCACGACATGTGCCGATTGTGAGACGAAAATGTTCTGCAATATTTTTTTCTAGCAAAAATGAATGGAACGTTAAAACGACGAACGTAAAAAAAAATTAGGATAAAAGGGGGGGCCTACTTCGTTTTCGGATCGATCGATCTCTTTACGGAGTATTCACCGCGTTGATACATATGCAGACTCGATATCTTTGGTAGTTATTCTTTCGTGGCTTACCAGGGGGAAAGATAAGGAAAAAGCCGGCAGTAATTTGAACCTAAAGGAAGCCACCGATAAAGCCAGCTTTGATGCCTTCGTTAAACGTTTAGACTATTTTTGTCTCGAGGGGTGTTACGTGATAGCAATTGAACACAAGGTTTGCACTATTTTTTGTTCGCGAATTTTAGAGTAAATCTAAACCTCGATTAGCGCGAGAGATCAAAAGGACAGAGGGATGATGAGAACTGACCCTTGAAGGCCAGTAGGGTGTGGCTAACGGTCGAGTAAATGAAGGGTCGCATTACGAGTTAATGTTCAGCTGTTACGTTTGTGTGATTCGCCTAATTGCTCGACCCAAGAGATTCCAGAAGAACCTTTGTTTCGTATGCATAATAAGATGATAGACAATTGTACAAATTGCTCGAATAAAGTACAATCTTCCAATAAATTTGACTCAATTAAACATAAAAGACTCCTGATTCAAAATAACTCTACGCATTACCACTCCACGTAGGCATAATATTTACACATGTAAAAAAGAATTAAAATAAATGCACCCCAGTCGATTTCAACGAAAGAAGCTCCACGATCAAGCCATAAAATTGTCCACCGGATTTGGCAGAACTCGGAGACTTCTAAAAATCTCCTAAAGAAGAAGTTTGCCAGTGGAGTTCACGTGCCGATACAGAAAAAAAAGAAGATGTAGCGTAGGTAGGACTGTCGGGACAGGAAGTTAAAGAGGGCGGTTAACAGGAGCTTCGGGGCAATAAGCGACTCTACAAGCTTTGGGAGGCGACGAGAGATGACCGCACATGAAAAGCCGCACTGGTCAGCAGAAACAGCTCGCAAAAACACGGTCGGCCAGCCTCTTCTCTGCCCCACAGCAGCAGCCACCCCAGGGAAAGCTCCACCGACCACCCACACCTAAACCCAGCTACTCCCACTATTTTCACTGCTGGTGGCTCTCCCCCTCTCGTTCGTTCTTCGCCGTTTCCTAGCTCCTTTCCGCGCCAGCTACCGCCACACGTTAAGGGTTGCTTAGGTAGTTGGTACAGGGGTAGAAGAGAACGAAGTGGAAGGAGTTGGAGGGGTTTGCTCGGTGGCAAGATTACGGCGAAGTTGCGCTCATTTAAATAATGCGCACAATAAAGTATGCAATGGCTAAGGGTAGGGGGGGTAGGGTTGGTCTGGGTTCCGTTAGCGCTCGATGTTCCTGTTTCAGGGTAAAAGGGATGGCGCTCCCGGGTGCAGTCACGTTCCCTTGAAAAAGGAACAACCGAGGATACGTATACATACAAATATTTGAATGAGAAAGTTTACTTTGTGCGTGATTAGATTTTAGGTTAACGCTAAGTGCAGAATTTTTTTAAGGGCGGGGGGAGGCGTAGAATTTGTATACAGGGAAAAGAATGAAGTTAGCGAATGAAGTGGAAATATGTTTACTGATATTTTTTTTTCATCAAGCTTGCATGTGAATTGCGAGCACGAGTAAGATTACTTTCACGTTCGAGCAAAGCACCCACTATCGCGAAGATATCAGAAGGGTAAGTTCAAGCGTCCCGCCCCAAAGGTTTTGCCGATCGATGGCGATTCCCAAGGTCATCTAAGTTTTCCGACCATGGACATTGCGTGGAATGACCCGCTTCGATAGGTTACAGGGATTTTGGAATAAATCCCTTCTGGCCGAAGCAAAAGTTTGTTCGACAGTAATCTTGCATCTCCGACACCCCACACTCGTTTTCTTCGTCTTCTCTCCTATTCTTGTATTTCGGATTGCGATTATTCGTCAGGATCAAATCGAGTATGCTAAAAATGATTTTGGCCATTGATTGCTTATCGTACCAGCTCTGACGAGACACTTCTTCAATAATGTAATACAACACAAAATTGATTAAAGCGAGATCAGGGAATAAAGAAGTATCGTTTAAAGGGGATATGCGAGGCAAAATAATTTTTTGGGGGAAATACGCAGAATGGAAAACAAGAATAGTAAATAATGTATTCGGGTAATAGGGGTGCTCCTTCTTCATCTACGGCGCCCATTCCAACGGTGTGTCTTATGAGAATAAAAAGGGAGACGTGAAAATAAATGTAATGAAAAACTGGGGCTGCTTAAATAAAATAAAGCTTGTCGGCATATTATTGGCTGGAGGGTTACACTTTATCTCCCGCGCAGCCTCTTACTCTCTGCCGTTCCTCGTACTTCATTTTTTCAGTTTATTCTTCATTCAAGAAGTCTTTCATTTGCTCGACTAAGCGACGGCATGTTTCGCGACAGACTCTTAACGATGCAAATACTGGCCCGGCCTGTTTCATAAGCGTCACATTTTTATCCCAACCGCTCAATTATGTAACGAGAAGAAATGTACACTGGAGCATTGCCAGCTCAGACTATCCACGATCCACATCGCTTACAACTGTGTTGAACATTAACCACGTTCATATGAGACGATGCAAATTAGAAACAACATTTCGCGAACGTAAATACCACACATACTAATCGCATGGCAGCATTACCATGTGACAGGAATTTATTTGTTGCGCTGGTCACAGTGACATAATTGAAAAGCCTGACTTTGCCCTCTATATTATGCAATAGCTTCTCCCTGTCTCTGTATCCCCAACAGACTGGATCTCGACAAAAATGACAAATAGCATGGCAAAGGAGTCGCCTAATTTACATATCCACTAATCTCTGCCTCTCCTCGTGTCTCCAGCTCTAATTCCACGCTAATTCACAGCCCGACAGGGAAACGGCGATGCGTTTGTCCGGATCCTTAATAGACCATCGAGTGAGTTGTAACATTGCAGAACAACATTTGCAATTACCCTTTCGTTCTTCAAAGAATAGTAAAAGTGTATTCCATTCGATCAATATTATCATCGAATACAAATATTTGCACGAATTTACACAATGATGATACAACTCTGAGATAAAAGTGATTCTCGAAGTGACACAACGAACTTGCTGCTTCGCGGATCGTAATTATCGAATTTAATGTAATTGGGCATCAATTAAAATGAAATCAACGCGTCGTCTCATCTATACTTCATCCTAATGAAGGATGTAACAGCACCGCCCCATAAACATTTCGAAATTGTGCAGGTGCTGTCCTTGATTTATGACAGGCAATTAGAATCTGACTACCTTATTTGCCGTCGTTGCCACTAAGAAGTGCCGCCAGCATGTGAACACGACGCATCCTAATCTATGCTCGAAACCCTAATTTTGAGGGCACGCCAGATGTTATACGATGTGGATGAAGGAAATCGAAAATATAAATACACTCGTTCGAATGAAACGATTAGTCTCTGTATAATAGTCAAACGTAGTGAATACACAGCAATTGATATAATCACCGAAGAAAAAGAATTAACAGGTATCTACTACGAACGATAAATAATGAAAGTATGTTACGCGTGGAATTAATAATGTAAATTGCGTAATCAGACTATGGTATAAGAGGATTATAGAATCTAAGGGCGAAGTCGACGTCGGAAGGAGACAAATGAAGAGAGATGGTTTGCGGAAACTGGAAATGCAATATTCCGTGAAACCCGTCACCAGAGGGATCGTAAAATAAATAGATATACGAGATTAGAGTTCTTTGGCCAATTCGAGAACTATGTCGCCATAAATTAAAGGTAGTTGCCAACGTTGTTAATGAACACCAATCTACATCGTGCTTCGAACAATTGAACGAATAGCACCCTGCTTTGAGAACATTAATTGATAGAAATGTTATGAAATCCAACAATCCTTCTAAATTCCATTAGCCGCATCATTAGCCATATTTGAACAATTGAAAGAAATACCAAGTTTTTTTATCCAACCGATCCACCCTCTTTCTGTCGTTAATATTCAATGAAAGAAAATATAGCGTGCTTCGATAAATTCATCTCTGCGGAACAAGTGATTGTTTTCCCAATGAGCCTGATAAGGACAGAGGCGGAAATGAGTAAAAGGGGAAATAACCCGACGGAAAGCTGCGAGAATGGCAAGGAGTAAGAGAAGGAGAAACGCCCGACCTGAGTGTAGGACTTTGGGAAGAGATGGGCCGGCGTTCATCGGACATTTATCCAATTAACCGATTCGAGTTGAGTAACCGGGGGTCACAAGATCGTTCGGATACCTATACAGACAACGCACACGTTTCAGTCCAGGAGTGTACCAATAATAGATACGTGCTCGTATAGAAGACGAGCAAACCCTGGCTGCGTAATGTCGAATGTTGATCTGTTATGTTTAATTACGGAAGCTGATATTGACGGGTTGGAATGTTCGGGATGGAAAAAGAAGAATCGAGTAGATCGAAGTGGATGAACGGTGATATCGGTGCTAGTTGCTTGTTCGTAAAGTCACCCCTTTCTCTGCGTGGGGTTAGCTTCTGGATGGGGTTCGGGAACGGAGTAAAACTACTGAGGCGTTTGGGCACTGTCGAACGAAATGGCCAGCAATATTGTCGTCGTGGTTCGAGGGATTTGCGTAGGGCGGATCGACGAGGAAAAGGGTGGAAAGGGGAGTACGAGTGACACGGGAAATTAATTATACACTTCTGAAAATCCTGACCTCTGCCTGAACGCCAGAACAGATCATTGTCTATCCCCACGCACATTTTCGTTCCCTTCCCCTGCATTAAAAAAACGTACGTGGTTCCTGCAGAAACGTAACATTATACGCGATATTATTTCCAGTTAAATAGTAATCTTAGGATTATATATTAATTATATAATCGTATATTATTTAATAATATGTAATTAAAAAGAATTAAGGAATTGTTTTCTGAGAAATATTGCAGAAACGTAAGAGGTCTCATGAATAGCTGACATATTTGTATAGTAAGCAAATATGCTTTAAAAATTAAATCAATTTTAAACATGCATGTAACATAAATATTAACATTATAGTATTATTACGCGGTAAGTTATATCAAGTAGTATATCGAATAAAAAGTCATACAAAATTTGTGCGTTTCGTAAAGACAAGCGAACAAATGTACTAATACCGTGAGAAACAGAAATAAAGAATCAAACTCACTGAACCGATGCTCCGAGAGTACATCCGGGGATCCATTATCCAGATCTTGGAACTTAACTGTCCGAAACGATGAAAAGATTTGTGCTCGCACTTTTGGGTAGAAGTCATTTATCCGGACATGTGTCGTATTTGTAATTTCAAGCCCATCTTGTATTTCATGTAACTGCAACAAAATGTACGTAATTGATTTTCGCGATAAAAATTGGCATCGTGGCAAAGACAAATACGAAAGGACAAATACCTCTGGTTGAAATCGTCAACTCTCCGATGCAAAGGCCCATGATTTCTCTGAAAATGTTATTAACATTCACGTTACAACGCATTCGTATTTTTAAAAAGTCATGCTCTCCAATCTTAGCGGCTACTAGTGTGGCCACTAAATCTCTTGCCCTGAACCACCTCCCCGAACCATACCTACAACCTTCCCCAACTGCCTAGCCATTCTTATTCCCTCGTTACTTGCAGCTTCGCTCGAGGCAGTTCTCTCCTTATTATATCGTCTTTCCACGCCATAAAATCGGAAAAGAATTTCGCTCCCCAAGACAATAGAAACTAATAAATTTGATTAGTGGTTACACTTGCAAACTTTTAAGATTGCACAACTGCTTATAGAATAAATCGTCAGAATTGAAATTTTACATAAATTCTATGATAATTCTCTCTTATATCATATCAACATTATCAACATGCAACATATATTGAATAACATTCTGCTTAAATAGGAATATACCAGCAACCACTGGCTGGTAAAATGGAAAATATTCGGAAGAGTAAAACGATGTACACCTCTACCCTCCTGTTGATAGTAATAGCAAGAAATCAGGCACAAAGGACTATAGTAATTCAGGACGAAACGCATACGGTAAATATGTTACAACTTTACTAGATTTCTAATGTACAATTTGACATGAATTCAATTCCAGGCGCAAGAAAATCATAATGGTCCATATCGCCCCATCTACACCGACAATTCATGAATTGGTTATACTTTCTGTTGCTTTAGTGGTGATGTGGCGAAATCTATGATGATTCTATAGTAACCTACCAAGACTTACCGACGTATCATCTATTTCGCAGGAAAGATATAGAATAGACCAATCTCCTAGCACGAATTATTTCTTCATCCCCTGGGTACTAGGGCCCTAAAACTGACAATATATAGAAATAGACAAATCAGCCAATGTATTTTTTCTGCCCGAATTCTCCTGGATCAGAGAAATCCATACCATTTCCGTGTCACTCACCACGTTACCAACAGATCACAGAAAACGATGTTAACGCTATCTATTGCAGACGTTGAAATTAAGTAATTTTAAAAATATAGTTTTGTTCAATTATTTGTGGTTAGGTAAATATGCGTATGTGAATGATATGGGTGGAACTCAAGGAGGCAATTTTAATGTCAAGATTAGGAGAAATTTTAAAAATCGCAACCAATTTGGTCGACATTTTTATTTAGAAATATCCTACTTAATTGAAAATCTGAATGGATATAAGGGGAGGGGCTAGGAATATTTCATGTATGAATCTTGATGTTCCTTAAATGAAATTTATGATAATGCACCTGAAACACGCGAAAGCACCTGCCAGACTAAAAATTCATCTTAACTTAAGCATTGCCTGCCTAATCGAAAAGCTAATTTCATTTGGGAATTGCCATTTGGGTTTACCTAATTATAATGCTAATTTAATTGAGGAATTGCCTGCCTAACTGAAACCATAAAGAGATATAAAGAAAGGGGAAAGGCATATTTTATAATGAATCTTCTTTCACTAAAATCGTGATCGTGCAACCTGAAACAGATGAAAGTTCATAAGAATTAGTGATATTTCTTAGGTATGATAGCGCGATTGTTTCTATCATTTCCTTTAAGTCGTGTTAAATAATCTTTTACGCGACTCTAATAAAAATCGCGATTTGCCTAATACGATGTCGGTGGGCCAGACACTAGCGCTGGCCAAACAATAAAATACAAGAACAGCATGCAGAAAAGCGAGCATAGTGACAAAATAGTAACAAAGAGTGGCCCTCCATCCAAAGGATGCAGAGCCATTGGTAGTTGCCCTCTTGAATGACAGTTTGTCGGGCCTCTTCGGCTTTTAGCCTCTTCTTTTCTTCGAGCGAATGCCCGCTGAAACTTAGCCTAGGCTCGAGACTCTATCCGCAATCAAAATAAAAACAAAATAAAAATCTAAACCGCGTAGCTAAATGAAACACACGTGGACGAATCACGACCAAATACGATCGTAAAAATTGCGATTACGGAAAATCGAAAAGATTACGATTAAAATTGTAATCGATCTTCGCCAACACGTGCAGCCTCGAGCATAATGTCACGATCGTTTCGACGCCAAATCGCGATCACGACCGCAAAAAATTCGAAAAATCGATGGGCAAAACCAGAGGCGAGCGCATAATCGTTCGCGCCACAGCTTCGCCGTCGACTTTTCAAATTAGATTTCCTGAAACAGGTTGAACACGCGAAACAGTGCCTACCCGATCAGAGACTGTGTCAACCTGCCCGGCCCTACCTACTTATATCTATCAGGTACACCAGAAGGTATACTACCTATCCTACCTCGACCTATATTTAAAAAATGGCAAAGCATTCACACAAACACACCTCATTCCGTGTTTCTCATACAAACACTCGGGCGCAAGAACCTAAACTAGAGAGACGTCCCGGGACGCCTCCGACACCCGAGCTTAGCATACAATCATTCACACTCTAAGGGTACGTACCAATTCCTGAAATCGGCTGACAAGAGCTAGCGACCATTGCGTAAATTTGCGCAAACATATAAGCTAGTGCATTACTTTCGTATCAAATATTAATTGTTAACATATGCTATACATTTTCTTTTAATTAAGCATGCTTGGTTTGTATAGTACTCTATTCGTTACCATATTTTCATAATTCGTTGTGGTATTTAATGTATTTGCAATTGTAAAACATTGCTAAACACGTTTATAATTTGTTATCAAATTCCCGAGCCGACGCAATTCCACGGCCTAACCACATACACATACAATGTGGAAAATACGTCGTGCACGGTACACTAGCAAATGTCAGCCGCCAAACATTGTTATAAATAAATTTAAAAACTATGTGATCATCGTGCCCATTGCCTTTCAATCACCCAAGTAGCACCTGGGCACGTGAGTGAGTTCCTGACAATGAACACGGAAGGGATTAAACCTGAAAATCCTGATCTAAAAAGATGATTAGTATACGTACAATTACAATAGTATATTTTATTTTCAATCTCTATAAAAATGACTCGACTTTGTAATTTATGAAATATCAATAAAAGCTCGAAAATTACTGATAAATAATTTAATTATTAAATGGCAGTGAAACTGAATTTACTAGAATAAGTAATTCAATTAAGAAATAAATGCAAATTAAATATTTTCTTGAAAAATTGACAAGCTATTAAATAAACCTCAGGTGATTCCTTAATCGAAGTAAATTGTTCAAGATAGCTACTCCGATTTGAAAATCTACCCGTATACAAAGTGCCTTCTTGTACATAATGTGTAATAAACTTTCATACGAAAAGGACACGACTATAGCACATGAAAATTAATGTTAAATGCTATCATTAGCTATGCACATTCAGTGCTGATTTTAATATACGTATCGTTATATTTATTTGTCTTACTACACGACTACTATAATCATGAAACACTTGCAGTAACGAAGTCTGAGGGTATCCGACTTCTGCACTGCTGAACAGTGAAAACAAATTTTAGTCGATTAAAAATGCAATTATAAATCTAATATACAATGTCCTCACTATATATACATCTGATCAATGTATTTATTAATGTCATCGTATATTTTTATCGAAGTAGAGGAACCTACACGAACAGTGCTTATTTGATCAAATATTTATTTGAATAAGAAATATTTCTACGGTTCTTAATTTTTTTATATTAAAAAACGCGGAGTACAAGAAGGCAGCCCTATCTAATATAAGAAACAGTACACAAGAACATAACTTTGCAACTGACGGGTATAACAACTATACCCGCGGTCACTATGCTCACAAAACTATTAAAAAATACAACCAGTCACCCGTGCCGGTTCGGACCAATCGTCCTACGGCATGATTGGGGACCGGAGGAACCAAAACGCATGCGACTCACCAACCCGTTGATTACAAAAATAGAGCAAGTACTCGTGGAAAACATCAGGAACATCACAACCGTCAAGAAGTGTGCCAACTGTAACTAAACAAGATTGCCAAGAACATTATAATCTACTGTTAAATGTACATAATTTAATTCTTCATAAAGAACTGAGATACTTACATTTCTCACTTTATCAGTGTCGCCTAAAGCATCCCCTTTAGTAATGCACTGACTCTACTTCCGATAGCGAATATAAGAAATAAATAAAAATAAAAGACTATGTACGCGGCCGCAAATTATATAGGCGAACAAATTAAGATTCTACTTTCGCGATTGAAATAATTGAAATGGAGCACCGGTGCTCTGATAA
The DNA here is from genome assembly GCA_907165295.1 of Nomada fabriciana. Lineage (NCBI taxonomy): Eukaryota > Metazoa > Arthropoda > Insecta > Hymenoptera > Apidae > Nomada > Nomada fabriciana. The sequence continues at coordinate 5,049,413 of OU015690.1, read as the reverse complement.
TAGTATTAATAACTAATGCGTGAAAAACACTGGCTCTACAATCGCGTGTAGCTAAATTGTGAACGAAAATTTAAGCCGAGCCACTTGCTCTGAAAAAGCTAGAAAACTTCGAAGCAAATACTGACTCTACCGACCGCATTGCGCGCGGTCACAAAATCTTCAGGAAGAAGACATGTTCATCCTATCGAATGTTTCTTATCAGTGATATTTATGCACAATAAATATGTAAGTATGCATTAAAAATATAAAAATATGTAAATATGCATTAAAAATATGAAAATATGTAAATATGCATTAAAAATATGAAAATATGTAAATATGCATTAAAAATATATAAATATGCATTAAAAATATAAAAATATGCACAAAAAATATGCAAGTGTGCATTAAACGTACGCAAATATGCGAGGAAAATATACAAGATTAGCAGTACATTTTGCAATTATTGTGACACACCACAAGAAAGACATATGCAGGGAAAATAATATATGCTTTTTATTGCATAAAAATGCAATAAAATAATGCAATAAATAAATAAAAGTTATTGCATATGTTTTTAAGTATAAAACATAAAAACATATGCATTTGCATAAACATCCAGTTGTTGTTTCATCTTAGTATCAGTCTCAGATCATATAAAACCAATATAGAAATATAATTAAAATGCTTACATACATACTCCTTGGTGGGAATTAACTATTACATGTCAGTGTACGTATCAAGTATGGACTTACTCCGATCCATCTAATTAACTCTCTTCATTCTCCTGTGAGAAAGAATAAGAAAGTAATGATAATTGTGATATAGTAAAGCAATAATTCATTTCGAATACTACAACAAATGTGAGTATTCGATTTGTAAACGTACAGGCACGCTTACGAAACAATTGTACATCATACACGATTTATACGTGGAACGAATAATAATTCAATCGAAATATTTAACTAGTATTTGTAGAATTCTAATTATTTCTAGAAGAAAGAGAAATGCTTACCTTTCAACCAGATCGTTTGACACTTCGGCATGGCTTGGCGCCATTATGTTCCTGCACATCCCCCCTCAAAGCGTCAAGTTCCCGCCAATTCCGATTTGAATCTAGAAGCAAGCGAAAGGGACGCCATTGAACAAAATCTAACTGAAATTAGAGATGAATGTATTAGGAATCACCAATATTATTATAATATGGCTAGAAACTGCAGAATATATTGCAAGATAATGGAATTCAGAGCTAAAATACGTATACGCATACGTAAAAGAAGGTACGTATATGCATACTCGAGTCGAATTACAAAATGCACGCCGCGCGATCTGATTCCGTTCACTGCACAATATTTTATTAATTCCTTGCAAAATATTCATTAATATTGACAAAGAAACTACAGAAAACTCGGAAGACAGAGAAATTAAAACAATGTATACAATTTCTTGCCTTCTACAGTATATTAGATTATGTCACATACCTTTATTCGGCGGACACTCTGAACACTTCTAATCCCTACGGGATCCGTTGGGCAAAAGAAGGAGCTTTTTGAAATAAAGTGCGCTAATTGGCTGGTTGTTGAGTGGGTGGTAGGGGGTCGGCTTCTATCTTTAAGGCGGGGTTTTTTGAATATCTTGTCGAACTGACTATTTTCTATTACATGTGTCGCATATTAGATCCCTTGTTAAATCCCTTTCAAGGAAAAAAATAACAAAGTAACAAATGTTTAAAAAATGTTATAGGTATAAAGCTTCACGCATATCTCGGAAAACAATTGAAGAAGTAAAAGTTTGTTTTATGTAAGGTATGCACTCTTAAGCATAATACAGTTTCGTTTAAAAAACCGAATCAATTTTTTGTCGTCATTCGCGTCCGATACTTTATACATATATATGTAAGCCAAGTTTGTTTCATAAGATTATTAACTAACAACAATTTGCCTTCGAGCATTGGAAGTAACGTATTCTTTCAATCCATAAACTCTGGATTCATATGTTTGTATGTAGACATTTTATCTTCTTGAATAGGGGGAATCTTGTTTATTCTACATTATTCGTCTGTGATTTCTTTATCGTATAGAATGATGATACATATACGTGTGCTCAAGTTGTATATCACACCAAGTAAATGGTGCTTGCAACTTATCAAGCAATTCAGTGTTTTCTTGTCAGTGTGGCCTTATAACAGAATGCGAATGCAGTTACAATAAGCAGTATACATACATTTGAGTTAAAATAACCGCGCGTAATCTCTATCGTGTGTCAAGGCGATATGTATATACCAGTTGCATAGAGTTTACTAGCTTTAAATAAACAAATCAACGAAAAAGTGATCTTATTAGATTAAGAATTTTGAGTCTCGATATATTTGTGTTGTTGTTAATGTGTTGTTTCTGTGGTACACTTTTATGGATGAAAGACCAGAATTGTTTACTAATTGGAGGAAAAATACTTGATAGGAGAATCAATACGTTAAAAAATGAAATGTGATTTTTCAAAAGTATTTTGATTAGAACAATTGATATCTTATCTGATTTATGGGTTAGTAATGTATAGTAACTCATTGAAGTATCAAGACTTATAATATATTCTAATTCATTTTGATGTGTATTGGTCAATGACAATTATTCAAGAATAATTTTCGAAAGTAATACATATACTACTACACAACAAAAATGCTATTCAGCCGCATCCTTCTTTATTTTTATACAGTGCTTTTTAATTTGGTTATTCTTCCACTATGTAGACAATGTTAATGATGCAATGATAAAATGTTTGTGGCAGGATGAGCAGGGCTTGGAAATATCCAAATTTTTAAAAAGGAGCCAAAAACATGGTGAGCAAGTTACCTCAAGAGTTTAGAAGGTATCAACGCAATCGACTCCAGTTACAACATATTCTTCAGGAAACTCGACGTGCACTGGAAGTCATTAACCTAGAACATTTCTATCCTCACGGTAATAAAATTTATATTTAAGCTTTAGCAAATTTATGATTATAATTCTTTAATAATATCTTTTGTAGAAAATATCATTGACGAATTATTACCACCATTAGCATTGGACAGAATTACACATATTCTGGCAAACTCTCCAGCTATTATTATTCTTGGACAAGATAGCAAAGCGAAAGCGACGTTAGTCAATAGCTTGATATCTACAGATATTTTTCCTGTAAGCAATGGATTGTGGCGTTGGATCAGACTCTCTTACGATCAAACGAACCATATTAGTCTTACATTGGGCTTGGAGTATGAGGTAGTCGAAGATTTGCAAGCAAATGAAAAACCATGGGGGACACTTGCAATTGAAGATCTAACTAAATCTGGCACTGAAGATGCAATGTGCCCAACAGTGCTTGAAGTCAAGCTTGATCAACCTATACTCAAAGATGGTGTTCAAATATTTATTGCTCCGAATAGTGGAGCTATAAAGATTCTTGCAAAAGGATTGTTACCTGTAGTACCAATATTTTTATACGCTCTTGGTGAACAGCCGTTAACTGAACAAAATTTAGAAGAACTAAGAGATCTAAAGGAAACATATCCTTTCAATCCGGTACTTTTCATATCATCTTTGGGAAATATCTCATTAACTAGCATCGATGCTGCGCTGACCGAATCTGAGCAACACAGACTTCAGAATCGATTAAATTCTAATGATGCTGCTTCAAATAATACTGATGATGATGCTATTGATTTTGAGACAATGAATTCACTTGGTTTAACATGGATGGACCAATTGACAAATCTAGGCTTTCTTGGAAGAGAAGAATCTGTTGAAGTTGATCAACTGTCTTGGTTGAATAGCGGACAGTATGTTGGTTCAAGTGAATTACTTGGTTCATGCAAAAAAACCGACAGAATTTTGTATTTTGTTCGTGGATGTTTGCAAACATACCTTGTAAATGCTAGTCGATATTTGAATGAAGTGCATACAACAAGCCTGCGAAAATTTATTTTAAGCGCATTTGATATGGCACGTAAGATTCAAATAACACCAAAAAGGATACAGTATGCTCAGCAGAAGGAAAATGAATTATATGCTACTTTAATGAAAATTGTTAATGAAAAGCAAGAAGAATTAACAGAACTGATACAAGATATTATACAAGAAATGAAGAACGATGTATTATTATCAAGTAACGATGTATGTGTATATCAAAGAATTCCTTTCAATGATTCTGAGAAAGCAGAATGGGCTGCAACGGTTAGAGCTGCCACTTCCGAAGTACAGCGAGTAGTACTCGGTCGTTTAGGTGAAAAAGTTGCACAACAACTTGTTAATTCCATCAATTGTTTGCGTGATACATTCGTTGGTACATTACAACGTTGTTTGTTGAGCCTTGAGAAAACATATGAACGCGATTCTTGTTTGCTAGCCAGCGATGCTTTGAAACAAATACTTTCAGCTGCCTATAATGTCGAGTTGCATAATTCGTCGCCGTCGTTGATACACTCATTTTTAGAAAGATTGAGGCAACTATTTAAGGCTTTACCTTTGCCATGGTCACCCACTCCAGCATTGGATGTCTCTTGGAGAAGAAAAGTTACTATTGAAATTTTGAATTCATTATCTGCAGTAAGGCTAGCTAGAACGATATCGATGCAGTTCAGAGACAAACTTAAGTCGTCGCACGATTCATTTCAGGCAGCTTTGAGATCTTTAGAAAATTATTACTCTGGAAAATTAGAAAGGACAGAAGAACAGAGAATAGCTATTCGTAAATATCATGCTCCTAGATTAGCTAAACTGGCATTAGAATCGACATCAATGACAGATGCCGTGCGTTATGGAATTCCGCATTGTGGCAAAGAAATTGGTCGCGGTCAGTATGGCGTAGTGTTCGCTTGCGATGGTTGGGGCGATGCACCGGGTCCTTGCGCAGTTAAATCGGTTGTCCCACCAGATGAAAGACATTGGAATGATCTGGCTATGGAATTCTATTACACTAGGTCTATTCCGGATCATAAAAGGATAGTAAAACTTCGAGGATCAGTTATTGACCAATCTTACGGTGGAGGATTCGGTCTTGGATCTGCAGTTCTGTTAATATCAGACCGTTTAAGTCGTGACCTATATTGTGGTATACGAACTGGATTAACTTGGCTAGAACGCATACAAATAGCTATAGATGTTTTAGAAGGAATACGATATCTTCATTCTCAGGGTCTTGTACATCGCGATATTAAATTAAAAAATGTTCTTCTTGATACAGAAAATAGAGCTAAATTAACAGATCTCGGGTTTTGCATAACAGAAGCAATGATGTCGGGAAGCGTTGTTGGAACACCTGTTCATATGGCACCTGAGCTCCTTTCAGGTCATTATGACAGTAGTGTTGATGTATACGCATTTGGAATTTTATTTTGGTACATATGTGCTGGACATGTGAGATTACCATATGCTTTCGAACAGTTTCATAATAAAGAGCAATTGTGGACGAGTGTAAGAAAAGGTAGTTGTATACATCATTTGAAATTCATACCAAAACATTAATGTTTTAACAGGCATATACATAATGTTTCTGTGTTTCAAGTATTATATTCATTATTAGGCATACGTCCAGAAAGACTACCGTCCTTCGATGATGAGTGTTGGAGATTAATGGAACAATGCTGGTCTGGAGAACCATCTAAGCGACCTTTACTTGGTGCCATTCTTCCGGTTTTAGAATGTATTCAGCAAAAAGCAGAAAGAGGCAAGTCCTTACCACAGCTCTCGACACAGAAGCTACAAGAAAGTCCGTCATCAAATTTACAAAGCCCTGCATTAGCATTGGCAGAACCTTATAATCAAAGGGGTGCTGTAATCAGCCCACATCCTGCAAAACGCAGAACCATGAGAGCTGTAAAACACCCTGTTTTTCATATGACTAATCTGTTCCAAACGAGTCTATGTGGTAATTTATATATTCAAATGCGAGAGTTCTAGAGGCATCTTATACTATCTACCCTTGTATTTAAAATTTCGGGATGCTCTGACTATAATTAATGTCGATTTAATATATATCAACTCTTTGGCTGTTTTTATTAATACTCTGTTTACTGCACATATTTTACGCTGTTTTAATAGCATTTAAAATGCAGTATTAATTTGACGAGCTTCTAATTAGTGCCACCCTTTTAGCAATTTTTTGTTTGTTACATTCGATTGTCCAGTTGAAATTTTAACAACAAAGTAACTGCCGTATTTAAATGCAACTGTACAACTGAGTAATTACGATCATTATGTAAATTTGTTTTTATACTAGAAGTAGGAGATAATTACATTTGATGAATTACATTTGTAATTGGCGTACTATTTTAAAACATGAGGTGAGACAGAATGAGAGATTCTCACTTGTTGCACTTACTACAAATGTTTGTCATGATACCTAATTGTGATAAAAAAAAGAGGGTGTTAATACGAGAAGAGGAAGAAAAATATTGTATATTTACTATTGAAAAATAAATAAAGTTCCCATTTTTCTATTTATCATTTTAATGCTGTCACGATTGTATGTCAAGTATGCACTTCTTGAGGTGCTAATTTTCTATTAAAGATATGAATAATCCCATGTACATGTATGATCATAAGGATACAATTTTCTGTATTACTGATAAAGATTTATATTCTTTTCAGATGACACATTTTCCGAAAATCAATCCACGTGAGTGTTCAGATGGAATTTTAATTTTTCATTTGACAAGAAACATTATTTTTATTATACAGTTGGATAATGAGGTACATAGATTCTTGATCGCTAATCAGTGTAAAAAAAGAAAAAGAAATTGTACTTTTGTATATCCAGCGGAGGTATAATCTCTAAAGGTATGATATATTTATTCTATAAATTGAAACAGTCTTTTATTTATGATAATGTATTTAAAACAAAGATACACAGTTTTATTATATTTTATATCTTAATGAAAAATCATAATCTCTTATTAACTAGTTATAATATATTATAAGACCTTACTCGTGATACATTATATATTTGTCAGTCGCTATAATCTGATTATATTAATCTAGAGTAGTGTAATTGTACAACTAAAATTTTATTTTTATGTACCATTTCCTAAACATAAATAATAATGTATGAATAAATGTAAATAATAGTTTACGTTTATTGAATTTAGAGTAGCAAATCAAGATTACATTTTGCTTTTTCAAGATCATGTAAAAATTTATAAAATTCGCTTATTGTCATTTCAACGAAAACATTCTCTGTTTTTCCATTTTTCTCTATATTTAATTGAAGTTGGAGAAATGATTTTCCCACATTGTCTGATTCACTGGTTGCTGCAGTTACTGGAAAATAATACAGTGTATTAAAAACGTGTAGAATTAAAAGGTTCATGATATATTTTATATAATATTATATAGTTTGTGGTCACATTGGCCGTATGTGGAATATGATTCTTTTTTTCATTTGTTGATAAAGTAAAATTGTTTATACAGGTTAACCTCATTTAGAAAAGCAAAATATTTTTACAAAACTATTAGAAGAATCACTTTTGAACCAGATTATTCACCTTATTAGAAATTAATATTCTTTACGTGAAGTATAAAAAATGAGTAAAATAATTGATTTCCCTTTGTAAGGTTAGATTCTTACCACCAAATCTCCACGAAACATCGTGCAATTTTGCAATTTCTTTAACCATATTATATACAATATTATTATTTTTCTTATTTACAAATTGATTTTTTGGGGGTTTTATTCACTTTTGAATTAAATACGATATATCGTTCAGTGCTATGAGGATAGCATTGAATAAGTGAAATCAACAAGTATCGATTCTGAAAGCGGGAATATCTGAACTTACATTCATATATATATTTTTTTACGCTTAAAAGAATTCAAATATAATCCACTAAAATAATAATTGAATTACCTTCTATATTAGAGTTTAAATACAATCTTTTAGATTCCACAGTAATCTAACTTTACAGGTCATTAAGTATAATGAATAGAAACCTTTTATCTTATTAAATATTATATTTTTTTAGGACAATACTATATGTATTCAAAACATGTGAAATTTGGTTGCTTAAATATATGAAATTAATAGTATTTATAGTAATTAGTTCAAACATTCCGATAGTATCTATAATTTTCCAACTTAAGAAATTGGGCTAATCACACGTATGTAATCTGTGTCGTAAATTATTTCCTTTAACTTTGACCCCATATAAAATAATTGCACTGTTCATGTATCGTTGGAAAGATGGAATATTACAAATCCTTATCTATGTTAAGTTTAGCTCCATGATTCATTAGAGCAGAACGGTCTCGTGTATCATTGTTGTTTCGGTATAATTGTTAAAAGAGGTTCTTAGAGATTTTAAGGGATGATTCTGTAGTAGTATCATGTATAATTTGGATCCTTAGAGTATTAGACGGTGCGGCGGGTTTTGATGCTAATTATTAAATTTGTAAGGAATTACTTTTTTCTTTTATAGTTTTTCTTTCTTTTATAGTATGGCATTCATTCGGAAGAAGAATGATATTCCTACAGCCTGTATATTTCCTGTTTCATTATTGCATTCGTTCTGATTACAATATTTGAACACAAGCTTCAAAATACCATCATAATTATCAATTGTTGATTGGTGCTCGTTAATTCATGTTTTAATGATACAATGCTTTCCATACCGCCATTATTATGTTCGTTATTCATCGGCAGATAAAATAGCTTCTTGGTCACGTTTCTGACCTTCAGTCATTAAGGATTTGTCATATTTTTGGGGATAATTAGCAATTGCTCCCGGCTAAGTATCGCAACTAAGATTGCTGATATAACAAACATAAATAACTCTACATATCCAGACGGAAATAAAAAATAACATCCTGAGATCCAACCACTTTAAACAGTGGATATCACGGGAGACATTTTTATATGACATAAAATAAGAAGAATATTTGAAAATTTTAAGGGCACATTTCGATTAGAAGAACTTACGACGTAAGACGGTCATGTTTCGGTAGAATATCTCTGTCGATTAAAGATGCAAGACATCGCGTACCTTGATCTATAAATTTCTATGCAAATTTTCTCTGTATGCGTCATTGTTTTCTCGGTCATTCATAAATTAGAGATGGGAAAGTAACGAATGAATTTCTTAACCAACTGCTCAGGGTGCCACGTAAACGGTACATCCGAACTTCCGAAATACAGCATATTTGTTGGTGAAGCTTGTTAGAATTTCTAATTAAACCATACTGCGAAATGATAAATCTGTCTTAAGCTACTTCGGCTTTAGGTCACCCGGTAATAAGTTTGCAAAGTTTCTTCGTGCGTACTTGCCACGAGGTGACTGAGATTATGATCAAGTTGTTATAATTACCATACTTGAATATTATTTTCGTTCGGTGATCTTACAAGTTGATTTGCGGTGCACGGAAAATTACGTTACCGTCGTTACATTTTCAATTGATTCTCGTTCTATCTTTACGCTTCACATTTGTGTTGCAGACATATTACAAAACAGAAAGAAAAAATAAGCCAACTAATAGAATTTTTCGCTGCATTATAAAATTGTTCTGCAGATACTTCGTTTGAATGCAGTATTTAAAAAATATAAGTCCCCTGGATTTCTATCGATTTAATTGAATAAACGCCAGTACATCGAAAGTGCTCATTAATGTTGCACAATTTGTCAATGATTGATGTAACTCGTTTAAAATTGCGCGACTCTTCTAAACGATTCAAATATTCCACATTTTCCAACGAAACTCGAAGTACTGTGTCCCCTTTCGTCTCTGCTAATTGTAACATTTGCCTGCTCTCGAACAGTGGCTAGCATTTGACGGAAGGGAAACAGGAGTTAGGGGGATTCGATTAAGTAACTCAGCAAAGGGAAGAAGGAAAGAGCAATAGCCATAAAGGCGAGAAGGGGGATAAGACATTACAAGGCAGTTCAGGCGTGTGCCAGTTCAAGGAGAAAATTCGCATAAGCGGCAGCGTTTTAAAAAGCATCTCTGTAGGTGCCTATACTCGAGCTTCCCTTCTTTTTACCTCGATATCGCCCAACTTTTTTGCACACTTTGCTTTAGCAGCTTGTGCTTTACTGTCCCTCTACGATTACTCAATAAATATGGTGGGGGCTTTAAACATGCCGTGTTTCTTATTACTCTTTCAGTCATGGAAGTAAGAAAATTACGCAGCTAATAAATTTCTGATTAGAATGGATCGTGATAGCATTCCCTCTTTTCCTCTCTGCTCTGAAATGATTGATGCCCCAAAATCTTGTGCACACGCGTGCCAAAAGACACGAGCCGCGTATCGAATTCTGAGCATCTGATTTTTAAAATACGAAGCATTCCGCGCGAGTAGCAATTATTTTTTAGACAATGGTTTGTCACGAAACTCGCATCGATCGGCTGACAAATTTTCCAGGCCTGGTTTTTCGAGTGTCCCTCAAAATTGCATGCAATAAAGCATGGAGCGTACAGTTTCGTGAATTATTATCGTCGAATTAATGCGACCGTGTATGCAGTTTTATATCCCCACTACCTTTAATAAAATGCAACCACCAGCCGTGACCACGTGTATGCTTCACGTGTACACGTAGGTGGTATTGCTATCGTGTTCTCTTAACACAATCGCAAAATTAAGCTGGTGTTGGTGACGATTCCTGCAACTGGGTGGGGCGGCGCGGGGGCGCCTGCGTCAGATGAGATGTCCAGGAGCGTGTCTCCTGGGTTATCCTTAAAATATCCAGGTTATCCTATTACCACGATATTCGAATCGCGGCGGCTTATCATTAATCATGGTCTCCCTTCGGCGGTTTCAGTGGCTGTAGTAGTACATCGCCTCGCCCCCCTTTTTTTTATCCTTTCTTTACACTTGTATACGTTGCTGGACGCGTTGCGTGCACAGGTCATCCTCAACTTCTCCTTTCTCTCCCTGCTTTTCTCTCGCCTTTTCTTTTTCTACTCCTTTCACGATTCCCATATACCACCCCGTCGGTGGTTCCGTTTAGAAGCAACGATTCACACAGCGAACCACTGAAAGAGAACGAAGCGATAAATCCACGGGCGATGAACGAACTGCTCGGTTGCTTGCCCTAGCGCTATCCCGATCGACTTTTATTTCAAAGGCGGCTGGACAGGGATAGGCGTGCGAGGGAAAAAGAGGAAAGCAGGTTGAACCTAAGGGAAAAATAAGGGCGAAGGGGTGGGAAACCGAGGGAGTTTGGATGCTCGCGTACGACGTGAAGCACGGCCCAGTAATTTGGAGAAAATTTAAAGCGCTCTGTCGGGGTAATTGCATAGGCGTCTCTATGCCGTCGTGTGCACTACCACGTCCCCTTTTCCTTCTCCTTCTTTTTTTTCCTTCCTTTCTCACGAGGGTTTGTTTTTCAGGGCGAGGCGGGAAGCCTGAAAGGCTTTCTAATTAAATGATACGTCCGCGTGTTGCTGTTCGACGAAGAATGTATCAAGCGCGAACAGAGAAAAAGGGATGCAACGCATGGGAGGAGAACAATACGCACTCATGTACAAATATGAAACGATTTGCTTCCAGCACAGCAAACTCGAGAACTTATCGCAACCAAAATCCGCGGGTACTTATGTGGACACAGTAACCACACAGTTTCGTGTCGCTAAACAAAGAAAGACGAGGTCATAGAATAGAGCGAGAGCGAATAAATCTTTTTGCGAGGCTAGATAAATCGCGGTCTTCGGGCACGACAGGCGGGTTTTTAATACACAGACACACCTTTTCATTTTTAGGCAATCGAGGGATCCCGCAATCTCTAGATTACACCCAGGTCTTCCAGAATGAGGAACGCGGTGTAAACGAGACGTACCTGCTCGGAAGAGTACCTAGAATATGTCGCCGCGTAATTGACAACGTCGAACACGTACGTCGGGGCGCAATAAACGATAAAAAGGAACGAAAAAACGGCGCTGCCCAGTGAGAAAAGGAACGGTCGCGGAGAATGGTTGCACGATTAACGTAGAGAGTAACGTAGGGAGACGAGAGCAAGGGTGGAAGGGTGCAGGTCGAAAGAAGAAAAGAAGAGCGACAACAGTGACAGCGTGTATACCAGTCCGTTTCAAGCGACACGATGTGTTGCCCTACGCTTTTTGTTTTAATTTCGTCGAGGCCAGCAGTTCACGCGCCTTTTCTCCCTTTCCCCCCGCTCACTGTCATTCTTCTCCCTTATTTCTCCTCTCGCGGGAGCCCCGCGAAATGTACCACGGTGGTTTTCAGCACTGTGAATGCTGTTAGGTATATATCTCTTCCCCTTTTCTATCTTCATCCTCCCACCATCATCCCTCTTCCCTCTTCCCGCTTACTATCACCGCCACCGCTCACTCCAACGTGTCCCCCTTTCTCCTTCTCTCCGTCGTGTTATCCCTTCCCTTGGTACGCTTTCGCCGCCACCCCTACGAGTCGGTAAAGGGCTGAACCGGCCAGTGCTTTCCACGACGAGTTCGATGTCGAACCCACGCGTCTCGCGCGTCCTTTAGTGCGCGATTTTTTCACGCGTCGATCACGTTTCGCCACGCGGCTATACGACACTGTTATCGTTTCATTCGTCCTTTCGTTTGCTTTCGTTCACCTTCGTCTCTGGTCGCATAAAAGATACATGCATACATACGTTTCACTATTCGCCCCGAGCTGCTTCCATTAGAGCTACGCTTTGTTCGCGCCTTCAGTACGTCCTTCTCCGCTCTTCCTATCGCATCGTTTCAGAGCAGCCTCGTTACGCGTCGTGCTGTCGCGCCGCGTCGAGGGCGTTTATTCTCCCTTAGGTTAATTAGCGTGCGGCCCAGTTTAATGATCTTTCGAACGTCATTAAACTCGCGCTCGGCCGAGGTGCACTCGAGGCGTGAAACTTCGTCGGGGAAGCTCCTTGCCGGGTAACTGGAAATGATACATTTGGGACGGCGACGTAACTTGGTGGGTCGTTAAACGTCACGACACAACTTATCGGCGGGATGTCAACATCGTGCCAATCTCCTGTCATAGGCGACGATCTTGTAATTTATCGACGACTCAGAATGCCGCGACGATACGTAAGTACTCTTTGCACAACTTTGTTCCACTTGTTTTCCCTCCTCTCGTCCGCTTTTTCCACCCCAGCTTTCACCCCGCCGTCACCCATCGATATCTTTTATTGTTTTGCCCCGTGCACACCAGCCACGGAGCAATTAAAGTCGCCCGAAGTGTAATCGTTCCCGGCTCGATAGAAAAGGAATTGATTTCGACGTAGCAAACAGCGCAGGAAGAATTTATAACACGGATAACCTGGTGATTCGTTGAATATATTTCCTTCCCTTCGTTTTTCCTTTTTTTTTTTGCACTGGCTTCCCTTTGCGGGTGGTCCGCTTTTTTTTACGGCTCGGGAACTCATTGAGTATTCATTCAATACACGCGTTTTTTTCTGTGGCCTGTACTCCACTACGTGCACGGCACGGCACAAGTGACTGTCTGTGTAACAACGTCCGTATCCACTCGAATTCCTTTCTAGTGTCAGACGTTTTTGCGTAAAAGCGGGTCAAAAGAACGGCCGGATCTTTTCGCACACTATAAAACCCAGATGTCCCCGGCTTTAACGCGGGTAACGTGCACGAATGTGTGTATGTAGGTATGTACGTATGTGTGCGTGTCATTCGTCGACACAGCGCGGAAACAAGGGTAATTCCGGAAATTTTGTTTAATGTTTCGGAGCAGCCGTGTTACCCGGCATACGTTGTGGCTAGTATAGCCGTGCATCGCGCAGGATTCGCTTTAATTCTTCGCCTGGGAAACTTTGACGAAATCAGATTTGGAACTTGGGTGATAAATTTCCGTAGCCGGAGGGGTACAGCAAGCCGAGTTATCCGTGGATCAATCGACTGCCGGTTCAACGAAATCGTTAATTTTAGATCAGAAATTCTCGTGCCTGTAACACGGCTGCAGTTATATAGGCTGAGAAGGCGAGGAATGATTGAATAAATAGAAATTCCTGTGAATTTGGCAAAGCCGCGGGGTTTCCACTTCGCTGCTTCGGGTAGCACTCTGAAAACGCGAAAAGGAAGAGCGGCATTCATCTAAGGAAACAGTTACGCCGTATTTCTAACGTCGACGGGCTACAACTAAAAACCGACGATGTATTTCTCTTCTTGCGAGCTTGCGAAAAAAAGTCAGGCTAGTGGGAATGTAAAGAAAAAAAAAAGAAGCAGGGAAAGGAAAAAAAGGAGACAGAAAGGAAAAGGAAAGGGAGGAGAAAAAGAAGGGCAACTCATTAATTCTGTTTTTTCGTGCACGATAATGGAAACTCGCTTGAACTTTCTTATTCCTTCGTTAGCCACTCTGGACGCCGTGAAAAGGCTGCCTTATTTCGTCAGGCTTGTAAAGAAGAAACTTGTCATTCAACGGGGCAATTAAACAGCGATAATTACGATGGTTACAAGTGGGTAAATTGTCCAGCTATCGGTACTTTCATTTTTCATATTAGTTTCATCGCTAGCCCGTCAGTCGACACGTAAACGATTATTTCAATTGGTCGACCGTCTCTCATCGTGTTTTCCGATAATTGTTCAATAATAAAATAATGCAAGACCATGCTCGCGGCACGAGGCTAGAATTAAACTAGCGGGGGTTTCGCGCTGCGCGACTGTGTACACCCAGAAAACGAGCGAGAGAGAACGGGAGAGGACGAAAGATAGAGAGACGGGCAGAATTTATTCGATCTCAAAGCGAATCGTTTCAGCGTGAAACGAGTCTTTGTGGTCGTTGAAACAACTAGCCGTTAAAGAAACTTTGTGATGCAAATGCTGCTGTAAAAATTAGTTAGTAAACATGTAATTAAATGGTTGGCCAGTGGAATGCGTGAAACGTAATTTACGCTAATGAGAGCATGGAAATTCCGTGACAGGACTAGGGAGCGAGATTCGGAAAACTCGGTGAAAATAAATTTTCGTTCAAACAACGGTCAAATAATTTCTGTTCGCCATCCCCGGTTCGTAGCTACTCTTTTCCTTCTTGTTTTCTTCCTCTTCGTGAAAAAAAATTCGCCACGTCAAATCGTACAAATATCATTCTTTCGTGCACGAACGTTCGGTTGATTTACGCTCTGTCGTTTAACTTCAGAAAGGTTCATTCGCGAAGGATTTCAGTGTTGTTAACACCGTGCTCCACGTTTGTCACTGATGTGGACTGGTGCACGCTTTGTCAGTGAGACAGATCGCATGTCCCCGTTGATTGCTTTCTTCGATCCTTCGTTTCACTGCTATGATCAATAACATTGTCAATAGATGACGGACGGCTGATAGAAAATATATTTTTTATCTGCGCACAGAATCGCGCGTTCTAATAATCTATTTGCTACGAATTTGTCCATTCTCTTCTCGCCGTTTCGAGACAAACGTTCCAAATTGATTTGAATGCGTACTAATTTTATGGGCTTGGTGGTTTGGCCTAGCAGAAACGCAGGCAAATATCAGCTCGCGGCTGAACGTGGCATTGATGCAACGAGATATCACGCCTGGCACTGACAAACGGGTTGCAGCTTTACATTTTGACGATCATTTCAAAACAACGTAATTAAGCGGAAAATAATTGTAACCGATTTCCGTCGTCGAGATAATGCAACGTCCGGCACGAATAAATGTTGGCCCATTAGCGTGTTTTATTATACGCCAAATAAATTTCGCCCCGTTCTTCCTCGAAAATTGAAAATATATTAGCAATTTACAATAATTTACTAACGCTGTCCGAGATTGACTAAATTCGTATCATTTCCTCTACTCTCTCCGGTATTGAAATACAATTCAATGTTTCTCATTCATAGGTCGGTGCTTTTTCGTTTTATCGGTGAAAAATAAAACAGGTGTGAAACATTCACGCTGTTCGAATATTTTAATAAAGCGTCATTTTCCATTTTACATGTTCTCACCTTTCGGGGTATATCAAGCGTAAAAATACTCCACGGTTACCGGTGGAACAGTTTTTCACAAAAATCTCGATCAGCAGTGGCCGACGTCCCGGCTGCGCTGCGGCATTTATATTTCCCTCCCTTTTTCAGCTTTTTTTTCTGCGTTTCCACTATACCCGCTCTCCGTGAAAAGCATTTCTTTCCTGAAGACAAAAAACGTTGTTCGCTCTACCATTCTAAACTTTCCTCCCCATTTAATAACCGCAACAATGCACCTCGACACTTAACATCATCGTATAATATTCTCCGCGGTGCGAGCTCTTTAGAACTGTTTTTCAAAGCTTCATTCTGGTCACCGCGAAAAACAAAGCATAGCGCCACAGCTCTTTCCATCGTCGTTCGAGCATGTTATTAACTCGCGACGGAATACTTGCGCGTTGCCCTTTTTTTTCTTCTTTGCCTTTCTTTTTTCATCTGTTCCAGATGTCACGCAGATTTCCACGAAACCGAGCCCTCCCGTGTTGATGGAATCCCATCGAGGAAAGTTTCAATCGGTTGCCGGGTTCGCTGTACGCGACGAATTCGAAAAAAATTTTTGATCGTACCGTCGTGGAACGTGGTCACGTGCGAAATTATGCACATACGTAATAGGAATCAATATCCGGCGGATAATATGCAGCCGTGATATGAATGAATACCAAACAGGATGATACAGATTTTCAATTAACCGCTTTTCCCGTGTTCGTATCCGTCGTTCGTACGTTCGTTCGTTCGTTTCTTCCATCCGTTTCGTTTTACACGAGTACACACAGAGGGGTGTGAGGGAAACGCGGGGGGATGAAACGTATTGCGTCCCTGTGACGTTCGCCACGATACCATTGCCCCGACGGAATAAAGGGCAACGATTTTCATTTAAATGTCTTCGGGTCAGTCAAGTGGCCAAATAGGACGTGGCATCCGACGACGATTGACCTGATAATTGATACCGAGCCATAGGTTAAATCGATGCTCAGGATTATCGGCACTTTAATCGCCACGGCAATGGTGCAATTTCGTGTTTCACCGAGAGACAGAGCAAGAGGGAAGGCTGTACACAGCGGGGCGAACTTAATTACCAAGTACGAATGCCAAATCCAGGCCAAATCGTTCCATCCTGTTCACGTACGAACGATACGTGTTTATGCGAAAGTGGGAACGAATGGGTGGAACGCGGATCTACATTATTCAACGGTCGACTCCTACGAAGCTTCTTTACATAATGCGCTACCTCTTCTTCCGTATTAAGTTTTTCGTCATTCGTAGCTAGGACGGCAGATCCACCTGGGATGCTCCTTTTCAATGAGCCCCGTCGAGATATGAAGAGGGTTCACATCCGATAAACCCGATAAATTCAACCGACAAATGTCTTTCCGGGTACCAATTAGTATTCATAAAGTCGACCGCTCTTTATCCTCCGCTCTTGATCCTAAATCCTTAATCCACCATATTTCCCGGAAGATACGAAGCGTTCGTGAATACCGTGACTTTATCCGCGGGCACGTCGATAGATTCGAGGATACGTATGCATTCTGTCATACGTCATTACTTCGACCAGATTCTTCTGTCCGTCTTTATCCTAAAGTTTCCGGCGACATTCTATGTTACAGCGAAGTCTCCCGGAGCGGCTTCATTTATTTATCATTCCCGTACCTACAGTGTTAGTTTCTAAGAGGATTCCAGGGAATATAAATGAAAGGAAGTTGATTCATTTGACAAGTCGAGACGCGTGTATCGAGAAAAGAGAGACGTTGAGTTATATTCTAGTTATTCACTGCCAACCGGAGCTATTTGAGGAGACTTAATAAGGGCGGTTCACATTTTCTAGCGTGCTTATTATTCAGAACGATGGATCGTTGTACTTTATGCGGAATACCTTCAGAAGATAGCAGTTTAAAACGCCAAACCTTTTTTCACTTGCCTCGAACTTTTAAATGGTTAAGTAAAAGATTCAGGAAACACTTTGCCATTTCCTTCGGGGAGGTTTCCTTTTATTAAGGCGAAGGCGCGTTGTAAAAGTGACCAAAAACTGTAACGATTTTTCACGAAACTTTTTCCATGGGCAAAAAGTTGAAACGGAAAAAAAAGGGGAAACATTTTCGCTTCCGTTCTAGCCATTATTGTAACCGCCGAATGGCTCGGGGAATATTTAACTCTTACAACTGTATTTCATTTGCGCGTGAAACATCTATGACTTCGGAATTCTCACGAGTACGATAATAACTCGGTGTCTGTAACCATAATCGTTAAAGCCACAGACCTTAAAGTAAACTAAGACTGTACACATTTCAGAGTTAAAAGATATTGCGCCCACACACCGCATGTTACCTATATCTAATTCACCCTACGATGTTTCACAGAATTACAATTGCATGGAGGAAAATTACCATGGTGGCATTTTGTTTCACATATTTTCTATTCGTCATTCATTAACCTGGAAACACACATTCTCCTAGCGTTACGCGAGGATATTTCCCAACAATTTCACTTTTGTCTCGGTTAGTGTCGCACACATATTCCAGGCTTATCGTTCATGCCCCTGGCGTGGCTGTTTCCGCTTTTCCAGTGGTTAGGGTGGCATCATCGTTTATATCCCGTTCGCCTCAGCCTCGTTTTTTCCTCGTCCTTTTTATTGCTCCAACTCGGCCGCGACCTTAGTCGCTCGTTAAATTTCGCGCCGTCTTCCGGGAGCTTAACGCTCGGAGTAGTAAAGATAGGAGAGAGGAAGAAGTGCTCTCGTGGCCGAGGGAAAAATCGTTTTTCAGAAACGTATCGCACAGTGTCGTCGCCTGAGCCATCGCAAACGAATCGTTTTGCTTCTCAAGGATCCTCTAATAAGTGATGATCTCTTAATAAATATCTCCACTGTCGTTTTACTGTCGTTTTACTGTCGTTTTACCTCTGGCCGGAGCACGTTCGAGTGAAAATTTTCGTCTTGTAGTTCACCCGTTACCTACTCCAAGGGCCTTCTTCCAACGAATCTTTTGAAAGCGATTCTCTCTCATATTTCTGTCGTATCTCGTTGCTCGTAATTTTCACTGACGCGTTCCGCCGTTGAAAACGAAATTGTAAGCGTGTATACGTGTACATGCATCCATGTACGAGGTAGGCTGCACGAGCTTCATATACATATGTATTTCTTCACGAAAGTGTTGCAACCTCGTAAATACACAATTCCCCGGAGATCGAAGATACAGCGATTCGTTGAAATTTATTCACCGACGGGAATTCGCCCGCTCTGTTATCCACCGCATCCAGTTTCCAATTAATGTAACAAATTAAAACACGCCTACGCAAACGTTCACCGGCAATTTTGTCCGGGACGGTTAAAGAGCAACCCCCCACCCCCTCACACTAACCGTGGAAGAATAGGAGAGCTCTCTAAATTAAAGCAGCGGCTCTCCTTTATGCCTGGTCCATTTCATTTTCTCCGTTCGGGGAGTTTCAAGATTTCGGCCGGATTTAAAGAAAAAGGAAGGAAGAAGGAGCTTAGCGTTAAGATTTTACGAGCGACCGAGAGCGTCGCGGCGCGTCGCCGCGGTTCTATCATGTCAATTACTATATCCACTCTGCTCCTCATTTCAGGAGGACGAGCTGCTGGGACGAGCCGACCCTTAAAGGAAGCGAATCGTCCGTAATCCCTGAAGCGGTTCCGGCGGTGTTCGGTCCAGGCCTTACACAAGATACCAGCCACGGCACAACTGAAATTCCTCAAAGGATTCGGTTAACCACGACAATCTTCTATGAAGACCCGCCGCGTCGCTGTCGTCTCGCGCTACCGTTAGACCGTGTGTGTACGTGTGGTGTACGCAGGTGGACGTTCCGTAGGGGTCGGAAGGGAAGGGTTGTTCTGCCTAGAGGCAGCTAGATAGAACGTCAACTCGCCCTGTTAAAGACACAGTCGTCGGAAGCTGGTGGCTACGCTTGCCGCAGCATTCCGCAAACTTGCACAATATCCACAAACCCTGAAGCCAACGAAATTCTTTGGCAAATCTTCCCGTGTTTGCCTCCCCGGTGAACGACGGCGACGCGTGTGCGTTACGCTCGAGAAGGCCACGATGGCGAGCAACCGACCAGCGAAAATGCAGCGCTGAAAGGGAGCCTCGCGAAGAAGGCAGAAACGTCGACGACTGTGTTAACGTGCTCGTCGAGTTGCAGTGACGTCGCGTTGGAACAGTTGAGACATCCGTAAATGAGGAAGCAGAGAAAGCAGGCGTGACAAGGGTCCGCTTAAAGCAGAATATTAGTCGTGTCACCTAATGATCGTCGTGTTTCGCGTCGCGGTGGCGTCGTAATACCCGGCTAAAATTCTACGATCGCCCGTCGTACAAATCCGTGGACTCTGCAATTCCGCTGTTAGACCCTTCTCTATCATCGTTGACGGTTCCAGTATTCCCAATTAAGACCGAGCGGAATTTAGTGCATTCGCGTGAAGAGGACAGTATTGGAAAGACAGCTGGCTACCCGAAGACGCAACGTCGATTGTCCTTATCGTTTCTGGTGCAGGCTATGCATCTATAGCAGGCAATGTGTGCCCTGCTATAATTGGATCTAGAGGGACACGGGAGAAGGAATACCAAACGGTATCAACGGGGAAGCTTCTGGTGGCTGTCGTAACGTTGGTGTTAAAAATTCAGTTGCTATTCGTTACGGCGAATGTTTACTAAAAGCGCCGCAGAATTTCCACACGATCGCGTTAATATATAACTGGAAAGGCAAAGAGAAATCCAGCAGCCTGGGAAGCAGCCGCGCAGAATCGTGGATATTTCGTCTGCTACCCTTTCGCTCTTCTCTTCGGGGCAGTCGGTGTCTCTACGTTGTCCGACAAAAAGAGGAACAGAGATTTCTTCACAGAAGTAGCCGTCGGCTGTGGAACACTAGTGACGGAACGTTGAAAGCCACTCGAGAGAAAGAGAGTCTGGAACGCTCGGTTCTATGGCCTAGAGCATCCTGTATTTCTGATAACAGTACAGAATTCGCTAACGTCCCGACAGGAACGTTAGCGAATGGACGTGAATGAGACGTCTGTGAGCAAGAAGGAAGGGAAGGTACCTTCGCCAGAGGCGGACTATTAACTTTACTACCGAAGGATATCGTCCAACGGTTCGCCAAAACATCTTGCAAACTCCAACAATATCCACCGCGAACAAGCAAGTCTGCGGAACGTTTCGACACGTGTATCTTCCAGTTTGTTCCACGGACGCATCCGCAGGAAAAGGAACTTGCAGTGCCTCGAACGTTTCGAGAGGCCGTAATCTATAGCGGCGGAACAATAGCGGGACTAGAATGACGCCGGAGCAACTTGCCAGAGCCCTGGTGGCATTTGCTTGACCTGTACCTTTCACGATCGCGATAAGGCCGGCGCAGGAAACTGGGTTCCGTTTTGTTTCCAACGATCGCGAGAAACGTTTGCGGGACAGACGACGGGAGAACGATCCCCGTGGAACGTCATATTCGTTAACGAAATTTTTTCTTCGAGGGGGAGCACATAAAATATTTGGCGCCGGTATCGTAGGGGATTCATCTAAACGATACCTCGTTAATCCGTAAAGATATCAACAGACTAGGGGATTGATCAAGCTAAGTCACTCTCGCCTCGTGGAGATCTCTCAGCCGCTTCGTGGAGGTCAGTTCTGTTTTCCGGGTTTCCAAGGAAACAGAAACTTTTCTCTTTCGCGCGGTGCCGCTAATCAATCGAGGAAGAAGCGATGCGAGACGGCAACAATCGCGACGGGCGGGGATAAAAGCATTCCCTATCGCTCGATCTAAAATATTAGAAGTATCCGCGAGGAAAATCGATTTACCGCAACCAGTCCGTATAAATCAGTCGAAAGTTGAACCGCACGGACGAGGTTTATTTCGACCAGCCAATGTTTTCAATCGCCACTGACAAACCCTGAATTACGGATACTACCCTGAGCGCTCTGCTCGCGTCAGATTCGACGACGATACGACGGTGAATGAGGGCAGGCGACGTCGCTCCGGCAATTGGAGGCAAGCTGGGTGAAAAAGGGCGAGGCAGAAAAATATGGTACACGAGGTCGCGGGCCTATGGCACGGTGCTGGATTCAACGTATCGAGGTGGCTGATGATCATAATACATGGTTACCGGGCTACCACCCTTCTGCTATCCATCCTACTTAATGTGCTGGTGCGAACTGCTGGTGAGTAGACGTGTACAAACGCCTACGGGTGATCCCTCTGTACGTTTGTTCCAACCCCGCCACAGTGGTCCGCACGAATGTTTGCGTTTCGCTCGATAGAACGTTTCGTCGTTTCGCCCACGGCGAATCCATTCCATGCTTCACACAGCTATCGTAATCGTTGCTTTGTCGAGACGAGCCCGCGTAACAGAGGGACTGTACACGATCCGGTGTCGTTAAGGATCGAGCTCGAAATGCCTACGATCACATTTATTGATCCCTTCCTTGAATCGCGTACGCTTGAAATCCGCTTTACGTGCCCCTCTGTAACGATATCGTCGTTTCGACTTCAATCAGCCGTAAAAAGTTTAACGTGCCATCGTCCGCGATGTTTCCCGCTGTACGCGGCCGCATTGGTTTTAAATAATTGCGGATTTATCTCGATTAAGGGTTCGAGCTGAACAAAAAGCGAAACATCAACGCGGAGAATTCAAGATTATGGATTTTTTATTGGCGTTCGGTAAATAATTATTGAAGCCCAGCATGCATTTATGTACACGGTTTCGTGTAATCCGGCAAATATTCATTACAGTTAATGGATCGACTGAACGTTACTTTCAGCTTGATTACATTTCCTATTAATTCCCCGGGCGATTATTAATTTCCCGATTGGTAACGTATTATGAGGCTAATAATAGCGGAATACTTATGGAAACTTTGGCCGTATACTATTAATGGCTAACGAGTACGGGCACCTCCCGTAAAATTGCACGTCTTTATACGATCGCTCGTACAGGGTGTATAGTTTATCGATCATTTATGAAGCCATTACAAGGACACGGGTTACGATGAAATTTACCGGAAGCAATAGCAGCACCGTAACAGTCTGAATTAACTATAAAGTTCTTAATGTAGTCATTTAACGCGCTAATGCGGTCTCGTGCTAAGTTTCGTCTCTGTTACTTGCTCTAAGTATAAGTAGTTTCTTGGTACCTTTTCGTATCCCTCATCTCCGTGCCGGCACCTCCTATTCATTATTTCATTATCGTTATCACTGTACTTTCAACGCCGTCCTTTTATCGCTTTTACCTATCCACGCTGTCGTTAATCGTCCAAACGGCATTCGTAAAATCTGTAGGATGACGCGTGGCTGGTAATTTCGACGATCTCCGTATATTTACGATGAGTAAGTGTCCATTACTCATCCGTGCGGAGGATCGAAAAGAACCATCTGATCGCGTGAATTACAGGACTTGCGGTAATGTGCAGTTAAGAGGAGGGCTTCGAGAATTACGATCGAATATATCTTACGACTGAGTAACGCCAGGTGATTATAATATTACCGTGGAACGACAAAATAGCTGGCTCGATGTCGATTAGTAGCGGACTCTTGACGCTCGACCATTATTACTATCGAATTACCTTTCCGCCGGGTCGAAATTGAACCAGAAATTCGATCATTTCACGAGCCGTACGTTAACGAGATTATTATGAATTTCTGTAAGGCTTTGCGGATAGAAGGACTCCTTTATTGATTAAAATCGTTAACACTTTACCCCGATATCATTTTCTTCCATACAGTTCCGCAGGTGTAATCTTCATTAATTCGCTGGGCGGATTTCTTCTCGCTGCCATTCGGTTCATACGCTATCGACTTGCTTTCAATTTCATTCGTATGGTGTAAAAGGCTTCCTCGGTAATGCCGCGCGCTATCATTAGGCGAACGAATGGACGAAAGTTCGCAAATAAAGTTCTACGCGAGCGTATAAATCGCGCCCGTGTTTTCGTGCGCCAACAGTGTGCACGGGGCAAATATTATCGCCGTAGATTATGAGCATGGGTAGTCTGTAACAAACTGTGTCGTATGAGTACAATATAACATTTAAGCGCGGTAGTAAAGCGGCGTCAGTGTTGTGCTTGGAAACACCATGAAATCTTGCGCAGCTTAACTTTCTTGCTTCGCAAGATGTTACCCATGCTTGTATTATTTATCGATTTGGCTCCTGCACCCGGCTATTCTATGCTGCAAAATTTATACATACATATGTACTCCAATATATCGCCGTCGAATGAAATTCCTCATTCATTTTTAACATTATTCACCGAGAATCTTTCGCGAGAAATCACCTGCATGGGCATGCGGGCGAGGCACCGCGCGATTTCGTCGCTCATTTTATCTACGCCGTGTAAATTAATTTCATCTATTTCTGCGCGGAACGGTACCAGCAGGGGTTACTTGTTCAATTTAGCAACACATCCCTCAGATGTATCACTCATGCAAATTTTAGACGCGCGTTTAAACCCCACCGCGATCGCAACTACCACGGAAGCTTGGCGATTTACATAGAAAACAGGTCTAACAAAACAGCGGGCGTCTCGAATGAAATAAACGACAAGTCGCCGTTTATAATTTCCCCCCTGCCGGCGAGGCTGTGGTTAGGCTCGTTTGCTCGCGTTATGCGCTTTATTGCGCTCTAGACCGACAAAAAGTGTCTGTGAGTCCGCGTGTCTCTGTACAGGCCTGTAAAGGAACGCGGTAAAAAGGCTGCTTTCAACGTTACACGTCTGCCGGATAGTTAAAAAGGAAAAAGGTATGCCGAGGGGGCATATGAACCAGCGTTGCTGTGTCGCGGCAGTTCATCAGTTTATCCGCTAAATATACTTAGGGGCGAGCGAGCGGAGGGAAGCCGCAGTTCAGCTTCGTATTCTACAGAGTGCGCCATTTCAAAAGAAAATGAAAAATTAGCTGCCCCAAAAACAAGAACGAAAAAGGCCAACCGAATATCTTCGAAAATAACGACCTACCATTCAAAATTGGCCTCGAAATATATTTATAATTGGGCGCAACTGAAATTGCACATGACGTATTGGTTGTGCGATCAAAAACTGAGCGACATATTTAGCAGTCTAATTTTAATGTGATACACCCCGTACATCTGTGACCATCTGCGAGTCCGCCTGGCGCACGAGCGTTTCGTTTTGCTCTTGCAGGTATGAATTTCTGTCCGAAAAATAGTTTACACAGGGCTCGTTTCGGTACGCGCGGAATAGAAGGCAGAACGCGTAGCTTGTTCAATATGTTTCGTGACTGTTGCCCGATGGTGCTTGCGCTTCGACGGTAGACGCATGTCTCTACCCCACTGCGAGTTCAGAACTTACGAAACTTATTATATCTGACGTACGCCAGACGTGTCGGAAACACAAGTCGTTCCGTGACGCTTTGTACACACAGAAATTTCCGCGATGCTTGCGATTTACGCGTGCCTCGGAGTTTCACGGTTCCGTTGCCTCCAAGGTTTCAAGGGACGCTTTAGAAGCACCTGAACGCGATGAAAAAGGGCGACGCGTACGGTTCTTCGCGTCACGAAGTTGAGCCGACTCTTTTCGCATCGAAAGTAAATTTACACGGTCGCAACCGGGAAGTTGAAGTTACCAAAGGGGGGGAAAGAAAGTGCTGGGAGGAGAAGTTATGGTAAAACAAACGAGCTCGACATCGCGATATTTTATTTCTACTTTGGCGTGCGTTGAGGCAAAGTTGGTAGGTAAATTGCTCTGAAAGACGGTCAGCTCATGGGAATTTACGAATATTGCTGTTCCTTAAGTCTCAGGAGTATCTCATTTTCCAAGTTTCCAGTAATAACGACACCTTGCAGTCGATTATTCCAGTCATCGGATTATTTTCCTGTTTCTTCGATATAAGGATTGATTTTACTTTAACGCAATACCGCGTAAGACAATTACAGCTGATTTGTTCTTATGCTCGAGAAGAATCGATTTACATGTCTTGCTTGAAAACTCACAGCCAGGCTAAAAGCAATAGGTGTGCAAATATTAATTGGCTCGCACAAAAGATGTAAGAAAAGGATGTTCCGTTGATTAGATTACGTTACAAAGAAGAAGAAACGCGTAAGATTTCGCGCCGTTCTAAAGTAAAGTTTTTACCTATTCGATAAGACGTGGAAACAAAATTTTCAGAGGTACAAACAGCGTGGAAATTTTTACCCCGTCTCGAATTAGTTTTCGTAGTGTTCTACGACGTACGTTTCATAACAACCTGGGCTCCTTTAAGTTCTTATTATTTTAATAGAAATTCTTGCCACGGCCTCGTTCGAAAATAATGAAACTTTTCCGGATAGCCTTTAGAAGTTTCGTTATTTGTTTTTACCGGTCTCCCGCGATGCTCTCGTATGTATTTGTATATCCGACGACTCTTGGGAATTCAAAGTTGAATCGAGCGCCGAAGGGATGGAGAAATTCTGCCCACGAAATTTTAGGTTCCATTGAATAATAGCAACGAGAGAAGGAAATAAAGAATCGACCATTTGCTTGCTGTATTCGTTAAATACTTTGTTATGAATTCTTCTTGTCTACCCTTCTCCGCGCTCTGCTAACTTTTATTTCATCGTGAACTTTCCTTGAAAATCCGGCTTTTCCCCGTGGAAAGGCAGAAACTGTTCGCGCGACGTGTCGGGAGAAGCTTCTTAGTCTTTAATTTATGATTCAGCTCGTACACCTCGCGCAATTGCACGACGGCTACCTGGATGGACATTAAATCTACGTACATATGATCAAGCAGGCAGAACATGAATTATGAACTTGTACGTACTCGTGGCTTATTAAAATTGCAATTCTTCATTTTTGTGAGCGAAGCGCCGCAAAATATTCACGGTAAAATGCTTTTGAAATTCACGAATGAGCTGCGCGAGGTTTTTGTTACGGGAAAGAGATGTAACCTAATTAATTTCCACGCGAAAACTCTGCGCCATTCTACGTGTTAATATTTTCGGGTAATATACTGATAGACTGTATGAAAACCGTGAACGACCCACTAGCATAACTAAGGATCTGACATCCCTGACAGGAAAGCGTTTTTCTTTTCACGGTGATGAAGTTTCCCAAACTTTGCACAGGGAATAGCAAATCGTGGTTCCCATCCCCGCAAGGTGGCGGAACTTTAAATTATCATTAAAACGATTCAAGGATCGTATTCTGTTCAAAAGAAAAATCAATTTTCACCAAGCTCTTTGAACGATGGTCTCCCTTTATCAGAAACGTTTAACTTATTCATCTTGTCCATCTCGGAAATTATACTTCAAAACCGCGATCGAGCATCGAACTTCTGCAAATTTTCCACGGCGTATCACGCTCGTTTATCAATATTTGTTGCGCCTCATAGATCGATCATTGGTCGGACAGGAGGTAATAGGAAGCGCGTAAAAATTACACGAGAACAGATCTAAATTTAGATAAATATAAGTCTAGAACATAATTCGTCGTCGTAACGCATTACGTTTAAGTTACAAAAATATTTCTTCGCGCTGTTTTCCACCGCTTCCATTTTACGCCTCTCGTTCTTTCCGCGATGCTAGCAAGTAAACGCGAAAAAAACAAGAACAATCCTTCGTTTCCAACAACAAGTCTTCGAGGTCCGTTCGAACGAGACGCGCATAAATATTTGAAGGGGTCGATAGGTAGTGTGGAAGGGGGTTAAGTAAAGTCCAGAGGAAAGCCTCTTAACGAGGATCCTTCCCGATGGTACGAGCTTTATGTTGGCAAACCACGTTTATACCTCCTTCGACCTGGCAACAATTGCTTTGATTTAATACTTCTTTTTTTCAGAGTATCCGACCGCGGCCACGGCGGAAATAGTGACGGCGAATGGGAATTCATTGGAAGCCAGCATCAAGCCGTTGGACATCGATCTACCACCGACGTTACCGATGACCTTTGGTACCGAAAATTCCACGGTGATATCAGCCCAATCTGGATCCACGGCCCTGCTACCCTGCGTTGTGCATAATCTCGGGGATGGAATGGTGAGATTCAAGACGGGGGACATTCTTCAAAAAGTTTTTGAAAAAGCATTACCCGAAGCCCTGGGCCCGGGCGATTTCCGTCCCCAAGAGCATAGAAAAGTTATTATCATATCAGTGTAAGAGTCGAAGGGGTGGTCTTTGGGCTGGGGTTAGTTCGAGCAGTCGAGGGTAGGTCGTTCGAGTTTTAGAAAGGTGGAATAATAAAACGAATCGTTTCTTTGAGCGACGACCCTTTTCTTCTTGTTTTTTTTGTCAAAAGATTTAGATAGGTCGATCTTTTCCTGTTGAAAAAAAATATTATTCATCTGCTTAAGTGTATATATGTATACATGGATACCGTCTGTGAAATCGTGTTGCTGTTACGATTATGGGCCGGGGTGAAACGGCGAAGGATACATGGATACAGAGGCGAAAGAAATATATTTCATTGAAATAAGGACAGTCGAGATCCTCTAACCTGGAAGTTTATTCGCGGACCGTGGCGGATGAAATGGAATTAAAATCTGAAGAACGGAGCGACACGGGATTTTTAACTTTTCAACTGTGTTCTTTCCCTCCCGGCTGCATTGTTAAACGACGAAAGCTTCCGCGGGTCCGAGAGATAGCAATGCTAATTGCTTTCATTATATCCTATGAACCGGCAGATGTTCGCGAATATTTTATTATCCAGCTTCGGGGAATTCGTACGTACGTATGAAATGAAGGACCGGTATCATGTCATTGCCTTATTGAAATTTTCGACGAGAGGGCAATAAGGAAAGAAAGAAACAGAAGAAACGCTCGCGATCAGTTGAGGTACTAGGTGGGGGAAAATTGTAGAAAAAAGAAGCCCACGGGAACCGTGGAGAAATTTAACCCTTCCCGTTCGGTCCAACGAGTTTCGAAAGTTGCGAAATAAAACGTTTGCGTTTACGTTCGTTAGACGGAGGCGCTCCTCCAGTTTAGCCTTTGTTAGTTTCAGTTTACTGGTAACCCAAGACTTTCAGGAGGTTCAGGATCTACAAATCAACACGGGAAGTAATCCAGGAACTTGAATCGCCTTCTCGATTTTTATTGAAACGAAATTCGCCGTAAAAAGGACGTTAAGTTAAGGGAATTTTACGGTACGTAGGAAACGATCTGGAATGACTTTACCGCCGTTGAATGAACAATAAAAACAGTCGGAAAATTGAAGAGGTAAAGGGAAATGTAGAGTGAAATCGACGCGGTTCGCAGCAAATTAATAACTCGTAATAGAATTCCATAATGTATGAATGCAACCCCCCTCGCGGCAACAAAGAAAGCCCGTGTGTCGTAAACGAAATGGGAGCAACGAAAGTTTCGTATCAGGGTGAAAAGCACAGTGTACCTTTTCATTAAGCGACGTATCCACGCGACTTCATCGTCACGTAGTTACGTATTGTGTTTCCCCGGCAAACATTTCGCGTGTCGTATGCAATTAGCTGGACGCTCGAGAGGCGAGCACATTGGCATTAATATCGTCGACACACGTTACACGATCCACCTGAACGATAACAATCCACCCGATCGTGATTTAAGCACGCGGGAGGGGAAAACGTAGCAGCGGTTACGCTGTTCACTCGCTTCGATAGATTTCAACAAGCAAGGGAAAAAAAAATAACGGAAAAAAAAGAAGAAGAAAATACTCGACAATGTGCTCCATTAAGGCGTCGTTATTCTCGCGGAAGAAGAAATCAGAGCGAAAAGTTCGGCAGAGGGAAGCCGTTCTCCCCATTCAATCTTACGTGATGCTTTACGCGTTCTGTTCCATCGTATGGATGTAAAATTTCACGACCCTTCTAGCACCGTTTTCAGTGAAAAATGTTTTCCCAGAGGGGAAATATTTCACCGCGATTTTCATGGAATTAGTATCACGATGGTTATTTGTCTTTCTGCACGTGTACCGTGGCTACGTTACGCAATAATTGGCGGTCGAGGATGGACCAGGTGGTTGCGTGGGAGAAGGGGATGAACAAAGTGGCGGAGAGGTAGAGGAATCTGGGGTGCGGATGGCTGAAGCGAAACCGTGGTGGAGTTAAATCGACGCAGGTGGAAATCAATAGGAAGGTCGAACAATTCGCATGCTACTTCTATTGTCGCTACGTGCTCGTTGCCCTGCCCGTATAAAATTTCATTGCTCGGTCGAGAAGGATAGATGGAAGGAACGGCGGAGACAGTAAAAGAGGAAGCAAGCAGCATAGGAAGGGTATGAGATAATGAAATCCGGCCGTATCGCCTCTCTTGCATCGTTGGATCGCGCGCAAAGTCTTTTGCAATTTTGTGAGAGCCTCGCCTTTCTAATTGAATGTGACGTCTTCGAACTGAAAGAAGTCTATGTACATTTCGACTTATCCCTCGGAGATTGCTGTCCTTTTATATGAAATCTCTTTTATGTCGCCAAGGAATAGAGGGAAGAAGCGGCTGGATACGTCGTATCGATGGCTGAAATGTACCACGGTACTTGCTCCGCCAGCTTGAACCGGTCTTACACGACAGAACTCCGCGTGTCTGACGTTAAACGGAATCGAGGATATTCCGTCGGGATGACGGCCAATGCGGCAACAAAATAGGGACAAGTATTTAAGCGGACAGGAATTTCCCTACATGCGGCTCGATTTTCTCTGCTTCTTTGTTTACACGTTTCACTGTCGAGGTATTTTCTTCCATGCGCATACATCGCTGTCTATTCTTCGCTGGTACGCCTATACGTTCACACGTGGCATTCATACGAGGCAAACTCATTGTCCTGAAACGTAATAATACCATAGCTATTTTGATCGTCGTGTACGTCGACGTTTAATTAATGGATAGGAAATTGAACGATTCGTATCGGTGAATTATTTTCTTGTAAATTTCTATCTTACATCGGCGGGGGAATTTTTGTGATACAACGTTGCTTCCATTAATTAGGCAATATCAGGAACTCCGATTCCCTTGTTCCGCATTTTTTTTTCCCCTTCTATTATCAGAGCTCTCATCAGCGCTAAGTAATACACATAACAAGACCGTCTCCTCTCTTTTTTTTTCTTCTCCCCTCTGTTTCGCAATCGCGTGCTCTCTATTCTTTCGAGTTGCCATTCCATGCAGCCAGTATTACGGTAATGGGTATTTTGGTTAAACGGTACCCTGATAATTCACGTTCCACCGTCCCCACGTGACAGCACTTATCGGTCTTTGAAGCTTTTATCCCGATTGTGGCGGTCGAAAGTTTCACGTTTATGAATGCGTGCCGCCACGGTTGTTCCCCTCCCTCCCTTTATCCACAGTCAGCTAAAAACCAGCGACAGGCTAACGTTCCGAAAAAAAGGGGTTAAACCTGCTTGGCTGACGAGAATAAAATCGTGGGGGTAGAATCGGGTCGTGACCGCCTTTTTGCCCGTAATTTACAGCAATATTTGGATTCCGTTCAAGCCAGACGAGACCCACGTAAATCTAATTATATCGAAGTAGCCGGATCGCGGTCGCCTCCTTCGATTTTCCGTCTCCCCTTTCCAAGGGAATCTCGATCAAAAATATCTCAATGAAATATTCGTGGGTCAACCGTGATAACCGATATGCGTTTAGTCCTGATTAAGTAGGTACGTATCGTTTACCTTTCTGTAAACGAGTAGCGTAACATCTCATTCAGACGACTTCACGCGAACACGTTTTAGAAACAGACGAACGCCCGCACGGACAGCGCGATAGTATATTCGACTCATGAACAATAATTGCGCCAGCTGTGATTTAAAGGCAAGAAAATGGCAACCACCCACGAACGCCGTGCTTCGTGTTCCTCCGCGATCGGAATCTGCTCGCCACTGAAATTCTACCTGCACGATAATAAGGCAGCTCGTTCTCGTCGAACAACCCGGTCGTTTCTCAGGAGGGTAGATATTCGTCGATCTATTGAGACGAACAGGGGGAGGCGCAACAATGAAACCGATACGAGATCATTAATATGCATCGAATCAGAAATTGTCAAGTGGGCAAACGGAATATATCAATATGGCCGTGTGGTTTATTTCGCTGACGCGTACCGCGTTTTTGCACGGGGCACAATAGGCGTGCAACGTGAATCATTACGGCTGCGAAATCAAAGGCAGTTACGATCGCCTTTGACGCGCGGCATGCTGGAATTTATATCGACTCTTTCATGTAACCAGCTCACCACTTTAGCCATTTATATTCCGTATTTCCGTGGCGCATCGATGCGCGTGCGTATTTTTCGTGTAATCCATCGTGTTGGCATTGGTGCATCTGTTTGCCAGTCCACGCGTGATTTGTTACGGCAACCCGGTGAAAGCATTTTCCATGCAAAGCGGGTCGAAAGGGAAGTTCTGAGGCCGAGTGGGCATTGTACAGGGGAATCTCTTTGGAAATCACTAACGATCTGTATCCTAGTAATTGGGTGGGCTCGCGATCCAGGGCCTCGATGGGATCGGAGAGAACGTGAAAGCGATGTAAGGCATCGCTCCGGTAGCTTGTGTCTGCATTCATGCCGGGAGTTGCTCAATAAGCGTGAACCGTCAGAAGGGTGTCTTCAGACTGACAAACAGAACAGGGAATTTTGTGGTGGATGGTCAATCTTCTCCGCTGTGTTTCCACTTGACTTTCGAGTGTCAAGAAGTGACGCGAAATTTTACCTGGATATTTTCCAATCGTCCACTCGAATGTTTTTTTGCCTCCTTTGTCTTTTATTTTTTTCATTTTATCCGTGCGCTCCGCTCTGGGAAAATCCAATCGGCGCGAAAGTTTCGGCACGACATTTCGCATCACCATTTCATCACCGTCTCAGGGAAACAAATATTGCCGGTGGGTTCGAAGACAAATTGACACGAAACAATTCATATTGTTCTATGCTATCGAGCGTGTCGCTGTATTGTTAGACTCCCGGCCAAGCTATTAATAGCCAGAGGAACGCGTTTCCCAAAGGATAACAGGCTAACACCCGGTTACCCTTAATAGTACAAACTGCATACATCGGCACGCCGTTGTGTTTGAGTATTTATAGCGCGGAAGAGAAGGGTTTCCGCAGCCAAGATCCCTTCCACCTTAAGATGAGCGAAGGATACGCCGTAAAGTTTCGCAGACTACTCGAGCACCTTTACGTGCAAGAGTATACACGTACCTCTATGTGAACTTTGATTCAGAAGTGGTTACACGGGTGGACATATTGGTCTATACGCCTGTGGAAATTGTAAATGTGCATAACGTTACGTAGAAAGGGACACGTAATGGAGGGTTGGTTTGGAATTTCGTTACGCAACAGGCATCCTCTACGTTAAAGGCTAAGGATGAAAGTGTAGACGGTCGAAAACACCTAAATGGACAGAATTCGAAATGGTGGAATGTTTCCGAGATTCAGTTAAAATGGCGTGATTCGTGTTTCGCTGTAGACGCAAGGTTACGTTTGCCCGTGCATCGCGCCACGATTCTCCCCTTTCAGTATACTCGTATGAATGCTTGGCCCGCGTGTCTCATTTCCGATTCATTAAATTCTAAAGAGTTATTTCGAGACGGGCGGAGGGAGGGTGAGAGCTGGACGCGTTGGCGTTCATACATTATGCGCGCGCGGACTTTAATAATAATTTAAACGGGATGTAAATCGAATGGAGGACTGCTGGGGAATGGTATGCCGTGGAGAAATGTGTGTGGCTTAATTAAAACGGCGCTTTTATGAAACAAATATTTATCGCGATGCACTGGCGGAAACTAAATTAATCGTCTGTGCGATGAAACGTGTTTCGCCTTTTTATTTTTCTTCCAATTTCGTTATACCCATTTCATGCATTCATATAAAAGAGCGGAAAGAAAAAAGAAAGACGCAATATGAAACGAAAAGAGAACTCCTTGGTTCGTCAATATTTGTAAAAGTTTAATTATCGACATGTATCGTACAATGGTGAATTGAATACAAGCGAAAAAAGAAAAGAGAAGGCAATTCAGTATAACGCGATTGCATTTGCTTTGATACGCTTTATGTATTTTTCTGTCGCCGCAGTGAAACGAATTTTATTATCCTCGCTTTTTTTAATAACGAGTATAGAACGGAAGAGATAGAGATGCACCGCCGTTCTTGGATTTTAGTCTACCTGCTCGTCTTAATGCTACACCGCCAAGGATATTCCTTTTAATTCGTCGCTGTCGTTTCCCTCTCGTTACCTCTGAGAATTCGAGCCTAGATGCGACAGTCACCGATACTTGTAGGAACCCACGCCTGGCTAGAACAGTCATTTAATCCGATCTCAAGTTAGGCAAAGTAGCAGAACTTGGTTTCGGATTTCGTTCAGCTTCGCGGAGCTACGGCGAAACAGATCGTATTGCTGGATCGCGAGGAAGTCCACGATTTCCACTGGCTTTCCATGTTTATACGTAACGCATTCCTCGCTTCCTGAATCGTTTATAGATTTGTGTACCATTAATCAAGCGCGAAGTATAATCGATTCGAGACTGGGCGTGGTTGCCCGTGGAAGCTTTAAAGGCAAAACGTGAGTCGAATATCTTATCATTGCCTCTTTTATCTACTTGATTACGCTTCGATTGAAATTCGTTACGGTGCCCGCGTTATTATGGGAACACGTTCTTTCGTGATTTTACCGATTTCATTTCTGTCCACTTTGCCTTTTTTTTCGAAAGTCGCATATTTCAACGTATAAGACCGATGGAAGCTACGCGAACAAATTTCGAACGTACGTGAGAAACTGCCCCCGGAGACAGCTCTTTCTTTCCAACATCTCCTTTCGTCCTTCTTCTATCGCGCTGGCTGTTTATCCGTCGCTTCTCATTATTCTTCGAAATGCAGCCAATGCTCCGTTCACGGTCTAGGTAATCGTTCCAGTCGTTGCCGAGTTGTTGGCATCCTTTTCCGCTTTTTAAATACCACGGGATCTCGAGTCGACGTCTTACATAAAAGTTTCGACCTAGTGAAGGAAACGACGAGAGTAAAACGGAACATTGGAACCATCTTCCCTTCGAAATAGGAAAGATTGTTCGTTGGATACTAAGATCGAACGACATGCATGAAACGTGTAGCTGGTTGAAGTGTTCCAGTTACATGTTAACGAAAGCCACGCAATTAAAGGACTAACGCGTGGCAAGTGGGGGTGTTCTGGAAAAAAGCTCTTGCGACGCGCTGGGATTAAGGTCCCGGAGAGATATTATCGTCCGAAGACAAATCTCTCTCCCTTCCCAATTCCACGGTCAATTTTTCTACTTGCCCGAGTAATCTTTCCCCGGGCCGCCGTGGCAACCGAATCATTCCATTTAATCTCTCGCTGAGTGTTTGATATCGTTTCGAAAAGAAGTGGAGAGGTAACTTGCGTTTCGATACAAGTGCAACCCGGTGGGTTACTTGAATTTCGTTTTCTCCTTACGGGCGGCAAATTAAGAAGATTAAAAGTGTGGGGGCCGATGTAATTGACTGAACTCTTGTGAGAGCGAAAAAGGATAGGATGTAGGAAGATGGGGGAAGTAGATGTACATTATGATGGATTATAGGTTTCACGCAGGCAAACATGAAAAATTCAATCTCACGGTGGAAGAATTCCTATCCCTCGTTACCAGGTGCCTAAACTTTATGATAGACATAAAGGCGTATAGGGGTTAGGATCCTATCGTCGGAGGCGGATCCACTCTTCCACACCCTTCTTACTCGTTTCACGGCCGATTCCAACTACGAACGGTGCCATCATCTCGCGGCAAGCTCGAAGGATTATCCCCGTTGATAGCACTTCTTGCAATAGGCTTTCGTGCTTTTAAATACGAAACGCTCGGCGTGAAACGCGAAAATAGTTACTGAATCGTCCAGCAAGCATAAAAGTCACGGTACATTACGCGGCTCGCCTATTTACACCCCGATGGCCGGCCATATAAGTTTTATAAATTGTGCGCCGCGTCAATATTTCAGGGAGAAAATATGGAGCGCGAAACGCGGAAAAATGTCACGATTACACGGCCACCCTTTGTTCGTACGTGTTCGCACTGTGGCAATAATATAATATCAACTTGTAAGGGGTTAACGTAATTTCTCACACTGATCTACCACAGTTATATCAAAATGTATTTCTCTCGTTCCGGTATTTGTTTTGTGGTTAACGTTATTTTATAGTGATTTTAGAATACAACTATTTGTAATGTACCTCATTAGAGTAGTTAAGATTTCCGCTGGAATAATTGAGGATAGTTTTTCGAACCACTACTAACTTACCTGGTCGGATTTCCCATAGAGTATGCAGAACCATGTAGCAGTCGTCTATCAATTCCGGTCACGAGCTGTGCAATCATCCTGTATCACAGTCACCAGAATTATTCTGACCCAAGGCATTTCTTGCTTACTCTCGGGCACATCGAATCAAGTAGGAGAACGCGTACAGTAATTACTGATCGTTATTGACCTACCACGTTTAACGGGCTGCCATACATGTACGATATTTACAGGTCGTTGCTAGTTTTCCCAAGTTGCACACTGCCAACAGTGTCCGATAGTTGCGCGAACTTTCAGACTGAAGTAATAAATAGTTGGCGGAAATATTTAGCTTGCACCCGATGATCCAATTGAAAATTAGCCGACCGTGTAAATATTAAACTGCCCGCACGATTTTTCACCGATTAAATCGCCTTACGAATACATTCCTCTCTCCTTTCTTTATTGGAGAACGTTTAAGTTCGATACTACTTGCCTCGAGCCACCCAGTTTCTTTGATACAGTTAAGAGGATTCAACACGATCGATAGCTACGTAGAACAAGAAGAATTAATGACCATGGCAAAATGGACACCGTCTATAGACAGAAAATACTGTGACTAATGGCGGCGTTAGTACTAGTAACATCCGGACAGTAGTTACTGACCGTAATAGACAGACAATGGTAGAGGCCGGGAGCTCGATATTACATGGAAGTGAATAGTGAGCGTCGTGAACAGGCACAGTGCTTATTTGTTCCTTCCAGCAAATATCAAGGTAGCTTATTTCGAAGAAATCGTTGCCGTCGTCGCGATAGATCCGATAGCTGCGAATTATTGTACATAGGGAGGCGTACCGGCGATTAATTAAAATCTGGCCCCGGTAACGGGGCACATTTGTCGATTGAATGAGCTATTACATATATAGGGGGAACTAAATTACTTCCACGTTTTTATCGACCGATTTTTATCGTTCGGCGAACGTTTCCAATTTCGCGGGGGAACAAATGATGAAAATTCGATCTTTAATAAAGGCTTAAGCGGAATTTCAGTCGCTGTGACGTGAAATTTTTGTTTGCCGTTCCACGTAGACGTGCATAAAAATTAACTCTTGTCATTAGAGACAGAACCCATCTTCCTTCCTTTTTTTCCTCGTTCAAGCTTCATGACCAATCCGAAGCAGAAAAGTGGGGGAGGGAACGGGGAACATCCGATCGCTCTTGTTAACGAGACTTTTTGCCGGCTCTCCAGGTGTCGTGGATCAAACGGAAGAACGTTCAAGAGTTACTGACTGTAGGACTGACAACGTACGCCAACGACGAGCGGTTCCAGGCAATTCATTTCCACCACAGCGAGGATTGGACTCTTCAAATAAAATACGTTCAACCAAGGGATGCCGGATTGTACCAGTGCCAAGTATCCACCCATCCACCCACGAGTATATTTCTGTTCCTCGAGGTTGTCGGTAAGCGTGAAATTAAACACCGATATAAGCTATTTGCGTGTGGCCTGTTCTCGGATTTTCGACCGATATATCGACGATCTGCGCGATGAATACGAGGCCGCAAGCCGGCTTCCCAATTTTTCCGTCGCTTTTAATACACTTTTAGCGTCTCGCGCGAAATTTCCAGTTTCGATTGAAAGCCTGCCTGGATGCCCGGTCCGCCTCCCCGTCGGCCGGATGGAATAAATTAAATTCTAGTTTATTCTGTCGAGTGGTTAATGAAATTGAAATAAACGCTTCAAAAAGAGCTTTTCTCGTCGCCGTTCGTTTCACGTTCGTGATCATATTTGACAACGACGAACAGGCATCCAGAAATATCGTTTCGATTATACGTATCGATTGCCAATCTTTTTTTCTCTCTCTCTCTTCTCTTTTTCATTACGCTACACGGTATAATCGAAGTACCATTCTTCTGTCTGTAATATGCGAATCGGTTCTTTTTTTCTCTCTCTCTCTTAACATCGCCCTTCCCTTGATCGTCCTGTGTCGCATTTCACCGTTACCAGTTCGCAATTACGTCAGCTGCAATAACGAATATTACATAGAACGAGTGCCACGTACTAAACGCGGCAAATACAATAGACCGAGATGCGAATTCCTTTTGTTGGGCGACTGAGAGCGCGAAAGGTAGCAAAGCTTTCTCTGAAAGGGGCCACGTAAAGAGCATCGTTGCTACTCAGAGACAGCAGTACACTTTTGGCTGGTTTCCTGATAAGAGGCCCAAGCAACAGAAAGTATCTACAGCGAGAATGCCTTTTCCTTATGCAGTGGCTACGTAAGTGGAAGGGAGCAGTTCAGAAATTCCTTCCTTCATTGGATATCCAATTTCATCTCCCTTTTTCTTTCTCCTTACTTCGTCCCCCGCCCCCACCATCTTCTCCCTTTCTTTCTCGTCTTCGGCTAAGATTTAAGTGTTTACATTTTCCTTCCTATTTACGCAGACTCTCCACGTGTCAGAGCGAACAGAGTTCAGCGGGCCTCTCCAAAGGGCAAGAGCACTTTTATCTGGATTTTATTAAGCAGACGGCCGATCAATAGCGAGAAAATGCTTTTTATCTAGACGCAGGAGGCAGAAGTTTCGTGAATTACGACGCTCGAGCCCCGGCGTCGCCGTTTCATGCGACGTTTCTACTATCCCTCTGTCTTTTTCCCCCTCCATTCCTGTGCTTGCGTATTTGCATTTAGATTTCAGTTTTTGGAAGTATATATTCCGCCACTGTATCTGTGCCTATAGATCTATATACGTATTTGTGCTACATCTGTATACCTACGCGTTTCTTCTTTTTTTGTCTTTCTTTCTGTTTTCTATACGTGCGCATATTTGCACGCGTGTCAGTGTGTTGCAATCTAATTTCGCCCTGGTTTCCGGGGGCGCGTTTTTGTCGTGACATCTGACGGATACGTTACGAGAGTCTTCCTCGGGTAGGTACTTTTAATATTTATGCTCCCTTCCATCCCCGGCACACCCTCGCGCGAATCTGGGACGTGTAATATTTACGTTCCTTCTAGCACGCTTGAAATTCATGGGCCGAGATTTTTCTGATCTGAGAATGATATATAACGGGATCGCCGTTGGGACGTTTCGATTATAGCATTTTATGTGCTGTTAAATGGTTACGGTGGCTTACAACACGGGACAGGGACGAATGTTTCGCGGTACACCCACGAAATATCCTGGATTTCGATGATCGATTCTAGTTCCCATCGCTTCACCGTCCCCCTTTCCCTGCGCGAGATCGGTTTGTTAATTACCGTGGTTGCCCCTTCGGCGGATACAAAATTTGTAACCTCTATTTTGTTCGATTTTCGTTGATGTATCGTTTAATGGAAATTTGTGAAAAAGACAACACCGATAAAACGCGCGGAGTGAAGTTGCGCGAGAATTTGTTCAATGCTCACGTTTCGATAGTTACTGGAAATACCGTATTCAGTAGTTTCAGTAAAAGATTACGCCGACATAAAATGCCTGCACCGCGTGTTGGAGCTTCTAGATTTCAATGCTGCGTCGGTGTACACGTCACACGTCAGCCCTTGCACTTTTAAGGAAACTATCAATTGCCTTGGCGCGTCTGACTGCGCGCGGACCTGTTCCACTTGATCGTGATCCGTGTACAGCGCGAACAGTTTCGAACACCGGGCACGTTAACGCTGTCAGCCGATTAATTCGTGCTAATCGGATCAGCATTCGCGACACGCCTTTATCCTTCTCGGTTATTAAGGATTGCCTGATTAAGGACGGGCGAAGAAAGAAATTGGATTCCGTTACTTGCTCGCTAATTAAAACGCGATCGAAGGAGAATTGGTTCGGTCGTTCCTTTCGAATCGACGGTTACGCATGTTCGCGACTAGCCCCGTGGCTGTAAATCAAATTGGATTAGCAAAGGATAAGAAGTTGGTTGAAGACGTATTTAACGGGGCCAACGACTCGGAAGGAATTCGCCTTCTTTGGTAACTTTCAGAATCAATAACGATCACCCGCCACTGTCGTCGAAATGAAGACAATTGAGAAAACTTGGCCTTAATGAAGTCTCATTAGGGCATAATTAGACCGGTTCGAAATATATATAAAAAAAAAATTCTCGACGTCCGTGGATAAATAAGTTGCTTTCGTCGCGGAATACGTCGACCTTTTTAACTGCACGAGCGGGAGGCGGATCTAATTTTAATCATCCGATATTGCTACATCATCCTTAAAACTTCCATCACAGAGTAGGGTGGGGATTACATCACACCACATTTAATAAGCCTCTTCATATCTACAGGGTCTCTAGACTCGGCTATATAATTTCTTTTTCACAGCAGGTAATTAAAGTAGTTAATTACAAAGTATTAGGTCGTGTCATAAGTATCGTTGTTTTTTCTTAACGATAACTTTCAGCTCAAAAATATTATATTACAAATTAAAAGCATTCGAGCCGAAACAAATTCATTCGTTTTCCGTATTCTTTTGCGAATGAAAGATATCAACGCGTTGGCTTTAAACGCCTCGATACCATTCGAAGGTATACCTAAAAGTTTCTGTAAATTCTTAACTTAGACGAGACACGGATGCTTGTTTAAAGTAGGGTATCAGTGAAGCGAAATAAAAAAGAAGGATAAAAAAAACCGTAACAGGTAGTGAAAGGGCGAAAAATGTGGTTTATTTCCTAGAAACGTATAAGCACCGAAAAGTAATTGTTGTACGGGGGTTAGTCGGTTGAAATTCACGTACTCGCACCGCTGGAAAATCGCGTCGGGATAGAAAAACGAAACAGTCAATAGGAATGTCCCGAGCGCCCACGAATCGTGACGTTTTAATAAAATTCGGACGCGTCGCGTGTACATTGCCGCTACGAATTTATTTTTATCCGCGTCACACGTACGGCCGATACGTTCACTTTCCTTTTGTGCTACGTCTCGATCCATCGGCCGACCCGGGAAAGGGAGAAACACTTGGGGCGTGCGCTCTTCAAAAGAGCGTGCTTGTATCACGCAGAGGAGCGCTTCAAACTCCCATCCACACTCTCGTTCACGTGCGTTCGTCCGTGATATGACGTGGAACGGAAGCTCTTACGCCAGAGGGTTGAGCTGGAATGGGCAAAACTGTATCCGGAGGGGATGACGAAGGTTTGGCCCCACTGTTTACAGTGCTCCGTCACACCTGATCCTATAACAGACTCACGGACGTCGTGTCACTCCGGGATAGTGAACGAACAAGCCGACACGGCTGCTCGAGTAAACGAAAGGTGGCTTGGCTAGGCTAGTAAAGGGTTGTGTCATATCCGTGCCAGACTATCGGGTGACTTAAAATTCTCGGGTTCATGTTGGCCAGCGAGAGAGACGGCACAGCGAATTGCTTGGGTCGCGTGAGACGTGTTCAAAGGACAAGAGAGAAAGAGAAACAGGGAGGGATAGGTTGAAAGTATGAGGGAAGTGGAACGAGCGAACTTTCGTACGCTAACCCCGTACAACCCTTAACCAGCCACGACGCATACCTCCATCCCTCCGACTCCTCATAACCGCCTTGGACCCCGGTAAACAATGTGGGATAGAAATGGTAAGCTGGTCACGTCTGACGCGTCACGTTCTGCCATTTTCAGAGGCCAGAGCAGAGATAGCCGGTCCGTCGGAGAAGTTCGTGAGGCCAGGTAGCACCTTGCAGCTCCACTGCCTCGTGAAAAAATCGACCGAGACGCCGTCGTATCTATTCTGGTACCATAACTTCCGGATGATCAACTACGACGTCGATCAGGGGGTCAATGTCAGCACGGATTTGATGGGTCGAGAGAGCTGGCTGGAGGTGCCTCGTGCGTCTGATCGTCATTCCGGAAATTATACCTGCGAGGCGAGTAACGCGCAACCGGCACGGGTCCTGGTGCACGTGTTCAAGGGAGATAATCCCGCCGCGATGCAGCACAGCATTGCATCATCGCCATCTGTCATGGCGTGCAGCGCGCTATTGATGATGTTCACCACGTTGAAACTCGTGCTGAATACCACCGCAACGAACTGACCGTCGTGTTCGCGCGGCGTGTGAAGGATAGAAAAATGAGCGTTGTGATATTTCAGAGAGAGAAAGAGTACGAGCGGGAGTCATTTGAATAAATGTTACGGTAGTTGCGTGCTTTATTAAATTTCCAGGTGCAGCGTGTACCAGCGAGATAGCATCTGCAAGGGTCTTGGTTAGACATGGAATTTCTGCCATTCGAGATCTTCCAAAGGTGAGCAACGTTACGGGTGATATTGTTTAGGAAGATGCGAAAAGAGGCGAGGCGTAATCGAGCAGGGGAAAGGTGTGCATGTGTAGCGCAGAACAATGGGACAATGTGTGTAACAAAGTGGAAGGATGATGTCTCTGTAAATAACGAATGGTTCTAGAGTGTATCGTTAAGGCCAGGAGTGCTCAAGTGACCACTTCGAATGACACTCGCGTATTCCTTGTATCGCGTGAATAATGGAGTATCGCCGGGAACGGCGACAAAGACACCCTATTTATTTCGACGCGGTTCCGAACGAGGGCACACTTCGATGATGGTCCGCTGGCGTGTGCATCCACGTTTGCTCAAACCTGCATTTCCCGCGACTAGCCGCCTCTCTATTAACCGTTGTGATATGTGTAAATGTGTAAGCTGTGTGTAACTATCACGATCGTAGAGGTGTAATTGTGTAATTTGTCTTGCAACGAGTGATAACGATTAATGGCGATAATCCTGTCGCTACCCGATGGAATTTTGCTGGAACGAACTGTCGAACGGTGTTCCGCAACTCGTAGCGACAACTTTATTCGGCCGACGCGACGGTGTTGAATGTCTCTCTCAGTTTCCAGCTTGGACAATTTGTTACGTTAATGGCAACGATGAGAGGTCGCGACAGTTTCGCGCCCCGCGATATTGACCAACGTTTTGGAACTTTTCGGAGCAAAAAAAAGGAGCAAAAAAAAATTGGGATGAAAAGCTGGGAGAGAAATGCAAGAAGAATGGAAGGAATTAAATTTCACCGCGGTGCGTAGGATCGGGCAGCAATAGTTCGACGGTTTATCGCGTTTAATATCGACTTAAAATGGATACGAAAGTTTGCCGATGTATAACGGAGTATTACGTATTCGGCCTACACAGAGTACAGGTACGCGTAATTAATCGTGATAATCCCGACGTAATGCAGCACAGCCTAACGACATTATCTTCTATTGCCTTGCTCCGCACATACAACCTTGCTCATAATGTCCAAATTAGTTCTATCTGACGTCCACCGAAATGACCATGCTCAGGTGTCGCACGCCGTAGTGGAGGATACGTTGTTTCAGCGGAACACGGAAAATTGTTACAAGGGATCGATTTATTGGCGAGCATGTTTAAATAGCTTAGAACGGCGTCCCTTTAATGTATTCAATTCTAGAATCAGAATTCACTCCTTTATACCCGTGTTATTTGTGCCAATCGTGCACGAATTTTCTGTTTTTTATTGTTCGCTGAATCGAGTTTTATTGTACATATATATATATATATATATTTTCCAAATCGGTATACTGTCAATCGATAAATTGTATCGTATGTCCTTTATAGAATAACGTTTCCGTTTCACCTGACGAAGAACGCAAGACGATCTTGTTGGACCACGATATTTTACAGCGTTAGTATTATCGCATGTTTCCAAGCTAATCCACTATTTCCTAGGTAGACAGTTGTTTCACGTATCCGTACCCATTGTCGACGAGGATAATCCAGTTCTGCAAATAATAAACCGTTGCTATCACGAGCCCGGCGTATCCGGCTTTCGATGCAAGTAAACGAAAAGTTGTTGCAGACTTCATGGAAGGTACACAGTGCGAGGATTCGACCCTTGATAAAATGTATCGATCGTGATAACGCGATCGAGCAATAGACATACACGGTAATATTTCTTCGATTGTATATTATTCGACGAGAAGTTTGATTTAAACAAGTTAAAACCATGAATGATTTAATGTGATGTTCGATGAAATTGTCGCTGTCTGTTATATGTACATACGTATACATAGCATATATACATATATATATAAATATGTTACGAACGTCGCACAATGTTAACCTCATTTACGGTTGAATAAAGTTTTCATATAAATTCCACTCGATTTTGGAACAGCAGGCAAGAAAACTTCAATAATTATTCACTACTTTTACGCTATAGTATATCCATAATGGATCGTCTCGCCGTTTAAAAAGTTCAACGGCGACTTTTTGATTTACGTGTTACCACTGTTCCGATGTTTCCCGAAAATTTATGCAAATCAATATGAATATTTCATACGTGGGAGGCAGATGTAAGTAATGTATTATATCTTCGTGCAACTCTTTTATCACACAATAGACAGTGTTTTCGTTCGCTGTGTAATATAACGGAGACCTTTTATTGAAGTAAAATGCCAACGGAATGCAATGGGTTCATGGTGCATAAGCACTTTCATTCATATCTCTCTCGCCTACCCCTTTCCCCCCTCACTC
Organism: Nomada fabriciana; assembly: GCA_907165295.1. Taxonomy (NCBI): domain Eukaryota; kingdom Metazoa; phylum Arthropoda; class Insecta; order Hymenoptera; family Apidae; genus Nomada; species Nomada fabriciana. The sequence goes on along the minus strand of OU015690.1, from coordinate 5,004,957 downwards.
TCTCTCTCTGTGTCTCTCTAACTCTCTGGAGATAGAGAATAATTTCGCCGTGACACAGTTCGTGCCTCAGTCTCCGATAATAGCTGCATGCTAATGGCATTGTTTGCCACATTAAAATTACCGCTTCGCTCAATCGGAAGTAATTGATTATTACGCCGCATCGAAACTATTCAAGAATTATGATTCCATTACTTGGCGTTGAAGTGCCTGGGAAAACCATTCCGCTGTCGGATCGATCATTTTAAAATAGATCAAAGTCCTAAATTTATGTATTCGCCGCGGGCCGTTAGATTACGATCGAAATTATATTCCGCGATCGTCAGTCTAGTATCTCTCCGTTGAAGACGGTTTTAATCGGTACTCGATTATGTTTACCATGAACACCATCAAACACACTTGATCGAGAGTCTCGATGCCAAACTGAAATGCAACGGGAATTGCCTTCCCACTGGTGATTTCACCTTCCTGCTAAACTTGCTCGGAATATTGCACCACTGGGGAATACGATCCGCTGAATTACTGAATTAAAACGTTTACATCAATCGCTTTGCATCACGATGAAATCTGTTCTATACAGTGGCCGCCCTGGGAAGGTAAATAATTGTATTTCAGTGGGAATTCCAAAAGGACATCAAGAACATTACAATTAATGTCCAATGATGTTTAAAGAAACTATGTTTCCTTGTTTTATTTGTCCCCTTTATTATTTTCTTTTTTTTCAAGGAACCATTTCCCGTTAACCCGATTTAAGATGGCTTGAATCAGCGTTAGCATGCAATCAGCAGCCGACATTCGAGCGTGCTTAATCTGAATCGTTAATATCCTGTACCAACAGCGGCCGGAGCTGGACGTCATTATTCCAGAAAGATGACTATTCCCGTTGCCTCGTCAATACTGCAAGACGGAGTCTATCCGTTTCTGATTTACATCCACTGTAGAGATTACTTCGCACTGGATCAGGCGATCTAGGGCCGCCCTCCTGCTCGTTGGAGCGAACGTTTCATAATTATAAGAAATTAATAGGCAAGGTACTTTTCTCCAAGATGACTTCGCCAATAATTTGAAACAGAAGCTGGCCAATCTAATTGCCTCACGATGGACCCAACGCAAGCGAGTTCCAAGCTTAGTGCACACGATATTCGGAAGTTTTAGCTTTGGAACGTGGCACGTGTAATCAAGTTACGAGAATGTAGCAGATATCAACGTTCTCAATGGATGTGCACTTGTAATTTTGGCCTGGAACATGTGCGACCAATTCGTGTTCCGATAGGGTTACCAGGACGTTTTCGAACCAATTCTCTCTCTTTCCCTTTCCCCATCTCTTTGCATACAACATTCATTGGTAATTCGAGGCACAGACTGCCGTGCTGATCATTTTACATCCTCATCGATATTCAAGGAATCTTTTGGTCGAGACCGAAAGTACGGTTCGGGATGAAGTGATTCCGTAACGATAATAAATCAGAATGATAGCCAGTGATCGAAAGCTGCGGCACGAATATATTCACGTAATTTGCAACCGGAATTGGTCGAACTTCCGATAAAATTAAATGGAAATTCTGCTAATGCCCGGTGCATCCTCTTTACCTTTGTAGGCGCACCGATGCATCGGTGTGCTGTTCGTAATTCGGATCGGTCCCCTGCGTTTTCCGTATCGTTTCGTTTCGACGTATTTCGAGAAGTTGCGAACATTTCCAAAAGGTCGCATGGAAACGGGAGAGTGGAAAGAGAAATAACCGAAAGGAGGACAAAGGTAGACGCACGATCGCTGGATGGAAGCTAACGAATTAGATGCTCGCAGCGTCAAAACTCGGCGTGTGTAAGAGACAACCCATCGTAATTCCAGTTGGTAACTGCTCGAAGTTTTAATGCACTTAGACAGCAATTCTGGTAAAGGCTATTCAAACTTTATCTGCAACGGGATCGTCATTCACTTGGCAACCGTTTGTTCGTCGCAGTAAATATACTCGCCTTGTTCTTTCGAATGATGGAAGAGGTGTGGAATGGTTCGCGATGAAATCGACGGGGGAAATGTTTCGTTCTCTTAAACGGAGAATGGAAATATCGAAAACCATTCGTTCAGGGTTGGCCAAGTTTTAGAAATTATCGAATCGATTCAATCTCCTATTGCGCCCAATTAATGTATTTTCGCTGTACGATATCTCAATTGTTTAGCGATTACCAGCGAAAAGCTATAGGACCACTCAACTGACGCCGTGAGGATCGATAGGAATGCTTATCAGAGTGGATGCTCGGCTTTGCGGTTATTAGAAAAGAACTATGAGAACACTCGAGAGATTGAAGCCTGGGAAACGCGATCAGATTCGGTTCCTATCTATTTGTTTCGTTCAATACCTCGTTTTATGCAGAAAGAACTTGGGATAAATGACTTGCATAAAGTATACCTAACCATTTTTTCGGCTTCTCCTTTTTTTGTGCGATACTTTCAATTAGGCACCATTCGCCGGAGGGAGCAAGCAATAAAAACGAGAGAAATATATTCCATTAGAAGATTCTATTTGCTCGAGTTGAATGGCGCTCGGATTTTTAATCCGTCTCGTTAAAAAATTGCACCAATTCTGTTCGCTATATTTTACGCTTGCAGCGCGGTACGTGCTCCTCGTTCATCTTACAAGAATTTCCAGCCGAAATTCGTGTCCCTAGTACGACCACTAAGCTTTCCCTGCTCGCCAACGAGGATGACTCTACGTGGTACCTGGCCAAATGACTATGCTCGTTGGCTCGATGACTTTATCGACCAGACTGGGTTTGACCCACGCCTCGTCAGCCTTTTACTGACGAACCATGGTAAGCCCTGATTGTTATATGTGACGGACGAGGCGGATCATGCCACCACGAGCCTGAATAAATTCGTTCTGGATGCTACTTGTGTCGCGTCATCCACTTAAGGTAGTCGTCGAGCATCGATCGACAAATTTTAGAAAAATTTGTTTGCGCTCCTGTGCCCGAGTTAAAAAGGAGGATGAGAATGCACGATGGTTTGTCGTGTATACATAGATATACAACAAGCGTGAGGGACACGCAAATATGCAGCACAATGTACCGTTCAACCGAAGCGTGCATTTTTCAAAATCAGGAACCTCTCATTATTATGAATATAAAAAAAAAGGAAAAATTGAAAAAAGGAAACTGAACAATAGCGGATGGACAATGCGAAGCTTGGGAAAAAAAACCGTAACCACGAACAGAAGGTAATCCGACAAAGATGTGCATGAAAAATGTAAATTTACATTTGCGCTGCTGTACCGTAACAGTTGATCCGTTGCGACCGCCAAAGGAGAATTTTAGTGCAAACGTATCTAATTGCTCGTGGCCGTGCACGAACGTGGCCAACGTAATTGCGGTCAAACATGCATTTAAAAGCCTTTAAATATTGAACGTGTTCCTGATGAATATTTCAAAGTACAGGGGACCGATATATCCGGGTTGAACGTTTGCGAATTTTATCGCCGGTCAGTCGGTCGAGAGCGAGAAATAAAGATCGGCCGATCAATGACCGGATCGAAGTTTTAAACTGCCGGGAAATTAAAGCGCACGAACGTGCCCTCCTTTTTTTCGCCCCGCAATAATGGCGTCGCGTGCTATCGAAGACATTTAGAGGTGGATTTTTGTTCGCACCGTGGGGGAGAATATTTCTACGTCGGCGTGGTAATACGTTTTCCAAGCAGGATTAGATTTCGCCGTCGAATGGTGTATAAAATAGTTTTTGACGCTCCACCTTGTGACAAGTTCGCGGCGTTATGCATACAACGGTGAGCTCGTTGCCGTTGTCGAAGGATTATACGCTGCCTGGCGCGGATGTAACGACTTCGACGAAACAACAGGATGATCCACTCGGAGATACGTATACATGCACACGCGATACACCCGTGGCCTCGGCTACGCAAAATGCATTTTAAAGAAATATTTATGCGGTTGCCTACGTGCACGCCGAGGCGAGGTCGGGATGCGCGACAGCTTTCGAGAGAGAAAAAAATCTTTCTCACAAGATGAAACTGAATGCACCGCTTTCCAAGAACGAGTTTAGCAGATTAAACGGAACACTTTAAGGGGATAATGTTATTAGGTCTTTTTATTTAAATAAATTATAACATTAACTTGTATTTAACTGGCTTAGAAGTAATAGGAATTATCAAAGCCGAGATGCATGCCAAATAAATCACTGAAGCTTTGCTACGAAAGAAGGGATTCTACAGATTTTCGAAGTTTGCAATAATACGTGTGAGCTTTCTGCCCGAATAAATTGCACCATTAATTTTTAACTAATTAAGCACGCGATGCGGCCACTGCATCCACAAGAAAACCAAGAATGGATGTATCACTTATTCAGCGCGGTACAACATGACAACAGTACCTCTGTAAAATAAAAAGAAAATTGCCAAGCTCTTCCAGGTGCAGCTCGAACGTGCAGCGTGCATCCTCCTGCACACACCTGAGAATACATAACCTGTGGCAACTTTTTCTACCAGACACCCAGTGTACGTGTGCATCTGCTCACCGCGGAACGTACATTCTTTATGGGATGCCGGTAAACCGTCCAGGGTGGAACGAAAATGGAACAACCAGGATCAATATTGAGCCAGTTAATGCTTATATCTGGTCTTATACAAAAATAATTTCAGCCCGGACAAAGGTGTTGCGTCGGGACGATGATGGGAGAAGAGAATGGATAATTTGATTTTCAGCGTTGCAAAAATGTAAAGGGGGATAAATTCGATTTCAGGCGCGTCTAGCTGGCCGCCGTTACATCGACGTCGCGGTATCGCCAATCATTATCGTCACTTTACTCGCCTGCGTGACGGCGGATCTGCGGGAAAAATTTCAGAGGAAAGTTTGCTTTTACCGTAGACTTTATCGCGGCTATCGAGTTTATTTCTTCTTCCGAGACGCGAACTAATCTCGCTGGAAGCAGATACTTTTAAATAAATGTCTTCTT